>CM056735.1:81252034-86252034 GCA_029844215.1 Przewalskia tangutica | reverse complement strand
TGGCTGGAGGCATCGCGGTGTTCCGACGCTGCGACTCCGATGGTTCTGCGCCGTGGCCCTTCGCGGCACTGCGGTGATTTCTGACTCGTTTCATCTTTTACATGTCATATACTCCTTCCTTCATTTACCAACGTGAAATACTTGTGATTTGGCTAACAGTCGTCTATCATTTCATGTCTCAAAATTTTTGTTTATGTATCAATATTTCTTTCACTAAGGAAATTTACGATCATTGGTACAACGTGTGTACGTGTATGAAAATGACGTTTCCGACATGCGGGGCCCCAATTGTTCGAGTCATAAATAATAGGATTAACTTTAATTCACATTAATAAATTTTCAATAATTCCCTCTTGAAAGAGATTTTGGTGTACTCACATGGTGCCTCTCTAGCAATCTTTCGGCGGATCGATGTTGCATCTGGATAGGTAATCGTGACTTTGAACCTTCCATAGTTGAATACCATCAGACTTACTTACTGCGCTGTGAACGTGATATCTTGAACCGTTGGTGTTTAGTGTACGACAAGACAATCGTACCAACACAACAACTTTCCTTACTATGTTCTTCTTAATGTTTTGTCCGTTGTGGTCGTGGACACACTTGGATTCTTAAGTGTGTTCATTTCAGGCAGCTAGTCCTCGCACTTAAATAGGTGGTCTCCTACAAGGTATCCTGCTATACCCCACTTCACAAGTGTTAGGCACCATTAAAAGTTTCCCCAAACCTAACCTCAACCGGTGAGGATCATTAAAAGTTTTGGAAATTTAACCTCTACCCACCATGCAGGTAGCACGTTAAGGTCTATCGCGGGAACGACTTTGGATTCATGTTTCTTTATAGAAATTATCATATGAAGTGCTCTTGCTTTCACCGTATCAGTTCTTATAGTTTGGGTTTTAAGCCAATTTCCCTAGACCGGCAGAACTCTTGATATTTCGGTAATCCCTTAATAAAGGGTCTGTTATATACTTTAATTAATAATCAAGGAAGTGACACCCACGATGATCAACTGACATACGGTCTTATGTCTCTGATGGATACGTCCAGACGCCGTCATCCGTGTCCTTCTTGATGCCAACTGTCTAGTCACTGTGTATAACTGACGAAGGTATATGTTTCTCCCTATAAGGGAATCCTCTAAGAGGTAGTGAAGTTACTTAACTTCTCTTCATTCTTTATACAAAGCGATAAACCTCAATTCCATCATGAATCGGCCGATGCAAATTTGCTTAGAGGATTTCCAAAGACACACCATGCACATCCACTTGTGGCTTTGGTGTTCTTCAAGTCTGATGTCCAGTTTGCATCACTGAGTTCTCCCAGAACCGCTGGACATCTAAAATACCATAATCGATAGATAAACGAATATTTTAGATGTCGACACATCCTATTTAACGCCTTCTATCGATCATTTCCAGAATCACGAGTGAACCTTAGTTCAACTGATCTCCTTTATGAGCTGATACCAGGTCAGTTGTAGTGTGTAAATTACATTGAACTATATGCGACCTATGCATATCCCTCTTGGTATATAAGTGCATCATGATTCCAATTAATTCTATGATTCATATCCATTGGTGACTTTCAACGAGACTGTCAAATACCTCACAATTGAGTTTGGTTTAGACATGTCCGTTAGATATCTTAGAAATATCAATTCCTAAGATGTCATTTGCAATACTCATATCATTCATATCGAAATATCATTTCAACCTACTATTAGTCTTTAGGATCAACCTAGGACTTCTCTCTGTGATCAACGTGTCGACTACATAAAGGGACATCATGACGAATGAGTCAGAATTACCTTTCATTTAGACATATTTGTCACACTCATTAATGGAGAAACCCTTCGATAGTAGAGTACTATCAAAGTTTTTGTACCATTGCTTCGGGGCCTGTTTCAACCCGTACAGATATTTGACAAGTCGATAGACTTTCTTCTCTTTCCTGGAACCACATACCCCTTGTGTTGTTCCATATTACTTTCTTCTTCCACTTTTGGACCGTTTAGTTTTTTCAACTGTTGGCTTTCTAGCTTCAGAGTCAATGTTTCTGTAGTCAGATTCATTGTTTCTATTTTATCTAAAACTTCCATGACCAAAATGTAAACATTTCAGGGACCATAATGAAAGTTAAGGAAGAAGCCCAACATTCCATCAAACTAACTCTCCGGTTAGGAAGGTTGTCTCAATCATCCATGTCACGCAAGAATGTAATGACCCTAGATGTTAAGCTATTCACAGTGGAGCGCATGTCCAAGTAGCCGAGGCCTTATACTTGTCAATAGACCCATCTACTTTGTACTCAATCTGAGTATCCACTTTTACAACCCAGAGGTTCTTTTTCTGGAGAAAGATCAACCATCACACAAGTGTAGTTCTATCTGATAGAGTCTATTTCTCTCTCTATAGCTTATTTCAAGAGCAACGCTTCTAGAGATGACAATTCTTTCTTAATTGTCCATGGTTCATTCACAGCCATATAAGCTAGAAGGCCTGGCACAAGTTTTTGCCCCCTCTTTGCTCTGTCTCGGATCAACACCTAGAATCCTTGAGTTCTGTATATCTGGAACATTACGTTCCGGATAGTTAGCAACTTCCGAGTCTTGTAGATATATAACGTATAGTTTCGGATAGTCATGCACTCACGAGTTCTTGTTAACCTCGAGCAATTACTATTTTTTCCTTCTTAAGAAAAGTTATCTTCAAAGAATTCAGCATTCTTTGACACTAAAATACCATAGGAACTACTGTTATTTGCAGATCCAATGGATATGCAATCTACAGTCTTAGGTCCAACTTGACCTGTTTCGGTATTCCAACCTCTACCAATCCATCATATATTACAACATCTGTATATGGGATTCTTTTCACATTTCATATGGAGGGTTATCTTTATCCTTATGCGGAGTTCTGTTGAGAATTACATTAGCGGTAAGGATCGTCTTGCCTCACATATCTTGGGCGTACAGATCTGTGATTGGCTAATATCGTTAGACTGATGTGAGTAAGGAGCATTCGTTAATGATCGATGCTTCACATTCTCCCCCTCTATCCCTACGAATTCCTCAATCCGTAGGATTTTCAACTTCTGTTTTGTAGCACTCATCCACTTCAATAGCTTTATCTTTGCTTTTCAACAAATAAAGGATGTAATATGTTGTACCATCGTCAATGAAGGTCACAAATACTTGTCTCCTCCTCTATTTTGTACAAGCTTTAAATCACCCATATAAGTGTGACTGAGTTATAGAGGATTTATGTTTCTTTCGTTATTCCTTCGACGAAATGGAAAGGTTATTTTGCCTCTTCGCCTACCTCTCATTCAATTTTGGGGTTTATGTCGACAGACGACAACAACCTCAACTTTGTATGTTGTAATGACTTTCTATTTAACATGTCTTAATCTATGATGGCATAGATACACGGATTACAAATGTATCATTTGTTTGGCTACATACATATTGTACCATTTTTAGTTGTTACTGACCTGTTGGACTAGTCTCTAACCAACTTGACCAGCAACGTCCTAGACACCAAGTTTGGGACATATATCACCTCTTGTTAGAGAGATATCATTCCCTGAAGTCCTTTGAGGACAACCTCTTCAACTCTTTTTACTTTGGAGGTGGTGTTACTTCACATGAACAACCTCTTTCCGGTGATTAAGGCACAACCGGATCATGAGTGATCTAGATACTCTGACCCACTCCAGTTGCCTTAGCAGACTAAGTGTCCAATTTCTTTTCTGCCTTCCTTTTGGCCTTCAAATCATTTAAGATCTGGAAACTCTGGCCCACTCCAGTCGCCCGTAGGCTTTGTATGACTGAGTGTCCAATACTATCGTATCAAAAGACGGATCTTCTGTCGGAAACGGTGACATGCTTGTCTCTTAGTCATCTAGTCCTTCTCTTTAGTCCTCTAGTCATCTTCCCTTGTGATTGGTGCCCAGGGAAATTCCTGGCGCTTACTTAGGATTGCCTATAAATCTAATTTATTACAATCTAAGTCCATATCTTTTAAACTGTTGTTTACAGTAGTCCAATCTTTAAACGGGAAGGTGAGTAGTCCAATTTCTGAATTTAGGGTGTAGGGTATATAATATTTTAATGAAAACACTTTATATTCTTAGCCTTGCTTTATTTTCTTTTATTCAGAAATTCTTTGAACATATTATGGACAAGGAAAAATTATTACCTTAGACCTTTTGAATTCTAGCCCATGTCAGTCCCTCTGTTGGATTGTGTGTCCAAATTCTCCTTACCATAAGATTCTTATGTAGGCTTTCTGCTGCAAGATGAAACATCATATAATTCAAAGTTGGAAATTGGATTTTTCAATCCAAAATAATACAGAGTTCAACTTCCTAGAACAGGAAGCATTAAGAATGAATAAAAGATTCGGCATAAAAAGCATGCGGAAAATTTTAAAGTAAGTTGTGATTTGCTGGGAAATTAAAGAATTAGAAAAATCCTATGATGGGAAGTAACGATTGAAAAGAATTTGTTACTTTTTTTTTGGTCTTATCTATCTGGTTTCCAATATTCATATTGAGGCCCGACTAATTCGGATTCATGTCGGGTATGTTAAATTATCACATGTGTGATAATTAACACATCCAGCAGTTTTCACGAACTGCTGGCTTGTGTATGTGCTCGATCTACGCTTCCCTGTTGTCTGTAACCAGTGAGAGCTGGTGGTGTTTGGTTGTGATGTGCAAGGAAAAGTGCAGGAAGAAAGAAGGGGAAGTGAAGAAGACGAAGAGGAACAGAGGCGGTTCGTGAAAGAGAATGAACGAGGAGAGAGAAGAACGTAAGAGAGAATGTAAAAGAGAATGTATTATTTTGTAAAAATCAAATCAATTGAATACATTGTAGAATACAGAGTATTTATAACCCTCACTTTGAGTGTACCTAGACACTATTATGTGTACTTATATCAATTACAATGTATCTAGATTTTTGTATTCTAAATCTAGATATTTTGTATTAGGATATTTTTATTAAGCTATGTATATAAGCTATGTATTTAAGCTATGTATTTAAGCTATGTATTTATATCTTCTACACCCCCCCTCAAGCTAGGGATCATGAAGATGTTCTTCATTCCTAGCTTGGACTGAAGATAAGAATGTTGATGCCGACTAAGAGCCTTTGTCAAAATATCACGGTCGTTCATGAGATGGCAAAAGAAAGTAACCATCGCCCTCGATCGATATGTTCCCGCACAAACGATACCAATATCGATGTGTTTTGTTCGCTCGTGAAATACCGGATTAGCTGCAATCTGTATAGCAGACTTGCTATCGGTATAAACAG
Source organism: Przewalskia tangutica (assembly GCA_029844215.1). Taxonomy (NCBI): domain Eukaryota; kingdom Viridiplantae; phylum Streptophyta; class Magnoliopsida; order Solanales; family Solanaceae; genus Przewalskia; species Przewalskia tangutica. Next base: position 86,246,711 of record CM056735.1, on the reverse strand, counting down.
GGACTGATCCCTTTACGTCGACTCCAATCTCTCGATAAAGGCCAATCAGCCACAGTACCTCTGCCACAGACGCAGCCAATGCTCGATATTCAGCTTCGGCAGAACTTTTCGACACCGTATCCTGTTTCTTGGACTTCCACGAGATCAGTGATCCACCAAAGAAAACCATATAACCTGTGACAGATTTCCTGCTATTGATACACGATGCCCAGTCGGAGTCGCAAAACACTCGCAGTTCCTGTGTACTTGAAGATTGCAGCAGAATCCCCAATCCTGGTTCCTTTTTGACGTATCGAACAAGTCGGAATGCTGCATCCATGTGGGACTGTTTGGGAGCCTGCATAAACTGGCTTAAACATTGAACTGGGAAGGCAATATCAGGTCGTGTGTTTGTTAAATATAACAGTTTGCCAATCAGCCTCCGGTATGCAGAAGGGTCAGCCAAGAGCAGATCTGATGTCCTCTGAGAAGTAGACTCTGGAATGTGGTGATCAAATTCAGCACTGGTGAATTTCATGTTCATATCCATAGGTGTGGATGCTGCCTTAGCTCCCGATAATCCCAACTCTGAAATTAACTCAAGTGCATACTTTCGTTGATTCATGAGTATCCCTTCACTATTTCTTGCAAACTCTATGCCAAGAAAGTATTTGAGTTCTCCCAAATCTTTAATCTTAAAAGCTGAATTCAAGATTTCTTTCGTGGTCTGAATAAGAGACTGACTGGTACCTGTGATCAGCAGATCATCCACATAGACAAGGATGATTACAATATTGTCATTCTCAGTCTTGGTGAATAGAGAATAATCCCGATGACTTTGTTTGAAACCTGAATCCAGCAATGCAGAGGTGAGTTTAATATTCCATTGTCGCGAAGCTTGTTTCAGTCCATATAGAGACTTCAGGAGCCTGCAGACCTGTTTCTGTCCACAGTTCATAGTGAGACCCTCCGGAATTGCCATATAGACTTCTTCATATAAATCTCCTTGCAAGAAGGCATTATACACATCCATTTGGTGTATCGGCCATTTTCTTGCTGCTGCAACTGAGATGACTGACCTCACTGTTGACATTTTGACGACTGGTGAAAAAGTTTCCTGATAGTCCAATCCTTCTTTTTGATTATATCCCTTGGCAACTAGTCTTGCTTTATACCTTTCCACCTCTCCTGTCGCTTTATATTTGATCTTATATACCCATCGACATCCTATGGCCTTCTTACCCTCTGGTAGGGACATCAGCTTCCAAGTACCATTGTCTTCCAAAGCTTGTAATTCAGCCTTCATGGCCTCTATCCACTTTGGATCCTTGATTGCCTCCTTATAACAATATGGCTCTGTGTTGGCTGAGATGTGAGCTATAAAAGTCTGGTATTTGGATGACAATCTGGAATAATTCACTGCTGCAGATATGGAATAAAGGCAGTTGGTCGACCCATGTTGAGTAACATAATCCTGATGCCATATAGGTGGTTTGCTGGACCTTGATGATCTTCTATTGCATAAAGTTGGTACAGGTACTGGTGAATGAAGAATCTCAGCAGGTTCCTGTAGGGACCTGTCTGAACTGCCTTGAGGAGCATCTGAAGTCACATGTGGTGACCTTAGTGAGATATCTGGAGGAATTGCAATAGTCTGGTGGTGAACTAAGTCCTCAAAACAGAAATGCTCATGTGACTGGATAGGGGAATGCAGGACTTCATCATCAGTTCCTCCCTTATAAGGAAAAACATTTTCCATGAATACCACATCCCTACTCATGAACAATGAATCATTTTCCATGTCATACACCCTGTAACCCTTCTGTGTAACACCATATCCAAGAAATACTCCCCTGGTAGCTCTTGGACTAAATTTATCCTGCTTCACCAGATTTGTTGCAAAACACAGGCAGCCAAACACTCTTAAATGAGTAAGTGATGGTGCTGTTTTGTACAACATCTCATAGGGTGATCTGTTCTGCACTGTAGAAGGATCCTATTCAATACATACACCGCTTCCTTCCACCAACAAGCCCCAAAATCGCTGAGAGGCGCTCAAACTTCATGGCTCTCAGCTTCCAATATGTGTCTATGCTTCCTTTCTACTATGCCATTTTGCTGTGGTGAGTATGGACATGAGCTCTCATGAACTACACCATAATGAAGAAACATTTCCTTGCAACTTTGATTAAAGAATTCACTCCCATTATCTGATCTCACTTTCTGAATTTCTGTCTTAAATTGAGTTCTGATTCTAACAAAGAAATCCTTCAATAATGTGCACACATCAGATTTTACCCTCATAAGAAATATCCATGTCCACCTTGAGAAGTCATCAACTATTGTTAGAAAATATTTCATTCCATCATATGTTTCCACTTTATAAGGACCCCATACATCAATATGTAGTAATTGAAAGGCACTAGTTGATCTACTAGTACTAATAGGAAATGGTACCCTTGTTTGTCTAGCCAAAGGACATACCTCACACTTATCTAAAAGAAAACTTATTCTTACTGAAGTATGGAATCTTTCTCAAAACATTCATAGGCACATGGCATAGCCTTTGATGCCAAACCATAGCATCAGCAGGGTGTGTTGCTCCCATACATTTCACCAAGTCCTCTTTATTCTGTAGATCCAAACAAACTGTGTACAGTCCATCTTCTTCATTCCCAATCCCCCTCACTTTCCCAGATGTGAGGTCCTGAAAGAGACAGTAATGTGGGAAGAAAGATACACTACAATTCGCCTTGGTTATTTTTGAAACTGATAGTAGATTAAATTTGAAAGCTGGTATGCACAACACATTCTCAAGGACATCACCTTTTCCAAGTTTGTAATCACCTATGTGTGTCACCTTAGCAGAGTCTCCAGTGGGCAGATGCACACCTCCTGTATTTTCTGCCAAACGTATACTATGTAAGTGACTCTTTTTACCAACCATATGGTTAGTAGCCCCTGAGTCTACAATCCACTTCACTAAATCCTCAGTGTTAGAGGAATGAATACCTGCCAAATTAGCCAATCCCATTCTCGTGCCTTCTCATTCAAAGAACTGGCGAGTTGTTGCTGTTGGCTTGGTGTCAATTGCATAGCTGATGTTTGATCCTCCTGATTTGAACTCCAGCCACCTGTGAACTGAGTCTTCTGTTGATTCTTCCAGTGTCCTTGACTATTCCTGCTAACATCATCACAAGGAGAGTCACTGTCTGTTACAATGTAAGCTTTCTTATTCTTACTCTTAAAGTTCTCAGGATAACCAATCAGCCTATAGCAGTCATCTTGTACATGTCCTGTTCTGTGGCAGTATTCACATTTCTTCAGTTTATTGCAATCTTGTCTAACATGGCCCTTTCCATGACAGAAATCACAGTGAGCATTTGGATTATATGGCTTCTTCTGTGATTGAGTTCCACTTCCTCCACCTCCTAGGCCATTCTTAGAAGTAAACATCACAGAGGGTTCAGCCATCTCCTGCATTACCCTACTGTTTCCTGCCACTATCCTCTGGCTCTCCTCTTGATTCAACATTGCATAGACCTGATTTAAGGTTGGTATCTGCTGCATCATTAGAATCTGGCTCCTTGCCTGGTTATACCCTTCATTTAATCCCATTAAGAACTGAAGCATTCTCTGGTAATGCAAGTGATTAACAAATTCCTTAGACTTTGGACAGCAAGAAGGTGGTGGCATGATAGAGTCATACTCATCCCACAAGTCCTTGAGTCTAGTATAATACACTGATACTGGCAGTGTTCCCTGTCGAAGTGTGAAGATTTCCTTGTGCAGCTGGAAAGCTCTTGCACTATTGACCTTATCAAATCTCTCCTTCAATTCTTCCCAAATAGTGTGCGAATCTGAGTTGAACAACATACCACTAAATAGGCTCTTGCTTACATTTCCCATCAACCATGAGACAACTATAGCATTACACCTATCCCATAGCCTTCCCATGTCTCCCTGGAATGCCTCCTTCCTTACAGTTCCATCTACAAAACCTAGCTTATTCTTTCCCAGCAAAGCTAGTTTCATCGCCCTACTCCATAATGTGTAGTTGTCCATTCCATTTAGTGTCACACCTACTGTCAGTGACCCTGGGGCATCAGATGGGAAAAGGTAGAGTGGATGATTGTGGTCTATGTTCACTGTCACAGTAGTAGTTTCACTTGACAATACTTCACCAACAGTCTCCATTGTAAACGAAATCTATTGTAACAGATTTATCGCAGAGAAATCCTCAATCCAAAACAAAAAAAAAACAGAATAAGAATCTCAAAATCGCAATCGCAAATCAGTACTTCACGATTGTAAATCTAGTTGCCGATACAAACCAGATTCACAAAATCCTCAGAATCCAATCAAGTTCAGAAAATAGCCGCATATACAGATTTCCTCACCAGATGCTTAGATTCCTCAAATTCCTTCTTGCATGTGATAGGAATTCCCTCAATCTGTGTCATCGGTGTCTGTGGCTCTGATACCATGTTAAATTATCACATGTGTGATAATTAACACATCGGCGATTTTCACGAGCTGGCGGCAGATGTGCTTTCGATCTACGCTCCTCGTTGTGCAGAACGGTGAGAGCTGGTGGTGTTTGGTTGTGATGTGCAAGGAAAAGTGCAGGAAGAAAGAAGGGGAAGTGAAGAAGACGAAGAGGAACAGAGGCGGTTCGTGAAAGAGAATGAACGAGGAGAGAGAAGAACGTAAGAGAGAATGTAAAAGAGAATGTATTATTTTGTAAAAATCAAATCAATTGAATACATTGTAGAATACAGAGTATTTATAACCCTCACTTTGAGTGTACCTAGACACTATTATGTGTACTTATATCAATTACAATGTATCTAGATTTTTGTGTTCTAAATCTAGATATTTTGTATTAGGATATTTTTATTAAGCTATGTATATAAGCTATGTATTTAAGCTATGTATTTAAGCTATGTATTTATATCTTCTACAGGGTATAGTTCCACATTGCGGGACAAAGCACTCCCTAACAATAATGGCTCCGTACTCAAGAAGGCTCGAACTCGAGACCTTGATTAAGGATCAAGTAGTACCAGCCGCTACACCACAATCATTGTTGGTAGAGTTGGTTACTTTCAGTAACTTGTAAGATAGCTTCAAAAACTCATCAAAGAATTAATAATTGGTATTCAAAGTAAGAGCCATTAAAATAAACATATAAAAATATTCAAAGTATTTTAACAATGTAGTTATATTTTATAATAATCTTCCATCCCGCTAGCTTAATATCTAATAGAACGATATGAAAGATAAATGTTTTTAACCAAAAAAATAAAAAAGACAAACTAGTGGATATTTGACTAAACTTAATTTAGATTTATTTTCCTGTCATTTTTATATACTATAGAATCATAATAATCATTCTTTTCTGTAGTTACTAAGACTGTTTTTCATTATATTATAAAAACAATATGTTCACTTTATATAGGTCTAGCAATTATTAGTCAAATTAACTCGCTATAAGTGAAAAAATACAAGTAAATTATATTCTATACAATAATAATATAGTTTTATGCGTATAATATATTTTTTATATATATACAGTAGTGATATATATTATATAGAAAAATGATATAATTTCTACGTCTGCTGCAGTAATTATCAATGGTTACTTAGATTGTCGACATGTGTCAATATAATTTTCTAAGGCTAGGATTGATTTTTAAGAATCCGCTAGTAGTGAACTTTTCTTTTTCTTATAATGTTCCTGAAATCGGGCGTTTGTGAGAATGACCCAGAATTTAATGGGCCAAGCCTATATTTGCTGGCTGACGTTTTAATTTTAAATAAAAAATTAGGTGGGATGACCAATATTTTTTAGGAAAAATTGAGTTGACAGGCAGAATTTAGTGGGCACCTGTGTATATTCAGTAAGTTGTACCTGTGTCATATCCCATCTAATCACCTCTCCCTAATACTTCTTCGGCCTACCTCTATCTCTCTTGAACCCGTCCATAGCCAACCTCTCACACCTCCACACTGGGGCATCTGTGTCTCTCCTCTGCACATGTCTGAATCATCTCAACATCACTTCCCATATCTTATCATCCATCGAGGCAACTTCCATTTTCTTCCGGATATCATTATTTTTAATCATATCTCTCATTGTATGTCCACACATCCATCTCAACATCTTCATCTCCACAACTTTCATCTTTTGTATGTGTGAAGTCTTGACTAGCCAACACTCCGCCTCATACAACATAGTTGGTCTAACCACCACCCTATAGAACTTGCCTTTAAGTTTCGTGGAACCTTTTTATCGCACAAGACTCCAGATGTGAGCCTCCATTTCATCCACTCCGCCCCAATACGACGTGTGACATTGTCATCAATCTCTTGTAGGAGTTACTGAGATCACTGATGATGATGAGCTGAAGAAGATGAAGTACAACAAACCCTAAGTGTTCTAATATAGGATATATCGAACAACACTTCTCAGCCGACTTTAGCTTCTGGGCTTGTACAACATTTGGGCCTGCTGCGAACGAAATTGGGCCTGTTGCGGAAAGAAATATAAAAGCCCAACTGAACACATCTGTATAGATTCTTTATTATGGTGAAGTGTAAATATTTAGCTAAAAGAGTTTGTTACATAATTTTAGTAATTCAATTTAGACCCTAGATATTTCATAGTAGATCATTTGTTCATATATAAAGAGATGTAATTACTTTCTATGCAATACAGAGAGAAAATTTCCCAAATCATCTTTCATTACAATTTGTTTATGGTATCAGAGCAGTGAGGCTTGATCCCAATAGCATCACCATAATTCATACTTCTGTGTCTCTTCTTTAGTGAAATCAAATGCCACAATCAACGTCAACTGCTGCTGGAATAAACAACACTGAGAAAACAATCACGTATGACGTCAATCACCCCTATCACCTCAATAATGCAGATTCACCAGGAATGACACTAGTCAATAGTGTGTTTGATGGTAGAGGATACCCGGGATGGAGGAGATATATCCTATTATATCTGTCAGCCAAGAAGAAACTTGGTTTCATCAATGGAACTTGCAAATCTCCAGATCTGAACTCTGCAGAATATGAGCAATGGTCGTGTGTCAATGATATGGTCATTACTTGGATCACAAATGCATTGACAAAAGACATTGCTGATAGTGTGATACATTCTAACACAACAAGAGAATTATGGAAAAGTCTAGAGCAAAGGTTCGGGAGGTCAAATGGTGCCAAGCTTTACCACTTACAAAAGGAGATAACAAGTATGGTTCAAGGTAATGATGATATTGCTAAGTATTTTACCAAACTCAAGAAACTATGGGATGAATTAGATGTAATAGATGTCATTGTAAGATGTTCTTGTGTTTGTGTGTGTGAGGGTAAAACAAAATTAACAAAATCTCTACAGGATCAAAGACTGATTCAATTTTTGATGGGGTTAAATGATATTTATACACAGGCAAGGGGGAACATTCTCATTATGAGTCCCTTGCCTAGTATGGACCTTGCATACTCACTACTTCTGCAAGATGAGAACCAGAGAGAAGTGTATGCAAATGCACACTCAACATCTGATTCTGCATCTTTTCTGGCTGCTGGATTAAGTAAAAAGCCCCATGCTCAGCTATTTTATGAGTTTGCAACTTTCATAGTAACAGGGAATGGTAAACATGTTCAGAAATTTAAGAACCAGTCATTCAAATGAGGAAACACACCACAGTAATTTGTTAAGCCACAACAAAGGTTTAAAGGAAGGAAGAAGTATAACCCAAATGTTAGATGCACCTATTGTGGAAAAACAGGACACACACATGATGATTGCTACAGGTTGCATGGATTTCCACCTGATTTTGAGTTTACTAACTCTAAAGATTATCAAGGAACAATTAAGGGAAATTCAGCAGTTACACATGAGGAGATTGAAAACATGGATGAATACAACAATGAGATCAACAACAATCTAACACAACAATATACCAAAGAAGAAATCAAGAAAATGATGCACTTATACAAGCAAGCAAAACTGACACAAACAGGAAATTCAAGCATAAATGCTAATGTTGTGGCTGGTACTATTCTTAAATCCTCTAGTTCAGTTTTTAGTAGTCTCAAATCTAGCATCTGGATAATTGATTCAGGAGCATCAGAACAATACAACAATGAGATCAACAACAATCTAACACAACAATACACCAAAGAATAAATCAAGGAAATGATGCATTTATACAAGCAAGCAAAACTGACACAAGCAGGAAATTCAAGCATAAATGCTAATGCTGTGGCTGGTACTATTCTTAAATACTCTACTTCAGTTTTTAGTAGTCTCAAATCTAGCACCTGGATAATTGATTCAGGAGCATTAGAACACATGTGTTCTAATCCTAATTCTTTCATGTTTCTCATTCCTCTTCCTGTGCCTTTGAACATTAATTTACCCAATTCTTTCAAGGTAAGTGTTACTCACACAGGAAGAATTCCTATTCTGCCAGGTCTTATTTTGGAAAATATTCTTCATGTTCCAGAATTTAAGTATAACTTATTATCTGTGCACAAGTTATGTGTTCAAATCAAGTGTGATGCAATATTTACATGTAGTAAGTGTTTCTTGCAGGACCATTCAATGAAGAGTCCTCAAATTTTTGGTGAAGTGAGAGAAGGACTATATCTATTGGAACCTACTAATCCTAAGTCTATGTGTTTATTTAATGCAAATGTTCTTTCAATTTCAAAAGGAAGAAATTCCAGTTTAGAATCTGTTCCTATTTCTGCACATGTTAAAGCTACTTCGATGTAAAACTTTGGCATGTAAGATTGGGACTTCTCCCATTTTCAGCAATGAAGCATTTACATTTCCTTCATTGTGATTCTATTTCTGATTTTATTTGTGATGTGTGTCCTAAAGCTAAACAAACTAAGCTTTCATTTCCTATGAGTAGTATCAAAACAAAAGGATTATTTGAACTCATTCACATTGATACATGAGGACCATACAAATCAACTACTTACAATGGATTTAGATATTTCCTAACTATAGTGGATGATTTTAGTAGAGGAACTTGACATTTTTGTTAAGTACCAAGAGTAATGCTTTTCCTATTCTCCAAAGCTTTCTTTCTATGGTTGAAAGACAGTTCAATGTGAAGGTGAAGATGATAAGATCTGATAATGCCCTAGAATTAGGAAAAGGAACACAAGAAGAAGCTTATCTTGCTTCAGAAGGTATCATCCATCAAATGTCTTGTGTAGGGACCCCTCAACAGAATGGAATTATTGAGAGGAAACACAGACATCTCTTAGAAATTGCAAGAGGTCTGATGTTTCAGTCCAATATGCCTGTTTCTTACTGGGGTGAGTGCATTCTAACAGCTACATATATTATAAACAGGTTGCCTTCTAGTGTTCTCAAAGGGAAAACTCCTTATGAAATACTTTTCAAACAACAGCCTGACTATTCTCACTTAAGGAACTTTGGGTGTCTGTGTTATGTATCTACTCTAACTCAGGAAAAGAGTAAATTTGATCAAAGGAAAAAGGCTTGTGTGTTACTAGGATATCCTTTAACTAAAAAAGGATACAAATTGTTAGAGCTAGATTCCAAGAAAATTGTGATATCTAGGGATGTAAAATTTCATGAGAATCATTATCCTTTTGCTGTTTCCACTGCCTCTAAGCTGTCTATTTTCCCAGATCATTCATCACATATCTTTCTGGACACCACTCCTTCACCATTTGATATAACTGATCCTGATGTAGCATATGATCAGTCTGATCCTAGTTCTTCTACTCTCTTGACAAATACACATGATCCTTCCCCATTTGATAATTCTAATCCTATTACATATCAAGTATCTCCTCCTATCTCTCCTGTTCCAATACATACTGACACTCAACTTGAACCAGAACCAAGAAGGTCAGACATATCAAACAAAGGAATATTTCCTTCTCATCTTAATGACTACTTCTGTAATACCATTTTTTTAGTGATGTTACAGAGTCCTGTTTTGCTGCTCCCACTACACCCACCGTTCTATCTTTTCATGCTCTTTCTCAGCCAAATCAACTCATTTTAGACTCTGTTTCTACAGTCAAAGAACCTACAACTTTTAAACAGGCTTGTCATCATCCTGAATGGATAAAGGCCATGGAAGATGAAATAGAGGCACTACAAGCCAATCAAACTTGGGAGTTAATTTCTTTACCCCCAAGAAGAAAAGCTCTTCCTTGAAAATGGGTATACAAAGTAAAACAACATGCAGATGGTACTATAGAAAGGTTAAAGGCTAGACTGGTCATAAGAGGGGATATACAAACTGAAAGAGTTGATTTCAATGAGACTTTATCCCCAATAGTTAAAATGACTACAATCAGATGTTTGCTAGCTATTGCAGTAAATAAATGTTGGGACGTTTCACAATTTGATGTCAATAATGCCTTCTTGCAAGGTGATTTACAAGAGGAAGTCTACATGAAATTCCCTTCTGGTTTAGATCCACCTACCCCTGGTTTGGTATGCAGACTTAGAAAGTCTCTATATGGCTTAAACAAGCTTCTAGGCAGTGGTATGCCAATCTTGCTGGTGCATTAACATTTAAAGGATATATAACCTCTCTCAATGATTACTCTCTTTTCTTTAAACATACAGGGTTTTGATTTCTATGGTAGCAGTATATGTTGATGATATACTTATTACTGGCAATGATCATCAAGAAATTGGGGATCTTAAGGTTTTCCTTCATTCAAAATTCAAGATTAAGGACCTAGGTCTCATCCACTATTTCTTGGGTATGAAAATCTTAAGGGAAGACCATGGTCTGATTATTAGTCAAAGAAAGTATACTTTGGGTCTCCTGACTGAATTTGATGTTTCTCACCTTGCCTCTGTCTCTTCGCCAATGGATCCATCAGCAAAACTGTCTGCAACAACAGGAGAAGTATTATCATATTCCACCATTTATAGACATCTTGTTGGAAAATTAAATTATTTGACTCATACCAGGCCATATTTATCTTTTGCTATTTTGACATTGAGTCAATTCATGCAAACACCTACTATGGATCATTTTAATGTTGGATTGCGTGTGTTGTGTTACCTTAAGAAATACCATTGTCATGGGATTCTCCTTAATGCTTCACCAAGTTTTTCTTTATCTGCCTTCTGTGATGCCGATTGAGCGACTTGTCGTGACACTCTTCGTTCTGTAAGTGGTTTCTTTATCAGTTTGGATAGTTCACCTATATCTTGGAAGTCCAAGAAACAAACTTCTGTCTCCTTATCCTCTGCCGAAGCTGAATGTCGTTCCATGAGGCGATTGGTTACAGAATTGACATGGTTGACTCATTTGCTTTCAGATTTATCGATCCCTTCTCCTATTCCGATGCCTGTACATTCTGACAGCAAGGCGGCTATTGACATCGCTCGAAATCCCGTGTTTCATGAAAGAACGAAACACGTTGAGCTCGATTGCCATTTTGTCCGGCAACAATATCTTTCCGGCTTGATTTCTCTTTCTTTTGTGTCGTCAAAAGACCAGTTTGCTGATATTTTTACCAAATCTTTATCTGGGCCATCGCATCATCATCTTCTTCACAAGTTGGGAGTCACTACGATCCCCTCCAACTTGAAGGGGGTGTAGGAGTTACTGAGATCACTGATGATGATGAGCTGAAAAAGATGAAGTACAACAAACCCTAAGTGTTCTAATATAAGATATATCGAACAATACTTCTCAGCCGACTTTAGCTTCTGGGCTTGTACAACATTTTGGCCTGCTGCGAACGAAATTGGGCCTATTGCGGAAAGAAATATAAAAGCCCAACTGAACACATCTGTATAAATTCTTTATTATGGTGAGGTGTAAATATTTAGTTAAAAGAGTTTGTTACATAGTTTTAGTAATTCAATTTAGACCCTAGATATTTACATAGTAGGTCCTTTTTTCATGTATAAAGAGATGTAATTACTTGCTATGCAATACACAGAGAAAATTTCCCAAATCATCTTTCATTACAATTTGTTCATCTCTCCATTCCCTTGAATAAAGTTCAATTCATAAAATAACGTAGAATTAATTAAGAGAATTGAATCTCATGTAAAAGAAAGTTTCATGTACAAATTAAAGTTCTGACGTGAAGGCATGAAATTTGGTCTCGAAAATCAAAACTTCAAATTCGTGTCAAAAGTTTGATTTAAACAAGTCAAACTTTAGGCAAAAATATTTAAACTCTGATAAATCAAATTTCAAGCGAAAAAAATCGATGAAACCAATAGTAATCTCTATTCATGGAAAAATAAAACGCTAGCACTGTGGTTGATTTAAACATGATATTGTATGAAAAAATATTAATTAGTTTTGTCCATACATTTATAGCACATGTGTTAAAGGTGTTATATATTACTATTATTTTACCACAATTCACAAGCCAATAACACTTCATTCATATTCTTTTTCTTCAAACCAGACATACAAAGACAACACTTAATTAATAAAAATAAACACATATATTTGGAGTATATATTAGCAACCAAAGTAATTTCAACTTAGCACTCCATGATATATATGGTACAAAAGTGTAATTCTCCTTATTTGAATTCTTCTCATTAATAATATATATATATATATATATATATATATATAGGTGTTTACAATTGTAATCCTCATCGAATGAGGATATGTACTTTACATAATTACACTAAAATAATAATTACAAAATATATTGAAAATATTTACGTATTCTCTATTACACCCTCGTAGTCGGAGCGAGAGGAGGGCGGACACTCAGACTGAATCTGAAGTCGAGGAACAACTGTCGAGGAAGTCCCTTAGTAAATATATCTGCGTATTGATATGAAGGAGGAACATGTAACACTCGAACATGGCCCATGGCAACCTTCTCACGAACAAAATGAATATTCATCTCAATATCTTTGGTTCGTTTATGGTGAACCGGGTTATGAGACAAGTAGACAGTAGATATGTTATCACATTAGATAATAGATGCCTTACTTAAGGGACAATGGAGCTCTAGAAGGAGGCTTCTAAGCCAACAAATCTCAGAAACAACATTCGCAACGCCTCTATATTCTGCTTCTGCACTCGAACGGGAAAGCATGGCTTGTTGTTTGGCAGACCACGAGATGAGGTTATCACCCAAAAATACATAATAGCCGGAAGTAAATTGACGTGTGTCTGGACAACCTGCCCAATAGGTGTTAGGACGATTTCCAATTGCTCACGCAAGTGTACGTCTCGTTACAAGTAATATAGTATGTAAGACTGAACATCATCCACAAAGACTGGTTATCAAGTACCGATTATCTATTCTATGGTTTCTATTTGGCTAACGATCTTTAGTTTGAGATTTGTGACTAAGAATTAAAACCAAGTGCAGAAAATAAACTAAAGATGAAAATACTTTGGGATTTAAAACAATTATGAAGGAAATAGGGCTTCCAATCTCCTCAACTATCCACTCTTTCACGTGTTAATGCAATGTTAATGATTCTTCTTCTTATTAAGCTAGCAGGTTAACTAATCTGTCATCATATTCCGGTTAGGACATACGAGAGCTCAACCTTGTGATGAAACCTTTTATATTTCTATGATAGATTTTACCACACAGGAGGATTAAAAACAATAACCTTAAATACTACACAAGTATCGGGGTACTTTCATCCACGATTTTAACCTATGTCTAGACAACTACAATATACTCAAATCTCTCATCTCGGTTCTCGATTCAAAATCATATAAGTTATGACAATTAATGGTCAGTTAATTATCAAGCAATCAAAGCAATATTGAATAGATCTTAATCTGATGAAGAATAAATCAATAACTATGCATTAACTATATAAAGGAGTTTCAAGAAGATTCAATTGGAAAACCCTAAATAAAGTGATTAGCTCCTAAACATTGTCATGTCAAGAACTAAATTACAATCCAACATAAACTGAAATAAATAAAAGGGAAAAGAAAAGAACTTGAACAAAGATGCCTCCAATTCTTGCCTCCCCAAAGTAGGATTTGTAATGTGGTATATGGTATGTTGTGATAAGAAGGATTTTAGGGTTTTATATTGGAGAAAATTTGCGCTTGGGACCCTTTTAACCCTCTGAAACTCGGCCAAAAAATCAGAAATCCCGCGTCGGCGCCGTGGCCCTGCAGGCTGGCGCCACGCCGCCGAAACTCCTGCATTCAGAAGTTCCCTCACATTGGCAACTATAACACTCCCCTTATTAAATTCTTTCTCTATCTTTTGTACATCAAGTAAGGGGATCTCAGAACTTTCCTCGTCTTTGGATTCCTCCAAGGACTTCGCACCATCTTTATTTGCACTACTCGGGGGTTAGGACATTCTTTGCCAAAGTGTCCTGATTCTCGACATTGGAAACACCTTTTTCTCCTTTTGTTTATCCCCGTGGTGACCTCAACCTTCTCCGTGTCTTCATCTACAACTCCTTGGTCATATAGAGGATTAGTAAAAGAAGGATCACCATCTTCTACCTTTTGTTCTTTGTCTTCAACTTCGTGACCATACAAGGGGTTGACAAAAAGGGTGCAACCCATTTTCTTGACATTAGAGGGCTCTATGTAAGACTTTGGGGCACTTCTCCTTTGTGGTTTCTTGATCACGCCTCCAAAGGTGCGACATGATGCAACTTCAACCTTTTTTTAATAACGAGTGGGGAGTCAAAAGTATCAACTTTGTTCATGCTCCCTTGGAAAATATTTCCTCATCATATGCTTCTTCAATTTCTTTCAAGAGTCAATTTTGGTCTTGCCAGTTCTTTTTCAATTGGTTTTTTTATTTTTTTGTACCAATCAGAAGCAAATGATTTGAGCCTCGTCTTGACAACTTTAAAGTACTCATGATCGTCATATTGTCGGTACTTAAAAAATCCCTCAATGGTGTTTATCCATTCAAGGAATTATTTTGGGCCCCCATCTCCATCAAAGGTTGGGAGATCACATTCTTTTCTCAAGATGGGTGCATGCTTCGCAAACATGTCACTTTTCAAAGCTCGCACTTATTCTGTAATTAACTAGGACATAACCCTCATAAGTTCCTCATTCATGATAGACATTGCGTTGTTGCGTGGGACAAGATGCTTGGATCTATAAGCAAACAGATGTAAGTAAGGAGGGGTGAGTGAGGGTAAGTGGGGCTGATTTCGGGAGGGAACAAGTTGACACGACAAAGGGGTGGAAATGGGGTTCTCGGATGGGAGGTTTCTGCCGGGCAGTGGGTTATTTGAGGGCTGTTTCAGATAGTTTCGTGAGACGTATGGTTAAGACATTTTGTGGGGATGTTATGGACACGTTGAGGATTGTCGTAGTGACCGGTATTGGTTATTTTAGTTGTGGAGGGTGTGGGAAGTTTACTGAAATAGTATGGTTCTCGGTTGGGGAGTTATCACCGGGCAGTGTGGGGTTGAGAGGTTGTTTCGGGTAGATGTAGTTGGAATCGGGTTTAGGCGTTTTACAAAGGTATTCCGGGTATGTTGAGGGTCATGTAGGTGATCCTTCCTAGTGGTTCTGTGGTGGAAAGGAGCCGGAAACAAGCTGAAACAGTGAGGTCGCGGTAGATGTTATTTTATGGATTGTTTATAGTTTTCGGGGTCGGACGGAGAGTTATGAGTGGTTTCAGGACTTGGTATTTGTTTTGAGTGTTTAGTTGTTGTGGGAGGTGAGGATGATCAGTACGATGAGTTGGGTTTGGATGACCTACGACTTGCAAGATGCAAGCTCGGGTGAAGAGTGGATGACTTGGTGAAGTGATGGTACAGTCGATATGGCTTGGATAATGACAAAGGGTTTTAAATGCCCAAGATGAGGGTGACCAATTTAACAATGACTAGACCGGAGTTGCTAAGTACAAGCCCGAATACTAACCAAGTAAGGTTGGATGGAAACCTTAGGATAGACCCTAGGTTTGGGTTTGGTTGGGTCACATAGTCCCAACGTCCACTTGCACCAAATGGGGTTCCTTAAGCTTGAGTTTAGTTAAGTCACAAAGTCTTAACAAAACTTACACTGAAGGAAACCTTAGTTTGGGTTCAACTAAGTCACACAGTCTTAACTAAACTTGCACGAATGGTTTGGTTCACACAAGAACCGAAGGTACTCCCGGAGCACCAACTAAGACTATAGATCCCGGATTGAGAGACTTAGTTTTTGTCTATGTCAGTTGCGAGCACGTGACCTTCCACCCATGTAAACGTTCCCATAGTCCTTAGTAAGAGAAAAGTGTGTGGGAGCAGAATGTAAGTTGTGAAAATATCACATAATTGTGAAAGGTGTTGAGACAATGATACAACTCTTCAGGAAGAAAATCTCTAATTGAGAATAAGTGACCCTTCTCCCCCAAGGGAGGCGATGCGATAAAGAATCCATATAAACTTACTTGATGGCTTAATAAGAATACGAGGAAATACAACAAATATTTTAAGGTAAATATGATTATATCATCCAGATTGTTACGGACGTGTTAAGGCTACCCAAGGATATGTAAGTATCGACGCTAAGTAAGGAATGATAGCAACCTATTAGTTAGAGGAGTTGAATGATGACAAAAGCTGTCAGGCACATGGGGTTTAGAAAAGGAAGCATGGAGGGTAATTAAAGACCAAAGCATTTGTAATCTCAAAAGGAGTATTCAGAATTAATGAATTAAAATAGTAACACGAGATTCAACAAAAGGTGGTGCATGTAAAACCTAAGTTGAAACTAGTTTAGAGGCCAGTTGACCCATCAGTCGGTACAACATTTTATGCCATAAGACGAGTTTAGAGTCTGAAGCCCTAACTTATAAAGTAATCATAGCTTTCAGGAAATCTTCCATAGGGGAAAGTACTGGTGAAATGGGCTAGTGTAAAGCGGATCAAATTGAAAGGGGTATGAAGCCCGAGAATAAAGATTAACAACTAAGTATTGTACCCTGAGATAGTACTGTTAAAGCAAAAGTAAAAGTAAGATCAACTAGGATAATTGCGAGCAGCTAAGGGTTCCCAAGACCCTATGAGGATATATGATGATGAGATTACAATATAATGCTATTAAATGTTAAGCTAAGAGACGATAAAGGAAAAGTTACTATGATGTACGGTGGTTAAGTATATATTACAGAGTGAATGACCAATACCGTAAATCTCCTCTGAGTATGTGTGCATATCCAATCGGGAACAATAACAAGTTGTTAAGAATACTGGTTGAATAAAGAACCAAGATTGAATCCTAAAATGGGATATAAAGCCAGATATATAGGAACTCCCTGATAACAAATTGAGATAGACCACCGAAGCATAGTGCATATGTTCAGAATAAATAAGGGAATGAGGTCGGTTATGCTTAAAAGAAGTTGGAAAGCCAAGAAGAAGTACAAACACATAATTTAGGGTCGTTAGCAGCTGAGTTAAAAGATGGATTTCTCTTATTGTTAGTGGAAGAGTCCTATTGAATGAGGTGTGATGATACAGAAACATATGGGTCTTGTTAACAAAAATGACAGTTTTTAGAATTGGAAAAAAAGTAAGTAAAGACGAGCTCTGACAATATGATAGAAGGTGGTACTTCTCAAAAGGCAAATGGTTCAGAAGTCATAGTACTACGAACATAATAACAAATCAAAACTCAGTAGTATCATTAGTGAAAGGATAACCTTATGGGGGATCCGATCCTATACTATATAAAGAAGGAGAATGACGGAGCAAGGTGATAGTCTTCAGGGAGATGTGAGATGAGATGTATAGGTAGTTCAGCCTATTTAAAGATCAAGGAAAAAAGAAGATTACTAAAAAAACTTCATCAGCTAGTAAGTTTAAGGGTCCAGCTTCGGACTCCAAATGATAATAGAATGATAACACAAGATGTATCAACATCGCTCCTGTGGTAAGGGGAAGGAGAATCAACACTGGATTCCAGGGCCAACACTGTTGGAAGGGAAATTTCATAGCAAAGAAAGCCAATACATGATTTGAGAGAAGATGAAGTTGTATTATACCCAGATCGAAGGTATGTTCTAGATCTAGTAAGCTATTGTGGCCGAATTAGAATAGGGATGTGTTATTTCTGCTATCTTATTCTTATTGGACCGATGAAGATATACTATGATACTAGGGATATGCATTGAGATAACATTGAGACAAGAGGCCTTACCAAATTTTGGCATAATGACTCAGTGGACCATTAGTAAAGATAAGAACATCAAGGAATCAAGAAAGGGCAAGTATAAAGTATAGAGATCTTGTCTTAAAAAATGGCTCAAGGGTAGAGTTCAGTAAGAGGTTGCCCTATTCCTATCAGGAATACCACCCCAAATGATGGAGGGTTGACAGAATTATTCACACAGTCAAGGATTATATAAGTAAAATATTAGAAAGACTGTATGACCTTAGAATATATTTATATTTATCGCCCCAGGTTAGAAGGACTCGGTGACAGTAAAGTTTACTCTACCAAGAGTTTGGGAGAACACAGAGAAGGTCTTGTTATAGTTATAGTTGAGCCAAAAAAATGCAGGCAAAGCATATGAATTAGACGCTTGATGATACATTACAGGCAAGGGTGCTAGTGTTCAAAAGGAAGTAGGATGACTACTTTCCCCACTACGAATTATATGTTATAGCAGTTATTATTTTACCATTTAAATGAATTCCTATGAAACCTCATGTGATCAGAAGTGCAAATCTCCTAACAATGGATTCAATGTGAGAAAATATGAATTAAGTAGGCCTGGTTCACCAGTAGAGTGGTGGAAGTACTACTTCGTTAGAAGAAAATGCTCAGGATTGTTTGTATAAGGCACCAAAATTTAAATAGTGTCGTCCACGATTGAGTTTTCTTAAAGATTCCATTCATAAAAAGTATGAGGAAGTTCGACTAGAAAAAAAAACAACTTTAACCCCAGCTACATTGGACCACATAAGGTTATTCAGGAATCTCATATAAGCTTGAGCTACCTCCAGAGCATAAGGAAGTTCATTTAGTTTCCCATGTAATGATATTGCAAAAGTACATATAAAACTCCCCTCGTATGACATCAGTTGAACATGTTTAGATTACGTAAAAAAATTGTCTTATGAGGACATCTCAATGGCTTTTCGAGATTGTCGAACCCCAAAACTTGGGAACTAAAGAGCCAGCCTTCGATTTGGAATTTTGTGGAAGATCAATCAAGTAAAATAGATGGTTTGAAGAATTAAGAGAAACATAAAGTCTGGATATTCTCATTCATTCTAGCTAGATGGATACTCATGCAATACAACTTCCTAACTAATGTCCCATAGTAATAAATCTACTTTATGAACTTTACAAAGGTAATGATAATAATACATGTATGACAGATGTGACACACCGTAGTTTTACGCGCGACTGAAAGTCTAGTTAGTCAATTTTGAGTTTTGGAAATCCGAGAGTCTTCCCGAGGATCACATATGAATTAGATGGATGTTAAGATGGTTTACAGAAGGTGAGAATTCAATTGGATTACAGGAAGCATATCTTGACAAATTTTGACAAATATTTGACAATACGCTAAGCGTTTTGCTCCACGAAAGTTGATTTGCTTCACGGATCAGGCCACAGATCATGACTTTCACTTCCATACCACACTGCTACCATCTGTGATGGGTTATATGACCACATATGATGATATGTGCACATAACTAGCCGCATATATGAGGTGGTGGGTGATGTTATAAAAGGCCAAGATCGGTGGCTCATTGATCTTATTTCATTTCCGACCTAAA
Organism: Przewalskia tangutica; assembly: GCA_029844215.1. Taxonomy (NCBI): domain Eukaryota; kingdom Viridiplantae; phylum Streptophyta; class Magnoliopsida; order Solanales; family Solanaceae; genus Przewalskia; species Przewalskia tangutica. The sequence goes on along the minus strand of CM056735.1, from coordinate 86,226,982 downwards.
CACATTCCAATCACTATCAAACACTCTCCTAATGTTTTATATCATCAAGGATAAATCCCATACTAATGAAGAGAAATCTCCCTTAGATGATCCATAGTATCTTGGAAATCACTCTAGTAAGAAGGAAAAGTTGAAGATCTTCTTGAGCTTGGAGAAGAGCTTGTTGTGCAAGTCATCTTGGTTGTGTGAAGGTAAGATTTTGCTACCCTTTTATGGTTTATGTCTCCTTGTAAGCTTAGTTGGTTTTATTGGTGAAAATAACTTTTAAGTTGTTGAAGTATTGTAAACATGAACTTGAAGAATCGATTCTTGAATAACATGAGTTGTGTTGCTTTGTTTGTTGGGGCAGGTGGTTGAGATTATGTATAGATAAAAGTGTTGAATTTTTAGCTAGGTTGTGAAGTTAAGGAGAGGAATTATAGAATATGGTGGTGTTTATTTGGATGAGTTTCCATTATAGTTAAGCTTAAGGATTCTATGCACGAAAGGTGCTCGATGAATTGTATGAATGAAGATTTCTTGTAATTATTGAGTGGATTTTGATCCAAATCATTCGTCTAATGTAGATTATCGTTCATAGAATGTCCGGGGTCTTGTGAGATATCATTAAAGGTACGTAAGACTATTCCTTTCTTTCAAAAGCATGAATTTCAAGTGTTTATCATTTTCGAATGAAACGTCAAAAGAACTATTTTATTCGCATGTCATTTATCCTTTGTCAGGAGTAGTTTCTCTTATCATTGTTACATCATATACTCCATGAGTGTTGGCTATTCATATAAGTATCCTAAACCTCTGAGAAGGAGCGTTCCAAAGAGTTAATCATCGAGTCGACCAACAGTCGTTCCAAAGTAAAGTCAGGAAGTTCTATGATATAAAGAGGCCAAAGTGCCAATACTACTAATCCAATATATTATTCACACCACCGAACTAATATCAATGGGAAGTTATATATATGTATATATATATATATATATATATATATATATTTCACACCATCGAGAAAATATCTGGTGGGTAGTTGTACATGTACATTATACACATCCGGGGTATAACCGGAGGGAATGCATTTATATATGCATCCATACACATACCTCAGACTATTACCTGAGGGTAGTACCATATTTAAACACCTCGGGCTATAACCTGAGGCAGGTTATATAAGCAAATATATATACAAAAGTCCCAATATTGTTTCAGAGTATAATTGTTCACCTTAAGTGGCACACAAGGTATCTAAATATTAAGTTGTTTCTTATGCCATGTTTATAGCTTATGTTTTCATATTGCTATCCATGTTTTACATACCAGTACATTTCTTTCGTACTGACATCCCTTTTGATGGGGGATGCTACATTTCATGCTACAGGCTTTGATAGGGCCCAGATAAACCCCCCTCCCCACAGTAGGAGTTATTGAGTCACAACCGTCAGTTGATATACTTTACTTCTTCCGAATCTTCCTTATTAGATATTGAGGTTATATTTTATGTACATGAGTAGATAATGGGTAGGTCGAGGCCTTGTTCCGACCATATAACGGTTCAGTTACTCATAGAGGATCGTTGACTTACCTTGTGTGTTTAGTTGTGAGGTACAACCTTTTTGGCCCTGTTAATGTGATGTTATTTCGGTCATATTCCAGTACATCCTTGTCGGTCGGAAGTTCTATGCGTACAAGAGTTTTGTTTTATAATGATACACTCGAGCCAGTAGGGCATCGGGATCCGGCCACACCCTTTAGTTTGGGTTTAACAAAACCATATTTAAGGAGTAAACTCTTTCCATAAATAGCCTCTTCCACCAAGCTATCTCCCATATCTTGAATGTGGTGGTCTTAGAGTCTTCAATCCAAGCTATCATCCATATCTTGAAGGTCGTTGTATGTTGACCTCCTATGATCTTCAAAGCTCCATCTTCATGATCAAGAAAATGTTCCATGAAATGTGATTCCATGCACCTTCTAAGCATCCAAAGTAGCAACTTGATGAAAAGTTCATGAACTCCCTCACTCGGTTTTGTGGGAAAGATCTTGATGGAGCTAGGCTTGTATAATTTGCGTACACTATGCTAGTGTTGGATTTTAATGATGACAAACTCATTTATACAGGTAAGCTCACAAGGAAAAACAGGTCTAGCTGACTCATAAAGCCCAATTCCATATCAAGAAAAGTGCTAGCCCAGCTGTCTAGTGAAGCCCGAAATGATGGAATCAAAAGAATCCCTCACATGTCAAAGCGAAATAAATAAGTGATGACTTATTTATGGAGACAACAACTAGAAAATAAATCAAGCCTTGGGATAAATAAATCAAGTACCATGGAAGATCTTGACGCATCAATCAAAATTTCTTCAACAAGGAAACAAGTACCAAGTACCAAGTATTTAAAGGTGTTACATCTTTGAAGATTCAACTACGAGTATACAAGGAAAGAAGATTAATCCATTAAATAGTTGTAGCCTTATTCTTGGAAAATAGGATTCATGACTCTTTTTTCCAAGGATCTAATCTCTTGGGTTGCCATATCTGTGAAGATCCTAACAGTTATTATTCAAACTATAAAGAACAACTCCAAGGATGAAGTAACACATACTTTCATCTCAAAAGATTAAAAGTGTTTGTGATGAAAGAAAACTTGTGGACCTAAACTCTCAACATGAGTCGAGAGGAGCTTTGTAATGCCAATAATGACCCGTCAACCTAGACTTACATGCCTAATATGGCATGGATAATGGAATGGAATTAGAGTTGTTACGTGAAGGTTCAAGAACATTTTTATATTCGATTTTTTATGTAGGTCTTGGCCGAAGACTATGTTTCCTTTTAGGTTGTCTTTATTTCTTGGCTTAGATTTTATCTCTTAGCTTAGGACATAGTAGGCCATGTAATAAATACCTTAGGACATAATTAATAGGTCATGTAAAGGGTGACAAGGCTGAGAGTCTTCTAATAAGGTGACTAAGCCAAAAGGTCTTCCCAAAGAGATGACTAGACCGTGAGTTGGAGGACAAAGTGGCAAGGACAAGAGACATATAAAAAATGGGGCTTTCAAGGGCTAATTTATGAACTAACAAGTTCATCAATTAGCTATATTGAAGACTTCAAGGTCTTCCAAAAGGGAGAGGAATAATTGGCCGAAATGGTTCATCAAACAAGTGCAATGAATGGAAGCTTCTAAACTAGTTCCAAGAAGATGAAGTCTTGAGAAGCAAAATCTATCCACTCTTCTACTTGGAATCCACAAAGGGAGTGTGAAAGACTCATTCTTTGTCCCCAAGAAAATCCAAGACCTTTCCTATTTCCTAGTTTGGTCGAAACACCATTGGTCACTAAGTAAACCCGAACCCATTCGCATTTGTTCCCACTAGGCCAAAACTGTCCTGTAGTTTGTGTCCTTTAGTTTGTCTTCTAGAATGGTCTATTTGTTACTATTAATAGAACCCTTAGGACTTCTAAATATTCAGAGTTTGATTATATATAAAGTTGAGTTTTACTCTCAAAAGGATTTTCATATTTTAATCAAAACGCTAATCCTAGAGATTTTTTCCTTGATAAGGCTTAAAGGTCGCTCTTTTGTTGGTTGTTCTTTTACTGCTTGGATGTTTACCTTGCAAATTTCACAACATATCTCATTATAACAATCTCTCGAGTCCCCAGCTTGCATGCTACTTGGCTTGAGGTTTCCTTTTTAATATCAATACTTTCATACTCGGGAAGCTAAGTCACTCGGTCAGTATGTTCTATTGGATTTTATCAATTTAATTTGCATGATAGGAATTTGGTCTCATAACACTTTCCTCTTCTCAGCTCAGCATTTACTCCTTCTTACCTAGGTTTTACTTGACTATGATCTTGCCATATTATCACATTTTATCCTACGACCTTCAGTATTTTCTCGTATCTACATCAGGTATCCCATTTATCTTGTATCTTTCTCTTGCTACCATTCTTACTTCCTCCTTTTATTCTATATGTTTGTGACAAGACATCCTCACACCTTTAACATCTTCTTCTTTAATCGGCCTTATCGCATAGACACTTACTGTTTCATCTTACTTTGGATATGTGCCTTTCTGAGGGCAACATTTACCTCACCTAAAGAGTTCAATACTTAGCCCTTAAATCTTTAAAATCCATGAAGGTCATATCTAACTAGAAATTCCTAGGTACGTCGGGTATATATTTTCTAAAGGGGTACCTTTGGTGTAATGGTAATATCCTTCAGTACTGTCCATGATGTAAAAATGACCGTGAGCTCTAAATTCCAAAGATTATGGACCCGACCTATGGTAACATGCCTAATGTGGCATGGAAAATGGAGTGGAGTTGGAACTGTCACATGAAGATCCGAGAAGCATGTTTATTTTTCGACTTTGTATGTAGGTCTTGGCCGAGGCCATTTTGTTTATTTTATCTTTATTTCCTAGCTTAGATTTTAGCTCTCATTAGGACACAAGTAATAAGACATGTAATAATGAAGGATGACTAGGCCATGTAATAGGGTGACAAGGCCGAGAGTTTCTTCCCACAAAATGGTTAGGCCGAGAAGAGTGTAAGAGGACAAGATGGAAAGGACAAGAATCATCTGGAAGATGAGGCTTCCAAGAGGGGAATTTATGAACTACTAGATCATGTATTTGAGACATCAAGGTCGGCCTAGGGGAGATGAAGAGTTGGCCGAAAAAACTCACCAAAGCACATAAGCAAGGAATGGAAGTTTTCAAACATATTCCAAGAAAATGAGATTTTTTAGGAGCCAAGTTCATGCATTCTTCGACATGGGAACCACAAAGGGGTGTGAAAGAGATTGACTTCATCCTTGTCCCCATGTAAATCCAAAACCTTTACCATTTATGTAGTTGAAGCCGAGAACTTCCTTGTTCCCCAAGAAAACCGAGACCCTTCCCACTTGTTCATACTTGGCCGAGAAGTTCATGTAGTTTGTGTCTTTATGTTATCCTTCTAGAATAGTCTATGTACTACTATAAATAGGACCCTTAGGATGTTGATTTTTTTTATAGTAGATTGATATATAAAAAGTGAGTTTTACTCAAAAGCTAAGGTATTCAACCCGGGGTTATATACATTAGTTGGTCCTCCGGGAGGGCCTTTGGGTCTTGTGTGAGTCAAACCCCTTAGTGTAAGTTGAAGCTAGGACTGTGTGATCTAGTTAAACCCAAGCTAAGGTTTCCCTTTGGCGTAAGTTTGGTTAAGATATTATGACTTAACTAAGCCCAAGCTTAAGTAACCCCCCCCCCCCTCTCCCCCTGGGTGCGAGTGGATGTTGGAACTTGTGTGATCCAACAAAGCCCAAGCCTAGGGTCTATCTTAAGGTTTCTGGCCACCCTTACTTGGTTTGTATTTGTTCTTGTCCTTATAAACCCCAATCAAGTCCTTGTGAAATTATTCACCTTCATTTTGGTGTCGACTCGGGCATTAAAACCCCTGTGTCCATATCCTTGTTCATATCGACCATCCCAAACATTTGGTTTGTACTCGGGTTTGCACCTAGCATCCCGTATTTATTCCTTATCCAAACTACATTATTTCTACCAACACATCCCACAATATTCCATAAAAATCCCCACCAAAGGTTCCCAACCGAAACCACCCACAAACTCCCATCCAATCCCGACAACACCAAATAGTCTGCATAACACACCTTGCCGATGACCTCACTGTTTCAGTTCTATTCCGTGGCCTTGCCACTACCAAACCGCCAATATCGAATATCATCCTGACCCTAAACACACCTAAGCCCGATTCCAAACTCAACTACACGAAACAATCACCAAACACCACACTGTCCAGCCAAACTGAGAACCCGAGACCCCTTTTTTGACATCCAATTTTGGGTCAATCAGAATATAACCAAAACCCGGCCTACTTACCCACCAACACCCCTCCTTACTTGCATCAGTCCATACTAAGGATCATTCTAATCCTTACTAGATCCCGAGATCTCATTTCCTTCTAGCACTACATCTATTAACAATAGTAAAGAAAATGCTGAAATGGGTACCTATCGATGTAACTCTTCCACCTTTTGAAGGCATGATAACAATACTTATATCATTTAATCTGAATATCGACCTCCTTATAGTCTTCTGTATACAAGTTCTATATCTTCTTCACTTTACTTCTTGTGCATTCTAAAACCAATGATTCATCGTCCCATACGTTTATTACCTTTTTCGTATATAAATGAAATACACACCCATACTCTGGAACTTTAGTATAATACTCGCACCTCTGATATATCAATAACTTGGTATGGGTGGTGGGGTGAATCTATCCTTTTCTTGTCACAATTACGAACTAGGTAAAGTCTTTCTAGTAACTGACATTACTGGATTTGGATAAAGTACGAGTTAGACGTGAATGCTCATAGCTCAGCTCTACTATATGATCTATGAGATGAAAGAATAGAAAACATCCCTAAATGACCGGAAGCCTCTTGCTTATAAGTGTGGTACACCACACACCCATAAACAAGACTATACTAGACATGACTCGTACACTCTCTAGGACTGACCTGTTATAATACCAAGTTTGTCACACACCAAAATATGGGGTGTAGCCGTTACCCAGTGTCGTATTGGCCCAAGTATACCACTTTTAAACCAGACTTTTGTACGTAAAACTTCCAGCCGACAAGGCCGTACTGGAATATGATTGAAATAAATCACATTAACTGGGCCGACAAGACCGTACCTCACAACTGAACACACTAAGTAAGTCAATAAGACTTTATGAGTAACTGAACCGTTATATAGTCGGGACAAGGCCCTGACCTACCCATTATCTACTCATGTACATAAAATATAACCTCAACATCTAACCAGGAAGCTCCGAAAGAAGTGAAACGTACTAATTGATGGCTGAAACTCAACAACTCCTACGATGAGGGGTCTATCTTGCCTCTATATGAACCTACAGTATAAAATGCAGTGTTCCCCGATAATAGTGATGTCAGTACAAAAGAAATGTATCGGTATGTAAAACATTAATATCAATATGAAAGAATAAGCTGTAAAATAGGGCATATGAAGCAACCTAATATTCTAATACCCTGAGTGCCACTTAGGGTGAATAATGAAACTCTAAAACTGTATTGGGACTTATGTATATATATTTTATTATATAATATAAACTCGGTTTATAGCCCGGGGTGTTTAAATATGGTACTAACCTCAGGTAGTAGTTTGAGGTGTGTGTATAGATGCATATATAAATGTCTGCCCTCCGGTTATAGTCCGGAATGTATACAATGTACATGTACAACTGCCTACCGACTATTTGCTCGATGATATACATATATATAACTTCCCACTGATATTAGTTCGATGGTGTGAATAATATATTGTATTAGTAGTATTGGCACTTTGGCCTCTTTATATCATAGAACTTCCTGACTTTACTTTGGAACGACTGTTGGTCGACTCGATGATTAAATCTTTGGAACGCTCCTTCTCAGAGGTTTATGATACTCATATAAATAACCAACACTCATGGGGTATATGATGTAACAATGATAAGAGAAACTACTCCCGACAAAGGATAAATGACATGCGAATAAAATAGTTCTTTTGACGTTTCATTCGAAAATAATAAACACATGAAATTCATGCTTTTGAAAGAGGAATAGTCTTACATACCTTTAACGATATCTCACAAGCCCCCAGACGTTCTATGAACGATAATCTACATTAGACGAATGATTTGGATCAAAATCCACTCAATAATTACAAGAAATCTTCATTCAGACAATTCATCGAGCACCTTTCGTGCATAGAATCCTTATGCTTAACTATAATGGAAACTCATCCAAATAAACACCACCATATTCTATAATTCCTCTCCTTAACTTCACAACCTAGCTAAAAATTCAACACTTTTATCTATACATAATCTCAACCACCTGCCCCAACAAACAAAGCAACACAACTCCATGTTATTCAAGAATTGATTCTTCAAGTTCATGCTTACAATACTTCAACAACTTAAAAGTTATTTTCACCAATAAAACCAACTAAGCTTACAAGGAGACATAAACTTTTACCATAAAAGGGTAGTAAAATCTTACCTTCACACAACCAAGATGACTTGCACAACAAGCTCTTCTCCAAGCTCAAGAAGATCTTCAATTTTTCCTTCTTACTAAAGTGATTTACAAGATACTATGGATCATCTAAGGGAGATTTCTCTTCATTATTGTATGTGATTTATCCTTGATGATATAAAACATTAGGAGAGTGTTTTATAGTGATTGGAATGTGTTTAGGTCGGAAATGAAATAAGATCAATGAGTCACCAATCTTGTACTTTTATAACATCACCCACTGCTTCACATATATGGCCGGTTATGCAATGAAATCACCATCTATAGTCGCAGAACCCAATGAAAATGGTGGCAGTGTGGTATGAAAGTGAAGGTCCTAATCCGCAAAGCAGATCGACTTCTGCTGAGCGAAATACTTAGTGTATTGTCAAACTTTGTCGAGATATGCTTCCTTTAATACAATTGAATTCCAACCTTCAGTAAAGCTTCTTAACATCCATCTAAATCATACATGATCCTTGGGAAGGGTCTCGGGTTGCCAGAACTAAAAATCAACTAATTATACTTTCGGTCACATGTAGAACTATGGGGTGTAACATCCTTCTCTCATTAGGAACATTCATCCCCGAATGTTGAGGGATATAACTGAGGGTCCTTAACTCTCGGGTTTTAACAAAATTTAGGCAGGATTTACTCTATAAAAGGACTATCTCAAAGACCTTCCAAGCAACTAGAACCAAAATAAGTGCCACGCAGGGCCATATAATATATCATTGGTCTCACACGACCATCAACACACTAATAACTATAAAAGTTAGCCATAACTTACATTAATCATCATGTATCTCCATCGAGCCACTGTGTCACATCTATCACCTATATTATGACCATTACCTTTGTAAAGTACATCAAGTAGATTTATTGCTATGGGACGTAGATCAGGTGGTCATATCGCACGAATATCCATCTAGCTAGAATGAATGACAATATCTAGACATTATGTTTCTCTCAATTCTTCAAATTATTTTTTTACTTGATTGATCTTCCACAAAATTCCAAATCGAAGGTTGACTCTTTAGTTCCCAACCTTTGGGGTTCGACAATCTCGGATAGCCATTGAGATGTCCTCACAAGACAAATTTTCTATAATATAAACATGCTCAACTGATGTCATACGAGGGGAGTTTTATACATACTTTTGCAATATCATTACATGGGAAACTGGATGAACTTCCTTATGCTCTGGATGTAGCTCAAGCTTATGCGGTCTAATGTATTTGGGGTTAAATTTGTTTTTTCTGGTTGAACTTCCTCATACTTGTTATGAATGGAATTTTTAAGAAAACTCAATCGTGAACGACATTCTTTACATTTTGATGCCTTATAGCAACAATCCTGAGCATTTGCTTCTAACGGAGTTGTACTTCCACAACTCGACTGGTGACCTAGGCCTACTTAATTCATACTTTCTCATGTTGAATCCGTCGTTAGAAGATTTGTACTTTAATCGCACGTGGTTTCATAGGAAGTCATTTAAATGGTAAAATAATAATTGATATAACATACAACTCGTAGTGGGGAAGGTAGTCATCCCACTTCCTTTTGAACACTAGCACCCTTGCCCATAATGTATCATCAAATGTCTAATTCATGTGCTTACCCTACATTTTTTTTGGGCTGAACTATAACTATAACAAAACCTTCCTTGTGTTATCCTAAACTCTTGGCATAGTACTTAAAAGTTTGATGTCACCAAGCCCCTCTCACCCGGGGCGATAAATATAAGAATATTCTGAAGTCATACAGTCTTTCTAATATTTTACTTGTGTAATGCTTGACTGTGTGAATAATCCCATAAACCCTCCATTATTTGGGGTGGTATTCCTGATAAGAATAGGGAAACCTCCTACTGAACTCTACCCTTGAGCCATTTTTCATTTTAAGCTGGGATCTCTATACTTTATACTTTCCCTTTCTTGGTTCCTTGATGTTCTTATCTTTACCAATGGTCCACTGAGTAGTTATGCCAAAAGTTTGTAAGTCCCCTTGTCTCAATGCTATATCAATTCATATCCCTAGTATCGTGGTATATCTTCATCGGTCCACTATGAATAAGATAGCGGAAATAACGCATCCCTATTCCAATTCAGCCACAATAGCTCACTAGATCTGGAACATACCTTCGATCTGGGTATATTACAACTTCGTCTTCTCTCAAATCATGTATTGTCTTTCTTTGCTATGAAATTTTCCCTTCCAACTGTGTTGGCCTTGGAATCTAGTGTTGATTCTCCTTCACCTTGCCACATGAGCGATGTTGATACATCATATGCTATCATTCTATTATCATTTGGAGTCCCGAAGATGGACCCTTAAACTTACTAGTTGATGAAGTTGTTTGACTAACCTTCTCTTTTCTTCGATCTCTGGATAGGATGAACCGCTTATACATCTCATCTCACATCTCCCTTAGGACTATCACCTTGCTCCGTCAATCTTATTCTTTAAACAATATAGGACCGGATCCCTCATAAGGTTATCATTTCATTAATAATATTACTGAGTTATTATTGGTTATTATGTTCGTAGTACTCTGACTTCTGAACCATTTTCCTCTTTAGGAGGTCCATCTTCTATCATATTATCTGAGCCCGTCATTACTTACTTTTTACTGATTCTAAAAACTGTCATTTTTGTTAACAAAAACCATATGTTTTTGTATCACCTCAACTCATTCAAGAGGACTCTTCCACTAATAATAAGAAAAATCCATCGTTTAACTCAGCTACTACCGACCCAAAATCATGGGCTCGTACTTCTTCTTGGCTTTTGTCATGCCTTGAACCATGGCCTGGGCGGAACATGACATATATGTCTTGCTACATATGACCGAGCGAACCACATGGCTTACTTGTCAACATGGGCATCAAAACATGCTAAAGAGATTATTTAAAACATGGTATTGAGATAACAGTCTGAAAATATAATAATAGAATTATCTGAGTAAAACATGATAAGTCTAAAAATACTATTGACATAATACTGGACTAGTCTATGAAACCTCTAAAACATGAGTCTGCAAAACTATTTACCAATACAAGGCTCTAGCATATATCTCCTTATACAAATATAATCATAAAATAACTAGACTAACACCCTAGATGAGATGGGGTTCACCGAAATAGCTGATACTGAAGCAGTCCTACTGAGCAGATATGTCTCCCTGAAACTCAGTAGCTGCACCGCGAAGTGCATGCCCCATGCAAAGGGATGTTAGTACATTTGAATCATACCGTATGTAAAGCAACTAGAAGAATAAGCAGTCACATGAAATAATAAGAACGTGAACTGTAACTGAAAACATGAACATGAATATAATAACATGAGTATAAATCCGAAAAATTTATATTTATATATCTGTGGGAGAGCATTAGCAAAGCCGACATAAACCACCATACGTGAATGTAGAGTCTGATCCCTTCCCGATCAGCTAAGTCATCTCATACTTTTCCGAAGTACGAGACATGAACATGAACAAGATGGATCCAATAAATAATCTGAAGGTATTGTCCTCTAGTGGAGCGACCCTTATCCTACATTGGCATACATAGTTTTAGGCTATCTGTGCTTTCTCAGTAATTTGTGGAACTCTCAAAAAGTGTACTTGAAAATAATTGGCTTCAAAGCCCATGAATTACATGAAATAACTTGAAATCATAACTTGTAAATTTATAATTTAGCATGTGAATAAATACATAGTATAATTTGTCTAAATGATAAAAACATATATGATTTCATAAAATTGAGTGATAATAATCATCTTATATCTAAGAACTCATGAAAATTAAGACATGGGTTCGTGGATTACAGACGGGTTCATGACAATCACAATATCATATCATGAATGTAAGTAACGAAGTGAAGACATAACATGAAATACAATTATACATGTATAGAAAGATTATCATGAACTTGAATAAAACCCTAGGCTATGGAAATTCATGGTTTCATAAATAATTATGGCGTGGGAAGAACAATGACATTTCCACACATAGATAGATAAATGATTAAGGGATGGTTGCAAACATCCCTTCAAAGTCTATTGTCTCTAGTCACACTTGAAAATGGATACTAGAGTCTAGGAAATGGGCAAATTAACTAGGACTTGAGGCTTTGAACCCCATTTATTGATTACCAACCAGAAATAGAAGGTAATACGTGGACAAATTGAGAAATCCCCACTTAAATAGTAGTTCCCATTGCCCATACCACATTTAATACACCTAAGCTAAGTTAATACTATAACACCCAAACCATAGTCTGGGCAAAACATGACATTCGGTACCTGACTACATGTGATCGAAAGAACCACATGAGCTCTTTATCAACATGTGAATCAAAAGCATGAAGTAACAATGATTTAAAACATTTAAAGCTATATACCGAAATGATAGTTTGAAACATAATAGCTAAATTATTTTAAAAAATAGTAAGTCTAAATATTTGACATGGCATGCTAAAACTAGTCTATGAAACTTGGGAACATGAGTTTCAGTGCAAAACTATTTTACTAGGACAAGGAACTAACATACCTCTTGTCACGACCCGAACCCGGGCCCGTGACTGGTGCCTTACCCCGGGCACCCTAGTGATACAACATCAGAGTAATCAGCGGAACATAAGACGATAACATGAAATAACAAGAAGTATGAAACAATAGTCTGAGAAAACTTGCCTTACGGCATATATATATAAATCAATTTAAAACCGAACAGTTACATCCCATTACAACTCTGCCCACAACGATTACATGCACTCTCTAAGAATGATACGACAACAATGGCGACAGGGTTCCCGCCATACCCGAATGTAAATACCTACAATGACAGGACTATACCATCGATAAGCCTCCGAGAAACGGAGCTTCCCATACGCCGAATGTGACCCTAAAAGCGAGGATCAACACGGTGTACCTTTACTCGGCAGATGAACGCAGCTTCAAGCGAGGTCGATAACAGTACCAAGTGAAATCAAAATATCGTAAATGAAATCATAATAGTCTATAAAGCAGGAGACATGTATGATAACCAAACTACAGTTCACAATAAATAAGCAATCATGCCAAGTCAGGGACTCACGCCCTCAAAGTCATCACTCAAATGTAACTATGGGTCTCACGCCCATAACATCAATCATGCCCGTGGAATACCTTCCTCACTGCCGGCAGTTTATGATATAAAAGCACCAAGAGATACACATGAACACGGTGTCCCACTGTGTCCTAATAAAACAAGACAGGTAAGTAAGGCATAACCGACTACTAACACCCATAGTACTAACAGGGTCATAAATCGTATCATGATATCTGTCTGCATCACACATGATCAAAGCCGTCACTCGCCCGCAGATCAAATGCGCGTCTAGCCTCGAACTTTCGCGACTCAAGATAGGCCAACCTCATAGCCCGCATGAGGTATTCTCGCATCGAGGGTAGCTACTCCCAAGATCGCCCCGACTCGCAGTCCGCGTGGCCACAAAGACCGCATGACCACAACGCGGCCGCAAACTAACCCGAACTCCGTAGTTCCGCATGGATCCCCGACCCGCATGAGGTATTCTCGAATCATGGTCCTGCATCGCTCGAGTCTACCCCGACGGAGGCGGCTTAACCTCCGGAGACAAGTCAAGGTGAGTGGTACAATACCAACATAACGGCTGAGAGTCAAACAACTTTAAGCGCAGTCGAGGGAAAACCCCCTTTACACAAAACATCACAAAATACTAACACACGTAGCATCCTAGCATGTTTACTTATCAAATCAACAAGAAAGTATTACAAGGCTATTACAAACCAACACAATCAAGTTATACACACAAGGTACATTCTAATATATGATTAACAAGATCGTATCTATTCCCAAAGTACTTCATACTTTATCTTTTAAAAGATACGCGTTTACAAAAGTCACACAATACGTAGTATATGAAAATAGAGTGATTATCTTTTGAAGTAAATCAAAACACTTACCTTTGTAAAATCAAGTAACAACATTATTTTCCAAACGTCCAAGTTTGCCTAATTTCAAATGTTCACGGTTATTATTTTAGAAAGGTTTCGTAGTTCATAGTCTTATTCATTTAAGAATATAATTCTCTTTTAAACCATCTGAGAAAAACATAAGCCTTATATGTGAGTAGGATATTCTTGTTTATAACAATCTTATTACAAAGAAATCATGATCTAGAAATATCATTTTGTCTCATCTTAGCTTCATGCAGATGTAAGTTTCTACCGGTTTTAATAATACTTAATCACAAAATATTTCCTTTTATTAACGCCGCAGATGGTTTGTCGATACACATTCGATTTCCAAATCAAGAAACATTCTTAAGCCGTTATACCTAACTTCCCATAAAGCTAGTATAACTCTTAAGTTTTCAAAAACCCAGTATTACTTCTTCTTTCAAAATGATTCAAAACTCTTTTGAAATACTTCAAGTTCTTTATTATTACCTAACCAGCCAGTTATAGTTCAAATCAGTTACCCTTTTAAAAACCACAAGTATTTTCTTACCTACATAAAGCTGTTATAACCAACTTCCCATAAAGCCGTTATAACACTTTATGTTTTAGACCAATCAAATACATTTAACACACGTACGCTCATCGCACTACATAGTTACACACATATCATGCTAGAAGAGATAGAAGAGGTTCACATACCTCGCGACGAGTATCGACTAATAGCAAAACGCTCCAAGTACTTCCAACCGTCGGCTACTCCTGCCAAGTAGATCGCGCCACACACAAGATTTCAACCTATAAGGCCACAAGGCGCTTTATTAATATTTAGATCTCTTCAGAGAACATTCTACGTAAAATTGTAAGACTCTCCCCGCAACCGCAGAAATCTCCTCCTCTATCGGTGCCGGCCATCAAGCCAACCGTGGGGTTATACGCCTAACCGACGTGTACAATTCTACTTCACAACATGCTACACAAGTTCATCAGAATACAGTCCTATGTAATTACAGTTCAGTTCTCTTTCTTAATATTCAGGCTTAAGTCAAAAGACATTGCCGCAAAGCTAGGTTCAGTTCTATATATAGTATACTTCAACTATATAATCTTACAACATGTAATTTCCAATTACAATAGAAGGTCAAGAGTATTTACCTCGATAAGCCCATAATTATCCAAGTATAAAGTCGATCCTGGGCAACGTTTAGCTCCAACTCCGTGCGCTCCAACCCGCTCCAAACTACCCTTAGAAGTTCTAACCAACTTCTACATACTACTCCAACTAACCATGGAGATTTTCCTGTGGTTTCGGCCAGGACTGACGGGAAGTATAATAGTATAACTGGGCTTTTTGTATAGGTATAACCTTAGAATACTACAAGGTATACGGCTAAGGTAATTTGGGCATTATAACAATACTTTTGAGAGTATTTCTACCAAGAGGGGGGGTATTTATACGAGACAACACCACAAGTGGTGTATACCCTCGCCCACTCCCACTGGGGGTATTCTCGCCAAGGGGGAAAGGGTGCTCTCGGCCAAAGGCCTTCCCAAAGGGAGAGGGGAGGGACGAAACACTACAAGGAGAGGGGGGGGGGAGGATTTTAGACTTAGGAAAGTTTTTGGATGAAGAAGTCTTCAAAGAAGGGAGGGTATTTATAGGCTAAGCAAAGGCCAACCAATGGCCAAGATCTAGCCAAGTGCTATGCAAGTGTAGGGCCAAGATTCCTCCATGTGTACCTTATCCATCTACCACACAAATATCACAAAATATCCTACCTACTCCCACTCACCCATTTCGTCCAAGCCGCCCCACACGCCCACCAATGAGAGGGTTCCAAGTGTTGCCCTCTCGTTGGTCCAAAACATTTCGTCTCTCGGAAAAATCCGCAAAAATTAAAAATGATATCGCCGGACTTTTGCCTTCGCAAGTCAGATAAAACGTTTCGTAAAAAAACGACCCTAACCGGTGTTGTGAACAAAAATAAATCGCCAAGCCACTTTAAAGTCCAAACTTTTCACGCACGCCCCACGCATACCCGGAAATACGGTATAACATTCTCCCTCCTTAGAAACATTCGTCCCGAATGTTCCTTCTAAGTCTCAAACAAACGCGCCAAAGATAGTCTTCACTACTAGACTTACGAAACAATCCTACCACACATGGCCACAGAAACACCTTGCGCAAAATACTTACATCCACGTCCACGAGGAAACACCTCTAACATCACCACAAACACCTCTCTCCGGAGTCTAAAGTATACTTCCTTCGCACCTTCTCTTTTCAAAAGAAATGATCACATCAACGCTCGCCATACATGCTCGCTTCTCCCCACTTTTGTCACTTTGCCGCGAGGTTGTAGTGTCACTCCGGCGACCCAACAAATGGTACCGATCGCATGCGATCCCAGAGGATGTCGTACACTTCTTGTACACTCGAACTCTTACCACATTACTGTCACTGCTTCAGTTTCCAAATCTCGGGGTTATCATCTTCAACTTGGTCATCATTAATCGGGAACACTGCGGATGGATCTCCGATTTCCTTCTCGAACATAACACGAAGATCGGACGATCGCTTCCTAAGTCGGACGGCAAATGCTAACATATAGGCAACCTGGCCTATCCCTCACATGAACTCAAAAGGCCCACAGTAACTCGGGCTAAGTTTCCTCTTACACCCTATCCGGGGTGGTACCTTCAAAAAGACCGACCGTCAACCTGAACTCTAAGCGTCGTCGCCGATAATCCGCACGATTCCTCTGAGCTGCCAAAAACCTCCTCTAGATAAGCTTCACCCTATCCACAGTCTGTTGGAACAAGCCTGAACTAACTATCTGAACCTTGCCAACATCGAACCAATCGACCGGCAACTTACACTTCCGCCCCTACAAGGCTTCATAAGGCGACATCCAAACACTAAAATGGTAGCTTAAACACTCCTTCAACAGGAGACAACAATCCTTGCAACTACCCCTGAAATCCAAACACTGGCCCGAGGGCGAATGTGATTCTGAGACTCACCTGAGTTCCTAACCCTGCCTGGTAAAACTTCCAGAAAAAGAAACAGCCGTAACCTGGGCTCCACTGTCTGTCATAAGGTGAAGGTAGGCACCCCGTGCAGCCTTACAACCTTTCTGATATAACGCCTCGCAACATACCACCGAGTACACGGTTTGGACTAAAAGATAAGACGGGCTGACCTCATCGGCCCGACTACTGATTGAACGCATCCACGAACTCGTACGCTGGTTAACTAAACATGGGCCTAACACCCTCGTGACCCTATCACAAGGCGGGACCACCACAAACTGACCCCACCACCATACAGGCCGCGGGTTGACCCGCAACGTGGCCTCAACCCGACCCGGCAACGCGCAAAAATACTAGCTCCCCGATCCGGAACAATCTCACTAATCACGTTATGAAAACCTAGCGGTCTTCTTAGTTCAACTACCCTCCTTCATTCCACACTACTCAGGGACTTATCCCACAAACATAGCTCACGTGCACTATGCACTCCGACAAGGGTCAAACATAAAATACTTCTTTACTCGAGATGGCCTTTCCTCTAAGGTCTCTACGTATAAAGCTCTAAGGCTCACACCTTCTCTATCCCCCAAATCTTACTTGGTTAACTAACCAAGATTTCTAATTACAATTTACACACTGCTATCAGAACATAGCACTTACGATATACTCATCTTATCACACATACTGATCTCTAGAGGGTTAAGGATATACCTGTATCTACTGCTTCACTCCCCTTAGTCGTTCTAATCAAAATCTACCCCGTAGGGCGCATAGTTAGGGAAGATGACGAACTACCCACCGATCCTGAAGGCTGAGTCCTCCTACTAGGACATCCTTTCGACACATGGCCCTGACGGCCGCAGGTACAACAAGTACCAACTAAAAAGACGACATTCCCCGGGATGACGTCTGTCACACTGTGAACACTGGGGAAAACTGAATCCGGCTGGCTGGAACCTACGTGTAGCTGTGAACCGGAAACTCTGGAGTTCTGACCAACTCCTGCATACCCCGAACGTCCTGAACCCTGTGGAGGACCACTCTGCACTGGTGGATGTGCATATTCAATTGGCCGCGAGGCGAAGTCGCCGAAGTTATCAAAGGACCTCGCTGTTCTCGCCCTCTTCTCGCCGCCTGGTTAACCTGCCGATCTTACGCTTTCGCCGCTGCGGCATAAGCCCGCATACGTGCCATTCTCAAGCCTAATCAAAAATTACTTTGCACAACCTCTCTTAGATAGTCATCAAGACTCGCAGACATCGGTATACTCCGTAGCCAAATCCATAGCTAGTAATGTGGTCGCTTTCTGCAATCTAAATTCATCGTTTCCTGGCCGTGGAACAAGGTTCAAATATCATGGCGCAAGAGAACCGCCGCCGCGCTTAAACTTCTGGGCCGTGACGAGCATAACTCCCCGAATGAAATACCACCCCAGTGATGATTGGGCCTGCCCTCGTAACCTCTCAATTTACTCAGCCTCCTTTGGTCGCTTTGCCTCCCGGGCCCGGTTGCCACGCGAGGCATAACGGTAAGTGGAAAGAAATACGTGAGAGGTCCAACTTACAACACAAATTTCTAAGGCACGATCTCAGAGTGAGAAGAATAGAAACCAATCCTAAATATCCTATTGCCTCACGACATTATGGTGCACAACACACCGATAATCAAGACTTCATCAATACGATTCAGAGACACTTTCCGAGGATTAATCGCTCGATACCACTTTTGTCACGACCAACCTGCCCGCGTGATCGTGCCTTACCTCGCACCCTAGTGATACAACATCGAGTAATCAGCGAACATAAGACGATAACATGAAATAACAAGAAGTATGAAACAATAGTTCGAGAAAACTTGCCTTACGGCATATATATATAAATCAATTTAAAACCAACGCTACATCCCATTACAACTCGCCATAAAGATTTCTGCACTTCTAAGAATGATACGACAACAATGTCGACAGGCCGCCATACCCCGAATGTAAATACCTACAACGACAGGACTATACCATCGATAAGCCTCCGAGAAACGGAGCTTCCATACGCTGAATCGTGACCCTAAAAGCGAGGATCAACATCGGTGTACCTTTACTCGCAG
This sequence comes from Przewalskia tangutica, assembly GCA_029844215.1. Taxonomy (NCBI): domain Eukaryota; kingdom Viridiplantae; phylum Streptophyta; class Magnoliopsida; order Solanales; family Solanaceae; genus Przewalskia; species Przewalskia tangutica. The sequence continues at coordinate 86,207,765 of CM056735.1, read as the reverse complement.
ATTTAACGCAGCCCGGGCGAGGTCAAGATAACAGTACCAAGTATGTGAAATCAAAATATCAGAAATGAAATCATAATAGTCTATAAAGCAGGAGACATGTATGATAACCAAACTACAGTTCACAATAAATAAGCAATCATGCCAAGTCAGGGACTCACACCCTCAAAGTCATCACTCAAATGTAACTATGGGTCTCACGCCCATAACATCAATCATGCCCGTGGAATACCTTCCTCACTGCCGGCAGTTTATGATATAAAAGCACCAAGAGATACACATGAACACCAGGTCCCACCTGTGTCCTAATAAAACAGTACAGGGTAAGTACGAAGGCATAACCGACTACTAACACCCATAGTACTAACAGGGTCATAAACTGTATCATGATATCTGTCTGCATCATACATGATCAAAGCCGGTCACGCCTCGCAGGATCAAATGTGCGCGTCTAGCCCTGGAACTCTTCGCAGCTCCGCATAGGCCAACCTCATAGGCCCGCATGAGGTATTCCTCGCATCGAGGGTAGCTACTCCCCGGCATCGTCCTGGACTCGCAGTCCGCATGGCCACAAAGACCGCATGACCACAAGGACCGCAAACTAACCTGGAACTCCCGTAGTTCCGCATGGATCCCATGGACCCGCATGAGGTATTCTCGAATCATGGTCCTGCATCACCGAGTCTACCCCAGACGGAGGCGACAACCTCCGAGACAAGTCAAGGTGAGTGGTACAATACCAACATAACGGCTGAGAGTCAAACAACTTTAAGCGCAGTCGAGGGAAAACCCCCTTTACACAAAACATCACAAGATACTAACACACGTAGCATCCTAGCATGTTTACTTATCAAATCAACAAGAAAGTATTACAAGGCTATTACAAACCAACACAATCAAGTTATACACACAAGGTACATTCTAATATATGATTAACAAGATCGGGTATCTATTCCCAAAGTACTTCATACTTTATCTTTTAAAAGATACGTTACGTTTACAAAAGTCACACAATACCCGTAGTATATGAAAATAGAGTGATTATCTTTTGAAGTAAATCAAAACACTTACCTTTGTAAAATCAAGTAACAACATTATTTTCCAAACGTCCAAGTTTGCCTAATTTCAAATGTTCACGGTTATTATTTTAGAAAGGTTTCGTAGTTCATAGTCTTATTCATTTAAGAATATAATTCTCTTTTAAACCATCTGAGAAAACATAAGCCTTATATGTGAGTAGGATATTCTTGTTTATAACAATCTTATTACAGCAGCCATGATCTAGGAAATATCATTTTGTCTCATCTTAGCTTCTATGCAGATGGAAGTTTCTACTGGTTTTAATAATACTTAATCTGTCAAAATATTTCCTTTTATTAACGCTGCAGTGGTTTGTCGATACACATTCTGATTTCCGAAATCAGTAAAACATTCTTAAGCCGTTATACCTAACTTCCCATAAAGCTAGTATAACTCTTAAGTTTTCAAAAACCCAGTATTACTTCTTCTTTCAAAATGATTCAAAACTCTTTTGAAATACTTCAAGTTCTTTATTATTACCTAACCAGCCAGTTATAGTTCAAATCAGTTACCCTTTTAAAAACCACAAGTATTTTCTTACCTACATAAAGCTGTTATAACCAACTTCCCATAAAGCCGTTATAACACTTTATGTTTTAAACCAATCAAATACATTTAACACATGTACGTCTACCGTACTACATAGTTACACACATATCATGCTAGAAGAGATAGGAAGAGGTTCACATACCTCGCGACGATTATCGACTAATAGCAAAACGCTCCAAGTACTTCCAACCGCTGGCTACTCCTTAAGCCAAGTAGATCGCGCCACACACAAGATTTCAACCTATAAGGCCACAAGGCGCTTTATTAATATTTAGATCTCTTCGTAGAACATTCTACGTAAAATTCGGAAGATTTTCCCCGCAAATCGCAGAAATCTCCTCCTATCGAGGCCGCTATCAAGCCAACCAGTGGGGTTATACGCCTAACCTGACGTGTACAATTCTACTTCACAACCATGCTACACAAGTTCATGTAATACACCCCTATGTAATTACGATCGCTTCTCTTCTTAATATTCAGGCTTAAGTCAAAAGACATTGCCGCAAAGCTAGGTTCAGTTCTATATATAGTATACTTCAACTATATAATCTTACAACATGTACTTTCCAATTACAATAGAAGGTCAAGAGTATTTACCTCGATAAGCCCATAATTATCCAAGTATAAAGTCGATCCTGGGCAACGTTTAGCTCCAACTCCGTGCGCTCCAACCCGCTCCAAACTACCCTTAGAAGTTCTAACCAACTTCTACATACTACTCCAACTAACCATGGAGATTTTCCTGTGGTTTCGGTTTGGACCGACGGAAGTATAATAGTATAACCGGGCTTTTGTATAGGTATAACCTTAGAATACTACAAGGTATACTGGCTAAGGTAATTTGGGCATTATAACAATACTTTGAGAGTATTTCTACCAAGAGTGGTATTTATACGAGACAACACCACAAGTGGGTGTATACTCGCCTACTCCCACTGTGGTATTCTCGCCATGGGGAAAGGGTGCTCTCGGCCAAAGGCCTTCCCAAAGGGAGAGGGGAGGGACGAAACACTACAAGGAGAGGGGGGGAGGATTTTAGACTTAGGAAAGTTTTTGGATGAAGAAGTCTTCAAAGGAGGGAGGGTATTTATAGGCTAAGCAAAGGCCAACCAATGGCCAAGATCTAGCCAAGTGTTATGCAAGTGTAGCCAAGATTCCTCCATGTACCTTATCCATCTACCACACAAATATCACAAAATATCCTACCTACTCCCACTCACCCATTTCGTCCAAGCCGCCCCACATGCCCACCAATGAGAGGGTGCCAAGTGTTGCCCTCTCGTTGGTCCAAAACATTTCGTCTCTCGGAAAAATCCGCAAAAATTAAAAATGATATAGCCGGAATTTTCCCTTCGCAAGTTGTATAAAACGTTTCGTCGAAAAATGACCCTAACCGGGTGTTGTGAACAAAAATAAATCGGCCAAGCCACTTTAAAGTCCAAACTTTTCTACGTACGTCCTTACGTACATACTCTGGAAATACGGGGTATAACACCTCTACTATAATTCATAACATGAAAATAATCAAACTGACACCCCGAATGAAATAGGGCTCACTAATAGTTGATACTACTAATAGTTGATACTGATTAAATTCTAATGAGCAGATATGTTGTCCTGAAACTCAGTACTTGCACCATGAAGTGCAGGCACTGGGCAAAAATGGACATAAATATATTTGAAGTGTACTGTATGTAAAGCAACTGAAAGAATAAGCATACACGTGGAATAATAGGAACTAAAATTGAAACTATAACCTAAACATGAACATGACCATCATTTGTTATGAATAAATTTAAAACATGAGTAATATATTTTAAGTATATATATATATATATATATATATATATATATATATTTATATATTTATACCTTGTGGGAGAGTTGTAGTATAACCAACAATAAGAAATCACTACGTGGGTACGTAGAGTCACCTACCTAGCCCGACCAATAGAGTTGCCCTACACCTTGCTAGGGTATATAATCATGACATGAAATATACAATTCAACTGTCTGAAGGTATCACCCTCCCTCAAGGGGATCGACCCTTACCCTATATTGACATACGTAGTTTTAGGTTGTATGAGCCTTCTCGGTAAACCTATGCCACTCCTAAAAACATGAACATGAATATAAATGGCATTTGTGCCCATGATTTATATAATCATGACTTGTAAACATAGTTGATAAGTATAAGAGATAGCATGAAAAAAATACATAATATAATTTGAATGAAAACATGTAGAATTCATAGAGATGAGTAATATGGGATTATGAATTGTGTCTCAACATGTCTTGTAAACATGATTCGTGAATATCATATAGCATGAATATAAATATATAGTATATTTTATATGAAAACATGGAAAGTAGAAGATTTTCATGAAAATAAGCATAATAGTTCATATCTTGCATTTAAGAACCCATGGAGTGCAAAGAATGGGTGTTCATGGATTATGGATGGATTCCCAATAGCCATAATGGAATATCAAGAATACAATAACGAGTTATTAGTACGAACATGGTATGTCTTGGTATATGTAACTTAGGGTCATCATGAATTAGAGTAGAAACCCTAGGTTTATGAAAATTTGTGTTTCATTGTTACACCCTGTAATTTCACATATCGAGTATACCTTAAGTTATGAAGCCAAGTAAGGAATATGGATCCCATTTGGTAAAATTAAGAAAGGGTCGAGTTAATGCCTGAAGAAGTCGTGAGAGTTAAGAGCTGTATTTCCCCTCATACCTGTAATTTTTACATTGTGTACGTCGTGTCAACCCGATGAGAGATGAGAAGAGTTATGATATCCATAAAAGGTTAAGGAAGGCCTTTGGCCAAGATTAGAAGTATAGCTAAGAAGCTCTGAGTTACCCTCGTCGTTCGTGCATGTTTAAGAGTATGTGTAATTAAATTGAGCTACGAGGACCCAAGTCCCATTTCGAGGGTCATTTATGACATAAATAGATGTTAAGAAGGTCTATGGATGGTTATAAATCATTGGGATCAAATGAGTACCATTTCGATAAAGTTTGACGAAGATCGGTTGATACGCTAGAGCATTTTACATCGCAGATGGAATTCACCTCATGGAAGGGGGTGCATATGAGCCTAAGGATCAAGGACCGATCACTCCCATGATATTCCATTAGATAAGCGGCTGCATATGGCATGTGCGACAGTATATTCCATCACATATGCAGGGGTGGTGGCCGACCATCTTGGTTTATTTAAGCGATGGCTTACCTCTTTTACCCTCATTTCGACCAAAACTCATCCTTAACACCTCCAAACGCGTAGATATTTATATAAGATTCCAAGAGGGATTACCAAGTCAACTCACCCTATTACAACCCCAATAGATTGTCTTAGTGAAAGATAACACCTATATAGCAAAGTAAAATGATCAAGGATGGATAAGAGCAAGGATGCACTTAGATTTCGAGTTGTTACTTTTGATTGAGGTATGATTCTTGCTATTATTAAGTGTTTTTAAGTTCTCCTAGCTTAAATTAATCTTATTGTAAGGTAATTCATGAAGAAATTGGGATAAACTCTATTGATTAATATGATAGCTATGGTATTGGTTATTGGAGGTAAGATTCTTGAGGTAAATATTACTAGATTTAATGAAAGATGATTGTTGTAGTCTTGATGGTGTTATGAATATTGTAATGAAGGTAAGAATGGCTTAAGTGTATATGGATTAAGATGGGGGTAGAGTATGTATGCTAAGTGTTGATTTAATGTCACAATGATAAGTCCTTGAAATTCTTAAATGGATTATGACATGGATTGTCCTTATTGCTTAGGTTGACGATTGTAGGACAAGAGGGAAGCCATAGGAGTGGTATTGGTCATCAACAAGGTATATTAAGGATATTTCCTTCATTCTTTTAGCATAATATATGAATGAGCGTAACCATAACGATGTCCCTTCAAAAGGAACTCTAATATCAAGGTTTAAGGTTGTGAATACCTTTGTTTCATATTGGTATATCCCGACTTGATAGTAAATTTAATCTTGTGCCTTCTTATGGCTTTTGTTAATTTTTAGCCCATTGATACAACCACAATTACATAAATATAATCAGAGGATACCGACCCTAAGTTACTCTGCTTAGATTCATAAGGCCCTTCATAGTCATTGCATGCATTATATATATATATATATATATATATATATATATATATATATATATATATATATATATATATATATATATATATATATTATGACATTGCGTCACGCTATACTTGATCGGGTAGTCACTTATATCTGCACACCACTGTAGTTAGGAAGTTTATGATGATAGCCCCAAAGAGCGGCATAATGATGACAAATTATCCCCGAGTGTCTCCTATATATACATATGTTTTAAAGCCAAGTATGCATATTTCTTGCCCACAGAGGCACATTGAGTATAGGTTGTTTCTCCATTGCTTTACTTATATTATCGCACTCAGTTACAATTTCAGTCGTATGCCTCATTCACAATACTACATTTGTTTTAAGTTTCAGTTGAAGGTTGTCACACTTCTTTATTCCGGAGTTGTCTAGTGAGCTAATAGGTATGGTTGTTGCATATATGTACATAGTTAGGTATGGCAGGGACCTGTCCCGACCTGATGTTGTTACTTCACTCTATAGAGGCTTGTAGACAGTCGACTTGTATATAGTAGTTTTGTGTGACCTTGTTAACTTTATTGTATATGTATGTTGGTAATTTTATGTGTGTAGGTAGTTGTGTCACTTTATCCGGTAATCATTCATCAGAGGCCTTGTCAGCCCATATATTGTTAAGTATGCTACATGTATCATGAGTGGTACGCTCGAGCCTTAGGGCACTGGGTGCTGGCTACACCCTCCAAGGCTGGGGTGTGACAAACTTGATATCAGAGCAGGTTAATCCTAGGGATGTCTACCAGTTACCCCTAGTAAAGTCTTGCTTATGGGTGTGTTGCATGACATACTTATAAACAAGATGCTACAGGACATTTAGAGTGGTTTTCTTCTTTCTTGATCTAGATCCTGCACTAGATTTGAGTTGTAAGTATCTTATTCATAACCTTATCGAGTTCACGATTTCAGCGATGTCTTCTAGAGATACACCTTCTATAGAGACCGAACCGTTAGAGGATATGAGTAAGTTTTATCTCTATTATTCTTCAACTCAGATATGATCAGGGGCACCAAGAGAGACCCTATATTATTAGATATACCATAAGATATACCCCAAGACTGATTGACAAAGATGTTAGGAGGGCAGTTCAGGTATTAACCCAAATGTTGCCTCTCAGGAACAATACCGCCCTGGTATGATTGACAGCGGTAGACCTCTACAAAGGTTAGGGAGTTCGTATCCCAGGGAGCCCATTGACCAGGTGCATTTGATATTCGACGGGGCTGACTCAAATAGAGCTAGGGATTGACTAAGAGGGTTAAAGTGGTTGGTGCTTATTCGGGGAGATAGAATGAGGAAGGATTGCAGATACATGACTAGCATGACATATGTTTGTTTCAGATCAGGTACAATCAGAGTTCTTGGGAAAGGCAGAGATCACAATCCATGATATTTTAGGATTAGGATATGAGTGGTTCAAACTGAGTGGGGTTGTCTAGTCCATATTGTAAGACATATGAACGGATATATGTTGGACCATATCGTAGGGGAAAATGAGGTTTCTATTGGTGCAAAATTTGAGGACATAAGATATGAGTGTATCCCAGGCTAGCTCAGAGAATGAAAGAGGAGGACGATGATGTAGCCTTGAGTTCAGATGCTACGAGGAGAGCATATGAGTGCAGGTATACCGTTGATTTTCTTACTCATTTACGTATCTTCTAACTGCATGGTATGTATTTGTTTTATACTCTAGGAGAGTGATACAATTTTGTAATCGATTTTCTAAACTAACCATAGGGCGAGATATTCTGATAAGAAAGAGTTGTGGATGTAATAATATCGACTAAAGAGGAAGCTCTTTGTACAATGGACAGTTAACATTATGAATGCATATTGTAAATGGAGAGGCTATGGAAACCTCCAACCCGATCAAGTGTCGAGATGTGTGGCATGTTTTCAGATGACCATACTAGACAAGCATCCAATTCGTGATAATATATTATCTGATGATTGAATAAAAGTCTCAGTCTTTGGGTGAGAAATAACAAGCTAACATAAGATAAAAAGACATGGAAAATCAAAAGGGATGGTCAGAAAGTTTAGGATGTTTTTAATGTTCTTCGCCTCTTAGTGGCTCACGTCCCTTGAACATGAGAATTTGTTATGAATGTGTGAATTAAATAGTAATCATGGGCCCAAGAAACCAGGAGGACCCCTGACGAATGATCAGGAGAATGGATCATCGAAGTTAAGGTACATAAAGTTTTGTTTCAGGGAATAGTTAAAGGAAAGGTGCGCGAAACGGCATGCCTAACCTAGAAACTCCAACTTCTTCACAAAGATTGGATCATTTAAGAAGATTGAGAGACAAGATGAGTTTTGTCGGTTAAAGGTAAAAGACATACCTTTTCTACTGTTGGTAAATACGGTTGTAAGAGGTGGTAAAATATAAGGTTTTCAAATTATATAGTGTAAATTTATAAGCCGAGCATGCAGGAACAACGGATTGAAGACAACCTACGATAAAAGTCATGATGAGACAAAAGAATAACTATAAGGAGTGGACTAATGATTGGTAAGTGCAAGCGGAATGTTATAATAAAGTACTGAGGCCACAGGATATTCCTCGCAAGGACAGACAAGTAGAAAGATTTTAGTGGTAAGGGTACTAACAATAAGACTAGGGTGGAACCACGGCAGAACAAGCACCTTGAAGATAAAGACCATGGCAAATAAAAGGTATGTAGATCCTCCCAGTAAAAAATATAATCCTGATACTTGAAAGTGATAAAGTATAAGGAGCACATTAACTCAAGGGGTCCTTAAAGGGACTTAAGCCAGAAATGAAGAGAAAATACCCATTAAGGGGGATAGTATGGGTAAGGAGTAAATTGGAACCAAGTTACGATTGGAACTTGGATATGTTAAACACTAGTTCCACTCCGAATTCCAACAAGACATTGAAAAATAAGTAAGTGGAAGTAATGATGAATAAGGTTTGATGTGGGCCTATGATGAAATGATCAACGGATCTCAAAGGGGCCAAGGTAGTTATTAAGGAAATGAGTTAAAGAATATGGACGATGAAGCAAGGATAAAAGTTAGTAGATAGTAGTAACCTTCGGATCTATCAAATGGACCGAAAACTCCATAAGAGGGATGACATAATTAATGTAAGATCTAAAGGTGTGCGTTGCAAAAGGAACTTGAGCCAAGACATAAACGTTAAAGCATTACCTCAAGTATAGTGATCACGGGGAATCTGGAAGATCAATGCCTTGCAGACACGAGTCCTTTAATGAGAAAAGGGTTAGGATGATCCTAAACATGGACAACACCGAAGAACAGTAAGATTGTGCCAAAGGTGTTTCTCCAAAAAAGGTATATATGACATACTCAACAAAAGAATAGTCGAATATGATGAGTATTGAATTTAGAAATTACAAGGATCAAGTATTGTGCTCTTAGAATGCAATAAATGTTGCTCTCAATGAGACGCATGTATGAAATAAGTAAAAACCATAAATGCCAAAGAAATAAGGTTGGTTAAGATGAAAGACGCTAAAGGTAAGAGGATGCCTTGTTTTCCATATGTAAACAAGCATGGAAGATAAGGTGAGCGGAAGAGGGATGCTTAATTAACATGGGGGATGACCAAGGAGAGATAATCTTATTTCAGATTGGAAATATTATCTATAGGATGTTCGGGTGAAACATCATGGGAAATAAGAGGTGCCAACATAGTAAACAATGAGGTAATAGACGGCATGGTTACCTACCATTGGCAAAGACAACTAATATAAAGACTAAAGGAAAGAATTTACCCAATGGGGGTAAAACATAGCCAACCACAACAGAAGCCAAATGTTGATAATCCCATGAAGCAAAGGATCTTTTTTCATACTGAAAATTCGAAGGACACTAGGACAAAAAGCTCCATCTAGAGCCTATTGAGAAGTATTGATATGGAATAAATATAGAGATGGGAACCTCATTACGATCAGAGAATTAGTATATTGGTCGACAACATATAAGAAGATGCACACTCGAAGTTTGAAAAATTAGCCAAAGATTATTAGTTGGTATGTAAATCATTAAGGATCATCTTACCATCAAGGTGAGCCATTCTGATTTGAAAGACTAATGTATAACAAACTCATCGGGATGCACCGTAATAATCAAAGACTACTGATACAATCAAAGACTGATCGACAGGTTATATCAAGATGATTGCTTATTTTTCGGAGCTATGTCAAGCCATTATACGAGCACTCCTTCTATGGAAAACTACTTTCGAGAGACAGGGTTGGAAATGACTTGGGATGTCCTAGATTAAACGCACCCCCATGTTAAGGGGCCGATTAAGACTAAATTTCAAAACTGCATGACATTGGTGTGAACAGACATATGGAAATTAGAAGAAATATGGAATAACCACCTAAGAAGAAACAGCTATTATGTGATATACTACCAAGTCGACGAATAAGATGTTATGTATGAAAGAGAAGCAGGACTCTTAGCGAGTAACGGAAAAAGATGGAACCTGAAGTAATGGTGTTAAAATTGATGTAGTAAGTTATAAGGAAATACATGGATTACCACTGAGATATTGTAAAAGAATTGGTCACAGGATGAGGATAAGACATGTCAATAAAGGAAGATTTCATTTGAAATATTTGCAATCATGATAACCAAACTCGACTAACAAGCGCAAAGTCAGACAAACAGAGTATATTCCTAACCATGGATGTCTACTTACCTGGTTTTTATGTCGTGATACTAAATATATCCACTGGATATTCACTCTAAGTATTGACAATATGGAAATGTAAAGGTGAAAGATAACTTACTGAATGAAGGAATTCCAAGACCAACGAGTCATCTGTAAACTACATCTTCAAGTACGATGATATGAATGAAATAAGAAATAAATGTACAAAGAGAAATGAAAGGAAAGAACATAATAAGAAATGAACTCGGAAGATCTTCATCTTTACAAAGAACCCTAGTGAACTAATAACCATCGTACCGCAACCTTTCATTATAACTCTATTAATGCTCCAAAAGTGTTTATCATTTTCAAAAAGGAACATCAAAATAACTATTGTATTTGGTTATCATCTACCTCTTGTCAGAAACAATCCCCATTACAACTACTCATTTGTAATGGAGCCTCTTAAGTTATAATATTGTATATTGTCAAGTTGTCATCGTAAAGCAAAGGAAAAGACCAAATCAAATGTCAAGGTTCAACGATCCGGATAAATGACTGCTACTAAGTGATATTGTATAGAGGGATGTATGACCGTGTAAGGTCGATATTGTATTTAATATTATTGGTATGACCCTATAAGTCGCTAATTATGGTATCTGATTGCATAACATATTAAGATGATCCTAGGTACGAATGAACCCCTACCAAATATCCAGAGTATATAAGAATTTCTATACTCAAGTAATGATGTCCCAACATTCGAGGACAAATATTCCTAAGAGGGGAAGGATGCTACACCCCATAATTTTATATATCGATTATACCTTAAGTTAGGGAGCCATGTAAGGAAGAAGGATCCACTTTGGGAAGATTAAGGGAGGGTCGAGTTAAAACTCGAAGAAGTCGTGAGAGTTAAGTGTTGCCAAGCCCTTCGTGCCTGAAATCTTTACGTTGTGTATGTCATGTCGAACCAATGTAAGATGAGAAGAGTTATGATGACCATAAAAGGTTAAGGAATGTATTGGGCTAAGATTGGAAGAATAGCTAAGAACTCTGAGTTATCCTTGTCGTTCGTGCACATTTTTGTTTCTTTTTCGGGTAAACGATAATATTATTACTAAGAAAGAAACTGAAAACTACAATCAATCATTGAGGGTTCTCAATCCTCAACGTAACATAAAGCAAGAAATGAAGGAGGGAAGGGGCGGTCACTCATAGGTGACGTTACAAGAGGGGATTACATCATAAAGAACTCTATAGGTTGTTGTTTTGACTTTTGCCACAACCTCATCTGTTGTTGAGTTAGTGTCCGCAAATAGCAATTCATTTCTTGTTCTCCAAATCTCATATACCACTATGCAAAAGGCAAGTAGGATGGCTTTGGATCGAATTCCAGTCCCTCGATGCTCTTTCTTGATCCACTTGAGTGCGCTTTCAATTGTTGTCATTTCTCTTCTAATTCCCAGCCATTCTTTTATGTGCTTCCAAATCTTGTGAGTGAAGGGACAAGAAAAGAAGAGATGAGCCCTTGTCTCATTGGCACGCTTGCAGAACCCGCAAGTCTTGTCTTCAAAGTTTAGAAAGGAGAGAGTGTCTTTGGTAGCAAGACGCTTCCTACAAGTGAGCCAAACCGTGAATGAGAATTTAGGAGGAATGTAAACTTTCCAAATTTGAGACATCCAAAGCTTATGTTCCCGCGGGGTGCGCAAGACATCATACACAAGACCCGAATCAAATCTCCCATTGGTGCAGCACTTCTCCAAACCGGCAATTGTGTTTCCTTGATTCCCAAAGATGCTTATGAAAGTGTCACGAATGCAACAAAGCTTCTTAAATAAAGGGGAATCCCTAGTACGTACCTCATAATCCCAAATGGATTGATCTCTCAAGTAATAGCTATTAATCCATTGAACCCATAGTGTATCCGCCTTAGTGTGAGATTACCAGATGGTCCGGGAGAGTAAGGCGCGATTCCATACTTTTATGTCCATGAGGCCCAAGCCTCCTTCAGATTGAGGCACATAAATTTCATCCCAAGCGACTCTTAGTGGCTTGCCACCCCATAAGAACTGGATGCAAGCAGAGCGAACCTTGTTGAGAACTGAAGAGCTAATAGGAAGAGCCCGAAACCAAAATCTCTCGACACCCTGAATAACCGATCTGATTAGTTCCAATTTTTCCGCATAGGAGAGTGAGTGGTGTCCCCATTTCTGAATGTAACCCGAGATTGCACTAGTGAAAGGGGTAAACTGATCCACCGAGACAGAAATTGGGGACAAAGGGACCCCTAAGTACCGCACGGGAAATACTCCTAAAGAGAAGCCAACTCTTGCCAAGATCAATTCGCGGATTGAACCTTGCACTCCCGCAATGGAGATGGAAGATTTTGACGGGTTAAGTGTAAGGCCAGACGCCGCCTCCAAATCATCAAGACAATCCATAAGAACACCAACTGAAGATAAATCCCCTTTGGCAAAAAGCATAAGATCATCCGTAAAGGCAAGATGAGAGATGCCTAGTCTCTTGCACTTTGGGTGAAAAGAAAAGGCTTTGTCTGAAGTTTTTAGCTTGAGCAATCTTGAAAGGTATTCAATGCATAGGATAAAGAGCATAGGAGACATAGGATCACCTTGCCTCAAGCCGCGCTTTCCCGCAAAATAGCCGTGCAACTCTCCATTGATTGAAAGAGAGAAAGAGGTTGAACTTACACATTCCATAATCCATCTAACAAATCTGTCCGGAAACTTGAGACCTCTTAGCACTGATTCGAGCAAATTCCAGGAGACCGTGTCAAATGCTTTCCGAAGATCCACCATAAGCATACACCTTGGCGATACTCTAGTTCTATTATAACCTCTCACAAGTTCTTGGGCAATGAAGACATTATCCACCATGTTTCTTTCTTTCACAAAAGCTCCTTGGCATTTATCAACAAGTGTAGGAAGAAACCTTGCCATCCGGTTATCTAGGATCTTAATTATGATCTTGTAGACCACATTGGTCAATCCAATAGGTCTAAAGTCACTCACCTTGGGGTCCCGATCTGTTTTGGGTAGAAGGGTGAGTATTGTATGGTTCACTTGCTTCAAAAGCACACCGGAAGAGAAGAATTCTTGTATACTTCTTACTACATCATGTCCCACATCCCTCCATCTTTTCTTGAAGAAGGCGACTGAAAAACCATCCGGGCCAGGTGCTTTGTCATTGCCAATATCGGAGAAAGCATCCCAAACTTACTTTGGGGAGACAGGATGTAAAAGGAATAAGCCATCCTCCTCCCCTAGCTTCGGACCACAATCAAGAACCGCGAGATCAATGTTTGTTGCGGGTCGAGAGGAGCCAAGAAGTCCTTTATAAAACTCAACAAGCATGCCTATTACTTCCCCGGGAGATGTTGTTGTATTACCGTTGTCCTTTACAAGATAGGTAATAGATTTCTTAACATTGCTTCTCTTGATCAAGCTATGGAAGTATTTGGAGCACCTATCACTTACAATCAAATGTTTTTGTCTCGCCTTTTGTCTTATGAAGTGTCTCTCAGATTCAAGGAGGTGATTGACTTTAACTCTTAAGGACTTGACCTTGGCTTTTAAATCTTCATCAAAGGGGTCCTCCATATGCGCATTTATAGCCTCCTAAATTCCATGTTTTCCGCATTAGCTCTTTGTTCAATACTCCCGAATTCACTAGAGTTTAAATCACGCAATGACTTCTTTAAAGACTTCAATTTTGTGACCAATGTAAATTGGGCAGATCCAAAAACACGTTGTCTCCAGCATGAAGTTAGGATGTTCTCAAAGGCGGGGTGTGAGAGACACATGTTCATAAACTTGAAAGGTCATTTTCCATTACTAGAAGATGAAATTACCGAAGCAATCACGGGGCAATGGTCCGAGACTGGTTCCATAGGCAAAAAGTTGGCTGAGCACTCTAGGTTCAAGTCACTCCAATGTTGATTCATTAACACTCTATCTAGCTTGGATCATATTGAGCCATTCGTCCAAGTGTAGAAGGAACCCGTAGAAGGAGTGTCATCAAGTCTGTGAGCTATTCTGAATTCCCCAAGGTCCCTAAGTGCATAAGGCGTGAGAGGAGGACCATCGGCCTTATCTTGAGGGTAGCAATAAGTATTAAAATCTCCAATGATCATCCAAGGCATGACAATGCTAGTGCCCAAGTGGGTAGGATGATGCCAAAGTTTCCTTCTTTCCGGAATGCTATAGACCGGATACACAAACGTAGCAAGAAAGGACACTTGAGATATGTTACAACGTGCTTGGACATGGATATGTTGAGAGTCCATTCCAATCATATCACAACTAACTCTGGAGGGGTCCCATAGTACTAGCATTCTTCCGCCATCAATGAAATCTATGTTGGAGCAAAATTTCCAAGCAAGGAATCTTTGAGAAGTAAAAGAGTCCATCCGTGTTCGATTGAATTTAGTTTCTATTAGGCAAACCAATGTCACATCATGTTGTTTTGCAAGCCTACACACAAGAGTTTGTGTGGCTGCCCTATCCCTTTGTCCGCAAAGACCTCGGACATTCCAACAAAGAATTTTCATTAGGAAACAATGGAGGTTTTAGTAGCACCCCCGCGCTTCGCATTTTTCGCCAAACTGATATTCTTTCTTGAAATAACTTCTTTCCATCCCTCTTCCTTGTTGTTAGAAGTCAAGGCAGGGGTCCCAACTAGGCTATCTTCTCCGCGCTCAAAGTTTATGCAACGTGTTGCGTAGATAAGCTCTTCCGTAGTATTCTTACAAGTTCCCATATCTAGAAGAGAACGCGGGTCAGATGGTGTGTTCTTTTCAGCATGCCTTGTCTCATTTCTCAGCCTCTCATGATGCGCAAAACCAGTATAGGGGTGATGGTTTGAGGACCCCTCTAGTGATACCCGTAAGCACGAAGAGTCAGGATGACCCGCAACCGGAGGGATTCCAAAGTTCAGAGCTTCTCCCACACTTTCGGGAATATGCGGCAGTGATTTCTCACTATTCCCAATGTCCATCAAGTTATCACTACCCACGGGATGTTGAGGGGGTGGTGGATCAGTGCTAGAAGGACCTGTTTGACCCGCAACCGTAGTAGTACCCGAGCTAGTAGAAACACCTCCATTGCTAGGAGGTACCAATGGGATGTCGGTTTTCCGTGCTTCTTGAGAGTTGGTGTCTTGCATCAGCTTCCTACACTTCAAATGGTTGTGGCCAAAAGAGGCGCAATGATAGCAAAAATCTGGGTAGTTCTCATATTTCACCTTTTAGATGTATCTTCGATTGTCGGGAAGTTTAACACCAAACTCTGTGACCGGTTCTTTACTAACATCAACTTCCACCAAGACTCTTGCATAGTTCATCTTAGACCTCTCCTTAGTAAATTGATCCGTGTATAGAGGTTTCCCCACACGCGAAGCAATCTTACTAAGGCCTGTTGCACTCCAAACCGAGAGGGGGATGTCGTGGAAAGTGACCCATATCGGGATATCCATGAATAATTCATCCGTTAATAATACTCCTTTATCAATGGGTTTTAACATCATAGTTTTTCCAAAGACCATATATGGTCCTCCGTGGAGCACATTCGTGCGTTCCTCTTCCGTCATGAATTTGAAGACTGTTCATCCTTTGCCGTATGGGATGATACGACACTTCACTCCCCACCCCTTAACAATAGAATTCTATGCCTCTCTTCCTGGGAAAGGACCCGTGAAGCAGCCTATAAGGCAATATCCCCAGGTTTCAATGAAGGGGACTTCATCCGTAGCTTCTAGTTCTACATCTTCTCCTTGTTGTTCAATGAATTGAAGTTTCATTCCTTTTGCTTCAAGTCTGGAACCCGCAAAGACTCCCGCATAGGTCTTCTTTTGCGGATTGGAACCATTGCGTTGAAAAGGGCGTACTTCTCCATTTGATGCCTCACCGGGTGGATGCGCATGATGAATTCTAGATTTATCAGTGGGCATGTTGCCTGCTGTCCTTCCTGGTAGTGTAGACTGAGGGATAGGGCTAGAGAGGGTGGAGCTTGGACCCGCATCTGGAGATAGTATGTGTGTGCCATTTGGAAGAGTTGGGAAAATATAAGGCATTTCGGGTGGGAGTGATGATTTGGAGGGGGGTGGGGGTGTGCCATCATGAATTCTGGGAAGTATTGAAGAAGTAGAGTGTTACACCCCGTATTTACAGGACATGTTTTAAGAACGTACGTGAGAATCCAAAATGTTAAGATTAGAGACTTGTAAAAATTTATCGGAATTATGGAATTGTCGGAAAACGTAATATTGTGACGAACGGGAGGGCGACATGTGTCACCCCCCTTATGTAGCCTTGGATGAATTAGGCATGGCCAAAAGGGTCATTTGACCTTTGTTAGGATGACTAAGTCTTGCAACTTGAAGAGCTTGACAATGTTGACTTAGTCAATGGGACCACAAGTCTTGATATTTAAAGGAACTTCATCCAAGCCATACATTTGTGCACATCTTGACCCTCCATTGAACTATATAGTAGTACTAGTAGCAAGACTAACTTCAACACTTAGAATTTTTTTCATGAATTTGAAGAACTCCTTAGTGAAGCTCTCGGGTTCTCTATATCCCAACAAGAAAAAAATTTGTTTGTTGTCCATTTAGCTCCACACTTTAAACCAAGGTTCATGAGGGTATTGTAAGTGTATCTCAATAGAAAAATCCCAGAAAACGATAGTTTTCGTGTTAGTCGCAAGATGAAAATCTAGTTGCTTTTCTAGGTTTTGTTTGGAAGATTGAAGGAAAGTTGTTTGTGTTGTTCTAAGGGTCTCAAGTGGCGGATTGAAGTGTCTAGAAGAGGCTCTAAGTTGCTAAGGAGCGACTTCGGATTTGAAGTTGGACTAAGACTCATTGAGGTAATAATCTTGTCTATTAAAGTGTTACAAGATTATATATTGTTGTTAGCCTTACATGTTTGCTAGCATGAAATATATGTGTTGAAGTTTTATAAGTGTTATGGATTGTTGTAGCCTTAAATCCGAAATGACATATAAGACATTTGAAGTTGGATTACATTTGGTCGTTAATTAGAATCGTCGCTTGTTACTTACTTAAAGATTATAGTAGTTATAATCGATTGCGACTTGATATCATGTTATGCTAACAACTTGAATTGAAAAGGAAATTGGATAAGAATTGGTATTATTGTATCCCAAGTGTTATACCCCGTAGTTCCGGAGTATGTATGTAAGGACGTACGTACGAATGTATAAACCCTAATTAGGGTAAGAATGAAAGAATTGTTTTCCGACGGAAAATATTCCGAACCTTGTGAAGGAAATTTTACGTTTTCAATATTTTAACCAATTATGGAATTTTTTTCGAGAGATAATTATTTTGGACCAATAGGAGGGCGAAATGTGTCACCCCAAGTGGACATGGGTGAACGTTTTTCAAGACTTGTGGGCAAGACAAGTGGCCAAAGTCTTGCATGACATTTGCATGGCATTATGGACGGTTTTGCAAGGTTAGTGGGCAAGTCAAATGGTCAAAGTCTTGCATGACATTTGTGGGACAAGTGGAGAAAGGAACCTACACAAACAATCTATACCATACACATGTTTCAATCCTACCCCTTGGTTGTCCTATATAAACACCTCTAGTTGATGAAATCTTCCACAATTAGAACATTTCAAGACTTGAAAATATTTTCCTCTCCTCCCTAGTTGCTCTCGTCCCACCCCTTCTTTCTTGAGCAAATGTTGTCCAAAAATTCTTAAACTTATAAGTGTTCTTCCTTAATGTATTAGGAAGATTATTAACCAAGAGTTAGACAAGATTTCACACCCCTAACCTCAAAAACCCTCACAAAGCCGAGAGTGGGCAGATTTGGAACTTTAGTGTTCTTCAGTTTTTGGAGTTAATTCTTGAATAGAAGTTGGTTAGAAACTTCTAAGGGTGACTTGTGGTGGTTTGGAACACAAAGATTTGGAGCTAAAACTTGCTTAGGAGCGACTTTAAGTTCTTGGATATTTTTGGGCTATTTTGAGGTAATGAACCTTAAACTCTTTGTGAAGTTGATTATTATGTATATTGGATACTATACATATATTGGAAGTATATTATGGAGTATGAGATATAAGGAAAGATTTGGATCTTGTTAAGATGTTAAAAGGAGAATTGGCATATTAGTCATTAAAATGGTAAAAATGTATCCATTACTTGACTAAGAAGTTAACAACAAAGAAACTATAACTTATATAAAGATTGGAATATAAGTTGGAAGACTAATGAAGTAATTGGATAAGTAAAATTGTAAAAGTTGGCCAAGGACCCCAACTTAAGGACTGTATTTACTTTGGACCGTATTTACTTTGGACCGTATTTACTTTGGACTGTATTTACTTTGGACTATATTTACATTGTTAAGGGGAAGATTGTTAATCGCGTTCCGTTTGGGCGTGTGATCCCCTTCTTTAATTATTGTTGTTGTTAAGGGGAAGATTGTTAATCGCGTTCCGTTTGGGCGTGTGATCCCCTTCTTTAATTATTGTTGTTGTTAAGGGGAAGATTGTTAATCGCGTTCCGTTTGGGCGTGTGATCCCCTTCTTTAATTATTGTTGTTGTTAAGGGGAAGATTGTTAAACGCGTTCCGTTTGGGCGTGTGATCCCCTTCTTTAAATTTCGGAATTATTGCACCTTATTTATGGCATATTGGTTACTATTATCGGGCCTTGAAAAAGGTGGAGAATTGAGTAGAAACGGGGGAGGTGCTGCCCAATGTTTCGTAGATTAAGAGAAATCTTACTTAGAAGAATCCCACGTAAAACTAGAAGTTGATAGGCGTGTTTTGACTATTATAGGTTGACACTCTGCGCGCGACATATCCGACTTGGCAAGTGGATTTAGCCGAGGAGGTATGTGATTCTTCCTATCCCTTTGAGCATGATATTTGTGAACTATATATAGTACGGTAGACGTACGTGTGTTAAACTAAATTTGGCTTTACTTTGATGTCTTTGGACTTGAGTTCTAATTAATAAGTATCTTGAATATTTCAAAAAGAGTTATGAATCATTTTGGAAGAAAAGTAATACTTGGTTTTCATAAAAAGTTTAAGTGTTGTACTAGCTTTATGGGAAGCTAGCTATAACGACTTAAGAAAGATAAGAAAAATGGTTTAATTATTTTTTTATCAAATGCTTGAAATGATGTTTGAAGGTATGGTAAGTTGGTTTGATAAACATGTTATGATGCTATGTGTGTTAGTATCTTGTGACGCTTGTGTAAGGAGGTTATTCTTGTTGTGCTTATGTTGTTTAACGATAAGCCGTTGTGTTAGTATTATATCACTCACCCTCCTGACTTGTTACGATGTCGTGGGTTAGCCGCCCGACGCGAGGAATACCTACGCGGTCCATGGACCTATGCGAGTCGCGGAGTTCCGGGATGATCACTCCGGGTGTTACGCCGATGCGAGAATACCTCACGCGTCTACATGTGGCTACGCGGAATGCGGAGTCGGGACGATGCGCGGGTTAGCTACCCCGATGCGAGAATACCTCATGCGGGCCTGGGGGCCTATGCGGATCGCGGAGTTCGAGGATTAGGCTCGCATAATGATACTATGGGCGATTGGCCTTGCTTTGATCATTAGCGCCTAGAAAAGACCGATTACATTATATCTATTTTTGCTCTTGTTTATGATGTGGCACTATGTGCGGTTAACTTGGTTGTTTCGTGCATATTTGTGAATTGGTTTTAAAATGTTATAATTATATATATCAGTACTTTACAGTTTCACATACTTGGTACCTGTTGTACTGACCTCCTTCGGGGGGCTGCGTTCATGCCGCAGGTAAGGGAAAACAGGTGGTGGATCCTCATTCTTAGGATCTTTACTCAGGTGTCAGGAGCTCCATTTCTCCGGAGGCTCGACTTTTGGTACGGTTCTCCCTGGTGTTGTAGATGTTTTGTACATTCAGGGGTATGACGGGGCCCTGTCCCGTCATAGTGTTTACACCTTCTTAGAGGTCTGTAGTCCTGTTGTAATTTTGGGATGTAACTGTTCACTTTTGATATTTATATACATGCCGAAAGGCAACCTTTTCTTGATACTACTGTCTCATGTTTGCAAAGTTTATATTCCGCTGGTTACTCTGATGTATGTCTACTTGGGTGCCCGGGTAAATCACCAGTCGCGGCCCCGGGAACGGGTCGTGACAAAAGTGGTATCAGAGCAGTTAAATCCTCGAAAAGTGTCTACAGACCGTATCTAGTAGAGTCTTGATTATCGGTGTGTTGTGCACCACACCAATAATCAGGAGGCTGCAGGATATTTAGGATTGGTTTCCATTCTTCTCACTCTGAGATCGTTCCTTAGAGTTGTGTTATAAGTTGGACCCCTCTGACGAATTTCTTTTGTTTACCAGTTATGCCTCCACGCAAGGCAACCCGGGCCCAGAAGGGCAAGGCAGCCGAGGGAGCTGCTAGTAGGACACAGAGGGTCACGAGGGCCCAGGCCCAGCCTTTACCCGAGGTGATACCCCAGACGGCGAGTTCCATGACGCCGCCGGCCCCAGCTGGGTTTAGAGCCGCAACAGTGGCTACTGAGGCCACGACACCTGAGCCTCCACCCCACGGCCCGAGCAGCAGGAGATGGGTTACGCGAGATGGCGATTAGCCTGAGTTCGTGGTGAGGCACGAGGATAGGCCGGATCATCGGGCCGATTCGAGAGTACCGTGGTTCACCCGAGGTAGGATAGTTTGAGACTTCGGGACTTTCTGAGTTGCAGCCCGCCAGAGTTCTATGGGTCGAGGCCTGAGGATGATCCGCAGGAGTTCATCCGACAGTTACAGCGGATCATGAGAGTGATCAAGGCTTCGGAGACCGAGTCAGTGGTCTTAGGCTCACATCGGCTGCGTGATATCGCAATGATCGTTTGATTCATGGAGCTGCCCGGGAGCATGCACTCCAAATTTGGGACGAGTTCTCGGAGGCATTTCACTCACTTCTTGCCTCCGCAGATGAGAGCACGAGCCGACGATTTACGCCGAGGCGCAGCGGCGCCTTCGGGAGTACAACGTGGAGTTCGACTCGTTGGCTCGGTATGTCCCCACGTTAGTGGAAGATATGGAGGACCGAGTGCACCGCTACGTCACAGGGCTTGATGACTACTTGGCAGAGTCTTGCTCGGGTGTAGCTCTTCAGCCGGGCATGGACATTGCCCGCATGAAGGCTCATGCACTTGGGTGTGAGGAGCGTAGAGGCCGACGGGTTGACAGATATCAGCAGAAGGCGCCAGTGACGACAGGTCTTTGGTAGCTCTCGGGCGGGCGACCTCAGGCGAGACTAGATTTGCACCGCGGCGGCTCGAGCACTCCTACACCGTCTTCAGGGCAGCCAGGGTATTCGGGGGCAGGTCAAGGCCCCAGGACTTCGGACTTCCAGGGTAGCATAGTTGCTAACCGATCGAGACCACCTTCCTCTCAGTGTGTTCGATGTGGTAGATCCCATTACGGGAGTTGTGGTACTACTGCGGGAGCTTGTTACACTTGCGGCCAGCAGGTCACTTTGCAGAGACCGTCCACCAAGGGCGCAGATGGTAGGGTTCACCTACAGGTCTTTAGCCGGTCTCATCTCCTACGATTACTCGCCCGAGGGTGTTGCTCATGGACCAGCAGGTCGCGGCAGAGGTCGTGGCAAGGGTCCTAGTTCCAGCGGTCCTCAGAACCGCATTTATGCCATGTTCAGCCGCCAGGACCAGGAGGCGTCACCGGATGTCATCACAGGTACTTTATCAGTTTCTTGTTGTGACGTATATGCCTTGATAGATCCAGGTTCTACTTTGTCCTATATATCTCCCCATATTGCTAGTAGGATAGGGATAGAGCCTGAGTCCATAGACCCTTTTGAGGTAGCTACGCCATGGGGATCGGTGGTAGCCGAGCGTATATGGCTTGCCCAGTGACTATATGCAGTCGTCAGACCCTAGCCTACTTGATAGAGTTGGATATGACCGATTTTGATGTGATCATGGGCATGGATTGGTTAGCTTCTTGCTACGCCAATGTAGACTGTAGGAAGCGGTTGGTACGGTTCCAGTTTCCTGGGGAGCCGGTTATCGAGTGGGAGGGGAACACTGTGTCGCCGAGGGGTAAGTTTATTTCTTACCTCAAGGCCAGGAAGATGGTTCAGAAGGGGTATATCTACCATCTCATTCGGGTATTTGATACTGAGGCTGTGATACCAGACCTTGATCACCCCAGTAGTCAGAGAGTTCCCAGATGTGTTCCCAGACGACCTCCCGGGTATCCCTCCTGAGAGGGAGATAGAGTTTTGCATTGATATTCTGCCTGATACTCGACCTATATCCATTCCGCCATACAGAATGGCACCTGCCGAGTTGAGAGAGTTGAAGGACCAGCTGAGAGATTTGCTGGAGAAGGGCTTTATCAGGCCTAGTGTTTCTCCCTGGGGAGCGCCGATATTGTTTGTGAAGAAGAAGGATGGGATGCTGCGTATGTGTATAGATTACATGCAGCTGAACAAGGTGACTATTAAGAACAGATACCCCCTTCCCAGGATTGATGACTTGTTCGACCAGTTGCAGGGTGCGAGGTGTTTCTCCAAGATAGACCTACGATCTGGTTACCATCAGGTGCGAGTTAGGGAGACGGATGTCCCTAGGACTGCATTCCGGACCCGGTACGGGCACTATGAGTTCAGGGTCATGTCTTTCGGCTTGACCAATGCTCCGGCAATATTTATGGATTTGATGAACCGAGTGTTCAAGCCATTTTTGGATACGTTTGTGATAGTATTCATTGATGACATCTTGATTTATTCTCGCTCGGAGCAGGAGCATGCGGAGCATTTGAGGACGGTGGCCGAGTTCTCCGACCAGCATTGTCCGCCAAGTTTTGAAGTGTGAGTTTTGGCTTCGGTGGCATTTCTGGGGCACATTGTCGGGGCCGATGGTATTCGGGTGGATACGGCAAAGATCGAGGCAGTCAAGACTTGGCCTAGACCTACTACACCGACAGAGGTGCGCAACTTTCTGGGCCTTGTAGGGTATTATCAGAGGTTCGTGGAGAAGTTTGCTTCTATTTCAAAGATTTTGACTAAGCCGACTCGTAAGGCCTAAGTTTGATGGACGGACGCTTGTGAGGAGGGCTTCCAGTTACTGAAGGAGAGATTGACGACCGCCCCAGTTCTTACTCTTCCAGAGGGTCCAGACGACTATGTGGTTTATTGTGATGCGTCGGGCATCGGGCTTGGATGTGTGTTGATGCAGCAGGGCAAGGTTATAGCTTACGCATCTCGACAGCTCAAGAAGCATGAGAATAACTATCCCACACATGACTTAGAGTTGGCAGCGGTGATTCTCGCCTTGAAGATCTGGAGACATTATTTGTATGGAGTTCATGTGGATATTTACACAGACCACAAGAGCCTCCAGTATATCTTCAGCCAGAGGGAGCTGAACTTGCGACAGAGACGGTGGTTAGAGCTACTCAAGGATTATGATGTCGATATCCTATACTACCCAGGGAAGGCCAATGTAGTGGCAGATGCCCTTAGTCGTAGATCGATGGGTAGTCTATCAGATGTGCAGTCAGAGAGGAGGGGCATGGTCCGCGAGATACATCAACTAGCGAGCCTTGGAGTCCGATTGATTGATTCTGATAGTAGTGGGGTTCGGGTTCGAGAGGTTGCCGAATCTTCCATCGTTGAGGAGGTGAAGAGGCGACAGTGTGAGGATCCGATTATGGCACAATATCGAGATACGTCTCTTCGTGAGGGGAAGGGTCCTTTTGAGGTAGCACCTGATGGGGTGCTAAGGTTTGAGGGCAGGTTGTGTGTTCCAGATATTGCAGGACTTCGACAGCAGGTTCTAGGGGAAGCACACAGCGCACGTTACTCTATCCATCCGGGGTCGACATAGATGTACCACGACCTCAGATCTGTGTATTGGTGGGATGGCCTAAAGAGGGACGTTGCAGAGTTTGTTGCTCAGTGCCCGAGTTGTCAGCAGGTAAAGGTAGAGCACCAGAGGCCTGGTGGGTTGTTGCAGACGATAGAGATTCCGACATGGAAGTGGGAGGTGATCAATATGGACTTTATTACAGGGTTACCTCGCACTCAGAGGAAGCATGATTCTATCTGGGTTATCGTCGACAGGCTGACGAAATCAGCCCACTTTCTTCCCATCAGGACGACTTTTTCGGCTGAGGATTATGCCAGACTTTACATCCGAGAGATCATGAGACTGCATGGGGTCCCTATTTCTATCATATCAGACAGAGGAGCCCGTTACGCTAACTTCGAGGTCTTTCCGGAAGGGATTAGGACGCAGTGAACCTCGATCGCATTCCATCCTCGGTCGACGACATGCAGAGCGTACTATCCAGACACTTGAGGATATGCTGCGAGCCTATGTTATTGATTTCAGGGGTAGCTGGGAGGATCATTTTCCTCTAGTAGAGTTTGCGTATAACAACAGCTACCACTCCAGTATCCAGATGGCGCCTTATGAGGCCTTATATGAGAGGAAGTGCAGGTCACCGATAGGCTGGTTTGATGTGGGTGAGGTGCAGTTAGTCGGGCCGGACTTGGTTCAGCAGGTGGTGGATAAGGTGAAGCTTATCCAGGAACGGTTATCGATACTCGAGTCGATGTAAGTCGTATGCAGATCATCGGCCGACATTTGGAGTTTGAGGTTCTTGATTGGGTTTTCTGAAGGTGTCACCCATGAAGGGTGTGATGAGGATTGGGAAGAAAGGGAAGCTCAGCCCAAGGTACATTGGGCCTTATCAGATTGTCCGTAGGGTAGGCAAGGTTGCCTATGCGTTGGATCTGCCGTCCGATCTGGAGGCAGTACATCCAGTTTTTCATATTTCTATGCTGAAGAGATGTATCGGAGATCCGTCTAGAGTGCACCCGATTGATGATGTCCAGGTGACAGAGGGGTTATCGTATGAGGAGATTGCCATAGCAAAACTCGATCGTCAGGTTAGGCGACTGCGGACAAAGGATGTGGCTTCCGTCAAGGTCTTATGGCGGAACGAGAACAGAGAGGAGATGACGTGGGAAGCGGAGGAGGACATGAGGCAGAAGTATCCTCACGCATTCCCCACACCTCCAGGTAACTCACTTTCCTACTGATTAATTTTAATTGTCGTATGTACTTAAGTGTTCTATTGTGGCCATATGTGGAATTTGCAAATTGTTCAAGTTATGATGGACTATGTCGTTACCTGATTTAATTGAATCTTGAAGGAACATTCGGGACGAATGTTTCTAAGGGGGGGAGAATGTTATACCCCGTAGTTCCGGAGTATGTATGTAAGGACGTACGTACGAATGTATAAACCCTAATTACGGTAAGAATGAAAGAAATTTTTTCCGACGGAAAATATTCTGAACCTTGTGAAGGAAATTTTACGTTTTCAATATTTTAACCAATTGTGTAATTTTTTCTGAGAGATAATTATTTTGGACCAATAGGAGGGCGACATGTGTCACCCCAAGTGGACATGGGTGAACGTTTTTCAAGCCTTGTGTGCAAGACAAGTGGCCAAAGTCTTGCATGACATTTGCATGGCATTATGGACAGTTTTTGCAAGGTTATTGGGCAAGTCAAATGGTCAAAGTCTTGCATGGCATTTGCATGGCATTTGTGGGACAAGGGGAGAAAGGAACCTACACAAACAATCTATACCATACACATGTTTCAATCCTACCCCTTGGTTGTCCTATATAAACACCTATAGTTGATGAAATCTTCCACACTTAGAACATTTCAAGACTTGAAAATATTTTCCTCTCCTCCCTAGTTGCTCTCGTCCCACCCCCTCTTTCTTGAGCAAATGTTGTCCAAAAATTCTTAAACTTATAAGTGTTCTTCCTTAATGTATTAGGAAGATTATTAACCAAGAGTTAGACAAGATTTCACACCCCTAGCCTCAAAAACCCTCACAAAGCCGAGAGTGGACAGATTTGGAACTTTAGTGTTCTTCACTTTTTGGAGTTAATTCTTGAATAGAAGTTGGTTAGAAACTTCTAAGGGTGACTTGTGGTGGTTTGGAACACAAAGATTTGGAGCTAAAACTTGCTTAGGAGCGACTTTAAGTTCTTGGATATTTTTGGGCTATTTTGAGGTAATGAACCTTAACCTCTTTGTGAAGTTGATTATTATGTATATTGGATATTATACATATATTAGAAGTATATTATGGAGTATGAGATATAAGGAAAGATTTGGATCTTGTTAAGATGTTAAAAGGAGAATTGGCATATTAGCCATTAAAATGGTAAAAATGTATCCATTACTTGACTAAGAAGTTAACAACAAAGAAACTATAACTTATATAAAGATTGGAATATAAGTTGGAAGACTAATGAAGTAATTGGATAAGTAAAATTGTAAAAGTTGGCCAAGGACCCCAACTTAAGGACTGTATTTACTTTGTACCGTATTTACTTTGGACCGTATTTACTTTGGACTGTATTTACTTTGGACTATATTTACATTGTTAAGGGGAAGATTTTTAATCGCGTTCCGTTTGGGCGTGTGATCCCCTTCTTTAATTATTGTTGTTGTTAAGGGGAAGATTGTTAATCGCGTTCCGTTTGGGCGTGTGATCCCCTTCTTTAATTATTGTTATTGTTAAGGGGAAGATTGTTAATCGCATTTCGTTTGGGCGTGTGATCCCCTTCATTAATTATTGTTGTTGTTAAGGGGAAGATTGTTAATCGCGTTCCGTTTGGGCGTGTGATCCCCTTCTTTAAATTTCGGAATTATTGCGCCTTATTTATGGCATGTTGGTTACTATTATCGTGCCTTGAAAAAGGTGGAGAATTGAGTAGAAACGGGGGAGGTGCTGCCCAATTTTTCGTAGACTAAGAGAAATCTTACTTAGAAGAATCCCATGTAAAACTAGAAGTTGATAGGCGTGTTTTGACTATTATAGGTTGACATCTGCGACATATCCGACTTGGCAAGTGGATTTAGCCGAGGAGGTATGTGATTCTTCCTATCCCTTTGAGCATGATATTTGTGAAATATATATAGTACGATAGACGTACGTGTGTTAAACTAAATTTGGCTTTACTTTGATGTCTTTGGACTTGAGTTCTAATTAATAAGTATCTTGAATATTTCAAAAAGAGTTATGAATCATTTTGGAAGAAAAGTAATACTTGGTTTTCATAAAAAGTTTAAGTGTTGTACTAGCTTTATGGAAAGCTAGCTATAACGACTTAAGAAAGATAAGAAAAACGGTTTAATTATTTGTTTATCAAATGCTTGAAATGATGTTTGAAGGTATGGTAAGTTGGTTTGATAAACATGTTATGATGCTACGTGTGTTAGTATCTTGTGACGCTTGTGTAAGGAGGTTATTCTTGTTGTGCTTATGTTGTTTAACGATAAGCCGTTGTGTTAGTATTATATCACTCACCCTCCTGACTTGTTACGATGCCGTGGGTTAGCCGCCCCCGATGCGAGAATACCTCACGCGGTCCATGGGACCTATGCGCGAGTCGCGGAGTTCCAGATGATCACTCCGTGTGTTACACCGTGCGCGAGGAATACCTCACGCGGTCATGTGGCGCGGATCGCGAGTCGGGGCGATGCCGGGTTAGCTACCCCGATGCGAGAATACCTCACGCGCCTAGGGGCCTATGCGGATCGCGAGTTCCAGATTAGGCTCGCATAATGATACTATGGGCGATTGACCTTGCTTCGATCATTAGCGCCTAGAAAAGACCATTACATTATATCTATTTTTGCTCTTGTTTATGATGCACTATGCGCGTTAACTCGTTGTTTCGTACATATTTGTGAATTGGTTTTAAAATGTTATAATTATATATATCAGTACTTTACAGTTTCACATACTTGGTACCTGTTGTACTGACCTCCTTTGGGGGGCTGCGTTCATGCCGTAGGTAAGGAAAAACAGGTGGTGGATCCTCATTCTTAGGATCTTTACTCAGGTGTCAGGAGCTCCATTTCTCCGGAGGCTCGACTTTTGGTACGGTTCTCCCTGGTGTTGTAGATGTTTTGTACATTCAGGGGTATGACGGGGCCCTGTCCCGTCATAGTGTTTACACATTCTTAGAGGTCTGTAGTCCTGTTGTAATTTTGGGATGTAACTGTTCAATTTTGGTATTTATATACATGCCGAAAGACAACCTTTTCTTGATACTACTGTCTCATGTTTGCAAAGTTTATATTCCACTGGTTACTCTGATGTATGTCTACTTGGGTGCCCGGGTAAGGCACCAGTCGCGGGCCCGGGAACGGGTCGTGACACCAAGATTGCCGGATTTACACTTGTTGTTTTATTAGTTTGATATCAATTGTGGGGCGGAATTTTACACGTCTAGTAGACGTGTAATCCCCTATTGTTAATTGCATTGTTGGGCCTTAAATGTGGCGTGTTTGGTTATTGAATTCGGCCTTGAAAAAGGTGGCAAAGTATGTAGAAACAAAGGAGGTGTTGTCCGATTTTCCGTAGAATTTAGTGACTTTGCACTTATAATATTCTACGTTTGAAGTAAGACGTTAATAGACGTATTGTGGACATTATATGTTGACATACTACGGGCGGGATATTGTACTTAGCAAGTGGATTGACCCGAAGAGGTATGTAGAACTTTCCTATCTTTTGAGCATGAATAGTTGTACGTATATAGTACGGTAGACGTACAAAACCTTGATATCCTTTACTTTTTTTAATAATAGCCAAGTCGAGTGAGTTAGGAGATTAACTCACTTCTTTAAGAGTATTAAGGATGTCTTAAGTTTGTTTTAAGGTTAAGGGACTTGAGGTGTTTTAAAGTATATGATACTTGTTCCGTTTTAAACGTATAAGTCCCTTGGATAGGAAATTTTAATTGGCTAAGGTATAAAGTTAATATAACGACTTTATGGGAAGTTGGTTATATTAGCTTTATGGAAAGATAAATAAGGATAAACGACTTGATTTAATGAAAGGCAATTTGATTTTAAGGCATCAATTGCCTAAGGTTTTAAAAGAAAAGAAGTCACTTGATTTAGAAGCCTAATTATATTTCTAAAGGTATTGTCACTTGTCTTGAAAAGTAATTGTGACTTGATGCTACAGTTATTAGCATCTTGGAAGTTTTATAATGAAAAGAGTCATTTTTAAAAGAATAGAAGTACGTAGTACTTTGGGTTAAATTCCCGGATTTTATAATGACATGTTAGTGCCTTAAGTAAACTAAAATGAGAGTGTATATGAATAAGGCTAATAAGAAGTTAGGGGGATTTCTTAACTTGCTTATTTATTGTATAATAATCCGGTAGTGCTTATGTTATGCATGATAAGCCGGTAGGGCTTATGTTAAGTATGATGGCCGGTTGAGCTAGGGTAAGAGTATAAATGAGGGGTAAACCCCCAAGACGTTATACCACCTGTTTCAGGGTAAGAGTATAAATGAGGGGTAAACCCCCAAGACGTTATACCACTGCTTTAGTGGATTTGCTACCCACGATGCGAGAATACCTCACGCGAGTCCTTATGGGCTTACGCGGTGAAATAGTCCCACGCGGGCGGTACACTATGCGAGGAATACCTCATGCGGGTCCACACGTCCTTTTCGGGGGAAATAGTCCTGCGAGTAGGATTGCTTAATGACATCAAGGCGGGTGGTCCTGCATTGATCGTGAGCTTCCTATTTTTATGTTGTAGGTATACTCTTAGTTACTCTCATTGTTAGTAAGGAACAGTGTACTGTAATTTGATTATCATACATGTCTCCGGCTTTGTTTTAAACTTATGATGTAATTATAGTATTTTTCCAGTTTTACATACTTAGTACATATTGTGTAATCGACCCCTTCTCGGCCGCGTTCATGCCGCAGGTAGGGGTAAGCAGGTGGTGGATCCTCATTCTTAGGATCACTGATCAGGCGTCAGAAGCTCCATTTCTCCGTAGGCTTGTCTTTTTGGTACAGTCTTTCCCTGATGTTGTAGATTTATGTACATTCAGGGGTATGGCGGGGCCCTGTCCCACCACAGTTGTTATTCCAGAGGTGCGTAGTCACATGTGTGGTTTGAAATGTAAGAACAGAGTTATACCGCTTTACTTGAGTATGTATATTTTATGAGGCGGCCTTATCGGTTGCTTTGTGATGTTTATTGTCTAAACATGTTATATGTTGTGTATGTTCCGCCGCTATTCTCGATGTATACAGAACGGGTGCCTGGTAGGGCACCGCCGCGCCCGGTCCGGCCGTGACAAAAGTGGTATCAGAGCGATTAGTCATCGGAAAGTGTCTATGCACCGTGTCTAGTAGAGTCTTGATTATTGGTGTGTTGTGCACCACATCTATAATCGTGAGGTCGCAGGACATTTAGGATTGGTTTCCATTCTTCTCTCCGAGATCGTGCAAGAGAGTCGCCTTATTAGGTTGAATCCTCTCTAACCTATTCTTATGAAATGATTATGCCTCCACGAAGCGACCGAGGCCTGAAGGGCAAGGCAAAGGCAGAGTCGCTAGCGGTACTCAGAGGGTTACTCGGACTCAGGCACAGACTATGCCTGAGGTAGTAGGCGGGTCGGCGAGTTCAGCCACGCCGGCAGTATTAGAGGAGTCGAGAGCGGCAGTAGCTCCAGAGGTTCCGGTACCAGAGCCTCCAGTCCCACAGCCAGGAGCTGAGTATAGAGACTACGGGGAGCAGATCCGGTTATTGACCAGCATAGTAGCAGGGCAGCGCCGACAGGAGCAGGTGGCTAACCCTAGAGCCGACAGTTTGCGGATTCGGGATTTTCTGGGTTGTCATCCACCCGAGTTTTATGGTTCGAGGTCTGAGGAGGATCCGCAGGAGTTCATTCGACAGTTACAGCGGACTATGCAGGTTCTTAGGGCTTCGGAGACAGAGTCAGTTATGCTAGCATCTTACCGGTTACGCGATATTGCGTTGAACTGGTTTGAGTCATGGGAGCTGTCGAGAGGTGAGGATGCTCTTCCAGCTGTTTGGGAGGAGTTTACAGAGGCCTTCATGGATCACTTTTTGCCCCCTGAGATGAGGAGAGCCCGCGTAGATAGATTCTTGACCTTGAGGCAGAATGGGAGGACTATCAGGGAGTACAGCCTGGAGTTTGACTCTTTGGCCAGGCATGCACACACTATTGTAGCTGACATGGCGGACAGAGTTCATCGTTATGTGATGGGGCTAGACCGTCATATGATTACTGCATGCTTGGGAGTGGCTCTTCAGCCCGGTATGGACATTGCCAGATGCGCAGCGTATGCGCGAGGATAGAGGATAGAGAGAGGAGGATCGATTGACTCGAGCCACCCAAGAGGCGGTGACAGCAGGTCTCAGTGGCGCTTTTGAGGCGACAAATTTCGAAGCAGACTAGGTCCACATTCCGGCCAAGACAGAGTGCTCCTTCACGATTTTACGCGGGAGGTCTGATCAGCCAGGTCATTCAGGAGCAGGTCAGGGCTCCAAGACTTCGGGGTTTCAGGGAGGCAGAAACCGTCACCGATCGAGACCACCCACATCTCAGTATGCTCGATGCGGTAGGTCTCACCCAGGCGAGTGCCGCATGGCTCCGGGAGCTTGTTACTCTTGTGGCCAGCAGGGCCATTTGAGGAGAGATTGTCCGTCTAGAGGTAGCATGGGTGGTACGGTGCAGCCGGCATGTGATCGATTCGGGTCTTCCTTTTCTTACGTGGTTATGCGCGCCGAGGGTGGTGTTCACGACGGCAGGCCGTGGCAGAGGTCGTGGTGGTGGTTCCAGTTCTAGCGGTCCACAGAACCGCATATATTCATTAGCCAGCCGCCAGGATCAGGAAGCTTCCCCTGACGTCGTCACAAGTACATTATTGATTTCATGTTGTGACGTATATGCTTTGATAGATCCAGGTTCTACCTTGTCCTATGTGTCCCCTCTTATTGCGGGTAAAATCGGGATAGAGCTGGTGTCGATAGAGCCTTTTGAGGTAGCTACGCCAGTGGGTGATTCGGTGTTAGCTGAGCGGGTGTATAGAGGTTGTCCGGTGTTTATTTACAGTCGTCAGACCCTTGCAGACTTGATAGAGTTGGAGATGACAAATTTTGATGTCATTATGGGTATGGACTGGTTGGCTTCTTGTTATGCCAACGTCGACTGTAGAGACAAGTTGGTTCGGTTCCAGTTTCCTGGCGATCCAGTTATCGAGTGGAAGGGCAACACAGCGTCACCGAGGGGTAGGTTTATTTCTTACCTCAAGGCTAGGAAGATGGTGCAGAAAGGGTACATCTATCATCCGTTCGTATTCGATCTGCAGGCCGAGGTGCCGCTTCTTGATCGGCAGTGGTTAGGGAGTTTCGGATGTGTTCCCGCACGATCTTGGGTATCCTCCCGAGGAGATTGAGTTTTGTATTGATACGTTGCCAGAAACTCGATCTATTTCTATTCCGCCATATAGGATGACACCTGCTGAGCTGAGGGAGCTGAAGGACCAGTTGAAAGATTTGCTGGAAAAAGGCTTTATCAGGCCTAGTGTTTCTCCCTGGGGAGCGCCGGTTTTGTTTGTGAAGAAGAAGGATGGGACGCTGCGTATGTGTGTTGATTACAGGCAGCTGAATAAGGTAACCATCAAGAATAGGTACCCCCTCCCCAGGATTGATGATTTGTTTGACCAGTTGCAGGGTGCGAGGTATTTCTCCAAGATAGACCCGCGGTCTGGTTATCATCAGGTGCGAGTTCGAGAGGCAGATATCCCAAAGACTGCATTCAGGACCCGGTATGGGCACTATGAGTTCAGGGTTATGTCTTTCGGTTTGACCAACGCTCCAGCGGTATTTATGGATTTGATGAACCGGGTGTTCAAGCCATTTTTGGATATATTTGTGATAGTATTCATTGATGACATCCTGGTTTATTCGCGGACAGAGCAGGAACATGCTGATCACTTGAGGACGGTACTTGGGGTCCTACGGAGCCGGCAATTATTCGCCAAGTTCTCCAAGTGTGAGTTTTGGTTGGCCTCAGTGGCATTCCTGGGGCACATTATTGGGGCTGATGGTGTTCAGGTGGATACAGCAAAGATTGAGGCAGTCAAGTCTTGGCCGAGACCTACTACTCTGACCGAGGTGCGCAGTTTCTTAGATTTGCGAGTTATTATCGTAGGTTTGTGGAACAGTTTGCTTCAATTTCAGCACCGCTGACTAGGCTGACTCAGAAGGAAGCCAAGTTCCAGTGGACAGAGACTTGCAAGAAGGGTTTCCAGTTGCTGAAGGAAAGGTTGACTACGGCTCCAGTTCTTACTCTTCCGGAGGGGATTGACGGGTACGTGATTTATTGTGATGCCTCGGGTATCGGGCTAGGGTGTGTTTTGATGCAGCACGACAAGGTTATAGCCTATGCTTCCCGGTAGTTACGGAAGCATGAGAGGAATTACCCTACCCACGACTTAGAGTTGGCCGCAGTTATACATGCCTTGAAGATTTGGAGACATTATTTGTATGGGGTTCATGTGGATATTTATACAGACCACAAGAGCCTCCAGTATATCTTTAGGCAGATAGAGCTGAACTTGCGACAGAGACGGTGGTTAGAGTTGTTGAAAGATTATGATGTTGATATTCTATACCATCCGGGGAAAGCCAACGTAGTTGCTGATGCCTTGAGTCGTAGATCGATGGGGAGTTTGTCAGAGGTACAACCAGAGAGACAGGACATGATCCGTCAGATCCACCAGCTAGCGAGCCTTGGGGTTCGATTGATCGATACCGACGATAGTGGGGTACGGGTTCGTGAGGTTGCCGAGTCTTCCATCGTTGATGAGGTGAAAAGGCGACAGTTTGATGACCCAGTGTTGGTACGGTATCGATATGCAGCTCTTCGGGAGGAGAAGAGTCTATTCGAGGTAGCGCCTGATGGGGTGCTAAGATTTGAAGGCCGGCCAGTGTTCCCGATGTGGACAGACTTCGCCAGATTCTGGGGGAGGCACACAGTGCTCGTTATTCTATTCATTCGGGGTCGACCAAAATGTACCATGACCTCAGATGTTTGTATTGGTGGGATGGCCTGAAGAGGGACGTGGCAGGTTTTGTTGCACATTGTCCTAATTGTCAGCAGGTCAAGGTCGAGCACCAGAGGCCCAGTGGGTTATTACAGGCTATTAAGATTCCGACTTGGAAGTGGGAGGTGATCAACATGGACTTTGTTACAGGGTTACCTCGTACTCAGAGGAAGTACGACTCCATTTGGGTTATTGTTGACAGGCTGACGAAATCAGCCCATTTCCTTCCAGTCAGGACGACGTTTTCGGCTGAGGACTATGCCAGATTGTACATCAGAGAGATTGTGAGACTGCACGGAGTCCCTGTGTCGATTATATCAGATAGAGGAGCCCAGTTTACGGCTAACTTCTGGAGGTCTTTCCAGAAGGGATTAGGGACACAGGTGAGTCTCAGTACAGCGTTTCATCCTCAGACTGACGGGCAGGCAGAGCGTACTATCCAGACACTTGAGGATATGCTGCGAGCCTGCGTGATTGATTTCAGGGGTAGCTGGGAGGATCATTTGCCTCTTGTGGAGTTTGCTTATAACAACAGCTACCATTCCAGTATACAGATGGCGCCATACGAGGCTTTATATGGGCGGAAATGTAGATCACCGATTGGTTGGTTCGACGTGGGCGAGGTGCAGTTAGTTGGCCCAGACTTGGTTCAGCAGGCTGTGGATAAGGTGAAGCTTATCCAGGAAAGACTGTTAGCAGCTCAGAGTCGGTAGAAGTTATATGCGGATAATCGGCGTCGACATTTGGAGTTTCAGGTAGACGATTGGGTCTTCCTGAAAGTATCACCCATGAAGGGTGTGATGAGATTCGGAAAGAAGGGAAAACTCAGCCCAAGGTACATTGGGCCCTACCAGATCATCCGTAGAGTGGGCAAGGTTGCCTATGAGTTGGATCTGCCATCAGAGTTAGAGGCGGTACATCCGGTCTTCCATGTTTCTATGTTGCGGAAGTGTATCGGAGATCCAGCGAGAGTTTTCCCTGCTAGTGAGGTCTAGGTGACAGAGGGGTTATCGTATGAGGAGAGTCCCATAGCGATACTCGATCGCCAGGTCAGGCGACTGCGGACTAAGGATGTGGCTTCCGTCAAAGTCTTGTGGAGGAATGATAATCGGGAGGAGATGACTTGGGAAGCGGAGGAGGACATGTTGAGGAAGTATCCTCACTTATTCCCTACACCTTCAGGTAATTCATTTTCCCTTACTTGTCAAGTTTTTATTGAGGTATTTCTTTTTGCTTAAATGTTATTATGTGGCCATGTGTGGCATTATTGGTATGTCGGGGTTGTGAAAGGAAACTATGTCGCTAATTATAAGTTTGACTCCGAAAGACCATTCGGGGATGAATGTTTCTAAGGGGGGAAGAATGTTACACCCTGTATTTACAGGACATGTTTTAAGAACGTACGTGAGAATCCAAAATATTAAGATTAGAGACTTGTAAAAATTTATCGGAATTATGGAATTGTCGGAAAACGTAATATTGTGACGAACGGGAGGGCGACACGTGTCACCCCCCCCTTATGTAGCCTTGGACGAATTAGGCATGGCCAAAAGGGTCATTTGACCTTTGTTAGGATGACTAAGTCTTGCAACTTGAAGAGCTTGACAATGTTGACTTAGTCAATGGACCACAAGTCTTGATATTTAAAGGAACTTCATCCAAGCCACACATTTGTGCACATCTTGACCCTCCATTGAACTATATAGTAGTACTAGTAGCAAGACTAACTTCAACACTTAGAAAATTTTTCAAGAATTTGAAGAACTCCTTAGTGAAGCTCTCGGGTTCTCTATATCCCAACAAGAAAAAAATTTGTTTGTTGTCCATTTAGCTCCACATTAAACCAAGGTTCATGAGGGTATTGTAAGTGTATCTCAATAGAAAAATCCCGGAAAATGATAGTTTTCGTGTTAGTCGCAAGATGAAAACCTAGTTGCTTTTCTAGGTTTTGTTTGGAAGATTGAAGGAAAGTTGTTTGTGTTGTTCTAAGGGTCTCAAGTGGCGGATTGAAGTGTCTAGAAGAGGCTCTAAGTTGCTAAGGAGCGACTTCAGATTTGAAGTTGGACTAAGACTCGTTGAGGTAATAATCTTGTCTATTAAAGTGTTACAAGATTATATATTGTTGTTAGCCTTACATGTTTGCTAGCATGAAGTATATGTGTTAAAGTTTTATAAGTGTTATGGATTGTTGTAGCCTTAAATCCGAAATGACATATAAGCCATTTGAAGTTGGATTACATTTGGTCGTTAATTAGAATCGTCGCTTGTTACTTACTTAAAGATTATAGTAGTTATAATCGATTGCGACTTGATATCATGTTATGCTAACAACTTGGATTGAAAAGGAAATTGGATAAGAATTGGTATTGTTGTATCCCAAGATTTCCGGATTTACACTTGTTGTTGTATTAGTTTGATATCAATTGTGGGGCGGAATTTTACATATCTAGTAGGCGTGTAATCCCCTATTGTTAATTGCATTGTTGGGCCTTAAATGTGGCGTGTTTGGTTATTGAATTCGGCCTTGAAAAAGGTGGCAAAGTATGTAGAAACAAAAGAGGTGCTGTCCGATTTTCCGTAGAATTTAGTGACTTTGCACTTATAATATTCTACGTTTGAAGTAAGACGTTAATAGACGTATTGTGGACATTATAGGTTGACATACTACGGGCGGGATATTGTACTTAGCAAGTGGATTGACCCGAATAGGTATGTAGAACTTTCCTATCTTTTGAGCATGAATAGTTGTACGTATATAGTACGGTAGACGTACAAAACCTTGATATCCTTTACTTGTTTTAAGAATAGCCAAGTCGGGTGAGTTAGGAGATTAACTCACTTCTTTAAGAGTATTAAGGATGTCTTAAGTTTGTTTTTAAGGTTAAGGGACTTGAGGTGTTTTAAAGTATATGATACTTGTTCCGTTTTAAACGTATAAGTCCCTTGGATAAGAAATAGTAATTGGCTAAGGTATAAAGTTAATATAACGACTTTATGGGAAGTTGGTTATATTAGCTTTATGGAAAGATAAATAAGGATAAACGACTTGATTTAATGAAAGACAATTTGATTTTAAGGCATCAATTGCCTAAGGTTTTAAAAGAAAAGAAGTCACTTGATTTAGAAGCCTAATTATATTTCTAAAGGTATTGTGACTTGTCTTGAAAAGTAATTGTGACTTGATGCTACGGTTATTAGCATCTTGGAAGTTTTATAATGAAAAGAGTCATTTTTAAAAGAATAGAAGTACGTAGTACTTTGGGTTAAATTCTTGAATTTTATAATGACATGTTAGTGCCTTAAGTAAACTAAAATGAGAGTGTATATGAATAAGGCTAATAAGAAGTTAGGGGGATTTCTTAACTTGCTTATTCATTGTATAATAAGCCGGTAGTGCTTATATTATGTATGATAAGCCGGTAGGGCTTATGTTATGTATGATGGCCGGTTGAGCTAGGGTAAGAGTATAAATGTTACACCCCGTAAATTCAAGAAGATAAGATAAGAACATACCAAGGAATATAAGATTTGAAAGTTTGAAAGATAAGTTGGCAAAGATGTGTTGGACGGATTTTGAGTCTACCTTGGAGTGTTGTACCCCAGTTGTTAAGAATTGTAAGGTGTTTAAAAAGCCTAGTGTGTAGTCTGTTAAATCTAGTTCCCAACGCAACAAACCTTTCGTCGATAGGACATCGGAGTCAAAAGTTATGGAAGTTACAAGTTAGGTGCGCAATGAGCAGCAGATGGTTTCGGTTCAGGTCGCAGTGCCGCTGGAGCCGCGAACGCGGCGCGGGGTTCGCTGAGGTTGCAGCGCCGCGGCGCCGAATGCTGGCGCGGCGAATGCCGGAATTATTCTCTGAGTGGAGCGCCGTGGCCGCGGCGCCAAGGCGGGATTTTTCTGCGGTAAAGGGCGAAAAACAGGGGAAATTTTGTTAAAAGCCTATGGGAGGGTGACAAGTGTCCCTCCCATCCTTTTGACCAGAAAAGGGTCCTATTTTAGGGCCAAGTCTTGGAAGACTTGGCCATTTCATTTTGAAAACCCTCCTAAGAACTCCTCTCCCTTTCTCGCTAGTTTGTGAAGAAAACCTAGCCTAAGGGGAAAATTGTTGGAGCGGCGGCAAGAAGGCAAAGTGTTGGTAAACTTGTGGGAAGCGCGGGGGGGACGAGTTTGACGGAAAAGAAGTGGAAGAAAGGGGATTTTGTGGGCTATTCCAAAAGGTAAAAGTTTCCCCCTTCTCTTGGATATAAGTTCTAATACTTGTTATAGTTGATTTAGACCACGAGAAGCATGTATTAGAGATTGGTATTATACTTTGGATTTTTGAAGGCTAGAAATCCGAAATTGACATGATTGAGTCATTTGAATTTGAATTACAATTTGGTTACTAATTTAGTCGTCACATGTTGTAAAGGGGGAAATTGTAGTTGTTGAAGATGTCTAGGGCTAGATATCATGTTAGACCTAAGAACTTGGTTTGGAAAACAATTGGGAAGGATTTAGGATTGGTTATATTGTTGGCCAAGTATGGCATGAAATGTATTGGTTTATTTTGTATTATTGTGGGGCGGAATTTTACAAGTATTGTTAGGCGTGTAATCCCCTTGTATTTGCTGAATTAATTGAGCCTTAAATGTGGCGTTGGTTATTGAATTCGGCCTTGAAAAAAGTGGCAAAGTATGTTAAAACAAAGGAAGTGCTGTCCGATTTTCCGTAGAATTTAGGGACTTTGCACTTAGTTTATTCTACGTTCGAAGCTAGAGATTGATAGACGTTTTATGACCATATTAGGATTGAAGTACTACGAGTAGCGTATCCTACTTGAAGGGCATAGTACTGTGGAGTATTTTGCTAATTGTCGACTATTTGTGAAATATATAGTGCGGTAGACGCACGTGTGTTAAAGGAATTTGATTTCCCTTTTGTGCCTTGACTTGATATGAAGTGTAAAGGGCTTCATTGTGTGGAAAAAGTAGTAAAATCTTATTCGTTAGTAATGGGTGCTAGGGTGTTAAAGAATAAGCCCTCTTGGTCTCATAAATGTTTATAGTTGTAATTGGTTGGTTTAAAACATAAAGTGTTATAACAGCTTTTTGGGAAGTTTGTTATAACAACTTTATGTAGGTAAAGAAATGGTTTGTGGCTTTTTAAAAGATAAGAGACTTGACTTATAAATGACTTGGTTGGTGTTCAAAAGTTGTGAAACCGCATTTTTGAGAAATGTGTAATTGTGTTTTAAAAGGAATAAGTCATATTGATTTCGGAAATGAGAACAAGTATCGAACAAACCACTGCAGCGTTAATACAGAAAAATATATTGACTAATTAAATTATTATTAAAACCAGTAGAAACCTCCATCTGCATAGAAGCTAAGATAAGACAAAATTTTATTACAGTTTCTAGATCATGGCTGCTTTAATAAGAACATTATAACAAGTTTTGATTTTCCTAAATTTCAAAGTAAGAAGCTTAATTTATAAAAGAGAGAGACTTGAGGATTGAAGTGTTTTTGTTTAAAAAAGAAGAAGGTATGGGAATTGTTTTGGTTTACTTAAAAAGGTAGTTACTCTATTTCGATACTACGGGTATCGTGTGACGCTTGTGAAAGGAATGGGTCCTTTTTAAAGAGTTAAAGTACGTAGTACCTTGGGGTTAGCACCCGGATTCGTTGTAAGAAAAATGAATGTGTATGGGTACGTTGAATTTGCCTATGCTTGTTGAGATAGCCTTTGTTGTGCAAGTGTTTGATTTTGTGCTACCGAGTCTCTCGATGGAGGGCCGACTATCTGTGTTATTGATTGGACATACTGACACGTTGGGTAGCCCACGGGTATGCTTCTACAGTGAGTATTATCTGTGTTATTGATTGGACATACTGACAC
Source organism: Przewalskia tangutica (assembly GCA_029844215.1). Classification (NCBI taxonomy): domain Eukaryota; kingdom Viridiplantae; phylum Streptophyta; class Magnoliopsida; order Solanales; family Solanaceae; genus Przewalskia; species Przewalskia tangutica. Next base: position 86,167,396 of record CM056735.1, on the reverse strand, counting down.
GTTGGGTAGCCCACGGGTATGCTTCCACAGTGAGTATTATCTGTGTTATTGATTGGACATACTGACATGTTGGGTAGCCCACGGGTATGCTTCCATAGTGAGTATTATCTTGTTATTGATTGGACATACTGACACGTTGGGTAACCCACGGGTATGCTTCCACAGTGATTATTATCTTGTTATCTCCTTTGGGCATACCGACACGTTGGATGGTCCACGGGTATGGGCCCACTAGGACGGTTCCAGGGCCATGCTTATACCGAGGTGAGACTTGGGGCATGCGGCCATTGTGCGGGTTAAATTCCCGGGTTGTATTTGAGTGATGATTTTACGGGCGTGAGTCCCTGACTTGACATGACTACTTTTATGTTGTACTGTAGTTTGGTTATCATACATGTCTCCTGCTTTATATAGACTATTATGATTTCATTTCTGATTTTCGGGCCACATACTGTAATTGCAGATCGACCTCCTTCGGGGGGCTGCGCTCATACCGCAGGTTGAGGTTCATAGCTTGCTGATCTGCACTCTTAGGATCGCTGTCCAGTTCTCGGAAAGCTCCATTTCTCCTGAGGCTTTGTCTTTTGGTACGGTTCCCTGAAGCTGTAGAGCTCTTGTACATTCAGGGGCATGGGCCCCGTCCGCCATTATTGTTATAAAATTCTTAGAGGTGCAGAGACTGCCAAGTGTGGTTTGTAAGGATGTAACTGTTCAAGTTTTCATTTATGTACAAAAGGTAACCGTTTGGGTTAGCCTGTTTTCTTATTTCACTGTTTTTCTTTCATGAGTTTTTATTTCCGCTGGTTTTTCTCTGATGTTGTATCACTAGGGTGCCCGGGGTAAGGCACCAGTCACGGGCCCGAGGTCGGGTCGTGACAAAAGTGGTATCAGAGCAGTTAATCCTCGGAAAGTGTCTACAGACCGTATCTAGTAGAGTCTTGATTATCGTTGTGTTGTGCACCACATCTATAATCAGGAGGCTATAGGATATTTAGGATTGGTTTCCATTCTTCTCACTCTGAGATCGTGCCTTAGAACTATGTTATAAGTTGGACTCCCTCTGACGTATTCTTTGTATACCAGTGATGCCTCCACGCATGGCAACCGTGGCCCGTGGCGCGCAGCAGAGGAGGCTGCGAGTAGCAACAATGTCTCTACCGAGACCACGCAGACTGAGCCTCAGCCCCACACCGGGCATAGGAGATGGGTTATAAGGAGATGGCCCAGTTATTAGCCAGGATCGTGGCGAGACACGAGATAGGCCGACGCAGCAGCCTCAGTTCGATGAGTACCCGTGGTTCACCCGAGGTTAGATAGTTTGAGACTTCGGGATTTTCTGAGTTGCAGCCCACCTGAGTTCTACGGGTCGAGCCCTGAGGATGATCCGCAGGAGTTCATCCGACAGTTACAGCGGATCATGAGAGTGATCAAGACTTCGGAGACCGAGTCAGTGGTTTTGGGTTCACACCGGCTGCGTGATACTGCAGTCGACTGGTTTGATTCATGGGAGCTATCCCGGGGGGAGCATGCGCCTCCAGCTGTATGGGACGATTTCTCAGAGGCTTTCCTTGGCCATTTCTTGCCGCCACAGATGAGAAGAGCACGGGCAGATAGATTTTTGATGTTGAGGCAGAACGGGCGGACTGTTCGGGAATACAATGTAGAGTTTGACTCGTTGCTTGGTATGTCCTCGCTGGTGGCAAACATGGAGGATAGAGTGCACCGTTATGTCACAGACTCGATGACTACTTAGCGCAGAGTTGCACGGAGTAGCTCTTCACCGGCATGGACATTGCCCGCATCCGTGCCTACGCAGCAGATCGAGGAACGTAAGGTCGGCGGATTAACCAAGATCAGCAGAAGAGGCCAGTGACAGCAGGTCCTCCGTGACCTTCGAGGCAGCAATTTCGGCAGCAGACTAGTTATGCGCCTCCGCCAAGACGGATTGCTCCACCACGCCTTCGTGATATTCGGGAGATTCGGGAGCAGTCGTGGCTCCAAGGTTTCGTGTTTTGGGAACCGGGATGTTAGTCGACGGGACCACCCCTACCTCGTTGGCCATTGTGGTAGGCTCCATGATGGGAGTGTCGTGCTAGTATGGGAGTTTGTTTTACATGCGACCCAGGCCATTTTGCGAGAAATTGTCCAACCAAAGGTAGCGCGGATGTAGAGACTCGATTTCGGATCGTGATCGGTTCATCTCCTTCTTTACGCTACCGCGTGGAAGGAACATGAGTAGAACGACAAAAGGGAAAGTGAAGCAATAGTTACAGGTATATTCTTGACCCTCTAGAGACTAGTAGCATTGATATTATGGTGATGGGTTAAGTGTTATGTTCAGATAGCTTTGTGTTAAATGTGATTTAGAAGTCTGGTTAGTGAAAAGGGTAAGTCTGGGGATGAGAAAATTTTGAACCCTAGAATTTATGACAATTGTAATAGTTGAGACCTTAGATGTAAGGCCGCCTTGAGTAAAAGATATTGCGGTTATCTTTGTCGGAGTACATAGTATACGGGAAGTATATTCGGGTGATAAGTCCATTAGTGGTGGGAGCTTTTGTGATAGTAGAGATGATCCCTCGTTGGCTGGGATTTAAAGTTTTGCGTGATTATTTTAGTATGGCCATGAGTAGCATAATTGATTTTTGTAGGTGTAATTTTGGAGACTTAGAAGGAACATTCGGGATGAATGTTTCTAAGGGGGGGAGAATGTTACACCCCGTAAATTCAAGAAGATAAGATAAGAACATACCAAGGAATATAAGATTTGAAAGTTTGAAAGATAAGTTGGCAAACATGTGTTGGACGGATTTTGAGTCTACCTTGGAGTGTTGTACCCCAGTTGTTAAGAATTGTAAGGTCTTTAAAAAGCCTAGTGTGTAGTCCGTTAAATCTAGTTCCCAACGCAACAAACCGTTCGTCGATAGGACATCAGAGTCAAAAGTTATGGAAGTTACAAGTTAGGTGCGCAGTCAGGCAAAGCAGTGGTTTCGGTTCAGGGGTCACAGCGCCGCCGGAGTGGCGCGGCGCGGTTGTCTGGGGTTCGCTGAGGTTGCAAGATCGCGCGCCGAATGCGGGCCGCGCCGAATGCCGTAATTATTCTCTGAAGTGGAGCGCCATGGCCGGCGCTGGGCGCCAAGCGGATTTTTCTGCGGTAAAGGGCGAAAAACAGGGGATATTTTGTTAAAAGCCTATGGGAGGGTGACAAGTGTCCCTCCTATCCTTTTGACCAGAAAAGGGTCCTATTTTAGGGCCAAGTCTTGGAAGACTTGGCCATTTCATTTTGAAAACCCTCCTAAGAACTCCTCTCCCTTTCTCGCTAGTTTGTGAAGAAAACCTAGCCTAAGGGGAAAATTGTTGGAGCGGCGGCAAGAAGGCAAAGTGTTGGTAAACTTGTGGGAAGCGCGGGGGGGACGAGTTTGACGGAAAAGAAGTGGAAGAAAGGGGCTTTTGTGGGCTATGCCAAAAGGTAAAAGTTTCCCCCTTCTCTTGGATATAAGTTCTAATACTTGTTATAGTTGATTTAGACCACGAGAAGCATGTATTAGAGATTGGTATGTACTTTGGATTTTTGAAGGCTAGAAATCCGAAATTGACATGATTGAGTCATTTGAATTTGAATTACAATTTGGTTACTAATTTAGTCGTCACATGTTGTAAAGGGGGAAATTGTAGTTGTTGAAGATGTCTAGGGCTAGATATCATGTTAGACCTAAGAACTTGGTTTGGAAAACAATTGGGAAGGATTTAGGATTGGTTATATTGTTGGCCAAGTATGGCATGGAATGTATTGGTTTATTTTGTATTATTGTGGGGCGGAATTTTACACGTATTGTTAGGCGTGTAATCCCCTTGTATTTGCTGAATTAATTGAGCCTTAAATGTGGCGTTGGTTATTGAATTCGGCCTTGAAAAAAGTGGCAAAGTATGTTAAAACAAAGGAAGTGCTATCCGATTTTCCGTAGAATTTAGGGACTTTGCACTTAGTTTATTCTACGTTCGAAGCTAGAGATTGATAGACGTTTTATGACCATATTAGGATTGAAGTACTACGAGTAGCGTATCCTACTTGAAGGGTATAGTACTGTGGAGCATTTTGCTAATTGTCGACAATCATCGCGAGGTATGTGATTCTTCCTATCCTCTTCGGCATGACTATTTGTGAAATATATAGTGCGGTAGACGCACGTGTGTTAAAGGAATTTGATTTCCCTTTTGTGCCTTGACTTGATATGAAGTGTAAAGGGCTTCATTGTGTGGAAAAAGTAGTAAAATCTTATTCGTTAGTAATGGGTGCTAGGGTGTTAAAGAATAAGTCCTCTTGGTCTCATAAATGTTTATAGTTGTAATTGGTTGGTTTAAAACATAAAGTGTTATAACAGCTTTATGGGAAGTTTGTTATGACAACTTTATGTAGGTAAAGAAATGGTTTGTGGCTTTTTAAAAGATAAGAGACTTGACTTATAAATGACTTGGCTGGTGTTAAAAAGTTGTGAAACTGCATTTTTGAGAAATGGGTAATTGTGTTTTAAAAGGAATAAGTCATATTGATTTCGGAAATGAGAACAAGTATCGAACAAACCACTGCAGCGTTAATAAAGGAAAATATATTGACTAATTAAATTATTATTAAAACCAGTAGAAACCTCCATCTGCATAGAAGCTAAGATAAGACAAAATTTTATTACAGTTTCTAGATCATGGCTGCTTTAATAAGAACATTATAACAAGTTTTGATTTTCCTAAATTTCAAAGTAAGAAGCTTAATTTATAAAAGAGAGAGACTTGAGGATTGAACTGTTTTTGTTTAATAAAAAAGAAGGTATGGGAATTGTTTTGGTTTACTTAAAAAGGTAGTTACTCTATTTTGATACTACGGGTATCGTGTGACGCTTGTGAAAGGAATGAGTCCTTTTTAAAGAGTTAAAGTACGTAGTACCTTGGGGTTAGCACCCGGATTCGTTGTAAGAAAAATGAATGTGTATGGGTACGTTGAATTTGCCTATGCTTGTTGAGATAGCCTTTGTTGTGCAAGTGTTTGATTTTGTGCTACCGAGTCTCTCGATGGAGGGCCGACTATCTGTGTTATTGATTGGACATACTGACACGTTGGGTAGCCCACGGGTATGCTTCTACAGTGAGTATTATCTGTGTTATTGATTGGACATACTGACACGTTGGGTAGCCCACGGGTATGCTTCCACAGTGAGTATTATCTGTGTTATTGATTGGACATACTGACATGTTGGGTAGCCCACGGGTATGCTTCCATAGTGAGTATTATCTTGTTATTGATTGGACATACTGACACGTTGGGTAACCCACGGGTATGCTTCCACAGTGATTATTATCTTGTTATCTCCTTTGGGCATACCGACACGCTTGGATGGTCCACGTACGGGCCCACTAGGACGGTTCCAGGGCCATGCTTATACCGAGGTGAGATGCCGGCACGCGCCATCAGGCGTTAAATTCGTTGTATTTGAGTGATGATTTTACTGCGCGAGTCCCCGACTGACATGACTACTTTTATGTCAGATCGTAGTTTGGTTATCATACATGTCTCCCGCTTTATATAGACTATTATGATTTCATTTACGATTTTCGCCACATACTGCAATACAGATCGACCTCCTTCGGCCGCGCCATACCGCAGTTGAGGTTCATAGCTTGTCGACCGCACTTAGGATCGTTGTCCGCTTCTGAAAGCTCCATTTCTCCCGAGGCTTTGTCTTTTGCACGGTTCCTGAAGTCGTAGAGCTCTTGTACATTCAGGCATGGCGGGCCCCGTCCCGTCATTATTGTTATAAAATTCTTAGAGTGCGCCTTGTGTGGCGGGGTTTGTAAGGATGTAACTGTTCAAGTTTTCATTTATGTACAAAAGGTAACCGTTTGGGTTAGCCTGTTTTCTTATTTCACTGTTTTTCTTTCATGAGTTTTTATTTCCGCTGGTTTTTCTCTGATGTTGTATCACTAGGGTGCCCGGGGTAAGGCACCAGTCGCGGGCCCGAGGTCGGGTCGTGACAATAAATGAGGGGTAAACCCCCAAGACGTTATACCACATGCTTCAGGGTAAGAGTATAAATGAGGGGTAAACCCCCAAGACGTTATACCACCTGTTTTCGTGGATTTGCTACCCACGATGCGAGGAATACCTCATGCGAGTCCTTATGGGCTTATACAGGTGAAATAGTCCCATGCGGGCGGGTACAGCCTATGCGAGGAATACCTCATGCGGGTCCACACGACCTATGCGGGTGAAATAGTCCCAGGAGTAGGATTGGTTAATGATACTGCGGGCGGGTGGTCCTGCTTTGATCGTGAGCTTCCTATTTTTATGTTTTAGGTATACTCTTAGTTACTCTCATTGTTAGTAAGGCACAAGCATCGTAATTTGATTATCATACATGTCCCGCTTTGTTTTAAACTTATGATGTAATTACGATTTTTCCGCTTTTACATACTTAGTACATATCAGGTAATCGAATTCTTCCTCTAGTCGCGCTCATGCCGCAGCTGTGGTAAGCAGTGGTGGATCCTCATTCTTAGGATCACTGATCAGACGTCAGAAGCTCCATTTCTCCGGATGCTTGTCTTTTTGGTACAATCTTTCCCTGATGTTGTAGATTTATGTACATTCAGGGGTATGGCGGGGCCCTGTCCAGCCACAGTTATTATTCCTAGAGGTCTGTAGTCACATTTTGTGGTTTGGGGCTGTAAGAACAGAGTTACACTGTTTTACTGTTGAGTATGTATATTTTATGGGAGGCGGCCTTATCGGTTAGCCTGTGATGTTTATTGTCTAAACATGTTATATGTTGTGTATGTTTCGCTGCTATTCTCTGATGTATACTCAACAGGGTGCCTGTGTAGGCACACCGCGACTCCGGTCGGTCGTGACATAGAGGAAGAGAGAGGTGGAAAGTTATTAGTGTTTCCAATGTCCAAGGAAGAAGTAAATGAAAAAGGGCTATTGGGATTCTTTTGTTGAAATCCGTTTAGTAGGCTGGTTAGAGTGGGGAAGGATTGATTAGTGACTCTAAATGAATTCAAAGAATGCTGACTTTTAGAGTGACGTGACTCTTTGGTTCCCGCGGATGAATGCTGCCCATTTAAGGTAATAGGCTTTTTGGCTCCCGCGCTAATTAAGATAGGAGAGTTACAAGGCTCCTTGGGAGTAGATGACCCTTCGGTTTCCTCAACTTGCATTGTACCACGAGTACCAGTAATAATCATAGACCCATGGAATCCCTCTTGACCCGCCTTATCCATTTGACCCGCCGCCTGACCCGGTTTTGACCCGAGAATTCCTTCATGCATTGTTTTGTCGATTGTAGTCCTAGTCCCAGAATTTCTAACTTTTCCGGCTTGCCTCAGCAATTTACCTCTAAGTGATGAGATTGTTTTGCTCCCGTGATTGCCATTATCTTCCGTTGTAGTCCCGGAGTTCATCAATTGACCCGTGTTAGTATCGCCATTTCTAGGAGAGAATGAAGTGTCTATAGTTGTCTGAACTTCAAAAGTATTGCCGGAAGCTTTGGAGGGATCATTTTCATTAAGCTTGTGGACAGTGTTAGGAGTTTCCTTCGTAGTCTTTTCACCTTCAAACATACTTCTGTCCGAGCTATTAACATCTATACTTTTTCCCCAATCATGTATCTTTTGTAGCGTAATATCATCAACCACATGTTCTAGTGGGATACGCATATCAGGCGTGACATGTACTAACACCGTGGGATCTGAGATTGCTGGAATTAAGTTTTCTTTAACAATGGTTGGACTGCCACTATTCTTTTTCTTTTTCTTGGATCTAGACTTCGAAGAGCCTCCGGAACCACCGGAATCATTGCTAGAGCGAGTAAAACGCTTTGTCTTTCTCATGTCATGAACTCTAGGCTTCGATTAATGAAGAATCAATTATGTGTTTAGAAGGAGAGGGAAGAACCGAAGGGAGCAACCAAGGAAAACGTTGAGAGCGTTTTCACTTAGTGAGAGAAACTTCTCTCTAACTCATCTTCTAAGAGAATAAGTAAAATTGAGATACGAGGGCTCAAGCATCATTCCGAGGGTAATTATGAGATGAATGGATGTTAAGAAGGTCAATGGATGGTTAGAAATCATTGGGATCAAACGAGTTCCATTTCGATGAAGTTTGACGAAGATCGGTCAATACGCTAGAGCATTTTGCATCATGGAAGGGGGCGTATATGAGCCCAAGGATTAAGGATAGCTCACTACCCTGATATTCCCTTGAATATACAGCCACATATGACATGTGCGACAACATATGCCATCACATATGTAGGGGTAGTGGCCGACCATCTTGGTTTATTAAGTGTTGGCTTACCTTTTGACCCTCATTTTGACCAAAACTCATCCTTAACACCTCCAAACCCTCCATAGAAATTCTATAAGATTCCAAGAGGGATTACCAAGTCAAATCACCCTCTTACAACACCAAAACCTTATCTTAGTGAAAGATAACACCTATATGGCAAAGTAAAGTGATAAAGGATGGAACGGGTGATTTTCTCTCCGACTATGGATCCCATACTACCCCCCCATAAACTAAGTTCCTCTATTCAATCCTTTTCCTTCTTCTTGTTGCTGGATATCTCGTAAAAGTAAGGATGAGCTTGGATGTTGAGTTGTTACTTTTGATTAATATATGCTTCTTGTTGTTCTTAATAGTTCTTAAGTTATCCTAGCTTAAAGTAATCTTATGGTAAGGTAATTCATGAAGAAATTGGGATAAACTCTATAGATGAATATGATAGATATGGTATTGGTTGTTGGAGGGGTGTGATAGATTTTTGAGACAACTATGGCTAGATTTTATGTATGATAATTGTTGTAGTCTTGATGGTGTTATGAATATTTTAAGGAAGGTAAGAATGGCTTAAGTGTCTATGTATTGAGATGGGGTAATTTATGCACGCTAAGTGTTCGACGGAATGTCACAATGATAAGTCTTTGAAATTCTTAAATAGATTTTGACATGGATTGTCCTTATTGCTTAAGTTGACAATTTTAGGACAAGATGGAAGCCATAGGAGTGGTATTGGTCATCAAAATGGTATGTTAAGGCTCTTTCCTTCATTCGTTTGGCATGATCTACGAATGAGCATAACCATAACGACGTCCCTTCAAAAGAAACTCTAATTTCAAGGTTTAAGCTTGTGAATACCTTTGTTTCATATTGTTATAGCTCATAACTCTTATTGTTCTATTTTGGGACATTTCCTGAATTGATAGTAACTTGAATCTTGTGCCTTCTTATGGCTTTTGTTGATTCCTACCATGGATACAAACATAATTACATAAAGATATTCGGAGTATAACGATCCTTAGTCACTCTGATCAGATGCATAAGTCTCTTCAGAGTCATTTCATGCATTATATATATATATATATATATATATATATATATATATATATATATATATATATATATATATATATATATATCTGTCTTGCACTCAGTTACAATTTCAACTATATGCCTCATTCATAGTATTGCACTTGTTTATATTTTCCGCCTTACATATTCAATACATCGAAATGTTATATTATAGATAGTTATCGGAAAAGAAAGACTTGATGATGGCTGCACATACTCAAAGGGTTCCTTAAGAAAGATCTAGATCCTAGTGCTTTCGATATGGTTCGGTCGCTAACAAAGACAATCATGGGAAACAACATACTCCCAACAAGCATGTCCAAGAGCTCAAGCATTTTTTGTACTGACAACCCCTTTATGGGGCACTATATTTCATGTTCGCATGTACAGGTAGAGATTCAAATGATACCTCGCAGTAGGTAACTCAACTCAGTTGAAGGTTGTCACACTCTTTTATTCCAAAGGTGTTTAGTGAGCTAATAGGTATGGTAGTTTCATATATGTACATAGTTGGGTATGGCTGGGCTCTAGCCCAACCTGATGTTATTACTACACTCTCTAGACGCTTATAGACAGTCGACTTGTATATGATAGTATTGTGTGGCCTTGTTGTATATTTGTATGTTGACATTCTCTAGGTGCAGGTAGTTGTGTCACTTGATCAGGTAATCATTAGTCAGAGGCCTTATCGACCCATATATTATTGAGTATGCTACAGGTATCACGAGTGGTATGCTCGAGCCTTAAGCACCAGGTGCCGACCACACACCCCAAGGTTGGATTATGACATTTATGGTTTAAAAGAGGTGTGGGTGTTACACCCCATAATTACAGGGCATATTAGTGAGAAAAATGCGTGCTGTGAATTTCAAGCACAGTACCGCGGTGCCAAAGAGCAGGACCTCGGTGCTGAAACATCAGAGAGCTGCAGGAATTCCGGAACCGCGGTGTCATTCTGTAGTACCGCGGTGCCGATGAGGTTTCCAAATCAGATATTTTTGTTAAGGGAAAGACAAGTGGACAAGTGGGGTTCATGGGTCCCCCTCCACTTGTATAGATATGTATTGGAAGACTTAGAGTCTCACAAAATATCTTCATCCAAACCCTTTTCTCTCTACCTTCTCCTTCATGGTTTTCGAAAATCCATAGCCAAGTGAAGAACAAGAGTTGAATATTTTCCAAGATTAAGTTCCTTAACTAAGTTCTAAGACAAGTTAACTCACCAAAACAGTTGGTCACGGTTTTGGCCAAGAAAATTGTCTTGAAACCCTAAGCTTGTTTATGAACTTTTTGGAAGAAAAACATGAAAGCAAGATGGATACAAGCTTGTAGAGGATACGTGTGTGTTGTTGTAACGTGAAAAATGGTGTCACGACCTGACCACGGGCCTGCGACTGGTGCCCTACTTGGGCACCCTTATAGGTATACATCATAGATAATCAGCGGAACATACATAAATTTAACAAGAAGTAAATAACAGGTTAGCCGATAAAGCTACCTTCCTGGATACATATAACTACGTAAAACCAAAAGCAATTACCTATTTTTTTTTTCTTTACACAACCCAATCCACAAGATATGACTACAGACCTCTAAGAATTTTTAACATAACAACTGTGATGGGACAGAGCCCCGCCATACCCCTGAATGTACATAAATCTACAACCTCAGGGAACTGTACCAAATGACAAAGCCTCCGGAGAAAGGAAGAACTGAACAGTGATCCTAAGAATGAGGATCAACAAGCTATGTACCTCAACCTGCGGCATGAACGCCACCCCTCGAAGGAGGTCAGTACGAAATATGTACCAAGTATGTGAAACTGAAAATACTGTAATGAAATCATAACAGTCTATATAAAATAGGAGACATGTATGATAACCAAACTACAATACACAATATATAAGCAGTCATGTCAAGTCAGGGATGCATGCCCTCAAGTCATTACTCACATATAACCATGGGTCTCACGCCCATAATATCAATCATGCATATGGAATCCCTTCCTCACTGCCGGCAGTCCATGATATAATATAACACCAATAAGTATACATGAACACCAAGTCCCACCTGTGTCATAAAAACTGTACGGGCCAAGTAGGAAAGTGAACCACCAGATCCAGCCTGCATCATAAAACTGACCGGGGCAAGTACGAAAGCCAACTACGGATCCACTGGCTAACAATCGATCGAGGCAAGTACGAAAGCCAACTACTAGATCCAGTCTGACGTCACGAGATATGACCGGGGCAAGTGCGAAAGGTATCTACCAGAATCAACTGTACCAAACTGTGTCATAGAACTGACGGGGGCAAGTACAAAAGCCAACTACCAGACCATCCTGCATCAGCCACTAACTGGGGCAAGTACGAAAGCCAACTACCAGACTATCCTGCATCACTAAACCTCATGGATGGCTAGTCCATGGAATACCAATATCCAACATGGTCGAATGCCCCGGAATCCCACATCGTATAAGAATGTCCATGGGGTAATAAAAACAAATTCGGGAATCTAACCCGCCTCCTGGTCGCATGCCCCGGAATCCCACATCGTATAAGCATGTCCAAGGAGTAATAAAACAATCCGGGAATCTAACCTGCATCCTGGTCGCATGCCACGGAATCCCACATCGTATAAGCATGTCCAATGATCAATCACAATGGAAGCATACCCGTGGAAGCCTCCGTCACTGTCGGTACGTCTAAGTAAATTCACAACAAGACATTCGGCCCTCCAACTGAGAGTCACGGCAGCGTAAACATATAATACTTACACTCAAGGCTATCACAAGCAAGAATAGGCAAGTTCATAAAATCTTTAGACTTTCATTATCATACGAAAATGAATTTCATTTTATAAACTCAAGACACTTTTCGTTTCACATAAAAAATTCGGGAATTTAACCCAAAGTACTACGTACTTCCATTCTTTTCAAATGACTCCTTTTCATATAAAACCTCAAGATACTAACACCCGTAGTATCAAGGCATGTCTACATTTCAAACATGTCACTACATTTTTAGCAATACATTTCTAGGCTTCTAAATCAAGTGATCCTTACTTTAAAACTTTAAGCAATTGATACCTTTAAATCAAATTGCCCTTCTTTATTTCAAGTCATTTCTTTGTTTACATTACTAGAGAAAACCATTCTTTTAACCTTCCATAAAGTTGTTATAACCAACTTCCCATAAAGCCGTTATACTAACTTTATGCTTTAGAAACTAAGACATCTTTAACCTTTCATAAAGCCGTCATAACTAACTTCCCATAAAGCCGTTATAACTCTTTATGTCTTAGACAAATTCATTTTTTTTATAACCAATAGACTTATACTTTCAAGTCTCTTAACTTAGAATATCAAGTCTCTTCATCTTAGAATATCAAGTTGTCAATACTTTTCCCAAATCAAGTATTCTATACTCTTCAAGTCAAGTAACATATACTTCTTTGAAAACGAGTTACTACACTTTCGAAAATCCATACAAGGATACCAAAATGAAACCGAGTTCATTTAAAACACGTACGTCTATCGTACTATACATTTCATAAGATTCATGCTCAAGAGATAAGAAGAGTTCACATACCTCTTCGACTTAATCCACTTGCTAACTTGAATTTTCCGCACGTAGAATGCCAACCTATAATAACCATAATACGCCTATCAACTTCTAGCTTTCAACGTAGAATATTTCTAAGTATAAGGACTCTTATTCTACGGAAAATCGGGCAACACTTCTTTTGTTTCTACGTACTTTTCCACCTTTTTCAAGGCCCGAAAATCAATAACCAAATGCCACATTTAAGGCCCAACAATTCAGCAATACAAAGGGGATTACACGCCTAATAGGACATGTAAAATTCTGCACCACAATCAATATAAAACTGTCCATTCCTTAAGGCACATTCTCGACAATAACAAATATCCATAACAATGTCAATTTTCGTTCAATTCCTTTTTAATCCAAGCTGTTATTCCAACATGTTATATACATAATAACAATTATAACAACTATAAATCATTTCTTCCTTAACATGCGACGATTGTAACTATCGACCAAATTGATTACAACATTAATGGCTAATTTGTCCATTTTCGGTTTTAACACGTCGACATGATCCAAATCTTTTAAAACTTCAATATATATACCACATGCTCATTTCTTAAATACTATAACATGTAATCTTCAATTACATTAAGAAGATGAAGATTTTACCTCAATAAGCCCTAATAATGTCCAAGCGTAAAAGTCGATCCTTAGCAATTTTTAGCTCCTCTTCTTATGTTCCAATCCGCTCCAAGCACTCGTTAGAAGCTCATGAAGAACTCCTCTTCAATTTCCATCTTCAAAGTTGAAGAACACCTTAGGTTTTCGCCTTGCGACTAACGTGAAAAATGTCGTTTTTCCGAGATCTTTCTATTGAGATAGCCTTACAATACCCCTAGGAACCTTGGGTTAAAGTCTTGTGAATTATGGACAACAATTGAAAAAATTTCTTGTTTCAACCATAGCAAACCCGAGAGCTCTCAATAATGAACAAGAATGAAGTCTTGAAATTTTCTAAGTATGGAATGTCTTGCTACTAGTGTGATGATATACTACTTCCAATGGTCAAGATTATAACACTTGTGTGGCCTAGATTCATTGGGGTTAAAAGATATAATAACAAGTGGGCTAGTTGACTAAGTCAAATATGTCAAGCATTGGCTTGTTCAAGACTTGACCAATTCCATGTCCATTTTCGTCCATGCCTAAGTAGGGGGTTGACACGTGTCGCCCTCCCATTCGTCCATATACTTCGTTTTCCGACATTTCCATAATTCCGATAAATTTTACGAGTCTCAATTTACAAACATTATTCTTTCCCGAGGTTCGAAATCATTTTCCATAGGAAAAAGAAATCCTTCTTTCGTATCAAACTTAAAGTCGTATCTTCTCACGTACATTCTCTTAAACACATGTCCTGGAATTACGGGGTGTAATATTCTCCCCCCCTTAGAAACATTCGTCCCCGAATGTTCTTTCGGAGTCCAATCTAATTAGATAGCGACATAGTCTCCTTTTACTACACCCTTCATACAAAAATATGCCACCCATGGCCACATAACAATACTTATACTAAAACGTCAACCTGAACTCCAAGTGTCGACGTCGTTTATCTGCATAAAGTTTCTGTTGACTCTGATCTTACTAATAATCTTTCCTGGATAAGCTTCGCCTTATCCACAGCCCGCTGAGTCAAGTCTGGGCCAATTATCTGAACCTCGCCTACGTTGAACCAACCAATCGACGATTCTACACTTTCTTTCATACAAAGCCTCATACAGGGCCATCTGAATACTGGAATGGTAACGGGTATTATACGCAACTCAATGAGAGGCAAAAGATCCTCCCAGCTACCCCTATAATAAAAAACACAGACCCGCAACCTATCCTCAAGGGTCTGGATAACCTACCCTGCCTGTCCGTCGGTCTGAGGGCGAAATGCAACACTGAGACTCACATGTGTTCCCAAATCCCTTCTGGAAAAACCTCCAGAAGTTAGTCGTAAACTGGTCTCATTTGTCTATCATAAATAAATGTAGGAACCCCGTGCAGTCTCATAATCTTCCGGATACACAATCTCGCATAATCCTTAATTACCTTAACACAATACTTTTCCCACGGTTATCTAAAACAGTAACCTATGGCATAACGACACTGAAGATCTTACCTGTCTCACATCCATCGCCTAATAACCTGGGTACACATAACCCCATAGTATGTAAAACTATCATTTTACGTAGGGGAGAGAGCTTATCTCCCCTTTCATAATCTTGATCATCAAGCGCCACCTTATAGTCGTATAGATTTTCAAAACCTACCAGCGATGTCTTCTGTTTTCCACAGGCAGCACTCATACTTATCTTATTCTTGCCTTGCACATTTTCCTAAAATTATTCGGAATGTCGTGGACCTGACCTCCACACTAAACCAATTCCAAGTACCTCCAAGGGCACTTAACATAAAATCCTTCAATAATCGTATGTTCTTATCTCCGTCTCTTAACGTTCAAATTCAAATCAATCATTTCAATAAAATAAGTCACATAGACTCCACAATTGCATGTCAAAGAAGGAAGGAATAACTTACATATTACTAACACTTCCTTTCCTTCCCTATCGATAACCGGCTCACCGGGAAACTGGAATCGAACCAACCTCTCTCTACAGTCAAACTTGGCACCCACGAAGCCAACTAGTCCATCCTAATAATGACCTCAAGGTTTGTCGTATTCATCTCTACTAGGTCTGCTAGGGTCTGACGACTGTATCCTCACCGGGAAAATCTTATCTGCCCGCTCCGCTACCACCCAATCACCCACTGGTGTAGCTACCTCGAAAGGTCCTTATGGATTCAGGCTCTATTCCTATACACTTGGTTGCTCTCTTTCTTACTGGTTGTACTCTTTTCGTACCTCCAACTTATACTAGCATACGTACATAACATCCATACCTATTCTGGCCTCCATTCTCTGGAGTTACTAAATTAAACAATATAAGGCCATTTCCGGCTTTCACGACCTGGTTCCGGTAGAATGCGTCCACGAACCCGTAAAACAATTAACTAGACTTGGGCCTTGCACCCTCGTGACCCTGTCACGTAGCGGGATTACTACCAACCGATCCCACTCCATTTCAGGCTATGGGGCGACCCGTAATAGGTCCTCAACCCGACCCACCATCGCACTCAACTCTTACCCTTAGTCTGAATTAAATCTTATTGCCCGAGAAGGCCTTATATACCTAAGGTCTCGGCGATTATCAATATTCTTAGGCTCGCAATTTCCATGCTCCAAGCCTACCTTACCAGTCCCCCCGTAAACGGGTACAATAACTTCTCATAATACCATAATTGTGCTGTCTTGATCACAACAATCATTACTTACTCCATACGGATCTTATCCGTATAATTCTCTTAAGCCTACCACGTAGCTTAATCTATTAACATGACATTCCATTAAGTTCCTTAACATGACTTCTTAAGGGTTCACTACCCTATCAGACAACTCATCATTTCCCAATTATCTCAAAATAAAACATAAGACCTTGGCGAGAATTCATTAACTGTTTCATACCTTTCCGGTATCTATTTAGTCCTTACCAATTCATGGTAATCTAAAATAATTCTAGGCAACACGCGTCTGACCCTCATACATAAGTCTGTATAGCTGTATGTCATAATACCCACTATACTACAATCATTACCAACCTGGATACGCAATCCACATAGTCCTTCCTGGGTCACTGCTGCCTTTCTCATAGATGCAATCAACATAACTCGTTAGGGAGAGACGACCCTAACAACACAGCTCTATCGCACGATCTCAGAGTGAGAAGAATGGAAACCAATCGTAAATGTCCTGCAACCTCCTGATTATAGATGTGGTGCACAACACACCGATAATCAAGACTCTACTAGACACGATGCAGACACTTTCGAGGACTAATCGCTCGATACCACTTTTGTCACGACCACCCGGGCATCGCGGTGCCCTACACAGGCACTTACAGGTATACATCAGAGATAATCAGCGGAACATACATAAACTTAACAAGAAGTAAATAACAGGTTAGCTGATAAAGCTACCTTCCTGGATACATATAACTACGTAAAACCAAAAGCAGTTACCTCTTTTTTTTTCTTTACACAACCCAATCCACAAGATATGACTACAGACCTCTAAGAATTTTTGACATAACAACTGTGACGGGACAGGGCCCCGCCATACCCGTGAATGTACATAAATCTACAACCTCATGGAACTGCACCAAACGACAAAGCCTCCGGAGAAAGGGAGCTTTCCAAGAACTAAACAATGATCCTAAGAATGAGGATCAACAAGCTATGTACATCAACCTGCGGCATGAACGCAGCCCTCCGAAGGAGGTTAGTACGAAATATGTACCAAGTATGTAAAACTGAAAATACTGTAATGAAATCATAACAGTCTATATAAAACAGGAGACATGTATGATAACCAAACTACAGTACACAATATATAAGCAGTCATGTCAAGTTAGGGACACATGCCCTCAAGTCATTACTCACATATAACCATGGGTCTCACGCCCATAATATCAATCTTGCCCGTGGAATCCCTTCCTCACTTTCGGCAGTCCATGATATAATATAATACCAATAAGTATACATGAACACCAAGTCCCACCTGTGTCATAAAAACTGTACGGGCCAAGTGATCGGTGTATTTTATATACACATTTTGAGTCATTTTTAGTTAGTCTTTTGCCCATTTTTGTACAAATACGTGTCGTCTTAGGATATATTTTCTTTCTTTTGAGTCATAATGGTTTAAAGTGGCTCATTGGCGAAAAAGAGCAAAAAGAGGGCAGAAACATATGTCCCAGAGCTCAAAAAGCGAGAAAGTTGGCGAATCGGGCACGAAATAGGGCGGCGCCTCCAACCAAAGACATCGAGGCTGCAGCCAAATTACTGAATCTGCAGGAGTTTCAGCGCGCGGCTGGTGCGCATGGCGCCAATTGGTGCGCGCCAGCGGCGATTTCTGCCAATTTCGAATGGGAATGTGCCAAGGCCTGGAAGGAAAACTGGGAGGACGAGTTGGAGGCTATAAAAAGGAGATTTTAGGTCAGAATTAAGGGTTCCAAACCCTTGTCAATTCATTACAACCTTGGAGATCAAGATTGGAGACCACTTTTGTGTAATTTCTTTTTTCTTTGTTTTATTTCTTTATAGTTTATGTTGGATATTAGTTTAGTTCTTGTCATGTCTATGGCTAGGAACTAACTTAATTTAGGGTTTTCCATATCAAATCACTTGAAACTCATTCTTATGAATTAATGCATGTTTTGGTTTCTTCTTATCATTGTTGAGATTTATTCAATATTTGTCTTGAATGTTTGGTAATTAATTGATCACTAATTATCATAATCCATATGATTTCTAATCGAAAGCCGAAAGAGGAGATTGTGAATATGCTATAGTTGAATAAACATAGGTTAAATCGTGGACGAAAGTACCCCGATACTTGTGTAGTTTAATAGGTTATTGCTCTTAATCATCCTTTATAGTCAATCTTATCACCGAAAGGTAGAAGGGTTCTATATTGGGGTTGAGTGTTTATATTACCTTAACAAGAGTATAAAACGGCTTAGTTAACCTGCTATCTCAAAATAGAAGAAGAACCATAATTAATTGCATTAACAAGTAAGATGAGCGGATAGTTGAGGAGATTTGGAAGCCCTATTTTCACCATATCTGAAGTAAACAAAGTATTTTAGTTAGCATTTATAATTATAGTTATAAACAATTCATCAATCATCGGTTACCAAATAGATACCATAGAATAGAGTTTGAGAATTGAACACTAATCCATGAGGACGATAACTCGGTCTTCTAGACTATATTACTTGTCACGACACATGCACTTGCGTTAGTGTGTGCATAAATCGCGCATCACCAAGTAGGAAAGCGAACCACCAGATCCAGCCTGCATCATAAAACTGACCGGGGCAAGTACGAAAGCCAACTACCAGATACATCCTGCGTCAACAACTGACCGAGCCAAGTACGAAATCCAACTACCAGATCCAGCCTGCCGTCACGAGATATGACCGGGGTAAGTGCGAAAGCTATCTACCAGAATCTACCGTACCAAACCGTGTCATAGAACTGACGGGGGCAAGTACGAAAGCCAACTACCAGACCATCCTGCGTCAGCCACTGACGGGGGAAAGTACGAAAACCAACTACCAGACCATCCTGCGTCAGCCACTGACGGGGGAAAGTACAAAAGCCAACTACCAGACCATCCTGCATCACTAAACCTCATGGAGGGCTAGTCCATGGAATAACAATATCCAACATGGTCGCATGCCCCAGAATCCCACATCGTATAATCATGTCCATGGGGTAATAAAAACAAATCCGGTGTTATACCCCGTATTTCCAGAGTATGTACGTAGGGACGTACGTAGTAAATTCGAACTTCAAATAGGCTTGGCCGAATTATTTTTGTTCACAACACCCGGTTAGAGTCGTTTTTACAAACGTTTTCCAGACTTTCGTAGGGAAAATTCCGGCTATGTCATTTCTAATTTTTGCGGATTTTTCCGAGAGACGAAACATTTTGGACCAACAAGAGGGCGACACTTGGCACCCTCTCATTGGTGGGCTTTGGGGCGGCAAGTTGGACGATTGCTTGACATTTTTGTCAAGTAGTAGGTAGGATATTTTTGTGGTAGTTGGATAAGGTGCACTTGGCATGATCTTGGCCCTACACTTGCACCACACTTGGCTTGATCTTGGCCATTGGTTGGCCTTTGCTAGACCTATAAATACCCTCCCTTTGATGAACTTCTTCATCCAAAAATCTCTAAGTCTTGAAAGCTTCTTCCTCCCCCCTTAGTGTTGTGTCTTGGCGAGAGCCCTCTTTCCCCCTTGGCGAGAGTTCCCCACAGTGGGGTAGGGAGGGTATGCACCCCTCCTTGGGGTGCTAGTAGTGGGTACCACACTAGCCTAGTTGTTTCGTATAATACCCTCTTGGTAGAAATACTCTCAAAGGTATTGTTATAATGCCCAAATTACCTTAGCCGTATACCTTGTAGTATTCTAAGGTTATACTTATACGAAAAGCCCAGAAATACTATTATACTTCCCTTCAGTCAAAACCGAAACCCTAAGGAAAATCTCCATAGTTAGTTGGAGTAATATGTAGAAGTTGGTTAGAACTTCTAAGGGTTGTTTGGAGCGGGTCGGAGCGCACGGAGTAGGAGCTAAACCTTGCTCAGGATCGACATTTAAACTTGGATAATTATGGGCTTATCGAGGTAAATATCTTGTCCCTCTATTGTAATTGGAAATTACATGATTGTTAGACTATATAGTTGAAGTATACTATATATAGAACTGAACGTTGTTATCGGATGTCTTTTGACTTAAGCCCGAATAATAAGAAACCTTTTGAAAGAAAATCTGAACTATTTTTACATAGGGTGTATCAGATGAGACTTGTGCAGCTTTTCTGTGGAGTAGAATTGTACCCGTTCGGGTTAGATGTATAACCCCCCCCTGGTTGGCTTGGTAGCCGGCCTCGATAAAGGAGGAGATTTACGCTGTTGCGGGGGGGGGGAGGTGCTGCCGAATTTTCGGTAGAATGTTCTACGATGAGGTCTAAATGTTAATAAGCGCCTTGTGGCCTTATAGGTTGAAGTACTACGTGTGGCGCGATCTACTTGGCTTAAGGAGTAGCCGACGGTTGGAAGTACTTGGAGCGTTTTGCTATTAGTCGATACTCGTCGCGAGGTATGTGAACCTCTTCCTATCTCTTCTAGCATGATATGTGTGAACTATGTAGTACGGTAGACGTACATGTGCTAAATGTATTTGATTGGTTTAAAACATAAAGTGTTATAACGGCTTTATGGGAAGTTGGTTATAACAGCTTTATGTTGGTAAGAATATACTTGTGGTTTTTAAAAGGTAACTGATTTGAACTATAACTGGCTTGTTATGTGTTAATAAAGAACTTGAAGTATTTCAAAAGATTTTTGAATCATTTTGAAAGAAGAAGTAATACTTGGTTTTTGAAAACTTAAGAGTTATACTAGCTTTATGGGAAGTTAGGTAATGACTTAAGAATGTTTCTTCGATTTGAAATCGGAATGTGTATCGACAAACCACCGCAGCGTTAATAAAAGGAAATGTTTGTGATTAAGTATTATTAAAACCAGTAGAAACTTCCATCTGCATAGAAGCTAAGATGAGACAAAATGATATTTCCTAGATCATGGCTGCTGTAATAAGATTGTTATAAACAAGAATATCCTACTCACATATAAGGCTTATGTTTCTCAGATAGTTTAAAAAGAGAATTATATTCTTAAATGAATAAGACTATGAACTACGAAACCTTTCTAAAATAAGAAACGTGAACATTTGAAATTAGGCAAACTTGGACGTTTGGATAATAATGTTGTTACTTGATTTTACAAAGATAAGTGTTTGATTCACTTCAAAAGATAATCACTCTATTTTCATATACTACGGGTATTGTGTGACTTTTGTGAAAGTAACGTATCTTTTAAAAAGTTAAGTATGAAGTACTTTGGGGATAGAAACCCGAACATGTTGACATAGAGTAGAAAGTACCTTGGGTGTATAACTTGATTGTGTTGGTTTGTGATAGCCTTGTAATACTTTCTTGTTGATTGATAAGTAAATGTGCTAGGATGCTACGTGTGTTAGTATCTTGTGATGTTTGTGTAAAGGGGTTCCCTTGATTGTGAACTATCAGTCGTTATGATAGTATTGTACCATTCATCTTGACTTATTTCCGGAGGTTAAGCTGCCCTCCGATGCGGGGTAGACTCAGGCGGGTCTAGTGACCTATGATTCGAGAATACCTCATGCGGATCCAGGTGATCCATGCGGAGCTACGAGAGTTCCAGGTTAGTGTGCGTCCTTTATGGGCATGCGGTCCATGTGGCCATGCGGACTGCGAAGTCGGGGCGATCGGGAGTAGCTACCCTCGATGCGGGAATACCTCATGCGGGCGATGAGATTGGCCTATGCGAGTCTGCGGAAAGTTCGAGGGCTAGACGCGCATTAGATCTGCGGGCAAGTGGCGGCTTTGATCATGTGACGATGCAGACAGATCTTATAATACGATTCATGACCTTGTTGGTGCTGGGTGTTAGTAGTCGGCTATGCCTTCGCATTTACCGCACGGTTTTATT
Source organism: Przewalskia tangutica (assembly GCA_029844215.1). NCBI lineage: Eukaryota > Viridiplantae > Streptophyta > Magnoliopsida > Solanales > Solanaceae > Przewalskia > Przewalskia tangutica. The sequence goes on along the minus strand of CM056735.1, from coordinate 86,145,236 downwards.
ATGGCACGTGGGACTCGGTGTTCATGTGTGTTCCTTGGTGCTTTTATATCATAAACCGCTGGCGGTGAGAAGGTATTCCACGCACGATTGATGTTATGGGCGTGAGACCCATTGTTATGTTTGAGTGATGACTTGAGGCGTGAGTCACGGCGTGATATATTTGTTTATTTATTGTGAATCGTAGTTTGGTTATCATACATGTCTCCCGCTTTATATAGACTACTATGATTTCATTTCTGATATTTTCGATTTCACATACTTGGTACTGTTATGCTTGACCTCCTTCGGGCCGCGTTCATGCCGCAGTAAAGGTACACGATCGTTGATCCTCGCTCTTAGGGTCACGATTCAGCGTTTGGGAAGCTCCGTTCCTCCGAGGCTTATCTTCGTATAGTCCTGTTGTTGTAGGTGCTTACATTCAGGGTATGACGGCCCCGCCCGTCGTTGTTGTCATATCATTCGTAAGTGCAGTAATCGTTGTGGCGAAATTGTAAGAGGTTTGTAAAAGGATTAATCTGTTCATGTTGAAAGAGTTGTTGTATATATATATGCCGAAAGGAAACTTTCTTCGATATCGTGTCTCAATTTATCTTGTTTCATATCTTGGTTATTTTATGTTCGTGATTACTCGATGTATGACTCTTTGGGGTGCGGGTAAGGCACGATCGCGGGCCGGGCGGGTCGTGACAAAAGTGGTATCGAAGCAAGAATCCTCGGAAAGTGTCTAGGCCGTATCGATGAGAGTCTTGATTATCGGTGTGTTGTGCACACACCAATAATCGTGGAGGCTATAGGATATTTAGGATTGGTTTCTATTTCTTCTTACTCTTAGATCTTGCATTATAGCACTGTTGTAAGTTTTACCCTCTAACGTATTTCTTTCCCTAACCGATATGCCTCGCGTAGGCAATCCGCCCGGGAGGCAAGCGGCGAGGAGGCGCGAGTAAATCTGAGGCAGGTTACGTGGGCACGCACCAATCATCACCAGGGTGGTGCTTCATTTGGGGAGTTTTGCGACGCCACTAGCCCAGTGAGAGATTAGCACTGGCGGCAGCTTCATCGCGCCATGATATTTGAACCTTGATTCGCGGCCGGGAGCAGAATATAGATTTCAAGGCGACCAGTATTTGACTACGAGAGTATACCGATGTATCGCGAGTCTTGATGAATATCAACGAGAAGGTTGTGCAAAAGTAAGTTCTTGATTAGGCGAGCATGGCACGTATGCGGGCTTATGCGCAGCGAGAAACGTAGAGATCGATGGGTTAACGAAGGGCGAGAAGAGGCGAGCGGCAATGTCCTTTGGTAACTTTCGAGGCGAGTCACCTCACCAGCGGATTAGATTATGCGCATCCACCAGTGCAGAAAGGTCCTCCACAGGGTTCAGGACGTTCGGGGTATGCAGGAGTTGGTCAGCTCGAGCTTAGGTTCACAGTCACACGAAGGTTCCAGCCATCTGGATTCAGTTTTTCTCAGTATTCACAGTGTGGCAGGCGTCATCTCAGGGAATGTCGTCTTTTAGTTGGTACTTGTTGTACCTATGACCGTCAGGGTCTGATGTCGAAAGAGTGTCCTTGCGGGAGGACTTAGCCTTCAGGATCGGTGGGTAGTTGTCATCTTCCTTAGCTATGCGCCCTACGGGGCATGTTTGATTAGAACGACTAAGGGGAGTAAAGCAGTAGATTCAGGTATATCTTTAACCCTCTAGAGCGTTGTATACGTGATAAGGTGAGTATACCTTAAGTGTTATGTTCAGATACCATGAGTGTTTTTGTGATTAGAAATCTTGGTTAGTTAACCAAGGAAGATTTGGAGGATAGAGAAGGTGTGAGCCTTAGAGTTTTATACGTAGAGACCTTAGAGGTAAGGCCATCTCGAGTAAAAGACGTATGTTGATGTTTGACCCTTATAGGAGTGCATAGTGCACGTGAGCTATGTATGGGATAGGTCCCTAAGTAGTGTGAAATGAAAGAGGGTAGTCGAACTAAGAAGACCGCTAGGATTTCGTAACGTGATTTGAGAGATTGTTCCGGATCGGGGAGCTAATGTTTTGCGCATTGCCGGGTCGGGTTGAGGCCATGTTGCGGGTCAACCCGCGGCCTGTTTGGTGGTGGGGTCAGTTTGTGGTGGTCCCGCCGGGTGGTAGGGTCACGAGGGTGTTAGGCCCAAGTTTAGTTAACCAGCGTACGAGTTAGTGGATGCGTTCGACCAGTAGTCGGGCCGATGGGGTCAGCCCATCGTGTTTTTCAGTCAGGACCGTTGCTTGGCAGTGATGTTATATCAGAAAGGTGGTAAGGCTGCACGGGGTGCCTGCTTTCACCTTATGAACAGACAGTGGAGCCCAGGTTACGGCTGTTTCTTTCGGGAAGTTTTACCAGGCAGGGTTAGGAACCCAGGTGAGTCTCCGTATCGCATTCGCCCTCGGGCCAGTGTTTGGATTCAGGGGTAGTTGTAAGGATTGTTATCTCCTGTTGGGGAAGTGTTTTATAGCTACCATTTCAGTGTTCGGATATCGCCTTGTGACGCCTTGTAGGGGCGGAAGTGTAAGTTGCCGGTTGATTGGTTCGACGTTGGCAAGGTTCAGATAGTTGGTTCATACGTGTTCAGCAGGATGTGGATAGGGTGAAGCTTATCCAGAAGAGGTTTTTGGTAGCTCGGAGGAATCGTGCGGATTATCGGCGGCAGCTTAGAGTTGAGTTGTGGTCGGTCTTGAAGAACCACCGGATAGGGTGTAAGAGAAACTTAGCCCGAGTTACTTTGGGCCTTTGAGTTCATGTGAGGATAGGCGGGTTGCCTATATGTTAGCATTTGCCGTCCGACTTAGGAAGCGGTCGTCGATCTTCGTATTATGTTCGAGAAGAAATCGGAGATCCATCCGCAGTGTTCCCGATTAATGATGACCACGTTAGAGATAGTAACCCCAAGTTTTGGAAACTGAAGCAGTATCAGAAATGTGGTAAGAGTTCGAGTGTACAAGAAGTATACGACAGCCTCAGGGATCGCATGCAGCCCGGTACCATTTGTTGGGTCGCCGGAGTGACACTAGAACCTCGCGGCAAAGTGACAAAAGTGGTATGCTTTATGATATTAGAGGTGTTTCCTCGTGGACTTGGATATAAGTATTTTGTGCAGTTGTTTCGGTGGCCATGCGTGGCAGGATTGTTCTCGTAAGTATAGTAGTGAAGACTATATTGGCGCACGTTTGTTTCGAGACCTAGAAGGAACATTCGGGACGAGTGTTTCTAAGGAGGGGAGAATGTTATACCCCGTATTTCCAGAGTATGTACGTAGGGACGTACGTAGAAAATTCGAACTTCAAATAGGCTTGGCCGAATTATTTTTGTTCACAACACCCGGTTAGAGTCGTTTTTAGGCGAAACGTTTTAACAGCTTTAGTAGGGAAAATTCCGGCTATGTCATTTCTAATTTTTGCGGATTTTTCCGAGAGACGAAACATTTTGGACCAACAAGAGGGCGACACTTGGCACCCTCTCATTGGTGGGCTTTGGGGCGGCAAGTTGGACGATTGCTTGACATTTTTGTCAAGTAGTAGGTAGGATATTTTTGTGGTAGATGGATAAGGTGCACTTGGCATGATCTTGGCCCTACACTTGCACCACACTTGGCTTGATCTTGGCCATTGGTTGGCCTTTGCTAGACCTATAAATACCCCTCCCCTTTGATGAACTTCTTCATCCAAAAATCTCTAAGTCTTGAAAGCTTCTTCCTCCCCCCTTAGTGTAGTGTCTTGGCCGAGAGCCCCTCTTTCCCCCCTTGGCCGAGAGTTCCCCCTCCTAGTGGGGTAGGCGAGGTATGCACCCCTCCCAGGGTGCTAGCCGTGGGAGTACCCCTAGCCTAGTTGTTTCGTATAATACCCCTCTTGGTAGAAATACTCTCAAAGGTATTGTTATAATGCCCAAATTACCTTAGCAGTATACCTTGTAGTATTCTAAGGTTATACTTATCTGAAAAGCCCGAAATACTATTATACTTCCCTTGATCAAAACCAAACCCTAAGGAAAATCTCCAGTTAGTTGGAGTAATATGTAGAAGTTGGTTAGAACTTCTAAGGGTTGTTTGGAGGCGGGTCGGAGCGCACTGAGTAGGAGCTAAACCTTGCTCAGGATCGACATTTAAACTTGGATAATTATGGGCTTATCGAGGTAAATATCTTGTCCTCTATTGTAATTGGAAATTACATGATTGTTAGACTATATAGTTGAAGTATACTATATATAGAACTGAACGTTGTTATCGTGATGTCTTTTGACTTAAGCTGAATAATAAGAAACCTTTCGAAAGAAAATCTTGTTGTTTTACATGATCAGACATTTGTATTACAGTAGACTTGTGTAGCTTTTCCGTGGAGTAGAATTGTACACGTTCGGGTTAGATGTATAACCCCTGGTTGGCTTGGTAGGCCTCGGTAAAGGAGAGATTCTGTTGTTGCGGGGGAAGTCTTTGAATTTTTGGTAGAATGTTCACGATGAGGTCTAAATGTTAATAAGCGCCTTATGGCCTTATAGGTTGAAGTACTACGTGTGGCGCGATCTACTTGGCTTAGGAGTAGCGGCGGTTGGAAGTACTTGAGCGTTTTGCTATTAGTCGATACTCGTCGCGAGGTATGTGAACCTCTTCCTATCTCTTCTAGCATGATATGTGTGAACTATGTAGTACGGTAGACGTACATGTGCTAAATGTATTTGATTGGTTTAAAACATAAAGTGTTATAACGGCTTTATGGGAAGTTGGTTATAACAGCTTTATGTTGGTAGAATATACTTGTGGTTTTAAAAGGTAATCGATTTGAACTATAAGCGGCTTGTTATGTGTTAATAAAGAACTTGAAGTATTTCAAAAGATTTTGAATCATTTTGAAAGAAGAAGTAATACTTGGTTTTGAAAACTTAAGAGTTATACTAGCTTTATGGGAAGTTAGGTAATAACGGCTTAAGAATGTTTTACTGGTTTCGGAAATCAGAATGTGTATCGACAAACCACTGCAGCGTTAATAAAAGGAAATGTTTTGACAGATTAAGTATTATTAAAACCAGTAGAAACTTCCATCTGCATAGAAGCTAAGATGAGACAAAATGATATTTCCTAGATCATGGCTGCTGTAATAAGATTGTTATAAACAAGAATATCCTACTCACATATAAGGCTTATGTTTCTCAGATAGTTTAAAAAGAGAATTATATTCTTAAATGAATAAGACTATGAACTACGAAACCTTTCTAAAATAAGAAACGTGAACATTTGAAATTAGGCAAACTTGGACGTTTGGATAATAATGTTGTTACTTGATTTTACAAAGATAAGTGTTTGATTCACTTCAAAAGATAATCACTCTATTTTCATATACTACGGGTATTGTGTGACTTTTGTGAAAGTAACGTATCTTTTAAAAAGTTAAGTATGAAGTACTTTGGGGATAGAAACCCGAACATGTTGACATAGAGTAGAAAGTACCTTGGGTGTATAACTTGATTGTGTTGGTTTGTGATAGCCTTGTAATACTTTCTTGTTGATTGATAAGTAAATGTGCTAGGATGCTACGTGTGTTAGTATCTTGTGATGTTTGTGTAAAGGGGTTCCTTGATTGTGAACTATCGATCGTTATGATAGTATTGTACCATTCATCTTGACTTATTTAGGAGGTTAAGATGCCTCCGACGGGGTAGACTCGGCGGTCTAGTGACCTATGATTCGAGAATACCTCATGCGGATCGGGTGATCCATGCGGAGCTACGAGAGTTCCAGGTTAGTGTGCGTCCTTTATGGGCATGCGGTCCATGTGGCCATGCGGACTGCGAAGTCCAGGACGATGCCGGGGAGTAGCTACCCTCGATCTGGAATACCTCACGCGGGCGATGAGATTGGCCTATCGCGAGTCGCGGAAAGTTCGAGGGCTAGGCGTGCACATTAGATCTGCGGGCAAGTGGCGGCTTTGATCATGTGACGGTCTAGACAGATCTTATAATCTGATTCATGACCTTGTTGGTGCGTGGGTGTTAGTAGTCGGCTATGCCTTCGCACTTACCGTGCGGTTTTATTATGGCAGGTGGGACACGGTGTTCATGTGTGTTCCTTGGTGCTTTTATATCATAAAGCTGGCGGTGAGGAAAGGTATTCCACGCACGATTGATGTTATGGGCGTGAGACCCATTGTTATGTTTGAGTGATGACTTGAGGCGTGAGTCACGGCGTGATATATTTGTTTATTTATTGTGAGCTGTAGTTTGGTTATCATACATGTCTCGCTTTATATAGACTACTATGATTTCATTTCTGATATTTTTGATTTCACATACTTGGTACTGTTATCGACCTCCTTGAAGTGCGTTCATGCCGCAGTAAAGGTACACGATCGTTGATCCTCGCTCTTAGGGTCACGATTCGGCGTTTGGGAAGCTCCGTTCCTCAGGAGCTTATCTTGGTATAGTCCCTGTTGTTGTAGGTGCTTACATTCGAGGGTATGGCGAACCTGTCCGTCGTTGTTGTCATATCATTCGTAGAAGTGCATGTAATCTTGTTGTGGCGAGAAATTGTAAGAGGTTTGTAAAAGGATTAATCATTCATGTTGAAAGAGTTGTTGTATATATATATGCGAAAGGAAACTTTCTTGAGATATCGTGTCTCAATTTATCTTGTTTCATATCTTGGTTATTTTATTCGTGATTACTCGATGTATGACTCTTGGGGTGCGGGTAAGGCACGATCCACGGGCCGGGCGGGTCGTGACATCCGGGAATCTAACCCGCCTCCTGGTCGCATGCCCCGGAATCCCACATCGTATAAGCATGTCCAGGGAGTATTAAAAACAATCTGGGAATCTAACCTGCATTCTGGTCGCATGCCCCGGAATCCCACATCGTATAAGCATGTCCAAGGATCAATCACAATGGAAGCATACCTATGGAAGCCTCCGTCACTGTCGGTACGTCCAAGTAAATTCACAACAAGACAGTCGGCCCTCCAACTGAGAGTCACGGTAGCGTAAACATATAATACTTGCACTCAAGGCTATCACAAGCAAGAATAGGCAAGTTCATAAAATCTTTAGACTTTCATTATCATACAAAAATGAATTTCATTTTATAAACTCAAGACACTTTTCGTTTCACATAAAAAATCCGAGAATTTAACCCAAAGTACTGCGTACTTCCATTCTTTTCAAATGACTCTTTTTCATATAAAACCCCAAGTTACTAACACCCGTAGTATCAAGGCATATCTACATTTCAAACAAGTCACTACATTTTTAGAAATACATTTCTAGGCTTCTAAATCAAGTGACTCTTACTTTAAAACTTTAAGCAATTGATACCTTTAAATCAAATTGCCCTTCTTTATTTCAAGTCATTTCTTTGTTTACATTACTAGAGAAAACCATTCTTTTAACTTTCCATAAATTTGTTATAACCAACTTCCCATAAAGTCGTTAAACTAACTTTATGCTTTAGAAACTAAGACATCTTTAACCTTTCATAAAGACGTCATAACTAACTTCCCATAAAGTCGTTATAACTATTTATGTCTTAGACAAATTCATTATTTTTATAACCAAGATACTTATACTTTCAAGTCTCTTAACTTAGAATATCAAGTCTCTTCATCTTAGAATATCAAGTTGTCAATACTTTTCCCAAATCAAGTATTCTATACTTTTCAAGTCAAGTAACATATACTTCTTTGAAAACGAGTTATTACACTTTCGAAAATCCGTACAAGGATACCAAAATGAAACCGAGTTCATTTAAAACACGTACGTCTACCGTACTATACATTTCATAAGATTCATGCTCAAGAGATAAGAAGAGTTCACATACCTCTTCGACTTAATCCACTTGCTAACTTGAATTTGCCGCACGTAGAATGCCAACCTATAATAACCATAATACGCCTATCAACTTCTAGCTTTCAACGTAGAATATTTCTAAGTATAAGGACTGTTATTCTACGGAAAATCGGGCAGCACTTCCTTTGTTTCTACGTACTTTTCCACCTTTTTCAAGACCCGAAAATCAATAACCAAACGCCACATTTAAGGCCCAACAATTCAGAAATACAAAGGGGATTACACGTCTAATAGGACGTGTAAAATTCTTCCCCACAATCAATATAAAATTGTCCATTCCTTAAGGCACATTCTCGGCAATAACAAATATCCATAACAATGTCAATTTCCGTTCAATTCCTTTTTAATACAAGTTGTTATTCCAACATGTTATATACATAATAACAATTATAACAACTATAAATCTTTTCTTCCTTAACATGCGACGGTTGTAACTATCGACCAAATTGATTACAACATTAATGGCTAACTTGTCCATTTTTGGTTTTAACACGTCGACATGATCCAAATCTTTTCAAACTTCAATATATATACCACATGCTCATTTATTAACTACTATAACATGTAATCTTCAATTACATTAAGAAGATGAAGATTTTACCTCAATAAGCCCTAATAATGTCCAAGCGTAAAAGTCGATCCTTAGCAACTTTTAGCTCCTCTTCTTATGTTCCAATCCGCTCCAGGCACTCCTTAGAAGCTCATGAAGAACTCCTCTTCAAGTTCCATCTTCAAAGTTGAAGAACACCTTAGGTTTTCGCCTTGCAACTAACGTGAAAAACGTCATTTTTCCGAGATCTTTCTATTGAGATATCCTTACAATACCCCTAGGAACCTTGGGTTAAAGTCTTGTGACTTATGGACAACAATTGAAATTTTTTCTTGTTTCAACCATAGCAAACCCGAGAGCTCTCAATAATGAACAAGAATGAAGTCTTGAAATTTTCTAAGTATGGAATGTCTTACTTCTAGTGTGATGATATACTACTTCCAATGGTCAAGATTATAACACTTGTGTGGCCTAGATTCATTGGGGTTAAAAGATCTAATAACAAGTGGGCTAGTTTACTAAGTCAAATATGTCAAGCCTTGGCTTGTTCAAGACTTGACCAATTCCATGTCCATGCCTAAGTAGGGGGGGGGGGGGTGACACGTGTCGCCCTCCCATTCATCCATATACTTCGTTTCCCGACATTTCTATAATTCCGATAAATTTTACGAGTCTCAATTTACAAACATTATTCTTTCCCGAGGTTCGAAATCATTTTCCGTAGGAAAAAGAAATCCTTTTTTCGTATCAAACTTAAAGCCGTATCTTCTCACATACATTCTCTTAAACACATGTCCTGTAATTACGGGGTGTAACAAGTGGGGTGAAAGTGAAGCAGTTGTAGCCGAGACTTGTGGACTGTTTTGGCTAAAAGTGAAGGTAAGATTTCCTTTTCTGCTTTAAGATTGTTGGAAGTTAAATGATGTTATAGTTAAGGGATGAACTTCTGTTAAGTGAAATGGAGAATAAGAAGTGCATGTGACAGTTTTGGCAAGTTAGCCGATTTTGGACTGTTTTTAGTGTATTGGATTCGTTGGTTGTTATTGTTGATTATCGTCACTAACTGCATGTTAAAATGAAGGAAATCTTGGTGTTGAAAGTTGATATGGTTTATGTAAAAGTGTTGAAACAGGAATCAGATTTTAAGGAGTTATGAAAAGGGGTTTGGTTTTGGTTGTTGGCCGAAACTGTTGGATATTGTTGTATTGTTTTATGGACTGTTTTTATATGGATTAAGAGGTCGGATTAACTTAAGAAGTAGGTGTGTGCATCACCTAGGTTGCTATTTTGAACTACCCTTAATCGGTACTTGGTTATTGATGGTATTGGCCCTGTTTGTAAGTTGTGGATGTGAGTATATATAGGGGAAATGCCGCCCAAATTGTTATATGAAAGGAGAGTCATTATGTGGTATATAACTTACACTAGTATTCATGAAGTTGATGGAAGTGTTATTGTTATTATAGGTTGAAGTACCTATTTGAGACGTATCCTACTTATCGTGTTGGTATAGCCGATAAGGTATGTGAACTCAACTCATTCCCTTATTTTGGCATGTTCTACGTACGAAATATAACGGTGGTATTATTTCATAATTCATTCTACTCTTAGAAGTTAAGGGGTATTCATGTTATTTATTCTATGCTAAAAGCATGTCTAAATTGTTCCTAAGTCCTTATTAAGGCATATGAGGAGAGATGTTGATATTCATAAGAGTTTTAGTAAGCGCTGGGTTGGTTCGACTTTGCTAATTTAAAGTAACTGATAAGTTGTCACGACCCGAACCCGGGCCCGTGACTGGTGCCTTACCCCGGGCACCCTAGTGATACAACATCAGAGTAATCAGCGGAACATAAAACAAGACATGAAAATATTATGAAGTAAGCGATGTCGGAGAAAACTTGCCTTCGGCATATATATATATAGATCAATTTAAAACCGAAACGATTACATCCCATTACAACTCGCCTGCAGCGATACTACGGACCTAAGAAAGATATGACAACAATGGCGGGACAGGGCCCCGCCATACCCCTGAATATAAATACCTACAACGACAGGGGACTATACCACTGATAAGCCTCGGAGAAGCGGAGCTTCCATACGCTGAGCGTGACCCGATAACTAGGATCAACGGCGGTGTACCTCGACTGCGGCATGAGCGCGGCCCGAAGGAGGTCGATAACAGTACCAAGTATGTGAAACTGTAAAGTACTTAAATGAAAACATATCATTTTAAAATCAGTTTTGCAAGTATGTATGAAACAACCAAGGTAACCGCATAGTGCCACATCATAAACAAGAGCGAGTAGGTAAGCGTAACAGGTCTTTTCTAGGCTGCGAATGATCGAAGCAGGGCCAATTGCCCGTAGTATCACCATGCAAGCCTAATCCTGGACTCCCGTAGTCCGCATAGGCCACTCATATAGGCCCGCATAGGGTATGTAACCCCGCATCGAGGGTAGCTACTCCTCGGCATCGTCCTGGACCCGCAGTCCGCATAGCCCACGAGAGACCGCGTGACCACGAGGCGCAAACTAACACGGAACTCCCGTAGTTCCGCATGGATCCCTTGGACCCGCATGAGGTATTCTCGAATCATGGTCCCAGACCGCCTGAGTCTACCCCGCATCGGAGGGCAGCTTAACCTCCGGAAATAAGTCAAGGTGAGTGATATTATACTAACATAACAGCTTATCGTTAAACAACATAAGCACAACAAGAATACTCTCTTACACAAAGCGTTACAAGACACTAACACACATAGCATCATATCACGTCTACTTATCAAATCACCACGAAAGTATTACAAGGCTATCACAAACCAACACAATCAAGTTATACACACAAGGTACATTCTATTATATGATTAACAAGATCGAGTATCTATTCCCAAAGTACTTCATACATTATCTTTTAAAAGATACGTTACGTTTACAAAAGTCACACAATACCCGTAGTATATGAAAATAGAGTGATTATCCTTTGAAGTAAATCAAAACACTTCTCTTCGTAAAATCAAGTAACAACATTCTTTTCCAAATGTTTCAAGTTTGCCTAATTTCAATTACTCAAGTTTCGTTTTGAAAGGTTTAGTAGTTCATAATTTTAATCACTTAATGATATAATTCTCCTTTAAAAGCAATTTGAGAAACATATATATACGTCGTGAGTAGGTTATTCTTGTTTATAACAATCTTATTTAAGCGGCCATGATCTAGGAAATGTAACATCATTTTGTCTCATCTTAGTTTCTATGCAGATGGAAGTTTCTACTGGTTTTACTAATACATTATTAGTCAAAACATTTCCCTTTATTAGCGCTGCTGTGGTTTGTTCGATACTTATTCTGATTTCCGAAATCAGTAAAACATTATTGCTTTTAAAATCAAGTACTCATTACTCGCGAATGAGGTTTTACAACATTTTTAACAAAATGTTAATTACCAAATAAAACAAGTTAAGTCTCTTATCTTTTAAGATCAATAAACCATTCATTTTACCATTCTTAAGACGTTATACCTAACTTCCCATAAAGCTAGTATAACTCTTATGTTTTCAAAACCAAGTATTATTCTTCTGTTAAAAATGATTCAGCATTCTTTTGAAGTATTTCAAGATTCTTTATTATTACACATCAAGTCAGTTATAAGTCAAATCAGTTACCTTTTAAAACCATAAAGCATTTTCTTACTTACATAAAGCTGTTATAACCAACTTCCCATTAAGCCGTTAAACCACTATTATGTTTCAAACCAATCAAATCGCTTAACACGTATGCGTCTACCGTACTACATAGTTATACACATATCATGCTAGAAAAGGTAGGAAGAGGTTCACATACCTCGCGACGATTATCGACTAATAGCAAAAGCGCTCAAGTACCTCAAGCGCCGGCTACTCCTTAAGCCAAGTAGATCGCGCCACGCGTGGTACTTCAACCTATAAGGCCACAAGCGCTTATTAACATCTAGGTCTAATCATAGAACATTCTACGAAAATTCGGCGACATCTCCCCACATAGCAGCGTAAATCTCCTCCTCTATCGGGGCGGCTACCAAGCCAACCGGGGTTGTACGTCTAAACCGGACGTGCACAATTCTATCACAGAAAAGCTACACAAGTCTCTGTAATACGGTCTATGTAATTCTGATTCGACTCTTCTTTCGAAAAGGTTTCTAATAATTGGGCTTAAGTCAAAAGACATTGCGATAACTACGCTCATTTCTATATATAGTATACTTCAACTATATATTCTAACAACATGTAATTTCCAATTACAATAGAAGGTCAAGAGTGTTTACCTCGATAAGCCCAAAATTATCCGAGTTTAAATGTCGATCTGAGCAAGGTTTAGCTCTACTCAGTGCGCTCAGGCCCGCTCCACACAACCCTTAGAAGTTCTAACCAACTTCTACTTAATACTCAACCAACTATGGAGATTTCCTTAGGGTTTCGGTTTTGTGTGGAAGGAAGTATAATAGTATTTACGGGCTTTTAGTATAAGTATAACCTTAGAATACTACAAGGTATACGGCTAAGGTAATTTGGGTATAGTAATACTTTTGAGAGTATTTCTACCAAGAGGGGTATTTATACGAGACAACACCACAAAGGGGGTGTATACCTCGGCCTACCCCACTAGGGGTACTCTCGGCGAGGGGAGGGACTCTCGGCTAAGGCCTCACAAGGGGAGGGGCGAGAACTCTAGAGGGAGGAGAAGAGATTTCAAGACTTAGCACAATTTTTGGATGAAGAAGTTCATCAAAGGGAGGGTATTTATAGGTCAAGCCATGGCTAACCAATGGCCAAGATCAAGCCAAGTCTTGGTGCAAGTGTAGGGTCGAATCATGCCAAGTGCACCTTATCCAATTACCACAAAAATATCCTACCAACTCCATGACAAAATAGGCACACTTTCGGCCACATTACCGTCCAACCATCCTCCAATGAGAGGGTGCCAAGTGTCTCCTCTCGTTGGTCCAAAATGTTCGTCTCTCGGAAAAATCCGCAAAAATAGAAATGACATAGCGGAATTTTCCTACATTTGTGAAAGCGTTCGTCGAAAAAGCGACTCTAACAGGGTGTTGTGCACAAAGGGAAATCGTCGAGCCTATTTAAAAGTTCAAATTTTCTACGTCGTCCTTACGTACATACTGCTGGAAATACGGGTATTACATTCTCCTCTTAGAAACATTCGTCGAATGTTCCTTCTAAATCTCAAAACAAGCGTCGCCCGATATAGTCTTCACTACTATGCTTACGAGAACAATCACGCCACAAATGGCCACGAAACAAGCTGCGCAAAATACTTACATCCAAGTCACGAGGAATCACCTCTAACATCACCACAAACACCTCTCCGGGGTCTAAAATATACTTCCTCCGCACTTTTTCCATACAAAAGAAATGGTCACATCTATGCTCGCAATACATGCTCGCTTCTCCCTTTACTCGTCGTGATACCACTTTTGTCACTTTGCCGCGAGGTTCTAGTGTCACTCCGGCGACCCAACGGATGGTATCGGGTGTATCACGATCCACGAGGTGTCGTACACTCGAACTCTTACCACATTTAAATCTTGCCGGTTCCAAAACTCGGGTTACTATCTCTAACGTGGTCATCATTAGCGGGAACACTCTGGATGGATCTCGATACTTTCCGATCATAACAATCTGAAAGACCGGACGTATTGTCTCTAAGTCGGACGACAAAAGCTAACATATAGGCAGCACGGCCTATTCTTCACATGAACTCAAAGGGCCCAAGTAACTCGGCTAAATTCCTCTTTTTCCAAAACTCGTCACATGACGGGGTGGTACTTTCAAGAAGACCGACCATCAACACGAACTCTAAGCGTCGTCGCCGATTATCCGCACGATTTCTCCGAGCTGCGGAACCTCTTCTAGACAAGCTTTACCACATCCACGGTCTGTGGAACAAGCTGAACCAACTATCGAATCTTGCCAACATCGAACCAATCGATCGTGACTTACACTTCCGCCCCTACAAGGCTTCATAAGGCGACATCCGAACACCGAAATGGTAGCTTAAGCACTCCTCCACGGGAGACAACAATCCCCACAACTACCCGCGAAATCGAACATCGCGAAGGCGAATACGATCGAGTCTGCTTTGAGTTCCTTACCACGGTGGTAAGACTTTTAGAAAACGAAAATAGCCACAACACGGGCTTCCGTCGTCATAAGGTGAAGGTAGGCACCCGTGCACCTTACAACCTTTACGATAAATCAACAACGCGGCGTGAGCGGTCTGGCCAGAAGAACACGATGGGCTGCCCCATCGGCGAGCCTGCGGTCGACGCATCCACGAACTTCGTCTGTTGGTTAGCGAACTTGGGTCAAACACCCTTGTGATCCTACCACAAGGCGGAACCATCACAAACTGACCCCACCACCAAACAAGCCGCGGGTTGACCCGCAACGTGGCCTCAACCCGACGTGCGGCGCGAAACATTAGCTCCGAACAGGAAAACTCTTACTAATCACGTTACGAAAACCTGGCGGTCTTCTTAGCTCAACTACCCTCTTTCATTCCACACTACTCAGGGACTTATCCCACAAACATAGCTCACGTGCACAATGCACTCCGATAAGGGTCAAACATAAACAATACCTCTTTTACTCGAGATGGCCTTACCTCTAAGGTCTCCACGTATAACACTCTAAGGCTCACACTTTCTCTATCCCCAAATCTTCGGTTACTAACCATGATTCCTAATCACAATTTACACACGCTATCGAACATAGCACTTAAGATATACTCATCTCATCATGCGTACTAATCTCAGAGGGTTAAGGATAAACTGTATCTCTTGCTCCGCTCCACCAAGTCGTTCTAATCAAACTGCCCGTAGAGCGCGCAGCTAAGGAAGGTGGCGACTACCCATCGATCTGAAGGCTAAGTCCTCCTACAAGGACACACTTTCGACATCGGACCACGGCGGTCGTAGGTAAAACAAGTACTAACTAAAAGATGACATTCCCGGGATGGCGTCATCGCTTTATGGCGGGAAAAAGCGAATCGGTGTTTGGAACCTGCGTGTAGTGAGCGGAAGCTCGGAGCTCGACCAACTCCTGCATACCGAACGTCACGAACCTGTGGAGGACCTTTACGCAGGTGGATGTCGTAATCTAATCCATTGGTGGCGACTCGCCTCAAAAGTTACTAAAGGACCTTGCTCTGGCCTCTTCTGTCGCCCGTTAACTCGTCGATCTCTACGTTTCTTGGCCTGCTGCGCATAAGCCCGTACACAGGCCATGCTCAAGCCTAACTGAAGAATTATTCTTGCACAACCCTCTCTTAGATAGCCATCAAGACTCGCGGTAAATCGGTATACTCTCTGGTAGCCAAATCCATAGCTAATGCAGTCGCCTCTTTGTAATCCATATTCTCTGTTCACAGTGGTAGGCGAAGGTTCAAATATCATGGCCGTAGTAAGAACTGCTGCCGCCGTGCTAAACTCTGCTGGGGCTAGTGACGTCGCAAAACTCCCCGAATGAAGCACTTCCCTAGGTAAAGATTGGGCCTGCCCTCGTAACCCTCTGAACTCTACTCGCAGCTCCTGTTTGCCTTGCCCTCACGGGCGGGTTGCCTACGCGGAGGCATAGCAGTAAGGAAAGAAATACGTGAGAGGTCCAACTTACAACCGACTCTAAGGCACGATCTCGAGTGAGAAGAATAGAAACATATCTTAAATATTCTATAGCATAATGATTATTTGTGTTGTGCACAACACACAGATAATCAAGACTTTCTTGGATCTGATGCGTAGACACTTTCAGGATTAAGCGCTCGATACCACTTTTGTCACGACCGAACGGGCGTGGTGGTGCCTTACCGGGCACCCTAGTGATACAACATCAGTGTCGGAACATAAAACAAGACATGAAAATATTATGAAGTAAGAAAGCGATGTCGGAGAAAACTTGCCTACGGCGTATATATATAGATCAATTTAAAACGACGATTATATCCCATTACAACTCGCCTGCAGCGATACTGAGACCTCTAGAAAGATATGACAACAATGGCGGGACGGGGCCCGCCATACCACTGAATATAAATACCTACAACGGCGGACTATACCACTGATAAGCCTCGGAGAAAGCGGAGCTTCCATCTGTTGACGTGACCCGAGAACTAGGATCAACGGCGGTGTACCTCAACTGCGGCATGAGCGGCCCCGAAGGAGTCGATCTACAGTACCAAGTATGTAGCGTAAAGTACTTAAATGAAAACATATCATTTTAAAATCAGTTTTGCAAGTATGTATGAAACAACCAAGTAGCAGTACATAGTGCCACATCATAAACAAGAACAGCGATAGGTAAGCGTATGCGAGTCTTTTCTAGGCTGCGAATGATCGGCGGGGCCAATTGCGTAGTATCACCATGCAAGCCTAATCACGGACTCCGTAGTCGCATGGGCCACTCATATAGGCCCGCGTAGGGTATGTAACCCGCGTCGAGGTAGCTACTCCTCGGCATCACGGACCGCGATCCGCGTAGCCACGAGACCGCGTGACCACAAGGCGCGAACTAACACGGAACTCCCATAGTTCGCATGGATCCCTTGGACCCGCGTAGGTATTCTCGAATCATGGTCCTGGACACTTTGAGTCTACCCGCGTCGGAGGCGACAACCTCGGAAATATGTCAAGAGGTGAGTGATATTATACTAACATAACGACTTATCGTTACACAACATAAGCACAACAAGAATACTCTCTTTCACAAGCGTTACAAGACACTAACACACATAGCATCATATCACGTCTACTTATCAAATCAACGAAAGTATTACAAGGCTATCACAAACCAACACAATCAAGTTATACACACAAGTACATTCTATTATATGATTAACAAGATCGAGTATCTATTCCCAAAGTACTTCATACATTATCTTTTAAAAGATACGTTACGTTTACAAAGTCACACAATACGTAGTATATGAAAATAGAGTGATTATCCTTTGAAGTAAATCAAAACACTTCTCTTCGTAAAATCAAGTAACAACATTCTTTTCCAAATGTTTCAAGTTTGCCTAATTTCAATTACTCAAGTTTCGTTTTGAAAGGTTTCGTAGTTCATAATTTTAATCACTTAATGATATAATTCTCCTTTAAAAGCAATTTGAGAAACATATATACGATACATGAGTAGGTTATTCTTGTTTATAACAATCTTATTTAAGCGACCATGATCTAGGAAATGTAACATCATTTTGTCTCATCTTAGTTTCTATGCGGATGGAAGTTTCTCTGGTTTTACTAATACATTATTAGTCAAAACATTTCCCTTTATTAAGCCTTTGTGGTTTGTTCGATACTTATTACGATTTAGAAATCGAGTAAAACATTATTGCTTTTATAATCAAGTACTCATTACTCGCGAATGAGGTTTTACAACATTTTTAACAAAATGTTAATTACCAAGTAAAACAAGTTAAGTCTCTTATCTTTAAGATCAATAAACCATTCATTTTACCATTCTTAAGGCGTTATACCTAACTTCCCATAAAGCTAGTATAACTCTTATGTTTTCAAAACCAAGTATTATTCTTACATTAAAAATGATTCAACATTCTTTTGAAGTATTTCAAGATTCTTTATTATTACACATCAAGTCAGTTATAAGTCAAATCAGTTACCTTTTAAAACCATAAAGCATTTCCTTACTTACATAAAGTTGTTATAACCAACTTCCCATAAAGCCGTTATAACACTTTTATGTTTCAAACCAATCAAATACGCTTAACACGTATGCGTCTACGTACTACATAGTTATACACATATCATGCTAGAAAAGGTAGGAAGAGGTTCACATACCTCGCGGCGATTATCGACTAATAGCAAAGCGCTCCAGTACCTCAAAGTCGGCTACTCCTTAAGCCAGTAGATCGCGCCACGCGTGGTACTTGACCTATAAGGCCTGCGCGCTTATTAACATCTAGGTCTAATCGTAGAACATTCTACGAAAATTGGCGACCTCCCCATCAGCGTAAATCTCCTCTCTATCGGTGGCTACGAAGCCAACCGGGGTTATGCGTCTAAACCGGGGCGTGCACAATTCTATCACACAGAAAAGCTACACAAGTCTCGTAATACGGTCCTATGTAATTCTGATTCGACTCTTCTTTCGAAAAGGTTTCTAATAATTCAGGCTTAAGTCAAAAGACATTACCGATAACTACGCTCATTTATATATATAGTATACTTCAACTATATATTCTAACAACATGTAATTTCCAATTACAATAGAAGGTCAAGAGTGTTTACCTCGATAAGCCCAAAATTATCCGAGTTTAAATGTCGATCTGAGCAAGGTTTAGCTCTACTCGTGCGCTCAGGCCCGCTCCACAACCCTTAGAAGTTCTAACCAACTTCTACTTAATACTCCAACCAACTATGGAGATTTCCTTAGGGTTTCGGTTTTGTGTGGAAGGAAGTATAATAGTATTCTGGCTTTTAGTATAAGTATAACCTTAGAATACTACAAGGTATACAGCTAAGGTAATTTGGGTATAGTAACAATACTTTTGAGAGTATTTCTACCAAGAGGGGGGTATTTATACGAGACAACACCACAAAGGGGGGGGTGTATACCCCTCGGCCTACCCACTGTGGGGTACTCTCGCCGAGGGGAGAGGACTCTCGGCTAAGGCCTCACGAGGGGAGGGGACGAGAACTCTAGAGGAGGAGAAGAGATTTCAAGACTTAGCACAATTTTGGATGAAGAAGTTCATCAAAGGGAGGGTATTTATAGGTCAAGCCATGGCTAACCAATGGCCAAGATCAAGCCAAGTGTGGTGCAAGTGTAGGTCAAGATCATGCCAAGTGCACCTTATCCAATTACCACAAAAATATCCTACCAACTCCATGACAAAATAGGCACACTTTCGGCCACATTACCGTCCAACCATCCTCCAGTGAGAGGTGCCAAGTGTCTCTCTCGTTGGTCCAAAATGTTTCGTCTCTCGGAAAAATCCGCAAAAATAGAAATGACATAGCGGAATTTTCCCTACGAAAGTTGTGAAAACGTTTCAAAAACGACTCTAACCGGGTGTTGTGCACAAAGGAAATCGTCAAGCCTATTTAAAAGTTCAAATTTTCTACGTCGTCCCACGCACATACACTGAAATACGGGTATTACATTCTCCTCGTAGAAACATTCGTCGAATGTTCCTTCTAAGTCTCAAAACAAACGTGCACCAGTATAGTCTTCACTACTATGCTTACGAGAACAATCCTGCCACAAATGGCCACGGAAACAACTGCGCAAAATACTTACATCCAAGTCCACGAGGAATCACCTCTAACATCACCACAAACACTCTCTCCGGTCTAAAATATACTTCCTCGCACTTTTCCATACAAAAGAAATGGTCACATCTATGCTCATACATGCTCGCTTCTCCCTTTACTCGTCGTGATACCACTTTTGTCACTTTGCGCGAGGTTCTAGTGTCACTCGGCGACCAACAGATGGTATCGGGCTGTATCGATCCACGAGGTGTCGTACACTCGAACTCTTACCACATTTAAATCGCTTGATTTCCAAAACTCTGGGTTACTATCTCTAACGTGGTCATCATTAACTGGGAACACTCTGGATGGATCTCCGATACTTTCCCGATCATAACAATACGAAAGACCGGACGTATTGTCTCCTAAGTCGGACGGCAAAAGCTAACATATAGGCAACCTGGCCTATTCTTCACATCAACTCAACAGGGCCCCAAGTAACTCGGCTAAATTCCCTCTGTGTTCCAAAACTCGTCACACTGACCCGGGTGGTACTTTCAAGAAGACCGACCATCAACTGAACTCTGGCGTCGTCGCGATTATCACGATTTCTGAAGTGCGAACCTCTTCTAGACAAGCTTTACCCTATCCACAGTCTGCTGGAACAAGCCTGAACCAACTATCTGAATCTTGCCAACATCGAACCAATCGACCGGCGACTTACACTTCCGCCCCTACAAGGCTTCATAAGGCGACATCCGAACACTGAAATGGTAGCTTAAGCACTCCCTCCACAGGAGACAACAATCCCCACAACTACCCCTGAAATCCAAACACTGCCCGAGGGCGAATGCGGTCGAGTCTCACTGAGTTCCTTACCTGCTGGTAAGACTTTTAGAAAACGAAAATAGCCACAACACGGGCTTCACTGTCGTCATAAGGTGAAGGTAGGCACCGTGCAGCCTTACAACCTTTACGATAAATCAACAACGCCGGCGTGAACGGTCGGCCAGAAGAACACGATGGGCTGCCCCATCGGCCCGACTGCGGTCGAACGCATCCACGAACTTCGTCGTTGGTTAGCGAACTTGGGTCAAACACCGCGTGATCCTACCACAAGGCGGAACCATCACAAACTGACCCCACCCAAACAAGCCGCGGGTTGACCCGCGTGGCCTCAACCCGACAAAGGCGCAAAACATTAGCTCCGAGGAAAACTCTTACTAATCACGTTACGAAAACCTGGCGGTCTTCTTAGCTCAACTACCTCTTTCATTCCACACTACTCGGGGACTTATACCACAAACATAGCTCACGTGCACAATGCACTCCGATAAGGTCAAACATAAACAATACATCTTTTACTCGAGATGGCCTTACCTCTAAGGTCTCGCGTATAACACTATAAGGCTCACTTTCTCTATCCCCAATCTTCCCGGTTACTAACCATGATTCCTAATCACAATTTACACCTTTCTATCGAACATAGCACTTAAGATATACTCATCTCATCATACGTACTAATCTACAGAGGTTAAGGATAAACACTGTATCTCTTCGCTCCACTCCTTAAGTCGTTCTAATCAAACTGCCCGTAGGGCGATAGCTAAGGAAGGTGACGACTACCCATCGATCTGAAGGCTAAGTCCTCCTACCAGGACACTCTTTCGACATCAGACCCTGACGGTCGTAGGTAAAACAAGTACTAACTAAAAGATGACATTCCCGGGATGGCGTCATCGCTATGGAAACGGGAAAAAGCGAATCCGGCTTTGGAACTACGTGTAGCGTGAGCGGAAGCTCGGAGCTCGACCAACTCTGCATACCCGAACGTCCCGAACCTGTGGAGGACCTTTACGCAGCGGTGGATGTGCGTAATCTAATCATTTGGTGAGCGACTTCGCCTCAAAGTTACTAAAGGACCTTCTGCTGGCCCGCCTCTTCGTCGCCCGTTAACCCGTCGATCTCTACGTTTCTTGGCCTGCTGCGCATAAGCCCGTACACAGGCCATGCTCAAGCCTAACTGAAGAATTACTCTTGCACAACCCTCTCTTAGATAGCCATCAAGACTCGCGGTAAATCGGTATACTCTCTGGTAGCCAAATCCATAGCTAGTAACAGGGTCGCCTCTTTGTAATCCATATTCTCTGTTCATGGTCGTGGGCGAAGGTTCAAATATCATGGCCGTAGTAAGAACTGCTGCCGCCGTGCTAAACTCTGCTGGGGCTAGTGACGTCGCAAAACTCCCCGAATGAAGCACTTCCCTAGGTAAAGATTGGGCCTGCCCTCATAACCCTCTGAACTCTACTCGCAGCTCCGCCGTTGCCTTGCCTCCCAGGCGGGTTGCCCTACGCGGAGGCATAACGGTAAGGGAAAGAAATACGTGAGAGGGTCCAACTTACAACACAGCTCTAAGGCACGATCTCAGAGTGAGAAGAATAGAAACAAATCCTAAATATCCTATAGCCTCCTGATTATTGGTGTGGTGCACAACACACCGATAATCAAGACTCTACTGGATACGGTCTGTAGACACTTTCCGAGGATTAAGCGCTGCGATACCACTTTTGTCACGACCGAACGGGCGTGGTCGTGCCTTACCGGGCACCCTAGTGATACAACATCAGGTAATCAGAGAACATAAAACAAGACATGAAAATATTATGAAGTAAGAAGCGATGTCGGAGAAAACTTGCCTTACGGCATATATATATAGATCAATTTAAAACCGACGATTACATCCCATTACAACTCGCGCCTGCGATACTCTGGACCTCTAAGAAAGATATGACAACAATGGCGGGGCGGGGCCGCCATACCACGAATATAAATACCTACAACGGCAGGGACTATACCACTGATAAGCCTCGGAAAGCGGAGCTTCCATACTGGCTGTGACCCGAGAACTAGGATCAACGGCGGGTGTACCTCGACTGCGGCATGAGCAGCCCCGAAGGAGGTCAAGACAGTACCAAGTATGTGAAGCGTAAAGTACTTAAATGAAAACATATCATTTTAAAATTAGTTTTGCAAGTATGTATGAAACAACGAGGTAACCGCACATAGTGTCACATCATAAACAAGAAACAACGATGGGTAAGCGATGTGTCTTTTCTAGGCTGCGAATGATCGAGCGGGCCAATTGCGTAGTATCACCATGCAAGCCTAATCACGGGCTCCGTAGTCGCGTAGGCCACTCATATAGGCCCGCGTAGGGTATGTAACCCGCGTCGAGGTAGCTACTCCTCGGCATCGCTGGACCGCGATCCGCATGGCCACGAGACCGCGTGACCACAAGGGCCGCAAACTAACGGAACTCCGTAGTTCCGCATGGATCCCTTGGACCCGCATGAGGTATTCTCGAATCATGGTCCTGCATCGCTGAGTCTACCGCGTCGGAGGCGACAACCTCGGAAATATGTCAAGAGGTGAGTGATATTATACTAACATAACGACTTATCGTTACACAACATAAGCACAACAAGAATACTCTCTTTCACAAGCGTTACAAGACACTAACACACATAGCATCATATCACGCGTCTACTTATCAAATCAACAAGAAAGTATTACAAGGCTATCACAACCAACACAATCAAGTTATACACACAAGGTACATTCTATTATATGATTAACAAGATCGAGTATCTATTCCCAAAGTACTTCATACATTATCTTTTAAAGATACGTTACGTTTACAAAAGTCACACAATACGTAGTATATGAAAAATAGAGTGATTATCCTTTGAAGTAAATCAAAACACTTCTCTTCGTAAAATCAAGTAACAACATTCTTTTCCAAATGTTTCAAGTTTGCCTAATTTCAATTACTCAAGTTTCTCGTTTTCGAAAGGTTTCGTAGTTCATAATTTTAATCACTTAATGATATAATTCTCCTTTAAAAGCAATTTGAGACACATATGCGATACGTGAGTAGGTTATTCTTGTTTATAACAATCTTATTTAAGCGACCATGATCTAGGAAATGTAACATCATTTTGTCGTCTTAGTTTCTATGCGGATGGAAGTTTCTCTTGGTTTTACTAATACATTATTAGTCAAAACATTTCCACTTTATTAGCGCCTTTGTGGTTTGTTCGATACTTATTCTGATTTCCGAAATCAGTAAAACATTATTGCTTTTAAAATCAAGTACTCATTACTCGCGAATGAGGTTTTACAACATTTTTTAACAAAATGTTAATTACCAAGTAAAACAAGTTAAGTCTCTTATCTTTTAAGATCAATAAACCATTCATTTTACCATTCTTAAGACGTTATACCTAACTTCCCATAAAGCTAGTATAACTCTTATGTTTTCAAAACCAAGTATTATTCTTACATTAAAAATGATTGATTCTTTTGAAGTATTTCAAGATTCTTTATTATTACACATCAAGTCGGTTATAAGTCAAATCGATTACCTTTTAAAACCATAAAGCATTTTCTTACTTACATAAAGTCATATAACCAACTTCCCATAAAGCCGTTATAACACTTTTATGTTTCAAACCAATCAAATACGCTTAACACGTATCGTCTACCGTACATAGTTATACACATATCATGCTAGAAAAGGTAGGAAGAGGTTCACATACCTCGCGACGATTATCGACTAATAGCAAAACGCTCAGTACCTCAAACCGTCGGCTACTCCTTAAGCCAAGTAGATCGCGCCACGCGTGGTACTTCAACCTATAAGGCCACGGTGACATTAACATCTAGGTCTAATCGTAGAACATTCTACAGAAAATTCGGTAGCACCTCCCCCCCCCGCAACAGCGTAAATCTCCTCCTCTATCGGGGCCGGCTACCAAGCCAACCAGGGGGGGGGTTGTACGTCTAAACCGGACGTGCACAATTCTATCACACAGAAAAGCTACACAAGTCTACTGTAATACCGTCCTATGTAATTACAGTTCAGCACTCTTCTTTCGAAAAGGTTTCTAATAATTCAGGCTTAAGTCAAAAGACATTTCCGATAACTACGCTCATTTCTATATATAGTATACTTCAACTATATATTCTAACAACATGTAATTTCCAATTACAATAGAAGGTCAAGAGTGTTTACCTCGATAAGCCCAAAATTATCCGAGTTTAAATGTCGATCCTGAGCAAGGTTTAGCTCCTACTCCGTGCGCTCAGGCCAGCTCCACACAACCTTAGAAGTTCTAACCAACTTCTACTTAATACTCCAACCAACTATGGAGATTTCCTTGGGTTTCGGTTTTGTGACGGAAGGGAAGTATAATAGTATTTCTGGGCTTTTCGTATAGGTATAACCTTAGAATACTACAAGGTATACGGCTAAGGTAATTTGGGTATAGTAACAATACTTTTGAGAGTATTTCTACCAAGAGGGGGGTATTATACGAGACAACACCACAAAGGGGGGGGGTGTATACCCCTCGGCCTACCCCACTAGGGGGGGTACTCTCGGCCAAGGGGGTGGGGAGGGACTCTCGGCTAAGGCCTCACAAGGGGGAGGGGGACGAGAACTCTAGAGGGAGGGAGAAGAGATTTCAAGACTTAGCACAATTTTTGGATGAAGAAGTTCATCAAAGGGGAGGGGTATTTATAGGTCAAGCCATGGCTAACCAATGGCCAAGATCAAGCCAAGTGTGGTGCAAGTGTAGGGTCAAGATCATGCCAAGTGCACCTTATCCAATTACCACAAAAATATCCTACCAACTCCATGACAAAATAGGCACACTTTCGGCCACATTACCGTCCAACCATCCTCCAATGAGAGGGTGCCAAGTGTCTCCCTCTCGTTGGTCCAAAATGTTTCGTCTCTCGGAAAAATCCGCAAAAAATAGAAATGACATAGCCGGAATTTTCCCTACGAAAGCTGTGAAAACGTTTCGTCGAAAAACGACTCTAACCGGGTGTTGTGCACAAAGGGAAATCGTCCAAGCCTATTTAAAAGTTCAAATTTTCTACGTACGTCCTTACGTACATACACTGGAAATACGGGGTATTACATTCTCCCCTCCTTAGAAACATTCGTCCCGAATGTTCCTTCTAAGTCTCAAAACAAACGTGCGCCAGTATAGTCTTCACTACTATGCTTACGAGAACAATCCTGCCACAAATGGCCACAGAAACAACTGCGCAAAATACTTACATCCAAGTCCACGAGGAATCACCTCTAACATCACCACAAACACCTCTCTCCGGGGTCTAAAATATACTTCCTCCACACTTTTTCCATACAAAAGAAATGGTCACATCTATGCTCGCAATACATTTTCGCTTCTCCCTTTACTCGTCGTGATACCACTTTTGTCACTTTGCCGCGAGGTTCTAGTGTCACTCCGGCGACCCAACAGATGGTATCGGGCTGTATGCGATCCCTGAGGCTGTCGTACACTCGAACTCTTACCACATTTAAATCGCTTGATTTCCAAAACTGCGGTTACTATCTCTAACGTGGTCATCATTAACTGGGAACACTCTGGATGGATCTCCGATACTTTCCCGATCATAACAATACGAAAGACCGGACGTATTGTCTCCTAAGTCGGACGGCAAAAGCTAACATATAGGCAACCTGGCCTATTCTTCACATGAACTCAAAAGGGCCCAAAGTAACTCGGCTAAATTCCCTTTTTTTTCCAAAACTCGTCACACTGACGGTGGTACTTTCAAAGACCGACCATCGGACTGAACTCTAGCGTCGTCGCCGATTATCCGCACGATTTCTACGAGTGCGGAACCTCTTCTAGACAAGCTTTACCACATCCACGATCTGCTGGAACAAGCCTGAACCAACTATCTGAATCTTGCCAACATCGAACCAATCGATCGGCGACTTACACTTCCGCCCCTACAAGGCTTCATAAGGCGACATCCGAACACTGAAATGGTAGCTTAAGCACTCCCTCCACAGGAGACAACAATCCCCACAACTACCCCTGAAATCCAAACATCGCTCGAGGCGAATGCGGTCGAGTCTGCTGAGTTCCTAACCTGCTGGTAAGACTTTTAGAAAACGAAAATAGCCACACGGGCTTCATCGTCATAAGGTGAAGGTAGGCACCCCGTGCAGCCTTACAACCTTTCTGATAAATCAACACTGCCGCGTGAACGGTCCTGACCGAAGAACACGATGGGCTGCCCCCATCGGCCCGACTACTGGTCGAACGCATCCACGAACTCGTACGCTGGTTAACTGAACTTGGGTCAAACACCCTTGTGATCCTACCACAAGGCGGAACCATCACAAACTGACCCCACCACCAAACAAGCCGCGGGTTGACCCGCAACGTGGCCTCAACCCGACCCGGCAAGGCGCAAAACATTAGCTCCCCGAACCGGAAAACTCTTACTAATCACGTTACGAAAACCTAGCGGTCT
Source organism: Przewalskia tangutica (assembly GCA_029844215.1). Classification (NCBI taxonomy): domain Eukaryota; kingdom Viridiplantae; phylum Streptophyta; class Magnoliopsida; order Solanales; family Solanaceae; genus Przewalskia; species Przewalskia tangutica. Next base: position 86,118,193 of record CM056735.1, on the reverse strand, counting down.
TCTTAGCTCAACTACCCTCTTTCATTCCACACTACTCAGGGACTTATACCACAAACATAGCTCACGTGCACAATGCACTCCGATAAGGGTCAAACATAAACAATACATCTTTTACTCGAGATGGCCTTACCTCTAAGGTCTCCACGTATAACACTCTAAGGCTCACACTTTCTCTATCCCCCAATCTTCCCCGGTTACTAACCATGATTCCTAATCACAATTTACACACTGCTATCAGAACATAGCACTTAAGATATACTCATCTCATCATACGTACTAATCTCTAGAGGGTTAAGGATAAACCTGTATCTACTGCTCCACTCCCTTAAGTCGTTCTAATCAAACCTGCCCCGTAGGGCGCATAACTAAGGAAGGTGGCGACTACCCATCGATCTGAAGGCTAAGTCCTCCTACAAGGACACTCTTTCGACATCAGACCCTGACGGTCGTAGGTCACACAAGGACTAACTAAAAGATGACATTCCGGGATGGCGTGCATCATGTATGGCGGGAAAAAGCGAATCGGTGTTTGGAACCTACGTGTAGTGAGCGGAAGCTCTGGAGCTCTGACCAACTCCTGCATACCCCGAACGTCCTGAACCCTGTGGAGGACCTTTCTGCACTGGTGGATGTGCGTAATCTAATCCGCTGGTGAGGCGACTCGCCTCAAAAGTTACTAAAGGACCTTGCTGCTCTGGCCCTCTTCTGCTGTCCTTCGTTAACCCGTCGATCTCTACGTTTCTTGGCCTGCTGCGCATAAGCCCGTACACAGGCCATGCTCAAGCCTAACTGAAGAATTACTCTTGCACAACCCTCTCTTAGATAGCCATCAAGACTCGCGGTAAATCGGTATACTCTCTGGTAGCCAAATCCATAGCTAGTAACAGGGTCGCCTCTTTGTAATCCATATTCTCTGTTCCTGGTCGTGGAACTGAAGGTTCAAATATCATGGCCGTAGTAAGAACTGCTGCCGCCGTGCTAAACTCTGCTGGGGCTAGTGACGTCGCAAAACTCCCCGAATGAAGCACTTCCCTAGGTAAAGATTGGGCCTGCCCTCATAACCCTCTGAACTCTACTCGCAGCTCCTGGCCGCGCGCCTCACAGGCGGGTTGCCTACGCGGAGGCATAGCGGTAAGGGAAAGAAATACGTGAGAGGTCCAACTTACAACACGACTCTAAGGCACGATCTCGAGTGAGAAGAATAGAAACAAATCCTAAATATCCTATAGCCTCACGATTATTGGTGTGGTGCACAACACACCATAATCAAGACTCTTGGATACTGATGCGTAGACACTTTCCGAGGATTAATCGCTCGATACCACTTTTGTCACGACCGAACCGGGCGTGATCGGTGCCTACCGGGCACCTAGTGATACAACATCGTGTAATGGAACATAAAACAAGACATGAAAATATTATGAAGTAAGAAACGATGTCGGAGAAAACTTGCCTTACGTCGTATATATATAGATCAATTTAAAACCGACGATTACATCCCATTACAACTCGCCACAGCGATTACTACGGACCTGCAGAAAGATATGACAACAATGGCGGGACGGGGCCCGCCATACCACGAATATAAATACCTACAACGACAGGGACTATACCACGATAAGCCTCGGAGAAGCGGAGCTTCCCATCTGTTGACGTGACCCGAGAACTAGGATCAACGGCGGTGTACCTCGACTGCGGCATGAACGCACCGCCGAAGGAGGTCGATAACAGTACCAAGTATGTGAAGCGTAAAGTACTTAAATGAAAACATATCATTTTAAAATCGGTTTTGCAAGTATGTATGAAACAACCAAGGTAGCGCATAGTGCATCATAAACAAGAGCAGCGAGGTAAAGCGTAAGCGAGTCTTTTCTAGGTGCGAATGATCAAGCGGGGCCAATTGCCCGTAGTATCACCATGCAAGCCTAATCACGGACTCCGTAGTCCGCATAGGCCACTCATATAGGCCCGTAGGGTATGTAACCCGCGTCGAGGTAGCTACTCCTCGGCATCGCTGGACCCGCGATCCGCATGGCCCACGAGACCGCGTGACCACAAGGGCGCAAACTAACACGGAACTCCGTAGTTCGCATGGATCCCGGACCCGCGTAGGTATTCTCGAATCATGGTCCTGCATCGCTGAGTCTACCGCGTCGGAGGCGACAACCTCGGAAATATGTCAAGAGGTGAGTGATATTATACTAACATAATAGCTTATCGTTACACAACATAAGCACAACAAGAATACTCTCTTTCACAAACGTTACAAGACACTAACACACGTAGCATCATATCACGTCTACTTATCAAATCAACAAGAAAGTATTACAAGGCTATCACAAACCAACACAATCAAGTTATACACACAAGGTACATTCTATTATATGATTAACAAGATCGAGTATCTATTCCCAAAGTACTTCATACATTATCTTTTAAAAGATACGTTACGTTTACAAAAGTCACACAATACGTAGTATATGAAAATAGAGTGATTATCCTTTGAAGTAAATCAAAACACTTCTTCGTAAAATCAAGTAACAACATTTTTTCCAAATGTTTCAAGTTTGCCTAATTTCAATTACTCAAGTTTCTCGTTTTCGAAAGGTTTCGTAGTTCATAATTTTAATCACTTAATGATATAATTCTCCTTTAAAAGCAATTTGAGAAACATATATACGTCGTGAGTAGGTTATTCTTGTTTATAACAATCTTATTTAAGCGACCATGATCTAGGAAATGTAACATCATTTTGTCTCATCTTAGTTTCTATGCGGATGGAAGTTTCTCTGGTTTTACTAATACATTATTAGTCAAAACATTTCCCTTTATTAAGCCGCGTGGTTTGTTCGATACTTATTACGATTTCAAATCAAGTAAAACATTATTGCTTTTAAAATCAAGTACTCATTACTCATGAATGAGGTTTTACAACATTTTTTAACAAAATGTTAATTACCAAGTAAAACAAGTTAAGTCTCTTATCTTTTAAGATCAATAAACCATTCATTTTACCATTCTTAAGACGTTATACCTAACTTCCCATAAAGCTAGTATAACTCTTATGTTTTCAAAACCAAGTATTATTCTTCTGTTAAAAATGATTCAGCATTCTTTTGAAGTATTTCAAGATTCTTTATTATTACACATCAAGTCAGTTATAAGTCAAATCAGTTACCTTTTAAAACCATAAAGCATTTTCTTACTTACATAAAGCTGTTATAACCAACTTCCCATAAAGCCGTTATAACACTTTTATGTTTCAAACCAATCAAATACGCTTAACACATGTACGTCTACCGTACTACATAGTTATACACATATCATGCTAGAAAAGGTAGGAAGAGGTTCACATACCTCGCGACGATTATCGACTAATAGCAAAACGCTCCAAGTACCTCAAACCGTCGGCTACTCCTTAAGCCAAGTAGATCGCGCCACGCGTGGTACTTCAACCTATAAGGCCACAGCGCTTTATTAACATCTAGGTCTAATCGTAGAACATTCTCTGAGAAAATTCGCGGCACCTCCCCATGCGGCGTAAATCTCCTCTCTATCGGGTAGGCTACCAAGCCAACCGGGGTTATGCGTCTAAACCGGACGTGCACAATTCTATCACCTGAAAAGCTACACAAGTCTCTGTAATACGGTCTATGTAATTCTGATTCAAGACTCTTCTTTCGAAAAGGTTTCTAATAATTGGGCTTAAGTCAAAAGACATTGCGATAACTACGCTCATTTCTATATATAGTATACTTGACTATATATTCTAACAACTGTAATTTCCAATTACAATAGAAGGTCAAGAGTGTTTACCTCGATAAGCCCAAAATTATCCGAGTTTAAATGTCGATCTGAGCAAGGTTTAGCTCTACTCGTGCGCTCAGGCCCGCTCCACACAACCCTTAGAAGTTCTAACCAACTTCTACTTAATACTCCAACCAACTATGGAGATTTCCTTAGGGTTTCGGTTTTGTGACGGAAGGGAAGTATAATAGTATTTCTGGGCTTTTCGTATAAGTATAACCTTAGAATACTACAAGGTATACGGCTAAGGTAATTTGGGTATAGTAACAATACTTTTGAGAGTATTTCTACCAAGAGGGGGGTATTTATACGAGACAACACCACAAAGGGGGGGTGTATACCCCTCGGCCTACCCCACTAGGGGGGGTACTCTCGACGAGGGGAGGACTCTCGGCTAAGGCCTCACAAGGGGAGGGCGAGAACTCTAGAGGAGGAGACGAGATTTCAAGACTTAGCACAATTTTTGGATGAAGAAGTTCATCAAAGGGGAGGGGTATTTATAGGTCAAGCCATGGCTAACCAATGGCCAAGATCAAGCCAAGTGTGGTGCAAGTGTAGGGTCAAGATCATGCCAAGTGCACCTTATCCAATTACCACAAAAATATCCTACCAACTCCATGACAAAATAGGCACATTTTCGGCCACATTACCGTCCAACCATCCTCCAATGAGAGGGTGCCAAGTGTCTCCCTCTCGTTGGTCCAAAATGTTTCGTCTCTCGGAAAAATCCGCAAAAATTAGAAATGACATAGCCGGAATTTTCCCTACGAAAGCTGTGAAAACGTTTCGTCGAAAAACGACTCTAACCGGGTGTTGTGCACAAAGGGAAATCGTCCAAGCCTATTTAAAAGTTCAAATTTTCTACGTACGTCCTTACGTACATACACTGGAAATACGGGGTATTACATAAGTATTAAGTGCTGAGACTGTTTTAATAAATAAATGGGTATGTTTTAACAAACATGTTGAAATCAGCCATTGCGACATTAAGCGAAAAAAATATCGACAAACAATTATATTAAAATGATTAGAATGACATCTGCATAGAAACTAAGCTATAACCGATTTGTTTTACATTTTCTAATTCAAAACTGATTAGATAAGGTTTCATCATATAAATTACTCACGACCCATATAAGTATTAATTAAGCAAATTCGGATCTGTTATCACCAATCAAATACAGGATTATTGGAAATATTCGAAGTATGTGAACTATCCTTTCTTCTTTTTACATGATGTTTATAAAGTGGGTGTACGCCGGATGTACATAGTTCTATTGAATCTTAATCCATATTTGATACATGATATGATAAGTGTCTTGATTTTCCAAATGATGATTTAAAAGGATATATGATATGATAAGTGCCTTGATTTTCCAAATCATGATTTAAAAGGATATATGATATGATAGTGCCTTGAGTTTCTAAAATGAAGGTTATTCCATTTATTCCATTGAGAGTCAAAAATGATTTTACCGTGTCCTAGAAAGGGTCGGGCAGCATATGATTTTATTGAGAGTCAAAAGATGATTTAAATTGCACAAGGTTGCTCATGATAGCTATTCGTGCAAGTGTTATGGTTTATTCACCGAGTCCCATAATGGGCAAAGTACGGTATATGATACACGTATATTGTTCATTCACCGAGTCCCATAATGGGTTGGGTACGGTATATGATATACGGATATGGTTCATTCACCGAGTCCCATAATGGAACGGGTACGGTATATGATACACGGATATTGTTCATTCACCGAGTCCCATAATGGGCCGGGTACGGTATATGATACACGGATATGGTTCATTCACCGAGTCCCATAATAGGGCCGGGTACGGTATATGATACACGGATATGGTTCATTCACCGAGTCCCATAATGGGTTGGGTACGGTATATGATATACATATATGGTTCATTCACCGAGTCCAATAATGGGTCGGGTACATTATATGATACACGGATATGATTCTTGCACCGAGTCCCAAAATGGGCCGGGTACGGTATATGATTATATGGACATACATTCATGATTTTGAAAATGGTACGGTATATGATTACATGGACAGGCATCTATGAGTTTTATATGACTCTCACTTTTTAAAAAGGCACAGTTGACTCTCTATTTTTATATGGCACGGTTGGATCTGATATTTGATTTTCATATTTGTCCCTGTCATCTTTTAGCCAGTTATGATCTTATTTACTGTACTTTATGTTTACATACTTGGTACCTTGTTATACTGACCCCCTTCGGGGGGCTGCGTTCATGCCCACAGGTATAGGTACTCAGTTTGGTGATCCTCGAGCTTAGGATCATTGCTCAGCTTTTGGGATAGCTCCATTATTCCGGGGCTTATCATTTTGGTACAGTTTTTCTGTTACAGGATTATGTACATTCAGGGGTACGGCGGGGTCTTGTCCCGTCATAGTTCATTATCATACTCTTAGAGGTCTGTAGACATGTGTGGGCTGTAAATGTGTATTTGGACATATACATTTATAGTTCATTTGGATAATTCTATGTACAGTGGCGGCCTTGTCGGCTTGCCTATTTTATATTAAGAGTTGTCTATTACAGTTCAGGGGACAGGATCCCTTTGTTATGTGATTATGAGTTGTTCCTTAGCTTCCGCTGATTATATGTGATGTGAGGGTATAAGGGTGCCCAGGTAGGGCACCAGTCGCGGCCCGTCGATTCGGGGCGTGACAATGGGGAAGAACAATGATGTTCCCATATATAGATAGAAACTCTACATACCTTAATCAGTCTAATACTTGTAATAAAAATCTGACCTTTGAAGAAGAAATCCAAAGCATGAATTTTAATCTCTTGGGTTGGGTTTTCTTTAAAACCCTAGGTTAGAAACAATGAATGTCACTTAGGAATTGAGTGTATTTGATTAGAATCATGTGAAAATACATGGAAATGATTTACCATGAGTTATGAGGATGATGGGAGAAGAGAACTTCGTTCTAGGGCTTGGAAAAAAATAAGAAAACTGATTTTTAGAACTAAGTATGCATATTTATATTGTTCCTGTTTACGGAGGTTTTACGGCCATGTTATATGGTTCGTAACTTTTTCTACAGTCTGGTTATGCACTGTATAATTTTGTATGGTTCGTATAAACATATTGTCACCACCCGAATGTCAATTTCAAATGATCTCTAAAAGCTTGAGGGAATGTTACAGTAAAAAAGGACAGGTCGTATAATCTTATATGGTCTGTAAAAATTATTGTGTTCCGTCAATTTAAAAAGTAAATTATACAGTTTCATTCGACGGTGCGTAAGACATTTACGATCTATCAATCTTGGACGTAAAATTGGGTCTGTAGAACTGAAACTAGTTTTTCAACTTTAACTCGCTGTCTAGCATTCCTAAACTCTCTAATCACGATCATGACTTAGTTTTAAGGTACGAGGCGTTACAAATACCCAACATCACTTCCATAAGTTGAGTCATAACCCTAACATGTAATCATATTAATGAATTAATCATGAGTTAGAACTTGAATTAGTGGATAAAAACAATCCTTTCAACAAACAAATTGGTTACTCTAGAAGTATTTAGTAAAGTATTAATACAAACGAATGGGATTTGACCCCAACCTAGTTAAGTTACTATATTTGACAACGGCCACATTATACCTTTAAATGGTGTAATTTGCACGAGATCCAATTTTGGCGTCGTTGCCGGGGAATACGATTTTGAAATTTCTTATTTGTAGTATTACCACTTCGCTAAGTTTTTATTTCTTACTTTATGTGTACTTATTATTTTTGCGGTGATATGGGTCATGGAGGAATCGGATGATGAGGGAAATATTGAGATTGCTAACATTGCAAATGCTATTCGGCCACCTCAAATACCAAGGAACATAAGTTTCCACATTATGTCAACCATGCTCCATATGTTGAAAATCAAGGGTTTGTTTGGGGGATCGGCTTCAGACGATCTGAATAGCCATTTGAGGAATTTCAGTGAGGTGTGCTTTGCCTTTCGCTATCTGATCATGTCTGAAGAAAGGCCAAGCTAAGGTTTTTCCCCTTTTATCTTACGGGGGAGGCAACTATGTGGTTCGATGACCTACCATTCGAGTCTATCACTGCTTGGCTGAGTTGGTAAAGGCATTTCTCAAGATATTCTTTCCTCCAACTCATATGCTCTAACTTCGAGATAAAATATTGATGTTTTATCAATTATCGGATGAGGCCTTATATGAAGCATGGATTAGAATCAAGAAGATGCTCAAGTAATGTTATAACAATGGGTTGAGTGATAATATGTTGCTCCAAACCTTCTATCGGCCTCTAGACTCGGTCGACAAGAATGGCTAATAATATTTTGGAAGGTGCTTTGATGGATACTTCTTTAATCGTAGTGAGTGAGCTTCTTGACAAGCTTATAAAAACAAATCATTCTTGGCACACTAGGGCATCAGAGGTAGCCCAGGGAGGTCCCTCAAAACTCTTGTCTAGAGAGGCTACAAAGAAAGAAGATGAGAGGGATGAAACAATAGATCAATTGGTAACATGAATGGTAGTTCTTATGAAGAATATGATAGAGAAAGGGACCAAGAAGGTCAACGCGGTGGCGAGTATGGGTCCAAAGCAAAGTTCATTCGAGATGGTACCTTATGACCATGAGAGGTATCATGAGCAAGAAGAGGAAGTGAGTTTTGTGAATAATGTGCAAGAGGTTTTTGTCCTAGTAACCAAGGATCAATCTAACCATGGCTATTGTCACACCACCCGTAAGTCTCTACAAATTTTCGACCTGTAATGGTGCTCGGCAGTTAGAACACAACTAACCCAAGCCGATTTCCTTTTTCTCTCTTCTCACTATATGTTGAACACTATTAAAGGAATTGTGGAATAAAAGAACAGGGACACCACAATATTTACGGGCTAACAAAATGCCCAACCTTTATCTTATTCTCCACAATAAATAAAGGATCTTTTAGGTTTGTAAAATTAGTGTTCATCGACAATAAACACTCAATTTTGGATATCCTCTCATAGTCTACCCTACACTATAAATAACAAGGGAGGGGATGGCATAAGCCTTACAACAAGGATGACACTCACACATGTTCTGTACACGACCCGCACCTTTGGAAATGGGGCAATAGACATGCCCCACGACACAACACGCACTTTGCACTTTTTCGGCCATATCGTTACTTTGCTTCCACGCCAAGTACCAACTTCTCAGCTCTTAGGATCTCGACACCTATACATGTGGGTCCCGCATGGTCTCTGTGTTAACCCGCAACTCTTTAGTCATGACCCGCACCATTCATCGAACCCGTATGAACCAGTCAAGACACAAACACCTCTACACGGATATGTATCTCCATGTTTGTCAAGTAACTCTAGAAACTAGGAGTAATTACTTTAGTATGTGGTATTTACTTCTCCCCACCTTCTAGTATGTTCATAACGTGCTTCTATGCCCTTTGGTGAGCTAATAATATTGCTCATCACCTCCCGCGCATTCTCCTTAAATATCAGACCTTTTCCAAATACCCAAGACTCGGTCAAATGTCTATCTGTGCTCTTCTTTTGTTCTTGTTGACCCATTCAATCCCCATGTGCCTCTTACATGAGCTTTCAGTGTACTTTGCACGTGTCTTCGACCCCATTCTCCTCACATGACTCCCGCATATGCTCCGTACACCACACTTAGCGAAACATTTAGCCAATTTCTTCGACCGACTGCCTTTGTGTTGTTTCATGTACCTTTACCCTTTACCTATCCTTCTAATGGTATCTCAACCATACGTTCCCCATTCTGAGACTCTTCCATCACTCGGATGTCTCACCCTTTTGCATTACCATATTGTTTCCTCTTAATGCCTTACTCGCATTATACAACGTCAAGGAACAATGCATTAATTCTTGTATGTCGTGTCTTCCGGCTTCCTAGAGCCATGTCACTAGTGTGACAACCACCTGCACATCTTAAACTCGGCGCCCTCGTCGAATCATTCTTGAAGTACTCCTCAATGTCCTTTTCAAATTGCCAAAGTGAAGTACCCTTCTCCCAAGTGGCATCTTCCTTCTGCCGACCCTTCCAATGTATCAAGAACTCGGTCCTCCAGTTCTTCACACTCATACCAAGAACTCGGTGATCTAGGATCTTCTCAATCTCGCCCTCGAACTGTGTGTGCACCACGACCGGGGCTGTTTCTGTTTGTACTCTATCCGCATCATCCGTATACTCATAAAATGGTTTGAGAAAACTTACATGGAATGTGGGATGTAATTTCAACCTCTCAGGCAACTTCAAACGATAAGCTACCTCGCCTATATTTTGGATGACTTCAAATGGTCCATCATATCGCGGAACCAATCCTCGGTGTCTATGCTTGTGTCACGACCCGAAACTGGGCCCGTGACTGGTGCCTTACCCCGGGCACCCTAGTGACACAACATCAGAGTAATCAGCGGAACATAAAACATATACATGAAACAAGTGAAGTACAAAACAGTAATCTGAGGAAAACTTGCCTTTCGGCATATATAAATAACAACTTTTACAACTGAACAGTTTAATCCTTTTTACCAACCCTGCCCACAACAGTACTACAGACCTCTAAGAAATGATACGACAACAATGGCGGGACAGGGCCCCGCCATACCCCTGAACGTAAGCACCTACAACAACAGGGGACTATACCAAGATAAGCCTCCGGAGAAACGGAGCTTCCCACAATGACTGTGACCACTAAGAGCGAGGATCAACGGCGGTGTACCTTTACTGCGGCATGAACGCAGCCGAGGAGGTCGATACAACAGTGCAAGTATGTGAAACGAAAATACATCTGTAAATGAAATCATAGCGATCATATAAAGCGAGACATGTATGATAACCAAACTACGATTTCTGACAAAGCGATCATGTCAAGTCGGGGACTCACGCCTCAGTCACTCAAGTATAACAATGGGTCTCGGGCCACAACATCAATCATGCGTGGAATACCTTCCTCACGCCGGCGATCTATGATATAAAAGCACGAGGAACACACATGAACACGGGTCCGCTGTGTCATCATAAAGCGTGCGGGGGTAAGTGCGAAGGCATAGCCGACTACTAAAAACCCACGGTACCAACAAGGTCATGAATCGTATCATAAGATCTGTCTAGGCGTCACATGATCAAAGGCGGCCACTTGCCCGATATCGATGTACGCGTCTAACCACGGAACTCCGCAGCTCCGCGTAGGCCAATCTCATCGGCCCGCATGAGGTATTCCCGCATCGAGGGTAGCTACTCCCGACGCGTCACGGACTTCGCGATCGCGTGGCCACGTGGACGCATGCCCATAAAGGGCGCGTACTAACACGGAACTCGTAGCTCGCATAGGCCCCGGGACTGCATGAGGTATTCTCGAATCATAGGTCCATCGACCCGCTGAGTCTACCCGCGTCGGAGGCGACTTAACCCGGAATCATCTCGAGAGATGAGTGATGTAAAATACTAACACAATGACTTATCGTTAAGCAACATAAGCACAACAAAGGAAACCCTTTACACAACATCACAAGATACTAACACGTAGCATCCTAGCATGTTTACTTATTAATCAACAAGAAAGTATTACCAGGCTATCACAACCAACACAATCAAGTTATACACACCAGGTACTTTCTACTATATGCCAACAAGTTCGGGGTTTTATCCCCAAAGTACTTCATACATTAACTCTTTAAAAGATACGTTACTTTCACAATGTCACACAATACGTAGTATAAATAGAGTGACTATCCTTTTAAAGTAAATCAATTACTTCTCTTTGTAAAATCAAGTAGCAACATTCTTTTCCAATGATCAAGTTTGCCTAATTTCCAATGTTCAAGTTTCTCATTTTAGAAAGGTTTCGTAGTTCATAGTCTTATTCATTTAAGAATATAATTCTCCTTTAAACTATCCGAGAAACATAAGTCTTATATGTGAGTAGGATATTCTTGTTTATAACAATCTTATTACAATGACCATGATCTAGGAAATATCATTTTGTCTCATCTTAGCTTCATGCGGATGGAAGTTTCTCTTGGTTTTAATAATACTTAATTATTAAAAACATTTCCTCTTATAAACGCCTGATGGTTTGTCGATACACATTCGATTTCCAAAGTCAAGAAACATTCTTAAGACGTTATACCTAACTTTCCATAAAGCTAGCATAACTCTTAAGTTTTCAAAAACCCAAATATTTCTTCTTCTTTCAAAATGATTCAAAAATCTTTTGAAACACTTCAAGTTCTTTATTAACACATAACAAGCCAGTTATAGTTCAAATCAGTTACCTTTTAAAGACCACAAGTATTTTCTTACCAACATAAAGCTGTTATAACCAACTTCCCATAAAGCCGTTATAACACTTTATGTTTTAAACCACTCCAAATACATTTAGCACATGTACGTCTACCGTACTACATAGTTCACACATATCATGCTAGAAGAGATAGGAAGAGGTTCACATACCTCGCGACGAGTGTCGACTAATAGCAAAACGCTCCAAGTACTTCCAACCGTCGGCTACTCCTTAAGCCAAGTAGATCGCGCCATACGTAGTACTTCAACCTATAAGGCCACAAGGCGCTTATTAACATTTAGATCTCAACGTAGAACATTCTACCGAAAATTCGGCACCTCCCGCGGCGTAAATCTCTCCTCTAACGGGGCGGCTACAAGCCAACGGGGTTATACATCTAACCCGAACGGGTACAATTCTACTCCACGATTACTACACAAGTCTCAGTAATACGATTCGATCTGATTCTTTAGGCTTAAGTCAAAAGACATTGCCAACTAACCACGTTGATTCTATATATAGTATACTTCAACTATATATTCTAACAACATGTAATTTCCAATTACAATAGAGGACAAGATATTTACCTCGATAAGCCCATAATTATCCAAGTATAAAGTCGATCACGGGCAATCGTTTAGCTCGACTCAGGCGCTCAACCCGCTCTAAACCACCTTAGAAGTTCTAACCAACTTCTACACAATACTCCGTGACTATGGAGATTTTCCTAGGGTTTTGGTTTTGTGACTGACGGGAAGTATAATAGTATTTCCGGGCTTTTCGTATAGGTATTAACCTTAGAATACTACAAGGTATACGGCTAAGGTAATTTGGGCATTACAACAATACTTTTGAGTATTTCTACACCACAAAGGGGTATTATACGAAAGCAACTAGGCAGGGGTACACTCTCGGCTAGCACCCCTAGAGGGGGTGCTCGGCCACAAGGGAGGCCTTGGCCGAACTCAACTGAGGAGAGGAGAAGGAGAGCTTTGAGACTTAGGCAAATTTATGGATGAAGAAGTTCATCAAAGGGAGGGTATTTATACTCTGAGCCAAGGCGACCAATGGCCAAGATCTAGCCAAGTGCTACAAGTGTAGGGCCAGATATGCCCAGTGCCCCTAGTCCTACTCCCCAAAACCCTCAAATATCTACAAAAATATCTACCACTGACACCCCCAAATCGTCCAGTCGCTACCTTGCCCGCTGATGAGAGGGTGCCAAGTCGCCCTCTCGTTGGTCCAAATGTTCCGTCTCTCGGAAAAATCCATAAAAATAAGAAAAGACATAGCGAATTTTCCTCTGCAAGTTATGTAAAACGTTTAGTCAAAACGACTCTAACGGGTGTTGTGCACAAATGCCATTCGACGAGCCACTGGCGGGGTGACACGTGTCACCCTCCTATTGGCCCAAAATAAAACATCTTCCGAAAATATCCACAATGGCCAAAATCTCGAAAACAAAGTGGGCCCCACAAAACCGTAAATTTCTCCCGTGGGCCCCACGTGACCATTTCCGAAAATAAAATTCCATAATTCTCTAATATTCCAGGAAGTCCGAATACCAAATCTGGGAATCCAATTCCCATTAACGAACCTTTTTCCTTCACAAAAACCGGAAACTTTTCCGTGGAAAAATCACCTCTTTCTTCCTTTCCAATCTTTCTGTCGTATTCTCGTACGTACGTCCTCGCATACATACCCTGGAACTACGGGGTATAACAGCTTGCTCACTATTTGCTTCCAAATTTGTGGAGTAAGCTTCAATAACACCTTATCACCAACACTGAACTCCAAATCTATTCGGTGTTGATCCGTATACTTCTTCATGCGACTTTGGGCCTTCCTCAAGTTATCTTGAGCTTCTGCAAACATTTCATGTTTGTCCCGTGCTTGTCGATATGCGATAGGACACCTCCCTTGATTCTTTTGTTTCGTCACATCCAATGGGGTCATTGGTTGTCTGCCCAATACGATCGCAAAAGGACTCATCTCCGTGATACTTGATTTATGTAGATTGTAGCAAAACTGAGCCGTATCTAGCAAATCTACCCAATTCGTTTGGCTAGCCGTGACATAATGCCTTAAGTATTCTTTCAACAAATGGTTGATCCTCTCGATTTGACCGTCGGTTTGGGGATGATTCGCTGTTGAAAACTTCAACGTCTTCCTTATTGTATTAAACAATGTAGGCCAAAAACGACTCGTGAACCGTGCATCTCGATCACTTACAATGTCCTTTAGGATACCAAAGTGTTTGACCACATGTATATAGAATAACTCAGCTGCAACATCACTAGAACACACAATTGGAGCCGCAATGAATATCGCATATTTTGAGAATATATCGACCACGACCATGATCGATGCCATATCTTGAACTTTTGGGAACCCACCGATGAAATCCATAGATACACTCATCCATGGCCTCTCTGGTATAGGAAGAGGTTGTATCAAACTTGCCTCATTTTTCCTTTCTGTTTTGTCCATTTGACAAACATGACAAGTTTTCACATAGGCCTTGATGTCCTCCTCCATTCGTGGCCAAAAATATACTCGAGATTGCAACGCAAGCATACTTTCTACACCCGGATGTGTCACGACCCGACCGGGCGCGGATCGTGCCCTACGGGCACCTGTTGATATCGTCGAGAGAATAGCGGAACATACATGAAACTTATAAAATAAAATAACGAGAATTTAAACCACAGGCTAGCCGATAAGGCTACCTTCCTGGACACATATACATATACATAACAACAGCAGTTACATCCCTTTCTTTTTACAAACCGACCCACAACATGTGACTACAGACCTCTAAGAATTACAACTGCGGCGGGACAGGGCCCCGCCATACCCCTGAATGTACATAAGTCTACCACATCAGGGAAACCGTACCAAAAGATAAGCCTCCGGAGTGAAAGGAGCTTCTTTCCCAAAAACTGAACAGAGATCCTACGAGCAAGGGTCACCGACCTGTGTACCTATCACCTGCGGGCATGAGCGCAGCCCCGAAGAAGTCGATAACAGTGCAGTATGGAACAGAAATAAAATGCATAACCAAATCATATCTGTATAAAAGAATGTCCTTTTAACTCCTGAAATCAATCATATTTTAATCGTTCCTTTCCTTCTTTCAATAAGATTTACCAACATATTCTTACATACATACTTAAGAGTTTAATCCAGTTTTTTTTCCACATAACTTACATATCTTTTCATAACATAATCCGGCCCATTTGCGGGACACGGTGTACTGTGGAATCATATAACATAATCCGGCCCGCCTGTGGGGCTCGGTGTACTGTGGAATCATATAACATAATCCGGCCCGCCTGTGGGGCTCGGTGTACTGTGGAATCATATAACATAATCCGGCCCGCCTGTGGGGCTCGGTGTACTGTGGAATCATATAACATAATCCGGCGCTTTGTGGGGCTCGGTGTCTGATGACGTAACGGCACATGTGTAGGCTCGGGGTAATATGGCGTAATCCGGCCTATGTGTAGGCTCGGTGTATCTCATAACGTAATCCGGCCTATTTGTAGGCTCGGTGTATTTCATAACATAATCCGGCCTATTTGTAGGCTCGGTGTATTTCATAACATAATCCGGCCTATTTGTAGGCTCGGTGTAATTTTCCTTACATAACATTTTAAAACCATCTTTTCACTTCTTATTAAGTCGTCATAACAACTTCCCATAAAGCTATTATAACAACCTTCCATTTTAGAGAACTTATGACACTTTTATTCTTACAACACTTAGGAAAACTGGATCCAAAGATACTACGTACATACATACTTAAAAAGAATCGTATCGCTTAAAACTTCATAATCCTTAAAAGACAATTAAAGTTCTTAGTCTTCAAACTTCATAACATACATCCCTTAATGTCACGACCCGAACCCGGGCCCGTGACTGGTGCCTTACCCCGGGCACCCTAGTGATACACCATCAGAGAAAATCAGCGGAAATAAAAAAACATGAACATGAATTAAGAGATATGATAAATAAGCAGGCCAACCAAAACAGTTGCCTTCAGTATATATACATAAATACCCGAACAGTTATCCTTTTACGGACTACGCCACAAGCGATACTACTGCACTCTAAGATTTACAACAACTATGACGGACGGGGCCGCCATACCACGAATGTACAAGAACCTACAACTCGGAAACACATACCAAAAGATAAGCCTCGAAGGAACGAGCTTCCCAATATCTTTGAAAGGTGATCCTAAAGCGGGGATCGACGGCCGATGTACCTCTACTGCGGCGTGAACGCAGCCGAAGGAGGTCAGATAACAGTGCAGTATGTGAAAGCGTAAAATCACGTGAATGAAGTCATAGCGATCTATATAAAGCGAGAGACATGTATGATAACCAAACTACGATTATACAACATATAAGCGGTCATATTAAGTCGTGGACTCACGCCTCCAAATCATCACTCGTGCCCGTGGAATTCCTTCCTCACCGCCGGCAGTCTATGATATGATATCCACAAGACAGCAATCCAAATGGGAGCATACCCGTGCGCTACGCATCGTGTCAGTATGTCCAAAAGGAAACAATAAGACAGCATCCCAAATGGAAACATACCCGTGCGCTACGCATCGTGTCGATATGCCAGCGGGAAACAATAAAGCAAAGATTCCAAATGGAAACATACCCGTGCGCTACGCATCGTGTCAGTATGCCCAAAGGGAAACAATAAAGCAGTATCAAAATGGAAGCATACCCGTGCGCTACGCATCGTGTCAGTATGTCCAAAGCGATTAGCAAAAGTAACACAATCAACAGGAACGTACCCGTGAAATTTCTTCGTCACTGCCGGCACGTCCAGGTAAGTTCTCAACAAGTCGACCGACCCTCCATCGAGAGGCGCGGTAGTATAGAAACACAATTCTTGCACAACAAAGGCTATCACGACAAGCATAGGCAAATTTCACAACAACAAGCATAGGCAGGTTTCACAACAACAAGCATAGGCAGGTTTCACAACAACTCAAAGTACTTTCATTTTTATGCCAAGGTCCGGGTTTTAACCCTAAAGTACTATGCACGTTAAATTCCTTTTAAGAGATTCATTCTTTTTATAAAAGTCACCCGATACCCGTAGTATAAAATAGAGTGACTTACATCTTTTAAGTAAACCAAAACAACTTCCATACTTTCCTTTTTAAAACCAAATTAAGGCAACACTACGCCTTATTTTTAGACTAAACACTTTTCTTTTTAAAGTCAAGTTACCACATTATAACCAATGATAAAAACCCTTCTTTTGTTTTCATAAGGTCGTTATAACCAACTTCCCATAAAGCTGTTATAACACTTTATGTTTTAAACCATTTAAGATAACACAATGCCTTTCTTTTCCCTAAAGTTCCAGTTTGCCTAATTTCAATTACACAAGTCTCTTTTTAGGAAAGTTTCATAGTTCAATGTCTTAATCTCTTTTAAAACAATTGAGTAACATATGCCATAGTAGTAGGTTATTCTTGTTCATAATCAACCTTATTAAGCGACCATGATCTAGAAAATGTAATATCATTTTGTCATCTTAGCTTCATGCGGATGGAGGTTTCTTGGTTTTAATAATACTTAATTATTCAATACATTTTCCTTTATTAACTGCGGTGGTTTGTCGATACATTCGATTTCGAAATCGGTAAACGTTATTCCCTTCAAAACCAAGTACTCATTACTCACGAATGAGGTTTCACATCTTACAACTTTCAAATCAATTTAATTAAGTTAAGTCTCTTATCTTATAAGATCAAGTCTCTTAACTTCTAAGATCAAATAGCCATTCTTTTATCTCTTTTAGACGTTATACCTAACTTCCCATAAAGCTAGTATAACTCTTAAGTTCTCAAAACCAAGTATTACTCTTCTTTCAAAAGGGTATCTTAACGAAAGACTTCAAGTTCTTTATTATTACACATCAAGTCGGTTATAAGTCAAATCGATTACCTTTTAACAATCACAAGGCTTTTTCTTATCTACATAAAGTTATAACCCACTTCCCATAAAGCCGTTATAACCCTTTATGTTTTAAACCAATCAAATACATTTAACACGTATGCGTCTACCGCACTACATAGTTATACACATATCATGCTAGAAAGATAGGAATAGGTTCACATACCTCGCGGCAGTCTGCTAATAGCAAAGCGCTCCAAGTACTTCAAACCGTCGGCTACTCCTTAAGCCACGTAGATCGCACCACGTAGTACTTGACCTATAGAGGCCAAGGCGCCTATTAACATCTAGAGCTCAATATAGAACATTACAGAAAATTGGCGCCTCCCCCCATGCAGCGTAAATCTCCTCCTCTATCGGTGGCTACCAAGCCAACGAGGGGGTTAACACGCCTAACCGGGCGTGTACAATTCTACTACAAAGAATGTTACACAAGTCTCATGTCTGATCTATGTAATTACGATTCGATTCACTTCTTAAAATTCAGGGCTTAAGTCGCAAGACATTGCGTAAGTATTATTCAGGCTTAAGTCAAAAGACATTGCCGCACAACTATGTTCAGTTCTATATATAGTATACTTAACCATATACTCCTACAACATGTAATTTCCAATTACAACAGAAGGTCAAGAATGTTTACCTCGATAAGCCCAAAATTATCCGAGTTTATAAGTCGACCTGAGCAAGGTTTAGATCCTACGCGCTCAGGCCAGCTCGACCAACCCTTAGAAGTTCTAACCAACTTCTACTTAAACTTCAACTACGGGTGAAGATTTACTTAGGGTTTCGTTTTAGTGACTGAGGGAAAGTATAATGGTATTTTCTGGGCTTGTATAATTGTAACCTTGGGAATACTACAAGGTATTTGGGCCAAGGTATTTGGACATTATAACAATACTAGGAGAGTATTTCTATACCACAACAAGGGGTATTTATACGAGACAACTAGGCTAGGGGTACCACTGCTAACCACAAAGGGGAGGAAGCTCTCGGCCAAAGGGCCTCAAAGGGGGAGGGGGTGTGGTGGACGAGAGATCAAGAGGGAGGGAGTGTTTGAGACTTAGGTAGATTGCTCAAGTGAGGATGAAGAAAGTCTTCAACTTAGAGGGGTATTTATAGGTCAAGTGAAGGCCAACCAATGGCCAAGATGAAGATAAGTGCCATGCAAGTGTAGGGTAAAGATTAAGCCATGTGTTTGTGGGTCCCACTTTCTCATCTTCCACACAAAATATCCTACCAACTCCTTGACTAAGGAGAAGGCACAAAAAACGTGCCAACAATGCCCATTTCGTCCGTCCACTCCTTCCAATTAGAGGGTGACAAGTGTCTCCCTCTCGTTGGTCCAAAATGTTTCGTCTCTCGGAAAAATCCGCAAAAATTATTAATGACATAGCCGGAATTTTCCCTACGAAAGCTGTGGAAACGTTTCGTCGAAAAACGACTCCTTTAGGTAGTTATGCACAAATTCGAAACTTGCCTAACTTTAAGGCTCAAATTGCATACGTACGCCCTCACGTACATACTCTGGAAATACGGGGTATAACACTTAAAGCCCAATTACTTATACAAAAACATACAAAGTTCCATACCTTCCAAAACCAAGTAATTTATTCCCTTAAAATCATATAACTTCAAGTCATTTTCGAACATAAAGTCCACTTACTTACTTTAAACAAATCAAGACACAAAGCCTTTAAATCAAATCTCATAAGTTCCTAACCATTCTTACCGACGTCTCCCATAAGACCTAGTAAGGACTTAGGGTAATTTAAACATACTCTTAACTTAGATTCAACAATGTAAATACTTCTTAACTTCTAAGAGTAGAAGGAATCTTGAAATACTATCACATGGATATTTCATACGTAGGATCATGCCAAAGAAAGTAGGGGTTCACATACCTCGCGACGACTAGCGACAAGTTGCAAAAAGGCTCCAAAGTACTTCAACCTATAATGGCCACAATACGCCCATTAATCTCTTACTTCAAACGTAGAATATTCTAGGTGCTAAGTCGCTAAATTCTACGGAAAATCGGACAGCACCTCCTTTGTTTTTACTTACTTTGCCACCTTTTTCAAGGCCGAATACAATAACCAAACAGCCCCAATTGGCTCACCACAATCTATAAGGTAGTCCAATACACATAAATAACCATACAGCCCCAATTGGCTCACCTGATATAGAAGGTAGTCCAAAACAAATGAATAACAAACTATCTGACTACTAGTCCAAATTTTCGGCCATAATGAATACAACAATACCAATTCTTATCCATTTCCATTTCAATCCAAATTGTTAACATAACATGATATCAAGTCGCATTTGATTTAAAACTACCACAATCTTCAAATCAATAACATGCGGCGATTCTAATAACGACTAAATTGAAATCGACTTAACATGGCTTACATTTCATTTCGGATTAAGCTACAAGCAATCCATAATACTTATAAACTTCAACATACCAACTTCATGCTACCAACATGTAAAGCTAACAACCACAATATAAATACATAATCTTGTAACATCTTAAAAGACAAGATTATACCTTAACGATTTTTAATCCAAATCCAAATCCGAAGTCACTCCTTAGTAGTTTAGAGCCTCTCCAATATACTTCAATCCGCTTGTTGAGACCCTTAGAACAACACCAACAACTTTCCTTCCAACTTCCAATCCAAAACCTAGAAAGCCACTAGGTTTTCACTTTGCGACTAATACGAAACTCTCTTTTTCCGGGATTTTTCTATTGAGATATGTTTACAATACACCTAAGAACCTTGGTTTAAAGTGGGGAGCTAAAAGAACAAGGAACAAAGATTTTTCTTATTTCTTGCTATGGAACCCGAGAGCCTTGCTCTATGTTCAACCAATTTGTGAAATTTTTAGCTAAGTGTTGACACTAGTAGTGCTACTAGTAGTAATATAAAGGGGCATGGAGGGACAAAATGTAACCATATGGGTGGCTAGGATGAAGTCTAACATAAAAATCAAGACTAATTGACCTAGACTTAGTCAACTTTCTCATGCCACCACTTGCAAGACATTAGTCATCCAAGACTTATGGTAAATGACCATATTGGCCATGCCTAAATTCGACCAAGGCATCATAAGGGGGGGTGACACGTGTCGCCCTCCCATTCGTCACAATAATTCGTTTTCCGACAATTCCATAATTCCGATAATTTTTTACAAGTCTCAAATCTTAACACTTGTGAGCTCTTACGTACTACCTTAAAACATGTCTTGTAAGTACGGGGTGTAATAGGATGTCCTGCCCATGTAGTATCATGTGTTTCTCTCATCATTTCACGACGCGGTACCACGATTCTCCCCACCTTAAAATGGAGTAAATCATCCTCGATCCAGTATCGACATACTATCCCTTTCCAGACTTGATCCATTGTCTTCATATATAATGTATCATTTGCCGCACATAGTCGAAACTTCTCCATAAAATTTGACTATATTGTTGCAATCACCTCCTTTCGACTTAGAGCATCTGTAACTTGGTTGTGCTTCCCTGGTTTGTGTACCCACACAAAATCATATCCGCTAAGGAACTTTTGCCATCGATCTTACTTTGGACTCAATTTTTTTTTGTGTTTTAAAGAACGTATTTGCCACATTTTCTGTCCTAACCACAAATTTTAGCCCCAACAAATATACTCTCCATATTTATAAGAAATGAACAACCACGACCATCTCCTTTTCATGTGTCGAATATCTTTGCTCAACATCATTCAACTTCCAGCTTTCGAAGGCAATAAAATGACCTTCTTGAACCAACACACCTGTTACACCCCATAGTTCCAAGACATGTATTTGAGAACGTAAGTAAGTAAGTAAGACTTGAACGTCGGAAGATAGTATAGCTACATTTTCTTAAGGAATTAATTCGAAAATGTGAATACGACAATTTGATTACTCGGAGTTCAATTTTCCTAATTGGAGTCACGGAATTAGTTTTGGATTTTGAAGTCTCGGATTTGGTCATGTGGGGCCCACGAGTAATTTTACGATGTTGTGGGGCCCACGAGATTTTGTGATATTTTGGCCAAGTATAGAATTATTTTGGACCAATAGGAGGGTGACATGTGTCACCCCCACTAGTCTTGCAAGACTTTGACTCACATTAGATATTTTGAGACTTGAGGACAAGTGGACATGGGTCCCACTCCACTTGGCATTACACTTGGATAAATATCCAAGTCTTGCAAGACTTGGACATTATACACTTATCAATTTAGCTCTCATCTTCTCTCTTTGAGCTCCATTTTCGAAAATCTCCATAGCCAAAGATCAACAAGTGTTGACAAGTTTCTTTCTCCAAGATTAGCTCCTAAACCAAGTGCTAAAACAAGTTAACTCTCCAAACCCTCCAAATCTTGTGTTGGCCGAAAATGAGGGTGAAACCCTAGCTTGATTCGTCGACTTTTTGGAGGTAAAACGTGAAGGGAAGTTGGTTACGAGGTTGTAGGGGATACATATATGTGATTAGAACTTGATGAGGTGAAGCAAAACGAAAACTGCGGGCCAATCTTACCGGTACTATTTTTACTAATTTTGGAGCCAAAAATAAGGTAATGGCTCTTCTTCTTTTAAAGTAATTGGATATTACTTATTGTTGATATGTATGGATGAACTTTTACTAAAAAGAACGAAGATTAAAAAAAAGTTTGGACAATATTTGGAAGTGAGGCCGAGACTAGGTCATTTTGGCGTCGTTGGTTATTATTGTTGTTAATTACACTTGTCGCATGTTAAAATGAAGTAATATGGTTGTTGATAAGTTTATATATCATATATAAAAGTGTTGGAACTTGAATTGGAATTAAATGGATTAAGGAAAGAGTTATCGGATTGTAGTTGTTGGCCGCATATTCTATAAAACTGTTGGATGTTATTATACAGTTTTTGGGGACTGTTTTAGGGCATTGGAATTCTGGAAATTCAGCCCTCATTATGTATGTTTAAGTATGGAAATTTCTAATGAAAGTCCTAAGAGATTAGGGGTATAAAAGGGTGTTAAAAGGCTTCACATCGTACCCTTAATGTTGATTAATTGCGGACTATTTTTATGGACTGTTTATATATGATTGTGGGCCAGAATTTTACACGTCTAGTAGGCATGTAATCCCCTTTGGTTGTTGTATGGATTGTGCCCTTAGTCGGGGCTTGTTGGTTGTTGAAATTGAGCCTTGAAAAGGTAGAAAAGTACGTAGAAACAAAGGAAGTGCTGCCCAATTTTTCATAGAAATGAGAACTTTACTTAGTCCATAACCTACCCTTAAAGCTATTATCATTATAGGTTAAAGTGCTACAGGAGGCGTATTCCACTTAACGGATTGGTAGAAGAACGATAAGGTATGTGAACATCTTCCTTCTCTCATTTGGCATGTTCTACGTGTGAACCATAACTGTGGTATTGTTTCAAAAGTTATTCTACTCTTAGAAGTTAAGGAGTATTAATGTTGTTGATTCCAAGCTAAAGGCATGTCTGAATTATTCTTAAGTCTTTACCAAGTCTTATGGGAGATGTTGGTAAGAGTTTTTAGTAAGATTTGGTGTCGAGTTGGTACAGACGACAAGTGTTAGTATGTGAACCTCTTCTTTCTCTTATTTGGCATGTTCTACGTGTGAACCATAACTGTGGTATTGTTTCAAAAGTTATTCTAATCTTAGAAGTTAAAGAGTATTCATGTTGTTGATTCTATGCTAAAGGCATGTCTGAATTATTCTTAAGTCCTTACCAAGTCTTACAGGAGATGTTGGTAAGAGTTTTTAGTAAGTTTTGGTGTCGAGTTGGTACAGACGACAAGTATTAGTATGTGGAACTCTTCATATCTTTCTTTGAGCATGAACCTTATAAAATGTGTGTACGGTGGACGTACTTATTTTAAATGAAATCGGATTCCTTGTAGTATATGAAAGATGTTACTTGATTTTAAGGGTATGCGTTACTTGGTTTTGAAAGTATAAGTTGCTTGATTTTATATGTGGAAATGACTTGATTGATTTAAAGAGAAGAGGTAACTTGATTTAAAGGTATGGGTTACTTGAGTTTAAAAGTGTAAGTAACTTGATTTTAAAAGTGAAAGTGCCTTGATGCTACAAGTGCTAGTATCTCGGGATTTTATAAAGGAAAGAAGGTATGGTGAACGAACGTAGTACTTTTGGGTTCAACTCCCTTATATTGCATGATATGATTCTTTCTATAAGAATGGATGTACATACTTTGGGTTCAATTTCCCTAATTTTACATGACATGATAATGCCTTGAGTTTTCTAAAATGATAGTTCATTCATTTTATTATATGGAGGGTCAAAAGATGTTTTTAAATTTCATTCGATTGCATTGATACACCGAGTCCCATAATGGGCTGGGTTATGTTATAGATGCAATACACTGAGTCCCGCAAATGGGTCGGGTTACGTCATATAAAGATCATTACACCGAGTCCCACAGATGGGTCGGGTTACATTATACAAAAGATTACACCGAGCCCCACAATGGGTCGGGTTATATCATATAGATGCATACACCGAGTCCCATCATGGGTCGGGTTATGTTATATTATTGCATGCACCGAGTCCCACAAATGGGTCGGGTTACGTCATATTGCATCATCACATCGAGTCCCACAAATGGGTCGGGTTACGTCATATTGCATCATCACACCGAGTCCCATAAATGGACCGGGTTACGTCATATTGCATCATCACACCGACTCCCACAGATGGGCCGGGTTATGTCACATATTGCATCATTACACCGAGTCCCAAAAATGGGCCGGGTTACGTCACATGTTGAAGCATACACCGAGTCCCGCAAATGGGTCGGGTTACGTCACACATATTGATAATTACATCGAGCCCCAAAATGGGTCGGGTTACGTTATATTGATGATTCCATCGAGTCCCTCAATAAAGGGTCGTTTTATGTTATATGAGATACGTTATCTATATGTATATGAACTTGATGATTCTCTGAGTAAGCATTCATGATGTTGATATGACTCGAATTGAAAAGGTACGATTGATTTCATATTTTGAAATAGTATTGATTTCATAATTTGAAATGACACGATTGGTCTCATTTTTAAAAAGGCATATTTTAAAAGGTACAGTTGGCTCTTATTTATTATGGCACAGTTGGATCTGGTATTTGATTTTCATACTTGTCCCTGTCATTCTTTGTACAATTATGACCATGTCTACTGTACTTCATGTTTACATACTTGGTACCTTGTTGTACTGACCCCCTTCGGGGACTGCGTTCATGCCTGCAGGTATTAGATACTCAGATGGGTGATCTGCGTGCTTAGGATCTCCATTCAGCTTTCAGGGAGGTAGCTCTATTATTCTGGAGTTTGCCATGTTGGTACGGAGTTGTATTATGGTTTTATGTACATTCATGGGTACGGCGGGGCCTTGTCCCGTCACAATTATTTGTTCAAACTCTTAGAGGTTTGTATTCATATGTGGGCTGGACTTATGTATAGATGTCGTTTCTTTTTAGTTGATATATATATATGATGGTAGCCTTGCCGGCTTTGCCTTTGTTCGACATAAAAATGAGTGTTATTTAGCTTCCGCATGTTACTTGTGTTGTATGAATAGAAGGGTGCCCAGGTAGGGCACCAGTTGCGGGCCCGGGGTTCGGGTCGTGACACCACCTCCAACATCTTTGTCGAAAGCATCTGTATGCACTTCAAATGACATACCAAAGTCTGGCAATTTCAATATTAGTTCTGAAGCAATGGCATTCTTCAAAGCTTGGAATTCCCCTTCACATTTCCCGATCAATTCCACTTCACGTCCTTTTTCAGTAAGTACTGCCGCTTTCCGTGAATAATCCACAATAAACTTGCGGTAATAGTTTGTCAACCCCAAAAATGACCGTAGTCCCTTTACGCCATTTGGTGCTTCCCAATCTACAATAGCTTGCACCTTTTTGGGATCCATTCGCACTTGATTCTGGCTCACCAAGTGCACAAGGAATTTGATTTCTTCCTTGGTAAACTCACACTTATCTATCTTGACGTATAGTTGGTGTTCTCGGAGACATGACAACACCTTCTCTAGATGAAGAACGTGTTCTTCCAATGTTCGGCTATAGATTACAATATCATCCAAGTACACCATGATGAAGTCGTGTAAGTACTCGAACAATACATTGTTCATGAGGTTGCAAAATGTCATGGGTGCATTTGTCAACCCGAATGGCATCACAAGAATCTCATAAGCCCTATATCTTATCACACAAGTAGTTTTGGGCTCATCTCCTTCCGCAACTCTCACTTGCCAATATCCGGCTCTTAGATCCAACTTAGTAAACCATCGTGCTTGGCTAAGTCGATCTATAGGATCTTGTACCAAAGGAGCAGGTTATTTATTTTTTATTATAACCTTGTTCAATGCCCTATAATCAACACACATCCGCATCTTTCCATCTTGCTTCTTCTGGAATAATACGGGGGCACCGTAAGGAGCTTTGGATGGCTGAATTAGTCCAGACTCCAACAAGTTGTTGAGTTGTCTCCTCAATTTTACCAATTACTTAGGAGTCATACGGTATCAGACCTCCTTTCCATGAACCCGACGATATCCCTACCCCGTATGCCATCCCATCTATTCTTTGAGCCACTTGATTGACCGTCTTCATTAAATTAGGATTTTTCTTTAACATAAGACCTAATTTAACCACAATTTTCACATCAATAAAGGTGTGTGTAGCTCCGGTATCTACCATTTCCACTACACTCTTATCTTTCAACTTCATTTCTATATACAACAATCTTGTATGCGGGTTAGACTTAGACTCCCCCAACATGTTTAACAACATCACACGTTGACAAAGTAAAGATTCTTTATCACTGAACTCACGGGTAAAACACCCTTGAGTTAATAAAACACCACAATAAGGACAACAACCTTCCACAGTTTTGACCTCTCTCTTTGGTTCACTCACCTTACTTTTATCACACTCCCCCACCCTAGAAATGAATTGGTGAACATCACCGAACATGTATTCCATGTTCTTCCTTAAGGAAATAAGTTCCAAAAGGTTCCCATCCAAAACATCATTGTACCTTCGAGTTTCTACTAAATCAGTGGTCAAACCCGAAGTACAATCGACCTTTCGCACTAACATTGTACCCGAAGTTCTTTTTGCCATTGTTTTGCAATCTTGGCTTCCCTCACGGTTCAAGTAAGTTATAAGAAGAGCCTAAGATCTGATACCGATTGTCACACCACCCATAAGTCTCTACAAATTTTCTACCTGTAATGGTGCTCGACAGTTAGAACACAACTAACCCAAGCCGATTTCCTTTTCTCTCTTCTCACTATACGTTGAACACTCTTAAAGGAATTACGGAATAAAAGAACAGGGAAACCACAATATTTACGGGCTAACAAAATATCCAACCTTTATCTTATTCTCCACAATAAATAATGGATCTTTTAGGTTTGTACAATTAGTGTTCATTGACAATAAACACTCAATTTCGGATATCCTCTCATAGTCTACCCTAAACTATAAATAATAAGGGAGGGGATGGCATAAGCCTTACAACAAGGATGAAACTCACACATGTTCTGTACACGACCCGCACCTTCAGAAATGGGGCAATACACATGCCTCACGACACAATTTTATTGGATTTGTTGCTAAAATATCGGTATTAAACCCGAAACTCCCGGCAGATGGCCAGTGGCCCAACACACACTTTACACTTTTTCGGCCATATCGTTACTTTGCTTCCACGCCAAGTACCAACTTCTCAGCTCTTAGGATCTCGACACCTATACATATGGGTCCCGCATGGTCTCTGGGTTAACCCGCAACTCTTTAGTCATGACCCGCACCATTCCTCGAACCCGTATGAACCAGTCAAGACACGAACACCTCTACACGGATATGTATCTCCATGTTTGTCAAGTAACTCTAGAAACTAGGAGTAATTACTTTAGTATGTGGTATTTACTTCTCCCCACCTTCTAGTATGTTCATAATGTGGTTCTATGCTGTTGGGTGAGCTGATAATGTTGCTCACCACCTCCCGCGCATTCTCCTTAAATCTCCTACTTTGCCAAACGCCCAAGACTCGGTCAAATGTCTATATGTGCTCTTCTTTTGTTCTTGTTGACCCATTCAATCCCCATGTACCTCTCACATGAACTTTCAGTGTGCTTTGCACGTGTCTTGGACCCATTGCTCCTCACATGACTCCCGCATATGCTCCGCACACCACACTTAGCTAAACACTTAGCCAATTTCTTCGACCAACTGCCTTTGTGTTGTTTCATGTACCATTACCCTTTTCTTATCCTTCGAATGGTATCTCAACCATACGTTTCCTATTCTGAGACTCTTCCTTCACTCGGATGTCTCACCCTTTTGCATTACCACATTGTTTCCCCTTAATGCCTTACTAGCATTATACAACGTCAAGGAATAATGCATTAATCCTTGTCCGTCGTGTCTTCCGGCTTCCTAGAGCCATGTCACGGGTGTAACAACTATCTAGTAATAAAGGCAATGGGAATCAAGATTGAAAGAATGACCAAGGCGGCCCAAGTTAGAGATATCCTAATGAGGGAGGTTGGAGAGACAAAAACAATGATTACCAAAACCGAAATTGTAACCCATATATTCCACCACAAGGTCAATCATATTAACAACCTATTCAACCTTCTCCTTATCATAACTATGAGTCAACTAGCGATCCCGCTAGTTCTAAACTTGAGAAAATGTTATCAAGAGTCTTGAAGAACCAAATATGTTTGGTTATAATATATAAGATCTCAATAACCTTGTGGCATCTCATTCCACATCTATCAAGCAATTGTAGACTCAATTGGGGAATATCGCCTAAATACTTAATCCAAGGAAAAAGGAAACCCTTCCTAGTGATATGGTATCAAATCTTATAAATAAAGGAAGCGGGTGTGTTGTTGTTACACCCCGTATTTCCAAGGCAATGAAATGAGAACGTGCGTAAGAATTTGAGATTTGAATTTTAGAAAGAAAGAAGAATTACTTTTTTCTTAAGGAAAAATCTCGGAACCTCGTGAAGGAAAAATGTTTATTATTTGAAATTTGATTCTCATATTTGGTATATGGGATTAGTATAGTATATTGAGGTTTGGAATTTTCAAGTCTCGAATTTGGTCATGTGGGGCCCACCGGGGAATTTTATGGTTTTGTGGGGCCCATAATATTTTGAGATATTTTGGCCAAATATAGATATTTTGGAGGAAGAAATAATTTGGATCAATCGGAGGGCGACACGTGTCACCCCCACTAGTCTTGGAAGACTTGTACTTAGATATTTTGAGACAAGTGGACAAGTGGGTCATGTGGGTCCCACTCCACTTGTCTTGCTACTTGGATATACATCTATATATTAGAGAGGGCTTGCAAGACTTGTTCTACACTTAGCCAATTTCACAACAAATATATCTCCCTCTCTTAGGGTGCTCTCGGCCAAGGGCCAATATTGGAGACCAAAATTCTTTAATCCTCCATGATAAAGCCTCTAATCCAAGACTAAGCTCCCTAATGGAGTACTAAGCCAAGATAACCCCTTAAACCCCAAGAATCTTGGTGTTGGCCGAGAATAAGGGTGTGAAACCCTAAGGTTTCGTTGACTTTTTGAAAGTGAAATACAAAGTGAAGTTGTGTATAAGCTCATAGTGGTCACATATATGTGATTGGAACTTGAAGAAGTGGAGCGAACCGAAAACTGCGGACCATTGTAGCCCATACTATTTTGGACGTTTTTGGGCTAAAAAATTAGGTAATAATCCTTCTTCTTTTAAAGTAATTGGATATTACTTATTGTTTTTATGTACAGATGAGCATGTACTAAAAAGAATGAAGATTAAAAAGTTTTTGGGCCATTTTAGGGAGTTGAGGCCGAGAGCTTGCATATTGCCGTCGTTGGATTCGTTGGTTATTATTAATGTTAATAACACTTGTCGCATGTTATATAATGAAGGAAATATTGTTGTTGATAGTTTATATGATATATATAACATGTTGAAAAGAGAATTGGATTAAAAGGAATTAAGGAAAAGAACTTTGGATTGTTGTAGTTGTGTTGGCCGAAAATTGCCCAAAACTGTTAGACGTTGTGGTGTCGTTTTATGGACTATTTTGGGGTGTTGTTATGCTGGAAAATCAGCCCCTATATTGCATGTTTAAATGTGGTAAAATGGCTAATGAAAGTCCTAAGGAATAAGGGTATAAAAATGGTGTTAAAGGCTTCACATTGTACCCTTAATGTTGGTTTATTATAGACTGTTTTTATGGGCTATTTTGTATAGATTGTGGGGCATAATTTTACACGTCAAGTAGGCGTGTAATACCCTTTGGTTAACTGTTGGTTGTGCCTTAAATGTGGCTTGTTGGTTGATGAATTCGGGCCTTGGAAAAGGTGGAAAAGTACGTAGAAACAAACGAAGTGCTGCCCAAATTTCCGTAGAATAAGAGGACAATTATTTGGTATAAGTCTTACACTTGATATCTTGAAGTTTATAGAAGTGATATTGTCATTTTAGGTTGAAGTACTACGTGTAGCATATTCTACTTGACATGTAGAATAGCCAATAAGGTTGAAGTACATTGGGGCGTATGCTACTTGTCGTGTTGGTTAGTCATCAACGAGGTATGTGAACTTCTTCCTTCTATCGGCATGATTGATTATTGGAGTATACATGACTTGTTTCTTGAAGTATACTTGCCTCGTTATTAGAGTATTCATGTTATTGATTCTATGCTAAAGGCACGTCTAATTTATTCCTAAGTCCTTACCAAGTCTTATGGGAGATATTGGTAAGAGTGTTTAGTAAGCATTGGAGTCGAGTTGATCTTGCTAAGTTACAACACTAATGAGACTTGATTTATTTGAAATTCATGAGACTAGATTTATTTGAAAGTTATGAGACTTGATTTATTTGAAAGTCATGAGACTAGATTTATTTGAAAGTTATGAGACTTAGTTGAAAGTATATGAGACTTTACTTGAAGGTATATGAGACCTTACTTGAAAGTATATGAGATTTGATTAGATGAAGTATAAGAGACTTGATTTATATGAAGTATAAATGACTTGATTTTGGGAAAGAAGAAGTCTTGATTTAAAGGTATAGGTGTCACGCCCCGAACCCCGGGACCGTGACTGGTGCCCTACCTGGGCACCCTGCTACCTTAACAACTAAGTATATTGCGGAAATTAATAACAGCTCATATTTTTTTTTCTTTTAAAACCCACGTACGTACAAGGCAAAGCCGACTAGGCTACCATATCATATACATAAACAAAAGACACTACCTTTGCATGCAGTCCAATCCAGTATGAATACGGACCTCAGGAGTTAAGCGAAATATGACGGGACAAGGCCCCGCGTACCCAGCGTACAAAGCACATCTTGAAGGATATATACCAAAAGATAAACTCACAGGCGGAGGAGCTATCCAAAAACCACGGCGAGGATCCTACACTGCCGATCACCAAACAGCGTACCTAAACTGCGGCATGAGCGGCCCGAAGGAGGTCGATCTGAAGAATGTACCAAGTATGTGAGCGATGAAATGCGTAATAAAATCATAACAGTTTAAACAAAACAGGAGACATGTATGATAGCCAACCTACAATACACAATACATAAGCAGTCATATCAAGTCAGGGACGCAGGCCCTCAAAGTCACTACTCAAATATAACTATGGGTCTCACGCCCACAATATCAATCATGCCCGTGGAATCCTTCCTCACTGCCGGCAGTCCATGTTATAACATAGCACCAATAGGCATACATGAACACCAAGTCCCACCTGTGTTCTAAAAACTATACGGGCCAAGTAGGCAAACGAACAGGTGGTATAACGTCTTGGGGTTTACCCCTCATTTATACTCTGACCCTGAAGGAGGTGGTAAGCGAGGGTATAACGTCTTGGGCTTGCCGCCATTTATACTCTTACCTGGAGAAGGTGGTATAACGTCTTGGGGCTTGCCCTCGTTTATACTCTTACCCTATCTCACCGGCCGTCAAACAACACATGCGGGTGGTGCAGCGTCTTGGGGTTTACCTCACTTATACTCTTACCACGGAGAAGGTGGTACAACGTCTTGGGGTTTACCTCACTTATACTCTTACCCTATCTCGACCGACCATCACAAGACATAAGCACTACCGTATGTCTTCTATAAAAATTCGGAATTTAACCCAAGTACTACAAATGCGGAAGCATACGTGGAATCCCATCATCATCGGTGCGTCGAAGTAACTTACAACAAGACAATGACCTTCAACCAGAAGTTGCGGCAACTTAATAAAACATAATACTTGCACTCAAAGGCTATTACCAGCACATATAGGCAAGTTCTCAATTAACCAAGCCAAAGTACTAATCAAGGCATACATAGAATAATTCTCTTTTAACAAGTCAAAGTACTTATCATGGCACACTTAGACAAATCCTCAATTTATCAAGCCAAAGTACTAATCAAGGCATACATAGAATAATTCTCTTTTAACAAGTCAAAGTACTTATCATGGCACACTTAGACAAATCCTCAATTTATCAAGCCAAAGTACTAATCAAGGCATACATAGAATAATTCTCTTTTAACAAGTCAAAGTACTTATCATGGCACACTTAGACAAATCCTCAATTTATCAAGCCAAAGTACTAATCAAGGCATACATAGAATAATTCTCTTTTAACAAGTCAAAGTACTTATCATGGCACTTAGACAAATCCTCAATTTATCAAGCCAAAGTACTAATCAAGGCATACATAGAATAATTCTCTTTTAACAAGTCAAAGTACTTATCATGGCACACTTAGACAAATCCTCAATTTATCAAGCCAAAGTACTAATCAAGGCATACATAGAATAATTCTCTTTTAACAAGTCAAAGTACTACGTACGTACACTCTTTTATAAAAGACTCCTTTCTATGTAAAGCCCCAAGATACTAACACCCGTAGTATCAAGGCGTGTCTATTTTTCAAAGTAAGTTACTACACTTTTAGAAAACTCATTTCAAAGCTTGAAATCAAGTAACTCCAAATTTTCACAATCTAGGCAACTTATGCCGATTTAATCAAAAATAGACAACTTTCTAAACCTTCCATAAAGCCGTTATAACCAACTTCCCATAAAGCCGTTATAACCCTTTATGGTTTTAGACGTATCCATTCCTTCAATAACCAAGAGACTTATACTATTAAAACCAAGTATCACATACTTACAAATCAAGTTCTTAACTTTCAAAATACTTCAAGTCTCTTAATAGTTAGAAAACAAGTTTTCTTCTACTTTTTAAACCTCAAGTAACTTCTCTTAAATCATGTCATTTCTCCTCTTTTAAAATCAAATAAGTAAATCACTCCTTTGACTCCCCTAAAGTCATTATAATGACCTTTAGGTTTTAGAACTAAGGCACTAGCCAAAAGATTTGGAAACCCCTTCCTTTTCAAGTCTCTATGTACTTTAAGAAAAATACCTTCACTTTTAAGAATCCAAACTTCCCTAAGGAAATGGATTATACTACTTACAATTTAAACATCAAAGTACACTCAAGGAAGTACATAGAACAAATTCTATTTTAGGCAATCCAAATACAAGCAAGGAATGGATCATTCAAGGAGTAGAACTTACTTTCTTTATTCTAAGGAATCATGCTAGAAGAGGAGATAGTTCACATACCTTTTCGGCTAAAATCCACAAGCTAAGCCGAATACGCCGTACGTAGAAGTGTCAACCTATAATGGTCACAACAAGACTATCAACTTCTAGTCTCTAACGTAGAATAATACTAAGTATACGATCTAATTCTACGGAAAATCGGGCAACACTTCCTTTGTTTCTACTCACTTTGTCACCTTTTTCAAGGCGAATACAATAACCAACACGCCACATTTAAGGCTCAAAACAACAACCAAACAAAGGGGATTACACGCCTGTCGTGTAAAATTCCGCCCCACAATTCATACGAAGTAGTTTAATGCTCACTAGCCATTCTCGGCCAACTTACATAACCAACAATTCAAAGTCTTTTCCATTCCTTTTCCAATTCCAAGTTCTAAGGTCTAACATGTTATATAGTCACAAACAACTTCAACAACTACAATTTCCTTCTTTCTACAACATGCGACGACTTAAACTAATAATCGACTTGAATTGTAATCTTAAGGCTAACATGCTAGTTTTCGGATTAGGGTTCCAATAGCCAATATACTTATCAAACTTCATACTATATAACTCATGTTTGCTATTATCCATAGCTACTACAATAAGTAAACTTAATTGCTAAAACGACAAAATTTATACCTTTATAAGCCCTTAAAAAATCCAAGATTCAAAGTCGCGCCTTAGCGATTCTTAGCTCATTTCCTTAAGTTCCAATCCGCTCCAAGCACTCCTTAGAAGCCTATGAAGAACCCATCTTCAAGTTCCAACTTCAAAGTTGAAGAACTCCTCAAGTTTCCGCCTTGCGACTAATACGAAAACGCCGTTTTTCCGAAATCTTTCTATTGAGATATCCTTACAATACCCTTAGGGACATTGGGTTTAAGTCTTGTGAACAAAGGATCAAAACTACAAATTTTTTGTGTGCAAAGGATAGTGAACCCGAGAGCTATTAAGCTTGCACAAGAGTTCACTCAATTTTTCTAAGTGTTCAAGACTAGTCTTGCACTAGTAGTATGCTTATATAACACATTGGATGGCTTAGATTAATACACTTGTGGGCTAGGATGAAAGACAATTAATGTAAAGCCAAGTGGACAAGTTGACTTGGTCAACAAACTCAAGCTAGCAAGACTTATCTTCCAAGATGGTCAATGACCATTTTACCCTTCCTCTAATTTCATCCAAGACCATATGTGAGGGTGCCACGTGTCGCCCTCTCATTCGTTCATAAAATTCCGTAACCCTCGTGGGCCCCACAAAACGTAAAATTCCTCGGGTGGGCCCCACGTGACCAAATCCGTAAAAATAAATTTCCATAATGTTAATAAGTTTCATACTCTTCAAATAATGCATTTTGAGAATCCAATTCTCAACAACGAACATTTTTCCTTTCCGACGTTCGGAAGATTTTCCGTCGGAAAAACAATTCTCCCTTTAGTACTAATTTCCAAGTCTTGATTCCTTACATACATTCTCTTATACATGTCCTGGACTTACGGGATGTAACAATAGGTTACTTAAGTTTACAAGTGCAAGTAACTTGATTTTGATCGTAAAAGTATTTTGGGGTTCAACTCCCTAATATTGCATGAATTGATTCACTTTATAAAGAATAGATGTACATAGTACTTTTGGGTTTATTTCCCTAATATCACATGATTTGAGTCTTCTTGTAAAGAATGGATGTACATAGTACTTTGGGTTTATTTCCCTAATGTTACATGACATGATAATGCCCTGGTTGTATTAAAAGGAAAGATGTGGTAGTGCTTTAATTTTCTAAAATGAAAGTTGTTATATTGGCTTTATGGGAAGTTTGTTATAACGGTTTCATGGAAATTCAAGAGATGGTTTAAAATGTTATATGGAAATCATGTGATAATGTCCATGATTAAGTCCTTAATATAGTACATGAAATGAAAGTATCTTGAGTTTATAAAGTGAATGTACGGCGGGCGTACATTGTTGTAATGGATATTAATCCTTAATGAACTATGTGATAGTTCCTTGGTGTTATAAAATGAAAAACTTGTTAGTATCTTGGTTTTTCTAAAAATGATAGTTCATTCTATTTGTGTTAATAAGAGTCGGAGATGATTTAAATTGTACATAGTTGCTTGTGATAGATATATGTGTACAGTCTTGATATTGGGACCGTGTCCCTCACTGAAGGGTCGGCAATGTTATTGTGTTATTTACATGGACGTGCTTACATAATATAGAAGAATTCCATGGGCATGCTTCCACTATATTATTCCATGGACATGCTTTCACGATGAAGGAATTCCGTGGGCATGCGGCCATGATGCAGGTTCATTTCCCGGGTGATATTATTATTCCATGTACTAGCTCTCCATGATGTCATGTTCCCGAGATACAGGAATTCCACGGGCATGTTATATATTATACTTTGTGCATGCTGACAGTGATGCAGGAATTCCACGGGCATGTTATATATTATACTTATTACATGCTGACAGTGATGGAGGAATTCCACATGCATGCTTCTATATTACGGGTTTAAGGCCCATGGTTAGAATTGCATAATGATTCTGAGGGCAGGTGTCCCTGATTTTGACATGAATTGCATATCTTGAAAAGGTACAGTTGACTCTCGGTGATATACTAGTATAGTGGTACAGTGATACAGTGATATAGTAGTACAGTGGTACAGGGGTATAGTGATACAAGATACAGTTGGCTCTTATTTTATATGACATGGTTGGATCTGGTTTTTGATTATTTTACTTGTCTCTATCATTCTTTTGTACAGTTATGATCTTGTTTACTATACTTATTTCCGTTCCATACTTAGTACCTGTTATCGACCCCTTGGGCTGCGTTAAATGCCGCAGGTATTAGGTACTCAGTTGGGTGATTCGTGAGCTTAAGATATCCAGTCAGCTTCTATTGAGACAACTCCACTATGTCGGAGTCTTGTCATGTTGGTACGAAGTTTGTATTAGAGTCTTGTACATTTATGGGTACGGCGGGGTCTTGTCCCGTCATAGTAATTGTCCAAACTCTTAGAGGTCTGTATTCATATGTGGGCTGGACTGGCGTGAGTGGTATTTACATTGTTATACGGTTGTAGACCCATTCGGGTGTTATATATATTATGGCAGCATTGCCGGTTTTGCCTTTGTTTGTTAAAATAAAAAAATGAGTGTTATTTATCTTCCGCATGTTACTTGTGTTGTATGGGTAGAAGGGTGCTCAGGTAGGGCACCAGTAATGGGCTCGGGGTTCGAGGCGTGACAGTTGTTTAGCAATCTCTACAAGGAGTGGAAAGGTGTTGGGAGAGACTAAGATTCAAGAATAGGTAGTGAATGAAAACTTGACGGTGGTTAAAGAGCCATATAAAGATGATAATAAGATTGTGGAAGATTTATGGTTGATGAAAAGGTTGAAGAGAATTTGAATGAACGGGAAAAAGGGAGATATAAAGAAGAGGGGGCTCCAAAGGCCTTAAAGCCTATTCCAAGGCACCCTCCTCCCTTTCCATAAAGATTTGCAAAGAGATTTGAAGATGGTAAGTTCAACAAGTTCTTGGAGATGCTTAAGCTTCCACTTGTTGAAGCCTTGGAACAAATGATGGGGTATGCCAAATTCATGAATGGTCTAATCACGAAGAAGAGAAGGGTGAGTTTCAAGAGGGTGGATGTTACACACAAATGTAGCAGCATAGTCTCAAGCTCTATTGTGAAGAAGCAAGAGGATCTTGGTGCTTTCACCATCCCATGCACTATTGTTGTGTATCAATTTGAAAAGGCCATTTATGATCTTGGAGCAAGCATGAATTTGATAAAATTTGTTATTTTTAAGAAGTTAGGATTGGACAGTCCCTGACCTATAAGTATGAGATTACTTATGGCAGATAGAACGATGAAACGACCAATGGGGATCATATATGACATGCTCATGAAAGTTGATAAGTTCATCTTCCCCGCCGATTTTGTGATATTGGATTGTGTGATTGACTATGAAGTTCTCGTAACTTTTGGACGACTTTTTTTTCGACGGGAAGAGCAATTTGTAATATATAGAGTGGAGAATTGAAGTTCTGAATAAATGTTGAGGAGATTACCTTCTATATGTGCAAGTCAGTGAAACAATCCATGGATATGGGGTGATTTTAGTTATTGATATTATTGATGATGAGGTAGAATTGAATAATGACATTGATGTCATTAAAGGATCAATGATGACGGTGTTGTTGAATCATGATGATGAAGTGGTTGAGGGGACTGCGGATACCATGCTTGCACTTGATGGCCAAGGATCGTATCCTTACTCTCCTAGGCGATTAGCTTTGGACTTGGAAAATCGTAGAGTGCCACCCCTTAAGGCTTCTATTATTGAACCACCAACTCTTGAGCTCAAGCCACTTGGAATACAAGTTTCTTGGGCCAAATGATTCTTTTCCGGTTATTATCTCATCAAATCTCAATGAAAATCAAGTGGAAGAGCATTATTTTCTATCTTAAGAACTTACAAAAAGACCATTGGATGGACTATTGTGGATATTTGATGGATAGGTCCGGGTATTTGCACTCATCGTATTCATCTTGAAAGTGATAGTTCCCCAAGTGTTGAACATCAAAAAAGATTAAATCCTTTATTACAAGAAGTTGTCAAGAAAGAGATCATCAAGTAGTTAGATGTCAGGTAGTATTACCCACTTCCAATAGTGCATAGGTGAGTCACGTGCAATGTGTCCCAGAGAAGGGAGGGATCATGGTTGTCCTTAATGACAAGAATGAGTTGATACCTATAAGGATGGTAATCGGATGGAGAGTTTGCATGGATTACCGGAAGCTCAATAGTGCTATAAGGAAGGATCATTTTCCCTTATATTTCATTGATCAAATGTTTGATAGGTTGGCGGGAAAGGCTTACTATTGTTTTTTGGATGTGTATTCAGGCTACAGTCAAATTCAAATAGCACCGAAAGACCAAGAGAAAATGACATTCACTTGCCCATATGATATTTTTTTTCTTTTCAGATGATGCATCTTGGTCTTTGTAGTGCTCCCGCCACCTTCTAACGTTGCACGATGGCCACATATATTGACTTGATGGAGGATGTTATGGATGTCTTCATAGATGATTTCTCCGTGATTGGGATTCTTTCGGAAATTTCTTGGAGAATCTCTTCCAATTATTGAAAAGATGTGAACAATCCAAGTTGGTCTTAAATTAGGAGAAATGTCACTTCATGGTCACAGAAGGTATAGCCCTTCATCACAAAATCTCTAAGGAAGGTATTGAAGTGGACAAAGCCAAGATTTAAGTGATAGCCAAGCTATCTCCTCCAATAACCGTCAAGGGTATTAGAAGTTTCTTAGTGCATGCCGATTTCTATAGAAGATTCATAAAGGAATTTTTCAAGATCACTAGCCCAATGTGCAAGCTCTTAGATAAATATGATAAGTTTGACTTCAATGAAGCATGCCTTAAAGAATTTGAGGAATTTAAAGAGAAGTTGGTTTCGGCTCCAATCATTGTGACTCTAAATTTGGATTTTTCCTATAAATTGATGTATGATGCAAGTGTAATAGATATTGGAGATGTGTTGGGGAAAAGACATGGAAAGATCCTTCATCCAATTTACTATGTAAGTAGATCTCTTGAGGCTCAAAAGAACTATATGGTGATAGAACAAGAGTTGTTGGCCATTTTCTTTGCATTTGAGAAGTTTCGTTCTTACTTATGGGTTATAAAGTGGTGGTCTATTCCAATCATGAAGCCCTCAAATATCTAATGGCAAAGAAGGATGCAAAGCTACGATTGATTAGATGGGTGCTTTTTCTATGAGAATTTGATTTGTGATAAAAGATTGGAAGGGTTGTGAGAACCAAATGGCAGATCATTTGTCTATCATTGAAGAGGCCGGGAGGACAAAGAATGTGTTGGATATCAATGACACTTTTTTGAATGAGCAAGTCTTAGCATCATCTCAAGATCTCATCCCATGGTATGCCAATTTTACAAACTACTTGGTGAGCGGAATTATGTCGTATCATCTAAACTCTCATCAAAAGAAGAATTTCTTGAGAGATTCTAAGAACTACTATTGGGATGAGCCTTATCTCTTCCGGATTTATGCCAATAATATGATTTAAATATGTGTTTACGAAGTGTAGACTTTGCCTATCATGGAAACATAT
Organism: Przewalskia tangutica; assembly: GCA_029844215.1. Lineage (NCBI taxonomy): Eukaryota > Viridiplantae > Streptophyta > Magnoliopsida > Solanales > Solanaceae > Przewalskia > Przewalskia tangutica. The sequence goes on along the minus strand of CM056735.1, from coordinate 86,078,188 downwards.
CATACTTCACCGGTTCGAGTTCATCATGCTAGTCACTGCATGGCCTCCAAGATTCTTTAAAGTGGATTTTATTGGACAACAATCTATAAGAATTCCCATGATTTTGTGAAGAATTTTGACTAATATCAACGGAAAGGAAATGTCCCTAAAAGACACGAACTGTCAATGTCTCCTATGTTGGAGGTGGGGTTGTTTGACATTTGGGGATTGACTTTATGGGACCATTTGCAAGTTATTATGGAAACAAATACATTCTTATGACGATTGCCTATGTGTCTAAGTGGGTGGAAGCTATAGCCCTTCCAAACAATGAAGGGAAGTGTGCCACCGCATTTCTAAAGAAGAACATTTTCAATCGGTTCGGTACTCCTAGAGTTATCATAAGTGATGGAGGCCCTCACTTTTTCAATAGAGTATTTGCTTCTCTTCTTGAGAAATATAGAGTGATAAAGTGTATATTGACATAGCCGATGAATATAATGAGGATGGATTGATCAAGAAAGTTAGATGATGCCTTATGGTCATATAGGACGGCATAAAAATCTCCAATTGGTATGTCACCATACGAGTTGGTGTTTGGATAGGCATGTCATCTTCCAGAAAAGATACAATACAAGGCACTATGGGCATTAAAGTAACTCAACATAGATTGGGAGAATGCTTCGTGGTTAAGTGTGGATCAACTCAATGAGATGGATGAGTTTCGTCTCCAATATTATAAAAGTTCTATTCTTTACAAGGAGAGGATGAAATTCCTCAATTATAAGAGAATATTGAAGAGGGAGTTTTCACCCTGGAACTTGGTCTTGTTACACAACTCAAGACTCAAGTTATTTCCCGGGAAGTTAAAGTCATGATAGTCCAGCCCTTTTAAAATAACGAAGGTGTTCCCTTATGGTGATATTCAATTGGTGAACAAATCCGACACACATTCAAGGTGAATGACTAAATATTCAAGAATTATTTGGGAATTGATGATGACCATAGGGTGAACACAATCATCTCCCTTCATGAACCTTAAATAATTAGGTAACAATCATCGTGTCGCGATGTTAAATCATGCGCTAATGAGATGTAACCCAAAGTTTTATGTTTTTTCATTTGTTGTGTGTTGTTCACTTATGTGATTTAATAGTTTGTTTAGGTGTGTAGGATCTGGAAACACATGCAAAAGGGAGGAAATATGGAAAGATGTGAAAAACAAAATGAAGAGGAGAAGAAGACCCTTGTGCAACCTCTTTTGTGGATCACAAACACGGTATGTAGACTGGACAATGGCTCACAAAATTTCCCAGGAAGTTAGAAAATTAGGACAAGAAAAGTATAAAATAGCTGACCCCGGTGCGGTCCATAGAGTAAGCCAGTGTACCTAGGAGTTTCATGGAAAAAATGTGAAACATTGGATCCATTATACGGACCGCAGATTGGTTTTGCGACCTATTCTGTAATCACATAATGGGTCCACATTATCAATATGCAATTTAGGTAAGTAGGACACAGACCTATTATACGGATGGCAGACCGGTTCAGCGGCCAGATCAAAATCACAAAATGGGAAAAGGTATAAATGGGTTTTTTTCGCCCTAATTTTTCCTCTTTCTTATTTTCACTTTCAAATACTCGTACTCCCTCATTTATCCATTAATGGTTACATAAGCTTCATAACACACAATCTTGATCTCTCTCAATTATATTCACCATATGATTACACTGTGTAGGCATCTCCCCACTTTTGTCTCTTCTCCCCGTCGATCAACAAATATGTATCTCATTCTCTCTATCTTCTCATTCTTAAAACTTGGTAACGGAGGAATATTCTTGTTATAAGTTTGATTTGGGGATAATGTGATGCTCTTTTATAGTCCATAATCATGTTTGAATCATTAAATTGCCCTGTAATTCCTCATTTCCCTTATTTCATTCAAAAGTGAAAAGAGTAAAAATTTATATATGTGTGAGTTGTGTGAAATTGAACGTACAAAGGGGATGTACTTGGTTCAATTACATTGAGCTTGAATTGGAGATTGATGATTTGTGTGGTGTAATGATTGAATTGATTGAGATAGGAAATTGAACTATACATGCCTATGTTTGTGAAATTGTACTAATGGAAGCCGTGGGAAATTTGAGTACCTATGAGCATAGTTGATGTATGTACTTAGTTGTGTATGAGTATGTTTATAGGGTGAGGCAACAATGGGGTTTAAAAAAATGAAGCAAAATCTTTACAAATAACCCAAAATGTGATGATTGAGTGCCCTTTTGTGGGCCGCAAAATGGTTTTGCGGACCGTAGAAGGACACCCTAGTCTGCACTATTGCACAATAATTTAAGAAGTTGCTTGGCAATTTTGCGATGCCACTCTCCAAGCTACAGATTGGTCCTACGGACTATGAGGTAGGCCACATAATTGCCTAGTGGATTTAAAATTATTGGGAAAATGTATGATCTTGGTCTGCGGATGATAGTTTGGGTTTGTGATGTCGTAGACCTAGTCTTAGGCATATAGAATAGATCTGCAATGACTGTAACCTATTTCAAAAAAAAACTTTTTCAATTTGTAGTTTAACTTCTTGTTTGTTTTCCCTAATTTTTATTCTTGCATTATCTTATAAAAATACAAAAATGGTTTCTTTTTCTTTACATATTGTGATCCATAACTCATCGGGCCTTTTGGATGTAGAAATAGCTTCTAAGAAACTCTAAGCACATAAAGGGTCGTGATAGCTGAGCCTTCACAAACGACTTGAATTCTGAGGCTGACTCAAGCCAGACAGGTATCCAAAGGCACGAGAAAGTTGCCCATAAGGACAAATAAATCACGAGCTAGGGTAATATTTATAAGTGACAAAAGAAAGCGCCCCATCACTGTTATATCATATGATGAGGGGTCCCAAACATGTCATGCCACAGATCAGTCCATCTCCAAGTCTAATGAGGAGGACTTTTCAGAACAAAATGCTCAGGCAACTGAGATCTGGCACAAAAGGGCACAAGAAGTCATTGGTTTGAGGTTAAGGGGTCCAAAGATCTATACCATAAAGTTAAGGAACGGACCATCATTAAGGAGAAGCGCATTTATATGAATGGCCTCAAGGAACAATTCCCCCATGTGTGGGAAATGATTGAATTACACGGGTGACAGTGCTTTCTTAAACTATTACCCAGATACAACGAAGTGTTGGTTCGTGAGTTTTATGTTTCTTATGTTGCATCTGTGCCAAATAAAACAAAGGGGCAACCTAAGGCACTTTTTTAGGAGGTGGTAGTTCGTGGGGCCACCATCCATTATGGCCACACCACAATCACCAAGGCAATTCATCCTTCTTTTAACATGATCACAATGAGTTTCCTATCAAGAACAAAAGCAGAATAGATAATTTGAGCCTGTGAGTAGCGTCGGTTGTGGCTAGTGAGACCCTAGATTGGATAGCCATGAGGAAGAAGATTTATAAGAACACCCTGAAGACTAAAGCCAAGTTTTGGCTTAGTTTTGTGAGTAGATGTCTGCAACTGTCCTACAACAAGATGGATAACTGGCGTGAAAAAATTATCCTTATTAGTGGTATCATGAGCTAGATCTTTGTCAATGTGGGTGATGTGATAAAGAAGGAGCTCGACAATAGAGCTCAACAAGACAGGACCCCATTCCTTTTGCCTTATCATAGAATTGTGTCGAAGAGCCAATGTACTTATCTTACCTCAGGTTGACAATGTCGTAGAAGCATCTTTGATGTGTGATATTTTGTGGATATAGGATGATGAAAATTAGGCTAGGAAGAAAAGAAATATAACCATTGGTTCAGTGGAGTTCTCTTCACCCTTAGATATGGATGATTTGGAGGGATCCGCATCTGAGCAGACAGAGACACAGGCTACCACTTTGGATGACCCTGCATCATTTGTCCCCTCCACAATCGACACTTCTACACTGACAGGTACTCCTACCCTAGCAACTCCTACTCATCCTGCTCTTTCATCTACTTCCGGTCTGGCTCATGTTCTATCAAGGGCCAGAATAGTGAGGATAGGCCAGATTGTTGCAACACGGATGCTAGAGCAGTTCATCTTGAGATGAGCATTCCAGAGTTGATTAGTATTGCCTTAGCTCCAATCAAAGATGCCTTGTGTGCATTGCAACAAAAGCAAAAGACTCATAAGGATACACTTGTTCTATTGACAGGCAGGGTAGAAAGGTTAGAGTCATATAGTGGTGCTAGTGATGTTTCTTCACTTCGGGCAGATATTGACATCTTGAAGAAGGAGATTGAGAACTTGAAGACATCGAAATTGATTACCTTCTTAATAACTCACTCTAGCCACAGAGTGTAAGGCCATAGTGGGTGAGTGACCTTAAGCTAGAGGGTCAGAGAGATGGTGTTGATGAGACTTTGAATGATACAGAGAGGCTGGGTAATAAGGATAAGGATGATGAGACCGATGAGGAGTGACTTGATAAGCCTAAAACTGTAGTTGAAACAACGGAGAAATATATGTATTTTACTGAGAATATGATTCTTAATGCAGTAGGGGGGAAGTCTCTTCTCGATACTTCGATGATTGGCATGAGTGGTGTGTCCCAGGAGCCAAATATAGAGATTGATATTGGATGTTCTATTCCTCCGCTAGCTATGGACACCATTCCATAGGCTCAAGAGATTAATCTACCACTTCCGCCATAGACTGAGCCTATGATAGGTGATGCGGAGGTACCATCCCCGTTCCACAGTCACAGGGCACTGATGCCCCGACAGAGGCCACATCTGTGAGCCAGACTCAGGAGGGCGCTTAGTGCGCCTCAGGGAGACCCTCAAACTTTTTGTCCTTGCACTTGAATTAAGTAAAATGCATGTTTTAAAAGTTGGGGGTGGGTACCATGTATGTTTTTAGGATGTTTTGGAACTTCCAAATAGTATCGGTCGAGCACATTTTCTATATTAAACCAAAATATTTCCATAAAGGCTTCCGCCATGTCTTAGTGCGCCTCAGGGAGACCCTCAAATCTCAAGTGGACTTTGGGATTTCCCGTTCCATTGAACATATCAAACTTGGGCACTTTGAAGCCTTCAGGTAGGTCCAAGTCGGGATGCATATAGATATTGTCATAGCTCAGTCCTATTTCCTTTTGTGTAGCCCTGTTAGTCTTCTCGAGTAAATCTACTATCTATTTCATTGTCCTGTTTGTCCTGTTCGTCTTTCTAATTCCTTTCCATCTCATCGTAATGGTCTAATTTTAGGGAAGATTCAATTAGAGTGGTAGAGGTGTGGAAAGATATTGTAGGATGTACTTGATAGTTTTAGGAGTGTTGGTAGTTCGTGAAGTAGGTTTGATGGTAGTATTTGGATGTGTGATGAGATCTATGTGAGTAAGTGGTAGTGATTGATAAAAGGCACCGAGTGGGAAGTTCTAAGTATGTGGGTAGTATTGGTTGGCGATGGGGTAGGGTAAGAGGTTTGAATGTGGGAATTTCGATATGGAGTGGGGTTCGAGTAGGCAGTATGGTTCCAGCAGGATAAGCCAAAAAGTGGTCAGGTAATGGTAAACTCGAAAATGAAAATGATAGAGGAGGCCTCCTTGTCTCGATGGGTGCTTCTTTGGAGGCATTTTCCAATTCAGCTATCGCGACCTTCTCCTAGAGGTCTGTGATACTTTCAAATAGCATATTGATCACATCCTCATGGTGTGATTCTTTCTTAGGGTCTGAAGGCTCGGGGTCCTGTTACACCCCGTACCTCTATGGCTACTAAGTGAGAACATGATTATAGAAATTAGATTTGAATGTTGGAAGAAAAGGATTTTTACATTTCCTTATATGGAAAATTTTCGAGATTAATGTGATGACAAGAATTAATTTCTAGTAGTTGGATTCTTTCCAATAGAATTATGGACTTAGTGGAATTAATTAAGTCTTAGTATTATGGAAGGTAAGGCCATCGAAATATTGGCAAAAATATGGCTAAGTGTGAGATATTTTATGAGAAGGGAAGACAAGAGGACAAGTGGACAAGTGGGGCTTCAAGGGTCCCTCTCTATTTGTGAGGTGTACACTTATATATATAAAGGCTATACAAGTCTTGAAGACTTAGAACAAAATATCTTCATCCATTGATACCCTCATATCTCCTTGTCTTCTTCAAAGTCTCGAAAATCCCTAGATAAAGAGAAGAACAAAATCAAGTTATTTTACAAGATTAAGCACCTTAAGCAAATTCTAAGCCAAGTTAACCTTACAATATAGGGGGTCACGCTTTTTGACAAGAAAGTTGTCTTGAAACCCTAAGCTTGTTGATGAACTTATTGGAAGAAAAATATGAAAGCAAGATGGTTACAAGCTTGTAGAGGATACGTGTGTGAGATTGTAACTTGAAGAAGTGGTGCAAAACAGTGTGGTTTGGCCGAGACATTGGGACTGTTTTTGGCTAAGATTAAGGTAAGATTTCTTCTTTCTCTTGAAGTAATTAGAAGTTACATGATGTTATAATTGTTAGATGAACATGTGTTAAGTAAAAAGGAGAATAAGAAATGCATGTCACGATTTTTGGCATAATAGCCGAAACTGGACAGTTTTGGTAATGTTGGATTCGTTGATTATTGTTGTTATTTAACGTCTCTAATCGCATGTTAAAATGAAGGAAATCATGTTGTTACAAGTTGTTATGGTTTATATAAACATGTTGGAATATAAGTTGGATCATAAGGAATTGCGAAAAAGGCTTTAGTTGTGGTATTGGCCGAAAACTGTCTAAAACTGTTGGATATTGTTGTGCAGTTTCAGGGACTGTTTTATGGTGTTATGATGCTGAATATTCAGTTATCATTATGCATGTTTAAGGTGGTAAATCACTAACGTAAGTCCTAAAGGAACAAGGGTATATAAAGGTGTTGTAAGCTTCACATTTTACCCTCATTGTCGTAGAAGTATGAACTGTTTTTATGGGCTGTTTTTATATGGATTAAGAGGCCGGATTTACATAAGAAATAGGTATGTGAATCACCTTGGTTTCTACTTTGGTTGTGCCCTTAAGTGGTGTTTTGTTATTGATGTATTTGGCCTTATTTATAAGGTGGAAAAGTATGTATAAATAGGGGAAGTGCTGCCCGAATTTTTATACGAAAGGAGATTCATTATGTAGTATAACTGTATACTAGTATCATGAAATTGATAGTCGTGTTATTGTCATTATAGGTTGAAGTACTACTTGAGACGTATTCTAGTTGTCAAGTTGGTATAGCCTATAAGGTATGTGAACTCTTCGTTTCTTCTTTTGGCCTGAACTTTATAAAATGAGTGTACGGTGGACGTACGTATTTTAAATGAATCTAGATTTCATTGTGGTTTATGAAGGAAGTTACTTGATGTAAAAGGTATAAGTGACTTGATTGGAAAAGAATAAGTTACTTGATTTTAAAAGTATACTTAGCTTGATTTTAAAAGTATAAGTCACTTGGTTTTAAATGTGTAAGTGTCTTGATTTTAAAAGTGTAAAATTGATTTTTAAATAGTAAGTGACTTGATGCTGCAAGGCTAGTGCCTTGGGGTTTTATAAAGGAAAGGATGTACGACGGATGTACATGGTTCTATTGGGTTCAAGTCCCTAATATTTCATGATATGTACGGTGAATGTACATAGTACTTTTGGGTTCAAGTCCCTAATATTACATGATGTGATTTTTTTTATATGAATGAATGTACATAGTACTTTTGGGTTCAAGTCCCTCGTATTACATGACATGATAGTGCCTTGAGTTTTCTAAAATGATAGTTCATTCATTTTATTCTAATGAGAGTCAACAATGATTTAACTTGCATATGTTTTCTCATGATAGCTATTCGTGCAAGTGTTATATTTCCACATCACCGCGTCTCTCACTAGAGGGTCGGCAACATTATATATATAGTCGCGGGTTCGAGTCCCGGGCGGGTTCAAGTCCCATGATATTATATTATTCCATGGACTAGCTCGACATGATGTGGGTTCGAGTCCCATGAATAGGATATGCATAATGATTCTGAGGACAGGTGTCCCTGATTTGGCATGAATTTCATATTTTGAACAAGGTACAGTGGATTTCATATTTTGAAATGGTATAGTTGATTTCATATGTTGAAATGGTACATTTTTAAAAAGGCATATTTTAAAAGGCACAGTTGACTCTTTATATTGTACAAGGTACAACTGACTCTTAATTTATATGGCAAGGTTGGATCTGGTATGTTGATTATCGTACTTGTCCCTGTCATCTTTTGTACAGTTATGATCTTATTTATTGTACTTTATGTTTACATACTTGGTACCTGTTGTACTGACCCCCTTCTACGAGGTGCTGCGTTCATGCCCGCAGGTGTAGGTACTCCATTTGCTGATCCGCGTGCATAGGATCTTTGCTCAGCTGTTGAGATAGCTCCATTGTTCCGGAGTCTAGTCTTTTGGTACATTTTTGCTATTACAGGCTCATGTACATTCAGGGGTACGACGGGGCCTTGTCCCATCATAGTTATTGTTATACTCTTAGAGGTCTGTAGTCATGTGTGGGTTGGACATATGTACAGTCACAGTTATTCGGATATTTCTATATACAGTGGCAGCCTTATCGGTTTGCCGGTTTTATCACGTGAGTTGCTTTATTATATGAGTTTTATTTTCTTCTGTTGGTTATATGGGAGGTACGGGTATAAGGTGCCCAGGTAGGGCACTAGTCGCGGGTCCGGGGTTCGGGTCGTGACAAAAGTGGTATCAGAGCAGTTAGTCCTCGGAATGTCTACAGACCGTGTCTAGTAGAGTCTTGATTATCGGTGTGTTGTGCACCACACCTATAAACATGAGGCTACAGGACATTTAGGACTGGTTTCTATTCTTCTTACTCTGAGATCGTGCAATAGAGTTGTGTTATTAGGATAATCCTCTCTAACGTATTGTGGTGTTGCAGTTATGCCTCCGAAGAAGGCAACAGTGGCCCGGAAGGGAATATATGGACCTTGTATACAGGTTGGTAAACTTGTTGTATAGTTGGTGTAATGAGGATGCGCATCTATACGAACGTATTTATTTGGGGCCATGAGTATGTTGTCTAAAGTAATTATGAGTTACCATGAGTTGGTTAAGCTTTAATAATTGTTTGGAAGGTATGAAACGGTTTAATGAATCCACATCATGGCATATTATATGTGCTAATTTGGGATATTTAGGAGGTGATGAGTTGTTTGAGAGGGGGATGAACTCTTAAAAGATCATATTAAATTTACTTAATGACATAACATGTGGTTAAATGAAGCTATGTTATATGCTTAAGTGATATGAGCGAATAACATTGGTATGGAGTAAATAGGGTTGTTATGGTTAAGACAACATAATTTTGAGATTATGAGAATCTACCTTACCCGTATGCGGGGAGAGATAATGTAAGCTTGGGGAGCAAAATATTTGAGAATCTTAGAACATTAAGTAATTGTTGAGACATTATATATACAAGGTGTCACGACCCGACCTCGGGCCGCGACTGGTGCCCTACCTGAGCACCCGTACAGGTATACATCAGAGATAATCAGCGGAACATACATGAAACTTATAAAATAAATCAACAGAAATAAAATCAACAGGTTAGCCGATAAGGCTACCTCCCTGGACATATATATACATAACTGAAGCAGTTGCCTCCTTTCCTTTACAAACTGACCCACAATATGTGACTACAGACCTCTAAGAGTTTTAACATAACAACTGTGGCGGGACAAGGCCCCGCCGTACCCATGAATATACCTAGCCATAATGACAAGCTCCGGAATATTGGAGCCATCTCAAAATGCTGAACCAGGATCCTAAGCTCGCGGATCCACAACTGTGTACCTAAACCTGCGGACATGAACGCAGCCCCCCGAAGGGGGTCAGTACAACAGGTACCGAATATGGAACGAAAATAAGGTACAGTAAACAAATCATAACTGTACACAGGAATGACAGGGGCAAGTATATAAACAAAATAGATACCAGATCCTACCGTGTCATTACAATCTCGTGAACTTAATCGCACCTTATTATCCTTTCCCATTTTTCAATAAGAGTTATAGTCAAATTCTTACGTACATACTTAGGAAAAATCATCAAGTTCATAACCATATAACTTACTTATCTTTCATAACATAATCCGACCCTTTATGGAGGGACGCCTATACTGCCCGGCCCAATCTGGGACGCGATAAAGTCACATAAGTCTGCCCATAAAGGTATACTGCCCGGCCCAATCTGGGACGCGATAAAGTCACATAAGTCTGTCCATAAAGGTATACTGCATAAAAATAGGAAGCTTATGATCAACTTAGGGTCACCTGCCAATAGTATCATTTGGCAATCCTACTCCTGGGACTATTTCACCCGCAAGGGTCTTGTGGACCCGCATAGGACAATTTGCCCCGCATAGGACTATTTCACCCGCACAGGACTATTTCACCCGCTTAGGCCCTACGGGCCCGCAATGAGCATATACGCCATGCTCGCATCATGGGTAGCAAATTCATGGAGATGTATAATGGCTTGGGGGTTTACCCCGCAATTATACTCAGAAGGTGTATAACGTCATGGGGGTTTACCCCACATTTATACTCAGGAGGTGTATAATGTCTTGTGGGTTTACCCCGCATTTATACTTAGGAGGTGTATAACGTCTTGGGGGTTTACCCCGCATTTATACTCATAACACTAGCACCAAAGGCTATCATACATAACATAAGCACCACCGGCTTATCATACATAACATAAGCGCTACCGGCTTATCATACATAACATAAGCGCTACCGGCTTATCATATATAACATAAGCAAGTTAAGAAATCCCCTAACTTCTTATTAACCTTATTTACATATGCTCTCTTTTTAGTTTACTTAAGGCACTAACATGTCATTATAAAATCCGGGAATTTAACCCAAAGTACTACGTACTTCTACTCGTTTAAAATGACTCCTTTTTCATATAAAACTTCCAAGATACTAATAACCGTAGTATCAAGTCATATCTACTTTTCAAGCCAAGTCACAATACCTTTTAGAAATACATTTATAGGCTTCTAAATCAAGTGACTTCTTTCTTTAAAACCTTAAGCATTTGATGCCTTCAAATCCATTTGTCTTTCAATATTTCAAGTCATTTATCATTATTTACATTACTAGAGAAAAATCATTCTTTTAACCTTCCATAAAGTTGTTATAACCAACTTCCCATAAAGCCGTTATAACTCTTTATGTCTTAGACAAATTCATTCCTTTTATAACCAAGAGACTTATACTTTCAAATCAAGTTACATAGCTTTCAAAATACTTCGAGTCTCTTAACTTTAGAAATCAAGTTTCTTACTTAGAAAACAAGTCTCTTATCTCTAGAATGTCAAGAAATCAATACTTTTCAAATCAAGTATTCTATACTTTTAAATCAAGTCATTTCTTCCTTTAAGAATCAAGTCTCATAACTTGAAAAATAAAGTCTCTTAACCTTTTAAGAATTTAAGGTTCATAGTCTTAAAACTTCATACGTAAACTCTTTAAATTAAGTAACATATACTTTTATGCGTGTGAATAGGTTATACTAGTTTATAACGATCTTATTAAAGCAGCCATGATCTAGAAAATGTAATACAATTTTGTCTTATCTTAGCTTCTATGCAGATGGAGAATTCTACTCATTTTAATTTAATTGATTGCCGATACATTTTCTTTTATTAACGCTGTAGTGGCTTGTTCAATACTTATTCTCATTCGTGCAGTAACTTAGCAAAGTCAACTTGACTCCAAATCCTTCCTAACGACTCTTACCAACATCCCCCATAAGACTTGGTAAGAACTTAGGATAACTTAGACGTATCTTTTACATAGAGTAAATCAACATGCATACCTCTTAACTTCTAATAGTAGAAGGAATCATAAAATAGTACCACATGTATATTTCATACATAGAATCATGTCAAAAGAAGGAAGAGGTTCACATACCTCGCGACGATTATCGACAAGTAGCAAAATGCTCCAAAGTACTTCAACCTTGATAGCTATTCCTTCCTTCAAGTAGAATACACTATACTTAGTACTTCAACCTATAATGGCCATAATACGTCCATTAACCTCTAGCTTCAAACGTAGAATATTCTAAGTGTAAAGTCACCAAATTCTACGGAAAATCGGACAACACTTCCTTTGTTTCTACGTACTTTTCCACCTTTTTCAAGGCCCGAAAATCAATAACCAAACGCCACATTTAAGGCTCAATAAAATCAGCTAACCAAAGGGGATTACACGCCTTAACAGGACGTGTAAAATTCTGCCCCACAATTAATACGAAACTGTCCAAAAATTAAGGCAATTCTCGGCTACAATCCATGCCTACAACAATGTCAATTTCCGTTCGATTCCTTTTCAATCCAAGTTGTTATTCCAACATGTTATATACATAATAACAATTACAACAACTATATTTCCTTCTCTCAATAACATACGACGTTCGTAATTAATAATTAACTTGAATAATAATCTTAACGGCTAACATGCCATTTTCGGTTTTTGAGCTTCTAAAATTATATAATACTTATCAATCTTCATAACATATATCACATGCTCATTTCTAACTTATCATAACATGGAAACTTCAATTACAATAGTAAGACGAAGATTATTACCTCATTTAGCCCAAATAATGTCCAAGCGTAAAAGTCGATTCTTAGCAACTTTTAGCTCTTCTTCTTATGTTCCAATCCGCTCCAAGCACTCCTTAGAAGCTCATGAAGAACTCCTCTTCAAGTTCCATCTTCAAAGCTGAAGAACACCTAGGGTTTCGCCTTGCGACTAACGTAAAAACGTTGTTTTTCAGGGATCTTTCTATTGAGATATCCTTATAATACCCCTAGGAACCTTGGGTTAAAGTATTGTGAATAATGATCCACAATTGCAAAAAATTTCTCTCCTAAAACCCTCTTGGCCGAGAGCACACAATGAACAACAAGTTCTTGAAATATTTTTCTAAGTGTTCACTAGTCTTGCACTAGTAATGGATAAATAAGAGGATCAAAGGCTAGGATTTAGTCAAAAATGTCAAGCTCCACTTGTCTAGCTTGACTTGTCCATTTTCGTCCTACCTGCCAAGTGGAGGGTGACACGTGTCGCCCTCCGGTTGGTCTAAAATATTTCATCTCCCGAAAATCTGGTAAATTCTAAAAGTCTCAAATATCAAATTCGGGAACTCAATTCTCATTAACGAACAATTTTTCCTTCCCGAGGCTCGGAATAATTTTCCATAGGAAAAAGCAATCCTTCTTTCGTTTCAAACTTAAAGTTGTATCTTCTCACGTACATTCTCTTAAACACATGTCCTGAAATTACGGGGTGTAACATTCTTCCCCCCTTAGAAACATTCGTCCCCGAATGTTCTTTCGGAGTCCAATCTAATAGATAGCGACATAGTCTACTTTTTCTACACCCTTCATACAAAATATGCCACCCTTGGCCATATAATAATACTTATACTAAAACGTCAACCTGAACTCCAAGTCCCTCAATAAACCTACATTCTTGTCTCCGTCTCTTAACGTTCAAATTCAAATCAATCATTTCAATAAAATAAGTCACATAGACTCCACAATTTCATGTCAAAGAAAGAATTAAGGAATAACTTACATATTACTAACACTTCCTTTCCTTCCCTATCGATAACCGGCTCACCGGGAAACTGGAATCGAACCAACCTCTCTCTACGGTCAACCTTGGCACCTACGAAGCCAACTAGTCCATACTCATAATGACCTCAAAGTCTGTCGTATTCATCTCTACTAGTACTGCTTGGGTCTGACGACTGTATCCTCACCGGGCAAATCTTATCTACCCGCTCATCTACCACCCAATCATCCACTGGTGTAGCTACCTCGAAAGGTTCTTATGGATTCAGGCTCTATTTCTTTACACTTGGTTGCTATCTTTCTTACTGATCGTACTCTTTCCGTACTTCCAACTCATACTAGCATACATACATAACTTCCATACTAATTTTGTCCTCCAATCTTTGGAGTTACTTACATCGAACAATTTAAGGCCATTTTCGGCTCTCACAACTTGGTTTCCGGTGGAACGCGTCCACGAATCTGTAAAACGATTAACTAGACTTGGTCCTTGCACCCTCGTGACCCTGTCACGTAGCGGGACTACTACCAACTGATCCCATTCCATTTCAGGCTATGAGGCGACCCTTAATAGGTCCTCAACCCGACTCGACGTCGCACTTAACTCTTATCATTGGTCTGACTTAAATTTTTATTACCCGAGAAGGCCTTATATTGTCGCGACCCGACCTCGGGCCCGTGACTGGTGCCTTACCCCGGGCACCCTAGTGATACAACATCAGAGAAAAACCAGCGGAAGTAAACTCATAAACATGAAACAATATAAAATAAGAAACAGGCTAACCCAAAATGATTACCTTTCGGTAACTATACATAACAAAACTGAATAGTTACATCCTTTACAAAACCCAATTTACAATAGGACTACAGACCTCTAAGAGTTTGTAATGACTATGACGGGACAGGGCCCCGTCATACCCCTGAATGTACATGAATCTACAATGACAGAGAATCATACCAAAAGATAAGCCTCCGGAGAAACGGGGCTTCCCAAAAGCAGAACGGTGATCCTAAGAGCGAAGATCAACAACCGATGTACCTCAACCTGCGGCATGAACGCAGCCCGAAAGGTGGTCGATAACAGTACCAAGTATGTGAAACTGAAAATACTGTAATGAAATCATAACATTTCCAAACCAAATCCACAGATATGTATGAAAAACCAATTAACCGCACACAGTGCCACAACATAAATAAGAGTAAACAGGTGTAACGCAACCGGTCTTTTCTAGGCCGCTAATGATCGAAGCAGGGCCACTCGCCCATAGTATCATTATATGAGCCTAATCCTGGACTTCCGTAGTCCGCATAGGTCCCGTGGACCCGCATGAGGTACTCCTCGCATCGGGGGTAGCTAACCCGCGACATTTCCTGGACTACCGTAGTCCGCATGGCCACTAGGACCGCATGAGGTATTTCTCGCATCGGCGTAACACACCCGAAGTGATTCCTGGAGTTCCGTAGTCCGCATAGGTCAAATGGACCCGCATGAGGTACTACTCACATCGGGGGTAGCTAACCCGCGGCATCATAACAAGTCAGGGGGGGTAGGTGATATACACAAGCACAACCGGCTCATCGTAACGACATAAGCACAACGAGAGAACCCCCTTACCACAACAAAACTCAAGGCGCTAACACCCATAGTAACATAACATGTTTACTCTTCAAACCAACTTACCACACATTCAGAAATCATTACAAGGCTTCTACAAACAAGTAAGTAAACCATTCCTTTTTATCTTCCTTGAGTCACTATAACTAACTTCCCATAAAGTTAGTATAACACTTAAACTTTGTAATAAATCAAACATTCACATTTGTTTGGAAAACCAAAAGAACTTATTCTTTTAAAACCAAGTATTAATTTCCTTCCGAATAATGATTCATAACTCTTTTTGAAATATTTCAAGATTCTTAACATTTAGAACTCAAGTCAAAAGACATCAAAGTGAAACCAAATTCAGTTAATACACGTACGTCTACCGTACTATATATTTACAAATATCATGCTCAAGAGGATAGGAAGAATCACATACCTCCTCGGCTAAATCCACTTGCCAAGTCGAATATGCCGCGCGTAGAGTATCAACCTATAATAATCACATACGTCTATTAACGTCTAGACTTCTTCGTCGAATATTCTAAGTATAAAGTTCCTTATGCTACGGCAAATTAGACAGCACTTCCTTTGTTTCTACATACTTCTCCACCTTTTCAAGGCTCGAATTCAACTACTAAACGCCACATTTAAGGCCCAACAATTCAGCAATACAAGGGGATTACACGCCTAACTTGGACGTGTAAAATTCTGCCCCACTATACAAATTAAATAATCCAATAAGTTTAAGGTATTATCTTGGCTATAACATGTTCACATATCATCCTTATCCAATCCTTTTAAATCCAAATCGTTATTCCTACATGCAATATACCTAAAAGCAATATTGACAACTACAAGTCCTTTCTTCCTCACATGCAACACAATTTACTTAAAAAGGAGAATGGATTGTTACCTTAGAGTTTACCCAAATCAGTCCAACAAATCTCACTTGCCCTCTTTCCACAATCACATCCACAAACCTCCTACAAGCTTGTCAACATATTTCCTTCTTGCCACCTTGCTGAAATTTCTATAGGCCTTGGTTTCTTCTTGAATTTTTTTAGAGAGAAGGGAGAGGAATTTTTAGAGAGAAGGAAAAGGAAATTTTTAGAGAGAAGGGGGTTTTGTGAAGAATGACCAAGTCTTCAAGACTTGGTCAATAAATAGTGCTTCCACACAATCAGATGGGAGGGACACTTGTCACCCTCCCATGGCCTTTTTTAAAAAAAATATCTTCTGATTTTCCCCCAGATTTCGCAAAAACCCGCCATGCCCTCAGTGGCCGCGGCTACTGAAACCTCCGAGAATTTCAAGATCTCAGCCGCGGCGCTGCAACCTCGAAGAATTTTCAAGATATCCAGGCCATGTGCTGGCACCTGACCGAAAATACTTTTCTGCTCGACTACGCACTGAATTTGTAACTTCCATAACTTTCTACTCCGATGTCCTATCGACGCACGGTTTGTTGCGTTGGGAACTAGACTCAACGAACTACATACTAGGCCTTTGAAACACCTAGTAACTCCTAATGTAACTGGACATAAACCGCCTCAAAGTTGACTAAAACCCGTCCGAAACATTCTGACAACCTATCTTTCTAAAATTTAAATCTTAATTCCTTTCGTACGTTCTCATAAGCATGACCTGAAATACGGGGTGTAACATTCTCCCCCCCCCCCCTTAGAAACATTCGTCCCGAATGTTCCTTCTATGCTTACTCAAATCACAATATCGACATAGACCCTCTTAACTATTCCCCTTGCAAATAAGGATGCTCTACATGACCACAACAATACTTAAGCATATATACCAAATTAAAAACTAACAAGCAGGAAAGTGGGTTACCTGGAGGTGTAGGGAACAAGTGGGTATACTTCTTCATCATGTCCTCTTCTGCTTCCCATGTCATTTCCTCTCTGTTCTCATTCCGCCATAAGACCTTGACGGAAGCCACATCCTTTGTCCGTAGTCTCCTAACCTGACGATCGAGTATCGTTATGGGAATCTCCTCATATGATAACCTCTCTGTCACCTGGACATCACAAATCGGGTGCACTCTAGATGGATCTCCAATACACTTTCGCAACATAGACACATGAAAAACTGGATGTACTGCCTCCAGATCGAATGGCAGATCCAACTCATAGGCAACCTTGCCTACCCTACGGATAATCTGATAAGGCCCAATGTACCTTGGGCTAAGTTTCCCCTTCTTCCCAAATCTCATCACGCCCTTCATGGGTGATACCTTCAGGAAGACCCAATCATCCATCTCAAACTCCAAGTGTCGAAGCCGATGATCTGCATACGACTTCATCGACTCGAGCCGACAACAACCGCCTCGGATAAGCTTCACCTTATCCACCGCCTGCTGAATCAAGTCCGGCCCGACTAACTGAACTTCGCCCAAATCAAACCAGTCTATTGGTGACCTGCACTTCCTCCCGTATAAGGCCTCATAAGGCGCCATCTGGATACTAGAATGGTAGTTGTTGTTATATGCAAACTCCACAAGAGGTAAATGATCCTCCCAGCCACCCCTGAAATCAATAACACAGTTCGCGAAAGATATCTCACACGACGTTTCGGCCCGTGATCGTGCCTTACCCGGGCACCTAAGTAGACATACATTAGAGTAACCAGCGGAATATAAACTTTGCAAACATGAAACAGTGGAAAATAAGAACAGTCTATCCAAAGAAAAGTTGCCTTTCGGCATGTATATAAATACCAAAAGTGAACAGTTACATCCCAAAAATTACAACAGACTACTGCACTTAAGAATGTAAACAACTATGGCGGGACAGGGCCCCGCCATACCCTGAATGTACATAAACCTACAATGACAGGGAAATCATACCCAAAAGACAAGCCTCCGTAGGAACGGGGCTTTCCCAAAAAGCAGAATAGTGATCCTAGGAGCGGGGATCAACAACCGGAGTACCTCTACCTGCGGCATGAACGCAGCCCCCCGAAGGAGGTCAGTACAACAAGTACTAAGTATGTGAAACTGTAAAGTACTAATATATATATAAAACTATAACATTTTAAAACCAATTCACAAATATGTACGAAACAACCCAATTTAACCGCACATAGTGCCACATCATAAACAAGAGCAAAATAGATATAACGTAACTGGTCTTTTCTAGGCCGCTAATGATCGAAGCAAGGCCAATCGCCCATAGTATCATTATGCGTGTTATACCCCGTATTTCCAGAGTATGTACGTAAGGGAATACGTACAAAAAGTTTGGCCTTAAAGTTAGCCTTGGACGTTTTTTTTTGTGCACAACTCACTAAAAGAATCGTTTTCCGACGAAACGTTTCCACAGCTTTCGTAGGGAAAATTCCGGCTATGCCATTACTAATTTTTGCGGATTTTTCCGAGAGACGAAACATTTTGGACCAACGGGAGGGCGACACTTGGCACCCTCCCATTGATGGACTTGAATCGTCCATTGGACGAAATTGGAGAGGAAGTGCACGTTTTTTGTGCCTTGTGCACAAGTCAAGGAGTTGGTAGGATATTTGTGTGGAGTAAATCTTCACCCTACACTTGCCTTGCACTTGTCTTAATCTTGGCCATTGGTTGGCCACTTCTTGACCTATAAATACCCCCTTAAAGATGAAGAGTTCTTCATCCACAAAGTTATCTTCCAAGTCTAAAAATCCTCTCCTCTCCCTTAGCCTTTCGTCCAACACCTCCCCCCCCTTTGAGTGAGTTTGGCCGAGGGCCTACCCCCCCTAGCCTAGCCGAAATCTACCCCCCTCCCTTGGTAGAAAAGTTGTCTTCTAGTATTGTTATTATGCCCAAAATACCCTAGCCCAAATCCCTTAGTCCTTTGTAGAAGTTGTGAAGAACTTCTAAGGTTTCTTGGAGCTACCGGGGCGTACAACTTAGGAGCTAAACCTTGCTCAGGCGCGACTTTATCTAGGATATTATTGGGCTTACCGAGGTAACTAATCCTAACCCTCTTGTGAATTAGAGAATACTTACTGTAGTAGTATAAGAATAAGTATAAATACTTAGAAGAATATTGCAGAATAGAATTGAACTGTTATCACAGTAGAAGGGTTTAAAAGAAGAATAATTAAACTATGCTTATATAGGACTGTTTTCACAGTAGACTTATATAGCTCACCGGGTAGGGAAGTGCTGCCCGACTTTCCGTAGAATTGTGAACCCTCTGTTTAGAATGACCTTCAGAGTAGTCCTTGATAGATGTCTGTGACTATTATAGGCTGACTCTCTGCGCGCGACATATTCAACTTGGCAGGTGGTTTTCGCTGAGAAGGTATGTGATTCTTCCTAAAGCATGATATTTTACAATATATAGTACGGTAGACGTACATGTGTTAACTGAATAATAACTACGGCAATGTCTTTGACTTAAGCCTGAATAATACTTATGGCAATGCCTCACGGCTTAAGCCTGAATAATACTTACGGCAATGCCTCACGGCTTAAGCCTGAATAACAAAGAACTGGAAGCATTTCAAAAGAATACTGAATCATTTTTAACAGAAGATAAATATTTGGTTTTTAAAACAAAAGCTTAAGAGTTATACTAGCTTTATGGGAAGTTAGGTATAACAACTTAAGAAAGATAAAAAGGAACTGTTTACTTGTTTGTTTATAAAAGCCTTGTATTGATTTCTCATGTAGTAAGATTTGTGTGATAAGTAGACATATTATGATGCTACCTGGGTTAGTGTCTTGAAATACTGTGTAAGGGGGTCATTCTTGTTGTGCTTACGTTGCTAACCGGTAAGTCCGTTGTACTGTTATTGTATCACCTACCCCCTTGACTGTTATACCGAGGGCTTGTGTCACGACCCGACCCCGGGACCGCGATTGGCGCCCTACCTGGGCACCCTTTCAGGTAATCATCAGAGAAAATCAGCGGAACATACATGAAACTTAAAAATAAAACATCGTAAGTAAAACAACAGGTTAGCCGATAGGGCTACCTTCCTGAACATATATAAAAACAACCGAAGCAGTTGCCTCCTTTCTTTTTACAAACTGACCCACCATATGTGACTACAGACCTCTAAGAGTTTTGACATAACAACTGTGGCGGGACAAGGCCCCGCCGTACCCCATAAACATAAACGTGACAACTCCAAAACACTGGAGCCATCTCAACTTGCTGAACCGGGATCCTAAGCTCGCGGATCCACAACTGTGTACCTAAACCTGCGGGCATGAACGGCCCGAAGAAGTCGATTAACAGTGCGAATATGGAACAGAAAATAACGTACAGTAAACAAATCATAACTGTACAAAAGAATGACAAGGGCAAGTATAAAAATACTTACCAGATCCTGCCGTGTCATTACCACTTATGAACTTAATCGTACCTTATTATCTTTTCCATTCCCAATAAAAGTTATAGTCACATTCTTACGTACATTATTTTAGAAAAAGAATCATTAAGTTCATTACCATATAACTTACTTATCTTTCATAACATAGTCCGGCCCACTACGGAGGGACACATATCGCCGGCCAACGGGACGCGATCAAGTCACACTAATTTCAAAGCATGCCCGGGGAATACCCCATCACTGTCGACAGCTATTCGTGTAAAATATAACCATGGGACGCGCCTGGCATCCCACCTCACTTCGGCGTACACATACACAATACATATATATATATCACGCGTGGAATCCCACATCACTGCCAAGCGATCCGGTATAATAATACACCAATAGGCATACATGAACACCAAGTCCGCGGTGGTATAGCGTCTTGGGGGTCTACCCCTCACTTATACTCTTACCCTGGAGAAGGTGGTAAAACAGGTGGTATAGCATCTTGGGGGTCTACCCCTCACTTATACTCTTACCCTGGAGAAGGTGGTATAACGTCTTGGGGCTTGCCCCTCATTTATACTCTTACCCTATCTCGACCGGTCGTCAAACAACACATAAAGCGGTGGTACAGCGTGTCTTGGGGTTTACCCTCACTTATACTCTTACCCCGAGAAGGTGGTATAACGTCTTGGGGCTTGCCCCTCATTTATACTCTTACCCTATCTCGACCGACCATCAACAAGACATAAGCACTACCAT
Organism: Przewalskia tangutica; assembly: GCA_029844215.1. Classification (NCBI taxonomy): domain Eukaryota; kingdom Viridiplantae; phylum Streptophyta; class Magnoliopsida; order Solanales; family Solanaceae; genus Przewalskia; species Przewalskia tangutica. The sequence continues at coordinate 86,056,853 of CM056735.1, read as the reverse complement.
GTCTTTTACAAAATCCGGGAATTTAACCCAAGTGCTACAAATAACGGAAACATACCCGTGGAACCCCACATCACTGTCGGTACGTCCCAGTAACTTACAACAAGACATCCGACCTTCACCAGAGTCGCGACAACTTAATAAAACATAATACTTGCACTCAAAGGCTATTACCCGACACGTATAGGCAAGTTCCCAATTAACCAAGCCAAAGTACTTATCAAGGCACACATATGATAATTCTCATTTTATCAAGCCAAAGTACTAATCAAGGCATACATAGAATAATTCTCTTTTAACAAGTCAAAGTACTTATCAAGGCACACTTAGACAAATTCTCAATTTATCAAGCCAAAGTACTACATACGTACATTCTTTTATAAAAGACTCCTTTCTATGTAAAGCTCCAAGATACTAACACCCGTAGTATCAAGTCCTATTCACCTTTCAAGACAAGTCACAATACCTTTTTTAGAAATACAAATACCGGCTTCTAAATCAAGTGACTTCTTTTATTAAAAACCTTAAGCAATTGGTACCTTTAAACCAATTTGCCGTTCCTTAATACAAGTTATTCCTTTGATTACGTTATTAGAGAAAACCATTCTCTTATCCTTCCATAAAGCCGTTATAACCAACTTCCCATAAAGCCGTTATAACCCTTTATGGTTTTAGACAAACTCATTCCTTTTATAACTAAGAGATTTATACTTTCAAATCAAATCTCTTAACTTTCAAAATACATCAAGTCTCTTAACTTTTTAGAAAACAAGTTTCAAAGTCTTAAAAGCTTCATACGTAAACTCTTTTAAAATTTGTAACAAATCTTTGGTGCGTCGTGAATAAGTTATACTTATTTATAACGATCTTATTCAAGTAGCCATGATCTAGAAAATGTAATACAATTTTGTCTCATCTTAGATTCTATGCAGATGGAGGATTTCTACTTGTTTTAACATAATGGATTGTCATTACATTTTCCTTTATTAACTTGCAATGCTTATTCGATACTTATACTCATTTTTGCCGTAAATTAGCCAAATCAACTCGACTTTTTATATAAAACCTTAGGCAATTGATGCCGTAAAATCAAGTTGCCTTTTACATAGTCAAGTCATTTATCTTTCCATAAGGCAAATATAACTAACTTCCCATAAAACCGTTATATTCACTTTATACCTTAGCCATAAACAATTTCCTATCCAGGACTTATACGTTTAAAACGGGACAAGTATCACATACTTTAAAACTCTTCAAGTCCCTTAACTTTAAAATCAACTTAAAACATCCTTACTATTTTCAAAGAAGTGAGTTAATCTCTAACCCACCCGACTTGGCATCACATAAAACAAGTAAAGAATGTCATAGTCTTGTACGTCTACCGTACTACATACGTGCAACTAGTCATGCTCAAAAGATAGGAAAAGTTCTACATAGGGTAATTCACATAACTACCTCTTAACTTCTAAGAGTAGAAGGAAACATGAAAGGATACCACAAGTATATTCCATACATAGAATCATGCCAAAGGAAGGAAGAGGTTCACATACCTCGCGACGATTGTCGACAAATAGCAAAATGCTCCAAAGTACTCCAACCTTGATAGCTATTCCACTCTCCAAGTAGGATACGCTATACTTAGTACTTCAACCTATAATGGTCACAATATGTCCATTAACCTTTCACTTAACGTAGAATATTTTAGGTGCTAAGTCGCTAAATTCTACGGAAAATCTGGATGACACCTCCTTTGTTTCTACTAAATTTGCCACTTTTTTCAAGGCAGAATACAATAACCAAACAGCCCCAATTGGCTCACAACAATATAGAAGGTATTCCAATACAATGAATAACTAAATGACCCCAATTGGCTCACAATTTAGAAAGTAGTCCAATACAAATGAATAACAAACTAAAAAGTCCAAATTCGGCCACCTTGAGTTCAACCATACCAATTCTTATCAAATTTCCATTTCAATCCAAATTGGTAGCATAACATGAAATCAAGTCGCATTTGATTATAACAATCCATAATCTCTAAGTAGGTAACATGCTACGATTTCTAATAAGCGACCAATTAGTAATCCAATTTTCAAGTGGCTAATATAACATTTCGAATTTAGCTACAAGCACTCCATAATACTTATAAACTTCTACATACCAACTTCATGTTGTCAACGTGTAAAACTAACAACAACAAAAAAATATATAATCTTGTAACATCTTAAAGGCCAAGATTTATACCTTAACGATTCTCAAACCAATCTTCAAATCCGAAGTCGTTCCTTAGCAACTTAGAGACTCTCCAAGATACTTCAATCCGCTACTTGAGACCCTTAGAACCATACCAACAACTTTCCTTCAACTTTCAATCCAAAACCTAGAAAAGCCACTAGGTTTTCACTTTGCGACTAATACGAAAACTCTCTTTTTCCGGGATTTTTCTATTGAGATACACTTACATAACACTCATGAACCTTGGTTTAAAGTGTGGAGTTGAATGGACAAGGAACAAATCTTTTTCCTTTTTAAATGCAAGGAACCCGAGAGCACATTTGCTTGTTCCTCCAATTCTCTTGAAATTTTGCTAAGTATGGAAGCTTGTCTCACTACTAGTAGTATAATATAGGGACATGGAGGGTCAAGATGTGTACAATTGGGTGGCTAGGATGAGGTCTAAGCAAATATCAAGCCTTAGTGGGTCCATTGACTTAGTCAATATTGTCAAGCTACTCTTGCAAGACTTGATCATCAAAGACTTATGGTAAATGACCATTATGGGCATGCCTAAATTCGTCCAAGGCATCATCAAGGGGGTGACACGTGTCGCCCTCCCATTCGTCGCAATATTACGTTTTCCGACAATTTCATAATTCCGATAAAAATTTTACAAGTCTCTAATCTTGACACTTTAGAGTTCTTACGTACGTTCTTAAAACATGTCCTGTAAATACGGGGTGTAACATTCTTCCCCCCTTAGAAACATTCGTCCCCGAATGTTCTTTCGGAGTCAATCTTTATAATAAGCGACATAGCTTCTTTTCACAACCCCGACATACCAACAATGCCACACATGGCCACATAACAATACTTATGCTAAGATGTCAACCTTGGCACTTATAAAGCCAACTAGTCCATACTCATAATGACCTTAAAGCTGTCGCCATAATCCTCTACTGCTCGGTCTAAGGTCTGACGACTGTATCATCACCGGAAAAATCTCATATTCTCGCTCAGCTACCACCCCAAACACTCACGGGTGTAGTTACCCCCGAAAGGTTCTTATGGATTCAGGATCTATTCCTTTACACTTGGTTGCTATCTTTCTTACTGGTCGTACTCTTTCCGTACTCCCAACTCATACTAGTATACATATATAACTTCCATACCGATTCTGGCCTCTAATCTTTGGAGTCACTCTATAAAACAATATAAGGTCATTTCCGGCTTTCATGACCTGGTTCCGGTGGAACGCGTCCACGAACCCGTAAAACAATTAACTAGACTTGGGCCTTGCGCCCTCGTGACCCCGTCACGTAGCGGAACTACTACCAACTGATCCCACTCCATTCCAGGATATGGGGAGACCTGCACAGTCCTCGACCTACTCGTCCGCACTTAACTCTTATCCTTGGTCTGACTTAAAATCTTATTGCCAGATAAAGCCTTATACATCTAAGGTCTCGGCAGTTATCAATATTCTTAGGCTCGCAATTTCCATGCTCCAAGCCTACCTTACCAATCCCCCAATAACGGGTATAAAAACTTCTCATAAAACCATAACCATGGTGTCTCGATCACACCAACCATTACTTACTCTATCCAGGCCTCATCCGTATAATTCTCTTAAGCATACTACGCGACTTGATCTATTAACATGACATTCCGTTAGGTTCCTTAATATGGCTTAAGGGTCCACTACCCTATCGCACGACTCATCCTTTCCCAATTATCTCAAAATAAAACACAAGACCTTGGCGAAAATTCATTAACTATTCCATACCTTCCGGTATCTAGTTAGTCTTTACCGATTCACGGTAATCTAAAATCATTCTAGGCAACACGCGTCGACCTCATACATAACTCCGTATAGATGTATGTCACAATACCAACTATACTATAATCATTACCTACCCGGATACGCAATCCACATAGTCCTTCGGTCATCGCTTTCTCGGCCGCAATCAACATAACTCGTTAGAGAGACCACTTAACAACACTCTTCTATCGCACGATCTCGAGTGAGAAGAATGAAACCAATCCTAAATGTCCTGCGGCCTCACGATTATAGATGTGGTGCACAACACACCGATAATCAAGACTCTACTAGACACGATGCGTAGACACTTTCAGAGACTAATCGCTTCGATACCACTTTTGTCACGACCCGACCGGGATCGCTGGCGCCTACACAGGCACCCTTTGGTAATCATCGGAGAAAATCAGCGAACATACATGAAACTTAAAAATAAAACATCGTAAGTAAAGCAACGAGTTAGCCGATGGGCTACCTTCCTGAACATATATAAAAACAACCGAAGCAGTTGCCTCCTTTCTTTTTACAAACTGACCCACCATATGTGACTACAGACCTCTAAGAGTTTTGACATAACAACTGTGGCGGGACAAGGCCCCGCCGTACCCCTGAATAAACATAAACGTGACAACTCCGAAACACTGGAGCCATCTCAACTTGCTGAACCGGGATCCTAAGCTCGCGGATCCACAATTGTGTACCTAAACCTGCGGGCATGACGCGGCCTCGAAGAAGTCGATTAACAGTGCGAATATGGAGCAGAAATAACGTCTGATAAATAAATCATAACTGTACAAAAGAATGACAAGGGCAAGTATAAAAATACTTACCAGATCCTGCCGTGTCATTACCACTTATGAACTTAATCGTACCTTATTATCCTTTCCATTCCCAATAAAAGTTATAGTCACATTCTTACGTACATTATTTTAGAAAAAGAATCATTAAGTTCATTACCATATAACTTACTTATCTTTCATAACATAGTCCGGCCCACTACGGAGGGACACATATCGCCTACCCAACTGGACGCGATCAAGTCACACTAATATCAAAGCATGCCCGTGGAATCCCCATCACCGTCGACTATTAGTGTAAAATATAACCATGTGACGCGCGTGGCATCCACCTCACCGCGTACATATACACAATACATATATATATATCCCGCGTGGAATCCCACATCACTGCCAGCGATCCGGTATAATAATATACCAATAGGCATACATGAACACCAAGTCCCACCGGTGGTTTAGCGTCTTGGGGGTCTACCCCTCACTTATACTCTTACCCTGGAGAAGGTGGTAAGCGGTGGTATAGCATCTTGGGGTCTACCCTCACTTATACTCTTACCTCGAGAAGGTGGTATAACGTCTTGGGGCTTGCCCTCATTTATACTCTTACCTATCTCGTGGGTCGTCAAACAACACATAAAGCGGGTGGTACAGCGTCTTGGGGTTTACCTCACTTATACTCTTACCAGGAGAAGGTGGTATAACGTCTTGGGCTTGCCTCATTTATACTCTTACCCTATCTCGACCGACCATCAACAAGACATAAGCACTACCATGTCTTTTACAAAATCCGGGAATTTAACCCAAGTGCTACAAATAACGGAAGCATACCCGTGGAACCCCACATCACTGTCGGTACGTCCCAGTAACTTACAACAAGACATCCGACCCTTCAACCGAGAGTCGCGACAACTTAATAAAACATAATACTTGCACTCAAAGGCTATTACCAGCACATATAGGCAAGTTCCCAATTAACCAAGCCAAAGTACTTATCAAGGCACACATATGATAATTCTCATTTTATCAAGCCAAAGTACTAATCAAGGCATACATAGAATAATTCTCTTTTAACAAGTCAAAGTACTTATCAAGGCACACTTAGACAAATTCTCAATTTATCAAGCCAAAGTACTACATACGTACATTCTTTTATAAAAGACTCCTTTCTATGTAAAGCTCCAAGATACTAACACCCGTAGTATCAAGTCCTATTCACCTTTCAAGACAAGTCACAATACCTTTTTTTAGAAATACAAATACCGGCTTCTAAATCAAGTGACTTCTTTTATTAACAACCTTAAGCTATTGTTACCTTTGTAACAATTTGACGTTCCTTAATACAAGTTATTCCTTTGATTACGTTATTAGAAAACCATTCTCTTATCCTTCCATAAAGCCGTTATAACCAACTTCCCATAAAGCCGTTATAACCCTTTATGGTTTTAGACAAACTCATTCCTTTTATAACTAAGAGATTTATACTTTCAAATCAAATCTCTTAACTTTCAAAATACATCAAGTCTCTTAACTTTTAGAAAACAAGTTTCAAAGTCTTAAAAGCTTCATACGTAAACTCTTTTAAAATTTGTAACAAATCTTTGGTGCGTCGTGAATAAGTTATACTTATTTATAACGATCTTATTCAAGTAGCCATGATCTAGAAAATGTAATACAATTTTGTCTCATCTTAGCTTCTATGCAGATGGAGGATTTCTACTTGTTTTAACATAATGGATTGTCATTACATTTTCCTTTATTAACGCCGATGGCTTATTCGATACTTATACTCATTTTTGCCGTAAATTAGCCAAATCAACTCGACTCCTTTTTATATAAAACCTTAGGCAATTGATGCCGTAAAATCAAGTTGCCTTTTTACATAGTCAAGTCATTTATCTTTCCATAAGGCAAATATAACTAACTTCCCATAAAACCGTTATATTCACTTTATACCTTAGCCATAAACAATTTCCTATCCAAGGGACTTATACGTTTAAAACGGGACAAGTATCACATACTTTAAAACTCTTCAAGTCCCTTAACTTTAAAATCAACTTAAGACATCCTTACTATTTTCAAAGAAGTGAGTTAATCTCTAACCCACCCGACTTGGCATCACATAAAACAAGTAAAGAATGTCATAGTCTTGACGTCTCTGGTACTACATACGTGCAACTAGTCATGCTCAAAAGATAGGAAAAGTTCTACATAGGGTAATTCACATAACTACCTCTTAACTTCTAAGAGTAGAAGGAAACATGAAAGGATACCACAAGTATATTCCATACATAGAATCATGCCAAAGGAAGGAAGAGGTTCACATACCTCGCGACGATTGTCGACAAATAGCAAAATGCTCCAAAGTACTCCAACCTTGATAGCTATTCCACTCTCCAAGTAGGATACGCTATACTTAGTACTTCAACCTATAATGGTCACAATATGTCCATTAACCTTTCACTTCTAACGAGAATATTTTAGGTGCTAAGTCGCTAAATTCTACGGAAAATCGACAAAGACCTCCTTTGTTTCTACTCACTTTGCCACCTTTTTCAAGGCCGAATACAATAACCAAACAGCCCCAATTGGCTCACAACAATATAGAAGGTATTCCAATACAATGAATAACTAAACAGCCCCAATTGGCTCACAATTTAGAAAGTAGTCCAATACAAATGAATAACAAACTAAAAAGTCCAAATTCGGCCACCTTGAGATCAACCATACCAATTCTTATCAAATTTCCATTTCAATCCAAATTGGTAGCATAACATGAAATCAAGTCGCATTTGATTATAACAATCCATAATCTCTAAGTAGGTAACATGCGACGATTTCTAATAAACGACCAATTAGTAATCCAATTTTCAAGTGGCTAATATAACATTTCGAATTTAGCTACAAGCACTCCATAATACTTATAAACTTCTACATACCAACATCATGTTGTCAACGTGTAAAACTAACAACAACAAAAAAATATATAATCTTGTAACATCTTAAAGGCCAAGATTTATACCTTAACGATTCTCAAACCAATCTTCAAATCCGAAGTCGTTCCTTAGCAACTTAGAGACTCTCCAAGATACTTCAATCCGCTACTTGAGACCCTTAGAACCATACCAACAACTTTCCTTCAACTTTCAATCCAAAACCTAGAAAAGCCACTAGGTTTTCACTTTGCCTTTTTCCGGGATTTTTCTATTGAGATACACTTACATAACACTCATGAACCTTGGTTTAAAGTGTGGAGTTGAATGGACAAGGAACAAATCTTTTTCCTTTTTAAATGCAAGGAACCCGAGAGCACATTTGCTTGTTCCTCCAATTCTCTTGAAATTTTGCTAAGTATGGAATCTTGTCTCACTACTAGTAGTATAATATAGGGACATGGAGGGTCAAGATGTGTACAATTGGGTGGCTAGGATGAGGTCTAAGCAAATATCAAGCCTTAGTGGGTCCATTGACTTAGTCAATATTGTCAAGCTACTCTTGCAAGACTTGATCATCAAAGACTTATGGTAAATGACCATTATGGGCATGCCTAAATTCGTCCAAGGCATCATCAAGGGGGTGACACGTGTCGCCCTCCCATTCGTCGCAATATTACGTTTTCCGACAATTTCATAATTCCGATAAAAATTTTACAAGTCTCTAATCTTGACACTTTAGAGTTCTTACGTACGTTCTTAAAACATGTCCTGTAAATACGGGGTGTAACAGCTTGCCCCCCTTGATGCGGGTCTATACGGCCTATGCGGTCTGTGAGACTATGCGGAGCAGCGGTATGCTCCAGGATTGATCATTCCGGGTGTTTAGCCTGATGCGGGGGATTCCCTATGCGGTCTGTTGAGACTATGCGGTCTTTTGAGGCTATGTGGGCTGCGGGAGCCTAGGCGGATGCCGGGGGTTGGCTGCCCCCGATGCGAGGAATACCTCATGCGGGTCTGTGTGTGACCTATGCGGGCTGCGGAAGTCCAGGACTAGGCACGCAGAATGATACTATGGGCGATTGGCCTTGCTTCGATCATTCGCGCCTAGAATAGACTATTCTGCTTTTCCTATTCTTTGTTGTTGTTTGTGATGTGGCACTATGTGCAATTAAACCGATTGTATTTGTGAAAAGGTTTTAAATACTTTGATTTCATTTGATTCTTTATAGTTTCACATACTTGGTACTGTTATCGACCTCGCCCGGGTGCGTTCATGCCGCGGTAAGGCAGCAGTGCTAGATCCGCATCCTTAGGATCTCTACGTTGGTGTCGGGAGCTCCATCTCTTGGAGGCTCTACTCTTTGGTATGATCTCCTGTTGTAGATATTTTTGTACGATCGGGGTATGGCGGGCCCTGTCCGCCATAGTTGTATTTTCCTTAGAGTGCAGAGTCATGTTTATGCGATGTCGGATGTAGCTTGCTAAACCTTGTTTATATATATATGCCGAAAGCGACGTTTGTTCACATAAATCGTATGTCTTATTTTATAAACTGTTTCATGTCTTGTTTTATATTTCCGATTACTACGATGTATGACTACTTGGGTGCCGGTAAGGCACGATTCACGGGCCGGAATGGGTCGTGACAAAAGTGGTATCGAGCGATTAATCCTCGGAAAGTGTCTCTGACCGTATCTAGTAGAGTCTTGATTATCGGTGTGTTGTGCACCACACCAATAATCGTGAGGCTATAGGATATTTAGGATTGGTTTCCATTCTTCATTCCGAGATCGTGCTTTAGAGTGTGTTATAGGTTGGACCCTCTAACGTATTCCTTTCCCGTATGATTATGCCTCCACGTAAGGCAACCGGGCCCGAGAAGCGGCGAGGAGGCGCTAGCGAGACACCCGAGTCACGAGGGCTCGGGACCGTCTATACGAGACGGCGAGTTCTATGACGCCGCCGGCCCAGCGAAGACCGCAGCACCACACCTCGCATCCCACACCGGGCGGAGTTAGGGTACAAGGAGATGGCCCAGCTTTTGGCTAAAGTTGTGGCCCGACACGAGGAGAGGCTGGATGCGGCAGTTCCAGCTCCAGCTCCAGTCACACCCGTAGTGCACCCGAGGGCAGATAGTTTGAGACTACGGGATTTCCTTAGTTGTAGCCGCCAGAGTTTTCTGGTCGAGGCGGAGGATGATCCGCAGGAGTTCATCCGTCACCGCAGAGGATTATGCGGGTGATCGGGGCTTCGTCGAGTCTGTGACATTCGGTTCGCGACGGTGCGTGATACCGCGATCGATTGGTTTGATTCACGGGAGCTTTCCCGGGGAGAGCATGCACCTCCAGCAGTATGGGATGAGTTTTCAGAGGCTTTTCTCACACACTTCTTGCCTCGCAGATGAGGAGGGCACGAGCTGATAGATTCTTGTTCTTTGAGGCAGGAGGGGCCTTGCGGTGAGGAGTACAATGTCGAGTTTGATTCTTTGGCTCGATATGTCCACTGCCAGTAGCGAGAGATGGAGGACAGGGTGCATCGCTATGTCACTGGGCTAGATAATTACATGGCCGAGTCTTGTGCGGGTGTGTCCCTTCAGCCAGGCATGGACATAACCCGTATGCAGGCTCATGCACTGGGATGCGAGGCGTAGAGACCGCGGGTAAGCGATATCGGCGCGAAGAAGGCGCCAAGACGGCCGGTTCTTTGGTGGTCCTCAAGGTGGCGGCATCGTGAAGTCGGTTGCACCACGGCCCAGCAGCGCTCCTACCTCATTTTCTGACAACAGAGCGATCGGGCGGTCGGGGCCCGGGACTTGGATTTCGAGTAGCGAGTGCTAACCGTTTGAGGTCCGCTCGGTGTGCGTTGTGGTAGATACCATTCGGGGCTGTACTCGGGAGCTGCTATACTTGTGGCGGCAGGTCATTTCGCGAGTTTGTCCGACCGGGCGGCGCGGTAGTAGGGCCCGATCTACGAGTGCATTGCGCTTCTTCATCCCGACAATTACTCGCCCGGGCAAGGTACTCATGGACCAGCGGGTCGCGGCGAGTCGTGGCGCGGGTCCCGATTCTAGCGGTCCTCGAACCGCATTTATGCTTTGTCCAAGCGGAGATCGGGATGCCTCACCGATGTCGCCACAGTACCTTATCGGTTTAGGTTTGATGTGTATGCTTTGATAGATCCGGGTTCTACTCGCCCTATATATCTCCCCTTGTTGCTAGTAGGATAGGGATAGAGCCTGAGTCCATAGACCCTTTCGAGGTAGCTACGCCGGTGGGTGATTAGGTGGTAGCTCGGAGGGTATATAGAGCTTGTCTGTGACCATTCTGATCGTCGGACCTAGCCGACTTGATAGAGTTGGAGATGATTGACTTGACGTGATCATGGGGATGGATTGGCTAGCTTCTTGCTACGCCAATGTGGACCGCAGAGAGTAGTGCGGTTCCGGTTTCTGAGGAGCCGGTTGTTGAGTGGGAGCACGCAGTATCGCCAGGTAGGTTTATTTCCTACCTCAAGGCTAGGAAGATGGTGCAGAAGGGGTATATCTACCATCTCGTTCGGGTGTTTGATACTGAAGCTGCGGTACCAGATTTTCAGTCAGTTCCAGTAGTCAGCGAGTTCCCAGACGTGTTTCCAGATGACCTCCCGGGTATCCCTCCTGAGAGGGAGATTGAGTTTTGTATTGACATATTGCCAGACACTCGGCCTATTTCCATTCCGCCATACAGAATGGCACCTGCCGAGTTGAGAGAGTTGAAGGATCAGCTTAGAGATTTGCTGGAGAAGGGCTTCATCAGGCCTAGTGTTTCTCCCTGGGGAGCGCCGGTATTGTTCGTGAAGAAGAAGGACGGGACGCTGCGCATGTGTGTTGATTACAGGCAGCTGAACAAGGTGACCATTAAACGAATACCCCTTCCTGGGATTGATGATTTGTTCGACCGATTGCGAGTGCGAGATGTTTCTCCAAGATTGATCTACGGTCGGGCTATGATCAGTAGTCGAGAGAGGTGGATGTCCCTAGATCGCATTCGGACGATGCAGGGCATTATGAGTTCAGGGTCATGTCTTTTGGGTTGACCAATGCTCCGGCAGTATTCATGGATTTGATGAACCGAGTGTTCAAACCATTTTTGGACACGTTTGTGATAGTGTTCATTGATGATATCTTGGTTTATTCTCGCTCAGAGCAGGAGCATGCGGAGCATTTGAGGACTGTCTTGTGATTCTCGGGACCGGCAGATTTACGCCAAGTTTTCCAAGTGTGAGTTTTGGTTGACTTGGCGTTTCTTGGGCATATTGTCGGGTGATGGCATTCAAGTGGATACGCCAAGATCGGCGATCGAGGACTTGGCCTGCACCTACTACTCCGGCGCAGGTTCGCGATTTTACGGGCCTTGCGAGATATTATCGGCGGTTCGTAGAAGTTTGCTTCTATCTGCACCATTGACTAGGTGACTCGTAAGGCAGCCAAGTTTGATGGTGATGCTTGTGGCGGGGTTTCGATTCTTTGAAAGAAGCGACGACGCCCCGTTCTTACTCTTCGGAGGTCGGATGGTTATGTCGTGTATTGTGATCGTCGGGCATCGGGTTGGGATGTGTGTTGATGCAGCATGGCGGGGTTATAGCATACATCCCGACGGTGAAGAAACACGAGGAACTACCCCACCCATGATTTGGAGTTGGCGGTGTGATTCACGCTTTGAAGATCCGGAGGCACTATTTGTATGGGGTTCACGTGGATATTTTTACTGACCACAAGAGCCTCCAGGTATATCTTCATCCGAGGAGCTGAACTTACGGCGAGACGGTGGTTAGAGTTGCTTAAGGATTACGATGTTGATATCTGTACCACGGGGAAGGCCATGTTGTGGCGTATGCTCTTAGTCGTAGGTCGATGGGAGCCTATCGGATGTGCGGTAGAGAGGAGGACATGGTTCGTGATTTGCATCGGTTAGCGAGCCTTGGTGTCCGCTTGATTGATTCGATAGCAGTGGGGTTAGAGTTCGTGAGGTTGTCGAGTCTTCCATCGTCGAGGAGGTGAAGAAACAGATTCGAGATCCGCTTTGATTCGATATCGTGATACAGCTCTTCGAGAGGGCAAGGGTCCTTTTGAGGTAGCACCTGATGGGGTGCTAAGGTTCGAGGGCAGACTGTGTGTTCCAGATGTTTCAGGACTTCGGCAGCAGGTTCTTGGGGAAGCACACAGCGCGCGTTACTCTATCCATCCGGGGTCGACCAAGATGTACCACGACCTTAGATCTGTGTATTGGTGGGATGGCTTGAAGAGGGACGTTGCAGAGTTCGTAGCTCAGTGCCCTTGTTGTAGTGAAGGTAGAGCACCAGAGGCCTGGTGGTTTGTTGCAGGCGATTGAGATCCCGACCTGGAAGTGGGAGGTAATCAACATGGACTTCATCACAGGATTACCTCGCACTCAGAGGAGACATGATTCTATATGGGTTATCGTCGACAGGCTGACGAAATCAGCCCACTTTCTTCCCGTCAGGACGACTTTTTCGGCTGAGGATTATGCCAGACTTTACATCCGAGAGATCGTCAGACTGCATGGAGTCCCTACTTCGATCATATCAGACAGAGGAGCCCAGTTTACGGCTAACTTCTGGAGGTCCTTCCATAAGGGGTTAGGACGCAGTGAGCTCGAATCGCATTTCATCCAGCAGACGGACAGCAGAGCGCACTATCCGCACTCGAGGATATCCGCGAGCTTTGTGTTATTGATTTCAGTGGTAGTTGGGAGGATCATTTGCCTCTAGTTGAGTTTGCGTATAATAATAGCTACCACTCCAGTATTCAGATGGCGCCTTATGAGGCCTTGTATGGGAGGAAGTGCAGATCGCCTATAGGTTGGTTCGATGTGGGCGAGTGCGGCTAGTGGGACCAGATTTGGTGCGGCGATGGATAAGGTGAAGCTTATCCGAGCGGCTATCGACTTCGTAGTCGGCATCGTATCACGCAGATCATCGTCGTCGGCATCTTGAGTTCGAGGTTCATGATTGGGTTTTCCTAAAGGTGTCACCCATGAAGGGTGTGATGAGATTCAGGAAGAAGGGGAAGCTCAGCCCAAGTACATCGGGCGTTTGGATTGTCCGAGGTAGGCAAGGTTGCCTATAAGTTGGATCTGTCGTCCGTCGGAGGCGATGCATCCGGTTTTCACGTATCTATCTTTGAGGAGATGTATCGGGGATCCATCTAGGGTGCACCCGATTGACGATGTCGGTGACCAGGGTTATCGTATGAGGAGATTCCCATAGCGATAGTCGATCGTCAGGTTAGGCGTCTGCGGACCAAGGACGTGGCTTCCGTCAAGTCTTGTGGCGGAACGAGCTCAGGGAGGAGATGACGTGGGAAGCTGAGGAGGACATGAGGCAGAAGTATCCTCACCTATTCCCCACACCTCCAGGTAATTCACTTTCCTACTTGTAAATTTCCATTATCATTTATGCCTAAGTGTTATTTTGTGGCCATGTGTGGCACTTACACAAAGCTATTTAAGCTTCATCGATAATCGTCTTGAGAAGGAACATTCGGACGAATGTTTCTAAGAGGGAGAATGTTATACCGTATTTCCAGCCTATGTACGTAAGGGAATACGTACAACACGTTTGGCCTTAAAGTTAGCCTTGGACGTTTGTTTTTGTGCACAACTCACTAAAAGAATCGTTTTCCGACGAAACGTTTCCACGACTTCGTAGGAAAATTCCGCTATGCCATTACTAATTTTGCGGATTTTTCCGAGAGACGAAACATTTTGGACCAACGGGAGGCGACTTGGCACCCTCCCATTGATGGACTTGAATCGTCCATTGGACGAAATTGGAGAGGAAGTGCGTTTTTGTGCCTTGTGCACAAGTCAAGGAGTTGGTAGGATATTTGTGTGGAGTAAATCTTCACCCTACACTTGCCTTGCACTTGTCTTAATCTTGGCCATTGGTTGGCCACTTCGACCTATAAATACCCCAAAGATGAAGAGTTCTTCATCCACAAAGTTATCTTCCAAGTCTAAAAATCCTCTCTCTCCCTTAGCCTTTCGTCCAACACCTCCCCTTTGAGTGAGTTTGGCGAGGCCTACCCCTAGCCTAGCCGAAATCTACCCCTCCCTTGGTAGAAAAGTTGTCTTCTAGTATTGTTATTATGCCCAAAATACCCTAGCCCAAATCCCTTAGTCCTTTGTAGAAGTTGTGAAGAACTTAAGGTTTCTTGGAGCTACCGGGGCGTACAACTTAGGAGCTAAACCTTGCTCAGGCGCGACTTTATCTAGGATATTATTGGGCTTACCGAGGTAACTAATCCTAACCCTCTTGTGAATTAGAGAATACTTCTGTAGTAGTATAAGAATAAGTATAAATACTTAGAAGAATATTGCAGAATAGAATTGAACTGTTATCACGAAGAAGGGTTTAAAAGAAGAATAATTAAACTATGCTTATATAGACTGCTTTCACAGAGACTTATATAGCTCAGGGTAGGAAGTGCTGCCCGACTTTCCGTAGAATTGTGAACCCTCTGCTTAGAATGACCTTGAGTAGTCCTTGATAGATGTCGTGACTATTATAGTGACTCTGCGCGACATATTCACTTGGCGGTGGTTTTCGCTGAGAAGGTATGTGATTCTTCCTAAAGCATGATATTTTACAATATATAGTACGGTAGACGTACATGTGTTAACTGAATAATAACTACGGCAATGTCTTTGACTTAAGCCTGAATAATACTTATGGCAATGCCTCACGGCTTAAGCCTGAATAATACTTACGGCAATGCCTCACGGCTTAAGCCTGAATAACAAGGAACTGGAAGCATTTCAAAAGAATACTGAATCATCTTTAACAGAAGATAAATATTTGGTTTTTAAAACAAAAGCTTAAGAGTTATACTAGCTTTATGGGAAGTTAGGTATAACAACTTAAGAAAGATAAAAGGAATCATTTACTTGTTTGTTTATAAAAGCCTTGTATTGATTTACATTAAGTGTAGTAAGATTTGTGTGATAAGCGGACATATTATGATGCTACAGGTTAGTGTCTTGAAATCGTGTAAGGGGTCATTCTTGCTGCTTACGTTGCTAACCGGTAAGTCCGTTGTCTCGTTATTGTATCACCTACCTCGATCGTTATACAGGTGGCTTGCCGCTGATCGGTCTATCGGCCTATGCGGTCTGTGAGACTATGCGAGCAGCGGTATGCTCGATTGATCATTCCGGTGTTTAGCCTGACGCGGGGATTCCTACGCGGTCCGCTGAGACTATGCGGTCTTTTGAGGCTATGCGGGCTGCGGGAGCCTAGGCGGATGCCGGGGGTTGGCTGCCCCCGATGCGAGGAATACCTCATGCGGGTCTGTGTGTGACCTATGCGGGCTGCGGAAGTCCAGGACTAGGCACGCAGAATGATACTATGGGCGATTGGCCTTGCTTCGATCATTCGCGGCCTAGAATAGACCTGTTACAGTTTTCCTATTACTGTTGTTGTTTGTGATGTGGCACTATGTGCAATTGAACTGATTGTATTTGTGAAAAGGTTTTAAATACTTTGATTTCATTTCAGTTCTTTATAGTTTCACATACTTGGTACCTGTTGTACTGACCTCCTTCGGGGGGCTGCGTTCATGCCGCAGGTAAGGGCAAGCAGGTGCTAGATCCGCATCCTTAGGATCTCTACGTTGGTGTCGGGAGCTCCATCTCTTCCGGAGGCTCTACTCTTTGGTATGATCTCCCTGTTGTAGATAGTTTTGTCTGATCGAGGGTATGGCGGGCCCGTCCGCCATAGTTGTATTTTTCCTAGAGGTGCGTAGTCGTGTTTATGCGATGTCGGATGTAACTGCTAAACCTTGTTTATATATATATGCCGAAAGGCGACGTTTGTTCACATAAACTGTGTCTTATTTTATAAACTGTTTCATGTCTTGTTTTATATTTCCGCTGATTACTCTGATGTATGACTACTTGGGTGCCCCGGTAAGGCACCAGTTACGGGCCCCGGAATGGGTCGTGACAATGCGAGCCTAATCCTGGAACTCCCGCAGTCCGCATAGGCCACATAGGCCCGCATGAGGTATTTCTCGCATCGGGGGTAGCTAACCCTCGGCATCGTCCTGGACTCCCGCTGTCCGCATGGCCACATGGACCGCATGAGGTATTCCTCGCATCGGCGTAACACACCCGGAGTGATCATCCTGGAACTCCCGCAGCTCCGCATAGGTCACATAGACCCGCATGAGGTATTCCTCGCATCGGGGGTGGCTAACCCTCGGCTCGTAACAAGTCAGGGGGGGTAAGTGATATAATATCAGCACAACGGGCTTATCGTTAAACAACATAAGCACAACAAGAACAACCCCCTTACACAAACGTCACAAGATACTAACACACTTAGCATCATAACATGTTTATTTATCAAACCAACTTACCACACCTTCAGAAATCATTACAGGGATTTTATAAACAAATAAGTAAACCGTTCCTTTTATCTTTCTTAAGTCGTTATACCTAACTTCCCATAAAGCTAGTATAACACTTAAGCTTTTTATTTAAAACCAAGTATTACTTTTCTTCCAAAAATGATTCATAACCCTTTTTGAAATATTCAAGATTCTTATTATTTAGAACTCAAGTCCAAAGACATCAAAGTAAAGCCAAATTTAGTTTAACACACGTACGTCTACCGTACTATATATATTTCACAAATATCATGCTCAAAGGGATAGGAAGAATCACATACCTCCTCGGCTAAATCCACTTGCCAAGTCGGATATGTCGCGCGCAGAGTGTCAACCTATAATAGTCAAAACACGCCTATCAACTTCTAGTTTTACGTGGGATTCTTCTAAGTAAGATTTCTCTTAGTCTATGAAAAATTGGGCAGCACCTCCCCCGTTTCTACTCAATTCTCCACCTTTTTCAAGGCCCGATAATAGTAACCAACATGCCATAAATAAGGCGCAATAATTCCGAAACTTAAAGAAGGGGATCACACGCCCAAACGGAACGCGATTAACAATCTTCCCCTTAACAACAACAATAATTAAAGAAGGGGATCACACGCCCAAACGGAACGCGATTAACAATTTTCCCCTTAACAACAACAATAATTAAAGAAGGGGATCACACGCCCAAACGGAACGCGATTAACAATCTTCCCCTTAACAACAACAATAATTAAAGAAGGGGATCACACGCCCAAACAGAACGCGATTAACAATCTTCCCCTTAACAACAACAATGTAAGTACAGTCCAAAGTAAATACAATCCAAAGTAAATACAGTCCAAAGTAAATACAGTCCTTAAGTTGGGGTCCTTGGCCAACTTTTACAATTTTACTTATCCAATTACTCCATTAGTCTTCCAACTTATATTCCAATCTTTATATAAGTTATAGTTTCTTTGTTGTTAACTTCTTAGTCAAGTAATGGATACATTTTTACCATTTTAATGGCTAATATGCCAATTCTCCTTTTAACAAGTTAACAAGATCCAAATCTTTCCTTATATCTCATACTCCATAATATACTTCCAATATATGTATAATATCCAATATACATAATAATAAACTTCACAAAGAGGTTAAGGTTCATTACCTCAAAATAGCCCAAAAATATCCAAGAACTTAAAGTCGTTCCTAAGCAAGTTTTAGCTCCAAATACTTGTGTTCCAAACCACCACAAGTCACCCTTAGAAGTTCCTAACCAACTTCTATTCAAGAATTAACTCCAAAAAGTGAAGAACACTTAGGTTTCACTCTTGCAAGCTCTCGGCCAAGGGAGGGATTTTTGAGGCTAGGATGTGAAATCTTGTCTAACTCTTGGTTACTAATCTTCCTAATACATTAAGGAAGAACACTTAGAAGTTTAAGAATTATTGGACAACAATTGCTCAAAAAAATGGGGCTTTGGACGAGAGCAACTAGGAAAGGGAGAGAAAATATTTTCAAGTCTTGAAATGTTCTAAGTGTGGAAGATTTCATCAACTAGAGGTGTTTATATAGGACAACCAAGGGCTAGTATTGAAGCATGTGTATGGTATAGATTGAGGACATGTGTTTGTGTGGGTACCTTTGTCCACTTGTCCCACAAATGCCATGCAAGACTTTTGACCACTTGTCTTGCCCACTAACTTTGAAAAAAACGTTCATAATGCCATGTAAATGTCATGCCAGACTTTGACCACTTTTCTTGCCCACTAGTCTTGAAAAGAACGTCCACCCATGTCCACTTGGGGTGACACATGTCGCCCTCCTATTGGTCCAAAATATTTTATCTCTCGGAAAAATTTCATAATTGGAAAAAAATATTGAAAACGTAAAACTTCCTTCATAAGGTTCGGAATATTTTCCGTCGGAAAACAATTCTTTCATTCTTACCCTAATTAGGGTTTATACATTCGTACGTACGTCCTTACATACATACTCCGGAACTACGGGGTATAACATTACCTCCCCCTTAGAAACAATCATCCCGAATGTTCCTCCTAGATTCAATTAACTCAGATAACGGCATAGTCCCTCATAACTTGAACAATTTTCAAAATGCCACATATGGCCACAATAGAACACTTAAGTACATATGACAATTTAAAATTAACCAGTAGGAAAGTGAGTTACCTGGAGGTGTGGGGAATAAGTGAGGATACTTCTGCCTCATGTCCTCCTCTGTTTCCCACGTCATCTCCTATCTGTGCTCGTTCCGCCATAAGACCTTGACGGAAGCCACATCCTTTGTCCGCAGTCGCCTAACCTGACGATCGAGTATCGCTATGGGAATCTCCTCATACGATAACCCCTATGTCACTTGGACATCATCAATCGGGTGCACTCTAAACGGATCTCCGATACATCTCCTTAGCATAGAAACATGAAAAACCGGATGTACTGCCTCCAGATCGGACGGCAGATCCAACTCATAGGCAACCTTGCCTATCCTACGGACAATCTGATAAGGCCCAATGTACCTTGGGCTGAGCTTCCCCTTCTTCCCAAACCTCATCACACCCTTCATGGGTGACACCTTCAGAAAAACCCAATCAGCAACCTCGAACTCCAAATGTCGACGCCGATGATCTGCATACGACTTACCGACTCGGTATCAATAACCGCTCCTGGATAAGCTTCACCTTATCCACCGCCTGCTGAACCAAGTCCGGCCCGACTAACTGCACCTCACCCACATCAAACCAGCCTATCAGTGACCTGCACTTCCTCCCATATAAAGCCTCATAAGGCGTCATCTGGATACTGGAGTGGTAGATGTTGTTATACACAAACTCTACTAGCGGCAAATGATCCTCCCAGCTACCCCTGAAATCAATAACACAGGCTTGCAGCATATCCTCAAGTGTCTGGATGGTACGCTCTGCCTGTCCGTCGGTCTGAGGATGGAATGCAGTACTGAGGCTCACCTGCGTCCCTAATCTCTTCTGGAAGGACCTCCAGAAGTTAGTCGTAAACTGGGCTCCTTTGTCCGATATGATAGATATAGGGACCCCATGTAGTCTCACGATCTCTCGGATGTAAAGTCTAGCGTAATCCTCGGCCGAAAAAGTCGTCCTGACGGGAAGAAAGTGGGCTGATTTCGTCAGCCTGTCGACGATAACCCAGATAGAATCATGATTCTTCTGAGTGTGAGGTAACCCTGTAATAAATTCCATATTGATCACCTCCCACTTCCATGTCGGAATCTCTAAATGCGGAACAGCCCACTGTGCCTCCGGTGCTCGCCTTTACTGCGACAACTCGGGCACTGAGCAACAAACTCTGCAACGTCCCTCTTCAGGCCGTCCCACCAATACACAGATCTGAGGTCGTGGTACATCTTTGTCGACCCCGGATGGATAGAGTAACGAGCGATGTGTGCTTCCCCTAGGACCTGCTGTCGAAGTCCTGCAATATCTGGAACACACAACCTGCCCTCAAACCTTAGCACCCCATCAGGTGCCACCTCAAATGGACCCTTCCCCTCTCGAAGAGCCGTATCTCAATATTGTGCCATAATCGGATCCTCATATTATCGCCTCTTCACCTCCTCGACGAGGGAAGATTCGGCAACCTCTCAAACCCGAACCCCACTACTATCAGAATCAATCAATCGGACTCCAAGGCTCGCTAGCTGATGTAACTCGCGGAACATGCCCTCTCTCTGCGTCGCACATCTGAGAGACTACCCATCGACCTACGACTAAGGGCATCTGCCACTACATTGGCCTTCCCTGGGTGGTATAGGATATCGACATCATAATCCTTGAGTAGCTCTAACCACTGTCTCTGTCGCAAGTTCAGCTCCCTTTGGCTGAAGATATACTAGAGGCTCTTGTGGTCTGTGTAAATATCCACATGAACTCCATACAAATAATGTCTCCAGATCTTCAAGGCGTGAATCACTGCGGCCAACTCTAAGTCATGTGTGGGGTAGTTCTTCTCATGCTTCTTGGCTGCCGAGATCGTAGCTATAACCTTGCCCCGCTGCATCAACACATCCAAGCACGATGCCCGACGCATCACAATAAACCACATAGCCGTGCGGACCTGCGGAAGAGTAAGCTGGGCGGTCGTCAACCTCTCGCAAGATGGCGAAGCCCTCACAAGCATCCGTCCACTGAAACTTAGTTGCCTTCTGAGTCAGCTTGGTCAAGGGTGCTGAAATAGAAGCAAACTTCTCCACAAACCTCCGGTAGTAACCCGCAAGGCCCAAAAAGTTGCGCACCTCTGTCGGTGTAGTAGGTTTAGGACAACTCCTGACTGCCTCGATCTTTGCCGTATCCACCCGAATACCATCGGCCCCGACAATGTGCCCCAGAAACGCCACCGAAGCCAACCAAAACTCACACTTCGAAAACTTGGCATACAACCGCTGGTCCCGGAGAACTCTCAGCACCATCCTCAAATGCTCTGCATGCTCCTGCTCCGAGCGAGAATAAATCAAGATGTCATCAATGAATACTATCACAAACGTATCTAAAAATGGCTTGAACACTCGGTTCATCAAATCCATAAATCGCCGAGCATTGGTCAAGCCGAAGACATGACCGAACTCATAGTGCGTCTGGTCCGAATGCGATCCTAGGGACATCCGTCTCCCTAACTCGCACCTGATGGTAACCAGATCGTATGTCTATCTTGGAGAAACACCTCGCACCCTGCAACTGGTCGAACAAGTCATCAATCCTGGGAAGGGGGTATCTGTTCTTAATAGTCACCTTGTTCAGTTGCCTGTAATCGACACACATGCGCAGCGTCCCATCCTTCTTCTTCACGAACAATACCGGCGCTCCCCAGGGAGAAACACTAGGCCTGATGAAGCCGCTTCTCCAAAGAAATATCTCGGTGGTCCTTCAACTCTCTCAACTCGGCAGGTCATTCGTTACGTATGGCGGAATGGATATAGGTCGAGTATCGTGCGAATATCAATGCAAACTCTATCTCCCTCTCTCAAGAGGATACGGGAGGTCGTGCGGGAACACATCCGGGAACTCTCGACTACGGGGATCAAGGTCCGTATCACGACCTCGATATCAAATACCGAATGAGATGGTAGATATACCCTCTAAAACCATCTTCCCGGCCTTGAGGTAAGAAATAAACTTACCGCCGGCGACACGGTGTTCCACTCCCGATATGGCTCCCAGAAATCGAACCGTACCAACCGTTTCCTACAGTCTACATTGGCGTAGCAAGAATCTAACCAATCCATACCCATGATCACATCAAAATCGGTCATATCCAACTCTATCAAGTCGGCTAGGGTCTGACGACTGTATATAGTCACTGGGCAAGCCCTATATACCCGCTCAGCTACCACCGAATCCCCCACTGGCGTAGCTACCTCAAATGGGTCTATGGACTCAGGCTCTATCCCTATCCTACTAGCAATATGGGGAGATATATAGGACAAGGTAGAACCTGGATCTATCAAGGCATATACGTCACAAACAGAAAACTGATAAAGTACTGTGATGACATCCGGTGACGCCTCACGGTCTGGCGGTGGGACATGGCATAAATGCGATTCTCGAGGACCGGAACTAGGACCCTTTCCACGACCTCCGCGACCTGGCTGGCCCACGAGCACCACGCCTCGGCGAGTAATCGTAGGAGATGAAGACCGGCTAAAGACCACGTAGGTGAACCCTACCATTTGCGCTGCCGCCGGTGGACGATCTCCGCAAAGTGACCTGCTGGCGCAGTGTAACAAGCTCCCGCAGAGTACCACAACTCTCGTAATGGGATCTACCACATCGAACACACCGAGAGGAAGGTGGTCTCGATCGGTTAGCACCTCGCTACGGAAGTCGAAGTCCGGGGCCCCGACACGCCCCGAATAGCTGGCCGCCGAAGACGGTGTAGGAGTGCTCGAGTGGTGCGGTGCAAATCTAGTTCTTCTTTGAGGCCGTCGCCCAGAGCTACCTAAAGACCTGTCGTCTGGCCTTCTTCGCTGATATCACCAACCGTCGGCCTTTCGCTCGCCTCACAAGTGCACGAGCTGCGTGCGGGCAATGTCCATTCCCGGTGAAGAGCTACACCCGAGCAAGACTCTGCCAAGTAGTCATCAAGCACTGTGACGTAGCGGTGCACTCTGTCCTCCATATCTGCCACTAACGCGGGGACATACCGAGCCAACGAGTCAAACTCCACGTTGTACTCCCGAACTGTGCGCCCGCACTGCCTCAGCATCAAAAATCTGTCGGCTCATGCTCTCCTCATCTGTGGAGGCAAGAAGTGAGTGAGAAATGCCTCTGAGAACTCGTCCCCAAGCAATGGGCGCGCATGATCCCCGGGGCGGCTCGTAGATCAAACCCGATCATCGCAGATATCACGCGGCCGATGTGAACCTAAGACCACCGACTCGGTCTCGAAGCCTTGATCACTCTCGATCCAGAATCGCGTCGGATGAACTACTGCGGATCATCCTCAGGCCTCGACCCATAGAACTCTGGCGGGCTGCAACTCAGAAAGTCCCGAAGTCTTAAACTATCCGACCTCGGGTGAACCACGGGTACTCTGGGCCGAATCGATGATCCGGCCTATCCTCGTGCCTCGCCACGACCAGCTAATAATCGGGCCATCTCGCGTAACCCATCTCCTCTGCTCCAGGTTGTGGGACTGGAGGCTCAGGTGTCGTGGCCTCAGTAACCACTGTTGCGGCTCTAAACCCTGCTGGGGTCGGCGGCGTCGTGGAACTCGCCGTCTTGGGTATCACCTCGGGTAAAGGCTGGGCCTGGGCCCTCGTGACCCTCTGTCCTCTGGCGGCTCCTCGTTTGCCTTGCCGCCGGGCGGGTTGCCTTGCGTGGAGGCATAACTGGTAAACAAAAGAAATTCGTCAGAGGGGTCCAACTTATAACACAGCTCTAAGGCACGATCTCATAGTGAGAAGAATGGAAACCAATCCTAAATATCCTGCAGCCTCCTGATTATTGGTGTGGTGCACAACACACCGATAATCAAGACTCTTCTAGATACGGTCTGTAGACACTTTCCGAGGATTTAACTGCTCTGATACCACTTTTGTCACGACCCGTTCCCGGGCCCGTGACTGGTGCCTTACCCGGGCACCTAAGTAGACATACATCAGAGTAACCAGCGGAATATAAACTTTGCAAACATGAAACAGTGGAAAATAAGAACAGTCTATCCAAAGAAAAGTTGTCTTTCGGCATGTATATAAATACCAAAAGTGAACAGTTACATCCCAAAAATTACAACAGGACTACATACCTCTAAGAATGTAAACAACTATGGCGGGACAGGGCCCCGCCATACCCTGAATGTACTTAAACCTACAATGACAGGGAAATCATACCCAAAAGACAAGCCTCCGGAGGAACGGGGCTTTCCCAAAAAGCAGAATAGTGATCCTAGGAGCGGGGATCAACAACCGGAGTACCTCTACATGCGGCATGAACGCAGCCCCCCGAAGGAGGTCAGTACAACAAGTACTAAGTATGTGAAACTGTAAAGTACTGATATATATATAAAACTATAACATTTTAAAACCAATTCACAAATATGTACGAAACAACCCAATTTAACCGCACATAGTGCCACATCATAAACAAGAGCAAAATAGATATAACGTAACTGGTCTTTTCTAGGCCGCTAATGATCGAAGCAAGGCCAATCGCCCATAGTATCATTATGCGAGCCTAATCCTGGAACTCCCTCAGTCCGCATAGGCCACCTAGGCCCACATGAGGTATTCCTCGCATCGGGGGGTAGCTAACCCGGCGTAAATCGCCCGACTCCCGCATCGCGTAGCGCATGGACGCGTGAGGTATTCTCGCGACGGCGTAACACACGAGTGATTATCACGGAACTCCCGCGACTCGCATAGGTCACATGGACCTGCATGAGGTATTCCTCGCATCGGGGGTGGCTAACCCTCGGCTCGTAACAAGTCAGGGGGGTAAGTGATATAATATCAGCACAACAGGCTTATCGTTAAACAACATAAGCACAACAAGAACAACCCCCTTACACAAACGTCACAAGATACTAACACACTTAGCATCATAACATGTTTATTTATCAAACCAACTTACCACACCTTCAGAAATCATTACAAGGCTTTTATAAATAAATAAGTAAACCGTTCCTTTTATCTTTCTTAAGTCGTTATACCTAACTTCCCATAAAGCTAGTATAACACTTAAGCTTTTTATTTAAAACCAAGTATTACTTTTCTTCCAAAAATGATTCATAACCCTTTTTGAAATATTCAAGATTCTTATTATTTAGAACTCAAGTCCAAAGACATCAAAGTAAAGCCAAATTTAGTTTAACACACGCGTCGTCTACCGTACTATATATATATTTCACAAATATCATGCTCAAAGGGATAGGAATAATCACATACCTCCTCGCTAAATCCACTTGCCAAGTCGGATATGTCGCCTTGAGTGTCAACCTATAATAGTCAAAACACGCCTATCAACTTCTAGTTTTACGTGGGATTCTTCTAAGTAAGATTTCTCTTAGTCTATGAAAAATTGGGCAGCACCTCCCCCGTTTCTACTCAATTCTCCACCTTTTTCAAGGCCCGATAATAGTAACCAACATGCCATAAATAAGGCGCAATAATTCCGAAACTTAAAGAAGGGGATCACACGCCCAAACGGAACGCGATTAACAATCTTCCCCTTAACAACAACAATAATTAAAGAAGGGGATCACACGCCCAAACGGAACGCGATTAACAATCTTCCCCTTAACAACAACAATAATTAAAGAAGGGGATCACACGCCCAAACGGAACGCGATTAACAATCTTCCCCTTAACAACAACAATAATTAAAGAAGGGGATCACATGCCCAAACGGAACGCGATTAACAATCTTCCCCTTAACAACAACAATGTAAGTACAGTCCAAAGTAAATACAGTCCAAAGTAAATACAGTCCTTAAGTTGGGGTCCTTGGCCAACTTTTATAATTTTACTTATCCAATTACTTCATTAGTCTTCCAACTTATATTCCAATCTTTATATAAGTTATAGTTTCTTTGTTGTTAACTTCTTAGTCAAGTAGTGGATACATTTTTACCATTTTAATGGCTAATATGACAATTCTCCTTTTAACAAGTTAACAAAATCCAAATCTTTCCTTATATCTCATACTCCATAATATACTTCCAATATATGTATAATATCCAATATACATAATAATCAACTTCACAAAGAGGTTAAGGTTCATTACCTCAAAATAGCCCAAAAATATCCAAGAACTTAAAGTCGTTCCTAAGCAAGTTTTAGCTCCAAATCCTTGTGTTCCAAACCACCACAAGTCACCCTTAGAAGTTCCTAACCAACTTCTATTCAAGAATTAACTCCAAAAAGTGAACACTTAGGTTTCACTCTTGCAAGCTCTCGGCCAAGGGAGGGATTTTTGAGGCTAGGGTGTGAAATCTTGTCTAACTCTTGGTTACTAATCTTCCTAATACATTAAGCAAGAACACTTAGAAGTTTAAGAATTATTGGAAAACAATTGCTCAAAAAAATGGGGCTTTGGACGAGAGCAACTAGGAAAGGGAGAGAAAATATTTTCAAGTCTTGAAATGTTCTAAGTGTGGAAGATTTCATCAACTAGAGGTGTTTATATAGGACAACCAAGGGCTAGGATTGAAGCATGTGTATGGTATAGATTGAGGACATGTGTTTGTGTGGGTCCCTTTGTCCACTTGTCCCACAAATGCCATGCAAGACTTTTGACCACTTGTCTTGCCCACTAACTTTGAAAAAAACGTCCATAATGCCATGTAAATGCCATGCAAGACTTTGACCACTTGTCTTGCCCACTAGTCTTGAAAAAAACGTCCACCCATGTCCACTTGGGGTGACACATGTCGCCCTCCTATTGGTCCAAAATATTTTATCTCTCGGAAAAATTTCATAATTGGAAAAAAATATTGAAAACGTAAAACTTCCTTCACAAGGTTCGGAATATTTTCCGTCGGAAAACAATTCTTTCATTCTTACCCTAATTAGGGTTTATACATTCGTACGTACGTCCTTACATACATACTCCGGAACTACGGGGTATAACAATATCCTCATGTGTCTGGATAGTACGCTCGGCCTGTCCGTCGGTCTGAGGATGAAACGCAGTACTGAGACTCACTTGTGTCCCTAATCCCTTCTGGAAAGACCTCCAGAAGTTAGCCGTGGCCGGGCTCCTGCATGCGAAATGATCGATATAGGAACTCCGTGCAGTCTCACAATCTCTCTGATATACAATCTAGCATAATCCTCGGCTGAAAAAGTCGTCCTGACTGGAAGAAAGTGGGCTGATTTCGTCAGCCTGTCGACAATAACCCAGATAGAATCATGCTTCCTCTGAGTGTGAGGTAACCCTGTAATAAAGTCCATATTGATCACCTCCCACTTCCATGTCGGAATCTCTATCATCTGCAACAACCCACCAGCCTTCTGGTGCTCCACTTTGACTTGCTGACAATTCGGACACTGCACAACAAACTCTGCAACGTCCCTCTTCAGGCCACCCCACCAATATATACACCTGAGGTCATGGTACATCTTAGTCGACCCCGGATGAATAGAGTAACAAGCCGTGTGCCTCCCGAGAATCTGGCGACGAAGTCTGCTACATCGGGAACACATAACTCGCCCTCAAATCTTAGCACCCCATCAGTGCTACCTCAAATAGACTCTTCTCCTCTCAAGAGCCGTATCTCGATACCTGCATACACAATCGGATCCTCATAATGTCGCCTCTTCACCTCTCGCCGACGATGGGCGACTCGGCAACCTCTCGAACCCGAACCCCACTACTATCGTAACCAACCAAACGAACCCCAGGCTCACTACCGATGTAACTCGCGGACCATGCCCCTTTTCTCTGCGCACATCGGCGGACTACCCATCGATCTGCGACTAAGGGCATCTGCAACTACATTGGCCTTCCCTGGGTGGTATAGGATATCGACATCATAATCCTTAAGTAGCTCTAACCACCATCTCTGTCGCAGGTTCAGCTCTCTCTGGCTGAATATATACTTGAGGCTCTTGTGGTCTGTGTAAATATCCACATGAACTTCATATAAATAATGTCTCCAGATCTTCAAGGCATGAATCACTGCTGTCAACTCTAAGTCATGTGTGGGGTAGTTCTTCTCATACTTCCCGAAATTTGTCGAGATCGTAGTTATAACTTCTGCGTCTTTGCATCAAGACGCACTCCAAGCTCGACCCCGACGCATCACAATAAACCACATATCCATCTAAACCCTCTAGAAGAGTAAGAACTGGGGCGGTCGTCAATTTCTCCTTCAGTAACAGGAAGCTCTCCTCACAAGCATCCGTCCACTGGAACATAGCTGCTTTCTGAGTCATCCTAGTCAAGGGTGCCGAAATGGAAGCAAAATTCTCCACAAATCTCCGATAATAACCCGCAAGGCCCAAAAAGCTACGCACCTCCGTCGGTATAGTGGGTCTAGGCCAAGTCTTGACTGCCTCAATCTTTGTTGTATCAACCCGAATACCATCGGCCCCGATAACATGCCCTAAGAAAGCCACTGAAGCCAACCAAAGCTCGCATTTCGAGAACTTGGCATACAACTGCCGGTCCCGAAGGACTCGATCACCGTCGCCGAATGATCTGCATGCTCCTGCTCTGTGCGCGAATAAACCAGGATATCATCAATGAATACTATAATGAACATGTCCAAGAATGGCTTGAACACCCGATTCATCAAATCCATGAATACTGTTGGGGCGTTGGTCAGCCCGAAAGACATCACCATGAACTCATAGTGCCCATACCGGGTCCTGAATGCAGTCTTTGGGATATCTGTCTCTCTAACTCACACCTGATGATAACCAGACCGCAGGTCTATCTTGGAGAAACACCTCGCACCCTGCAACTGGTCAAACAAATCATCAATCCTGGGGAGGGGGTATCTGTTCTTGATAGTTACCTTATTCGGTATGCGTAATCAACACACATACGCAGCGTCCCATCCTTCTTCTTTACAAATAAAACCGGCGCTCCCCAGGGAGAAACACTAGGTCTGATAAAGCCTTTTTCCAGCAAATCTTTCAGCTGGTCCTTCAACTCCCTCAACTCAGCAGGTGTCATCATGTATGGTGGAATAGATATCGGTCGAGTGTCTGGAAACATATCAATGCAAAACTCAATTTCCCTTTTAGGAGGGATACCCGGTGTTATACCCCGTAGTTTCAAGGTATGTATGCGAGGACGTACGTACGAGAATACGACATTGGAATTGGAATGGAAGAAAGAGGTGATTTTTCCACGGAAAAGTTTCCGGGTTTTGTGAAGGAAAAAGATTCGTTTATGGGAATTGGATTCCCAGATTTGGTATTCGGACTTCTTGGAATTTTAGAGAATTATGGAGTTTTATTTTCGGAAATGGTCACGTGGGGCCCACGGGAGAAAATTCTGATTTTGTGAGGCCCACTTTGTTTTGAGATTTTGGCCATTGTGGATATTTTGGAAGATGAAATATTTTGGACGAGTAGGAGGCGACACGTGTCACCCCTAGTTGGCTTGGGCGAATTCCACTTTGTACACAACACCGTTTAGAGTCGTTTTTAAACGAAGCGTTTACACAACTCGCGTAGGATAAATTCCGGCTATGTCATTTCTAATTTTTGCGAATTTTTCCGAGAGACGAAACATTTTGGACCAACGAGAGGGCGACACTTGTCACCCTCTCATTGATGGTTGTTACACGGCATTGAGGCCAATTGGATGACAATTTTTGTCAAGTAGTTGGTAGGATATTTTGTGTGCAAGTTGGCCAAGGACACTTGCCTAAATCCTCACCCTACACTTGCCTTGCACTTGGCATAATCTTGGCCATTGGTTGGCCATGTCTTGACCTATAAATACCCCCCTTGTTGAAGAGTTATTTCATCCTAAATTGAGCAATCTATCTAAGTCTCAAATCCCCCCCTCTCCCTCTTGTTGTTTCGTCCAAACACACCCCTCCCCTTTTGAGAAGCCTAGCCGAAACACTACCCCCCCTCCTTTGGTAGAAAAGTTGCCTTCTAGTATTGTTATAATGCCCAAATTACCCTAGCCCAAATCCCTTAGTCCTTAGTAGAAGTTGTGAAGAACTTCTAAGGTTTTCTGAGCTCTGGGAGCGCACAACTTAGG
The DNA here is from genome assembly GCA_029844215.1 of Przewalskia tangutica. Classification (NCBI taxonomy): domain Eukaryota; kingdom Viridiplantae; phylum Streptophyta; class Magnoliopsida; order Solanales; family Solanaceae; genus Przewalskia; species Przewalskia tangutica. The sequence continues at coordinate 86,026,461 of CM056735.1, read as the reverse complement.
AGCTAAACCTTGCTCAGGCGCGACTTTTATCTAGGATATTATTGGGCTTACCGAGGTAAATAACCTTATCCTCCTTTTGTAATTAGAATATATATACTGTAGAAGTATAGGAATAAGTATTAAATACTTAGAAGGATATTGCGAATAGAATTGAGCTGTTATCACGATGAAGGGTTTAAAAGATGAATAATAGAGCTGTACTTACATGGGAATTTGTTTTCACGATGAACTTGAGTAGCTCACCGGGTAGGAAGTGCTGCCCAAATGACCATAGAATAACGAACCCTGCGCTTAGAACTTTGTACGATGCTGATACGGGCGTTGATAGGCGTATTGGATTGTTATGAGTCGATACTCTGCGCGCGACATATTCAACTTGGCGGGAGGTTTTCACGAGAAGGTATGTGATTCTTCCTAAAGCATGATATTTTACAATATATATAGTACGGTGAGCGTACATGTGTTAATCGAATAATAACTACGGCAATGTCTTTGACTTAAGCTGAATAATACTTACGGAATGCCTCACGGCTTAAGCGAATAACACTTTCTGAATGCCTCACGGCTTAAGCTCGAATAATAAAGAATCGAAAACATTTCAAAGGAATCTTGAATCATTTTTTTCGTAAGAGTAACACTTGGTTTTAAAAGCTTAAGAGTTATACTAGCTTTATGGGAGGTTAGGTATAACGGCTAAGAGTGATAAAAAGAACGATTTATTGATTTAAGGAAATAAGAGACTTGACTTATTATACTAATATGAATTTTGTTAAAAGTGTGAAACCTCATTAGTGAGTAATTAGTATTTTGGTTTTCAAAAGGAATGATGTTTTACCAATCGAATAAATGTCGAACAAACCACGTAGCTAATAAAGGAATTATTTTGACTAATAAGGTATTATTAAAACTAGTAGAAACTTCCATCTGCATAGGAGCTAAGATGAGACAAAAGGATATTACATTTACTAGATCATGGTCATTGTAATAAGATTGTTACGAATAATAATAACCTACTCACACTTAGGGTATATGTTTCTCAAATTGTTTTAAAGGATTAAAACTATGAACTACAAACCCTTTCAAAATGAGAAACTTGAGTAATTGGAATTAGGCAAACTTGAGCGTTAGGAAAAGAATGTTGTTACTTGATTTTACAAGGAGAAGTGTTTTAATGTACTTCAAAAGATAATTACTCTATTTTTATACTACGGTTATTGTGTGACTTTTGTAAAAGAAACGGATCTTTTAAAGAGTAATACATGAAGTACTTTGGGGCTAACAACCCGAACTTGTTAACATAATGTAGAAAGTACCTTGTGTGAATAACTTGATTGTATTGATTTGTGATAGTCTTGTAATATTTTCTTGTTGGTGGATAAGTAAACATGTTAGGATGCTACGTGAGTTAGTATCTTGTGATATTTGTGTAAAGGGGTTTTCCTTGTTGTGCTTATGTTGTTTAGCAATAATCGGTTATGTTGATATTATATCATTCATAACTCGGGGTTAAGCCCTCCGTCTGGGGTAGACTTCGCGGGTCGATGGACCTATGATTCGAGAATACCTTATGCAGTGCAGTATGGCCTATGCGGGCTGCGGGAGTTCGAGGTTAGTATGTGGCCCTTGTGGTCATGCGGTTCTTGTAGCCATGCGGACGACGAGTCTAGGGCGGCTGCAGGGAGTAGCTACCCTCGATGCGGGGTTATACCTCATGCGGGCCTATCTGTTTGGCCTATGCGGAGTGCGGGAAGTTCGAGGACTAGATCGCGCATTAGATCTGCGGCGAGTGGCGGCTTTGATCATGTGATGGTCTAGACAGATCTCATGATCTGATTTATGACCTTGTTGGTGCGTGGGTTTTAGTAGTCGGCCACGCCGTACTTACCCCGCACGGTTCTATTGTGATGACTTTGAGGCATGAGTCACGACTTGACATGGCCGCTTATTTATTGTGAATCGTAGTTTTGGCTTATCATACATGTCTCTGCCTTATAGACTACTATGATTTCATTTACGATATTTTGATTTCACATACTTGGTACTGTTATCGACCTCGCCCGGGCTGCGTTCATGCCGAGTAAAGGTACTCCTACCGTTGATCCGTTCTTAGGATCACCGCTTGGCGTTGGGAAAGCTCCGTTTCTCGGAAGCTTAGCATTTTGGTATGGTCCCACATCGTTGTAGATATTCGTATTGGGGTATGGCGGGGCCTGTCCGCCATTGTTGTTTTAAACTCTTAGAGTGCATAGACTGTTGTAAGGTTGGGATGTAGCTATTCATTTTGGGTTATTTATATACATTATGCCGAAGGCAACTTTTCAGCGTGTCTTATTTATCTTGTTTCATATCTTGGTTGTTTTATATTCCATTGGTTTTCTCGATGTATGACTACTTGGGTGCGGGTAAGGCACGATCCACGAACCGGGCAGTCGTGACAAAAGTGGTATCGAAGCGATTAATCCTCGGAAAGTGTCTGAACCGTATCTAGTAGTCTTGATTATCGGTGTGTTGTGCACCACACCAATAATCGAGAGGCTATAGGATATTTAGGATTGGTTTCCATTCTTCTCACTCGAGATCGTGCTTTAGAGCCGTGTTATAAGTTGGACCCTCTAACGTATTCCTTTCCTTTACCGGTGATGCCTCGCGCCCGCAACCTTTCGGGCCCGAAGGAAAAGCGTGAAGAAGGCTGCGAGTAAATCTGAGAGATTTAGAAGGCACAGGCCCAATCATCACTGAGGTGATGCTTCATGCGAGGAGTTACGAGGCGTCGCGGCCCGGTAGAGTTTGTACGGCAGCGATTCCTCTGCGGTCATGACATCTGGACTTTCAGTTCCACGACTGGGAGCAGAAAATATGGATTGGAAGGAGACGGCCCTGTTGCTAGCAAAGGACTTGGCAGCCAGAGAGTATTTTATGTCCCGGTATTCCAAGGATATTGATGCTTATCTAAAGAAGGGTTGTGAGGGAGTAGCTCTTGATCGAGGGGCGAGCGGGCTTGCGTTCAGGATTATGTGCGGTGGTGAGAGAGGTAGAGATCGTGAGTGGCCAGGAAGCGGCGAGAAGAGGGCCGGTTGGCGGGATCATTTGGTAACTCTCGGCGAATCGCCTCGGCCGAATTAGACATGCGCCTCCGCCCGATGCAGTGTCCTCGCGGGGTTGATTTTCCTCGGTGTTCACGCGTGTGTGGTGTAATCGGGAAGTGCGTCTTTCTGGTGCTTGTTTTTATTGCGGCCGTCAGGGCCATATGGCAAGGTAATGTTCTATGAGGAAGGATACAAGCACGAGAACTCAGCCTCCTAGACCCGTTGTGGATGCAGTGGTTCGGAGAGGAGGGGGTGTTAGCCAGAGGAGGCCACCCCCACCTCGGTGTGGCCGTTGTGGTCGATGTCATCGTGGGGAGTGTCGTTCTTCCGCGTCAGCTTGTTATGTTTGCGGCCAGCAGGGCCAGTTTGCGAGGAATTGTCCGACCAAGGGTGGTGCGGATGTAGAGACTCGGCGCCGGGATCGATGGATAGTTCATCACCTTCCCACTATGCGCAGCAGGCGGGTTTGATTAGAACGACCTAAGGGAAGTGCCGCGTAGATACAGGTATATCCTTAACCCTTTAGAGATTTATATGTGTAGCGAATATCTTAAGTATTATGTTCAGATAGCATTGTGTTAACTGTGATTGGGAATCATGATTAGTTAATCAGGAAAGATTGGGGGATAGAGAAAGTGGGAGCCTTAGGATGTGTACGTAGAGACCTTAGAGGCGAGGCCATCTTTGGTAAAAGAATTACTTCGTGTTTGACCCTTGTCGAGGTGCATAGTACGTGAGATATTTTGTGGGATGAATCCCTGGGTAATGTGGAATGAAAGAGGGTAGAAGACCGCTAGGTTTTAAACGTGATTTGGTGAGATTGTTCCGAATCAGGGAGCTAGTGTTTGCGCATTGCCGGGTTGGGTGGAGGCCATGTGGCGGGTCGACCCGTGGCCTGTTTGGTGGTGGGGTCAGTTTTTGGTGGTCCCGCCGGGTGGTAGGGTCACTAGGGTGTTAGGCCCAAGTTTAGTTAACCAACGTACGAGTTCGTGGATACATTCGACCAGTAGTCGGGCCGAGGAGGTCAGCCCGTCTTGTCTTCTAGCAAAGACCGTGTACTCGGTAGGGGTGATTATATCAGAAAGGTTGTAAGGCTGCACGGAGTGCCTACCTTCACCTTATGACAGACAGTGGAGCCCAGGGTACGGCTGTTTCCTTTTTTTGGAAGTTTTACCAGGCAGGGTTAAGAACTCAGGTAAGTCTCAGAATCGCATTCGCCCTCGGGCAGTGTTTGGATTTCAGGAGTAGTTGTGGGGATTGTTGTCTCCTGTAAAGGGAATGTTTAAGCTACCATTTTCAGTATTCGGATGTCGCCTTAGGAAGCCTTGTAGGGGCGGAAGTATAAGTTGCCGATCGATTGGTTCGATGTTGGCAAGGTTCAGATAGTTGGTTCAGGTTTGTTCCAGCAGACTGTGGATAGGGTGTGACGAGTTTTGGAAAACAGGAAACTTAGCCGTGTTACTTTGGGCCTTTTTGAGTTCATGTGAAGATTAGGCCAGGTTGCCTATATGTTAGCATTGCCGTCTGACTTAGGAGGCGATGCGTCCGTCTTCGTATTGTTATGTTCGGTAAAGTATCGGAAATCCACCCAGAGTGTTCCCAGTTAATGATGACCACGTTAGAGATAGTAACCCCGAGATTTGGAAACTAAGCAGTAACAGAAGGGTGGTAAGAGTTCGAGCGTACAAGAAGTGTACGACATCCTCAGGGATCGCAAGCAGCCGGTACCATTTGTTGGGTCGTCGGGGCAAGGCTCGCGACAAAGTGACAAAAGTGGTATCACGACGAGTAAAGGAAGAACGAGCATGTATTACGAGCATAGGTGTGATCATTCGTTTGTAAAGAGTAGGCGAAGGAGTATCTTTTAGATCTCGGTAGGAGTTTTTGTGATAGAGGTGATTCCTCGTGGACTTGGAGATAAGTATGCGCTTGTTGTGTTGTGACCGGTGTGGCATGGTTGTTTAAAGTAAGTATAGCGATAAGGACTATCTTGGCGCTGCTTGTTTTGATACCTAGAAGGAACATTCGGGACGAATGTTTCTGCGAGAGGAGAATGTTATAACCCTTAGTTTCAAGGTATGTATGCGAGGACGTACGTACGAGAATACGACATTGGAATTGGAATGGAAGAATGAGGTGATTTTTCCCACGGAAAAGTTTCCGGGTTTTGTGAAGGAAAAGATTCGTTTATGGAATGGATTCCCAGTTTGGTATTCGGACTTCTTGGAATTTTAGAGAATTATGGAGTTTTATTTTGGAAATGGTCACGTGGGGCCACGGGAGAAAATTTACTGGTTTTGTGGGCCCACTTTGTTTTGAGATTTTGGCCATTGTGGATATTTTGGAAGATGAAATATTTTGGGCGAGTAGGAGGCGACACGTGTCACCCCCTAGTTGGCTTGGGCGAATTCCACTTTGTACACAACACGTTTAGAGTCGTTTTCGACGAAACGTTTTACAACTTCGCGTAGGATAAATTCGGCTATGTCATTTCTAATTTTTGCGAATTTTTCCGAGGCGAAACATTTTGGACCAACGAGAGGGCGACACTTGTCACCCTCTCATTGATGGTTGTTACACGGCATTGAGGCCAATTGGATGACAATTTTTGTCAAGTAGTTGGTAGGATATTTTGTGTGCAAGTTGGCCAAGGACACTTGCCTAAATCCTCACCCTACACTTGCCTTGCACTTGGCATAATCTTGGCCATTGGTTGGCCATGTCTTGACCTATAAATACCCCCCTTGTTGAAGAGTTATTTCATCCTAAATTGAGCAATCTATCTAAGTCTCAAATCCCTCCCTCTTGTTGTTTCGTCCAAACACACCCCTCCCCTTTTGAGAAGCCTAGCCGAAACACTACCCCCCCTCCTTTGGTAGAAAAGTTGTCTTCTAGTATTGTTATAATGCCCAAATTACCCTAGCCCAAATCCTTTAGTCCTTAGTAGAAGTTGTGAAGAACTTCTAAGGTTTTCTTGGAGCTACCGGAGCGCACAACTTAGGAGCTAAACCTTGCTCAGGCGCGACTTTTATCTAGGATATTATTGGGCTTACCGAGGTAAATAACCTTATCCTCCTTTTGTAATTAGAATATATATACTGTAGAAGTATAGGAATAAGTATTAAATACTTAGAAGGATATTGCGAGAATAAATTGAACTGTTATCACGATGAAGGGTTTAAAAGATGAATAATAGATGTACTTACATGAATTTGTTTTCTGATGAACTTGAGTAGCTCAGGGTAGGGAAGTGCTGCCCAAATGACCATAGAATAACGAACCCTCTGCTTAGAACTTTGTGCGATGCGATACGGGCGTTGATAGACGTGTTTGGTATTTATAGGTCGATACTCTGCGCGACATATTCAACTTGGCAGGAGGTTTTCGCCGAGAAGGTATGTGATTCTTCCTAAAGCATGATATTGTACAATATATATAGTACGGTAGACGTACATGTGTTAGCTGAATAATAACTACGGCAATGTCTTTGACTTAAGCCTGAATAATACTTACGGCAATGCCTCACGGCTTAAGCTTTGAATAACACTTTCGTGATGCCTCACCTTAAGCACGAATAATAAAGAATCGAAAACATTTCAAAGGAATCTTGAATCATTTTTTTGTAAGAGTAACACTTGGTTTTAAAAGCTTAAGAGTTATACTAGCTTTATGGGAAGTTAGGTATAACGGCTTAAGAGTGATAAACGAAACGATTTATTGATTTAAGGAAATAAGAGACTTGACTTATTATACTAATATGAATTTTGTTAAAAAGTGTGAAACCTCATTAGTGAGTAATTAGTATTTTTGGTTTTCAAAAGGAATGATGTTTTACCAATCAGAATAAATGTCGAACAAACCACAGCAGCGTTAATAAAGGGAATTATTTTGACTAATAAGGTATTATTAAAACTAGTAGAAACTTCCATCCGTAGGAGCTAAGATGAGACAAAAGGATATTACATTTACTAGATCACGGTCTTTGTAATAAGATTGTTACGAATAATAATAACCTACTCACACTTAGGGTATATGTTTCTCAAATTGTTTTAAAGGATTAAAACTATGAACTACAAACCCTTTCGAAAATGAGAAACTTGAGTAATTGGAATTAGGCAAACTTGAACGTTAGGAAAAGAATGTTGTTACTTGATTTTACAAGGAGAAGTGTTTTAATGTACTTCAAAGATAATTACTCTATTTTTATACTACGGTTATTGTGTGACTTTTGTAAAAGAAAGCGGATCTTTTAAAAGAGTAATACATGAAGTACTTTGGGGCTAACAACCGAACTTGTTAACATAATGTAGAAAGTACCTTGTGTGAATAACTTGATTGTATTGATTTGTGATAGTCTTGTAATATTTTCTTGTTATTGGATAAGTAAACATGTTAGGATGCTACGTGAGTTAGTATCTTGTGATATTTGTGTAAAGGGTTTTCCTTGTTGTGCTTATGTTGTTTAGCAATAATCGGTTATGTTGATATTATATCATTCATAACTCCGGGGTTAAGCGCCTCCGACGCGGGGTAGACTCGGTGGTCGATGGACCTATGATTCGAGAATACCTTATGCGGTGCAGTATGGCCTATGCGGAGCTGCGGGAGTTCGAGTTAGTATCGCGGCCCTTGTGGTCATGCGGTTCTTGTAGCCATGCGGACGACGCGAGTCTAGGGCTGGGGAGTAGCTACCCTCGATGCGGGTTATACCTCATGCGGGCCTATCTGTTTGGCCAATGCGGTGCGGGAAGTTCGAGGACTAGATCGCGCATTAGATCTGAGCGAGTGGCGGCTTTGATCATGTGGCGATGCAAGCAGATCTCATGATCTGATTTATGACCTTGTTAGTGCGTGGGTTTTAGTAGTCGGCTACGCGCCGTACTTACCCGTGCGGTTCTATTGTGATGACTTTGAGGCATGAGTCCACGACTTGACATGATCGCTTATTTATTGTGAACGTAGTTTTGGCTTATCATACATGTCTCGCCTTATATAGACTACTATGATTTCATTTCTGATATTTTGATTTCACATACTTGGTACTGTTATCTTGACCTCGCCCGGGCTGCGTTCATGCCGCGGTAAAGGTACTCCTCCGTTGATCCGTTCTTAGGATCACCGCTTGGCGTTGGGAAAGCTCCGTTTCTCGGAAGCTTAGCATTTTAGTATGGTCCTGTCGTTGTAGATATTCGTATTCGAGGTATGGCGGGGCCCTGTCCGCCATTGTTGTTTAAACTCTTAGAAGTGCTGTAGACTGTTGTAAGGTTGGGATGTAGCGTTCATTTTGGGTTATTTATATACATTATGCGAAAGGCAACTTTTTCAGCGTGTCTTATTTATCTTGTTTCATATCTTGGTTGTTTTATATTCCGCTGGTTTTCTCGATGTATGACTACTTGGGTGCGGGTAAGGCACGATCCACGAACCGGGCAGTCGTGACACCCGGGAGATCGTCTGGGAATACGTTTGGAAACTCTCCGACAACCGGAACTGACTGAAGGTCTGGTATCTTGGCCTCAGTATTGAATACCCAAACCATATGGTAGATATACCCCTTCTGCACCATCTTCCTAGCCTTGAGGTAAGAAATAAACCTACCCCTCGGCGACGCAGTATTCCCCTTCCACTCGATAACCGGCTCCCCAGGAAACTGGAACCGTACCAATCTCTCTCTACAATCCACATTGGCATAGCAGGACGCTATCCAATCCATACCCATAATCACATCAAAGTCCGTCATATCCAACTCTATCAAGTCGGCTGAGGTCGGCGATCAGTATATAGTCATCGGGCAAGCCTTATATACCATTCGGCTACCGAATCACTGCGACGTAGCTACCTCAAAAGGTTTTATGGACTCAGGCTCTATCCCTATTCTACCAGTAATATGAGGAGATATATAGGACAAGGTAGAACCTGGATCTATCAAAGCATATACATCACAACATGAAACCAATAATGTACTGTGGCGACATCCGTGACGCCTCCGGTCTGACGACGGTGGACATAGCATAAATGCGGTTCTGAGGACCGCTGGAACTAGGACCCTTGCCACGACCTCTGCCGCGACCTGTTGGCCCATGAGTACCCTGCCCTCCGGGGCGAGTAACCGTAGGAGATGAAGACTCGGCGAATGACCCTGTAGGCTGAACCCTACCATCTGTGTTGCCTCTGGTCAGACAGTCCCTCGAAATATGACCCTGCTAGCCACAAGTGTAGCAAGGCCCCACAGTAATACCACAACTCCCGAAATGGGATCTACCACATCGGCCACACCGAGAGGGGGGTGGTCTCGATCTGGTAGCATCCCTGCTTCCTGAAGCTTGAAGCCACAGGGCCACGGCCACTCTGAATACCTGGAAGTCCGGAAGACGGTGGAGGAGCACTACGAGCGGTGAGGTGCAAATCGATCTGGCTTGAGTCGTCGCCTCGAAAACTACCAGAGGACCCTACTATCACGGCCTCTTCTCGCGGTATCTATCAATTCGTCGGCCCCTCCGTTCCTCACACCCAAGTGCATAAGCCTGCATGCGGGCAATGTCCATGCCCGGCTGAAGAGCTACTCCCGAGCAACCCTCTGCTAAGTAATCATCGAGCCCTGTGACATAGCGGTGCACTCTGTCCTCCATGTCGGCCACTAAAGCGGGGACGTACCGAGCCAACGAGTCAAACTCTACGTTGTACTCCCGGACCGTCCGCCCGCTCTGTCTCAACATCAGAAATCTATCGGCCCGAGCTCTCCTCATCTGCGGAGGCAAGAAATGGCTAAGAAATGCCTCTGAGAACTCGTCCCAAACAGCTGGAAGCGCATGCTCCCCCCGGGACAGTTCCCACGAATCAAACCAGTCAACTGCAGTATCACGCAGCCGATGTGAACCCAATACTACCGACTCTATCTCCGAGGCCTTGATCACTCTCATGATCTACTGCAACTGTCGGATAAACTCCTGAGGATCATCCTCAGTCCTCGACCCATAAAACTCTGGTGGGCTGCAACTCAAAAAGTCCCGAAGTCTCAAGCTATCAGATCTGGGGTGAACTACGGGTACAACCGGAACCGCTGTCTCCCGTCTGTCCTCCTGCCTTGCCACGATCCTGGCTAATAACTGGGCCATCTCCTTGTAGCCCATATCCTCTGCTCCAGTGTATGGCGGAGACTCGAGCCTGTGGTCTCATTGCGCTGCTTCTTTGCTCGAACTCTCTTGAAATTTGGCGACGTCGTGGAACTCGCCGTCCGAAATATCACCTCAGGTAAAGACTGGGCCTGTGCCCTCGTAACCCTCTGCGTCCTACTAGCAGCTCCCTCAGTTGTCTTTCCCTTCTGGGCCGCGGTTACCTTGCGTGGAGGCATAACTGATACATAAAAATATGTCAGAGGGAGTTCAACCTATAACACAGCTCTATTGCACGATCTTAGAGTGAAAGAATGGAAACCAATCCTAAATATCATGTAGCCTCCTGATTATAGGTGTGGTGCATAACACACCGATAATCAAGACTCTACTAGATACGGCATGTAGACACTTTCCGAGGATTAACTGCTCTGATACCACTTTTGTCACGACCCGACCTCGGGCCCGTGACTAGTGTCTTACCCCGGGCACCCTAGCGGAAGTAAACTCATAAACATGAAACAATATAAAATAAGAAACAGGCTAACCCAAAATGATTACCTTTCGGTAACTATACATAACAAAACTGAATAGTTACATCCTTTACAAAACTCAATTTGCAATAGGACTACAGACCTCTAAGAGTTTGTAACAACTATGACGGGACAGGGCCCCGTCATACCCCTGAATGTACATGAATCTACAATGACAGGGAATCATACCAAAAGATAAGCCTCCGGAGAAACGGGGCTTCCCAAAAGCAGAACGGTGATCCTAAGAGCGAGGATCAACAACCGATGTACCTCGACCTGCGGCATGAACGCAGCCCCCCGAAGGAGGTCAGTACAACAGGTACCAAGTATGTGAAACTGAAAATACTGTAATGAAATCATAACATTTCCAAACCAAATCCACAGATATGTATGAAAAACCAATTAACCGCACACAGTGCCACAACATAAATAAGAGTAAACAGGTGTAACGCAACCGGTCTTTTCTAGGCCGCTAATGATCGAAGCAGGGCCATTCGCCCATAGTATCATTATACGAGCCTAATCCTGGACTTCCGTAGTCCGCATAGGTCCCGTGGACCCGCATGAGGTACTTCTCGCATCGGGGGTAGCTAACCCGCAGCATTTCCTGGACTACCGTAGTTCGCATGGCCACTAGGACCGCATGAGGTATTCCTCGCATCGGCGTAACACACCCGGAGTGATTTCTGGACTTCCGTAGTCCGCATAGGTCAAGTGGACCCGCATGAGGTACTCCTCACATCGTGGGTAGCTAACCCGCGGCATCATAATAAGTCAGGGGAGGTAGGTGATATACACAAGCACAACCGGCTCATCGTAATGACATAATCACAACGAGAGAACCCCCTTACCACAACAAAACTCAAGGCACTAACACCCATAGTAACATAACATGTTTACTCTTCAAACCAACTTACCACACATTCAGAAATCATTACAAGGCTTCTACAAACAAGTAAGTAAACCATTCCTTTTTATCTTCCTTGAGTCACTATAACTAACTTTCCATAAAGTTAGTATAACACTTAAACTTTGTAATAAATCAAACATTCACATTTGTTTGGAAAACCAAAAGAACTTATTCTTTTAAAACCAAGTATTAATTTCCTTCCGAATAATGATTCATAACTCTTTTTGAAATATTTCAAGATTCTTAACATTTAGAACTCAAGTCAAAAGACATCAAAGTGAAACCAAATTCAGTTAATACACGTACGTCTACCGTACTATATATTTACAAATATCATGCTCAAGAGGATAGGAAGAATCACATACCTCCTCGACTAAATCCACTTGCCAAGTCGAATATGCCGCGCGTAGAGTATCAACCTATAATAATCACATATGTCTATTAACGTCTAGACTTCTTCGTCGAATATTCTAAGTATAAAGTTCCTTATGCTACGGCAAATTAGACAGCACTTCCTTTGTTTCTACATACTTTTCCACCTTTTCAAGGCTCGAATTCAACTACTAAACGCCACATTTAAGGCCCAACAATTCAGCAATACAAGGGGATTACACGCCTAACTTGGACGTGTAAAATTCTGCCCCACAATACAAATTAAATAATCCAATAAGTTTAAGGTATTATCTTGGCTATAACATGTTCACATATCATCCTTATCCAATCCTTTTAAATCCAAATCGTTATTCCTACATGCAATATACCTAAAAGCAATATTGACAACTACAAGTCCTTTCTTCCTCACATGCAACACAATTTACTTAAAAAATGAGTATGGATTGTTACCTTAGAGTTTACCCAAATCAGTCCAACAAATCTCACTTGCCCTCTTTCCACAATCACATCCACAAACCTCCTACATGCTTGTCAACATATTTCCTTCTTGCCACCTTGCCGAAATTTCTCTAGGCCTTGGTTTCTTCTTGAATTTTTTTAGAGAGAAGGGAGAGGAATTTTTAGAGAGAAGGAAGAGGAAATTTTTAGAGAGAAGGGGGTTTTGTGAAGAATGACCAAGTCTTCAAGACTTGGTCAATAAATAGTGCTTCCACACAATCAGATGGGAGGGACACTTGTCACCCTCCCATGGCCTTTTTTTAAAAAAATATCTTCTGATTTTCCCAGTTTGCAAAAACCGCCATGGCCTACTGGCGCGTGTGAAACCTCCAAGAATTTCAGTACTTCCGGCGCCGCGGCGCTGCAACCTCAGAGAATGTTCAGTATATCTGGCGCCGCGACCCTGCATCCGGCGCCGTGTGGCTTTGACCGAAAATACTTTTACGCTCATTGCGCCGAACTTGTAACTTCCATAACTTTCTACTTCGATGTCCTATCGACGCACGGTTTGTTGCGTTGGGAACTAGACTCAACGAACTACATACTATGCCTTTGAAACACCTAGGAACTCCTAATGTAACTGGACATAAACCGCCTCAAAGTTGACTAAAACCCGTCCGAAACATTCTGACAACCTATCTTTCTAAAATTTAAATCTTAATTCCTTTCGTACGTTCTCATAAGCATGACCTGAAATACGGGGTGTAACATATATACCTAAGGTCTCGGCGGTTATCAATATTCTTAGGCTCGCAATTTTCATGCTCCAAGCCTACCTTATCAGTCCCCCCGTAAACGGGTACAATAACTTCTCATAAGCTCTTAATCGTGTTGTCTTAATAATAACCATACTTACTCCATACAGATCTCATCCGTACCATTCTCTTAATCATACCACGTAGCTTATTCTATTAACATAGTCTTCCATTAAGTACCTTAACAGGACTTCTTAAGGGTTCATTACCCTATCAGACAGTTCATCATTTCCCAATTATATCAAATTAAATCATAAGACCTTGGCGAGAATTCATTAATTGTTTCATACCTTCCCGGTATCTAGTTAGTCTTTACCAACTCTTGGTAAATCTAAAATCATTCTAGGCAACACGCGTCTTACCCTCATAGATAACTCCGTATAGCTGTGTGTCACAATACCAACTATACTACAATCATTACCAACCTGGATACGCAATCCACATAGTCCTTCCTGGGTTCTTTGCGCTTTCGTGTCGCAATCAACATAACTCGTTAGGGAGAGACGACCACAACAACCTGACTCTATCGCACGATCTCAGAGTGAGAAGAATGGAAACCAATCCTAAATGTCCTGCAGCCTCCTGATTATAGATGTGGTGCACAACACACCGATAATCAAGACTCTTCTAGACACGGTCTGTAGACACTTTTCGAGGACTAACTGTTCTGATACCACTTTTGTCACGACCCGACCGGGCGCGATCGGTGCCCTACACAGGCACCGTGCAGTATACATCAGAGATAATCAGCGGAACATACATGAAACTTATAAAATAAATCAACAGAAATAAAATCAATAGGTTAGCCGATAAGGATACCTCCCTGGACATATATATACATAACCGAAGCAGTTGCCTCCTTTCCTTTACAAACTGACCCACAATATGTGACTACAGACCTCTAAGAGTTTTAACATAACAACGGTGGCGGGACAAGGCCCCGTCGTACCCCTGAATATACCTAGCCATAATGACAAACTCCGAAATATTGGAGTCATCTCAAAATGCTGAACCAGGATCCTAAGCTCGCGGATCCACAACTGTGTACCTAAACTTGCGTACATGAACGCAACCCCCCGAAGGGGGTCAGTACAACAGGTACCGAATATGGAACGAAAATAAGGTACAATAAATAAATCATAACTGTACACAGGAATGACAGGGGTAAGTATATAAACAAAATAGATACCAGATCCTACCGTGTCATTACAATCTCGTGAACTTAATCGCACCTTATTATCCTTTCCCATTTTTCAATAAGAGTTATAGTCAAATTCTTACGTACATACTTAGGAAAAATCATCAAGTTCATAACCATATAACTTACTTATCTTTCATAACATAATCCGACCCTTTATGGAGGGACGCCTATACTGCCCGGCCCAATCTGGGACGCGATAAAGTCACATAAGTCTGCTTATAAAGGTCTACTGTCCGGCCCAATCTGGGACGCGATAAAGTCACATAAGTCTGCCCATAAAGGTATATTGCCCGGCCCAAACTGGGACGCGATAAAGTCACATAAGTCTGCCCATAAAGGTATACTGTATAAAAATAGGAAGCATATGATCAACTTAGGGCCACCTGCCCATAGTATCATTTGGCAATCCTACTCCTGGACTATTTCACCTGCAAGGGTCTTGTGGACCCGCATAGGACAATTTGTCCCGCACATGACTATTTCACCCGTTTAGGCCCTACGGGCCCGCAATGAGCATATACGTCATGCTCGCATCATGGGTAGCAAATCCATGGAGATGTATAATGTCTTGGGGGTTACCCATGATTATACTCAGAAGGTGTATAACATCTTGGGGGTTTACCCCGCATTTATACTCAGGAGGTGTATAACGTCTTGGGGGTTTACCCCGCATTTATACTGAGGAGGTGTATAATGTCTTGGGGGTTTACCCCACATTTATACTCTTAACACTAGCACCAAAGGCTATCATACATAACATAAGCACCACCGGTTTATCATACATAACATAAGCGCTACCGGCTTATCATACATAACATAAGCGCTACCGGCTTATCATACATAACATTAGCACTACCGGTTTATCACATAACATAAGCAAGTTAAGAAATCCCCTAACTTCTTATTAACCTTATTTACATATGCTCTCTTTTAGTTTACTTAAGGCACTAACATGTCATTATAAAATCCGGGAATTTAACCCAAAGTACTACGTACTTCTACTCGTTTAAAATGACTCCTTTTTCATATAAAACTTCCAAGATACTAATAATCGTAGTATCAAGTCATATCTACTTTTCAAGCCAAGTCACAATACCTTTTAGAAATACATTTATAGGCTTCTAAATCAAGTGACTTCTTTCTTTAAAACCTTAAGCATTTGATGCCTTCAAATCCATTTGCCTTTCATTATTTCAAGTCATTTATCATTATTTACATTACTAGAGAAAAAGTATTCTTTTAACCTTCCATAAAGTTGTTATAACCAACTTTCCATAAAGCCGTTATAACTCTTTATGTCTTATACAAATTCATTCATTTTATAACCAAGAGACTTATACTTTCAAATCAAGTTACATAGCTTTCAAAATACTTCGAGTCTCTTAACTTTAGAAATCAAGTTTCTTACTTAGAAAATAAGTCTCTTATCTCTAGAATGTCAAGAAATCAATACTTTCCAAATCAAGTATTCTATACTTTTAAATCAAGTCATTTCTTCCTTTAAGAATCAAGTCCATAACTTGAAAAATAAAGTCTCTTAACATTTTAAGAATTTAAGGTTCATAGTCTTAAAACTTCATACGTAAACTCTTTAAATTAAGTAACATATACTTTTATGCGTGTGAATAGGTTATACTAGTTTATAACGATCTTATTAAAGCAGCCATGATCTAGAAAATGTAATACAATTTTATCTTATCTTAGCTTCTATGCAGATGGAGAATTCTACTCATTTTAATTTAATTGATTGCCGATACATTTTCTTTTATTAATGCTGCAGTGTCTTGTTCGATACTTATTCTCATTCGTGCAGTAACTTAGCAAAGTCAACTTGACTCCAAATCCTTCCTAACAACTCTTACCAACATCCCCATAAGACTTGGTAAGAACTTAGGATAACTTAGACGTATCTTTTACATAGAGTAAATCAACATACATACCTCTTAACTTCTAAGAGTAGAAGGAATCATAAAATAGTACCACATGTATATTTCATACATAGAATCATGTCAAAAGAAGGAAGAGGTTCACATACCTCGCGACGATTATCGACAAGTAGCAAAATGCTCCAAACTACTTCAACCTTGATAGCTATTCCATCCTTCAAGTAGAATACGCTATACTTAGTACTTCAACCTATCATGGCCATAATACGTCCATTAACCTCTAGCTTCAAACGTAGAATATTCTAAGTGTAAAGTCACCAAATTCTACGGAAAATCGAACAGCACTTCCTTTGTTTCTACGTACTTTTCCACCTTTTTCAAGGTCCGAAAATCAATAACCAAACGCCATATTTAAGGCTCAATCAAATCATCTAACCAAAGGGGATTACACACCTTAACAGAACGTGTAAAATTCTGCCCCACAATTAATACGAAACTGTCCAAAAATTAAGGCAATTCTCGGCTACAATCCATGCCTACAACAATGTCAATTTCCGTTCGATTCCTTTTCAATCCAAGTTGTTATTCCAACATGTTATATACATAATAACAATTACAACAAATATATTCCCTTCTCTCAATAACATACGACGTTCGTAATTAATAATTAACTTGAATAATAATCTTAACGGCTAACATGCCATTTTCGGTTTTTGAGCTTCTAAAATTCCATAACACTTATCAATCTTCATAACATATATCACATGCTCATTTCTAACTTATCATAACATGGAAACTTCAATTACAATAGTAAGACGAAGATTATTACCTCATTTAGCCCAAATAATGTCCAAGCGTAAAAGTCGATCCTTAGCAACTTTTAGCTCCTCTTCTTATGTTCCAATCCGCTCCAAGCACTCCTTAGAAGCTCATGAAGAACTCCTCTTCAAGTTCCATCTTCAAAGTTGAAGAACACCCAGGGTTTCGCCTTGCGACTAACGTAAAACGTCATTTTTCTGGGATCTTTCTATTGAGATATCCTTACAATACCCCTAGGAACCTTGGGTTAAAGTATTGTGAATAATGATCCACAATTGCAAAAAAATTCTCTCCTAAAACCCTTTTGGCCGAGAGCACACAATGAACAACAAGTTCTTGAAATATTTTTCTAAGTGTTCACTAGTCTTGCACTAGTAATGGATAAATAAGAGGATCAAAGGCTAGGATTAAAACACTTGAAGGGCTAGGATTTAGTCAAAAATGTCAAGCTCCACTTGTCTAGCTTGACTTGTCCATTTTCGTCCTACATGCCAAGTAGAGGGTGACACGTGTCGCCCTCCGGTTGGTCTAAAATATTTCATCTCCCGAAAATCTGGTAAATTCTAAAAGTCTCAAATATCAAATTCGGGAACTCAATTCTCATTAACGAATAATTTTTCCTTCCCGAGCCTCGGAATAATTTTCCATAGGAAAAAGCAATCCTTCTTTCGTTTCAAACTTAAAGTCGTATCTTCTCACGTACATTCTCTTAAACACATGTTCTGGAATTACGGGGTGTAACACAAGGCCTACGGGAGAAGAATATTTTATGTTTGATATTGGTTAAAGTACATAGTATATGTGAAGTATACTAGTTGTGATGATTCCTTGGTTTGAGTATAAACCACTTGTGTTGTTAAGGTTGGAGATAATAT
Organism: Przewalskia tangutica; assembly: GCA_029844215.1. Taxonomy (NCBI): domain Eukaryota; kingdom Viridiplantae; phylum Streptophyta; class Magnoliopsida; order Solanales; family Solanaceae; genus Przewalskia; species Przewalskia tangutica. Next base: position 86,008,393 of record CM056735.1, on the reverse strand, counting down.
GGAAACTGGAAATAGATCCTTGAAGGGTTTGATGTGTGCTTAAAGTGAGTAGATCATTTCATCGCGTCCTTCATTAGAGGCCGGGTAGAGTAGGTATGATATGTGGATAGGCATCCACGGATATGACTGGGTATATATGATGATCTTATACGGACATGAACTTACATTTATGAATGTGATTGTGATTACAAAGGAAGTACAATGTACTAAGTACCACCAGTGATATGGTGAGACAAGGAGCAATGGTAAGTAAGAGACAAAAAACAATACTAGAAAGGAAGATTATGAAAGGGAGATAAGCCTTCTTCCTCGCGTAAAGGGCGATGTTGTGTATTATTAAGAATTACAGGTATCAAGGTTAGTAAGTTAAGGTATGATATAGATATTGGACTGGTAAGGTCTTCGTCTTCGGCTACGTGGTGCAACATGTTACAAGTTTACATAACCTTGGGAAAAATAGTGTGTTGGGGGTAATTGAGGATGACACTATGGAATGATCGAAGAAGTGTTGTGAGAATATGAAAGCAGTTAATAAGTGTGAATGGAACTGTATGATCGAGTATCAAGGTAGAAATATTTTGTTTAATAATGAGTAGAATGAAGGATTATGATTGTTACACCCCGTATTTACAGGACATGTTTTAAGAACATACGTAAGAACTTTAAAGTGTCAAGATTTGAGACTTGTAAAATTTAGCGGAATTATGAAATTGTCGGAAAAATGTATTATTGTGACGAATGGGAGGGCGACACGTGTCACCCCCCTTATAGTGAGCTTGGACGAAATGCCATGGACTAAAGGGTCATTTGACCTTTGGTGGGATGACAAAGTCTTGCAACTTGTTAGCATGAGAATTTTGACTAAGTCAAGGGTCCATTAGTCTTGGTTTTTATTAAGACTTCATCCACACCACCCATTTGTTTGTATCTTGACCTTCCATGTCCCTATTTAATACTAGTAGTAGTATGACAAGTTCCATACTTAGCCAAATTACAAAAATTGGAAGAACATCACATAGGTGCTCTCGGCTTTATGAGAAGAAAGAAAAAAATTCGTTTCTTGTCCATTTGATTCCACACTTTAAACCTAGGTTCTTGAGGGTAGTGTAAGCTTTTCTCAATAGAAAAACTTGGAAAAGATTGTTTTGCGGGTTAGTCGCAAACAAAAACCTAAAGGATCTTTCTAGGTTTTACGTGGAGTTTGAAGGATAATTGTTGGTATTGTGCTCAGGGTCCCAACAAGCGGATTGAGGTGTCTGAAGGAGGCTCTAGGTTGCTAAAGAGCAACCGGTTTGAAGATTGGATTAAAAGCGTTGAGGTATAATCTTGTTCTTTGAAAGTATTACAAAATTATTTATTTTGTTGTTAGCTTTACTTGTTGCTAGCATGAAGTATATGTTGAAGTTTATAAGGATTATAGATCGATTGTAGTCTTTGAAATTCGAAATGAAATGTAGGCCATGTTAAGTTGGATTACAATTTGATCGTTGTTAGAATCGTCGCATGTTATTGACTTGAAAGCTTATGGTAGTAATAACCAAATGCGACTTGATATCTTATTATGCTACCAATTTGGATTGAAATGGAAATTGGATAAGAATTAGTTTGGTTGAACTCAAGGTGGCCGATTTTGGACTTGTAGTTTGTAGTAGTTGGTTAGTCATTTGTATTGGACTATCTTCTATTTAATTGTGAGCCAATTGGGGCTGTTTAGTTAGTCATTTGTATTGGACTATCTTCTACTTAATTGTGAGCCAATTGGGGCTGTTTGGTTATTGTAATCGACCTTGAAAAAGGTGGCAAAGTGAGTAGAAACAAAGGAGGTCTTGTCAGATTTTCCATAGAATTTGGCGACTTAGCACTTAGAATATTCTACGTTTGAAGTAAGAGGTTAATGGACGTATTGTGACCATGATAGGTTGAAGAACTAAGTATAGCGTATCTCTTTGGAAGATTGTGATAGCTCAAGGTTGAAGTACTTTGGAGCATCTTGCTACTTGTCGACAATCGTCGCGGTATGTGAACCTCTTCCTTCTTTTGACATGATTCTATGTATGGAATATACGTGTAGTACTATTTCATGATTCCTTCTACTCTTAGAAGTTAAGAGGTATGTATGTTGATTTACTCTACGTAAAGGTTATGTCTAAGTTATCCTAAGTTCTTACCAAGTCTTATGGGGGATGTTGGTAAGAGTCGTTAGGATATTTGGAGCAGTTGACTTGGCTAATTTACGGCACAAATGAGAATAAGTATCGAACAAGCCATTGCAGCATTAATAAAGGAAAATGTAATGACATTAATTATGTTAAAACAAGTAGAATTCTCCATCTGCATAGAAGCTAAGATAAGACAAAATTGTATTACATTTTCTAGATCATGGCTACTTGATTAAGATAGTTATAAATAAGTATAACTTATTCACACCGCACCAAGTATTTGTTACTTAATTTATAAGGATTTACGTATGAAGTTTTAAGACTATGGACCTCAAAGTGTTAAAAGGTTAAGAAACTTGTGTTCCTAAAAGTTAAGAGACTTGAAGTATTTTGAAAGCTATGCGATTTGAATTGAAAGTATAAGTTTCTTGGTTATCAAATGAATGTATTTGTCTAAGAAATAAAGAGTTATAACGGCTTTATGGGAAGTTGGTTATAACAACTTTATGGAAGATTTAAAAGAATGGTTTTCTTCAGTAAAGTAAGCAAAGAAATGATTTGAAATAAAGAAGGGCAAATTGTTTTAAAGGTACCAATTGCTTTAGGTTTCAAAGAAAGAAGTCACTAGATTTAGAAGCCTATAAATGTATTTCTAAAAAAGTATTGTGACTTGTCGTGAAAAGTAGATATGACTTGATACTACGGTTATTAGTATCTTGGAAGTTTTATTTGAAAGAGAATCATTTTAAAGGAGTAGAGGCACGTAGTACGTTGGGTTAAATTCCGGGATTTTATAATGACATGTTAATGCCTTAAGTAAACAAAAATGAGAGTGTATGAACAAGCTAATAAGAAGTTAGGGGATTTCTTAACTTGCTTATGTTATGTATGATAAGTCGGTAGTACTTATGTTATGTATGATAAGCCGGTAGGGCTTATGTTATGTATGATAAGCCGGTAGGGCTTATGTTATGTATGATGGCCGGTTGAGTTAGGGTAAGAGTATAAATGAGGGGCAAGCCCCAAGACGTTATACCACCTTCTCCAGGGTAAGAGTATAAGTGAGGGTAAATCCCAAGACGTTGTACCACTGCTTTATGTGTTATTTGTGGCCAGGTCGAGATAGGGTAAGAGTATAAATGAGGGGCAAGCCCCAAGACGTTATACCACCTTCTCCAGGGTAAGAGTATAAATGAGGGGCAAGCCCCAAGACGTTATACCACCTTCTCCAGGGTAAGAGTATAAGTGAGGGGTAAATCCCCAAGACGCTGTACCACCTGCTTTATGTGTTATTTGACGACCGGTCGAGATAGGGTAAGAGTATAAATGAGGGGCAAGCCCCAAGACGTTATACCACCTTCCAGGTAAGAGTATAAATGAGGGCAAGCCCCAAGACGTTATACCCTCGCTTACCACCTCTCGGGTAAGAGTATAAATGAGGGGCAAGCCCCCAGACGTTATACCACCTGTTTTGATTGATATTATGGGTGTGAGACCCATGGTTATGTTTTACACTTTTAGCTGTCGACAGTGATGGGGGATTCCACGGGCATGCTTTGATATTGGTGTGACTTGATCGCGTCGGTTTGGTAGGGTAGTATATGTGTCCCTCCGTAGTGGGCCGGACTATGTTATGAAAGATAAGTAAGTTAGATAGAAATGAACTTAATGACTTCTCCTAAGTAAGTACGTAAGATATGACTATAACTCTTAATGGAATGGAAAAAGATATTGATGTAAGTTATGTGGAAAAACTTGATTGAATTCTTAAGTATGTATGTAAGAATATGATGTTAATTCCTATTGAAAGAAGGAAAAGAATGATTAATGTACGATTAAGTTCATAAGTGGTAATGACACGGCAGGATCTGGTATGTATTTTTATACTTGTCCTTGTCATTCTTTTGTACTGATTATGATCATTTCTTGACGTTATTTACATTCCATATTCGCAATTTTTGTTATGCGGCCCCGCCGAAGCTGCGTTCATGTCCGCAGTTTAGGTACGATTATGGATCCGCGAGCTTAGGATCTGGTTCAGCATTTTGAGATGGCTCGATGTTCGGAGTTGTCGTGGCTATGAATATTCAGGTGCAGCGGGGCCTTGTCCCGCGATTGTTCGATTGTTATTCCTAAGTGCGTATTCACATTTTGTGGTCGGTTGTAAAAGAAATGAGGCAACCGCCGGTTGTATTTATATATGTTCGGGAAGGTAGCCTATCGGCTAACTTTGTTGTTTTACTTCCGATGTTTTATTAATAAGTTTCATGTATGTTCCGCTGATTTTCTCTGATGTTTACCTGTAAGGGTGCCCAGGTAGGGCACCAGTCGCGGTCCCGGGGTCGGGTCGTGACAATGATAAGAATGATAAAGGTGAAAGAAATTATAGTTATACAGGTTTCATAAGGGTATGATTACTCCAGAACAGCGTAGGGACCAATGGTAGCGCAGGGACAGTAAGAACCCTTTGGCCAAAGGTGACGAACCTCTGATGTTCAGGAAGATAGTATGAGAAATACTTGAGATAAGAGACCCCCAAGGTAACTTGAAATGGAAAAGTAAATGTAAGATGAATGGGCACTCGGTCGATGAGAGACCTAATAATGATAAGACAAGAAAGCTTGACAAGCCATTAGATCATGTAACACGTGAATTGGATCTAAATATAGGAAGCATCGGTTCCACAACATATGCAGTCATACCTTTCAGAAAGTGTGTAAACCAAAAGTAACAATGAGTAAGGCTCGAGATTAGCACCTAAACAGTTGAAAAGAGGGCAATGGCGCCTATGGATATAAGTATAAGGTAGACACTAAAGATTTGTGTCAAGAGATAATGACATTATAATTCAGATAATTGGTCAGGCAAACACAGATGTCTGTGATCATTTTTTGAGCTGGCCATAAGCTCGATGAGAAAGGTAAAGTAATGGGTTTACTACTTAACGAGAAAACAAAAATATTTTCCTAAAAAAATGCCATTGACAGAAAGTCTTAGCCATGAGGCAAGTGAAGGAAATTGAATCTAAGTATAATGACCAAGTTTGGATATAGTAACGCCAATGATTGGAAACATGAGCCATATTTGAGATTTCGTATATATACCAGAATATTTTGGAAGTATGAGAAAAATATGGCAAGTAAGAAAAGGAATGAAGTTGTTTATAGTTATGAGTAATGAGAAGGAACGAAAAGAAAATCTTTTAAGACCATGAATGAGAGTTAATGGTGATGATACACACACTCTGGATTCGATGACATTATTCACAAAGTATGCACGTTGGAGATACTACGAATATAAGAGTTTCCATCAGTTAGTTAAGTGGGAGTCCGACTATTGGATTCAGAAGATGGTGGTTTATGTTCCAAATGTATAAGGATTATGGAATGGAATTGTGACAGAGATTCATTGTTCAGTATTATATTCACCCATGAATCTACTAAGATGTATCATGACCTCAGATGTGTGTCTTGGTGGGATGGCATGAAGAGGGACATAGCGGGGTTTCTTGCGATGTGTCCGGATTGCCAACAGGTTAAGATTGAGCACCAGAAGCCTGGTGGATTATTGCAGGAAATAGAGATCCCAACTTAGAAGTGGGAAGTGATTAATATGGACTTCGTTACAGACTTACCTCGTACTCAGAGGAAGTATGACTACATATGGGTTATTGTAGATAGGCTGACGAAATCAACCCGTTTTCTTCCAGTCAGGACTAATTACTCAACTGAGGATTATGCTAGACTGTACATCAGGGAGATAGTGAGACTGCGCGGGGTTCCCACATCTATTATATTGGATAGAGGGCCTCAGTTTACAGCTAACTTTTGGAGGTCGTTCCAGAAGGGATTGGGGACATAGGTGAGTCTTAGCACCGCATTTCACCATTAGACTAATGGGCAGGCAGAGCGCACTATTCAGACACTTGAGGATATATTGAGAGCCTGTGTTATTGACTTTAGGGGTAGCTGGGAGGATCATTTGCCACTCGTTGAGTTTGCGTATAACAACAACTATCATTCTAGCATTCAGATGGCCCCGTATGAGGACTTATATGGGAAGAAGTGCAGGTAACCTATAGGTTGGTTTGATGTGGGCGAGACTAAGTTACTCGGCCCAGACATGATTCAGCAAGATGTGGATAAGGTGAAGCTTATCCAGTAGAGATTATTAGCAGCCCAGAGTCGACATAAGTCGTATGCAGATAATCGGCGTCGACACTTGGAGTTTCAGCTTGATGATTGGGTATTCTTGAAGGTATCACCCATGAAGGGTGTGATGAGGTTCTTTAAGAAAGGGAAGCTTAGCCCGAGATACATTGGACCTTACCAGATTATTCACAGGGTAGGCAAGGTTGCCTATGAGTTGGATCTACCATCTGATATGGACGCAGTACATCCAGTTTTTCATGTATCGATGTTGCGTAAGTGTATTGGTGATCCATCTAGAGTCTTCCCCGTAGATGATATCCAGGTGACAGAGGGGTTGGCTTATGAGGAGAGTCCCACAGCCATAATTGATCATCAGGTTAGACGGTTACGGACTAAGGATGTGTCTTCCGTCAAGGTATTGGTGCAGAACAATAATAGGGAAGAGATGACGTGGGAAGCAGAAGATGAGATACAGAGGAAGTATCCTCACTTGTTCCCTACACCTCCAGGTAATTCTATACCTTACTCGACTATATTGTGTTATGAATGAGACTATGTGTTATATTGTGGTCATGTGAGGCATATTTGTGGTTGTTGAATATTGGTTGTTAGGTATAGTTAGGAGACTATGCCGAGATTTGTATAGCATGAGACCTTGTATGACCATTCGGGATGAATGTTTCTAAGGGGGGAAGAATGTTACACCCCGTAACTTCATGGCTACTAAGTGAGAACATGATTATGGAAATTAGGTTTGAATGTTGAAAGGAAAGGATTTTTACATTTTCTTATATGAAAAAATTTTGAGATTAATGTGATGACAAGAATTAATTTCTAGTAGTTGGATTCTTTCCAATAGAATTATGGACTTAGTGTAATTAATTAAGTCTTGGTATTATGGAAGGTAAGACCATCGAAATATTGGCAAAAATATGGATAAGTGTGAGATATTTTATGAGAAGGGAAGACAAGTGGACAAGTGGGGCTTCAAGGGTCCCTCTGCATTTGTGAGGTATACACTTATATATACAAAGGCTATACAAGTCTTGAAGACTTAGAACAAAATATCTTCATACATTCAAACCCTCATATCTCCTTCTCTTCTTCAAAGTCTCGAAAATCCCTAGATAAAGAGAATAACAAGATCAAGTTATTTTACAAGATTAAGCACCTTAAGCAAGTTCTAAGCCAAGTTAACCTTGCAATATAGTGGGTCACGGATTTTGACAAGAAAGTTGTCTTGAAACCCTAATCTTGTTGATGAACTTATTGGAAGAAAAACATGAAATCAATATGGTTACAAGCTTGTAGAGGATACGTGTGTGAGATTATAACTTGAAGAAGTGGTGCAAAACAGTGTGGTTTGGCCGAGACATTGGGATTGTTTTTGGCTAAGATTAAGGTAAGATTTCTTCTTACTCTTGAAGTAATTAGAAGTTATATGATGTTATAATTGATAGATGAACATGTGTTAAGTAAAAAGGAGAATAAGAAATGCATGTCACAGTTTTTGGCATGATAGCCGAAACTGGACAGTTTTGGTAATGTTGGGTTCGTTGGTTATTGTTGTTATTTAACATCTCTAATCGCATGTTAAAATGAAGGAAATCATGTTGTTACAAGTTTTTATGGTTTATATAAATATGTTGGAATGTAAGTTGGATCATAAGGAATTGTGAAAAGGGCTTTAGTTGTGGTATTGGCCGAAAACTGCCTAAAACTGTTGGATATTGTTGTGCAATTTTAGGGACTGTTTTGTGGTGTTATAATGCTGAAAATTGAGTTATCATTATGCATGTTAAAGGTGGTAAATCGCTAACGTAAGTCCTAAAGGAACAAGGGTATATAAAGGTGTTGTAAGCTTCACATTTTACCCTCATTGTCGTACAAGTATGGACTGTTTTTATGGGCTATTTTTATATGGATTAAGAAACCGGATTTAAATAATAAATAGGTGTATGAATCACTTTGGTTGTTGTTTTGGTTGTGCCCTTAAGTGGTGCTTGGTTATTGATGTATTTGACCTTATTTATAAGGTGGAAAAGTATGTATAAATAGGAGAAGTGCTACCCGAATTTTTATACGAAAGGAGATTCATTATGTAGTATAAGTGTATACTAGTATCATGGAATTGATAGACATGTTATTGTCATTATAGGTTGAAGTACTACTTGAGACGTATTCTAGTTGTCAAGTTGGTATAGCCTATAAGGTATGTGAACTCTTCATTTATTCTTTTGGCATGAACTTTATAAAATGAGTGTACGGTGGACTTACGTATTTTAAATGAATCTAGATTTCATTGTGGTTTATGAAGGAAGTTACTTGATGTAAAAGGTATAAGTGACTTGATTGGAAAAGAATAAGTTACTTGATTTTAAAAGTATACTTGGCTTGATTTTAAAAGTATAAGTCACTTGGTTTTAAAGGTGTAAGTGCCTTGATTTTAAAAGTGTAAACTTGATTTTTAAAGAGTAAGTGACTTGATCTTGCAAGGCTAGTGCCTTGGGATTTTATAACGGAAAGGATGTAGGGCGGGCGTACATGGTGCTATTGGGTTCAAGTCCCTAATATTACACAATGTGATTCTTTTTATAAGAATGAATGTACATAGTACTTTTGGGTTCAAGTCTCTCGTATTACATGACATGATAGTGTCTTGAGTTTTCTAAAATGATAGTTCATTCATTTTATTCTAATGAGAGTCAAAGATGATTTAACTTGCATATGTGTGCTCATGATAACTATTCGTGCAAGTATTATATTTCCACATCACCGCGTCCCTCACTAGAGGGCCGGCAACATTATATAGATAGTCGCGGGTTCGAGTCCCGGGCAGGTTCAAGTCCCATGATATTATATTATTCCATGGACTAGCTCTCCATGATGTGGGTTCGAGTCCCATGAATAGGATATGCATAATGATTCTGAGGGCATGTGTCTCTAATTTGGCATGACTTTCATATTTTGAACAAGGTACGGTGGATTTCATATTTTGAAATGGTATAGTTGATTTCATATGTTGAAATGGTACATTTTTAAAAAGGCATATTTTAAAAGACACGGTTAACTCTCTATAATGTACAAGGTACAGTTGACTTTTAATTTATATGGCAAGGTTGGATCTGGTATGTTGATTATCGTACTTGTACCTGTCATCTTTTGTACATTTATGATCTTATTTACTGTACTTTATATTTACATATTTGGTACCTGTTGTACTGACCCCCTTCTACGGGGGGATGCGTTCATGCCCGCAGGTGTAGGTACTCCGTTTGCTGATCTGCGTGCATAGGATCTTTGCTCAGATGTTGAGATAGCTTCATTGTTCCGGAGTCAAGTCTTTTGGTACATTTTTGCTATTACAGGCTCATGTACATTCAGGGGTACGGCGGGGCCTTATCCCGTCATAGTTACTATTATACTCTTAGAGGTCTGTAGTCATGTGTGGGTTGGACATATGTACAGTCACAGTTATTCGGATATTTCTATATACAGTGGCAGCCTTATCGGTTTGCCGGTTTTATCACGTGAGTAGTTTTATTACATGAGTTTTATTTGCTTCCGTTGGTTATATGAGAGGTACGGGTATAAGGGTGCCCAGGTAGGTCACCAATCGCTGGCCCGGGGTTCGGATCGTGACAGGTCCCCTATGACGATTGTGTCTTTGGTACGCTCGTTCTCTGAAGTACTAGTCACTGTTTTTTCATTCTACTTGGAAAGAGATGTTGTTGGAGCTTTTGATCTTGGGAAGTATGCCAGCGTGACACGACATGGATTGACCCCCTCTTTAAGATAAGAAAAACTCAAAAGTATATGACATTAGTTCATTAGTGATAGATAAATAAACATGGTATTGCTGATACATTTGTACATAAAAGCACATAGACTCGTGTATTTGATCCATATACTTGATTGATCCTTCATTCTGAGGGTTTTGGGTATTTTGGCCAGTTTGGGTTTTGAGGATTTTGGTTTGGGAGTCTATGGTTAATTTGTTGCAATGATGTTATTGGGACTGACCCCGGGGTGACCCCTTGCAGCTCAAACATTCTTAAGGGAAAGAGGGAATATAAGTAACATAATATAGGGATCGAGTGTTAGGTACACTGCCTAAGTATCCCTCCACGAGAAGTTAGACCCTTCCGTAGCTCGGTTTACATGAAAGCCATCCCTAATTGCATTTTACCTAAATATATTCCCAGACAAGGTTCGGTCTTCCTATGTATCCTCCTTCGAACATCAGGTCGGACGTAGTTTCCTATATAATAAAGTAGGAAGGGATAACATTTGATTGAAAAGATGAGGGATGCCTAAAGCTACCCATAATATGGTTTCTCCCTGAAGTCATGGCGGGTTGTCATCCTTACAACCATGCATTTACCCGGTGGCCTTGCTTTTTAGTAGTGGCAGGGTAATACTACCTAGATCTTTTCGGTGTTGACCAAACTCTCCAACTTAAACTTGAAAGCCTCACATCCTTCTATTTCATGCTCGGGTGCTCCCGAATGGTATAAACAAATCTTCTTTCACTCTAGTGTGCCCGCTGAGGGATTCCAAGCAACTTTTACTGGATGGACTTTCTTGGTGCTAGCCAATTTTTGAAAAATGCTTGCTTACAAGTCTTTAAAATAATGAAGTTGTAGCGCCAAACTTGTGTGTCCAGAGTGATTCCTTCACTGAGGATGATCGGATCATGAACCAATAAGGAATGTGTACCCCATAGGTTTCGGATTGTTTTGTCATAAATCAGGCTTATGATCGTTTTCTTGAGTGTTAGGCATTCATCGACGGTATGGTTGGGTTGATTTTTATGGAAATGGCACCTCTTATGATCATATATGGGTGCGCACGTGGGGAGGGCTTCGTCGCTGAAAAATGATCCCTTGGTTGTTCTCAATTCCTCTAGGATCTCAATGCTCCACACCAGTCTCGGTGCAATTCTGAAAGGAGAAGCACAGGCTTTGAGGGCAATTATCCACCAAGTAGGGGATGGTGCTCGGGCTGGCCCTTGAGGCGTCCTGTAGTAGTTAGTAGCATCAGAGGTATTGGAGGGTGTAATTTTAAAAGGGCTCACTTGATTCTCCATCGTAAGGCTTAGGATCCTCTTCGGGTACCTGAGTCTCTCGTTTGGGTATCGTGAAGAGCGGTATGTAATCCCTTATCATTCCCTTGACCTCATGAGAGGTTTTCACATTAGTTTTCTTGTTCGATAACCCCTTCTTGCGGGCTTCCCACTGGGTCTAGGATCTGGTCGGGCTCTTAAATCTTAGTTTTGACCAAATTAATCTTCTTTTCCAATTTGTGGATCTTCGTACGAAGTGAGTCTTTGATTTTTTTTCTTCACTAATCAGATCAACAACTGGGGTAGTAGCACTCTGACTATCTTGAACATCCATTGCTAGCAAGTCAACCTTTTAAAAATGTGCAATTTTAGTCAAGCTTTGGTATTTTTCTTGTGTATTTCTTTGGGTTAGTGGTCGGAGTTGAGGACCAATCAAGAATTCAGATGGAACACATGAGAGCACATAAATTTAATATCACATAATCATATAATTTACAATTGTAATATTGGTGTTCCTAATACCTTTCCGCACCAAGGTCTTCTAATCGTTTTGAAAAATAATTGTGTCAATTGTTAATTTAAACCATTGTCCCCCTAATCATAATTTCATTAATAATAATATTTCCCTAAAGGGGATAAAAAATATGATAAAGTCTACAAGGGGATATTAATCAAATAAAAGGAAATCACCAGAAGTGGCCTCCAATGGAATATGATGAGGCTCAGTCGGTCCAAGCTTTCTTGGCCCTTCGAATGACAGTCTGAATCTGAGGTGAGTCGACATCATCAGCAAATCCACCCAGAATCCTTTCTCTATGAAGGTCATAGGAGTAGTTTCATCCATTTCTCCATTTATTCGATAGCAAGATCCTACAAGAACTCGTGAGTAAATTCCAACTATTCGATCAAACTAGCTATGATGGCTTGATCATGTTCTATTATTTGGCATCTCGGTCATCATCTCGCCTTTGGAGTACACGTATCTTGATCTCAGCTTTTGAATCTTTGTCTTGAACACAATGATAGTGGTTCGGTCCCAGGGTGAGGGTGTCTTGTAAATGTACCCTCAACTAGTCCGTGTAATCTTTGTCACATCTCGTATGGAACGTATCTTCGGTTAAAGTCTCTGGACTCCATCTCACTCGACTATTCTATTCTTTGATGATATTCACGAGCCCTTTGATCCTGTCTTATTCATAGTCGACCACATACTCCCCTATGTTTCCTACTTGGGGTATCACTTTTCTCCGATCGAACTGTCTCAGGACCCTAACAAATTCATATGGGAGAATCTCTCGCACCCCCACGAGTGGAAAGAAAGGGCACTTCCAACCCCTAACTACAATGCTCTCGGACATGAAATCGGGGAACATCATTTAGGATAACGTGGACTAAGTCAAAGTATTAGGTTTCTCCATTTATGGTTATGCCTTGAAATATAGCATGGGTGACATAAATTACACTGGATCTAGGGCAAGGTCTCGGTCTTTGGGAAAAGCTGTAATGTCTCAAACCATGGCATGTGCGAAATACGGCACTCGGTGCCTATCATGTTATCGAGCGAACCACATGGCTTGTTAAATCAACATGGGCATCAAAAGCATACAATAGTAAGTATTTGCGCGTGTTGTATTGTGGCCAGGTGTGGCATGATTGTTTTCGTAAGTATAGCAGTGAAGACTATACTGGCGCATGTTTGTTTTGAGACTTAGAAGGAACATTCGGGACGAATGTTTCTAAGGAGGGGAGAATGTTATACCGTATTTCAGTAGTATGCGTGAGGCGTACGTATAAAAGTTTAAGCCTTAAGTTAGGCTAGAGACGAAAATTTGTGCACAACTACCAAAAAGAATTGTTTTCCGACGAAACGTTTTCCAAACTTTGCGAAGGGAAAATTACGGCTATGTCATTTATTATTTTTGCGGATTTTTTCCGAGAGATGAAATATTTTGGACCAACGAGAGGGCGACACTTGGCCCTCAGTGGGCCAGCAAAGCTAGGGGAGGTCTTGGCACGTTTTTTGTGTTGAGACTTTGGTCAAGGAGTTGGTAGGATATTTGTAGATATTTTTGTGTAGTTGATGAGCAAGTGGGACCCACAAACACTTGTCCAAATCTTGACCCTCCACTTGCCCACCACTTGTCTTGATCTTGGCCATTGGTTGGCCTATAAATACCCCCCCTTTGTTGAAGACTTCTTCATCCTAAAAACATTTCCAAGTCTTGAAAATCCTCCCTCCCTTGTAGTGAAGCTCTCGTCCAAAGAGCTCCCCCTCTCTGATGCGCGTAATATGCACACACTTTAAACGCAAGTGCACGTTATCGTATCAAGTAGTATAGTCTTAGATAAGACCGAATATCGTCCTCTAGGATTAGGGTTCAAGTACCAATTGTCTATTTTCTAGTATCTATTTGGTGAATTAATGAGTGATTGGTTGTTTATGATTAAGAATTATAAAAGCTAATTAAATATAAAGATTTAATTCAGATGTGATGAGAATAGGGCTTCTATGTATCCTTACTATCCGCTTATGTTACTTACTAATGCATTACTTATGGTATTCTTCTTTTGGAGAAAGCAGGTTCTGAAATCGTTTTATACTCAGTTAAGGTTATATAAACACTCAACCCAGTATTGTTCCTTACCTAACTTTCACGATAAGGGTAACTCTATAGGAGGATTAAGCACAAAAACCTAGTTGACCGTCACGCATTTTGCGGTTATTTTGGGTTGTTTAGCGTCTCATCAACGCTACAAATCTAATTGAGGTATTTTCATCCCCAATTCAAGACCGTCTACCCAACTTACAGCATATTCACAATCCCTCCTTTTCAGAATCTGATTAGAAATCATATAGTGATAACTAGTTGTCAATTAGCTACCAAGAATTCAACTCAATTATTGGATAGATCTCTCAATAATAATAATAACCATAAGCATGCACTACTTTATAACATAAGGTTCAAGAATTCAACATAGAAAGCCCTATAAGAGAATTAGTTCCTAGCCATGAATATGACAAGAACTAATTCCAAGTTCATCATGCAAAAACTGAATTAAAGAAAAGAAAAAGAAAAGAAATTACTAATGTTTAGGTCTCCAATCTCCTAGGCAAGAAAACCTTGTGTTTGGCAAGAAAGGGAACCCTTGAAAGCGCCTAGGGTTCTCCTTTATAGGTTTAAGCGTCTCCTCTTTTCCTCGCACTGGCCCAAAAATCCGTCAAAGACCTAATTTTTCGCGTCGGCGCGCGGCCTGCGCAGATGGGCGCGCGCGCTAAAGTTCTGCAATACTTGGGTGTTTTGGCGCGCGGCCGATATCGATGCGAGGCGCCGGCGCTGCAACTCCTGTGGCTTCTCGGATGTTTAGCGCGCGGCCTATTTCACGTCTCGAGGCGCGCGCTGGATCTTCTGACTTCTCGAATAATAGGCGCGGCCGCCAGCTGCGAGGCGCGCATGGCAGTCCGGATTTCAGCCTCGTTTGCCACTTTCTCCGTTTTCAGCTCTAGTACCTCCTCTTTTTCCCTCTTTTCGCTCCTTTTCCGCCATTTGGCCACTTTAGCCACTTTGACTCAAAAGAAAGAAAATCTATCCTAATACGACACTTTGTATGTACAAAACGGGACAAAAGACTAACTAGACTGACTCAAAAGGTGTATATAAAATACACCGATCAAATACCCCCAAACTTAACCTTTGCTCGCCCTCGAGCAAAGATAAAAAGAAAGAAATAAAATGACAGACTCAATAAATAAGAAAATCAACAAAGAAAATAAACAGACTCCCTGCCATTGATCACTTTTGCTGCATGAATGTTAACTAGAAAAACATGAAGGTTAGCGAATAATACGAGGAACATATAGCATGGAATTTCAACACATTGAGCTAGATATTTCGCAAACTCATACTTATCATGCTTAAATGGAAGTCAGTGTACTCAAGTATGCATATAAATTCAAAAATTCCTATGGCATGCTTACTTGCTATTCTCCACTAATTCTGGATATACATAGAAGAGATCTTCAGGACTTTGAGGGTTGTAATGTAGGCTTAGGTAGGGGTTGGTAAAGATAGGCATTTAGGCTCATTTTTCTGTACCATAAGCTCTTTGGCTTTTCAATTTTTCCCTTTTTCTTTTGATTCTTTACTTCACTTCAATTCTATCCTTCCTCTTTTGTTTTGGGAGAATGAAGTATATAATAATAAGCACCCCAAACTTAGGCTTTTGCCTATTTCTTATTACTTTTGTATTGGGGTGCAGCAGACTTTATTCATTCTTTTTGTTTTCTTTTTAACACAATGTACTCCTCTGTTTCATAATTTCACTTATGGTACACTTTGTGGGAATATAGGGTGTCAAAGAAGAAGTCTCAAATTTTAGGCTCAATGGGGCTAACTAGTGATATTTTTAAAGTACGGGATAGAAAAGAATGGTAAGAATTGGCTATCAAAGAAATGCCTGAGTCATCTCCCTAACATGCATATCCTAACTATTTCGCCTCAAATAGCAAGTCATAACACATAAGCATTTATCATTTAGCATACATAACTCAAGCAAGAGACTCGAATAGACAGTTACGTGAGTTTTGGCATCTCTAACCTAAGTGTTTAGATAGTCGCTTCCATTCCTTTACATTATTCCACCTTACTTCACTAGGTGTTTCTAGCAACTTCTGAGATACATGATCTTTGTGAGCAATTATGACTCAAAAAAGGAAAAATTTTGGTGACTCAAAATAAACATGAAACAAATAAAAAGACTTAAATAAAACATAACATGACACACAAATAAAACTAAAACACAAAACACACCCCCAAACTTAAATCACACATTGCCCCCAATGTGTGTAGACTCAAAGACGATAAAGAAAACGACACTTACAAACTTTGGCTAAAATGGTGGTGGTGGCGGTGGATAATCATCGACCATTGGTTGAACAAGACACTCAGCTCGTCGATTTGGTGCCTTGTTTCTTTCGGTCCTTGTAATACTGTTTTCAAGGTCTGCATCATCTCCTTCTGGTGTTGTTATAATTGCCCTATTGTGGGCTCTGAAGGTTCTGCTCTTGTGGTTGGCCGGTGGCTAGGTCCTGCCTCATATTGAGCCCCTATTTCAGGCTCATCTTCATTCATGGTTGCCTCTGCTGCTTTGTTGTTCTTCTTTGCTGGGTTGTACTCTTCGTCATTCTTTGGGGGCTAGGGTCTGAAAAAGAGTGCACTATCCCATAGGACACCGGCAGTTGGTTTCTTTCATGAGTATCTGTGGGTAGTTGTGGGACTGCACTCATGTGGCATAGACTGGTAATAAGTGAACCGTGTCCCAATCCACCTGTTGTCACCAACCTGCTGATTTCTTCGATGCTCTGCACTATCTCTTTTCCCACATCAATTATCAGCCCCCTCATAATTCCATAAATCAACTTAATCCTGTCTTAGAAAAAATAGGCACTCTGGTGAAGTGCGTAGATGGAATCATGCGGGCACTGACGAAATACAGCCAAGCCTTGGCTGCCTTGTTGAATTGGCACCTGCTCAGTGCTCTAGATCCATTCCTTCCGATCTCAAAAGCGGCCCGGGGTAGCTCGCGTATGCTGCAATATTATTCGATCAATGTTGTTCTTTGCTCTAGACCATGTTCTAAAATGGTTCCAATCGCTACTTTCTTCAACATCAACTGTTTTTAGCGTTGTATTTATTGCTTATGCGATCCACGAGCATATAATTTCCCTTACAAAGCACCCTTTCTGTCTCGGAAAGTTTGCATAAAATTCCCGCACCATTGTTGTATTCATCGGTGTTATCTTCTCCGGATTGACAAATCTCTTCCACCCTTAGCTCAATCATCGCGGATGGGCTCATAAACGCGTCTTCATCCCCATAGGATCCCCTTTGGTAATCCATTCCCTTTCGGAATTACGGGTCTAGTATCAAGTCTTTTGTATCTTTGGTAGGCACGTAACTCACGAACCTATTTTCATCGTATTGGGGTGTTGGGGTGGATGTGAGCCTCTTCTCTTCCCGGTGGCCATGGTTAAAGCAGTTTACGGAGCTTTTAACTTAGTGGCACAACGTCTCCTACACACTCAACAACTAGCAGCGAAAAACAACACCCCCAAACTTCAATCTTTCTACTCAATACCCACAACCTTCTTTTCTACTCCTTTCTCCAACTTCACAATCACTTTTCAGCCTCCGAACTACTCCAACTACAATACTTCTCCAAACTACTACCTCCTATGACTTTAGTAAAAGGATTCAAGAACAAGGATAGGGATTACCTTTTGATGAGAAGATTCAAGCTTGTTCTTGTTTCAATTGGTGGGTTGAGGCTATGGAATGGAGCTTTGTTGTTTGAGATAGTTTGGGGGTTTTGGGAATTTAAGAGTTTAGGTTGTGGTTGGGTTGGATTTGTGGAGGATTTGTGGGGGAGTTTCTGAAATTTCGTGGGTTTTTGGAGAGGGAAGGTTGTTATACTCCGTATTTCCAGAGTATGTACGTGAGCGCGTACGTATTATAATTTGAGCCTTAAAGTTGGCTAGTTTCGAAATTTGTACACAACACCCGATTAGAGTCGTTTTTCGACGAAACGTTTCCACAGCTTTCGTAGGGAAAATTCCGGCTATGTCATTTATAATTTTTGCGGATTTTTCCGAGAGACGAAACATTTTGGACCAACGAGAGGCGACACTTGTCACCCTCTGGTGGAAGAGTGGACGGACGAAAGTGGGAAGGTTGGCACGTTTTTTGTGCATTATTTTTGGTCAAGGAGTTGGTAGGATATTTTGGGTAGATGGATAAGGTTGCACATGGCTTAATCTTGACCTTACACTTGCCTAACACTTGGATGGATCTTGGCCATTGGTTGGCCTTCACTTGACCTATAAATACCCTCTAGTTGAAGACTTTCTTCATCCAAAACTTGAGCAATCTAACTAAGTCTCAAAATACTCCCTCTCCTCGAGCTTTCGTCCACCACCCCTCCCCTTTGAGAGCCCTTGGCCGAGAGCCACCTCCTCCCTGAGGTGTTTTGCCGTGGGTACCCCCAGCCTAGTTGTCTCGTATAAATACCCCTTTTGTGGTGTAGAAATACTCTCCAGTATTGTTATAATGCCCAAATACCTTGGCCCAAATACCTTGTAGTATTCCCAAGGTTACACTTTTACAAAAGCCCGAAAATACTATTATACTTCCTCACTACAAAAACGAAACCCTAAGTAAATCTTCACCCGTAGTTGAAGTCATAAGTAGAAGTTGGTTAGAACTTCTAAGGGTTGGTTGGAGCAGTTGGGCGCCGGAGTAGGAGCTAAACGTTGTTCAGGATCGACATATAAACTCGGATAATTTTGGGCTTATCGAGGTAAACATTCTTGACCTTACATTGTAATTGGAAATTACATGTTGTAGGAGTATATAGTTAAGTATACTATATATAGAACTGAACATAGTTGTGCGGCAATGTCTTTTGACTTAAGCTGAATAATACTTACGGCAATGTCTTGCGACTTAAGCTGAATTTAAAGAGAAGCGAATCGTAATTACATAGGGTGTATTCTGAGACTTGTGTAACATTCTTGTGTAGTAGAATTGTACACGTCAGGTTAGGCGTGTTAACCCCTGGTTGGCTTGGTAGCGGCCTCGATAGAGGAGGAGATTCTGTTGCGGGGAGAGTCTGCCGAATTTTTCGTAGAATATTCTACGCCGGGATCTAAAGATATTAATAGGCGCTTTGTGGCCTCTATAGGTTGTAGTACTACGTGTGGAGTGATCCGCTTGGTGAGAGTGTAGCGGTTTGAGGTACTTGGAGCGTTTTGCTATTAGTCGATAATCGTCGCGAGGTATGTGAACCTCTTCCTATTTGTTCTAGCATGATATGTGTATAACTATGTAGTACGGTAGGCGTACATATGTTTAATGTATTTGATTGGTTTGAAACATAAAGTGTTATAACGGCTTTATGGGAAGTTGGTTATATGACTTTATGTAGGTAAGAAAGTATTTGTGGTTTTTAAGAGGTAAGCGATTTGAACTATAAGCGGTGGCTATGTGATAATAAAGAACTTGAAGTATTTCAAAAGATTTTGAATCATTTTGAGAGAAGAAGTAATACTTGGTTTTGGAAACTTAAGAGTTATACTAGCTTTATGGGAAGTTAGGTATAACGGCTTAAAAATGTTTCTTGATTTGAATCAGAATGTGTATCGACAAACCAACTGCGGCGTTAATAAAAGGAAATGTTTTGGACAGATTTAGTATTATTAAAACCGGTAGAAACTTCCATCTGCATAGAAGCTAAGATGAGACAAAATGACATTTCCTAGATCATGGTCGCTTAATAAGATTGATTATAAACAAGAATAACCTACTCACTTATAAGACATAGGTTTCTCAAAGCGTTTAAAGGAGAATTATGTTTTAAAGGATTTAAAACTATGAACTACTAAACCTTTTTCTAAAATGAGAAACTTGAGCATTCGAAATTAGGCAAACTTGAGCGTTTGGAAAATAAGGTTGTTACTTGATTTTACAAAGGAAAGCATTTTGGTTTACTTAACAATGTTAGTCACTCAAATTTTATACTACGGTATCGGGTGACCTTTGTAAAAGAAATGGATCTTAAAGGGAATTTAACTGACGTAGTACTTTAAGGTTAAAAATCCGGACTTTGACATAAAACGAAAGTACCTTGAGTTGTGTGTAACTTGCTTATGCTTGTTGTTATGAAACTTGACCATGTTACGTGTGATAGCCTTGTCGTGCAAGTATTGTGTTCTACTCGACTCAAGGGTCATCCGAATGTATTTCACTTGATTCTGGGTCATCCGAATGTATTTCACTTGATTCTGGGTCTCATCCGAATGTATTTCACTTGATTACGGGTCATCCGAATGTATTTCACTTGATTACGTCATCCGAATGTATTTCACTTGATTCGGTTCATCCGAATGTATATCACTTGACTCTGGGTTCATCCGAATGTATTTCACCGACTAGGTTCATCCGGAATGTATTCCACACGTTTCTATATTGGGTCCATAAGATGGGCGAGACACATATACGTATCACATGATTTGTACCTAGGCTGGCGGTGAGGAAGAAGTTCCACGGGCATGAGGATGACTTTGAGGCGTGAGTCACGACTTGACATGGCTTCTATGTTGTGATCGTAGTTTGGTTATCATACATGTCTCTGCTTTATATAGACTATTATGATTTCATTTCTGATATTTCTGATTTCACATACTTGGTACTGTTATCGACCTCCTTGAGGCTGCGTTCATCCGCATGAGTAAAAGGTATATCATTGTCGATCCAGCTTTTAGGATCACCTTCAGCGTATTGGGAAGCTCCGTTCCTTGAGGCTTATCTTTTGGTATGTTACCACAGTGCAGATTCTTATACATTCGTGGTATGGCGGGCCACTGTCCGTCATATTGTAAAAAAATCTTAGAGTGCATGCATTGTTGTGGCGGGGTTTGTAAAAGGATAATCGTCGGGTATTTATGTATATATGATGAAGGCAAGCTTTGGTTGGCTTTGTTTATTTATCTTTTCTCTTAATTCATGTTCATGTTTTTATTTCCTGATTTTCTCGATGTTGTATCACTAGGGTGCCCGGTAGGCACGATCACGGGCCGGTTCGGTCGTGACAAAAGTGGTATCGAGCGATTAGTCCTCGGAAAGTGTCTGCACGTGTCTAGTAAGTCTTGATTATCGGTGTGTTGTGCACCACATCTATAATCGTGAGGTCGCAGGACATTTAGGATTAGTTTCTATTCTTCTCATTCGAGATCGTGCCTTAGAGTGTGATAAATTGGACCCTCCGACGTATTCCTTTCATTTACCGATTATGCCTCCGCGTAAAACCTGAGCCCGGATGGGCAAGCGATCGAGGAGTCGTTAGTGAGATCTGAGAAATGCGAGCGCAGCGGTCGATGCACGAGACAAGATGCCAAGCGGCGGGTTTCGCGACGCCGCCAAGACCAGCGAGTTTAGAGCGCGGCGGTGGCTGCTGAGACTACTGATACACGAGCCTCCATCCCACGGCTGAGCCGATGAGATGGGTACAAGGAGATGGCGATCGCCGGTCGTGGCGAGATATGAGGATAGGATGCGTGATTCCGGCCCAGCCCAAGACCCGTAGTTCACCCCGGCGAGCGGTTTGAGGCTACGACTTCCGAGTTGTAGCCCTCCGGTGTTACATGGATCGAGAGGCGAGGCGACCGTGAGTTTATCCGACTCTGACGGATCATGAGTGATCGAGCCTCGAGGCGAGTCGGTGGTATTGGGTTCGCATCACCGCGTGATACTACTGATTGGTAGTTTGATTCGTGAGCCGCCGGGAAGAGCATGCACTTCCAGCGATTTGGGACGAGTTCTCGAGGCATTTCTTGCACATTTCTTGCCTCCAGATGAGAGGGCTCGGGCCGACAGATTTTTGACATTGGCGGGGCGGGCGGACGGTTAGAGTACAATGTGAGTTCGACTCATTAGCTCGGTATGTTCCCGCCGTAGTAGCGGATATGGAGGGCGAGTACACCGCTACGCCACGGGCTGGGCGATTACTTAGCGAGGCTTATGCGGGTGTAGCTCTTGTACGGGCATGGACATTGCCCGCATACAAGCTCATGCACTAGGATGTGAGGCACGGAGAGGTCGGCGGAATGACCGAGATCGGCGAAGAGGCGAGCAGCAGGTCCTTTGGTAACTTTCGAGGCGGACCGCCTCGTGGCGATCTAGTTATGTACCTCCGCGATGCAGTGGTCCTCCGCGATCTTGGTCGTTCGGGGTATTCGAGCTGGTCGAGCTCGGGCTTCGGTTCACGAGTTTACGTGAGTGCTAGCGGCGAGATTCATGTCCCCCTCGGTGTGCGATGTGGCAAACATCATCCCGGAAATGTCGTCTTTTATCGGTGCTTGCTTCACTGCGGCCGTCGGAGCCATGTGACGAGCGTGCTTATAGGAGAGGTGCCGGCGGCTTAGCGCGACCTGCGGATCGATGGCGTGTTCATCGCCCCTGCGATTATGCGCCTGCAGTGACTTATGATTAGAGTGAGCGGTAGCTTCGGTATATCCTAACCATCTAGAGGCTTGTATGTTTTGATGTTATGTTAATGTGTTAAGTGTTATGTTCGGATAGCTTTGTGCTAAAATGTGATTTAGGAACCCGTTGGGGGTAAGCTGGGGTGAGAAAATGATGAACCTTAGAATATTACACTTGAGACCTTAGATGTAAGGCCGTCTTGAGTACAAGATTTTGCGAGTGATCCTTGTCAGAGTGCATTTTATGCCTAGAATATATTGTGTGATAAGTCTCTGGGTTGGGTAAATGAAAGTGGTATCTTTCATGATGTGATTAGCAAGGTTGTTCCGGATCGAAAGCGAGAGTCGGCGTGTGAGGCTCGGGTTGAGGGCGTGTTGCGTGTCAACCCGTGGCCGGAATGAGGTGGGGTCACTACGGGTGGTCCGCCAGCGGTAGGGTCACGAGGGTGCTAGGCCCAAGTTTAGATGACCATCGTATGAGTTCGTGGATATGTTCGACCTGAAGCGGATCGTGAAGGCCGGAAGTGGCCTTAAGGAAGATTGAGGCTAGTAAGATAACCAAGTTGGAGGTGGTGACTCGAGGTTTGGAGAAGCGAAGTTATGGTGAAGTGTGGTGCGATATCTTGGAAGAGTTCAAGAGTTCGAGAAGAGTACGACGAGTAAGGGTAGAGGTGAGCATGTATTGCGAGCATAGATATGATCATTTCTTGTAAAGGGAGAAGGTGCGAAGGATGTATATTTTAGACCTCGTGAATCGCATGCGATCAGGTACCATTTGTTGGGTCGCGGAGTGACACTAGAACCTCGCGGCAAAGTGACAAAAGTTTGTGATGTTAGAGTTTCCTCGTGGACTTGGATATAAGTATTTGCGTGCATGTGTTGTTTCGTGGCGGTTGTGGCGTTGGCAACTTATTAGAAGAACTTTATCGTTATCCGTCTTGAGAAGGAACATTCGGGACGAATGTTTCTAAGGAGGAGAATGTTATACCCGTATTTCCAGTATATGCGTGGCGCGACGTATTATAATTTGAGCCTTAAAGTTGGCTAGTTTCGAAATTTGTACACAACACCCGATTAGAGTCGTTTTTCGACGAAACGGTTCCACAACTTTCGTAGGGAAAATTCCGGCTATGTCATTTATAATTTTTGCGGATTTTTCCGAGAGACGAAACATTTTGGACCAACGAGAGGGCGACACTTGTCACCCTCTAATTGGAAGGAGTGGACGGACGAAAGTGGGAAGGTTGGCACGTTTTTTGTAACGACCCGTTCCGGGGCCCGTTACTGGTGCCTTACCCCGGGCACCCTAGTGATACATACATCAGAGAAAATCAGCGGAACATAAAACATGAGTCATTTAACAAAAGATATAATAAATAAACAGGCCAACCAAAACAGTTGCCTTCAGTATATACATAAAACCTGAACAGTTTAATCCTTTTACAACCCTGCCCACAACAGTACTACAGACCTCTAAGATATACAAAGACTATGACGGGACAGGGCCCCGCCATACCCCTGAATGTACAAGAACCTACAACTCAGGGAACACCTGCAAAGATAAGCCTCGAGAAACGGAGCTTCAATCTGTTGGCGTGATCCTACGGCGAGGATCCACGGCCGATGTACCTCACTGCGGCATGAACGGCCCGAAGGAGGTCAAGATAACAGTACCAAGTATGTGAAATGCACATATCGTAAATGATATCATAATAGTATATATAAAGCTGGTGAAATGTATGATAACCAAACTCTGATTCACAACATAAGCGATCATATCGATCGGGGACTCACGCCCTCAAGTCATCACTCAAATATAACTATGGGTCTCACGCCCACAACATCAATCATGTTCGCATCATGGCTGCATGCCCCCGGAATTCTGCATCGGTGTAGACATGTCCATGATGCAAAAATAATACCAATGCCCCATGGCCACATGCCCCCGGAATTCTACCTCGGTGTAGACGTCCGTGTGACATCAACAATAATATCTTGGGTGATCAACCTGCGCGCAGCCGCGTGCCCGAATTCTACCTCGGTGTAGACATGTCCATGTAACCACAATAACAATATATCGGTGTCGACCGCACGTGGCCGCGTGCCGGATCTGCATCGGTGTAGACATGTCCATGTGACATCAACAACAAGACAAGAATCAAAATGGAAACATACGTGGAATTCTCCATCACCGCCAAAGACGCCCAGTAAGTTCTCAACAAGTCGACGCCTCTATCGAGACGCGGTAATACGAAATACCACACTTGCACAACAAAGGCTATCATCACAAGCATAGGCAAGTTTCACAAAGAACAAGCATAGGCAAGTTTCACAACAACAAGCATAGGCAAGTTTCACAACAACAAAGTAGGCAAGTTTCACACAACTCAAAGTACTTTCATTTTATGCCAAGGTCTTTTTAACCCCAAGGTACTACATCGTTAAGTTCTTTTAAAAGATCCATTTCTTTTATAAAAGTCACCCGATACGTAGTATTAGAATGACCAACCCACCTTCCTTTTCAAAACCAAGTAACAACATTCTTTTCCTAAGTTCGGTTTGCCTAGTTTCATTACTCAAGCTTCTCATTTTTCAATTGGTTTCATAGTTCCCAAACTTAATCACTGATTCCTTTTAGAACAATTGAGTAACATATGACATATACGTGAGTAGTTTATTCTTGTTTATAACGATCTTATTACGTGACCATGATCTAGAAAATGTAATATCATTTTGTCTCATCTTAGCTTCATGCAGATGGAGGTTTCTCCGGTTTTAATACAACACATCATTATTCAATACATTTTCCTTTATTAACGCCGGTGGTGCTGCCGATACATTCGATTCGAAATCGGTAAAACATTATCCCTTTAAAACCCAGTACTCATTACTCCCGAATGAGGTTTCACACAAACATCCTCATTAAAACAAATAAGTTAAGTCTCTTATCTTATAAGATCAAGTCTCTTAACTTCTAACATCAGTAAAACCAGTTTCTTACCTACATAAAGCTGTTATAACCAACTTCCCATAAAGCCGTTATAACACTTTATGTTTTAAAACAATCAAACACAGTTAACATATGACGTCTCGCACTACATAGTTCACACATATCATGCTAGAAGAGATAGGAAGAGGTTCACATACCTCGCGACGATTTATCGACAATAAGCAAAATGCTCCAAGTACTACAACCACTAGCCCTTTCCACTCCTCGAGTAGAATACGCTACTCTTAGTACTTTCACCTATAAAGGTCAAAACGTCTATTAACCCCAAAACATAAGTTTCTATCTTTCTATAGAAAATTGGCGACCTCCCGCAACCGCGTAAATCTCCTCCTCTATCGAGGCCGGCTACCAAGCCAACCAGGGGGGGGGGTTTACACGTCAAACCGGACGTGTACAATTCTACACAACTCTGCACATGCAATACATGTAAATACGATTCGATTCTTTATTCTTCAGCTTAAGTCAAAAGACATTGCGAATACTAAGTAGTTCCATATATAGTATACCTCAACTATATACTCTAACAAACATGTAATTTCCAATTACAATAGAGGACAAGATAATTACCTCGATAAGCCCACACTTATCCAAGTTATAATGGCGATCCTGAGCAAGGTTGAGCTCCACTCCGTGCGCGCCAAACCACTCCAAACAACCCTTAGAAGTTCTAACCACCTTCTACTCAAATACTTCAACCAACTCGGAAGATTTCCTTAGGGTTTCGGTTTGAGACTAAACAGGACAAAAGGTAGTATTTAGGACTCTACGTAAAGGTATCTTTGGAATACTACAAGGTACAATGCTAAGGTATTTTGGGCATTATAACAATACTAGGGGAGTATTTCTATACCACAACCAGGGGTATTATACGAAAGCACCTAGGCAGGGGTACCCACGGCTAGACCTCATGAGGAGGAGACCTGCCGCCAAAGGCCACTTTCACGGGGGAGAGGAGCTCTTGGACGAGAGTCAACAAGAGGGAGGGGCGGGGTTTCCAAGACTTGGAAGATTTGGATGAATGAAGTCTTCACAAAGGGGGGGTATTTATAGCAAACCCAAATGCCAACCATGGCGAAGATCAAGCCACGTGTGCAAGGCAAGTGTAAGGCCTTGATCAAGCCAAGTGCACCCTAACCCTACTCCACAAAACACGGCACAAGACAAGCCACAAAACAAGGCCAAAACAAGGCACAAAACAAGGAACCAATAGGGCCAAAACGTGAGCCACAAAACAATCCCATACGTGAACCAATCGTCCACGGGACGCCCGAAGCCTCGATGCGAGGTGACACACGCCACCTCCCGCTGGTCCAAAATGTTTCGTCTCTCGGAAAAATCCGCAAAAATTAAAAAGGACATAGCCGAATTTTCCCTACGAAAGCCGTGGAAACGTTTCGTCGGAAAGCGACTTAGTCCGCACGTGCCCAAATGTAACTTCGGCCCAAGCCACTGGCGGGGTGACACGTGTCACCCTCCTATTGGCCTCAAAAAGCGTCTTCCGAAAATATCCACAATGGCCAAAATCTCGAAAACAAAGTGGGCCCCACAAAACCGTAAATTTCTCCCGTGGGCCCCACGTGACCATTTCCGAAAATAAAATCTCAAAATTCTAATATAATCTATGAAGTCCAAATACCAAATCTGGGAATCCAATTCCCATTAACGAACCTTTTTCTTCACAAATAACTGGAAACTTTTCCGTCGAAACTCACATCTTTCTTTCTTTTCAAAATTTTCTGCCGTACTCTCGTACGTACGTCCTCACATACATACCCTGCAACTACGGGGTATAACATTCTCCCCTCCTTAGAAACATTCGTCCCGAATGTTCCTTCTCAAGACGGATATCGATGAAGTTCCTCTAACAAGTTGTCAACGCCACAGCTTGGCCACGAAATAACACACGTTATCTTCCTTCCTTACTCGTCGTGCCCTTCTCGAACACTTGAACTCTTAGCTTTATGGGAAGTTAGGTATAACGACTTAAGAGAGGTAAAAAAAATGGTTTACTGATTTTAGAAGTTAAGAGACTTGATCTTAAAAGATAAGAGACTTGACTTAATTATATTAATATGAATTTTGTTAAAAAGTGTGAAACCTCATTCGTGAGTAATGAGTATTTGGTTTTTAAAAGGAATAATGTTTTACTGATTTCGGAAATCAGAATAAGTATCGAACAAACCACTGCAGCGTTAATAAAGGAAAATGTATTGACTAATTAAGTATTATTAAAACCAGTAGAAACCTCCATCTGCATAGAAGCTAAGATGAGACAAAATGATATTACATTTCCTAGATCATGGTTGCTCTAATAAGATTGTTATAAACAAGAATAACCTACTCACACATAAGGCATATGTTTCTCAAATTGTTTTAAAGGAGAATTATATTATTAAGTGACTAAGACTATGAACTACGAAACCTTTCGAAAATGAGAAACTTGAGCATTTGAAATTAGGCAAACTTGAACGTTTGGAAAATAATGTTGTTACTTGATTTTACAAAGGGAAGTGTTTTGGTTACTTAAAAAGATAGTCACTCATTTTTGTTATACTACGGGTATTGTGTGACTTTTGTGAAAGGAACGGATCTTTTTAAAGAATTAATGTATGAAGTACTTTGGGGATAAAAACCCGAACTTGTTGACATAAAGAAGGAAGTGCCTTGTGTGAATAACTTGATTGTGTTGGTTTGTGATAGCCTTGTAATACTTTCTTGTTGATTTGATAAGTAAACATGTTAGGATGCTACGTGTGTTAGTATCTTGTGATGTTTGTGTAAAGGGGTTTCCCTTGTTGTGCTTATGTTGTTTAACGATAAGTCGTTATATTAGTATTATATCACCACCTTGACTTGATCCCGGGTTAAGCGCCTCCGACGCGGGTAGACTCAGCGGTATGTGTGACTATGATTCGAGAATACCTCACGCGGGTCGGGGACCTATGCGAGCTACGAGTTCCGTGTTAGTGTGCGGCCTTTATGGTCACGCGGTCATGTGGCCACGCGGATGCGAGTCGGGGCGTTGCCGGGAGTAGCTACCGATGCGGGAATACCTCATGCGGGCCATCGGGTGGCCTACGCGAGTCGCGGAAGTTCCAGGACTAGACGCGCACATTAGATACTGCGGGCGAGTGGCCAGCTTCGATCATGTGGCGGTTTAGACAGATCTCATGATACAGTTTATGACCTTGTTGGTACTGTGGGTTTTAGTAGTCGGCTATGCCTTCGTACTTACCCCGTACGGTTTTATTATGACACAGGTGGGACCTGGTGTTCATGTGTATGCCTTGGTGCTTTTATATCCTAGATCGCGGTGAGGAAGGTATTCCACGGGCATGATTGATGTTGTGGGCGTGAGACCCATAGTTGTATTTGAGTGATGACTTTGAGGCGCGAGTCCCGACTTGACATGACCGCTATTTATTGTGAATCGTAGTTTGGTTATCATATATGTCTCCGCTTTATATAGACTACTATGATTTCATTTCTGATATTTTGATTTCACATACTTGGTACTGTTATCGACCTCTTCGGCTGCGTTCATGCCGCAGTGAGGTACACCATGTTGATCCTCGCCATGTGGTCACGATTCGGCGTTTGGGAAGCTCCGTTTCTCGGAGGCTTATCTTGGTTATAGTCCCCGTCGTTGTAGGTACTTACATTCGTGGTATGGCGGGCCCCGCCATTGTTGTTATATCATTCTTAGAGGTCTGTAGTACTGTTGTGGGCAGAGTTTGTAAAAAGGATGTAACTGTTCGTGTTCAGGTTTTTATATATATTTATGCCGAAAGGCAACTTTTCCTCAGATAAACTGTGTCTCTTTTACATTGTTTCATGTTGTGTTTTATATTCCGCTGATTACTCTGATGTATGTCTACTTGGGTGCCCGGGGTAAGGCACCAGTCACGGGCCCGGGTTCGGGTCGTGACACCTATGATGATCACCAATGCTTTAATATTTACACATTAAAGTTTAAATTTTTTGCCTCCGTGTGGTATGAAAATTTAAAGGCAAGTCGAAAGAAGCATGGCAAGTTCAAAATCGATTCTTGGGAAAGATTGAAGAAACACTTAAAGAGAAAATTCTTGCCCCGACAATATGAACAAGATTTTTACCTTAAACTCACCAAGCTTTGGAGAGGTGTCCTTAAGGTGGAAGAATACATCCGGGAATTCGAGAAGGTGACAATGTTGTGTGACTTACAATAAAAAGAGCCACAACGCATTGCACGATTCATTGGCGAACTAAGTGCTTCACTTCAAGAAAAATGGAAGTGTCCACTTACACAACATTTAAGGATGTGTGTCATTTGGCACTAAGGTTCAAACGGAAACAAAATAAGGTTGTCACAAGACCTTACACTAAGACCGCAAGTGCTAAGGAGAAGGTTGGCACGTCCAATTCTAACCACTTATACAAACAAGACGATGTAATTAAGGAAAAGGTAAAAATGGAAGTTGCCCAAGGTGTTGATAAAGGCGGCAAGAGATGTTACAAGTTCCAAGGACTCATGTATTTTGCTCAAAAATGTCCCAACCCGAGGACCATAACGCTAGAATAGTATAAAGAAAGTGATGATGCCTTTGTGTTAGAGAAGACTGAGGTAGACAAGAGCCAAGAGGAAGACGAGGCTATTGTGGAGGATGGTGTGAGTCTAGTCCTTCAACACATACTAAGTCCACAATTAGAGGATCTTGACGAAAATCAAAGGGAGCAGATTTTCTACACACGATGCAAAATAAAAGATAAAGTGTGTAGTGTGATTATTGACGGAGTGAGTTGTGCAAATATGGTATCCATTGGAGTGGTAGGAAAATTACAACTACCAATTCATGATAATCCTAAACCCTACAACCTCTGATGGGTAAATAAGGGAATGGGCTCAAAATTGCACCCAATCCCTTATCAATTTTCGGATTGGAGGCTACATTAATGAAATTTCATGTGATTTCCTTCCATTGGACGCATGGCATATCTTTTTGGGAAGGCCATGGCAATATGATCGGAAAACTATGCATGATGGCAAACATAAACCTACTCCTTTCATAAGGACAGTACAAACTTCCGGCTAATACCTTTTGCCACCAAGTAAGATAAGGTACATGAAGGTCTAACAAGCACGAAAATGACAAGCCAAGTACGAGGTACGGAAGGAGAAGGATGAATCTAAGAAGGGGATTACCATGAGTGTTTTGTCATATAGAGAAGAGGCAGGTTCGAAGAAAACCTTAGAGGTTTTGGAATTGATCAAGTCATATGAACCAACAATCGAGCTACCACCTAACAATAATGTTGATACTATTTGTGAGGTAGCTCTCGAAAGATCCCTCACTCTCTATGATCTGCATGAAACAACCGAGCCATGTGTTCACAAGAGCCTTGTTTCATGTCCAATCACTATCTATGGTCATATTCTGAAGGTGGTTAAAGAAAAAAAACAGGGTTGGGCCTTTTTTACCAATCCTTTGTACCAAATGGAAGAAATGGATGACACCTTCTTTGTCAACTCATTATACGAGCCAACCCGCATGGATGAAGATGCCGACATGGAATTCCTAATGAATAATACATCCGGAATCCTAACAAGGAAAGATAATGTATTTAACCTTGATTTATTTTCGAGAAATTCATTGTCTATTCATCAAGCCTATGGATGTAAAGAACAAGAAGAGTTAGGCAAGGAGAATGTCCAAAAATGCTTGAGCCTCTCTTTGTGGTGCCGAAACAAAAGGAAGTGTGGGAAGTACACATTGGTCACCAATTGGTCTACAACCTCGTCGTAAAGTTTGAATCTCCATGGTCGAGGATGAGTATTTATGTTAGAGAATTGTGGGAAGCCAAAATTTCTTCAAAGCTCGACTTGGCAAGAAACCAAGAGACAGTTGAACAAGATCTTGGTGTCAACCCTATGAATAAACCCCGAACTATGACTCCCTGTGATAAAACGTTGATGGTCGCACACCACCAAC
Source organism: Przewalskia tangutica (assembly GCA_029844215.1). NCBI lineage: Eukaryota > Viridiplantae > Streptophyta > Magnoliopsida > Solanales > Solanaceae > Przewalskia > Przewalskia tangutica. The sequence continues at coordinate 85,977,004 of CM056735.1, read as the reverse complement.
CATTGTCTTATAAGGACTTGCTTGAATGGACAGGTTACTTGACGGATGGCCCCTTCAAGTTATTGGATATGTTCTAAAATGACTTATGTGAAACAAAAGTTTCGAGCAATGGACTAACATGTTATGTTACTAAGTTGCCTTCATACTTGAACCATCTGAATTTGAGGACAAATTCTCTTCAAGAAGGGGAGATTGATGAAAAAATGGTCCGGACTTATATTCTCAATTTGAGTTATTGACCAAAGGATCGAGGGGTAAAAAGATTGACCATCAACCCGCGGTTGAGGGATGAGAATGGCATGGATTATAGGGAGGATTATGAGCCATAGTTCAATGTCCTCCTAGTGACAAGTTTTATTCGTCCTTACGTGTTGGTCTTGGCCGAGACCTTGCATTTTATTTTGTTGTCTTTAATTTCTAGCCTAGTTATTAGTTATCCTAAGACATATTAAAATCTTGTAATAGCTCTTAGCTTGCCTTGGGACACTTCAATGCTTGTAAGGAAATGGTTAAGCCAAGAATGTGACATGGCCAAGAATGATGGCACGGACAAGAGGAGACGTGTTCGAGATAAGAAGCTTTCCAAGAAGATCATTCAAGATCCAAACAAGGAACTCGGCCTAGAGAAGTGGAAGAGCTATCCGAGAACCATTATATTGTGCAAGGAATGGAAGCTTCTATATTGATCCCAAAAAGATGAAGTCTAGAGAAACCAAGATTTATTTCCCCTTTCTACTCGATTGCTACAAGGGAAGTGTGAAGAGGATTGAGTTTGCCCTTGTCTCCAGGAAGGCCAAACTCGTTTACACCACGCTCATAATGACCGAAAGGCGACTTGGTTCCCAATCCAACCCATCCCCTTCCCTTGTTCCCATTTCGGCCGATTGGCCTTAGCTTTGTGTCCTTTTATTTTCCTTCTAGAGTGGTCTCTATGATACTAGAAATATAGCATTAGGATATTGTAAATAATCAGTTTGAGTTTAAGATTAAATCTAAACTGAGTTTTCAACTTGTGTGTTGAAACATATTGATCATGTGTGGGTCACCCCTTCCTTTAGTGTAAGACTTGGTTAGGATTGTGTGACCTAATCCATTCCCAAGCTTGAGGAACCCCCTTAGTGGTAAGAGAACATTGGAATTGTGTGGACTAACCTAGCCTAATGTCACAGCCCGAACCCCGGGCCCGTGACTGGTGCCCTACCTGGGCACCCTTCTACCTTGACGAAACAAGTAAGCTGCGGAACTGAAATAACACCTCATTTTTTTTTCTTAAACAAACGTACGTGCAAGGGCAAAGCCGACAAGGCTGCCATATATACATAAACTAAAGACACTACACCGTACATGAGTCCAATCCCACATATGAATACAGACCTCTAGGAGTTAAACTGAACTATGACGGGACAAGGCCCCGCCGTACCCATAAATGTACAAAAGCACATCTTGAAGGAACTATACCAAAATGGTAAACTCGAACAAAGGAGCTATCCAAAACTCGAGCGGTCCTACACTGCCGATCACCAAATCAAGGTACCTAAACTCGCGGCGTGAACGCGGCCAAGGAGGTCGATGCGAAGAATGTACCAAGTATGTGAGCGATGAAATGCGTAATAAAATCATATCAGTCTAAATAACACAGGAGACATGTATGATATCCAACCTACAGTACATAACACATAAGCAGTCATATCAAGTCAGGGACGCAGGCCCTCAAAGTCATTACTCAATATAACCATGGGTCTCACGCCCATAATATCAATCCTGCCCGTGGAATCCTTACTCACTGCCGGCAGTCCATGATGTAATAACACCAATAAGGATACATGAACACCAAGTCCCACCTGTTTCCTCAAAGCCTCGTGGTCCCATGCCCTGGAATCCCACCTCGTAAAAGCATGACCATAGGGTAACACAAACAAATCCGGGGACATATATGATAATCAAAATACAACACATTGTGCCTTACTAACAATGAGAGTAAGCGATGAGTATCCTTATAATATAAACTAGGAAGCTCATGATCAATCGTGACCATCCGCCCGCAGATCATTTAGCAATCCTATTCACGGGACTATTTCACCCGATAGGTCGCGTGGACCCGCGTGGTATTCTCGCATAGTCGGACCGCCGCGTGGGACTATTTCACCCGCATAAGCCCTTTCGGACCGCATGAGGTATTCTCGCATAGGACTATTTCACCGCATAAGCCCTTACGGACTCGCATGAGGTATTCCTCGATAGGTCGGACGCCGCGTGGGACTATTTCACCCGCATAAGCCCTACGGACTCGCGTAGGTATTCCTCGCATCGTGGGTAGCAAATCCACGGAATTATGCAAATGCCACAAACCCGGATCGACCAAACGACCGATATAACAATAGCACACAACCGGCTATTTCCAGCACACATAGGCAAATCCTTAATTACAAGCCAAAGTCCTTACCAAGGCACACTTAGAATAATTCTCTTTAACAAGCCAAAGTCCTTACCAAGGCACACTTAGAATAATTATCTTTAACAAGCCAAAGTATTTATCAAGGCACACTTAGACAAATTCTCAATTTATCAAGCCAAAGTACTAATCAAGGCATACATAGAATCATTCTCTTTTAACAAGTCAAAGTACTTATCAAGGCACACTTAGACAAATTCTCAATTTATCAAGCCAAAGTACTAATCAAGGCATACATAGAATAATTCTCTTTTAACAAGTCAAAGTACTTATCAAGGCACACTTAGACAAATTCTCAATTTATCAAGCCAAAGTACTAATCAAGGCATACATAGAATCATTCTCTTTTAACAAGTCAAAGTACTTATCAAGGCACACTTAGACAAATTCTCAATTTATCAAGCCAACGTACTAATCAAGGCATACATAGAATAATTCTCTTTTAACAAGTCAAAGTACTTATCAAGGCACATTTAGACAAATTCTCAATTTATCAAGCCAAAGTACTAATCAAGGCATACATAGAATCATTCTCTTTTAACAAGTCAAAGTACTTATCAAGGCACACTTAGACAAATTCTCAATTTATCAAGCCAAAGTACTTATCAAGTTATACATAGAAAAATTCTCTTTTAACAAGCCAAAGTACTACGTACGTACATTCCTTTATAAAAGACTCCTTTCTATGTAAAGCCCCAAGATACTAACACCCGTAGTATCAAGGCGTGTCTATTTTTCAAAGTAAGTTACTACACTTTTAGAAAACTCATTTCAAAGCTTGAAATCAAGTAACTCCAAATTTTCACAATCTAGGCAACTTATTCCGATTTAATCAAAATAGACAACTTTCTAAACCTTCCATAAAGCCGTTATAACCAACTTCCCATAAAGCCGTTATAACCCTTTATGGTTTTAGACGTATCCATTCCTTCAATAACCAAGAGACTTATACTATTAAAACCAAGTATTACATACTTACAAAACAAGTTCTTAACTTTCAAAATACTTCAAGTCTCTTAATAGTTAGAAAACAAGTTTTCTTCCACTTTTTAAACCTCAAGTAACTTCACCCTTAACGCAAGTTACTTCTCTTAAATCATGTCATTTCTCCTCTTTTAAATCAAATAAGTAAATCACTCATTTGACTCCCCTAAAGTCATTATAATGACCTTTAGGTTTTAGAACAAGGCACTAGCCAAAAGATTTGGAAACCACTTCCTTTTCAAGTCTCTATGTACTTTAAGAAAAATACCTTCACTTTTAAGAATCCAAACTTCCTAAGGAAATGGATTATACTACTTACAATTTAAACATCAAAGTACACTCGAGGAAGTACATAGAACAAATTCTATTTTAGGCAATCCAAATACAAGCAAGGAATGGATCATTCGAGTAGAACTTACTTTCTTTATTCTAAGGAATCATGCTAGAAGAGGAGATAGTTCACATACCTTTCTACTAAAATCCACAGGCTAAGTCGAATACGTCGTACGTAGAAGTGTCAACCTATAATGGTCACAACAAGGCTATCAACTTCTAGTCTCTATGTAGAAATAATACTAAGTATTTAGTCTCTAATTCTACGGAAAATCGGGCAGCACTTCCTTTGTTTCTACTCACTTTGCCACCTTTTTCAAGGCCGAATACAATAACCAACAAGCCACATTTAAGGCTCCAACAACAACCAAACAAAGGGTATTACACGCCTTACAATACTTGTAATATTCCGCCCCACAATTCATACCAAATAGTATAATACTACACTAGCCCTTCTACCAACATATAACCAATAACACTACGTCCTTTCCAATCCTTTTCCAATTTCAAGTTCTTAAGTCGACATGTTACTTAGTCATAAACAACTTCAACAACTAAAATTTCCTTCTTTATTCAACATGCGACGACTTAAACTAATAATCAACTTGAATTCCAATCTTAAAGCTAAACATGCTAGTTTTTCGGATTAGGGTTCCAATAGCCAATACACTAATCCAACTACATAATATATAACTCATGCTTGCTAATATCCATAGCTACAATGATAAGTAAACTTAATTATTAAAACGACAAGATTATACCTTTCCAAGCCCTTAAAATTTCCAAGATCCAAAGTCGCGCCTTAGAAATTCTTAGCTCCTTTCCATAAGTTCCAATCCGCTCCAAGCATTCCCAGAGGCCATGAAGAACCCATCTTCAAGTTCCAACTTCAAAGTTGAAGAACTCCAATAGTTTCCGCTTGACTAACGTGAAAACTCCGTTTTTCCGAAATCTTTCTATTGAGATAACCTTACAACACCCTTGGGAACATTGGGTTAAAGTCTTGTGGCTAATGGATCAAAATTACAAAAAATTTGTGTGTGTGAGATGGTGAACCCGAGAGGTCTCCTTGGCTAAGCTCAATGTTCTCTAATTTTTCTAAGTGTAAAATGAGCTTGTCTTGCACTAGCTATGTATATAAAACACAATGGATGGCTAAGATTTCAACACTTGAGTGGATAGGATAGGTTTCACTTGGATCAAGCCTAGGTGGACAAGTTGACTTGTCAACAATGTCATGCTAGTAAGACTAATCTTCCAAGGTGGTCAATGACCATCATACCCTTGCATAAATTTCGACCAAGCCATGTGAGGGTGCCACGTGTCGCCCTCTCATTCGTCCATAAAATTCCGTAACCCTCGTGGGCCCCACAAAACGTAAAATTCCTCGGGTGGGCCCCACGTGACCAAATCCGTAAAAATAAATTTCCATAATATTAATAAGTTCCATACTCTTCAAATAATGCATTTTGAGAATCCAATTCTCAATAACGAACATTTTTCCTTTCCGACGTTCGGAACATTTTCCGTCGGAAAAACCATTCTTCCTTTCGTACTAATTTCCAAGTCTTGTTTCCTTACGTAAATTCTCTTATACATGTCCTGGACTTACGGGGTGTAACACCTAAGCTTTGGGTTACCAAAAGGGATTCAATAACCCTCACTTGGCTAATTCACGGGCATTGCAATTAGCAAACCCTGGTCTTGACCTTGTGGAATTGATCACATTATCCTTGGTGTCGAATCGGGTAGTAAAACCCCTATGTCTCTATCCTTGGGATTATCGATTATTCCTCATTACAACCCCAAACATTAAACACTTAAACCATATCAACCGAACCAACACTTAACCAAAATCTACCATTCCTTCACTCAAGTTTGTATCTAACAACTCGTGTTCAACCCTCACTAAAACTACTATATACTGACTACCCTTACCTACCCCAATACCTCACTAACATCACCACCAAAGGTCATCACCCTAAATATTACACAAATATCCATCCAATCCCAATAACATCAGTAGTCCACATAGCACAACCTTCCGGGAACCATATTGTCTCAGTTCTGTTCTGCCGACCTGCCACCGTCCAACCACCAAAGCCCAACCATCAAACCCACCCTCAATGTGTCTACAACCACCTCATAAAATGTCTTGATCTGATTTCCTTTACATTCACCCAAAATAGCCATCAAACACCCCACTGTCCCACCAAATTGAAAACCCGAGAACCCCATTTTGACACCCATTTTCGGATCACCCGAATATCATGCACACCCGACCCACTTACCCAACATAACCACTCCTTACTTATATCATTATATGTGTGTAAATCTTAATATTTGTATATATGTGGAGAGAGCAATAGCATAACCGACAATATAAAATACCACGTGGGTACAGACCTGGCCCGACCAGCAGATCAATCTCATACCTTGCCATGGTATGAGATATAACATAGCATAAATGGATCCAATCTGCAATCTGAAAGTATCATCCTCTGGCGGGGATACCCTTATCCTACGGTGGCATACGCCTTCTCGGTAAACTATGCAACTCCCAAAACATGTACTTGAAAATAGTGGCTTATAAGCTCATGGGTTTCATGAAGGCAACTTGTAAAGCATGGTTTGAAATCATAATTTATCATGTGAACAAATATAACATATAACTTGTGTAAATTCATGCAAATATATATATATATATATATATATATATATATATATATATATATATATATAAGTTCATGAAATCTAATAGTAATAGTTCATGACTTGTAATTTTAGAACCCATGGAATTCAAGGTTATGGGCATTCATGGATTACGCACGGATTCCTAATAACCATAATAGAGTATCAAAAACACAATAATGAATTAATAATACAACATGGTATATCATGATACATATAATTTAGGATTATCATGAAATTGAAATAAAATCCTAAGTTATGGAACTACAGGGGTTTCATGGAAAATGTGGTGTGGGGAAGTACAATGATGTTTCCACACATGGATAGAAGTTCTACATACCTTAATCACTCCAATACTTGTATTAAAAATCTTAACTTTGAAGAAGAATCCCAAAGCTTGGACTTTAATCTCTTGAATTGGGTTTTCTTGAAAATCTTAGGTTAAGAACAATGTATTCTACTTAGAATACATGAGGATGATGTAAGAATCACTTAGAATTTCATGAAAAAGACTTATCTTGATGTAGGGTAAGATTAGGAAGAGAGGAGCATCGTTCTAGGGTTTGAGAAATATGAAAACGGACTTTTCAGGGCTAAGCTTTGTATTTATACTATTCAGCCCGTCGGGGCTTTTACAATTAAAATTGATGGCTGGTCAAATTATTGACGGTCTAGTTCTGGACCGTTAATTTTTCACCGTCTGTATAACTGGACCGTCAATCAACATGTAAATTTTGTAGAGACTTATAAATCTCGAGGGTCCAAGACAGTCAAAAAGGACGTACTGTAACTAATTATATGGTCCGTATAATTTACTGTGCATCGTCAATTCCATAAGGAAATTGTATAGTCAGAATCGATGGGCCATAAATTATTTTACGATCCCTATAACCTGGCATAAAATCAAATCTACAGAACTAAAACTGGTTTTCAATCTTAAATTCCCCATTTTGGTTTTCCTAAACTCATAAATCATAAACATGGCTTAGTTTAGAGGTACGAGGTGTTACAAAAACATAAGTCCTAGAAGGCATATGGCAAAGGCTAGGGGTCAGGTGGTCTCTCAGTCGGTGTAAGTTCGAAACTCAAAGGAATGGTCTAGGAATCCCCTCTTAGACCTAAAACGGTTGTATAACTCCATGAAGGCTACGGTTAGACTTCTATCGTATCGGGAGTAGGACTATGTGGAACCAAAAGGTTGTGGTCAGGTTTCTTCCTCCTTTTCATACAATTTATGTTGCTATCTATGCAATTTCAGATCTCCTCTAAAGTTGGGGTCATTTCCACATTCCCAAACTTAAACACCATTCTATCACAGTCTCAATACCTGGTGAGGACTTCTATTAGTTCCCTAATTCTTTTATTATCATCAACGAGGATAGGTGTCCTAAAAAGTTCGTAACATATCTCTGTTGTGCGGTACCTAACAAAGACCACCAGATGTTTAGCAACTCGGGTGCCTCAAGGATTATATCAAACTTGAGGTTTGTATGCATCTACAAAACAGAACACGGTTAATTCTACCCTCCCCCCCCCCCCAAGGATAATAGTTTGTCATATAAGGCACAATCATATTTCCAATTAGCAAGTAGTTGGATGCAGTGTCGTCGGGTCATAGACCGTCGAGACATGAGGTGGCCGCCTAATGGGTCCAGAGACTTTTAAAATATATGAACCCTTCTAGGTAAGCATGTGTTAGTTCATCGGTATTTGGCTTCGCTATCCTAGGCAAACTAGAGTGGTTTTTCGAATGACTGGGTCTCGTGCGGACTACTCGAGGTGAACCGTTGTCGATTGTTGGACGACTGCGAACCAACTCCATCTTTAACGTGTTCCAAAGAAATAATTTAGTTTTTTACTGGAGGACGATTGCAAAAACGCATAACCGTCTTTGTGCACTGATGCAAGTGTGTTTTGTGTCATTTGGCGGAATTATGAAATGCATGATATGACAGTTATATTTGGGGGAAATTAAAGACATAAGCAGTTATTTGACAATTAAAGGCATGTTATATTGAAACCCTTATGGTTAGAATCTAGGATTATCCCCAACGGAGTCGCCATTTATTACGGTTCACTTTTACGCGAGACATAAAAGCTACTAAGTGGTTATTGGAGTCTATTCAGATATTTATTTTTTAGAATCATCACTTAATTTATAGAGAAATTAGGAAAACCAAGTTAAAAGGAAATTTTCAAAACACAGAAAAAAACTTTAAAAACCAGAGTTCGAGGTAAGGATTCTGGTGATTTTCGAGGAAGGTGTTAGACACCCATGTATTAAGGATCAATATAATACGATTGGCTTTCGAATTCCATAGTATATTTAATTGTGAATAATTGCTTAAAAGAGTATTTAATTTCCCGCAATAAAAGTCGTATCATATCATCTTTTGTTTTAAAGTTTTGATAAAGGTTTTTTGAAAATAAAGAGTTGAAATTTATTTGGAAAGGTTCATATAGGGGTAATTTAGTCCATCCATTTTTGGATTAAGATATACTCAAAAGTTAATTTGAGTAGAAATCCAACTAGATATAATCCAAATGTCATGTCTTTCATCCTTATATGTCTTGTGAAAATATATTTTTTTAAAGGAGTGTAATAAAAAATGATATGCCATGGTTTTAAAAGTATAAATTTTTTCCATTTTTATTTGAAGGTCAACCAATATCCTATTTAAAACTACTTAACTCAACTGGGGTTTTTAAATTATTCTTCCATTTTTTAAAGTCAATGAATTGGGCCTGGACCAAAATAGTCCTTAGGTGAATGATTTTGAGATATAAGTTGTCCAAAAAAATCAACTCAAACTTGTTTGTCCATTTAAAACAAATTTTGAAAAGATGAACCTTTTTCCCTTTTTTTAAAGACAGTCCTGATCTTTCGTCTTTAAAACAATCCAGAACATTTTCAAAGTTATGCAAAGGTTTTTTCCATTACAAAGAATACAAGACCTTTGTCTTTCAAGGCTATTTTTGAAAATATTTTTTTGGGGCCCTATCCGTTCTAAATGATATACGCATCAGTCATAACCATTTGGGTTCCAATATGTTATCAAATATTTTACAAATTCACAACACTTAAAAAAACAAGAAATTTAAAGAGGAGAGTTAGGTTGGTCGGCCTACCAACAGTTAATCAGTTTAACTCATGGTTGGGCCTTCAATGCGTTGCAACTACCCGGACTCGATCAAGAAAAGTTGTTGGGCCGCTGGCCCAACTGGATGGATAGTCTTGGCCCAAATTACCTACGTCCAGTCGTACAAGAAAAAAGGGGGGGAGGAAATTATGGTTAGAAGGTATTTAAACTTATCTAACTTTAATGCAAAATTCTATAACTCACTTACATTACATATTAATAAATCAATTAGAACACACACATAAAAAGAAATACTATCACAAGGCCTAAAACATAACTGAAGGGTAAACAACGAATGGGCTAAAGACAGCTCAGATAATAGCAATGTACATTTATAAAAAATAGCAACTGTGGATCTGGCCCAGTTAGCACGCAACAACACATGGAGATGAATTGAAAGAGATGAAGAATGGGCCAGGCCCAAAATCACATAACATGTTGTTTAGATGATATACATAGTGATATATTCGACATGTATACCTTGTATACTGAGTACACATGGTATAATTTGTATATCCTTGTGTATATCAAACATATATTCTAAGCAAAGGCACAACGGAAGCTGAATAAAGGCCAGTGAGGTAAACATACACATACACCTATCACAACAGGTGTCTAATTCCATTTTTACACTTCTTAGCTCAATCCCGAATATATCCAAACAAAGGCAACTCACAGTTCATGCATTTTTAAATCTCAGTTTTGACATACAACATAGATGAAGATATGAGACAGGAATAGCATTTGACCTATACAAATTCAGTGTCTAGAAGAAACAAATATGGTATAACTTGGTGGAATTATCCAAGGTACACAAATGCTTCCTATGGTATGGTCTATGTCAACAAGGAGGAACATGAGCACATATTAAACAAGTGGCAACACCAATGGTTCTTTTTCCAGATTTCAGACCAAATTATGTATGTCAGACTATGAAATCTAAAGGCAATCAGCTGTAGGGTTTTGTTGGGTCTAAAACACACAATTAAGGTACAACGAAAGTTTAAATTTTGTTAACTTACTTGCCCCAACAATTCCGTCTGGTATGATTACACTACAATTGAAATCTGCAAAGACAAAAGGAAACTTACAGTTTGCAAGCTTTAGAATCTCTACTAAAGGGAGCGCACGCAATTGTCCTTACGACGGCAATCCTTCGCTACGGTATACTCCTCTGTCAGAAAAGTCAGAAAATCTTGACAGAGGTTTGAGAGTATTTTAATTCCTGAATTCTGAGTTCAGAGAGTAAGAATTCACTTGTAAACTATGGGTTAAGTTCTAAATATATAGGAGAGGTTAGCATACAAATCAGATTGGGATTAGGCTTAAAAACCTGACCCAAAACCGAGTTGCAGTAGGCCAGTCGGACTGGGGCCACTACCATACCAGCGTCGCGGCGCCTCCCCTGTTTTTCCAATATTTCTGCACGTTTTAATTTTGATTAAATTCAAAATCTAATTTTGACTTAATTAAATAATTTTCATCAAATAGAAATTATCCATAATTTATTATTGATTAAAACATCTCGATTCTAAATCGAATATTTTATACTCTCTCAACATACCCGTAGACCAAAAAGACAATCGACTTAGTGTGACCCTTTAGACCTTCACATATCGACACTTAATCAAATTAAGGTTCACACGGAACTCCTAGACTGCGCCACATGACGAACTCAATATGTGAAGAACGTTTACAAGACTCTAGTAAACACAACCTCTATGTGGGATGATAAATTTCTTTCATTCGCAACACACACGATCAAGCTTAGGATTTGTCAAGTGTCTATCCAAATGACTTGATCACTTTATCTCATCTATATTAGTCGACAACTAGATCATATCTTAAATATGTCTCTTGCATTGGTCAATGACTTGGTCGACCTAATATCACTGAGAAGCTGAGTGTTCTCTCGAATATCTAATCGATGAATAAATCTTATTCTTGGCTCAACTACCACCTTAGTCTATATCGCAATGTACCCAATTCAAGCCATGTCTTATCATATAAGGAATTTAAACTTAGGACAGGATCAAAGTACATTACTCTACAAACCAGGTGCGTATTGACCTCAAGTCAAAGGACCTCTATCTCCCACATGCTGATAATACTCTAGACATGTATAACAAATAGTTTATCAGTAGGGTATGTCAACACCCTCTAAGAGTATCCATATGTCCATCACTAGCAATCATTACTAGTAGTAAGTGAGACATACTACATTCTCTAAGAATGTGATGCAGATCACATGTCGACTTATTATATATCTCATTCTCAATGATCATCAGTCGAGGCTACTTTAACAACTACGATCTATCATTAATATCTTACCATATCAATGACAACGTAAGCTCAAGGGATGCACATTAATGAATAATACAGACAATCCAATAATAATTCAGTAATTGCAAAAGCCATAAATATATTAATCTCATTAATAATACGAATGTGTTCAAGTACATATGTCCCTAAAATGATTGTCTCTAGGACATATATACTTTCAATCTCCCACTTGGCCTAGAGCCAATCTCCAACGTATCTAATGCCCATATTTTTTAAATGACCATTAGCTTGACTAAGCTTAATGATTTAGTAAATGGGTCTGCTAGATTTGCATCTGTGGGAACATAGTCTAACTTTATTTCTTCAGTCTCCACCATCTCTCTAAGTATGTGGTATTTCCTTGGTACATGCTTATTTCTGTTCGTTGATCTTGGTTCCTTAGGTTGCGCAATCGCACCAGTGTTGTCACAATAAATCATTATTGGACAAGTGGCACTTGGAACAACCCTTAGTTCTTTTAAGAACTCAGATATCGCGACAGCCTCCTTACCAGCTTCTGATCCAGTAATGTACTAGGCTTCAGTAGTTGAATCAGCAGTTGTAGCTTTTTTGAAACTTTTCCAACTCACTATTCCACCATTTAAAATGAAGACATATCCAGATTGAGATTTGAAGTCATCGAGATCTGTCTGAAAGCTAGCATCAGTGTACCCAGTAGCTACTAGTTTTTCTTGTCCACCACAGATCAAGAAATATTCTTTAGTTCGTCTAAGATACTTAAGAATAATCTTGACTGCTTTCCAGTTTTCCTCCCCAGGATTCTGCTGGAATTTGCAAGTCATGCTAAGTACATAGGCCACATCTGGCCTCGTACAGGTCATGGAATACATGATTGATCATATAGCTGAAGAATATTGGATCCTCTTCATGTGTTCAAGTTATGCAACAGTAGAGGGACTATTCTTCTTTGATAACTTGATGTTTTGACCTATAGAAATATTTCCTTTCTTGGAATTCTCCAAAGAGAAATATTTTAGCACTTTGTCTATGTATACAGACGGTGACAGCTCCAACAATCTATTAGGTCTATCTCTATAGATCCTAATTCTAAAAATGTAGCAGGATTCACCTAAGTCATTCATCATGAAGGTACTAGATAATCATTCCTTGACTAATTGCATGAGAGTCTTATTATCTCCCATTATTAATATGTCATATACATATATGACAATGAAGATAATACTCTCATCTGTGCGTTTACTATAAACTCATGGGTCTTCTTTGCTTCTAAAAAAGTCAAACGATTTGACTGTTTTGTCAAAATAAATATTTCAACTCATTGAGGCTTGCTTAAGTCCATAAATGGATTTCTCTAGTTTGCATACTGCTTTGGGTTGAGTCTTGGATTTAAAACCCTCTGGATGTATCATATACACCTTCTAAATTAGATTACCATTGAGGAAGGCAGTTTTAACATCCATTTTCCAAATATCATAATCATAGTATGCAGCTATTGTAAGCAAAATCTGAATGGACTTAATCTTTGCAACAAGTGAAAAGGTTTCATCATAATCGACCCCAGGTCGTTGATTATAACCTTTAGACACCAATCTTGCTTTATAAGTTTGTACCTTGTCATATGGATCAATCTTCTTCTTGAAGACTCATTTACTTCCTATAGGTCTAACCTCTGTTGGCAAATCAACCAAGTTCCATACTTGATTTATGTACATGGATTCCATTTCGGATTTCATGGCTTCTTTCCATCTCTGTGAATCAATGTCTAACATTGCTTCGTTGTAGGTAGTAGGCCCATCGTCATCAGGAATATCTATCTCATTGTATGTTTCAACAAGGAGGTTAAGTCTTTCAGGTGCACGATGAGTCCTAGTGGTCCTACGGAGTTGAATATTCTGCGTTTCAGTATTTGTTGTATTTTGATTATGAGAAGTTGTTTGTGTGTTGGATAATCTAGCACCTTGAGAGCTTTCAGGAATATCATTTTGAATAGGATGATGCACAACTATTGTGTCATCTTTCATTGGTTGTGTATGAGAGTCTTACATTTCTGCATTATCCCCCACATCACTCCCACTGGCTGAAGGGCGTACTCTAAGTACCCAATCATCATCAAATACTCCCACTGAATCCTTGCCTAGGTCTTTTGACAAGGGTTCATTCTCTATATTATTTTGCACTTCTTGAATTTCTTCAAGTTCTATCTTGTTGTAACTCTGTTCCTTGTAGACATAGTCTTCTTCAAGGAAAGTTTCATTTCTGAAAACAATAACCTAATGTTCACCAGGAAGATAGAAGTAGTATCCCCTTGTTTCCTTAGGATACCCCACAAAATAATACTTCTCACTTTTAGATTCTAATTTGTCAGTAAGCAACTTCTTTACATATACAGGGCACCCCCAGGGTCGCATGTGTCTAAGTGCTAGCTTCTTGCCGTTCCATATCTCATATGGAGTTTTCTTTACTGACTTTGAAGGAACTCTGTTCAAAATATAGATTGAGTTTTGTAATGCATATTCCCATAGGTATGTTGGTAGAGCTGAGAAGTTCATCATGGATCTAACCATATCTAATAAGGTCTTATTTCTCCTTTCAGCAACACCATTCATTTGTGGCGTTCCGGGAGGTGTCCATTGTGATTGAACTCCATGAAGCTTCAAGTAATCTAGAAATTCTTTACTTAAGTATTCATATCCTCGATCTGATCGAAGAGTTTTAATACTTGTTTCAAGTTGCTTCTCTACTTCTGACTTGTACTCCATGAATTTCTCAAAAGCTTCGGACTTATGTTTCATAAGATACACATGCCCAAACCTTGAGAAATCGTCTGTAAAAGTGATGAAATAAAGAAAGCCTCCCTTAGCTTGAGTTGAAAACGACCCACATATATCGGTATGGACTAACTCAAACACCGCTTTGGCACGTACCCCTTTCCCAGAAAGTGATTTGGTTGTCATCTTTGCTCTTAAGCAAGATTCACAATTACCATATGACTCTAAGTCAAATGGTTCTAGGTAATTTAATTTTCTTAATCTTGTTATCCTTGATTCATTGATGTGACCAAGTCTGCAGTGCCACAAGTAGGTGAGATTTCTTGGATTACTTGCTCGTTTATTTTGTACATTGAAAATTTCACGACTACAGTTTAGAACATAAAATCCATCCACAAGCGAAGCACTTCCACAAACAAAACCATTAAAAGACAGTACATAACTGCCATTAGCAATGAATGAAAAAAAACCCTCAATATCTAACATTAGGATAGAAATAATATTCATCGTTAACGAGGGAACAAAATAACAATTATTAAGTTCTAAACAAAAGCCAGTAGGTAAATCTAGTCTATAAGTTCTCACGCGTTCAGCATCAACTCGTGCTCCATTTCTAACGCGTAGATCAACCTCCCACGGTCCAACCTTTCTGATGTCAGTTAGACCCTTCACATTATTACAACTGTGAGAGCCACAGGCGGTATCTAATACCCAAAAGTGAGAGTTAGTTACAGACATATTTATTTCAATGACAAACGTACCTTGACGAGCAGGGCCAGAAGCACCTAGTGCCTTGTGTCCTCTTGGATCGTTGCAATCCCCTCCATAAGCCTTTAGCATGTTGTGAAGTTTTGGAAGATTCACCTTGGTTCCATTCATGTTGAAGTTCACAATGAAATTCTCAAATGAACCAGGAAGCGAATTCAGGATTAGGTTGACACACACATTTATAGGCAGTTTCGTTCCAATCGAAGCCAACCTCTCTATTAACCCAATCATCTTCAGAACATGCGCTGACACTGGACCTCCTTCATTCAGCTTACACTTGAAGAGATCTCTCAACAGTTCATACTCCATTGTCGAAGACTATGAGTCATATATATTCTTCAAATGTTCTAGCATCTCGTTGGGACCCATGTTTTCATGTTGCCTTTGTAACTCTACAGTCATGGAGGACAACATTATACATTGTGCTAGGGTAGCATTATCTAAATGTTTCTGATAAGCCGCCTTGTCAAACAGGGCACACTCAGCAGAATCATTAGCAGGGACTGTTGGGAATGCTGTGTCTAACACATACTCAATTCTTTCCAGTTTTAATACCAATCGCAGATTTATTAACCAGTCAGGAAAGTTTTCTCCAGTCAACTTGTTTGTTTCAACCAACATTTTAAGTAACAGATTCGACATTGTAAATTGAAGAAAATATAGACTTGAAATTAACATCCTAATGTAATTTCTATTGAACACATTCGTTAACTAACTAACATGGTCTTTAGTTTAATTAGATCCCACTATTTTAACATACTCTTTTACCCCATGAAAGAATACAGACTCATATCAAATACGGTCATAATGAGCCAAGATCCAGACTCATGTTGTCTCCGCGTTTGCTGAGGCTGATAACTTCAACAACATGATCCAGTAGGTCTCTAAACCAATTACAAATAATTTGCAACTCTTGGTTGACCGAATGTTCTAAACAGTACGATATGCGTCCCTCGGCTGTCCGACACTGGGGCTCCAAGACAGCCTAGTAAGTCAACCCCGTTATGCGACTGCAATTATGTATCTAAGTGGGTTTTTTCTTCATCGAGCAAACAGTGGGGTGTAAATACTCATGAAGGTTTATCACCTACTATAACATTTATATGAATCTATGAAAGGGTCTGAGTCTTCGTAGACTTAGAGCAAATGCTGAGCATAAATACTCATCTCGCCGAAAATGATTTTTTACCACAAGCAATTATAATGGACGACACGTTCATTTTAAATGAGACTTGTATTAAATTTTGGAGAACATTTTAATTCAGGGTTATATTCAAAATCAACTATTACATATTTTCAAATATTACTCAAAACATTTAAAACATGTATTTGGGCGCCGCCTACACAAGCATGATTGCGGACTCTAAACTAGTTTTGGGCACCGCCTAACCAAGCATGATAGCAGAATCTAAACTAGTTTTGGGCGCCGCCTACCCAAGCATGATTTGCGGATTCTAAAACTTAATAAAGTAAATGACGATCATTTAGCACGTAAACAGTATACCAACATATTGTGTAATAATAATCATAGATTAAATTTCAAAAACTGAGATTTTAACTTTCTGGACATCAAGCACCGCGACGCTCCACCATGGAACCGCAACGCTTAACAAGCAGAAACATTTGGTTTCTGTTTCTGTGAATTAGGGCCGCAGCGCTCTACTATGGGGTCGCGGTATCTCAGTTCCAGTAAGCTCCGAATTTTAAATGAAGGTTTTAATCACGACCCCTGATAGTTACCGTGATCGGCGCCGCGGCGCTCCGACTTAGTGCAGCGGCGCCGCCGTGAAACCCTAGCTGGCGCTGCGATGCCCTACAATAGGGTCGCGCACTGACGTCCTTTTCAGAGCGATTTCCATGCTGATTTTCTAAAAATCCTCCAACCCCTAAATCTAATTTAGGGTTCAGATTACGGGTCCTTTACTACCACCCACCATTATTAATAACGCACATGTCGACCATCATCCATTTGTCACGCCCTTTTTTGACCGCGACAAACTCAACTCCTGCTTAGAGATGTTAGGAAATAAAAGAAAATGCTAGAAGTGCTAAAAGGTGCTAAAGAAATGCTAAAATGCCAAAATTCTAAAGGGTTAAGGGTTCGCGGAGTCGCCACCTAATTAGTTTGGGTGAGTTAGGACACCTAAATGTCAACTAGGTTAAAGTCAACATTAACTCCATTTTTTATGGTCTGCGAAACTAGTGTGAGATTCTGGATAAGGGTTCTTTATCAATCTAGAGGGAAGGGATTATGCACCCTCTAAGATCCGCTAACTCGCGGTTTTCCTGTCAAACCTAGGTTGATTATTATGTTAGAGAAAATGCATGTTTAAAAAGATGTTGCAAGTGCTTTATAAAAGAATGCATTGCATTTTGGATAAAAGTTTTATAAGACTAATGCTACAAAAATATACGTAAAGTTTAAAAGTAGGCATTTATGTTATTTATAAGAAAATGATGCAAAGTAGGCAAAGTTGGTTTATTGACTGAGTAGATATGCAAATTAAATTGTTAGGCAGAAATTTAGGTGTGCATGATAAGCCTAGGATAATTAACTTAAAGAGAAGCAAATTTCTAGTATCCAACTGCTTGCTAATCTATTGATTCAAGATTTAATTATTCTAAGTGTTAATGTAGCGTTAGACAATTAATTTACAATAAATGAATAGGGTGGGGCAGGAATAAATAAAAGGACTCGAGGAATGGCGATGTCATTCGCCTGCGGCTTGGAATTTCTGAGGCAGAGATAAATGCACATAGATGTGGGTTTTCACGTTTGCCACGATGAATCTCACCATTAGACTCTTTGTTGCTCCGGTGCATTTTATGTAAAGAAATAAAATATAAGGATTAGTATCGACCCAAATCATATTAACAATGCAAATAAAAGAGTGACAGAGCTATGTAAATTTGAACAGGCACATAATCTGAATCTTCATTCAACAGTAGCGATCCGACAATCATTTTCAGATTTAGAATTATGCCCGATAGTATAATGGGCCTAGATAACAAATATTCATGTATAAACCCAATGTATTGTCTTATACACCAAATATATAAATATGTAGCTATCATTTAATTGCAACAACCGAGAGTAGTGATGCAGGATGTTTTCAGATTATGGAAGATGGGCAATCTCCAAACCAATGAGTGGTGCACATGCAAAGGGGCAAAAGAGGAGGCAAATAATGCATAGGAATAACAGTAGATTCAGCTTAACAGATTATCATAGCATAAGAAAAGGCATTATATGCTATCCTAGACCCCCTTTCGACACTTAAACATGCAAATGCAATTATTTTGACAACCGTGAGGGCCAGAAGATAAACAAATAATCACAAAGATATGGCATTTTAGACATACATAACCAGTTGACTTAAGACTAAATGTGCTTGCCTATATATATGATATACACTATGTGTGATGACACGGAAGTAGGAAGACAAGCAAACCCAACTAACATTTAAGTAGGCAGAATTATTTCCCTAGGCTAAGCACACAATTATATTTAGGTTGTATATCTAAACAGACCCCCAGATCAGTAGCTGCTATTACGTTGTAACTGTCCACCACCTGAGACATATTGAACTGAATACCGAGACTTCCCAAAGCAAATGATATCCGCATTTTGTCTCCAATTAATCAAATAATATGCACACGAAGGCTTCCCATTTCAGTAGAGGTTTAAACTTAGCTTTCAACCCAGAACTTAAGGATTTAAACAAGGCTATTCTTAGGGAAATACCAACTAAGGTTAATTCATATTAGAACATGTTGGGTGATCATAACAATTAGACTAATTAAGTGGGTACAAGTTCAGGAGCGGTAGAGAAGGCTATTTAGGAATGAGGGAGGATTCAAATGGAAATTACTACATATCCTTTAAACATTCAGTACCTGAGGAAAATAAATTCATTCACAAGCCTTGACCTAAAAATAGAGGAAAACTTAAAATAGGCCTGGCACGCAGGACAACCACATATCACACCACAGTCCTATCATATTTCAGACAACATCTGACTTAAGAAATTCCACATAGTAAACATGTCTCAGTTTTATCCATCCCTGCAGCGGATATAAATCTAAACAACAACTTAAAGCAGGAAGACATCTAAAACTATCAAGCAGAAATCACATTCACGCACGAACACAGTAATACAAAAATAAACTGAGAGGAATTTGAGTTTACCTTCTCCGGACAGCGAACCGAGGCAGCGTATCAAGTCGTCGATCCACTCGGATGGTATTGCGATGCGATTGAAGAAAAGTGATGGCTTGGGTGTTTTGACTGCTGGTTTCGACTGAAAAGGTAAAGGGGTTCCCTCGAGGTTGAAGACTGCCTTGCTATTCTAAGGGTTTGTCCTATGCTCTCGATTGCTGAAGGGGTTCTTGAATATGCGAAAAGTGATCTTTCAATGATTCCCCCCCCCCCCCCCCCGATTATTATTTCCTGTATCAGTTTTCCCACTGATTTTTCGATGGTCGAAGGCTTGTTTTTCCTTCTGTCGAACCCATTTTTTGTTAATTTTCTAGATGTTGAAAATTCGCTAAAATTTCGATTTGCTTCCCGTCGTTAATTTTTTCTTGATTTTGAGGGGGTTCCACTGTGTAAAACTCCCCATCTGCATGTGTATATTGATTGGTTTATATAGTCTCAACTCTGGGTTCTAAAATTGGTAGGCTTTGATGATGATTTTGGGCTGATTTGAAGAAGATTTGTCATAGTTTCGTGCAATTTTTGGACTGATTTTGTATTATTGATTAAGGTAGGAGATTTGGGTTGTAAATGGTAAGTTTCGATTTGGTAAGATTGGGGCTGATTTATTAGTTGATTTGGTGCAAGATTCGTCGGATTCTCCGGCGAGAATCCCGGCTGGCGAGGGGAGCGAGGTGCGGCGACTGAAAAAGGCTTAGGGTTCTTTAGGTTTATTTGTGTTGTATTTGCTGGATTGAAGAAGAATGAGAATAAAAGGCTGAAGGGGATGAGTTGGGCCGCGGGTTAGGGTATTTGGGCTGGGCGATTTTAATAGGTTTTGGGATGTGGTTATTTAATTGTGTATTAGTTTTAGGTAAAAAATTAATTAATGGGAAATAAATGGGGGTTTAAATTATTATTAAATTATTTAAATGCTAAATGCAGATATGATATTTAAGGATTGCTTAATGCTTTTATAAATGCGACGCTATTATTAAAACGCATGTATTAGATTAAAATTAGTTTAATAGGGGTTTAAATTACAAATAATAATTATGAAATTGTCTTGGGTATTAATAAACGTAGCTATAATTTTAAGGAATGCTTGATGCGACGCTATTGTTAAATTATTTATTTTATTTATTTATTTATTTATTTATTATTTATTTGTCATTAAGAATTGTTTGAGTTTTAATTAATGGGAAATATGGCTTAAATTATGAATAATATTCATGAAATTGCTTGTTATTAAAATGACGAATGCGGACGTGAGACTCAAGAAATACTTAATACTCTACGTAAAATGAGGTGTCATTATTAAATCGTTTATTCATGCATGTAGTAATGTTTTATTGTTGCATTTTATTATTATAAAATTGTTAAACTTATTTTGAAAAATTTAATGTAATTTTATAGTTAATGACTGGACGAGAGGGTCAAAATTGGGTGTTAACAACTTGTCCCTCTTTGTATGGAGATGATGGAAGAGTCTTCAGACAAAGACGTTGACTTATAGCCAATTTTGTCTCGATCCTCAGAATTAAAAATACTGGGCAATTAAGACAAGGCTGACGCAAATTCAAAATTTGTCCCAGTGTCGAGTTATGACGACACTGGGCTACCATGGTCAAACACCAAGGCGGGCTAATGCGGACTCAAAATTTGTCCCAGTGTCGAGTTATGACGACACTGGGTCGACGTGATGTTAAAATAAACTGGCTTGAGCATAGGGGTGTACCGGTATTGACTTATGAAAATGTCACGACCCGACCGGGCATGGCCAGTGCCTTACCCGGGCACGGTGATACAACATCGAGAAAATCGTGAAATAAAAACTTAAACATGAAACAAGATAAAATAAGAAACAGGCTAACCAAAACGGTTACCTTTTTGCATATATATACCTGAACAGTTATATCCTTTACAAACCCTGCCCACAACAGTACTACAGACCTCAAATAATGTAACCACAACTACGACGGGACAGGGCCCCGCCATACCCCTGAATGTAAGTACCTACAACGACAGGGGACTATACCAAAGATAAGCCTCCGGAGAAACGGAGCTTCAAACCGAAGCGTGATCCTATGGCGAGGATCAACAAGCGGTGTACCTCTACATGCGGCGTGAACGGCCCGAAGGAGAGGTCGATCTGATAGGTACCAAGTATGTGGCGAAAATCGTAAATGAAATCATAATAGTCTATATAAAGCAGGAGACATGTATGATAACCAAACTACAGTACACAACATATAAGCAGTCATGTCAAGTCAGGGACTCACGCCCTCAAAGTCATCACTCAAATATAACAATGGGTCTCACGCCCACAACATCAATCATGCCCGTGGAATTCCTTCCTCACTGCCGGCAGTCTATGATAAAACAACACCAAGGGTTACACATGAACACCAGGTCCCACCTATGTCATAAAACCGTACGGGGCAAGTACGAAGGCATAACTACCAGATCCAAAGCGCGTCATCAATCGGCGGGCAAGTACGAAAGCCAACTACCAGATACCAAATCCGTACCAACAATACTATATAACTATACCACGAAGCTGACACGGGGCAAGTACGAAAGCCAACTACCATATACCAAAGCCGCGTCACGTAGCTGACGGGGGCAAGTACGAGGGCTAACTACCAGATACCAAGGCCGTGATCACGAGACTTCGCCACGAAGCTGACACGGGGCAAATGCGAACCAACTACGGATCCACTGCGCCACGTGGCGGCGGGGCAAGTACGAAGACCAACTACCAGGTACCAAGGCCGTAATCACGAGATTTCGCCACAAAACTGAACGGGGCAAGTGCGAAGGCTAACTACCAAATACCAAAGTCGAATCAGCCACGACCGGGGCAAATCACGAGCCAACCACGGATACGGTGAATCGGTAAAACCCGTGGAGGTGGTCCATGGAATGACACTATCAAGAACTTATCGGGGCAATCACGAAGCCAACTACGAACCAACTGCATCGGCAACGACCGGGGCACGAGGGCTAACTACGGATACGAGGCGAATCAGTAAACCTCATGGAGAGCTAGTCCATGGAACAACAATCCTAATTGAACCATACCCGTGGGCCACCCAACGTGTCAGTAGGTCCAAGGATATAACAAGACAACACTCCTAGTGGAAGCATACCCGTGGGCCACCCATCGTGTCAGTATGTCCATCAATCAACCAGATAGTCGGCCCTCCATCGAGAGACTCGGTAGCACAGAATCAAAACACTTGCACAACAAAGGCTATCACATCAAGCATAGGCAAGTTCAACGTACTCATAGACTTTCATTTTATTACAACAAATTGGTTCACCATTTATATAAACTCAAGTACTCCTATTTTGTGCCAACAATCCGGGTTTTAACCCTAAAGTACTACGTACTTAAATTCTTTCAAAAGATCCCTTTCTTTTACAAAAGTCATACGATACCCATAGTATCAAAAATAGAGTAATTATCATTTCAAGTAAACCAAAACCATTTCTACACCTTCTTTTGAAATAAACCAAGACAACACCATGCTTTCTTTTAAAACCAATTTTAAGACAAAACCATGCCTTCTTTTTAAACCATTTTAAGACAAAACCATGCCTCTCTTTTAAACCAAAAACTCTTCAATTCCTCAAGTCCCTTTTCTTTTAGAAATCAAGTTCCTTACTTTGGAATTTAAGAAAATTCAATACTTGTTATTAATGATCTTATTAAAGTAGCCATGATCTAGGAAATGTAATACAATTTTGTCTTATCTTAGCTTCTATGCAGATGGAGGTTTCTACTGGTTTTAATAATAATTAATTAGTCAATACATTTTCATTTATTAACGCTGCAGTGGTTTGTTCGATACTTATTCTCATTTCCGAAATCAATATAACTTATTCCTTTTTATAACCCAATTACCCATTTCTCATAAATGCGGTTTCACAACTTTTTAACACAAACCAAGTCCTTAATAATTCACATCAAGTCATTTATAAGTTAAGTCTCATATCTTTTAAAAACCACAAACCATTTCTTTACCTACATAAAGTTGTTATAACAAACTTCCCATAAAGCCGTTATAACACTTTATGTTTTAAACCAACCAAATTCGTTTAGCACACGTACGTCTACTGTACTACATAGTTCACACAATCATGCTAGAAAAGATAGGAAGAGGTTCACATACCTCGCGACGATTATCGACAATTAGCAAAACTCTCCAAAGTACTGTAACCCTGCTAGCCTTTTCCACCCTCCAAGTAGAATACGCTACTCGTAGTACTTCAACCTATAAAGGCCATAAAACGTCTATCAACTTCTAGATCCCTTTGTAGAACATTTCTAAATACAAGGTTCCATATTCTACGGAAAATTCGGCAGCACCTCCCCCCCCGCAACCACATAAATCTCCTCCTCTATCAAGGCCCGCTACCAAGCCAACAACTCCAAGGGGGTTACACGTCTAACCGGACGTGTGCAGATCGCCCACAATAATACTACAAGTCTACTGTAAATACAGTCCAATGTAAATACAGTTCAATCCTTTATAATCATCCATCCAATATATCTTATACTCAATTCTAAACTACTACAATATGTAATATCCAATTACAATAGAGGGACATAGATCATTACCTCGATAAGCCCAAAATTATCCAAGATTATAAGTCGATCCTGAGCAACGTTTAGCTCCAATTCCTTACGCTCCAACCCGCTCCAAGCAACCCTTAGAAGTTCCTAACCAACTCCTCTTCAAGATCCAACTCCAAAAAGTGAAGAACACTTAGGCTACAATTTGGCAATGTTTCGGCCAAGGGGCATATCTAAGGCTAGGGGTGTGAAATCTTTTACAACTTTTGGTACACAATCTTCCTAACACCCTAAGGAAGAACACTTAAAACTTTAAGAATTTTTGGACAACTGTTGCTCAAGAATCATGGCCAAAGCCGAGAGCACACAAGAGAAATGGAGGGGATTTTCAAGACTTGAAAACTTTCTAAGTGATGGATGAATAAGTCTTGCAACAAGGGGTATTTATAGAGAAATCGAGGGCCAAGATTAAAGCAAGTGTAAGGTGAGGATTGGGTACATGTGTGTGGGTAAACTACCAACCAAATGTCCACCACAAAAATGGGACAAGTGGCTTGCCACTTGTCCCCCACATAAAAACGCGTCAGTGTCCCAGATTCGGCCATAGGGCCACATGGGGGTGACACGTGTCGCCCCCCTACTCGTCCAAAATATTTCGTCTTCCCAAAATATCCGTAATGCCAAAAATCCGAAAATAAAGTGGGCCCCACAAACCGTAAATTTCTCCCGTGGGCCCCACGTGACCAACTCCGGAAATAAAATTCCATAATTCTTAAATATTCCAAAAAGTCCGAATACCAAATCTGGGAATCCAATTCCCATTAACGAACCTTTTTCCTTCACAAAATTCGGAAACTTTTCCGTCGAAAAATCACATCTTTCTTCTTTTCCAAAATTACTGTCGTATTCTCGTACGTACGTCCTCACATACATACCCTGGAACTACGGGGTGTAACATTATTCCCCCTTAGAAACATTCGTCCCGAATGTTCCTTCTAAGTCTCCAAACATACATGCGCCGGTATAGTCTTCACTACTATACTTACGAAACCAATTATGCCACCAATGGCCATAGTCTAATCATACGCGCAAAACTCAATCCAAGCCAACGAGGAATCACCTCTAACGTGTATAACAAGACAAAAGCTTCCACCCATGGTCTAAAGGATACTCCCTTCGCATCTTCACTTCACCACAAAATTATCTCATTTATTCTGTTAACACACGTTCACTTCTTTCCTTACTCGTCGTACCCTTCTCGAACACCCGAACTCTTTCTAGTACACGTACCACACTTCAGTTTCCAAAACCTGGGAGTCACTACCTCCAAACTTGGTCATCTTACTAGCCTTAAATTCCTTTAAGGCCATTCCCGGCCTTCACGATCTGATTCTAGTCGAACACATCCGCGAACTCGTGCGATGGTTACCTAAACTTGGGCCTAGCACCCTCGTGACCCTACCACCTGGCGGGACCACCTCAAACTGACCCCACCTCATTCTGGGCTGCGGGTTGACCCGCGACCTGGCCTCAACCCGACCCATTATCGCGCCAAACTCTCTCGTTCCCCGATCCGGAACAATCTTACTAATTCACGTCATGAAAGCTACCACTTATATCTCAAACTACCCATGGAATTATCACACAATATATTTCACGCATACCAAGTACTTCGACAAAGACCAACCGTAAAATCATCCACTCAAGATGGCCTTGCATCCAAGGTCCTAACTGTTATAAATTCTAAGGCTCACAATTGTCTCGTCTCCAGACTTACCCTTTCAACTACCCATGTTTCTAATTCATACTTAACACAATTATATCCGCACCTAGCACTTAACATGTATCCACCATAACAACATAAACAAGACTCTTAAGGGCTGAAGATATCTCTGTAACTACTGCCTCACTTTCCCTTTGTCGCTCTAATCATAATCCTGCCCTGCAGGGCGCCTAGCTATATAAGGCGATGAACTAGCCACCGATCCCGAAGGCTGAGTCTCTACATCTGTTCTACCTCTGGTCGGACAAACTCTCACCAAATGGCCCTGTTGGCCGCAAGCATACAAGCTGTCGAAGTAGTACGACACTCCTCATAATGGAGTCTATTACAACGGCCACAACGAGGTAGAGGTGACCTCATCTGACTAACACCCCCTTCTCCCGAACAACTGAACCCGCAACTGACCCGGTAGGCTGAGTCATCCCTCTTGTATCCCTCCTACTTGGACATCCTCCCATCACATGGCCCTGACGGCCGCAAGTATAACAATCTCCCAAACTAGCACGACACTCGAGGATCATCCTCGCCTCTATCCATAGAACTCGCGAATCGCAACTCAAGAAATCCGAAGTCTCGGACTATCGGATCTAGGAGTGAACCAGGTACTATCGGAACCTCCGACTCTCTGCGCCGCGTGTCTAGCCACAATCCTAGCTAGTAACTGGGCCATCTCCTTGTAACCCATCTCCTCTGCCTCGGTGTGGGCCGAGGCTCGTGTATCGTAGCCTCGCAGCTACCGCCGCTCTAAACTCCCCTAGGGCTAGCGGCGTCGCAGAACTCCCCATATGAAGTACCACCTTAGGTAAAGACTGGGCCTGTGCCATGGTAATCCTCTGTGCTCTACTCGCAGCTCCCTTTGCTGCCTTGCCCTTCTGGGCTCTGGTTGCCTTGCGTAGAGGCATAACTGGTACAAAAGAATACGTCAGAGGGAGTCCAACTTATAACACAACTCTAAGGCACGATCTCAGAGTGAGAAGAATGGAAACCAATCCTAAATATCTTGTAGCCTCCTGATTATAGATGTGGTGCACAACACACCGATAATCAAGACTATACTAGACACGGTCTGTAGACACTTTCCGAGGACTAACTGCTCTGATACCACTTTTGTCACGACCCGACCCCGGACCCGCGACTGGTGCCTTACCCCGGGCACCCCAGTGATACAACATCAGAGAAAATCAGCGAAAATAAAAACTTAAACATGAAACAAGATAAAATAAGAAACAGGCTAACCAAAATGGTTACCTTTTTGCATATATATACCTGAACAGTTATATCCTTTACAAACCCCGCCACAAAGATTACTGACCTCACAGAATGTAACACAACTACGACGGGACAGGGCCCATACCACGAATGTAAGTACTGGCACGGGGACTATACCAAAGATAAGCCTCGGAGAAACGGAGCTTCCCAAACGTTGGCGTGATCCTATGGCGAGGATCAACAATCGTGTACCTCTACCGCGGCATGAACGGCCTCCTGGGAGGTCGATCAGTACCAGTATGTGGCCCGAAAATCACGTAAATGAAATCATAATAGTCTATATAAAGTAGGAGACATGTATGATAACCAAACTACAGTACACAACATATAAGCAGTCATGTCAAGTCAGGGACTCACGCCCTCAAAGTCATCACTCAAATATAACAATGGGTCTCACGCCCACAACATCAATCATGCCTGTGGAATTCCTTCCTCACTGCCGGCAGTCTATGATAAAACAACACCAAGGGTTACACATGAACACTAGGTCCCACTTGTTGACACCCAATTTTGACCCTCCCGTCCAGTCATTAACTATAAAATTACACTAATTTTAAAACAATTTTATAATAATAAAATGCAGCGATAAAACATTAATACAGACATAAATAAACAATTTAATAATAAATAATAAATACATAAAATAATAATCTAACACACGCGTTTTAATAGTAGCAGTCATAAAAGAATTAAGAAGTCCTAATTTTTATTTAATAAGTCTTAATAACGACATCACATTATAAACATTAAACACTAATTAAATAGCACACCCGCATTTATTATTTAGACTAATAAAGCACCTAAATAATTTAATCACAATTTATTAATCTGATTTACCACTAAACTAACAATTGAAACTAACCTAAGACTAATCTAATACCCATTTAACTAACCCAATTCCCATCCCTTAATTTAATAACCCGCGGCCCACTACCTACCCAGCCCACGACCTAGCACAGGCCCAATGCCCGCAGGCCCAACTCCCCCTTTCAGCCTTTTATTCCACCCAAATCAAGCCTAAGGCATTTTACGCCCACAGCCCTTCCCTTTCATCCTCTTCAACGAAACCTAAACAAATGCAACCCTAAGAGAAGCAGGCCCGTCGCCGCCATGCCCGGGATTCTCGCCGGAGAATCCGGGACCTTCCTTACCCATGCATACGCATCCAGCTCGCCCTTACCATAACACGAACCAGCACAAAATCTCGCCCAAATCGTGTCAAATCGATAATAAAACCTTACCAAAATCAACACTGAAGAATCTCAATCAAATCGTCTAAAATCAGTACCAATAACTTACCAACATTAGAACCCGAAATGGAGGCTATATAAATCATTCAAATACACATGCAAGAGGGGGGAGCGAGTTAAGAACACAGACGGCAGAGCACATTAGAGTTTATTCGAAGAACACAGGGTAACGCAGCACCCAGACCTTTAGTTTTCATAAGAACAGGAGGTTTGAATCCCTTTCTTAGTTCCAGCAAAGAAACCAACAACTAAATCTCGCCCTTCTATTCGCATCGCAAACCCAAAACCCGTCGAGTGGACCGACGACTTGATACGCTGCCCCGGGTCGCTGTCCGGAGAAGGTAAATCCATTTCCTTTCAGTTCTACTCGCTAATTTCGGTTGTGTTTCTTATGAATCAATTCTGTGACAAACATCATTTAGTTTAAGTTATAGTTCAGTTTTAGAACTGTTAGTCTCGTATTCAAGTGTGTTTAATATGTGTTAAATGGTGTTCGAATCCCTGTCTGTAAACATATGAATCTGGAATTAAAAATTTTGTATGTTCGATGTTGAATGTGTGTTGGCTTGGTTCATTCAGGTCGAGGCCTTCATTAATGCCTAAATCTGTTGTTGAATGACTTTAATCCATGGATATTCTTACTTGAATTGTTAATTAAATTTATACTTAGTGCGATATGTTGATTAATGATAAAAAATGTAATAAGTTTGATGGATGGGTATCAGATTATGACGAGGGGTATACGTGTATGTCTTGGATATTTCAATGGCTACCAGTTGTATACTGAGGTTGAGTCAGTGTATACTTCTGCATATATCACATGTATTATCCTGAATATCTCATCTCTGTATGCTAAAGTGTTAATTGTGGGTTTGCATATATGATACATCGTCTGCTTCATTTGTTGGTTTCTATGTGACTTAAAACGATATATATCAAAGCATATGAGATATATACAAGCCAATACGTATTCGCCGTATGAAGGAATTAAATATTCGTGCATACGTCTCGTATACATGACGCATGTTTAGTCCATGTACTGCCCATATTCATGGCTGATCGGTGTATTTTATATACACCTTTTGAGTCTGTTTTAGTTAGTCTTTTGTCCCATTTTGCACATATAAGTGTCGTATTAGGATAGTTTTTCTTTCTATTGAGTCAAAGTGGTTGAAATGGCCAAATGGCGGAAAAGGAGCAAAAAGAGGGCAAAGAGAAGTCTTAGAGTGAAAGCGGAGAAAGTGGCAAACGAGTGAAATCAGGACTGCGCGTGGCCTCCTCATCTGAAGCGAGCGCGGCGCTATTATTGAAGAAGCTGCAGAAGATCCAGCGCATGGCCTCGAAGACGAAAGCAGGGCGCGGCGCTAAACATCAGAAGCCACGGGAGTTGCGGCCATGGCGCTCGAACAGCGAATATCGGCGCGGCGCCAAAACACCCGTATTGCAGAACTTTGGCGCCGATGGCCAGCAGCGCGGCAGCGGAAAAATTAGGTCTTTTGGATTTTTGGGCCAGCACGGAAGGAAAAGAAGGGAGACGTTTTAAACCTATAAAAGGAGAACCCTAGGCAGTTTTCAAGGGTTCCCTTTCTTGCACAACTCAAGATTCTTGACTTGGAGATTGGACACCATTAGCTTAGTAATTTCTTTTCCCTTTCCTTTATTTATTTCAGTTTTTGCATGATGAACTTTGAATTAGTTCTTGTCATATTCATGGCTAGGAACTAATTCTCTTATAGGGCTTTCTATGTTGAATTTCTTGAACCTTATGTTATAACTTAATGCATGCTTATGGTTATTATTCTTATTGAGAGATCTATCCAATAATTGAGTTGAATTCTTGGTAGCTAATTGACAACTAGTTATCACTATATGATTTCTAATCAGATTCTGAAAAGGAGGGATTGTGAATATCTTTGTAAGTTGGGTAGACGGTCTCGAGTTGGGGATGAAAATACCTCAATTAGATTTGTAAGCGTTGATGAGAGGCTTAACAACCCTAATTTTGCGCATTGTGCGTGGCGATCAACTAGGTTTTGTGCTTAATCCTCCTATAGAGTTACCACTTATCGTGAAAGTTAGGTAAGGAACAATACTGGGGTTGAGTGTTTATATAACCCTAACGGGAGTATAAAACGATTTCGTAAACCTGCTTTCTCCAAAAGAAGAACACCATAAGTAATGCATTAACAAGTAATATAGGCGGATAGTAAGGATGCATAGAAGCCCTATTCTTATCACATCTGAAGTAATTCTTTATATTTACTTATCTTTAATAATTCTTAGTTATAAACAATCAATCAAATATTAATTCGCCAAATAGATACTATAAAATAGACAATTGGTACTTGAACCCTAATCCCAGAGGACGATATTCGGTCTTATCTAAGACTATACTACTTGATACGATAACGTGCACTTGCGTTCAAAAGTGTGTGCATATTACGCGCATCAAGTTTTTGGCGCCGTTGCCGGGGATTAGGAATAGTTCAATATCAAATTTATCTATTTTTAATTTCTAATTTGGTTTTATGTATAGTTTTTTTTATTTTATTTATTTTATGTATTTATTGTGTGAAAACAAGGGTGCCGTGATTCTTTGTTGGTTTTGATGCATCTCAGGGATCCTGAAGATATGGATTACTACTGTCCATATGATAGAGAGCCAACTATAGAGGAACAGAGGGAGGAATTACGAGAAACCCTACTTAGTCTCACGAGGCGCCAAACTCGGTTCATGGACGAAATGAGGTTGGGTATAAAGAAGTTGGAAACGCAAATAGCAGAACTCGCGATCATATTCAACAGCGAACAGCAAATTGAGAGCAACCAAATCCAACTATTGAGGAATCTGGCAAGACAGTTGGTGTAGAGAAGGAGAAGAGTGCAGAGATCCAATTATTCACCTTCTTGGATTCCTTGGAAAATCTCTTTCTTGTGCCTATTGCAGAAGAAACACCACCAGCTGTCAAAATTGACTCCCAAACAGGAAGTCAATACCATCAAGGGCACCCCTTAGAGTTGAAAGATGTAGGGACTCTCACTGATCCCTACATTAGAGAGAACCTAAAAGACAAGCATGTCTTGTATACTTGGGGGATAATCGTATATTTGAGGCCCTTGTTTGAAGCAATTGTTATAGTTGAAGTGAGACATGCAACAATAACTCTGCGGATTGCAAGCAGTTCGCAGAAGTATCCAATGGGCACTCAGAAAGGTTAATTGCGTCCGGCTAAAAGACGTAAAAACGGCTGGCTTGTTGGGAACCCAACGCGTTTTCAATTATGTTATTTTAATTTGATCTTTAGTTTATTTTATTTTGTCTAGAACAATCTCACGGTCATGGGGTCTTGTGTTTGAGTGATTGATAGGTCTGGAAGGAATCAAGGCGAAAAGCGAAGAAAGTCAGGATTTCCAGAAAAGCGGGTAAGCGCCGCGGCGCCCAGGAGCAGGGCCGCGGCGCCAAAAGATCTGAACAGGCTCGGAGAATTCCAGAAAGTTGGCCGAGTTTAGGCGCATGGCCTCAGGAGCGAACATGGCCGCGAAAGTCCCGAAGCGCAGATGTTTGGCGCATGGCTAATCGAAATGCACTGGCGGGAATCCAGAAATTTAAAACGCCCAAAAATCAGATTTTCCCCAATTCCAACTTCCAAAACCTAACCTTCCCTCTCCAAAAACCCACAAAACCTCCACAAATCCAACCCAACCACAACCTAAACTCTTAAATTCCCAAAAACCCTCAACTATCTCAAACAACAAAGCTCCATTCCATAGCCTCAACCCACCAATTGAAACAAGAACAAGCTTGAGTCTTCTCATCTAAAGGTAATCCCTATCTTTGTTCTTGAATCCTTTCACTGAAGTCATAGGAGGTAGTAGTTGGGAAGAGTATTGTAGTTGGAGTAGTTTGGGTATTGAAAAGTTGGTTGTGAAGTTGGAGAAAAGAGTAGAAAAAGAGGTTGTGGGCATTGTTGAAGTTTGGGGGTGTTGTTTTTCGCGGCTAGTTGTTGAGTGTGTAGGAGACGTTGTGCCACTAAGTTAAAAGCTCCAGAAACTGTTTTAACCATGGCCACCAGGAAGAGAAGAGGCTCCACATCCACCCCAACACCCCAATACGATGAAAATAGGTTCGTGAGTTACCAGGCCTACCAAAGATACAAAAGACTTGATACTAGACCCGTAATTCCAGAAAGGGGAATGGATTACCAAAGGGGATCCTATGGGGATGAAGACGTTTATGAGCCCATCCGGGCGATGATTGAGCTAAGGGGGTGGAAGAGATTTGTCAATCCGGAGAAGATAACACCAGTGAATACAACAATGGTGCGGGAATTTTATGCAAACTTTCCGGAGAAGACAGAAAGGGGGTGCTTTGTAAGGGGAAATTATATGCTGTGATGCAGAAGCAATAAATACAACGCTAAAAGCGATTGATGTTGAAGAAAGTAGCGATTGGAACCATTTTAGAACATGGTCTAGGAAGCGAACAACATTGGCTGGAATAATAATGCGAACACGATGAGCTACCACAGGGTGCTTTTGAGATCGGAAGGAATGGATCTAGAGCGGCGGTGCGATTCAACAAAGCGACCAAGGCTTGTTGTATTTCGTCGATGCCGCATGATTCCATCTACGCACTTCACCAGTGCCGAAGAGCGATTAAGTTGATTTATGGAATTATGAGGCGATAATTGATGTGGGAAAAGAGATAGTCTGAGCATCGAAGAAATCAGCGAGTTGGTGACAATGTGGATTGGGACACGGTTCACTTATTACGATCTATGCCACATGAGTGCGATCCACAACTACCCACGAATACTCATGAAAGAAACCAACTGCCGGTGTCTATGGGATAGTGCACTCTTTCCTGGACCACTAGCCCCTGTGACAGACGAAGAGTACAACCAGCGGCGGCGGCAACAACGGCAGAGGCAACCATGGATGAAGATGAGCACGAAATAGGGGCTCAATATGAGCGAGACCCGACCACGGCCAACCACAAGCGAGAACCTTGAGGCCCACATAGGGCAATTGTACCAACACGGAAGGAGATGATCACGGACGCGCAAGCGATGAGTACAAGGGCGGCGAAACAAGGCAACAAATCGGCGAGTGAGTGCCTTGTTCAACCATGGTCGATCGTTATCCACCGCCACCACCACCATTTTAGCCAAAGTTTGTAAGTGTCGTTTTCTTTTCTTGTCTTTGAGTCTACACCGTTAGGGCAATGTGTGATTTAAGTTTGGGGTGTGTTTTTGTGTTTTAGTTTTTATTTGTGTGTCATGTTATGTTTTATTTAAATTTTTTTATTTGTTTTATGTTTATTTTGAGTCACCAAAATTTTTCTTTCTTGAGTCATAATTGCCTGTCAAAGATCATGTATGCTGTAGTTGCTAGAAACTCCTAAGGAAGTAAGGTGGAATAATGTAAAGGAATTGAAGCAACTATCTAAACACTTAGGTTAGATATGCCAAAAGCTCACATGTCTGTCATTTGGAGTTTCTTGCTTAAGTTATGCATGCTAAATGATAAATGCTTATGTGTTATGAGTGCTTGCTATTTGAGGCGAAATAGTTAGGATATGCGTGTTAGGGAGATGACTCGGGCATTTCTTTGATAGCCATTCTTACCATTCTTGTCTATCCCGTACTTTAAAAATATCCCTAGTCAGCCCCATTGAGCCTAAATTTGAAACTTCTTCTTTGATACCCCATATTCCCACAAAATTGTGCCATAAGTGAAAATATGAAATTGTGGAGTAAATTGTGTTAAAAGAAGAAACAAAAGAGTGAACAAGTTTGAGGCACCCTAATGGAAAAGTAATAAGAAAGAGGCAAAAGCCTAAGTTTGGGGTGCCTATTTGTATAATACACTTCACTCTCCCAAAACAAAAGGGAATGATAGAATTGAAGTGAAGGAAAGAATCATAAGAAAAAGGGAAAAATTGAAAAGCCAAAGAGCTTAGTGCAGAAAAATGAGCCTAAATGCCTATCTTTACCAACCCCTACCTAAGCCTACATTACAACCCCAAAGTCACGAAGATCTCTTCTATGTATATCCGAATTAGTGGAGAATAGCAAGTAAGCATGCCATAAGAATTTTTTAATTTATATGCATACTTGAGTATATTGACTTCCATTTAAGCATGATAATTATGAGTTTGAGAAATATCTAGCTCAATCTGTTGAAATTCAATGATATATGTTCTGCGTATTATTACGCTAACCTCTATGTTTTCTAGTTAACATCTATGCAAAGAAAAGTGATTAATGACAGGAGTCCTTTATTTTTAATTCTTTTGATTCTTTTATTGTTTTTCTTTCTTTGTTTGCTCGAGGCGAGCAAAGGTTAAGTTGGGGTATTTGATCTGTATTTTATATACACCTTTTGAGTCTGTTTTAGTTAGTCTTTTGTCCCATTTTGCACATATAAGTGTCGTATTAGGATAGTTTTCTTTCTATTGAGTCAAAGTGGTTGAAATGGCCAAATGGCGGAAAAGGAGCAAAAAGAGGGCAAAGAGAGGTACTAGAGTGAGCGGAGAAAGTGGCAAGCGAGGCTGAAATCGGACTGCGCGTGGCCTCCTGATCGAAGCGAGGGCGCGCTATTATTCGAAGAAGGCTGCAGAAGATTCAGCCATGGCTACCGAAGACGAGCAGGCGCGGCGCTAAACATCCGAGAAGCCACGGGAGTTGCAGGCCGCATGGCTCGAGCAGCGAATATCGGGCGCGGCGCCAAAACACCAGTATTGCAGAACTTTAGGCGCGCGGCGCCAGCTGGCGCGACGCGGAAAAATTAGGTCTTTTGACGGATTTTTGGGCCAGCACGGAAGGAAAGAAGGGAGACGTTTTAAACCTATAAAAGGAGAACCCTAGGCAGTTTTCAAGGGTTCCCCTTTCTTGCACAACTCAAGATTCTTGACTTGGAGATTGGACACCATTAGCTTAGTAATTTCTTTTCCCTTTCCTTTATTTATTTGATTTTGCATGATGAACTTTGAATTAGTTCTTGTCATATTCATGGCTAGGAACTAATTCTCTTATAAAGATTTCTATGTTGAATTTCTTGAACCTTATGTTATAACTTAATGCATGCTTATGGTTATTATTCTTATTGAGAGATCTATCCAATAATTGAGTTGAATTCTTGGTAGCTAATTGACAACTAGTTATCACTATATGATTTCTAATCAGATTCTGAAAAGGAGGGATTGTGAATATGCTGTAAGTTGGGTAGACGGTCTCGAGTTGGGGATGAAAATACCTCAATTAGATTTGTAGCGTTGATGAGAGGCTTAACAACCCTAATTTTGCGCATTGTGCGTGACGGTCAACTAGGTTTTTGTGCTTAATCCTCCTATAGAGTTACCCTTATCAGCGAAAGTTATGTAAGGAACAATACTGGGGTTGAGTGTTTATATAACCCTAACGGGAGTATAAAACGATTTCGTAAACCTGCTTTCTCCAAAAGAAGAACACCATAAGTAATGCATTAACAAGTAATATAGGCGGATAGTAAGGATGCATAGAAGCCCTATTCTTATCACATCTGAAGTAATTCTTTATATTTACTTATCTTTAATAATTCTTAGTTATAAACAATCAATCAAATATTAATTCGCCAAATAGATACTATAAAATAGACAATTGGTACTTGAACCCTAATCCCAGAGGACGATATTCGGTCTTATCTAAGACTATACTACTTGATACGATAACGTGCACTTGCGTTCAAAAGTGTGTGCATATTACGCGCATCAATGGCCCAACTGTTTTCTTGTCCTTTGTCTGTAATGGGAGACCTAAAAATAGTGTAGTCTGGGCCAGTTTATTGTCCTCTGTTTATAAGGAATAATTGGAACAAGGGTATCAAACTTTAAGGAAACTGAAAATTGCGTGCTTAGGGCCTGCATTATATTTTCTATTTGTGATTCGTACTTGAAGCCTAATCTTTAATTGAATCATCTTGAGAAGTCCTTTGCTTGTTGCCTGCCACCTATCCCGTATTGCCATAATCAAATTGCATATGTGTTTAACTCGCGCGAATATTCACCGGCATTGTCAATATAACTTGGGTGTATACTAATCCTTATCTTCTTTTATTTTACATGAAATGCATCGGAGCAACAAAGAGTCTCATGGTGAGACTCGTCATGGCAAATAGGACGGAGTCATCCGCTTCAATCTTCGGCAATTCCTAGAAAAACAAATAGGATGGAGTCATCCGT
Organism: Przewalskia tangutica; assembly: GCA_029844215.1. NCBI lineage: Eukaryota > Viridiplantae > Streptophyta > Magnoliopsida > Solanales > Solanaceae > Przewalskia > Przewalskia tangutica. Next base: position 85,940,264 of record CM056735.1, on the reverse strand, counting down.
TTCAATCCCTTACTCTCTTAACCCCCTTATCTCATTTTATTTGTTATTGTAATTTTATTTGTTAACCTTGTAATTAATAGAATAATTAACTCTATTAGTCCTTGAATACATTGGAAGGGTAGTTTAAAGACGAATTCATTCCTTATTTATTCTAGGATCATCATATAAATCTAAAGTTAAAATAATTCAATTAACCCTAGCTACGCTTTAGTCATGTAGTTAATATATCCCTTCACATCTTATTCTAAAAAACAAATTTTCTCATAAACTCTTCATAAACATCATAGGAGTAATTTATTATTTCCCTCTTATCACTAAATTTTTACAAAGGTAATTTCATAACTGATTTTATAAGAGTCTTAACCATAGTAATTTACCATTTCTTTTACTTTATCAAATAAAATAATTTCATGTCTTATAAATGCATAATTAGCTTTACATATTTTGTGAGTATTAGAAAATCCTTTTAGTTATCAAAATATATTCTTTAGATACTTGCCACATCCTTTACTTGAATGATTTTCCTAAAACATACATCTCTTAACCAGATAATAAACCCTAGGTTTGAACGGACAACCGCAAGTTAGCGGATCCTTTAGGGTGCCTAACTCCTTCCCTTTAGGATAATAAAGAACCCTTACCCAGAATCTCATTAAAGTTTAGCAGACCATTAAATGGAGTTAATGTTTACTTTAAACTAGTTAACATTTAGGTGTCCTAATTCACCCAAATTAATTAGGTGGTGACTTCCGAACCCTTTTATTTTTTAAATTAACCTTTAAACACCCTCTTAAACCATTTTTAACTATTTAGCATTTTATTATTTATTTTTCTAACATAATTCTTAAGCAGGGTTCGCTAGAATAAAGTCGCGGTCGAAATCGGGCGCGACAGAATGGCGACTTCACTGGGGATTTAAGGTTCTTAACCATAACAGACCTAAGGTTATTATTTGGCGTTATTCTTTGCATTTAATTTTGTGTGCTATATTTTGTTTATTTTAATTGCTACCTGCTTTACTGCTTTCCTTAAACTGGCATTCCGCTCATATTTCTTCCGCTCTGGAAAATTCACATAATCACACACTCACACGCGGGTGTGCTTTGCGCACCTGCAAATTTCTTTCAAACACCCACATTTAAGAGAGTTGGTATTTTGCGCGGAGAATCCGGTCCAACCGGTGGTCGCGTAGCCTTCTCACTCGAGTTGTCCGCTCGGGAACCTTGCGTCTAGAAAAGCCAAATCTTAGAAATTTAAGATAGAGCTATACCACCCTTATTTTAGGGAATGCATGCATTTACCTTAGGTGGGTCGGTCCTTGGCATCGACACCACAATTAGGAAGACACCAAACTTGTCGACGAGTTTCTCAACCCAACGACCAACCAACATATTATGTATAGCGTGGCGATGATAGACAAATCCAAACCCAATCATGTCATGCTGAAATTGGGAAAAGTGCACCGTCATTTGGTCGCCATCTCCAACAAAAGCATTACAGTTGGACGGCTTGGACAAATCCATCACAACCTCGCATATGTGACGTTTAGGCCTACCTCTGGCATAAAGAGGTCCCAAACATGTTAGAACACGCACTTGATTTGCAATTTGCTTATTATTATATATTGCCTGCCACTTTTTGCATATTACACTAACGCAGTTTGCTACATTTTGTCTAAAAAGGATTTATCACCTTCCTCAAAGGTCGATTTGTATTTGACTAAGCAATAGCGGCGCATGAAGACCCAGCCAACCATAACGCAGGGCAATAAGACGTATTGAAAGATTGAATTTGCATCCCTATTCTGGTCCACCCCAGATTCTAGATAAGAAGGACAATTTAGGCCAAACCAAAACTGGGACAAAATAGGAAACCAGACAGGGGTTGCAAGTCCAAACAGGCCAGGCGCGCAGATGTCAAGAAACAAAGCGACGAAGTCAAATACGAATCGACCACCCCCAAACTCACAAATTTTCTTTGAGCGCAGGTCTTTCATATTAACAGAAGCAGAAAGTGCAATAGCCGAAGCAGAAAATACGGCAAAAAGTTTTCTTCGCAGAAGTAGAAAGAAGCAGCAGAGGCAGAGGATATGACAACAATCCAAAATTCAAAGTTCGCATCAGAAGCAGCAAAAGCAGAAAGAGGCATCGACAATCCACAGTCAGAATTCTGAATTCCGCAACAAGAGGTTAGCGCCTCAGCGCAGGCATAAAGTCAAATTGGCAACCAACGCATCGCACCCAACAAAAGCATCATGGCAATTCGTCAGTTGCGGCATTTAGCATGTCCATGCAAGGACAACATCTCAGTATTCATCTGGCGTATCAGGGACGACATCTCTACCCATAAAATTGCACTTCTCACATGTATTTATCATTTTGTTTAAACAGGTATACACTAACTTTTTCTCAAGCTTAGCTTGCAGGAGCATTTATTCTACAGAGCGGAACACGTCCGAACAACGGCGTTATCGGCGTATGTCGGCGGCGACATATATCCGACTTCGGTTCGTCGATCAGCGGGACAATTTTTAAGGACTTCGCCACGAAGGACACCGAGCAAATATGATTCCATATGCTCGAGAGAGACGCGACAATCAGCGATCGAATTCAAAAGTCATGACAAAGTCTAGCGCGTCAGCTCGGGCATAAAGCACACAACAAAAGCATCATGGCAATTAAATCGGTTGCGAGAAACATCTCGAGGGCGACATCTCTACCCACATAATTGCCTTTCTCAAAATATTTATCATTACATTTTACATTTATACACTAACTTTTTCTCAAGCTTAGCTTGCGGAGCATTTATTCCACGGGAAGCGGCAACACGTCGAACAGCGGCGTTATCGGCGTATGTCCAGTAACGACATATATCACCTGGCCAGTTCGTCGATCAGCGGGACAATTTTTAAGGATTTCGCCACAAAAGACAAGCAAATATGATTCCATATGCTCGAAAGATCGACAAAAACTGGGACAATTTTAAGGGTTTTACTACAAATGACATCAATGGACATGGTTAATTTACCCAAAGGGTTCCATGTCCCAAAACTGGGACAAATTTTAAAAGAGAGCCTGACGGCAGCGGAGCACCGAGAGTATGGGAGAATATACCGCCGATTTCGGATAAGGAAGTTTGCTTTGTTTCACAACATGTCACTATTCAAATATCGACATAATTTCCTACTAGCACATTTTTCAACAAATGTTTTGACCGAGACTCGAAATCAGACAGGGGTTACATGTCCAGACAAGACAACGCGTGCAAATATCAAGAGCCAACACAAATCGGCCGACCCCTCCCCGAACTCACAATTTTTCTTTGAGTGAATTTTGCAGGACAATAGGAACAAGGAGGACAACAACATTCCAATACAACAGATCCGCTCACGAAGTCCATCTGCAACAAGTCTACATCAAATACATCTCGCAAAAACCACATCTTCGTTACTCAGGCTACATCATTTAAACTTTAATTATTTCATCTAGCTTTGATTATGCATAACACGATTTGTATCTATGCATCGTCCATCTGAGCGATTCCGCCCATACTGGCGTCATTTGCATTCGTCTATACTGAGGCGATAACGCCCATCTGGCGTCATTTGTATTTCGTCCATCTGAGCGATTCCGCCCATCTGGCGTCATTTGCATTCGTCCATACAAAGCGATAACGCCCATCTGGCGTCATTTGCATTTCGTCCATACAAGCGATAACGCCCATCTGGCGTCATTTGCATTCGTCCATACAAGGCGACAACGCCCATACTGGCGTCATTTGCATTTCGTCCATACAAGGCGATAACGCCCATCTGGCGTCATTTGCATCTCGTCCATACAAGCGATAACGCCCATACTGGCGTCATTTGCATCCGTTCATACAAGCGATAACGCCATACAAGGCGTCATTTGCATTCGTCCATCTGAGCGATAACGCCCATCTGGCGTCATTTGCATTTCGTCCATCTGAAGCGATAACGCCCATCTGGCGTCATTTGTGTCACGACCCGACCGGGCACGCGGCCGGTGCCCTACAGGCACCGCCTGTATACATCGAGAAATAGCGGCGGAACATACATGAAACTTATAAAATAAAACAACGAAATAAACAACAGTCGGCCGATAGGGCTACCTTCGCGGGCGTCTGTACGTGAGCAAGCGGTTGCCTCGCTTTATTTACAAGCAGACCACAATATGTGACTACAGGACCTCAAGAGCTTTAACATGGTATTGTGGCGGGGCGGGGCCCGCCATACCACGAATATACATAGCCATGACAACTCGGAACCCGGAGCCATCTAAATCTTTGAACCGGGATCCTAAGCTCGCGGATCCACATCGCGTACCTAAACTGCGGACATGAACGCGGCCGAAGAAGTCGATTAACAGTACGAATATGGAGCGAAATAACGTGCAAGAATCAAATCATAAGCGTACAAAAGACGTCCTTTTAACTCGCGAAATCAATCATATATTAACCGTTCCTTTCCTTCTTTCGATAAGATTTAACAACATATTCTTACATACTTACTTAAGAGCTTAATCCAGCCTTTATCACATAACTTACATATCTTACATAACATAATCCGGCCCGTTTGCGGGACACGGTGTCTTGATGAATCATGTGACATAATCGGACCTGTGGGGCTCGGTGTACTGTGGAATCATATAACATAATCCGGCCCGCCTGTGGGGCTCGGTGTACTGTGGAATCATATAACATAATCCGGCCCGCCTGTGGGGCTCGGTGTACTGTGGAATCATGTAGCATAATCCGGCCCACCTGTGGGGCTCGGTGTAAGATGACGTAACCCGGCCTATGTGTAGGCTCGGGGTAATATGGCATAATCCGGCCTATGTGTAGGCTCGGTGTATCTCATAACGTAATCCGGCCTATTTGTAGGCTCGGTGTATTTCATAACGTAATCCGGCCTATTTGTAGGCTCGGTGTAGTTCATCACGTGTCCGGCCTATTTGTAGGCTCGGTGTATTTCATAACGTGTCCGACTACGTGTAGGCTCGGTGTGATTTTCCTTACGTAACATTTTAAAACGTATTGTTACCTCTTCTTAAGTTGTTATAACAACTTCCCATAAAGCTATTATAACAACCCTTCATTTTAGAGAACTCAAGGCACTTTTATTCTTACAACATTAGGGAAACTAGACCCAAAATACCACGTACATACGTCTTAAAGAATCATAAACTTCTTTCTTTTTAAAACTCAAGTCACATACTCTTAAAATCATGTCATCAATACTTTGTAAATCAAGTCCACAACTTGAAAAATAAAGTTTCATAATCCTTAGAAGATGACAAAAGTTCATAGTCTTAAAACCTTATATCATACATTCTTTAAAATCCACTTACTTATACTTATACAAAACAAATATAAAGTTCCATACACTTCCAAAACCAAGTAACTTATTCTCTTAAAACCATATAACTTTCACTTTTTAAAATCAATCCCCTTTTCACATATAAATTCAAGTCATTTTTGAACGTAAAATCCACTTACTTACTTTAAATAAATCAAGACACATAGTTTTAAATCAAATCTCATATTTTCCTAACCATTCTTACCAACATCTCCCATAAGACTTGGTAAGGACTTAGGACAATTTAACATACTTATAACTTAGGATAACTTAGACATAACCCTTACGTAGAGTAAATCAACATACATACTTCTTAACTTCTAAGAATGGAAGGAATCATGAAATAATACCACATGTATATTCCATACATAGAACCATGTCTAAAGAAGGAAGAGGTTCACATACCTCGCGACGCTTATCGACAAGTAGCAAAATGCTCCAAAGTACTCCAACCTTGATAGCTATTCCACTCTCCAAGTAGGATACGCTATACTTAGTACTTCAACCTATAATGGTCACAATACGTCCATTAACCTCTTACTTTAAACGTAGAATATCCTAAGTGCCAAGTCACTAAATTCTACGGAAAATCGGACAGCACCTCCTTTGTTTCTACTTACTTTGCCACCTTTTTCAAGGCCGAAATACAATAACCAAACAGCCCCCATGGGCTCACAATCAATATGGAAGGTAGTCGATACAAATGCATAACTAAACAGACCCCAATTGGCTCACAATTTAGAAAGTAGTCCAATACAAATGAATAACAAACTAAAAGTCCAAATTCGGCCACCTTGAGTTCAACCATACCAATTCTTATCAAATTTCCATTTCAATCCAAATTGTTAACATAACATGATATCAAGTCGCATTTGATTAAAACTACCACAATCTTCAAATCAATAACATGCGACGATTCTAATAACGACTAAATTGAAATCCAACTTAACATGGCTTACATTACATTCCGGATTTCCAAGGCTACAATCAATCCACAATCCTTATAAACTTCTACATAACAACTTCATGCTAGCAACACGTAAAGCTAACAACACAAAATAAATATATAACCTTGTAACACTTTAAAAGACAAGATTATACCTTAACGATTCTTAATCCAATTCCAAATCCGAAGTCGCTCCTTAGTAGTTTAGAACCTCTCCAAGACACTTCAATCCGCTACTTGAGACCCTTAGAACCACACCAACAACTTCCCTTCAAACTTCCTATCCAAAACCTAGAAAGCCACTAGGTTTTCACTTTGCGACTAATACGAAAACTCTCTTTTTCCGGGATTTTTCTATTGAGATACACTTACATAACACTCATGAACCTTGGTTTAAAACGTGGAGCTTAAAGAACAAGCAACGAAATTTTTTTCTTTCTTCTAGTTGCTAAAGCCGAGAGCACCTTATCATGTTCATCCAATTCTCTTCAATTTTGGCTAAGTGTGGGACTAGTTTCACTACTAGTATACATATATAACATAATGGAGGGTTAAGATAGTAACAATTGGGTGGTTTGGATGAGCTCTTAATTAAATATCAAGCTAAAGTGGACCCATTGACTTAGTCAATTTTGTCAAGCTACTACTTGCAAGACTTGTCATCTAATACTATGGTCAATGACCATCTTGGCCATGCCTAAAATCGTCCAAGGCAATTCAAAGGGGGGGTGACACGTGTCGCCCTCCCATTAAATCCTGATAATACATTTTCCGACAATTTCCATAATTTCCGATAAATTCTTACAAGTCTTAAATCTTAACACTTGTGAGTTCTTACGTACGTTCTCAAAGCATGTCCTGTAAATACGGGGTGTAACAATTTGCATTTCGTCCATACAAGACGATAACGCCCATACAAGGCGTCATTTGCATTTCGTCCATACAAGACGATTCCGCCCATACAAGGCGTCATTTGCATTTCGTCCATACTGAGCGATTCCGCCCATCTGGCGTCATTTGCATTTCGTCCATACAAGCGATAACTCCCATACAAGCGTCATTTGCATTTCGTCCCATACAAGCGATAACGCCCATCTGGCGTCATTTGCATTTAAATCCATCTGAGCGATAACGCCCATACTGGCGTCATTTGCATTTCGTCCATCTGAGCGACAACGCCCATACTGGCGTCATTTGCATTTCGTCCATACAAGGCAACGCCCATCTGGCGTCATTGCATTTCGTCCATACAAGCGATTACGCCATACAAGGCGTCATTTGTATTTTGTCCATACTGAGCGATAACGCCCATACTGGCGTCATTTGCATTTCGTCCATACAAGCGATAACGCCCATCTGGCGTCATTTGCATTTCGTCCATACAAGACGATAACGCTCATACAAGGCGTCATTTGCATCTCGTCCATACAAGACGATAACGCTCATACAAGGCGTCATTTGCATCTCGTCCATACAAGACGACAACGCCCATACAAGGCGTCATTTGCATTTCGTCCATACAAGACGATAACGCCCATACAAGGCGTCATTTGCATCTCGTCCATACAAGACGATAACGCCCATACAAGGCGTCATTTGCATTTCGTCCATACAAGACGATAACGCCCATACAAGGCGTCATTTGCATTTCATCCATACAAGACGATAACGCCCATACAAGGCGTCATTTGCATTTCGTCCATACAAGACGATAATGCCCATACAAGGCGTCATTTGCATTTCGTCCATACAAGATGATAACGCCCATACAAGGCGTCATTTGCATTTCGTCCATACAAGACGATAACGCCCATACAAGGCGTCATTTGCATTTCGTCCATACAAGACGATAACGCCCATACAAGTCGTCATTTGAATCCCTTTCTTAGTTCCAGCAAAGAAACCAACAACTAAATCTCGCCCTTTTATTCGCATCGCAAACCCAAAACCCGTCGAGTGGACCGACGACTTGATACGCTGCCTCGGGTCGCTGTCCGAAGAAGGTAAATCCATTTCCTTTCAGTTCTACTCGCTAATTTCGGTTGTGTTTCTTATGAATCAATTCTGTGACAAACATCATTTAGTTTAAGTTATAGTTCAGTTTTAGAACTGTTAGTCTCGTATTCAAGTGTGTTTAATATGTGTTAAATGGTGTTCGAATCCCTGTCTGTAAACATATGAATCTGGAATTAAAAATTTTGTATGTTCGATGTTGAATGTGTGTTGGCTTGGTTCATTCAGGTCGAGGCCTTCATTAATGCCTAAATCTGTTGTTGAATGACTTTAATCCATGGATATTCTTACTTGAATTGTTAATTAAATTTATACTTAGTGCGATATGTTGATTAATGATAAAAAATGTAATAAGTTTGATGGATGGGTATCAGATTATGACGAGGGGTATACGTGTATGTCTTGGATATTTCAATGGCTACCAGTTGTATACTGAGGTTGAGTCAGTGTATACTTCTGCATATATCACATGTATTATCCTGAATATCTCATCTCTGTATGCTAAAGTGTTAATTGTGGGTTTGCATATATGATCCATCGTCTGCTTCCTTTGTTGGTTTCTATGTGACTTAAAACGATATATATCAAAGCATATGAGATATATACAAGCCAATACGTATTCGCCGTATGAAGGAATTAAATATTCGTGCATCGCCTCGTATACATGGCATGTTTAGTCCATGTATCGCCCGTATTCATGGCCCATTTGTTTTCTTGTCCTTTATGCGTAATGGGAGACCTAAAAATAGTGTAGTGCAGGCGGTTTATTGTCTCTGTTTATAACAAGAAGCGAAAATTGCGTGCTTAGGGCTGCGTTATATTTTACATTTGTGATTAAATCTTGAAGCCTAATCTTTAATTGAATCATCTTGAGAAGTCCTTTGCTTGTTGCCTGCCACCTATCCCGTATTGCCATAATCAAATTACATATGTGTTTAACTCACGCGAATATTCACCGGCATTGTCAATATAACTTGGGTGTATACTAATCCTTATCTTCTTTTATTTTACATGAAATGCATCGGAGCAACAAAGAGTCTCATGGTGAGACTGCGTCATGGCAAATAGGGCCAGTCATCCGCTTCAATCTTCGGCAATTCCTAGAAAAACAAATAGGATGGAGTCATCCGTTTCAATCCCTTACTCTCTTAACCCCCTTATCTCATTTTATTTGTTATTGTAATTTTATTTGTTAACCTTGTAATTAATAGGATAATTAACTCTATTAGTCCTTGAATACATTGGAAGGGTAGTTTAAAGACGAATTCATTCCTTATTTATTCTAGGATCATCATATAAATCTAAAGTTAAAATAATTTAATTAACCCTAGCTACGCTTTAGTCATGTAGTTAATATATCCCTTCACATCTTATTCTAAAAAACAAATTTTCTCATAAACTCTTCATAAACATCATAGGAGTAATTTATTATTTCCCTCTTATCACTAAATTTTTACAAAGGTAATTTCATAACTGATTTTATAAGAGTCTTAACCATAGTAATTTACCATTTCTTTTACTTTATCAAATAAAATAATTTCATGTCTTATAAATGCATAATTAGCTTTACATATTTTGTGAGTATTAGAAAATCCTTTTAGTTATCAAAATATATTCTTTAGATACTTGCCACATCCTTTACTTGAATGATTTTCCTAAAACATACATCTCTTAACCAGATAATAAACCCTAGGTTTGAACGGACAACCGCAAGTTAGCGGATCCTTTAGGGTGCCTAACCCCTTCCCTTTAGGATAATAAAGAACCCTTACCCATAATCTCATTAAAGTTTAGCAGACCATTAAATGGAGTTAATGGTTACTTTAAACTAGTTAACATTTAGGTGTCCTAATTCACCCAAATTAATTAGGTGGCGACTTCCAAACCCTTTTATTTTTTAAATTAACCTTTAAACACCCTCTTAAACCATTTTTAACTATTTAGCATTTTATTATTTATTTTTCTAACATAATTCTTAAGCAGGGTTCGCTAGAATAAAGTCGCGGTCGAAATCGGGCGCGACACCACCTGTGTCAAAAAACCGTACGGGGCAAGTACGAAGGCATAGCTACCAGATCCAAAGTCGCATCATCAACTGACCGGGGCAAGTACGAAAGCCAACTACCAGATACCAAAGTCGTACCAACAATACTATATAACTATACCACGAAGCTGACACGGGGCAAGTACGAAAGCCAACTACCACATACCAAAGCGCGTCCACGTGGCGGCGGGGCAAATCGAGGGCTAACTACGGATACCAAGGCGTGATCACGAGACTTCGCCACGAAGGCGACACGGGGCAAATGCGAACCAACTACCAGATCCACTGCGCCACGTGGCGGCGGGGGCAAGTCGAAGACCAACTACGGTACGGGCGTAATCACGAGACCGCCACAAACCGAGCGTGGCAAGTCGCGAAGGCTAACTACGGATACCTGGCCGAATCAGCCACGACCGGGGCAAGTACGAGAGCCAACCACCAGATACCAAGGCCGAATCAGTAAACCTCATGGAGAGCTAGTCCATGGAACAACAATCCTAATGGAACAATACCCGTGGGCCACCCAACGTGTCAGTAGGTCCAAGGATATAACAAGACAACACTCCTAGTGGAAGCATACCCGTGGGCCACCCATCGTGTCAGTATGTCCATCAATCAACGGATAGTCGGCCTCAGTGAGAGACTCGGTAGCACAGAATCAAAACACTTGCACAACAAAGGCTATCACATCAAGCATAGGCAAGTTCAACGTACTCATAGACTTTCATTTTATTACAACAAATTGGTTCACCATTTATATAAACTCAAGTACTCTTATTTTGTGCAAACAATCCGGGTTTTAACCCTAAAGTACTACGTACTTAAATTCTTTCAAAAGATCCCTTTCTTTTACAAAAGTCATACGATACCCATAGTATCAAAAATAGAGTAATTATCATTTCAAGTAAACCAAAACCATTTCCACACCTTCTTTTGAAATAAACCAAGACAACACCATGCTTTCTTTTAAAACCAATTTTAAGACAAAACCATGCCTTCTTTTTAAACCATTTTAAGACAAAACCATGCCTCTCTTTTAAACCAAAAACTCTTCAATTCCTCAAGTCCCTTTTCTTTTAGAAATCAAGTTCCTTACTTTGGAATTTAAGAAAATTCAATACTTGTTATTAATGATCTTATTAAAGTAGCCATGATCTAGGAAATGTAATACAATTTTGTCTTATCTTAGCTTCTATGCAGATGGAGGTTTCTACTGGTTTTAATAATAATTAATTAGTCAATACATTTTCCTTTATTAACGCTGCAGTGGTTTGTTCGATACTTATTCTCATTTCCAAAATCAATATAACTTATTCCTTTTTAAAACCCAATTACCCATTTCTCATAAATGCGGTTTCACAACTTTTTAACACAAACCAAGTCCTTAATAATTCACATCAAGTCATTTATAAGTTAAGTCTCTTATCTTTTAAAAACCACAAACCATTTCTTTACCTACATAAAGTTGTTATAACAAACTTCCCATAAAGCCGTTATAACACTTTATGTTATAAACCAACCAAATTCGTTTAGCACACGTACGTCTACCGTACTACATAGTTCACACAATCATGCTAGAAAAGATAGGAAGAGGTTCACATACCTCGCGACGATTATCGACAATTAGCAAAACGCTCCAAAATCAGTAACCTGCTAGCCTTTTCCACCTCCAGTAGAATACGCTACTTGCGTAATCTTCAACCTATAAAGGCCATTAAACGTCTATCAACTTCTATATCCCTTCGTATAAAATTTCTAAATAAAAGGTTCCATTTTCTACGAAAAATTCGGCAGCACCTCCCCCCCCCCCCCCCCCCGCAACCACATAAATCTCCTCCTCTATCAAGACCCGCTACCAAGCCAACAACTCCAAGGGGGTTACACGTCTAACCGGACGTGTACAACACTGCCCCCACAATAATACTACAAGTCTACTGTAAATACAGTCCAATGTAAATACAGTTCAATCCTTTATAATCATCCATCCAATATATCTTATACTCAATTCTAAACTACTACAATATGTAATATCCAATTACAATAGAGGGACATAGACCATTACCTCGATAAGCCCAAAATTATCCAAGATTATAAGTCGATCCTGAGCAACGTTTAGCTCCAATTCCTTACGCTCCAACCCACTCCAAGCAACCCTTAGAAGTTCCTAACCATCTCCTCTTCAAGATCCAACTCCAAAAAGTGAAGAACACTTAGACTACAATTTGGCAATGTTTCGGCCAAGGGGCATATCTAAGGCTAGGGGTGTGAAATCTTTTCCAACTCTTGGTACACAATCTTCCTAACACCCTAAGGAAGAATACTTAAAACTTTAAGAATTTTTGGACAACTTTTGCTCAAGAATCATGGCCAAAGCCGAGAGCACACAAGAGAAAGGGAGGGGATTTTCAAGACTTGGAAACTTTCTAAGTGATGGATGAATAAGTCTTGCAACAAGGGGTATTTATAGAGAAATCGAGGGCCAAGATTAAAGCAAGTGTAAGGTGAGGATTGGGTACATGTGTGTGGGTAAACTACCAACCAAATGTCCACCACAAAAATGGGACAAGTGGCTTGCCACTTGTCCCCCACATAAAAACGTCCAAGTGTCCCCTTGACTTCGGCCATAGGGCCACATGGGGGTGACACGTGTCGCCCCCCTACTCGTCCAAAATATTTCGTCTTCCCAAAATATTTGTAATGCCAAAAATCCAAAAATAAAGTGGGCCCCACAAACCGTAAATTTCTCCCGTGGGCCCCACGTGACCAACTCCGGAAATAAAATTCCATAATTCTTAAATATTCCAAAAAGTCCGAATACCAAATCTGGGAATCCAATTCCCATTAACGAACCTTTTTCCTTCACAAAATTCGGAAATTTATCCGTCGAAAAATCACATCTTTCTTCTTTTCCAAAATTACTGTCGTATTCTCGTACGTACGTCCTCACATACATACCCTGGAACTACGGGGTGCAACATAAAATGTTGGGCTTATTGGTGATGTGGAATGAGTGGACCGACGCTCGAGACCGCTTCTGCCATTCGTTAGGAAGGTTGCCCCCCCCCCCATAAATTGTTCCGGCTCGCTGTAAGAGAAAATCCACGTTGTGCTCCTGCTCCTGCATGCTAAGACTTAAGCAAACGGTTAGTGCATAACTGTTACGGCAAAATGATAACGCATGAATTTATAGGCAATGTAACTGTGTGAGTAGAAATGTTATCCTGTAAAATGTGATGTCGGTTGTGTTGATGTGATGTTGTAAATGCTGTGATTTCGTCCTTGCACGGACGTGTTGCGATTGTGAATGCGGATATGTTATCCTTGCTGCAACTGCCCCTTTAGATTGAAGCTATGTAGACTAAAGCTCAAGAAAAAGTTAGTGCGTAACTGCTAAGACGAAATAATAAAGCATGAATATATAAGAAATGTAATTCTGAGAGTAGAGAAATCGTCCTTGCGTGGATGTGATATGTTGATTACGTCGTCTTGGACGTGGCGTCGTTTTCGTACGGGCGTCGTTTTCGGACTCAGCGTCGTTTTCAGACTTGGAGTCGTTTTTGGACTTGGCGTCATTGGCGTCGTTTTCGGACTCGGTGTCGTTCTTGGACATGGCGTCGTTTTCGGACTTGGCGTCGTTTTCGGACATGGCATCATTTTCGGATTCGGAGTCGTTTTCGGACTCGGCGTCATTTTCGAACATGGCGTCGTTTTCGGACTTGACATCGTTTTTGGGCTTGGTGTCATTTCGGACTCGGAATCGTTTTCGGACTGAGCGTCGTTTTCGGACTTGGCGTCGTTTTCGGACTCAGCGTCGTTTTCGGACGGGCGTCGTTTCGGACTTGGCGTTGTTTTCGGACTCAGCGTCGTTTTCGAACTCGGAGTCATTTTCGAACTCGGAGTCATTTTCGGACTCGGCGTCATTTTTGGACTCGGCGTCGTTTTCGGACTTGGCGTCATTTTCGGACTTGGTGTCGTCTTTGGACTTGGAGTCGTTTTTGGACTCAGCGTCGTTTTAGGACTCGGCGTCGTTTTAGGACTCGACGTCGTTTTCGGACTTGGCGACGTTTTCGGACTCGGCATCATTTTCGGACTCGGAGTCGTTTTCGAACTCGACGTCATTTTCGGACTTGGAGTCGTTTTCGGACTTGGCGTCGTTTTTGGACTTGGTGTCGTCTTCGGACTCGGAGTCATTTTCGGACTCGACATCGTTTTAGAACTCAACGTCGTTTTCGGACTTGGCGTCGTTTTCGGACTTGGCGTCATTTTTGGACTCGGAGTCGTTTTCGGACTCGGCGTTATTTTCGGATCCGGCGTCGTTTTCGGACGTGACGTCGTTTTCGGACATGACGTCGTTTTCAGACTCGGCGTCATTTTCGGATCCGACGTCATTTTTGGACATGACGTCATTTTCGGACTTTGCGTCTTTTCGGACTTGGCGTCGTTTTCGGACACGATGTTGATGAAGACGTCATTGTGTTGATGCTACTATTCCTGTGAATTAATGCTCCTGCATGCTAAAACTTTGTGAAAATGTGCATATCGGTTAAAATAATGAATATATGAAAAAAAAATTGTTAATAGAGATGTCGTCCCTGTATGATGTGTAGGACGCTGTGAATGCTGATGTCGTCTCTGCTCGGACTTGCGGGATGCTGCGAATGTCGATATCGTCTGCTGCGGACTTCTTTGGATCTTGTGAATGCTTCGAATCGCTAATGCTAATGTAGCCTCTGCACGGATTTGCTGGATGCTGCGAATGCTTGCTGAATGTTGCGAGTGCTGATGTAGTTTCTGCGCGGACTTTTTGGATTCTGCGAATGCTTGCTGAATGTTGCGAGTGCTGATGTAGGTTCTGTGCGGACTTGCTGGATTCTGCGAATGCTTGTTGAATGCTGCTAATGCTGATGTAGCCTCTGCACAGACTTGCTGGATGTTGTGAATGCTTGCTGAATGCCGCGATTGCTGAGATGTTGTTGCTTGTTGTGTTTATGAATCGCCTGGTTGCAATGATGCTTTCGGACCTGGACATTGTGCGTTTGTGAACCGCATTGGTTGCAACGATGTCGTTGCATGTACATTGTGCGTTTGTGATCCGCATATCTGAAGTGTGATCCTGTGACTGAGCTGATGTTCTGGACTTTGGTTGTTGTTGCTTTTTTTTCTTTTTTTTTTCTATTTCTGCTAAGTTGAAGAACCTGCGCTCAAAGAAAACTTGTGAGTTTGGGGGGGGGGGGTTGATTCGCATTGACTTTGTAGATTTGACTCTTGATGCTCGGACGTCTGCCTTGTTTGGACTCATAACCCCTGCCTGGTTTCCTACCTTGACTAACTATTAATGGTCATAGTTTTGAATATGCAAAGGACGTTTGGCCTAAAGTGGGTCTCAATTGGATTGCTTGTCTATCATGTGTATTTTCGTTATTTTCAAAATAAAGGGAAGACTTTCTAATGGTGTGACCGAAGCCGTTTTAGGCCGCCTACGTATCCCCACGAGGGAATCAGGTCATGACATAGTTTATTACAAGGGAAATTGGGTAAAATTTCTAAATGTGGGATCGAAGACGATATGGCCGCCTATGTATCCGCCAAGGGAATCAGGTCAAACGTAGTTCCATTTTATTACAGATAAAGGGCAAAATATATTAAAATAACTATTTTAGGACTCGGAGAGCCAAAGCAGATGCACGAGTCCACTTGTTCAAAATGTCTTCTTGCTCTGCGTCTTCAATGGCTGAGTCTTCAGCAGTATCATCCCTTGCAGCACACAACTAAACGAATGACTTATTCAACGGTTAAACAATCTCCGGCAAGGAGCACCTCATTTTCTCTGGCGGTAGGTCGATGATTCAACTTTCTTCCCTTTTCGGGCTAGCGTAATAGTCTCTTCCAGACTGGTTTCTTCATCTTTAGCTATCATGTTCACATGGGCATCTTCATAACCGGGAAGAAGGTTATTGTTTACATTGAGAGGAGCATCTTTCAGCTGAATGACTCCCTATTTGATTAACTCCTCTATTATGTCCCTGAGTGTATAGCAATTTTCGATGTCGTGTCCCTCGGCACCGGAGTGGTATGCACAATGTTTGATTTTATCGTGCCCTCGGAAAGTAGGCCTGGGGGTATTTCTGGGAATTGGTTGGAGTATTCCTGCGGCTTTGACTTCATACACACAGGCTATGGGTTCGGCTAAAGGTGTATAGGTTTTGGTTGGTTTTCTTTAGGTATCTATCGCGGGGTTTGGAGTGCATTTGGTGTCTGGGTTCGTGGTATGGTAAGTATGAGGGTTTGGATATCTTTGGTTGGGTATGGTAAATAGGATATGGGGTAGCGATCTTGATAATCTGTTGTGGATTTTGAGTGTTTTGGTTATAGTAAGAAGGTGGTGAGCTTTGATACACTGGAAGTTGTTCTGTCCTATGTTCATGAATGACCATGATAGAGGGTGATGCATCTCTTCTCCTCTGTGAGGTACTTCCTATGGAATCTGACTGCATTTCTCTGCTAGTTGCTTGTAGGGCTGTCAGGTTTGTAATCCTGCCCGTTTTAATGCCTTCTTCCACGAAGTCGCCTATTCTTACGACTTCTGCAAAACTTTACCCAATTACACTTGTTACACCCCGTAAGTCCAGGACATGTATAAGAGAATGTACGTAAGGAAACAAGACTTGGAAATTAGTACGAAAGGAAGAATTGTTTTTAAAGCGGAAAATCTTAGAAGGTCGGAAAGGAAAAATGTTAGTTATTGAGAATTGGATTCTCAAAATGCATTATTTGAAGAGTATGGAACTCTTAACCTAATGGAAATTTATTTTTCTGGATTTGGTCACGTGGGGCCCACAGAGAATTTTACTTTTGTGGGGCCCACGAGGGTTACGGAATTTTATGGACGAATGAGAGGGCGACACGTGGCACCCCCTCCATGATGTTGGACGAAAATTGCAAGGGTATTATGGTCATTTGACCTAAGTAGATGATAAGTTTTCTAAGCTTGACATTGTTGACAAGTCAACTTGTCCACCTAGGCTTGATCCAGTGAAACACATCCTAACCTCACATTTGTTTAAGTCTTGACCCTCGTGTGTTTTAAATACATACTAGTAGCAAGACAAGGTCTTGAAGACTTAGAAAAATTTCTCAACTCTTGTTCTCACTAGATAGCTCTCGCTTTATACATTTCCAACAAGAAAATTTTGTAGTTTTGATCCATTAGCCACAGACTTAAACCCGATGTCCCAAGGGTATTGTAAGGATATCTCGATAGAAAGATTTGGAAAAAAGCGTATTTTTACGTTAGTCGCAAGGAAACTATGGGAGTTCTTGACTTTGAAGTTGGAACTTGAAGATGGGTTCTTCATAGGCCTCAGGAGTGCTTGGGCGGATTGGAACTTAAGTAAAGGAGCTAAGAATTGCTAAGGCGCGACTTTGGATCTTGGAAATTTTAAGGGCTTGGAAAGGTATAAATTTTGTCGTTTTAGTAGTTAAGACTTACTTATTGTTGTAGCTGTGGATTTTAGCAAGCATGAGTTATATAGTATGAATTTTGATATGTTTATCGGATATTAGAAACCTAATCAGAAAACTTGCATGTTTAGCCTTAAGATTACATTTCAAGTTGATTATTAGTTAAGTCGTCGCATGTTGTATAAAGAAGGAAATCGTAGTTGTTGAAGTTGTTTATGACTATATAACATGTTAGACCTTAGAACTTGGAATTGGAAGAGGATTGGAAAAGGCGTAGTGTAATGGGTTATATGTTGGCGGGAATGGCTAGTGAAGTATTACACTATTTCGTATGAATTGTGGGCGGAATTTTACACGTATTGTAAGGCGTGTAATCCCCTGTTTGGTTGTTGTTTGTAGCCTTAAATGTGGCTTGTTGGTTATTGTATTCGGCCTTGAAAAAGGTGGCTAAGTAAGTAGAAACAAAGGAGGTCTTTGCCAGATTTTCCGTAGAATTAGAGGCCAGTATACTTAGTATTATTCTACGTAGAGACTAGAAGTTGATAGCCTTGTTGTGACCATTATAGGTTGACACTTACGTGCGGCGTATTCGGCTTATCTTGTGGATTTAGCGAAAGGTATGTGAACTATCTCTCTTACAGCATGATTCCTTAGAATAAAGAAAGTAATTCTACTCTTGAATGATCCATTCCTTGCTTGTATTTGGATTGCCTAAAATAGAATTTGTTCTATGTACTTCTTGAGTGTACCTTGATGTTTAAATTGTAAGTTGTAGAATCCATTTTCTTGATGAAGTTTGGGTTCTTAAAAGTGAAGGTATTTTCTTAAAGTACATAGAGACTTGAAAAGGAAGTGGTTTCCAAATCTTTTGGCTAGTGCCTTAGTTCTAAAACCTAAAGGTCATTATAATGACTTTAGAAGTCAAAGAGTGATTTACTTATTTGATTTAAAGGAGGAGAAATGACATGATTTAAGAGAAGTAACTTGCGTTAAGGGTGAAGTTACTTGAGGTTTAAAAGTAGAAGAAAACTTGTTTTCTAACTATTAGAGACTTGAAGTATTTTGAAAGTTAAGAACTTGATTTTATAAGTATGTGATACTTGGTTTTAATAGTATAAGTCTCTTGGTTATTGAAGGAAATGGATCGTCTAAAACCGTAAAGGGTTATAACGGCTTTATGGGAAGTTGGTTATAACGGCTTTATGGAAGGTTTAGAAAGTTGTCTATTTTGATTAAATCGGCATAAGTTGCCTAGATTGTGAAAATTTGGAGTTACTTGATTTCAAGCTTTGAAATGAGTTTTCTAAAAGTGTAGTAACTTACTTTGAAAAATAGACACGCCTTGATACTACGGGTGTTAGTATCTTGGGGCTTTACATAGAAAGGAGTCTTTTTATAAAGGAATGTCGTCGTAGTACTTTGGCTTGATAAATTGAGGATTTGTCTAAGTGTGCCTTGATAAGTACTTTGACTTGTTAAAAGAGAATTATTCTATGTATGCCTTGATTAAGTACTTTGGCTTGATAAATTGAGGATTTGTCTAAGTGTGCCTTGATAAGTACTTTGACTTGTTAAAGAGAATTATTCTATGTATGCCTTGATTAAGTACTTTGGCTTGATAAATTGAGGATTTGTCTAAGTGTGCCTTGATAAGTACTTTGACTTGTTAAAGAGAATTATTCTATGTATCACGTGATTAAGTACTTTGGCCTAAACCATAAAAGGGTTATAACGGCTTATGGGAAGTTGGTTATAACGGCTTTATGGAAGGTTAAGAGAATGGTTTACTCTAGTAAAGTAATCAAAGGAATAACTTGTTTTAAGGAAGGGCAAATAGATTTAAAGGTACCAAAAGGTTAAGGTTTATTATAAACTAGTCACATGATTTAGAAAGGTAATTGTATTTCTAAAAAGGTATTGTGACTTGTCTTGAAAGGTGGATAGGACTTGATACTACGGTTGTTAGTATCGGGGAAGTTTTTGTGGAAAGGAGTCTTTTGAAAAGAATGTATGTACGTAGTACTTTGGCTTGATTAATTTAGAATTATCCTATGTGTGCCTCGATAAGTACTTTGGTTTGGTTAATTGAGAATTAGCCTATGGGTGCTGGTGATAGCCTTTGAGTGCAAGTTTTATGTTTTATTACGTTGCCGCGACTCTCGGTTTGAGGGCCGGCTGTCTTGTTGTAAGTTACTTGGACGTACCGACAGTGATGCGGGATTCCACGGGTATGCTTCCGTTATTTGTAGCACTTGGGTTAAATTCCCGAATTTTATAAAAGACATGGTAGTGCTTATGTCTTGTTTGATGGCCGGTCGAGATAGGGTAAGAGTATAAATGAGGGGCAAGCCCCAAGACGTTATACCACCTCCTCCAGGGTAAGAGTATTAGTGAGAGGTAAACCCCCAAGACGCTGTACCACCTGCTTTATGTGTTGTTTGTGGTAGGTTGAGATAGGGTAAGAGTATAAGTGAGGGTAAACCCCAGATGCTATACCACTGTTTTACCACCTTCTCGAGGGTAAGAGTATAAGTGAGGGTAAACCCCAAGATGCTATACCACTGTTTTACCACCTTCTCGGGGTAAGAGTATAAGTGAGGGTAAACCCCAGATGCTATACCAGGTGGGACTTGATGTTATGTTATATCATGGATTTGGCGGTGAGAAGATTCCACGGGCATGATTGATATTATGGGCGTGAGACCCGTGGTTATGTTTTAATGCGACTTTGAGGCATGCGTCCACGACTTGATATGTTGCTTATGTGTTATATGCGTAGGTTGGCTATCATACATGTCTCTGTTTTGTTTAGTGTTATGATTTCATTACGATACTTATTGTTCACATACTTGGTACATTCTTCGTCTTGACCTCCTTGGGGCTGCGTTCAATCTGCGAGTTTAGGTACGTAGTTTGGTGATCGGCAGGTGTAGGACCTTGCTCAGAGTTTTGGATAGCTCCTTCAGTTCGGGAGTTTATCTTTTTGTTATAAGATCCTTCATTACAGGGTTTTGTACAGTTATGGGTACGGCGGGGCCTTGTCCCGTCATGGTTGATATAACTCTTAGAGTGCGTATTCATATGTGGGATTGGACTCGTATGCGGTGTAGTGTCTTTTGTTTATGTATATATGGCGACCTTGTCGGCTTTGCCTTGCACGTCGTTCGTTTAAAAAAAAAAGGTGAGTGTTATTTGATTCATGACTTACTTGTATTGTTAAGGTAGAAGGGTGCGGGTAGGGCACGATCCAGGCGGGGTTCGGGTGTGTGAGTGGTATCGAAGCGATCGATCCTCGGAATGTCTCTGACCGTGTCTAGTAGAGTCTTGATTATCGGTGTGTTGCGCGCCACACCCATAAGCGAGAGCTACAGGACATTTAGGAGTTGGTTTCTATTCTTTTCACTCTAAGATCGTGCCAAACAGCTGTGTTAGTAAGAAAATTCCTCTCTGACGTATTGTTGTGTTGCAGTATGCCTCCAAGGAGGGCAACAGCCGCCCAGAAGGGCAAAGGAGTAGCGAGAGCTAATAGTCGGACTCGAGAGAGTTGATAGGGCTTATGCCCGAGTTATCTGGATGTTGTTCATGATCGGCGAGTTCTTCGCCAGGTTTTGGGGCCAGCACGAGCCTCGATTTCTCGATTAGGGGAAGACTATAGGGCATGAGAAAGCGTTGTGTTATTGACCAAGATAGCGGTGCTAGCGATTGTAAGTGATAGTACCCGAGTTAGGGATACTTTGATTAATAAAGTGAGAAGTAAGAATGTTGACAAGAATGATAGTTGAGACTATAGTTGTATAGAGTTCACAACTTGTAATTACCAGTATAAGTGTAAGACCGATAGGGAAGATTGTCTGATAGAAATACTTTGGCTTATGTGTGAACCTCTAGTAAATAGGGGATAGGGTAAGAAGTACCTTGAGATAAGAGAAAGATTTATTTCAGACTAAGAATGACAAGTTAAGTGTGACGATGAGTCGGGTTATGGACTCATTTTGGGTTAGCCGGTAGTATGGACTGGGGTGATATCAGGTAGAAATGGTCCCGTTATGTGATAGGGTCAGGGATGCAAGGCCCAAGTTTAGTAAATCGTTATGCGAGTTTGTGGGCGCGTTCCACGAGAACTAGGTCGTAAGGACCGAGGAGAGCCTTAGCGGAAATTCAAGTAGCATAATGGCCAAGTTGGTTAGTAACTCGAGTTGGGAGCAAAGCAGAATTTGAGATTTTGTGCGTGTACTAGATGAGTTTGAAAGTACGAGAAAGTATGACAAGTAAGGAAAGAAAAAGAACCTCTAAGGATCCGTGTTTGGGAAAGCGTAACCTTCGAGTTTTGTGAGAAGGGACCACGGACGGAAGGTCCATTATTATGTTTACGTATGTTATGAGGTGGCCGTGTGTGGCATCGTTGGTCTTGTGCATTTGATTGATAGGCATAGTATAGAGATTGTCTGGAGTTTGTGTAGCGTGACAACGACTAAGAACATTCGGGGCGAATGTTTCTAAGGGGAAGAATGTTACACCAGTAAGTCGAGGACATGTATAAGAGAATATACGTAAGGAAACAAGACTTGGAAATTAGTACGAAAGGAAGAATTGTTTTTGACGGAAAATCTTAGAAGGTCGGAAAGGAAAAATGTTCGTTATTGAGAATTGGATTCTCAAAATGCATTATTTGAAGAGTATGGAACTCTTAACCTAATGGAAATTTATTTTTTTTACGGGTTTGGTCACGTGGGGCCCACCAGAGGAATTTTACTTTTTGTGGGGCCACGAGGTTACTGAATTTTATGGGCGAATGAGAGGCGACACGTGGCACCCTCCATGATGTTGGACGAAAAATTGCAAGGGTATTATGGTCATTTGACCTAAGTAGATGATAAGTCTTCTAAGCTTGACATTGTTGTGAGTCAACTTGTCCACCTAGGCTTGATCAGTGAAACACATCCTAACCTCACATTTGTTTAAGTCTTGACCCTCCATGTGTTTTAAATACATACTAGTAGCAAGACAAGGTCTTGAAGACTTAGAAAAATTTCTCAACTCTTGTTCTCACTAGATAGCTCTCGAACTTTGTACATTTCCAACAAGAAAATTTTGTAGTTTTGATCCATTAGCCACAAGACTTAAACCCAATGTCCCTAAGGGTATTGTAAGGATATCTCGATAGAAAGATTTGGAAAAAGCGTATTTTTACGTTAGTCGCAAGCGGAAACTATGGGAGTTCTTGACTTTGAAGTTGGAACTTGAAGATGGGTTCTTCATAGGCCTCTAAGGAGTGCTTGGAGCGGATTGGAACTTAAGGAAAGGAGCTAAGAATTGCTAAGGCGCGACTTTGGATCTTGGAAATTTTAAGGGCTTGGAAAGGTATAAATTTTGTCGTTTTAGTAGTTAAGACTTACTTATTGTTGTAGCTGTGGATTTTAGCAAGCATGAGTTATATAGTATGAAGTTTGATATGTTTATTGGCTATTAGAACCCTAATCCGAAAACTTGCATGTTTAGCCTTAAGATTACATTTCAAGTTGATTATTAGTTAAGTCGTCGCATGTTGTATAAAGAAGGAAATCGTAGTTGTTGAAGTTGTTTATGACTATATAACATGTTAGACCTTAGAACTTGGAATTGGAAGAGGATTGGAAAAGGCGTAGTGTAATTGGTTATATGTTGGCCGGGAATGGCTAGTGAAGTATTACACTATTTCGTATGAATTGTGGGGCGGAATTTTACATGTATTGTAAGGCGTGTAATCCCCTTTGTTTGGTTGTTGTTTGTAGCCTTAAATGTGGCTTGTTGGTTATTGTATTCGGCCTTGAAAAAGGTGGCTAAGTAAGTAGAAACAAAGGAGGTGCTGCCCGATTTTCCGTAGAATTAGAGACCGTATACTTAGTATTATTCTACGTAGAGACTAGAAGTTGATAGCCTTGTTGTGACCATTATAGGTTGACACTTCTACGTACGGCGTATTCGGCTTAGCTTGTGGATTTAGCCGAAAAGGTATGTGAACTATCTCCTCTTCTAGCATGATTCCTTAGAATAAAGAAAGTAATTCTACTCCTTGAATGATCCATTCCTTGCTTGTATTTGGATTGCCTAAAATAGAATTTGTTCTATGTACTTCCTTGAGTGTACCTTGATGTTTAAATTGTAAGTTGTAGAATCCATTTTCTTGATGAAGTTTGGGTTCTTAAAAGTGAAGGTATTTTTCTTAAAGTACATAGAGACTTGAAAAGGAAGTGGTTTCCAAATCTTTTGGCTAGTGCCTTAGTTCTAAAACCTAAAGGTCATTATAATGACTTTAGGGGAGTCAAAGGAGTGATTTACTTATTTGATTTAAAGGAGGAGAAATGACATGATTTAAGAGAAGTAACTTGCGTTAAGGGTGAAGTTACTTGAGGTTTAAAAAGTAGAAGAAAACTTGTTTTCTAACTATTAAGAGACTTGAAGTATTTTGAAAGTTAAGAACTTGATTTTATAAGTATGTGATACTTGGTTTTAATAGTATAAGTCTCTTGGTTATTGAAGGAAATGGATACGTCTAAAACCATAAAGGGTTATAACGGCTTTATGGGAAGTTGGTTATAACGGCTTTATGGAAGGTTTAGAAAGTTGTCTATTTTGATTAAATCGGCATAAGTTGCCTAGATTGTGAAAATTTGGAGTTACTTGATTTCAAGCTTTGAAATGAGTTTTCTAAAAGTGTAGTAACTTACTTTGAAAAATAGACACGCCTTGATACTACGGTTGTTAGTATCTTGGGGCTTTACATAGAAAGAGTCTTTTATAAAGGAATGTCGTCGTAGTACTTTGGCTTGATAAATTGAGGATTTGTCTAAGTGTGCCTTGATAAGTACTTTGACTTGTTAAAAGAGAATTATTCTATGTATGCCTTGATTAAGTACTTTGGCTTGATAAATTGAGGATTTGTCTAAGTATGCCTTGATAAGTACTTTGACTTGTTTGAAAGAGAATTATTCTATGTATGCCTTGATTAAGTACTTTGGCTTGATAAATTGAGGATTTGTCTAAGTGTGCCTTGATAAGTACTTTGACTTGTTAAAAGAGAATTATTCTATGTATGCCGTGATTAAGTACTTTGGCCTAAACCATAAAGGGTTATAACGGCTTATGGGAAGTTGGTTATAACGGCTTTATGGAATGTTAAGAGAATGGTTTTCTCTAGTAAAGTAATCAAAGGAATAACTTGTTTTAAGGAAGGGCAAATTGTTTTAAAGGTACCAATTGCTTAAGGTTTTAATAAAGAAGTCACTTGATTTAGAAGCCGGTAATTGTATTTCTAAAAGGTATTGTGACTTGTCTTGAAAGGTGGATAGGACTTGATACTACGGTTGTTAGTATCGGGAAGTTTTGTGGAAAGAGTCTTTTGAAAGAATGTATGTACGTAGTACTTTGGCTTGATTAATTTAGAATTATCCTATGTGTGCCTCGATAAGTACTTTGGTTTGGTTAATTGAGAATTAGCCTATGGGTGCTGGTGATAGCCTTTGAGTGCAAGTTTTATGTTTTATTACGTTGCGCGACTCTCGGTTTGGTATTTGTCTTGTTATAAGTTACTTGGACGTACCGACAGTGATGTGGGATTCCACGGGTATGCTTCTGTTATTTGTAGCACTTGGGTTAAATTCCCGGATTTTATAAAAGACATGGTAGTGCTTATGTCTTGTTTGATGGCAGTCGAGATAGGGTAGAGTATAAATGAGGCAAGCCCAGACGTTATACCACCTCCTCAGGTAAGAGTATTAGTGAGAGGTAAACCCCAGAAGATTTGTACCACTGCTTTATGTGTTGTTTGTGGCGGTTGAGATAGGGTAAGAGTATAAGTGAGGTAAACCCCAGATGCTATACCACTGTTTTACCACCTTCTCCCGGGGTAAGAGTATAAGTGAGGTAAACCCCAGATCTATACCACTGTTTACCACCTTCTCCAGGGTAAGAGTATAAGTGAGGGGTAAACCCCCAAGATGCTATACCACCGGTGGGACTTGATGTTATGTTATATCATGGACTGCCGGCAGTGAAGGATTCCACGGGCATGATTGATATTATGGGCGTGAGACCCATGGTTATGTTTTAGTAACGACTTTGAGGGCATGCGTCCCTGACTTGATATGACTGCTTATGTGTTATGTACTGTAGGTTGGCTATCATACATGTCTCCTGTTTTGTTTAGACTGTTATGATTTCATTCTGATACTTATTGTTCACATACTTGGTACATTCTTCGTCTTGACCTCGCCCGGCTGCGTTCATCCGTGAGTTTAGGTCTGTGATTTGGTGATCGGCAGTGTAGGACCTTGCTCGGAGTTTTGGATAGCTCCTTGATTCGGGAGTTTATCTTTTGGTATAAGATCTTTCAAGACATGCTTTTATGCGATTATGGATGCAGCGGGGCCTTGTCCGTCATGGTTGATATAACTCTTGAAGTGCGTATTCATATGTGGGATTGGACTCATGTACGGTGTAGTGTCTTTTGTTTATGTATATATGGCAGCCTTGTCGGCTTTGCCCTTGCACGTACGTTCGTTTAAAAAAAAAAGGTGAGGTGTTATTTCAGTTCCGCAGCTTACTTGTATTGTTAAGGTAGAAGGGTGCCCAGGTAGGGCACCAGTCACGGGCCCGGGGTTCGGGCTGTGACAACACTGATCATCCTTTCATAATACGTCGCGTCTCTTAAAGACTGCACGAACAAGGTGGTCATTTCGCTCTCTGCCATTGGAGGTTGGACCTTTGTTGCTTCTGACCGCCACCTCAGGGCGTATTCCCTGAAAGTTTCTGTGGATTTCTTTTCTAGTTTCATAAGATAAAATCTATCCGGGACAGTGTCAGTGTTGAATCTGAATCTATCCATAAAATCTTGTGCCATGGAATTCCAACCGTCCCATTTTCGAGGGTCTTGGCATGTGTACCAGTCCAGCGCCTCGCCGGTTAGACTCCAGATGAATAGTTTCATGATGATTGCTTGATTTTTCCCAACTCCAATCAATTTATCGCAATATGACCTTAGATGAGCTCGGGGATTCCCTTTTCCATCGAACATGTCAAATTTGGGCACCTTGTACCCCAGAGATAATTCAACGTCGGGGTGCATACATAAGTTTTCATATTCTAACCCTTCATCCCCCTTGTTCATCTGAATGCTTTTGAATGCCTCTTTCAAGCTACGGATTTCTTTTGCCACATTTTCATCAGCTCTAGCTCGAGTCTGCCGCTCCACTTCCTCGTATTGATCTGTCTCTTGAGAGGATACATGCATAATAAATGGTTAGCTTTCGATCGGATGTGCTAATGCCCCATATTGTTTGTTAGGACTAGTGATGCGTGTCGTCTGCTCGTATTGGGTGGATTGGAAATTTGGACTGAGTGGGAAGATATAAGTAGGTGGAGGTTGGGATATGTATGGATCATTTTGGAGGTCGGCTTGCAAATTGACCGGGCGAGTGACATTTTGGTGTGAGCTGGTATGTTGCGGCCTTTGCGGGGGGTTTTGTGGAAGTGGAGGCTCAAGGGTTTGTGATACGATTGCATTTGTCCTTTGCTCCGGGAGTGGTGCATTCAAACTAATAGACATGTTTGTCATATTTCGGAGCCTTTCTATTTCGGCTTGCATGATTTCCATTTGTTGCAATAATTTGACGAGGTGTTGATCATTGGTGTTTCTCCTTTCTAACGCCTCTGCGTCCTCTACAGGAACGGGGATGAGTCCTAAGCTGGTTCGTTCTAGTGCCTCTGGATTAGTCATATATTGGATGATTGTGCTTATTCTCCCAGTCAACGCGAATCAACCTTTTGGGGATAAGCTAGGCAAAAAATAATCCTCTAACAAATGAAGCAACCCAAGTTAGTATAATATGCAAAGAGTTACAGGTAACACACAATAATAAGCAAATTGCAAATCAAGTGTGTGCTCTAACATGTTTGGGACCTCTTTTATGCCAGAGGGAGGCCTAAACGTCACATATGCGAGGTTATGATAGATTTGTCCAAGTCGTCAAACTGTAATGTTTTTGTTGGAAATGGCGACCAAATGACGGTGCACTTTTTTCCAATTTCGGCATGTCATGATTAGGCTTGGATTTGTCTATCATTATCACGCTACACATAATATGTTGGTTGGTCGCTGGGTTGAGAAACCCGTCAACAAGTTTGGTGTTTTCCTAATTGCGGAGACGATGTCAAGGATCGACCCACCTAAGGTAAATGCATGCCTTAAAATAAAGGGTGTTATAGCTCTATCCTAAGTTTCTAAGATTTGGCTTACTAGACGCAAGGTTCCCGAGTGGACAACTCGAGTTAGAAGGCTCTGTGACCACGGATTGTCACGACCGACCGGGCGCGGCGGTGCCTTACCCCGGGCACCCTAGTGATACAACATCAGAGAAAATCAGCGGAATAAAAACTCATAAAGACAAACAGTGAAATAAGAAGACAGGCTAACCAAAACGGTTACCTTTCTGCATATATAAATAAAGACTTGAACAGTTACATCCCTTTTACAACTCTGCCCACAACAGTACTACAGACATCTACGAATGTTATAACATTAACGACGGGACAGGCCCCGCCATACCCCTGAATGTAAGTACCTACAACGACAGGGGACTATACCAAAGATAAGCCTCCGGAGAAACGGAGCTTCCCAAAAGCAATCGTGATCCTATGGCGAGGATCGGCGTGTACCTCTACCTGCGGCATGAACGGCCCCGAAGGAGTCGATCTGACAACAGTACCAAGTATGTGAAGCGTAAATCTGAAATCAAATCATTAACATTTTAAAACCAATTACAAATACGCATTTAATAACGATTTAATCGCATAGTGCCTGGCATAAACAAGAGCAAAATAGATATAACGTAAATGGTCTTTTCTAGGCCGCTAATGATCGAAGCAAGGCCAATCTCCCATAATATCATTATGCGTGCCTAATCCTGGAACTCCGCGATCGCATAGGTCGCGCGCACCGCGTAGGTATTCCTCGCATCGGGGTAGCTAACCCGGCATCCTCCTCGACCCGAAGTGCGCATAGTCACGCGGACCGCATAGTCACGCGGCCGCGTGAGGCATTCTCGCGTCGGGATAATACACGGAATGATCAATCCTGGAACTCCGCAGACTCGCATAGGTCACGCGGACCGCATGAGGTATTCCTCGCATCGAGGGTGGCAAGTCCTCGGCATCATAACAAGTCAGGGGGATATGTGATATAATAGCAGTACAACGGGCTTATCGTTTAACAACGTAAGCACAACAAGAATAACCCCCTCACACAAACATCACAAGACACTAACACACGTAGCATCGTAACATGTTTACTTATCAAACCGTCTTACTACACTTTCCAGAAATCAATACAAGACTTTCATAAACAAATAAGTAAACTGTTCCTTCTATCTTCCTTAAGTCGTTATACCTAACTTCTCATAAAGCTAGTATAACACTTAAGCTTTTAAAACCAAGTATTTCTTTTCTTTCAAAAATGATTAATAACTCTTTTGAAATACTTCAAGATTCTTATTATTTAAAACTCAAGTCAAAAGACATCAAAGTAAAACCAAAACAATTTCCATACCTTCTTTTAAAACAAATACACTTTTTCCTTTAAAAGTCAAGTAGCAATATACTTTTTAAACCAAGTGTCTTACTCTTTTAAAAACAAGTAACCTATACCTTTAAATCATGTTACTTCTCCTTTCCCAAAATCAAGTTGTTTATAAGTCAAGTTATCATTTTAAATCCAATGATAAAACCATTCTTATTTTCGAAATCAAGATAACTTTATTCTTTAAAAGACCACACACCCATTACTCATGAGTGAGGTTTTACAACTTTTTAACATAATTCAAGTCCTTAATATTTCATAACAAGTCACTTAACTTTGGAATCAAGTCAAGGACACAAAAGGAAAGTCAAATTCCTTTAAACACACGTGCGTCTACCGCACTAAATATATTTCACAAATATCATGCTAGAAAGGATAGGAAGAGGTTCACATACCTCGCGACGATTATCGACAATTAGCAAAGCGCTCCACGGTACTATAATCCGCTAGCTTTTCCACCCTTCAAGTAGAATACGCTACTCGTAGTACTTGAACCTATAATGGCCATAAAGCGTTTATTAACTTCAGCTCTCTTCGTAGAACAATTCTAAGTACGGGTTCCTTATTCTACGGAAAATTCGGCGACCTCCCCACATGACCACATAAATTTCCTCGCCAAGCGAGGCTGCTACCAAACCAACAATCCCGGGGTTACACGTCTAACCGGGCGTGTACAATTCTACTCGCGATAATACTACAAGTCTCGTAAATCTGATCCTATGTAAATACTGTTCAATTCTTATCCATATTCATTCTAAATATAGTATACTCAACTATACATTACTCTGACATGTAATTTCCAATTACAATAGGGGATAAAGATCATTACCTCGATAAGCCCAAAATTATCCAAGTTTTATAAGTCGATCACGAGCAACGTTTAGCTCCACTTCCTTACGCTCAACCCGCTCCAAGCAACCCTTAGAAGTTTCTAAACAACTTCCCTTAACACTTCAATCAACTATGAAGATTTTCTTAGGGTTTCACTTTGCGACTAAAGGAATAAAGTAGTATTTAGACACTTATGTTGGGATAACTTTAGAATACTACTAGGGATACAAGGCTAAGGTATTTGGGATTATACAACAATACTTGAAGTATTTCTACACAAAGTGGGGAGGGGTTGGGCGAGAACTTCACAAGAGGGGACGAAAAACAACTAGAGGGAGTGTTTGCCTTGGAGAAACTTTAAGTGTGGATGAAGAGTTAGTCTTGAAATCAATGGGGTATTTATAGGAAAATCAATGGCCAAGATCTAGGCAAGTGTGTGGTGAGGATGGGGTACATGTGTGTGGGTAGTTGGCTACCACAAAAATGGGACAAGTGGCTTGCCACTTGTCCCCCAATAAACGCGTCGAGGTAGGTGTCCATCTTGATTCGGCCACGTGGCCCACGTAGGGGTGACACGTGTCGCCCCCCTACTCGTCCAAAATATTTCATCTTCCGAAAATATCCGCAATGCCAAAAATCCGAAAATAAAGTGGGCCCCACAAACCGTAAATTCCTCCTGTGGGCCCCATGTGACCAATTCCTGAAATAAAATTCCATAATTCTCAAAAATTCCAAAAAGTCCGAATACTGAATTCGAGAATCCAATTCCCATTAACGAACCTTTTTCCTTCACAAAATCCGGAAACTTTTCCGTCGAAAAATCACATCTTTCTTCCTTTCCAATTTTAATGTCGTATTCTCGTACGTACGTCCTCGTATACATACTCTGGAACTACGGGGTGTAACATTTTTCCCCCCTTAGAAACATTCGTCCCGAATGTTCCTTCTAAGTCTCCAAACATGCTTGCGCCGGTATAGTCTTCCCTACTATACTTACGAAACCAATTATGCCACACATGGCCATAATACAACATACTCGCAAAAACGCACATCCAAGCCAATGAAGAATCATCTCTAAAGCGTATAACAATACCATTAGCTTCACCCATGGTCCAAAGGATACTTTCTTCCCATCTTCACTTATAAAAAGGACATTTCCATCTTCTTAACACATCTTAGCCTCTTTTCTTACTCGTCGTACCTTCCTCGTACTCTCGAACCCTTCCTACTATACGTACCACATTTCTGTCATTGCTTCAGTTTCCAAAATCTCGGGGTTACTATCTCTAACTTGGTCATCATTAACTGGGAACACTCTGGAGGGATCTCCGATTACTCTTCCGAAACATAGCAACATGGAATACCGGACGTACTGCCTCCTAAGTCGGACGGCAGTGCTAACCTATAGGCAACCTGGCCTATTCTACAACGATCTGAAAAAAATGCCCAAAGTACCTCGGGCTAAGTTTCCCCTGCTTCCCACATCGTCACACCGCGCCGGTGGTTCCTTGAAGACCACCGTAAACTGAACTCCAAGTGTCGACGCCGATTATCCACACGACTTATGTTGACTCTGAGCTGCTAATAACTTCTTCTGGATAAGCTTCACCTTATCCACATCCTGCTGAAACAAGTAGGGACCAACTATCTGAACCTTGCCAACATCGAACCAATCGACCGGACCTACACTTCGCCATACAAGGCTTCATAAGGCACCATCAGAATCTGAAATGGTAGCTATATAATACTCGCTCAACAAAAGGCAAATAATCCTCGGCTACTCACGAAATCAAAACAGGCCGTAACTTTGTCCCCCAATATGCGGATAAAGCGCGTTGTTCGTCCGTCGGCAGGGTGAATGCAATCTTGAGACTCACTTTGAGTTCCTAACCCGCTAGTAAAACCTCACGAAAAAGAAATAGCCATAAAGCGGGCTCCACCTGCCATAAAATAAAAGTAGGAACCCGTGCGGCCTTACCTTCACGCTACAACATCTCGCATAACCCTCGCGAGTAAGCAGTCGACTAAAAGACAAGATGGGCTGACCATCGGCCCCTATGCGGTGGGCATCCACAAACTCATACAATTGTTACCTAAACTTGGGCCTAACACCCTCGTGACCTATCATCTAAGCGGGACCACCTCAGCCCGACCACTGGCATTCGGCTGCGGGTTGACTCGCGATATGGCCTCAACCCGACCCACCGTACTAAACTCGTTCCGATCGGAATAATCTTACGATTCACGTCATGAAAGCTACCACTTCCATCTCACACTACCCATGGAATTATCCCACAATATATATCACGCATACCAAGTACTTCGACAAAGACCAACCGTAACATCCACGGGGCGGACTTGCATCGAAGGTCCCAACGTTATAAATTCTAAGGCTCCCATTTTCTCATCCCGGACTTACCCTTTTCAACTACCCATGTTTTTTATCACAACTTACAATGCTAACCGAACATAGCACTCCACGTATCTACCATAACGACTAAACAAATCTCTTAAGGTGAAGATATCTCTGTAACTCTTGTCTCACTTTCCCTTTGCGCTCTAATCAAATCACCTTTCTGTGGGCGCATAACTCTGACGGTGATGAACCGACCACCGATCCGAAGGCTGAGTCGTAACATCCGTGCCACTGCAGTGGACAATTTCCGAAAAATGGCCTGGCCGCAAGACTAACAAGATATCTAAGTAGTACGACACTCCCCAGAACATCTACCGCAAGCGGCCATACAGGGTGGGGTGGCTTCTCTGCTAACACCCCCCTCCGAACCACCGAATGCAATCGACACAGTAGGCTAAGTCATCCCACCCGTATCCCTCCTACTAGGACATTCTCTCCTCACATGGCCCTAACGGTCGCTGGTAAAACAAGCATTAGTAAAAAGACGACATTTCCCGGGATGACGTCTACCACATAGTGAACAACGAGGAAAAGCGAATCTGGTGGCTAGAACCTATGTAAATCGGGAGGCGGAACCACGGAGTTCGACCAACTCCTAAATACCCGAGCGTCACGAAGTGCAGCGGAGGACCACTCTGTCTTGGCGGGCGCATGCGATCTGGCTGTGAGAAGGTCCGCCTCGAAAGTTACCAAAGGACCTGCATTGCGGCCTCTTCTGCGATCTTGGTTAATCCGTCGATCTCTACGTTCCTCGATCTGCTGTAAGCTGTCTGCGCGGGCAATGTCCATGTCGGTGAAGAGCTACTCTTGTACAACTCTGCTAGATAATCGTCATGTCTCGTGACATATCGGTGCACTCTATCCTCCGTATGCGCCACTAACGGGGACCTAACGAGCGATAAGTCAAACTACATCTTGTATTCCCGAACCGTCCACCGTTACGCCTCAACATCATAAATTTATGCGCGAGCTCTCCTCAAATGCGAGGGCAAGAAGTGTAAGAAATGCCTTTGAGGTCTTGATCACTTTCATGATCATTGCGGTTGTCGAATAAACTCGATGATCTTCCGGTCCTCAATCCATAGGACTCGGGTGGTACTGACTCGAAGTCTGAAGTCTCAAAACTATCGGATCTAGGGTGAACCATCGATGCTGCCGGAACCACGGCTCCGTCGTCCTCATTCCGGCCACCGGACTAGCTAGTAATGGCGGGCCGTCTCCTTGTAACTCATATCCTTTGTTCTGGCGTGGGACTAGAGGCTCGGTATCGTGGTCTCGGTAGCTCTGCTGCCGCTCTAAACTCTCACAGGGCTAGCGGCGTCGCGAACTCCCCAAATGAAGCAGCATCTCGGATAATGGTGGGCGTGCCTGGTAACCCTGCGTACTCTACTCGCGACTCCTCTGCTGCCTTGCCTCACGGGCTCTGGTTGCCTTGCGTAGAGGCATAACGGGTGAAAATAATACGTCAGAGGGAGTCCAACTTATAACACAGCTCTAAGGCACGATCTCAGAGTGAGAAGAATGGAAATCAATCCTAAATATCCTGCAGCCTCCTGATTATAGGTGTGGTGCACAACACACCGATAATCAAGACTCTACTAGATACGGTATGTAGACACTTTCCGAGGATTAACTACTCTGATACCACTTTTGTCACGACCCGACCCCGGGCCCGCGACTGGTGCCTTACCCCGGGCACCCTAGTGATACAACATCAGAGACAAACAGTGAAATAAGAAGACAGGCTAACCAAAACGGTTACCTTTCTGCATATATAAATAAAGACTTGAATAGTTACATCCCTTTTACAACTCTGCCCACAACAGTACTACAGACCTCTACGAATGTTATAACAACAACGACGGGACAGGGCCCCGCCATACCCCTGAATGTAAGTACTCTGGCGGCGGACTATACGAAAGATAAGCCTCGGAGAAAGCGGAGCTTCCCAAACGCAGCTGTGATCCTATGAGCGAGGATCGGCGGCGTGTACCTCTACTGCGGCATGAGCGGCCCCGAAGGAGGTCGATCTGGTACCAAGTATGTGAAGCGTAAAATCTTGAAATCAAATCATAACATTTTAAAACCAATTACAAATACGCACGAATAACGATTTAATCGCACATAGTGCGGCGTAAACAAGAGCAAAATAGATATAACGTGGCGGTCTTTTCTGGCGCTAATGATCGAAGCAAGGCGATCGCCCATAGTATCATTATGCGTGCCTAATCCTGGAACTCCGCAATCCGCATAGATCACACGGACGCGTGAGGTATTCGCCGCGTCGGGGTAGCTAACCGCGACATCCTCACCGGACCCCGAAGTCCGCGTAGTCACCTGAGCCGCGTAGTCACGCGGCCGCGTGAGGCATTCTCGCATCGGGATAACACACGGAATGATCAATCACGGAACTCCGCGACTCGCGATAGGTCGCTTGGACCGCGTGGTATTCCTCGCATCGAGTGTGGCAAGTCCTCGTCATCATAACAAGTCAGGGGGGTATGTGATATAATAGCGATCTGACGGGCTTATCGTTTAACAACGTAAGCACAACAAGAATAACCCTCACACAAACATCACAGACACTAACACGTAGCATCGTAACATGTTTACTTATCAAACCGTCTTACTACACTTTCCGAAATCAATACAAGACTTTCATAAACAAATAAGTAAGCTGTTCTTCTATCTTCCTTAAGTCGTTATACCTAACTTCCCATAAAGCTAGTATAACACTTAAGCTTTTAAAACCAAGTATTTCTTTTCTTTCAAAAATGATTAATAACTCTTTTGAAATACTTCAAGATTCTTATTATTTAAAACTCAAGTCAAAAGACATCAAAGTAAAACCAAAACAATTTCCATACCTTCTTTTAAAACAAAGGCACTTTTTCCTTTAAAAGTCAAGTAGCAATATACTTTTTAAACCAAGTGTCTTACTCTTTTAAAAACAAGTAACCTATACCTTTAAATCATGTTACTTCTCCTTTCCCAAAATCAAGTTGTTTATAAGTCAAGTTATCATTTTAAATCCAATGATAAAACCATTCTTATTTTCGAAATCAAGATAACTTTATTCTTTAAAAGACCACACACCCATTACTCATGAGTGAGGTTTTACAACTTTTTAACATAATTCAAGTCCTTAATATTTCATAACAAGTCACTTAATTTTGGAATCAAGTCAAGGACACAAGAAATACTTAATACTCTACGTAAAATGCGGTGTCATTATTAAATCGTTTATTCATGCATGTATTAATGTTTTATTGTTGCATTTTATTATTATAAAATTGTTAAACTTATTTTGAAAAATTTAATGTAATTTTATAGTTAATGACTGGACGAGAGGGTCAAAATTGGGTGTCAACACCATTCCTACACGTTCTTCGCCATGCACCATGTTCGTAATGAACCGATTTCTGCACAAGGCTCGGTTCGTGCTAGAACGGAATGACTTCCTCGATTTAGCGTAGTTGCTAATTTAGATTGATTACAAAGGTTAATCGCTCAGTCAAAGTATGTCAGATTTCAAATAGCTTTGTTTTAATTTATATTAAAATCAATTTTACTTTTAACTCATATTATTATGACTTTCAATTGTTACGTAACCATTGAACCAGCCTGGGATATGATACCACTGTAGGGTTTTGTTGGATCTAAAACACACAAGTAAGGCACAGCGGAAGTTTAAAATTTTGTTAACTTACTTGCTCCAACAATTCCGTCTGGTATGATTACGCTACAATTGAAATCTGCAAAGACAAAAGGAACTTACAGTTTGCAAGCTTTAGAATCTCTACTAAAGGGAGCGCACACAATTTTCCTTACGACTACAAGTCTTCGCTACGGTATACTCCTCTGTCAGGAAAGCCAGGAAATCTTGATAGAGGTTTGAGAGTATTTTAATTCCTGAACTCTAAATTCATAAAGTAAGAATTCAAGTGTAAATTCTATGTAGAATCAGTAACAATTCAACCAACCTAAAATTATGGGTTAAGTGTTAAATATATAGGGGAGGTTAGCATACAAATCAAACTGGGATTAGGCTTAAAAACCTGACCCAAAACCGAGTTGCAATGGGCCAATCGAACTGGGGCCACAGCCGTACCAGCGTCGTGGCTCAGCCACCTAGGCGTCACGGCGCCTCCTCTGTTTTTCCAATATTTCTGCACGTTTTAATTTTGATTAAATCCAAAATCTAATTTTGACTTAATTAAATAATTTCCATCAAATGGAAATTATCTCATAATTTATTATTGATTAAAATATCCCGATTCTAAATCGAATATTTTATACTGTCTCAATATACCCTTAAACCGAAAAGACAATCGACTTAGTATGACTTTTTAGGCCTTCACATATCGACACTTAATCAAATTAAAGTTCACATGGAACTCCTAGACTGCGCCACATGATGAACTCAATATGTGAAGAACGTTTACAAGACTCTAGTAAACACAACCTCTATGTGGGATGATAAATTCCTTTCATTCGCAACATACTCGATCAAGCTTAGGATTTGTCAAGTGTCTATCCAAATGACTTGATCATTTTATCTCATCTATATTAGTCGACAACTAGATCATATCTCAAATATGTCTCTTGTATTGGCCAATGACTTGGTCGACCAAATATCACTGAAGTGTTTTCTCGAATATCTAATCGAGGAATAAATCATATTCTTGGCTCAACTACCACCTTATCTGTATCACAATGTACCAAATTCAAGCAATGTCTTATCCTATAAGGAATTTAAGCTTAGGACAAGATCAAAGTACATTACTCTACAAACCAGGTGCGTATAGACCTCAAGTCAAAGGACCTTTATCTCCCACATGTTGATAATACTCTAGACATGTATAATAAATAGTTTATCAGCAGGGTATGCCAATACCCTCTAAGAGTATCCATGTGTCCATCACTAGCAATCATTACTAGTGGTAAGTGAGACATGCTACATTCTCTAAGAATGTGATGCAGACCACATGTCAATTTATTATATATATCATTGATATCTCATTCTCAATGATCATGAGTCGAGGCTACTTTAAGAACTACGCTTTATCATTTATATCTCACCCTATTAATGACAACGTAAGCTCAAATGATGCACATTAATGAATAATACAAACAATCAAATAATAATTCAGTATTTGCAAAAGCCATAAATATATTAATCTCATTAGTAATAGAATGTGTTCAAGTACATCTGTTCCTAAAATGATTGTCTCTAGGACTTATATACTTTCATCAGTTTCACAAATGAACTATCCTATTTCCAATTTATCATGCTTGAAAGTCATTATCAGAACACTAAACAAGCATTAGGACTTAGTACCTCATCACAGAATTGGGAAATAAAAGGAAAAATCATGAGAGCATGGTTTGAACTTAGCATACAAGGGGTTGATATGATTTTCTCAGACTCAAACTATGATATGATTTTCTCAGACTCAAACTATGATATGATTTTCTCAGACTCAAACTAAGGACCCTATTATTGTTTGTTGGAAATTTACTAAAATGGAATTTATTTTATCCCGTTATTTATGACTCGGACAATTGGGCGCATGTCAGAAACGTCATTTCCACATACGTGCATTCGTAGTGCCAAGTATATTAAATTTCATTAGTGAAAAGAGATATTGGTACATAATTAAAATGTTCGAGACATGAAATTATGGACGGTTATTGGCAAAATGACAAGTATTCCACGTTGGTAAATGAAGGAAGAAGTGTGTGACGTGTAAAGATGAAACAAGTTAGAAACCGTCGCGGAGCCACAAAGGGTCCCGGGGCAGCCCCGTCGGAACCGCGAAGCTTCACTATCTGATGGTTACTGGAGCTCAGGCGCCACAGCGCCTCCCAAGCAGCGTCGCACCGGTTTGGAGGCAGAATGGTCGACGGGACGCAGAAAAGGTTCTGACTCTTGGGCTGGTTTGGAGCATTAAATCTTCATTACTTGGCACATGAATTCAGCTATTATTTGGCTGATGTAACCTCTTTATAAGTCCTATAACATGGCTATTGAAGGCCATTAGTTGGCTAGTTAAGAGGTCATCTTTCTTACACTATAAATTGAGGACTTGTCTCAATTGGAACACACACCAAACTCAGATTTTCTGATCTTCCTCTCTCTAAACAATCTCTCACACACTCAAAGGTTCTTATTTTAGTAAACACTTGAGTTTTCCTTTGCTCAATTTTTAGTTGTTATTTTATCTTGGAAGACAAGTTGCCAAATATCGTAAAGGATGTATACGGGGCAATATTGTCTTAAGGACTAAGTGAATATCACTCGACTCTGCAAACCTTATTTTTGTTCTCATTTCCAGATTGTAATCTTTGTTATAGTTACTCACTTACCGTTCATCCAATTATTGTAATTGTTGTATTCACAATTTTATTCACAATCTTAAGATAATATTCACTATAAGTAACAAGAAAGATGACTAGAGGAGAACAATTTGTTGTTGAAGCATCTGCTGCTGCCCAAGGCAACCCATCTGTCGCTCCTACTTCTACTCAAGGCGCACCCAACTCCTTTCCCGCTGCTCAAGGGAACACTACAGTTCCTCCACCCGCTGGATTCCACCATGAACGCCCATAAAAGTTTAAGGGCACGCGTTACCTGGGGCCGCACGACTCAGGCAGACTCTCTACCCGTGCGCGTGTCATTCCCAATATTTGTATTAGGACTCTTTACTACTCAATATCCGTGAACTGCATTCAAAGACCATCAAGAAATGGCAGCAAAATATGGTATTTTATTTGACTGTTATGGGAATAGCTCGTTTCCTAATAGAAGATCCTCCATAAGATGGAGATGAAGTGGACCCTCAGCCAAATGAAACGGCTGGAGGGGGCCAATGTATCCATGTCGTTAATGGCATGAAGATGGTTCTTGATGCATGGAGTCATAGTGATATTATGTGTAAGAACTATATTCTAAATTGTCTGTATGACCCCCTCTACACGGTGTATTACACCATTGGCACCGCCAAAGAGTTGTGGGAAAACTGCAAAAAAATTACAACGCACAAGATGCTGGTACTAAGAAATTCATCATTGGGAAATTCCTGAAATTTCAAATGGTGAATAGTAAAACTGTGATGTCCCAAGTCCATGAATTCCAAATGATTCTAAATCACCTGGATTGGGAAGGAATGAAACCAAATGAGCAATTTTTGGTTGCCTCATTAATTGAGAAGTTACCTCCCTCGTGGAATGAGTTCATGAGTTACTTAAAACTCAAGACAAAGGAAATGACCTTTGAGGAACTTAATATCAAACTCCAGATTCAAGAGGATAATAAGAAGGTCATGCCAAAAGGGAAGCAACCCGCTAATGCTATGGTAAATCTGGCGGAGACCAAAGGGAACACAAACAAAAAATGCATGTTCCAAAAGGATGGTAAGGCCCCAACAACAGAGAAATTTAAGGGAAACTATCGTCATTGTGGGAAACCTGGTCACATTATCAAGGATTGCCGCAAACTCAAGAATGGGAACAAAGAGAAAGCCAAGGGCATGGCGAAGGCTAACATCATCAAAGACACGCTTCTTGACGATATGATTGAGGAGTTCTCAGCGGTGGTACTTGAAGACAGCCTCGTTGAGAATCCTATGCAGTGATGGATGGACATGGGTGCTACCCGTCACATCTGTTCCAACAGAGAAGCCTTCTCAACATATACACCAGTCATGGACAAGAAGTTGTTCATGTGAAACAATATTTCCTCTGAGGTAATGGGGGTAGGAAATGTGATCCTGAAGATGACTTCCGGAAAGGAGCTTACTTTGAAGAAGGTGATGCATGTCCCTGAGATTAGAAAAAATTTAATTTCAGGACCTTTATTGGTAAATGCTGGTTTTAGGCTAGTGTTTGAGTCCAATAAATTTGTAATCACTCATAATGGAATAAGAAGGGGCTTTGTCTGTGAAGGTCTCTTCAAAGTTAACGCCTTGTCTGTAATGCCTTCTATTAATAAAATTGAAGCTTTCTCTTATTTGCTTAAGTCTTCCAGTTTATGGCTTCATAGACTAGGACATGTAAACTATCAATCTATCCAAAGGTTGATAAAGTTGGAGTTATTTCCGTCTATCGACGTAAACCCTCAACGTAAGTGTGAGATTTGCGTATAGGCAAAGCTTACAAAGATTCTCTTTAGATCCGTCGAAAGGGAAACTGCTCCTCTAGAACTTATTCACACAGAGATATGTGATTTAAAGTTTGCTCAAACTAGGGGGAACAAGTACTTTGTCACATACATAGATGTTGACACAAGGTATTGTTACCTTTACTTACTAAAAAGTAAAGATGAAACATTCAAACTCTACAAAGCAGAAGTTGAGAACCAACTAAGCGTACAAATTAAATCAATTAGTAGTGATAGAGGGAGAGAATACGTAGCGCCATTTGAAGAATATTGTGCCCAATCGGGCATTTTTCATCAAACGACGGCTCTATACCCACCTCAATCAAACGGTGTCGCTGAACGCAAAAACCATACGTTAAAAGAAATAATGAATATCTTACTCATCAATTCCGGTCTTCCCCAAAACATGCGGGGAGAAACTGTCTTTATCGCTAATAAGATTCTTAATAGAGTTCCACATAAATGTAAGGACAAGACCTCATACGAGCTATGAAAGAGAAAGAAACCCACCTACAAATACTTGAAGGTGTGGGGTTGTTTGGCAAAGGTTGAAGTACCTAAGCCACAACAGGTCAAGATTGGGCCTAAGATTGTAGATTGCATTTTCATCGGATATGCAAATAACAGTAGTTTTTATCGCTTCTTAGTGCATAAGTCAGTTGTACCAGACATCCATGTGGATACAATCATGGAATTAAAAAATGCCAATTTCTTTGAGAATATCTTTCCTAGAAAGGAAAATGACATAACCTCTCGCAAATGAAGCTATGGAAAAAGCTCTCAGGATTCAGGAGTCGTTGACTGCCTGGATCTAGGTGGATCGGATCTAGTGGACTCCAACATGACTGAAAATCTGGAATATAGTGTTTCAGACTCTCAGGACTTGGAGGCTCCAGAGATAGAACCAAAATGAAGTAAAAGGGCTAGGAAGGATAAGTCCTTCTGTCCTGACTTTGTGGCTTACATGGTTCATGAAGAACCATGAAAAATTATTGAAGCATTGGCAACTCCAGAAGCACCGTTCTGGAAAGAAGCTATTGAGAGTGAAATAGACTCTATTCTGCACAACCATACTTGAGAGTTGGTTGATATTCCTTTAGGAAACAAACCGTTGGGTTGTAAATGGATACTCAAACGGAAGTTGAAAACAAATGGATCTATAAATAAGTACAAGGCCAGGTTGATAGTCAAGGGCTATCCACAAAAAGAGGCCCTTGACTACTTTGACACATACTCCCCGGTGTCTAGAATGACATCCATACGAGTATTCATTGCGATCGCCACATTTCAGGACCTTGAGATACATCAAATAGATGTTAAGACAACCTTCCTAAATGGTGATTTGGAAATAGAAATCTATATGGACCAACCCGAGGAGTATGTGGTTCCAGGACAAGAGAAGAAAGTCTGTCGTCTTGTCAAATCTCTGTATGGGCTGAAACAGGCCCCGAAGCAATGGCACGAGAAATTTGATAGTACTCTACTATCGAAGGGTTTCACCATTAATGAGTGTGACAAATGTATCTACACGAAGAATGACGATTCATTTGTCATGATATGTCTTTATGTAGATGACATGTTGATCACAGAGAGCATTCCTAGGTTGATCCTAGAAACTAAGAACATGTTGAAACAATGTTTTGACATGAAGGACATGGGTATAGAAGATGCCATCTTGGGATCAAGATCTCTAAGACATCTGACGGAATGATCTTGTCTCATTATCACTACATCGAGGATGTGCTGAGAAAGTTTAAGATGTTCGACAGTTCACCATTAACGTCATGTCACGACCCGACCGATCGCGATCGGTGCCCTACAGGCACCCTACAGTAAACATCGAGAGAAAATCAGCGAACATACATGAAACTTATAAAATAAAAACAACGATAATAAAACAACGAGTTAGCCGATAGGGCTACCTTCCCGAACGCATACATAAACGAAGCGATTGCCTCGCTTTCCTTTACAACCGACCCACGATATGTGACTGCACTCAAGAGTTTTGACCTAACTCACGTGGCGGGACAAGGCCCCGTGCACTTCGAATAAACATAAGCGTGACAACTCGAACACCGGAGCCATCTCAACTTCTGAACCGGGATCCTAAGCTCGCGGATCCACAATCGTACCTAAACTGCGGCATTTAACGCAGCGGGCCGAAGTCGATCAACAGTGCGAATATGGAATGTAAATAACGCGATGAACAGATCACAATTGCACAAAAGAATGACAAGGACAAGTATAAAAATACATACGGATCCTGCCGTGTCATTATCACTTATGAACTTAATCGTACCTTATTATCTTTTCCATTCCCGATAAAAGTTATAGTCACGTTCTTACGTACATTATTAGAAAAAGAATCATTAAGTTCATTACCATATAACTTACTTATCTTTCATAACATAGTCCGCCCATTACGGAGGGACACATATACTACCCCGAACTGGGACGCGATCAAATCACACTAATATCAAAGCATGCGTGGAATCCCCATCACGTCGCCGACTAAAAGTGTAAAACATAACCATGTGACGCAGTGGCATCCCACCTCACCGCGTCGGCGTACATACACCATACCTACATATATCTCCCGCGTGGAATCCCACATCACCGCCGATACTATAAGTGTAGAACATAACCATGGGTCTCACGCCATAATATCAATCAAAGCGGTGGTATAACGTCTTGGGGCTTGCCTCATTTATACTCTTACCGGAGAAGGTGGTAAAGCGGGTATAACGTCTTGGGGCTTGCCGCCATTTATACTCTTACGGAGAAGGTGGTACAACGCGTCTTGGGCTTGCCTCATTTATACTCTTACCCTATCTCAACCGGCCGACAATCAACACATAAAGCGGGTGGTACGTCTTGGGGGTTTACCCTCACTTATACTCTTACCGGAGAAGGTGGTACAACGCGTCTTGGGGCTTGCCTCATTTATACTCTTACCCTATTTCGACCGACCATCAAACAAGACATAAGCACTAACATGTCTTTTTATAAAAATCAGGAATTTAACCCAAGTACTCCAAATAACGGAAGCATACGGTGGAATCCCACATCACCGTCAGACGTCCCAAGAACTTACAACAAGACGGTGACCCTTCAACCGAGAGTCGCAGAACTTAATAAAACATAATACTTGCACTCAAAGGCTATTACCAAGACATATAGGCAAGTTCTCAATTAACCAAGCCAAAGTACTTATCAAGGCACACATAGGATAATTCTCATTTAACAAGCCAAAGTACTTATCAGACACA
The DNA here is from genome assembly GCA_029844215.1 of Przewalskia tangutica. Lineage (NCBI taxonomy): Eukaryota > Viridiplantae > Streptophyta > Magnoliopsida > Solanales > Solanaceae > Przewalskia > Przewalskia tangutica. Next base: position 85,896,135 of record CM056735.1, on the reverse strand, counting down.
AATAGAATAAATTCTCATTTAACAAGCCAAAGTACTTATCAGGCACAAATAGAATAAATTCTCATTTAACAAGCCAAAGTACTTATCAAGGCACAAATAGAATAAATTCTCATTTAACAAGCCAAAGTACTTATCAAGGCACACTTAGACAAATTATCAATTTATCAAGCCAAAGTACTAATCAAGGCATACATAGAATAATTCTCTTTTAACAAGTCAAAGTACTTATCAAGGCACACTTAGACAAATTCTCAATTTATCAAGCCAAAGTACTAATCAAGGCATACATAGAATAATTCTCTTTTAACAAGTCAAAGTACTTATCAAGGCACACTTAGACAAATTCTCAATTTATCAAGCCAAAGTACTAATCAAGGCATACATAGAATAATTCTCTTTTAACAAGTCAAAGTACTTATCAAGGCACACTTAGACAAATTCTCAATTTATCAAGCCAAAGTACTAATCAAGGCATACATAGAATAATTCTCTTTTAACGAGTCAAAGTACTTATCAAGGCACACTTATACAAATTCTCAATTTATCAAGCCAAAGTACTACGTACGCATTCTTTTATAAAAGACTCTTTTCTATGTAAAGCCCCAAGATACTAACAACCGTAGTATCAAGTCCTATTCACCTTTCAAGACAAGTCACAATACCTTTTAGAAATACAAATACATTTCTAAATCAAGTGACTTCTTTTATGAAAAACCTTAAGCAATTGGTACCTTTGAACCAATTTGCGTTCCTAATACAAGTTATTTCTTTGATTACTTTATTAGAGAAAACTATTCTCTTAACCTTCCATAAAGCCGTTATAACCAACTTCCCATAAAGCCGTTATAACCCTTTATGGTTTAGACCAACACGTTCCTTTTATAACCAAGAGACTTCTACTTTTTGAAACCAAGTATTAAATACTTTCAAATCAATTCTCATACCTTTCAAAAATACTACTAGTCTCTTAACCTTTAGAAAACAAGCGACTCATTTTATATAACACCTTAGGCAATTAATGCCTTAAAAACAAGTTGCCTTTTCACTAAAATCAAGTCATTTATCTTTCCATAAAGCAAATATAACTAACTTCCCATAAAGCCGTTATATTCACTTTATACCTTAGCCAAAAACAATTTCCTATCCAAGGACTTATACGTTTAAAGCGAACAAGTATCACATACTTTAAAACTCTTCAAGTCCCTTAACTTAATAAAACTCAAGACATCCTTTATTCTTTCAAAGAAGTGAGTTAATCTCTAACTCACCCGACTTGGCTATTCATAAAATTAGTAAAGGATATCAGGTGTTATCGTCTCTGCAGTACTACATACGTATGCAACTAGTCATGCTCAAAGATAGGAAAAGTTCTACATAGAGTAGATCACACAACTACCTCTTAACTTCTAAGAGTAGAAGGAAACATGAAATGATACCACAAGTATATTCCATACATAGAATCATGCCAAAGGAAGGAAGAGGTTCACATACCTCGCGACGATTGTCGACAAGTAGCAAAATGCTCCAAAGTACTTCAACCTATAATGGTCACAATATGTCCATTAACCTCTTACTTCAACGTAGAATATCCTAGGTGCTAAGTCACTAAATTCTACGGGGAATCGGACAGCACCTCCTTTGTTTCTACTTACTTTGCCACCTTTTTCAAGGTCGAATACAATAACCAAACAGCCCCAATTGGCTCACAATTTATATAGCAGGTAGTCCAATACAAATGACTAACTAAACAACCCCAATTGGCTCACAATTTATATTTCAACCCAAATTTGTAGCATAACATGATATCAAGTCGCATTTGATTATAATAACCATAATCCTTAAGTCAATGACATGCGACGGTTCTAACAACGATTAAATTGTAATCCAACTTAACATGGCTTATATGTCATTTCGGATTTTAGGCTACAACAATCCATAATACTTATAAAACTTCAACACAAATACTTCATGCTAGTAAAATGTAAGGCTAACAACAAAATACATAATCTTGTAACACTTAAAGAGAACAAGATTATACCTCCACGAATCTCAATCTAACTTCCAACCAAATCGCTTCCTTAGTAGTTTAGAACCTCTCCAAGACACTTCAATCCGCCATTGAGACCCTAGAACAACACCAACAATTTCCTTGAAGCTTCCAATCCAAAACCTAGAAAGCAACTAGGTTTTCACTTTGCGACTAACAGAAAACTATCTTTTCCGAGATTTTTCTATTGAGATACACTTACAACACCCTCATGAACCTTGGTTTAAAGTGTGGAGCTTATTGGACAAAAATTGGCAATTTTCCTTCTTGAAAATTCTCAAAGCCGTGAGCTCCCTTAAGAGCAAGAACAAGTTTTTTTCAATTTTTTTCTCTAAGTGTAGAATGACAAAGTCTTGCTACTAGTATACTTAAATAACACAAGGAAGGGTCAAGATTAAAACAAATGGGTGGCTTGGATGCATTTTAATTAAATATCAAGCTAAGTGGGGTCATTGACTTGGTCAATGTTGTCAAGCTCTAAGCCTTGCAAGACTTCATCATAAATTATGGTCAAATGACCATTCCACCCATGAAATTTCGTCCATGTCCATTAAGGGGGGGGGACACGTGTCGCCCTCCCGTTCGTCGCAATAATTCGTTTTCCGACAAATTTCAAATTTCCGATAAATTTTACAAGTCTCAAATCTTAACAATGTGAGTTCTTACGTACGTTCTTAAAACATGTCCTGTAAATACGGGGTGTAACACGTCACCACTGGATATAAATCAAAAGATTGATAAAAATCATGGTGGGACCGTATGCCATGAGTGATATGCTCAGGTGATTGGTAGTTTGATGTACATAACAAACTGCACCCGACCTGATATCGCGTATGTAGTCAACAAGTTGGCTAGGTTCACTTGTAATCCAAGTGATGATCACTGAAAAGCATTGAGTCAGGTACTACGGTACCTAAAATACACACAGAATTACGAGTTGCACTATTCAAGATATCCAGTTGTACTAGAGGGGTACAGTGATGCAAACTGGATATCTGCTATAGAGAACATCAAGTCCATCAGTGGGTATATGTTTACAATTAGTAGTGAGGCTGTGTCTTGGAAATCCTCTAAGCAAACTTGCATCGCCCGATCCACGATGGAGTCAGAGTTTATTGCTTTAGGCAAAACATGAAAAGAAGTTGAGGGGTTCATGACTTCTTAGAGGATATCCCTTGTTGGGATAAACCCGTACCTTATGTAATGATCCACTGCGACAGCCAGTCGGATCTAGGAAGAGCACATAGTTCTATGTACAATGGTAAATCTCATCATATCTGACGGAGACATAAGACTGTCAGGCAGTTGATCACTATGGGTATTATTTTCATTGATTATATAAAATCAAAGGAGAATATAGCAGACCATTTGACGAAAAGGCATACCTAGAGATCAGATGTTCTACCTGTCCAGCGGAATGGGTTTAAAACTCAATCAATAAGAACCAATATGGTGGATACCCAACCTTACTGACTAGAGATCCTAGGAATTAGGTTCAATGGGAAAACTAAATCGTAAAGGTTCAGCTGAGCGCTTCGGTGGAAGCAAGAGCACTTCGGATGATGATTTCTGTAAAGAAACATGAATTCAAGGTCGTTTCTGTGATAGACATTAAGTATTATCTACAATGTGGGTAGAGGTTAAGTTTCCAAAACCTTTAATAATCCTCAACGGTTGAGGTTAGGTTTGGGGAAACTTTTAATGGTACCTAACACTTGGGAAGTAGGGTATTGCAGAATATCTTGTAGGAGACCACCAATTTAAGTGTAAGGATAGGCCGCCTCAAAAGAAACACACTTAAGAATCCAAGAAGTGTCCACGGCCACAACGGACAAAACATTAAAGAAGAACAGAGTAAGGAAAGTTGTTGTATTGGTACCGTTAACTTGGCTTACACTAAACACTGACGGTTCAAGACATCACGTTCACCGCGCAGTAAGTAAGTCTGATGGTCTTCAACTATGGAAGGTTCAAAGCCAAGGCTACCTATCCAGATGCAACACCGGTTCGTCGAAAAATTGCTAGAAAGACACCTTGTGTGTGCGCCAAAATCTCTTTCAAGAGAAGATTGTTGGAAATTTACTAAAATGGAATTAAGTTTATCCCGTTATTTATGACTCGGACAATTGGGGCCCCACACATCGGAAAATATCGTTTCCACACACGTGCATTCGTAGTGCCAAGTATCGTAATTTCATTAGTGAAAGAAATATTGGTATATAATTAAAATGTTCGAGACATGAAATGATGGACGGTTATTGGACAAATGACAAGTATTCCATGTTGGTAAATAAAGGAAGAAGCGTGTGACGTGTAAAGATGAAATGAGTCGAAAACCGTCGCGGAGCCATGAAGGGTCGCGACGCAGCCCCGTCGGAACTGCGGCGCCGGAGTGCCGCAGCGCTTCACTGTCTGATGGTCACGAGAGCTCAGGCGCCACGACTCCTCCCAAGTAGCGCTACGGTGCTTCGGAGGTAGAATGGTCAACGTGAAGCTAAAAAGGTTCTGACTCTTGGGCTGGTTTGGAGCATTGAATCTCCATTACTTGACACATGAATTCATCCATTATCTGGCTTATTGTAACCTCTAAATAAATCCCATTATATGGCTATTGAAGGCCATTAGTTAGCTAGTTGAAATTATTAAATGAAATTATTGGAGAGTAAAAATTAGGCGTCAACACCCCTTTTAAGCTGGATAAATCTTTCTTTGGCTACCACATTTTGTAGTAAAACTCTTTTGAAATTAACCATTTTTAATCAAATTCCTCTTTGAAAGCGTGAAAAGTAAAAATTGAGGCCAAAGCCTAAGTTGAGGGTGGAATATGATAGGAAATAAGGGAAGAAGATTGTGATATAAGCAGTACTAAGAAATAAGAAGAAGAAAAAAATGAAACACAAATAGAGTGAAATAAAATGGGAATACTTGAATAAAATAGGTGGAAAAAGAAAGATAAAAGAAAAAAGAAGGAATTGAGGTAAAAGTATGAAAAAAGTGTTGTGCCAGAGGAGAAAAAGTCACTTGTACCTAAATAAATATCCTACCTGTCATAAGACTACATTACAAGCTTGAAAACGTCTTTTGAGATCCGAAACTGAGCATTATTTGAGTAGTGATGACTTAAAATAAAGGCAAGTCTATGGCATGATACATGGGACATTTCACATTCCTTGTGAATATGAGTGATTGTATTTGTCCCCTATTTTGAAAAATTCTTTTAAGAAGTTGGGACTTTCCTTGTTGTGAGGGCACTTGAATTGCATGGACCTTGTAAAGTAAAAACCTCTATAGTTGAATACTTATGTGCATCTAGCTACTAGTAGTGTTTAGACACCTATTGAGGCTTGACTTTCATAGAATCATTGATTGCAGAAATGCACTTTTGAGTTTTATTTTGAAAAAGTGAGGGGATGTTGATCGTATGAAACACATGCTTGTAGACTCGTAAGTAGAACCAATCATATTCATCTTTATTTTGTCATTAGTCATAACTTTGTGTTGTCTAGAGGTTGTTTGAGGACAAGCAATAGTTTAAGTTGAGGGTGTTGATGTGCCGTGAATTTACGACACATTTAATACCAATTTCATATATTATTGATGTCCTTAATTCATTCGTAGTGTGAGTTTCTTATGTTATTTTAGTTTTTGTAGAATTTCTTCCTCGGGACACCAGAAATGAGAAAAATGCATAAACATGGATAGAAGTGCTGAAAAAAAGAAGTGCAGCAAAGACCACTTTTGCGGACCACAGACTGGAAAGCTCAACCGCAATTTCTAATAGTGATCAGAGGATTTCGGAGTCCCTAAGTGCGATCCATTCTGCGGATGACAGTTCGATCTGCGAACCACTGCTCTACAAAAGTTCCAGCTCAGGTAGCGATGCTTTAAAGAATTTATGTGGACTACATATCAGTTCTGTGAGCCGCACTTCCTGTCGCATTTTCAAACATTAAATATTAAAGACCATTCTGTGAATCCTAAACTTGTTTTACACACCGCATATCTATTTTGCGGACCGCATACCTGTTATGTGGTCGCAGAGTGGGAATTAGTGACATTTTTGTAATGATCTGTAGTCCGAATTTTTGGATCCCTATATAAGTCTTGTCTAGAATTTTATGCAAGAAATTCATTATTCACTTTTGTTATTCATCTATCACTCCTTTTAGAATATTCCTAGTGTATTGTCAAGTCTTTTCATCAGAGATTCCTTTCATTTTGTCCCCCTTTGAGAGATACATTGAAGAATATTTTCATTCATCAATTTAAAAATCATTGTAACATTTCATGATTTCTTTTATGTCTTTATATATTACTTCTTGCGTTTTACTTTTTTTCATGAGTAGCTAGAATCATAATTGGGATTGTGACTAAAACAATGAAATATGGTAGTTTGGTTAGCTCTTAAATATAAGTAGTGTATTAATTGTAGTATTTAATTAACTACACTTTAAATGGTTAAGGGTTGGTTGTGAACACCCCTTCAAACTCTATTGTCTCTAGTCACACTTGAAAAAGAATACTAGAAAAAAGGGACAAATTAATTAGGACTTGGGTTTAAACCCCATTTAATGATTCATAACTACAAATAGAAGAGAATCAACTAAGGATAATTAATGAGTAGTCTAGTAATCTATACATTAGGCTTGAAAAACTTCCAATAGTGAAATTAAGTGGATAAATTGAGAAATTTCCTCTTAAATAGTAGTTTTCATTGGCCATACCACATTAATACACCTAAGCTAAGTTAATACCCAACGCCACTTTCATAAGTCAAGTCAAAACCGTAATCTTTAATCATATTAGTGATTTAGTCATTAGTTAAAACTTGAATTAGTGGATAAAAACAACCATTTCAACAAATAAATTGGTTACTCTAAAAGTAACGTATTTAGTAAAGTATTAATACAAATAAATGGATGAGTTTCGCATTGTATTCCTTGTGGAATTCAACCTCAACTTAGTTGGATTATTATATTTAACAACGGTCGTGTTATACCTTTACATGATGTAATTTGGGCGAGATCATCTCCCAATCTCTTGCTTCTATTATTGCATTTACTTTTCTCTCCCAAGAATCAGGTTGAATATCCAATAGTTTTTTAATTGTTCTTTCTTGAAAAAATATTCACTCCAAGAATAATCAGTTCATTAGTTATATCAGTGAACTATTGAACATCTCTTGAATGGATTCTCCTACATTCATCTGGAAGAGCTCATATTGTCTATTAAAGGCAATTTTGGATTTCTTGACCTGATTTGTTCCCTCATGTGCGATTTACATAGTATTCCACACTTCTTTAGCAGTTTTGCATGAAGATATGCTGATGAATACATTAGGCCCAATGTCATAAATAAGATTTTTTTTGCCTTGGCATTATTTTGGTTGGTCTTGATATCTTCGTCAACGTATTCTTTTTCTTTTTAGGAATAGTTGTTTCCCTTTTAATTTTTGGTAGAGAAGATTTTGGGACCTTATATGATGATATATCATAGCTCAAGATCTTCTCTATTGATGAAGTCTTGCGTTCTTGCTTTCCACCGGTCATGATATTTTTCATTGAAGCATATTGGTCTTGTTGTTGATTGACCTTTCTGAACTTAAGGAGGTTCAACCATTTTGAATCTTTTAAGGTTCTAGCCTTTATTAAAAGATTTAGATCAGATACCAATTGTTAATTCAACTGCAACATATGCACTCAAAGAACCGGGTTCGTTGAGAAGCTATGCAAGAATGTAAATTATGAAATAAGTAAATTAATACAAGAATTTTCATGTGGAAAACTCCTTACTCAAGGAAGTAAAAACCACGACGTACCTATTGTAGATTTTCTCAAACTCTCCAATAAACACGAGCAACTTTTAAGGTTACAACAACTTGTACACCTAAGAAACTATTCCAAACAACCCCTTACCCCAACTCTCTCTTCGTCAACAATTTCCACAATTATTGGCTCTCTTTACTCCATCTCCTCAATGACTCTACCCACTCAAAGAAGTCTCTTACAAATACAACACAACACCTACTGCAATTACTAGGAATGTAAATAAGATCTTTTCTTGGAACCATAAGAAAATAACTATTACAACTCAAGAACAATATGATAAATCTTTATAGGAATAAGTTCTTTGATGTTGTTGTAGTTGGTTCCCTCGAAACTCTTTGTGTTGATCCTGCTCTCACTCTGATGTCTCTTTCTTTGGTTGTGGTTAAGCTCCAAAGCTTTATGACGTGTTGTATTTACAAAAGTGAATAGCAGCTTTCAATACTCCAAATCCAACCAAGACTTCATTCCATTATTTGTATGAAGTGAATCCTTGTTTGACATGAATTTCCTTATTCACGTGTATTCGACAAACCTCTCATATTTCTAAGCTAATTCCAAATAATCAATTTACGATTATATTTTCATATCTTGAACTCCAGTTACTTGTAGAATTGGAGTGATTTAAACTTCTGATTCTCCAAGTTTGCAGGAAATAACTTCATCAAACAGTCTCCAGCTCTTTATCTAAAGCACTAGTTCCACTTCAGTTGTGCCTGTAATATTAGTTCCTTTTGGAGATCTGTTAAGGATCTGGTTCTTGTACGTTTTCATTCATTCTTCCTCAAACTTGTTTGCCACTTGTACATAGTTTGTCAATCATCAAAGCTTCATTTAAGTTATTGAACTATTATTATGACCACAATATCTCAACATTGGGTTTGTCTCAAAACCTCTAGTCTATCTTTAACTCCACCATGTGCTATAATACTATGCAACAACAACATACATGTTATAATACTATGTCTTCTGTAAACAACATACACCATGATACTCTCTTTTGACTATGTCGTATCAATTTTTCCAAAATAAATAAAAACGGACTAAAATTGATCCCTAGTGCAACCTCATCTCAACTGGTAAGTGTTCGCTATTATAAAATCGTTGTGATTTCAACTTGATTTATTATTTGTTGAATTATTTTATTTTTGATGTTACTATTTCGTTAAGTTTTATGAATTTCAACATGTTTATGGTTATTAGCCAAAAAACATACAAATTCGAAGAAGAAAAATATGAATAAGAAAAGCTGAAGAAAAAAGAAAAAAATAACTAACAAGAAACAAATTTAATTCATTTTGAAAATGAAAGTACAATGTCACATTTATGCCTTTTTGACCTAAATTCTACCTCTTACTTACTACTAGATCGCCGTGGCCGGGCTGGCCCACCGGGGTCGGGTTTAGCGGGATCGGGGCGGAGAAGAGGGGCGGGGTCGAGCTGGGGCGGGCCTGGCGGGGTCGGGTCGGGCGGGACCATACCGTGTCCCGTCCCGGTCCCGGTCCCGTTGGGCAGGGGGTCGGGGCGGGTCGGGACGGGTCAGGCGTTTTTTTGTTTTCCCACTAAATTAAAAATACTAAATTACTAACAAAGTAACATTAACATATACTTGTCATATAGTCATATACATATAGTCATATACTATAATATTATAGACTTATAGTATTATAATTATAGTATTATACTCATATATAATATAAACTATAAAGTATAAACTAAATAATTAAACAAAGACAAGAAGAGTGTAAAAAAAACATCCCAAGACTGTTTTTGTGCCTCTTATATTATTAATTATTTCATTGAAATATACAAGATTCAAAATTACAACATTGTAGTGTACTGATGTTGAAAAAAATTGCAAAAGACATAGAAAAATAAAAAAATTGCAATGAAATAAATTACCAATTTGAAAATATTTTTTCTAGTTTCTTTATAATTTCTTGTGGTTCTTCGGTTGGAATTGGTATATCTTGGTCAAATTGTTCCACGTCGCTACTCATGCCTTCAGATAAAATGTCGTTGTAGTTGTCGTCTTCTTCTTCGTTAATCTGTCGATCGCACTCCTTCGCCTCCGCTCGTATCCAATCTCTGAATAGTACCGCCATCTCCAAGTTGTCTCGGCTAATGAGTGTCTGTTTCCTATTTGAAATCGCTGCAGAAAAAGCGCTTTCGAAGCAATTGATGACGCCGAATGTTCAAAATATCTCGCCATCATTGAAAGTGTCAAATGTCTTCATTCGCATCCAATATTTCAGCAAGTCTTCCTTTCCTTCTTCATTGATAATCGCTTGGTAAGGTAAATTACCCCGCAAAACAAAACATCGAACTCGCTAATTTGGTTAGCATCATTACACCGCACATTCTATTTCTGAGGCTTTCAATAGAATTAATACTAGCCACAGAAACAGCATGTCTTTTTTTAGGCTGTGTTGAAGAAGAAGATGGTACAAAAGTCGGTTGGTTACTAGCACTTTCTTGCTGGTAATGTCGATATACTTTTTTGCATTCATCTTCTACGCTATTCAACACTTCTTCTAGCGTTAGTTCAATAGGTGGCTCAACATTTAAATTTTTGGGAGTTGGAGGTGGTAGTACGTCCATACAGGTATAAATATTTTCAATAAGACTTTTACAACCCTCTACTTTAATAGTCGGGTTTAATACAACACCAATAATATAAATATGGGGAATAGGAATAAAATATTTCTTTAATTTCATAAACATTTTTTTAATACCGCTTTATAAGGTGTTTTTCCATATATTCTTTAAGAAGTAAAAATATTATAGCTATATAAAACAACATAGTTGAAATAGTAGGATAATATAAAGTAGAAAATTCTTTTGTTGCTCGTTGAAAATTTTCTAGAAATACAATAAGTTCTCTAATTTTGTCCCAATCATTATCCACAATCATATCATTTGGATTTTGATTATGGGCGTTAAAAAATAAAGTGATAGGTTTTCTATAGTCATAAGCAACAACTAGTTGGTCATATAAAGAATTCCACCTAGTTGGTACTTCTTCGGGAATTTTTCTGTAAGATAGTCCACAATCGTGACAAGTTTTTTTATATTCTTTTCTCTGTTGAATTCTATTATTTTTAAAAATAAAGTGTATAACAAATTATATTTTTTCAAGAATATCTTGAAAAAGTGAAAGACCATCCTTTACAACTAAGTTATAAATATGGCACGCACATTTGATATGAAAATGTTTTGGAAAAGACGGAGTTAAAACATCTCTTAAAATACTAATAGCAGAATTGTTAGAAGATGCATTATCTAATGTAATACTCATAACTTTATCAGTTATTTCGTAATAATCGCAGACTGAATAAATATTTTCTGAAATAAACTCACCAGTGTGCCTACTATCTATATATCTATATGCTAAAATACGTTTTTGCATAGACCATTTATAATCTATCCAATGACAGGTTACCGTTAAATAATCATGGTCGTTAGTACTACGACCTATATCGTTAGAGATTAGCGACTTTGCAATTTAAATGATATAATGCATAACGTAAATCATCGTTGATATTCATGCAAATTTAAATACATCTCTTTAACAGTTGATCTAGGAAAACCTTTATAAGGAGGATTATACATATCTCTAATATAATGAATAAAACCAGAGATTCAGAAATGAAAAAGGCAAACCTCCACAAAGAACTAATTTTGCTACGCTTTCCTATCTTTATGTTTATCGTATTTAGGGCCTACAACTCCCGTCATAGGTTAATTTGACTCAGACTTTGTCAAGACAAGATGTGAACCTTGTCCCGATTTAGAGGACGCTTGCTCACCATTTTTTTCAATCATGTATTGGGCATGCAAGACTTTGTGTTTTTGCAATAGGTGTCTTCCTAAACCCCTTGTCCCACCATGACCTTGTCCAATTTTAAAAGAATAAACATTTTTACAAGTTTTACATACTTGATTCGCACGCCCTCACAAAATATTTCCATACAACTGATTTTAATGGTCGCTTTTGGGACCTCGTCTCATAGTAGGGGATAGAGGCATTTCACTAGTGGGTGTATCATCATCTTCATTAGTAGGTGTATCATCATCTAGAGTGTCATCTAAATTAAAATCTTCTTCAATTTGAGGATAATCATTTGTGTCAAGATCATATGGTATTTCAGGAAACAGTTCAGGATCTATAAAATCATCTTGTCTAGGAATAGCTGGAACATGAATACTAGAAGAAGTACCATTTCCTCATTACTCCTACTAGAAGAAGACTACAAAAAACACTTTTAACTCTTTTCATGGTAATAAATAGTTAAAGACTTAAAGATAATGAAATTAAATGTGCTAAATGAAATAAAAACAAAATAATAATTTAATGAGAGAACGATCAGACCAAACGCCGACGTAGAGTCGACGTGTAATCGAGAGGTTGAAAATTGAAACTTTGCTCGATAGATAATCCTCAAGCTAGTTGTCAACTTCACTCCCAATTCTCAAATTAATAAATAGATTGAATATGTAGTAGACAATGTTGTATAGATAATAGAGATTGATTGATTGAGAGATTATAGAGTAGAAAGATTTGTGAAAATAATAAGAAGAGGAAATGAGGTATTTATAGTTGAAAATTGGGTTAAAGTGTAAATATAATAACTTAGGGGTTAAAAATAAATATAAAGGGGCAGGGGGTTGGGAGTGGAGGCAAAACGGTCGTTGTCTAACGGCCAAATGTAAACGGCCGTTAGACAACGACTATTTTCTCGCAGCGGTCGGACTGGGCTGGTCGGGGCGGCCTGATCGGGGCTCAAGTGGTTTGCCGGCGGGATCATACCGCCCCGCCTTGCTCGAGCCCCGCCTCGCTTTTTTTAGGGGTCGTGACGGAATGGTCGGCCTACCATCGCCACCTACTTACTACAAAAGAGTGAAATCATAATAAAAATAATTTTAGATAAAAAGGACAATGCACAAAACTAGGGATGTCAATGGAGAGAGGCGGGGGCGGGGGAACGGTACCCCATATCCGTACCCGTCACTTAAAACCCATCCCGCCCCCGCCCCACCACCCATCACAAATAGTAATTCTTTCACCTGCCCCGCCCCACTTACCCCGGTGGGTACCCACTTACCCGATGGGTACCCATCACAAGTAGTAAAAAAAAGTTATATAAGAAAAAAAGGTTCAAGAAAATGGAAAAATTAATTTTTTTCACTATGGTGTATCGAATATCAAAGTCTGAACTTTATCAAAATATTAGGAATATTAAAAGATTAAAATAAAGCGTGAAATTTATATAGAAGAATACAAGAAATTTTCTAGTCCTCTCAAATGATCACAATTGTAAAAAAAGGAAAAGAGAAACTCCAATGTCATTACCAAAGTTGTCACATACGCACATGTAGAGTTGTTGTATTGTACCATACATTGTCACACAAAAACATTAAAAAAATTGAAGGATACCGTACACTTTATTTTAAATGATAATTAATAATAATAATAATAATAATAATAATAATAATAATAATAATAGGTTGATGACTTGACAAGAATCAGGGAATCTTGGCAAGAATAAAGGATTTCAAGTCCTTGTCTAGTTAAAAATATCAGAAAATCAGTATAATTAAATAATCTAACACAAACATGTACGGGGCGGGTAGCGGGCGGGTACGAGGCGGGTCTTATATGAAATCTACCCCCGCCTCACTACCCATGACGGGTAGCACTTGATACTCATACCCGCCCCAACACCCACCAAATCATCCTCATACCCGCCCCAACTGAAGCGGATGCGGGGCAATACCCGCCCCACAAACATCCCTACCCAAAACATCTCTTATTAGTAGGGTTCAGGAAAGAGGGTCCATTTCAAGGAGTTTGATGTATACACCCTAACTTCAAACATTAATGACTGCTTACATGACGTCAATTGCAATTCTTTCTTATAATAATAATCAGATAAGAAATATTATAATTATTATAAGGATAACAACAACATGTTATAATTTAAGTACACACTTCTATACTTTAGGGATTTTTTGGTGTCGACTCTTGTTCTTTTACTAATGAATAAGTAGTAGTCGTCCTTTTCCCTTCAATTGTACCTTAACAGGGGAAGGTGTGATTTTGCAGTTGAAGCCCAACCTGAAGTGTGGCCATTGTGAGTATCAATCTTAGATCTGATTCCTTTTTCTCTCCCCAATCCCCTTGGCTGCCCTATTCATTTATTAATTCATTCGTAAAATTTATTGCACAGAGTTTCCCAACTACTGATCTGAACGATTGTTTAATCGGGCATATTATCATTTGTTTATATGTGGGCTAGTATTTTTGATTGGGTAAACAGTGGCAGAGTCAGCATTTTTACTAAGAGTATTCAAGAATATTAAGAAGTAAAGAAGCCAACGGGTTCAACGTCTATTAAATATACATAAAAGTAATTTTAACCTTGTATAAACAGTGTAATTTTTCCCCGAAGGGGGTTTGAATGAAACCCTCGGCCCTTACTTGCTCTGCGCCTGTGGATAAACAAAGCCTCTGGGCAAGAAAGAACTTGAGAAAATGGAAAAATAGCTTGCATCAGAACGGTACTAAGTCATGTGGAAATATATCTAATATTCTTTTATTAAAGGGTAAATTGTGCAATAGCAATACATTCATAAAGTATTTAAAGACAGATGTTCTTATGGGTCGTTTAATTGGGGTATTGGAGCAATTAACCCCAATTCAAAATTTCCCATAAAGTGTTGGTTGCTGTATTAGATAATACCCGTATTAAGTTATTAAGGAATTTATGTATCCATTTTATTGTAGAAAAAAATGTGGAATAAGAATACTTGTATTAGTAGCTAAGTTGTTCGGACTCTCGTGCGGGTATCCGATATGGCTTTGGATCCGAGTGTCAGACTCGGCAAAATCTAAATTTTAAGATTTGGGGGTGGGTATCAAGGTATGGATACGGGTGCGGGGATTCGGCTAAGAAAATTCAAAATTATAAAATAGAGCTATTCATTTTCTCCCAGCAAATCTCCATCTATATCGCTGCTACCGTATACCATCCGAACTCAGAACACGACCTTGAATTCTTGATTTCTCTGAAACACGAAGAAGCAAAAATAATACAAAAATACTATAATATTGAGGATATGTCATTTTCCTTATCTTAAATCCGTTTTATCTTTAATTTTGAGAAATCAAAATCTCAATGTTCCCCCAAATTTGTCGACGAACTCTGGTGAAAGTATCCGAAGTTTGTTGACCGTATCCCGCTCCCGTATCCCTCCGTATCGAGATGGGAACGGCACCAAAAACAGAGAGTCCACACAACTTATATTAGTAGTGCGTATTAAACTATTTAAAGACAAATTTCCTTTTAAAGTAAGTACTCCTCCCAATAACAATCCCTTCATTGTTAATCAGCACATAATAATTCTTTCATCTCCTCATAACTAGTAAGTGAACCATACATTAGCTTGATCTAGGTAATCTCTATGTGATGCTCTCTGGATTATTCACAACTTAATTATACTTATTTTATTATTCACCATATAACAATTCCTTCATTATAACTCACTGCATAAATTATTCCGACATCGTAATCCGTCATAACTAGCATGCAATCCAAAGGGGTCATTTAGCTGGGATAAGTAAACTTAATCTCCTTTAGAAATCTTTATTATTTATATAACATATGGTTTCCGGTGTGATAATTTGTATTGCTAATATAATTCTTTGCATAACTAATATATCATTTGATTCCCGATATTAAACTCTGGATAACCTATGCAGAGTTAAGTACCGAAAACAGAACGTTGTATTACTAATACTAGTATAGTTTTAATAGAATTTATGTATTCTTGTATATGAGTTATAGAATGTTGTATAAGAGTACATGTCTTATCAATAGAGGATAAGAGTATATAAAGACAAAAATATCCAATTCCTACATATTGATCCCTATATTATTATTCACCGCATAACTATCATTGCTAATTTATTTACATTTTACTCAGAAAAAGATCCCTGCATTATTATTCATCACATAAGTATCTTTGCACCATAATAGTATGACATAAGTACTGCTTTATAATCCCGGATAATAGGCCGTGAAACAATCCCATAACATAAGATGATGCTGATTGAGGACCAATTTTCAATGAATCTTTTTTCTATTTTTGGGTTGCCATAAGTATTCAAGATGAATAAAATTCCTTTGTTTTGTTAGCATTGTACAGGAAGGGTGTTCATCAAGAAAGAATCAATATTCATCTCCATCATACCAGCGAAAAGATGCAGGATCAGGAAGGGGATGTGGTGAATGTTGAAAAAGAAACATTGATGCCTGCGCAAGCATCAAAAGATGATGAGTGGATAAAAATTAGGGATGACGATATTATGCAACAACACTTTGCTATCCAGGCTGAAGAAGCTTTGAAAATTCCATTTGTTGGTGATAAGGCAAGAAAAAAACTGACCTGGAAGAATAAATTTTTCTTTTTTGGACCTTAGTGTTAATGTCGTTTAAAATTAAGTGGTGTGCATTCAAGCGAGGTGTCGTAACTCCTGCAGCTAGGCAGAACAATGTTGTTTAAGCAAAGTGGACTTATTTCCTGCAGTTATAAACATGGTTTATAATTTCTTGTTGAGTAGAACGTTTGTCTGTAGTCAGTAGGAATGGATTTCTTTTTGTTCACTGGATTCTAGCTCAGATTGTCTTTAGGTGAGTTAATCCGTATGTTATATTTGGGATGCTGCGGAGAAATAGTTTTCTTATTTCTGTTAATGGCTACACACTAAGGTTATTTTCAACTTTCTCCTTCTTGATCTTTGTTTTAACAGAGGAGGGAGCCTTTAACCCCAAATGAGTTAAGAACCTTATATTCTTCTGATAGGAACATACACTGCTAATGTATTATAATGTAAGATTGTTATTACTAATCATTTAGATATAACATGTGGATTGTATCTCATGTCATGTATTTCATTATCATCAACTTATCTATTTATGTCCTTTCCTTCACTTTTTAACGGTATAGCAGAGTCCTACAATCTAGGTAGACATAATTAGGTTCCGTCAATTGACAGATGGCCTTGTTGCTGCCTCTCTGGTCAATCTTTTTCTTAAATATATTATTATTCTTGTCTTTTTCTGATGACCATTCTAGGTATGCTGTGTCCTTTTCTGGGTACAGTCCCAACAACATCACTCCTCCCACCCTTTCTTCCTGCAACAACCTGTTGTTTCTTGGCAAGATCTTGGTGAGATGTTGGGGACCAGAACTTTTACGGCAACTACTCCAGCATCTATTTACTTTTCCGTATTTCCAAAATAACCAAACTTAAATAGGTAGACTCATTTTACTATTTTTTAAAAATTGCACTCATTTTGAATTTGAAGAGGTGAGAATGTTAAGTGTTGGCATGTTGATATATCAGAATGGTAGAGATAGTTTAAATTTAATTCCTCACCATTTAAACATACATACTTAAGAAAAACATAATATCTGTATTGTATTTCTCACATATTAATAGGTCTATTTTGTAATCCATTATCATCATGTTATCTATTTGCATCTCGTTGATGAAGTTTGAAATTTGATTTCTGTTTGCTTCTCCTAGACACAAAAACTAGCTTCATTTCAACTAAAACGTGTGTTATAGAAGAACTCTGAACTGATTCTAACATGCTTGATTGTTTCCGTTGAAAATTGAATTTCGATGCACTCTATTTGGGAAGAAAAATTGAGCACTTTTTATTAAGTAAAATACATACGACATAATCTTGTACTGATTCTACATTTCTTGATTTTCTCAAATTTTATCTCTCTTCATTACAAAATGCTTGACTACTGATTGTTTTCTTAAGAAAATATAGATGTGCTAAGGATGGGAACAAATCTTATGCTCCCTCTGTCCAGATTTAGGTGTCCCCATTTAGTTTGGCTCGATTTGTAATGGGGCCATTAAGTGTCCCACATTGGTTTTAGGGGAATGTATTGTTGTTTTCTTGTATGATACCTTGTGATCTAGCTTTAAGATTGAGTTGGGGCCAAGGTCCATTGTCTTAACATGATATCAAAGTCAGACCCATCGTTATTCTGGATTTACCTAATATTGGGCCTCCATGCTATGTTGATTATGCTCCAGTTGTCCATCCCTAGGTGTGTGGGGAATGCTAAGTGTTTGTTAAGGGAATAAGTTGTCTTATATGGTCTTGGGAAATCCCCACTTCGTGATCTAGCTTTTGGGTTGACGTAGATCCAATATCCATTTTTTTAACTGTGACAGTTGAAGTTTAAGTGGGTCCAGAAGTGCATACAATTAGGAGAATTTGGACATAATTTAGACTAACCCAAAATACCTGTTGGATAATAAAATTAATGAATAAGTATTGAGAAGTAAAAATAAAACTTTCCTCTTGGGTGATGGGCACCACAATGGAACAAATTGAACTAGAGTATACCAGCCAAATATAATAGGAAGGGCAGCGCTTTTCCAGGAAGTGCATTGAAGAGGTGTTAATCCTGTTAAAATCAACTTCTGCAGGATGTTAAGAGCATTTTGTCTTGCTTTGACTTCCCCCACTCTTATTTGCTATGTATTATGTCCATTACGTACTGGTGGCAGAGTATGCATCTAGAGAGTTTGTGCTGCTTGCCTGAAACACTGCATTGTTTAAGATTCTATTTATAATATGTTTTAATTCAAAAGAAATAGTTGGCCCTTTTTTAGCTACTTGAATTTTAGTAATTATATTTATTATGAGTATCTTGGGGGATGATTACTGCAGGAACCTCTGTCTTCATTACATGCTGAATATCAATCGGGAAGTCCAATTTTGCTGCAGAAGATAAAGGTCTGCAGGCTGCATTGTATGTATATCTTCCGGTGATTGGCTCTACATTGTTCAATAGTTGATGTTTGTTTTTATACAGGTGCTGGGTGAACAATGTGCTGCCATTAGAAGAACACGCGGAGATGGGAATTGCTTTTTCCGCAGTTTTATGTTTGCTTACCTTGTATGCTTTGACTTTTCTTCTCTTTGTGCAAGTTTTATTTATGGATTCATTTACATAGTTGGCCATTCTAGTATGGAGTTTGATATTTTGGCATCTTTATTTACTAAAATTATTTATGTCAAATAAAGGAACATATCCTGAATTCACAAGATCAAGCTGAAGTTCAGCGCGTGAAATCCAATATTGAGGAATGCAAAAAGACACTTCTAAGTTTGGGCTATGCAGAATTCACTTTTGAAGACTTTTTCGCGGTATTCTACTTGTGAAAAGAAAGATTTCTTTTTGCAGTTCTGTTTATTTGTTTTTGCTCATGAAGTGTTTCTTGCATAAATCTATCACATTCTAATCCAGTAGATCAAAACAACTCTCGATCTACTTGGTAGGCTACCCAGATAACCGTAACTGAAAGTAAAATGACCTTTTGCTTTGATAAAGTTGTTCGTTAAAACCAGAATATCACGGATATTCTTCTCAAGAACTTGACACAGATATTAAGTTTTCAAAAAGTGCTGCTCTTTGAGCAATCAATTGTCAAGAAGAACCTTTGAATGTCCACTAACATCAGCATAGAAAGTCTTAAACACCAGATTTGCTCTATTTTCATCCTGACCAAACTTGGTGCATTGCTCTTGTTGACATTCTGGGGGTTATTTGGAAATGAGCAGACAATCTTAACTTTAAGTCTTTAACCATGTGTTGCAGAGGCATTTCCTTCTCCAGAGTAATGTCTTGCGTGCAACATAATAAGCAAAATATCCTGTTATTTTCTTTGACAAGTGAGATGGATTTGTTGTTTGTACTTGAATTTATATTCTATTTCTATCTTCCTTTTGCTTCTCATCATGTTATTCTAGCACAAAATGTCCTCTTCATTCTGTTTTCTTTCTCATGATCTTTCTTGGTAGCTCCCACCAACATTTGTATGAGTTTAAGACCCTGAAACATAGATCATGTTCTGCAGAGGCAGGTATCAAGGAACCTTTGTCTGTGCAGTTTTTGCTTCATTATTTTGGGCAGGGGACACTATCTTATCTTCTCACCCCTTCCTAGTGCCAAATTCCATGTTTTAATTGATTTTACCCATTTGAACACTCTAATGTTTGCAACATAATTTATGGATATGAATTTGGGTGACATTCTCAAGCATTGTTTTACTATTAGTATGTGAAGCCACAATTTAACTGCTGTTCTCAGTATTGAAAACGGAAAAGATGGAATATTTTTTAATTTAGTGTTTTGATATGCAATTTAAAATCAAAACGGGTACCCAAGAGTTGCAAGCTATGCCAGTACAATTCCTTTGTGGAGAGGATACGGAAACTAGAGGGAAAGATCTGATATTCGTTCTTAAGCTTATATTGCCCACTCCAGTGTTCCCTAATCGCGTCACCATTTCTGACTTATGTTGTACGCCATAATGCTTTCAAGATCTTTGCCTGTTATCTTCATTCTTAAAAATTGACCACATTGGTCTCTTGCCTTCTATCACTTTTTTCATGTCATTACGGAATTCTTCACTGTGGGAATTCTCATATTTGTGCAATATTATAGTTATTCATCGAGCAACTTGAAAGTGTTCTTCAAGGTAGCGAAGATTCCATAAGGTTTGTACATTAACAATTTCTTTGCCTTGTAATTTCCAGTCAATTGGCAGATATCTTAATGCTTCCATAGCTAAATGGAATCTGTATTTAACTAACGAGATTTATTTGCTTTTTTGCAGTAATGATGAACTCCTTCAGAGAAGTCGTGATCCGTCAGTTTCTGACTATGGTAAGCATCAGTGGCAATCTTTTGTCTTCTCCGTTGCTAAAGTGAAGTTCTCTGAAATGCAACTCTCACATGTTCTGTTCGTCAGATTCCCTAACATCGTGTGCTTTTGAAGTTGTAATGTTCCTCAGATTTGTAACCTCTGGTGAAATAAGGAAACGCTCTGAGTTTTTTGAACCATTTATACTAGGACTGACAAATGCCTCGGTGGAGCAGGTTTGTTTCTATACTTCGTAGATTTGCAAGCTTTTAGTCTTTTTGCCGCTTAGTGTGCTTATGTTTGTATAATTGGAACAACACATCCACCAAAATGACAAACTTGTATATGCAGGTTCAGCTTTTACTTCTGCACTATCATTTTCTCGTTCCCTTATACTATAGATCTGGTATAGTTGCCCTCTAACCTTGTACTTGTCCATCCTGTTTTATTGAACCCAGTTTTGCAAGTCATCAGTGGAACCTATGGGAGAAGAAAGCGACCATGTGCATATTACGGCTTTGTCAGATGCATTAGGGGTACCAGTCCGTGTCGTATATCTTGACCGGAGCTCGTGTGAGAACAGCAGCATTAACCTAAATCACCATGACTTTGTTCCGGGAAGTGGTAATGTGGGGAATAATGGTGATTCTGAGAGCATAAATCCTTTTATTACCTTGCTGTACCGACCAGGGCATTACGACATTCTGTACCCTAAGTGATGCAATTCAACCCGCACTTCATAGCCTGTTCTTTTTAATTAAATTTGTGAAAACAATTTGTTAATTGGAAAACTTGGCTCCGTTACGTTTCTTGTGATTAAATGCGTACGGAGAATCTTGTCTCCCCGCAGCCTCTAGCATACCACGATTTTAGTTAGTTTGGAAAACAATCCACGATGAGAACAAGCCTGTTCTAAATGGCAATCACTTAAATTAGTCAGAATCGAACAGCTTGTTGTGGATAAGTGAAAGGTGTTATTCTAGTGAAGTTGCATAATATTATGATTTATGTAGGTGACTTTGCACTTTGGAGCAGAATATGTGCTTGTAATCTCTGGTTACCAGCCATTTTGCTACTTTCTTTTTGATAGTATTGGTCTCATTTAAAGTATCAGTCTAGTCACTCAACTAATCCACTCTGTGGAGTGTGTTTGATGGTAGTTGAAACTTCGCCCCTTCTTCAGTATAACCGAGCCCAACTATTATATTGATTACGCCAAACATAGCTTTAGAGGCTCTTACTACATAGGGCGGCAGAATAGAAGTCAGAGACCATTTAACAGGAAGTTTCTTCATTGCTCTGCATGCTCGAACTCTACCCTGCAAGGGCGGAGAGGAGTAACAATACAACTGTTCTTAGGCACGAGACTAACAGATTAATCCCCAAGTAATCCAGATCCACATAACAAACTATTTTAGAATAAAATATAAAAAAAAGAAGTAAACAGAACGAGCAACAGGGTCTCAGCCGTAGTAACATTCTTGGCACAACATATCAATTCTTTCTTCACAAGAAAAAAATTCTTAATAATACTCTTGACTTCTTGGTATGCTGCCAAGAAGACGAAGAAAATAGTGAAATACCAGGAGAGCGATACAAATAGAACCCTCTGTTGTGCCCCAAATGTTTTATCATACATGGAAACTCAAATATGTGTATTTATCATGAATTAGTAGCCTCCCAATCTTCCAAAATTTTGAAGCTCCACTGTAATGCCTCAGTATACGAATCCCGTAGGCAAACGGGTACTGCACAATTTTCTTGACTATTTTAGTAGTCGGTCCCAAAATTCAGAAAAATAGAAGTCTTTTCTTCTTTTTCTGCCTTTCCATTGACCACCCTAATGTACATTAATAAAAATTGGGTGGATTCTTTTCCAATCTCAAAATCCTATTAGTAGGTTAGTACCAACAAAATTGCAGCAGCTTGCTCAATTAGATTCCTTGACAGAACCTGAAGATGACTCTTCAATTATGAAATCCTTGCAGATTGACAAACTTGTCAGGCTTTCTTGGTAGCTTTCTTCACTGGTGCCAGCCCGATTTTTGCTGGTTCTTGGCCTGATGTTTACACCCATGGGAAAGGGCACCTGCAAAACAGGAAAGTGAGACCTCCCATGCCTTCTAGTTTTCCTCAGACACAGATCACACAATTTCAAGTTGAGACCAAGCACTCAGGCAAATATCAAACTGATGCTCCAACCACAAATTGGCAAAAGCTTAATCATGGCCCAAGTCCCAAGATACAAATGAAACTATAACAGCAATGACCACTATTTATAGACTTGTGTTCATACCTGATCACCAGCATTAGGGCCATCAGTGTGGAAGAGGATTGGCCGGCAGCGCTTATCTTCATTCATGAGGCTAGAATTCTGGAAGTGAGATATGAGTGCAGCTTTTCCCTGAATGCGAGCATATGCAAGTGACGCCACCTTCTCACTGTTAAACTTTTCCCATTTCTTTCCATTGAATGCCTGCCAAATATTTCTCACGTTTTATAGTAGAAGGAACAACGATAGGGAGTAACCTTAAATTTAATAGAACTAATTTGCTTATGTTGCAAAAACCCATACATTATAAAATGGAACAATAAGGGACGGATCAGTCATGTTGATAAACGCGTAACCAACATTGCATTTGTTCTGCAACAAAACAAACCGAAGTTATGCAGAGAGTAGAAACAAGATCCAGAACACAAGAAAGCTTTCATCATGAGAAAAGCACTTACCTTGAAATCAATTGGTAAATAGATGAAATCATATGCTCCTCTGTGACGTTCATCAATTGCAGCCAAGAGCATTTTCGAAGTGTACCTAAAAACCCACCAGAATAAGTTAACATGGCACACCATTGCAAATTTTGAAAACACAAAGAATGCAAAAAATATTTATCCACTAGCTGAAGAAGCTTTGTCGCTGTGAGAACATATAGATCATCCTTATCCTCAAAAGATGAACACTGATCATGAATTGAAGCCTTAATGTTATTTATTCATCCCATGCTGGTATACAAGCATTGAAATTTTCAACCAAAATATATAATAAATACGGTATGGTGAGCAGATGCATTGATATTAGTATCAATGATCTACAAAATGCAACTCGGAAATCTATTTGATACGTTACAATTAGGAGACATTTGAGAAAATTTCAGAAATATTTCAAGGCATTAAAAATATAAGGGGAGAGGAAAAGCTTTAACATGAGGAGGCCTGATATGTAATAGCAATCACCATGCTACTGCATGATACAGTTTAAGGTGGGAAACAGCTATTACTCTCTACTTGTACAAACTTATGGTAATTTTATCTACACATTGCCAGATGAGTTCAATGAGTCAGGTTAGTTTTCAAGAGAAAACCCAACAAACATCATCTAAAAATAACAAAGAAACTAATGGATTCGTAATCCCTCAACATCAAACAGCTTCTTCATTTATTTTTTTGAGTAAATTCCCTCTGCATGTTGCATCTTAAGCAGAGTGTTTCCATATTAGCAAATAAAAAGGTTTCAGGAATAAAATCAAATATCAATCAATTGTAAGACAGTGACGTACT
The DNA here is from genome assembly GCA_029844215.1 of Przewalskia tangutica. Classification (NCBI taxonomy): domain Eukaryota; kingdom Viridiplantae; phylum Streptophyta; class Magnoliopsida; order Solanales; family Solanaceae; genus Przewalskia; species Przewalskia tangutica. The sequence continues at coordinate 85,871,963 of CM056735.1, read as the reverse complement.
TGTTAGGAATGTTCTTTATCATTAGGGTCGTCCTTTTATCGTCCCCTCGTACAATCCGTTCAACATCCAGTTCAAATTGCTTCTTGTTGTCAGTCTGACTCGAATTGGCTTCATTCCTACGGCTCCGCATCCTTTCATTGGGAGAATCAAATGAATTGACCATAGGAATTATTTGACCTCTACCAGGAAACATCAAACTTCTCTGCTGATGGGAGTGCAATCCGACATTACTGGAAGACATTGGCAAGTCTATACAGCTGCCACCAATGCGTGAGTAAACGTTATGAGGAATAAACTCCAAAGTATGTGGTGAATTTCCAGAAATCCTCATACTGCCCAGAGAACCTGGGTGAAAACCAGATGCATCAGGAGATTCTCCTCCATAGGCATGTCGTCTTCTGTCCCAGAGACAGAGGGATGGATTAACAGAAGGTGCTGAACCCACATGATGGTTGTTTATCGGTACAAGTGTATTCAGCATATGGGACGGAGCCCTTGGAACTGCATGCAGTTGTTGAGGGCGAGTAGCACAGACCCCACCTACAAATGTTGGTGAGTTTGACCATATCATGCCTTGAGGCTGCGGTTGATGCGAATTACTCCACATGTACTGGCGCCCAGGAGAAGGACAATTTACATTTCCATTTGGAGTAAACCCTGAAATGAAGAGAAATAGCAAACATAGAAGATCAGAAAATTAGGAAATTTGGCACACTTGTTTTTATTTTCTTGGCCCCTGTACCTGTACCTTTACAGGTACAGTTGCACTCTCAGTTCCGTTAGGAACTGCAGACCCTCAAATAAATTGAAAATGAAACATCTCAAATTTTTGTTTCCATCTTTTTCAGGATTACAACCTACTATTCCGGTCAGTACAATATTTATCCTTGCACAGAACGAAGACCTGTGATACGGAACTTCTTACCTTCATTTAGTTCAACCGGTTGCCCATTAGGGTTGTGTCTGGAGAACTTTCGGTTTTCAATTGCTTCTAGTGGCCTGATATTCATAGTAGCAGAAATGCCGCCCGGAGAAATGACGGAAGCCCCATTAGATAAACCATCATGATACTCTGGAAGTGAATGAGGATGGAGATCTGGTGTGCCCCTAAAGTCAAAATTGATTTGGCTCTGCAGGTGACCAATTTCACCAACGTTGGCTTGGTTGCCCCCCTTAGATTCCAACCTCAATAAGCTGTTAGGAACACTGAATGATATTCCACAGTCAAATGCATTATCCGAATAGGAATTAATGGAAGAACCACTGGCTGATTGCCTGCCCGGAATAGATCCTTTTTCCATACTCGACGCATGTCCTCCATGGGGAAGTGCTCCTGGAATTTATGATCAAGTAAAGTGAACATAGTACTTTTTCTGCAAAGAATTATGACGCAAAGAATGAAAAGTAATAGTACCAGAAAATCCAGTGACTAAACTGCTAGGACTATTCTGCTGCAAATAGAGACCAGGTTCATCTTGCTCCAGCTCAGAAGGAAACTGTTGCGACAACCTGCTATATTCAAACAAAAGCTCAAATACAGTGTGAATCAGTTAAAAGAAACTAACGATTTGCAGTAAAATATGATATAGCTAACAGCTTTCTACAACAGCAGTGTCCTGCTCTCTCTCTCTCTCTCTCTCTCTCTCTCTCTTCTCTTTCAGAGAAGGGGAAAGGATGTTTTTTTTAAAGAGCTAAGTAAAGCAAAATGTTAAAAATTCGCACCGTCTAGTACCACCAGAATGGCTTGCTTCAACCTTTATATGCTTCCCTGCAACATCACTCCTGTTTAAAGCACGAAGAGCAGCTTCTGCAGCTCTAATATCGTAAAACTCTATAAATTTGTGATGGCTTCTATGCGGAGTCTCGCGGATCTTTTATAAGAAAGGGGCAAAAACGAAGACAAAAAATCAGCAATATCCCTGATAAAACAACTGCATGCAAAAAGCTAGTAGTCTAGCTGACCTCCTTAATCTCGCCATATACACCAAATATTTGACGGAGTTCATCATTTGAAACAGAGGAATCAAGGTTGACCAGGAGAGTCCCTTGGTTGACATCTTTTTCTGATGGATTTTCCTATCAAAATTATCAGAAAAGGAGGGCTCAGAATTGTTGTTTGTTGACGAAGAAACATGCGATGCAGAAAACAAATCTAGCTCAGAGAATACTGCCTATGGATGATCTTTTTGGTATACTGCTTGCATATGGGAGATATACAAATGCCAAAAATAATTGTAGGGCCAGTAATGTCAAAAACAGGCATGGGAAGGACCAAGAAGGATGAAGCATGCATACCTTGGGAATAGAGAAATGTATGTATAGCTTCCTGCGTCTCAGTGGTTTGTTCTGAAGAGCTTTCATGGCATTCTGCGATGCTCGAATATCATAATACGAGATCATAACAAAACCCCGATGCTTGCATGCTGTATATAGCATGTGAATATCTCCATATTGCTGTTCACAAGAATAAAACACAACAATTATCACCAATCGAAACATACAACTTCTGCTTTCGTTTTAATTTTCTCTTTGAAGAGGGTAGAGAGAAGTTTCTGGTAAATGTAGACCCACTGATTACCACTCTCACCTCAAAAAGAGTTTGTATCTCAGAATCTTCAACACTGCTGTTTATATTTCTTATGAAGAGTGTTCTAGATGGATTTCCCCCGAAAGGGTGCTGACCACCAATTGCACCATTAGAGTCGCCCAACTGCAGAGTGTAATTCCCAGCATATTCAGAATTTCGTTGTCCAGGAGAGAAACCATCTTCTCCTAGGTCCATCCCTCCAACACTACTGAAAAGATCAAGATCTTCAATGTCATCACCAGCATAGGGTTGGCCAACATAGTCTTGCCCATCAGTCACCCCAGCAAGTAAGTCGTCATCATCAGGGAGAAGATTTCCAATAGCATGGGCCTCAAGTTCTTTAAGGGACTCAAAAGGTTCTTCTTCTTCATAGTGTGAGTCAGCTGCACCAACAGAATGACCATGTGGAGAATTGTTGGTCGCTAATCGCACTGCAGACAAAATCCAAACATCAACACTTCTTCCATTGACAGAAAAGCAGAAGAAAATAAAACTAAAAAATAGATAAGAGGACTGAATTATTAAGTCATCCACCTACAACATCATCACAAAAAGCAGTGAAAGTACCAATTTTGACACCCACTCAAACAGCAATGGGACAAAAATTTGTCAAAATAGTGATAACACTAGGAAAACAAAGTATAGGTCAAGGCATTAATAGGACAGAAAGAAAGCAAGACATACATTTTCTACTGAATAACTCTGATAATGAGCTGGAGAAGAGACCATTCTCAAATTGACCGCCCATTACGCTAATTTTGTCACCTTCTGCTGGATAAGATGCCAAGTCAGCGCTGAGAATAGATCTTACACCCACGTTATGGTCAAGAGCTCTAGGTAAAGAGTGAGATGCTCTTTCCACTCCAAAAGCTCGTTTTTCTATGATACTGTTAACTTTTTTGTCTTGCTTTAGATATGAATCATGATGTTCAAAATGCTTCGCCATCGGAGAGCCCAAAGAAATATGATTCTCAAGGGGTGATGAACAGACATCAGCTCTTTGTAAAGCATCATCACTTTTAAGACCTGCACAGAAAAGCATCAGCATAAGTGAAAAGAGAGGTTATTTAAACCCTACGTCTGGATCACAACCCTTTTCACATGGAAATTAAAAGTATATTACTCACCCTTGTTACGGTATCTTTTTAAAGAATATAAATGGATGGAGTCATGCAAAATATGTCAGAAATAACAAGATTGCTTGTCATTGAACGTTTTGCTAACAGGAACTTCTTTAAGGGCAGCCCGGTGCACTAAGCTCCCACTATGCGCGGGGTCCGGGGAAGGGCCGGACCACAAGGGTCTATTGTACACAGTCTTACCTCACAGGGGGTCATGCATTTCTTTGTATTCTTAAAGGTTAAAACACATTAACTTAGACTAGATTCATACAACCTAATTACAATTTCTGTCACCACCTTTCAATAGAAAAAGTTTTCAAAAATAAATAGAGTTACCAATCTTGTGTCACTTGCAGATGATTTATACATAACTATTTTCTCTGATCTTTTTAAAAAGAAAAGTTTTGGAGGATGATATCACACATTCTAAATTTATAGCTTACAGCACTGTAACAATAAGAATCCGGGAAGAGGGAAAAGAAGGGATAATGGAGATTCTGTAACAATCAGTATCCACTACTGAGTACCAATTTCAAATGAGGGCATTTAATTGCACTGCTAGAGATGCAACAATGCGTTTTTGAAAACAACAACGCTAACACTAGCAAACTCCTGAAATAAACAGGACTGTACAATGGTCTATTGAAATTACCACTCACCATGGCAGTTCTGCAAGCTATTTGTCTTCCAAAATCCGACATGCCTCTGCCAAGTTCAGAAGAGGAAGGTATCAGTTATGAGGAAAAAAGAGGAAAATAGTTTTCCCTCCCTGTTTGATGCCTTATTCAAGAGAAGGGTAAGGTCGATCAAAAAGACTGTTGTAACATTACAAGTAGATTAACAGATCATAATCAAATAAGAGTGATGTATGCACAATCTATACCTCATCACGGAAACATAACTCCTCGGAGAAGTAAGATGATGGCGATAAACCCTGTAGCTCCCTCATTTTGAGATGGCGTGATGCAATTTGGACTCAAAAGGACTTATCTAATCAAAGAAAAATCCCCGCCTTCAATCAGATCAACAAATACATCAACCTAGTATGAAGCTTGAAGAAAATCCTATTTCAAAGTATTTCTGCAATGAGAAATCATAAAGAATCGATTTTTCTACTAATAGACCACAAAATGACAACATCAAAGTTCATTTACAGAAAAGTCAATTAAGCAACTTCTCACATTTCAGATATGACATATACTTCAATTATGCTGTTATTCAAGTTTCCGTTGAAGAGTAAAAATAAACGTAATTTATGGAACGACAAGTAGCTTCCATTGTCATTATTAGGTTTCCTAATTAAATGAATTTTCAGCATTTAACAACTCAAGACGGAATTAGAATTAAATGAATTGTCATTATGAGGTTGCCTAATTAAATGAGAACTAGATTTTTAATCATTCCCGGAGAATAAGGCTTTTGTCTTGAAATTATATAATGCTAAGACAGGAAATGCAACATAACCATGAGGAAAAAGGTAAAAACATCAAGTTAAGCAGATCAAGTAGAAGAATAGCTAATGTTACGCCCAAAATCTAGCAAAGAGAAAAGTTGAAGAGTAGAACATTAATACAAGGCAAAATTGAAGGTGAGGGAGTAGATCAAAGAGAATAGATGGCATAATTGAGCTAAAATCACCAACCTTTGGACACACAGAGCAGAAATCATGAGAGATGAAAGAAGATTTTTATAGAAATGAAAATAGGAATAAATTACGGCACAAGGAAGGAGGGGGAAATTGAACAAGAGATCTAGGAATCCGTGCCGTGCAGAAACCTCCAAAGCTTCGATGCCTTTCTCTCTCCTGTTTTTTTCTTCCCCTGCATTACACGTTAACCACCTGTAATGTAATCCTCTCTCTCCTCTGCTATTATAGTACGAGTTTTTCTCTCTTTATTCACAGCTAAAAATTCATCGGAATTCTCAAGTTTCCGGCGAGAGATGGCATTGGCGGAGATTCCAACCCCTCCGTTAGAGAGAGAAAGAAAGATCAGAGGAGAGAGAAAAGAAGAAGTGGATTAATGTCCGGACAGAGAAATGAAATTGAAAAAGTGGAAATGGACTTTGAATGGACCAGACGAATAAACCATACCCCACCCCCCCCTCCCCTAATAACCAACCCCAACTCCACACCCCACAAATAGTAGTACCTAATAATAATAGTAAGAACAATAATAAAAGGGGAGGGTACAAACGCAGCGACCGCTCACCAGAGGCGCTCCTACAAAGTACAAACACGAGGATATTTCATGGTTATTATTAGTTCCACAATCAATTTGACTCCCATATTAACAGTGCAGCAACTTCATTTATGTAGCACAGATCATCATGATTTTAATTTTTAACACTGCAGTTTGAATTGTAATTCCAAAGTAAAATTTAATGATATACTTATAATTATCATTCGTTATAAAAACATCACAACATTTAACTATAACAATTATGAAAATTTCGGACAAAACATTTGTCATTATAGAAAGATTTGACTGTACACGATATTGTTTTATAAAATAGAATAACAGGTGTAACCTGAAAATGTAATGACACTAATATTTTGCATTTCTATCCGGTAATTAAATGATATACATGATTTTTTATGATATCCTTTTGAGAGATTGCTTCAAGTATTGGTTAGTTGCAAATATGTTCACATATCAATATAAATAATAAGTTAATTTCAAACCCAAATAGTTTAAATTACTTATACATAAATCTAACTTTTGAAGGGTGCACTTGAGTTTAACATGCTTGAAATTCTAAATTGGAAAGTAACATAAAAATTACACCAAAATCTCTGAAACCTCAATTCTTTTCATTAATGGAAAAATATAATTATATAACCCGTTAGATTGTGAATTGTAACATAATCTGTCGCGGCTTTGAATGCTTGAAAATGACTATGAATGTTTAGGAGATTATTGGAGTTATCTACGAGGGTTAGATATGTGTCCTTTAATTTTGTCCAACTTTCAGATAACGTCTACTGCATATTTTTTAAATCAATTATAGAATTACACTTATTTGTTATCAGATACAAGATTTTGTATTTGTTTTAAAGATAACAAATATTAGAGTAATGATTTAATTAAGGTAGAGGGTTTATATCTTATTTTACTGAAATTCTGCTAATTTTTCTGAAACGGTTAATGGGACAAAAGGCCTGAAAGCATATGTCAAGAATAGTCCACTAGATCGTAATCGGAATGCAATTGATGATTTCTAATAGTCGGTCCGAAAATTATTTTGACGAGCATTATCCTGCGGATCAATTACCAATAACTTAATTTCTATTAAAAATTTGAGTTTACCTATGAATTTTTTACGGAAAAATCCCGATTAAATTTTGTTAGAATGTGAAATGAAAACAAGAAGAAAGGGCATGAAATGAAATGTTAGACACGTATATAGCTTCAAGTCGCCCTTATAGGTAGGGCTACACAAAATTCGGTTAGGACCGAAAAAAAGGACCGGACCGGTATGAGGCATACCATGACTAGGGTTTCGGGGGATAATCGAGGAACGGGGGTAAGTGTTTCTTGTAGTATGGACCAAGACGAATCTAATGGTACCACTGTCGATGCCTGAAACCACCTGAGTTCGCCGGAAAATGAAAAATGACGGCTAGGGTTTCAGTGTTTTGCGATCTAGTCGTCGGAGGTGTAGGGGATGAATCGAGGGACGTGGGAGGTATAGAAATGACTGTGAGGAGCGGTGCTAATGACACCACCCACCACCATCGAATGTTACTGAACTCACCGGAAAATCGAAAAAATCGAGGACGAACTAAACCCGAATTTCAATCTGAAAATTGAATGTCTAAACCTTAAAATTGATCGATGTGGTTAGTATGGGAGTGATGGGCTTGATGAGACGAAGCTAATGGTGTTCGTCTCGTCTCCAATGGAGGCCTGAGCTCGCCGGAATTGTTATAGCGCCGCGGCAATCGCTAATGACAGCACTGGTACAGGGTCCATTCGGTCCATATAACCGGATCAGACCGAAAAAGACTTGGACCGGACCGGACCGATAAATTCGATCCGATCTTTAATCTTAATTTTTTAAATATTCGGTTCTTGGTCCGATCCGAGTCGGTCCGGTCCGTTTTATCCTGATGTGTAGCCCTACTTATATGTATATTTGTATAGGGAAGGCAGAGAAACGTGTGGCAATGTGCAAAGCAGGCAGGAAGATTCTTAATAAAAGTACTATATTTCTTACAAGCTGAGGAGATAGATGGCCTCGTTATTTGGACAACAATTACGTTCTTGCACTGTTGTCACTAATCCTATTTACTTATTCTTAATTCTCAGACAACTAAACAGTAAATACAGGACATACTACTAATTCATCTCTAGTAAATATAGTACTACAACAATATACTCACAACGTCAGGTTTGAAAAAGGTAGAGTGTACGCAAGTAAAATTTCACGTAAAATCTGAAAATGGTAGAGTGTATTCAGACGTTATCTCTATTTTGATAGATAGATATTGTTGTAGGGTTTTGTCGGGTTCGTACACGCAGCGAAATTTGAAAATTTTATGTTTCAAACCCGACGACGGTCAAATTGTAGGATGATTATAACAATGTAAACACATAAGTAAACTGTAATGCATCATTAGAATACTTACAGTTTAGCAGCTTCCAAATCTTCAACCTGAGTTTGTGTGTCATGAGAGTGCGCACGCAATCACTCCTCGATTCGCAAGTCAAAGACTATGATATAATTTCTCCTTTGGAAAGCTAGGAATTCCAACAAAGTTTCAGCAGAGTAAATCTTAAAAAAAGATGGTGTATAAAATATGAGGCAAAACCCAGTATATATAGCTGAGAAATCAGCTAGGATTTCCTCGGTCGTGCCCGAACCGACGCAGTGGGTCATTCGGACCCACTGGACGCGTGTCGACGCCGCGGCTCTGAGTAAGTGGCGCTGCGGCCACTCGACCGCGCCGCGGCCCTACCCCGCTTCGTTTCTATTTTATTCTAATGTCTCGATTATCAACCGAACATTTATATATATATACTCTCTGATTATATCCTTGAATCGACAAAATAATTAACTTAGTATTACCCTTCAGGCCTTTACATATTGACACTAATAAAATTAGGGTCTACACGGAACTCCTAGTCTGCGCCGGAAGACGAACTCAATATGTAAAGTTTAGCTACACGAAATATGTGAACTGAACCTCTATGTGAGAAGATAAAATCCTTTCATTCATGACACACTCAATTAAGATTAGGACCTGTCAAATGTCTATCCAAATGGTTTGATCATTATAACTTATATATATTAGTTGACAACATGATCATATCACAGACATGTCAATTGCATTGGCCAATGACTTAGTCAACCTAATACCATATAAGTATCTGAGTGTTCACTCGAACATACATTCAAGGAATGAATTCTAATATTGGTTCGACTATCACCTTTAATCCACTTCGTAACGTAACCAAAACAAGTCGTGTCTCAACCTATAAGGTATTTGAGCTTAAGACATGATCAAAGTACATTACTCTGTGAATAAGGTGAGCATCAACCTCAAGTCTAAGGACTTCTATCTCTCACACACCGATGACACTTTAGACATATAACAAACAATGCATCAGTAGGGTGTACCAATACTTCAACAAATATTCATGTGTCCATCACGAGTTGCCATAACTCGTAGCAAGTGAGACATACTACATCCCCTAAGGATATGATGCAGACCACATGTCGACGTATCGCATATCATCCCTATTTCGATGATCATTAGTCGAGGTAATTTAAGAGTTACGTTATAACATTAATTCTCACATCATTAATAAACACGTAAACTCTAGGAATGCATTTATAGAATATTATAAACAATCAACTAATAATTCAACAAATGCAAATGTCATGATATTAATCATCATTAATATAAATACGAGTGTGTATAAAATACATTGTGTCATAATACAGATTGTCTCTAGGACATACATATATTTCCAATCCCCCACTTGGCCTAGAGCCAATCACCAACACATCTAATATCCATATTCTCAAAATGACCATTATGTTTCACCAAGCTCATTGGTTTAGTAAACGGGTCTGCTAGATTATTGTCTGTGGAAATATAATCTATCTTGATATCTTCAGCTTCCACCATCTCTCTCAGGATGTGGTACTTTCTTGGTACATGTTTGTTTCTGTTTGTTGATCTTGGTTCCTTTGACTGTGCAATGGCACCAGTGTTGTCACAATAAATGGTTACCGGACAACTAGCACTCGGAACAACCCCTAGTTCCTTCAGGAACTCAGAAATCGCGACGGCTTCTTTAGCAGCTTCTGATCCAGCAATGTACTCCGCTTTAGTAGTCGAGTCTGCAATAGTAGCCTGTTTGGAACTCTTCCAGCTCACTGCTCATCCGTTGGAAATGAACGTGTAACCAGACTGAGATTTGAAATCATCAACATCTGTCTGAAAACTAGAATCGGTATACCCAGTGGCAACCAACTCATCGACTCCACCATAGACCAAGAAGTAATCTTAAGTACGCCTGAGGTACTTGAGAATACTCTTGACTCCTTTCCAGAGTTCCTCGCCAGGATTCTGCTGGAACTTGTAAGTCATAATAAGTGCAAATGCCACATCTGATCTAGTACAGGTCATGACATACATGATTGATCCTATAGCCGAAGCATACGGGATTCTTTTCATGTGCTCAAGTTCAATAGCATTAGAAGGACATCCCTTCTTTGATAACTTGATGTCTTGACCCATTGAAAGACCACCTTTCTTGGAATTCTCCATTGAAAAACGTCTAAGCACTTTGTCTATGTAGACTTACTGTGACAGCCCCAACAATCTATTATGTCTATCTCTATAGATCCTAATTCCCAGAATGTAGCAGGCTTCACCTAAATCCTTCATCATGAAGGTCTTGGACAACCAATCCTTAACTGACTGCATGAGGGTCTTATTATCTCTCATTATCAATATGTCATCAACATATATTATAATGAAGACAATACCCTCATCCTCGCGTTTGGAATAAACACAAGGATCCTCTTTGCTTCTGAAAAAATCAAAAGATTTGATAGCATTGTAAAGGCAAATGTTCCAACTCCTAAAGGTTTGCTTAAGTCCATAAATGGACTTCTGTAGCCTGTACACAACATTTGGTCTGGACTCACATGAAAAATCCTTAGGTTGTTTCATATACACTTCCTCAATTAGATTACCATTGAGAAATGCAGTTTTGATGTCCATCTGCCAAATGTCATAATCATAGTGTGTAGTTATTGCAAGAAAAATCCGAATAGACTTTATCTTAGCCACTGGTGAAAAGGTTTCATCATAATCCACACCAGGATGCTGAGTAAAACCTTTAGCCACTAGTCTAGCTTTATAATTCTGAACCTTGCCATATGCATCAATCTTCTTCTTGAAGACTCATTTGCATCCTATGGGTTTAACCCCATTTGGCAAATCAACCAAGTTCCACACCTGATTGATATACATAGATTTCATTTCGGATTTCATGGCTTCTTGCCATATTTTCGAATCAATGTCTAGCATTACTTCGCTGTAGGTTCTAGGGTCGTCATCATCTGGAATATCTAGCTCATTCTGTGTTTCCACAAGTAGATTTAGTCTTTTCGGAGGACGATGAGATCTAGTAGACCTACGTAGTTGATTGTCTTGCAGTTCAGTTACAGGTATGTTCTTACTGTGAGTAGGTTCTTGTGCGCTGGTCGATCCACCAACATTAGAGCTTTCAGGAATATCATTTTCATGTATTTCCTGAATGGGAGGTAATGCAACTGATGCACATGCTCCCAAGGTCTGTGCCAGAAGATCTTGCATTTCTGCATTACTCCTCGTAGAACTCCCACTGGCCGAAAGAGGTACCCTAAATACACAATCTTCGCCAGAAGCTCCCACTGAATGCTTGCCTTTATCATCGGGCAAGGATCCAACCTCTTTGTTACCTTGTTCTTGAATTTCTTCAAGTTCTATCTCTGTTCAACTCTCATCCTTGTAGACATATTCATCTTCAAGGAAAGTTGCTTTCCTAGAAACAAATATCTTATGTTCTCTAGGAAGGTAGAAATAGTATCCCTTAGTTTCCTTCAGATACCTAACAAAGTAACATTTCTCACTTTTAGATTCCAACTTATCAGTCATCAACTTATTGACATATGCAGGACACCCCCAGGGCCTCATGTGTCTAAGTGATGACTTCTTGTCATACCATACCTCATATGGTGTCTTTTCGACTGATTTAGATGGAACTCTGTTTAGAACATATATTGAGGTCAAAATAGCGTATCCCCAAAGGTATGTAGGAAGAGCTGAAAAGCTCATCATGGAACGAACCATGTCAAGCAAGGTTCGGTTTCTCCTCTCGACAACATCATTCATCTGTAGTGTTCCAGGAGGTGTCCATTCGAAATGAACTCCACGAAGCTTTAAGTAGTCAAGAAATTCTTTACTTAAGTATTCACCCCCACGATCAGATCGGAGAGTCTTGATACTCTTTGAGAGATGTTTCTCAACTTCACACTTAAACTCCTTAAACTTCTCAAAAGCCTCGGATTTGTGTCTCATAAGATACACATATCCAAACCTTGATAAGTCGTTTGTGAAAGTGATGAAGTAAGAGAAACCCTCTCTAGCTTGAGTCGAAAATGGTCCGCATACGTCTGTATGTACCAACTCAAGCACCTCTTTGGCACGGATCCCCTTTCCAGAAAGAGGTTTAATGGTCATCTTACCTTTCAAACATGATTCACAGTTACCATAAGATTGTAAGTCAAATGGTTCAAGGTAATTTAATTTCCTCAACCGCTCTATCCTCGTTTGATTGATATGACCAAGTCTGCAATGTCACAAGTAGGTAGAATTTCTTTCATTTAACTTAGCCCTTTTATTTTGTACATTGAAAATTTCCCTGTGGCAGTTTAATGTATACAATCCATTCACAAGAGGCGCAATTTCGTACCCAACATTATCTAAAGTCAAAACCATATTGCCATTAGATGTGTTTGAGGAAAAATCATCTGAATCAAGTACAAGAATGAAAATAATATTCCTTGTCAAAGAAGGAACATAAACACAATTGTTCAACATTAAAACTTTGCCAAAAGGTAAATCTATCCTATAAGTTCTCACGCGCTCAGCAACTCGTGCTCCATTTTCGACGCGTAGGTCCACCTCGCGAGGCCCGAACTTCCTGCTATCAGTTAGCCCCTGCACATTTGTACAAATGTGTGAGCCACAAGCGGTATCAAGTACCCAGGAATGAGATTCATTTATAGATAGATTAATTTCAATTACAAACATACCTTGCACATTAGCACCTGGTGTCATTCCTCCGCCTAGAGCAGTGCAATCCTTTCTCCAATGCCCCTTCTTGTTGCAATTCATGCAAACATCCGATGTCGGCAATTTCTTCTTCTTCTTCTTCGCCCCTCCCTTGGGCTTCATTGCTGCTGCCGGAGCAACAGCTTTGCCCTTCCCCTTCTGTTGTCCTTACCTTTCGGTTTGAGGCGACTAGAGGAGCCAACCATCAGAATAGGCTTGGTCTTTGAGGATTCAAAAGTTTTCAACATATTATGTAACTCCTGCAATGTCGCTTTAGTTCCATTCATATTGTAATTGACAATGAAACTCTCAAACGATCTAGGAAGTGAATGTAGGATGAGGGTGGTGGAGATTCTGTCATGAAACTTTATGTACAATGGCGGCCAACCTATCAATCAACTCAATCATCCTCAACACATGTGGTGAAACTTGGCCCCCTTCATTTAGCCTACACTTGAAGAGTTCTATGAGCAGGTCATACTTCATTGTCTGATTTTGCGAACATAAAGACTCTTCAAATGGGCTAAAATTTCGTTGGGCCCCATAGTTTCATGCTGTCTTTGCAATGATCGTGACATAGAAGACAACATTAGGCATTGAGCTGAGGTGGCATCCTTATAATGTTTCTGGTAAGCATCCTTGTCGAAGGTTGCATACTCTGCAGAATCCTCCGTTGGAGCGGTGGGGAATACTGTGTCCAAAGTATACTCAATATCTTCCTATCTTAGAACAATTCTAACATTTCTAAGCCAGTAAATGAAGTTGGGTCCGGTGAGTCTGTTTGACTCCATGAGCATTTTCAACGAAAAGTTTGACATTTCTGAAGATCTGAAGATATAGATAGAATAGGAAAAATGCAATCAATAATTCATTCTTCCAATAACTTATACACATTCATAATTTGCTAATTTTAACATGACCTTTTATTTTAATTAACTCCCACTATTTTACATACTTTCTACGACCCCAAGGTAGAATACAGATCTAAATCAATATAAATGTCATAATGGGCCAAGATCCAAATATATGCTATATCCGCGTTTGCTTTGACTGATAACTTCAATAGCACACTTTGGTAGGTCCTCAACCAATTGTAAAGCAACTCTACAACTTTCGGTTTGATTAAATATCTTTCATTTTAATCTTACGTCTTTAGACTAGTCCGACACTTTGGCGTCAAGATTCATCTAAACAAGTCAACTCCATTACATGACTGCGTTTAAATGCCTAAGTAAATTTAGTCTTTGCAAGCAAACACTTTGGTGTAAATACCTACAAAAGTTTATTATCTACTTTCACTTTAACACATCTATGAAAGGGCCTTGGTCCTCTTAGACTTAGAGCAAATGTTTTGGCATAAATACTTGTATCACCGACAAGGACTTAGCACCCTAACAATTATAATGGACGACACGTTATAATTAGACTTTTATTTAATGTTTGGGGAACATTTTCAGTTTTCGGGGATTAATTCAAGATCAACAATCAAGTCATACATCATATGACATCCTATCATGCAATATCTAAACACAATTAGATGAGAAACCATCAAACTCAATATGCATGATAAAAGATGGTTATAATCACATATTGAGCGTCGTCTACCCAGACAGTTATAGCGGTCATTTGAAATTAAACAATTACTGGGCGCCGCCTACCTATACAATAATTGCGGACGCTATGCTAATAATTTAAATGCATCACATTCAATCACTTAGCACATTTGTATATTATAGAATAATATACCATTAATGACAATCATGAGTTTATTTGTCTAAACTTTAAAACTATGTCTATGCCAAACAGTCCCTAAATATTTTCTGATTTTAAAATTCTGATTTTCAGGATTTCTGCAAACTTTTAAAATTTATAGTTTAGTCCCTTAAAAAAAATTAAATGTTCAATTCGAACCCTAATAAATTCGAAAAACGCAATTTTAATTCTCAGAAAATATTTTCAGGTTTCAGGGACCTGTTTGCAATTTCCAGAACTCAAAAATCAATTTTTCAGAGAGTTTCTTTTAATTACAGATTTATCCGAAAGGACCAAATCTGTTCAATTTAAAATTTTATTTTCAGATTCTGAAATTCTAAAACTTACTGAATTAGATTATGAAACTTTAAAACTTCAGTTTCTGATTTCGTTTTTTTTAAATTCCTTCTACAGCGCCGCGGCGCCGAAACTTCAGAGACTATATTCTAGAATTTTCTCGTCAGCACCGCGGCCCTAACAGGTGGCGTCGCGTCGCCTTAGAGGCCGAAAGTCCAAAAATTCATTTTAAGCTTCTGGATGAACAGCGCCGAGGCCATATTGAATAGAGCCACGGCGCCACAAGAAACTCCTAGCCAGCACGCAGTACAGCCCCGTAAACACAATTTCTGCAATTCCGAAACCCTAAAACTGGTTTAGGCTCAGATTTGCAGATTCATTTCGTACCCCTTTCACTATTTTACAGCACGTCCATCGACCATCATCAAATCCTTCTCGTTCTTCATCTCAATGCACAATGTTCGAATCGAAACGCTCACGCATATCAATTTAGATGAGTTCGATTTGAATGACTTCCTTGATTACATCACTGTTCAACAGATCTGGAGACAAAACTATGTGTTCTTGAGTTTTAAAGGTTTTAAAACTTTCAATAGACACAAATTAAATTTAAACAAATCATAACCCATATTATCATTAATATTCATTGTATAATCACACAAAACAGCCTTGACTCTGATACCACTGTAGGATTTTGTCGGGTTCGTACACGCAGCGAAATTTGAAAATTTTATGTTTCAAACCCGACGGCGGTCAAAATGTAGGATGATTATAATAATGTAAACACATAAGTAAACTGTAATGCATCATTAGAATACTTACAGTTTAGCAGCTTTCAAATCTTCAACCTGAGTTTGTGTGTCATGAGGGTGCGCACGCAATCACTCCTCGATTCGTAAGTCAAAGACTATGATATAATTTCTTCTTTGGAAAGCTTGGAATTCCAGCAGAATTTCAGCAGAATAAATCTTATGAAAAGATGGTGTATAAAATATGAGGCAAAATCAGATATATAGTGAGAAATCGCCTAGATTTTTCTCGGGCCGTGCCCAAAATCGACGCAGTGGGTCATTCGGACCCACTGGACGCGTGTCGACGCCGCGGCTCTGAGTAAGTGGCGATGTGGCCCTGACTCTGGCGCCGTGGCCCTACTCCAATTCTGCTTCGTTTCTATTTTATTCTAATGTCTCGATTATCAACCGAACATTTATATATATATACTCTCTGATTATATCCTTGAATCGACGGAACAATTAACTTAGTGTTACCCTTCAGGCCTTTACATATTGACACTAATAAAATTAGGGTCTACACGGAACTCCTAGACTGCGCCGGAAGACGAACTCAATATATAAAATTTAGCTACACGAAATATGTGAACTGAACCTCTATGTGAGAAGATAAAATCCTTTCATTCATGACACACTCAATCAAGCTTAGGATCTGTCAAGTGTCTATCCAAATGGCTTGATCATTATAACTTATATATATTAGTTGACAACATGACCATATCACAGAATGTCCATTGCATTGGCCAATGACTTAGTCAACCTAATACCATATAAGTATCTGAGTGTTCACTCGAATATACATTCAAGGAATGAATTCTAATCTTGGTTCGACTATCACCTTTAATCCATTTTATAACGTAACCAAAACAAGTCGCGTCTCAACCTATAAGGTATTTGAACTTAGGACATGATCAAAGTACATTACTCTGTGAATAAAGTGAGCATCAACCTCAAGTCTAAGGACTTTTATCTCCCACACACCGATGACACTTTAGACATATAACAAACAGTGCATCAGTTGGGTGTACCAATACTTCAACAAGTATCCATGTGCCCATCACGAGTTGCCATAACTCGTAGCAAGTGAGACATACTACATCCCTTAAGAATATGATGCAGATCACATGTCGACGTATCACATATCATCGATATCCCTATTTCGATGATCATTAGTCGAGGTAATTTAAGAGTTACGTTATAACATTAATTCTCACCTCATTAATAAACACGTAAACTCTAGGAATACATTTATACAATATTATAAACAATCAACTAATAATTCAACAAATGCAAATGTCATGATATTAATCATCACTAATATAAATACGAATATGTATATCGTACATTGTGTCATAATACAGAATGTGTCTAGTACATACATATACTTTCAATTATAAATATTGCTCTTTAGTGATTGGTTGATCCGAATGTTACGAGTGGTTGCCTTTTGGTTGACAAAGCTTCTCGTTGTCTTCTTATTTATTTATTTATTTATTTATTTATTTATTTATTTATTTATTTATTTATTCTACAACCCCCGAGTTTTCATTACTTTCAACTGAATGTAATATGGATATTGTTTTAATTTTAAAACTTCTTATTTCTTTCTTTTGCTTGCATACTAGCTATAAATGTTCAATCTTTTTAAAGAAATTATAGCAAACCCACATGGAACCCATTCCTTATCCTATCCATCTTCCCCAATGTACTTTTGCAATCGTCGAGACTCGAGACCCATATATATGGTTCTTAATCTAACTCATGACATCCCTTTTCTTGCTTTGAACTAGAAATGGAAAGTATTATACTAAATCTGGATACTAACTCCTTATTAATTAATAATTCCTCTCATACTAACAGAACTCCACCAAGGCCCCATATCAAACACCAGTTTAACAGATAAAAAACAAATGAAAATTTACAAAAATTACTATATTTGGAATAAGGATAAAATTATCCCTCTACTTTAGGAAAAGGGCTAAAAATACCATTCATTACGAATTTGGATAAAAAATACCCCTCTCGGAAATACCTAAATGTCCTAAAATATCCCGATTTCATTTTTCAAATCACTCCATTATTTTCAACCTGTAGGTTTTGTCGGGTTCGTACACCCAGCGGAATTTAAAAATTTATGTTTCAAACCCGACGGACGGTCAAACTGATGGATGATTATATAATGTAAAACACATAAAAACTGTAATGCGTCGATAGAACACTTACAGTTTAGAAAATCTGGAATCTTCAACTTCGATGTGTAATCCGAGGGTGAGCACGCAATTGTTCCTCGATTGCAAGTCCAAGACTCCGATGTAATTACTCATTTGGAAAGCTAGAAAATCCAGCAGAGAATAATTCTTGTGAATTGAGTGTATTAAAATAATGATTGAACCCTCTATTTATAGCTGAAAAAATTAGCTAGGGTTTCCAAGTGGGTCAGGCCCAAAAATCGAGATAGAGTGGGTCACTTCGCACTCCATCAGACACGCATGTCGCGACTCGTCCTCGAGCTACGGCCCTAGTCTAATTCTGCCTCGTTTCTATTTTAATTAAATCTGAAATATAATCTCGATTTAATTAAGAAATTATTATTTATTCTAATGTCTCGATTATAAACCGAACATATATATTCTCTCTAATTATATCTATGGATCGACGGAACAATTGACTTAGTGTTACCCTATATGTCTTCACATATCGACACTAATATCATTAGGGTCTACACGGAACTCCTAGACGGGCTGGAATACGAACTCAATATGTGATTCATTTCATTCACGACACACTCGATTAAGCTTAGAATGAACCTCTATGTGGATGGAAGGTTGTGAAGGACATAGATTATGATAGAAGGGTAGTAGGTAGTCGAGCGTAGTCCTACTTACGCTTATAAACAGGTAGTTGTAGTGTTATTACTGTAGGTCTACTTAACATATCATACGAATATGCATAATATTGCTTTATAGGTCGCTGTAGTTTGATTTCTGCTGCTATGTGTTAGTTACTGTTTTTCTTCCCAGAACGTGTTATCAGTGCGTATTCACTTTTGATAGCACCATTTTCATATTGCTATAAATTGCTTTAAATTTCTTGACCGGATCTGATTGTTTTCTCTTATTTTCGCCTGTGCATATGACTGTCTTGAGCCGAGGGTCTCTCAGAAATAGTCGCTCAACCTACTAAGGTAGATGTAAGGTCTGTGTACAATCTACCATCCCCAGATCCCACAGTGTGGGATTTCACTTGGCATGTTGTTGTTGTTGCTGGAAATACTAAAAAATATGGGATCTTTACAACTTGGATTGTTTGGAACGACATAGAGATGGGGTTTTTACGTGTTCCTTAGTATAAGAACTAAAAGATTGAATATCTAATGGTAAATTTATTTATTTGAATAAAAAATTGAATCTTCATAGTGATTATGCCTTAATTCGTGAAAGGATTGAACCTTTATGAGTATAATTGATTTCATTAATGAAATGTTGTAATATTTGAGGACTTAGAAGCCAATTTGGCAAAGGTTGGAATTTGATTACTATACTTATCCTAATAGAGGTGAAGATAGAGACTTTAGTATGATCCTGAAAAGTAATGTACATTATCATTCGCTCGGGTTGGAATCCTTAGTTAGATGGTTGTAATGCTCATAAAATGAATAATTTGACTAACTAAGCAAGATGAGAAGTATTGGGAGTACCAACCCTAGCCACCGTTATAGCTAGGCTCGATCAACGATGCTGATGGGTACACGTGCATCCCGTACTCACTCTACACTTATTGTACTCTATGTGTAGGTACTAATCCAGATGTCTGCGGAGGAGCTTAGACGCAAATCTTGGAGATTCATCTTGGGAGTCAAGGGTGAGCCGTAGATTCCATCCCATCACTAGAACTCTTCATCTTGATATTTTACTTTTATGTCTTTTATTTCAGATAATGACTGTATTTAAAGTTCCAAACATGTATTCGATTGGTAGCTCTGTACTCATGACAATTAGATTTTTGGGTTTTCTTTTAAGGTTTATGTAGCAAGTTCTATGACTTAATAATACTCATGTTGTTTCCTTAAATTTTCCGCATTTACTTATATATTTGATGGTGAGATGTTAGGGGTTCGCCTACGAGTTAGGGTAGGTTCCCTCACGGCACAATGGGGATTTTGGGTCGTGACAATTACCATACGTTCTTTCTATACCTGCATAACAATAGCTAATTCAGCAATTGGTTTAAACATCACAAATGACTTAGTTGGTAACTCAGGTTCTATATAAAACTCTCCTACAACTAACGGTGTAGTATAAAAAGAGGTAGGTCCAAAAATTGTCGAAACATGAATATAATATGAGCACAAACTCATTGTACCTGCCATATCTTCTGGGGGAAACTTAGAGTCATGTTGACCTGTTGAAGTATAGATGCGGTTCTGACTACCGCTAAACAAAAAGTTCTATCTCGACCAGATTGGGATCCTCGTCCTGAGGGGCGCACTGAAGCAGATGGCACTACCACTGAGTCAGTCTGCTGAGCTAAGCCATCTTACTCTATATCCGGGAAATACCTCATCCTGTGACCCTCATGACCGCATGTATAACAAGCAATCGATCCTAACCCGTACCTTTTATAATGCCCTCTACCTCAAGTATCACAACGCAGAGAGACAAATAATATCTGGTCTGAACTTTGCTACCACTACGAACCTGATGCTCATGAGCTCTGACCTAGTCCTAATGGAATATAACCCTGTGATTGAGATGACTGAGGCTTGGGTGGGTGTTTGAACTGTGGTGGCTTGAAACCACCCTAGAACTCCTCCCGAGGCCTTGTAAGTCTAGCTCTCTTATGTTGCTCTTTATCAATTTGCTCAATAATCGAATGATAATGGCGACACTCTTTTAAATTTTTAGTGAAGGCATGTATGGAAGAGATATCCATATTCCCATACACGACATTTTTAGTGTACATGCCTTAATAGGTGCAAGACATGTTATAAATTGATGGATCTGGACCCGCATCGTATCAAGAAAATCTAGGGCATACCTTGCCAAAGAGTCAAATTGGACATTATACTCTCGAATGATATTACCCCCCTGCTAAAGAGTCAGAAACTGGTCAACTCGTGCCTCTCGGAATCTCTAGAGAAAGGTAGTGATCAGTTATCTATAAAGGCATCTGAAAACTCATTCCAAGTTATTGGAGGTGATTCATGACCCCGAGACTGCTCCCATCCTTCATACCAAAGAACGACTATATCTCATAATCTAAAATCCGCTAACTCAACTCCTCTCAGTCTCTGAGGCAGGCATAACCCGAAAGACCCTATGAAGCTGATCAATGTAGTCCTGAGGGTCCTTATATCGATTTATCCCCGTAAAATCTATAGGAATCAAGGACAGAAACTCTCAAACCCATGAACTTCCAGGCCCTTCCTAAATTCATGTAGTCACTGACGCCCTAGGCTAATGCTGAGCAGCTACTATCTGTGCCAGTAGATGTACTGCACTCCTCAAGTCCTGATCTGATGGAACATGAGGGAGAACTAGTAGTGCTGTAGCTCTAGGAATCTCCGCAGGTGGATGAGTTGGAGGTGGGTGCGAGAGTCTCTCGCCCTGGTCCTCAAATTGGGCCACTTCAACTGCTAGCACTCTACTATTACCCTCACCTGCCTCTTCATTAACCCTCTAACTAGTTGTGTCCTGTGAGTCACTGGCATCTCTGAAAGAAAGGTGACTGACTCTTAGATGTCCTGTAGCTTCCTGTTTATATGATGTGGTGCACAAAACATTTATAAATAAGATTATACTGGGAATAACTTGTAGACTCCTCAGGACACGACCTGCTCTGATACCATGTTTGTCACACCCCAACCTGGGGAGGTGTGGACGACACCTGGTTCCTAGCTAGGCCTAAGAGAATCAGTTGCAACTCTTATAATCTATATCTCGGAAGACAAGTTATGCCAATAAGGTCAACCTGTAAACTTATCAATGCAACACAGGCCGACAAGGCCATATATATGCAAGGGCCGATAAGACCACCATACTGACACTACTACAACTATAGGAAACATCCATAAGCCTCTAAAGAGTAATAGATGTATCATGGTCAGGACAGTACTGACCTATCCATAGTCTGTATATGCACAAAAATATAGACCTAGTAACTCCGAATGACCTGGAGCTTACCACAAAAGCTAGTACTCTGTAAAACTAATATGGAGGAAGCATGAAATGCAGAACCCCAACAAAGGGGTATCAGTACAAAATAATGTACCGAGTATGTAATGTAACTGAATAACTGAAACTAAATCATACCAAATGTAACTAAGAGTAAACTGAAGTTCGGAATCAGACTTACCCGTCTTGAGCTCCTAAACAACTATACAAGTCATAACAAACTATCTAACCTCATATAAGACAACTGAAAAGAAGTAAATAGCCCCGAATTCAAATGCATAACACTGAGGGAAATATTTATATCATCGAAGGCAATTTTTATAGCCCCGAAGGGAAGGATAATATAGCCCCGAAGACAGATGTGAAATAACCCAGAAGGAAAATGAATGCATAAGATGTTATATATCTATAGGCAAAACATAACTATATACTTTCTATTAGCATGATTTCTATCATCTTGAATGTTTAGCTAGATATTAACTAATCTCTTAACAGAGGAAAGTCACTACAATAGGGTCGTGGTAACTCAGAAACACAATTATCACGAACAACATATCTTTGTGCGGATGATCGACAATACTATAACAAATGGATCATGCCCAAAACTAGAAAGAATGGATAGACTCACATACCTTACTTTATCTTATATAAACAAGGTGACGTAACCATCCCATAACTCACTTCAATCTATACCAAAATAAGTGCACAATCATTACTACCATAACTAGTAGCAAATACGATAGTCTAAAAGTTTGATTTAGAATTAAACTTAGTTCTCTTCCTCCTCCCTTCAACATTAACTTCCACCAACAAATCCAACACATGGAATAATATGATAAAAACCACATCAACATTATACTCAAGAAATTTCTAGTAACTTCCAACTATTGTAATATATAGATACACTTCAAACAACTCAACAATATGACAATATTTTGCTAAATTACCTTCTTGACTCTTTCTTGTAGTTTTCCACTTCTCCAACTCAATCCACACAAAGAGTAATTTAAACATAACAACAACAGGTTAACCTTACCTTGAAGGATATGGAAAAACTCCAACCACAATCTCCTTTAAGACTGAGACAATACACAACAACAACACCACACTAAGAAATGTCCTCTTCAAGCTTGCATCAACTTGTAGGAGTTGAATCTTGCTTAAATCACCTTGAGATCTTGTGCAAACACCCTTAATTGATGAATAACCCTTGGGAGAGTGTTTGGGGGTTTGGGGGTGATCGGTGTATTTTATATACACCTTTTGAGTCATTTTTAGTTAGTATTTTACTCATTTCATTTATGTTTAGTACAGTATTAGGGTCGTTTTCCTTTCTTTTGTGTCACAGCGGTCAAAAATGGAGAAATGGCGAAAAGGAGATGAAATGAGCATAAATGAGATGGAATTGCACACTAAAAGGGCCAAGAAATGAAGTCTAAAGTTAGGAAATTATAGAGGAGATCAGACGAAGTCCGGACGAAAAAAGGGCGACGAGACGGAATCCGCCAGAAAAACGTCACCGGCGCCGCGGCGCCTGGCAGCAGCGCCGCGGCGCCCAATGTGCTGGAAGTTCAGAAAGTTGCAGGTTTTGCGGCGCCGCGGCGCCGACGCGGGATTTATGAAGTTCTGGGCCGAATTTGACATGTTGTCAGAGTCCTAAAGGGATAATTTTTCCTACCTAAAGGGATAACTTTTCCTACCTAAAGGGATAATTTTTCCTACCTTAAAACCCTTACCTAAAAGGATTCTAATAACTTTTCCTACCTACAAATTCTTAACCCTTCACCTAAAGGATTCTTGGTCTATAAATAGTCTCTACATCATTAGAAGAATTCATTCTACCATTCACCATTCTACACCCATCCATCCATTCCATCTTGTAAATATTCCACAACACAATCCTTGGATGCTAAAAGGCTTGGAGACTCGTTCTTGAGTATTTTTCTTTTCTTTTTTTTTACTTTATTTCAGTTTTATGTTGGATATTGAATTAGTTCTTGTCATGTCTATGACTAGGAACTAATTCTAATATAGGGCTTTCCATGTCAATTCACTTGAACCTTATTTTATGAGTTAATGCATGTTTATGGCTGTTCTTCTTATTGTTGAGATTTATTCCAATAATATTTTGAATGCTTGGTAATTACTTGATCATTAATTATCATTATTTATATAATTTCTAATCAAACTTCGAAAGGAGGAGGTTGTGACTATGCTGTAGTTGGGTAATCATAAGTCGGATTGGGGATGAAAATATCTCAATTACTTGTGTAGCGTTAACGGGGGTTTAAATACCTAGCTTACTTGCGTAAACGTTAACAGGATTTTTGTTCTTAATCCTCCTATAGAGTCATCCTTATCACCGAAAGGTAGAAAAGAGCACTACTGGGGTCGATTGTTTATATAGCCTTAACGGGAGTATAAAACGAATTAGTAAACCTGCTATCTCCAAAAGAAGAAGAACCATAATTTATTGCATTAATGAGTAATATAAGTGGATAGTTGAGGAGACTTGGAAGCCCTATTTCCATCATCACTGAAGTAAACACATAGTTAATTAGTCTTTATAATTATTAGTTATAATCAACAACTCAAATATCGTTAAACAAATAGATACCATATGATAGATAATCGGTACTTGAAAATCAATCCTTGAGGACGATATTCGGTCTTACCTAGACTATATTACTTGAGTCGACAACGTGCACTTGCGTTAAAGTGTGTGCATTAAATCGGGCATCAAGTTTTTTGCGCCGTTGTCGGGGATTGACTTACTTTCAATATCGATTTATCTATTCTTATTTCTAATTTGGTTGCTCCAAGAACAAGTTTCTAACTTATTCTGCGAACATCTTTTTATCACCTTTTGTTGTTTTTCTTATTTTGCAGGTTAAATTCGGAAAAAAACGAAAAATAAATAAATAAATAAATAAATAAATAAAATCAGGACACATGGACTACTACTATCAGAGACAGTGGAGTCATCAACAACAGCTTAACCCACAGATTTCAGAGGAAGATCGAAATGAGTTGCAGGCAGGCATACTTATGTTCGCCAAGTGCCAGACTCAGTTTATGGCTGAGACAAGGGAGTCCCTCAGAAAGTTGGAGACACAAATAGGGCAATTGATGGATGAGATGAGCAATACAACTCAAGCAAATCTGCCTAGCGACATCATTATGGGAGGTGGTAAGCAAATAGAAGAGCCTGAACCACACCCAGCTGTTGAGGAATCTGGCGAGATAATTGGTGTAGAGAAGGAAAAGGGTACTGAGATCCAATCATTCATCTTTTTGGATTCCTTGGAAAATCTTTTTCTTGTACCTATTGCAGAAGAAACACCACCAGCTGTCAATGTTGATCCCCAAACAGAAAGTCCATACCATCAAGGGCACCCCCTAGAGTTGAGAGATGTTGGGAATCTCACTGATCCCTACATTAGAGAGAGCCTAAAAGACAAGCATGTCTTGTGTACTTGGGGGATAATCGTATATTTCAGGCCCTTGTTTGAAGCAATTGTTGTAGTTGAAGTGAGACATGCAACAATAACTCTGCGGATTGCAAGCAGTTCGCAGAAGGATCCAATGGGCACTCGTAAAGGTTAATTGCGTCCGGCTAAAAGGCGTTAAAGACAGTGCTTGTTGGGAGGCAACCCAATGTTTTTAATTATGTTATTTTAATTTCTGTCTTTAGTTTATTTTATTTTGTCTTGAACAGTCTCACGGTCTTGGGTTCTTGTTTTGTGTTGTTGGATGACAGGTGGACTGAAAGCTAAAACCGAGGAAAAAGGAGCAAAAACGCTGAAAAAAAAGGAAAAGCCGTCGTCGCCATGCACGTAAGCGGCCGACGCCGAACTCGTAAACCCAGATTCTGTGCAAATTCCAGAATTTTTCCTCCTAGACCTCCGTTATGACCGTTGTGTTGTGTCAGTAAGTTGTCCATATTTTTTTGAGTCATGCACACATTGGGGACAATGTGTGATTTAAGTTTGGGGGGATGTTTTATTGTTTTTTGAGTCTTTTTGAATTGTTTTGTGTATTTTTGAGTAATTTTTGAGTCAATTTTGAGTCATAATTTTTTTTTATGATCATGCATGCTGTAGTTACTTGAAACGCCTAATGAAATAAAGTGGAATAATGTAATGGAATTAGAAGCAACCATCTGAACACTTAGGATAGATATGCCAAAAATTCATAAAATCGAACTATTTTGGGTATCTTGCTTGATTTATGCATTGTTAGTGATTAAACCTATGTGTTTGCTTGCTTGCTATTTGAGGCGAAATAGTTAGGATATGCATGTTAGGGAGATGACTCAGACATTTCTTTGTTAGCCTTTTCTTACCATTCTTTGCCTATCCCTGACAGTCAAATTATATCCCTAGTCAGCCCCTTTGAGCCTAAAAATAAGACCTTTATTTGACACCCTATAATTCCATACTTGTGCCATAAGTAAAAAATTGAGATGTTTGGAATATAAAGTGTTGAAAAAGAGATAAAAAGAGAGTAAACAATTTTTATGCACCCCAATGAAAAAGTAATAATAAATAGGCAAAAGCCTAAGTTTGGGGGTGCCTGCTATTCATCATACACCTCATTCTCTCAAAACAAAAGAGGGGAAAGATAGGTATGAAGTGAAAAAGAGAATCAAAAGAAAAGAGAAGAGTTGAAAGAAAAAGAGCTTATGGTACGTAAATTGAGCCTAAATGCCTATTTTTACCTACCCCTGCCTAAGCCTACATTACAACCCTGAAAAGCCCTGAAGATCTCTAATATGTGTATCCATGATTAGTGGAGAATAACAAGTAAACATGTCATAGGATTTTAAAATTAACATGCATAGTTAGGTATTCTTACTTCCATTGAATATGATTAAATTGAATTTGCGAAATATCTGACTTGAGTGTTTAGAATGCTAAAAATCCATGCTATATGTTCCTACATATTATCCTACTAACCTTCATGCTTTTCTAAGTGACAATTATACAGCAATTTGATCAATGTCTTTGAGTCATTTTATTTTCTTTTCTTTCACGTCTTTGTTTATATTTTTGATCTTTGCTCGAGGGCGAGCAAAGGTTAAGTTTGGGGGTATTTGATCGGGGTATTTTATATACACCTTTTGAGTCATTTTTAGTTAGTATTTTACTCATTTCATTTATGTTTAGTACAGTATTAGGGTCGTTTTCCTTTCTTTTGTGTCACAACGGTCAAAAATGGAGAAATGGCGAAAAGGAGATGAAATGAACATAAATGAGATGGAATTGCACACTAAAAGGGCCAAGAAATGAAGTCTAAGAAGTTCCGGAAATTATAGAGGAGATCAGACGAAGTCCGGACGAAAAAAGGGCGACGAGACGGAATCCGCCAGAAAAACGTCACCGGCGCCCAATGTGCTGGACGTTCAGAAAGTTGCAGGTTTTGCGGCGCCGCGGCACCAGTTTGCAGGGCCGCGGCGCCGACGCGGGATTTATGAAGTTCTGGGCCGAATTTGACATGTTGTCAGAGTCCTAAAGATATAATTTTTCCTACCTAAAGGGATAACTTTTCCTACCTAAAGGGATAACTTTTTCTACCTTAAAACTCTTACCTAAAAGGATTCTAATAACTTTTCCTACCTACAAATTCTTAACCCTTCACCTAAAGGATTCTTGGTCTATAAATAGTCTCTACATCATTAGAAGAATTCATTCTACCATTCACCATTCTACATCCATCCATCCATTCCATCTTGTAAATATTCCACAACACAATCCTTGGATGCTAAAAGGCTTGGAGACTCGTTCTTGAGTATTTTTCTTTTCTTTCTTTTACTTTATTTCAGTTTTATGTTGGATATTGAATTAGTTCTTGTCATGTCTATGACTAAGAACTAATTCTAATATAGGGCTTTCCATGTCAATTCACTTGAACCTTATTTTATGAGTTAATGCATGTTTATGGTTGTTCTTCTTATTGTTGAGATTTATTCCAATAATGTTTTGAATGTTTGGTAATTACTTGATCATTAATTATCATTATTTATATGATTTCTAATCAAACTTCGAAAGGAGGAGGTTGTGACTATGCTGTAGTTGGGTAATCATAAGTCGGATTGGGGATGAAAATACCTCAATTACTTGTGTAGCGTTAACGGGGGTTTAAATACCTAGCTTACTTGCGTAAACGTTAACAGAGTTTTTGTTCTTAATCCTCCTATAGAGTCATCCTTATCACCGAAAGGTAGAAAGGATCACTACTGGGGTTGAGTGTTTATATAGCCTTAACGGGAGTATAAAACGAATTAGTAAACCTGCTATCTCCAAAAGAAGAAAAACCATAATTTATTGCATTAATGAGTAATATAAGTGGATAGTTAAGGAGACTTGGAAGCCCTATTTTCATCATCACTGAAGTAAACACATAGTTAATTAGTCTTTATAATTATTAGTTATAATCAACAACTCAAATATCGTTAACCAAATAGATACCATAGGATAGATAATCGGTACTTGAAAACCAATCCTTGAGGACGATATTCGGTCTTACCTAGACGATATTACTTGAGTCGACAACGTGCACTTGCGTTAAAGTGTGTGCATTAAATCGCGCATCAGGGGGATGAGAGTGTGAAAATGAAATGTTAAAATGGCTCGTCGCTTAAATAGATAAAGCTAGAAATTGCACTATCTGGAGGATGCATTTGGTTATGCGTCACAAATGCCAAATGAGACCATATCTCTAGGGGTATTTCAAGGAGGAAACTCGACAACTTCTCCACTTCATATGCGTCCAAGATCTGTGGGGCATTTGGCCATATGAGCCGCATATGACCCCTCTTATTCGACAAACTTCGTCGACACTTGTTTCCTTCGATATTTTCACCCCGAAACATCTTGGTACACTCTTAATACTTGCCTAAAATGTTATTTACCCTCATATGGGTGTCATAACTTATCTGAGTTTGCATTAGTTCTCTTACAACGTAATCGATGCGAAGGATACCACCACAAACGACTAGCGACTCTTGAAATCTTGTAGTCTCTTGTAGGTTGAACGTACTTACTTCCTTTATGACCTCAAAGATCCATTGGCTTACGTTGACTTACTTAAGAAAATTTCATTGTACGAAGATACATGATGTAACAAACATCTTATGTATAGATGTTTTTGATGGCCTTGTTGGACTTTGTTTTCTTGTACAATCTTCCATGGTGGCCTTGATATCCCTTATATATATGCATGTCTTGTTGGGATTGTCAGTTGTATATAGTTTTTTAATTCTTCAAATTATCTCATGGCAGCCTTGTCGGCCCAGACCTTCTGTACGTTCAGATTATGGTTTCAAATGTGGTACACTCGGGCTAGTAAGACAATGGGTGTCGGCCACACCCCAAGGCTGGGATGTGACATAGATTATTGGGTGCTAAGCAATAACAATAAAGGTAAAGAAACATGATTATCAATTGCGAAAGAATTGCAATACTCAAATATTAAATAAACCAAGTGAGCATAAAAGAATGTGACCACTCAACTCTATATTGACGTACCAAAATATAACTCAACCTTAGAAATGAGGAAGAATTTTGTCAGATTGTAGAAAGAAGAACAAAGGAATGAGTTACCGATTAGTATTGTGATCATATTAAGTTGATGGGAGAAGTAAACAAATCGCTAGTAAAAGAAACTGTACTAGTGGAGATATGGTCTAGTGTAGGTAATTACAATTAAAAATGGGTACAAGAAATCGGATTATGGACTCACATTTATTATGAGAAGTGGGAAAAGTAAGAACACCATAAGTTGATAGTTCGGGAAAAATAATTTCAACCACTAGAGTAAATAAATGGAAAAGACTATAGATCCTCTATAAGTAACAATGAATATATGCAGTATAAAAAGGTATTACATATGCACAAACTCATTTTGAACAAAATGTGAAATAACATGACCACGAGAATATAAATGAAAGTATATGTATGTCGTAGAGACAATCTGTATTAGGATAAATGTAATTTACACATATTCATATTATTATTAATGAAAATTAATATTTTGGCATTTGTATTGAATTATTAGTTAATTGTTTATGATATTCTATAATATGCATCCTAGAGGTTACATTGTTATTAATAGTGTGAGATATTAAAATTATAATGTAATTCTTAAAATAGCCTTGACTAATGATTGTCGAGAATGGGATATCGATGATATGTGATAAGTCGACATGTGGTCTGCATCACATCCTTAGAGGATACAATATGTCTCACCTGCTACGAGTAACGGATACTCGTGATGGACACATGAATACTTTGAAAGTATTGGTATACCCTACTGATATACTATTTGTTATACATATCTAAAGTATGATCAGCGTGCGGGAGATAAAAGCACTTAGACTTGAGGTCGATACACACCTTGTCTACAGAGTAATATACTTTGTTCCTCTCATAAGCTCAAATGCCTTATAGGTTAAGATACAACTTGTATTGGGTACATTACGATGTGAATTAAAGGTGGTAGTTGAGCCAACATTATGATTCATTCTTCGAATGTATATTCGAGAGAGCACTCAGTTTCTCAGTGATATTAGGTTGACTAATTCGTTGACCAACACACTAGTCATATCTAAAATATGTTTTTGTTGTCAACCAATATAGATGAGATATAATGATCAAGCCATTTGGATAGACACTTGGCAAATCCTAAGCTTGATCGAGTGCATCGTGAATAAACAGATTTTGTCTTCCCATAAAAAAGTTCAATATACCAGATTCATGTAAATATACTTCACATATTGAGTTCGTATTTCGGCGCCTTCTAGGAGTTTCGTGTAGACCTGATGCGCGATTTATGCACACACTTAACGCAAGTGCACGTGTCGTGACAAGTAATATAGTCTAGAAGACCGAGTTATCGTCCTCAGGGATTCGTGTCCAATTATCAACCTCTATTCTATGGTATCTATTTGGTAACCGATAATTGATGAATTGTTTATAACTATAATTATAGATGCTAACTAAATTACTTTATGTTACTTCAGATATGGTGGAAATAGGGCTTCCAAACCTCCTCGACTATCGCTCATCTTATTTGTTAATGCAAATAATTA
Organism: Przewalskia tangutica; assembly: GCA_029844215.1. Classification (NCBI taxonomy): domain Eukaryota; kingdom Viridiplantae; phylum Streptophyta; class Magnoliopsida; order Solanales; family Solanaceae; genus Przewalskia; species Przewalskia tangutica. Next base: position 85,840,814 of record CM056735.1, on the reverse strand, counting down.
TGGTTCTTCTTCTATTTTGAGATAGCAGGTTAACTAAGCCGTTTTATACTCCTGTTAAGGTAATATAAACACTCAACCCCAATATAGAACCCTTCTACCTTTCGGTGACAAGATTGACTATAAAGGGGGATTAAGAGCAATAACCTATTAAGCTACACAAGTATCGGGGTACTTTCGTCCACGATTTAACCTATGTTTATTCAACTATAACATATTCATAATCTCCCCTTTCGGCTTTCGATTAGAAATCATATAAGTTATGATAATTAGTGATCAATTAATTACCAAGCAATCAAGACAAATATTGAATAAATCTCAACAATATTAAGAAGAAACCAAAACATGCATTAATTCATAAGAATGAGTTTCAAGAGATTCGATATGGAAAGCCCTAAATTAAGTTAGTTCCTAGCCATAGACATGTCAAGAACTAAACTAATATCCAATATAAACTAAAAAGAAATAAAATAAAGAACAAAGAAATTACACAAAAGTAGTCTCCAATCTTGATCTCCAAGTTGTGATGAATTGTCAAAAGTGGGAACCCTTAATCTGACCTAGAAAGGTCCTTTTTATAGCCTAACAAACGTTTACCAACTTTTCCTTGTTGGCCTTGGCCCATTCCCATTTGGATTTGAAATTCCGCTGACCTGGCTGGCGCATGGCTGAAACTCTGCGTCTCTCAGTACTTTGGGCGTGGCGCTCGATCTTCTTTGGTTGGAGCCGCGGCTCGCCTGTTTCTCGCCCGAGTTTCCAACTTTCTAGCTTTTTGAGCTCTGGAACCTCTGTTTCTGCCCTCTTTTCGCTCTTTTTCACCAATGTGCCACTTTAAACCATTATGACTCAAAAGAAAGAAAATCTATCATAAGACGACACATATTTGTACAAAAATGGGCAAAAGACTAACTAAAAATGACTAAAAAAGTGTATATAAAATACCCACAGAAGATTGGGCGCCGCGGCGCCCGTCAGCACGGCCGCGATGTCGGTACGGAAAATCCAGTTTCGAGTTTTAATTGGAAAAGGACAAATTGGTCCATAGGGAACAAAATTTGATAGATACAAAAGCCCTAGGGATTATTCTTTGAGAAGGAGACGGTCATTCTAAGGGAGAAGAGAACACAGGGCAAGATTGAGAGATGCAATTGGAGACTTTAGCTTAGAGTATTTTTCTTTCTTTCTATACACCGATCAAATACCCCCAAACTTAACATTTGCTCGCCCTCGAGCAAAGATAAAAAAAAAGAAATAAAGACACGAGGGAAAAGAAAATAGAATGGCTCAGAGACTTTGATCACTTTGCTGCATCATTGTTACTTAGAAAAACATGAAAGTTAGTAGGACAATATGCTGAAACATATAACATAAATTTTTAGCATTCTAAACACATCAAGTAAGATATTTCGCAAATTCACTTAATCATGCTCAATGGAAGTAAGAGTACCTAACTATGCATGTTAATTTCAAAATTCTATGGCATGTTTATTTTCTATTCTCCACTAATTATGGATACACATATAAGAGATCTTCAGGGCTTTTCAGGGTTGTAATGTAGGCTTAGGCAGGGGTAGGTAAAAATAGGCATTTAGGCTCAATTTACGTACCATAAGCTCTTTAGCTTCAACTCTTCCATTTTCTTTTGATTTTTCTTTTTCACTTCATACCTATCTTTCCCTTTTTTTTTTGAGAGAATGAAGTGTATTATGAATAGCAGGCACCCCCAAACTTAGGCTTTTGCCTATTTATTATTATTTTTTTCATTGAGGTGCATCAAAATTGTTCACTCTCTTTTGTCTCTTTTTCAACACTTTATATTCCAATCTTCTCAATTTTTCACTTATGGCACAAATATGAAATTATAGGGTGTCAAAGAAAGGTCATATTTTTAGGCTCAATGAGTCTGACTAGGGATACAATTTGAATGTCAGGGATAGGCAAAGAATGGTAGAAAAGGGCTAACAAAGAAATGTCTGAATCATCTCCCTAACATGCATATCCTAACTATTTCGCCTCAAATAGCAAGCACGCAGACACATAGGTTTAATTATTAACAGTGCACAAATCAAGTAAGATACCCCAAATAGTCCGATTTTATGAATTTTTGGCATATCTAACCTAAGTGTTTAGATGATTGCTTCTAATTCCATTACATTATTCAACCTTACTTCACTAGGCGTTTCCAGTAACTACATGTATGATCTTAAGAAAAAAAATTATGACTCAAAAAAATACACAAAATAAAACAAAAAGACTCAAACAGTAAAAGACTCAAAATAATAAAACACCCCCAAACTTAAATCACACATTGTTCCCAATGTGTGCAAGACTCAAAAATGAAAGAAAAATGGAACAACTTACAAACTTGGTTTAAAATGGTGGCGGTGGCGGCGGATAATGCATGGACCACTGGTTGAACAAGGAACTCATTGTCACGACCCGACCCCGGGGCCGCAACTGGCGCCCTACCGGGGCACCCCGATAGGTATACATCAGAGAATAGCAGCGGAACATACATAACACATAACCTGTATAAAGTAAACATCACTGGAAAACCGATAAGGCTGCCTTCCATAAAAATATACTTAATCAAAAGTACAACTTGTTCTTACAGCCCAAAACCACAAACGTGACCACAGACCTCTAAGAATAACAACTGTGGCGGGCGGGGCCGCCATACCCCGAATGTCTGAGAATACATATAGCATCAGGGAAGAACCGTACCAACAAAACAAGCTTCCGGAGGAATGGAGCTTCTGACACCGGAACAGTGATCCTAAGAATGAGGATCCACCACCTGCTTACCTCTACATGCGGCATGAACGCAGCCCCCGAGGAAGGGGGTCAGTACAAAATATGTACTAAGTATGCGAAACTGGAAAAAAATACTGAAAAAAACCTCAAGTACAAAATAACTGGAGTCATGTATAAAGATCAGTTCACAAAACACTGTGCCTTACTAATAATGAGAATATCAACATATAATATACTGCATGAAAATAGGAAGCTCATGGTCAAAGCAAGGTCATCCGCCCCGCAATATCATTAAGCACTCAAATCCTGAGACTATTTCAACCGCATGGGTCATGTGGACCCGCATGAGGTATTCCTCGCATAGGCTGTACTCACCCGCATGGGACTATTTTACCCGCATGAACCCTACGGACTCGCATGAGGTATTCATCGCATCGTGAGTAGCAAATCCACGGAATAGGTGGTATAACGTCTTCGGGGTTTACCCCTCATTTATACTCTTACCCTGAAGCAGGTGGTATAACGTCTTGGGGATTTACCCCTCATTTATACTCTTACCCTGGAGAAGGTGGTATAACGTCTTGGGGATGTACCCCTCATTTATACTTTTACCCTAGCTCAACCGGCCATCATACATAATATAAATAAAAGGAAAATCCGGGGATTTAACCCAAAGTACTACATACTTCCACTCTTTTAAAAATGACTCTTTTTCACATAAAACTTTTGGCCAATTGATGCATTAAAACCAATTTGCCTTTCACAACCTCAAATCATTTATCCGTACTTATTTTACTTAGAGTAAATCTTTCTTTGTTATCCTTTCATAAAGCTAATATAATCAACTTCCCATAAAGTCATTATATTAACGTTATACCTTAGTCAATTACATTTTCCTAAAACCCAAGGGACTTACACTTTTAAAAGAAAAACAAGAATCATATACTTGAACACATCAAGTCCCTTAACTTTGAAAACTCAAGACATCCTTAAAACAAGTAAGGGATATCAAACCTTGTACGTATATCGTACTACATAGGTAAAACCATTCATCCTCAAGAGATAGGAAAGTTCCACATACCTCCTTGGTCAATCCACTTGCTAAGTCCAAAATACCGCACGTAGTATGTCAACCTATAATGACCATAATACGTTTATAAACCTCTAGCTTCAATGTAGAATATTCCAAGTTCAAAGTCACTAAATCCTATGGAAAATCGGGCAGCATTTCCTTTGTTTCTACATACTTTGCCACTTTTTTCAAGGCCGAATTCAACATCCAAACGCCACATTTAAGGCCCAACAATCCAAACATTTCAAAGGGGATTACACACCTAAACTTGGATGTGTAAAATTCTGCCCCACAATGTACAACAACTAACCTAACAAGTTTAAGGTAGTATTTAGGCTACAACATGCTCACATAACCTTCTTAACCAATCCTTTCATATCCAAACCACATTTCTTACATGCAATGAATCTAAGAGCATTATTTACTACTACAAGTTCCTTCTTCTTCACATGCAACACAAATAACTAGCTACAAGAGAAGAATAGTTACCTTAGAGCTTTAGCCAAAATTATTCCAACAACTTTGCTAGCCTCCTTTCCAAGAACACCACCACAATAACTCCTACAAGCTAGCCACAAGCTTCCTTTTTGCCACACCTTTTTCAGATTTTCCTCAAGCTTAAATTTTCCTCTTGAAATTCTAGAGAGAAGAGAGAACTTTAGCTTTAGAGAGAGAAGGACTTTGAAAGATGACAAAGTCTTCAAGACTTGGTCAATATATAAGACATGCAAAAATCAGATGGGGGGGGGGGGGGGGCACTTGTCACCCACCCAAGGCCACTGTTAAAACAAAACAGTGCAGAATTTTCCACTAACTCTCGCACAACCCGCCTCGGCCGCATTCGCACCGGCTGGCGCTACGCAACTCTGCGACTCCCGAACATTCCGGCGCGGCTCGCTTCCCGCTGCAACTTTAGTGAACCCTCAGATCAATCGCATCGCTGCCTCGCTCCGGCCATGCTCTGTGGGTTTCTCGAAACACACCTTCTCGTCCAATCACAGACCGAACTTGTAACTCCCATAACGTTCTACTCCGAGGTCCTATTGACGAACGGTTGGTTGCGTTGGAAACTAGACTCAACGAACTACGCACTAGGCCTTTGAAACACCTAAGAACTCTCAAAGTAACGGGTCATAACCCACCCCAAAGGTGACCAAAAACCCGTCCGAAACAATCCGTCAACCTATCCTTCTAAAATTTTAAGTCTTACTCCCTTTCGTACGCTCTCATACGCATGACTGGAACTACGGGGTGTAACATTCTCCCCCCCTTAGAAACATTCATCCCGTATGTTCCTTCTAGGCTCACTCAATTCACAATCTCAACACAGACCCTCTTAACTATTCTTTTTGCAATTAAAGACACTCCACATACCACAACAATACTTAAGCGTAATTGCTAAATTAAGACTAATAATCAGGAAAGTGGGTTACCTGGAGGTGTAGGGAATAAGTGATGATACTTCTTCATCATGTCATCCTCCGCTTCCCACGTCATCTCCTCCCTGTTCTCGTTCCGCCATAAGACCTTGACGGAAGCCACATCCTTTGTCCGAAGTCGCCTAACCTGACGATCGAGTATTGCTATGGGACTCTCCTCATACGATAACCCCTCTATCACCTGGACATCATGAATCGGGTGCACTCTAGACGGATCTCCAACACATTTCCGCAACATAGACACATGAAAAACTGGATGTACTGCCTCCAGATCGGATGGCAGATCCAACTCATAGGCAACCTTGCCTACCATACGGACAATCTGATAAGGCCCAATGTACCTTGGGCTAAGTTTCCCTTTCTTCCCAAATCTCATCACGCCTTTCATGGGTGACACCTTCAGAAAGACCCAATCATCTATCTCAAACTCCAAGTGTCGTCGCCGATGATCTGCATACGACTTGCCGACTGAATCGCTAACAACCGCTCTGGATAAGCTTCACCTTATCCATTGCTGTGAATCAAGTCCGCCCGACCAATGAACTTCTCCCACCTCAAACCAACTATCGGTGACTGCACTTCCTCGTATAAGGCCTCATAAGGCTTATCGAATACTAGAATGGTAGCCGTTGTTATAAGCAAACTCCAAGAGGTAAATGATCCTCCGGCTACCCACGAAATCAATAACACAAGCCCGCATCATATCCTCGCGGTGCGGATAGTACGCTTTCCGTCCGTCGGTCACGAGGATGAAACGCCGTCTTGAGACTCACTGTGTCCCTAATCCCTCGGAAGGACCTCCAGAAGTTAGCCGTGGCGGGCTCCTGCATGCGAAATAATCGATATAGGAACTCGTGCGATCTCACAATCTCTCCGATATCTGATCTAGCATAATCCTCGTGAAAAAGTCGTCCCGATTGGAAGAAAATAGTGATTTAAATCGACTGTCGATGATAACCCAAATGGAATCATGCTTCCTCGAGTGTGAGGTGACCACGTAATAAAATCCATATTTACCACCTCCCACTTTCAAGTCGAATATCAATAACTGCAATGCCCACCGAGCTTACGGTGCTCAACCTTGACTGGCGACAATTCGGGCGTGCAATAAAACTGCCACGTCCTCTTGGGCCATCCCACGATACACACATCCGAGGTCATGGTACATCTTAGTCGACCGGATGAATAGAATAACGAGCACTGTGTGCCTCCCGAGAATCTGCGAGAAGTCTGTCACATCGGGAACACCTGGCCGGCCCTCAAATCTTAGCACCATCGTGGTGCTACCTCAAATAGACTCTTCTCCTCCTGAAGAGCTGCATCTCGATACCGTACCATAATCGGATCCTCATACTGTCGCCTCTTCACCTCCTCGACGATGGAAGACTCGGCAACCTCTCGAACCCGAACTCTATTACTATCAGAATCAACCAAACGAACCCCGAGGCTTGCTAGCTGATGCAACTCTCAGACCATATCCCTTCTCTCTGGTTGTACATCAGACAGACTACCCATCGACCTGCGACTAAGGGCATCTGCAACTACATTGGCCTTTTCTGGATGGTATAGAATATCGACATCGTAATCCTTAAGTAACTCCAACCACCGTCTCTGCCGCAAGTTCAGCTCCCTCTGGCTGAAGATATACTGGAGATTCTTGTGGTCTGTGTAAATATCCACGTGAACTCCATATAAATAATGTCTCCAGATCTTCAAGGCATGAATCACTGCTGCCAACTCTAAGTCATGTGTGGGATAGTTCTTCTCATGCTTCCTAAGCTGTCGGGATGCGTAAGCTATAACTTTACCGTGCTGCATCAGCACGCACCTAAGCCCGACACCTGACGCATCACAATAAACCACATATCCGTCTAAATCCTCTGGAAGAGTAAGAACTGGGGCGGTCGTCAATTTCTCCTTTAGCAACTGGAAACTTCCCTCACAAGCATCCGTCCACCGGAACATAGCTGCCTTCTGAGTCAGCCTAGTCAAAGGTGCTGAAATGGACGCAAACTTCTCCACGAATCTCCGATAATAACCTGCAAGGCCCAAAAAGCTGCGCACCTCCGTCGGTGTAGTGGGTCTAGGCCAAGTCTTGCCTCGATCTTTCTTTGTATCTACCGAATACCATCGGCCCAGATAACATGCCCTAAGAAAGCCATGAAGCCACCAAAACTCGCATTTGAGAACTTGGCATACAATCGCCGGTCTCGGAGGACTCGATACCGTCTCAAATGATCCGCGTGTTCCGCTCGTGTGCGAATAAACCAGGATATCATCAATGAATACTATAACGAACATATCCAAGAATGGCTGAACACCCTATCCATCAAATCCATGAATCTGCTTGGGGCGTTGGTCAACGAAAGACATCACCTCTGAACTCATGGTGCCCATCTGGGTCCCGAATGCGATCTTTGGGATATCCGCCTCTCTAACTCGCTTTTGATGATAACGGACCGCAGGTCTATCTTGGAAAAAAACTTTGCACCCTGCAACTGGTCAAACAAATCGTCAATCCTGGGGAGGGGATATATGTTCTTGATAGTTACCTTGTTCAGCTGCCTGTAATCAATACACATACGCAGCGTCCCATCCTTCTTCTTTACAAATAACACTGGTGCTCCCCAGGGAGAAACACTTGGCCTGATAAAGCCTTTCTCCAGCAAGTCCTTCAGCTGGTCTTTCAATTCCTTCAACTCGGCAGGTGTCATCCTGTATGGCGGAATAGATATCGGTCGAGTGTCTGGCGCCATATCAATGCAAAATTCAATCTCCCTCTCAGGAGGGATACCCAGAAGCTCGTCTGGGAACACGTCTGGAAACTCTCTAACGACCGGAACTGACTGAAGGTCCGGTATCTCAGCCTCAATATCGAATACCCGAACCATATGGTAGACATACCCCTTTCGCACCATCTTCCTAGCCTTGAGGTAAGAAATAAACTTACCCCTCGGCGATGCAGTATTCCCCTTCCACTCGATAACCGGCTCACCAGGAAACTGGAACCGTACCAATCTCTCTCTACAATCCACATTGGCATAGCAAGACGCTAGCCAATCTATACCCATAATTACATCAAAGTCCGTCACATCCAACTCTATCAAGTCGGCTAGAGTCTGACGACTGTCTATAGTCACTGGGCAAGCCTTATATACCCGCTCAGCTACCACCGAATCACCCACTGGCGTAGCCACCTCAAAAGGTTTTATGGACTCGGGCTCTATCCCTATTCTACCGGAAATATGAGGAGATATATAGGATAGGGTAGAACTTGGATCTATCAAAGCATATACATCACAGCAAGAAACCAATAATGTACCTGTGACGACATCTGGTGACGCCTCCTGATCCTGATGGCTGGACATAGCATAAATGCGGTTCACGATGCTGAATCGGGACCCTACCACGACCTCTGCGCGGCTGCGGCGTGACCACCCCGCCTCGGGCGCATGTCGTCGAGGCGAAGATCCAACAACTGACCCTGTCGGCTGAACCATCACACTTCTGCCACCTCTGGACGGACAATCTCTCCTCAAATGGCCCTGCTGGCCACAAGAGTAACAAGCTACTGAAGGAACACGACACTCTCCTGGATGAGACCTAACGCATCGAGCACACTGTGATGGGGGTGGTCTCGATCGGTAGCGGTCTCTACTTCCCTGAAACCCCAAAGTCCTGGAGCCCTGACCTGCTCCTGAATGACCGGTGATCGGACCTCCGCGGTAAATCGAGAAGGAGCACTGCGGCTTTGGTGAAAAGTGGACCTAGTCTGCCGAGGCTTTCGCCTCGAAGCGCCTCGAGACCTGTTGTCACGGCCTCTTGGGCTGGCCTAAGTCACGCTGATCCTCCCTCTCTCTGTCCTTAATCCCCTGCGCATATGCCTGCATCCTGGAAATATCCATCCCTGGCTGAAGAGCCACTCCTAAGCAAGCAGTAATCATGTGACGGTCTAGCCCCATCACATATCTATGAACCACATGCGCCGTATCATTCCGCTACAATGGTGTGCGCATACCTGGCTAAGGAGTCAAACTCCAGGCTGTACTCCCTGATAGTCCTCCCGTTCTGCCTCAAAGGTCAAGAATCTATCTACGCGGGCTCTCCTCATCTCATGAGGTAAGAAGTGATCCAGGAAAGCCTCCGTGAACTCCTCCCAAACAACTGGAAGAGCATCCTCACCTCTTGACAACTCCCATGACTCAAACCAGTTCAACGCAATGTCGCGTAACCGGTAAGAGGCTAGCATGACGGACTCAGTCTCTGAGGCCCTAAGCACCTGCATAGTCCATTGTCGCCGAACAAACTCACGAGGATCCTCGCCGGACCTCGAACCATAGAACTTCGGGTGGATGACAACCGGAAATCCGAATCCAGCGCCGGCTCTGGTTGTTGCTGCTCGCTGTCGTATTTGCCGCCGCTATCTTTGGTCAACAACCGGATCTGCTCTCCGTAATCTCTATACTCATCCCCGGTGTGGGGTGGAGGCTCGTCTGCGCGGTCTCGATGCCGTCGCTTGCCTCAAACTCCGTGAGGCGGCGTTGTGGAACTTCGCCGCCGAAACATCATCTCCGTGGGGCGGGCACGTGCCTCGTGACCATCCGCGTCCACTGGCGCCTCCGCCATTGCATTGCCGCCGGGCGCGGTTGCCTTGCGTGGAGGCATAACTGGTACATAAAGGAAAATATCAGAGGAAGTTTAACCTATATCACAGCTCTTGTCACGACCCGACCGGGCATGGCCCATCGTGCCCTACACAGGCACCCTCTTGCATACATCGAGAGAATAGCGTGGAACATACACAATGATAAAATACTTAAACATAAAATAACAACAGGCTAGCCGATAAGGCCACCTTCCGTAACTTATAACAATAAGCGGTACATTTTTTCTTTTGTGATCCAATGTGACTACGGACCTCACAAGAATAACAATCACGGCGGGGCGGGGCCGCCATACCACGAATGTACAACAACCGACAATACTAGGGATAAGCCTCGAAATGAGGAGCTTCTCAACGGTGAACAGTGATCCTAAGGCGGATCAACACGTACTTCTACTGCGGCGTGAACGCGGCCCGAATAAGTCGATGCAACATGTACCAAATATGTGGCGAAATCTTGTAATGAAATCATAAGTCTAATAATAAAACTGGAGACATGTATGATACTCAATTAATAGTACATTGTGCCTTACTAATAATGAGAGTAAATAGGTGTATACTTACAATATAAAGTAGGAAGCCCACGATCAAACAGGACCACCTGTCCGCAGTATCATTAAGCAATCCTATTCCTGGGACTATTTCACCCGCATAGATCGCGTGGACCCGCATGAGGTATTCCTCGCATGGGACTATTTCACCCGCATAAGCCCTTACGGACTCGCATGAGGTATTCCTCGCATAGGTCGGACGCCGCATGGGACTATTTCACCCGCATAAGCCCTACGGACTCGCATGAGGTATTCCTCGCATCGTGGGTAGCAAATCCACGGAAATATGCAATGCCACAAACCCGGGGAATGACCCCGCAATTATTTCTGAACTACTAGCACAAATCCGGCTATCACACATAACATAAGCACTACCGGCTTATCATACAATATATAAGCAAGTTAAGCAATCCCCTAACTTCTTATTATTCTGTTTCATATACACTCTCATTTTAGTTTACTTAAGGTACTAACATGTTCTTAAATAAAAATCCGGGAATTTAACCCAAAGTACTACGTACTTCCATTCTTTCAAAATGACTCATTTCATTATAAAACTTCCAAGATACTAATAACCGTAGTATCAAGTTACAATTTCTTTTTCAAGGCAAGTCACAATACTTTTAGAAATAAAATTAGGCTTCTAAATCAAGTGACTTCTTCTCTCGTAAAAGCCTTAGGCAATTGATGCCTTTAAATCAAATTGCCTTTCAAATAAATCAAGCCATTTATCTTTCCATAAAGCCAATATAACCAACTCCCCATAAAGTCGTTATATTCACTTTATACCTAAGTCAAGTACAATTTCCTATCCAAGGGACTTATACGTTTAAAACGAAACAAGTGTCACATTCTTTAAAACTCTTCAAGTCCCTTAACATGCTTAAATTTCTTAAGAGTAAACCATTCTCTTATTAACTTTCCATAAAGCTATTATAACCAACTTCCCATAAAGCCGTTATACTAGCTTTATACATTAGCAACTTACATACTTTTTTTTAACCAAGAGACTTAAACTTTCCAATAAAACAAGTATCAAAATACTTTCAACATACTTAAAGTCTCTTAACTTTTGAAAACCAAGATATCCTTAATAAAATTAAACAAGTGAGTTAATTCCCTAACTCAAACAACTTGGGCATTCTTAAAATAAGCCAATGATATCAAATAGACTAGATTGTCAAAGTCTTGTACGTCTGCCGTACTATACATTTACAACTTAATCATGCTCAAGAGATAAGAAAGTTCCACATACCTCTTCGGTTTAATCCACTTGCTAAGTCCAATCGCCGTACGTAGTATGCCAACCTATAATGACCATAGTACGTCTATTAACTTCTAGTTTCAAACGTAGAATATTCCAAGTGCAAGTCACTAAATTCTACGGAAAATCGGACAGCACTTCCTTTGTTTTTACTAACTTTGCCACCTTTTTCAAGGCCGAATACAATAACCAAACAGCCCCAATTGGCTCACAATTATATAGAAGGTAGTCCAATACAAATGACTAACTAAACAGCCCCAATTGGCTCACAATTTTATAGAAGGTAGTCCAATACAAATGAATAACCAACTAATACAAACTACAAGTCCAAAATCGGCACCTTGAGTTCAACAAAACCAATTCTTATCCAACTTATATTTCAATCCATATTGGTAGCATAACATGATATCAAGTCGCATTTGATTATAATAACCATAATCTTTAAGTAAGTAACGTCGTGATACTAACAACGATTAAATTGTAATTCAACTTAGTCATGGCTTACATTACATTTCGGATTTCCAAGGCTATAATCAATCCATAACCCTTATAACCTCAATATAACAACTCCATGCTTGCAACATATAAAGCTAACAACAACCATATAAATAATCTTGTAATACTTTCAAAGAACAAGATTATACCTCAATGATTCTTAATCCAACTCCAATCCGAAGTCGCTCCTTAGTAGTTTATAGCCTCTCCAAGACACTTCAATCCGCTTGTTGAGACCCTTAGAACAACACCAACAATTATCCTTCAAAACTCCAAACAAAACCTAGAAAGACCCTTAGGTTTTCGTTTTGCGACTAACCTGCAAACCACCTTTTCCAAGACTTTTCTATTGAGATGTGTTTACAATACACCTAAGAACCTTGGTTTAAAGTGTGGGATCAAAAGGACAAGAAATGAAAATTTTTCTTTCTTGTTTTTCTTGAACCCGAGAGCAATGCTCTAAGTTCATCCAATTTTTGTGAAATTTCTAAGTGTTAGCTCACTCTAGCACTACTAGTAGTAATATAAAGGGGCATAGAGGGACAAGATGTAACCATATGGGTGGTTAGGATGAAGTCTTACATAAAAATCAAGACTAATTGACCTTGACTTAGTCAACCTTCTCATGCTACACAAGTTGCAAGACTTGTCTTGCAACAAAGGTCCAATGACCCTCTTGCCCTTGCACATTTCGACCAAGGCATCACATAAGGGGGGGTGACACGTGTCGCCATCCCATTCGTTACAATAATACATTTTCCGACAATTCCATAATTTCCGATAAATTTTTACAAGTCTCAAATCTTAACATTTGTGAGTTCTTACTTACGTTCTTATAAACATATCCTGAAATTCCGGGGTGTAACATTCTTCCCCCCTTAGAAACATTCGTCCCCGAATGTTCTCTCGGGAGTCAAACTTAAGATAGCGACATAGTCTCCTTACAACCCCTACGTGCCAATAATGCCACACTTGGCCGCATAACAATACTCATACCAAAATATCAATCGAGCCGCGTGTCAACATCGGTTATCTGCATAAAGCCTGCGGACTCTAAGCTTACTACAATCTTCCCGGATAAGCCTCGCCTTATCCATAGCCCGAATCAGTGCGGACTAAATAATCGAACCTCACCTATGTCGAACCATCCGGCGATCTCCACTTTCTTACACCTGAGGCAAATGTAGGGCCACAGCTGAAAGGGTATCTGTTATCGTTACGTAACAAGACAAGAGGCAATTAACCTTCCCGGCTATTCCTGAAATAAAAAACACAGGCCCGCAACCTATCCTCAAGTGCCTGGATAGTACGCTCTGCCTGACCGTCGGTCTGAAGGTGTAATGCAACACTGAGACTCACCTATGTCCCTAATCCTTTCTGAAAAACCTCCAGAAGTTATCCGCAACTGAGCTCATCTATCTGTAATCATAAACGTAGGAACCTCATGCAGCCTCACAATCTCTCTGCTATACAAGCTAGTATAAACCTCAGCCGAGTAAGTGGTCCCAATCCGAAAGAACACGGTGGTTTCGCCGACCTAATTACCATGACCCCGGAGTCGCACTTCCTCAGTGCGATGCCACCGTAACAAGATCCATAATAATTACCTCTCATATCTAGGTTGGGATTTCAATTGTCGCAATAGCCAGGGCTTCTGGTACACAACCATGACCTGCTACTAACTCGGACACTAAGCAGTAAACTCTGTTATGTCTCTCTTCCGGTCATCTTACCCATACATACATCTGAGGCCACGACACGACTTAGTCGGCCCCAAACAATTAGAGCAATAAGCACTGCGTGCCTCGCAAAACCTGGCGACTAGTCTGCAAGGCCGCACACGCAATCTATCCTCCTCTCACAGAACCCCATCTGGTGTTACTCAAACAGGATCTTCTCTCCTCGGAGAGTCGTAACTCGATACCGTATCATAACTGAATCCTCATACTGTTGCCTCCTTACCCCCCCAACAACGGAAGACTCGGCAACCTCTCGGATCTAGACTTCATTAACCTTGGAAACAAATAATCGAACCCCTAGGCTCGGTAACTGAAGGATCTCACGGACCATATCCTGTCTATCTGGCTGCCCATCTGGCAGACTACCCTTAGGTCCACCACAAAGAGTATCTGTAACTGTCTTGGCTTTCCCCGGATGGTATAGGATACCAATATCACAATCCTTGAGTAACTCTAACCACCATCGGTGTCGCAAATTCTACTGCCTCAGTCTGCAGACATACCGGAGGCTTTTGTGGTCTGCACAATTATCCACATGAAGTCTGTATATACGTCATGCCCCCAAATCTTCCAGGCATGATTTAACTGCCGCCAGCTCTAAATCGTGAGTGGCGCAATTTCTTCTCCTGCTTCCCTAACTACCGGGAAAACATAGGCTCTATCCTTATCGGGTTGCGTCAGCACACAATCTAGCCCAACACCCAAACGTGTTATCATAATAACCTAACCCTCTAGTCTCACAGGATGGGTTAGAACTGTAGTCGTGGTCAACTTATCTTTCGATAACTGAAAGCCTTTCTCATTCCTGCGAAATATTCGGGTATCCTTAATCTCACTTATGGTTCTTGTTCCCCTTCCTCTGTTGCAACCAAACTTGGTCACTAAACTTAGATTTGATTCCTTTGCTTGCCTCACGGCTAAGACTTACTGTCAATCACATTTTGGGGGGGGGGGGGTTTCCTTGATCTCGTCAAGTAGTAACCCGGTTTTCCTTTCCCAGTTTGTAGAGCCTATAACTAGGTGTTACCACATTTTCTAGAAATGTTCTTACTGCCCATTATCAACTAATGGTCTTTACACTCGTCTGGGGTAATCATGACCGTCTGACTTACATTAATATCTTTACGATACTTCCGACCAATTCGTTCGTCGTTCTTAATTACTGACACAACACTTCCCACGGTTATCTACAATCGTAACCTATGGCATGACGATATCAAGACCTTACATCTTATAACCTTCGTCTAACAACATGGGTACACGCAACCCCATAATTCGTAAAACTGTCCTTTACATGGGGGAGAGAACTTATCTCCCTTAATAAACCTTCCTTGGAGTCGCAACCCTAATCACAGGGTCCTCTCGCGGTCCAGTAAACATCTAATCATCACGCACCGCCTTAAAGTCGTATAGATTTTCAAAACCTACCAAAGATGCCCTCAGCTTTCCGCCGGCAGCACCCGTACTTATTTATTCATGCCTTGCACACTTTCCTGAAATTATCTGGAAGATCGTGGCCCTGACCGCCACACCAAACCAACTCCAAGTACCCCCAAGGGCATTTAACATAAATTCCTTCAAATTCAATTATTACTACTTTCATCCTCAATCCACCTCAAATGAACAAATCACACCGACTTATTAAAAACAATTTGTCAAAGAAGGAAGAATAATTCACTGGTTACCACCACTTCTCTTCCTTTCCACTCGATAACCGGCTTATCGGAAAGCGATCAAATCAATCTCTCGTAGTCCACGTTGGCATCACAAGAGGCCAACTAGTCCGTCTCATAATGACCTCAACGTCTGTCATAACAGCTCGCTAGGTCGCTAAGGTCCAACGACGTATCGTTCTGGTAATTATTATCTACTCGGCACTACCACCCATCACTCACGGGTGTGATCACCCCGAAAGGTTCTCATGGATTCAGGCTTTATTTCTTTACACTTGGTTGCTCTCTTTTTCACTGGTCGTACTTTTCCCGTACTCCCAAACTTATTTTAGCGTACGTACATAGCCTTCATATCGATCGGGTCTCGATCTTTGGAGTTACTAAATTAAACAATACAAGGCCCATTCGGCTCATGACACTGTTCCGGTGGAATGCGTCCACGAACCCATAAAGCGATTAACTAGACTTGGGCCTTACACCTCGTGACTGTCACGTGGCGGGATTACTACCAACTAATCCCATTTCATTTCAAGCTATGGGCGACCCAATAGATCTGACCCGACTCGTCGTGACTTAACTCTTACCCTTGGTCTGCCTTAACTTTACTACCCGAGAAGGCCTTATATACCTAAGGTCTCGACGGTTATCACATTCTCAGGCTCGCAATTCCCATGCTCCAAGCCTAACTTATCAGCCCCCCCGTAACCGGGTACAAAAACTTCTCGTAAAATCATAGCCGTGTTGTCTTGACCACAACAATTATACTTTCTTCGTCCGGATCTCGCCCGTACAATTCCCTTAAGCATACCACGTAGCTTAAGTTGCTAACATAGTCTTCCACTTAGTCTCTTAATTAACTTCTTAAGGGTCCATTGCATTCTCATACATCTCATCATTACCTAATTATCTCAAATTAGCACGTAAAACCTTGATGAGAGTCCCTTAACTATTCATACCTTCCCGGTATTTATTTAGTCCTTACCCAATCCTGGTAATCTAAAATCATCCTAGGCAACACACATGTGACCCCCAAACATAAATCCGTATAGTTGTATGTCACAATACCAACTATACTACACACATTACCAACCTGGATATGCAATCCACATAATCCTTCCTGGGTCACTGCTGCCTTTCTCGTAGCTGCAAACAATCATAACTTGTTAGGGAAAGACGACCCTAACCATACAGCTCTATCGCACGATCTTAGAGTGAGAAGAATGGAAACCAATCCTAAATGTCCTGCAGCCTCCTGATTATAGATGTGGTGCACAACACACCGATAATCAAGACTCTACTAGACATGGTGTCACGACCCGAACCCCGGGCCCGTGACTGGTGCCCTACCTGGGCACCCTTCTACCTTAACAATACAAGTAGACTGCGGGACTGAAATAACACCTCTTTTTTTTTTCTTTTAAAACAAACGTACGTGCAAGGGCAAAGCCGACAAGGCTGCCATATATACATAAACAAAAGACACTATACCGTACATGAGTCCAATCCCACATATGAATACAGACCTCTAGGAGTTAAACTGAACTATGACGGGACAAGGCCCCGCCGTACCCATAAATGTACAAAAGCCTGTACTGATGGAACTATACCAAAATGATAAACTCCTGAACAAAGGGAGCTATCCAAAACCACGGCGAGGATCCTACACTGCCGATCACCAACAGCGTACCTACACTGCGGCGTGACGCGGCCGAAAGGAGTCGATGCGAAGAATGTACCAAGTATGTGAACGAAAATCGTAAACAAATCATAACGATCTAACAAAACAGAGACATGTATGATAATCAAATTACGATTCCTGATACATAAACGATCATATCGATCGAGGGCGCGTACGCTCAAAGTCGTTACTAAAACATAACCATGGGTCTCACGCCCGTAATATCAATCATGCGTGCGTGGAATCGCCCGCCAGCTGCCGGCCATGATATAATATAACCTCAAGTCCCACGGTGGTATAGCATCTTGGGGTTTACCTCACTTATACTCTTACGGAGAAGGTGGTAAGCGGTGGTATAACATCTTGGGGTTTACCCTCACTTATACTCTTACCACGGAGAAGGTGGTATAACATCTTGGGGCTTGCCTCCGTTTATACTCTTACCCTATCTCAACCTGGCCGTCAAACAACACATAAAGCGGGTGGTACAGCGTCTTGGGGTTTACCCTCACTAATACTCTTACCTGGAGGAGGTGGTATAACGTCTTGGGCTTGCCGCCGTTTTATACTCTTACCTATCTCGACCGACCATCAAACAAGACACAAGCACAACCATGTCTTTTATAAAAATCCGGAATTTAACCCGATTACTACAATAGCGAAGCATACGTGGAATCCCACATCACTGTCGGTACGTCCATGTAACTTATAACAAGACAGCCGGCCCTCCAACCGAGAGTCGTGGCAACATAATAAAACATAATACTTGTACTCAAAGGCTATCAGCAGCACACATAGGTTAATTCTCAATTAGCCAAGCCAAAGTACTTATCAAGGCACAAATAGAATAGTTCTCATTTAACAAGCCAAAGTACTTATCAAGGCACACTTAGACAAATTCTCAATTTATCAAGCCAAAGTACTAATCAGGGCACACTTAGACAAATTCTCAATTTATCAAGCCAAAGTACTTAATCAAGGCATACATAGAATAATTCTCTTTTAACAAGTCAAAGTACTTATCAAGGCACACTTAGACAAATCCTCAATTTATCAAGCCAAAGTACTTAATCAAGGCATACATAGAATAATTCTCTTTTAACAAGTCAAAGTACTTATCAAGGCACACTTAGACAAATCCTCAATTTATCAAGCCAAAGTACTTAATCAAGGCATACATAGAATAATTCTCTTTTAACAAGTCAAAGTACTTATCAAGGCACACTTAGAAAAATCCTCAATTTATCAAGCCAAAGTACTTAATCAGGGCATACATAGAATAATTCTCTTTTAACAAGTCAAAGTACTTATCAAGACACACTTAGACAAATCCTCAATTTATCAAGCCAAAGTACTTAATCAAGGCATACATAGAATAATTCTCTTTTAACAAGTCAAAGTACTTATCAAGGCACACTTAGACAAATCCTCAATTTATCAAGCCAAAGTACTACGTACGTACATTCCTTTATAAAAGACTCCTTTCTATGTAAAGCCCCAAGATACTAACACCCGTAGTATCAAGGCGTGTCTATTTTTCAAAGTAAGTTACTACACTTTTAGAAAACTCATTTCAAAGCTTGAAATCAAGTAACTCCAAATTTTCACAATCTAGGCAACTTATGCCGATTTAATCAAAATAGACAACTTTCTAAACCTTCCATAAAGCCGTTATAACCAACTTCCCATAAAGCCGTTATAACCCTTTATGGTTTTAGACGTATCCATTCCTTGATAACCAAGAGACTTATACTATGAAAACCAAGTATCACATACTTACAAATCAAGTTCTTAACTTTCAAAATACTTGAGTCTCTTGTAGTTAGAAAACAAGTTTTCTTCTACTTTTAAACCTCAAGTAACTTCACCCTTAAGTTACTTCTCTTAAATCATGTCATTTCTCTCTTTTAAATCAAATAAGTAAATCACTCCTTTGACTCCTAAAGTCATTATAATGACCTTTAGGTTTTAGAACAAGGCACTAGCGAAAGATTTGGAAACCACTTCCTTTTTAAGTCTCTATGTACTTTAAGAAAAATACCTTCACTTTTAAGAACCCAAACTTCATCAAGAAAATGGATTCTACAACTTACAATTTAAACATCAAGGTACACTCGAGGAAGTACATAGAACAAATTCTATTTTAGGCAATCCAAATACAAGCAAGGAATGGATCATTCGAGGAGTAGAACTTACTTTCTTTATTCTAAGGAATCATGCTAGAAGAGGAGATAGTTCACATACCTTTTAGGCTAAATCCACAAGCTAAGCCGAATACGCGTGCGTAGAAGTGTCAACCTATAATGGTCACAACAAGGCTATCAACTTCTAGTCTCATGTAGAATAATACTAAGTACTTAGTCTCTACAATTCTACGGAAAATCGGGCAGCACTTCCTTTATTTCTACTCACTTTGCCACCTTTTTCAAGGCCGAATACAATAACCAACAAGCCACATTTAAGGCTCCAAACAACAACCAAACAAAGGGGATTACCGCCTTACACTACGTGTAAAATTCCGCCCATAATTCATCTGAAATAGTAATATACTTCACTAGCCATTCTCGGCCAACATACAACCAACATCACTAAGTCTTTTCCAACCCTTTTCCAAATTCCAAGTTCTTAGGTCAACATGTTATTTAGTCATAGACAACATCAACAACTACAATTTCCTTCTTTATTCAACATGCGACGACTTAAACTAATAACCAACTTGAATTCCAATCTTAAAGCTAAACATGCTAGATTTCGGATTAGGGTTCCAATAGTCAAAATACTTATCAAACTTCATAAAATTTAACACATGCTTGCTAAAATCCATAGCTACAACAATAAGTAAGTCTTAACTACTAAAACGACAAAATTTATACCTTTCCAAGCCCTTAAAATTTCCAAGATCCAAAGTCGCGCCTTAGCAATTCTTAGCTCCTTTCCTTAAGCTCCAATCCGCTCCAAGCACTCCTTAGAGGCCTATGAAGAACCCATCTTCAAGTTCCAACTTCAAAGTTGAAGAACTCCCTTAGTTTCCGCCTTGCGACTAACATAAAAATACGTTTTTTCCGAAATCTTTCTATTGAGATATCCTTACAATACCCCTAGGGACATTGGGTTAAAGTCTTGTGGCTAATGGATCAAAACTATAAAATTTTTGTGTGGGAATAACATGAAAGCCGAGAGCTTCACTTCTCTCTCTAAGGGTTCTAATTTTTCTAAGTGTAGAAAATGCCAAGTCTTGCACTAGTAGGATATATATAACACGTTGGAGGTTAAGATTGCAACACATGAGTGGTTAGGATTTAAAATCACATGGATCAAGCCTAAGTGGCAAGTTGACTAGTCGATAATGTCAAGCTAGCAAGACAAATCTTCCAAGGTGGTAAATGACCATTTTACCCTCACTCTAATTTCGACCAAGACGCGTGGGGTGCCACGTGTCGCCTCTCATTCGTCCATAAAATTCCGTAACCCTCGTGGGCCCACAAAGCGTAAAATTCCTCGGGTGGGCCCAGCGTGACCAAATCGAACAAAATAAATTTCCATAATAATAAAAAGTTCTATACTTTACAAATAATACATTTTGAGAATCCAATTCTCAACAACGAACATTTTTCCTTTCAGGCGTCAGGAAGACTTTCGTCGGAAAAACAATCCTTCCTTTCGCACTAATTCCAAGTCTTGTGCTCACGTACATTCACTTACACATGTCACGAACTTACGGGGTGTAACATTCTTCCCCTAGAAACATTCGTCCCGAATGTTCTTAGTCGATTGTCAAGCTATATAAATTCGGCATAAACTACATAATATGCTTACGATCAAAGCGCACAAGACTAACGATGCCACGCTTGGCCATCGCCTAACATACGTAAACATAATAATGGACCTTCCGTCAGTGGTCCTTCTCAAAACTCAAAGGTTCTGATCTTTCCCAAACACGGGATCCTTAAAGGTTCCTTTCTTTCCTTACTTGTCATACTTTCTCGTACTTTCAAACTCATCTAGTACACGCATAAAATCTCAAATTTTGTTTCGTTCTCCAATCCTTGGAGTTACTATCCAAACTTAGCCATATTGTTACTTACTTTCCGTTAAGGCTCTTACCGGTCCTTACGACCTAGTTAGGTGGAACGCGTCCACAAACTCGTACCACGATTAACTAAACTTGGGCCTTGCATCCCGGGACCCTATCACATGCGGGACCCTTTCTGGCGACATCACCCCATTCCATACTACTGGTGACGTAATGAGTCCATAACCCGACTCATCGTCACACTTAACTTCTCATTCTTAGTCTGAAATAAATCTTTCTCTTATCTCAAGGTACTTCTTACCCTATCCCCTATTTATTGTAGGTCGTCTCATATGCCAAAGTATTCCTACTGCACAATCTTCCCTAACGGTCTTACACTGTCAGGGGGCAATTACAACTTGTGAACTTTATACAACTATAGTCTCAGTTCACCTATCATTCTTGTCAACGTTCTTACTTCTCACTTTACTAATCAAAGTATCCCTACCTGCAGGGTACTATCACTTCTGACGGCTAGCACCGCTATCTTGGTCAATAACATAGCCGCTTCCTCATGACCTATAGTCTTCTCTGTAGAAGCTGGAGGCTGGAGGCGAGAGGCCTCAAAACACAGCGCGAGAAGAACTTGCCGTGCGGAACAACATCCGGTATACCACAGGCATAAGCCCTATCAACTCTCGAGTCGACTAGTCGCTCTTGCTACTCCTTTGCCCTCTGGCGGTGCGCGCCTCGCGGAGGCATAAGCGTAACACAACAATACGTCGAGAGGAATTTTCTTACTAACAGGCTACATGTACGATCTTAGAGTGAGAAGAATAGAAACCAACTCCTAAATGTCCTGTAGCCTCTGTTTATGGGTGTGGCGCGCAACACACCGATAATCAAGACTCTACTAGACACGGTCAGTAAACATTCAGGGTATTGCTCACGATACCACTCTGTCACGACCGAACCGGGCGTGTGGTGGTGCCTACTGGCACCGCTTCTACCTTAACAATACAAGTAGATCATGGAATTGAAATAACACCTCTTTTTCTTTTTCTTTTCTTTTAAAACAAGCGTGCGTGCAAGGGCAAAGCCAAAGTGCCCATATATACATAAACAAAAGACACTATACCGTACATGAGTCCATCCAGCGTATGAATACAGACCTCTAGGAGTTAAACTGAACTATGACGGGACAAGGCCCCGCCGTACCCATAAATGTACAAAAGCCTGTACTGATGGAACTATACCAAAATGATAAACTCCTGAACAAAGGGAGCTATCCAAAAACCCTGAGCAGGATCCTACACCTGCCGATCACCAAACAGCGTACCTACACCTGCGGCGTGAGCGGCCCGAAAGAGTCGATGCGAAGAATGTACCAAGTCTGTGAACTGCAAATACTGTAAACAAATCCTAACAGTCTAACAAAACAGGAGACATGTATGATCATCAAATTCTGATTCTGATACATAACGATCATATCGATCGAGGGCGCGTGCCCGAAAGTCGTTACTAAAACATAACCGTGGGTCTCGCGCCCGTAATATCAATCATGCGTGGAATCCTTCCTCACCGGCGATCCATGATATAATATAACCTCAAGTCCCAGCGGTGGTATAGCGTCTTGGGGTTTACCGCCACTTATACTCTTACCACGGAGAAGGTGGTAAGCGGTGGTATAACATCTTGGGGTTTACCCTCACTTATACTCTTACCACGGAGAAGGTGGTATAACGTCTTGGGGCTTGCCCGCCATTTATACTCTTACCCTATCTCAAGGCCGTCAAACAACACATAAGCGGGTGGTGCAGCGTCTTGGGGTTTACCACCACTAATACTCTTACCACGGAGGAGGTGGTATAACGTCTTGGGGCTTGCCTCATTTATACTCTTACCCTATCTCGTGACCATCAAACAAGACACAAGCACAACCATGTCTTTTATAAAAATCGGGAATTTAACCCGATTACAATAGCGGAAGCATACGTGGAATCCCACATCAGCGTCGATGCGTCCATGTAACTTATAACAAGACGGTACCTCCCGTACCGAGTCGCGGCAACATAATAAAACATAATACTTGTACTCAAAGGCTATCAGCAGCACACATAGGTTAATTCTCAATTAGCCAAGCCAAAGTACTTATCAAGGCACAAATAGAATAGTTCTCATTTAACAAGCCAAAGTACTTATCAAGGCACACTTAGACAAATTCTCAATTTATCAAGCCAAAGTACTAATCGGGCACGCTTAGACAAATTCTCAATTTATCAAGCCAAAGTACTTAATCAAGGCATACATAGAATAATTCTCTTTTAACAAGTCAAAGTACTTATCAAGGCACACTTAGACAAATCCTCAATTTATCAAGCCAAAGTACTTAATCAAGGCATACATAGAATAATTCTCTTTTAACAAGTCAAAGTACTTATCAAGGCACACTTAGACAAATCCTATATATATCAAGCCAAAGTACTTAATCAAGGCATACATAGAATAATTCTCTTTTAACAAGTCAAAGTACTTATCAAGGCACACTTAGACAAATCCTCAATTTATCAAGCCAAAGTACTTAATCAGGGCATACATAGAATAATTCTCTTTTAACTTGTCAAAGTACTTATCAAGGCACACTTAGACAAATCCTCAATTTATCAAGCCAAAGTACTTAATCAAGGCATACATAGAATAATTCTCTTTTAACAAGTCAAAGTACTTATCAAGGCACACTTAGACAAATCCTCAATTTATCAAGCCAAAGTACTACGTACGTACATTCCTTTATAAAAGACTCCTTTCTATGTAAAGCCCCAAGATACTAACACCCGTAGAATCAAGGCGTGTCTATTTTTCAAAGTAAGTTACTACACTTTTAGAAAACTCATTTCAAAGCTTGAAATCAAGTAACTCCAAATTTTCACAATCTAGGCAACTTATGCCGATTTAATCAAAATAGACAACTTTCTAAACCTTCCATAAAGCCGTTATAACCAACTTCCCATAAAGCCGTTATAACCGCTTTATGGTTTTAGACGTATCCATTCCTTGATAACCAAGAGACTTATACTATGAAAACCAAGTATCACATACTTACAAATCAAGTTCTTAACTTTCAAAATACTTCAAGTCTCTTAATAGTTAGAAAACAAGTTTTCTTCTACTTTTTAAACCTCAAGTAACTTCACCCTTAACGCAAGTTACTTCTCTTAAATCATGTCATTTCTCCTCTTTTAAATCAAATAAGTAAATCACTCCTTTGACTCCCCTAAAGTCATTATAATGACCTTTAGGTTTTAGAACAAGACACTAGCCAAAAGATTTGGAAACCACTTCCTTTTTAAGTCTCTATGTACTTTAAGAAAAATACCTTCACTTTTAAGAACCCAAACTTCATCAAGAAAATGGATTCTACAACTTACAATTTAAACATCAAGGTACACTCAAGGAAGTACATAGAACAAATTCTATTTTAGGCAATCCAAATACAAGCAAGGAATGGATCATTCAAGGAGTAGAACTTACTTTCTTTATTCTAAGGAATCATGCTAGAAGAGGAGATAGTTCACATACCTTTTCGGCTAAATCCACAAGCTAAGCCGAATACGCCGTACGTAGAAGTGTCAACCTATAATGGTCACAACAAGGCTATCAACTTCTAGTCTCTATGTAGAATAATACTAAGTACTTAGTCTCTAATTCTACGGAAAATCGGGCAGCACTTCCTTTATTTCTACTCACTTTGCCACCTTTTCAAGGCGAATACAATAACCAACAAGCCACATTTAAGGCTCCAAACAACAACCAAACAAAGGGGATTACACGCCTTACACTACGTGTAAAATTCCGCCCATAATTCATCTGAAATAGTAATATACTTCACTAGCCATTCTCGGCCAACATACAACCAACATCACTAAGTCTTTTCCAACCCTTTTCCAAATTCCAAGTTCTTAGGTCAACATGTTATTTAGTCATAGACAACATCAACAACTACAATTTCCTTCTTTATTCAACATGCGACGACTTAAACTAATAACCACTTGAATTCCAATCTTAAAGCTAAACATGCTAGATTTGGATTAGGGTTCCAATAGTCAAAATACTTATCAAACTTCATACAATATAACACATGCTTGCTAAAATCCATAGCTCTGACAATAAGTAAGTCTTAACTACTAAAGCGACAAAATTTATACCTTTCAAGCCCTTAAAATTTCCAAGATCCAAAGTCGCGCCTTAGCAATTCTTAGCTCCTTTCCTTAAGCTCGATCCGCTCCAAGCACTCCTAGAGGCCTATGAAGAACCCATCTTCAAGTTCCAACTTCAAAGTTGAAGAACTCCTTAGTTTCCGCTGCGACTAACGTAAAAATACGTTTTTCGAAATCTTTCTATTGAGATATCCTTACAATACCCACAGGGACATTGGGTTAAAGTCTTGTGGCTAATGGATCAAAACTATAAAATTTTTGTGTGGGAATAACATGAAAGCCAGAGCACTTCTCTCTCTAAGGGTTCTAATTTTTTCTAAGTGTAGAAAATGCCAAGTCTTGCACTAGTAGGATATATATAACACGTTGGAGGGTTAAGATTGCAACACATGAGTGGTTAGGATTTAAAATCACATGGATCGAGCCTAAGTGGCAAGTTGACTAGTCGATAATGTCGCTAGCAAGACAAATCTTCCAAGGTGGTAAATGACCATTTTACCTCACTCTAATTTCAACCAAGACCTTGTGGGGTGCCACGTGTCGCCTCTCATTCGTCCATAAAATTCAGTAACCTCGTGGGCCCCACAAAACGTAAAATTCCTCGGGTGGGCCCCACGTGACCAAATCCGAACAAAATAAATTTCCATAATAATAAAAAGTTCTATACTTTACAAATAATACATTTTGAGAATCCAATTCTCAACAACGAACATTTTTCCTTTCCGACGTCCGGAAGACTTTCCGTCGGAAAAACAATCCTTCCTTTCGCACTAATTCCAAGTCTTGTGCTCCTTACGTACATTCACTTACACATGTCCTGAACTTACGGGGTGTAACACATGGTCTGTAGACACTTTCCGAGGACTAACTGCTCTGATACCACTTTTGTCACGACCCGATCCGGGCATCGGTGCCCTACAGGCACCCTGCATACATCGTCGAGAATAGCGGCGGAACATACACAATCGATAAAATACTTAAACATAAAATAACAACAGGCTAGCCGATAAGGCCACCTTAGTAACTTATAACAATAAAGCGGTACATTTTTTCTTTACAACCCAATCCACAATGTGACTCTGGACCTAAGAATAACAATCACGGGCGGGGCCGCCCATACCACGAATGTACAACAACCGACAATACCGAGGATAAGCCTCCGAAATGAGGAGCTTCTCAGCGGTGAACAGTGATCCTAAGGCGAGGATCAGCAGCATACTCTACTGCGACATGAACGCGGCCCGAAGGAGTCGATCTGGCGTGTACCAAATATGTGGCCCGAAATGCGTAATGAAATCATAAGTCTAATAATAAAGCGGAGACATGTATGATACTCAATTAATAGTACATTGTGCCTTACTAACAATGAGTAAATAGGTGTATACTTACAATATAAAGTAGGAAGCCGCGATCAAACGGGACCACTGTCGCGATGTCGTTAAACGATCCTATTCACGAGACTATTTCACCGCGTAGATCGCGTGGACCCGCGTGAGGTATTCTCGCATGGGACTATTTCACCGCATAAGCCCTTACGGACTCGCGTGAGGTATTCCTCGCATAGGTCGGACCCGCGCGTGGGACTATTTCACCCGCATAAGCCCTACGGACTCGCGTGAGGTATTCGCCGCATCGTGGGTAGCAAATCCACGGAAATATGCAATGCCACAAACCGGGAATGACCCGCAATTATTTTGAACTACTAGCACAAATCCGGCTATCACACATAACATAAGCACTACCGAAACATCATACAATATATAAGCAAGTTAAGCGATCCCTTTACTTCTTATTACATTTCATATACACTCTCATTTTAGTTTACTTAAGGCACTAACATGTTCTTAAATAAAAATCCGGGAATTTAACCCAAAGTACTACGTACTTCCATTCTTTCAAAATGACTCATTTCATTATAAAACTTCCAAGATACTAATAACCGTAGTATCAAGTTACAATTTCTTTTTCAAGGCAAGTCACAATACTTTTAGAAATAAAATTAGGCTTAAATCAAGTGACTTCTTCTCTCGTAAAAGCCTTAGGCAATTGATGCCTTTAAATCAAATTGCCTTTCAAATAAATCAATTCATTTATCTTTCCATAAAGCCAATATAACCAACTCCCATAAAGTCGTTATATTCACTTTATACCTAAGTCAAGTACAATTTCCTATCGAGGACTTATACGTTTAAAGCGAAACAAGTGTCACATTCTTTAAAACTCTTCAAGTCCCTTAACATGCTTAAATTTCTTAGAGTAAACCATTCTCTTATTAACTTTCCATAAAGCTATTATAACTAACTTCCCATAAAGCGTTATACTAGCTTTATACATTAGCAACTTACATACTTCTTTTTAACCAAGAGACTTAAACTTTCCAATAAAACAAGTATCAAAATACTTTCAACATACTTAAAGTCTCTTAACTTTTGAAAACCAAGATATCCTTAATAAAATTAAACAAGTGAGTTAATTCCCTAACTCAAACAACTTGGGCATTCTTAAAATAAGCCAAGGATATCAAATAGACTAGATTGTCAAAGTCTTGTCGTCTGTAGTACTATACATTTACAACTTAATCATGCTCAAGAGATAAGAAAGTTCCACATACCTCTTGGTTTAATCCACTTGCTAAGTCGATCGCACGTAGTATGCCAACCTATAATGACCATAAATGCCTATTAACTTCTAGTTTCAAGCGTAGAATATTCCAAGTGCAAGTCACTAAATTCTCGGAAAATCGGACACACTTCCTTTGTTTTTACTAACTTTGCCACCTTTTTCAAGGCGGAATACAATAACCAAACAGCCCCAATTGGCTCACAATTATATAGAAGGTAGTCGATACAAATGACTAACTAAATGACCCCGATTGGCTCACAATTTTATAGAAGGTAGTCGATACAAATGAATAACCAACTAATACAAACTACAAGTCCAAAATCGGCACCTTGAGTTCAACAAAACCAATTCTTATCCAACTTCCATTTCAATCCATATTGGTAGCATAACATGATATCAAGTCGCATTTGATTATAATAACCATAATCTTTAAGTAAGTAACACGCGACGATTCTAACAACGATTAAATTGTAATTCAACTTAGTCATGGCTTACATTACATTTCGGTTCCAAGGCTATAATCAATCCATAACCCTTATAACCTCAATATAACAACTCCATGCTTGCAACATATAAAGCTAACAACAACCATATAAATAATCTTGTAATACTTTCAAAGAACAAGATTATACCTCAATGATTCTTAATCGACTCCAATCAAGTCGCTCCTTAGTAGTTTATAGCCTCTCCAAGACACTTCAATCCGATTGTTGAGACCGCCAGAACAACACCAACAATTATCCTTCAAAACTCCAAACAAAACCTAGAAAGACCCTTAGGTTTTCGTTTTCGACTAACATGAAACCACCTTTTTCCAAGACTTTTCTATTGAGATGTGTTTACAATACACCTAAGAACCTTGGTTTAAAGTGTGGGATCAAAAGGACAAGAAACGAAAATTTTTCTTTCTTGTTTTTCTTGAACCCGAGAGCAATGCTCTAAGTTCATCCAATTTTTGTGAAATTTCTAAGTGTTAGCTCACTCTAGCACAACTAGTAGTAATATAAAGGGGCATGGAGGGACAAGATGTAACCATATGGGTGGCTAGGATGAAGTCTTACATAAAAATCAAGACTAATTGACCTTGACTTAGTCAACCTTCTCATGCTACACAAGTTGCAAGACTTGTCTTGCAACAAAGGTCCAATGACCCTCTTGCCCTTGCACATTTCGACCAAGGCATCACATAAGGGGGGTGACACGTGTCGCCATCCCATTCGTTACAATAATACATTTTCCGACAATTCCATAATTTCCGATAAATTTTTACAAGTCTCAAATCTTAACATTTGTGAGTTCTTACTTACGTTCTTATAAACATATCCTGAAATTCCGGGGTGTAACATTCTTCCCCCCTTAGAAAAATTCGTCCCCGAATGTTCTCTCGGGAGTCAAACTTAAGATAGCGACATAGTCTCCTTACAACCCCTACGTGCCAATAATGCCACACTTGGCCGCATAACAATACTCATACCAAAATATCAACTGAGCCCCACGTGTCAACATCGGTTATCTGCATAAAGCTTCTGCGGACTCTAAGCTTACAATCTTCCCGGATAAGCCTCGCCTTATCCATAGCCCGTGAATCAGTGCGGACCAAATAAGCGAACCTCACCTATGTCGAACCATCCGACCGGCGATCTCCACTTTCTTACACAAGGCCTCGCAGGGCCACAGCGAAAGGGTATACGTTATCGTTACGTAACAAGACAAGAGGCAATTAACCTTCGGCTATTCACGAAATCAAAAACACGGGCCGCAACCTATCCTCGAGTGCACGGATAGTACGCTCTGCGACCGTCGGTCCGAAGGTGTAATGCAACACCGAGACTCACGCTGTCCCTAATCCTTTCGAAAAACCTCGAAGTTATCCGCGAGCTCATCTATACGTAATCATAAACGTAGGAACCTCGTGCGGCCTCACAATCTCTACGCTATACAAGCTAGTATAAACCTCGGTAGAGTAAGTGGTCCCAATCAGAAAGAACACACTGGTTTCGCCGACCTAATTACCATGACCCCAGGAGTCGCACTTCCTCCGATGCGATGCCACCCAGTAACAAGATCCATAATAATTACCTCTCATATCTAGGTTGGGATTTCAATCGCTGCAATAGCCCAGGCTTCGGTACACAACCGTGACTGCTACTAACTCGGACACTAAGCAGTAAACTCTGTTATGTCTCTCTTCCGGTCATCTTACCCATACATACATCTGAGGCCACGACACGACTTAGTCGGCCCCAAACAATTAGAGCAATAAGCACTGCGTGCCTCCCCTAAAACCTGCTGACTAGTCCTGCAGCACCGGGTACACGCAATCTATCCTCCTCTCACAGAACCCCATCTGGTGTTACTCAAACAGGCTCTTCTCTCCTCGGAGAGTCGTAACTCGATCTGTATCATGGCGAATCCTCATCTGTTGCCTCCTTACCCCCAACGGAAGACTCGGCAACGTCTCGGATCTAGACTTCTTGAAACTTGGAAACAAATAATCGAACCACAGGCTCCATTGGCGAAGGATCTCACGGACCATATCCTGTCTATTTGGTGCCCGTCAGCGGACTACCCTTAGTCCACCACAAAGAGTATACAGAATCGTCTTGGCTTTCCCGGATGGTATAGGATACCAATATCACAATCCTTGAGTAACTCTAACCACCATCGGTGTCGCAAATTCTACTTCCCGGTCTGCGGACATACGGAGGCTTTTGTGGTGCCTGATTATCCATGAAGTGCGTATACGTCATGCCCC
Organism: Przewalskia tangutica; assembly: GCA_029844215.1. Classification (NCBI taxonomy): domain Eukaryota; kingdom Viridiplantae; phylum Streptophyta; class Magnoliopsida; order Solanales; family Solanaceae; genus Przewalskia; species Przewalskia tangutica. The sequence goes on along the minus strand of CM056735.1, from coordinate 85,809,883 downwards.
CAAATCTTCCAGGCATGATTTAACTGCCGCCATCTCTAAATCGTGAGTGGCGCAATTTCTTCTCCTCCTTCCCTAACTACCGGGAAAACATAGGCTCTATCCTTATCGGGTTGCGTCAGCACACAATCTAGCCCAACACCCAAACGTGTTATCATAATAACCTAACCCTCTAGTCTCACAGGATGGGTTAGAACTGTAGTCGTGGTCAACTTATCTTTCGATAACTGAAAGCCTTTCTCATTCCTGCGAAATATTCGGGTATCCTTAATCTCACTTATGGTTCTTGTTCCCCTTCCTCTGTTGCAACCAAACTTGGTCACTAAACTTAGATTTGATTCCTTTGCTTGCCTCACGGCTAAGACTTACTGTCAATCACATTTTGGGTGGGGAGGTTTCCTTGATCTCGTCAAGTAGTAATCCGGTTTTCCTTTCCCAGTTTGTAGAGCCTATAACTAGGTGTTACCACATTTTCTAGAAATGTTCTTCGCTATTATCAACTAATGGTCTTTACACTGTGCAGGGTAATCATGACCGTGCAACTTACATTAATATCTTTACGATACTTCGCCGACCAATTAAATGCGTCGTTCTTAATACTGACCACAACACTTCCCACGGTTATCTACAATCGTAACCTATGGCATGGCGATCGAAGACCTTACGTCTTATATCCTTCGTCTAACAACATGGGTACACTGACCCCATAATTCGTAAAGCGTCGCTTTACATGGGAGAGAACTTATCTCCTTAATAAACCTTCCGGAGTCGCAACCCTAATCACGGGGTCCTCTCGCGGTCCAGTAAACATCTAATCATCACGCACCGCCTTAAAGTCGTATAGATTTTCAAAACCTACCAAAGATGCCCTCAGCTTTCCGCCGGCAGCACCCGTACTTATTTATTCATGCCTTGCACACTTTCCTGAAATTATCTGGAAGATCGTGGCCCTGACCGCCACACCAACCAACTCGAAGTACCCGAGGGCATTTAACATAAATTCCTTCAAATTCAATTATTACTACTTTCATCCTCGATCCACCTCAAATGAACAAATCACACCGACTTATTAAAAACAATTTGTCAAAGAAGGAAGAATAATTCATGGTTACCACCACTTCTCTTCCTTTCCACTCGATGGCAAACTTATCGGAAGCGGTACGAAATCAATCTCTCTCGTAGTCCACGTTGGCATCACAAGAGGCCAACTAGTCGTCTCATAATGACCTCAACGTCTGTCATGCTTGACTCTGCTAGGTGCGCTAAGGTCCAACGGCGTATCGTTCACCGGTAATTATTATCTACTCGCTCGGCTACCACCCATCACTCGCGGGTGTGATCACCGAAAGGTTCTCGTGGATTCGGGCTTTATTTCTTTACACTTGGTTGCTCTCTTTTCATCGGTCGTACTTTTCCGTACTCCCAAACTTATTTTAGCGTCGTACATAGCCTTCATCGATCCGGTCTCCATCTTTGGAGTTACTAAATTAAACAATACAAGGCCCATTCAGGCTCATGACACGGTTCCGGTGGAATGCGTCCACGAACCCATAAAGCGATTAACTAGACTTGGGCCTTACACGCCGTGACCATCGCGTGGCGGGATTACTACCAACTAATTCCATTTCATTTCAAGCTATGGGCGACCCTTAATAGATCTGACCCGACTCGGCGCACTTAACTCTTACCGCAGTGCGCTTAACTTTACTACCCGAGAAGGCCTTATATACCTAAGGTCTCGACGGTTATCACATTCTCAGGCTCGCAATTTCCATGCTCTAAGCCTAACTTATCAGCCTCCCCGTAACCGGGTACAAAAACTTCTCGTAAAATCATAGTCGTGTTGTCTTGACCACAACAATTATATTTTCTTCGTCCGGATCTCGCCCGTACAATTCCCTTAAGCATACCACGTAGCTTAAGTTGCTAACATAGTCTTCCACTTAGTCTCTTAATTAACTTCTTAAGGGTCCATTACATTCTCACACATCTCATCATTACCTAATTATCTCAAATTAGCACGTAAAACCTTGATGAGAGTCCCTTAACTATTCATACCTTCCCGGTATTTATTTAGTCCTTACCCAATCCTGGTAATCTAAAATCATCCTAGGCAACACACATGTGACCCCCAAACATAAATCCGTATAGTTGTATGTCACAATACCAACTATACTACACATTACCAACACGGATACGCAATCCACATAATCCTTCTGGTCGCTCTTTGCTTTCTCGTGGCTGCAAACAATCATAACTTGTTAGGAAAGACGACCCTAACCATACAATTTCTATCGCACGATCTTAGAGTGAGAAGAATGGAAACTAATCCTAAATGTCCTGCTGACCTCACGATTATAGATGTAGTGCGCAACACACCGATAATCAAGACTCTACTAGACATGGTGCGTAGACACTTTCAGAGGACTAAGCGCTCGATACCACTTTTGTCACGACTGAGGCCGGGCATGGTGGTGCCCTACAGGCACCCTCTTGCATATATCGAGAGAATAGCGGTGAACATACACAATGATAAAATACTTAAACATAAAATAACAACGGCTAGCCGATAAGGCCACCTTAGTAACTTATAACAATAAAATAGTACATTTTTTCTTTACAACCCAATCCACAATGTGACTACAGACCTAAGAATAACAATCACGGGACGGGGCCCGCCATACCACGAATGTCTGACAACCGACAATACGAGGATAAGCCTCCGAAATGAGGAGCTTCTCAGCGGTGAACAGTGATCCTAAGAGCGAGGATCGGCAGCACGTACTCTACTGCGGCATGAGCGGCCCGAAGGAGGTCGAGACAACATGTACCAAATATGTGGCCCAGAAATGCGTAATGAAATCATAAGTCTAATAATAAAACTGGAGACATGTATGATACTCAATTAATAGTACATTGTGCCTTACTAACAATGAGAGTAAATAGGTGTATACTTACAATATAAAGTAGGAAGCCCACGATCAAACAGGACCACCTGTCCGTATTATCATTAAGCAATCCTATTTCTGAGATTATTTCACCCGCATAGATCGCGTGGACCCGCATGAGGTATTCCTCGCATGGGACTATTTCACCCGCATAAGCCCTTACGGACTCGCATGAGGTATTCCTCGCATAGGCTGGACCCGCCCGCATGGGACTATTTCACCCGCATAAGCCCTACGGACTCGCATGAGGTATTCCTCGCATCGTGGGTAGCAAATCCACGGAAATATGCAATGCCACAAACCCGGGGAATGACCCCGCAATTATTTTTGAACTACTAGCACAAATCCGGCTATCACACATAACATAAGCACTACCGGCTTATCATACAATATATAATCAAGTTAAGCAATCCCCTAACTTCTTATTATTCTGTTTCATATACACTCTCATTTTAGTTTACTTAAGGCACTAACATGTTCTTAAATAAAAATCCGGGAATTTAACCCAAAGTACTACGTACTTCCATTCTTTCAAAATGACTCATTTCATTATAAAACTTCCAAGATACTAATAACCGTAGTATCAAGTTACAATTTCTTTTTCAAGGCAAGTCACAATACTTTTAGAAATAAAATTAGGCTTCTAAATCAAGTGACTTCTTCTCTCGTAAAAGCCTTAGGCAATTGATGCCTTTAAATCAAATTGCCTTTCAAATAAATCAATTCATTTATCTTTCCATAAAGCCAATATAACCAACTCCCCATAAAGTCGTTATATTCACTTTATACCTAAGTCAAGTACAATTTCCTATCCAAGGGACTTATACGTTTAAAACGAAACAAGTGTCACATTCTTTAAAACTCTTCAAGTCCCTTAACATGCTTAAATTTCTTAAGAGTAAACCATTCTCTTATTAACTTTCCATAAAGCTATTATAACCAACTTCCCATAAAGCCGTTATACTAGCTTTATACATTAGCAACTTACATACTTCTTTTTAACCAAGAGACTTAAACTTTCCAATAAAACAAGTATCAAAATACTTTCAACATACTTAAAGTCTCTTAACTTTTGAAAACCAAGATATCCTTAATAAAATTAAACAAGTGAGTTAATTCCCTAACTCAAACAACTTGGGCATTCTTAAAATAAGCCAAGGATATCAAATAGACTAGATTGTCAAAGTCTTGTACGTCTGCCGTACTATACATTTACAACTTAATCATGGTCAAGAGATAAGAAAGTTCCACATACCTCTTTGGTTTAATCCACTTGCTAAGTCCAATCGCCGTACGTAGTATGCCAACCTATAATGACCATAGTACGTCTATTAACTTCTAGTTTCAAACGTAGAATATTCCAAGTGCAAGTCACTAAATTCTACGGAAAATCGGAGACTTCCTTTGTTTTACTAACTTTGCCACATTTTTCAAGGCAGAATACAATAACCAAACAGCCCCAATTGGCTCACAATTATATAGAAGGTAGTCCAATACAAATGACTAACTAAACAGCCCCAATTGGCTCACAATTTTATAGAAGGTAGTCCAATACAAATGACTAACTAAACAGCCCCAATTGGCTCACAATTTTATAGAAGGTAGTCCAATACAAATGAATAACCAACTAATACAAACTACAAGTCCAAAATCGGCACCTTGAGTTCAACAAAACCAATTCTTATCCAACTTCCATTTCAATCCATATTGGTAGCATAACATGATATCAAGTCGCATTTGATTATAATAACCATAATCTTTAAGTAAGTAACATGCGACGATTCTAACAACGATTAAATTGTAATTCAACTTAGTCATGGCTTACATTACATTTCGGATTTCCAAGGCTATAATCAATCCATAACCCTTATAACCTCAATATAACAACTCCATGCTTGCAACATATAAAGCTAACAACAACCATATAAATAATCTTGTAATACTTTCAAAGAACAAGATTATACCTCAATGATTCTTAATCCAACTCCAATCCGAAGTCGCTCCTTAGTAGTTTATAGCCTCTCCAAGACACTTCAATCCGATTGTTGAGACCCTTAGAACAACACCAACAATTATCCTTCAAAACTCCAAACAAAACCTAGAAAGACCCTTAGGTTTTCGTTTTGCGACTAACCCGCAAACCACCTTTTTCCAAGACTTTTCTATTGAGATGTGTTTACAATACACCTAAGAACCTTGGTTTAAAGTGTGGGATCAAAAGGACAAGAAACGAAAATTTTTCTTTCTTGTTTGTCTTGAACCCGAGAGCAATGCTCTAAGTTCATCCAATTTTTGTGAAATTTCTAAGTGTTAGCTCACTCTAGCACTACTAGTAGTAATATAAAGGGGCATGGAGGGACAATATGTAACCATATGGGTGGCTAGGATGAAGTCTTACATAAAAATCAAGACTAATTGACCTTGACTTAGTCAACCTTCTCATGCTACACAAGTTGCAAGACTTGTCTTGCAACAAAGGTCCAATGACCCTCTTGCCCTTGCACATTTCGACCAAGGCATCACATAAGGGGGGTGACACGTGTCGCCCTCCCATTCGTTACAATAATACATTTTCCGACAATTCCATAATTTCCGATAAATTTTTACAAGTCTCAAATCTTAACATTTGTGAGTTCTTACTTACGTTCTTATAAACATATCACGAAATTAGGTGTAGCTACTTATTGCGATCTTTAGAGTGAAAGAATGAAACCAATCCTAAATATCCTGCGACCTCACGATTATAGATGTGGTGCACAACACACGATAATCAAGACTCTACTAGACACGGTGTAGACACATTAGAGGACTAATCGCTCGATACCACTTTTGTCACGACCCAGGCCGGGGCGCAATCGTGCCCTCAGGGGCACCCAAGCAGTATACATCGAGAGAATAGCGGAACATACATAACTCATAACCTGTATAAAGTAAACATCACTGGCAAGCCGATAAAGTGCGCTTTCCATAAAATATACTTAATCAAAAGTACAACTTGTTCTTACAGCCCAAAACCACAAACGTGACCACAGACCTCTAAGAATAACAACTGTGGCGGGACAGGGCCCCGCCATACCCCTGAATGTACACAATACCTATAGCATCAGGGAAGAACCGTACCAACAAAACAAGCTTCCGGAGGAATGGAGCTTCGACAGGAACAGTGATCCTAAGAATGAGGATCCACCACGCTTACCTCTACTGCGGCATGAACGCGGCCCAGAAGAAGTCGATTACACAATATGTACTAAGTATGCGAAACTGGAAAAAATACTGAAAATACCTCAAGTACAAAATAACTGGAGTCATGTATAAAGATCAGTTCACAAAACACTGTGCCTTACTAATAATGAGAATATCAACATATAATATACTGCATGAAAATAGGAAGCTCATGGTCAAAGCAAGGTCATCCGCCCCGCAGTATCATTAAGCACTCCTACTCCTGGGACTATTTCACCCGCATGGGTCATGTGGACCCGCATGAGGTATTCCTCACATAGGCTGTACTCACCCGCATGGGACTATTTCACCCGCATGAGCCCTACGGACTCACATGAGGTATTCCTCGCATCGTGGGTAGCAAATCCACGGAATAAGTGGTATAACGTCTTGGGGGTTTACCCCTCATTTATACTCTTACCCTGAAGCAGATGGTATAACGTCTTGGGGATTTACCCCTCATTTATACTCTTACCCTGGAGAAGGTGGTATAACGTCTTGGGGATGTACCCCTCATTTATACTCTTACCCTGGAGAAGGTGGTATAACGTTTTGGGGATGTACCCCTCATTTATACTCTTACCCTAGCTCAACCGGCCATCATACATAATATAAATAAAAGGAAAATCCGGGGATTTAACCCAAAGTACTACATACTTCCACTCTTTTAAAAATGACTCTTTTTCACATAAAACTTTTGGGCAATTGATGCATTAAAACCAATTTGCCTTTCACAACCTCAAATCATTTATCCGTACTTATTTTACTTAGAGTAAATCTTTCTTTGTTATCCTTTCATAAAGCTAATATAATCAACTTCCCATAAAGTCATTATATTAACGTTATACCTTAGTCAATTACATTTTCCTAAAACCCAAGGGACTTACACTTTTAAAAGGAAAACAAGAATCATATACTTGAACACATCAAGTCCCTTAACTTTGAAAACTCAAGACATCCTTAAAACAAGTAAGGGATATCAAACCTTGTACGTATATCGTACTACATAGGTAAAACCATTCATGCTCAAGAGATAGGAACGTTCCACATACCTCCTTGGTCAATCCACTTGCTAAGTCCAAAATACCGCACGTAGTATGTCAACCTATAATGACCATAATACGTTTATAAACCTCTAGCTTCAATGTAGAATATTCCAAGTTCAAAGTCACTAAATCCTATGAAAAATCGGGCAGCATTTCCTTTGTTTCTACATACTTTGCCACCTTTTTCAAGGCCGAATTCAACATCCAAACGCCACATTTAAGGCCCAACAATCCAAACATTTCAAAGGGGATTACACACCTAAACTTGGATGTGTAAAATTCTGCCCCACAATGTACAACAACTAACCTAACAAGTTTAAGGTAGTATTTAGGCTACAACATGCTCACATAACCTTCTTAACCAATCCTTTCATATCCAAACCACATTTCTTACATGCAATGAATCTAAGAGCATTATTTACTACTACAAGTTCCTTCTTCTTCACATGCAACACAAATAACTAGCTACAAGAGAAGAATGGTTACCTTAGAGCTTTAGCCAAAATTATTCCAACAACTTTGCTAGCCTCCTTTCCAAGAACTCCACCACAATAACTCCCACAAGCTTCCTTTTTGCCACACCTTTTTCAGATTTTCCTCAAGCTTATATTTTCCTTTTGAAATTCTAGAGAGAAGTGAGAGCTTTAGCTTTAGAGAGAGAATGACTTTGAAAGATGACCAAGTCTTCAAGACTTGGTCAATATATAAGACATGCAAAAATCAGATGGGGGGGACACTTGTCACCCACCCATGGCCTCTTTTAAAACAAAACAGTGCAGAATTTTCCACTCAACTTCGCAAAACCCGCCTCGGCGCCGCCTGCGGCCGGGCGCCAACTCTGCCGACTCGAGAACATTCGGCGCCGCACGCTTCCGGTGCGCGGCGCTGCAACTTCAGCGAACCCTCAGATCAACTGGCGCCGCGTTCGCACCGGCGCAGCGGCTCACGGCTCGATCGAAACACCTTTCTGTCCAACTGCGCACTGAACTTGTAACTCCCATACCTTTCTACTCCGAGGTCCTATTGACGAACGGTTGGTTGCGTTGGAAACTAGACTCAACGAACTACGCACTAGGCCTTTGAAACACCTAGGAACTCTCAAAGTAACGGGTCATAACCCGCCCCAAAGTTGACCAAAAATTCATCCGAAACAATCCGTCAACCTATCCTTCTAAAATTTTAAGTCTTACTCCCTTTCGTACGCTCTCATACGCATGACCGGAACTACGGGGTGTAACACTCATCTCATCAAATCTCTGGTGCAACTGTTGTTGCTCCTGTCTTAGTTCTTGCTGTCCTTGCCTCAGGTCCTGTTAACCTTGTATCATTATGTCAAAATTCTGCATCATCCTCCTCTGGTTCATGAGTAACTGCTCCATTATAGGCACCGGAGGTTCTAAATCCAGGGGCTACTGGCGGCTGCTACCTGCCTCATGCTGAGCCTCTGTCTCAGGCTCATCTTCATCCATGGCAGCCTATGTTGCTGCTGCTGGTCTCCTTCTTGCTGCTGCTGGAGGGACTGGTTCTGAGAAGGCATGCACTATCCCATATGACACAGGAGGTTGGCCCTTCTCATATGTATCAGTGGCTAGGGTTGGGACTCCATGTCTGGAACATAAACTGCAAATAAGTGATCCATGTCCCAACCCACCTGTAGTTATAAACCTACTGGTTTCTCCAATGTTTTGCAAAATCTCCTTCCCAACGTCAATCGTCTTCCCTTGCATGATTCCATATATCATTTTTATTCTATCTGCTGGCACTCTGGTGAAGTGCGTCGATGGAATTAGACGGGCACTGGCGAAATATAACCAACCCTTGGCTGTTTTGTTGAACTGACATCTGCTCAGTCCTCTTGATCCATTTTTTGCAATATCATACTCAGCCCCAGGGTAGCATAATGTGTTTGCGACGATATCCCTGTCGATGTTGTTGGCGTTTCTAGACCAAGTTCTGAAATAGCTTCGATCATTCCCTCTTTCATCAACGTCGGCTGTTCTTAATAGCTCATTCACCACTTCGGCCGTCACAAGCACATACTGTCCTCTCACAAAGCACCTACCATTTACCCTCTCCGGAAAGTTAGCATAGAATTCTTTCACCATTACGGTGTTTTGTGGTACTATTCTTTCCGGGTTAACAAATCTCTTTCACCCCATGACCTCTATCATCGCCCGAATAGGTTCATAGGCATCTCCATCCTCAAATGACTCCATTTGGTACTCTATTCCTCTCTCAGGGATCAAGGGTCTAGTACTAAGTTTGTAATATCTATCTTCTGCTTTTTGACTGACAAACCTAGTAGTATCATATTGAGGCACGGATGTGGATGTGGAAACTCTCCTCTTCTTGAAAGACATTTTTAGATAAATTCGGCAGCGTTTCCTTTGTTTCAGCGATGTTACCCAGAAACTATCAATCAAACCAATCAAAACACAGTGTAATCAGCAAGCTACAACACTCTTCAACCCCCAAACTTCACTCAAAGCACCGGTACAACACCCCACGCTCACTACGTATAATCTTTCGCGAAAGTTTCACACCCAACTTCAACACACCACACACTATCCACCAATAAAACACCTCCCCAAACCTATTACCTCCCCTGATTGTTTTGAAAATTTCAAGAAAAGTGATAAAAATTACCTTGGACGGTGTTCTTCACGATTTTCTTGTTCCTAATGATGGATTGAGGCAATGGAATGAGGGTTGTTGTTTGAGATGGATAAGGGTGCAAGAAATTTAAGTACTTTGGTTGTGATTGAGTTTAGTTTGTGGAAGATTTTGAGTAAGGGAGGTTGATTTCGTGGGTTTTGGAGAAAGGAAAGGTTTAGGTTTTTGATTTGGAATAGGAAATCGGATTAGGGCTCCTTTAAAATTCAGATTTTTTGTCGCGGCGCCACGACCCTGCAATCGGCGCCGTGGCGCCCAAATTTCTGCGACCCTCTGAACTTCCAGCGTTGTGGCGCTCTGATTTGGCGCCGCGGTGCCCAAACTTCAGAGATCTTCTAGACTTTTGGCGCCGCGACCCTACAACTGGCGCCATGGCGCTCAACTTCCTGCGCCCTTCTGCATTCTCGGCGCCACGACCTTCTGTTGGACGCCGTGGCGCTGAGCTGATTTTTTTTTTCTTCTCTTCCCGTTTTCACCCTCCAAATTTTGGCCATGTACCTGTCATCACAACATGCAAACAATACCTTCCGTGAGACTGTTCTAATTAAAACTAGATTGCATAAAATAAAATAAAATAACCTTGGGTTGCCTCTTAAGTAGCGCTGTCTTTAACGTCGTTTAGCCGGACGCAAGTTCCTTATCAAGAGGCATGGGGTAAATTAACCCCACAACCTATCCATTTCATAAACATTTTTTGCTTCCGCCTTCGGGTTTTCGTTTTCTCTTTTTTCTCAAGAGAAGGTTTAGCGTACTGGTGAACTTATTTCCCTTGCTTTGGCTTTTACTGGCTCAACCGATGTGCTGACTGCAAAACACTTGCTTATGACTGGGGGTTCAACAATGTGTTTAAACATCTTGAAAACCATCTCTTCATTCTCTACTCTGAGTGTCAGCTCGCCCTTATCCACATCAATCAGGGCTCTCCCGGTTGCCAAGAATGGTCTTCCCAATATGATAGGGATCTCATCATCTTCCTCCATATCAAGGATGAGAAAGTCCGCAGGAAAGAAGAATTTTCCCACCTTAACGAATACATCTTCAATCATTCCACAGGATGCACCATTGTCTATCCGCCATTGCAAGCTCGCAGTGGTTGGTTTGGCTTCACCCAACCCCAACCTTTTGAAAACGGACAAGGGCATAAGATTTATGCTGGCCTCCAAATCACACAGGGCCCTGTTACATGTCACTCTGTCAATTGTGCAAGGCAATGTGAAGCTCCCTGGATCCTTGAGTTTGGGGGACAATTTCTTCTGCAAGATGGCACTGCATTCCTATGTCAATGTCACTGTCTCATACTCAGCTAGCTTCTTCTTCTTCCCAAGAATTTCCTTCATGAATTTAAAATAAGTAGGCATTTTCTCCAATGCCTCAATGAACGAAATGTTAATGTGCATCTTTCTGAATACCTCCAAGAACTTGGAGAATTGCTTATCAACTGCTTTCCTTTGCAACCTATGAGGGTAAGGAATCTTCTCAGTGTATTACCTCACTGGTACTGTTGGAACTTTCTCTAACATAGGGCGGTCTTTAGTAACCCTCTCCTTCTCTGCATCTACTCTCTGTTCTACTACAGGCTGGGGTTTAAATTTGTTTTACCGCTTTCCATTTCTGTGCCAGCTTTGCTGTTCTGGGGTTCATCTCTGTATTACTAGGCAGAGTGCCCTGTGGCCTGTTGTTTGTCATCTTTGCTAGTTGTCCCACATGCGTCTCCAAATTCCTGATAGAGGATCTTGTATCTGCCATGAACTGGGTATGTGAGTTGGTGAGTGTCAACAGGGATGCTCTCAACTCATCTGATTTCTCTTGTTGAGCAGGTGCACTGAATTGTTGTGAATATGAGGCCTGAGTGAATGGTTGCTGATTTTGGTATTGGCCTCGAAACTGGTTCTGCTGCCCTTGATCAACCCTCCATGAAAAGTTAGGGTGATTCCTCCACCCTGGATTGTAGGTATTTGAATAGGGGTTGTTCTGGGGCCTTTGGTAATTCCCCACTGCTTGGCATTCTACTTGCTCGATAGAAATATTGTTGGGGTCTGCTGATGGGCACCTATCAAAGGTATGATGACTTCCACATATCTCACAACTCAATGACATTTGAACTGCATTCACTGACACTGTGTTCTGTTGCAGTTGCTTGGTCAAGAGAGCAACATGTGCATTTAACGCTGTGATGGCATCAATCTCATGAACTCCTATTGCTCTTCTTCCACTCACCCATCTGTCCTCTGTTACATGATTATTGGTGGCCATGTCTTCTAGCAAATCATGAGCCTCATGTGCTGTCTTCCTCATGAAGGTTCCACCTGCAGCTGCGTCAATGATAGTTCTTGTGGTCCCGCTTAGCCCATTGTAGAAAATATGGACCAGATTCCACATCTCAATTCTATGATGTGGACACTTCCTCTGCAAATCTTTAAATCTCTCCCAAGCCTCATAGAGTGACTCTCCATCAGCCTGATAAAAATTGTTCAACTCCCCTCTCAGCTTAGCGGCTTTGGATGGTGGAAAGAACTTTGCTAAGAACTTTTGTGTCAACTCCTGCCATGTGAATATAGAATCTGTAGGCAGGGAATTCAACCAAACTTTCGCTCTATCCCTGAGTGAGAAGGGAAAGAGCCTCAATCGGATAAGCGGCGTCGATGCGTCATTATACTTGAAAGTTGCACACAACTCCAAGAAGTTCGCTATGTGCATATGAGGATCTTCCGATGGTAACCGTCCGAACTGAACAGTATTCTGCACCATACTCAGGATCGCATGCTTGATTTCGAAATTATTTCTTCCTATTATTGGGAGCCTGATGCAAGTCTGTGCTCCATTCACCCTTGGCAGCACATAATCTCTCAAGCTTCTCTCAGCTTGGACCTGGACCCTCTCTTCCACATCCATTGGTAACCTCCGGGGCATCCTTCGGTTAGGTTGATGATCACCTAACCCTTCGTTCATCTCATTGTTGTTCTGCAAGCCTCCCATTGCTATTAAAGCCAAAATCCGTTTGTTTCTCCGGTTCTGCTTGCAAGTCTTTTCAATCTCCGGGTTGAAGGGAACGAGTGTATCTGCTCCTCTTCTTCTTCGCATAAACTAGATGCCTGCAACATATCAAAATCAACAAACGAAGCACGACGCACGGTTTCACGAATAAAAGAGAAAAATATAGTAATAAATAAATAAAAATAAAAACCAAATTAGAAAATAGGAATAGATAGAATGATATTGAACTACGCCAATCCCCGACAACGGCGCCAAAAACTTAATGCGCATTTATGCACACACTTAACGCAAGTGCACGTGTCGTGACAAGTAATATAGTCTAGAAGATCGAGTTATCGTCCTCAGAAATTAGTGTCCAATTAACAACCTCTATTCTATGGTATCTATTTGGTAACCGATAATTAATGAATTATTTATAACTATAATTATAGATGCTAACTAAATTACTTTATGTTACTTCAGATATGGTGGAAATAGGGCTTCCAAACCTCCTCGACTATCGCTCATCTTATTTGTTAATGCAAATAATTATGGTTCTTCTTCTATTTTGAGATAGCAGGTTAACTAAGCCGTTTTATACTCTTGTTAAGGTAATATAAACACTCAACCCCAATATAGAACCCTTCTACCTTTCGGTGACAAGATTGACTATAAAGGAGGATTAAGAGCAATAACCTATTAAGCTACACAAGTATCGGGGTACTTTCGTCCACGATTTAACCTATGTTTATTCAACTATAGCATATTCACAATCTCCCATTTCGGCTTTCGATTAGAAATCATATAAGTTATGATAATTAGTGATCAATTAATTACCAAGCAATCAAGACAAATATTGAATAAATCTCAACAATATTAAGAAGAAACCAAAACATGCATTAATTCATAAGAATGAGTTTCAAGCGATTCGATATGGAAAGCCCTAAATTAAGTTAGTTCCTAGCCATAGACATGCCAAGAACTAAACTAATATCCAACATAAACTAAAAAGAAATAAAATAAAGAACAAAGAAATTACACAAAAGTAGTCTCCAATCTTGATCTCCAAGTTGTGATGAATAGTCAAAAGTGGGAACCCTTAATCTGACCTAGAAAGGTCCTTTTTATAGCCTAGAAAACATTTACCAACTTTTCCTTCTTGGCCTTGGCTCATTCCCATTCGGTTGGCGAATTCGCCGCCTGGCCGCAGAATCGCCATGGTGCCGCTTCGCGGCCCGAGTTTCCAACTTTCTAGCTTTTTGAGCTCTGGAACCTCTGTTTCTGCCCTCTTTTCGCTCATTTTCACCAATGTGCCACTTTAAACCATTATGACTAAAAAGAAAGAAAATATATCCTAAGACGACACATATTTGTACAAAAATGGGCAAAAGACTAACTAAAAATGACTCAAAAAGTGTATATAAAATACATCGATCAAGACCCAAATATGATTAGTGTCGATATGTGAAGGCATGTAGGGTAACACTATGTCAATTGTTCATTCGATCTATGGATTTAATGAGAGAATATAAATGCTCGATTTATAATCGAGACGTTTGAATGCATAATGATTATTTAATTAAGTTGAAATTGGATTTGGGATTCAATTAAAATGATAACGGGACGACGCCCCACACTGGACATCGAGGGTCGCGACGCCTGGAACATAGGGCCACATCGTCTCTTTTTTGGACTGCGGCGCCGATCAGGTAGTGGGTCAGTCTGACTGACCCATTTCACCTCATTTTTTAGGTTTGGCCCATGAGAAACCCTAGTTTCATTTTAAACCTAAAACTCAACTATATAGAGGAATTCTATTCATTATTCGAAATACACAAACACAATATTATTCATATATCATTCTAAGTCTTAGAGACCTAGAACCAAATTTCTCTCTCGAAACTCTGCCGAATTTCCTAGTTGTTTGAAGGAGGTATATATCGGAGTTATTGAAACTTATTGTCGAGGATCAATTGCGTGCGCACCCTTGGAAATTACTAAAAAACTCTAGAGTTTTGAAACCGTAAGTATTCTATTGAAGTATTACAGTTATATACATGTTATGTATTTGCATGTATTTTACATTAATAGATAATTATCCTGCAGTTCGTCGCTTGTTGGGGTTGAAACACAAATTTTCAATTTCTGCTACGTACACAAACCCAACAAAATTCCTATAGTGGTATCAGAGCTTGGGTTGTTATGTAGTAATCATTAATATTAATATGGGTTAGAATTTGTTTAAATCTAAAATTTATGTCGTTTAAAGCTTGAAAACCAACTATCTTAAGAGTACATCATCATGGTCTCCCAAACTAATAAACAATGTTGTAATCGAGAAGTCAATCCGATCTAACTCTTGTAAGTCGATGTGCGTAACCGGTTTATTGCGAACATGGTGCACTGAAGAAAAGAACGAGAAGGGATCGGATGATGGTCGATGAATGTGTAGTTTAATAGTGAAGGGTAACGAAGATGAATATGCAAATCTGACCCTGAACCAGTTTTAGGGTTTTGAAAATGCAGATTTTGTGTTTTTGAGACGGAGGCGCCGCGACGCCACCTAGGGTTTTAAAGGCGGCGCTGCAACTCCACGATGGAGTGCCGCGACGCAACCTAGGGTTTGAAGAGGCTCTGCGGCGCTGTTCATCCCGAAAGCCGAGAGGCACTGCCTCTAGGGCGCCGCAACACCACCCAATTAGGGCCGCGACGCCGAAGCTCGAGAAAAAAAATTCCAAAATCAGAAACTGAAGTTTTAAAAGTTTCTGATTCTGAAGTTTAAGAGTTTCAGAATATGAAATTAAAACTTTTTCAAATAGGCAGATATGGCCTTTTAGGGAAAATATGTAATTAAAATAAGTTTCTGAAAACAATTTTGGTCCTTGGGGACAAATATGTAATTAATTTAAATTCTGGAAATCGCAGTTATGTCTCTAAAATCTAAAAATATTTTCTGAAAATTAGAAATTGATTTTCAGAATTTAAAGGGATTCAAAATTGAAATTTTAAATTCTTGAGGGACTAAACTGTAAATTCTAAAAATCTGTAATTTATAGGAATACCCTGAAATTAATTTTTAAAATCAGAAAATGTTTAAGGGACTATTTGGATTAGACTTAAATTTTAAAGTTTAAACAAATTAACCCATGATTATTATTAATTGTATATTATTGAATAATATATGAATTATATGGTAAGTGTTTAAATGCGTACATTTACTTATGAGATAATGACCGCTATGACTATATGGGTAGAAGACACCCAATAATTGATCAAACCATCTTATATCATGTCTATTGGGTTGATGTTTTCCAACTAAATGTGTTTTTAGAAATTGCATGATTAGATGTCGTATTGGATATGACACAAATTTTTTATCTTGATTAAAATCACCGAAACTGAAATGTTTTCCAAATTTTAAATACAAGTCTAAATTAAAACGTGTCATCCATTATAATTGTTAGAGTGCAAAATCTTTTTCGGCGATACGAGTATTTATGCCAAAGCATTTGCTCTAAGTCTACGAGGACTCAAACTCTTTTATAGATGTGTTTTAAATGTAAATGTAGATGATAAACTTTTATGGGTACTTACACCAAAATGTTTGCTCACAAAGACCAAATTTACATAGATACATAAATCGCAATCGTGTAATGAGGTTGACTTGCTTAGACAAATCTTGATGCCAAAGCATCAGACTAATCTAAGGACGCAAGATTGGATATAATATTTGATCAACCAAGAGTTGCAAATAAGTTTTGCAATTGGTTTAGAACTTACTAAGATGTGTTATTGAAGTTATCAGCCGAAGCAAACACGGAGATAGCATAGGCTTGGATCTTGGCCCATTATGACCTTAAATTAATATAGATATGTATTCTACCATGGGGTCGTAGAAGTATGTTAAAATAGTGGGAGCTAATTAAACAAAAGACCATGTTGATTAGCCTAAACGAATGTGTGTAATAGGAAATAAATTTGAGTTTAACTTCCTGTCTATCTAACTCTTAATATTATCAAAATATTGAGTCTATCATTGAAAATTTTGATGGAAATGAACATACTTACTAGACCCAACTATCTAGACTGGCTAAGGAATTTGAGAATTGTACTAAAGACAGGAAAAAATAGAATACGTATTGGACAAAGTATTCTCCACAGTCTTTGTCGAGGATTCTGCAGAATATGCCACATTCGATAAGGTAGCCTACCAGAAGAACCTAAATGATGCCACTTCAGCATAATGCGTGATGTTGTCTTCCATGTCAGTGGAGCTTCAGAGACAACACGAGAACATGGGCCGTAACGAAATGCTCGAACACTTGAAGAGTCTCTATGACTCCCAGTCCCAAACTATAGAATATGAGTTGTTGATAGAACTCTTCAAGTGTAAGCTAAATGAAGGGGCTAAGTGTCTCAGCATGTGTTGAAGATGATAGGGATGATAGAAAGGCTAGCCTCGATTGGTATAAAGCTGTAGAAAAACGTTGCTTCCACCCTCACCCTGAACTCTCTCCCTCGTACGTTCGAGAATTTTATTGTAAACTACAATATTAACGGAACGAAGGCGAGTCTTCCGGAGTTGCACAACATGCTCAAGACCTTTGAATATTTAACTACCAAAGGCAGAGTTGTGCTCATGGTGAACTCTACTAGCCGGCCCAAGCCGAAAGGTAAGGAATGGCAGAAGGAGAAGGGCAAAGCAGTCGCTGCGCCATCAGCTACGAAGCCTAAGGGAAATGTGAAGAAGAAGAAGGTGAATCCGGCTAAGGATGTATGCCTCAACTGCAACAAGAAAGGGCATTGGAAGAAGGACTGCACTGCACCATGAGGAGGAAAAATATCAGGTGCTTCTACCTCTAGTGGACAAGGTATGTACGTCATTGGAATAAAGAGAAATATTCAATGTACAAAATAAATGAGCTAAGATAAGTAATAAAAACTCAACCTACCTATGGCATTGTTGTCACGACCCGAGCCGACGGGCCGCGACTGGTGCCCTAGCTGGGCACCCTTCTACCCACACATCACATATAATCAACTGAGACTCGTAACACCACATAACAAAGAGATCTTATCCCATGAACTGTAATAGTAAACTCATATAATAAAATAGGCAAGCCGACAAGGCCGCCACTGCACATAGAGATATCCAAATGAACTACAACTCACACATGTCCAAATACACATTTACCACCCACACCTGTCTACAGACCTCTAAGAGTATGATAATGACATATGACGGGACAAGGCCCCGTCGTACCCCTGAATATACATAAGTCTATAATCAAAGATCTGTACCAAAATGACAAGCTCCAGAATAATGGAGCTATCTCAACAAGCTGAGCAAGGATCCTAAGCTCGAGGATCACCAAATTGAGTACATATACCTGCGGGCATGAACACAGCCCCCCAGAGAAGGGAGTCAGTACAATAATGTACCAAGTATGTAAACATAAAGTACTGTAAATAAGATCATAACTGGCCAAAAATGATAGGGACAAGTATGATAATCGAAATACCAGATCCAACTGTGCCATATAAAAATGAGAATCAACTGTGCCTTTTAAAAAATGAGAGTCATATACTGTCATGGGTATCTATACCCGTATCATGAAAGCATGTCCATGAAATCATATACTGTCATGAGTATCTATACTCGCATCATGGATACATGTCCATGGAATCATATACATATAAACATTTTCGGCCCTCTAGCGAGGGACTCGGTGAACAAGTGCTAGGATCTGCGCACGTCTGTCATGAGTATCTATACTCGCATCATGAATACATGTCCATGGAATCATAATACATATAACATTGCCGACCCTCTAGTGAGGGACTCGGTGAATGGAATAATAACACTTGCACGATTAGCTATCATGAGCAACCATGTGCAATTTAAATCATCCTTTGACTCTCAATAAAATCTTTTAAGTGAACTTTCATTTTAGAAAAACCAAGGCACTATCATATCATGTATCATTAAGAATTAGGATCCAATAGAACTATGTACGTCCGTCGTACACTTACTTAATATAAATCATGCCAAAAGAAGAAATGATAGTTTCACATATCTTATCGGCTATACCAACATGATAAGTAGAATCGTCTTAATTAGCACTTCAACCTATAATAACAATAAAATGTCTATCAACTTCATGCTTACTAGTGTAAGTCATATACCACAATATGGTTCTCTTTTCATAGAAAAATTCGGACATCACTTCCCCTATTTATACATACATCCACGACTTACAAACAAAACCAATAACATCAATAACAAGTATCAATTAAAGACATAACCAAAACAGCAACCAAGGTGATCGACACACCTACTTCACATGATAATCCTGCCTCTTAATCCATATAAAAACAGTCCACTAAAATAGTCCATACTTCAACAACAACGAGAGTAAAATGTGAAGCTTTTCGACACCATTCTATACCCTTATTCCTTTAGGACATTCATTAGCAATTACCACATTAAACATGCATAATTGTAACTAAATTTCCAGCATTATACACGCATAAAACAACCTCTAAAACAACACAACAATATCCAACAGTTTCAAGATGTCTCGGCCAACAACCAATACCAAAGACCTTTTCATAACTCCTTAAGATCCAATTCATATTTCGATACTTTTATATAAACTACTTCAACTTTCAATAACAAGATTTCCTTCAATATATGCAATTAGTGACGCTAATAACAATAACAACCAACAAATCCAATACAATAAAAATAGTCCATAAATCGGCTATCTTGACAAAACTATCACATGCACTTCTTATTCTCCATTTCTCTTAACACAAGTTCTTCCCTAAATTATAACATCATTTAACTTCCATTATCTTTAAGAGGAAGAAGAATTCTTACATTAATCTTATGCCAAAACAATCCCTAAGTCTCGACCACTGCTTCACTTTTGCACAACTTCTTCACGTTACAATAACACACACATATCCTCTACAAGCTTGTAACCATCTTGCTTTCATGTTTACCTTCCATAAGGTTCATCTCCAAGCTTAGGGTTTCAAGGTAGTTTTGAAGCCAAAAATCGTGACCCACTGTTTTGGAGAGTTAACTTGGCTTAGAACTTAGTTAAAGAGCTTAATATTGGAAAATAACTTAATCTTGTTCTTCACTTTGCTAAGGATTTCGAAAACTTGAAGGAGAAGGAAGAGAGAAAAGAGTTTGGATGAGAAGATATTTGTGAGATAAAGGCAAAGAAGTCTTGCAAGCCTTGTATATAACCGGTTCTTGTAGGACAAGTGGAGGGGGGGGGGCCCATGAACCCCACTTGTCCATTTGTCTTTCTCTTCACAAAATATCTCTCACACTTATCCAAATATTGTGAAATTTTCGATGGACTCTTACTTCATAATGCCAACACTTAATAATATAACACTAAGTCCATAACTCTATTGGAAAGAATTCAACTACTAGTATTACTTCTCGTCGTCACATTTATTGTATCCAAAATTATAATATGTAAATATACTTCCTTCCAACGTTCAAATCTTATTTTCCTTAGTTACGTTCTCACTTATATGCCCTGGAATTACGGGGTGCAACATTCTTCCCTCTTAGAAATATTCGTCCTGAATGTTCATAATAGGTCTCAAGCTATACAAATTTCGGCATAGTCTCCTTTAACTATACCTACCAACCTATACTCAGCAAACACAAAGATGCCTCACATGACCACAATATAACACATAGTCTCATTCATCAATCAAAATAGTCAAATAGGAATTGGAATTACCTTTAGGCATTGGGAACAAGTGAGGATACTTCCTATTCATCTCATCTTCTGCTTCTCACGTCATCTCTTCCCTATTATTGTTCTGCCACAATAACTTGATGGAAGCCACATCCTTAGTCCGTAACATTCTAACCTGGCGATCAAGTATGGCTATGAGACTCTCCTCATAAGAAAACTCCTCTGTCACCTGGACATCATCTACTGGGAAGACTCTAGAAGGATCACCAATACACTTACGCAACATCGATACATAAAAAATTGGATGTACCACTTCCAAATCAGATGGTAGATCCAATTCATAGGCAACATTGTCTATCCTATGAATAACCTGATAAGGCCCAATGTATCTCGGGCTAAGCTTCACTTTCTTACCGAACCTCATCACACCCTTCATGGGTGATACCTTCAAGAATACCCAATCATCAAGCTGAAACTCTAAGTGTCGACGTCGATTATCTGCATAAGACTTATGTCGACTCCGGGATGCTAATAATCTCCCCTGGATAAGCTTCACCTTATCAACAGCTTGCTGAATTATGTCTGGGCCAAGTAACTTAGTCTCACCCACATCAAACCAACCAATAGGTGACCTGCACTTCCTCCCATAAAAGGCCTCGTACGGGGCCATCTGAATGCTATAATGGTAGCTGTAGTTATACGCAAACTCAACGAGTGGTAAATGATCCTCCCAGCTACTTCTGAAGTCAATAGTACAGGCTCTCAGCATATCCTCTAGTGTCTGAATAGTATTCTATGCCTGCTCATCAGTCTGAGGATGAAATGATGTGCTAAGACTCACCTGTGTCCCCAATCCCTTCTGGAACGATCTCCAAAAGTTAGTTGTAAACTGAGATCCTCTATCTGATATAATAGATGTGGGAACCTCATGCAGTCTCACAATCTCCCTGATGTATAGCCTAGCATAGTCCTCAGCTGAGTAAGTAGTCTGTTGGAAAAAATGGTGATTTAGTCACCTATCCTGATAACCCATATGGAGTCATACTTACTGCGCGTGCGAGGTAACGCGAATTGAAGTCCATATTAATCACTTCCCACTTCCAAGTCGGGTTCCCTATCTCCTGCAATAATCCACCAGGCTTCTGATGCTCAACTTTAACCTGTTGAAAATTCGGACACTGTGCAACAAACTCCGCTATGTCCCTTTTCATGCCATCCCACCAATATACGCATATGAGGTCATTATACATCTTTGTTGACCCCGGATGAATAGAATACCTAGCATTGTGTGCCTCTCCCATAACCTGCTGTCGTAGTCCTGCAACCTCAAGTACACACAACCTGCCTTTATACCGTAGCACCCCATCAGGTGCAACCTCAAATAGAGTCTTCTCCTTTCGAAGAGCTGCATCTCTATACCATGCCATGCCATAACATGATCCTCATACTGATGCCTCTTCACCTCGTATACGATAGAGGACTCATCAACCCCTCGAATAAGAACCCCACTATCTCCGGAATCGGACAACCGGACTCCAAGGCTCACTAACTGGTGTATCTCACGAACAATCTCCTTTCTTTCCGGTTGCATATCCATCAAGATACCCATAGATCAACGGCTAAGATCATCTGCTACCACATTGGCTTTCCCTAGGTGGTACAAGATATTAACATCATAGTCCTTAAGTAACTATAACAATCGTCTCTGCTGTAAGTTCAACTCCTTCTGCTTGAAGAAATATTGGAGACTCTTGTGATCCGTGTAAATATCAACATGAACTCCATATAAATAATGTCTCCATATCTTCAAAGCATGTATCACTGCCGCTAACTCTAAATCATGAGTAGGGTAATTCTTCTCGTGCTTCCTGAGCTGTCGGGATGCATAAGCTATAACCTTACCATGCTGCATCAACACACAACCTAGCCCAACACCCAAAACATCACAATAAATAACATAACCCTCTAGTCCCTCAGAAAGAGTTAAAACTGTCAACTTATCCTTCAACAACTGGAAGCTTTGCTCACAAACATCCGTCCATTGGAACTTAGCTGCCTTCTGAGTTAGCCTTGTTAAAGGCGCTGAAATTGAGGCAAACTTTTCCACAAACCTCCTGTAATACCCTGCTAGCCCCAGAAAATTGCGTACCTGTGTAGGAGTCGTAGGTCTGGACCAAGTCTTAACTGCCTCAATCTTCTGTCTATCCACCTGAACAACATCAACTCCGATAATATGCCCCAAGAATGCCACTGAGGCCAACTAGAATTCACACTTAGAATACTTAGCATACAACTTTCGGTGCTGGAGTACCTTAAGTATCGTCCTCAAATGGTCTGTATGCTCCTCTTCTGATCGTGAATAGACTAGAATATCATCAATGAACACGATAACAAACATATCCTAGAATGGCTTGAACACCCGGTTCATCAAATCTATAAATACCACTGTATCATTGGTCAATCCAAAAGACATCACTCTAAACTCATAATGCCTGTATCAGGTCCTGAATGATGTCTTTGGAATATCTGCCTCCCTGACCCGCACCTGATGATAACTTGACCGCAAGTCTATTTTCGAAAAATACTTGGCACCCTGCAATTGGTCAAATAAATCATCAATCAAGGGGAGGGGATACATGTTCTTAATTATCACCTTATTCAGCTGCCTATAATCAATACACATCCGTAGCAATCCATCTTTCTTCTTCACAAATAATACCGGTGCTCCCCAAGGAGATGTGCTAGGCTTAATGTAGCATTTTTCCAATAAGTCTCTCAGCTGCTCTTTCAACTCCTTCAGCTCTGAAGGTGTCATTATATAGGGAGGAATAGATATGGGTTGGATATCTGGTAGTGAATCTATAGTGAACTCTATCTCCCATTCTGGAGGAAGACCCGGAAGATCATCTGGGAATACATCTGGGAACTCACTAA
Organism: Przewalskia tangutica; assembly: GCA_029844215.1. Taxonomy (NCBI): domain Eukaryota; kingdom Viridiplantae; phylum Streptophyta; class Magnoliopsida; order Solanales; family Solanaceae; genus Przewalskia; species Przewalskia tangutica. Next base: position 85,786,360 of record CM056735.1, on the reverse strand, counting down.
CTATCGGAACTGACTGAAGAGTCGGTACCTCAGCTTCCGTATCATGCACCCGAACCAAGTGAAAAATATAGCCTTTTCTGACCATCTTCTTTGCCTTGAGGTATGAAATAAACTTACCCCTCAGCGATGCGGTATTCCCTTTCCATTCTATAACTGGTTCGCCGGGAAACTGAAATCGAACCAACTTCTTTCTACAATCAACGTTAGCATAACAAGAAGCTAACCAATCCATACCCATAATTACATCAAAGTCAGTCATGTCTAGCTCTATCAAATATGGCATGGTATGACGACTATATATACCCACCGAACACTTTTTATATACACTCTTAGCTATGATTGAATCTCCTATCGGTGTAGCTACCTCAAAAGATTCTATCGACTTAGGTTCTATCCCAATTCTACTAGAAACAAGAGAAGATATATAGGATAAAGTGGAACCTGGATCTATCAATGCATATACGTCACAGAAAAAGATTAATAATATACTTGTGACAACATCCGGTGACACCTCCTGATCGTGTCTACTGGCCAAAGCATAAATGTGGTTCGAAGGACCACCAGAACTAGAAACTCCTCCACGACCTCTACCACGGCGTGCTGGCATGTGAAAACCCTGCCCTGCGGGGTGCATAGCTATAGAAGATGATGAACCAAAGATCCGATGGTCGAGTCATCCCGCATACCATCTCTAAAAGGACATTCCCTCCTCATATGGCCTTGACGGCCGCAAGAAAAACAAGCACCCGTAGGAACGCGACACTCCCTAAAATGTTGTCTACCGCACCGAGAACACCGAGTCAAAGGTGGCCTCGACTGAATAGAACCCCTGTGAACCTGTGAACCTGAAGTCCGGGAGCTCTGACCAGCTCCTGAATACCCTGTGCGATCGATTCTCCTACCCGTAGACTGTGGAGGTGCACTCTGTGCTGGCTGGAAAGAATATCTAACAGGCTGCTGAGGCTACCCGCCTCGAAACTCACCAAAATATCCAGTCGACCTAGCCTCTTATCTTTGGCCTCGGTGCGTGCTCGCTCTGTCTGTCGCGCCCTGTCGCTCCTCCACCCCCTGTGCATATGCCTGTATCCGGGCAATATCCATACCTGGCTGAAGAGCCACTGCCATGCAACCATCAGTCAGATAGCAATCGAGTCCCATCACATAGTGATGCACTCTATCGGCCATATCAGCCACAATCGTAGGCGCATATCTAGTCAATGAGTCAAACTCCAGGCTATACTCGCGAATGCTCCTGCCACTCTGCCTCAACTGTAGGAATCTGTCAACTCTAGCCCTCCTCATCTCTGGAGGCAAGAAGTGATCAATGGATGCCTCTGTAAACTCATCCCATGTTGCTGGAGGAACATCCTCTCCTCTAGACAACTCCCAAGACTCGTACCAGTTAGTAGCTATATCCCGTATCCTATATGAAGCCAACTCCACAGACTCAGTCTCCGAAGCCTTGATTACCATCAACGTACACTGCATCTATCAGATGAACTCCTGCGGATCATCCTCGGGCTATGACCCGAAAAACTCTGGAGGGTTACAATTCTAGAAGTCACGAACCCTCAAACTATCGGATCTAGGATCAACTTCTGGTCCCGGTGTCCGGTTCTATCCCTGCCACCAATCTAGTCAGTAGCTGAACTGCATCTCTCATGGCCCTATCCTCTGCCCCTGGAGGTGTGGGTATCGGAACCTCTGGAGCTGTTCTAAGCTCCTCTGGTGATGGCGGTGTAACTGAGCTCGCCGACTGGCGCACAATCTTAAGCATAGACTGGGCATGTGCCCTAGTAACTCTCTTTGTCTGACTAGTAGCTCCTGCTACTAACTTGCCCTTCTGGGCCACTGTCGCTTTCATCGGAGGCATAGCTGTAACATAATAATACTTTAGAGAGGGATTATCCTACTAACATAGCTCTATCGCACGACCTATGAGATGAAAGAATAGAAACCAATCCTAAATGTAATGTAGCCTTCTGTTTATAGGTGTGGTGCGCGACACAGATAACGAACTCTCTTGCACCGGTGCATGTAGACATTCAGAGAATGACGCTCACGATACCATTTTGTCACGCGACCGGCGATGGGCGCGGCGCCTTCTACCCACACATCACATATAATCAACTGAGACTCGTAACGCCACATAACAAAGGGATCCTGTCCCATGAACTATAATAGTAAACTCATATAATAAAATAGGTAAGCCGACAAGGCCGCCACTATACACAGAGATATCCAAATGAACTACAACTCATACATCCAAATACATATTTACCACCCACACCTGTCTACAGACCTCTAAGAGTATGATAATGACCTGTGACGGGACAAGACCCCGCCGTACCGCTGAATATACATAAGACTATAATCAAAGATCAGTACCAAGATGACAAGCCCCGGAACAATGGAGCTATCTCAACAAGCTGAGCAAGGATCCTAAGCACGAGGATCACCAAACAGAGTACCTATACCTGCGGGCATGAACACTGCCCCCCGGAGAAGGGGGTCAGTACAACAATGTACCAAGTATGTAAATATAAAGTACTGTAAATAAGATCATAACTGGCCAAAAATGACAGGGACAAGTATGATAATCGAAATACCAGATCCAACCGTGCCATATAAAAATGAGAATCAACTGTGCCTTTTAAAAAGTGAGAGTCATATACTATCATGAGTATCTATACCCGTATCATGGAAGCATGTCCATGGAATCATATACTGTCATGAGTATCTATACTCGCATCATGGATACATGTCCATGGAATCATATACATATAAACATTGTCGGCCCTCTAGCGAGGGACTCGGTGAACAAGTGTTAGGATCTGCGCACGACTGTCATGAGTATCTATACTCGCATCATGGATACATGTCCATGGAATCATAATACATATAACATTTTCGGACCTCTAGTGAGGGACTTGGTGAACATTGTCGGCCCATTATGGGACTCGGTGAATGGAATAATAACACTTGCACGAATAGCTATCATGAGCAACCATGTGCAATTTAAATCATCCTTTGACTCTCAATAAAATCTTTAAAGTGAACTTTCATTTTAGAAAAACTAAAGGCACTATCATATCATGTATCATTAAGGATTAAGATCCAATAGAACTATGTACGTCCGCCGTACACTTACTTCATATAAATCATGTCAAAAGAAGAAAAGATAGTTTCACATACCTTATCGGCTATACCTACACGATAAGTAGAATACATCTCAATTAGCACTTCAACCTATAATAACAATAACACGTCTATCAACTTCATGTTTACTAGTGTAAGTCATACACCACAAGATGGTTCTCTTTTCATAGAAAAATTCGGGCAGCACTTCCCCTATTTATACATACATCTGCTACTTACAAACAATGCCAATAACATCAATAACTAAGTACCAATTAAGGACATAACCAAAACAACAACCAAGGTGATCGACACACCTACTTCACATGTTAATTCGACCTCTTAATCCATATAAAAACAGTCCACTAAAACAGTCCATACTTCAACAACAACGAGGGTAAAATGTGAAGCTTTTCTACATCATTCTATACCCTTATTCTTTTAGGACATTCATTAGCAATTACCACATTAAACATGCATAATTGTAACTAAATTTCCAACATTATACACGCATAAAACAACCCCTAAAATAACACAACAATATCCAACAGTTTCAAGAAGTATCGGCCAACAACCAATACCAAACACAACAATATCCAACAGTTTCAAGAAGTCTCGGCCAATAACCAATACCAAAGCCCTTTTCATAACTCCTTAAGATCCTTTCGTATTTCTATACTTTTATATAAACTACTTCAACTTTCAATAACAATATTTCCTTCAAGATAACATGCAATTAGTGACGATAATAACAATAACAACCAACGAATCCAATACAATAAAAACAGTCCATAAATCGGCTAGCTTGCCAAAACTGTCACATACACTTCTTATTCTCCATTTCTCTTAATACAAGTTCATCCCTTAATTATAACGTCATTTAGTTTCTATTATCTTTAAGAAGAAGAAGAATTTTTACCTTAATCTTATGCCAAAACAGTCCCTAATTCTCTTCCACTGCTTCACTTTTGCACCACTTCTTCACGTTACAATAACACACACGTATCCTCTACAAGCTTGTAACAATCTTGCTTTCATGTTTTCCTTCCATAAGGTTCATCTCCAAGCTTAGGGTTTCAAGGCAGTTTGAAGCCAAAAACCGTGACCCACTGTTTTGGAGAGTTAACTTGGCTTAGAACTTAGTTAAGAAGCTTAATCTTGGAAAATAAGTTAATCTTGTTCTTCACTTTGCTAAGGATTTCAAAAACTTGAAGGAGAAGGAAGAGAGAAAAGAGTTTGGATGAGAAGATATTTGTGAGCTAAAGGCAAAGAAGTCTTGCAAGCCTTGTATATAATTTGCTTGTAGGACAAGTGGAAGGTGGGACCCATGAACCCCATTTGTCCACTTGTCTTTCTCATCATAAAATATCTCCCACACTTAGCCAAAAATTATGAAATTTTCGATGGACTCTTACTTCATAATGCCAAGACTTAATAATATAACACTAAGTCCATAACTCTATTGGAAAGAATTCAACTACTAGTATTACTTCTCGTCGTCACATTTATTGTATCCAAAATTATAATATGTAAATATACTTTCCTTCCAACGTTCAAATCTTATTTTCCTTAGTTACGTTCTTACTTATATGCCCTGTAATTACGGGGTGTAACAAGTGTAGACTTGATCATATCAATAAAACAAGGATAACAAAGTTGAGGAAGCTTGACTACCTCGAACAATTTGACTTAGAGTCTTATGGTAACCGCGAATCCTATTTAAAAGGTAAGATGACCAACAAGCCACTTTCTTGAAAGGGTGTGTGAGCCAATGAGGTACTTGAGTTGGTACATACTGATGTATGTGGACCATTCTAGACTCAAGCTAAGGTAGATTTCCCTTACTTCATTACTTTTACTGATGACTTCACAAAGTATGGATATGTGTATCTTATGAAATACAAATTCGAGACCTTCAAAAAGTTCAAGGAGTATAAGTATGAAGTAGAAAAATAACTCGCAACAAGAATCAAGACCCTTCGATCTGATCGAGAAGGTGAATACTTGAGCAATGAGTTTCTAGATTAGTTAAAGCTATATGGAGTCCATTCAGAGTGGACATCTCCTAGAACACCATAGAATGGTGTTGCCGAAAGGAGAAACCGAACCTTATTGAATATGGTTCAATCCATGATGAGCTTCTTAGCTCTACCGACATACCTTTGGGGACATACTATACAAACCTCAATATATGTTCTGAACATGATTCCTTCCAAGATAAGACACCCTATGAGATATGGTGCGGCAAGAAGTCAACTCTTAAATATATGAGACACTGGGGGTGCCGTGCATATGGAAACACACAGTGAGATAGATATTCCCGATAACAATGAAGCCTACAACCTATAGTGAAGCAATGTTGGACATTGATTCGAAGAAATAGCAAGAAGCCATGAAATTTGAGATGAAATCTATGCACATCAATCAAGTGTGGAACTTGGTTGATTTGTCAGCTGGGGTTAAATCCATAGGATGCAAATGGGTCTTCAAGAAGAAGATAGATGCATTTGAAAAGGTACAGACTTATAAAGCAAAGTTGGTGGCTAAAGGTTATAATCAACGGCCTGGGGTCGATTATGATAAAACTTTTTTACCTATTGCTAAGATTAAGCACATTCGGATTTTGCTTGAAATAACTGCATATTATGACTATGACATTTGGAAGATAGACGTCAAAACCGTTTTCCTCAATGGTAATCTAGTTGAGGAAGTGTATATGGAACAAACTGAGGGTTTTTCATCTAAGCTCAAACCAAATGTTGTATGCAAGCTACAGAAGTTCATTTATGGGCTTAAGAAAGCCTCGAGGAGTTGGAACATTTGCTTCGACAAGGCTATCAAGTTATTTGATTTCGTCTGAAGCAAAGAGGATCCATGTGTTTACAGTAAAGGCAAGGATGGGAGTATTGCCTTCATTATTATATATGTAGACGACATATTGATAATAGAAGACAATAAGAATCTCTTGCAGTCAGTCAAGGAATGGTTTTCCAATACCTTCATGATAAAGGATTTAGGTGAAACCTGCTACATTCTGAAAATTAGGATCTATAGTTATAAACCTAATAAATTGTTGGGGCTATCACAGTCAGTCTACATAGACAAAGTGCTTAGACGTTTTTCTACAGAATATTCCAAGAAAGGCGGTCTACCTATGGGTCAAGGCATCAAGTTATCTTAGAATGACAATCCTTCTAATGCTATACAACTTGAGTGTATGAAGAGGATCCCATATGCTTCGGCTATAGGATCAATCATGTATGTCATGACCTGTACTAGGCCATATATGGGCTTTGCACTTAGTATGACTTGAAAATTCCAATAGAATCCAGGGGAAGAACACTGGAAAGCAGTCAAGAGTATTCTTCAGTATCTTAGATGAACTAAAGATTACTTCTTAGTCTATGGTGGATAAAAAAAAACTAGTTGTTACTAGGTACACTAATGCTAGCTTCCAGACGGATCTTGATGACCTCAAATCTCAGTATGGATATACGTTCATTTTCAATGGTGTAGCTGTGAGCTGAAAAATTCCAAATAAGCTAAAACTGCTGATTCAACAACATAAGCTGAGTACATTGCTAGATTGAAAGCTGGTAAAGAAGCTGTCGCGATTTCTGAATTCATGAAGGAACTAAGAGTAGTTCCGAGTGCCAGTTGTCCAATAACTATTTATTGTGACAACACTAGTGCGATTGCACATGCTAAGGAACTAAGATCAACAAACATAAACAAATATGTACCAAGAAAGTACCACATATTCAGGGAGATGGTGGAGATTGAAGAGATTAGATTAGAATATGTTCTCACAGACGATAATCTAGCTGACCCATTTCACTAAACCATTAAGCTTAGTCAAGCAAAATGGCCATTTTGAGAATATGGGCGTTAGATATGTTGGAAATTGACTCTAGGCCAAGTGGGAGATTGAAAGTATATGTACGTCCTAGAGATAATCTGTATTAAGACAAATGTACTTTACAAATATTCGTATTATTTTTAATGGAAATAAATATTTTGACATTTGCAATTATTGAATTATTAGTTGATTGTTATGATATTCTATAATATGCATCCATAGAGGTTACATTGTTATTAATAGTGTGAGATATTAATATTATAACGTAACTCTTAAAATAGCCTCAACTAATGATAATTGAGAATGGAATATCGATGATATGTGATAAGTCAACATATGGTCTGCATCACATCGTTAGAGGATATAGTATGTCTCACCTGGTATAAGTAACAGATACTCGTGATAAACACATGGATACTTTGAAAGTATTGGTATACCCTGCTGATATACTATTTGTTATACATGTCTAAAGTATAATTAGCGCGTGGGAGATAGAAGTCCTTAGACTTGAGGTCGATATGCACCTTGTCTACAGAGTAATATACATTGATCCTGTCCTAAGCTCAAATGCCTTATAGGTTGAGATACGACTTGTATTGGGTACATTACGATGTGGATTAAAGGTGGTAGTTGAGCCAAGATTCGAATTCATTCTTCGAATGTATATTCGAGAGAGCACTCAATTTCTCAGTGATATTAGGTTGACTAAGTCGTTGGCTAACACAGTAGACATATATAGAATATGGTATTGTTTTCAACCAATATAGATGAGATATAATGATCAAGTCATTTAGATAGACACTTGACAAATCCTAAGATTTATCGAGTGCGTCATGAATGAAAAGATTTTATCTTCCCACATAAAGGTTCAGTTTACCAGATTCGTGTAAATATACTTCACATATTGAGTTCGTCTTCTGGCACCGTATAGGAGTTCCGTGTAGACCCTAATATGATTAGTGTCGATATGTGAAGGCTTGTAGGGTAATATTATATCAATTTTTACTTCGATATAAGGATGTAATGAGAGAATATAAATGCTCGATTTATAATCGAGACGGTTGAATGATAATTATTTAATTAAGTCAAAATTAGATTTCAGATTTGATTAAAATGAAAACGGGATGACGCCCCACACTGGACGTCGAGGGTCGCGATACTTGGAACAAAGAGCCGCAACGCAATGGCGCCGCGACTCTGGTCAGGTAGTGGGCCAGTCTGACTGACCCATTTCACCTCGTTTTTTAGGTCTGCCCCATGAGAAACCCTAGTTGCATTTTAAACCTAAAATGTAACTATAAATAGAGGGCTTCTATTCATTATTCGAAATACACAAACACAATATTATTCATATATCATTCTAAGTCTTAGAGACCTTGAACCAAATTTCTCTCTCGAACCTCTGTCAAATTTCCTAGTTGTTTGAAAGATGTATTTATCAGAGTTCTTGGAACTTGTTGTCGATGATCAATTGCATGCGCACCCTCGGAAATTACTAAAAGACTCTAGAGTTTTGAAACCGTAAGTATTCTATTAAAGTATTACGGTTGTATACTTGTTATGTATTTGCATGTATTTTACATTACTACATAATTATCCCGCAATTCGTCGCTTATTGAGTTTGAAATATAAATTTTCAAATTTTGTTGTGTACACGAACCCAACAAAATCCCTACCTGAAAATGAGAGCACTTGCAATTGCTATGCATGACTGAAATGGATAAGATAGAAATCCGAGCACCACTACATGATTGAGGGTGAAAGTAAGTACCTAAGTTTTATAAAATTGTTAGTTATATAAATGTTGCATGATTTGATTTAATTACTTGTCTATGCAATTGCTTGTATTGATCAAATTTAGTTCATATTAAAATAATGGAATCGCACAAGGTGTGAGGAAAATTGACTAATCTCCCTAAGTGTGAGCGATACGGAGGATAGGATTAGCTACCTCACACTTGTATATGATAATGTGTATAATTTGTCAAGTGGTAAACCTTTCAAAATATGTGCTGTCAGGACTAAGAAAAGACAGCTACCCCACACTTGTAGGTGTCATTATTTATAAGTCTTTCAAAAATTTAACATGAAGAAGTAATCAACCTCCCCAAGTTTGAATGACGGTGGGCTAGGGGTAGACAACTATAGTAAACTTACAGGTTCTATTGTTTACAAAAACAACAACAGTTACAGAGCCAGTGAAATCTCAAAAAGTGAGGCCCGAGGAGGATATAATGTATGCAGACCTTATCCTTATCTTGGTAGGGAGGCTGTTTCAGTAGACCATCGGTATAAGAACAAGCAATTCAAGGAAGGATGAAAAAAATAACAAATAAACCAGGAAAATAAAATAATAGTCAAATGAAAAGAAATAACAAATAGTAACAAAGATAAAGGATAAGAAACAACAAATAATAATAGAAATTGAAGGGCAGGAAACTACCAGAGTAATACAGTGACTACTAGTATGGAAAAATAAGTATGATGATATTCAACTACCTACTAACATTCTACTCTAATCTATGTCCTCCAAAACCTCTTATCTACGATCATATCCTCGGTAAGTTGGGACTGTGTCATGTCCTGTCTAATCACCCTTCCCAATTATTCTTTGGACTACCTCTACCTCTTTTGAAACCGTCTATAGAAAGCTTCTCACACCTCCTCAATGGGGCATCCAAACATATCCTAATCACATATCTGAACCACCTTAATCGCACTTCCCGCATCTTGTCCTCCACTGATGCCACCCTCACTTTGTCCCGGATACCATTATTTCTAATCATATCTCTCCTAATATTCTCACACATCCACCCAAGATCCTTATTTCTTCTACTTTCATCTTCTGAATATGGGAGTTCTTGACGAGCCAATACTCTACCCCATACAACATAGTCGGTCTAACCACCACTTTGTAGAACTTGCCTTTAATTTTTTGTGGCACCTTCTTGTCACCTAAGACTCCTGAAACGAGTCTCCACTACATTCACCCTGCACCAATATGATATATGACATCATCGTCAATCTCACCATTTCTTTGTATAATAGACCCAAGATACTCGAAACTTCTTTTCTTTTTTATGGCCTGGGTACCAAGTGTCACTTCCACTCCAAGCTCAGGCACTACACTACTAAACTTGCACGCCAAGTTCTTTGTCTTGGTTCGACTCAACCTGAACTCATTAGACTTCAGAGTTTTTCTTCAAACCTCCAGCCTAGTGTTAACTCCGTTGCGAGTCTCATCAATAAAAATTGTGTCATCCGTAAATAAGATACACAATCACACCTCACCTTAGATTTTCCGAGTCACTCCATCCATCATAAAAAAAAAAAATGAGCTAAGAGATAATTCCTGGTGCAACCCCATTAAAATTGGAAAGTGCTCTAAGTCTCCTCCCACTGTTCAAATTCTGGTCTTAGCTCCATCATACATATCTTTGATCGCCCGAATATACGCCACAGGAACACCTCTATCCTCCATACATCTCCAAAGAACATCTCTTAAAATTTTGTCATATGCTTTTTCTAGGCCGATAGACACCATGTGTGGACTATCTTCCTCTCCCTATACTGCTCCACTAGTCTTACAAGATGGATTGTTTCTGTATTTGAGCGTCCTGGTATGTTCACGCTTTTCCTTACCCTTATGAATAAGCACTCTCTCCCAAGCTTTCATAGTGTGGCTTAGTAACTTGATAGCCCTATAGTTATTTTAACTCTGAATGTTATTTTTTTTTCTTGCACAAAGAAATCATTGTACTCCACCTCCATTCTTCGGACATTTTCGACGTCTGAAAAATAGGTTCCACTATTTGTGAAACGTTTTTTCCAAAAATAAACATGTTTAGATATGATTAGATTAAAAACGTAACTTAGATCTCAAATTCAGTTTCAGCTTAGGTATTTCAATATTAAATATATGAATTGCTAGTATTTATTTATCGTATTTTAAATATATTTAAGTAGCATATAAATGTCTTGTTCCTCCGCTTAGGGGATTTTTAACAAGATTTACTGGTACATTATCGATGGTACTTAGCCCACTTGGGCCTGTTACATCGTGTGACATTGTGTTGAGACTATTAACATGTACATACCCATTAGCATAACTAGAATATATTTTATATATTGTGTAATATTTAGTGATGTATAATTATGGTACATATAAGATTCTTATTGTATTAGGGTTTCACATTGTACAATATATATATTTATATTAATAAAAAAAATTCTTTAAGAGAAACTAATACAATTATTAGAAGTCAAAACCTAAACCCTATTTTTCTTTCGCCCGCAGTCTTTGCTCTGTCCCAAAAAAAAAAAACACAATGCTTTGCCTTTTTCTCTTCACCCAAAACTGTCAGCAGCACTTTGTCCTCTACGTTTTGCTTTCATCACCCGAGAGAAACGAGACAAAGCTACACTATCCGAGTCATAGCAAGATGTCAACTCTCTCCTTCATGTTCCAAATCTCTGCTTTCTTTTCCTCGAAAACAAAAGTTTTTTCTTCTTTTTATTTTATCTTGTCCGAAAACCAAATCTCTGTTTTCTTTTCCTCGAAAACAAAAGTTTTCTCTTCCTTTTGTTTTCTCTCGGAAGAAACCACATTTTTTCTTCTCTGTTTTTTATCCTTTACCCAAAAAGAAAAATATCATAATATATAAATATTTTCATGTCAGCCTACCAGTTCGCTCTAGGCCTCTCCCAATACAATTTAGGCCTGGCTTTCGTCACATTGACTTCTCAACAGCCCGATAATGTATGATATATGGATACAAGCGTCACATCTCACCTCACCAAAATTTTTAGTAATCTTCTTCAATTGCGAAGTTTAAATACTCCACAATCTATTATGGTTGGAAGCGGTCATCACATTCCAATTCAAGGGTTTGACCACACACTAACCCTACCATCGCATCCCCACTTCTCCATAAATAACGTCCTTTATGCCCCAAATATTATTAAGAACCTAATCTCCGTTAGAAAATTTTCCACCTATAATTCTGTATCAATTAACTTTGACCCGTTTGGATTTTTCGTAACGAATCTCTGTACCGAAAAACTCCTTACGACGTGCAATAGTGAGGGTGATATCTATCCTTTCCTATCTACATCCGCTTCTAGTATCAACCCTCCCACATCTCTTACTGCCCATGTCACTTCTCCCACCGCTTTAGCAACAATTTCTCCGTCAACCTGGTACAATAGACTTGGACACCCAGGAGCCCCTGTTTTTAATTTTCTTAGAAATAATAATTTAATTCGTTGTCATGATGGAAATTTTTCCCAACATTATCTTTCTTATCCTTTAGGCAAACATGTTCGCCTTCCGTTTCAGTCTTCATCAAGTGTTACATATTCTCCCTTTGACATTGTGCATACATATTTATAAACATCTCCCATTACTAGCTCACTGGGTCATAAAATTTATCTCGTCTTATTATATGACTTTTCTCACTTTGCTGGGTATATCCGCTTAAATTCAAGTCTGAAGTGTTTGCCAAGTTTTTTCATTTCGTGTCTATTTCAAAACACAATTCGACAAAGCCATAAAATCGCTTCAATGTGATAACGGTTGTGAGTTCAATAATTCTGCATTATTTCAAAACACAATTCGACAAAGCCATAAAATCGCTTCAATGTCATAACGGTTGTGAGTTCAATAATTCTGCATTTCACAATTTTTCTCTACTAATGGCATGATTTTCCGGTTCTCGTGTCCCCACACCTCCTTACAAAATGGCAAGGCCGAACGAATCATTCGCAATATCAATAACATGGTTCGTACGACCCTGTTTCATGCCTCTCTCCCCCTCTTTTTGGGTCTATTCTATTAAAATGATCGAATATATTCTAAATATTTTGCCCACCCAAACCCTTCACAATAGAACATGTACCGAAATTCTATTCCGTAGGATCCCAACTTATGAGCACCTACAAATCTTTGGCTGCCTGTGCTATCCGAATCTTGCTTCCATATCCCCACATAAACTTGCACCTCGCATCACTCCTTGTGTGTTATTAGGTTTTCCGTCTAATCATAGGGGTTATATGTGCATCCCCGTCGCTGCAAAACACCACTGCCACCACCATCACTATTTTTGGTCACCTTCTGTCACCCTTGATTTCCATTGCCATCACCGACAATCGATTGGCTATCCCCCAGAACAACCCCACCACAGTTCCCAGTTATGCGTCTCAGTCCCCGTCTCTATCACAACCGGTCAGTATCCAAAGCACCCACCTACCATCGCAACCAGCGATCACTGTGTCACCATCCCCCGCCGCAGTAAATCCAAACTCCTAAATCAACCCAGTAAACCCACCAGTTCCGGCACCCTACACCGCAACAGTACCACCACCTGGAACCACAGAACCACATCACCACATCACCACACCATCACTCCAGCACCAACCCACCACCGAAACCATACATGAAATTGCTTGCCCCACACCACATCGATCTACCCAGAACATTACCCCTACCCGACCCATCATCTCCCCCAAAATAACCCGACACCATCCCAGTAGCCAGTGACCCAAAATAGCCAACTACGCACCCAATGGAAATTCATGCCCAACACGGGATTTTCAAGGCCAAAGTCCAATTTAACTTATCTACACAATCTATTTCCCTAATTTCCAAAAACTCAAAATTATCCAAACTAGACACAAATTGGAATGCGGTCGTATGAGAAATTTAATGCTAACGAAACAACATACTTGAGATTTGGTTCCTAGACCAGAGGGGGTGAATGTGATCCGATGCATGTGGCTTTTTCGCCACAAATACATACAGTAGCAATCTAGACAGATACAAGGCAAAACTTATGGCTAATGACACTAATCAACATGAAGATATTGATTGTGGTGAGACATTTAGTCCGATTGTTAAATCGGCTATCATTCGCACAGTTCTGGGTATTACTATGGGTAATCATTGGTCGATTCATCAGCTTGATGTGAAGAATGTGTTTCTACATGAGGATTTGAAAGAAATTGTTTACATGCACCAGCCGCGTGTCTTTGTCCATCCAGCAGCCCCTCAGTATGTATGTCATCTCCGTAAGTCACTTTATGGTTTAAAACATGTCATAAAGCGTGGTATGATTGCTTTGCACAGTACATTATGCGGATTACGTTTGTATGTAGCAAGTGTGATAATTCTCTTTATTTTTCATCAAGGTAATAACGCCACTTGTTGTTATATGTGGATGTCATTGTTCTTACTTCCTCATCTGATTTATTAAAAATGAGATTACTACATTGCTCAAAACCGAATTTGCCATGATTGGCTTGGGGAAATTGAGTTATTTTTTAGGGATATTAGTGACTAGATCTGTCGATTTTGTATTTTTGTGTCAGCGCAAGTATGCAGATGAGATATAAATGGCTAAAATGACAAACGACAAGATAATGTCCACTCCGGTTGACTTTAAATCAAAATTTAGTGCTGTTGATGGTAATCTTGTGTCTGATCCCACACTGTATAGGAGTCTTGCATATGCACTACATTATTTCACGTTCACCAGGCCTGATATTGCTTATGTTATTCAGCAGGTATGATTATTTATGCATGCCCCCAGGGAGCCTCATTTTACTGCCCTTAAGCGTATCATTCGATATGTTAAGGCGCAACTGATATGGATTGCACTATACCGCCGGCGACATGATTGTTATCATATCTGAGATCTTGATTGGTGACTGTCGAGAACGCGATGCTCCACCTCTGGCTACTGTGTGTTCTTAGGGGATAATCTCATTTCTTGGTCTGCCAAGATGCAGACCACCCTATCCCGTTCGAGTGCAGAAGCAGAGTACATAGGCATTGTTAATGTTGTTGCTCAGGTCTGTTGTCTTCGAAACCTTCTTTTGGAGCTACAATGTCCCTTGCGTAAGGCGTCTTTGGTTTAATGTGATAACATATCCGCAATTTATTTATCTCATAACTCGGTTCAGCATCAGGGAACCAAACACATTGAGATAGATATACACTTTGTTCGTGAGAAGATTGCTTTTGATCATGTTAAGGTGTTACATGTGATTCCTTCATATCAGTATGCAAATATATTCACGAAAGACCTTCTTAGACAACTCTTCCTCGACTTCAGATCCAGTTTTAGCATCTGACCTCCTCCCGCTCCGATTGAGGGGGTGTATTAACGTGTACATACCCATTACCATAATTAGAATATATTTCATATATTGTGTAATATTTAGTGATATATAATTATGATAGATATATGATCATTATTATATTAGGGTTCCATTATATATATTTATATTAATGAGAAAGACTATAGGTGACTAGGCACATGAGTGGATCTCGACTTAGTAGATAGAGTGGTTAGCTCTGTTGTTTCTTCCTACCAGGAGCCAAATTCTTTCAGCTTATGTCATTTTCAGACATTTTCACTATTCTCGAAAAGTTTTTCGTAAACTTTGTATTTAAATTTTAATCCTTAAATGTTCATGATTTGATAATGAGTTTAGCTATCAGATATTTTTACATTATATTCATGATATAATTTTTCAAACTATATTAATTCAAGACTAGCTATATTTATCATTATCTTAAGTTTATCAATAGTCATCAGTCAATTAGGACAAAATTCACTCAACAGGTGCCCTACCCTAATTTGAAGGTGTGGCAATGAACTATTGTTGTTTATTGTACTGGGATTGATTCTCGCTACAATAATATAAAATCTGTAGAGTATTACTAAGGTGTGAGGTTCACACAGATTCCATGGAAGCAATTCAGGCAATTGAGAAGTTGGAAATAGCCAATCTTAATCATTCGCCCATTTTTAGGCAGTAATGTATTCATATCTTATTCTTATACCACAAGCCTGAAATGAATCTCAGATGTGATTTACTATTGTTTTTGAAAAAAACAGTAAATATATTACACATACACAAATATCATATTACAATTTCGGATTAAAATAACTACAAACATAATGCAATTTTGCAATAAAGAAATTATGAAGTCTCAACTAATCAACTTAACTATTAATATTCTATTGGACGTAACGAAACCATTTTTTCATTTCATAGCAGAACTGAAACCCATTATGTAATAGTTACAAAAGATACATATTACACAGTCTTGATAAAATAAGTTTAGGATCTTAGTTAGAATTCCGACCCGTTAAGCTTTTGTCAATGAAATTTTCAAATACAATTTAAAATTGTATTTGGAATTTGGAAAACATCTAAGACTTGTTTTCACTTTCTCACATTTTCTGCTTTCAATGCATTCAAACAATCAAATACTTTTTTTTTTACAAAAAGTAGAACCAAACACAAGTCCATCTTCAACTCCAACTTCAATTTTTTTTAAATAAAGTGAAAACTATTTGATTTTTATGGCCAAACGCCTACTTAAAAAAGGTCTACACATATCTTTTCCCATAGTACTCCCTCCATTTCAAAATAGGAGGTGTTTTTAGCTTGAGCAAACTACTCATTCCTAGAAAGTTAAAATATATTTTTAGTAACTTATCCTTAATAAATACCTTTGAAAAATATGTAAAACATGGGTTTCAGTGCTATGAAATGAAAAAATCACTTAATATTGAGAGAGAAAGGACGCTAGGTCTTGACCTAAGATGAAAGGGAAAGTAATGAAGTCGAGTAGGATCCTTCATTGGTTATCCACCACCCTATTTAAATTATATATATCACACTACATAACAACTCTCCGTAGGCCGTAGCTGTTAGGCTACGATTATACAAGTATATTGTTAACGTATATGATATATTTATTTAGGACCAAAGTCATATCACTACAAAAAAAAAAAAAATTACGAACTTCTTCGTGAGTCTTTTCTAAATGGCTCGTACCGAACATACTTTTATAATAATTCATCGCTAAGTAGGATTAGCACCACATTTTGGTTTTTATATGAAAATTTTATCCAAATGTATGATTTTTTTTCAAAAGACTTCATAATTAATATTAAGAATATTCCTACACTTTATATGTATTTTTTTCCAGCTATCAATGTGCAATTTTATTCTCATATCCAACAATCTGTGGGAAATATGTGTAGAGACAAGAAAATGAGAATGCAACAACAACAAGTGAATAAGAAATCTAAAAATGATCAAATATGAGGGCTTGCTGAGTCGACCAAATTCTTGATCTATCTTTAAGATAATATTGTCCCGTATATCCTTTCAACGGTTGTAATGACAACTTATCTCCCAAGATAAAACAACAATCAAACAAATGAGCAAAGGGAACTCAAGTGTTTGCTTTGGAAGAATGATCTTTGAGTGTTTGTGATTGCAAGAGAGAAAGACAATTTCAAAATTGTTTAGTGAATGTCAAGTGTGTTTCCAAATGAGTCTTGTGTCTCATTTTATAGTGTGTAGATGATGACCTTCCAAATGGCTAAGTAATGACCATGAATGTCATGTTAATGCCTTGAATTTGGAGTTACAATTCAGCCAAGTAATGCATGAGCAAAATAATGGAGAGAAAATACTCCAAAGTCAGCCCAAGAATCAATTTTTAATTCACCTCCAATGATTGAAGCGATCAGTCGCGGCCGCCGGGGAGGAGCGCGGCCGCCGATTCGATAACTTCGGGCTGGGCGTCAATTAGAGCTGCGGCCCTTAAATTCCAGTGAGTTACTAGAATTGAAACGTCAATTAGAGCTGCGGCCCTTCGGGGAGGCGCTGCGGCCCTCCAAGCGCCGCGACCCTTACTTGGAGGAGTCGCGGCCCTTCTTGGTTTCGTGGTGATTTCTGATTCATTTCATCTTTACACGTTATACACTTATTTCTTCATTTACCAACGTGAAATCATTCGTCATTTGGCCAATAACCGTCTATTACCTTACATCTCAAAATACGTACCAATATCTCTTCCATTAAGGAAATTTTGATACTTGGCACTACGTGTGCACGTGTGTGGAAACAAGGTTTCCTATGTGCGGGGCCCCAATTGTTCGATTCATAATTAATAGGATTTACTTTATTTCACGTTTAATAAATATTTCCAACAATCCCCTCTTGGAAGAGATTTTGGTGCACTCACATGGTGCCTTTCTAGCAATCATTTGGCGGAACGATGTTGCATCCTGAGAGCTAGCCGAAGCTTTGAACCTTCCATAGTAGAATACCATCGGACATATTTACTGCGCGGTGAACGTGATGTCTTGAACCGTCAGTGTTTAGTATATGCCAAGACAATGGTACCAACACAACACCTTTCCTACTCAATCTTTATAGTGTTTTGTCCATCGTGGGCCGTGGACACCCTTGGATTCTTAAGTGCGTTCATTTGAGGAGGTCAGTCCTCGCACTTAAATATGTGGTTTTCTACAAGGTATCCTGTAATACCCCGCTACACAAGCGTTAGGAACCATTAAAAATTTCACCAACCTAACCACAACTTTTGAGGATCATTAAAGGTTTGAAAACTTATCCTTTACCCCTCTTACAGGTAGCACTTTTTGTCTATCACGGGAATGACCTTGGATTATGTTTCTTTAAGAAATACACATTATCCGAAGTGCTCTTGCTTCCACCGAAGCGCTCACGGAACCTTTACTGTTTAGTTTTTCCATTGAACCTTATTCCTGGGATCTCCAGTCTGTAAGATTGGGTGTCCACTATATCAGTTCTTATTGTTTGGGTTTTAAGCCCATTCCACAAACAGCGAGAACAAGCGATCTTTGGGTATTCCGCCGTCGAGGATCTGCGATATTTTCCTTAGATTTTATGTAATCAATGGAAATAATACCCGGGTGATCAACTGCCTAACGGACTCATGTCTCCGTCGAATATGACGAGACTTATCGTTGTATATTGAACTTCGTGCCCTTCCTAGAGCCGACTGACTATCGCAGTGGATCATTACAGAAGACACGGGTTTATCCCAACATGGGACATCCTCTAGAAAACCATGAAGCCACTCAACTTCCTCTCCCGCTTTATCTAAAGCGATAAATTCCGACTCCATTGTGGATCGAGAAATAAGAGTTTTGCCTAGAGGATTTCCAAGACACAGCTACACCACCGATTGTAAAGATATATCTGCTAGTGGACTTGATGTCATCACTATCAGATATCCAGTTTGCATCGTTGTACCCCTCTAGTACCGCTGGATATCTTGAATAGTGTAACCCGAAATATATCGTGAACTTTAGGAACCGTAGTATCATGTTCAACGCTTTCCAGTGATCCTCACTTGGATTTCGAGTGAACCTAGCCAATTTATTGACTGCATGAGCGATATCAGGTCGAGTGCAGTTTGTGATATACATTAGACTACCAATCACCTGCGCATATCGCTTCTGGCGTACGGGCTTACCCAAATTTTTGTCAAGCTTTTGACTTATATCCAATGGTGTTGATATCGGTGAACTGTCGAACATCGTAAATTTCTTCAGTATATTCTCGATGTAGTGAGATTGAGATAAGACCAGTCCATTAGATGTCTTAGAGATCTTGATCTCTAAGATGACATCTGCAATGCCCATATCTTTCATGTCAAAACACTGTTTTAACATGTTCTTAGTCTCTAGGATTATTCCAGGACTGCTTCAGTGATCAACAAGTCATCTACATATAGACATATCATGACGAAATATTTGACATTTCCTTTCATGTAGACACGTTTGTCACCTCCATTAATGACGTATCCTTTTGATAGTAGAGTACTATCAAATTTCTTGTACCATTGTTTAGGGGCTTGTTTCAGCCCGTATAATGATTTAACAAGACGACATACTTTTGTCTCTTGTCCTGGAACCACATACCCCGCAGGTTGATCCATATATATTTCTTCTTCCAAATCACCATTTAGGAAGACAGTCTTAACATCCATTTGATGTATTTCAAGATCCCGCAAGGCGGCGATAGCTATGAACATACATATGTATGTCATTCTTGACACTGGAGCGTAGGTGTCTAAGTAATCAAGGCCCTCATTTTGGCGATAACCCTTGACTACTAACCTAGCTTTGTACTTGGCGATAGAACCATCTGCCTTTAACTTCCGTTTAAGGATCCACTTACAACCCAACGGTTTGTGTGTCACGAGGAAGTTACGCCAACTCCAGGTGTGGTTATGCAGAATAGATTCTATCTCACTTTCTAAAGCTTCCTTCCAGAGCGGTGCTTCTGGAGTTGACAATGCTTCGACGATTGTCCGTGGTTCATCCTGAACCAAATAAGCTACAAAGTCTGGACCGAAGGACTTGTCCTTCCGTGCCCTTTTTCTTTGCCTTGGTTCCATCCCTGAATCTTCCAAGTCCTGAGAATATGGAATACTAAATTCCGGATCATCAGCTACTTCAGAATTTACTAGATCTGAACCGTTTCGATCTAGATAGTCAGTGACTCCTAGTTCATCAGAGGTTTTCTCATAACTTCGTTTGCGAGAGGTTATGTTATTTTTCTTATATGAAAATGTGTCTTCAAAGAACCATGCATTCCTTGATTTCATGATCGTATCTTCGTAGATGTCCGGATGATCCGACTTGTGCACTATGAAACGATAAGCACTAGTGTTATTGGCATATCCGATGAATATGCAATCCACATTCTTAGGTCCAATCATGGTCTGCTTTGGCATAAGTACTTTTACCTTGGCCAAACAACCCCATACTTTCAAATACTTGTAGATAAGTTTATTTCCTTTCCATAGCTCGTATGGAGTCTTGTCTTTACCCTTGTATGAGACTCTGTTAAGAATCCTATTCGCGGTAAGAACAACTTCTCCCTACATGGTTTGAGGGAGGCCCGAATTGATGAGTAGAACATTCATCATTTCCTTTAGTGTTCGGTTCTTACGTTCAGCAACCTCGTTTGATTGAGGTGAGTAAGGAGCCGTTGTTTGATGAACTATACCCGATTGGATACAAAGTTCTTCAAAAGACGCTACATATTCTCCCCCTCTATCGCTACGAATTGTTTTAATCCGTCCGCCTAGTTGATTCTCAACTTCTTCTTTGTAGCGTTTGAATGCTTCAAAGGCTTCATTTTTACTTTTTAGTAAGTAAAGGTAACAAAACCTTGTGTCATCATCTATGAAAGTCACAAAGTACTTGTTCCCCCCTCTAGTTTGAGCGAACTTCAAATCACATATATCTGTATGTATAAGTTCTAGAAGAGCGGTATCCCTTTCGACGGATCTAAAGGGACTCTTGGAAAGTTTTGCCTCTATGCACACCTCACACTTACGTTGAGGGTTTATGTCAATAGACGACAATAATTCCAGCTTTACTAATCTTTGGATAGATTGATAGTTTACATGTCCTAATCTATAATGCCATAAATTAGACGACTCAATCAAGTAAGTAGAAGGTGTAATTTTATTGATAGTTGAAGCAGAAGGCATTACAGGTGCAACATTAAGCTTAAAGAGACCTTCACAGACGAAGCCCCTTTCTACAAAAGTTCCATTCTTAGTGATTACAAATTTGTTAGCCTCTAATACTAGCCTAAAACCAGCATTTACTAACAAAGATCCAGAAATTAAATTTCTTCGAATTTCTGGAACATGCATCACTTCCTTCAGAGTCAACTCCTTCCCGGATGTCATCTTTAGGATCACATTTCCTACCCCAAGCACCTCTGAAGAAGAATTATTTCTCATGAACAACTTTTTGTCTGAGACTGGTGTATAAGTGGAGAATGTTTCTTTATTGGAACATATGTGACGGGTAGCACCCGTGTCTAGCCACCATTTCACCGGATTCTCAATAAGGTTAGCTTCAAGAACTACCACTGAGAACTCCTCAATCATATCGTTAACGAGCGTGTCTTCAACGATGTTAGCCTTGGCCTTGCCTTTGGCCTTATTCTCACGTTTGAGCTTGCGGCAGTCTTTGGCCATGTGACCAATTATACCACATTGGTTACAATTTCTCTTGAACTTTTTAGTTGTTTGGGGCTTGCCTTCTTTCTGGAACTTTCGCTTCTTGCTTGAGTTCCCTTTGACTTCCGTCAGGTTTTTCTAAGCCTTAGCGGGTTGTTTTCCCTTTGGCATGGACTTCTTATTGTCTTCCTGAATCTGGAGTTTGACAATAAGTTCATCTAGGGTCATCTCATTCGTTTTGAGTTTTAGATAGTTCATTAACTCAGTCCACGAGGAAGGCAACTTCTCGATTAATGCCCCAACCAAGAATTGTTCGTTGGGCTTTAAACCTTCCAAATCCAGGTGATGTAGAATCATTTGAGATTCCTGGACTTGGGATGTCACACTTTTGTTATCCACCATTTAAAATTTTAGGAACTTTCTAATGATGAACTTCTTACTACCCGCATCTTGGGTGTTGTATTTCTTCTGGAGTTTGTCCCACAACTGCTTAGCAGTTTCAACGGTGTAATATACCGTGTATAGAATTCGTATACGTATCAATAACCGTCTATTATCTTACGTCTCAAACAATTCGTATACGTATCAATATCTCTTCCATTAAAGAAATTTTGATCCTTGGCACTACGTGTGCACGTGTGTGGAAATAATGTTTCTTACGTGCGGGGCCCATATTGGTCGATCTCCTCTAAAACAACTAGTATATTAGATGCAATCATGAATTGGTATATCTTCTATGATGATGATATATCTAGTAGGTCATAATATTATGGGAATCCAGTTAAATAGTATTTTCCTTCGGAACTGAAATGGTCTTTGGTATAACTGAAATAATATAACTTTATGTGTGGGTTGATTGCTTATATGATCACTCAATTTTTGAAAACAGTGTAATAAAGATTTTTTCAATGAAAAGTTACTCAACGAAATGATGTAACAAAATTATTTATGTATTACACTAAAAATACTCTTATTCAAAAAGTATATTTGAGGTAACAATTTAATGGCGTGACTGTAACAATCTGAACCTTCATTTTTATTATCCGTGTTTCAAATTGTGATTCAAAACATGTTTATATATTGATAGAGAATATATTAATATTCTTCATATATTTTGTAATTATTATTATAGTGTAATTATGTAAAGTGAATATTCTTCTCCAGTTAGGTTTGTAAATTGTAAACACCTATAAATATTGCATTAATGAGAAGCCTCCAACCAATGAGACTTACACTATTTTACATGGTATCAAGAGCCAAAACCCTAACACCCTAAAATTCTTTTTTTTCTCAGCCGTCACCCCCCTTCTCTCTTTCTGGCGGCAATCCCCCCTAAACCCTAAAGAATTTTTGCCGCCCCTCCCCTCTCTTTTCAAACTTCCGGAGGCAACATGGATTCTCATGATTCCTCCTCCACACAAGACGTCACACATCCTCCTCCTCCCTCCTAATCTACTAACCCCTTTCATCCGACCTTCGCCATAAAAAATATCAAGAACTTTTTCCCTTTGATTCTTGATCAAGAGGATGGATAATACTCTTCATGGGTAGAATTATTTCAAATTCATGGTTGTACCTACAACGTTCTTTATCACATCAACACCACCATACCCCGTCCGTCTGACGTTGACAACACAAAGTGAAATTGGCTTGATTCTATCGTCAAGCAATGGATATATGACACCGTATCCAAGGATCTACTTCATACTATTATGAAAGCAGGTGCTTCATCTCACGAAGACAAGACTAGATGAAATCATTCAAGACAAAAAACATACTCCTGCCGTCTATTTGGAGGAAAAATTCAATAACACCCGTCTTGAAAACTTTGTGAATATGTCCGACTATTGCAAACAATTGAAATTAGTTGCAGATGAATTAACTAATATGGGCACGACGGTTTCAGAAATGAAGTTGGTTTTGCAACTAATAAATGGTTTTTCAAAGGGTAAGTACGACACACTTGCGACAATGATTTAACAAGCCGATTGTCAACAAGGCCCGGTCACAATTACTTTTGGAGGAAATTAGGCGTTCAAAACAGGATGAACATAATCAAAAGGCCTTGGTAGTTGATGCACTGGTGACCACCACCACACCCGTCAGCTAGCCGCAGTACACGGACAACCAACAACCGCAGGGCGGCCGCGGTAACAGTTGTGGTGGCAAGGGAAAATGACGTGGGAGACGGTCCAGTTCTTTGGCCAACCACAAGAGGCCCAATACCTACCACAGTGGGATGGCCCACTACCTTGGCCTACTTCGGGAACCTGGGCCTCGTCCCCATATTCCTACTCGAATATCTCGGCCCAAGGAACAACCAGTGGCAGTCAGGGCTGAACAAAATTTGGTCCGGACGGAAAAAAAGGACCGGACCGACCTTGTTCAGACCGGACCAAACCGGACCGATAAATTCGGTCCGATCTTCGGTCCTAATTTTTTGAAAATTTGGTCCTCGGTTTGGTCCGATCTGGGTCAGTCCGATTTTACCCCGTTGTGCAATCCTAGTGGCAGCAGCCCAATGTTTTAGGCCCTCTTCCAGACCAATGTTCGATGGCCCATCCGCAACAGGCCCACTTCTCGGTGGCCCAATAATAACAACAATTGTACGACCTCCTTACCCCTACCGAACTGGGCCAAGCCTACAAGACCATGAATTTATAGTAGCCCAACGATGCCTGACATATAGATACGAGTGTTACATCCCACCTCATTTGTAACTCCGATAATTTTTCTCAACTATTTAATTTGAACAATCCTCAATTTATCACATTCCAATTTAAGGCTATGACACCACTCAAACTCCACCATCCCACCCTTTCTTTCCCTAAAAAACATCATATATGCTCCTAATATTATTAAAAACTTAAATCTCTATTAGGAAATTTGCCAGTGACAATTCATATCTATTGAGTTTGACCCTTTTGGTTTTTCTGTGAAGGACCTACATACAGGGACGACTCTTATGAGATGAAATCGTGTGGGGGACCTATATCATTTCTCTTCCAATTCTGTTGCAGGTGTCAATCCACATATATCTCTAGTTGCAATCTCTCCTTTAACATGGAACAGTCAACTTGGGCACCCAGGATCATTAATTTTTAACTTTCTTAGAAGTCATAATTTGATTCAATGTAATAAAGGAAAATTTACCCACAACTGTTACTCTTGTCCACTAGGAAAATATGTTAGACTTCCTTTTAAATCGTATTTGAGTGTTACCTTCTCTCTATTTGATATCATTCATGCAGATTTATGGACATCTCCCATTACTAGCAAACTGGGTCATCAATATTATTTGATACTATTAGATGACTTCTCTTATTTTCTTTGGGTCTATCCGCTCAAATATAAGTCTCAATTCTACTCCACCTTTCTTGAATTTCTATCATACGTTACAAATGGTAGCATACATTCTTAATATATTACCTATCCGTACCCTACAAAAAAAAAACTCTCACCAAAATTCTATTTCATCGGGTCCCTTCCTATGGCCACCTCCTAATCTTTAGCTGTCTATGCTACCCTAATCTCTCCTCCACAACTTCTCACAAATTAGCACATAGGACTACTCCTTGCATCTTCTTGGATTTTCCGTCAAACCATAGGGAGTACATATGCTATGAATTGTCCACAAATAAAATCTTTGTCTCTCGCCATGTTACATTTGAGGAGCACGTCTTCCCTTTTGCAAACATCCGAAAATTTCAAGTCACTGACTATGACTTTCTTGAAGATTCAGACACTTCCCCTATTTAATAATATAATCCATGGAGCTAGTGGTTCGACTTAATACCCACTACCCCGGTCAACTCCCCCGGCACCGACTGCTCTCGTCACCTCCCACTACCCTACTGCCACTTATGACAACCCCACTACCACCCATAATCTCCCCAACCTACCCACTGATCTCGTGACCACCCCACTACCCCACTGCCACCCGATACCGTCACCGACCCCCCATCCCTTATCGACCAACCCTTGCCCGCAAGACTGATCGTCTCCTCACAACCCCACTGCTCGAGCCCTGTCATCCCATCACTGCTCCACTGCTCGATTCCTCACCCACCATAAAACACTCAAACAGTCCCCATTCCAATGCACCACATAGAAACTCGTGCGCAACACGAGATTTTCAAACCGAAAGTCCACTTTAACCTATCCACTCAAGCCATCTCACTTATACATAAGAACCCAAAATTAGCCAAGCTTGATCCTAATTGGAATGCGGCCATGTGTGAGGATGTTTGATGCACTCACTACACAAAAAACTTAGGATGTTGTCCCAAAACCAGATGGGGTTAATGTGATTCATTGTATGTAGCTATATCATCACAAATTCAGGGATAGTGGTGAGCTTAAATGCTATAAGGCGAGATTTGTGGCAAATGGCATGGGGCAACAAGAGGTAATTGATTGTTGTGAGACCTTCAGTCTAGTGGTTAAACTAGCCACCATCCGCACTATTCTGAGCATTGCTATGGGAAAAAAATGAATGATTCATCAGCTTGATGTAAAAAATGCATTCTTACATAGAGATTTGAAAGAAACTGTATACATGAATCAACCATCTGATTTTGTGCATCCTTCGACTCCTCAATATGTCTGATGGCTTCAAAATCACTTTATGGCTTAAAACAAGCCCAATGACTTAGTATGACTACTTTTTCACTTACATCTTGCAGATTGGATTCATGTGCAGCAAATGTGATAACTCACTTTTTATTTTTATTGAGGTAATGACACTGCATACCTACTACTCTATGTGGATGATATTATCTTGACTACCTTCCCAGACGTGTTAAAAAATGCGATTATCACCAAGCTCAAATAAAAATTTGCCATGACAAACTTGGGTAAGTTGAGTTATTTTTAAGAGATTTTCGTGACTAGATCCAAGAATTCAATGTTCTTGTGTCAGCATAAGTATGCCGAAGAGATTATTTACAGGGCTAAATTGGAAAACTGCAAGATCATGCCCACTCCAGTCGACTCAAAGTCGAGGCTTAGCGCCGATGACGGGGATCTGGTACTTGATCCTTCTTTTTATATGAGTTTAGCTGGTGCACTTTAGTATCTTACCTTCATTATGAATGATATTTCCTATGTCGTTCAGCAGGTGTGTTTGTTCATGCATGCTCCCAAAGAGCCTCACTTTATCGCTCTTAATTGTATCATTCGTTACGTCAAGGGTACTCTTAACTACAGATTATATCTTTATTCATCTGCATAGACCAGACTGATATCATATACGAACGTCAATTGGGGCTGATATCCAGACATACGTTGATCTACTTCTGGCTATTGTGTATTTTCGGGAGATAACCTTATCTCATGATTTGCAAAACGACAAGCCATGTTTTTCTGTTCGACTGTAAAAACAGAATATAGAGGCGTCGTGAACATTGTTTCCAAAATTTGTTAGCTCAGAAACCACCTTCTAGAGCTTTATTGTCCCTTACATAAGTCATCTTTTGTCTACTGTGATAACATATATGATGTTTACTTGTCTCATAACCTGGTTCAGCATCAGCGAACCAAATATATTAAGATGGATATTCATTTTATTCGTGAGAAGGTTGCCATGAGACATGTTCGGGTGTTACATGTTCCTTCTTCCTATCATTACACAAATATATTTACTAAGAGACTTTCTCAGTAGTTGTTCCTTCACTTCAGATCCAATCTGAGCGTCTGGTCTCCTCCAACTCTGACTGAGGGGGTGTGATAGAGAATATATTAATATTCTCCATATATTTTGTAAATATTATTCTAGTATAATTATGTAAAGTAGAGATCCTTCTCCAATTAAGTTTGTAAAATTGTAAACACCTACAAATATTGCATTAATGAGAAGCCTCCAACCAAGGAGGATTACACTATTCTACATATATTTCTTATACTTTTTAAGACTTGCAAGGATACTGGGTGGGGGGGGGGGGCATATTGTTTCAGACAATTTTAATTTTTTTAATTGAAGTTGGACAGCTGATATCTGGTGGAACCGCGATGGCAACAATCTGTGATCACAAAGAAGGCTGAGATGCAGAGTTGTACATTCGTGAAAAAATGACTGCAATCACAATCAAGATCAAATATAAACAAGACTGCAATAATGAAAAATGTGTTATGATCTTGATAATTGCCCACTAGCCCTAGTTTCGTAGTAGCACTTACAAAACTATGATCACGGTACAAGCCTAGTTTGATAATTGTCGTGATAACATTAATTGACATTGATCACTTTGAAAGCCCATAAAATGAGTTTCCGTTATAACGGAAATTGACCGCAATTGCGATAAAGGCTTGTAGGTATGAATTTGAACAAGGATGAGGTTCAAAATTGATTTTATGCAATTTTCTTTAAAAAAGTGGAGCTAGTGGGTGATCTCTAATGGAGTAATTTCGACCCAATCTGTGAGTAATGATTGCATCACACTCTCTGATTACTATATTTGAATTTGGATGGATTTCAATCATAGAGATATGAGATTCAAGTGCCCAAATTGGGACTCTAACGACCCGTTAGATCGTTTTGGATATTCTACATGTTTTATAAATGACTATTCCCTAGCCTTGTTTTGATGTATTTGACATGCGGGAATGGGTTACGCGATTCCCGAGGCAATCAGATGAAAATAATTGAAGAAATCCTATGTTTTGAAAATTTTAAGTTTTAAGTTTGGAAAGTTTGATTAAGAGTTGACCCTTGGAAAGATGCACACAAAATCAAATTTCGATGGTTTTGTTGGATCCTGAACGTGATTTTTGACTTAGATAGATGGTTTGGATAAGTCTCAAGTGATTTGGGTGAGTTTCGTTACGAATATGGATTTTAGAAAGTTCTTAAGTTTAAAGATGAGTTTAGGTTGACTAAAGTAAACATCGAGGGTGAATGAGTCCTTTTTGGTGTTTCATTGATATCTTTAGGTCCCGAATATCTTTTATGACTTAATCGAGTCATTGGTTCGGTTATCGAGGGTCTCTAGCATAATTTGGACACTTTATTAGACTTCTAATAAATAAAGAGAATTGAAGTTGACCACGGTCAATGATATGTCAAGCAAATCTCGTATGAATATCTTAAATACGCGAGCAAGTTCATTGCATATTTTAGGAGTGATTTGCATATTTGATTTGTGTCTGGAGGTCTCGGATGTGTTTCAGAGGTTGAATCTAAGTTTGAGACATTTATTGAACTTACTGGTGTATGTTGTATTGCACCCACAATGTTAGGCTCGCACCTGCGCATGGTGGGTTATAGGTGTGAAGAAAGGCAGACTTAGGCTAGGCCCTCATATGCGAGATAGAGCTTACAGGTGCGGAGCCGCATCTGTGGAAGATGGGTTGTACTTGCAGAGTTGGGACAGATCTGTGGGCCTCACATCTAGGAGGATTTGGGCCACAGAAACAGACTCACTGATGCAACAATTCAAACACATGTGTGTAAATTGCTGGGCAAAATCATTAATAGTCCGATTTTGAACGTGGATATTTCATTTCACATATTTGGAGTTCGGGAGCTCGGTCTAAGGTGATAATTGGGGATACTTTCAAGATTCATCAAGGGGTAAGCTTCTAACTTTTCTTTTTCGATTATTTCATTGATTATTAAAGAATTTCATGGTAGAAATTATGATCTTGGGATGAGGGTTTAAAGGATTATGAACCCTACTTTAAAAATTGCAAAATTCTTGATTTGAGCATGAAATTGATGTTGGCTTTGGTTCATATTTGATATCTAGACTCTATAGATGTTGAGTAAACCGGATTTGGGTTAAATTTCTCGTTTTCCCCCATATGGCTTAGAGTTTTATTTTTGGGTGAATTATGAGTCCGAAACTTTTTGTCACACCCCAACCTTGTGGGGTGCGGCCGACACCTGGTACCCTAAGGCCCGAGCGTACAACTCACGATACTTGTAGCATACTCAATAATACATGGGCCGACAAAGCTTCTAACCTGACTAAATTATGCGACCACCTGCACATAGAAAAGGGCCAACATACATATATACAACAAGACCGACAAGGCCACACAAGACTACTATATATAATATGACTATCTACAAGCCTCTAAGGAGTACATAAACAACATTTAGTTGGGACAGATCCCCGTCATACACAACTATATACATATACATAACTACCATACCTATTAGATCTAGAAGAAAGGAGCGAGACACTCTTCAGTTAAGTCGAGACACCTAGCACAAGGGATTATCTGTATCTCTATCTGTACATGCAGGTATAAAATACAGCATCCCAAGTGGGGACGTCAGTATGAAATAATGTACTGAATATGTAAGGTATAAGTAAACATGAGTAAGAACACTAATGGGTAAAGGAAACTGAAAGTAACAACCTATAGCTTAGAAGTGTCACTGAGGACCATACTGTACATAAATGGAATATAATCACGTAAATATAACGTTGTAGGTCTCTGAGGGAAATATCATCAGTATCACATCTGTATAAACTGTGTATATAACTTTATAGGCCTATGTGGGTAATATACTCAATATCATATCTGTATAAGTTGTGTATATAACACCATAAGCCTCTGTGGGAAATATAACAAATATCATATCTGTATAAGCTGCGTATATAATTTCATAAGCCTTTGTGGGAAATATAATCAATATTATATCTGTATAAGATACGTATATAATGTCATAAGCCTCTGCGGGAAATGTAAATACATACACATAAGGGCCATACTAAGCCTATGAAATACTCATAAACTAGTCGGGGTGACGTAAGGTTGTTGAACCTCTGACTACCATTATGTGGACTCATATCCTCTTTAACTTTGTTATAATCAATAAGAAAGAAGACTTCTCATCTTAGTTTCTTAATCATGAAGTGTTAACTCTTTCTTTATCCATAGAAGGGAACAATATCAATGACGAAACATACTTAATGAACGACGAATACATATACAATCAAGGAATAGAATAACCTCAAGTGCCTTCTTAATCAACTAAAATAGAGTCTTTTCTATGACATATTATATCGATTGTTGTGTAAATGATGATGCCAAACAAATGAAAGAAATTGCATTAACATACCATATTGTCGACCAACATTAATCTGATGTCGTCTCATTTTTGTACAGTGTTCAACCTATAAGTAGAGACAAGTTGGATCAAAATCAAGTCGATAGTTTCACGATTACTTCATTACAACATTCTATCAAACTCCTAACATGCGAAACTCCTATATAATGTTTTCATGGCAATTCAATATACCCTCATATCTTCTTCAACAACCATAACAACACCAAGATCACAACTCCCATGTTCTATAAGACTTAGTCCTTAATTATCTCAAAAAATCAATTAAACCAACTCAACAACCAACATGATTTCTATATTAAAGACTTAGCTCAATTATCATGTGTTATCATCTTTACCAATTGATCCACCTAGACTAGGAGAATATTACAAACACTTAGGAGTAACAAAACTTACCTTTGATCAGCCAAGAATTCTTCCACATCAAGCCTTCTTCCAATCTTCAAGAAATTTCAAACTCAATCCAACCAACTACGTGTTATCATTGAGATGATCTATCCTTTCTAAGGGAAAATTAACTTCATAAGCTAAAATGATGGATCTTATATGATATACAAACCCTTGGAGAATATTTGGGGTCTTCTAGGGTGAATGAGGATCGAAAATGAAATGAGACAAGTGAAGCTTCAAGATTAACATATATATACTCAATCTACCACCTCCAATTTATGGGAGTATCTATGCCGTAGATCACCATCTGTGGCCTAATTTCCCACCACATATGGTGGCAGGAAGGTGGCAGAAGAGTGGACATGTTCTTCGGCCTAATCCGCGATGCAGATTGGGTTTTGCGACGCAAAACACTTAGCGTATCATCCTATCTTCACCAGTCTTTGCCAATATATAGATCTGTCAATCCGAATGAATTTTAACATTCTTTAAACCTTCTTTAAACCTTTGTAAGCCATACAAGATCCCTCAAAAAGGACTTTGAGTCCTCGGGGTTCAAGACGGCTAACTACGCTCTCACTCGCGCATGAAACTACAAGGTGTAATACTTTCATATAGACATATAGGTATCGATAGAATTGTATGATAACATACTCTCCATATTTGAATAGATTTGGACCTTTCAGATGTGTTACAAAAAGGCAAAGCTTCGTTAGGACTATCAGACTCCTACTCCAAACAAGTTGAGATCTTATAACTTAGTTAAATAATTATGTTTGGTCTTATGAACTAAATAAAATGGAGTAACAGGGTTATTCAATTGGTTCCCGATACTTGTGAGGTGACGAGCACTTGTATCGGATACCGGTGACATATTATGGATATTTATGTAATTTAAATTATATAGTTGGTCAAAGTGCCATGATTTTCGCACTAGCTGATAGATAGTATGATCCTTTGGATCTGTGATTGGGGTACGATGCTTGCACTTTCTATATCATGATTATTAGCCTATCATATATGTGATTGTATTTTCCATCACTCTTATATGCTCATTTAAAAGAGGAAAAAAGCTAAAGATTGAGTCTTTATTATAAAATTGGTTAAAGTTCGGATCTGATCTTTATTGCATATCGTGGCTTATTATTGTGGTGCATGTCATATTCATGCTTACTATGGTATCTCATGCATGCACCTTTGCTGATACATATATGGGTCCGAAGGAAAATAATTCCAGACGAAGTTATGCCATTATTTATAACCCCGATTGGCTAGAAATATGTATTTCGAACCTAATATTGACTAAAAATAGGTCTTATGAGCCTACCTTTGGCTAAGTAATGTGATTGAACCTAATATTTGGCTAAGTAACTAAAGGAAAATGATTTTGTTTGATGCCTAAATTGTTGATTAAGCTCTATTGGTTTGGTTGTGTGAATACCTTATCAGAATTGATGAACTAGATGTTATAACATAGGCTTGAACTCATGATTTATGTGATCTTATAGTTATTGTTATTATGGAAAACTAATGACATTTAGTGTGGGAGTAGTAATGGGAAGGCCAACCCTCGTCTTCATTTAAGATAGGGTCGTTGATGATACTGATGAGTACTCATTGTTTCTTGTACTCATGCTACACTTATTGCACCTTTTTTGTACAGGTTCAGTTCCTAGTACTACCAGATCTTGTGACTATCTAGCTCGTTGAGGAGTGGACTCGGAGGATTTGGGGTGAGCTACCAGCTTATCTGTAGCACTGAATTCCCCTTTCTATTTTACTTTCTTGTGTTTCTATTTATAAGAAATATTCGAGTTTTACACCCAAACTTTGTATTACTTGTCTTAGAAAGTTCTTGCACTAGTGCCACCTGGTTTTGGGATTTGTACTCTTTGTATTTGCTACTATTATAGGTTTTTATTAAAGACTTACAAATGTGTTTTACATTATTATTGCACATTAATTTCTTTTTACAATTTATGGTAAATGGGTTATGGCTTACTGACTCATGAGAGTTAGTGTCATCACAATTTATTAAATTGGGTCATGACAAATTGATATCAGAGCCTTAGGTTCACCAGTCTCACAAGTACAATAATAACGTCTAGTAGATTTTTACGGATCGATATGATGAGCTCTGTATATATCTTCAAGAGGCTATAGGACTTATAAGAAAACTCTTGTCTTTCATTCCTTATCATACATACATGATTCTAATGGTTTCAAGAGCTTCTTTATTTTATTATCTCACAGATGGTGAGGACAAGTATGAGTGTAGTTGGAGATCAGGAGCTCACACATATGCCCATACTCGCTACCGAGACTATTGCTCATGGGATATGTAGGGGACATGGTAGATGCCAAGGTAGGGTTAGAGCTTCTATTGCTACATCAGAGGCCGAGCATTATCTGTTGCTCAAGTCTGCGCTAAAGAGTCAAGTCCGGAGCCAGATGAGGTTCTAGAGGAGGAGCTTGTGTTGGCAGAAGAGATTGGACCCGTCCAGACATTAAAGAGACTCATTTCCACTCCTCTTCTTCAGGACACATTAGTGCATATTATGAGCGTCTTTGAGGTTTGTACTTAGGCAGAAGCACTACTAGTTACTCCAAATGATTCATAGACCATAGTTGGAGGTCATACTCCCAATCAGGTGGCTGTAGGTTATAGGAATCCAGGAGGAAAGCCAACTACTACTGTGGCTCCTCAGTTTTCAGGTTATGTAGCATACAGTGTTACTATTCGTCTAGTTATTCAGCCTATTATGTTTGTTGAAGAGAAGAAGATGTGGGATATGTTTGAGAAGATGAAGCCACCACCGTTTGATGACATCCTGATGATGATGCTTATATGGTTTTGGTGAGTTTCCATGAGATATTTCATAATTTAGGGTCGGTTTAGTCTAATGGAGTTGATTTTATAGTGTTTCAGATGGTTAACCCTGCCAAGTTGTGGTGGAGAGTGTTTGTTGAGACTAGGACTGTTGGGTCGCCTCCACTTACTTGGGCTGAGTTTACTCAAGTGTTTCTAGAGATGTGGGTTCTTCATAGCTTGAGGGATGATAGGAGTGAGAAGTTTGACAAGTTAGAGCAGGATGGTATGTCGGTGACTGAGTACGAGATGAGGTTTCACTCTCTGTCTCACCATGCCTTAACTATTCTACCAGATGAGACAGAGAAGATCAAAAAGTTTGTGAAGGGTTCGTCTTATTTACATTCATCTTAAAGCGACACATATGACATCTTCAGGGGGTACTTTTCAAGCAGTGTTGGATGACATAATGAGTGTCAAGTTTATTAGGCGCTAGGAGTTTTAGGATATGTCGACCAAGAGGCTCCATAATTTAGAAAGTTATGATAGCACCCTGCCTGAAGTAAGAAGGAATCAACATAGGGGTTATCAACCTCAGTTCAACAGGCTATTCAATGAACTATGCAGACTTTAACCAGTAGTTCCTTTGGTCATCATGGTTATAATTGGGGACATGGTTTCTAGGGTTTTTATTCCCGACCTGTAGGTCGAGGTGGTCATTACTATTATTCTAGATCTTCTTAGCAGCCTATGTCATGTCGTGGATGCTATAAGTGTAATGACTTAGAAAACTTTGCGAGAGAATGCCCCAAGATCAGGAAGAGTGATAAGCACTTTGGTTCGTTGAGTTTTTTTTATCTAAGGCATCAGCATATCCAACTAGAGGTGGTACGCAGAGTGGAAGAGGTAGTTCTCAGTCAGGTAGGGGTGGTTCTCATTTAGGCTGATGGTGTCCGTGTCAGTTCTATGCATATCCAGGTAGACTATAGACTGAGGCTTCTGATGCTATCATCAAATGTACTATTTTAGTTTGTCGTCAGCCACTATGCATTATTTGATCCAGGCTCTATATATTTTTATGTGTCTACCTATTTTTCTTCGATTCGGGGTATTATATGTGAGTCACATTTTTCCCTATTAGGGATTCTACTCCTATTGGGGATTCTGTAATTGTGGATCGGGTGTACCGATCATGTATTGTGACTTTGATGTTGTATGATACTTGAGTTGATTTGATTATTCTAGACATGGTAGATTTCGACATTATTCTAGGAATGAATTAGTTGTCTCCTTATCATGCAATCTTGGATTGGCATGCCAAGATAGTTACATTAACCATGCCAGGGATTCATAGGTTGGATCGGAAGGGTGCTACTAGTCATGCATCGAAGAAAGTGATATCTTACCTTAAGGATAGAAGAATGGTTGAGAAAGGGTGTTTGACTTATTTGGCATATGTTTGTGATACTAGTGTCGATATACCTCCACTTGAGTCAGTGTTAGTAGTTTGGGAGTTTCCTAATGTGTTTCTGATGGATTTACCTAGTGTTCCACCGGATCATAATATTGATTTATGTATTGATTTGCAGTTGGGCACCAAGCCCATTTCTATTCTACCATATCGGATGTCATCGGTAGAGTTGGAAGATTTGAAGGATATGTTGAGTAAGGGATTCATTAGGCTGAGTGTTTAGCCTTAGGATGCTCCATTTTTGTTTGTGAAGAAGAATGATGGGTCTATGAGGTTGTGTATTGACTACCAACAACTGAACAAGGTAACAATTAAGAACAAGTATCCCATTCCTTGCATTGATGACTTATTCAATCAACTTCAAGGTGAACTAGTCTTTTTCAAGATTGATTTGAGGTTCTATTATCATCAGTTGAAGATTTATCCCTAAGACAACTTTCAAGACCCGTTACAGTCATTATGAGTTATTGGTTATGTCTTTTGGGATTACTAATGTCCCATCAACTTTAATAGATTTGATAAATAGTATTTTCAAACCCTATTTAGATTCTTTTGTGATCGTCTATATAGATGATATTTTGATATACTCTCGTAGTATAGAAGATCACATGCAATATTTGAAAATTGTGCTTGTGATTCTGAAGGAAAAGCAACTTTATGTAATTTTTGAATTATGAGTTTTGGCTCAGTTTTGTGGTATTTGTAGACCATGTGGTGACCAACGATGGTATAATGATATATCTTAAAAAGATAGAGGCAGTTTGTGATAGGGTTAGACCTACTCCGATTATCAAGATTCAGAGTTTTGTTGGCCTCACGTAATTATTATCAATGGTTTGCGGAGGGGTTTCTTCTATTACGTCTCCCTTGATCAGATTGACTCAGAAGAATATACCTTTTTATCGGTCGGATGAGTGTGAGATGAGATTTTAAAAGCTCAAGACTTTGTTGATCACAACTCTGATTTTGACTCTTCCCGTGAAAGAGGGGGCTTGATTGTCTATTATGATTCTTCACATATTGGCCTTGGTTGTGTTCTAATGCAGAAAATTAAGGTTATAGCGTATTCTTTAAGGGAGCTTGTTGACACCCAATTTTGACCCTCCCGTCCAATCATTAACTATAAAATTACACTAATTTTTTAAAAATAATTTTAACAATTTTATAATAATAAAATGCAACAATAAAACATTAATACATGCTTAAATAAGTAGACAATTTAATAATGACATCGCATCAAGCATTCCTTAAAATTATATCCACATTTATTAATACCCAGAGCAATTTTATAATTTTCATAAGCAATTGAAACCCCCATTAATTCAATTTTAATTTAACGAAGTAGGCATAATAAATAAGTTTAATAACGGTATCACATTTATAAAATATTAAGCACCAATTAAATAGCACGCCCGCATTTATTATCGTAATAATTTAAACCCCACTTATTTACCACTAATTAATAAAACACCTAAAACTAACACTTAAAAAAACTAATTAACACTTAAAACACTACTAATTAACCAGCCTAATACCCTTTGCTTTATTTTTTAGCCCACAAGCCCTTATTTTCGTCTACCCAGTCCGAGCCTAGCACCCAGAAGGCCCAATACCCAACAGCCCACGATCTTATTTCAGCCCTCCTTCCCTTCCTTAAGTGTGAAAACCAAAACAAAACAAATCCCTAAACTAAAGAGCCCTAACCCGTCGCCCTTCTCTCCTCATCACCCAACCTTTTCTTACCATGAATCACAAAGAAAAATCTCCCAAAATGGTATCATAACCATACCGAATACTTACCTTAATCAATGGTACAAAATCTGTCCAAAATTGCACGAAAATCAGCCTTATAAAGTGGTAACAAAATCGTCCCATTAATGGACCTAAAATCACACAAAATTTCACGAAATCAATACCAAACCAGCTGTAAGAAATCGCACCAAATTGAGAACTCAAATGGCAACTATATAAACGACACAATATTACACATCAGGGGCATCCTTCAATCGATGAAAAATCAGCCCAATTAAGGGAGGAGCGATCCAAAAATAGAGCAGAAAATCGAGCGAAGAACACTAAAAAACAACGATAGTAGAAAACCAATTCTGTTAGCAAGCCTCATCCTTTCCAAATCGCATCGCAATAATCCGCCGAGTGGATCGACGACTTGATGCGCTGCCTCGGTTCGCTGCCTGGAGAAGGTAAAATCAATTCCTTTTTTTCCGCTCATGGCATGCTTGTTCGAATTACGTTACTTGGTTGCTGCGAATTCATCTTATTCAGTTTGTTGTTGCTAGTCTGGTCGTTGTGAATTCATTTTTTTCAGTTTTGTTGCTATTAATTTGTGCGTATTGGTGTGTATATGTTCCCCGATATGCTGGTTCATTTTGTTGTTTCCCTCGCTGGGGTGTACTAAAATTGGCATATATTCGAGTTATATACCTCCGCATATATCATGTATATATATTATGAATATCTCATATATGTTTGTCTCGTATGCCGAAGTGTTAATTGTAGGTTCGTATACGTCTAAATATGTAAATGGGGCCTATCACACACATGTGTTGGACTGATTCTGGAAATTCCACTTTAGGCCTGTTTTTGGTGATTTTGGTCCAATTTCTTTTAAACTCATTCGTCCCATCTTTTGTGAATGTTTTAGCGAGTTGCAATAGATGCCTCTGTCAGGCCAATCCAGGGAAATGTCTATCTATTTATGCTAAAAACTGCTTGCCAAAATGAAGCCTTGTTTCCACCTCCGTTTTCCAAGAGTTTCCATTTGACTATGAGCATTTGCCGAAGCTTAAATCTTGAATCTAGATGTATTGTATACTGTAGTAGGCTGATCTGTCTTCTTGTAAATCTGAAATTGCTTTTAGACCAGCTATCTTCTTTAGAATCTGAGCTTTGTCATTTGGGCCTGCTGAATCTTTTGTTTGCTTGCCTCATGCGCATTCAAGCCTGCTTTGCTGGTAAACCAGTGTTTTATGTCTGAAATTGTCACCCTTTTAGAATAATATAACTAAATAACAATTAAATCATGGACATACGTGTGCATTATCTGCATCGAGTATTATTTGGGTTGATATTAATCCTTATCTTCTTCTTTTCTTTTGCATGGAATGCATCAGATCAAACGAAGGGTCTCGTCGCGAGACTCATCATGAGATACGCCTCTTATCAAGAATGAAGATCCATATCTATGTGTATCATCTTATCCGCATGGGAAATTCCAAACCATGGGCGAAATGACATCGTCATTCTTCGAGTCATCCTTATTAATTCATATCCTGCCCCCACTTATTTGTTGTAAATTAATTGCCTAACGCTACATTACTTATCACTTAGAATAGTTAGACCTTGAATCAATAAACGAGAAAGTAGTTTGACACTAGAAATTCTCCCTTAAGTTAATTATTTTAGCTTGTCATACATTGTTTAAATCATACCAAATCATTTAATAATCTCATTCGCATAATTGTTTAGGTAGCTAAGATATTATTTGTTACTAAATCCTAGCATGAGAAACCCCTTTCCTATATATCGTTATTAGCACTCACATAGAAAATTATTTAATCATAGGTTTGTTAGCCTTTGCATAATAGACATTTTCCACATCTTATTTTATAAGCACATACTTTATCATAATGATTTTTTTGCATTATTACCTCTACATTACGCTATACAACTATATACCTTAGGTAGTAGAGTCTTTCATATATTCTTAAACTACTCTATGAACGCATTTTTCTAAAACTTTTATATTTTAAACAAAGCTTATTATATTTTCACCTTTTATTTGAATACTATAAATACATGTTTTTAAACGTTACATGTATTTCTATAGCACTAGTCTTATAAATCTTTTACCAAAATGCATTCTTTTACTAAAATAGTTTTCAACATGCATCTTCTATAGCATAATAATTAACCTAGGTTTGAACGGACAACCGCAAGTTAGCGGATCTTAGAGGGTGCCTAATCTCTTCCCTCTAGATTAATAAAGAACTCTTACCCAGAATCTCACACTAGTTTCACAGACCATAAAAAATGGAGTTAATGTTGACTTTAACCTAGTTAACATTTAGGTGTCCTAATTCACCCAAACTAATTAGGTGGCGACTCCGCGAACCCTTTTGCATTTAGCGTCCCTTTAGCACTTTTAGCATTTTAGCACCTTTTAGCATCTTTTAGCATTTTATTTTATTTTCTAACATTTCTAAGCAGGAGTTAATTATGTCGCGGTCGAAAAATGGCGTGACAGAAATGGCGAATCCGCTGGGGATTCGAGGTTCTTGACCATAGCAAATCTAGATTTATTATTGCTTGACTTTATTTGCTTTTATTTGTTTAAAATGCCTTAAAATTGCTTGCTTTAATTTTGTATGTTTAACTGTTTAATTGCTATTTGCTTTTACTGCTTTCCTTAAACTGGCATTCCGCTCATACTTCTTCCACGTTGGAAAATTTACACAATCACATGCTCACGCGCTTGTCGACGGGTTTCTCAACCCAACAACCAACCAGTATACTATGTGTAGCGTGACAATGATAGATAAATCCAAGCCTAATCATGACATGCTGAAATTGGAGAAAGTGCATCGTCATTTGATCGTCATTTCCAACAAAAGCATTACAGTTTGACGGCTTGGACAAATCTATCATAACCTCGCATATGTGACGTTTAGGCCTACCTCTGGCATAAAGGGGTCCTCATGTATGATTAGGACTCACCTGCAACGTGACAATTTATGTGCAACATATACTTGCTAATTGTTATTTACACATTTGCAAAATCGCGTGCTTTACACTAACGAAGTTTGTTGCATTTTTTAGAAGGATTTATTATTTCCCCAAAAAAAGGTTCGGTTCGTATTTGATTCAGCAATGTCAGAGCATCAACACTTTACCAAGTCCAGGGCACGAAACGATAACATGACTGGCTCAGGGGCATCTGAGCCAAATGGTTTGAGAATTATTCCTGTCGGCGAAACAGAACCTTCAGAGGGAAGAAATGTCACTAGTCAGGAAGAATATATCGCGCAACTACTACAACAAATTGTCAATATGCAGGTTGAGATGGAAAGACTGTGGAATCTGACAAACTTATCCATTAGTCTGAATACCCCCATACCAGAGCAAAGGGCCACTACCTCACAAGCTACCCCGGATCAACCTCCGCCACCAGATATCTCCCAAAGCTCCTCACAAAAAATGCCAGTCACCGATTCATGTCCAACTATCCATCGCCCAACCAATCCTCAACCCCATCACCAAAAT
This sequence comes from Przewalskia tangutica, assembly GCA_029844215.1. Lineage (NCBI taxonomy): Eukaryota > Viridiplantae > Streptophyta > Magnoliopsida > Solanales > Solanaceae > Przewalskia > Przewalskia tangutica. The sequence continues at coordinate 85,745,498 of CM056735.1, read as the reverse complement.
AATCTTTTTACCACCTATATATCTCAGCCCCCGCCTACTTACATCACCCCAATCAGTCCGAATCGCCAAGCCACCCAATATCCACACACCATACCTATTACCAGCCCCAACAAACAACCAAGACTACCAACATATACAGCAGAAACCCAACATTTTACCGTCTCTATGCTTTCCCAGGAAACAGATCATTATGAAGAAATGGAGAAGAAAGCCCGAGCCAGAATGGACGAGGATGTAACCAAAGAAATTCATAGTCTGAAAGAAGTTGTCCGGAGTATACGGTCTGACAAGGGTCATGAAAGATTAGATTATGAGAATCTTTGCATGCACCCAGATGTGGAATTACCTGTAGGGTACAAGGTGCCCAAGTTTGATTTATTTGACGGGAAAGGGAACCCCCGTGCACATTTGAGGTCATACTATGACTAGTTGATCGGAGTAGGAAAGAACCCAACAGTCATTATGAAGTTATTCATTCGGAGTTTGACCGGCGAGGCATTAGATTGGTATACCAGCCAGGACCCATGGAAGTGGCATGGTTGGAATGCGTTGGCCCAGGACTTTGTGGAGCGATTCAGGATCAATACAGAAACCGTCCTAGACAGATTCTACCTGATGAAGTTAGAGAAGAAGTCTACTGAAACATTCAGAGAGTACGCCATGAGATGGCGTTCAGAAGCGGCGAAGGTACAACCACCTATGGTAGAGAGTAAAATGACCACTCTATTTGTACAATCTTTGAAGGATGCGACCTACTACGAGAGGATGATAAGCGTTATTGGACGAAGCTTGCAGAAGTTGTGAAAATTGGTGACTTCGTGGAGGAAGGCATCAAAACAGGCCTAATTACAAACTTAGCAGCTTTGCAGGCGACAAACCAAGCAATCCAATCGGGTTCGATTGGGGGCATCGCTCAGAGAAGGAATGACTCAGTCTCACCTGTTATGTTCACCCAGGAGCATAAGCCAGATCAGTTCTCAATGTACCAAAACCCACCCCAGCAACCCTCGTATTACAATCCAAGCACCCAAAATGCTATACCTTACTACCCACCTGCTCTATATCCCACCCAGCCCATATACAATGCATCCCAAGCACCCTTATACACCTATGCATACCAACCTACATACCCGGCCCAGCCACAAAATCGGACAACAACAACCCCCAAACCAAACACGAACTATGAGAAAAAGCCAACAAAAACGTACACCCCTTTACCCGAGCCTTTACCCCAGGTGTACGAAAGGTTGAGAGTTGCAGGGATACTCCAACCAATTCTAGGGAAAGTTGCTGACCCCATCCCGAAATTGCATGATGAAACCAAGCGCTGCGTGTACCATTCTGGTATCCCTAGGCATGACACCGGGAACTGTTATGCACTCAAGAACAAAATTGAAGCATTGATCAAAGATGGTGTGATTCAATTGAAAGATGTCGCCCCCAATGTTCATGATAATCCTCTACTGAACCATGGCAATGCTGACGTGCACATGATAGCCGTCAATAAAGGGCATGAATTGGAAGGGACCATCAGGCCGGTCCTAAGTGAAGAAAGGGTCGAGCATTCAGCTTCCATCACTCTTGCCGAGGAATTGATGCCCACCGATCTCGCAAAGAAAAGAGACATCCTTTTACCAGCCAGCACCGCGATTGATTCGTGTGCCAAGAAGGAGATCGCGACAAAGCATGAAGACCCGACCAGCCGTGATGTAGAGCAAGGAGGCATCTCAGAAAATTGGATTTCATCCCTGTTCTGGTCCACCTAGAATATAGATGAGAAGAGCATATTAGTCTAGCAGAATAACCGGAGTTCAAACTCGTATTTAAACTTTAATAATATTTTGCTTTTGTAATTGAACTACGTTTGACCTGATTCCCTTGGTGGGATATGTAGGCAGCCATATCGTCTTCGGTCCCACCTTTAGAAATTTTAGCTTTACCCAATTTCTCTTATAACGAACTACGTCATGACCTGATTCCCTCGTGGGGATACGTAGGCGGCCTAAATCGGCTTCGGTCACACCATTAAGAAACTTTTCCTTCGTTCTGAAAATAACAAATACACATTTTCGACATAATAGACAAGCAATCCCATTGAGACTTGCTTTAGGCCAAACGTCTTTGCATATACAAAACTAGGACCATTAGCAACTGACTAATACAGGAAACCAGACAGGGATTGCAGGTCCAAACAGGCCAGACGCTTAGATGTCAAGAAGCAAAGCTGCAAAGTCAAATACAAATCGACCACCCCCCCAAAATTCACAAGTTTTTTTTGAGCGCATGTTCTTCATATTAGCAGAAGAAGAAAGAAGCAGCGGAGACAGAAAAGGACATCAACAATCAAAGTTTAAAATTTTGCAACAAAGTCTAGCGCATCAGCTCGGGCATAGAGTCAAATTGCAATTCATGCGGTGCACAAACGCATAACAAAGACATCATGGCAATCCATACGGTTCACAAAACACATTACAACAACATCTCAGCAGTTGCAGTATTTAGCATGTCCACCCAAGGACAACATCTCAGTATTCGCAGCATCCCACACATCATATAGGGACGACATCTCTACCCACAGAATTGCATTTCTCATATATTTATCATTTTATTTTAACAATTATACACTAATTTTTCTCAACTTAGCTTGCAGGAGCATTTATTCTACAGGAGCATCAGCAACACGTCCAGACAACGACATCACATCAACAATACATCTAGACAACGATGAGCAACACGTCCATACAACGACGTCATCAGCACAATACGTCCAGACAACGACGTCACATCAACAACACGTCTAGACAACAACGTCACATCCGAAACACACGTCCATACAACGACGTCATCAGCATAATACGTTCAGACAGCGATGTCATCAGCACAACACGTCCAGACAACGACGTCATCAACAACACGTCCAGACAATGACATCATCAACATGTCCGTATCGACGGCGTCGCCGGTACCACGTCGAGCGGCGTCAAAGACAACACATCCGCATAATGATGTCGCCAAGACAACACGTCTAAATGACAACGTCATCAGCACAATGCATCCAGACAATGACGTCATCAACACAATACGTCTAGACAACGACGTCATCAGCACAACGCGTCCAGACAACGATGTCATCAGAACAACGCATCCAGATAACGACGTCATCACAACAACACGTCCAGACAATGACTTCGCATCAACAACATCATTCAGCACATCTCAGCATTTGCAGCATCGCATCGTCATCGCATTACATAGGATGATATTCCTATCCATATTATCGCATTTCTTATATGATCATGCATTTATTACTTTATCTTAACAGTTACGCACTAATATTTTCTTAATCTTTAGTCTACAGGATCTTTAATTTACTGAAGCAGCATCCAGTAAGTCCGTGCAGAGACTACATCAGTAATCGCAACATTCAGCAAGCATTCGCAGCATCCAGCAAGTCCGTGCAGAGACTACATCAGCAATCGCAGAATTCAGCAAGCATTCGCAGCATCCAGCAAGTCTGCGCAGGGACTACATCAGCACTCGCAGCATTCAACACGTTCGTACAAGGACGAAATCCTAGCATTTGCAGCATCACGTCAACACAACCGCCATCACATTTTACAGGACAACATTTCTACTCACACAGTTACATTGCTTATAAATTCACGCGTTATCTTCTTGCCTTAACAGTTATGCACTAATCGTTTGCTTAAGTCTTAGCATGCAGGAGCAGGAGCACAATGCGAATTTTCTCTTACAGCGAACCGGGGCAATTTTTTGGGGGGCCAACCTTCCCAACAAATGGCAGAAGCAACCTCGAGCGTCGGTCCACTCATCCCACATCACCAAATAGCCCAGCGTCATCATAAGTCGATACCGGTACACCCCTAAGTTCAAGTCAGTTTATTTTTATTTTAACATTACATCGATCCAGTGTCGTCATAACTCGAAACTGAGATAAGTTTTGAGTTCGCGTTAGCCTGACCTGGTGTTTGGCCATGGTAGCCCAGTGTCGTCATAACTCGACACTGGAACAAATTTTGAGTCCGCGACAACCCGTCTTGGTATTTGACCATGGTAGCCCAGTGTCGTCATAACTCGACACTGAGATAATTTTGAATTCCCGTCATCCTTATCGCAAATGTCCAGCATTTTTAATTCTGAGGATCGAGACAAAATTGGCTATAAGTCAACGTCTTTATCAGAAGACTCTTCCATCATCTCCATACAAAGAGAGCTGAATGGTCACAAAAATAACTACACTCATTACTTAGAGTTGGAGATGCTAGTAGTTGCTTTGAAGATCTGGAAGATTGATCTATATGGCATGCATTGTGAGGTGTTTACTGCTTATAAGACAACACATTTTCAATTTGAGGGATCTCAATTAGAGGAAGAGGGGATGGTTAGAGATTCTCAAATATTATGATATGTCAATTCTTTATCATCCGGGAAAGGCTAATGTAGTGTCCGATGCCTTGAGTCGGAAGGCGGTGAGTATGGGTAGCCTAACATGCTTATAGGCGAGGGAGCGACCTTGGCTGTGGATGTGAAGTCTTTTGAATATAGGTTTTACGTCATTTGATAACATGTTAATTAGATTATGGGAGTCTGAGGTTATCGACCTTATATTACTCCGAAAGGTTTATGATATTCTTTTGATGTTTACCCCTTATTATATATATATATGTATCTATTTTATGAACATCGAACCATGCTATACTCAATCAGGTATGACATCTATTATGTACACCTTTGTAGTTAGGTATGTTATGATGATGTTATCCCCAAAGAGCGGCTTGATATGATATGATATGGCCCCATAGAGTGTTTTGATTTATATATATATATATATATATGTTTTACGCCCTCAGTCGCAGTTCAAAATCTCAGGTTAACCCTTAATACCTTTCCCTTGTATTATATTTCTCAATATGGTTTATCTGATTTACATACAAGTACACTCTTTCATACTGAAGCCTTTTTGTTGGGGGAACTGTATTTTATGCCCGCATGTTCAGGTAGACAGGTCGACAACCTCTCCAATAGGTTTTCCAGCTTAGCGGTTGATCAATGCACTCCTCTTTTCCCAGAGTTGTTGTAGAGAGTTGGTAGGGTATTGTTACACCCCGTAACTCCAGGACATGTTTAAGAGAATGTATGTAAGGAACACAAGACTTGAAAAGGGCCGAAAGAAAGAATTGTTTTTCCGACGGGAAATCTTTCGAACGCCGGAAAGGAAAAATGTTCGTTGTTGAGAATTGGATTCTCAAAAGGCATTATTTGAAGAGTATGGAACTCTTAACCTTATGGAAATTATTTTTTTACGGATTTGGTCACGTGGGGCCCACCCGAGGAATTTTACTTTTTTGTGGGGCCCACGAGGGTTACGGAATTTTTATGGACGAATGAGAGGGCGACACGTGGCACCCCCACAAGGTCTTGGTCGAAATTAGAGTGAGGGTAAAATGGTCATTGACCACCTTGGAAGATTAGTCTTGCTAGCATGACATTGTTGACTTGTCAACTTGTCCACATAGGCTTAATCCATGTGATTTTCATCTTAGCCACCCATTTGTTTAAGTCTAAGCCATCCAATGTGTTATAAATACATACTAGTAGCAAGACAAGGTCTTGAACACTTAGAAAAAAATTAGAGAACTCTTGTCCTCTTTAAGTTGCTCTCGGCTTAGTGCTTATTCCCACTAGAAAATTTTGTAGTTTTGATCCTTTGTTCACAAGACTTTAACCCAAGGTCCCTAAGGGTATTGTAAGGATATCTCAATAGAAAGATTTCGGAAAAACGGCGTTTTCACGTTAGTATCAAGGCGAAAACCTAGGGAGCTCTTCAACTTTGAAGTTGGAAATAGAAGAGGAGTTTTTCACAAGCTTCTAAGGGTTGCAAATAATGGATTGGAACGTCAAGAAAAGGAGTTGGAGTTGCTAAGGATCGACTTAGGGTTTTGGATCATTTTGAGCTTAAGAAGGTAATAATTTCCGTCTTGCTATATTAATTCGAGATTTCATGTTGTAGTAGTTAGAAATGATCATGTGGATTATATTATGAAGAATGATATGTGTTATGGAATATTTGGACGGAATCCGAAAGTTGCACGATTTAGCCTTTAAGATTGTAATTCAATTTAGTTACTAGTTTAGTCGTCGCATGTTATCTAAAGAGTGGATTAAGGTGGTTATAATTGTTAAGTTGTTTATTACTATATAACATGCTAGACCTAAGAACTTGGATTGAAAAGGAATTGGAAAGGTTGATAAGTTGTTGCACTTTTTGGCCGAATTGACATTTGTATTGTGGACTAGTTTAATGTAATTTGTGGCGGAATTTTACACGTCTGTTAAGGCGTGTAATCCTTTGGTTAGCTGATTTGTTGGGCCTTAAATGTGGCGTGTTTGGTTATTGTATTCGGCCTTGAAAAGGTGGCAAAGTATGTAGAAACAAAGGAAGTGTTGTCAGATTTTCCGTAGAATTTAGTGACTTAGCACTTAGAATATTCTACGTTGAAGCTAGAGGTTAATGGACGTATTATGGCCAATTTAGGTTGAAGTACCAAGTATAGCGTATTCTACTTGAAGGATGGAATAGCTAGCAAGGTTGAAGTACTTTGGAGCTTTTGCTACTTGTCGATAATCGTCGCGAGGTATGTGAACCTCTTCCTTCCTTTGGCATGATTCTATGTATGAAATATACATGTAGTAGTATTTCATGATTCCGTCTACTCTTAGAAGTTAAGAGGTAGTTATGTTGATTTACTCTATGTAAAAGCTACGTCTAAGAAATCCTAAGTCCTTACCAAGTCTTATGGGGGATGTTGGTAAGAGTCGTTAGGAAGTATTTGAGTCGAGTTGACTTGGCTAATTTACGACGAATGAGAATAAGTATCGAACAAGCCATTGCAGCGTTAATAAAGGAAAATGTAATGACAATTAATTATGTTAAAACAAGTAGAATTCTCCATCTGCATAGAAGCTAAGATAAGACAAAATTGTATTACATTTTCTAGATCATGGCTACTTGAATAAGATCGTTATAAATAAGTATAACTTATTCACAACGCACCAAAGTATATGTTACTTAATTTAAAAGAGTTTACGTATGAAGTTTTTAAGACTTTGAAACTTGTTTTCTTAAAAGTTAAGAGACTTGAAGTATTTTGAAAGCTATGTGATTTGATTTGAAAGTATAAGTCTCTTGGTTATAAAAAGAATGAATTAGTTTAAGGCATAAAGTTAGTATGACGGCTTTATGGGAAGTTGGTTATAATAACTTTATGGGAGGTTAAGAGAATGGTTTTCTTCAGTAACATAAACAAGAAATGATTTGAAATAAAGAAGGGCAAATTGTTTTAAAGGTACCAATTGCTTAAGGTCTTTAAGAAAGAAGTCACTTGATTTAGAAGCCGGTAATTGTATTTCTAAAAAGGTATTGTGACTTGTCCTGAAAGGTAGAGATGACTTGATACTACGGTTGTTAGTATCTGGGAAGTTTTATTTAAAAAGGGTTTCTAAAGGAGTAGAGGTGCGTAGTACGTTGGGTTAAATTCCTGGGCAGACTATATGACATTATCGACCCAGAGATGGTAGGCGATATACCTTCTAGGCGGACTATATGACATTATCGACCAGAGATGGGCGGGCGATGAACCTCACGCGCACTATATGACATTATCGACCCGAGAGATGGGCGGCAAGATACCTGCACGCGGTATATGGCATTATCGACCCGAAGATGGGCAGGCGGTATACCTTCACGGGCACTATATGACATTATCGACCCGAGAGATGGGCGGGCGGTATACCTTCACGCGGACTATATGACATTATCGACCGAGAGATGGGCGGCGGTATACCTTACGGGCGCCTATGACATTATCGACGAGAAGATGGCAGGCGGTATACCTACGGGTAGACTATATGACATTATCGACCCGAAGATGGGCAGGCGGTATACAGACTATATGACATTATCGACCCGAGAGATGGGCGGGCGATACCTTTAAGGCGGACTATGTGACTTTATCGCGCCCGATTCGGCAAGATAAGCGTCCCTCCGTAAAGAGCCGGATTAGGTTATGAAAGATAAGTAAGTTAGTTGGTAATAAGCAATGACTTCTCCTAAGTATATACGTAAGATATGGCTATAACTCTTAATGGAATGGAAAAGATAATGATATGCAATTAAGTTCATAAGTGGTAATGACACGGCGAGGATGCAGTATGTACTTTTATACTTGCTCTGTCATTCTTTTGTGCGATTATGATCATTTCTTGTACTTTATTTATGTTCCATATTAAATTTTTGTTATCGACCCCGCTGGCTGCGTTAAATGTCATGAGTTTAGGTACCTGATTATGGATCCGCGAGCTTAGGATCTGGTTCAGCATTTTGAGATGGCTCGATGTTAGGAGTTGTCATGGCTATGTATATTTAGAGTGCGGCGGGGCCTTGTCCCGTCATAGTAGGTGTTCAAATCTTAGAGGTGCGTATTCACGTGGCGGGGGTGGTTAGAATTGTAATTACATTTTGGATAGTGTAAGCCCTTTTTGGGTGATTTATATTCTGAGCCTTATCGGCTTTGCCTTGGTTTTAAGAAGAAAAAAAAATGTGTTACTTATTTTCGCGTGATTTATTATGTTGTATGTTTTAAGGGTGCCCAGGTAGGGCACGATCATGACCCGAGTCGGGTCGTGACAAAAGTGGTATCGAGCGATTAGTCCTCGGAAAGTGTCTACGCATCGTGTCTAGTAAGTCTTGATTATCGGTGTGTTGTGCACCACATCTATAATCAGGAGGCTGCAGGACATTTAGGATTGGTTTCCATTCTTCTCACTCTGAGATCGTGCGATAGAGCTGTGTCGTTAGGGTCGTCTCTCCCTAACGAGTTATGTTGATTGCAGCTACGAGAAAGGCAGCAGTGACCCAGGAAGGACTATGTGGATTATGTATCCAGGTTGGAAATGATTATAGTATAGTTGGTATTGTGACATACATCTATACGGAGTTATGTATGAGGGTCAGACGCGTGTTGCCTAGAATGATTTTAGATTACCAAGAGTTGGTAAAGACTAACTAGATACCGGGAAGGTATGGAACAGTTAATGAATTCTCGTCAAGGTCTTCTCGGGTAGAAAGATTTATTATAGACCAAGAATAAGAGTTAAGTGCGACGGTGGGACGGGGTGAGGACCTATTGCGGGTCTCCCCATAGCCTGGAATAGAGTGGGATCAATTGGTAGTAGTTCCGCTACGTGGCGAGTCACGGGTGCAAGGCCCAAGTCTAGTTAATTGTTTCTGGGTTCGTGGGCGTGTTTCACGGAACCAGTCGTGAAAGCGGAAATGGCCTTATATTGTTTTATAGAGTGACTACAAAGATTAGAGGCCAGTATCGGTATGGTATTTATGTAAGTATGCTAGTTTGAGTATGGACTGGTTGGCTTCGTGAGTGCCAAGGTGGACATCTTAGTATAAGTATTGTTATGTGGCCATGGGTGGCATATGTAGTATGAAGGGTGCAGTAGGAGGAGACTATGTCGCTATCTAATTAGATTGGACTCCGAAGGAATATTCGAGGACGAATGTTTCTAAGGGGAAGAATGTTACACCAGTAACTCCGGGACATGTTTAAGAGAATGTATGTAAGGAACACAAGACTTGAAAAGTAGAAAGAAAGAATTGTTTTTCCGACGGAAATCTTTGAGCAGGAAAGGAAAAATGTTCGTTGTTGAGAATTGGATTCTCAAAAGGCATTATTTGAAGAGTATGGAACTCTTAACCTTATGGAAATTATTTTACTGGATTTGGTCACGTGGGGCCCACCCGAGAAATTTTACTTTTTGTGGGGCCACGAGGGTTCTGGAATTTTTATGGACGAATGAGAGGCGACACGTGGCACCCCACAAGGTCTTGGTCGAAATTAGAGTGAGGTAAAATGGTCATTGACCACCTTGGAAGATTAGTCTTGCTAGCGTGACATTGTTGACTTGTCAACTTGTCCACATAGGCTTAATCCATGTGATTTTCATCTTAGCCACCCATTTGTTTAAGTCTAAGCCATCCAACGTGTTATAAATACATACTAGTAGCAAGACAAGGTCTTGAACACTTAGAAAAATTAGAGAACTCTTGTCCTCTTTAAGTTGCTCTCGGCTTAGTGCTATTCCCACTAGAAAATTTTGTAGTTTTGATCCTTTGTTCACAAGACTTTAACCCAAGGTCCCTAAGGGTATTGTAAGGATATCTCAATAGAAAGATTTGGAAAAGCGGCGTTTTCACGTTAGTCGCATGGCGAAAACCTAGGGAGCTCTTCACTTTGAAGTTGGAAATAGAAGAGGAGTTTTTCACAAGCTTCTAAGGGTTGCAAATAATGGATTGGAACGTCAAGAAAAGGAGTTGGAGTTGCTAAGGATCGACTTAGGGTTTTGGATCATTTTGAGCTTAAGAAGGTAATAATTTCCGTCTTGCTATATTAATTCGAGATTTCATGTTGTAGTAGTTAGAAATGATCATGTGGATTATATTATGAAGAATGATATGTGTTATGGAATATTTGGATGGAATCCGAACGTTGCATGATTTAGCCTTTAAGATTGTAATTCAATTTAGTTACTAGTTTAGTAAATCGCATGTTATCTAAAGAGTGGATTAAGGTGGTTATAATTGTTAAGTTGTTTATTACTATATAACATGCTAGACCTAAGAACTTGGATTGAAAAGGAATTGGAAAGGTTGATAAGTTGTTGCACTTTTTGGCCGAATTGACATTTGTATTGTGGACTAGTTTAATGTAATTTGTGGGGCGGAATTTTACACGTCCTGTTAAGGCGTGTAATCCCCTTTGGTTAGCTGATTTGTTGGGCCTTAAATGTGGCGTGTTTGGTTATTGTATTCGTACTGAAAAGGTGGCAAAATATGTAGAAACAAAGGAAGTCTTTGTCCGATTTTCCGTAGAATTTAGTGACTTAGCACTTAGAATATTCTACGTTCGAAGCTAGAGGTTATTGGACGTATTATGGCCAATTTAGGTTGAAGTACCAAGTATAGCGTATTCTACTTGAAGGATGGAATAGCTAGCAAGGTTGAAGTACTTTGGAGCTTTTTGCTACTTGTCGATAATCGTCGCGAGGTATGTGAACCTCTTCCTTCCTTTGGCATGATTCTATGTATGAAATATACATGTAGTAGTATTTCATGATTCCGTCTACTCTTAGAAGTTAAGAGGTAGTTATGTTGATTTACTCTATGTAAAAGCTACGTCTAAGAAATCCTAAGTCCTTACCAAGTCTTATGGGGGATGTTGGTAAGAGTCGTTAGGAAGTATTTGAGTCGAGTTGACTTGGCTAATTTACGTACGAATGAGAATAAGTATCGAACAAGCCATTGCAGCGTTAATAAAGGAAAATGTAATGACAATTAATTATGTTAAAACAAGTAGAATTCTCCATCTGCATAGAAGCTAAGATAAGACAAAATTGTATTACATTTTCTAGATCATGGCTACTTGAATAAGATCGTTATAAATAAGTATAACTTATTCACAACGCACAAAAGTATTTGTTACTTAATTTAAAAGAGTTTACGTATGAAGTTTTTAAGACTTTGAAACTTGTTTTCTTAAAAGTTAAGAGACTTGAAGTATTTTGAAAGCTATGTGATTTGATTTGAAAGTATAAGTCTCTTGGTTATAAAAAGAATGAATTAGTTTAAGGCATAAAGTTAGTATGACGGCTTTATGGGAAGTTGGTTATAATAACTTTATGGGAGGTTAAGAGAATGGTTTTCTTCAGTAACATAAACAAGAAATGATTTGAAATAAAGAAGGGCAAATTGTTTTAAAGGTACCAATTGCTTAAGGTCTTTAAGAAAGAAGTCACTTGATTTAGAAGCCGGTAATTGTATTTCTAAAAAGGTATTGTGACTTGTCCTGAAAGGTAGAGATGACTTGATACTACGGTTGTTAGTATCTGGGAAGTTTTATTTAAAAAAGAGTCTTTCTAAAGGAGTAGAGGTGCGTAGTACGTTGGGTTAAATTCTCGGGTTTTATATGACATTATCGACCCAGAGATGGGTCGGGCAGTATACCTTTACGGGCAGACTATATGACATTATCGACCCAGAGATGGGCAGGCGATGACCTGCACGCGGACTATATGACATTATCGACCCAGATGGGTGGGCGATATACCTGCAGGCGGACTATATGACATTATCGACCCGAAGATGGCGGGCGGTATACCTTTACGCGGACTATATGACATTATCGACCCGAGAGATGGGCGGCGGTATACCTTCTGAGCGACTATATGACATTATCGACCCGAGATGGGCAGGCAAGATACCTTTGGGCGGCCTATATGACATTATCGACCAGAGATGGGCGGCGGTATACGCTACGGGTAGACTATATGACATTATCGACCGAGAGATGGGCGGGCGGTATACGCTGCAGGCGGACTATATGACATTATCGACCCGGAGAGATGGGCGAGGCGGTATACCTTAGCGAACTTTGTGACTTTATCGTCCCGGCGGGGGCGCAAGATAGGCCCTCCGTGAGTAAGCCGGATTAGGTTATGAAAGATAAGTAAGTTAGTTGGTAATAAGCTTAATGACTTCTCCTAAGTATGCGTAAGATATGGCTATAACTCTTAATGGAATGGAAAAGATAATGATATGCAATTAAGTTCATAAGTGGTAATGACACGGCGAGGATCAGTATGTACTTTTATACTTGCTCTGTCATTCTTTTATGCTGATTATGATCATTTCTTGTACTTTATTTATGTTCCATATTAAATTGTTGTTATCGACCCCGGGCTGCGTTAAATGTCCGCGAGTTTAGGTACGATTATGGATCCGCGAGCTTAGGATCTGGTTCACATTTTGAGATGGCTCGATGTTCGGAGTTGTCATGGCTATGTATATTGAAGTGCAGCGGGGCCTTGTCGTCATAGTAGGTGTTCAAATCTTAGAAGTGCAGTATTCACGTGTGGCGGACTGGTTAGAATTGTAATTACATTTTTGGATAGTGTAAGCCCTTTTGGGTGATTTATATTCTGGCGACCTTATCGGCTTTGCCTTGGTTTTAAGAAGAAAAAAATGTGTTACTTATTTTCCGCATGATTTATTATGTTGTATGTTTTAAGGGTGCCTGGGTAGGGCACTGATCATGCCTTGGTCAGTCGTGTGTGAGTATGCTACTTATATATATATATATATATATATATATATATATGCATTTTTTTGTTATGGCGGGGCACTATCCTGACATTCTGTCTGTTATGCTACTCCTAGAGGCCATTAGACTTTGGTTGTATGTATAATTATTTTGTATGGCCTTGCGGCCTTCCTATTGGTCACTTGATATATATTGTGGTCTTGTTAGCCTTATATATGCATATATGTTTGGATTTTTCTTCTCTTACAAGTTGTCTTATGAATGTCTTTCTGAGGCCTTATCGGACCAGAAACTTGCATATCCATGTTATGTTTCAGAAGATGTACCCTTGATCCATTAAGGCACTTGGTCCCGTCCACACTCCCCAAGGTTAGGGTATGACAAACTTGGTATCAGGGCCAGGTATGTCCTAGGGAGTCTACTTTCTATGTCTAAAAGAGTCTTATTTAAGGATGTGTTGTGTACCACATTTATAAACATGATGCTATGGGGAAATTATGATTGTCACCCTTTCTTCGTGTTCTAGATCATTGAATAGAGATGAGTTATCAGAATTCGATCCCTAATCTTCAATTTGTTTCATGATTAAAATGGTGACTACGATGAGAAAAAGTCAGCTAAGGGGAAAGAAGTGGTTGCATGAGAGAGTACCATTAGGGTAATTTGGATCTGAGCGAGTCCCAGAGTGAGACCCTATCTCAAATTTCTCAAACTTGCCAACTACAGAGAAGACCAGAGGGGCTGCAACACCCCTCAATTCCTCCACCTAACACCCTTTGATAAGGACCTTGATATGCGGAGTGTAGTGTGGTCGTTGACCCGATTCGTGGTTGCTAAATCACATTGTTAGGGTGTTAGATCTTATGATAGGGCGATTAGTGCAAGAGTTTTGGATTTCATTGTTACATCCCATATTTCATGCTTTATCATTATCGTAATGTTAGATGAAATAGGCTCAGAGATGGTAAGGTTCCTCTAAGTAACTAATAAAGGTTTACAGATATGTTGAGTAAGTATCAGGAAGGTTTAAGACTAATTGATCAACATAAGTAAGTTTTGACAAAAGTTAATTGAGATGCCAACGTTCGAGGAACTCTGTCAATCACAGAGCACAAACTGTGACTCACAAGAAGTGTTTGCAAGAAACAAAGAAGATGCACACCTTGACAGAGATTTTGGGGGTCTGAGGCATGTCTTGTGAGATGCAAGCATTTCCTGTGAGTCGCAGGACCTGCCGCAACAAGAGTCTATAGGGAATTTAGGATTATCACCCTTTCTTCATGTTCTAGATCATGCAATAAAGCCGAGTTGTAAGAATTCAATCCCTAATCTTAAATTTGTTTCATGATTAAAATGGTGACTACTACGAGAAAATAGTTAGCTAAGGGGAAATAAGTGGTTGTAGGAGAGGGTACTATTAGGGTCACCCACAAATTTGGATATGAGCGAGTCCCAGAGTGTGACCCCATCTCAGATTTCTCAGACTTTGCCACCTCCAGAGAAGACCATAGGGCCTCCAGAACCCCTCAGTTCCTCCACCTGACACACTTGATGAGGACCTTGATATACGGAGTGTAGTGCGGTCGTTGACCCGATTAGTGGTTGCTTAGTCACATCGTTAGGGTGTTGGATCTTATGATAGGGCAGTTACTGAGAGAGTTCAGGATTTCATTGTTACATTTCATATTTCATGTGTCATCATTATCGTAATATTAGATGAAATAGGATCAGAGATGGTAAGGTCACTCTAAGTAACTAATAAAGGTTTACAGATGTGTTGATTAAGTATCAGGAAGGTTTAAGACTAATCGATCAACATATGTAAGTTTCGACAAAAGTTTGTTGAGATGCCAACGTCTGAGGAACTCTGTGAATCACAGAGCACAACCTCCGACTCACAAGAAATGTCTGCAAGAAACAAAGAGGATGCACACCTTGACAAAGATTTTAGGGATCTAAGGCATGTCTTGTAAGATGCAAGCATTTCCTGCGAGTCGCAGGACCTGCCGCAACAAGAGGCTATGGGGAATTTAGGATTGTCACCCTTTCTTCATGTTCTAGATCATGCAATAAAGTCGAGTTGTAAGAATTTGATCCCTAATATTAAATTTGTTTCATGATTAAAATGGTGACTACGACGAGAAAATAGATAGCTAAGGGATAAAATAAGTGGTTGTATGAGAGGGTACTATTAGGGTGTCACCCGCAAATTTGGATCCGAGCGAGTCCCAGAGTGTGACCCCATCTCAGATTTCTCAGACTCTGCCACCTCTAGAAAAGACCAGAGGGCCTCCAACACCCCCTCAGTGCCTCCACCTGACACCCTTGATGAGGACCTTGATATGCGGAGTGTAGTGCAGTCGTTGACTCGATTAGTGGTTGCTTAGTCGCATCGTTAGTGTGTTGGATCTTATGATAGGGCAATTAGTGCGAGAGTTCAGGATTTCATTGTTACATTTCATATTTCATGTGTCATCATTATCGTAATATCATATGAAATAGGATCAGAGATGGTAAAGTCCCTCTAAGTAACTAATAAAGGTTTACAGATGTGTTGAGTAAGTATCGGGAAGGTTTAAGACTAATCGATCAACATATGAAAGTTTTGACAAAAGTTCGTTGAGATGCCAACATCCGAGGAACTTTGTGAATCAAAGAGCACAACCTGCGACTCACAAGAAGTGTCTGCAAGAAGCAGAAAGGCTTCACACATTGACAGAGGCTTTGGGGGTCTGAGTTATGTCATGTGAGACGTAGATAGTTCATGCGAGTCGCAGGACCTGCCACAGAGTGAGGCGGTGCAAGTTTTTCTTTTGGGTTATATATAGTCCAATATCGACCCATATTTCATTTTACACACCGAATTTTGACCTATATATCGCATAAGCACTCTCTCAAAGTCCTCTTATGTTTCTAAACAAAAATCAAAGGCAAACTAAGTGATTTCAACATAACGAATCATGTGGTTATCGTTAGTTTGTCCTTCTCCTCGTGGTGCTAATTTTGGAGAAACCTTATAAGTGAAGTAATCTTTGATTTGGAGTATTTCTTATGTTTGGAGGTAGGTTTCATTTTCATCTTATTGTTCTTAAGTTTATACAAGTGATTGGAGGGATGATTGTTGAAAATCTTATAGAATAAGTTCTTCAAGATCTTGGAGCTATGTTGCATTGATGTTGGGTTGTTTACTTGAAGTGATGGAATGGTGTAAGTGGTTAAATCTTGTTGTAAAGTTATGGGAGGAGGATTGGAGAAGCGTGTGATGTTGATATACATATAGGGTAGTTATAGAAGATCATATAAATTCTAGGCACGCTAGGTGCTCGATGAAATGCCTAAGTAAATTATCTTTTTAAGTTATTGGATCTGTCATTTATATAAATTGTTCATATATTATAGATAATCGATTATAGAGCATACGAGGACTTGTGGGATCCATATATCTAATGCGATAAGGTATGTGGGGCTTATTCCTTCTTTTGGCATGATCTTGTTTAGAATGAAAATAAAACTAAAGGTCTTTCAAACGATCCTATTCTTGATTACTTGAGTTACCATGTATTTCCTTATCATTAAAGTATATGACTCTTGTTTGTCCCTTGTCGTGAGTACATTCTGCACTCTATAGATGTATTTCTTATTGGTTGATGAAAGCTAACGTATGTAGTTACATAACAATAGTCGGAGGATATTGACATTCATTCACTCCGACCATGTTTTATAATGTTCATTGAGGTCCTTCTTGCGTTGCATCTATATATGTATCTATTTTCTACCGAGTCGTGCTATAGTCGGCCGGATAAGGGATTTTGTATATGCAAACCACTATAGTTGGGTATGTTATGATGATTCGCCCTATAGAGAGGCTTAATATGATATTATATGACCCCATAGAGTGGCCTGATTCTACTATTATGCATATGTTTATGAGTCGGTCAGTGGCAGTTCAGAGTTTCAGGTTGACTTCTTTACCTTTTACTTGTATTACATTCTTATATACAAGTTTTACATGCCTTACATATTTAATATATTTTTTCATACTGACATCCCTCTTGCTGGGGGTGTTGTATTTCATGCACGCAGGTGTAGGTAGACAGATAGACACACATCTATAGTGGGTTGCCCAGTTCAGCAGTTGATCGTCACACTTATCTTCTTTCGAAGTTGTTGTATAGAGAGTGGTAGGACATATTGCATATGTTTATAGGTACTTTGGGTATGGCAGGGCCTGTCTCGGCCTGATGACATGTTGTACTACTCCTAGACACTTGCATACTAGTGATGGATGTATAATTGTTGGTATGGCCTTGTAGGCCCTTCTATTATTGTTAATTGTGGCCTTGTCGACCTTGTATATATGTTGGTTGGCTATCTATTGTTACAGGTCATTCTATTCAGATTTCTTTTGTGATTGTCATCCTGAGGCCTTATCGGGCTAGTCGGTTATATCTTCATGTAATGATATAAAAGTGGTATGCTCGGGTCGTTCAGGCACCAGGTTCTGGCCACCCCCCAAGGTTGGGGTGTGACAAACTTTGTTTTTGAGTTGGTACATCCTAGGGAGTCTACAAGTCGTGTCTAGTAAAGTCTTTTTATGGGTGTGTTGTGCACAACACTTATAACACATGAGTCTATAGGGAATTTAAAATAGTTAACTCCCCACCATAGTTCCAAGTTCCGCACCGTGGTTGATTTGCTTATTCTGATTAGATCAGAGTTCATGTGCATTAGGTTTACAATATAGAGGGGATTCTAGTCAGATGAGGTCGTCTTTGGCTTATTGTGATCAGTGTGGTTGAGCCTACTTCTACCAATGTCGTCAGTGCTTTGATTTATGATATTCTTTTTGACAACACGACCATATTATGTGGAATTTTCCATCGAGAGTTGGAGGTAACATGGCTTAGGAAACTGGATTTGTAGCTATATTTTCATTATCATTACACACTCCTAGGCAAGGTTCTCAAATGTCAGTAGGTCGAGGTAAAGGTAGATGTGGAGTGTTTAGCTCGAGCAGTAAATAAAACCGCATTTATGCACTAGTAAGTCGATAGGATGTGGAGTCATCTCCTGATGTTGTCATAGGTATATTGTCCATCTTCTCTTATGACGTATATGTATAGAAATTCTAGTCTCTACTTTATCGTATGTTACTCATTTATTGCTAGTAAGTATGATAGAGAGCTTGAGTTATCAGGGGAATAATTTGGGGTATCTACACTGGTTGGTGATCTAGTAATTGCTAGACGGGTCTATCAAGGTTGTATAGTGATGATTGCTGGTCGTCACACCTTAGCAAACTTAGTGGAGTTAGAAATGGTTGCTTTTGACATCATTATAGGTATATATTGGTTAGCCTCGTGTTATGCCAATGTTGATTATTGGATAAAGGTCGTTCAATTTCATTTTCTCGGTGAGCCAGTTCTATAATAGAAAGACAACTCTACAACAGCTAAGGGTAGGTTTATTTCCTACCTCAAGTAAAGGAAGATGATTTATAAAAGATGTATCCACCATTTAGTTCAGGATCAAGATATTTAGACAAAAGCCCTAACCCTTCAGTTTGTTCCTATAGTTAATGAGATCCACTATGTGTTCCCCAATGCTTTCTTGGGTATTCCTCCCAAAAGGGAGATGGATTTCACCATTATTGTGCTTTTGGGCACTCAGTGATGTCCATTCCTCTTTATACAGTTGTTACTGTTGAATTTAAAGTATTGAAGGATCATTTCAACTTGTTGGAGAGGGCTTTATCAGGCCCAATACTTTTCTGTGGGGCGCACTAATGTCATTCGTCAGTAAGAAAGATGGTTCATTGAGGATGTGTATTAATTATCGGCAACTGAAATTATCAAGATTAAGTACCCGCTTCTGATGATCGATGACATGTTCAATCAATTATGTCACACCCCAACCTTGGGGTGTGTGCCGACACTTGGAGCCTTTCAGCCCGAGCATACCGTGAGTTGTCTATATCCAGAATACACATGTATTTGGCTAATTAGTCCTCAGAGTGATAAAACTATCAAGACATTATAACCTGTAGAAGTAGAAAAATCTATCATGTATAATATGTATAAAGTCGACAAGGTCATAACATACGTCAACTAGCTAGAAAGGAGACCGACAAGGACATATATGACTCTGACACACATGAAAATATATACAAGTCTCTTAGTATATAAATATAACCAAGTCAGGACAGGGTCATGCCATACCTATAAGTGTATACATGAAATCATACCGACTCCGTCTAACATCTCCAAAACAAGTGGAGAGTTCTGACATTACTGGTGAGCTGAGATCCTACTGGAAATAAGCATCGATCCGGTTGTCCGTACCTGCGGACATGAAATGCAGCGCACCAGAATGGGATGTCAATACGAATAATATACTGAATTCGTAAGGTAAGAAAATGTAAATAGAAACAACAATGGAAAGGATAATAAGGAAGAAACAACTTATAACTCTGAATGCCACTAGGGACCATGATATGCATAAGTATAAGATAATCATGTATATAACGCCATGGGCCTCTGTGGGCGGTATCCTTTATATAGTATATCGCATATATAACACCATAGGCCTCTGTGGGCAATATCATATATATAGTATATCGCGTATATAACGTCTTAGGCCTCTATGAGAATGATCATTTATATAGTATATCATGTATATAACGCGGTAGGCCTCTGTGGGCAATATCATCAATATTATATCTATATAAGCCACGTATATAACGCCATAGGCCTCTGCGGGCAACATAGATATATAACACATATACATAAGGACCATTGAAAGGATATCGAATATTCTCTTGATCCCGTTGGAATAACGTAATGTTGTTACACCTCCGACTACCTTTATGCGGCTAACATACCGTATTTACTCTTTGTTATGAATAAATAAGAACAAATAATCATACTTTTGATTTAGTCTTCAAGAAACCAACAAGGAATCAGAAAGAAAGTCTACGGACTTAAACAATCAACCCAAGTCTAGGGGTGCTTTACTAAGAGTTCCAACGATGACCCGTCAATCTACACTTACATGCCTAGTGGGCATGGAAAATGGAGTGAGTTGGAGTTGTCACGTGAAGATCTAAGAAGCATGTTTATTTCGGCTTTGTATGTAGGTCTTGACCGAAGACCATTTTGTTTCTTTTAGCTTATCTTTAATTCCTATCTTAGCTTGTAGTTCTCCTTAGGACATGATGTAACGTGTAAATAACTCCTAGATCCCATTAGGAAACAATTAATAAGCCATGTAATAGGAAAGAGGGTGACAAGGCCAAGAGTTCCTACAACAAGATGACAAGTCCAAAAGTGACAAGGTGACATGAACAAGATGAGATTTTTGGCCGAAACAACTCACCCAAAACACATATACAAGGAATGAAAGCTTCTAAACACATTCCAGGGAGATGAGATTTTTGAAAGAACCAAAGTCATGCACTCTTCTACTTGGAAGCCACAAAAGGGTGTGAAAGATTTTGAGTTCACCTGTCTCCAAATAAGGCCAAAACCTTTCCCATTGTGGAGTTGAAACCGAGAAGCACAATGTTCCCAAAGCAAGACCGAAAATCTTTCCCACTCGGCCACACTTGGCCGAAACCCAAGTAGATTTTGTCCTTTCATTTGTATTCTAGAATAGTCCATGTTGCACTATAAATAGGACCCTTAGGATATGTAAATAGGCAGAGTTGATTGAGATATAAACTTGAGTCTTACTCATTTGCTAAGTTATTCAACTTGTGTGTTGTTTATCTTAGTTGGTCCTTGTATGGGCCTTTGGTTCTTGTGTGAGCCAAACCCCTTAGTGTAAGTTGAAGCTAGGAGTGCGTGACCTACTTAAACTCAAGCTAAGGGTTTCCTTTGGTGTAAGTTTGGTTAAGACTGTGTGACTTAACTAAGCCCAAACTTAAGGAACCCCCTTGGTTGCAAACGAACGTTGGAACTTGTGTGATCCAACCTAGCCTAAGCCTTAGGTCTATCTTAAGGTTTCCAGCCACCCTTACTTGGTTTGTATTCGGGCTTGTACTTAGCAACCCCGATCAAGTCTCTGTGAAATTGGTCACCTTCATATTGGTGTCGACCCGAGCAGTAAAACCCCCATATCTCTATCATTGACAATATCAACCGCACCTCACTTAAACCATAACAACCGAACCAACACTTAACCAAATTAACCTTCATTCACTCGAGCTTGCATCTTGTAAATAATGTTCAATCCTTATCCAACTCACTATATACTGATCATCATCAACCCCCATAGTACTTCACAAACACCCTTCCAAAGATTGTTAACCAAAACACCGTATACAACCATCTCATCCCGACAACACCAAACAGTCCGCATAACACACTTTGTCGATGACCTCACTGTTTCAGTTCTGTTCCGTCACGTTTACACCATCGAAACACCAAGTCCCGAACATTATCCTTAACACATATGTGACAACCCCACAATATATAACTTATTTTCCAAGCACAATTACCCGAAACAACCATCAAACACCACTCTATCCGGCCAACCTGAGAACCCCATCTTTGGCATGCAATTTCAGGTCAACTCGAATATCACCAAAATCCGACCCACTTACCAAACATCACCCATCCTTACTTGCATCAAAGGACCTTACTACCTTAGGTTATGAATGACTCGATAAAATATAAAATATTCTTTCAACAAAGAATCAGTAAGTACAATAACCAATACATAAGATATGTTACCACTATGTGCCTGAAGGCTAAGAGTAGAGCCTTTATGAGAAAGCATTTCATACGTATCATTTCTATATCGATCATGCCAAAAGAAAGTAGAGTAAGCCTTATATACCTTATCACCGTAGCTATATGGATTCCATGAGCCCTCGTACTTCTATGAACAATTATCTGAATCATATAGATTATTTGGATCAAGATTGAATCAATAAACTAAAACTCGAGTCATTACGTTATTTCGTCGAACACTTAAAGCTTATGCAACTTCATCTTTCTCTACAATGGCAATCCAAAGCCTATACAACATTACTAGTTCCTTTTCCTCCTTCATACCATTCTTAACATTACCAAAAACTACAAGTCACAATTTTAGCCATGGAATACCTCAAGAACCATGTTAAATCAGCCCAACAATTACTTACATAAGACTACATCCCAAGAAATATCTCTAGCGTCTATCTTGTGTTTTCTTTCCACTTTTACACTTATCCAAGAGAAGGTTTAACTTAAGCACGAGATGAAATAATACTTTACTTACCTTATACATCAGCTTCAATTTGAAATTCAAGCTTCGGTTAAGCTCACAACACTCCTCAACTCCACCATAACACCATAGAGCTCTTCTTCTTCACTCTCTCAATGTTTGATGTTGTATTTAGGTAAAACTACTTTGGATTTGTGTTTCGAACTTGGATAAATGTTAGAGGGTCTTTAGAAAGGATTAGGGACTAAATTTGGTCGCGAAATGGGCAGGAATGAACCATCCAATGAATTTAAGACAATAAAAAGTCAGCCACCGCTTATATGTACGCATGACACATACGGTCCGTACATATATATATATATATATATATGGTCCGTACAAGTGATCGTACAATATGTATGATCCATACATGTGGGCGTACTTCCTAAACAAAGATTTACCAACTTCCCCAAGCTTAATACATCAAGACATAATTGTACAACTGTATCTTGATATACGGTCTGTATATGTTACAACTTCGACGAAACTTGGTAAAATGTATCTCCTTTGATTTGTCTAACTTCCATACTTCCCGACACCTCCACAAACAAGTCTTAGACCACCCTTACCATCTCATAAAGTCGCATACCTTCCTAGAATACTTAAGTTAGTCAACCACATGAATTAATGTAAAACTACGAGGTGTAACATCACTCCCCCTTAAGAACATTCGTCCTCGACTTTTGGGGAAACATATATGTAGGATTTCTAGAAATTTCAACATAGTTTTCTCTATAAACAGGGCTATCCAAAACCTTTCAAGTAGCCTAAAACACATATCCAATGCCACATAAGTCCACATAATAATATATTATAATAATATTGGCCTCACACAAGCATATATTTAACCAAAAGAAAAAGAATTAGCTATAACTCACCTTAACTGTCAAATGCCAAAATCTGGGCGGCATCCATCACATCTGTAGCAATAACACTGCCTATATGAGGTCTATGAGATAAGATTGGTAGAAGAAATAGAGAAATCGTGTCGCACGAGTATCAATATAAACATGTAAGCTGAAATATTTTTTTCTACATTATGGTTTCTTCACAATACTTTAATGGAGACTACTTCTTTGGTTTGCAGCTTCTGGGTCTAATGATTTAAGATTACAATTGGGATCTCCTTATACAATAAGTCTTAAGTAATCTGAAAATCCTCTAAAGGGGTAATACAAAAGAGACTTTTTATGCATTTTCGAACATCAACATACAAAACACTAGATGAACTCGGGGGGGGGGGAGGGGGGGAGGTAAATTCCAGCTCATAGGGTGCTTGACTAAGCTCTTTGAATAACATTTTGGTGTCCGACACACTTAAGATAAAACTTGTCCTTTCTTCTAACTTTCCTCACGATTTTCATAGATGATACTTTTAAGAATCATACGCCTTGTTGTTATCTATCTGAATATAACTTACCGATGATTTTGAATAGTCAACATCTTTTTCCGAGAGACTTTACTTGCTCTAGGACTTGATATTTTAGGTCAAGTCTCACTAACTCTAGGTTACTTGCTTCTAACCATCCTACATAAATTCTATATTTCTTGCTCATTTAAGGCTTCATATAGTATGGCTTAACATGATAGCTTCCTTTACACATAACATAGGTGGTCATCTTGAAACTCTTTAGAACCCACCATGCAAGTTCATAACTTGTCCTCGAGGGTTTAAATCATATGCTCAATTTTCTTCTATCCGGAGGTGGGGCTAGCCGGAGTGCCTATAACCCTTTACGAAACAACCTTTCGAACTTGGTTACAACCTGAATGCTATTTGTGAAAAGTCATAAATCCAGGGATATCATGAGGGTGTCCCACCTTTTTAATTGTATAATCTCGGGTGGTTTTCAATCGTAAAGGTAGTTTTGGTTGACAAGAAATAAATCGGCTAGATGATCTACTTACACTTACTCAGTTAAGAATTAATATTATGCTCACAGTAAAATAAACCTTTAGTAAATCCCATATTAACCATTCCCCTTTTTCTTTCCGGCCCTTCATGTTCCGAGTTCATTTTTGGATTCTGGAGTTAAATCTTCGCCTGTTGAAAATTAATATATTAGTTATAACCCTTATAGAATTTCTTCTCACATTGCTTTGTTAGGATGCTCATTATCTTTTTTGTTCGACGGCGAAGGAACCGCTACTCTTTCGAAAGTGCAGAAACCCCGATCGACGCAGTGATGCAAACCACGCCACCATGTAAACCACACTTGGCAAGCCATGTGCGATGCGCTCAACCAAGGTTTATGCAGGATCGAACTCGCGACCATGGCCCCGCGCCATCGCTACTAACTTAGCTACCCTTGCGGGTTGGATGCTCATTATCGTTCTAATACATCTTAGGAAATTTGGTTGAAATTTTGTCTCGTAGTCTGTTATACTAGGAATACACACCTGACTCCAAGGGTGCCTCTCTTATTAAACTCAAGGATTACGTTTTTGGATCTTTATCCTAATATTCCTTACCTTTGTATATGAAAAAGGAATCATTTGAATTTAGAATGTCATCTTTTGAATTTACTAATCAAACTCCCATTAAATTAATCGACACCCTCTTTAGGCTTATATTTTCCTTAACTTTCACCGTAGAAGCGATCATAAGGTTGACGATGTTTGGGTCGATACTAAAGGATTATCGACATAGGGGATTTTTTTAGACTACTTAATATTACACCCCGTACTTTTACGTTGACTATGTCATAAGTTACCTAACTTAAGCTCAGATAGGTTAAGATACCTCTACATGGTTAAGGAAGGTTTTAAACAAGTGTTAAGTAAGTCTCATAAGAGTTCGGGGCTAAACGAATTGAAGATGTTATAACCCGTACTTTCAGATTAAAACTAAGAGTGTTTAATATGCTAAAGTGGTTTTATTTTAAGGTATTTCAATCATATAATAGTCATATTTTATGCTTTAAATTCAAGAAAGTTGTAAAAAAATGTTGAAAAAAGTCACCGCAAGTAACGTTCATAATTCTACTGAACTTTTGGTCAAATCTTGCTAAGCTTTTCTCCTAATATACTTAGAATTATGTGGTATACACCCATGAAATTGAATTTCTAAGAGTCTAGGTTTCAACAAATTAAGTCGTTTGCCGCTACGACATCGGAGTAGATAGATACTCACATTTTTGCAAGAATACACAAGCAGACCCCCTTCGGGACCACTTAGGTGGAAAGTCCCAGTCTTTATTTAGACGGTACAGCCCATCGTTTAAGTATATTCGACAAACTCATCCCTTATACTATCCTAGGACCTCCCTAACAGTTTTGTAAGGTTCAAAGATAAATCCAAGGTGTTTTTACCCAAATCCAACCATAAAAGCTAACCTAAGTGAAGAAAAGTGTCTTCATGGTGTTGTGGTGATTTTGATGATTGTTCCAGGTGAAGGAAAGATTTGGTTGAAGGTTATACATACTGTATAAGGTAGGTTTAACCCTCTCTTGTTTATGTTCAATCTTATCTATGTGTTGGTTAAGTTGTTTGGATGAAGAACTACAAGATAGCACATGAAATGGTATAAGATGTTGTTGTCTCTTGTGCGACTATTTTAGGGTTGTACATATGACTTCATATGGCTGGAAATTATGGGGAATAACTTGGTTATACTGTGGTTGTTGTTATGCTTGTCTAAGTATTGGGTATGAATATGGTATTACAAGCTAGACGGATAATGTCACGATCCAATCCCGGGCCCGCGACTGGTGCCCTACCTGGGCACCCTTCTAATCATACAATACAAAATAACCGCGGAAGATAAGTAACACACTTGTTTTTTACAAAGGCAAAGCCGATAAGGCTGCCATAATATAAATCACCCAAAAGGGCCTACACTATTCAATAATGAAATTACAACTCTAACCAGTCCAGCCCACATATGAATACAGACCTCTAAGATTTTGGACAAATACTATGACGGGACAAGGCCCTGCCGTACCCCAGAATATACCTAGCCATAATGACAAGCTCCGGAACATTGGAGTCATCTCAAAATGCTGAACCAGGATCCTAAGCTCGCGGATCCACAACTGTGTACCTAAACCTGCGTACATGAACGCAACCCTCCGAAGGTCGCATACAGTACCGAATATGGAACGGAAATAAGGTACGAAATGCGATCATAATCGCATAAAAGAATGGTGGGCAAGTATAAAAAGTAAATACCAGATCCTACCATGTCATTTCAACTCATGAACTTAATCGTACATCATCATCTTTTCCCATTTTTTTTCAATAAGAGTTATAGTCAAATTCTTACGTACATACTTAGGAAAAATCATCAAGTTCATAACCATATAACTTACTTATCTTTCATAACATAATCCGGCCCTTTATGGAGGGACGCCTATACTGTCCGACCCAATCTGGGACGCGATAAAGTCACATAAGTCTGCCCATAAAGGTATACTACCCGGCCCAATCTGGGACGCGATAAAGTCACATAAGTCTGCCCATAAAGGTATACTGCATAAAAATAGGAAGCTTATGATCAACTTAGGGCCACCTGCCTATAGTATCATTTGGCAATCCTACTCCTGGGACTATTTCACCCGCATAGGTCTTGTGGACCCGCAATGAGGTCATCCGCCTCGCATGAGACTATTTCACCCGCATAGGACTATTTCACCTGCATGGGCCCCGTGGGCCCGCAATGAGTACAAACGGCGCACTCGCATCATGGGTAGCAAATCCATGGAATAAGTAGTAGCCCGAGGGTTTACCCCGTAAGAATTACATAACCTAGCTCAACCGGCTATCATACATAACATAAGCACTACCGGCTTATCATACATAACATAAGCACTACCGGCTTATCATACATAACATAAGCACTACCGGCTTATCATACATAACATAAGCACTACCGGCTTATCATACATATCATAAGCAAGTTAAGAAATCTCCTAACTTCTTATTAACCTTATTTATATACACTCTCATTTTAGTTTACTTAAGGCACTAACATGTCATTATAGAATCCGGGAATTTAACCCAAAGTACTACGTATCTTTATCCTTTCAAAGATGACTCTTTCTCGTATAACCCCCCAAGATACTAACACCCATAGTATCAAGGCTTGTCTACACTTCAAAACAAGTCACTTTACTTTTAGAAATACATTTTTAGGCTTCTAAACCAAGTGACTTCACTTTAAAAATATTTAAGCAATTGATGCCTTTAAATCAAATTGCCCTTCTTTATTTCAAGTCATCTATTTGTTTACATTACTAGAGAAAAAACATTCTTTTAACCTTCCATAAAGTTGTTATAACCAACTTCCCATAAAACCGTTATAACTCTTTATGTCTTAGACAAATTCATTCCTTTTATAACCAAGAAACTTAT
This sequence comes from Przewalskia tangutica, assembly GCA_029844215.1. Classification (NCBI taxonomy): domain Eukaryota; kingdom Viridiplantae; phylum Streptophyta; class Magnoliopsida; order Solanales; family Solanaceae; genus Przewalskia; species Przewalskia tangutica. The sequence goes on along the minus strand of CM056735.1, from coordinate 85,717,709 downwards.
ACTTTCAAATCAAGTTACATAGCTTTCAAAATACTTCAAGTCTCTTAACTTTTAGAAACCAAGTTTCTTAACTTAGAATATCAAGTCTCTTTAACTTAGAATATCAAGTCTCTTATCTTTAAGAAATCAAGTTACATATGCTTTTCCCAAATCAAGTATCTTATACTTTTAAATCAAGTCATTCCTACCTTTAAGAATCAAGTCCCATAACTTGAAAAATAAAGTCTCTTAACCTTTTAAGAATTTAAGGTTCATAGTCTTAAAACTTCATAACGTAAACTCTTTTAAATTAAGTAACATATACTTTTGTGCGTTGTGAATAAGTTATACTTGTTTATAACGATCTTATTCAAGCAGCCATGATCTAGAAAATGTAATACAATTTTGTCTTATCTTAGTTTATATGCAGATGGAGAATTCTACTCATTTTAATATAATTGATTGTCGATACATTTTCTTTTATTAACGCTGCAATGACTTGTTCGATACTTATTCTCATTCGTGCAGTAACTTAGCAAAGTCAACTAGACTCCAAATACTTCCTAACAACTCTTACCAACATCCCCCATAAGACTTGGTAAGAACTTAGGATAACTTAGACGTAACTTTTACATGGAGTAAATCAACATACATACCACTTAACTTCTAAGAGTGGAAGGAATCATGAAATAGCACCACATGTATATTCCATACCTAGAATCATGCCAAAAGAAGGAAGAGGTTCACATACCTCGCGACGATTATCGACAAGTAGCAAAATGCTCCAAAGTACTTCAACCTTGATAGCTATTCCATCCTTCAAGTAGAATACGCTATACTTAGTACTTCAACCTATAATGGCCATAATACGTTTATTAACCTCTAGCTTCAAACGTAGAATATTCTAAGTGTAAAGTCACCAAATTCTACGAAAAATCGGACAACACTTCCTTTGTTTCTACGTACTTTTCCACCTTTTTCAAGGTCCAAATTCAATAACCAAACGCCACATTTAAGGCCCAATAATTCAGCAAATACAAAGGGGATTACACGCCTAATATGACGTGTAAAATTCTGCCCCACAAACAATATAAAACTGTCCAATAATTCCAAGCCATATTCGACTACAATGTCACAACAATTATCAATTTCCTTTCAATTTCTTTTTCAATCCAAGTTGTTATTCCAACATATTACATACATAATAACAATTACAACAACTATGAATCATTTCTTTCTTAACATGCGACGATTGTAACTATCGACCAAATTGATTACAACATTAATGGCTAACTTGTCCATTTTCGGTTTTTAACATGTCGACATGATCCAAATCTTTTCAAACATCATTCTATATACCACATGCTCATTTCTTAACTACTATAGCATGTAATCTTCAATTACATTAAGAAGATGAAGATTTTACCTCAATAAGCCCTAATAATGTCCAAGCGTAAAAGTAGATCCTTAGCAACTTTTAGCTCCTCTTCTTATGTTCCAATCCGCTCCAAGCACTCCTTATAAGCTCATGAAGAACTCCTCTTCAAGTTCCATCTTCAAAGTTGAAGAACACCTTAGGGTTTCGCCTTGCGACTAACTTAAAAACGTCATTTTTCCGAGATCTTTCTATTGAGATATCCTTACAATACCCCTAGGAACCTTGGGTTAAAGTCATGTGAATATTGGACAACAATTGAAAAAATTTCTTGTTCAAATAAGCTCAAAGCAGAGAGCAATGAAATGAGCACCTAAAGTTCTCAATTTTTTCTAAGTGTTGGAAGACTTGTCTTGCTACTAGTGTGCTTATATAACACTATGAAGGGTCTAGATTACAACACATGCTGGCTTTGGATGAATGAGATTAAAATATCAAGCCAAGTGGCTCTTGACTTAGTCAATTATCTCAAGCTCTTAGCTTGCAAGACTTGGTCATCTATACTTTGGTCAAATGACCATTTTGACCTTGGCATAATTCGAACAAGCCTAAGTAGGGGGGTGACACATGTCTCCCTCCCATTCGTCCATAAAATTTCGTAACCCTCATGGGCCCCACAAAACGTAAAATTTCTCGGGTGGGCCCTACGTGACCAAATTCGTAAAATACATTTCCATAATAATAATAAATTCTATACTCCTCAAATAATGCATTTTGAGAATCTAATTCTCATCAACGAACATTTTTCCTCTCCGACGTTCGGAAGATTTTCCTTCGGAAAAACAATTTCTTCTTTCGTACCAATTTTCAAGTCTTGCGCTCTCGTGTCTATTATCTTATTCATGTCCTGGAATTACGGGGTGTAACAGATAAATGGTTATATGGAACTTAAAAGTTGTTCTTGTTGTTGTTAACTCTTATTGGGTTGAAAATATGTTGTTGAAGATGGATATAAGGCTGAAAAATTATAAGAATATGCTTGTTAATATGTTGGTTATGTTGTATTTTCAAGTTAAGATCAATAAGGGGTATAAAGGCTTGTATGGGTTCTAATTTGAGTTTGTCGCTTGTCGTGCTAAAGGATAGTTTCATTAGTAACGAGTATGCATTTGTTGTGGTGTAGATTGAAGTGCATATTGGGTTGCTTTGCTTGTGTTTTGGATGTATCGAATTTAAGGTATGTAATAGCTATCATTTCTTTTTGACATGATTTCGAACAAATAACGAATTTTAAAAGAAGCATTCTATTCTTGCTATTGTTTGTCCCATGCTAGGATTACTTTTTTGTCTTGATATCATGTCCTATATAGGTTGGTCGGTAAGCTGGTTATCTGAATTTCTCATCTCTCATGTACCTCCTTTAAGGAGTGTGTCGAAAGTGTTATTCTAGAAATCAACCAAGTGTCGCTCTAAAGAAAGAAAAGAGTCTTACTAGCTAAAGAAGCCAAATATGCTATTACTATTATGGTAGATTATGAATATCACAGAGCAAATATCAATTGGGAAGTGATGTATGTACCACTGTTTAGGTAGTTTAGTATCGTTATTTACCACTAGTAGGACATACATGTATTTACCACCGACCTACGGTAGGTCAGGCAGTTATGCTATATGTATTTACCACCGACTGGGAAGTTGTGTATCATTGTGTACCACCAATTACGCAGACATGTATTCACCACCGAACTACAGTCGGTCAGGTAGTTACCATTTATCATTTGGGCAATCGAGTATTACAATATGGATATAAAGACATAGAATAAGGTTATAATAGAAGAATGATCATTATCTATGTTGTGGCCCTCATTGGCATTTCAAGGGTTCAAGTTGATTCATATCTCTCTCTTATATGATTACTTACTTTTGTGTTCTATTTTTGTCTGACATTATTCATACTAATGTCTCCTTACCGGAAGGTACTGTGTTCATGCCATGCAGGTTCACGTAGGCAAGGACCCTCCACCGTAGATCACCTCTGGATATCAGCTTTTGTTGGTGAGCTCCATCTCCTCTTGGAGCATTACCAAGTCAGGATCATATTTATATTCTTTTGGTACTTTAGGTATGTCAGAGGCCATGTCCCGACTTATGTATTATGTTTATGTTACCTTTTAGAAGCTTTATAGACATGTCCTATGTTGTATAGTTTGTTCAGTGCGGCCTTGTAGGCCTGAACGTTGGTTAGAGTATATGCCTAGATTGGGTTCTTCTTTTTGTAGGGTATTATGTCGGATTTTTTTATAACTATCATTGTGAGGCCTTGTTAGCCCTGATGGTTATACGTTCGCGTGATGATAATTAGGTGGTACGATCGAGTCGTCCAAGCACCGGGTGCCGGCCATACCCCCAAGGTCGGGGTTTGACAAACTTGGTATTAGAGCAGGTCTGTCTTATGGAGTCTACAAAACCATATCTAGTAGAGTCTTGTTTATGAATGTATTGTGCACCACATTTATAAACGGAAGGATACATGGCATTTAGGATGGTTACCTTTTCTTCTTATGCTAGACCATGCGATAGATCTGAATTGTAAGGAATTAGAATCTTAACCCTTGTCTTTTTTTGGATACAGTGATGCCTACTGCAACTAGCCAAAACAAAAATGCGGTAGCTGACGAGGATAATAGTAGAGTAACATCTATTAATGAGGGCTATAATAAGTCCCAGAGTGTGGATGTGATACCCCCACATGTAGGGGTGTTCACCGGTCCAGAACCGGACCGGACCGGAACCGGAATGGACCGGAACCGGAATCCAGAAATTTTCTGGACCGAGGACAGGACCGGAATATTCCGGTCCGGTCCCGGTCTGGACCGGAAAATTCCGGTCCGGTCCCGGTTTTGGACCGGTTGGACCTGTTTTTTTTTAAATGCAATTTTTAATTCTAATATGTTATATTACTAATTTTACATTATCAATGCTTCTTTACCAAACTAATTTTACTACTTTACATAATTACATTATCTATGCTTCTTTACAAAACTAATTTTACTAATTTACATTATCATTGCTAATAAATGAATTAAAAGATCAAAATTACATTAGTGTTGGCTTGTATTAAAAGATCATTGCTGATTTTCTGATCTTAATTCTTGCATGGACTTAAGGGCACTTCTAGACAAGTGCAGTGTGCAGCAGTGCAAAGAACCAACAAGGGCCAGGCAAAGCTAAGAAAGCAGCCTAAAGCAAAGAACCAAAGAACTGAAGAAATTAAAGAAGAATCAAAGAACCAAAGAAATTCAAAGAAGAACTGAATCAAAGAAGAACTGTCAAGAAATTCAGCCTAGCAAAGAAGCAAAGAAGGCAAAGAAATTGTGCAGCTTAACAACAAGAAATTCAGTGCAATTAACAAAGAACTAAAGAAGTGAAAGAAATTTCAAAGAAGAAGCCAAAGAAGAAGGCAAAGAATTTCAAAGAAGGCAAAGAAAGCCAAGAAGGCAACAACCCAACAACAAGAAAGAACCAGCAGTCAATCACAATTCACACCAACGAGTCCACAAAAATGACTTCATCATCCATATCATCACATTGCACATCTAGACATAGCAATAAAGAAAAAAGATAGATAAATAATGTCAAACATTAGAATTCATGCATGTTTTAAAAAATAATTAGAAGAGTTATAATAATAACATTACCTTTTTCAATTTTCTCCAAATCTTTCAAATTTTCTTCAACATCTACAATCGACACTCCCTTTGCTCTAAGCCAATCTTGAGTGCAAATTAGAGCTTGAACCATCTTTAAAAAAATTACAACATAATACATTAAAGTTACATTGGAATAGAGTTATAAGTTGAAATGAATAAATTTTAAAATAAAGAGGCATTACCTTAGGAGTCAAAGAACTCCGAAATGGATCTAGGTGACGACCACCCGCACTAAAAGCAGATTCCGATGCAACGGTGGATAATGGGATGGCTAGTAGTCACGTGCCATGCGTGAAAGAATCGGATAACGATGTCCATTACTACTCCACCAAGATAATGCATCCATTTCTTTTTCCTCCGCCCCTAGTTGTTCATTTATATACCTATCCAACTCACTAATCACATATCCACTTGACCCCTTTAATCTTTTTGCTCTATCTTTTAAATTTTTCATGTATTCGTCACACCCTTCTATATTGCCATCCAAATCAATTGACATATGATCTACATTTAGCACACTTGGAAGAAAACAAGAAGAATACAACAATCTATATTCATCAAATAAATTGTAAGTGAACTCCTTCACTTCATTGCAAAGTTTCATTCCCTTTTCTTTTCCATATACATCGGTTAGAGTCAATTCAAAAACTAACATCTTAGAGTGAGGATCAAGAATAGAGGCAACATAAATAAACATATTCATTTTCTCCACATTCCCCCAATATTTGTCAAACTTTTTTCTCATTGCAATTGCCATATTTTGGAAATCCAAATCCAAACCTTTTTGCCATTTATTCAACATGTCATACATTGTGGCAATCTCAAACAAACCTTTATTACTTGTCACATAAAGTGAACCAGAGATACGACGAGTCAAAGTATAAAATCCCTTCAAAAAGTGAACCAACCTCTCTACTTTTTTCCAATCATCGCATTGAGGAGGCCTTTCATCATTCCTTCAAATCCACTCCACATGGAAGAGATATCCCACTAAAAACACGTTGAAATTTCAAAGCCGTATCCAACATGGTGTATGTTGAGTTCCAACGAGTGGGGACATCAAAAGACAACAAACACTTGCTGTCTATATTAGTTTTTTGCACAAGTTCTTTGAATCTAACTATTCTTGCGGGTGAATTCTTAACATACTTCACAACATTTCTAACTCTATCAATGCACACACCATGCTCTTTAATGCCGTCCCACACAATAAGATTGATGATATGAGCAATGCATCTAATATGAATATATTTGCCATCACTAATGCAACCAGTTCTTTGAACCATTCTTCTTAAGTGTGCACATGCAACATCATTAGAGCTAGCATTATCAACGGTGACGGTAAATAATTTATCCTCAATGCCCCAATATTCTAAGCACGCCTCAACTGCTTTTCCAATGGCCTCACCTTTATGACTAGATATTGGACAAAAATTAATTATCTTTTTATTTAATTTCCAATCATTATCAATGAAGTGAGCCGTGAGACACATATAGTTAATCCTTTGAATTGATGTCCAAGTATCAGTGGTCACATAAATTATTTGACAACTCTTAAACATCTCTTTCAACTTTTCTTTTTCGCTATAAAAAAGTTGCAAACAATCACGAGCAATGGTAACACGAGATGGAATGATAAAACTAGGGCATGCAACTTGCATTAAGTGTTTAAAGCCAGGTTTTTCCACATGTTTAAATGGAAGCTCATCAACAATGATCATATGAACTAGAGCTTCCCTCACATCTTTTAAGTTAACAATCCCATACTTCAATTTCCCAGTCCCAATATCAGTTTCTTTCTCAAAAGATAATTCAGATTATTTCCTTTTACCCTTATCTTTATTTGCAGGAACACCAAGACATTTTTCCGAATGATTTTTAACATTTTTTGCACCATTAACATTTGAATCAGCAGCAAAAGTTTTATCACAAAACTTACATTCAGCTCGTAGTTTCCCATCCTCAATGTAGTCCATGTAATAGTCCCAATAAGCGGCTTTCCTCTTAGTTTTTGTTCTAAACTGATATAATCTTCCCTCTTTTAACTTCTTATCCGGAGGTAAGGACTTGCGCAATTGCTCAATCTCCGCTTCCGATAGTGTTTGTATAGTTTTCGAAGAATAGCTAGATTCCCTTTTGGATTGAGAGCTTTCCATCTACAATAAACATGAACAATATATGTGATGTGAGGATCAAATTATCCATTTCAATAGCCAAATAGACACTGCATTCAGATTCGACAAAGGATTAGAGCTTTCTATTACTGTCATATACATACTGAGCCACAAGTTTCAGAATTTCATATTCAGAATTTCAGATTCGACATACCAACAGACAACAGTAGTGTTAGTAGAAAATTTAATAGAGTGAGCACACGATAACCAATATTCACCATACAAAGTAATTATTTGGAGAGTCAATGAGGGTTGTTACATCGAAATAAAAGCAAGAATACACCAAAGAAGCAACTTCAACTGTGACTCCCTAAGTCATTGGTTAAATAGAAACCATATATTCATAGAAATTAACTCTTGCAAGTCTGTTTACTAAAAGATTCTGAAACTCTGATGGAATTCTACCAGTCAAATTGTTTATAGACAAGTCCAAATTCTTAAGTTGCTTCAACTCTCCAAGCTCCTTCGGAATCTTTCCATGTAGTCTGTTTTCGAAAAGGTGAAGCAACTTCAGGTTAGAAAGTAGGCCCAAGCTTCTTGGTATGTATCCACTCAACTGATTTTCGGATAAATCAATCTCAACTACACTCAAACAATTTCCCATTTCCCATGGAATTGTTCAGTTTAACTGATTCATGTAAACGTACAACCTTCTCAAATTACTTAACTTACCAATCTCTTTTGGAAGTGATCCAGTGAATGAATTCTCATGCAAAGCAAACAATTCCAAATTACTGAAAACCCTTCTAGCCTATTTTCTGCTAAACCAAACACTTGTAAACTTTCACATTCACTAATTTCTGCAGGAATAGGACCAGAAAAATAATTTCGTTCGACATACCAACAGTGACTAACTGACTATTACATATTCAGAATTTCAGATTCGACAAAAATACATCAGATTCTGATTCGATTTAAAATACACTGCATTCATATTCGACAAAAATAAATATCAAATCACACAAAATAGAGTAAAATAATTAAGCTTCTTACATTACAAGAATAAGAGTCCGTTGTGGCGGGACAACAGTCACCGGAGTTCTTAAAATCGACTGGCGAGTGGTGACGCAGCAGGGAAGAGTCGGGCGACCGGGCGCGGTGAGTGACATGACAGGCGTGGTATGGTCAACGGGCGAGATGGGATGTCAAGATGTGCAGGGGACTAGGGGAGGGTGTGGAGGATTAGTGGCAGACTGGCGGAGTGGCGGTAATGGAGGAAATCGCGATGTGAACTGTGAAGAAGAGAAGAGTAAGACAGACAGACAATGAAGAAAGAAATGAGGAAATAGGGTTAAGGGCAACCAGTTAAGGGATTTGTGAATAAAATCGGTTAAGGGCTTAAGGCCTTTGGGCTGAAATAACATTGGGCTGAAATAACTTTGGGTCAAGGAGAATTATTAAAATTTTAAAAATATCGGGTCGATTAGGCCCATTCGTGTCCGACCGAAAATTCGGTTTGGACCGACCGACCGGAAAACCGGAATCCTTCATTTTGAAGGACCGGGGACCGGACCGGAATCTGTGTCCGTCCGGCCCGGCCCATTCCGTCCCTGCTCGTCCTGCTTCGGCCCTGGCCTCTTTTGTACACCCCTACCAGTGGGTAAACTATAATAGTCAGAAATATGAGGGTTAAAATAAAAATGTTACAACACGGCTTGATAGGGACCAGTATATCTTTAGGTGAGTTATGGTATACTTTATGATATCCAAATTAGAGGTACGGTCATGGGAGGCCAATGTTGTATTGTAAGTTGTGTTATGTAGCCCTGTGAGGCGATAGATGTGTTTTTTGGCAAGGACAAATGTATTTATTAATAAGGTGAGTTCCAAATCTGGATTGTTATACTTGATGTTTGATGGCCGTGTGAGGTCCTATGTTATATATGTTGTACTGTATGGTCTTATGAGGAGAGTTTAGATATCTTCTTCTTGTTTATAGGGATACATGAGAGATTGTCAAAATTCCCTAAAACCTTAAGGATTGTTGTATCCATAAGTGTGCCTCTACATTCGAGGATGAATGTTTCTAAGTGGGGAAGGATTTTACACCTCGAATTTTAGGTATATTATGTCATAAGTTACCTAACGTAAGCTCGAATAGGTTAAGATAACTCTACAAGGTTAAGACAGGTTTTAAATAAGCGTTAAGTAAGTCTCGTAAGAGTTCGGGGCTAAACGAATCAAAAATGTTATAACCCGTACATTCAGACTAAAACTAAGAGTGATTAATATTATAAATAGGTCTTGTTTTAAGGTATTTCAATAATATAATAGTCGTATGTTAAGCTTTGGAGTCAAGAAAGTTGTAAAACAAAAGTTGGAAATAATTACCGTAAGTTACGTTCATAATTCTACTGAACTTTGGGTCAGATCTCATCGAACTTTTCTCCACATACACTTGGAATTACGGATTAATTCACCCATGAAATCAAAGGTCTACGAGTCTAGTTTCCAACGCATTAAGTCATTTGTCGATACGACATCAGAGTAAATAGGTATTTACGTTTTTGCTAGTGGAATGTTCCAGCCTTTATTTAGGTGGTGTGTTACACCCCGTAATTCCAGGGAAATGAAATGAGAACGTAACTAAGGAAATAAGATTTGAACGTTGGAAGGAAAGTATATTTACATATTATAATTTTGGATACAATAAATGTGACGACTAGAAGTAATACTAGTAGTTGAATTTTTTCCTATAGAGTTATGGACTTAGTGTTGAATTATTAAGTCTTGGCATTGTGAAGCTTGAGACCATCGAAAATTGCAAGATTTGGCTAAGTGTGGGAGATATTTTGTGAAGGGAAAGACAAGTGGACAAGTGGGGTTCATGGGTCCCCCTCCACTTGTGTTATGTACACCTATTATATACAAGTCTTGCAAGACTTTGTTCACAAATATCTTCATCCTCCAAACTCTTATCTCTTCTTTCTCCTTCAAGTTTTCGAAAATCTCATAGCCAAGTGAAGAACAAGAGCAACTTATGTTCCAAGATTAAGCACCTTAACCAAGTTCTAAGCCAAGTTAACTCTCCAAACACAGTGGTCACGGTTTTGGCCAAGAAAAACTGTCTTGAAACCCTAAGCTTGGAGATAAACTTTTTGGAAGGAAAACATGAAAGCAAGATGGTTATAAGCTTGTAGAGGATACATGTGTGTTATTGTAACGTGAAGAAGTGGTGTGAAAGTGAAGCAGTGGCCTAGAACTTGGGACTGTTTTGGGCTAAAGTTCAGGTAAGATTTCTTCTTCCTCTTGAAGTAATAGTAAGTTGCATGATGTTATAGTAAAAAGGTGAACTTGTGTTAAGAGAAATGGAGAATAAGTAGTGCATGCCACAGTTTGGCAAGTTAGCCAATTCTGGACAGTTTTTATATTGGATTCAATGGTTGTTATTGTTGGATATTGTTGTGTCGTTTAGGGACTGTTTTGTGGAGATATAATGCTGAAAATTTAGTTACAATTATGCATGTTTAATATGGTAAATTGCTAACGTAAAGGAATAAGGGTATAAAAGGTGTAGAGAGCTTCATATTTTACCCTCGTTGTTGTGGAAGTATGGACTGTTTTAGTGGACTGTTTTTATATGGATTAAGAGGCCGGATTAACATATGAAGTAGGTGTGTCGATCACCTTGGTTGATGTTTGGTTATATCCTGAATTAGTACTTGGTTATTGATGTTATTGGCCTCGTTTGTAAGTTGTGGATGTATGTATAAATAAGGGAAGTGCTGCCCAAATTTTTATATGAAAGGATAGTCATTATGTGGTATAGCGTATACTAGTATTCATGAAGTTGATAGACGTGTTATTGTTATTATAGGTTGAAGTACTAATTGGGAAGTATTCTACTTATCGTGTTGGTATAGCCAATAAGGTATGTGAAACTATCATTTCTTCTTTTGACATGATTTATATGAAGTAAGTGTACGGCAGACGTACATAGTTCTATTGGATCATAATCCTTAATGATACATGATATGATAGTGCCTTGGTTTTTCTAAAATGAAAGTTCACTTTAAAGATTTTATTGAGAGTCAAAGGATGATTTAAATTGCACATGGTTGCTCATGTAGTTATTCGTGCAAGTGTCATTATTACATTCACCGAGTCCCATAATGGGTCGACAATGATCACCGAGTCCCTCGCTAGAGGGCCGGCAATGTTATATGTATTATGATTCCATGGACATGTATCCATGATGCGAGTATAGATACTCATGACAGTCGTGCACATATCCTAGCACTTGTTCACCGAGTCCCTCGCTAGAGGGCCGACAATGTTTATATGTATATGATTCCATGGACTTGTATCCATGATGTGAGTATAGATACTCATGACTGTTGACAGTCAATTTTGACCCGTTTTCAAATATTTCTTGCAATTTTATTTGTTTTAGGATACCACATTTTAATCATCATTTTTTTGCAATTTTTATATAATATTCTATGTTTATTTCTTCACAAAATGACATTGCATCTTTTTATTTTAAATTAAGCATTATGTCTTTGTTAATATTATGTTTCTATTATTATTATTATGTTTGCATCTCTTTAAATAATTAATTGGCATCCCGTTTTTACTTTTAATTAGGCATTAAACATTTCTTAAATATTGTTTTTTTTATTATTATTGCATCGGCATTTGCATTTTAATAATCTTGCATCTTTTTAAATAATTTCCTTTTAAATAATTAACCCGTTTTGCATTTCATCAAATCAGTCTCAATTCGAGGCTTAATTCGGATCAGTCCAATCCAATACCCTTTTTATTTTTTATTTTAATCCAACACTTTTTTACTTTCCCCCCCCCCCCCCCCCAAACAATACCACATTTTTCATTTCCCCCCAAAACCAAAACCTAAACCTAAACCTAAAATATCTACCCTATAAATAAAACATTACACTCCCCATTTTCCCTCCCAACAACAACAACACCCTTCAGCCACACCTTACCTTTACAAGCGTTTCTCCATTTTTGTCCAAAAATACACAAGCAGCAGCTTTTCTCACTTCTCTCATTAACATCACCCTCCTTCTTCAACACCACCACCGCACATCTCACCCCCCCTTTCACCCTCTCCCGTCGACTTCAACAGCCGACACCCACGCCGCCGCTGTCCTGTTCCGGCGAATCAAACCCCACTGCTCCTCATCGTCGGCGACCCAGCGAACCCACACACATGCACTCCTGCAGCCCCATCGCCGGAGCTTGAAGCTCCGGCAAACCGTCAACATTTACCCACCGGCATAAACATACACCCACACCACTGCTCTATCTCGCCGCCAGTCTCCCGTCGCCACTGCACACCACTGTCCGCATCTTTAAACCAGAGCTGGCGTCGCTCCGTAATTTTGCCGTCGAGGCGACGCCGACCCCGTCTCTCATTTTGGTTGTTGTTGGTTTCGTTATGGGCAATTTTTTAGCATTTTTTGATATCTTGCCGTAGTTCTAAAACTCCGGCGACCTGTGTTTGGTGTTGTTCCGTGATATATGTTGTTGGTTCTTGTTAATGGACTGATTTTGGTATCTGGCCGGAGTTTACAAAACTCCGGCGACCTCGGCTAACTCTATTTTAATGTCTATTGCATACTTTTGGGGGTTTAAGACTGATTTCGCATTACTGTTCTGATTTTTTATGTCTTACCAAAGTACTTAAAAACTCCGGTGACCTTGTTGTCTTTATTCCGGCGACTGTTGGTCATTGCTTCACTGTGTTTTGTCGGACTGATTTCCGACGATGTTGGCTACTGCTTTACTTTTTTTTTTGGTTTGTGTTGGTACTGATTTTTGTTGATACTGGTTTCGCTATACTCGGGCTCGATTTTCCTTCTGGCCGGAGTTTAAAACTCCGGGGATGGCCTACATTTTTCGGCGAACCACTATCGCAGTGGTGTTGATATTAAACCACCATCGCTTTCGTTGGTCGCGTTTTTCATTGTTTCAAGGAATATTTTGATGTTTGGCATTGTTGCTTACTGTTTCACATTGTTGCTACTGTTTTTGGTGTTCCATTATGATTTGGACGATTTCGCCCTTTTGTTGTTATTTTATTAAATTGACTGGAACAGATTCTTATTCCAAATGAACAGATGTTACACTTTATTTTACTGATTTGAATTGATACTACACTTGATTGGTCAATGAAAAAGTTATCCGTCGATTTTTTAGGCCTCCACAGTTGCAAAGACGGAAAATAAAATAAAATGAAGCTTTCTGGGCGTTGATGATTTCTTCTACTTACACAGGATAACCAACATGCGCTGGCAGGGCGGATTCTCGCAGCCGCACTTGTTTAGGATGTCCTACTTTATTTTTATATATATTTGAGCCCTCCGTGTTTAAAACTATTACTGTTTTGGAGGGGATCTGAAGGTTTTATTTATTTTATTGTTTTTTAACAATATTGGCCGATGAAGGAATCTCCGTCTGATTTCCAAGGCCTCCTCTGTACAATAGACGGATTTATTTATTTTTGGCTTTACTTATTAATTCTTGTCATTGCATTAAAATTATTTATTCTATTACTAACACTTTTCCTAAGTGTTTATGCAGGTATCCGGAGATCATCTTGTGCAGAAGGCCTAAAAAGGGCTAAAAGATGTCCCGGAATTTTATTTTATGTCGCATTTATTTGATTTTAGCTTTATTATTATGTATTGCATTCCATTGTAATTGTAAATTATGAAAACTGCTTAAAATATATAGAATAAAAAAGGCAATAAATAATTAACCTAGGTTTGAACGAATAACCGCAAGTTAGCGGATCTTAAAGGATGCCTAACCATTTCCCTTTAGGATAATAAAGAACCCTGATCCAGAATCTCATTAATTCCGCAGACCATTAAATGGAGATTAATGACAGTATTTTTATTGCAATAAATCAAGTGTCCTAATTCACTTAACTAATTAGGTGGCGACTCCTCAAAATCAGCATTATTGCTCCATCCAGGGAACCGCGCCAAAGAGCAACGTTGCGGATACCGTTCAGACCCCGCGGTCAAAAACGGGCGCGGAAGTATGGCGACTCCACTGGGGATATCAGGTTCTTGATCATAGCAAACCCAGGTTAATTAAATATTGCGCTTTATTTTTATATTTGTTGTAAATGTTTTATATTGTTGCTTTTTATTTTGTAATTAACTACTTTAATTGCTACATTTTTTTACTGTCTTCCTTAAATTGTCATTCCGCTCATATTTCCTCCATTCTGGAAAATTGACACTATCACACACTACACGCGAGGTGTGCTGGCGCACCCGCAAATTTCTTTCAAATACCAAAATATAGGCGAGTTGGCAAAGGCGCAGCAGCATCCGGTGGCCGCGTAGCCTTCTCACTCGAGTAGTCCCCTCGGGAACCATTGTGTCTAGTAAGCCAAATTTTAGAAAATTTAAGATAGAGCTATACCACCCTCTTTATTTTAAGTCATACATGCATACACCCTAGGTGGGTCGATCCTTGGTATCGTCTCCACGATTAGGAAATCACCAAATTGTCGTTGGGTTTCACAACCCGTCGACCAATAAGCATATATGTGTAGCGTGATGATGATAGACGGATCCAATCCTGATCATGACACGCCGAAATTGGAAAAAGTGCATCGTCATTTGGTCGTCATTTCCAACGAAACATTGCAGTTTAACGTCTTGGACTTATTTATCATAATTTCGCATATCTGGCGTTTAGGCCGACCTCTGGCATAAGAGAGGTCTCATGCATATTAGGGCGCGCGCTTGATTTGCATGCTTTTGTTTACTATTGTTGTCGCTAGCAATTCTGTACATATTATTTAATGCAATAATTATCCTTTTGTGATTCCGGGCTCGAGCATTTGCATTTTGCACTTTTTGCTGTCACATTGCAATCAGGACTTATACTGCGTAAATCACTCTTGAATAGCGCGACTTAGACTGTGTGAAGCATCAACCACCAGTCCGGTCGAACCAATCAGGGGAGTCTTTGACTATATTGTTACACCTCTGCATTTTTATTATTTTGTCATTTTCCTACTCACCTATTTCTCATATTTTTTTGCAGGAAGGTCGTCCTCGCAAACAGCCGAGGGCGGTCGGAAAAAGAAAAAAAATTATCACAAGACTGAGTGGGAGTTATGTTGACTAATAGAAGTCAGTCTATACCATATTCAACGAGACATCGCTCTCAGTTCTTCTATATTTTGTATCTTTATACATATTTGCAAATTCAATTGATATGTCTAGTGTTGATTACATAATTATTTATCATGCATTTTACAGCATAATCATCCCGAACTACGCGTGTCTGATTCTCACCACACAGTGTGATATGTAGGCAACCCATTTTGGGTTCGACACCACAAAAATAAAAATAATAAAATAATAATAAATAAACATATTTTTCTCACTCATGCATCCCATTCATCATATTTTCGGGCATTCATTTTTCCGTTAAATTCATTTTACTTTGCATTCGTCCACAATAGACAATCATTTGTTTTGCATAACTTTATATTGCTATCATTTCATTGATAAATTCTTTTTCAAGCATACATTTTCAAACATATTTGAACGAACTACGTCTTGACCTGATTCCCTCAGCGGGATATGTAGGCGGCCACATTGGCTTCGGTCCGACATCATTTTAAAATCATAAAAATTCTTATTTTGCATCACGAACTACGTCTTGACATGATTCAATCAGCGGGATACGTAGGCGGCCACATCGACTTCGGTCCCACATCATTTTAAAATCATAAAAATCGTTATTTTGCATCACGAACTACGTCTTGACCTGATTTCCTCAGCGGGATACGTAGGCGGCCACACGGCTTCGGTCTCACATCATTTTAAAATCATAAAAAATCCTTATTTTGCATCACGAACTACGCTCTGACTTGATTCTCTCGGCGGGATACGTAGACAGCCACATCGGCTTCGGTCACACCGTTAGAAATATGTCTTCCTTGTTTTGCACAAGACTCGATTTTGTCCGTTGGAGAGTTTAGCATCCTCATATATTTTGCATCCATGACTACCTACACATGACTGGGGCATATTTTGAGGGTTGCATTCTCATCTACTCAATTGTACATTGTCCATATTCTCGCATTAGCTTTTCATTCATGATAAAAAAAAATTGCTTACCTGATCGCATTGATAGCGTCAAGACTCAACCTTACCCAGTTGAAAGTTCAACATCTTCATTTACCAGAAACTGGGGCATTTTAAGGATTCACTACAAGAAAATGGAAATAGACAGGAAAAAGCAGGTCAACTAGGTCTTCAGTCCAAACCAGTCTGAGCATGCAAGCGCCAAGAGCGAAAGCTACAAAGTCGACGCGAATCAACCACTCCTTTCCTAAAACTCACAAGTTTTCTTTGAGTGCAGGATCTTCATATCAGCAAAGGCAGGAGCACAACAATAAGCCCATGCGGGTTACAAACGCACAATGTCTATGCAATGACGTTATCTCAACCCATGTGAGTCACAAAGCAGGTACGTCCATAAAACAACGTCATTTCATTTAAGCCTATGCAACGGCTTCATCCATGTTTCGTCTATGCAACGACAAACATCTGCATCACATCTATGCAACGACGTCATTTCATCAAAGCCTATGCAATGACTTCATCTATGTTTCGTCTATGCAACGACGAGCATCTGCATCGCGTCTATGCAACGACGCCCTTTTATTTAAGCATATGCAACGACTTCATCTATGTTTCGTCTATGCAACGACGAACATCTGCATCGCGTCTATGCAACGACGCTCTTTCATCTAAGCCCATGCAACGACTTCATCTATGTTTCGTCTATGCAACGATGAACATCTGCATCGCGTCTATGCAACGACGCCATTTCATTTAAACCTATGCAACGACTTCATCTATGTTTTGTCTATGCAACGACGAACATTTGCATCGCGTCTATGCAACGACGCTCTTTCATCTAAGTCTATTCAACGACTTCATCTATGTTTCGTCTATGCAACGACGAACATCTGCATCGCGTCTGTGCAACGACGCCATTTCATGTGAGCCTGTGCAACGACTTCATCTCTGTTTCGTCTATGCAACGACGAACATTTGCATCGCGTCTATGCAACGACGTCATTTCATTTAAGCCTATGCAACGACTTCATCTATGTTTCGTCTATGCAACGACGAGCATCTGTATCGCGTCTATGCAACGACGCATTTCATAAAAGCCTATGCAATGGCTCCATGCATGTTTCGTCTGTGCAACGACGAATATCTGTATCGCGTCTATGAAACGACACCATCTTCATTTCCTTTGCATTTTGACATCAGGAACAAACACCCTAGAGGCATTTCAGAGAACAAACACCCTGTCTTTTCCAGCATCTCATCGCAATTGTAACCCAGTGTCATCAAGATTCGACACTGGGACATATTTTTGAATCGGTATTCGTCCGTCCATAATTTTAGCACCGCAGCAACTCAGCGTCCTCATAATTCGACACTGGGACATTTTTAAATCCGCGTCAGCTTTGCTTTTTATTTTCGCATCACAACGACTCAGTGTCATCATAACGACGCTGGGATAATTTTGAGTCTGCATCAGCCCCACTTTTGAGTTCTAGTTTGTAAAACAGGATAAAATTGGCTACAAGTCAACATATTTGTCCGAAGACTCTTCCATCATCTCCGTACAAAGAGGGACATGCTGTTGACAGTCAATTTTGACCCATTTCTCATATATTTCTTGCAATTTTATGTGTTTTAGGACACCACATTTTAATCATCATTTTTTTGTATTTTTTATATAATATTCTATGTTTATTTCTTCACAAAATGACATTGCATCTTTTTATTTTAAATTAAGCATTATGTCTTTGTTAATATTATGTTTCTATTATTATTATGTTTGCATCTCTTTAAATAATTAATTGGCATTCCATTTTTTACTTTTAATTAAGCATTAAACATTTCTTAAATATTGTTTTTTATTATTATTATTGCATCGGCATTTGCATTTTAATAATCTTGCATCTTTTTAAATAATCTCCTTTTAAATAATTAACCCGTTTTGCATTTCATCAAATCAGTCCCAATTCGAGGCTTAATTCGGATCAGTCCAATCCAACACCCTTTTTATTTTTTATTTTAATCCAACACTCTTTTACTCCCCCCCCCCCCCAAAACAATACCACACTTTTCATTTCCCCCCAAAACCTAAACCTAACCTAAACCTAAAATATCTACCCTATAAATAAAACATTACACTCCCCATTTTCCCTCCCAACAACAACAACACCCTTCAGCCGCACCTTACCTTTACAAGCGTTTCTCCATTTTTGTCCAAAACACACAAGCAGCAGCTTTTCTCACTTCTCTCATTAACATCACCCTCCTTCTTCAACACCACCACCGCACATCTCATCCCCATTTGACCCTCTCCCGTCGACTTCAACAGTCGACACCCACGTCGCCGCTGTCCTGTTCCGGCGAATCAAACCCCACTGCACCTCATCGTCGGCGACCCAGCGAACCCCCACACACACACTCCTGCAGCCCCATCGCCGGAGCTTCAAGCTCCGGCGAACCATCAACATTTACCCACCGGCATAAACACACACCCACACCACTGCTCTATCTCGCCGCCAGTCTCCCGTCGCCACTGCTCACCACTGTCCGCATCTTTAAACCAGCGGTGGCGTCGCTCCGGCATTTTGCCGACGAGGCGACGCCGACCCCGTCTCTCATTTTGGTTGTTGTTGGTTTCGTTATGGGCAAGTTTTTAGCATTTTTTGATATCTTGCCGTAGTTCTAAAACTCCGGCGACCTGCGTTTGTTGTTGTTCCGTGATATATGTTGTTGGTTCTTGTTAATAGACTGATTTTGGTATCTGGCCGGAGTTTACAAAACTCCGGCGACCTCGGCTAACTCTATTTTAATGTCTATTGCATACTTTTGGGGGTTTGAGACTGATTTCACATTGTTGTTCTGATTTTTTATGTCTTACCGGAGTACTTAAAAACTCCGGTGACCTTGTTGGCTTTATTCCGGCGACTGTTGGTCATTGTTTCACTGTGTTTTGTCGGACTGATTTCCGACGATGTTGGCTACTGCTTTACTTTTTTTTTGGTTTGTGTTGGTACTGATTTTTGTTGATACTGGTTTCGCTATACTCGAGCTCGATTTTCCTTCTGGCCGGAGTTTAAAACTCCGGGGATGGCCTGCATTTTTCGGCGAACCACTATCGCAGTGGTGTTGATATTAAACCACTACTGTTTTCTCGTTGGCTGCATTTTTTTCATTGTTTCAAGGAATATTTTGATGTTTGGCATTGTTGCTTACTGTTTCGCATTGTTGCTACTGTTTTTGGTGTTCCATTATGATTTGGACGATTTCGCCCTTTTGTTGTTATTTATTAAACTGACTGGAACAGATTCTTATTCCAAATGAACAGATGCTACACTTTATTTTACTGATTTGAATTGATACTACACTTGATTGGCCAATGAAAAAATTATCCGTCGATTTTTTAGGCCTCCACAGTTGCAAAGACGAAAAATAAAATAAATGAATCTTTCTGGGCGTTGATGATTTCTTCTACTTACAAAGGATAACCAACATGCGCTGACAGGGCGAATTCTCGCAGCCGCACTTGTTTAAGATGTCCTACTTTATTTTTATATATATCTGAGCCCTCCGTGTTTAAAACTATTACTGTTTTTGCGCGGATCTGAAGGTTTTATTTATTTTATTGTTTTTTAACAATATTGGCCGATGAAGGAATCTCTGTCAGATTTCCAAGGCCTCATCTGTACAAAAGACGGATTTATTTATTTTTGGCTTTACTTATTAATTCTTGTCATTGCATTAAAATTATTTATTCTATTACTAACACTTTTACTAAGTGTTTATGCAGGTACCCGGAGATCATCTTTTGCAGAAGGCCTAAAAAGGGCAAAAAGATGTCCCGGAATTTTATTTTATGTCGCATTTATTCGATTTTAGCTTTATTATTCTGTATTGCATTCCATTGTAATTGTAAATTATGAAAACTGCTTAAAATATATAGAATAAAAAAGGCAATAAATAATTAACCTAGGTTTGAACGAATAACTGCAAGTTAGCGGATCTTAAAGGATGCCTAACCCCTTCCCTTTAGGATAATAAAGAACTCTGATCCAGAATCTCATTAATTTCGCAGACCATTAAATGGAGATTAATTGCAGTATTTTTATTGCAATAAATCAAGTGTTCTAATTCACTTAACTAATTAGGTGGCGACTCCTCAAAATCAGCATTATTGCTCCATCGAACCGCGCCAAAGAGCAACGTTGCAGATACCGTTCAGACCCCGCGGTAAAAAACGGGCGCGATAATAACAGTATATGATTCCATGGACATGCTTACATGATGCGGGTATAGGTACCCATGACAGTATATGACTCTCACTTTTTAAAAAAGGCACAGTTGACTCTCATTTTTATAAGGCACGGTTGACTCTCTATTTTATATGGCACGGTTGTATCTGGTATTTGATATTCATACTTGTCCTTGTCATCTTTTGTCCAGTTATGATCTTATTTATAGTACTTTATGTTTACATACTTGGTACATTGTTGTACTGACCACCTTCTCCGGGGGGCTGTGTTCATGGCCGCATGTATAGGTACTCAGTTTGGTGATCTGCGAGCGTAGGATCCTTGCTCAGCTTTTTGGGATAGCTCCATTGTTCCGCGGCTTGTCATTTTGGTACAGATCTGCTATTATAGGATTATGTATATCCAGGGGTACGTCGGGGCCTTGTCCCGTCATAGTTCACTGTCTTACTCTTAGAGGTTTGTAGTCATGTGTGGGTTGGACATGTACATTTATAGTTCATTTTGGTTATTGTGTATATAATGGTAGCCTTGCCGGCTTGCCTATGATGTTATATGATAGTTCAGGGGACAGGATCCTTTTGTTATGAGATTATGAGTTTTTCTTAAGTTTCCGCTAGTTATATGTGATGTGTGGGTAAAAGGGTGCCCAGGTAGGGTACCAGTCGCGGCCCGTCGGTTCAGGTCGTGACAAAAGTGGTATCAGAGTAGTTCGTCCCCGGAATGTCTACAGACAGTGTGCAGTAGAGTCTTGGTTATCGGTGTGATGTGCACCACACCTATAAACAGGAGACTACAGTACATTTAGGATTGATTTCTATTCTTTTATCTCATAGTTCATGCGATAGAGCTATGTTAGTAGGGTAATCCCTCTCTAACGTATTATTGTGTTACAGTTATGCCTCATAGGAAAGCGACAGTTGCCCAGAAGGGCAAATCAGTAGCAGGAGCTACTAATCAGACACAGAGAGTTACTAGGGCACATGCCCAGTCTATGCCTGAGATTGTGCGCCAGTCGGCGAGCTCAGTTACACCGCCATCACCAGAGGAGCTTAGAGCAGCTCCAAAGGCCCCGATACTTGAGCCTCGGCCTCACCGGGGCGTGATGATAGGGCCATGAGAGATGCAGTTCAGCTGCTGACTAGATTGGTGGCAGGGCAGAACCGCAGACATGGACTAGGAGTTGACCCTAGGTCTGACAGTTTGAGGGTTCGTAACTTCTTGAATTATAACCCTCCATAGTTTTTCTGGTCACAACTCGAGGATGATCAGCAGGAGTTCATCCGACAGATGAAGCGTACGCTGAGGGTAATCAAGGCTTCGGAGACTGAGTCTGTGGAGTTGTCTTCATATAGGATGCGGGATATAGCTACTAATTGGTACCAGTCTTGGGAGTTGTCTAGAGGAGATGATGTTACTCCAGCTACATGGGATGACTTTACAGAGGCATTCTGTCACGACCCGACCCCGGACCTGTGACTGGTGCCCTACCTGGGCACCCTTATAGGTGTACATCAGAGAAAATCAGCGGAACATACATACAACTGATCGGTGTATTTTATATACACCTTTTGAGTCATTTTTAGTTAGTCTTTTGCCCATTTTTGTACAAATACGTGTCGTCTTAGGATATATTTTCTTTCTTTTGAGTCATATTGGTTTAAAGTGGCTCATTGGCGGAAAAGGAGAAAAAAGAGGGCAGAAACAGAGGTTCCAGCTCAGCGAGAAAGTTGGCGAACGCAAGAACAAAGCGGCGCGCGGCCTCCAGCAAGAGTGGCGCTACGCCAAGATTCGAGACTTGCAGAGTTTCAGGCGCGCGCTGGGCAGGTCGCGCGAGGCGTGATTTCTGCCAATTTCGAATGGGAATGGGCCAAAGCCTAAAGGAAAACCTGAAAAATGAATTGGAGGCTATAAAAAGCAGCCTTTAGGTCAGAATCAAGGGTTCCAAACATTGTCAATTCAACACAACCTTGGAGATCAAGATTGGAGACCACTTCTTAGTAATTTCTTGTTTCTTGTTTTATTTCTTTACAATTTATGTTGGATATTAGTTTAGTTCTTGTCATGTCTATGTCTAGGAACTAACTTAATCTAGGGTTTTTCATGTCAAATCACTTGAAACTTATTCTTATGAATTAATGCATGTTTTGGTTTCTTCTTATCATTGTTGAGATTTATTCAACAATTGTCTTGAATGTTTGGTAATTAATTGATCACTAATTATCATAATCTATATGATTTCTAATCGAAAGCCGAAAGGGGAGATTGTGAATATGCTGTAGTTGAATAAACATAGGTTAAATCGTGGACGAAAGTACCCTGATACTTGTGTAGTTTAATAGGTTATTGCTCTTAATCCTCCTTTATTGTCAATCTTATCACCGAAAGGTAGAAGGGTTCTATATTGGGGTTGAGTGTTTATATTACCTTAACATGAGTATAAAACGGCTTAGTTAACCTGCTATCTCAAAATATAAGAAGAATCATAATTAAATGCATTAACAAGTAAGATGAGCGGATAGTTGAGGAGATTTGGAAGCCCTATTTCCACCATAACTGAAGTAAAACAAAGTAGTTTAGTTAGCATTCATAATTATAGTTATAAACAATTTATCAATCATCGGTTACCAAATAGATACCATAGAATAGAATTTGAGAATTGAACACTAATCCCTGAGGACGATAACTCGGTCTTCTAGACTATATTACTTGTCACGACACGTGCACTTGCGTTAGTGTGTGCATAAATCGCGCATCAAGTTTTTGGCGCCGTTGCCGGGGATTGGCGTAGTTCAATATCATTTTATCTATTCCTAATTTCTAATTTGGTTTTTTTTTTTTTTTTTTACTATATTTTTCTCTTTTATTCGTGAAACCCGTGTGCCGTGATCCGTTTGTTGATTTTGATCTGTTGCAGGCATCTAGTGTATGCGAAAGAGAAGAGGAGCATATACACTTGTTCCCTTCAACCCGGAAATTGAAAAGACGTGCAAACAGAACAGGAGAAACCAACGAGTTTTGGCCTTAATAGCGATGGGGGGCTTGCAAAATAACAATGAGA
The DNA here is from genome assembly GCA_029844215.1 of Przewalskia tangutica. Taxonomy (NCBI): domain Eukaryota; kingdom Viridiplantae; phylum Streptophyta; class Magnoliopsida; order Solanales; family Solanaceae; genus Przewalskia; species Przewalskia tangutica. The sequence goes on along the minus strand of CM056735.1, from coordinate 85,694,080 downwards.
TGAACGAAGGGTTAGGTGATCATCAACCCAACCAAAGGATGCCCCGGAGATTTCCAATGGATGTAGAAGAGAGGGTCCAGGTCCAAGCTGAGAGAAGCTTGGGAGATTATGTGCTGCCAAGGGTGAATGAAGCACAAACTTGCATCAGACTCCCAGTAATAGGAGCAAATAATTTTGAAATCAAGCCTGCGATCCTGAGTATGGTGCAGAATATTGTTCAGTTCGAAGGGTTGCCATCAGAAGATCCTCACATGCACATAGCGAACTTCTTGGAGTTGTGTGCAACTTTCAAGTACAATGGCGTTACTGACGACGCCATCCGATTGAGGCTCTTTCCCTTCTCACTCAGGGATAGAGCGAAAGTTTGGTTGAATTCCTTGCCAACAGATTCGATATTCACATGGCAAGAGCTGACACAGAAGTTTTTAGCAAAGTTCTTTCCACCGTCTAAAGCCGCTAAGCTGAGAGGGGAGTTGAACAATTTTTATCAAGCTGATGGAGAGTCACTCTATGAGGCTTGGGAGAGGTTTAAAGATTTGCAAAGAAAGTGTCCACACCATAGCATTGAGTTGTGGAATTTAGTCCATATTTTCTACAATGGGCTAAGTGGGACTACCAGAACTATCATTGACGCAGCCGCAGGTGAAACTTTCATGAGAAAGACAGCACACGAAGCTCATGATTTATTGGAAGACATGGCCACCAATAATCATGTAACAGAGGACAGAGGGGTGAGTGGTAGAAGAGAAATAGGAGTCCATGAGATTGATGCCATCAAAGCATTAAATGCACAAGTTGCTCTCCTGACCAAGCAACTGCAACAAAACACAGTGTCAGTGAATGCAGTCCAAATGCCATTGTGTTGCGAGATATGTGGAGGTCCACATACCTTTGATAGGTGCCCATCAGCTGATCCTAATAACATCTCGATCGAGCAAGCAGAATGTCAAGCAGTAGGGAATTATCAAAGGCTCCAGAACAACCCCTACTCCAATACCTACAATCCAGGGTGGAGGAATCACCCTAACTTTTCATGGAGGGGTGATCAAGGGCAGCAGAACCAATTTCGAGGCCAATACCAAAATCAGCAACCATTCACTCAGGCCTCATCTTCACAACAATTCAGTGCACCTGCTCAACAAGAGAAGCCAGATGAGTTGAGAGTAGCCCTGTTGACGCAGGTGGGACAACTAGCGAAGATGGCAAACAACAGGCCACAGGGCACTTTGCCTAGCAATACAGAGATGAACCCCAGAGAACAGTGCCAAGCGATGCGGCTGAGGAGTGGAAAACAGTTATAACAGCTTACACCCCAACCTGTGGTTGAACAGAAAGTAGATGCAGAGAGGGATAGGGCTACTGAAGATCGCCCGATGTTAGAGAAAGCTCCAACAGTCCCAGTGAAGGAATACACTGAGAGGATTCCTTTCCTGCAGAGGTTGCAAAAGAAAGTGGTTGATAAGCAATTCTCCAAGTTCTTGGAGATATTCAGAAAGCTACACATTAACATTCCATTCATTGAGGCATTGGAGCAAATGCCGACTTATTTTAAATTCATGAAGGAAATTCTTGGGAAGAAGAATAAGTTGGCGGAGTATGAGATGGTGGCACTGACAGAGCTGGGGTTAGGTGAAGCCAAACCAACCACTGTGAGCTTGCAGTTAGCAGATAGGACAGTGGTGCATCCCAGGGGAACGATTGAAGATGTCTTAATTAAGGTGGAAAAATTCTTCTTTCCTGCGGACTTCCTCATCCTTGATATGGAGGAAGATGATGAGATCCCCATCATATTGGGAAGACCATTCTTGGCAACCGAGAGAGCCCTGATTGATGTGGAGAAGGGTGAGCTGACACTTAGAGTGGAAAGTGAAGAGATGGTGTTCAAAGTGTTCAAACACATCATTGAACGCCCTGTCATGAGCAAGTGCTTTGCAGTTAGCACTATCAACACATCAGTTGAGCCAGCACAAGCAAACGTAAGGGAAATAAGCCCGCCAAAACAGGTAAGTAATGCTAAACCTCCTCTTGAAAAAAAAAAAAAAAAAACAGAAGGAGGAAGCGAAAAATGTTGATGAAATGGATAGGCTGTGGGGTTAATCTACCCCACGCCTCTTGAGTAAAGAACTTGCGTCCGGCTAAAAGACGTTAAAGACAGCGCTACTTGGGAGGCAACCCAAGGTTATTTTATTTTATTCAATTTAATGCAATTTGGTTTTTACTTAGAACAGTCTCACGGAGGGTGTTGTTTATATGTTGTGATGACAGGTGCAGGGCCAAAAATTTGGAGGACGAAAACTGAAAAAAATCAAAAGAGAAGAAAAAAATCGGCCCAGCGCCGCGGCGCCAAAAGCCCAGAAGAGCGCAGAAGTTTGGGCGCCGCGGCGCCAAATCAGAGCGCCACTGAAAGTTCAGTGGTCGCAAGTCTTGGCGTGGCCATTCAGTGGTCGGCGCGCGACGAAATTCTGAATTTTTAAAGGAGCCCTAAATCCTATTTTCCTCTCTCCAAATCAAAACCCAAGCCTTCCCTCTCTCCAAAACCCACGAAAATTTTTTCCACAAACTAAACTCAATCACAACCAAAGGACTTAATTTCCTTAAACCCTTAATCATCTTAAACAACAACCCTCATTCCATTGCCTCAATACATCATTAGGAACAAGAAAATCTTGAAGAACACCGTCAAAGGTAACCTTTATCACTTTTCTTGAAATCTTCAATACAATCAGGGGAGGTAATAGGTGGGGAGGTGCTTTATTGGTGGAAGGTGTGTGGTGTGTTGAAGTTGGGTGTGAGCGTGGGGTGTTGTGCCGGAGCCTTTGAGTGAAGTGTGGGGGTTGAAGAGTGTTGTAGCTGCTGATTATTGATTGATAGTGTTGGGTAATATCATTGAAACAAAGGAAACGCTGCCGAGTTTATCTAAAAATGTCTGCCAAGAAGAGGAGGGCTTCCACATCCACCTCCGTCCCTCAATATGATACTACTAGGTTTATCAGTCAAAAAGCTGAAGATAGATATCAAAATCTTAGTACTAGACCCTTGATCCCTGAAAGAGGAATGGAGTACCAAAGGGAGTCATTTGAGGAGGGAGATGCATATGAGCCTATTCGGGCGATGATAGAGGTTATGGGGTGGAATAGATTTGTTAACCCAGAAAGAATAGCACCGCAGAACACTGTAATGGTGAGAGAATTTTATGCTAACTTTCCAGAGAGGGTGGATGGTAGATTCTTTGTGAGGGGAAGGTATGTGTCTGTGACGGTCGAAGTGGTGAATGTTCTATTAAACACATCCGATGTTGAGGAAAGAGGTGACGATCAGAGCTATTTCAGAACTTGGTCTAGAGACATCAACAACATCGACTGGGATGTCGTCACAAGCACAGTATGCTACCATGGGGCTGAGTACGATATTGCAAGAAATGGATCAAGAGGACTGAGCAGATGTCAGTTCAACAAAACAGCCAAGGGTTGGTTATATTTCGTCAGTGCCCGCTTAATTCCATCGATGCACTTCACCAGAGTGCCAGCAGATAAAATAAAAATGATATATGGAATCATGTCAGAGAAGACGATTGACGTTGGGAAGGAAATATTGCAAAACATTGTAGAAACCAGTAGGTTGGTAACGACAGGTAGGTTGGGACATGGCTCACTTATTAGCAGCTTATGCTCCAGACATGGGGTCCCAACCCTACCCACTGATATATGTGAGAAAGTCCAACCTCCTGTGTCATATGGGCTAGTGCATTCCTTCCTGCACCCACTCCTCCAAAGAAGAAAGACGAAGGAGACCAAGAAGAGCAGCAGCAGCGAATGAAGCGCCATGGATGAAGATGAGCACGAGGCAGGCTCAAGACGGTTAGAAGCGGCCAAGAAGAACCCCTGCAATTTGAACCTCCAGTGCCCATAATGGAGCAGTTGCTCATGAACCAGAGAAGGATGATGCAGAACTTTGACATAATGATACAAGGTCAACAGGACCTGAGGCAAGGACAACAAGAACTAAGGCAGGAGCAACAACAGTTGCACCAGAGATTTGATGAGATGAGTTCCTTGTTCAACCAGTGGTCCATGCATTATCCGCCGCCACCGCCACCACTTTAAACCAAGTTTGTAAGTTGTCCTGTTTTCTTTTAATTTTTTGTATTTTTTGGGTCTTGCACACATTGGGGACAATGTGTGATTTAAGTTTGGGGGGTGTCTTATTTGTCTTAGTGTTTTTGAGTCTTTTTGATTGGTTTTAAGTATTTTTGAGTCATATTTTTTTTTTAATATCATGCATGTTGTAGTTACTGGAAACGCCTAGTGAAGTAAGGTTGAATAATGTAATGGAATTAGAAGCAACCATCTAAACACTTAGGTTAGATATGCCAAAAATTCATGAAATCGGATTATTTGGGGTATCTTGCTTGACTTTTGCATTGTTTATGATTAAACCTATGTGTATGCTTGTTTGCTATTTGAGGCAAAATAATTAGGATATATATGTTAGGGAGATGACTCAGGCACTTCTTTGTTAGCCCTTACTTACCATTTTTACCTATCCATGACATTCAAATTTTATCCCTAGTCAGCCCCTTTGAGCCTAAAAATTAGACTTTTTCTTTGACACTCTATAATTCCACACTTGTGCCATAAGTGAAAATTGAGGTGATTGGAATATAAAGTGTTAAAAAAGAGACAAAAAGAGTGAACAATTTTGATGCACCCCAATGAAAAAGTAATAATAAATAGACAAAAGCCTAAGTTTGGGGGTGCCTGTTATTCATAATACACTTCATTCTCTCAAAACAAAAGAGGGGAAATATAGGTATGAAGTGAAGAAAGAAAAAATCAAAAGAAAAGGGAAGAATTTAACGCAAAAGAGCTTATGGTACATAAAATGAGCCTAAATGCCTATTTTTATCTACCCATGCCTAAGCCTACATTACAACCCTGAAAAGCCCTGAAGATCTCTTACATGTGTATCTGTGATTAGTGGAGAATAACAAGTAAACATGTCATAGGATTTTGAAATTGACATGCATAGTTAGGTATTTTTACTTCCATTGAGCATGATTAAATTGAATTTGCGAAATATCTAACTTAATGTGTTTAGAATGCTAAAAATTCATGCTATATGTTCCTGCATATTATTCTGCTAACCTTCATGCTTTTCTAAGTAACAATGATGCAACAAAGTGATCAGTGTCTTTGAGTCAGTCTATTTCTTTGTTTTCTCTTGTCTTTAATTCTTTCTTTTGATCTTTGCTCGAGGGCGAGCAAAGGTTAAGTTTGGGGGTGTTTGATCGGTGTATTTTATATACATCTTTTGAGTCATTTTTAGTTAGTATTTTACTCATTTCATTTATGTTTAGTATAGTATTAGGATCGTTTTCCTTTCTTTTGTGTCACAGCGGTCAGAAATGGAGAAATGGCGAAAATGAGATAAAATGAGCATAAATGAGATGGAATTGCACACTAAAAGGGCCAAGAAATGAAGCCTAAGAAGTTTCGGGAAATATAGAAGAAATCAGACGAAGACCGGACGAACAAAGGACGAAGAAACGAAAAATCCGGAAGAATGTCGTCACCGGCGTCGCGGTTGCACTGGCCTTGGGCCGACCACTGATCAAGTCGTCCAAAAGCCTCGATTAAAGTGCCACGGCGCGATGCAGTCCACGGCGCCGACGCGGGATTTCTGAGTTTTGGGCCGAATTTAACACATTTTCAGGGTCCAAAAGGGATAAGTTTTCCTACCTACATATTCCTTAACCCTTTTCCATAACTTTTCCTAAACCCTTTACCTAAAAGGATTCCATAACCTTTCCTACCTACATAATCCCTAACCCTTTACCTAAAGGATTCTTGGGTTATAAATAGTCTCTACATCATTAGAAGAATTCATCCATCACCCATTCCATTCTCCATCCATCATTCTACCGCATTCCATCTTGTAAATATTCCACAACACAATCATTGGATGCTATAAGACTTGGAGACTTGTTCTTGAGTATTTTCTTTTCTTTCTTTTTGCTTTGTTTATTTCAGTTCATGTATGGAGATTATATTAGTTCTTAGCGTGACTATGGCTAGGAGCTAATTACTTTGTTAGGGATTTCCTTGTGATTCTCTTGAAACTCTTATTCATGAATTAATAAATTAGTTGATTTCTTCTTCACTTGTTTAAGATTTATTCAATAGTTGTTTTGATTGCTTGATAATTAATTGATTACTAATTATCATAATCTATATGATTTCTAATTGAAAGCCGAAAGGGGAGATTGTGAATATGCTATAGTTGAATAAACATAGGTTAAATCGTGGACGAAAGTACCCCGATACTTGTGTAGCTTAATATGTTATTGCTCTTAATCCTCCTTTGTAGTCAATCTTGTCACCGAAAGGTAGAAAGGTTCTCCATTGGGGTTGAGTGTTTATATTACCTTAATAGGAGTATAAAACGGTCTAGTTAACCTGTTATCTTAACGCAGAAGAAGAAGTTAGTCTAATTGTATTAAGGATTGAATATAGTGGATAGTTGATGATCTTAGAAGCCCTAATTCTCCATCATAACTGATTTAATTCAAAGTATTTTCTTAATTAGTTTATTTCCTGTATTATTAATCTAAAATTCCCAATCAATTAACGTTAATCAAATAGATACCATAGGATAGATAATCGGTACTTGAAAACCAGTCCCTGAGGACGATATTCGGTCTTACCTAGACTATATTACTTGTCACGATACGTGCACTTGCGTTTAGTGTGTGCATAAATCGCACATCAAGTTTTTAGCGCCGTTGCCGGGGATTGGCGTACTTTCAATATCGATTTATCTATTCTTATTTCTAATTTGGTTGCTCCAAGAACAAGTTTCTAACTTGTTCTGCGAGAATCTTTTTATCACCTTTTGTTGTTTTTCTTATTTTGCAAGTTAAATTCGGGAAAAAAAAACGACGAAAATATATATATATACAGGTCCATGATCTACTACTTCTATCAGGGGCAACAAATTCATCAACAACAGCTTAACCCACAGGTTCTGGAAGAAGATCTAGATGAGTTGCAGGAAGGCATACTCAGGCTCACCAAGTGTCAGTCTCAGTTCATGGATGAGACAAGAGTGTCCCTCAGTAATTTGGAGACACAAATAGGGCAACTAATGGATAGGATGAGCAATACATTTCAAGAAAGTCTGCCTAGCGACACCGTTGCGGGAAGTGATAAGCAAACTGAGGAACCTGAACCACACCCAGCTGTTGAGGAATCTGGCGAGATAGTTGGTGTAGAGAAGGAAAAGATTACTGAGATCCAATTATTCACCTTTTTGGATTCTTTGGAAATTCTTTTTCCTGTACCTATTGCAGAAGAAACACCATCATTTGTCACTGTTGACCCCCAAATAGGAGGTCCATACCATCAAGGGCACCCCCTAGAGTTGAGAGATGTTGGGAATCTCACTGATCCCTACATTATAGAGAGCCTGGAAGACAAGCATGTCTCGTGTACTTGGGGGATAATCTTATATCTGAAGCCCTTAGTTGAAAAGATTGTTGTAGGAAAAGTGAGACCTGCAACAATAACTATGCGGATTGCAAGAAGTTCGCAGAAGGATCCAAAGGGCACTCGTAAAGGTTAATTGCGTCCGGCTAAAAGACGTTAAAGACAGCGCTTGTTGGGAGGCAACCCAATGTTTTTAATTATGTTAATTTGATTTTTGTCTTTAGTTTGTTTTATTTTGTCTTGAACAGTCTCACGGTATTGGGTTCTTGTTTTGTGTTGTTGGATGACAGGTGGACTGAAAGCTAACTCTGAGGAAAAAGTAGCAAAAACGCTGAAAAAAGGAAAAGTCGTCGTCAGCGCCACGACGCTTGAATCAGCCATGTGGCGCCGAACCAGAGCCGCAGATTGGGCGCCACGGTGCCGAATCTCAGGGCCGTGGCGCCGAAGGTTCAGTAACCCAGATTCCGTGCAAATTCCATAATTTTTCCTCTCAGACCTCTATTATGACCGCTGTGTTGTGTCAATAAGTTGTCCCTATTTTTAGTCTTCACACATTGAGGACAATGTGTCGATTAAGTTTGGGGGGGGGGGGTGTCTTATATTTTGTTTTATTGTTTTGAGTCTTTGTGATTTGTTTTGTGTGTTTTGAGTATTTTTGAGTCATAATTTTTTTTTTTAAGATCATGCATGTTGTAGTTACTTGAAACGCCTAATGAAGTAAAGTGGGATAATGTAATGGAATCAGAAGCATAAAATCTGAATACTTAGGATATATATGCCAAAAATTCATGAAATCGAACTATTTGGGGTATCTTGCTTGATTTATGCATTGTTAGTGATTAAACCTATATGTCTGCTTGTTTGCTATTTGAGGCGAAATAGTTAGGATATGCATGTTAGGGAGATGATTCAGGCATTTCTTTGTTAGCCCTTTCTTACCATTTTTGCCTATCCCTGACATTCAAATTATATCCCTAGTCAACCCCTTTGAGCCTAAAAATAAGATCTTTCTTTGACACCCTATAATTCCATATTTGTGCCATAAGTGAAAAAAATTGAGATATTGGAAAACAAAGTGTTGAAAAAGAGAAAAAAGAGAGTGAATAATTTTTTGTGCACCCCAATGAAAAAGAAATAATAAATAGGTAAAAGCCTAAGTTTGGGGGTGCCGGCTATTCATAATACACTTCATTCTCTCAAAACAAAAGAGGGGAAAGATAGGTATGAAGTGAAAAAAAAAATCAAAAGAAAAGGGAAGAATTTAAAGCAAAAGAGCTTACGGTACGTAAATTGAGCCTAAATGCCTATTTTTACCTACCCCTGCCTAAGCCTACATTACAACCCTGAAAAGCCCTGAAGATCTCTTATATGTGTATTCATGATTAGTGGAGAATAGCAAGTAAACATGCCATATGATTTTGAAATTAACATGCATAGTTAGGTATTCTTACTTCCATTGAGTATGATTAAATTGAATTTGCGAAATATCTGACTTGAGTGTTTAGAATGCTAAAAATTCATGCTATATGTTCCAACATATTATCCTACTAACCTTCATGCTTTTCTAAGTGATAATTTTGCAGCAAAATGATCAGTATCTTTGAATCATTTTATTTTCTTTCGTGTCTTTGTTTATATTTTTTATCTTTGCTCGAGGGCGAGAAAAGGTTAAGTTTGGGGGTGTTTGATCGGTGTATTTTATATACACCTTTTGAGTCATTTTTAGTTAGTATTTTACTCATTTCATTTATGTTTAGTATAGTATTATGATAGTTTTCCTTTCTTTTGTGTCACAGCAGTCAGAAATGGAGAAATGGCGAAAAGGAGATGAAATGAGCATAAATGAGATGGAATTGCACACTAAAAGGGCCAAGAAATGAAGCCTAAGAAGTTCCGGGAAATATAGAAGAAAGCGCATTTAAGACCGGACGAAAAAAGGACGAAGAACCAAAAAATTCGGAAGAATGTCGTCACCGGCCATGATGCTGGCAGCAGTACAAGGGCGCCGACCGAGAAGTCGTCCAAAGCCTCTTATTTTTCAGCGCGCCGATCGCAGCTACGGCGACGACGCTGATTTACGAGTTTTGGGCCGAATTTGACACATTTTCAGGGTCCAAAAGGGATAAGTTTTCCTACCTACATATTCCTTAACCCTTTTCCATAACTTTTCCTAAACCCTTTACCTAAAAGGATTCCATAACCTTTCCTACCTACATAATCCCTAACCCTTTACCTAAAGGATTCTTGGGTTATAAATAGTCTCTACATCATTAGAAGAATTCATCCATCACCCATTCCATTCTCCATCCATCATTCTACCACATTCCATCTTGTAATTATTCCACAACACAATCCTTGGATGCTAGAAGGCTTGGAGACTTGTTCTTGAGTATTTTCTTTTCTTTCTTTTTGCTTTGTTTATTTCAGTTCATGTATGGAGATTATATTAGTTCTTAGCGTGACTATGGCTAAGAGCTAATTACTTTGTTAGGGATTTCCTTGTGATTCTCTTGAAACTCTTATTCATGAATTAATAAATTAGTTGATTTCTTCTTCACTTGTTTAAGATTTATTCAATAGTTGTTTTGATTGCTTGATAATTAATTGATTACTAATTATCATAATCTATATGATTTCTAATCTAAAGCTGAAAGGGGAGATTGTGAATATGTTATAGTTGAATAAACATAGGTTAAATCGTGGACAAAAGTACCCCGATACTTGTGTAGCTTAATATGTTATTGCTCTTAATCCTCCTTTGTAGTCAATCTTGTCACCGAAAGGTAGAAGGGTTCTCCATTGGGGTTGAGTGTTTATATTACCTTAACAGGAGTATAAAACGGTCTAGTTAACCTGCTATCTTAACGTAGAAGAAAAAGTTAGTCTAATTGTATTAAGGATTGAATATAGTGGATAGTTGATGATCATGGAAGCCCTAATTCTCCATCATAACTGATTTAGTTCAAAGTATTTTCCTAATTAGTTTATTTCCTACATTATTACTCTAAAATTCCCAATCAATTAACGTTAACCAAATAGATACCATAGGATAGATAATCAGTACTTGAAAACCAGTCCCTGAGGCCGATATTTGGTCTTACCTAGACTATATTACTTGTCACGATACGTGCACTTGCGTTTAGTGTGTGCATAAATCGCACATCAACAACTCATAACGTACATCAAAAGAAAAATAAATAACAGGCTATCCGATAAGGCCACCTCCCTGGACATATATATACATATATATAATCAAAAGCATTTACATCCCTTCTTTTACAAACTGACCCACAAGATATGACTACAGACCTCTAAGAATTTTGACATAGCCACTGTGACGGGACAGGGCCCCGCCATACCCCTGAATGTACAAAAATCTACAACATTAGGGAATTCGTACCAAAAGACAAGCCTCCGGAGAAATGGAGTTTTCTGACAACTGATCAGTGATCCTAAGAGTGAGGATCCGCAACTTGCTTACCCTTACCTGCGGCATGAACGCAACCCCCGAGGAAGGGGGTCAGTACAAAATATGTACCAAGTATGTGAAACAGAAAGTACTAAAATGAAATCATATAGTCTAAAATAAAGCTGGAGACATGTATGATAACCAAAATAACAGTAGACTGTGCCTTACTAATAATGAGAGTAACAAGAATAAACATTTCCGGTTATTAAAATAGGAAGTCTGTGATTAACCTAGGACCACCCGCCCGTAGTATTATCACTCAATCCTACTCCTGGAACTTTTTCACCCGCATAGGCCGTGTGGACCCGCATGAGGTAATTTCCTCGCATAGGACTGGTCCGCCCCGCATGGGACTATTTCACCCGCATGAGCCCTACGGACTCGCATGAGGTAACTTCCTCGCATCGTGGGGAGCAAATCCACGGAATATACAACATGCAACATGCCCGGGGAATGACCCCGTGAAGAATAATATAACACTAGAACAATCGGCTACCATAAATAACATAAGCAAGTTAAGAAATCTTTTAACCTCTTATTAGACTTAATTAGCATGCACTCTCATTTTATTTAACTTAAGGCACTAACATATCATGAAAAATCCGGGAATTTAACCCAAAGTACTACGTACTTCTATCCTTTTAAAATGACTCTTTTTCATATAAAAATCTCAAGATACTAGCGCCCGTAGTATCAAGGCATATCTACTTTTCAAAACAAGTCACTACACCTTTTGAAATACATTTCAAGGCTTTTAAACCAAGTGACTTCTACTTCCAAAATTTAGGCAACTTATGCCTTTAAATCAAGTTGTCTTTCTTAAAACCAAGTCATTTATCTTTGTTTAAATCGTTTGAGTAAACCACTCATTTAACTTTCCATAAAGTCGTTATAATTAACTTCTCATAAAACCATTATAACATTTTATGTCTTTCTAAACAAAGCATTACATTCTTTAAAATTTACATGAGTTTAACTTTCCCGCTCAACCAAACTTACATACTTTAAATCAAGTCAATGATATCAAAATAAAACTGAATTCATTTAAAGCTCGTGCGTTTACCGTACTATACATTTGTAAATACTCATGCTCAAGAGATAGGAAAAGTTCCACATACCTCTTCGGTTCAATCTACTTGCTAAGTCCAATATGTCGCATGTAGGATGTCAACCTATAATGACCATAATACGTCTATCAACTTCTAGCTTTCTAACGTAGAATATTCTAAGTGTAAAGTCTCTTATTCTACGGAAAATTGGGCAGCACTTCCTTTGTTTCTACACACTTTTCCACTTTTTTCAAGGCCCGAAATCAATAAACAATATGCCACATTTAAGGCTCAACACATCAACTAATCAAAGGGGATTACACGTCTTGCAGGACGTGTAAAATTCTTCCCCATAATTTATATAAAACAGTCCAATATTAAATGTAATTCTCGGCTACAATGTACAACCACATACAATCTTTTCCAATTCCTTTTCAATCCATATTGTCGTTCTAACATGTTATATAGTCGCAACCAATTTTAACAACTATAATCCCTTCTTTATATAACATGCGATGACTAAAACTAATAATTAAATTGAATCACAATCTTATGGCTAACATGCAACTTTCGGATTTTTCTTCCAAATATTCCATAACACTTATCAATCTTCATTATATATATCTCATGCTTGTGTATATATATATCTACAACAACATGAAATCTTTAATCACTAAGACGACAAGATTGTTACCTTGATAAGCCCCAAATATAACTTCAAGATTCAAAGTCACTCCTTAGCAACTTAGCTCCTTTCCTTCACACTCCAATCCGCTATTTGAAGCCCTTAGAAGTTCATAAACAACTCCCCTTTAATTTCCAACCAAAACTTATGAAAACACTTAGATTTTCATCTTGCGACTAACGTAAAAACGTAGCTTTTTCGGGATCTTTGTATTGAGATATCCTTATAATACCTCTAGGAACCTTGGGTTTAAGTATTGTGAATTAATAACAACAAACAAAAAAAATTCTTGTTCTTAAATGAGCTTAGCCGAGAGCTCCTAAAAATGCACACAAGTTTCTTGAAAAATTTTCTACGCGTGGAAGAAGTCTTGCTACTAGTGTCGTAATATATTACTTTCAAGGGCCAAGATTAAAACACTTGTGTGGATTGGCTGAAGAAAATTTAAATATCTAGTACAAGTGGGCTCATTGACTTGGTCAACAATGTCAAGCCTTGACTTGTTCAAGACTTGACCAATTGACCTTGTCAATTTCGTCCAAGCCCAAGTGGGGGGTGACACGTGTCACCCTCTCATTCGTCCATAATGCTCTGTTTCTCGACATTTTCATAATTCCGATAAATTCTACAAGTTTCAAATCTTAAAGTCATGTTTTCTTACGTACGCTCTTATATACATGTCCTGGAATTATGGGGTGTAACACATTCCTTGGTCACTTCTTGCCTCTAGAGATGAGGAGGGCTAGAGTTGACAGATTCCTATAGTTGAGGCAGAGTGGCAGGACCATTCACGAGTATAGTCTGGAGTATGATTCATTGGCTAGATATGCTCCTACGATTGTGGCTGATATGGCCGATAGAGTTCATCATTATGTGATGGGACTCGATCGCTATTTGACTGATGGTTGTATGGCAGTGGCTCTTCAGCCAGGTATGGATATTGCCCGAATACAGTCATATGCGCAGGGGGTGGAGTAGCGAAATAGAGGGCGTCAGCCAGACAGAGAGCACGACCGAGGCCAGCATAAGAGGGCTAGGTCGACTAGATATTTTGGTGAGTTTCAAGGTGGGCAGCCTCAGCAGCAGGGTAGATATTTTTCCTAGTCAGCACAGAGTGAACAGTCTACGAGCAGGGGTTCAATCGCACAGGGTATTCAGGAGCTGGTCAGGGCTCCCGGGCCTTAGGTGCACAGTGGTTCTATTCAGTCGAGGCCACCTTTGCCTCGATGTCCTCGGTGCAGTAGATAGAACTTTGGGGAGTGTCGTGTTCCTATAGGTGCTTGTTTTTCTTGCGGCCGTCAAGGCCATATGAGGAGGGAATTTCCTTTTAGAGATGGTACAGGTGGGATGACTCAGCCTACTGGGTCAGTTGCTGGTTCGTCATCTACTATAGTTATGCGCCCCGCAGTGCAGGGTGTTCACATGCCAGAAGGCCGTGGTAGAGGTCGTGGTGGATTTTCTAGTTCTGGCGGTCCTTCGAACTGCATTTATTCTTTGGCCAGTAGACACGACCAGGAGGCGTCACCGGATGTTGTCACATGTATATTATTGATCTTTTCCCGTGATGTATATGCCTTGATAGATCCAGGTTCCATTTTTTCCTATATATCTCCCTTTGTTGCTAGTAGAATTGGGATAGAACCTGAGTCGATAGAACCTTTTGAGGTAGCTACACCAGTAGGAGATTCGATCATAGCTAAGCGGGTATATAAAAAGTGTTCGATGGGTATATATAGTCGTCATACCATAACATATTTGATAGAGCTAGACATGACTGACTTTGATGTGATTATGGGTATGGATTGGTTACCTTCCTGTTATGCTACCATTGATTGTAAAGAGAAGTTGGTTCGATTTCAGTTTCCAGGCGAACCAGTTATAAAATGAAAAGGGAATACCGCATCGTCGAGGGGTAAGTTTATTTCATACCTCAAGGCATGGAAAATGGTCAGAAAAGGCTATATTTATCACTTGATTCGGGTGCATGATACGGAATCTGAGGTACCGACTCTTCAGTCAGTTCCGGTAGTTAGTGAGTTCCCAGATGTATTCCCAAATGATCTTCCGGGTCTTCCTCCTGAACGGGAGATAAAGTTCACTATAGATTCACTACAAGATACCCAACCCATATTTATTCCTCCGTATAGAATGGCACCTGCGGAGCTGAAGGAGTTGAAAGAGCAGCTGAGATACTTGTTGGAAAAAGGCTTCATTAAGCCTAGCATATCTCCTTGGGGAGCACCGGTATTATTTGTGAAGAAGAAAGATGGATCGTTGCGGATGTGTATTGATTATAGGCATCTGAATAAGGTAACAATCAAGAACAGGTATCCCCTCCCCAGGATTAATGATTTATTTGACCAGTTGTAGGGTGTTAAGTGTTTCTCGAAGATAGACTTGCGGTCAGGTTATCATCAGCTACGGGTCAGGGAGGCAGATATTCTAAAGACAACATTCAGGACCCGATACGGGCCTTATGAGTTTAGAGTGATGTCTTTTGGACTGACCAATGCTCCAACTGTATTTATGGATTTGATGAACCGGGTGTTCAAGCCATTCTTGGATATGTTTGTTATCGTGTTCATTGATGATATTTTGGTCTATTCACGATCAGAAGAGGAGCATGCACACCATTTGAGGACGGTACTTAAGGTACTCCAGCACCAGAAGTTGTATGCTAAGTTTTCTAAGTGTGAATTCTGGTTGGCCTCAATGACATTCTTGGGGCATATTATCGGATTTGATGGTGTTCAGGTGGATACCCAGAAGATTGAGGCAGTTAATACTTGGCCCAGACCTACGATACCTACTGAGGTACACAATTTTCTGGGGCTAGCAGGGTATTATAGGAGGTTTGTGAAAAAGTTTGCCTCGATCTCATCGCCTTTGACTAGGCTAACTCAGAAGGCAGCTAAGTTCCAATGGACGGATGCTTGTGAGCAAGGCTTCCAGTTGTTGAAGGATAAGTTGACTACGACTCTAGTTCTAACTCTTCTTGAGGGACTATAGGGTTATGTTATTTATTGTGATGCTTCGGGTGTTGGGCTAGGTTGTGTGTTGATGCAGCATGGTAAGATTATAGCTTATGCATCCCGACAGCTCAGGAAGCACGAGAAGAATTACCCTACTCATGATTTGGAGTTAGCGGCAGTGATACATGCTTTGAAGATATGGAGACATTATTTATATGGAATTCATATTGATATTTATATGGATCATAAATGTTACACCCCGAAAAATTCAAGAGGTTAAGTTAAGAACGTACGAATGAATATAAGATTTGGATTTGGAAAGTTGGGTTGGCAAAAAGGTTGTGGGCAGATTTTCAGCCAACTTGGGAGCGGTATATCTCCTAGTGCCTTAGGAGTTTTGATGAGTTTTAAAAGACTAGTATGAAGGTTGTTGAGTCTAGATTCCAACGTAACAAACCACTCATCGTTTGGACATCGGGGTAGGAAGTTACGGACGTTAGAAGTTCTATGGGCTGACGCAGAGGACAGATCTTCCTTGCAGGAGTCGCAGCGCCGCGGCGCCGTCGGCAGGGCCGCAGCGCCGCGGTGCCGTCGGCAGGGCAGCGGCGCCGATATTTCCGAAAGTCCTCTGAGGTTGCAGCGCCGCGGCGCCGGAATGCAGGAAATTCTCAGAAGTGGCGCGCCAAGGCGCGGATTTTGACGCGGTGGGCGAAAACAGGGGATATTTTGATAAAGGCCTATGGGAGGGTGACAAGTGTCCCTCCCATCTTTTGACCAAAGGAGGGTCTTATTTTAGGCCAAGTCTTCAAGACTTGACCATTTGCAAGTGGTTTCCAAAGAAAATCCTCTTCTCTCTCAAATTGATGAACCCCGGTGAGATTTTTGGAAGGGCTTCAAGAAGGAAAAGTGTTGGCACGCTTGTAGAGGGCTCTTATGAGTAATTTTGAAGTGAAGAAGATTTCGGAAAGAGGGTAAAAAAAAACAAAAAAAAAATGTGGTAACTGCTTTTGGATTTGTTTTATATCCAGGAAGGTAGCCTTATCGGCTAACCCATTATTTATTTCATTGTTAAAGCTTATGTATGTTCATTGATTATCTCTCGATGTATACTGTAAAGGTGCCTGTGTAGGGCACGATCGCGCCCGGTCGGGTCGTGACAAAAGTGGTATCGAGCGATTAGTCCTCGGAAAGTGTCTACGCATCAGTCTAGTAGTCTTGATTATTGATGTGTTGTGCACCACATCTATAATCGTGAGGTCGCAGGACATTTAGGATTTGTTTCCATTCTTCTCTCTCGAGATCGTGCGCAGAGTTGTCCTACTAGGTGAATCCTCTCTCGACTGCTCTATTGTATCAGTTATGCCTCCACGGAAGGCGACCAGGGCCCAGAAGGGCAAGGCAACAACAAGAGTTGTTAGTGGTACACAGAGGATTTCTAGGAATCAGGCCCAGACTATGCCTGAGGTTATGGGGGGATCGGCGAGTTCAGCCACGCCGGCAGTATTAGAGGGGCCGAGAGCGGCAGTAACACCAGAGGTTCCGGTACCTGAGCCTCCAGTTCCACAGCCAGGGGCTGAATATCGAGATTACGGAGAGCAGATCCGATTATTGACTAGCATTGTGGCAGGGCAGCGCCGACAGGAGCCGGTAGCTAACCCTAGAGCCGATAGTTTGAGGATTCGGGACTTTCTGAGCTGTAATCCACCCGAGTTCTATGGTTCGAGGTCTGAGGAGGACCCTCAGGAGTTCATTCGGCAGGTGCAGCGGACTATGCAGGTGCTCAGGGCCTCGGAGACGGAGTCCGTTGTGTTAGCTTCTTACCGGTTACGCGATATTGCGTTGAACTGGTTTGAGTCGTGGGTGTTGTCTAGAGGTATGGGTGCTCCTCCAGCTGTTTGGGGTGAGTTCACGGGATCCTTCCTCGATCACTTTTTGCCTCCTGAGATGAGGAGAGCCCGCTTGGATAGGTTCTTGGCGTTAAGACAGAATGGGAGAACCATCAGAGAGTACAACCTGGAATTTGACTCATTGGCTAGGTATGCACCCACTATTGTGGCGGATATGGCGGACAGAGTTCACCGCTATGTGATGGGACTAGACCGATATATGGTTACCGCATGTCTGGGAGTGGCTCTTCAGCCAGGTATGGATATTGTCGATGCGAGCATATGCACGTGGATTGAGGATAGGAGAGAGGAGCGCCAGATTCAGGCCCCAAGAGGCCGTGACGGCAGAAGTTTGAGATAGTTTTCGAGGCGCACAACCTCAAGAAAGCTAGGACTACATTTCAGCCGACGCAGAGTGCTCCTTCTCGGCCTTCTGGCGAGTGGTTTGACCGCCAGGATTTTCGAGCGGTCGTGGCTCGGCCGCGAGTCCACGATGTCTGGGGATAGTAGCCAGGGGAGGCCACATTTGCCTCGGTGTGGTTACTGTGGTAGAGCTCATTTTGGGGAATGTCGGACTAGGTCGACAGCTTGTTATGCTTGCGGCCAACAGGGCCATTTGGCAAGGGACTGTCCGACCAGGTGGCAATCGCGAGTATCACGCCTATCGGGTCAGTTGCGGGTTCTTCGCCTTCAACGGCTAGGCAGGATGTTCATGCACCGACAGGCCGCGGCAGAGGTCGTGGTAGCAGTTCCCAGTTTTAGCGGTCCTTTTACCCGTCTATGCGACTTCAGGTATATTTTGATCCTTTAGAGACTTGTATGCATGATAAGGTTGTTACATGTTTAAGTGTCATGAATGGATTATTTTGAGACTATGTATGTATGCTAGAAGTAGGTGGAAAGTACGATAAGAAAAGCATTTTAGGCCTTGAATGGGAGTAAATAGCGTTGGTGCACCCTGGGGATCTGTTTTCTTGGTTGACAATGATGGATGGGTACGCGAGTGCGATATCTTAGGGTCATTGTGGCATAATAAAGTTCCAGTAATTGTAAAGTACGAGGGGTATTAGATTGACTCCAAAAGAACATTCGGGGACGAATGTTTCTAAGGGGGGAAGAATGTTACACCCCGAAAAATTCAAGAGGTTAAGTGAAGAACGTACGAATGAATATAAGATTTGGATTTGTAAAGTTGGGTTGGCAAAAAGGTTGTGGGCAGATTTTCAGCCAACTTGGGAGCGGTATATCTCCTAGTGCCTTAGGAGTTTTGGTGAGTTTTAAAAGACTAGTATGAAGGTTGTTGAGTCTAGTTTCCAACGCAACAAACCACTCGTCGTTTGGACATCGGGGTAGGAAGTTACGGGCGTTAGAAGTTCTATGGGCTGACGCAGAGGACAGATCTTCCCAGCAGGCGTCGCAGCGCCGCGGCGCCGTCGGCAGGGCCGCGGCGCCGATATTTCCGAAAGTCCTCTGAGGTTGCAGAGCCGCGGCGCCGGAATGCAGGAAATTCTCAGAAGTGGAAGCGCCGCGGCGCCAAGGCGGGATTTTTGACGCGGTAAGGGGCGAAAAACAGGGGATATTTTGATAAAAGGCCTATGGGAGGGTGACAAGTGTCCCTCCCATCTTTTGACCAAAGGAGGGTCTTATTTTAGGGCCAAGTCTTCAATACTTGACCATTTGCAAGGGTTTCCCCAAAGAAAAATCCCTCTTCTCTCTCTCAAATTGATGAACCCCGGTGAGATTTTTGGAAGGGCTTCAAGAAGGAAAAGTATTGGCACGCTTGTAGAGGGCTCTTGTGAGTAATTTTGAAGTGAAGAAGATTTCGGAAAGAGGGATTCTTGAGGTAAAATCTCCTCCTTCTTGTATATTTGAAGATTTCAAGTTATAGTAGTTAAGAAATGAGCCTGAGGCTGTTATATTTAAAGCTTGAAAAGATTGGGGTGGTGTCGACTTGTGAAAACCGAAATGGGCATGTTAGCCACTCATATTGTAATCAATTCGGTTGTTAGCTAAAAATCGTTGCATGTTACAAATAGGGGGTTATGTAATTGGTTATGATTTAGATAACATGTTGGGATAACGAGTTGGGTTAAAAGGGAATGGAAAGGAGATTGATAATTGTTGGGATGATATAGCCGAATGTGGTTTGGAAATTATTGGATTGTTTTGTATTATTGTGGGGCAGAATTTTACGCGTCCTGTGAAGGCGTGTAATCCCCTTTTGGTTAGCTGAATTGTTGTGCCTTAAATGCGGCGTTTGGTTATTGAATTCGGACCTTGAAAAAGGTGGAAAAGTAAGTAGAAACAAAGGAAGTGCTGTCCAAATTTCCCGTAGAACAAGGGACTTTTCATTAGAATATACTACGTTGAAGCTAGAAGCTAATAGACGTATTATGGTCATTATAGGTTGACATCTACGGACGGCATATTGGACTTGGCAAGTGGATTAAACAAAAGAGGTATGTAGAACTCTTCCTATCTCTTGAGCATGAGTAGTTATAACTGTATGGTACGGTAGACGTACGTGATTTTAAATGAAGTGAAGTCATTTGATATATTTGACTTGTTTTAAGGATGTCTTGGCTCTAAAGCATAAAGTTAGTATAACGGCTTTATGGGAAGTTGGTTATAATAACTTTATGGAAGCTTAAAGAAATGGTTTTTCTCGAATAAGGTAAGCCTAGATAAAAGAATGAATACTAAGAAAGGCAATTCGATTTAAAGGCATCAATTGCTTAAAGTTTAAAATGAGGGTCACTTGAGTTAGAAGCCGAAGCATATTTCTAATAGTATAGTGACTTGTTTGAAATGTAGATAAGCCTTGATACTACGGGTGTTAGTATCTTGGGGTCTTATGTGGAAAAGGGATCTTGGAAAGAATAGAAATACATAGTACTTTGGGTTGAATTTTCCCAGGACTTGTTAAGTGATATGGAAAGTGCCTAAGGTCATAAAATGAGATCCATTTTGTATGTTAATGAAAGTCTAAAGAAGTTAGGAGCTTACTTGGACGTACCGTCAGTGATGGAGGATTCCACGGGTATGCTTCCATTGCCTTCTTATGAGTCTACCGGGACGTACCGACAGTGATGTGGGATTCCACGGGTATGCTTCCATTGCCTTCTTATGAGTCTACCGGGACGTACCGACAGTGATGTGGGATTCCACGGGTATGCTTCCCTGGTCATAGTATGAGTTTACCTGGACGTACCGACAGTGATGTGGGATTCCACGGGTATGCTTCCATAGTCTTAGTATGGGTTTACCGGGACATACTGCCAGTGATGTGGGATTCCACGGGTATGTACCGTGGACATGCTTGCGATGAGGGATTTCGAGGCATGTAGTTTGAGGGGTAAGAGTATAAATGAGGGGTACAACCCCAAGACGTTATACCACCTTCTTCAGGGTAAGAGTATAAATGAGGGGTACAACCCCAAGATGTTATACCACCTTCTTCAGGGTAAGAGTATAAATGAGGGGTAAACCCCCAAGACGTTATACCACCTGTTTCGTGGATTTGCTACCCACGATGCGAAGGACACCTCATGAAGTCATGTACCCGAGATGAGGGATTCCATGGGTATGATATAGATACATGTAAGTATTGTGTATGTGTACGCCGATAGTGAGGTAGGATGCCACGGGCGCGTCACATAGTTGTATTTACTTTTATGGCTGTCGGCCGTGACGGGGGATTCCACGGGCAGAGGATATAGGTATATACGTGTTGTATGTGTGTACGCCGACAGTGAGGTAGGATACCACGAGCGCGTCACATGGTTAGATTTGTGTACGCAAGCGGTGAGGAAGGATGCCACGCGCGCGTCACGAGTTAGATTTTACACCTAGCGGCGGTGATGGGAATCCCACGCGCGCTTGGATATTTGAGGGTGTTCATAGCCCCGCGTGACTCTGATTCATATGTTGAAACATGTTGTATAAGGTAAAACTGACTTTCATTGCTTCCACTTCAGTAAGGCACAGTGTACTGTTAATTTGGTTATCATATATGTCTTCAGCTGTATCTTTTTTACTATTATGATTTAAATTACGATTTCGATTTGCATACTTGGTACATGTTTTGTACTGACCTCCTTCGGGGGGCTGCGTTCATGCCGCAGGTTGAGGTACATAGCTTGCTGATCCGCACTCGTAGGATCACTGTTCAGTTCTGGAAAGCTCCATTTTTCCGGAGGCTTTGTCTTTGGTATGGTTCCCTGAAGTCGTTGACTTTTGTACATTCAGGGGTACGGCGGGGCCTTGTCCCGTCACAGTTGTTATGTAAACTCTTAGAGGTCTGTAGTCATATATTGTGGGTCACTTTATAAAAAAAAATTGAGGTAACTGATTTTGGATTTGTTTTATATCCAGGAAGGTAGCCTTATCGGCTAACCCATTATTTATTTCATTGTTAAAGCTTATGTATGTTCCGCTGATTATCTCTGATGTATACCTGTAAGGGTGCCCAGGTAGGGCACCAGTCGCGGGCCCGGGGTCGGGTCGTGACAATAAAAGCCTCCAATATATATTCAAACAGAAGGAGTTGAACTTACGGCAGAGACGGTGGTTAGAGTTACTTAAGGACTATAATGTTGATATCTTATACCACCAGGAAAAGCCAATGTGGTAGTAGATTCTCTTAGCCGTCGATCTATGGGTAGCTTGACGGATGTGCAACCAAAAAGGAAGGAGATGGTTCGTGAGATACACCAACTAGCGAGCCTTGGAGTCTGGTTGGCCGATTTCGGAGAAACTGGAGTTCTTATTCGAAGAGTTGCCGAGTCCTCTATCGTAGAAGAGGTGAAGAGGCATCAATATGAGGATCCTATTCTGGCACGGTATAGAGATGCATCTCTTTGAAAGGAGAAAACTCTATTTGAGGTTGCACCTGATGGGGTGCTACGGTATGAAGGCAGATTGTGTGTACCTGATGTTGCAGGGCTACGACAGCAGGTTATGGAAGAGGCACACAATGCTCGATATTCTATTCATCCAGGGTCAACGAAGATGTATCACAACCTCAGATGTGCATATTGGTGGGATGGTATGAAAAGGGACATAACGGGGTTTGTTGCGCAGTGCCCGAATTGCCAACAGGTTAAGGTTGAGCATCAGAAGCCTGATGGACTATTGCAGGAGATAGAGATCCCTACTTGGAAGTGATAAGTGATTAATATGGACTTCATTACAGGCTTGCCTCGTACTCAGATGAAGTATGACTCCATATGGGTTATTGTGGATAGGCTGACGAAATCAGCCCATTTTCTTCCAGTCAGGACTACTTACTCAGCTGAGGACTATGCTAGGCTATACATCAGGGAGATTGTGAGACTGCATGGGGTTCCCACATCTATTATATCAGATAGAGGATCTCAGTTTACAGCTAACTTTTGTAGATCATTCCAGAAGGGATTGGGGACACAGGTAAGTCTTAGCACAACATTTCATCCTCAAACTGATGGGCAGGCAGAGCGTACTATTCAGACACTAGAGGATATGTTGAGAGCCTATGCTATTGACTTCAGAGGTAGCTGGGATGATCATTTACAACTCGTAGAGTTTGCGTATAACAACAGCTACCATTCTAGTATTCAGATGGCCCCGTACGAGGCCTTATATGAGAGGAAGTGCAGGTCACCTATTGGTTGTTTTGAGATAGGCGAGACCAAGTTACTTGGCCCAGACATGATTCAGCAAGCTGTGGATAAAGTGAAGCTTATCCGAGAGAGATTACTAGCAGCTCAGAGTCGACAGAAGTCGTATGCAGATAATCAACGTCGACACTTAGAGCTTCAGCTTGATGATTGGGTATTATTGAAGGTATCACCCATGAAGGGTGTGATGAGGTTCATTAAGAAAGGGAAGCTCAGACCGAGATTCATTGGGCCTTACCAGATTATTCGCAGGGTAGGCAAGGTTGTCTATGAGTTAGATCTACCCTCTGATTTAGAAGTGGTACATCCGGTTTTTCATGTATCAATGCTACGTAAGTGTATTGGTGATCCTTCTAGAGTATTCCCTGCGGATGATGTTCAGGTGATGGATGAGTTGACTTATAAGGAGAGTCTCATAGCTATACTTGATCGTCAGGTGAGACGGTTACGTACTAAGGATGTATTTTCCGTCAAGGTGTTGTGGCGAAACAATAATAGGGAAGAGATGACGTGGGAAGCAGAAAATGAGATGAAGAAAAAGTATCCCCACTTGTTCCCTACGCCTACAGGTAATTCGATTCCTTATTTGGCTATATTGATTGGTGAATAATACATGTGTTATATTGTGGCCATGTGAGGCATCTTTGGGTTTGCCGAGTATTGTTGGAACTTGTAGAAAAGGAAAAGATTAAGTGAGAAAAATGTGTGATGTGAATTTCAGGCACAGTGTCGTGGTTCCAAAGAATAGGACCGCGGTGCTGAAACTTCAGATAGTTGCAGGAATTCCGGCACCGCGGTGCTGACACTAACAAGTAAAGGTTGATAGGTTTATTTAAAGGAGAATATGTCGAAGAAAACAAATCATTAACGATCTGCCCTCTCTCCTGATTTCGAAAGCTAACAAAGTTCCAAGAGTGTATCTCTTAAGTTGGATTAATATCCAAGGGCTTTGTTTACTGTTGGAATCCACTCCCTCGGAGGAAATAGTATTTTATTGTTTTGATTCACTGAGCACTTGGTTATATCTTTTTGAAATCATTTCCTCTACTGTTCTTGTCTTATTTGGTGATAATTACATTTTCCATTTATTACAAACAGTGAAACGATTTTAAGGCTATGTTATTATATTCAGAATAGTCTGAAGCTCTTCCAAGAGTTCGACGGACTCTTTATACTCATTAAATTCTCTCTATTCATGGTTTCAACTCCATACAAGAGGAAATCATTTAAGAGTGGGCTCATTTACTGTTGTTGAACGTGTCACTCAACGAAGGGAGAGATTTTATATATACTTATTCATTTCACTTCATTGCTTTCAAAGATATAGCTCTCTCTTTCTTCAAGGGCGGCGACAAGGGTTTTCACCCCTTAAGGGGTCAAGAACTCCATTATCGGGGACCATTGGAGCTTTTAGCTTGTGTTGTTCTCTTCTCCGGACGACGCTGAAGCTACAGGGTTCCATTTTGCTGGGTTTTGAGTTCGTGGTTGTAACTTACTTGGATATTTGAGGGTTTAGAAACCTTCCAAGTACTGTAAGAGCAACGAAAAACACTATTGGAGGTACTAGAGTCTCCGACGAAGCTGCTGGTATAACACCATTGGAGGTGCTAGACTTCCGAACCTCCAACAACTTTCCAGAGCACAAAAATAGGATTGTGGTGTTCTTGGCTACAAAACATCCATCACTGGTCACACATCTTCTCATCTGAAGAACGACGAGAATAAAAGCTTTGTGGTTCGGCAAAAACAAGCTTCGTATCTTCAAGGTGTATCTCTTCCTTAAATCTTTGATTTTTGCTTTCAGATTCACCACTTCGTTGTTTTTGGTTTGCTAGACCTCTTCTTCTTGTTGTTCTTGTGTTTTAATGTTTTGGGGTTCTTACGGGTTCTTGCTAGCTGGGAGTTGGTTACTTGATTAGAGTCCTTTTAATCTTTTGGCTAATCCCTTGTTAGTACTTAACATCTTCATAATTTCTCTGTTTGATTAGGGGTTGTTACTTGCTTTACTCTTAGTGTCCTTGTTGTCCTCGGCATTCATAACTGCACGTATATGTTCTTCGTGTTCTTGTTATTGATTGCTAGAATTTGTGCACTTCGATCTTTCGGTAACTTTCCCCCCGTATTGCATTGTGTTTTCCTTTGCAAAATTTGAATTTTCGGACCTTATACCAATAGATAGTTACTATTTGCCTCAATTGTTCTAGCAGTGACTGCCCCTAGGTGTTGCATCCCTTGCGTTTTGCCTTATTGGGTTATCACGTTGTCCCAAGGTTGACTTTGCCTTTCTCGTGCAAGATGTGGCTTCCTTTAGGCGTCCCCCCCCCCCTCCCCCCCCTGCGCATTGCCTTTACGGGCTAACACTCTGTCCCGAGACCTGCGCCTAGTACCTTTGATTGAAACCATTGCCGAAATTGGGCCAGCCTTGCCTGCGCGCATTGCTTCACCCCTGCATTGCCATTTTGGGATTGCACTTAGCCGTTGGGCTTTGTTGCCTATTTGGTGATAGTCTCAAGTTGCGGCCCCTTTTGCATGCTTATACACTCTTATTTGCTTTAAGTGTTTTCGACCGTTATATATTATTCATAATAGTATATTATATTTTATATATTGGTATTTCGTACTTATATATATCATATACTATATCTTTCATATATATACGTCGACTTGTATTTATATTCCCGTATTTTATATTTTATATATTTGACTTTATTGTCCGTGACTCGTACTATTGTTATATATACTTAACCCATATTATATTTTATATATTTGTATTTTCATACTTATATATATCATATATTATAAGCGTTTTTTATATTTACACATACGTTTATGTTCCTTTGTATACACGTGATCTTGCCTTGGCTTGGCTAGGCCTGTTTTGCAGTTATAGAAGGACAAGGAATGTCGATTTGGTCGCGGGCTATTAAAATATGAGAAGTTGATCAAGGTTCGAGATCGATCCATTGAGCTTTAGGGTGCGGTAACGCAGGCCTAATAGAAGAGTTCACAGGGTTTCCCATTCGAACCAACGGAGGCACGCGACAACGGTGTATTCCTAAACCTTGTTTGATTACATTTCATTCCATAATTTAGTATTTACTACCAATATTCGCTAGGCTAACCTAAGGGCACGATAGACAAATACTAGGATTACGATTGATTGTATGAATGAATGTATGAATGAACGCTAACAATTGTTTTAGATAAACTTTCCATAAATTAGAAGCTCTGTTTTTAAACTCCGGGCCTGTCCGGATTACTTTCTTTTACGGCTTTTCCTAGTTTATATTTCGAAATAGGCAAGAGTGTTTGTATAATTAGTAGAAGCGTTGTAATTCATAATCCGTCCGGCTTTAATTTCACGCATTTATTACTTGTATTCAATTCTTGCTTGTAAACATTTCTTGTAACGTTGTGAATGGCTAAGAAGAAAAAGAAGCGGAACCAAGCTAATTTCACGCCACTGCCCATTCGGATGGGCCAAGCTTCTATTGAGATTACCTCCGACGTGGAGTTCCCCCCAATTGCTTACGGTTCCACTTCAGCAGGGCACCCTTCCACGCCCGGACCCTTAAGCAATGGTTTTCAAGTGGGGGACACTTCAGCGGGGGCTGGCACTTCCACGGATACTTTGTCTATTCATGAGGGTTATTCAAGCTCTCTCCCTTTGTCATGCACTCTTGGTTCGCAAGATACTGATTCGGTTTCGGATGGTAATGACCGTGATCCTACTATTGCTGGAACATTGCGGGTAACCAGACTAAAGACCCCCAGGGCCAAAACACCAAGAAGGCCTATGCGTCTATAGTTAAAGGCAACCATGATGTTTCAAATGGGAAACGGTTGCACTATGTTACTGACTGTCGTAATGTGGGTACATTAGAGATGTCTAGGGGTGAGTTGGATGATCTTACAGAAACCTTGGGGCATTTATTGGTTGGTTATTTTGCGGGGACTTATCCGGGAAGTCTTGCATTGAGGAAGCTATGTCGCTCATGGGGAGTTACATACAAATTCAATGTTCATGTTTCGGGTTGGATTGTCTTCAAGTTCAATACTGAGGAGGATAAAGTGAAAGTTTTGACTAATGGGCCGCATTTTGTTTATAGCGCGTCTTTACTTCTTAAGGATATGCCGCACTGTTTTACATTTGACAAACATGAGATATGCACTATTCCGGTTTGGGTTAGACTACCATCGCTCCCTTTTGAACTTTGGAATGAGAATGCCTTGAGCCGCATATTGTCACGAGTTGGCAAGCCAATCGGGACCGACAAGCTCACGCATAACAAAGAGCAATTGTCCTATGCCCGGGTGTTAGTTAAAATTGACCTATCCAAGGAGACTCTTGATGCCATTGAACTCAAGCTTTGGGATGTCACCATTATAGACCAGCGGATTGTTTATGAGAAGCTCCCGAACTTCTGCGAGAAATGCCAAATGATTGGGCATACTAATACAGGATGTTAGAAGCACTTCGCTGATAATAACAGACGGGTTAAAGGGAAGGGCATTGAGATTAATGCCCAGGCGAAAGGGGTACACACCTACTTGGACTCTCCTGGGAAAGACGCGGTATCGGGTGGACGTGATGACCAACCCGCCCAGTCTTCTGACACTAAGACTCATGGTGGCCAGTCTTCGGGGTCCCAAACCGAGGCTGGAAAAGGTCGGACTAAGCCTAGGATAGAGGGGGGATTGCCGGAGGGATTTCGATCAGAAATGGAGGCCATCCTGCTCTGTCACAAATCGAGGTTGGAACAGGTCTTCAAATGAGAGCCCAGAATCGGGATTGACCAGGTCAGAACAAGGGTGGCCAGCACGCGGGGACACAGACCGGTGTTGGTAAAGGTCAGACGGTTGCTAGTTTGGGGGGGTGTTCATGAGGGATTTCGATCAGACTTGGGGGCCAGCCAGCGGGGGCACAAACCGTGGCTGTCACATGACAGCCTATTGTTATTGACGAGGTGGGACTACCCGCGGGCAGAGAAGGTAGTCCAAAGGATGCGGATATTGGTAGCCAGCAGCCGGGGACACAAACAGAGGTTGGCGTTGATCGAGACTTATCACCTAAGAATGCCGAGAATGCGGATGCTAGTTCTAAGGTTGCAGATATTGGTTCCGGTGTAGAGGTTAATGTGAGTGTGGCCCAGAACATGGTTGGCCAGCCTTCGGGAGCACAAACCCGGACTGGTAAGGGTGTGAAGGTACAATTTGCAAAGGATAATGATGCGGGCACTATGAGTCCGACGGTTAAAAGTAGCAAGATCTTCCGGAAACTTGTGGATATGCACGACAACATCTTGGTGCATAATGACGTTGATGGTAAAGCCAAATATGCCATTGAGGAGGTCCTTGCGCAACAATATAGTTTGCCTACTATTTTGGGAGAGCACAAGGGACGCCAGTCCGCGGGGTCACAGACGAATTCTCATGTGAAGGACACGGGTACATCTGGGAGTTGTACCCGCGATGACCAAATTCTTGATCTGCAAACTCAGGGTGGCCAGTATTCGGGGCCCTAAACCGAGGCTGGCAATGTCAGACTAAACCTAGGATAGAGGGGGGAATGTTGGAGGGATTTCGATCAGAGATGGGGGCCATCCAGCGGGGATATAAATTGTGGTTGGCACAGGACTGTCTATTGATACTACAGATGTAGGACAACCCGCGGACAGAGCGGGTAGTCCATTGGTTGTGGATTTTGATGGCCAGATTGCAGGGACACAGACCGAAGTTGGCATGGGTCAGATTTATTTGGAAGGTCAACCTTCCGGCCCATCGGCGAAGGTTGGGAAAGGTGGGAACTTTATAGGTTCCCTACAGTAGGAGGGACACATGGGCATGAGGACGAGGGCGAAAGCTAAGGTTAATAATGGCGGGAAAAGCTTGCCCATACCTCTGAGCAGAATGACGACCCTTCCCACTAAAAATAAAGGTCCTTATGGTGGCACCAGCTCTATTACCACTAATGAATATAGCACGAAGGGGATTATTCCCCCTCCGTTATCGAAATGATCATAGCTTCTTGGAATATAAGGGGCCTGCACCGCTCCTCTAACTAAAAGGAGATTTGCTCCGTAGTGCATGAGAACAAGATTGACATTTTTGGTATCCTGGAATCAAAGCTCAACAACACGACGCTTGAACGCTTCCGGTCTTCTTATTTTCGCAACAAGGAGGTGTTGGATAACTTTGCTCATCATCCGGCGGGGAGGATATTTATTTTATTCAACCCGGCCAAGGTCTTAATTCAGGTGCTTGACATCAACCCGTAGGCCATTCATTGCGTTGTCACTTGTACTATCTCCTCCAAGAGGCTCCATGTCACCTTCGTGTACGGGCTTCACACGGTTGTCGATAGATGGGGCTTATGGGAGAAGTTACGAGAGTATGGTACCCCCATGACTGAACCGTGGCTAGTTCTTGGTGATTTCAACACGGTTATGAAGGAGGATGAGCGTTTCAACATGGCACCCATCTCCAGCTACGACACGAAGGATATTATTGACTGTTGTCGGGATTTGAGCCTCTCGGATTTGTCTTCGACGGGTTGCGAGTTCACGTTTAGCCATAGAAATACTTTGAGCAAGCTTGACAGGGCCATCATTAACATCCATTGGTTACAAGCGGGTTGGTACGACAATTCACATTTCCGTCGGTCCGGGCCCTTTTCGGACCATACGTCGTGCATTGTCACTATTTTGGATCGTCCGAGAATGCATAATAGAACTTTCAAGTTCTTCAACATGTAGGCTACACATGAGCACTTTGGAAGGATTGTGACGGATGCTTGGGAGCAGAATTTCTACGGTAATGCACAATTCCGATTATGTCAGAAGTTACTTAGCCTCAAAGGACCCTTGAAGCAGCTCAATGAGAAGGACTTCTCACATATCTCTTCCAGGGTCAAGAGGGCGAAGTAGGAGCTTGATATTGCTTAACAAGATGCTTTGAGCTACCCGCATCTTGACCACTTACACTCTTGGGTTACCGAGCTCAGACATAAGTCCATGGTTCTTATTGAAGCAGAGATGAGTTTCCTTAAACAGCTGGCGAAATGCGAGCACCTCAAGCACAATGATAGGTGCACTAAGTTCTTTCATGGTATGGTCAAGCGCAACTCCAAGAGAAACTTCATTGCAGCCACTACCAAGAATGATGGTTCTCTTACAAACTCTGGTAACCAAGTTGCGGCATAATTCATCAATTACTATAAAGGGTTACTTGGAACTACAGACGATTGTGATTCTATTAATATTGATGTCATCTCCGGGGGAAATTTCCTTTCGGCAGAACAAAGGGATAATACATTAGAGATGTCACGGATGCTGAGATTAAAAGAGCTTTATTCGGTATTGGGGATGACAAAGCTCCTGGTCCGGATGGCTACTCTTCGGGTTTCTTCAAGAATTCTTGGAATATTGTCAGCAGGGAGTTCTGTGAGGCGGTTAAAGAGTTCTTCAGTTCGGGAAAGCTTCTCAAACATATCAATCACACTACCATCGCCCTTATTCCTAAATCTACCCACCCGCTCAATGGTGGGCGACTACAGGCCTATTTCATGTTGCAACATTTTGTACAAGGTCATCACCAAGATTATTTTTTATCGGTTGGTGCTGGTTTTGGACTTTCTCATTGATCCAGCCCAGGCGGCTTTTGTTCAGGACATAAGTATGTCTGATAACATACACCTAGCTCAAGAGCTCTTGAGGGGTTACAACCATAAGAGGGTTTCAAGTAGATGTATGCTCAAAGTTGATCTCCGTAAGGCATTCGACTCGGTGAATTGGGAATTCCTCACGGCTATTTTGATTGGTTTGAATTTCCCAGAAAGGCTGGTGGCTTGGATTATGGAGTGCGTCTCCACGACTTCATATTTGATCTCTATCAATGGGAGTTTACACGGCCATTTTAAGGGCCGAAGGGGGCTCAGACAGGGGGACCCTCTCTCCCCCACTTTGTTTGTTATCTGCCTGGAATATCTCTCAAGGATGATCAACAAGAACACTCGGACGCCTGTCTTCCACTACCATCCCAAGTGCAAAAACCTTAAGATCACCCACCTTTCTTTCGCCGATGATTTGCTTCTTATGTCAAGAGGGGACACTACTTCAGTCTGGATCCTCATGGAATGCCTTCGTCACTTTTAGAAGTGCTCGGGTCTGAGTTCTAACGCCCTCAAGTCCAGCTTGTACACGGCTGGTATTACAGAACAAGAACTTGATGATATTAAGCAGATTACCAGCTTTGAAACCGGCTCTATGTCTTTCCACTATCTCGGCATTCCTCTAGCCGCGGAGAGGATGAGGCTAGTACACTATGACCCTTTTGTGAACAAGATTGTTGGGTACACTGACTCGTGGATGAGTGCTACTTTATCTTATGCGGGCAGGCTTGAGCTCATAAAGTCTGTCCTCCAAGGTGTGGAATGTTTCTCGTTATCTATGCCGTCAGTGCCTGTAGCGGTTGTTAAGAAAGTTTACGGGCTTTGTAGGACCTTTCTTTGGCGTTCCAACCACCCCCTTATTGCCCGGAAGGAGTGTACCAGACCGAAATCCGATGGTGGCCTTGGAATCAGAGATCTTAAGTCTTGGAACCTTGCTTTGCTTGCGAAGTGCCTCTGGAACATCCATCAGAAGAAGGATACGCTTTGGATTAGATGGATCAATCATAAATATCTTGGCAACAACAACATATGGACATGGGTTGCAAAGAATGACGACTCACCCTTTATCAAGAGGCTTCTCATTATTCGAGACATCATTCTTATCTGCGAAGGATCCCATGTGCGGGCGGCTACTACTATTGAGGCATGGTATAATAGCGATCACAATGCCTATGATTATTTCAGGACACATGGTCAGCCGGTGATTTGGGCGAAGGATGTTTAGAGTCTCTGTATCACTATGGATGGTTTGTACGGACTGAGGCTTCATGACTCTCCTTTTGTAAATCTCCAGACTACCCAACTTGTGGGATCAGCTGGAGTCTCCCGACCACCCAGAATGTGGGACTGGCGGGAGTCTTTTATGCCTTGTACTTCATGACTTCCCGACCTGTGGGCAAGCATGAGATAGTAGGTTGCCTGGATGATCGGTACTATGGCGATTACTCTTAGCAGCATAACGTGACGAGGGTGGGTCTTTACCCATGTCCGAATAGGTACTCTTCTCTTGACCGTGGGTTTGTCCCATTTGGGTTTACCATGGCAAAGGTTTAAGGAGGCCCACGGCTGCAACCTTATGCTCTACATAAGGGAATTGTCATAGTGTAAGACTTTTTGTGGATGCATTTCTCTATTGCTTAGCTTGGGCACTCACGACTACCCGACTTGTGGGCTAGCTTGAGCTTTTTGATATTGACGAGTTTAAAATCTTGTGTTGATCTGCCTAGCAGGGACGCACTAGATTTAAATCGTCATTATGCCCGTGGGTACGCCCACAAATCCTGTAACATTTTGATGATTATTAATACAATTTATCCATTAAAAAAAAGAATATGCCGATTTGTTTTTTATCTTGAGGCCTATTATGAACATTCGGGGACGAATGTTTCTAAGGGGGGAAGAATGTTTCTAGGGGGGAAGAATGTTACACCCCGTAATTCCAGGGCAATGAAATGAGAACGTAACTAAGGAAATAAGATTTGAACGTTGGAAGGAAAGTATATTTACATATTATAATTTTGGGTACAATAAATGTGACGACAAGAAGTAATACTAGTAGTTGAATTCTTTCCTATAGAGTTATGGACTTAGTGTTGAATTATTAAGTCTTGGCATTGTGAAGCTTGAGACAATCGAAAATTTCAAGATTTGGCTAAATGTGGGAGATATTTTGTGAAGGGAAGACAAGTGGACAAGTGGGGTTCATGGGTCCCCCTCCACTTGTGCTATGTACACCTATTATATACAAGTCTTGCAAGACTTTGTTCACAAATATCTTCATCCTCCAAACTTTTATCTCTTCCTTCTCCTTCAAGTTTTCGAAAATCCCATAGCCAAGAGAAGAACAAGATCAACTTATGTTCCAAGATTAAGCACATTAACCAAGTTCTAAGCTAAGTTAACTCTCCAAAAACAGTGGTCACAGTTTTGGCCAAGAAAAACTGTCTTGAAACCCTAAGCTTGGAGATAAACTTTTTGGAAGGAAAACATGAAAACAAGATGGTTATAAGCTTGTAGAGGATACGTGTGTGTTATTATAACGTGAAGAAGTGGTGTGAAAGTGAAGCAGTGGCCGAGAACTTGGGACTGTTTTGGCCTAAAGTTAAGGTAAAATTTCTTCTTCCTCTTGAAGTAATTGGAAGTTGCATGATGTTATAGTAAAGAGATGAACTTGTATTAAGAGAAATGGAGAATAAGAAGTGCATGTCATAGTTTGGCAAGTTAGCCGATTCTAGACAATTTATTTATTGGATTCGATGGTTGTTATTGTTGGATATTGTTGTGTCGTTTTAGGGACTGTTTTGTGGAGATATAATGCTGAAAATTTAGTTACATTTATGCATGTTTAATATGGTAAATTTCTAACGTATGTCCTAAAGGAATAAGGGTATAAAAGGTGTAGAAAGCTTCACATTTTACCCTCATTGTTGTGGAAGTATGGACTGTTTTAGTGGACTGTTTTTATATGGATTAAGAGACTGAATTAACATGTGAAGTAGGTGTGTCGATCACCTTGGTTGTTATTTGGTTATATCCTGAATTGGTACTTGGTTATTGATGTTATTGGTCTCGTTTGGATGTTGTGGATATATGTATAAATAGGGGAAGTGCTGCCCAAATTTTTATATGAAAGGAGATCATTATGTGGTATAGCATATACTAGTATTCATGAAGTTGATAGACGTGTTATTGTTATTATAGGTTGAAGTACTAATTGGGAAGTATTCTACTTATCGTGTTGGTATAGCCGATAAGGTATGTGAAATTATCTTTTCTTCTTTTGGCATGATTTATATGAATTAAGTGTACGACGGACGTACATAGTTCTATTGGATCCTAATCCTTAATGATACATGATATGATAGTGCCTTGGTTTTTCTAAAATGAAAGTTCACTTTAAAGATTTTATTGAGAGTCAAAGGATGATTTAAATTACACATGGTTGCTCATGATAGTTATTCATGCAAGTGTCATTATTCCATTCACCAAGTCCCATAATGGGCCGGAAATGTTCATCGAGTCCCTCGCTAGAAGGTCGGAAATGTTATATGTATTATGATTTCATGGATATGTATCCATGATGCGAGTATAGATACTCATGATAGTTTTGCGCAAATCCTAGCACTTGTTCATCGAGTCCCTCGCTAGAGGGCCAACAATGTTTATATGTATATGATTCCATGGACTTGTATCCATGATGCGAGTATAGATACTCATGACAGCATATGTATGGACATGCTTCCATGATGCGGGTATAGGTACCCATGATAGTATATGACTCTCTGTCACGACCCGACCTCGGGCCCGTGACTGGTGCCTTACCCCGGGCACCCTAGTGATACAACATCAGAGAAAAACCAGCGGAAGTAAACTCATAAATATGAAACAATATAAAATAAGAAACAGGCTAACCAAAATGGTTACCTTATTCAGCTGCCTGTAATCAACACACATACGCAGCGTCACATCCTTCTTCTTTACAAATAAAATCGGCGCTCCCCAGGGAGAAACACTAGGCCTGATAAAGCCTTTTCCAAAGAAATCCTTCACCGGTCTTTCAACTCCTCAACTCAAGGTGCCATCCTCGTATGGTGGAATAGATATAGCCGAGTGTCCGCGACATATCAATGCAAAACGCATCTCTCGGGAGGATACAGGAGATCGTGCGGGAATACGTCTGAAACTCTCTAACAACCGAATCGATCAAGGTCCGTATCTCGCCTCGTGATCGAATACGAACAATATGGCAGATATACCCTTCCGCACCATCTTCCTAGCCTTGAGGTAAGAAATAAACCTACCGCTACGGCGCAAAGATTCTCCTCCCACTGAGCAACCGGCCTCAGAAACCGAACTGCATCAATCTCTCTCATACCCACATTGGCATAGCAAGACGCTAGCCAATCCATACCCATAATCACATCAAAGTCTGTCATATTCAACTCTATCAAGTCGGCTAGGGTCTGACGACTGTATATAGTTACAGGGCAAGCCTTATATACCCGCTCAGCTACCACCGAATCACCTACAGGCGTAGCCACCTCAAAAGGTTTTATGGACTCAGGCTCTATCCCTATTCTACCAGCAATATGAGGAGATATATAGGACAAGGTAGAACCTGGATCTATCAAAGCATATACGTCACAACATGAACCCAATAATGTACCGCGACATCCGACGACGCCCCGTCCTCGACTACCGGACATGGCATAAATGCGGTCGAGGACCGGCTGAACTAGGACCTTTGCCGCGACCTGCGCCGCGACCTGGCGCCCACGAGCAACCTCGCCCGGCGAGTAAATCGTAAGAGATGAAGACCCGGCGAATGACCCTCTAGGCTGAACCCTACCATCTGTGTTGCCTCTAGATGGACAGTCCCTCGAAATATGACCCTGCTGGACACAAGTGTAACAAGGCCCCACAGTATTACCACAACTCCCGAAATGGTATCTACCACATCGGCCACACCGAGAGGGGGGTGGTCTCGACGGTAGCATCTTCGCTTCCTCGAAGCCCGGCCTCGCTCGACTCGCCTCAACTCGACGTCCGGAAGACGGTGGAGGAGCGTTCTGAACCGGCTGAGGTGCAACTCCAGTCTGCTGCTGAGGTCATCCGCCTCGAAAGCTACCAAAGGACTCGCCGCCCGCCTTCTCGCTAATATCACAATCCATCGCCTACGCTCTCACACCAAGTGAATAAGCTGCGTGCGGCAATGTCCATGCCCGGCTGAAGAGCTACTCCCGAGCAACCCTCTGCTAAGTAATCATCGAGCCCTGTGACATAGCGGTGCACTCTGTCCTCCATGTCGGCCACTAAAGCGGGGACGTACGGAGCCAACGAGTCAAACTCTACGGTGTACTCCCGGACCGTCTGCCCGCTCTGTCTCAACATCAAAAATCTATCGGCCCGAGCTCTCCTCATCTGCGGAGGTAAGAAATGGCTAAGAAACACCCCTGAGAACTCATCCCAAACAGCTGGAAGCGCATTCTCCCCCAGGGATAGTTCCCACGAATCAAACCAGTCAACTACAGTATCACGCAGCCGATGTGAACCCAATACTACCGACTCTGTCTCCGAGGCCTTGATCACTCTCATGATCCGCTGCAACTGTCGGATAAACTCCTGAGGATCATCCTCAGTCCTCGACCCATAGAACTTTGGTGGGCTGCAGCTCAAAAAGTCCCAAAGTCTCAACCTATCAGATCTGGGGTGAACTACGGGTACAACCGGAACCGATGTCTCCCGTCTGTCTTCCTGCCTTGCCACGATCCTGGCTAATAACTGGGCCATCTCCTTGTAACACATATCCTCTCGCCGGCATCGTAACTAGAGGCTCAGTACCGCGATCTCGAGCGCCGCTGCCGCTCAACTCGAACTCGCTGGCGACGTCGTGGAACTCGCCGTCTGAAGCATCACCTCGTAAAGGCGGGCTCGTGCCTTGAAAACCTCTCAAGGCCCTACTAGCGGCCTCCTCGCCTTCCTTGCCCTTCTGGGCCGCGGTTTCCTTGCGTTGAGGCATAACTGATACATAAAAATATGTCAGAGGGAGTTCAACCTATAACACAACTCTATTGCACGATCTTAGAGTGAAAAGAATGGAAACCAATCCTAAATATCCTGTAGCCTCCTGATTATAGGTGTGGTGCACAACACACCGATAATCAAGACTCTACTAGATACGGCCTGTAGATACTTTCTGATGATTACCCGCTCTGATACCACTTTTGTCACGACCGACTCGCCCGTGGATCGTGTCTTACCCGCACCCTAGTGATACAACATCGAGAAAACCGTAAGTAAACTCATAAACATGAAATAATATAAAATAAGAAACAAAGCAACCAAAATGGTTACCTTTCAAGAAATATAAATATAACAAAACTGAACGATTACATCCTTTACAAAACCCAATTTACAACAGACTACTGCACTTAAGAGTTTGTAATAACTATGACGGATAGGGCCGTCGCCATACCCCGAATGTACATGAATCTACAATGACAGGAATCATACCAAAAGATAAGCCTCCGAGAAACGGGCTTCCCAGCGTAACGGTGATCCTAAGAGCGAGGATCAACAACCGATGTACCTCGACTGCGCAGATTTAACGCACCCGGGCGAGGTCGCATAACAGTACCAAGTATGTGAAATGAAAATATCAGAATGAAATCATAACATTTCCAAACAAAATCCACGATATGTATGAAAACCAATTAATCGCATACGGTGCCACAAAGATAAATAAGAGCAAACAGGTGTAACGCAACCGGTCTCTTCTAGGCTGCTAATGATCGAAGCAGGGCCATTCTCCCATAGTATCATTATGCGAGCCTAATCCTGGACTTCCGTAGTCCGCATAGGCCACCTGGATCGCATGAGGTACTCCTCGCATCGGGGGTAGCTAACCCGCGGCATTTCCCTGGACTACCGTAGTCCGCATAGGTCACATGGACCCGCATGAGGTATTCCTCGCATCGGGGGTAGCTAACCCGCGGCATATGTATCAAGTCAGGTGGTAAGTGATATAACACCAGCACAACCGGCTTATCGTAAATCAACACAAGCACAACAAGAAACCCCCTTCACACAAAAGTCACAAGACACTAACACCCGTAGCATCATAACATGTTTAATTATCAAACCAACTTATCCCACCTTCAGAAATCATTATAAGGCTTTTATAAACAAGTAAGCAAACTGTTCTTTTAATCTTCCTTAAGTCGTTATAACTAACTTCCCATAAAGCTAGTATAACACTTAAACTTTGTAATAAATCAAAACATTCACATTTGTTTAGAAAACCAAAAGGACTTATTCTTTTAAAACCAAGTATTAATTTCCTTCCGAATAATGATTCATAACTCTTTTTTGAAATATTTCAAGATTATTAACATTTAGAACTCAAGTCAAAAGACATCAAAGTGAAACCAAATTCAGTTAATACACGTACGTCTACCGTACTATATATTTACAAATATCATGCTCAAGAGGATAGGAAGAATCACATACCTCCTCGGCTAAATCCACTTGCCAAGTCGAATATGCCGCGCGTAGAGTATCAACCTATAATAATCAAATACGTCTATTAACGTCTAGACTTCTTCGTCGAATACTCTAAGCATAAAGTTCCTTATTCTACGGAAAATTGGACAGCACTTCCTTTGTTTCTACATACTTTTCCACATTTTCAAGGTCCGATATCAACTACTAAACGTCACATTTAAGGTCCAACAATTCAGCAATACAAGGGGATTACACGCCTAACTCGACGTAAAATTACCCACAATACAAATTAAATAATCCAATAAGTTTAAGGTAGTATCTTGGCTATAACATGCTCACATATCATCCCTATCCAATCCTTTCAAATCAAAATCTCTATTACTACATGCAATATACCTAAAAGCAATATTGACAACTACAAGTCCTTTCTTCCTCACAGGCAACACAATTTACTTAAAAAGGAGAATGGATTGTTACCTTAGAGTTCACCCAAATCAGTCCAACAAATCTCACTTGCCCTCTTTCCACAATCACCTCCACAAACCTCCTACAAGCTTGTCAACATATTTCCTTCTTGTCGCCTTTCCGAAATTTCTCTAGGCCTTGGTTTTTCCTTGAATTTTTAGAGAGAAGGGAGAGGAATCTTTTAGAGAGAAGGAAGAGGAATTTTTTAGAGAGAATGAGGTTCTTGAAGAATGACCAAGTCTTCAAGACTTGGTCAATAAATAGGACTTCCACACAATCAGATGGGAGGGACACTTTTCACCCTCCCATGGCCTTTACAAAAAAATATCTTCTGATTTTTCCCCCAGATTTTGCAAAAATCCCGCCTCGGCGCCGCGGCGCTGAAACCTCCGAGAACTTCAGTACATACGGCGCCGCGGCCCTGCATTCCGGCGCCGCGGATCTGCAATTTCAGAGAACTCCAGTAAATCCGGCGCCGCGGCCCTGTGGCCTCAGACTGAAAATACACTCCTTCTTGTCTGCGCACTGAACTTGCAACTCCCATAACTTTCTACTCCGATGCCCTATCGACGAGAGGTTTGTTGCGTTGGGAACTAGACTCAACGAACTACATACTAGGCTTTTGAAACACCTAGGAACTCCTAAGGTAACTGGGCATAAACCGCCCCAAAGTTGACTAAAACCCGTCCAAATCATTTTGTCCACCTATTTTTTTTAAATTTAAATCTTAATTCATTTCGTACGTTCTCATAAGCCTGACCTGAATTACGGGGTGTAACACTCTCACTATTTAAAAAAGGCACAGTTGACTCTCATTTTTATAAGGTACGGTTGACTATCTATTTTATATGACATGATTGGATCTGGTATTTAATATTCATACTTATCGTTGTCATCTTTTGGCCAGTTATGATCTTATTTACAGTACTTTATGTTTACATACTTGGTACATTGTTGTACTGACCCCCTTCTCCGGGGGGCTGCGTTCATGCCCGCAGGTATAGGTACTCAGTTTGGTGATCCGCGAGCTTAGGATCCTTGCTCAGCTTTTTGGTATAGCTCCATTGTTCCGGGCATGTCATTTTGGTACAGATATACTATTATAGGCTTATGTATATTCAGG
Organism: Przewalskia tangutica; assembly: GCA_029844215.1. Classification (NCBI taxonomy): domain Eukaryota; kingdom Viridiplantae; phylum Streptophyta; class Magnoliopsida; order Solanales; family Solanaceae; genus Przewalskia; species Przewalskia tangutica. The sequence continues at coordinate 85,654,118 of CM056735.1, read as the reverse complement.
GGTATGACGGGGCCTTATCCCATCATAGTTCACTGTCTAACTCTTAGAGGTCTGTAGTCATGTCTGGGTTGGACATGTACAATTGTAGTTCATTTTGGCTATTGTGTATATAATGGCAGCCTTGCCGGCTTGCCTACGATGTTATATGACAGTTCAGGAGACAGGATCCCTTTGTTATGAGATTATGAATTTTTTTAAGCTTCTGCTGGTTATATGTGATGTGTGGGTAAAAGGGTGCCCAGGTAGGGCACCAGTCGCGGCTCGTCGGTTCGGGTCGTGACACGATGCAGCCCTTATTTTAAGTCATTTTCGACCGAACTCATCCCTTATACTCTCCTAGGACCTACCTAATAGTTCTATAAGGTTCAAACGTAAATCCAATGTGGTATTACCCAAATCCAGTCTTAAAAGCTAACCTAAGTAAAGAAAAATGTCTCTATGGTGTTGTGGTGATGTTGAGGATTGTTCCAAGTGAAGGAAAGCTTTAGTTGAAGTTTATAATTTTTGTATAAGGTAGGTTTAATCTTCTCTTGCTTGTTTAAATATTATCTATGTGTTGATTAAATTGTTTCAATGAATAACTACAGGATAGCACTTGAAATGGTATAAGATGTTGTTGTCTCTTGTGAGACTATTTTGGGGTTGTACATATTAATGCGCGAAAAGATGCACACACTTTAACGCAAGTGCACGTTATCGTGACAAGTAATATAGTCTAGGTAAGACCGAATATCGTCCACAAGGATTAGTGTTCAAGTACCAACTATCTATCTTTTGGTATCTATTTGGTAACCGATATTTGATTTTGTTGATTATAACTAGCAATTATAAATACTAATTAACTATGTGTTTACTTCAGTAGTGATGGAAATAGGGCTTCCAAGTCTCCTCAACTATCCGCTTATATTACTTATTAATGCAATAAATTATGGTTCTTCTTCATTTGGAGCTAGCAGGTTTACTAATTCGTTTTATACTCCCGTTAAGGCTATATAAACACTCAACCCCAGTAGCGCTCCTTTCTACCTTTCGGTGATAAGGATGACTCTATAGGAGGATTAAGACCAAAAACCTAGTTAATCGTCACGCGCCATGCGTGAAATTAGGTGTTTAAACCTCTCATTAACGCTACACAAGTAATTGAGGTATTTTCATCCCCAATCCAAAATATGTCTACCCAACTTACAACATAGTCACAACCTCCTCCTTTCGAAGTTTGATTAGAAATCATATAAATAATGATAATTAGTGATCAATTAATTATCAAGCATTCAAAGCAATTATTGGGTAAATCTCAACAATAAGAAGAAAACCATAAACATGCATTAACTCATAACAAAGTTTCAAGTGATTTGACATGGAAAGCCCTATAATAGAATTAGTTCCTAGCCATTGACATGACAAGAACTAATTCAATATCCAACATAAAAACTGAAAGTAAAGTAAAGAAAAGAAAAGACAATTACTAAGTTAAGGTCTCCAATCTCCAACTCCAAGAAGTCTTGTGTTTGTGCAAGAAAGGGAACCCTTGAAAACTGCCTAGGGTTCGCCTTTTATAGGCTCAAAACCGCCTCAAACTTTTCCCTTCGTTGGCCCGTAAAACGCCCAAAACCTGATTTTCCCGCGTCGGCGCCGCGGCCCTGCTATCGGCGTCGCGCGCGTAACCTCGCGTTGTTCTGGTGATTTGGCATCGCGACCCGCACTGGCTGTCAGAGCGCGCGCCGCAACTTCGCGACCTACGGATATTGGCGCCGGGCGCTCGGACATGTTGGCGGAGGCGCCGCGCTGCCCGTCCGCGTCGGTTCGCCACTTTCTCTACTTTTAAGCTCTGGAACCTCCACTTTTGCCCTCTTTTCGCTCCTTTTCCGTCATTGGGCCATTTTAACCACTTTAACTCAAAAGAAAGAAAATATATCCTAATACGACACGTATTTGTACAAAAAGGGACAAAAGACTAACTAAAAATGACTCGAAAAGTGTATATAAAATACACTGATAAAATACCCCCAAACTTAACCTTTGCTCGCCCTCGAGCAAAGATAAAAAGAAAGAAATAAAGACTCAAGAAAAAGGAAAAATAAACAGACTCAATGACATTGATCACTTTGCTGCATTCGTATTACTTAGAAAACATGAAGATTAGCAGAATAATATGCAGGAACATATAGCATGAAATTTTAGCACACTAAACACATAAGCTAGATATTTCGCAAACTCATTTTTATCATGCTTAATGGAAGTCACAATACTGAATCATGCATGTTAATTTCAAAAATCCTCTGGCATTTTTACTTGTTATTCTCCACTAATCATGGATATGCATCTAAGAGATCTTCAGGACTTTTAAGGGTTGTAATGTAGGCTTAGGCACGGGTAGGTAAAAATAGGCATTTAGGCTCATTTTTGTGTACCATAAGCTCTTGAGCTTTTCAGTGTTTCCCTTTTCTTTTGATTCTTTCCTTCACTTCAAATCTATCTTTCCCCTCTTTTGTTTTGAGAGCGTGAAGTATATCATAATAGCAAGCACCCCCAAACTTAGGCTTTTGCCTATTTCTTATCACTTTTTAATTGGGGTGCATCAATTTTGTTTGTTCTTTTTGTCTCTTTTTTAACACACTCTATTCCAACTATTTCACATGTTAACTTATGACACAAGTATGGAAATATAGGGTGTCAAAGAAAAAGTTCAATTTTTAGGCTCAATGAGGCTGACTAGGGATATTTTTAATGTCAGGGATAGAAAAGAGTGGTAAGAATTGGCTAACAAAGAAACGCCTGAGTCATCTCCCTAACATGCATATCCTAACTATTTCGCCTCAAATAGAAAGCAATCATAACACATAGGTTTTAATCATTTATCATGCACAATTTAAGCAAGAAACTCCAAATAGACAGATTTCATGAGTTTTTGGCATATCTAACCTAAGTGTTTAGATAGTTGCTCTAATTCCGTTACATTATTCCACCTTACTTCACTAGGTGTTTCTAGTAACTACAGCATGCATGATCTTTGACAGACAATTATGACTCAAAAAAGAAAAAATTTATGACTCAAAAATACACAAAAACAACAAAAAGACTTAAATATACTATAACAATGAGACACAAATAAGACACCCCCCCCCAAACTTAAATCACACATTGTCCCCAATGTGTGCAAGACTCAAAGACAATAAAAGAAACAAGACACTTACAGACTTGGTTTAAAATGGTGGCGGTGGCGGTGGATAATGCATCGACCATTGGTTGAACAGAGAACTCATCTCGTCACCATCGTGCAACTGTTGTTGCCCCTGCCTCAATTCTTGTTGCCCTTGTCTCAACTCTTGTTGTCCTTGTATCACTGTGTCGAAATGTTGCATCATCCTTCTCTGGTTCTGGAGCAACTGCTCCATCATAGGCACTGGAGGTTCTGATTATGTGGTTGGCTGGTGGCTAGGCCATGCCGCATATTGAGCCTCTATTTCAGGCTCATCTTCGTTCATGGCGGCCTCTGCTGCTGCTGGTGGTGGTGCTCTTCTTCTTTGGGGCTTGGAGTGCAGGAAAGAGTGTACTATCCCATATGACACAGGCAGTTGATTTCTCTCATTAGTATCAGTGGGTAGGATTGGGACCCCATTTATGGCGCATAAACTTGTAATAAGTGAGCCATGTCCCAACCCACCTGTTGTTACCAACCTGCTGGTCTCTTCAATGCTTTGCACTATCTCTTTTCCCACATCAATCGTCTTCCCCGTCATAATTCCATATATCAATTTGATCCGATCTTCTGGAACTCTGGTGAAGTGCGTTGATGGAATCAGACGGGCACTGACGAAATACAGCCAACCCTTGGCTGCCTTGTTGAACTGACACCTACTCAGTCCTTTTGACCCATTTCTGGCGATATCAAATGCAGCCCCAGGGTAGCTCACTGTGCATGCAACGGTATCCCAGTCGATGCGGTTGGTGCTTCTAGACCATGATCTAAAGTAGCTTCGGTCGTCACCTCTTTCCTTAACATCAACTGTTTCCAATACCGCATTGACCTCTTCTGCCGTCACAGGCACATATTGTCCCCTCACGAAGCATCCATTGTTCACCTTCTTCGGAAGATTAGCATAAAATTCACGCACCATTACTGTGTTCATTGGTGCTATCTCTTCCGGGTCTACAAATCTCTTCCACCCCATCATCTCAATCATTGCCCGAATGGACTCATAGACATCCTCCTCCCCAAGCGAATCCCTTTGATAGTCCATGCCCCTTTCAGGAATTAAGGGCCTAGTACTAAGCTTTTTGTATCTTTCATAAGCTTGGTGGCTAATGAACCTAGTATCATCGTATTGAGGGGCTGAGGCGGATGTGGGGACTCTTCTCTTTCTGGCAGACATGGTTAATTCACTTTTTGCAGCGTTTAGTATCACCAATGTTCCCCAACACTATTACACAACAACTAGCAGCTACAACACTATCACCCCCAAACTCCAACTCCTGCACTACACAATACCCACACCCTCCTTTGTATACTCCTCCTCTAAATTTCATAACCAATTTTTCAACACCCCAACGACTTCAACAATGCAACACTCCTCCAAACTACTACCTCCTTTGACTACTGTAAAGCTTTCAAGAAAGGATGAAGATTACCTTTTTGACGGTGTTCTTCAAGGTTTTCTTGCTTCTAATGGTGATTTGAGGCACTGGGATGAAGATTTGTTGGTTGAAATGGTTAATGGTTTAGGGACTTTAAGAGTTTTTGGTTGTGTTTGGGTTTGATTTATGGAAGATTTGTGGGTGAGGTTTGAATTTTTGTGGGTTTTGTGGAGAAGAAAGGCTAGGTTTTGGTTTGAATTTGGGGAAAATCGGATTTCTGAGCGTTTTATTACTTTCTGGATTTCCGCTTCGGCGCCGCGGCCCTGCTCCTGGGCGCCGCGGCGCTCACCCGTTTTTCTGGAAATCCTGGCTATTCTTCAGTTTTTCGCCCTTCAAATTTGTTGGCCTACACCTGTCAATCACAACACAAACACTACCTCCGTGAGACTGTTCTAGACAAAATAAAATAAACTAAAGGCAGAAATTAAATTAACATAATTGAAAACATTGGGTTGCCTCCCAACAAGCGCTGTCTTTAACGTCTTTTAGCCGGACGCAAGTTCCTTAACTCAATAAGTGTGGGGTGGGTTAACCCCACAACCAATCCATTTTCTCCACATTTTTCGTTTTCTTCTTCTTCTTCTCTTTTTAAAATTATCTTCAAGGGAAGGTTCAGGAACACATACCTGCTTTTGTGGAGGTTTGGCATCACATACCTGCTTTTGTGGGCTCATCTCCCTTGGTTTGGCTTGTACTGGCTCACAGGGGGGTTTGATGGTGCTGATTGCAAAGCACCTGCTCATGGTTGGTGGCTCAATGATGTGTTTAAATACTTTAAACACTATTTCTTCCTTCTCCACCCTCAACGTCAGCTCTCCTCTTTCTACATCGATCAGGGCTCTCCCTGTCGCCAGGAATGGTCTCCCCAATATGATAGGGATTTCTGCATCCTCTTCCATGTCAAGAATGAGGAAGTCCGCAGGAAAAAAGAATTTTCCTACTTTAACAATCACGTCCTCAATCTTCCCTTTTGGGTGAACCACTGTCCTATCGGCTAGTTGCAGGCTGACAGTGGTTGGTTTTGCCTCACCCAACTCCAACCATTTAAATACTGACAAAGGCATCAAATTTATACTTGCCCCTAAGTCGCAAAGAGCCCTGTTGCATGTCACCCTGCCAACTGTGCAAGGTAGTGTAAAGCTCTCTGGGTCTTTTAGTTTAGGGGGCAACTTCTTCTGCAGGATAGCACTGCACTCCTCCGTTAGTGCTACCATCTCATACTCTGCCAGTTTCTTCTTCTTCCCTAAAATCTCCTTCATGAATTTGAAATAGGAGGGCATTTGCTCCAATGCCTCTATAAAAGGTATGTTGATATGCAGCTTTCTGAATGTCTCCAAAAATTTGGAGAATTGTTTATCAACTGCCTTCCGCTGCAATCTCTGTGGGAATGGGATCTTCTCTGTATACTCCTTCTCTGGAGTTTTCTCTACTACTGGACGAGCTTCAACCACCTTCTCTTTCTCTATCTATGCCCGTTGTTCAACTACTGGCTGAGGTGACTGCTGCTCCAACTGTTTACCACTTCTCAACTGTACTGCCTGGCATTGTTCTCTCGGATTCACCTCTGTGTTTCTTGGCAGTATACCTTGTGGCCTGCTGTTCGATTGCTTTGCTAGCTGACCCACTTGTGTTTCCAAGTTTCTGAACGAAGATCTAGTTTCTGTCACGAACTGGGTCTGGGCGTTGGTGAGTGCTAACAAAGCTGCTCTCAGCTCATCTTGCTTTTCTGACTGAACAGGTGCATTGAACTGTTGAGAGGGTGGGGCCTGAGTAAAGGGCTGCTGATTCTGGTGCTGCAGGTTTGGGTACTGGCCTCTATATTGATTCTGCTGCCCCTGGTCTCCTCTCCATGAAAAGTTTGGGTGATTCCTCCACCCTGGATTGTATGTGTTGGAGTATGTGTTGTTTTGGGGCCTCTGATAGTTACCTACGGCTTGGCACTCTGCCTGCTCGATTGACATATTATTATGATCAGCCGAAGGACATCTATCGAAAGTATGTGGGCCTCCACATATTTCACAGCTCTTAGGCATCTGCACTGCATTCACCGATACTGTATGTTGTTGTAGCTGTTTCGTCAAAAGGGCCACTTGGGCATTCAGAGCAGTGATGGCATCTATCTCGTGAACTCCCACTGTTCTCCTGCCACTCATTGGTCTATCTTCTGTGACTTGGTTGTTGGTGGTCATATCTTCTAATAATTCGTGAGCTTCGTGAGCTGTTTTCCTCATAAATGTCCCACCTGCTGCTGCATCTATAATAGTTCTGGTTGTTCCGCTCAGCCCGTTATAGAAGATGTGGACCAAGTTCCACAACTCAATACAGTGGTGTGGGAATTTTCTCTGCAAATCCTTGAACCTCTCCCAAGCTTCGTATAATGACTCACCATCTGATTGGTAGAAGTTATTCAGCTCCCCTCTCAATTTCGCTGCTTTGCACGGGGGAAAGAATTTGGCCAAAAATTTTTGTGCCAGCTCTTGCCATGTAAAAATCGAATCAGCTGGCAGGGAATTTAACCATACTTTTGCTCTATCCCTGAGTGAGAAGGGAAAGAGCCTCAATCTGACCAAGATCATCGTGAACGCCGTTATATCGAAAGTTGCACATAGCTCCAAGAAATTAGCTATGCGTATACGTGGATCCTCGATGGCGATCCTCCAAATTGCACTGTGTTCTGCACCATTCTTAGAATCGCCGGTTTGATCTCAAAGTTATTCGTTCCTATTGTTGGGAGCCTAATACATGTCTAGCTTCGCTCACCCTGCAAAGACGTAGTCTCCCAAGCTTCTTTCTGCCTGGGCTTGAACTCTCTCCTCGACATCCATAGGTACTCGCCGAGGCATTCCTGGGTTAGGTTGATTTTCACCTAACCCCTCTCTCATCACATTGTTGTTTTGGACGCCGTCCATCTCAATTAAGGCTGCAATCCGCTGGTTCTTTCTGTTCAGTTTACAGGTTTTCTCAATCTCTGGATTGAAGGGAACAAGAGTGTCTGCCCCTCTTCTCCTTCGCATAAACTGATTTCCTGAAACAGATCAAAAACAGACAAACAGATCACGGCACCCTGATTTTTATCGAAATAAATAAAAAAACGTAAAAATAAAATAAAAATTAAAAACCAAATTAGAAATTAAAAATAGATAAAATTGATATTGAACTATGCCTAATCCCCGGCAACGGCGCCAAAAATTTGATACGCGAAAAGATGCACACACTTTAACGCAAGTGCACGTTATCGTGACAAGTAATATAGTCTAGGTAAGACCGAATATCGTCCACAAGGATTAGTGTTCAAGTACCAACTATCTATCTTTTGGTATCTATTTGGTAACCGATATTTGATTTTGTTGATTATAACTAGCAATTATAAATACTAATTAACTATGTGTTTACTTCAGTAGTGATGGAAATAGGGCTTCCAAGTCTCCTCAACTATCCGCTTATATTACTTATTAATGCAATAAATTATGGTTCTTCTTCATTTGGAGCTAGCAGGTTTACTAATTCGTTTTATACTCCCGTTAAGGCTATATAAACACTCAACCCCAGTAGCGCTCCTTTCTACCTTTCGGTGATAAGGATGACTCTATAGGAGGATTAAGACCAAAAACTTAGTTAATCGTCACGCGCCATGCGTGAAATTAGGTGTTTAAACCTCTCATTAACGCTACACAAGTAATTGAGGTATTTTCATCCCCAATCCAAAATATGTCTACCCAACTTACAGCATAGTCACAACCTCCTCCTTTCGAAGTTTGATTAGAAATCATATAAATAATGATAATTAGTGATCAATTAATTATCAAGCATTCAAAGCAATTATTGGGTAAATCTCAACAATAAGAAGAAAACCATATACATGCATTAACTCATAACATAAGTTTCAAGTGATTTGACATGGAAAGCCCTATAATAGAATTAGTTCCTAGCCATTGACATGACAAGAACTAATCAATATCCAACATAAAAACTGAAAGTAAAGTAAAGAAAAGAAAAGACAATTACTAAGTTAAGGTCTCCAATCTTCAACTCCAAGAAGTCTTGTGTTTGTGCAAGAAAGGGAACCCTTGAAAACTGTCTAGGGTTCTCCTTTTATAGGCTCAAAACCGCCTCCAACTTTTCCCTTCAGTTCGCCCGTAAAACGTCAAAACTCGATTTTCCAGCGTCGGCGTACGCACCGGAACTTCTGCGTTGTTCTGGTGATTTGGCGCCACGGCCCTGCACTCTGCTGTCTAGAGGCGCCGCGGCGCTATAACTTCTGCGACCTTCTGGATATTGGGCGCCGGGGCGCCTGGACCTGTTGGCAGGAGGCGCCGCGGCGCTGGCCCGTGTCCGTGCCTGGTTCGCCACTTTCTCTGCTTTTAAGCTCTGGAACCTCCACTTTTGCCCTCTTTTCGCTCCTTTTCCGCCATTGGGCCATTTTAACCACTTTAACTCAAAAGAAAGAAAATATATCCTAATACGACACGTATTTGTACAAAAAGGGACAAAAGACTAACTAAAAATGACTCGAAAAGTGTATATAAAATGCACTGATCACATATGACTTCATATGGCTGGAAATTGTGGGGAATAACTTGTTATGTTGTGGTTGTTGTTGTTATGCTTTCATAAGTGTTGGTTATGAAGATGGTATTACAAACTTGAAATAGAAATTGTTATATAGCACCTAAAAGTTGTTCTTGTTGTTGTTGTTGCCTCTTGTTGGATTGAAAATGTGTTGTTGAAGATGGATATAAGGCTGGAAAATTATAAGAATATGTTTGTTAATATGTTGGTTATGTTGTATGTTGAAGTTAAGATGTCGCTCGTCATGTTAAAATTATCCATTTGTTGTGGTGTAGATTGAAGTGCATATTAGGTTGATTTGATTGTGATTAGGAAGAAAGAAAGTTAAGGTATGCAATGACTATACTTTCTTTCTTGGCATGATTCCGATCAAGTAATAGATTCCAAAATAAGAATTCTAATCTTGCTATTGTTTGTCTCTTGTTGAGATTACTTTCCTGTCATGATATCATGATTGTGTTGGTAAGTTGGTTATCTAAATTTCTTATCTCTCATATACCTCCTAGAAGGGGAGTGTCGAAATAGTTATTAAGGTAATCAACCAAGTGTCGTTCTAAAAAAAAGAGTCTTACTGGCTAAAGAAACCAAAAGTGATATTACTATTACAGTAGATTATGAATACCACCGAATGAATATCATTTGGGCAGTAGTGTATTTACCACCGGTTGGAAAATTGTGTATCGTTATTTACCACTGGTAGGCAGACACATATTTACCACGGAGCTACGGCTGGTCAGAAAGTTATTCTATATGAATTTACCACTGATTGGGCAGTTGTGTATTGTTATTTACCACCGGTTGAGCAAACACGTATTTACCACCGAGTTATGGCTGGTTTGGAAGTTACCACTAATCAATTGGGCAGTCGAGCAGTTAGATTTATGACGTGGATATAGCGACATAGAATAAGGTTATAATATAAGAATGATAATTATGTATGTTGTGGCCCTCATTGGAATTTCAGGGGTTCAGATTGATTCGTATCTCTCTCTTTTATAATTACAAATTATTGGGTTCTATTTTCTCCTTACATATCAAGTACATTATTCGTACTGACGTCCCTTTCCTTGAGGCTCTATGTTTCATGCCACGCAAGTTTATATCCTTTTCATACTTTGGGTATGTCGGGGCCCTATCACGAATTATATATCTGTCGATGTTACCTTTTATGGGCTTTTTAGACATGTCTTGTATTGTACAGTTCATTCAGTACGACCTTGTAGGCCTGAATATTGGTTAGAGATTATGTGGGCTTGTGGGATCATTATTTATATATATTCCTAGGTTGGGTTCTTCTATTTGCATGATTTTATGTCAGGTTGTTTTATAACTATCATTCTGAGGCATTATTGACCTAGATGGTTATACGTTTGTGTTATGATATTCAGGTGGTACGCTCGGGCTGTTCAAGTGCCCGATACCGATCATATCCCTCAAGGTTGGGGTGTGACATTAAATCTCCCCTCCTTACAAGACTTTATCTCCATTTGTCGATCAGTATTTTAGGACTCTTATGGTTCGCAGTGATTCGGTTGTAAATATCCCATAGATAATATCTCATATTCATGATTTTGAGGAAAAACCTTTTTGTAAAATTTTACTCGTGGATATAAGCGACCTTAAATTAGACATAATGATCTGTTCAACTCTTTTGCTTCAAGTTGTCTTTTTATTCTAAGTTCTTTATTTAAACTACACTGGGAAGGAAGTCCTTTATCCTTGTTCCCTTCTTTGACCACTAAGGGTACTGTTCCTGAGCTCTGGTTAGTAACATCATCCGTCGTAATCTAATTCCTCAACCGTCTCTTTCCTAAGGAGGAACATATTTTACCATACCATCTGGGTTTAATTTTATTAAATCTTTAATCCTAAGAACTGTGGCCCCCGTTAAGAAGGCTCATGGGTTTCCGTATTATTACGAGTGGTCATATGGGACACCTTTACCCGTAATAGGTGAAATTCATCTCGATGTCGACTACTGAGAATTGGGATTACTTACTAATGAGATTAAAACATCATATTCGAAAATCATCCCATATCGTGAACATTTTTGTATCAACTGATGGCTCTTCCAGTTCTTTAGATCATCTTTGGTTTTGACACAATTTACCCCTTTCATTTATTCATCTTGAATACTCCTTTCATGCTTTTCTCTTTACTTACAAGTCATGTTCTTCTCCTTGCCGAGTGTCATGTATTTAGTGGCCCTTAACGTTGCTTAACTCTTTTAATCAGGGGGTCTCTACTAATCCTTCCTTAGCGTTAGTACTTACATCTCACTTCATAATCATAGTGCGTTCACCAAATCTAGAGGACACAATCGAGTTCGGCTTACAATTCTTTGTCGCAACTTTCTCATCTTCTTATTAATCCATCAAGTGGGTCTTGCATCTTTCTCCGTTGTACTATCTCCCATATAGGAGGGTGATCATTCTCTGTTCTCAAAGATTCTTCCTAAAAGTCATATTGTCATCTCAAGTCCTCCCATATAGAAACTTCCAATTTACTTTGACTCAATTTCTTCTTACTTGAGATTATTAAACCATTTATACAATAAAACTTCATATGTTTATATCTGGCAGGCTTAGTTTCAATAGACCTATTTTCTAACTAGGACATTTAATCTCAAGAGCTTCTCTCTGCATAACCTTTAAGTATTACCCCTTCTTTTTCTAATTTAGAGGCTTATCATCTAATTGCTTACTTCACACTTCCAAATACCCATTTATTATCTCTAAAAGTTCCAACTCTGATTCCATTTAACCGAGGAAGTGTCCCATTATCAATACTTTCTAACTCAAAAGGTTAATCCACCTGATCGGTACGTGTTGTTGACATTTAACTGTTGAAATCTCATAATAGATATTTTAATAATACATTCATTCACACAACTTAACACTTACTTCTCATGCCTTCTTAATTTACTTTATTGTCGACTCGTCGTATTTTTTTTTTTTTTGATGAAAAGGTAAATGTGTATTAATAATCATCAAATGTACAAGTTTTGTGGGTGAACCCACGGGCATAATGACGATGTAAATTTAGTGCGTCCCTGCTAGGTAGATCAACACAAAATTTAAGCATGTCAAATCTTATTGTCGACTCGTCGTATTTTTAGTAGGACTCAACGTTGTTTCTTGTGTTGCTTATATGTCTCACTTATACAGGTACCATCTTTTACCATTCATCTCACTTCTATTTGTATTCTGAATATTTGACTTTTCTGTCCTCGATTGATCTTATCTACTAAATGCCCCCTAAACCCACTTTACTTTAGATAGGCACCTTGCCAAAGAGTCCAACACTTGGCCCTCTACATTTTCAAAATTTATTTTTGAAGGTCATATCCAATTAACAAATTCCTGGGGACATTATATATATCTTCTACAGGGGTTTCTTCAACATAATTGTATCATCCTTTCACATTGTCTTTGCTAAGGATTATTCTTACCTTTGCTAAAGCTCGGGGTCTTGCTTCTCTCTAAACCTGCACCTATTAACGTTAGGAAATAAAAAATCGGTATAGGTACTTCTCCTTATGGCTCCACCATTTCTGAAAATGGGTTAACGATACTTATGTCATTCTATTTAAATATCAATTTCCTTACAAGCGTCCGCATTTTCAGATCTTTATACCACATGTACTTTACTTCCTTAACATCCTAGAATCACCACCTCACCATTCTATACTTGATTTACCCTCTCTGTATATGTGTAAATCAATTACTCGATATCTAATACTTTAGGATAATACTCGCATATCTGGCGTATCAATGATCCAATAGGGGTCTTTTCAGTACCTGGCTATGAATATGCACCAACTGAAGTCTTTTTGTTAATCAACGTTATGAGGACAATATAAGACATGAGGTAGGTTGAGATTCTTACAACTCAGCTCAACTGCATGATCTAGATCATGAAAGAAAGGTAACCAACCTAAATGTCTGGTAGCTTCCTATTTATAAGTGTGGCGCGTTATATCCATAAGAAAGACTCTACTAGACATGAATTGTAGACATCTCTAGGACTGGCCATCTATGATACCACGTATGTCACCCCCAACCTTAGAGGGTGTGGCCGACACTCAGAGCCTTACGACCCGAGCGTACCGTGACTCGTACGTATCCTGAATACATATATATTTGGACAACCATCCCTCAGAGTGACTTTGATAAGACTATCTAAGACATTATAAGTTGTATAAGTAGAAAAATACAAGATGTATAATATGTATAAAGCCGACAAGGCCACAATATATGTCAACTAGCTAGCAAAGAGGCCCACAGGGACATATGTCAATTGTCTACAAGCCTGTAAGAGTATATAAATGTCACGACCCGTTCCGGGGCCCGTGACTGGTGCCTTACCCGGGCACCCAAGTAATCATACATCAGAGTAATCAGCGGAATATAAAACAAGACATGAAATAATATGAAAAGAGAAACAGTTTGTCTGAGAAAAAGTTGTCCTCCGGCATATATATATATCAAGTCTGGCAGTTACATCCCAACTTTACAACAGGACTACAGACCTCTAAGAAAGTAAACAACTATGGCGGAAAAGGGCCCCGCCATACCCTGAATATACATATATCTACAACACCAGGGAGAACCATACCAAAAGTCGAGCCTCCGGAGAAGATGGAGCTCCTAACACCAAAGTAAAGATCCTAAGGATGCGGATCTAGCACTCTTTCCACCTGCGGCATGACGCGGCCCGAAGGAGGTCGATAACAGTACCAAGTATGTGAAATCGTAAATCGAAATGAAATCAAAGTGTTTAAAACCATTTGCAAATACAACCAGTTCAACTTCACATAGTGCCACCACATAAACAAGAGCAAAATAGATATAATGTAACTGGTCTTTTCTAGGCCGCTAATGATCGAAGCAAGGCCAATCGCCCATAGTATCATTATGCGTGCCTAATCCTGGACTTCCCACACCGCATAGTCACATGTGCACCGCGTAGGTATTCGCGCATCGGGGGTAGCTACTCGCCGGCATCGCCCCGGACTCGTAGTCGCGTGGCCACATAGACCGCATGAGGTATTCCTCGCACACTAACCTGGAACTCTCGTAGCTCCGCATAGGTCCCCTGGACCCGCATGAGGCATCCCTCACATCGGGGGGCAGCTTAACCCCCGGTATAACATGTCAAGAGGTGAGTGGTACAATACTAACATAACGGCTTATCGTTAAACAACATAAGCACAATAATAATAACCTCTTTATACAAATGTTACAAGACACTAACACACGTAGCATCATAATATGTCTACTCATCAAACCATCTTACTATACTTTCCAGAAATCAATACAAGTCTTTCATAAACACATAAGTAAACCGTTCCTTTTATCTTTCTTAAGTCGTTATACCTAACTTCCCATAAAGTTAGTATAACTCTTAAGCTTTTTGTTTAAAAACCAAGTATTATTCTTCTTTAAAAAATGATTCATAATTCTTTTGAAATACTTCAAGATTCTTATTATTTAGACTCAAGTCAAAAGATGTCAAGTAAAAACATGTTCAGTTAACACACGTACGTCTACCGTACTATATATATATTTTAAAATATCATGCTCAAGAGGATAGGAAGAATCACATACCTCGCCGTGAAATCCACCTGCCAAGTCGAATATGTCGCGCGCAGAGTATCAACCTATAATAGTCAAATACGTCTATCAACGTCTAGACTACTCTGTAGAAAGTTCTAAGCAGAGGGTTCTCTATTCTACGGAAAAAATTGGGCAAAGACTTCCCTGCGTCATACTACACAAGTCTCAGTAAATACAATCCATGTAAGTCTGATTCAATCTTCTTTAATATTCTTCTGATGTGAATTCAGTTCAATTCTCTTCTTTAATATCCTTCTATATCTTATACTCAAATCTAAACTACTCTTATATGTAATCTCCAATTACAATAGAAGGACAAGAGTATTTACCTCGATAAGCCCAAAATTATCCAAGTTTAAATGTCGATCCGGAGCAAGGTTTAGCTCCTAATTTGCACGCTCCGATAGCTCCAAGAAACCCTTAAAAGTTTCTAAACAACTTCTACTAATACTTCAAACCAACTATGAAGATTTCCCCAGGGTTTCGTTTAGTGACTAATGGATATAAGGTAGTATTTCTGGGCTTTTAGTATAGAGGTGACTTTGGAATACTACAAGGTATTTGGCTAAGGTATTTTGGGATAGTAACAATACTTTGGAGAGATTTTTCTACCAAGGGGGGTGGGGACGAAACTACAAGGAAGGGGAAGGGGGTGTTTCGGACGAAACACTTGGCAAGGGGGGGCGGAGAGGACTTGAACGAGAACACTACTTAGAGGGAAGGATTTTTTAGACTTGGAAAATGTTTAGTGGATGAAGAAGTCTTGCACAAGAGGGGGGTATTTATAGAACCTTCAATGGACAAGATTAAAACAAATGGGGGGTGAAGATTTGGATCCATGTGAAGAATGAGGTCTTCCAACCAAGTGTCCACCACAATGTTGGGACATATGTCCACCACAACATTGGTACATATGTCCCCCACAACAATGAGCCATGTGGCCTTCCACTAGGCACAAAAACCTTCCAACTTACCTACCCCCACTACCCAAAAAAATATCTTGCAAGACTTGACCATTTGACTTGTCCACTAGGCAACCCTTTTCGTCCAACCTATGCCAACTAAGGGTGACACATGTCGCCCTCCTATTGGTCCAAAATATTTCGTCTCTCGGAAAAATCCGTAATCGGTTAAAATATTAAAAACGTAGAATTTCCTTCACAAGGTTCGTAATCTCTTCCGTCGAAAGTTCCCAATTTCATCCTTAACCTAATTAGGGTTTGTACAAATGTACGTACGTCCTCACATACATACTCTGGAAAAATACGGGGTATAACATTCTCCCCTCCTTAGAAACATTCGTCCCGAATGTTCCTTCTCAAGACAGATAACGATATAGGTCCTCACAACTTAACAGTTTTCTAATGCCACACATGGCCACAATACAACACTTAAGCAAATATGATAGTTAAAACCAGCAAATAGGAAAGTAAGTTACCTGGAGGTGTGGGGAATAAGTGAGGTACCTACGCCTCGTGTCTCTCTGCTTCCCACGCCATCTCCTCTGCGTTCTCGTTCGCCATAAGACGCGGCGGAAGTCACATCCTTCGTCCGCAGACGCCTAACCTGACGATCAAGTATCGCTATGGGAATCTCCTCATACGATAACCCCTCGGTCACCTGGACATCGTCAATCGGGTGCACTCTAGATGGATCCCCGATACATCTCCTCAGCATAGAAACATGAAAAACCGGATGCACTGCCTCCAGATCGGACGGCAGATCCAACTCATAGGCAACCTTTCCTACTCTGCGGATAATCTGATAAGGCCCAATATACCTTGGGCTGAGCTTCCCTTTCCTCCCAAATCTCATCACACTCTTCATGGGTGACACCTTCAGGAAAACCCAATCATCAACCTCAAACTCGGATCTGACGACGATGATCTGCATCGACTTCTCGACTACGGTGTCAATAACGCCTGGATAAGCTTCACCTTATCCATCGCCATCGAACCAGTGCGGTCCTACTAATCGCACCTCGCCCACATCGAACCAGCCTATCGGCGATCTGCACTTCCTCCCATACAAGGCCTCATAAGGCGCCATCTGAATACTGGAGTGGTAGCTATTATTATACGCAAACTCTACTAGAGGCAAATGATCCTCCCAGCTACCCCTGAAATCAATAACACAGGCTCGCAGCATATCCTCAAGAGTCTGGATAGTACGCTCTGCCTGTCCGTCTGTCTGAGGATGGAATGCAGTACTGAGGCTCACCTGCGTCCCTAATCCCTTCTGGAAAGACCTCCAGAAGTTAGTTATCGGGCTCCTGCATCGAAATGATAGAAATAGGGACTCCATGCAGTCTCACGATCTCTCGGATGTAAAGTCTGGCATAATCCTCAGCCTAAAAAGTCGTCCTGACGGGAAGAAAGTGGGATGATTTCGTCAGCCTGTCGACGATAACCCAGATAGAATCATATTTCCTCGGAGTGCGAGGTAACCCTGTGATAAAGTCCATGTTGATCACCTCCCACTTCCAGGTCGGGATCTCTATCGTCTGCAACAAACCACCAGGCCTCTGGTGCTCTACCTTCACCTGCTGACAACACGGGCACTGAGCCACAAACTCTGCAACGTCCCTCTTCAAGCCATCCCACCAATACACTGATCTGAGGTCATGGTACATCTTTGTCGACCCCGGATGGATATAGTAACGCTGTAGTGCTTCCCAGAATCTGCCGAAGTCACGAAATATCCGGAACACACAACCGCCCTCAAACCTTAGCACCCCATGGTGCTACCTCAAAAGGACCCTTCCTCACGAAGAGTCGTATCACGATACCGTGTCAAACCGGATCCTCAAATGTTGCCTCTTCACCTCGCCGATGATGGAAGACTCGGCAACCTCTCGAACTCGAACCCCACCGCTATCGTAACCAATCAATCGGACTCGAGGCTCGCTAATCGATGTAACTCGCGGACCATGCCTCCTCTGCCGCTGCACATCGATAGACTCCCATCGACCTACTAAGGGCATCGCCTGGCGTTGGCCTTCCCGGGTGGTACAGGGATATCGACATCATAATCCTCGAGTAACTCTAACCACCGCTCTCTCGTAAGTTCGACTCCTCTGGTGAAGATATCTGGAGGCTCTTGTGGTGCGTATAAATATCCACATGAACCCCATACAAATAGTGCCTCCAGATCTTGGCGTGAATCACCGCGACTCCAAATCATGGGTGGGGTAGTTCCTCTCATGTTTCTTAAGATGTCGGGATGCGTACGCTATAACCTTGCCCTGCTGCATCAACACACATCCAAGCCCGATGCCTGACGCATCACAATATACCACATAGCCTTCTAGACCCTCTGGAAGAGTAAGAACTGGGGCGGTCGTCATCCTTTCCTTCAGTAACTGGAAACCCTGCTCACAAGCATCAATCGACTGAAACTTAGCTCCCTTCTGAGTCAGCTCAGTCAAAGGTGCCGAAATAGAAGCAAACTTCTCCACGAACCGCCGATAATAACCTGCGAGGCCCAGAAAGTTGCGCACCTCTGTCGGAGTAGTAGGTCTAGGCCAACTCCTGACTGCCTCGATCTTGGCCGTATCCACCCGAATACCATCAGCCCCTACAATGTGCCCAAGAAAAGCCACCGAAGCCAACCAAAACTCACATTTGGAAAACTTGGCGTATAATCGCTGGTCTGAGAACTCTCAAGGCCTCAAATGCTCCGCATGCTCCGCTCTCTGGCGAATAAACCAAGATGTCATCAATGAATACTATCACAAACGTATCCAAAATGGCTTGAACACTCGGTTCATCAAATCCATAAATACCGCGAGCATTGGTCAAACCGAAAGACATAACCACGAACTCATAGTGCGTCTGCACGGTCCGAATGCGATCTAGGGACATCCGCCTCTCTAACTCGCACCTGATGTGTAACGACCCGTTCCGGGGCCCGTTACTGGTGCCTTATCCCGGGCACCCTAGTGATACAATCATCAGAGAAAACCAGCGGAAAATAAAACTTTAAACAAGAAACAAGATATAGGAACATAAAACAGGCCAACCCAACGGTTACCTTCCAACAACATAAATAAATACAATTCTTTCAAAACGAACAGTTTAATCCTTTTTACAACCCTGCCCACAACAGTACTACAGACCTCTAAGATTTACAACAACTATGACGGGACA
Source organism: Przewalskia tangutica (assembly GCA_029844215.1). NCBI lineage: Eukaryota > Viridiplantae > Streptophyta > Magnoliopsida > Solanales > Solanaceae > Przewalskia > Przewalskia tangutica. The sequence goes on along the minus strand of CM056735.1, from coordinate 85,635,148 downwards.
GGGCCCCGCCATACCCCTGAATGTACAAGAACCTACAACTCAGGGAACACATACCAAAAGATAAGCCTCCGGAGAAACGGAGCTTCCCAAAACGCTGAACTGAGATCCTAAGAGCGAGGATCCACGACCGATGTACCTCTACCTGCGGCATGAACGCAGCCCGGGGAGGTCGATAACAGTACCAAGTATGTGAAATCGTAAAATATCAGAATGAAATCATACTAGTCTACATAAAGCAGGAGACATGTATGATAACCAAACTCTGATTCACAACATAAAAGCGCCATGTCGATCGAGGACTCACGCCTCAAGTCATCACTCAAATATAACTATGGGTCTCACGCCCACAACATCAATCATGTTCGCATCACGGCGTGCCCCGGTCTGCAGACGGTGTAGACATGTCCATGATGCAACAATAATACCAATGCCCCATGGCCACGCCCCCGGAATTCTACCTCGGTGTGACACGCCCACGTGACATCAACAATAATATCTTTGGGTGATCAACCCCGCCGCGTGGCCACATGCCGAATTCTACCTCGGTGTAGACATGTCCATGTAACCACAATAACAATATATCGGGTAATCAACCCGACCGCACGCCGCGTGCCGCGGAATATCGTCGGTGTAGACATGCCCATATGACATCAACAACAAGACAAGAATCAAAATGGAAACATACCCGTGGAATTCTCCATCACGCCAAGACGTCCAAGTAAGTTCTCAACAAGTCGACCCTCTATCGAGACGCGGTAACGAAATACCACACTGCACAACAAAGGCTATCATCACAAGCATAGGCAAGTTTCACAACAACAAGCATAGGCAAGTTTCACAACAACAAGCATAGGCAAGTTTCACACAACTCAAAGTACTTTCATTTTATGCCAAAGTCCGTTTTTAACCCCAAAGTACTACATCGTTAAGTTCTTTTAAAGAGATCCATTACTTTTATAAAAGTCACCCTATACCCGTAGTATTAGAATGACCAACCCACATTCCTTTTCAAAATCAAGTAACAACATTCTTTTCCTAAGTTCGGTTTGCCTAGTTTCATTACTCAAGCTTCTCATTTTGGATGATTTCATAGTTCCCAAACTTAATCACTTGATTCCTTTTAGAACAATTGAGTAACATATGTCATATATGTGAGTAGTTTATTCTTGTTTATAACGATCTTATTACAAAGACCATGATCTAGAAAATGTAATATCATTTTGTCTCATCTTAGCTTCATGCGGATGGAGGTTTCTACCGGTTTTAATACAACACATAATTATTCAATACATTTTCCATTATTAACGCTGCAGTTTTCTGTCGATACAATTTCTTATTTCTGTAATCAGTAAAACATTATCCCTTTAAAAACATAGTACTCATTACTCACGAATGAGGTTTCACAACATCCACATTTAAAACAAATAAGTTAAGTCTCTTATCTTATAAGATCAAGTCTCTTAACTTCTAACATCAAGAAACCATTTTCACTACATAAGGTCGTTATAACTAACTTCCCATAAAGCTATTATAACACCCTATGTTTTAAACCAACCAAATCACTTAGCACATGCGTCTACCGTACTACATAGTTCACACATATCATGCTAGAAGAGATAGGAAGAGGTTCACATACCTCGCGACGATTTATCGACAATAAGCAAAATGCTCCAAGTACTACAACGCTAGCCCTTTCCACTCCTCGAGTAGAATACGCTACTCTTAGTACTTTCACCTATAAAGGTCACAAACGTTTATTAACCCCAAAACACAAGTTTCTATCTTTCTACGAAAATTCGGCCTCCACAACAGTAAATCTCCTCTCTCTATCGAGGCCGCCACCAAGCCAACCAGGGGGTTTACACGCCTAACGGACGTGTACAATTCTACTCAAGAATACTACACAAGTCTCTGCAATACACCCTATGTAAATCTGATTGATTCGATTCTTTATTCTTCAGCTTAAGTCAAAAGACATTGCGAATACTAAGTATAGTTCCATATATAGTATACTTCAACTATATATTCTAACAAACATGTAATTTCCAATTACAATAGAGGACAAGATAATTACCTCGATAAGCCCAAAATTATCCAAGTTATAATGTCGATCTGAGCAAGGTTTAGCTCCTACTCGTGTGCGCTCCAATCCGCTCCAAACAACCCTTAGAAGTTCTAACCAACTTACTCAAATACTTCAACCAACCATGAAGATTTCCTTAGGGTTTGGTTTGAGACTAAAAGGACAAAAGGTAGTATTTAGGGCTCTACGTATAGAGGTATCTTTGGAATACTACAAGGTACAAGGCTAAGGTATTTTGGGCATTATAACAATACTAGAGAAGTATTTCAATACCACATGAGGAGGGTATTATACGAAACAACTAGGCTAGGGGTACCCACGGCTAGCACCACAAAAGGGGAGGAACCCTCGGCCAAAGGCCACACGAAAAGGGGGAGGGGGAAGGCTCTCGGCTAAGAGCTCACACAGGGGGAGGAGAGTTTTCAAGGCTTAGACAAGTGAAGAGTGGATGAAGAAGTTCATCTCTAAGGGGGGGGGGGGGGGGGTATTTATAGGAAACCAAAAGCCAAACAATTGCCAACATCAAACCATGTGCAAGGCAAGTGTATTGCCTTGATAAAGCCCAGTGCACCCTAACCCTACTCCACAAAACAAGGCACAAAACATGGCACCAAACAAGCCACAAACAAGGCCAAAACAAGGAGCCAATAGGCCTCCAACCCGTGACCAACCGCCAACCCATTATCGCCCGAATGAGGTGACAAGTGTCACCCTCCCGTTGATCCAAAACATTTCGTTGCTCGTAAAAATCCTCAAAATTACTAATTGACATAGCCGGATTTTTCCCAACTTATGGTGTGTAAAGTTTTCGTCGAAAAACGACTCCAATCGGCACTTGTGCCCAAAATTCGGTCCTTTGCCTAACTTAAGGCTCAAATTCTCGTCACGCCCCACGCACATACTGCGGAAATGCGGTATAACATTCTCCCCTCATTAGAAACATTCGTCCAGAATGTTCCTTCTCAAGTCTCATCACTAAAATGCGCTAGTATATCCTTCAATGCTATACGCACGAAACAATCATGCCACACCGCCATAAAAATAACAAACGCACCAATACTTAAACCCAAGTCAATGAGGAAACACCTCTAATCATCACAAAACCCCTTACGAGGTCTAAAATATACTCGTCACACCTTCATTTCCCAAAAGAAACGATCACACACGTTCACTTTTCCCTATCTTGTTGTACTTCTCGAACACTCAAACTCTTTCTAGTATCTGTACCATACTGTCCAACGCTTCGTTTCCAACTCGAGTCACTACCTCAAACTTGGTCATCTTACTAACCTCGATCTTCTCTAAGGCCGTTCGGCCTCCACGATCCGCTTTGGTCGAACATATCCACCAACTCATACGATGGTCATACAAACTTGGGCCTAGCATCCTCGTGACCTACCACTGGCGGGACCACCCAGAAGCCCACCCCAAACCGGGTTACGGGTTGACCCGCAAATGGTCCTCAACCCGACCCCCGCGCCAAACTCTTGTTCCCGATCCGAACAATCTTACTAATTCACATCATGAAAGCTACCACTTCCATCTCACACTACCCACGGACTTATCACACAAATAAATCCCACGTATACTACTACTCTGATAAGGGTCGAAAATAAATCTTCAACTCAAGACGACCTTACCCACAAGGTCTCGATCGTGACATAGTCTAAGGTTCACACTTACCATGCCCCCATCGTATCCTCACAACTAAGCATGTTTTCTAACTCACAATTAACACAACGTTATTCGCATAGCACATAATAATGAGACCATTATAACAAGCATACCAAAACTCTAGAGGTTAAGGATATACGAAGCTACCGCTCACTCTAATCATAGGCACGCCTGCAGGCGCATATCGTATGAAAGGCGATGAACCAGCCATCGATCCGTGGTGAGTCATAACATCCGTGCTACCCAGTCGGACAGTTCCTCGCAAAATGGCCTGCCGCCGCAAAATAACAAGCTCCCGCACCACGACACTCCCGAAATGCGGTCTACCACATCGACCACACCGAGGTAGGGGTGACCGCATCCGCCAACACCGCTTACTTCGCGAAACGAACCTCGGAGCCACGACTGCTCCGAATACTCTGAAGGTTGTGGAGGACCACTCTGCTGGCGGAGGTACAAAACTAGTATCTTCGAGGCGGTCCGCCTCGAAAGTCACCAAAGGACCTGTTGTTCGGCCTCTTCTGCGATCTTGGTCATTCCGTCGACCTCTCCGTGCCTCACATCCGGTCATGAGCTGCGTGCGGGCAATGTCCATGCGGTGAAGAGCTACTCCGAACATGCCTCGACATGTAATCATCGAGCCAGTAACATATCGGTGCACACGATCCTCCATACTAGCTACCAATTTGGGGCGTCGCACGCCAATGAGTCGAACTCCACATTGTACTCCCGAACCCGCGCGCTTGCATCTAAGCATCAAAAATCTGCCGGCGTGCCCTCCTCATGCGGAGGCAAGAAGTGCGTGAGAAAGCCCCGAAAACTCATCCCATCTGCTGGAGTGCATGCTCTCCCGGAAAGCTCGTGAATCAAACCAATCGATTGCGGTATCACGCGGCGATGCGAACCAAAGGTCAGACTCGGTCTCAAGCCTTGATCACCCGCATGATCCGGTAGCTGCCGGATGAACTCCTGCGGATCATCCTCGTGCCTCGACCCATAAAACTCGGCGGGCTACAACTCGGAAAGTCCGTAGCCTCAAACTATCTGCTCGGGGTGAACCGCGTGCTCTTTGGGCTGAACTGCTGCATCGGCCTATCCTCATATCTGCCACGACCACGGCGAATCGCCATCTCCTTATAACCCATCTCCTGCCCCGGTGTGGGGTGGAGGCTCAGTATCTGCGGTCTCGGCGGCCATTCGCGCTCTAACCTCTCTTTGGGTGGCGGCGTCACAAAACCCGCCGTCACAAGCCTGACCTCAGTCTTATGCGGGCTGCGCCCTCGTACTCCTCTGTATCTCACTAGCGGCTCCCTCGGCTGTCTTGCCCTTCAGGGCTCTGGTTGCCTTGCGCGGAGGCATAACTGGTAAAAACGAGACACGTCAGAGGGGTCCGACTTACAACACAGCTCTAAGGCACGATCTCAGAATGAGAAGAATGGAAACCAATCCTAAATGTCCTGCAGCCTCCTGATTATAGATGTGGTGCACAACACACCGATAATCAAGACTCTACTAGACACGGTCTGTAGACACTTTCCGAGGATTAGCGCTCGATACCACTTTTGTAACTTTGTCGCGAGCCTTGCTCGGCGACCCAACAAATGGTGCCGGGCGCTGCGATCCACGAGGCATGCCTACGGCCCTTCTCGGGATGTGCCATACGAGAGCCACGGTTGGTCTGTTTCCGTGGTAGAGGCTCGCCTCTTTATACGCTCGGCCCGAAGGAGTCGATCTAACAGTACCAAGTATGTGAAACTGTAAAAATACTGTAATGAAATCATACTAGTCTACATAAAGCAGGAGACATGAATGATAACCAAACTACAGTTCACAACATAAAAGCGATCATGTCGATCGAGGACTCACGCCTCAAGTCATCACTCAAATATAACTATGGGTCTCGCCCAACATCAATCATGTTCGCGTCATGGCGCATGCCGGAATTCGCATCGGTGTAGACATGTCGTGATGCAACAATAATACCAATGCCCCACGCGTACATGCCGGAATTCTACCTCGGTGTAGACACGTCCATGTGACATCAACAATAATATCTTGGGTGATCAACCACGCCGCGTGGCCACGCCCGAATTCTACCTCGGTGTAGACATGTCCATGTAACCACAATAACAATATATCGGGTAATTAACCCGACCGCGTGGCGCGTGCCGGAATCTGCGTCGGTGTAGACATGTCCATGTGACATCAACAAGACGATAATCAAAATGGAAACATACCCGTGGAATTCTCCATCATCACAAGACGCCGTCAGTAAGTTCTCAACAAGTCGACCGCCCTCTATCGAGACGCGGTAATACGAAATACCACACTTGCACAACAAAGGCTATCATCACAAGCATAGGCAAGTTTCACAACAACAAGCATAGGCAAGTTTCACAACAACAAGCATAGGCAAGTTTCACAACAACAAGCATAGGCAAGTTTCACACAACTCAAAGTACTTTCATTTTATGACAAAGTCCGGGTTTTTAACCCCAAAGTACTACATACGTTAAGTTCTTTTAAAAGAGATCCATTACTTTTATAAAAGTCACCCTATACACGTAGTATTAGAATGACCAACTAATTCCTTTTCAAAATCAAGTAACAACATTCTTTTCCTAAGTTCGGTTTGCCTAGTTTCATTACTCAAGCTTCTCATTTCGGATGATTTCATAGTTCCCAAACTTAATCACTTGATTCCTTTAGAACAATTGAGTAACATATGTCATATATGTGAGTAGTTTATTCTTGTTTATAACGATCTTATTACAATGACCATGATCTAGAAAATGTAATATCATTTTGTCTCATCTTAGCTTCTATGCGGATGGAGGTTTCTTGGTTTTAATACAACACATCATTATTCAATACATTTTCCTTTATTAACGCTGCGTTAGTGCTGTCGATACACATTACGATTTCAAATCGGTAAAACATTATCCCTTTAAAACCAAGTACTCATTACTCACGAATGAGGTTTCACACAACATCCACATTTAAAACAAATAAGTTAAGTCTCTTATCTTATAAGATCAAGTCTCTTAACTTCTAACATCGATAAACCATTTTCACTACATAAGGTCGTTATAACTAACTTCCCATAAAGCTATTATAACACCCTATGTTTTAAACCAACCAAATCACTTAGCACGTATGCGTCTACGTACTACATAGTTCACACATATCATGCTAGAAGAGATAGGAAGAGGTTCACATACCTCGCGACGATTTATCGACAATAAGCAAAATGCTCCAAGTACTACAACGCACTAGCCCTTTCCACTCCTCGAGTAGAATACGCTACTCTTAGTACTTTCACCTATAAAGGTCACAAACGTTTATTAACCCCAAAACACAAGTTTCTATCTTTCTACGAAAATTCGCACACTCCCACACAGCGTAAATCTCCTCTATCGGTAGCTACCAAGCCAACGAGGGGTTACACGTCTAACCGGGCGTGTACAATTCTACTCGGCAATACTACACAAGTCTCATCGCTGATCACATGTAAATCTGATTCGATTCGTTCTTTATTCTTGGGCTTAAGTCAAAAGACATTGCGAATACTAAGTATAGTTCCATATATAGTATACTTCAACTATATATTCTAACAAACATGTAATTTCCAATTACAATAGAGGACAAGATAATTACCTCGATAAGCCCAAAATTATCCAAGTTATAATGTCGATCCCGAGCAAGGTTTAGCTCTACTCCGTGCGCTCCAATCCGCTCCAAACAACCCTTAGAAGTTCTAACCAACCTACTCAAATACTTCAACCAACCATGAAGATTTCCTTAGGGTTTCGGTTTGAGACTAAAGGACAAAAGGTAGTATTTGCTCTACGTATAGAGGTATCTTTGGAATACTACAAGGTACAAGGCTAAGGTATTTTGGGCATTATAACAATACTAGGAGAAGTATTTCAATACCACGAGGAGGGTATTATACGAAAACAACTAGGCTAGGGGGGGGGGTACCCCACGGCTAGCACCACAAAAGGGGGGGGAGGGGAACCCCTCGGCCAAAGGCCACACGAAAAGGGGGAGGGGGAAGGCTCTCGGCTCCGAGCTCACAAAGGGGGAGGAGAGTTTTCAAGGCTTAGACAAGTGAAGAGTGGATGAAGAAGTTCATCTCTAAGGGGGGGTATTTATAGGAAACCAAAAGCCAACCAATGGCCAAGATCAAGCCATGTGCAAGGCAAGTGTATGGCCTTGATCAAGCCAAGTGCACCCTAACCCCTACTCCACAAAACAAGGCACAAAACATGGCACCAAACAAGCCACAAAACAAGGCCAAAACAAGGAGCCAATAGGCCTCCAACCCGTGACCAACCGGCCAACCCACATCGCCCAAATGAGGGTGACAAGTGTCACCCTCCCGTTGGTCCAAAACATTTCGTTGCTCGGAAAAATCCGCAAAAAATACTAAATGACATAGCCGGAATTTTCCCAACGTAAGCTGTGGAAACGTTTCGTCGAAAAACGACTCCAATCGGCACTTGTGCCCAAAATTCGGTCCTTTGCCTAACTTAAGGCTCAAATTCTCTACGTACGTCCTTACGTACATACTCTGGAAATGCGGGGTATAACATGATGATAGCCCGATCGCAGATCAATCTTGGAGAAACATCTAGCACCCTGCAACTGGTCGAACAAATCATCAATCCTGGGAAGGGGGTATCTGTTCTTAATGGTCACCTTGTTCAGCTGCATGTAATCAACACACATATGCAGCGTCCCGTCCTTCTTCTTCACGAACAATACCGGCGCTCCCCAGGGAGAAACACTAGGCCTGATGAAGCCCTTCTCCAGCAAATCTCTCAGCTGGTCCTTCAACTCTCTCAACTCGGCAGGTGCCATTACGTATGGCGAGAATGGAAATAGCCAAGTGTCCAAAGACATCGTCGATACAAAACTCTATCTCCTCTCGGGAGGATACGGAGGTCGCTGAAACACATCCGGGAAATCTCGACTCTCGGCCCGAAAATGCGTACTGCATGGACTCAGTATCAAATACCCGAATGAGATGGTAGATATACCCCTTCTGCACCATCTTCCTAGCCTTGAGGTAAGAAATAAACCTACCCCTCGGCGACACAGTGTTCTCCTCCCACTCAATAACCGGCTCAGAAAGCTGGGCATCACTCTCTCTGCAGTCTACATTGGCGTAGCAAGAAGCTAACCAATCCATGCCCATGATCACATCAAAATCGGTCATATCCAACTCTATCAAGTCGGCTAGGGTCTGACGACTGCATAAAGTCACTGGGCAAGCCCTATATACCCGCCGAGCTACTACCGAATCACCCACTGGCGTAGCTACCTCGAAAGGGTCTATAGACTCAGGCTCTATCCCTATTCTACTAGCAATATGGGGAGATATATAGGACAGAGTAGAACCCGGATCTATCAAGGCATACACGTCACAACAAGCCCGATAAAGTACGCGTGGCGGCGTCGGTGACGCCTCACAGTCTGCCGGTGGGACAAGGCATAAATCTCGCTCGAGGACCGCTAGAACTGGGACCCGCGCCACGACCTCTGCCGCGACCTGCTGGTCCATGAGTACCCTGCCCTCCGGGGCGAGTAACTGTAGGAGATGAAGACCCGGCAAAAGACCCTGTCGGCTGACCCCTACCATCTGCGCTGCCCCTGGTCGGACAGGCTCTCGCAAAGTGACCCGGCTGGCCGCAAGTATAACAAACTCCCGAAGTAGGACCACAACTCCCGTAATGGGATCTACCGCATCGGCCACACTGAGGGGGGGTGGTCTCGATCGGTTAGCACCTCTGCTACCCTGGAAGTCCGAAGTCCTGGGGCCCTGATCTGCCCCCGAATACCCTGGCTGTCCTGAAGACGGTGTAGGAGTGCTCTGAGCTGGCTGTGGTGCAAATCTAGACTGCTGCTGAGGCCGTCCACCCCGAGAGCTACCAAAAGATCCTGTCGTCCTAGCCTTCTTCTGCTGATATCTGTCAACCCGTCGGCCTCTACGCTCCTCGCATCCAAGTGCATGAGCCTGCATGCGGGCAATGTCCATGCCCGGCTGAAGAGCTACACCCGCGCAAGACTCTGCCATATAATCATCTAGCCCGGTGACGTAGCGGTGCACCCTGTCCTCCATATCTGCTACCAACGCAGGGACATATCGAGCCAACGAGTCGAACTCCACGTTGTACTCCCGAACTGTGCGCCCTCTCTGCCTCAGCATCAAAAATCTGTCGGCCCGTGCCCTCCTCATCTGCGGAGGCAAGAAGTGGCTGAGAAAAGCCTCCGAGAACTCGTCCCATACTGCTGGAGGCGCATGCTCTCCCCGGGATAGCTCCCACGAATCAAACCAATCGACTGCAGTATCACGCAGCCGATGCGAACCGAAGATCACGGACTCGGTCTCTGAAGCCTTGATTACTCGCATGATCCGCTGTAGCTGTCGGATGAACTCCTGCGGATCATCCTCAGGCCTCGACCCGTAGAACTCTGGCGGGCTACAACTCAAAAAATCCCGTAGCCTCAAACTGTCCGATCTCGGGTGAACCACAGTGCTTCTTTGAAATCAGGCTGCTGCATCCGGCCTATCCTCGTATGCGCCACAATCACGGCGATGGTGGGCCATCTCCTTGTACCTAACTCCTGCCCCGGTGTGGGGTGGAGGTGCAGTCGTGGTCTCATCGCCCGCTGCTGCGGCTAAACTGCCGTAGGGCGGCGGCGTCGTGGAACTCGCCGTCTGAGGTATCGCCTCATGTATAGACTGAGCCTGGGCCCTCGTGACCCTCTGTGTCCTACAACAGCTCCCTCGGCTGCCTTGCCCTTCTGGGCCCAGATTGCCTTTCGTGGGGGCATAATTGTTAAAGAAAGGAAATACGTTAGAGGGGTCCAACTTATAACACATCTCTAAGGCACGATCTCAGAGTGAGAAGAATGGAAACCAATCCTAAATATCCTATAGCCTCCTGATTATTGGTGTGGTGCACAACACACCGATAATCAAGACTCTACTAGATACGGTCTGTAGACACTTTCCGAGGATTAACTGCTCTGATACCACTTTTGTCACGACCCGTTCCGGGGCCCGTGACTGGTGCCTTACCCGGGCACCCAAGTAGTCATACATCAGAGTAATCAGCGGAATATAAAACAAGACATGAAACAATATGAAAAGAGAAACAGTTTGTCTGAGAAAAAGTTGTCCTCCAGCATATATATATATCAAGTCTGGCAGTTACATCCCAACTTTACAACAGGACTACAGACCTCTAAGAAAGTAAACAACTATGGCGGGACAGGGCCCCGTCATACCCTGAATGTACATATATCTACAACACCAGGGAGAACCATACCAAAAGTCGAGCCTCCGGAGAAGATGGAGCTCCTGACACCAAAGTAAAGATCCTAAGGATGCGGATCTAGCACCTGTTTTCCCTTACCTGCGGCATGAACGCAGCCCCCCGAAGGAGGTCAGTACAACAGGTACCAAGTATGTGAAACTGTAAAGTACTGAAATGAAATCAAAGTGTTTAAAACCATTTGCAAATACAACCAGTTCAACTGCACATAGTGCCACCACATAAACAAGAGCAAAATAGATATAATGTAACTGGTCTTTTCTAGGCCGCTAATGATCGAAGCAAGGCCAATCGCCCATAGTATCATTATGCGTGCCTAATCCTGGACTTCCGCGATCGCATAGGTCATGCAGACCGCATGAGGTATTCTCGCATCGGGGTAGCTACTCGCATCGCCGTCACGGACTCTCGTAGTCGCGTAGCCACATAGACCGCATGAGGTATTCCTCGCACACTAACACGGAACTCGTAGCTCGCGATAGGTCCCTGGACGCGTGAGGCATCCCTCACATCGGGGGGCAGCTTAACCCCCGGTATAACATGTCAAGAGGTGAGTGGTACAATACTAACATAACGGTTTATCGTTAAACAACATAAGCACAATAAGAATAACCTCTTTATACAAACGTTACAAGACACTAACACACGTAGCATCATAATATGTCTACTCATCAAACCATCTTACTATACTTTCCAGAAATCAATACAAGTCTTTCTTAAACACATAAGTAAACCGTTCATTTTATCTTTCTTAAGTCGTTATACCTAACTTCCCATAAAGCTAGTATAACTCTTAAGCTTTTTGTTTAAAAACCAAGTATTATTCTTCTTTCAAAAATGATTCATAATTCTTTTGAAATACTTCAAGATTCTTATTATTTAGACTCAAGTCAAAAGATGTCAAGTAAAACCATGTTCAGTTAACACACGTACGTCTACCGAACTATATATATATTTTAAAATATCATGCTCAAGAGGATAGGAAGAATCACATACCTCCTCGGCAAAATCCACCTGCCAAGTCGAATATGTCGCGCGCAGAGTATCAACCTATAATAGTCAAATACGTCTATCAACGTCTAGACTATTCTGTAGAAAGTTCTAAGCAGAGGGTTCTCTATTCTACGGAAAAAATTGGGCAGCACTTCCCTACCCGTCATACTACACAAGTCTACTGTAAATACAGTCCTATGTAAGTACAGTTCAATCTTCTTTAATATTCTTCTGATGTGAATTCAGTTCAATTCTCTTCTTTAATAAACTTCTATATCTTATACTCAAATCTAAACTACTCTTATATGTAATCTCCAATTACAATAGAAGGACAAGAGTATTTACCTCGATAAGCCCAAAATTATCCAAGTTTAAATGTCGATCCTGAGCAAGGTTTAGCTCTTAATTTGCACGCTCCGGTAGCTCCAAGAAACCCTTAGAAGTTTCTAAACAACTTCTACTAATACTTCAAACCAACTATGAAGATTTCCCCAGGGTTTCGTTTAGTGACTAATGGATATAAGGTAGTATTTCTGGGCTTTTATTATAGAGGTGACTTTGGAATACTACAAGGTATTTGGCTAAGGTATTTTGGGATAGTAACAATACTTTGGAGAATATTTTTCTACCAAGGGGGTTGGGACGAAACTACAAGGAATGGGGGGAAGGGGGGTGTTTCGGACGAAACACTAGGCAAGGGGGGGAGGAGAGGACTTGGACGAGAACACTACTTAGAGGGAAGGATTTTTTAGACTTGGAAAATGTTTAGTGGATGAAGAAGTCTTGCACAAGAGGGGGGTATTTATAGAACCTTCAATGGACAAGATTAAAACAAATGGGGGGTGAAGATTTGGATCCATGTGAAGAATGAGGTCTTCCAACCAAGTGTCCACCACAATGTTGGGACATATGTCCACCACAACATTGGGACATATGTCCCCCACAACAATGAGCCATGTGGCCTTCCACTAGGCACAAAAACCGTCCAACTTACCTACCCCCACTACCCAAAAAAATATCTTGCAAGACTTGACCATTTGACTTGTCCACTAGGCAACCCTTTTCGTCCAACCTATGCCAACTAAGGGTGACACATGTCGCCCTCCTATTGGTCCAAAATATTTTGTCTCTCGGAAAAATCCGTAATCGGTTAAAATATTAAAAACGTAGAATTTCCTTCACAAGGTTCGGAATCTTTTCCGTCGAAAGTTCCCAATTTCATCCTTAACCTAATTAGGGTTTGTACAAATGTACGTACGTCCTCACATACATACTCTGGAAAAATACGGGGTATAACAATAAATATAACCATGTCAGGATAGGGGCCCCCATACCACAAGTGCATATATGAAATCATACCGACTCCGTCTAACATCTCCAAAACAAGTTGTGTTTTGACAATACTGTTGAGCTGAGATCCTAGTGGAAATGAGTGTTGCTCCGACTGTTGGTACCTGTGAGTATGAAACACAGTGCACAAGAAATGGGACGTCAATACGAATAATGTTTACAATACATAAGGCAAGAAAATTTAAATAGATACAACAATGGAAAGGAGAATAAGGAGGAACAACTTGTAACTCTAAATGCCACTAGGGACCATGATATGCATAAGTATAATATTATCATGTATATAACGTCGTAGGCTTCTGTGAGTTATATAGTATATCGTGTATATAATGTCGTAAGACTCTGTGGGAAATATCATTTATATAGTATATCGCGTATATACCGTCGTAGGCAATATCATTTATATAACATATCGCGTATATAATGTCGTAGGCCTCTGTAGGCAATATCATCAATATTGTATCTATATAAGCTATATATATAACACCATAAGCATCTGTGGGTAACACAGATATATAAAACATATACAAAAGGACCATTGAAAGGATATGGAATATTCTCTTGAACATGTCGGAGTTTTGTAAGGTAGTTACACCTCCGACTACCCTTATGCCACTAACATATCATATTTAGTCTTTTTTGTGAATCAATAATAACAAATAAATGTACTTTTGATTTAGTCTTCAAGAAACCAACAAGGACCTTATTACCTCAGGTTATGAATGACTCGATAGAATATGAAAAGTTCTTTCAATGAAGAATCGGTAAGTACATCAACAATTAGACATGATGTGTTACAAGTACATTCCTAACGACTAAGAGTAGAGTCTTTATGAGAAATCATTTCATAAGTATTGTTTCTATATCGATCATGCCAAAAGAAATGAGGGTAAGCCTTGCATATCTTATCGTCGTATCTATACAAATTCCACGAGTACTTGTACATTCTGCGAATAATTATCTAAATCATATAGATGATTTGGATCAAGATTGAATCAATAAACAAAAACCCGAGTCATTATGACATTTCGTCGAACACTTAATGCGCATACAACTTCATCTTTCTCTACAATGTCAATCCAAAGCCTATACAACATTACTAGTTCCTTTTCCTCCTTCATACCGTTCTTAACATTACCAACAACTACAAGTCACAATTTAGCCATGGAATACCTCAAGAACCATGTTAAATCAGCCCAACAATTACTTACTTAAAACCACATCTCAAGAAATATCTCTAGCGTCTATCTTGAGTTTTCGTTCCACTTTTACACTTATCCAAGACAAGGTTTAACTTAAGCACAAGAAGAAGAATACTTTACATACCTTATAAAACATCTTCAAGCTGAAATCCAAGCTTGGCTTAGCTAACAACACTCCTCAGCTCCACCACAACACTATAGAGCTCTTCTTATTTACTCTCTTAATGTTAGATGTTGTACTTAGGTAACAACACTTTGTATTTGTATTTGGACATTGGAGAAGTGTTAGAGGGTCTTCAGGAAGGCTTAGGGACTAAGTTTGGTCAAGAAATTGGCAAGAATGAATCTTACAACAAATTTAAAACATTGAAAAGTCGGCCACCACCTAGATGTAGACTTGACGTATATGGTCCGTACATATATATATACTATTCGTACATGTGGTCGTACAATATGTACGGTACATACATGTGGACATAATTCTCAAACGGAAAGTTACCAACTTCCCCAAGAATAATACAGTGCTCAAGTCACAATTGTACGGGTCATACCTTGATGTACGTACATCTCTTCGTACATGTTACAACTTCCACGAAACATGGAAAAACATATCCCATTTTATTCATCTAACTTTCACTTCTCGACACCTCTATAAAAAAGTCGTAGACCACCCTTATTCTCTCTTAAAGTCACATACCTTCCCAAAATACTTAAATTAGCTGATGACATAACTTAATGTAAAACTACAAGGTGTAACAAATTGCAGGTTGCTAAGTACTTCTCAAAGATTGATCTTCGATCCTGTTATCATTAGTTGCAGGTCAATGAGAAGAACATTCCAAATATGTCTTTCAAGACTAGATATGGCCATTTTGAGTTCCTCGTGATATCATTCAGACATAATAATGCATCGACAACTTTCATTGACTTCATGAATCAATTGTTCAAGCAGTTCTTAGATATCTTTGTGATCATATTCACAGATGACATTTTGGTAAATTTGCGATCCAATGCGAAGCATCTAGATCATTTACGAATGGGGTTATAGACGCTCCAAGATTGTAAGTTGTATGCAAAGTTATCCAATTATGAGTTCTAGTTGAATTCAATAGCCTTTCTTGGATATATCATTTCAAATGAGGGCATTAAAGTTGATAGCTAGAAGGTTGAAGATGTGAAGAATTGGCCGAGGCCTACGACTCCCACAGAGGTTTGTAGTTTTTTTGGCTTAGTAGGTTATTATCTAAGGTTTTTATAGGGCTTCTCTTCTATTGCTTCCCCATTGACGAAGCTGGCCCACAAGGCGACCAAGCTTCAATGGTTAGATGTATACAAGTAGAGTTTTTAAAAGTTGAAAGATAATCTTACATCGGCACTGATGCGCGATTTATGCACACACTTTAACGCAAGTGCACGTTGTCGAGTCAAGTAATATAGTCTTGGAAGACCGAGTTATCGTCCTCAGGGATTAGTGTTCAAGTACCAACTTCTATTCTTTGTTATCTATTTGGTGACCGATATTTGAGTTGTTGATTATGACTAATAATTATAAATACTAATTAACTAAAATTGTTTACTTCAGTGATGATGGAAATAGGGCTTCCAAATCTCCTCAACTATCCACTTATATTACTTACTAATGCAATTAACTATGGTTCTTCTTCTTTTGGAGATAGCAGGTTTACTAATCCGTTTTATACTGCTGTTAAGGTTATATAAACACTCAACCCCAGTACAGCTCCTTTCTACCTTTCGGTGATAAGGATGACTCTAGAGGAGGATTAAGAATAAAAACCTAATAATGCTACACAAGTAATTGAGGTATTTTCATCCCCAATTCGACCTATGTCTACCCAACTACAACATAGTCACAACCACCCCTTTCGGATTTCGGTTAGAAATCATATAAGTAATGATAATTAATGATCAAGTAATTACCAAGCAATCAAATCATCTATTGGATAAATCTCAACAATAAGAAGAACAACCATAAATATGCATTAATTCATAAAATAAGGTTCAAGTGAATTGACATGGAAAACCCTATATTAGAATTAGTTCCTAGTCATAGACATGACAAGAACTAATTCAATATCCAACATAAAACTGAAAATAAAGTAAAAGAAAGAAAAGAAATTACTAAATAATGGTCTCCAATCTTGAACTCCAAGATGTCTTGTGAATTGGCAAGGAAGGGAACCCTTAATTCTGACCTAGGGTTCTCTTTTTATAGCCTCCAAACTGACATTAAGGTTTTCCTTCAGGCCTGGCCCATAATTCGTTCAAAACCCTGATTTTTCCCGCGTCGGCGCCGCGGCGCCGGAAGTTCTGCACTGTTCTGAAGATTAGGCGTCGCGGCGCTGCACTCTGCTGTCTAGAGGCGCCGCGGCGCTGGAACTTCTGCAAGCCTCTGAAGATTGGGCGCCGGGGCGCCTGGCCCTGCTGGCTGGAGGCGCCGCGGCGCTGGCCCGTGTCCGTGCCTGGTTCGCCACTTTCTCGCATTTCGAGCTCTGGAACCTCCACTTTTGCCATCTTTTCGCTCCCTTTCCGCCAAAGAGCCACTTTAACCAATTTGACTCAAAAGAAAGAAAATATATCCTAAGACGACACGTATTTGTACAAAACTGGACAAGAGACTAACTAAAAACGACTCAAAAAGTGTATAAAATACACCGATCAAATACCCGCAAACTTAACCTTTGCTCGCCCTCGAGCAAAGATCAAAAGAAAGAAATAAAGACTCAAGGAAAAAGAAAATAGAAGGACTCAATGACATTGATCACTTTGCTGCATTTGTGTTACTTAGAAAAACATGAAGATTAGCAAAATAATATGCAGGAACATATAGCATGAAATTTTAGCATTCTAAACACATTAAGCTAGATATTTCGCAAACTCATTTTTATCATACTTAATGGAAGTCAAAATACTGAATCATGCATGTTAATTTCAAAAATTTTATGGCATTTTTACTTGCTATTCTCCACTAATCATGGATATGCATATAAGAGATCTTCAGAACTTTTCAGGGTTGTAATGTAGGCTTAGGCATGGGTAGGTAAAAATAGGCATTTAGGCTCATTTTGTGTACCATAAGCTCTTTAGCTTTTCAATGTTTCCCTTTTCTTTTGATTTCTTTCCTTCACTTCATATCTATCTTTCCCCTCTTTTGTTTTGAGAGAGTGAAGTGTATTATAATAACAAGCACCCCCAAACTTAGGCTTTTGCCTATTTCTTATTACTTTTTTATTGGGGTGCATCAAACTTGTTCACTCTTTTTGTCTCTTTTTTAACACTTTCTATTCCAACCATTTCACATTTTTACTTGTGGCACATGTGTGAAAATATAGGGTGTCAAAGAAAAAGTTTCATGTTTAGGCTCAACGGGGCTGACTAGGGATATTTTTAATGTCAGAGATAGAAAATAGTGGTAAGAATTGGCTAACAAAGAAACGCCTGAGTCATCTCCCTAACATGCATATCCTAACTATTTCGCCTCAAATAGCAAACAATCATACACATAAGTTTTAATCATTTATCATGCACAATTCAAGCAAGAAACTCCAAATAGACAGATTTCATGAGTTTTTGGCATCTCTAACCTAAGTGTTTAGATAGTTGCTTCTAATTCCATTACATTATTCCACCTTACTTCACTAGGTGTTTCTAGTAACTACAACATGCATGATCTTTGACAGACAATTATGACCCAAAAAGAAAAAAAATTATGACTCAAAAATACACAAAACAAATCAAAAAGACTCAAACATACTATAACAATAAGACACAAATAAGACACCCCCCCCCAAACTTAAATCACACATTGTCCCCAATATGTGCAAGACTCAAAGATAATAAAAGAAATAGGACACTTACAAACTTGGTTTAAAATGGTGGCGGTGGCGGTGGCGGTGGATAATGTATCGACCATTGGTTGAACAGGGAACTCATCTCGTCAATTCTCTAGTGCAACTGTTGTTGCCCCTGCCTCAATTCTTGTTGTCCTTGTATCACCGTGTCAAAATTCTGCATCATCATTCTTTGGTTCTGGAACAACTGCTCCATCATGGGCACTGGAGGTTCTGATTCTGTGGGTGGCTGATGGCTGCTTCCTGCCTCATAGTGAGCCTCTGTTTCAGGCTCATCCTCATCCATGGCAGCCTCTGCTGCTGCTGGTGGTGCTGCTGGTCTCCATCTCGCTGCTGCTGGAGGGATTGGGTCTGGGAAGGAGTGCACTATCCCGTATGACACATGAAGTTGATTTTTCTCATAAGTATCAGTGGGTAGGGTTGGGACCCCATTTATGGCGCATAAACTTGTAATAAGTGAGTCATGTCCCAACCCACCTGTTGTTACCAACCTACTGGTCTCTTCAATATTTTGCACTATCTCCTTCCCAACATCAATCGTCTTCCCCGTCATAATTCCATATATCAATTTGATTATGTCTTCTGGCACTCTGGTGAAGTGCGTTGATGGAATCAAAGCGACGAAATACAACCAACCTTGGTCGCTTTGTTGAGCCGACACCGCCGATCCTCTTGACCCATTTCTGGCAAATTCATATGCATCCCCAGGGTAGCTTACTGTGTCTGCGACGGCATTCCAGTCGATGTTGGTGGTACTTCTAGACCATGTTCTAAAATAGCTCCAATCACCATCTCCTCCTTCAACATCAACTGTTTCCAATAACGCATTGACCTCTTCTGCCGTCACAGACACATATCTTCCCCTCACAAAGCATCCATTTTCCACCTTCTCCGGAAGGTTAGCATAAAATTCATGCACCATCGTTGTGTTCATTGGTGTTATCTTGTCCGGGTTTACAAATCTTTTCCACCCCCTCATATCAATCATCGTCCGAATGGGCTCATAGACATCCCCCTCCTCAAGCGAATCCCTTTGATAATCCATTCCTCTTTCAGGGATTAATGGCGTAGTACTAAGTTTTTGGTATCTATCATGAGCTCTTCGGCTGACAATCCTAGTATCATCATATTGAGGGGCTGAGGTGGATGTGGAGGCTCTTTTCTTTCTGGCAGACATTTTTAGATAACTTTTTGCAGCGTTTCCTTCGTACCAACAACGTTAACCAATACTATCACCCAACAATTAGCAGCTACAACACCTATCACCCCCAAACTTCACTTAAGAAGCTCCTGCACAACACACACACTCACCTTGTATACTCTTCCTCGAAATCTCACAACCAATTTTTAACACCCCAACAACTTCACAGATACAACACTCCTCCAATCTACTACCTCCTCTGTCTACAGTAAAGCTTTCAAGAAAAGATAAAGATTACCTTTTGACTGTGTTCTTCAAGGTTTTCTTGCTTCTAATGGTGATTTGAGGTAATGGGATGAGGTTTGTTGGTTAAAATGGTTAAGGATTTAGGGATTTTAAGAACTTTGGTTGTGTTTGGGTTTGGTTTATGGAAGATTTTTAGGTAAGGTGTGGATTTTTGTGGGTTTTGTGGAGAGGACGATTTAGGTTTTGATTTGGAATTGGGGAAAAATCGGATTTGGGCGTCTTTAAATTTCTGGATTTCGTCTCTGTGCGGCTCTTACTGGCGCCGTGGCGCTGATTTATCGCGCTCTTCTGGACTTCTGCGCATGGCCTCAAACTTCAGATTTTTTCTGGACTTTTGGCGCGCCACCTGCTCGCTGGCCGCGCAAACTTCAGCGCCTTTACGCTCTTTTGGCGCGCGCTCTTGCGTATGGCGCTACCGTTTTCTAGAAATCACGGCTATTCTTGCTTTTGCCTTCCAAATTTGTTGGCCCCTGTACCTGTCATCACAACACATAAACAAGACCTCCGTGAGACTGTTCTAAGTAAAACTAACTACATTAAAATAAACAATTTTAAATATTTTGGGCTGCCTCCCAAGTAGCGCTGTCTTTAACGTCTTTTAGCCGGACACAACTTCCTTACATCAAGAGGTGTGGGGTAGATTAACCCCACAACCAATCCATTTTTTTAACATTCGCCTTTTTCTTCTTCGATTCTTCTTCTTATAGTTATTTTCAAGCGATGGTTCAGTGGCACATACCTGCTTTGGCGGAGGTTCAACATCATGTACTTGCTTTGGTGAGCCTATCTCCCTTATTTTGGCTTGCACTGGCTCACAGGAGGTTCTGATGGTGCTGATTGCAAAGCACCTGCTCATGACCGGTGGCTCAATAACATGTTTAAATACTTTAAACACCATTTCTTCGCTCTCTACCCTTAGCGTCAGCTCACCCTTTTCTACATCAATCAGGTCTCTCCCTGTTGCCAAGAAAGGTCTCCCCAATATGATGGGAATCTCCGCATCCTCATCCATGTCAAGAATGAGGAAATCCGCAGGAAAAAAGAATTTTCCTACTTTAACAAGCACATCCTCAATCTTCCCCCTTGGGTGCACCACCGTTCTATCAGCTAGTTGCAAGCTCACCGTGGTTGGTTTTGCTTCACCTAATTCCAATCGTTTAAACACCGACAAAGGCATCAAATTTATACTCGCCCCTAAATCACAAAGGGCCCTATTGCATGTCACCTTGCCAACTGTGCAAGGCAATGTAAAGCTCTCTGGGTCCTTGAGTTTAGGGGGAAACTTCTTCTTCAAGATAGCACTGCACTCCTCAGTCAGTGCCACCATCTTATACTCTCCCAATTTCTTCTTCTTCCCCAAAATTTCCATTATGAATTTAAAATAAGAAGGCATTTGCTCCAACGCCTCGATGAAGGGTATGTTGATATGTAACTTTCTGAACGTCTCCAAAAACTTGGAGAATTGCTTATCAACTACCTTCCTCTGCAATCTTTGTGGGAACAGAATCTTCTCAGTATACTCCTTCTCTGGAGCTTTCTCTAATACTGGGCGAGCTTCAACCACCTTCTCTTTCTCTATTTCTACCCTCTGTTCAACCATAGGCTGAGGTGCTATTCATTGCTTTCGCTCCTCATTTGTCTTGCTGACATTGTTCTCTAGGGTTCATCTCTGTGTTGCTTGGTAGTGTACCCTGTGGTCTGTTGTTCGATAGCTTTGCTAGTTACCCCACTTGTGTTTCCAAGTTTCTGAGCGAAGATCTAGTCTCTGCCATGAACTGGTTCTGGGAGTTGGTGAGTGTCAACAAAGTTGCTCTCAGCTCGTCTGGCTTTTCTGGTTGGGCAGGGCCACTGAATTGTTGAGAAGATGAGGCCTGAGTGAATGGCTGCTGGTGTTGGTACTGGCCTCTAAAGCGGTCGATGCCCTGCTCGCTCTCCATGAGAAATTTGGGTGATTCCTCCACCCTGGATTGTAGGTGTTTGAGTATGGGTTGTTCTGGGGCCTCTGATAGTTCCCTACAGCTTGGCACTCTGCTTGCTCGATAAGCATGTTGTTAGGATCAGCTGATGGGCATCTATCGAAGGAATGTGGACCACCACACATTTCACAGCTCATTGGCATTTGCACTGCATTTCTGAGATCTTGTATGTTGTTACCGCTTAGTCAAAAAGCAACTTGGGCATTGAGCGATGATGGCATCAATTTCATGAACTCACACTGTTCTTCTACCACTCACTTGTCTATCCTCTGTGACATGGTTATTGGTGGCCATGTCTTCCAATAAGTCGTGAGCTTCATGGGCTGTTTTCCTCATAAAGGTTCCACTCACTGCATCAATAATTTTTCCGTCGTTCATTTCGACCCATTATAGAAGATGTGGACCAAATTCCACAACTCAATACTGTGGTGTGGACACTTCCTCTGCAAGTCCTTGAACCTCTCCCAAGCTTCGTATAATGATTCCCCATCGGCTTGATAGAAATTATTCAACTCCCCTCTCAACTTCGCTGCTTTGCATGGTGGGAAGAATTTTGCCAAAAATTTTTGTGCCAGCTCTTTCCATGTAAATATCGAATCTGCTGGCAAAGAATTCAACCACACTTTCGCTCTATCCCTGAGTTAGAAGGGAAAAAGCCTCAATCTGACGGCGTCATCAGTAACGCCATTGTATCTGAATGTTGCACACAGCTCCAAAAAATTAGCTATGTGTATGTGAGGATCCTCCGACGGCAATCCTCCAAACTGCACCGTGTTCTGCACCATACTTAGAATCGTCGGTTTGATCTCAAAATTATTTACTCCTATTGTTGGGAGCCTAATACAAGTTTGTGCTCCGTTCACCCTCGGCAGCACGTAGTCTCCCAAGCTTCTTTCCGCTTGGACCTGAACTCTCTCCTCTACATCCATTGGCACTCTCCGAGGCATTCTCATGTTAGGCTGATGATCACCTAACCCCTCATTCATCTCGTTATTGTTTTGTGCGCCTTCCATCTCAATTAAGGCTGAAATTCGTTAGTTCCTTCTGTTCTGTTTACAAGTTTTCTCAATTTCTGGATTGAAGGGAACAAGAGTGTCTGCTCCTCTTCTCCTTCGCATAAACTGAGTTCCTGAAACAGATCAAAAACAGACAAACGGATCACGGCAACTGGTTCTCACAAAAATGAAAAAAAAATGTAATAAATAAATAAATAAAAAACAAATTAGAAATTAAGAATATATAAAATTGATATTGAACTACGACAATCCCCGGCAACGGCGCCAAAAACTTGATGCGAGATTTATGCACACACTTTAACGCAAGTGCACGTTGTCGAGTCAAGTAATATAGTCTTGGAAGACCGAGTTATCGTCCTCAGGGATTAGTGTTCAAGTACCAACTTCTATTATTTGTTATCTATTTGGTGACCGATATTTGAGTTGTTGATTATGACTAATAATTATAAAGACTAATTAACTAAAAAAAATTACTTCAGTGATGATGTAAATAGGGCTTCCAAATCTCCTCAACTATCCACTTATATTACTTACTAATGCAATTAACTATGGTTCTTCTTCTTTTGGAGATAGCAGGTTTACTAATTCGTTTTATACTCCTGTTAAGGTTATATAAACACTCAACCCCAGTACAGCTCCTTTCTACCTTTCGGTGATAAGGATGACTCTAGAGGAGGATTAAGAACAAAAACCTATTAATGCTACACAAGTAATTGAGGTATTTTCATCCCCAATTCGACCTATGTCTACCCAACTACAGCATAGTCACAACCTCCCCTTTCGGATTTCGGTTAGAAATCATATAAGTAATGATAATTAATGATCAAGTAATTACCAAGCAATCAAATCATCTATTGGATAAATCTCAACAATAAGAAGAACAACCATAAACATGCATTAATTCATAAAATAAGGTTCAAGTGAATTGATATGGAAAGCCCTATATTAGAATTAGTTCCTAGTCATAGACATGACAAGAACTAATTCAATATCCAACATAAAACTGAAAATAAAGTAAAAGAAAGAAAAGAAATTACTAAATAATGGTCTCCAATCTTGAACTCCAAGATGTCTTATGAATTGGCAAGGAAGGGAACCCTTAATTCTGACCTAGGGTTCTCTTTTTATAGCCTCCAAACCGACATTAAGGTTTTCCCTCAGGCCTGGCCCATAATTCGTTCAAAAACCTGATTATTCCCGCGTCGGCGCCGCGCATACGCTCTTGCGACTGCGGCGGAGTTCTGCTGCTACGAAGATTAGGCGTCGCGGTGCTGCACTCTGCTGTCTAGAGGCACCGTGGCACTGGAACTTCTGCAAGCCTCTGAAGATTGGGCACCGCGGCGCTGGCCCGTGTCCGTGCCTGGTTCGCCACTTTCTCGCATTTCGAGTTCTGGAACCTCCACTTTTGCCCTCTTTTCGCTCCTTTTCTGCCAAAGAGCCACTTTAACCAATTTGTCTCAAAAGAAAGAAAATCTATCCTAAGACGACACGTATTTGTACAAAACTGGACAAGAGACTAACTAAAAACGACTCAAAAAGTGTATATAAAATACACTGATCAGGCACCTATCTTGACCCTTCCAGAAGGTTCAAATTGATATTTTGTTTATTGTGATGCTTCGAGTGTTGATCTAGGTTGTGTTTTGATGCAGAATTGTAAGGTTATTTCATATGCTTCAAGATAGTTGATAAATCATGAGCCACCCTACCCATGATCTTGAGTTAGCAACAGTGGTGTTTGCCTTAAAGATATGGTGTCATTATATATATAGAGTTCATGTTGATATCTTTACTGATCACAAGAGCCTTCAGTATAGCTTCCGACATAAGGAGTTGTATTTAAGGCAGAGAATATGACTTGAGTTGCTGTAAAACTATGATGTCATTATATTGTGCTATCCCAACAAGGTTAATATAGTGGAAGATGCCTTAAGTCATAAGTATGCGGGTAGTCTAAGTCATGTAGAAGCTTAGAAGATGTCGATGACTAGATACCTACGCTAGTTAAATAACTTAAGAGTTGGACTCTTTGATTCATGTGATAGACTTGTCGTTGTTCAAAATATGGAAGAATCGTCATTTATGACAGAAATAAAGGAGTGGCAATTTGAGGATCTTGAATTGGAAAAGGATAAGAGAGGGAATTTCATAGCAGAATTAAGGGGGGGAGGATGTTACATCTCATATTTCATATGTTAAGTTACATCGTAAGTTAGTTGACATAAGCTCGAAGGAAAAGATTATCTTTGCGGTTATAAGTATTTATGATATGTTTAACAAATGATAAGTAAGTTTCGTGAAGGTTAGAGGTTAAACAAATCAAAGAGTCTAAGTTTCATCAGTGTGATACATGTAATTCCGGGCTATGGTTTGAAACGCTTGACATATATAAGTAGACTCGAGCTTCGAATAATTTTGGTCACAATCAAGTATACAAATAAACAGTTCAGTGTATAAAAGAGGAAGTCTCGAAATAATTTCACACTTAAAAGTGTGACTACGATGGTTGGAAATAATATTTGTGTGTTCCAAAAGGAGCTATGGACTAGTGTTATACCATATAATTATGATAATGAGTACACAAAGTGTGTTAAAATTAATTATTATTTAAGTAAATTGAGATCAAGAAATTAATTATGTGTGTAACTGATTAAATAGGGGATTGTAGTGGAAGATAAGAAATTAATAAGAGTATTGGATAAATATTATATGGATATAATCCACATGTGACATTTATAAATGGCCAGCAATTAGAATCATATGCATCCAAATAAAGTGATTTGTCATCTTTAGTAGTGAGTAATATGTAGAACTCACCAAATGACTAACACGTGTAAAAAAGTACAAGTGTCATAAAAGTCTACTACTTCATTTTCTCGGCAATTCACATAAGAGAAGATATGTACTATGTAACAACTTCAACTCCAGCAAGAAATGTATACTTCAGTTTCTATATCAAATTTTAAGAGAAAAATATTTTTTTCTCAATAACATACGAATTTTGTTTACCGCTCTCTCGTTGTTCCATTTTATCGCGTTGCTAAATCAGGGCTTTCTTCAAAGTGAAGTAAGGTAGAAGAAGAAGAATTCTTGAGATATAAGGTAAGAATTCTCCTCTCATAGATATATTGAAGTTCATCCAGATTATAACTAACTTGTGGGATGGGAAATACAGAATTAATAGCGCGAAATCATATAAGGCTTTGTTATTGTCATGTGGGATCTTTGGTAATTGTTCTAAGTTGTTGTGCTACTTGATTTACTATATTCGATGTGTACTGGTTATTTTTAACTTGAGGTATGTCAAAGAAATAAGGGGGATGTTGTTCGATTCTGTCACGACCCGACCCCGGGCCCGCGACTGGTGCCCTACCTGGGCACCCCTTTCGGTATACATCAGAGAATAGCAGCGGAACATACACAACTGATAAAATGCTTAAACATAAAATAACAACAGGCTAGCCGATAAGGCCACCTTCCGTAAACTATACAAATAAAACAGTACATTTGTTTTCTTTACAACCCAAACCACAATGTGACTACAGACCTCTAAGAATAACAACTCTGGCGGGACAGGGCCCCGCCATACCCCTGAACGTACAACAACCGAAAATACCAGGGATAAGCCTCCGGAATAAAGGAGCTTCTCAACGGTGACGATGATCCTAGAGCGAGGATCAACAACTCAGTACTCTACTGCGGCGTGACGCGGCCCGAAAGTCGATCAACATGTACCAAATATGTGGCGAAATCTTGTAATGAAATCATAAGTCTATAATAAAACTGAAGACAGGTATGATAACTCATTTAACAGTACACAATGTCTTACTAACAATGAGAGTAATCAAGATTATACTTACAACATAAAAATAGGAAGCTCGCGATCAAAGCAGGACCACCCGCCCGCAGTATCATTAAGCAATCCTACTCATGGGACTATTTCACCCGCATAGGACGTGTGGACCCGCATGAGGTATTCCTCGCGTAAATGCCCGTCGCGTGGGACTATTTCACCCGCATAAGCCCATAAGGACTCGCATGAGGTATTCCTCGCATCATGGGTAGCAAATCCACGGAAACAGGTGGTATAACGTCTTGGGGGTTTACCCCTCATTTATACTCTTACCCTGAAGCAGGTGGTATAACGTCTTGGGGGTGTACCCCTCATTTATACTCTTACCCTGGAGAAGGTAGTATAACGTCTTGGGGGTTTACCCCTCATTTATACTCTTACCCTATCTCAACCGGCCATCATACATAACATAAGCCCTACCGGCTTATCATACATAACATAAGCACCACCGGCTTATCATACAATAAATAAGCAAGTTAAGAAATCCCCCTAACTTCTTATTAGTCTTATTCATATACACTCTCATTTTAGTTTACTTAAGGCACTAACATGTCATTATAAATCCGGGAGTTTAACCCAAAGTACTACGTACTTCTATTCTTTTAAAATGACTCATTTTCATATAAAACTTCCAAGATACTAATAACCGTAGTATCAAGTCGTAACTACATTTTAAGACAAGTCACAATACCTTTTTAGAAAATACATTTTCGGGCTTCTAAATCAAGTGACTTCTTTCTTTTAAAACCTTAAGCAATTGATGCCTTTAAATCAATTTGCCTTTCGTTATTTCAAGTCATTTAACATACTTAAATTACTTAGAGTAAACCACTCTTTTTAACTTTCCATAAAGCTATTATAACCAACTTCCCATAAAGTCGTTATACTAGTTTTATACATTAGCAACTTACATACTTCTTTATAACCAAGAGACTTAAACTTTACAACAAAACAAGTATCAATAATACTTTCAACATACTTAAAGTTTCTTAACTTTTGAAAACCAAGATATCCTTAATATTTAAACAAGTGAGTTAATTCCCTAACTCAATCAACTTGGACATTCTTAAAATAAGCCAAGGATATCAAATGGACCTAGATTGTCAAAATCTTGTACGTCTACCGTACTATACATTTACAACTTATTCATGCTCAAGAGATAAGAAAGTTCCACATACCTCTTCGGTTTAATCCACTTGCTAAGCCCAATTCGCCGTACGTAGTATGTCAACCTATAATGACCATAATACGTCTATTAACTTCTTACTTCAAACGTAGAATATTTCAAGTGCAAAGTCACTAAATTTTACGGAAAATCGGACAGCACTTCCTTTGTTTCTACATACTTTGCCACCTTTTTCAAGGCCGAATTCAATAACCAAACACGCCACATTTAAGGCTCAACAAAGTAGTTAACAATAGGGGATTACACGCTTAATCAAGACATGTAAAATTCCGTCCCACAATATATAACAAACTATTCTAAACTACAATGTCAATTCGGCAATTAGGGCAACAATACCAATTCTTCTTCCAATTTCTTTTCAATCCAAGTTGTTTAGTATAACATGTTATAAGGCCGCAATTGATTATAACAACTATAATCTTCAAGTAGATAACATGCGACGATTCTAGTTAACGACCAAATTGTAATTCAATTTCAAATGACTCAACATGTCATTTTCGGATTTGAGCTTCCAAATTTCCATAACACTTATCAAACTTCATAACACATATCACATGATCATTTCTAACTTATAATAACATGGAATATTCAATTACAAAATTAAGACGAAGATTATACCTCATTTAGCCCAAATATGATCCAAGATTGCAAGTCGATCCTTAGCAACTTTAGCTCCTCCTTTCGACGTTCCAAACCATTCCAAGCAACCTTTAGATGCCTATGAAGAACTCTTCTTCAAGTTACATCTTCAAAGTTGAATAACTCCTTAGGTTTTCCCTTGCGACTAATACGAAAACACCACATTTCCGGGATCTTTCTATTGAGATACACTTACAATACCCTTAGGTACCTTGGTTTAAAGTAGGGAGCTTATTGGACAACAAACAAAAAATTTCTTCTTGAACTTTTCTCCCAAAACCGAGAGCTCACTAAGAGTTCTTCAAGATATTTCAAATTTCTCTAAGTGTTGAGAATGACTAAGTCTTGCACTACTAGTAAGCTTATATTACACAAGGAAGGGTTAAGATTAAAACAAATGGATGGCTTGGATGCATTTTATTAAAATATCATGCTATGTGGGCTCATTGACTTGGTCAATGTTGTCAAGATCTTAGTCTAGCAAGACTTTCTTCATAAATATGGTCAAATGACCATTCTACCCATGCACAAATTCGACCAAGACCACTAGGGGGTGACACGTGTCGCCCTCTCATTCGTCGCAATATTTCGTTTTCCGACAATTCCATAATTCCGCTAAATTTTTACTCGTCTCAAACCTTAACATTTTTTAGTTCTTACGTACGTTCTTATAAACATATCCTGAAATTCCGGGGTGTAACATTCTTCCCCCCTTAGAAACATTCGTCCCCGAATGTTCCTTTGGGAGTCAAACTTAAAGATAGCGACATAGTCTTCTTTTACAACCCCTACATACCAATAATACCACACGAGGCCACATAACAATACTCATGCTAAAATGTCAATCTGAACCCCATGTGTCAACGTCGGTTATCTGCATAAAGCTTCTGCTGACTCTAAGCTTACTAATAATCTTTCCCGGATAAGCTTCGCCTTATCCACAGCCCGCTGAATCAAGTCTGGACCAAATAACTGAACCTCGCCTATGTCGAACCATCCAACCGGCGATCTACACTTTCTTACATACAAGGCCTCATACAGGGCCATCTGAATACTGGAAGGGTATATGTTATCGTACGTAACACAACAAGAGGCGATTAACCCTCCCGGCTATTTCTGAAATCAAGAATACAGGCCCGCAACCTATCCTCAAGTGCCTGGATAGTACGCTCTGCCTGTCTGTCGGTCTGAGGGTGTAATGCAACACTGAGACTCACATGTGTCCCTAAAACCCTTCTGAAAAACCTCCAGAAGTTATCTGTAATCGAGCTCATCTGTCTGACATCATAAACGTAGGAACCCCGTGCAGTCTCACAATCCCCTTGCTATAAAAGCTAGCACGAACCTTAGCCGAGTAAGTGGTCCTAACCGGAAGAACACGGCTGGTTTCGTCAGCCTATTTACCATGACCCCCAGGGAGTCGCACTTCCTCTAAGTACGATACCACCCTGTAACAAGATCCATTTTAATTACCTCCCATGTCTAAGTCGGGGTCTAAATCGCCTGTAATAGCCCACTGGGCTTCTGGTGTTCAACCATGACCTGCTACTAATTCGGATATTAAGCAACAACTCTGCTACGTCCCTTTTCCGGTCATCTTACCCATACATACATCTGAGGTCACGACACAACTTAGTCGACCCCGAACAATTTGAGCAATAAGCACTGTATGCCTCCCCTAAAACCTGCTGACTAGTCATGTAGCACCGGGTACACACAATCTATCCTCATATCACAGCACCTCATCCGGTGCTACTCAAACAGGTTCTTTTCTTCTCGGAGAGCCGTATCTCGATACCGTATCATAACTGAATCCTCATACTGTCGCCTCTTTACCTCCTCAACGACGGAAGACTCGGCAACCTCTCGGATCTAAACTTCATTAACCTTGGAAACAAATAATCGAACCCCTAGGCTCGGTAACTGAAGAATCTCACGGACCACGTCTAGTCTATCTGGCTGCCCATCTGGCATACTACCCTTTGATCCGCGACTAAGAGTATCTTTAACTGTCTTGGCTTTCCCTGGGTGGTATAGGATATCGATATCACAATCCTTGAATAACTCTAACCACCGTCGCTGTCGCAAATTCTACTGCCTCAGTCTGCAGATATACCGGAGGCTTTTGTGGTCTGCACAAATATCCATATGAAGTCTATATATACGTCATGCCCCCCAAATCTTCAAGGCATGATTTAACTGCCGCCAGCTCTAAATCGGAAGTGGCGTAATTTCCTTTCCTGCTTCCCTAACTACCGGGAAAACATAGGCTCTATCCTTATCGGGTTGCGTCAGCACACAACCTAGCCCAACACCCAACGTGCTATCATAATAACCTAACCCTCTAGTCTTTCAGGAGGAGTTAGAACTGTAGTCGAGTCAACTTATCTTCCAATAACTGGAAGCCTTTCTCATTCCTGCGAAATATTCGGGTATCCTTAATCTCACTTATGGTTCCTGTTTCCCTTTCTCTGTTGCAACCAAACTTGGTCACTAAACTTAGATTTGATTCCTTTTCTTTCCCCATGGCTAAGACTTCCTGTCAATCACAATTTTGGGGGGGGGGATTTCCTTGATCTCGTAAAGTAGTAACCCGATTTTCCTTTCCCAGTTTGTAGAGCCTATAGCTAGGTGTTACCACATTTCCTCAAAATGTTCTTACTTCTCATTATTTACTAATGGTCTTTACACTAGTCTGAGGTAGTCATATCTCGTGCAACTTACATAACCATAGTCGTATTCTCCTTTATCATTCTGGCCATATCCTTACCTTAGGCTTATTATTAGCAAAAGTATTTCTATCTTGATTCATAATCGTACAGTTTCATACATGCGTACAACCTGCATTTATATCTTTACGATACTTCCTCGACCAATTCGTACGTCGTTTTTAATTACCCCAACACAACACTTTTCCCACGGTTATCTACAACTGTAACCTATGGCATGACGATACCGAAGACTTTACCAGTCTCATATCCTGCGTCTAACAACATGGGTACACGCAATCCCATAATACGTAAAACTGTCCTTTTACGTGGGGAAGAGAACTTATCTCCCTTTCTTAAACTTTCCTTGGAGTCACAACCCTAATCACAGGGTCCTCTTGCGGTCCAGTAATTATCTAATCATCACACACCACCCTTAAGTTCGTGTAGATTTTCCAACCTACGAAAGATGCCCTCAGCTTTCCGCCGGCAGCACTCGTACTTATTTTATTCTTGCCTTGTACATTTTCCTGAAATTATCCGGAAGGTCGTGGCCCTGACCGCCACACCACACCAACTCCAAGTACCTCCAAGGGCACTTAACATAAATTCCTTCAAATTCAATTATTACTTACTTTCTGCGTCAATTTACCTCAAGTGAACAAGTCACACAGACTTAAAAAGAAAAACAATGATGCCAAAGAAGGAAGGATAATTCACTGGTTACTACCACTTCTCTTCCTTTACACTGGATAATCAGCTTACCAGAAAATTGGAATGGAGCCAATCTTTCTCTGCAGTCAACGTTGGCATAACAAGAGGCCAACTAGCCCGTACTCATAATGACCTCAATGTCTGTCATAACAGCTCTGCTAGGTCTGCTAGGGTCCAACGACTGTATCGTTACCGGCAACTATTATCTACCCGCTCAGCTACCACCCAACACTCACGGTGTAGTCACCTCGAAAGGTTATCATAGATTCAAGCTTTATTTCTTTACACTTGGTTGCTCTCTTTTTCACTGGTCGTACTCTTTCCGTACTTCTAAACTTATACTAGCATACGTACATAAATTTCATACTAATTCTGGCCTCCACTCTTTGGAGTTACTAAATTAAACAATATAAGGCCCATTCCGGCTCTCACAACCTGGTTCCGGTGGAACACATCCACGAACCCGTAAAATGATTAACTAAACTTGGGCCTTGCACCCTCGTGACCCTGTCACGTAGCGGGACTACTACCAACTGATCCCATTTCATTTCAAGCTATGAGGCGACCCTTAATAGGTCCCCAACCCGACTCGGCGTCGTATTTAACTCTTTTCCTTGGTCTGTCTTAACTTTTTACTACCCGAGAAGGCCTTATATACCTAAGGTCTCGGTGGTTATCACATTCTTAGGCTCGCAATTTCCATGCTCCATGCCTACCTTATCAGTCCCCCCGTAAACGGCTACAAAACTTATCGTAATATCATAATCGTGTTGTCTTGACCACAACACCATACTTACTCCATACGGATCTCACCCGTACCATTCTCGAAATCCTACTACGTAGCTCAATCTATTAACATAGTCTTCCATTAATTCCCTTAATAACAACTTCTTAAGGGTCCATTTCCTTCTCAGACAGCTCATCATTTCCTAATTATCTCAAATTAGTACGTAAAACCTTGATGAGAATTCATTAAACTGTTTCATACCTTCCCGGTATTTATTTAGTCCTTACCAAATCCTGGTAATCTAAAATCATTCTAGGCAACACGCGTCTGACCCTCATACATAAATCCGTATAGTTGTATGTCACAATACCAACTACAAACATTACCAACCTGGATACGCAATCCACATAATCTTTTGGTCACTGCTGCCTTTATCGTAGCTGCAAACAATCATAACTTGTTAGGGAGAGACGACCATAACCATACAGCTCTATCGCACGATCTTAGAGTGAGAAGAATGGAAACCAATCCTAAATGTCCTGCAGCCTCCTGATTATAGATGTGGTGCACAACACACCGATAATCAAGACTCTACTAGACACGATGCGTAGACACTTTCCGAGGACTAATCGCTCGATACCACTTTGTCACGACCGACCCGGGCACGCGGTGCCCTACACAGGCACCCCTTTCGGTATACATCAGAGAATAGCAGCGGAACATACACAACTGATAAAATGCTTAAACATAAAATAACAACAGGTTAGCCGATAAGGCCACCTTCCGTAAACTATACAAATAAAACAGTACATTTTTTTTCTTTACAACCCAAACCACAATGTGACTACAGACCTCTAAGAATAACAACTCTGGCGGGACAGGGCTCCGCCATACCACGAACGTCTGACAACAAGCAATACCGAGGATAAGCCTCGGAATAAAGGAGCTTCTCAACGGTGAACGGTGATCCTAAGAGCGAGGATCAGCGCTCAGTACTCTACTGCGGCATGAACGGCCCGAAGGAGGTCGATCTGACATGTACCAAATATGTGGCCCAGAAATGCGTAATGAAATCATAAGTCTATAATAAAACTGGAGACAGGTATGATAACTCATTTAACAGTACACAGTGCCTTACTAACAATGAGAGTAATCAAGAGTATACTTACAACATAAAAATAGGAAGCTCGCGATCAAAGCAGGACCACCCGCCTGCAGTATCATTAAGCAATCATACTCCTGGGACTATTTCACCCGCATAGGTCGTGTGGACCCGCATGAGGTATTTCTCGCATAGGTTGTACCCGCCCGCATGGGACTATTTCACCCGCATAAGCCCATAAGGACTCGCATGAGGTATTCCTCGCATCATGGGTAGCAAATCCACGGAAACAAGTGGTATAACGTCTTGGGGGTTTACCCCTCATTTATACTCTTACCCTGAAGCAGGTGGTATAACGTCTTGGGGGTTTACCCCTCATTTATACTCTTACCCTGGAGAAGGTGGTATAACGTCTTGGGGGTTTACCCCTCATTTATACTCTAACCCTATCTCAACCGGCCATCATACATAACATAAGCCCTACCGGCTTATCATACATAACATAAGCACCACCGGCTTATCATACAATAAATAAGCAAGTTAAGAAATCCCCCTAACTTCTTATTAGTCTTATTCATATACACTCTCATTTTAGTTTACTTAAGACACTAACATGTCATTATAAATCTGGGAGTTTAACCCAAAATACTACGTACTTCTATTCTTTTAAAATGACTCATTTTCATATAAAACTTCCAAGATACTAATAACCGTAGTATCAAGTCGTAACTACATTTTAAGACAAGTCACAATACCTTTTTAGAAAATACATTTTCGGGCTTCTAAATCAAGTGACTTCTTTCTTTTAAAACCTTAAGCAATTGATGCCTTTAAATCAATTTGCCTTTCGTTATTTCAAGTCATTTAACATACTTAAATTACTTAGAGTAAACCACTCTTTTTAACTTTCCATAAAGCTATTATAACCAACTTCCCATAAAGTCGTTATACTAGTTTTATACATTAGCAACTTACATACTTCTTTATAACCAAGAGACTTAAACTTTCCAACAAAACAAGTTTCAATAATACTTTCAACATACTTAAAGTCTCTTAACTTTTGAAAACCAAGATATCCTTAATATTTAAACAAGTGAGTTAATTCCCTAACTCAATCAACTTGGACATTCTTAAAATAAGCCAAGGATATCAAATGGACCTAGATTATCAAAATCTTGTACGTCTACCGTACTATACATTTACAACTTATTCATGCTCAAGAGATAAGAAAGTTCCACATACCTCTTCGGTTTAATCCACTTGCTAAGTCCAATTCGCCGTACGTAGTATGTCAACCTATAATGACCATAATACGTCTATTAACTTCTTACTTCAAACGTAGAATATTCCAAGTGCAAAGTCACTAAATTCTACGGAAAATCGGACAACACTTCCTTTGTTTATACATACTTTGCCACCTTTTTCAAGGCCAAATTCAATAACCAAACACGCCACATTTAAGGCTCAACAAAGTAGTTAACAATAGGGGATTACACGCTTAATCAAGACATGTAAAATTCCGCCCCACAATATATAACAAACTAGTCTAAACTACAATGTCAATTCGGCAATTAGGGCAACAATACCAATTCTTCTTCCAATTTCTTTTCAATCCAAGTTGTTTAGTATAACATGTTATAAGGCCGCAATTGATTATAACAACTATAATCTTCAAGCAGATAACATGCGACGATTCTAGTTAACGACCAAATTGTAATTCAATTTCAAATGACTCAACATGTCATTTTCGGATTTGAGCTTCCAAATTTCCATAACACTTATCAAACTTCATAACGCATATCACATGATCATTTCTAACTTATAATAACATGGAATCTTCAATTACAAAAGTAAGACGAAGATTATACCTCATTTAGCCCAAATATGATCCAAGATTGCAAGTCGATCCTTAGCAACTTTAGCTCCTCCTTTCGACGTTCCAAACCATTCCAAGCAACCTTTAGATGCCTATGAAGAACTCTTCTTCAAGTTACATCTTCAAAGTTGAATAACTCCTTAGGTTTTTGCCTTGCGACTAATACGAAAACACCACATTTCCGGGATCTTTCTATTGAGATACACTTACAATACCCTTAGGTACCTTGATTTAAAGTAGGGAGCTTATTGGACAACAAACAAAAAAAATCTTCTTGAACTTTTCTCCAAAAACCGAGAGCTCACTAAGAGTTCTTCAAGATATTTCAAATTTCTCTAAGTGTTGAGAATGACTAAGTCTTGCACTACTAGTAAGCTTATATTACACAAGTAAGGGTTAAGATTAAAACAAATGGATGGCTTGGATGCATTTTATTAAAATATCATGCTCTGTGGGCTCATTGACTTGGTCAATGTTGTCAAGCTCTTAGTCTAGCAAGACTTTCTTCATAAATATGGTCAAATGACCATTCTACCCATGCACAAATTCGACCAAGACCACTAGGGGGGGTGACACGTGTCACCCTCTCATTCGTCGCAATATTTCGTTTTCCGACAATTCCATAATTTCGATAAATTTTTACTCGTCTCAAACCTTATCATTTTTTAGTTCTTACGTACGTTCTTATAAACATATCCTGAAATTCCGGGGTGTAACAGATTCATTCTAAATAAGCTTGTCGCTCAATATACATGATATACCCGTATTTCATTAACTTACTGGAAGTGTTGTCGTCATTATAGGTTGAGAAACTAGATGATCTGCGTTGGTTTGGATTGTCAAGAATACCAACAAAGGTATGTTAAGGCTATCCTTTACTTCTTTCTGGAATGAATCCAACGAAAATGAAAAGTAAACGAATGTCCTTTGAAAAACAACTATACTCTTGTTAGCTAGAGATGCTTATGTTTTCTATCGCATCAAAGTACTACATGAATCTTGTTTGTCCCTTTCTCCTTATATGATATTATGTGTTCTTCTATTAGTTTCACGACATCTGATAACATGTTAATTACATAACGAGAGTCGGAGGTTACCAACCTTACATCACTCCAAAAGGTACATGATATTATTTTTATGTTTTCCATTCATTATATATATAGATATAGATATATATATATATATATATATATATATATATGAACACTGAACCTAGTCGGTCGGGTACAACACTTCTTATACACACCACTACAGTTGGGTACGTTATGATGATGTTGTCTCAAAGAGCATTTTGAGGCGATATGATATAGCGTTATAGAGTGGCTTGATTTATATATATATATATATGTGTGTGTGTGTGTGTGTGTGTGATCATAAGCATGCATGTTATATCACTCAGAGGCAGTTTAGAGTCCTAAGTTGATCCTTATTGCTTTTCTCTTGTGGTACATTTCTATTTATGTTTAATATATCTTACATTTCAGTACATTATTTTGTACTAACACCCCATTTATGGGGGCATTGTGTCTCATGCCCAAAGGTTCTGGTAGACATATCAATGAACCTTTCCAGTAGGATGTCTAGTTCAGTGATTCATCGACACACTCCAATTTTCCTGGAGTTGTTGTAGAGAGTTGGTACGCTATGCTACTTATGTATGTATGCATGATGAAAGAATTCCCACGAACTTGAACTCTCAACATGAGTCAAGAAGATATTTTCTAAGAATGTCAATGGTGATTGATCAACCTACACTTACATGCCTAATATGGCATGGAAAATGGAATGTAATCGGAGTTGTTACGTGAAGGGTAAAGAAGACATTGTATTTTTGGCATTCTTGTTGGTCTTGGCCGAGACCATGCATTCATTTTAGCTTGTATTTTTCCTTTACTTCTTAACTTAGATTTTAGTTCTTATTAGGACACATTTAATGAACCATGTAATGAGGTGACAAGGCCGAAAGTTCTTCCTACAAGTGGACAATGCCGAGAAGAATGTAAGAAGGACAAGGTGGAAAGGACAAGAATGATCTAGAAGCTAAGTCTTCCAAGAAGAAAATTCATGAACCAACTAGTTTATGAATTTGGCTATATTGAAGTCTTCAAAATCGTCCAAGGGGAGACGAAGAGATTGGAAAAAATGGTTTGTCAACCAAGTACAAAGAATGGAAGCTTCCAAACACATTCCAAGAAGATGAGATCCTTGAGAAGCCCAATTAATCCACTCTTCGACTTAGACTCCACAAAGAGGTATGAAGGAGTTGGAGTTCATCCTTGTCTCCAAGTAAAACCAAACCATTTCCCATTATGCACACCAAGGCCGAGAATACCCTTGACATCCAAGAAAACCCGAACCTTTTCCCATTTTCCCCACTTGGCCGAAGGGTTCAAGATAGAGTTTGTGTCATTTAGTTTGCCTTTTAGAATAATCCATGTACTAATATAAATAGGAACCCTAGGATGAATGTAAAAAACATGCTTGAGTTAAGTGTAATATAAAATCTAAGTCTTTAACTTGTGTGTTGGAACTTATCTGCTCCTTATATGGATCACCCTCCCTTCGATGTAAGTATCGATTAGGACTTGTGTGTCCTAGTCCATACCCAATATTGAGGAACCCCTTGGTGGTAAATAAATGTTGAAACTTGTGTGTACCAACTTAGTCTAAGCCTTGAGTCATTAAAGGGGCATCGATCACTCTTACTCGGCTAGATCACGGGCATTGTGTTTAGCAAACCCGATCTTGACCCTATGGTATTGATCACTCAATCCTTGGTGTCGGCTCGGGCAATAAATCCCCCATGTATTTGTCCTTGAGCATATCTTTCATACCTCACCAAAACTACAAACACTAAACATCCAAACTGAAACAACTAAGCCAACACTTAGACAAAATCCCTCATCCCCTAACTTGTGTTTAACCCTCACTCAAAATACTATATCCTGACTACCCTTACCTCCCTTAATAACATATAACCATACCCACTAAATCCCAACTCCTGAAACAGTCCACAAATGCTCGTCCAAACCAAACACCACCAAGTAGTCCGCATAATACAAACTTCTGAGAACCTCACTGTCCCGGTACTGTTCCACCACCAAACCACCAAAGTTCGATCATCACACTCACCCGAAACTAGTCTATAACCACCCCACAAAACGCCTTGACGTGCATCCTTCTATAATTTCCCGAAATCACCCTCCAACACCTCATTGTCCCGATAACCCGAGAAACCGAGAACCTCAAATTGCCATCCTATTTTTGGTCAACCCGAACATCCTCCACACCCGATCCACTTATACAACATCACCTCTCTTTACTCACATCAGATTGGTATCAGAGCTTGGACATCCCGTCCCATGATTTGACACTATGGTACAAGTAAGTGAAGAACTAAGAAGGGCCTTATCCGAAATAGTTGCGGAACAAGTACGATTATTGAGAAGAGACTTTTCGAGATATATCGGGTATAAAAGTGCTAATACAAAGGTTGTGCAAAGCAATGCAAGATATAAAAGTAAAGAATACCATGATTTGGGGAATTCATTTTGTTATACCCCATATTTCCAGAGTATGTATGCGAGGACGTACGTACGAGAATACGGCAGAAAGATTGGAAAGGAAGAAAGAGGTGATTTTTCCACGGAAAAGTTTCCGGTTTTTGTGAAGGAAAAAGGTTCGTTAATGGGAATTGGATTCCCAGATTTGGTATTCGGACTTCCTGGAATATTAGAGAATTATGGAATTTTATTTTCGGAAATGGTCACGTGGGGCCCACGGGAGAAATTTACGGTTTTGTGGGGCCCACTTTGTTTTCGAGATTTTGGCCATTGTGGATTTTTTTCGGAAGATGTTTTATTTTGGGCCAATAGGAGGGTGACACGTGTCACCCCCGCCTAGGTGGCTTGGCCGAAATGACATTTGTGCACAACACCCGGTTAGAGTCGTTTTTTGACGAAACGTTTTGCGTAGCTTGCGAAGGGAAAATTCCGGCTATGTCATTTAGTATTTTTGCGGATTTTTCCGAGAGACGAAATGTTTTGGACCAACGAGAGGGCAACACTGCACCTCGTTGGTGGACTTGAGCGGAATTAGGGCGAATGGATGGGCAAGTTGTGGTAGATATTTGTGTAGATATTTGTGAGGATTTGTGGAGTAGGGTTAGGGTGCACTTGGCTTGATCTTGGCCTTACACTTGCCTTGCACATGGCTTGATCTTGGCCGTTGGTTGGCTTTGGTTTTGCTATAAATACCCGGCTTCAAGACTTCATTCATCCAAAATGTTCCAAGTCTTGCTATCCTTCCTCTCCTCTTGTTTGACTCTCGCCCAAGAGCCCCCTCCCTAGTAAAGGCCCTTGGCCGAGAAACCCCTCCTTTGGGTGGCCTTGTGGTAGAGGTTCCACTCCACTCCAGTGGTGTGGCCAGAGCCTACCCCATGGTAGAAAGTTGTCTTCCAAGTATTGTTGTAATGCCCAAAAATACCTTAGCCTTGTACCTTGTAGTATTCCAAAGATACCTCTATACGTAGAGCCCGGAAATACTACCTTTTGTCCTTTTTAGTCTCAAACCGAAACCCTAAGGAAATCTTCATAGTTGGTTGAAGTATGTGAGTAGAAGTTGGTTAGAACTTCTAAGGGTTGTTTGGAGTGGTTTGGAGCGCACGGAGTGGAGCTAAACCTTGCTCAGGATCGACATTATAACTTGGATAATTTTGGGCTTATCGAGGTAATTATCTTGTCCCTCTATTGTAATTGGAAATTACATATTGTAGGAATATATAGTTGAGGTATACTATATATAGAACTGAACATTATTGTGCGGCAATGTCTTTTGACTTAAGCCTGAATTTAAAGAAAAGAACTGAACTGTAATTACATAGGACTGTATTACAGTAGACTTGTGTAGCATTGTTGTGAAGTAGAATTGTACACGTCCGGTTAGACGTGTAAACCCCCCCCCTGGTTGGCTTGGTAGCCGGCCTCGATAGAGGAGGAGATTTACGCTGTTGCGGGGGGGGAGGTGCTGTCGAATTTTCTGTAGAGAAATGGAACTTTGTGTTTTGAAGTTAATAGACGTTTGTGACCTTTATAGGTGAAAGTACTAAGAGTAGCGTATTCTACTCGAGGAGTGGAAAGGGCTAGCAAGGTTGTAGTACTTGGAGCATTTTGCTTATTGTCGATAAATCGTCGCGAGGTATGTGAACCTCTTCCTATCTTTTCTAGCATGATTGTTGTGAACTATGTAGTACGGTAGACGTACAGGTGCTAAGTGATTTGGTTGGTTTAAAACATAGGGTGTTATAATAGCTTTATGGGAAGTTAGTTATAACGACCTTATGTAAGTGAAAATGGTTTACTGATGTTAGAAGTTAAGAGACTTGATCTTATAAGATAAGAGACTTAACTTATTTGTTTTAATGTGGATGTTTGTGTGAAACCTCATTCGTGAGTAATGAGTACTTGGTTTTTAAAGGGATAATGTTTTACTGATTTCGGGAATCAGAATGTGTATCGACAGACCACTGCAGCGTAAATAAAAGGAAAATGTATTGAATAATGATGTGTTGTATTAAAACCAGTAGAAACCTCCATCTGCATAGAAGCTAAGATGAGACAAAATGATATTACATTTTCTAGATCATGGCTGCTGTAATAAGATCGTTATAAACAAGAATAAACTACTCACATATATGACATATGTTACTCAATTGTTCTAAAAAGGAATCAAGTGATTAAGTTTGGGAACTATGAAACCTTTTGAAAATGAGAAGTTGGAGTAATTGAAACTAGGCAAACTGGAACTTAGGAAAAGAATGTCGGTACTTGATTTTAAAAGGAAAGTGTTCTGGTTTACTTAAAAATGTGGGTTGGTCATTCTAATACTACGGGTATCGGGTGACTTTGATAAAAGTAATGGATCTCTTTTACAAAATTTAACGTACGTAGTACTTTAGGGCTAAAACCCGGACTTTGGTATAAAATGAAAGTACTTTGTGTTGTTGTGAAACTTGCCTATGCTTGTTGTTGTGAAGCTTGGCTAGGCTTATTGTGATAACCTTTGTTGTGCAAAGCGTTGTATTTCTGTGTTCTGGCGTCTCTCGATGGAGGTCGGTTGACTTGTTGAGAACTTACTTGGGCGTCGGCGGTGGCGGAGAAATTCCACAGATGCGTTCACGTTGATAGTATTATTGTTGTGCATCGCTATGGACATCTTGACACGCGATCGTAGCGCGCGGGTATGCTTCCATTTAGATTACCGCCTTGTTGTTTCCCTTTGGACATCACGACGATCGTAGCGCGCGGGTATCGTCCATTTGGAATGTTGTCTTATATTTCCCTTTGGACATACCGACACGATCGTAGCGCTGCGGGTATCGTCCATTTGGAATGTTGTCTTATTTTTCCCTTTGGACATACCGACACGATCGTAGCGCTGCGGGTATGCTTCCATTTGGATTCTTTGTCTTGTTGTTGAGTCACATGGACATGTCTACACCGATGCAATTCCGGCATGTGGCCATGGGACATTGGTATTATTGTTGCATCATGGACATGTCTACACCGTCTGATATTAGGGCATGCGGCCATAATGCGAACTGATTGATGTGGTGGGCGTGAGACCCATAGTTATATTGGAGTGATGATGTTTTATGTTGTGAATCGTAGTTTGGTTATCATACATGTCTCTGCTTTATATAGACTAGTATGATTTCATTTCTGATGTTATGCTGATTTCACATACTTGGTACTGTTGTCGACCTCGCCCGGGCTGCGTTCATCTGCATGGTAGAGGTACATCGATCGTGGATCCTCGCCATAGGATCACATTCAGCGCATTTGAAGCTCCGTTTCTCGGAGGCTTATCTTTTAGTAGGTGTTCACGAGTTGTAGGTTCTTGTACATTCGGGGTATGGCGGGGCCTGTCCGTCATAGTCATTAATATATCTTAAGTGCAGTAATCTTGTTGTGGGCGGGGTTGTAAAAGGATTAAAGCATTCGAGTTTTATGTATATCTTGAAGGCAAGCTGTTTTGGTTGCTTTGTTTATTTATTATATCTCTTGTTAAATGACTCATGTTTTATGTTCCGCTGATTTTCTCGATGTATGTATCACTAGGGTGCGGGGTAAGGCACCGATGCGGAGCCCGGGCAGTCGTTACACATTTTCTATGGAGGAAACTGAAATCAAGGAATTCTGAGAGAAAGAACAAAGTCGTGCCCTTTACTCTAACTCGTTGTATCATATTGAAGGAAAGGGAAGTACCTCCCCGATTAATCCATTGTATGGTCAATAAAATATGGAGAGAGATGTCACCCTAGCAGAGGTGTATGAAAACTCAATTCCCTAACATGTTCTAAGCATTCAACTTAATGCACACAGGAGCCGAAAAATGAACAACTATTTCACACTCGATGCAAAGTGAATGATATAGTATGCAACGTGATTATATATGAGAAGAGTTGTGTCAACTTGGCTTCTGAAGAGATTATACACAAGTTAAAGTTGCCCACTCTCAACCACCAAAATCCATATGACCTTCAATGGGTGAACCAATACGAAAAGCTAAGAATCATAACACAAACTCTTGTTAGCTTTCACATTAGAATGTATAAAGATGAAATATGGTGTGATGTCCTTCCCATGGATGCATGTCATAATGTATTGGGATAACTATGTCAATTGGATCGGAAGGTACAATATTATGAAGGA
This sequence comes from Przewalskia tangutica, assembly GCA_029844215.1. Lineage (NCBI taxonomy): Eukaryota > Viridiplantae > Streptophyta > Magnoliopsida > Solanales > Solanaceae > Przewalskia > Przewalskia tangutica. Next base: position 85,591,675 of record CM056735.1, on the reverse strand, counting down.
AGGAATACTTATTCCTTTCAAAAAGATTATAAGAAAATCCTACTAGTGCCAATATCACCTACTGAGGTGAGGGATATGAGAATCCGACGTGCAAAGAAGTGTGAAGCCGAGGACCTACCACTTGATGCACGAAGGGTAGAAGAAGAATCCAAGAAGGGGAGTCATGTGGATTCATTAACATACGATAAAAGGGAAAAAATTGCGGAGGTTACATTGGAAGATGCCGATGTGAAGGAATATGGAAATGATCTTACATCTGAAATACCATCGATGAAAGATAGTGAAATTGCTCTTAATTATTTTCAAGAAGCTCATTGTCTACTCATCAAGACTATGGATGTCAAGAACAAGAGTTGGTGGGCAAAGAACATAACTGAGAATGCCTTAGTCCCTACACAACACCCGCACTATGGGTATCGAAAGAAGTTTAGTCTGAATGTTGCCAAAAGGATAATGACCTCACTATGAAGTACATAATGCATATGCCAAGATTGAGAGATCTCTTGAGTGGAGGGAATATAATGCAATTGTTCCCTGAGGAAGAGTTGAGGGATGGACCCCGTCACATAAGGACCCGAGAAGGAAGTAAAACGAAGTTGGATTCCAATGTCAAACATGATTTAACTGAATGGTTTGTGATGCCATTTGGAGCATGTAACACTCCAAGCTCTCCCGTGAGTTTCATGCATAATTTTCTACAACCATTTACGGGTTACATGACATTACCCGAGGGCCTTCATGCTACTCCATCCAAAGTATGAAATAACCGAGGCTGGTTTAAGAACACAAGTGTTGCCCGAGATCATGAGTTGGTTTCAATTAGCGATATTTTTTTATGCTTAATGCAAGTGTACATATTGTTACAAGTAATATAGTCTGGTAAGACCGAATATCGTCCTCATAGACTGGTTAACAAGTACCAATTATCTAAGCTTTAGTTTCTATTTGGTGAACGTTAATTTGTTTGTATTTTTATCTAAAAATTAGAACTAAGTAAAGAAAATAAACTAAAGATGATAATACTTTGGTTTCAATCAGTTATGAAGGAAATAAGGCTTTCAATATCCTCAACTATCCACTCTTTTCAATCCTTAATGCAACTATAATGATTTATTCTTCTACGGTAAGATAGCGGTTAACTAGACTGTCTTATATTCCGGTTAGGATATATAATCGCTCAACCCCAGTGCAGAAACCTTCTATATTTCTATGATAGATTTTACCACATAGGAGGATTAAGAACAATAACATATAATGCTACACAAGTATCGGGTACTTTCATTCGCGATTTTACCCTATGTCTATTCAATTAAAGCATATCCAAATATCTCCTCTTAGTTCTTGATTCGAAATCATATAAGTTATGATAATTAGTGATCAGTTAACTATCAATCATTCATACCAATATCGAATAAATCTTAATCAAGTGAAGAAAAAATCAAACTAATGCATTAATTCATGAATAAGAGTTTCAAGTGATTAAATAGGAAAACCCTAATAAAGTAATTATCTCCTAGACATTGTCATGTCAAGAACTAATACAAATCAACATAAACTGAAATAAAAACAAATAAAAGAAAATAAACTTGAACCAAAGTTGTCTCCAATCTTGTGTTGTAGTCTCTTTTCCTCTCCAGAGTATGATGTGAGATGTAAGATCTCAGATGAATAATGAGGCTAGGGTTTAGGGATTTTATAGTTGAGAAAATATGGATTTCGGACCCTAAAAATCGTGTCAAAATAGGCCTAGAACGTGATTTTTCCTCCTCGGCACCGCGGTACTACACAATGGCACCGCGGTGCCGAAAATCTGCTGACTTCTCGATAATTATGGCGCTGATCTGCGATCGGAACATGATCTGCGATCTTTCATCCAGATCTGCCAACTTTCATCTTTTTTGCTTCGGGAGCTCCTTTTCTGCCAACTTTTAGCTTCTTTTAGCCATTTTGCCATTTAGAACCGATGTGACTCAAAAGAAAGAAAAACAATCCTAATACTATACTAAACACAAACGAAATGAGTAAAAGACTAACTAAAAATGACTCAAAAAGTGTATAAAAATGTGTCTAACAAATACCCTCAAACTTAACCTTTGCTCGCCCTCGAGCAAAGATCAAAACAAAATCAAAGAAACGGAAAGAAAAATGACTCAAAAGACTCTAATCAAGAAGATGCACAAGGTTACTTAGAAAAACATGAATTTCAGTTGGGATAATATGCTGGAACATATACATATTTCATGAATATAGCAATCTAGAATTCCAAGCTAGATATTTCGCAAATTTATTTCAATCACACTCAATGGAAACATGAACACTAACTTATGTGTGTCAATTTCATTTAATTCTATGAGCTTGTTTACTTGTTATTCTCCACTAATCATAGACATACATTCTAGAGATCGTCAGGACTTTTCAGGGTTGTAATATAGTGTCACGCCCTGACTTTTCCTAAGCCTTTACTTAGGGCATGATGGCACCTGGACAATTATTTTCCACCAGGAGCACCATTTAATTCTCTTTATTTAGAAATTTAAACTTATATTCAAATACGGAGCTATTAATAAAAATAACAATAAAGAAATATGTTAATGACTTTATTGAAAACATAACGTGAGCCCATGCTCGTGCAAATATTATTTCTACATAGACATACTGACAAAGATTATTCTAAGTTGGAAGGGAGACCATTCCAGGCGCATTTCGAGACACTGGGCGACATTACGAACTGGACGAGTACCAAGCCCGAAGCAATGGACTTGGTATGACAAGAGGCTGCGGGACGATCGCTAGCTTTGGCGTGGAGCCTTTCCTCTATCACACTTTCCTGAAACATGTTAAATAAAGAGCCAACCCTACCATCTGGGGCTGAGTGAGAACCTTACCCTGCAATTCAAAGTAACACCACAATATTTCAAGTACAATCACATTATAACGTAATAAGCATATTGCAAAAACATATCAGGTTACAACATTTTTAAATATGCAACAACTCCTCATAGGAAATTCTCGGTTTAACTAACACTTCATTTTATCTCGTATTATACGTTAAGACATTCCCCTGCATTTCCATATGTTTGTTACATTTATATATTTGTGAACGCGTATTCACTTTTCATAATTATATATAGGTGAACATGTATTCATCTTTCATATTTGTTGTGGCGTGCAACCCGATCCATTATATTTACGTATTTGTGAACACGTATTCACTTTACGTTTTGTTGCGGCGTGCAACCCGATCCATTATGTTTACGTATTTGTGAACGCATATTCACTTTACGTTTTGTTGCGGCGTGCAACCCGATCCATTATGTTTACGTATTTGTGAACGCGTATTCACTTTACGTTTTGTTGCGGCGTGCAACCCGATCCATTATATATTTATATATTTATGTGAACACGTATTCACTTTTCATATTTTTCAGAAGATCGAATAAATACTATTCTCTTTCCCAACATTCTGTCATTCATACTTGTAACGATTATAACTTTTTAACCATAACTCCAACTAAGGTGTTTCTCAAGCGGAAACTAAGGTAAGACGGGGATCTTTCACTGTACCAAATTTCATTTAAAACTACTTTGGGTAACTAACACAAATTTATCCTCAAAACAGCCACATGAAATTTGTTTCGGCAGAATTTTATTAAACAGAACCAAATCTTAGAATAATCATAACTCCTAATCTGTAAACCCGTTCAAGCCCCATAAAATCTCCAAACGACGATAACAGAGATCTACAAGTTTCCATGTGAACCATCCTTTCATATTATGTACCATTTGGTACAGTTTTACACTTTTATTCGCTGCCCTTCCTGGATCTCGATAGATCCGAGGCAGAAACGTTAAACAGCGATAACTCTCAATCCGTAAGTCGGATAGACCTCCGTAAGGTCTCAAAATGTCCAAAACAGATAGATATAGAACTTTCATTTAATACAAATTTTCATATTTCCCCCGGATTAGTACAATTTTACGTGTCAACGTCCTGCCCTTCTAGATTCCGATGAATCCGAGGCAGCAAATTCAAACTACAATAACTCTCAACTCGTAAGTCCATTTTAACCTCTATTTAGCTATATCTGTCCGTAACAGAGAGATTTACAACCATGTAAATTTTTATATAATTATAATAAGTAAAACTCAACAAAAACAGCCGTAATTATGCCTTTCCGAATTTCGGCCAAATCTAAGGCAGAAACTTTGAACTATGATAACTTTCAAACCGTATGTCCATTTTACCTCATTTTTGGTTATATATGATCATAATAGAGAGGTGTACCATTCTTTCGAATTTCATCAAATTCTAACAATTATAACTCAGTGAAATCAGTTCGTAAAGTTCATGACGGAACTAGTTGTTTAAACAATCAAAAGCTCATTATTTATTTTCAACACTCAATTCTTATTCTAACATGTATTGAACTTAAAATAAAGGATGTTACCAAGAATTTCTGAGTGAGAAAACTCACCTTGTAAGCGTGAAGATTATTGTTGTTTGGTTGCTAAAATGATTCTTACTCTCTAGTATTTTGATTCTTGTTCTTCTTGCCCTCTTGGTATTTTTCCAGATTTTTCCCTCTTCTTTTCACTTGTTTTTTTCTGATTTCCTATTCTTTGTGCTAGGTATTTTATTTCTGTCATGTACAATGTATAAGTAGAAAAGTTTTCTATAACCTATGGGAGGTGGAATGACAAAAGTTGGAGGGGAAATGAAAAGGCGGGGGAGGGGGAAGGGACGTGCCACTGCCCAGCATACTCTTTTTTTTTGTTTTTTTTTGTTTTTTTTTTCTTCATTTTTCTATTTATCTAACTTTAACACTAACTCCATCCCATGCAATTTATTCTTTGTTTTCTTATATATATGTATTTTTATTAAACCAACCAACAACTATATATTATTATTATTTTTTCCGGATTTTACATTCTCTCCTCCTTAAGCAATATTCGTCCTCGAATGTGAATAAGGTCGTAACATAATCACATAGACACAATAATGTTTATTGTTATTGTAACACTAATTTGGGGCTTCACATTCTCCCTTCCTTAAGAAGCATTCGTCCTCGGATGAGAATAAGGTTGTACCACATGCATATAGACACGCAAATGACACACATGAAGTACTATGTAACATTTTTTTTTTATCTTAGTCAAATAGGAATGTATATTTGACTTTCATCGCCTCTTCAGCTTCCCAGGTGGCTTCCTCTGTGGAGTGATTCCTCCATAGGACTTTCACGGAAGCAATATCTTTATTTCTAAGGCGTTGGGCCTTTCTATCCAGTATTTCTACCGGAGCCTCTTCATATTGAAGCTCTTTATTAAGAACTATCTCCTGGGGAAGGATGACGTGACTTGGATCGTGCAAGTATTTTCGTAACATTGACACATGAAACACCGGATGCACTGTTTCCAGCTCTTGTGGAAGTGCTAATTCGTAAACCACATTCCCCACTCTTCGCAAGATCTCATATGGCCCAATAAACCTTGGGCTCAATTTCCCTTTCTTACCAAAGCGCATCACTCCCTTCATTGGGGACACTTTTAAAAATATTTTCTCCCCCTCTTGGAATTCAAGATCTCTTTTCCGATGATCCGCATATGACTTATGACGGCTATGAGTTGTTTTGATCCGCTCCAGAATCATCTGTACCTTATCATTTGTTTCCTGAATGACTTCAGGTCCGAACAGTTGCGTCTCACCCACCTCGAACCATCCAAGTGGAGACCTACATTTTCGTCCATATAATGCTTCAAACGGGGCCATTTGTATGCTAGAGTGAAAACTATTGTTGTAGGCGAACTCAATTAGACATAGATGGTCCAACCAGCTTCCCTGAAAATCTAACACACAAGATCGCAACATGTCCTCAAGTGTTTGAATTGTTCGCTCAGCTTGCCCATCTGTTTGCGGGTGTAAAGACGTTCTTAACTTAACTTTTGTCCCGAGACCCTGCTGGAAACTTTTCCAAAAGTGTGAGGTGAACTGGGAACCCCTATCTGAAATAATTTGTAAAGGAATTCCGTGTAACCGCACAATCTCCTTCAAATAAATCTGTGCGTACTGTGGTGCGCGATACGTAGTCTTGACCGGTAAGAAATGGGCTGACTTTGTAAGCCGATCAACAATCACCCAAATAGAATCATACCCTTCTCGAGTTTTTGGTAGACCAGTTACAAAATCCATATGAATCGCCTCCCATTTCTACATGGGGACTCCAATGTCCTGAAGTAATCCGCCAGGTTTTTGATGTTCAACTTTCACCTGCTGACATATAAGACACCTCCCGACAAACTCCGCAATGTCTTTCTTTATCCCGTCCCACCAGTAATTTTCAGGGTTGTAATATAGTGTCACGCCCCGACTTTTTCTAAGCCTTTACTTAGGGCGTGATGGCACCTGGACAATTATTTCCCACCAAGAGCACCATTTAATTCTCTTTATTTAGAAATTTAAACTTATATTCAAATACGGAGCTATTAATAAAAATAACAATAAAGAAATCTGTTTATGACTTTATTGAAAACATAACGCGAGCCCATGCTTGTGCAAATATTGTTTCTACATAGACATACTGACAAAGATTATTCTAAGTTGGAAGGGAGACCATTCCACACGGGCTTTTCCCGAGACACTGGAAATGACATTCTGAACCTGACGAGTACCAAGCCCGAAGCAATGGACTTGGTATGACAAGAGGCTGCGGGACGATCGCTAGCCTTGGCGTGGAGTCTTTCCTCTATCACGCTTTCCTGAAACATGTTAAATAAAGAGTCAGCCCTACCATCTGGGGCTGAGTGAGAACCTTACCCTGCAATTCAAAGTAACACCACAATATTTTAAGTGCAATCACATTATAACATAATAAGCATATTGCAAAAACATATCAGGTTACAACATTTTTAAATATGCAACAACTCCTCATAGGAAATTCTCGGTTTAACTAACACTTCATTTTATCTCGTATTATACGTTAAGACATTCTCCTGCATTTCCATATGTTTGTTACATTTATATATTTGTGAACGCGTATTCACTTTTCATATTTATATATAGGTGAACATGTATTCATCTTTCATATTTGTTGCGGCGTGCAACCCGATCTATTATATTTACGTATTTGTGAACACGTATTTACTTTACGTTTTGTTGCGGCGTGCAACCCGATCCATTATGTTTACGTATTTGTGAACGCATATTCACTTTACATTTTGTTGCGGCGTGCAACCCGATCCATTATGTTTACGTATTTGTGAACGCGTATTCACTTTACGTTTTGTTGCGGCGTGCAACCCGATCCATTATATATTTATATATTTATGTGAACACGTATTCACTTTTCATATTTTTCCGAAGATCGAATAAATACTATTCTCTTTCCCAACATTCTGTCATTCATACTTGTAACGATTATAACTTTTTAACCATAACTCCAACTAAGGTGTTTCTCAAGCGGAAACTAAGGTAAGACGGGGATCTTTCACTGTACCAAATTTCATTTAAAACTACTTTGGGTAAACAACACAAATTTATCCTCAAAACAGCCACATGAAATTTGTTTCGGCAGAATTTTTAATAAACAGAACCAAATCTTAGAATAATCATAACTCCTAATCTGTAAACCCTTTCAAGCCCCATAAAATCTCAAAACGATGAGAAAAGAGAGCTACACGTCTCCATATGAACCATCCTTTCATATTCTATAACATTTGGTACAGTTTTACACTTTTATTCGCTGCCCTTCCTGGATCTTGATAGATCCGAGGCAGAAACGTTAAACAGCGATAACTCTCAATCCGTAAGTAGGATAGACCTCTGTAAGGTCTCAAAATGTCCACAACAGAGAGATATAGAACTTTAATTTAATACCAATTTTCATATTTCCCCCGGATTAGTACAGTTTTACGTGTCAACGTCCTGCCCTTCTGGATTCCGATGAATCTGAGGCAGCAACTTCAAACTACAATAACTCTCAACTCGTAAGTCTATTTTAACCTCTCTTTAGCTATATCTGTCCGTAACAGAGATATTTACAACCATGTAAATTTTTATATAATTCTAATAAGTAAAACTCAATAAAAACAGTCCGTAATTATGTCTTTCCGAATTTCGGCCAAATCTAAGGCAGGAACTTTGAACTATGATAACTTTCAAACCGTATGTCCATTTTACCTCATTTTTGGTTCTATATGATCATAATAGAGAGGTGTACCATTCTTCCGAATTTCATCAAATTCTAACAATTATAACTCAGTGAAACCAGTTCGTAAAGTTCATGACGCAACTAGTTGTTTAAACAATCAAAAGCTCATTATTTATTTTCAACACTCAATTCTTATTCTAACATGTATTGAACTTAAAATAAAGGATGTTACCAAGAATTTCTGAGTGAGAAAACTCACCTTGTAAGCGTGAAGATTATTGTTGTTTGGTTGCTAAAATGATTCTTACTCTCTAGTATTTTGATTCTTGTTCTTCTTGCCCTCTTGGTATTTTTCCAGATTTTTTCCTCTTATTTTCACTTGTTTTTTTCTGATTTCCTATTCTTTTTGCTAGGTATTTTATTTGTGTCATGTACAATGTATAAGTAGAAAAGTTTTTTATAACCTATGGGAGGTGGAATGACAAGAGTTGGAGGGGAAATGAAAAGGCGGGGGAGGGGGAAGGGACGTGCCACTGCCCAGCATACTCTTTTTTTTTGTTTTTTTTTGTTTGTTTGTTTTTTTTTTCATTTTATCTATCTATTTATCTAACTTTAACACTAACTTCATCCCATGCAATTTATTCTTTGTTTTCTTATATATATGTATTTTTATTTAACCAACCAACAACTATATATTATTATTATTATTTTCGGATTTTACATTCTCTCCTCTTTAAGCAACATTCGTCCTCGAATGTGAATAAGGTTGTAACATAATCACATAGACACAATAATGTTTATTGTTATTGTAACACTAATTTGGGGCTTCACATATAGGCTTAGGCAGGGGTATGTAAAGGTGGGTATTTAGGCTCAATTTACGTACCATAAGCGTTTTTTTATTCAACTCGTTTGTCCTTCTTTTTGGTATTCTTTTCAGTTCATACCCATCATTCCCCTCTTCTCTTTTTTAGAGCATGAAACACATTCACATAGGCACCCCCAAACTTCAGGTTTTGCATATTTTTTTCATTTGGGTGCATCAAATTTTCACTCTCTTTTTGTATTTCGTTTTCACACTTTTTCCTCCCTCTTTTCAATTTCTGCTTATGGCACACAAGAAAATAATAGGGTGTCAAAGAAACAACTGAGTTTAGGCTCAAAGAGGCTGAGTAGGGATACAATTTATTGCAGGGTAGGTAATGAATGGTAAAAAGGTCTAAAAAAGAAATACCTGAGTTATCTCCCTAAACATATACATCTTAACTATTTCGCCTCAAATAGAAAGCAAGCAGACTTCATAGATATTTTTTAATCATTCTTTCCATAGTTGACACACATAGGCTAAGCACAAATATCCCAAATAATTAGATTTTCATGAATTTTTGGCATATCTAACTTAAGCACACAGATTTTAGCTTCCAATTCCATTATATTATCCCACTTAATTCACTAGGCGTTTCAAGCAACTACAACATGCATGATCATAAAAAAAAATTGACTCATATAGACACAATAAAAGACACAAAAACTCAATCAAAATGACTCAAAAACAGAAACACAAAAATAAAATAAAATAAGTATCCCCCACCCCCCCCCCCCAACATAAACGACATATTGTCCCAAATGTATAACGACTCAAAAATTAAAAAGAGACGACTTACAGACATCAAAACAACGGTTCAAAATGGTGGTGGTGGCGGCGGATGTTGCATTGAGGTGGTATCTGGAGATGTCGTATTTTATCAACGGGCGCCGCGGGCCCTGCATTATGGCGCCGCGGCGCTGTGCCAAATTTCTCCCGTTTTTGCGGCATTTTTCTCAATCCCTGCTTTTATCTATCATCCACAACACTCAACATACTAGATCGTGAGACTGTTTAATTTAAAATAAAACAAACTAAAATAAAAATTTAGATAATATAATTAAAACCTTGGGTTGCCTCCCAAGTAGCGCTGTCTTTAACGTCTTTTAGCCGGACGCAATTAATCTTTACTAGTGCTAAGTGGATCCTTCTACGAACTGTTTGCAATCCGCACAGTTATTGTTGCAAGTCTCACTTCACCCAGAACATTTTTTTCAAACAAGGGCCTCATATCTAAGATTATCCCTCAATTACATAAAGCAGGTTTGCCTTCAAGGCTCTCTATAATATAGGGATCAATGAAACTCCCTACATCTCTCAAATTTTGGAGGTGCCCTTCAGAGTATGGACTTTCTTTTTGAGGGTCAGCAATGACATTTGGTGTTGTCTTTTCTGCAATAGGGTAGTCCTCAGTGACCTCTTCTTTTTCTACACCAACTATCTCTCCAAATTCCTCAACAGCTTTTTGTGGTTCAGCTTCCATAATATGCTCACCACTCCTCGTAACTGGGTCACTCGGTGGACTTTCTTGAGGTGTAATGGTTACCATGTCCCTCGGTTTCCCAATTTGTGGTACCAAATTCAGAAACTGTCCCACTTGAGTCTCCAAGTTCCACAAAGAGGATCTTACTTCCACCATGAATTGAGTTTGGGCGTTTGTGAGTTCCAATAATGCTTCTCTCAATTCATCCCGCTCCTCTGATGGGGACTGACTCTGTGGGTGCTGAAATTAACCCTGAGGAGTCTGGAAGTTGGTGAGCCTGAGTAAGGCTTTCTGCAGCTCATCTCGATCTTCCTGTGGAACCTGTGGGTTAAATTGATGTTGATGGTACTGCTGTTGTTAATAGTAGTCGTAGTACTGCTGCCCCTGATAGTAATAGTCCATGTGTCCCTTTTTTTAACAAAAGTTTTACCTACAAAATAAGAAAAACAACAAAAACTGATAAAAAGATACTCGCAGAACAAGTTAGAAACTTGTTCCTGGAGCAACCAAATTAGAAATAAAATAACATAACCAAATATATACAAACCAAATTAGAAATAAGAATAGATAATTTGATATTGAAAGTACGCCAGTCCCCGGCAACGGCGCCAAAAACTTGTTAGCGATATTTATGTATGCTTAACGCAAGAGTATGTATCGTTACAAGTAATATAGTCTGGTAAGACCGAATATCGTCCTTGGAGACTGGTTATCAAGTACCGATTAACTAAGCTTTAGTTTCTATTTGGTGAACGTTAATTTGTTTGGATTTTTATCTAAAAATTATAACTAAGTAAAGAAAATAAACTAAAGATGATAATACTTTGGTTTCAATCAATTATGATGGAAATAGGGCTTCCAATATCCTCAACTATCCACTATTTTCAATCCTTAATGCAACTAGAATGACTTCTTCTTCTACGTTAAGATAGCGGTTAACTAGACTGTCTTATATTCCGGTTAGGATATATAATCGCTCAACCACAGTGCAGAAACCTTCTATATTTCTATGATAGATTTTACAATATAGGAGGATTAAGAACAATAACCTATAATGCTACACAAGTAGCGGGGTATTTTCGTCCGCGATTTTAACCTATGTCTATTCAATTACAGCATATTTAAATATCTCCTCTCGGTTCTTGATTCGAAATCATATAAGTTATGATAATTAGTGATCAGTTAACTATCAAGCATTCATACCAATATTGAATAAATCTTAATCAAGTGAAGGAGAAATCAAACTAATGCATTAATTCATGAATAAGAGTTTCAAGCGATTCAATAGGAAAGCCATAATAAAATAATTAGCTCCTAAACATTGTCATATCAAGAACTAATACAAACCAACATAAACTGAAATAACAAAGAAAAAAAAAGAAACTTGAACCAAAGTTGTCTCCAATCTTGTGTTGTAGCCTCATTTTCCTCTTCAAAGTATAATGTGAGATGTATGATCCCAGATGAATAATGAGGCTAGGGTTTATGGATTTTATAGTTGAGAAAATATGGATTTCGGACCCTAAAAACTGTGTCAAAATCGGCCCTGAACGTGATTTTTCCGCCTCAGCACCGTGGTACTGCAGAATGGCACCGCGGTGCCGAAAGTACTACGGTTTCTCAGTAATTATGGCACCGCGGTCCTGCAGTCTTTCGTCCGGATCTGCCAACTTTCGTCCTTTTTGCTTCGGGAGCTCCTTTTCTGCCCATTTTTAGCTTCTTTTTGCCATTTTGCCATTTAGAACCGCTGTGACTCAAAAAAAAACCTAATACTATACTTAACACAAACGAAATGAGTAAAATACTAACTAAAAATGACTCAAAAAGTGTATACAAAATGTGCCTAACAGTTTACTCCTATCCTCATATCATCCAAGATTTTGGATTCCTTACTGCCCCTATTTCGATCGTGGATCCATCCATTAAAATTGAACATGATGCTAAAGGAATTGATGTTTATCTTGTCCCAATTCAAGACCAAAGTTCCTTTGATCTCTCTAGTTCATTGCTTGCGTATAAGGACATGTTCATTACGGGGCCTTTGTTCCATAGTAGACACTTGGCTTGGATTATGTTTGGCTCATAGGGCGTAATTACACTTAAGGAAGAAGGGGACAATCAAATACCAAGATCAGACCGTCCTTGGAAGACATTGGCCTTCAAGATCAAGTATGATTTGTGTGAAGAACTTGTGAGGCCATTTGAGTTGTGCAATATTCCAAACTCTTTCATGAGCTTTATGCATAACATGCTCCAACAACCCGTAGGTTACACCACATCATCCGAGGTCATGTGTGATAATCCAATCATGGTGAAACCTAGCCAAGGATGGTCCGAGCCTACAAGGGCCATAACGGTAAATAGTTACTTTAGTGTGGGGTCTTTCTTTCATCATGACATGCGAAATTGGTGTACCCTTGCTGCCCCTATCAACAAACTAATGAGTAAAGATGAGTATGAATTGTTCCAAGAAGTAATAAGAGTCTTTGAAGTCTGGAAGGAAAAGATTTATGAAGCCCCGGTCCTATCCGTGCCACGAGAGGAAGGTAAATGGAAGATGGCTTCAAAAACTAAGTATGGCTTGTACGAATAATTTGTGATACCATTTGGAATGTAAAATGCTCCCAGCTCTTTCATAAGGCTCATACACGAGGTGTTATGACCATTCATGGGGTATATAGTATCATCCGAGAGCATTCATATGGATCCATCCAAGGTGGAAACTATCTAGAGTTGGCCCAAGCCTATGAATGTAAGTGAGGTAATAAGTTTGCATGGTTTGGCTCGTCGTTTCATTTGAGATTGTTATATCCTTGCTACCCCTTTGACTGAACTAATGAGAAATAGTAAGTTAAAATAGTCCTAAAGAACACAAAAAAACTTTAAAACCCTTAAAGGGAAGGATATGTGAAACACCGGCTCTAGACCTTGAGAAGTTATTTGAAATTGAATGTGATTCTAGTTGAATTGGTGTTGGTGTCGTTTTGATTCAATACAAAAGATTCATTTCTTTCTCTAATGAAAAATTGGGTGTGCACGGCTCAATCATTCTACTTATGACAAAGATTTTTTTATTGTGATATCCTTGGTCAAATTGGGACATTATTTGAAGTCAAAACCCTTTGTCTTGTATTCGGATCATTTGATTTGGCCATACATAGATGCCGAGAATTTGAGGACAAATTCTATTAAAGAAGTGGAGTACAATGTAAAGAAAGTCGTGAGCTTAAGTGTCCAACATGAGTCACGAGGTGATTTGCTAGGAGTGTCGAAGATTGCCAATTGTCCTATGGTGATATGCTTAATATGGAATGGAGTGTGGAGTGGAGTTGAATGAAAGACTTGAAGATCCAAAAAGTGCCATTAATTTTCAACTTTTATGTAGGTCTTGACCGAGACCATTTTTAGCTTGCTTTTAACTTCTAGCTTAATTACTAGTTTTCCTTTTATCTTAATTACTAGGACTTGTAATAAAATAGGATGACTAAGCCGAGAACCATCTAGAAAGATAAGCTTTCAACATATTTGTTACACCCTGTAATTCAGGTCATGCTTATGAGAACGTACGAAAGGAATTAAGATTTAAATTTTAGAAAGATGGGTTGACAGAATGTTATGGACGGGTTTTAGTCAACTTTGGGGGCGGTTTATGCCCAGTTACCTTAGGAGTTCCTAGGTGTTTCAAAAGTCTAGTATGTAGTTCGTTGAGTCTAGTTCCCAACGCAACAAACCTCTCGTCGATAGGGCATCGGAGTAGAAAGTTATGGGAGTTACAAGTTCAGTGCGCAGACAAGAAGGAGAGTATTTTCAGTCTGATGCCACAGCGCGGCCGGATCTGAGGGCAGCGGCGTCGGATATCGAGTTCTCTGGTTATAGCCGCGGCCTGAAATGCGAACTCTGACGCCATATGTACTGAAGTTCTCGGAGGTTTCAGCGCCGCGGCGCCGGCTTCAGGGCCACGGCGCCGAGGCGGGATTTTTGCGAAAACTCAGGGAAAAATCAAAAGATATTTTTTTGTAAAGGCCATGGGAGGGTGACAAGTGTCCCTCCCATCTGATTTTGAGGAAGTCCTATTTATTGACCAAGTCTTGAAGACTTGGTCATTCTTCAAGAACCCCCTTCTCTCTAAAAAAATTCTTCTTCCTTCTCTCTAAAAAAATTCCTCTCCCTTCTCTCTAAAAATTCAAGGAAAAACCAAGGCCTAGAGAAATTTCGGAAAGACGGCAAGAAGGAAATATGTTGACAAGCTTGTAGGAGGTTTGTGGAGGTGATTGTGGAAAGAGGGCAAGTGAGATTTGTTGGATTGTTTTTGGGTGAACTCTAAGGTAACAATCCATTCTCCTTTTTAAATAAATTGTGTTGCATGTTGAGGAAGAAAGGACTTGTAGTTGTCAATATTGCTTTTAGGTATATAACATGTAGGAATAGCGATTGGATTTGAAAGGATTGGATAAGGATGATATGTGAGCATGTTATAACCAAGATACTACCTTAAACTTATTGGATTATTTTAATATGTATTGTGGGGCAGAATTTTACACGTCCGGTTAGGCGTGTAATCCCGTGTAGACATGAATTGTTAGGCCTTGATTATGGCACGTTGGCTATTGATATCGGACCTTGAGAAGGTGGAAAAGTATGTAGAAACAAAGAAAATGCTGTCCAATTTTCCGTAGAATAAGGAACTTTATACTTAGAATATTCGACGAAGAAGTCTAGACGTTAATAGACGTATTTGATTATTATAGGTTGATACTCTACGCGCGGCATATTCGACTTGGCAAGTGGATTTAGCCGAGGAGGTATGTGATTCTTCCTATCCTCTTGAGCATGATGATTGTAAAATATATAGTACGGTAGACGTACGTGTGTCAAATGAATTTGGTTTCACTGTGATGTCCTTGACTTGAGTTCTAAATGTTAAGTATCTTGAAGTATTTCAAAAAGGAGTTGTGAATCATTATTCAGAAGGAAATTAACACTTAGTTTTAAAAGGAATAAGATCCCTTGGTTTTTCCAAACAAATGTGATTGTTTTGATTTATAAAAGAAAAATAAGTGTTATACTAGCTTTATGGGAAGTTAGTTATAGCGACTTAAGGAAGATAAAACGAATGGTTTACTTACTTGTTTATAGAAGCCTTGTAACGATTTCTGAATGTGTGGTAAGTTGGTTTGATAAGTAAACATGTTATGATACTAAGGGTGTTAGTGTCTTGAGATTTGTTGTGGTAAGGGGTTTCTCTCATTGTGCTTATGTTGTTACGATGAGTCGGTTGTGCTTGTGTTATATCACCTACCCCCCCCCCCTGACTTGTTATGTTGCCGCGGGTTAGCTACCCCCGATGCGAGGAATACCTCATGCGGGTCCATGTGACCTATGCGACTCTGGTAGTCGAGAATCACTCGGTGTGTATACGCCGTCGAGAATACCTCATGCGGTCCAAGTGGCCATGCGGACTATGGTAGTCCAGGGAAATGTCGCGGGTTAGCTACCCCCGATGCGAGGAGTACCTCATGCGGGCCCAGGTGTCCTATGCGGACTACGGAAGTCCAGGATTAGGCTCGCACAATGATACTATGGGCGAATGGCCCTGCTTCGATCATTAGCAGCCTAGAAAAGACCGGTTGCGTTACACATGTTTGCTCTTATTTATGTTGTGGCACTATGTGCGGTTAATTGGTTTTTCATACATATATGTGGATTTGGTTTGGAAATGTTATGATTTCATTACAATACTTTCAGTTTCATATACTTGGTACCTGTTGTACTGACCTCCTTCGGGGGACTGCATTCATGCCGCAGGTCGAGGTACATCGGTTGTTGATCCTCGCTCTTAGGATCACCGTTCTGCTTTTGGGAAGCCCCGTTCTTCCGGAGGCTTATCTTTTAGTATGATTCCCTGTCATTGTAGATTCATGTACATTCAGGGGTATGACGGGGCCCTGTCCCGTCATAGTTGTTACAAACTCTTAGAGGTCTGTAGTCCTGTTGTAAATTGGGTTTTGTAAAGGATGTAATTGTTCAGTTTTTGTTATATATATTTACAGAAAGGTAACCATTTTGGTTAGTCTGTTTCTTATTTTATACTGTTTCATGTTTATGAGTTTTACTTCCGCTGGTTTTTCTCTGATGTTGTATCACTAGGGTGCCCGGGGTAAGGCACCAGTCACGGGCCCGAGGTCGGGTCGTGACAATATTCTAAGGAGGTGATTCATGAACTAGCTAGTTCATGCATTTATCTACAAGGATGACACAAAAGATTGGCCTAGAGAACATAAAGGGTTGGTCGAGCATCTTCCCATTCGGCCGAGATACATGGATGACAAAAAATGGTGTCCTAGAGAATATGAAGGGTTGGTCGAGCATCTCCCCCATTCGGTCAAGATACATGTTTGTGTCTTTCTTGTTTCCTCTCCTAGAAGGTCTAGAACTAGTATAAATAGGACATGTAATTGATGTAAGGGGACATTGAAGTTTTATGAAATATATTTGAGTTTACTCAAACTTGTTAAGTTTTCAGCTTTTGTGTTGTTATCTTAGTCGAACCTTTTGTGGTCTAACCCTTGGTCCTTTTGTGGTCCAAACCCCGGTCTTTTTATGGGCCACCCCTTGGTCCTTTTGTGGTCCAAATCTTCAATGTAAGCCTAGTTAGAACCTTTTTTTTTTATCTAATTATTCCCAAGCCAAGTTTATATCCAGTTACTTGTTACTAACACAATGAAGGTATTCTCGGCCTACATTACCTTACCAGCACAAAATATTTTTATCAATTTCGTGCCCCGTCCTTGTCCAAATTGCCTTATTCCTTTAATCTCAATATACTCAATACTTCCCCAACTCACACTCAAAAGGTTGTCAACCGACTCATCCCACAATCACCTGAAACCCCAACCGATTCTCCACCATCCTAATCGCACCTTTATTCTGCTAACCTTACTGTCCCGACTAGGTTCCACCACCTTACCACCTCCTAACCACCAACATATACTACAACGTGTCTAGTTCATCCCCTCCAAAATCCTTAGCCCAACACCCTCCAAATTCACCCGCACACCCCTACCAAACACACACTACCCGGAAACTAGCCAACCTCCATTTGACCACCATTTTCGTACCCACATGATCCCATGCCTTATATATATCATTTCGGTATCAGAGTAGGGTTTTCACATCCCACGTCTTGACGCTATGGCTTATATGGATAAAGAACTTCGGAAGACCATAAATGACCTTATTGTGGAACTAATGTAACTCTTGAGAAGAAAGTTTGTAGAGCGTGCTATGATTAATGATGTTGAGTCTGGGGAAAAGGTTGTACAAAACAACCCAAGGTGTAAAAGAGATGATGTCCAAGAGAACACGAGCCATGAAAGGGAATATGATCGAAGCCTTCAGTTTGATATTCCAATCTTTGATGGAAATATGGACCTAGAATAGTTTCTTGAATAGTTAAGGGCTATGTAGAGGCTTTTCGAATACAATAAATATGATGACTACAAGTGTTTTAAGGTTGTTATATTGAAGTTGAAGGAATTCACTTCTGTGTGTTATGAAAACCTCAAAACAAACCGGAAGAGGAATGGGAAGACCAAGATTTAATCTGGGGACAAACTAAAGAAACATTTGAAGAAGAAGTTCTTGCTAAGAGAGTATGAACAATACCTATACATCAAGCTCGCCAAACTTCGTCACGGAATTCTTAAAGTTGAGGAATATGTTCGAGAGTTCGAGAAAGTCACCATGATTTGTAACTTAAAAGAAAATGAGGCTCAAAGGTGTCACGACCCGAGGGCCCGCGACTGGTGCCCTACCTGGGCACCCTTACAGGTAACCATCAGAGAAAACCAGTGGAACATACATAAAACACACAACTTAAATCAGTAAGAATTAAACAACTGGCTAGCCGATAAGGCTGCCTTCCTGGATATATATACATAACTAGTCAAAAGCAGTTACATCCTCTTTCCTTACAAACCGACCCACATACATGACTACAGACCTCTAAGAATTTTGACATAGCAACTGTGACGGGACAGGGCCCCGCCATACCCCTGAATGTACAACAACCGACAATACCAGGGATCTGAACCAATGACAAGCCTCCAGAGTAATGGAGCTTCTCAACAGCTGAACAGTGATCCTAAGAGTGAGGATCAACAACCTGTATAATTCTACCTGCGGCATGAACGCAGCCCCCCGAAGGGGGTCAGTACAACATGTACCAAGTATGTGAAACTGAAAGTACTGTAATGAAATCATAATAGTCTAAAATAAAGCTGGAAACATGTATGATAACCACATTAACATGATAATCGTGCCTTACTAACAATGAGTAAACAAGAATAAACTTTGCGGTTTTAAAGCAGGAAGCTCATGATTAACCTAGGGTTATCCGCGTAGTATCATTCCGCAATCCTCACGGGACTATTGCACGCGATAGCCGTATAGACCGCGTGAGGTAATTTCGCCGCATAGGCGTATCGCCGCGCCGTAGGTCGTATGGACTCGCATGAGGTAATCTCCTCGTATAGGACTGGTCCGCCCCGCATAGAACTATTTCACCCGCATGAGCCCTACGGACTCGCATGAGGTATTCCTCGCATCATGGGTAGCAAATCCACGGAATATGCAAATGCCACAAACCCAGGGAATGACCCCGTAATGAACAATATATCACTAGCACAACCGGCTATCATACATAACATAAGCACTACCAGCTTATCATACATAACATAAGCACCACCGGCTTATCATAATATCATAAGCAAGTTAAGAAAATCCCCTAACTTCTTATTAGCTTTGATCATATACACTCTCATTTTAGTTTACTTAAGGCACTAGCATGTCATTATAAAATCCGGGAATTTAACCCAAAGTACTACGTACTTCTATTCTTTTAAAATGACTATTTTTCATATAAAACATCCAAGATACTAATAACCGTAGTATCAAGTCATATCTACTTTTCAAAACAAGTCACAATACCTTTTAGAACTACATTTAAAGACTTCTAAATCAAGTGACTTTTTACTTTAAAACTTTAAGCAATTGATGCCTTCAAATCAATTTGTCATTCTTCCTTTCAAGTCATTTTATCTTAATTTACATTGCTAGAGTAAACCATCCTTTTAAACTTTCAATAAAGCTATTATAATCAACTTCCCATGAAGCCGTTATACTAACTTTATGCTTTAGACACTTACATTCTTCTTTATAACCAAGAGACTTAAAATTTCCAAAAACCAAGTATCATATACTTTCAAAAATACTTCAAGTCTCTTATCTTTAGAAACTAAGATATCCTTAATCTTTAAAACAAATGAGTTAATTCCCTAACTCAACCAACTTGGACATTCTTAAAACAAGTCAAGGATATCAAATGAAACTAGATTCATCAAAATCTCGTACGTCTACCATACTATAAATTTACAACTACTCATGCTCAAGAGATAGGAAAGTTCCACATACCTCTTCGGTTCAATCCACTTGCTAAGTCCAATATGTCGTACGTCGTATGTCAACCTAAAATGACCACAATACGTCTATTAACTTCTAACTTCAAACGTAGAATATTCCAAGTGTAAAGTCACTTAATTCTACGGAAAATTGGACATCACTTCCTTTGTTTCTACATACTTTTCCACCTTTTTCAAGGCCCGAAATCAATAACCAAACGCCACATTTAAGGCTCAACAATTCAGCTAACCAAAGGGGATTATACGCCTTAACAAGACGTGTAAAATTCTTCCCCACAATTAATATCCAAATAGTCCAACATTTCAATGCCAAAAGGCTACAATGTAAAGTCTTTTCCAATTCCTTTTTTTTAATCCACGTTGTTTAGTCTAACATGTTATATAGCCGCAATCGATAATAACAACTACCATCTCTTCTTTATATAACATGCGACGACTAAAACTAATAACCAAATCGAATTACACTCTTAAGGTTAAACATGCAACTTTCGGATTCCATCCAAATATTCCATAACATTCAATCTCACTCTATATATATATATATATATATATATATATATATCTCATGCTTGCATAATATATATATGACTACAACAATAAGTACCTTTAATCACTTAAGAAGACAAAGTGGTTACCTTGATAATCCCAAAATAGTCCAACAATCTCGCCCACTTTAGCCCTCATTCTGAATTTCTTCTTCCCGCTAAAATCACCTCTACGAACCCCCTACAAGCTCGCCAACATATTTCCTTCTTGTTTCCTTTCCAAAAATCTCATTTGGCTTAGGGTTTTATCAACTTTTGATAGAGGAGAGCAAGTGTTTGGATGATCTTTTAGTGTAGAATGACCAAGTCTTGCAAGACTTGGCCAAGATATAAGCCTTATCTTGATCCACAAGTTGGGGGGACACTTGTCGCCCTCACATGGGTCCTCTACAACAAATATCTTCTATTTTTACCCTATTTCCGCAAAAAATCCCGCCGCAGCCCTGCAACCGGCGCCGCGGCGCTGCAACTTCAGACAATTTCAGGCTTTTCGACGCCCTGACCCTGTCTCTTCTGTCAGCTAATCTGGTAACGTCCATAACTTCCTACTCCGATGTCCTATCGACGAGCGGTTTGTTGCGTTGGAAACTAGACTCAATTAACTTCATACTAGGCTTTTAAAACACCTAAAAACTCCCATTATACTAGGAGATATACTGCTCCCAAGTTGACTGAAAAACTGTCCAAAAATATTCTGCCAACTTTTTTTCTTTTTCCAAATTCGAATTTTATTTCCTTTCGTACGTTCTCATCTCATCCTCTTGGAATTACAGGGTGTAACAAAAGGATTGCACGATTCATTCGAGGCTTAAACATGGTGATTTAAGAAAAGATTGAAGTTGCAACATACAACACATTTGAAGACGTATGCCACTTATCCCTAAAGTTTGAAAAACAACAAAAGAAAGGTACCCAAAAAACCTATGTAAAGCCCACTAATGTCAAAGAAACAGGCAGTGCCTCATTTTCTAACCCATTGTATAACCAACAAATTGTAGAGAAAGCTAAAGGAAAGAAGGTAAAGGTTACAAAGGGGATAGATAGAAGTAGAAAATGTGTTTTAAATGTCAAGGATTATGACACTTTACAAATGAATGTCCTAACCCCCGGGTAATAAATATTTAAGAATATTAAGAGTGTGGGGATTCCTTTGTTATTGAGGAACTCAAAGTCGACAAGGTCCTTGAGAAAGATGTTGATCTTACGGAGGAGGGTGAAAGTTTAGCACTCTAACATTATTGACTGTTAAACTTGAAGAACAAGAGGAGACACAAAGAGAGCAACTATTTTACACTCGACGCAGGGTAAATGACAAGGTATGTAATATGATCATTGATGGAGGAAGTAGTGCTAATATGTCCCCCATGGAAATGGTGGACAAATTGAAACTACCTACCCGTGGCCATTCTAAGCCATATTCTCTCCAATGGTTGAACAAATACAAAGGGCTAAAGGTAATGAAACAAGTTTTTGTTAGTCTTCGAGTTGGTAAGTATGAAGATGAGATGTGGTGTGACATCCTACCTATGGATACTTATTTTATTAGGTCGGCAAAGGCAATTTTATAGGAAAGTACACCATGATGGAGAAAATAATATCTATTATTTTCAAAAGGATGATAAGAAGATCCGGTTGATACCATTCACCTAGTGAGGTGAAGAAAATGAAGATCCAAAATGCCAAGAAATGCAAGGAAAATTCTGAGGCCTTATTTCTTAATGCATAAAAGATAGAAAAGAATTGAAGAAGAGGAGTTCTATAGATGCATTGGTGCATGAGGAGAAGATGATTCTTGTGGTAAATATGGTAGAAGATGTAGACTCGGAGGAACTCTTGAAGAAATCTGAAGATGTGATTCCGGATGATATTGCACCCGGATTAACACCAATTAGAGCCTACAATAGATACCATCCGGAAGAGGCTAAGGTGTTTCAACAACAAATGCAAGAATCACTAGACAAAGGCCTTGTCCGAGAGTGACTTAGTCCATATGTGGTACCCGTGTTGTTGGTACCAGTGAAAGATGGAACTTGGCGCATGAGTATTGATAACCTAGTTGTCTAAAATATCACCGTGAAGTACAGGTTTCCTATGCCAAGATTGGATGATCTTTTGGATGAATTGAGTGGGGCCAAGTTGTTCTCCAAGATATATTTGAAGAGTGACTACCATCAAATGAGGATACAAGAGGAAGGTGAATGGAAGATGACTTCCAAAACCAAGTATGGCTTGTACGAATGATGTGTGATGATATTTGGATTGTGGAATGCTTCCAGCTCTTTCATAAGGCTCATACATGAGGTGCTATGATAATTCATGGGGTATATAGTATCGTCTGAGGGCATTCATGTGGATCCATTCAAGGTGGAAACTATCTGGAGTTGGCCCAAGCCTTCGAATGTAAGTGAGCTAAGAAGTTTCCATGGTTTGGCTCATCATTTCATTCGATATTGTTGTACCCTTGCTGGCCCTATGACTGAACTAGTGAGAAAGAGTAAGTTAAAATAGTCCCAAGGAGCACAAAGAACTTTGATAACCTTTAAGGGAAGGATATGTGAAACATCGGCTCTAGACCGTGAGAGATATTTGAAAATTTTGGTAGCCTCATGCTTCACAACAAATTTTATAATACAACACTAAGTCCATACCACATTTGTAGTATTCAAAATTTATTTCGAGATCACATCCTTTGTATACTAATTTCTGGATTAGCATATATAAACATACTTTATATCCAATATTTGAATCTTATTTTCTTAATTACGTTCTCTAATTACCGACTCAAATTACGAGGTGTAACATCACTGGTGGTAGCAATGGGGTTGGGTGGTAACTAAACTATAGGGGTAACGGTGATGGTATGACGGAGTTCATCGTGTACGATAGGGGAAGCATCTGATTCGTCTAGAAATGTGTAGTCCGTGTTTTAATTTTTTTAGATATTTGCCAATGGAAATATTGTCTCATCAAATGTGACATGGCGAGAGACGAGGGTTTTACGGGTAGATAGATCATAGCACAAATACCCCTTATGATTAGATAGGAAGCCTAAGAAGACACATAGAGTGGTGCGTGGAGCAAATTTATGTGGGGTCATGGAGGCAAGATTTGGGTAGCACATGCAATCAAAAATTCGAAGGTGTTCATAGGAGGGATCCGACGGTACAGAATTTCGGTGGGGGATGTCACGACCCGACTCGACGGGCCGCGACCCGACGGCCTAATTGGATGCCATTACACTAACGTCACGTAATCAACTGACACTTAAGGGTAATAGAAAATTCTCCAGCACAACGTTGCATCTATAACACATACCCAAAATAGGCGAGCCGACAAGGCTGTCTTACACAATTAACCAACAATCACGACAGGCTAGCCGACTAGGCTGCCACCAAATAACATCATATAAGCAAAGAAACAATCAAAATAGGCAAGCCGGCAAGGCTGCCCCTATGTACAGGAACATCCCAAAACAAGTGCAACAACGCAGTTAGCTCAACCGCATACACGTTCTACACAAGTCCAAAACACATCTGTCACCCACAACTGTCTACAGACCTCTAAGAGTATGACCACGACATATGACGGGACAGGACCCCGTCGTGCCCATAAATATGTACAATAAAAAATAAGAGAGGTTTTGTACCAAAATAAGTGGTTTCGGAACAATGGAGCTCTCCAACAGCTGAATAGATGTCCTAGACTGGAGGGTCACCTATCTGAAGACCAGAACTTTCGAATATGAACGCAACCCCCCGGGAGAAGGGGGTCAGTACGATAGATGTACCAAGTATGTGAAACTGAAAAATACTGTAATTGAAATCATAATAGTTCAACGTATAACAGGAGGTAAGTATGAAATCAACTTAACAGTACAATTGTGCCTTATCAAATGAGAGTAATGAAAATCAGTTCTTACCTTTTCAAAATATGCAAGTCGTGCCAAAATCATGAACTCTTATCCTTATGATATAATAACACGAGACTCGAACCCGTCTAAGTACATATATATCATGTGACTCGAACCCAAGTAAGAATGTATATATCATGGGACTCGAACTCACGTAAGTATATATATCGTGGGACTCGAACCCACGTAAGTATATGGAATAATATAATGTCATGGGACTCGAACCCGCATCATGGAGAGCAAATCCATGGAATAATAATCCGGGAGTTGAACCCGCTTGGAACTCGAACCCAAGTAAAATAATAATAATAGCCGGGACTTGAACCCGGAACATACAATATAGTATCGGCCCTCGCTGTGAGAGACTCGATGAATGTGTAAAAAGACTTGGCACGAGTAGATATCATGAGCAACCATATGCAATTAGAAATCATCTTTGACTTTCAATAATATCATCATAATAAGCTCTTTACTGAAAATCATAGGCACTTGTCATAACAATCTTCCTTTAAAATTAACTTTGTAGAAAATCATGTACGTCCGTCGCACTTTTATTAAAATCATGTCAAATGAAAGTTTGTTTCACAAAAACATGCCAAAAGAAAGAAGGATAGTCTCACATACCTTTTAGTCGTTCAACCAATGCAATACTAGGATACGTCTCGTCTAGTATGTCAGCCTATAATAATAGTAATATGACCATTAATTTTAGGACTTATAACGTAAGTTATTTGAATATCTTCTTCCTATTTCTATAAAAAAAAATGGGCAGCATTTCCTCTGTTTATGTGTGTATCCACAGTTAACCAACACGTCAAATCAAACCAATAATCACTATTATTCCAATATGTAATCAAAATTATCTCCAACATTCCATTTACATCGCTAGTGCGCATGCCTTCTCTTTGTAATTATTCCATTTAACAACTTCAATAACCAAGGCAACTACTACATTTATTTCTCATGTTAGTCAATCATTTAGTTACGTTCGAATTATTCATGGGAGCAACCAAATCTTCTAGCAACGTCGCCAATTCAAGAATATGAAATTAACATTTTTCTACACTTAAATCCTTTCAAGGAATGTATAGGTAACTTATATTTAAATACTCATTCAGCCCGTAATACATTACCATAATGTTCAACAATTTCCATCAACTTTTCGGCCAACACCTATAAAATTCCTTACTTTTCAATTAAGCTTCCAACACTTCATATAACAACTATAACTTTAAACATCAAGGTTTCATCTAAATTCTCACATGCAATTAGTAATAACATACCAACACAATTAATCAATTCCAACGTACGCCAAAAATGGGTTCTAAATCGATTTCGACCTCTAATAATCGCATGCATTATCTTATTTCTATTTCTTCTTTAACATGGATAATCCCCCTAACTATAATATCAATTAATCTATCAAATATCAAATGAAAGGGATAAATCTTTACCAATTTTTGAGCTCAAAACAACCCCTTCGAATCGCCCGCTGCCCCAGCTATTTCTGCCCACTTTTTCGTCGCTTTTTGCCCAAATTCTTCTCTTCTTTCAACCCAAAATAACATGCAATCCTTCTACCATGTTACCCAACATCTACAAATGTTTTTCTTCCTAACAATTGCATCAAAACTCAAATTTTCGGCCCTAAAAATCTGTTGGGCAGTCCGTCGGAACCCCCACTGTTTTGGGTCCAAAATTCTCAAATTTTTTGCTTAATTGGGTAGGGTAATTTATTCCAAGAAGATGAAGCAACAAAGCTTGAATGTTTCTTGCAAATGGGGGGGGGGGGGGTCGACCTAGGCTAGGGGAAAAGGGGAATGGAAGATTTAATTTTGTGTTGAAGGAAAAAAAATGAACTTAGTTAGGCATTTTAAGTTCTAATTTTCAGATTTCTAAAAAGTTCACTTAGGTCCCTCTTTTTTTTACACTTTAACCCTCTAAGTGTTTATTAAACTAAACTAATCACCAAAGTAGTAAACCTTGGTCTATTTCTTTAAATCTTGATTTCCGTTTCCTTTAATTCCCGGGAATTCCATAAGGTCTCGTATCCTCCATGTTGTAATTCCCACAATATGTAATAATCCTCAAAAGAAAAATATAAATAACTTATTATTTTAAATACTAATTGACGTGTTCGTAGCTTGTATAATTATATCTCATACCCCTTATCCAAATCTTAACCTCAATGACGTTCTTAATCCTTGTCTTAACTTACGAGGTGTAACATTCTTCCCTCCTTAGAAACATTCGTCCTCGAATGTTCATAACAATTCTTATGTTCCTAGAAATTTCGACAGGGTCTCCTTTATAATTGTGTTTATCCATCTATATTCAACAAATCAATAAATGTCTCACAGGGCCACAATATAGCACACATGCAATTCACCAATTCAAACTAGTTAAGTAATGAACCAAATTACCTATGAATATTCAATTGAGTCTTATGTAATACCTTGAACCAAGTTAAAGAGTCTCCATGCGGTGTTATATTCCTCTATTTTCGAATTTGCCACAACATTCCAGCTGGTACTACCTTGTACACCTGCTTCAATTTGTAATGGTATGTAATGTTTCCCCCAAATATGTACTGCATGCTTAACATGAAGTCAATTCATGTGTATACCCGCTGCATTGTTAACATAGCTCCATATAGATTTGACAACTCTCTTGTACGAAACAAGTGATCTATCATTCCTTGATGTAAGACATTATATCAGTAGCATCTTGATACTATATTAATTCCAATATCATGCAACACTTTATCCACTGGAATATTAAATTTCCACATCGTCCATAGAAAGAAACATACTTGAATGACACACTTTTAACCCGCATTTACCTATATACATCAGAAGGATATGATCGTTTCTCAACAAATCCCATGCACTTGACATAGTAAATTTACTAGAACTTGTCATTATCCACCAAGGATTATCCACAGGGTATATACCAAGTATGTAGTGACATGTGAGACAATGTCATCTGGTAGATACTGCCCTAGCCTTGACAAACCTCATCAATCCCCACGTAGCAGTTCTTTGACATCTTCCATCCTTTCATCATAAGAAACTCTGATAGTAGTACATAGTGTAATGTTTCCAATTTGGTACGATTATCAAATCAATTGTTAGCGGTCCCACTCTTTGTTTCCCACCATATTTCTTGTTCAATGGTATCTTTTACCTCAACAACCATTTTCAAGGCCTGAGAACCACCTTCTCGTTGCACATATTGAGGGTAATGCTTCAGAGTACATGTTCCCTAGAAAGTTAACCCATAGAGAGTTGGTGGTCCTAGATTTCCATTATAGTTTTTTACACAATGCCTTTAATATATCCAAAATGAGGTCGAACCCCAATCCACTATCATCTTTAGGCAAGTACATTGTTTTAACCATGTAAACCAATGCTTAGCCTTAACATCATCCTTACTATACACCAGAAGAAAATTACAACTATTTATATGTATATCTTTTATCACATATTTGCAAGTCTTAAAGCAGGCAGTATGTGTATAGGCACACTTGTGACACACTAGTAATCAACACTGATTTACCTCATGGTGAAAATATTTTTTCTTCCCAAGCCTGTAACTTATCTTTAATCTTCTTAATTAATTCAGTATAATCTATCTTCCTCTTTCTAACATGTAACACTGGGCATCCTAAATACATGAATGAAAATGTTCCTCTTGTGAAACCAGTATTACCTTTTTCTTGCTGAATCAGTTACTAGGAGTCTTAGCATGCATATAAACAAAACTCTCCTTTTATTGATCAAATTACCAGAAACTTCTTCATACTCTTTCAAAGTCTACCTTAACTCTTTGTAAAATCATTCTATTTGCTTCTGTTGGAAATTCTTCAAATAACTCCTCTTTAAATCTAACAATATCCTCCCTAAAACTTAGTTTCTTAAAAATATCTTCAAAAGTTTTCTTACTCCATCATAATAGGGCAGTCTTGACATTCTTCAGTTTCGGTATAAAAGAAACGAAATCATCTTAATCAACAACAGTGTGTCAATTTTGATTTAGTACCTAAAAGAATGCTTCATATTTTGTCCAAAACTTGAGGAATCTAAATAGTTTACTCACATGCATAGATTGATCACCATAAGTTCACAACTAAGGGGCATGGTCTAAACTTGTTCTTATTACATGTTCCACTTTCATTTGTCCAAACCAAGCAAAAATAAATATTTTTCAACATTCTATCGAACCTCTTAAAAGTACAGTCATTAACGACTCTTTCATTCCACTACTTAAAAGGACTCCCTTTAAATTCAATTTCAAATATTTCGCATGAATTAGTACGAAATGCAAAAGTCCTCACGCTCTGCAGGATATATATGAAGATCGCATATTGTTTTCCTTTCATTTATAATAACATTGAAATCTCCACTAACTAGCCAAGGATCTTTCATATCGTCGACAATATAGTATAACTATCCCATAGACAACCTTCCCAATGCATCACTCTTTGCATATACCATAGTGTATCTACCTAGTTCATGTAACTCCTTCACCAGTGAGTCCTTAAGTTTGTCATGTTAATCATCCCTCATATTATATCTGATTAAGTTTCTCAGCTGATCAATATATTTAGGATTGACATATCTGCTTCCACTGTCATATTCTGCTCCACATTGGACATCATTATCCCATATTTCTTTAATATTACTACGTTACTATTATTAGAGTTGTTACAATTGGTACACACCTCCCAACTCTTGTCAACATTCTGCTCCTCATTAACTTTTGCTGCTACAAAAGCTCCTTCAACCTGTTATTTAGTAGTAAGAGTTGCTTTTGATTCTTCTATCAATTGTGGGTCCTTAATGAGTTGTTTTACTTCTACCACTTTACCATCGTCGTCTTTCTTATTCTATTTATTACCATATTCTTCCCCAGTATCTCTTTGTTCCTCCTTATTTGCATTATTACCGTTTGTCTCCTCAAGTGGCATTTATTTTATCCTCTCGTTGGACTTACTAACTCAGTTGTGTCTTTGGCTGCGTCAACATTTGTCACTTTGGCTACATCACACTGAATATCTATTATCACTTCGTTGAATTCATCTATATCTTTGTACCTCTCTTATCTGTTTTCCATCCTTCTATTATGGTCTGTAGAAATTCAGGATTCAACCTTCACCTATTAAAGTATCTAAACTTATATTGAGCCTTTATGCCTATTTCTCACCTAATTAACCCAAGAGAATGTTCATATAGACCTGGTTTCATAGAAGGCACCTTAGAAGTATGTAGGTTATCATCTCATTCTTGATTAGTAAATGTTGTTATACACCCTGCTTGCCACTCATTTCACCATAATCTACTACATATTGCTTATAATCCTTTATCTCAGTCTTAGCGACATGACACTTCACTCTTCTATTCCATTTTAATGCCCAGTTGGAATTGCTCATTATTGCTGATGGTCTTTGTATCTGACCATGTAACCTTTCAACATCTATCCGCAGTTTCTTTTTAAGAGCAACTTCATTAACGCATTCACCAAGGTCGTATGAAAACTCATATTTATACCCCTATGTGCTACCCCGCAGTGTATCAATTATTCTGTACAGTTTAATATATACCTCATAGAAATGAGGCCTCCACAATAACCTTATTCCTCCATTTGGATGCTTAGTAAGATTAGTCCTTAAAATATCACCCACTACACAAGTTAAGCGAGATATTATGAGTTTCTTCCCTTTTTAACCTTTGGTTCCAAGAGACCAAATAGCCTCATCTTAGCATTCTGCGTGAACTATTGCATTGAAACTGTGCACGAATATATACCTCGGTTACCAGTCCTTCAAATAACTCCTTAACGGAAAATATGAACTCCAGAGGTTCACTGCACGTCCTTGCTTTGCCTTTTCAACCACCTTTTTTTTTCTTGTGCGCTGAACACTACTCTTTACGATATTTAAAATGTCTGGCACAACTATACACCAATAGGATGCTTATCATTTCCAAGTTCTAAGTCGTTTGCGAAAGAAACCCAAGTAGTCCCTATGTCCAATACTTCCCAGTACACGGTCCAAAGTAGGAAAAATACTTTCATTCCTTTATATCAATCTTATTATTCCGGAAGTAATAACCTCTTCTTATTCTTACCTGAGAACAATATTCTTTTGCAGTTTCCTACGTTCACATAGTCCAGCAATATGGTATACCATAAAATCGTCTCAGATTCTAACAATTAGAGCTCAACATTTAAATGGGAGGTATGAAGGAGAAAAGAGTAGGTAAGTTTCATTTTCTTTCCTTGAAAAGAAAAGTTCAATCTCTATAACTATAGAAGATAACATAGCATAACGGAGTACCAATTCGTAAGATAGAGACCACTGCAATTTATTTCACAAGTCGACACCTCATTCATGGTCTGAAAGGGATCTCTTCACTACTTGTAATTATAAATAAATTCATTTCTTTTAACACTTGTTCACTTATTTCTTACTTGTCGTATTTTTCATAATTCCAACATATTCTAGTATACATATGTGATCTCGGACATTGCTCCTAGTTCCAATCCTTGATGTTATCATCCCTTAAGTGATGAATTGTTAACTTATTTTCTTATTTGGTACGTAAAAGATTCTGAAGAGTTACCTTACCTGACGTTGACCCAGTATCTCCAAACCTAGTCATCATACTTCTATTCGAACTCTTTCATTTCCCTTATGGCTTGATGCACTAAGTCAAGTCCGAATAACTCTGATTTTCCCTTTCGAGCCACTGTCGCTGTCTTTCGAGACATAGCTGCAACCACAGTAATTATTATGAAGAGGGGGGATTATCCTACTGGCATAGCTCTATTGTACGATCTACGAGATGAAAGAGTAGAAACCAATCCTAAATGTCCCGCAGCCTCTTGCGTATAAGTATGGTGCACAACATACCCATACACAAGACTCTACTAGACACGGTCTATAGACATTCCGAGGACTAACTGCTCTGATACCACTTTTGTCACGACCCGACCCGACGGCCCGCGACCCGACGCCCTAATTGGACGTCATTACACTAACATGTTATGTAATCAACTAACACTTAAGGGTAATAGAAAATTCGGCAGCACAACGTTGCATCTATAACACATACCCAAAATAGGTGAGCCAACAAGGTTGTCTTACACAATTAACCAACAATCACGACAGGCTAGCCGACTAGGATGCCACCAAATAACATCATATAAACAAAGAAACAATCAAAATAGGCAATCCGGTAAGGCTGCCCCTATGTACAGGAACATCCCAAAACAAAGTGCAACAACGCAGTTAGCTCAACCGCATACACATTCTACACAAGTCCAAAACACATCTGTCACCCACAACTGTCTACAGACCTCTAAGAGTACGACCACGATATATGACGGGACAGGACCCCGTCATGCTCATAAATATGTACAATAAAAAATAAGAGAGGTTTTGTACCAAAATAAGTGGCTCCGGAACAACTGAGCTCTCCAACAGCTGAATAGATGTCCTAGACTGGAGGGTCACCTATATGAACACCAGAACCTGCTGGCATGAACACAGCCCCCCGGGAGAAGGGGGTCAGTACGATAGATGTACCAAGTATGTAAAACTGAAAAATAATGTAATTGAAATCATAACAGTTCAACGTATAACAGGAGGCAAGTATGAAATCAACTTAATAGTACAATTGTGCCTTATCAAATGAGAGTAATGAAAATCAGTTCTTACCTTTTCAAAATATGCAAGTCGTGCCAAAATCATGAACTCCTATTCTTATGATATAATAGCACGGGACTCGAACAAGTCTAAGTACATATATATCATGGGACTCGAACCCAAGTAAGTATGTATATATCATGAGACTCGAACACAAGTAAGTATATATATCGTGGGACTCGAACCCACGCAAGTATATGGAATAATATAATGTCATGGGACTCGAACTCGCATAATGGAGAGTTAATCCATGGAATAATAATAATCCGGGAGTTGAACCCGCTTGGGACTCGAACCCAAGTAATATAATAATAATAGCTGGGACTCGAACCCGGAACATACAATATAGTGTCAGCCCTCGCTGTGAGAGACTCGGTGAATGTGTAAAAAGACTTGGCACGAGTAGATATCATGAGCAACCATATGCAATTATAAATCATCTTTGACTTTCGATAATATCATCATAATAAGATCTTTACTGAAAATCATAGGCACTTGTCATAAAATTTTCCTTTAAAACTAACTTTGTAGAAAATCATGTACGTCCGCCGCACTTTTATTAAAATCATGTCAAATGAAAGTTTGTTTCACAAAATCATGCCAAAAGAAATAAGGATAGTGTTATACCCCGTAGTTCTGGCCTTACGTGTGAGAGCGTACGAAAGGGAGTAAGACTTAAAATTTTTGAAAGATAGGTTGACGGATTGTTTCGGACGGGTTTTAGTCAACTTTGAGGTGGGTTATGACCCGCTACATTGAGAGTTCCTAGGTGTTTCAAAGGCCTAGTGCGTAGTTCGTTGAGTCTAGTTTCCAATGCAACCGACCGTTCGTCGATAGGACATTGGAGTAGAAAGTTATGGGAGTTACAAGTTAAGTGCGCAGTCGGACAGAAATGTGTTTCGGATAGGAGCCACAGGGCCGCAGCGCCGGATATTCTGAGGGGTCACTGAAGTTGCAGCGCCGCGGCGCCGGGAATAAGGGCCGCGGCGCCGGAAGTTCTGTGAGGTGGAG
Source organism: Przewalskia tangutica (assembly GCA_029844215.1). Taxonomy (NCBI): domain Eukaryota; kingdom Viridiplantae; phylum Streptophyta; class Magnoliopsida; order Solanales; family Solanaceae; genus Przewalskia; species Przewalskia tangutica. The sequence continues at coordinate 85,558,527 of CM056735.1, read as the reverse complement.
GAAGTTTCAGCCATGGCCGCAATTTCTGACGCGCAGAATCGCGGAAAAACTGAGGAAAATCAGATTTCTTCTTTTAAAAAGACCATGGGAGGGTGACAAGTGTCCCCCCCATCTGATTTTTGCATGTCCCTTATATTGACCAAGTCTTGAAGACTTGGTCATCTTTCAAAGTCTTTCTCTCTCTCTAAAGCTAGAGCTCTCACTTCTCTCTAGAATTCCAAGAGAAATTCAAAGCTTGAGGAAAATCTGAAAAAGTGTGGCAAGAAGGAAGCTTGTGGCTAGCTTGTAGGAGTTATTGTGGTGGTGTTCTTGGAAGGGAGGCTAGCAAAGTTGTTGGAATAATTTTGGCTAAAGCTCTAAGGTAACAATTCTTCTCTTGTAGCTAGTTATTGGTGTTGCATGTGAAGAAGAAGGAACTTGTAGTAGTAAATAATGCTCTTAGATAAATTGCATGTAAGAAATATGGTTTGGGTATAAAAGAATTGGTTAAGAAGGTTATGTGAGCATGTTGTAGCCTAAAAACTACCTTAAACTTGTTAAGTTAGTTGTTGTACATTGTGGGGCAGAATTTTACACATCTAAGTTTAAGTGTGTAATCCCCTTTGAAATGTTTGGATTGTTGGGCCTTAAATGTGGTGTTTGGATGTTGAATTCGGCCTTGAAAAAGGTGGCAAAGTATGTAGAAACAAAGGAAATGCTGCCCAATTTTCCATAGGAATTAGTAACTTTGAACTTGGAATATTCTACATTGAAATTAGAGGTTAATAAACGTATCATGGTTATTATAGGTTGACATATTACTTGCGGTAGTTTGGGCTTAGCAAGTGGATTGACCGAAGAGGTATGTGGAACTTTTCTATCTCTTGAGCATGAGTAGTTGTACCCATATAGTACGGTAGACGTACAAGATTTGATATCTTTACTTGTTTTAAGTATATAATACTTGCTTCGTTTTAAAAAGTATAAGTCCTTTGGTTATGGGAAAGGTTTAATTTTACTAAAGTATAAGATTAATATAACAACTTTATGGGAAGTTGGTTTATTAGTTTTATGAAAGGATAATAAGGAGAGATTTACTCTAAGTAAGATAAGTAAGGACAAATGACTTGATTTATGAAAGGCAAATTGATTTTTAGGCATCAATTGCCCAAAGGTTTTATATGAAAAAGAGTCAATTTCAAAAGAATAGATGTATGTAGTACTTTAGTTTAAATTCCCAGATTTCCTTTATTAAGATATGTTAGTGCCTTAAGTAAACTAAAATGAGAGGGTATATGAACAAGTCTAATAAGAAGTTAGGAGCTTTCTTAACTTATTTATGTTATGTATGATGACCGATTGAGCTAGGGTAAGAGTATAAATGAGGGGCAAGCCCCAAGACGTTATACCACCTTCTCCAGGGTAAGAGTATGAATAAGGGGCAATCCCCAAGACGTCATACCATCTTCTCCAGGGTAAGAGTATGAATGAGGGGAAATCCCCAAGACGCCATACCACCTGCTTCAGGGTAAGAGTATAAATGAGGGGTAAACCCCCAAGACGATATACCACCTATTCCGTGGATTTGCTACCCATGATGCGAGGAATACCTCATGCGAGTCCTTATGGGCTCATGCGGGTGAAATAGTCCCATGCGGGCGGGTACAGCCTATGCGAGGAATACCTCATGCGGGTCCACAGGACCCATGCGGGTGAAATAGTCCCAGGAGTAGGATTGCTTAGTGATACTACGGGCGAGGGACCCTGTTTTGATCATGAGCCTCCTATTTTTATGCAGTATTATATATATATACTTGTTACTCTCATTGTTAGTAAGGCACAGTACAAGGTAATTTGAGTTTTCATCCCTGACTCCAGCTTATTTTTAGACGTATAATATTATTACAGTATTTTCCAGTTTTACATACTTGGTACATATTGTGTACTGACCCCCTTCCTCGGGGGCTGCGTTCATGCCGCAGGTAAGGGTAAGCAGGTGGTGGATCCTCATTCTTAGGATCACTGTTCCGGTGTCAGAAGCTCCATTCCTCCGGAAGCTTGTTTTGTTGGTACGGTTCTTCCCTGATGCTATAGGTATTGTGTACATTCAGGGGTATGGCGGGGCCCTGTCCCGCCACAGTTGTTATTCTTAGAGGTCTGTGGTCACGTATGTGTTTTGGGCTGTAAGAATAAGTTGTACTGCTATACTTTTGATTAAGTATGTTTTTATGGAAGGCAGCCTTATCGGCTGGCCAGTGATGTTTACCTTTTTATAAGTTATGTGTTATGTATGTTCTGATGCTATTCTCTGATGTATACGGCGAGTGCCGGTAGGTACGATCGCGGCCGAGTCGGTGTCACGACCCGACCCCAGATCTGTGACCGGTGCCTTAACCCAGGCACCCTTGTGACACAACATCATAGAAAACCAGCGGAATATAAACTCATAATAAACAACCATAATGATATAAATAGTCTAGCCCAAAATGGCTACCCCAAAAGTATATAAAACCGAACAGTTACATCCTTAAACAAACCAAGTTATGACAAGACTACAGACCTCTAAGAAGGAGTAACACTATGACGGGACAGGGCCCCGTCATGCCCCTGAATGTACAAAACATCAACAACACCAGGGAGAACCATACCAAAAGTCGAGCCTCCGAAGAAATGGAGCTCACGACACTGAGTAAAAGATCACAGGAATGAGGATCTACCACATTTTCCTTACCTGCGGCATGAACGCGGCCCAGGAAGGGTCGATCTGACGTACCAAGTATGTAAAGCGGAAAATCGTAGTAATATCATAAGTCAAAAATAAGTTTGAGTCATAGATAAAAAAATTCCTTGCAACGTGCCTTACTAATGATAGAGTAACAAGTATAAATCTTATAGCATAAAAATAGGAGGCTCACGATCAAAACAGGGTACCTCGCCCGTAGTATCATTAAGCAATCCTACTCCTGGGACTATTTCACCCGCATGGGTCATGTGGACCCGCATGAGGTCATCCACCTCGTCATGGGACTATTTCACCCGCATGGGACTATTTCACCCGCATGGATCCTGTGGACCCGCATGAGTATCATCGCCGTACTCGCATGGGACTATTTCACCCGCATGGATCCTGTGGTCCGGATACGCATGAGTGCAAGCGCCTTTCGCGTCATGGGTAGCAAATCCATGGCATAAATAATAACCCGGGGTTTACCCCGTAATAATATAAATATATAACATAGCTCATCCGGCTATCATACATAACATAAGCACTACCGGCCTATCATATCATACATAAGCACTACCGGCCTATCATATCACAACATAAGCAGTATTATATATATATACTTGTTACTCTCATTGTTAGTAAGGCACGATCTGAGTAATTTGAGTTTTCATCACGACTCGGCTTATTTTTAGACGTATAATATTATTACAGTATTTTCCAGTTTTACATACTTGGTACATATTGTGTACTGACCCCCTTCATCGGGGGTTGCGTTCATGACGCAGGTAAGGGTAAGAAGGTGGTGGATCCTCATTCTTAGGATCACCATTCGGTGTCGAGCTCATTCCTCGGAAGCTTGTTTTGTTAGTACGGTTCTTCCACGATGCTATAGGTATTGTGTACATTCGGGGTATGGCGGGGACTGTCCATACGATTGTTATTCTTAGAGTGCGTAGTCGTATGTGTTTTGAAATTTGTAAGAATAAGTTATCTTGCTATACTTTTGATTAAGTATGTTTTTATGGAAGCGACCTTATCGGTGGCGATGATGTTACCTTTTATAAGTTATGTGTTATGTATGTTCGATGCTATTCTCTGATGTATACTGGCGGTGCCGGTAGGGTACGATCGCGACCGAGTCGGGTCGTGACAAAAGTGGTATCAGAGCCAGGTTAGTCCTCGGAAAGTGTCTACAGACCGTGTCTAGTAGAGTCTTGATTATCGGTGTGTTGTGCACCACATCTATAATCAGGAGGCTGCAGGATATTTAGGATTGGTTTCCATTCTTTCACTATAAAGATCGTGCAATAGAGCTGTGATATAGGTTGAACTTCCTCTGATATTTTCCTTTATGTACCAGTTATGCCTCCACGCAAGGCAACCGCGGCCCAGAAGTGCAAGGCAGCTGAGGGTGCTGCTAGTGGGACGCGGAGGGTCACGAGGGCACAGGCCCAATCTTTACCAGAGATGATGTTTCGGGCGGCGAGTTCCACGACGTCGCCAGCCTCAGCGGAGTTCGAGGCAGCGGCATCGAGACCGCGATGCGGAGCCTCGATCCACGATCGGTGAGTATAGAGATTACGGGGAACAAATCAAGTTATTGACCAGCATAGTGGCGGCGGCCAGCGAGCGAGCGGCGGCCAAGCCGGCCGATTTCTGATTCGGATTTCCTAGGTTGTCATCATCCACCGAGTTCTATGGTTCGAGATTCGAGGAGGATCCGCATGATGTTATACCCGTGGTTGGGCCGTGCGAGAAATTAGAAAACACGTTCGAGGGCCTCGAGCGCGGCGGAGCGGCGCAGCGCCGCGAGAAGTGCGGTGGCTGAAGTTCCAGCGCCATGGAAAGCGAGACGGGCCGAAAGATCCGAGTCCGCGGGAGTTGCGGCAGCGCCGGGAAGCGAACGCGTGAGGCGAAATTTGGGCGGAAAAACTTAGAAAGTCGATTTTGTTTTAAAAGAGGCCATGGGAGGGTGACAAGTGTCCCCATCGATTCGCTACATGCATTATATTGACCAAGTCTTGGTCATTTCTTTCAACATTTCATCTCTACACTCCATCTCTCTCTAAGTTAAAAGCTCATCCTTCTCTCTAAATTCCCAAGAGGAATTCTAGCCTAAGGAAAAATCAGAAAAGTGTAATAGGAAGGAAAGGTTATTACAAGCTTGTGAAGACTATTGTGGTGGTGTTCTTGGAGAAAAGGCTAGCAAGGTGTTGGAATAAGTTTGGCAAAAACTTAAGGTAACATTTCTTCTCTTGTAGTTGGTATTGGGTGTTGCATGTTTAATAGGAAGAACTTGTAGTTGGAAAAATGCACTTAGAGTAGTTGCATGTAAGAAATGGGGTTGATTATGAAAGAATTGGTTAGGGGGATATTATGAGCGTGTTGTTGCCTAAATACTACATTAGACTTGTTGGGTTAGTTGTTGTAACTTGTGGGGCTGAATTTTACACACCAAAGTTTAGGTGTGTAATCACCTAGTGTTGGTTGGTTGTTGAGCCTTAAACATGGCATTTGAGCGTTAAAAATCGACCTTGGAAAAGGTGGCAATGTATGTAGAAACAAAGGAAACGCTGCCCGATTTTCCGTAGAAATTGGTGACTTTAACTTGGAAATTCTGCATTTGTAATTAGAGAGCTTGATAAGCGTATTGTGGTCATTTTAGGTTGACATACTACGTGCGGTAAATTGGACTTAGCTTGTGGATTGACCAAGAGGTATGTGGAGCTTTCCTATCTCTTGAGCATGATTAGTTGTACCTATATAGTACGGTAGGCGTCTGAGATTTGGAAATCTTCGTTTGTTATAAGTATTTGATACTTGCCGTTTTAAAAGGAAAGTATAAAAATCCCTTGGACTTAAGGGAATGTGTTTTACTATTGTTTAACTCTAATATAACGGCTTTATGGGGAGTTGGTTATATTAGCTTATGAAAGTTTAATGGAGAAAGGTTTTGATGATTTGAACTTGTGGAAGGAAAATGGTTTTAAGGCATGAATTGCCTAAGGTTTTACAAGAAATGAAGTCACTTAATTTAGAAGCTTGAGATAGTTTTAAAAGGAAATGTGACTTGTTTTGAAAAGAAATCGTAACTTGATACTATGGTGATTAGTATCTTGGAATTTTGTATAAAAAGAGTTATTTCTTAAAAGGTTAAGTACATGATACTTGGGTTAAATTCCCGGATTTTTACTAAAAGACATGATCGTGCCTTAGGTATACTAAAATGAGAGGATGTATTAATACTATTAATAAGAAGTTAGGTGATTCTTAACTTGCTTGAGTTATGATAGGCCGGTAGTGCTTATGTTGTAATGTGATAGGCGGTAGTGCTTATGTTATGTTTTATTAGCGGATGAGCTATGTTTTATATGTTTATATTATTCTGGGTAAAACCGGGGTTATTATTTATGCCATGGATTTGCTACCCATGATGCGAGTGCGGCGCTTGTACTCATGCGGATCTGGACCATAGGATCCATGCGGGTGAAATAGTCCCGTGCAGTGCGCGATGGTACTCATGCGGATCCACGGGATCCATGCGGGTGAAATAGTCCCGTGCGGGTGAAATAGTCCTATGGCAGGCGGATGACCTCATGCGGGTCCACAAGACCTATGCGGGTGAAATAGTCCCAGGAGTAGGATTGCTTAATGATACTACGGGCGAGGTACCTTGTTTTGATCGTGAGCCTCCTATTTTTATGCTATAAAACTTATACTTGTTACTCTCATTACTAGTAAGGCACAGTGCAACATAATTTGGTTTTATCTATAACTTCAGTACATTTTTGGACTTATGATATTACTACAGTATTTTCCAGTTTTACATACTTGGTACGTTGTGTCTTGACCCCTTCCTGGGCTTCATGCCTGCGGTAAGGAAGCGGTGGTAGATCCTCATTCCTAGGATCTTGTACTCAGGTGTCAGGAGCTCCATTTCTTCGGAGGCTCGACTTTTGGTATGGTTCTCCCTGGAGTCGTTGATATTTTGTACATTCAGGGGCATGACGGGGCCCTGTCCCGTCATAGTGTTATTCATTCTTTGAGGCCTGTAGTCTTGTCAGAACTTGGTTTGTTAAGGATGTAACTGTTCGGTTTATGTACTTTTGGGTTAGCCATTTTGGGCTAGACTATTCTATATCTTAATGGTTGTTTATCTTGAGTTTATATTATTTGGTTTTCTCTGATGTTGTGTCACTAGGGTGCCCGGGTCAAGGCACCGGTCACGGGTCCGGGTTCGGGTCGTGACAAAAGTTGTATCAGAGCAGTTAATCCTCGGAAAGAGTCTACAGGCCGTATCTGTTATACCCCGTATTTCCAGAGTATGTACGCAGGGACGTACGTAGGAAATTTCGAACTTGAGAATAGGCTTGGCCGAATTATTTTTGTGCACAACACCCGATTAGAGTCGTTTTTCGACGGAACGTTTTCCACGACTTTCGTAGGAAAATTCGGCTATGTCATTTTTAATTTTTACGGATTTTTCCGAGAGACGAAACGTGTTGGGCCAACAAGAGGGCGCCACTTGGCACCCTCTCATTGGCGGACGTGAATGGGCGGTAAAGGGATGGTTGGACGAATTGGCCTAGTTGGTCAAGGGGAGTTGGTAGGATATTTTTGTGTGTTAGTTGGTCAATGACACATGGGTGAATCTTGGCCCTACACTTGCCTTGCAAGAGATCTTGGCCATTGGTTGGCCTTCACTTGACTATAAATACCACCCCTTTGAAGACTAATTCATCCATAAATTTGCCTAAGTCTTGAAAGCTCTCCTTCTCCTCCCACTTGTGTTGAGTTCGCCGAGGCCTCCCGCTTGTGGCGAGAGCACCCCACTACAGGGGTGCTAGTAGAGTGTACCCATACAGCCTAGTTGTTTTCATATAATACCCCTTTTGTGGTGTAGAAATACTCTCCAAATATTGTTATTATGCCCAATTACCTTAGCGTATACCTTGTAGTATTCTAAGGTTATACCTATCTGAAAAGCCGAAATACTATTATACTTCCCGTCAGTCACAAAACCGAAACCCTAGGAAAATCTCCATAGTCCGTTGGAGTATTGTGTAGAAGTTGGTTAGAACTTCTAAGGGTGGTTTAGAGCGGGTTGGAGCGCTCGGAGTTGGAGCTAAACGTTGCCCAGGATCGACATTTATACTTGGATAATTATGGGCTTATCGAGGTAATTATCTTGTCCCCCTATTGTAATTGGATATTACATGTTGTAGGAATATATAGTTGAAGTATACTATATATAGTACTGAACTTAGTGTTGTGGCAATGTCCTTGGACTTAAGCCTGAATTTAAAGAAGAGAGCTGAACTGTAATTACATAGGACTGTATTACAGTAGACTTGTGTAGTCTAGACTTTGATAGACTTGTGTAACCTGTATAGGTTGAATGTTCTGCGAGTAGCATGTGCTACTTGAGAAGGTGGACCAGGCTAGTCGGGTTATAGCCGTGGAGCGATTTGCTAATAGTCGATAATCGTCGCGAGGTATGTGAACCTCTTCCTATCGCTTCTAGCATGATATGTGTGTAACTATGTAGTACGATAGACGTACGTGTGTTAATTGAACGTAGTTGTATGGCAATGTCTTTTGACTTAAGCCCGAATAATAATAATCTTGAAATAGTTCAAGAGAATTAAGAACTGTTTTTAAAAAAAGAGTAATACTTGGTTTTAAAAAACTTAAGAGTTATACTAGCTTTATGGGAAGTTAGGTATAACGGCTTAAGAGAGATAAAACGAATGATTTATTTTAGAAGTTAAGAGACTTGATCTTGTAAGATAAGAGACTTAACTTAATCAATGAATTTTGTGTGAAACCTCGTTCGTGAGTAATGAGTACTTGATTTTAAAAGGGATAATGTTTCTTGATTTGAAATCGAGAATGTGTATCGACAAACCACTGCAGCGTTAATAAAGGGAAATGTTTTGATTAATGAAGTATTAATAAAACCAGTAGAAACTTCCATCTGCATAGAAGCTAAGATGAGACAAAATGATATTTCCTAGATCATGGCTGCTGTAATAAGATTGTTATAAACAAGAATATCCTACTCACACATAAGGCTTATGTTTCTTAGATGGTTTAAAAGAGAATTATATTCTTAAATGAATAAGACTATGAACGACGAAACCTTTCTAAAATAAGAAACGTGAACATTTGAAATTAGGCAAACTTGAACGTTTGGAAAATAATGTTGTTACTTGATTTTACAAAGGTAAGTGTTTTGGTTTACTTAAAAAAGATAGTCACTCTATTTTATACTACGGGTATTGCGTGACTTATGGGAAAGAAGCGGATCTTTTAAAGATTTAATGTGTGAAGTACTTTGGGGATAGATACCCAACTTGTTAGTAGAAAGTACCTTGTGTGAATAACTTGATTGTATTGGTTTGTGATAGTCTTGTAATACTTTCTTGTTGATTTGATAAGTAAACATGTTAGGATGCTACGTGTGTTAGTATCTTGTGGTTGTTATGTAAGGGAGTCATTCTTGATGTCTTTACGTTGCTAAGCGATAAGTCCATTGTACTATTATTATATCACCTACCCCCTGACTTATTATACAGGGCTTGCCACCGCGATGCGGTCTATACGGCTATGCGGTCCTTGTGACTACGCAGTCAGAGCTCGGGATTGATCATTCGGGTGTTTAGCCCGATGCGGGGATTCTATGCGGTCTGTTGAGACTATGCGGTCTTTTGAGACTATGCGGGTTGCGGGAGCCTGGCGGATACGAAGGTTAAGCGCCGATGCGGGGTGTACCTCGAGGCGGTCTAGGACCATGATTCGAGGAATACCTTATGCGGTGCGTGTGTGACCTATGCGGGCTGCGAGAGTTCGAGGATAGACACGCGGCATTGATCTGCGGGCAAATGGCGAACCGATCATGTAGTGCGGTCTAGAAAGACCTCGTGATCTGATTTATGGCATTTGTGGTGCGAGGTCTTAGTAGTCGGCTATGCCTTCGTACTTACCGTGCGGTTTTATTGTGATGACTTTGAGGCGTGAGTCCCTAACTTGACATATTTGCTTATTTATTGTAAAGCGTAGTTTGGTTATCATACATGTCTCTGCTTTGTATAGACTACTATGATTTCATTCTGATGTTATTTTGATTTCACATACTAAATTTTTGTTATCGACCTCCTTGAAGCTGCGTTCATCCGCAGTAAAGGTACACGATCGTTGATCCTCGCTCTTAGGGTCACGATTCGGCGTTTGGGAAAGCTCCGTTTCTCGGAGGCTTATCTTGGTATAGTGCCTGTTGTTGTAGGTGCTTACATTCGAGGGTATGGCGGGGCCACTGTCCGTCGTTGTTGTAATATCATTCGTAAGTGCAGAAATCTTGTTGTAGGCGGGGTTTGTAAAAAGATTAAAGCGTTCATGTTAAAAAAAAAAAAAAAGCATTGTTTATATATATGCGAAAGGCAAGTTTTCTCAGTTATTGTTTCATATTTCATAATATGTCTTGTATCGTTTATGTTCGTGATTACTCGATGTTGTATCACTAGGGTGCGGGGTAAGGCACGATCCACGGGCCGAAATCGGTCGTGACAAAAGTGGTATCGAAGCGATTAATCCTCGGAAAGTGTCTGAGCCGTATCGATGAAGTCTTGATTATCGGTGTGTTGTGCACCACACCAATAATCAGGAGGCTATAGGATATTTAGGATTGGTTTCTATTCTTCTCACTCTGAGATCGTGCCTTAGAGCTGTGTTGTAAGTTGGACCCTCTAACGTATTTCTTTCCCTTATCGTTATGCCTCGCGTAGGCAGGGCCCAGGAGGGCAAGGCAGCCGAGGGAGCTGCGAGTAGAGTTCAGAGGGTTACGTGGGCACAAGCCCAATCTTTACCTAGGGTAGTGCTTCATTTGGAGAGTTACTGCGGCGTCACTAGCCGTGAGAGGTGCAGCGGCGGCGATTCCTCTGCGGCCATGATATTTGAACGCCAGTTCGCGGCCACGAGCAGAGAATATAGATTTCAAGGCGACCACTTACTAACTATGGATTTGGCTACGGAGAGTATACCGATGTCTGCGAATCTTGATGAATATTAACGAGAAGGTTGTACAAAGTAGTTCTTGATTGAGGCTTGAGCATGGCACGTATGCGGGCTTATGCGCATCGGTAGAAAGCGTAGAATCGGCGGGTTAACGAAGGGCGAGAAGAGGGCCAGAACCGCAAGGTCCTTTGGTAACTTTCGGCGAGTCACCTCGCGTGGATTAGATTTGCACACCGCGGTGCGAAGAGATTCTCCACGGATTTGGGGCGTTCGGGGTATGCGAGGAGTTGGTGAACTCGGGCTTAGGTTGCGATGTGTGGCAGGCGTCATCCCGGGGAATGTCGTCTTTTAGATGGTACTTGTTGTACCTATGACCGTCGAGTGCGATGTCGAAAGAGTGTCTGGTAGGAGGACTTAGCCTTGATCTGCGGTGGGTAGTTCGTCACGCCTAGCTATGCGCCTACAGGCGAGGTTTGATTAAACGACTAAGGGAGTGAAGCGATAAGTCGAGATAGATCTTTAACCTACAGGGATTAGTATGTGTGGTAAGGTGAGTATACCTTAAGTGTTATATTACGATAGCATTATGTAAATTGTGATTAGAAATCTTGGTTGGTTAACCAGTAAGATTTGGGGATAGAAAGTGTGAGCCTTAAAGTTTTGTGCGTAGAGACCTTAGAGGTAAGGCCATCTCGAGTAAAGGTGTAGTGTTTATGTTTGATCCTTATCGGAGTGCATAGTGCACGTGAGCTATGTTTGGGATAGGTCCTAAGTAGTATGAAATGGAAGAGGGTAGTTGAGCTAAGAAGACCGCTAGGTTTTCGTAACGTGTTTAGTGAGATTTTTCCTCTGAGGAGATAGTATTTTGCGCCTTAGGGTGGTCGAGGCCACGTTGCGAGTCAAACGCGGCATGTTTGATGGTGGGGTCCGGTTGTGGTGGTCCGCCTTGGGGTAGGTCACGCGGGTGTTAGGCCCAGTTTAGTTAACCGTCTGCGAGTTCGTGGATGCGTTCGACCGATGGTCGGGCGATGGGAGCAGCCATCGTGTTTTCGATCGGGACCGTTTACTCGGCGGTGATGATATATCAGAAAGGTGTTAAGGCTGCACGGTGCTGTTTCACCTTATGAGCAGTCGATGGAGCCAGGTTACGGTTGTTCCTTTGAAATTTTACGAGCGGGGTTAGGAACTCGGTGAGTCTCGTGTCGCGTTCGCCCTCGGGCGATGTTTGGATTTGAGGGTAGTTGTGAGGATTGTTATCTCTGTTGGGAAGTGTTTTATAGCTACCATTTGGTGTTGGATATCGCCTTGTGGCGCCTTGTAGGGGCGGAAGTGTATGTTCTTGGTCGATTGGTTCGGCGTTGGCAAGGTTCGAATAGTTGGTTCATACGTGTTGGCAGGATGTGGATAGGGTGAAGCTTATCGAGAAGAGGTTTTTGGCGGCTCGGAGGAATCATGCGGATTATCGGCGGCGCTTAGAGTTCATGTTGGCGGTCGGTCTTCTTGAAGGTACCACCGGATAGGTGTAAGAGGAAACTTAGCGAGTTACTTTGGGCCTTTTGAGTTCATGTGAGGATAGGCGGGTTGCCTATATGTTAGCATTGCCGTCCGACTTGGGAGGAATGCGTCGATCTTCGTGTTATGTTCGAGAAGGAAATCGGAGATCCATCAGTGTTCCCGATTGATGATGACCACGTTAGAGATAGTAACCGAGTTTTGAAGGCGAAGCGATGTCGAAATGTGGTAAGAGTTCGGTACAAGAAGTGTCACGACATCCTCGAGGATCGCATGTAGTCGGTACCATTTGTTGGGTCGGAGTGACACTAGAACCTCGCGACAAAGTGACAAAAGTGGTATCGGGAAGAAGCGAGCATGCATGGCGAACATTGATGTGATCATTTCTTTTGTAAAGAGAAGGTGCGAAGGAAGTATATTTTAGACCCCGGGGAGAGGTATTTGTGGTGATGTTAGAGGTGTTTCCTCGTGGACTTGGATGGAGGTATTTGTGCGGGTGTTTCTGTGGCCATAGGTGGCAGGATTGTTCTCATAAGTATAGCGATGAAGACTATCTGTAGCGTTTGTTTTGAGACTTAGAAGGAACATTCGGACGAATGTTTCTAAGGAGGAGAATGTTATACCGTATTTCCAGTATATGCGCGAGGGCGTCGTAGAAATTCGAACTTGAGAATAGGCTTGGCGAATTATTTTTGTGCACAACACCCGATTAGAGTCGTTTTTGACGGAGCGTTTTCCACGGCTTTCGTAGGAAAATTCCGGCTATGTCATTTTTAATTTTTACGGATTTTTCGAGAGGCGAAGCGTGTTGGGCCAACAAGAGGCGCCACTTGGCACCTCTCATTGGCGGGCGTGAATGGGCGGTAAAGGGAGGTTGGACGAATTGGCCTAGTTGGTCGAGGGAGTTGGTAGGATATTTTTGTGTGTTAGTTGGTCAAGGACACATGGGTGAATCTTGGCCCTACTGCACTTGCCAGACTTGGCAAGATCTTGGCCATTGGTTGGCCTTCACTTGACCTATAAATACCCACCCCTTTGAAGACTAATTCATCCATAAATTTGCCTAAGTCTTGAAAGCTCTCCTTCTCCCTCCACTTGTGTTGAGTTCGTGAGGGCCTCCCGCTGTGGCCGAGCACCCCCTCTAGGGGTGCTAGCCGAGTGTACCCCACAGCCTAGTTGTTTTCATATAATACCCCTTTTGTGGTGTAGAAATACTCTCCAAATATTGTTATTATGCCCAATTACCTTAGCAGTATACCTTGTAGTATTCTAAGGTTATACCTATCTGAAAAGCCAGAAATACTATTATACTTTCCGTCGGTCCACAAACCGAAACCACAGGAAAATCTCCATAGTCAGTTGGAGTATTGTGTAGAAGTTGGTTAGAACTTCTAAGGGTGGTTTAGAGCGGGTTGGGCGCTCGGAGTTGGAGCTAAACGTTGCCCGGGATCGACATTTATACTTGGATAATTATGGGCTTATCGAGGTAATTATCTTGTCCCCTATTGTAATTGGATATTACATGTTGTAGGAATATATAGTTGAAGTATACTATATATAGTACTGAACTTAGTGTTGTGGCAATGTCCTTGGACTTAAGCCTGAATTTAAAGAAGAGAGTTGAACTGTAATTACATGGGTGTATTCTGATAGACTTGTGTAGTCTAGACTTTGATAGACTTGTGTAACTTTGTATAGGTTGAATGTTCTGCGAGTAGCATGTGCTACTTGAGAAGGTGGACCAGGCTAGTCGGGTTATAGCCGTGGAGCGATTTGCTAATAGTCGATAATCGTCGCGAGGTATGTGAACCTCTTCCTATCGCTTCTAGCATGATATGTGTGTAACTATGTATGCGATAGGCGTCGTGTGTTAATTGAGCGTAGTTGTATGGCAATGTCTTTTGACTTAAGCGAATAATAATAATCTTGAAATAGTTCAAGAGAATTAAGAAGCATTTTTAAAAAAGAGTAATACTTGGTTTTAAAAACTTAAGAGTTATACTAGCTTTATGGGAAGTTAGGTATAACGGCTTAAGAGAGATAAAGCGAATGATTTATTTTAGAAGTTAAGAGACTTGATCTTGTAAGATAAGAGACTTAACTTAATCAATGAATTTTGTGTGAAACCTCGTTCGTGAGTAATGAGTACTTGATTTTTAAAAGGGATAATGTTTCTTGATTTGGAAATCGAGAATGTGTATCGACAAACCACTGCGGCGTTAATAAAGAAATGTTTTGATTAATGAAGTATTAATAAAACGGTGAAACTTCCATCTGCATAGAAGCTAAGATGAGACAAAATGATATTTCTAGATCATGGTCTTTGTAATAAGATTGTTATAAACAAGAATATCCTACTACACATAAGGCTTATGTTTCTTAGATGGTTTAAAGAGAATTATATTCTTAAATGAATAAGACTATGAGCAGCGAAACCTTTCTAAAATAAAGCGTGAACATTTGAAATTAGGCAAACTTGAGCGTTTGGAAAATAATGTTGTTACTTGATTTTACAAAGGTAAGTGTTTTGGTTTACTTAAAAAAACGATCACTCTATTTTATACTACGGTATTGCGTGACTTATGGGAAAGAAGCGGATCTTTTAAAGATTTAATGTGTGAAGTACTTTGGGGATAGATACGAACTTGTTAGTAGAAAGTACCTTGTGTGAATAACTTGATTGTATTGGTTTGTGATAGTCTTGTAATACTTTCTTGTTGATTTGATAAGTAAACATGTTAGGATGCTCGTGTGTTAGTATCTTGTGGTTGTTATGTAAGAGTCATTCTTGATGTGCTTACGTTGCTAAGCGATAAGTCCATTGTACTATTATTATATCACCTACCCTTGACTTATTATACAGGGCTTGCCACCCGATGCGGTCTATCGGCTATCACGGTCCTTGTGACTATGCAGTCACGAGCTCAGGGATTGATCATTCGGGTGTTTAGCGATGCGGGGATTCCTATGCGGTCTGTTGAGACTATGCGGTCTTTTGAGACTATGCGGGTTGCGGGAGCCTGGCGGATACGAAGGTTAAAATGCGCCCGATGCGGGGTGTACCTCGAGCGGTCTAGGACCATGATTCGAGAATACCTTATGCGGTGCGTGTGTGACCTATGCGGGCTGCGAGAGTTCGAGGATGAACACGCGCATTGATCTGCGGGCAAATGGCGGCCGATCATGTAGTGCGGTCTAGAAAGACCTCGTGATCTGATTTATGGCATTTGTGATGCGAGGGTCTTAGTAGTCGGCTATGCCTTCGTACTTACCGTCACGGTTTTATTGTGATGACTTTGAGGCGTGAGTCCCTAACGACATATTTGCTTATTTATTGTAAGCGTAGTTTGGTTATCATACATGTCTCTGCTTTGTATAGACTACTATGATTTCATTCTGATGTTATTTTGATTTCACATACTAATTTTGTTATCTTGACCTCCTTGAGGCTGCGTTCATCATGAGTAAAGGTACACCGATCGTTGATCCTCGCTCTTAGGGTCACGATTCAGCGTTTGGAAAGCTCCGTTTCTCGGAGGCTTATCTTGGTATAGTCCTGTTGTTGTAGGTGCTTACATTCGAGGGTATGGCGAACCTGTCGTCGTTGTTGTAATATCATTCGTAGAGTGCGTAATCTTGTTGTGGCGGGGTTTGTAAAAGATTAAGCGTTCATGTTAAAAAAAAAAAAAGCTATTGTTTATATATATGCCGAAAGGCAAGTTTTCTCAGTTATTGTTTCATATTTCATAATATGTCTTGTATCGTTTATGTTCGTGATTACTCGATGTTGTATCACTAGGGTGCGGGGTAAGGCACGATCCACGGGCGAAATCGGGTCGTGACAAAAGTGGTATCGAGCGATTAATCCTCGGAAAGTGTCTGACCGTATCGATGAAGTCTTGATTATCGGTGTGTTGTGCACCACGCAATAATCGTGAGGCTATAGGATATTTAGGATTGGTTTCTATTCTTCTCACTCGAGATCGTGCCTTAGAGTGTGTTGTAAGTTGGACCTCAACGTATTTCTTTCCACTTATCGTTATGCCTCGCATGGGTGACCGGGCCGGGAGGCAAAGCGGCCGGAGGCTGCGAGTAGAGTTCGAGAGGTTGCGTGGGCCTGGCCCAATCTTTACCTAGGGTAGTGCTTCATTTGGAGAGTTACTGCGGTCGCTAGCCCAGGAGGTGCTGCAGCGGCGATTCCTCTGCGGCCATGATATTTGAACGCCGGTTCCACGGCCAGGAGCAGAGAATATAGATTTCAGGCGACCATTACTAACTATGGATTTGGCTACGGAGAGTATCCGATGTCTGCGAATCTTGATGAATATTGCGAGAAGGTTGTACAAAGTAGTTCTTGATTGAAGCGAGCATGGCACGTATGCGGGCTTATGCGCATCGGTAGAAAGCGTAGAGATCGGCGGGTTAACGAAGGGCGAGAAGAGGCCATGCCACAAGGTCCTTTGGTAACTTTCGAGGCGAGTCACCTCGCGTGGATTAGATTTGCACACCCGCGGTCTGAGAGAGATTCTCCACGGATTCGGGGCGTTCGGGGTATCGAGGAGTTGGTGAGAACTCCGGGGCTTCGGTTGCGATGTGGCGACGTCATCGGGAATGTCGTCTTTTAGATGGTACTTGTTGTACCTATGACCGTCGGTGCGATGTCGAAAGAGTGTCTGGTAGGAGGACTTAGCCTTGATCTGGTGGGTAGTTCGTCACCTTCCTTAGCTATCGCCCTACAGGCGAGTTTGATTAGACGACTAAGGAGTGAAGCGATGGTCGAGATAGATCTTTAACCTGCAGGGATTAGTATGTGTGGTAAGGTGAGTATACCTTAAGTGTTATATTACGATAGCATTATGTAAATTGTGATTAGAAATCTTGGTTGGTTAACCAAGTAAGATTTGGGGGGATAGAGAAAGTGTGAGCCTTAAAGTTTTGTCGTAGAGACCTTAGAGGTAAGGCCGTCTCGAGTAAAGGTGTAGTGTTTATGTTTGATCCTTATCGGAGTGCATAGTGCACGTGAGCTATGTTTGGGATAGGTCCTAAGTAGTATGAAATGGAAGAGGGTAGTTGAGCTAAGAAGGCCGCTAGGTTTTAGTAGCGTGTTTAGTGAGATTTTCCTCTGGGGAGATAGTATTTTGCGCTTGTAGGGTCGGGTCGAGGCCACGTTGCGAGTCAAACGCGGCATGTTTGATGGTAGAGGTGCAGTTGTGGTGGTCGCCTTGGGGTAGGGTCACGCGGTGTTAGGCCCAAGTTTAGTTAACAGTGTCTGAGTTCGTGGATGCGTTCGACCCGATGGTCGGGCGATGGGCGACCCGCCGTGTTTTGTCGGGGCCGTTTACTCGTGGTGATGATATATCGAAGGTGGTAAGGCTGCAGGGTGCTGTTTCACCTTATGAGCAGACAGTGGAGCCAGTTCTACATTCCTTTCGGGAAATTTTACGAGCGGGGTTAGGAACTCGGTGAGTCTCGTATCGCGTTCGCCCTCGGGCGATGTTTGGATTTGGGGTAGTTGTGAGGATTGTTATCTCTGTTGGGAAGTGTTTTATAGCTACCATTTGGTGTTCGGATATCGCCTTGTGGCCTTGTAGGGGCGGAAGTGTATGTTCTTGTCGATTGGTTCGGCGTTGGCAAGGTTCGAATAGTTGGTTCATCGTGTTGTGAGGATGTGGATAGGGTGAAGCTTATCGAGAAGAGGTTTTTAGCGGCTCGGAGGAATCATGCGGATTATCGGCGGCAGCGCTTAGAGTTCATGTTGTGGTCGGTCTTCTTGAAGTACCACCGGATAGGTGTAAGAGAAACTTAGCGAGTTACTTTGGGCCTTTTGAGTTCATGTGAGGATAGGCGGGTTGCCTATATGTTAGCATTTGCCGTCCGACTTAGGAAGCGGTCGTCGATCTTTCGTGTTATGTTCGAAGAAATCGGAGATCCATCCAGTGTTCGATTGATGATGACCACGTTAGAGATAGTAACCGAGTTTTGGAAAGCGAAGCGATGTCGAAATGTGGTAAGAGTTCGAGGTACAAGAAGTGTCACGACATCCTCGAGGATCGCATGTAGTCGGTACCATTTGTTGGGTCGCCGGAGTGACACTAGAACCTCGCGGCAAAGTGACAAAAGTGGTATCGGGAAGAAGCGAGCATGCATGGCGAGCATTGATGTGATCATTTCTTTTGTAAAGAGAAGGTGCGAAGGAAGTATATTTTAGACCCCGGGGAGAGGTATTTGTGGTGATGTTAGAGGTGTTTCCTCGTGGACTTGGATGGAGGTATTTGCGCGGGTGTTTCTGTGGCCATAGGTGGCAGGATTGTTCTCGCAAAGTATAGCAGTGAAGACTATACCGGCGCGCGTTTGTTTTGAGACTTAGAAGGAACATTCGGGACGAATGTTTCTAAGGAGGGGAGAATGTTATACCCCGTATTTCCAGTATATGCGCGAGGGCGTGCGTAGAAATTCGAACTTGAGAATAGGCTTGGCGAATTATTTTTGTGCCTGACACCCGATTAGAGTCGTTTTTGGCGGAGCGTTTTCCACGACTTTCGTAGGAAAATTCCGGCTATGTCATTTTTAATTTTTACGGATTTTTAGAGGCGAAGCGTGTTGGGCCAACAGAGGCGCCCGGCAGCACCTCTCGTTGGCGGGCGTGAATGGGCGGTAAAGGGAGGTTGGGCCGAATTGGCCTAGTTGGTCAAGGGAGTTGGTAGGATATTTTTGTGTGTTAGTTGGTCAAGGACACATGGGTGAATCTTGGCCTACACTGCCTTGCACTTGGCAAGATCTTGGCCATTGGTTGGCCTTCACTGACCTATAAATACCCACGCTTTGAAGACTAATTCATCCATAAATTTGCCTAAGTCTTGAAAGCTCTCCTTCTCCCTCCACTTGTGTTGAGTTCGTAGAGGCCTCCCTTGTGGCCGAGAGCACCCCCTCTAGGGGTGCTAGCCAGAGTGTACCCCACTAGCCTAGTTGTTTCATATAATACCCCTTTTGTGGTGTAGAAATACTCTCCAAATATTGTTATTATGCCCAATTACCTTAGTAGTATACCTTGTAGTATTCTAAGGTTATACCTATCTGAAAAGCCGAAATACTATTATACTTCCGTCAGTCCTGGCAAACCGAAACCACTAGGAAAATCTCCATAGTCAGTTGGAGTATTGTGTAGAAGTTGGTTAGAACTTCTAAGGGTGGTTTAGAGCGGGTTGGGCGCTCGGAGTTGGAGCTAAACGTTGCCGGGATCGACATTTATACTTGGATAATTATGGGCTTATCGAGGTAATTATCTTGTCCCTATTGTAATTGGATATTACATGTTGTAGGAATATATAGTTGAAGTATACTATATATAGTCTTGAACTTAGTGTTGTGGCAATGTCCTTGGACTTAAGCTGAATTTAAAGAAGAGAGTGTTGTAATTACATGGGGTGTATTACAGTGAGACTTGTAGTCTAGACTTTGATAGACTTGTGTAACTGTATAGGTTGAATGTTCTGCAGTAGCATGTGCTACTTGAGAAGGTGGACCAGCTAAGCGGGTTATAGCCGTGGAAGCGATTTGCTAATAGTCGATAATCGTCGCGAGGTATGTGAACCTCTTCCTATCCCTTCTAGCATGATATGTGTGTAACTATGTAGCGGTGAGCGTGCGTGTGTTAATTGAGCGTGGTTATGCGGCAATGTCTTTTGACTTAAGCGAATAATAATAATCTTGAAATAGTTCAAGAGAATTAAGAAGCTGTTTTTAAAGAAGAGTAATACTTGGTTTTAAAAACTTAAGAGTTATACTAGCTTTATGGGAAGTTAGGTATAACGGCTTAAGAGAGATAAAGCGAATGATTTATTTTAGAAGTTAAGAGACTTGATCTTGTAAGATAAGAGACTTAACTTAATCAATGAATTTTGTGTGAAACCTCGTTCGTGAGTAATGAGTACTTGATTTTTAAAAGGGATAATGTTTCTTGATTTGGAAATCAGAATGTGTATCGACAAACCAACTGCAGCGTTAATAAAGAAATGTTTTGATTAATGAAGTATTAATAAAACCGGTAGAAACTTCCATCTGCATAGAAGCTAAGATGAGACAAAATGATATTTCCTAGATCATGTTTCTTTGTAATAAGATTGTTATAAACAAGAATATCCTACTCACACATAAGGCTTATGTTTCTTAGATGGTTTAAAAGAGAATTATATTCTTAAATGAATAAGACTATGAACGACGAAACCTTTCTAAAATAAGAAACGTGAACATTTGAAATTAGGCAAACTTGAGCGTTTGGAAAATAATGTTGTTACTTGATTTTACAAAGGTAAGTGTTTTGGTTTACTTAAAAAAACGATCGCTCTATTTTATACTACGGGTATTGCGTGACTTATGGGAAAGAAGCGGATCTTTTAAAGATTTAATGTGTGAAGTACTTTGGGGATAGATACCCAACTTGTTAGTAGAAAGTACATTGTGTGAATAACTTGATTGTATTGGTTTGTGATAGTCTTGTAATACTTTCTTGTTGATTTGATAAGTAAACATGTTAGGATGCTACGTGTGTTAGTATCTTGTGGTTGTTATGTAAGGGGAGTCATTCTTGATGTGCTTACGTTGCTAAACAGTAAGTCCATTGTACTATTATTATATCACCTACCCTCGACTTATTATACAGGGCTTGCCACCCTTGATGCGGTCTATCGGCTATGCGGTCCTTGTGACTATGCGAGTCACGAGCTCGGGATTGATCATTCGGGTGTTTAGCTTTGATGCGGGGATTCCTATGCGGTGCAGTTGAGACTATGCGGTCTTTTGAGACTATGCGGGTTGCGGGAGCCTAGGCGGATACGAAGGTTAAAATTTGCGCCGATGCGGGGTGTACCTCGAGCGGTCTAGGACCGTGATTCGAGAATACCTTATGCGGATGCGTGTGTGACCTATGCGGGCTGCGAGAGTTCGAGGATAGACACGCACATTGATCTGCGGGCAAATGGCGGCCGATCATGTGGTGCGGTCTAGAAAGACCTCGTGATACTGATTTATGGCATTTGTGATGCGAGGTCTTAGTAGTCGGCTATGCGCCGTACTTACCGTGCGGTTTTATTGTGATGACTTTGAGGCGTGAGTCCCTAACTTGACATATTTGCTTATTTATTATGGCGTAGTTTGGTTATCATACATGTCTCTGCTTTGTATAGACTACTATGATTTCATTCTGATGTATTTATTTTGATTTCACATACTCGGTTTTGTTATCGACCTCGCTTGAGGCTGCGTTCATGCGCGAGTAAAGGTACACGATCGTTGATCCTCGCTCTTAGGGTCACGATTCGGCGTTTGGGAAAGCTCCGTTTCTCGGAGGCTTATCTTGGTATAGTCCTGTTGTTGTAGGTGCTTACATTGAGGGTATGGCGAACTGTCCGTCGTTGTTGTAATATCATTCGTAAGTGCATGAAATCTTGTTGTGGCGGGGTTTGTAAAAAGTTAAAGCTGTTCATGTTAAAAAAAAAAAAAAAAGCATTGTTTATATATATGCGAAAGGCAAGTTTTCTCAGTTATTGTTTCATATTTCATAATATGTCTTGTATCGTTTATGTTCGTGATTACTCACGATGTTGTATCACTAGGGTGCGGGGTAAGGCACGATCCACGGGCCGAAATCGGGTCGTGGCGATATCTAATAGAATCTTGATTATCGGTGTGTTGTGCACCATCTATAATCGGAGGCTGCGAGATATTTAGGATTAGTTCCCATTCTTTCACTCTAAGATCGTGCGGTAGAGCCGTGTTATAGGTTGAATTTCCTCAGCGTATTTTTCATGTATCGATTATGTCTCGCGCAAGGCAACGCGGCCCGGAAGAGCAAGGTAGTAGAGGAACTACGGTAGGGCAGAAGTCACGAGAGCCTGAGCCAGTCCTTACGAGCAGTGTTTGGACGGCGAGTTCTCGGCGTCGCCAACCCAGTCGGGGCGGCGGCGGCTCACGAGACCGCGATACGAGCCTCGATCCAGGCGAGGCGGAGGATATGGGCTACAAGGAGATAGCCCGATTCTTGGCGAGATCGTGGCGAGACGGGAGAGATAGGTTGGAAACAGCGATTCATTTGCACTGTAGTTCGACCGCAGCGCTAGCTCGAGGCGAGAGATTTTGAGTTGTAGCCCACGAGTTTCTGGTGAGACACGAGATGATCCTCGGGAGTTTATCAAACGATTCTGTGGATCATGGCGGTGATCGGGGCTTGGTAGTCGGTGGTCTTGAGTTCGCATCGGCTGCGGGATCTGGCGATTGGCCCAGTACGATCGTGGGGGCTGTCTCGGAGGAGCATGCGCTTCCGGCCGTTTGGGGCGAGTTCTCGAGGCATTCCTTAGCCATTTCTTGCCTCGCGAGATGAGAGGGCTCGGCGATAGATTTTTGTGGCGAGGCGAGAATGGGAGAAGCGGTCGGGAATACAACGTGGAGTTTGACTCATTGGCTAGGTATGTGCCGCATTGGTAGCGAACATGGAGGGCGAGTGCACCGCTATGTCACGAGACTCGATGATCACTTGGCGAAGTTGCTCGGGAGTGGCTCTTGTAGGGCATGGGCATTGCCGCGTGCGAGCCACATGCCCTCGGGTGTGAGAGCGGTAAGCGGATCGGCAGTATCGGCAAAAGAGGCGGGCGGCGAGGTCCTCTGGTAGTTTCGGGGTAAACGGCCTCGGCGAACCGGGGTTGCACTACCCGATTGAGCACTCCTCCACCATGCCGGGGCGTCTGAGTATTCGGGAGCGGGGCGGGGTTCGAGGCCGGGTTTCGGAGGACGAGTTCGGTCGAGATGAGGCCACCTATGCCTCGGTGTGGTCGATGTGGTGATTGCCATTATAGAAGTGTTGTGTTCCTCCGGGAGCTTGTTATTCTGCGGCGGCGGGCGTTTGAGAGAGATTGTCCGTCGAGGTGGCGGGAATATGATGGCTCGGTAGCGAAGTCGATGTTGGATCTTCATCGTCGATGGAGATCGCCGGAGGCGAGTGTTCCGCGGACGAGCGGGGCCTTGGCGAGTCGTGGTAGAGGTTCGATTCAGCGGTCCTCGAGCGCATTTATGCTATGTCCGGCCCGAGGACCGGGGCGTCACGATGTCGTCAGTACATTGTTGGTTTCTTCTTTGTGATGTTTATGCTTTGATAGATCGAGTTCTACCTGTCTATATATCTCCTCATATTCTTTGGTAGATTAGGGATAGAGCAGAGTCCATAGAATCCTTTGAGGTGGCTACTGGCCGTAGGTGCCGGTGTTAGGCGGCGGGTATATAAGGCTTGCCCGGTGACTATAGATGGTCGTCGGACTCTGTGACTTGATAGAGTTGGACATGGCGGACCGATGTGATTATGGGTATGGATTGGCTATCGTCTTGCTATGCCAATGTAGGCTGAGAGAGGTTAGTTCGGTTCGGTTTCTGGTGGCCGGTTATCGAGTGGAAGGGAATCTTTGCATCGCCGAGGGTAGGTTTATTTCTTACCTCAAGGCTAGGAAGATGGTACGAAAGGGTATATTTACCATTTGGTTAGGGTATTAAATCGAGGTGAGATCGGACCTTGATCGATTCCGGTGGTTAGAGAGTTTCCAAACGTTTTCCCAGACGAGCTTAGGGTATCCTCACGAGAGGAGATTGAGTTTTGCATCGATTTGGCACGGACACTCGGAGATATCTATTAGCCATCTGAGAATGGCACTGCCGAGTTGAGGCTGAAAGACCGGTGAAGGACTTGCTAGAAAAGGCTTTATTAGGCTAGTGTTTCTCACAGGGGCGCGGTGTTGTTTGTAAAGAAGAAAGATGGGGCGTTGCGTATGTGTATTGATTCTGAGCGGTGAATAAGGTAACCATCAAGAATAGATATCCTCCCGGGATTGATGATTTGTTTGACGATTGCGAGTGCGAGATGTTTTTCCAAGATCGACTGCGATCAGTTATCATCAGTGCGAGTTAGAGAGCGGATATCGAAGACGCGTTCGGGACCGGTATGGGCACTATGAGTTGAGGTAATGTCTTTTGGGTTGACAGCGCTCGGTGGTATTCATGGATTTGATGAATAGGGTGTTGAGCCATTCTTGGATATGTTCGTTATAGTGTTCATTGATGATATCTTGGTGTATTCACGCCTGGCGAGGAAGCATCTGGATCATTTGAGGCGGTGTTAGGAGTCCTCGGGGCCGGCGATTGTATGCCAAGTTCTCGAAATGCGAGTTTTGGTGGATTGGTGGCTTTCTTAGGACATGTTATCGGGCCGATGGTATTCGGGTTGATCTGACAAAGATTGAAGCGATCAGACTTGGCCTAGACCAGCTACTGCAAGCAGTGCGCGACTTTTGGGCCTTGCGAGGTTATTCACAGGAGGTTCGTGGAGAAGTTTGCTTCTATTTGCACCTTTGACTAAGTTGACTCGAGGCGGCTATGTTCGGTGGGCGGATACTTGTGAGAAAGTTTCGGTTGCTAAAGGAGAAGTTGGCGACCGCCCCGTTCTTACTCTTCGGAGGTTTAGATGGGTATGTGGTTTTATTGTGGCGCGTCGGTGTCGGGCTTGGGTGTGTCTGATGCGGCACGGCAAGGTTATAGCTTATGCGTCGGCGGCTTAGGAAACATGAGAAGAACTATCCCAGCATGACTTGGAGTGGCGGCGATGGTTCGCGCCTTGAAGATGCGGAGACATTACTTATATGGAGTCCGTGTGGACATTTACGAACCACGAAGTCTCGGTACATCTTGGCCAGAGGAGGCGAACTTGCGGCGAGGCGGTGGTTGGAGCTACTTAAGGATTACGATGTTGATATTACGTACCACCGGGGAAGGCGATGTAGTTGCGGATGCCCTTAGTCGCGGTCGATGGGTAGTCTATCGATGTTGAGCGAGAGAAAGGGATATGGTCGAGAGTTACACGATTAGCAAGCCTTGGGGTTCGTTTGGTTGATTCAGTTAATGCGAATTCGGGTTCGAAGGTCGAGTCTTCCATCATCGAGGAGGTGAAGAAGGCGGCGATATGAGGATCCGATTTTGAGTGCGATGCGAGATGCGGCTCTCGGGGAAGAGAGAGTCTATTTGGTAGCCGGATGGGTGCTAAGATTCGAGGCGGTTGTGTGTTCCGATGTAGCGAGGACCGTCGGCGGTGCAGGGAGGCACGCGGTGCTCGTTATTCGATTCATCCGGGTCGACTAAGATGTACCATGACCTCAGTGCGTGCATTGGTGGGATGGTTTGAAGAGGGCGTGGCGGTTTGTTGCCAGTGTCTAATTGTCGTGAGTTAGGTTGAGCACGAAGCGGTGGGCTATTACGGTATTGATATTCCGATGTGGAAGTGGGAGGTGGTCAACATGGACTTTATTACGAGTTACCTCGCACGGAGAGGAGACATGATTCCATTTGGGTTATTGTTGTGGTGTGAAATCAGCCCACTTTCTTCGGTCGGGCGGCGTTTTGAGACTATGCGGTTATATATTAGAGATTGTGAGATTGCACGAGTCTCGGTGTCGATTATATCGAGATAGAGAGCCGGTTCACGGCTAACTCGGAGTCCTTCGAGAAGGGATTAGGACACGGTGAGTCTCGTGCGGCGTTTCATCCTCGAGCGGACGGAGTATCCGGCGCGCGCACAACGAGGATATCTGCGGGCTTGTGTTATTGATTTGAAGGGTATTGGGAGGATCATTTACCTCTTGTAGGTTGCTTATAACAACGGCTACCATTCTAGTGTTCGAGATGGCGCCTTATGAGGCCTTATACGGGAGAAGTGCAGTCACCCATAGGTTGGTTTGAAGTGGGAGAAGTGCGATTAATCGGGCGGTTGGTTGTGACGATGGATAAGGTGAAGCTTATCGGGAGCGGTTATTGGCAGCCAGTCGGCGAAATCATATCACGAGATCATCGGCGTCGACACTTAGAGTTTGAGGTTAATGATTGGGTCTTTACGAAAGTGTCACCGTGAAGAGTGTGATGAGATTTGGGAGGAAAGGAAACTTCGGCCCAAGTACATTGGGCGTGTCAGTTGTCAGAAGAGTGGGCAAGGTTGCCTATGAGTTGGATCTGCCGTCCGATCTTGGGCGGTACATCCGATTTTCCGCGTGTCTATGTTACGGAAATCGTTGGAGATCCGTCTAGAGTACACCGATTCGGGATGTCGGTGTGAGAGAAGTTATCGTATGAGGAGAGTCCCATAGCGATACTCGATCGTCGAGTTAGGCGACCGGACGAAGGGCGTGGCTTCGTCAGGTCTTATGGCGGGCGAGCGAGGAGGAAATGGCGTGGGAAGCGAGAGGATGACATGATGAAGAAGTATCCTCACTTATTCCCTACACCTCGGGTAACCCACTTTCACCTTGTTAGTTTTGATTTAGTTGATTATGCTTGAGTAATGTTGTGGCTCGGGAGCATTCTTTTTGCAAAGGAATAGTTAAGAAGATATGTTTATATTGTGTTTTGTGTAAGGCTAGAAGGAACATTCGGGACGAATGTTTCTAAGGGAGAATGTTATACCAGTGGTTGGGCCGTCACGAAATTAGAAAACACGTTCGGGGCCTCGAGGCCATGGCCGGAGCGAGGCATGGCGTAGCGAGGAAGTCTTGGTGGCTGAAGTTCCAGCGCCTTGCCGGAAACAGACGGCAGCGCCGCGAAAGATCAAGTCGCAGGAGATTCAGCCTTGCATGGCCACGGAAAGCGAACATGCGAGGCGAAAAATATGGGCGGAAAAACTTAGAAAGTCGATTTTTGTTTTAAAAGAGGCCATGGGAGGGTGACAAGTGTCCCCACGCGTCGATTTACGCTACATGCGTTATATTGACCAAGACTTGGTCATTTCTTTCAACATTTCATCTCTACACTCCATCTCTCTAAGTTAAAAGCTCATTCTTCTCTCTAAATTCCCAAGAGGAATTCTAGCCTAAGGAAAAATCTGAAAAGTGTAATAGGAAGGAAAGGTTATTACAAGCTTGTGAAGACTATTGTGGTGGTGTTCTTGGAGAAAAGGCTAGCGAGGTGTTGGAATAAGTTTGGCAAAAACTTAAGGTAACATTTCTTCTCTTGTAGTTGGTATTGGGTGTTGCATGTTTAATAGGAAGAACTTGTAGTTGGAAAAATGCACTTAGAGTAGTTGCATGTAAGAAATGGGGTTGATTATGAAAGAATTGGTTAGGGGATATTATGAGCGTGTTGTTGCCTAAATACTACATTAGACTTGTTGGGTTAGTTGTTGTAACTTGTGGGGCTGAATTTTACACACCAAAGTTTAGGTGTGTAATCCCTAGTGTTGGTTGGTTGTTGAGCCTTAAACATGACATTTGAGCGTTAAAAATCGACCTTGGAAAAGGTGGCAATGTATGTAGAAACAAAGGAAAGCTGCCCGATTTTCCGTAGGAAATTGGTGACTTTAACTTGGAAATTCTGCATTTGTAATTAGAGCTTGATAAGCGTATTGTGGTCATTTTAGGTTGACATACTACGTGCGGTAAATTGGACTTAGCTTGTGGATTGACCAGAAGAGGTATGTGGAGCTTTCCTATCTCTTGAGCATGATTAGTTGTACTATGTAGTGCGGTGAGCGTCTGAGATTTGGAAATCTTCGTTTGTTATAAGTATTTGATACTTGCCGTTTTAAAAGAAAAGTATAAAAATCCCTTGGACTTAAGGGAATGTGTTTTACTATTGTTTAACTCTAATATAACGGCTTTATGGGAGTTGGTTATATTAGCTTATGAAAGTTTAATGGAGAAAGGTTTTGATGATTTGAACTTGTGGAAGGAAAATGGTTTTAAGGCATGAATTGCCTAAGGTTTTACAAGAAATGAAGTCACTTAATTTAGAAGCTTGAGATAGTTTTAAAAGGAAATGTGACTTGTTTTGAAAAGAAATCGTAACTTGATACTATGGTGATTAGTATCTTGGAATTTTTGTATAAAAGAGTTATTTCTTAAAAGGTTAAGTACATGATACTTGGGTTAAATTCGGATTTTTACTAAAAGACATGATCGTGCCTTAGGTATACTAAAATGAGAGGATGTATTAATACTATTAATAAGAAGTTAGGTGATTCTTAACTTGCTTGAGTTATGATAGGCGGTAGTGCTTATGTTGTGATGTGATAGGCGGTAGTGCTTATGTTATGTTTTATTAGCGGATGAGCTATGTTTTATATGTTTATATTGTTCTGGGGTAAAACCGGGTTATTATTTATGCCATGGATTTGCTACCCGTGATGCGAGTGCGGCGTTTGTACTCGTGCGGATCTGGACCATAGGATCCATGCGGGTGAAATAGTCCCGTGCAGTGCGATGGTACTCATGCGGATCCACGGGATCCGTGCGGGTGAAATAGTCTCATGCGGGTGAAATAGTCCTATGGCGAGGCGGATGACCTCATGCGGGTCCACGGGACCTATGCGGGTGAAATAGTCTCGGGAGTAGGATTGCTTAATGATCTACAGGCGAGGTACCTGTTTTGATCGTGAGCCTCCTATTTTTATGCTATAAAACTTATACTTGTTACTCTCATTACTAGTAAGGCACGGTCTGACATAATTTGGTTTTATCTATAACTTGATACATTTTGGACTTATGATATTACTACGTATTTTCGGTTTACATACTTAGTACGTTGTGTCTTGACCCCTTCCTCGGGCTGCGTTCATCTGAGTAAGGAAGCGGTGGTAGATCCTCATTCCTAGGATCTTGTACTCAGGTGTCAGGAGCTCCATTTCTTCGGAGGCTCGACTTTTGGTATGGTTCTCCCTGGAGTCGTTGATATTTTGTACATTCAGGGGCATGACGGGGCCCTGTCCCGTCATAGTGTTATTCATTCTAAAAGTCCTGTAGTCTTGTCAGAACTTGGTTTGTTAAGGATGTAACTGTTCGGTTTATGTACTTTTGGGTTAGCCATTTTGGGCTAGACTATTCTATATCTTAATGGTTGTTTATCTTGAGTTTATATTCCGCTGGTTTTCTCTGATGTTGTGTCACTAGGGTGCCCGGGTCAAGGCACCGGTCACGGGTCCGGGTTCGGGTCGTGACACGCAGGAGTTTGTTCGGCGATTCTGACGGACCATGCAGTGCCGGGCCTCGGAGGCGTATGCATTATGCTAGCTTTCTACGGATTCTGCGATATTGCGTTGAACTGGTTTAAGTCATGGGTGTTGTCGAGAGGCGAGGATGCTCTTCCGGCTGTTTGGGAGGAGTTCACGAGGCTTTCTGGATCACTTTTACCTCGTGAGATGAGAGAGCCGCGTAGATAGATTCTTGACCTTGAGGCGGGGCGGAAGACTATCGAAATGCGGCTGAGTTTGACTCCTTGGCGGTATCGCGACACCATTGTATGGCGACATGTGAGCAGGGTTCATCGATATGTGATAGGGTTAGGCCGTCATTTGATTCTGCATGCTTGGGGTGGCTCTTGGCCGAGATGGATATTGCGGAGATGCGGCGTATGCGCGAGGATTGAGGCGAGAGGCGGATCGGCTAGATTTAGGCGGCCAAGAGGCGGGCAGCGAGTCTCGAGGCGATTTAGCGGGCGGCCTGGTGCGAACTAGGTCCACTTTTCACCGGCCGCGAGTGCTCCTTCCGATTTTACGGCGGGAGTCGTCGGTCGGGTCATTCGGGAAGCGAGTTAGGGCTCGAGGCTTGAGGTTTTAGGGAGGCAGAGACCGTCACCAATCGAGACCACCCACATCTCGGTGCGTTCGATGCGGTAGGTCTCATCCGGTCGAGTGCCATATGGGTTCGGGGGCTTGTTACTCTTGTAGCCAGCGGGGCCATTTGAAGAAGGATTGTCCGTCCTTAGGCGGCGGGAGTGTTATGGTTTAGCCAAGCGGTCGATTCTTTGGATCTTCGTCTTCGGTGGTCATGCGCCGGATGGCGAGTGTTCGCGGGCGAGCGCGGCGAAGTTCATGGTAGGGTCAGTTCAGCGTTCCTCAGAACCGCATTTATGCTATGTCCAGCCGCGGGACGGAGCGTCACGGATGTAAATCCGCAGTACATTATTGGTTTCTTACTGTGATGTATATGCTTTGATAGATCCAGGTTCTACCTTGTCCTATATATCTCCTCATATTGCTGGTAGAATAGGGATAGAGCCCGAGTCCATAAAACCTTTTGAGGTGGCTACGCCAGTGGGTGATTCGGTGGTAGCTGAGCGGGTATATAAGGCTTGCCCTGTGACTATAGACAGTCGTCAGACTCTAGCCGACTTGATAGAGTTGGATATGACAGACTTTGATGTGATTATGGGTATGGATTGGCTAGCGTCTTGCTATGCCATTGTATATTGTAGAGAGAGATTAGTTCGGTTCCAGTTTCCTGGTGAGCCGGTTATCGAGTGGAAGGGGAATACTGCGTCGCCGAGGGGTAGGTTTATTTCTTACCTCAAGGCTAGGAAGATGGTGCGGAAAGGGTATATCTACCATATGGTGTGGGTATTCGATCATCGAGGTGAGATAGGACCTTGATCGATTCGGTCGTTAGAGAGTTTCGGCGTATTCGGATGAGCTTAGGGTATCCCTCTTGAGTGGGAGATTGAGTTTTGCATTGATTTGGCGCCAGACACTCAACCGATATCTATTCCGCCATACAGGATGGCACCTGCCGAGTTGAAGGAATTGAAAGACCAGCTGAAGAACCTGCTAGATAAAGGCTTTATCAGGCCAAGTGTTTCTCCCTGGGGAGCGCCAGTACTATTTGTAAAGAAGAAGGATGGGACGTTGTGTATGTGTTGATTACGAGCGGTGAATAAGGTAACTATCAAGCAGATATCCTCCCGGGATTGATGATTTGTTTGACGATTCGAGTGCGAGATATTTTTCCAAGATAGACAT
This sequence comes from Przewalskia tangutica, assembly GCA_029844215.1. NCBI lineage: Eukaryota > Viridiplantae > Streptophyta > Magnoliopsida > Solanales > Solanaceae > Przewalskia > Przewalskia tangutica. The sequence continues at coordinate 85,527,493 of CM056735.1, read as the reverse complement.
GCGATGGTTATCATCAGTGAGTTAAGTGGCGAATATCCCAAAGCGCATTCGGGACCGGTATGGGGACTATGAGTTGAGTGATGTCTTTCGGGTTGACAGCGCCGATATTCATGGATTTGATGAACAGGGTGTTCAAGCCATTCTTGGATATGTTCGTTATAGTTTTCATTGATGATATTCTGGTTTATTCGCGCACAGAGCAGGAACATACAGATCATTTGAGGACGGTATTGGGAGTCCTCCGAGACCGGCAGTTGTATGTCAAGTTCTCGAAATGCGAGTTTTGGTTGGCTTCAGTGGCTTTCTTATGGCATGTTATCGGGGCTGATGGTATTCAGGTAGATACAAAGGTGAAGCGATCGAGACTTGGCGGACCAGCTCTGCAAGCGGAGGTGCGCAGCTTTTTGGGCCTTGCGGGTTATTATCGGAGGTTTGTGGAGAAGTTTGCTTCCATTTCAGCACCTTTGACTAAACTGACTCAGAAGGCAACTATGTTCCGGTGGACGGATACTTGTGAGGAAAGTTTCTAGTTGCTAAAGGAGAAATTGACGACCGCCCCAGTTCTTACTCTTCCAGAGGGTTTAGATGGATATATGGTTTATTGTGACGCGTCAGGTGTCAGGCTTGGGTGCGTCTTTGATGCGGCCGCGGCAAAGTTATAACTACGCGTCTCGGCGGCTTAGGAAGCATGAGAAGAACTATCCCACATGACTTGGAGTTAGGCGATGATTCATGCCTTGAAGATCCGAGACATTATTTGTATGGAGTTCGTGTGGATATTTACACGGACCACAAGAGTCTCGGTATATCTTCACGGAGGAGTGAACTTGCGGCGAGGCGGTGGTTGAGCCGCTAAGGATTATGATGTCGATATTCTATACCACCGGGAAGGCGATGTAGTTGCAGATGCCTTTAGTCGCGGTCGATGGGTAGTGCATGCGATGTCTGACGGAGAAAGGGATATGGTCCGAGAGTTACATCAGATAGCGAGCCTTGGGGTTCGTCTGGTTGATTCTGATAGTGATGGAGTTCGGGTTCGAGAGGTTGCCGAGTCTTCCATCGTCAAGGAGATGAAGAGGCGACAGTATGAGGATCCGATTATGGTACGGTATCGAGATGCAGCTCTCCAGGATGAGAAGAGTCTATTTGAGGTAGCACCTGATGGGGTGCTAAGATTCGAGGACCGGTTGTGTGTTCCCGATGTGACAGGACTTCGTCAGCAGATTCTGGGGGAGGCACACAGTGCTCGTTATTCTATTTACCCGAGGTCAACTAAGATGTACCATGACCTCAGGTGTATGTATTGGTGGGATGGCCTGAAGAGGGACGTGGCCGGTTTTGTTGCACAGTGTCCTAATTGTCAGCAGGTTAAGGTTGACCACCAGAAGCCCGGTGGGCTGTTGCAGGCTATTGATATTCCGATGTGGAAGTAGGAGGTGATCAATATGGACTTTATTACAGGATTACCTACCACTCAGAGGAAGTATGATTCCATTTGGGTTATTGTCGGCGGTGTGAAATCAGCCCATTTCTTCCGATCGGGGCGACTTTTTCGGCGAGATTATGCCGTCAGATATCAGAGAGATTGTGAGACTGCACGGAGTTCCTGTATCGATTATTTCAGACAGAGGAGCCCAGTTCACGGCTAACTTCTGGAGGTCTTTCCAGAAGGGATTAGGGACGCAGGTGAGTCTCAGTACGGCGTTTCACCCTCAGACCGACGGACAGGCCGAGCGCACTATCCAGACACTTGGATATACTGCGGGCTTGTGTTATTGATTTCAGGGGTAGCTGGGAGGATCATTTACCTCTCGTGGAGTTTGCTTATAACAACAGCTACCATTATAGTATTCAGATGGCGCCTTATGAGGCCTTATACGGGAGGAAGTGCAGGTCACCGATAGGTTGGTTTGAGGTGGGAGAAGTTCAGTTAGTCGGGCCAGACTTGGTTCAGCAGGCAGTGGATAAGGTGAAGCTTATCCAGGAGCGGTTATTGTCAGCTCAGAGTCGACAGAAGTCGTATGCAGATCATCGGCGACGACACTTGGAGTTTGAGGTAGATGATTGGGTCTTCCTGAAGGTATCACCCATGAAGGGCGTGATGAGATTTGGAAAGAAGGGGAAACTTAGCCCAAGGTACATTGGGCCTTATCAGATTGTTCGTAGGGTAGGCAAGGTTGCCTATGAGTTGGATCTGTCGTCCGATCTGGAGGCAGTGCATCCAGTTTTCCATGTGTCTATGTTGCGGAAATGTATTGGAGATCCATCTAGAGTGCACCCAATTCATGATGTCCAGGTGACAGAGGGGTTATCGTATGAGGAGAGTCCCATAGCGATACTCGACCGTCAGGTTAGGCGACTTCGGATAAAGGATGTGGCTTCCGTCAAGGTATTATGGCGAAACGAGAACAGGGAAGAGATGACGTGGGAAGTAGAGGATGACATGATGAAGAAATATCCTCACTTATTCCCTATAACTCCAGGTAACCCACTTTCCTGCTTGTTGGTTTAATTTGATCATTACGCTTAAGTATGTTGTGGCTCGTGGAGCGTCTTTAATTGCAAAAAGAATAGTTAATAGGGTCTATGTCGATATCGTGATTTGAGTAAGCCTAGAAGGAACATTCGGGAGGAATGTTTCTAAGGGGGGGGAGAATGTTATACCCCGTAGTTCTGGCCTTACGTGTGAGAGCGTACGAAAGGGAGTAAGACTTAAAATTTTCGAAAGATAGGTTGACGGATTGTTTCGGATGGGTTTTAGTCAACTTTGAGGTGGGTTATGACCCGCTACATTGAGCGTTCCTAGGTGTTTCAAAGGCCTAGTGCGTAGTTCGTTGAGTCTAGTTTCCAACGCAACCGACCGTTCGTCGATAGGACATCGGAGTAGAAAGTTATGGGAGTTACAAGTTCGGTCGCGATCGGGCAATGTGTTTGACGGGAGCCACGAGGCAGCGGCGCCGGATCACGAGGCGCGGCGCGGATATTCTGAGGGTCGCTGAGTTGCAGCGCCCTTGGAAGTTCTGAGGTGGCGGAAGTTTGAGGCATGGCGCAGCATGGCCGCGCGGCGAATTCAGCGGAAAAACTGAGGAAAATCAGATTTCTTCTTTTAAAAAGACCATGGGAGGGTGACAAGTGTCCCCCCCCCCCATCGGTTTTTTGCTTGTCCCTTATATTGACCAAGTCTTGAAGACGTGGTCATCTTGCAAAGTCTTTCTCTCTAAAGCTAGAGCTCTCACTCTCTAGAATTCCAAGAGAAATTCAAAGCTTGAGGAAAATCTGAAAAAGTGTGGCAAGAAGGAAGCTTGTGGCTAGCTTGTAGGAGTTATTGTGGTGGTGTTCTTGGAAGGGAGGCTAGCAAAGTTGTTGGAATAATTTTGTCTAAAGCTCTAAGGTAAAAATTCTTCTCTTGTAGCTAGTTATTGGTGTTGCATGTGAAGAAGAAGGAACTTGTAGTAGTAAATAATGCTCTTAGATAAATTGCATGTAAGAAATATGGTTTGGGTATAAAAGAATTGGTTAAGAAGGTTATGTGAGCATGTTGTAGCCTTAAAACTACCTTAAACTTGTTAAGTTAGTTGTTGTACATTGTGGGGCAGAATTTTACACATCTAAGTTTAAGTGTGTAATTCCCTTTGAAATGTTTGGATTGTTGGGCCTTAAATGTGGTGTTTGGATGTTGAATTCGGCCTTGAAAAAGGTGGCAAAGTATGTAGAAACAAAGGAAATGCTGTCCAATTTTCCATAGGAATTAGTAACTTTGAACTTGGAATATTCTACATTGAAATTAGAGGTTAATAAACGTATCATGGTTATTATAGGTTGACATATTACTTGCGGTAGTTTGGGCTTAGCAAGTGGATTGACCGAAGAGGTATGTGGAACTTTCCTATCTCTTGAGCATGAGTAGTTGTACCCATATAGTACGGTAGACGTACAAGATTTGATATCCTTACTTGTTTTAAGTATATAATACTTGCTTCGTTTTAAAAAGTATAAGTCCCTTGGTTATGGGAAAGGTTTAATTTTACTAAAGTATAAGATTAATATAACAACTTTATGGGAAGTTGGTTTATTAGTTTTATGAAAGGATAATAAGGAGAGATTTACTCTAAGTAAGATAAGTAAAGACAAATGACTTGATTTATGAAAGGAAAATTGATTTTAAGGCATCAATTGCCCAAAGGTTTTATATGAAAAAGAGTCAATTTCAAAAGAATAGATGTATGTAGTACTTTAGTTTAAATTCCCGGATTTCCTTTATTAAGATATGTTAGTGCCTTAAGTAAACTAAAATGAGAGGGTATATGAACAAGTCTAATAAGAAGTTAGGAGCTTTCTTAACTTATTTATGTTATGTATGATGACCGATTGAGCTTGGGTAAGAGTATAAATGAGGGGCAAGCCCCAAGACGTTATACCACCTTCTCCAGGGTAAGAGTATGAATAAGGGGCAAGCCCCAAGACGTCATACCACCTTCTCCAGGGTAAGAGTATGAATGAGGGGAAAGCCCCAAGACGTCATACCACCTGCTTCAGGGTAAGAGTATAAATGAGGGGTAAACCCCCAAGACGTTATACCACCTATTCCGTGGATTTGCTACCCATGATGCGAGGAATACCTCATGCGAGTCCTTATGGGCTCATGCGGGTGAAATAGTCTCATGCGGTAGTCTGACTATGCGAGGAATACCTCATGCGGGTCCACAGGACCCATGCGGGTGAAATAGTCCCAGGAGTAGGATTGCTTAGTGATACTACGGGTGAGGGACCCTGTTTTGATCATGAGCCTCCTATTTTTATGCAGTATTATATATATATACTTGTTACTCTCATTGTTAGTAAGGCACAGTACAAGGTAATTTGAGTTTTCATCCCTGACTCCAGCTTATTTTTAGACGTATAATATTATTACAGTATTTTCCAGTTTTACATACTTGGTACATATTTTGTACTGACCCCCTTCCTCGGGGGTTGCGTTCATGCCGCAGGTAAGGGTAAGAAGGTGGTGGATCCTCATTCTTAGGATCACTGTTCCAGTGTCAGAAGCTCCATTCCTCCGGAAGCTTGTTTTGTTGGTACGGTTCTTCCCTGATGCTATAGGTATTGTGTACATTCAGGGGTATGGCGGGGCCTGTCGCCACGATTGTTATTCTTAGAGTGCGTAGTGGTCACGTATGTGTTTTGGGCTATAAGAATAAGTTGTACTGCTATACTTTTGATTAAGTATGTTTTTATGGAAGGCATCCTTATCGGCTGGCCAGTGATGTTTACCTTTTTATAAGTTATGTGTTATGTATGCTCCGATGCTATTCTCTGATGTATACGGCGGTGCCGGTAGGGTACGATCGCGGCCGGTCGGTGTCACGACCCGACCCCGGATCCGTGACCGGTGCCTTAACCCAGGCACCCTTGTGACACAACATCATAGAAAACCAGCGAAATATAAACTCACAATAAACAACCATAATGATATAAATAGTCTAGCCCAAAATGGCTACCCCAAAAGTATATAAAATCGAACAGTTACATCCTTAAACAAACCAAGTTATGACAAGACTACAGACCTCTAAGAAGGAGTAACACTATGACGGGACAGGGCCCCGTCATGCCCCTGAATGTACAAAACATCAACAACACCAGGGAGAACCATACCAAAAGTCGAGCCTCAGAAGAAATGGAGCTCACGACACTGAGTAAAAGATCCTAGGAATGAGGATCTACCACCGCTTTCCCTTACTGCGGCATGAACGCGGCCCAGGAAGGGGTCGACACAACGTACCAAGTATGTAAAAGCGGAAAATCGTAGTAATATCATAAGTCAAAAATAAGTGAGTCATAGATAAAAACAATTTCTCAGACTGTGCCTTACTAACAATGAGAGTAACAAGTATAAATCTTATAGCATAAAAATAGGAGGCTCACGATCAAAGCAGGTACCTCGCGTAGTATCATTAAGCAATCCTACTCTGGGACTATTTCACCCGCATGGGTCCTGTGGACCCGCATGAGGTCATCCGCCGTCGTGGGACTATTTCACCCGCGTGGGACTATTTCACTGCATGGATCCCGTGGACCCGCATGAGTACCATCGCCGTACTCGCGTGGGACTATTTCACCCGCGTGGATCCCGTGGTGGGATCCACGAGTGCAAGCGCGCACTCGCGTCATGGGTAGCAAATCCATGGCATAAATAATAACCGGGTTTACCCGTAATAATATAAATATATAACATAGCTCATCCGCTATCATACATAACATAAGCACTCTGGCCTATCATATCATACATAAGCACTTCTACCTATCATATCACAACATAAGCACTACCGGCCTATCATAACATAAGCAAGTTAAGAAATCCCCTAACTTCTTATTAACATTATCAATATATCCTCTCATTTTAGTATCCTAAGGCACTAACATGTCTTTTAATAGAAAATCCGGGAATTCAACCCCAGTACCATGTATTTCTAACTTTTTAAGAAATAACTCTTTTTATACAAAAATTCCAAGATACTAATCACCATAGTATCAAGTTACGATTTCCTTTCAAAACAAGTCACATGTCCTTTTAGAAATATAATAGGCTTTTAATCAAGTGACTTCATTTCCTTTAAAACCTTAGGCAACCAATGCCTAAAAATCAATTAACCTTTCTTAGTTTCAAATCCTTGACCCGTACTTGTTTTAATTAGAGTAAACCTTTCTTTGTGAACCTTTCAAAAACTAATATAACCAACTTCCCATAAAGTCATTATATTAGCGCTATTCCTTTGTCAAATACATTTTCCCTAAATCCAAGGGACTTATACTTTTAAAATGAAACAAGTACCAATATACTTTTAAAACAAATGAAGGATATCAAATCTTGTACGTCTACCGTACTACATAGGTATAACTACTCATGCTCAAGAGATAGGAAAGTTCCACATACCTCTTCGGTTAATCCACTTGCTAAGTCCGAAATACAACACGTAATATGTCAACCTATAATGATCATAATACGTTTATTAACCCCTAATTTCAATGTAGAAATATTCCAAGTTCAAGTTACTAATTCCTAAGGAAATTTGGGCAGTATTTCCTTTGTTTCTACATACTTTGCCATCTTTTTCAAGGCCGAATTCAATATCCAAACGCCACATTTAAGGCCCAACAATCCAACATTTCAAAGGGGGTTACACAACCAAACTTAGGTGTGTAAAATTCTGCCCCATAAGGTAAAACAATACACTTAACAATTCTAAAGTAGTTTGTAGGCTACAACATGCTCATAATATCTCCTTAACCAATCTTTTTATATCCAAACCATTTTTCTTACATGCAATTATTCTAAGAGCATTATTTACTACTACAAATTCCTTATTCTTCACGTGCAACACCAACAACTAGCTACAAGATAAGAAATGTTACCTTTGGAGCTTTAGCCAAAACTATTCCAACAATTTTGCTAGCCTCTTTTTCAAGAATACCACCACAGTAACCTCCACAAGCTTGCAAATAACTCTCCTTCCTAACACTCTTTTCAGATTTTCCTTAAGCTTGGAGTTTCTCTTGATTTTCTAGAGAGAAGGGAGAGCTTTTTAGCTTAGAGAGAGAGAGAGAGAGAGAGAGAGAGATGAAAGATGAAAGATGAAAGATGAAGACTTGGTCAATATAAGGCATGCAACATTTCAGATGGGGGGGGGGGGGGACACTTGTCCCCCACCCATGACCTCTTTTAGAACAAAACAGTGCAGAAATTTCTACTAACTCTCGCAGATCCGCCGGCGCATGGCCCTACGATCGGGCGCGGCTGAAACTCTGCTGCGCTTCTCAGACTTTCGGCGCGCCGCTTCCGGCGCCGCCATGCTGAAACTTCAGCGACCCGCCGGATCTTTGCGCGCGGCCCGTTTCCGCGCGGCCCTATCATCACCCGCCTATGCGCCACGGCCCTGCCTCTGGCCGCGAGCACGACGCGGTCGGACCGAACCACGGGGTATAACATTCTCCCCCCCCTTAGAAACATTCGTCCCGAATGTTCCTTCTAGGCTTACTCGAATCACAAATCGACGTAGACGCTCTTAACTACTCTTTTGCAAAAACAAACGCTCCCCCCGGCCACAACAATACTTAAGCACAATTGCTAAATCAAAACTAACAAGCAGGAAAGTGGGTTACCTGGAGGTGTAGGGAATAAGTGAGGATATTTCTTCATCATGTCCTCCTCCGCTTCCCACGTCATCTCTTCCCTGTTCTCGTTCCGCCATAAGACCTTGACGGAAGCCACATCCTTTGTCCGAAGTCGTCTAACCTGACGATCGAGTATCGCTATGGGACTCTCCTCATACGATAACTCCTCTGTCACCTGGACATCATGAATCGGGTGCACTCTAGATGGATCTCCAATACATTTCCGCAACATAGACACATGGAAAACTGGATGTACCGCCTCCAAATCGGACGGCAGATCTAACTCATAGGCAACCTTGCCTACCTTACGGATAATCTGATAAGGCCCAATGTACCTTGGGCTAAGTTTCCCCTTCTTCCCAAATCTCATCACACCGCCATGGGTGATACCTTGAGAAGACCCAATCATCTACCTCAAACTCCAAGTGTCGACGCCGATGATCTGCGTCGACTGGCCGACTGGTGACAATAACGCTCTCGGATAAGCTTCACCTTATCCATCGCCTCGTATCAAGTCCGCCCGACTAGTGAACTTCTCCCACCTCAAACCAACCTATTGGTGACCTACACTTCCTCCTATAAGGCCTCATGGCGCCATCGGATACTAGAATGGTAGCTGTTGTTATAAGCAAACACCACAAGAGGCAAATGATCCTCCCAGCTACCCCTGAAATCAATAACACAAGCCCGCAGCATATCCTCAAGTGACTGAATAGTGCGCTCGGCCTGTCCGTCGGTCTGAGGATGAAACGTCATCGAGACTCACCTGTGTCCCTAATCTCTTCTGGAAAGACCTCCAGAAGTTAGCCGTAAACTGAGCTCCTCTGTCGGAAATAATCGATATAGGAACTCCGTGCAGTCTCACGATCTCTCGATATCTGATCTAGCATAATCCTCGTAGAAAAAGTCGTCCCGATTGGAAGGAAATAGGTGATTTAAACACTGTCGATGATAACCCAAATGGAATCATGCTTCCTCTGGGTGGAAGGTAACCCTGTAATAAAATCCATATTTACCACCTCCCACTTCCAAGTCGGGATATCAATAACTGCGCAAGACCGCGGCTTCGGTGCTCAACCTTAACTCACGACAATTAGACGCTGCGCCACGAACCCCGCAATGTCTCTCTTCAGGCCATCCCACCAATACACGCATCTGAGGTCATGATACATCTTAGTCGACCGGATGAATAGAATAACGAAGCACCGTGTGCCTCCCGAGAATCTGGCGAAGTCTGTCACATCGAACACACAAGGCCCCCAAATCTTAGCACCCCATCCGCGCTACCTCAAATAGACTCTTCTCTTTACGGCGGCATCTCGATCTGCGTACCAAACTCGGATCCTCATACTGTCGCCTCTTCACCTCCTCGACGATGGAAGACTCGGAAACCTCTCGAACCCGAACTCCATCACTATCAGAATCAAACAAACGAACCCCAAGGCTCGCTAGCTGACGAATCTCTTGGACCATATCCTTTTTCCCCGGCGGTACATCGGATAGACTACTCATCGATCTGCGAATAAGGGCATCTGCAACTACATTGGCCTTCCCTGGGTGGTATAGAATATTAACATCATAATCCTGCGGCTCAACCACCGTCTCGCCGCAAGTTCGGCTCCTCCGGTGAAGATATACTGGAGGATCTTGTGGTCTGTGTAAATATCCACATGAACCCCATACAAATAGTGTCTCCAGATCTTCAAGGCATGAATCACAGCTGTCAATTCTAAGTCATGTGTGGGATAGTTCTTCTCATGCTTCCTAAGCTGTCGAGATGCGTAAGCTATAACCTTGCCGTGCTGCATCAGCACGCACCCTAGCCCGACACCCGACGCATCACAATAAACCACATATCCGTTCAAACCATCAGGAAGAGTAATAACTGGGGCGGTCGTCAACTTCTCCTTCAGTAACTGAAAACTCTCCTCACAAGCATCCGTCCACTGAAATATAGCTGCTTTCTGAGTCAGCCTAGTCAAAGGCGCTGACATGGAAGCAAACTTCTCCACAAACCTCCGATAATAACCTGCAAGGCCCAAAAAGCTGCGCACCTCCGTCGGTGTAGTGGGTCTGGGCCAAATCTTGACTGCCTCAATCTTAGCTGTATCAACCCGAATACCATCGGCCCCGATAACATGCCCTAAGAAAGTCACTGAAGCCAGCCAAAACTCGCATTTCGAGAACTTGGCATATAATTGCCGGTCCCTGAGGACTCCCAATACCGTCCTCAAATGATCTGTATGCTCCTGCTCTGTTCGCGAATAAACCAAGATATTATCAATGAACACTATAACGAACATATCCAAGAATGGCCTGAACACCCTATTCATCAAATCCATGAATACCGCTGGAGCGTTGGTCAATCCGAAAGACATCACCCTGAACTCATAGTGCCCATACCGGTCCCGAATGCGATCTTTGGGATATCCGCCTCTAACTCGTACTGATGGTAACTGCATCGCAGTCTATCTTGGAAAAACATCTCGCACTGCAAATGGTCAAACAAATCATCAATCACGGGGAGGATATACATTCTTGATAGTTACCTTGTTGGTATGCGTCAGAATCAATACACATACGCAGCTGTCCCATCCTTCTTTTATAAATAACTGGCGTTCCCAGGAGAAACACTTGGCCTGATAAAGCCTTTCTCCAGCAAATCTTTCAGCTGGTCCTTCAATTCCTTCAACTCGGTAGGTGCCATCCTGTATGGCGGAATAGATATCGGTCGAGTGTCTGGCGCCAAATCGATGCAAAACTCAATCTCCTCTCGCAGGGATACGGAGCTTCGTCTGGGAATACGTCTAGAAACTCTCTAACAACCGGAACTGACTGAAGGTCCGGTATCTCAGCCTCTGTATCGAATACCCGAACCAAATGGTAAATATACCCCTTCCGTACCATCTTCCTAGCCTTGAGGTAAGAAATAAACCTACCCCTCGGCGATGCATTATTCCCCTTCCACTCGATAACCGGCTCACCGGGAAACCGGAACCGAACTAACCTCTCTCTACAGTCCACATTGGCATAGCAAGACGCTAGCCAATCCATACCCATAATCACATCAAAGTCCGTCATATCCAACTCCATCAAGTCGGCTAGAGTCTGACGACTGTATATAGTCACTGGGCAAGCCTTATACGCTCGCTCGGCCACCACCGAATCACCTACTGGAGTAGCTACCTCAAAAGGTTTTATGGACTCGGGTTCTATCCCTATTCTACCAGCAATATGAGGAGATATATAGGACAAGGTAGAACCTGGGTCTATCAAAGCATAAACATCACAGCAAGAAACCAACAATGTACCTGTGACGACATCAGGTGACGCCTCCTGGTCCTGGCGGCTGGACATAGCATAAATGCGGTTCTGAGGACCGCTGGAACTGGAACCCCTGCCACGACCCCTGCCGCGGCCTGCTGGCCCGTGAACACCACGCCTCGGGCGCCCAACCGGCGGCGAGCCCGGCAAGCCAGAATCAACATCGGTGAACCATGGCATTCCGCCGCCTGCGGGCGACAATCTCTCTTCAAATGGCCTGCGTACAAGAGTAACAAGCTCCTGGAGGAACACGACACCCCCCATAATGGCAATCACCACACCGAGGCATAGGTGGCCTCATCTGACCGGAACTCTGGTCCCTCTGGAAACCCGAAGCCCTGGGACCCTGTCCTGCTCCTGAATACCCTGTACGACCGGAAGATGGTGGAGGAGCGCTCTGAACCGGCTGTGATGCAAACCCGGTCTGCTGCTGAGGCTGTCTACCTCGAGAACTACTAGAGGACGCTGCTGTCCTGGCCCTCTTCTGCTGATACCTATCAATCCGTCGGCCCCTGCGTTCCTCACACCCTAGTGCATAGGCCTGCATGCGGGCAATGTCCATGCCCGGCTGAAGAGCTACTCCCGTACAACTCTCTGCCAAATAGTCATCGAGCCCTGTGACGTAGCGGAGGCAAGAAATGACCAAGAAATGCCGCCGAGAACTCGTCCCATACAGCTGGAAGCGCATGCTCCCCCCGGGACAGCTCCCATGAATCAAACCAGTCAACTGCGGTATCACGCAGCCGATGCGAACTCAATACAACCGACTCAGTATCCGAGGCCTTGATCACCCTCATAATCCAGAATCGCTTCGGATAAATTCACGAGATCATCCTCAGGCCTCGACCCATAGAACTCTGGTGGGCTGCAGCTCAAAAAGTCCTGAAGTCTCACGCTATCGGATCTGGGAGGAACCCGCTGTCTCCTGTCTGTCCTCATGCCTAGCCACTATCCTGGCCAATAACTGGGCCATCTCCTTGTAGCCCATATCCTCTGCTCCAGGCTGTGTAACTGGAGGCTCAGGTACCGTAGTCTCAGTAGCCGCTGCTGCTGCTCCAGACTCTGCTGGGGTTGACGACGTCGCGGAACTCGTCGCCCTAAACATTATCTCAGGTAAGGACTGGGCCTGTGCCCGGGTAACCCTCGGTGTCCTACTAGTAGTTCCCTCCGCTGCCTTGCCCTTCTGGGCCGCGGTTGCCTTGCGTGGAGGCATAACTGATACATACAAAATTCACGTCAGAGGAAATTCAACCTATAACACGGCTCTATTGCACGATCTTAGAGTGAAAGAAATGGAAACCAATCCTAAATATCCTGCAGCCTCCTGATTATAGATGTGGTGCACAACACACCGATAATCAAGACTCTACTAGATACGGCCTGTAGACCCTTTCCGAGGATTAACTGCTCTGATACCACTTTTGTCACGACCCGACCCCGGATCCGTGACCGGTGCCTTAACCCGGGCACCCTTGTGACACAACATCAGAGAAAACCAGCGGAATATAAACTCACAATAAACAACCATAATGATATAAATAGTCTAGCCCAAAATGGCTACCCCAAAAGTACATAAAACCGAACAGTTACATCCTTAAACAAACCAAGTTATGACAAGACTACAGACCTCTAAGAAGGAGTAACACTATGACGGGACAGGGCCCCGTCATGCCCCTGAATGTACAAAACATCAACAACACCAGGGAGAACCATACCAAAAGTCGAGCCTCCGAAGAAATGGAGCTCCTGACACCTGAGTAAAAGATCCTAGGAATGAGGATCTACCACATGTTTTCCCTTACCTGCGGCATGAACGCAGCCCCCGAGGAAGGGGGTCAGTACACAACGTACCAAGTATGTAAAACTGGAAAATGTTGTAGTAATATCATAAGTCCAAAATAAGTGAGTCATAGATAAAACAATTTCCTTGCGTGCCTTACTAACAACGAGTAACAAGTATAAATCTTATAGCATAAAAATAGGAGGCTCGCGATCAAAGCAGGGTACCTCGCGTAGTATCATTAAGCAATCCTACTCGGACTATTTCACCGCGTGGGTCTGTGGACCGCGTGAGGTCATCCGCGTCATGGGACTATTTCACCCGCATGAGACTATTTCACCGCATGGATCCTGTGGACCCGCATGAGTACCATCGCCGTACTCGCGTGAGACTATTTCACCCGCGTGGATCACGTAGTGCGGATCCGCGTGAGTCTGCGCGCTCGCATCATGGGTAGCAAATCCATGGCATAAATAATAACCCGGGGTTTACCCCGTAATAATATAAATATATAACATAGCTCATCCGGCTATCATACATAACATAAGCACTACCGGCCTATCATATCATACATAAGCACTACCGGCCTATCATATCACAACATAAGCACTACCGGCCTATCATAACATAAGCAAGTTAAGAAATCCCCAGCAAGTTAAGAAATCCCCTAACTTCTTATTAACATTATCAATATATCCTCTCATTTTAGTATCCTAAGGCACTAACATGTCTTTTAATAGAAAATCCGAGAATTCAACCCCAGTACCATGTACTTCTAACTTTTTAAGAAATAACTCTTTTTATACAAAAATTCCAAGATACTAATCACCATAGTATCAAGTTACGATTTCCTTTCAAAACAAGTCACATGTCCTTTTAGAAATATAATAGGCTTCTAATCAAGTGACTTCATTTCCTTTAAAACCTTAGGCAACCAATGCCTAAAAATCAATTCACTTTTCTTAGTTTCAAATCCTTGACCCGTACTTGTTTTAATTAGAGTAAACCTTTCTTTGTGAACCTTTCAAAAACTAATATAACCAATTTCCCATAAAGTCATTATATTAGCGCTATTCCTTTGTCAAATACATTTTCCCTAAATCCAAGAGACTTATACTTTTAAAATGAAACAAGTACCAATATACTTTTAAAACCAATGAAGGATATCAAATCTTGTACGTCTACCGTACTACATAGGTACAACTACTCATGCTCAAGAGATAGGAAAGTTCCACATACCTCTTCGGTTAATCCACTTGCTAAGTCCGAAATACCGCACGTAATATGTCAACCTATAATGACCATAATACGTTTATTAACCCCTAATTTCAATGTAGAAATATTCCAAGTTCAAGTTACTAATTCCTAAGGAAATTTGGGCAGCATTTCCTTTGTTTCTACATACTTTGCCACCTTTTTCAAGGCCGAATTCAATATCCAAACGCCACATTTAAGGCCCAACAATCCAACATTTCAAAGGGGATTACACAACCAAACTTAGGTGTGTAAAATTCTGCCCCATAAGGTAAAACAATACACTTAACAATTCTAAAGTAGTTTGTAGGCTACAACATGCTCATAATATCTCCTTAACCAATCTTTTCATATCCAAACCATTTTTCTTACATGCAATTATTCTAAGAGCATTATTTACTACTACAAATTCCTTATTCTTCATATGCAACACCAACAACTAGCTACAAGAGAAGAAATGTTACCTTTGGAGCTTTAGCCAAAACTATTCCAACAATTTTGCTAGCCTCCTTTTCAAGAATACCACCACAATAACCTCCACAAGCTTGCAAATAACTCTCCTTCCTAACACCATTTTCAGATTTTCTTTAAGCTTGGAGTTTCTCTTGATTTTCTAGAGAGAAGAGAGAGCTTTTTAGCTTAGAGAGAGAGAGAGAGAGAGAGAGAGAGAGAGAGAGAGAGAGAGAGATGAAAGATGAAAGATGAAAGATGAAGACTTGGTCAATATAAGGCATGCAACATTTCAGATGGGGGGGACACTTGTCACCCACCCATGACCTCTTTTAGAACAAAACAGTGCAGAAATTTCCACTAACTCTCGCAGATCCCGCCTCGGCGCCGCGGCCTGCGATCAGCCATGGCTGAAACTCTGCGCTTCTCAGGACTTTCCGGCGCCGCGGCCCTGCTTCCCGGCGCCGTGGCGCTGAAACTTCAGCGACCCCTCAGATCTTCCGGCGACGCGGCCCTACAATCACTCGCCTTGGCGCCACGGCCCTGCCTCAGCGCGGCAAGCGCTGAGGCCTCGATCGCGATCGGACGAACCACGGGGTATAACAGTCGGGTCGTGACAAAAGTGGTATCAGAGCCAGGTTAGTCCTCGGAAAGTGTCTACAGACCGTGTCTAGTAGAGTCTTGACTATCGGTGTGTTGTGCACCACATCTATAATCAAGAGGCTGCAGGATATTTAGGATTTGTTTCCATTCTTTCACTATAAAGATCGTGCAATAGAGCTGTGATATAGGTTGAACTTCCTCTGATATTTTCCTTTATGTACCAGTTATGCCTCCACGCAAGGCAACCGCGGCCCAGAAGTGCAAGGCAGCTGAGGGTGCTGCTAGTGGGACGCGGAGGGTCACGAGGGCACAGGCCCAATCTTTACCAGAGATGGTGTTTCGGGCGGCGAGTTCCACGTCGCCCGGCCTCGGAGTTCGAGGCGTGAGCGGCCATCGAGGCCGCGGTATCGGAGCCTCCAGTCCCACAGTCGGGGGCTGAGTATAGAGATTACGGGGAACAGATCCGGTTATTGACCGGATAGTGGCGAGCGGCGCCGAGGCGAGCGGCCAACCCTAGAGTCGACAGTTTACGGATTCGGGATTTCCTAGGTTGTCATCCACCCGAGTTCTATGGTTCGAGATTCGAGGAGGATCCGCAGGAGTTTGTTCGGCAGTTACAGCGGACCATGCAGGTGCTTAGGGCCTCGGAGACTGAGTCTGTTATGCTAGCTTCTTACCGGTTACGCGATATTGCGTTGAACTGGTTTGAGTCATGGGTGTTGTCGAGAGGCGAGGATGCTCTTCCAGCTGTTTGGGAGGAGTTCACAGAGGCTTTCCTGGATCACTTTTTACCTCCTGAGATGAGGAGAGCCCGCGTAGATAGATTCTTGACCTTGAGGCAGGACGGGAGGACTATCAGAGAGTACAGCCTGGAGTTTGACTCCTTGGCCAGGTATGCGCACACCATTGTAGCTGACATGGCAGACAGGGTTCATCGATATGTGATGGGGTTAGACCGTCATATGATTACTGCATGCTTGGGGGTGGCTCTTCAGCCAGGGATGGATATTGCCAGGATGCAGGCGTATGCGAGGATTGAGACAGAGAAGCGGATCGGCTAGATTTAGGCCAGCCAAGAGGCCGGAGATAGCGAGGTCTCGGCGATTGAGACAGCCTCAGCAGCAGACTAGGTCCACTTTTCAGCCAGCACAGAGTGCTCCTTCTCAGTTTTCTGGCAGGAGGTCTGATCAGCCGGGTCATTCAGGAGCAGGTCAGGGCTTCGGGGTTTCAGGGAGGCAGAGACCGTCACCAATCGAGACCACCCACATCTCGGTGCGTTCGATGCGGTAGGTCTCATCCGGGCGAGTGCCATATGGGTTCGGGGGCTTGTTACTCTTGTGGCGGCGGGCCATCCGAAGAGGATTGTCCGTCGCCAGCGGCGGGAGTGTTATGGTTCGGTAAGCGGTCGATTCTTTGGATCTTCGTCTTCGATGGTCGCGCCGGAGGCGGGTGTTCACGCAGGCGGGCGCAGAAGGTCGTGGTAGGGGTCCCAGTTCAGTGGTCCTCGAGCCGCATTTATGCTATGTCGGCCGCCAGACGGCGAGGCGTCACCAGATGTCGTCATAGGTACATTATTGGTTTCTTGCTGTGATGTATATGCTTTGATAGATCCAAGTTCTACCTTGTCCTATATATCTCCTCATATTGCTGGTAGAATAGGGATAGAGACCGAGTCCATAAAACCTTTTGAGGTGGCTACGCCAGTGGGTGATTCGGTGGTAGCTGAGCGGGTATATAAGGCTTGCCCTGTGACTATAGACAGTCATCAGACTCTAGCCGACTTAATAGAGTTGGATATGACAGACTTTGATATGATTATGGGTATGGATTGGCTAGCGTCTTGCTATGCCATTGTAGACTGTAGAGAGAGATTAGTTCGGTTCCAGTTTCCTGGTGAGCCAGTTATCGAGTGGAAGGGGAATACTGCGTCGCCGAGGGGTAGGTTTATTTCTTACCTCAAGGCTAGGAAGATGGTGCGAAAAGGGTATATCTACCATATGGTGTGGGTATTCGATACTGAGGCTGAGATACCGGACCTTCAGTCAGTTCCGGTCGTTAGAGAGTTTCCCGACGTATTCCCAGACGAGCTTCCGGGTATCCCTCCTGAGAGGGAGATTGAGTTTTGCATTGATTTGGCGCCAGACACTCGACCGATATCTATTCCGCCATACAGGATAGCACCTGCCGAGTTGAAGGAATTGAGAGACCAGCTGAAGGACCTTCTAGATAAAGGGTTTATCAGGCCAAGTGTTTCTCCCTGGGGAGCGCCAGTACTATTTGTAAAGAAGAAGGATGGGACGCTGCGTATGTGTGTTGATTACAGGCAGCTGAATAAGGTAACTATCAAGAACAGATATCCCCTCCCCAGGATTGATGATTTGTTTGACCAGTTGCAGGGTGCGAGATGTTTTTCCAAGATAGACCTGCGATCTGGTTATCATCAGGTACGAGTTAGAGAGGCAGATATCCCAAAGACTGCATTCAGGACCCGGTATGGGGACTATGAGTTCAGGGTGATGTCTTTCGGTTTGACCAACGCCCCAGCAGTATTCATGGATTTGATGAACAGGGTGTTCAAGCCATTCTTGGATATGTTCGTTATAGTTTTCATTGATGATATTCTGGTTTATTCGCGCACAGAGCAGGAACATGCGGATCATTTGAGGACGGTATTGGGAGTCCTCCGAGACCGGCAGTTGTATGCCAATTCTCGAAATGCGAGTTTTGGTTGGCTTCAGTGGCTTTCTTAGGGCATGTTATCGGGGCCGATGGTATTCAGGTAGATACAGCAAAGATTGAGGCAATCAAGACTTGGCGGACCACTACAAGCGGAGTGCGCGACTTTTGGGCCTTGCGGGTTATTATCGGAGATTTGTGGAGAAGTTTGCTTCCATTTCAGCACCTTTGACTAAACTGACTCAGAAGGCAGCTATGTTCCGGTGGACGGATACTTGTGAGGAAAGTTTCCAGTTGCTAAAGGAGAAATTGACGACCGCCCCAGTTCTTACTCTTTCAGAGGGTTTAGATGGATATATGGTTTATTGTGACGCGTCAGGTGTCGGGCTTGGGTGCGTGCTGATGCAGCACGGCAAAGTTATAGCTTACGCATCTCGACAGCTTAGGAAGCATGAGAAGAACTATCCCACACATGACTTGGAGTTGGAAGCAGTGATTCATGCCTTGAAGATCTGGAGACATTATTTGTATGGAGTTCATGTGGATATTTACACAGACCACAAGAGTCTCCAGTATATCTTCAGCCAGAGGGAGCTGAACTTGCGACAGAGACGGTGGTTGGAGATGCTTAAGAATTATGATGTCGATATTCTATACCACCCAGGGAAGGCCAATATAGTTGCAGATGCCCTTAGTCGCAGATCGATGGGTAGTCATGCGATGTCTGACCGAGAAAAGGGATATGGTCCGAGAGTTACATCATCTAGCGAGCCTTGGGGTTCGTCTGGTTGATTCTGATAGTGATGGAGTTCGGGTTCGAGAGGTTGTCGAGTCTTCCATCGTCGAGGAGGTGAAGAGGCGACAGTATGAGGATCCGATTATGGTACGGTATCGAGATGCAGCTCTCCAGGAGGAGAAGAGTCTATTTGAGGTAGCACCTACTGGGATGCTAAGATTCGAGGGCCGGTTGTGTGTTCCCGATGTGACAGGACTTCGTCAGCAGATTTTGGGGGAGGCACGCAGTGCTCGTTGTTCTATTTACCCGGGGTCAACTAAGATGTACCATGACCTCAGGTGTATGTATTGGTGGGATGGCCTGAAGAGGGACGTGGCCGGTTTTGTTGCACAGTGTCCTAATTGTCGAGTTAGGTTGAGCACGAAGCCGGTGAACATTGCGGTATTGATATTCCGATGTGGAAGTGGGAGGTGATCAATATGGACTTTATTACAGGATTACCTACCACTCAGAGGAAGCATGATTTCATTTGGGTTATTGTCGACAGGCTGATGAAATCAGCCCATTTTCTTCCAGTCAGGACGACTTTTTCGGCCGAGGATTATGCCAGACTGTATATCAGAGAGATTGTGAGACTGCACGGAGTTCCTGTATCGATTATTTCAGACAGAGGAGCCCAGTTCACGGCTAACTTCTGGAGGTCTTTCCAGAAGGGATTAGGGACGCATGTGAGTCTCGATGCGGCGTTCACCCTCGGCCAAGCGGACGACGGGCGGCGCACTATCCAGACACTTGAGGATATGCTGCGGGATTGGGTTATTGATTTCAGGGGTAGCTGAGAGGATCATTTACCTCTCGTGGAGTTTTCTTATAACAACAGCTACCATTATAGTATTCAGATGGCGCCTTATGAGGCCTTATACGGGAGGAAGTGCAGGTCACCAATAGGTTGGTTTGAGGTGGGAGAAGTTCAGTTAGTTGGGCCAGACTTGGTTCAGCAGGCAGTGGATAAGGTGAAGCTTATCCAGGAGCGGTTATTGTCAGCTCAGAGTCGACAGAAGTCGTATGCAGATCATCGGCGACGACACTTGGAGTTTGAGGTAGATGATTGGGTCTTCCTGAAGGTATCACCCATGAAGGGCGTGATGAGATTTGAAAAGAAGGGGAAACTTAGCCCAAGGTACATTGGGCCTTATCAGATTGTTCGTAGGGTAGGCAAGGTTGCCTATGAGTTGGATATGTCGTCCGATATGGAGGCAGTGCATCCAGTTTTCCATGTGTCTATGTTGCGGAAATGTATTGGAGATCCATCTAGAGTGCACCCAATTCATGATGTCCAGGTGACAGAGGGGTTATCGTATGAGGAGAGTCCCATAGAGATACTCGACCGTCAGGTTAGGCGACTTCGGACAAAGGATGTGACTTCCGTCAAGGTATTATGGCGAAACGAGAACAGGGAAGAGATGACGTGGGAAACAGAGGATGACATGATGAAGAAGTATCCTCACTTATTCCCTATAACTCCAGGTAACCCATTTTCCTGCTTGTTGGTTTAATTTGACAATTACGCTTAAGTATGTTGTGGCTCGTGGAGCGTCTTTAATTGCAAAAAGAATAGTTAAGAGGGTCTATGTCGATATCGTGATTTGAGTAAGCCTAGAAGGAACATTCGGGACGAATGTTTCTAAGGGGGGGAGAATGTTATACCCCGTAGTTCTGGCCTTACGTGTGAGAGCGTACGAAAGGGAGTAAGACTTAAAATTTTCGAAAGATAGGTTGACGGATTGTTTCGGACGGGTTTTAGTCAACTTTGAGGCGGGTTATGACCCGCTACATTGAGAGTTCCTAGGTGTTTCAAAGGCCTAGTGCGTAGTTCGTTGAGTCTAGTTTCCAACGCAACCGACCGTTCGTCGATAGGACATCGGAGTAGAAAGTTATGGGAGTTACAAGTTCAGTCGTGATCGGACAGAATGTGTTTGGACAGAGCCACGAGGGGCGCCGGATATTCTGAGGGGTCGCTGAAGTTGCAGCGCCGCGGCGCCGGAAGTTCTGTGAGGTGGCGGAAGTTTCAGCGCCGCGGCGCCGGCTGCAGGGCCGCGGCGCCGAGGCGGGAATTCTGGCGGAAAAACTGAGGAAAATCAGATTTCTTCTTTTAAAAAGACCATGGGAGGGTGACAAGTGTCCCCCCCATCTGATTTTTGCATGTCCCTTATATTGACCAAGTCTTGAAGACTTGGTCATCTTTCAAAGTCTTTCTCTCTCTCTAAAGCTAGAGCTCTCACTTCTCTCTAGAATTCCAAGAGAAATTCAAAGCTTGAGGAAAATCTGAAAAAGTGTGGCAAGAAGGAAGCTTGTGGCTAGCTTGTAGGAGTTATTGTGGTGGTGTTCTTGGAAGGGAGGCTAGCAAAGTTGTTGGAATAATTTTGGCTAAAGCTCTAAGGTAAAAATTCTTCTCTTGTAGCTAGTTATTGGTGTTGCATGTGAAGAAGAAGAAACTTGTAGTAGTAAATAATGCTCTTAGATAAATTGCATGTAAGAAATATGGTTTGGGTATAAAAGAATTGGTTAAGAAGGTTATGTGAGCATGTTGTAGCCTAAAAACTACCTTAAACTTGTTAAGTTAGTTGTTGTACATTGTGGGGCAGAATTTTACACATCTAAGTTTAAGTGTGTAATCCCCTTTGAAATGTTTGGATTGTTGGGCCTTAAATGTGGTGTTTGGATGTTGAATTCGGCCTTGAAAAAGGTGGCAAAGTATGTAGAAACAAAGGAAATGTTGCCCAATTTTCCATAGGAATTAGTAACTTTGAACTTGGAATATTCTACATTGAAATTAGAAGTTAATAAACGTATCATGGTTATTATAGGTTGACATATTATTTGCGGTAGTTTGGGCTTAGCAAGTGGATTGACCGAAGAGGTATGTGGAACTTTCCTATCTCTTGAGCATGAGTAGTTGTACCCATATAGTACGGTAGACGTACAAGATTTGATATCCTTACTTGTTTTAAGTATATAATACTTGCTTTGTTTTAAAAAGTATAAGTCCCTTGGTTATGGGAAAGGTTTAATTTTACTAAAGTATAAGATTAATATAACAACTTTATGGGAAGTTGGTTTATTAGTTTTATGAAAGGATAATAAGGAGAGATTTACTCTAAGTAAGATAAGTAAGGACAAATGACTTGATTTATGAAAGGCAAATTGATTTTAAGGCATCAATTGCCCAAAGGTTTTATATGAAAAAGAGTCAATTTCAAAAGAATAGATGTATGTAGTACTTTAGTTTAAATTCCCGAATTTCCTTTATTAAGATATGTTAGTGCCTTAAGTAAACTAAAATGAGAGGGTATATGAACAAGTCTAATAAGAAGTTAGGAGCTTTCTTAACTTATTTATGTTATGTATGATGACCGATTGAGCTAGGGTAATAGTATAAATGAGGGGCAAGCCCCAAGACGTTATACCACCTTCTCCAGGGTAAGAGTATGAATAAAGGGCAAGCCCCAAGACGTCATACCACCTTCTCCAGGGTAAGAGTATGAATGAGGGGAAAGCCCCAAGACGTCATACCACCTGCTGTGGTAAGAGTATAAATGAGGGGTAAACCCCCAAGACGTTATACCACCTATTCCGTGGATTTGCTACCCATGATGCGAGGAATACCTCATGCGAGTCCTTATGGGCTCATGCGGGTGAAATAGTCCCATGCGGTAGTGCGACTATCGAGGAATACCTCATGCGGGTCCGCGGGACCCATGCGGGTGAAATAGTCCCAGGAGTAGGATTGCTTAGTGATACGACGGGCGAGGGACCCTGTTTTGATCATGAGCCTCCTATTTTTATGCAGTATTATATATATATACTTGTTACTCTCATTGTTAGTAAGGCACAGTACAAGGTAATTTGAGTTTTCATCACGACTCAACTTATTTTTAGGCGTATAATATTATTACTGTATTTTCCGCTTTACATACTTGGTACATATTGTGTCTGACCCCTTCTGGCCGTGCGTTAAATCTGCGAGTAGGGGTAAGCAGGTGGTGGATCCTCATTCTTAGGATCACTGGTCTGGTGTCAGAAGCTCCATTCCTCCGGAAGCTTGTTTTGTTGGTACGGTTTTTCCCCTGATGCTATAGGTATTATGTACATTCAGGGGTATGGCGGGGCCCTGTCCCGCCACAGTTGTTATTCTTAAGTGCGTGGTCACGCATGTATTTTGGTTGTAAGAATAAGTTGTACTGCTATACTTTTGATTAAGTATGTTTTTATGGAAGGTTGCCAGTGATGTTTACCTTTTTATAAGTTATGTGTTATGTATGTTCATTCTTATTCTCACGATTTATACCGATGGGTGCCGGTGAGGTACGATCGCGGCTTGGTCGGTCGTGACAGATAGTCTCACATACATTTTAGTCGCTCAACCAATGCAATACTAGGATACACCTCGTCTAGTATGTCAGCCTATAATAATAGTAATATGACCATTAATTTTAGGATTTCTAACGTAAGTTATTTGAATATCTTCTTCCTATTTCTATAAAAATTTGGGCAGCATTTCCTCTGTTTATGTGCGTATCCACAGTTAACCAACACGTCAAATCAAACCAATAATCACTATCATTCCAATATGTAATCAAAATTATCTCCAACATTCCATTTACATCGCTAGTGCGCATGCCTTCTCTTTGTAATTATTCCATTTAACAACTTCAATAACCAAGACAACTACTACATTTATTTCTCATGTTTGTCAATCATTTAGTTACGTTAGAATTATTCATGGGAGCAACCAAATCTTCTAGCAACGTCGCCAATTCAAGAATATGAAATTAACATTTTTCTACACTTAAATTCTTTCAAGGCATGTATAGGTAACTTATATTTAAATATTAATTCAGCCCGTAATACATTACCATAATGTTCAACAATTTTCATCAACTTTTCGGCCAACACCTATTTCAATTCCAAAACTTTTCCAAAATTCCTTACTTTTCAATTAAGCTTCCAACACTTCATATAACAACTATAACTTTAAACATCAAGGTTCGTCTAAATTCTCACATGCAATTAGTAATAACATACCAACACAATTAATCAATTCCAACGTACGTCAAAAATGGGTTCTAAATCGATTTCGACCTCTAATAATCGCATGCATTATCTTCTTTCTATTTCTTCTTTAACATGGATAATCCTCATAACTATAATATCAATTAATTTATCAAATATCAAATGAAAGGGATAAATCTTTACCAATTTTTTAGCTCAAAACAACCCCTTCTAACCGCCCGCTGCCCCAGCAATTTCTGCCCACTTTTTCGTCGATTTTTGCCCAAATTTTTCTCTTCTTTCAACCCAAAATAACATGCAATCCTTCTACCATGTTACCCAACATCTATACATGTTTTTCTTCCCAACAATTACATCAAAACTCAAATTTTCGGCCCTAAAAATTTGTTGGGCAGTCCGTCGGAACCCCCACTATTTTGGGTCCAAAACTCTCAAATTTTTTGCTTAATTGGGTAGGGTAATTTATTCTAAGAAGATGAAGCAACGAAGCTTGAATTTTTCTTGCAAAGGGGGGGGGGGGGGGTTCGACCTAGGCTAGGGGAAAAAGGGAATGGAAGATTTAATTTTGTGTTGAAGGAAAAAAAATGAACTTAGTTAGGCATTTTAAGTTCTAATTTTCAGTGCACTTAGGTCCCTCTTCTTTTTACACTTTAACCCTCTAAGTGCTTAATAAACTAAATTAATCACCAAAGTAGTAAACCTTGGTCTATTTCTTTAAATATTGATTTTCGTTTCCTTTAATTCCCGGGAATTCCATAAGGTCTCGTATCCTCCATGTCGTAATTCCCACAATATGTAATAATCCTCAAAAGAGAAATATAAATAACTTATCATTTTAAATACTCATTGACGTGTTCGTAGCTTGTATAATTATATCTCATACCCCTTATCTGAATCTTAACCTTAATGACGTTCTTAATCTTTGTCTTAACTTACGAGGTGTAACATCCTTATTATGAAGAGTACTGGTAGGTAAAATATTAAGGATATATTCTACCATTTTGACTGCATACACCCAAAAGGCATGGGGGAGGGAGGCATAAAAAAGGATTGTATGAACCTTGTTGTTGATAGTGTGGATGATTTGTTCGGCCTTACCATTTTGGGAGGAGGTGTGGGGACACGAAAAATGAAAAAAACATGCCATTATTTGTGCACAATTTGCAAAATGTGGAGTTGTTAAATTCACGACCATTATCGCATTGAAATGATTTGATAGCTTTTTCAAATTGTGTTTTGATATAAAGATGAAATTCAATAAACTTGGCAAAAACTTCAGACTTGAATTTGGGTGGACCCAAATAAAGTGAGAAAATCATCTAATAAAATGAGATAATATTTATGACTCAGTGAGCTAGTAATTGGAGATGTCCATAAGTCTGCACGAACAATGTCAAAGGGATAAAACATAACGCTTAAAGATGACTGAAAAGGAAGACGAACATGTTTGCCTAATGAGCAAGAAACACAATGTTTGGCAAGTTTCACATTATTACATCGAATAAAATTATTGCTTCTAAGAAAATTAAAAACAAGAGCGTCTGGGTGTCCAAGTCCATTGTGACAAGTCGACAGAGAGATAGCAAAGAGAGAGGGAGTGGGATCTGGCAACGGAAGTGGATGAGAAAGGTTAGAGGTCCCTCATATTATTGCATCTCGTAAGAGGTGTCCCCAAAAGTATATCCTTCACAGAAAAACCAAAGGGGTCAAACTCAACAAAAACTGAATTGTTACGAGTAAATTTCCTAACATATATTAAGTTTTTAATGATGTTAGGGTTTTGACTCTTAATACCATGTAAGATTGCATTGATCTCACTTGACGAGTCTTTCTCATTAATACAAATATATATAGTGTGTACAAGAGGAATCCTAATTGAATGAGAATCTATAATTTACATAATTACACACTAATATTAATTACATAATATACGGTGAATATATTATAATATATTCGCTATCATAATCATAGTGGGAAAATGCACGAATTTCATATGTGAAACAAGGGGATGCTTTGCCTATCACCCGTTTGATCTTGTTTTTCACCTTTTCAATTTTTTCACAATCAAAATCTTGTTGAAAAATATATTTCAACAACAAAATTTTATTTGTTAAAACTATGGTGAAACATAACTCTAACTTCAAAAATTCTAAATTTAATTTCTATTGTCAACTCCTACTTAGTAGTTAGTACTACTTATAACCCCCACCCGGAAAGAGAGGGGGAGAGTGGAAAAAGAAAGAAAAGAAAAAAAAGAAGAAGATAGCAAGTGGTCAAAAAGTAGAGAGATATAGGCAATCTTTATGTCATAAAGGAGAAAGTACTCTTCCCACATCCTCTTTAGTTTGCTTTATAGTTTATACTCATCTGCCCATTTAAAACTAGTACTGCTGCTACTTATTTATTCATTTATCTGTCCTCCCATCATCTATCTATTTTTTAATCTTGAGGCTGTCTGTCCGAGTGCTTGTCCATTTATATTTATTTTTCTCACAAGAATGTTCAAGAAAATTCTTAGTCGATTTTGTATTCATCTCATAGTAGATATCGTTATTGATAAATTGAAATCACCATATTCACTTTCATGTACTAGTAACAACGTTATGTATGTACTAGTAACAACGTTATGTCTATCTAGTGAGTCTTCATTTTCATTTAGTGTTACATCGGTAAACTTTAAGGTAATATCACTTTGGACATTTTTCATTTAATGTGTGATGATTTTATAGAACGAAACCAAAATTATAGGTATCTATTTCACAGATTAGCTAGGTCTATCATTACTAGTCAATAGTCATTCAACATTCATGTTAAAATGTATTATATAATTAATTACTAATCCAGTTTTACTTTTCTTTGGAACTTGGAGTAATTTTTGTGATTACAACAATTGCTAGGAACGAAAAGTAAGTAACTATTACAAAGATTACAATTTGGAAATAAGAACAAAACAAAAATTTGTTGAGTCAGTGATATTCACTGTGTCCTTAAGACAATATTGCATGTATAATTTTTTACGTTAATGGACAACTTGTCTCCCAAGATCAAACAACAACTAACAAATGAGCAAAGGAAACTCAATTGTTTACTAAAAGAAGAACCTTTGAGTATTTGAGAGATTGCTTAGAGAAGAAGAAAATCAGAAAATATGAGTTATGTGTATTCTCTAATTGAGCCAAGTCCTCAATTTTATTGGAAATTTATTAACGCCGATTATTCATGACTCGAACAATTGGGGCTCCGCAAGTCGGAAACGTCGTTTCCACACTCGTGCACACGTTGTGTTAAAGATCGTAAATTTCCATAGTGAAATAGATATTGGTACGTAAATAAAATGTTTGAGACATGAAATGATAGAAGGTTGTTGGCCAAACGACGAGTGTTTCACATTGGTAAATGAAGAAAGAAGTGTACGATGTGTAAAATATGAAATGAGTCGGAAATCATCACAAAGCCGCGAAGGGCCGCAACGCTAATTGTTTGTTTGGTCACTGGAGTCGAGGCATCGTGGAGCTTCGGAGGCACAATGGTCGATGGAAGCTGAAAGGTTTCTGACTTTTGAGCTAGTTTGGGGCATTGATTCTCCATTACTTGGCACATGAATTCAACCATTATTTATTGAATGAAACTGTCACGACCCAAACCTACCGGGGTACCCTGTCAGGTATATGTCAGAGAATAGCAGCGGAACATACATAACACGTAACTTATAAGAAGGGTAAATATCACTGGCCAGCCGATAAGGCTGCCTTCCATAAAACATACTTAAACAAGGTATAGTAGTACAACTGGTTCTTAGAGCCCAAAACATAAATGTGACCACAGACCTCTAAAGATAACAACTGTGGCGGGACAGGGCCCCGCCATACCCCTGAATGTACAAAATACCTATAGCATCAGGGAATGTCCGTACCAATAAACAAGCTTCCGGAGAAATGGAGCTTCTGACACCGGAATAGTGATCCTAAGAACGAGGATCCAACCGCTTACCACTTACCTACGGCATGACGCATGGCCCAGGAAGAAGTCGATGCTGACGTACCAAGTATGTAAAATTGGAAAATACTGTAGTAATATCATAAGTCAAAAATAAGCTGGAGTCATAAACAAAAATCAGTTTACTTTGCAATGTGCCTTACTAACAATGAGAGCAACAAATGTATATATATATATATACTGCATACAAATAGGAAGCTCATGATCAAAACAGGGTACCTCGCCCGTAGTATCATTAAGCAGTCCTACTCCTGGGACTATTTCACCCGCATAGGTCATGTGGACCCGCATGAGGTCATCCGCCTCGTCATGGGACTATTTCACCCGCATGAGACTATTTCACCCGCATGAGACTATTTCACCCGCATGGATCCTGTGGACCCGCATGAGTACCATCGTCGTACTCGCATGAGACTATTTCAACCGCATGGATCCTGTGGACCGGATCCGCATAAGTACAAGCGCCGCACTCGCATCATGGGTAGCAAATCCATGACATAAGTAGTAAATCATCATAATGGACGTATACCCGTGGACCATCCATCGTGTCAGTATGTCCAAAGGAAATAACAAGAATTCGCATACCCGTGGGCCACCCAACGTGTCAATATGCCAACAGGAATTAACAAGAATAAGTAGTGAACCATCCTAATGAACGCATACCCGTGGACCATCCATCGTGTCAGTATGTCAAAAGGAAATAACAAGAATAACTCGGGGTCTACCCCGTAAGAACATATCACCTAGCACAACCGGCTATCATACATAACATAAGCGCTACCGGCCTATCATATCATAAGCAAGTTAAGAAATTCCCTAACCTCTTATTAACATTATTAACATATCCTCTCATTTTAGTATAGCTAAGGCACCAACATGTCTTTTAATAGAAAAATCCGGGAATTCAACCCAAGTATCATGCACTTCTAACTTTTAAGAAAAACTCTTTTTATACAAAGATTCCAAGATACTATTCACCATAGTATCAAGTTACGATTTCTTTTCAAGACAAGTCACATTTCCTTTTAGAAATATAATAGGCTTCTAAATCAAGTGACTTCATTTCCTTTAAAACCTTAGGCAACCAATGCCTAAAAATCAATTCACCTTTCTTAGTTTCAAATCCTTTACCCGTACTTGTTTTAATTAGAGTAAACCTTTCTTTGTGAACCTTTCAAGAAAACTAATATAACCAACTTCCCATAAAGTCATTATATTAGCGTTATCCCTTTGTCAAATACATTTTTCCCTCAATCCAATGGACTTATACTTTTGAAATGAAACAAGTATCATATACTTTAAAACAAGTGTAGATTATCAAATCTTGTACGTATACCGTACTACATAGATACAACTATTCATGCTCAAGAGATAGGAAAGCTCTACATACCTCTTCGGTCAATCCACTTGATAAGTCCAACTACCGCAAGTAATATGTCAACCTATAATAACCATAGTGTGTTTATTAACCTCTAATTTCAATGTAGAAATTCCAAATTCAAGTTACCAATTCCTAAGGAAAATTGGGCAGCATTTCCTTTGTTTCTACTCACTTTGCCACCTTTTTCAAAGGCCGATTTTCAACACTCAAACGCCTCATTAAGGCCCAACATCCAAACCAACACAAATGAGATTACACACCTAATCTTGGGTGTGTAAAATTCTGCCCCACAAGTTATAATAATAAACTCAACAATTCTAAAGTAGTTTGTAGGCTACAACATGCTCATAATATCTCTTTAGCCAAATCCTTCATACCCAACCCACATTTCTTGCATGCAATGACTCTAATAGCATTATTTACTACCACAAGTACTTTCTTCTTAACATGCAACACTAAAAACTAATAATAGAGGGAGAATCATTACCTTAGAGCTTTAGCCAAATTTATCCAACAATTTGCTAGCTTCTATTCCAAGAACACCACCACAACAACCTTCACAAGCTAGCCACAAGCTTCCTTCTTGCTTTTATTTTTTTTCAGATTTTTCCTAAGGTTAGAATGTCTCTTGGGATTTTAGAGAGAAGGAGGAGCTTGAACTTTTAAGAGAGAAGGAAGAGTTTTTGTCTAAGAGAGAGAGAGAGAGAGATGAAGTATGACCAAGTCTTGAAGACTTGGTCAATATAATGCATGCAAAATCAAATGGGGGGGACACTTGTCACCCTCCCAAGGTCTTTTAAAAGAAAAATCTGACTTTTCCTAAGTTTTTCCGCCCAGAATCCCGCCTGCTTCCGTGGCGCGGCTGCAACTCTGCGGACCCTCGGATCTTCGCGCGGCCTCGCTTCAGCGCGCGCGGCTGAAACTCAGCGACCCCTCGGTACTTTCGGCGCCGCGACCTGCGTCGCCTTTGTCCGAAACACATTTCTGTCCGACTGCGCACTGAGCGTGTAATTCTCATAACTTCCTACTCTGATGTCCTATCGACGAACGGTTGGTTGCGTTGGAATCTAGACTCGACGAACTATGCCCTAGGCCTTTGAAACACTTAGGAACTCTCAATGTACCGGGTTATAACCCGCCTCAAAATTGACTAAAACCCGTCCGGAACAATACGTCAACCTATCCTTTGGAAATATTAAGTCTTACATGCTTTCGTACACTCTCATACGTAGGGTCAGAACTACGGGGTATAACATTCTCCCCCCCTTAGAAACATTCGTCCCGAATGTTCCTTCTACGTCTCCAGAACGCATGTGCCGGTGTAGTCTTCACTACTATACTTATAAAACCAATTATGCCACACATGGCCATAATATACTAACCACGCAAAAGATTACCTCCCCGCCTACGAGGAATTACCTCTAACACGTATAACAACTTATTAGTCCACATCCGCGGTCTAAGGGTATTCTCCTCACAAAAGATCACTCCCATCTCCTCAACACATGTTCGCTTCTTCTTCCACCTGTCGTATCCTCCTTACACACTCGAATCTTCCTAGCATACGTACCACACTCTTGTTCCCGGCCCGAGACAACCTCACTATCCAAGTCACGAAAACCTAGTGGTTTCCCTAGCTTAGCTACCCACTATCATTTCATACCACTCATGGACTTATTACCAACGTATATCCTACGTGTACTATGTTCCTCGAAAAAGATCACCCGTAAAATCTTCCACTCACGATGGCCCTGTAGCTAAGGTTCCCACGGTTATCAAAATCCTAAGGACTCCCCACTTTCATGTCCCTAAACTTACCCACTTCTACAAGCCAGGCTCTCCAAGTCACAATTTACATAAAATTACCCGCACATAACACTTAACATGTAACCATCTTATCACACCTACTAATCTTTAGAGAGTTAAGGATATACCTGCAACTATTGCTTCACTTCCCTTGTCGTTCTAATCATGATCACGCTGCACGCGTGGCATAGCAAAAGAAGGCGATGAACGACCATCGATCCGAAAGGTGAATCTCTTCATCCGTGTTATCTCCGGTCGGACAATTCCTCGCAAAATGGCCTGCGTCGCATGTAAAACAAACTCCCAACCCAAAGACGACACTCACCACAATGGAGCCTACCACAACGGCCGCGAGGTAGGGGTGGCCCGTCCGGCTAGCACCCCACTTCCCGAACCGGAAACCTTGGAGCCACGACCGCCTCGAATATCCGAACGTCACGAAGGCGCGGAGAACCACTCGAATCGGCGGAGGGCATAACTAGCTTTGCTGCGGCTGTCGCCTCGAAAGTTACCAAAGGACCTGCTTTGTCTTGGCCTCTTCGCTGATCTTGGTTATTCCGTCGACTTACGCTCGCTCACACCCGAGTGCATAAGCCTGCATACGGGCAATGTCCATGCCCGGCTGAAGAGCTACTCCCGTGCAACTCTCGGCCAAGTAATCGTCCAGTCCTGTGACATAGCGGTGTACCCTATCCTCCATGTCTGCCACTAAGGCGGGTACATATCGGGCCAACGAATTAAACTCTACATTGTAATCCCGAACCGCCCGCCTTCGCCTCAACATCAAAAATCTATCCGCGCGCCCTCGCCATCTGCGAAGGCAAGAAGTGTGCAAGAAAGGCCTCGAGAACTCGTCCCAAGCGGTGAGCGCATGCTCTCCCCGGTCGATTCCATGAATCATACGATCAGCTGCGGTGTCCGCGGCCGATGCGAACCTAGTACCACCGACTCGGTCTCGGCCGATCACCCTCGCGATCCGTCAGAATCGCGATAAACTCACGATGATCATCCTCGTGCCTCGACCCATAAAAATCTGGTGGGCTGCAACTCAAAAGTCCTCGCCTCTCAAGCTAGCGACTCTGTCTTTGAACTACGAATGCAATGGAGCTGCGATCTCTGCCTATCCTCGTATGCGGCCACGATCGACGATGGCGGGCCATCTCCTTGTAGCCCATATCCTGCCCGCTGGCTGGATGGAGGCTCGGTACCACGATCTCGATGGCCGCTGCCTCGGACTCTTTGGGGTTGACGACGTTGTAGAACTTCGCCGTCAGAAAAACCTCATCCGTGGGGCGGGCACGTGCCTCGTAACCTCGGTTGCCCTACTAGTAGTTCCCTCCATTTGTCTTGCCATACGGGCGCGGTTGCCTTGCGTGGAGGCATAAGCGATACATAAAGGAAAACATCGGAGGAGGTTCAACCTATAACTCGGCTCTATTGCACGATCTTAGAGTGAAAGAATGAAACCAATCCTAAATATCCGCGACCTCACGATTATAGATGTGGTGCACACAATCGATAATCAAGACTCTACTAGACACGATGCGTGGACACTTTCCGAGGACTAACTGCTCTGATACCACTTTTGTCACGACCCAACTCGGGGCCACGGCGGTACCTGCCGGTACCACGCCGGTATATGTCGAGAGAATAGCGTGAACATACATAACACGTAACTTATAAGAAGGGTAAACATCACTGGTCAGCCGATAAGGCTGTCTTCCATAAAACATACTTAAACAAGGTATAGTAGTACAATTGGTTCTTAGAGCCCAAAACATAAATGTGACCACAGACCTCTAAAGATAACAAGCGTGTGGCGGGACGGGGCCCGTACCCTGAATGTACAAAATACCTATAGCATCAGGGAATGTCCGTACCAATAAACAAGCTTCCGAAGGAATGGAGCTTCTGACACCGGAATAGTGATCCTAAGAACGAGGATCCACAATCTGCTTACCCTTACCTGCGGCATGAACGCAGCCAGGAAGGGTCGATACAACGTACAAGTATGTAAAATTGGAAAATACTGTAGTAATATCATAAGTCAAAAATAAGCTGGAGTCATAAACAAAAATCAGTTTACTTTGCACTTTGTGCCTTACTAACAATGAGAGCAACAAATGTATATATATATCTGCATAAAAATAGGAAGCTCATGATCAAAGCGGTACCTCGCGTAGTATCATTAGCGATCATACTCGCGGACTATTTCACCCGCATAGGTCCTGTGGACCCGCATGAGGTCATCCGCTCGTCGTGGGACTATTTCACCCGCGTGGGACTATTTCTCCGCATGGATCCCGTGGACCCGCATGAGTACCATCGCCGTACTCACGTGGGACTATTTCACCGCGTGGATCCCGTGGACCAGGATCCGCGTAGTACAAGCGCGCGCTCGCATCATGGGTAGCAAATCCATGGCATAAGTAGTAAACCATCCTAATGGACGCATACGTGGACCATCCATCGTGTCGGTATGTCCAAAGGAAATAACAAGAATCCGTACAGTGGGCACTGGCGTGTCGGTATGCCAACAGGAATTAACAAGAATAAGTAGTGAACCATCCTAATGAGCATACAGTGGACCATCCATCGTGTCAGTATGTCAAAAGGAAATAACAAGAATAACCCGGGGTCTACCCCGTAAGAACATATCACCTAGCACAACCGGCTATCATACATAACATAAGCGCTACCGGCCTATCATATCATAAGCAAGTTAAGAAATCCCCTAACCTCTTATTAACATTATTAACATGTCCTCTCATTTTAGTATACCTAAGGCACCAACATGTCTTTTAATAGAAAAATCCGGGAATTCAACCCAAGTACCATGCACTTCTAACTTTTAAGAAAAACTCTTTTTATACAAAGATTCCAAGATACTATTCACCATAGTATCAAGTTACGATTTCTTTTCAAGACAAGTCACATTTCCTTTTAGAAATATAATAGGCTTCTAAATCAAGTGACTTCATTTCCTTTAAAACCTTAGGCAACCAATGCCTAAAAATCAATTCACCTTTCTTAGTTTCAAATCCTTTACCCGTACTTGTTTTAATTAGAGTAAACCTTTCTTTGTGAACCTTTCAAGAAAACTAATATAACCAACTTCCCATAAAGTCATTATATTAGCGTTATCCCTTTGTCAAATACATTTTTCCCTCAATCCAAGGGACTTATACTTTTGAAATGAAACAAGTATCATATACTTTAAAACAAGTGTAGATTATCAAATCTTGTGCATTATCCGTACTACATAGATACAACTATTCATGCTCAAGAGATAGGAAAGCTCTACATACCTCTTCGGTCAATCCACTTGCTAAGTCCAACTACCGCAAGTAATATGTCAACCTATAATAACCATAGTGCGTTTATTAACCTCTAATTTCAATATAGAAATTCCAAATTCAAGTTACCAATTCCTAAGGAAAATTGGGCAGTATTTCCTTTGTTTCTACTCACTTTGCCACCTTTTTCAAAGATCGATTTTCAACACTCAAATGCCTCATTAAGGCCCAACATCCAAACCAACACAAAGGGGATTACACACCTAATCTTGGGTGTGTAAAATTCTGCCCCACAAGTTATAATAATACACTCAACAATTCTAAAGTAGTTTGTAGGCTACAACATGCTCATAATATCTCTTTAGCCAAATCCTTCATACCCAACCCACATTTCTTGCATGCAATGACTCTAATAGCATTATTTACTACCACAAGTACTTTCTTCTTAACATGCAACACTAAAAACTAATAATAGAGGGAGAATCATTACCTTAGAGCTTTAGCCAAATTTATCCAACAATTTGCTAGCTTCTATTCCAAGAACACCACCACAACAACCTTCACAAGCTAGCCACAAGCTTCCTTCTTGCTTTTATTTTTTTTCAGATTTTTCCTAAGGCTAGAATGTCTCTTGGGATTTTAGAGAGAAGGAGGAGCTTGAACTGTTAAGAGAGAAGGAAGAGCTTTTGTCTAAGAGAGAGAGAGAGATAGATGAAGTATGACCAAGTCTTCAAGACTTGGTCAATATAATGCATGCAAAATCAGATGGGGGGGACACTTGTCACCCTCCCAAGGTCTTTTAAAAGAAAAATCTGACTTTTCTTAAGTTTTTCCGCCCAGAATCCCGCCTTGGCGCCGCGGCGCCGCAACTCCTGCGGACCCTCAGATCTTCCGGCGCCGCGGCGCTGAAACTTCAGCGACCCTCGGTACTTTGTGCCGCGGCCTGCGCATCGGCGCGCGGCCATGCGCTTTGTCGAAACACATTTACGTCATTGCGCTCACGAGCGTGTAATTCTCATAACTTCCTACTCTGATGTCCTATCGACGAACAGTTGGTTGCGTTGGAATCTAGACTCAACGAACTACGCCCTAGGCCTTTGAAACACTTAGAAACTCTCAATGTACCGGGTCATAACCCGCCTCAAAGTTTACTAAAACCCGTCCGAAACAATCCGTCAACCTATCCTTTGGAAATTTTAAGTCTTACATGCTTTCGTACACTCTCATACGTAGGGTCAGAACTACGGGGTATAACAGAAACCTCTCAATAAGTGTCATTACATGGCTATTGATTGCCATTAGTTGGCTAGATGAGAGGTCATATTTTATACATTATAAATTGAGGCCCTAGGCTCAATTAAAGAACACACTTGCAATCAAAAATTTCTGAGTTCTTCTTTCTCTCTATGCAATCTCTCATACACTCAAAGGTTCTTCTTTTTAGTAAACATTTGAGTTTCCTTTGCTCACTTGTTTGTTGATGTTTTATCTTGGGATATAAGTTGTTAATTACCGTTAAAGGATTTATATGGGCCAATATTGTCTTAAAGACAGAGTGAATATCACTCGACTCAGCAAATCTCTTGTTTTTGTTCTTATTTCCAGTTTGTGATCTTTGTAATAGTTACTTACATTCCAGTTTATCCCATTGGTGTAATTGTTGTAATTACTCTCAAATTTAAAGTGTAAGAATATGACATTTCAACTAGCCAATTAATGGCTTTTTTTTATGTAATGGCCCTTAATTGAGAGGTTACAATCAGCCAATAATGCTGCCAAATAATGGATGAATTATGAAGGAAAAACTGACATTTGAATACTCCAAAACATCCTCATAATCAATCAAACTTTTGGACTTCCGTCGCACAGACACTGCCCGGTCACGCCACGGCTCAACCTCAGAAGCGTCGCGGCTCGAGTGAGCCACTACCCAGATTGAGTCGCGACTCAGCCCTTGGGGCGCCTCAGCGGCGCTACGACCCTTAAGGGTACAGAGTCGCGGCTCTCTGGCTTCCGATGGCGAGCCTTGGCCCTTCTCATCCCTGCGACCCTTTTTCGACTCGTTCCAATCTTTACACTTCGTACACTTCTTCCTTCATTTACCAACTTGAAACACTCGTCAGTTGTCCAACAACTCCATCATTTTACGTCTCAAATATTTTATTTACATATATATATCTCTTTCACTAAGGAAATTTATGATCATTGGTACAACATGTGCACGTGTGTGGAAACGGTTTTTCCGACGCGCGGGCCCATAATTGTTCGAGTCATAAATAATGGGTTAAACTTTATTCCACGTTAATAAATTTCCAACAATCCTGTTATACCCCGTATTTCCAGAGTATGTACGTGAGGGCGTACGTATATAAATTTAAGCCTTAAGGTTTGGCTAGGTTCGAAAATTTGGGCACAAGTGCCGAAAAGAATCGTTTTTCGACGAAACGTTTTACTAAACTTGCGAAGGGAAAATTCCGGCTATGTCATTTATAATTTTTGCGGATTTTTCCGAGAGACGAAACATTTTGGACCAACGGGAGGGTGACATGTGTCACCCTCACATTGGAGGAAGTTGTGGG
Source organism: Przewalskia tangutica (assembly GCA_029844215.1). NCBI lineage: Eukaryota > Viridiplantae > Streptophyta > Magnoliopsida > Solanales > Solanaceae > Przewalskia > Przewalskia tangutica. Next base: position 85,490,370 of record CM056735.1, on the reverse strand, counting down.
CGGTTTGGACGAAAAGGGGTCGAGGGAGTTGGTAGGATATTTTGTGATATTTTGTGGGTAGATGGATAAGGTACACATGGTTGAATCCTAGCCCTACACTTGCCTAACACTTGGATGGATCTTGGCCATTGGTTGGCCTTTGCTTGACCTATAAATACCCCTCTAAGTTGATGAACTTCTTCATCCAAAATCCTTTTCCAAGTCTTGAAATCCCTCCCATTGCCTTGTAGTTTTAGTCCACCATCTCCCTCTTTTGAGAAGCCTTGGCGAGAGCCTCCCTCCCCTTTGTAGTGTCTAGCAGAGGGTACCCACTAGCCTAGTTGTTTTAGTATAATACCCCTTTTGTGGTATAGAAATACTCTCAGTATTGTTATAATGCCCAAATACTTTAGCCCTTATACCTTGTAGTATTCCAAGTTTATACCTATACTAAAAGCCCGGAAATACTATTATACTTCCTTTAGCCACTAAACGAAACCCTAAGGAAATCTTCATTGATAGTTGAAGTAATTGAGTAGAAGTTGGTTAGAACTTCTAAGGGTTGTTTGGAGCGGGTTGGGCCTTGTGAGTAGGAGCTAAACCTTGCTCGGGATCGATATAAACTTGGATAATTTTGGGCTTATCAAGGTAAACACTCTTGACCTTATTGTAATTGAAAATTACATGTGTAGGAATATATAGTTGAAGTATACTATATATAGAATGAACATAATTATGCGGCAATGTCTTTTGACTTAAGCTGAATTTAAAGAAAGAGAAGCGAACTATAATTACATAGGGTGTATTCTGTAGACTTGTGTAGCTTTCTTGTGAAGTAGAATTGTACATGTCGGATTAGGCGTACAACCCCCTACAGGGAGTTGTTGGCTGTTAGCGGGCCTCGATGAAAGGAGGAGATTCTGCGATTTGCGGGAAGTCTTTGAAATTACGTAGAATATTCTACGTTGAGATCTAGATGTTAATAGGCGCCTTGTGGCCTCTATAGGTTGAAGTACTACGTGTGGCGTGATCTGCTTGGCTTAAGGTGTAGCCGACGGTTTGAGGTACTTGGAGCGTTTTGCTATTAGTCGATAATCGTCGCGAGGTATGTGAACCTCTTCCTATATTTTCTAGAATGATATGTGTATAACTATGTAGTACGGTAGACGTACATGTGTTAAAAGTATTTGATTGGTTTAAAACATAAAGTGTTATAACGGCTTTATGGGAAGTTGGTTATAACGATTTTATGTAAGTAAGAAATGCTTTGTGGTTTTAAAGATAAGCGACTTGATGTGTGATGATAAGAATCTTGAAGTATTTCAAAAGAATTAAGAAACCTTTTTGAAAGAAGAGTAATACTTGGTTTTGAAAACATAAGAGTTATACTAGCTTTATGGGAAGTTAGGTATAACGTCTTAAGAGAGATAAAGAGAATGGTTTACTGATTTTTAGAAGTTAAGAGACTTAATCTTAAAAGATAAGAGACTTGACTTGAATGAATTAAATATGAGTTTTGTGTGAAACCTCCTTCGTGAGGAATGAGTACTTGGTTTTAAAAGGAATAATGTTTCTTGATTTTGGAAATCGAATGAGTATCGACAAACCAACTGCGTTAATAAAAGGAAATGTTTTGACTAATTAAGTATTATTAAAACCAGTAGAAACCTCCATCTGCATAGAAGCTAAGATGAGACAAAATGATATTACATTTCCTAGATCATGACTGCTTTAATAAGATTGATTATGAACAAGAAAAACCTACTCACATATAAGACATATGTTTCTCAAATTGTTTAAAAGAGGATTATATTCTTAAGTGATTAAGTCTATGGACTATGAAACCTTTCTAAAATAAGAGACTTAAGTATTTGAAATTAGGCAAACTTGAACTTTTGGAAAAGAATGTTGTTACTTGATGTTAAAAAGGAAAGTGTTTTGGTTTACCTAAAAATGTGAGTCACTCTATTTTAATACTACGGGTATCGGGTGACCTTTATAAAAGAAATGGATCTTTTTAAAAGAATTTAACGTACGTAATACTTTGGGGTCAAAACCTGGACTTTGGCCTAAAATAAACTTGAGTTGTGTGTAACTTGCCTATGTTTGTGTTTGATAGCCTTGTTGTGCAAATACTGTATTTCTATACCACCGCGTCTCGATGGAGGCGGCTGATTTGTTATGAGCGATTCTTCACCGAGTCCCACGAGATGGGCGTCTGCGTATTTCATCTGATTCTTCACCGAGTCCCATTGGATGGGCCGGGACACGTATTCCATCTGATTATTCACCGAGTCCCACGAGATGGGCCGGGACACGTATTTCATCTGATTCTCTACCGAGTCCCATGGGATGGGTCGGGACACGTATTCCACATGATTCTCACCGAGTCCGTGGGATGGGCGGGACACGTATTACACATGATTCTTTCACGAGTCCCGGGATGGCGGGACACGTATTCCACACGATTTATACCTAGGCTGGCGGTGAGGAAGGAGTTCCACGGGCGTGAGGATGACTTGAGGCGTGAGTCACGACTTGACATGGCCTTTTATGTTGTGAGCGTAGTTTGGTTATCATACATGTCTCTGCTTTATATAGACTATTATGATTTCATTTACTGATGTTTCTGATTTCACATACTTGGTACTGTTATCTTGACCTCCTTGAAGTGCGTTCATCTGCATGAGTAGAAATACATCGGTTGTGGATCCTCGCTCATAGGATCACGATTCAGCGTGTCGGAAGCCCCATTCCTTGAGGCTTATCTTTTGGTATGTTACCACGAGTCTGCAGATTCTTGTACATTCGAGGGTATGGCGGGGCCTGTCCGTCATAAGCGTTGTAAAAATCTTAAGTGCATGTCTTTGTTGTGGCGGGGTTTGTAAAAAGGATAAGCTGTTCGGGTATTTATGTATATATCTTGAAAAAGCTGTTTTGGTTGCTGTTTATTTATCATGTCTCTAAATTCATGTTCATGTTTTTATTTCCGCTGATTTTTACGATGTTGTATCACTAGGGTGCGGGGTAAGGCACGATCCGCCCGAGTTGGTCGTGACAAAAGTGGTATCGAGCGATTAGTCCTCGGAAAGTGTCTACAGACCGTGTCTAGTAGAGTCTTGATTATCGATGTGTTGTGCACCACATCTATAATCGAGGTCTGCGAGACATTTAGGATTAGTTTCCATTTATTCTCATTACGAGATCGTGCCTTAGAGTGTGTGATAAGTTGGACCCTCCGGCGTATTTCGTTTTACGATTATGTCTCGCGTAAGGCAACCGGGCTCAGTGGGCAAAGCGGTGAGGAGGCTGCTAGTGAGATCTGAGAGGAATACGAGCGCGCAGCGTGATACGATTGTGCTTGACGGCGAGTTTTGCGGCCGCTAGCCAGCGAGTTTAAGCGCGGCGGTGGCTCACGAGACTCTGATGCACGAGCCTCGATCCGCGGCTGGAAGCGAGATGAGATAAGTACAAGGAGATGGCGATTCTGGCGAAGTCGTGGCGAATATGAGATAGGCTGAATCTGGCGATTCGATCCATTAGCACCGTAGTTCACCCCGGCGAGCAGATTTGAGACTACGGGACTTTACGAGTTGTAGCCGCTTGATGTTCTATGGATCGAGAGGCGAGATGACCTCGGAGTTTATCAAGCGACTCTACGGATCATGAGTGATCGAGTCTCGAGGCGAGTCGGTGGTATTGGTTCGCATCAGTGCGTGATCTGCGATCGGCGGTTTGATTCGTGGGAGATGTCGGGAGAGCATGCACCTCCGGCCGTTTGGGGCGAGTTCTCGAGGCTTTTCTTGCACATTTCTTTCCCACGGATGAGAGGGCTCGGGTCGACAATTTTTGACGTTCGAGGCGGGGCGGGCGGGCGGTTAGAAGTACAATGTGAGTTCGACTCATTAGCTCGGTATGTTCCCGTGTAGTGGCGATATGGAGGGCCAGTACACCGCTACGTCACCGGGCTAGATGATTACTTAGCGAGGCATGCGGGTGTAGCTCTTCAGCCGGGCATGGACATTGCCCGCATGCAGGCTCATGCACTTGGATGTGAGGCACGGAGAGGTCAACGGAATGACCGAGATCAGCGAAGAGGCGAGCAGCGAGGTCCTTTGGTAACTTTGGCGGGCGCCTCGGCGTGAACTAGTTATGTACCTCGTCGGTGCGAATAGTCCTCCGCGATCTTGGGGCGTTGGGGTATTCGGGAGCTGATGAGCTCGAGCTTACGGTTCGCGAATATACATGGGTTCTTGATCGGGTTGAGTTTTCCTCGGTGTGCACAATGTGCGACGTCGTCCCGAGAATGTCGTCTTTTTGCAGTGCTTGTTTTTCTATGGCCGTCGAGGCCATATGACAGCTTGTCCTAATAGGAAGGATGCGACGAATGACTCGGCTACTGCGGTCGATGGCGAGTTCATCGCCTTCTACTATCGCCTGCAGTGAGCCTATGATTAGAGTGGGCGGTAGATTCAGGTATATCCTTAACCCTCTAGAGATTTGTATGCATGATATGATGACCTTATTATTGTGTGCTATATACGGATAGCGTTATGTTGATTATGAGTTAGAAAACCTGGTTAGTGAAAAAGGGTAAGCCTAGGGGTGAGAAAATGATGAACCTTAGAATATTACAGTTGAGACCTTAAGATGTAAGGCCGTCTTGAGTACAAGATTTTGCGGGTGATCCTTGTCAGAATGTATAAGTTTACGTGGAGTAATTGTGGGAAGATTCCTTGGGTAGTGTAAAATGGAAGTGGTAGCTTTCATGACCTGTATAGGTAAGATTGTTTCGGATCGGGAAACAAGAGCTTGATGCGTTAAGTAGGTCGGGTTGGGGCCATGTTGCGGGCCAACCCGCGGCCTGTTTCGAGGTGGGGTCAGCTCTGGGTGGTCCCGCCAGGTGGTAGGGTCACGAGGGTGCTAGGCCCAAGTTTAGATGACCATCGTATGAGTTTGTGGAGATGTTCGACCAGAAGCGGATCGTGAAGGCCGGGAATGGCCTTAAGGGAGATTGAGGCTAGTAAGATGACCAAGTTTGGAGGTGGTGACTCCAAAGTCTTGGGAACAGAAACATTGACTGAAGTGTGGTACGTGTACTAAGAAGAGTTCGAGTGTTCGAGAAGGGCACGCCGAGTAAGGAAGGAAGTGAACTTGTGCTGAAAGATGGGAGTAATCATTTTTGAGAAATGAATGTGCGAAGGGAGTGTCCCTTGGACCAAGAGCGAGAGTTGGTATTGTTTTGCATCATCGAGGTGGTTCCTCGTTGACCTGGATTTAAGTATTTGCGCGCATGTGTTATTTTCGTGGCCAGGCATAGCGTTGGCAACTTGTTAGAAGAACTTTATCGTTATCCGTCTTGAGAAGGAACATTCGGGACGTAAGAAGGGGAGAATGTTATACCCCGTATTTTCAGAGTATGTACGTGAGGGCGTACGTATATAAATTTAAGCCTTAAGGTTTGGCTAGGTTCGAAAATTTGGGCACAAGTGCCGAAAAGAATCGTTTTTCGACGAAACGTTTTACTAAACTTGCGAAGGGAAAATTCCGGCTATGTCATTTATAATTTTTGCGGATTTTTCCGAGAGACGAAACATTTTGGACCAACGGGAGGGTGACATGTGTCACCCTCACATTGGAGGAAGTTGTGGGCGGTTTGGACGAAAGGGGTCAAGGGAGTTGGTAGGATATTTTGTGATATTTTGTGGGTAGATGGATAAGGTACACATGGTTGAATCCTAGCCCTACACTTGCCTAACACTTGGATGGATCTTGGCCATTGGTTGGCCTTTGCTTGACCTATAAATACCCCTCTAAGTTGATGAACTTCTTCATCAAAATCCTTTTCAAGTCTTGAAATCCCTCCCTTGCCTTGTAGTTTTCGTCCACCATCCCCTCTTTTGAGAAGCCTTGGCGAGAGCCTCCACTCCCCTTTGTAGTGTCTAGCCAGGTACCCCAACCTAGTTGTTTTCGTATAATACCCCCCTTTTGTGGTATAGAAATACTCTCCAAGTATTGTTATAATGCCCAAATACTTTAGCCCTTATACCTTGTAGTATTCCAAGGTTATACCTATACTAAAAGCCCAGAAATACTATTATACTTCCTTTAGCCACTAAACGAAACCATCAGGAAATATTCATTGATAGGTGAAGTAATTGAGTAGAAGTTGGTTAGAACTTAAGGGTTGTTTGGAGGCGGGTTGGAGGCCTTGGAGTAGGAGCTAAACCTTGCTCATGATCGACATATAAACTTGGATAATTTTGGGCTTATCAAGGTAAACACTCTTGACCTTCTATTGTAATTGGAAATTACATGTGTAGGAATATATAGTTGAAGTATACTATATATAGAACTGAACATAATTATGCGGCAATGTCTTTTGACTTAAGCCTGAATTTAAAGAAGAGAACTGAACTGTAATTACATAGGACTGTATAACAGTAGACTTGTGTAGCTTTACTGTGAAGTAGAATTGTACACGTCCGGATTAGACGTACAACCCCATACAGGGAGTTGTTGGCTGTTAGCGAGCCTCGATAGAGAGAGATTTCTGTGATTTGCGAAGTCTTTGCCGAAATTTCTGTAGAATATTCTACGTTGAGATCTAGATGTTAATAGGCGCCTTGTGGCCTCTATAGGTTGAAGTTTTGTCACGACCCGTTCCAGGGCCCGTGACTGGTGCCTTACCGGGGCACCCAAGTAGTCATACATCAGAGTAATCAGCGGAAATATAAAGCAAGACATGAAACAGTTTATAAAATAGGACACAGGTTATGTGAGAAAACATCGCCTTTCGGCATATATATATAAACATGGTGTAGCAGTTCCATCCGACACTGTACAACCTGACTACAGACCTCTAAGAAATATACAACTATGGCGGGACGGGGCCGCCATACCTCGATCAGACAAAACTATCTACAACGGGAGATCATACCCAAGTAGAGCCTCGGAAAAGATGGAGCTCGACACCAACGTAGAGATCCTAAGAATGTGGATCTAGCACTTTCTTTGCCACCTGCGGCATGAGCGCGGCCCAGAAGGAGGTCGAGACAACGGTACTAAGTATATGAAAGCGTAAAATACTTAAATGAAACATATCATTTTAAAAAGCAGTTTACAAGTATGTATGAAACAACGAGAACCGCGCATAGTGCGCATCACAAACAACATGATAGGTAAGCGTAATAGGTCTTTTCTAGGCTGCGAATGATTGAGCGGGGCCACTCGCGCGTATTATCACTCTGCAAGCCTAATCTCGGACTCCGAGTCGCATAGGCCACTCACGTGGGCCGCGTGAGGTATAACCCGCATCGAGGGTAGCTACTCCTCGGCATCGTCTGGACTCGTTGTCGCGCATGGCGCGTAGACCGCGTGAGGCATAACCCGCATACTAACACGGAACTCTCGTAGCTCGCGCAGGCCCCTGGACCCGCGTGAGGTATTCTCGAATCATGGTCCTGGATCACTGAGTCTACCGCGTCGGAGGCGGCAACCCGGTATCATCTCGAGGTGAGTGATGGTACACTAACATAACGACTTATCTTTAAACAACATAATCCTGACAAGAATACTCTTTTTCACAAGCGTTACAAGACACTAACACACATAGCATCATATCATGTCTACTTATCAAACCATCTTATTATTCTTTTCACCATTCAATTTAAGTCATTATACACATAGTCAAACTTGTTTCTTTTATCAATCTTAAGTGGTTATACTCGACTTCCCGTAAAGCTAGTATAACTCTTAAGCTTACATTTAAAAACCGATTAGTTCTCTTACATTAAAAATGATTGATATTCTTTTGAAATGCTTTGGATCTTTATTATTGAGCTTAAGCCGTGAGGCATTCAGTAAGTGTTATCGAGCTTAAGCGTGAGGCATTCGTAAGTATTATTCGAGCTTAAGTCAAAGACATTGCGTAGTTATTATTCGATTAACACGTATGCGTCTACCGTACTATATATATATTGTAAAATATCATGCTTTAGGAAGAATCACATACCTTCTCGTGAAAACCACTGCCAAGTTGAATATGTCATGAGAAAGTCGACTATAATAGTCGGATATCTATCAAAGACTACTCGAAGGTCATTCTAAGCAGAGGGTTCATAATTCTACGGAAAGTCGGGCGACTTCCTACCGGTGAGCTATATAAGTCTCTCGTGAAAGCAGTCTATGTAAGTGCGATTTGATTATTCTTTTTTAAACCGCCCTTTGTGGTAGCAGTTCAATTCTATTCTGTGATATTCTTCTAAGTATTTGATACTTATTCTAATACTACTACATTAAGTATTCTCTAATTCAAAGAGGTTAGGATTAGTTACCTCGGTAAGCCCAATAATATCCTAGAAAAGTCGCACTGAGCAAGGTTTTGCTCACAAGTTGTATGCTCAGGAAGCCTTAGAAGTTCTTCACTTCTACTAAGTACTAAGGTATTTGGGCTAGGGTATTTTGGGCATTATAACAATACTAGAAGGCAACTTTTCTACCAAGGGAGGGGTAGATTTCGGCTAGGCTAGGGAAGCCTCGGCCAAGGGTCACTTAGGCTAGAGGGAGGAGAGGGCTTGGACGAAATGGCTAACAAGGGAGGAGGGAGGATTTTCAAGACTTGGAAAGTAATTTGTGGATGAAGAACTCTTCATCTTACGGGGGGTATTTCTAGGTCAAGAAGTGGCCAACCAATGGCCAAGATTTAGACAAGTGCAAGGCAAGTGTAGGGTGAGGATTAACTATACACAAATATCCTACCAACTCCTTGACTTGTGCACAAGGCACAAAGCGTGCCATTGCTTATTCGTCCAAATGGGCGATTTGAAGTCCACCAATTGGAGGTGCCAAGTGTCGCCCTCGTTGGTCCAAAATGTTTCGTCTCTCGGAAAAATCATAAAAATTAAAAATGGCATAGCCGGAATTTACCTACGAAAGTGTGGAAGCGTTTCGTCGGAAAGCGATTCTTTAAGCGAGTTGTGCACAATTTGAACTTGGCCTAATCTTTAAGGCTAAACTTTTATGCGTATTCCCTTACGTACATACTGCAAATACGGGGTATAACATTCTCCCACTTAGAAACATTCGTCGAATGTTCCTTCCCAAGCGATTAACGATAAGATTCTTCATAACTTAAGCGGTTTGCAAATGCCACGCGGCCACAAACAACACTTAGGCATAAGCGATAGCGAAAATTTACAAGTAAGAAAGTGAATTACGGAGGTGTGGGGAATAGGTGAGGATACTACTGCCTCATGTCCTCGCCGGCTTCCCGTCATCTCCTCTCGAGCTCGTTCGCCGAGACTTTGGCGGAAGCCACGTCCTTCGTCGCAGGCGCCTAACGACGATCGACTATCGCTATGGGAATCTGCCATACGATAACCCGCCGGTCACTGGACATCGTCCGGGTGTACCTAGATGGATCCCGATCGTCTCCTCGGCGTAGATCGTGAAAAGCCGGATGCTGCCTCCGGATCGGACGGCGGATCCAACTCATAGGCAACCTTGCCTACCTGCGGACAATCGAAGCGGCCCGATGTACCTAGTGAGTTTCCCCTTCTTCCCGAATCTCATCACACCGCCATGGGTGACACCTAGGAAAACCCAATCATGAACCTCGAACTCAAGATGCGACGACGATGATCTGCATCGACTTACATCGACTACGAGTATCGATAGCCGCTCTCGGATAAGCCACTTATCCAGCACTCTGTACCAAATCTGGTCCCACTTTGCACCTCGCCACATCGAACCAACCTATAGGCGATCTGCACTTCCTCCCATACAAGGCCTCATAAGGCGCCATCGAATCTTTGGGTGGTAGCTATTATTATCTGCGAACTCAACTAGAGGCAAATGATCCTCCCAACTACCGAAGTCAATAACACGGGCTCGCGGCATATCCTCGAGAGTGCGGATAGTGCGCTCTGCTGTCCGTGCATGCGTGGATGAAATGCGATTACTCGGGCTCGCTGCGTCCTAAACCCCTGGAAGGACCTCAGGAAGTTAGTCGTAAATGGCGGGCTCCACATGCGATATGATCAGTAGGGACTCCATGCGATCGGCGATCTCTCGGATGTAAAGTCGGCATAATCCTCGGTAGAAAAAGTCGTCTGACGGGAAGAAAGTGGGCTGATTTCGTCGACTGTCGGCGATAACCCATATAGAATCATGTCTCCTGCGAGTGCGAGGTAATCACGTGATGAAGTCCATGTTGATTACCTCCCTTCCGGTCGGGATCTCAATCGTCTGTAACAAACCACGGGCCTCACGGTGCTCTACCTTCACTGCGACAACACGGGCGAGCTACGAACTGCAGCGTCTCTTGGCCATCCCACCAATACACGGATCTAAGGTCGTGGTACATCTTGGTCGACCGGATGGATAGAGTAACGCTGTGTGCTTCCCAAGAACTGCCGAAGTCACGAAACATGGAACACCGCGATGCGCCTCAAACCTTAGCACCCATCAGGTGCTACCTCGAAAGGACCGCGCCTGCGAAGAGGCGTATCACGATATCGAATCAAAGTGGATCTCGGCTGTTGCCTCTTCACCTCGCCGATGATGGAAGACTCGGCAACCTCACGAACTCTAACCCTTGCTATCGAGAATCAATCAAGCGGACACGAGGCTCGCTAAGCGATGCAAATCACGAACCATGTCCTCCTCTCTAGTGCACATCGATAGGCTCCCATCGACCTCGACTAAGGCATACGCCACAACGTTGGCCTTCCGGGTGGTACGGATATCAACATCGTAATCCTTAAGCAACTCTAACCACCGTCTGCCGTAAGTTCGGCTCCTACGGTGAAGATATCTTTGGAGGCTCTTGTGGTGCGTATAAATATCCACGTGAACCCCATACAAATAGTGCCTCCGGATCTTGGCGTGAATCACGGTGCGACTCCAAATCATGGGTGGGGTAGTTCCTCTCGTGTTTCTTGGTGTCGGGATGCATATGCTATAACTCTGCCATCTGCATCGTCAACACACGATGCACGGCGTGCGATCACAACACAACATGTAGTCTGGACCTGCGGAAGAGTAAGAAGCGGGGCGGTCGTCAATCTCTCTTTCAAGAATGAAACCACGCTCCAAGCATCAGTCCACTGGAACTTGGCGCCACGAGTCGGCCTAGTCAATGGTGCGAGAGATAAAGCAAACTTCTCCACGAACCGCCGATAATAACTGCGAGGCCCGAGCTGCGAACCTCGTCGAATGGTAGGTCTCGGCCAAGTCTGTGCGCCGATTTTGGCGTATCCACTCGAATGCCATCGGCCGACAATATGCCCAGCGCCATCGAAGTCAACCAAAACTCGCATTTGGAAAACTTGGCGTACAAGCTGCTGTCTGGAAGCTGTCGGCCAAATCGCCGAATGCTCGCGTGCTCCTGCTCTGGCGAGAATAAACCAAGATATCATCAATGAACACTATCACAAGCGTGTCAAAATGGTTTGAACACTCGGTTCATCAAATCCATGAATCTGCGGAGCATTGGTCAACCCAAAAGACATGACCACGAACTCATAATGCGTCTGCAGGGTCGGAATGCGATCTAGGGACATCCACCTCTCGACTCGCACTTTGATGATAGCGATCGCAGATCAATCTTGGAGAAACATCTCGCACCACCGGAGTCGAACAAATCATCAATCACGGGAAGAAATTTTTGTTCTTAATGGTCACCTTGTTACTTTGTAATCAACACCTGCGTCGCGGCGTCGTCCTTCTTCTTCGCGAACAATCTGGCGCTCCCGAGGGAGAAACACTAGGCTGATGAAGCCGCTTCTCGATAAATCTCTAAGTGATCCTTCACTCCTCAACTTCGGCGGCGCCCGTTCGTATGGCGGAATGGAAATAAGTAGTGTGCGGCAATATGTCAATACAAAACTCGATCTCCTCGGGAGGATAGAGGTCATCTAGAAACACGTCGGGAACTCGTGACTCTGGGCCCGAAAATCTGGTACGCGGCTTGATATCAAACACGAGCGAGATGGTAGATATACCGCCTGCGCGTCTTCTTCCTAGCTCGAGGTAGGAAATAAACCTACCGCCGGCGTCTGGTGCTCCTCCCACTCAACAAGCTCCTCGCCGAAGCGAACCGTGCTACTCTCTCTGCGGTCTACATTGGCGTAGCAGAAGGCTAGCCAATCCGTCCCGTAATCACGTCGAAGTCAATCATCTCCACTCTATCAAGTCGGCTGAGTCGGCGGTGTAAATGGTCACGGGACAAGCTCATATACGCCAGAGCTACCACGAATCACCATTTGGCGTAGCTACCTCGAAAGGGTCTATGGACTCGGGCTCTATCCCTATCCTACTAGCAACAGGGAGATATATGGGGCCAGTAGAACCGGATCTATCAAAGCATACATCAAACCCGAGCGATAAGGTACGCAGCGACATCGGTGAGGCCTCACGATCTGTCGGTTTGGACAAAGCATAAATGCGGTTCGAGGACCGCTAGGCTAGGACCGAGCCACGACCTCTGCGCGACCTGGACCCGTATGTACCACGCCTCGGGGCGATAGCTGTAGGAGATGATGAAGCGGCAGCGAACACGAAGGTGAGCCTACCGTGGCGCCCCGGTCGGACGATCCTCGCAAAGTGACCTGCGGCCCTGGCGTAACAAGCTCAACGATACCACTTCCCGTAATGGGATCTCATCGGCCGGCTGAGGTGGTCGTCGGCGATCTCTGCTACTGCGGGCGTCGAAGCCACAGGGCCTGTGCGCCCTCGAAAACTCTGGTTGTGCTGAGGACGGTGCCGGAGTGCTCTGGTAGTGGTGCGAATCTAGGCTGCTTGAGGCCGCCACGATAACCCGGAAGACCCTCGTCACGGCCTTAACCTGCTCTTGCATCGGCCACTGCGACCTCTGCGCTCGCCGCATCCAAGGCGTGAGCTGCGTGCGGGTAATGTCCATACGGTGAAGAAACCTGCGCCTACGACTTCGGCCATATAGTCGTCTGGCGGTGACATAGCGGTGCACCTATCCTCCATCTGCTACCAAAGTGGGACATATCGAGCGATGAATCAAACTCGACATTGTACTCACAGCGGTCGTCCTCTGCCTCGATGTAAAAATCTATCGGCCGCGCCCTCGCCATCTGTGGAGGCAAGAAGTGAGTGAGAAAGCCTGCGAGAACTCATCCCAGTAGTGGGGACTCGTGCTCTCCGGGATAACTCCAGTGAATCAAACCAATCATTGCGGTATCACGCGGCCGATCTGACCAGTCACGGACTCTGTCTCGAGGCCTTGATCACCTCGTGATCCTCTGAAGGCGGCGGATGAACTCCTGCGGATCATCCTCGGCCTCGACGAAAAACTCGGCGGGCTCTGACTCGAAATCTCGTAGCCTCAAACTATACGCCTCGGGTGTACCACAGTGCGTGGCCGGGCTGGGCTGAGGCTGCGCATCCGGCCTCTCCTCGTGTCGGGCCTGACTTTAGCCAAAGGCTGGGCGTCTCGCGTACCCAACTCCTCGCCCGGTGTGGGGCGGGAGGTGTAGAGTCGTGGTGTCTTTGAAATTTGGCGGCGTCATAGAACTCGCCGTCTGCGGTATAGGCGGGCACGAGCCCTCGTGACTCTGGGTGTCTGCTAGCGGCTCCTCATTTGCCTTGCCATACGGGCGGGTTGCCTTACGTGGAGGCATAAGCTATTCTGAGAAAGGAATACGTTAGAGGTCCAACCTATAACCGACTCTAAGCACGATCTCGGAATGAGAAGAATGGAAACGATCCTAAATATCCTATAGCCTCACGATTATTGGTGTGGTGCACAACACGCGATAATCAAGACTACTAGATACGATGCGTAGACACTTTCAGAGGATTAAGCGCTGCGATACCACTTTTGTCACGACCCGTTCGGGGCCGTGATGGTGCCTTCTGGGGCACCCAGTAGTCATACATCAGTGTCGGCGGAAATATAAAGCAAGACATAAACGATTTATAAAATAGGACCTGATTTATGTGAGAAAACATCGCCTTTCGGCATACATATATAAACATGGTTTAGCGATTACATCAAACCTTTGCAACATGACTCTGAGACCTCTGAAATATACAACTATGGCGGGACGGGGCCGCCATACCTGACTATACAAAACTATCTCTGTGAGGAGATCATACCCAAAAGTAGAGCCTCGGAAAAGATGGAGCTCGACACCAGCGTAGAGATCCTAAGAATGTGGATCTAGCACTGCTTGCCCGCCTGCGGCATGAGCGGCCCGAGAAGGTCGATCTGACCAGTACTAAGTATATGAAGCGTAAAATACTTAAATGAAACATATCATTTTAAAAAGCAGTTTTACAAGTATGTATGAAACAACGAGGAACGCGCATAGTGCGCATCACAAACAAGAGCAACAATAGGTAAGCGTAATAGGTCTTTTCTAGGTGCGAATGATTGAGCGGGCCACTCGCGTATTATCACTCTGCAAGCCTAATCACGGACTCGGTCGCGTGGAGCCACTCACGTGGGCGCGTGAGGTATAACCCGCGTCGAGGTAGCTACTCCTCGGCGTCGTCCTGGACTCGTTGTCGCGTAGCCACATAGACCGCGTGAGGCATAACCCCGCATACTAACACGGAACTCTCGTAGCTCGCATGCCCCTGGACCCGCATGAGGTATTCTCGAATCATGGTCCTGCATCACGCTGAGTCTACCGCGTCGGAGGGCTTAACCCGGTATCATCTCGAGGTGAGTGATGGTACACTAACATAACGGTTTATCTTTAAACAACATAATCACAACAAGAATACTCTTTTCACAAGCGTTACAAGACACTAACACACATAGCATCATATCGTGTCTACTTATCAAACCATCTTATTATTCTTTTCACCATTCAATTTAAGTCATTATACACACATAGTCAAACTTGTTTCTTTTATCAATCTTAAGTGGTTATACTCAACTTCCCATAAAGCTAGTATAACTCTTAAACATTTAAAAACCGATTAGTTCTCTTACATTAAAAATGATTGATATTCTTTGAAATGCTTTGGATCTTTATTATTCAGCTTAAGCGTGAGGCATTCATAGTAAGTGTTATTCGGGCTTAAGCGTGAGGCATTCCGTAAGTATTATTCAGCTTAAGTCAAAGACATTGCCGTAGTTATTATTCGATTAACACGTATGCGTCTATACTATATATATATTGTAAAATATCATGCTTTAGGAAGAATCACATACCTACCGTGAAAACCACCGCCAAGTTGAATATGTCGCGCGAGAAAGTCGACTATAATAGTCAGATATCTATCAAAGACTACTCGAAGGTCATTCTAAGCGGAGGGTTCATAATTCTACGGAAAGTCGGGCGCACTTCCCAGGTGAGCTATATAAGTCTCTTTGTGAAAACAGTCTATGTAAGTGCGATTTGATTATTCTTTTTAAACCGCCTACTGTAGTATGATTCAATTCTATACGTGATATTCTTCTAAGTATTTGATACTTATTCTAATACTACTACAGTAAGTATTCTCTAATTCAAAAGAGGGTTAGGATTAGTTACCTCGGTAAGCCCAATAATATCCTAGAAAAGTCGCTGAGCAAGGTTTTGCTCTAAGTTGTATGCTCCAGGAAGCCTTAGAAGTTCTTCACACAACTACTAAGTACTAAGGTATTTGGGCTAGGGTATTTTGGGCATTATAACAATACTAGAAGGCAACTTTTCTACCAAGGGAGGGGGTAGATTTCGGCTAGGCTGGGAAGCCTCGGCCAAGGGTCACTTAGGCTAGAGGGAAGAGGGCTTGGGCGAAATGGCTAACAAGGGAGAAGGGAGGATTTTCAAGACTTGGAAGTAATTTGTGGATGAAGAACTCTTCATCTTAGGAAGTATTTATAGGTCAAGAAGTGGCCAACCAATGGCGAATTTAGACAAGTGCAAGGCAAGTGTAGGGTGAGGATTAACTATACACAAATATCCTACCAACTCGACTTGTGCACAAGGCACAAAAGCGTGCCATTGCTTAGCCATCGTCCAAATGGGCGATTTGAAGTCCACGGTGGAGGTGCCAAGTGTCGCCCCGTTGGTCCAAAATATTCGTCTCTCGGAAAAATCCGCAAAAATTAAAAATGGCATAGCGGAATTTACCCTACGAAAGTGTGAAGCGTTTCGTCGGAAAACGATTCTTTAAGCGAGTTGTGCACAATTTCGAACTTGGCCTAATCTTTAAGGCTAAACTTTTGTACGTATTCCCTTACGTACATACTCTGGAAATACGGGGTATAACAAGTACTACGTGTGGCGTGATCTGCTTGGCTTAAGGTGTAGCCGACGGTTTGAGGTACTTGGAGCGTTTTGCTATTAGTCGATAATCGTCGCGAGGTATGTGAACCTCTTCCTATCTTTTCTAGCATGATATGTGTATAACTATGTAGTACGGTAGACGTACATGTGTTAAAATTATTTGATTGGTTTAAAACATAAAGTGTTATAACGGCTTTATGGGAAGTTGGTTATAACAGTTTTATGTAAGTAAGAAATGCTTTGTGGTTTTTAAAAGATAACTGACTTGATGTGTGATGATAAGAATCTTGAAGTATTTCAAAAGAATTAAGAAACCTTTTTGAAAGAAGAGTAATACTTGGTTTTGAAAACATAAGAGTTATACTAGCTTTATGGGAAGTTAGGTATAACGTCTTAAGAAGAGATAAAGAGAATGGTTTCTTGATTTTTAGAAGTTAAGAGACTTAATCTTAAAAGATAAGAGACTTGACTTGAATGAATTAAATATGAGTTTTGTGTGAAACCTCCTTGAGTAATGAGTACTTGGTTTTAAAAGGAATAATGTTTCTTGATTTTGGAAATCGAATGAGTATCGACAAACCAACTGCAGCGTTAATAAAAGGAAATGTTTTGACTAATTAAGTATTATTAAAACCGTAGAAACCTCCATCTACATAGAAGCTAAGATGAGACAAAATGATATTACATTTCCTAGATCATGGTTGCTTTAATAAGATTGATTATGAACAAGAAAAACCTACTCACATATAAGACATATGTTTCTCAAATTGTTTAAAAGAGGATTATATTCTTAAGTGATTAAGTCTATGGACTATGAAACCTTTCTAAAATAAGAGACTTAAGTATTTGAAATTAGGCAAACTTGAACTTTCGGAAAAGAATGTTGTTACTTGATGTTAAAAAGGAAAGTGTTTTGGTTTACCTAAAAATGTGAGTCACTCTATTTTAATACTACGGGTATCGGGTGACCTTTATAAAAGAAATGGATCTTTTTAAAAGAATTTAACGTACGTAATACTTTGGGGTCAGAACCTGGACTTTGGCCTAAAATAAACTTGAGTTGTGTGTAACTTGCCTATGTTTGTGTTTGATAGCCTTGTTGTGCAATACTGTATTTCTATACCACCGTCTCGATGGAGGGCCGGCTGATTTGTTATGAACGATTCTTCACCGAGTCCCACGAGATGGGCCGGGACACGTATTTCATCTGATTCTTCACTTAGTCCCATTGGATGGGCCGGGACACGTATTCCATCTGATTATTCACCGAGTCCCACGAGATGGGCCGGGACACGTATTTCATCTGATTCTCTACCGAGTCCCATGGGATGGCGGGACACGTATTCCACGTGATTCTCACCGAGTCCGTGGGATGGGCGGACACGTATTCCACATGATTCTTTCGAGTCCCGGGATGGGCGGACACGTATTCCACACGATTTATACCTAGGCTGGCGGTGAGAAGGAGTTCCACGGGCGTGAGGATGACTTGAGGCGTGAGTCACGACTTGACATGGCGCTTTTATGTTGTGAGCGTAGTTTGGTTATCATACATGTCTCCCGCTTTATATAGACTATTATGATTTCATTTACTGATGTTTCTGATTTCACATACTTGGTACTGTTATCTTGACCTCCTTCGGGGGGCTGCGTTCATGCCGCAGGTAGAAGTACATCGGTTGTGGATCCTCGCTCATAGGATCACAGTTCAGCGTGTCGGGAAGCCCCATTCCTTCGGAGGCTTATCTTTTGGTATGTTACCCTGAGTCTGTAGATTCTTGTACATTCAGGGGTATGGCGGGGCCCTGTCCCGTCATAACTGTTGTAAAAATCTTAGAGGTCTGTAGCACTGTTGTGGGCAGGGTTTGTAAAAAAGGATAATTGTTCGGGTATTTATGTATATATACTGAAGGCAACTGTTTTGGTTGACATGTTTATTTATCATGTCTCTAAATTCATGTTCATGTTTTTATTTCCGCTGATTTTTCTCTGATGTTGTATCACTAGGGTGCCCGGGGTAAGGCACCAGTCACGGGCCCGGGTTCGGGTCGTGACAAATCCCCTCTTGAAAGAGATTTTGGCGCACTCACAAGGTTTCTTTCTAGAAATCTTTCGGCGGACCGATGTTGCATCTGGAAGTAGCCGTAGCTTTGAACATTCCATAGTTGAATACCATCGGACTTACTTACTGAATGGTGAACGTGATGTCTTGAACCGTTAGTGTTTAGTGTAAGTCAAGTCAACGGTACCAACACAACAACTTTCCTTACTCTAATCTTCTTTAATGTTTTATCCATTGTGGTCGTGGACACTTCTTGGATTCTTAAGTGCGTTCATTTGAAGTGGACAATCCTCGCACATAAATAGGTGGTCTCCTACAAGGTATCCTTCTATAACCCACTTCACAAGTATTAGGAATCATTAAAAGTTTTCCCAAACCTAACCTCAACCGTCGAGGATCATTAAAGGTTTTGGAAACTTAACCTCTACCCATACTGCAGATAGCCCTAATGTCTATCACAGGAACGGACTTGGATTCATGTTTCTTTACAGAAATCATCATCCGAAGTGCTCTTGCTTCCACCGAAGCGTTCAACTGAACCTTTACGGTTTAATTTTCCCATTAAACCTAATTTTTGGGATCTCCGGTCAGTAAGGTTGGGTTTCTACCATATCAGTTCTTATTTATTGGTTTTTAAGCCCATTCCCCTAGACATGCAGAACATCTGATCTCTGGGTATGCCTTTAGTCAAAGGGGCTATGTTTTACTTGGATATTACATAATCGATGGAAATAATACTCGTGGTGATCACCTGCCTAACGGTCTTATGTCTCTATCGGATATGATGAGATTTGTCATTGTACATAGAACTTCGTGCCCTTCCTAGAGCCACTGGCTATCGCAGTGGATCATTATAGAAGGTACGAGTTTATCCCAACAAGGGATATCCTCTATGAAGTTAGAAAGCCACTCAACTTCTTCTCATACTTTGTATAAAGCAATAAACTCTGATTCCATCGTGGATCGGGCGATGTAAATTTGCTTAGTGGATTTCCAAGACACATCCTCACCATCCAGTTTGTATCACTGTACCCCTTTAGTACAGTTGGATATCTTGAATAATGGTATCCGTAATTTAGTGTGTATTTTAGGTAACGTAGTACCCGACTCAACGCTTTCCAATGATTATCACTTGGATTACGGGTAAACTTAGTCAACTTGTTGACTGCATAAGCGATATCAGGTCGGGTGAAGTTTGTTATGTACATCAAACTACCGATTACCTGTGCATATCTGTCACGACCCGACCCCGGGACCGCGACTGGTGCCCTACCTGGGCACCCTTACAGGTAAACATCAGAGAAAATCAGCGGAACATACATGAAACTTATAAATAAAGCATCGGAGTAAAGCAACAGTTAGCCGAGTAGGGCTACCTTCACGAACATATATAAATACAATGGCAAGCGGTTGCCTCATTTCTTTTACAAGCGACCTGATATGTGACTACAGACCTCTAAGAGTTTAACATAACCCTTTGTGGCGGGACGGGGCCCGCCATACTCACGAATATACATAAATCTACTACCTCGTGAAAACTGCCAAGAGCTAAGCCTCGGAGCAAATGGAGCTTCTCCAAAATCAACCGAGATCCTAAGAGCGAGATCACCAACACAGTACCTAAAACTGCGGGCATGAGCGCAGCCCGAGAAGTCGATCTAACAGTGCGAATATGGAACGAAATAACGTCTGATAAGCGGATCATAAGCGTACAAAAGAATGACAAGGACAAGTATAAAAATACATACGGATCCTGCCGTGTCATTACCATTTATGAACTTAATTTCACATCAATATCTTTTTCCATTCCATTAAGAGTTATAGCCATATCTTACGTGCTTACTTAGGAGAAGTCATTAAGTTTATTTCTATCTAACTTACTTATCTTTCATAACATAGTCCGGCCCACTACGGAGGGACACATATACTACCCCTGGCCCGGGGCGCGATCAAGTCACACGAATATCAAAGCATGCGTGGAATCCCCATCATCGGCCGGCTAAAAGTGTAAAACATAACCATGGGTCTCACGCCCGTAATATCAATCAAAACAGGTGGTATAACGTCTTGGGGCTTGCCGCCATTTATACTCTTACCGGAGAAGGTGGTAAGCGGGGTATAACGTCTTGGGGCTTGCCTCATTTATACTCTTACCACGGAGAAGGTGGTATAACGTCTTGGGCTTGCCCGCTCATTTATACTCTTACTATCTCGACGGTCGTCAAACAACACATAAAGCGGTGGTGCAGCGTCTTGGGGTTTACCCTCACTTATACTCTTACCACGGAGAAGGTGGTATAACGTCTTGGGGCTTGCCGCCATTTATACTCTTACCCTATCTCGTGACCATCAAACAAGACATAAGCACTACCATGTCTTTTATAAAATCCGAATTTAACCCAGTGCTACAAATAGCGAGCATACGTGGAATCCCACATCACTATCGGTGCGTTGAGTAACTTATAACAAGACGGTAGGCCTCGAGAGTCGCGGCAACGTAATAAAACATAATACTTGCACTCAAAGGCTATCACCAGCACATATAGGCTAAATCTCAATTAACCAAGCCAAAGTACTACGTACGTACATTCTTTTCAAAAGACTCCTTTCCAAATAAAACTTCCCCGATACTAACCACCGTAGTATCAAGTCCTATCCACCTTTCAAGACAAGTCACAATTGGTACCTTTAAAACAATTGCCCTTCTTTATTTCAAATCATTTCTTTGCTTACATTACTGAAGAAAACCCTTCTTTTAATCTTCCATAAAGTTGTTATAACCAACTTCCTATAAAGCCGTTATAACCCTTTATGGTTCTAGACCAACTCATTCCTTTTATAACCAAGAGACTTCTACTTTTTGAAACCAAGTATTAAATACTTTCAAATCAATTCTCTTAACTTTCAAAAATACAATTAGTCTCTTAACCTTTAGAACTCAAGTGACTCCTTTTATTATAAAACCTTAGGCAATTGATGCCTTAAAATCAAGTTGCCTTTTTCATTTAAAACAAGTCATTTATCTTTCCATAAAGCAAATATAACTAACTTCCCATAAAGCCGTTATATTCACTTTATGTCTTAGCCAAAAACAATTTCCTATCCAAGGGACTTATACGTTTAAAACGGAACAAGTATCACATACTTCTAAACTCTTCAAGTCCCTTAACTTTACTAAGACTTAAGACATCCTTAATATTTTCAAAGAAGTGAGTTAACTTCCTAACTCACCCGACTTGGCATTTTATAAGGCTAGCAAAGAATGTCAAAGTCTTGTACGTCTATCGTACTACATACGTGCAACTAGTCATGCTTAAAGATGGGAAGAGTTCTACATAGAGTAGATCACACAACTACCTCTTAACTTCTAAGAGTAACAGGAAACATGAAATGATACCACAGGTATATTCCATACATAGAATCATGCCAAAGGAAGGAAGAGGTTCACATACCTCGCGACGATTGTCGACAAGTAGCAAAATGCTCCAAAGTACATCAACCTTGAGCTACTCCATTCTTCAAGTAGGATACGCTATACTTAGTACTTCAACCTATCATGGTCACAATCGTCCATTAACCTCTTACTTGACGTAGAATATTCTAAGTGCTAAGTCGCCAAATTCTACGGAAAATCGGATGACACTTCCTTTGTTTCTACTTACTTTGCCACCTTTTTCAAGCCGAATACAATAACCAAACAGCCCAATTGGCTCACAATTTCTATAAGGTACTCAATACAAATAAAACTAAATGACCCGATTGGCTCACATTTTGGAAAGTAGTCCAATACAAATGAAAAACAAACTAAAAGTCCAAATTCGGCCACCTTGAGTTCAACCTTACCAATTCTTATCAAATTTCCATTTCAATCCAAATGGGTCGCATAACATGATATCCAGTCGTATTTGAGTATATACACCGTAAGCTTCAAGTAATTTACCATGCGACTATTCTAATAGCCGATCCAGTAGTAATCGACTTAACATGGCTTACATTACATATCGGTTCAAGGCTAAAATCGATCTATAATCATTATAAACTTCTACATATCAACTTCATGCTAGCAACGTATAAAGCTAACAACAATGATAAATAATCTTGTAACACTTTCAAAGAACAAGATTATACCTCGACGATTCTTAATCCAAATTCCAATCCAAGTCGCTCGTAGTAGTTTAGAACCTCTCCAAGACACTTCAATCCGTTTGTTGAGACCCTTAGCACCATACCAACAACTTTCCTTCAAACGTCCAATCCAAAACCTAGAAAGCCACTAGGTTTTCACTTTGCGACTAATACGTAAACTCTATTTTTCCGGGATTTTTCTATTGAGATACACTTACATAACACTCATGAACCTTGGTTTAAAGTGTGGAGCTTAAAGAACAAGCAACGAAAATTTTTGCTCTTCAAGTGGCCTTGAACCCGAGAGCTCACAGTGGAGTTCATCCAATTCTCTTCAATTTTCTAAGTGTTGGACTATGTCTCACTACTAGTAGTATTATAAAGCACAAATGAGGGTCAAGATGCAAACAAATGGGTGGTTTGGATGAAGTCTTACAAATCTCAAGACTAATGGTCCCCTTGACTAAGTCAAACATGTCAAGCTCTACTACTTAGCAAGACTTGTCTTCTTAACAAGGGTCAAATGACCCTTGTGCCCATGTAATCGTCTAAGACATCAAATAAGGGGGGGTGACACGTGTCGCCCTCCCATACGTCACAATAATACGATTTCCGACAATATCCATAATTCCGATAAATTTTTACAAGTCTCAAATTTTAACACTCGTGAGTTCTTACGTACGTTCTTAAAACATGTCCTGTAAGTACGGGGTGTAACAATATCACTCCTGGCATATGGGCGCATCACGATTTTTATCAATCTTTTGATTTACATCAAGTGGTGACATCATCGGTGAACTATCGAACATCTCAAACTTTCTCAACATCCTCGATGTAGTGAGACTTAGATAAAACCAGTCCGTCTGATGTTTTAGAGATCTTGATCCCTAAGATGACATCTGCAATACCTATATCAGTCATATCGAAACATTATTTCAACATGTTCTTAGTCTCTCTCTAGGATTACCTTTCATGTAGACATATTTGTCACACTCATTAATGGCGAAACCCTTCGATAGTAGAGTAGTATCAAAAAAAATTTGACATTGCCTCGGGGCCTGTTTTAGCCCGTACAGAGATTTGACAAGCTGACAAACGTTTTTTTCTTGTCCTGGAACCACATACCCCTCGGGTTGGTCCATATAGACTACTTCTTCCAAATCACCATTTAGGAAGGCTGTTTTGACTTCCACTTGATGTATCTCAAGGTCTCGCAATGTGGCTATCACAATGAATACTCGTATGGACATCATTCTAAACATCGGGTAGTACGTGTCAAAGTAGTCAAGGCCCTCCTTTTATCGATAGTCCTTGACTACCAAACTGGCCTTGTACTTATCTATAGATCCATCAACTTTATACTTCCGTTTTAGTATCCATTTACAACCCAACAGTTTGTTTCCCGAAGAAAGATCAACCAACTCCCAAATATGTTTGTGCAGGATGGATTCTACTTCACTCTCAATAGCTTCTTTCCAAAGCGGTGCTTCTAGAGTTGACAATTCTTCAGTAATTGTCCATGGTTCATCATGAACCATATAAGCTACAAAGTCAGGATCGAAGGACTTGTCCTTCATAGCCCTTTTACTTTGTCTTAGTTCCATCTCTAGAGCCTCCAAGTCATGAGAGTCCGAAACACTAGATTCCAGATTTTCAACCACTTTGGAGTCCACTAGATATGAACCACCTAGATCCGGGCAGTCAACGACTCCTGGATCCTGAGAGATTTGTTCATAACTTCGTTTGTGAGAGGTTATGTCTCTTTCCTTTCTAGGAAACGTATCCTCAAAGAAATTGGCATTCCTTGATTCCATGACTGTACCCACATGGATGTTTGGTACATCTGACTTATGCACCAATAAACATTACTGTTATTTGCATATCCAATGAAAATGCAATCTACAGTCTTAGGCCCAATCTTGAACTGTTTTGGCTTAGGTAATTCAACATTTGCCAAACAACCCCATACCTTCAAGTATTTGTAGGTGGGTTTCTTTCCCTTCCATAACTCGTATGGAGTCTTGTCCTTACCCTTATGTGGGACTCTATTAAGAATTTATTAGCGGTAAGGACAGATTCTCCCCACTAATTTTGGGGAATACTGGAATTGATGAGCAAGACATTCATCATTTCCTTTAACGTATGGTCTTGCGTTCAACGACACCATTTGATTGAGGTGAGTATAAAGCCGTCGTTTGATGAACAATTCCCGATTGTATTCTCCCCCTCTATCGCTACGTATTCTCCCCCTCTATCGCTACGAATTGATTTAATCTATACGCTTAGTTGGTTTTAAACTTCTACTTTGTAGCATTTGAACGCTTCTACCTCATCTTTACTTTTCAATAAGTAAAGGTAACAATACATTGTTCTATCATCTATGAATGTCACAAAGTACTTGTTCTCCCATCTAGTTTGTGCAAACTTTAAATCACATATATATGTGTTAATAAGTTCTAGAGGAGCGATTTCCTTTTCGACAGATCTAAAGAGAATCTTTGTAAGTTTTGCGTCTACGCACACCTCACACTTACGTTGAGGGTTTACGTCAATAGACGACAATAACACCAACTTTACCAACCTTTAGATAGATTGATAGTTTACATGTCCTAATCTATGATGTCATAAATTAGAAGACTCAAGCAAAGAAGAGGAAGCTTCAATTTTATTGATAGAAGGCATTACATACAAGACGTTAACTTTGAAAAGGCCTTCACATACGAAGTCCCTTCCTACAAAAGTTTCATTCTTGGTGATTATAAATTTATTAGACTCAAACACTAGCTTAAAACCAGCATTAACCAATAAATGACCTGAAATTAAATTCCTTCTAATATCAAGGACATGCATCACCTTCTTCAGAGTAAGCTCTTTTTCGGAAGTCATCTTCAGGATCACATTTCCTACCCCCAACACATCAGAAGAAACATTGTTGCCCATGAACAACTTCTTATCCATAACTGGTGTATATGTGGAGAAGGTTTCTCTACTGGAACAGATGTAATGGGTAGCACCTGTGTCCATCCACCACTGGATGAAATTCTCAACGAGGTTAGCTTCAAGCACCACCGCCAAGAATTCCTTAATCATATCGTCAAGAAGTGTGTCTTCGGTGATGTTAGCCTTCGCCTTGTCCTTGACTTTCTCTTTATTCTCATTCTTGAGTTTGCGACATTTCTTGATCATGTGACCAGGTTTCCCACAACGGTGGCAGTTCCACTTAAACTTCTCTGTTGTTGGGGCCTTACCATCCTTTTGGAACTTGCGCTTATTGCTTGTGTTCCCTTTGGCCTCCGCCAAATTTTCCTTTGCCTCAGTGGGTTGCTTTCCCTTAGGCATGACCTTCTTATTATCTTCCTGAATCTGGATTTGATAATAAGTTCCTCAAAGGTCATTTCCATTGTCTTGAGTTTTAAGTAACTCATGAACTCATTCCATGAGAGATGTAACTTCTCAATTAGTGATGCAACAAAAAATTGCTCATTTGGTTTTATTCCTTCCAAATTCAGGTGATGTAGAATCATTTAGAATTTCTGGACTTGAGACATCACAATTTTGCTATCCACCATTTGAAAATTTCAGGAATTTTCCAACGATGAATTTCTTAGTACCAGCATCTTGTGCGTTGAACTTTTTCTGCAGTCTTTCCCACAACTCTTTGGCAGTGTCTACTGTGCAATACACCGTGTAGAGAGGGTCAGACAGACAGTTCAGAATATAGTTCATGCAGATGAAATCACTATGACTCCATGCATCAAGAACCATCTTCATGTTGTTAACAATATGAATACATTGGCCCCCTCCAACCGTTTCACTTGGTTGAGGGTCCATTTCATCTCCAGCTTGTGGAGGATCTTCTGTTAGGTAATGAGTTATTCCCATAACAGTCAAATAGAACAATCTTCTGCTGCCATCTCTTGAAGTTAGAGCCTATGAATTGTCTGGGCGTTCATGGTCGAATCCAGCGGGTAGAGGAACTGTAGTGTTCCCTTGAGCAGCAGTGGGGAATACATTGGGGTTGCCTTGAGCAGCATTGGGGAAGGCATTTGGGTTGCCTTGAGCAGTAGAAGAAGCTTCAGCAGCAAATTGTTCTCCTCTAGTCATCTTTCTATGTACTTATGATCGGTGTATTTTATATACACTTTTTGAGTCATTTTTAGTTAGTATTTTACTCATTTTGTTGATGTTTAGTATAGTATTAGGGTCGTTTTTTTTTCTTTTGTGTCACAGCGGTCCAAAATGGAGAAATGGCAAAACGAAGATGAAATGAGCATAAATGATATGGAATTGCACACAAAAGGGCCAAGAAATGAAGTCTAAGAAGTTTCGGGAAGTATAGAGGAGATCAGACGAAGTCCGGACGAAAAAAGGACGAAGAAACAAAAAATGTCGAATTCACGCCTCCGGCGCCACAGCGCCTGGCAGCAGCGCCGCGACACCCAATGTTCTACGGAGTCCGAAAGTTGTAGATTTTTCAGCGCTGTGGCGCCCAATCTCAGGGCCACGACGCCAACGCGGATTTTTTGACGTTTTGGGCCGAATTTGACACGTTTTCAGAGTCCAAAAGGGATAACTTTTCCTACCTACAAAACCTATATAATCCCTAAATCCCTGCTCATTATTCATTCCATCCATTGTACATACAACACAACTCTAGGAGGCGAAGATTTGAGACCTAGTTCAAGTATTTTCTTTTCTTTCTCTTTTCTTTGTTTACTTCAGTTCATGTATGAAGATTGTATTAGTTCTTAGCGTGACTATGACTAGGAGCTAATTACTTTATTAGGGATTTCCTTTTGATTCGCTTGAAACTCTTATTCATGAATTAATGCATTAGTTTGTTTTCTTCTTCACTTGATTAAGATTTATTCAATAGTTGTTTTGATTGCTTGATAGTTAATTAGCTACTAATTATCATCACTTATATGATTTCGAATCGAAATCCGAAAGGGGAGATTCTGAATATGTATAGTTGAATAAACATAGGTTAAAATCATGGACGAAAGTACCCCGATACTTGTGTAGTTTTATATGTTATTGTTCTTAATCCTCCTTTGTGGTAAATCCTGTCATCGAAAGATAGAAGAGTTCTGCATCGGAGTTGAGTGTTTATATATCCTAACCAGAATATAAAATGGTCTAGTTAACCTGCTATCTTAACGTAGAAGAAGAAGCCAGTCTAATTGTATTAAAGATTGAATAGAGTGGATAGTTGATGATCTTGGAAGCCCTAATTCTCCGTCATAACTGATTTAAATCAAAGTATTTTCATAATTAGTTTATTTCCTGCATTATTAGTCTAGAATTCCAAACCAATTAACGTTAACCAAATAGAAACTAAAGCATAGATAATCGGTACTTGAAAATCAGTCCCTGGGGACGATATTCGGTCTTACCCAGACTATATTACTTGTACGATACGTGCACTTGCGTAATCGCTATCAACTTACAACAAATATTGTCTTAAGATTGTGAGTACAACAATGGAAATACAACAATTGCTATGAATGGGAAGTAAGTAATTATTACAAAGATTACAATACGGAAATAAGAACAAAACAAGGTTCGTTGAGTCGAGTGATATTCACTCTGTCCTTAAGACAATATTGCCCCATATAAATCCTTTTACGTTAATGGGAAACTTGTTTCCCAAGATGAAACAACAACTAACAAATGAGCAAATGAAACTTAAGTGTTTACTAAAAAAGAACCTTTGAGTGTTTGAGAGATTGCTTAAAGAAGAAGAAGATCGGAAAATCTGAGTTATGTGTATTCTACAATTGAGCCAAGTCCTCAATTTATAGTGTAAGAAGATGATCTTTCAACTAGTCAACTAATGACTTTCAATAGTCATGTAATGTCCCTTAATTAAGAGGTTACAATCAACTAATAATGCTGCCAAATAATGACTGAGTTATGGAGGAAAAACTGACATTTGAATGCTCCAAAACGTTTCCATAATCAGCCAAACTTTTAAACTTACGTCGCGAAGACCTTTGCGGTCACGCCGCTAAACCTCGGAGCGCGCGGCTCGGGTGAGCATCGCCGGATGGAGCCGCGACTCACCGGGCGAGGCGCGACCGCAAGTGCAGTCGCGACTGCGGCTTTCGATGGCGCGCGACCATACCGACTCGCGACCGCTTTTCGATTCATTCCAATCTTTACACTTCGTACACTTCTTCCTTCATTTACCAACGTGAAACACTCGTCATTTGGTCAACAACCGTCCATCATTTTACGTCTCAAATATTTTATTTACCTACCAATATCTCTTTCGCTAAGAAAATTTACGATCATTGATACAACATGTGCACGTGTGTAGAAACGATATTTCCGACGTACGGGACCCAATTGTCGAGTCATAGATAATGGGATAAACTTTATTCCACGTTAATAAATTTCCAATAATTTTTGTTTATCAATTATTTTTAGAATTCAAATATAAATTATTCATCAGTTAAGAACACTCACATTCAGAAGATAAAAGATGCGGAAATAAGAATGTTACGGTGGATGTGTGAGCATACTAGGAGAGATATGATTAATAATAAAGAGGTTCGGGACAAGGTGAGAGTGACCTCGATGGAGGCCAAAATGCGGGAAATGAGACTAAAATGGTATGCACGTGTGAAGAGGAGATGTGCGGGAGCCCTAGTGCGGAAATGTGAGACGTTGGCTATGGATGACTTCAGGAGAGGCAAAGATAGGCCGAATAAGTATTGACGTGAGGTGATTAGACAAGACATGACGCAATTACAACTTACCGAGGACATGACCTTATATAAGAGGGTGTGGAGAGCACATATTAGGGTAGAAGGTTAGCATGTAGGTGGACGTTGTCTTACTTTCTATAGTATGCATTCATTATTTCCTTTTTGACCTTAATATGCTTTCTCTTAAGCCGATGGTCTACCCGGAACAACTTCTCTACCTCCTGAGATAAATGTAAGGTTTGCATACACTTTACCCTTTCAAACCTCCACTTATGAGATTACACTAGATATGTTGTTGTAAATATAAATTATTCATCAAGAGTACAGAATACAATTCTTGTTCACAACCCATACTGAATCCTTCCCCTATCTTGCAATCTACATTAAAATTTCCGAAAAAACGGTATGACGATAAAAATAATATATAGTGAATATATTTATATTTATAACTCCTCTTCCTTATTATTTTGGAGTAAAGCAACGGTAGTACAATCTTGACTTTGATAATAACTTTAGGTTGAAAATGCATCTTTAATTCTTTAAGTGCTTAGAGTTTAAACAACTTCATAATGATATTTATATCGAACAAATTATATTAGATTTAGTGAAAAGTTATTACTATAATATAACTGTTGAGACTATATTTTTCGTCCTTACCATAATAATAACCTAACTTAATAATGTTTCAAATAGAGCCAAAATGTTATTTATAACAGAAAGTGAGTAAAACAAGGATGTTATATTCCAATCAATCAATTGATTGACACTAAAATGAGAGAAACATATGCATTTGTTTTCAGTAATTGAATTCATTTGTCTTAACTTTAGCTAAACGACAACCCTTTTTAAGATTGTGTGAGAAATTATTAAAGTATAAATATTGTTAAAGGTTTCACATCGGATATGAAATAGAACACAGCTCTTTATGTGTCTTGGGCCAATCTCATTTCTGGTAGGCTTTTGGGGTTGAATTAGGTCCAAGATTCGTACAAATATAAAAGTAAAGAATAAATTAAATCTGGATTGCTAAAGGGAGTAGATATCAATTGGAAATTCTTCTTAAGGCAAACAATAACTTATCCATTAATTACATTTTGATGACAATAGTAAAACGAATTAATTTGACATACGACGATATTGCAGAATATCAATTTCTTAAACAATTTCAAATATTTGATTAATCATATCTTATATTAGCAAAAAAAAGGTTAGTTATCCAGTATACTAAAAATAAATTTATCATTGTACTTGTCCACTTTAATAAATTAAGTGGAGATTTTTTTGTCTTTTTTAAGTGTTGTAAAATCTAATCTGGACAAGTAAAAGGAGACTAATATTGGGAAGGAATAAAATAACAAGAAAAGAAAGTATTTTTATTTTGAAAGGAAAGGGAAAGCGAAGAGATCTGAAGCTAACAATGTCTGTCTGTCCCCCGTCTCTTTCTCCTCTTTTCTATTTTTTTTTTTTTATATCCAGCTTCCTTTGTTACGTCAAATTATTTAGCATTATCTCTCAACGCTATGTTACTATTAGTAACTAACATAATGTGATCAGAATTTGAAAACAGAGATAAGCTGAATTTTAAGTTCAAATTCTTTTGTCGCACCCGAGGACTACACTCGCATTGTTAGATTTATTTTAAAAAAAGAAATGGGTGTATTGGGTTTCTTTCTTCCTATTAATTTTCAGCTGCCATTTGCTTGGTTTGCTAAATAGTGGAAAGATTAATAAAATGAGAGAATGAAATTAATTGAATTAGCTCTTTGCTGTCACAACAATACATTTTCATTCAGTTCCCAAGATTTTTTCCCTTTCTAGGGTTTTGTATCCCTCACTTTACTTTTGAATGAAAGTTGTAATAGCAGCACTGACTGGTCGACGGTAGATCTTTGTGAGGTTGTTATGGCTTAAATCGGCGAATTGGAGTAGCAAAGATAAATAAATCAGTGTTGCAAACATGCATTTTGGTAAACTGGATGACTCTCCTATGTTCCGTAAACAGGTCTACTGCTTCTTACTCTTTCACTTCACTTCAATTCTTGCTTCACTAGTTAACGATCTACAATTATGTTACTTTATTTACAGTTTTGGAATTGATGGAAAATACTTTTTTTTTAATTCTTTGGAAAGGGATTAGAACGTGTGAATTCGAACCTTTCACGTAGCCGACTAACTGAGCTACTAGATCCTACGATTGATGGAAAATACAATTTTTCCTTTTTTGATTAATTTCTCTCTTTTTTTTCGTTTTAAGTCTTAAATGCTACTATATTTTTATGAGATAAGTGGTAATTTCGGTTATCTTATTTTAGTGAGCAAGTCTAGGCTTTCCATTTCCCAATAGCTTGGGGTTTGGCAATATGTTTTCTTTTGATAAAGTAATCTCGGATGACATAGTTGGCTATTTCTTAGCTGGAGCTTTGATGAGTCGATACGATGGGGATGCACGTCGTATTTGTGTTTGAATCATATGCTATACTGCAACATGAAAACTTATTTCTGGTTACGTAGTCCTATGATGTGAATATAGCTTTGTAGATGGTGAGTTTGAAAATATGCAATAATCGCTCCCATGAAGTTGTTTTTATGTCTTGGTCTACGTTGATCTTAATATTTTTGCGAAATCAAACCTCAGTGTACTACTCAATGAGAGATTTTTTTTGTTCTTTATCTGGATCCTCACAGATTTTCACTTTGTATTGTTGGCTGATGTTTCGGTGAAACAGCTTCTATGCTTGGAAGAAAGTGCTGATTCCTTGAGAGAAAGAAGCTTGAAGTTCTACAAGGGATGTCGAAAATACACGTGAGTGTTCTTTGATCGTTGTTCGCTTAATGTACTTCTGTTTATCGTTAAGACGTTGTTGTCTTAATAAACTATGCTTTATTCTTTTTCATTTGGTTTCTTATCGAGGATGCTGAGACTACGAGTGAGTAATCTACAGTAATTTCTGTTCTAATAGACATGCAATTTTTCTAAATGTATGTGATTTCATCTCAGAACGCATTCCCTTTAATGGAGTGTAGACATCATTAGTTTCTGGTTGTGCACTTCTTGGCCAAATCACTATTTGATTTTTATTTTTCCATTTCCATTTTTGTAGATTCATTCTCATAATGCAGGTCTTATTGAATTTTGAACTTCTAATTTAGTTGGTTTTGCCGTCCATTGTTTAAAAAAAAGAAAAAAAAAGTGTGCCTTCTGCTAGCTAAAAAGATGTATGCTTCCTGGTGTTTGCAAACAAATGAATTAATATTTTTCTTAGAATCTTGTTGATGTATCTTATCCGAAATTCGACTAGTTGAAACTTATTATTTTGGAAAGTCGTTAGTGTTGCATGAAATCCACAACCTTTTATTAGATTAGTGCAGGGTAGTTCAGCTGCCAGTCAACGGCAAGGTTATGGTGAAAGCTTGATGATTTATGTTATAGGGCTTGAGTTATATGTCAGTTCAATGGTTTGCTTTCTATAAGTCCTTTTATTGTTGTTTTGTTGATTAATTGACATCCGACCTCTTTTTTTATCCTTGGTGAATTTGTAGAGGTTTTCAAGTATCAGTTTTTCTGTTCTACTTTCAGGGAAGGACTTGGAGAGGGATATGATGGAGATATTGCTTTCGCGAGCGCCCTGGAAACGTTTGGTGGGGGCCACAATGATCCCATTAGTGTTGCATTTGGAGGTATGTAAAAAGCTACTATATATATTCATATGATATTTGGCAGCTACAAGTGTTTATCCTAGAGCAATGGGATCAGCACTAGTTACGTTTATCTCAAAAAAAAAATAAAGCAATAGGATCAGCACTCCACACACCATTTTATTTGTCCACTCTTGTGATTTTTTTCCAAGTGCTAATAACAATTTGCAAAACATGAGATGCACTTCTTGTGGGTTCATAGATGAAGAGATATCTCACAAAGTAATGGAAACATGAAAAATTAATGGTCTGGGAATATTTTTTTTTCAGTCCTTACCCTTCCCTTTAGAAAGCAGTCCAGTAACCTTCTACAGATGTTCCAATGGATCCACTATTTCACTGACTTGTGCCAAAAGAAAAAGTCATCCACTACACTGTTTGTAGTCTCAAGTCTCTATTTTTTTTTGTTTCTTTGCTCTCGCCATTTGAGGGAACTGGGCAATGAGACTTGAACAGTGGTTTAACGTGGTACTTATTTTTGTATTCTGGAGTTTGGAGCACATTTCCAATTATTCACATGCCAAGTTTGACGAGAATGTCTTGGGGATTGAGAAAACTTCCTGGACCTGTTCTGCTTATTTAGTAATAGAATTTACTATAGTTGTTAATGATCAGAATTTTAGCGAGACTAAGTTGAGGATCTTCTACTTTGCAACATAGTATGTCTATAAAGTATACAGATCGTATAAGTTAGTGACATGTCTTATAAAGTATCCAGATAGTATAAGTTATATCCGACGGAAAATCTCCATAGCTATTCTCCCCTAATTTTTGGCATCAGCTAAATGGCGTTTCTCATCAAAAGCTTTTGTTTGTCCAGCATAAAGAGATTGGCTCTACTAAATGCAGAAATACCTTTTCGATATTCTAACTTTCGTGCTTTGACCTTTATGAATTCATCCTTTCCCACTTTATTTTGCAATTTTTGTATGACAAATCCAGTTTCAACATGTGATCTGTAGTTGAATAATGACCCATTAAGTGTTCAGTCACTTACTTCTCTCTAATTGTAGGCCCTGTAATGACTAAATTTACTATTGCGCTGAGGGAAATCGGGACTTATAAGGAAGTTCTTCGGTCACAGGTAAAGTTTTCAGTATCTTTTGTTTCTCATTTTTATGCTATTTTTGCAATATTAATGCTGTATTGCTCAACTCCTTATTCGGGGCAGAAAGCAGCACCAGTTTCCTTTCAAGAGATGACTTCAAAACATCTATTCAATATTACCCTTTTCTGTGGGGGGAGTGCTTCCGAATTATTGCCTTGACTTCAAGATATGCCATATATGGCTTCCAAGTAAAGGCATTTTGATTGAGCCCCTTTTTAAGCTCTATCATGTCCGGGACACTCATTTCCACAATATCTGGGTTAAAATCTTGCCCATCTTAACCTTTAAGAACACAAAACTCCGAGGCTTATTTGTAATTATGGTGCTGCACTAGCTTAGTGCTATATATATATATATATATATATATATGTATATATATATATATGTTACCAATCTAAAAAAAAAACAACTCCGAGTTCCATCATCTGCGACCTAAGAAATATGGTTCTTTCCCAATCAAAATCAAATATGGTTCTTTCTTTCTCTCTCCTTTTATGCGAACTTGAATGTCGACTTCATTTGTCTAATACTCTAATTTATGAAATTTCTTCTTGTGCTAGTTAAATTATTTTCTATTGTATTTCTATCATTGGCAGAATTTTCTGATCCATTGATTGATATATTTTTTTTTGCCTGGAATTCTTCTTGACTTTACTCAGTTCTATCATCAAATTTCTTGATTTTTCCTGCTTTGAGGCTCCCCTTCCTATGGAAAGAACAAAAATATAACTGCAAGTGATCTTTTCCCATCTGCCTAAGCATTGTGGGCAGAGTTATCCAGTGTACCTGTGTTGGAGGTAGCAAGTACCCTATGGAATAGTAGAGATGCACACAAGTTGGCACGGAAGAAAAATAGAACTGCAAGTGATCTATTTAGTCTGATAGTGGCATGCATTTAGCTAACCACTTACTTCTCTGACATTCATACTGTCTTCTCAGGTTGAGCACATGCTGAACGATCGGTTACTGCAGTTTGTTAACATAGATCTGCAAGATGTCAAGGTACTACAACTTTTTGACTTCTCTTCTTTTCTAAATGGCATTTTTGGATTGCCACTTCAGGATAATATGAACATCTACACGTGTCCATGACTTTGGTCTAGTGTTAAGTGAAGTGTGTGATGTGCGGGTTATGCACACATCACGGTTTTGAACCCTGCCATAGTCCAAAGTCTTGGTATTTTAGTGGATAAGGTAGAGGGCAGCCCCATTATCTGCCGATTTTCGAACCATGGGCCATTGACCTTTAGGGTTTCATGGTCATTTAAAAAAAAGAACATCATGTGTGAAACCTGATTTTGTGAGCTTAAATACTCAAATATAAAACGATTGTGTAAGTATTTGCTACAAGGAGTTCTCTTTGTGCAGGAAGCTCGGAAGCGCTTTGACAAGGCTAGCCTAATTTATGATCAGGTATTCTAATTCCTAATGCTTGTGAGAAATTTCACCATCTGATGCATTTCAAGATATAATTTTTCCTGTAGATAACTATTTCAGTACCGAACCTATTCCTATATTAATTATCCTATATGTTGTTAATCGGATTAAAAGACTTATTTTCAGAAAATGTTGTAATGCATTGCCACCACATAACTATTATCACCATTTTTTGGTTTACCTCCATTGTTCCTCCTATTTAAAAAATGTTTCCTGGTGATATATTTTAGCATTCATTGGGGTTGAAGGAACTATTTAAGCTAGCACAAAAAAACTTGCAAGTTAATTGGAGTTCTGAATTAAAATATTAGGAACACGTCCTCTGTTGTTGTTGTTGTTACTTCTGTTGTTGATTTAGGGATTTCCTATTATATCTATTAACATTATTTAATTCTCCTTTACATATACTCCATGCTGCAGGCTCGCGAGAAGTTTTTGTCACTAAGGAAAGGCACAAAAAGTGACATTGCCAGTGTACTGGAGGAGGTATAGAAAGACATAGCAGCTAGCCATGCATACTGCCTATAACATTCTGAAGTCACACTTATTTAACGTTTCCACATATTATTGCCTACTTTGAAAATAAAGGAAGGCAGAGAAAAATTAACACGGTTTTAACTTTTCCAGGAACTTCATAATGCAAGATCAACTTTCGAGCAAGCTCGATTCAGTTTGGTGAGTGAATCTGTAGTTAGAGCATCTCAAGGAATCTCTTAGATTTTATGATTCAAGAAGTGTTACACAATAGCAATGGCATATTAATTTCTTTTCCTTTTTGAATCCTAACAATCCAGGTAACCGCTCTTTCTAATGTTGAAGCAAAGAAACGATTTGAATTCCTGGAAGCAGTTAGTGGTACAATGGATGCTCATCTTCGTTATTTCAAACAGGTATGTCATACAGTTGGGAGCTGTTCTAGCCTCTTTGTTTTCTATTTCTAACATTCTATTTCCATCTTTTAGGGATATGAGCTTTTGCATCAGATGGAGCCATATATCAATCAGGTTTGTCTTGTTGGTTTCCGTGGTGGCAATTTGATTGAGGTCGTTTCAATTAAAATCACAGCTAGGTAGCAACAAATTTTTGGTTTATTTCCTACAGAAAGGTTAATGATCAAATTTACATTAAGGTAATGGAAAATGAGAATACCTTGCATCTTTCTGCCAACTGTCCTCAATTTCTTCTTTCTTTTTATACTTAGAATGGTCCCCAACTGGCACTTTTCTTGTCTCTTTATGTCTCTTTGGTCTCAACATACACAGAAAACACTCTTGTAATGTTTCAAGGACTATTTCTTACGTGTTACTCCCTTTCTTCCATTTTATGTGATATTATT
This sequence comes from Przewalskia tangutica, assembly GCA_029844215.1. Lineage (NCBI taxonomy): Eukaryota > Viridiplantae > Streptophyta > Magnoliopsida > Solanales > Solanaceae > Przewalskia > Przewalskia tangutica. Next base: position 85,453,658 of record CM056735.1, on the reverse strand, counting down.
TCATTACTACTTTGTTCCAAAAAAAAATGACACGTTTCTATATTTGAAAATAATTTTATTTTAGACTTCCCATGTTACCCTTAATGAGAAGCTTTTGTAGCCACACAAATGTTTGGGAGTGTGTAAGACTACTAGTTTCAAAAGTCTTATAGCCCGACAAATATTATTGCCTGCTTACAACCGCAGTTTCAAAAGTCTGTTTCTTTCTTAAACTCCATATCCAGTCAAACTATTTCACACATGTTGGAAAGAGGGAGTATTATGTAGCATTGACTCGTCATCTTGTCAGGGGACTTACAATGACTGGAATCGGGAGTTAGTGAACACTTGAGTTGCAGCCGATGTGACGTGATATTTGAAATGAATAAATAGTAATCTACATCTGTTGCTGTCTCATAGGTAGTAGTCTAGTAGATATTCAAGTATCATTTTTTTTGCAGGTCCTGACTTACGCACAGCAGTCTCGAGAACGCTCCAACTATGAGAAGGCAGCTCTTAATGAAAAGATGCAAGAATACAAGAGACAAGTAGATCGAGAGAGCAGGTGGTTCTCCAATGGTTCTAACGGATCTCCTAATGGAGATGGTATACAGGCCATTGGCAGAAGTTCACATAAGCAGATAGAAGCTGTCATGCAATCTGCTGCAAGGGGAAAGGTGTTGGAACTATTATATCATCGAGAATCCTTGCATTAATTTTATTTTACCCTTAATTTATTGCTTTCATGTTTTTTAAGTGCTCCTTTTCTTTACCCTTCACACCTATCGGCAGCTAAAACTACAGTGATCTCTCAGGTTCAAACCATTAGACAAGGTTATCTATCAAAGCGCTCATCAAACTTGAGGGGAGACTGGAAAAGAAGGTTCTTTGTTCTTGATAGCCGTGGAATGTTGTACTACTATCGCAAACAGAACACCAAACCGTCTGTGAGTACTATCTGCAATATAGTCTGTGATGTAATGGAATACCATCCAACCCTAATTTGTGAGTTCACTTTCTGTTCTGCAGGGGTCGGGTAATCAACATTCTGGGCAGAGAAATAGTTCAGAGCTCGGGTCTGGACTTCTAAGTCGCTGGCTTTCGTCCCATTATCATGGTGGTGTACATGATGAAAAGTCTGTTGCTCATCACACTGTAAACCTTTTGACATCAACAATAAAGGTTGATGCTGACCAATCAGATCTGCGGTTTTGCTTCAGGATTATCTCCCCTACAAAGAGCTACACCTTGCAGGTGAATTGCTGTAGCATTTTCATTTTGGATATCTCATACCAACCATTTGTGAGATCGAAATTTAGAGATTTCCCTCTTATTGTAGGCAGAGAGTGCCTTGGACCAAATGGATTGGATTGAGAAAATAACAGGAGTTATTGCTTCTTTGTTGAGTTCTCAGGCCCCTGACAGGGTAACTAGTGGAAGCTGCTATACATTTTTCTTGCCTTTAATTCGGTGCACAATCACTAACAATGTACAATCTGTATTTCAGTGTTTGCCTGCCAGTCCTATGGGAAGTGGTCATCATCGATCTGCCAGTGAGAGCAGTTCATTTGAAAGTTCAGATTTTGACCCGCCTGCAGTTGAAGACCATCCATCCGACAGGCTTACTTTAGCGCATCATGAGCGCCCTTTCAGAAATTCACAACAGCTACGATCTGCTCCAAAAACTGAACAGCCAATTGGCACATTACGTAGAGTATGCGGGAATGATAAGTGCGCTGATTGTGGTGCTCTTGAACCAGATTGGGCATCTTTAAATCTTGGTGTTCTTGTCTGTATTGAATGTTCAGGTGTTCATCGTAATCTTGGTGTGCATATATCAAAGGTAAAATTTTAGATTTCTGCTATGTATTATTTAGTCACAGGCTATACTGCCTCTTGCTGGGATCTAAAATTTATTTCTTTTCTATGCATATTCAAAGGATCTAAAATTCATTCCTTTTTGGTGCATATTCATTTGCTTTTAGTAAAGTTAAAGTTGGAAAGCCCAAAAGTGTCTTCTAGCAATTCCATGAATTTTACATTGTATTTAACTTACTAGAGTTTTATTAAGATTTTGAATTTTAAGCAGCAGAATGGTACAAGATCACCTAAAAGGTTGATTCTTATTCTCATATTTTTATTGACTAAAAACCAGTTAGTTTGTTTGTTTTGGAGGTTGACACCCATGTATTTCTGCCTGGTTCATGGCTCTAATATATGTGACTGTCTTTAAAGTTCTTTAGGTAGCTGAATTGTCAGAAATTTGAAATTTCTAGTGCAATGTTATACTGGTGTACTGGTAGATTATGGAACTTTAAACTAGCTTTTGCAAGGGATGGATTTTAGTTTTCTTCTTTCTGACAGGGTTGGAGTTGTTTAGAAAAGACATGTCTTTTGAGCATCTATTTGTATAAACCCCTCTGAACATTGTAGTTGGATGGCCTTTCTATAGTTAACAGCCAGTTATAACATTTATATTGGTGCATTGAGTTGGTTTTCTGCATTGTCCTCGGTTATGATCATCTCTCTGCAGGTGAGGTCACTGACACTTGATGTCAAAGTGTGGGAGCCTTCTGTTATAGCTTTATTTCAGTCATTGGGGAATACCTTTGCAAATTCAGTCTGGGAGGAGTCACTACAAGCACGAGGTGCTTACCAAGTTAATGTTTCCGCTTCCAGGTACGTTATCCGCTCAAATAATTTCTCCTCCGAAGTTTATCTTCATCTTTCTGATATAACTTGGCCTTTTGAACTGAAGCACATACAGATCTGATACACAGCAACAGCTCTACATCAGCAAGCCAAGTCATGCTGATCCCATTTCAACCAAGGAGAAATTCATCCATGCAAAGGTCTACCATCATTCTCCGTAATTGTTTAAAAGAATGAGTTGTTTAATGCTTTTCCATCTGTCAAATTTGTAAAAGAGACATCTTTGGTTGTGTCAAGTGTTATATGACGAAAGATCTTGTGGTAATGTTTTGCATTTCCTGTGAGTGTACAAGGATTTTTGAGGATATCAGAGTGCTAGCTTGAGAACTGCAGTCTGCAATGAACACCATCAAGAAGATTCCCCTTGTCCCATTTTTGTTCTTGGAACTCTGGTTTTGGCAAACTCTATGGATATCATGTGTTTAAAAATAAAGTCTCTTGACATGTTTGAGAGCTTGGTAACTGTGGCCCAAGGAATCGAATTATGGAGAAGGACAAAAATGACATTCAATCTCAACCCATAGCCCTCCCTTCCCGAAAAGAAAAAGACACAAATAAGTAAGAACAAAATAACAAAATTCTAACCTGCTTCTCACATCCATAGCTTGTAGTTTGTGGGGACTGATGTCTTTTAAGTGCAAAGCACTCAAGTGCACTACATCATTTGGTTTCCATGCAAGTCCGCCCTTATGCTTATGGGAGAATTGAGCTTATTATTGGCTGGTTATTCAGGCTTTGGCTGTCTAACTTGAAAAGAAAAAAGTTGTCTTTTAAGCCTAATATGTTCATTTTATCCTATAGCATTGACTTCACTTTGACTTTTATAACTTTGCCAATGCTTCCCGGTTATTAATTTAATATTTTCTCCATTATCACAGTATGCAGAGAAATCATTTGTCCGGCGGACCAAGGACAGTCACTCTGTGGCACAAATGATGTGGGAGGCTGTTCGAGCTAATGATAAGAAAGCTGTGTATCGCCTTATTGTAAGCTCTGAAGCAGATGTTAATGTTCTTTACAAGCAAGTTGTGTCTAATTCTTCCTTAACCCTTGCCAAAGTAATGCTGTTACAAGAACAACCATACACTGATCAGAGTTCTACTTGCTTAAAAATGGACCTGGCAAGTCCAAGTGAAAGACATATAATTGGGGACTTTGATGGGTGCTCCCTTCTACACCTTGCTTGTGAAACAGCTGACCTAGGGATGCTAGAGCTTCTTATGCAGTATGGTGCAAACGTAAATACTTCAGATTCAAGTGGTCAGACACCACTTCATTGGTGCGTTATAAGATGCAAAGCTGCATTTGCTAAGTTGCTTCTTGGAAGGTAATCAAAAGTAGCATAGTGTGTTAATTTTATAGTTCTCCTGTTGGGGTGGTCATGTTTCTTAATAATCTTCCTATGGGGCAGTTGCGTGTTCCTTACAGAATTATACTTCTGTTAACAATATAGGCAAGCAACGCAATTCTCCATCTGTTAAAATTTGCCCTTGTGTGATTAACTGCAGGGGTGCTGATCCACATGCTTTGGATGGGGAAAGCAAAACCCCTTACAATCTTGCATTGGGCTCAAATTTTAATGAAAATGAGGTGCTTAATCTATTGTCGGACACAAATACTTAATACATTCAAGGGAGTATATACCTAATGTGGTCAGAGATTGAAGCTGTACCCTTTGTTTGAAATGAAACCAGAGTTTCAGTTCTTTGTAATTATGTGAGTGAATTTTGTGCTGACGGATCTCCATTGAAAGACACCGCTGCTTGTGTTGCATGTTGTGGTCGGCAAGATTGCTGGGACTATACGTCTGAATCTTATATTGGAATTACAATGTTAGGGTGGTCTTTCATGCTTGATTTTGGAGGTCAGATGCATTGGAGGGTTGCAGTCTTTTTGTGTTGTAAAGCTGTTTTTTCACTTATCAGTTTTATTGTTTTTTGTTTTTAGAGTTCTATTTTTGTGGCAGGTTCAAGGCATTGGCCTTGGGTGCTTGTATTTTGTGTACATTTTGCTGTTATTTTTTCTTTTGTGGTGTAGCCTTTGTAGTTTGTATATCTGAATCTAAGTGAAAAGGATTAGCCTGCCTGTCCCTTCATTTGTTTAGTACATTTGGTGGGTGGGTGCTAGGGAGTAAGTTTATGAACTTGCCCGCTGGTTTGTTCGGAGGTCAAAATCTTTTTATTTTTATGTTCGCCGTACCAACTTGTTTGCGTGGGAAAAAAAGAAAGAATAGACACAACTGGAATTGGTGTAAAAATATCATTTATTTTGAATTACTGGAATTGGTGTAAAAATAATCCCTTGGTGTACTAATTCCTTCTTAAAGTTTTCTATATTTATTCTACTGAAGAAAATGTGAACGTATCGTGTATTGTCATGAAACACCAATTAGATGTTAACAAAAAAATAAAATAAGCAAATTAAGGAAATGTGTCCACAATAAGTGAGTCTTTTAAATTTGGTGAAAAATAAATGATTTAAAAAACCCTAAGAAAGTACAATCCAATAATGATCTGAGTAAATTTAGTCAAATAATTTTATTAATGTATCTTAGTAACTTTTTAAAATGAATATGCTAAAAAAATTGGTCAGAAGGAGTATTTGTGTCGTGGTAAAAATTAGCTGAGAGGTCAAATCATGGGAAGGAGTAGCAGAATTATTCTAGCGGAAAAGGAAAAAACAAAAGCATATATTTATAAAGAAAAAGCAGGAAACTTCACTAATCCCACTCCCACTACACAACATTTGCATAAATAACACATAAACAAAACAAACAACGTGAGTAAAAGCAAATTTGAAAATCATATCCCTGTCCTTCCTTTGAAGCACATCTTTCTATGTTTATGTTTAGCTTTCGGTCTGGAGACAACGACACCAGCTAAGCTATTTCCCCCTAGTGCCTATGTGTAAATGACCCCTCTGTCAAATCTCCATTTGCTTTCTTCTATTTTTTTTTTTTTGATATCCACGTTCCTGCGCTAAACAAGTCCTATTTGAGAATCGATTCCACGCTGTAAGTATCCAGAGTGAAAGAATGTAAGAAATAATTCCTTGATTATTCTTATTAATGAAAGACATATATATACAAGTTACAAGGAAGATTCTCTTCCTATTCTACCTAGGAATCCCTATTCTATAAGAATACTAACTTTACAATTATTGTAATATTATACTACTAATTAAGGTACAAACCTAAGTCTAATATTTATCAAATATACAAAGGAAAGGGATCCACTCGGATGAGCCATTCTCGGCTGGGCTAATATGGCCGATAAACTTTAACACACCCTTGATCATATGACGGCCTTCAGACGTTGAGATCGCTTCTAAAATCTTCAAAAAGGATCGAGGAAGACCTTTGTAAAGATTTCGCAATTTGATATCTCGAGCGAACATGGCAGACGCTGCATTTGTCCTTTTGCTACCTTTTCTAACAAAGTGAATATCCATCTCTATGTGTTTAGTACGCCGCCGAATCGATTACGTAAAGGTAGATGACACTTATATTATCATAATACACCAAGGTAACTTTCTCAATGGGACAATGGAGCTCTAAAAGAAGATTTCATAACCAACATGATTCAGAGACCACATTAGCTACCCCTCGATACTTACCGTGACTAACGTGAAAGCGTAGATTGACGCTGACACACCACGAGACCAAGTTGTTATCCAAACACATACAATATCCGTGACGCAGACCGTCCGTGTCGTGACAACCACCCCAATCAAGATTCAGATATGAGACCAATGTAGACGCCGACGGCGATACAAATGCAAACCATACTCGTTGTTTCCCGAATGTACCTAAGAATGCGTTTGAGTGCATTCATATGTTCAACTCTGGATCATGCATAAACAAACACACTTGACGCATATTATATGCAATGTCCGGTCGCGTGAACGCCGATACATCGGCGGCGCCAGAAGACTACGATACCGGCCTGATCTCATACGGAGAGCTACCGCGACTCCAACTTGGGTTTAATATCAACTGGAGTAGAAGTGGACTTACATGATGACATCCCAGCCCTCTCAATGATCTCTGCTGCATACTTTCTCTGTGATAAGAACAGTCCACTTGCATGACGAGTTACAACAATCCCCAAAAAGTAACTCAAATGGCCTAAGTCCTTCATGGCAAACTCAAAACTGAGCATTGTCATAATAGACTTGCACAAAGTATCAGAAGAGGCAGTCAAGATAATATCATCAACATATAACAGAATATAAGTCATAGAAGATCCTCGACGATATACGAATAATGAATTATCAGACCTGCTGTGAGAAAAACCCATAGTCGAAACAAAATCAGCAAACCTCTTATACCAAGCTCGTGGAGACTGCTTAAGCCCATACAAAGACTTATTCAATAGACAGACACGATTAGGATATCTAGTATCTCTAAATCCCAAAGGCTGATGCATATACACTGTCTCCTGAAGATCACCATGTAGAAAAACATTCTTCACATCTAGCTGATGAATGGTGTTGACACCCAATTTTGACCCTTCCGTCCAGTCATTAGCTATAAAATTAGACTAATTTTGTAAAATAATTTTTTATGATTTTTATAATAAAATACAGCGATGAAACATTAAATACAGACATAAATAAGCAATTTAATAATAACACCACATTTTACGTAGAGTTTTAAACACTTAGAGTCTCGCGTCCGCGTTTTTTAATTTTAAGCCCAGTCATAATTCTTAAAATAAAATAAATTAATAATAAATACGTAAAATAAATAATTTAGCAATGACGTCGTGTCAAGTGACATAGTCGCATTTATTAATACGCAAAACAATTTCATAACTACTTTTAAATAATAATGCACAATAAATAAGATTTTTAAATAATAGCGCCGCATTCTAAAATATTAAGCACTAATTAAATAGCACGCCCGCATTTATAACAATTAGATTAATAAAACACCTAAATAACTTAATCACAATTTATTAATTTAATTAATTAATAATACACCTAAAATTAACTCCTAAAATTAAATACCTAATACTTAAAATAACTAACACTTAATTAAAATACCCAACACCTCTTAATCACTCACCAGCCCACGCTGCCCAAACTCGCGACCGCGAATTCGCCAGCTTTCTTCCGCTCTATCACCAAAGACGCTTACTCCTCACTTTCCTCACCCACACAAGAAGACCCTCACTTCATCTTCATAAACGCAACCCTAAGAACAAACCCTAAAAATGCTATGTCGCTGCGCCTTCACCCTCGCACCCCCTCCAACACCCAACCGAGATTCTCGCCTGAGAATCCGACGACTTCCCTTACCTTCCTTACCCACACACACCCAACCAACGATTTCTTACCATAACTAAACAAATCCTTCAAATCGTTTACCTTATCGAATCACACGAAATCAGTGCTAGATCGCACGAATCAAGCACGAATCAGCACCAAATCTCGTCCCAAACCAGCCTTGATTACTTACCAACATTAGAACTCGAACCATGGCTATATAAAGAACATGCAAAGGCATAAGCGAGGGGGAACAGACGGCAGCAGTCCGATAGAGCACAGTAGAGCAGGGGAGAGCACAATACGACAGAGCATAGGCAGCAGAACATCTGAGCGAGCAAGTGGTTCAAAGACCTGCACCACTAACATAGCACGAATAGGAAGTTCGAACCCTTCTCTTCAATTCCACCAAGAAATCAAGAACAAACCTTGCCCTTTCATTTCGCGATCGCAAACCCAAAACCCGCCGAAATGGACCGACGACTTGATACGCGCTTCGTCACGCCGAGAAGGTAAATTCATCACTTTGCCCAACTTTCTATTAATTTATAGTCTTATGAAATGTATGACGACGATTGTTCGAGAAATATGTCGACGATATCGCTTGTTATCTATATGTCGATCGATATGAATCGTGTTCGCCGATGCTCGAATATGATGTCTGCTTAATTGATCTAGATGCCTTCTCGCTTTAAATTATTGTTTACGCATCCATTGCGGTGAGTGCAAATGATGTTCGTGTCGCTTAAGTCTTACCGAAATACGTTGTCGATACGGGTTAAAACACGACGCATGATTTAGTTAATTGGGACCCGAAGCCATCGTTTGAGTTCTTGATATCTATGAAAAGTCGATTATGAACCACGATTGGAAGTCGAAGTGTTCTGTTTGGATGATTATATGTATGTTCATTTCGTATCAAGAGAAAATGTTATCTTAGTTGATTAACTGATGTGTCGTAAGAAACATTCTGTTTATCTTCTGAAGCATGAATGACCCTCTTAGTAACCATATTTGCTTTGAACAATCTCCCTAAAAAAATTATTTGTTTGATATACATGTAATTGAACTCCTCGCTGGTAACTCGCTTGCACACGCTTTGTTTCCTACTCTGATTAAAACTGAATCGAGTCATGCGTGTCCATGTTTCTGATTTGGTTGTGTGGTTGAATTAGGCAATATTGTACCTTCCACTGCTGCAATAGATAATTTGTGCATATATACATCTACCCCCTTGTCTTGGTGATAAAATGGCTCTTACTTGATCATTTGTTTCTAGCAGAATGCTACCTTTAAGTGTTTGTCTCCTCATTTTATCTTATTTACCTACTGAACTGATTACGCGCATGCTGGGTATGCTTAATGATTAAATAACATTTGGGTCAAGCATATGGATTTACTGTCTAGCCCCTTTTACTTTTAAACTTTAGCATCTTTAACCCCCCTTTTAATATTTAAGCACCCTTTTAAGCCTTTAATACCTTTTAGCATCTCTTAATATTTTTAGCCTTTTTTAAACACTTTAGCTTTTATTATTTATTTCCTAACTTGCATTTTAAGCTGGAGATTCGCTTTTAGAAAATGTCGCGGTCGAAAATGGGCGTGACAGAAATGGCGACTCCACTGGGGATTTAAGGTTCTTAACCACAACAGACCTAGGGTTATTATTTGGCATTACTTTTTGCATTTAAATTTTGTGTGCTGTATTTGTTTTATTTATTTTAATTGCTACCGCCATCGCTTTCCTTAAACCGCATTCCGCTCATATTTCTTCCACTGAAAATTCACACAATCACACACTACATGCGAGGTGCGCTTGGTGCATCAAAGAAAATTCTTTCTTCAAAACCCAAATTTAGGAGAGTTGGTAATATACGTGGAGTGTCCTGGCCTAACCGGTGGCCGCGAGCCTTCTCACTCGAGTTGTCCGCCTGAACTCAAGGCCTAGAAAAGCCAAATCTTAGAAACTTAAGATAGAGCTATACCACCCTTTATTTTAGGGCATGCATGCATTTACCTTATGTGGGTCGGTCCTTGGCATCAACACCACAATTAGGAAGACACCAAACTTGTCGACGAGTTTCTCAACCCAACGGCCAACTAGCATATTATGTGTAGCGTGACAATGATAGACAAATCCAAGCCTAATCATGACATGCGGAAATTGGAAAAAGTGCACCGTCATTTGGTCGCCATTTCCAACAAAAGCATTATAGTTGGACGACTTGGACAAATCTATCATGACCTCGCATATGTGGCGTTTAGGCCTACCTCTGGCATAAAGAGGTCCCCATGCATATTAGGACTCGCTTGCAATATGACAATTTGTGTGCAACATATACTTGCTAAATGTTATTTACACTTTAGCAAAATCACGTACTTTACACTAACGCAGTTTGCTACATGTTGTCTAAAGGATTTATCATCTCCCCCAAAGGTCGATTTGTATTTGACTAAGCAATGACAGAGCATCGATATTTCACAAGATCAAAGGCGCGGTCCAGCGACATGACCGATTCAAGGGCATTTGAGCAGAACGAGTCGAACTCGCCTCGTTCCTATAAGCAAAGCAGGGGCCTCAGAAAAGAAAAGCAGCATAGATCCGATCGAGCAGCTTATTGGAACTACGTTCGACCTGATTCCCTTGACGGATACGTAGGCGGCCATATCGGCTTCGGTCCCACCTTTAGAATTTTACCCAATATTCGCTTGTAATGAACTACGTCATGACCTGATTCCCTCATGGGGATACGTAGGCGGCCTAAATCGGCTTCGGTCACACCATTAGGAAACTTTCCATTCGTTCTGAAAATAACAAGAATACACATAACATACAAGCAACTACATTGAGACCCACTTTAGGCCAGACACCCTTTTCAAAACTGGGACAATGTAGAAAACCAGACAGGGGTTGCAGGTCCAAGCAGGCCAGGCACGCAGATGTCAAGGAACAAGGCGGCGAAGTCAAATGCGAATCGACCCCCCCAAAACTCATAAATTTTCTTTGAGCGCAGTTTTTTTTATATTAACAGAAGCAGAAAGTGCAACAGCCAAAGCAGAAAATACGACAAAAAGTCTCTTCGCAGAAGCAGGAAAAGTAGCAGGGGCAGAAGATATGACAACAATCCAAAGTTCAAAGTCCGCACTAGAACAGCAGAAGCAGAAAAGGGCATCGACAATCAACAGTCAGAACTCTGAATTCTGCAACAAAGGCTAGCGCATCAGCGTGGGCATAAAGTCAAATTTGCAACCAACGCATCGCACCCAACAAAGGCATCATGACAATTCGTCAGTTGCAGCATTTAGCATGTCCGTGCAAGGACAACATCTCGGTATTTATCTGGCGTATCAGGGACGACATCTCTGCCCATAAAATTGCACTTCTCATATATATTTATCATTTTGTTTAAACAGGTATACACTAACGTTCTCCCAAGCTTAGCTTGCAGGAGCATTTATTCTACAGGAGCAGCAGCAACACGTCCAGGCAACGACGTTATCAGCACAGCAAGTCTACGCAATGACGCCAGCAGCAACACGTCCAGGCAACGACGTTATCAGCACAACAAGTCCACGCAACGACGCCAGCAGCAATACGTCTACGCAACGACGCCAAAGAAGAACACGCCCAGTAACGACGTTATCAAGACAAAGAAGTCTACACAATGACGCCAAGAAGAACATCGCCCAGTGCAACGACGTTATCAAGACAACACGCCCAGTAACGACGTTATCAAGAAGAACATCGCCCAGTAACGACGTTATCAAGACAAAGAAGTCTACGAATGACGCCAAGAAGAACACATCCGCATAACGACGCGATCAAGACAAAGAAGTCTACGAATGACGCCAAAGAATAACATCGCCCAGTAACGACGTTATCAAGACAACAAGTCTACGAATGACGCCAAAGAAGAACATCGCCCACCTAACGACGTTATCAAGACAACAGTCCACGCAACGACGCCAAGAAGAAGTCTACGCAATGACGCCAAGAAGAACATCGCCCAGTAACGACGTTATCAAGATAGCAAGTCTACGAATGACGCCAAAGAAGAACATCGCCCAGCAACGACGCGATCAAGACAACACTTCCAGTAACGACGCGACAAGAAGAACATCGCTCAGTGCAACGACGTTATCAAGAAAGAACATCGCTCAGTAACGACGCCAAAGAAGAACATCGCCTAGGCAACGACGTTATCGCAAGAACATCGCCCAGTAACGACGCTATCACCACAACAAGTCTACGCAATGACGCCAAAGAAGAACATCGCCCAGTAACGACGTTATCAAGACCGCAAGTTCACGAATGACGCCAAAGAAGAACACGCCCAGTAACGACGTTATCAAGACAAAGAAGTCTACGCGAACGACGCCAAGAAGAACATCGCCTAGGCAACGACGCCAAGAAGAATACGCCTACGCAACGACGCCAAAAAGAACACGCCCAAGCAAATGACGCTTATCAAGACAACAAGCCCGAACGACGCCATCATCAAGATATCACATCCACGCAGGATCTATTTCTATACTCAAATTGCATTTCTTACTCATGCTTTATTATTCTTGTCACGACTCGCCCGGCCCGTGGATCGTGCCTTACCGGCACCCAAGTAGTCATACATCGAGTAACCAATGAATATAAAACAAGACAGAAACGCTTTATAAAATAAGACACGCTTTATCTCAAGAAAAGCTTGCCTTTCAAGATAATATAAATAACCTGTGTTTGCGCTACATCCCAAATGTACAATAAGACTACTGCACTCTAAGGAAGTAAACAACTATGGATGGACAGGCTCCGCCATACCTCGATCACAAAACTATCTACAATACAGGAGATCATACCCAAAAGTAGAGCCTCCTATAAGATGGAGCTCCCGACACCAACGCAAAGATCCTAAGGACGTGGATCTAGCACTGCTGCCCTTACAACGCAGCCCTCGGGCGAGGTCAAGCATAACAGTACTAAGTATGCGAAATCAGAAAATACTTAAATGAAAACATATCATTTTAAAACCGCTTACAAATATGTGTGAAACAACCAAAAAACCGCACGAAGGCTACATCACAAACAAGAGCAACAATAAGTAATCAGAATAGTCTTGTTTAGGCCGCGAATGATCGATACAGGCCACTCGCCTCATCATCATTCTCGCAAGCCTAACTCGACTCGAGTCCGCATAGGCCACTCACGGGCCCGCATGGTATAACCCCGCATCGAGGGTAGCTACTCTGCATCGCCCCGACTCGCCGTCCGCACGGGCCACACATCGCATGAGGCATAACCCCGCATACTAACTCGAACTCTCGTAGCTCCGCATAGGCCCTCGACCCGCATTTAGGTATTCTCGAATCACGGTCCTGCATCACCGAGTCTACCCCGTGACGGAGGCAGCTTAACCCCTGTGATCATCTCAAGAGGAGCGATAAGATACTAACATAACAACTTATCTTTAAACAACATAAGCATAACAAGGATACTCACCTATACAAACTTAACAAGATACTAACACACATAGCATCATATCATGTCTACTTAAAAAAACATTTTTATTATACTTTTCACAATACAAGACTGTTATAAACACATAGTCAAAATTGGTTCTATTATAAATCTTCTGGTTATACTTACTTCCCATAAAGCTAGTATAACTCTTAAGCTTCGCTTTAAAACCAATTAGTTCTCTTCTAATATGATTCAAGAGTCTTTGAAATATTTTCGCTTTTTACTATTCAGCTTAAGCCAGGCATCACGTAAGTATTATTCAGCTTAAGCCGAGGCATTGCCGTAAGTATTATTCAGCTTAAGTCAAAGACATTGCCGTAGTTATATTGTAAAATATCATGCTTTAGGAAGAATCACATACCTTCTCAAATAAAACCACCGCCAAGTCAATATGTAGAGTCACCATAATAGTCACAGATATCTATTAAAGACTACTCAAGGTCATTCTAAACATGGGTTCATAATTCTACTAGAAGTCCAAAGACTTCCTATCCGTGAGCTATATAAGTTCATCAGGAAAACAAATTCTATGTAAGTACGCTTTGATTATTCTTCTTTAAACCCTTCTAAGTGATTAACACTTCAATTCTATTCGTGATATACTTCTAAGTATTTATACTCATTCTCATACTATATCGAAGTATTCTCTAATTCAAAAGAGGGTTAGGATTATTACCAAGCCCAATAATATCCTAGAAAAGTCGCTACCGAGCAAGGTTTTGCTCCTAAGTTGTATGCTCCAAGAACCTTAGACGTTTTTCACAACCTCTACTAAGTACTAAGGTATATGGGCTAGGGTATTTTGGGCATTATAACGATACAAGAAGACAACTTTTCTACCAAGGGAGGGGGTAGATTTCGGCAGTTAGTGGTAGGCTCTACCATATACCACAAGGGGAGGGAAGAGGTGTTTGGACGAAAAGCTTAAGGGAGAGGAGAGGATATTTAGACTTGGAAGATAACTTTGTGGATGAATAACTCTTCATCTCTTATTTATAGTCAAGCCTCGCCAACCAACGGCCAAGATGAAGACAAGTGCAAGGCAAGTGTAAGGCCAAGATCAAGCCAAGTGCACCCTACTCCTACTCCACAAAACACTCCACAAAACACTCCACAAAACACTCCACAAAACACTCCACAAAACAAGGCCTAAATAAGGACCCAATCGCCAAGGCTAACACTCCTCGACGCCCAATCGCCCAAAGCCACCCCACTTGTTTAATGCGAGGGTGACATGTCACCCTCCCGCTGGTCCAAAATGTTTCGCCTCTCTAAAAATCCGCAAAATAAGAAATGGCATAGCCGAATTTACTCTACTTAAAGTCGTGGAAACGCTTTAAAACGATTCCTTTAGTGAGTTGTGTACAAAATAAAACGCCCAAGGCTTATCTTTAAGGCAAGATTTTCGCATTTATTCCCCACGCATATACTGAAATACGGGTATTACATTCTCTCTTAGAAACATTCGTCCCGAATGTTCCTTCTCAAGACAAGCTTAACGATAAGATTCTTCATAACTTAAACAGCTTGCAAATGCCACACGCGCCACAAAACAACACTTAGGCATAAATGATAACGAAAATTTACAAGTAGGAAAGTGAATTACCCGGAGGTGCTGGGAATAAAGTGAGGATACTTCCGCCATGTCCTCCTCGGCTTCCCATGTCATCTCCTCCTCGAGCTCGCTCGCCACAAGACTTTGACGGAAGCCACGCCCTTCGCCCGCAGACGCCTAACTCCGACGATCGACTATCGCCATGGAATCTCTCATACGATAACCCCTGGCCACCGACATCGCATCGGTGCACTTAGATGGATCCCCGATACATCTCTCAAGATAGATACGTGAAACACGGATGCACCGCCTCCAGACGGACGGCAGATTCAACTCGTAGTAACCTTGCCTACCTCGCGACAACTCAAACGCCCAATGTACCTAGGGCCGAGCTTCCTTCTTCCCGAATCTCATCACACCTTCATGGGTGACACTTTAGAAAACCCAATCATGAACCTCGAACTCAAGATGCCGACGACGATGATCATACGATTGCCGACTCGAGTCGTTAATAGCCGCCTGATAAGCTTCACCTTATCCATCGCCTCGCTGCACCAACCGTCCCACTAGCCGCCCCGCCCACATCGAACCAACCTATAGGCGACCGCACTTCTCCCATACAAGGCCTCATAAGGCGCCATCCGAATACCGGAGTGGTAGCTATTATTATACGCGAACTCAACCAGAGGCAAATGATCCTCCCAACTACCACTAAAGTCAATAACAGCTCGCAGATATCCTCGCAGTCCGATAGTCCTCGTGGATGAAATGCAGACTGTGCTCACCGCCCCTAAACCCTCTCGGAAGGACCTCCGGTTAGCCGAAACCGGGCTCTCTATCCGATATGATCGGCAGGGACTCCACGCACCGACGATCTCTGATGTAAAGTCCGCATAATCTCACCAAAAAGTCGCCCCGACGGAAGAAAGTGGGCTGATTTCACCACCGTCGATGATAACCCATATAGAATCATGTCTCCTCCGAAAGCGAGGTAATCCTGATGAAGTCCATGTTGATTACCTCCCACTTCCGTGTCGATCTCAATCGCTCAGAATAAACCACCGGCCTCGTGCTCTACCTTCACCGGCCGACAACACGCACCGAGCTACGAACTCGCAACGCCTCTTCAAGCCATCCCACCAATACACGATCTAAGGTCGTGGTACATCTTGGTCGACTTTGACGGATAGAGTAACGCGCGCAGGTGCTTCCCAAGAACTCACGCCAAGTCTCAAACATCCGGAACACATACCGCTCTCAAACCTTAGCACCCCATCGTGCTACTCAGACCTTGCCCTCTCAAGAGTCAGATCACGATATCGAATCAAAGCCGATCTCAACCGCCGCTCTTCACCTCCTCGACGACGGAAGACTCGAACCTCACGAACTCTAACCCCACCGCTATCGTAATCAATCAAACGGACACCAAGGCTCGCTAATCGATGCAAATCACGAACCATGTCCCTCCTCTCTAGTCGCACATCCGATAGGCTCCCATCGACCTACGACTCAAGAGCATCCGCCACAACATCGCCTTCCCGTGGTATAGATATCAACATCGTAATCCTTAAGCAACTCTAACCACCGCCTCGCCGTAAGTTCACCTCCTCCGTCAAGATATACCGAGGCTCTGTGGTCCGTATAAATATCCACGTGAACCCCATACAAATAGTGCCTCCAGATCTTCAAAGCGAATCACTACCGCTAACTCCAAATCACGCGGGTAGTTCCTCTCGTGTTTCTTCACCGTCGGACGATATGCTATAACTCGCCATGCCGCATCAACACACATCCCAACCCGATGCCCGACGCATCACAATACACGACATAACCATCCGACCTCCGAAGAGTAAGAACGGCTGCCGCTTCTTTCAAAGAATCGAAACCCCGCCACAAGCATCACCATCAAACTTGGCCGCCGAGTCACCAGTCAATGGTGCGTAGATAGAAGCAAACTTCTCCACGAACCGCCGATAATAACTCGCAAGGCCCGTAAAATCGCGAACCTCGCTTGAGTAGCAGGTCTCGCCAAGTCTCGATCGCTTCGATTCGCCAGACAACTCGAATGCCATCACCATAATATGCCCAAGAAACGCCATCAAGTCAACCAAAACTCACATTTGGAAAACTTGGCGCATAATCGCTGGTCTCCGAGAATCACAAGACAGCCTCCTCAAATGCCCGCATGCTCCCGCTCGAGCGAGAATAAACCAAGATATCATCAATGAACACTATCACAAACGTGTCCAAAATGGTTTGAACACTCGCTCATCAAATCCATGAATACCACGAGCATCGTCAACCCAAAAGACATGACTGAACTCATAATGCCCGCATCGTCCGAATGCACTGTGGACATCCACCTCTCGACTCGCACTGATGATAGCCCGATCGCAGATCAATCTTGAGAAACATCTCGCACTCGCGAATCGGGTCGAACAAATCATCAATCCCGGGAGGTATTCGTTTTAATGGTCACCTTGTTCACCGTCGTAATCAACACACGCTAGCGCCCCGCCCTTCTTCTTCACGAACAATACCGCGCTTCTGGAGAAACACCGGGCCTAATGGCCCTTCTCTAGCAAATCCCTGCCGATCCTTCACTCTCTCAACTCGGCAAAGCCATTCGTATGGCGAATGGAAATAGGCCGAGTATCCGCAATATGTCAATACAAAACTCAATCTCCTCTCGTGAGGGATACCCGAGGTCATCCGGGAACACGCCGGGAACTTCACGACTACGAAATCGATCAAAATCTGTACCGCAGCCTCAGATCAAACACTGAACTAGATGGTAGATATACCCTTCTCGCACCATCTTCCTAGCCTCGAGGTAGGAAATAAACCTACCATACCGTGCTCTCCCACTCAACAACCGGCCTCAGAAACCGGAACTGCATTACTCTCCTTCAGCCTACATTGGCATAGCAAGAAGCTAGCCAATCCATCCCCATGATCACGCCAAGTCAATCATCTCCAACTCTATCAAGTCGGCTAGGGTCCGACGATCAGAATGGTCACAGACAAGCTCTATATACCCGCCGAGCTACCACCGAATCCCATCGCGTAGCTACCTCGAAAGTGGTCTATGGACTCGTGCTCTATCCCTATCCTACTAGCAACAAGGGAGATATATAGGACAGTAGTAGAACCCGATCTATCAATGCATACACATCAAACCGAACCGATAAGGTACACATCGCGAGGCCTCCGATCTCGCTTACCGACAAAGCATAAATGCGCTCGAGGACCGCTAGAATCGACCCGAAAGCCACGACCGCCGCGACTGGCCGACCTACGAGTACCTTCTCCGGGCGAGTAATCTGGGGACGGGAAGCGCCACGTAACCCGGGCGTCGGGCCCTACCACCACGCTTCGGCCGACAGCCCGCAGTGACCTCGCCGCTACAATCGTAATAAGATCCATAAGAGTACCACACTTCCGTAATGGGATCCCCGACGGCCACACCGGGGTGGTCCCGATCGCCGCACTCGCTACTCAACGTCAAGCTCGCCCCGGCCCGCCTCGAAACTCGCCAGGCCGAGGACGCGTGCAGAGTGCTCGAGCCGGGCCGTGGTGCGACCCAGATCGCCGAGGCCGCCACCACGATAACCACCGTAAAACCTCCCGCCCCGGCCTTCTTCTCGGCGTCCGCCCACTCGCCGACCGCGCCTCGCATCCTGTGCGAGCTCGCACGCGGTAATGTCCATACCCTACCGGAGAGAAACCCCGCACATGACTTCGCCATATAGTCGCTTCAGCCAAAGGACATACGGTGTACCCTATCCTCCATATCGCTACTAACGCCGGGACATATCGAGCCAATGAATCAAACTCGACATTGTACTTCGACAAGGGCCCTCTCTCGCCTCAAAGAAGAAAAATCTATCACCCCGCGCCTCCTCATCCGCGGAGGCAAGAAATGAGTGAGGAAAGCCTCTCGAGAACTCGCCCCAAGTGGGACGCAGGTTTCCCGATAACTCCCATGAATCAACCAATCGATCGCGTATCACGCTTATGTGAACCAAAGATCACTGACTCGGTCTCCGACGCCCGATCACTCTCAAAATCCTTCGACCGACGGATGAACTCGCGATCATCCTCCGCCGACCCATAAAACTCCGGGCTACAACTCAAGAAATCTCGTAGCCTCAAACTATTCGCCGTGTACCACGGCGATCGAGCCGAGCTGAATCGAATCGCCGATCCAATCTCTCTCAGACGGGCCACAACTTTAGCCAAAGTCGGGCCATCTCTCAGAGCCTAACTCTCCGCCTCAGCCGCGGGACGAGAGGTACCGTGGTTCGTGGCCGGGCGGCGCCATAGAACTCGCCGCCTCGCATGGATCGGGCCTCGAGCCTCGTGACTGGGTGTCTCGCTAGCAGCCTCCGCTTTGCCCTTCGGGCCCGGTTTTACGCGAGGCATAATCAGCATAGAAAGGAATACGTTAGAGGGTCCAACCTATAACATGCCTCTAAAGCACGATCTCGTAATGAGAAGAATGGAAACCAATCCTAAATATCCTATAGCCTCCTCGATTATTGGTGTGGTGCACAACACACCGATAATCAAGACTTACTAGATACGAGACACTTTCCGAGGATTAATCGCTCGATACCACTTTTGTCACGACCTGCCCGGTTCGTGGATCGTGCCTTACCGGCACCCAAGTAGTCATACATCGAGTAACCGGAATATAAAACAAGACAGAAACAGCTTTATAAAATAAGACACGCTTTATTCAAGAAAAGCTTGCCTTTCAAGATAATATAAATAACTCATGTTTTAGCTACATCCCAAATGTACAATAGTACTACTGCACTTCTAAGGAAGTAACAACTATGGCGGCCATACCCTCGATCATAAAACTATCTACAATACAGGAGATCATACCCAAAAGTAGAGCCTCCGAGAAGATGGAGCTCCCGACACCAACGCAAAGATCCTAAGGATGTGGATCTAGCACTGCTGCCTTACGCAGATGAACGCAGCCTCGGCGAGGTCAAGACAACAGTACTAAGTATGCGAAATCAGAAATACTTAAATGAAAACATATCATTTTAAAACCGTTTACAAATATGTGTGAAACAACCAAGGAAAACCGCACGTAGTGCTACATCACAAACAAGAGCAACAATAAGTAATCAGAATAGGTCTTGTTTAGGCCGCGAATGATCGATACAGGCCACTCGCCTCATCATCATTCTCGCAAGCCTAATCTCGACTCGAGTCCGCATAGGCCACTCACATGGGCCCGCATGAGGTATAACCCCGCATCGAGGGTAGCTACTCTGCATCGCCCCGACTCGCCGTCCGCACGGCCACACGCATCGCATGAGGCATAACCCCGCATACTAACCTCGAACTCTCAGAGCTCGCATAGGCCCCCGACCCGCATGAGGTATTCTCGAATCACGGTCCTGCATCACCGAAGTCTACCCCAGACGGAGGCGCCTTAACCCCTGATCATCTCAAGAGGCGAGCGATAAGATACTAACATAACAACTTATCTTTAAACAACATAAGCATAACAAGGATACTCACCTATACAAACGTTACAAGATACTAACACACATAGCATCATATCATGTCTACTTATCAAACCATCTTTATTATACTTTTCACAATACAAGTCTGTTATAAACACATAGGCAAACTTGTTTCTTTTATAAATCTTAAGTGGTTATACTTACTTCCCATAAAGCTAGTATAACTCTTAAGCTTCGCTTTTAAAACCAATTAGTTCTCTTCATAATATGATTCAAGAGTCTTTGAAATATTTTCATTCTTTACTATTCGTGCTTAAGTGAGGCATCGCTGTAAGTATTATTCAGCTTAAGCCAGGCATTGCCGTAAGTATTATTCAGCTTAAGTCAAAGACATTGCCGTAGTTATATTGTAAAATATCATGCTTTAGGAAGAATCACATACCTTCAAAACCACCGCCAAGTCAATATGTCGCGCAGAGAGTCACCTATAATAGTCACAGATATCTATTAAAGACTACTCAAGGTCATTCTAAACAGTGGGTTCATAATTCTACTGTAAGTCGGGCAAAGACTTCCCTATCCGAGCTATATAAGTTCATCAGAAAACACCCATGTAAGTACTTTGATTATTCTTCTTTAAACCCTTCTAAGTGATTAACACTTCAATTCTATTCGTGATATACTTCTAAGTATTTATACTCATTCTCATACTATATCGCAAGTATTCTCTAATTCAAAAGAGGGTTAGGATTATTACCTCGGTAAGCCCAATAATATCCTAGAAAGTCGCCGAGCAAGGTTTTGCTCCTAAGTTGTATGCTCCAAGAACCTTAGACGTTTTCACAACCTCTACTAAGTACTAAGGTATATGGGCTAGGTATTTTGGGCATTATAACGATACAAGAAGACAACTTTTCTACCAAGGGAGGGGTAGATTTCTAGGCTAGTGGCAGGCTCTCGCCATATAACACAAGGAGGGAAGAGGTGTTTGGACGAAAAGCTTAAGGGAGAGGAGAGGATTTTTAGACTTGGAAGATAACTTTGTGGATGAATAACTCTTCATCTCTGGGGGTATTTATAGCTCAAGCCTTGCCAACCAATGGCCAAGATGAAGACAAGTGCAAGGCAAGTGTAAGGCCAAGATCAAGCCAAGTGCACCCTACTCCTACTCCACAAAACACTCCACAAAACACTCCACAAAACACTCCACAAAACACTCCACAACACAAGGCCTAACAGACCCAATCGGCCAACACTCTTTGACGCCCAATCGCCCAAAGCCACCCCACTTGTTTAATGTGAGGTGACATGTCACCCTCCCGTTGGTCCAAAATGTTTCGCCTCTAAAAATCCGCAAAATAAGAAATGGCATAGCCGAATTTACTCTACGAAAGTCGTGGAAACGCTTTTGAAAACGATTCCTTTAGTGAGTTGTGTACAAAATAAAACGCCCAAGGCTTATCTTTAAGGCAAGACTTTTCAGACGTATTCCACGCATATACCGAAATACGGGTATTACAATTCGCCTCGCAGCTTATGCACTAACTCTTTCGAGCTTTAGTCTACAGTGACGATTGCAGCAGCGACAACATATCCGCATTCACAATCGCAACACGCCCGCAAAGGCGAAATCACAAAGATTTGCAAAGATCGCATCAACACAAAGCAGCATCACATTTTTGCAGATAACCTTTTCTACTCACGGTTGCATTACTTTTAAAATTATGCATCATCATTTCGCTTAACAGCATGCACTAACCGCTTGTTTGAAGTCTTAGCACGCAGGAGCAGGAGCACAACGTGGATTTTCTCTACAAATCGGCAATTTGTTGGGGCCAACCTTCCCAATGAACGGCGAAGCGCCTGCCGCCGCCCACTTCCACATCACCATAGAACCCAGCACCATAAGCCATAGCGGTACACCCCAGGTTCAAGCCAGTTATTTTTATTTTTTACTTTTTGCACCATAGCCCAGTGTCATCATAACTCGACACTGGGACAAGCTTTGAGTCCGCGTTAGCCCGCCTTGGTATTTTACCCTGGCAGCCCAGTGTCGTCATAGCTCGACACTGGGACAGATTTTGATTTTTTACGTCAGCCTTGCCTAATTGCCCAACATTCTAATTATGAGGGTCGAGACAAAATTGGCTATGAGTCAACGTCTTTGTCCGAAGATTCTTCCATCATCTCCATACAAAGAGGGACAGCTGTTGACACCCAATTTTGACCCTTCCGTCAAGTCATTAGCTATAAAATTAGACTAATTTTGTAAAATAATTTTTTATGATTTTTATAATAAAATGCAGCGATGAAACATTAAATACAGACATAAATAAGAAATTTAATAATAACACCACATTTTACGTAGAGTTTTAAACACTTAGAGTCTCGCGTCCGCGTTTTTTAATTTTAAGCCCAGTCATAATTCTTAAAATAAAATAAATTAATAATAAATACGTAAAATAAATAATTTAGCAATGACGTCGTGTCAAGTGACATAGTCGCATTTATTAATACGCAAAACAATTTCATAACTACTTTTAAATAATCATGCACAATAAATAAGATTTTTAAATAATAGCGCCGCATTCTAAAATATTAAGCACTAATTAAATAGCACGCCCGCATTTATAACAATTAGATTAATAAAACACCTAAATAACTTAATCACAATTTATTAATTTAATTAATTAATAATACACCTAAAATTAACTCCTAAAATTAAATACCTAATACTTAAAATAACTAACACTTAATTAAAATACCCAACACCTCTTAATCACTCACCAGCCCACGCCCTGGCCCAAACCGCAACCGCGACCGCGACGACCCGCTTTCTTACGCGCCTCATTTCACCTACTCCTCACTTTCCCTCAGCCCACAGCAAGACCCTCACTTCATCTTCATAAACGCAACCCTAAGAACAAACCCTAAAAATGCTATGTCGCCGCGCCTTCACCCTCGCACCCCCTCCAACACCCAACCGAGATTCTCGCCTGAGAATCCGGCGACTTCCCTTACCTTCCTTACCCACACACACCCAACCAACGATTTCTTACCATAACTAAACAAATCCTTCAAATCGTTTACCTTATCGAATCACACGAAATCAGTGCTAGATCGCACGAATCAAGCACGAATCAGCACCAAATCTCGTCACAAACCAGCCTTGATTACTTACCAACATTAGAACTCGAACCATGGCTATATAAAGAACATGCAAAGGCATAAACAGAGGGCAGCAGTAGAGCAGGGGAGAGCACAATACGACAGAGCATAGGCAGCAGAACATCGGGAAAGGAGCAAGGACTCAGCACCCAGACCACTAACATAGCACGAATAGGAAGTTCGAACCCTTCTCTTTCAATTCCAGCCAAGAAATCAGCAAACAAACCTTGCCCTTTCATTTCGCATCGCAAACCCAAAACCCGTCGAGTGGACC
Source organism: Przewalskia tangutica (assembly GCA_029844215.1). Classification (NCBI taxonomy): domain Eukaryota; kingdom Viridiplantae; phylum Streptophyta; class Magnoliopsida; order Solanales; family Solanaceae; genus Przewalskia; species Przewalskia tangutica. The sequence goes on along the minus strand of CM056735.1, from coordinate 85,429,701 downwards.
GACGACTTGATACGCTGCCCCGGGTCGCTGCCCGGAGAAGGTAAATTCATCACTTTGCCCAACTTTCTATTAATTTATAGTCTTATGAGCTGTATGACGTACGATTGTTTGAGAAATATGTCGGGACGATATCGTTTGTTATCTATATGTGCTGACTGATATGAACTGTGTTCGTCGTCGATGCTCGAATATGATGTCTGTTTAATTGATCTAGATGCCTTCTCGCTTTAAATTATTGTTTACAGATCCATTGCAGTGAGTGCAAATGATGTTCGTGTCAAGCTTAAGTCTTACTGGAAATACGTTGTCGATACGAAGTTAAAACACGATGCATGATTTAGTTAATTGGGACCCGAGTTTACTGTTTGAGTTCTTGATATCTATGAAAAGTCAGTTATGAACCACGATTGGAAGTCGAAGTGTTCTGTTTGGATGATTATATGTATGTTCATTTCGCATCAAGAGAAAATGTTATCTTAGTTGATTAACTGATGTGTCGTAAGAAACATTCTGTTTATCTTCTGAAGCATGAATGACCCTCTTAGTAACCATATTTGCTTTGAACAATCTCCCTAAAAAAATTATTTGTTTGGTATACATGTAATTGAACTCCCTCATGGGGTAACCTGCTGTTGGCACATGTTTGTTTCCTACTCTGATTAAAACTGAATCGAGTCATGCGTGTCCATGTTTCTGATTTGGTTGTGTGGTTGAATTAGGCAATATTGTACCTTCCACTGCTGCAATAGATAATTTGTGCATATATACATCTACCCCCTTGTCTTGGTGATAAAATGGCTCTTACTTGATCATTTGTTTCTAGCAGAATGCTACCTTTAAGTGTTTGTCTCCTCATTTTATCTTATTTACCTACTGAACTGATTACGCGCATGCTGGGTATGCTTAATGATTAAATAACATTTGGGTCAAGCATATGGATTTACTGTCTAGCCCCTTTTACTTTTAAACTTTAGCATCTTTAACCCCCTTTTAATATTTAAGCACCCTTTTAAGCCTATAATACCTTTTAGCATCTCTTAATATTTTTTAGCCTTTTTAAACACTTTAGCTTTTATTATTTATTTCCTAACTTGCATTTTAAGCAGGAGATTCGCTTTTAGAAAATGTCGCGGTCGAAAATGGGCGTGACAAATGGGCCATGATTTCGAAAGAGCCAAACTGAGCACATTACGAATGGTAGCCGGCTTGACCACTGGGCTAAATATCTCACCACAATCTACACCAACCTGCTGAGTCTTACCATCACCTACAAGTCTAGCCTTATGCCTTGCAAATGAACCATCAGAATTTTTCTTATGAACAAAAGTCCACATAGACCGAATAATATTAACACCAGATGGACGGGGTACCAACTCCCACATCTTATTATCAATAAGAGCATTATATTCATCGATCATGGCAATTTTCTAATTAGGGTCATTTAAGGCAGACACAGGATTACGGGGTAATGGGGATTTAAAAACATTATAATTCAAATTGAAATGTGTTTTTGGCTTAAAAATACCCCGTTGACTACGCGTGACTGAACCAAGACTCTGGGATGGATTGAGTGAATTTTGGAAAGTTTGTGAAATGTCGGAAATTTCCGTCGACGGCGCCGCGACGCGGGGAACTGGCGCCGCGGCGCCAGAACTACTGCAGGGCTCTCTGGACATTTGGCGTCGTGGCGCCTCTGTGCAGGGCCGCGGCGCTGCCTCGCAGGAATTTTGGCGTCGTGGCGCCTCAATGCAGGGCCGCGACGCTGAGGACCGGTTTAACGTATTTTCTGGCAAACCTGAAAAATGACGAAGAATATAGGGGGAAATAACATCATTCAAAAAATCATAAGAAGTAGGTATGAGTTTTTCTACTTTAGAAAAAGAAAATTGGGTTTCATCAAAGAGAACATGACGACTAATGATGATTCGTTTAGAGGACAAATCAAAACATTTATAACCATAGTGATTTGACGGAAAAACCAAGAATACACAAGGAGTAGAACGTGCCTGAAGTTTGTTGATTGTAGTGGATGGAAACAGTGGATAACATAAGTATCCGAATACCATAAGATGAGTGTAGGACGAAGTCTTATTGTATAACACTTTGAGAGGGGAGGAATATGTCAAACATTTAGAGGGAAGAATATTTAGGAGATCGGTAGCCATTTGTAGTGCATGATGCCAAAATAATGGAGGAACGGAAGAATGAACTAATAAAGTGCGGACAATATTATTAATGATACGATTTTTTCGCTCAGCTTTCCCATTTTGTGAAGACGTATGAGGACAAGAAAAACAAAAAATTATCCCATTTTTAGCACAAAACTCCCTAAATTCCCCATTATCATACTTTTTGCCATTATCACATTGAATGTTTTTGATTTCCCGTTCGAATTGCGTTCTTATGAAGGCTCTAAATTTTATGAAGATGAAAAAAACTTGAGATTTTTTCTCAATTGGAAACGCCCATAAATATTTAGTATAGTTATCTAAGAATAGAACATAATAACGATGACCCATAGAACTGAGAATCGGAGATGTCCATAAATCGCTATGAATAATTTCAAATGGCATAGCAGTAGTAGAATTTGAAACTACAAATGATAATTTAATAATCTTTCCCAAAGCACAGGATTGACAAAGTGGAGTACTACGCGTACCCTTACAAGAAATATACTTATGTCTATCTAAAGAAGATAAAATAGACGACCCCGGATGACCTAGACGAGCATGCCACAAGGAAGGAGCAAGAGCTGCAAAGGTGGATGACATAGCTTGACGCGAGATGCTGAGACTTGGTGTGATTAGATAGAGGTCCCCCCCACTGTTACACCTCATGAGATGACTCCCCGTTTTGAAATCCTTTACAGAAAATCCAAATGGATCAAAATTAATAGAAACCCAGTTATCAGTTGTGAATTTACGGACATATACCAAATTTTTAATTAATTTTGGGGCATGAAGGGTATTTTTCAGGACAAGTGGTGGATGAGGAGGGGACAAAGTTTTATGACCATAACCCTTAATTAGAATAGAATTGCCATTACCAACAGTTATACCACAATTAGTGCTCAAATTGGAATAAGACGAGAGAGTACCTTGATCGGATGCCATGTGGGTAGTGGCGCCGGTGTCCATGTACCAATTAGGGTCCGATTGAGTCAAGCCAAATGTGTGCATCGCTGCTTCAATGTCGGTCTGAGTGTGCCCCACTGCGTGGTGGTCCTGATGGGGGTGAGGCCCAAGTATCTTGATCTTGGACCGCCATACGTCTGATGCACTCGAGTCTGCGGGGAGAAGCTGGGCCGCGGTGCGTGTACGGGCTGATATTGAGGCGCCGCGGCGCTGTAAGGTTGTGCCGCGGCGCTGTAAGGCTGAGCCGCGGTGACTTGCGGCGCTGGGACCCACTGCCACTGACCAGAGGGCCCCTGTGGGTTCCAGGATTGCTGCTGCTGCTGCTGCTGACGGTTGCCCCCGTTGTTGCCGCCACGATTCTTGCCATTATTCTTCCGATTTTGGCCTTTCTTACCACCCCCGTTGTTGTGATTTTGGGTCACGTTGGCTGGATTGAAAGAAGAAAAATTGGAAGCAGTCATCATACCGATAGGACTGGCCCCAATCGCCACTTTCTTAGCTAATCCGGCTTCTTCCAAAGTAAGCATAGAACGGGCTTGATAAAATCCTGGCAGGGGGTTACTCTGACGAATAACTGAAGCAACACCGCTATAGGCCTCTGACAGGCCTGCAACCATCTGAAGAACTAGACGACTATTAGAGATAGGAGAACCCACGTTGCTGAGTTGGTCTGCCAAGTCCTTGAGGCGTTTGCAATAAGAAGAAACGTTTTGAAAATTCACCATGGCCACCTGTGAAAATTCCTGTTCAAGGATAACAATCCGAGAATGACTGTTATCTTGGAAGATATCTCGCAATCGATCCCACGCTGCCATAGCTGTGGAGTTGGGTTCCATAATCGTCTGCAAAAGGTCCAAGGAAATAGTGGCATAAATCCACTGAAGAACCTTGGAATCAAGCATGTCCCATAATTCTGGGTCTGCTTCTTTAGTGAGCACAGTAGATGTAGACGCCTTATCACCCTCCTTTGAAGGAGTAGGAGGGATGATGTGGTGAAGAACTTTATGTGCTTTAACATGAATCTTGAATAACTCCGCCCACGTCCCATATTGGACGTTTTCAAGATCAAGAACAATAGGGATGACACTCTTGATGTTAGAAACTGAGAGGGCAGGATGAAAATTGTTCTTATCAGCCATAGGGAATAAAACAACAAGATTCGGAGAAGGGAATTTGGGAGAGAGGATTTTGGAAGAGAAGATACTCGGTTTTGTTAAAAAGAAAGAACACAAAAATCGAGAATTTGAGGATCCACAAATCCTAAAAAGAGAAGAAATTTTGAGGAGCGGAAGCGAGGTAAATAGAACCTAGACTCTTGATACCATGAAAGAATGTAAGAAATAATCCCTTGATTATTCTCATTAATGAAAGACATATATATACAAGTTACAAGAAAGATCCTCTTCCTATTCTACCTAGGAATCCCTATTCTATAAGAATACTAACTTTACAATTATAGTAATATTACACTACTAATTAAGGTACAAACCTAAGTTTAATATTTACCAAATATATAAAAGAAAGGGACCCACTCGGATGGGCCATTCTCGGCTGGGCCAATATGGCCGATATACTTTAACATAGAGCTCCTTAACTCTCCATTCTTTATCATTGGACTGTGCCCGGGGGCTAAGCTATTTCTTCTACTTTTCTCACATGTTAAACACTGCATATGGTCACATAAACTACCAATATACTAATATATCTTTGTTTTCTTTTCTTTAACATATAATCAAATTATCAGCATCGCTTTAATCAACTTTTCTCTTCCATTTCCTTTTCCTCTCTTAATCCAAGATTACTTATCTTTAAGGAGTCGTTTGGTTCACATAACAATTATGCGTGATTATAATGTAAAAATTATTTATGCAATGAAGGATTATTATGTGGTGAATGATATTGAATAGATTGTTATTCCATCTGTTCCAAAACAAGTGTTTCCTTAGCAAAACATATTTATCCCAAAATAAGCGATACTTTAGGAATTTAAGATTAAAATTGACAAGTATTTCTAACTACGTCATTAACATTAAAGAAGCAATCCTCTTTAGTATTGTTCAATTCTCAAAAATATCTAATAAATAAAGGTGGTTTAATCAACTCCATGTATTTGTTGATTTCTTAATCGGTGTGATTTTTGCTAAAGCGACAGTTATTTTGACATAGAGGGAGTAGACATGAATTATTTAATTTGAAAGTTTTTTTTGTCTTTAAATAGATTAATCCGACTATATATATATATATATATATATATATATATATATATATATATATATATACTTATTACATTCTATCTGGTAAAAAATACATAAATTTCCTCATAATTTAATGTATCTATTATTTATTACTGTTGTTAACACTCAAAAAATACTTTTAAGTGTTAAGCCGAATCGAGTGACAACCGAAGGTGAAAACCTCAAAATGAGCAGGCAACAGAGTTCTAAGGTGATAACCGAACTGACTCATAGCTGAATTTATTAGTCCTAGCCCTCGGCTAGAAAAGCTTCATCGGTTGTTACGATAGCCTGACCGAGTCACAATTCCAAAAATGACCGAGACCCACACATATTTGGACGTCTCGAAGACCATGTCAAAGAATCCTCTAGACCCCAAGAAATGGTAACAACCAGCAATATCTAGAAGAAAGTGTCATTAATCGTGCAAGAGGAAAGCAAGGAGTAAAAATCGACACCACCTCCTCATAGTTGGCTAGTGAATTTAGTGGGTAATCTAGTGGCTAACATAAGGGATCATGTTTTATTTTTCCTGTACTATAAATATAGAATCATTTGTACATAATAAATACGCCCAATCAATCGAACAATTTATTTTATATATCTTTATTTTGTCTTTATTGCCTTTATTGCAGTCGAACTGTATTTATGGTTCTTACCACCTAGTTTACTTAATCACCGTACCAACGTTTTCTGGAGTAGTTGGGGAACCCATTGTTGAAAGTTAGGGTTCCGCGTTCAACCAAAATCTCTTAGTTAATGAATCAATTTATCATATGATTTTGTTAGCCGATAGAAGACATATATTTAAGACAGAAACAAATTTGGCACGCCCAGTGGGACCATAGGTGACTCCAAGCGAAGTTTGATTCTCCAGGTCAGGATCACGCTTGGCGTATGCACCTAAGGTCTAGTAAGAAAATGAACCCAGAGTCCAGTCCATATCCTAAACAGAATCCTCTTAGAAGGAACAACAAGCCACCATTTTCCTCGGGTATGCCTACATTGGTTGATACCCCTCCACTCCATCCATCAACCCACAACAGAGCTTAGTCAACATGAAGGTACAACTGTCATGACCACATAATTCATTATATAGTAGATTGACTTAGGAATCCACGACATTATGTGCCATGTTTTCAAATAGTTGGCTGACATTGTCAATCTAATGGTGCATAATGAGGTTCAGCAGGCGACGGAACTGGAAGCCAATCGACTGAATCCAGGAAAATGTTTGGCTAGTTCTGACATCCCTCTGATGTGTGGCACTGTGCAACATGCAATTGTGACTCCAGGTGTTGTTCCTCAACCGAATGTGTATTAGTCAGTACCTATCAGGTACAACTGATAACACACCTAGGAGCATAAGCCCAATCACTTGGTAACCAGTATATTGTATGGTTCCCACCAAATGCTGGGGGCAAACTGTGCCATGTCGTACGCTCGTACAAACGATGACATGTCGTACGCTCCTACAAACGACCCTATGAAGCATGCGACTAATGTTGGCCAGCCAAATTAGCAGTCGGTGGCCCCTGAATATGACCCTGCCCGGCTATCCGGTGATGTTGTATACAACGGGACACAATTCCAGCAGTCACAACAGGTACCCAATCCATACCATCCAGGAAGCACAAACTTTCCAAGAACGACTGATGTCTAGGGAAAGCAGACATGGAACACTGTTCCACTTTATCCTCAGGCTCCGTCGTTATTCCAGGAGCTCAAGTTGTAGGCTTTGGTGGTTATGTCCAACAACACTAATGGGGATATACCCTACCTATTGTAATGGTCAGCAAAATACCTACAACTTTCATAACCCTGCTCAACAAGGTACAAAATGGAGGCCTCCAGTTCAGAACGCCTACCAGCCGGTTCCAGCTAAGAATCGGCAGAGGACTTCACAACTGATGAATCTTGAAACTATCGCGAATACCATGAGGACGTACTTTGGCATCCAACTAAAACCCTTGGACATGCCTGTTTACAGGAAGCCCTACCCAGATTGGGTAGCTCGGGTAGCACCATTGCCAAGAGAGATCAAAACGCCTGATATCGCCACCTTTTCGGGTGATGACGACAAATATACCATTGAGCATATCGGCAGATTTACTACCCAATATAGTGAGGTTGGCCGGAACGAGTATCACATGTTGCAGTTGTTCCCCGGTTCTCTAACTGGAACATTATTTTCCTGGTACTCATCCTTGACTCCAGACTCCGTACAAAAATGGGCTGACATAGAGCATTGTTTATATGGTAGATTTTATTGGCCCCAACCTCAAGTCACTGTAATCGATCTAACGAATCTCATGCAATAGGTCGATGAGTCGGCTACCGATTATATCGAGAGATTCAGAAGAAAGGTTGGGAAATACACTGTACACTTTCCTGAATCAGAGTGCGCCCACATGATAATCAACAACATGAATCCTCAACTAAAAGAGAAATTACTGGGACAATCCTGCTCTGACTTAAGCCAGTTAGCCGAAAAGGCTAGCCAAATAGAGCAGTATATCCAGGAGAAGGAAAAAAGAAGAGCTAACCGAAACTGAGGCTCCAATTTGGTATCCATTATTGAGGCAGATGAGTTTGACTCAGAGTCAGCCGATTATACGGCAGACACAATGGTAGCTGAGATTGTAAAGGGTAGGGTTTATTCTTACCCAACCTTGAAAGCTATGAAAGGCAAAGAGACGAGTTCAACCGATAACAGGCTCAGTTACTTATTCGACATTACAAATACATATCAGATATGTGATCATCTGCTTAAAGATAAACATATTCAACTTCTTGATGACCATAGGATTCCGCCTACCGAAGAGCTCAAGGATAATAAGTACTGTAAATGGCACAATTCATATATCCACGCTACTTCTAATTGTGTGGTCTTCAGAAAGGTAATTCAAAAGGGTATCAATGAGGGGAGGTTCAAGCTAGCCGATAAAAGCATAGCTGAAATGTCTGTTGATACTGACCCCTTTTCCGCAGTACCGATACTATGGTATCCTTTGATAAGTCGGTTCAATCAAATGATGTCAAGGGGAAATGACCGATAAACATATATGGGTCCCAAAGAAGCCCACTTGTAAGGAGGATGCCATAAGTCCCTCTGTGTTTGATTGGCTAGGTAGCTTACGTGACATCTATGAGGACACAGACAGGCAGCCAGCTGGAAGCAATTTTCATGGCCACACTCATAAACCAGAGCACGTTGCTCGGGAACCTCACAAATAGTACCCGAAATTCAACAGGAACCCATCAGACTCTAAGTGCAGGCTTGGGGCAAGTATGGCTACCAATCGATGAGAAGCCGGGCATGCCCCAGATAGATGAAAAATCACTCCCCATAGCTAAACAGATGGTGGTTGAGTTCAACGTAAAAGGAGGTGTTTCATCCTTGCATATCACATTAATGGATAAAGGTCAGCTGAAACCTCAGAGGATGATTAAACCAACTGCCAATATAGAAGAAGGGAAGTGGTTCGTCAATCAGGCTTCTGCAAATAAAGAGGTGCCACCAAGTATCATACCCAGGACTCAGAAAAGAATGATGTAGTATGCCAAAGCCTTGCGCAAGATGAAGAAAACATTGCACATGATATCCATCCCTAAGGCGGCCGAAAAGTAGAAAATTCTTGAGTCTGTCGTGGATAAGGCCATCGAACAAGCATTAAGTTCAGCCTCTTCAGAAATAGTATTGCATGAAGAAGAAGCCTTGGACAAACTAGAGAGCTGAATATACAACCTGATGACAACCCGACAGGGGAAACTCGACGGGAGACTACTATCCTGAATGAATCCCTAGCCGATACGGTTCCACAAATCGCATAAGGGATCCAAGCATTAAAACCTCAACCGATTCCTATATGTCTCCAGAATATGGAAGATATTAACTTCTTGTCAACTGAATATTATGAGGTGGGAGACTCCATCCTTGATTAATTTAAGCATGATTCGACCGATGAGATTTGAGTACCTATTGAAATGGTTAGTCTGATTCCATGTGAGTTCTAGGCCGGCCGCTCTACGCTGGATAGCCTAAAAGGTGATGTGTGTATGGAAGACACTAAATGTGCGACTATAGTCGATACCATAGCTAGGGACGCTTTGAGTACTGTATTTGGTGCTCATACGAAAGAGATAGTTAAACACCTCAAACCCCTCTATGTTAAGGCTTACATTAACGACAAAGCTATCAGCCAAGGGTTCGTCGACAATGGGGCTGTGCTGAATGTGATGCCACTGCATACTTTGAAAAACCTTAACAAAACTAGGGATGATTTTATCCTAACTAACATGAGAATGACTAGCTTTATGGGAGAGGCCTCTGAAGCTTTGGGAATCTTAGTAGCAGAAATCACCGTAGGTCCTAAAATGATCAGATCTACCTAATTTGTAATAGATGGCAAGCCATCCTATACCATCTTATTGGGAAGAGACTAGATTCACACCAGTCAATGCCTTCCTTCTACCATGCATCAAAAGCTCATTTTTTGGGAATGATACAAGATAGAAATCGTCCTAGCCGATGATAACCCATTTCAAGAATGGGTTAAGAACTTGAAGGCTGTCTTATATTCACCCTATGTGGCTCCTATAGCTGTTGTGGAGCAATACAAAGAAGGATCTTGGGAATACTGTAATCTTACTCCACAAGGTTTCGAAATAAAATAATTAGTCAAACCACAACTTACCTTGGAAGAGTTAAATGATTGAGGAGACCCAAATCATACATGATATGTGGAATTGGCTGACTGCTCTAAGTTTTGAAGCCAGGATAGCCGAGGCATCATAGGTATAGGACTTCAACGAATAACCAACACTAGCAACTGATGACATCGAGTTGCCGGTGGAACTTGAATCGTCCATAAGAAAGGCTATGCCTAGTTTTGTGTCTCGGGATCCCTTGAAAGATATCAACTTGGGTAATAAGGAAGTCCCTCGACTAACACAAATTAGTGGTTTGCTAAGGGAGGAGGATAAACAAAGCATAACAACTCTTCTACTGCAGTATAAGGACTACTCTGGCACACACTTTGGTAGAGCATAGATTGCCGATTAAGGAGGGTTTCACACCTCATAAACAACCGCCCAAAATATATCATCACAGTTAATGCCTCAAATTAAAGATGAGATTGAACAACTGTTGAAGGCTGGGTTCATCAGAACAGCAAGGTATGTGGAATGGTTGGCAAGCATTGTGCCAGTCAAGAAGAATGACAAGGTTCGGGTATGTATTGATTACAAGAACCTAAATCTAGCCACTCACAAATATGAATACGTCATGCCTATAGCCGATATGCTAGTCGATTCAGCAGCTGCTAATGGTGTGCTGATATTCATGGATGGATTCTCCAACTATAATCAGATAGTAGTAGCCGAAGAGGACATTCACAAGACTGCTTTTAGATGCCTAGGAGCCTTTGGCATTTACGAGTAGGTAGTTATGTCGTTTGGTCTGAAGAATGCTGGTGCTACTTATAAGAGGGCAATAAACACCATCTTCCATAATTTGATTGGAAAAACTGTTGAGGTCTATATCGATGATGCAGTGATGAGGTCTAAGGACTTCAAAGATCATTTAGCCGATCTTGAACAAACACTAAAAAGAATGAGGATTCATAATCTTAAATGAATCCAGCCAAGTGCATGTTCGGAGTATCGGCTGGCAACTTCCTTGGCTTCTTGGTACATAAGAAACGTATTGAGATAGATCATAACAAAAGACGGGCAGTAATGGAATCTGAACCACCCAAAACAAAGAAGGAATTACAAATGAAGGCTTTCTCACATTTGCTTAGGCTTAAAGGGTCAGAAGAGCTAGTATGGGGCCCAGAACAACAAGAGGAATTCCACCAAATTAAAAAGGCCTTAGCAACTCCTCCTGTGATGGTGCCTCCCATGCCAGGGAAATCATTGAAGTTGTACATCTCAGCTGCAGATTTGTCTATCAGCTGCCTGTTAGAACATGATGCCGATGATGGAACTGAAAGAGCAATTTACTACCTTAGTCGAATACTCAATGAGGCTAAAACTAGATATACCCCTATAGAGAAGCTTTGTTTGTCCTTATTCTATGCTTGTACAAAACTTGAATATTATTTAATGCCACATGTGATTCACATTTTGTGCAAGATTGGCATCGTACGGTACTTATTGAATAGACATGTTTTGCAAGGATGACTAATGAAATGGGAAATCAAGCTCACTGCTTTTTCTCTCTAGTACAGGCCACTCAGGGCTGTCAAAGGTCAGGCGTTAGCCGATTTTTTGGCAGACCACCCTTGTGGAGATGTGAAGGACCCATGCGGGCTACTGCGTGTATGGACGTCGTCCCTTGGATGCTAACTTTTGATAAGTCAAGAGCCTAGAAAGGAGTCGGATCTAGAATAATGATAACCAGTCCTAGAGATAACACGTAGAGGTTCTCTTATAGGCTAGATTCTGAATTGACAAATAACAAAGCTGAATACGATGCTTTCATCATGGGACTTAAACTCCTAGTCTCTATGAATGTGAAATGCATCAGTATTCGTAGAGACTATCAGCTGATTATCTTACAGTCGGCTGGGGAATATGTGTAACGTTTGATAATTTTGAGCGATAGTTGGAGTACAAAAATTAAGAAAATAGATCCGAGTGTTGGGAAATTTTTGTTATATTTACATATGCTAATAAGGAAATTAGTATACAAGGAATGCGACCCCGAAATAATTTTGGATGTAACAAGTGTGACGAAGGAGATTAATAATAATAATAATTGTATATTCCCAAAAGAGGTGATGGACTAATGTCATATTACAAATTATGACATCGGATATACGAAGGTCTTATGAATTTTTCCTATTTAATTGAAGTGAGATCTAGAATAAATTATGTATGCGACTGATAAATTATACGGGGACAAATCATTTAATTAAATTAAGTGACCAGTGCAAAAAAAGGTATGTGGCATTAATTAAGTCCTCCACCGCTAGGATTGACCAGGTGGACACCACAGTGACTAGCGAATGTGCCTTCATTGTGAAGAAACAATTGTGTGTCATTTGTAAAACATAAGCCAAACCTCCAACCCCCTTTTATTTTTCTTATATTAAAACAAAACAGTTCACTTCATGTTTCCAAATTAAAACGTACAAAAAAGCTTTTTTTTACTTCATTATTTCAGGAAGCCAACCTGCTTCTATGCCTCTCTGTTAATTAGCACGATTCTCGACCAAATATCCTAGTGTGATTAAGATTCTCTCCACAATATTAGAGGTATGTGAAGATAAATTATTTCTTTCTTTTGTCATGTTTCATGTTATGAAATATAATTGTGGTATTGCTCCATAATTTATTCTACTCCTAGAAGTTAAGAATAATCATGTTATTGATTCTTATGCTGAAAATATGTCTAAATTGTTTCTAAGTCCTTAAAGAGGCATAAGAAAAAGATGATAAGAAGATTCACAGTGTCGTCAAGGGTACAAAGGTAATATGTCACCCGTTGAGATTGAAACATGGTACTACCATTGATGCATTTTCATTTGCATCATACTCATATATTATTGTGACCACTTGTGCTACGCACCCTACTATATGGTAAATATTATATATATGTAGGGGAAATAAGGAAAGGGAAGGTATTATATACGCACACCACCTGTAGCTGATACAAAATATCACAAAAGAGCCCGAAGAGGCCAACATGAATCGATGCCCATGTGTGGACGATATAACCAGATGCCCACAGAGGCGGTTATGGATAGGAAGAGCCCTTTTGTGGCCAGTATATATATGTATACCTCATCTGCATCATACATACATTCATTGACCATTATATGGCATGATTCCCACATAGGATGCCATGGTAAGGAAGAAGCCCGAAGAGGCTGAGATATACAGATGTTGCATTGCATAACATTTAGGCATATAGGGTAGGACCCTCAGAGGTATTTACTGCTGGTCTATTATTTCAGTTTCAGATATTATTATAACTTTGTTATGTTGTTATTTATGCCTGATATACTCGATCATCGATCGACGCGTTCGCTTTTCTTTGACGCTGCGTTTCATGCCGCAGTTCACCAGTAGACGATCGTCCATGTGAATATGTTGTAGATTTCAGCGAACTTTTGGAAGCACTCCTCTTTTTCCAGAGTGTCAGTGTTTGGTATGTTATATTTTTGTGTGTCTATATGGGTATGGCGGGGCCTTTTCCCGACCTATTGATGTTGTACACTCTATAGAGGATTATAGACAAGTGTCCTATGTATAGTAGTTTTGTATGGCCTCGTCGACCTTGGCATGGGTATGTATATATGTTTAAGTCAAATTTTCTGGTTAAAAGTTTTCATAACCTTTTCGGCTTAGTCTGCACTTATTTATGATTGAGTGTTGATTGCGTGATTAGCGGTACCCAGCGGGTGAGATCCAATTGCCCGCCGCGGCCCTCCGGTTTGGGTAGTGACAAACTTTATAACAGAGTATGTCTGTCCTAGGGAGTCTACAAGCCATGTCTAATAGAGTCTTGTGTATGGGTATGTCGTGCACCATACTTATACGCAGAAGGCTGCTTGATATTTAGGGATGATTTTCATTCTTTCATTTCATAAATCGTGCAGTAGAACTGAGTTATAAGTATTTTACCTCTAATCCACTTCACATTTATAATTCCAGTGATGCCTATAGCAAAGAAGAAATTCAAGTGTATGAGGATATTGGATACGACTGTGGGTAAAGGTTCCAGCTGACTGCCACCTGCTAGCGAGATACAGAGTGAGACCCTCGGTATGACTCCTTCGTATGATGATCCTAGTTTGCCGCCATCAGAAGAGGGTAGTAGAGCTGCAGTACCCCCGGTACCTCTATTTGATACTCTAGTTATAGATCTTGAGATGCAAAGTGCGGTCTAGTTATTGACACAATTAGTAGCCGTTCAAGCTCAACGTCAGGTTCCCGGCCCATTAGACAGAGCCTCTAGTGCAAGAGCTCGAGATTTCATTAATCTAGACCCTCCAGTATTTATGGGGTCAAATTTGCACGCAGGCCCACAAAATTTTCTAGATCAGGTACAATGTACTCTGCGGGTGATGGACGCTACTGATACAAGTCAATAAAAATTGCTTCTTATAGACTGCGGGATGTCGCTATAACCTGGTATGAAACATGGGAGCAGTCTAGAGGACCTCGTGCTACACCAGCAGGATGTGGAGAGTTTTTGGAGGCCTTCCTATGACATTTCCTACTAATCAAGCTTCGACGGGCCAGACAAGACAAGTTCTTACGTCTTGAGCAGGGTATATGAGCGTTCGAGAATATAGTTTGCAGTTTAACTCCTTGGCTCGATATGCTCCTATAGTCATAGCGTAAATGAGAGATTGGGTACACAAGTTCGTTACTGGCTTGGGGTTACACTTGATTAATGAGTGTACCACGACTTCTTTGAATCTAGATATGGATATTGCTCGCATCCATGCTTATGCACAAAACCTGAAGGATCGCAAAAGGCAACAATGAGTTGATCGAGAACGTGACAGGGGCCAACATAAGAGAGCCCGATCGGTCGGTAATGGGAGAGATTTCAGAGGTGGGCCCAGGCCACTGTTGTATGGGCGACTAACGTACCCAGCATCCAGCATATCGTTGCCATTTTCAGGATCGAGGGCTAATAGGTATGTTCAGTCAGGACCAGGGCAGAGTTCACGAGCACCATGATCTTATTATAGAGGGAATTCCATCCAGATACGGCCGCCATTGGCTCAATGCAGGCAATATGGTAGGATCCATACCGTGACATGCCAACAAGGATCAAATGTATGTTATTCTTCTGGAGAGCCTGGTCATTTTGCATGAGACTATCCTATAGGGGGCGATGGTGTTAGAGCTTAGCCAGTAGGATCTGCAACAGCTTCATCGCGATCAGTACGACCGTCAGGGAAAAAAACATACATTAGCTGGTCGAGGCAGAGGTAGGGGCCAGAATCGCACGTATGCGTTGATGGGGCGACAGTATCATGAGTCCTCACTTGATGTCATTACAGGTATTATCAGTCATTTCACGCAATATGTATGCACTGTTAGATCTAGGCTCAAATTTATCATATATTACTCCTCTCGTTGCCTGTAAATTTAGTATGGATCCTGAGTTGATAAGGGATCCATTTGTGGTATCTACACCGGTTGGTGAATCGGTAGTCGCTAGACGGGTCTATCGGAATTGTGTAGTATTAGTTTGTTGTCATCAGACCCTAGCAGACTTGGTGGAATTAGAAATGGTTGACTTCGATGTTATTATGGGAATGGATTGGCTAGCATCATACTACACTAATGTTGATTGTCGAATAAAGATTGTCAAATTTCAGTTCCCAGGCGAGCCAGTCCTGAAATGGAGGGGTAATACGATAATGCCAAAAGGTAGGTTTATTTAATACCTTAAGGCAAGAAAGATGATCTCTAAAGGTTGTATATACCACCTGGTTCGGGCGAGGGATGTCGATGTCGAACCACCTACATCTCAATCAATTCCGGTGGTCAATGAATTTCTTGACGTATTTCCAGATGAACTTCCAGGTCTTCCCCCTAAATGGGAAATTGAGTTTGGTACAGATGTGTTGCAAGACACCCAACCAATATCTATTTCTCCTTATAGAATGGCACCAGTCGAATTGAAAGAATTGAAGGAGCAACTAAAAGATTGCTCGAAAAGGGCTTTATTAGGTCTAGTATTGTTACACCCCGTATTTCCAAGGAAATGATATGAGAACGTACTTAAGGATATAAGATTTGAATTTCGGCAAGAAAGAAAAATTTCATTTTTCTTAAGGAAAAATTCTCGGAAAAATGTGAAGAGAAATTATTAACTCGGAGTTAGATTCCCAAATTTGGATTTATGGACTTAGTATATTATTGTGAAGCCTTGGAATTGATAATATGGGGCCCGCCGAGAATTTCACAATTTTGCGGGGCCCTTCGATTTTAAAGATATTTCGGACAAATATCTAGATATTTTATGAAGTGGGATTTTCGGCCAATGGGAGGGTGACACGTGTCACTCCTCCACTTGTCATGCTAAAGGAAATATCTAAATAGAGAAACAGATGAAGACTTAGATAATTTGTTACATTTTTCATCTTCCAAGCTCTCTTCTCTATCCTCTTAACCCTAAATTTCGAAAATTCAAGAACAAATGTTGTTTATTATACAAGATTAAGAACACTAATCAAGTTCTAAGACAAGTTAACTCTCCAAGTTCTCCAAAAATCTATGTTGGCCGAAATTGGGGTTGAAAACCCTAGCTTGTTCATCGACTTTTTAGAGGTAAAACGTGAAGGGAAGTTGGTTATAATCTTGTAGAGGATACATATGTGTGATTGAAACTTGAAGAAATGGAGCAAAACGAAAACTACGGGCCAAAGTTGAGCGAACTGCCTTGGATAATTTTTGGCAATTTTAAGGTAAAGTTCTTCCTTCTCTTGAATTAATTGGATATTACATATTGTTATAATGTATAGATGAGCTTGTGCTAAAAATAATGAAGGATAAAAAGTGTTTGGACAATTTTGGTAGGGTTGGCCGAGAATGGCAATTTTCGGATGTTGATGTCGTTGGCTATAATTATTGTTATTAACGTCACCTATTGCATGTTATAATGAATTAATATTGTTGTTGACAAGTTTCTATGACTTGTATAAAAGTATTGGTACTTGAATTGGATTAAAAAGGATTATGGAAAGGATAATCATATTGGGGTTGTTGGCCGCATATTCTATGAAACTGTTGGACGTTATTATACAATTTTTAGGGACTGTTTTAGGGTGTTGGAATTATGAAAATTCAGCCCTCGTCATGCATGTTTAAGTGTGGTTATTGCTAATGAAAGTCCTAAGATATTAAGCGTATAAAAGGGTGTTAAAAGGCTTCACATTTTACCCTTGTTGTTGTTGGATATTGGACTGATTTTGTGGACTGTTTTTATGTGATTATGAGGCAGAATTTTACACGTAAGGTAGGCGTGTAATCCCCTATGGTTGCTGTTTGGTTGTGCCCTTAATTGGTGTCTTGGTTATTGATGAAATTGGGCCTTTGAAAGGTGAAAAAGTACGTATAAACAAGGGAAGTGCTGCCCAAATTTTTGTAGAATAAGAGAACCTTTACTTGGTATTAACCTACACTAGTAATCTTGAATTTGATAGAAGTGTTGTTGTATTTATAGGTTGAAGTACATTGAGACGTATTCCAGATTGTAGAGTTGGTTAGTTCGTCAACAAGGTGTGTGAACTATCCCTTCTTGTTTTGGCATGATTTGATTTTATAAAGTGAGTGAATTTTAATCCTTATTGATACTTGATTTGATTTTAGAAAGTGAGTGGATCCTAATCGTTAACCGATACTTGACTTGATCTTTATAGAGTTATATGTCACGACCCGACCCCGGGCCCGCGACTGGTGCCCTACCTGGGCACCCTTACAGGTATACATCAGAGATAATTAGCGGAACATACATGAAACTTATAAAATAAAACAACAGAAGTAAAACAACAGGTTAGCCGATAGGGCTACCTTCCTGGACATGTATATATATACAACCGAAGCAATTGCCTCATTTTTTTTACAAACTGACCCACAATATGTGACTACAGACCTCTAAGAGTTTTAACCATAACAACAGTGGCGGGACAGGGCCCCGCCATACCCCTGAATATACATGAATCTACAACCTCAGGGAAAACCGTACCAAGAGATAAGCCTCCGGAGCAAATAGAGCTTTTTCCCAACAAAACTGAACCGAGATCCTAAGAGAAAGGATCACCAACCTGTGTACCTAATACCTGCGGGCATGAACGCAACCCCTTGGAAGTCGCATAACAGTGCGAATATGGAACGGAAGTAAGGTACAACAATTAAAACATATCTGTATAAAAGCATGACAGAGGTAAGTGTACAAAAAAAGGAAAGTAAGTACCTGAACCTACCATGTCATTACCATCTCGTGAACTTAATCGTACCTTATCATCTTTTCCCATTTTTCAATAAAAGTTATAGTCACTTTCTTACGTGCATACTTAGGAAAATCATCAAGTTCATTACCATATAACTTACTTACCTTGCATAACATAAACCGACCCTTTATGGAGGGACGCCTATACTGCCCGACCCAATCTGGGACGCGATAAAGTCACATAGTCTGCCCATAAAGGTATCTTGCCGGCCCATTCTCGACGCGGTAATGTCATATAGTCCGCCCATAAGGTATACCGCCCGCCCAACTGGGACGCGTAAGGTCACATAGTCAGCCCATAAAGGTATCTTGCCCGCCCAATCTGGGACGCGGTAAGTCACATAGTCGCCCGTAAGGTCACATAGTCTGCCCATAAAGGTATACTGTCCGGCCCAATCTGGGACGCGGTAAGGTCACATAGTCTGCCCATAAAGGTATACTGCCCGGCCCAATCTGGGACGCGGTAAAGTCATATAAAAATCCAGGAATTTAACCCAACGTACTACGCACCTCTACTCCTTTAGAATGACTCATTTTCAAATAAAACTTCCAAGATACTAACAACCGTAGTATCAAGTCATATCTACTTTTCAAGACCAGTCACAATACCTTTTAGAAATACATTTACCGGCTTCTAAATCAAGTGACTTCTTTCTTAAAAATCTTAAGCATTTGGTACCTTTGAAACAATTTGCCCTTCTTTATTTCAAGTCATTCTTTGTTTATAATACTGAAGAAAACCATTCTTTTAATCTTCCATAAAGTTGTTATAACCAACTTCCCATAAAGCCGTTATAACTTTTTATGTCTTAGACAAATTTATTCATTTTATAACCAAGAGACTTATATTTTCAAATCGAATTACATAGCTTTCAAAATATTTCAAGTCTCTTAACGTTTAAGAAAACAAGTTTCTTAAACTTAGAATATCAAGCTTCTTAACTTTAGAAAATCAAGTCTTTCCAAATCAAGTATTCTATACTTGTAAACCAATTCATTTCTTCCTTTAAGAATCAAGTCCCATAACTTGAAAAATAAAGTCTCTTAACCTTTTAAGAATTTGAGATTCATAGTCTTACAACTTCATACGTAAACTCTTTTAAATTAAGTAACATATACTTTGGTGCGTTGTGAATAAGTTATACTTATTTATAACGATCTTATTCAAGTAGTCATGATCTAGAAAATGTAATACAATTTTGTCTTATCTTAGTTTCTATGCAGATGGAGAATTCTACTCATTTTAATATAATCAATTGTCATTACATTTTCCTTTATTAACGCTGCAATGGCTTGCTCGATACTTATTCTCATTTGTGCCGTAAAACTAGCCAAGTCAACTTGGCTCCAAATATCTCCTAACGACTCTTACCAACATCCCCCATAAGACTTGGTAAGAACTTAGGATAACCTAGACATAACCTTTACATAGAGTAAATCACATACATACCTCTTAACTTCTTAGAGTAGAAGGGAACATGAAATATTACTACATGTATATTCCATACATAGAATCATGCCAAAAGAAGGAAGAGGTTCACATACCTCGCGACGATTATCGACAAGTAGCAAAATACTCCAAAGTACTTCCACCTTGATAGCTATTCCATCCTTCAAGCAGAATACGCTATACTTAGTACTTCAACCTATAATGGTCATAATACGTCCATTAACTTCTTACTTCAAACGTAGAATATTCTAGGTGCTAAGTCACTAAATTCAACGGAAAATCGGACAGCACTTCCTTTGTTTCTACATACTTTGCCACCTTTTTCAAGGCCGAATTCAATAACCAAACACGCCACATTTAAGGCCCAACAATGCAATTAACAATAGGGGATTACACGCCTACTAGACGTGTAAAATTCCGCCCCACAATTGATATCAAACTAATACAACAACAAGTGTAAATACAATCAATATCAATTCTTATCCAATTTCCTTTTCAATCCAAGTTGTTAGCATAACATGATATCAAGTCGCAATCAATTATAACTACTATAATCTTCAAGTAAGTAACATGCGACGATTCTAATTAATGACCAAATTGTAATCCAACTTCAAATGGCTTATATGACATTTCGGTTTTTAGGCTACATCAATCCATAACACTTATAAAACTTCAACACATATACTTCATGCTAGCAAACATGTAAGGCTAACAACAATATGTAATCTTGTAACACTTAAGAGACAAGATTATTACCTCAACGATTCTTAGTCCAACTTCAAATCCAAAGTCGCTCCTTAGCACTTAGAGCCTCTTCTTGACACCTCAATCCACCCCTTGAGACCCTTAGAATATCACAAACCACTTCCCTTAAATCTTCCAATCAAAACCTAGAAAAGCAACTAGGTTTTCATCTTGCGACTAATACGAAAACTATCTTTTTCCGGGATTTTTCTATTGAGATACCCTTACAATACACTTAGGAACCTTGGTTTAAAGTGGGGAGATTATTGGACAACAACAATTTTTTTTTCTTTTCTCCCTTGATGAACCCGAGAGCTCTAGCATTGTTCATCCAATTTTCTTGAAAATTTGGCTAATTGTGGAACTTGTCTCACTACTAGTACTACTATATAGTAACATGGAGGGTTGAGATTAGCACAAATGTGTGGTTTGGATGTAGTTCTTTTAAATATCAACTAAGTGATCCCATTGACTAAGTCAAATATATCAAGCTCACTACTTGCAAGACTTGGTCTTCTAAACAATGGTCAAATGACCCTTTTGCCCATGTAATTTCGTCCAAGACAACAATAAGGGGGGGTGACACGTGTCTCCCTCCCATTCGTCACAATATTACGTTTTCCGAAAATTCCATAATTTCGATAAATTTTTACAAGTCTCTAATCTTAACATTTGGGATTCTCACGTACGTTCTTTAAAACATGTCCTGCAAATACGGGGTGTAACATTATAGTGGAACCTAATCCTTAGTAATACATTCTATTGATTGTATTTTGGGTTTCTAAAATGAAAGTTGTGTACATATTCTATTGATAGTACTTTGGGTTTCTAAAATGGAAGTTGTGTACATATTTTATTGATAGTACTTTGAGTTTCTAAACTGGAAGTTGTCTACCTATTTCATTAATAGTACTTTGAGTTTCTAAAGAAAAGTTGTTCTATCTATTTTATTAATAGTACCTTGGGGTTTTCTAAAAGGAAAGAGGTGGTAGTATCTTGGTTTTCTAAAAGGAAAGAGGCGGTAGTACCTTGGTTTTTCTAAAAGGAAAGAGGTGGTAGTACCTTGGTTTTTCTAAAAGGGAAGAGATGAGACGTGCCTTTGATTTTACAGTAAAGAGTTCATTTAATGATTTTAAAAGTGAAAGTACCTTGATTCTACAAGTTCTAGTGTCTTGGGGTTTTTATAAATGAAAGGATGTACGACAGACGTACATGGTGCTATTGGGGTTTGATAATGCCTTGAGTTTTTCTAAAAATGATAGTTCATTCTATTTGTGCTAATGAGAGTCAAAGATGATTTAAATTACACATAATTGTTGTGATAGATATATGTGTACAATCCTTTATATTTGGACCGTGTCCTAGAAAGGGCCGGGCAATATACCTTAATGGGAAGGGCAGCATATATTATTGAATTTACCGTGTCCTAGAAAGGACCGGGCAGTATACCTTAATGAGAAGGGCAATATATATTATTGACTTTACCGTGTCCTAGAAAGGGCCGGGCAGTATACCATGGGAAGGGAAGTATATATTATTGACTTTACCATGTCCTAGAAAGGGCCGGGCAATATACCTTAATGGGAAGGGCAGTATATATTATTGACTTTACCGTGTCCTAGAAAGGGCCGGGCAGTATACCTTAATGGGCAGGGCAGTATATAACACATGACTTTACCGCGTCCCACGAGGGGCCGGACATAATACCTTACATGACTTTACCGTGTCCTAGAAAGGGCCAGGCAGAATACCTTATATTATTTCATGGACAAGGTCCATGGTGTGAATTTAGATACTCATGTGGTCACCTCATATTATAGATATATACGTGGATTGTACAGATATGCATTCTTGATTTGACATGGCTCTCATATTTTTCAAAGGTACAGTTGAATTTCACTTTTAAAAAAGAAGTACAGTTGGCTCTTATTTTTATATGGCACGGTTGGATCTGGTATTTGATTTTCATACTTGTCCCTGTCATCTTTTGGCCAGTTTGATCTTATTTACTGTACTTTATGTTTACATACTTAGTATATTGTAGTACTGACCCCCTTCTCCGGGGGGCTGCGCTCATGCCCGCAGGTATTAGGTACTCAGCTGGGTGATCCGCGAGCTTAGGATTTCCATCAAGCTTTTATTGAGATGACTCCACCATTCCGGAGTCTAGTCATTATGGTACAGGTCTTCCATTATGGCTTAGGTATATTCAGAGGTACGGCGGGGCCTTGTTCCGTCATAGTTACTGTCAATCTTAGAGGTCTGTATTCATATGTGGGCTGAACTTGCGTGAGTTGTACAGTTGTAGTTCCTTTGGATTATTTTATATATAATGGCGGCCTTGTCGTCTTTGCCTGTTTTGTTTAAAAAATAATAATGATGAAATGAGTTTTCTATAATTTCTGTTGGTTTAATGTGATGTATAAGTATAAGGGTGCCCAGGTAGGGCACCAGTCGCAGGCCCGGGGTTCGGGTCGTGACAAGAGTGGTATCAGAGCAGTTAGTCCTCGGAATGTCTACAGACCGTGTCTAGTAGAGTCTTGGTTATCGGTGTGTTGTCGACCATACCTATAAACAGGAGGCTACAGGGCATTTAGGATTGGTTTCTATTCTTCTTACTCTAAGATCGCGCGATAGAGATGTGTTGTTAGGGTAGTCCCTCCCTAACGAATTATTGTGGTTGTAGTTATGCCTCTGAGGAAAGCGACAGTGTCCCAGAAGGAATATATGGGCTTTGAATACATGTTGGTTGAGCTTTACTAATTGATTGGAAGATTTTGTAGGTTATGAAAATCTACATATTTTATGGTGACACTTGATGATTATAATTATAGAGGAAACGACAACAGGACCCTATGAATGTGGTTGTGATTACAAAGGAAGTACAATTTGATAGAACCATCAGAGGTAGAAATATTTTGTTTAGTAATGAGAAGAATGAAGGATTTTGACAAGAATGATAAGGTGAACGAAACTATAGTTGTGTAGGTTACACAAGGTATAATCACCCAAAACAGTGTAAAGACCAATAGTAGAAGATTACAGTAGGAACATTTCAGCCAAGGGTGACAAATCTATAATGATCGGAAAGATAATATGAGAAACACTTTGAGATAGGAGACCCCCGTGGCAACTTGAAATGGAAGTGTAAAGGTAAGGCGAATGGGCACTCGGTCGATGAGAGACCTAATAGCGATAAGACGGAAGGTCTTGGCCATGATGCAAGTGAAGGAAATTGAATCTAAGTATAATGACCAAGTTGGATTTAGTAACGCCAAGGATTGAAAACATGAGCTATAATTGAGATCTCGTATATATATACCAGAGTATTTTGGAAGTATGAGAAAAGTACGACAAGTAAGAAAAGGAGTGAACAAGTGCTAAAAGAATTGAAGTTGTTTATAGTTACGAGTAGTGAGAAGATATGAGAAATAAGAGAAAGATTCATTTCAGACCATGAATGAGACTATGTGTTATATTGTGGCCATGCAAGACGTCTTTTGGGCTTGTTGAGTATGGTTGGAACTCATAGGAGAAGAAGAGATTGAGTGAGGAAATGTGAGCTGTGAATTTCAGGCACGGGACCGCGATGCTGAGGCGTTAGAGGAGTGGAAGTAATTCAAGGCCGCGGTGTCGACACTAACGAGTATATATTGGTAGGTATAGCTAAATGAGACTATGCCGAAGTTTGTATAGCTTGAGACCGACTATGAACATTCAGGACGAAGTTTCTAAGGGGAGAATGATGTTACATCCCGTATTTCCAAGGAAATGATATCAGAACGTACTTAAGAATATAAGATTTGAATTTTGAAAAGAAAGAAAAAATTCATTTTTCTTTAAGGAAAAATTCTCGGAAAAATGTGAAGAGAAAATTATTAACTCGGAGTTAGATTCCCAAATTTGGATTTATGGATTTATGGATTTAGTATATTATTGTGAAGTCTTGGAATTGATAATATGGGGCCCGCTGAGAATTTCACAATTTTGCGGGGCCCTTCGATTTTAAAGATATTTCAGACAAATATCTAGATATTTTATGAAGTGGGATTTTCGGCCAATGGGAGGGTGACACGTGTCACTCCTCCACTTGTCATGCTAAAGGAAATATCTATATAGAGAAAGAGATGAAGACTTAGATCATTTGTTACATTTTTCATCTTCCAAGCTCTCTTCTCTCTCCTCTTAACCCTAAATTTCGAAAATCCAAGAACAAAGGTCGATTATTATACAAGATTAAGAACACTAATCAAGTTCTAAGACAAGTTAACTCTCCAAGTTCTCCAAAAATCTATGTTGGCCGAAGTTGAGGTTGAAAACCATAGCTTGTTCATCGAGTTTTTGGAGGTAAAACGTGAAGGAAAGTTGGTTATAAGCTTGTAGAGGATACATGTGTGTGATTGGAACTTGAAGAAGTGGAACAAAACGAAAACTGCGGGCCAAAGTTGAGCGGACTGCCTTGGACAATTTTTGGGCAATTTTAAGGTAAAAATTCTTCCTTCTCTTGAAGTAATTGGATATTACATATTGTTATAATGTATAGATGAGCTTGTGCTAAAAAGAATGAAGGATAAAAAGTGTTTGGACAATTTTGGTAGGGTTGGCCGAGAATGGCAATTTTCGGATGTTGGTGTCGTTGGCTATAATTGTTGTTATTAACGTCACCTATTGCATGTTATAATGAAATACTATTGTTGTTGACAAGTTGTTATGACTTGTATAAAAGTATTGGAACTTGAATTGGATTTAAAAGGATTACGGGAAGGGTAATTGTTACACCCCGTAGTTCTGGCCATGCGTATGAGAACGTACGAAAGGGATTAAGACTTAAGATTTTAGAAAGATAGGTTGACGGATTGTTTTGGGCGGGTTTTTAGTCAACTTTGAGGCGGTTTATGTGCAGTTGCATTATGAGTTACTAGGTGTTTCAAAGTCCTAGTACGTAGTTCGTTGAGTCTAGTTCCCAACGCAACCAACCGTTCGTCGATAGGACATCGGAGTAGAAAGTTATGGAAGTTACAAGTTCAGTGCGCAGTCGGACAGAAAAATATTTCGGTCAGGAGCCACAGGGCCGCGGCGCCGGAAAGCAGGGCCGCTGCGCCGGAAGTTCTGAGAGGCTGCGGAGGTTTCAGCGCCACGGCGCCGGCTGCAGGGCCGCGGTGCCGAGGCGGGTTTTGCGAGGCTGGGGGGAAAAATCAGAACTGTTTTGTTTTAAAAAAGGCCATGGGAGGGTGACAAGTGTCCCCCCCATCTGATTTTGCATGTCCTATTTATTGACCAAGTCTTGAAGACTTGGTCATTCTTCAAGCTCTCCTCTCTCTCTAAAAATTAAAAGCTCTCCCTTCTCTCTAGAAAATCAAGAGGAAATCAAGGCTTGAGAAAAATCTGAAAAAAGGTGGCAAGAAGGAAACTTGTTGGCAAGCTTGTAGGAGTTTTTGTGGTGGTGATTGTGGAAAGGAGGCTAGTGAATTTGTTGGATTAATTTGGGTAAGCTCTAAGGTAACAATCCTTTCTCTTTTGCTAGTTTATTGTGTTGCATGTGAAGAAGAAAGGACTTGTAGTTGTAAATATTGCTCTTAGATAAATTGCATGTAAGAAATATGATTTGGATTTGAAGGGATTGAATAAGGTTAGTATGTGAACATGTTGTAGCCAAAATACTACCTTTAACTTATTGATTTAGTTAATATGCATTGTGGGACAAAATTTTACACATCCAAGATTAGGTGTGTTATCCCCTTTATATTGATTGGATTGTTGGGCCTTAAAAGTGGCGTTTAGATGTTGAATTCGGCCTTGAAAAAGGTGGCAAAGTATGTAGAAACAAAGGAAATGCTGCCCAATTTTCCGTAGAATTTAGTGACTTTGCACTTGGAATATTCTACGTTGAAGCTAGAGGTTAATAAACGTATTATGGTCATTATAGGTTGACGTACTACGTGCGGTATATTGGACTTAGCAAGTGGATTGACCCGAAGAGGTATGTGGAACTTTCCTATCTCTTGAGCATGAATAGTTTTACCTATATAGTACGGTAGACGTACAAGACTTTGGCGTCCTTTACTCGTTTTAAAAGTGTCCAAGTTGGTGGAGTTAGGGGATTTGCTCACTTGTTTCAAAGTAGTAAGGATGTCTTAAGTTTTCAAGGTTAAGGGACTTGAAGTGTTTTTAAGTATATGATACTTGTTCCGTTTTAAATCTACAAGTCCCTTGGATATAGGAGAATGTATTTTAAATATAGTATGAAGTTAATATAACGACTTTATGGGAAGTTGGTTATATTAGCCTTATGGAAAGTTAAAAAGAGAGATTTACTCTAAGTAAAACAAGTAAGGATAAATGACATGAATTAATGGAAGGCAGATTGATTTTAAGGCATCAATTACCTAAGGTTTTAAAAGAGTAGAAGTACATAGTACTTTGGGTTAAATTCCCGGATTTCATAAAGACATGTTAGTGCCTTAAGTAAACTAAAATGAGAATGTGTATGAACAAGACTAATAAGAAGTTAGGGGATTTCTTAACTTGCTTGTATTATGTATGATAGCCGGTTTGTGCTAGTGATATATTATTATTTATTACGGGGTCATTCCCCGGGTTGTGGCATTTGCATATTCCGTGGATTTGCTACCCATGATGCGAGGAATACCTGCGCGAGTCCGTAGGGCTCATGCGGGTGAAATAGTCCCATGCGGGCGGGTACAGCCTATGCGAGGAATACCTCATGCGGGTCCACACGACCCATGCGGGTGAAATAGTCCCAGGAGTAGGATTGCTTAATGATACTGCGGGTGGGTGACCCTGCTTTGATCATGGGCTTCCTATTTTCATGCAGTATAGTATATGCTTGATATTCTCATTATTAGTAAGGCACAATGTTCTGTAATTGATTATCGTACATGTCTCCAGTTATTTTAGACTTTTGAGGTATTTTCAGTATTTTTCAGTTTCGCATACTTAGTACATATTGTGTACTGACCCCCTTCTCGAAATTTGCCGCAGTAATTAAAGCAGGTGGTGGATCCTCATTCTTAGGATCACTGGTCTGGTGTCAGAAGCTCCATTCCTCCGGAGGCTTGTTGTGTTGGTACGGTTTTTCCCTGATGCTATAGGTATTATGTACATTCAGGGGTATGGCGGGGCCCTGTCCCGCCACAGTTGTTATTCCTAGAGGTCTGTAGTCACGTTTGTGGTTTGGGCTGTAAGAACAAAGTTGTACTGTTTTATTTTTGGTTAAGTATATTCTATGGAAGGCGGCCTTGCCGGCTAGCCAGTGATGTTTACTATCTACAGGGTTATGTGTTATGTATGTTCCGCTTTTATTCTCTGATGTATACCTGACGGGGTGCCGGCAGGCACGATCGCGGCCCGGTCGGTCGTGGCGATGTCGTATTGGGGTTGTTGGCCGCATATTCTATGAAACTGTTGGACGCTATTATACAGTTTTTAGGGACTGTTTTAGGGTGTTGGAATTGTTACACCCCGTAATTCCAGGATATGTATATAATAATGTACGTAAGAAAACTGGACGTTGAGATTTGAGACTCGTAGAATTTACCGGAATTATGGAAATGTCGGAAAACGAAACTTTATGGGCGAATGGGAGGGTGACACGTGTCACCCCCACTCTTTTGGGCTTAGACGAATTGGACAAGGTCCAAATTGTCAAGTCTTGCAATGCCAAAGCTTGACATTGTTGACCAAGTCAATATGCCTACTTGAGTCTTGATATTTAAATTCCTTCATCTAAGACCACACAAGTGTTATGATCTAGACCCTCCATTTAATTATATATTCATCCATGTTGCAAGACAAGTCTCCAACACTTAGAAAAATTAGAGATCTAAAGAGTGAGAAAAGGGAGCTCTCGACTTTGCTCTATAGAAGGAAGAATTTTTTTTAGTTTGTGGTTCAATAATCCCAATACTTTAAACCAAGGTTCCTAAGGGTATTACAAGGATATCTCAATAGAAAGATCCCGGAAAAATCACATTTTTACATTAGTCGCAAGGTGAAAACCTAAGTCGTTTTCATAGTTTTGTTTGGAAATTGAAGAAAAGTTGTTGGTGAACTTCTAAAGGCTTCAAATAGCGGATTGAAGCGTCAAGGAAATGAGCTAAGTTGCTAAGGAGCGACTTCGGATCTTGAAGTTTGATTAAGGCTTGTAAAGGTAACAATCTTGTCCTCTTAGTGATTAAAGATTACTTATTGTTGTAGTCATATATATATGCAAGCTTGAGATATATATATTGGAGATTGAAATGTTATGGAACATTTGGATGGAATCCGAAACTAGCATGATTTAGCCTTCAAGATTGTAATTCAATTTAGTTATTAGTTTAGTCATCGCATGTTATCTAAAGAGAAGATTGTAGTTGTTATAATCGATTGCGGCTATATAACATGTTAGACTAAACAACTTGGATTAAAAAGGAATTGGAAATGATTATATGTTGTTGCCCCTATTAGCCGTGAATGGCATTGTCTTTTGGACTATTTTGATATCAATTGTGTCACGACCGGACCCCGGGCCCGCGACTGGTGCCCTACCTGGGCACCCTTACATGTATACATCAGAGATAATCAACGGAACATACATAAACTTAACAGGAAATAAATAACAGGTTAGCCGATAAGTTTACCTTCCTGGATACATAAACTACGTAAAACCAAAAGCAGTTACCTCTTTTTTTTTTACAAGCGACCCACAAGATATGACTACAGACCTATAAGAGTTTTGACATAACAACTGTGACGGGACAGGGCCCCGCCATACCCCTGAATGTACATAAATCTACAACCTCAGGGTACTGTACCAAAATACAAAGCCTCCGAAATAATGGAGCTTCCCAACCAGCTGAACAGTGATCCTAAGAATGAGGATCAGCAAGCTATGTACCTCAACCTGCGGCATGAACGCAGCCTCGGGCGAGGTCGATCTGAAATATGTACCAAGTATGTGAAATAGAAAATCACGTAATGAAATCATAACGATCATATAAAACATGAGACATGTATGATAACCAAACTACGATTACACAATATATAAGCGATGTCAAGCGTGGACGCATGCCCTCAAAGTCATTACTCACATATAACCATGAGTCTCACGCCCATAATATCAATCATGCCCGTGGAATTCCTTCCTCACTGCAGACAGTCCATGATATAACATAACACCAATAAGTATACATGAACACCAGGTCCCATCGTATGCATAAAAATTATGCAGGCAGTAGGAAGCGAACCACGGATCCACTGCATCATAAAGGCGGCCGGGCAAGTCAGCCAACTATCAGATCCAGCCTGCGTCAACAACTGACCGGGGCAAGTACGAAAGCCAACTATCAGATCCAGCCTGTCGTCACGAGATATGACCGGGGCAAGTGCGAAAACTATCTACCAGAGTCTACCATACCAAATCGCGTGCCGCCGACGGGGCAAGTACGAAAGCCAACTACCAGACCATCCTGCATCAGCCATTGACCGGGGCAAGTACGGAAGCTAACTACCAGACCATCATGCGTCACTAAACCTCATGGAGGGATAGTCCATGGAATAACAATATCCAACATGGTCGCATGCCCTAGAATCCCACATCGTATAAGCATGTCCATGGAGAGATAAAAACAATCCGGGAATCTAACCCGCCTCCTGGTCGCATGCCCCGGAATTCCACATCGTATAAGCATGTCCAAAGAGTAATAAAAACAATCTGGGAATCTAACCCGCATCCTGGTCGCATGCCCCGGAATCCCACATCGTATAAGCATGTCCAAGGATCAATCACAATGGAAGCATACCCGTGGAAGCCTCCATCACTGTCGGTACGTCCAAGTAAATTCACAACAAGACAACCGACCTTCCAACTGAGAGTCACAGCAACGTAAACATATAATACTTGCACTCAAGGCTATCACAAGCAAGCATAGGCAAGTTCATAAAATCTTTAGACTTTCATTATCATACAAAAATGAATTTCATTTTATAAACTCAAGGCACTTTTCGTTTCACATAAAAATACGGGAATTTAACCCAAAGTACTACGTACTTCCATTCTTTTCAAAAGACTCCTTTTCATATAAAATCCCAAGATACTAACACCCGTAGTATCAAGGCATGTCTACATTTCAAACAAGTCACTACATTTTTAGAAATACATTTCTAGGCTTCTAAATCAAGTGACCCTTACTTTAGAACTTTAAGCAATTGATACCGTTAAATCAAATTGCCCTTCTTTATTTCAAGTCATTTTTTTGTTTACATTACTAGAGAGAACCATTCCTTTAACCTTCCATAAAGTTGTTATAACCAACTTCCCATAAAGCCGTTATACTAACTTTATGCTTTAGAAACTAGGACATCTTTATCCTTTCATAAAACCGTTATAACTAACTTCCCATAAAGCTGTTATAACTCTTTATGTCTTAGACTAATCCATTCTTTTTATAACCAAGAGACTTATACTTTCAAATCAAGTTACATAACTTTCAAAATACTTCAAGTCTCTTAACTTTAGAAATCTAGTTTCTTAACTTAGAATCAAGTCTCTTTAACTTAGAATATCAAGTCTCTTAACTTAGAATATCAAGACTCTTAATCTTAGAATATCAAGTCTCTTAACTTAGAATATCAAATCTCTTAACTTAGAATAATAAAGTCTCTTAACCTTTTAAGAATTCAAGGTTCATAGTCTTAAAACTTCATAACGTAAACTCTTTAAATTAAGTAACATATACTTTTATGCGTTGTGAATAGGTTATACTCGTTTATAACGATCTTATTAAAACAGCCATGATCTAGAAAATGTAATACAATTTTGTCTTATCTTAGTTTCTATGCAGATGGAGAATTCTACTCATTTTAATATACTTGATTGTCGATACATTTTCTTTTATTAACGCTGCAATGGCTTGTTCGATACTTATTCTCCTTCGTGTAGTAAATTAGCAAAGTCAACTCGACTCCAAATACTTCATAACGACTCTTACAAACATCCCCCATAAGACTTGGTAAGAACTTAGGATAACTTAGACATAACTTTTACATAGAGTAAATCAACATACATACCTCTTAAATTCTAAGAGTAGAAGGAATCATGAAATAACACCACATGTATATTTCATACATAGAATCATGCCAAAAGGAGGAAGAGGTTCACATACCTCGCGACGATTATCGACAAGTAGCAAAATGCTCCAAAGTACTTCAACCTTGATAGCTATTCCATCATTTTAGTAGAATACGCTACTCGTAGTACTTCAACCTATATTAATCATAACATGTCTATCAACTCCTCACTTTTTAACGTAGAATCATACTAAGTGTAAGGTCTCTTATTCTACGGAAAATCGGGCAACACTTCCTTTGTTTCTACGTACTTTTACACCTTTTTCAAAACCCAAAAATCAATAACCAAACGCCACATTTAAGGCCCAAAAATTCAGCTAACCAAAGGGGATTACACGCCTAGCCGGGCGTGCAAAATTCTGCCCTACAATTAATATCCAAAAAGTCCAACATTTCAATGCCATTATCTGCTATAATGCAACAACAAATGTCAATTTCCTTTCAATTCCTTTTTTCAATCCAAGTTGTTATTCCAGCATGTTATATACATAATAACAATTACAACATCTATAATTCCTTTCTTCCTTAACATGCAACGATTGTAACTATCGACCAAATTGATTACAACATTAGCGGCTAACTTGTCCATTTTCGGTTTTCAACAAGTCGACATAATCCAAATCTTTTCAAACTTCAATCTATATACCACATGCTCATTTCTTAACTACTATAACATGTAATCTACAATTACATTAAGAAGATGAAGATTTTACCTCAATAAGCCCTAATAATGTCCAAGCGTAAAAGTCGATCCTTACCAACTTTTAGCTCCTCTTCTTATGTTCCAATCTGCTCCAAGCACTCCTTAGAAGCTCATGAAGAACTCCTCTTCAAGTTCCATCTTCAAAGTTGAAGAACACCTTAGGTTTTCGCCTTGCGACTAACTTAAAAACGTCGTTTTTCCGGGATCTTTCTATTGAGATATCCTTACAATACCCCTAGGAACCTTGGGTTAAAGTCTTGTGAATATTGGACAACAATTGAAAGTTTTGTGTGGATTAAGGGCCTAAAGCCGAGAGCTCACAAGAGCAAGACACAAGCTCTTGAAATTTTCTAAGTGTTGGGATGATCAAGTCTTGCACTACTAGTATGAATATATAGTACAACCAATGGTCTAGATTAAAACATTTGGATGGCTAAGATGTGGTCAATTATCTCAAGCCAAGTTGACCCCTTTGACTTGGTCCATTATTCTTCATCCAACAAGCCCATGTGGAGGGTGACACGTGTCGCCCTCCCATTGGTCTAAAATATTTTGTTTCCCGAAATTTCCATAATTGGTCAAAATATCGGAAACCTCGTGGGCCCCACAAAAACGTAAAATTTCTCGGGTGGGCCCCACTTATCCAACTCTGTAAATAATCTTCCATAATTTCGATAAATTCTAAAAGTCTTAAATAACAAATTCGGGAACCCAATTCTCACTAACGAACAATTTCCTTCCCGAGGTTCGGAAGATTTTCCTTCGGAAAAACAATTCTTTCTTTCGTACCAATTTTCAAGTCTTGTGTTCTCGCGTCTATTCTCTTATTCATGTCCTGGAATTACGTGGTGTAACATTCTTCCCCCCTTAGAAACATTCGTCCTCGAATATTCTTTCGGAGTCCAATCTAATTAGATAGCGACATAGTCTCCTTTTACTACACCCTTCATACAAAATATGCCACCCCCGACCACATAACAATACTTATACTAAAACGTCAACCTGAACTCCAAGTGTCGACGTCGTTCATCTATATAAAGTTTCTGCTGACTCTGAGCTTACTAATAATCTTCCATGGATAAGCTTCGCCTTATCCACAGCCCGCTGAATCAAGTCTGGGCCAATTATCTGAACCTCGCCTACGTGGAACCAACCAATCGACGATTCTACACTTTCTTACTGGTTGTATTCTTTCCGTACCTCCAACTTATACTAGCATACTTACATAAACTCCATACCGACTCTGGCCTCCAATCTTTGGAGTCACTCTATTAAACAATATAAGGCCAATTAGGCTCACGACTGGATTAGGTGGAACGCGTCCACGAACCCGTAAAATAATTAACTAGACTTGGGCCTTGCACCCTCGTGACCTTGTCACGTAGCGGAACTACTACCAACTGATCCCACTCTATTTCAGGCTATGGGGTGACCCGTAATAGGTCCCCAACCCAACCCACCGTCGCACTTAACTCTTACCCTTAGTCTTAATAAAATCCTATTGCCCGAGAAGGCCTTATATACCTAAGGTCTCAGCGGTTATCAATATTCTTAGGCTCGCAATTTCCATGCACCAAGCCTACCTTATCAGTCCCCCCGAAAACGGGTAAAATAACTTCTCGTAATACCATAACCATGTTGTCTTGATCACCACAACCATTACTTACTCCATACGGATCTCATCCGTACAATTATCTTAAGCCTACCACGCAGCTTAATCTATTAACATGGCATTCCGTTAGGTTCCTTAACATGACTTCTTAAGGGTTCACCACCCTATCAGACAACTCATCATTCCCCAATAATCTCAAAATAAAACATAAGACCTTGGCGAGAATTCATTAAGTTGTTTCATACCTTCCCGGTATCTAGTTAGTCCTTACCAACTTTTGGTAATCTAAAATCACTCTAGGCAACCCATATATGACTCTCATACATAAATCCGTATAGTTGTACGTCATTATACCAACTATACAACAATTACCACCAACCTGGATACACAATCCACATAGTCCTTCCTAGGTCACTGCTGCCTTTCTCATAGCTGCAATCAACACAACTCGTTAGGGAGAGACGACCCTAATAACACAGCTCTATCGCACGATCTCAGAGTGAGAAGAATGGAAACCAATCCTAAATGTCATGCAGCCTCCTGATTATAGATGTGGTGCACAACACACCGTTAATCAAGACTCTACTAGACACAGTCTGTAGACACTTTCCGAGGACCAACTGATCTGATACCACTTTTGTCACGACCGGACCCCGGGCCTGCGACTGGTGTCGTACTTGGGCACCCTTACAAGTATACATCAGAGATAATCAGCGGAACATACATAAACTTAACAGGAAATAAATAACAGGTTAGCCGATAAAGCTACCTTTCTGGATACATAAACTACGTAAAACCAAAAGCAGTTACCTCATTTGTTTTACAAAGAGACCCACAAGATATGACTACAGACCTCTAAGAGTTTTGACATAACAACTATGACGGGACAGGGCCCCGCCATACCCCTGAATGTACATAAATCTACAACCTCGAGGGCTGTGCAAAATACAAAGCCTCAGAAATAATGGAGCTTCCCAACCGGTGAACAGTGATCCTAAGAATGAGGATCAACAAGCTATGTACCTCAACTGCGGCATGAGCGGCCGAAGAGGTCGATGCGAAATATGTACCAAGTATGTGGATCGAAAATCAGAATGAAATCATAATAGTCTATATAAAGCGGGAGACATGTATGATAACCAAACTACGATTACACAATATATGGCGATCATGTCAAGCGGGGACGATTCCTCAAAGTCATTACTCACATATAACCATGGGTCTCACGCCCATAATATCAATCATGCCCGTGGAATTCCTTCTTCACTGTCGGCAGTCCATGATATAACATAACACCAATAAGTATACATGAACACCAGGTCCCACCTGTGTCATAAAAACTGTACGGGCCAAGTTGGAAAGCGAACCACCAGATCCAGCCTGTATCATAAAACTGACCGGGGCAAGTACAAAAGCCAACTACCAGATCCAGCATGCGTCAACAACTGACCGGGGCAAGTACGAAAGCCAACTACCAGATCCAGCCTGTCGTCACGAGATATGACCGGGGCAAATGCGAAAGCTATCTACCAGAGTCTACCGTACCAAACTGTGCCATAGAACTGATGGGGGCAAGTACGAAATCCAACTACCAGACCATCCTGCGTCAGCCACTGATCGGGGCAAGTACGAAAGCTAACTACCGGACCATCCTGCGTCACTAAACCTCATGGAGGGCTAGTCCATGGAATAACAATATCCAACATGGTCGCATGACCTGGAATCCTACATCGTATAAGCATGTCCATGGAGAGATAAAAACAATCCGGGAATCTAACCCGCCTCCTGGTCGCATGCCCCGGAATCCCACATCGTATAAGCATGTCCAATGAGTAATAAAAACAATCCGGGAATCTAACCCATATCCTGGTCGCATGCCCCAGAATCCCACATCGTATAAGCATGTCCAAGGATCAATCACAATGGAAGCATACCCGTGGAAGCCACTGTCACTGTCGGTACGTCCAAGTAAATTCACAACAACACAGTCGGCCCTCCAACTGAGAGTCACGACAGCGTAAACATATAATACTTGCACTCAAGGCTATCACAAGCAAGCATAGGCAAGTTCATAAAATCTTTAGACTTTCATTATCATACAAAAATGGATTTCATTTTATAAACTCAAGGCACTCTTCGTTTCACATAAAAATCTGGGAATTTAACCCAAAGTACTACGTACTTCCATTCTTTTCAAAAGACTCCTTTTCATATAAAATCCCAAGATAATAACACCCGTATTATCAAGGCATGTCTACATTTCAAACA
Organism: Przewalskia tangutica; assembly: GCA_029844215.1. Lineage (NCBI taxonomy): Eukaryota > Viridiplantae > Streptophyta > Magnoliopsida > Solanales > Solanaceae > Przewalskia > Przewalskia tangutica. The sequence continues at coordinate 85,393,441 of CM056735.1, read as the reverse complement.
AGTCACTACATTTTTAGAAATACATTTATAGGCTTCTAAATCAAGTAACCCTTACTTTAGAACTTTAAGCGATTGATACCGTTAAATCAAATTGCCCTTCTTTATTTCACGTCATTTATTTGTTTACATTACTAGAGAGAACCATTCCTTTAACCTTCCATAAAGTTGTTATAACCAACTTCCCATAAAGCCGTTATACTAACTTTATGCTTTAGAAACTAGGACATCTTTAACCTTTCATAAAGCCGTTATAACTAACTTCTCATAAAGTCGTTATAACTCTTTATGTCTTAGACTAATCCATTCTTTTTATAACCAAGAGACTTATACTTTCAAATCAAGTTACATAACTTTCAAAATACTTCAAGTCTCTTAACTTTAGAAATCTAGTTTCTTAACTTAGAATCAAGTCTCTTTAACTTAGAATATCAAGTCTCTTAATCTTAGAATATCAAGTCTCTTAACTTAGAATATCAAATCTCTTAACTTAGAATAATAAAATCTCTTAACCTTTTAAGAATTCAAGGTTCATAGTCTTAAAACTTCATAACGTAAACTCTTTAAATTAAGTAACATATACTTTTATGCGTTGTGAATAGGTTATACTCGTTTATAACGATCTTATTAAAGCAGCCATGATCTAGAAAATGTAATACAATTTTGTCTTATTTTAGTTTCTATGCAGATGGAGAATTCTACTCATTTTAATATACTTGATTGTCGATACATTTTCTTTTATTAACGCTGCAATGGCTTGTTCGATACTTATTCTCCTTCGTGCAGTAAATTAGCAAAGTCAACTCGACTCCAAATACTTCCTAATGACTCTTACCAACATCCCCCATAAGACTTGGTAAGAACTTAGGATAACTTAGACACAACTTTTACATAGAGTATCAACATACATACCTCTTAACTTCTAAGAGTAGAAGGAATCATGAAATAACACCACATGTATATTTCATACATAGAATCATGCCAAAAGGAGGAAGAGGTTCACATACCTCGCGACGATTATCGACAAGTAGCAAAATGCTCCAAAGTACTTCAACCTTGATAGCTATTCCATCATTTTAGTAGAATACGCTACTCGTAGTACTTCAACCTATATTAATCATAACATTTCTATCAACTCCTCACTTTTTAACGTAGAATCATACTAAGTGTAAGGTCTCTTATTCTACGGAAAATCGGGCAACACTTCCTTTGTTTCTACGTACTTTTCCACCTTTTCAAAGCCCGAAAATCAATAACCAAATGCCACATTTAAGGCCCAACAATTCAGCTAACCAAAGGGGATTACACGCCTAGCCGGGCATGCAAAATTCTGCCCCACAATTAATATCCAAAAAGTCCAACATTTCAATGCCATTATCGGCTATAATGCATCAACAAATGTCAATTTCCTTTCAATTCCTTTTTCAATCCAAGTTGTTATTCCAGCATGTTATATACATAATAACAATTACAACAACTATAATTCCTTTCTTCCTTAACATGCGACGATTGTAACTATCGACCAAATTGATTACAACATTAGCGGCTAACTTATCCATTTTCGGTTTTCAACAAGTCGACATGATCCAAATCTTTTCAAACTTAAATCTATATACCACATGCTCATTTATCAACTACTATAACATGTAATCTACAATTACATTAAGAAGGTGAAGATTTTACCTCAATAAGCCCTAATAATGTCCAAGCGTAGAAGTCTATCCTTAGAAACTTTTAGCTCCTCTTCTTATGTTCCAATCCGCTCCAAGCACTCCTTAGAAGCTCATGAAGAACTCCTCTTACACGTCCTGTTAGGCGTGTAATCCCCTTTTGTTAGCTACATTGTGAGCCTTAAATGTGGCATGTTGGTTATTGAATTCGGGCCTTGAAAAAGGTGGAAAAGTACGTAGAAACAAAGGAAGTGTTGTACGATTTTCCATAGAATAAGTGAATTTACACTTAGAATATTCTACGCTTGAAGCTAGAAGTTAATAGACGTATTATGGTCATTATAGGTTGACATACTACGTACGGCATATTGGACTTAGCAAGTGAATTGAATCGAAGAGGTATGTGAAACTTTTCTTATCTCTTGAGCATGAGTAGTTGTAAATGTATAGTACGGTAGACGTATGAGATTTAAATAAATTTAGTTTCATTTGATATCCTTGACTTGTTTTAAGAATGTCCAAGTTGGTTGAGTTAGAGAATTAACTCACTTATTTTAAAGGTTAAAGATGTCTTAGTTTCTAAAGCATAAAGTTAGTATAACGACTTTACGGGAAGTTGGTTATAACAACTTTATGTGAAGTTAAAAGAATGGTTTATTCTAGTAAAGTAAACAAGGATAAATGACTTGAAATAAAGAATGACAATTTGATTTAAAGGTATCAATTGCTTAAAGTTTTAAAGTAAGGGTCACTTGGTTTAGAAGCCTAAAAATGTATTTCTAAAGGTGTAGTGACTTGTTTTGAAAAGTAGACAAGCCTTGATACTACGGGTGTTAGTATCTTGGGGATTTTATACGAGAAAGAGTCATGTTTTAAAAGAATAAAGGTACGTAGTACTTTGGGTTAAATTCCCGAATTTTTAATGACATGTTAGTGCCTTAAGTTAAATAAAATGAGAGTGCATGATAATTAAGGCTAATAAGAAGTTAGGGGATTTCTTAACTTGCTTATGATAATTATGATAAACCGGTGGTGCTTATGTTATGTATGATAAGTCGGTGGTGCTTATGTTATGTATGATAGCCGGTTGTGCTAGTGTTATGTTATTCTTACGGGGTAAACCCCCGGGTTACTACTTATTCCATGGATTTGCTACCCATGATGCGAGTGCGGTGTTTGTACTCATTGCGGGCCCACCGGGCCTAAGCGGGTGAAATAGTCCTGTGCGGGTGAAATAGTCTCATGCAGAGCAAATTTCTCCATTTCGGGTCCACAGGACCTATGCGGGTGAAATAGTTCCAGGAGTAGGATTGCTTAATGATACTACGGGCGGTGGCCCTACTTTGATCATGAGCCTCCTATTTTTATGCAGTAAAGTATACTCTTGTTTACTCTCATTATTAGTAAGGCACAGTGTACTGTTATTTTGGTTATCATACATCTCTCCAGCTTCATTTTAGACAATATGATTTCATTTCAGTACTTTCAGTTTTACATACTTGGTACATCTGTTGTACTGACCCCTTTCCTCGGGGGCTGCGTTCATGCCGCAGGTAGGGGTAAGCAGGTTGTGGATCCTCACTCTTAGGATCACTGATCAGTTGTCAGAAGCTCCATTTCTCTGGAGGCTTGTCTTTTGGTACGGTTTCCCTGATGTTGTAGATTTATGTACATTCAGGGGTATGACGGGGCCCTGTCCCGTCACAGTTGTTATGTAAAAATTCTTAGAGGTATGTAGTCATATCTTGTGGATTGGGTTGTAAAAACAAAGATGTAACGGTTCATTTGGGTTATGTATGTTTTTCGGAAGGTGGCCTTATCGGCTAGCCTGTTGATATTTAATGTCTAGTATTTTATGAGTTTATGTATGTTCCGCTGGTATTCTCTGATGTATACCTGTAAGGGGTGCCCAGGTAGGGCACCAATCGTGGGCCCGGGATCGGGTCATGACAAAAGTTTTATCAAAACAGTTAGGCCTCGGAAAGTGTCTACAAACCGTGTCTAGTAGAGTCTTGATTATCGGTGTGTTGTGCACCACATCTATAATCAGGAGGCTGCATGACATGTATGATTGGTTTCCATTCTTCTCTCTCTGAGATCGTGCAGTAGAACTGTCTTATTAGGTTGAATCCCCTCTGACCTATTCTTATGTATCATTTATGCCTCCACGGAAGGCGACCAGGGCCCAGAAGGGCAAGGCAGCAGCAGGAGCTGCTAGTGGTACGCAGAGGGTTACTAGGACTCAGGCTCAGACTATTCCTGAGGTTGTGGGCCGGTCGGTGAGTTCAGCCACGCCGGCAATATTAGAGGAGTCGAGAGCGGCCGTAGCTCGGAGGTTCGATACGAGCCTCGATTCGCGGCGAGGCGAGTATAGAGATTATGGAGAGCAGATCATGTTATTGACTAGCATAGTGGTAGGGCAATGCCGACAGGAGCAAGTAACTAACCCTAGAGCCGACAGTTTGAGGATTTGGGATTTTCTGGGTTGTAATCCACCCGAGTTCTATGGTTCGAGATCTGAGGAGGATCCTCAGGAGTTCATTCGGCAGGTACAACGGACTATGCAGATGCTTAGGGCCTCGGAGACAGAGTCAGTTGTGTTAGATTCTTACCGGTTACGCGATATTGCGTTAAACTGGTTTGAGTCATGGGAGCTGTCTAGAGGTGTGGGTGCTCTTCCAGCTGTTTGGGATGAGTCGAGGTCTTCCTTAATCACTTTTTTCCTCCTGAGATGAGGAGAGCCCGCGTGGATAGGTTCTTGATATTGAGACAGAATGAGAGGACTATCAGAGAGTACAACCTGGAGTTTGACTCATTGGCCAGGTATGCGCTCACTATTGTAGCTGACATGGAGGACAGAGTTCACCGCTATGTGATGGGGCTAGACCATTATATGGTTACTGCATGCCTGAGAGTGTCCCTTCAGCCAGGTATGGATATTGCCAGGATGCAGGCTTATGCACAGGGGATTGAGGACAGAGAGAGAGAGGACCAGCCGGATCCAGGCTAGTCCAAGGCGGGGCTGCGAGGACTGAGTGACTTTCGAGGCGGGCGGCCTCGGCGAACTAGGTCTGATTCAACCAGCACAGAGTGCTCCTTCCCGGTTTTCTAGTAGGAGGTTTGATCAGTCGGGTTATTCAGGAGCAGGTCAGGGCACCAGGGCTTCAGGTTTCCAGGGGAACCGGGGTCCTAGTCAAAGGAGGCTACCTTTACCTCGGTGTGGTCAATGTGGTAGGTCCCATCGTGGGGAGTGTCATATTTCTCCAGGAGCTTGTTACTCTTGCGGCCAGCAGGGCTATTTGAAGAGGGATTGTCCGACCAGAGGCAACATGAGTGGTATGATTCAGCCTACAGGGTCAGTTGCCGGTTCTTCATCTTCTGTGGTTATGCGCCCCGGAGGGCAGAGTGTTCACGGGCCGGCAGGCCGCGACAGAGGTCGTGGTGGAGGTCCTAGTTCTAGCGGTCCACAGAACCGCATATATTTCTTAGCCAGTCGGCAAGATCAGGAGGCTTCCCCGAATGTCGTCACAGGTACATTATTGATTTCATGCTGTGACGTTTATGCTTTGATAGATCCAGGTTCTACATTGTCCTATGTGTCCCCTCTTATTGCTGGTAGAATGGGAATATAGCATGTGTCGATAGAGCCTTTTGAGGTAGCTACGCCAGTGGGTGATTAGGTGTTAGCTTAGAGGGTGTACAAAGATTGCCCGGTGTTCATATACAGTCGTCAGACCCTAGCAGACTTGATAGAGTTGGAGATGACAGATTTTGACGTCATTATGGGTATGGAGTGGTTGGCTTCTTGTTATGCCAACGTTGACTGTAGAGACAGGTTGGTCCGATTCCAGTTTCTTGGTGAGCCAGTTATCGAGTGGAAAGGCAATACAGCGTCGCCGAGGGGTAGGTTTATTTCTTACCTCAAGGCTAGGAAGATGGTGCAGAAAGGGTACATCTATCATCTGGTTCGGGTATTCGATACATAGGCTGAGGTGCCAGTTCTTCAGTCAGTTCCGGTGGTTAGATAGTTTCCGGATATATTCCCAGATGATCTCCCAGGTATTCCTCCAGAGAGGGAGATTGAGTTTTGTATTGATATCTTTGCGGACACTCGGCTATATCTATTGCGTCTGAGAATGACACCTGCTGAGTTGAGGGAGTTGAAGGACCACCTGAAAGATTTGTTGGAAAAAGGCTTTATTAGGCCTAGTATTTCTCCCTGGGGAGCGCCGATTTTGTTTGTTAAAAAGAAGGATGGGACGCTGCATATGTGTGTTGACTACAGACAACTGAATAAGGTAACCATCAAGAATAGATACCCCTTCCCAGGATTGATGATTTTTTTGACCAGTTGCAGGGTACAAGGTGTTTCTCCAAAATAGACTTGCGATCCGGTTATCATCAGGTGCGAGTTAGGGAGGAAGATATCCCGAAGACTGCATTCAGGACCCGGTATGGGAACTATGAGTTCAGGGTGATGTCTTTCGGTTTGACTAACGCTCCAGCGGTATTTATGGATTTGATGAACTGGGTGTTCAAGCCATTTTTGGATACGTTTGTTATAGTATTCATCGATGACATCCTGATTTATTCTCGCACAGAGCAGGAGCATGCAGATCACTTGAGTACGGTACTTGGGGTCCTCCGGAGCCGACAGTTGTACGCCAAGTTCTCCAAGTGTGAGTTTTGGTTGGCCTCAGTGGCATTCTTGGGGCACATTATCAGGGCTGACGGTGTTCAGGTTGATACGACAAAGATTGAGGCAATCAAGACTTAGCCGAGACCTACTACTCCGACGGAGGTGCGCAACTTCTTAGGGCTGGCAGGTTATTATCGTAGGTTTGTGGAGCAGTTCACTTTGATATCAGCACCATTGACTGGTGACTCGAGCGGCTAAGTTCCGATGAGCGAAGCTTGTGAGAAGGGCTTCCAGTTACTGAAGGAAAAGTTGACGACGGCTCCAGTTCTTACTCTTCTCGAGGGATTAGAGGGTTATGTGATTTATTGTGATACCTCGGGTATCGGGCTAGGGTGTGTATTGATGCAGCACGGCAAGGTAATAGCCTATGCTTCCCGGCAGCTACGGAAGCATGAGAGGAATTACCCTACTCACGACTTAGAGTTGGTCGCAGTTATTCATGCCTTGAAGATTTGGAGACATTATTTATACGGGGTTCATGTGGATATTTATACAGACCACAAGAGCCTCCAGTACATCTTTAGGCATAGGGAGTTGAATTTGCGGCAGAGACGATGGTTAGATTTGCTGAAGGATTATGATGATGATATCCTATACCATCCGGGAAAAGCCAACGTGGTTGCAGATGCTTTGAGTCGTAGATCTATGGGGAGTCTGTCATAGGTGCAGCCAGATAGACAGGACATGATCCGTCAGATCCATCAGCTAGCGAGCCTTGGGGTTCGGTTGGTCGATACCGATGATAGTGGGGTACGGGTCCGAGAGGTTGCCGAGTCTTCCATCATCGAGGAGGTGAAGAGGCGGCGATGAGGATCCGATTACGATACGGTATCGAGATCTGGCTCTTGAGAGGAGAAGAGTTTGTTTGAGTAGCGCTGATGGGGTGGTAAGATACGAGGCGATTATGTGTTCCGATGTTGCAGGACTTCGTCGATGGAGTGCAGGGAGGCACACAGTGCTCGTTACTCTATTCATCCGGGGTCGACTAAGATGTACCATGACCTCAGATGTATGTATTAGTAGGATGGCGTGAAGAGGGACATGGCAGGGTTTGTTGCTCAGTGTCCGAATTATCAGCAGGTCAAGATTGAGCACCAGAAGCCCGGTGGGCTATTGCAGGCGATTGATATTCCGACATGGAAGTGGGAGGTGATCAACATGGATTTTGTTACAGGATTACCTCGTACTCAGAGGAAGTGTGATTCCATCTGGGTTATTGTAGACAGGCTGACAAAATCAACCCACTTTCTTCCAGTCAGGACTACGTATTCGGCTGAGGATTATGCTAGATTGTATATCAGCGAGATTGTGAGACTGCACAGAGTTCCTATATCTATTATATCAGACCGAAGAGCCCAGTTTACAGCTAACTTCTGGAGGTATTTCCAGAAGGGGTTAGGGACACAGGTGAGTCTCAGTACCGATTTTCATCCTCAGACCGACGGGCAGGCAGAACGTACTATCCAGACACTTGAGGATATAATGTGGTCCTGTGTTATTGATTTCAGGGATAGCTGGGAGGATCATTTGCCTCTTGTTGAGTTTGCTGATAACAATAGCTACCATTCTAGCATTCAGATGGCGCCATATGAGGCTTTGTATGGGCGGAAGTGTAGGTCGCCGATTGGTTGGTTCGACATGGGCGAGGTTCAGTTAGTTGGCCCAGACTTGATTCAGCAGGCTGTGGATAAGGTGAAGCTTATCCAGGAGAGACTGTTAGCAGCTCAGAGTCGGCATAAGTCTTATGCAGATAATCGGCGTCGACACTTGGAGTTTCAGGTTGACGATTGGGTCTTCTTGAAGATATCACCCATGAAGGGTGTGATGAGGTTCAGAAAGAAGGGTAAACTTAGCCCAATGTACATTGGGCCTTATCAGATCGTCCGTAGAGTAGGCAAGGTTTCCTATGAGTTGGAACTGTCGTCCGACTTGGAGGTAGTACATTCGGTCTTCCATGTTTCTATGTTGCGGAAGTGTATCGGAGATCCATCGAGAGTTTTCCCAGCTAGTGATGTCCAGGTGATGGAGGAATTGTCGTATGAGGAGAGTCCCATAGAGATACTCGATCTCCAGATCAGGCGACTGCGGACCAAGGATGTGGCTTCCGTCAAAGTCTTGTGGCGGAATGATAATAGAGAGGAGATGACTTGGGAAGCAGAGAAGGACATGATGACTAAGTATCCTCACTTATTCCCGACACTTTCAGGTAATTCATTTCCCGTACTTGTCAGTTTTAATTGAATGCTTAAGTGTTGTTATGTGGCCAGATGTGGCATAATTGGTATGTGGGGGTTGTAAAGGGAGACTATGTCGCTATCTATTAGATTGTCTCCGAAAGAACATTCGGGGATGAATGTTTCTAAGGGGGGAAGAATGTTACACCCCATAATTCCAGGATATGTATATAAGAACGTACGTAAGAAAATCGGACGTTAAGATTTGAGACTCGTAGAATTTACCGAAATTATGGAAATGTCGGAAAACGAAACTTTATGGACGAATGGGAGGGTGACACGTGTCACCCCCACTCTTTTGGCTTGGACGAATTGGACAAGGTCCAAATTGTCAAGTCTTGCAATACCAAGGCTTAACATTGTTGACCAAGTCAATAAGCCCACTTGAGTCTTGATATTTAAATTCCTTCATCTAAGACCACACAAGTGTTATGATCTAGACCCTCTATTTAATTATATATTCATCCATGTTGCAAGACAAGTCTCCAACACTTAGAAAAAATTAGAGATCTAGAGAGTGAGAAAAGGGAGCTCTCGGCTTTGCTCTATAGAAGGAAGAAATTTTTTTCGTTTGTGGTTCAATAATCCCAATACTTTAAACCAAGGCTCCTAAGGGTATTACAAGGATATCTCAATAGAAAGATCCCGGAAAAACCACATTTTTACATTAGTCGCAAGGTGAAAACCTAAGTCGTTTACATAGTTTTGTTTGGAAATTGAAGGAAAGTTGTTTGTGAACTTCTAAAGGCTTCAAATAGCGGATTAGAGCGTCAAGGAAATGAGCTAAGTTTCTAAGGAGCGACTTCGGATCTTGAAGTTTGATTAAGGCTTGTAAAGGTAACAATCTTGTCCTCTTAGTGATTAAAGATTACTTATTGTTGTAGTCATATATATATATATGCAAGCTTGAGATATATATATTGGAGATTGAAATGTTATGGAACATTTGGATGGAATCCGAAACTAGCATGATTTAGCCTTCAAGATTGTAATTCAATTTAGTTATTAGTTTAGTCGTCGCATGTTATCTAAAGAGAAGATTGTAGTTGTTATAATCGATTGAGGCTATATAACATGTTAGACTAAACAATTTAGATTAAAAAAGAATTGGAAAGGATTATATGTTGTTGCCCTATTAGCCGTGAATGGCATTGTCTTTTGGACTATTTTGATATCAATTGTGGGGCAGAATTTTACATGTCCTGTTAGGCGTGTAATCCCTTTTTGTTAGCTACATTGTTGAGCCTTAAATGTGGCATGTTTGGTTATTGAATTCGGGCCTTGAAAAAGGTGGAAAAGTATGTAGAAACAAAGGAAGTGCTGTCCGATTTTCCGTAGAATAAGTGACTTTACACTTAGAATATTCTACGTTTGAAGCTAAAAGTTAATAGACGTATTATGGTCATTATAGGTTGACATACTACGTACGACATATTGGACTTAGCAAGTGGATTGAATCAAAGAGGTATGTGGAACTTTTCTTATCTCTTGAGCATGAGTAGTTGTAAATGTATAGTACGGTAGACGTACGAGATTTAAATGAATTTAGTTTCATTTGATATCCTTGACTTGTTTTAAGAATGTCCAAGTTGGTTGAGTTAGAGAATTAACTCACTTGTTTTAAAGGTTAAAGATGTCTTAGTTTCTAAAGCATAAAGTTAGTATAACAGCTTTATGCGAAGTTGGTTATAACAATTTTATGGGAAGTTAAAAGAATGGTTTATTCTAGTAAAGTAAACAAGGATAAATGACTTGAAATAAAGAATGACAATTTGATTTAAAGGTATCCATTGCTTAAAGTTTTAAAGTAAGGGTCATTTGGTTTATAAGCCTAAAAATGTATTTCTAAAGGTGTAGTGACTTGTTTTGAAAAGTAGAAAAGCCTTGATACTACGGGTGTTAGTATCTTGGGGATTTTATACGAGAAAGAGTCATGTTTTAAAAGAATAAAGTTACATAGTACTTTGGGTTAAATTCCTGGATTTATGACATGTTAGTGCCTTAAGTTAAATAAAATGAGAGTGCATGATAATTAAGGCTAATAAGAAGTTAGTGGATTTCTTAACTTGCTTATGATAATTATGATAAGCCGGTGGTGCTTATGTTATGTATGATAAGCCGGTGGTGCTTATGTTATGTATGATATGCGGGTGAAATAGTCCCAGGAGTAGGATTGCTTAATGATACTACGGGCGGGTGGCCCTACTTTGATCATGAGCCTCCTATTTTTATGCAGTAAAGTATACTCTTGTTTACTCTCATTATTAGTAAGGCACATTGTATTGTTATTTTGGTTATCATACATGTCTCCAGCTTTATTTTAGACTATATGATTTCAGTTCAGTACTTTCAGTTTTACATACTTGGTACATTTATGCTGACCCGCTCTCGAAATTGCGTTAAATGCCGCAGGTAGGGGTAAACAGGTTGTGGATCCTCACTCTTAGGATCACTGATCAGTTGTCAGAAGCTCCATTTCTCCGGAGGCTTGTCTTTTGGTACGGTTTCCCTGATGTTGTAGATTTATGTACATTCAGGGGTATGGTGGGGCCCTGTCCCGTCACAGTTATTATGTAAAAATTCACAGGGGTATTGTGGATTGAGTTGTAAAAACAAAGATGTAACTGTTCATTTGGGTTATGTATGTTTTTCGGAAGGTGGCCTTATCGGTTAGCCTGTTGATATTTAATGTCTAGTATTTTATGAGTTTATGTATGTTCCGCTGCTATTCTCTGATGTATACCTGTAAGGGGTGCCCAGGTAGGGCACCAGTCGCGGGCCCGGGGTCGGGTCGTGACAGGAATTATGAAAATTCAGCCCTCGTCATGCATGTTTAAGTGTGGTTATTGCTAATGAAAGTTCTAAGAGATTTAGGGTATAAAAAGGTGTTAAAAGGCTTCACATTTTACCCTTGTTGTTGTTGGATATTGGGCTGATTTTGTGGACTGTTTTTATGTGATTATGGGGCAGAATTTTACACGTAAGGTAGACGTGTAATTCCCTTTGGTTTCTGTTTGGTTGTGCCCTTAATTGGTGCCTTGGTTATAAATGAAATTGGGCCTTTGAAAGGTGGAAAAGTACGTATAAACAAGGGAAGTGCTGCCCAAATTTTTGTAGAATAAGAGAACCTTTACTTGGTATTAACCTACACTAGTAAGCTTGAAGTTGATAGAAGTGTTGTTGTATTTATAGGTTGAAGTACATTGAGACGTATTCTAGATTGTAGAGTTGGTTAGTTCGTCAACAAGGTATGTGAACTATCCCTTGTTGTTTTGACATGATTTGATTTTATAAAGTGAGTGGATTTTAATCCTTATTGATACTTGATTTGATTTTAGAAAGTGAGTGAATCTTAATCCTTAAACGATACTTGACTTGATCTCTATAGAGTTCTATTGGAACTTGACTTGATCTTTATAGAGTTCTATTGGAACCTAATCCTTAGTAATACATTCTATTGATTGTACTTTGGGTTTCTAAAATGGAAGTTGTGTACATATTCTATTGATAGTACTTTGGGTTTCTAAAATGGAAGTTGTCTACCTATTTCATTAGTAGTACTTTGAGTTTCTAAAGAGAAGTTGTTCTATCTATTTTATTAATAGTACCTTGGGATTTTCTAAAAGAAAAGAGGTGGTAGTACCTTGGTTTTTCTAAAAGGAAAGAGGTGGTAGTACTGATGCGCGGTAAGATGCACACACTTTAAACGCAAGTGCACGTTATCGTGACAAGTAGTATAGTCTTGATAAGACCGAATATCGTCCTCAAGGATTAGGGTTCAAGTACCAACTATCTATTTTTTGGTATCTATTTGGTAAATTGATATTTCGAATTGTTGTTTATAACTACGAATTATAAAAGCTATTTAAATATAAAGGTTTACTTCAGTGGTGATGAGAATAGGGCTTCCATGTATCCTTACTATCCGCTTATTCTACTTACTAATGCATTAACTTATGGTATTCTTCTTTTGGAGAAAGCAGGTTTACGAAATCGTTTTATACTCCCGTTAGGGTTATATAAACACTCAACCCGATGATCGCGCCTTACCTTTCGGTGATAAGGATAACTCTATAGGAGGATTAAGAACAAAAACCTAGTTGACCGTCACGCACAATGCGCAAAATTAGGGTTGTTAAGCCTCTCATCAACGCTACATAAATAATTGAGGTATTTTCATCCCCAATCCAAGAATGTCTACCCAACTTACAGCATATTCACAATCCCCCCCTTTCGGAATCTGATTAGAAATCATATAGTGATAATTAGTTGTCAATTAATTACCAAGAATTCAACTCAATTATTAGATAGATCTCACAATAAGAAAAATAACCATAAGCATGCATTAATTTATAACATAAGTCTCTAGCAATTCAACATGGAAAGCCCTATAAGAGAATTAGTTCCTAGTCATTGATATGACAAGAACTAATTCCATGTTCATCATAGAAAATAGAAATAAAGAACAAGAAAGGGAAAAGAAATTATTTAAGAATGAGTCTCCAAGCCTAGCATCCAAGGGTTGTGTTGTGGAATATTTACAAGGTGGATGGGTGGATGGAAGGATGTAGAATGGTGAATGGTGGAGTGGAGAATGAATAATTCTTCTAATGATGTAGAGTATTTATAGCCAAAGAATCCTTTAGGTGAAGGGTTAAGGATTTGTAAGTAGGAAAAGTTATTAGAATCCTTTTAGGTAAGGGTTTTAAGGTAGGAAAAGTTATCCCTTTAGGTAGGAAAAGTTATCCCTTTAGGTAGGAAAAGTAATCCCTTTAGGATTCTGAAAGCATGTCCACGCCCAAAGACTTCATAATTCAGCGTCGGCTGCGTTGGCCAGAATGGCGTGGCTGAAGATCAACAACTTTCGGACTTTCCGCAGATTGGGCGCCATGGCTCTGCGCTGGCGCGGTGACGTTTTTGGCGGTCAGTTCGTCGTCCTTTTTTCGTCCGGACTTCGTCTGATCTCCTCTCTAATTTCCAGAACTTCTTAGACTTTATTTCTTGGCCCTTTTAGTGTGCAATTCCATCTCTTTTATTCTCATTTCATCTCCTTTTCGTCATTTCTCCATTTTTGACCGTTGTGACACAAAAGAAAGGAAAACGACCCTAATACTGTACTAAACATAAATGAAATGAGTAAAATACTAACTAAAAATGATTCAAAAAGTGTATATAAAATACACCGATCAAATACCCCCAAACTTAACATTTGCTCGCCCTCGAGCAAAGATAGAAAGAAAGAAATAAAAGACTCAAGAAACGAAAAATAAAAGACTCACTGACATTGATCACTTTTGCTGCATTTAGTGTTATCTAGAAAAACATTAAGGTTAACAGAATAATATGCAGGAACATATAGCATGAAATTTCAGCACACTAAACACATTAAGCTAGATATTTCGCAAGCTCATATTTATCATGCTTAATGGAAGTCAATGTACTAAATCATGCATATAAATTCAAAGAAATCCTATGGCATGCTTACTTGCTATGCTCCACTAATCCTGGATATGCATAAAAGAGATCTTCAGGACTTTAAGGGTTGTAATGTAGGTTTAGGTATAGGTAGGTAAAAATAGGCATTTTAGACTCATTTAGTGTACCATAAGCTCTTTAGTTTTTCAGTATTTCCCTTTCCTTTTTGTTCTTTCCTTCACTTCGATTCTATCTTTTCCCACTTTTGTTTTGGGAGAGTGAAGTGTATAGTAATGACAAGCACCCCCAAACTTAGGCTTTTGCCTATTTCTTATTACGTTTTTTTTATTGGGGTGCAACAGGCTTATTCACTCTTTTTGTCTCTTTTTTAACACACAATGTATTCCATTGTTTCATATTTTTACTTATGGCACAATTTGTGGAAATATAGGGTGTCGAAGAAGAAGCTTCAATTTATAGGCTCAATGGGGCTGACTAGGGATATTTTTAAAGTCCGGGATAGAAAAGAATGGTAAGAATTGGCTATCAAAGAAATGCCTGAGTCATCTCCCTAACATGCATATCCTAACTATTTCGCCTCAAATAGCAAGCAATCATAACACATAGGTTTTCATTATTTAGCATGCATAATTTAAGCAAGAAACTCCAAATAGACAGATTTTGTGAGTTTTTGACATATCTAACCTAGGTGTTTAGATAGTTGCTTCTAATTCCATTACATTATTCCACCTTCCTTCACTAGGTGTTTCTAGCAACTACAACATACATGATCTTTGACAGACAATTATGACTCAAAAAGAAAAAAAAATTGTGACTCAAACATAAACACAAAACAAATAAAAAAAACTTAACTGAAACATAACAAGACACAAATAAAACACCCCCAAACTTAAATCACACATTGTCCCCAATGTGTGCAAGACTCAAAGAAAATAAAAGAAAAGGACAACTTCGACACAACACTGGTCATGCGGAGGTCAGGAGGAAAAATTCGGAATTTGCGGAAATATGGCTCTCGAAGTTGGGCGCCATGCCTCGAGATTAGCGCGCTGCTGCTAATCTTGTGGCTCTTACGAAATTACGCGCGGCGATTCTCAGCGGCTACGACGATCGCTTTTCCTTTTTTCAGCGTTTTTGCTCATTTTTCCTCGGTTTTAGCTTTCAGTCCACCTGTCATCCAACAACACTAAACAAGAACCCTAGACCGTGAGACTGTTCAAGACAAAATAAAATAAAATAAAGACAGAAATTAAAATAACATAATTAAAAATATTGGGTTGCCTCAACAAGCCAATGTCTTTAACGTCTTTTAGCCGGACGCCTTTAACCTTTACGAGTGCCCATTGGATCCTTCTGCGAACTGCTTGCAATCCGCATAGTTATTGTTGCAGGTTTCAATTTCCCTACGACCATTTGTTCAAACAAGAGCCTTACATATACAATTATCCCCCATGTAGGCTTGTCTTTTATGCTTTTTATAATGTAGGAATCCGTGAACTTCTCTACATCCCTCAACTCTAGGGGGTACCCTTGATGGTATGGGCTTCCTAATTGGGAATCAGTCGTGATAGCTAGTGGTGTTTCTTCTGTAATAGGTGCAAGAAAAAGAATTTCCACAGAATCCAAGAAGGTAAATAATTGGATCTCTGCAATCTTTTCCTTCTCTACACTAACTATCTCACCAGATTCCTCAATAGTTGGGTGTGGTTCAGGCTCCTCAATTTGTTGTTCGCTGTTCAAAATCACCTCGATTTAGGTTACGGCGCGCCCCAGTCTTGGGCGCGCGGTGCTCACTCTCTGCTTGTCTCTGCATTGTCTCGAGAATCTTGGCGCGCGCCACGCATCGGCGCGCGGCCACTGCTGCTGCTGCGAACTCTCTATCTCCCCTGATTCGGCATCCTTCAGTCAATTGCACGACATTGTGTTTCCTCATTGCCTACCCAGTGCAGATTGCTCTTCATGTGTTTATTTGTTGAATATGATCGCGAGCTCGCTATTTGCGTTTCCAACTTCTTACGTGGCCATTCGTTTCGTCATGAGCGATTTTGGTACCTCGTGAGACTGAGTATAGCTTCTCGTAATTCCTCCCTCTCTTCCTCTATGGTTGGAGCTCGATCATATTGACAGTAGAAATCCATGTCTTAAGGATCCCTGAGATGAATCAAAACCAACAACGAATCACGGCACAATTGTTTTTTTTTTTTTTTCAAAAGAAAATAAAATAATAATTTAAAGAAACAAAAATAAAAACCAAATTAGAAATTAAAAATAGATAAATTTGATATTGAACTATGCCTAATCCCCGGCAACGGCGCCAAAAACGTGATGCGCGGTAAGATGCACACACTTTAAACGCAAGTGCACGTTATCGTGACAAGTAGTATAGTCTTGATAAGACTGAATATCGTCCTCAAGGATTAGAGTTCAAGTACCAACTATCTATTTTTTGGTATCTATTTGGTAAATTGATATTTCGAATTGTTGTTTATAACTACGAATTATAAAAGCTATTTAAATATAAAGGTTTACTTCAGTGGTGATGAGAATAGGACTTCCATGTATCCTTACTATCCGCTTATGCTACTTACTAATGCATTAACTTATGGTATTCTTCTTTTGGAGAAAGCAGGTTTACGAAATCATTTTATACTCCCGTTAGGGTTATATAAACACTCAACGATGTCGCACCTTACCTACCTTTGGTGATAAGGATAACTCTATAGGAGGATTAAGAACAAAAACCTAGTTGGCCGTCGCGCCTGATCGCAAAATTAGGGTTGTTAAGCCTCTCATCAACGCTACATAAATAATTGAGGTATTTTCATCCCCAATCCAAAAATGTCTACCCAACTTACAGCATATTCACAATCCCCCCCTTACGGAATCTGATTAGAAATCATATAGTGATAATTAGTTGTCAATTAATTACCAAGAATTCAACTCAATTATTGGATAGATCTCACAATAAGAAAAATAACCATAAGCATGCATTAATTTATAACATAAGTCTCTAGCAATTCAACATGGAAAGCCCTATAAGAGAATTAGTTCCCAGTCATTGATATGACAAGAACTAATTCCATGTTCATCATACAAAATAGAAATAAAGAACAAGAAAGGGAAAGGGAAAAGAAATTACTTAAGAATGAGTCTCCAAGCCTAGCATCCAAGGGTTGTGTTGTGGAATATTTACAAGGTGGATGGGTGGATGGAAGGATGTAGAATGGTGAATGGTGGAGTGGAGAATGAATAATTCTTCTAATGATGTAGAGTATTTATAGCCAAAGAATCCTTTAGGTGAAGGGTTAAGGATTGGTAAGTAGGAAAAGTTATTAGAATCCTTTTAGGTAAGGGTTTTAAGGTAGGAAAAGTTATCCCTTTAGGTAGAAAAAGTTATCCCTTTAGGTAGGAAAAGTAATCCCTTTAGGATTCTGAAAGCATGTCCAATTCGGCCCAGCACTTCATAATTCCCGCGTCGGCGCTGCGCACTGTAGGCGCGCATTTGAAGATCAGCAACTTTCGGACTTTCAGCATATTGGGCATCGCGGCTCTTACTGCATGGCCGGTGGCGTTTACAGCGGTCCGTTTCGTCGTCCTTTTTTAAATCGAATTCGTCGATCTCTCTCTAATTTCGAACTTCTTAGACTTTATTTCTTGGCCCTTTTAGTGTGCAATTCCATCTCTTTTATGCTCATTTCATCTCCACCGTCATTTCTCCATTTTTGACCGCTGTGACACAAAAGAAAGGAAAACGACCCTAATACTGTACTAAACATAAATGAAATGAGTAAAATACTAACTAAAAATGACTCAAAAAGTGTATATAAAATACACTGATCAAGTACCTTGGTATTTTTAAAAGGAAAGAGGTGGTAGTACCTTGGTTTTTCTAAAAGGGAAGAGGTGGTGGTACCTTGGTTTTTCTAAAAGGGAAGAAATGAGACGTGCCTTTGATTTTATAGTAAAGAGTTCATTTTAATGATTTTAAAAGTGAAAGTACATTGATGCTACAAGTGCTAGTGTCTTGGGGGTTTTATAAATGAAAGGATGTATGGAAGACGTACATGGTGCTATTGGGGTTTGATAATGCCTTGAGTTTTTCTAAAAATGATAGTTCATTCTATTTGTGCTAATGAGTGTCAAAGATGATTTAAATTACACATAGTTACTGTGATAGCTATATGTGTACAGTCCTTTATATTTGGACCGTGTCCTAGAAAGGACTGGGAAGTATACTTTAATGGGAAAGACATTATATATTATTGACTTTACCGTGTCCTAGAAATGGCCGGGCAGTATACCTTAATGGGAAGAGCAATATATATTATTGACTTTACCGTGTCCTAGAAATGGCCAGGCAGTATACCTTAATGGGAAGGGTTGTATATAGTACATGACTTTACCGCGTCCCACAAGGGGCCGGGCAGAATACCTTACATGACTTTATCGTGTCCTAAAAAGGGCCGGGCATAATACCTTATATTATTTCATGGATAAGGTCCATGGTGTGAATTTAGATACTCATGTGGTCACCTTATATTATAGATATATATATGTGGATTGTACAGATAAGCATTCTTAATTTGACATGGCTCTCATATTTTTCAAAGGTACAGTTGAATTTCACTTTTGAAAAGGAAGTACAGTTAGCTCTTATTTTTATATGGCACGGTTGGATCTGGTATTTGATTTTCATACTTGTCCCTGTCATCTTTTGGCTAGTTTGATCTTATTTACTGTACTTTATGTTTACATACTTAGTACATTGTTATCGACCCATATAGGAAATTTGCGCTCAAATGCCGCGAGTATTAGGTACTCAGTTGCGTGATCCGCGAGCTTAGGATTTCCATCAAGCTTTTATTGAGATGACTCCACCATTCCGGTGTCTAGTCATTATGGTACAGGTCTTCCATTATGGCTTAAGTATATTCAGAGGTATGGCGGGGCCTTGTCCCGTCATAGTTACTGTCAATCTTAGAGGTCTGTATTCATATATGGGCTGGACTTGCGTGAGTTGTACAGTTGTAGTTCCTTTGGATTATTTTATATGTAATGACGGCCTTGTCGGCTTTGCCTGTTTTGTTTTAAAAAAACAATAATGATGAAATGAGTTTTCTATAATTTCTGCTGGTTTAATGTGATGTATAAGTAGAAAGGTTCCCAGGTAGGGCACCAGTCGCGGGCCCGGGGTTCGGGTCGTGACAAGTATATCTCCTTGGGGCGCGCCGGTATTGTTCGTACGAAAGAAAGATGGTTCGTTGCGGATGAGTATCGACTATCGACAACTGAATAAATCTACTATCAAGAACAAGTATCCTCTTCCCAGAATTGACAACTTGTTTGACCAATAACAAGGTGCAAAATGTTTTTTGAAAATCGACCTAAGGTCAGGGTACTATCAGCTAAAGGTTAGGGAGAAGGATATTCCAAAGACGACTTTCATGATGAGGTATGGGCACTTCGATTTTCTAGTAATGTCATTTGGACTCACAAATGCACCAGCAACATTTATGGATCTAATGAACAACGTGTTTCGCCCATTCCTGGATGTATTTATAGATGATATTCTTGTTTATTCTCACACAGAAGCCGAGCATGTGGAACATTTGTGGATAGTACTACAAACACTCCGGGATCACAAGTTATATGCAAAGCTCTCCAAGTGTGTGTTTTGGCTGAAGTCAGTAGTTTTTCTTGGTCATATAGTGTCAGACGAAGTTATAAGAGTTGACACTCAGAAGATTGAAGCAGTGACGAATTAGCCGAGGTCTACGACTCCAACTGAGGTTCGCAGCTTTCTAGGCCTAGCCGGCTATTACAGAAGGTTCGTAGAAGAATTTTCTACCATATAAGCACCATTGACGAAATTGACCCAAATGGCTATAAAATTCTAATGGACCGATGCTTGTGAGCGGAGTTTTCAGGAGTTGAAGGATAGATTAACATCGGAACAAGTCCTTACTCTCCCTGAGGGACTAGAAGGCTATGTTGTATATTGTGATGCCTTAGGAGCAGGTTTAGGATGCGTGCTGATGCATCATGGTAAAATGATTGGCTATGCTTCAAGGCAATTGAGGAAACATGAGAAGAACTATCTGACGCATGATTTAGAATTGGCCGCGGTAGTATATGCACTAAAAATTTTGTGGCACTATTTATATGGTGTTCATATCGACATCTTTACGGATCATAAACGTCTGCAATACATATTCAAACAGAATGAGCTGAACTTGAGACAAAGAAGATAGCTTGAGTTATTGAAGGATTATGATGTGGATATCTTATATCACTCTGGTAAAGCTAATGTGGTAGCAGACGCACTTAGCCATAAATCAACGGTCAGCTCGATTCAAGCGCAAGTCAAAAGGAAGGAATTGGCGAGAGAGCTTTATCAGTTAGCTAGTTTGGGAGTCTGATTAATGGATTCGGAAAATGGTGGTTTTGTGATTCAGAACATATCAGAATCATCTCTTATATCAGAAATTAAGGAACGTCAATGGAAAGACCCTAGTTTAAAGAAGATAAGAGAAGGCATTCAGCAGAGGAAAACCATGACCTTTGAGATTGATGAACATGGAACTCTCAGGCACCAGGGTCGTCTATGTGTTCCAAACATAGCAGGATTATAGAATAAAATTATGACAGAGATTCATTGTTCACGGTATTCTATTCATCCAAGATCAACTAATATGTATCATGATCTCAAGAGTATGTATTGGTGGAATGAGATGAAGAGGGGTGTGGCAGATTTCGTAGCTCAGTGTCCCAATTGTCAACAGGTAAAAATAGAGCACCAAAAGCCTGGAGACTTGACTCAGAACATCGAGATTCCGATGTGAAAATGGGAAATGATTAATATGGACTTCATTATGGGATTACCTCATTCTTTCCATAAGTTTGATTCTATTTGGGTAATTGTTGACAGGCTGACCAAATAAGCTCATTTCTTACCAGTGAAAGTTACCTATATAGTCGAGGATTACGCGAAGTTATATATTAAGGATAATGTTCGACTTTATGGTGTGACTGTTTCTATTATATCTGACTGAGGTGCTCAGTTTACAGCTAACTTCTGGAAGTTATTTCAGAAAGAGTTAGGCACCCGAGGTAATCTAATTACGACTTTCCATCCACAGACATACGGTCAGGCAGAGTGAATAATTCAGATGCTCGAGGACATGTTACGAGCTTGTGTGTTGGACTTCAAGTGAAGTTGGCATGATCACTTACCCCTTATTGAGTTAGCGTACAATAACAACTACCATGCCAACATTAAAATGACTCCATATGAGGCCTTGTACGGACGAAGATGTAAATCTCCTATCGGATGGTTCGAGGTAGGCGAATCGGTGTTATTTGGACCTGACTTAGTGCATCAAGCTATAGAGAAGGTGAAGCTTATCCAGGAACGGTTGCAAACGGCTCAGAGTCGTCAGAAGTCATATTCAGATGTACGACAACGAGACTTGGAGTTCTAGGTAGATGATTGGGTATCCTTGAAAATTTCACCTATGAAGGGAGTAATGAGATTTGAAAAGAAAGGAAAGCTCATTCTAAGGTATATTGGACCATATCACATAATTCGACGTGTTGGTCAAGTAGCTTATGAATTGGACTTACCTTCAGAGTTGGAGTTTGTTCATCCGGTTTTCCATGTGTCCATGTTGAGAGCATGTGTTGGAGATCCTTCTCGGATTGTACTAATAGAGGATGTGCATGTTACAACGAATCTATCATATGAAGAAGTTCCTATTGCTATCCTAGATCGACAAGTCCTCAAGCTGAGGACTAAGGAGATAGCTTCTGTGAAGGTCTTGTGGCGAAATAGGGATGTGGAAGAGATGACGTGGAAAGCAGAAGAAGAAATGGTGCACAAATATCTACACTTATTCCAGACTAACGCTGAGGTTCCAGGAGAAGCATGAGGTAAATTCCAATTCCAAAAATTATGATCAATGCTTGAAGACCATGAGAGTCTGATGTAGTAGTGTATGTTATATATCACCCCAAACATTCGAGGACAAATGTTTCTAAGGAGGGAATGATGTAACATTTCGTAATTTTGAGCAATAATTGGAGTACGAAAATTTAAAAAATAGATTCGAGCGTTGGAATTTTTTTGTTATATTTACATATGCTAATAAGAAAATTAGTATACAAAGAATGCGGCCCCGAAATAATTTTGGATGTAACAAGTGTGACGATAAAGATAAATAATAATAATTGTATATCCCCAAAAGAGGTGATTGACTAATGTCATATTATAAATTATGACATCGGGTATACGAAAACTTTATGAATTTTTAGAATTTAATTGAAGTGGGATCTAGAATAAATTATCTGTGCGACTGATAAATTGTACGAGAGCAGATCACTTAATTAAATTAAGTGACCCGTGCAAAAAAAAGAAGGTATGTGGCATTAGTTAAGTCCTCCGCCGTCAGGATTGGCCAGGTGGAGGACATCACGGTGACTAGCGAATGTGCCTTCATTGTGAAGAAATAATTGTGTGTCATTTGTAAAACAGAAGCCAACCCTCCAACCCCCTTTACTTTTTTCTTATATTAAAACAAAACAATTCACTTCATGTTTCCAAATTAAAACGTACGAAACAACCTTTTTTACTTCGTTATTTCAGGAAGCCAACCTGCTCCTATGCCTCTCTGTTAATTAGCATGATTCTCAACCAAATATCCTAGTGTGATTAAGATTCTCTCCACAATATTAGAGGTATGTGAAGACAAATTATTTCTTTCTTTTGGCATGTTTCATGTTATGAAATATAATCGTGGTATTGCTCCATAATTTATTCTACTCCTAGAAGTTAAGAATAATCATGTTATTGATTCCTATGCTGAAAGCCTATCTAAATTGTTTCTAAGTCCTTAAAGTGGCATATGAAAAAGATGATAAGGAGATTCACAAGGGTACAAAGGTAATATATCACCCGTTGAGATTGGAACATGGTACTACCATTGATGCATTTTCATTTGCATCATACTCATATATTACTGTGACCACTTGTGCTACGCACCCTCCTATATGGTAAATATTATATATATGTAAGGGATATGGGGAAAAGGAAGACGTTATATATGCACACCACCTGCAACTGGTACATACTATCACAAAAGAGCCCGAAGAGGCCAACATGAATCGATGCCCATGTGTGGCCGATATAACCAGATGCCCACAGATGCGGTTATGGACACGAAGAGCCCTTGTGTGGCCAGTATATATATGTATACCTCATCTGCATCATACATACATTCATTGACCATTACATGACATGGTGCCCACAGAGGTTGCCATGAGATATACGGATGTTGCATTGCATACCATTTAGGTATATGGGGTAGGACCCTCAGAGATGTTTACTGCTGGTCTATTATTTTTGTTTCAGATATTGTTATAACTCTGTTATGCTATTATTTATGTCTGACATACTCAGTATATCAAACGTTCCTTTTGCTGGAGACGCTGCGTTTCATGCCCGCATGTTCACACAGGCAGGACGATTGTCCACGTGAATAGGTTAGATTTCAGCGGACTTTTGTAAGCACTTCTCTTTTTCCGGAGTGTCGGTGTAACTTTGGTATGTTACATTTTTGCGTGTCTATATGTATATGGTGGGGTCTTGTCCCGACCTGTTGATGTTGTACACTCTATAGAGGCTTGTAAACAGATGTCTTGTGTATAATAGTTTTGTATGGCCTCGTCGGCCTTGACATGGATATGTATATATATTTAAGTCGAATTTTCTGGTTAAAAGTTTTCATAACCTTTTCAGCTTAGTCCGTGCTTATTTATGGTTGGGTGTTGATTGCGTGATTAGCGATACCCGGCGGGTGGAATCCGGGTTCCCGTCGCGGCCCTTCGGTTTGGGTCGTGACAATATGACTGAAAAAATCCAAATTTATTGGCCCGTTACAAAACAGCTAGTAGGTTAATTAGTGAGTTCACATCATCCACTTTAAGTTATGTTCCCAGGGGCATGAATGTTGAGGCTAACGACTTAGCACAAGAAACTTTTGGCTTTAGGAAGTCTCTACTCACTCTAGAGTATGATGAAATTCCAGCCGAAGTGCTAGCCATGGACCAGATTGACTCGTGGAAGCAGGTGTTAATCGGCTACTTAAAAGATCCTTCCACTCGCAAAGACATTAAGGTTAAGAGAAAAGCATTGAAGTATGTGCTCATTAATGATTATCTTTACAAAATGAGCGTAAGTCGAGTGCTACTCAAGTGAATTGACAAGGCAGAAGCCTTAAGAGTCATGAGAGAAGTTCATGAAGGAATATGTGGATCACACAGAACAGAGCCAATGATGAAATGGTTGATTTATCGCCATGGCTATTATAGGCCTACCATCATGGCCGATTTCTTTCAATACGTAAAAGGGTGTGAAGAGTGTCAAAGACATGGACCAATCCAACGGGTACCAGTCGATTTGTTGCACCGATCGTGAAGCCTTGGCCTTTCAAATGATGGGCTATGGACCTCTTCAGCAAGATTCACCGCAATCGGCTAAAGGACATAATTTCATTATTGTGGCTACCGATTACTTCACTAAAGAGGCACAACCGATGAATAGGGCTCATCAGACATATATCATTCAATTTATCCAGCACCAGATCATATATAGTGTTATACCTCGTGGTTCAGGCCGTGCGTATGGGGCCATGCGGAAGGAGTTAGGACTCGAAATCAGAAAAACTGGTCGGGGGCCTCGGTAGCGCCGGCGGAGGCGAGCATGGCCGGCGCCAAGCGGAATTCATGGCGCGCGGAAATCGGGCATGGCGCCTAAAGTTCAGTGTCGCGAGATTGCGGCGCCATGGCCGGGAAGCGAACAGCCGGCGAGGAATTTTGGGCGGAAAAACTTAGAAAGTCGATTTTTGTTTTAAAAGAGGCCATGGGAGGGTGACAAGTGTCCCCATCGATTCTACTCATGCATTATATTGACCAAGACTTGGTCATTTCTTTCAACTTTTCATCTTTACACTCCATCTCTCTCTAAGTTAAAAGCTCATCCTTCTCTCTAAATTCCCAGAGGAATTCTAGCCTAAGGAAAAATCTGAAAAGTGTAATAGGAAGGAAAGGTTATTACAAGCTTGTGAAGACTATTGTGGTGGTGTTCTTGGAGAAAAGGCTAGCAAGGTGTTGGAATAAGTTTGGCTAAAACTTGAGGTAACATTTCTTCTCTTGTAGTTGGTTTGGGTGTTGCATGTTTAATAGGAAGAACTTGTAGTTGGAAAATGCACTTAGAGTAGTTGCATGTAAGAAATGGGGTTGATTATGAAAGAATTGGTTAGGGGGATATTATGAGCATGTTGTTGCCTAAATACTACATTAGACTTGTTGGGTTAGTTGTTGTAACTTGTGGGGCTGAATTTTACACACCAAAGTTTAGGTGTGTAATCCCTAGTGTTGGCTGGTTGTTGAGCCTTAAACATGGCATTTGAGCGTTAAAAATCGACCTTGGAAAAGGTGGCAAAGTATGTAGAAACAAAGGAAACGCTGCCCAATTTTCCGTAGGAAATTGGTGACTTTAACTTGGAAAAATTCTGCATTGTAATTAGAGCTTGATAAGCGTATTGTGGTCATTTTAGGTTGACATACTACGTGCGGTAAATTGGACTTAGCTTGTGGATTGACCAGAAGAGGTATGTGGAGCTTTCCTATCTCTTGAGCATGATTAGTTGTACCTATGTAGTACGGTGAAGCGTCATGATTTGAAAATCTTCGTTTGTTATAAATATTTGATACTTGCCGTTTTAAAAGAAAAGTATAAAAATCCCTTGGACTTAAGGGAATGTGTTTTACTATTGTTTAACTCTAATATAACGGCTTTATGGGGAGTTGGTTATATTAGTTTGTGAAAGTTTAATGGAGAAAGGTTTTGATGATTTGAACTTGTGGAAGGAAAATGGTTTTAAGGCATGAATTGCCTAAGGTTTTACAAGAAATGAAGTCACTTAATTTAGAAGCTTGAGATAGTTTTAAAAGGAAATGTGACTTGCTTTGAAAAGAAATCGTAACTTGATACTATGGTGATTAGTATCTTGGAATTTTTGTATAAAAGAGTTATTTCTTAAAAGGTTAGAGTACATGATACTTGGGTTAAATTCCCGGATTTTTATTAAAAGACATGATCGTGCCTTAGGTATACTAAAATGAGAGGATGAATTAATACTATTAATAAGAAGTTAGGTGATTCTTAACTTGCTTAAGTTAGGATAGGCCGGTAGTGCTTATGTTGTGATGTGATAGGCCGGTAGTGCTTATGTTATGTTTAATAGCCGGATGAGCTATGTTATATATATATTATTACGGGTAAACCCCGGGTTATTCTTGTTATTTCCTTTGGACATCTTGTGCGATGGGTGGCCGGGTATGCTCCATAGGATGGTTTACTATTTATGCCATGGATTTGCTACCCATGATGCGAGTGCGGCGCTTGTACTCATGCGGATCTGGACCATAGGATCCATGCGGGTGAAATAGTCCCATGCGAGTACGCGATGGTACTCATGCGGATCCACATGATCCATGCGGGTGAAATAGTCCCATGCGGGTGAAATAGTCCTATGACGAGGCGGATGACCTCATGCGGGTCCACAGGACCTATGCGGGTGAAATAGTCCCAGGAGTAGGATTGCTTAATGATACTACGGGCGAGGTACCCTGTTTTGATCGTGAGCCTCCTATTTTTATGCTATAAAACTTATACTTGTTACTCTCATTGTTAGTAAGGCACGGTCTGAGTAAACCGATTTTCGTCTATAACTCCGGCTTATATTTTGACTTATGATATTATTACGGTATTTTCGATTTCGCATATTTGGTACATGTTATCGACCTCCGGGCTGCGTTCATGCCGCGAGTTGAGGTTCATAGCTTGCGATCCGCACTCTTAGGATCACGGTTCGGTTCTCGGAAGGCTCCATTTCTCGGAGGCCTCGTCTTTTGGTACGATTCCACGAGGTTGTAGACTTTTGTACATTCGGGGTATGGCGGGGCCTGTCGTCATAGTGTTATTCATTCTTAGAGGCACGTAGTCTTGTCGAACTTGGTTCGTTAAGGATGTATTCGGTTTATGTACTTTTAGGTTAGCTTGATTTGGGCTAGACTATTCTATATCTTAATGGTTGTTTATCTTGAGTTTACATTCCGCTGGTTTTCTCTGATGTTGTGTCACTAGGGTGCCCGGGTTAAGGCACCGGTCACGGGTCCGGGTTCGGGTCGTGACATATAGATATGGTATTTCTGAGACAATTACAACTGATCAAGGGACAGTGTTCACTGGTTCTAAGGTGGCAGCCTTTTATGAGAAATTTGGGATCAAGATGATCACATCCTCGCCTTATTATGAACAAACGAATAGACAAGCCGAGGCAGCTAACAAGCTTATTGTGCACATAATCAGTAAAAATGTGGAGGATAGACCAACAGTATGGCATCTCACTTTGGATGAAGCTATTTGGGCAATCAGAAACTCTAAGTCTACAGCTATTGGGACAACACCTTATCGGCTAACCTATGGCCAAAATACAGTGTTGCCCTTGGAGATTAACGTTATGTCACTATGGGTGGCCAAACATAATTTTTTAAGCTTAGAAGAATATCAACAGACCATGTTAATGGAGTTAGATCGGCTAGATGAAGATCGAATGATGGCCCTAGAAAGAATCGAAGCCGGAAAATGAAAAATGGCTAAAGCATACAACAAACATGTTAAGCCTAAAAGGTTCGCCGATGGAGATTTGGTTGGAAAATCATGTTGCTGCTTGAAATGAAAGATCGTATATTCGGCAAATGGTCTCCAAATTAGGAAGGACCCATCGTAGTAAGCCAACAGATTGCTGGAAATGCGTATTAACTAATAAACATGCATGATGAAGAGCATGACAGAAATATAAATGACAAATACTTAAAAGAGTACTACCCTTCGATTTAGGGTATGCATGAGTAAATAATAGCCACATACCGGTTACCTGGTCACAAAAACAGACCCTTCGATTTGAGGTCAATAAAACTAGGAAGCCAAGTTGGTTGACGTTTCAC
This sequence comes from Przewalskia tangutica, assembly GCA_029844215.1. NCBI lineage: Eukaryota > Viridiplantae > Streptophyta > Magnoliopsida > Solanales > Solanaceae > Przewalskia > Przewalskia tangutica. Next base: position 85,365,338 of record CM056735.1, on the reverse strand, counting down.
CAGCCAGAGGTTGCGCTATATCATCAGTTACAAAGGTCTCAGGATTAGCCGAATCTAAGGCTGCTTGGCCGTCTCGGGTAGCCGCAGTTTCTTTCTCATCCTCAGCCGCACCAACAGATACTACCTCATCCACTCCTACTTTTTCTGGGACTCCCTTTCCCGCATCCAACAAAGGCTCAGCCACTACAACTGACGGGGTCTCGGTAAAAGCTTGAGTGTCGACAACAAAAATATTCTCTGGATGCTGTTAAACTTCTGACAATACTTCTCGAGTAATAGAAGCAGTGACGGTTTCAGATTACATATCCATGAGGATGGCGGTTAACAACTAAGCAATGAGATCAACTGGCAAATGAGTAGGCACAACTGAAGAATAAGTTCCTTTGGATACCACTTTGGAAATATTGGCAGGGAGTGTTGGCATTTCTTAAGCAAGTATGGTTTTCCATGTAGTCTACTCATTCTCCAGTTGGGCCAGCCATTCACTGCCCACATTCTGATCCAATTCCCAAATCACCTGTTGGTTACCAAGTTCCCAGATCTTGTTATCCAAATGAATGCCCTTCCGAAACAAAGAAGAATGAGAGGAATCTTGGGTATTAGTAGTCGATTCCAAGGCACCTATGGTCGGAGTAATAGCTTTTATCTCCGCATGTATCCTCTCCAAATTGACTCGTAGTTTTGAAGTTGCCCCTGCAAGTCATTCATTCGACTGGTGTTCTGCTGCCGTTCTACATTCGCCTCATTTAAAGAAGTCTAAACGTGGTACATATATTGCCGAAGAAACCCCAAGTATTGCAGAGCAGCGACCGCCTCATCATGACTATCTTTGGTCATTTTGTGTAAATCAAATAAGTCATTTAGAGCAAAAGCCATATCATTTTCTTCTTTTGACAATTGGAACAGAGAAGCCCTAAAAGTATGGAACTCTTCTTTACTGATCGGGATCCCCCTGGCAAGATACTCCTCAACTCGCTTTCGATGAAAGCCAACAAACGAAGATGGTGGAGGTGCAATATCGACTGAGCCAAAATATTACAAAAGAACGCCTTCAGGGATGATCTAGGCTGGCGTTTCTGAGTCATCAATTGGGGTTTCAGTCGGGGGATTATCTCCAGTCGTCTCCTGTACATAAAGGACAGGTTCAGAATAGAGGCAAGGGTTTGGAAATAATGAAAGACCAAACATAAGATAAAGGTATTCCTCTACGGCTGCATCAACATAAAAATATTTGTTTGCCTTGATAGGAAAATTTTTGGCCTTGAGGACAACCGATAATGGATCATGCGGATGGGTGGAAGCATGAGTTGAAGAGAACAAACATCCAATAAGAAGAGAGGCATCAAATATGTAACATCCCATAATTTTGGGTAATAGTATGAGCACCTAAACGTAGGTAAGTAGACCCGGTGTTATATTTACGTATGCTAATAAAGAGATTAATATACAAAAAGATAAAATTCCAAAATAATTTTGGACATAAGAAGTATGACGATGGAGATCAAAACTAAATTTGGTGTGTGCACAAAGGGGTTGTGGACTAGTGTCATATTACAAAAGTATGACGTTGAGTATATGATTGGCGGTACCAGGCTAGTGGGATCCGGGTGCCCATCGCGACCCTTCGATTTGAATCGTGACAAACTTGGTATCTACAAGATGTGTCTAGTAGAGTCTTGTTTATGGGTATGTTGTACACCATACTTATAAATAGGAGGCTATCTGACATTTATGTATGGTTTCCATTCTTTCATCCTCTAAATTGTGTAGTAGAGCTGAGTTATAAGCATTTCATTCCTAATCCGTCTCATGTTTACGATTCCAGCGATGCCTACAGCAAGGAAGAAATTCAAGAGTATGAAGGCGTTAAATACAGCCATGAAACAAATGGTTGTATTCACTGTCTACGTGATGGGGATTAGCTATGTCACCCTAACATTCGAGAATGAATGTTTCTATGGGGGAAATGATGTAACATCTCATAATTTTGGGTAATAGTATGAGCACCTAAATGTAGGCAAGTAGACCTGGGCCTCGGGGAACTTATGTTATATTTACGTATGCTAATAAAGAAATTAGTATATAAAAGAATAAAACCCCAAGATAATTTTGGACATAAGAAGTATGACGACGGGGATCAGAAATAAATTTGGTGTGTGCAGAAAGGGGTTATGGACTAGTGTCATATTATAAAAGTATGACGTTGAGTATATGCTTGGAGGTAACCGGCGGGTGGGATCCGAGTACCCGTCGCGGCCCACTGGTTTGGGTCATGACAGAATGCTTTCTGCGGCCGTCTGCGTCTTGTTAGTTGTGGTCCCTGAAGGGCAAACAGAAAACATAAGTATTAAAAGATAGCCGATGCGAAGTTATTTTTGCTAGATAAAGGATATACCTCAATTTCCTCAGCAAAAATAGGAACTCTTGTTTTGTGTGTCTCTTCCTCACTACAATCTCGAATGACAACCCCTCTGCTTCGCCGGGGTTGCTTGGGAACAGACTTCCTGGGTGACGGGGATTCATTGTTAGAAAGTGTCTCCAGATCAACAAATGCTGGAGGGGATTGAGTTGCTGAAAGATACATAAGAAAAGTTAGCCTAAAATTTACAAGAAGAATCTGACCGACACATATGTAGAATGTAATTTACCTTTTCTATTCCTTTGCCGCAACCTGATGGAAGACCTTGAGGCAGTAGGTCAAACCGATTTAGGGGGATCAACTTTCAGAGGGGCCTCTTTCGTCCCCGAGTTAGAGGTTTCTTGGGTCTTTTTCTTCTTTGACAGGACCAGCCGATCACAATAGACATCTAGAGGAGACTAAATTTTTTTCTCATTGGCCGTGTTCCACCAATCATCAAAAGCGACAATAGTATTTGCTCTCAAGGGAAACGATTGCCATTTAAATAGAGCGAGCATTTCAAGATTGTGATCAGCTACTTTTCTTGTCTGTTTTGCATCAAGAATGCAACGTTGGGTTGAACAAACAATATTGGGATGAGTCCATGGTACGTGCTGAGTAAGACCAAATTGTCTCACCACAAAGTTCGGTCGATAGGCTTCGTGAGCGAGCCTTTCAAGGTTGTCAACTTATTGTCCCATGTGAGGGCCATAGTTCTCCGCTGAGATAATGTAAGGTTATAATCGACTACTTGATGGACCCAATCGGGGGTGGCCCTTCTTTCGAGGACCAATTTCCAATCTATGTAATGGTCTCAAGACAGACCATGCAGGGTGTAGACTACAGTGAAAATGTCCTGGGGCACAAGGGTTATTTTCTGAAGAGTATCGGCTAGCACCGACAGGTTTAATGGAAAATGGCAACTATCAAAACCATCAGGAATAAACTCCGAGAAATACAGGGTGATCCACAGCTGAAGAAACCACATGGGACCGGGCTTGGGCATCGCCAAAATCCATATAAAGATAAGTCAGGAAGAGAGAAGCCAAGTTGAGATCTTCCCCCAAAACAGCTAGCGCCGCATAAATCTCCAGCTCTTTCACGACTACACAAGTTCCCGTGCAAACAAAATATCGGGTGAACCAAAAAAATAGGAAAGTATGATGCTCAACATCGTCAACTGGAAGAGGCGATATTCAGCTATTGTTGGCCATAAAGTGGCCATAGCTGGAAGAAGTCTTTGAAACCTTGATGCCTAAATCAGCAACATCTATGTCACTTAAGACAGGCGCTTCGGTTCCCAATATCGGAAGGCCAAGTATCGCCATCAAGTCGAGCAGTGGGTCATCATTCCCTAAGGGAAAATAAAGGCGTTGGCAGTGGTCGACCAATAACCAAGGAAGGCATAAATGAGACCAATGTTACAAGAGATGTCAAACTTCGATAGCGCAATAGCATCATAGAGACCCATGTGTCTACATTCAACCTCTCTAGCCGACTTTACTCGTTCTAACCAAACAGAGTAGTTGGTAATCTTGGTCGGCCAGGTACATAGGCTAGCCGGACAGCGCATGCTGGTGAACCAATCACAGTTAATGGGAATGTTATATGTTGTTGGGCTAAGATGCCTAGAAAGAAGAAGGTCGCCCTGTTCAGATGTACCGTAGGGAGCAAGAAATAATTGTTCATCGATGAAGGCAAAGGTAGGGGTTAGGTCATCAACAACCAAATTGGCGTTATCTGATCCTTGAGATGGAGAAGAAGATGAAGACATGATTTTCTGATTAAGGAAATAGGGTTCTTTGGAGAAGGAAAGGAATTTGGGAACGACTGAAGACTAAGTGAGAAACCTCTGGGGGGCGTCTCTCCTTAAAATCTTTTTTGGAGATGTGACTGACACACGTGCGGCTGAAACGCATCAGGATTCATTTGTGGAAGCCGCGACGCCTCAGTTGAAAGGAAGAAACTTTTTAGAAAAATCATCATTGCATGCATTTAGGGCAAAAGTGATTGAAATGACACCCACAGCTTCCACATGAAATGACAGCTATTTTTAATACATCAACTCAACATCCGCACTCGAGTTAACAGTCAGAAAATAGTTTTAATTATTTAGCCGAATCGAGTGACAGTCGAAGATGGAAACCTCAAAATGAGCAGACAACAGAGTTCTAAGGCGATAATCGAACTGACTCATAGCCGAATTTATTAGTTCTAGCCCTCGACTAGAAAAGCTTCATCGGCTGTTGCAGTAGCCTGTTCGAGTCACAGTTCTGAGAAACGACAGAGACCCACACATATTTGGACGCCTCGAAGACCAAGTCAAAGAATCTTCTAGACCCCAAGAAACGGTAATAACCAGCAACAACTAGAAGAAAGTGTCATTAATTGTGCAAGAGGAAAGCAAGGAGTAAAAATCGGCACCATCTCATCATAGTAGGCTAGTGGATTTAGTGGGTAATCTAGTGGCTAACATAGGAGGATCACATTTTATTTTTCTTGTACTATAAATATAAAATCATTTGTACAGAATAAAGATGCCCAATAAATCGAACAACTGATTTTATATATCTTCATTTTGTCTTTATCGCCTTTATTGCATTCTAGTTGTATTTATGTTTCTTACCACCTAATTTACTCAATCACCGTCTCAACGCTTTCTGGAGTAGTTGGGGAACCCATTGCTGAATGTTAGATTTTCGCTTTCAGCCGAAATCACTAGATAAGGAATAAATTTGTCATCTGATTTCGTTAGCCTATAGACGACAGACATTTCAGACGAGAACAACAGCAAACCAAACACTGCATTAGAGTTATCTAGGGATTATTTTTTCCTTATGCCACCAACCAACAACAACAATAACATGCTCATTATAATTCCGTGAATGAGAATTAATAATTCTGAGAAAATCTGATACGTTAGTGCTGCTATGATCGCATCCTTATGTGACCAACCAAACACTATATTATCTTATGCAAATTTTTGTGCGGTAAATAATAATTCCAATACATCAACCAAATGATCCCGCAGACTATGTTCGAGAATACCAATATAGTACTTTATCAAAATTTATTTCAAGTGTAATTCAAAATTGATCAATAGATAGTACAATATAATTTGTACTTGATGTTTCTTTACCAAGAATCGAATAGTAATCAATATTTTCACCATATTCTTGTCTAAGAACTTACAGATATAAACTAAATCTTTTAAAATTTGCATTTCAATATATGTCTTGTTTTCTTTGATATCTAGTTGTGTACTATGCCTGCGTGTGTAAAGCAACAAAATGTAAACAAATTCGAAGACGACATCCTTTTAAGGAGCAATATTAAGTTATTTCCAATGGTTAATCTTAAATTAATTAAAAATTTCAATCAAGTTGATCAGAAAAACATAATATAAAACTACGCTAAACTAATATTACAATTTAGCTAAATTTGCTTGCTTCAACATGAATTACATCTAGTAGACATGTTTTAATTTACAAGAGGCAGTCAAAAGATGAGAAAGTATATGCCGGAAGTTCATAGCAATTCTTTCTGTTTGCTTATATAAACTTTTTAGTAAAAAAAGAGAGAGTGACAAAAATAGTCCTTTATCTTTGATAGTAGGTTCAAAATAGTTCTTTAAGTATCACTTGAGCAGTTTTGGTCCTTTAAATTTGTTAAAAATGAACACTTTTGATCTAAGATATTTACCAAATTCTAACTGTTAAATTTAATCGAAACTGTGAAGATAGAAAATATTTAACGCTAACTCACATTTGAAAGTACTGATTCTGTAGTTTATGTTACTCCCTTCGGATAAAAAGAGTGTCCAGTGGGTCGGGTCGGCCCGATCCCCCCCGACCCCCTTTAAAAAAAGTGATAGCGGGGTTCGAATTCGGGACGGGAATGCCTCTTATTCCCCTAAGTATGAGTTGAGTACAAAGACAACGAAAATTAAAATCATCTGCATGAGATTTTCTTGATAGGGACATTCCTAATCAACTAGTTATTTGTAAAATTTACCGCGAAAGATTATAAATTTAAAACTGGAAAATGTCAAGATGGGACGGGAGGTTTAATGAGACATGTAGAAAACTCTCACAAAGCAAGGTATACCAATACTTGGCTGAATTAACCCGACTAAGTACAGGGCCAAGGTTCACATAGTGTCTCTAACCAAGTACAGAGATGAATTAACCCGGCGACGGGGGTGTTATAAGTCCTAAATATGATAAACACACAGGTAGGAAAAATATAGCAAAATTAGTTGTTGTGGAGGGTTTGTCTTTTACATTTTCTTCTTCCCCTGATTTTATTTTCATTACATTCGAGAAACATATAATCTTGCTTTTAACGGTTTTTCTAGATCAACTGTAAGAAGATATATTTTTAAATTTGCGCATGAATATCAACAATATTTACGTTATGCATTGTATTTTTAATGGCAAAATGACTATCACTTCTGACATAGGCGTAGTACTAACGATAATAATTATTTAACTATTATATATCATTGAATAGATCAAAATTGGTCTATGCAAAAATGTATATTAGAATATAATATATTGATGATAGGCACACTGAATTTTTATTTCAAGAAATATTCATGAAATTTGTGAATATTATGGAATTATTGATAAAATTATGACTATTACATTTGATAATGATGCTTCTAATGACTATGCTGTGAACCTTTTAAAAACTCGATTTACTCCATCTTTTCCCCATATTTTTCATATTAGATGTGCATGTCATATTTATAACTTAGTTGTAAAGGATGTCCTAAAACTTTTTAAAAACATCCTTGATAAAGTACAATTTGCTATAAACTTTATTTTTAATGGTAATAAAATAAAAATACGCAAAGAGTATAAAGAAACTTGTCATGATTGTGGATTACCTTGTTGACAAATTTCAGAAGAAGTTGCGACTGATGGAATTCTTTGTATGGACAATTACTTGTTGTTAACGAGTATAAAAGACCTATAACTTTATTATTTAACGCTCATAATAAAAATCCAACAGATATGTTTGTAGATGATGATTGAGATAAAATTTTGGAAATTATTGTCTTTTTAGAGGAATTTTTTCTAGCGACCAAGGAATTTTATAGAATTTATTATCGTACTATTTTATCTATGTTATTTTATATAGCTCTAATATTTTTGTTACTTAATGAATATATGCAAAAACCAACTTACGCTCGAGCTATTAAAAAATGTTTTTAAAATTAAAAAAATACTTTTCCTATTCCCACTATTTATTTTATTGGTGTTGTATTAAATCCTTATATTACAGTAGACGGTTGTAAAACACTTGATGAAACGATTTATGAAAGCTTAGAAATACTTCCAACAGACCCAACTGAAGAACTAACTTACGAACCAACTAAAGAAGAAGTTATGTCTAACATACACACTGAATATATATATATATACCAAAGTGCAAATAATCAACCGGCTTCGGTACCATCTTCTTTTACTTCATTGCAACCTAATAAAATACATGAGCTTCTAGTATTCAAGACCTTAGAAATAGAATGTATAGTGGTTCAAGTTCTTCACAAATTAGCGAGTTTGATGTTTATGTTTTGCACGGTGTTGTACCGTACAAATCAATTGTCAATGAAGATGGACATGAAGACTTGCTGAAATAATGGAGGGAGAATGAGAAGACATTTCCGACACTATCAAAGATGACCCGAGATGTGTTGAATATTCAAGTGTCATCAACACCTTCTGAAAGCATTTTTTCTGTTGGAAGGTTTCAAATAGAAGAACATAGACACTCATTGGCGGGAGACAGTTTGGAGATTGCAGTTTTATTCAGAGATTGGATTAGAGCGGATAGTAGAAGGTGCGATCAACAAGAGATCAACTATAACGAAATATTATCTGAGGGAGCAGGAAGCGACGTCAAACAATTTGACCAACAAATTTCAATTCCAACAGAAGATCCTGAAGAGATTGTGAGGAAATTAGAAAGCAATATGTAATTTTTTAATGACAATTTTACTATGTGATTTTCAACTTTGAACTACGAAACAAAGTTGCAATTTGAAATTATATTACAAAAAAATCACATTTCTATTAAATAATATAAGAGGGACAAAAAAAACATTGAGATGATTTTATTCACTATATTGTTCAATTATTGAAGTGTTTAAATATTTTTTAAATTAAGTGTTGTCACGCCCCGAACCGACGGGCCGCGACTGGTGCCCTACCAGGGCACCCTTATACCCACACATCACATATAACCAGCGGAAGCTTAAGAAAAACTCATAATCTTATAACAAGGGATCCTGTCCCCCTAAACTGTCACATAACATCATAGGCAAGCCGGTAAGGCTGCCATTATATACACAATAGCCAAAATAAACTACAACTGTACATGTCCAACCCACAAATGACTACAGACCTCTAAGAGTAAGACAATAACTATGACGGGACAAGGCCCCGCCGTATTCCTGAATATACATAGGCCATAATAGAGGACCTGTACCAAAATGACTAGGCTCCGGAACAATGGAGCTATCCCAAAACGCAGAGCAAGGATCCTAAGTTCACGGATCACCAAACTGAGTACATACACCTGCGGGCATGAACGCAGTCCCCCAGAGAAGGGGGTCAATACAACCATGTACTAAGTATGTAAACATAAAGTACTGTAAACAAGATCATAACTGGCCAAAATGTGAAAGGGACAAGTATGAAAGTCAAATACCAGATTCAACCGTTCCATATAAAATAAGAGCCAACTGTACCTTGTAAAAATAAGAGTCAATTGTGCCTTTATAAAAAATGAGAGAGTCATATCAAAATCATGAATGCCTGTCCATATAATCATATACTGTCATGGGTATCTATACCCGCATCATGGATACATGTCCATGGAATCATATACTGTCATGCGTATCTATACTCGCATCATGGGTTTCAAGTCCATGGAACCATAATACATATAAACATTGTCGACCCTCTAGTAAGGGCCTCGGTGAACAACATTGCCGGCCCATTATGAGACTCGGTGAAATCATAAACTGTCCGCCCCTTTCTGGGACACGGTAACATCATATAAGGTGCTGCGCACGAACATTGTCGGCCCATTATGGGACTCGGTGAAATGGAATAATAACTCTTGCACGAATAGCTATCATGAGCAACCTTGTGCAATTTAAATCATCATTTGACTCTCAATAGAATTTTTAAAGATGAACTTTCATTTTAGAAAAGCCAAGGCACTATCATATCGTGTATAAATCCTTAAAATGAACTTTCATTTTAGAAAAACCAAGGCACTATCATGTCATGTATCATTAAGGATTAAGATCCAATAAAAGTATGTACGTCCGCCGTACACTCACTTCATATAAATCATGCCAAAAGAAGAAAAGATAGTTTCACATACCTTATCGGCTATACCAATCACGACAAGTAGAATATGCCTCAATTACTTCAACCTATAATAACAATAACACGTATATCAACTCCATGCTTACTAGTGTATGTCATATACCAAGTAATGGTTCTCTTTTCATATAAAAATTTGGGTAGCACTTCCCCTATTTATACCCTATCCACAACTTCTAAACGAGGCTAATAACATCAATAACCAAGCACCAATTAAGGGCATAACCAAAACAACAACAAGGAGATTTACACACCTACTTCTCGTGTAAATTCAGCCTCTTAATCCATATTAAAACAACCCATATTCCAACAACAACGAGGGTAGAATATGAAGCCTTTCTACACCCTTATTCCTTTAGGACTTACATTAGTAATTACCACATTTAAACATGCATAATGATAACTGAATTTTCAGAATTATAACACCACACAACAGTCCCTAAAACAGCACAACAACGTCCCACAGTTTTATGCAGTTTCGGCCCACAAGACTTAATACCAAAGCCCTTCATAATTCCTTAAGATCCGAGTCATATTTCAACACTTTTATATAAACAGTTTCAACTTTTAATAACAAGATTTCCTTAGTAATAGGTGATGATAACAACAACAATAACCATCTAATCCAAAGTAAAGAAAACAGTCCACAATCGGCCAACACACTAACCATAACCACAAGTATTTTCTTACTTCCAATCCTTCTTAAAACATGTTCTTCCCTTAACTATAACATCATTAAACTTCCAATAACTTTATAAGAAGAAGAATCCTTACCTTAACTAGCCAAAACAGTCCCTAGTTCACGGTCCACTGCTTTCCTTTTGTACCACTTCTTCAAGTTACAACAATATGCATGAATCCTCTACAAGCTTGTAACCATCATGCTCTCATATTTTTTTTCTTCCACAAAGTTCATCTCCAAGCTTAGGGTTTCAAGACATTATTCTTGGCCAAAACCGACTTGGGTAAGGTGCTTAATCTTGGAGAATAACTTAATCTTGTTATTCACTTTGGCGATGAAAATTTCGAAATCTTGAAGGCTAAGGAAAAGAGAAGAGGGTTTGGATGAGAAGATATTATGAACAAAGTCTTTCAATGTATATCAATATATACAAGTGGAGCTTATAAGACAAGTGGAGGGGGGAGACGTGTCACCCTCCTATTGGCCATATATTTCACTTCACAAAAATATCTTCATACTTAGTCAAAATTCTTAATATTTCGATGGGCCCACAAAATTGTGAAATTTCCGGTGGACCCCATATTATCAATGCCAAGACTTCATAATACAATACTAAGTCCATAAATCCATTGGAAAGAATTTAACTACAAGTTAATAATTCTCGTCGTCACATTTGTATCCAAAATTTTCCATATTAGAAAAATGTAAATATACTTTCCCTCCAACATTCAAATCTTATTTTCATAGTCATGTTCTCAATTAAATTTCCTGAAATTACGGGGTATAACAAGTGTCTAAAAAAAAATTAAAATCCCCCCAAATCCCCCTACCTGACCCGACCCATCCCCCAAATTCTGTCCCCTCTTCCGACAGGATGTGGGACGGGACGGGACCTCTTCCCGTCCCTCCTATCCTGGTCCGCCTGTTCCACCAAGACCCAATCCAAACCATCTCCGTCCCCCAAATCTCGTCCCGTCCCGTCCCACTGACCACTCTTAGGAGGAAGTACTATAAAGGTTTCAGTTTGATTGTAAAATATTTACCTTGGTAATAAAATTCATTATTTACCAAAAAAATTATATTATATACACACTGATTTTATATATATATATTAATGATTACACAATATAAAAAAAAACCCGAGTGATCCTACAGAAATTCATTGCAGTAAAAATGGTATTGCAACTCTTCAAAAGATCATATAAATGCTATAGAAGAGAGAGAGTGAAAGATATTTTTCTTATTTGGGTAACCTACATAAAGACTTCCTAAATTGTAGCCTAAATGTGTGTTATAGTTACCCGGCTAAAAACACTAAACTATGAATTCTAATTGTTTAAAATGAGTTTTAAAAATAAAATGTGTTTGTTTTGAGTCTATAGCTTATATAGGTTGCTAATCTAGTTAATTATTCTAAAAAGATGAGAAAGTATATGCAGGAAAGTTGGTAGCAATTCTTTTTGTTGTTGGAAATATTTATTAAATGTGAAATAAAGTTAATCCTATTTAATTACGAATAGAACATTAGGGGCTTCACACGTCGGAAACGTTGTTTCCACGCACGTGTACATACAATGTCAATGATCATAATTTCCTTAAATGAAAGAGATATTGGTACGTATACGAATTGTTTGAGAATAGACGGTTATTGGCCAAATGACGTAGGTTTCACGTTAGTAAATGAAGGAAGAAGTGTATAAATGTGTTTAAAGATGAAATGAGCATATCGGACCGCGGCGCCAAACTGCAGGGCCACGACCCAACTCTCTGAAGTTGTGGCGCCGTGGCGCCCAACTGCACGGACACGGCACCAACTCTCTGAAGTTGTGGCGCGCGGCCTCCCTGCGAACGCGGCGCGGTAGTCCAGCGGCGGCGGGAGCGAAAGACATGACTCTTGGGCTGGTTTTTGAGGCATTAAACCTTCATTACATCTCAAATGAATTCAGCCATTATTTGGCTGAATTAACACTCTATAATCAAGGCCATTACATGATCATTCAAGGCCATTACATGGGCAATTGGAGAGTCATCTTCACAACACTATAAAATGAGGCCTTAGGCTCATTTGCAAAGCACTTGAAATCTGAAATACTTCTTCCTCTCTTGCAATCACAAAACACTCAAAGATCTTTCTTCCAAAGCAAACACTTGAGTTCCTTTTGCTCATTTGTTTGATTAATGTTTTATCTTGGGAGATAATTTGTCATTACAACCGTTGAAAGGATATACAGGGCAATATTATCTTAAGGATAGATCAAGAATTTGGTCGACTCAGCAAGCCCTTCTATTTGATCATTTCCAAGTTTTATTACAATTTGTTGTTGTTGTTGTTGTTGTTGTTATTTTCCCGTTTTACACATTATCACTCACATTTGTTTGGTTTCAAACCTCTCTATAATTGTCATTCGTTATAACAACATTTTACTATAATAACACAATTTTCTCCGGAATCGATTTTTCATGTTATATTTTACTTCTCTATAACAACATTCTACCTATAACAACAATGACATTCATTATAGCGGTACACTGTTTATAAAATTACATCTCTATAACAACTATACTCAAATATTGTTTAGTAATATTTATAAGAAGTTGTTGAGGATGTTGGTAGTGTGTCATCCATCACTTATAGTCCAAATCTCATATCATAATACCAATTAAGTAATGAATGCTACCATTTATAGGAGTTTGACGAATTCTTTCAATCCTTGAAACTTACACTGATGAAGAGATTATTGCACAAGTGATTGAAGCGGAAGAATAAAAGACAACGAATACAGAATGTGACAACGAAAGTGTTGATGAAGAACCTCAACCTATTGTTACTTGGGGTGAGATAGAAGAGTCAACTGTTAAGCTCTTAGACAACCTTCAAGGGAAGTCTATTGAATTTCCTTTTGCTGAAAGTTTGGACAAATTTTTTCGTCAATTCAAGCGTTATATTATCGCTAAGAGAATGGAATTTACGAAACAACCTATTATTGTACAATTCTTACGTCAAACTTAAAATTGTGTTTAAATTCTCAATTAGTTTAAAATGCATATGTTCCATATATTTCAATTCTTTTATCGGTATGGTATAACTAGTCATAGATTTATCTATAATTTATTAGTCTTTTTCATTTTTAATTAATGAGATACGAAAATCAATTGAGATTTTAAAATTAACAAGTATATTATTTTCGTTTATAGCATAAAAAGTACAAAAAAAATAATTATTTGCGTACTCTTATTTATAACAGCTAAATGAGATCTAAACATCAAATATCAGTATACATATATAATATCACCTCACTATAGCGGTCATAGAATTCTCGGACAAACGTTGCCATTATAAAGAATTTTGACTGTATAAACTTTTTAGTGAAAAAAAGAGAGAATGATAAAAATAGTCCCTTATCGTTGATAGTAGGTTCAAAATAGACTTTTAAGTATTACTTAAGCAATTTTGATCCTTTAAATTTATCAAAAGTGGGCACTTATGCGACCAACGAAACACTACATTATCTCATGCAAAATTTTATGCTCGAATTAATAATTCCAATATATCAACCAATTGATCCCTTAGACTGTGTTCGAGAATACCAATATAGTACTTTATCAAAATTTATTTTAAGTTTAACTCAAAATTGATCATTAGATAGTTCAATATAATTTATACTTGATTTATTTGCCAAGAGTCGAGTAGTAATCAACATTTTCACCATATTCATAATAGTGGAAGCATAATGCAAACAAAGATAGATGATGTTTCTGTGTCACTAAATAAATCTAGACCATCGTCGTTTTCACCCTTATGCAAACAAAAACTTTCTTTTAACTTAATTTGAAATTATTAGCGAATATTCTTCAAATATTCACAGTATATATTGTATTTATTAGTATCATGTATTTAAGGTAACTTAGGATTCTTACTGTATTAGGAATCACCTTTGTACAACTATATATATTGTGATTAATGAAAGAAATCCCTAAGGGAAATTATTCCAACATCTTACATGGTATCAGTAGCCTAAACTCCCAAACCCCTAGAAATTCTTTCTGAAAATCACCGCCCCCCTTCTCCTCTCGGCCGCGGTGCCCATTCTCTGAATTTCTAATCCTGTGGCTACCATGTCTCCTCCCACCTCTATTAAATCTACTGGTTCTACCTCTGGCTTAGTTGACACCCCCTCCTCCCTCAAAATCTTCATTTCATCCGGCGTTTGCTGTCACAAATATCAAGAATTTTGTCCCTATTATTCTTGACCAAGAAGACTGTCAATACTCTATGTGGGTAGAACTATTTTACATTCATGTTTGCGCGTACAACGTGCTTGACCATATTGATGAGTTAATCCCTCGCCCATCTGACATTGATGATTCAACATGGCGTCGTCTTGACGCCATTGTTAAACAATGGATCTATGGTACCATCTCAAAGGACTTGTTGTGTACTATTCTGAAAACAGGTGCTTCGGCACGCGAACTTTGGGTACGCCTGGAGGAAATATTTCAGGATAATAAAAATACTAGGGCGGTGTATTTAGAGGAGCAGTTCAACAACACACGCCTTAAGAATTTTAACAACATGACCGAATACTGCAAACAACTGAAACTTATTGCTGACCAACTTTCTCATGTTGGGACATATGTTTCTGAGACTAAGATGGTACTATAACTTATTGCAGGATTATCAAAGGGGGAGTATGATACTCTTGCAACAATGATTCAACAGGCTGATAGACTTCCATCTTTCAATAAGGCGCGCTCACAATTGTTGTTGGAAGAAACACGACGTGCTAAACAGGATTAGCACAATAATAAAGCATTACCTGTTGAAAACCTGCAATCATCGATTATCTCCACTGCTCCACCATCGCAGGACAACCAGCAACAGCAGACCCGCGGTGGGGGAAGAGGCAGCAGGGGTCGCGACCAAGGACAAAAGGGGAAGGGTCACGACAAAGATAAACAACAGCAGTAGCAGGCCCCGTCGCAACAACTCCAGTGGCCGCAACAACAACAATTCCAGTGACCGCAGCAGCAGCTCCACGCCAACTGGGCCTCACCTGCCTGCCCATTCCCGATAGTAGGGGTTCAGCAGCAGTGGAGGCCTAGCATTCTCGGTCCAGCACCAATAGGCCCATCTGATGTCAGCCCAGCAGATGCAACCCACTGATTTGGGCCATGCTTTCAACACTCTCACTCTGCAACTGCCTGACAATAACTCGTATATGGACTCCGGAGCCACATCACACCTGACCAACTCTTCAGTTAATTTTTCCCAACTGCTTCAGTTAAAGTATCCTCAATACATTACTGTTGGCAATGGTCATCGCATTCCAATTGCAGGCTATGGCAATACACACATTAAAAATCCCCATCCACCCTTTTCACTCAACCATGTCCTCTACGCCCCTCAAATTATTAAAAAGTTGATCTCGTTAGGAAATTCACTCATAATAATTGGGTGTCTGTAGATTTTGACCCTTTTAGTTTCTCTGTGAACGATCTCAATACGGGGAAAATTCTTACGCGATGCAATAGTGTGGGAGACCTCTACCCTTTCACAAACTCTTCCGCTGTCAGAACTCAACAACCAGTCTCCCTTGCTGCATTGTCTCCATCCACCTGGCACAATAGGCTCAGGCATCCAGGAGATCATGTTTTCTTTTATTAGAAATAATCAGCGTATTAAATGTGATAATGGGAAACTTGCCCAAAACTGTTTTTCTTGCCCACTTGGCAAACATACTCGTCTTCCTTTTCTGTCTTCTATGAGTATTACAGTTTCACCATTTGATATTGTTCATGCTGACTTGTGGACCTCTCCTGTTGTTAGCTCTCTAGGTCACAAATTCTATCTTTGTTTTATTAGATGATTTTTCACATTTTGTATGGATTTATCCACTGAAATTCAAATCTGAGGTTTTTGCTAAATTTCTTGAATTTCACAAATATATTAAAACTCAATTTGAAAAATCCATAAAATCCTTTCAATGTGATAACGGACGTGAGTTTAATAATTCAACTTTCCATAATTTTGCTCCCAATAAGGCATGGTGTTCCGCTTCTCTTGTCATCACACCTCACCTCAAAATGGTAAAGCTGAACGAATTATTCGTACTATTAATAACATGGTCTGTACCCCCATTTTTCATGCATGTCTGCCATCATCTTTCTGGGTCTATGCTGTCAAAATGGTAGAATACCTCCTATATATTTTACCTACTAGCACCCTACAAAACAGGACCCCCACAGACATTCTATATCATAGGACTCCATCTTATGAACACCTATGGATCTTCGGCTGTCTGTGCTATCCCAATCTCACTTCCACCACCCCTCATAAGTTGGCTCCTCGAACTACACCTTGTGTATTCCTCGGTTTCCTACCCAACCATAGGGGTTATCTGTGCTATGACTTGTCCACTCATCGAATTCACATCTCTCGTCCGTCACGTTCGATGAGACGATTTTCCATTTTCGAACCCTCAGAAATATCGAAAACCAGACTACTCATTCTTTGATGAACCAGTCATATCTCCTAACATTCTAAGTCAGCTCACTGAAATATCGCCTTTGATACCGCGGCCCCTAGTGGCTGCACCGCGGTGTCAGCCTTTCAGTGAGCCTCCTATTTTTTTCTCGCATTTAACGCCGCGGTCCCTAGGGGATGCACCGCGGTGTCATCATTCCAGTGAGTCCATTGTTTCTGTCTCGCCTTTAGCGCCGCGGTACCTCGAGGAAGCACCGCGGTGCCAGCCTTCCAGTGAGTCAACTGTTCCTGTCTCGCCTTTAGCACCGCAGTCCCTCGAGGAAGCACCGCGATGCCAGTCCCCCAGTGAGCAAGTTATCTCGGTTCCTGCACCCAATATCCCTGGTCACCAAATGGAAACTCGTGCCAAACACGAGATTTTCAAACCCAAAGTCCAATTTAACCTGTCTTTCCAAACCATTTCTCCACTTCCAAAGAACCCCAAATTGGCTAAACTTGACCCTAATTGGAATGCGGCCATGTCTGAGAAATATAATGCTTTAACCAAACAGCATACTTGGGATCTTGTATCTAGACCAGAGGGGGTGAATGTGATCAGATACTTGTGGCTTTTTCGTCACAAATTCAGAGATAGTGGTGTTTTGGAACGCTACAAGGCTAGACTTGTGGCAAATGATACTAATCAGCGGGAGGGAATTGACTGTGGTGATACTTTTATCCCAGTAGTTAAACCAGCTACGATTCGTACTGTTCTTAGTATTGCTATGGGTAAAAAGTGGTCGATTCATCAGATGGATGTCAAGAACGCATTTCTTCATGGGGACTTCAAAGAAACTGTGTACATGCATCAATCACCTGGTTTTGTTCATCCTGTTGTTCTACAGTATGTCTGTCGTCTCAAGAAGTCACTCTATGGTCTAAAATAGGCACCTCGTACTTGGTATGACCGTTTTGTCAGGTATGTTATGCAGATTGGGTTTAGTTGCAGCAGGTGTGACACCTCCATGTTCATTTTTCATCATGGTAGTGACATTGCTTACTTGTTATTATATGTTTATGACATTGTTCTCACTGCTTCATCTGACAAATTTAAAAATGACATTATTGCTCTTCTCAAAACTGAATTTGCTATGACTGATTTGGTCAAGATGAGTTAATTCTTGGGTATATCAGTTACTAGATCTGCAGATACTATGTTCCTGAGTCAGCGTAAGTATGTAGAAGAAATTGTTTTCAGAGCTAAGATGGCGAATTACAAGGCTATGCCTACTCATATTGATTCGAAATCCAAGCTCAGTGCTTCTGAGAGTGATCTAGTGTCTGATCCTACTCTCTATCGCTGTCTTGCAGGTGCTCTTCAGTACCTCACATTTACCAGGCCCGACATTACATATGCCGTTCAGCAGGTGTCTCTGTTCATGCATGCTCCGAGGGACCTCATTTTGCTGCTCTTAAGCGTATTATCAGATACATTAAGGGCACTCCTGACTATGGGTTGCATCTCTACCCCTCCGCTCCGAACAGGTTGCTCTCTTACACAGACGCTAATTGGGAATGGTTCCCAGACACGAGACGCTCTACTTCAGGCTATTGTGTGTTCTTAGGGGATAATCTTATCTCTTGGTCTGCGAAGTGACAAACCACGTTATCCCACAACAGTGTCGAAGTAGAGTAAAAGGGTGTTGCTAATATAGTTGCTGAGATCTGTTGGCTCCGGAATCTTCTCTTATAGCTAAGTTTTCCATTGTGTAAGGCATCTATAGTCTATTGTGATAACATATCTGCTATTTATATGTCTCATAATTGTAACGACCCGTCCCGGGGCCCGTTACTGGTGCCTTATCCCGGGCACCCTAGTGACACAACATCAGAGAAAACCAGCGGAAAATAAAACTTTAAACAAGAAACAAGATATATGATCATAAAACAGGCCAACCCAACGGTTACCTTCCAATAACATATATAAATACAACTCTTACAAAGCGAATGCTTTAATCCTTTTTACAAACCCGCCCACAACAAAGATTACTCTGCACTCTAAGATTTACAACAACTATGACGGGACAAGATAATTACCTCGATAAGCCCATAATTATCCAAGTTAAATGTCGATCCTTAGCAACGTTTAGCTCCAACTCCGGGTGCTCCATCCCGCTCCAAACAACCCTTAGAAGTTCTAACCAACTTCTACTTAAATACTTCAATCAATCAATGAAGATTTTCTTAGGGTTTCGGTTTGAGACTAAAGGGACAAAAGGGTAGTATTTTCGGGCTCTACGTATAGAGGTATCTTTGGAATACTACAAGGTACAAGGCTAAGGTATTTTGGGCATTATAACAATACTTGGAAGACAACTTTCTACCAAAGGGGGGGGGGGTAGGCTCGGCTAGCACACTAGGCTAGGGGGAGGGGGTGTTCTCGGTCAAAGGCCACGAAAGGGGAGGGGGAAGGCTCTCGGTTTAGAGCTCACAAAGGGGGAGGAGAGGGTTTCAAGACTTGGAAGTTTTTGGAATGGATGAAGTCTTCACATTTAGGGGGGTATTTATAGCAAAACCAAAGGCCAACCAAGGGCCAAGATCCTTCCAAGTGTATAGCAAGTGTAAGGACAAGATTAAGCCAAGTGCACCCTAAACCCTACTCCACAAAACAAGGCACAAAACATGGCACCAAACAAGCCACAAAACAAGGCCAAAACAAGGAGCCAATAGGCCATAGAAACGTGACCCAATCGGCCAACCCAAACGCCCACTTGAGGGTGACAAGTGTCACCCTCCCGTTGGTCCAAAACATTTCGTCTCTCGGACAAATTCGCAAAAATACTAAATGACATAGCCGGACTTTTCCCAACGTAGTCGTGTAAACGTTTCGTCGTAAAACGACTCTATTCGACACTTGTGCCCAAATTTCGAACCAAAGCCTAACTTAAGGCTCAAATTCTCCACGTACGTCCTTACGTACATACTCTGGAAATACGGGGTATAACATTCTCCCCTCCTTAGAAACATTCGTCCCGAATGTTCCTTCTCAAGTCTCAACACAAACATGCGCTAGTATAGCCTTCACTGCTATACGCACGAAAACAATCATGCCACACCTGGCCATAAAAATAACAAACGCACCAATACTTAAACAAATGTCAACGAGGAAACACCTCTAATCATCACAAAAACCCCTTACCTGAGGTCTAAAATATACTCCCTTCACACCTTCATTTCACAAAAGAAACGATCACACACGTTCACTTTACCCCTATCTTGTTGTACCCTTCTCGAATACTCAAACTCTTTCTAGTATCTGTACCACACTTCCGTCAACGCTTCTGTTTCCAACCCTTGGAGTCACTACCTCCAAACTTGGTCATCTTACTAACTTCGATCTTTTCTAAGGCCGTTCCCGGCCTCACGATCCGCTACGGTGAACATATCCACCAACTCATACGATGGTCAAACAAACTTGGGCCTAGCATCCTCGTGACCCTACCACCGGAGGACCACCTAGCGACCCCCAAACCGGGTTACTGGTTGACCATAAATGGTCCTCAACCCGACCCCCAACCGCGCCAAACTCTTGTTCCCCGATCCGGAACAATCTTACTAATTCACATCATGAAAGCTACCACTTCCATCTCACACTACCCACGGACTTATCACACAAATAAATCCCACGTATACTACTACTCTGATAAGGGTCAAACATAAAATAAATCTTTAACTCAAGACGACCTTACCCCTAAGGTCTCAGTCGTGACATAGTCTAAGGTTCACACTTACCATGCCCCCATACGTATCCTCCCAACTAAGCATGTTTTCTAACTCACAATTAACACAACGCTATTCGTACATAGCACATAATAATGAGACCATCATAACAAGCATACCAAAACTCTAGAGGGTTAAGGATATACAAACTACCGCTCACTCTAATCATAGGCCACCTGCAGGCGCATGTAGAAAGCGATGAACCACCATCGATCCGTGGTGAGTCGTAACATCCGTGCTACCCTTGGTCGGACAGTTCCTCGCAAAATGGCCCTGCTGGCCGCAAAAATAACAAGCTCCCCTGGCACCACGACACTCCCCGAAATGCGGTCTACCACATCGACCACACCGAGGTAGGGGTGACCGCATCTGGCCAACACCCTTACTTCCGAAACACGAACCTTGGAGCCACGACCGCTCCGAATACTCTGAAGGTTGTGGAGGACCACTCTGCCGGGCGGAGGTACAAAACTAGTATCTTCTTTGGCGGTCCGCCTCGAAAGTCACCAAAGGACCACATTGTTCGGCCTCTTCTGGCGATCTTGGTCATTCCGTCGACCTCTCGTGCCTCACATCCCGGTCGTGAGCTGCATGCGGGCAATGTCCATGCGGTGAAGAGCTACTCACGAACATGCCTCGACATGTAATCATCGAGCCTCAGAACATATCGGTGCACTCGATCCTCCATACTAGCTACCAACGCTGGGACGTACCGGGCCAATGAGTCGAACTCCACATTGTACTCCCGAACCGTACGCCCGCTCTGTCTAAGCATCAAAAATCTGCCGGCCCGTGCCCTCCTCATCTGCGGAGGCAAGAAGTGAGTGAGGAAAGCCCCAAAACTCATCCCATCTGCCGAGGTGCATGCTCTCCCGAAAGCTCCCATGAATCAAACCAATCAGCGGTATCACGCGGCCGATGCGAACCAAAGGTCACGAACTCGGTCTCGAAGCCTTGATCACCCGCATGATCGGCGTCAGCTGCCGGATGAACTCCTGCGGATCATCCTCGTGCCTCGACCCATAAAACTCTGGCGGGCTACAACTCGAAAAGTCCGTAGCCTCAAACTATTCGCTCGGGGTGAACCAGGTGCTCTCGGGCTGGGCTGCTGCATCCGGCCTATCCTCATATCGGCCACGACCGGCGGCCAGCAACCTATCTCCTTGTAACCCATCTCCTGCGCGGTGTGGGATGGAGGCTCAGTGCTGCGGTCTCGGCCATTCTTGCGGCTCTAACCTCTCTCGGTGGCGGCTTCACAAAACCCGTCGTCTCAAGCACAACCTCAGTCTTATGCGGGCTGCGCCTCGTACTCTCTCAGTATCTCACTAGCGGTTCCCTCGGTGTCTTGCCCCGTGGCTCTGGTTGCGCTTGCGGAGGCATAACTGGTAAAAACGAGATACGTCAGAGGGGTCCAACTTACAACACAGCTCTAAGGCACGATCTCAGAATGAGAAGAATGGAAACCAATCCTAAATGTCCTGCAGCCTCCTGATTATAGATGTGGTGCACAACACATCGATAATCAAGACTCTACTAGACACGGTCTGTAGACACTTTCCGAGGATTAACTGCTCTGATACCACTTTTGGAAATCAGTAAAACATTATCGACAGACCACTGCAGCGTTAATAAAGGAAAATGTATTGAATAATGATGTGTTGTATTAAAACCAGTAGAAACCTCCATCTGCATAGAAGCTAAGATGAGACAAAATGATATTACATTTTCTAGATCATGGTTGCTGTAATAAGATCGTTATAAACAAGAATAAACTACTCACATATATGACATATGTTACTCAATTGTTTTAAAAGAGATTAAGACTATGAGTTATGAAACCTTTCTAAAATAAGTGACTTGAGCATTTGAAAATGAGAAGCTTGAGTAATTGAAACTAGGCAAACTGGAACTTAGGAAAAGAATGTTGTTACTTGATTTTGAAAAGGAATGTGGGTTGGTCATTCTAATACTACGGGTATAGGGTGACTTTTATAAAAGTAATGGATCTCTTTTAAAAGAACTTAACGTATGTAGTACTTTGGGGTTAAAAACCCGGACTTTGGCATAAAATGAAAGTACTTTGAGTTGTGTGAAACTTGCCTATGCTTGTTGTTGTGAAACTTGCCTATGTTTGTTGTTGTGAAACTTGCCTATGCTTGTGATGATAGCCTTTGTTGTGCAAGTGTGGTATTTCTGTGTTCTGCGCGTCTCGATAGAGGCGGTCGACTTATTGAGAACTTACTTGGGCGTCTTTGGCGGTGATGGAGAATTCCACGGGTATGTTTCCATTTTGATTCTTGTCTTGTTGTTGATGTCACATGGACATGTCTACACCGTCTGAAGATTCGGGCATGCGACGTGCGGCGGGTTGATTACGATATATTGTTATTGTGGTTACATGGACATGTCTACACCGAGTAGAATTCGGGCATGTGGCGTGCGGCGGGGTTGATCACGATATATTATTGTTGATGTCACGTGGGCGTGTCTACACCGAGGTAGAATTCGGGGGCATGTGGCCGTGGGGCATTGGTATTATTGTTGCATCGTGGACATGTCTACACCGTCACGAGTCAGGGCATGCGGCCGTGATGCGAACATGATTGATGTTGTGGGCGTGAGACCCATAGTTATATTTGAGTGATGACTTGAGGCGTGAGTCACCGATCGACATGATCGCTTTTATGTTGTGAGCGTAGTTTGGTTATCATACATGTCTCTGCTTTATATAGACTAGTATGATTTCATTCTGATATTTTACTGATTTCACATACTTGGTACTGTTATCGACCTCGCCCGGGGTGCGTTCATCTGCAGGTAGAGTACATCGGTCGTGGATCCTCGCCTAGGATCTCGGTTCACGTTTTGGAAGCTCCGTTTCTCGGAGGCTTATCTTTTGGTATGTGTTCCACTGAGTTGTAGGTTCTTGTACATTCGTGGTATGGCGGGGCCCTGTCCGTCATAGTTGTTGTAAATCTTAAGTGCATGTAATCTTGTTGTGGCGGGGTTTGTAAAAAGGATTAAACTGCTCGTTTTGTAAGAGTTGTATTTATATATGTTATTGGAAGGTAACAGTTGGGTTGCTTTGTTTATGATCATATATCTTGTTTCTTGTTTAAAGTTTTATTTTCCGCTGGTTTTCTCTGATGTTGTGTCACTAGGGTGCCCGGGATAAGGCACGATGGAACCGGGGCGGAGTCGTTACAATAATCAGTCGGCACGTGACCAAACATATTGAGATGGATATTCATTTTGTTCGTGAGAAGGTCGCACGTGGTCTATTCAAAATTCTACATGTACCCTGTTACCCCCCGTAGTTCGGGTCCTGCTTATGGGGACGTACGAAAGGAGTTAAGACTTAAATTTTAGAATGATGGGTTGACGGAATGTTTCGGACGGGTTGTTAGTCAACCTTGAGGCGGTTTATGTCCAGTTGCATTAAGAGTTCCTAGGTGTTTCAAAGGCCTAGTATGTAATCCATTGAGTCTAGTTCCCAACGCAATAAACCGTTCGTCGATAGGATATCGGAGTAGAAAGTTATGGAAATTACAAGTTCAGTGCGCTGTTGGGCAGTAATGAATTTTCGATCAGGGGCCGCAGCGCCGGACACACTGAAAATTCTCTGAGGTTGTAGCACCGACGCCGAAGCGGTCGCGACAGGAAATGCGATAGTTGGCAGAGGTTTCATTGCAAGCGCCGAGGCGGAGTTTTGCGAGCGAGGAAAAATCAGATATTTTCTTTTAAAAAGGCCATGGGAGGGTGACAAGTGTCCCCCCCCCCCCATCTGATTTTTGCATGTCCTATTTATTGACCAACTCTTGAAGACTTGGTCATTCTTGAAAGCTCCTTCTTCTCTCTAAAAATCTTTTCCTTCTCTAAAAAATTCCTCTCTCTTCTCTCTAGAAATTCAAGAAGAAACCAAGGCTTAGAGAAAATTTCAGAAAAGGGTGGCAAGAATGAAACATGTTGACAAGCTTGTAGGAGGTTTGTGGAGGTGAGTGTGGAAAGAAGACAAGTAAAAATTTGTTGGACATTTGGGTAAGCTCTAAGGTAACAATCCTTTCTCTTTTGCTAGTAAATTGTGTTGCATGTGTGGAAGAAAGGACTTATAGTGTTAATATTTCCTTTTAGATGTATTGCATGTAGGAATTGGAAAAGGAGTTGGATAAGAAGTTATGTTGTTATACCTCAAAATTGCCAAATTGGACCTTGTAGTTTGTTTAGTTGTTATGTATTGTGGGGCAGAATTTTACACGTCCAAGTTAGGCGTGTAATCCCCTTTTGTGTTGATTGGATTGTTGAGCCTTAAGAATGGCGTGTTTGGTTATTGAATTCGGCCTTGAAAAAGGTGGAAAAGTATGTAGAAACAAAGGAAGTGCTGCCCAATTTTCCGTAGGAATAAGAGACTTTTCAATTAGAATGTTCTACGTTGAAGATAGAGGCTAATGGACGTATTATGGTCATTATAGGTTGACATACTACGCGTGGTATATTGGACTTGCGAGTGGATTGACCCGAAGAGGTATGTGGAACTTTCCTATCTCTTGAGCATGACTAGTTGCACTTACGTAGTACGGTAGACGTACAAGGCTTTGATATCCCTTACTTGTTTTAAGGATGACCAAGTTTGGTGAGTAAGGGGATTAACTCATTTCTTTAAAAAGTATTAAGGATGTCTTAAGTTTTCAAAGTTAAGGGACTTGGTGTGTTTTAAGTATATGATACTTGTTTCGTTTTAAAAGTATAAGTCCCTTGGATTTAGGGAAATGTATTTGACTAATGTATAACGTTAATATAATGAATTTATGGGAAGTTGGTTATATTAGCTTTATGGAGGTTAACAAAGAAAGATTTACTCTAAGTAAAATAAGTACGGATAATGATTTGAATTTGTGAAAGGCAAATGGATTTTTAATGCATTAATTGCCTAAGGTTTTAAAAGAAATGAAGTCACTTGATTTAGAAGCCTATGATATTTCTAAAAGGAAATGTGACTTGTCTTGAAAGGTAGTCGTGACTTGATACTACGGTTATTAGTATCTTGGAAGTTTTATATAAAAATGAGTCATTTCATAAAAGGTTAGAAGTACGTGGTACTCGGGTTGAATTCCCGGATTTTCTCTTAAACGACATGATAGTGCCTTAAGTAAACTAAAATGAGAGGGTATATTAATAATGTTAATAAGAATTTAGGGGATTTTTCTTAACTTGCTTATGTTATGATAAGCCGGTAGCGCTTATGTTATGTATGATAGCCGGTTGTGCTAGGTTACGTATTATTATTATTATTACGGGGTAAACCCCGGGTTACTACTTATGCCATGGATTTGCTACCCATGATGCGAGTGCGGCGCTTGTACTCATGCGGGTCCACAGGATCCATGCGGGTGAAATAGTCCCATGCGGGTGAAATAGTCTCATGCGAGGCGGATGACCTCATGCGGGTCCACAGGACCTATGCGGGTGAAATAGTCTCAGGAGTAGGATTGCTTAATGATACTACGGGCGAGGGACCCTGTTTTGATCGTGAGCCACCTATTTTTATGCTGTAAAGTTTATACTTGTTACTCTCATTATTAGTAAGGCACAGTGCAATGTAATTTGATTTTCATCCATAACTCCAGCTTATTTTAGACTTATGATATTATTGTAGTATTTTCCAGTTTTACATACTTAGTACATATTGTGTACTGATCCCCTTCCTCGGGGGCTGCGTTCATGCCGTAGGTAGGGGTAAGCAGGTGGTGGATCCTCATTCTTAGGATCTTTGCTCAGGTGTCAGAAGCTCCATTTCTCCGGAGGCTTGACTTTTGGTACGGTTCTCCCTAATGTTGTAGATATTATGTACATTCAGGGGTATGACGGGGCCCTGTCCCGTCATAGTGGTTACACACTCGTAGAGGCCTGTAGTCCTGTTATAAATTGGATTGTTAAGGATGTAACTGTTCAGTTTTTGCTATAGTTATATTTACGGAAAGGTAGCCATTTTGGGTTAGCCTGTTTCGCATTTTATATTGTTTCTTGTTTATGAGTTTACTTCCGCTGGTTTTCTCTGATGTTGTATCATAAGGGTGCCCGGGGTAAGACACCAGTCACGGGTCCGAGGTCGGGTCGTGACAAAAGTGGTATCAGAGCAGTTAATCCTCGGAAAGGGTCTACAGGTCGTATCTATTAGAGTCTTGATTATCGGTGTGTTGTGCACCACATCTATAATCAGGAGACTACATGATATTTAGGATTGGTTTCCATTCTTTCACTCTAAGATCGTGCAATAGAGCTGTGTTATAGGTTGAACTCCCTCTGACATATTTTTATGTATCAGTTATGCCTTCACGCAAGGAAACCGCGGCCCAGAAGGGCAAGCGGTGAGGAGCCGCTAGTAGGACACGAGAGAGGGTTACGAGGCACGTGCCCGCCCTTACCTAAGATGATGTTTGGACGGCGAGTTCCACGACGCCGCCAACCCCAGCGAGTTCGGGCGCAGCGGCTGCCACGAGACCACGATGCACGAGCCTCCGATTTACGGCTGGAAGCGAGAGGATATGGGCTACAAGGAGATGGCCCAGTTGTTAGCCAGGATCGTGGCAAGGTAGGAGGACAGACGGGAGACAGTGATTCCGGTTGTACCCGTAGTTCACCCCAGATCTGATAGCTTGAGACTTCGGGACTTTTTGAGTTGCAGCCCACCAGAGTTCTATGGGTCGAGGCCTGAGGATGATCCTCAGGAATTTATCCGACAGTTACAGCGGATCATGAGAGTGATCAAGGCCTCGGAGACAGAGTCGGTAGTATTGTGTTCACATCGGCTGCGTGATACTGCAGTTGACTGGTTTGATTCATGGGAACTGTCCCGGGGGGAGCATGCGCTTCAAGTTGTTTGGGATGAGTTCTCAGAGGCGTTTCTTAGCCATTTCTTGCCTCCGCAGATGAGGAGAGCTCGGGCCGATAGATTTCTGACGTTGAGACAAAGTGGGCGGACGGTCCGGGAGTACAACGTAGAGTTTGACTCGTTGGCTCGGTATGTACCCGCTTTAGTAGCAGACATGGAGGACAGAGTACACCGCTATGTCACGAGGCTCGATGATTACCTAGCAGAGAGTTGCACGGGAGTAGCTCTTTAGCTGGGCATGGACATTGCCCACATGCAGACGTATGCGCAGGTGTGAGAGCGTAGAGGCCGGATTGATAGGTATCGCGAGAAGAGGCGGGACAGCAGGTCCTCTGGTAGTTTTCGAGGTAGACAACCTCGGCGAGATCGGATTTGCACCTCGGCCGGTTGAGCGCTCCACCGCGTCTTCCGGCGTCCAGGTATTGAGGCGGGACAAGGCTCGAGGCCGGGTTCCCGGAAGGAACGAGTTCCGATCGACGAGGCCACCTATGACTCGGTGTGTTCGATGTGGTGATTACCATCATGGGGGGTGTCGTGTTCCTCCAGGAGCTTGTTACTCTTGTGGCCAGCAGGGCCATTTGAAGAGAGATTGTCCGACCAGAGGCGGCGGGAGTGTTATGGTTCAGCCGACAGTCGATTCTTTGAATCTTCATCTTGGTGGTCGAGCTCCCGAGGCGTGGTGTTCACAGACCAGCGAGCGCGGCGGGTCGTGGTGGGTCCCGATTCAATGGTCCACAAAACTGCATTTATGCTATGTCCAGCCGTCAGGACCAGAAGGCGTCACCAGATGTCGTCACAGGTACATTATTGGTTTCATGTTGTGATGTATATGCTTTGATAAATCCAGGTTCTACCTTGTCCTATATATCTCCTCATATTGCCGGTAGATTAGGGATAGAGCCCGAGTCCATAAAACCTTTTGAGGTGGCTACGCCAGTAGGTGATTCGGTGGTAGATGAGCGGGTATATAAGGCTTGCCCAGTGACTATATAAAGTCGTCAGACCCTAGCCGACTTGATAGAGTTGGATATGACGGACTTTGATGTGATTATGGGTATGGATTGGCTAGCGTCTTGCTATGCCAATGTGGACTGTAGAGAGAGATTGGTACGGTTCCAGTTTCCTGGTGAGCCGGTTATAGAGTGGAAGGGAATCTGCGTCGTAGAGGTAGGTTTATTTCTTACCTCAAGGCTAGGAAGATGGTGCGGAAGGGGTATATCTACCATATGGTTCGGGTATTCGATCATCGAGGTCGAGATACCGACCTTGATCGATTCCGATTGTTAGAGAGTTTCCAGACGTATTCCCAGACAAGCTTCCGGGTATCCCTCCTGAGATGGAGATTTAGTTTTACATTGATATGTCGCCAGATACTCGACCGATATCTATTCCACCATACAGGATGACACCTGCTGAGTTGATGGAATTGAAAGACCAGCTGAAAGATTTTCTGGAAAAAAACTTTATCAGGCCTAGTGTTTCTCCGTGGGGAGCGCCAGTTTTATTTGTAAAGAAGAAGGATGGGACGCTGCGTATGTGTGTTGATTACAGGCAGCTGAATAAGGTAACTATCAAGAACCGATACCCCCTCCCCAGGATTGATGATTTGTTTGACGATTCTGCGAGGCGAGTGTTTCTCCAAGATAGACTGCGATGCAGTTATCATCAGTGCGAGTTAGAGCGAGATATCCCAAAGCGCATTCGGGACCGGTATGGGCACTATGAGTTCAGGGTGATGTCTTTCGGGTTGACCAACGTCCCAGTAGTATTCATGGATTTGATGAACCGGGTGTTCAAGTCATTCTTGGATATGTTCGTTATAGTATTCATTGATGATATCCTGGTTTATTCGCGCACAGAGCAGGAACATGCAGATCATTTGAGGGCGGTATTGGGAGTCCTCCGGGACCGGCAGTTGTATGTCAAGTTCTCGAAATGCGAGTTTTGGTTGGCTTCAGTGGCTTTCTTAGGGCATGCTATCGGGGTCGATGGTATTCGGGTTGATACAACAAAGATTGAGGCAGTCAAGACTTGGCCTAGACCCACTACACCAACGGAGGTGCGTAGCTTTTTGGGCCTTGCGGGTTACTATCGGAGATTTGTGGAGAAGTTTGCTTCCATTTCAGCACCTTTGACTAGGCTGACTCGAGCGGCTATGTTCCGGTGGGCGGATGCTTGTGAGAGAGTTTCGATTCATGAAGGAGAAATTAACGGCCCGATTCTTACTCTTCCGGAGGTTTAGACGGATATGTGGTTTTATTGTGATGCGTCGGGTGTCGGGCTCAGTGCGTCGATGCGGACGATAAAGTTATAGCTTACGCATCTCGACAACTTAGGAAGCATGAGAAGAATTACACCACACATGACTTAGAGTTGGCAGCAGTGATTCATGCCTTGAAGATCTGGAGACATTATTTATATGGAGTTCATGTGGATATTTACACAGACCACAAGAGTCTCCAGTATATCTTCAGCCAGAGGGAGCTGAACTTGCGACAGAGACGGTGGTTAGAGCTACTTAAGGATTATGATGTCGACATCCTATACCACCCAGATAAGGCCAATGTAGTTGTAGATGCCCTTAGTCGCATATCGATGGGTAGTCTGTCAGGTGTGCAACCAGAGAAGAGGGACATGGTCCGTGAGTTACATCAGCTAGCGAGCCTTGGGGTTCGTTTGGTTGGTTCTGACAGTAGCAGGGTTCGGGTTCAAGAGGTTGCCGAGTCTTCCATCGTCGAAGAGGTGAAGAGGCGACAATATGAGGATCCGATTATGGTACGGTATCGAGATACGGCTCTTCGGGAGGAGAATAGTCTATTTGAGGTAGCACCTGATGGGGTGCTAAGATTTGAGGGCAGGTTATGTGTACCCGATGTAGCAGGACTTCGTCAGCAGATTCTGGGGGAAGCACATAGTGCTCGTTACTCTATTCATCCGGGGTCGACTAAGATGTACCATGACCTCAGGTGTATATATTGGTGGGATGGCCTGAAGAGGGACGTTGCGGAGTTTGTGGCGCAGTGTCCGAATTGTCAGCAGGTCAAGGTGGAGCACCAGAAGCCTGGTGGGTTGTTGCAGACGATAGAAATTCTGACATGGAAGTGGGAAATGATCAATATGGATTTTATTACAGGGTTACCTCACACTCAGAGGAAGCATGATTCCATCTGAGTTATTGTCGACAGGCTGACGAAATCAGCCAATAAATTCTTCCAGTCAGGATGACTTTTTCGGCCGAGGATTATGCTAGACTGTATATCAGAGAGATTGTGAGACTGCACGGAGTTCCTATATCGATTATTTCAGACAGAGGAGCCCAGTTCACGGCTAACTTCTGGAGGTCTTTCCAGAAGGGATTAGGGACACAGGTGAGTCTCAGTACTGCGTTTCATCCTCAGACCGACGGACAGGCCGAGCGTACTATCCAGACCCGTGAGGATATGCTGCGGGCTTGTGTTATTGATTTCAGGGGTAGCTGGGAGGATCATTTACCTCTTGTGGAGTTTGCATATAACAACAGCTACCATTCTAGTATCCAGATGACGCCTTATGAGGCCTTATACGGGAGGAAGTGCAGGTCACCGATAGGCTGGTTTGAGGTGGGAGAAGTTCAGTTAGTCGGGCCAGACTTGATTCAGCAGGCAGTGGATAAGGTGAAGCTTATCCAGGAGCGGTTATTGTCAGCTCAGAGTCGACAGAAGTCGTATGCAGATCATCGGCGTCGACACTTGGAGTTTGAGGTGGATGATTGGGTCTTCCTGAAGGTATCACCCATAAAGGGCGTGATTAGATTTGGGAAGAAAGGGAAACTTAGCCCAAGGTACATTGGGCCTTATCAGATTGTTCGTAGGGTAGGCAAGGTTGCCTATGAGTTGGATCTGTCGTTCGATCTGGAGGCAGTAAATCCAGTTTTTCATGTATCTATGTTGCAGAAGTGTATTGGAGATCCATCTAGAGTGCACCCGAATTGTGATGTCCAGGTGACAGAGGGACTATCATATGAGAAGAGTCCCATAGCGATACTCGATCGTTAGGTTAGGCGACTACGGACAAAGGATGTGGCTTCCGTCAAGGTCTTATGGCGGAACGAGAACAGGGAGGAAATGACATGGGAAGCAGAGAAGGACATGATGAAGAAGTATCCTCACTTGTTCCCTACACCTCCAGGTAACCCACTTTCCTGATTGTTAGTTTTTTTAAATTTAGCAATTATGCTTAAGTATTGTTGTGGCCCTGTGGAAGATCTTTTTTTGCAAGAAGAATAGTTAAGAGGGTCTATGTCGATATTGTGATTTGAGTAAGCCTAGAAGGAACATTCGGGACGAATGTTTCTAAGGGGGGGAGAATGTTACCCCCCGTAGTTCGGGTCCTGCTTATGGGGACGTACGAAATGAGTTAAGACTTAAATTTTAGAATGATGGGTTGACGGAATATTTCGGACGGGTTGTTAGTCAACCTTGAGGCGGTTTATGTCCAGTTGCATTAAGAGTTCCTAGGTGTTTCAAAGGCCTAATATGTAATGCATTGAGTCTAGTTCCCAACGCAACAAACCGTTCATCGATAGGATATCGGGGTAGAAAGTTATGGAAATCACAAGTTCAGTGCGCTGTTGAGCGGTAGTGAATTTTCGGTCAGGGGCCGCAGCGCCGGATGCAGGGCCGCGCGCCGGACACACTGAAATTTCTCTGAGGTTGCAGCGCCGCGGCGCCGAGCGAGCGCGGCGCGGCATCTTGATAGTTGGAAGAGGTTTCAGCGCCGAGGCGGAGTTTTTGCGGAAAACTGAGGGAAAAATCAGATATTTTCTTTTAAAAAGGCCATGGGAGGGTGACAAGTGCCCCCCCCCCCCCCTCTCATCTGATTTTTGCATGTCCTATTTATTGACCAAGTCTTGAAGACTTGGTCATTCTTGAAGACTTGGTCATTCTTGAAAGCTCCTTCTTCTCTCTAAAAATCTTTTCCTTCTCTAAAAAATTCCTCTCCCTTCTCTCTAGAAATTCAAGAAGAAACCAAGGCTTAGAGAAAATTTCAGAAAAGGGTGGCAAGAAGGAAACATGTGACAAGCTTGTAGGAGGTTTGTGGAGGTGAGTGTGGAAAGAAGACAAGTAAAAATTTGTTGGACATTTGGGTAAGCTCTAAGGTAACAATCCTTTTTCTTTTGCTAGTAAATTGTGTTGCATGTGTGGAAGAAATGACTTATAGTGTCAATATTGCCTTTAGATGTATTGCATGTAGGAATTGGAAAAGGAGTTGGATAAGAAGTTATGTTGTTATACCTCAAAATTGCCAAATTGGACCTTGTAGTTTGTTTAGTTGTTATGTATTGTGGGGCAGAATTTTACACGTCCAAGTTAGGCGTGTAATCCCCTTTTGTGTTGATTGGATTGTTGAGCCTTAAGAATGGCGTGTTTGGTTATTGAATTCGGCCTTGAAAAAGGTGGCAAAGTATGTAGAAACAAAGGAAGTGCTGCCCAAGTTTCCGTAGGAATAAGGGACTTTTCAATTAGAATGTTCTACGTTGAAGATAGAGGCTAATGGACGTATTATGGTCATTATAGGTTGACATACTACGCGTGGTATATTGGACTTGCGAGTGGATTGACCCGAAGAGGTATGTGGAACTTTCTTATCTCTTGAGCATGACTAGTTGCACTTACGTAGTACGGTAGACGTACAAGGCTTTGATATCCCTTACTTGTTTTAAGGACGGCCAAGTTTGGTGAGTAAGGGGATTAACTCATTTCTTTAAAAAGTATTAAGGATGTCTTAAGTTTTCAAAGTTAAGGGACTTGGTGTGTTTTAAGTATATGATACTTGTTTCGTTTTAAAAGTATAAGTCCCTTGGATTTAGGGAAATGTATTTGACTAATGTATAACGTTAATATAATGATTTTATGGGAATTTGGTTATATTAGCTTTATGGAAGGTTAACAAAGAAAGATTTACTCTAAGTAAAATAAGTACGGATAATGATTTGAATTTGTGAAAGACAAATTGATTTTTAAGGCATTAATTGCCTAAGGTTTTAAAAGAAATGAAGTCACTTGATTTAGAAGTCTATGATATTTCTAAAAGGAAATGTGACTTGTCTTGAAAGGTAGTCGTGACTTGATACTACGGTTATTAGTATCTTGGAAGTTTTATATAAAAATGAGTCATTTCTTAAAAGGTTAGAAGTACGTGGTACTCGGGTTGAATTCCCGGATTTTCTCTTAAACGACATGTTAGTGCCTTAAGTAAACTAAAATGAGAGGGTATATTAATAATGTTAATAAGAAGTTAGGGGATTTTTCTTAACTTGCTTATGTTATGATAAGCCGGTAGCGCTTATGTTATGTATGATAGTCGGTTGTGCTAGGTTACGTATTATTATTATTATTACGGGGTAAACCCCGGGTTACTACTTATGCCATGGATTTGCTACCCATGATGCTAGTGCGGCGCTTGTACTCATGCGGGTCCACAGGATCCATGCGAGTGAAATAGTCCCATGCGGGTGAAATAGTCCCATGCGAGGCGGATGACCTCATGTGGGTCCATATGACCTATGCGGGTGAAATAGTCCCAGGAGTAGGATTGCTTAATGATACTACGGGCGAGGGACCCTGTTTTGATCGTGAGCCTCCTATTTTTATGCAGTAAAGTTTATACTTGTTACTCTCATTGTTAGTAATACACAGTGCAATGTAATTTGATTTTCATCCATAACTCCAGCTTATTTTAGATTTATGATATTATTGCAGTATTTTCCAGTTTTACATACTTGGTACATATTGTGTACTGACCCCCTTCCTCGGGGGCTGCGTTCATGTCGCAGGTAGGGGTAAGCAGGTGGTGGATCCTCATTCTTAGGACTTTTGCTCAGGTGTCAGAAGCTCCATTTCTCCGGAGGCTTGACTTTTGGTACGGTTCTCCCTGATGTTGTAGATAGTATGTACATTCAGGGGTATGACGGGGCCCTGTCCCGTCATAGTGGTTACACACTCTTAGAGGCCTGTAGTCCTGTTATAAATTGGGTTGTTAATGATGTAACTGTTCAGTTTTTGCTATAGTTATATTTACGGAAAGGTAGCCATTTTGGGTTAGCCTGTTTCGCATTTTATATTGTTTCTTGTTTATGAGTTTACTTCCGCTGGTTTTCTCTGATGTTGTATCACAAGGGTGCCCGGGGTAAGGCACCAGTCACGGGTCCGAGGTCGGGTCGTGACATACCCTCCTCCTATCAGTATGCAAACATCTTGACAAATGGACTACCTAGACAATTGTTCACAGACTTCAGATCGAGCCTGAGCATTCGGCCTCCTCCCGCTCCGTATGAGGGGGTGTATTAGCGAATATTCTTCAAATATTCACAGTATATATAGTATTTATTAGTATCATGTATTTAAGGTAACTTATGATTCTTACTGTATTAGGAATCATCTTTTTACAACTATATATATTGTGATTAATGAAAGAAATCCCTAAGGAAAATTATTCCAACATCTTACAAGAATAGAGGAGAATAACCACTGCATATACTGGAAATAATTTTATTTCTATGTTCTATCACTATTTTATTCTTGGATTATTTTCGCAACCACAACATTATAAACTGCTATATAGATTTGAACAAAAATACTATTTTACTCGTACTAGACCAGTTGATAGTGTTAATCGAAATGTGTGGGAACAAGAAAAACGGGAATGAAAACAACAACAAGGAAATGGTTAGAAATATGGAAATAAACAAATAAGATGGCTTGCTAAGTCGATTGATATTCAATCTTTCCTTAAAATAATATTGCCCCGTATTATCCTTTAATGATGGAATGACAACTTATCTCTCAAGATAAAACATCAATCAAACAAGTGAGCAAATGAGACTCAAGTGTTCGCTAAGAAAGAAAGATCTTTGAGTTTTTGGATATTGCTAGAGAGGAAGAGAAATTCTGGAAATTTCTGAGTGTTAAGTGTGTTTACCAAATGAGCCTAAAGCCTCATTTTATAGTGTTGAGAAGATGACCCTCCAATTGACCAAGTAATGGCCTTGAATGACCATGTTAATGCCTTGATTATGGAGTTACAATTCATCCAAGTAATGGCTGAATTCATTTGGAAAGTAATGGAGGTTTAATGCCTCAAAACCTGCCCAAGAGTCATGTCTTTTCGTCTCCCTTCGCGACTTCTGGAAGCCAAGCGCCGCGACCCTTACTGGGAGGCGCCGCGACGCTCACTGTCCAGTAGACCACTGGAACTTGAAATGTCATTTAGAGCCGCGGCCCTTCGGGAAGGCGCCGCGACGCTTCACGTCCAGTGAGCTACTGGAACAAAAACGACATTTAGAGCCGCGAACCTTTGGAGAGGCGCCGCGATGCTTATGTTCCAGCTTCTATTTCTAGAATCAAATCCCGTCGTAGGCACCGCAGCCCAGGGACTCGGCGCCGCGACCCTTCTCGGCTCCGTGACGATTCATGACTCGGTTCATCTTTTAACATATTGTACACTTGTTCCTTCATTTACCAGCGTAAAACTATTGTCATTTGGCCAATAACCGTCTATTAACTTACATCTCAAACAATTTGTATACGTACCAATATCTCTTCCACTTAGGAAATTTATGATCCTTGATACAACGTGTGCACGTATATGGAAACGAGGTTTCCGATGTGCGGGGACACAATTGTTCG
The DNA here is from genome assembly GCA_029844215.1 of Przewalskia tangutica. NCBI lineage: Eukaryota > Viridiplantae > Streptophyta > Magnoliopsida > Solanales > Solanaceae > Przewalskia > Przewalskia tangutica. The sequence continues at coordinate 85,329,057 of CM056735.1, read as the reverse complement.
AGTCATAATTAATATGATTAACTTTATTTCACGTTTAATAAATTTCCATCAATTTCCTCTTGGAAGAGATTTTGGTGCACACATATGGTGCCTTTCTAACAATCGTCCGGCGGATTAATGTTGCATCTGGATAGGTAGCCGTAGCTTTGAACCTTCCATAGTAGAATACCATCAGACTTATTTATTGTGCGGTGAACGTGATGTCTTGAACCGTCAGTGTTTAGTATAAGCCAAGACAATGATACCCACACAACACCTTTCCTACTCAATCATTCTTTATGTTTTTGTCCGTCGTGGGCCGTGAACACACTTGAATTCTTAAGTGCGCTCATTTGAGGCGGCCTATCCTCGCACTTAAATAGGTGGTCTTCTACAAAGTATCCTACAATACCCCACTACACAAGTGTTAGGAACCAATAAAAGTTTTCCCAACCTAAACCTCAATCATTTGAGGATCATGAAAGGTTTGGAAACTTAAACTTTACCCTCTCTGCAAAAAGCACTTTATGTTTATCACGGGAACGACCTTGGATTATGTTTCTTAAGAAGAAATCATTATCCGAAGTGCTCTTTTTTCCTCTGAAGCGCTCAACTAAACCTTTACGATTTATTTTTTCCATTGAACCTTATTCCTGGGATCTCCAGTCTGTAAGGTTGGGTGTCCACAATATCGGTTCTTATTGATTGGGTTTAAGCTGATTCCCCTAGACAGGCAGAACATCTGATCTCTGGGTATACCCTTCGTCAAGGGATCTGCGATGTTTTCCTTAGATTTTATGTAATTAATAGAAATTATACCCGTGGTGATCAGCTGCCTAACGGATGCATGTCTCCATCGAATATGACGAGACTTGCCGTTGTAGATAGAACTTCGTTCCCTTCCTAGAGATGAATGGCTGTCGCAGTGGATCATTACAGAAGGCACGGGTTTGTCCCAACATGGGACATCCTCTAAGAAATCATGAAGCCACTCAGCTTCTTCTCCTGCTTTGTCTAAAGCGATAAACTCCGACTCCATTGTGGATCGGGAAATAAGAGTTTTCCTAGAGGATTTCCAAGACACAGCTCTACCACCAATTGTAAAAATATACCCACTGGTGGATTTGATGTCATCTATTTCAGATATCCAGTTTGCATCATTGTACCCCTCTAGTACAGCTGGATACCTCGAATAATGCAATCCGTAGTTTTGCGTGTATTTTAGGTAACGTAATACCGAGTCAACACTATCCAGTGGTTATCACTCGGATTACAGATGAACCTAGCCAACAAGTTGACTGTATACGCGATATCAAGTCGAGTGCAGTTTGTGATGTACATTGAACTGCCAAATACCATGGCATACTTCTCCTGACGAATGGGCGCATCATGATGTTTATCAATCTTTAGGGAACGCGAATCTAGCCACCACTTTCTCTATTTAAAGAAAAAGAAAGAGATTTGCATCCAATAGTGTCGTTAGTGACGAACTGTCGTACATCCCAAATTACTTCACCACATCCTCAATGTAATGAGATTGAGACAAGACCAGTCCTTTAGATGTCTTAGAGATCTTGATCCCTAAGATGACATCTGCGATACCCATATCTTTCATGTCAAAACATTGTTTTAACATGTTCTTAATCTCTAGGATTATCCTAGGACTACTCCCAGTGATCAACATGTCGTCTACATAGAGGCATATCATGATGAATGAATCAGCATTCCTTTTCATGTAAACACATTTATCACATTCATTAATGGCGAACCTTTTCGACAGGAGGGTATTATTAAATTTCTCATGCCATTGTTTCGGGGCTTGTTTTAGCCCATACAGAGATTTGACATGCCGACAAACTTTTGTCTCTTTTCCTGGAACCACATACCCATTAGGTTGATCTATACATATTTCTTCTTCCAAATCACCATTAAGGAAGACTGTCTTGACATCCATTTGATGTATTACAAGTTCCCGCAAGGCAGCGATAGCTATGGACATACGTATGGATGTCATTCTAGACACAGGCAAGTAAGTGTCAAAGTAATCAAGACCCTCATTTTGGCGATAGCCCTTGACTACCAACCTGGCCTTGTATTTGTCGATAGATCAATCTGCCTTTAACTTCCGTTTGAGGATCCACTTATAACCCAAATGTTTGTGTCCCGGAGGAAGATCAACCAACTCACATGTGTGGTTATACAGTATGGACTCTATCTCACACTCTATAGCTTCTTTCCAGAGCGGTGCTTCTGGAGTTGACAATGCTTCAGTGATTGTCTGTGACTTATCCTAAGCCAGATAAGCTACAAAGTCTGTACCGAATGATTTGTCCTTCCGGACCCTTTTACTTCGTCTTGGTTCCATCTCTGAATCTTCTAAGTCCTGAGATTCTGGAATGCTAAATTCTGGATAGTCAGCTACTTCAAAATTCACTAGATCTGAACCGTTTAGATCCGGGCAGTCAACGACTCCAGGATCCTCAGAGGTTTGCTCATAACTTTGTTTGAAGAGGTTATGTTTCTTTTCTTTCTAGGAAACGTGTCTTCAAAGAATCTAGCATTCCTTGGTTCCATGATGGTACCTACATGAAATGTCCAGTACATCCAATTTATGCACAAGAAAGTGATAAGCACTACTATTATTGGGATATCCGATGAATATGCAATCCAAAGTCTTAGGCCCAATTTTGACCTGCTTTGTCTTAGGTACTTCTACCTTGGCCAGACAACTCCATACCTTCAAATATTTGGGTTTCTTTCCTTTCCATAGTTCGTATGGAGTCTTGTCCTTACACTTGTGTGAGACTCTATTAAGAATCTTGTTGTCGGTAAGGACAACTTCTCCCCACATGTTTTGAGGGAGTCCTGAATTGATGAGTAAAACATTCATCATTTCCTTTAATGTTCAGTTCTTGCGTTTAGCAGTACCGTTTGATTGAGGTGAGTAAGGAGCCATCATTTGATGAACTATACCCGATTGGGTACAAAATTCTTCAAAGGGCGCTACATATTCTCCCCCTCTATCGCTACAGATTGATTTGATCCGTCCACTTAGTTGGTTCTCAACTTCTGCTTTGTAGCGCTTGAATGCTTCAAAGGCTTCATCTTTACTTTTAAGTAAGTAAAGGTAAAAATACCTTGTGCTATCATCTATGAAAGTCACAAAGTCCTTTAGTTTGAACGAACTTCAAATTACATATGTCAGTATGTATGAGTTCTAGAGGAGCGGTGTCCCTTTCGACGGATCTAAAAGGACTCTTGAAAAGCTTTGCCTCTACCCACACCTCACACTTACATTGAGGGTTTATGTCGATAGCCGACAGTAATTCCAACTTTACCAATCTTTGGATAGATTTATAGTTAACATGTCCTAATTTATGATGCCATAAATTAGAAGACTCAACCAAGTAAGTAGAAGATTCAGTTTTATTAATATTGGAAGATGAAGACATTACAGATGCATCGTTAAGCTTAAAGAGGCCTTCACAGACGAAGCCCCTTCCTACAAACGTTCCATTTTTAGTAATTACAAATTTGTTAGCCTCTAACACTAGCCTAAATCCAGCGTTTACCAACAAAGGGCCAGAAATTAAATTTCTTCGAATTTTTGGGACTTGCATCACTTCCTTCAGAGTCAGCTCCTTCCCGGACGTCATCTTTAGGATAACCTTTACTACCCCCAACACCTCTGAAGAAGAATTGTTCCCCATGAACAACTTCTTGTCTATGACTGGTGTATAAGTGGAGAATGCTTCTTTATTGGAACATATGTGGCAGGTAGCACCCGTGTCCAACCACCACTGCATCGAATTCTCAACGAGGTTTGCTTCAAGAACCACCGCTGATAATTCCTCAATCATATCGTCTACGAATGTGTCTTCGATGATGTTAGCCTTGGACTTGACTTTGGCCTTCTCTTTATTCTCATTTTTGAGTTTGCGGCAGTCCTTGGCCATGTGACCAACTTTACTGCAGTGATGGCAATTCCCCTTGAACTTTTTAGTTTTTGGGTAGCCTTACCAACCTTCTATAACTTCTACTTTTTGTTTGGGTTCCCTTTGACTTCCGTCAAGTTTGTCTTAGCCTCAGCGGGTTGTTTCCCCTTTGACATGACCTTTTTGTTGTCCTCTTGAATCTGGAGTTTAACAATCAGTTCATCTAAAGTCATCTATTTTGATTTCAGTTTGAGATAGTTCATGAACTGAGTCCATGAAGGAGGCAATTTCTCAATTAACGAGGCAACCAAAAATTGCTCGTTAGACCGCAACCCTTCCAAATCCAGGTGATGAACAATCATTTGAAATTTCTGGACTTGGGATGACACACTTTTGTTGTCCACCATTTAAAATTTCAGAAACTTCTCAACGATGAACTTCTTGGCACCCGCGTCTTGGGTGTTGTACTTTTTCAAAAGTTTGTCCCACAACTGCTTGGCAGTTTTAACGACACAATATACCGTGTAGAGAGGATCAGACAAACTGTTTTGAATATAGTTACTGCACATGAAATCACTATGTTTCCATGCTTCGCGAACCATCCTCATATCGTCATCGACATGGTTACCTTGGTCGCCTCCCGCCAACTCATTTGGCTGAGGGTCCACGTATTCCCCAACCTATAGAGGGTCTTCTGTTAGGAAATGTGACATTCCCATAACCGTCAGGAAATATAGCATCTTTTGCTGCCATCGCTTAAAGTGAGCACCCATGAACTTCTCAAAACGCTCATGGTGATAACCAGCAGGTGTAGGAGCGGTGGTGCTCCCTTGAGCAATTATAAAGGCATTGGGAATGCCTCTAGCAGGAGCATAGGAATTGTGGATGCCTTGGGCAATAGCATAGGCACTATAAGTGCCCGAAGCAGCAGTAGAGGCGTTGGTTGTGCAAAAAATAGTGTTGACACTAGTTGTGCCAAAACCAGTAGTTTGGAAGGCATTTGGAATGCCATGATCAGTGGTGTTGAAAGCAGTGGTGTCGCCTTCAGTAGCGGCGGTGAAGGCATTGTGATTGCCTTGAGCATTGGTAGGATTTTCAGCGTTGAATTGGTTGAATTGATCTTGTCCAGTCATGTTGTTAAGCTTGTTAATCAAAAAGTTTGGGAACAAGAAAAACGGGAATGAAAACAACAACAATGAAGTGGTTAGAAATCTGGAAATAAATAAATAAGATGGCTTGCTAAGTTGATTAATATTCAATCTTTCCTTAAGATAATATTGCTCAGTATTATGCTTTAATGGTGGAATGACAACTTATTTCCCAAGATAAACAACAATCAAACAAGTGAGAAAAGGAGACTCAAACGTTCGCTAAGAAAGAAAGATCTTTGAGTGTTTGGATATTGCTAGAGAGGAAGAGAAATTCTGGAAATTTCTGAGTGTTAAGTATGTTTGGAAAATGAGCCTAAGGCCCCATTTTATAGTGTTGAGAAGATGACCCTCCAATTGGCCAAGTAATGACCTTGAATGACCATGTTAATGCCTTGATTATGGAGTTATAATTCAGGCAAGTAATGACTGAATTCATTTGGGAAGTAATGGAGGTTTAATGCCTCAAAACCAGCCCAAGAGTCATGTTTTTCGTCTCCCTTCGCGCCTTCTGGAAGCCAAGCTCTGCGGCCCTTACTGGGAGGTGCCGCGGCGCTCACTGTCCAGTAGACCACTGGAACTTGAAATGACATTTAGAGCCGCGACGTTCATGTCCAGTGAGCTATTGGAACACAAACAACATTTAGATCCGCGGCCACATTAAGAACACAAACAACATCACCCGATCGTGGAAGAGTATCACCTCTGAGGGTGGAAGGAAAAATACCACGGTAAGTCTTAACCCTAACTCTCCTTGTTACATATACTTTCCCATATTTCCCAAGATTTCATTTCACTATACCTTCTCCCTCCGCAGGGCTTCCGGTAAGGAAATATGCAACACAAGAAGTGTTATCATGCGCAACAGCTTTTTCTAACATTCTCCAGTCTGCTTCTAGCAACCGGAAGTGAAAAACTAGAGACGAAGTTCCCGAGACCTAGGTGGGAATTAGTTCCAGGTTAGGAACCGTCATCGACTTACAGAATACTAGAAAGAGCTGCAAGCGGAACTAAAACGGGTGTTATTCAGATTGATGATGATGAGAAGGTGGACAATGAAGGCACCGATCCTGGAAGTCCCCGATGAGATTCTCCAAAGGCGGAGATAATTGTTCCTCATAATGGCCCTTCTAAGCATAGTTCGATCCATACTTCTGGTATTGAGGCTGGAACATCTGCTTCTTCCCCCTAGAAATCTCCCAATGCTACTTTTGCACACCTTACAAACTTGTTTTTACAGGTAACATATTTCTTCCTTTTAATTGTTCTCTAGCTATTCATGTCTCCTTACCGACCATAATTCCTTCATCTAGGACCATGCCACTGCGGATTTGATCAAGGCAATGTGCCCTTCTTATGAGAAAAAGAAATTAAAGGAGGAAATACAACATCTCAGGGCAGAATTTGAGGACCTCCGAGCTGATCTTAGAGATTCGGGCTCTCTTCAAGCCTCTTTACGGTTGCGCTTATATGATATTGTTGACTCTCTTCGAGACCAGGAGAATTCCCTTCAAACTTTAAGCACTTCATACGTGACCCTTCAAGGGAAGACAACAGGGTTGGCCATAGATTTAGTAGAAGCCCAAGAACAGTTGAACACCTTCGAGCACACCATCAATGAGCTCTAGACTAAATGCCAAATATGGAATCATCGGAGAGATTTGGTTGTTCTGAAGAGTCGCATGGACATCCTTAAAGACGCCAGCAAGACAAACTTCTGGACGCAATAAATTGACCTTCACGATGCTGAGTTATCATTGGAAGATCTATGAAGAGATAAAGAGAATTCAGATGTGAAAGCTGGTGGAGAAGCTGGTGATGATGAGAAACCCCCTAGATGATCTTCTTGATCATTTTGTTGGCAACACTTAAAACACCCCCGGCGGACCATGGAGCGAGTAGGCCGTAATCTTTTGTATGGGTTTATTTTCAGTTTAGTTTTTGTTACCAGGTCACTTTTGATCCCTGTTAGTATCTATTGTATCCGGGCTGATTGTAGTCCGGAAAATATGAATGAAAGAACTTTTCATTTTTCTGCAATAATGTGCAAAGTTTTCGTCCTTTACTTATTTTCAGAAGCAAGTATTAATTACAAATTTACTTGCAAGTTTATAAGTACTTTGCTTTGTGAAGCGAAACATGACTTTGAGGTTTACTTTACCGGAACATGCTAAGCTTTGGAAGTTTAAAACTTTCCGAAAATCTTAATTTAGTTCTAAAGATGTATTTTTTTTCATCTCGGATTGGGGCTTCTCGTGGCTCTCACAGTCAGTTCCAGACCTGACTTAGTTCCGGTCAACTTAAAACTATGATACTTCTTGTATCCGAAGCCTTATATTTTTTGTTAACCTTTTAATAAGAGAGGGCCATTATTTTTAGTGGTGATGTAGAAGAGGACGTCTCATGTTCATTATGGCACGGAATATTCGATATGTTTAAGATAACATACATTTTTATGCTTGTGATGATAAAGACTTATTCATCATAAAAGGATTTTTTTATTAATCACTCTGACTTACAAATGGACAAGTGCAATAATAATCCGGCTGCCATCTAGCATGGTTAGTCCGATTACATATATTTTGAATTTTCACGCAGTCCCCAATATTTGGGAACTTTCCGTATCAGGTGTTAAAATTTCATAAAATTTTCTTCACTTCATTTCGGGTGTATATAGCCCCCCAATACTTGGGAGTTCATACTATGAAGACTCATATATTGTACAACTCTTCTCGGTAGAAAGATAATTAATATGTTTATTCTGTGATGTTGCCTTATTAAAAACCTTGCTGGAAAAACCCAATTGGGATAAACACCGGACGAATGGAAAAAGAGTGCATCGTATGTTCTATCTTACTACACATAATACTTCTTCAAATAACTTACATTCCAATTACTAGGAAGCTTGTTTCCTTATTGGTATATTAGCTGATAAGCTTCTTTACCAGCAATGTCGGTGATCGTATATGACTCTTCCCAGTTTGCGCCTAATTTCCCTGCGTTATGCTCCCGGGTACTCTGAGTTACCCTCTAAAGTACCAAGTCCTTGAGTTTGAAGTGTCGAAGGGTGGTGCGCCGATTGTACTAACACTCCATCATTTATTTTTGGGCTACCATCCGGACGTATGCTAGGTCCCGACACTTTTTGAGCAAATCCAAGTGTACGGACGTTGATTCTGCATTTCATTTGTCCTCAGTCCGAAGATATCTCAAACTGGGAGTCCCCACTTCGACCGGCATCAAGGCCTCTACACCGTAAATTAGGGAAAAATCAGTTTCTCCGGTATTAGTTTTTGATGTGGTCCGGTATGCCCATAATATTTTTGGCAGCACAAACAACCAATTTCCTTTTGCAGCTTCCAGTTTCTTTTTCAAGTTCTAAGTTATAGTCTTATTTGTTGGCTCTGCTTGACCATTTACGCTGGGATAATAGAGAGTAGAGGTGATCCGCTTGATGTTCAAGTTGTCTAAGAACTTTGTGACGTTTTCTCCGATAAAATTATGGACGTTGTCGCAAGCTATCTTCTTCGGGATGTCAAAGCGACAAATGATATGTTGTCAAATAAAGTCTTTCACCTCTTTATCCAAGATTTTTGTATAAGATGCAACTTCAACCCACTTAGAGAAATAGTCAATCATAAATATAATTTGACACACCAATCCTGGTGCCGCTGGCAATGGTCTGACAATATCCATCCCTCACTTTATGAACGACCATGGGGACACTACCGGATGCAGTTTTTTTCCCGGTCGGTGTAACAGATATGCACCACACTTCCCTACAAACATCTTGGTATCTTCCTCGATCTGGGGTCAATAGTAATCGACCCTCATGAGTTTCCTCATTAAGGATTCTGCTCCAGAATGATTTCCATAAATACCTTCATGGACTTCTCTCATCACTTAATCAACTTCATTGGGGCCTACGCACTGAGTTGGGAGACCATAAAAGCACATTCGATAAAGCTTTCCATCTATGATACAGTACCGAGCATCTTTGGTCCTCAAAGCTCTGGATACCTTTGGGTCCTCCAGAAGCTTTCTATTCACGAGATAGTCTAAGAACTCATTCCTCTAGTACCAAGTTAGGCTGGTTGAATTTACTTCATTGTAACCGATGGGATCCAGTGTCGAATGCAACTGCTAAACAACCCACTCGATTTTAGAACCTTCAACTTCCGTGTTGGAGCCTAAGTTTGTGAGTGCATATGACTCTATATTTTCTTCCCAGGATATATGCACCACCGTCCATTCTTGGAATCAGGACAAAAGCTTTAGAGTTTTCTCGATGTATCTTGACATGCGTTATTCTTTGGCCTCAAATACTCAGTGGATTTGGTTCACTACGAGTAGTGAGTCACATTTGATTTCAATGATTTGTGAGCCTAAACCTCGGGCTAGTTCTAAACCTATAACCAAAGCCTCATACTCTGCTTCATTGTTAGTCAACGGAGTGATATGTATTTCCTGTCTTAAGATTTCATCGATGTGAGTCACAATACTGCTCCCAGACCGGTCCCTTTTACATTTGAGGCACTATTTGTATGGTGTGTCTAGACCCCGAGACCAGGTTAGCCTCTTTCTACCTGCGACATTACTTTCGGATTGAAATAAGCCATAAAGTCTGCAAGGACTAGTCTATATTCCATATCAAACTCACTCGATTCTACCACCCATTTAGCCAAGCGCCCAAAAAGTTCGGGTTTATGCAACACATTTTTATGAGGGAATATGGTTATTATGGCAATTCGGTGACATTGAAAATATGGCCGAAGATTTCACGTTAACATTTTTAAGGTAAAAGCCAATTTTTAGAGTAACAGGTACTCTGTATCGTCCCTTCCTCTGTGAAGGATTTGTGAATTCTGATAAAGAAAATTCATCTAACTCTACTAAGGGTACCGGGTACCCGAAATTATCCGAAAATAACTTCAACATCGACGAGAACAAATGGTGGCTGTATTGAGAACTCAGTTGGCGTCCCGACCACCGAAATCATTGCAATTCGATCCTAGCAAAAGAGATTAGTCTGTTTGGTGTGATTTTCACGACACTCACGGACATAAAAACTGCGGATTGCAGGAATCAATGAGATGAGGTGGCAGGAATGTTAAGAAAGGGCCACCTCCGGGAATATTTGAGCGAGAGAACTCGCAACAATTATAAGTGGGTACCTCCCATAAAAAGTAAATCAAACTCGGTTGCACCACCTCATGTTATAAACATGATATATGGTGGGCCAATGATTTCCACTACATCATTTACTACAACCAAAAAGACAAAAATCTCAGTGACTCGAGAGAAGAGGTTCCGGGAGATACCTGATGAACATATCATCATGTTCACCAAAGAAGACGCTTCCATTTCCCCATAATGATACACTGGTAGTCACGGTACCTATCGACTGCTTCCATGTGAAAAGAATTTTAATTGATCCCGAAAGCTCGAGTAATATTATCCGTCTGAAGGTGACAGAAGAAATGAATATGACATACAAGATAGTTCTAACTTTCAGAACCTATTCAGGTTTCAATATGTCGAGTGAGACCACAAAGGGGGAGATAGATCTACTAGTGGATGTGATGGGAGTTATTAAGGTGACAAAGTTCTATGTCATCGATGGTGACATGAGATACAATGCAATATTTGGAAGGACGTGGATACATGATATGAAGACGGTCCTGTCGACACTACATCTACTAGTGAAATTTCCAACACCAGAAGGGATTCAGCAAATCCGAGGCGAGAAACCCGCTTCCAGTGAGATGTTCTCTATAGAGAAACCAGAGGCGGTGACTGATCCTAAATAATAATTATATCAAGCGGAGCAGGTATCAGAAAATATTCACCAGGTTCCGCCGACAGAGATATAATCGACCTACCTAGAGGAGTTTTCGAACCGGTACCAATTGGAAAGGTATTTCCAGGGTAACAGATGAGTCAGATTCCACCAATTCAAGTATAGAGTAACTTCAAAAAATTGCACTACACCCAGAAAAGCCCGATAGGAAGGTATATATAGGGGCCGAATTAACCCTCGGGCTCAAGAATTTAATTCTTAAGTATCTTATATCTAACGATGATAGCTTTGCATGATCTCACGAAGATATGAGAGACATTCCCTAGAAGTCACAACTCATAAGTTGGGCCTGGATCTCAGTTTTCCTCTAGTACAGCAGAAAATATGGCCGATCGTCGAACTCCACAACAGTTTTTTAAAGAAGAGGGTAGCTAGATTACTTAATATATGATCAATCCAGGAAGTAAAGTACCCGAATTAGTTAGCAAACGTAATCGTAGTACCAAAAAGGAACAAATTTAGAATATGCATTGATTATAAAGATTTGAAGAAAACATGTCTGAAAGACTCATTTCCACTGTTGAATATAGATCAGATGATCGATACTACAATCAGATATGATTTAATGAGTTTCCTCGATGTGTATTCTGGGTATAATCAAATAAAGACGCACCTGGAAGACCAAGAGAAAATATATTTTTAACTACTTTCGATACTTATTGTTATAACGCTATGTCTTTTGGGCTAAAAATGTCGGGGTCACGTATCAAAGGTTAGTAAATAAAATATTTGAAAAATAAATAGGAATAACAATGAAAGTGTATATAGATAATATGCTTGTTAAGAGTTTTCGTACAAAGAACCATTTAAGTCATTTGCAGGAAACCTTTGAGGTGCTGAGAAAGTATAATATGAAGCTGAACTCCAAAAAGTGTGCTTTTGGGGTGGGCTCCGAAAAGTTTCCGGTTTCTTGATCTTCTAAAGGGGAATCAAGATAAATCCTGATAAGATAAATGCAATCGAAGATATACCAAACACGCTTGAAGATGTGAAAGAAGTACAATAACTGACCGGGAGAGTGGCGGCCTTGAGTAGGTTTATAACTAGATAATTAGATAAAAGTCACATGATCTTTTCACTTTTGAATAAAAAAATGATTTTGTTTCGACGCCTGAATTCCAACAGGCCCTACAGGACCGAAAAACTTACTTATCCAGTCCTCTGCTCATGTCAAAGGCAAAAGACGAAGATCAACTACTAATATATATGGCAGTCTCAGAGGTAACGGTAAGTGTAGTTCTGGTATAGGAGGAGAAATGTATGCAATTTCATGTCTATTACATAAGTAGAGTAATGTCAGGAGTGAAAACCATATCCACCCCTACTTCCCGAGGACAAGATAAGGTTGGTAACAATTCTTCGAGGAATTTCGGTCAGCTTCGACTCCTTTATCAGATTTTGCAAAGATACTCCCGGCCCTATATCCAAGCATGTCATCCTCAATATGGATCTTGAACTCATACCGGTAGTGCACATCTTCCCAAGTTGTAGCCTGGAATTCCAAAAGATTTTCCTTGAGTTTCCGGGAGGCGTGTGAACTTAAAGGGTTCAAACCCTTTTTGAAAGCCTATGCAGTCCATTCGTCCGGGACTGTCAGTAACATCATCCGCTCCTTCTGGAACCGTGTAATGAAATCCCTAAGGAGTTCTGTTTCTCCTTGCATAATGCGAAAGATATCCGCCTTGTGTGTCTTCACCTTTGTGCCCTCACATGAGCTTTTATGAATATGTCGGTGAGCTGACGAATGGTCTGATTGAGTGCTCAAGGAGGTGTGAATACCATATCAAAGCTCTCTTAGCAAGTGTTTCAACAAACTTCTTGATAAGGACTGATTCTATTTCGTATTCCCTTAGATCATTTCCTTCCACAATTATAGTATAGGCCATTATGCTCATGTGGATCAGTAGTTCCATCATATTTGGCTACAAAAGGCATTATGAACCTTTTGGGGATCAGTTCGGGCGCATCTTTTGGATTATACGCCAATTGAATGTATTTCTCCACATCCGACCGCCAACCACAAGAGGAGCCCCCGATATCTGACTAAATTGGCGTTGGAACTCCTGTGCGGTTTTTCTGCCTTCCCTGCAATTGTATCAACTTTATTAGTTATATCTTAGATGAATTTCAAAACTTGTTCCCGAAATGCATTCTCAGGGGCGGTTTCGCTTTCTGAACCCTCATTTCTTGATCATTACCGATTTCTCCATTACTATTTGGTGGAGCACCAGTTCATACGTTGGAGTACTGTCAACATTTTGGACATATACTCCTCTTTAAACCTCCTCAGACGCCCCACCTTCTCACTCATAGCAGCATTCTGCGCCCTCAGGTTCTGTATGACTTCTTCGGGCATTTCGGCGGTGGGAACATCCTTATGTCGAGTCTGTCAGTCTCCGGAAGTGACTCTATCTGCAAACATCGGGTCTTTAAGTCTCGGACTTAAAGAAAAAAAAGTTAGTAGAAGGGTCACTTGTGACACCACAATTGTCCAGGCCTCATGGTGGGCACCAAACTGTTTACCCGTAAAACACTACAATTGAATTTGTATACGTGGTCAAGGACACGTGGATCTCAGGTGACTTGTTTAATAAGAATTCCAGATAAAATATACTGAAAATAAATAATAATAAGACAAGAAAAGTAATGATTAGCCTGAGTTTTGTGACAACTTTTGGGCAGAGTTACGATAACTTGTATGCTAGCACATAAACTGAGATAATAAGAATAAGTGTATCGTAATAACTTTAATTTGATGATTTACAATGGGACAATGTGTCCTATTTATACATGAGCTACACGAGTGTACAATCCACGAAAATATGTTCTCATAAATACAGGAAAATGAATGTTGTAATAATTGGACAATTAGTATCTCAATGAATGTCATTAAAGATCTATTGGAAGACGTACGACTGGTTTAGTAACGGTCGTCCGTTGCAATTCAAACGACTCTCTCATCCTTTTGCATTACCGGTGCTAGCTTCGCGTATAACGCTCTCGGTACCACTTGTATTTAATCGGTAGTGCCTTAGGCTGACATGGTCTTGACTCAGCACCGCATTCCATGTGTCATATTGTACTTCGTACAACTGTTTTATACGAATTTTGCCCTATACAATAGTCATGCATATGTGCTATTTCTTCTTTCGACCTTCTTTAAAATGTTTTTTTCTTAAGACGAGAGTCTATCAAAAAAAATTCTAGAGATATGGTATGCCTATACTTTATTCTCGTCACACCTTTATTGTTGTTATTTTGTAGGTAGTATAAATATCTGGATTCCGGCCTCGAATAAGTTGTACTAGCAGATTGTTCATTTTTTTAGTGGAGAAAAAAAGTGCATTTATTCACTAATCTTGTTTGGTCGGTGGCAAAAGTTATTTGGAATTTTTGAAATGATTCTATTCTTCTTCATTGTGAAGATTTCGTGACAAGAATCTGCCATTCGGTATATATCCCTCAAGTTGAATGCCACACTGCTTCACTTATATTTATTTTATTTTAAAATACTTCTTTCAGGAAAGTTGTAGTCTTTGCATTTTTCTGCTCTTCAAGATTCGTTCAGAAAGAGAAAAAGAAGTAAAAATGCTCACAATATTGTTCCCTCTAATACAGAATCTGCTGAACACTTCCTAGTGCTATTTGGAACCCTAACAGCTAGTCATATTTCCCAAGTTGTTTCTATTTTTTCAGTTTTCTAGCACTCATTGCTCTGCTAGTTAGAGGCAAAACAATGCCTTCTATCTAGTGCTTAACCAAAAAATCTAAGAAATTCACTCTCTCTATCTTTACACCATATCCATGGGGAGGATAAACATTACCATGGCTATTTTGTGGCTACAACTAAGCTATGTGCAATGCCATGGAAGAATAATCAAGAATAGTTCCACGGAGCTGCCTACAGCCCCACCTGCTCATCCTCAATTCAAGAACAGGTTTCAAAGGATTTTTCTGAGTATTCTGTTTGGTATGTTCACAGGATTCATTTGTGCACTTGTCTTTGCTTGGCTTGTTCGGAGCTTTGTTCGTTACATCAACAAAGCCCCAATTCTCAAAGGTCCAGTTGTATTCTCTCCTAAAATTCCAGCCAAGACTCTTCAATCTGCTTTTGCTAATGACACACAGTTGCTAGGTTCAAGTACCTGTGGGAAATACTACAGAACTGTTCTTGACAATGGTCTTACTGTTGCAGTCAAGAGGCTTGAACCCTTCGAGTCCTGTTCGCCTGATTTACACAGAAAGTCTTTCAAGAGAAGAATTCAACAAGAACTTGAAGTGATTGCTAGTTTGAGGCACAGGAACTTGATGAGTTTAAGGGCTTATGTTCGCGAACCGGATAGATTCTTTCTGGTTTATGATTATGTGCCTACTGGGAGTCTTGAAGATGCAATGAACAAAGTTAGGGAAAACCAATTGCAGCTTAGCTGGGAAATCCGGCTTCGAATTGCAGTTGGGGTGGTTAAGGGTCTTCAGTACCTTCACTTTTCTTGCAACCCCAGAATTTTGCATCGAAATTTGAAGCCTACAAATGTAATGTTGGATGCTGAGTTTGAGCCTAGGTTGGCTGATTGTGGTTTGGCTAAAATCATTCCCACTTTGAATCTCCCTGCAGCATCAACATATAGTCCTCCTGAGTCTTTCCAGAGCTTCAGGTATCTTTCAAACTTATACTCGCTTAATCAAGTAGTATGAATTTAAAGGGTTTTCAATAAGTTTAATTCGCTCCTGTTGATGCATTTATTTTGGCCTAGTGATCAAGTTGCACTCGATATCTTTTTCGCTCTGCCTATGTAATTGATATTGGAGGTGAACTATTTTGATGCATCGAGGATGGTGTGTTTGTTGTGCGGTCTCTTCACTTTTGGTGCCGCACCGTGTTGGATTCTCCAAAATTACACTACTTTTGTAGAATCCGACACGCACTCATTGATATTTTTGAAGTGTCCGAGCAATATGGATGAACACAATTTTCTGTACTATTTGAAACTTCGTTTTGCACTTTGTTTTAGCTTTCCACTGTCTTGTTCCCCTTGATTTCTCCTATTTTTGAAGACTATCCTCTAAGAAAATTTTCGTGCGCCTGCCTTTTGGAAACAACTCAGAGATAAGGTCTGCTTACATTCTACTCTCCCCAGACTCCACTTGTGGTACGTTGTTGTTTCCTGCTCTCTTTATCAACTGACTGACATAAGTATGAACCTTGCAAGTGTACGGTGGCTTCTATTCTCTTGTAGTTATATAATCAATGATGTTTAGTATTCGGTTTGACACAATTCCTCTGTTTAAGTCATTGTTTAATTTATTAAGTCGTTGAAGCTATAGTTGTTGCTATTTTGCAGCAGGTATACTGATAAGAGTGACATATTCAGCTTTGGGGTCATATTGGCTGTTCTATTAACTGGAAAGTACCCAACCGATCCCTTCTTCGGAGATACATCTACTGGAGGAAGTTTAGGGCGTTGGCTTCAACGTTTCCAGGAAGCAGGCGATGCTCGAGAAGCATTGGATAAGAATATTCTAGGGGAAGAGATTGAGGAAGATGAGATGCTAATGGCAGTTAAAATAGCAGTCGTATGCTTATCAGACATGCCTGCTGATCGGCCTTCCAGTGATGAGCTCGTTTCCATGCTCACCCAATTAAATAGCTTCTGATTAATTTAATTAGTTGCTATATTTTTGGATATGAAGATTCAAATACTCACAAGATCTTTAAGGTTGTTCTTTTGGCTTTCTAAGGTGATAGTTTTGCTGTGTGGAACATATACATTTGGTAGTTGAGCAATGCCTTTTGGTTATGGCCATGAAAGGGAGTGTAGTTGGCTCATTCAGGAAATATGACTATGACCGCAACTACTTTTAACCTTCGGAAACAGAGCTGAAACTTCAGAAAGCACTTGAACAATTACCAGTAATGGCCTCATTCTGCTAGCAAAAAAAACATTTAGTTGATCTAGTTGTATGTAAATTTGAGTAATGTTGTTAATTTAAGTGTTGTTAGTTTTAGAATGGATTTGCTAACAGGAAGAGAAAATGTAACATATCATGGAATACTGTGAACATTGATACATCTGCATTGATATTCTTTTAACCTTTTCTAATGATAGTGTGGTTTTGTGGGGGTTCCTCTGGTTGTCCTTTTTGCAAGACAGCTTTTGTTTATCTAGGAATCACGAGTTCTTCGGGGTCTGCAAAAGCAAGTTTGTTTTTGATATTTCAACGTAGCTCAAAACATTTATCTCAATTCATATTGTGGCAGTTGACACTTGCTACAAGAACCAATCTGAATTCTGACAAGAACTGTTAAGGTGTTTTGAGGTGGTAAAGTCGGAAAAAAGTAAAATAAAATTAAATCAAGCAAATGTGAAGTTGTCACGAAAAAGAAAAATAACGCCCTTGTCGCGATGGCACCTAACCATCCTCACCTCCGGCGAACCAAAATCGAATATGTCATGGTAGCACATTCTGACAAAAGAAAACAGTAGCTAACGCAGATAAATAATATAAACAAAGTACACTAGGGAACACATAGCAGCAGAAATCAAACTACATAGACTATAAATCAATACTACACATATAAGTGTGATAGACTAATCGGGCATACAATAATAACACTACAACTATCATTTTGTGACTACGCTCGACTATTTAATACCATTATACCCTAATCAGTGTTCTCCACAAACCCCTATCTAAGGTCATGTCATCAGTAAGTTGTACCTGCGCCATATCCCGTCTAATCACTTCTCCCCAATACTTCTTCGGCCTACCTCTACCCATTTTGAACCCGTCCATAGGCAACCTCTCACACCTCCGCACTGGGGCATTTGTGTCTCTCCTCTGCACATGCCTGAACCATCTCAACCTCAATTCCCACATCTTATCCTCCATCGAGGCCACTGCCCCTCTGTCCCGAATATCATAATTTCTAATCATATCTCTCATTGTATGCCGGAACATCCATATCAGCATCCTCATCTCCGCAACTTTCATATTTTGAATGTGCGAAGTCTTGACGGGCCAACACTTCGCCCAATACAACATAGTCAGTCTAACCATCGCCCTATAAAACTTGTTTTTAAGTTTTGATGACATTTTTTTGTCGCACAAGACTCCAGATGCGAGCCTCCATTAATTGTAAAATTATTTAGCTCTAACAAAAGAAACTAACATAGAAACTTATAATATCTAAAACAGTATTGAAGCAAGCCATAATAAACCGCAAGAATGGGTGATACTAGTCATGAGCTACTAAGAGTAGAAATGTGTTACACCCCGTAATTCCAGGGCATATAATTGAGAACGTAATTAAGGAAATAAGATTTGAATGTGGGAAGGAAAGTATATTTACATTTTCTATATGGAATAATTTTGGATGCAACAAATGTGACGACGGGAATTAATACTTATAGTTGAATTCTTTCCAATAGAGTTATGAACTTAGTGTGAAATTATTAAGTCTTGGCATTGTGAAGCTAAGGTCCATCGAAAATTTCACAATCTTTGGCTAAGTGTGGAAGATATTTTTGTGAAGAGAAAGACAAGTGGACAAGTGGGTCTTCATGGGTCCCCCTCCACTTGTGTTATGTACACCTATTATATACAAGTCTTGCAAGACTTAATATCTCACAAATATCTTCTCTTCAAACTCTTTTCTCTCTACCTTCTCTTGCAAGTTTCGAAAATCCCATAGCCAAGTGAAGAACAAGATCAACTTATTTTTCAAGATTAAGCACCTTAACTAAGTTCTAAGCCAAGTTAACTCTCCAAAAACAGTGGTCACGATTTTGGCCAAGAAAACTGTCTTGAAACCCTAAGCTTGGAGATAAACTTTTTGGAAGGAAAACATGAAAGCAAAATGGTCACAAGCTTGTAGAGGATACGTGTGTGTTATTGTAACGTGAAGGATTGGTACAAAAACAGTCCAGTGGCCGAGAACTTAGGGACTGTTTTGGCTAAGCAAGGTAAGGGTTCTTCTTCTTATAAAGTTATTGGAAGTTAAATGATGTTATAATTAAGGGATGACCATGTATTAAGAAGGATTGGAAGTAAGAAAACGCATGTTGTTATTGTTGGTGTTGTTTAGCCGAGAATGGGACTGTTTTCATTGGTTATTGTTGTTATTATCGTCAGTAATTGCATGTTAAAATGAAGGAAATCTTGTTATTAAAAGTTGATATGGTTTATATGAAGTGTTGGAATATGAATTAGATTATCAGGAGTTATGGAAAGGGCTTTGGTTTGGTTATTGGCCGAAGCTGCATGAAACCGTGGGACGTTGTTATGCTGTTTTAGGGACTGTTTTATGGAGTTATAATGCTGAAAATTTAGTTACAATTATGCATGTTTAATGTGGTAATTGCTAACGTATGTCCTAAAGGAATAAGGGTATAGAAAGGTGTAGAAAGCTTCACATTTACCCTCGTTGTTGTTGAAGTATGGACTGTTTTAGTGGACTGTTTTATATGGATTAAGAGGTCGGATTAACATGTGAAGTAGGTGTGTCAATCACCTTGGTTGCTGTTTTGGTTATGTCCTTAATTGGTACTTGGTTAATGATGTTATTGGCCTTGTTTGTAAGTTGTGGATGTATGTATAAATAGGGGAAGTGCTGCCCAAATTTTTATAAGAAAGGAAAGTCATTATGTGGTATAACATACACTAGTATCATGAAGTTGATAGACGTGTTATTGTTATTATAGGTTGAAGTGCTAATTGAGACGTATTCTACTTATCGTGTTGGTATAGCCGATAAGGTATGTGAAACTATCCTTTATTATTTTGGCATAACATCTATATGAAATGGGTGTACGACGAACGTACGTAATTCCATTAAGTCCTACTTTCTATTTGATACATGATAAGAAAGTGTCTTGGTTTTTCTAAAATGAAAGTCATTCTATTTATTCCCTTGAGAGTCAAAATATGATTTAAATTGCACATGGTTTCTCATGATAGCTATTCGTGTAAAGTGTTATTATTCCACTTCACCGCGTCCTTCATTAGAGGCCGGGCAGTATATGATTACACTGCATCCCATAATGGGCCGGGAAGATTCGTGCACAGTACCTTATATGTTCATCGCGTCCTTCACTAGAGGGTCGGGCAGTATATGTATATGATTCCATGGACATGTATCCATGATGCGTGTATAGATACCCATGAACACCGAGACCCTCACTAGAGGGCTGGGTACGGTATGCATATGATTCCATGGACATGTATCCATGATGCGAGTATAGATACCCATGGCAGTATATGATTATATGGACATACATTCGTGATCTTGATATGACTCTCACTCTTTTTTAAAAAGGGACAGTTGACTCTCTATTTTTAAAAGGTACAGTTGGCTCTCTATTTGTACAAGGTACAATTGACTCTTATTTTATATGGCACCGGTGGATCTGATATTTTGATTATCATACTTGTCCCCTGTCATCTTTTGGTCAGTTATGATCTTATTTACTGTACTTTATGTTTACATACTTGGTACATTGTTGTACTGACCCCCTTCTCCGGGGGCCTGCGTTCATGCCCGCTGGTATAAGTACTCAGTTTGGTGATCCTCGAGCTTAGGATCCTTGCCCATCTTTTTGAGAAAGCTCCACTGTTCCGGAGCCTGTCATTTTGGTACAGATATTTGATTATAGGCTTATGTATATTCAGGGGGTACGACGGGGCCTTGTCCCGTCACATTTCATTATCAAACTCTTAGAGGTCTATAGACAGGTGTGGGTGGTAAATGTGTACTTGGACATGTATATGTTGTAGTTCATTTTGGACATATTCTGTATATAGTGGCAGCCTTGTCGGCTTGCCTATTTTTATAAAATGAGTTTACTATTACAGTTCAGGGGACATGATCCCTTTGTTATATGGCGTTACGAGTCTCAGTCGGGTATATGTGAGGTATGGATATAAGGGTGCCCAGGTAGGGCACCAGTCGCGGTCCGTCGGTTTGTGTCGTGACAAAAATGGTATCAGAGCAGTTCATCCTCGGAATGTCTACAGACCGCTTGGTTATCGGTGTATTATGCACCACACCTATAAACAAGAGGCTACATTACATTTATGATTGGTTTCTATTATTTCATCTCATAGGTCGTGCGATAGAGCTATGTTAGTAGGATAATCCCTCTCTAACGTATTATTGTGTTAAAGCTATGCCTCCGAGGAAAGCGACATTTGTCCAGAAGGGCAAAGCAGTAGCAGGGGCTACTAGTCAGACTCAGAGAGTTACTAGGGCACATGCCCTGTCTATGCCTGGGATTGTGCGCCAGTCGGTGAGCTCAGTTACACCGCCATCACCAGAGGAGCTTAGAGCAGCTCTAGAGGCCCCGATACTTGAGCCTCCAGTTCCTCAGCCAGGGGCATAGGATAGGGCCATGAGAGATGCAGTTCAGCTGCTGACTAGATTGGTGGCAGGGCAGAACCGCAGACAGGGACCAGAAGTTGACCCTAGGTCTGACAGTTTGAGGGTTCGTGATTTCTTGAATTGTAACCCTCTAGAGTTTTTCGGGTCACAGCCCGAGGATGACCCGCAAGAGTTTATTCGACAGATGCAGCATACCTTGAGGGTAATCAGGGCTTCGGAGAATGAGTCTGTGGAGTTGGCTTCGTATAGGATGCGGGATATAGCTACAAACTGGTATGAGTCTTGGGAGTTGTCTAAGGGAGAGGATGTTTGTCACGCACCGACCCCGGCCCCGCGACTGGTGCCCTACCTGGGCACCCTTACAGGTAACCATCAGAGAAAGTCAGCGGAACATACATAAAACACACAACTTAAATCAGTAAGAAGTAACAACAGGTTAGCCGATAAGGCTGCCTTCCTGGTTATAGATGTGCATAAATAGTCAAAAGCAGTTACATCATTTTCCTTTACAAACCGACACACATACATGACTACAGACCTCTAAGAATTTTGACATAACAACTGTGACGGGACAGGGCCCGTCATACCCCTGAGTGTACAACAACCGACAATACCAGGGATCTGAACCAAAGATAAGCCTCCGGAGTAATGAAGCTTCTCAACAGCTGAACAGTGATCCTAAGAGTGAGGATCAACAACCTGTATAACTCTACTTGCGACATGAACGCAGCCCCCGAGGAAGGGGGTCAGTACAAACTATGTACCAAGTATGTGGCGAAATCTTGAAATGAAATCATATAGTCTAAAATAAAGCTGGAGACATGTATGATGATCAAAATAACAGTACACTGTGACTTACTAATAATGAGACTAATGAGAGTATCTTTTGTCGTTTAAAAGTAGGAAGGTTATGATCATTACAGGGCTACCCGCCCGTAATACCATTTGCAATCCTATTCATGGGAATTTAACCCGCGTGGGAATCGAACCCGCATAGGTCACGTGGACCCGCAATGAGTATATGTAAATACCCGCATCGTGGAGAGCTAGCCCACGGAATAGTCATGGGAATTTAACCCGCATATGAATTGAACCCGCATAGGTCACGTGGACCCGCATTGAGTATATGTAAATACCCGCATCGCGGAGAGAAAATCCACGGAATAAGTAGTAACCCGGGGGTTTACCCCGCAAGAATAACATAACACTAGCACCACCGGCTATCATACATAACATAAGCACCACCGACTTATCATAAATATCATAAACAAGTTAAGAAATTTTCTAACTTCTTATTAGACTTAATTAATCATGCACTCTCATTTTATTTAAACTTAAGGCACTAACATGTCATGAAAGATCCGGGAATTTAACCCAAAGTACTACGTACTTCCGTTCCTTTAAAAAGAACCCTTTTATATAAAACCCCCAAGATACTAACACTCGTAGTATCAAGACATGTCTATTTTTCAAATCAAGTTACTACACCTTTAGAAATTCATTTCAAGGCTTTAAAATCAAGTAACTTCTACTTTCACAACCTAGGCAACTCGTGCCTATAAATCAAATAGGCCACTCTCTTAAACTTCCATAAAGCCGTTATAACTAACTTCCCATAAAGCCGTTATAACTCTTTATGTTTTAGACAAATTCATTCTTTTTATAACCAAGAGACTTATACTTTTAAAACCAAGTATCATATACTTTCAAATCAAGTTACATAACTTTCAGAATACTTCAAGTCTCTTAACTTTAGAAATCAAGTTTCTTAACTTTAGAATAGTTCAAGTAATCAATACTTTTCAAATCAATTATTCTATACATTTTTAAGTCAAGAAATCTTTGCTTACCTTATTAGAATAAACCATTCTTTTAACTTCCCATAAAATTGTTATAACCAACTTCCCATAAAGTCGTTATACTAACTTTATGCTTTAGAAACTAAGACATCTTTAACCTTTAAAACAAGTGAGTTAATTCTATAACTCAACCAACTTGGACATTCTTAAACAAGTCAAGGATACCAAATGAAATTAAATTCATTTAAATCTCGTACGTCTACCGTACTATACATTTATAGCTACTCATGCTCAAGAGATAAGAAAAGTTCCACATACCTCTTCGACTTAAACCACTTGCCAAGTTGAATACGCCGCATGTAGAATGTCAACCTATAATGACCATAATACGTCCATCAACTACTAGCTTTCAACGTAGAATATTTCTAAGTATAAGGACTCTTAATTCTACGGAAAATCGGGCAGCACTTCCTTTGTTTCTACGTACTTTTCCACCTTTTTCAAGGCCCAAAAATCAATAACCAAATGCCACATTTAAGGCTCAACAATTCAGCAATTCAAAGGGGATTACACGCCTTACAATACGTGTAAAATTCTGCCCCACAATTTATACAAAATAGTCCAATAGTCAATGTCATTCTCGACTAATATGAGCAACAATGCAAAGTCTTTTCCAATTCTTTTTCAATCCATATTGTTGTTCTCACATGTTATATAGTCGCAACCAACTTTAACAACTATAATCTCCTCTTTATATAGCATGCGACGACTAAAACTAATAACTAAATTGAATTACAATCTTAAAGGCTAATCATGCTAGTTTCAGATTTTGCTTCCAAATATTCCGTAACACTTATCAATCTTCATAATGTAATTCACATGATCAATTACCAATCTACTATAACATGTAGTCTTTAATTACAAAGGTAAGATGAAGATTTACCTTGATATGCCCAAATATAACTCCAAGATTCAAAGTCTCTCCTTAGCAACTTAGCTCATTTCCTTCACGCTCCAATTCACTATTTGAAGCCCCTAGAAGTTCATAAACAACTTCCCTTCAATTTCCAAACAAAACTTATGAAAACAACTTAGGTTTTCATCTTGCGACTAACGTGAAAACGTAGTTTTTCCGGGATCTTCCTATTAAGATAACCTTGGAATACCTTTAGGGATCTTGAGTTTGAATATTGGGATTTATGAAGCAAGATTGCAAAAAAATTATCTCTTTTTTTCCCCCTTGGCCGAGAGCTCTCTAAGAGCAACTCAAGATTTTCCAAATTTTCTCTAAGTGTTGAAATGATCAAGTCTTGCACTACTAGTATAGATATATACTACATTCAAGGGTCTAGATTAAAACATTTGTGTAGCTTGGATGAATTCATTTAAATATCAAGCCAAGTGGGCTCATTGACTTGGTCAACAATGTCAAGCCTTGACCCATTTCTTGTCCATTTCGTCCAAGCCCAAGTGTGGGGGGGGGGGTGACACGTGTCACCCTCCCATTCGTCCATAATGTTTCGTTTCCCGACATTTCCATAATTCCGATAAATTCTACGAGTCTCAAATCTTAAAGTCCTGTTTTCTTTCGTATGTTCTTATATACATGTCCTGGGATTTCGGGGTGTAACATTCTCCCCTCCTTAGAAACATTCGTCCCCGAATGTTCCTTCGAGGTTCCATCTAAACAGATATTAGCACAGTCCCTTGACTACACCCAACATAATCACACTTGTCACACCTGGCCACATAACAATACTTATACTAAAACGTCAACCTGAACTCCAAGTGTTGACGTCGTACATATGCATAAAGCTTCTGCTGACTCTGAGCTTGCTAATAATCTTTCCTGGATAAGATTCTCCTTATCCACAACCCGCTGAATCAAGTCTGGGCCAATTATCTGAACCTCGCCTATGTTGAACTAACCAATCAGCGATTCTATACTTTCTTTCATACAAAGCCTCATACAGGGCCATCTGAATACTGGAATGGTAGCGAGTATTATACGCAACTCACCGAGAGGCAAAAGATCCTCCCTGCTACTCCTGAAATCAATAACACAGGACCGCAACTTATCCTCAAGTGCCTGGATAGTACGCTCTGCCTGTCCGTCGGTCTGAGGGTGAAATGCAACACTGAGACTCACCTGTGTCCCTACTCTCTTCTGGAAAACCTCCAGAAGTTATCCGTAAACTGAGCTCATCTGTCTGACATCATAGTGTAGGAACTCCGTGCAGTCTCACAATCCCCCTGCTATATAATCTAGCATAATCCTCAGCCGAGTAAGTGGTCCTGACCGGAAGAACATGGACTGATTTCGTTAGCCTGTTTACTATGACCCTAAGGGAGTCGCACTTCCTCTGAGTACGATGCAACCCTGTAACAAAATCCATATCAATCACCTCCCATTTCTAAGTCGGGGTCTCAATCGTCTGTAATAGCCCACTGGGCTTCTGGTGCACAACCTTGACCTGCTACTAATTCGGACACTAAGCAACAAACTCTGTTACATCCCTCTTCAGGAAATCTTACCAATACATACATCTGAGGTCATGGTACATCTTAGTCGACCCCGAACAAATAGAGCAATAAGCACTGCATGCCTCCCCTAAAACCTGCTAACAAGTCCTGCAGCATCGGACACACACAATCTATCCTCATATCACAACACCCTATCCGGTGCTACCCGAACATGTCCTTCTCCTCTTGGAGAGTTGTACCTCAAATTCGCCCTAGAACTGGATCCTTATACTGTCGCCTCTTCTCCTCCTCAACGAGGGAAGACTCGGCAACCTCTCGAATCTGAGCTCCACCAGCACACTCCCGTAGTTGCCGGGAAATATAGGTTGTTACCTTATCGTGTTTCATTCACACACAACCTAGCCAAACACTCAAAGTGTTACCATAATAACCTAACCCTCTAATCCCTCAGGCCTCAGGAGGGGTTAGAACTGTAGTCGTAGTCAGCTTATCTTCCAATAATTGGAAGTCTGTCTCATACTTCCGAAATATTCGGGGATATAATCTCAATTACGATTCTGTTTCCATTTCTCTGTTGCAACCAAACTTGGTCACTATACTTAGATTTGATTCCTTTGCTTGTATCATGGCTAAGACTTCCTGCCAATCACAATTTAGGGGGAGATTTCCTTAATCTCGTCAAGTAGGAATCCTATTTTTCTCTCCCAGCTCATAGAGCTTATAGTCAGGTGTTCAACCTCAATTCATGGTATTACACAATCCAATGGCTTGCCAAGATTTCTTACCGTTCGAGTGTCTATTCGTCTTACCTTTATTTTTCATTTCAAGTTGCCCTGGGGTGTCTTACCTCATCGTATTTTTCCTACTATCCTTCTCGTCAGTACAACTTTTGCCACCTTTCATCGAGGTGTTCTTACTGCCCATCAGTCACTAATGGTCTTTATACTAGTCTGGGGTAATCATATCTCGTGTAACTTACATAACTATAGTTGCATTCTCTTTTATCATTCAGGTCATAAACCTTCCTTATGCTCATTATTAGCAAAAAAAATATTTCTATCTTGATTCTTGATCATACAGTTTCATTCATGCGTACTACCTGCATGTATCATCCTTACGACACGTCTTCAACCATTTCCTAGTGTCGTCCTCAATTACCCCAACCCAATACCTTTTTCCAAGGTTATTTAAAATTGTAACCTATTGCATAACGAAGCTGGGGACTTTATCAGTCCCATATCTATGACTTAAATAAAAGGGTACGCATAACCCTCAATAATACGTACAACTATCCTGTTACGTGGGGGAGAGAGCTTATCTCCCTTACATAATCTTTCCTTGAAGTTACAACCCTATTCACCGGGTCCTGTTGCGGTTTCCTCTATAATTCTAGTCATCAAGCACCGCCTTAAAAATCTTATAGATTCTCAAAACCTACTAATTATGTCTTCTGTTTTTCGTAGGTAGCACTCGTACTTATCTTATTCTTGCTTTGCGCATTTTCCTGAAATCCTTCGGAAAGTCGTGGCCCTGTCCGCCACACTAAACAACTCCAAGAACCTCCAAGGGCACTTAACATAAAATCCTTCAATGATCGTACATTCTTATCTCGTCTCTTAGCTTTCAAATTCAAGTACTACATACTTCCAACATCAATTTATTTACTTCAACTGAACAAGGCACATAGACTTACTAAAATCAAGTCTTCTAGGGTCTGCCAATTTTATATCATCACCGGGAAATTCTTATATTCCCGCTCAACTACCACTCAAACACTCACGGGTGTAGCTACCCCTAAAGGTTCTTTATGGATTCAGGCTTTATTCGTTTACACTTGTTTGATCCCTTTCTTACTGGTCGTACTCTTTTTGTACTTTCAAACTTATTCTAGTTATACGTACTTAATTTCTATCACTGCTTCTGTATTTCAAATCCTCGAAGTTACTACATCCGATATTTCAGGCCATCTCCGGCTCTCACGATCCGGTTCCGGTGGAACGCGTCCACGAACCCGTAAAACGATTAACTAGACTTGGGTCTTGCACCCTCGTGACCCTGTCACATAGCGGGACAACCCTTAACTGACCCCGCTTTACTACAGGCTATGGGTCTACCCGTAATAGATCCATAAACTGATTCGGTGTCGCACTTAACTCTTGTCCTTGGTCTGACTTAAATTTTTACTACCCCAGAAGGCCTTATATACCCAAGGTCTCGGCGGTTATCAATATCCTTAGGCTTGCAATTTCCATGCCCCAAGCCTACATTATCCTTCCCCGCATATGGTAAGATAGCTTCTTATAAACCCACAATCGTGTTGTCTTGATCACAACACCCATACTTACTTCATACGGATCTCATCCGTACAATTCTCTTAAGCATACTACGTAGATTAATTTATTAACATAGTATTCCATTAAGTCCCTTAATCATAACTTCTTAAGGGTTCATTACCTTCTCATACAGCTCATCATCTCCTAATTTCTCAAATTAGCACGTAAAACTTTGATGAGAATTCATTAAACTGTTCTATACCTTCCCGATATCTATTTAGTCCTTACCAATTCTTGGTAATCCAAAATCATTCTAGGCAACACGCGTCTGACCCTCATACATAAATCTGTATAGCTGTATGTCATTATACCAACTATACAACAAGTATTACCAACCTGGATACGCAATCCACATAATTCTTCCTGGGTCACTGCTGCCTTTCTTGTAGCTGCAATCAATATAACTCGTTAGGGAGAGACGACCCTAACAACACAGCTCTATCGCACGATCTCAGAATGAGAAGAATGAAAACCAATCCTAAATGTCATGCAGCCTCCTGGTTATAGATGTGGTTCACAACACATCGATAACCAAGACTCTACTAGACACGGTATGTAGACACTTTCCGAGGCCTAACTGCTCTGATACAACTTTTGTCACAACCCGACCCCGGGCCCGCGACTGGTGCCCTACCTGGGCACCCTTACAGGTAACCATTAGAGAAAGTCAACGGAACATACATAAAACACACAACTTAAATCAGTAAGAAGTAAACAACAGGCTAGCCGATAAGACTGTCTTCCTGGTTATAGATGTGCATAAATAGACAAAAGCAGTTACATCCTTTTTCTTTACAAACCGACCCATATACATGACTACAAACCTCTAAGAATTTTGACATAACAACTGTGACGGGACAGAGCCCCGCCATACCCCTGAGTGTACAACAACCGACAATACCAGGGATCTGAACCAAAGATAAGCCTCTGAAGTAATAGAGCTTCTCAACAACTGAACAGTGATCCTAAGAGTGAGGATCAACAACCTGTATAACTCTACCTGCGGCGTGAACGCAGCCCCCGAGGAAGGGGGTCAGTACAAACTATGTACCAAGTATGTGAAACTGAAAGTACTGAAATGAAATCATATAGTCTAAAATAAAGCTGGAGACATGTATGATGATCAAAATAATAGTATATTGTGCCTTACTAATAATGAGACTAATGAGAGTATCTTTTGTCGTTTAAAGTAGGAAGGTTATGATCATTACAGGGCTACCCGCCCGTAATACCATTTGCAATCCTATTCATGGGAATTTAACCCGCATGGGAATCGAACCCGCATAGGTAACGTGGACCCGCAATGAGTATATGTAAATACCCGCATCGTGGAGAGCTAGCCCACATAATAGTCATGGGAATTTAACCCGCATAGGAATTGAACCCGCATAGGTCACGTGGACCCGCAATGAGTATATGTAAATACCCGCATCGTGGAGAGCAAATCCACGGACTAAGTAGTAACCCGGGGGTTTACCCCGCAAGAATAACATAACATTAGCATCACCGGCTATCATACATAACATAAGCATCACCGGCTTATCATAAATATCATAAACAAGTTAAGAAATTTTCTAACTTCTTATTAGACTTAATTAATCATGCACTCTCATTTTATTAAACTTAAGGCACTAACATGTCATGAAAGATCCGGGAATTTAACCCAAAGTACTACGTACTTCCGTTCCTTTAAAAAGAACCCTTTTATATAAAAACTCCAAAATACTAACACCCGTAGTATCAAGACATGTCTATTTTTCAAATCAAGTTACTACACCTTTAGAAATTCATTTCAAGGCTTTAAAATCAAGTAACTTCTACTTTAACAACCTAGGCAACTCGTGCCTATAAATCAAATAGACCGCTCTCTAAAACTTCCATAAAGCCGTTATAACTCTTTATGTTTCAGACAAATTCATTCTTTTTATAACCAAGAGACTTATACTTTTAAAACCAAGTATCACATACTTTCAAATCAAGTTACATAACTTTCAGAATACTTCAAGTCTCTTAACTTTAGAAATCAAGTTTCTTAACTTTAGAATAGTTCAAGTAATCAATACTTTCCAAATCAAGTATTCTATACATTTTTAAGTCAAGAAATCTTTGCTTACCTTATTAGAATAAACCATTCTTTTAACTTCCCATAAAATTGTTATAACCAACTTCCCATAAAGTCGTTATACTAACTTTATGCTTTAGAAACTAAGACATCTTTAACCTTTAAAACAAGTGAGTTAATTCTCTAACTAAACCAACTTGGACATTCTTAAACAAGTCAAGGATACCAAATGAAATTAAATTCATTTAAATCTCGTACGTCTATAGTACTTTACATTTATAGCTACTCATGCTCAAGAGATAAGAAAAGTTCCACATACCTCTTCGACTTAAACCACTTGCCAAGTTGAATACGCCGCACGTAGAATGTCAACCTATAATGACCATAATACGTCCATCAACTACTAGCTTTCAACGTAGAATATTTCTAAGTATAAGGACTCTTAATTCTACGGAAAATCGGGCAGCACTTCCTTTGTTTCTACGTACTTTTCCACCTTTTTCAAGGCCCAAAAATCAATATACAAATGTCACATTTAAGGCTTAACAATTCAGCAATTCAAAGGGGATTACACGCCTTACAATACGTGTAAAATTCTGCCCCATAATTTATACAAAATAGTTTAATAGTCAATGCTATTCTCGGCTAATATGAGCAACAATTCAAAGTCTTTTCCAATTCTTTTTTCAATCCATATTGTCGTTCTCACATGTTATATAGTCGCAACCAACTTTAACAACTATAATCTCCTCTTTATATAACATGCGACGACTAAAATTAATAACTAAATTGAATTACAATCTTAAAGGCTAATCATGCTAGTTTCGGATTTTGCTTCCAAATATTCCATAACACTTATCAATATTCATAATGTAATTCACATGATCAATTACCAATCTACTACAACATGTAGTCTTTAATTACAAAGGTAAGATGAAGATTTACCTTGATATGCCCAAATATAACTCCAAGATTCAAAGTCGCTCCTTAGCAACTTAGCTCCTTTCCTTCACGCTCCAATCCACTATTTGAAGCCCCTAGAAGTTCATAAACAACTTCCCTTCAATTTCCAAACAAAACTTATGAAAACAACTTAGGTTTTCATCTTGCGTCTAACGTGAAAACGTAGTTTTTTCGGGATCTTCCTATTGAGATAACCTTAGAATACCTTTAGGGATCTTGGGTTTGAATATTGGGATTTATGAAGCAAGATTGCAAAAAAAAAATTCTCCTTTTTTCCCTCTTGGCCGAGAGCTCTCTAAGAGCAACTCAAGATTTTCCAATTTTTCTCTAAGTGTTGAAATGATCAAGTCTTGCACTACTAGTATAGATATATACTACATTCAAGGGTATAGATTAAAACATTTGTGTGGCTTGGATGAATTCATTTAAATATCAAGCCAAGTGGGCTCATTGACTTGGTCAACACTGTCAATCCTTGGCCTTTCAAGACTTGACCCATTTCTTGTCCATTTCGTCCAAGCCAAAGTGTGTGTGGGTGGGGGGGGGGGGGTGACACATGTCACCCTCCCATTCGTTCATAATGTTTCGTTTCCCGACATTCCATAATTCCGGTAAATTCTACGAGTCTCAAATCTTAAAGTCCTGTTTTCTTTTGTATTTTCTTATATACATGTCCTGAGATTTCGGGGTGTAACAATGTTCCTCCAGCTACATGGGATGAGTTTACAGAGGTCTTCCTTGGTCACTTCTTGCCTCCAGAGATGAGGAGGGCTAGAGTTGTGATTCCTGATTGAGGCGATGCGGGACCATTCGCGAGTATAGCCTGGAGTTTGATTCATTGGCTAAATATGCACCTACGATTGTGGCTGATATGGCCGATAGATTACATCGCTATGTGATGGGACTCGATCGTTATTTTACTGATGGCTATCCATACGGTAGTGGCTCTTCAGCCAGGTATGGATATTTCCTGAATATAGGCATATGCACAGGGGGTAGAGGACCGACATAGAGGGCGTCAGTCAGACAGAGATCACGACAGAGGCCAACATAAGAGGGCTAGGTCGGCTGGATATTTTGGTAATTTTCAAGGCGGGTAGCCTCAGCAGCAGGTTTGATATCCTTCCCAGCTATCACAGAGTGTACCCTCATAGTCTACGGGTAGGATATTCGATCGCAAGGGGTATTCAGGCGCTGGTCAGAGCTCCAGGGCTTCAGGTTCTCAGATAAACAGGGGTTCTAGCCAGTCGAGACCACCTTTGCCTCAGTGTACTCAGTGTGGTAGGTCTCATACTGGGATATGTCGTTCGGGTACATGTGCATGTTTTGCTTGTGGCCGTCAAAGCCATATGATGCAAGATTGTCCTTCCAGAGGTGGTACAGGTGGTATGGCTCAGCCTATTGGATCAGTTGCTGGTTCATCATCTTCCATAGCTATGCGCCCCGCAGGGCGGGGTATTCACATGCCAACAGGACATGGTAGAGGTCATGGCAGAGTTTCTAGTTCTGGCGGTCCTTCGAACCGCATTTATGCTTTGGCCAGTAGACACGACTAGGAGGCATCACCGGATGTTGTCACATGTATATTATTGATCTTTTTCCGTGACGTATATGCCTTGATAGATCCAGGTTCCACTTTATCCTACATATCTCCCCTTGTTGCTAGTAGAATGGGAATAGAACCTGAGTCGATAGAACCATTTTAGGTATCTACACCGGTAGGAGATTCGGTCATGGCTAGACGGGTATATAAAAATTATTCGGTGGTTATATATAGTCACCGCACCATAGCAGATTTAATAGAGTTAGACATGACTGACTTTGATGTGATTATGGGTATGGATTGGTTAGTTTTCTGTTATGCTAACGTTGATTGTTGAGAGAAGTTGGTTCGATTTCAGTTTCCAGGCGAACCAGTTATAGAATGGAAAGGGAATACCGCATCGTCGAGGGGTAAGTTTATTTCATACCTCAAGGCAAGGAAAATGGTCAGAAAAGGCTATATTTATCACTTGGTTCATGTGCATGATACGGAAGCTGAGTCAAACTCTTGATCGATTCGGTAGTTAGTGATTTCCCAGATGTATTCCCAGATGATCTTCCGGGTCTTCCTCCAGAACGGGAGATAGAGTTCACTATAGATTCACTACTAGATACTCAACCCATATATATTCCTCCCTATAGAATGACACATGCAAAGCTGAAGGAGTTGAAAGAGTAGCTGAGAGACTTATTGGAAAAAGGCTTCATTAGGCCTAGTAAATCACCTTGGGGAGCACCGATATTATTTGTGATGAAGAAAGATGGATCGTTGCGGATGTGTATTGATTATAGGCAGCTGAATAAGGTGACAATCAAGAACAGGTATCCCCTCCCCAGGATTGATGATTTATTTGACCAGTTGCAGGGTGCTAAGTGTTTTTCGAAGATAGACTTGCAGTCAGGTTATCATCAGGTATGGGTCAGGGAGGCAGATATTCCAAAGACATCATTCAGGACCCGATACGGGCATTATGAGTTTAGAGTGATGTCTTTTGGACTGAACAATGCTCCAGCTGTATTTATGGATTTGATGAACATGGTGTTCAAGCCATTCTTGGATATGTTTGTTATCGTGTTCATTGATGATATTCTGGTCTATTCACGATCAGAGGAGGAGCATGCAGACCATTTGAGGACGATACTTAAGGTACTCCAGCACCGGAAGTTGTATGCTAAGTTTTTTAAGTGTGAATTCTGGTTGGCCTCAGTAGCATTTTTGAGGCATATTATATGGTGTTCAGGTGGATACCCAGAAGATTGAGGCAGTTAAGACTTGGCCCAGACCTACGACACCTACTGAGGTACACATTTTTCTGGGGCTAGCAGGGTATTACAGGAGGTTTGTGGAAAAGTTTGTCTCGATCTCAGCGCCTTTGACTAGGCTAACTCATAAGGCAGCTAAGTTCCAATGGACGGATGCTTGTGAGCAAGACTTCCAGTTGTTGAAAGACAAGTTGACTACGGGTCCAGTTCTAACGCTTCCTGAGGGACTAAAGGGTTATGTGATTTATTGTGATGCTTCGGGTGTTGGGATTGGTTGTGTGTTGATGCAGCATGGTAAAGTTATAGCTTATGCATCCCGAAAACTCAGAAACACGAGAAGAATTACCCTACTCATGATTTGGAGTTAGCGGCAGTGATACATGCCTTGAAGATATGGAGACATTATTTATATGGAGTTCATGTTGATATTTATATGGATCACAAGAGTCTCTAATATATCTTCAAGAAGAAGGAGCTGAACTTACGACAAAGACGGTGGTTAGAGTTACTTAAAGATTATGATGTTGATATTCTATACCACCCAGAGAAAGCCAATGTGGTAGAAGATGCTCTTAGACGTCGATCTATGGGTAGTTTGACAGATATGCAGCCGAAAAGAAAGAAGATGGTTCGTGAGATACACCAGCTAGCGAGCTTTGGAGTCCGGTTGGCCGATTCTGGAGATAGTGGAGTTCTCATTCGAGGAGTTGTCGAGGCCTCTAACGTAGAAGAGGTGAAGAGGCATCAGTATGAGGATCCTGTTCTGGCACGGTATAGAGATGCAGCTCTTCGAAAGGAGAATACTCTATTTGAGGTTGCACCTGATGAGGTGCTACGGTATGAAAGCAGATTGTGTGTACCTGATATTGCAGGGCTACGATAGCAGGTTATGGGAAAAGCCCACAATGCTCGGTATTTTATTCATCCGGGGTCAACAAAGTTGTATCACGACCTCAGATGCGTATATTGGTGGGATGACATGAAAAATGGCATAGCGGAGTTTGTTGCTCAGTGCCCGAATTGCCAATATGTTAAGGTCGAGCATCAGAAGCCTGATGGACTATTGCAGGAGATAGAGATCCCGACTTGGAAGTGAGAAGTGATTAATATGGACTTCATTACAGGCTTGCCTCATACCCAGAGGAAGTATGACTCCATTTAGGTTATTGTGGATGGGCTGACGAAATCAACCCACTTTCTTCCAGTCCGGACTACTTACTCAGCTGAGGACTATGCTAGGCTATACATCAGGGAGATTGTGAGACTGCACGAGGTTCCCACATCTATTATATTGGAAAGAGGATCAAAGTTTACAACTAACTTTTGGAGATCATTTCAGAAGGGGTTGGGAACATATGTGAGTCTTTGCACCGCATTTCATCCTCAGACTGATGGGCAGGCAGAGCGTACTATTCAGACACTGGAGGATATGTTAAGAGCCTGTACTATTGACTTTAGAGGTAGATGGGATGATCATTTACCACTCATTGAGTTTGCTTATAACAACATCTACCATTCTAGCATTCAGATGGCCCCGTACGATGCCTTATATGGGAGGAAGTACAGGTCACCTATTGGTTGGTTTGATGTGGGCGAGACTAAGTTACTTGGCCCAGACATGATTCAGTAAGCTGTGGATAAGGTGAAGCTTATCCAGGAGAGATTATTAGCAGCCCAGAGTCGACATAAGTCGTATGCAGATAATCCACGTCGACACTTAGAGTTTCAGCTTGATGATTGGGTATTCTTGAAGGTATTACCCATGAAGGGGGTGATGAGGTTCGGTAAGAAAGGGAAGCTCAACCCGAGATACATTGGGCCTTACCAGATTATTCGCAGGGTAGGCAAGGTTGCCTATGAGTTGTATCTACCCTCTGATTTGGAAGCGGTGCATTTGGTTTTTCATGTATCGATGCTACGTAAGTGTATTGGTGATTCTTCTAGAGTATTCTCTGCGGATGATGTTTAGGTGACAGAGGAGTTGAGTTATGAGGAGAGTCCCATAGCTATACTTAATCGTCAGGTGAGACAGTTACGTACTAAGGATGTATCTTTCGTCAAGGTGTTATGGCGAAACAATAATAGGGAAGAGATGACGTGGGAAGCAGAAAATGAGATGAAGAAGAAGTATCCCCACTTGTTCCCTACGCCTACAGGTAATTTGATTCCTTGTTTTGCTACATTGATTGGTGAATAGTACATGTGTTATATTGTGGCCATGTGAGACATCTTTGGGTTTGCTGTGTATTTTTGGAACTTATAAAAGAAGAAGAGATTAAGTGATAAAAATGCGTCTTTGTGAATTTCGAACCTGATCTTAGTGGTACCAAAGAATAGGATCATGCTGAAACTTGAGAGTGCAGGAATTCCGACGCATGGCGCCGAAAGTGCGAGGCCGACACTAACAACAAGTATAGGTTGATAGGTTTAGTTAAATGAGACTATGCTGAAATGTTTATAGTTTGAGACCTATTATGAACATTCGAGGAGAAATGTTTTTAAGGGGGGAAGAATGTTACACCCCGTAATTTCAGGGCATATAATTGAGAACGTAATTAAGGAAATAAGATTTGAATGTTGGAAGGAAAGTATATTTACATTTTCTATATGGAATAACTTTGGATGCAACAAATGTCAAGACGGGAATTAATACTTGTAGTTGAATTCTTTCCCATAGAGTTATGGACTTAGTGTGGAATTATTAAGTCTTGGCATTGTGAAGCTAAGGTCCATCGAAAATTTCACAATTTTTGGCTAAGTGTGGAAGATATTTTTGTGAAGAGAAAGACAAGTGGACAAGTGGATCTACATGGGTCCCCCTCCATTTGTGCTATGTACACCTATTATATACAAGTCTTGCAAGACTTAATATCTCACAAATATCTTCTCTTAAAACTATTTTATCTCTACATTCTCTTGCAAGTTTCAAAAATCCCATAGCCAAGTGAAGAACAAAATCAATTTATTTTCCAAGATTAAGCACCTTAACTAAGTTCTAAGCCAAGTTAACTCTCCAAAAACAGTGGTCACAGTTTTGGCCAAGAAAACTGTCTTGAAACCCTAAGCTTGGAGATAAAATTTTTGGTAGGAAAACATGAAAGCAAGATGGTCACAAACTTGTAGAGGATACGTGCGTGTTATTGTAACGTGAAGGATTGGTACAAAAACAGTCCAGTGGCCGAGAACTTAGGGACTGTTTTGGCTAAGCAAGGTAAGGGTTCTTCTTTTTATAAAGTTATTGGAAGTTAAATGATGTTATATTTAAGGGATGACCATGTATTAAGAAGGACTGGAAGTAAGAAAATGCATGTGGTTATTGTTGGTGTTGTTTAGCCGATAATGGGATAGTTTTCATTGTATTGGATTCATTGGTAATTGTTGTTATTATCGTCACTAATTGCATGTTAAAATGAAGGAAATATTGTTATTAAAAGTTGATATGGTTTATATGAAGAGTTGGAATATGAATTGGATTATAAGGAGTAATGGAAAAGGCTTTGGTTTTTGTTATTGGACGAAACTGCATGAAACTGTGGGACGTTGTTATGCTGTTTTAGGGACTGTTTTGTGGAGTTATAATGCTGGAAATTTAGTTACAATTATGCATGTGTAATGTGGTAATTACTAACGTATGTCCTAATGGAATAAGGGTATATACAGGTGTAGAAAGCTTCACATTTTACCCTCGTTGTTGTTGAAGTATGGACTATTTTAGTGGATTGTTTATATGGATTAAGAGGTCGGATTAACATGTGAAGTAGGTGTGTCGATCACCTTGGTTGCTGTTTTGGTTATGTCCTTAATTGGTACTTGGTTATTAATGTTATTGGCCTTGTTTGTAAGTTGTGGATGTATGTATAAATAGGGAAAGTGCTGCCCAAATTTTTATATGAAAGGGAAGTCATTATGTGGTATAATGTACACTAGTATCATGAAGTTGATAGACATGTTATTGTTATTATAGGTTGAAGTGCTAATTAAGACGTATTCTACCTATCGTGTTGGTATAGCCGATAAGGTATGTGAAACTATTCTTTCTTCTTTTGGCATGACATCTATATGAAATGGGTGTACGGCGAACGTACGTAATTCCATTAAGTCCTACTTTCTATTTGATACATGATAAGAATGTGCCTTGGTTTTTCTAAAATGAAAGTCATTCTATTTATTCCCTTGAGAGTCAAAAGATGATTTAAATTGCACATGGTTGCTCATGATAGCTATTCGTGCAAAGTGTTATTATTCCACTTCACCACATCCTTCATTAGAGGCCGGGCAGTATATGATTACACCGCGTCCCATAATGGGCCGGGCAGATTCGTGCACAGTCCCTTATATGTTCATCGCGTCCTTCACTAGAGGGCCGGGTAGTATATGTATATGATTTCATGGACATGTATCCATTATGCGGGTATAGATACCCATGAACACTGAGACCCTCACTAGGGGGCCGGGTACGGTATGTATATGATTCCATGGACATGTATCCATGATGCGGGTATAGATACCCAT
This sequence comes from Przewalskia tangutica, assembly GCA_029844215.1. Taxonomy (NCBI): domain Eukaryota; kingdom Viridiplantae; phylum Streptophyta; class Magnoliopsida; order Solanales; family Solanaceae; genus Przewalskia; species Przewalskia tangutica. Next base: position 85,290,799 of record CM056735.1, on the reverse strand, counting down.
GACAATATATGATTATATGGACATACATTCGTGATCTTGATATGACTCCCACTCTTTTTAAAAAAGGCACAGTTGACTCTATTTTTAAAAGGTACATTTGACTCTCTATTTGTACAAGGTACAGTTGTTAGGCATATTTTATATACACCTTTTGAGTCATTTTTAGTTAGTCTTTGGCCCATTTTTGTACAAATACGTGTCATGTTAGTATAGATTTTCTTTCTTTTGAGTCACAGTGGTTTAAAATGACACATTGGCAAAAAGAAGCAAAAAGAGGGCAGAAACAGAGGTTCTAGAGCCAAAAGAGACGAAAAGTTGGCACCCCGGACGAAGGACAGGGCGGCGCCATGGTGCCTCTCTATCAGCGAAAGCAGCGCCACGGCGCTCAAAGATCTGACGAGTTGCAGGAATTTCGGCACCACGGCGCCGGTCTCAAGGTCGTGGCGCCGACGCGGATTTTCAGCCAAATCCGAATGGGAATGGGCCAAGACTAAGAGGGAAAAGTTGGGAACATTTTTGGAGGATATAAAAAGGCCTTAGGGCAGATTTTTGAGGGTTCCACAATCCCTAACTCTACACAACACATAGTTCTTGAAAGCTTCAAGATTGGAGGCTTGTTCTTGAGTAATTCCTTTTCTTACTTTATTTATTTTTCAGTTTATGTTGGATAATCTTTTAGTTCTTAGCATGTCTATGGCTAGGAGCTAAACTTTAATTTGGGCTTTCCATTCGAATCACTTGAACCTCGTTTTATGATTTAATGCATGGTTTTGGTTTCTTATTTATATAGTTGAGATTTATTCAATAATTGCTTTGATTGCTTGGTAATTAATTGATCACTAATTATCATCACATATATGATTTCTAATCGAGATCCGAAAGGGGAGATTGTAAATATGCTATAGTTGAATAAACATATGTTAAAATCGTGGACGAAAGTACCCCGATACTTGTGTAGTTTGATAGGTTATTGTTCTTAATCCTCCTTTGTGGTAAATCTTATCATCGAAAGATAGAAGGGTTCTGCATCGGAGTTGAGTGTTTATATATCCTAACCGGAATATAAAACGGCTTAGTTAATCTGCTATCCCAATATTGAAGAAGAACATTTATCATTGCATTAAAGATTAAAGCGAGCGGATAGTTGAGGAGATTGGAAGCCCTATTTCCACCATATCTGATTTAAGTAAAGTAATTTAGTTAAATTTTATAATTATTTAGTAGTCATAGATACAAACAACCATCAAAATATCGATCACCAAATAGATACCATAGGATAGAAATTGGTAATTGAACATTAATCCCTGAGGACGATATTCGGTCTTACCCAGACTATATTACTTGTCACGATACGTGCACTTGCGTTAAGCGTGTGGATAAATCACTAACAACAGTTGACTCTTATTTTATATGGCACGGGTGGATCTGGTATTTTGATTATCATACTTGTCCTCTGTCATCTTTTGGTCAGTTATGATCTTATTTACTGTACTTTATGTTTACATACTTGATACATTGTTGTACTGACCCCCTTCTCCGGGGGGATGCGTTCATGCCAGCAGGTATAAGTACTCAGTTTGGTGATCCTCGAGCTTAGGATCCTTGCCCAGCTTTTTGAGATAGCTCCACTGTTCCGGAGCCTGTCATTTTCGTACATATCTTTAATTATAAGCTTATGTATATTCAGGGGTACGGCGGGGCCTTTCCCGTCACATTTCATTATCAAACTCTTAGAGGTCTGTAGACAGGTGTAGGTGGTAAATGTGTACTTGGACATGTATATGTTGTAGTTCGTTTTGGACATATTCTGTATATAGTGGCAGCCTTGTCGGCTTGCCTATTTTTATAAAATGAGTTTACTATTATAGTTCAGGGGACAGGATCCCTTTTTTATATAGTGTTACGAGTCTCAGTCGGGTATATGTGAGGTATGGGTATAAGGTTTCCCAAGTAGGGCACCAGTCGCGGCCCGTCGATTCGGGTCGTGAAAAAAGGTACATCTATCCGAATGGTACAATATCTGATTGAAAGAAAGTATAAAAAGTAAATTTAGAAAGACTCCATAACCACCTCATGCTAAGTCTAGGGATGGCAAATGGGGCAGGGCAGGGCGGGGTAGCATATGTCAAACGTTAAACGGGGCAGATATGACAATGCTTAAATGTAACAGGGCAGGGCGGGACAGGTCAAAACACATTTTTAGAAAATTCTAAATAGGGAAGGGCAGTTAATAGGGCAAAACTTTCTTTGTGCAAATTTAAAGATAAGTTTGTAAGAATTCTAAGGTAAGTAGAATATTTTCCTCATCTTTTCCATTTACAAATGATAAGAATATATACAAATATGGTAGAAGATTGGTAGCCTTAATCTTCTCCTCATCTATCCTATTCTTTCCATACAAGTATGATTCTATATTAATGACTAGCTATCTAGAATATTATATAGGTGTTATTTATTTAAATACAATAAAATAATCCTAAGAATATCTTCTAACACTCCCCCGCAGTCGAAGCGAGAGGACGACGGATGCTGAGACTGTCCCGAAAGTCATTAAATAAAATCAGCGAAAGCTCTTTTGTGAATATATCTGCTATTTGAAGACGTGTCGGTATATGTAACACCCGCACATGTCCGCGAGCCACACTTTCATGAACAAAATGAATATCCAATTCAGTATGCTTTGTGCGCTAAGGGTTGACTGGATTTCCCAATAGATAAATAATACTGATGTTATCATAGTAGACTAGTGTGGCCTTAGACATTGGACAATGAAGCTCAAGTAATAGGTTTCGAATCTAGCAGGATTCGAAGACAACATTTGCCACAACCCGATATTCTTCCTCAGAACTGGATCAATAGACTGTAGGTTGTCGTTTGGAGGACCAGGAAATGAGATTGTCACCCAAATATATACAATATCCAGACATAGAGTGACGGGTATCTGGACATCCTGCCCAATCTGCATCAGTATAGGAGACCAATTTGGATGCCGGGGTGAAATATAAGTGTAAGCCAAATTCCAGTGTGCCCTTGACATATCTCACGATACATTTGAGAGCATGCATATGATCGTCCATGGGGTTGTGCATAAAGAGACAGACCTGCTGCACAACATAAGAAATATATGGCCTGATAAATGTCAAGTATTGAAGTGCCCCAGCCAAGCTTCTGAAGAGTGTGGGATCTGCAAATGGCTTACTAGACACAATACTTAGCTTGGATTTAGTGTCCATCGGAGTAGTTGACTGTTTGCAAGAAGACATTCCAGCTCGTTCCACAATCTCTGAATCACATTTCCTTTGTGATAAGAACAAACCACCAGAATGATGAGTCACAGAAATCCCGAGAAAATAATGCAAGTTTCCACGATCCTTCATATCAAACTCTGAACTTAGCTGTGACATGATAGACCTTAGAAGAGCATCGGATGAGGTGGTTAGTATAATATCGTCCACATATAAAAGTAGATAAGCAGTATTAGTACCCTGACGGTAAATGAATAAAGAATTATCCGACCGGCTTTGGGAAAAACCCATTTTGGATACAAATTCTGCAAACCTTTGGTACCAAACCCGAGGTGCATGCTTTAATCCGTATAAAGATTTTTTGAGTAAGCAGACATGATCTGGAAATCTGGAGTCCCTGTAACCCAAAGGTTGGTGCATATGAACAGTTTCATGGAGATGACCATGAAGAAAAGCATTCTTGACATCCAACTGGCGAAGTGACCATCCTTTGGAAAGGGCTAGACTTAGTACCGTACTTATGGTAGCTGGTTTCACCACTGGACTAAATGTCTCCCCACATCCACGCCAACCTGTTGTGTCTTGCCATCACATATAAGACGGGCTTTATGCCGCTCAAAACTGTCATCCGATTTTTCGTTGTGACTGAAAATCCACATAGACCAAATAATGTTAGCATGAGATGGACGGGGAACTAACTCCCACGTGCTATTTTAAATAAGAGCATTGTATTCATCATCCATGGCCATTTTCTAATTTGGGTCACGTCAATGTTCTAAAAGACGCTAGGCGGAGGCTTGGCGGAGCCTGGTCGCCTAGCGCCTAGACGGCTAGACCATAAAATATATAAATCACAAAATCAATACATTCTTAAGTAGTTAATAAATTCATAAATCATTAAAGGTGATCCTAAGATTATTTTATGGCAGGTCGTGGAAGAACAAAAAAAATTGTAGATTTTTATGGCAGCAGGTCGCGACTCGACAAGGAAGAACAAAAAAAATTCAGGTTGGGTCGCGGAGGAGACGCGACATAGACCGGAAAAAAATAGAAAAATAATGATGATTGAAGAGTCAAAGAAGAAGAAATAGAATATATGAAGTAAAAGAAGAAGAAATAGAACTAACCTTGAAGATTGATTGAAGATTTTTAGGGCTTTTTTGTATTCTTGAATCTTATTTCTTCTCTCTGATTTTTTCTCCTTGTTCGCGCCCTGTTTGCTGTAATATAGGGCAAAAACATTCGGACTGGGGCCGCCTAGGGCAAATCGGGACGGTCTGGGGGCGCCTAGCGGCCGCCTAGGCCGTTTTTTAGAACACTGGGTCACGTAGGGCAGACACAAGTTTACGTGGTAATGGCAATTTAGTGACTTGGGGGTGTAAGCTATATTTTGTATTGGGTTTTACAATAACATATTGACTGCGGGTGGCTGGGCGACTTTCACCGGGTGGTGGGTCAGATAGCAGCGGTGGCGACTTCGTTGGCACAGGCCTCATTTGAGAGTGTCGGGAGCGATTATTGGGTCGATGGATGGGCCTTGGCATCTGGTAGGGATGCTTAGTGTAAATTTGGGCCTAAAGTTAGGGGCCCAGTCGGTCGAGAATGATCACCAGGGGGTTGGGCCAAGGACTGTTGGGCCACGGGTTGTATAACCGTGGTATTTGCTTGTGTTAGAAATGGAACTAGTCCCTCATCCAAAAATTCATAAGTGGTTGGTCTAGACTCATGAATATCTTTAAACGAGAAAGTTGTTTTATCAAAGCGGACATGACGACTAATGAAAATCCTATGGGAGGATAAATCATAGCATTTATAACCTTTATGATGTGAAGGATAACCCAAAAAAATACACGGAGTAGACCGTGGTTGGAGTTTATTAATGGTGGTGGAGGGGAATAAGGGGTAACACAAACATCCTAAAACCCGTAAATGAGAATATGATGGATCTCGGAGGTAGAGGACTTGAATAGGGCTTTGGTAGGATAAGTTTTTATTTGGTAGAATATTCAACAAATATGTGGTCACTTGAAGTGCATGATGCCAAAAGGATGAGAGTATGAAAACATGAGCAAGGGATGTTCTAACAATATTATTAGTGGTTCTTATTTTGCGTTCCGCCTTTCCATTTTGTGAAGAGGTGTGGGAACATAAAAAACGAAAATTCAAACAATTTATTTTGCAAAAATTCCAAAAATGCTTATTATTAAATTCCCTTCCATTATCACATTGGATGTTTTTGATATTCCTTTCAAATTGTTTTTGGATGAATGCTCTAAAAATCAAGAATGTGGAAAAAACATGTGATTTTTTCGATAAAGGAAATGTCCAAAGATAATTAGAGAAATCATCTAAAATGAGCAACTAATACCTATGCCTTGAAGAACTCAAAATAGGGGATGTCCAAAGATCGCAATGGATAGTATCAAATGGCATAAGAGTGCATGAATCAAAAGAAACAAATGGAAATTGAATATTATTAAAAGTCATCGTACATGAAATACAATTATTGTGTTTAAGAGAGTTCAAAACAGACTCTACCTGATATCCCAAACATTCATTCCATAAATTAAAATTAAACACAACAAAGGTAAAATGTGTCTTGGCCCGGTGGAAAAGTGAAGTGACTGGATAGATCTCCCCCTGGCTATCACATCTCATTAGCGGCGTACATGCCTGAAAGGCATTTACGGAAAATCCAACGGGTCAAAATTTACAAATATCCAATTATCAGTAGTAAACTTTCTAACATACACCAAATTTTTAACTAAATGTGGGGCATGAAGTACATTTTTTAAGGCTAGTGGAGGGTTTGGTGGTGATGATTTAGGCGATCTGTAACCTTTAATTGGAATTGAATGACCATTTTCGACAATAATACCATTGGATTGCTCAAATTAAAATAGGATGAAAGATTACCTTGGGAGGACGTCATATGAGACGTGGCCCCAGAGTCCATATACCAATTGTCATCCGGTGGATTTAATCCTAGAGCATTGCAAACTCAATGTCGGTGGATTGAGGCCTAAATTCGTTGGCTGGGCTGAATTGTTGTTGGATCGGACTGCCCCTACTTGTTGAGTGAAGTGGGCCTGCTGGAAATTTCCAGGCTCAGATCTGTTGTGCTGCTGCCCCTAAATATAATATTGTCCCTTTGTTGAAATTTCTTTGGGTGATGGGACCGATTCGGTGGTGTGGCTTGATGAGGCCAGTGTCGTGCCTAGTTTCGGTGCCCGGCCTCGCCATCGTTGGTGATCTCGCCGGAATTTTGCATGCCGGAATTCCGGTGGCCCCAATTTTTATTATTATTAGCGCGATTTCCACCTTTATTTTTATTTCCATTACGCCTTTTTTCCTCGATTATTTTGATTAAAATTAGCATTACTTTCATTCATCGAGGTGGCAAGCATGGCAAAATTGTTGACGGTGGCGACCTTTTCGGAAAATCCTTGTTCTTCGAGGATGAGCATGGATCATGCTTGATAAAATAAAGGAAGGAGTTACTTTGTCGTATTAGTGTTCAAACCCCACTATATGCCTCCGTAAGTTCGGCGACAAGTTGAAGAACCAAGCGATTGTTGGTGACCGTGGCACCGACGTCCCTCAATTGATCGACTAGCACCTTTAGGCGTTGGCAATATGCCGACGCGTTTGGAAAATCCTTCATGTCAATTGTGGAGAATTCTTGTTCCAAAGTAACTGCGCGAGAATTTTGATTATCATAAAAAATATCTCGCAAGCGGTTCCAAGCATCGTCCGCTTTAGAATCCGATTCCATTATTGTATGCAAAAGGTCCGTCGAAATTATTGCATAGATCCAACCGAGAACAGTGGCATCTAGTGTGTCCCACAATTCTTTGTCCGCGTCCGTAGTTAATACCTTTTCTTTTCCTTTTTTTTGGGGAATAATATGGTGAAGAACCCGTGAGAGTAGCAACAAATTTTGAAAAGTTCCGCCCATGTTGCATAGTGAACGTCCATCTCTAGGGTGATGGAAACATGCGTTTTGATGTTGGAAACCGCAAGGGCTGGGTGGAAGGATGATTTGGAGTCGGACATTAGTATATTTGATTGGATGATTAATGGAGAAGGAAGAAAAAAAAACTTAGTAGAAGAGGAGTAACCAAATTTCGGCCAAGTATTGGAATGGAGGAGGGGAGCCGAAATTTGGTAGGAAGAAAACAATTAGGATCTTGTTTCCTTAAGCTCTTGATACCATGTAAGAATTCTAAGGTAGGTAGGATATTTTCCTCATCTTTTCAATTTACAAATGATAAGAATATATACAAATATGGTAGAAGATTGGTAGCCTTAATCTTCTCCTCATCTATCATATTCTTTCCATACACGTATGATTCTATATTAATGACTAGCTATCTAGAATATTCTATAGTAATTATTTATTTAAATACAATAAATAATAATCCTAAGAATGTCTTCTAACAAAAATAATCTTTATTCGGAATTACAGTCACCTTGAAGGCCTGAACCACATATTTTTTTGTTCACATACATATCCAGATTTTAATCTTATTTATTTAATTCTAATTTAAGAAACTTTATCCCCCAAAAGTGTAAAGTCCTAAAAAATTAATAAAATTAAAAAAATTAAACAAAACAGAAAACAAATTTGCACGTCTCCCCCACCCTAAACTTACCCCTGTCCCTCAACCCCTTCTTCCACTTCCTCCACTCCCCCAACTCCCTCCACTCTCATAGCACACACAATGAACTATATATTTTTTTTCATCATATATTGTTCATATCACAAAAAGAAATCAGAAAAAATACAGAGAACAAAAATTTACCTTTAGCAATTATGGAGTCCCAACGAAAGTTTTGGTTGAATGATAAGTTAAAGTTGATATTTTCATTCGCAGTTACGAGCAACAAAAGTGAGTTTTCTTACTCAAAATTCTTTGTAAAATCCTTTATTTTTAAGTTATAATACATGTTAGAATATAATCCGGATACTGAAAGAATGAGCATGAAATTATGATTGTTTAATAACTAGTTTGGATTGTGCAATTATAATATGTTATGTTGGGTTGTACTTGTTAGAATTGGATAAAATTTTATAGAGTTGTAAATCTTTCTGTTATGGTCATATTGAGACTTTACAGGGATTAATCCGACTTACGGTTTGAAAGTTATCACTGTTTAAAGTTTCTGCCTCGGATCAACCAAAATCTGGAAGGGCATAATATATAACGTAAACATTGTACAAATATGTAAAGCATCTGAAAGTTTGTACTAAATAAAAGTTCTAGATTAATCTGTTCTAGACAGTTTGAGACTATACGGGGATAAATCTGACTTACGGTTTCAAAGTTATGACTGTTTAAAGATTCTGCCTCGGATCAACCGAAATCTGGAATGGCAGAATGTATAACGTAGAAACTGTACAAATCAGTAAACAATCTGAAAGTTTCTGCTGAATAAAAGTTATAGTTTTCTCTGTTATAGACAGTGTGATACTTTATGGGGATTAATCCGACTTACGAATAAGAAGTTATGACTGTTTTAAGATTGTGTCTTGTTTCATAAAAATTATGGCGAGACAGTTTTATATGGTTGTTCTTGTGTGAATTTGTACTAGTTATACTAAGTATTTCAAGAGGAAACTTAGGATAGTGTTGGCTTCAGTTTGGTATAAGAAATACCTTATTTGGGGTTACGGTTTGAGAGTTGTAACTCTTACAAGTGGGAAGTGCGAAAGGTTGAAAGAAAGGAATAACATTTGAAAGACATTTTATATACAAAGTCTTCTGGGTTATTTAAGCATATTTGCCTTCGGGGCTATTCAAACACTCTTGCATTCAGGGCTATTTAAACATACTTGCCTTCGGAGCTATTCACATACAATGCTATTCTTTCTGCTCCATCACTGTCGCATTGTTGATATCAACATTATTATATATTGGGTGTTGATAAAATTTATTGTAAATGATATATTTTAAATCATAGATTGCACTTGTTTTATCACTTGTTTTTTTTGCAGAAGATGTAGATTTTGGCTTGATTGAATTTGTGGAAAATTGAATGGAAAATGAGGGGTAGAATTGTCGTTGGGTGACATAGTTTTTAATTTTAAAAAATAAATTGAGTTCATAAATTACTTGATATTAAGAAATTATGACTATAGACTGATTGTTCATCCATTTTAAAATAAATAAATAAAAGAAAACAAAATAAATATCAAGTTGAAAGTGAAGAATGAAAAATAATATAAACATGGCGAGCAGGACAGAAAGACTTGGGTAGAGCGGAGCGGGATAATTTTTTTAAAAATCTTAAGCGGGGTAGAGGCGGGGCGGGTTAACATCTTGTAGTCGAGTTTGCTCGCCTTAACCCGCCCTAACCTGTCCCATTGCCACCCCTACATAAGGAAGGCTGCTTATTACGGAAGCTCAGCTCCAACCTGGAAATCTCACTCACGAATGCAGTTGGATCTGAATCCAAAGTCGTACATAATGCATGAAAGTGAAAGGGTGAGTACAGGGAGTACTCAATAAGTATCATGACGGCCTCCAACAGAGTAGTGGCGAGCGTTATAGCACGAACAATCATTTTCCAATTTAACATGTACAGTTTAATAAGAGAAGAACAAAAAAATATGCATTATATAAGTATATAATATAGTGCAAGAAATTCAAACTTACACAGGAAAGGCATAGAAGTTTTGCATTAATAGCTTAACGTCAAAATAAAGATCACACGACAAAAATAATGATTGTTCAACATCAAGGTGCCGCCAAAACCATCAACACCATCCGACATCCACATGCCCTCCACCATATATCTCAATCAAAACCAGCGTGCACACCTCCAGGAGGTATCAAGTTAGTGACTCATGAGGGACAAATTGAAATTCACACGCACACATCACAATCATATCGATGATCACACAGACTCAACAATTCCAAAAATAATGTTAAAATTGGGCTCTCCTTAATCTTCGCATCTGCATATCAACTCTGTAAGAATGGATCTTGGGCATAACTTAATCCCAAAAGCTAGCTTGTAGGGTGAGGATTGTCCAAGTTCATATAAGGAGTTCATGTTCTCATTCCATTACCGATATGTGATTCTTAACACTCTCTCACACGCCCATACCCCGTTATCTGGAGGGTGAATAATATAATTTGGAGGTTCAACATCAGTGAATAAAAAATTGGAATGCATCTGGCTCTGATACCATATAATGAATAGATCTTGGGCACTCAACACCAAAAGCTAACTTGTATGGTGAGGATTGTCCAAGTCCATATAAGGAGTTCATGTTCCCATTCCATTACCGATGTGAGACTCTTAACAAACTCAGACACTCAATAGTCTCCATCTTTGTATCAATCTGGAATCTAAGTAGTTTCTGTAAACGTGTACCAAACCAATCCCTACCATAATTAGAATATATCTCATATATTGTGTAAATATTTAGTGATATATAATTATGGTAAACTAGGATTCCTTTTGTAATTAGAACTAGGATTCCTATTGTATAAGAGATGTATATTGTCCACTATATATATTGATATTAATGAGAAAGACTCCTCAAGGGAGATTATCATCTTACATTGTATCAAGAGCCAAAACCCTAGTTTTCGTCTAAGAGCATCCCCCCTCTCTCTCGGCTACCTTCACAGCCGCGGCGCCACCCTCCCACATCTAGAGTTCTTTCCTTCTTTACTTAATTTTATCTACTATAATGACTCCTTCCACAACTCATACGACAGCCTCCTCATCCACCGTTATCACTCCCGAAACACCAAAACCATATTTTCATCCAGCCCTAACCGTTACCAACATCAAGAACTTCCTTCCCATACTTCTTGATCAAGAAAATGGTCAGTACTCTCCATGGGTTGAACTGTTTCGCATTCATGCATGTGTTTATAACGTGCTTGATCATATTGATAACTCTATTCCTCGCTCCTCGGAGGTTGATGATTCTACATGGATTCTTCTCGACGCCGTCGTCAAACAATGGATATATGACAGTATTTCTCAGGATCTACTTCTCATTATCATGAAATTCGGTGCCTCAGCCCGCGACTTGTGGATTCGTTTGGAGGAAATATTTTAAGACAACAAACACACACACGATGTGTATTTGGAGGAACAATTTAATGCAACACGTCTTGAAAACTTCTCCAACATGACTGAGTATTGCAAATAACTAAAACTAGTGGCGGATCAACTTTCCAACATCGGCACGCTTGTCTCTGAAACTAAGATGGTCTTACAATTGATTCAATAGACGAATCCGTTACCAAGTTTCAACAAAGCTCGTTCGCAATTATTTTTTGAAGAAACCCGTCGTGATAAACAAGATGAACATAATCAGAAAGCGTTAGCCGTCGAAACGCCTCCTCAACCTCACATTTTCGCTGGCTCAACCCCGTCGGAAAACTCCCAACCGCTGCAGAACCGCGGAGACAGGGGTGGCAAGGGCCGCGGCGGTAGAGGAGGACGTGGGCGTAGCAAGGGTCGCGACCAACAGAATCAGCAGCAGTAGCCACCGCCCAGCCCCCAGTTCAATTGGGTCGCAGTGCCTCATCCTTCATTCCAGCAAGGCGCCCGCGGCGCCTGGACATTTCCAGTACCAGCAGAAGCTCTTCAACCAGTATGCTCAACAAGGGTTATTGGGCCCAGCTCCAGCCCCTCGTCCAGTCCGGTACCAACAACAAGTCCACTTTATGCAGGCGATTCTAGTAGCCGCATCGGTATGGCCCTGCTGATTTGGGCGAGCTTTGGCGACTTAAATTTGCAGCAACCTGACAAACTTGGTATATAGACTCGGGAGCCACATATCACCTCACCCGGTCTGCAGGTAGTATTTCCAAAATGTTTAGTTTAAAGCATCTTGAATACATTGCAGTTGGCTATGGCCACTACATTCTAATAAATGGCTATGGTATATCCTACACACAACCACCTCATCCACCCTTCTCCCTTAAAATGTCCTATATGCCCCACACATCATTAAGAACCTAATTTATGTCCGCAAATTTACTCATAATAACTCTGTCTCTATTGACTTTGACCCTTTTGGTTTTACTGTGAAGGATCTTCATATGGGGATACCACTTACGAGATGCAATAGCACGAGGGATCTCTATCCATTCTCATCCACCTCCGCTGCCAGATTTTGCTCTCCCGTCTCTCTAGCGGCTATCTCTCCATCCACGTGACATACTAGGCTTGGTCATCCAGGAGTCCCTGTTTTTAATTTTCTTTGAGGCAATAATTTTATTCCATGTAATAATGGAAAACAAGCCCAACACTGTGTTTCTTGTTCTTTAGGAAAACATACTCGTCTTCCGTTTAAATCATCTACTAGTGTTACTTTTGCATCGTTCCATATTATACATGCTGATTTATTGACATCTCCTATCTAGTTCCCTCGGTCATAAATATTATCTTGTGTTGCTAGATGATTTTTCTCACTACATTTGGGTATATCCTCTTAAATTAAAATCGAAAGTGTTTGTCAAATTTCTTGAGTTTCAAACTTTTATCCTAACACGGTTTGAAAAAGGTATAAATCTTTTCAGTGCGATAATGGTCGTGAATTCAATAACTCAACCTTTCACCGGTTTTGTAAAAATAGTGGCATAGTTTTTCGATTCTCCTGTCCTCACACCTCCCATAAAATGGTAAGGCTGAACGAATCATTCACACCATTACTAATATGATTCGTACTTTATTGATTCATGCATCTTTTCCTCCGTCATTCTGGATATATGTCGCAAAAATGTCAGAATACATTCTAAATATTCTCCCGATAAGTACCCTTCACAATATGACCCCCACCAAAATCCTCTATCGTAGAATTCCTTGCTACGACCATTTACGGATTTTTGGTTGCCTCTGTTATCCCAACCTTAACTCCACTGCCCCTCACAAACTAGCACCCCGTACCATACCATGTGTCTTTGTAGGCTTCCCACCAAACTATAGGGGCTATCTGTGCTATGACTTGTCCTCTCGTCAAATCCACATTTCTCGTCACGTCACGTTCGACGAGACCATATTCTCGTTTTCGAATCCTGAGAAATTCTGAAAACCGGATTACTCATTTCTTGACGAGCCTTCCATCTCACCCATCATTCTTAGTCAACTCGATCATAGCATCACCAAAACATCCCTACTGCCACCCGTGTCCACTGTTTCGTGCTCCCAACTGCCGGCATCATTTTCTCCTGTCCAATCATCACCGTCGTCAGTGTCGCGGCACTTCGGGGAGGTGTCGTGGCGCCTACCTTCCAGTAGACAAAGTGATTCCACATCGTCGTCAGAGATGCGACCCTTCGAAGAGGCTCCGCGTCGCCTAAATTCCAGTAGCCACTGGACCTCAGGCGTCGCGGTCCTGGATCGCGGCTCTACAGTGCCTTCGACGGGATTTCCACCACCCTCTCATATCCGACCATACCATCTATCTTGGATCCCGTCACTCAGCCACCGCAGTCACCCACTTTCCCCATTCACCAAATGGAAACTCGTGCCAAATATGGAATTTTCAAACACAAAATCCAATTTAACTTATCTGCCAAACAATTTCTCCAATTCCCAAGAACCTCAAATTGGCCAAACAATACCCTAATTGGAATGCGGCTATGTCAGAGGAATTCACTGCTTTAACTAAACAACACACGGGAGATCTAGTATCTAGACCGGAGGGGGTGAATGTGATCCGTTGCATGTGGCTATTTCGTCACAAATTCAGGGACAATGGAGATCTAGAGAGGTATAAGGCACGAGTTGTGGCTAATGACACAAATCAGTATGAAGGCATTGATTGTGGTGAGACATTCAACCCGATTGTCAAATCAGCTACCATTTGCATAGTTCTGAGCATAACCATGGGCAAAAACTGGTCGATACATCAACTTGATGTGAAAAATGCATTCTTACATGCGGACCTTAAAGAAACAGTCTACATGCATCAGTCGTCTGGGTTCATCCATCCAGCAGTCTCTCACTATGTATGCCATCTTCGTAAGTCACTATATGGCCTGAAACAGCCCCCCGTGCATGGTATAATAGCTTTGCTAAGTATATTTTACAGATTGGGTTCGTATGCAGCAGGTGTGATTATTCCCTTTTCATTTTTCATCGAGGTAGTAGCATTGCTTACTTACTACTCTATGTGGATGATATTATCCTTAATGCCTCATCTGATAGGTTAAAAAAATGAGATTATTACTTTATTTAAGACCGAATTTATAATGATTGATTTGGGCAAGTTGAGTTACTTCTTGGGGAGATCAGTGACCAGGTCTGCCAATCACATGTTCTTGAGTCCGCGTAAGTATGCAGATTAGATTGTGTACAGGGCTAGGATGACGAATTGCAAAATCATTCCCACTCCGATTGATTCAAAATCCAAGCTCAGTGTTATGATTGGTGCTCCAGTCTCCGATCCTACTCTTTATAAGAGCCTTGCATGTGAACTTCAGTATCTCACATTTATCAGGTCAGATATTGCTTATGATGTTCAGCAGGTATGCCTCTTTATACATGCATTTCACTGCCCTTAAGTGTATCATCCGATACATTAAGGGCATGCTTGATTATGACTTGCACTTATAGCCCTCTGCACCAAACATATTTCTCTCTTATACGGATGTAGATTGGGCAGAGTGTCCGAACACACGACGCTCAACCTTCGGCTATTATGTTTTTTTAGGGGATTATCTGATTTCATGGTCTGCCAAGCGACATGTCACCCTATCTCATTCCAGTTCCGAGGCCGAGTACAGAGGCATTTCAAATGTGGTAGCTGAGATTTGTTGGCTCAGGAATTTACTGTTAGAGCTCCAATGTCCTTTGTGTCGGATATCTATTGTGTACAGTGATAACATATCTGCGATCTATCTTTCTCACAACCCGGTTCAACATCAGCGAACCAAGCACATTGAGTTGGACATATATTTCGTTCGTGAGAAAGTTGCGCTAGGACATGTCAGAGTGGTACATGTGCCCTCATCATGTCAGTACGCATATATATTTACCAAAGGACTTCCCCGACAGTTATTTATTGACTTCAAATCCAATCTCAGCGTCCGGCCTCCTCTCGCTCCGACTGAGGGGGTGTGTAAACGTGTGCCAAATCAATCCCTACCATAATTAGAATATATCTCATATATTGTGTAATTATTTAGTGATATATAATTATGGTAAACTATGATTCCTCTTCTAATTAGGACTAAGATTCCTATTGTATAAGGAATGTATATTATATACTATATATATTGATATTAATGAAAAAAACTCCTTTACTCCTCAAAGGAGATTAATATCATCTTACAGTTTCCATCACTGTATCAAATGTAATCTCACGACCCTCAATATCCACATCACAACACCATGATCAAAACATATCACAAAACAAGGAGCAATAATGAAATAATACAGTGCATGCCAAGTATATATCATCATACAAGAATCAACATATACAAACACCGATGATGCATTTCTATCATGTATACAGACCTAAGTCATCAACAAAGCATATATGATATGCACAAACAATCATGACACAACTATGACAAGTAATGCACAACAATTGGCATTCACGTAAGCCTGTTAACCACTAGGTAACCATATATATGTCCGTCACTCCATACACATGCCACTCCCACATATAATCTAGAAAGCATTATTAGTATGCTACTTCATATATACGCTAGCCACACTCATATAATATAGAAATCATTATTAGTTTCAGAAAATTCAATTATTGAGGTCAAATTCTTAATTTACCTTGATCTAAGTAAGTTTCAACCTTTCAAAATTACTTTTCCACGTCTAAATGCATCCAAATGACTCAACTCTAGCCAAAATAATACTTAATGGGGTTTGTGCGCCTATTAAATTCAATTTTATAATTTAATACGCGATCTAGGTCGCAATCAAAAGTCAACTCAGAGCATGTATGGTCAAATGTTGAAAAAGATACATTTTTAGGTTACTCGTAATTTCACAAGTCCGAATCAACAACAACAACAAAAAGAAACCTAGTGTAATCCCACATGTGGGGTCTAGGGAGGATAGTGTGTACGCATATCTTATCCTTACTCTGAGAATGTAGAGAAGTTGTTTTCAAGACTCGACTCAAAGAAAGGAGAAAAAGAGGTCACAACGACAAGCAAAAACAACAATGTAATAAGATAAACGAGTCTAAAGAAACAATAGATAGTAATAGATATCTAAAAATAAAAGAATACAAGAATAATGCTAAAACTACGGGAATGAAAAGAAATGCGTTTGATTACAAACTAACCTTCTATCCCGATTCTCGACCTCCACACCCTCCTATCAAGGGTCATGTCCTCGGTGGACTGAAGTTGAGTCATGTCCTGTCTAATCACCTCACCCAAATAATTCTTTGGTCTATCTCTATCCCTCCTCAAACAACGTCCAACCTCTCACACCTCCTTACTGGGACATCTGCACCTCTCCTCTTCATATGCTCGAACTATCTCAACCTCACTTCCCACATCATATCCTCCATGGGGTTCACGATCCCACCTTATCTCGGATATCTATATTTCTAATCTTATCTCTCCTGGTGTGCCTACACATCTATCTCAGCATCTTCATCTTTGCTACTCTTATCTTCTGAACATGAGAGTTCTTGAATGACAAACACTCCGTCCCATATAGCATCCACAGAGTCCAAATCTATAATTAAAATTTCATATTACTAGCTCAAGTTACCATTTTACTGATTTTTTCTAAATTCAGATTCATTTTTAATGGTTAAATCTTGAATAAAAATGTATAATCATCATGGGCAAGTGTGGAATCATGACCTTGTAGACATATGATGAATCCAAGTTGAAACCCTCTTAACCCCATAGCCAGTTCATCCAAAAGCGGTGATGTCAAAATTCTAAAATTAAACTTAATGTACCAATTCAATTTTCTTCACGATCGCGGTAGTCCATGCAATCATGCTTCAGCTTGACCGTTGCAACAATTCAACCCCTCGTTTGGAGTTTTAACATCCTATTTTTTTATTTGAGATTTCTCATAGGTTCATATAATATTTTAGGACATGGTTGTATGTTTGATTTAGCATCCGAGAGGCTTGGAGTGACTCGACGCATTCGGTATCAAGTTTGGAGTTGTAGATTTTTGCTGCTATTTGGTGCATCGCGAGTGTGTGCACCAGGTTGATATCATCCAGAGTAGAAGATTAGGATATGATTGGGACATTTGGGTTTCGCGAACACGAGGCTCTTTTCGTGACCGCACTGAAGGGGCGAGTGAGAAATCATCGCAAACGTGCTCCACAGTCAGTGATCATATATCTTAAGGAGCATATTAGGTTCACTGTCGCAAGTATCATACTGTCATCACTTAGGAGGGCCTGTCTAGGTGTATATATATCATAATATTGGGGACTACCATGTTGATTTTATCATTTTTGAACATGGGGAACTTAAATTTGATAGGCTTTTGACATGATATTTATTACACGCTTGGAGTAAGTGATTTTAACTTGAATCTATGATTATTCATCAGTCTAACTTTGGATTTATAATTTATCTAACTTCTTTTATCTAGATCTAGAATCACTTAAGTTGAGTTTTGAATAACAAAATGGACTCCGAGTGGAAATCTAACATAGAGTCGTGTGGTTATGGGTAACTTGAATCTGTAATTTGTTTTTAGGTTTGACCAAGGGGCTCAGGGTTAACTTTTAGGATTGACTTTACCTAGCCTAAAAATATGGAAATGATATCAATGGACTTGTTTAACCTCGTAGAGTAATCTTTAAACAGATCAGAATGATTTGATGAATTCTAGTACGGTAAAGATATTTGGAAGGTTAAAGTGTCACTTGGATCGAGGTAAGTGAAGACTTTGACCTCAATGAGATATTTTTTCTAAATTAAATAGGTTTTACATATACTAGTATATATGGGTCCCATACATGTGAGATGACGAACACATATGATGGTACTCGAGTTACAAATGCTATACAAAGTATAGGGTGATTGTTGATATACTTGCTTTATGTGTTATTTCTATGTCATGACTACTTTGAGCATTCTATTATGCTAGTAAATGTTATAGACACTCAAATCATGCTAGTTTAATATTTCTAAGCTATGTGCATATTTAAATTATATGTTTAGTTATGTAGCCATGCTTTATACATATGTGATAGCTCCTGGGAAAGAATGAAGCTATAGAGGTCCTCATACCATCATCATGGTCTCAAGCTAATGAGATGCAAAACCAAGATTGTTGGCCTTCAATGGAAAATCAAGAAGCTTTCTTATCGTAGAAAAAGAATTGTTCTTACCCCGAATTCTGCATTCTTTCGTTGTATCGGCTGATCGAATCGAGAGACAAATTGATTCCTTAATTCAAGCGATTTGGGCTGCAAACGAAGCTATAATTTCCAGCAATGAGTTCTCCAACTACTCCAGAAAGTGTTAGGACAGTGTTACTAGTGAACTAAGAGGTAAGAAAATATGAATACAACTGAGTACTGTAAAGATGAAGGGATAAAGTAAGGATAAATGATAAAGATGGATAAATTTTGATTTGTTTGATTAATTGTGTGTATATACAAAAGAATGTTCCTATTTATAATACAAAAAAGAAAAAAACTGTACAAATGTGCCCCACCATGTCAGCCATCAAGTAACCCACTAAGTTCGGTGGCCGACCATGGGGAAGGTGATGCCGATTTTTTCGCCCTCTACTCTTCTTGCTCGGGTAATGGCTCTTATTTTCAGTTGTTGTTGGTCGTTACCACTTTTAGGGGTCTAGAAATCCTTTTGACTTGGTTGTTGAGGCGTCTGCATCTGAGTGGGTCCTAGTCGTACCTCTAATTAACGACTTTGGCTAAGATGTCTTAGTAGCCGATGAAGTTCTTGTAGTCGAGTGTTAGGAGTAAATTGCCTCTGATGATTTTTGGCCGTGCTTTTGAAAATAATGAATTAATCTCAGTCGTGCCTCTTCAGGTTATTTAAGGAAAGTTATCCACCTCTTCCCATAAGTTTATCACTAACCTTTTGCCCTTTTCTTAGTCGGAAACCATAGTTTCATCCTTTTTATCTCGAAGACCAGGAACAATTATTCTAGCCGATAGTGACCTGACCCCTGCCTTGGTTTTTATTGATGAACCGGTGGTCCTGACTCTGTATGGTAGATCGGAACAAGGTGATTTTTCTCTTATTTCAGTACCTCAGCTCGATAAACCATGACTTTCTTTTTACTTATGACTGGTTTACCGGTGGTCGTTGTCCAGCTAATATTCATACCTGACCGACTCTGGTCACTCACTATTCTGGTTGGTCAGCCCAAATGAAGTTGGTCGCAAAGGTCAACTGGAGGTGCATATGTCCTTTTGATACATTCATACAGTCGGAGTTTGATTTCCACTGTAATGCCAGGCTCGGATATGTGCGGTGCCTCTGTTTTTGTGCTTGGTTTGCTTGAACATGGAAATCCATATCCCACCCTTTAACTTTAGCATTGCTCTCGGCATTCTTGAGCAAATTGGAAATGAACCTTGCAGGTTTGATGAGCCATTATTTTTTACCATTTGGGATGGAGTTTCTTCGCCTGAGCCGTGCGACCAACCTTACGACACATGCGTGTGAAAGAAATGACTTCGCCTATATTTTATGATCAGGAAGTCGGTCTGTGGTTATCATTTAACCATTTTTCATTAACCGGCTTCGATTTTCTCTAGGGCCATCAGCCGATCCTCATCTAGGTGGTCCAATTCCATTAGCATGGCATGTTGATACTCCTCTAAATGTAGAGTGTTTTGCTTAGCCACTCGTAAGGAATTGACATTAATTTTCAATGGCAACGCTACATCTTGGCCGTAGGTTAGCCGATAGGGTGTCGCCCCGGTAGCTGTAGATTAGAATTTCTGATCGCCCAAATTGCTTCATCCAGAGTGAGATGCCACATTCTTGGTTTATCCTCCACATTTTTAATGATTATATCCACAATAAGCATGTTGGTTGCCTCAGCTTTCCCATTCGCCTGTGCATAATTCAGCGATGATGTGATCATTTTGATCCCAAATTTCTCGGCAAAGGCTACCACTTTAGAACCAGTGAACACCGTACCTTGATCAGTTGTAATCATCTCAGGGATACCATATCTATATATGATCTAGTGTTGGATAAACTGAATGACATTTGTCTGATGAACTATCTTCATCAGCTGAGCCTCCACCCATTTAGTGAAATAATTGGTAGCCACGATAATGAAATTGTGGCCTTTAGCTGATTGTGGGTGAATCTCGCCGATGAGGTCCATAGACTATCCTCTAAAGGGCCAAGGTTTTATGACTGGGTGCAGCAACTCGGCTGGTACCCGTTGGATGGTCCATGTTTCTGACATTCTCCACATCCTTTTGCATACTGTAAACAGTCAGCGGTGATTGTAGGCCAGTAATAGTTGTGGCGGTAGATTAGACACTTCATCGCCGACCCTGCTTTATGCGATACGCATATTCCTTCATAGACCTCTCCCATGACCCTCAAGGCCTCTGCTTTGGTAATGCACTTGAGTAGTACATCATTCACACTCATTTTATAGAGGTCATCGTCAATGAGCATGTATTTCAAGGCTCTTCTTTTAACCTTGGGATCCTTGCAACTGGAGGGATCTTTTAAGTAATAGATCAGTAACTGCCTCCATGAGTCGATTCGATCGACGGGCTAACAATTCGACTGACAGTTCGTCATACTCTAAAGTGAGTAGAGAATTCCTAAAGCCAGAAGCTTCTTATGCTAAGTCGTTAGCCTCAACATTCATGCCTCTGAAAACATGATTTAATGTAATTGATGCAAAACTCCTAAGTAACCTGCTAGCCATTTCGTAACAAGCCAACAATTTCGGGTCCTTGCTGATCGGTGTATTTTATATACACTTTTTGAGTCATTTTTAGTTAGTATTTTACTCATTTCATTTATGTTTAGTACAGTATTAGGGTCGTTTTCCTTTCTTTTGGGTCACAGCGGTCAAAAATAGAGAAATGACGAAAAGGAGACGAAATGAGCATAAATGAGATGAAATTACACACAAAAAGGGCCAAGAATTGAAGTCTAAGTTAAAGGGAATTATAGAGGAATCGACAAGTCGGACGAAAAAGACGGCAAGCGAAATTCGCGAGAAAAAATGTCACCGGCGCCCCGGCAGCGTGAGCCGCGACGCCCAAAGTGCTGAAAGTCCCGAGAGTTGCTGATTTTCAGGCTCCGCGGCGCCAGTCTGCAGGGCCGCGGCGCCGATGCGGGATTTATGAAGTCTGGGCCGAATTTGACATGTTTTCAGAATCCGAAAGGGATTATTTTTCCTACCTAAAGGGATAACTTTTCCTACCTTAAAACCCTTACCTAAAAGGATTCTAATAACTTTTCCTTTCCTGCATAATCCTTAACCCTTCACCTAAAAGATTCTTGGTTTATAAATAGTCTCTACATCATTAGAATTCTCCATTCTCCATTCCACCATTCACCATTCTACATCTATCCATCCACCGATCCATCTTGTAAATATTCCACAACACAACCCTTGGATGCTAGAAGGCTTGGAGACTCGTTCTTGAGTATTTTCTTTCCTTTCTTTTTACTTTGTTTATTTCAGTTCATGTATGAAGATTATGTTAGTTCTTAGCGTGACAATGGCTAGGAGCTAACTACTTTATTAGAGATTTCCTTGTGATTCACTTGAAACTCTATTCATGAATTAATATATTAGTTGATTTCTTCTTCACTTATTTAAGATTTATCCAATAATTGTTTTGAATGCTTGGTAATTAATTGATCACTAATTATCATTATTTATATGATTTCTAATCAAACTTCGAAAGGAGGAGGTTGTGACTATGCTGTAAGTTGGGTAGACATAGGTCGGATTGGGGATAAAAATACCTCAATTACTTGTGTAGCGTTAATAGGGGTTTAAATACCTAAATTCACGGAAGGTGCGTGACAATTAACAAGGTTTTTTTTCTTAATCCTCCTATAGAGTCATCCTTATCACCGAAAGGTAGAAAAGAGCGCTACTAGGGTTGAGTGTTTATATAGCCTTAACGGGAGTATAAAACGGATTAGTAAACCTGCTATCTTAAACGTAGAAGAAGAAGTCAGTCTAATTGTATTAAGAATTGAATAGAGTGGATAGTTGAAGATCTTGGAAGCCCTAATTATCCATCATAACTGATTTAAATCAAAGTATTTTTATAATTAGTTTATTTCCTGCATTATTAGTTAGAATTCCAATTCAATTTACGTTAACCAAATAGATACCATAGGATAGATAATCGGTACTTGAAAACCAATCCTTGAGGACGATATTCGGTCTTACCTAGACTATATTACTTGACTAGACAACGTGCACTTGCGTTAAAGTGTGTGCATTAAATCGCGCATCAAGTTTTTGGCGCCGTTGCCGGGGATTGGCTTACTTTCAATATCGATTTATCTATTCTTATTTCTAATTTGGTTGCTCCAAGAACAAGTTAGAAACTTGTTCTGCGAGCATTTTTTTTATCACTTTTTTTATTGTTTTTATTTTGCAGGTTAAATTCGAAAAAAAAAATCAAAAATAATTATATGGACTACTACTATCAAAGACAGTGGATTCATCAACAACAGCTTAACCCACAGGTTCCAGAGAAAGATCGAAATGAGTTGCGGGCAGACATACTTATGTTCACCAAGTGTCAGGCTCAGTTTATGACTGAGACAAGAGTGTCCCTCAGAAATTTGGAGACACAAATAGGGCAACTGATGGATGAGATGAGCAATACAATTCAAGAAAATCTGCCTAGCGACATCATTATGGGAGGTGGTAAGCAAATAGAAGAGCCTGAACCACAACCAGCTGTTGAGGAATCTGGCGGAATAATTGGTGTAGAGAAGGAAAAGGGTACTGAGATCCAATCATTCATCTTTTTGGATTCCTTGGAAAATCTTTTTCTTGTACCTATTGCAGAAGAAACACCACCACCACAATGTCAATTTCAAACAGAAAGTCCATACCATCAAGGGCACCCCCTAGAGTTGAGAGATGTTGGGAATCTCACTGATCCCTACATTAGAGAGAGCCTAAAAGACAAACACGTCTTGTGTACTTGGGGGAGAATCGTATATTTGAGGCCCTTGTTTGAAACAATTGTTGTAGTTGAAGTGAGACCTGCAACAATAACTCTGCGGATTGCAAGCAGTTCACAGAAGGATCCAATGGGCACTCGTAAAGGTTAATTGCGTCCGGCTAAAAGACGTTAAAGACAGCGCTTGTTGGGAGGCAACCCAATGTTTTTAATTATGTTATTTTAATTTCTGTCTTTATTTTATTTTGTCTTGAACAGTCTCACGGTCTTGGGTTCTTGTTTTGTGTTGTTGGATGACAGGTCGACTGAAAGCTAAAACCGAAGGAAAAAAAGAGCAAAAACGCTGAAAAAAAGGAAAAGGCCAAGACCGCTGCTCGTAAACAGCGCCACGGCGATGTAACTTGCAGAGCCATAGAACATGTAGCCGCGCGCTGGGCTGGCCACGCGCCGAAAGTTCGAAACCAGCATTCCGTGCAAATTCCAGAATTTTTCCTCCTAGACCTCCGTTATGACCGCTGTTTGTGTCAGTAAGTTGTCCATATTTTTTTGAGTCGTGCACACATTGGGGACAATGTGTGATTTAAGTTTGGGGGGATGTTTTATTGTTTTTGAGTCTTTTTGATTTGTTTTGGTATTTTTTTGAGTATTTTGTTTGAGTCATAATTTTTTTTTTTAAGATCATGCATGTTGTAGTTACTTGAAACGCCTAGTGAAGTAAAGTAGCATAATGTAATGGAATTAGAAGCAACCATCTGAACACTTAGGATAGATATGCCAAAAATTCATGAAATCGAACTATTTGGGGTATCTTGCTTGATTTATGCATTGTTAGTGATTAAACCTATGTGTCTGCTTGCTTGCTATTTGAGGCGAAATAGTTAGGATATGCATGTTAGAGATATGACTCAGGCATTTCTTTGTTAGCCCTTTCTTACCATTCTTTGCTTATCCCTGACAATCAAATTATATCCCTAGTCAGCACCTTTGAGCCTAAAAATAAGACCTTTCTTTGACACCCTATAATTCCATACTTGTGCCATAAGTGAAAAATTGAGATGTTTGGAATATAAAGTGTTGAAAAAAAGAAAAAAAAAGAGTAAACAATTTTTGATGCACCCAATGAAAAAGTAATAATAAATAGGCAAAAGCCTAAGTTTGGGGGTGCCTGCTATTCATCATACACCTCATTCTCTCAAAACAAAAGAGGGGAAAGATATGCATGAGGTTAAAAAGAGAATCAAAAGAAAAGGGAAGAATTTAAAGAAAAAGAACTTATGGTACGTAAATTGAGCCTAAAATGCCTATTTTTACCTACCCTTGCCTAAAGCCTACATTACAACCCTGAAAAGCCCTGAAGATCTCTAATATGTGTATCCATGGTTAGTGGAGAATAACAAGTAAACATGCCATAGGCTTTTGAAATTAACATGCATAGTTAGGTATTCTTACTTCCATTGAGTATGATTAAATTGAATTTGCGAAATATCTGACTTGAGTGTTTAGAATGCTAAAAATATTAAATTGAATTTGCGAAATATCTGACTTGAGTGTTTAGAATGCTAAAAATCCATGCTATATGTTCCTACATATTATCCTACTAACCTTCATGCTTTTCTAAGTGACAATTATACATCAATTTGATCAATGTCTTTGAGTCATTTTACTTTCTTTTCTTTCATGTCCTTGTTTATATTTTTTGATCTTTGCTCGAGGGCGAGCAAAGGTTAAGTTTGGGGGTATTTGATCGGTGTATTTTATATACACTTTTTGAGTCATTTTTAGTTAGTATTTTACTCATTTCATTTATGTTTAGTACAGTATTAGGGTCGTTTTCCTTTCTTTTGTGTCACAGCGGTCAAAAATATAGAAATGGCGAAAAGGAGATGAAATGAGCATAAATGAGATGGAATTACACACAAAAAGGGCCAAGAATTGAAGTCTAAGAAGTTCCGGGAATTATAGAGGAAATCAGACGAAGTCCGGACGAGAAAAAGACGACGAAACGGAAATTCGCCAGAAAAATGTCACCGGCGCCGCGGCGCCTGGCAGCAGAGCCGCGGCGCCCAAAGTGCTGAAAGTCCCGAGAGTTGCTGATTTTCAGGCGTCGCGGCGCCAGTCTGCAGGGCCGCGGCGCCGATGCGGGATTTATGAAGTCTGGGCCGAATTTGACATGTTTTCAGAATCCGAAAGGGATTATTTTTCCTACCTAAAGGGATAACTTTTCCTACCTTAAAACCATTACCTAAAAGGATTCTAATAACTTTTCTTTTCCTACATAATCCTTAAGCCTTCACCTAAAGGATTCTTGGTCTATAAATAGTCTCTACATCATTAGAATTCTCCATTCTACATTCCACCATTCACCATTCTACATCCATCCATCCACCAATCCATCTTGTAAATATTCCACAACACAACCCTTGGATGCTAGAAGGCTTGGAGACTCGTTCTTGAGTATTTTCTTTCCTTTCTTTTTGCTTTGTTTATTTCAGTTCATGTATGGAGATTATGTTAGTTCTTAGCGTGACAATGGCTAGGAGCTAACTACTTTATTAGGGATTTCCTTGTGATTCACTTGAAACTCTATTCATGAATTAATATATTAGTTGATTTCTTCTTCACTTATTTAAGATTTATCCAATAATTGTTTTGAATGCTTGGTAATTAATTGATCACTAATTATCATTATTTATATGATTTCTAATCAAACTTCAAAAGGAGGAGGTTGTGACTATGCTGTAAGTTGGGTAGACATAGGTCGGATTGAGGATGAAAATACCTCAATTACTTGTGTAGCGTTAATAGGGGTTTAAATACCTAAATTCACGCAAGGTGCGTGACAATTAACAAGGTTTTTGTTCTTAATCCTCCTATAGAGTCATCCTTATCACCGAAAGGTAGAAAGGAGCGCTACTGGGGTTGAGTGTTTATATAGCCTTAACGGGAGTATAAAACAGATTAGTAAACCTGCTATCTTAAACGTAGAAGAAGAAGTCAGTCTAATTGTATTAAGAATTGAATAGAGTGGATAGTTGACGATCTTGGAAGCCCTAATTATCCATCATAGTTGACGATCTTGACTCGACAACGTGCACTTGCGTTAAAGTGTGTGCATTAAATCGCGCATCACTTGCAACCATATTCCTCGACCAACTGCTTGGTAACCAACTGAGAATCTCCATGAATCTCAGCGTATTTTTCTTTCATAGAGACTAGGAGTTTGATTCCTATGATGACAACATCATATAAGGCCTGGTTATTTATCTAGTCAGGATCTAACCGATAAGAGAACCTTCGTGTTTCGCCTCTAGGATCGGCTATAGTTATCCTGGATCTGACTCCTTTCTGGACTTTTGACCCATCAAAAGTCAGCGTCCAAGGGATGACATCCATACATGTGATAGAAGGGGCACATGGATCCTCCACATCCACACAAGGGTGTTCTGCCAAGAATCAACTACTGATTGGCCTTTAATGGCTTCCCCGACATGGGAAGCACCAGTACAGGGGAAGTACCTACGGCCTTTTTAATTTGATCAAAGGCCTCTTACTTTTCCGGGCCCCATACTATCTCTTCTGACTCTTTAAGTTTGAGCAAATGTGACAAGACCTTCATCTTGCCAGCCGAGTTAGATATGAATCTCCTTAAGAAATTGATCTTTCCCAATAAGCTTTGTAAATCATTCTTTGTCTTGGGTGGTGCGAATCCCATTATTGCCTTGGCTTTGTTATGATCTATTTCGATTCCTTTCTTGTTTACCAAAAAGCCAAGGAAGTTGCCAGCCGATACTCCGAACATACATTTGGCTGGATTCATTTTGAGATTGTGAATTCTCATTATTTTTAATGCTTGTTCAAGATCGGCTAAATGATCCTTGAAGTCCATAGACTTTACTACTACATCATCGATGTAAACCTCCATAGTCTTGTCGATCAAGTCATGGAAAATGATGTTCATCGCCCTTTGATAAGTGGCACCAACGTTCTTTAGACCGAACGACATAACTACCCACTCGTAAATGCCCAACGCTCCTGGACATATAAATGGGGTTTTGTGAATGTTGTCCTCGGCTACCGATATCTGATTCTAACCAGAATATCCATCCATGAAGGTCAAAACACCATTGGCGGCTGTTGAGGCGACTAGCATGTCGGTTATCGGCATGACGTACTCGTCTTTAGGAGTGGCTAGATCTAGGTTCTTATAATCAATACATACCCGTACCTTGCCATTCTTCTTCTTGACCAGTACAATATTCTCCAACCATTCCACATACTTAGCCGTTCTGATAAATCCGGCTTTCAGCAGTCGTTGGATCTCAGCCTTGATTTGAGGCATCAGCTGAGGGTGATACCTTCTGGGCAGCTGTTTATGGGGTTTGAAACCCTCATTGTTTTGCAGTGTATGCTCTACCAAAGTACGTGCCAGCCCAGGCATCTCATGATAGTCCCATGCGAAACAGTCTTTATACTGTAGTAGAAGGGCCGCCATGTCTTATTTGTCTTCTTCCTTTAGCAAGCCACTAATATGTATTAGCCGAGGGACTGCTTCAGTTCCCAGGTTGATTTCTTCCAAAGGGTCCTGAGACTCAAAACTAGGCATAACCCTTCTTATGGGCGATTCAAATTCTATCGGCGGCTCGACTTCATCGGCTACCAGAGTTGGTTATAGTTGTGCACTCTTCGGTGAGCACAACTATTTTAAGATCAGTCCACTTCTTTTGATGGTAACAACATCTTTTATAAATTTTCCATACTTCGGACTTTTTCTAACAAATTAAGAAAAGGGATGTTCACGTGCACCCTCTCATCATCTCCACAACTTTGCATAGTTCGTGGCATCATCCTTTCTATGAGCCAAATTCTATGAAAATAGTGGAGGTGGTCTTCATTTGCTATCCTAATTTCTCGCCATATGTCGTGGTGTCCTTTAGGCACATCTTCAATTTTTATCCTCAATGTGTTCCCCACCACTCTTCAAAGTGATATCATTTATAAAACCTTTAGGATAATGCTCCACATCTCCAGGTAACTCATACTTATGCCTTATTTTCCAGGTCCCATCGAATTGCCACATTTAGATCTCCATATTTTTATTAACTTTAGCTATTGACTGACTCTGGTCCATGAGTTTTTCAAACATCTCAGTGATGCTCTTTTAATCTTGTGATAGTGATGGCTGCTGATAATTACTTTGAGTCTTATTTCCTTCTTGATTCCCTTGGTTACCTCCCAACGAAAGTTAGGATGAGTTTTTCAATTAATATTACTCATGTTACTGTTGAAAATTTATTAAACATGAAATAAAGTTAATCCTATTAATTATAACTCGAACAATTTGTGCCCCGCACGTTGGGAATAACGTTTTCACACACGTGCACACGTTATAACAAGGATCGTAAATTTCCTTAGTGGAAAACATATTGGTACATATACAAACTGTTTGAGACAGAATAAAATAGACGGTTATTGATCAAATGACAATGGTTTCACGTTGGTAAATGAAGGAAGAAGTGTACAATGTGTTAAAAGATGAACCGAGTCATGAATCGCCGCGGAGCTGAGAAGGGTCGCGACGTAACTTCGTCAGCGTCGTGGTGCTCCAAGCACCGAGGTGCCTCCTCCCTGGGCTGTGGAGCCTACGACGGGATTGGATACTGGAATTCGATGCTAAAGTTCCAGTAGCTACTGGAACTTAAGCGACGCGGCGCCTCCCCGAAGGGCCGCGACTCTAAATGACGTTTTGTGTTCCAGTGACTTACTGGACGTGAAGCGCCGCGACTCTAAATGTCATTTCGAGTTCCAGTGATCTACTGAATGTAAAGCACCGCGGAGCCCCAGTGAGTGCCGCGACACTTGGCTTCCAGAAGTCACAAACGATAGACGAAAAGACATGACTCTTGGGCTAGTTTTGAGGCATTAAACCTCAATTACTTCCCACATGAATTCAGCCATTATTTGGCTGAATTGTAACTCCACATTCAAGGTCATTACATGGTCATTCAATGCCTTTACTTGGCTATGTGGAAGGTCATCTTCTCCACACTATAAAATGAAGCCATGAGTTCATTTGCAAATCACTCAACACTTCAGAAATTATCTTCCTCTCTTGCAATCTTCCATACACTCAAAGATCTTTCTTTCCTAAGCGAATACTTGAGTCTCCTTTGCTCACTTGTTTGATTGTTGTTTTATCTTGGGAGATAAGTTGTCATCACACCGTTAAAGAAATATACGAGGCAATATTATCTTAAGGATATATTGAAAATCAATCGACTCAGCAATCCATCTCTTTGTTTATTTCTAGATTTCCAATCTCTTTGTTGTTGTTGTTCTCCTTCCCATTTCCTTGTTACCACACATTCTACTCACAGTTACTGCATTGCACATTCCGTTATACCTCTCTCGATTTATATTTCTCCACATAGAATATCGACTCTGATTTGAGTGGGTAATTATCACTTCTGTGACTATCTCCACATAGCTCACAAGTAGTCTTCATCTATTGTACCTACTAAATAAATGGTGCTTTCATTTAATATTTTTCACCAAAACAACGTCGTTTAACCTGCATTTTGACAAATTACTAAACGACATCGTTAAATGATTTGCTTCTGAAGTTACCTTTGATTTTGCCCGTAGCAACAACTAGTATTGAACGAGTTTTTTCCAGCTATGAAGTATGTGAAACAGGAACTATGTAATAAGATAGGAAATCAATGGTTAAATGATCGACTTGTAACTTTTATAGAAAGTGATGTACTAAAGACTATTAGCGATGATGTTATTATGGAACATTACCCAATATTCATGATATAAGATGGTTTTAACAACTACTGGGCGCCGCCTACCGAGACAGTTATTGCGGTCATTTAAGTAAACAATTACTGGGAGCCGCCTACCCAGACAATAATAGCGGACGCTATGCTAATAATTTAAATGCTACACATTTAAAACACTTAGCACATTTGTATATTATACAATAATATACCATTAATGATAATCATGAGTCTATTTGTCTAAACTCTAAAATCTATGTCTATACTAAACAGTCCCTAAATATTTTCTAATTAAAATTCTGATTTCAGGAAATCTGTAAACTTTTAAAAATTTATAGTTTAGTCCCTCAAGAATTTAAAAAATCAATTTGAACCCTATTAAATTCAGAAAATTCAATTTTAACGGTCAGTAAATATTTTCAGGTTTCAGGGACCTATCTGCAATTTTCAGATTTAAAATCCAATTTTCAAAAACTTTATTTAATTACAGATCTGTCTGAAAGGACCAATATGTCCAATTTAAAACTTTATTTCATGATTCTGAAACTTTAAAAAACTTCAGAATCTGAATATTATAAACTTCAATTTCTGATTCCAATTTTTTTTTTATATTACCCGTCGACGCCGCCGCCCTACCGCGGCGCTTTAGAGGCAGTGACTAAAAACTGCAAAATTTTCTCGCACATGCCTCGTGAGCGATGACCAAAATCGGAAAATTTTCTCGTCGCGCGCTCGCAGGCAGTAAGTCCAAAAATTTAATTTTAAGCTTCGGGTGAACATCGCCGCGGCCCTATTGAACAGAGTCGCGACGCATTTGGAAACCCTACGCAGCGCCGCGGCGCTGCATCGTGGAGCCACGGCACATCCCCAAAACCCTAGCAGGCGTCGCGGTGCCTCTGTCCCAAAATGCAAATTTCTACAATTTCGAAACCCTAAAACTGGCTCAGGGTCAGATTTGCAGATCCAATTTCGTACCCCTTTCACTATTGAACAACTCATTCATCGACCATCATCCAATCCCTTCTCGTTCTTCGTCTCAATGCACCATGTTCGAATCGAACCGGTCACGTATATCAACTTAAAAGAGTTAGATTGGAATGACTTGCTCGATTACATCAGTGTTTAACAGATCTGGAGACAAAACTATGCATTCTTGAGTTTTAAGGTTTTAAATCTTCTAAACGACATAAAATCAGACTTAAACAAATCCAAACTCATATTATCATTAATAATCATTATATAATCACACAAAACAGCCCAGACTCTGATACTACTGTAGGGGGTTTGTCGGGTTCGTACACGCAGCGGAATTTGAAAATTTATGTTTCAAACCCTATATGCCGGTCAAACTGTAGGATGATTATATAATATAAACAAAAAATTAACCGTAATACTTCGAACGAATACTTACAGTTTAGCAATCTAGAGTCTTCAAACTTTTGTGTGTAAATCCGAGCGTGAGCACACAAGTGTTCCTCGATTTACAAGTCAAAACTCCGATGTAATTTCTCAACAGACTGAGTCATTTCGGACCCACTGGTCATGTAGCGCCGCGACGCTGAGTAATTGGCGTCACGATATTAAGTGTATTTTGTATACACTTTTGAGTCCTTTTTAGTTAGTATTTTACTCTTTTATTTTGCGTTTAGTATAGTGTTAGGTGTGCTTTTCTTTCGTTTGTGTCACATCGGTCATAAAGGAGCTGATACTACTTTTGAGGATGAAATGAGCTTAACTGAGGATGAAAATTGCACAAGCACAACCCAAGGAATGAAGCCTAAGAAGTGCCAAGAAGAACAGAAGAAATCTGGCACATTCCGGATAGAAGTCAGAGAGGCACCGCGGTGCCTGGCCCAGTAGCATCGCGATGCCATAGAACCGCGGTTAGAAGAATTAGCACCGAGGCGTAAAATTTCCAGAAAGTCCGAAACTGAAACACCGTCGAAGGCACCGCGGTCATGGCTAGAGGCACCGTGGTGCCATATGTCCAGTGAGCTACAGTGATTTCAGAAGAATTAGCACCGCGGTTCCTACCAACGGCTCTGTGGTTCCGACGCGTATTTTCAGAATTCCTGGGCCGAATTGGACAGGGTTTTCATGGTCCGAAAGACAAATTTTCTCAAGTATAAAATTCCTAAACCCTGCTTATATACCATATTCTATACCATAATATTCTACTGCGGAGAGGAGAAAAGGAGGCAAGACACAATTGGAGACATCTCATTGTTCAAGTTATTTTCTTTCCTTTACTTTATTTCAGTTTATATTGGATTGTAATTTAGTTTTGACATGACAATGTTTAGGAGCTAATTACTTTAGTAGGATTTCCATCGAATCTTCTTGAAACTCTTTCATATAGTTAATGCATTGATTATTGATTTCTTCTTCATCATATTAAGATCTATTCAATAATGTTATGATTGCTTGATAATTAACTAGCTATTAATTGTCATCACTTATATGATTTCGAATCAAAAGTCAGAAAGGTGAGATTTGAATATGCTGTAATTATCTAGACATAGGTTAAAATCGTGGACGAAAGTACCCCGATACTTGTGTAGTATTTAAAGGTTATTGTTCTTAATCCTACTGTGTGGTAAAACTTATCATAGAAATATAGAATGTTTCTGCACTAGGTTGAACTCTTGTATGTCCTAACCTAAATATAATGACAGATTAGTTAACTTGTTATCTTAATAAGAAGAAGAATCATTAGCATTGCATTAACACGTGAAAAAGTGGATAGTTGAGGAGATTGAAACCCTATTTCCTTCATAACTGTTATAAACCCAAAGTCTTATAATCTTTAGTTTATTTTCTGCATTAGTTATAATTCTTAGTTATAATCCTCAAACTAAAGAACGTCAACCAAATAGATACCATAGAATAGATAATCGATACTTAATAAACCCGTCTCTATAGACGATAAACTCGGTCTTACATATCTTTATTACTTGAACGATACGTACACTTGCGTAAGCATCTAGAAATATCGCAACAAGTTTTTGGCGTCGTTGTCGGGGACTGGCGTACTGTTAATATCGATTTATCTATTCTTATTTCTAATTTGGTTTATTTTTTTATTTTCAGTTTTTTTTCTTATTTTGCTTTAGTGCTGTTTGTCGTGATCTGTTTGCTGTTTTTAATTAGTCTCAGGAATTTAGTTTATGCGATGTAGGAGAGGAGTTGGCATTCCTATCCCTCTGAACCCTGAGATTGAGAGATTGTGCGCATGCAACAGAAAGAGAAAGAGCGGTGATTCCTTAGCAATGGGAGATCGTGAAATAATAATTGGGATGATGAGTTACCACTGCTTTAAGACCACCCCGCAGAACGAGCTTGGGGAACTATGTGATGCCAACCATTACAGGAGTACAGACTTGCATCCGGCTTCCAGCTGTTGAAGCCAATAATTTTGAGATCAAACCAGCCATATTGCACATGGTTCAGAGCTCAGTTCAGTTTGGGGGATTACCGTCTGAAGATCCTCACTTGCATCTAGCAAACTTCATGGAGCTGTGTGCAACCTTCAAATAAAATGGTGTTACTGATGATGCCATTAGATTGAGACTCTTCCCATTCTCACTCAGGGATAGAGCAAAGTGTTGGCTGAACTCATTACATGCGAACTCCATCACTACATGGCAAGACTTAGCCCAAAAGTTTCTTACCAAGTTCTCCCCCCAGCTAAGGCAGCGAAGCTCAGAGGTGAGTTGAATAACTTTTATTAGCTGGAGGGAGAACCATTATATGATGCATGAGAGAGGTTTAAAGACTTGCAGAGAAAGTGCCCACATCATGGGATTGAGAAATGAATGCTAGTCCACATATTTTACAATGGGCTGTGTGGTACAACTCGTATCATCATTGATGCTGCATCAGGAGGTACGTTCATGAAAAAGAGTGCCAATGAGGCACATGATTTGCTAGAGTATATGGCCACAAACAACCATCATGGGGCCGATGAGAGAGCAATGAACAGTAGGAAGGTGACTGGGGTTCATGAGCTAGATGCTATCACTGCATTGACTGCGCATGTAGCTACTTTGAAAAAGCAGATACAACAGAGCACCATAGCAGTTAAAGCAGTTCAGACACCGGTGGATTTTGAGATCTGTGGGGGTCCCCATACTTTTGATAGATGCACAGTAGTAGACCCAAATAATATGCTTGTTGACAGTCAATTTTGACCCGTTTTTTGTATATTTCGTGCAATTTTAAGTATTTTAGCACACCGATTTTTAATCGTTATTTTTGCATATTTTATATAATATTCTATGTTTATTTATTCACAAAATGACATTGCATCTTTTTATTTTTATTTAAGCATTATGTTTTTGTTAATATTATGTTTCTATTATAATAATATTTTGCATCTCTTTAAATAATTAATTGACATCCTGCTTTAATTTTAATCAGACATTAAACATGTCTTAAATATTGCATTTTTGCGTCGGCATTTGCATTTTTATAATTTTGCATCTTGTTAAATAATTTTTCTTTAAATAATTAACTCGCGTCGCATTTTGTCAAACCAGTCCAGTACGGAACCCAATCCGAATCATTCCAATTCAACACAATTTCTATTTCATCCAAACACCCCCTTTTATTTCCCCCCCATTTTTAAATTTCAAACCCACTTTTCATTTCCCCCCTAAAATACCAAACCCTAATCTACTCCCCTATTTATTAATTCTTACCCCCCCTTTATTAAGAGAGGGGGCAGCCAACGTTCAAAAAAAGGAGCCCACAACGTTCAATTTTTAAAAGGGCAGCACAAGTCCAACGTTCAGAAACAAAAAAGAGATCAGCCCTTTTTTTTTTAAAAAAAAAGGGAGAATCATCTCCCTCTCCACTGTCCCTCTACCCACCAGCCCTTCCCGTCGCCACCCTTCGCCGCCCTCCGTCGACATCACCGCGAACACCCACAACCACCACAAGACAACAACAATACCCTCACTTTCTTCCCATTAAAAAAAGAATCACCTCTCTCCTGCCGCCGCCATCGCCACCGACGAATCTCACCATCGCGTGGCGTCGCCCGGCGACCGCGTGGAAGCGACGCCGCTGCCTCTCTCGCCGGTAACGTTGAACATTGTCGATTTAAAACTCCGCGACGTTGGTTTTTCGGCGCTCATTGGATCTGCTTTTGCAATCGTGTTGGGACTGATTTTTATTTATTTTTAGTAATTTAGCCGGAGTTAAAAACTCCGGCGAACTGGTTCGGTGATATTGTGGAGTTTGTGGGCTTGCGTTTGTTTGTTGGACTGATTCTGACTTTTGATAACTTGCCGGAGTTTAAAAACTCCGGCGAATCTGGTTGGCTTTAGTCTTACATTTCAGCACTCAAGGCTTTAGTTTGGGTATCTATCGCGGTTTACTGATTTTGTTTCGTTGTCGGACTTTAACATTTCCGATGACCTTGTTGGCATAATTTTATCGGTGTTGTCGTTTATTTGACCGCTCGTGGCCGCCCCATCGCTTTCGGTTCATGGGTTATCGCTTTCGTTATTTTCCATTGTCCTACGTATCACTTGGTATTTTATTTTATTGACTGATTTTTGAACAAGTTACCACACTTGGTATTTACTGATTTTTGAACAAGTTACTACACTTGGTATTTACTGATTTTTGAACAAGTTACTACTACACTTGGTATTTACTGATTTTTGAACAAGCTACTACACTTGGTATTTTACTGATTTTGAATTTGATACTACACTGTCCAAAGAAGGATTTATCAGTCGATCCGAGGCCTCCGTGGTAAGCGAGACTAATATGTGGGCGAGGAGGAAAGTGAAAAGATTAGACGAGAATGCATAGTATCGCTCACCGTGAGGCGAGTCGACCGCCGTAGAGCGATATCGCTTCTCATGTCTTAGTATCCTCGCATAACACTAGCTGAGCCCACACTATAAAAAAATATATCTTTTACAATATCTTTTACAATATCTTTTACATATATATCTAATATATATGTATATATACATTGTGTTTGTTTGACAATTTATTTATTGTTCATTAACTCTTCTACTAAGTGTCTTTTGCAAATTCTGAGGCTTAATTCCCAAAGTTAAATCATTCGCATAAAATGAAATAAAAGCAAAATGTTGCTAATTTATCTTCATTACATCTTTTATGTTTATTTGCTTTCATTACTATCTTGTTAAATACATATCTATATTAAATATTTGCATGCCTAGTTTAAATATCTCTTGGTTAGTTTAATAATTAGAACACTTTTAGAATTGTAAATTGCATGTTAGCGCAATAATTGTAAAACCTAAGTTTGAACGGACAACCGCAAGTTAGCGGATCATTTAGGATGCCTAACCCCTTCCCTTTAGGATAATAAATAACTCTTACCTAGAATCTCGCATAGCTTTCGCAGACCTTTAAAAATGGAGATCATTCGTAGTATTTTATGCTACATTTTCAGTGTCCTAATTCACTATAATAATTAGGTGGCGACTCCTTAAATATGCAATTTAGGAATCCAACCATGTAGCAGTAATCCCGTTTCCGACTCCGGTCGAAATGGGGCGTTACAGCATGGAGACTCCACTGGGGATTTAAGGTTTTTAACCATAACAGACCTAGGGTTATTACTTGGCATTATTTTTGCATTTAATTTTTGCGTGCTGTATTTTGTTTTATTCATCTTGATTGCTATTTGCTTTACTGCTTTTCTTAAACTGGCATTCCGCTCATATTTCTTCCATTCTGGAAAATTCACACTATCACACACTCACGCGCTGGTGTGCCTCGCGCACCCGCAAATTTCTTTCAAAAAAAAAAAAAAAAAAAAATCCAAATTTTTAGCAGAGTTGGCGCCTGCGCGGAGTTAGATCGGTTCGTCTGATCAGCCGCGTAGCCTTCTCACTCGAGTAGTCCACTCGGGAACCTTGCGTCTAGTAAGCCAAATCTTAGCAAACTTAAGATAGAGCTATACCACCCTTTATTTTAAGGCATACATACATTTACCTTAGGTGGGTCGGTCCTTGGTATCGACACCACAATTAGGAAAACACCAAACTTGTCGACGGGTTTCTCAACCCAACTGCCAACCAGCATATTATGTGTAGCGTGACAATAATAGACAAATCCAAGCCTAATCATGACATGCTGAAATTGGAAAAAGTGCACCGTCATTTGGTCGCCATTTCCAACAAAGGCATTATAGTTGGGCGACTTGGACAAATCCATCATGACCTCGCATATTTGACGTTTAGGTCTACCTCTGGCATAAAGAGGTCCCCATGCATGCTAGGACTCGCTTGCAATGTGGCAATTTATGTGCAATATGTACTTACTAAAAGCTATTTATACTTTTGCAAAATCACTAACGCAGTTTGCTGCATTTTGTCTAAAAAGATTTATCATCTTCCCCAAAGGTCGATTTGTATTTGACTAAGCAATGGCAGAGCATCAATATTTCACAAGATCGAAGGCACGGTCCAGCGACATAACTGATCCAAGGGCATTTGAGCAGAACTGTTACACCCCGTATTTACAGGACATGGTGTAAGAACGTACGTAAGAACTCACAGTGTTAAGATTTGAGACTTGTAAAAATTTCTCGGAATTATGAAATTTTCTAAAACGCATTATTAGACGAATGGGAGGGCGACACGTGTCACCCCCCCTTAAATGGTGTCTTGGACGAAATTACAAGGACAAAAGGGTCATTTGACCCTTGTTAGATAACCAAGTCTTGCAAAGTAGTAGCTTGACAATTTTGACTTGGTCAATGGGACCACTTAGCATGATATTTTAAAGAGATGCATCCAAACCACACATATGTATTTATCTTAGCCCTCCATGTTGTTATATAAGGGTACTAGTAGCAAGACAAGAGTTCCACACTTAGCCAATATTACAACAAATTGGAGGAGCAAGCTTTGAAGCTCTCGGCTTCACCATCTAGGAAAAGAAAAAAATTCGTGCTTGTCCATTAAGCTCCAAACTTTAACCCAAGGTTCATGAGTGTTATGTAAGTGTATCTCAATAGAAAAATCCCTTAAAAAGAGAGTTTTCAGATTAGTCGCAAAGTGAAAACCTAGTGGCTTTTCTAGGTTTTGGATTGGAAGTTGAAGGAAATTTGTTAGTGTTGTTCTAAGGGTCTCAAGAGGCGGATTGAAGTGTCTTGAAGAGGCTCTAAGTTGCTAAGGAGCAACTTCGGTTTTGAAGATTGATTACAATATTGAGGTATAATCTTGTTCTTTGAAAGTGTTACAAGATTATTTTTATTGTTGATTAGCTTTACTTGTTGCTACAGTAAGGGATATGTGTTAAGGTTTATAAGGATTATGGATTGATTGTAGCCTTGGAACCAAAATGTAATGTAAGTCATGTTAAGTCGATTACTAATTGGTCGCTTATTAGAAATCGTCGCATGTTACTTACTTAAAGATTATGGTTGTTATAATCAAATACGACTTGATATCATGTTATGTTAACAATTTGGATTGAAATGGAAATTTGATAAGAATTGGTACGGTCGAACTCAAGGTGGCGAATTTGGACTTTTAGTTTATTATTCATTTGTATTGACTACTTTCTAAATTGTGAGCCAATTGAACATTTAGTTATGCATTTGTATTGGACTACTTTCTAAATCGCGAGCCAATCGGGTCATGAAGTTATGCATTTGTATTGGACTACTTTCTAAATTGTGAGCCAATCGGGTCATTTAGTTATGCATTTGTATCGACTACCTTCCATATTGTTGTGAGCCAATCGGGGCTGTTTGGTTATTGTATTTCGCCTTGAAAAAGGTGGCAAAGTAAGTAGAAACAAAGGAGGTCTTTGTCCGATTTTCCGTAGAGAATTTAGTGACTTGGCACTTAGGAGATTCTACGCTTAAAGTATGAGGTTAATGGACGATTGGCCATGATAGGTCAAGTACTAAGTTTAGCGTATCCTACTTGAAGAATGGAATAGCTCAAGGTTGAAGTACTTTGGAGCATTTTGCTATTTGTCGCTAGTCGTCGCGAGGTATGTGAACCCCTTCTTTCTTTGGCATGATCCTACGTATGAAATATCCACGTGATAGTATTTCAAGATTTCTTCTACTCTTAGAAGTTAAGAAGTATTTACATTGTTGAATCTAAGTTAAGAGTATGTTTAAATTGTCCTAAGTCCTTACTAGGTCTTATGGGAGACGTTGGTAAGAACGGTTAGGAAGTTATGAGCTTTGATTTAAAGGCTATGTGTCTTGATTTGTTTAAAGTAAGTAAGTGGATTTTATGTTCGAAAATGACTAGAATTTATATGAGAAAAAGGGTTTTATTTTAAAAGTGAAAGTTATATGGTTTTAAGAGAAGAAGTTACTTGGTTTTGGAAGTGTATGGAACTTTGTATAGTTGTTTATAAGTATAAGTAAGTGGACTTTAAAGAATGTACGTTATAAGGTTTTAAGACTATGAACTTTGGTTGTCTTCTAAGGATTATGAAACTTTATTTTTTTTATTGTGGACTTGATTTCTAAAGTATTGTTGACATGATTTCAAAGAGTATATGACTTGAAGTTTGATAATTCTTTTAAGTACGTATGTACGTAGTATGGTTGGGTTTAGTTTCCCTAATGTTGCAAGAATTAAGTGCCTTAAGTTCTCTAATATGAAAGAACGTTATAATAGCTTTATGGGAAGTTGTTATGACGACTTAAGAAGAAGTAATAATACGATTTAAAAGATTATGTAAGGAAAATACACCGAGCCTACAACAGGCCTGGACACGTTATGAAATACACCGAGCCTACGAATAGGCCGGACACGTTATGAAATACACCGAGCCTACAAATAGGCGGATTACGTTATGAGATACACCGAGCCTACACATAGGCCGGACACGCCATATTACCCCGAGCCTACACATAGGCCGTTACGTCACAGTACACCGAGCTCCACAGGAGGGCCGGATTATGCTACATGATTCCACAGTACACCGAGCTCCACAGGAGGGCCGGATTATGCTACATGATTCCACAGTACACCGAGCTCCACAGGAGGGCCGGATTATGCTACATGATTCCACAGTACACCGAGCCCCACAGCGGCCTGGATTATGTCACATGATTCGTCAAGACACCGTGTCCCGCAAACGGGCGGATTATGTTATGTAAGATAAGTAAGTTATGTGGAAAAACTTGATTAACCTCTTAAGTACGTATGTAAGAATATGATGTTAAATCTTATGGAAAGAAGGAATGGAACGGTTAATATACGAGTGATTTCAGGAGTTAAAAATGGCATTCTTTGTACGCTTATGATTTGATTCTTGCACGTTATTTCGCTCCATATTCTGCACTGTTGCATCGACTTCTTCGGGCCGCTCATGCCCGCAGTTTAGGTACACATGGTGGATCCGCGAGCTTAGGATCCCGCTCAAAGAAGTCGAGATGGCTCCGTGTTCCGAGTTGTCACGCTTATGTTTATTCAGGGTACGGCGGGCCTTGTCCCGCCACGCTTGTTATGTTAAAACTCTAGAGGTCCGTAGTCACATATCAGTGGGTCGCTTTGTAAAAAGGAGGCAATCGCCGCTTTATGTATGACGTCTGCGAAGGTAGCCCT
This sequence comes from Przewalskia tangutica, assembly GCA_029844215.1. Classification (NCBI taxonomy): domain Eukaryota; kingdom Viridiplantae; phylum Streptophyta; class Magnoliopsida; order Solanales; family Solanaceae; genus Przewalskia; species Przewalskia tangutica. The sequence goes on along the minus strand of CM056735.1, from coordinate 85,250,100 downwards.
ATCGGCTAACTCGTTGTTTTATTATCGTTGTTTTATTTTAATAAGTTTCATGTATGTTCACCGATTATCTCTCGATGTATACCGTAAGTGGTGCCTGTGTAGGGCACCGCCGCGCCTGTGGTCGGGTCGTGATAAGAACGAAGCCGGAACTCGCCTTGGTTCCTATAGGCAAAGCAAGCGGTCTCGTAAAAGAAAAGCAAAGATAGATCTGATCGAGCACTCGCCCGCCATCGCAAAGAAATGGCAACCCTACAGCCGAAATCGAAGGCCCTAAACATCACTACATACAAGCAACTATATTGAGACCCACTTTAGGCCAGACACCCTTTTCAAAACTGGGACAATGTAGGAAACCGGACAGGGATTGCAAGTCCAAACAGGCCAGGCACGCAGATGCCAAGGAACAAGGCTAAGTCGATACGAATCGACTTCAAAAACTCACAAATTTTCTTTGAGCGCAGTGTTCTTCATATTAATGTAGAAGTGCAATAGCCGAAAGAGAAAATACGGCGAAAAGTTTCTTCGTATTAGCAGCAACAGCAGAAAGCAACAAAGGCAGAGGATGACAACAATCCAAAGTCCGCAGCAAAAGCAGCAGCAGAAAGGGGCATCAACAATCGGCAGTCAAAGTTCAAAGTTCCGCAACAAAACCTAGCGCATCAACTCGGGCATAAAGTCAAATTGGCAACTCGCGCATCACGCCCAACAAAGGCATCATGACAATTCGTCAGTTGCGACATTTAGCATGTCCGTGCAAGGACAACATCTCAGTATTCATCTGGCGTATCAGGGACGACATCTCTACCCATAAAATTGCACTTCTCATATACATTTATCATTTCGTTTAAACAGGTATACACTAACGTTTTTCTCAAGCTTAGCTTGCAGGAGCATTTATTCTACAGGAGCAGCAGCAACACGTCCAGGCAACGACGTTATCAGCACAACAAGTCCACGCAACGACGCCAGCAGCAACACGTCCAAGCAACGACGTTATCAGCACAGCAAGTCTACGCAATGACGTTATCAACATTATGTCCAGGCAACGACATCATCAGCACAGCAAGTCCACGCAACGACGCCAGCAGCAATACGTCCAGGCAACGACGTCATCAACATTGTGTCCAGGCAACGACATCATCAGCACAGCAAGTCCAGGCAACGACGTTATCAGCATTGTGTCCAGGCAACGACACCATCAGCACAGCAAGTCCATGCAACGACGCCAGCAGCAACACGTCCAGGCAACGACGTTATCAGCACAACAAGTCCACGCAACGACGCCAGCAGCAACACGTCCAGGCAACGACGTTATCAGCACAACAAGTCCACGCAACGACGCCAGCAGCAACACGTCCAGGCAACGACGTTATCAGCACAGCAAGTCTACGCAATGACGTTAGCAGCAATACGTCCAGGCAACGACGTTATCAGCACAGCAAGTCTACGCAATGACGCCAGCAGCAACACGTCCATGCAACGACGTTATCAGCACAACAAGTCTACGCAACGACGCCAGCAGCAACACGTCCAGGCAACGACGTTATCAGCACAGCAAGTCCACGCAACGACGCCAGCAGCAATGCGTCTACGCAACGACGCCAGCGGCAACACGTCCAGGCAACGACGTTATCAGCAAAACAAGTCCGAAAATGACGCTATCATCAGCATATCACATCTACGGAAGGACGATTTCTATACTCTCGAAATTGCATTTCTTATTCATGCTTTATTACTCTGTCTTAGCAGTTATGCACTAACTCTTTCTTGAGCTTTAGTCTACAGGGACAGTTGCAGCAAGGACAACATATCCGCATTCACAATCGCAACACGTCCGTGCAAGGGCGAAATCACAGCATTTGCGGCAGGCATCACATTTTCGCAGGATAGCATTTTTATACTCAAACAGTTACATTGCATATAAATTCATGCGTTATCATTTGCCTTAACAGTTATGCACTAACCGTTTGTTTAAGTCTTAGCATACAGGAACAGGAGCACAACGTGGAACTACCTCTTACAGCGAACCGAAGCAATTTGTACCTCGAATGTCGATCCGCTCTCCTCCAGCATCCTGCAACGCCAATGACCCCAGTGTCATCATAATTCGACACTGGGACAATTTTTAAATCTGCTCCCGCTTTGGTTTTAATTTTTCAATATAACCCAAAGTGTCATCATAATTCGACATCGACATTTTTTAATCAAGGCTACCTTTACTTTTTACTTTAGCATCGCAACAACTCAGTGTCATCATAATTCGACACTGGGACATTTTTAATCAAGGCTACCTTTACTTTTTACTTTAGCATCGCAAACAATCCAAAGGCTGTAATAATTCGACATCGACTTTTTAAATCTGCGCTTTGCTTTTTATTTTCAAAGATCACAAAGAACCCAAAGGTCATCATAATTCGACATCGACATTTTTAAATCAAGGCACTTTACTTTTACTTTAGCATCGCAACGACCAAAGGTCATCATAATTCGACATCGACAATTCTAAGTCCGCATCATCCCTACTTTTGAATTCTAGTTTATAAACAGACAAAATTGGCATGAGTCAACGTCTTTGTCCAAGACTCTTCCATCATCTCCGCATAAAAGAGGACATACTGCTGATACCAATTTTGACCCGTTTTTTGTATATTTCGTGCAATTTTAAGTATTTTAGCACACCGATTTTTAATCGTTATTTTTGCATATTTTATATAATATTCTATGTTTATTTATTCACAAAATGACATTGCATCTTTTTATTTTTATTTAAGCATTATGTTTTTGTTAATATTATGTTTCTATTATAATAATATTTTGCATCTCTTTAAATAATTAATTGACATCCTGCTTTAATTTTAATCAGACATTAAACATGTCTTAAATATTGCATTTTTGCGCTAAGATTTGCATTTTTATAATTTTGCATCTTGTTAAATAATTTTTCTTTAAATAATTAACTCGCGTCGCATTTTGTCAAACCAGTCCAGTACGGAACCCAATCCGAATCATTCCAATTCAACACCATTTCTATTTCATCCAAACACCCCCTTTTATTTCCCCCCCATTTTTAAATTTCAAACCCACTTTTCATTTCCCCCCTAAAATACCAAACCCTAATCTACTCCCCTATTTATTAATTCTTACCCCCCCTTTATTAAGAGAGGGGGCAGCCAACGTTCAAAAAAAGGAGCCCACAACGTTCAATTTTTAAAAGGGCAGCACAAGTCCAACGTTCAGAAACAAAAAAGAGATCAGCCCTTTTTTTTTTTAAAAAAAAGGGAGAATCATCTCCCTCTCCACTGTCCCTCTACCCACCAGCCCTTCCCGTCGCCACCCTTCGCCGCCCTCCGTCGACATTACCGGCGAAACACTTACAACCACCAACAAGACAACAACAATACCCCACCTCTTCCCATTAAAAAAGAATCACCTCTCTCCGCCGCCACATCGCCACCGACGAATCTCACCATCGCGGTGGCGTCGCCCGGCGACTCGCCAGGAAGCGACGCCGCCGCTCTCTCTCTCCGGTAACGTTGAACATTGTCGTATTTAAAACTCCGCGACGCTGGTTTTTCACGCTCGCTGGATCTGCTTTTGCACCGCGGTTGTTGGGACTGATTTTTATTTAGTTTTAGTAATTTAGCCGGAGTTAAAAACTCCGGCGAACTGGTTCGGTGATATTGTGGAGTTTGTGGGCTTGCGTTTGTTTGTTGGACTGATTCTGACTTTTGATAACTTGCCGGAGTTTAAAAACTCCGGCGAATCTGTTGGCTTTAGTCTTACATTTCAGCGACTCAAGGCTTTAGTTTGGGTATCTATCGCTTCATCGATTTTGTTTCGTTGTCGACTTTAACATTTCCGATGACCTTGTTGGCTTCATTTTATCGTTGTTGTCGCTTATTTGACTGCTCGTGGCCGCCCCATCGCTTTTCGCTCATGGGTTATCGCTTTCGTTATTTTCCATTGTCCCACAGATCACTTGGTATTTTATTTTATTGACTGATTTTTGAACAAGTTACCACACTTGGTATTTACTGATTTTTGAACAAGTTACTACACTTGGTATTTACTGATTTTTGAACAAGTTACTACTACACTTGGTATTTACTGATTTTTGAACAAGCTACTACACTTGGTATTTTACTGATTTTGAATTTGATACTACACTGGCCAAAGAAGGATTTATCCGTCGATCTGGAGGCCTCCGTGGTAAGCGAGACGGAATATGTGGGCGAGGAGGAAAGTGAAAAAGATTAGACGAGAATGCATAGTATCGTTCACCAGGAGGCGAGTCGACCGCCGCCGTAGCGATATTGGCTTCTCATGTCTTAGTATCCTTGGCATAACACTAGCTGAGCCCACACTATAAAAAAATATATCTTTTACAATATCTTTTACAATATCTTTTACATATATATCTAATATATATGTATATATACATTGTGTTTGTTTGACAATTTATTTATTGTTCATTAACTCTTCTACTAAGTGTCTTTTGCAGGTACCCGGAGGCGCACCCCAAAGTTAAATCATTCGCATAAAATGAAATAAAAGCAAAATGTTGCTAATTTATCTTCATTACATCTTTTATGTTTATTTGCTTTCATTACTATCTTGTTAAATACATATCTATATTAAATATTTGCATGCCTAGTTTAAATATCTCTTGGTTAGTTTAATAATTAGAACACTTTTAGAATTGTAAATTGCATGTTAGCGCAATAATTGTAAAACCTAAGTTTGAACGGACAACCGCAAGTTAGCGGATCCTTTAGGATGCCTAACCCCTTCCCTTTAGGATAATAAAGAACCCTTACCTAGAATCTCGCATAGCTTTCGCAGACCTTTAAAAATGGAGATCATTCGTAGTATTTTATGCTACATTTTCAGTGTCCTAATTCACTATAATAATTAGGTGGCGACTCCTTAAATATGCAATTTAGGAATCCAACCATGTAGCAGTAATCCCGTTTCCGACTCCGGTCGAAATGGGGCGTTACAATGCTCATAGAGCAGGTTCAAGGAGTGGGGAATTTTTAGAGACCCTACAATAACCCTTACTCCAATACGTACAATCAGGGGTGGATAAATCACTCAAACTTTTCGTGGAAGAATGAACAGGGGCAGCAAACACAATTTAAGAGCCAAAACCAGAACCAGTAGCCACAAGAGAAACCTGACGAGCTAAAAGCAGCATTGCTGATACTTACAAATTCGCAGACCCAGTTCATGACAGAAACTAGGTCATCTATCCGAAACTTGGAGGCACAAGTTGGACAGCTGGCGAGCATAATGAATAATAGTGAACAAGGAAACCTTTCCAGCGATACTGTGGTGAATCGAAGGGAGCAGTGTCAGGCAATAAGCCTGAGGAGCGGAAAATAGTTAGAACATGGTGCACCTAAAGCAGTTGCTGAAAAAAAGAGAAAATTGGAGAAAGCAGCTGAGGCAGAGAAGGAGGGGGTTACTGATGACCGCCCTATTTTAGAGAAGGCCCCACCCACAGTAATGAGGGAGTACACAAACAAAATCCCTTACCCTCAAAGAATGTAGAAGAAGGCTTTGGACAAGCAGTTTTCGAAATTTTTGGAGGTATTTAAAAAACTGCACATGAACCTTCCTTTCATTGAATCTCTAGATCAGATGCCAGCTTATGTGAAATTCATGAAAGACATCATGTTTAAGAAGAGAAAGCTGGCGGACTATGAGAGAATAACACAGACAGAGGAGTGCAGTTCTATCATGCAAAAAAGACTTCCCCCTAAATTGAAAGATCCATGGAGTTTCACTTTACCTTGCACCATAGGGAGTTTTACATGCAAGCAAGACTTATGTGATTTGGGGGCAAGTGTCAACCTAATGCCCCTCTCTGTGTTCAGAAGACATGGCTTGAGGGAGGTAAGGCCAACCACAGTCATCTTGCAGCTGGCTGATCGTTCAGTTGTGCATCCCCAAGGAATTATCGAATATGTGTTGGTGCAAGTGGGTAAATTCATCATTCCTGCTGATTTCCTCATTTTAGACATAGAGGAAGATGAAAATATGCCCATGATCCTTGGGAGACCATTCCTAGCCACAGGGCGAGCCCTAATTGATGTTGAAAATGGGGAGTTAAAGCTAAGAGTTCAAGGTGAGGAAATGATGTTTAAAGTCTTCAAGCAGCCCACTGAACCTCAAGTTGATGCTAGATGCTTTGTCGTTGGTGTAGTTGATAAAAAAGGCTCCTCATGAAAGTTTCAAGGGTACTGATGTCCTTGATGGTAAGAATTATGCACCCGTAAATGATGTTGTGGATGAGAACAAGGGAATGAATCCTCTTGAAATGAGCCATGTGAAAAAGAAAAGGGGAAGGAGGAGAATGATGCTAAAGTGGATATGCGGAGGGGACACTCTACCCCTTGATCTAGTAAGTAATCTGCGTCCGGCTACAAGACGTTAAAGATAGTGCTACTTGGGAGGCAACCCAATATTTTAATTATGTTATTTCAATTTTTGTTTCAGTTTGTTTTATTTTATTTTGAACAGTCTCACAATCTGGTATGCTACTGTTTTTGGATGACTGATGAAAGGCAGGACTCACTTCGAAGGGTGAATGGTTAAAAATGCAGAAAACTGAAGACACTGGAATTTTTCGGCAATTAGCACCGCGGTGCCTCCATCAACTTTGTGCACAATAATTTGGTCTTCCTCCCAGAACTCCACTATGACCGCTGTGTTGTGTCAGTAAGTTGTCCCTCATTATTTTTAGTCTTCACACATTGGGGATAATGTGTCGATTGAGTGTCTTATTTTGTTTTGAGTCTTTTTGTTGTTTTATGTGTTCATGAGTCAATTTTTTTTATGGAGCAAACATGTTATAGTTGCTAACGATATTGAGTGGATAAAGTAGGATAATATAATAGAATTGAAAGTAAAAATATGTATGCTTAAGTTAGATATGTCAAAAATTCATGACATCTAATTATTTGGGATATTTGTGCTTAGCCTATGTGTGTTAGTTATGGAAAGAAAGGTTGAGAAATGTCTAGAAAATCTGTTTGCTTGTTATTTGAGGCGAAATAGTTAAGATGTACATGTTTAGAGAGATGATTCAGACATTTCTTTGATAGCTCTTCTGACCATTCATTACATATCCTGACATAAATTGTATCATTAGTCAGCCCCTTTGAGACTAAAATAAGATCTTTCTTTGACACCCTATGATTCCCTGTTTGTGTCATAAGCAATAATTGAAAGAAAAGAGGGGAGAAAATAGGTATGAAATTGAAAAGAAAGTCAAAAGGAAGGAAAAAGAGTTGAATGAAAATGCTTATGGTACGTAATTGAGCCTAAATGTCTACTTTTACCTATCCCTGCCTAAGCCTACATTACAACCAGTGAAAGTCCTGATGATCTTTTAATATGTATGTCTATGATTAATAGAGAATAACAAGTAAACAGATCTATAGCATTTGGGAAAGATGGAATGAGATTGACATGCATAGGTTAGATATTTGTATTTCCAATTGATCATGATCTAAGTGAATTTGCGAAATATCTAACTTGAAATTCTAGATTGCTAATTATTCATGCTATGTATGTTCTAACATATTATCCCAACTTCCATTCATGATTTTGAAGAAGCATTGCTATAACTATTTGATCCATTTCATAGAGTCTTTTATTTAACTTTGTTTTTATTTTTGTTTTTGTTTTGTGCTTTACTCGAGGGCGAGTAAAGTGTAAGTTTGGGGTGTTTGTTAAGTGTATTTTGTATACACTTTTGAGTCATTTTTAGTTAGTATTTTACTCTTTTATTTTGCGTTTAGTATAGTGTTAGGTGTGTTTTTCTTTCGTTTGTGTCATAAAGGAGAAAATACTACTTTTGAGGATGAAATGAGCTTAACTGAGGATGAAAATTGCACAAGCACAACCCAAGGAACGGCTAAGAAGCCAAGAAGAATGTAAGAAATCCGCACATTCCAACAAGTCGAGAGGCACCGCTGCGTTCGCCCAAGAGCACCGCGTCAAGAATTAGCACCGAGACGTAAAATTTCCAGAAAGTCCGAAATTGAAACACAGTCGAAGGCACTGCGGTCCTGGCTAGAGGCACCGCAGTGCCATATGTCTAGTGAGCTACATTGTTTCATCTTTCAAACTAACATGTGGGTTCACAACCGTAGGAATGATCTCCCTAGTTTTGGTATGTGCTTGCTGAACTGCTGTGTCAGTTGTGCTTAATGCGAAGCACTTATTGCTGGCCTGGGACTCAATGGTGGATTTGAACACCTTGAATACCATCTCTTCTTCCTGAACCCTCAGTCTTAATTCTCCTTTCTCCACATCGATTAGGGCTCTACCCGTTGCAAGGAATGGTCTCTACAAAATGATGGGTATTTCGTCATCTTCCTCCATGTCAAGAATGAGGAAGTCTGTTAGGAAGAAGATCTTTCCCACCTTGACAAGAACATCTTCCACTATGCCTCTGGGGTGCACCACGGTTCTGTCAGCCAGCTGCAAATTAACTGTGGTTGGTTTGGCTTCCCCCACACCCAATCTCTTGAACACAGACAGAGGCACGAGATTGATACTAGCCCCTAAGTCATAAAGTGTCTTGTTGCATGTTACTTTGCCAATAGTGCTGGGCAGGGTGAAGCTTCCTGGATCTTTCAACTTAGAAGACAGTTTCTTTTGTAAGATGGCGCTGCACTCCTCTGTCAGTGCTACTATCTCATAATCCGTCAACCTTCTCTTTTTCCCAAGTATCTCATTCATGAATTTGAAGTATGCGGGCATTTGTTCTAACGCCTCAATGAAGGGGATATTGAAGTGAAGCTTCTTAAATACCTCCAAGAACTTGGAGAACTGCTTGTCTATGGCATTCTTTAGGAGCCTCTGAGGGTAAGGGATTCTATAAGTGTATTCCCTCAAAGGTGCTGCTGGAGCTTTTTCAACTGTAGGGTGGTCCTTAGTGACGCCCTCCTTTCCTTCCTCAACTGCTTTCTCACGCTCTTTCTCATGAACCACTGCGGGTTGGGGAGCAACCTGCTCCAACTGCTTTCCACTCCTTAACTACACTACCTGACACTGCTCTCTTGGATTGACCTTTTTATTGCTTGGGAGAGTACCCTGCGGCCTGTTGGTTACCATCTTCTCCAGTTGCCCAACCTGCATTTCCAGGTTCCTGAGAGGACACGGTTTCGCATGAACCGATTCTCGCGAATTGGTGAGTGTAAGCAATGCAACCTCATCTCATCGCCTTTCTCCTTGTGTAGGTGGTCTAAATCTGGAATGAGGTAGCTGATTCTGCTTTCACGATTTTGGTAATTACCTTGATATGGTTGTTGCTGGGCCTGGTCGTTCCTCCACAAAAATTTAGGGTGATTTCTCCACCTTGGATTGTATGTGTTGGAATTATAAGGCCGCTGAAAGTTCCCAACTGTCGGAACCTGTTCCATTGACACATTATTAGGGTCCACTGATGTGCATCTGTCAAAGGAGTGCGGTCCACCAAAAATCTCACAATTTACTGACATCTAGACGACATTCACATACATAGTGTTCTGCTGTAGTTGCTTAGTCAGAAGGGCCACTTGTGCATTCAGGGCAGTGATGGCATCTAATTCATGTATGCCCATAGTCTTCCTGCTATTCACTGGCCTGTTATCTGCCCCTTGATGATTGTTGGCAGCCATGTATTCTAGTAACTAATGTGTCTCATTGGCACTCTTTCTCGTGAACTCTCCCCCTGCTGCAGCATCAATGATGGTACGAGTAGTACCACTCAACTCATTATAAAAAATGTGGACTAACATCCACTTCTCTATGCCATGATGTGGACATTTCCTTTGCAGAAAACCACTCTCATGCGTCGTAGAGTGACTCATCATCCACCTGGTAATAATTGTTTAACTCTCCCCTTAACTTTGTCGCTTTTGAAGGAGGGAAGAACTTTGCAAGAAACTTTTGGGCTAGGTCCTGCCAGGTGGTGACGAAGTTGGCAGGTAGTGAGTTCAACCATCTATTGGCTCTGTCCCTAAGTGAGAATGGGAAGAGCCTCAATCTAATGATATCGTCAGTAACGTCATTGTACTTGAAAGTGACACAGCTCCAGAAAGTTGACAATGTGCATATGAGGGTCTTCAGATGATAATCCCCCAAACTGTACTGTGTTCTGGACCATGCTCAGGATGGCTGGCTTGATCTCCAAGTTGTTTGCCCCTATTGCTGGGAGTCTGATGCATGTTTGTGCACCAGTAACCGTGGGCAGAACATAATCTCCCAAACTTCTTTCTGCTGGGACCGGTATTGGCTTCTCTACCTGTTCAGGAACCTCGTTGTTTGCCCCATTTTGATTCGGTGGTTGGTTGTCCATGGTCACTGAATCAGCTATCCTTTTATTTCGCCTATTTTGCTTGCATGTTTTCTCAATTTCAGGGTTGAAGGGAACAAGTGTATCTGCTTCTCTCCTTCTTCGCATACACTAAATCCCTGAAATAGACAAAAATCAACAAACAAATCAAGGAAATAAGGTTCTAACAGTAAAAAAAATAAAAAAAATAAAGCCAAAGTAGAAATAAAAATAGATGGTTCGATATTAGAAGTACGTCAGTCCCCGGCAACGGCGCCAAAAACTTGTTAGGACCGTGTTCAATTGCTCACACAAGTGTACGTATCGTTCACAAGTAATATAGTCTGTAAGACCGAGTTTATCTTCCACAACGATTGGTTTCTAATTACCGAACATCTATTCTAGATTATTTATTTGGCAAACGATATTTGATTTGGTTTTTTATCTAACTACTAGAATAATTGCGAGAAGTAATCTAAATTATTGGGGTTTAATCAGTTATGAATGAATTAGGGCTTCCAAAATCCTCGACTATCCACTCTATTCAATCCTTAATGCAACTAGAATGACTTCTTCTTCTACGTTAAGATAGCGGTTAACTAGACTGTCTTATAATCCGGTTATGATATATAATCGCTCAACCCCAATGCAGAACCCTTCTATATTTCTATGATAGGATTTATCACATAGGAGGATTAAGAACAGTAACCTATAATGCTATACAAGTATCGGGGTACTTTCGTCTGCGATTTTAACCTATGTCTATTCAATCACAGCATATTCAAATATCTCCTCTCGGTTCTTGATTCGAAATCATATAGATTATGATAATTAGTGATCAATTAACTATCAAAAATTCATACCAATTATTGAATAAATCTTAATCAAGTGAAGAAGAAATCAAACTAATGCATTAAGTCATGAGATAAAGTTTCAAGCGATTCAAAAGGAAAGCCCTAATAAAGGGTTTAGCTCCTAACCATAGTCACGGTAAGAACTAATACAATTCCAAATATAAACTGAATTAAAAAGAAAGAAAGAAAAGTACTGCGAACTAAAGTCTCCAATTGTAGCTTTCAATCCTTGCCCTGTGATGTGTTGTGTGTTAGAATGACCAACTTCCCTCATAGAATAATCCCTAGTGCTTAAGTATGTTGCAAATTTCTTGCCATCTGGACCATTCTGCCCTTGGCCAAATCCACTTCGGATTTTGAATTTTCCGCATCGGCACCGCGGTTCTGCAGAGTGGCACCGCGATGCCGAAAGTCCTGCGGGTTCTCTGATATTCTGGCACTGCCGTCCTGCTGTTGGGCACCGCGGTGCTGCTTTGTATTTGTTCGAATCTCCAATTTTCAACTTTTTTCTGCCTCGGGGCCCTCCTTTTATGCCCATTTTTCGCTCCTTTTCGTCATTTTACCTTTTTGAACCGTTGTGACTCAAAAGAAATGAAAACAACCCTAACACTACACTTATTTAAATGAAAATGGGAAAAGTACTAACTGAAAATAACTCAAAAAGCGTATATAAAATACGCCTAACAGTGAAGTTACTCAACTTCTTTTCACGCTTTGTATAAAGCGGAAGACTCCGATTCCCTCACGAATCAGCCGATGCAAGTTAGAGTATTTTATAAGATACACCATTCACATTCTCTTGTGGATATGTCATTCTTCATATCCAATGTCCAGTTTGCATCGTTGTGTTCTCCCAGAACGACCGGACATGCGGAATACCATAATCCATAGATTAGTGAACATCTCAGATATCGTCATATTTGTCTTAGTGACATTCAGTAATTGTTTCCAAGATCATGAGTGAACATGGTTCAACTGGTTGATTTGGCAAGTGATATCAGGTCGAGTGTAGTTATCCTTTGAACTATCTGAGACCTGTACATATCACTCCTGGTATGTGGGTGCACCATGATTCTAGTCAGTTTTATGACTTCTATCCATTGGTGACTTCAACGAGACTGTCAATCTACAACACACATGAGTTTGAGACTAGACCAGTCCGTTTAAACGTCTTAACGTTTGTGATACCCATATCTTTAATATTGAAACTTTATTTCAATATGACTTTCACTTTCGGATTGTTGGTTTTCTAATTCAGATTCAATATCTCTGTTATCAGATTTATTGTTTCTGCTTTATCTGAAACTTCCAGGACCAAAATGTAAATATTTCAGGGACTGTAAGAAAGTTCAGGAAAAAGCCCAACACTTCTATAGACCAACATTGATCCTTCTTTTCCAACTCTATGGTTAGGAGGTTGTCTTAATATCCAAACCATGCATGACCGCGGTGGCCCTGTATATCAAGCTATTCTCGAGGGAGCACATATGCAGGTAGCCGAGGTCTTATACTCTTCATTAGGTCCATCTACCTTATAGTCAATATGAGTATCCATTTTTTACAACCCAAAGGTTATTTTCCCGGAGGAAGGTTAACCATTAGTATGGTTCTATAAGATGGATTCTATTCTTTTCCTTTCCAGAGTCGTGCTTCTGGAATAGACAAAGCTACTACAATAGTCTTTGGTTTATTCTTAACCAAACAGGCTAGAAGGTCTAAGCCAAGTTCAACCCCCTCTTTACTCTGTACCGGTTCAACCTTAGAGCCCTGAGTCCTATGGATCTAGAACACTAATTCTGGATTATCAGGCCCTCGTAGGTTCTTTGTTAACCTCGAGCAAATACTTCTTTTCCCTTCTCAAGGGAAGATACCTTCAAAGAATTCAGAATTATTTGACACCAAGAGGCGATAATCACAACTGTCATTTGCAGATCCAGTGGATATGCAGTCTATAGTCTTAGGTCCAATTTGACCTATTTCGGTGTTCTAACCTCAGCCAAACAACCGATCCATAACGGACTCCGTTTATGGGAGCAAAAGTGCCTCTTGACTTACAGTGTGAATGAGACTCTTCACTTGTAATGTGAACATGACTCTTCACTTGTAATGTGAACGTGACTCTTCACATGTAGTGTGAACGAGACTCTTCACTTGTAATATGAATGTGACTCTTCACATGTAGTGTGAACGAAACTCTTCACTTGTAATGTGAATGTGACTCTTCACAGGTAGTGTGAACGAGACTCTTCACTTGTAATGTAATCATGACTCTTCACATGTTATATGAACGAGACTCTTCACTTGTAATAGGAACGAGACTCTTCACTTGCAGTATGAATGTACCTCTTTACCTGTAATGTGAACGAGATTCTTCACTTGTAATGTCAACGTGACTCTTCACTTGCAGTGTGAGCGAGACTCTTCACATGTAGTGTGAGCGAGACTCTTCACATGTAATGTGAACGTGACTCTTCACATATAGTGTGAATGAGACTCTTCACTTGTAGTGTTGACGTGACTCTTCACTTGCAGTGTGAACGAGACTCTTCACATGTAGTGTGAACGAGACTCTTCACATGTAATGTGAACGTGACTCTTCACATATAGTGTGAACGAGACTCTTCACTTGTAGTGTCTTCCCTCTAGTTTATACAACTCTGTAAATCACTCACGTAGGTGTGACTAGGTTCTAGAGGGGCGGTTCTTCTTTCGCTATTTTGTTGACGGAATGGAAAGGTAATTTTGCCACTTCGACTACCTCATGTTTATTTTGAGGATTTATGTCGACAGACGACAACAATCTCAACTTCTTGCCCGTGAAAATGACGCAATTGGAGAATGTTTCCGGTTAATGGAGAATTAGTACTCCAGCCTTTGGCTATGTAATGGAGATTGAATGCTGGTTCAACTCACCAGAAGCCATCTCAAAAGTCACAAGACTCTTGGATCTCAAAAACCGGAATTCTAGGTTTTTTGTCTATTGATTCTGGGTTTTAGCGCCGCGGCTTAGTCAGACTGACGCCGTGGCTCCACACTATCAGAGGCATCACCGCGGCTCTGTCACCATGGCGCCGCGGTGCTAAGGTGGCAGTAGCTTCGACTGACCCCTCTGGTCAGGGATCGCCGCGACCCTAATTCAGGCGCCGCGACCCCTTCCCAAAATCAACCCATTTGAGTTTTGATGTTTTTGCACGCCGATGCATTGGATCATTTTATCCACAACCTTGTTGTCAAGATTCAAATGTATTAACCTTGTCTTGCCCAACAATAGCCTTAACCTTCCGGTTATTTAAGATTTGAATATTCTAGCCCACCAGTCGCCCGTAGGTTTTGTATGACTGAGTATATATTGGCCCACCTTATCGGGTGTCCAATTATATCTTATGAAGGATCTTTTGTCCGATAGTGTGACAGGTTCATATATTAACATCCTATCAAGCGAAAGATCTTCTGTTGGTAACGGTGACAGGTTTAACTTATTTTTAATCTTCTTCCCCTTATACCGTTAGACCGGATCGTATAGAATCGGTTTCTATAATTCAATCACTAGGTGGGAAGAGTGTGAAGTTAAAATTATGATTTAAAGACTTATGGAATGTGACTTTTTAAGAAACCTTTTCATATTCCATTTCTTGCCTTTATTCAGAAACCTTTTAACTTCATAATTGACAAAGAAGAAATTCTTACCTTAAAGTAGCATTTCCTAACACACGAATCTCCTTGCGACATCTTTCTCTTCGTGTTTTTAACACACGTTCACGAGATCTTCTTTTGATCACTATTATAATCTTGTCTTAAATTGTTGGATATTTTGTGTATCTACATGTACATTTGGGGAATAGTTAAACTAACTATAAGTGATCTAAAGACTATATTAAGGAGATCATCAAAACATCATTACAATAATATTATCTAGTTACAATCTTTATGTATCTAGGTTTTTTAATCTCTTTGTCAGCAACCATCAAGTCTCTTGACGTGGTGTCCGTAGATTCAACCGTTGCATGCTTCATTTGGACTATCGGGCAACAACTTCAACTGCTGCAAGCTTTTGATCCTTATGTCTGAAATAAGAACTCAAACAAAAATTGGTTAATTTTCACCACACGCTGAGTCAAGGGTTATGTTACACCCCGTAATTCCAGGGCATATAAGTGAGAACGTAAGTGAGAAAATGCGATTTGAAGGTTGAAAGGAAAGTATGTTTACATTTTTCGAATATGGAATTTTTTTGGATACAACGGATGTGACGACAAAAATATATTAACTAGTGGTTAAATTCCTTCCAATGGATTTATGGACTTAGTATTGTATTATGGAGTCTTGGCATTGATAATATGGGGTCCACCGAAAATTTCACAATTTTGTGGGCCCATCAAAATTTTAAGAATTTTGGACTAAGTATGGAATTATTTTTGTGAAGAGAATTATGGGCGAATTAGAGGGTGACATGTGTCCCTCCCCACTTGTGTAACAAAGCTCCAATTATATCTATGTATTGCAAGATTTGGCTAAGTGTGGGAGATATTATTGTGATGAGAAAAACAAGTGGACAAGTGGGTCTACAAGGGTCCCCCTCCACTTGTCCTACAAGCTCCAAGTAGATACAAGTCTTGCAAGACTTTAACACACAAATATCTTCTCATCTAAACTCTTTTCTCTCTTCCAAGTCCCTTGAGTTTTCGAAATACCATAGCAAGTGAAGATCAAAGACAACTTATTTTCCAAGATTAAGCCCTCTACCCAAGCTCTAAGCCAAGTTAACTCTCCAAGAACTTTAAATCACGATTTGGCAGAAAAGTGTCTTGAAACCCAAGGCTTGGAAATGAACTTTTTGGAAGGAAAACAGGAAAGGAAGATGGTTACAAGCTTGTAGAGGGTACATGCATGTTGTTGTAGCTTGAAGAAGTCGTGTGGATGTGAAGGGTGGAGCCGAAACCTAAGGACTATTTTGGCTAAGTTGAGGTAAGAGTTCTTCTTCTTAATAAGTTATTGGTAGCTAAATGATGTTATAGTTAATGGATGAACGTGTATTAAGAATGATTGGAAGTAAGAAAATGCATGTGGTTGTGACTAGTGTGTTGGCCGATTCTTCGACTATTTTTCCCTTACATGGACTCGTTGGTTATTATTGTTGTTATCACCACTTGTTACATATTATTAGATGAAGGAAAGGGCTTTGGTTTTGGTTGTTGGCCGAAAACTGCATGAAACTGTGGGACGTTGTTGTGCTGTTTTAGGGACTGTTTTGTGGTGTTATAATACTGAAAATTCAATTATCGTTATGCATGTTTAAATGTGGGAATTGCTAATGTAAGTCCTAAAGGAATAAGGGTGTAGAAAGGTGTAGAAAACTTCACATTTCACCCTCGTTGTTGTTGGATAATGGACTGTTTTTATGGACTGTTTTATACGGGTTAAGAGGTCGGATTAACATAAGAAATAGGTGTATGAATCACCTTGGTTGCTATTTTGGTTATGCCCTTAAGTGGTGCTTGGTTATTGATGTTATTGGCCTTATTTGTAAGGTGGAAAAGTATGTATAAATAGGGGAAGTGCTGCCCAAATTTTTATAAGAAGGAGATTCATTATGTGGTATAAGTGTATACTAGTATCATGAAGTTGATAGACATGTTATTGTTGTTATAGGTTGAAGTACTAATTGGGACGTATTCTACTTATCATGTTGGTTAGTCGTCAATAAGGTATGTGAACCTCTTCCTTCTTTCATTGACATGTTCTACGTATGAACCATAACTGTGGTATTGTTTCAAAAGTTATTCTACTCTTAGAAGTTAAGGAGTATTCGTGTTATTGATTCTATTCTAAAGGCATGTCTAAATTATTTCTAAGTCCTTACCAAGTCTTATGGGAGATGTTGGTAAGAGTTTTTAGTAAGTATTGGAGTCGAGTTGATCTTGCTAAGTTACAACACTAATAAGTATTCAGCGTTGAGACTGATTTTTGTAAACGTATTAAAACAAGCCATTGCAGCGTGTTAAAATAAGTCATTGCAGTGTTAAATGAAAAAGACATCGACAATCAAATATTATTGAAATGATTAGACTTCCATCTGCAAAGAAACTGTTACACCCCGTATTTACAGGACATGTTTAAAGAACGTACGTAAGAACTCAGAAATGTTATGATTTGAGACTTGTAAAAAAAATTATCGGAATTATGAAATTGTCGGAAAACGTAATATTGTGACGAATGGGAGGGAGACACGTGTCACCCCCCTTATGTTGTATTGGACGAATTGAGCATAGACAAAAGGGTCATTTGACCCTTGTTAGGAAGACAAGTCTTGCAACTTGAAGAGCTTGAGAAAATTGACTTGGTCAATGGGACCACAAGTCTTGATATTTAATAAAAACTCATCCAAGCCTCACATTTGTACCCATCTTGACCCTCCATTGAACTATATAGTAGTACTAGTAGCAAGACTAAGCTCAACACTTAGAAAAAATTTCAAGAATTTCAAGAACTCCAAGAGCAAGCTCTCGGGTTTATGCTCCATAGAAAATAATTTTTTTTGTTTCTTGTCCATTAAGCTCCACACTTTAAACCAAGGTTCATGAGTGTATTTTAAGTGTATCTCAATAGAAAAATCCCGAAAAAAGATAGTTTTCGTGTTAGTCGCAAGATGAAAACCTAGTTGTTTTTCTAGGTTTTGTTTGGAAGATTGAAGGAAAGTTGTTTGTGTTGTTCTAAGGGCTTATGCGGGTGAAATAGTCCCATGCGGGCGGATACAGCCTATGCGAGGAATACCTCATGCGAGTCCGTAAGGGCTTATGCGGGTGAAATAGTCTCATGCGAGGAATACCTCATGCGGGTCCACACGACCTATGCGGGTGAAATAGTCCCATGCGAGGAATACTTAATGATACTGCGGGCGGGTGGTCCTGCTTTGATCGTGAGCTTCCTATTTTTATGTTGTAAGTATACTCCTATTTACTCTCATTGTTAGTAAGGCACAGTGTACTATAATTTGATTATCATACACGCCTCCGCTTTGTTTTAAACTTATGATGTAATTACGGATTTTCCGCTTTACATACTTAGTACATATTGTGCATCGACCCTTCCTGGGGCTGCGTTAATGTCGCAGGTGGTAAGCAGTGGTGGATCCTCATTCTTGGATCACTTATCGACGTCGAAGCTCCATTTCTCGGAGGCTTGTCTTTTGGTACGCTTTTTCCCCGATGTTGTAGATTTATGTACATTCGTGGGTATGGCGGCCCCGTCCCACCACGCTTGTTATTCCTGTGAGGTCCGTAGTCACATTTTGTGGTTTGGGTCAGAAACCGAAGGTACAGCTTTGCTTTTGATTATGCATATTTTATGGAAGACGGCACTTTATCGGTTATCTGTGATGTTATTGTTTCAAACATGTTGTTATATTGTGTATGTTCACCGCTATTCTCTCGATGTATATCAACAGGGTGCCTGGGTAGTGGCACTACCATGCCCCGGTCTGGGTCGTGACAAAAACTAAGATATAACCAGTTCATTTTACATTTTCTAGTTCACAGCTAATTAGATAAGATCATTATAATATATAATCTACTAACGGCTCATAAAATGAATTAATTTGGCAATTCGGATCGGTTATCACCATGCAAATGTTTCCACAATGTTAGCCAGAAGAGCGAGACAAATTTAGATTATATGTACGGCGGACGTACGTAATTTATTGAACCATTTATTATACATGATATGAAGGAGTCTTGATTGTGAAAGTGTAAGTGACTTGATTTTGAAAGTGTAAGTAACTTGATTTTAAAAGTGTAAGTGTCTTGATTTTATAAGTGAAAGTGCCTTGAAGTTACAAGTTCTAGTATCTTTGGTTTTCTAAAATGAAAGTTCATTTTGGCATGATTTATATAAAATGAATGTACGGTGGACGTACATAGTACTTTTGGGTTCAAGTCCCTAATATTACATGACATGATAGTGCTTGGGTATTCTAAAAGAAAAGATATGATAAGTGTCTTTGATAGTACAAGTGAAAGTTCATTTTAATGATTGGTACATGATGTGTTGGTACCTTGTTGTTTTCTAAAAATGAAGGATGTGATAGTGCCTTGGCTTTTCCAAAATGAAGGATGTGATAGTGCCTTGGCTTTTCTAAAATGAAAGATGTGATAGTGCCTTGGTTTTAAAAAAATGAAAGGTCATTTTAAAGATTTTATTGAGAGTCAAAAGATGATTTAAATTGCACATGGTTGCTCATGATAGCTATTCGTGCAAGTGTATTGTCCATGGACTTGTATTCACGATGCGAGTATAGATTCCCATGAGATGTGTATTGTCCGTGAACTTGTATTCACGATGCGGGTATAGATTCCCATGAGATGTGTATTGTCCGTGAACTTGTATTCACGAAGCGGGTATAGATTCCCATGAGATGTGTATTGTCCGTGAACTTGTATTCACGATGCGGGTATATATTCCCATGAGATGTGTATTGTCCGTGGACATGTATCCACGATGCGGGTATAGATTTCCATGAGAGTTTTTTATGATTATATGAACAGACATACATTGTTCTTTTTTAAAAAGGCACAGTTGATTCTCATTTTTATAAAGTACAGTGATACACCGAGTCCCTCACCAGAGGGCCGGGATGCATTATAGTGATGATTCCATCGAGCCCCTCACCAGAGGGCGAATATATTTTATACATACAGTCATGACAGTTATGTGGCACAATTGGATCTGATATTTGATTTTTATACTTGTCCCTGTCATTCTTTGGCCAATTATGATCTTATTTACTGTACTTTATGTTTACATACTTAGTACATTGTTTGTACTGACCCCACGAGGGGGGCTGCGTTCATGCCCGCATGTATAGGTATTCAGTTGGGTGATCCGCGAGCTTAGGATTCTTGCTCAGCATTTTGGGATAGCTCCATTGTTCCGGAGCTTGTCATTTTGATACAGGTCTTCCATTTTGGCTTATGTATATTCAGCGTACGGCGGGGCCTTGTCCCGTCATAGTTCAGTGTATACTCTTAGAGGTCTGTAGTCATGTGTGGGTTGTATATGTATTTGGCCAGTTGTACAATTGTACTTGTTTGGGATGTCTCCGTATATAGCGGCATCTTCATCGGCTTGCCTTTTTTGACATGTTTTACAGTTTATACATGTTCCCTGGCCTCAGTTGATTATATGTGTTGTGTTGATAACAAGGGTGCCTAGGTAGGGCACCAGTTGCGGCCCGTAGGACTCGGGTCGTGATAAAAGTGGTATCAGAGCAGTTAGTCCTCGGAATGTCTACAGACCGTGTGCAGTAGAGTCTTAGTTATCGGTGTGTTGTGCACCACACTCATAAACAGGAGGCTACAGTACATTTAGGATTGGTTTTTATTTTTCTTACTCTAAGATCGTGCGGTAGAGCTGTGTTGTTAGGGTAGTCCCTCTCTAACGTATTATTGTGGTTGCAACTATGCCTCCAAAGAAAGCGACAGCAACCCAGAAGAGAAATATATGGACCTGGTATACAGGTTGGTAAAAGTGTTGTATAGCTGGTGTGATGATGATGTACATCTATACGAACATATTTATTTGGGCCATGTGTGTGTTGCCTGAAGTAATTTTGGGTGAACATGAGTTGGTAAAGCTTTAAAAAAAATCTTGAAAGGTATGAAATAGTTTTATGAATCCACATCATGGCTTTATATATGTGCTAATTTGGAATATTTGGGAGGTGATGAGCTGTCTGAGATGGTGATGAACTCCTAGAAGATCATGTTTAATTGACTTAATGGTATACCATGTTTTTAGATTAAGCTATGTTGTATGCTTAAGTGATATGTGGGGATAATAATTGTATGGAGTAAATAGGTTTGTTATGGTTAAGACAACATGATTTTGAGATTATGAGGAGCTATCTTACCCGTATGCGGGGAGAGACGATGTAAGCTTGGGACATGGAATGTTTGAGAATCTTAGAATATTGGATAATCGTTGAGACCTTAGATATACAAGGCCTTCTTGAGTAAAATAGTTTATGTGTGATCTTGGTTAAGGTACATAGTATACGTGAAGTATATTAGTTGTGATGATTCCTTGGGTTGAGTATAAACCACTTGTGTAGTAAAAGTTGGAGATAATATTAAAACTGGGAATAAGATCTTTGAAGGAATTTATGTTGGGAGTGCAAAAATTCAATGGCTATATTGTTTGGTAAATAATGCATGTGTTATATGGTGGCCCTGTGTAGCATCTTTGTGTTGCTGAGTATAAGTTGATATGTATAGTTAAAGGAGACTATGCCATAATGTTTATAGTTTGAGACCTATTATGAACATTCGCGGACGAATGTTTCTAAGGGGGAAGAATGTTACACTCTGTAATTCCAGGGCATATAAGTGAGAACATAAGTGAGGAAATGAGATTTGAAGGTTGGAAGGAAAGTATGTTTACATTTTTCGAATATGGAATTTTTTTGGATACAACGGATGTGACGACAAAAAAAATATTAACTAGTAGTTAAATTCCTTCCAATGGATTTATGGACTTAGTATTGTATTATGGATTCTTGGCATTGATATGTGGTCCACCGAAAATTTCACAATTTTGTGGGCCCATCGAAATTTTATGAATTTTGGACTAAGTATGGAATTATTTTTGTGAAAAGAATTATGGGCGAATTAGAGGGTGACACGTGTCCCTCCCCACTTGTGTAAGAAAGCTCCAATTTTATCTATGTATTGCAAGATTTGGCTAAGTGTGGGAGATATTATTGTGATGAGAAAGACAAGTGGACAAGTGGGTCTACAAGGGTCCCCCTCCACTTGTCCTACAAGCTCCAAGTAAATACAAATCTTGCAAGACTTTAGCACACAAATATCTTCTCATCAAAACTCTTTTCTCTCTTCCAAGTCCCTTGAGTTTTCGAAATACCATAGCAAGTGAAGATCAAAGACAACTTATTTTCCAAGATTAAGCCCTCTACCCAAGCTCTAAGCCAAGTTAACTCTCCAAGAACTTTAAACCACGGTTTGGCAGAAAGTGTCTTGAAACCCAAGGCTTGGAAATGAACTTTTTGGAAAGAAAACAAGAAAGGAAGATGGTTACAAGCTTGTAGAGGGTACATGCATGTTGTTGTAGCTTGAAGAAGTGGTGTGGATGTGAAGGGTGGAGCCGAAACCTAAGGACTATTTTGGCTAAGTTGAGGTAAGAGTTCTTCTTCTTAATAAGTTATTGGTAGCTAAATGATGTTATAGTTAATGGATGAACATGTATTAAGAAAGATTGGAAGTAAGAAAATGCATGTGGTTGTGACTAGTGTGTTGGCCGATTCTTGGACTATTTTTCCTTACTTGGACTCGCTGGTTATTGTTGTTGTTATCACCACTTGTTACATGTTATTAGATGAAGAAAATCTTTTTGTTGAAAGTATAAACTATTTACATAAAAGTGTTGTAACGAATTGGACTTTAAGAGGTTATGGAAAGGGCTTTGGTTTTGGTCGTTGGCCGAAAACTGCATGAAATTGTGGGACGTTGTTGTGCTGTTTTAGGGACTATTTTGTGGTGTTATAATGCTTAAAATTCAGTTATCGTTATGCATGTTTAAATGTGGGAATTGCTAATGTAAGTCCTAAAGGAATAAGGGTGAGGAAAGGTGTAGAAAGCTTCACATTTCACCCTCGTTGTTGTTGGATAATGAATTGTTATTGTGGAATGTTTTTATGGACTGTTTTATATGGGTTAAGAGGCCGGATTAACATAAGAAGTAGGTGTATGAATCACCTTGTTTGCTATTTTGGTTATGCCCTTAAGTGGTTCTTGGTTATTGATGTTATTGGTCTTATTTGTAAGGTGGATAAGTATGTATAAATAGGGGAAGTGCTGCTCAAATTTTTATAAGAAGGGGATTCATTATGTGGTATAAGTGTATACTAGTATCATGAAGTTGATAGACATGTTATTGTGGTTATAGGTTGAAGTACTAATTGAGACGTATTCTACTTATCATGTTGGTTAGTCGTCAATAAGGTATGTGAACCTCTTCCTTCTTTCTTTGGCATGTTCTACGTATGAACCATAAATGTGGTATTGTTTCAAAAGTAATTCTACTCTTAAAAGGTAAGGAGTATTCATGTTATAGATTCTATGCTAAAGACATGTCTAAATTATTTCTAAGTCCTTACCAAGACTTATGAGAGATTTGGTAAGAGTTTTTAGTAAGTATTGGAGTAGAGTTGATCTTGCTAAGTTACAACACTAATAAGTATTCAGCGTTGAGACTGATTTTTGTAAACATATTAAAACAAGCCATTGCAGCGTGTTAAAACAAGACATTGCAGCGTTAAATGAAAAAAGTATCGACAATCAAATATTATTGAAATGATTAGACTTCCATCTGCATAGAAACTAAGATATAACCAGTTCATTTTACATTTTCTAGTTCACAGCTGATTAGATAAGATCATTATAATATATAACCTACTAACGGCTCATAAAATGAATTAATTTGGCCATTCGGATCGGTTATCACCATGCAACTGTTTTCATAATGTTAGCCGGAAGAGCGAGACAAATTTAGATTATATGTACGGCGGACGTACGTAATTCCATTGAACCTTTTATTATACATGATATGAAAGAGTCTTGATTGTGAAAGTGTAAGTGACTTGATTTTGAAAGTGTAAGTGACTTGATTTTAAAAGTGTAAGTGTCTTGATTTTATAAGTGAAAGTGCCTTGAAGTTACAAGTTCTAGTATCTTTGGTTTTCTAAAATGAAAAGTTCATTTTGGCATGATTTATATAAAATGAATGTACGGTGGACGTACATAGTACTTTTGGGTTCAAGTCCCTAATATTACATGACATGAAGGTGCTTGGGTTTTCTAAAAGAAAAGATATGATAAGTGTCTTTGATGTTACAAGTGAAATTTTATTTTAAAGATTGGTACATGATGTGTTGGTACCTTGGTGTTTTCTAAAAATGAAGGATGTGATAGTGCCTTGGCTTTTCTAAAATGAAGGATGTGATAGTTCCTTGGCATTTCTAAAATGAAAGATATAATAGTGCCTTGATTTTTCAAAAATGAAAGGTCATTTTAAAGATTTTATTGAGAGTCAAAAGATGATTTAAATTGCACATGGTTGCTCATGATTGTTATTCGTGCAAGTTTATTATCCGTGAACTTGTATTCACGATGCGGGTATAGATTCCCATGAGATGTGTATTGTCCGTGAACTTGTATTCACGATGCTGATATAGATTCCCATGAGATGTGTATTATCCGTGAACTTGTATTCACGATGCGGGTATAGATTCCCATGAGATGTATATTATCCGTGAACTTGTATTCACGATGCGGGTATAGAATCCCATGCGATGTGTATTGTCCGTGAACTTGTATTCACGATGTGGGTATAGATTCCCATGATATGTGTATTGTCGGTGAACTTGTATTCACGATGCGAGTATACATTCCCATGAGATGTGTATTATCCGTGAACTTGTATTCACGATGCGGGTATAGATTCCCGTGAGATGTGTATTGTCCGTGAACTTGTATTCACGATGCAGGTATAGATTTCCATGAGATGTGTATTGTCCGTGAACTTATATTCACGATGCGGGTATAGATTCCCATGAGATGTGTATTGTCCGTGGACTTGTATCCACGATGCGGGTATAGATTCCTATAAGAGTATATGATTATATGAACAAACATACATGGTTTTGAAATAACTCTCTTTTAAAAAGGCACAATTGATTCTCATTTTTATAAAGTACAGTGATACACCGAGTCCCTCACTAGAGGGCCGGGACGCGGTATAGTGCTGATTTCATCGAGCCCCTCACCAGAGGGCTGAGATATGTTATCCATACAGTCATGACAGTTATATGGCACTGTTGGATCTGGTATTTGATTTTTATACTTGTCCCTGTCATTCTTTGGCCAGTTATGATCTTATTTACTGTACTTTATGTTTACATACTTAGTACATTGTTTGTACTGACCCCCTTCGGGGGGACTGCGTTCATGCCCGCAGGTATAGGTACTCAGTTGGGTGATCCGCGAGCTTAGGATCTTTGCTCAGCGTTTTGGGATAACTACATTGTTTCGGAGCTTGTCATTTTGGTACATGTCTTCCATTTTAGCTTATGTATATTCAGGGGTACGGCGGGGCCTTGTCCCGTCATAGCTCACTGTATACTCATAGAGGTCTGTAGTCATGTGTGAGTTGTATATGTATTTGGCCAGTTGTAAAATTGTACCTGTTTGGGATGTCCCCGTATATAGCGGCAACCTCGTCGGCTTGCCTTTGTTGACATGATTTACAGTTTATACATGTTCCCTGGCCCAGTTGATTATATGTGTTGTGTTAATAATAAGGGTGCCCAGGTAGGGCACCAGTCGCAGCCCATAGGGCTCGGGTCGTGACAGGTTAGCCCTTTCTCCTTAAAACAATATTGCCCCCGTATACGTGCTTTTACGTTAGCAGGACAATAGTCTCCCAAGATAAAACAACGACTTATCTTCTTCGTAAAGCACACCGAAGAAGATCTATCGAAGAACACAAATATGAAAATTGCTAAGAAAGGATTGATTCAGAGATGTGTATGAACTTGTGGTATAAAAGGTTCATGATCTCCCGAGACAATATGTTTGAGAAGCGTATAAGATCTTCATATGGAATGAAGTGTATGTTGGCATATAAAATCTGAAGTGAAGTGTATGTTAGACACCTTTTTCATTGTTCTAAAAATGATCCACAAAGGCCTCAATTTATAGATTAAGAAAATGCCCCTTCACTTGCACTTGCCATGTGAATGCTTTAATGGAGGTTCATTGAGCCAAGTAAAGAGTGTGTGAACACACTCAAACCAATGATTCACTTTAATGGAAGATTCATCCATCCAAACCCAACACAAAGTTCAAGAGAAACCCTTAAACTTTCGTCTCCACATTCATCGTCCGGTGCCGCGGCCCTTTCCAGTTCTGCGGTCCGACCCGTTCCGTCTTACACTTCACACAATCTTTTCTTCGTTAACCAATGTGGAGTATAAATTATTGTCGACAATAACCGTCCATCATTCTATGTCTCAAACACATTACTCTTACATGTGTCAATATCTCTTTCACTAAGGAAATTTATGATATTTAGCCCCACGTGTGCACGTGTGTGAAAATAAGATTTCCGACGTTTTGCGCGTCTTATGTTTGATTCATAAATGATGGGATAAACTTATTCCCCCAACAGTATGTAGTCTGGAGCCACTCTTGTGAAATTGTAAATATCAGTGATCTACAAAAAGTTTTATATGTGTTGCTGCGGGTTTTCACGTGGTTTATCGAAAGCTGGCCCTGAGATTCGACCAGCTGAACCATATTCTGTCTCAGCACAAAGTGTCCGGTGATATTAGGCTTAACAATGGCTTGGCTCATGTTCTCCACACATGGCCTAGCACCTTTATCACTAACCATATATATGCCATCAATGCAGGTGCTCATTCGTCGACAATGACTATGAGAACACCGTTTAGGTTATCTTTTGCAGCTTCTCAGTTTCCTTAGCCTTTCCGCCCTATTTTCTCGCAGTTTCCTGTGATTTGTCTTTTTGGGGTCAACATCTGGTTCTATAAGTTCTTTCTTGTCTAAGACATTTCCCGTAGCATTCAAGTATCTATAATGACACACAAAGTGAAGAATGACATTAAAACTTGTATAAATTAAAACTCTCTAATCTAGCAAAAAAGTTAATACCAAAACCCCCGAAAACAACACCAAAAACTTGATCTGGTCCAATAATCACACAAGCGTATGTGCTCGACAAGTAATATAGTAATAAGAAGATATCATTAATTACTACGAGAACTTTCTCAATTAACTTTCCGTATAGATTATACAATTACAGGTATCCAAGAATATATTATAAGATGAAATTTAATTATCTAAAATAATAATGTAAACTAAACTAATATGCTTTAAGATATTAAGATGAGAGATATATTCCAGAGTTATGAGTAGATTTCTCCAATCCAGTTGAGCTTTCACTTGTAGCTATTTTGAAAATCTGATTTACTAATTACAGGATTGATATTACTCTGGGCTTATGCCTGATATCCCGGTGCCTATTCAAAATACTAAAACACCTATATGCCTATGTTATCACAAGCAATAAGAATGCAGTTGCATCTCTTGTATTTGACTAAGCAAGGCTAGTAATATATGAATATCCTAACCTCTAAGCCATGTCAGGAGCACCCCTGGGTTTAGAACTTGTTATATTTTATTCTACTGGTCTATGGATATGTGTGTTGTACGTGTATTCAATGCTAATCATTATAAACGTTTTCTTGATATTTATGTTTTTGCAAAGCACAAGAAAATTGATTTTTATTGAATGTGAAAAAAATACCCTTCATCATAGGTTCGAAAAAGTTCAATTTAAGCTAAGTTGTAATTCAAAATAATTTGTGGTGATGACATATTTCGTCTTTGTGTGCATGCTCCCCCAAAACATTTCATGAGGGCGAACAAAGTCTAAATAAAATAAAAAATAGGCGATATTTTTCAAAATTTTCAAATGTAAAATGTATCTAATTAAGCTAGTTATATTTGGTGGTATGATTGGCTTGTGAGACTTATTTACCAATCCTTGGTCAAGTCTCATTTGCCGGCACTTTATCTGTGGCAAAAACAAGTTTAACGGCAAAAATTCTTCATCACATGTTATATGAAATTACAACATATTAGCGTCTTACATAGGAACACTGACGCAAGATGATTAAATTAGGCATAAATCATAAAACCCAAAAGACCCAGAAAAGAAGGAAACAATGAAAAGAAAGTAAGTATTAGCGAATATTCCTCATATATTCGTCATATATTGTGTAATTATGAATACTGTATATTTATGGTATATTAAGATCCTTACCGAATTAGGATTCCGCACTAGTACACACTATATATATTTTGTAATAATGAGAATACTTCCAAGGAAAATTATTACATTCTTACATGGTATCAGAAGCCAAAATCCTAGGATCTCTAGAAAGTGTCCCCCCCCCCCCCCCCGGCCGGATCACTGCCGCCGATTTTCCTTCAATTTTTCTTTTCTTCTCTTCTTTTTCATACCCATTAAAGGCCATCCACTACAATGACTTATCCTCAAACTCCCACAGTGGCCTCATCGTCCACAGTCGTCCAAAATCATCATTTTCTCCCTCAATTCATCCAACCCTCACCGTCACAAACATCACACATTGCCTCCCAATCAGTATTCCCCATGGGTTGAACTGTTCTATATTCATGCTTGTCTCTACAACATGCTTGACCACATAGATGACTCCTTCCCTCACCCAACCGAGGTTGCCGATTCTACATGGCTTCATTTCGACGCCGCTGTCAAACAGTGGATATATGACAGTATCTCTCAGGACTTTCTTCTCACTATCATGAAATCTGGCGCCTCGACCCGTGATTTATGGCTTCGGTTGGAGGAAATTTTTCAAGACAACAAGCACACTCGTGTTGTGTATTTGGAGGAACAATTTAATAATACACGTCTTGAAATTTTTTCTAACATGACTGACTATTGCAAATAGTTAAAATATGTGGCGGATCAACTATCCCACGTTGGCACGCCTGTCTCTGAAACAAAGATGGTTTTGCAACTAGTTGCAGGCCTTCCAAAAGGCGAATATGACATTTTAGCCACCATGATACAACAGGTTGATCTGTTGTCCAGTTTCAACAAGGCCCGCTCGCAATTGTTGCTAGAAGAAACCCGCCATGCAATGCAGGACGAACATACCCAAAATGCGTTGTTGAAATGCATCCCCAAAATACCATCACCATTGGCCCGCTCCGCCGGAAAATACTCAGCCGCGGCAGAACAGAGGCGACACGGGTGGCAGAGGCGGCGGCAGCAGAGGAGGCAAAGGACGTGGAAAGGGTCGCGACCAACAATAATATTCCAACCAGCCGCATCCAAGTCCAAATTCTGCCTAGAGCAACCCACTTTCACACATCCAACAACTGACTTGGGCCTCGGTACCTGCCTAGGTGTCGGCCCAATACCCATATATGCAGCAAGGCCTGTTGGGCCACTTTCCAGCAACCCGGGTAGCACCCTACAACCCACCACAAGCCCACTTCACTCAGGCCCACTACCAGCAGCCATCAGCCGGTCTGGGTCCAACTGATTTGGGCCAGGCTTTTAGCAGTCTCAATTTGTAGCAGCCTGATAAAAATTGGTACACGGGCGCCACATCTCACCTCACTCGCTTGCAGGTAATATTCCTACACCGTTTCTATTAAAACATCCTCAATACATTATTTTTTACAATGATCATCGCATTCTAATACAGGGCTATGGTACCTCCCACACACAGCCACCACATCCTCCATTCTCCCTTAAAAATGTCCTATATGCCCCTAACATCATTAAGAACTTAATTTCTGTCCTCGAATTTTCTCATGATAATTTTGTCTGTGTTGAGTTTGACCCGTTTGGTTTTACTATGAAGGATCTTCGTACGGGGACCCATCATACGAGAGGCAATAGCACGAGGGATCTTTATCCATTCTCATCCACCTCCGTTGTTGGATCCTGCTCTCCAGTCTCTCTAGATGTTTTCTCTACGTCTATTTGCATAATCAACTTGGCCACCCAGGCACCCAATTTTTAATTTTCTTGGAGGCAATAACTTTATCAAATGTAATAATGAGAAATTTGCTCAGAACTGTGTTTCTTGTTATTTAGGTAAACATGTTCGTCTTCCATTTAAATCATCTACCAGCGTTACTTTTTCCCCTTTTGATATTTTCATGCTGACTTGTGGACATCTCATGTTTCTAGTTCCCTTGGTCATAAATATTATCTGGTCTTGTTAGATGATTTTTCTCATTATATTTGGATATTCCCACTCAAAGTTAAATCGAAAGTGTTTGCAAAATTTCTGGAGTTTCACTCTTTTATAAAATGACAGTTTGAAAAATCTATAAAATGATCTCAGTGTGATAATGGTCGTGAAGTCAATAATTCTACGTTTCACCGATTTTGTAGAAATAATGGCATGGTTTTTCGTTTCTCCTGCCCCCACACCTCACCTCAAAATGGTATAGCTGAACGCATCATCTGCACCATTAATAACATGGTTCGTACTCTCTTATTTCATGTCTCTCTTCCTCCATCCTTCTGGGTCTATGCCGTCAAAATATCTGAATATATTTTAAATATTCTACCCACTAGTACCCTTCACAACATGACTCCAATCGAAATTCTATACCGCAGGATTCTCTCATACGACCACTTACGAATATTCGCTTGCCTGTGTTATCCCAATCTTGCCTCCACCGCCCTCACAAATTAGCACCTCGGACCATTCCATGTGTCTTAGTAGATTTCCCGCATAATCATATGGGCTATATGTGTTATGACTTGTCCATTCATCAAATCCATATACATCGTCACGTCACGTTCGACGAGACCACATTTCCTTTTTCAAATCTCCAGAAATTCTGGAAAAAAGACTACTCCTTTCTTGATGAGCCCGACATCTCTCTCGTCATTCTCAGTCAAATCACTCATTCCGCCACCGGAATCTCCTCAATGCTACCTAAGTCCACTGTGTCAGTCGTCCGGCCAGCGGCACTGCCGCCGATGTTGTCCTCTCCATACCCTCCATCAGCTGCTCCCAACTTCAACAACCGGCCCACCACCACTATCTCCACACCGGTCCACCACCGGCAGAACACCCAACTTCGTGCCCACACCACCATATGCAATGTCACCTCCCCAAATCGATCATTCGATACATTAATGGCAAACTTGATTATGGATTACATATATACTCCTTTGCACCGACCATGTTGCTATCTTATACAGATGTAGATTGGGCAGGGTGTCCGGACACGCGACGCTCCACCTCCAACTATTGTGTCTTCTTAGGGTATAATCTAGTTTCATAGTCTGCCAAAACACAAGCCACCCTATCCTGTTCGAGTACCGAAGCAAAATACAAAGACGTTGCCAATTTAGTAGCTGTGATCTATTGGCTCCGAAATCTACTTTTGGAGCTCCAGTGTCCTTTGCGTCGGGCGTCCATCGTATATTGTGATAACATATCTGCCATATATCTTTCTCACAATCCGGTTCAACATCAGAGAACCAAACACATTGAGATGGATATACATTTTGTTCGTGAGAAGGTTGCTCTCGGTCATGTCAGAGTGTTGGATGTGCCTTCGTCGTAGAAATATGAAGATATATTCATCAAAGGACTTCCCAGACAATTATTCCTTGACTTCAGATCCAGCCTCAACGTCCGGCCTCCTCCCGCTCCGAGTGATGGGGTGTATTAGCGAATATTCGTCATATATTGTGTAATTATGAATACTGTATATTTATGATATAGCAAGATCCTTACCGAATTAGGATTCCTCTCTTGTACAGACTATATATATTTTATAATAATGAGAATAATCCCCAAGGAAAATTATTACATTCTTACGGTAAGAAATACACCAAAATAAAAAATCAAGATTCGAAATTATAAACAAAAGTCCATGAAGAATTTATAAAGCAACTTGCTAGAACTGTGAATAAATAAGCTAACTTTTTGAGTTGTATCAACATACATACTCTTAATAATCTTTAGATGTTATTTTCTCTACAAAAACTTTCTTATGCTAAAAGGTGATGTCAACATGAGCAAGCTTTTGTATGTTTTTTTATGAAAGGTAAATGTGTATTAAAATCATCAAAATGTACATGTACGATGGGCATACCCACGAACTCAGTGACGATATAAATCTAGCGCGTTCCTGCTAGGCAGATCAACACTAGATTTAATCACGTCAATATCAAAACTCTAGCTAGTCCCACAAGCTGGGTAGTCAAGAGTGCAAAACTATGATGCAAGAGGGAGATCAATGAGAGAGTCCTAAGCTATGGAAATTCCCTTATGTAACCATAAGGTTGCAGCCGTGGGCCTCCTTAAACCCTTGCCACGGTAAACCCAAAGGGAAAAACCCACGGTCAAGGGAAGAGTACCTATTCGGACATGGGCTGAGCCCACCCTCATCACGTTATGTTGCTAAAAGATAATCTCCATAGTACCTGAGACCTATAAGTCCTAAGTTCTCGAGCTTACCCACAAATCGGGAAGTCACAGTATGCAACAAAATAAGATGAACTCCCGTCAATCCCACACGTCGGGTGGTCAGGAAACTCCAGCTGATCCCACAGGTCGGGTAGTCTGAAGATTTACACATCAACTCGTAGCCTAGACCGCGACCAAAGTAACAAAATTGTCTTGGAATAGGGGGTACAAGGCAAACAAGATTTTGTAGACGCTGATCTTGATCCTAAAAAGAATAGCTTCTCTATCGATTCTTGACCCATCAAAAATAATCTTGTTCCTCTCCTTCCAAATGTGGTAGACGGCGGTGGCCAGCTCAACCCGCTTTACTTTAGCTTGCCAACCCGTACCACGTCCCTCTTTCTTAATATATTTCAAAGCGCTATCGATGGTGGTCATAGCCCTCCGGATGCGAAGCCAAGTCTTGACCCTGGCCAAAGGTAACTACTGACCGAGCAACTGAAGAATAAGTGCGGTGTTGACTCATCTGAATGGCCGCATAGGGAGAACCTTTTATCAATGTCCATATAAGGGACTCTATCCTTCGTTCGTAATCTCTTCCTCGCACAAAGCCACAGAATGAAAGCTTGCTTTGGAATGATACAGGCACTCCAAACGTCTTTCTCCCAAATCACCGGCTGCCCATGTGTCCTGAAGTAATCATAGGCATTGTGGTTGCTACGGAAGTCCAAATACCATGTCGCCATGGCAGCTTCCGCCCGGTCATGGGACCCTTCATGTTCTAGAATAATGTCACGAATAATCAAAAGCCGCTTGATCAAAGGTGAGTCATCCTTCTTTGAAACCCACGTCCAAAAGTTGTTGTTGCTGCTAAGATACTAGTGATTGATCCATCGAATCCAGAGCGTGTCCTTCTTTTGATGGATGTTCCAAAGGCATTTAGCAAGCAAAGCAAGGTTCCAGGCCTTGAGATCTCTGATTCCGAGGCCATCCTTGGCTTTCGATCTAGTACACTCCTTCCAGGCTACAAGAGGGTGGTTGGAACGCCACAAGAAGATCCTGCAAAGCCCGTAAACTTTCTTACAAACCGCAACAGGAACCGACAACAAAGATAACCAGAAACATTCCACGCCTTGGAGGACATACTTGATGAGCTCAAGTCTCCCCGCATAAGATAAAGTAGTGCTCATCCATGAGTCAGTGTACCCGACAATTTTGTTCACAAAAGGCTCATAGTGCACCAGCCTCATCCTCTCCGCAGCTAGGGGAATGCCTAGGTAGCGAAACGGCATAGTGTCGGTGTCGAAACTAGTAATCTGCTTAATATCATCAAGCTCGTGTTTTGTGATACTAGCCGTGTACAAGCTGGACTTTAGGGTATTGGAATTAAGACCCGAGCATGATATCTCGAAGGCATTCCATGAGGATCCGGACGGAAGTAGTGTCCCCTCTTGACATAAAAAGAAAATCACTGTTACACACCATAATTCCAGGGCATATAATTGAGAACATGATTATGGAAATAAGATTTGAATGTTGGAAGGAAAGTATATTTATATTTTCTTATGGAATAATTTTGGATACGACATATGTGACGAAGAAATTATTAACTAGTAGTTAAATTCTTTCCAATAGAGATATGGACATAGTGTGGATTAATTAAGTCTTGACATTGATAAAGTGGGGCCCACCAAAAATTTCACAATTTTGAGGGATGAGTCCATCGAAAATTTCAAGATAATTTCTAAGTGTGGGAGATATTTTGGGAGGTGAAGACAAGTGGACAAGTGGGGTTCAAGGGTCCCCCATCCACTTGTGCTTGTATACCTCTTATATATTACAAGTCTTGCAAGACTTAAGATCACAAATATCTATATTCTTCAACCTCTCTTATCCTTTCCTTAGCCTTCAAAGTCTCGAAAATCTTGAGCAAAGGTGAAGAACAAGTGTAAGTTATTTTTCAAGATAAAGCTCCTTAATCAAGTTCTAAGCCAAGTTAACTCTTCAAGTTAAGTGATCACGGTTTTAGCCTACAAACTATCTTGGAACTGTTGCGATATTTCTAGATACTTACGCAAGTGTACGTATCGTTCCAAGTAATATAGTCTGTAAGATCGAGTTTATCGTCCACAGAGACTGATTTATTATGTACCGATTATCTATCTTATGGTATCTATTTGACAATCGTTCTTTTGTTTGATTTATGACTAAGTGCAGAAAATAAACTTAAAGATTATAATACTTTGGGTTTATAACATGTTATGAAGGAAATAGGGTTCCAATCTCCTCAACTATCCACTCTTTCACATGTTAATGCAATGCTAATGATTTTTCTTCTTATTAAGATAGCAGGTTAACTAATCCGTCATTATATTCCGGTTAGGACATACAAGAGCTCAACCTTGTGCAGAAACCTTCTATATGTCTATGATAAGTTGTCATGACCGAACCGGGCGTGGATCGTGCCTTACCCGCACCCCAAAGAGTCATACATCAGAGAAAATCAGCGGAACATAAATCAATAACATGAAATAACAGAAGTATAAACAATAATCTGTGAACACTTGCCTTTCGACATATATATAAACAACAACTCTTTCAACATGAACAGTTCAATCCTTTTTACAAACCCTGCCCACAACAGTACTACAGACCTCTACGAATGATATGATAACAACGACGCGGGGCGGGGCCATACCCACGAATGGCACCTATAACAACAGGGACTATACGAAGATAAGCCTCGGAGGAACGGAGCTTCCCAAACGCTGAATCGTGACCACTAAGAGCGAGGATCAACGATCGGTGTACCACCTGCGGCATGACGCGGCCCGAAGGAGGTCAGTACAACATGTACCAAGTATGTGAAACTGAAAATACTGTAAATGAAATCATAATAGTCTATAAAGCAGGAGACATGTATGATAACCAAACTACAGTTTACAATTAAATAGCGATCGTGTCAAGTCAGGGACTCACGCCCTCAAAGTCATCACTCAGATATAACTATGGGTCTCAAGCCCATAACATCAATCATGCCCGTGGAATACCTTCCTCACGGCCGGCAGTTTATGATATAAAAGCATCAAGAAATACATGAACACGGGTCCCATCTGTGTCCTAATAAAACGACAGGTAAGTCGAAGGCATAACCGACTACTAACACCTACGCGGTACCAACAAGGTCATAAAGCGTGTCATGATATCTGTCTGACCGTCACATGATCAAAGCCGTCACTCGCCCGCAGATCAAATGTGCGCGTCTAGCCTCGAACTCTCCGCGACTCGCATAAGCCAACCTCATAGGCCCGCGTGAGGTATTCCTCGCGTCGAGGGTAGCTACTCCCGGCATCGCCCCGACTCGCGATCGCGTGGCGCAAACCGCGCGTGACCACGAGGCGCAAACTAACACGAACTCCCGTAGTTCGCATGGATCCCCGGACCCGCGTGAGGTATTCTCGAATCACGGTCCTGCATCACCGAGTCTACCCGTCGGAGGCGGCTTAACCTCCGGAGACAAGTCAAGGTGAGTGGTACAATATCAACATAACGGCTGATAGTCAAACAACTTTAAGCGCAGTCGAGGGGAAAACCCCTTTACACTAACATCACAAGATACTAACACACGTAGCATCCTAGCATGTTTACTTATCAATCAACAAGAAAGTATTACAAGGCTATCACAAAACAACACAATCAAGTTATACACACAGGGTACTTTCTACTATATGTCAACAAGTTCGGGTTTTTATCCCCAAAGTACTTCATACGTTAACTCTTTAAAAGATACGTTACTTTCACAAAAGTCACACAATACCCGTAGTATATAAAAATAGAGTGATTATCTTTTTGAAGTAAATCAAAACACTTACCTTTGTAAAATCAAGTAACAACATTATTTTCCAAACGTCCAAGTTTGCCTAATTTCAAATGTTCACGTTTCTTATTTTAGAAAGGTTTCGTAGTTCATCGTCTTATTCATTTAAGAGTATAATTCTCTTTTAAACCATCTGAGAAACATAAGCCTTATATGTGAGTAGGATATTCTTGTTTATAACAATCTTATTACAGCAGCCATGATCTAGGAAATATCATTTTGTCTCATCTTAGCTTCTATGCAGATGGAAGTTTCTACTGGTTTTAATAATACTTAATCTGTCAAAACATTTCCTTTTATTAACGCTGCAGTGGTTTGTCGATACACATTCTGATTTCCGAAATCAGTAAAACATTCTTAAGCCGTTATACCTAACTTCCCATAAAGCTAGTATAACTCTTAAGTTTTCAAAAACCAAGTATTACTTCTTCTTTCAAAATGATTCAAAAATCTTTTGAAATACTTCAAGTTCTTTATTATCACATAACCAGCCAATTATAGTTCAAATCAGTTACCTTTTAAAAACCACAAGTATTTTCTTACCTACATAAAGCTGTTATAACCAACTTCCCATAAAGCCGTTATAACACTTTATGTTTTAGACCAATCAAATATATTTAACACGTACGCGTCTATCGTACTACATAGTTACACACATATCATGCTAGAAGAGATAGGAAGAGGTTCACATACCTCGCGACGATTATCGACTAATAGCAAAACGCTCCAAGTACCTCAAACCGTCGGCTACTCCTTAAGCCACGTAGATCGCGCCACACGTAGTACTTCAACCTAAAAAGGCCACAAGGCGCTTATTAACATCTAGATCTCATCGTGGAAAATTCTACAGAAAATTCGGCAGCACCTCCCCCCCCCGCAACAGCGTAAATCTCCTCCACTATCGGGGCCGGCTACCAAGCCAACCAGGGGGGGGGGTTATACGTCTAATCCGGACGTGCACAATTCTACTTCACAGAAAAGCTACACAAGTCTACTGTAATACAGTCCTATGTAATTACAGTTCAGTACTCTTCTTTCGAAAAGGTTTCTTATTATTCAGGCTTAAGTCAAAAGACATTGCCGATACTACGTTGATTATATATAGTATACTTCAACTATATAATATAACAATCATGTAATTTCCAATTACAATAGAGGGACAAGATAATTACCTCGATAAGCCCATAATTATCCAAGTAGAGATGTCGATCCTGGGCAACGTTTAGCTCGACCCGCTCTAAACCACCTTAGAAGTTCTAACCAACTTCTACACAATACTCCAACCGACTATGGAGATTTTCCTTGTGGTTTCGGTTTTGGATTGTGGAAAGTATAATAGTATTTTACGGGCTTTTGTATAAGTGTAACCTTGGAATACTACAAGGTATAAGGCTAAGGTATTTGGGCATTATAACAATACTTGGAGAGTACTTCTCAACCAAGGGCGGGGGGTGTGTTACACGAGAACAACATTCTAAGAGAGGGGGGGGCTCTCGGCTAAGGCTCACAAAGGGAGAGGGTTTCGGCCAAAGGCCTTGACTAGGGAGGGGGGGGGGCTCTTGGACGAGAGTCAACAAGAGGGAGGAGAGGGGTTTTCAAGATTTAGACAAGTGAGGAGTGGATGAAGAAGTCTTCACTTCAATGGATATTTATAGGCTAAGCAAAGGCCAACCAATGGCCAAGATCAAGCCATGTGCAAGGCAAGTGTAAGGCCTTGATCAAGCCATGTGCACCCTAACCCCTACTCCACAAAACACTCCACAAAACAAGGCACAAAACAAGGCACAAAACAAGGCCAAAAGATCAAGCCAAAATCGTCCCACTTGGACGCCCAAATCGTCCAAAGCCGCCCCACTTGCTTTCAATGTGAGGGTGACACATGTCACCCTCCCGTTGGTCCAAAATGTTTCGTCTCTCGGAAAAATCCGCAAAAATTCTAAATGACATAGCCGGAATTTTCCCTACGAAAGCTGTGGAAACGTTTCGTCGAAAAACGACTCCTTTCGGTAGTTGTGTACAAAAATCGATCCAATGCCTATCTAAGGCTCAAATTTTCTACGTACGTCCTCACGTACATACTCTGGAAATACGGGGTATAACATTCTCCCCTCCTTAGAAACATTCGTCCCGAATGTTCCTTCTCAAGTCTCAACACAGCATGCGCCAGTATAGTCTTCACCACTATAAATACGAGAACAAACACGCCACATGGCGCGGAACCAACTTGCGCAAAATACTTACATCCAAGTCCACGAGGAAACACCTCTAACATCACCACAAACACCTCTCCGGGTCTAAAATATACTTCCTTCGTGCTTCTCTTTACAAAAGAAATGATACCACTTTTGTCACTTTGCCGCGAGGTTCTAGTGTCACTCCGGCGACTCAACAAATGGTACCGGGCTGCATGCGATCCCTGAGGCTGTCATACCCTCGAACTCTTACCACATTCTGATACTGCTTCAGTTTCCAAAACTCGGGGTTACTATCTCTAACGTGGTCGTCATTAACTGGGAACACTCTGGATGGATCTCCGATACTTTCCGAACATATCAATACGAAAGATCGGACGTCTCGCCTCCTAAGTCGG
This sequence comes from Przewalskia tangutica, assembly GCA_029844215.1. Classification (NCBI taxonomy): domain Eukaryota; kingdom Viridiplantae; phylum Streptophyta; class Magnoliopsida; order Solanales; family Solanaceae; genus Przewalskia; species Przewalskia tangutica. Next base: position 85,211,364 of record CM056735.1, on the reverse strand, counting down.
ACGGCAAAAGCTAACATATAGGCAACTGGCCTATTCTTCACATGAACCCAAAGGGCCCAAAGTAACTCGGGCTAAGTTCCTCTGTTTTCCAAAACTCGTCACACCCAACCCGGTAGTACTCTCGAAGACCGACCGTCGGCACGAACTCTAAGCGTCGTCGCCGATTATCCGTCGATTTCTCCGTTTGCGGAACCTCTTCTAGACAAGCTTTACCTATCCACGATCTGTGGAACAAGCTGAACCAACTATCTGAATCTTGCCAACATCGAACCGATCGGCCGGCGACTTACACATCCGCCTACAAGGCTTCATGAGGCGACATCCGAACACGAAATGGTAGCTTAAACACTCCTTCAACAGAGACAACAATTCTCGCAATCGCCCTCGAAATCAAACACCGGCGGAGGCGAATGTGGTCTGAGACTGCTGAGTTCCTAACCTTTCTGGTAAAACCTCCGAAAAAGAAACCGTACCTGGCTCCACTGCGTCATAAGGTGAAGGTAGGCACCCGTGCGCCTTACAACCTTTACGATAAAACATCAATGCCAAGCGATCTGGTCGAACGACACGATGGCTGACCCATCGCCCGACTCTTGGTGATCGCGTCTACGAACTCGTCGATGGTTAACTAAACATGGGCCTAACACCCTCGTGACCCTACCACCAAGCGGGACCACCACAAACCGACCCACCAAACGGGCGCGGGTTGACCCGCAGCGTGTCCTCAACCCGACCGTGAATGCGCAAAATACTAGTTCCCAAAGGAACAATCTCACTAATCACGTTACGAAAACCTAACGGCCTTCTTAGCTCAACTACCCTCTTTCATATACGCTACTCGGGGACTTATCCCAAAAACATAGCTCACGTGCACTATGCACTCGATAAGGTCAAACATAAAATAATTCTTTACGAGATGGCCTTACCTCTAAGGTCTCCACGTATAACATTCTAAGGTTCACACCCTTTCTATCCCCAAATCTTACTCGGTTAACTAACCATGATTTCTAATCACAATTAACACGCTATTAGCACACAAAGACTTACGATATACTCATCTTATCACACATACCGATCCTGAGGTTAAGGATATACTTGTATCTACCGCTTCCACTCCCTAAGCCGTTCTAAACAAATCTACCGTAGGCGCATAGGGAAGGTGACGAACTACCCATCGATCCTGAAGGCTAAGTCCTCCTACTAAGTCACCCATTCGACACATGGCCCTGATGTCCGCCAGCAAAACAAGCATCATCCAAAGATGACATTCCTCGGGACGACGCCTGTCACACAGCGAACACTGGGGGAAAAAAAAAAAAAACTGAATCCGGCTGGCCGGAGCCTACGTGTAGCTGTGAACCGAAAACTCTGGAGTTCTGACCAACTCCTGCAACCCCAGAACGTCCTGAACCCCGTGGAGGACCTCTCTGCACTGGTGGATGTGCATAATCTAAACCGCTGGTGAGGCGACTCGCCTCGAAAGTTACCAAAGGACCTTCGCTCTGGCCTCCTCTGTCGCCTGGTTAACCCATCGATCTCTACGTTTCTCGACTGCTGCGCATAAGCCCGCATACGGGCCATGCTCAAGCCTAATCAAGAATTACTCTTGCACAACCTCTCTTAGATAGTCATCAAGACTCGCAGACATCGATATACTCTATATTCTCTGTTCCGATCGCGAATCGGGCGTCAACATCATGTAGCGAGGAGCTGCCGCCGTGCTAAACTCTGCTTGGGGCTAGTAACGTCGCAGAACTCCCGAATGAAGCACTACCCTAGGTAAAGATTGGGCGTGCCTCGCAACCCTCTGAACTCTACTCGCAGCTCCGCCGCTGCCTTGCCTCACGGCCGGGTTGCCTGCGCGGAGGCATAGCGGTGAGGAAGAAATACGCGGAGGTCCACTTACAACACAACTCTAAGGCACGATCTCGAGTGAGAAGAATTAGAAACCAATCCTAAATATCCTATAGCCTCACGATTATTGGCGTGGTGCACAACACACCGATAATCAAGACTTCATCAGATATCTGTCAGACACTTTCCGAGGATTAATCGCTATGATACCACTTTTGTCACGACCGGGCCCGTGGATCGTGCCTACCGGGCACCCAAGTAGTCATACATCGAGAGAAAATCACGAACATAAATCAATAACATGAAATAACAGAAGTATAAACAATAATCTGTGAACACGAGCCTTTCGGCATATATATAAACAACAACTCTATCAACATGAACAGATCAATCCTTTATACAAACCCCGCCTACAGCATTACTGCACTTCTACGAATGATATGACAACAACGACGGGACAGGGCCCCGTCATACCCCTGAATGTAAGCACCTATAACAACCGGGGACTATACCAAGATAAGCCTCCGGAGGAACGGAGCTTCCCAAACGCTGAACTGTGACCCTAAGAGCGAGGATCAACGACTGGTGTACCCTTACCTGCGGCATGAACGCAGCCCCCCGAAGGAGTCGATAACAGTACCAAGTATGTGCGAAAAAAATCGTAAATGAAATCATAATAGTCTATAAAGCGAGAGACATGTATGATAACCAAACTACGATTTACAATTAAATAAGCGATCATGTCAAGTCGTGGACTCACGCCTCAAAGTCATCACTCAAATATAACTATGGGTCTCAAGCCCATAACATCAATCATGCGTGGAATACCTTCCTCCGCTGTAGGCGATTTATGATATAAAAGCACCAAGAAATACACATGAACACTGGTCCCATCGTGTCCTAATAAAACGATGCAGGGTAAGTACGAAGGCATAACTGACTACTAACACCCACGTACCAACAAGGTCATAAAGCGTGTCATGATATCTGTCTGCATCACATGATCAAAGCCGGTCACTCGCGCGAAGATCAAATGTGCGCGTCTAGCCCCGAACTCTCCAGACTCGCATAGGCCAACCTCATAGGCCCGCATGAGGTATTCCTCGCATCGAGGGTAGCTACTCCGGCATCGCCCCGGACTCGCGATCGCATGGCCACAAAGACCGCGTGACCACAAGGGCGCCAAACTAACGGAACTCCGTAGTTCCGCATGGATCCACGGACCCGCATGAGGTATTCTCGAATCATGGTCCTGCATCACGCTGAGTCTACCCCGCGTGGAGGCGGCTTAACCTCCGAGACAAGTCAAGGTGAGTGGTACAATATCAACATAACGATAGATAGTCAAACAACTTTAAAGCGCAATCGAGGAAAACACCTTTACACTAACATCACAAGATACTAACACACGTAGCATCCTAGCATGTTTACTTATCAATCAACAAGAAAGTATTACAAGGCTATCACAAAACAACACAATCAAGTTATACACACAGGGTACTTTCTACTATATGTCAACAAGTTCGGGTTTTTATCCCCAAAGTACTTCATACGTTAACTCTTTAAAAGATCGTTACTTTCACAAAAGTCACACAATACCCGTAGTATATAAAAATAGAGTGATTATCTTTTGAAGTAAATCAAAACACTTACCTTTGTAAAATCAAGTAACAACATTATTTTCCAAACGTCCAAGTTTGCCTAATTTCAAATGTTCACGTTTCTTATTTTAGAAAGGTTTCGTAGTTCATCGTCTTATTCATTTAAGAGTATAATTCTCTTTTAAACCATCTGAGAAACATAAGCCTTATATGTGAGTAGGATATTCTTGTTTATAACAATATTATTACGTGACCATGATCTAGGAAATATCATTTTGTCTCATCTTAGCTTCATGCGGATGGAAGTTTCTCTTGGTTTTAATAATACTTAATCACAAAACATTTCCTTTTATTAACTGCGGTGGTTTGTCGATACATTACGATTTCGAAATCAAAAACATTCTTAAGCCGTTATACCTAACTTCCCATAAAGCTAGTATAACTCTTAAGTTTTCAAAAACCAAGTATTACTTCTTCTTTCAAAATGATTCAAAATCTTTTGAAATACTTCAAGTTCTTTATTATCACATAACCAGCCGGTTATAGTTCAAATCGATTACCTTTTAAAAACCACAAGTATTTTCTTACCTACATAAAGTCATTATAACCAACTTCCCATAAAGCCGTTATAACACTTTATGTTTTAGACCAATCAAATATATTTAACACGTACGCGTCTATCGCACTACATAGTTACACACATATCATGCTAGAAGAGATAGGAAGAGGTTCACATACCTCGCGACGATTATCGACTAATAGCAAAGCGCTCAAGTACCTCAGCGCCGGCTACTCCTTAAGCCACGTAGATCGCGCCACACGTAGTACTTGACCTAAAAAGGCCACGCGCTTATTAACATCTAGATCTCATCGTGGAAAATTCTCTGAAAATTCGGCCTCCCGCACATGGCGTAAATCTCCTCCACTATCGGGTGGCTACCAAGCCAACCGGGGGTTATACGTCTAATCGGACGTGCACAATTCTACTTCACGGAAAAGCTACACAAGTCTCATGTAATACGGTCCCATGTAATTACGGTTGGTACTCTTTCTTTCGAAAAGGTTTCTTATTATTCAGCTTAAGTCAAAAGACATTGCGATACTACGTTGATTCTATATAGTATACTTCAACTATATAATCTAACAATCATGTAATTTCCAATTACAATAGAGGACAAGATAATTACCTCGATAAGCCCATAATTATCCAAGTAGAGATGTCGATCCCGGGCAACGTTTAGCTCGACTCCGAGCGCTCAACCCGCTCTAAACCACCCTTAGAAGTTCTAACCAACTTCTACACAATACTCCAACCGACTATGGAGATTTTCCTTAGGGTTTCGGTTTTGTGGTAACGGAAAGTATAATAGTATTTTAGGCTTTTGTATAAGTGTAACCTTGGAATACTACAAGGTATAAGGCTAAGGTATTTGGGCATTATAACAATACTTGGAGAGTACTTCTCGACCAAGGGCGGGGTGTGTTACACGAGAACAACATTCTAAGAGAGGGGCTCTCGGCTAAGGCTCACAAGGGAGAGGTTTCGGCCAAAGGCCTTGACTAGGGAGGGCTCTTGGACGAGAGTCAACAAGAGGATGAGAGGGTTTTCAAGATTTAGACAAGTGAGAGTGGATGAAGAAGTCTTCACTTGAGGGTATTTATAGGCTAAGCAAAGGCCAACCAATGGCCAAGATCAAGCCATGTGCAAGGCAAGTGTAAGGCCTTGATCAAGCCATGTGCACCCTAACCCCTACTCCACAAAACACTCCACAAAACAAGGCACAAAACAAGGCACAAAACAAGGCCAAAAGATCAAGCCAAAATCGTCCCACTTGGACGCCCAAATCGTCCAAAGCCGCCCCACTTGCTTCCAATGTGAGGGTGAAACATGTCACCCTCCCGTTGGTCCAAAATGTTTCGTCTCTCGGAAAAATCCGCAAAAATTCTAAATGACATAGCCGGAATTTTCCCTACGAAAGCTGTGGAAACGTTTCGTCGAAAAACGACTCCTTTCGGTAGTTGTGTACAAAAATCGATCCAATGCCTATCTAAGGCTCAAATTTTCTATGTACGTCCTCACGTACATACTCTGGAAATACGGGGTATAACATAAGTTTTACCACACAGGAGGATTAAGAACAATAACCTTAATTACTACACAAGTATCAGGGTACTTTCATCCATGATTTTAACCTATGTCTAGACAATTACAACATATTCAAATCTCACCTTTCAGACTTTTGATTCGAAATCATATAAGTGATGACAATTAATAGCTAGTTAATTATCAAACAATCATAACAATATTGAATAGATCTTAATACGCTGAAGAAGAACTCAAAAACTAATGCATTAATTATATGAAAGAGCTTCAAGAAGATTCGATGAAAACCCTACTAAAGTAATTAGCTCCTAAACATTGTCATATCAAGAACTAAATTACAACTCAACATAAACTGGAAATAAAATAAGGGAAAGAAAGTAACTTGAACAATAAGATGTCTCCAATTGTCGCTTGTAGTCGTCGTTCTCCTTTCCAAAGTATCTCCACTAATAATGACAGGGTTTAGGGGTTTTATAGCTGAGAAAAATCTTGCTTCGGACCCCTTTACCCTCGTCCAATTTCGACCCAACTTTTCTGAAAATACGCGTCGGCACCGCGGTGCCTTTACCTAGAACCGCGGTGCTAATTCCTCACGAAATAACTGTAGCTCACTGGATATATGGCACTGCGGTGCCTCTATCCAGGACCGCGATACCTTCGACGGTGTTTCAGTTTCGGACTTTCGGCAATTTTTACGCCTCAATGCTAATTTTCCTGACAGCGGTTCCATGGCACAGCGCTGCTGCTTGGCCAGACACTGCGGTGCCTCTCTGATTCCTGCCCAGTTCCTCCTGATTTGTTATATTCTTCGTGGCACTTTTTAGTCTTCATTCCTTGGATTGTGATTGTGCAATTTGCATCTCAATTAAGCTCATTTCGTCCTCAAAAATGGTATTTCTCCTTTATGACCGCTTTGCCACAAAATGAAGGAAAAACAAATCTAACACTATACTATACGCATAATAAAAGAGTAAAATACTAATTAAAAATGACACAAAAGTGTATGCAAAATACACTTAACAAACACCCCAAACTTACACTTTACTCGCCCTCGAGTAAAGCACTAAACAAAAACAAAAAATAAAAATAAAGGACTCAATGAACTGGATCAAGTAGCTATAGCAATGCTTCTTCAAAATCATGGATGAAAGTTGGGATAATATGTTAGAGCATACATAGCATGAATATTTAGAAATCTAGGATTTCAAGTTAGATATTTCGCAAATTCACTTAGATCATGATCAATGGAAATACAAACACCTAACCTATGCATGTCAATTTCATTTCATTCTTCCCAAAACGCTATAGATCTGTCTACTTGCTATTCTCCACTAATCATAGACATACACTTTAGATATCATCAGGACTTTCAAGGGTTGTAATGTAGGCTTAGGCAGGAGTAGGTAAAAGTAGGCATTTAGGCTCAAATTACGTACCATAAGCATTTTTCATTCAACTATTTTTTTTCTTCTTTTTGACTTTCTTTTTAGTCTCATACCTAGTTGTCCCCTCTTTTTCTTTTGAGAGAATGAGACATATTATAAATAATAAGCACCCCCAAACTTAGGCTTTTGCATATTTTTCATTGAGGTGCATCAATTTTTCACTCTCTTCTCATTTCTTTTTCAACATTTTTCATCCCACTAACTTGCAATTATTACTTATGGCACAAATAGGAAATCATAGGGTGTCGAACAAAGATCGTATTTTAGGCTTAAAGGAGCTGACTAGTGATACAATTTATGTCAGGATAGGTAATGAATGGTAAGAAGGGATAACAAAGAAATGCCTGAATCATCTTCTTAAACATGTACATCTTAACTATTTCGCCTCAAATAACAAGCAAATAGATTTTCTAGACGTTTTTCAACCTTTCTTTCCATAATTGACACACATAGGCTAAGCACCAATATCCCAAAATTAGATGTCATGAATTTTTGGCATATCTAACTTAAGCACACAGATTTTTTCTTCAATTCCATTACACTATCTCACTTTATCCACTCAATATCGTTAGCAACTACAACATGCATGATCCATAAAAAAATTATGATTCATGAACACATAAAACAATAAAAAGACTCAAAACAAAACAAGACACCCCTCAAACTTAATCGACACATTGTCTCCAATGTGTGAAGACTAAAAATAAAGAGACAACTTACTAACACAACACATCGGTCATAACGGAGGTCTGAGAGGAAGGCCAAATTACTGTGCACAAAGCCGAAAGAGGCACCACGGTTACTTTCAAAAGCTGCGCGGCACTGCTAATTGAAAAAAATTCGGTGTCTTGATTTTCTACATTGTTAACAATTCACCCTTTAGAGTGAGTCCTGTCATTCATCTGTCATCCAACAACACTAACATACTAGATCGTGAGACTATTCAAGACAAAATAAACAAACAAAAAGAAAAATTGGAATAACATAATAAAACATTGGGGTGCCTCCCAAGTAGCGTTGTCTTTAACGTCTTGTAGACGGACACGTGTTACTTACTAAATCAAGGGGGTAGAGTGTCCCTTCCGCATATCCATTTTAGCACCATTCACTTTCTCTTCCTTCTCTTCTTTTTCACAGTTCTGATTTCATAAGAGTTCAATTCTTTTTCATCAATAGCTAGTTCAGAAATCTTACCATCAGGTTCTCCATGCTGCTTTGGTGGTACCCCACGAGCATCAGTACTTGTGAGACTTTTCTTAGGCACAACCTTATCCACTACCCCAATAGCAAAACATCTAGCATCGACTTGAGGTTCAATGGGCAGCTTGAAAACTTTGAATACCATCTCTTCACCTTGCACTATGAGTTTTAACTCCCTCTTTTCAACATCAATAAGGGCTCTCCCTGTAGCTAGGAATGGTCTTCCAAGGATCATGGGCATATTTTCATCTTCATCCATGTCTAAAATGAGGAAATCAGCAGGAAGGATGAATTTACCTACTTGTACCAACACATCTTCAATAATTCTTTGGGGATGCACAATTGAGCGATCAGCTAGCTGCAGGGTGACTGTGGTTGGCTTTGTCTCCTCCAAACCAAGTCTTTTGAACACAGAGAGGGGAATTAGGTTTACACTTGCCCCCAAGTCACACAAGGCTTGATTTTATGTCACATTCCCTATGGTGCAAGGTAGGATGAAACTCCCTGGATCTTTCAACTTACGGGGAAGTCTCTTCTGCAAGATAGCACTGCACTGCTCTGTCAGCGCTATTGTCTCATAGTCCGCTAGCTTTCTCTTCTTAAACAGGATGTCTTTCATGAATTTCACATAAGCTGGCATCTTCTCCAAAGCTTCAATGAACGGGAGATTGATATGAAACTTTTTGAAGACCTCTAAAAATTTGGAAAATTGCTTGTCTAAGGACTTCTGCTGCCGTCTTTGAGGGTAAGAAATTTTTTCAGTATACTACCTTATCCCTGCGGGTGGAGCCTTCTCTAAAATAGGGCGGTCATTAGTAACCCCCTCCTTCTCTGCCTCAACTGCTTTCTCCAACTCTCTCTCTTTTTCAGCTACTGATTTAGGTGCAACCTGTTCTAACTATTTTCCACTCCTCAAGCTTATTGCCTGACACTTCTCCCTTGGATTCACCACAGTATCGCTGGGAAGAGTTCCTTATTCTCTATTGTTCAGCATGTTCGCCAGATGTCCCACCTGTGCCTCCAAGTTTCTGATGGATGATCTAGTCTCTGTCATGAACTGGGTCTGTGAATTTGTGAGTGTCAACAGTGCTTCTCTTAGTTCATCAAGCTTCTCTTGTGGCTGCTGAGATAAAGACACTTGAAACTGTGCTTGCTGCCCTTGGTCATTTTTCCACGAAAAATTTGGGTGATTTCTCCACCCCTGATTGTATGTGTTGGAGTAAGGGTTGTTGTAGGGCCTCTGAAAATTCCCCACTGCCTGAACCTGCTCCATAGGCACATTATTCGGATCCACTGCTGTGCACCTATTAAAAGTATGGGGACCCCCACAAATCTCACAGCTTATTGGTGTCTGAACTATTTTAATTGTCATGGTACTCTGTTGCATCTGTTTGGTCAAAGTAGCTACCTGCGCAGTCCATGCAGTGAGAGCATCTAGCTCATGAACCCCAGCCACTTTCCTAATGTTCATTGTTCTCTCATCGGCCCCCTGATGGTTGTTTGTGGTCATATTTTCTAGCAAATCATGTGCCTCATTAGCACTCTTCTCATGAACGTACCTCCTGCTATAGCATCAATGATGGTACGAGTTGTACCACACATCTAATTGTCAAATATGTGGACTAGCATCCACTTCTCAATCCCATAATATGGACACTTTCTCTGCAAGTCCTTAAACCTCTCTCATGCTTCATAGAGTGACTCTCTATCCATGTGATAATATTTATTAAGTTCTCCTCTGAGCTTTGCTTCTTTGGATGGAGGGAAGAACTTGGCAAGGAACTTCTGGGCTAAGTCTTGCCATGTAGTGATGAAGTTCACCTGTAATGAGTTCAGCCATCACTTTGCTCTATCCCTGAGTGAGAATGGGAAGAGTCTCAATCGAATGGTGTCATCAGTAACACCATTGTATTTAAACGTTGCACACAGCTCCAGGAAGTTTGCTAGATGCAAGTGAGGATCTTTAGACGACAACCCCCCAAACTGAACTAAGATCTGAACCATGTGCAATATGGCTGTTTTGATCTCGAAATTATTGGCTTCAACCGCTGGAAGACGGATGCAAGTCTATACTCCTGTAATGGTTGGCATCACATAGTCCCTTAAGCTCCTTTCTACAGGGACTTGTCTTAAAACAGGCGGACTCATCATCCTCCACATTATTGTTTCGCTGATCTCCCATTGCTAATGAATCAGCTTCTCTTTTCTCTTTCCTGTTCTGTCTGCACAATCTCTCAATCTTCGGGTTCAGAGTGATAGGAATGTCAGCTCCTATCCTACTTCGCATAAACTAAGTTCCTGAAACTAATAAAAAATAGCAAACAGATCACGACAAACAGCACTAAAGCAAAATAAAAAAAATAAAAAAAATAATAAATAAAAACCAAATTAGAAATAAGAATAGATAGATCGATATTAACAGTACGCCAGTCCCCGGCAACGGTGCCAAAAATTTGTTGCGATATTTCTAGATGCTTACGCAAGTGTACGTATCGTTCCAAGTAATATTCTGTAAGACAGAGTTTATCGTCCACAGAGACTGGTTTATTAAGTACCGATTATCTATCCTATGGTATCTATTTGGCAATCATTCTTTTGTTTGATTTATGACTAAGTGCAGAAAATAAACTTAAAGATTATAATACTTTGGGTTTATAACAGTTATGAAGGAAATAGGGTTTCAATCTCCTCAACTATCCACTTTTTCATGTGTTAATGCAATGCTAATGATTTTTCTTCTTATTAAGATAGCAGGTTAACTAATCTGTCATTATATTCCGGTTAGGACATACAAGAGTTCAACCTTGTGCAGAAACCTTCTATATTTCTATGATAAGTTTTACCACACAGGAGGATTAAGAACAATAACCTTAATTACTACACAAGTATCGGGGTACTTTCATCCACGATTTTAACCTATGTCTAGACAATTACAGCATATTCAAATCTCACATTTCAAACTTTTGATTTGAAATCATATAAGTGATGATAATTAATAGCTAGTTAATTATCAAGAAATCATAACAATATTGAATAGATCTTAATATGCTGAAGAAGAACTCAAAAACTAATGCATTAACTATATGAAAGAGCTTCAAGAAGATTCGATGGAAACTCTACTAAAGTAATTAGCTCCTAAACATTGTCATGTAAAGAACTAAATTACAATTCAACATAAACTAAAATAAAATAAGGGAAAAAAGTAACTTGAACAATAAGATGTCTCCAATTATCGCTTGTAGCCGTCGTTCTCCTCTCCAAAGGTATCTCCTCTAATAATGACAGGGTTTAGGGGTTTTATAGATGAGAAAAACCTTTCTTCGAACCCCTTTACCCTTGTCCAATTTCGACCCAACTTTTCTGAAAATACGCGTCGGCACCGCGGTGCCTTTACCTAGAATCGCGGTGCTAATTTTTCACGAAATAACTGTAGCTCACATGACATATGGCACCGCGGTGCCTCTAGCCAGGACCGCAGTGCCTTCGATGGTGTTTCAGTTTCAGACTTTCGGCAATTTTTACGCCTCTGTGCTAATTTTCCGCATCAGTTCCATGGCACCTTGCGGTCTTTGCTTGGCAGCACCGCGTGCCTATCATTCTGCCGGATTCACTTTGATTTGTTCTATTCTTCGTGGAACTTTTTAGGTTTCATCCCTTGGGTTGTGCTTGTGTAATTTGCATCTCAATTAAGCTCATTTCGTCCTCAAAAGTGGTATTTCTCCATTATGACCGTTGTGACACAAAATGAAGGAAAAACACACCTAACACTATACTATACACAGAATAAAAGAGTAAAATACTAACTAAAAAGGACACAAAAGTGTATGCAAAGTACACTTAATAGGAACCCTAAGCTTGTTATGAACTTTATGGAAGAAAACCATGAAAGCAATATGGATACAAGCTTGTAGAAGATATGGGTGTGTGATTGCGACTTGAAGAAGTGGTATGGAAAAGGTGAAGGTTGGCCAAAACTTAAGGGTTATTTTTTGCAAAGATTAAGGTAAGATTTTTTTTCCTCTTGAAGTAATTGGAAGTTATTTGATATTGTAATTGATAGATGAACTTGTTTTAAGTAAAAAGGAGAATAAGAAATACATGTCACAGTTTTGACATGCTAGCCGAAAAATGGACAGTTTTGGTGTTGTCGGATTCGTTGGTTATTGTTGTTGTTATCATCACTACTTGCATGTTAAAATGAAGGAAATCTTGTTATTACAAGTGGATGTGTTTTATATATAAGTGTTGGAATGAATTTTGATTATAAGAAGTTAAGGAAATGGCTTTGGTTGTAGTAGTTGGCCGAAAAACTGCATGAAACTGTGAGACGTTGTTGTCTTGTTTTAGGGACTATTTTCTGGCGTTGGAATGCTGGAAATTCAGCCACCAATATGCATGTTTAAATGTAGTAATTGCTAATGAAAGTCCTAAGGAAATAAGGGTGTGGAAATGTGTTGAAGGCTTCACATTTTACCCTTGTTGTTGTTGGATTGGGGACTGATTTTAGTAGACTGTTTTACGTGAATAAGAGGTTGTTTTTACGTGAGAAATAGGTGTGTGAATCACCTTGGTTAACTGTTGGTTTTGCCCTTAATTGGTGTCTTGGTTGTTGATGAAATTGGCCTTCTTGAAAGGTGGAAAAGTACGTATAAATAGGGGAAGTGCTGCCCAAATTTTTATAAGAAAGGAGATTCATTATGTGGTATAAGTATATACTAGTATCATGAAGTTGATAGACGTGTTATTGTCATTATAGGTTGAAGTACTAATGGGGACATATTCTACTTATCATGTTGGTTAGTCGTCAATAAGGTATGTGAACCTCTTCCTTCCTTCTTTTGGCATGTTCTACGTATGAACCATAACTGTGGTATTGTTTCGAAAGTTATTATACTCTTAGAAGTTAAGAGGTATTCATGTTATTTATTCTATGCTAAAAGCATGTCTAAATTATTCCTAAGTCCTTATTAAGGCATATGGGAGAGATTTTGATAGGAGTCTTTAGTAAGCATGGGTGTCGAGTTGACTCTGCTTATTTAAAGGAATTGTTAAGTATTAAGTGTTGAAACTGGTTTAATAAATAAATGGGTATGTCTTAATAGACGCGTTAAAACAATCCATTGCAGTGTTAAATGAAAAAATATCGACAATCAAATTATCTTATTGAAATGAGTAGAATGTCATCCATCTGCATAGAAACTAAGATATAACTAGTTTATTTTACATTTTCTAATTCACAGCTGATTAGAAAAGATCATTATGAATAAATCACTCACGACCCATATAAGGATTAATTAGGTAAATTCAGATCGATTATCACCATTCAGATGTTTCCATAATGTTAGCCAGAGGAGCGAGATGAATTTAGATTATCAAGTGGTACAAACGACAAGCGGTATGTGAAACTATCCTTGTTTCTTCTAACATGATTCTTTTTTTTAAATTGAATGTACAGTGAACGTACATAGTACTTTTGGGTTATGTCCCTAATATTACATGATATGATAAGTTCCTTGATTTTCCAAATGATAATTTCAAAGGGGTACATGATATGAGAGTGCCTTAGTTTTTATAAAATGAAGGTTCATTTTAAAGAGATTATATGGAGAGTCAAAGTGGTGATTTAAATTGCATATGGTTGCTCATGATAGCTATTCGTGCAAGTGTTATTTCATCACATCACCGATTCCACGATTGGGCCGATAATGTTATATTATGACTCCACGGACAAGATATGTGATGCGAGTACAAGATACTCATGCGGGTATAAAGACCCATGCGGGTTCGATTCCCATGTATTATGACTCCACGGGCAAGATCTGTGATGCGAGTACGAGATACTCATGCGGGTATAAAGTCCCATGCGGGTTCGATTTCCATGTATTATGACTCCACGGACAAGATATGTGATGCGAGTACGAGATACTCATGCATGTATAAAGACCCATACGGGTTTGATTCCCATATATTATGACTCCACAAGCAAGATCTGTGATGCGAGTACGAGATACTCATGCGGGTATAAAGACCCATGCGGGTTCGATTCCCACGAATAGTATATGTGTACATGATTTCATGGATCGACCTCCGTGATGCGAGTACGAGATACTCATGCGGGTATAAAGACCCATGCGGGTTCGATTCCCATGAATATGATATGTATAATGATTCTATGGGCAGGTGTCCCTGATTTTGACATGACGCTCTTACAGTTTTAAAAGATACAGTTGATTTTATATATGTATTATGATTCCCTCGAGTCCCTCACTAAAGGGTTGAGATACGTTATGAGAGATACGTTACATGGACAGATATTCATGATTATGATTATTGCATCGAGTCCCTCACTAAAGGGCCGAGATACGTTATATGTAAACAGATACGGTGACTCTCATTTTTAAAAGGGCACGGTTGGCTCTCACTTTTAAAAAGGTACAGTTGGCTCTATTTTATATGGCACGGTTGGATCTGGTATTTGATTTTCATACTTGTCCCTGCCATCCTTTGTACATATATGATCTTATTTACTATACTTTATGTTTACATACTTGGTACTTATTGTATTGACCCCCTTCGGGGGGCTGCATTCATTCCCGCAGGTGTAGGTACTCAGTTTGCTGATCCGCGTGCTTAGGATCTTTGCTCAACTGTTGAGAGAGCTCCATTGTTCTGGAGACTAGTCATTTTGGTACATTTTTGCTATTACAGGCTTATGTACATTCATGGGTACGACGGAGCCTTGTCCCGTCATAGTTATTGTCTTACTCTTAGAGGTCTGTAGTCATGTTTGGGTTGAACGTATGTCCAGTTGTATTTCATTTCGGATTTGGGTATGTAATGGCGTCCTTGTCGGCTTGCCTATTTGATTTTATGACAATTCTGGAGACAGAATCCCCCTTCGTTATATGATTAAGAGTTTTTCATTAGCTTCTGTTGGTCTTATGTGATATGTGGGTATAAGGGTGCCCAGGTAGGGCACCAGTTATTGACCCGTCGGCTCGGATCGTGACAAAGGTGGTATCAGAGCAGTTAGTCCTCGGAATATCTATAGACCGTGTGCAGTAGAGTCTTGGTTATCGGTGTGTTGTGCACCACACCCATAAACATGAGGCTACTGTACATTTAGGATTGGTTTCTATTTTCCTCACTCTAAGATCGTGCGATAGAGCTATGTTGTTAGGACAGTCCCTCCCTAAGGTATTATTGTGGTTGCAGCTATGCCTCCAGAGAAAGTGACAGCGGCCCAGAAGGGGAATATATGGACTTTGTATACAGGTTGGTAAAAATTGTTGTATGGTTGGTATGATGATGATGTACATCTATACGAACAGATTTAGTAGGGCCATATGTGTGTTGCCTGAAACAATTATGGGTTGTCATGAGTTGGTTAAACTTTGATAATGGCTTGGAAGGTATGAAACCGTGTAATGAATCCACATCAAGGCTTTATATTTGTGCTAATTTGGAACACTTAGGAGGTGATGAGCTGTCTGAGATGGTGATGAACTCTTGAAGGATCTTGTTGAAATTGACTTAATGGAATACCATGTTGTTAGATTAAGCTATGTTGTATTCTTAAGTGATATGCACGAATAATATTTGTATGGAGTAAATAGGGTTGTTATGGTTAAGACAACATGATTTGAGATTATGAGGAGTTGTCTTACCCGTATACGGGTAGAGATAATGTAAGCTTGGGACATGAAATATTTGAGGATCTTAGAATATTGGATAATCGGTGAGACTTTAGGTATACAAGGTCTTCTTGAGTAAAATATTTTATGGTTGATCTTGATTGGAGTACATGGTATATGTGAAGTATATTAGTGTGATGATTCCTTGGGTTGAGTATAAACCCCTTGTGATTGTTGTTGATGTTGTTGAGCCGATTGAAAATGGTATTACCAATTTTAAAGGAACTGCAATAGGACCTTATGCATATGACTTTGATTACAAAGATAGTACAATGTGATAAGTACTATCAGAGGTAGAATGAGACTATGTGTTATCTTGTGGCCATGTGAGGCATCTTTGTGTTGCTGAGTATAGGTTGATAGGTGTAGTTAAAGGGGACTATGCCGAAATTTGTATAGCTTGAGATCGTTGACAAACATTCGAGGATAAATGTTTCTAAGGAGGGAAAGATGTTACACCCCGTAATTTCAGGGCATATAATTGAGAACATGATTATGGAAATAAGATTTGAATGTTGGAAGGAAAGTATATTTATATTTTCTTATGGAATAATTTTGGATACGACATATGTGACGACGAAATTATTAACTAGTAGTTAAATTCTTTCCAATAGAGATATGAAATTAGTGTGGATTAATTAAGTCTTGACATTGATAAAGTGGGGCCCACAAAAAATTTCACAATTTTGAGGGGTGAGTCCATCGAAAATTTCAAGAAAATTTCTAAGTGTGGGAGATATTTTGGGCGGTGAAGGCAAGTGGACAAGTGGGGTTCAAGGGTCCCCATCCTCTTGTGCTTGTACACCTCTTATATAATACAAGTCTTGCAAGACTTAAGCTCACAAACTAGAGCAAAGGTGAAGAAAAGTATAAGTTATTTTCCAAGATTAAGCTCCTTAATCAAGTTCTAAGCCAAGTTAACTCTCCAAGTTAAGTGATCACGGTTTTAGCCTACAAACTATCTTGGAACCCTAAGCTTGTTATGAACTTTATGGAAGAAAACCATGAAAGCAATATGGATACAAGCTTTTAGAGGATACGGGTGTGTGATTGTGACTTGAAGAAGTGATGTGGAAAAGGTGAAGGTTGGCCGAAACTTAAGGGTTGTTTTGTGCAAAGATTATGGTAAGATTTATTCTTCCTCTTGAAGTAATTGGAAGTTATTTGATATTGTAATTTATAGATGAACTTGTGTTAAGTAAAAAGGAGAATAAGAAATACATGTCACAGTTTTGGCATGCTAGCCGAAAAGCTGAGACGATTTTGGCATGCTAGAAATCGGCGATTTTGGCATGCTAGCCGAAAACTGGACAGTTTTGGTGTTGTCGGATTTATTGGTTATTATTGTTGTTATAATCACTGCTTACATGTTAAAATGAAGGAAATATTGTTATTATAAGTGGATGTGTTTTATATATAAGTATTGGAATGTAAATTGGATTATAAGAAGTTATAGAAATGGCTTTGGCTGTAGTAGTTGGCCGAAAAACTGCATGAAACTGTGAGACGTTGTTGTGCTGTTTTAGGGATTATTTTGTGGCGTTGGAATTCTGGAAATTCAGCCGCCAATATGCATGTTTAAATGTAGTAATTGCTAATGAACGTCCTAAGGGAATAAGGGTGTGGAAAGGTGTTGAAAGGCCTCACATTTTACCCTTGTTGCTGTTGGATTGTGGACTGTTTTACGTGAATAAGAGGTTGTTTTTACGTGAGAAATAGGTGTGTGAATCACTTTGGTTAACTGTTGGTTGTGCCCTTAATTGGTGCCTTGATTGATGAAGTTGACCTTCTTGAAAGGTGGAAAAGTACGTATAAATAGGGGAAGTGCTGCCCAAATTTTTATAAGAAAGGAGATTCATTATGTGGTATAAGTATATACTAGTATCATGAAGTTGATAGACGTGTTATTGCCATTATAGGTTGAAGTACTAATGGGGACATATTCTACTTATCATGTTGGTTAGTCGTCAATAGGGTATGTGAACCTCTTCCTTCCTTCTTTTGGCATGTTCTACATATGAACCATAACTGTGGTATTGTTTCGAAAGTTATTCTACTCTTAGAAGTTAAGGGGTATTCATGATATTGATTCTATGCTAAAAACATGTCTAAATTTTTCCTAACTCTTTACTAAGGCATATGAGAGAGATGTTGATATGAGCCTTTAGTAAGCATGAGAGCCGAGTATGAGATACTCATGCGGGTATAAAGACCCATGCGGGTTCGATTCCCATGTATTATGACTCCACGGGCAAGATCCGTGATGCGAGTACGAGATACTCATGCCGGTATAAAGACCCATGCGGGTTCGATTCCCACGTATTATGACTCTGATCGGTATATTTTATATACACCTTTTGAGTCATTTTTAGTTAGTCTTTTGCCCATTTTTGTACAAATATGTGTCGTGTTAGGATAAATTTTCTTTTTTGAGTCACAATGGTTTAAAGTGGCACATTGGTGAGAAGGAGCGAAAAGAGAGCAGAAACAGAGGTTCCAAAGCTCAAAAAGCTAAAAACTTGGCAACCCGGGCGAAATGGCGAGGTGGCGCTGCACCATCAGCGATAGCGAGCCACGACGCCTTGAAGCGGACCAGTGAAATTTCAGCTTGGCTGTTCTGCCAGGCCAGGCGCGCGGCGAAGTGGAAAAATCCGAATAAGATTGGGCCAAAGACAAAGAGGAAAAGGTTTTGTACGTTTTTGAGGATATAAATAGAGCCTTTTAGGTCAGATTTGAGGGGAACACACCTTACCATTCATCACAACTTGAGATCAAGATTGGAGACTTATTTTTGAGTAATTTCTTGTTCTTTATTTTACTTCTTTCTAGTATATGTTGGTTAATATTTTAGTTCTTGGCATGTCTATGGCTAGGAACTAACTTAATTTAGGATTTTCCATATCGAATCACTTGAACCTCGTTTTATGAATTAATGCAAGATTTTGGTTTCTTCTTATTATTGTTGAGATTTATTCAATAATTATTTTGATTGCTTGGTAATTAATTGATCACTAATTATTATCACTTATATGATTTCTAATAGAAATCTGAAAGGGGAGATTGTGAATATGCTATAGTTGAATAAACATAGGTTTAAATCGTGGACGAAAGTACCCCGATACGTGTGTAGTTTAATAGGTTATTGCTCTTAATCCTCCTTTGTAGTCAATCTTGTCATCGAAAGATAGAAGGGTTCTACATTGGGGTTGAGTGTTTATATTACCTTAACAGTAGTATAAAACGACTTAGTTAATCTGCTATCTCAACATAGAAGAAAAACCTTAATTATTTGCATTAACAAGTAAAGCGAGCGGATAGTCGAGGAGATTTGGAAGCCCTATTTCCACCATATCTGAAGTAAAGTAAAATAATTTAGTTAGCATCTATAATCATAGCTATAAACAAATCATCAAATTATCGGTCACCAAATAGATACCACAGAATAGAGGTTGGTAATTGGACACTAATCCCTGAGGACGATAACTCGGTCTTCTAGACTATATTACTTGTCACGATATGTGCACTTGCGTTTAGCGTGTGTATAAATCGCACATCAGACTCTACGGACAAGATCCGTGATGTGAGTACGAGATACTCATGCGGATATAAAAACTCATGCGGGTTCGATTCCCATGTATTATAACTCCACGGGCAAGATCCGTGATGCGAGTACGAGATACTCATACGGGTATAAAGACCCATGCAGGTTTGATTCCCACCAATAGTATATGTACATGATTTCATGGACCGACCTCTGTGATACGAGTACGAGATACTCATGCGGGTATAAAGACCCGCATAAAAGATACTGTTGATTTTATATATGTATTATGATTCCCTCGAGTCCCTCACTAAAGGGCTGAAATACGTTATGAGAGATACGTTACATGGACAGGTATTCATGATTATGATAATTGCACCGAGTCCCTCACTAAAGGGCCGGGATACGTTATATGTAATCAGATACGGTGACTCTCATTTTTAAAAAGGCACAGTTGGCTCTCACTTTTAAAAAGGTACAGTTGGCTCTATTTTATATGGCACGGTTGGATCTGGTATTTGATTTTCATACTTGTCTATGTCATCCATTGTACATATATGATCTTATTTAGTGTACTTTATGTTTACATACTTGGTACTTGTTGTACTGACCCCCTTCGGGGGGCTGCGTCCATGCCCGCAGGTGTAGGTACTCAGTTTGCTGATCCGCGTGCTTAGGACATTTGCTCAGCTGTTGAGATAGCTCCATTGTTCCGGAGTCTAGTCATTTTGGTACATTTTTGCTATTACAGGCTTATGTACATTCAGGGGTACGACGGGGCCTTGTCCGGTCATAGTTATTGTCTTACTCTTAGAGGTATATAGTCATGTGTGGGTTGGACGTATGTACAATTGTATTTCATTTCGGATTTGGGTATGTAATGGCGGCCTTGTCGGCTTGCCTATTTGATTTTATGACAGTTCTGGGGACAAAATCCCCTTCGTTATATGATTATGAGTTTTTCATTAGCTTCCGTTGGTCTTATGTGATATGTGGGTATAAGGGTGCCCAGGTAGGGCACCAGCCATGGACCCGTCAGCTCGGTTCGTGACATCTTCAGCGAATGCAAGGTGGGTGATCCTTACGCTTATGCACTTGGGGTGGTAGTTGAAGACCGCCGTCCGAGTGTTCTTGTTGATCATCCTCGAGAGATATTCCAGGCAAATAACAAACAAGATAGGGGAGAGAGGGTCCCCCTTCCTGAGCCTCTTTCGGCCCTTAAAGTGGTCGTGTAAGTACCCGTTGATAGAAATCGAATATGAAGTCGTGGAGATGCACTCCATAATCCAAGTCACCAGCCTTTCCGGGAAATTCAAACCAATCAAAGTAGCCGTGAGGAATTCCCAATTCACCGAGTCGAAGGCCTTACAGAGATCAACTTTGAGCATGCATCTAATAAAGGAAATAATGGCTCTAGCTCCCACGTTGGAGGCCTTGTGTATATATATATTGTATTCCTTTGTGTCTTAGAATAACGTCATACCTGTACATATTACTCCTAATAAAGAATGGTGCTTTTAATGAGACTTAAATATAAAATATGTTGGCAAAAAAGCTAAAACCGCCTGGGGATAGGGAAGATGAATGTCCATGAAAATCCGTTACACAAGTCATTCTAGGTAGTGCTGTTTATTTCGAATTATCCAATCCAAAATTTCTGATATTCGAAAATTTTGGATCGGTAAAATTATGATTCGAAAAAAATCGGATATTCAATCGAATCGGATAATCGGATAATCGGATATACGAAATTTATCATACATTCATCATTCTAGCAACTGCCACATAAATATCCCGTTCTCTTTAGTAAATTTGTTCAACATAAACCTCACATACCACTTAAAGTAAACACAATTAAATACTGAAATAACCTCAACCCAACATGTGACCGGCCAATGCACATCAATATAGTCTTCATTCTTCAAGTATATAAACGTGTAATTCCTAACAAATAGTAAAACTCCTAAATGAAAAGTAGAACTTTATAGGTGCAATGTCCAATACATTAACTACTAGCTAAAACATCAAATGTCCAACATCTAAATTAATACATCAATACAAATAAAGTCCACAAATTAAAATCCCATAAAGTTTTACCCCCATGCAAAATAGCTCATAAGTCTAGTAGACTATTACATCATTCAAAAGTATCCAACGACTCATCAAGATCAATTGTTGGTTGCTCCGTAGTCAAATCTTTCATACTTACAAAACAAGTATCACAAGGAAAAACTTTGGATTTATGTTTCTTTATAGAAATCATCATCTGAAGTGCTCTTGCTTCCACCGAAGCACTCAACTGAACCTTTTACAGCTTAGTTTTCCCATTGAACCAAATACTTGGGATGTCCAGTCAGTATGGTTGGGTTACCACCGTAAAGGTTCATATTGTTTAGGTTTTAACCCCCATTCCCCTAAACAGGCAGAACTCTTGATCTTCGGGTAGTCTCTTAGTTAAAAGGTCTGTTATATCCTTTGATTAACAGTCAAAGAAGTGACACCCATGATGATCAACAACCATACGGTCTTATGTCTTTGATAGATATGTCCAGACGCCATCATCCATGTCCTACAGTGTATAACTGACAAAGACATGTGTTTCTCCCAATAAGGGATATCCTCTAAGAGGTCGTGAAGTTACTCAACTTATTTTCATGCTTTGTCTAAAGCGATAAATTTCGATTCCATCATGAATCGGCCGATGCAAGTTTGCTTAGAGGATTTTCAAAGACACACCATACACATCCACTTATGGCTTTGGTGTTCTTGAAGTCTGATATCCAGTTCACATCACTGTGTTCTCCCAGAACCACTGGACATCCAAAATACCATAATCCGTAGATAAGTGAATATTTCAGATATTGTCATATCCGATTTAGTGTCTTCTATCGATCATTTTCAGAATCACGAGTGAACCTTAGTTCAACTGATCTGATTTGTAAGCCGATACTAGGTCAGTTGTAGTGTGTAAAATATATTGAACTATATGTGACCTACGTATATCGCTCCTGGTATACGGGTGCATCATAGTTCCAATCAATTCTATGATTCGTATCCATTGGTGACTTCAACGAGACTGTCAAATACCTCACAAATGAGCTTAGATTTAGACTAGTCTGTTAGATGCCTTAGAAATCTCAATTCCTAAGATGTCATCTTCAATACTCATATCCTTCATATCAAAACATCGTTTCAACATATTATTAGTCCCTAGGATAAAGCTAGGACTACTCCCCGTGATTAACATATCATCTACGTAAAGGCATATCATGACGAACAAGTCAGAGATAACTTTCATGTAGACACATTTGTTACACTCATTAATGGAGAAACCCTTCGATAGTAGAGTACTATCAAAGTTTTTGTCCATTGCTTCGGGACCTGTTTCAGCCCGCACAGAGATTTGACAAGTCGACAAACTTTTCTTCTCTTGCCCTGGAATCACATACCTCTCGGGTTGTTCCATATAAATTTCTTCTTCCACATTCAGACTGTTGGTTTTCTAACTGTTGGCTTTCTAACTTCAAAGTCAATGTTTTTGTTATCATATTCATTATTTCTGTTTCATCTGAAACTTCCAGGACCAAAATATAAACATTTTAGGGACCAAAATGAAAGTTCAGGAAGAACCCCAACAGTCCACCAAACCAACTATCCGGTTATGAAGGCTATCTCAACATCCATGTGACGTAAGACTACAGTGGCCCTGGATGTTAAGATACTCACAGGGGAGCATGTGTCAAAATAGTCGAGGTCTTATACTCGTCAGTAGATCCATCTATTTCGCACTCAATTTGAGTGTCCACTTTTACAACCCAAAGGTTATTTTTTCGAATGAAGGTCAACCATTACACAAATGTGGTTCTATCTAAGAAAGTCTATTTCTCTCTTTGTAGCTTATTTCAAAGAAATGCTTCGGGAGATGACAATTCTTTGTTAATTGTCCATTGTTTATTCTCAACTATACAAGCTAGAAGGCCTATAAAAAGTTTTTGTCCTCTCTTTGCTCCATTCCGGTTCAACATCTAGAATCTCTGAGTTCTGTAGATCTAGAACATTTAGTTCCGAATAGTTAGCAACTTCCGAGTCCTGTAGATCTGGAACGTCTAGTTTCGTATAGTCAGACACTCGCGGGTTCTTGTTAACCTCGAGCATTTACTTCTTTTTCCTTCTCAAGAAAATTTATCTTCAAATAATTCATCATTCTTTGGCACTAATATGCCATAAGCAAAACATGAAGATTCTCACTCTCTAAACTTTTGATTTGGTGTGTTGGCTGGGTTACTACCACGTGCGGCGCACCAGTGTACTTTTTTGCTAATTCAGCTCAGTTTTGGACTAGAAGAAGTATTTCGATCATTTTTCACACTATAAATACATCTTAAATACGTTTTGAGAAGAGATTTAGACTTTGGAAAGAAGAACTCTCAAGGGCGGCTAGAGCACCATGGAGCGGAGATTCACACAATATATCTTTCTTTCCTCTGTTTTATAGTTGAATGATATGTCGCCACAAACTTGAGTGACTAGTTTTCTATTATTCTAGAGTTGCATGATTATCCATGAATGTTGTAGTTCTAAGTTATGTTAGCATATCTTTGGTTATCACTGATTTTGATTGGTTTACTTATTCTATCTTGAGCTTAATAATTTGATTGTTTGATCAATGATTAAATATTATCTACAAGGACTGGCTCAGTAGAGAGGTACCATATTACATTATCATACTATTTTAAAAGTGAGAAATCTAAAATTGAATTACCAAAATGCCATTAAAAGTTAAAACGATATTTTTACCCCTCATCTAAACACTATTTATATACTATTTTTTCATCAAATATTAAATTTATCTACTAATAAATGATAAACGAATCAATTAAATGAAAAATCAATCAATTAAATAATCACCCATTAATTCCCTAACTAATTACACCTTGAATTAGGGTTGTTCATAATAATCCGATCCAATCGATCCTATCCGCGATCCGGTTGATAAGATCGAAAAAATTGGATATTCGATCCACTTTTGAGTTTCGAATATTTCTGATCGGATATTCGAAAATAATCGGATCGGATACGAATCACAATTTCTTTACTTTCGGATATCCGAAAGTTCAGATTTTTTTTAATTTTCTTTTGATTTTTCCTAATAGTTAGGTTGCGTTTGTGCTTTTCAATTTTCATTGGGCTGCTACTTATCTTCGTTTTATCTTTGGGCCGAGAAATAATACTACGTTAGCCCAAATTCTTCTATGGATAGAACTAAGACATATTTCATCCTTCAACTCATGGCTCGGAATGCACTTGTTATACCTATATCTATTGTTGCTTCAGAGAGTGCTTTTAGCACCGGAGGACGTGTGCTTGATTCACTCCAAGAATGGCGGAGCTTATTATATGTACTCAAGATTGGCTTCGAACTTCTCATGAGCCTCTTGTGATAGAGGAAAGTTTGCTTGAGTTGGAGAATATGGAAGATGGTTAGTTTTATCTCAATTATTTTTAAAATATATTATTACATTTGTATTTTTATTTACTTAATGCTAATACTAGATAGAGTAAGGAGAAGTCGTTTGATGAACGATGTTTCACATTTTTCTCCTCTATCACTATGAATTCCTCAATCCGTAGGCTTAGTTGATCGTTGCTTTTCAACAAACAAAGGATGAAATACATTGTACCATCATCAATGAAGGTCACAACGTACTTGTCTCCCCCCTTTATTTTACACAAGCTTCAAATCACCCATGTAGGTATGACTAAGTTCTAGAGGAGCGGTGCTTCTTTCTCTATTACTTTGACGGAATGGAAAGGTTATTCTGCCTCTTCGCCTACCTCACATTCATTTTGAAGGTTTATGTAGACTGTTGTGATATTTCTAAGTGCTTACGCAAGTGTACGTATCGTTCAAGTAATAAAGATCTGTAAGACCGAGTTTATCATCCACAGAGACTGGTTTATTAAGTACCGATTATCTATCATATAATATTTATTTGGTTGACGTTCTTTAGTTTGAGAATTATAACTACGAATTGTGACTAATTGCAGGAAATAAACTAAAGATTATAATACTTTGAATTTATAATAGGGTTCCAATCTCCTCAACTATCCACTATTTCACGTGTTAATGCAATGCTAATTACTCTTCTTCTTATTAAGATAGCAGGTTAACTAATATGTCATTATATTCCGGTTAGGACATACAAGAGTTCAACCTAGTGCAGAATCCTTCTATATTTCTATGATAAGTTTTACCACACAAGAGGATTAAGAACAATAACCTTTTAAATACTACACAAGTATCGGGGTACATTCGTCCACGATATTAACCTATGTCTAAACAATTACAGCATATTCAAATCTCACCTTTCAAACTTTTGATTCGAAATCATATAAGTGATGACAATTAGTAGCTAGTTAATTATCAAGCAATCATAACACTATTGAATAAATCTTAATATGATGAAGAAGAAATCAATAATCAAGCATTAACTATATGAAAGAGCTTCAAGAAGATTCGATGGAAACCCTACTAAAGTATTTAGCTCCTAAACATTGTCATGTCAAGAACTAATACAAAATACAACATAAACTGAAATAAAGTAAAGGAAAGAAAAATAACTTGAACAATAAGATGTCTGCAATTGTAGCTTGTAGCCGTCGTTCTCTTCTCCAAAGTTCTTCCCCCAAATAATGACAGGGTTTAGGGTATTTATATCTGAGAAAAATCTTGCTTCAGACCCTTTTACCCTTGTCCAATTTCGACCCAACTTTTCTGAAATTACGCGTAGGCACCGCGGTGCCTCTTCCTAGCACCGCAGTTCTAATTCCTCATGAAATAACTGGAGCTTACTGGAAACATGGCACTGCGGTGCCTCAAGCTTGGACCGCGGTGCCTTCGACGGTGTTTCAGTTTCGGACTCTCTGGAAATTTTACGCCGCGACGCTAATTCACTTGACTGCGGTTCCTCTGGCACTGCGGTGCCTCTCTGATTCCTGTCCGGTTTCGCCTGATTTATTCTATTCTTCGTGGAACTTTTTAGGCTTCATTCCTTGGGTTGTGCTTGTGCAATTTGCATCTCAATTAAGCTCATTTCGTCCTCAAAAGTAGTATTCTCTCGTTTATAACCGCTGTGACACAAAAGAAAAACATACATACCACTATACTAAACGCAAAATAAAAGAGTAAAATACTAACTAAAAAGGACTCAAAAGAGTGTATAAAATACACTCAACATCGACTGAAGGCAACAATCTCAACTTAGTTTGTTGTTGAATGACTTTTTATTTAATGTATCATAATCTATGATGACATAGATGCACGGATTACGAATATATCATTCATTTGGCTACATGCATACTGTACCATTCTTAGTTATTACAGACCTGTTGGACTAGACTCAAACCAGTTTGACCAACAACGTCCCTGAAATCAAGTTTGGGACATGTATCACCTCCTTTTAGAGTGATCTCATTCCATTAAGTCCTTTTAAGGTCAACCTCTCTAACTCTTCTACTTTAGAGGTGATGTTGTTTCACATGATCAACCTCTTGCCCATGGTTAGGGTGTAACCAGATCATATATGATCTGGATATATGTCCCACTGCAGTTGCTTTGGCAGACTGAGTGTCTAATTTATTTTCTGCCTTTCTTTTGGCCTTTAGATCATTTAATACCTGGAAACTCTGGCCCACTTCAGTCACTCATAGGATTTGTATGACTGAGTGTCCAATACCATTCTGTCAAATGAAGGATCTTCTATCGGAATCGGCGATAGGTTTGTCTTTAGTCCTCTTCTTTTGTGGTTGGTGCGAAGGAAAACCCCTGGCGCTTACTTAGGATTGTCCATAATTCCATTTTTATTATAACCTAAGACCATATCTTTTAAGCTGTTGTTTACAACAGACCCATCATTAAACATGAAGGAATGTGAGATTAAACTTTTGTAGAGAATATAATTTTTTAGGGAAACCTTCTCATATTCCTAACCTTACTTTAAGCCCTTTAATCTCATTATTGACAAGGAAGAATAATTAACTTATACCTTTGGATTCTGGCCCACGTCAGTCCATTTGTTGGACTGAGTGTCCAAATCCTCCTTACCATAATTTAGATCCTTTGTCTGAGACAGATACATGCCTTCTGCTACAAGGTAGAACATCATTTTCAGTCTTCTCCTCTTGTCCCAGTTGACATCCTCAGGCTCTCGTGGGCGCTTTTTTCCACCACTCTCGAGAATGGTGAGACCATCAACACCTTGACCGTCAACATCATGACTATCAGCAGTATCTTAAAATTCAACAACAGAGACCAAGATTCCACCTTTGACGGAAACAAATTTGTAACTATCATCAAAGAGGGAGCCAAAACTAGGAGCATATTTGAAAGCACGGTTGTTGACAGAGACATTGTTTGATCTGTTAACAGAATTGTTACAGAACTATTTTCAAGAAGAAAACCACAACGAGATTTAGGACCATATCTGCTGGCAAACATCTTTTGAGCACTAATACAAATCTTGTCTTAAGATTGCTGGAAAATAAAGGATGTACAGGAATAGTAAATAACTATTACAAGTACTTTAAAAGGGTAAACTATGAGGATTACAAAGCAACAAACTTGTAGCCAACAATAATTGTGACAACAATAAGCTTTTGAGATCTTGATCTTCATTCTTGAATGCGTTTCGAGTCTTTGTGACAATTGTCGAGCGCTCTTTTAATCTTGATAACCTGGAATCTAGAGACACTAAAACAAGAAGGGTTACAAATGTGCTGAGTCGAGTGATATTCATTATGTACTTAGACAAGATTGCTCTGTATATATCTTTTTACGTTAATAGGCAATAGTCTCCCAAGATAAAATAACAACTAATAAATGAGCAAAGGAAACTCAAGTGTTTCTCAAGAAGAACTTTGAGTGTTTGAAGTATGCTAGAGAGGAAGAAGATTTTCAGAACTTTGCAAGTGTTGCAAGTCTTTCAAGTATCTTTCAAGTATTTCTGAAGTGTTGAACAATTGAGTCAAAGACCTCAATTTATAGTAGTGTAAGAGGGCCTCTTCAAGTGCCCATGTAGTGTTCGTGTAATGGCCATTAAATCCACCAAGTAATGCAGCCAAATAATGGTTGATTTATGAAGGAAAAAATGACATCTTAATGCCCGAAAACGTCCCCATAATCAGCCAAACTTTTAGACTTTCGTCGCACAGACACTGCCTCGGAAGTGCCGCGACGCTGAGGAATTAGCGCCGCGGATCCAGTGAGTTACTGCCACCCAAGCACCGCGGCTCTGGCCTGGAGGCACCGCGGCTCCAATGGGTCGGCGCCGCGGCTCCAATGGGTCGGCGCCGCGGCCCTTTCCGATTCGTTTTGTCTTACACTATGCACAATTCTTCCTTTATTTACCTACGTGGAAACATCGTCATTTAGCCAATGACCGTCCATCATTCTATGTCTCAAACATGCTACTTACGTACCAATATCTCTTTCAGTAAGAAAATTTACGATACTTGGCACTACGAGTGCACATGTGGAAACGACGTTTCCGACGTGCGGGGACCCAATTGGTCGAGTCATAAAAACGGGATAAACTTAATTCCACATTAGTAAATCTTCAACCTCAAGACACTTCAAGACGTACAGTTACGAGGAGGATGATCGACTAGAAATTCAAATTTCGTGAACTATATAAGAGAGTGTGTATAGAATTGAAAAACGTGAAATGATCTGTGATGGGAATGACAATGATACATTTTTTTTGTCTGGAAATCTTGTTTAGGTTTTGACAAAATATGTTTATAAAATTTATTTCTTGTTTAGATTTTGACAAAATATGTTTATAAAATTTATTACAAAGGGAGTATATCGAAAAATATTGGCAAAATAATAAATTTTGTAAAATATCGTTTATAGGCATTAATATTTTGCTAAAAGCTATCCATTTGGCTATGGCTCTTGAGAAGATGATAAGTATATTCATCTTCATCCGTATTGAAAATTTCTTTAGAACAAAAAAAGGGTTTTTTTAAAAGTTAATAATAACATTAGTTAATTAGAAGAGTATAATGGTAGAAAAGGAAAACTTAGTCATATGACAATAAATTTGTATTAACATAAATAGGTTAAAATAATTGTTACAAAGAAATTAAAATAAAGAAGGTAAGCGAAATATCACAAACTACAAAAAAAGGTTAGTGTTATATAAGTCAAAACTTGAGGAATGTCTCTGAAATTATCCCGTTTAATATACATTTAAAAAAAAACTATTTCTCTTATCAAACCTTCTCAAAGTAGTGCAGAAATGATAAAGTGAGATGAAAAGGATAAAGGTAATAGTTACAAGGACTCTACCTTTGTTCTTCTTCTCCTCAAATTGCTAGAAAATAGACAAAAATGGAAAATATAAAATTTGGCTGTAAAAAAAGGAAAAAGAAGAAATATGAAATATATAGAAATAAGGTGCACATACGGTAAAATTGTATTAATCTCCCTTGGAGAGTCTTTTTCATTAATACAAAATATATATAGGGTGTATAATGTGAAATCCTTATACAACAGAGATCTTGTATTTACCATAATTATATAAGACTAAATATGACTAAATAATATTGTACACGCTCTAGAACATACAATTATTCATTCAATCATATTTGGTCACACCTCATAAGCATGGTAATAACCGTTATTTCTTGGCATGAAAAAGTGTATTATAGATATTAAAGAAAGTTATTGAGCAAGTGCATGAATAAGCATACCTGCTGAACAACATAAGCAATATCAGACCTGGTGAAAGTAAGGTATTGTAGTGCACCTGCAAGACTCCGATAGAGAGTGGTATCTGACACTAGATCACCATCAACAACACTAAGTGCCCGTTTGGTTAAGATC
This sequence comes from Przewalskia tangutica, assembly GCA_029844215.1. Classification (NCBI taxonomy): domain Eukaryota; kingdom Viridiplantae; phylum Streptophyta; class Magnoliopsida; order Solanales; family Solanaceae; genus Przewalskia; species Przewalskia tangutica. The sequence goes on along the minus strand of CM056735.1, from coordinate 85,181,037 downwards.
ATAACTGGCTAAAAGATGACAGGGACAAGTATGAAAATCAAATACCAGATCCAGTCGTGCCATATAAAATAGAGCCAATTGTACCTTTTTAAAAATGAGAGAGTCATATCAAGATCATAGATGTCTGTCCATATAACGTATCCCGACCCATTCTGGAACTCGGTGTCTTTTCACACATAACGTATCCCGGCTCGTTGTGGGACTCGGTGTCTTTTTACACATAACGTATCCCGGCCCGTTGTGGGACTCGGTGTCTTTTTACACATAACGTATCCCGACCCGTTGTGGGACTCGGTATCTTTTTATACATAACGTATCCCGACCCGTTGTGGGACTCAGTGTCTTTTTACACATAACGTATCTCGTCCCGTTGTGGGACTCAGTGTCTTTTTACACATAACGTATCCCGACCTATTGTGGGACTCGGTGTCTTTTTACACATAACGTATCCCGGCCCGTTGTGGGACTCGGTGTCTTTTTACACTTAACGTATCCCGGCCCGTTGTGGGACTCAGTGTCTTTTTACACATAACGTATCCCGGCCTGTTGTGGGACTCGGTGTCTTTTTACACATAACGTATCCTGGCCCGTTGTGAGACTCAGTAGAATGAAATAATAACACTTGCACGAATAGCTATCATGAGCAACCATGTGCAATTTAAATCATCTTTTGACTCTCAATAAAACCTTTAAAATGAACTTTCATTTTAGAAAAACCAAGGCACTATCATATCATATATCGTTTTGAAATCATCATTTGAAACTCAGCTTCACTATCATATCATGTATCATTTTGTAACCATCATTTAAAAACTCAAAGGCACTATCATATCATGTATCATTTAGGATTAAGATCCAATAGAACTATGTAAGTCCGTCGTACACTTACTTCATATAAATCATGCCAAAAGAAGAAAGGATAGTTTCACATACCTTATCGGCTATACCAACACGATAAGTAGAATACGTCCCAATTAGTACTTCAACATATACCAACAATAACACGTCTATCAACTTCATGAATACTAGTGTAATCATATACCACAAGATGGTTCTCTTTTCATATAAAAATTCGGGCAGCACTTCCCCTATTTATACATACATTTTCACCTTACAAATAAGGGCAATAAAATCAATAACCAAACACCAATTAAGGGCACAACCAAACAGAAACTAGGGGATTTACACACCCACTTCTCATGTAAATTCAGCCTCTTAATCCATCTTAAAACAGTCCACAAAAACAGTTCATATTCCAACAACAACGAGGGTAGAATGTGAAACCTTTCTACACCTTTCTACACCTCTATTACTTTAGGACTTACATTAGTAATTACCACATTTAAACATGCATAATGATAACTGAATTTTCAGCATTTTAATACCACAAAATAGTCCCTAAAACAGCACAACAACGTCCCACCGTTTCATGCAGTTTCGGCCAACAAGACTTAATACCAAATCCCTTCATAACTCCTTAAGATCCAAGTCATATTTCAACTTTCAATAACAAGATTTCCTTCAATTAATAACATGTATGTTATACCCCGTAGTTCTGACCCTACGTATGGAAACGTACGAAAGTATGTAAGACTTAAAATTTCCGAAGGACAGGTTGACGGGTCGTTCCGGACGGTTTTTAGTCAACTTTGAGGCGGGTTATGACCCGGTACATTGAGAGTTCCTAAGTGTTTTAAAGGCCTAGGGCGTAGTTCGTTGAGTCTGGATTCCAACGCAACCAACCGTTCGTCGATAGGACGTCGGAGTAGAAAGTTATGAGTTACAAGTTCGGTCGTGATCGGACAGAAATGCGTTTCGGACTAAAGCGGCGAGTGCGGCGCGGATGCGAGGCATGGCGCCTAAAGTCTCGAGGGTCGCTGAAGTTGCAGCGCCGCGGCTCCGGGACAGCGGCGCGGCAGAAGCTGCGGAGGTTTCAGCGCCATTGTGGCAGGCAGCGCGCCGAAGGCGAGGCGGAAAAACTTAGAAAATCTGATTTTTGTTTTAAAGAGACCATGGGAGGGTGACAAGTGTCCCCCATCTGATTTTCTGTTGCATGCAATATATTGACCAAGACTTGGACATTTTCTATCTTTCATCTTCTCTCTCTCTCAAATTGCTCCTCTCTCTAAAAACCCTTAGAAAAATCGAAAGTTAAGAACAAGAAAAGGAAGCTTGTAGCTAGCTTGTTGGCATTGTTGTGGTAGTGTTCTTGGCAAGGAAGCTAGCAATATTTGGAATAAGTTTTGGCTAAAACTTTAAGGTAACATTTCTTCCTTTAAACTTAGTTCTAGTGTTGCATGCTTAGAAAGCAAGATCTTGTGGTAGTAAAATAATGCACTTAGAGTCATTGCATGCAAGTAAATGTGGTTTGGATATGAAGAATGGGTTAAGAAGAAATTATGAGCATGTTGTAGCCTAAAACCACCTTAGAATTGTTAAGTGAATTGTTGTAAACCTATGGGGCAGAATTTTGGGTGTGAAATCCCTTTGAATTGTTGGATTGAGTGAGCCCTAAAGGTGGTGTTTTTGATGATAAATTCGGCCTTGAGAAAGGTGGCAAAGTGAGTAGAAACAAAGGAAATGCTGCCCAATTTTCCTTAGAATTTAGTGACTTTGAACTTGGATTGTTCTACATTAAGATTAGAGGTTAATAAGCGTATCATGACTATTATAGGTTGAAATATTACTTGCGGTAGTTTGGACTTGGCAAGTGGATTGACCAAAGAGGTATGTGAAGTTTTTCTATCTCTTGAGCATGAATAGATAAAACTATGTAGTACGGTGAGGCGTACATGATTTAGTATTCTTACTTGTTTTGAGTATAAAATGACTTGTTTCGTTTTAAGAATGTATAAGTCCCTTGGTTAAGGGAAAAGTATGATTTTACTAAAGTATAGAGTTAATATAACAACTTTATGGGAAGTTGGATTATTAGCTTCATAAAAGGTTAATGAGAAGGATTTACTCTAAGTAAGATAATTACGAAGAGGCAATTTGATTTAAAGTCATCAATTGCCCAAAGGCTTTATGTATAAAGAAGAGTCACTTTTGAAAGAGATGAGGTATGTAGTACTTGGGTTAAATTCGGTTTTCTTTTATTTAAAGATATGATGAAGTGCCTTAAATAAACTAAAATGAGAGAGTATATGAACAAGACTAAAAGAAGTTATAAGTTTGCTTAACTTATTTATGATATGATGTGATTTGAGATAGGGTAAGAGTATGTCCGAGGGCGGCCCAAGATCGTCATACCATCGCTTGATGTAAGAGTATATCGAGGCGAGATCCAAGATCGTTATACCATCTGCACCGATATAAGAGTATATCGAGGCAAGCCCCAAGATCGTTATACCATCTGCTCCGGTGTAAGAGTATATCGAGTCTGACCAAGATCGTTATACCATCTGTTTGAGGGTAAGAGTATATCGAGGAAAGTCCCCAAGATCGTTATACCACACATTAAGTGGATTTGCTACCCATGATGCGAGGAATACCTCATGCGAGTCCTTATGGGCTTATGCGGGTGAAATAGTCCCGTGCGGCAGTCTGATCGCGAGAGTACCTAAATGCGGGTCGCGGGACCCGTGCGGGTGAAATAGTCCCGGGAGTAGGATGGTTTCTTTTTGATACTACGGCGAGGTACCTGTTTTGATCATGAGCCTCCTATTTTATGCGATTATTATATATGTATATATACTTGTCACTCTCATTGTTAGTAAGGCCTGATAAAAGGTATTTTATTGTCTTCCATGACTCGGCTTTGCTTTTAGACTTATGATATCATATTACGATATTTTCCCAGCTTTACATATGGTACATATTGTGTCTTGACCCCCTTCCCAGGGCTGCGTTATCTGCGCGGTGAGTAAGTAGCAGATTGAGATCCTCGTTCTTAGGATCACTATTAGGTGTCGAAGCTCATTCCTCGGAAGCTTATTTATTGGTATGGATATTTCCACGATGCTATAGGTACTTTGTATATTCGGGGTATGGCGGGGCCTTGTCCCGCCACATTGTTATCTTTAAGTGCGTGGCCACCTATGTGTTTTGGGCTATAAGAACCGATTGTACTATTATACTTTTGTTAAGTATGTTTTATGGAAAGCGGCACTACGGTGGCAGTGATGTTACTTTTATGCGTATGTGTTGTGTATGTTCATTTGCTATTCTCGACATATACGGCGAGTACCGGTAAGTACGATCGCGGCCGGGGTTGGGTCGTGACAAAAGTGGTATCGAGCGATTAGTCCTCGGAAAGTGTCCACGAGCCGTGTCTAGTAAGTCTTGATTATCGGTGTCGTGCACCACATCTATAATCGAGGCTGCAGGATATTTAGGATTGGTTTCCATTCTTTCACTCTAAGATCGTGCAATAAAGTGAGTTATAGGTTGAATCTCCCGATGTTTTCCTTTATGTATCGATTATGCCTCGCAAGGCAACCGCGGCCCGAGAAGGGCAAGCGGTGAGAGTCTTTGCTAGTGGGGCGGAGAATCACGAGAGGCACAGGCCCAATCCTTACGAAGATGATGTTTAGGCGGCGAGTTCACGTCGTCGCCGCCTCAACAGTTCGAGCGGCGGACGCGGCTCACGAGACGCGATGCGAGCCTCGGCTCGCGATCGAGAACTGGTCACGAGATTATAGAGCATTGATTCTTGACCGGCATAGTGGCGAGCGGCAGCGAAGCGAGCAGCGGCCAACCCGGCCGAGCGGTTCTGATTCGGGATTTCTGGGTTGTCACCCACCCGAGTTCTATGGTTCGAGATTTGATGAGGATCGCGAGGAGTTTGTCCGGCGATTCTGACGGACCATGCGAGTTCTTAGGGCATCGAGTAGTGCATTACACTAGCTTACAGGTTCAGCGATATTGCGTTGAACGGTTTGAGTCATGGGTATTGTCGAGGGTGATGATGCTCTTCCGGTGATTGGGAGGAGTTCACGAGGCGTTCCTAGACCACTTCTTGCCTCACGAGGTGAGAGAGCCGCGTGAATAGGTTCTTGACCTTGAGGCAGGGGCGGGAGGACTATCGGGAGTCTGGCACTGAGTTTGACTCCTTGGCGGATATGCACACACCATTGTAGGCGATATGGCGAGCGGGGTTCATAGATACGTGATGGGACTAGGCCGTCACATGATTCTGCTTGCCAGGAGTAGCTCTTCACCGAGGATGGATATTGCCGGAGATGCGAGCATACGCGAGATTGAGGCAGAGAGCGGGATCGGCTAGATTTGGGCGGCCAAGAGGTCGAGACATCGGGTTCTCGAGGCGATTTGGCGGCGGCCTCGGCGGCCTAGGTCCACCTTCCAGCCAGCACAGAGTGCTCCTTCACAGTTTTCCGGCAGGAGGTCTGATCAGCAGGGTTATTCAGGAGCAGGCCAGGGCTCCAAGACGTCAGGTTTTCAGGGAGGCAGAGACCAGCACCAATCGAGACCACCTACCTCTCGGTGCGTTCGATCACGGTAGGTCTCATCCGGCGAGTGTCGTATGGGTTCGAGATCATGTTACTCTTGTGGCGGCAGGTCATCCGAAGAAGATTGTCCGTCCTTGGCGGCGGGAGCCTTACGGTTCAGCCAGCGAAGTGCATTCTTTGGATCTTCATCGTCGATGGTTAGATGCCCCGGAGGGCAGGGTACTTATGGGCTAGCAGGCCGCGGCAGAGGTCGTGGTAGGGGTTCCAGTTCTAGCGGTCCTCAGAACCGCATCTATGCTATGTCGGTCAGCGGGACGGCGAGGCGTCGCGGATGTAATCCGCAGTACATTATTGGTTTCTTCTTTGTGATGTATATGCTTTGATAGATCCAGTTCTACCTTGTCCTACATATCTCCTCATATTGCCGGTAGAATAGGGATAGAGCGAGTCCATAAGACCTTTTGAGGTGGCTACGCGATGGTGATTCGATGGTAGGCGGCGAGTGTATAAGGCTTGCCTGTGACTATAGATAGCCGTCGGACTCTGGCCGACTTGATAGAGTTGGATATGACAGACTTTGATGTGATTATGGGTATGGATTGGCTAGCATCTTGCTATGCCAACGTGGGCTATGAGAGAGATTAGTTCGGTTCGGTTTCCGTGGCCGTTATCGAGTGGAAGGGAATCTTGCGTCGTAGAGGTAAGTTTATTTCTTACCTCAAGGCTAGGAAGATGGTGCGGAAGGGTATATCTACCATATGGTTCGGGTATTCGACATCGAGGTGAAGTCTGGACCTTGATCGATTCCGATCGTTAGAGAGTTTCGGATGTATTCCCGGATGAGCTTAGGGTATCTCTCGAAAGGAGATTGAGTTTTGCATTGATTTGGCGCGGATACTCGGCGATATCTATTCCGCCATACGGATGGCACTGCCAGTGAAGGAGTTGAAGGACCAGTGAAAGATTTCTTTGGAGAAAGGCTTTATTAGGCCAAGTGTTTCTCCTGGGAGCACGGTGTTATTTGTAAAGAAGAAGGATGGGGCCAGCTGCGTATGTGTATTGATTACGAGCGGTGAACAAGGTAACTATCAAGAATAGATATCCCTCCCGGGATTGACGATTTGTTTGACCGATTGCGAGTGCAAAGTGTTTTCCAAGATAGACTGCGATGCAGTTATCATCAGTGCGAGTTAGAGAGGTAGATATCCCAAAGCGCATTCGGGACCGGTATGGGCACTATGAGTTGAGGTGATGTCTTTCGGGTTGACAGCGCCCAAGATTCATGGATTTGATGAATAGGGTGTTCAGGCCATTCTTGGATATGTTCGTTATAGTTTTCATTGATGATATCTTGGTGTATTCGCGCACAGAGCAGGAGCATATGGATCATTTGAGGGCGGTCTTGGGAGTCCTCGAGGCCGGCATTTGTGTGCCAAGTTCTCGAAGTCACGAGTTCGGTGGCGTCGGTGGCTTTCTTAGGGCATGTTATCGGGGCCGATGGTATTCGGGTTGTCTGACAAAGATTGAAGCGATCAAGACTTGGCGGACCACTACTGCAAGCGGAGTGCGCGACTTTGGGCCTTGCGAGGTTATTATCGGCGGTTTGTAGAAGTTTGCTTCTATTTCAACACCTTTGACTAAGTGACTCGGAAGCGGCTATGTTCGATGGACGGATACTTGTGAGAAAGTTTTGATTGCTAAAGGAGAAGTTGGCGACCGCCCATTCTTACTCTTGGAGGGCTAGATGGATATGTGGTTTTATTGTGGCGGCGTCAGTGTCGGGCTTGGAGTGCGTCTTGATGCGGCCGCGGCGAGTTATAGCTTATGCATCTCGGCGGCTTAGGAAGCATGAGAAGAACTATCCCACGCGTGACTTGGAGTTGGCGGCGATGATTCATGCCTTAAAGATGCGGAGACATTATTTATATGAGTCCATGTGGACATTTACACGGACCACAAGAGTCTCGGTACATCTTCACCGAGAGGAGCTGAACTTGCGGCGAGCGGTGGTTGGAGCTACTTAAGGATTACGATGTTGATATTCTATACCACCCGGGGAAGGCGATGTGGTTGCGGATGCCCTTAGTCGCAGTCGATGGGTAGTGCATGCGATGTTCACCAGAGAAGAGGATATGGTCCGGAGTTACATCGGTAGCAAGCCTTGGGGTTCGTTTGGTTGATTCTGGTAGTGACGATATTCGGGTTATAGAGGTTGCCGAGTCTTTCATCGTCGAGGAGGTGAAGAGCGGCGATATGAGGATCCGATTTTAGTGCGATGCAGAGATCTGACTCTCGAAGGAGAAGAGTCTATTTGCGGTAGCGCTGATGAAGTGCTAAGGTTCGAGGGCGATTGTGTGTTCCGATGTAGCGAGGACTTCGTCGAGAAGATGCAGGGAGGCCTGCGGTGCTCGTTATTCTATTCATCCGGTCGACTAAGATGTACCATGACCTCGAATCGTGTATTGGTGGGGCGGCCTAAGAGGGCGTTGCGGAGTTCGTGTACGATGCGAATTGTCGGCGAGTTAAGATTGAGCACGAAGCCGGTGGGCATTGCGAGCCATTGATATTCCGACTTGGAAGTGGGAGGTGATAAATATGGATTTTATTACAGGGCTACCTACCACTCAGAAGAAGCATGATTCCATTTGGGTGATTGTCGGCGGTGTGAAATCAGCCCATTTTCTTCCGATCGAGCAGCGTTTTGGTGAGGACTATGCGGATTATATATTAGGGAGATTGTGAGGCGCACGGTCGGTGTCGATTATATCGAGATAGAGAGCCCGGTTCTCGGCTAACTTCGGAGGTCCTTTCGGAAGGATTAGGGACACAGTGAGTCTCGATCGGCGTTTCACCCTCGTGAGCGGACAAAGCCGAGCGCACTATCCGCACTCGAGGATATCTGCGGGCTTGTGTTATTGATTCGAGGTAGCCGGGAGGATCATTTGCCTCTTGTGGAGTTTGCTTACAACAATAGCTACCATTCCGGTATTCGAATGGCGCCTTATGAGGCCTTATACGGAGAAAGTGCAGTCACCGATAGGCTGGTTCGAGGTGGGAGAAGTCCGATTAGTCGGGCGGACTTAGTTCAGTGGTGTGGATAAGGTGAAGCTTATCCGAGGCGGTTGTTGGCGGCTTCAGTCGGCGAAGTTGTATCACGGATCATCGACACTTGGAATTTGAGATAGATGATTGGGTTTTCCTAAAGGTATCGCCCATGAAGGCGTGATGAGATTCGGAAAGAAAGGAAGCTTAGCCCAAGGTACATTGGGCCGTGAGTTGTCGTAGGGTAGGCAAGGTTGCTATGAGTTAGATCTTCCGTCCGATTTGGAGGCGGTGCATCGATTTTCATGTGTCCGTATTGCGGAAATGTATTGGAGATCCATCTAGAGTGCACCGGTTCGGGATGTCCAAGTAAGAGGAGTTATCGTATGAGAGAGTCCCATAGCGATACTCGATCGTCGAGTTAGACGACTTGGACGAAAGGCGTGGCAGTCGAGGTCTATGGCGGAGCAACGGGGAGGAAATGGCGTGGGAAGCGAGAGGATGACATGATGAAGAAGTATCCTCACTTATTCCCTATACCTCCGGGTAACCTACTTTCACCTTGTTAGTTTTGATTTAGCATTTACGCTTACGTATGTTGTGGCTCGTGGAGCTTCTTTATACGAATGAATAGTTAAGAGGTCTATGTCGATGTTGTGATTTGAGTAAGCCTAGAAGGAACATTCGGACGAATGTTTCTAAGGGGAGAATGTTATACCGTAGTTCGACCTACGTATGGAAAGCGTACAAAAGTATGTAAGACTTAAAATTTCAGAAGGGCGAGTTGTGGTCGTTCGGACGGTTTTAGTCAACTTTGAGGCGGGTTATGACCGGTACATTGAAGTTCCTAAGTGTTTTAAAGGCCTAGGCGTAGTTCGTTGAGTCTGGATTCCAACGCAACCCACCGTTAAATCGATAGGGCGTCGGAGTAGAAAGTTATAGAGTTACAAGTTCGGTCGCGATCGGACGAAATGCGTTTGGACTAAGCGGCGACGCGGCGCCGGATGCGAGGCGGCGCCTAAAAATCGAGGGTCGCTGAAGTTGCAGCGCCGCGGCTCGGACAGCAGGGCCGCGCGCAAAGTTGAGAGGCTGCGGAGGTTTGTGCCCCAGCGGCGGGCGGGTGGCGCGCCGAAATTTGGGCGGAAAAACTTAGAAAATCTGATTTTTGTTTTAAAGAGACCATGGGAGGGTGAAAAGTGTCCCCATCTGATTTTCGTTGCATGCAATATATTGACCAAGACTTGGACATTTTCTATCTTTCATCTTCTCTCTCTCTCTCTCAAATTGCTCCTTCTCTCTAAAAACCCTTAGAAAAATCGAAAGTTAAGAACAAGAAAAGGAAGCTTGTAGCTAGCTTGTTGGCATTGTTGTGGTAGTGTTCTTGGCAAGGAAGCTAGCAATATTTGGAATAAGTTTTGGCTAAAACTTTAAGGTAACATTTCTTCCTTTAAACTTAGTTCTAGTGTTGCATGCTTAGAAAGCAAGATCTTGTGGTAGTAAAATAATGCACTTAGAGTCATTGCATGCAAGTAAATGTGGTTTGGATATGAAGAATGGGTTAAGAAGAAATTATGAGCATGTTGTAGCCTAAAACCACCTTAGAATTGTTAAGTGAATTGTTGTAAACCTATGGGGCAGAATTTTGGGTGTGAAATCCCCTTTGAATTGTTGGATTGAGTGAGCCCTAAAGGTGGTGTTTTTGATGATAAATTCGGCCTTGAGAAAGGTGGCAAAGTGAGTAGAAACAAAGGAAATGCTGCCCAATTTTCCTTAGAATTTAGTGACTTTGAACTTGGATTGTTCTACATTAAGATTAGAGGTTAATAAACGTATCATGACTATTATAGGTTGAAATATTACTTGCGGTAGTTTGGACTTGGCAAGTGGATTGACCAAAGAGGTATGTGAAGTTTTCTATCTCTTGAGCATGAATAGATAAAACTATGTAGTACGGTGAGCGTCATGATTTAGTATTCTTACTTGTTTTGAGTATAAAATGACTTGTTTCGTTTTAAGAATGTATAAGTCCCTTGGTTAAGGAAAAGTATGATTTTACTAAAGTATAGAGTTAATATAACAACTTTATGGGAAGTTGGTTTATTAGCTTCATAAAAGGTTAATGAGAAGGATTTACTCTAAGTAAGATAATTACATGAAGAGGCAATTTGATTTAAAGTCATCAATTGCCCAAAGGCTTTTATGTATAAAGAAGAGTCACTTTTGAAAGAGATGAGGTATGTAGTACTTGGGTTAAATTCGGTTTTCTTTTATTTAAAGATATGATGAAGTGCCTTAAATAAACTAAAATGAGAGTATATGAACAAGACTAAAAGAAGTTATAAGTTTGCTTAACTTATTTATGATATGATGTGATTTGAGATAGGGTAAGAGTATATGCGAGGGCGGCCCAGATCGTCATACCATCCGCTTGATGTAAGAGTATATCCGAGGCAGATCCAAGATCGTTATACCATCCGCACGATATAAGAGTATATCGAGGCAAGCCCCAAGATCGTTATACCATCTGCTCGGTGTAAGAGTATATCGAGTCTGCCCAGATCGTTATACCATCTGTTTGGGGTAAGAGTATATCGAGGAAAGTCCCCAAGATCGTTATACCACATTAGTGGATTTGCTACCCATGATGCGAGGAATACCTCATGCGAGTCCTTATGGGCTTATGCGGGTGAAATAGTCCCGTGCCAGGCGAGTACGGCCGATCACGAGGAGTACCTCGTGCGGGTCCGCGGGACCCGTGCGGGTGAAATAGTCCCCCGAATAGGATGGTTTCTTTTTGATACTACGGGCGAGGTACCTGTTTTGATCATGAGCCTCTATTTTATGCGATTATTATATATGTATATATACTTGTCACTCTCATTGTTAGTAAGGCACGATAAAAGGTATTTTATTGTCTTCCATGACTCGGCTTGCTTTTAGACTTATGATATCATATTACGAGTATTTTCCGACTTTACATACTTGGTACATATTGTGTCGACCCCCTTCCAGGGCTGCGTTAAATCTGCGGTAAGTAAGCGATTGAGGATCCTCGTTCTTAGGATCACTATTAGGTGTCGAAGCTCCATTCCTCGGAAGCTTATTTATTGGTATGGATATTTCCACGATGCTATAGGTACTTTGTATATTCGGGGTATGGCGGGCACTTGTCACTTGATTATTATCTTTAAGTGCAGCCACCTATGTGTTTTGGGCTATAAGAACCGGTTGTACTATTATACTTTTGTTAAGTATGTTTTATGGAAAGCGACCTTACGGTGGCGGTGATGTTACTTTTATGCGTATGTGTTGTGTATGTTCATTGCTATTCTCCGACATATACGGCGAGTACCGGTAGAGTACGATCGCGGCCGGGGTTGGGTCGTGACAAAAGTGGTATCGAGCGATTAGTCCTCGGAAAGTGTCCATGACCGTGTCTAGTAGAGTCTTGATTATCGGTGTATGCACCACATCTATAATCGAGAGGCTGCAGGATATTTAGGATTGGTTTCCATTCTTTCACTCTAAGATCGTGCAATAGAGCTGAGTTATAGGTTGAACCTCCTCTGATGTTTTCCTTTATGTATCAGTTATGCCTCGACGCAAGGCAACCGCGGCCCAGAAGGGCAAGGCAGCTGAGGGTGCTGCTAGTGGGGCGCGGAGGGTCACGAGGGCACAGGCCCAGTCCTTACCAGAGATTATGTTTAGGGCGGCGAGTTCCACGTCATCGCCCGGCCTCAACGAGTTCGGCGTGGGGCGGCTCACGAGATCGCGATGCGAGCCTCGGCTCCACGATCGAGAACTGTCACGAGATTATGAAACAGTTGATTCTTGACCAGCGTAGTGGCGAGCGGCAAGCGAGCGGCGGCGACCAAAGAGGCGATTTCTGGATTCGGGATTTCTGAGTTGTCACCCACGAGTTCTATGGTTCGAGATTTGATGAGGATCCGAGGAGTTTGTCCGGCGATTCTGACGGACCATGCGAGTTCTTAGGGCATCGGTGAGTGCATTACACTAGCTTCTACCGGTTCTGCGATATTGCGTTGAACTGGTTTGAGTCATGGGTATTGTCGAGGGTGATGATGCTCTTCCGGTGATTGGGAGGAGTTCACGAGGCGTTCCTAGACCACTTCTTGCCTCACGAGGTGAGAGAGCCGCGTGATAGGTTCTTGACCTTGAGGCGGGGCGGGAGGACTATCGGGAGTCTGACACAGGTTTGACTCCTTGGCGGATATGCACACACCATTGTAGGCGATATGGCGAGCGGGGTTCATAGATGCGTGATGGGACTAGGCCGTCACATGATTCGCTTGCTTAGGAGTAGCTCTTGGCGAGGATGGATATTGCGGAGATGCGAGCATACGCGAGGATTGAGGCGAGAGAGCGGGATCGGCTAGATTTGGGCGGCCAGAGGTCGAGACATCGGGTTCTCGAGGCGATTTGGCGGGCGGCCTCGTGGCGACTAGGTCCACCTTCCGGCCCGGCCTGAGTGCTCCTTCACGATTTCCGGCGGGAGTACGTCAGCGAGGTTATTCGGGAAGCGAGCGGGGCTCCAGCGTCGAGTTTTGAGGCGAGACCGGCGCAATCGAGACCACCTACCTCTCGGTGCGTTCGATGCGGTAGGTCTCATCCGGGCGAGTGTCGTATGGGTTCGAGATCATGTTACTCTTGTGGCGGCGGTCATCCGAAGAAGGATTGTCCGTCCTTGGCGGCGGGAGCCTTACGGTTCAGCCAGCGAAGTGCATTCTTTGGATCTTCATCGTCGATGGTTAGACGCCCGGGCGAGTACTTATGGGCGGCGGGCGGCGCAGGTCGTGGTAGGGGTTCGATTCTAGCGGTCCTCGAGCGCATCTATCTTATGTCGGTCAGCGGGACCGGGGCGTCGCGGATGTCCGTCAGTACATTATTGGTTTCTTCTTTGTGATGTATATGCTTTGATAGATCCGAGTTCTACCTTGTCCTACATATCTCCTCATATTGCGGTAGAATAGGGATAGAGCCGAGTCCATAAGACCTTTTGAGGTGGCTACGCGATGGGTGATTCGATGGTAGGCGGCGAGTGTATAAGGCTTGCCACTGTGACTATAGATAGCCGTCGGACTCTGGCCGACTTGATAGAGTTGGATATGACGGACTTTGATGTGATTATGGGTATGGATTGGCTAGCATCTTGCTATGCCAACGTGGGTATGAGAGAGATTAGTTCGGTTCGGTTTCGTGGCCGTTATGCCAGTGGAAGGGAATCTGCGTCGTAGGGGTAAGTTTATTTCTTACCTCAAGGCTAGGAAGATGGTGCGGAAAGGGTATATCTACCATATGGTTCGGGTATTCGACATCGAGGTGAGTCTGGACCTTGATCGATTCGATCGTTAGAGAGTTTCGGATGTATTCCCGGATGAGCTTAGGGTATCCCTCGAAAGGAGATTGAGTTTTGCATTGATTTGGCGCGGATACTCGTAGATATCTATTAGCCATACAGGATGGCACTGCCGAGTTGAAGGAGTTGAAGGACCGGTGAAAGATTTCTTTGGAGAAAGGCTTTATTAGGCCAAGTGTTTCTCCTTAGGGAGCACCGATGTTATTTGTAAAGAAGAAGGATGGGGCCTGCGTATGTGTATTGATTCTGAGCGGTGAACAAGGTAACTATCAAGAATAGATATCCCTCCCGGGATTGACGATTTGTTTGACCCGATCGCGAGGTGCAAAGTGTTTTCAAGATAGACTGCGATGCAGTTATCATCAGTGCGAGTTAGAGAGGTAGATATCCCAAAGCGCATTCGGGACCGGTATGGGCACTATGAGTTCGGTGATGTCTTTCGGGTTGACAGCGCCCAAAGAATATTCATGGATTTGATGAATAGGGTGTTGAGCCATTCTTGGATATGTTCGTTATAGTTTTCATTGATGATATCTTGGTGTATTCGCGCAGGCGGGAGCATCTGGTCATTTGAGGCGGTATTGGGAGTCCTCGAGAGGCCGGCATTGTGTGCCAAGTTCTCGAAGTGCGAGTTAGTGGCGTCGGTGGCTTTCTTAGGGCATGTTATCGGGGCGATGGTATTCGGGTTGTCTGACAAAGATTGAAGCGATCAAGACTTGGCGGACCAGCTACACCGGAGTGCGCGGCTTTTGGGCCTTGCGAGTTATTATCGGCGGTTTGTAGAAGTTTGCTTATTTCAACACCTTTGACTAAGTGACTCGGAAAGCGGCTATGTTCGATGGGCGGATACTTGTGAGAAAGTTTTCGATTGCTAAAGGAGAAGTTGGCAGCCCGGTTCTTACTCTTCGGAGGGCTAGATGGATATGTGGTTTTATTGTGACGCGTCAGTGTCGGGCTTGAGTGCGTCTTGATGCGGCCGCGGCGAGTTATAGCTTATGCGTCTCGGCGGCTTAGGAAGCATGAGAAGAACTATCCGCGCGTGACTTGGAGTTGGCGGCGATGATTCATGCCTTAAAGATGCGGAGACATTATTTATATGGAGTCCGTGTGGACATTTACACGGACGCGAGAGTCTCGGACATCTTGACGGAGGAGTGAACTTGCGGCGAGCGGTGGTTGGAGCTACTTAAGGATTACGATGTTGATATTCTATACCACCCGGGGAAGGCGATGTGGTTGCGGATGCCCTTAGTCGCGGTCGATGGGTAGTGCATGCGATGTTCGGCCAGAGAAGAGGATATGGTCAGAGTTACATCGGTAGCAAGCCTTGGGGTTCGTTTGGTTGATTACATTAGTGACGATATTCGGGTTATAGAGGTTGCGAGTCTTTCATCGTCGAGGAGGTGAAGAAGCGGCGATATGAGGATCCGATTTTGTGCGATGCAGAGACGCGACTCTCGAGAAGGAGAAGAGTCTATTTGCGGTAGCGCGATGGGTGCTAAGGTTCGAGGTGATTGTGTTCCGATGTAGCGAGACCCGTCGAGAAGATGCAGGAGGCACACGATGCTCGTTATTCTATTCATCCGGTCGACTAAGATGTACCATGACCTCGGATCGTGTATTGGTGGGGCGGCCTAAGAGGGCGTTGCGGAGTTCGTGTACGATGCGAATTGTCGGTGAGTTAAGATTGAGCACGAAGCGGTGGTACATTGCGAGCCATTGATATTCGACTTGGAAGTGGGAGGTGATAAATATGGATTTTATTATAGGGCTACCTACCACTCGGAAGAAGCATGATTCCATTTGGGTGATTGTCGGCGGTGTGAAATCGGCCCATTTTCTTCAGTCGAAACAGCGTTTTGGTGAGACTATGCGGATTATATATTAGGAGATTGTGAGGCGCACGGGGTCGGTGTCGATTATATCGAGATAGAGGCCCGGTTCTCGGCTAACACGGAGGTCCTTCGGAAGGGATTAGGGACACAGTGAGTCTCGATGCGGCGTTTCACCCTCGAGCGACGGACGGGCGAGCGCACTATCGACACTCGAGGATATCTGCGGGCTTGTGTTATTGATTTCGAGTGGTATTGGGAGGATCATTTGCCTCTTGTGGAGTTTGCTTACAACAATAGCTACCATTCCAGTATTCAGATGGCGCCTTATGAGGCCTTATACGGGAGGAAGTGCAGGTCACCGATAGGCTGGTTCGAGGTGGGAGAAGTCGATTAGTCGGGCGGACTTAGTTCCGGTGTGGATAAGGTGAAGCTTATCCAGAGGCGGTTGTTAGCGGCTCAGTCGAAGTTGTATGCAGATCATCGGCGTCGACACTTGGAATTTGAGATAGATGATTGGGTTTTCCTAAAGGTATCGCCCATGAAGGCGTGATGAGATCGGAAGAAAGGAAGCTTAGCCCAAGGTACATTGGGCGTGTCAGTTGTCCGTAGGGTAGGCAAGGTTGCCTATGAGTTAGATCTTCCGTCCGATTTGGGCGGTGCATCGATTTTCATGTGTCCATGTTGCGGAAATGTATTGGAGATCCATCTAGAGTGCACCGGTTCGGGATGTCCAATGTGAGGAGTTATCGTATGAGAGAGTCCCATAGCGATACTCGATCGTCGAGTTAGGCGACTTGGACGAAAGAGCGTGGCTTAGTCGAGTCTATGGCGGAGCAACAGGAGGAAATGGCGTGGGAAGCGAGAGGATGACATGATGAAGAAGTATCCTCACTTATTCCTATACCTCCGGGTAACCTACTTTCACCTTGTTAGTTTTGATTTAGCATTTACGCTTCTGTATGTTGTGGCTCGTGGAGCTTCTTTTTTACGAATGAATAGTTAAGAGGGTCTATGTCGATGTTGTGATTTGAGTAAGCCTAGAAGGAACATTCGGGACGAATGTTTCTAAGTGGGGGAGAATGTTATACCGTAGTTCGACCTACGTATGGAAGCGTACAAAAGTATGTAAGACTTAAAATTTCGAAGGGCGAGGTTGTGAGTCGTTCGGACGGTTTTAGTCAACTTTGAGGCGGGTTATGACCCGGTACATTGAGGGTTTCTAAGTGTTTTAAAGGCCTAGGGCGTAGTTCGTTGAGTCTGGATTCCAACGCAACCAACCGTTCGTCGATAGGACGTCGGAGTAGAAAGTTATGAGAGTTACAAGTTCAGTGCGCAGTCGGACAGAAATGCGTTTGGACTAAGCGGCGAGGCGCGGCGCGGATGCGAGCGCGGCGCCTAAAAATGCGAGGGTCGCTGAAGTTGCAGCGCCGCGGCTCGGGACAGCGAGGCGCGCGAAAGTTCGAAGAGAGTGCGGAGGTTTCAGCGCCGCCTTGTGGCGGCCGAGCGCAGAAAGCGGAAGAAAAAACTTAGAAAATCTGATTTTTGTTTTAAAAGAGACCATGGGAGGGTGACAAGTGTCCCCCCCATCTGATTTTCTGTTGCATGCAATATATTGACCAAGACTTGGACATTTTCTATCTTTCATCTTCTCTCTCTCTCTCAAATTGCTCCCCCTTCTCTCTAAAAACCCTTAGAAAAATCTGAAAGTTAAGAACAAGAAAAGGAAGCTTGTAGCTAGCTTGTTGGCATTGTTGTGGTAGTGTTCTTGGCAAGGAAGCTAGCAATATTTGGAATAAGTTTTGGCTAAAACTTTAAGGTAACATTTCTTCCTTTAAACTTAGTTCTAGTGTTGCATGCTTAGAAAGCAAGATCTTGTGGTAGTAAAATAATGCACTTAGAGTCATTGCATGCAAGTAAATGTGGTTTGGATATGAAGAATGGGTTAAGAAGAAATTATGAGCATGTTGTAGCCTAAAAACCACCTTAGAATTGTTAAGTGAATTGTTGTAAACCTATGGGGCAGAATTTTGGGTGTGAAATCCCCTTTGAATTGTTGGATTGAGTGAGCCCTAAAGGTGGTGTTTTTGATGATAAATTCGGCCTTGAGAAAGGTGGCAAAGTGAGTAGAAACAAAGGAAATGCTGCCCAATTTTCCTTAGAATTTAGTGACTTTGAACTTGGATTGTTCTACATTAAGATTAGAGGTTAATAAACGTATCATGACTATTATAGGTTGAAATATTACTTGCGGTAGTTTGGACTTGGCAAGTGGATTGACCAAAGAGGTATGTGAAGTTTTCTATCTCTTGAGCATGAATAGATAAAACTATGTAGTGCGGTGAGCGTACGTGATTTAGTATTCTTACTTGTTTTGAGTATAAAATGACTTGTTTCGTTTTAAGAATGTATAAGTCCCTTGGTTAAGGGAAAAGTATGATTTTACTAAAGTATAGAGTTAATATAACAACTTTATGGGAAGTTGGTTTATTAGCTTCATAAAAGGTTAATGAGAAGGATTTACTCTAAGTAAGATAATTACATGAAGAGGCAATTTGATTTAAAGTCATCAATTGCCCAAAGGCTTTATGTATAAAGAAGAGTCACTTTTGAAAGAGATGAGGTATGTAGTACTTGGGTTAAATTCGGTTTTCTTTTATTTAAAGATATGATGAAGTGCCTTAAATAAACTAAAATGAGAGAGTATATGAACAAGACTAAAAGAAGTTATAAGTTTGCTTAACTTATTTATGATATGATGTGATTTGAGATAGGGTAAGAGTATGTCGAGGGCGGCCCCAAGATCGTCATACCATCCGCTTGGTGTAAGAGTATATCGAGGCGGATCCAAGATCGTTATACCATCTGCACCGGTATAAGAGTATATCGAGGCAAGCCCAGATCGTTATACCATCTGCTCCGGTGTAGAGTATATCGAGTCTGACCCCAAGATCGTTATACCATCTGTTTGAGGGTAGAGTATATCGAGGAAAGTCCCCAAGATCGTTATACCACATTAGTGGATTTGCTACCCATGATGCGAGGAATACCTCATGCGAGTCCTTATGGGCTTATGCGGGTGAAATAGTCCCGTGCCGGTGAGTACGGCCCGATCACGAGAGTACCTCATGCGGGTCCACGGGACCCGTGCGGGTGAAATAGTCCCGAGTAGGATGGTTTCTTTTTGATACTACGGGCAGGTACCTGTTTTGATCATGAGCCTCCTATTTTATGCGATTATTATATATGTATATATACTTGTCACTCATTGTTAGTAAGGCCTGATAAAAGGTATTTTATTGTCTTCCATGACTCAGCTTGCTTTTAGACTTATGATATCATATTACTGATATTTTCCCGACTTTACATACTTGGTACATATTGTGTCTTGACCCCCTTCCAGGGGCTGCGTTCATCGCGGTGAGTAAGTAGCGATTGAGGATCCTCGTTCTTAGGATCACTATTCGGTGTCGAAGCTCCATTCCTCGGAAGCTTATTTATTGGTATGGATATTTCACGATGCTATAGGTACTTTGTATATTCGGGGTATGGCGGGGCCTTGTCATACGATTGTTATCTTTAAGTGCGTGGCCACCTATGTGTTTTGGGCTATAAGAACCGGTTGTACTATTATACTTTTGTTAAGTATGTTTTATGGAAAGCGACCTTACCGGTGGCGGTGATGTTACTTTTATGCGTATGTGTTGTGTATGTTCATTGCTATTCTCGACATATACTGACAGGTACCGGTAGGTACGATCAGCGACCGGGGTTGGGTCGTGACAATGTAATAGGTGGGGATAACAACAATAATAACCAACGAATCCAATATACTAAAAACTATCCAAAAATCGGCTAACATGCCAAAACTGTCTCATGCACTTCTTATTCTCCATTTCATTTAACACAAGTTCATCCCTTAACTATAACAACATGTAACTTCTAATTACTTCAAGAGGAATAAGAAATCTTACCTTCACTTTAGCCAAAAACAGTCCACTAGTTCTCGGCCAACCACTTCTCTTTTGCACCACATCTTCACGTTACAATAACACACATGTATCTCTACAAGCTTGTAACCATCTTACTTTCTTGTTTTTCTTCCAACAAGTTCATCTCCAAGCTTAGGGTTTCAAGACAATTTTCAAGCCAAAACTGTGACCACTGTTTGGTGTATTAACTTTGGCTTAGAACTTAGTTAAGGAGCTTAATTTGGAAAATAAACTAATTTATTCTTCACTTGGCTAAGGGTTTCGAAAATTTGGAGGAGAAGAGAGGTTAAGGAGAGTTTGGATGAAGAAGATATTTGTGGACAAAGTCTTGCAAGACTTGTAATATAAAGGTGTATGTAGCACAAGTGGAGGGGGACCCTTGTAGACCCACTTGTCCACTTGTCTTCTCTTCACAATAATATCTCCCACACTTAGCCAATCTTGCAATACATATATATAATTAGGGCTTTGTTACACAAGTGGGGAGGGACACATGTCACCCTCTAATTCGCCCATAATTCTCTTCACAAAAATAATTCCATACTTAGCCCAAAATTCTTAATATTTTGATGGGCCCACAAAATTGTGAAATTTTCGATGGACCCCATATTATCAATGTCAAGACTTCATAATACAATACTAAGTCCATAAATCCATTGGAAAGAATTTAACTACAAGTTAATAATTCTCGTCGTCACATTTGTATCCAAAATTTCCTATATTAGAAAAATGTAAATATACTTTCCTTCCAACACTCAAATCTTATTTCCTTAATTACGTTCTCAATCTATTGCCCTGGAATTTCGGGGTGTAACAACATTCATCATTTTCTTCAATGTACGGTTCTTGCGTTCAGCGACATCGTTTGACTGAGGTGAGTATGGAGTCGTCGTTTGATGAACAATGCCCGATTATGCATAATATTCCTCAAATGTCACTACGTATTCTCCCCCTCTATCACTACAAATTGATTTAATCCGTATGCTTAGCTCGTTTTCAGCTTCTGCTTTGTAGTCTGAATGCTTCAGAGGCTTCATCCTTACTTTTCAACAGGTAAAGATAATAATACCTTGTGATTTCATCTACAAATGTCATAAAGTACTTGCTCCCCCTCTAGTTTGTGCAAACTTCAAATCACATATATCTGTGTGAATAAATTCTAGAGGAGCGGTATCCATTTCGACGGATCTAAAGGGAGTCTTAGTGAGTTTTGCCTCTACGCACACCTCACACTTACGTTGAGGGTTTACGTAATTAACACGTCATAGGAAGTGTTGTTACCCATAAACAACTTCTTTTTTGTAACTGGTGTATACGTGGAGAAGTTATTTGTATCGGAACAGATGTGATGGTAGCACCCGTGTACATCCACAATTTCTTGGGATTCTCTACAAGGTTTGGTTCTTGCACCACCGTAGAGAACTCCTCAATCATGTCGTCAAGAAGTATGTCCTCGACGACGTTAGCCTTTGCCTTGCGTTTGTCCTTCTGATGACAGTCTTTGATCATGTGACCAGCTTTACCATAGTGGTGACAGTTTCCCTTGAACTTCACTATTGTTTGGGTCTTGCCATCTTTATGGAACTTGCGCTTCTTGCTTGGGATCCCTTTGGAATCAACCAGATTTGCCATGGCCTCAGCGGGTTGCATTCCCTCTTCTTATTATCGTCCTGAATTTAGAGTTTGATAATAAGCTCTTCAAAGGTCATTTCTTTTGTCTTGAGTCTTAAGTAACTCATAAACTCACTCTACGAGGGAGACAACTTTTAAATCAGTGATGCCACCAAAATCTGCTAATTTGGTTTCATACCCTCCAAATCCATGTGATGTAGAATCATTTGGAATTCCTGGACTTGAGATATCACTGTCTTGCTATCCATCATTTGAAATTTCAAGAATTTTTCAACGATGAATTTCTTTGTACCTACATCATGCGCATTGTATTTCTTTTGAATCTTCTCCCACAACTCTTTGGCAGAGCCTACGGTACAATACACCGTGTAGAGAGGGTCTGACAAGCAGTTCAGGATGTAGTTCTTACACATTAAATCATTATTATTCCATGCATCAAGAGTTATTTCTAGGAGAGCCTGGAAATCTTGTCCCCCTTCAGTTGTATCAATAAAGTGAGGTTCCGCACCATCTCCTATTTTAGGAGGGTCTTCTTTGACACAACGTGTCACTCCCATTACGGTTAGGAAAAACAACATCTTCTGTCCCCATATGCTCAGCCTTCGGATCATGCATGTGTAAACAAACTTGCTGAACTGCATAGGAAATATCTGGTCTCATAAAAGTAAGATACTGCAAGGCTTCAGTAAGTGTAGGATCACTATATGGAGTACCAACTGTGTTACTCAATTTCGCATTTGTGTTAATTGGAGTATGTGATGGTTTGGAGGAAGACATCCATGCTTTTTGAATTATTTCCTCGACATATTTCTTTTGACTCAGAAATAGACCACCTGCATATTGGGTGACTGCAATGCCAAGAAAATAATTCAACGGACCCAAGTCCTTCATTACAAATTTTGTTGCAAGAAGAGACATGATAGACTTGCGAAGTGAAGTGGATGATGATGTGAGAATAATATCATCAACATACAGAAGTATATAGGGCATGTCAGTGCCCTTCCGATAAATGAACAATGACTGACCAGACTTGTTCTGAGAGAACCTTTACTTGGAAAGAAATCCTGCAAAATTGTTATACCATGCCCTGGGAGCTTGTTTCAAATCATCTATGGATTTATTCAACAGGCAAACATGATCTGGACGTGAATAATCTCGAAAACCCAACGGTTGATGCATGTACACTATTTTTTGTAAGTGGTCATGTAAGAATACATTTTTAACATCCAGCTGATAAATAAACCAAGATTTGAAAAGAGCCAGGCTGAGAATCGTACTGATATTTGTTGGCTTAACTACCGGACTGAATGTTTCACCACAATCGACCCCAACCTGCTGAGACCTACCATCACCAACAAGACGAGCATTCTATCTCACAGAATAATAGTCAGAATTCTTCTTATGACAAAAATTCCACATAAACTGAATGCCATTCACATTAGAAAGGCGTGGTACTAATTCTCACGTCTTATTATTAATAAGAGCATTAAATTCATTTAACATGGAAGCTTTCCAATTCAAGTCGGACAAGGCATCTTTAGGATTTTTTGGTATAGGTGATAGTTATTTTGTGGATAGTAGGTTAAACTGACGTTTGGGCCAAAAAATCCAGTGCATGCCACGAGTTTCAATGGTCTGAGGTTGTTTGGAAATGGTAATGGGCCGAGGGGGAGTGTGGTGGCCAGTGTTGGGCTGGTTTACGGATGTAGGCTAGAGAGCAGTGGGCTCCCCCACTTAGGTCTGCCCGCCAAGAGAACAGGACTGGGCCGAGACCTTCGGCAACAAGGTTGTGGTCTCCGGTCCAGTCCCATTTTGTGGATTGGCCGAAACATATTGGTTATTTTGGTGAGGTGGTTGCACTTGTGTTTGGTTATTAAAATGGTGGTGTAAAATGGGATGTATTTCGTTATCCAAAAAAGCATATAAAGGTGAAGATGCCACATGAGACTTAGCAAACGAAAATGTAGACTCATAAAAAATCACATGATGAGAGATAATGATTTTCCCATTCATCAAATCATAACATTTATAGCCCATATGATTTTGTGGGTATCCCAAAAACTCATAAGGAGTGGAACGAGCCTGTAACTTGTTAATTGTAGTTGATGGAAACACAGGATAACACAAACACCGAAACACCCTCAAATGTTTAAAAGACGGGAGATGATGATACAGAGACACATTAGATAGAAATTTACTAGGAAGAATGTTTAAAATACATGTGGTCATTTGAAGCGCATGTTACCAAAACTTTGGCGGTGTGGAAGAATGCACAAGAATAGGGCGAATCATATTTTTAATCGTTCGATTTTTCTTTCGGATTTCCCAATTTGTGGTGATGTATGTGGACATGAAATACGCAATGACATCCTATTTTGGTGACAAAAATCATTAAATTGGTCATTGATGAATTCTCCCATTGTCACATCGAAAACATTTAATGTTTTTGCGAAATTCTGTTTTGATAAAAACACTAAATTGTTTATAAATGTTGTTGGTTTGTGATTTATGTCCTAAGGGAAAAGTCCACAAAAAATTCTAATAATCATCTAGAATGAGCATATAATATTTATCACCTGCAGAACTCAAAATTGGTGATGTCCACAAATCACAATGCACAAGATAAAATGACATGAAAGTATAAGAAGTAGAGGATGCAAAAGGAAGCTTAATATGTTTATCAAGCACACAAGTCTAGAAAATAGAAGAGTTTGAAAGTTTGTTACAACCAAACAAATTATTCTTCCTATGATTATTAAAAGCATGTTCTCCTGGGTGTCCAAACCGACTGTGCCATAGAGTAGGAGAAATGACAGCAAATGTTGATAGTTTGATAATGCTATTTTTGGAAACAGAGGTGATGAGATACAAGTCCCCCGTGCTATTACATCTCATAAGTGGCATCCCCGTCTGAAAATCCTTCACAGAAAAGCCAAATACATCAAAATTCACAGAAACATTATTGTCAATGGTAAAACGTCTAATAGATATCAAGTTTTTAATTAGTTTTGGTGCGTGTAAGATGTTTTAAGTATAATGGTGGGTGTGGAGAGGGTAGTTTTACCTGACCAATACCACGAATTAGAATTTTCTACCCATTGCCGACAATAATATTTTTATTATTTCTCATATTAAAATAAGACGAGAGATTACCTTCAGATGTCGTTATGTGTGACGTAGCCCCTGTGTCCATGTACCAAGACTCATCCAGAACACTTATATTCATATTGTTCATGGCTTGTTTAATGTCTGTGTGTGCATATCCAACCGAACACGGTGCTTGAGCCGCAAACGCATGTTGTGGACGAGACCCTAGAATACCAAGTTGGAGATTTGAAGAAGGAGGAGGCCTGGCCCACGTTGATGTCGGATATGGGCATGGCGGGGCAGCCTACTGTGGGGCCAGGTCCACGCTGGGTACTGCCCCTACTGGTTACCACCACTGCCAGCATAGTTACCGCCACTGCTCGGGCTTGCCACTACCGCCGGTGGGTTGGCCCCCGCCCCATCTATGTCCCTTTCCACCATTATTATTTCCTTTATTTTGTCGGTTTGAACCCCATTTTTTGCCAGAATTTAGGGACTCTAAATCCATGGAAAATAAGTTGGTGGAGACGAGAGTAGTTCCGGCGGGGGCTGCTCCAGAAGATATCTGTTTTGCCTTTCGTGTCTCTTCGAGAACCAACCTCGAATGGGCCTTACAGAAAGGAGGCAATGGATTACTTTATTGAATGAACATAGCCACTACATCATAATGTTCATTCAACCCCGTAATCAACTGAAGGACCAACCGTTGATTTGTGACGGGCGAACCAATATTGGATAGTTGGTCCGCCATTATCTTCAATTCCTGACAATAAGAGGAGATGTTGGAATAGTCGTCCAATTTAACATTAGTAAATTGGTGTTCAAGATAAACGACTCGAGAAAATTTGTTATCTTGAAATATATTTTGTAGACGTTCTTATGACTGCTAAGCCGTAGAATTTGGCTCCAATATGGTGTGTAAAATATCATTGGATGTGGTGCCATAAATCCATTGAAGAACAATGGCATCCAAATGAGACCATAATTTTTTGTTCATCAAACTAGCATCAGATGACGATTCGGAAGGAATAATATGGCCAATCACCTCATAAGCGCGACAATGAATTTTGAATAGTTCCGCCCAAGAGGTATATTGTCCTTTCTTTCAAGAGTTATTGAGATGAAGTTATTGATGTTATTAACGGCAAGAACAGGATAAAAAGTTTGTTTTTCTGCCATAGGTATCACAAGAAAACAAAACTAGAGAATGAAAGAAGTATTGTTTGATGTTTTGAATGAGTGAAACAAAACCCTTAGGGTTTCGAATGGGAGTAGTAAGCCGAGGGGTGGGGGTTTCGGCTAGGGTTTTGTGTAATTTAGGGAGTGGTTTAGGGGTTTGGGGTGGTGGCCGAAAAAGTGAGGAGAAAGAGGAGAGAAATCGATAGAGGGAGGGAGAATTTAGGGCCAAGAATCTTTGACTCTTGATACCAGGTAGGAAGATAATTCCTTGATTAATTTCATTCCAAGATTACAATATATATACAATCATAATGTGCATGAATTATGGAAGACTAATCTATCTTACCTAAATTACAAGATGTTAATTGTAATCATCCTAATTAAAATATATTAAAAAATATTAATTATAAATATTTGATTGGAGATAATTACGAGATTACCCCATAATTACTCTAACAGAAAATCATACAAAAACTGGTACAAGCAGACTATAGAGGAACATGTCACTACTTAAATTATACAAGACCAAAAAGGAAAAGAAAATGAGTCAGATTAATGAATATAGTATATTTAGATCCCTACATATATTAACAACCTTGTACTTGACCCCTAAAAGTTCAAGACGTGCAACTTAAATTTTGACCTTCAGAAAATAAAACTCTCACCTATGGTTATTTGGCAACGGTTCGCCATGAAAGTATACTTATGTCGTAGAGATAATTTGTATTAGGACAAATGTATTTTATATACATTCGTATTACTATTAATGGAGGTTAATATTTTGGCATTTGCAATTATTGAATTATTAGTTGATTATTTATAATATTCTATAATATGCATTCCTAGAGGTTACAATGTTATTAATAGTGTGAGATATTAATATTATAACGTAACTCTTAAATAGCCTTGACTAATGATCATCGAGATTGGGATATCGATGATATATGATAAGTCGACATGTGGTCTGCATCACATCCTCAGAGTATGTAGTATGTCTCACCCGCTACGAGTAATAGTTACTCTTTATGGACACATGGATACTTTAGAAGTATTGGTATACCCTGCTGATATATTGTTTGTTATACAATGTCTAAAGTATGATCAGCGTGTGGGAGATAGAAGTCCTTAGACTTGAGGTCAATACGCACCTTGTCTGCAGAGTAATATATTGTATCATGTCCTAAGCTCAAATGCCTTATAGGTTGAGATACGTCTTGTATTGGGTACATTACGATGTAGATTAAAGGTGGTAGTTGAGCCAAGATTAGGATTCATTCCTTGAATGTATATTCGAGAGAGCACTCAGTTTCTTAGTGATATTAGGTTGACTAAGTCGTTGGCCAACGCAATAGACATATCTAGGATATGATCTTGTTGTCAACTAATATAGATGAGATATAATGATCAAGCCATTTGGATAGACACTTGACAAATCCTAAGCTTGATCGAGTGTGTCGTGAATGAAATAATTTTATCTTTCCATATAGAGGTTCAGTTTACCAGTTTCAAGTAAAATGTACTTCACATATTGAGTTCATCTTCCGACACCGTCTAGGAGTTCCTTGTAGACCCTAATATGATTAGTATCGATATGTGAAGGCCTATAGGGTGACACTATATTAATTGTTCCTTCGACCAAATGATATAATGAGAGAATATAAATGTTTGATTTATGAACGAGACATTTGAATGAATAATGATTGTTTAATTAAGTCGAGATTAAATTTCGGATTTAATTAAAATGAAAACAAGACGACGTCCTTTCAGCGGGTTCTTCCTTTATGAATCATATACCATTCAAACAAAGGGTGCATTGCCTCTTTGAGTGATAAATAGATGGGTTTTTCATAGACACACTTGAGCCATGTTCGTCGCTCTAGGCTTACCATTATTTCATTTCATTATATTGATTGGTTCTAGCTCCACAGAACATATACATGGAGCTATGTTGAATGTGAACTGAAATCTATAAGTTTTTGTTCTAAACTTTAGTTTATGTATCATTCAACTGATGAAAACTCGATTCTATTGAATTCTAGATGCTAAAACTTATGGCTATTATTTTGATTTAATTTCTGAGTTCACGCTTGATAGAATACTGATATAAATGTAGGGTTTTGTTGGGTTCGTGTACGCAGTGGAATTTGAAAATTTAGTTTCAAACCCAACAAACGATGAACTGCAAGATGATTATGTAATAACAATAAACACAATCATATAACATGTACAAGAGAAATATCTAGTAGAGTCTTGTGGATTGGTATGCAGACATTTGTACCCATCCTCAAGAGGCTATAAGACATTTAGGAAACACTTCACTTCTTTACTCTTTTCGTGCTAGTTCAATCTGATTGGTATCTGGTTCATTCTTTTCGTGCGACATTGTTCAGATTGGTATCTTACACTCATTTCTATGTTTTCTCACAGATGGTGAGGACGCGATCGACTGTTACTGGAGGCCAGGAGGCTGCACCTACACCCGCACCCGTATCCATACCCGTTGCCAGAGCAGCTGTTCGTGGGCGAGGCAGGGGATGTGGCAGGGGACGTGGCAGGGGCAGAGGTCGTGTAGTTATTCTGAGTAGGAACCCAGCACCTGCTCAGGACCCGGACAGGGAGTCCGGAGCTTGACGACATTCCAGAGAAGGAGATTAGATAGGCTGAGGCACAACCTGGGGTCACTGCTACTCATGACTTTCAGGAGGCTGTGTTTCGGGTGTTTGGGTACTTTGACAGTTTGGCTCAGGAGGGCATGCTTCCAGTTGCTCCGGATAGCTTGCAGACTAGAGTTGGAGGTCAGACTCTCGATGTTGCGGTTGCTCCAAGATTTCGGACACCGATGGTATTGCCGGCGGCAGCAGTGGCTCCCCATATTGATGATACTCCAGCATCTGGTTTTGTTCTAAGGCCTATGGATGGGCCAGTGTTAACCACTGAGGAGCGAAAATTGTTCGAGGGGTTTACCAAAATGACTCCTCCTCGGTTCTATGGTACTCCCGGGGAGGATGCGTATGAGTTTATTGTTAGCTGCCATAAGATGTTTCATAAGCTGGGTATAGTAGAGTCTCATGGCGTCGATTATGTTTCTTTTCAGTTAGTTGTAGATGCCAAGCAGTGGTGGAGATTGTACATAGAGTGTCTACCAGTCGGATCGTAACCTTTGACCTAGACCCAGTTCTATCAGGTGTTCCTGGAGAAGTATGTCCCTCGTACTCTGAGAGACAACAAGAAGGATGCATTTTCGACATTGGAGTAGCGGGGTAGGTCGGTTGCGGAGTACGAGACCAGATTTCTCGCATTGTACCGTTATGTGTCAGCATTAGTGAAGGGTTTGGACCTCCGCTTCGACTGGCGACCTTGTAGTTGGAGGCTTATGGGGCCTCATTCCAGTCAGTAGTAGAGCATACCAGGAGGGTTGAGTCAGAGATGGGCCGGGCACGTGGGGGGGGGGGGTGGCGACAAGACAACTCGTGGATTTGACAGTTTCAGAGGTCCTATTAGAGGTGGGGGACACCAGGACAGGGTTCGTCATCATCCTTACAGCCGCCCCATCTAGTCATCACTATAGGTTTTGGCAGGTGGTTCTTCAGGTTATAGCTGGCCTAGTTCTGAGCAGACTTTCCGACGGACTTACTCTCGACCTTGGGCCGTGGAGGTATTACGTTCTTTATGTGATTCGGCCTATGGCTAAGAGGGCATGTTTTGAGTGTGGCGAGACAGGGCTTTTCGCGAGGGAGTGTCCTAGATCCAGGCATGGTTCCAGAGTTCAGACATCTAGGCCTCCAAAGATCGCCACGGCTACGAGGAGGACATTCAGGGGTTCGCAGACGGGGAAGGGTGGCCAACTCAGCAGAGGTGGTCATCGGTCGGTGAGGCGACTCGGTCGGTGAGGAGGATCTCGAGCGATGCCGCGGTGGTCGTGAGGCACACGATCGAGTGGACGGGCCCATTGGTATGCTTTTCCGGGTAGACCAGAAGCTGAGGCATCTGATGCGGTTATCACAAGTATTATTTTTGTTTGTCACCGATCGGCTTCCGTCTTATTTGACCCAGGTTCTACTTTCTCTTATGTGTCCACCTATTTCTCTACGAGTTTAGATATGCTTTGTGATATGCTTGATGTACCTATTCGTGTCTCAACTCCATTCGTGGATTCTGTGATTGTGGATCGGTCAATAGGACTTGTGTGGTCACGTTTATGGGGTATGATACTGTAACGACCCGTTTGGCCGTTTAAAACTTAAAACTACAATAAAAGAATATGGGACTATAAGGTATTTAATTACATGTTTTTAGTATATAAAATGTGCAGAAAAAGATTAATTTAGTGAGTTGGTGGGCCAAGCCCACTACCCTAATAGGGCATGGCTTTAATAAAAGAAATTGCACCAAATGAAAAAACTTTAATAAAAGAAAAGGGGGGGAGGGGAGATAGAGGCAACAAACAAAGAAAAAAAGAAGGAAACGCAAAACCCTAAAACTAAAAGGAAAGAAACATAGCAGCAGTATCAACAAAGAAGAGAAGAAAAGGAAAAGAAAAGAAAAGAAACCCTAGCAACTAGACGAGGAGGAAGCGCTCAATTAAATTCAGGTTAGAATCTATGTTTATGGTTGAGTTAATCTATTTATAATCTTTATAATGATGTGTTGTAGAATGAAATCAATTTTGTTTTAAGGAGTCATTACACGAAAATTCCATAATCCGTTTGAATAAGAGAAACTTGAGGGATTATCATGGAATAATGATTACAGCAGCTTATAAAATGTGAAAACTGTACAAATCCGTAAGAAATATGAAAATATGGACTAAATCAAAGTTGTAGATTACTGTGTTCCCTTCTGTTTGATATCTTACGGAGATAAATTCGACTTATGGTTTGAGAGTTATTACTGTTTGAAGTTCTTCCTCGTTTTACCGAAATCTAGGCGACACAGCATATAAAACGTGAACACTGTACAAATACGTAAGGAATATCAAAATATGGTCTGAGTAAAATTTGTAGATCTCTTTGATTCCGTCAGTTTGAGATCTTACGGAGACAAATCCGACCTGTGGTTTGAAAGATATGTCTGTTCAAAGTTCTGCCTTGTTTTACCAAAAATAAATCTGGAAAGTTGAAAGAAAGGAATGTTATTTGAAATTCTTGAAGTTATGCTAATATTTTTATATGTGTAGTGGTTTAGTCATACAATTGAAATGGTAAAAATATTGTTAATATAAATATAGCAAGATGGGTGTCCTTAGATTCGTATTATAACGTAGTTCGCATATTTTCTAGATTCTAAGCGTTGCAGAGGCTCTACGCAAGGGAAAGACATTGGCTTGATTGTTTGTGACACCCGCTCGACATTGAGGTAGGTTACGGTTTACTTTAGTTAGACTCTGATTAGAGAATCGTATGTAGTTGTAGGAATTGACAGAGATAGCATGATAGGCCTTCGGGCATGAAGTGGAGATGAATTACAATTACGTTGGTTCCGTCAGCTGTTATGTGGGTTTGTCGCCATATGTGTTATTTTCTGTGATTATCACCTGATTGTATCTCCGTTGCATAATGGCTCACTTGCCGTGTGAAATAAAAGAATTGTGATGTTGATAATTGAACATAGGACATTGATATGACTTGTACTCGTCGATTATATACTTGTGATATGTGTTGATACTTGTGATAAACTCCGAGGTTTCTGCCGGATATTGACAGTGATTGATAAACTCTGAGGTTTCTGCGGGAGATTGAGAGTGATTGAGTGACTCCGAGGTAAATGCGTAATAAGGTGTTGCATTAAGAAATATTATGGCTTTGAAAAGTGGTGTACTAGGACATAGGCCTTATGTTGGAGTGTTCAATGGGATGAACGAGTTTAGTGAAAGTAATAGGAAGAGAGTTTGATGTAATTAGATTCAATGAAGTTTATCGTATTTTGGATGAATAGTGCGAGTTGACACACCTGAAAATTTTAAGTCATAAGGTATAGTTCATCGGTACTCGATCGATTGACGACTTGGGAAAAATTTAGATTTTGAAGACTAGAGTGACAACACCGGATTGTGTATTCATGAGAAAATGGATGAGATGGATCAACACAGACTTATGGAAGACTTACCACTTATTTTATAAAGATATGGAATTATCTGGGGTGATTATTAGTGATATTTGGAGAATTGTACATTTTGCATCGGGTTAAATCTACTATTAGTGATATTTGGAGTCTTTGAAGTGATCAGTTGATTTGTACAAATTTGGAATGGCAAGATGATCACTAGGATAATAAGCATAGTATGTTATTTGAAAGATTAAGAGAAATTAGACGATGAGTGTTGACTCGGTAGTTTCAGCTCATTGAAACGAAACTATATAGATTTGAAATTTGCACAAATGGCTAGGTTGGTTCATGAGGGTCACATTTAGCCTGAACATGTGTTAAATGTTACAGCATGTTAGTTAACTTCTATGTAAGACTAAAAGTAATTAAAACTATTTGATAATTGGTTCAGTATGCCTATTTTATTTAAGATAACTAAGATTATTACAACTATGTTAGACCACCTAATGACTTTGGAATGGATAAGTATCTTGTTTAAGCTGGCACCAGATTTAAAATGATGACTTAGGAGTTTATCAGGGGGTTACATGATCTATTCTAGCTAACTTGTGTTTCACTTGTACCAATTTGAGTTATGTTTAAGTTAAAAGAAACGACTAAGGATTAGTATATGTTTTATGTGCATATTCGTGTCTCTACTCCTGTCGGGGATTCGGTGCTAGTAGAGGTCTTGTGTGGTCACGTTTATGGGGTATGGTACTTGGGAGACCGAGGCGGTTATGCGGAGTAGATATCCTTAGTTGTTCGACAGTTCAGGTATCTTTTTCCTCCACCCCTACCTTGTCGCTCGAGGACGAGCGATTGTTTGATTGGTATCTAATGTAACGACCCGTTTGGTCGTTTAAAACTTAAAACTACGATAAAAGAATATGGGACTATAGAGTATTTAATTACATGTTTTTAATATATGAAATGTGCAAGAAAATATTAATTTAGTGAGTTGGTGGGCCAAGCCCACTACCCTAATAGGGCACGACTTTAATAAAAGAAATTGCACCAAATGAAAAAACTTTAATAAAAGAAAAGGGGGGAGGGGAACGATAGAGGCAGCAAACAAAGAAAAAAAAAGGAAACGTAAAACCCTAAAACTAAAAGGAATGAAACGTAGCAGCAGTAGCAACAATGAAGAGAAGAAAAGGAAAAGAAACCCTAGCAACTAGACGAGGAGGAAGCGCTCAATTAAATTCAGGTTAGAATCTGTGTTTATGGTTGAGTTAATCTATTTATAATCCTTATAATGATGTGTTGTAGAATGAAATCAATTTTGTTTTAATGATTCATTACACGAAAATTCCACAATCTGTTTGAACAAGAAAACTTGAGGGATTATCATGGAGTAATGATTACAGCATCTTATAAAATGTGAAAACTGTACAAATCCGTAAGAAATATAAAAATATGGACTGAATAAAAGTTTTAGATTACTATGTTCCCGTCAGTTTGATATCTTACGTAGATAAATCCAACTTATGGTTTGAGAGTTATCACTGTTTGAAGTGCTGCCCCGTTTTACCGAAATCCAGGCGACACAGTATATAAAACGTGAAAACTGTACAAATACGTAAGGAATATGAAAATATGTTCAGAATAAAAGTTGTATATCTCTTTGTTCCCGTCAGTTTGAGATCTTACAGAGACAAATCCGACATGTGGTTTAAAAGATATGACTGTTCAAAGTTCTGCCTTGTTTTACCACAAAAAAATCTGGAAAGTTGAAAGAAAGGAATTTTATTTGAAAATTCCTGAAGTTATGTTAATATTTTTATATGTGTAGGGGTTTAGTCATACAATTGAAATGGTAAAAATATTGTTAATATAAATATAGCAAGGTAGGTGTCCTTAGATTCATATTATAACGTAGTTCACATATTTTCTAGATTCTAAGCGTTGCAGAGGCTCTACGCAAGGGAAAGACATTGGCTTGATTGTTCGTGGCACCCGCTCGGCATTGAGGTAGGTTATGGTTTACTTTAGTTAGACTCTGATTAGAGAATCGTATGTAGTTGTAGGAATTGACAGGGATAGCATGATAGGCCTTCGGGCATGAAGTGGAGATGAATTACAATTACGTTGGTTTCGTTAGCTGTTATGTGGGCTTGTCGTCATATGTGTTATTTTCTGTGATTATCACCTGATTGTATCTCTGTTGCATAATGGCTCACTTGGCTTGTGAAATAAAAGAATTGTGATGTTGATAATTGAACATAGGACATTGATATGACTTGTACTCGTCGATTATATACTTGTGATTTGTGTTGATACTTGTGATAAACTCCGAGGTTTCTGTCGGATATTGACAGTGATTGATAAACTCTGAGGTTTCTGCGGGAGATTGAGAGTGATTGAGTGACTCCGAGGTTTCTGCCGGAGGGCACGAGTGACTCCGAGGTTTCTGCCGGAGATTGAGAGTGATTGAGTGACTCCGAGGTTTTTGCCGGAGATTGATAGTAATTGATAGCCTCCGAGGTTTATGACGGAGGGCACGATTGGTACATGGACTTCGTGGGTCCCTCATGGGTCATGGCTTTGAGGCATAGCCCTTAGCATGTATGTACAGGAGTGGATTGAGAGAGGTGACTATTGCATTGCATTGCATTCATCCACTTATATTTGACTGATCATTGGTGAACTATATCCGTCTTGATAGATTCTTGACTTCTTTGCACTTTACCTGTATATGAGATCTGACTGTGCTATATGTGCTACTTGTTGGTTTCAACTTTTTCATGCGTTATCTAATCATTGTCGGTCTATGATGCTTACCGGTACTAGTGTTGTACTGATACTACTTTTGCTGCACTTTTGTTGAGTGCAGAGTACGATCCAGATTCCAGCTCTACGCCCCGTGGCTGATTTGTGAGGGTGATATCTTTTAGTCATTCAAGGTGAGCTACTTGATCAGCCATGGCCCCTGAATGGATTCCTAGTTAATTACATTTACTCTTGTTAGTTGACAGACAGTATGTAGCCTTCGGGCCTTTCCATACTTTTATTCCGGGCCATGTTTATTGCTCTTGTACCCGTTTGACCAGATTTTGGGGAATTTCGTATTTATGACTTATTAATTTCTTTTCGTTAATTTATTTTCCACTGATTAACTTGTTATTGAGAATGTGGTTCGCCTACTCGGGGGAATCGGGTAGGTGCCATCACGACTCGTGAGTTGGGTCGTGACAAAGTTGGTATCAAAACCTCTGGGTTAATCGGTCTAATGAATACAAGAGCAATGTCTAGTAGAGTCTTGCGGATTGGTACGTAGACATCTGTACCCATCTTCGAGAGGCTATCTGACATTTAGGAAACACTCCACTTCTTTTCTCTTTTCGTGTGAGTTCAATCCGATTGGTATCTGGTTCATTCCTTTCGTGCTAGTTCAATCCGATTGGTATCTGGTTCATTCTTTTCGTGCGAGTTTAATCAGATTGGTATCTTATCCTCGTTCTTCTGTTTTCTGATTGATAGTGGGGACATGTTTTGGGTTTAGACATGAGAAGTCATTGTGGAACGGTGAGCTTGATTATCCGGTGTGAGATTATTTTATTTATGAAAGGAATGCTAAAAGAACATAATTTAATTAGTTGGGTGGACTGCATGTATATTTTTGGGGAAGGAACAGTAACTGATTAGTGGAATGATTCTAGCGATAGACGAGGGTGAAAAATGAATTACGTACGAAACTTTCGGTTGTTACACTTAAGTTGGGGGAGGAAACGTGAGTATTGTGTATGTTGATTAGGCTCGAAAATCTTCTACAAGTTATAGTACATGGTAACATGTTCTAGTTACAAGGTAAAATTAAAGCGATGAATTAAGGGTTAGTTCCGATAAAAGGCTTTTTAGTTAATTTGCAGTTCATTGTAGTGAAGCATGCTGAGGTAGTTATGCAATGATGAAACTATTATGGTTATAGATTGTAGACACCGCATAGGCAGGTCATATGATAGTGAGACAGTAATTAAGGGTGTTCAAAATAAAAAGGGAGCTATAGACAAGACATGGTAATATGGTGTAAGTATCAATCACAATATGACAATGTAAGTGAGAAAAATTAATATATTTAAGCAAGTGATTGCACAATGCAAACCAAACGTAACTGTATGTAACAATGTAATGAATAATGGAAATTAGGGTGAAAGAATTAATTCAAGCAATTTGTAATATTATAATATATCATAAGCTTACACTATGAATAAATGTAAGCATGAAATTGAGTGGTATGAACATGATAATATAGGTTATATAAGGGACATTAAAGTTATTATGGAGGAAAACTATATATTACTAGAAACATGTTCTGATCAAAATGACTAGAATAATAATGTATGGTGTGGATGTATGTGAGTAAATAGTGATGTGTCACGACTGAAGTTATCAAAAAGGAGGGTAAACACAATATGTCATGCAAAATAAATGAATGTGGCTTGTGTAGAACTAATGTGTATAGTTGTGAAATGATAATGTATTACAGTGGTATTGAGATAATATTTTAATGTAGATGAGACATAATAGTGGTAACAGCAGTGTGAAGGTGAAAAATACAGCAAGATATGAAAATACGTACAAGGATCAAGGTAAAACAATAATAATTATTATGACAAGTTGGATATTTTGTTTTCAGATAATCAGTGACCGACTAATAGAATTGACTATAGCGATGGATGAGTAGTTTGAATTTAGTTACTTATAGAGTTATCAGTTGTTGCACCTAAATTGGAGAAGAAGTGTTGAGGTTGTATAGGCGATGCATTAGACTTAGAGGAGTGCTCAGTTTTAATGTTCGAGTGCGGCAAGGAAAATATTCAGATATTCAAGGTTGTGGTTTAGTACTACCTCCATGATTTGCTTAGATATTTTACAAAATTTATGATATTTTTATCCATCCCATGAGTGGATTTGAGTGATATTTAGTGGATGATGAGGAAGTGATTTTGAATAAAATATGGATACTAAAGAATTAAGATAAAGGGTATCATACTATCAGTTTTAGAGGAATAAGGTTAAACAAAAATGGGATTTAAAAGGTGATAACTAAGATTGAAGAAGGAATACAAGGGATGATTTGACTTAGCGTATGGCAAGTGCCAACGAGACTTTGCAATTGAAGAATTGATGAGGAGATAACTTGTGCAGTATCAAGATGTGGCCCTTAAATGGACAAGCTAGAGTTGGTTGATTGAAAGTTGAAGTCATAATTTTGAGGTAAGGCTATGTCGGTGGCAGTAGACTATGTTGAAGTGATGGATAGATAGTATGGTTGAGTACTTCAAATATGAATGACTTAAGAATATTTGTGTGTGGTAAGGCACATAGATAGCAAGATTTGATATTTTTGGGATTGCTAAATGCGTAATAAGGTGTTGCATTAAGAAATATTATGGCTTTGAAAAGTGGTGTACTAGGCCATAGGCCTTATGTTGGAGTGTTCAATGGGATGAACGAGTTTAGTGAAAGTAATAGGAAGAGAGTTTGATGTAATTAGATTCAATGAAGTTTATCGTATTTTGGATGAATAGTGCGAGTTGACACACCTGAAAATTTTAAGTCATAAGGTATAGTTCATCGGTACTCGATCGATTGACGACTTGGGAAAATTTTAGTTTTTAAAGACTAGAGTGACAACACCGGATTGTGTATTCATGAGAAAATGGATGAGATGGATCAACACGGACTTATGGAAGACTTACCACTTATTTTATAAAGATATGGAATTAGCTGGGGTGATTATTAGTGATATTTGGAGAATTGTACATTTTGCATCGGGTTAAATCTACTATTAGTGATATTTGGAGTCTTTGAAGTGATCAGTTGATTTGTACAAATTTGGAATGGCAAGATGATCACTAGGATAATAAGCATAGTATGTTATTTGAAAGATTAAGAGAAATTAGACGATGAGTGTTGACTCGGTAGTTTCAGCTCATCGAAACGAAACTATATAGATTTGAAATTTGCACAAATGGCTAGGTTGGTTCATGAGGGTCACATTTAGCCTGAACATGTGTTAAATGTTACAGTATGTTAGTTAACCTATATGTAAGATTAAAAGTGATTAAAACTATTTCATAATTGGTTCAGTATGCCTATTTTATTTAAGATAACTAAGACTATTACAGCTATGTTAGACCACCTAATGATTTTGGAATGGATAAGTATCTTGTTTAAGCTAGCACCAGATTTAAAATGACGACTTAGGAGTTTATCAGGGGGTTACATGATCTATTCTAGCTAACTTGTGTGTCACTTGTACCAATTTGAGTTATCTTTAAGTTAAAAGAAACGACTAAGGATTAGTATATGTTAGATGTACATATTCGTGTCTCTACTCCTGTCGGGGATTCGGTGCTAGTAGATCGAGTCTGTAGGTCTTGTGTGGTCACGTTTATGGGGTATGATACTTGGGATACCGAGGCGGTTATGCGGAGTAGATATCCTTAGTTGTTCGACAGTTCAGGTATCTTTTTCCTCCACCCCTACCTTGTCACTCGAGGACGAGCGATTGTTTGATTGGTATCTAATGTAACGACCCGTTTGGTCGTTTAGAACTTAAAACTACGATAAAAGAATATGGGACTATATAGTATTTAATTACATGTTTTTAATATATGAAATGTCCAAAAAAATATTAATTTAGTGAGTTGGTGGGCCAAGCCCACTACCCTAATAGGGCACGACTTTAATAAAAGAAATTGCACCAAATGAAAAAACTTTAATAAAAGAAAAGGGGGGGAGGGGAACGATAGAGGCAGCAAACAAAGAAAAAAAGAAGGAAACGTAAAACCCTAAAACTAAAAGGAAAGAAACGGAGCAGCAGTAGCAACAAAGAAGAGAAGAAAAGGAAAAGAAAAGAAAAGAAACCCTAGCAACTAGACGAGGAGGAAGCGCTCAATTAAATTCAGGTTAGAATCTATGTTTATGGTTGAGTTAATCTATTTATAATCCTTATAATGATGTGTTGTAGAATGAAATCAATTTTGTTTTAAGGAGTCATTACACGAAAATTTCACAATCCGTTTGAACAAGAGAAACTTGAGGGATTATCATGGAATAATGATTACAACAGCTTATAAAATGTGAAAACTGTACAAATCCGTAAGAATTATGAAATTATGGGATGAATTAAAGTTGTAGATTACTCTGTTCCCGTCAGTTTGATATCTTACGGAGATAAATACGACTTATGGTTTGAGAGTTATCACTGTTTGAAGTTCTGCCTCGTTTTACCGAAATCCAGGCGACACAGTATATAAAACGTGAAAACTGTAACAATACGTAAGGAATACGTAAGAAACTGTAACAGTATATATCTCTTTGTTCCCGTCAGTTTGAGATCTTACGGAGACAAATCCGACTTGTGGTTTAAAAGATATGACTGTTCAAAGTTCTGCCTTGTTTTACCAAAAACAAATCTGGAAAGTTGAAAGAAAGGAATGTTATTTGAAAATTCCTGAAGTTATCCTAATATTTTTATATGTGTAGGGGTTTAGTCATACAATTGAAATGGTAAAAATATTGTTACTATAAATATAGCAAGGTGGGTGTCCTTAGATTCGTATTATAACGTAGTTCGCATATTTTCTAGATTCTAAGCGTTGCAGAGGCTCTACGCAAGGGAAAGACATTGGCTTGATTGTTCGTGGCACCCGCTCGGCATTGAGGTAGGCTACGATTTACTTTAGTTAGACTCTGATTAGAGAATCGTATGTAGTTGTAGGAATTGACAGGGATAGCATGATAGGCCTTCGGGCATGTAGTGGAGATGAATTACAATTACGTTGGTTTCGTCAGCTATTATGTGGGCTTGTCGCCATATGTCTTATTTTCTGTGATTATCACCTGATTGTATCTCTGTTGCATAATGGCTCACTTGGCTTGTGAAATAAAAGAATTGTGATGTTGATAATTGAACATAGGACATTGATATGACTTGTACTCGTCGATTATATACTTGTGATATGTGTTGAGACTGATATCATGCCTGTCATATTTATTTTATATTATTGTGTTGATGATATTGATAAACTCTGAGGTTTCTGTCGGAGATTGACAGTGATTGATAAACTCCGAGATTTCTGCGGGAGATTGAGAGTGATTGAGTGACTCCGAGGTTTCTGCCGGAGGGCACGAGTGACTTCGAGGTTTCTGCCGGAGATTGAGAGTGATTGATATCCTCCGAGGTTTATGCCGGAGAGCACGAGTGACTCCGAGGTTTATGCCGGAGGGCACGATTGGTACATGGACTTCGCGGGTCTCTCATGGGTCATGGATTTGAGGCTTAGCCCTTAGCATGTGTGTACAGGAGTGGAGTGAGAGAGGTGACTATTGCATTGCATTGCATTCATCCACTCTTATATTTGACTGATCATTGGTGAACTATATCTGTCTTGATAGATTCTTTACTTCTTTGCACTTTAACTGTATATGAGATGTGATTGTGCCTGCGTGCTCTATGTGCTACTTGTTGGTTTCAACTTCTTCTTGCGTTATCTAATCATTGTCTGCCTATGATGCTTACCGGTACTAGTGTTGTACTGATATTACTCTTGCTGCACTTTTGTTGAGTGCAGAGTACGATCCAAGGTTCCATCTCCACGCCCCGTGGCTGATTCGCGAGGGTGATATCTTTTAGTCATTCAGGGTGAGCTACTTGATCATCCGTGGTCCCTAAAGGGCTTCCTAGTTAATTACATTTACTCTTGTTAGTTGACAGACAATATGTAGCCTTCGGGCCTTTCCATACTTTTATTCCGGATCATGTTTAGTGCTCTTGTACCCGTTTGACCAGATTTTGGGGAATTTCGTATTTAAGACTTATTAATTTCTTTTCGTTATTTTATTTTCCGCTAATTAACTTGTTATTGAGAATGTGGTTCGCCTACTCGGGGGAATAGGTAGGTGCCATCATGACTCGTGAGTTGGGTCGTGACAGATACTTGGGTAGACTTGGTTATTTTAAATATGGTGGACTTTGACATTATTTTGGGCATGGACTGGCTATCTCCCTATCATGCTATTTTAGACTGTCATGCCAAGACAGTCACGTTGGCCATGCCAGGGACTCCACATCTAGAGTGGAAGGGTACTCCTAGTCCAGCACCTAAGAGGATCATATCAGTTCTTCGGGCAAAGAAGTTAATGGATAAGGGGTGTTTAGCATTTTTGGCTCATATTCAGGATACTAGTGTGGATACTCCTTCCATAGAGTCAGTACCAGTTGTTTGTGAGTTCTCAGAGGTATTCCCTACAGATTTTCCTGGCATGCCGCCTGATCGAGATATTGACTTTTGCATTGACTTGGAGCCAGGCACCCGACCTATTTCTATTCCACCCTATCGGATGGCTCCGGGAGAGCTGAGAGAGTTGTAGGAGCAGTTGCAAGACTTGTTGAGCAAAGGATTTATTAGACCCAGTATTTCTCCTTGGGGTGCTCCC
Source organism: Przewalskia tangutica (assembly GCA_029844215.1). Lineage (NCBI taxonomy): Eukaryota > Viridiplantae > Streptophyta > Magnoliopsida > Solanales > Solanaceae > Przewalskia > Przewalskia tangutica. The sequence goes on along the minus strand of CM056735.1, from coordinate 85,139,951 downwards.
GTTCTGTTTGTGAAGAAGAAATATGGCACCATGAGAATATGTATCGATTATCGGAGGTTAAACAAGGTTACAATCAGAAATAAGTATCCAATACCCCGCATTGCTGACTTATTTGATCAGCTTCAGGGTGCGTCGATATTTTCTAAGATTGATTTAAGATCAGGATATCATCAGTTGAAGATACGAGCGGAGGATGTTCCGAAGACCGCTTTCAGGACCTGATATGGTCATTATGAGTTCTTGGTGATGTCCTTCGGGCTTACTAATGCCCCTGCAGCCTTCATGGATTTGATGAATAGAATCTTCAAGCCTTACTTGGATTCATTTGTGATAGTGTTTATTGTTTACATACTGGTGTACTTGTCACGACCCAACCCCGGGGCCGCGACTAGTACCCTACCGGGGTACCCTGTCAGGTATATGTCAGAGAATAGCAGCGGAACATACATAACACATAGCTTATAAAAAGGGTAAACATCCCTGGCCAGCCGATAGGGCTGCCTTCCATAAAACATACTTAAACAAGGTATAGTAGTACAACTGGTTCTTATAGCCCAAAACATATATGTGACCACAGACATCTAAAGATAACAATCCCAGGCAGGCCCCGCCATACCCCTGAATGTACAAAATACCTATAGCATCAGGGAATATCCGTACCAAAAACAAGCTTCCGGAGGAATGGAGCTTCTGACACCTGAGTAAAAGATCCTAGGAATGAGGATCTACCACCGCTTTCCTTACCGCGCGGCATGAACGCAGCCCCGAGGGGTCGACACAACGTGCAGTATGTAAATCGGAAAATCTTGTAGTAATATCATAAGTAAAAATAAGTGGAGTCATAGATAAAAATCAATTTCCTTGACTTGTGCCTTACTAACAATGAGAGTAACAAGTATAAAACTTATAGCATAAAAATAGGAGGCTCACAATCAAAACAGGTACCTCGGTAGTATCATTAAGCAATCCTACTCTCGGGACTATTTCACCCGCACGGGTCTGTGGACCCGCATGAGGTCATCCGCCTCGTCATGGGACTATTTCACCCGCATGGGACTATTTCACCCGCATGGATCCTGTGGACCCGCATGAGTACCATCGCCGTACTCGCATGGGACTATTTCATCCGCATGGATCCTGTGGTCCGGATCCGCATGAGTGCAAGCGCCGCACTCGCATCATGGGTAGCAAATCCGTGGCATAGATAATAACCCGGGGTTTGCCCCGTAATAATACAAATATATAACATAGCTCATCCGGCTATCATACATAACATAAGCACTACCGACCTATCATATCATACATAAGCACTACCGGCCTATCATATCACAACATAAGCACTACCGGCCTATCATATCATACATAAGCACTACCGGCTTATCATAACATAAGCAAGTTAAGAAATCCCCTAACTTCTTATTAACATTATTAATATATCCTCTCATTTTAGCATCCTAAGGCACTAACATGTCTTTTAATAGAAAATCCGGGAATTCAACCCAAGTACCATGTACTTCTAACTTTTTTAGAAAAATTCTTTTTATACAAAGATTCCAAGATACTATTCACCATAGTATCAAGTTACAATTTCTTTTCAAGACGAGTCACATTTCCTTTTAGAAATATAATAGGCTTCTAAATCAAGTGACTTCATTTCCTTTAAAACCTTAGGCAAACAATGCCTAAAAATCAATTCACCTTTCTTAGTTTCAAATCATTTACCCGTACTTGTTTTAATTAGAGTAAACCTTTCTTTGTGAACCTTTCAAGAAAACTAATATAACCAACTTTCCATAAAGTCCTTATATTAGCGTTATCCCTTTGTCAAATACATTTTCCCTCAACCCAAGGGACTTATACTTTTGAAATGAAACAAGTATCATATACTTTAAAACAAGTGTAGATTATCAAATCTTGTACGTATACCGTACTACATAGATACAACTATTCATGCTCAAGAGATAGGAAAGCTCTACATACCTCTTCGGTCAATCCACTTGCTAAGTCCAACTACCGCAAGTAATATGTCAACCTATAATAACTATAGTGCGTTTATTAACCTCTAATTTCAATGTAGAAATTCCAAATTCAAGTTACCAATTCCTAAGGAAAATTGGGCAACATTTCCTTTGTTTCTACTCACTTTGCCACCTTTTTCAAAGGCCGATTTTCAACACCCAAACGCCTCATTAAGGCCCAACATCCAAACCAACACAAAGGGGATTACACACCTAATCTTGGGTGTGTAAAATTCTGCCCCATAAGTTATAATAATACACTTAACAATTCTAAAGTAGTTTGTAGGCTACAACATGCTCATAATATCTCTTTAACCAAATCCTTCATACCCAACCCACATTTCTTGCATGCAATGACTCTAATAGCATTATTCACTACCACAAGTACTTTCTTCTTAACATGCAACATTAAAAACTAATAATAGAGGAAGAATCATTACCTTAGAGCTTTAGCCAAATTTATCCAACAATTTGCTAGCTTCTATTCCAAGAACACCACCACAACAACCTTCACAGCTAGCCACAAGCTTCCTTCTTGCCTTTTACTTTTCATTTTTCCTAAGGCTAGAATATCTCTTGAGTTTTAGAGAGAAGGAGGAGCTTGAAATAATTAAGAGAGAAGGAGGAGCTTTTCTAAGAGAGAGATGAAAGATGACCAAGTCTTTAAGACTTGGTCAATAAAATGCATGCAAAAATCAGATGGGGGGACACTTGTCACCCACCCATGCCCTTTAAAAGAAAAGATCGATTTTCCTAAGTTTTTCTGATTTCGCCTCGCGCGCCTGCTTTCCGGCGCCGCGCCGCGCAACTCCCCGCGACCCGGATCTTCGGCGCCGCGCCTGCTTCGTGCGCGACGCTACAATCACCCGCCTTGGCGCCGCGGCGCTGAGGCCCCTGACCGCGGTCCAGACCCGAACCACGGGGTATAACATTCTCCCCCCCTTAGAAACATTCGTCCCGAATGTTCCTTCTAGGCTTACTCGAATCACAAATCGACGTAGACGCTCTTAACTACTCTTTTGCAAATAAAGATGCTCCCCACGGCCACAACAATACTTAAGCACAATTGCTAAATCAAAACTAACAAGCAGGAAAGTGGGTTACCTGGAGGTGTAGGGAATAAGTGAGGATACTTCTTCATCATGTCATCCTCTGCTTCCCACGTCATTTCCTCCCTGTTCTCGTTCCGCCATAAGACCTTGACGGAAGCCACGTCCTTCGTCCGAAGTCGCCTAACCTGTCGATCGAGTATCGCTATGGGACTCTCCTCATACGATAACTCCTCTGTCACTTGGACATCATGAATCGGGTGCACTCTAGATGGATCTCCAATACATTTCCACAACATGGACACATGGAAAACTGAATGTACCGCCTCCAAATCGGACGGCAGATCTAACTCATAGGCAACCCTGCCTACCCTACGGACAATCTGATACGGCCCAATGTACCTTGGGCTAAGCTTCCCCTTCTTTCCAAATCTCATCACGCCCTTCATGGGTGATACCTTTAGAAAAACCCAATCATCTATCTCAAATTCCAAGTGTCGACGCCGATGATCTGTGATACGACTTCGCCGACTGAGCCGCTAACAACCGCTTCCTGGATAAGCTTCACCTTATCCATCGCTCACGAACTAAGTCCGCCCAACTAACTGAACTTCTCCCACCTCGAACCAGCCTATCGGTGACCTGCACTTCCTCCCGTATAAGGCCTCATAAGGCGCCATCTGAATACTGGAATGGTAGCTGTTGTTGTAAGCAAACTCCACAAGAGGCAAATGATCCTCCCAGCTACCCCTGAAATCCATAACACAAGCTCGCAGCATATCCTCAAGTGTCTGGATAGTGCGTTCGGCCTGTCCGTCGGTCTAATGGTGAAATGCAGTACTGAGACTCACCTGTGTCCCTAATCCCTTCTGAAAAGACCTCCAAAAGTTAGCCGAGAACTGGGCTCCTCTATCTGATATAATCGACACCGACTCGTGCGCCTCACAATCTCTAATATATAATCTGGCATAGTCCTCAGCTGAGAACGTCGTTCTGACCGGAAGAAAATGGGCTGATTTTGTCAGCCTGTCGACAATCACCCAAATGGAATCATGCTTCCTCTGAGTGGTAGGTAGTCCTGTAATAAAATCCATATTTATCACCTCCCACTTCCAAGTCGGAATATCAATAGCCTGCAACAGCCCACCGGGCTTCTGGTGCTCAATCTTAACCTGTTGATAATTTGGGCACTGTGCCACGAACTCCGCAACGTCCCTTTTTAGGTCATCCCACCAATACACTCACATGAGGTCATGATACATCTTAGTCGACCCCGGATGAATAGAATAACGAGCACTGTGTGCCTCCCCCAGAATCTTCTGACGAAGTCCTGTCACATCGGGAACACACAACCGGCCCTCAAATCTTAGCACCCCATCAGGCGCTACATCAAATAGACCCTTCTCCTTCTGGAGAGCTGCATCTCGGTACCGTACCAAAATCGGATCCTCATACTGTCGCCTCTTCACCTCCTCGACGATGGAAGACTCGGCAACCTCTTGAACCCGAATTCGTCACTAATGTAATCAACCAAACGAACCCCAAGGCTCGCTACCGATGTAACTCTCGGACCATATCCCTTTTCTCTGTGAACATCGCATGGACTACCCATCGACCGCGACTGGGCATCCGCAACTACATCGCCTTCCCCGGTGGTACAGAATATCAACATCGTAATCCTTAAGTATCTCCAACCACCGCTCGCCGCAAGTTCACTCCTCCGTCAAGATGTACCGAGACTCTTGTGGTTCGTAAATGTCCACATGAACTCCATATAAATAGTGTCTCCGATCTTCAAGGCATGAATCATCACGCCAACTCTAAGTCATGTGTGGGATAGTTTTTCTCGCGTTTAAGCCGCCGAGACGCATAAGCTATAATCTGCCGCCGCATCAGACGCACTCCAAGCCCGACACCGACGATCGCAACAAACCACATATCCATCTAAGCCCTCTGGAAGAGTAAGGATCAAGGCGGTCCAATTTCTCCTTTAGTAACCGGAAACTCTCTCACAAGCATCCGCCCATGAAATGTAGTCGCTTTTCGAGTCACTAGTCAAAGGCGCCGACATAGAGGCAAACTTCTCCACAAACCTCCGATAATAACTCGCAAGGCCCAAAAGTCGCGCACTCCGCTGTAGTGGGCTCGCCAAGTCGATCGCCTCAATCTTAGTCAGATCAACCCGAATACCATCGCCCCGATAACATGCCCTAAGAAAGCCACGGCCGCCTAACTCGCATTTCGAGAACTTGGCATACAATCGCGGCCCACGAGGACTCCCAATAACGCCTCAAATGACCAGATGCTTCCGCTGTGCGCGAATACACCAAGATATCATCAATGAACACTATAACGAACATATCCAAGAATGGCCTGAACACCCTATTCATCAAATCCATGAATAATGTTGGGGCGTTGGTCAACCCGAAAGACATCACCCTGAACTCATAGTGCCCATACCGGGTCCTGAATGCAGTCTTTGGGATATCTATCTCTCTAACTCGCACCTGATGATAACTGCATCGCAGTCTATCTTGGAAAAACACTTTGCACCTCGCAATCGGGTCAAACAAATCGTCAATCCCGGGAGGATACTTCTTTGATAGTTACCTTGTTCACCGTCAGTAATCAATACACATACGCAGCTGGCCCCATCCTTCTTCTTTACAAATAACATCGGTGCCCGAGGAGAAACACTTGGCTCGATAAAGCCTTTCTCCAAAGAAATCTTTCACCGGGTCCTTCAATTCCTTCAACTCGGCAGTGCCATCCTCGTATGGCGAATAGATATCGGCCGAGTGTCCGCGCCAAATCGATGCAAACTCAATCTCCTCTCATGAGGGATACCCAAGCTCGTCGGGAATACGCCCGAAACTCTCTAACAATCGAATCGATCAAGGTCCAGATCTCACCTCGATTTAATACCCAACCAAATGGTAAATATACCCTTCCGTACCATCTTCCTAGCCTTGAGGTAAGAAATAAACCTACCCTGGCGATGCAAAGATTCCCTTCCACTCGATAACCGGCTCACCAGAAACGGAACCGAACTAACCTCTATCTCGGTCCACATTGGCATAGCAAGACGCCAGCCAATCCATACCCATAATCACATCGGTCGCCATATCCAACTCTATCAAGTCACCAGAGTCCGACGACCATCTATAGTCACCGGGCAAGCCTTATATACCCGCCGCCTACCATCAAGCACCCACGGGCGTAGCCACCTCAAAAGATTCTATGGACTCGGGCTCATCCCTATTCTACCAAAGAATATGAGGAGATATATAGGACAAGGTAGAACCGGATCTATCAAAGCATATACATCACAAAGAAGAAACCAATAATGTACTGCGTGACGACATCGGTGACGCCTCGGTCCCGACGATCGACATAGCATAGATGCGGTTCGAGGACCGCCGAACTAGAACCCCGCCACGACTTCGCCGCGCCTCGCTGCCCGTGAACACCTCGCCCGGCGCATAACAATCAAGATGAAGACTCCAAAGAATCGAATCGGTCGGCCGAGCCATAGCACTTCCGCCGCCTGGTCGGACAATCTTCTTCAAATGGCCTGCCGCCACAAGAGTAACAAGCTCACGGAGGAACACGACACCTATAATGGCAATAACCACATCGACCACACCGAGGCATAGGTGGCCTCATCTCGATCGAACTCGTCCTCCGAAACCCAAGCCCGAACCCCGCCCCGCTTCCCAAAACTCAGACGTCCCAAGATGGTGGAGCGCCTGGATCGGGCTGTGGTGCAAATCTGCCGGCTCTGGGGTTGTCTACCCTAAACTACCAGAGGACCTCGCTGCCTCGCCTCTTCGCCGATACTGCCGATCCGCTTACCGCTCGCTCACACCTGCGCATATGCTCGCACGCGGCAATGTCCATGCCCGGCCAAGAGCCACTCCCGCAACTCGGCCAAGTGATCATCGAGTCCTGTGACATAGCGGTGCACCCTGTCCTCCATGTCTGCTACCAAAGCGGGCACATACCGAGCCAATGAGTCAAACTCCACGTTGTACTCCCGGACCGTCCGCCCACTCTGTCTCAGTGTCAAAAATCTATCGGCCCGTGCCCTTCTCATCTGCGGAGGCAAGAAATGGCCAAGTAACGCCTCCGAGAACTCGTCCCAAACAGCTGGAAGCGCATGCTCCCGACGCTTCCTATGAATCATACCGCCAATCGCAGCTGTCTCCGCACCGATGCGAACCTAGTACCACCGACTCGGTCTCAAGCCCCGATCACCCTCACGATCCAGAATCGCTGATAAACTCCCGAGGATCATCCTCGTGCCTCGACCCATAAAACTCGTGGTCGCAACTCAAAAAGTCCTCGCCTCAAGCTAGCACTGTGGTTGAACTACGGTGCATACCGAATCGCTGCCTCACTTATCTCACGTTCGCCACGATCCCGCTAGTAATCGGGCCATCTCTTGTAGCCCATATCCTTCCGCTCGGCTGCTGGATCGAGGCTCGTGTACCGCGGTCTCGTGAGCCGCCGCCGCCTCGCACTCTTTGGGGTTGGCGACGCAGAACTCGTCGTCCAAACACCTCATCCGGTGGGGATCGGGCCTGGCTCTAGTAACCCCTGGTGCCTACTAGTAGTTCTCATCGCTTGCGCCTTCTGGGCCGCGGTTGCCTTGCGTGGAGGCATAACTGATACATAAAGGAAAACATCAGAGGAGGTTCAACCTATAACTCAGCTCTATTGCACGATCTTAGAGTGAAAGAATGGAAACCAATCCTAAATATCCTGCAGCCTCCTGATTATAGATGTGGTGCACGACACACCGATAATCAAGACTCTACTAGACACGGTATGTGGACACTTTCCGAGGACTAACTGCTCTGATACCACTTTTGTCACGACCCAACCCCGGGGCCGCGACTGGTACCCTACCGGGGTACCCTGTCAGGTATATGTCAGAGAATAGCAGCGGAACATACACAACACATAACTTATAAAAAGGTAACATCCTCGCCACCGATGTATTCGCTTCCATAAAACATACTTAAACAAGGTATAGTAGTACAACCGGTTCTTATAGCCCAAAACATATATGTGACCATGCACTTAAAGATAATAATCATGACAGGGCCCTCGCCATACCCCGAATGTACAAAATACCTATAGCATCGTGGAATATCCGTACTAAAAAACAAGCTTCCGAGAAATGGAGCTCGACACTGAGTAAAAGATCCTAGGAATGAGGATCTACCACCGCTTCCTTACTCGCGCATGAACGCACCCCAGGAAGGGGGTCAAGACACAACGCATCAAGTATGTAAATCGAAAATACCGTAGTAATATCATAAGTCAAAAATAAGTTGAGTCATAGATAAAAATCAATTTCTCAGAATGTGCCTTACTAACAATGAGAGTAACAAGTATAAAACTTATAGCATAAAAATAGGAGGCTCACGATCAAAACAGGGTACCTCGCCCGTAGTATCATTAAGCAATCCTACACCTGGGACTATTTCACCCGCATGGGTCCTGTGGACCCGCATGAGGTCATCCGCCTCGTCATGGGACTATTTCACCCGCATGGGACTATTTCACCCGCATGGATCCTGTGGACCCGCATGAGTACCATCGCCGTACTCGCATGGGACTATTTCACCCGCATGGATCCTGTGGTCCGGATCCGCATGAGTGCAAGCGCCGCACTCGCATCATGGGTAGCAAATCCATGGAATAGATAATAACCCGGGGTTTGCCCCGTAATAATACAAATATATAACATAGCTCATCCGGCTATCATACATAACATAAGCACTACCGGCCTATAATATCATACATAAGCACTACCGGCCTATCATATCACAACATAAGCACTACCGGCCTATCATATCATACATAAGCACTACCGGCTTATCATAACATAAGCAAGTTAAGAAATCCCCTAACTTCTTATTAACATTATTAATATATCCTCTCATTTTAGTATCCTAAGGCACTAACATGTCTTTTAATAGAAAATCCGGGAATTCAACCCAAGTACCATGTACTTCTAACTTTTTAAGAAAAACTCTTTTTATACAAAGATTCCAAGATACTATTCACCATAGTATCAAGTTACGATTTCTTTTCAAGACGAGTCACATTTCCTTTTAGAAATATAATAGGCTTCTAAATCAAGTGACTTCATTTCCTTTAAAACCTTAGGCAAACAATGCCTAAAAATCAATTCACCTTTCTTAGTTTCAAATCCTTTACCCGTACTTGTTTTAATTAGAGTAAACCTTTCTTTGTGAACCTTTCAAGAAAACTAATATAACCAACTTCCCATAAAGTCCTTATATTAGCGTTATCCCTTTGTCAAATACATTTTCCCTCAACCCAAGGGACTTATACTTTTGAAATGAAACAAGTATCATATACTTTAAAACAAGTGTAGATTATCAAATCTTGTACGTATACCGTACTACATAGATACAACTATTCATGCTCAAGAGATAGGAAAGCTCTACATACCTCTTCTAATAATCCACTTGCTAAGTCCAACTACCGCAAGTAATATGTCAACCTATAATAACCATAGTGCGTTTATTAACCTCTAATTTCAATGTAGAAATTCCAAATTCAAGTTACCAATTCCTAAGGAAAATTGGGCAGCATTTCCTTTGTTTCTACTCACTTTGCCACCTTTTTCAAAGGCCGATTTTCAACACTCAAACGCCTCATTAAGGCCCAACATCCAAACCAACACAAAAGGGATTACACACCTAATCTTGGGTGTGTAAAATTCTGCCCCATAAGTTATAATAATACACTTAACAATTCTAAAGTAGTTTGTAGGCTACAACATGCTCATAATATCTCTTTAGCCAAATCCTTCATACCCAACCCACATTTCTTGCATGCAATGACTCTAATAGCATTATTCACTACCACAAGTACTTTCTTCTTAACATGCAACATTAAAAACTAATAATAGAGGAAGAATCATTACCTTAGAGCTTTAGCCAAATTTATCCAACAATTTGCTAGCTTCTATTCCAAGAACACCACCACAACAACCTTCACAAGCTAGCCACAAGCTTCCTTCTTGCCTTTTACTTTTCAGATTTTTCCTAAGGCTAGAATATCTCTTGGAGTTTTAGAGAGAAGGAGGAGCTTGAAATAATTAAGAGAGAAGGAGGAGCTTTTCCTAAGAGAGAGATGAAAGATGACCAAGTCTTTAAGACTTGGTCAATAAAATGCATGCAAAAATCAGATGGGGGGGGACACTTGTCACCCACCCATGCCTTTTTAAAAGAAAAGATCAGATTTTCCTAAGTTTTTCCGTCAGATTTCCCGCCTCGGCGTGGCGGCCCTGCTTCCCGGCGCCGCGGCACCGCAACTCCTGCGGACCCTCGGATCTTCCGGCGTCGCGGCCCTGCTTCCCGGCGCCGCGGCGCTACAATCACCGCTGGCGCCGCGTTCGCTCAGCTGCGCGCCGAGACCCCGACCGCGGTCCGCACGAACCACGGGGTATAATAGTACTCTCGGAGTAAGGAAGATCATGAGAGGCATCTGAAGATCGTGTTTGGCCTGTTGAAGGAGAAGAAATTGTATACCAAGTTTTCCAAGTGCGAGTTCTGGCTCAGTTTCGTAGCATTTTTGGGACACGTGGTGTCCAAGGATGGGATTATGGTTGATCCAAAAAATATCGAGGCGGTTAGAGATTGGGCCAGGCCTACTTCGGTGACTGAGATTCGGAGCTTCGTAGGCCTTGCGAGTTATTATCGCCGATTTGTGAAGGGATTAGCGTCTATTTCTTCCCATTTGACTAGGTTGACTCAAAAGGGTGTGCCTTTCCATTGGTCCGATGAGTGTGAGGAGAACTTCCAGAAGTTTAAGGCTTTATTAACTTCAGCCCCGATTTTGGCCCTACCAGTGGAGGGAAAGGACTTTACTGTTTACTGTGATGCTTCCCGCATTGGCTTGGGATGTGTGTTGATGCAAGAGGGTAAGGTGATCGCGTATGCTTCGAGATAGTTGAAGGTTCACGAGAAGAACTACCCCACCCATGACTTGGAGTTGGCTGCAGTAGTCTTCGCTTTGAAAATTTGGAGGCATTACTTGTATGGAGTTCATTGTGAGGTCTTCACGGACCATTGTAGCCTTCAGCATGTGTTTAGTCAGAGAGATTTGAACTCGAGGCAGCGTAGATGGATGGAGTTGCTCAAGGATTATGATATTACTATCCTTTATCATCCGGGAAAGGCTAATGTGGTAGCCGAAGCGTTAAGCCTAAAGGCAGTGAGTATGGGCAGTTAGGCGCGTTTGACTGTGGGAGAGCGTCTTTTAACTATGGAGGTTCAGTGTTTGGATAATAGTATGGTGGGCTCGATATTTCAGAACCCGGTAAGGTGTTAGCTTGTGTGGAGGCGAGGTAGTCTCTTTTAGAGCGGATTTGGACCCATCAGTTTGAGGATGTGAAATTGTGCAAGATTCGGGATAAGGTGCTAAGTGGAGAAGCCAAAGAGGCTATTCTTGATGACGAGGGTGTTTTGAGGATTAAGCGGCGCATTTGCGTTCCTAAAGTTGGTGATTTTATTCCGTTGATCTTGAGAGAGGCTCATAGTTCCAGATACTCCATTCATCCAGGAGCAACGAAGATGTATCGCGACTTGAGGAAACACTATTGGTGGGGTAGAATGAAGAGGGAAATTGTGGAGTCTGTTGCTCAGTGTTCGAATTGCCAGCAGGTTAAGTATGAGCACCAGAGACCAGGTGGTGTGCTTCAGATGATGCCCATTCCCGAATGGAAATGGGAAAGGATCGCTATGGATTTTGTGGTTGGTCTTCCGAAGACTTTGGGAAAGTTTGATTCGATTTGGGTTATCGTGGATAGGTTGACTAAGTCTGCGCACTTCATTCTAGTTCAGACTACTTATAATGCGGAGAAGTTGGACAGGATCTACATCCGAGAGATAGTGCGATTGCACGGGGTTCCTATTTCCATCGTTTCCGACAGAGGCACTCAGTTTACTTCCCATTTCTGGAGGACTTTGCAGAAGGAATTGGGAACTCAGTTGGATCTTAGCATTGTGTTCCACCCGCAGACAGATGGTCAGTCCGAAAGGACTATTTAGGTACTTGAGAATATGTTGAGGGCTTGCGTTATTAATTTTGGTGGTCATTGGGACGGTTTCTTACCCTTGGAAGAGTTCGCATACAACAACAGCTACCATTCCAGCATTGACATGGCGCCGTTCGAGGATTTATATGGTAGGAGGTGTCGTTCTCCTATTGGATGTTTTGATGCTTTCGAGGTTCGACCCTGGGGTACGGATTTGCTGAGGGAGTCTTTTGACAAGGTGAAGCTTATCCAGAAAAAGCTTCTGCCAGCTCAGAGTAGGCAAAAGGAGTATGCAGACCGAAAGGTTCGTGATACAGAGTTCATGGTTGGTGAGCATGTCCTATTGAAGGTTTCACCCATGAAGGGGGTAATGCGGTTCGGGAAGAAGGGCAAGTTGAGCACTAGGTTTATTGGCCCTTTTGAGATTCTTCATCGTGTTGGTGAGGTGGCGTACGAGTTAGCTTTGCCACCAGGTTTGGCAGGTGTTCACCCGGTATTCCATGTCTCCGTGCTGAAGAAGTACCATTCAGATTGGTCTTATATCATTCGGTGGGATTCAGTATTATTTTATCAGAATCTGTCCTTCGAGGAAGTGCCGGTAGCAATCTTGGATAGACATGTGAGGAAGTTGAGGTCCAAGGAGATTGCTTCAGTCAAGGTGCAGTGGAAGCATCGTCCAATTGAGGAGGCCACTTGGGAGACCGAGGCGGATATGCGGAGTAGATATTCTCAGTTGTTCGACAGTTCAGGTACCTCCTTTCATCCACCCATACCCTTGTCACTCGAGGACGAGCGACTGTTTGATTGGTATATAATGTAACGACCCGTTAGTCGTAGCACTTTAAAAATATGAAAAGAGTATGAGACGATAGGGTATTTAATTACATGTTTTTAGTATATGAAATGTGCACGAAAATATTAATTTAGTGAGTTGGTGGGCCAAGCCCACTACCCTAATAGGGCACGGCTTTAATAAAAGAAAGGGGGGGGGGGGGGGGAAGGGAACGTATACAGCAGCCAAAAAAACAAGAAAGAAAAGCAAGAAGAAGACGGGCACTTCGATTGTATGCTTAAGTGGTAAACATTTACAACCTCTTTTTTTTTTCCACCATCATTATTCTTCATAATTCTAGGATTCTATTTATAATATTCTTTTCCCTCTGTTCAAGACTCGTTCTTTAGCTTCTTGTGTTTTATCTAACCCTTTTGTAGTGCTTCATGTTGTGTTACCAAAGATAAAAATTCTTACTCTATTGGAGGCTGTTGCTATATTAGAACCCTTGTATAGCAATCATAAAAATAGTTACAACACATTTAAATGAAGAACTTATTAATCAATTTATTTTCTTTCCATAAACTAATTGAATTCAACTCGCTTAAGGGTTAGGTAAATAATGGCTGGTGATACAGCATATAAAACGTGAAAACTGTATAAATCCGTAAAGAATATAAAAGTATGGGCTGAATGAAAGTTGTAGATTACTCTGTTCTCGTCAGTCTAAGATCTTACGGAGATAAATCCGATTTATGGTTTGAAAGTTATGACTGTTTAAAGTTTCTTCCTCGTTTTACCGAAACTCAGGCGACACAGCATATAAAACGTGAAATTGTACAAATCCGTAAGAAATATGAAAATATGAGCCGAATGAAAGTTGTATATTACTCTGTTCCCGTCAATTTGATATATTACAAAGATAAATACGACTTATGGTTTGAAAGTTATGACTGTTTAAATTTCTGCCTTGTTTTTACAAAAAGTCTGGCGACACAGATTTTATAGGGTTGTTCCTTCATACATTTTCACCATCTACACTAATTATTGTCAGGTGGGATTCGGTATAATAATAGATCCTAGTGTTGCCTTCGATGTGGTATAATAAACACCTGATTTAGAGTTATGAATTTAATGTTATATCCTTTACAAGCGGGAGATACGAGAAAGTTGAAAGAAATGAATGTTATTTGAATTTCCTGAAGTTATGCTAAGATTTTTATATGTGTAGGGGTTTAGTCATACAATTGAAATGGTAAAAATATTGTTAATATAAATATAGCAATATGGGTATACTTAGATTCATATTATAACGTAGTTCACATATTTTCTAGATTTTAAGCGTTCAGAGGCTCTACGCAAGGGGAAGGCATTGGTTTGATTGTTAGTGGCACCCGCTCGGCATTGAGGTAGGTTATGGTTTACTTTAGTAAGACTCTGATTAGAGAATCGTATGTAGTTGTAGAAAGTGACGGGGATAGCATAATAGGCCTTCGGGCATGAAGTGGAGATGAATTACAATTATGTTGGTTACGTCAGCTGTTATGTGGGCTTGTCTTCATATGTGTTATTTTCTGTGATTATCATTTGACTGTATGTTAGTGATTTGTGTTGAGACTTGATGTCATGGCTGACATACTTTCCATATTATTTTGTGATGATGGTGAGGTGAGTGATTGAGAGTGATTGATAGCCTCCGAGGTTTCTGCCGGAGAGCACGAGAGATTGATAGCTTCCGAGGTCTTTGCCAGAGATTGTGAATGATTGATAGCCTCAGAGGTTCTATCCGGAGAGCACGAGTGGTACATGGACTTCGCGGGTCCCCCATGGGTCATGTCTTTGAGGCACTGCCCTAGCATATGTGTACGAGAGTGGAGTGAGGGAGAGGTGACTATTGTGTTGCATTGCTTCTATCTACTATTTGTTTTAACTGCTCATTTGGTGAAATTATATCTGTCTTGGTTGATTTCATAATTTCTTACATCCTGACTTGTAGAGGATACGTAATCATACCTGTTTGTTCTATGTGCTACTTGTTAGTTTCAACTCTCCATGCGTTATCTAATCACTGTCGGCCTATGATTCTTACCGGTACTAGTGTTGTACTGATACTACTCTTGCTGCACTTTTGTTGAGTGCAGAGTACGATCCAGGCTCCAGTTCTACGCCCTGTGGCTGATTCGCGAGGTGGACATCTTCTAGTCATTCAGGGTGAGCTACTTGGTCGTCTGTGGCCCCTGAAGGGCTTCTTAGTTGATTCCATTTTTCTTTGATTATTGACAGACAGTATGTAGCCTTCGGGTATTTTCTTCAGACTTTTATTTTCATACTATGTTTAGTGCTCTTGTACCATTTTGACCAGATTTTGGAAATTGAGTGTTGAAGACTTATAAGTTCTCTTGCTTTATTTATTTTTCCGCTGATTTAACTTGTTAATGAGAATGTGGTTCACCTACTCGGGGGAATAGGGGAGGTGCCATCATGACTCGTGAGTTGGGTCGTGACAGATATAAACCTAAATATGGACATACATCAAAATATCGTATAATGAAATTACATAATCATTCCAAATCAGACACCAGGACAGGACCTGATGTTTCCCTTCAAATAGATACGGCTAGTTCATCTGAAAAAATTGAAAAAGAAAAACACTTATGTGTATTAGACAATGATAAAGGAATAATAAGAAAGGCTAACAAAATAATAACGAAGCAAGAATTACAAAAAGAAATAAAAGAAGTAAAATTAGAAATAAAAGAATTGAAAGAAAAACAAAGACAAGATTCTAAATTAATAAAAGTAATCCTTTCAAAACCTACACCACAAAACTCTAATAAAAAATATGATTCGGAAAATCCCTTACAACCAAAAAACCTAGATGAAATTCCAGATGAATTTCTTAGTGTCTTGAGACAAATCACGTCAAAGAGATACCTGATAAAAATAACTCTTAAATTCTCGGATAACTTCAAAATCCAGACAATAGACTAAGAAAAACCCCTGTTTCATGGACTGACAACCATACTATCTGTGTCCAGAAAATTAAGAAAAACGTATTAGAAATACCGTGTCTTCATATATCAGACCCTCAGCTACCTAAGATAGTAGTGACAGATGCCTCAGACTTAGGATACGGGGGGATCTTGAAACAAAAATCAAGGGGGAAAGAATGTATAGTCCAGTACACCTCTTCCCATTGGAATGATACCCAGAAAAACTATTCTACCATTAAAAAGGAAATTTTGAGCATCGTCTTATGCATACAAAAATTTCAAAGTGATTTACTAAATCAATTTTTTTTTACTTAGAGTCAACTGCAAAAGCGCTAAAGAAGTTTTACAAAAGGATGTTCAAAACCTTGCAACAAAACAAATTTTTGCACGATGGCAAGCAATTCTCAGTATTTTTTATTTTGATATTGAATATATTAGAGGAGAAACAAATTTCATTCCAGATTTCCTAAACCGTGAATTCCTCCAAAACAGAGAAAATACCTTATGATTTGGAGGAATTCATGGGTTACGAAATCTGGAATCTGGAATGGAATTTGTTTCTCCTTTAATATATTCAATATCAAAATCAAAAATACTGAGAATTGCTTGCTATCGTGCAAAAATTTGTTTTGATGCAAGGTTTTGAACATCTTTTTGTAAAACCTCTTTAACACTTTTGCAGTCGACTCTGAGTAAAAGAATTGATTTAGTAAATCACTTTGAAATTTTTGTATGCATAAGGCGATGCTCAAAATTTCATTTTTAATGGTAGAATAGTTTTTCTGGGTATCATTCCAATGGGAAGAGGTGTACTGGACTATCACTCTTTTTTCCCTGATTTTTGTTTCAAGATCCCCCTGTATCCTAAGTCCGAGGTGACTGTCTCTACTATCTTAGGTATCTGAGGGTCTGCTATATGAAGACATGGTATTTCCAGTACTTTTTTCTGGACACAAATAGTATGGTTACTAGTCTATGGAGCGGGGTTTTTTTTAGTCTATCATGGAGTGGTTTTGCCATCATATTGATTTCTGGACAAAAATCTAAAACATAATTTAAGTTGCTTAAGAATTTTTGCAACTAGATTTTATTAAGGATTTTATCAGGAAATTTACTTGTGAATTCTAAAGACCTTTATGGGGGTGATTTTACCCTGGGATAAATAATGTCCTAGAAATCATATCTTAGTCTGAAACAGACTAATTTTTTACTTGGAAACTACCAACCAATTTTTCTTAGTGACGTAAAAGAAAATTTTAAGATGTTTGAAATGTTCTTCTATGGAATTTGAGAAGATTAAAACATCATTATTGATGTTGGATAGGATATTGTGACAACATCTGGAAAAGCTCAGGACAACATCTTCAGGATGTTGCCTACGATGTTGTGAAAACATTTCTTACTCTCTGTAACGATTTTGCCTATTCTTCCGGTCAAAACAGGACGTGTTACTGTGTGTATAAAATTGACCTAGACAAGCTTACAATGTTGAAGTGTTTAAAACGTGGTAAAAGAAACAGTCAAAGACTTAGAGAAGAAGCAGCGTGAAGACCAAGTCCAAGACACTGAGATATTTCAAGAGAAAGAATCGGTCCAAGCAGCTGCCTTCCTTTACTCAACCTCCGCAACTAATCAGTGAGGATTTCAAGGGGAGCTCTACACTATAAATAGAGGGAAGCTTCAAAGTATCGATATCCAGACTTGAGAAAGAAGAATTTTCAAGAGAGCTCTCAGATTTTACCTTAGAAAACTGGATCAACACACCTAGCCTAAAGTAGTATAACAACATCTAGTCCCACATTACAATTACTATCTTTATTCTAGATTAAGCTTAATGTTCAAGTGATTGTAATGGAGATGTTGTATTTGTCTTTTTAGAATTTTTAACTTTAGGAGAAGTCATCTGCGACTTCATTTTTTTGTAATTTCTTTTTCGCTTTTATTGCTCAATTTGTAAAAAGAAATTCATTTGTAATTGTATATATTTTATAAAATTCTTTTGGTCATTGACCATCAAGGGACATATTAATATATATACCCTTAAAAATATAAACTTTATGTCTCTTTACTTTTTCTGTTGCATTTATTCTATAAAGGTTTATACTGTTTTATCATAATGTTATCTCAGATGTTGACACAACATTGAAGGCAACATCCAGTGACTGTTTTTGTTGTTTTAGCTTTTGCGATTTTAATCTTACGCATTTTTACTTATCCGTAGCCCCGAGACCCAACAATTGGTATCAGAGCATGCACTTGATACAATAAGTGTTTGATTCTAAATATTACGACTATGGACTCAGTTATACAAAATGTTGGTAGACCTCCAATACTTGACGGATCTAAATATGCCTATTGGAAAATTGTACTACGTTCGCACATCAAATCCATTGATGTTCGATCATGGAGATCAGTTTTCGAAGGCTATGTAATCCCCAAGTACCCAGCAGATGAAGATAGTGATGTACTCATTAAACCCGAGTTTGAATGGACCCAGGAAGAGATCAACAGTGCAAGCTTTAATGAAAAGGCCCTAACTGCGATATTTGGATGGGTCGATCTCTATATGTTCAAACTTATCCAGAATTGCACAACGGCCAAGGATGCTTGGGAAACCTTACAAACTCATTGTGAGGGTACCTCAAGTGTTCGACGTACAAAGCTTCGCATGATCTTGAGTCAATACGAACGCTTAAGGATGGAAGAATCTGATGACACAAAATCCTATTTTGAAAAGTTGATTGACATTGCTAATCAGTGTCAAGTGCTTGGGTCTCCTTTAACTAACACACAACTTGTGGATAAAGCTCTCAGATCTCTTCCTGAAAGATTCAATACTAAGATTTTTGCTATTGAAGAGACTCATAATCTTGCTACTATGGATCTTCATGCCTTAATGAGCATCTTTCAAATATATGAGATGAACATAAAGAGCCAAAGAGATTTGTACAAAAAAAAACTTTAGCACTCCAAGGACAAACCTCGGAATCTGAATTGGAAAACGAGGAATAAAACCTGGAGGAACTGGGAAGTGATGCAAATGTTGCCTTACTCACTCGTCGATTTAATTCGATGGTGATAAAGATCAACACTGATCGCAATAAAGCTAAATATAACCAGCATCAGAACCCACTCTTCAATAAGCAGTCGAATAGGTCACCTTCTGAGCATAAAAATCGCAATCCACTGAGGAAATCCAACTCCGACGGTACCAATTACAATCCCAAACAACTCGAGGGAGTACAGTGTCATGCATGCTCGGGTTAGGGACACTACGCTAATGAGTGTGCAAATACCCTTAGAAAAATTGGTAAGGTTATATGGGTAACCCTCAGTGATGATGAGAATGAAGAGGATGAAGGAGATCAAGAAGAAGAACCACAGGCAATGCTGGCAGCCATGTTTGAACAATCACTGTCCAACGATGAAGATGTTGTTGACAATGTTGCGACAACATCAGGAAAAACATCGGACTCCACATCTGGAATGTATGCACCATCAGATAGGTATGTATACTTTGATTATTCTGATGTAAATTATTTTTGTGAATTTATTTCTTCATCTGAGGCTGTAAATTTGGATCTAGTTGACTCCAAATACGAAATGATAAAGGAATTACAAAGTCTTTGTAAAGCCTTAATTACTAAATCTGAGCAACTAGACTCAAAAGAAAAATCATTGGCTCTTGAGAATAGCAATTTGAAATGCACAATCAACCGATTAGAGGTGACACTTACCAAGAAGGATCTAGAGCTTGCTGAGATTCGTGCACGATTGAACACAGCTGAGACCACGTTCCAAAGGTTCAACATGGGAACCTCCAAACTGGATGAAATACTAAACTTCAGTAATCCTACAAGGACTGGGCTTGGTTACCAATCTCCTAGAAAAACCAATACATCCAGAATCCATAGTCAAACTGAGAAGATAAAATTTGTCAAAGAAAATGTGAGTAACTCTCAGATCACTATGATTGGATCAAAGTTTGTATGTAGCTTCTGTAAAAGATCAGGACATCTTATGCCCCACTGCTACAAACTTCAAAACTCTGCACTCAGACTATTGCCTAAAGTGTTGTCACCAATGTTGCCCAACATCACTGACAACATTCCAAGTAACAAGCCTGAGAGCAGAAGGAAGAAAAGGTTTGAAAAGGAGTGGGTACCCAAACTGAATCTGAGATGTAATGTGTGCATAACTGCCTTGCGTACCAACATTACAGGTTTTTGGTACTTCGATAGTGGTTGCTCACGCCATATGATAGGTACCAAAAGTCTTTTGAAGGAGTATGTAGCATTCAATGTAGGGTACATAACTTTTGGAGGAGGAAGTAAGAGTAAGATTATTGGTAGATGAACTCTTAATGTTCCAAATGTACCAGCCGTGAAGAATGTGCTTCATGTAGAAGGTTTAGTTGCTAATATTCTTAGCATAAGCCAACTATGTGATGACGATCTCGAGGTGAAATTCAACAAGCTTGGAAGCAATGTTACAAATTCTGCAAACAAGTGTGTCATGTCAGGAACCCGAACCGGAGATAACTGCTATCTAGTAGGTAGACAAGAGTTTTGCAACTCCGCAAAGGTAGGTGACTTGACACTTTGGCACCAAAAGTTGGGACATGTCAACTATGGTACCTTGGAGAAGCTGATCTCGTTTGAAGCTGTCAAAGGCATTCCCAGACTGGATCCAAAAGATAAAACACTGTGTGAAGATTGCTTGAAGGGAAAGAAGACCCGAGTCTCTCATAATGTTGTCCAACATGACGGACAACATTCAGGTATGTCTCATTGTTTCCAATTGTTACATATGGATCTTATGGGTCCAATTGAGGTAGATAGCCTAGGAGTGATGAGATACTCTTATGTGATTGTTAATGATTTTTCCAGATTTACTTGGATCTATTTTTTAAAGGAAAAATCACAAACCTTTGAGATGTTTAGAACATTTTACTCTAGAATTAGGAATCTGTTTTGTTCTTCGATTTTCAGAATTAGATCTAATCATGGAAAGGAATTTGAAAATCAAACCTTTGCAAAATTTTGTGAAAAGAAAGGCATATTCCATGAATTTTTGGCACCAAAAACACCTCAATAAAATGGGGTTGCCGAGAGAAAGAACAGAACTTTACAAGAAATGGCAATAGTGATGTTGAGTTCTAAGCATTTATCAAAGAGGTTTTGGGCAGAAGTCTTGAACACAGCATGTCGCATAAGTAATATAGTTTACCTAAGGCCAGGGACCAAGATGACACCCTATGAGCTGTTAAATGGAAAGAAACCTACAATGAGGTACTTTCATGTCTTTGGGTGTGTGTGCATTATTCTGAATGACAGGGATAAACTAGCTAAATTTGACTCTAAGAGTGACAAGGGGATATTCGTCGGCTACTCTTAGAATAGCTATGTTTACCGAATATACAATCTTTGGACAAAGACCATCCAGGAGTCTGTTAATGTTATTTTTGATGACCTGCTGGATATATCTGGTAGATCTTCAGAAAACAACATTGTGGTTGCAGTTGAAGAGGAGCAACTCACTGAAGCAATAGATGTTGTCCCAACATCAGAAGACACATCTGAACCTCAAAGAGAGAACACATAGGACGAAGTCGAGGAGGAGTCTGCTACTGAACTGAATGATCAAGTGAGAGGAGACCCTCCATCGAGGATTAGGAGGAACCATCCACCCGACCAAGTGATATGGGAAGTTTTTTAGCAGAGGCGAACAAGAGAGAAAGAGCCAGTGAACTACCGAGAAATGGTAAGGTATGTGTGTATGTCAACCATATACCAACAGGTTAGTCTTTATTGTCTTACATCTACTTTGGAACCTAAAAATATTGGGGAAGCATTGAAAGATAATTTTTGGATACAAGTCATGCAAGAGGAGCTTGAACAGTTTACCCGAAATGAGGTTTGGGATTTGGTACCACGACCCAACAACACAAATGTTATTGGGACCAAGTGGATATTAAAAAACAAATCAGATAAGTTAGGGAAAATTGTTAGGAACAAAGCTCGACTTGTTGCTCAAGGATATACACAAGTAGAAGGTCTCGACTATGACGAGACCTTCGCACCTGTGGCTAGACTTGAGTCAATAAGATTGTTTCTTGCTATTGCTTTCTACTTGAAAATTACCTTGCACCAAATGGACGTTAAAGGTGCCTTCCTCAATGATTACTTGGAAAGAAGTATATGTTGAACAACCAAAGGGATTTGAAGATCCTCACCATCCACATCATGTGTACAAGCTCAAGAAAGCTTTGTATGGTCTAAAACAAGCACCACGTGCATGGTATGGTCGTTTAACTAACTTCCTTGTTGAGTTTGGTTTTACCCGTGGAGAAGCTGACAGAACTTTATTCATTAAAATACACGGTGTAGATATAATAATAGCTCAAATCTATGTTGATGATATTGTCTTTGACTCGACTACAAAATCTTTTTTGAAGTCGTTTGTCGAAGCGATGTTGACAACATTTGAGATGAGCATGATTGGAGAACTAACATTTTTCTTAGGCTTGCAGATGAAACAGAATGAAGAAGGGATCTTTGTATATCAAAGCAAGTACGCCAAGAATCTTGGTAGGAAATTTGGTCTGAAAAATGCTAAACACATGAAGACTCCAATGGGCTCTACGCAACAGGCATGTAAAGACGATGTTGGACAAGATGTTGACCCTACATTGTACCGATCTATAATAGGTAGCCTTTTATACCTTACTACCAGTCGCCCTGATATCATGTTTGTTGACAGTCAATTTTGACCCGTTTTTCGTATATTTGTTGCAATTTTATGTGTTTTAGGACACCGCATTCTAATCATCATTTTTTGCATTTTTTATCTTTTTATTTTAAAATTAAGCATTATATCTTTGTTAATATTATGTTTCTATTATTATTACACAGTCGTTTATTTTAATAATATTTGCATCTCTTTAAATAATTAATTGACATCTCGTTTTAATTTTTAATTAGACATTAAACATTTGTTAAATATTGTATTTTTATAATTATTGCATCGGCATTTGCATTATAATAATCTTGCATCTTTTTAAATAATTTTTCTTTTAAATAATTAACCCCTTTTGCATTTTGTCAAACCAGTCCAGTCCGAGGCACAATCCGGATCAGTCCACTCCACCATTCCATGAGCCCAACCGCCCATTTTTAAATTTTCCACAACCCATTTCATCCCCCAGCCCAAATAAACAGCACATACCCGCGGCCCAAACCAAAACAAAAAAGCCAGCATCGTCTATATTGATTCCATATCTCTCAAATCAGTCTAGACCCCTGTCCATCATCTTCTCCAGACCCCTTTCACTTCATCCCTGTCACCAACAACCCCATTGTCTGCCGGATAATCGCCTCATCCCTGACATCCCCGAAATCCCGCTCCCTTTACCCCTAAAACCTGCGAAATCTAAACCCCATCAATTCCCTTTTACCACAACGCTACCCATACCTTTGTACCTTATCTGTGGCTCGAGACATGCGCCCATGTCTCCCATCAGTCCACCTTTATTTTGAATTTTGAATTGGAGGGTAGCGGGTTTTGAATTTTGGGCATAAATAGGACCCATTTGGGTAGTGTGAAGGGGGGGATTGGGGAGAGCTCTTGCATAAGTTTAAGAACATAAATTCATAGTTTAGAGCTTAAACGCAGAAACACACCCTCCCCTTATTGTAAAACCTCACAACCATCCCTGATTTCTAGCAATTGCTTCAACAAGAAGCCGAAAGCACTAAGCATTCCCTTCGCTTCAGTCGCAATATTCAAAATACCTCCGAGCGGACTCGACGAATTGAGACGACGCCCCGGTTCGCCACTCGGTGAAGGTATTACTACTTTGAAGAGTTCGAAAATTCTAGAAAGCTTCCTTCTTTGTTCGCAATCGCACAAACACAACTTTTCTCCGAGCAGATTCGACAAGTCGAGACGACGACTCGGTTCGCTTCCCGGAGAATTTCAGTAGGCTCTAATTCCTCTCAGTTTTTTTTTACTTTGATTCATTATATGTCATGTTGTTTTGCTTAGTTTCTGTTCATTAAGTGTTTAAATTTAAGTATAATTAGCCTATTATTACTTAAATTAATAATATCCAGGATTTGTATTTATGTGAATCTTATATGAGCTATGTATGAATGATATTAAACCTCTTGTGATCTGATGTGAATAAATTGCTACGATACCCATGTTCGATATAATGTATTTAGATGTTTATTAGACTATGACCATGATAAGCCAATGTGTGTTGTGTTTAAATATTGCATTCAGGTATGATATGTTATATTTGGCTTAGAATCCTATAATATGCATGAAGTGTAGTAGTGGCATCTGTTGCATATCTTCTGTTATCAAAATGAGTTGTATTTAGACAGTTTTGCTCCAAGTCCCGGTTTTCCTATTAATGAATATGTATGCTTGATTTTAAGATGGTAAAATGTGATAAGAGGCTTGGTACATGTAAGTGTTGATTCTGAATCTAGTATAATGCATTTGAATTAGATTGGTACATGTTTAAACTTGTTGTGAATTATTTCATGAGATGTCTGATGTATCCCTAAGTCCTGGTTTGAAGTTACCTAGTTCATGTGCGTATCTGAACTTTTATATTATATGTATTTACCGGCTGAAAATCTTTGGGTTGGTTTAGCCTCCCCGATTAGTCTGCCATGCCTAAGGTTCTAGAAGTCTTTTGATCCTGTTGCGGCATCGGAAATGGATGGTGGTAACCCATTTTACTCTCGTATCCTTCATATTAGAAGGACTTGTAGTCAGAATGCTTGCACTATTTTTGTTGTTTCTGCTGCACTTTTGAGGCAAACAGAAACTGCATTCTGAGGGAGTTAACTGTTGCGTTTGGAGGCCAAAATACATTGCTTTTTGAGTTTGAGTGTTAGTTGTGTTCTGGGGGGCTTTGAGGCTCAAAATGTTGAGTTTACTTGGCCAAATTTGAGCCAGTTGCGGCTATGTTTTGGGTTATGCCACAGCTGCATTTTAAGCCAAACATCTATTGATTTCTGGCCTATTTCGCTGCTTATTTTGGCCCTTTTTGGCTACTAGTTTTGACCATTTTCGGACGGATATTTAGGCCAATGTAGCTGCTGGTTTTGGCTTTATGTCGGACTAATTTCGATCATCTTTTGGATACTGTTTTGGTCTAAAATCGAGACTATTTTGGCCCAAATTTGGGACTGTTTTGGCATTAAATGTGGGGCTGTTTTGGCCTAAATTCGGGACTGTTTTGGTATTGAATTTGGGGTTGTTTTGGCCTAAATTCGGGACTGTTTTGGCGTTGAATTCGGAACTGTTTTGGCATGAACTTTGAATAATACTACTCCACCCATTGCATTGAGAAGTCTGACCCGTATCTTGGCAGGGCAATCTAGTTTGATATTTGCAGCCATGACGATTCATCTTCTCTTTGTATTGTTCACTTGTGTTGATTCATTTCACATTCAGTTTGAGAGCATTTGAGAGCACATCTTCGCTTGGTGATTTCACCCGAAAATGCAATTATGGTGTTCGCGTATACCCCTACAATCTCGGCAATGCTACTCCTTATCATTTTTAGTTAAATTGTGTTGAACATTAGCTGTCACGACCCGACCCCGGGACCGCGACTGGTGCCCTACCTGGGCACCCTTATAGGTAAACATCAGAGAAAATCAGCGGAACATACATGAAACTTATAAAATAGAACAACATAAGTAAAACAACAGGTTAGCCGATAGGGCTACCTTCCTGGACATACATATATACAACCGAAGCAGTTGCCTCCTTTTCTTTACAAACTGACCCACAATATGTGACTACAGACCTCTAAGAGTTCTAACATAACATCTGTGGCGACAGGCCCCGCCATACCTGAATATACATGAATCTACTACTTGGGAAAAGCGTACTCAAGAGATAAAGCCTCCTAACAAATGGAGCTTTTTCCCCAAAATCAACCGAGATCCTAAGAGCAAGGATCACCAACCTGGTACCTAAACTCGCGGCATGAACGCACTTCAAGGAGGTCGATAACAGTAATCGAATATGGAATGAAATAACGTCTGCAAGAAATGATCATAACTGTACAAAAGAATGACAAGGACAAGTATAAAACAATGCATACCAGATCCTGCCGTGTCATTACCACTTATGAACTTAATTGCACCTCATTATCTTTTCCATTCTTAAAAAAAGTTACAGCCACATTCTTACGTACATTATTAGAAAAAGAATCATTAAGTTCATTACTATATAACTCAGTTATCTTTCATAAGTATAATCCGGCCCTGTAAGGAGGGGCACCTATACTATCCGCCCGATCTAGACGCGATCAAGGTCACATAGTGCGCGTGAAGGTATACCGCCCGCCCGATCACGGTCGATAACGCCATCTAGTGCGCTCAGAAGGTATCTTGCCCGCCCATTCTCGGTCGATAATGTCATATAGTTCGCCCATAAAGGTATACCGCCCGCCCATTTCTCGGGTCGATAATGTCATATAGTGCGCCCATAAAGGTATACCGCCGCCCATTTCGGGTCGATAATGTCATATAGTGCGCCCATAAAGGTATCTCGCCCGCCCATTTCGGGTCGATAATGTCATATAGTGCGCCCATAAAGGTATCTTGCCCGCCCATTTCGGTCGATAATGTCATATAGTGCGCCCATAAAGGTATCTCGCCGCCCATTTCTCGGGTCGATAATGTCATATAGTGCGCCATAAAGGTATCTTGCCTGCCCGTTTCGGGTCGATAATGTCATATAGTCTGCCCATAAAGGTATACTAACAACTATAGTATCAAGTCCTATCCACCCTTTCAAGACAAGTCACAATATCTTTTTAGAAAATAAAATTACATTTCTAAAACAAGTGACTTCTTTCTTAAAAACCCTAAGCAACCGTACCTTAAAAAGCTTTGCCCTTCTTTATTTCAAATCATTTCTCTACTTACATTACTGAAGAAAAGCATTCTTTTGTCCTTCCATAAAGCCGTTATAACCAACTTCCCATAAAGCCGTTATAATCACTTTATGCCTTAGTCAAAAACAATTTTCTATCCAAGGGACTTATATGTTAAAACGGAACAAGTATCACACAACTACCTCTTAACTTCTAAGAGTAACAGGAAACATGAAATGATACCACAGGTATATTCCATACATAGAATCATGCCAAAGGAAGGAAGAGGTTCACATACCTCGCGACGAGTATCGACAATAAGCAAAAATGCTCCAAGTACTACAACCTTGCTAGCCCTTTCCACTCCTCAAGTAGAATACGCTACTCTTAGTACTTTCACCTAAAAAGGTCACAAACGTCTATTAACTTCAAAACACAAGGTTCCATTTCTACGTAAAATTCGCAAAGACCTCCCCGCAACAACAGCGTAAATCTCCTCCTCTATCGAGGCCGGCCACCAAGCCAACCAGGGGGGTTTTACACGTCTAACCGGACGTGTACATTTCTACTCAGTAATACTACACAAGTCTACTGCAATACAAATTCTATGTAAATACGATTCTACTGTTTTATTCTTCAGCTTAAGTCAAAAGACATTGCCAAAGATTAAGCTTAGTTCTATATATAGTATACTTCAACTATATATTCTAACAACATGTAATTTCCAATTACAAATAGAGGACAAGATAATTACCTCGATAAGCCCATAATTATCCAAGTTAAATGTCGATCCTTAGCAACGTTTAGCTCCAACTCCTGGTGCTCCATCCCGCTCCAAACACACATTAGAAGTTCTATACAACTTCTACTTAAATACTTCCATCACTCAATGTAGATTTACATTGGGTTTCGTTTTGAGACTAAAGGACAAAAGGTAGTATTTTCCGGCTCACGATAGAGGTATCTTTGGAATACTACAAGGTACAAGGCTAAGGTATTTTGGGCATTATAACAATACTTTGGAAGACAACTTTCTACCAAAGGGAGGTAGGCTCTGGCTAGCACAACTAGGCTAGGGAGGGTGTTCTCGCCAGGGCCTTTCTAAGGGGAGAGGGAGTTGGACGAGAGCAACAACAAGGGAGAGGAGGGATTTCAAGACTTAGACAAAGTGAGGAGTGAATGAATAAGTCTTCACTAGGAGGGGTATTTATAGGAAACCAACGGCCTTGATCAAGCCAAGTGCAAGGCAAGTGTAAGGCCTTGATCAAGCCAAGTGCACCCTAACCCCTACACCACAAAACAAGGCACAAAACATGGCACCAAACAAGCCACAAAACAAGGCCAAAACAAGGAGCCAATTGGCCTTGAAAACGTGACCATTTCGTCCAAGGGTTGCCGCCCCAAGCTTCCAATGTGAGGGTGACACATGTCACCCTCCCGTTGGTCCAAAATGTTTCGTCTCTCGGAAAAATCCGCAAAAATAATCAACGACATAGCCGGAATTTTCCTTCGTAGTCGTGGAAACGCTTAGTCGGAAAATGACTCTATTCGCACTTGTGCCCAAATTTCGAACCAATGCCTAACTTTAAGGCTCAATTCACGCACGCCCCACGCACATACCGGAAATACGGTGTAATATTCTTCCCCCCTTAGAAACATTCGTCCTCGAATGTTCTTTCGGAGTCAAACTTAAATTTAACAACATAGTTTCCTTTCACCACCCCCGACATACCAACAATGCCACACATATCTGTCCATCATAAGCCCAAACAGGGATTATCTTTTCGTACTTCCAACTCCTTCTAACATATACATAGTCTCAAATATAATTTGTTCATAAAACTTAAACATACCATAACTTATCATGTAAACAAGTTTCTAAAGGCCAAAGACATACCTGAAATCATATAGGCGGTTCAAGGACCGCTAAAACTGGGGACTCCCACCACGACCTCGCCACTACGTTTGCGCATGCACATCCTGCCTAGCTATTGAAGGCGAAGAACCCGCAACTGATCCAGTAGGCTGTGTGGTCCCACCAGGACCCCCTTTAAAAGGACACTCTCTTAACATATGGCCTAGACGACCACAAGAAAAACAAGCACCCGTTCCGGCGCGACATACCCCAGAATGTAACCTACCACACTGGGCACATTGAGGAAAAGGTGGCCTCGATCGACCGAACCCCATCTCCCGAGACTCGAAGCTCAGAGACTGACCGGCCCTGTATTCCGGGGTTGGAAACCCCGCCGAAAATCGTGGAGGAGCACTCGCCGGGCCGCAATGTAGACCTAGTCTGCCGAGGCCGCCCGCTAAAATCGCCTTGAGACCCCGTTGTTCGCCTCTTGGGCCGGCCTCGAGTCAACTGATCCTCCTCTCTCTATCCTCTATCCTCGCATGATAGGCTGCATCCTAGCAATGTCCATACCGGGCCAAGAGCCACCCCAAACATGCAAGAATCATATGACGGTCTAGCCCCATCACATAACGATGAACTCTATCCGCCATGCTAGCCACTATGGTGTGCGCATGATGCAGCCAAGGAGTCAAACTCGGTCAGACTCCCGATAGTCCTACCATTCTCGCCTCAAGGTCAAAAATCTATCTACGCGGCCCTCCTCATCTCGTGAGGCAAAAAGTGATCCATAAAGGCCTCGTGAACTCCTCCCAAACACCGGAAGAGCATCATCCTCTCGTCAAGACTCCATGACTCAAACCAGTCAACGCAATATCGCGTAACGGTAAGAGGCTAATATAATGCACTGCCTCCAAGCCTTAAGAACTCGCATAGTCCGCCGCACTGCCGAACGAACTCCTGCGGATCCTCTTCGCACTCGAACCATAAAACTCGGGCGGATGACAACCTGTAAAATCCGGATCCGCAAATCGCCGGCCAGGGTTAGCCGCCGCCTGCTTGCCACGCCTACCACTATGTCACCAATAGTCCGACCGTTCTCCATAATCTTCGTATCGCCCGCTGCGAATCGAGGCTCGTGCCGAACCTTCGAGCTACCGCCGCCTCGGCCTTCTAATATCCGCTGGCGTGGTGAACTCGCCGACCGCTTACTACCTCGTGCATAACTGCGCCGAGTCCCGTAACCTCTCACAGTACCTCTAGCGCCTCGCCGCCGCTTTGCCCTTCGGGCCCGGTCGCCTCCAGGAGGCATAATCGTTTCATAAGAATAGGTCGAGAGAGGATTCAACCTAATAAGACAAATTTCATCGCACGATCTTTGAGAGGGAAGAATGGAAACCAATCCTAAATGTCCTGCAGCCTCACGATTATAGATGTGGTGCACAACACACCGATAATCAAGACTCTACTAGACACGGCCTCAGACACTTTCCGAGGACTAATCGCTCGATACCACTTTTGTCACGACCGACCCTCGATCGCGATCGGTGCCCTACACGGCACCCTTATAGGTAAACATCGAGAAAATCAGCGAACATACATGAAACTTATAAAATAGAACAACATAAGTAAAACAAAGTTAGCCGATAGGCTACCTTCCCGACATACATATATACAACCAAGCGATTGCCTCCTTTTTACAAACCGACCCACAATATGTGACTACTGCACTTCTAAGAGTTCTAACATAACATCTGTATGGACAGGCCCCGCCATACCACGAATATACATGAATCTACTACTTGTGGAAAACTGCATCAAGAGATAAAGCCTCCTAACAAATGGAGCTTTTTCCCAAAATCGAACCGAGATCCTAAGAGCAAGGATCACCAACCTGGTACCTAAAACTCTGCGGCATGAACGCAGCTCAAGGAGGTCGATAACAGTAATCGAATATGGAATGTAAATAACGCAAGAAATGATCATAATCGTATAAAAGAATGACAAGGACAAGTATAAAACAATGCATACGGATCTCGCCGTGTCATTACCACTTATGAACTTAATTGCACCTCATTATCTTTTCCATTCTTAAAAAAGTTACAACCACATTCTTACGCATTATTAGAAAAAGAATCATTAAGTTCATTACTATATAACTCGCTTATCTTTCATAAGTATAATCCGCCTGTAGCGAGGGGCACCTATACTATCCGCCACCCAGACGCGATCAAGGTCACATAGTCCGCGTGAAAGGTATACCGCCCGCCCAACTCGGTCGATAACGCCATCTAGTGCGCGTAAAGGTATCTCGCCCGCCCATTCTCGGTCGATAATGTCATATAGTCCGCCCATAAAGGTATCTCGCCCGCCCATTTCGGGTCGATAATGTCATATAGTGCGCCCATAAAGGTATCTCGCCCGCCCATTTCGGGTCGATAATGTCATATAGTGCGCCCATAAAGGTATACTGCCCGGCCCATTTCTGGGTCGATAATGTCATATAGTCTGCCCATAAAGGTATACTGCCCGGCCCATTTCTGGGTCGATAATGTCATATAGTCTGTCCATAAAGGTATACTGCCCGGCCCATTTCTGGGTCGATAATGTCATATAGTCTGCCCATAAAGGTATACTAACAACTATAGTATCAAGTCCTATCCACCCTTTCAAGACAAGTCACAATATCTTTTTAGAAAATAAAATTACCGGCTTCTAAAACAAGTGACTTCTTTCTTAAAAACCCTAAGCAACTGGTACCTTAAAAACAGTTTGCCCTTCTTTATTTCAAATCATTTCTCTACTTACATTACTGAAGAAAAGCATTCTTTTGTCCTTCCATAAAGCCGTTATAACCAACTTCCCATAAAGCCGTTATAATCACTTTATGCCTTAGTCAAAAACAATTTTCTATCCAAGGGACTTATATGTTTAAAACGGAACAAGTATCACACAACTACCTCTTAACTTCTAAGAGTAACAGGAAACATGAAATGATACCACAGGTATATTTCATACATAGAATCATGCCAAAGGAAGGAAGAGGTTCACATACCTCGCGACGAGTATCGACAATAAGCAAAAATGCTCCAAGTACTACAACCTTGCTAGCCCTTTCCACTCCTCAAGTAGAATACGCTACTCTTAGTACTTTCACCTAAAAAGGTCACAAACGTCTATTAACTTCAAAACACAAGGTTCCATTTCTACGTAAAATTCGCAAAGACTCTCCCCGCAACAGCGTAAATCTCCTCCTCTATCGAGGCCGGCCACCAAGCCAACCAGGGGGTTTTACACGCCTAACCTGACGTGTACATTTCTACTCAAATACTACACAAGTTCATCTGCAATACACCCTATGTAAATACGATTGTTTCTTTTATTCTTCAGCTTAAGTCAAAAGACATTGCCGCACAATTATGTTCAGTTCTATATATAGTATACTTCAACTATATATTCTAACAACATGTAATTTCCAATTACAAATAGAGGGACAAGATAATTACCTCGATAAGCCCATAATTATCCAAGTTAAATGTCGATCCTTAGCAACGTTTAGCTCCAACTCCGGGTGCTCCATCCCGCTCCAAACAACCCTTAGAAGTTCTAACCAACTTCTACTTAAATACTTCAATCAATCAATGAAGATTTCCTTAGGGTTTCGTTTTGAGACTAAAGGGACAAAAGGTAGTATTTTCTGGCTCTACGTATAGAGGTATCTTTGGAATACTACAAGGTACAAGGCTAAGGTATTTTGGGCATTATAACAATACTTGGAAGACAACTTTCTCCCACCGGGGGGGGGAGGCTCGCCGCGCACAACTCGGCTCGGGGGCGGGGGTGTTCTCGGCCAAGGGCCTTTCTCTAAGGGGGAGAGGGGAGTTGGACGAGAGCAACAACAAGGGAGAGGGAGGGATTTCAAGACTTAGACAAAGTGAGGAGTGAATGAATAAGTCTTCACTAGGGAGGGGTATTTATAGGGAAACCAATGGCCTTGATCAAGCCAAGTGCAAGGCAAGTGTAAGGCCTTGATCAAGCCAAGTGCACCCTAACCCCTACACCACAAAACAAGGCACAAAATATGGCACCAAACAAGCCACAAAACAAGGCCAAAACAAGGAGCCAATTGGCCTTGAAAACATGACCATTTCGTCCAAGGGTTGCCGCCCCAAGCTTCCAATGTGAGGGTGACACGTGTCACCCTCCCGTTGGTCCAAAATGTTTCGTCTCTCGGAAAAATCCGCAAAAATAATCAACGACATAGCCGGAATTTTCCCTTCGTAAGCTGTGGAAACGTTTAGTCGGAAAATGACTCTATTCGGCACTTGTGCCCAAATTTCGAACCAATGCCTAACTTTAAGGCTCAATTCTCTACGTACGTCCTTACGTACATACTCTGGAAATACGGGGTGTAACATTAGCACACTTATCAGATTGCACTCTGATTCCATCCTGATACTGCACTCACACTTTGGTCGAAGAAGGATTTATCCGTCGATCTGAAGGCCTCCATGGTAAGCGAGACGGAATATGTGGGCGAGGAGGAAAGTGAAAAGATTAGACGAGAATGCATAGTATCGTTCACCGGGAGGTGAGTCGACCGCAGCCGAAGCGATACTGGCTTCTCATGTCTTAGTATCCTTGGCATAACACTAGCTGAGCCCACACTATATAAAAATATATCTTTTACATACATATATATATATACATACATACGTCGTGCTAAGATTGACAGACTGCATAATATATAATTTGTATAAGAGCATGAGTTCATTGCATTTCTGATGTTTTGAAATCTGTCCCTGTTTAGAAGTACTTGCTGCCTTACCTGGTATGTGTATTTGGTTCATATAAAGCATGCCTATTAGCAATTGTATTAAGTGGAAATATTAGGAAATGATTTCAGCTTTGTCGTGCTACCATTCCAGTATTTGGTTATGATGTCAAGTTATTTCGGGTCATTTTTTTTCCTGTTAGTTGTGTGTCAGTTTGGAAAACAATCGTTGAGATCTCTTTTCCTGCTTCTAAAACATGCACCTGTCACGCTGATTCAAGAGAGAAATCTGTCGATGTTTTCTGTATAAGAAGTTAATACATAAGCATGTTCCTGTTTCTCTTCACATGCTAGCAAATTTCTATTTTATTCATTTTGGTTTAGAGTAAGATTGGATATATTAACGCATGTTACTGGTCTGCAAAACTGTAGCAAGTAATACAATAGGGAAGTGGTCTCACTTATTCCAGAATTCTGGTTTAAAGGCATCTATGTATCTAAAATGTGATCCTTTACATGACTATATAGGTGTTCTGTTGGTTTCCTGGTTCTTCTTTAAATTCATAATCTGTTTAGTTTTGCTAGCATGAAAATACTTAGAGTCACGTGGCTTGCGTATGTTGCCTACCTTAATAGAATATGCATGTTTGGCTCAAGTTTAAACAACGATGTGTTTGTGAGCTAGTACAAGGACAAGTATAAAACAATGCATACCAGATCCTGCCGTGTCATTACCACTTATGAACTTAATTGCACCTCATTATCTTTTCCATTCTTAAAAAAAGTTACAGCCACATTCTTACGTACATTATTAGAAAAAGAATCATTAAGTTCATTACTATATAACTCAGTTATCTTTCATAAGTATAATCCGGCCCTGTAAGGAGGGGCACCTATACTATCCGGCCCAATCTAGGACGCGATCAAGGTCACATAGTCTGCCCGTAAAGGTATACTGCCCGGCCCAATCCTGGGTCGATAACGTCATCTAGTCTGCCCGTAAAGGTATCTTGCGGCCCGTTCACGGTCGATAATGTCATATAGTGCGCCCGTAAAGGTATCTGCCGGCCCATTTCGGGTCGATAATGTCATATAGTCTGCCCATAAAGGTATACTGCCCGACCCATTCCTGGGTCGATAATGTCATATAGTCTGCCCATAAAGGTATACTGCCCGGCCCATTTCTGGGTCGATAATGTCATATAGTCTGCCCATAAAGGTATCTTGCGACCCGTTCGGGTCGATAATGTCATATAGTCGTCCATAAGGTATCTTGCGGCCCATAAAGGTATACTAACAACTATAGTATCAAGTCCTATCCACCCTTTCAAGACAAGTCACAATATCTTTTAGAAAATAAAATTACGGGCTTCTAAAACCAGTGACTTCTTTCTTAAAACCCTAAGCAACCGGTACCTTAAAAACAGTTTTCCCTTCTTTATTTCAAATCATTTCTCTACTTACCTTACTGAAGAAAAGCATTCTTTTGTCCTTCCATAAAGCCGTTATAACCAACTTCCCATAAAGCCGTTATAATCACTTTATGCCTTAGTCAAAAAACAATTTTCTATCGAGGACTTATATGTTTAAAACGGAACAAGTATCACACAACTACCTCTTAACTTCTAAGAGTAATAGAAACATGAAATGATACCACGGTATATTTCATACATAGAATCATGCCAAAGGAAGGAAGAGGTTCACATACCTCGCGAGTATCGACAATAAGCAAAAATGCTCCAAGTACTACAACGCACTAGCCCTTTCCACTCGCCGAGTAGAATACGCTACTCTTAGTACTTTCACCTAAAAAGGTCACAAACGTCTATTAACTTCAAACACAAGGTTCCATTTCTCTACGTAAAATTCAAGACCTCCCCGCACACAGCGTAAATCTCCTCCTCTATCGAGGCCGCCACCAAGCCAACCAGGGGTTTTACACGCCTAACGGACGTGTACATTTCTACTCGATAATACTACACAAGTCATCGCAATACGATCCTATGTAAATCTGATTCGATTCTGTTCTTTATTCTTCAGGCTTAAGTCAAAAGACATTGCCGCAGTACTAAGCTTAGTTCTATATATAGTATACTTCAACTATATATTCTAACAACATGTAATTTCCAATTACAAATAGAGGGACAAGATAATTACCTCGATAAGCCCATAATTATCCAAGTTAAATGTCGATCCTTAGCAACGTTTAGCTCCAACTCCGGGTGCTCCATCCCGCTCCAAACAACCCTTAGAAGTTCTAACCAACTTCTACTTAAATACTTCAATCAATCAATGAAGATTTCCTTAGGGTTTCGTTTTGAGACTAAAGGGACAAAAGGTAGTATTTTCTGGCTCTACGTATAGAGGTATCTTTGGAATACTACAAGGTACAAGGCTAAGGTATTTTGGGCATTATAACAATACTTTGGAAGACAACTTTCTACCAAAGGGGGAGGGTAGGCTCGGCTAGCACAACTAGGCTAGGGGGAGGGGGTGTTCTCGGCCAAGGGCCTTTCTCTAAGGGGGAGAGGGGAGTTGGACGAGAGCAACAACAAGGGAGAGGGAGGGATTTCAAGACTTAGACAAAGTGAGGAGTGAATGAATAAGTCTTCACTAGGGAGGGGTATTTATAGGGAAACCAATGGCCTTGATCAAGCCAAGTGCAAGGCAAGTGTAAGGCCTTGATCAAGCCAAGTGCACCCTAACCCCTACACCACAAAACAAGGCACAAAATATGGCACCAAACAAGCCACAAAACAAGGCCAAAACAAGGAGCCAATTGGCCTTGAAAACATGACCATTTCGTCCAAGGGTTGCCGCCCCAAGCTTCCAATGTGAGGGTGACACGTGTCACCCTCCCGTTGGTCCAAAATGTTTCGTCTCTCGGAAAAATCCGCAAAAATAATCAACGACATAGCCGGAATTTTCCCTTCGTAAGCTGTGGAAACGTTTAGTCGGAAAATGACTCTATTCGGCACTTGTGCCCAAATTTCGAACCAATGCCTAACTTTAAGGCTCAATTCTCACGCACGCCCCACGCATATACTGCGGAAATACGGTGTAACATTAGCACACTTATCAGATTGCACTCTGATTCCATCCTGATACTGCACTCACACTTTGGTCGAAGAAGGATTTATCCGTCGATCTGAAGGCCTCCATGGTAAGCGAGACGGAATATGTGGGCGAGGAGGAAAGTGAAAAGATTAGACGAGAATGCATAGTATCGTTCACCGGGAGGTGAGTCGACCGCAGCCGAAGCGATACTGGCTTCTCATGTCTTAGTATCCTTGGCATAACACTAGCTGAGCCCACACTATATAAAAATATATCTTTTACATACATATATATATATACATACATACGTCGTGCTAAGATTGCATCGCATAATATATAATTTGTATAAGAGCATGAGTTCATTGCATTTACGATGTTTTGAAATCTGTCCTGTTTAGAAAGTACTTCGCCTTACGGTATGTGTATTTGGTTCATATAAAGCATGCCTATTAGCAATTGTATTAAGTGGAAATATTAGGAAATGATTTGACTTTGTCGTGCTACCATTCCAGATTTGGTTATGATGTCAAGTTATTTGGTCATTTTTTCTGTTAGTTGTGTGTCGGTTTGGAAAACAATCGTTGAGATCTCTTTTCCCGCTTCTAAAACATGCACTCACTGATTCAAGAGAAATCATCGATGTTTTACGTATAAGAAGTTAATACATAAGCATGTTCTGTTTCTCTTCACATGCTAGCAAATTTCTATTTTATTCATTTTGGTTTAGAGTAAGATTGGATATATTAACGCATGTATTCTTGATGCAAAAGCTGTAGCAAGTAATACAATAGGGAAGTGGTCTCACTTATTCAGTCGGTTTAAAGGCATCTATGTATCTAAAATGTGATCCTTTACATGACTATATAGGTGTTCTGTTGGTTTCCTGGTTCTTCTTTAAATTCATAATCTGTTTAGTTTTGCTAGCATGAAAATACTTAGAGTCACGTGGCTTGCGTATGTTGCCTACCTTAATAGAATATGCATGTTTGGCTCAAGTTTAAACAACGATGTGTTTGTGAGCTAGTAGAAGATGTATAACTTGATTTTCTTTCCAGTATTGGATTGAAATTTGTCAACAGGTGTTGTACTCTGTTGTTCCTATATGTAGAGTTGCATCTTCTACGAATCCTATCATTTTTAGCTTTCTCTATTTCTCTGATTACTGTGTATATCCGGGAATTTTCTGAACATAATTAATTAAAATTGTGTTAAGTAATGTCGGGACATGTTTCTTCTCACCTTGATCTTATGATTGGATTTTCATGATTGGACCTGTTTTGCCGTAATATGATGATTCATGTTTCAACTGGCCATCTACCTGTTTTGTTTTTCTGTGTATTTCATTTATTTAAAGTATTTGTTATGCTCATGTATCGATTAATCTAGACGTATGCATGTTTGTCTTGAGAAATATCATTTTGTTAGCACTATATGAACTTCTTAATACTAATTCCTTATCTTCTTTGTTTTACATGAAATGCATCGGGAGCAACAAAGAGTCCCATGTGAGACTCATTATGACTTCGCCAAACGAAGACCCGCAATCCTGTTTCGATTATATTTTCGCGTATCCGAACTTTTTCTATTATATTGCTTTCACTGAAAGCCAATGTAAGCTTAGGGATTGGTTTAGCCTCTTCCGATAGCCTGCCCTGCCTGAGGTTCTAGAAGCTTTTTTATCTTCTTTGCTGCGTGAACATGGATGGTGGTAGCCCCCTTTGTTGCCTTATCTTTCAAGTTTGAGTATTTTAGGCCAAGGGCTAATTGGATGTTGTTTACTACTACTTGTTGCTGTCGCATTTTCCTAAACTACTGCACTGTAAAAACTCTCAGAGTGCTTCATTTTGAGTGATTAACCATTGGCCTGATTATTTAAAAGAAGCAGATACTACACACGATCGACGCCTTTTTGCCTGTATTTTTACCCGTTCATCTTTGGTTCCTAGGCCAAATTTGAGTCGTTGCTGCTCTGTTCTCACGCCCTTCTGCTGCTGTATTTTCAGCCTATTTGTTGCTACTGTTTACTGTTTATCCGGCTGATTTTTTTGGGCATCTGCCGGAGTTTTTTGTTCTGAAATTTCCAGCAAGTTTTGGCTGTGTTCTTTGTTGTTATTCTTTGTTTATCGTTTTGATCGTTGTCGGACTGATTTTGATGATTCTGCCTCCTTTATTTATTTATTATGCTGATTTGAACATGATAGTAGACTTAGGCCAATGAAATTGAAATTGAGGCCACGTCCCTTCGGTTTAGGTATAATACTGATTTGAGCATGATGATACTACATGATCCTTCCGGAAAGGTTGTCCCTCGGTTTGCTTTCCTTCAGAAAAGGCGATAATGACATTTATGGATCTTTCACATATATATACCGGATACCAACATGCTTGGGGGCGACTAGATTGACTGACGAGTCACTAGTCCGCGGCCAGGACTTGTTTGAGATATCCCTTTACAAAAAAAATATAGATTTGAGCCTTCCGTAATTAAAACTCCTATTGTTTTTTTCACGGATCCGAAGGTTTTACTCGTATTTATTCATTTTACTAACTCTTTTACTAAGTGTCTTTGCAGGTACCCGGAGACGCATCCCAAAGTTAAAGCATTCGCATAAAAGGAAAATAAAGCGAAATACCGCTAAGTTTTCTTCACCTCCTCTTTATATGATTATTTGCTTTCATTACAGTCTTGTTAAATATATATCTATTTTTAATGTTTGCATAGTTTCTTTGTTAGAACACCCTTAGAATTGCATGATACATTTAGCACAATAATACCAACCTAAGTTTGAACGGATAACCGTAAGTTAGCGGATCTTAGAGGGTGCCTAACCCCTTCCCTTTAGGATAATAAAGAACTCTTACCTAGAATCTCACATAGCTTTCGCAGACCTTTAAATGGAGATCATTTGTAGCATTTTTATGCTACATTTTTAGTGTCCTAATTCACTATAATAATTAGGTGGCGACTTCTTGAATAAATTTTAGGAATCAACCATACGTAGTACTCCCGTTTTTTACTCCGGTTAAAATGGGGTATTACAGCATGGCGAATCCACTGGGGATATCAGGTTCTTGATCATAGCAAACACAGGTTAATTAAATATTGCGCTTTATTTTGCTTTTATATTTGTTGTAAATGTTTTATATTGTTTCCTTTTATTTTGTAATTAACTACTTTAATTGCTACATTCTTTTACTGCTTTCCTTAAATTGTCATTCCGCTCATATTTCCTCCATTCTGTAAAATTGACACTATCACACACTACACGCGAGGTGTGCTGGCACACATGCAAATTTCTTTCAAATACCAAAATATAGGCGAGTTGGCAAAGGCGCAGGAGTATCCGGACCATCCGATGGCCGCGTAGCCTTCTCACTCGAATAGTCCGCTCGGGAACCATTGTGTCTAGTAAGCCAAATTTTAGAAAATTTAAGATAAAGCTATACCGCCCTCTTTATTTTAAGTCATGCATGCATACACCCTAGGTGGGTCGATCCTTGGTATCGTCTCCACTATTAGGAAAACGCCAAAACTTGTCAACGGGTTTCGCAACCCAACGACCAACCAGCATACTACGTGTAGCGTGACAATGATAGACAAATCCAAGCCTAAACATGATATGCCGAATTGGAAAAAGTGCACCGTCATTTGGTCATCATTTCCAACAAAACATTGCAGTTTAACGACTTGGATCTATTTATCATAATCTCGCATATTTGACGTTTAGGCCCACCTCTGGCATTAAAAGAGGTCCCAACATGCTAGGATGTGCGTTTGATATCTATATAGTCTGCTTGCTATTGTAATGTTTGTTGCTTTCAGCTATGTGCACTCTAGTACAGTATTTTGCTACTTCAACTTTGTGCATTCGCTTAGTATTAATTACGAGCTATACTAGCTTGGTTTTCTGGGGCTGTGTTATTCCTTGCGTTATCAGCGCGATACGCGGAAAGCCCATATCCCAAACAACAATTTTCTCAAAATTTTGTCACATTGGAACTACGTGTGACCTGATTCCCGCGGCGGGATACGTAGGTGGCCATTTCGGTCTCGGTCTCACCTTTTAGAAAAATCCTAATTTTCCATCTCTTAAGAATCTCTTTATTCTCCGTCACCGGCGAACTATGGTTTAAACTGGTTCCTTTGGAAAAATGCATAGGCGGCCATATCAGCTTTGGTCCCATCTTTAAAAAAAAAAAAAACTCAAAGTCTAATCGACGAACCCAACTTCAACTGGGCTATTCTCCTGGACTATGTATCTACTTGATCTCTATGGCAAGATACGTAGGTGGCCACATCGGACTCAGTCCAACTCTTTCTAAAATCTTTTGCTCTTACTCTACTGGTTACAAAGCACACTTCATCCCATCTCTGCGATAGGATAGTTCAGTATTCCATATCAAATTCGGTCTCGTCCATTCGGCATCCGCTTATGCCAAAACTGGGGCTTCTTTCAAAAAAGCTTCACTACAAGAAGAGGCAGTCAGTACCGAATAACATATTATTGACTACGCTCTCGTAGCCAAATACTTAAAGCCAGACAACGGTTACAAGTCCGAACAGATCGGGCATGCGAATGGTCAGAGTTAAAGCTACAAAGTCCGCACAAATCAGCAGCCCATTTCAAATCTCACAAATTTTCTTTTGAGTACATATAACAGGGGCTGGAAAGTTGGCAACGTTGAAGGGGATTTTCGCATAGCAGCTCGGCTCACAGGGCCACATTCTTATCCTCATTCATTCGTTTTGCATATCTATATATCCCTGCACTAATTACTGCATTTATCTTTGATTTTGTAGGAAGTTTCACTTAGCAGCTCAGCCCGCAAAGCCACAATCGCACGCATCTATCAAGGCATCATTTGGCTCACAGGGCCACTCTCATCCTCATTTCTCAATCACTTTATGACTCTAATTAGTTTTATTCGGTTTATATTCTGCAGGTAATTTCATTATAGTGGTCTGGCCCACCGGGTCGAAATCATCTTATTATGTCCACACAACGACGTCCTCCTATTACGGCTATCAATGATGTTCTTTATTACGTTTATTCAACGACGTTCATCTTATTACGTCCACACAACGACATCCTCCTATTACGGCTATCAATGACGTCCTTTATTACGTCTATTCAACGACGTTCATCTTATTATGTCTATCAACGACGTTCATCTTATTACGTCTACACGACGACATCCTCCTATTACGGTTATTAATAATGTCCTCTCTTATATGCAATGGCGACATCTACATAACGTCTATGCAATGACGTTATTACATTACGTCTGAGTACCAGTGTTATCTGCATCAATGTCTGAGCACAGGCATCATCTGCATCAATGTCTGAGCACCGGCATCATCTAAATCACGCCTGAGCACCGGCGTTATTTAAGTCAACGCCTGAGCACCGGCGTTATCTGTATCAATGTCTGAGCACCGACATCATCTGCATCAATGTCTGAGCACCGGCATCATCTAAATCACGTCTGAGCATCGGCATTATTTAAGTCAACGTCTGAGCACCGACGTCATCTGCATAAATGCCTAAGCACCGGCATCATCTAAATCACGTCTGAGCACCGACGTTATTTAGGTCAACGCCTGAGCACCGGCGTCATCTGTATCAATGCCTGAGCACCGGCATCATCTGCATTAATGTTTGAGCACCGACATCATCTGCATCAATGTCTGAGCACCGGCATCATCTGCATCAATGCCTGAGCACCGGTATCATCTAAATCACGCCTGAGCACCAGCGTTATTTAAGTCAACGCCTGAGCACCGGCATCATCTAAATCACTTCTGAGCACCGGCGTCATCTGCATCAATGTCTGAGCACCGGCATCATCTAAATCACGCCTGAGCACCGGCGTTATTTAAGTCAACGCCTGAGCACCGACGTCATCTGCATCAATGTCTGAGCACCGGCATCATCTGCATCAATGCCTGAGCACCGGCATCATCTAAATCACGCCTGAGCACCGGCGTTATTTAAGTCAACGCCTGAGCACCGGCGTCATCTGCATCAATGTCTGAGCACCGACATCATCTAAATTACGTCTGAGCACTGACGTTATTTAAGTCAATACCTGAGCACCGGCGTCATCTGCATCAATGCCTGAGCATCGGCATCATCTAAATCACGCCTGAGCACCGGCGTTATTTAAGTCAACGTCTGAGCATCGACGTCATCTGCATCAATGTCTGAGCACCGGCATCATCTGCATCAATGTCTGAGCACCGTCATCATCTGCATCAATGTCTAAGCACCAGCATCATCTAAATCACGCCTGAGCACCGACGTTATTTAAGTCAACGCCTGAGCACCGGCGTCATCCGCATCAATGCCTGAGCACCGGTATCATCTGCATCAATGCCTGAGCACCGGCATCATCTAAATCACGCCTGAGCACCGGCATTATTTAAGTCAACGCCTGAGCACCGGCGTCATCCGCATCAATGTCTGAGCACCGGCATCATCTGCATCAATGTCTGAGTACCGACATTATCTAAATCACGCCTGAGCACCGGCGTTATTTAAGTCAACGCCTGAGCACCGACGTCATCTGCATCAATGTCTGAGCACCGGCATCATCTAAATCACGCCTGAGCACCGGCGTTATTTAAGTCAACGCCTGAGCACCGGCGTCATCTGCAT
This sequence comes from Przewalskia tangutica, assembly GCA_029844215.1. Taxonomy (NCBI): domain Eukaryota; kingdom Viridiplantae; phylum Streptophyta; class Magnoliopsida; order Solanales; family Solanaceae; genus Przewalskia; species Przewalskia tangutica. Next base: position 85,096,783 of record CM056735.1, on the reverse strand, counting down.
CAATGCCTGAGCACCGGCATCATCTGCATCAATGCCTGAGCACCGACATCATCTGCATCAATCATTTAAGTCAACGTCTGAGCACCGGTGTCATTCGCATCACGGCTGAGCACCGGTGTCATCTTCATCACAATACGACCATAAAACGATGATATCTGCATTACGTCTAGAAACGATGTTATTTCATTAGCCAATGCAACGATTTCAACACATAATTTCTACGCACGACGATATTCCTACTCACAGAATCACATTTCTTATATTCATGTTTTATCATATTTTATCGTTTTAACAATTATGCACTAACTTTTCTTAACTCTTAGCCCACAGGTTCCTCAATTCACAGGAGCAGTTGCAGCACGTCTGTGCAAGTACAACATCTCGGCATTCAACACGTCTGTACGAGGATGATATCTCGACATTTTCAGTATCCAACATATCACACAGGGACCACATCTCTACCCGGAGAATTGCATTTTCTCATATATTCATGCTTTAGCATTTTTCTGTCTTAACAGTTATGAACTAATCTTTTTAAGCTTTAGCCTGCAGGAGCAAGAGCACAACGTGGAACTATCTCGGCGAACTGAAACAATTTGTACCTCGAACGTTGATCCGCTCTCCTCCAGCATCCCGCAACACAGAACCCAGTGTCATCATAATTCAATACTGGGACAAAATTTTGAATCTGCATCCGCCCTGCCTTAATTATCCAGCATCACAACAACCCAGTGTCATCATAATTCGACACTGGGACAATTTTGAGTCTGCATCAGCCCCACTTTTGAGTTCAACTTTATAAAACGGGACAAAATTGGCTACAAGTCAACATCTTTGTCCGAAGACACTTCCATCATCTCCGTACAAAGAGGGACATGCTGTTGACAGTCAATTTTGACCCGTTTTTCGTATATTTGTTGCAATTTTATGTGTTTTAGGACACCGCATTCTAATCATCATTTTTTGCATTTTTTATCTTTTTATTTTAAAATTAAGCATATATCTTTGTTAATATTATGTTTCTATTATTATTACACAGTCGTTTATTTTAATAATATTTGCATCTCTTTAAATAATTAATTGACATCCCGTTTTAATTTTTAATTAGACATTAAACATTTGTTAAATATTGTATTTTTATAATTATTGCATCGGTATTTGCATTTTAATAATCTTGCATCTTTTTAAATAATTTTTCTTTTAAATAATTAACCCGTTTTGCATTTTGTCAAACCAGTCTAGTCCGAGGCACAATCCGGATCAGTCCACTCCACCATTCCATGAGCCCAACCGCCCATTTTTAAATTTCCCACAACCCATTTCATCCCCCAGCCCATACCCGCGACCCAAACCAAAACAAAAAAGCCAGCATCGTCTATATCGATTCCATCTCTCTCAAATCAGTCGAGACCCATGTCCATCATCTTCTCCAGACCCCTTTCACTTCATCCCTGTCACCAACAACCCCATTGTCTGCCGGATAATCGCCTCATCCTTGACATCCCCGAAATCCCGCTCCCTTTACCCCTAAAACCTGCGAAATCTGAACCCCATCAACTCCATTTTACCACAACGCTACCCATACCTTTGTACCTTATCTGTGGCTCGAGACATGCGCCCATGTCTCCCATCAGTCCACCTTTATTTTGAATTTTGAATTGGAGGGTAGAGGGTTTTGAATTTTGGGCATAAATAGGACCCATTGGGTAGTGTGAAGGGGGGGATTGGGGAGAGCTCTTGCATAAGTTTAAGAACATAAATTCATAGTTTAGAGCTTAAACTCAGAAACACACCCTCCCCTTATTGTAAAACCTCACAACCATCCCAGATTTCTAGCAATTGCTTCAACAAGAAACCGAAAACACTAAGCATTCCCTTCGCTTCAGTCGCAATATCCAAAATACCTCCGAGCGGACTCGACGAATTGAGATGACGCCCCGGTTCGCCACCCGGAGAAGGTATTACTACTTTGAAGAGTTCGAAAATTCTAGAAAGCTTCTTTCTCTGTTCGCAATCGCACAAACACAACTTTTCTCCGAGCGAATTCGACAAGTCGAGACGACGACTCGGTTCGCTTCCCGGAGAAGAGTCCCATATGAGACTCATTATGACTTCACCAAACGAAGACCCGCAATCCTGTTTCGGTTATATTTTCGCGTATCCGAACTTTTTCTATTATATTGCTTTCACCGAAAACCAATGTAAGCTTAGGGATTGGTTTAGCCTCTTCCGATAGCCTGCCCTGCCTGAGGTTCTAGAAGCTTTTTTTTATCTTGCTGCTGCATCGGAACATGGATGGTGGTAGCCCCCTTTGTTGCCTTATCCTTCAAGTTTGAGTATTTTAGGCCAAGGGCTAATTGGATGTTGTTTACTACTACTTGCTGTTGTCACATTTTCGTAAACTACTGCACTGTAAAAACTCTCAGAGTGCTGCATTTTGAGTGATTAACCCTTGGCCTGATTATTTAAAAGAAGCAGATACTACACGATCACGGCCTTTGCCATTGTATTTTTTTACCCGTTTACTCTGGTTCCTTGGCCAAATTTGAGTCACTTTGCTCTGTTCTCATGCCCTTCTGCTGCATTTTCAGCCTATTCTTTGCTCATTTACTATTTATCGGGCTGATTTTTTGGGCATCTGCCGAAGTTTTTCGTTCTGAAATTTCCAGCAAGTTTTGGTTGTGTTGTTGTTACTGTTTCTATCGTTTTCATTCATTGTCAGACTGATTTTGATGACTCTGCCTCCTTTATTTATTTATTATGCTGATTTGAACATGATAGTAGACTTAGGCCAATGAAATTGAAATTGAGGCCACGTCCCTTCGGTTTCGGTATAATACTGATTTGAGCATGATGATACTACATGATCCTTCCGGAAAGGTTGTCCCTCGGTTTGCTTTCCTTCGGAAAAGGGCGATGATGACACTTATGGATCTTTCACATATATATACCGGATACCAACATGCTTGGGGGGCGACTAGATTGACTGACGAGTCTCTAGTCCGCGGCCAGGACTTGTTTGAGATATCCCTTTACAAAAAAAAAATAGATAGGAGCCTTCCGTAATTAAAACTCCTATTGTTTTTTTCAAGGATCCGAAGGTTTTACTCGTATTTATTCATTTTACTAACTCTTTTACTAAGTGTCTTTGCAGGTACCCGGAGGCGCATCCCAAAGTTAAAGCATTCGCATAAAAGGAAAATAAAGCGAAATACCGCTAAGTTTTCTTCACCTCCTCTTTATATGATTATTTGCTTTCATTACAGTCTTGTTAAATATATATCTATTTTTAATGTTTGCATAGTTTCTTAGTTAGAACACCCTTAGAATTGCATGATACATTTAGCACAATAATACCAACCTAAGTTTGAACGGATAACCGTAAGTTAGCGAATCTTAGAGGGTGTCTAACCCCTTCCCTTTAGGATAATAAAGAACCCTTACCTAGAATCTCACATAGCTTTCGCAGACCTTTAAATGGAGATCATTTGTAGCATTTTTATGCTACATTTTTAGTGTCCTAATTCACTATAATAATTAGGTGGCGACTCCTTGAATAAATTTTAGGAATCAACCATACGTATTACTCCCATTTTTTACTCCGGTTAAAATGAGGTATTACAATGTTTAGTATGTGTGTTTGCGCCAGGTTCCAACCAGTTCCAAGGTATCTCATCTTAATATCGTGAAACGTATTATTCGATATGTTGCCGGTATAAGTGACTTGTGAATTTGGTACTCCAAAGACACTAATCCTAATCAAATAGGATATAGTGACTCGGATTGGGCCGGTGATGTAGACGATAGGAAAAGCACTAGTGGTGGGTGTTTTTATCTTGGCAATAATCTAGTCTCATGGTAAGTCGTAAACAAAATTGTGTGTCACTCTCGACTGTCGAATCCGAATATGTGGCAGCCAAAATTTGTTGTGCTCAACTAATTTGGTTACGACATATGCTTGATGACTATGACATTTCTTACAACTCCATGATTTTGTATTGTGATAATTTGAGTGCTATTAATATTTCCAAAACCCTGTTCAGCATTCATGTACAAAACACATAGACATAAAACATCATTTTTAAGAGACTTAGTGGAAAAACAGTTAGTTCAAATCGAACATGTTGATACTATTTCTCAACCAGCTGACATTTTTACCAAACCCCTAGATCATGAGAGATTTTCGAGCCTGAAAAAATCTCTTGGTCTCTGTTTTCTTTGAAAATAAGACAGGCTAGGTAGATGTTGTCCAAAATGTTGTCCTAACATTCTAGGTAACATTTACTATTTTAGTCAATATACAGGATATGTGTTGTAGTGATGTTGCACTATTTTTTTTTTTTAAAGAATCAAGCATGACTTCACAAGGACAAGGTTTGAATGTGATACCGTTCTCTGCGATAATATATATATAAATCAATTTATGTATATCATAAAAGTGGAGTATCATAAGAAGGCAAAGCCTCTACTAATGATTTGGCTGTATACTAAAAGAGCAAAGCTCTAAGATTGGTACCGTTCCTATTCTATAGGAGTACCATGTGCTTCAAGAAGGTCGGAAATGCCTTAATATTTTTTTGTTTTTGTTTCTGTATGTGTTCAACTAAGTTTATTAAGGACAGTGGTAAAATGTCACATTAGTCCAGCGATCAGTCTCATAAGGAACATATACAGAATAATTTTTCGCCAAATCAGAAAATCCTTGAAGTCTCATAATGTTTGTTGAACTTTGAAATGTTGTCAACATCATTCACAACATCGTGTTCTAGTACATTGATCAATCTTGTTTTTCTTATTTTATTCTAGGTTGTGGTATGTAACACGTCTCTCTAAATAACGAAAATCCAAAAATCTGGAGGACCGTTTCTTTTTAAATTTTTAATTATGTTGTGTGCTATGTAAAACCCTTTGTTTTAGGTATGTAAAGAGTTTCAATTATTCTGTACTACCTAAATTTAAGGAAAATAGTTTGAGTGTAATTAAATGTTGCCATGATGAAAACCCCCAATTGTGTCTTGGACTTGTCACACCAATCAGTCGCCTATCAATCTATCAAATGGAAGCCCAAACACCGTCACATTTTCAAAGCCAATGCTTCTCAAGCACGCCTAACTCATCAAAACCATCTCCCATGTCCATATCCCCAAAATCCACAGAAACCAAAGAATATTCTCCAACGTCGACGAGCCCAATAAATAGCAATAAGGTGTATAAAAATTACACTTTCATCAATGATTTGAAGCCGATAGAGGAGGACTGCACACAAGCTATGATCCTGCTTGGCTCGGAAGAACCACTACAGGTGAGCTATCCTGGTGACTTCGGGAACCCCATCGATGTTGAAACAACATCAGACTTTTTGAACCTTGCTTCGCGACAGTCAACATCGACAATGCCGACGAGAAAATTGAAAAGGGTATTCAAAAACCAATTCGGAGACAACCAGCCTGTAAAAAGATCCAGGAAAGAGTCGACTTTCCCTGTTGATACTACCATTAGCAATGGAACTGACTCTGATTTCAGTATGCCTAGTTCCTCCAGAACTCCATCAGCTTCCACTCCACAAGATGCAACTGAAAAGGAAGAAGAAAAAGAGTAAATTCAGACGACATTCCCCTAAGGAACTTCATTCCAAAGGGGGTCCGCAGAACACTCTGGAATGTTACATCAAATGTTGCCTCAACATCAAGGGCAACTAATGATGCAAAGGACCCTGAATATGCTTCCCCAACATCCGAGGTAACCCGGCACCACCGTGAGCGTAAGCACACATAATCAAAGCAGTTACGAGGTAATGTCTTACTCCCCTTTGTTCAAAAATAAATCATGCTCTGGTAGATGAAATTGGTTTAAGAACAGAGAAGTTAGAGGAGAAAAGTGATAGACTTGTCTTCATTTGCTAACTATGGTTTAATTGATTTTTTGAGCAATCGTAAGGTTCTAAGTTCTGTTTCTGGAAAGAATTCCTATTGTGAGAAGGTTATTAAGGTATTTTATTCTAACTTGACACATGTTGTACAAGACACTACCTGAAAGAAATTTGAGAAAGTGTATCTATAAAGCAAAGTATACAACTTTACCCCTGAAATCATTAATTCCACTCTATGAATAGTCATTAGTGATAGAACCCCTAAATACACTCCCACTGTAGAGGAACTTAATGCCATGATCAAGTACCTAATAGGGAATTTGATCACTACTTAGGCTCCTCGCAGTCCAGTTTCGAAGCTCACTGCCCTATTTGCTACTTTGCATAAACTTGCCATATACAACTAGTTACCCTCACTGAATGAGACTGTAGTAACACTTGATCAAGCAACATTACTCTATAAGATTGGAAGGAACCAAAGAGTTGATTTAGGAACTTTAATATTCAACCATGTTACCAATCTGGCTGAACGACAATCCAACTCTGCCCTTCCATACCCTCACTGATTTTTCAAATCTTGCTCAACCAAGGCTTTAAAACTCCAAAAGGAGAAAAACTGAGTAAAGTCTTAGAAGTTTATTCAATACAAAGAGCAATTATGAACAGCAGGGAAAGAGTTGTTGATCTGCCCTGGAAGAAAGAGTATTGGGACACTGAAACATCGAAGGATGTTGCCAACATTCTTGGCAACATTCAGAGTAATGTCCCTATGTCCAAAGACTGACTTCGGAAACACATTGCAGAGCTGGATAGACAAATCCAGAAACTTGTGCAAGCCAAAAGCTATTACGATGACATATTTTCTTCATAAAAAGGAGGAGAGAGTGATGCTGCTGCTACTAAAGATGTTGTTGCTAATATTACTGAGGGGAGCAAATAGACAGGGGGAGAGGACGCTGGACTAAGCAAGAAGCCATTATGCGGGGGGAGGAGCTGATGACTGCTAGTAACATGGAAATGAAGATGGTGATGGTGCTGTTGATTGATGGATGGATTGGAGTGATGAATTGTTGAAGGCTGATAATCTGTTAATATGTTTTTTGTTTGAATGTGGAGATACAGGAAATTGGACTTTATTATTTTGTTTTGGTTTGTAATATTTAAGGATGGGATATTTTGGTTCGTTTTGGAACATATATATTTGTGATTAATTTCTAAACAGTTTGTATATGTTTGCCTGACGTGGATTGTTATGTATGTTCACTGTAGACCAATTACGCATCTGCTGTAAGAAAGTCACGACTGACATAACATAACTCCTAACTAATCATAACATCGATACAACATTGCTTGAGATTTTCTACTGCAGGTTAAGGGGGAGCATAGCATTGATCCTACTGATTCTTGGAATGTAAGAGCTACATCAGGAATCAGTATCCTAGTCATTTTCGCATTGTATGGAGTTTTGTGAAGAAAGGCAAAAAGGGAGAGATTGTTGATGTTGGATAGAATGTTGTGAAAACATCTGGGAAAGCTCAGGACAACATCTTCAGGATGTTGCCTGCGATGTTGTGACAATATTCCTGACAACATCTCTGTAACGATTTTGCCTATTCTTCCGGCCAAAACAGGACGTGTTACTGTGAGTAAAAAAATGACCTAGGCAAGCTTACAATGTTGTTGTGTTTAAAACATGGTAAAATAAATAGTCAAAGACATGAAGAAGAAGTAGCGTGAGGACCAAGTCCAAGACGCTAAGATATTTCAGGAGAAAGAATCGTTCCAAGCAGCTGCCTTTCTTTACTCAACCTCCACAACCAATCAGTGAGGATTTCAATGGGAGCTCTACACTATAAATAGAGGAGAGCTTCAGAGTATCGATATCCAGACTTGAGAGAGAAGAATTTACAAGAGAGCTCTCGGATTTTACGTTAGAAAATTGGATCAACACACCTAGCCTAAAGTAGTACAACAACATCTAGTCCCACATTACAATTGCTATCTTTATTCTAGATTAAGCTTACAATTCAAGTGATTGTAATGGAGATGTTGTATTTGTCTTTTTAGAGTTTTTAACTTTAGGCGAAGTCATCTGCGACTTTATTTTTTTATAATTTCATTTTCGTTTGTGAAAAAATGTAAGAAATAATCCCTTGATTATTCTTATTAATGAAAGACATATATATATAAGTTACAATGGGAAAATCATTTTCCCTTTCTACATCGAAATCCCTATTCTATAAGGAAACTAACTCTATAATTATGGTAACACTACAATACCAATTATGGTAAAAGAATAATTACAAATATACAAAGGGGATGTCGTGGGCCTCACTGTCCATACAGTCCGTGTGGACTATTTAACACACCCCCACAGTGACAGCGGGAGGTCTTCATACACTAAGACTGTCTCTAAAATCTTCAAAAAGGACCGAGGGAAGACCCTTTGTAAAGATGTCTGCAATTTGGTATCTTGAAGGAACATGGCAGACGCGTACTTGTCCTTTTGCTACCTTTTCTCGAACAAAGTGAATATCCATCTAAATGTGTTTAGTACGCTGGTGTTGAACTGGATTATCAGAAAGGTAGATGGCACTTATATTATCACAATACACCAAGGTAGCTTTTTCAATAGGACAATGAAGCTCTAACAGTAGATTTCATAACCAACATAACTCAGAAACCACATTGGGTACCCCTCCATACTCGGCCTCTGCACTTGAACGTGAAAGCGTTGATTGACGCTTGGCAGACCATGAGACCAAGTTATTACCTAAAAACATGCAATAGCCAGACGTAGACCGTCTGGTGTCAGGACAACCACCCCAATCAGCATCTGTGTAAGAGACAAGTGTAGACGTCGACAAGGGATACAAATGCAAACCATACTCAAGTGTTCCCTGAATGTACCTCAGAATGCATTTTAGCGCATTTATATGTTTAACTCTGAGATCATGCATAAACAAACACACCTGCTATACAGCATATGTAATATCAGGTCGCGTGAACATCAGATACTGAAGGGCGCTTGCAAGACTGCGATAGTGGGTCGGATCCTCATATGGAGAGCCAGCTGCGGCACCTAACTTGGGTTTAGTATCAACTGGAGTGGAATTGGACTTACATGATGACATCCCAACCCTCTCAATGATCTCTGCTGCATACTTTCTCTGTGACAAGAACAATCCTCTCGCATGACGAGTGACTGCAATCCCTAAAAATTAACTCAATGGGCCCAAGTCCTTCATGGCAAACTCAGAACTGAGCATTGTCATAATCAACTTTCGCAAAGCATCAGAAGAGGCAGTCAAGATAATATCATCAACATACAACAATATATAAGTCATGGAAGACCCTCGACGATATATAAATAATGAATTATCAGATCTTCTATGCAAAAAACCCATAGTCGAAACAAAATCAGCAAACCTCGTATACCAAGACCGTGGAGACTGCTTAAGCCCATACAAGGACTTCTTCAATAGACAGACATGATTAGAATATCTAGTATCCCGGAACCCCAAGGGCTGATGCATATACACTGTCTCCTGAAGATCACCATTAGGAAAGAATTTTTCACATCTAGCTGATGAATGGGCCATGATTTCGAAAGAGTCAAGCTGAGCACAGTGTGAATGGTAGTCGATTTGACCATCGGGCTAAATGTCTCACCGCAATCCACACCAACCTGCTGAGTCTTACCATCACCTACAAGTATAGCCTTATTCCTTGCAAATGAACCATCAGAATTTTTCTTATGAATAAAAATCCACATAGACCGAATAATATTAACACCAGATGGACGGGGTACCAACTCCCACGTCTTATTATCAATAAGAGCATTATATTCCTCGGTCATGACAATTTTCAATTAGGGTCATTTAAGGCAGACACGGGATTACGGGGTAAGGGGGATTTAAGAACATTAGAATTCAAATTAAAATATGTCTTTAGTTTAAAAATACCTCGTTGACTACGAGTGACTGGACCATGACTCTGGGCTGGATTGGGTGAATTTTGGGAATTTTTGGGATTTTCAAAAATCACCGTTGAAGCAGCCATGCGGCCTAGAAGCGGCGCGGCGCGAGAGAAGCTGAGGACTCATTGGATATTAGGCACCGGTCGACTCATGATTGTTTTGGCACCGCGGCACCTCAATGCAGGGTCGCGATGTTGCTGACGGGTTTAACGTATTTTCTGGGTTCGACGTATTTTCTGGAAAACCTGAAAAATGACGGAGAACATAGGGGGAGATAGCATCATCCACAAAATCATAAGAATTAGGCACGGGCTTTTCTACTTTAGAAAAGGGAAATTGGGATTCATAAAAAAGAATATGACGACTAATGATGATTCGTTTAGAGGACAAATCAAAATATTTATAACCACGCTGATTTGACGGAAAACCCAAAAATACACAAGGAGTAGAACGTGCCTGAAGTTTGTTGATTGTAGTGGATGGAAACAGTGGATAACATAAGCATTCGAAGACTCTAAGATGAGTGTATGACGGAGTCTTATTGTATAACACTTTTAGAGGGGATAAATATGTCAAACCTTTAAAGGGAAGAATATTTAGGAGATCGGTAGCCATTTGTAGTGCATGATGCCAAAATAATGGAGGAACGAAAGAATGAACCAATAAAGTGCAGACAATATTATTAATGGTACGAATTTTTCGCTCAGCTTTCTCATTTTGTGAAGACGTATGGGGACAAAAAAATGAAAATTTATTCCATTTTGAGCACAAAACTCCCTAAATTCCTCATTTTCATACTCTTTGTCATTATCACATTGAATGTTTTTGACTTCCAGTTCGAATTGTGTTCTTATGAAGGCTCTAAATTTTATGAAGATGGAAAAAACTTGAGATTTTTTCGCAATTGGAAACGTCCATAAATATTTAGTATAGTCATCTAAGAATAGAACATAATAACGATGACCCATAGAACTGAGAACCGGAGATGTTCATAAATCACTATGAATAATTTCAAATGGCATAGAAGTATTCGAATTTAAAGCTACAAATGGTAATTTAATAATTTTTCCCAAAGAACCAGATTGACAAATTGGAGTACTACGCGTACCCTTACAATAAATAAACTTATGTCTATCTAACGAAGATAAAAGAGACGACCCGGATGACCTAGACGAGCATGCCACAAGGAAGGAGCAAGAGCTGCAAAGGTGGATGCCATAGTTTGATGCGAGACGCTGGGACTTGGTGTGATTGGATAGAGGTACCCCACTGTTACACCTCATGAGATGATTCCCCGTCTTGAAATCCTTCACAAAAAATCCAAATGGATCAAAATTAATAGAAACCCAGTTATCAGTTGTGAATTTTCTGATAGATACCAAATTTTTAATTAATTTTGGGACATGAAGGGTATTTTTTAGGACAAGTGGTAGATGAGGAGGAGACAAGGTTTTATGACCATAACCCTTAATTGGAATAGAATTGTCATTACCAACAGTTATACCACAATTAGTGCTCAAATTGGAATAAGACGAGAGAGTACCTTGATCGGATGTCATGTGGGTAGTGGCACTGGTGTCCATGTACCAATTAGTGTCCGGTTGAGTTAAGCCAAGTGTGTGCATCGCTGCTTCAATATTGGTCTGAGTGTGTCTCACTGCGTGGTGGGTCTGATGGGGGCGAGGCCCAAGTATACTAGACTGCTGGGACTGTCCATACGCTGGTCTGAACCCTGGAGTCTAGACTGGGGAGAAGCTAGGTCGCGACACTTATACGGGTGGTACTGAGGTGCCGCGACACTGTAAGGCTGAGCCGCGGCGCTGTTAGGTGCTGGGATCCACTGCCACTGACCACAGGGCCCCTGTGGGTTTCAGGATTGATGATGTTGCTGCTGCTGACGGTTGCCCCCGTTGTTGCCGCCACGATTCTTGCCATTATTCTTCCGATTCTGGCCTTTCTTACCACCCCTGTTGTTGTGATTTTGGGTCACATTGGATGGATTGAAAGGAGAAAAAATGGAAGCAGTCATCATGCCGACAGGACTGACCCCAATTGCTACTTTCTTAGCCAAACCGGCTTCTTCCAAAGTGAACGGGATTGATAAAATCCTGGAAGGGGGTTACTCTGACGAATAACTGAAGCAACACCGCTATAGGCCTCTGATAGGCCTGCAACCATCTGAAGAACTAGACAACTATTAGAAATAGGAGAACCCACGTTACTGAGTTGGTCTGCCAAGTCCTTAAGACATTTGCAATAAGAAGAAACATTTTGAAAATTCACCATAGCCACCTGTGAAAATTTCTGCTCAAGGATAACAATCTGAGAATGACTGTTATCTTGGAATATCTCGCAATAGATCCCACACCGACATAGCTGTGGAGTTGGGTTCCATAATCGTCGGCAAAAGGTCCAAGGAAATAGTTGCATAAATCCACTGAAGAACCTTGAAATCAAACATGTCCCATAATTTTGGGTCTGCTTCTTTAGTGAGCACAGTAGATGTAGACGTCTTATCACTCTCCTTTGAAGGAGTTGGAAGAATGATATGGTGAAGAACTTTATGTGCTTTATCATGAATCTTGAATAACTCCGCCCACGTCTCATATTGGACATTTTCAAGATCAAGAACAACAGGGATGACACTCTTGATGTTAGAAACTGAGAGGGCTGGATGAAAATTGTTCTTATCAGCCATAGGGAATAGAACAACAAGATTCGGAGAAGGTAATTTGGGAGAGAGGAATTTGAAGGGGAAGATACTCTGTTTTTGTTAAAAGGGAAGCACAAAAAACTGAGAACTTTAGTGCCAAAAATCCGAAAACTAGAGAAGAAGTTTGATGAGCGGAAGCGAGGTAAAGAGAACCTAGACTCTTGATACCATGAAAGAATGTATGAAATAATGCCTTGATTATTCTTATTAATGAAAGACATATATATACAAGTTACACTGGGAAATTCCTTTTCCCTTTCTACATCTAAATCCCTTTTCCCTGTCCATACAGTCCGTGTGGACTGTTTAACAGTTTGTATTGCTCAATTTGTAAAAAGAAATTCATTTGTAATTGTATATATTTTATACAATTCTTTTGGTCATTGACCATCAAGGGATATATTAATATATACCCTTAAAAATATAAACCTTGTGTCTCTTTACTTTTTTCGATGCATTTACTCTACAAAGGTTTATACTGTTTTATCACAATGTTGCCTCAGATGTTGACACAACATTGAAGGCAACATCCAGTGACTATTTTTGTTATTCTAGCTTTTACGATTTTAATCTTACATTTTTTTTACTTATCCGTAGCCCCGGGACCCAACAATCATCAATATAAACTATGCAGAATTTGGAATAATCATTGAAGATATCATTCATTATTCGTTGGAATTCTGAAGGGGCATTTTTAAGACCAAAAGACATTACATTTCATTCATATTGTCCAAAGGATACCAGAACGAAATCCTTTTTTCTAAGTTTTGTTTTTCGTAAAAATCATTTTGTAGGAATTTTTTATTTATCTGAAACTCTTTTTCTGAAGCTTCAATTTCACTGTAAGGGGTGTTTATAACCGAAGGAATTTGTGGGATTCTCCCTATATCTAGGTTTCCTACGAAACTTTGTTTTTCTATTCTATCCATCTTAAAATTGAGCAGTGGATATATTAAGTACATTCGAGCACCAGTCTAGCTGCATTTGTTGGATAGAAATGTTTATATTAATATTATTTAATCTACGATATAGTGCTACAATTTTATCTAGAATTATTTTAGTAACAATTTCTCTACTATAGTTATCTAGTGACTCGTATGGGCACTGATTTTGAGTAATAACTTAGCAAATTTAGAACTTGAGTTCTCTCTTTTAAAAAAATTCTTTTAATTTTTAAATGTAACCAACTGGTTGAATCAGCGTAATTTATGTTATGGAATGAAGGATGAGTATTCATTAATAGTTAAGTTTTAAAGTATGGATATCTCATATTAAAATCTTTTTTGAAAATTGGTATTTAAGATATGTAAATTTGATCTTTGTTTTTACTTTCGGTATTTTCCTTTTGTCAATTAATTTTTCAAAATCTTATTTAACGATTTCTTCCTAATTTATTATCTTCTTTGAATCCATGGAAGAAGATGAACCAAAATCATAAGAAGAAGTTGATCTATTGAGAAAAGAATTCATGTATACAAAATTATGTTCACTTTTCGTGTTCTTCCTACAATCCTTACTGGTTCATGGGTCTAACTGTCTTCCCTTGAGGACTTACCACCCCATTTTTACCCTAGGATATCACTAACTCAAAAGAATCGGCCAAAAAGCATTTGGTATATCGGAACATACTTCGATTTTGAAGGAATTTTGGAGTTTAGATATTTTTTCTTTAACTTCGGGTATTTATTATTGTGTATTTCATTTTTTAAAAGATAAATCTTTTTTCAGTTCTTGTAGGTGATATGATTTTCCCTGTATTTTTACATTTTTGTTGTCTTTATGTATTGAGCATGCTCTTATTAAGTTTAGATTTTTATTTTTGGTTTTGTTATAAAATGGAATAATAATTACTTTTTATTAAATATAAAAGATACGGAATCGTTGTCTATCTTATAAGGAGTGATAAAATTTATAAACGGTGTTCCCAGGATGACAGAACTGTGTATGTCATCGGTTAAAACAAATGATGTTGCTATAGAAACTCCGTCATTTTCAATTGACGCACTGGTTTTAAAATCGATTTTGATTTTAGTGTTATTAGCAGTCGTTACTCTCTCACGAGTGTTTTCGCTGAACTTTTCTGATACTATGCTTATTTTTATCACGTTTAAATCTACTCATGTGTCGAAAAGTGCAATAGCTTGAATTTTAAAGTTGTCTCAGAATATAAGGATTATTCTTATTAGGTATCTTTTTTATGTGATTTGTCTTAAGACACTTAGAAAGTCTTTCGGGATTTCTTCTACGTTTTTTTAATCTACGGGATTTACTGAATCGGATTCTTTTAGAATTGGAATTACGAGAGTCAGAGTTTTTTGGTATAGTTTTTGAAAGGATTACTTTTATTAATTTAGAATTTTGTTTTTGTTTTTCTTTCAATTCTTGTATCTCTAACTTTACTTCTTTTATTTCTTTTTGTAATTCTTGAGTTGCTATTACTTTGTTAGTCTTTCTCTCTTTTCCCTTGTCATTATTAGTTAATACACATATGCATTTTTTTCCAGAATTTTCAGACGAACTAGTTATGACCAATTCATCTATTTGAAGGGGATTATTAACATCTGAATACAGAGAAGAGTAGTCAGTCTCTGTCTCGGTGTTTGAATAGGAGAAATCTATTAGGAGATTGGAGATTTTCTGGATTACTTTCGTATCTAATTTTTGTAATTTTTTATTTATTTTATGGTATTTTGAAACATATCCCCTTTTATTATATTTATAATATGTTATATCTTCATATTTAGATTCATACCTTTTAGGATTTGTTTTGCTTTGAAATTGTTCTAAAGTATCACTGTTATCAGAATCATATGTTAAAGTTGTTATTTTATTAGTAGATTGTGTTGTATCCGAAACAATGGTTTCTGTATTAGAACTATTGGATGTCCCAATTCTACTTAATTTATCTTGTATAGCCTGAATAAATTCAAACTGATTTTGTTGGATATTTTTAACACTATCTGTGGACACCTGAAAGGGTTTAAAGATCGGACTTTTTAATTTCATTTCTTTAGGCGTTTCTGGGGAATCTATAGTTACTATAGAATGGGTTTTTATGTAATTTTCAATTCTATCTAATTGTTTTCCTATGGTATTTAGATTAATATTAGTAAAAAATAATTGTGTAAGGATGTCTTTTGTATTTGTTTTTTTGTCTCCAGACTTTTAAAATGAATTGCGTCTACATGGCGGTCATGAATGTTAAGCTTAATACCTTGTAGAGAAGGGTGGTTGGACTGTACCTTCCTAGAATCGGCTAGAGTTTCCCATTTCGGTGTTTTATTTCTAGTTTTAACTGGATTTACTGTATGGAATTTTGAGAGAAATATATTTCAAACCAGTCGAAAAATGGAATGTTTATTTTATTTTCATTTACAAACCCATAGAATTTTTCTTGTGTTTCTTTTCTAGTATTTAAAAAGTTTTTGAAGAACCAAATCCAGATCAGATACCAGATCAAATAGACTGCACCAATGAATTTTGATATCTCGCTCTATATCTCGGTAAGGATTGTAGGAAGAACCCGAAAAGTGAACAGAATTTTATATACATGGATCCTTTTTCTCTAGGATAGAGATATAGAGAGATATCATATTCAGATCAGATGAAATTCTTGTTTATAGGTTCCGATTCTTCTGAGTTAGTGATATCCTTGGGTAAAATGAGGTGGAAAGTCTTCAAGGGAAGACAATTAGACCAGTAAACCAGTAAGGATTGTAGGAAGAACCCGAAAAGTGAATAGAATTTTGTATACATGGATTTTTTCTCAATAGATCTACTTCTTGTCATTTTAGTTCATCTTCTTCCATGGATTCAAAAGAGAAAACAGATTAGGAATAAATCGTTAATAAGATTTTAAAATTTTAATTAACAAAAGGGAAATACCGAAAGTAAAAACAAAGATCAAATTTACAAATTCTTAAATACCAATTTTCAAAACAGATTTCAATATGAGATATCCATACTTTAAAACCTAACTATTAATGAATACTCATCCTTCATTCCATAGCATAAATTATGCTGATTCAACCAGATGGTTACATTTAAAAATTAAAAGAATTTTTTAAAAGAGAGAACTCAAGTTCTAAATTTGCTAAGTTATTACTCAAAATCAGTTCCCTCTGAGTCACTAGATAACTATAGTAGAGAAATTGTTAGGAAAGTAATCCTAGATAAAATTGTAGCACTATATCGTAGATTAAATAATATTAATTTAAACATTTCTATCCAACAAATGCCGCTAGACTGGTGCTCGAATGTACTTAATATGTCCACTGCTCAATTTTAAGATGAATAGAACATAAAAACAAAGTTCCGTAGAAAACCTAGATATAGGGAGAATCCCACAAATTCCTTCGAATATAAACACCCCTTACAGTGAAATTGAAGCTTCAGAAAAAGAGTTTCAGATAAATAAAATATTCCTACAAAAAGATTTTACGAAAAACAAAACTTAGAAAAAAGGATTTGGTTCTTTAAAAACTTTTTAAATACTAGAAAAGAAATACAAGAAAAAATTATATGAGTTTGTAAATGAAAATAAAATAAACATTCCATTTTTCGACTGGTTTGAAATATATTCCTCTCAAAATTCCATAGATTATCCTTTTCCTAAATCAATAAATTCAGTTACAACTAGAAATAAAACACCGGAATGGAAAACTCTAGCCGATTCTAGGAAGGTACAATCCAACCACCCTCCTCTACAAGGTATTAAGCTTAACATTCATGGCCGCCATGTACTAATAAAATACAAAAACCATTGTTTCGGATACAACACAATCTACTAATAAAATAGCAACTTTAACATATGATTCTGATAACTGTGATACTTTAGAACAATTTCAAAGTAAAACAAATCTTTAAAGGTATGAATCTAAATATGAAGATATAACATGTTACAAATATAATAAAAGGGGATATGCTTCAAAATACCTTGAAATAAATAAAAAACTATAAAAATTATATACGAAAGTAATCCAAAAAATCTTCAATCTCCTAATAGATTCCTCTGATTCAAACACCGAGATAGAGACTGACTCTTCTCTGTATTCATATGCTAATAAACCCCTTCAAGTAGATGAATTGGTCATAACTAGTTCGTCTGAAAACTCTTAAAAAGAAAAACATGTATGTGTATTAACTAATAATGACAAAGGAAAAGAGAGAAAGGCTAACAAGGTTATAACAACTCAAGAATTACAAAAAGAAATAAAAGAAGTAAAATTAGAGATAAAAGAATTGAACGAAAAACAAAAAGAAGATTCTAAATTAATAAAAGCAATCCTTTCAAAAATTATACCACAAAACTCTGACTCTCGTAATTCCAATTCTAAAGAATCTGATTCTGTAAATCCCGTAGAACCAAAAAACCTAGAAGAAATCCCGGAAGACTTTCTAAGTGTCTTAAGACAAATCACATCAAAAAGATACCTAATAAGAATAACCCTTAAATTCTCAGACAACTTTAAAATTCAAACTATTGCACTTTTCGACACATGAGCAGATTTAAACCTGATAAAAATAAGCATAGTACCAGAAAAGTTCAGAGAAAAAACTCGTGAGAGAGTAACGGCTGCTAATAACACTAAAATAAAAATTGATTCTAAAACCAGTGCGTCAATTGAAAATGACATTCTATAGCAACACCATTTGTTTAACAGATGACATACACAGTTCCGTCATCCTGGGAACACCGTTTATAAATCTTATCACTCCTTATAAGATAGATAGTGATTCCGTATCTTTTATATTTAATAAAAGAAATTATTATTCCATTTTATTACAAAACCAAAAACAAAAATCGAAACCTAATAAGAGCATGCTAAATACACAAAGACAATATGAATGTAAAAAAAACAAGGAAATCATATCACCTACAAGAACTGGAAAAAAATTCTTTTAAAAAATTAAATACACAAGTAAAAATACCCATCGTCACATTCAAGGGGGGGATCCAAATGCTCCCTGGGACGACTTCGATGTGCCTTAGTTTCGTTTCTCTTTACTTGACCGTCAAGTTTGAAAAAAATTGGCCAAGCCTGTGTCACTTTCTTACGTCAGGAGAAAGGGTTAAAGAAAAAATATCTAAACTCCAAAATTCCTTCGAAACCGAAGTATGTTCCGATATACCATATGCTTTTTGAAATAAAAAACAACACATAGTAGATTTTCCTTATGAAAAAAGATTTTGACAAAAGACAAATTCCAACAAAGGTCAGACCAATCCAAATGAATAGTGACCTTGAACATCATTGCAGAAAAAAGAAATTCAAGACCTTGAAAATAAAAAAGTAATTTCCAAATTTCGATCCTCTTAGAGTTGTGTTGCTTTCTATGTAAACAAAAATTCCGAAATAGAAAGAGGAACTCCTAGATTAGTAATAAATTATAAACCCTTAAATACAACCCTAAAATGGATTAGATACCCAATTCCGAACAAAAAAGACTTGTTACAAAAATTACATTCTGCTTTAATATTTTCAAAATTCGACATGAAATCAAGCTTTTGGAAAATCAAAATTTATGCAAAAGATCGTTATAGAACAACTTTTACGGTAATGAGGGAGGTTTAAGCCGTGTGAAATGTCCCACAAATGACCTTTGAGCTTGTTTCGACCTTTAAGCTAAGCCAAAAAATCCGGTTTTTTAGCCTCAAAGTCAAGTGGCTTCTACGCTTCTAATACTTAGCGGAAGGCCGGTAACGAAACTAAAGCTTCACACGGGTCTTTTGGTCTTCCTATCATTGTCCATGTTGGGATGACTCCGAGCACTGGTTATTCCAGCAAGAGCTCTTACTGTTTTTCCAAGAAAGACATGGGAAAAAGAAAGATGCACAAACAAAAGGGGATTTGGTTTAATCGAAAAAAGAGTCCAGTGCACCAGAGAAAGACTCTTGTGCAGAGGAAGGGGGATCATTATTGCTATCTCCATCTCTCTTATTAGATTCTGAATCATACGCGTTTCACCCCTCTCCTTACAGTCGAGTGGCGCCTTACCAATAATTGAAACTCAATCAAGAGATGTTGGGGCAGACATATCTGTTACACCCCGGAATTTCAGGTCATGTATTGGGAACGTACGAAGGGAAAAAAGAATTGAAATTGGAAAGATAAGTTGACAGAATGTTTTGGACAGTTTTGAGTCAACTTTGGAGCGGTATATCTCCTAGTTCATTAGAAGTTTTTAGGTGTTTCACTAGCCCAGTATGAAGTTCGTTGAGTCTAGTTTCCAACGCAACAAACCGCTCGTCGATAGGACATCGGAGTAGAAAGATATGGAAGTTACAAATTCAGTGGGCAGACGAACAGGAAAGTGTGTTCAGTCAGGTGCCACAGCGCCGCGGTGCCGGATGCAAGGCCGCGGCGCCATAAGTGTTGTGGTGTTCAGAAGTTTCAGGGCCGCGGCGCCGAGGCGGGAAATTTCGCGGAAACAGGGGAAAAATCAGAAGATATTTTGTTAAAAAGCCTGGGGGAGGGTGACAAGTGTCCCTCCCATCTATTTGACTGAGAGGAAGTATTATTTATTAACTAAGACTTGAAGACTTGGTCATTTTTCAAAGAACCCTTCTCTCTAAAAATTTCCTCTCCCTTCTCTCTAAAAATTTCAAGGGAAAACCAAGGCCTAGTAAAATTTTGGAAAGACAACAAGAAGGAATTATGTTGGCAGCTTGTAGAGGGTTCATGTGGGTGATTTTAGCGTGAAGAAGATTTCGGAAAGAGGGCTTATTGAGGTAAAACTTTCACCTTCTTATGTAATTGAAAATTTCAAGTTATAGTATTTGAGAAATGAGCATGTGGTTTAAGTATTAAAGTTTGAAACCATTCGGATCATGTCGACTTGTGAAAACCGAAAGTGGGCATGTTAGTCACTAGTGTGGTAATCAATTCGGTTGTTAGCAAAAATCGTTGCATGTTGTATATAGAAGGGTATATCGTTGTTATAATTGGTTAAGACTTATATAGCATGTTGAATTAACGAGTTGAATTGAAAGGATTTGAAAAGGTTGATATGTGAGCATGTTATAGCCAAGGAGTTGCCTTAAACTAGTTGGATTGTTTTAATATGAATTGTGGGGCAGAATTTTACACGTCCAAGATTAGGCGTGTAATCCCCTTTGTATTGTTGGATTGTTGGGCCTTAAAAGTGGAGTTTGGATATTGAATACGAGCCTTGAAAAAGGTGGTAAAGTACGTAGAAACAAAGGAAGTGTTGTCCAAATTTTCGTAGAATAAGGGACGTTACAATTAGAATATTCTACGTTAAAGCTAGAAACTAATAGACGTATTATGGCCATTATAGGGTGAAGTACTACGAGTAGCGTATTCTACTTGAAGAGTGGAAAAGGCTAGCAAGGTTATAGTACTTTGGAGCATTTTTGCTACTTGTCGATAATCGTCGCGAGGTATGTGATTCTTCCTATTCTCTTGAGCATGATTATTTGTGAAATATATAGTACGGTAGACGCACGTGTGTTAAAGGAGTTTGATTTCCTTTTTGTGCCCTTGACTTGATTTTTAAAGTAAAGGACTTGATTGTGTTGAAAAGTTGTAAAACCTTATTCGTGAGTAATGGGTACTTGGTAGTTAAAGAATAAGCCCTCTTGGTCTCATAAATGCTTATAGTTGTATTCGGTTGGTTTTAAACATAAAGTGTTATAATAGCTTTATGGGAAGTTAGTTATAACGACTTTATGAAAACGAAAGAATGGTTTTATTATTGGCTTTAAAAATGGTAACTTGACATTTGTTTTAAAAAGATATGAGACTTGATTTCCCACATTATGGGATTTGATTTAAAAGTAAGAGACTTGAGAATTTGAAGTTTTGAAACTTATATTATTTCGAGAAGTGATTTGATATAAAAAGAAGGCATGGTATTGTCTTGTTTTGGTTTTGAAAGCTAAACGACCCGATTTTGAAAAATAAGAGATTTGACTTATAAACGACGTGATTTCGGAAAAGGAGAAGTATACTTGATTTTAAAGGCCTTGTAAAGATTTTCTGAAGGCGAAGTAATTTGGGTTGAAAAGAAAACGTGCTTTCATACTACGAGTATTAGTATCGTGTGGCTTTTACGTAAAAAGATGTCTTTTTGAAAGAAAGAAAGTACGTAGTACCTTGGGGTTAAAACCCGGATTTTTGGCATAAAAATGAAATTACCTTGAGTGCGAATAACTTGTCTATGTTTGCTTGTGATAGCCTTGTTGTACAAGTATTGTATCCTTATGCTACCGCGTCTCTCGATGGAGGGCCGGTCATGTCATTCTCGATCATTTTGGGCATTCTGACTCGATGGAAGGTCCACGGGTATGCGGCCATGATGAGGGTTCATTCTCGGTTGATAGTGTTATTCCATGGACTAGCTCCCCATGAGGTTTCCTGATGCAAGAGGTATCTGGTAGTTAGCTTTCGTACTTGCCCCGGTCGTAGCTGATGCAGGCGGTATCTGGTAGTTGGCTTCCGTACTTGCCCCGGTCAGTATTATGGCGAAGTCTCGTGATGCAGGAGGTATCTGGTAGTTGGCTTTCGTACTTGCCCCGGTCAGCGATGTGACGATGGGTATCCGGTAGTCGACGCCCGTCTTGCCGGTCGGCCGTGAGATGTGTTATAACAGTTTTAGGACGAAGTCTCGTGATGCAGGCGGTATCTGGTAGTTAGCTTTCGTACTTGCCCGATCGGCGGCGTGATCACGGTGGTATCGGTAGTGGCTTCGTACTTGCCGGTCGGCCGTGGTACGCTTATCTGATAATGTTAGTACGGTAGGTATCGGTAGTTGGCTTCGTACTTGCCGGTCAGCGGGGTGGCGCGTGAGGTATCGGTAGTCGGCGCCCGTACTTGCCCGTCACGGTTCTTATGCCAACCTGGTGGGACACGGTGTTCATGCGTACTCGCGTGTTGTTATATCATAGGCTGGCGGTGAGGAAGAATTCCGCAGACGCGTTGATATTGTTGGGCATGAGACCCGTGGTTATATTTGAATAATGACTTTGAGGGCATGCGTCCCTGACTTGACGTGATTGTTTATAGATTGTGAAATGGTATTTTTTTTTAAAAGACGATGTTGACTTTCATTACTCTTGTTGTTAACCAGGCTTTGTGTACTGTATTTTGGTTATCATACATATCTCCTGTTTTATATAGACTGTTAGGATTTCATTTCAGTATTTTTCAGTTTCACATACTTGGTACTTGTTGTACTGACCTCCTTCGGGGGGGCTGCGTTCATGTCGCAGGTTGAGGTACACATGTTGTTGATCTTCGCTCATAGGATCACAGTTCTGCATTTGGGAAGCTTCGTTTCTCCGGAGGCTTATCTTTGGTATAGTCCCCTGTTATTGTAGGTACTTGTACATTCAGGGGTATGGCGGGGCCCTGTCCCGTCATAGTTGTTGTTACATTCTTAGAGGTCTGTAGTACTGTTGTGGGCAGGGTTGTAAAGGATAATTGTTCAAGTTTTCATTTATATATTTATGCAGTAAGGCGACTTTTGGGTCAGCCCGTTTTTGTATCACTGTTTATTTCTCATGAATTTTATTTTCCGCTGATTTTTCTCTGTTGTTTTATCACTAGGGTGCCCGGGGTAAGGCACCAGTCGCGGGCCCGAGGTTGGGTCGTGACAAAGTGGTATCAGAGCAGTTAATCCTCGGAAAGTGTTTACAGACCGTATCTAGTAGAGTCTTGATTATCGGTGTGTTGTACACCACACCTATAATCAGGAGGCTGCAGGATATTTAGGATTGGTTTCCATTCTTCTCACTCTGAGATCGTGCCTTAGAGCTGTGTTATAAGTTGGGATCCCTCTAACGTATTCTTATGTACCAGTTATGCCTCTACGCAAGGCAACCAGAGCCCGAAGGCAAGCGGCGAGAGGAAAGGCTGCGAAGTAGAAACCTGAGGGTACCAGGGCACATGCCCAGTCTTTACCTAAGGTAGTGCTTCATACGGCAAGTTCTGCGACGCCGCCAGCCCCAGCAGAGTTTAGCGCAGCGGCAGCAGTTTCTACTGAGGCCAGGATATCTGAGCCTCCAGTTCCACGACGAGGAGCAGAGGATATGGGTTACAAGGAGATGGCCCAGTTATTAGCCAGGATCGTGGCGAGGAAGGAGGACAAATGGGAAACAGCGGTTCCGGTTGTACCCGTAGTTCACCCCAGATCTGATAGCTTGAGACTACAGGACTTTTTGAGTTGCAGCCCACCAGAGTTTTATGGGTCAAGGACTGAGGATGATCCTCAGGAGTTTATTCGACAGTTGCAGCGGATCATGAAAGTGATCAAGGCCTCAGAGACAGAGTCGGTGGTATTGGGTTCACATCGGCTGCGTGATACTGCAGTTGACTGGTTTGATTCATGGGAACTGTCCCGGGGGGAGCATGCACTTCCAGCTGGTTGGGACGAGTTCTCCGAGGCATTTCTTGCACACTTCTTGCCTTCGCAGATGAGGAGAGCGCGGGCGGATAGATTTTTGATGTTGAGGCAGAACGGGCGGACGGTTCGGGAGTACAATGTAGAGTTTGGCTCGGTATGTCCCCGCTTTAGTGGCAGACATGGAGGATAGAGTGCACCGTTATGTCACAGGGCTCGATGATTATTTAGTAGAGGGTTGCACGGGTGTAGCTCTTCAGCCGGGCATGGACATTGCCCGCATGCAGGCTTATGCGTGGCGAGAAACGTAAGTCGGCGGAATGACCCAGATCAGCAGAAGAGGGCCAAGACGACAGCAGGGTCCTTTGGTAACTTTCGAGGCGGACCGCCTCGTGAGCTAGTTATGCCCCTCGCTTGATTCATAGTGGTTCTCCGCGATCTTGAGACGTCTCAGGTATTGAGGAAGCGGTCGGGCTCGAGTTTGAGTTTTCGGGGGAGTGGGGGTGCTAGCCGGATGAGGCCACCCTTACCTCAGTGTGGCCGTTGTGGTAAAATCTATAAGGGGGGGTGTCGTGCTGGTTTGGGAGGTTGTTATACTTGCGGCCGACAGGGCCATTTTGTGAAGGATTGTCCGACCAGAGGTAGCACGGATGTAGAGACTCAACCTTCGGGATCAGTGGCTGATTCATCGCCTCCTTTTGCTATGCGCCGTGCATGGCAGGATTATGATTAGAGCGACAAAGGGAAAGTGAAACAATAGTTACAGGTATATCATTGACCCTCTAAAGATTAGTATGTGTGATAAGATGGTTACATGTTAAGTGTTATGTGCGGGTAATTTTATGTAAATTGTGATTTATAAAGCCTGGTTTGTAGAAAAGGTAAGTTTGGGGACATGGAAATTGTGAGCCTTAGAATTTTGATAACCGTGGAAACCTTAGATACAGGGCCATCTTGAGTGAAAGATTCTACGGGTGATCTTTGTCGAGGAACATAGTATACGTGGGGTATACTTGGGTAATAAGTCCATAAGTGGTGTGAAATGATAGTGGGTAGCAAAGCTAAGGAAACCACTAGGTTTTCGTGACTTGAATAGTGAGATTGTTCCGGACCGGGAACAAGAGTTTGGTACGTAATGGGTCGGGTTGAGGACCAATCGCGGGTCAACCCGCAACCTGGAATGAGGTGAGGTAAGTTTGAGGTGGTCTCTCTAGGTGATAAGGTCACAAGGTTGCTAGGCCCAAGTTTAGGTAATCATCGTACGAGTTCGTGGATGCGTTCGACCAGAATCGGATCATAAAGGCCGGGAATGGCCTTAAAGGAAATTGGGGCTAGTAATGACCAAGTTGGAGATAGTAACCCCGAGATTTTGAGAATTGAAGCAATGATGGAAATGTGGTACGTATACTAGAAAGAGTTCGAGTGTACGAGGAGGGTACGACGAGTAAGAAAAGAAGCGAACATGTGTTAACAGAATGGAAGTGATCATTTTTTTTTGTGAAGAGAAGATGTGAAGAGAGTACCCTTAGACCATGGGTGAGAGCTAATAGTGTTGTTATACACTTTAGAGGTGATTCCTCGTTGGTTGGGATTTAAGTTTTTGCGTGGTTATTATATTATGGCCATGTGTGGCATACTTGATTTTGTAGGTGTAGTAGTGAAGACTATACCGGCGCATGCGTTTTGGAGACTTAGAAGGAACATTCGGGACGAATGTTTCTAAGGGGGGGAGAATGTTACACCCCGGAATTTCAGGTCATGTATTGGGAACGTACGAAGGGAAATAAGAATTGAAATTGGAAAGATAAGTTGACAGAATGTTTTGGACAGTTTTGAGTCAACTTTGGAGCAGTATATCTCCTAGTTCATTAGGAGTTTTTAGGTGTTTCACTAGCCCAGTATGAAGTTCGTTGAGTCTAGTTTCCAACGCAACAAATCTCTCGTCGATAGGACATCGGAGTAGAAAGATATGGAAGTTACAAATTCAGTGGGCAGACGAACAGGAAAGTGTGTTCAGTCAGGTGCCACAGCGCCGCGGCGCCGGATGCAGGGCCGCGGCGCCATAAGTGCTGTGGTGTTCAGAAGTTTCAACGCCGCGGCGCCATATGCAGGGCCGCGGCTCCGAGGCGGAAAATTTCGCGGAAACAGGGGAAAAATCAGAAGATATTTTGTTAAAAAGCCTGGGGGAGGGTGACAAGTGTACCTCCCATCTGTTTGACTGAGAGGAAGTATTATTTATTGACCAAGTCTTGAAGACTTGGTCATTTTTCAAAGAACCCTTCTCTCTAAAAATTTCCTCTCCCTTCTCTCTAAAAATTTCAAGGGAAAACCAAGGCCTAGTAAAATTTTGGAAAGACGACAAGAAGGAATTATGTTGGCAGCTTGTAGAGGGTTCGTGTGGGTGATTTTAGCGTGAAGAAGATTTCGGAAAGAGGGCTTATTGAGGTAAAACTTTCACCTTCTCATGTAATTGAAAATTTCAAGTTATAGTATTTGAGAAATGAGCATGTGGTTTAAGTATTAAAGTTTGAAACCATTCGAATCATGTCGACTTGTGAAAACCGAAAGTGGGCATGTTAGTCACTAGTGTGGTAATCAATTCGGTTGTTAGCAAAAATCGTTGCATGTTGTATATAGAAGGGTATATCGTTGTTATAATTGGTTAAGACTTATATAGCATGTTGAATTAACGAGTTGAATTGAAAGGATTTGAAAAGGTTGATATGTGAGCATGTTATATCCAAGGAGTTGCCTTAAACTAGTTGGATTGTTTTAATATGAATTGTGGGGCAGAATTTTACACGTCCAAGATTAGGCGTGTAATCCCCTTTGTATTGTTGGATTGTTGGGCCTTAAAAGTGGCATTTGGATATTGAATACGAGCCTTGAAAAAGGTGGTAAAGTACGTAGAAACAAAGGAAGTGTTGGCCAAATTTCCGTAGAATAAGGGACGTTACAATTAGAATATTCTACGTTAAAGCTAGAAACTAATAGACGTATTATGGTCATTATAGGGTGAAGTAATACGAGTAGTGTATTCTACTTGAAGGGTGGAAAAGGCTAGCAAGGTTATAGTACTTTGGAGCATTTTTGCTACTTGTCGATAATCGTCGCGAGGTATGTGATTCTTCCTATTCTCTTGAGCATGATTATTTGTGAAATATATAGTGCGGTAGACGCACGTGTGTTAAAGGAGTTTGATTTCCTTTTTGTGCCCTTGACTTGATTTTTAAAGTAAAGGACTTGATTGTGTTGAAAAGTTGTAAAACCTTATTCGTGAGTAATGGGTACTTGGTAGTTAAAGAATAAGCCCTCTTGGTCTCATAAATGCTTATAGTTGTATTCGGTTGGTTTTAAACATAAAGTGTTATAATAGCTTTATGGAAAGTTAGTTATAACGACTTTATGAAAATGAAAGAATGGTTTTATTATTGGCTTTAAAAATGGTAACTTGACATTTGTTTTAAAAAGATATGAGACTTGATTTCCCACGTTATGGGATTTGATTTAAAAGTAAGAGACTTGAGAATTTGAAGTTTTGAAACTTATATTATTTCGAGAAGTGATTTGATATAAAAAGAAGGCATGGTATTGTCTTGTTTTGGTTTTGAAAGCTAAACGACCCGATTTTGAAAGATAAGAGATTTGACTTATAAATGACGTGATTTTGGAAAAGGAGAAGTATACTTGATTTTAAAGGCCTTGTAAAGATTTTCTGAAGGCGAAGTAATTTGGGTTGAAAAGAAAACGTGCTTTGATACTACGAGTATTAGCATCGTGTGGCTTTTACGTAAAAAGAGGTATTTTTTAAAGAAAGAAAGTACGTAGTACCTTGGGGTTAAAACCCGGATTTTTGGCATAAAAATGAAATTACCTTGAGTGTGAATAACTTGCCTATGTTTGCTTGTGATAGCCTTGTTGTACAAGTATTGTATCCTTATGCTATCGCGTCTCTCGATGGAGGGCCGGTCATGTCATTCTCGATCATTTTGGGCATTCTGACTCGATGGAAGGTCTACAGGTATGCGGCCATGATGAGGGTCCGTTCCCGGTTGATAGTGTTATTCCATGGACTAGCTCCCCATGAGGTTTCTTGATGCAGGAGGTATCTGGTAGTTAGCTTTCATACATGCCCCGGTCGTAGCTGATGCAGGCGGTATCTGGTAGTTGGCTTCCATACTTGCCCCGGTCAGTATTATGGCGAAGTCTCGTGATGCAGGAGGTATCTGGTAGTTGGCTTTCGTACTTGCCGGTCGTGATGTGGCGCAGAGGTATCCGGTAGTCGGCCCGTCTTGCCCGGTCGACCGTGAGATGTGTTATAACTGTTTTAGGACAATGTCTCGTCATGCATGCGTTATCAGGTAGTTAGCTATCGTACTTGCCCGGTCGTGACGTGATCGTGGTATCCGGTAGTGGCTTTCGTCTTGCCGGTCGGCCGTGGTACGCTTATCTGAGAATGTTAGTACGGTAGGTATCGGTAGTTGGCTTCGTACTTGCCGGTCGGCGGTGACGCAGGAGGTATCTGGTAGTCGGCCTTCGTACTTGCCCCGTACGGTTCTTATGACACAGGTGGGACCTGGTGTTCATGCGTACTCCTTGGTGTTGTTATATCATAGACTGCCGGCAGTGAGGAAGGAATTCCACGGGCACGTTGATATTGTTGGGCATGAGACCCGTGGTTATATTTGAGTAATGACTTTGAGGGCATGCGTCCCTGACTTGACGTGATTGTTTATAGATTGTGAAATGGTCTTTTTTTTTTAAAAGACGATGTTGACTTTCATTACTCTTGTTGTTTACCAGGCTTTGTGTACTGTATTTTGGTTATCATACATATCTCCTGTTTTATATAGACTGTTAGGATTTCATTTCAGTATTTTTCAGTTTCACATACTTGGTACTTGTTGTACTGACCTCCTTCGGGGGGCTGCGTTCATGCCGCAGGTTGAGGTACACCTGTTGTTGATCTTCTCTCATAGGATCACAGTTCTGCATTTGGGAAGCTCCGTTTCTCCGGAGGCTTATCTTTTGGTATAGTCCCCTGTTATTGTAGGTACTTGTACATTCAGGGGTATGGCGGGGCCCTGTCCCGTCATAGTTGTTGTTACATTCTTAGAGGTCTGTAGTACTGTTGTGGGCAGGGTTGTAAAGGATAACTGTTCAAGTTTTCATTTATATATTTATGCAGTAAGGCGACTTTTGGGTCAGCCCGTTTTTGTATCACTGTTTATTTCTCATGAGTTTTATTTTCCGCTGATTTTTCTCTGATGTTTTATCACTAGGGTGCCCGGGGTAAGGCACCAGTCGCGGGCCCGAGGTGGGGTCGAGACAAAATCGATCAGGTCGAATAATTTGTTCCAGTTCCTGCTACCCCTCTTGCCGCTCGGCATGAATGAAGTTGAATACCCGATCTTCTCGGACAGAGCTTAGTCCTCTTCCCTGTTTTCCTTTCTTTTTTGTTATGTTAGCGAAAGACTTAATATAGATACGGAAAGCTGATAGGAAATTGGCGCGCAACGGCTGATGAAAAGCCAGCAACTTCTTAGGAGTCAGTTTTGGCTTGCCCCTCTCCAACTTTATAATCAAGCAAGTGGCAGTGGGAAAACAACCTTGAACAAGATATTGGGAGGAAGATTGCAAGAAAATGTTAGAGGAACTGTCACATACAATTGCCCCTCATTCTTCAAGAATAAGGAAGATCATTTTCAAGTTTGAATTTGTTCATTTGGCGTGACGAGCTATTCAATCAGGAGAATCGGCTTTGTTTTATGTCTTTCTGTTTCAAAAAAACCTCATTCTTCTGCAGTTGATGTTACGGATTAGCCTCACTCTTCAGGCCAACAGCTTTGCTCAGCATTTTTGCCTCATCATCGGCTGTTGGTGACCTCGGAGAGGATTCCTGTTACAAGACAAAGATGTTTATTTCTTTAGCCACTTACGCATCTGCGTATTCGGAAAGCTTGCCGTGGCGGAGCATTTAGCAACGCCCGACTGGTGAGGTTGGTGTCGAGGCGAGTTAAGGCGAGAACTCTTGGGCTTGCTTCTCATGATATTGGGTGAGGGAATCAGAAAGGGTCTCAAAAACCGGGCAGGCTTTTGGGCACACAGAAAAAAGGAAGTGGGTGGAGGGCGTTTCTCAGCTATAGTTGGGGGTGGGGTCGCTATAGTGGCTAGGGTGAGTCTTCCTACACGCTTGGACGCCCGGTTCTAGACAAAGCTGCGGGGGTGGTACTAGGCTCTAAAAGAGTTTTCTTCGAGCGAGCGGTCTTTCTATCTTTTTGGGTTGCATGCCCATGGCAATGCTTTTTGTAGATTGAGATGGATTGATCAGTTGTTTGTTGCTAAGGGAAGCAGTAACGCCCTGTCCGGGCTCCAATTTACATTCTAACAGGGAAGTGAAGAATTTATCTACTAGGAGTTTCTCTTTACAGTCTTTAAGTGGTTGTACATCACAGAAATAAATGCTCTAGAAATGGGTCTGGAAGGGGGAGTTCTACGAGTTCGAGCGGCGTGCTATATTCACTCGGCATCCCTATCACTTTCTTTTATCAGATTTCACTCCTAGGTTCCACTCTACTGCTTGGAAGGTAGACTCTGAGCCACAATCCGTATTTCCTTCCTCCCCCCGCTGCGCTCTTCGCCTTCGTCGCTAGCAAGCCAAAGGAAGGGCGGGATAGAGCTCAAAGACAGGCTAAGGCCCTCGATAAGCTCGGGTTAGCCTGTCAGGGTGAATGCAGGTAGTGGATGTAGCTTTTCTTCTGAAGCGTCTTAGTTCGTAGCTGCCGAAGTGTAGCATTGAGGTGAGGAGGCTTTGTAGCTACGGCTCTTATCCTTCCTAAGTGGTCCGTAAGTCTTTCTTAGTTTGGACATCTAAAGACTGCTTGCGCCCCTTGTTCCTGCTTTAGCCTGTGAAGTATTGCTCTTGTTCTTCTTTTTAGTTTCAGCACAATTCCCAAACTTAAGAAGCTGGGGTGTGCCCGCCGGCCCCTGACCTGCCTCCAAGTCCTCCGTCCCAGATTCCATCGCCGCGGCCATCTGGTTCACCGGTACTACCAAAAAGTCTCATCGGCCCTTCAAGATAGTGGCTTCAGTCATCGTTAGAATCCCGGGGCGGGTGCGATTTGATTCTTTTTTTTATTTCATATTTATTCATTTCTCTCAGTCTTACGAGGAGAAAAATACGTGATTCGAGAAAAGAAAAGAAAAAATCACTTGACCGCAGGGAAAGGAGCTGAAAGCAACTCGAACGAATGTGAGAGGCGCGGAGCCACTTTTCTTTATGTAGAAGGGAAAGGAGCTGAAAGCCACTCTCCTGTTAAGGAGAGGCATGAAATCCACTTGCTTGACTATAAGCAAGGAAAGGGCGCTCTTATCGTCAACCTTCGTGGCTTTTTGCTCGTTTGGTCTCGCTATTTCATTCCTGGTTCTCTCTTTCAAGCTTCTTTCCATCCTAGGGATTTCTTCTCACTGACTTAGTGAGTCCTTTATTCCGTGATGAACTGTTGGCACCAGTCCTACATTTTGTCTCTGTGGACTGAGGAAAAAAGGGGCTCGGCGGGAAGAGGCCCCTATTGTCTTATGTTGTAGTGGGCGAAGTGTTACGTTTCATGCCAAGATCGAGGAACTCTTCTTCATTTTGTAGCCCCATCCAATCGGTACATCTCATTGTCGGGTATTCCCGAATTGAACTATTCCACAAGGAAGCAGAAAGTGGTTGCCGCCGAGGCTGTAGTTAGCGATTTATCCACACGCTTAACGCAAGTTCATGTATCGTGACAAGTAATATAGTCTGGGTAAGACCGAATATCGTCCTCAGGGATTAGTGTTCAATTATCAATTTCTATCCTATGGTATCTATTTGGTGATCGATATTTTGATGGTGTTTTTAGACTAATAATTAAAACTAATGCAGGAAATAAACTAATTATGAAAATAAATCAGTTATGATGGAGAATTAGGGCTTCCAAGATCATCAACTATCCGCTCGCTTTAATCTTTAATGCAATGATAAAGGTTCTTCTTCTATATTGAGATAGCAGGTTAACTAAGCCGTTTTATATTCCGGTTAGGATATATAAACACTCAACCCCGATGCAGAACCCTTCTATCTTTCGATGATAAGATTTACCACAAAGAAGGATTAAGAACAATAACTTATTAAACTACACAAGTATCGGGGTACTTTCGTCCACGATTTTAACCTATGTTTATTCAACTATAGCATATTCACAATCTCCCCTTTCGGATCTCAATTAGAAATCATATATGTGATGATAATTAGTAATCAATTAATTACCAAGCAATCAAAGCAATTATTGAATAAATCTCAACTATATAAAGAAGAAACCAGACTAATGTATTAATTCATAAATAAGAGTTTCAAGTGAATCACAAGGAAAAGCCTAATAAAGTAATTAGCTCCTAGCCATAGTCACGCTAAGAACTAATACAATCTCCAACATGAACTAAAATAAAAGCAAAGAAAAGAGAAAGAAAATAATACTGAAAAGCCTCCAAAGTTGTCTTGTCTCCTTGAATGGTGTTGTGAAATATTTACAAGATGGTAGAATGATGGATTGTAGAATAAGGTCTAAGGATGTCCCTTATAATGAGCAGGGTTTTAGGGATTTTATAGGTTTTGTAGGTAGGAAAAGTTATCCCTTTTGGACTCTGAAAACGTGTCAAATTCGGCCCAGAACTAAAAAATCCCGCGTCGGCGTCGTGGCCCTGCAGACTGGTGCCACGGCGCTGAAAAATTAAAAAAAATCAGACTTCGCAGAACATCAGCCGCGGCACTGGCAGGCACGCCACGGAGGCGCACTGGGCGTTTTCTGAATCTTCATCCGGACTTCGTCTAATCTCTTCTATACTTCCCGAGACTTCTTAGAATTCATTTATTGGCCCTTTTAGTGTGCAATTCCATCTCAATTATGCTCATTTCCTTTCCTTTTCGCCATTTCTCCATTTTTTACCGCTGTGACACAAAAGAAAGGAAAAACACACCTAATATTATACTAAACATAAACGAAATGAATAAAATACTAACTAAAAATGAATCAAAAAGTGTATATAAAATACACCTAACAAATACCCCCAAACTTAAACTTTGCTCGTCCTCGAGTAAAGCACTAAACAAAGACAAAACAAAACGAACAAAGGCTATATGAAATGGATCAAGTAGTTATAGCAATGCTTTTTCAAAATCATGGATGAAAGATGAGATAATATGTTAGAACATATATAGCATGAATAATCAGCAATCTAGAATTTCAAGTTAGATATTTCGCAAATTCACTTAGATCATGTTCAATGGAAATACAAACACCTAACCTATGCATGTCAATTTCATTCCATCTTTCCCAAATGCTATAGACTTGTTTACTTGTTATTCTCCACTAATCATATACATACATATTAAAGATCATCAGGACTTTCAAGGGTTGTAATGTAGGCTTAGGCAGGGGTAGGTAAAAATAGGCATTTAGGCTCAATTACGTACCATAAACACTTTCCATTCAACTCTTTTTCCTTCTTTTTGATTTCCTTTTTAGTTTCGTACCCACTTTCTCCCCTCTTTTCTTTTGAGAGAATGATATGTATTATAAATAACAGGCACCCCCAAACTTAGACTTTTGCATATTTTTCATTGGGATGCATCAAAATTTTCAATTCTCTTTTTGTTTCTTTTTCAACACTTTTCATCCCACTAACTTTCAATTATCACTTATGGCACAAACATGGAATCATAGGGTGTCAAAGAAAGATCTTATTTTAGGCTCAAAGGGGCTGACTAGTGATACAATTTATGTCAGGGTAGGTAATAAATGGTCAGAAGGGCTATCAAAGAAATGTCTGAATCATCTCCCTAAACATGTAAATCTTAGCTATTTCTCCTCAAATAACAAACAAACAAATTTTCAAGACATTTTTCCACTTTTCTTTCCATAACTGACACATATAAGTTAAGCACAAATATTCCAAAGAATTAGATGTCATGAATTTTTGGCATATCTAACTTAAGCACACATATTGTCGCTTTTAATTCCATTACATTATCCCACTTTATCCACTCAATATCTTTAGCAACTACAACATGCATGATCCATAAAAAAAATGACTCAAAAACACAAAAAAACAACACAAAGACAAAAAAAAAAAAAAAATCAAAAACAAGACCATAACAAAAAATTTATGACTCAAAAACACAAAAAAACAACACAAAGACAAAAAATAAAATAAAAAGATTCAAAAACAAGACCATAACAAAATAAGACATCCCCCCAAACTTACTCGACACATTTTCTCCAATGTGTGAAGACTAAAAAATAAGGACAACTTACTGACACAACACAGCGGTCATAACGGAGGTGTGGGAGGAAAAATTCTGGAATTTGCAATGCGTCAGGGCCTCTGAACTTTCGGCGTCGTGGCCCTGCATGTGGGTGCCACGGCGCTGATGACGACTTTTCCCTGTTTTCAGCGTTTTTGCTCCTTTTTCTGTTCGGGGTCTGCTCCTAGTCCACCTGCCATCCAACAACATAAGACAAGAACCCAAGATCGTGAGACTGTTCAAGACCAAATAAAATAAACTAAAAACAGAAATTGAAATAACTTAATTAATAAATATTGGGTTGCCTCCCAACAAGCGTTGTCTTTAACGTCTTTTAGCCGGACGCAATTAACCTTTACTACTGCCCGACGGCTCCTTCTGCGAACTGCTTGCAATCCACACAGTTATTGTTGCATGTCTCACTTTTCCTATAACACCTTTGTCAAACAAGGGCCTCAGATATAAGATTATCCCCCAATTACATAAGACAGACTTGTCTTCTATGCTCTCTATAATGTAGGGATCAGTGAAATTCCCTACATCTCTCAACTTTTGGGGGTGCCCTTGAGGGTATGGACGTTCTGGTTGAGGGTCAGCAATGACCTTTGGTGTAGTCTTTTCCGCAATATGGTGGTCCTCAGTGACCTCTTCTTTATCTACACCAACTATCTCTCCAAATTCTTCAACAGCTTGTTGTGGTTCATGTTCCACAATCTTCTCACCATTCCTCGTAACTGGGTCACTTGGTGGACTTTCTTGAGGTGTAATGGTTACCATGTCCATCGATTCGATTGTGGTTCCCAATTCGTAACTGCTCCATTCAGCTTTCAAGTTCTGAAGAGATGGTCTTACTTCCACCATGAATTGAGTTTGGACGGTTGTGAGTGCCAACAATGTTGCTCTTAATTCGTCTGGCTCCTCGAATGGGGCCTGAATCTGTGGCTGTTGAAATTTCCCTTGAGGATTCTGGCACTGGGTGAGCCTGAGTAAGGCTTCCTGTAGCTCATTTCGATCTTCATGCGAGCACTGGGTTAACTTCATTGATGATATCGCCGTGGATAGTAATCGTAGTACTTCTGCCCATGATAGTAGTAGTATTCCAAGTGCCCTTTTTTTTTAACCTACAAAATAAGAAAAACAACAAAAAGTGATAGAAAGATGCTCGCAGAACAAGTTAGAAACTTGTTCCTGGAGCAACCAAATTAGAAATAAAATAACATAACCAAATATATACAAACCAAATTAGAAATAAGAATAGATAATTCGATATTGAACTACGCCAATCCCCGGCAACGGCGCCAAAAACTTGTTAGCGATTATCCACACGCCTAACGCAAGTGCACGTATCGTGACAAGTAATATAGTCTGGGTTAGACCGAATATCGTCCTCAGGGATTAGTGTTCAATCACTAATTTCTATCCTATAGTATCTATTTGGTGATCGATATTTTGATGGTGTTTTTAGACTAATAATTAAAACTAATGCAGGAAATAAACTAATTATGAAAATAAATCAGTTATGATGGAGAATTAGGGCTTCCAAAATCCACAACTATCCACTCGATTTAATCTTTAATGCAATTATAAAGGTTCTTCTTCTATATTGAGATAACAGGTTAACTAAGCCGTTTTATATTCCGGTTAGGATATATAAACACTCAACCCCGATGCAGAACCCTTCTATCTTTCGATGATAAGATTTACCACAAAGGAGGATTAAGAAAAATAACCTATTAAACTACACAAGTATCGGGGTACTTTCGTCCACGATTTTAACCTATGTTTATTCAACTATAGCATATTCACAATCTCCCCTTTCGGATCTCAATTAGAAATCATATATGTGATGATAATTAGTGATCAATTAATTACCAAGCAATCAAAGCAATTATTGAATAAATCTCAACTAT
This sequence comes from Przewalskia tangutica, assembly GCA_029844215.1. Lineage (NCBI taxonomy): Eukaryota > Viridiplantae > Streptophyta > Magnoliopsida > Solanales > Solanaceae > Przewalskia > Przewalskia tangutica. Next base: position 85,060,618 of record CM056735.1, on the reverse strand, counting down.
ATAAAGAAGAAACCAGACTAATGTATTAATTCATAAATAATAGTTTCAAGCGAATCACAAGGAAAAGCCTAATAAAATAATTAGCTCCTAGCCATAGTCACGCTAAGAACTAATACAATCTCCAACATGAACTGAAATAAAAGCAAAGAAAATAGAAAGAAAATAATACTGAAAAGCCTCCAAAGTTGCCTTGTCTCCTTGAATGGTGTTGTGAAATATTTACAAAATGATAGAATGATGGATTGTAGAATAAGGTCTAAGGAGGTCCCTTATAATGAGCAGGGTTTTAGGGATTTTATAGGTTTTGTAGGTAGGAAAAGTTATCCCTTTTGGACTCTGAAAACGTATCAAATTCGGCCCAGAACTCAAAAATCCCGCGGCGCGTGGCTGCTCTGATAGCGCCACACGCTGAAAAATCAGAAAAAATCAGACTTCGCAGAACATTGGGCGCCGCGGCGCTGCTGGCAGGCACCACGGCGCCGGAGGCGTTAATTGGACAATTTTCTGATTCTTCGTCCGGACTTCGTCTAATCTCTTCTATACTTTCCGAGACTTCATAGACTTCATTTATTGGCCCTTTTAGTGTGCAATTCCATCTCAATTATTCTCATTTCCTTTCCTTTTCGCCATTTCTCCATTTTTTACCGCTGTGACACAAAAGAAAGGAAAAACACACCTAATACTATACTAAACATAAATTAAATGAATAAAATACTAACTAAAAATGACTCAAAAAATGTATATAAAATACACCTAACAACTGTTTAAGTTGCCAAGGTTGTAGCTGCAGATCTTGCCCTTCGGCAACTGGCCTTAGATTGTATCGAGCTACATGCCCTTCTCATAAGATGTTTGTGCATCTTTATTTTTCCCATGTCTTTCTTGGAAAACCCAAGGTGATTTCCGACAAGTATTTCTTCAATTTTAGAGCAAGAAGCGGAACTACAGGGATTCAATTCAAAGTGTTTCTTACGATTACGCCCAACAGCCCCCTTGAGCAATTGCATTACCCATTTGGACAATATGAATGGAATGTATTGTCTTTTGGTCTTAAAAATGCCCCTTCAGAATTTCAACGAATAATGAATGATATCTTCAATGATTATTACAAATTCTGCATAGTTTATATTGATGATGTTTTAATCTTCTCAAATTCCTTAGAAGAATATTTCAAACATCTTAAAACTTTCTTTTATGTCACTTAGAAAAATGGGTTGGTAGTTTCCAAGTCTAAAATGAGTTTGTTTCAGACTAAGATGAGATTTCTATGACATTATTTATCTCAGGGTAAAATCACCCCCATAGAAAGGCCCTTAGAATTCGCAAGTAAATTTTCTGATAAAATCCTTGATTTAACTCAGTTGTAAAGATTCTTAGGGAGCTTAAATTATGTTTTAGATTTTTGTCCAGAAAACAATAAGATGGCAAAACCACTCCAAGATAGACTAAAGAAAAACCCTGATCCATAGACTAGTAACCATACTATATGTGTCCAGAAAATCAAGAAAAAAGTACTGGAAATACTGTGTCTTCATATAGCAGACCCTCAGCTACCTAAGATAGTAGAGACATATACCTCGGACTTAGGATACGGGGGATCTTGAAATAAAAAACAGGGGGAAAAGAGTGTATAGTCCAGTATACTTCTGCCCATTGGAATGATACCTAGAAAAACTATTCTACCATTAAAAAGGAAATTTTGAGCATCGTCTTATGCATACAAAAATTTCAAAATGATTTACTAAATCAAATTTTTTTACTCAGAGTCGACTACAAAAGTGTTAAAGATGTTCAAAATCTTGCATCAAAACAAATTTTTGCACGATGGCAAGCAATTCTCAGTATTTTTTATTTTGATATTGAATATATTAAAGTCGAAACAAATTCCATTCCATATTTCATAACCCGTGAATTCCTCCAAAACAGAGGAAATACCTAGAAAACCCTCTTACTCATTCACAAATCCCCCAAAACTACAAAAGAAGTTGATACAATTACGGATTCATAAACAGAGAATCATCTGAAGTTCAAGAGATGATTAAACTAAAACGTGTTTCCAAAGATAGAGAAAGAAGAATTTTCGAAAACCCTTTCTCAAAAACATTTTCTAAATTCCTAACTTTTAGTAATACAAGTTACCTTAAAATAGATTTCTGAAATATTTTAGACAAAAATGGTTTTACAAATCATAAGATATATTATATTATCTTTTAAAATCTTTTCTAAAAATCCCTTTATAAAACTATTTTTCACCAGATTCCATCCGCTATAAATATTCACATAGTTCGAGAATAAATTATTCAAGACTCAAGAGAGGATAAACCCTCTCAAAATTCTACAAAAATCGAGGAAGAATAATCTTTCTCCTCCCCTTTCTCAAAAACAATTTTCGAAATCCCAACTTGTGGTACCATAAATCTCAAAAACCAGTTTCTAATTTTTATAAAACCTTATTCCCAAAATAATGTGACCCTTGAAAAAGGATGTTTTGAAAAGGATGTTTTGATCAAGGCCCTTTTTTGTTACGGATTCTTCTGAAATATTTTGGACAAAGATGGTTTTACAAATCATGTGATATTTTAATAACCCCATAGACAAGATTTCATCTACCATGGGTATTCACATGGCTCGTAGATTATTCTGAAAATAAAATTCCAACAGTCCGGAGAAGGTTCAAGATTAGATGGTACAAGTGCCACTACAAACACCGGAGCACACCTAGTTCCTCTCACAGAAATCTCGGATGGCTTCAATGCTTGCAGCAGCCAAAATCCCAAATAAATGCAAGCAACACTCCGTCTTCATCAAAACAAGGCTCTTCATCATAAGAAGAAGAACCCGAAATTGATACCGAAAATAGTCCAGTCTTTAGAAAAGATTGTCAAGAAAAGACAAAATACCCAGAGTAAATATCAGACAAAATTCCAGACAAAAGAAAATGCTAGAAAAGGATACTTTCAAAAAGAAAACAGTAAAAGCGAAGATTCCAGCAATAATTCGAGGGAAAAACAAAAACAATGATGTCATGGATGATGTCATTCCTTACACGGATGAATAATTAGATTCCTTTTATTTACCAAAATGACATGTAAAACTCCTATAAAATGGGACCCCCTCTCCCCTAGTTATGCAAGTTTTTTCTTACAAGCCTTTCATTAGATAAATTTCAGATTTTAGAAAGAGAAGTTCTCTCTCTAAACTAAATTCCATTAGTTAGAAAAAATTCTAAAATTCCCAAAATTCCCCTCATATGATTCCCCACATATGAAGTTCAATTCCTCTCATCCAAATACCTTATCCGAAATTCCTAAATCCTTCGTGAACTCCCAAGGTCTCCTTGAATATTTTCAAGTATAAATCTTTGTAAGTTTTAATATTTTGAATAAATATGATTATGGATGGTACTACCTCCTAATCTTTTATAAATTAATGTTTTTAAATTCTTTAAATTCTTTCATTAAATACATGGTCGGTTCTACCGCCTACTTGATTTAAATTCCTGCAGATGCTATGAATTATGGTTTCCTTAAACATGAACCTTAATTTGTAAGTTAATCTTCTTTTACTTGCTGCATATCTCTTTTATCCTTTAATTTTTCAATTTCTTCCTTGTCTATTATTCCCTTTAGATCTTCGAGCTAAGTTTGGTATCAGAGTCATAAAGGTAGAGATATAGAGAGATATGATAATATATATATATATATATATATATATATATATGTTTTTAAACTTATTTTCGAGGGTTTGGATATTTGAAGTGTTTTGTCCTACGAACGGGTCTCGTCAAATTGAAATTTGAGTAATGATTTCTAAATAGATTTGGCTTGATATACCCCTACTAACATGATGATGAACATAATTCACTATGAATTATTCAATTTTCATTCCATGATTTGAGATTCGACTTCCATGCTATGATTTCTGATTCGGCTAATATGTCAAGATTTCTATTATTTGTGTTTGGACTAGCTACTCTGGAGAAAGGGTAGTCACTATGGATCCTAATGGGGTTATCCTAGCCATCTAGAGGAAGAGTAGTCATCAAGGGTTAGTAATTGTTTTTCTTTCTAGCTATTCGGGAGGAAGAGTGACCATCGAGGATTGATATCCCCCGTGTAGTCTTTGCATAGCTATTTGGGAGGAAGGGTAACCATCGTGGGTTGATAGCTCACATGTGGAGCTTCTATGAAATTTCAGGAATCTTAAGTGGTCATCCCTCCGTTATATTGATTCAGGCTTGTATTGGCATGTGTTATACTTTGATTGTATGTGAGTGGCGTGTTGATGATCTTGAGTTAATTAGTGAGAAGACTTAACGTGATAAATGACATAATAAATTAAAATTCATATATTCATGTGTTATTGGCTTTTACTGGTGATTTGACTAAGGTTATGTTTTACTCTATCTTTGGATTTCAAATTGTTTTTCATTGATACTGTTTTACTAATTTTACTATATTATTTTGATTTCTTAACTATTATCCCATAGACACCTACCATTGTTATTTTTTATGTTATGTGTCATGATCTAATTCATGGTTCATGATGACACCTACACTATCTCCCAGATAAGCAAACCATGTCCAAAATTATTTAAAAACAATTCATTTGAACATTGCAGAACAGTAAGAATTATAGCAGAATCTAAACTACTTCATTAGAAAAAAATCATAAATATCAATATATCATTTACATCACATCCTTTCTCGGAACCTGATCTTACTTGTACAATAGCGACTATGAATACAACAGATTTAGAAAAATAATGCTACCAACTGCTTTGAAATAATAAGGACAATATAAACCTAGATGAAGACCCGGGGTTGTTGATAGGATATGTGACCCGCTCTAATCCTTCACGAACATCTGAAGTTGTAATTGGAAGAATAGTTGACTCTGTATCCACATAAAAGATACAGGAAACGTAGAATGACTACACAATGTACCCCCGTAAGCATCATAGGATTATAAACTATAGATATCATATAACAAATATAAAAATTGAGTTAACCTAAATTACACAGTCGTTACCAACACATAAGTCACCTTAGGACATGGCAATTATTGTTTAACACCCAATTCATCTCAGAATAAAAAAAAACACGTATCACATATAAGAACCAAGTTCACTACACTCTATCTAACTGTCAGAACTCAACCTTAGTCTATTCACATAACATACTTAGAGCACAGAGACAGGCAACCTACAATAAAGAAAACAACCTTCCGCGTATAAATATCTCTCCAAACTTTCTTGCAGCTTGAGATTCAATTATGACGGTATTACAATGTGTTTTACCCACTAATCGTCCTCAAATTATCCCAACATGCACATATAACAAAGACCAAGGATTCAACCATATCTGATAGTCTCGGAAAGCAAAATGAAACTCGACTACGTTAAAATGGCGCCACAAACTTAACGATTTATGATAGGGCTTGAACCATGCAACCGTAACCGATAGTTAATTTTTCTCTCTTCAAAACATAGGAGGCTTCACACTTATGATTTAAATCAAAATGAAATTACCACGAGGCACATGCATGACATTGATAAAAGAATTGGAAGAAGTAAAGGGTCGGATCACGATAAGAAGTCTAAAACGATGGAACATGTCGTTACATCAAATATAAATTAAACAGACGTTCGTTATCGAATTGAAAAAGAGACGAAGGAAGAAAAAATCTTTTTAGACTAGATAACACCGGGTCTCAATGAAGGTCATAGGACCCACCAAAAAGTATTTCTTGGTGCACTGGGTGAACATCAAACAAATCTGGTGGAAATGCTAGCTCAAATAATCGTCTTACTATCTCGTAAAGAACCCATAAAATGGATCGCTGATACTTCGAATAGGATTCACAGGGAATTACGCTAAAATGTTAGGTTGATTTATGAATGTCCCGCAATAAGTTCTGTACAAATAGTGATGTTGAGTCAAACTCCAAATGTTGCTGTATAAAATGACCAGACATCCCATGATAGTGTGCGCATTTGCGGAGAGGTTCCACAGGTGTGATACACCAAAGGCAGTGCAAAATACACAGATGTGGCATTGTGGGAGAAGGACAATACACCACAGAAGTAAAGAGCACTATGTAGAAGCTGAGCCGCAGATGCAGAAATCAGTCCGCCAAAGCGAACAATAGTTACAATGCAAAAGCTCACAAAAGCGGATCAACTTTCGTTGATGCGATTGCGCAGAAGTGGAGAAATATCTGTTAATTTACTGGTTCATCGACAAAACCAGTAACTTATCGCATCAAGGAACTAAACTTCAATCAGTAAGAAATTGTGGTCTTTATCAGGCAATAGCTGGCACGATGGAACAGAGCACAGCGGAGGAAGAGGAAGAAAGACGAAGGAAGAAGGAAGAAGGAAATGGAAAAGATGGCAGAAGTTGGGTCGGTTGGGGACGACGAAGATGAGAGAGAAGAGAGAGAAGAGTGAGGGAAATCTGTTTTGTAATTAATGAATATCAGTTACATTGTTTTGAGTAATACACAGCACATATACCCAACTTATTACAATGTGTACAAAATATCCCCCAATATTCTAGATACTTCTAATACACCCCAAAATATCTAATACATGTTATACTAGATATTTTCTAATACATGTTATACTAGATATTTTCTACACCCCCCCGCAAGCTAGGCACCATGAAGATATTCTTCATGCCGAGCTTGGACATCAAGTACTCATGTTGAGGTCGACCCAATGCTTTGGTCAATATATCACGTTGCTTCGTCAGAGCACGAATGTAGAGTCACCAATCCTTGTGAACTGTTCCCGAATGAAATGACAATCAATATCGATGTGTTTAGTTCTTTCATGAAACACCGGATTTGCCGCAATTTGCATAGCAGATTTGCTATCAGTGAACAAACACACTGGTGTATGCAGGGAGACTCCCACCTCCTTATAAAGGCCAATTATCCAAGTCACCACCATCGGCCGCTTATCTTGCTCTGCATCGACTCGTGCAGAGCTTTTGGAAACAGTTGGTTGTTTCTTGGATTTCCAGGAAACAAGTTAATCACCAAAGAAAATCATATAACACATCGACTTCATTGTTGACGCAGAAGCCCATCTGCATCACGAAGGCCTTTAACTCTTGTGTCCGGACTTGCAGAAGAATCCCCAGACCTGGTTCCTGCTTGATATATCTAACAAGGCGAAGGCCAGCTTCCATATGTGAATCTTTGGGAGCTTGCATGAACTGGCTCAAGCATTGTACAGAGAAGGCAATATCAGGTCTGGTATTCGTCAGATACAACAATCGACCAATTAACCTTCAGAGTAGCGGTGGATCGGACATGGCTCATCAGCACCGTGTTTCATCAGGCTTCTGCTTTGCCATGTGTTGATCAAATTCCAAAGTTGTATATTTCACATTTGTGTCCATGGGTGATGATACATGTTTAGCCCCTGATAATCCCAAATCTGAGACAAGTTCTAGGGCATATTTTCGTTGGTGCATGAGTATGCCTTGGGCACTCCTGGCAAACTCTATCCCAAGAAAATATCGTAATTCTCCAAGGTCTTTTATCTTAAATGCTGACTTCAGAGTTTCTTTTGTATACTGAATAAGTGACATGTTATCTCCAGTAATCAACAAGTCATCCACATACACCAAGACAACCACAATACTACCATCTGCATGCTTAGTAAACAAAGAGTAGTCTCTGTTGCTTTGCTGGAAACCAGAACCAACCAAAGCTGTGGTGAGCTTGATGTTCCACTGTCTTGATGCTTGTTTTAAACCATACAGCGACTTCATTAACCTACATACCTGCTTCTTCTCACTTTGAATCTTTGAACCCTCGTGGATCCATATAAACTTCCTCATATAAGTCGCCTTGTAAAAAGGCATTATAAACATCCATTTGGTGAATGGACCACTGCTTTGCAGCAGCTAAGGAAACCACTGCCCTTACAGTAGACATCTTCACTACAGGTGAAAATGTCTCCTGATAATCCAATCCCTCTTTTTGACTATAGCCCTTTGCAACAAGCCTTGCTTTGTACCTTTCAACTTCCCATGTTGCTTTGTACTTGATCTTATAGACCCACCTGCATCCTATAGCCTTTTTATCCTCTGGAAGTGATACCAATTTCCAAGTACCATTGTCTTCCAAGGCCTTCAATTCAGTCTCCATTGCTTCAACCCACCTTGCATCCCTTGCAGCCTCTTTGTATGAGTTAGGTTCAACATTTTCTGACACATGAGCTATAAAACTCTGATATCTGGGTGAGAGTTTAGTATAATCTACCCTATCAGATATAGAGTAGAGACAGCTGGATGGTCCATGATTTGTAACAAAATCTTTATGCCAAATGGGAGGCTTACTAAGCCTGGAAGATCTTCTGGTAGGTACCTCTGCTGTTGGAGTGTGGTGTTCAACTCCTTCTTGCTGAACATTTTGAACTGTGTCCTCTGGACATGTGTCCTCCTGTGCTCCATTTGATGTCACATGAACTGTCTCATGTTGGATCTCCTGAGGGACTCTGACTGTATGGTGAACCAGATCCTCATAGTTGAAATGATCATGAGTTCTACCATGATGAATAGTATCATCAACTCCTCCTTTATAGGGAAATACATTCTCCACAAACACCACATCTCTACTCATAAAGAATGTCTCATTTTCCATATCATATAATCTGTATCCTTTTTTAGCATTACCATAGCCAAGAAAGACAGCCTTCACTGCCCTGGGACTGAACTTGTCCTGCCTTACCAATATTGTTGCAAAACACAGGCATCCAATCACCCTTAAATGAGAAAGTGATGGAGGCTTGTTATATAACAATTCATAAGGTGACTTGTTCCCAATAACAGTAGAAGGTACTCTATTCAGAGTGTAGACAGCTCCTATCACTAGTAAACCCCAAAACACATGCAGTAGGTGGCACGAACTTAATAGCTCTAGCTGTTTCTAATATATGCCTATGCTTCCTTTCCACCACACCATTTTGTTGTGGTGAATATGGACATGTACTCTCATGTACCACACCATATTGTGTGAAAAACTCTTTACAACTGTGGTTAAAAAACTCTGCTCCATTGTCAGACCTGACTCTTTGAATATTGGTCTGAAACTGATTCCTAATCTCAACAAAAAAATCTTTCAAAACTGTGATTACATCTGATTTTAATCTCATTAGAAATACCCAAGTCCATCTTGAAAAATCATCCACTATAGTCAAGAAATATCTCATTCCATTATATGTCTCTACCTTGTAAGGGCCCCATACATCAATGTGTAGTAAATGAAAAACTTTAGTAGCTCTACTAGTACTAATAGGAAAAGGAACTCTTGTTTGCCTTGCCAGAGGACAAATCTCACAACTGTCTAAGGCAAAGAAATTCTTATTACTAAGACAGGGCATTTTCTTTAAAACACTCACTGGCACATGACATAGTCTTTTGTGCCAAGTCTTAACATCCACAGATTGTGCTGCTGCCATACACTTCTGCTGAAGCCTCTCCTTATTCTTTGTATCCAGACACACAGTGTACAGCCCATCCTCTTCCTTACCAATCCCCCTCACCCTCCCAGATGAGAGATCCTGAAAAATGCAATAGTGTGGGAAAAAGGTCACACTACAGTTTAACTCCTTGGTCACCTTCGAAACAGACAGTAGGTTAAATTTGAAAGTTGGTATACAAAGGACATTGCCAAGAACATCACCTTTCCCTAGATGGCAATCACCAATATGAGACACCTTGACTGAGTCACCTGTTGGTAGATGTACTTTCCCTGTATTTTCTGGCAAGTATGTATTTTGCAAACAACTCTTGTTACCAACCATGTGATTAGTAGCTCCTGAATCCACAATCCATTTCATTTGTGTCTCAGTGTCAGAAGAGGTCATACCTGCCATGTTTGCAATTCCCATTCTTCCTGTTTTCTCATCCAGGAGCTTCAGAAGTTGTTGATGCTGATCAGGTGTTAGCTTCATATGAAAGGATTGAGGCTCCTGGTTGTGCCCATAGCTCTGCTGCAGAGGCCTTTGTTGATTATATAATGGTTGAGTCTCCTGATTATATCCATAATTCTGCTGGAAATTCCTCTGTTGATTGTATGCTGGTTCATTTTCCTTACCAGTAACATCAGAATATATTTCAGATCCTGCCACATTATATGCCTTCTTAGTCTTGCTTTTGAAATTCTCAGGATATCCAATTAATCTATAACATTCATCTTGCACATGTCCTGTTTTGTGACAATAATCGCATTTCATCAACTTATTGCAATCTTGTCTAAAATGTCCCTTGCCATGACAGTAATCACAATGTGCATTAGGATTGTATGGTTTTCTTTGCTTTGCGACTCCACTAGTAACTCCATTTCCACCCCTTCCTGCTCCATTTCTGGTTGTAAACATTACAGATGAGTCAACTGTCTCCTGCATCATTCGACTGTTTCCTGCGACAATCCTTTGACTTTCCGCTTGGTTTACCATTGCGTATACCTGGTTTAGACTAGGTATTTTCTGCATCATTAAGATCTGGCTCCTCGCTTGATTATATCCTTCATTCAGCCCCATTAGGAATTGCAATACTCTCTAATAATGTAGATGACTGCTGAACTCCTTCGATTTAGGACAACAATTTGGGGGTGGCATAATCGAGTCATATTCGTCCCATAGATCCTTAAGCTTGGTATAATACACTGACACAGGCATGATTCCTTGCCTTAATGTAAAAATTTCTTTATGCAATTGAAAGGCCCTTGCACTATTCACCTTATCGAACCTTTCTTTCAATTCTTCCCAAATTGTATGAGATTCTGCAGTGAACAGCATTCCACTAAACATGCTTTTATTCACATTTCCCATAAGCCATGATACGACGATTGCATTACATCTATCCCACAATCTTGCCATATCACCCTGAAACATCTCCCTCCTTATCGTTCCATCGACGAACCCTAGCTTGTTCTTCCCTAACAACGCTAGCTTCATTGCCCTACTCCATATCGTGTAGTTGTCCATTCCACTCAACGTAACTCCTACCGATAATGACCCCGGCGCATCAGATGGAAACAGATATAACGGATGGTTGTGGTCCACTGTCATCGTCACTGTCGTTGTTTCACTGGACAATTCCTCACCAGTGTTCTCCATTTTTGTGTTTGTGTTTCAATACAATTTCACATACGCAACTACAGATCTGTATATCCTTATCTGTATTTCGACGAAATCACCTACTGATTTTCATCGATCTGCAAATTTTCTTCACTCGACAATCAGACTCCTTGAATATCCTTCTGCATGTGTCGAACATCTCCTTGCATCGACTAATTGTAATTTCTCCTCATTCGATTTCGTAGATTCCTCGAATTTCCTGTTGCATGTGCTGGAAATTCCCCCAATCTACTTCCTCGATCCACGAGGCTTTGATACCATGTTAATTTACTGGTTCATCGACAAAACCAGTAACTTATCGCATCAAGGAACTAAACTTCAATCAGCGCAGCAGCTGTGGTCTTTACTGTGCAATAGCTGTGGCACAGTGAACAGAGCACAGCGGAGGAAGAGGAAGAAAGACGAAGGAAGAAGGAAGAAGGAAATGGAAAAGATGGCAGAAGTTGGGTCGGTTGGGGACGACGAAGATGAGAGAGAAGAGAGAGAAGAGTGAGGGAAATCTGTTTTGTAATTAATGAATATCAGTTACATTGTTTTGAGTAATACACAGCACATATACCCAACTTATTACAATGTGTACAAAATATCCCTCAATATTCTAGATACTTCTAATACACCCCAAAATATCTAATACATGTTATACTAGATATTTTCTAATACATGTTATACTAGATATTTTCTACAATATCCACAGGAGCAACAATGGCAAATCATGCGTCAAAAACAAAAAGGGCAAAATTTTAAAAGCCCCAAAACCCTTATACGCCTTCCCCCCACAATTCCAAACACTCCACTCCAAAAAACAACTCCTTCCACTACTCAAAAACTCAAAAAAATCCCACATACCCCTACTCACAACCTGTTTCGGAGGAAGGACCCAAAAAATCTCTCATTTTTCTCAAAGATAGGCTCCAAATAGGTAAGTTTCTCTCCCTTGCTTCTATTATTGTGTGGTTAGGGTAACAATGGGTGGTGGTTCATGATTATGGTCCGAAAAGAGATTTAGATTTTGACACAATTTTAGTCTTTTTGGTTCACACGTGGGTTGGTTTGAGCTTTGGACTTTGAGGTGTTGTTGGACATTCAAACACCACTAATCAAATATAATAATCATGCATGCTATTTATTAGTGCAAGTAGAAGTGCTTAGGCATAATTTTGACCAAATATTGTGCAAAAATGGTGGATCCTTTCGGCTGTGTTTGGGTTGGGAAGATGATGGTGATTTCCGCACTTGCGAGAAAAGGCCTGCAGGTGCGGTTTTGCATCTGTGCAAAATCTTGTGCAGGTACATAAACTACCGAATAGGTTCGTGGAAGCGGATCTTTTTCCACAGAAACGACCTCGCATTTGTGGGGTCACTTTCGTAGGTGCGACACCTGTAGGAGTTTCAGCAAACAAGTAGCTTCACAACTGATTATTCTGCTCCAATTGGTGCGAAATGAACTGTTTGAGATGGGTACATTGTCGTACTAACTTAATTCCAATCTTTTCATGTACTTGAGTTACTAGAATGGACCAACACGAGAATGAAATGAGGTGCAAGGCCAGGAATTTGGAGAAGATATAGTGGAACATCAATATGCTGTGACCCGATTGATGTCCCTCGATTGAGATCGCTGGTATTACCATAATTTTCTTGACAAGAAACGTTTTCCAGAGAGAGGGATTGTTATTGATAGGGTGCTGAAGTTAGTACCCAAGTTTTATGGACAACTAGAGGCCATCGGTTGGAGTTGCATTATTGCACCCCCGTGTCAATCCAATGAGCAGTGAGTTTGAGAGTTTTATGCAAACCTAAAGCATGCCGACTTTGTGAATCCGGAGATTATTATCATTGGTCAGAGGGTGAGATTTGGGACCAAATAGATCAATGAACTCTATGATATTCCTAACCATCCCACAGAGTTGATGCAGGTGAAGGATACTTGCTTACGAGATTGGTTGGTGTCTAAGGTGTGCCCTCAAGGCAAGACGGTTCTTTGGGCCAACAAAGAAGGGTATCAAGTATGTTGACTACACAATTGAAGAGAAGATGTGGAAGTATATCATCATCAACCGAGTGTCTCTTTCCAGCAATGTGATTGACTGCACGTATAGTCGTGCTCTGATAATTGCTTGCTTGCTAGACCATGTTCCTGTGAACGTTGCTTACTATGTGGTTCGGGAGTTGTAGGAGTATATTATCCATGATATTTCAAGTATGATGTTCCCTTCTATGATCATCGAGTTGTGTAGATGTGCTGGAGTTCTTGATCGTCCACAGATGGGTAGATTCTGAGAAGCGTTTCCATTCACTGAAGGTTCCCAGAGTGGGTAATGTTGTGCAACATAATAAGAGGAAGGTCGAGATGAGTGTGAGTGAGTCATATTCTCAATATGAGGGACCATTTGGATCTATAGGTACTCAGTTGCAGACCATCAGAGGCTTGGTGACTCAGCTTCCCAATGGCCCTTCAGATGTTGGTTATGTTCGCTTTACTCAAGAGGAGGTGAAGAGGTACATGGATAATCATATGAAGAAGACACGTACTAATAATAAATATGCAGAATCCGTCAGCACATTGCAGATTGCCTACCGCTATATGGCCACAACACATGCTGACCTTTGTCAGGATTTCGACACGGAAAGAAAGAAGAACAAGAAGAGAGGTAAGCTTCTAGTGAAGGTATGGACGGGCATCAAGGCGATATTCAAGTAGGGAAATCCTACTAAGAGGCTTCCGGTCAAGGATGCGGATGATGACAAAGTGTATTCCTTCTTGTCAAAGGGTGATGCTGATTTTGATAACGCTACTGATGGGGACGAGGCACAGAGTTCGGAATGTCAGGCGTGAGCTCGTCCCATGGTTTGTCTGCTTCACACGAGTCTCTTATACCCTTTCCCCTTACTTCTACTTTGGTTATTATTTGATAATTTTTTATATTGTTGGGACGTTGCATACTCTGTCTTAGATTTGCTGACTTATGACCTTATCAGGCCTTCATTTATGTTTTAGACTGCTTCTTTTGCAGGACCTTATTTCCTATTGTTTACCTTGCCTTGCTCTTATCTTTTGTTATGCATTGCCCTTGTCGGGCCTTTATCTTTTGCCATGGAATTCCCTTGTCGAGCCTATTATCTTCTGTTGGAATGTTGGTATGATAGATTAGGCAGGAACTGGGTTGATTAGTTAGATAATGACTGGACTGAACATATACTAATTGGAATCGACTAGATTCCAATTGGAATGAAGTAGCACGAAAGAATGAAATGATGGAAGATTTACTAGATGTCTTATAGCCTATCGAGGATGGGTACGGACGTCTACGTACCTATCCGCGAGACTCTACTAAATATTGTCTTTGTACTCATGAGATAGATCTGATATTAACTTATCACGGCTCAATTCACAGATCATGATTGCACCTACACTATCCTCTTGTAGGCGAACCATCACCAAAATTATTCAAAAATAATTCATTTGAAATTGTGAAACAGTAAGAATTATAAAATAATATAAACAACTTCATTAGAAAAATTCATAAATATTAAAATGTCTTTTATATCACATCATTCCCAGAATATGGTCTACAAGAGCGACTATGAATACAATAGAGTTAGGAAAATAATGCTAACAACTGCCTTGAAATAATGAGGATAGTATAAACCTAGATGAAGAACCGGGATCACTGATAGGATATATGGCCCTCTCTAAGCCTCCACGAATGTCTGAAGTCGTAATTGGATCAATAGTTGAACATGTATCCACATAAAAGATGAAACAAGCATAGTATGAGTACACAACGTATCCTCGTAAGCATCAGAGGCCGATAACGACAGATAGCATGTAATAGATATAAGAGCCAATTTAACTCACATGTATCCTAAATCCTACGTTGTCATTACAACACACAAGTTAGCCCAGAATATGGCAATTATTTTTTAACACCCAAGTCATCTCAAAACATGGAAAAGCACGTATCATATATAAGAACCAAGTCCACTATACTCTATCTAACTGTTTGAACTCAATCTTAGTCTATTCACATTACATACTTGGATCACAGAAAGGCAACATACAATAAGGTAAAAAAAATCTGATGGCTCATTTATGAGATACAAAGCTCGTCTTGTTGGTGATGTTAGGTCTTAGCATGTTGGCGTGTATTGTGGTGAAACATTCAGTCTGGTGGTTAAGCCAACAACTATCAAGACTGTTCTTAGCTTGTCACTTTCAAAATCCTGGTCCATTCATCAGTTGAATGTCAAAAAATCCATTCTTACATGGCCACTTATAGAAAACAGTATACATGCACCAGCCTTTAGGTTTTCGAGATTCTACTCATCCGAATTATGTTTGCCTTTAAAAAAATTATTTATATGGTTTGAAATATTCTCCCCGAGCATGTTATAATAGGTTTGTAGGATTTATCTCCAAACTGAGTTTCTCCCATAGCAGGTCGGATTAGTCCTTGTTCATTTATAGGAAGGGAAATGACATGACATATATACTTCTATATGTGGATGACACTATTCTCACAACATCATCTACATCACTTCACCAGTCTATTGTGTCCCTTCTTGCGGCAGAGTTTACAATGAAGGACTTGGGTCCTTTAAATTATTTGCTAGGTATTATTGTGACTTAATATGCAGGTGGTCTATTTCTCAGTCAAAAGAAATAAGCTGGAGAAATAATTGAAAAAACCGGGATGTCCTCCTGTAAACCACTACATACGCTGGTTGATACTAAGGCCAAATTGAGTTACTCTACAGGTACTCCATACAACAATTCAACACATAACCGCAGCCTAGCAGGAGCCGTACAATATCTGACTTTCACAAGGCCTGATATTTCCTATGTGGTCCAACAAATGTGTTTACACATGCATGATCCAAAGGAAGATCATATGGGGGACCTCAAGAGAATAATGTGGTATGTTAAGGGTACTCTTCATTTTGGTTTGCATCTGTATAAGTCCTCATTTTCGAGTCTGTCATCCTATACAGATGCGGATTGGGGTGGGTGTTCGGACACACGGAGTTCCAGGATATTACGTATTCTTGGGTGATAATCTCATTTCATGGTCGTCAAAATGACAACCCACGTTGTCTCGGTCGAGCGTTGAGGCAGAATACCGAGGGGTAACCAATGTGGTTGCTGAATTATGTTGGTTCTATAATCTTCTGTTAGAGCTACAATGTCCGATTGAAAAGGCAACCATTGTTTATTGTGATAATGTGAGTGCGATATACATATCGAGTAATCATGTCCAGCATCAACGCACAAAACACATAGAAGTTGATATATTATTTGTCCGAGAAAAGGTTGCACGTGGACAAGTTCGTGTTCCGTGTACCGTCCAGTTATTAGATTGTCGGTATCTTCACAAAAGATCTTCCGCGTGTACTTTTTGATAATTTCAGGAACAGTCTCATCATACGAGAACCTTCCGCTAAATCTGCGGGGGACTGTCCATAATTATCTCAAATCATATATCTTGTAATTCCTTAATTTATTATAATTAGGATTTGATTGTAAATTAGATAACTTAATTTAGAATGATTAGATTAGTCTTCCTTAATGTTAGCATTGTATACTTGTATATATATTTGACTATGGGAATGAAATAAATCAAGGAATCAATTTCCTACTGGAAACATATACACAAGTTCTTTGTTGAAACAAAATGGCGTGAGGAAGACGGTTGGAGCTGTCAAAATTTTAGCTGAAATGGTGAAGTATGGCGGCGAGGCCGAGGGTGATGGAGAACAATAGATACTTTTGTGGATGGTGAAGGTGATAATGAGGAAAAGGGAGTCGTGTGGTGGTGCTGGACAAATTTCAGATTGAAGAATGGAGGAGGGTTGGAAGCTTTCTGAATTGAGATTTAAACTTTGAATTGAAAATCCATCTTAGATTGTTGAAATTACACAAAACTTAAAAAGTATCAAATCACAATTAAGGTTTTGATTTTCTCTAAATTCTTAGTAGACTGATGGCTTATACATAAAGTGCAGGTCACTTTCATAGTAAACAAGATAAAATATATCAAATGACCCTCAACTATACTTGAAAAGTTGAATTCACATTCAAACTAATTGGGCGACATATTATCTTCTGCACAATTAAAAAGCGAACTTATTTACCTTGAAAACTGATGTGGCACAAAATATAAAAATAAATTAAAAAACTCGTTTAAAGTAAACTTATTTATTTTTTTATTGCAAGATTAAGATTATTTTGACCCCAGTTCACCCTTTTATTCTTCATTTTCCTGCCGCCCCCACCCCTCCCCACCTACCCCACGCTGCTGCTTCTTCTTCTTCACGCCCCACCTCAACCTGTCACTTTCTTCTTCATTTTCCCCCACCCTATGAGCTCCGACGAGCAGGTTCTCCACCTTCTCATCCCACGCCTCTTCATCATTTCCCCCACCCCCTTGTGAGTATAAAACTCCAAAGGATGTACGGGGAATAGTAACTACTATTACAAGTGTTATGAAAGGATAATCAATTATGTATTACAATAAACTTGATGCCAACAAGAATTGATGCAACAATTATGTTTTGTGGTCTTGATCTTTATACTTGAATTCGTCTTGAATCTTCTGCCTTGGATCTTCGTTCCGCCAAAGAAGCTCTCGAATCTTGTTAACTCGCAACTAAAAGGTGGCTACTTGGTGACCGGCCGACCATTAGCCTCAGAGTTCTTAGGTTAGGACGATCGGCACGTCGGTTCACCGGACTACAACCAACCGGTCGATCGATTCCAGTTGGCCTGCGGTTCGGGTCGAATCGTCCAACCGGTCCGGTTTCTAATTTTTTTTTCTTTCTAGTATTTATTTTCTATAATATAAACTAAATTCAATTTAAATATGTAATATAATAATATAATATATAATTTAGTTGTATATATTAAAATTGAAACTTTAAAGTTAACTTTTTATTTTATAGTTTATAACTTTATACTTTATAGTTTATAACTTTATATTGTAAATTTGTAATTATACTTTTATTAATTTATTAGATTAGTAGATATAAGTTAACAAATAAGTAATAACAAATTAACAACTAAATAGATAGTAAAATTAAAACTAATGATAAGATGTTAACTTTTGAACTTTCATAATGTTAATAAGAGTACATAATGAAGTAATAATAATTTTATTTACATATTATGCATCCTTTTTGCAAGTTCTTCGTAATCTATAGGTTGATTGAATTGGTTATGCTCCATAGCCTCTAAATCTGGAGTATTAATTCCAGTCCCGCCTTCGCTCCCGCCTTCCAAAATATTGCCTATTTCTTCATCTTCCGGAGAATTAACGTCTCCACATCCTTGATTTCTTCTCTCTGATCTGATCCAATCCCTTAAGCAGACTAACACTTCTAATGTGTTTCCACCCAATGAGTGACGTGTGTCTCCTATTTGATCTCGTGCTTGGCTAAATGCACTTTCAGAAGCCACTGTTGAGATCGACACATTAAGAACATCCCGGGCCATCGCTGCAAGTACCGGGAATTGCCTTTTGTTATCCTGCCACCATTGTAAAGGGTCAAAATTTTTCTTCGCTCCGCTTTTGCAAATAAAATTGCATCTCATCGCAAGATCGGCTTGTGGTTGGTTGTGTTGTAAAAGTGCTCCATATGTCTAAAGACTCTTCTTCATCGTCATCATCATTGAATCCTGCAGGTGTAGACACAGAACCAGAACTAGAAGGAATATTAGTAGCAGAGTTGGTGTTATCATGTAATGTAGCATAATATTCATATAATGTAGTTAAATTAGTATCAAGTTTACTTATGCAATCAAATGAAGATGGAGTTTCTGTTTGACCTATTTCCATATAAGTATATAAACTAAATATTAAATTATGACAATCTACCTTTTAATAGAAGGATTTAAGATCGCACTAATACAATAAACATCGTGAATAGGAAAAAATATTTTTAAACTTTTCAAACATAATCAGAATCGTGATTCAGATATTTCACATTTGATTTTAAACCATAAAGTAAATAGGAAATTTCAGCTATATGAGCTAAAGCATTACAAACTATTGGGTAATAAGATCCTGAAAATTCAACAGGTGTAAAATTTACGTAAAAATTTTAAAAGTTCACCAATTGATTTTCAATGTTCGTCGGTTAACATATACATCACGTTCTTACAATGCGCATTTGCAACATGTGTTATGGGGTCTTTATACTTATAACATTCTTTTAAAAATAAATAAGTATAATTCCACCGTGTAATAATCTCTTCTGGCATGAATTTAGGTCTCAAATTAAATTGTTTACATTTTTCTTTAAATTCTATAATTCTATTTTTCCTATTATTACCCTGAATAACTCCAACAGCTCTTTTGACAAGTTTTATTTCAGGTGAAAATAAATCAAGACCACTTTTAACAATTAAATTATAAATATGACAAGCACAACGAACATGAAATATATCAGGAAGTGGTGGTTGTACTTCCGCTTTTAAAAGATCTACAACAGCATTATTATTAGATGCATTATCGAATGATACACAAAATATTTTATTATAAAGATTATATTTTTGGGCATAAAAACAAATAGTTTCGCTTATATATTTACAAGATGACTTTGATCCTCGCCATACGCAAAAAGCAATAATATGTTTTTCCATTCTAAAATTTTCATCAATCCAATGACAAGTAATTGTTAAATAATCATAACCGTTCAATGCATGTCCAATGTCTGAAGTAAAACTAACATGGCATGGAAGGTTAGCAAACAAATATTGCAAGAAAATAACATAATCATTATGAAGTCTAAAAATATCGGCTCTAGTAGTACTACGAGGAACACCTTTAAAAAAAGGATTATATACTCTTTGAATATATGTAATTAAATATGAAGAAGAAGCAAAAAAAAAGGCAAACAACCTCCGACAATCATTTTTGCTAATTCAATGCGATCTTTTTTTGGATCGTACTTAGCCAACCCCCCAGTTAATGGATTAAGTTGTTGTTGACCGGGTTCTAAATTAGGGACAGCATTCCATTGTGCCGCATGATCGAATTTTATATGTCTAGCTATAGTGCCCCGTCCCCCGTCACCACCCCCTGTCTTATGTTTATAAGTTCTCCCACAAATATTACATTTAACTCTATCGCATCTACAACTTTATCATAAAAGAGCCACACTTTACTCCTTTTTCTTCTTGCATGGTTCTCGTAAAGGAGGTCTACGACCTTGACTACCACTAGCGCATCAACATTGATGAAGGAACACTAGTAGGTGTAGCAGGTTCTTGTTCTTCAAGTTCAACAATATTATCTAATTGAACGTTATCACATTCATTATCTTCTATTCCAAAATCTTCTTGCATTTGATCATAATCTATATTTTGATTAGATGATGAAGAACCTATAGATTTTTTACCCCTTGAACTAGATTTACTGCTGATCCGCTTATGATTCCTTAGTAAAGACATTATAAAATATTTAAATAATCAACAAATAAATATGACAATTTAATAAAATAATTAGAGAATGAAACGAGTGTACCAAACTTCGGGATTCAGAATTCAATAGAAACTCGAAGCTCGAAGTCTTGCGTCTTGCTACTTTGAATTTGAAAACTAATAATATTAATAACTTGAAAATTGATAATAAAGATGATTAAGAGAGTATGAGAATAAGAGAATTGAGAGAAATGTTGTGTGATAAAAATGAAGAAAATGTAGAGAATTTATAGATTTTTAAAGGGTAAAAATGGAATTAAAATAAATAATTAAACAAAACAAAAAACAAAAAAAAATAATAGTGACCAACGGTCGAAATGACCGTTGGCCATGGCCCCGCTTCCCAAATTTCTTCAAGCCCAACGGTCGAAATGACCGTTGGGCAATTTTTTTTTTTTTTGTTACCGGTCCGGTCCGGTCCGGTTAACCGGTAATGGAACCGGTTTTCCAATACCGGGCCTAACCGGTCCGGGCTGTACCGGGTTTTTAAATAACCCGTGCGGGTTGGGGTTGGGGGACAATCCGACCCCCAACCCGGTATGTCCTTACCGGTCCGGTTAAACCACCGGGTCAACCGGTCCGGTTCCGGGTCAACCCGGACCGGTTGACAGGTATACCTGCAACCAATAGACACTAAATCTGGGTTGATGAGACGATTGATTTTTTAATATTTTCTTAAGACAATATTGTCAGTATACATGTTTTGTACAGATGATTTGCAATTTGTCTCCCAAGATAAAACATCAGAGAAATATCACTTGTGCAAAGTAAACAGAAGTGATCCTGGCGAAGAAAACAAACACGAAACGATTTCTAAAGATTGAAAAAGAAGAACTTGTCTTTTTCAATGTTTTGCTCACTATTTTGTATGTTCTATATTGTATTCTTCTTGTCTCACAAATCTGAAAATAAGGCATTGTTATATAGTTTAAAGGATGAGGAGAGGTGTTAATGAGTGTTAATGAGGGCTGTTAAGATGCTCAATGAAAGGCCAAAACGTTCTGGAATAATGTCAAACGTTTCAGCAACTTAATAACATTAAACTGCTCGTTTTTCCCGTTACTGGCAGCTCACTGGTCATCCAATGTGGCGCCTGGACAATTTCTTCTCTGGAAACTTCAGGGACCAAACTGTAAATAAATCAAAATTTGGGGTCCAAAAGATAATATCAGTAGAAGCCCAACAGCCCACGACCTGGGCGGGTGGTGGTGGCGCGCGTGTGGGCCTAGTCTCGAACCCAAGCACACCTAGGTCCTCCCTCCTTCAAACACATGAGTTACCCCTTGGGGTCCCAATCTCTTATTCTGTTTTGAGGCTTATATTATGAACAATTCTTCCTTTTACCACCTATGTGGTAGATTTGTCTCACACCACTCTTTCATGTCTCAAACACCTTACTTTGCAGACCAATATCTCTTTCATTTTTCAACGAAATTTGACGATCTTTGGCCCTACGGTCATCTACTCACTTAGTAGATTATGTACGTATGAAAAACTAAGGTCTCCAACATGTGGAACCATGATGTTTAAGTCATTGAAGATGGGCGGACCCAACCTCCACCAAAGATAAATTTCCAACACCCCTCACCATACGAGCACGTCTTCCACCCCTACCCCCACCCCCTCCCACCCCACGCCTCTTCTTCTTCTTAATGCCTCACCTTCGATGGTCTTCTACTTTTCTTTCTACTTCAAAGCCCATCAAACACAAACATGCAGAAAAGAAAATATTGCAAAAATAAGAAATTGAAGTTTAAATGGAACAGAAAAAATTATTCCAAAAATAAGAAATCGAGTCGCTATGTGATTTTCTGGTTGAAATGCAATCGATATAGATTTTTGGGTATTTGTGGTGGTGGTTTACGGGGAAGAAGAATGTGGTTAATGGTAGCTTTTGTGGTGGCGAATATGGTGTTGGTGGGATAAGAGATGGGGTGATTTAGTGAGGAAGAAGATATAATTATTAGTAGATTTTAATGGTCAATAAAGAATTAATTAGTGTAGAATATAATTAATAAAAAAATCAATGAATAAAGAAAGAAAATAAAAATTATAAGATTTCTGACGTGGCGTTGACGTGGAGCGAGTGTATAACACCTCTCCATATCCAACTGATTATAGATGTATTGGAGACAAATAAATTCACTTTTTAATTAAACAGGAAATGATAGATCATTTGATTAATTTGAGTGTGAATTTGATTTTTCGGATATAATTCAGGGATCATTTGATGTATTTTGCCTAAAAGAAATTTGTGTGATTAGTTTAATATATGGCAAGGTTGGTTGGGGCAAGAGTCAGCGTCGATGTGAGTTTTTTTTTGTTGACGAAGGAACCCGCAGCCGCTACTCTTTCGAGTGAGTTGGGAAGAAGATGAGAAGGGGTCTTCGAAATACCTTCTTTTTTTAATTAGTTGGACTAAAAACCCACATGCTCTTTTTCATTTGTTATTTTTGCCAAGTCATAGTGTGAGCAGTCCACGCATTACAACATTTTGGCTGGTTTGTCAGAAAGTGTTTAATAGGAACTAGTATTAATTGAAGTGCCAAAGTGGAAAATTATGATAACTTTAAAGGACTACTTATGTATTTGCCCTACAAATTATATATGTTGAAATCTTTGTTTTTTCTTTCCACCGATTTTCTAATTCCCTGTTATCCGATGTGCGTTAAAGCTCCTTTTCTTTTTCATCTTGAAAAACAAATGTTTTATTATATTATTTTTCAAGAAATATGCTTCCTTGTCTTTAATTGATTATTGCTCCAAAAAGATGGAATCACCCACCCCAGGAGCCCCCATCCCGGTCTGACAGGTCTGTGAAGGAGGTAAATCATGGTGATTCAATTAATTTCAAAAGTTAGATCAGTACCACGCTGCGCACAAGGGGTCCTCTTTTATTTCAAGAAGAAACCCCCCACACTGTCGCTGACGGGATTCGATCATTGGTCATTGCTCCAAATATCCCCTTGAACCCAATTGAGTTGCCCAAGTGGACGCCTTTAATTGATTATTATGTACAATATATATAATGTTACATAATTATTTACATGGATACAAACTAGGTAACTAATCTTCCTAATTATAATATAATATAAATTTACCTAATATAAAAGATATACAAAGATACAGAAACATTCAGGAAATATTCTATCACACCCCCGCAGTCGAAGCAGGAGGCTCCCGTACGTTGAGACTGGCTCGGAAATTATCAAAAAGTATGTGCGAAAGTCCTTTAGTAAATATATCAAAAAGGACACGAACTTGTCCATGAGCCGCTTTTTCACGTACAAAGTAAATATCAATTTCAATGTGTTTAGTGTGCTGATGCTGAACGGGATTGCCAGAGAGATATATTGCACTGACATTATCATAGTAGATCAATGTAGCCTTAATAATTGGGAAGTGAAGTCCCAGCAGAAGGTTGTGTATCCAACAAGACTCAGAGACAATATTCGTGACGGTACTAGATCGAGATAGAGTATGTTGTCTTTTAGAAGATCAAGAAAACAAGTTATCTCGTAGGAATACACAATAACCTGAAGTGGATCGACGAGTGTCCGAGCAGACACTACAGTCAGCGTCAGAATAAGAGGTGAGATCAGAGAGTGTGTACTTATACAGGTGGAGGCCGAAGTGAAGAGTACCTTATACATAACAAAATATGTTTGAGTACATTCATATGTGCATTCGTCGGGTTGTGCGTATGTAAGCATATTTGTTGCATGGTAAATGATATATCTGGTCTCGTGAAAGTGAGATATTGTAATGCTTCTGCTAAACTATGATAGTGAGTTGGGTCGGCATATAGAGAACTCGAAGAGGCACTAAGTTGGAATTAGTGTCCACCGGTGTGGGCCGATTTGCAAGATGTCATGCCTACTCGATCAAGGATCTCTTCAGCGTACTTTCTTTGATAAAGAAATAAGCCACATGCATGGCTCATAACAGCAATGCCTAAAAATAGCTTTGGGGCCCAAATCCTTCATAGCAAACTCAGAGGCAATGAGTGACATAATGGATCGGCGAAGTACATCAAAAGATGTAGTGAGGATGATATCATCAACATATAGTAGGATGTATGCGATGTCATTACCCTTACTATAGATGAACAGTGAATGATCAGATTTGCTATGTTAAAAATCAATAACGGATACAAAATCAGCATACCATTGGTACCATATATGAAGAGCCTATTTCAGTCCATAGAGTGGTTTCTTCAAAATACACACATAATCTGGATGAACTGAATTCTTGAATCTCATAGGTTGATGCGTATATACGATTTCATAAAGGTCCACATGCAAGAAATCATTTTTGACATCAAGTTGATAAATAGGACAAGATTTGGATAAAGCAATACTAAGAACGGTCCGAATAGTCATCGGTTTCACCACCGGGCTGAATGTTACATCACAATCCACTCCCACATGTTGAGACCTATCATCACCTATAAGATGGGTCTTGTGCCTCTTAAAATAACCATCAGATTTTTTTTTATGTCAAAAAATTCACATAGAACGAATGATATTAGCATCAGGAGGACGAGGTACTAAATCTCACGTCTTATTTTCAATAAGAGTATTATATTCACCAATCATTGTATTTTTCCAATAAGGATCGGACAAGGCATCTTTCAGATTACGAGGAACATGGGAAGGGGCAACCGAATTGGATAAGTTGAATAGTCATTTGGGTTTAGAAATGTCGTGCATAGCACGGGGTTGAGGGTGCCATTAGGGGTTGGACGAGATCGGGAAGGGGTGGCCGAGATATGGCAGCGGGATTTGGAATAAGCCCATGAGTGAGGGGTGGGACCGAGATGGGGCAGTGGTGTCGGGGAGAGAGGGGTTGGCCGAGAGGCAGCCAAGACGGAAGGCTGAGAAGAGCTATTATGAGACTCCCATTGTGAGGTTGGGTGGACTGCTCACCTCGGGACGACGGGTTGGTTGTTGGTGATTGTGACGACTGATTTTGCAAGTGATGAATTAAAAGGAGATTTAGGACATCATTTAGGAAGTCAAAGGAATTTAGAGGTGGACAATTGAGTTTAGCAAAGTTGAATTGGGACTCATCGAATATGACATGCTTAGAAATGATTATTCAGCTTGACAAGTCGTAACAATTGTAACCTCGATGATTGGGATAGTAACCAAGAAAGACACACGAGGATGATTGATCGGTGTATTTTATATACACTTTTTGAATCGTTTTTAGTTAGTCTTTTGTCCCTTTTTGTACAAATATGTGTCGTATTAGGATAGATTTTCTTTCTTTTGAGTTAAAGTGGTTAAAATGGCCCAATGGCAGAAAAGGAGCGAAAAAAGGGCAAAAGTGGAGGATCCAGAGCTTAAAAGCAGAGAAAGTGGCGAACGAGGCACGGACACGGGCCGCGGCGCCCAATATCCAGAAGGCCGCAGAAGTTGCAGCGCCGCGGCGCCTCTATACAGCAGAGTGCAGGGCCGCGGCGCCAAATCATCCGAAACATCGCAGAAGTTCCGGCGCCGCGGCGCCGATAGCAGGGCCGCGGCGCCGACGCGGGAAAATCAGGTTTTTAGATGAATTTCTGGGCCAGGCCTGAAGGAAAAGTTTGAGGCGGTTTTGAGCCTATAAAAGGAGAACCCTAGGCAGTTTTCAAGGGTTCCCTTTCTTGCACAAACACAAGATTCTTGGATTGAAGATTGGAGACCTTAATTTAGTAATTTTCTTTTCTTTCTTTCTTTATTTCAGTTTTCATGTTGGATATTGAATTAGTTCTTGTCATGTCAATGGCTAGGAACTAATTCTTTTATAGGGCTTTCCATGTTAAATCACTAGAACCTTATATTATGAATTGATGCATGTTTATGGTTATTCTTCTTATTGTTGAGATTTACCCAATAATTGCTTTGAATGCTTGGTAATTAATTGATCACTAATTATCATTATTTATATGATTTCTAATCAAACTTCGAAAGGAGGAGGTTGTGAATATGATGTAAGTTGGGTAGACATATTTTGGATTGGGGATGAAAACACCTCAATTACTTATGTAGCGTTAATGAGAGGTTTAAACACCTAATTTTACGCATGGCGCGTGACGGTTAACTAGGTTTTTGGTCTTAATCCTCCTATAGAGTCATCCTTATCACCGAAAGGTAGAAAGGAGTGATACTGGGGTTGAGTGTTTATATAGCCTTAACGGGAGTATATAAAACGATTTCGTAAACCTGCTAGCTCTAAAAGAAGAGGAACCATAATTCATTGCATTAATAAGTAATATAAGCGGATAGTTGAGGAGACGTGGAAGCCCTATTTCCATCACTACTGAAGTAAACACATTAGTTAAATTAGTATTTATAATTGTTAGTTATAAACAACAAAATCAAATATCGGTTACCAAATAGATACCAAAAGATAGATAATTGGTACTTGAACACTAATCCTTGTGGACGATATTCGGTCTTACCAAGACTATATTACTTGTCACGATAACGTGCACTTGCGTTAAAGTGTGTGCATCTTTTCGCGCATCAAGTTTTTGGCGCCGTTGCCGATGATTAGGCATAGTTCAATATCAATTTTATCTATTTTTTAATTTCTAATTTGGTTTTTAATTTTTTTTATTTTTACGCTTTTTTTTATTATTTTTCGGTAAAAATCAGGGTGCCGTGATCTGTTTGTCTGTTTTTGATCTGTTTCAGGAAATCAGTTTATGCGAAGGAGAAGAGGGGCAGACACTCTTGTTCCCTTCAATCCAGAGATTGAGAAAACACAGAACCGAGCAGAAAGAACCGGATTGCGGCGCTTTAATTGAGATGGACGGCGTCCAAAACAACAATATGATGAGAGAAGGGTTAGGTGAGAATCAACCTAACCAAGGAATGCCTCGGCGAGTACCTATGGATGTCGAGGAAAGAGTTCAAGTCCAGGCAGAAAGAAGCTTGGGAGACTACGTGCTGCCGAGGGTGAGCGAACGCAGAGCGTGTATTAGGCTCCCAACAATAGGAGCGAATAACTTTGAGATCAAACCGGCGATTCTAGGCATGGTGCAGAACACAGTGCAATTTGGAGGACTGCCATCAGAGGATCCACATATGCACATAGCTAATTTCTTGGAGCTATGTGCAACTTTCAGATATAACGGCGTTACTGATGATGCCGTCAGATTGAGGCTTTTTCCCTTCTCACTCAGGGATAGAGCAAAAGTATGGTTAAATTCCCTGCCAGCTGATTCGATTTTTACATGGCAAGAGCTGGCACAAAAATTTCTAGCCAAATTCTTTCCCCCGTGCAAAGCAGCGAAATTGAGAGGGGAGCTGAATAATTTCTACCAAGCAGATGGAGAGTCACTATACGAAGCTTGGGAGAGGTTCAAAGATTTACAGAGAAAGTGTCCACACCATTGTATTGAGTTGTGGAACTTGGTCCACATCTTCTATAACGGGCTGAGCGGTACAACAAGAACAATTATAGATGCAGCAGCAGGTGGGACATTCATGAGGAAAACAGCCCACGAGGCTCACGAATTATTAGAATACATGGCCACCAACAACCATGTCACAGAAGATAGACCAATGAGTGGGAGTAGAACAGTGGGAGTCCACGAGATAGATGCCATCGCTGCCTTGAATGCCCAAGTGGCCCTTTTGACGAAACAGTTGCAGCAACACATAATATCAGTAAATGCAGTGCAGATACCTAAGAGCTGTGAAATATGTGGTGGCCCACATACATTCGATAGGTGTCCTTCAGCTGATCCTAATAATATGCCAATCGAGCAGGCAGAGTGTCAGGCCGTGGGTAACTATCAGAGGCCCCAAAACAATCCATACTCCAACACATACAATCCAGGGTGGAGGAATCACCCAAATTTCTCATGGAAAGGAGACCAGGGGCAGCAGAATCAATATAGAGGCCAGTACCAAAGCCAACAGCACCACAATCAGCAGCCATTTACTCAGGCCTCACCTTCTCAACAATTTAATACACCTGTTCAGCCAGAAAAGCCAGACGAGCTGAGAGCAGCTTTGTTGGCACTCACCAACGCCCAGACCCAGTTCGTGACAGAAGCTAGATCCTCGTTCAGGAACTTGGAAACACAAGTGGGTCAGCTAGCAAAGCAATCGAACAGCAGGCAACAGGGTACACTGCCAAGCAACACAGAGATGAATCCGAAAGAACAATGCCAGCGATGCGGTTGAGAAGTGGTAGCAATTGGAGAAGAATACCTCACCGATGGTTGAACAACGGGCAGGGATAGAAAAAGAGAAGGTGGTTGAATCTCGCCCAGTAGTAGAGAAAACTCCAGAGAAGGAGTATACAGAGAAGATCCCATTCCCCCAGAGATTACAGCGGAAGGCAGTTGATAAACAATTCTCCAAATTCTTGGAGACATTCAGAAAGCTGCATATCAACATACCTTTTATAGAGGTATTGGAGCAAATGCCCTCCTATTTCAAATTCATGAAGGAGATCTTGGGGAAGAAGAAGAAACTGGCGGATTATGAGATGATAGCACTAACGGAGGAGTGCAATGCTATCTTGCAAAAGAAGTTGCCCCCTAAACTAAAAGACCCAGGGAGCTTTACACTACCTTGCACAATTGGCAGGGTGACATGCAACAGGGCTCTGTGCGATTTAGGGGCAAGTATAAATCTGATGCCTTTATCGGTATTTAAACGGTTGGAGTTGGGTGAGGCCAAACCAACCACGGTGAGCCTGCAGCTGGCCGATAGGACAGTGGTTCATCCAAGAGGGAAGATTGAGGACGTGATTGTTAAAGTAGGGGAAAAAAAAATTCCTGCGGACTTCCTCATTCTTGACATGGAAGAGGATGCAGAAATCCCTATCATATTGGGGAGACCATTCCTGGCGACAGGGAGAGCCTTGATCGATGTAGAAAGAGGAGAGCTGAAATTGAGGGTAGAGAATGAAGAAATGGTGTTTAAAGTATTTAAACACATCATTGAGCCACCAACCATGAGCAGGTTCTTTGCAATCAGCACCATCAAACCCCCCTGTGAGCCAGTACAAGTCAAACCTAGGGAGATGAGCCCACAAAAGTAGGTATGTGATGCCGAACCTCCACAAAAGAAGGTATGTGTTCCTGAACCTTCCCTTGACGATAATGCTAAGAGGAGAAGAAGAAAACGAAAAATGTGGAGAAAATGGATTGGTTGTGGGGTTAATCCACCCCATATTTATTGAGTTAAGGAACTTGCGTCCGGCTAAAAGACGTTAAAGACAGCGCTACTTGGGAGGCAACCCAAGGTATTTTGATTTATTTTACTTTAATATAGTAGTTTTTATTAAGAACGGTCTCACGGAGGTAGTGTTTATGTTGTGATTGACAGGTGTAGGTCAATGAATTGAAGGGCGAAAAACAAGCACAGGATTTCGGAAAAAGCGGGTAGGTGTGTGGCGCCTAGGAAGCGCGTAATGGCTGAAGTTTACAGCGTCGCGGCCAGAAGCGGCGCGGCGCGCCAAAAACCAAAAAAATTGCCAAGTCTAGGCGTCGCGGCGCAGAAATTCCTGAAGTAGTGCAGAAATTAGGCGCGGCGCTGCCGGAAATCCAGAAAGTAATAAAACGCCCAAAAATCTGATTTTCCCCAATTTCAAACCAAAACCTAACCTTTCTTCTCCAACAAAACCCACGAAAATTCAAACCTCACCCACAAATCTTCCATAAATCAAACCCAAACACAACCAAAAACTCTTAAAGTCCTTAAACCCTTAACCATTTCAACCAATAAAACCTCATCAAAGTGCCTCAAATCACCATTAGAAGCAAGAAAACCTTGAAGAACACCGTCAAAAAGGTAATCTTCATTCTTTTTTGAAAGCTTTCAGTAGTCAAAGGAGGTAGTAGTTTGGAGAAGTGTTGCATTGTTGAAGTAGTTGGGGTGCTGAAAAATTAGTTGTGAAGTTTAGAGGAGGAGTATACAAGGAGGGTGTGGGTATTGTGTAGTACATGAGTTGGAGTTTGGGGGTGTTAGTATTGTAGCTGCTAATTGTTGTGTGATTGTGTTGGGGAACATTTGTGATACTAAGTTTGTAAGCTGCAAAAAGTGATTTAACCATGTCCGCCGGAAAGAGAAGAGCCTCCATATCCACCTCAGCCCCGCAATACGATGATACTAGGTTCGTGAGCCATCAAGTTTATGAAAGATACAAAAGGCTTAGTACCAGACCCTTAATCTCTGAAAGAGGAATGGACTATCAGAGGGAGTCGCTTGGGGAGGAGGATGTCTATGAGCCCATTCGGGCAATGATTGAGATGATGGGGTGGATGAGATTTGTAAACCCGGAAAAGATAGCACCAATGAACACAGCGATGGTGCGTGAATTCTATGCTAACTTTCCGGAGATGGTGGAAAATAAATGCTTTATAAGGGGAATATATATGCCTGTGACGGCAGGAGTGATAAATATGTCTCTAAAAACAGCAGATGTTGAAGAAAGGGGTGACGACCGAAGCTACTTCAGACCATGGTCGAGAAGCACCAAAGATCAATCGACGCCATTGCGAACCTGATGAGCTACCCCGGGCTGCATTTGATATTGCAAAAATGGGTCAAGAGGATCGGCGGTGTCGGTTCAACAAAACAACGGGGTTGGCTATATTTCATCGATGCTCGATCCCATCAACGCACTTCACCAGAGTGCGTAAGATAGGATTAATTGATATATGGAATCATGACGGGGAAAACGATTGATGTGGTAAAGAGATAGTGCAAAGTATTGAAGAAATCAGCAGGTTGGTAACAACAGGTGGATTGGGACATGGCTCACTTATCACTAATTTATGCCACGAATGGGTCCCACCCTACCCACTGACACTAATGAGAGAAACCAACTGCCTGTGTCATATGGGATAGTGCACTCTTTTCCAGACCCAAGCCCCCCAGCAGCAAGAAGAAGAGCACAACCACCACCACCAGCAGCAGCAGAGGCCGCAATGAACGAAGATGAGCCTGAAATAGAGGCTCAATATGCGCAGGCTGGCAGCCACCAGCCAACCACAGAATCAGAACCTCTAGTGCCTATGATGGAGCAGTTGCTCCAAAACCAGAGAATGATGATGCAACATTTCGACACAGTAATACAAGGACAACATGAGTTGAGACAAGGGCAACAAGAATTGAGGCAGGAGCAACAACAGTTGCACCAGCAGTTTGACGAGATGAGTTCCCTGTTCAACCAATGGTCGATGCATTATCCACCGCCACCACCACCATTTTAAAACCAAGTCTGTAAGTGTCTTGTTTCTTTTATTGTCTTTGAGTCTACACACATTGGGGACAATGTGTGATTTAAGTTTGGGGGGGTGTCTTATATTTTGTTCTTATTGTTATAGTATGTTTAAGTCTTTTTGTTGTTTTTATGTATTTTTGAGTCACAAAAAATTTTCTTTTTGAGTCATAATTTGTCTGTCAAAGATCATGCATGCTGTAGTTACTAGAAAACACCTAGTGAAGTAAGGTGGAATAATGTAATGGAATTAAAAGCAACTATCTAAACACTTAGGTTAAATATGCCAAAAACTCAAAAAAAAAATCTGTCTATTTGGAGTTTCTTGCTTAGATTGTGCATGATAAATGATTAAAACCTATGTGTTATGATTTCTTGCTATTTGAGGCGAAATAGTTAGGATATGCATGTTTAGGGAGATGACTCAGGTGTTTCTTTGTTAGCCAATTCTTACCACTCTTTTCTATCCCTGACTTTAAAAATATCCCTAGTCAGCCCCATTGAGCCTTAAAAATTGAACTTTTTCTTTGACACCCTATATTCCCACAATTGTGTCATAAGTAGAAATGTGAAATAGTTGGAATAAAGTGTGTTAAAAAAGAGACAAAAAGAGTAAACAAAAGTGATGCACCCCAATAAAAAAGTAATAAGAAATAGGCAAAAGCCTAAGTTTGGGGGTGCTTGTTATTATAATACACTTCACTCTCCCAAAACAAAAGAGGGGAAAGATAGATTTGAAGTGAAGAAAAAGGGAAAAATTGAAAAGCTAAAGAGCTTATGGTACACAAAAATGAGCCTAAATGCCTATTTTTACCTACACATGCCTAAGCCTACATTACAACCCTTAAAAGTCCTGAAGATCTCTTAGATGCATATCTATGATTAGTGGAGAATAGCAAGTGAAAATGCCATAGGATTTTTGAATTTTACAAGCATGATTCAGTATGTGATTTCCATTAAGCATGATAAAATGAGTTTGCGAAATATCTAGCTTAATGTGTTTAGTATGCTAAAATTTCATGATATATGTTCCTGCATATTGTTCTGCTTATCTTCATGTTTTTCTAAAGTAACATCAATGCGGAAAAAGTGATCAATGTCATTGAGTCTGTTTATTTTTCTTTTTCTTGAGTTTTTATTTCTTTCTTTTTTATCTTTGCTCGAGGACGAGCAAAGGTTAAGTTTGGGGGTATTTGATCGGTGTATTTTATATACACTTTTTGAGTCGTTTTTAGTTAGTCTTTTGTCCCTTTTTATACAAATACGTGTCGTATTAGGATAGATTTTCTTTCTTTTGAGTCAAAGTGGTTAAAATGGCCCAATGACGGAAAAGGAGCGAAAAAAGGGCAAAAGTGGAGGTTCCAGAGCTTAAAAGCAGAGAAAGTGGCGAACGAGGCACAAACACGGACCAGCGCCGCGGCGCCTCCTGCAGTCGAGAACTGGCGCGGCGCTTGATATCCGTAAGCGCAGAATTTGCAGCCGCGCGCTATACGAAGTGAGTGGCGCGGCGCCAAATCATCCGAAACATCGCAGAAGTTCCGGCGCCGCGGCGCCGATAGCAGGGTCGCGGCGCCGACGCGGGAAAATCAGGTTTTTAGACGAATTTCTGGGCCAGGCCTGAAGGAAAAGTTTGAGGCGGTTTTGAGCCTATAAAAGGAGAACCCTAGGCAGTTTTCAAGGGTTCCCTTTCTTGCACAAACACAAGATTCTTGGATTGAAGATTGGAGACCTTAATTTAGTAATTTTCTTTTCTTTCTTTCTTATTTCAGTTTTCATGTTGGATATTGAATTAGTTCTTGTCATGTCAATGGCTAGGAACTAATTCCTTTATAGGGCTTTCCATGTTAAATCACTAGAACCTTATATTATGAATTGATGCATGTTTATGGTTATTCTTCTTATTGTTGAGATTTACCCAATAATTGCTTTGAATGCTTGGTAATTAATTGATCACTAATTATCATTATTTATATGATTTCTAATCAAACTTCGAAAGGAGGAGGTTGTGAATATGCTGTAAGTTGGGTAGACATATTTTGGATTGGGGATGAAAATACCTCAATTACTTATGTAGCGTTAATGAGAGGTTTAAACACCTAATTTTACGCATGGCGCGTGACGGTTAACTATGTTTTTGGTCTTAATCCTCCTATAGAGTCATCCTTATCACCGAAAGGTAGAAAGGAGCGATACTGGGGTTGAGTGTTTATATAGCCTTAACGGGAGTATAAAATGAGTTAGTAAACCTGCTAGCTCCAAAAGAAGAGGAACCATAATTCATTGCATTAATAAGTAATATAAGCGGATAGTTGAGGAGACGTGGAAGCCCTATTTCCATCACTACTGAAGTAAACACATTAGTTAAATTAGTATTTATAATTGTTAGTTATAAACAGCAAAATCAAATATCGGTTACCAAATAGATACCAAAAGATAGATAATTGGTACTTGAACACTAATCCTTGTGGACGATATTCGGTCTTACCAAGACTATATTACTTGTCACGATAACGTGCACTTGCGTTAAAGTGTGTGCATCTTTTCGCGCATCAATGATCGAGGTTGAAGCTTGTTGATTTTAGTGGATGGATAAGGGGGTAGCATATATATCCGAAATTTCATAAATGCTTATAGGAAGGATCCAAAAGATAGAGAATTTGAGCGGGTGACTTGTGTTTGAGAGACTTATTTGGGAGAATGTTCAAGAGATAGGTTGTCATTGAGAGGGCGAAATGCCAAAAATAGGGGGATAGAGGCGTAGGCAAGGAGGGCACAAATTAATTTGTTTATGGTTCTAATTTTTCGTTCGGCCTTTTCATTTTGTGGAGAGGTGTGTGGACATGAAAAATGTAAAACAAGTCCGTGTTTGGCGCAGAATATTTTGAATTGTTGATTATCGAATTCCCTCCCGCTGTCACATTGAAGACATTTGATATTCTTTTCAAATTGTGTTTTTATTAAAGCACTAAAGGAAGAAAAAGTATAATAGACTTTGGACTTATTACCAATGGGAAAGGTCCACAGAAAATTGGAATAATCATCCAAAAACAACACATAATTATATGCTCGGCCGTGCTTAAAATAGAAGAAGTTCATAAATCACTGTGTATTATATCAAATGACATTAAAGTACATGTGGGTGAAGAATAGAATGACAGTTTGATAAGTTTTCCAAAAACGCAAGATTCACAAACAGGAGTATTGGAGACAAGTTTGCAATCAATAAATTTATTTTCGCTAAGGGAGCGTATAACAGAATCTCATGGATATCCTAATCTATTATGCCATAAAAAAGATGAAAGAGTAGCAAAGGTTGATTGAGAGGAGGTTGGATGGTCGACGATGGTGGTGATAGGATAAAGGTCTCCGGTATTATCACATTTCATTATTTGCATGCCTGTCATAAGGTCCGTCACATAAAAACTAAAATGATCAAATTCAAGAGAAATATTATTGTCGTTTGTGAAATGACGCACAAAGATTAGATTTTTGATAAGTTTCAGGGCATGAAGGACATTGTTTAAAACTAACGGCGGATGTTGTGGGGAGAGGGATGAGTGTTCGTAACCTCGAATGGGAATGCCTTGTCCACTACCAACAATAATATTTCGATTTAAATTGCTCATATTGATATAAGACGAGAGAGTACCTTGGGATGCCGTCAAATGAGATGTGGCGCCAGTATTCATGTACCAACTGTCGTCTGGAACGTTGAGAGACATCGTGTTCATAGCCTCCTCAATATCTATCAGTGTGTAGATTGAATGAGAAGAGACATATGCATTGTATGTGTTACACCCCGTATTTACAGGACATGTTTTAAGAACGTACGTGAGAATCCCAAATGTTAAGATTTGAGACTTGTAAAAATTTATCGGAATTATGGAATTATCGGAAAACGTAATATTGTGACGAATGGGAGGGCGACACGTGTCACCCCCCCCCCCCCCCCCGTATGTTGTCTTGGACGAAATTAAGTATGGGTATAAGGGTCATTTGACCATTTCTAAGATGACAAGTCTTGCAAGTAGTAGAGCTTGATATTATTGACTTGGTCAATGGGACCACTTAGCATGATATTTAAAAGAGGTGCATCCAAACCACACATATGTATTAATCTTAGCCCTCCATGTTGCTATATAAGGATACTAGTAGCAAGACAAGGGTTCTACACTTAGAAAATTTTCATGAAATTTGTTCTTGTCTTCTTCTTGCTCTCGGGTTCAAGGTTTTAAAAAGAGAAAAAAATTTGTTTGTTGTTCTTTAAGCTCCAAACTTTAAACCAAGGTTCATGAGGGTATTGTAAGGGTATCTCAATAGAAAGATCCCGGAAAATTAGCGTTTTCGTATTAGTCGCAAGGTGAAAACCTAGTTCCTTTTCAAGGTTTTGATTGGAAGATTTTAGGGAAGTGGTTTGTGATATTCTAAGGGTCTCAAGGGGCAGATTGAAGTGTCAAGAAGAGGCCCTAAGTTGCTAAGGAGCGACTTTGGATTTGATGTTGGATTAAGACTCGTTGAGGTAACACTCTTGTTCTCTTAAAGTGTTACAAGATTATTTATTGTTGTTAGCCTTACATTTTACTAGCATGAAGTATATGTGTTGAAGTTTTATAAGTGTTATGGATTGTTGTAGCCTAAAATCCGAAATGACATATTAGCCATTTGAAGTTGGATTACAATTTGGTCGTATTTAGAATAGTCGCATGTTACTTACTTGAAGATTATAGTAGTTATAATCGATTGCGACTTGATATCATGTTATGATAACAACTTGGATTGAAAAGTAAATTGGATAAGAATTGGTATTGTTGTATCCCAAGATTGCCGGATTTACACTTGTTGTTGTATTAGTTTGATATCAATTGTGAGGCGGAATTTTACACGTCTAGTAGGCGTGTAATCCCCTATTGTTAATTGCATTGTTGGGCCTTAAATGTGGCGTGTTTAGTTATTGAATTCGGCCTTGAAAAAGGTGGCAAAGTATGTAGAAACAAAGGAAGTCTTTGTCAGATTTTCCGTAGAATTTAGTGACTTAGCACCTAGAATATTCTACGTTTGAAGTAAGAAGTTAATGGACGTATTATGGCCATTATAGGTTGAAGTACTAAGTATAGCGTATTCTACTTGAAGGATGGAATAGCTATCAAGGTGGAAGTACTTTGGAGCATTTTGCTACTTGTCGATAATCGTCGCGAGGTATGTGAATCTCTTCCTTCCTTTGGCATGATTCTATGTATGGAATATACATGTGGTATTATTTCATGTTCCCTTCTACTCTTAGAGGTTAAGAGGTATGTATGTGATTTACTCTATGTAAAGGTTATGTCTAGGTTACCCTAAGTTCTTACCAACTCTTATGGGGGATGTTGGTAAGAGTCGTTAGGAGGTATTTGGAGCTAAGTTGACTTGGCAAATTTTAAGGCACGAATGAGAATAAGTATTGAACAAGCCATTGCAGCGTTAATAAAGGAAAATGTAATGACAATTGATTATATTAAAATGAGTAGAATTCTCCATCTGCATAGAAACTAAGATAAGACAATTGTATTACATTTTCTAGATCATGGCTACTTGAATAAGATCGTTATAAATAAGTATAACTTATTCACAACGCACCAAAGTATATGTTACTTAATTT
Organism: Przewalskia tangutica; assembly: GCA_029844215.1. Taxonomy (NCBI): domain Eukaryota; kingdom Viridiplantae; phylum Streptophyta; class Magnoliopsida; order Solanales; family Solanaceae; genus Przewalskia; species Przewalskia tangutica. Next base: position 85,023,115 of record CM056735.1, on the reverse strand, counting down.
AAAAGAGTTTACGTATGAAGTTTTTAAGACTAAGAACCTTGAATTCTTAAAAGGTTAAGAAACTTGATTTCTAAAGTTAAGAGACTTGAAGTATTTTAAAAAGTTATGTAACTTGATTTGAAAGTATAAGTCTCTTGGTTATAAAAGGAATGAATTTGTCTAAGACATAAAGAGTTATAACGGCTTTATGGGAAGTTGGTTATAACAACTTTATGGAAGATTAAAAGAATGGTTTTCTTCAGTAAGGTAAGCAAAGAAATGATTTGAAATAAAGAAGGGCAAATTGTTTTAAAAGTACCAATTGCTTAAGGTTTTTAAAAAAAGAAGTCACTTGATTTAGAAGCCGGTAATTGTATTTCTAAAAAGGTATTGTGACTTGTCTTAAAAAGTAGATATGACTTGATACTACGGTTGTTAGTATCTTGGAAGTTTCATTTGAAAAAGAGTCATTCTAAAGGAGTAGAGGTACGTAGTACATTGGGTTAAATTCCCGGATTCTATATGACATTACCGCGTCCCAGGAATGGGCCGAAAGATACCTTTATGGGCGGACTATATGACTTTACCGGCGTCGAGAATGGGTCGGGCAAGATACCTTTATGGGCGACTATATGACTTTACCGCGTCGAGAATGGGCCGGGCGATACCTTTATGGGCGACTATGTGATTTTACCGCGTCGAGAATGTGCCGGGCAAGATACCTTTATGGGCAGACTATGTGACTTTACCGCGTCGAGAATGGGCCGGCGATACCTTTATGGGCAGACTATGTGACTTTTTACCGCGTCCCAGAATGGGCGGGCAATATACCTTATGGGCAGACTATGTGACTTTACCGCGTCAGAATGGGCGAGGCGATACCTTATGGGTAGACTATGTGACTTTACCGCGTCGAGAATGGGCCGGCAAGAAACCTTATGGGCGACTATGTGACTTTATCGCGTCCCAGTTGGGGTAGTATAGGCGTCCCTCCATAAAGGGCCGGATTATGTTATGTAAGGTAAGTAAGTTATATGGTAATGAACTTGATGATTTTCCTAAGTATGTACGTAAGAAAGTGACTATAATATTTATTGAAAAATGGGAAAAGATAATAAGGTATGATTAAGTTCACGAGATGGTAATGACATGGTAGGTTCAGGTATTTACCCTTTTTATACTTACCCCTGTCATGCTTTTATACATATATGTTTTGTTTACTATACCTTATTTCCGTTCCATATTCTGCACTGTTGTCTGTTATCGACCCGGGCTGCGTTCATGCCGCAGTATTAGGTGCCTGAGTTAGTGATCCTTGCTCTTAGGATCTCGGTTCAGTTTTTGGGAAAAAGCTCCATTTGCTTCGGAGGCTTATCTCTTGGTACGGTTTCCCCTGTGGTTGTAGATTCATGTATATTCAGGGGTATGGTGGGGCCCTGTCCCGCCAATGTTGTTATGTTAAAACTCTTAGAGGTTTGTAGTTACATATTGTGGGTCAGTTTGTAAAGGAAATGAGGCAACTGCTTCGGTTGTAAATATATATGTCCAGGAAGGTAGCCCTATCGGCTAACCTGTTGTTTTACTTCTGTTGTTTTATTTTATAATTTTCATGTATGTTCATTGATTATCTCGATGTATACTGTAAGGGTGCCTGGTAGGGCACGATGCGAGCCCGGTCGGTCGTGACAAAAGTGGTATCGAGCGATTAGTCCTCGGAAAGTGTCTACGCACCGTGTCTAGTAAGTCTTGATTATCGGTGTGTTGCACCACATCTATAATCGTGAGGTTGCAGGACATTTAGGATTGGTTTCTATTCTTCTCTTTGAGATCGTGCGAGAGTGTCATAGTAGGTTGAATCCTCTCCGACCTATTCGTGGTAATGATTATGCCTCCACGGCGACGAGGCCCGGGAGAAGGGCAAAGCAGTGAGTCGCTAATGGTGCATAGGGTTACCAGACCGGCACGGACTATGCCTGAGGTAGTAGGCGGATCGGTGAGTTCAGCCACGCGGTATTAGAGAGCGAGAGCGGCAGAGCTCCAGAGGTTCCGTGCGAGCCTCGAGCCTGTGAGGCGAGTTTAGAGATTATGGAGAGCAGATCGGCTATTGACTAACATAGTGGTAGGCGGCACGGGAGAGCAGGTAGCTAACCCTAGAGCCGACAGTTTGAGGATTCGGGATTTTCTGGGTTGTAGTCCACCCGAGTTCTATGGTTCGAGGTCTGAGGAGGATCCGCAGGAGTTTATTCGATAGTTACAGCGGACTATGCAAGTGCTTAGGGCCTCGGAGACAGAGTTAGTTGTGTTAGCTTCTTACCGGTTACGCGATATTGCGTTGAACTGGTTTGAGTCTTGGGAAATGTCGAGAGGTGTGGGTGCTCGTCCAGCAGTTTGGGATGAGTTCACGGAGGCCTTTCTTGATCACTTTTTTCCTCCTGAAATGAGGAGAGCCCGTGTTGATAGGTTCTTGTCATTGAGGCAGAATGGGAGGACTATCAGAGAGTACAGCCTGGAGTTTGACTCCTTGGCCAGGTATGCGCACACCATTGTAGCTGACATGGCGGATAGAGTTTATCGTTATGTGATGGGGCTAGACCGTCATATGATTACTGCATGCTTGGGGGTGGCCCTTCAGCCAGGTATGGATATTGCCAGGCATATGCGCAGGGGATAGAGGATAGAGAGAGGGAGGATCAGATGGACTCGAGCGCGAAGGCAGGGGCAGGTCTCGAGCGATTTTGAGGCGGGCGGCCTCGTGAACTAGGTCTACATTGCGGCCAAGACCGAGTGCTCCTCCACGATTTTCCGGCGGGGTTTTACAACCAGGAATGCAGGGCGGTCAGTCTATAGAGCAGTCTCGGGGAGATGGGGTTCGGTCAATCGAGGCCACTTTTGCCTGTCGCCCGATGTGGTAGGTTCCATTCGGGTATGTCGCGCGTGCAGTGCTTGTTTTGCTTGTGGTCGTCTAGGCCATATGTTAAGAAAGTGTCCTTATAGAGGGTCTGGTGGGACAAAGCCTGATCTCTTGGATCGATTGCGGGTTCTTCGCCTTGATAGCTAGGCGGGATGTTCATGCGCGACAGCCGTGGCAGGTCGTGGTGGAAGTTCGATTTTAGCGGTCCTTTGAACCGCCTATATGATTTCAGGTATGTCTTTGACCCTTTAGAAACTTGTATGCATGATAAAGTTGTTGTATGTTTAAGTGTCATGAACAGATTATATTGAGACTATGTATATGCTAGAAGGAGTTGGAAGTACGAAAAGATAATCCCTTTTTGGGCTTATGATGGACGGATATGCGTGTGCGAGGTATTAGGGCCATAAGTAGCATAATTAGGTTTCATTAAGTGTAGTTTTATGAGATTATGCCGAGAAGTGATAGAGTGAGCTCCGAAAGAACATTCTGGGACGAATGTTTCTAAGGGGGGAAGAATGTTACACCCCGTATTTACAGGACATGTTTTAAGAACGTACGTGAGAATCCCAAATGTTAAGATTTGAGACTTGTATAAATTTATCGGAATTATGAAATTGTCGGAAAACGTAATATTGTGACGAATGGGAGGGCGACACGTGTCACCCCCCCTTATGTTGTCTTGGACGAAATTAAGTATGGGTATAAGGGTCATTTGACCATTTCTAAGATGACAAGTCTTGCAAGTAGTAGAGCTTGATATTATTGACTTGGTCAATGGGACCACTTAGCATGATATTTAAAAGAGGTGCATCCAAACCACACATATGTATTAATCTTAGCCCTCCATGTTGCTATATAAGGATACTAGTAGCAAGACAAGGGTTCTACACTTAGAAAATTTTCATGAAATTTGTTCTTGTCTTCTTCTTGCTCTCGGGTTCAAGGTTTTAAAAAGAGAAAAAAAATTGTTTGTTGTTCTTTAAGCTCCACACTTTAAACCAAGGTTCATGAGGGTATTGTAAGGGTATCTCAATAGAAAGATCCCGGAAAATTAGCGTTTTCGTATTAGTCGCAAGGTGAAAACCTAGTTGCTTTTCTAGGTTTTGATTGGAAGATTTTAGAGAAGTGGTTTGTGATATTCTAAGGGTCTCAAGGGGCGGATTGAAGTGTCAAGAAGAGGCCCTAAGTTGCTAAGGAGCGACTTTGGATTTGATGTTGGATTAAGACTCGTTGAGGTAACACTCTTGTTCTCTTAAAGTGTTACAAGATTATATATTGTTGTTAGCCTTACATTTTACTAGCATGAAGTATATGTGTTGAAGTTTTATAAGTGTTATGGATTGTTGCCTAAAATCCGAAATGACATATTAGCCATTTGAAGTTGGATTACAATTTGGTCGTATTTAGAATAGTCGCATGTTACTTACTTGAAGATTATAGTAGTTATAATCGATTGCGACTTGATATCATGTTATGCTAACAACTTGGATTGAAAAGGAAATTGGATAAGAATTGGTATTGTTGTATCCCAAGATTGCCGGATTTACACTTGTTGTTGTATTAGTTTGATATCAATTGTGGGGCGGAATTTTACACGTCTAGTAGGCGTGTAATCCCCTATTGTTAATTGCATTGTTGAGCCTTAAATGTGGCGTGTTTGGTTATTGAATTCGGCCTTGAAAAAGGTGGCAAAGTATGTAGAAACAAAGGAAGTGTCGTCCGATTTTCCGTAGAATTTAGTGACTTAGCACCTAGAATATTCTACGTTTGAAGTAAGAAGTTAATGGACGTATTATGGCCATTATAGGTTGAAGTACTAAGTATAGCGTATTCTACTTGAAGGATGGAATAGCTATCAAGGTGGAAGTACTTTGGAGCCTTTTGCTACTTGTCGATAATCGTCGCGAGGTATGTGAATTTCTTCCTTCCTTTGGCATGATTCTATGTATGGAATATACATGTGGTATTATTTCATGTTCCCTTCTACTCTTAGAGGTTAAGAGGTATGTATGTGATTTACTCTATGTAAAGGTTATGTCTAGGTTACCCTAAGTTCTTACCAAGTCTTATGGGGGATGTTGGTAAGAGTCGTTAGGAGGTATTTGGAGCCAAGTTGACTTGGCAAATTTTAAGGCACGAATGAGAATAAGTATCGAACCAGCCATTGCAGCGTTAATAAAGGAAAATGTAATGACAATTGATTATATTAAAATGAGTAGAATTCTCCATCTGCATAGAAACTAAGATAAGACAATTGTATTACATTTTCTAGATCATGGCTACTTGAATAAGATCGTTATAAATAAGTATAACTTATTCACAACGCACCAAAGTATATGTTACTTAATTTAAAAGAGTTTACGTATGAAGTTTTTAAGACTAAGAACCTTGAATTCTTAAAAGGTTAAGAAACTTGATTTCTAAAGTTAAGAGACTTGAAGTATTTTAAAAAGTTATGTAACTTGATTTGAAAGTATAAGTCTCTTGGTTATAAAAGGAATGAATTTGTCTAAGACATAAAGAGTTATAACGGCTTTATGGGAAGTTGGTTATAACAACTTTATGGAAGATTAAAAGAATGGTTTTCTTCAGTAAGGTAAGCAAAGAAATGATTTGAAATAAAGAAGGGCAAATTGTTTTAAAAGTACCAATTGCTTAAGGTTTTTAAGAAAGAAGTCACTTGATTTAGAAGCCGGTAATTGTATTTCTAAAAAGGTATTGTGACTTGTCTTAAAAAGTAGATATGACTTGATACTACGGTTGTTAGTATCTTGGAAGTTTCATTTGAAAAAGAGTCATTCTAAAGGAGTAGAGGTACGTAGTACATTGGGTTAAATTCCCGGATTCTATATGACATTACCGCGTCCCAGGAATGGGCCGGGCAGTATACCTTTATGGGCAGACTATATGACTTTACCGCGTCCCAGGAATGGGTCGGGCAGTATACCTTTATGGGCAGACTATATGACTTTACCGCGTCCCAGGAATGGGCCGGGCAGTATACCTTTATGGGCAGACTATGTGACTTTACCGCGTCCCAGGAATGGGCCGGGCAGTATACCTTTATGGGCAGACTATGTGACTTTACCGCGCGTCAGAATGGCGGGCAAAGATACCTTTATGGGCGACTATGTGACTTTACCGCGCGTCGAGAATGGGCGGCAGATACCTTATGGGCAGACTATGTGACTTTACCGCGTCGAGAATGGGCCAGCAAGATACCTTTATGGGCAACTATGTGACTTTACGCGTCGAGAATGGGTGGGCAAGATACCTTTATGGGCAGACTATGTGACTTTACCGCGTCCCAGGAATGGGCCGGGCAGTATACCTTTATGGGCAGACTATGTGACTTTACCGCGTCCCAGGAATGGGCCGGGCAGTATACCTTTATGGGCAGACTATGTGACTTTACCGCGTCCCAGGAATGGGCCGGGCAGTATACCTTTATGGGCAGACTATGTGACTTTATCGCGTCCCAGATTGGGCCGGGCAGTATAGGCGTCCCTCCATAAAGGGCCGGATTATGTTATGTAAGGTAAGTAAGTTATATGGTAATGAACTTGATGATTTTCCTAAGTATGTACGTAAGAAAGTGACTATAACTTTTATTGAAAAATGGGAAAAGATAATAAGGTACGATTAAGTTCACGAGATGGTAATGACATGGTAGGTTCAGGTATTTACCCTTTTTATACTTACCCCTGTCATGCTTTTATACAGATATGTTTTGTTTACTGTACCTTATTTCCGTTCCATATTCAATTTTTGTTAATCGACTTCTTCGGGGCTGCGTTCATGCCCGCACGTATTAGGTGCACAGGTTGGTGATCCTTGCTCTTAGGATCTCGGTTCAGTTTTTGGGAAAAAGCTCTATTTGCTTCAGAGGCTTATCTCTTGGTACGGTTTCCCCTGAGGTTGTAGATTCATGTATATTCAGGGGTATGGTGGGGCCCTGTCCCGCCACTGTTGTTATGTTAAAACTCTTAGAGGTCTGTAGTCACATATTGTGGGTCAGTTTGTAAAGGAAATGAGGCAACTGCTTCGGTTGTATATATATATGTCCAGGAAGGTAGTCCTATCGGCTAACCTGTTGTTTTACTTCTGTTGTTTTATTTTATAAGTTTCATGTATGTTCCGCTGATTATCTCTGATGTATACCTGTAAGGGTGCCCAAGTAGGGCACCAGTCGCGGGCCCGGGGTCGGGTCGTGACAGTTTGCCTGTTATGGACGTGCGCCAAGAATGTCGGGCTAGGGCTGTTGGGCCGTAGGTGGGACATAAGAGGACGTCGGGTAGGGGCACTGTGGAGAATCTCAAGCCGGTTGGGCCCATGCAACCCATGATGGATATGCAACCCACGACGGAGGCTGCTGCCACTATTGTTGCCGCTGTGGGTGGCTGCTGGACGGCGGAGGATGCCCTCTGCTGCCACTGCTACTATTTTTTATTCCTCCACATTTTGGATCGTGGGCTTATCGGTGTAGCAGGGCAGAGGCCGAGCCCCTCGTGTTGGCAATGGTGCCGCCAGTAGTCACGAGGGCGGCATTGGCGGTATTTGCATTGGTCGTGGCCCGCTTGATTTTCTGGGTTTCTACAAGGATGAGTCTCAAACGGGTCTCATATAATAGATGCAATGGCGTGCTTTGTTGGAGAATGGTAGAAACATCGTCATAAGATTCATTCAAATCCGCAATGAGTTGCATCACCAATCGTTGATTGGTGACCGGTGCACCGACGTTGGAAAGTTGATCGGCAATCATCTTAAGTTATTGACAATAGGCTAACGGATTAGGAAAATCGTCCTACTGAATGTCTTTCAATTAATTTTCTAAATACAAGGCACGTTGTGTCTTATTATCATAAAAATACTTTTCAAGAGCTCACACATTTGTCGTGCAGTGGCGTCGATTTCAATGATTGTATGCAATAAATCATTTGAGATTGTGTCGTAGATCTATTGTAGGACAACCACATCTAAGTGGGACCAAATTCATCATTAGAATCATCAAGTTTTTCCAGAGGCTTTTATTTTGGAGGGATGATATGATCGATGACTTTGTACAAACGATAATGAATCTTAAATAATTTCGTCCAAGATGAATACTGAACATTTTTCATCTAAAGAGTTATGAGAATGAAATTCTTGATGTTGTTAACTGCAAGAGCAAGATGGTATTTAGGTTGTTCAGCCATTAAAAATTGGATAAGAAGAGAGGAAGTAGGCTGCCAGAAGGAGGAGGACGACGGAAAAAGGGAAGGGCTGCCGATGGGGACTGGGGAGAAAAAGTTAGGGTTTGATTTCTGATACCATAAATGAATATGTTCACTTGTCTTTCATTGATTATTGTGTACAATGTATATAGTGTTATATAATTATTTGCATGGCTACAAACTAGATAACTAATCTTCCTAATTACAATTGGAATATAAATTTACCTAATATAAAAGATATACAAAGATACGGAAATATTCTGGAAATATACTATCATTTTTTTCTTTATGCCGTAAAATAATTTTGTAAATGAAGATTTAATATGTATTTGAAAACATTTCCCTGAACTTCATCTTTCTTTAAGATGAACAACATTTATAAGCTTTCCGAAAGAAAACCAATACTATTAGTACTAATTTATTTCTTTACAATTTGGAAAGGCTGCTTTACGTAACTTCTACCCTCAGTTTCATAAATAAGAACAAGAATATACCAAAGAAGAAAGACAAAAGGCTTAAAGAGGATAACACTTAGTCCGGCGCCTAAAGGGCATGCTTTTTAAGCCAAAATTTTAAGAGTTGTGAACTACAATGGGTTTATCGTGTAGTCCTCCACGATTTGTAGCTTAATTCTAACGCCAGCTAACATCGTCTATGAGTCCCCAATCTTTTTTAAAAAATATATTGCTTGCAAATCGTGGAGCCTTACACGATTTTTTTTTTAAATAACTAATACAAATCGTGTACCCCTACACGGTTCAACCCAAATGTGGCATCAGCTTTTATGATTTGCCAACTTAAGATTTGTGCTAAAGTTCAGCTTTTAGAAATACCAGGATAAGAGAATAAAGACGAAATAACAACTTGAAACTCTCGAGACTTTTTCATCAATTAAAGCAACAGAATAAAGTTCTAGGAAATAAAATAACTAATAGAATATTTCTCAAATATTCTTTCATCAATTGTATATCTCTTATTTTAGTTGAATTATATTCCTATTGTAATTAGGTCTCTTATTTTAGGTAGAATTATATTTTCTATTATAATTAAGTTGATTAGTTACATAGTTTAAATATTGCCGTACTACTATATTATATATTATTGATCAATACAATCAAGAAACATATTACTTTATGCCTAAAAATACCTCCACCGCCGCTGACCATAGCTCTCGGCCACCACCCCACGGAACCCTAGTATTTTTTTCAGTCATTCTCTCTCCCTTCTCCTTCTAAATTTCATCTTTCATGGCTGTTAAACTCAAATTTTATCCTGCACTTGCAGTAAACAACATAAAAAACATCATCCCTATCACCCTTGAGATGGAAAAGGGTCAATACTTCTCGTGGGCGAAGCTTTTTAAGATCCATTGTTGTGTTTATGGAGTTTTCGACCACATCATCCCTCACACACCGAAGTCCACAGACCTACCCTCCGCTTCGACTTCTGATGATCGTTTGGACGAGTCATCTTCCAATGGATATACGACACAATCTATAATGATCTGTTGCACACCATCATTGAGATGGATACCACTGTCTGCCAAATGTGGAAACGTTTGAAAAGTATTTTCCACGACAACAAAACTCAACGAGTGTTATACTAAGTATTTTCCACGACAACAAAACTCAACGAGCGTTATACCTTGAAAATCAGTTCAAGGACCAAACATGTCTGCATATTATCAAGAACTCAAGATGCCAAAACTACTCGAGATGCCAGAACTAAATCCCGAAACTTGGAGCTAAGCAAATAAATCCCAGAACTGCAAGCATAGCCAAATTCTCCCTTCTAAATACAGTTCACTTCAGAATTTACTTATGGCCATCCTCAAGATACTCATGTTTGTACTATAAATAAAATTCCGTGTAACCTTAACTGGACACCCTCCCTTCCTGTTGGACCTAAACAGAAAAAAAAATGGATCCTTGTATTACATGAATCTTGAGAGGAATACTACTGAGTGGAAAAAGAGAGAAAGAGGCTCTGGAATGCAGTGTAAAATAGATCGCAAGCAGTAATATTAGACTGCGGGGAAGACTTCTCTGCAGTAACGGAAGAATCTCAACCAGTGCCCAATTTATCTCCGAGATGATTCCCATAGTTTTTGTTCAATGGCCAATTTCCTTAGCTCCATCAGACCTTGCTCAACTAAAATATCAACCAAAAAAACTATTAAAAATGTGAATCTTTATGTATATGAGTTTAGAAGCACAAGGGATAGTAACTAATAATATCAATATAGTAAGACAATTCAAAAAAGTAATCTCGGATAGTGTATGTGTATGATATTATTGTGCATTAAATAGCTTATATTATGTTGATAATGATACATATCACGAAGTTTATGCAAAATAGTATATTACAAAATTAAGATTTGATATTTCAAACTCCAAAACTGTGTATTTACCGCTACTTTGCAAGTTATATTCCGTGTGTGGTGTGCTTATGCATTCATCCCACATATACAAGCTTACTGGGAGGGATATATGCACCAACTTAACAATGAAATCTTATTTTGTCTTGACTTTGCTACAAGACTATTGTTGAAAGAAGTAACCATATTAATTTACATTAAATTATACTGCTAATTCAACATATGTTAGAAAGCTTGCGCAACAATTTCGCTTAACTAGTAAGATTTACTCTACCTTTCTGAGTAATTTATTATACAATTTAATTTATCTTTCTGACTAATTCATTATGCAATTTTATATCAAGAAAAAGTAAAGTTGTTGTCCTTAAACTTTTCAAAAGAGTCTCAGATAAGCGTAACTAAGTAATTTTTAGCTCTTTCTCTATGTTACATTTTTCTCATCTTGTTGTTCATGCAGATTTGAAACTAATATAGAAAAATGATTGAGATCAATTTGCTGCAAACTCAAAAAGACTAATGGAGTACTACATTATATTTTAAACACCAAATTGCTTATTTACCAACTTAAGTTTTCACAACACAATCAAATTATTCTTGTGTGCAATACAGTACAGAGCACATGGTTGGTCTAACTAATTAAGTACTTCTAAACATGGTTTATCAAAAAAATCTGGGTAATAAGCATTAAAAATATGGAATGTACCATCAACAGCGTCATGAGAAGTTGGAGCATGCCCACTGCGACTACTCCAAAATTGAAGCCTTTTGTTGGCTTTCTCCTCCTGTATACCATGGGCTTTGGCTCTCCTCCAAAAGTAAGTTAGCCATGCCTAAGAAAATGAAATTTTGAAGGTAAAATTAATGTATAGAAAAGGAGGAGACAAGTTTGTGCTTATTGAAAGAGGTCATTCATCTCAATATTGTCCTGATAAGATTATAGTTAAGCTGGACAGAAGACTGTGGAATCATAGGGTGATAAGATACATACTCTTATGTAAGAGAAGGAAATTGTTATTTTGTAGTTTATATTTTGAAATTTGATAATTTTAATTAAGAATACAATTAAACTGTTTTTAAATTTATCACAGTTTGCGGAGAAGTAAGCGGACTTCTGAAAAAATAAAAAAGGAAGTAGTCATTGACAAAATGGTAAAGGACCACAGTTCGCTAGATATGTCATTTATAGCAGGAATCAGAAAGGTAAATGTAACTGCAGGATGGATTCAATACCTCCTTGAAAAGGACGTCCTCAGACTCCTCGGGGCTGAGTTCTGTAAAATGTGGAAAATTCAAATAATTCTCTCTAAAAAGGATCCAGTATGACATTACAAGATCAAGGCATCGCAAAACATTTAAATTAGGCAGGACCAGCGTTATGTCCAAACAAGCTCAGGATAGGCACAGTGGCACACCCTTCTTTTGTCATGTCTAAGCCCAGTCACCAATATGTAAATCAATATACAAGTTTAGACCAGCACCGGAACCTCATTGTTTTCCATGTTTAAGCCAACAAGCGAAATGTAAAAAATAAAACGGATAAATATCCAAAGGCAAGAAAACCTGAGGAAATTTAACACAATAAGCTGTTTATTTCCAGCTAGTTAAGTAGAATTCTGAGGGGGGACAATATTTGATGGCGATAAAGGAAATCTAACAACCTAAATGCAAAAAATTGTATACTCACTAGAATGACAGATCAGATGGACTTACCAAATGCCTCCATATACTTCGGATCACTAGGTGATTTGATGTCTGCAATAATTAAATCAGTTAATAAAACACAATGAATCTAGAAGGATCATACTCCTATTGTTAAAAGAGAAGATGACTTCGAGGTGTACAACGGATGGACGCAAAATTTTGAACTGTGTACATGCTTTCCCTGGTAATACAATAGTTAGTTACCAAAAAACAGATGGACGCAATTAATGAAAGAAATAAATAAAAAGAGAACGCCATCTGCATATAAGATCAGCTGACAGGTTTGCATATGCCACAACATAGAAGATACTTATTGAGAAGGCAAACTGTGTTATGGATTTATAAATGATGTAATCAAGCGATTAAACTCATATGTATACTCCACTTGACTTTAATGATAATAATGGTCTTCTCCAACTGACCAGCCCTCCAGCAGAGAAAAAGTTTAGTAGTGAATCTTTGTTTAAGTCAATAGTTGAATGATAGCTCTACAGTACATTTTACATGGTTCTTAACAGTGTCTTAAAGGACAGAAAACCAGATGGTGTTACCTTTGAGACACAGTATGTGATGAGTTTTATTTATATAGCTTTAAAAATAAAGATTAGAAATAGATCTTTTTAAGAAAAGCACATTAAAATTGTATAAAAAATAAAACTGTAGAAGTTAATTCAATTATGTAGGTGCAGTAACATGTGTACATTACAAAAACAGTCACCAAATAATAAATTATGGCGAGAAAAAAATCAAATACTCAAAAGAAATTTTAAGATGCTATGTTCTAGGCCGTATAGTGCTAACAATAAAAAATGTGAAAGAGGCAACCGTCAATCTACTGGGGTATTAACCCCATGAGACTTTCTGTCCTTGTGATCGGCCCAAGACATTTAGGGTCTGCTTCACACAGGGCGAGCCCCATAGATTCCCACTTTTCCTTTCAAAATGCTAGTTATTAAGAGGAGACTTCAATTTATTGTTCAATGTTACCACGAGAACATGTTGGTCGCCAATTACCATTTTAATTGTTAACAACCAAAAAGGGAAAAAAATGTGTGTGAAACTGTCATGTAAGTTTCTGCATTACATAACATGATGTAACATTTGCTTCCTACAATATAGAATTGAAAGGACATAACCGTACAGATAGATATCTATAGTAGGATACAGGGTGTAAGCCTATGTTGCTAAGGACTAGGGTGCAGGTACGGATCTAGAGGTCGGGTTCGTCATGATCTAAACATTAAGATTCTTGGGTACGGATACGGGTGCGGGGATTCGGCAGAAAATAACTCAATATTCTAAAAATAGAGTTACAGAACCTAAATTATGGGATATTATGTGGAAAACTTGCGGAAAAAATATTGATCAAGAGAAGAATCCCAGAAGGAGATATAAACGGAAGGATCTATAAGGAAAAGGAGTGACAAAGAAATTTCTATATACAAGTTATTCTATTTTCTTCAATTGCACCACAGCTTTTGTTTTGATTACATAAATCATTGAATCTGTCCGGAATTTCTCCCTCGATTTTGGTCAAAGTACCCAAATTGGTTGACCAGAATGGGTACGGATCCCACACCCATGTCGTGTCGACACAGGTGCGGCACTATAAGTGAAGAGTCCGAGCAACATAGATGTAAGCAGCCTTGAGTTTATACTTAGATTTATGAGGCAGAACATATGTTTTTTAGACGACGGTGTTCAAACCAACTTGCCCGCAACTCGACTTCCTGGGTACGTGTAACCCCCCGCCAGCATAGGTATAAAGTAACCAAGTCTTAGACAGATGGGAAAATCACCTAGTGTTTTTTGCCTCTATTGGAATTTGAACACAACCGGTTTACACCGACTTCATTGACCACTAGGCTACACCCTTGGGATACGAGACAGAACATCTTCAAGCAGCAAACCACAATCCTTGACCTTTGAGTATCATTTCATTGACAGATATATAAACGTGCAAACAATGACAGCTGATTAGAGCATGTAACATTTACATATACATTTATTAGGGTTTAAGGCACTTCGGAGATCAAAATACAAAAGCATGTGAACATATCAGTAGTTAACTAGCAATTTTTTTAAGAAAGGCTAACTAGCAATGTTTTTACACAACAAACCTGAAATTGATGTACGAGTGGAGTTTGGACGTCGTTGTTGGGACAGAGCAAGCACTATGGCATCCTCAACCTGGATCAGGGATATCATTAAATGGTAAAGCAGTGCCCTATTCTTCTGACTAAAAAAGAGAACAAAAGAATACGCTCAACGACATTATTTCTATTTAGAAGAGATTATTTACACCCCCAACTCTTCTATAGGAAAATAGGAAAAGAATGGATTGAAGGAGTAGATTTCATCCCAATAATATTAACTTGGTGTTCCAAACCCGGAGACTGGCCTGATATTGGCCTGTGCCTTATCCCTCGGCTGAACACCATAAGTATCATAATTCCATCTTCTAGTACAAAACCAATGATTTTCACTTACCATTATGATACATATTCAGTAGGTCATTTCTTATTTTACCAAAATTTAACCTAAGGTCAACTTAAGACATAACAAATTCATAATATCAATCTAACCTGATCATAATCTTTTTAACTACAACGTGGAAATTTTAAAGCTTAAATTGATAATTGACTTGGTGAAGAAAATGAATGAGTATTGGAATCTTTAGTTTGAACAAAAAAAAACAATTGATTTGTGATGTTACTGATGAGAGAATTATAATCTTCGAAAAAACAAGACGAGAAGAACTTAGAAGCTAAAGTTTAGAAACAGGGCAAGCAATGCACGTAGTACCTAGTTCAAGGAACTAAAGAAAAATACAGGAGCAAGAACAACAT
The DNA here is from genome assembly GCA_029844215.1 of Przewalskia tangutica. Taxonomy (NCBI): domain Eukaryota; kingdom Viridiplantae; phylum Streptophyta; class Magnoliopsida; order Solanales; family Solanaceae; genus Przewalskia; species Przewalskia tangutica. Next base: position 85,008,082 of record CM056735.1, on the reverse strand, counting down.
AATGACTCTAGTTATTAGAGTAACCTTCAAAGAAACAAGTTCATTCAAGCCCATTTCAACAGAAAGCATGCTTTCTATATTTCCTTCTCCAGTGAGATCATTCAAATCCTGAACAAGCTTTCCCCTCTCTGGATTGTCATCACCTGAAAAAGAGAACACTGATTATGCCCATTGAATATATTTACCATGTAGACAAACCCGTAGCAAGGTTTAATCCACAAAAGCAAATAGAAAACCCTAAATTCATCATGCTTGCCTTTTTCCAAACAGTCTTCCTTTGCCTTTTGGCCAGCAGAAATAACCAATTCAAAAGGAAGCGGTGCGAAGGATGACCAGTACTCATGTTTTGAAGATGCAATATCTGCACAAATGCCTGAAAGGAAAAGCAAAGCAGCATTAACTTTAAACTCAAGAGTCCAAACCGGTAACATTTCTTATATACATAAAAGCAATATGGGGTCAAACTTAAAAAAAGGTAAAGCATTGGGTTGATAAGAATGCAATTAAATAAGTACAGAGCAGTAGACAGCATTCATGCACAGGAAATAGCGAGAAAAGTATACACTCGCCCAATTTATGTGATGGTGTTTGATTAGGCACGGAGTTTAAGAATGAAATAAAGACTATTAAAAACTTGTGGTCTCAAATTAGCCATAGATATTTGTGCGGCTATAAATATCGGGTAAACTGAAAAATATAATATTAAATTGTTACTAAATATAGAAAGGTTTCATTCTCTTTGGGACTGACTAAAAAGGAAAGAATGTCATATAAATTGGGACAAAGGGAGTATTGTTTTTGTTTTGATAATTGTGGGGTCCGGGCAGCTTAAGTGCACCTCGACTATTCCACGGGGGTACTTGCTACACTACATTGACCCCTAGGCCACACCCTTGGGTGCATTTAATTGATGCAATCCATTACGAAAAGTCAATCTCCTTCTGTATAGTTGTAAACGATGTAATCATAGTTAATTTGCAACAAGTTCTCTAATCATAGCTAATTTGCATCAAGTTTTCTAATCATAGTTAATTTTCAACAAGTTTTTTAGGTGAAGTAAGTGACACTACTGTAAGTTCCCTCTTTGTAACATTGGAGGAGCAAAGATGCTCCCTTTCAATCTAGCAATTTTTTGAATATGCTATTGCAATGTTTCATTCTTCTTTCTTTACTCACTATCTCTTATGTGCTCTTTGTCTTTTCCTTTTTTTCTTGTGGTTGAGGATGATGGCAGGGTTTCAGGTACTTCATATGATAAAACAATTGGAAAATCAAATACAGTTGTTAAATTGACATAACTTGGGTGATTTCATAAAACCATTTCAAGTCTAGCTGACAATAAAAGGTCAGTATGAGCAGCATACACAGGAAAACAAAAATTTATAATGAAACTTTAAGGGGAAAAGAAAAGGATAGAAGTCAAGAAAAAAGTTTTTCTAATTCAGAAAATAATAGAGATCATGTTCCTTCTCAAACACAAAGAATAGAGAACATGTGTGTGACTAGAAAAAAGACAACTCTTATTCATTGCTTACCAAACTGAGCTGCTAAACCCCAATAACGTGCAAGCCAGCATCGTTTAAGAACAACATCTTCCTGCAATATAATACGCTAGGAAAATAATTTGTGTTGAAAAAACTGCAAATGATGAAAGCAGCATCAGAAAGTGCAGCTAGATACCATCTCATTCTGGGTTAGAATCATCCTTTGAGTCATAGAGCGTAGAGCTGTAACTTCAGATTCAGTCCCTTGAAGTTGATCTACAGCAGCAGCAGCGTCATCTTTTGCTTTCTATGTCAAAGATAGTAACAAAAATTAGATAGAATAAACCAGACATTGCAGTAGCACATGGTGGTGATGTTTACCTGAACATTAGAACGGAGGCTTGCAAGTTCCACGTCTATCCCATTCTTTGCTTGTTTTGCATCTTTCAGTGCAGCCTGCACCAATTAATCTTCCGCAATTGCTTTTGAGGTGTAAAACATTATTTGAAACTGTAGCACACTTGAAAGCAGTTACAACCATCATGTAGCATCTAGAAATAATAGAATGGTCCATGCTACTCTAACCATGTTTGTATGTGTGTTTTCCTCAATATGTGGAGTCATGTCTAGACATACAGGCCAAGATAAACTTTTTCTTCTGCATTCTGCTATTTGTTGGATGAAGAATGACTTTTAATATTTTATGCTTTTTAAGTAAACTTCCTCTCACACAAAAGACCAAACGAAGAAGCAGTGTAACCAAATTAATCTGCAATTAACTCCAAACTGACCTCCCTTTGGCGCAAAGAGGCTTCCTTCCTGCAATTGATAAATATCATGATATTATGATATATGCATATCCACCAAAAAAGTCTGATTGTGATATAAATACAAATTCAGTGGTAAAAGGAATATGTGGAAGACATTTACCTGCTTAACAACTTTGCTTCTAGGGATACTCCTTCTCCAAGTGCTGCAACCTGATGCATAAGAAATGCCTTTCAACTGTCAGATGAAATTGAAGTTTAAATTTAAGACATTTGTGGTGCTTATACCACAAAATGAGAATCAATAACATTTATCCAGCAAATTTTGTAAATAAGGTGTCCATTATCATTATCACCACCTTCTTTTTCTGTGATAAACGAGTTCATCACAGAATAACACGCTCACTATATTTAAATTTTTCCTCTTATTTTATCAAAATAGAAAGACAAAAAATAAGTTTATTCCCTTCATCCTCTTTCAGTAATGAAGCACTGAGGCTCTTATACAGGACGGGAAAAAGCACATGAATGTTACAAGTATTTAAGTGCAACAAAGAGAAAAAACTGTACACAGTTTGGGATTAGTAATGGCATAACCTGTTTCTCAAGCTCCTTCACTCTAGCTTCTGCTTCCTCGTAACCTGTTTCGGCAACTCTAAGCTGCACAGAATTTCTCAATTCAGTATAAACACATTCAGAGATGCATGGCTTAATGCAAGTAAAGCAGAAGAAAAGAACTGCTGAAACGTGCACCTTTCCAAGCAGATTTTCATTTTCTTCTTGTAGCATATCAAGCTGCCAAAAAATGTAAATATCAGAGCTGAAAGGCCACACTGAAGTCAAGTGATATATCCAAGTAATTACATGTATATAGAGACACAACAGACACTTTATGTGTCCAATGACTGAATACTGTGCATGTACAGAATAGAGAATGTCAATTTTTTTAGCACAATGAACATACTTTATCACGAAGCGCAGAAGCAGCACGGTGATCTCCTGTATCTTTCAAGTTAACTTTTCTTAAATCTGGTGAGAATCTGCATTGCACATTAGATGATGAATGCAGAGAAAAGGAACTGAATCATGCTAAAACATATTGTGCATATATATATGAAGGAAGCTCGTGTGCCTTAAGACACACTTGGACTGCTTCATTGTTGCACTTAACCGAACTACACAGATGTACGGATGATTAAGCCAGTCCAGCATCTTTTTTAAATCTCATAGCAATAGCATTCAATCAAATAGCAAATATCTTTAGGCTCTAAAAGTTGATTAAATGACGCAATTACAAGAACTTGGCAATTCTGGAATACATGACATGTAATAGATACAACATACCAATGAAAAGCAAAAATTTAGTCCCTTTACTCCAGCTGCTTGTTTGTAGGAGTGTGAGATTGAAAAGGAAAAGGGAAAGAGCGGAAAGAGGTTTTCACCATTAGTACCTTTTCTCTCTCAGCTTGTTGGTTGGAGGATCGATTGGTGGTATAGGTGAAGGAGTCTTGACAGGCTGTCGGGTAGTTGGTATTGATGGTGGAGGACGAGCTGGCACAGTCGGTCTTCCTGCTGATGCTGAACGAAGAGACGGGGATTCCTCGACAATATTTCTAGCTAGCTACTCATAGGAGCGGGAAATGGAAACAATTATCATACAGAGGTACTCGCAGCCAAAAAAATAATGCTGACGCTCATTTAGATTAAATTTGTCTAATTGTATCACCTCTATACTTATATTACAAATTTTACAACAGAGCCAGGAACTAAATCCTAAGTGATTTAACAATTAGCCAGTTTCTTAAGCTATAATCACTTTCTAAACAGAACCAACACAAAGATTTGCAGAGACCATTTAGGAAAGCTTCAATCTTTTTCGCCTTACTGTTGACAACAGACTTATATAACTGAAATTACCTACAAATGCAGTTCAATTTGAACACATTCATAGTGGATTATACTTCATTATCTAGATAGAAGCTAAACGCGGTGAATATTTCAGAACTTTATTAACAGATCAACAAAGCTGAAGACGAATCTCACAAAAAGTAACACAGAGATAAACTATGAAAATGAAGACTCGATAGATCGAGGTGTTGAATTACAACTTCTACAACAGACCAGGAAGTAAATCCTAAGAGATTTAACAAGTAGCCAGTTTCTTGAGCTATAGTCACTTTCTAAACAGAACCAACACAAATATTTAACAGATGCTCCCTCCGTCCTAATTAAAATTAAAGTGTCTTACTTTCTTTTTTGGTATGTTCCATACATTCTTTTTTGGTATGTCCCAAAAAGAGTGTTTCTTTCTATATTTAGTAAGTTTTCCAATTTCAAGACAAGTTTAAGATAACAAGATTTAAAAGACTCACACACTTTAAATTTAAGACAAAAGTCTCCATTTATTTCTTAAATTATGTGTCAAGTAAAAATAAGACACTTAAATTGGGACGGAGGGAGTATCATTTGGGAAAGCTTCAATCTTTGTTGCCTTACGGTTATATAACTGAAATTACATAGAAATCCAATTCAATTTGAACACATTCATACTGGAGGTAGAATGATAAAGGTGAAACTGAATCTCACAAAAAGCAAGACTATGAGAATGAAGAGTATATAGATGGAGGTTTTGAAATTACCGCAGGGGAAGCTGATCTGTTAGAGGACAGAATAGCATTGGTGTTGTCGCCATTGGACCTGGAAAAAGAGGGAGCGACAAATCGGAATCCAAGATCATCATCTTCATCGTCATCGTCATTGCCAGTGGCTGCTTGAGAGGCCATAACTTGAGCGAGGCGCTGAGCAGCAGCTTTGGCAGCAACATTCTGAGTGCGCTTAATGTTGGACATGCCTGAGACTGAGGAAAACCGACGTCCTGGAGATGAAGAGTCGGAGCTCCATTTCCTTAACTGTCTCGGACTTGCATCCAGTAATACTTGTTTGAATTCAGTACAAAATCATTAAGAAAAGCAAATGAGCGAGAATGGCTACATTTACAGTAGCTTCTCTGCCGGAGACACATAATATGAATATTGGCTCATTTTATTTAGTGGAATTTTTCGAGTTAAATCTATTAAGGTATGTAGTCAACGTCACATTCCTTTTCTTTTATTTTCCTTTCTTTTCTTTTGAGCCAATGTTTTTTCGAAAACAGTCTTCACCACAATAATCCACAATAATGAGTGTATATTTTATTCTCTCGAGACCCCACTTATGAAATTACACTAGGTATATTATTGTTGTTATTATTATACGTAGTTCATAGTTTTTACACCTTTAAAGCTGGGTGATTTTCCTAGTTAAATCATATATTTATTACTATTCCGCACTTCACAATTTTAGTTATCTGAACTAAATACTCATAAGAACAAAGTATATTAGTTGAATTGGGTAGATTTTAAAAAGTGACAAAAATTTGGTACGCCGAATTCATCCCCTCTTTAGTAGTAAGGTGCACCAGGCTAACGATTGGTATTAGAGAAAGTTCTTCTGGACAAGGCTAACCCTTGAGAGATCCTGAAAGATGAGTGTACCATCTGATATTAACGAGGGACAAGATATTACTAAACCACAATTGTTTGAAGGCCAATGTTACAACAATAATAACATACCCAGTGTTATCCCATAGTGTGGTTTGAGAAAGTAGAGTGTATGCAAATTTTACCCCTACCTCGTAGAGATAGAAATGTCAATAATATAGCTAGTGCAAATTAAGAATGAAATGTTTTTTTATTGTAGAAGATTATAAGTTGTGGAACATCATTATAAGAGGACCACCGATCCCGATAAAGGATAAAAAGATGGAAGATGTTCCTAAGAAGCCTATTAAATTCCTCTCTACTGACTTTAGGATGATGGAGATGAAAGTATGTATGTCTTAGAGACAATCATTATTAGGGATAAATGTACTTGAACACATTCGTATTATTAAATAAGATTAATATATTTATGGCATTTGCGATTATTGAATTATTATTTGATTGTTTGTAATTATTCATTAATGTGCATCTCTTGAGCTTACGTTGTCATTAATAGAGTGACATATTAATGATATAGCGTAATGATTACTAGTAATGGTTAATAGAATGGAATATCGATAATATGTTATAAGTCGACATGTGGTCTGCGTCACATTTTTTGAGAATGTAATATGTCTCACCTGCTACTAGTAATGGTAACTAGTGATGGACATATGAATACTTTTGGAAAGTATTGGTATATCCTGCTGATAAATTGTTTGTTATACATGTCTAAAGTGTTATCAGTATGTGGGAGATAAATGTCCTTTGACTTGAGGTCAATACGCACTTTGTTTACAGAGTAATGTACTTTGACCTTGTCCTAAGCTTAAATTCATTATAGGATAAGATATGGCTTAGGTTGGGTGCATTACGATGTAAACTAAGGTGGTAGTTGAGCCAAGAATAGGATTCATTCATCGATTGGATATTTGAGAGAACACTCAACTTCTCAATGATATTAGGTCGACCATGTAATTGGCCAATCCAATAGACATATTTTGAATATGGTCTAGTTGTCGACTAATATAGATGAGATAAAGTGATCAATCCATTTGGATAGACATGTGACAAATCCTAAGCTTGATCGAGTGTGTCGCGAATTAAAGAAATTTATCGTCTCGCATAAAGGTTATATTTGTTGGATTCATGTAAATGTACTTCACATATTGAGTTCGCCGTACGACGCAGTCTAGGAGTTCCATATGGACCTTAATTGGATTAGTATCAATATGTGAAGGCATATAGGGTCACACTATGTCGATTGTCTTTTCGGTCTAAGGATGTATTGAGAAAATATTAAATATTCGATTTAGAATCGAGATATTTAAATTGATAATAAGTATGGGATAATTTCTATTTGATGGGAATTATTTAATTAAATCAAAATTGAATTTTGAATTTAAAATATAACGTGTTGAATATATACGGGGTAAGGAGTCGCGTAGGCTCGCGCGATGCTTATGGCTGCGCCATTCGTCGACGTGAAGAGGCCCGGTCGATCGACCACTACATCTCAGGATTTGAATCAGGCTGGGAGCCCAACCCTAATCTGGTATTTGACCTAATCCCCCTTATATAAACAACACTAACCCCATAAGTTTTATAACATCAATTCTAAACAAATTTCAGACTTAGAGTTTGGAATAAAATTCTCTCGAACCTCTGTCAAGATTTTCTGGCTTTCTTGATAGAGGAATACACTGTAGCATAGTGCTTGTAGTCGAAGGACAACCGCGTGTAATCCTTAAGTAGAGATTCTAGATAACACAACATGTAAGTGTTTGTTCATATTTTACATTACAAATTTAATTGTCATATAAACATAAAATTGGTTCTTAAACTAAATTAAAACAAGGCTACTTGACATCCCACATACCTTGACTGAACGGTTAACCTTTTAATATCACCATAAATTATCAACTACGCTAAATCGAGGAAGACATTCCGTTCTAACTCAAACTAAGCCTAGTGCAGAAAACCGGTTAATTACGAATATGGTGCACGATGAAAAACGGATAGTAATGGATGATGGTCGATATGTGCGTTATTAATATTGGTGGTGATAATAAAGGATCTGTGATCTAAATACCTAAATTGAATTTAGGATTTGGACGATTTTTAGAAAATCAACAAAGATACGTTCTGTCAGAACGTCAGCGTCGCGACTCTATGGTACGGTGCCACGGAACCTGCTAGGGTTTCAAGGAGGCACCGCAGCTCCATAATGGAGCATCGTGGCGCCGATCACGGTAAAAGGCAGAAGTCGCGACTCCTGTCCAAAAATCTATGATTAAAAGCTTCGTTTTAAAATTTTGGACTTACTAGATCGTAGGCGTCGCGGCCCCATGGTGGAGCATCGCGGCCCTAATTACACAACAGAAGTCAAAATGCTTCTGCCATGCTAGCACTGCGGCTCCTTGGAGGAGTATCGCGGCTCCATGGTGGAGCGTCGCGGCGCTAATTCGTTGCAAAAGTCGAAAGGCTTCTGCTTCACTGGCGTCGCGGCCCTAATGATTGGCATCGCAGCTCCACCTGTCCAGAAAGTAAAATTTTCAGAGTTCAGAATGTTTAACCCACGATTATTATTGTACAGTATAAAGTATATTATTTATGTGCTAAATTATTGTCATTTAAATTACTAGAATAGCGTCCGCAAAAAATTATTTGGGTAGACGGCACTCAGTATATGTTCAAACCGCTTAATATCATGTTTGGGGGGGCGGTACCCAATATATGTTTAAACAGTTTTGCATGATGTTTAAGATGATTTATTTTATAAAGCATGTTAGAGTTGATCTTGGTTAAAACCCTAAATTAAAATGTTCCCCAAAATTTAATACAAGTCTCATTTTAAAATGAACGCGTCGTCCGTTATAATTGATTGTAGTGCAAAATTCTTTTCGGCGAGATGAGTATTTATGTCACAGCATTTGCTCTAAGTCTACGAGGACTCAGACTCTTTCATAGATACATGTTAAATGTAGAAGTGGGTGATAAACCTTCATGAGTATTTACACCGCAATGTTTTCTCTATAAGGCAAAACTCACTTAGATACATAATTGCAGTCGCATAATAGGGTTGACTTGCTAGGCTGTCTTGACGTCACAGTGTCGGACAAGCCGATGGACGCAGATCATTTGTTTAGAACATTCGATCAAACAAGAGTTGCAAATTGTTTGCAATTGGTTTAGAGACCTGCCATGTTGTGTTGTTGAAGTTATCAGCCACAACAAATGCGGAGATAACATGAACTTGGATCTTGGCTCATTATGATCATATTTGATATGAGTCCGTATTCTTCCATGGGGTCGAAGAATATGTTAAAATAGTGGGAGCTAATTAAACTAAAGGTCATGTTAATTAGTTAACGAATGTGTTCAATAGAAATTTTATTAGAGTTTAATTTCAAGTCTATCTATTTCTTCAGTATAAATTATCGAATCTATCACTTAAAATGTTGGTTGAAACAAACAAATTGACTAGAGCAAACTTCCTTGACTGGTTGAGAAATCTGCATTTAGTATTGAGATTAGAAAGGATTGAGTATGTGTTAGATAAAGTGTTCCCCATAGTTCCTGCTGAAGATTCTGCTGAGTATGCCTTGTTTGACAAGATATCTTATTAGAAACATCTAGACGATGCTACCTCGGCATAATGCGTAATATTGTCCTCCATGATTGCAGAGTTACAGAGGCAGCATGAAAACATGGGCCCCAACAAGATGCTAGAACACTTGAAGAGTCTCTATGACTCACAGTCTCAGACAATAGAGTATGAACTATTGAGGGACCTTTTCAAGTGTAAGCTAAACGAAGGGGGTCAAGTGTCAGCACATGTTCTAAAGAAGATTGGGTTAATAGAAAGATTGACTTCAATTGAAACGAAGCTAGTCGTAAATGTCTCTATCAACCTGGTCCAGAATTCGCTTCCTGGTTCATTTGAGAATTTTATTGTAAACTTCAATATGAATGGGACTAAGGCAAGTCTTCCAGAGCTTCACAAGATGTTAAAGACCTTTGAATAATCTACCTCTAAAGATAAAGTTGTGCTCATGGTGGGCTCATATAGCAAGTTCAAATCCAAGGGTAAGAACATGTAGAAGAAGAAGGGTAAGGCAGTTGTTGAACCCACAGTTTTGAGACCTAGATGAGGTGTTCAGAAAAAAAAGGTAGTTGCAGATGTGTGCCTCAACTGCAAGAGGAAGGGGCACTGGAAGAAGGATTGCATAGCTCTATGAGGAGGCAAAGCACTAGGTGCTCCTAGCCTTGCTGGACAAGGTATGTTTGTCATTGAAATAAATATGTCTATAAGTAACTCTCATTGTTGGGTATTAGATATCACTTGTGGCTTACACATTTGTAACAATATGCAGGGGCTGACTGACAACAAAAATGTTGGACTATGGGAGGTAGACATGCGCGTTGGAAATGGAGCACAAGTGGATGTTGAACGTGTGAGAACTTATAGATTAGATTTACCTTCAAGCTTTTGTTTAGAACTTAATAATTGTTATTTTGTTCCCTTATTGACGAGCAATATTATTTCTATCCAGTGTTAGACATTGAGGGGTTTCCTTATTTATTGTCAATGACAGTTATGTACTGTCTTTTAATGGTTTTGTTTGTGGAAATGATCCGCTTGTGGATGGTTTGTATGTTTTAAACTGTAGTCGTGAAATTTTCAATGTGCAAAATAAATGAGCTAAAAGCCTAAAATAAGTAATTCAAGAAACTCCACCTACTTATGAAACTGTAGACTTGGTCACATCAATGAATCAAGGATTACAAGATTAAAGAAGTCCTATGGTAATTGTGAATCTTGTTTAAGAGTAAAGATGAATAACAAGCCACTTTCTGGGAAGGGTGTGCGAGCCAAAAAGGTTCTTGAGTTGGTCCATACTGATTTATGTGGGTAATTTTCAACTCAATCTAAGAGAGGCTTCCCTTACTTCGTCACTTTTACAGACGATTTTGAAGTAGAGAAGCAACTTGAAACAAGTATCAAGGGACTTTGATCAGACCGATGAGGTGAATACTTAAGTAAAGAATTTCTGGATTACTTGAAGCTTCATGGAGTCTAACCACAATGGACACCTCCTGGAATGTCATAAATGAATGGTGTTGGTGAAATGAGAAATCGAACCCTATTAGATATGGTTATATCCATGATGAGTTTCTCAACTATACCAATATACCTTTGGGGATATGCATTACAAATCTCAATTTATATTCTGAACAGGGGTCCTTCAAAGTCGATAGACAAAACTCCATATGAGATATGGAATGACAAGAAGTCAGCACTTAAACACATGTGACCCTGGGGTACCCTGCACATGTAAAGAAGTTGCTTACTGAAAAGTTGGAATCTAAAAGTGAGAAATATTATTTTGTGGGGTATCCAAAGGAAACTAAGGGATACTATTTCTATCTTCCTGGAGAACATAAGGTCATTGTTTCCAGAAATGCAACTTTCTTTGAAGAAGACTATGTCTATAAGGAACAGAGCTGCAATGAGATAGAAATTCAAGAACCACAAGATAATTTGGAAGTTGAACCCTTGTCAAATGACCTAGACAAGAATTCAGTGAGAGTATTTGGTGAAGATTAAGTACGCCCTTCAGCCAGTGAAAGTGTTGTGAGAGGTAGTGCAGAAATGCAAAGCTCTCATACACAACCAATGGAAGATGATACAATGGTTGTACATCATTCCATTCAGGAAATACATAAAAATAATATTTTTGAAAGCTCTCAAGGTGGTGGATTGTCCAGCACACAGACTTTCTCACAATCAGAATACAACAAATACTGAAACACAAAATTTTCAACTCCGTATGACCACTAGGACTCATCATCCGCCTGAAATACTTAATCTCCTTGTTGAAACACACAATGAGATAGATATTCCTGATGACGATGAACCTACAACCTACAGTGAAGCTATGTTAGACACTGATTCACATAGATGGCAAGAAGCCATGAAATCTGAGATGGACTCGATGTACGTTAATAAAGTTTGAAACTTGGTTGATTTGCCAATAGGGGTTAGACCTATATAATGCAAATGGGTCTTCAAAAAGAAGATTGATATATATATGACAAACACTACAAGAAAAACAGTCTACGGTGACAGTTTCCGTGTGACAGAAATGCAACTGTCACATCTTTTTACTAAATTTATGCCTTTTCTTGACATTCTTGTGACAGTTTTTTTAAGTGTCACAAAATTATGACATTTGTGTGACGGTTTTTTAAGTGTCACAAAATTATGACATTTGTGTGACGGGTTTTTAAGTGTCATAAAATTATGACATTTATGTAACGGTTTATTTAAGTGTCATTTGTTTCAAATTAGTTATATATATATATATATATATATATATATATAATTTTATTCCTTATTTTATAATATCTATTAAGATCTTTTTTATTCCAATATATTATTTAATATATTCATTCACAGACACTCATAGAAAATATATTTACAGTACTCCCCCCTAATAATTCAGCCCATAGAAAATCGATCAACACTCAATATCGATCCCGCCTAATATTCAGCCCTCTTCTTCAGAAAACTTTCCCTCTTTCACTCCCAGAACCCTTGATTCTCCCATAACCCACCAGACGACTTCTTTATTCTCCTTCACTCTTTCACTCTTTCACTCATTCTCGTGTTTCCCCTTTACATCTCGTGTTTTCCGTGGAATTCTCTGATTAGGTTTGTCACTTTTTTAATTTTTGGTCATTGTTTTTAGGGATTTGATATATAATAATCATAAATACTTGGTTTTAGGGATTTGATATATAATAAGCATAAATCATCTCCTCATTCTACAACCCTAACCCTAGAGTCAACAGGTTTGCGATTGTTCAGCTTTTTCCCTTTCCTTTTTTTCAAGCTTTACTCATTGTTGTTTGAGGATAAGAAAAGGGGGAGGGAAAGTGAGAATTGGGAATTTCTGCAAGCTTCTGCTTGCGCAGAAGAGGTACAGTCATGATGTTTTGAGCTTTGTCCGGTAAAATTAGAATCCTTGATTGTCGTTTGAAGATTCGAATATCAAACAACCCTCTGTCGGCGAAGAAGTTCTAACCAAATAAACTTTTGGAGGTTTTCGATTCAGCTTGTCGGAATCCGGTGTCGGCAAAGGGTTTTCCGATGACCCTCGTCGCAACTTCTTTTTACTTTTATGCCCAGTTTTCATTAAGTTTAAGTTGATATCTGATGTTGTAGTGTATTATGTGTTAATTTGACGTATTTTTGTTGTGTATAGACTGTTGAAGCTGCCATACTTGTTTAAAAGTATGTGTTAGTTCATAAGGATTGTGTTTGGCTAATCTGGTGAACTATTTAGTTAGAATACTTTCTGGAAGATGGAACTATGTCCACCCGTGTGGTGCTTTTCTTATCTTCTCTGTTTAATTTTTGTAAGTAGAAGTCTTGTTTCACAAAATGGTACTGCAAAACTTTTCAAGATTTTACATCTCTAAAGATTCATTTTCCTTTAAAATGTCTGTTGTAGCAATCATACGTCGTTTCATTGACTTAAACTTTAAATTATTTCTTTATCTTGTGCTTAATCGATATGTGTGATGTGTATCTTATAGTAGTTTCCTGAAGGCAGTTTTCACACAGTGAGTGATGTAGATAGTTTGTATCTTTAAGTGGAAAGAATTACTTATAGTTTGAGGATATTATTACTTTACAAAATGGTGTTTTGATGGTATTATTAATGGTAAGAGTTGGCTGTACTTTTCTGTCTTCATAATAGGTGTGTATTGAAGATGTCAAGAGTCTATGTTGAAAATCTGGACCCTAGGGTCAGTGAAAGAGAGCTTGAAGACGAATTCCACATCTTTGGAGTTATAAGAGGGTAAAGGAAGTTCAAGAACACGTGGAGGTCCTGGAAGACGTGGAAATCAGCACAATGCTCTCGAGATAATTACATAGTCATCTCTCCAAATAGGTATACTCAACTGATTTTTCACATGATCAGGATAAGTTGTCAAACGATACGTGTTATCTTAAAAGTAATTTGTCCCTTAATACAAGAGATATTGAATCGATGCCATTTATTGAAGCATTAGGACAATTTTGTAGGTAAGGTTTACATGTCTAAACTTGATTTCTCGACTATCAAATGATGTAACTTGAGAGTAGTTGGTGAGCAGGTAACCTACATTAAATTTATTTATAGGTCATATGGATATGTTCTATTAAAGTAATCGCTTAGATTAACTACTTATTATTTTTGAAATTCAGAAAACAAAACCTACTCAGCACAGTGTTAGAGGTTTTTTTTGGGTAAATAAATGATATTATTACTAGAAATCAGAAAGTTACAATCAATCATTGAGTGTTCTCAAGCCTCAATGGAAAACAAAATAAACAAGAGCATGAACTCAAGCATGCAATGGACGGGAGGGGTACATTTTAAAAAATGTAAGAGGGGGATAGATGGAAAATGACTCTATAGGTTGCTAGCTTGACTCTGGCAATAACTTCATCTTCACTCGAACTTGTTCCCTCAAAGATTAATGCATTTTGGGCCTTCCAAATTTCATAAACTACTACACAGAAGGCAAGTAGAGTAGCCTTGGACCGAATGCTCGTTCCTTGGTGTTCCTTTTTGATCATCTTGAGAGCACTTTCGATGGTGTTCATTTCTCGCCTAATCCCCAACAAATCTCTGATGTGTTTCCAAATCTTGTTTGAATAAGGACAAGCATAGAAGAGGTGAGAACGAGTTTCATTCTCCCTCTTACAAAATCCACAAGTCACATCCTCAATATTAAGATAAGAGAGTTAACTCCTGACATTTTAGAAAATTTCATGTCCCGGTATTGTGACCAAATGATCTTGATTTTTATAGAGCTAATCTTGTTTAGGCCATCAACTCTCAATTCTTGGTGCTCATTTCTTTATTCATTTTATTTTAGGTAGATAACATTATTACTCTTTATGATGTCTCAAACATTTGGCGTGTTCCGATCCTTTGCTTTTAAGAGTAAGTAATTTTGGCACAATTCTATTTTTATGTATTTTTACATAACATCTTTACTTTAAGCTTTATATAATCGCTTTTGTGTATTTGGGAGAATGGACATCTCGGGCTGAAAATGGCCAGTTTTCATTAAGTTTAAGTTGATAACTGATGTTGTAGTGTATTATGTGTTAATTTGACGTATTTTTGTTGTGTATAGACTTTTGAAGCTGCCATACTTGTTTAAAAGTATGTGTTAGTTCATAAGGATTGTGTTTGGCTAATCTGTTGAACTATTTAGTTAGAACACTTTCTGTATTTAGTTAGAACACTTTCTGGAAGATGGAAAATGTTCTCCTAAGGTTCATAAATTGTCACTGTGAAGGAAGAGGATGGAAATTCTGGGCTGACAGTAATCTTAAGTCAAAATTTTGGGGAAGATCAATTCAACTTGATCCTGTTGGAACACTAACCTTAGAATTCGACGATGGGGAGATCTTTCAGTGGAGCAAGGTAGGCAGAACCTCATGCTGATCATTAAGCAGTTTAACAGATAGTTGTTTGCTATTGAAGTTCTCATTTTTTTTATTTAATTTTGAGATTTTGATATCCTCAGGTCACGACCAGTATCTACAGTCTTATCCTTGGTAAGATATTTTGTGATCATCATGGGATAATGCATATACGTGGCAATCGTCAGCACTCATGCAAGCTCAAGTGCAAAGAGCCATCCATTATACATGTATCATTTTACGCTATCATTTAGTTCTTGACAAAATACCTGTTTATTTTAGCAAAGAAATGGAGATAGTCTGCAAGTTGTTTGTGCTCTATAGTAATTGTTTTTGCAAGTCTAATATAAGGTATCTGGTTACATTTGGGTCCATTCTCCCTGTTGATACTGTTAATTTACTTCTTCAAAGTGAAATAAGATTCAAGAAACCCTTTCTGTTTGGACCCCCGTGTTATATTGAAGCCCAGTAGTTAATTAAGGTGTTTGATGAGTTTGTATTTACTGTGATGATTGCATTATAGGTTGGCTACTCTTCTCCTGCCCAGTCAGGTATCATGGCTGACCTGGGGTTGTCCATTGCAGATACACTTAAATTTTTTAATTACCTTCCCTTATAATTGAAATGTTTGGGTGTAAGTGTTGCAATACAACATCCAGACTGGGCTTTTAAAGAGTTTCGTAGTACAATTGGAGCACTGCAACATGCAATGCAACTAATATGCAGTGGCAGCGGTTATTAGGTTCCCAAGTGCTCTATTTGGAATGTTTTGCACATTTATTGTTCTAATGATTCTTGATACCATTGTTCCTAAGGCTGCAGCAGGATTGGTGAACTTTTTTGAGCCTGCACTTTTGTTTATCCAGAGATGGCTTCCATTATTTTACGTGCCTTCTTTGGTTGTCCTCCCTCTTGTTGTCAAGGATATTCCTGCAGCTTCTGGGGCCAAGATATGTTTCATACTAGGTATCATATCTTAACTATCCCATAAATCACAACACTTTTTTATCTTTTGCAGAAAGAGCTATTAAGATCAACTAACTTCAAGTTTGATGCCTATTTAGCTGAGAGTCCATTACTTTGGTAAATAATAATCACACTTTAAGGTGGTATGTATAAGAAAATCCTACTATTAGTTACTCATAATTAAAGATCCTCCAATGAAATAAATAAAGTTTTTGGACATTGAACTCGGTGAGACCTGTTTAGAGTTGAGCATGTTCTTACTAACTTGTACCCTAACATATTGTAAGCTGCTCAATAAGTTATCCTTACAACTTGTTTGGATAATTGTTATTATAAAAATATATAGCTTCCTTCCTAATGCCGACAGAGTGCAACTGATTTTGACTTCTCTGCAGTTGGAGGCTGGTTGGCTTCGCTTTGTGTTGCGGGTGTCACAACTATATCCGTGAGGAAAATGGTAAAGACCGAGATGATAGCTGATGAGCTCATGTCAAAGCCTTCTCCCTTTTCTTCTTTGGAGGTGTGGACTTGGAGTATGATCTTTTTGGCATCATTTGTTGGTGCACTTTACTATCCAACAGCGCTGGGAACAAGTGCTAGAACATGCATACCCTTTCTACTTTCATATACTGTATTAGCCTACCTAGGTGGATCAAGGTATGATTCAGCATGAATAATCTACTTTTCAGTTTATCATGGAAACTCACTTTTTCTTATTCATCTGGTGTGTACATTCATAAGGTTTATGTTCTCAGGCTTCCATCGACTATAAAGAAGGTTTTCCATCCAATTATCTGCTGTGCAGTCTCTGCAGATCTTGCAGCAATTGCTTTTGGATACCTTTCAAAGTCTGGACTTGATCCAGTTCTTGGTAAAGATCTTACTTCTATTTATAATTTATTTACTTTCTTATTCTTACATTGGTAATATAAAGTTGACAAACTATATCAACTTAGAATATAGACGTTTCGACTTGGTAGGAATGCCCATATAATATGTGATTTGTGTGTGTGATTTGTGTTTCATCATTGGCCTTAGGCTTGTGATCGGGAAGAAACTCTATGGAATTACAAGATATAACCACTTCATTCACATAAAAAGTCATTTTGTTTATAGAACTTTCTGAACCGTTGCTCAAGTTGGAAAATGATAAAATTCATGCTCTATCAACATGCCTCCATTAGAAGATTAGAGAATGAGAATCTTGAACGTAACAGGAAACTAACGGCCAATTGATCAACTAGGTTCAACCACGATTTCCATGGGTACTGGATAGAGAAAAGGAGGTAAAAGGAAGAATTCATGCATGATATTTTTTACTGAAGATTTAGCTTTTCTCAACTAACCGTTATTGAAACTCTTAAGTTATTTAAGGTTAGTCAACATGTGGGGTATGCTAGAAAGACAAAGGCCAAAAGACTGTGTATCTTAAAAAGTCTAAATTATACTGGTTTCCACTTGTTATAATATGATGGTAGACCAAGACTCTTTTGCTGTTTTGATATTAAGGCCATTTACATTATGTTTAGTGTTCAAGAGATCAAATTTCATTGACGGTTTGGTCATTCTACATGTATAGTAAGATATTACAGTTGTTGCCCGCTTCTTTACTTGTGTAATACACCAGCATGAGATTTCAAACTTTCTAAACAACGTTATTTGCTTTGTTCAGCTAATCAAAATTGTTACTTTTACGTTGCTTATTTATTCAGGGGATTATCTCACAAAGGCTCCATCTAATCATGGAGCGGGTGGCCTTCTTATGGAATTTTTGGGATCAGTCATCATCTCCTTTGCTCAAGGCAGTGCTTGATAAACTTGGCTCCAACTAAATGCTGATGGGTGAACTGTTTAGATTGATAAGATAGTTAATTAACAATATTGTAGTCTTTAATTTAACACTTTAGTAACACTTTGAATGCTTATATTCATTTTGGGAACACTTTGTACAAATTCTAGTTATTTAATGTATATTTTTGGTGTTATTTAAATTATTAGTCCATTTCATTATTGTAATTTCAATTTGCAATATTAAAATTAAATTTAAAAAAAAATCACCAAATTTAATTTTCCCGCCATATTAAAATAAATTAATAATTTAATAGATATTTTAAAAAAATGAATCAAAATTTAAATTTAAGTGACAATTGCGTGACGGGTAAAAACCGTCACATGTAGTGTGACAACTGCGTGTGGGTAAAGCATCACATATTGTGTGTGATTCCAGCAATCATCCTTTTGTAATGATGACAAATATGACACTTACAGGAACAGTCATCTTAGAGGTCAGATGATGACTTTTACCCGTCACCGTAGAGTGTTTTTCTTGTAGTGAAGGTACAAACTTATAAAGCAAGTTTGGTGGCTAAAAGATATAATCAACTGCCTAGGGTCGATTATGATGAAACCTTTTCACCTGTTGCGAAAATATAGTCCATTCGGATTTTGCTTGCAATAGTTGGATACTATGATTATGACATTTGGCAAATGGATATTAAAATTGTCTTCCTCAATGGTAATTTAATTGAGGAGGTGTATATGATACAACCTGAGGGTTTTACATCCAAGACTAAGCCTGTCACGACCCGACCCGACGGACCGCGACTAAACGTCCTAATTGGACGTCATTACTGACCTGTCACTCTTAATCCATTTAATACCGAGATCTATAGAAATTTAAAGACAACACCGCTTACAACATCTCCCAAAATGGGCGAGCCAACGCCAAATCAATATGAGAACAACAAACAAAGCAGCTGGCCGACTAGATCGCCAACCAACATTATATACACAAAGGAATAGTCAAAATAAGCAAGCTGGCAAGGCTGCCACTAGATACCAACAGGAATAACCGGAAACGCCCCAACACAGAGTACAACAATATTACAACCCAAAACAAGGTACAAACGTTCAACCCACAATCTGACCTGCATCCTAAGAGTACGATACTGACATATGACGGGACAGGGCCCCGTCGTGCCCAAAATATGCATAAGTCTGAAAGATGAATCTGTACCAAAATAGCTGGCTCCGGAACAAGGAGCTCTCCAAGTGTTGTACAGAAGTCCTAAACTGGAGGGTCACCTATCTGAACACCTAAACCTGCGGGCATGACGCGACCCAGAAGAAAGGGGGTCGACGAAATAATGTACCGAGTATATAAGACATGAAATACTGAAAATGAAATCACAATTGTGTCAAGTAAAGATAGAGAGTCATCAAGCTTAACAAAAATGAGAGTCATATCAGAAATCATGAATGCTTACTCATACTGTCACTAGGTCTATGTTTGTATATCAATCTGTATAACATGTCTCGGCCCTCTAGTGAGGGACTCGATGGAAGTCTGTATATGTGCGCATATCATGTCTCGACCTACATGGAGGACTCGATAAAATCTGTATATATGTATATAACGTGTCTCGGCCCTACAGTGAGGACTCGATGAATCGTAAAGGCGCATGACATGATCAGGCCGGGACTCGGTGGAGTGAAACAATAATACTTAGCACGAGTAGATATCATGAGCAACCATATGCAATTAAAAATCATCTTTGACTCCCAATAATTTCATCATAATAAACTCTTTTACTGAAAATCATAGACACTAATCAACAATTATCCTGTAAAACTGAACTTACGTACGTCCGCCGTTCTTTCATTAAAATCATGCCAAAAAGAATGAAGGAAGAGTTTTACATACCTCTTAGTCGCTAAACCAATGTAAAACTAGGATGCGCCTCGTCTAGCACGTTAGCCTATAATAATAATGATAATAAAACCATTAATTCTAGGACTCCTAGCGTAAGTTATTTGAATAACGGCTTCCTTATTTCTATAAAAATCCGGGCAGCACTTCCCTTGTTTATGTGCGTATCCACAATTAACCAACAGTCCAAATCAAACCAACAATCACAACTATTTCAATATGTAATCTAATTAGGCCCAATGTACTGCATATACGCCGTCATACAGTCTCCTTTCTCGTTACTTATGAAAGACAATAATTTAAATCATCAAGGTGATTATCACACCTATTAACCATATTCATTCAATACTTAAAATTTTACGACAATGTCTAAAAAGATTTCATAATTCCTTTCTTGGTTTCTTAAATCCATTTCGTCTTGCGTCACCTTATATAACTAATTACATCACCAAGTACCAATGCTTCTTTCAATTGTTGACACACAATTAGTGACGATGTCAATAATAGCAACAACGATTATATGGCACCAAAACAGCCCGTAAAGGGTCGCACAATATCCGGAAGTTATTCATGAGTTTTAGGCCATTTAACATGCAACCATTTACTCTTTCCTTAATTAATAATCCAACTTATTTTCCAACAATTCCATATAATGAACACATCTTAAATCTTCACAAGTTATTCCATTTTTAACACGCAATTAGTAATGGAATTTACAACACAACATACAAATCCAACACATGCCCAAAATAGTCCAATTTCGGTTCAACATCCAAATTCCACATGCATTGTCTAAATTCAAGATTTCTTCCTAACACAAGTCCATTACTTCAACTACAACAATATGCAACTTTGATTATAACATAGAAAGAAGAATTTTCATACCTTAATTTAATCCCCCAAAACAATCCCGATTTTTAGTCACTGCTTCGTCAACTGAACTTGTAACGTCGATAACTCTCTACTCCAGTATCCTATCGATGAGCGGTTTATTGCGTTGGAAACTAGACTCGTCGATCTTCATTTTAGGCTTTTGAAACACCCAAAAACTCCTAATATGCTAGGATATATTCCCTTCCAAATTTGACTAAAAATCTGTCCAGCAGTCCCGAAAATCTGCTCACTGTCCCAGCGAAAAATGCCACTGTTTTGGTCCTTTTCTTGCCCAATTCTTCATTTTTTTTAACTCCAATTCAACATGCAATCATTCCATAATGTCAACCCATCATTTATACATGTTTTCCTTCCAACAATTTTGTCCAAAACTTGAAGAAAAACTGCTCAACTTTCGGTCCAGGCAGTCCCGATTTGGGCACTGTTTTGGTTCCAACTTTCGCCTCTAATTTGTGGTGAAAACGTAGCCTACGAAGAGGAGAAAGAAAAGAAGAAAACCTTGAACTATTCTAGGCAATGGGGTGGGGATTCTCGGCTGGGTTAGAGAAGGAGAAGGGAGAAAATTTTCTTTCTTTGTGTTCTTGGAAGTTTGAATGAAATGAGGGTCTTTTAGGTTACTAAAGAAAAAAAAATCTGATTTGGGGTATTTACACTTTTGTCCCCAAGTTCCCCAATTGATAAATCTTGAACTCATTTCATTTAAATCTTAACTCCCGCGTCCTTTAATTCTCGAAAATTCCAATACGCCTCGTATTCTCGTTGTCGTAACTTATATACATTTCTAATCCATAACGGAATATGTATATACATATACTACTATTATTAAGGAAATTTCCGACGTCACACTCGTCGTTGCCAAAATTATTCCGTATTAACATAAGAATATACTTAATTTCCAAAATTCGAATCTTTATTCTTAATGACGTTCTTAATTATCTTCTTAAAACCACGAGGTGTAACATTCTTCCCCCCTTAGAAACATTCGTCCTCGAATGTTCATTACAAGTCTTATGCGAGAAACATTTCGGCAGAGTCTCCTTTATAACTATGTCTATCCACCTGTATCCAGCAAACCAACAGATGCCTCACAGAGCCACAATATAACACACATGCAATTAACCAATTCAAAATAGTTAAGGAACCAAATTACCTGTGAATATTCAACTGAATATTATGTAATACCTTGAACAAAGTTAAAGAGTCTTTATGCGGTGCTATATTCCTCTATTTTCGAATTTGCCACAATATTCCAGCTGGTACTACCTTGTACACCTGCTTTAATTTGTAAATGGTATGTAATGTTTCCCCCAAATCTGTACGGCATGCTTAATCATGACGACAATTCATGTGTATACCCTCTGCATTGTTAACATAGTTCCATAGAGATTTGACAACTCCCTTGTACGAAACAAGTGATCTCTCATTCCTTGATGTAAGACATTATATCAGCAGCATCTTAATACTATATTAATTCCAATATTATGCAACACTTTATCCACTGGAATTTTAGATTTTCACATCGTCCATAGAAAGAAATATACCTTGAATGACATTCTTTTAACCCACATTTACCTATATACCTCAGAAGGATAGGATCTTTATCTCAACAAATCTCATGCACTTGACACAATAATTTACTAGAACTTCTCATTATCCACCAAGGATTATCCACAGGGTATATACCAAGTATGTAGTGACATGTGAGACAATGTCATCTGACAGATATTTCCCTAGCCTTGATAAATCTCATCAATCCCCACACAGCAGTTTTTTGACCTCTTCCACTCTTTCTTGAAAACTCTGATAGTATTACATCGTGTAATGTTTCCAATTTGGTACGATTATCAATTCAACCACTCTTTGTTTTCCCACCAAATTCCTTGTTTAATGTTATCCTTTACCTCAACACCCATTTCCAAGGCCTGAGAATCACCTTCCCGTTGCACATATTGAGGGTAATGCTTCAAAGTACAAGTTCCCTAGAAAGTTAACCCATAGAGAGTTGGTGGTCTTAGATTTCCATCATAGCTTTTTACACAATGCATTTAATATATCCAAAATGAGGTCTGAATCCAAATCCATTATCATCCTTAGGCAAGTACATTTTAACCATGTAAACCAATGCTTAGCCTTAACATCATCCTCACTATACACCAGAAGAAAATTACAGCTATTTGTATGTATATCTTTGATCACACATTTTGCAAGTCTTATAGCAGGCAGTATGCGTATAGGCACACTTGTGACACACTAGTAATCAACACTGCTGTACCTCATGGTGACAACAATTTTTCTTCCCAAGCCTGTAACTTGTCTTTAATCTTCTTAATTAATTCAACATAGTCTATCTTCCTCTTTCTAACATGTAATACTGGACATCGTAAATACATGA
Organism: Przewalskia tangutica; assembly: GCA_029844215.1. Classification (NCBI taxonomy): domain Eukaryota; kingdom Viridiplantae; phylum Streptophyta; class Magnoliopsida; order Solanales; family Solanaceae; genus Przewalskia; species Przewalskia tangutica. The sequence goes on along the minus strand of CM056735.1, from coordinate 84,984,859 downwards.
ATGGAAATGTTCCCCCAGTGAAACCAGTAATACATTTTTCTTGCTGAATTAAGTTACTAAGAGTCTTAGCATGCATATAAACATAATTATCCTTTTATTGATCAAATGACCAGAAGTTTCTTCATACTCTTTCAAAATCTGCCTTAACTCTTTGTAAAATCATTCTATTTGCTTATGTTGGAAATTCTTCAAACAACTCCTCTTTAAATCTAGCAATATCCTCCCTAAACTTAGTTTCTTAAAAATATATCCAAAGGTTTCCTTACTCCATACTAATAGGGCAGTCTTGACATTCTTCAGTTTTGGTATAAAAGAAACGAAATAATTGTCACGCCCTTTTCCGACCGCGACATTATTTTTAGCGAACCCTGCTTAATAAAAGATGTTAGAAAATAAAATAAATGCTAAAATGCTAAAATGTTAAAAGAATGCTAAAAGGGTGCTAGAAATGTGCTAAAGAGATGCTAAAAGGTAAAAGGGTGCTAAAAGTGCTAAAGGGTGGTTCTAGAAAGTAAAAGGTGCTAAAAGTGCTAAAGATAATGCCAGGGTGCTAGAGTGCTAAAAGGGTTCGCGGAGTCGCCACCTAATTAGTTTGGGTAAATTAGGATACCTAAATGTCAACTAGGTTAAAGTCAACACTAACTCTATTTTTATGGTCTGCAAACTAGTGTGAGATTCTGGGTAAGGGTTCTTTATTAATCTAGAGGGAAGGGATTAGACACCCTCTAAGATCCTCTAACTTGCAGTTGTCCTGCCAAACCTAGGTTGATTATTATGTTGGAGAAAATGCATGTTTAAAAAGATGCTGCAAGTATTTTACAAAGAGGAGGCATGCAGATAAAAGTCTATAAGCCTAATGTTATAAAAATATATGCAAAGTTTTAAAATGTGCGTTTACATTATTTATAATGTAAACGATGCAAAGTTGATTTATGGACTATATGTACTTGCTTTATAAAAATACATGTAAAACTAATTTTGGATAAGTGCATTGTAAAATATATATAAAGTTGAAAGTATGCATTTATATTGTTTCTAAAATGAATATGCACAAATTCGATTGATTTGACTAAGGATGTGCCTTTATCTGCGAAATCAAAGAAGTGATGCGTTAGTTTCATGTTTGGATATGCAATTTTTAACGGCTAGGCAAAGATTAGACATGAATGACAAGTCTAAGATAAATAACTAGAGGTGCATTTATGATTATTTTAAAACAACCCGCCCAATTTATTTATTCAAAGGCCAATTGTTCTATGTCTCCTATTAATTACAAAGTTAGATAATAAAAATACAAATAATAAAAGACACGAATGAGGCAGAGAGATTAAGAGAGTAAAATGAGTTGAAGGGGTGACGTCATTCCGCCCTATTTGTTTTGGAACTCTTGAAGCGGGAATGCGAATGCGGATGCACATAAATGCGGGTCGTTATTTGAATTAGCTCGTGATGAGACTCGTCATGAGACTCTTCATTTGCGCTCCGAGGCGTTTCATGTAAAAGAAGAAGAAGAAAAAAAAGATAAGGATTAGTATACATCCAAACTTCATTAAGTGATAAATAACCTTGACAAAATTAAACACATATTCTAATCCGGTTTTATTTAATCACGTCGGCCCCACTAAATAATCCATGTAAACCAGATAGGTAGTGGCACAACATAAAGAAAAGCGATCCACGGGATATGAAACAAATGGATTTCTGACTCCACTAGACAACATCAAAGTAAAGAGTAGACCCAAACAACATTCTGGAATATCAACACATCCCATCTATACTTTAATTGAACAATCGGGCCAGCAGTGAGAAAACAAAGACATCAGAGAGATCATATGAGAATAGAAGCTAAGAGATTTAATTTCCAGGACATGTCATACACCAATCAACTGATATTTATTTAGCCTCTTTTACATCCCATCAATGTTAAATTGTATGAGTTACAACCCAATATCATGGGTGTTCAGTTCAAACAAATGAAGGCACGGTCATTACAACTCAGACTAAGGCCATATCAATATCACCCTGACTAAGCAAGAACACAAAGCCAGCTGCAGAAATAGGACCAAACTTAAAACTATATTCAAGCTAAAGTCACAAACATGTTGACCACTTAGAGTTTCTCCATCATCACATAATTAGAGGTAGATCAAGAATATGATCCGAAAGTTTAGACGGGGAGAACATGCTTATTTCTCTTTTATCTTGATAGATAACGACGCAATTCAATTCTGAGTGCAATATGTGCATATTAGAGCATTTGCCAAGTAGAGAGGTCTATCTTAAACTATCAGGGAACTGAGCTAGGCAAGTATTAAACAAATCAGTCACCAGCCCCCGCATGACATACCATTCCAGGTTTCAAAGCCTTACTTTGATTAAGTACTCAATCTAGTGATCTAATCCTATATGAAGAGAGACTGAGTTAGACTATGAACTGTTGTTTCCCTAACATGTGATTCAAAACATAAAAGGATGCACAGGGACAGGCATAGGTCCAAAATCAGCTTTCATTATGCAAACACGTGGGTTGTTAGCTTTGAGAGCAACTAAACACACTGAAATGAGCACACAAATATCAAAGAATTACTCGAACAGATAGGATACCTAATATGTACAAACGATTAATCTAATACCCGCAACAAGCATGGATTAACTGAACATAAGTAGTATAACTCAATCGATCCCATAAACTCAAACAATGACTTGTCAAACATGTATATAGACACACGACAAATGCTAAATATTGGCCTAATCACATTAACAAACACCGTCGCGAACATCAATTAACAGTAGCTAAGCAGGTATAGCAATTTAATGAGCATAAACAGTAGTCGCCATTGATTTGATACCCATTTAAGCAGTCGTCAAAACACATCACACATATTAATACTAAACGAAATCTAAGATTAAAGGGGTAATAAATTTACCTTTTCCGAGCAGCGAACCGAGGCAGTGTATCAAGTCGTCGATCCACTCGACAGGTTAATGCGATGCGATTGAAAGCGATGCGGTTTGGAGTTGATTCCAGGCTATTATTGAGAAGAAAGGTTTCGAATTTGTGCTTAATTGATGGGTTCCTGATTTCGCTTGTAAGAGACCCTTACCTACTGGTTCTTCTCTGTTTTTCGCCCGTTATTTTAGGTCGCTCCTCCCTTAATTGGGCTGATTTTCCATCGATTCCCCCCGATGCCTATCTGTTCTAAGGTTTTTATCCTATGCTCTTCCTCTGTGTAAACTCCGGGATCTTTTCCCGTCCAGTTCTTCCCTTGCATGTGTAAAAACGGGTTCATTTATATCGTCTCAGCCTTGGGTTTTAATTATGGCTGTTTGGTAACACGATTTTAGGGTGCTGATTTAGACCAATTCCTTCTCATTCTTTTGGTATGATTTTGAGTATATTTAGGGCTGATATTGGTACTGATTCGACAAGCTTCTTATGGTAAGTTTTGATTTGGGTAAATTTATTTCTGATTCTGGAGAGCTTTCGAATGATTATAGCATGATTTCGGGGTGAGATTTGGGATGATAGTTTATGGTAATCTTTTGAATGATTTTCTGGGATTTTACGATGTGTATGTAAAAGGGAAATGAGGTGGCGGAGTGTAGAATCACCGGGATTGACGGGATGAGGGAGATGAAGGATTGCCGGATTTTTCGTCTGGAAATCCGGCGAAAGCAGTGGGGTGTCGGCTAGGGATGAAAGAGGTTTTTTAGGTTTGCATTTTTTTTTGTGAAGGCTGTTGGACGATGGGAAGGGAAATAAGGGCTGGGGGTGAGTTGGGCCGGGTCAGTGAGTTTTGGGCTACGGGTGGTGGGCTGGTCGAATTTAGGGTGGGCTGATGGTATTAGGTATTAGTTATTTAATTTGGGTAGTGTGTTATTAGTTTTAGGTGTATTATTTAATTAGTGGTAAATTAAATTATTTAAATACAACCCTAGGTGTTTTTATTAGTCTAAGTTTGAGTTTAAATTATTGTAAAAAATAAAGACGGGCGTGTTGCTTAATATTTTATAAATGCGACGCTATTATTTAAAGTCTTATTTATTGTGCATTATTTATCAAAAATTAAATCATCTTAATATGACTTTAGGTGCTTTATTAATTTTAGCTTGGGTTTAAACTACTATAATAATAAATGCGGGCATGCTATTTGATTAGTGCTTAATATTTTATAATGTGATGCTGTTATTAAAATCTTATTTATTATGTGTATTTTGCGATGTTAAATTAAAACTGAACGGGGTTTAGATTAAATTATTATTTAAATGCTAAATGCAGATATGATATTTAAGGATTGCTTAATACTTTTATAAATGCGACGCTATTATTAAAACGCATGTATTAGATTAAAATTAATTTAAATTGCAAATAATATTAATGAAATTGCTTGTTTAAAATGACGAATGCGGACGTGAGACTCAAAGTGTGTTTAATACTCTACGTAAGATGCGGTGCCATTATTAAATCACTTATTTATGCATGTATTAATATTTTATTGATGTATTTTATTATTATAAAATTGCTGATATTATTTTAAAAAATTAGTGTAATTTTATAGTTAAAGACTGGACGAGAGGATCAAAATTGGGTGTCAACAACTTGTCCCTCTTTGTGTGGAGATGATGGAAGAGTCTTCAGACAAAGACGTTGACATGTAGCCAATTTTGTCTCGATCCTCAGAATTAAAAATGTTGGGCAATTAAGACAAGGCTGACGAAAAATTCAAAATTTATCCCAGTGTCGAGTTATGACGACACTGGGCTCCCATGATCAAACACCAAGGCGGGATGACGCAGACTCAAAATCTGTCCCAATGTCGAGTTATGACGACACTGAGCTACCATGGTCAAAACACCAAGGTGGGCTAACGCAGACTCAAAATTTGTCCCAGTGTCGAGTTATGACGACACTGGGCTACCATGGTCAAAACACCAAGGCGGGCTAACGCAGACTCGAAATTTGTCCCAGTGTCAAGTTATGACGACACTGGGTCGTGATGTTAAAATAAAAATAAAAATAAACTGGCTTGAACTTAAGGGTGTACCGGTATCGACTTATGATGATGCTGAGTTTATTGGTGATGTGGGATGAGTGGACCGACTCTCGAGGCCACTTCTGCCATTTGCTGGGAAGGTTGACCCCCCAACAAATTGCCCCGGTTCGCTGTAAGAGAAAATCCACGGTGTGCTCCTGCTCCTGCATGCTAAGACTTAAGCAAACGGTTAGTGCATAACTGTTACGGCAAAATGATAACGCATAATTTTATAAGCAATGTAACTGTGTGAGTAAAAACATGTTATCTTGTAAAAAATCTGATGCTTGTTGTGTTGATGTGATGCTGCAACTGCTGTGATTTTCGTCCTTGCACGGACGCGTTGCGATTGTGAATGCGGATATGTTGTCATTGCTGCAACTGCCCCTTTAGATTGAAGCTTTGTAGACTAAAGCTCAAGAAATGTTAGTGCGTAACTGCTAAGACGAAATAATAATTCATGAATATATATAAGAAATGCAATTTCGAGGGTAGAGAAATCGTTCTTGCTGCTGAAGACGTCGTCTTTGGACGTGGCGTCGTTTTCGGACTCGGCGTCGTTTTCGGACTTGACGTCGTTTTCAGACTCGGTGTCGTTTTCGGACTCGGTGTCATTTTCGGACTCGGCGTCTTTTTCGGACTCGGCGTCATTTTCGGACTTAGCTTCGTTTGGCGTCGTTTTCGGACATAGCGTCGTTTTCGGACTTAGCGTCATTTTCGGACTTGGCGTCATTTTCGGACGTGGCGTCGTTTTCGGACGTGGCGTCGTTTTCGGATTTGGCGTCGTTTTCGGACTTGGCGTCGTTTTCGGACTTGGCGTCGTTTTTGGACATGGCGTCATTTTCGGACTTGGCGTCGTTTTCGGACTTGGCGTCGTTTTCGGACTTGGCGTCGTTTTCGGACATGGCGTCGTTTTCGGACTTGGCGTCGTTTTCGGACTTGGCGTCATTTTCGGACTTGACGTCATTTTCGGACTTGACGTCATTTTTGGACACGATGTTGATGAAGACGTCATTGTGTTGATGCTACTATTCTTGCGAATTAATGCTCCTGCATGCTAAAACTTTGTGAAAATGTGCATATCGGTTAAATCAAAATAATGAATATATAAAAATTTGTGAGTAAAGATGCCGTCCCTGTATGATATGTAGGACACTGCGAATGCTGAGTAAGAATTAATGCTCCTGCATGCTAAAACTTTCGGACTTGACGTCGTTTTCGGACTTGGCGTCGTTTTCGGACTTGACATCATTTTCGGACTTGGCGTCGTTTTCGGACTTGGCGTCGTTTTCGGACTTGGCGTCGTTTTCGGACATGGCGTCGTTTTCGGACTTGGCGTCATTTTCGGACTTGGCGTCATTTTTGGACACGATGTTGATGAAGACGTCATTGTGTTGATGCTACTATTCTTGCGAATTAATGCTCCTGCATGCTAAAACTTTGTGAAAATGTGCATAGCGGTTAAATCAAAATAATGAATATATAAAAATTTGTGAGTAAAGATGTCGTCCCTGTATGATATGTAGGACACTGCGAATGCTGACGTCGTCTCTGCACGGACTTGTTGGATGCTGCGAATGTTGATGTCGTCATTGCGTAGACTTACTGGATGCTGCGAATGTTTGCTGAATGTCGCGGCTGCTGATGTAGTCTCTGCACGGACTTGCTGGATGCTTTGAATATTTGCTGAATGTTGTGATTGCTGATGTCATCCATGCCCAGACATGCTGAAACTGTTCCTGTAAATTAAGGACCCTGTAGGCTGAAGCTTAAGAAAAATTAGTGCGTAAATTTTTAGACAAAGAATGGTAGAGCTTGAATGTGATTTTGTGTAATGTGATGAAGATGTGATTGATGGTGTCGTTGTCTGGACGTGTTGTGCTGATGACGTCGTTGTCTGGATGTGTTGTGCTGATAACGTCATTGCCTGAACATGTTGCGCTGCTCCTGTAGAATAAATGCTCCTGCAAGCTAAGCTTGAGAAAAAATTAGTGTATAACTCTTAAAACAGAATGATAAATATATGAGAAATACAATTCTGTGGGTAGAGAAGTCGTCCCTGATATGTGGGGTATTGTGACTGTGGTGAGTATTTTGGATATGCTGGTTGGGTATGGTAAACATGATATGGGGTAGCGCAGTGCTGATAATATGACTGTGGATTTTGAGTGTTTTGGTTATAGTAAGAAGGCGGTGAGCTTTGATACACTGGAAGTTGTTCTGGCCTATGTTCCTGAATGACCATGACAGAGGGTGATGCATGTCTTCTCCTCTGTGAGGTACCTCCTATGGAATCTGACTGCAGTGCTCTGCTAGTTGCTTGTAGGGCTGTCAAGTTTGTAATCCTGCCTGTCTTAATGCCTTCTTCCACGAAGTCGCCCATTCTTATGACTTTGCAAAACTTCGCCCAATTACACTGATCATCCTTTCATAATACGCCGCGTCTTTTAACGACTGCACGAACAAGGTGGTCATTTCGCTTTCTGCCATTGGAGGTTGGACCTTTCCTGCTTCTGACCGCCACCTCAGGGCGTATTCCCTGAAAGTTTCTATGGATTTCTTTTCAAGTTTCATAAGATAAAATCTCTCCGGGACAGTGTCAGTGTTGAATCTGAATCTATCCATGAAATCTTGTGCCATGACATTCCAACCATCCCATTTTCGAGGGTCTTGGCATGTGTACCAGTCCAGCGCCTCGCCGGTTAGACTCCTGATGAACAGTTTCATGATGATTGCTTGATTTTTCCCAACTCCAATCAATTTATCGCTATATGACCTTAGATGAGCTCGAGGATTCCCCTTTCCATCGAACATGTCAAATTTCGGCACCTTGTACCCCACAGGTAATTCGACGTTGGGGTGTATACATAAGTTTTCATATTCTAAACCTTCCTCCCCCTTGTTCATCTGAATGCTTTTAAATGCCTCTTTCAAGCTACAGATTTTTTTTGCCACATTTTCATCAGCTCTAGCTCGAGTCTGCCGCTCCACTTCCTTGTATTGATCTGTCTCTTGAGAGGATGCATGCATAATAAATGGTTGGCTTTCGGTCGGATGTGCTAATGCCCCATATTGTTTGTTAGGACTAGTGATGTGTGTCATCTGCTCGTATTGGGTGGCTTGACAATTTGGACTGAGTGGGGAGATATAAGTAGGTGGAGGTTGAGATGTGTATGTAGTAAACAAATCATTTTAGAGGTCGGTTTGCAAATTGACCGGGCGAGTGACATTTTGGTGTGAGATGGTATGTTGCGGTCTTTGCGGGGGGTTTTGTGGAAGTGGAGGCTCAAGGGCTTGTGATACGATTGCATTTGTCCTTTGCTCCGGGAGTGGTGCATTCAAGCTAATAGACATGTTTGTGATATTTCAGAGCCTTTCTATTTCGGCTTGCATGATTTCCATTTGCTGCAATAATTTGGCGAGGTGTTGATCATTGATGTTTCTCCTTTCTAACGCCTCTGCATCCTCTACAGGAACGGGGACGAGTCCTAAGCTGTTTCGTTCTGGTGCCTCTGGATTAGTCATTTATTGGATGATTGTGCTTCTACCAGTCAACGCGAATCAACCTTTTGGGGATAAGCTAGGCAAAAATAAACCTCTAACAAATGAAGCAAACCAAGTTAGTATAATATGCAAAGAGTTGCAGGCAATATATAATAATAAGCAAATTGCAAATCAAGCGCGTGATCTAACATGTTTGGAACCTCTTTCATGCCAGAGGGAGGCCTCTGTGTCACATATGCGAGGCTATGATAAATTTGTCCAAGCCGTCCAACTGTAATGTTTTTGTTGGGAATGACGACCAAATGACGGTGCACTTTTTCCAATTTTGGCACGTCCTGATCAGGTTTGGATTTGTCTATCATCATCACGCTACACATAATATGCTGGTTGGTCGTTGGGTTGAGAAACCCGTCGACAAGTTTGGTGTTTTTCTAATTGTGGTGTCGATACCAAGGACCGACCCACCTAAGGTAAATGCATGCATGCCTTAAAATAAAGGGTGGTATAGCTCTATCCTGAGTTTCTAAGATTTGGCTTTACTGGACGCAAGGTTCTCGAGCGGACAACTCGAGTGAGAAGGCTACGCGGCCACCGGTTAGACCAGACACTCCACGTATATTACCAACTCTCTTAAATTTGGGTTATGAAGAAAGAATTTTGCTGATGCACCAAGCGCACCTCGCATGTAGTGTTTGATCGTGTGGATTTTTCAGAGTGGAAGAAATATGAGCGGAATGCCAGTTTAAGGAAAACAGTAAAGCAAATAGCAATTAAAATAAATAAAACAAAATACAGCACACAAAAATTAAATGCAAAAATAATGCCGAATAATAACCCTAGGTCTGTGGTGGTTAAGAACCTTAATCCCCGACGGAGTCGCCATTTCTGTCACGCCTTTTTCCGACCGCGACATTATTTTTAGCGAACACTGCTTAATAAAAGATGTTAGAAAATAAAATAAATGCTAAAATGCTAAAATGTTAAAAGAATGCTAAAAGGGTGCTAGAAATATGCTAAAGAGATGCTAAAAGGTAAAAGGGTGCTAAAAGTGCTAAAGGGTGGTTCTAGAAAGTAAAAGGTGCTAAAAGTGCTAAAGATAATACCAGGGTGCTAGAGTGCTAAAAGGGTTCGCGGAGTCGCCACCTAATTAGTTTGGGTGAATTAGGACACCTAAATGTCAACTAGGTTAAAGTCAACACTAACTCCATTTTTATGGTCTGCAAACTAGTGTGAGATTATGGGTAAGGGTTCTTTATTAATCTAGAGGGAAGGGATTAGACACCCTCTAAGATCCGCTATGCCAAACCTAGGTTGATTATTATGTTGGAGAAAATGCATGTTTAAAAAGATGCTGCAAATATTTTACAAAGAGGCGGCATACTGATAAAAGTCTATAAGCCTAATGTTATAAAAATATATGCAAAGTTTTAAAATGTGCGTTTACATTATTTATAATGTAAACGATGCAAAGTTGATTTATGGACTATATGTACTTGCTTTATAAAAATACATGTAAAGCTAATTTTGGATAAGTGCATTGTAAATTATATATAAAGTTGAAAGTATGCATTTATATTGTTTCTAAAATGAATATGCACAAAGTCGATTGATTTGACTAAGGATGTGCCTTTATCTGCGAAATCAAAGAAGTGATGCGTTAGTTTCATGTTTGGATATGCAATTTTTAACGGCTAGGCAAAGATTAGACATGAATGATAAGTCTAAGATAAATAACTAGAGGTGCATTTATGATTATTTTAAAACTACCCGCCCAATTTATTTATTCAAAGGCCAATTGTTCTATGTCTCCTATTAATTACAAAGTTAGATAATAAAATTACAAATAATAAAAGACACGAATGAGGCAGAGAGATTAAGAGAGTAAAAGGAGTTCAAGGGGGTGACGTCATTCCGCCCTATTTGTTTTGGAACTCTTGAAGCGGGAATGCGAATGCGGATGCACATAAATGCGGGTCGTTATTTGAATTAGCTCGTGATGAGACACATCATGAGACTCTTCATTTGCGCTCCGAGGCGTTTCATGTAAAAGAAGAAGAAAAAAAAAGATAAGGATTAGTATACATCCAAACTTCATTAAGTGATAAATAACCTTGATAAAATTAAACACATATTCTGATCCGATTTTATTTAATCACGTCGGCCCCACTAAATAATCCATGTAAACCAGATAGGTAGTGGCACAACATAAAGAAAGCGATCCACGAGGATATGAAACAAATGGATTTCTGACTCACTAAACAACATCAAAGTAAAGTAGACCAAACAACATTACGGAATATCAACACATCCCATCTATACTTTAATTGAACAATCGGGCGAAGTGAGAAAACAAAGACATCGGAGAGATCATATGAGAATAGAAGCTAAGAGATTTAATTTCGGGACATATGGACACGATAAATTGATATTTATTTAGCCTTTTTTACATCCCATCAATGTTAAATTGTATGAGTTACAACCCAATATCATGGGTGTTCAGTTCAAACAAATGAAGGCACGGTCATTACAACTCAGACTAAGGCCATATCAATATCACCCTGACTAAGCAAGAACACAAAGCCAGCTGCAGAAATAGGACCAAACTTAAAACTATATTCAAGCTAAAGTCACAAACATGTTGACCACTTAGAGTTTCTCCATCATCACATAATTAGAGGTAGATCAAGAATATGATCCGAAAGTTTAGACGGGGAGAACAAGCTTATTTCTCTTTTATCTTGATAGATAACGACCCAATTTAATTTCTGAGTGCGATATGTGCATATTAGAGCATTTGCCAAGTAGACAGGTCTATTTTAAACTGTCAGGGAACTGAGCTAGGCAGGTATTAAACAAATCAGTCACCAGCCCCCGCATGACATACCGTTCCAGGTTTCAAAGCCTTACTTTGATTAAGTACTCAATCTAGTAATCTAATCCTACATGAAGAGAGACTGAGTAAGACTATGAACTGTTAGTTCCGTAACATGTGATTCAAAACATAAAAGGATGCACAGGGACAGACATAGGTCCAATATCAGCTTTCATTATGCAAACACGTGGGTTGTTAGCTTTGAGAGCAGCTAAAGACACTGAAATGAGCACACAAATATCAAAGAATTACTCGAACAGATAGGATACCTAATATGTACAAACGATTAATAATACTCGCAACAAGCATGGATTAACTGAACATAAGTAGTATAACTCAATCGATCCCATAAACTCAAACAATGACTTGTCAAACATGTATATAGACACACGACAAATGCTAAATATTGGCCTAATCACATTAATAAACACCGTCGCGAACATCAATTAACAGTAGCTAAGCAGGTATAGCAATTTAATGAGCATAAGCGATGAGTCGCCATTGATTTGATACCCATTTAAGCAGTCGTCAAAACACATCACACATATTAATACTAAACGAAATCTAAGATTAAAGGGGTAATAAATTTACCTTTTCCGAGCAGCGAACCGAGGCAGCGTTTCAAGTCGTCGATCCACTCGACGGGTTATTGCGATGCGATTGAAAGTGATGCGGTTTGGAGTCGATTCCAGGCTATTATTGAGAAGAAAGATTTCGGATTTGTGCTTAATTGCTGGGTTCCTGATTTCGTTGGTAAGACCGCCTCTTACTGGTTCTTCTCTGTTTTTCGCCCGTTATTTTAGATCGCTCCTCCCTTAATTGGGCTGATTTTCCATCGATTCCCCCCGATGCCTATCTGTTCTAAGGTTTTTTATCGTATGCTCTTCCTCTGTGTAAACTCCGGGATCTTTTCCCGTCCAGTTCTGCCCTTGCATGTGTAAAAACGGGTTCATTTATATCGTCTCAGCCTTGGGTTTTAATTATGGCAGTTTGGTAACACGATTTTAGGGTGCTGATTTAGACCAATTCCTTCTCCTTCTTTTGGTATGATTTTGGGTATATTTAGGGCTGATATTGGTGCTGATTCGACAAGCTTCTTATGGTAAGTTTTGATTTGGGTAGATTTATTTCTGATTCTGGAGAGCTTTCGAATGATTATAGCATGATTTCGGGGTGAGATTTGGGATGATAGTTTATGGTAATCTTTTGAATGATTTTCTGGGATTGTAAGATGTGTATGTAAAAGGGAAATGAGGTGGCGGAGTGTAGATTCACGGGATTGTGGGATGAGGAGATGAAGGATTAGGATTTTTATGCGGAAATTCGTAGCGATGGGGTGTCGGCTAGGGATGAAAGAGGTTTTTTAGGTTTGCATTTTTTTTTGTGAAGGCTGTTGGACGATAGGAAGGGAAATAAGGGCTGGGGGTGAGTTGGGCCCGGTCAGTGAGTTTTGGGCTACAGGTGGTGGGCTGGTCGAATTTAGGGTGGGCTGATGGTATTAGGTATTAGTTATTTAATTTGGGTAGTGTGTTATTAGTTTTAGGTGTATTATTTAATTAGTGGTAAATTAAATTATTTAAATACAACCCTAGGTGTTTTTATTAGTCTAAGTTTGAGTTTAAATTATTGTAAAAAATAAAGACGGGCTTGCTGCTTAATATTTTATAAATGAGACGCTATTATTTAAAGTCTTATTTATTGTGCATTATTTATCAAAAATTAAATTATCTTAATATGATTTTAGGTGCTTTATTAATTTTAGCTTGGGTTTAAACTACTATAATAATAAATGCGGGCATGTTATTTGATTAGTGCTTAATATTTTATAATGCGATGCCGTTATTAAAATCTTATTTATTATGTATATTTTGCGATGTTAAATTAAAACTGAACGGGGTTTAGATTAAATTATTATTTAAATGCTAAATACATATATGATATTTAAGGATTGCTTAATACTTTTATAAATGCGACGCTATTATTAAAACGCATGTATTAGATTAAAATTAATTTAAATTGCAAATAATATTAATGAAATTGCTTGTTTAAAATGACGAATGCGGACGTGAGACTCAAAGTGTGTTTAATACTCTACGTAAGGTGCGGTGTCATTATTAAATCACTTATTTATGCATGTATTAATATTTTATTGCTGCATTTTATTATTATAAAATTGCTGATATTATTTTAAAAAATTAGTGTAATTTTATAGTTAAAGACTAGACGAGAGGGTCAAAATTGGGTGTCAACAATCATCTTAATAAATAACAGTGTGCCAATTTTTTTGATTTATCGCCTAAAAGAATGCTTCATATTCTGTCCAAAACTTGAGGAATCTAAATGGTCTACTCACATGCATAGATTGACCACCCTAAGTTAATAACTAGGGGGCATGATCTAAACTTGTTCTTATTACATGTTCCACTTCCACTTGTCCATACCAAGCTAAAATAAATGTTTGCCAACATTCTATCGAACCTCTTAAAAGTACAGTCATTATCGGCTCTTTCATTTCATTACTTAAAAAGACTCCCTTTAAATTCAGTTTCAAACATTTCACATGAAGTAGTACCAAATGCAAAGATCCTCACGCTCTGCAGGATATATATGAAGACCGCCTATTGTCTCTCTTCCATTTATAACAACATTGAAATCCCCACTAACTAGCCAAGGATCCTCCGTATAAATCGACAATATAGTATAAACTATCCCAGAGACAACCTTCCCAATGCATCACTCTTTGCATATACCATAGTATATCTACCTAGTTCATGTAACTTTTTCACCAGTGAGTCCTTAAGTTTGTCATGTTAATCATCCCTCATATTATCTCTGATTAAGTTTCTCTGCTGATCAATATATTTAGGATAGACATATCCGCTTCCACTGCCCTGTTCTGCTCCACATTGGACATCATTACCCCATCTTCCTTTAATATCATTGCGTTACTATTATTAGAGTTGTTACCATTGGTACACACCTCCTGACTCTTGTCAACATTCCGCTCCTCATTAACATTTGCTGCTACAAAAGCTCCTTCAACCTGTTCTTTAGTAGTAAGAGTTGCTTTTGATTCTTTTATCAATTATGGGTCCTTAATGAGTTGTTTTACTTCTACCACCTTACCATCGTCGTTTTCCTTATTCTATTTATTCCATATTCTTCCACAATATCTTTTTGTTCCTCCTTATTTGCATTATTACCGTTTGTCTCCTCAAGTGACATTTGTTTTATCCTCTCGTTGGTCTTACTAACTCAGTGGTGTCTTTGGTTGTGTCAACATTTGTCATCTTGACTACATCACACTGAATATCTATTATCACTTCATTGAATTCATCTATATCTTTGTACCTCTCTTATCTATTTTCCATCCTTCTATTATGGTATGTAGAAATTCAAGATTCAACCTTCACCTATTAAAGTATCTGAACTTATACTAAGTCTTTATGCCTACTTCTCATCCAATTAACCCAAGAGAATGTCCATATAGGCCTGGTTTCATGAAAGGAACCTTAGAAGCATGTAGGTTATCATCTCATTTTTAATTAGTAAGTGATGTTATACACCATGCTTGCCACTCATTTCACCATAATCCTCTACCTACTGCTTAAAATCCCTTATTTCAGTCTTAGCGACATGACACTTCACTGTTCTATTCCATTTTAATGCCCAGTTGAAATCACTCATTATTGTCTATGGTCCTTGTATCTGGCCATGTAACCTTCCAATATCTAATCACAATTTTCTTTTAAGAGCCACATCATTAAACGCCTACACCAAGATCACATGAAAACTTATCTTTGTACCCATATGTGTTACCCCGCATTATATTAATTATTATGTACAACTTAATATCTACTTCATAGAGATGAGGCTTCCACCATAACCATATTCCTCCATTTGGATGCTCGGTAAGATTAGTACTTAGAAGATCACCCCTACACAAATTAAGCGAGGTTTTATGAGTTTCTTCTATCTTTTAACCTTTGGTTCCATGAGACCAAATAGCCTCATCTTAGCATTCTGCGTGAACTAATGCGTTGAAACTGTGCACAAATACATACCTCAATTACCAATCCTTCAAATAACTTCTTAACTGAAAATATGAACTCCAGAGGTTACAATATTTAAAATGCTTGACACAACTATACACTAATAGGATGCTCATCATTCCCAAGTTCTAAGTCATTTGTGAAAGAAACTCAATTAATCCCTATGTCCAATACTTCCCAACATTCGGTCCAAAGTAAGAAAAATGCTTTAGTTCTTTTATATCAATCTTATTATTCCAGAAGTAATAGCCCCTTATTATCCTTACATGGGAACAATGTTCTTTTGCAGTTTTCTACCTTCATATTGTCCAACAACATGGTATACCATAAAACTGTCACAGATTCTAACAATTAGCGCTCAAAATTTAATTAGAGGTATGGAGGAGAAAAGAATAGGTAAGTTTCATTTTCTATCTTTGGAAGGAGAAGTTCAATCTCTGTAAATATAGAGCAGATAACGTAGCATAACAGAGTACCAATTCGTAAGATATAGCCTACTGCAATTTATTTCACAAGTCAACACCTCATTCATGGTCTGAAAAGGGATCTCTTTACTATTCGTAATTATAAACAACTTCATTTCTTACTTGTCGTACTTTTCATAATTTCGACATATTCTAGTATACATACGTAATCTCGGACATTGCTCCTGGTTCCAATCCCTGATGATACCATCCCCTTAAGTGATGAATTGTTAACTTATTCTTTTATTTGGTATGTAAAAGACTCTGAAGAGTTACCTTACCTGACGTGGACCTAGTACCTCCAAACCTGGTCATCATACTTCTATTCAAACTCTTCCACTTCCCTTATGGCTTGACACACCAGGTCAAGTCCAATTTACTCTGATTTTTCCCTTCCGAGCCACTGTCGCTGTCTTTTGTAACATAACTGCAACCACAATAATTATTAGGAAGAGGGGGGATTATCCTATTGACATAGCTCTATTGCACGATCTATGAGAGGAAAGAGTAGAAACCAATCCTAAATGTCCGGCAGCCTCCTGTGTATAAGTATGGTACACAACATACCCATACACAAAACTCTACTAAACACGGTCTGTAGACATTCCGAGGACTAACTGCTCTGATACCACTTCTGTCACGACCCGACCCGACGGGCCGCGACTAAACGTCCTAATTGGACGTCATTACTGACATGTCACTCTTAATCCATTTAATACCGAAATCTATAGAAATTTCGGCAGCACAACACTGCTTTTACAACATCTCCCCAAAATGGGCGAGCTGACAAGGCTGCCAAATCAATAACAGAACAACAAACAAAACAGGCTAGCCGACTAGGTTGCCACCAACCAACATTATATACACAAAGAAATAGTCAAAATAAGCAAGCCGGCAAGGCTGCCACTAGATACCAACAGGAATAACCGGAAACGCCCCAACACAGAGTACAACAACATTACAACCCAAAACAAGGTACAAACGTCCAACCCACAACTGTCTACAGACCTCTAAGAGTACGATACTGACATATGACGGGACAGGGCCCCGTCGTGCCCAAAATATGCATAAGTCTGAAAGATGAATCTGTACCAAAATAGCTGGCTCCGGAATAAGGAGCTCTCCAAGTGATGTACAGAAGTCCTAAACTGGAGGGTCACCTATCTGAACACGTGAACCTGCGGGCATGAACCACACCAGGAAAGGGTCGATCTGAAATAATGTACTGAGTATATAAGACATGAAATACTGAAAATGAAATCACAACTGTGTCAAGTAAAGATAGAGAGTCATCAAGCTTAACAAAAATGAGAGTCATATCAGAAATCATGAATGCTTACTCATACTGTCACTAGGTCTATGTCTGTATATCAATTTGTATAACATGTCTCGGCCCTCTAGTGAGGGACTCGATGGAAGTCTGTATATGTGCGCATATCATGTCTCGGTCCTCTATGGAGGGACTCGATAAAATCTGTATATATGTATATAACGTGTCTCGGCCCTCTAGTGAGGGACTCGATGAATTCTGTAAAGCTGCGCACGAACATGATCTGGCCCGGGACTCGGTGGAGTGAAACAATAATACATAGCACGAGTAGATATCATGAGCAATCATATGCAATTAAAAATCATCTTTGACTCTCAATAATTTCATCATAATAAACTCTTTTACTGAAAATCATAGACACTAATCAACAATTATCCTGTAAAACTGAACTTACGTACTGATCGGTGTATTTTATATACACTTTTCGAGTCATTTTTAGTTAGTCTTTTGTCCCTTTTTGTACAAATAAGTGTCGTATTAGGATAGTTTTCCTTTCTTTTGAGTCAAAGTGGTTAAAATGGCCAAATGGCGGAAAAAGAGCCAAAAGAGGGCAAAAGAGGAGGTTCCAGGGCTAAAAACAGAGAAATTGGCGAGCAGTGAAACCCGGACCAGCGCGGCCTCCTGCGAGCGAAGCGGGCGCGGCGCCCAATGTCCAGAGAGGCTGCAGAAGACCCAGCGCCGCGGCGCCTCATGTCAACAGGTGCAGGGCCACGGCGCCTAATCATCAGAGAGGCTACAGAAGTTGCGTGCGCGGCTACCGAGCAGCCAGAGAATCGGGCGCGCGGCGCCAATTCACGAAGTATCACGAGTTCGGCCGCGCCGCGGCGCGGCGAAAAATCGAGGTTTTGACGATTTTTGGGCGAACTGCGAGGAAAAGATAAGGCGGTTTCGGCTATAAAAGGAGAACCCTAGGCAGATTTTAGGGGTTCCCCTTCTTGCAAAACACAAGATTTTCTTGCTTGGAGATTGGAGACCTAAACTTAGTAATTTCTTTCCTTTTGCTTTTCTTTATTTCAGTTTTTGCATGATGAACTTTGAATTAGTTCTTGTCATATTTATGGCTAGGAACTAATTCTCTTATAGGGCTTTCCATGTTAATTCTCTAGAAAGTTATGTTATGAATTAATGCATGTTTATGGTTGTTATTCTTCTTTGAGAGATCTATCCAATAATTGCGTTGAATGCTTGGTAATTAATTGACAACTAATTATCCTTATATGATTTCTAATTTACTTCGAAAGGAGAGATTGTGAATATGCTGTAAGTTGGGTAGACATTCTTGGATCGGGGATGAAAATACCTCAATTATTTATGTAACGTTAATGAGAGGCTTAAAACCCCTAATTTTGCGCATGGTGCGTGACGGTTAACTAGGTTTTTGTTCTTAATCCTCCTATAGAGTTATCCTTATCACCGAAAGGTAGGTAAGGTGCAATACTGGGGTTGAGTGTTTATATATCCTTAACGGGAATATAAAACGATTTCGTAAACCTGCTTTCTCCGAGAGAAGAAGTCCATAATTCATTGCATTAATAAATAACATAAGCGGATAGTTGAAGAGATATGGAAGCCCTATTCCCATCACAACTGAAGTAAACTCATTAGATAAATTAGTCTTTATAATTCTTAGTTATAAACAACAAATCAAATATCGATTGCCAAATAGATACCAAAAGATAGATAGTTGGTACTTGAACCCTAATCCTTGTGGACGATATTCGGTCTTACCAGGACTATATTACTTGTCACGATAACGTGCACTTGCGTTAAAGTGTGTGCATCTTTTCGCGAATCAAGTTTTTGGCGCCGTTGCCGGGGATTAGGCATAGTTCAATATCAAATTTAGCTATTTTTAATTTCTAATTTGGTTTTTAATTTTTATTTTTAATTTTCACGTTTTTCTTTATTTTCAAAATCAGGGTGCCGTGATTTGTTGTATGTTTTTGATCTATTTCAGGAAATCAGTTTATGCGAAGGAGAAGAGGGGCAAACACTCTTGTTCCCTTCAATCCGAAGTGAAAAACACATGTGAGCGAGAAAGAATCGTGGATTGCAACCTTGATAGAGATGGACGGCGTACAGAACAACAACATGATGAGAGAAGGGTTAGGTGAAAATCAACCCAATCCAGCTATACCTCGACAAGTACCTATGGATGTCGAGGAAAGAGTTCAAGTCCAGGCAGAAAGAAGCTTGGGAGACTATGTGCTGCCTAGAGTGAATGGAGCACAGACATGTATTAGGCTCCCTGCCATATGAGCGAACAACTTTGAGATAAAACCGGCGATTCTGAGCATGGTACAACATATAGTGCAATTTGGAGGACTGCCATCGGAGGATCCACATATGCACATAGCTAATTTCTTGGATCTATGTGCAACTTTCAGATATAACGGCGTTACTGATGATGCCGTCAGATTGAGGCTCTTTCCTTTCTCACTCAGGGACAGAGCAAAAGTATGGTTGAATTCCCTGCCGGCCGATTCGATTTTCACATGGCACGGTAGCGCGAAATTCTTAGCCAAGTTCTTTCCCCCATGCAAAACAGCAAAATTGAGAGGGGAGTTGAACAACTTCTACCAAGCAGATGGAGAGTCCTTATATGAAGCTTGGGAAAGGTTCAAAGACTTGCAAAGAAAATGCCACATCATTGCATTGAGTTGTGGAACTTGGTCCACATCTTCTACAGGTTGAGCGGTACAACGGAACCATCATAGATCGTCAGCGGTGGGGCATTCATGAGGAAAACAGCCCACGGCCTCGCGAGTTACTAGAAGATATGGCCACCAACAACCATGTCACGGAAGAGAGTCGACAAGTGGGAGAAGAATAGTGAGTCCACGAAATAGATGCTATTCTTGCCTTGAATGCCCAGTGGCCCTTTTGGCAAAGCGATTGCGACAACATGATGTCGATGAATGCGGTCGGATGCCTAAAAGTTGTGAAATATGTGGTGGCCCACATACATTCGATAGGTGTCCTTGGTGACCCGATAATATACCATAGAAGCGGTGAGTGTCGGTAGTGGGTAATTATCGAGAGGCCACAGAACAATCCATACTCCACACTTATAATCCGGTGGAGAAATCACCCAAATTTCTCATGGAGAGGAGACCGAGCGGCAGAATCAATCGAGGCGATATCAACCCAGAGAACCAAATTCAGCGACCGCTTTACTCGGGCCCGGCATCCTCAGCGATTCAATGCACGAGTTCGTGAAAAGCGAGACGAGTGGCATTGTGGCAGCGGCTGCAACGCCAGACTTCGATTCATGCGAAGCGAGATCCTCGTTCGAATTTAGAGACAAGTGGGTCGGCTAAGCAGACAAAGCGAGCCACAGTACACCGTCAAGCAACACGAGGTAAATTCGAGGAAGCGATGTCGAGCGATGCGGTTGAGAAGTGGCAAGCGATTGAGCGGCGATCTCTTGACGGCCGATTGAGAAAAGGCGAGAGATAGAAAAGAGAAGGTGGTTGAACCTAGCCAGATGGTAGAAAACTCCGGAGAAGAGTATCTGAAAAAATCCCTTTCCCAGAGATTACAGCGGAAGGCGGTTGATAAACAATTCTCAAGTTCTTGGAGGTATTGAAGCTGCATATCAACATCCCTTTATAGAAGCATTAGAGCGGATGCCTCCTATTTCAAGTTCATGAAGGAAATATTGGGGAAGAAGAAGAAGTTGGCGGAGTATGAGATAGTAGCACTAACGGAGGAGTGTAGTGCTATCTTGCAGAAGAAGTTGCCACCAAAACTAAAGGATCCAGGAAGCTTTACACTACCTTGCACAGTGGGCAGGGTGACATGCAACAGAGCTCTGTGTGATTTAGGGGCAAGTATAAATCGATGCCACTTATCGGTATTTAAAAGATTGGAGTTGGGTGAGGCGAACCAACCACGATAAGCTGCGGTGGCCGGCGGGGCGATGGTTCATCGAAGGCAAGATTGAGGACGTGATTATGAAAGTAGGAAAATTCTTCTTTCCTGTAGACTTCCTCATTCTTGATATAGAAGAAGATGCGGAAATCCCTATCATATTGGGGAGACCATTCCTAGCAACGGGGAGAGCTTTAATTGATGTTGAAAGGGGGGAGCTAACACTAAGGGTGGAGAAGGAAGAAATGGTGTTTAAGGTTTTTAAACATGTCATCGAGCCACCAACCATGGCGAGTGCTTTGCAATCGGCACCATCAAGCCCCCTGATCCATTACAAGTCAACGAGGAGATGAGCCCAAGCGGACATGGTTTGCCAAACCCCATCGACGCGGTATGCGTTCTGAACTCCACTTCGATAATGCTAAGAAGAAAAGAAAGAAAACGCAAAAATGTGGAGAAATGGATTAGTTGGGGCTTGATCCACGCGGTTATTAAAACTAAGGAACTTGCGTCCGCTAAAAGAGCGTTAAAGACAGTGGCGCAGGAGGCAACCCAAATTATTTTGATGTATTTTATTTTAATATAGTAGTTTTTATTGAGAACGGTCTCACGGAGGTAGTGTTTGTCTTTGTGGCAGTGCAGCAATAAAGCGAAGGCGGCGAAATCAAGAAAAGCGGGATTTCGAAAAGCGGGTAAGCTCATGCGGCGCCAGGAAGCGAGCGGCGCCAAAGCGAAGAGCACTGAGAAGTTTAGCGCATGGCGCCAGGCGAGCGGCGCGGCGAAATCCAGAAAATTTGCCAAGTTTAGGCGCCACGGCGCCCGAA
The DNA here is from genome assembly GCA_029844215.1 of Przewalskia tangutica. Classification (NCBI taxonomy): domain Eukaryota; kingdom Viridiplantae; phylum Streptophyta; class Magnoliopsida; order Solanales; family Solanaceae; genus Przewalskia; species Przewalskia tangutica. Next base: position 84,962,907 of record CM056735.1, on the reverse strand, counting down.
CGATCTTGCGCACGAAAGTCCCGGAAGTCAGAACATTGGGCGTCGCGGCGCCAAAAGCGGTGCGGCGAAATCAAAACTTAAAAAGCATACGAAATCAGATCTGCCCCAAATTCAAAACCAAAAACCTAACCCCCTCCTCCAAAAACACACGAAAATCCAAAAATTTGCTCACAAATCCTCCACAAATCCAACCCAACCACAACCAAAACTCTTAAATTCCTAAAAACCCTTAGCTATATCAAACAACAAAGCTCCATTCCATAGCCTCAAACCACCATTAGAAACAAGAACATCTTGAATCCTCTCATAAAAATGTAATCTTTTTCTGTTCTTGAGCTCTTTACTGAAGTCACAGGAGGTAGTAGTTTGAAAGAGTATTGTAGTTGTGAAGTAGTTTGGGTGCTGAAAAATTGATTGTGAAGTTTGGAGAAAGAGTAGAAAAGGAGGGTGTGGCATTAGGCGATGGGAGTTGAAGTTTGGGGTGTTGTGTTTAAGCGCTAGTTGTTGATTGTGTTGGGAAACATTTGTGCCACTAAGTTGTAAGTCGCTGAAGCTATTTTAACCATGGCCACGGGAAGAGAAGAGCCTCGCATCCACCCCATGATATGATAACACTAGGTTTGTGAGCTACCAAGCTTTCCAAAGATACAAAAAGCTTGATACCAGACCCTTAATCCCTGAAAGGGGAATGGACTATCAGAGGGAGTCGTTTGGGGAAGAGGATGTTTATGAGCCCATTCGGGCAATGATTGAGTTAAGGGGGTGGAGGAGATTTGTAAATCCGGAGAAGATAGCACCAATGAACACAACAATGGTGCGTGAATTCTATGCCAACTTTAGGAGAAGGTGGAAAAGGGATGCTTTGTAAGGGAGTTTATGTGCACTGTGGCGAGAGAATGTAAATTCACAATTGAAGGCGGTTGATGTTGAAGAAAGAAGTGATTGGAATCACTTTAGAACATGGTCTAGAAGCAGGCGCGATCATTGGAATGCCGTTGCAAACAGTGAGCTACCAGAGTGCTTTTGATATTGGAAGAAATGGATCAAGAGCACGGCGGTGTCAATTCAACAAAGCAATCAAGGGTTGGCTATATTTCGTCGGGTGCGCGTGATTCCATCCACGACTTCACGAGTGCGGAAGATAGGATTAAAGCGATATATGGAATTATGAGGGGATGACGATTGATGTGGGAAAAGAGATAGTGCGAGCATTGAAGAAATCATCGGGTTGGTGACAGCGGTGGATTGGGACACGGCCACTTATCACTAATCTACGCGCTTCCGAGGGGTCCCAACCTACCACCGACACTCGTGAGAGAAACCAGCTGCCGGTGTCCTATGGGATAGTGCACTCTTTCCCGGACCAAGCCCCCGAAGCGGGCGAAGAGTACAACCCGTAGAGCGCGATGAGCGAAGATGAGCACGAAATAGGGGGCTCGATATGAGGCGAGACCTAGCAGCAACAGCCAATCGGCGCCTCCGGTGCCTATGATGGAGCAAGTGCTCGAGAACGAAGAAGGATGATGCAACATTTCGACACAATGATACAAGGACAAAATGAGTTGAAAGCAGGGGACAACGTGAGTTGCGACAAGGCAACAAGATTTGAGGCGGGAAGCAACAACAATTGCACCAGCGGTTTGTGAGATGAGTTCACTGTTCAACGATAGTCGATGCATTATCCACCGCCACCACCACCATTTTAGCCAAAGTCTGTAAGTGTCTTATTTCTTTTATGGTCTTTGAGTCTACACACATTGGGGACAATGTGTGATTTAAGTTTGGGGGTGTTTTATTTGTGTCTTGTTTTATTTGTGTCATGTTATGTTTTATTTAAGTCTTTTTATTGTTTTATGTATTTTTGAGTCACCAAATTTTTTTCTTTTTGAGTCATAATTGCCTGTCAAAGATCATGTATGCTGTAGTTGCTAGAAACACCTAGTGAAGGAAGGTAGAATAATGTAATGGAATAAAAGCAACTATCTAAACACCTAGGTTAGATATGCCAAAAACTCACAAAATCTGTCTATTTGGAGTTTCTTGCCTAAATTATGCATGCTAAATGATGAAAACTTATGTGTTATGATTGCTTTCTATTTGAGGCGAAATAGTTAGGACATGCATGTTAGGGAGATCACTCAGACATTTCTTTCATGTGATTCTTACCACTCTTTTCTATCCGGACTTTAAATATATCCTAGTCAACCCATTGAGCCTAAAAATTGAAACTTCTTCTTTGACACCCTATATTCCCACAAATTGTGCCATAAGTAAAAATGTGAAGTAGTGGAATAAATTGTGTTAAAAAGAGACAAAAGAGTGAATGAGCTTGTTGCTGATAAAAGAGTAATAAGAAAGAGGCAAAAACCTAAGTTTGGGGGTGCTTGTTATTATTATACTCTTCATTCTCCCAAAACAAAAGAGGGAAAAAGATAGAATTGAAGTGAAGAAAAGAACCAAAAGAAAAGGGAAAAATGGAAAAGCTAAAGAGCTTATGGTACAAAGAATGAGCCTAAAATGCCTATTTTTACCTACCTATACCTAAGCCTACATTACAACCCTTAAAGTCCTGAAGATCTCTTTTATGCATATCCAAGATTAGTGGAGAATGACAAGTAAAAATGCCATAGGATTTCGGAATTTATATGCATGATTTAGTAGATTGACTTCCATTAAGCATGATAAATATGAGTTTGCGAAATATCTAGCTTAATGTGTTTAGTGTGCTGAAATTTCATGCTATATGTTCCTGCATATTATTTTGCTAACCTTCATGTTTTTCTAGTTAGCACTAATGCAGCAGAAGTGATCAAATGTCAGTGAGTCTTTTATTTTTCGTTTCTTTGAGTCTTTGATTTCTTTCTTTCTATCTTTGCTCGAGGGCGAGCAAATGTTAAGTTTGGGGGTATTTGATCGGTGTATTTTATATACACTTTTCGAGTCATTTTTAGTTAGTCTTTTGTCCCTTTTTGTACAAATAAGTGTCGTATTAGGATAATTTTCCTTTCTTTTGAGTCAAAGTGGTTAAAATGGCCAAATGGCGGAAAAGGAGCCAAAAGAGGGCAAAAGAGGAGGTTCCAGGGCTAAAAACAGAGAAATTGGCGAAGCAGTGAAACCCGGACCAGCCATGGCCTCCTCTGAGCGAAGCGGGCGCGGCGCAATGTCGGAGAGGCTGCGAAGACCAGCGCGCGGCCTCATGTCAACAAGTGCGGGCGCGCGCTAATCATCGAGAGGCTACAAAGTTGCGGCCGCGCTACCGAGCATGAGAATCGGGCGCGGCGCCAATTCACCGAAGTATCACGAAGTTCCGCGCCGCCGAATGCGAGGGCAGCGGCGCGGAAAAATCGAGGTTTGACGATTTTACGGGCGAGCTGCGAGGAAAAGGTAAGCGGTTTCGACTATAAAGGAGAACACTAGGTAGATTTTAGGGGTTCCCCTTCTTGCACAACACAAGATTTTCTTGCTTGGAGGTTGGAGACCTAAACTTAGTAATTTCTTTCCTTTTTCTTTTCTTTATTTTAGTTTTTGCATGATGAACTTTGAATTAGTTCTTGTCATATTTATGGATAGGAACTAATTCTTTTATAGGGCTTTTCATGTTAATTCTCTAGAAACTTATGTTATGAATTAATGCATGTTTATGGTTGTTATTCTTCTTTGAGAGATCTATCCAATAATTGCGTTGAATGCTTGGTAATTAATTGACAACTAATTATCCTTATATGATTTCTAATTTACTTCGAAAGGAGAGATTGTGAATATGCTGTAAGTTGGGTAGACATTCTTGGATTGGGGATGAAAATACCTCAATTATTTATGTAGCGTTAATGAGAGGCTTAAAACCCCTAATTTTGCGCATGGTGCGTGACGGTTAACTAGGTTTTTGTTCTTAATCCTCCTATAGAGTTATCCTTATCACCGAAAGGTAGGTAAGGTGCAATCTTTGAGGTTGAATGTTTATATATCCTTAACGGGAATATAAAACGATTTCGTAAACCTGCTTTCTCCGAGAGAAGAAGTCCATAATTCATTGCATTAATAAATAACATAAGCGGATAGTTGAAGAGACATGGAAGCCCTATTCCCATCACAACTGAAGTAAACTCATTAGATAAATTAGTCTTTATAATTCTTAGTTATAAACAACAAATCAAATATCGATTGCCAAATAGATACCAAAAGATAGATAGTTGGTACTTGAACCCTAATCCTTGTGGACGATATTCGGTCTTACCAGGACTATATTACTTGTCACGATAACGTGCACTTGCGTTAAAGTGTGTGCATCTTTTCGTGCATCACGTACGTCCGCCGTACTTTCATTAAAATCATGCCAAAAAGAATGAAAGAAGAGTTTTACATACCTCTTAGTCGCTCAACCAATGTAAAACTAGGATGCGCCTCGTCTAGCACGTCAGCCTATAATAATAATAATGATAATAAGACCATTAATTCTAGGACTCCTAGCGTAAGTTATTTGAATAACGACTTCCTTATTTCTATAAAAATCCGGGCAGCACTTCTCCTCTTTATGTGCGTATCCACAATTAACCAACAGTCCAAATCAAACCAACAATCACAACTATTTCAATATGTAATCTATTTAGGCCCCATATATTGCATATACGCCGTCATACAGTCTCCTTTCTCGTTACTTATGAAAGACAATAATTTAAATCATCAAGGTGATTATCGCACCTATTAACCATATTCATTCAATACTTAAAATGTTACGACAATGTCTAAAAAGATTTCATAATTCCTTTCTTGGTTTCTTAAATCCATTTCGTCTTGCGTCACTTTATATAACTAATTACATCACAAAGTACCAATGTTTCTTTCAATTGTTAACACACAATTAGTGACGATGTCAATAATAGCAACAACGATTATATGGAACCAAAAAAGCCCATAAAGGGTCGTACAATGTCCGGAAGTTATTCATGAGTTTTAGGCCATTTAACATGCAACCATTTACTCTTTCCTTAATTAATAATCCAACTTATTTTCCAACAATTCCATATAATGAGCACATCTTAAATCTTCACAAGTTATTCCATTTTTAACACGCAATTAGTAATGGAATTTACAACACAACATACAAATCCAACGCATGCCCAAAATAGTCCAATTTCGGTTCAACATCCAAATTTCACATGCATTGTCTAAATTCAAGATTTCTTCCTAACACAAGTCCATTACTTCAACTACAACAATATGCAACTTTGATTATAGCATAGAAAGAATAATTTTCATACCTTAATTTAATCCCCAAAACAGTCCCGATTTTTAGCCATTGCTTCGTCAACTGAACTTGTAACGTTGCTCTACTCCAGTGTCCTATCGATGAGCGGTTTGTTGCGTTGGAAACTATACTCGTCGAACTTCATTTTAGGCTTTTGAAACACACAAAAACGCATAATATGCTAGGATATATTCCCTTCCAAATTTGACTAAACATCATCGGCGATCCGAAAATCTGCTCATTGTCGTGAAAAAAAATGCCACTATTTTGGTCCTTTTCTTGCCCAATTCTTCATTTTTTTTAACTCCAATTCAACATGCAATCATTCCATAATGTCAACCCATCATTTATACATGTTTTACTTCCAACAATTTTGTCCAAAACCTGAAGAAAAACTGCTCAACTTTTGGTCCAGGCAGTCCCGATTTGGGCACTGTTTTGGTTCCAACTTTCGCCTCTAATTTGTGGTGAAAACGTAGCCTACGAAGAGGAGAAAGAAAAGAAGAAAACCTTGAACTATGCTAGGCAATGGGGTGGGGATTCTCGGCTGGGTTAGAGAAGGAGAAGGGAGAAATTTTTCTTTCTTTGTGTTCTTGGAAGTTTGAATGAACAAATGAGGGTCTTTTAGGTTACTAAAGAAAAAAAAAATCTGATTTGGGGTATTTACACTTTTGTCCCCAAGTTCCCCAATTGATAAATCTTGAACTCATTTCATTTAAATCTTAACTCCCGCGTCCTTTAATTCCCGAAAATTCCAATACGCCTCGTATTCTCGTTGTCGTAACTTATATACATTTCTAATCCATAACGAAATATGTATATACATATACTACTATTATTAAGGAAATTTCCGACGTCACACTCGTCGTTGCCAAAATTATTCCGTATTAACATGTAAGAATATACTTAATTTCCAAAATTCGAATCTTTATTCTTAATGACGTTCTTAATTATCGTCTTAAAACCATGAGGTGTAACAAAGCCCAAATTAGTATGCAAGCTGCAATAGTCCATTTATGGACTTAAGCAAGCCTCAAGGAGTTGGAATATTTGTTTTGATAAAGCAGTCAAATCGTTTGACTTTGTTAGAAGCAAAGAGGATCTTTGCGTTTATAGTAAGCGCACGAAATGAAGTATTATCTTCATTGTTATATATGTAGATGACATATTAATAATGGGAGATAATAAGACTCTCATGCAATCAGTCAAAGAATGGTTATCCAACACCTTCATGGTGAATGACTTGGGTGAAACCTGCTACATTCTTGAAATTAGAGTCTATAGATAGACCTAGTAGATTATTGGGGTTGTCACTATCCATATACACAGACAAAATGCTAAGACGATTCCCTATGGAAAATTCCAAGAAATGAGGTCTTCATATAGGTCAAGGCATCAAGTTATCAAAGAAGGAAATCCTTCCACAGTTGCAAAACTTGAACGCATGAAAAGAATCTCATATGCTTCGACTACAGGATCAATCATGTATGTCATGACTCGTACGATGCCCGATGTGGCATATGCACTTAGTATGACTTGCAAATTCCAGCAGAATCCTAGGGAAAAATACTAGAAAGCAGTCAAGAGTATTCTTAAGTATCTTAGACGAACTAAAAAATATTTCTTAATCTATGGTGGACAAGAGAAGCTAGTGGCTACTGGGTACACTGGTGCTAGATTCCAGACAGATCTGGATGACTACAAGTCTTAATCTGGTTATACCTTCATTTTCAATAGTGGAGCAGTGAGTTGGAAAAGTTTCAAGCAAGCAACAACTGCTGATTCGATAACTGAAGCCGAGTACATTGCTGAATCAGAAGCTGGTAAAGAAGTTATTGTGATATCTGGGTTCCTGAAGGAACTAGGATTTGTTCCAAGTACCACTTGTCCAATAATGATTTATTGTGACAATACTGGTGCGGTTGTGCAAGCTAAAAATCCAATATCAGCAAACAAAAACAAGCATGTACTAAGGAAATACCACATACTCAGAGAGATGGTGGAAATTGAAGAAATAAGATTAGACTATGTTCCCATATATAATAATCTAGCTGACCCATTTACTAAACCATTAAACTTAGTTAAGAATAATGGTCATTTTGAAAATATGGGTATTCGATACATTGGAGATTGGCTCTAGGCCAAGTGGGAGATTGAAAATATTTACGTCCTAGAGATAATCATTATTAGGGATAAATGTAATTGAACACATTCTTATTATTAATAGATTAATATATTTATAGCATTTGCGATTATTGAATTATTATTTGATTGTTTGTAATTATTTATTAATGTGCATCCATTGAGCTTACGTTGTCATTAATAGAGTGAGAAATTAAAGATAGAGCGTAACTCTCAAAGTAGCCTCGACAAATGATCATCGAGAATGGGATATCGATGATATGTTATAAGTCGACATGTGGTCTGCGTCACATTCTTGGAGAATGTAGTATGTCTTATATGCTACTAGTAATATTTACTAGTGATGGACACATGAATACTTTTGGAAAGTATTGGTATACCCTGCTGATAAACTGTTTGTTATACATGTCTAAAGTGTTATCAGCGTGTGAGAGATAAATGTCCTTTGACTTGAGGTTAATACACACCTTGTTTACAGAGTAATGCACTTTGACCATGTACTAAGCTTAAATTCATTATAGGATAAGATACGGCTTGTGTTGGGTGCATTATGATGTAAACTAAGGTGGTAGTTGAGCCAAGAATATGATTCATTCTTCGATTGGATATTCGAGAGAACACTAAACTTCTCAATGATATTAGTTCGGTCAAGTCATTGGCCAATGCAATAGACATATTTTGAATATGGTCTAGTTGTCGACTAATATAAATGAAATAAAGTGATCAAGCCATTTGAATAGACACTGTTACACCCCGTAATTCCAGGACATGAATAAGAGAATAGACGCGAGAACATAAGACTTGAAAATTGGTACGAAAGAAAGAATTATTTTTCCGACGGAAAATCTTCCGAACGTCGGAAAGGAAAAATGTTCGTTGGTGAGAATTAGATTCTCAAAATGCATTATTTGAGGAGTATATAATGTATTATCATATTGGAAATTTATTTTTTACGGATTTGGTCACGAAGGACCCACCCGAGAAATTTTACGTTTTGTGGGGCCCACGTGGGTTACGAAATTTTATGGACGAATGGGATGGTGACACGTGTCACCACCCACATGTCTTGCACGAAATGGGCCAAGGGTAAAATGATCATTGACCAAGGTAGATGATCAAGTCTTGCAAAACTTGAGATAATTGACCAAGTCAACTTGCCACTTGTATAGATATCTAAGTACCCTTCATCCTAGCCACACATTTGTTGTTATCTTGACCCTCCATTGTGTTATATATACACACTAGATGCAAGACCAAGTCTTCAACACTTAGAAAGAAATTAGAGAACACTTGTGCTAGCAAGATAGCTCTCGGGTTTAGGACATTCCCACACAAATATTTTTGCAATTGTGGTTCTTTATTCACAAGACTTTAACCTAAGGTCCCTAAGGGTATTGTAAGGATATCTCAATAGAAAGATCTCGGAAAAACGACGTTTTCACGTTAGTCGCAAGGCGAAAACCTAAGGTGTTCTTCAACTTTGAAGATGGAACTTGAAGAGGAGTTCTTCATGAGCTTCTAAGGAGTGCTTGGAGTGGATTGGAACATAAGAAGAGGAGCTAAAAGTTGCTAAGGATCGACTTTTACGCTTGGACATTATTAGGGCTTATTGAGGTAAAATCTTCATCTTCTTAATAATTGAAGATTACATGTTATAGTAGTTAAGAAATGAGCATGTGGTATATATATATTGAAGTTTGAAAAGATTTGGATCATGTCGACATGTTAAAACCGAAAAATGGACAAGTTAGCCATTAATATTGTAATTAATTTGGATGGTAGTTACAATCGTCGCATGTTAAGGAAGAAATGATTTATAGTTGTTGTAATTGTTATTATGTATATAACATGTTGGAATAACAACTTGGATTGGAAAAGGAATTGAAAGGAAATTGATAATTGTTGTGACATTGTAGCCGAATAGGGCTTGGAATTATTGGACAGTTTTATATTGATTGTGTGGTAGAATTTTACACGTCATATTAGGCGTGTAATCCCCTTTGTATTTGCTGAATTGTTGGGCCTTAAATGTGGCGTTTGGTTATTGATTTTCGGGCCTTGAAAAAGGTGGAAAAGTACGTAGAAACAAAGGAAGTGCTGCCCGAATTTCCGTAGAATAAGAGACCTTACACTTAGTATGATTCTACGTTAAAGTGAGGAGTTGATAGACATGTTATGATTAATATAAGTTGAAGTACTACGAGTAGCATATTCTACTTAAAGGATGAAATAGCTCAAGGTTGAAGTACTTTGGAGCATTTTGCTACTTGTCGATAATCGTCGCGAGATATGTGAACCTATTTCTCCTTTTGGCATGATTCTATGTATGAAATATACATGTGGTGTTATTTCATGATTCCTTCTACTCTTAGAAGTTAAGAGGTATGTATGTTGATTTACTCTATTTGAAAGTTATGTCTAAGTTATCCTAAGTTCTTACCAAGTCTTATGGGGGATGTTGGTAAGAGTCGTAAGGAAATATTTGGAGTCGAGTTGACTTTGCTAATTTACTGCACGAATGAGAATAAGTATCGAACAAGACATTGCAACGTTAATAAAAGTATCGACAATCAATTATATTAAAATGAGTAGAATTCTCCATCTGCATAGAAACTAAGATAAGACAAAATTGTATTACATTTTCTAGATCATGGCTGCTTTAATAAGATCGTTATAAATAAGTATAACCTATTCACAACGCATAAAAGTATATGTTACTTAATAGTAAAGAGTTTACGTTATGAAGTTTTAAGATCATGAACCTTGAATTCTTAAAAGGTTAAGAGACTTGATATTCTAAGTTAAGAAACTTGATTTCTAAAGTTAAGAGACTTGAAGTATTTTGAAAGTTATGTAACTTGATTTGAAAGTATAAGTCTCTTGGTTATAAAAAAGAAGAATGTAAGTGTCTAAAGCATAAAGTTAGTATAACGACTTTATGGGAAGTTGGTTATAATAGCTTTATGGAAAGATGAAAGAATGGTTTACTCTAGTGATGTAAATAAGGATAAATGACTTGAAATGAAGAAAGACAAATTGATTTGAAGACATCAATTGCTTAAAGTTTTAAAGAAAGAAGTCACTTGATTTAGAAGCCTATAAATGTATTTCTAAAAGGTATTGTGACTTGTCTTGAAAAGTAGATATAACTTGATACTACGATTATTAGTATCTTGGGGTTTTATATGAAAAAGAGTCTTTTGAAAAGAATGGAAGTACGTAGTACTTTGAGTTAAATTCCCGGATTTTTATGTGAAACGAAAAATGTCTTGAGTATATAAAATAAAAGTCTAAAGATTTAATGAATTTGCCTATGCTTGCTTGTGATAGCCTTGAGTGCAAGTATTATATGTTTACGATGCCGTGACTCTCAGTTGGAGGTCCTATGCCTTATTGCGGAATTTACTTGGGCGTCTGAAGCGATGTGAGGCTTCCACGGTATGCTTCCATTGTGATTGATCCTTGGACATGCTTATACGATGTGAGATTCCGGCACGCGGCGGACGCGAGTTAGATTCGGATTGTTTTATTACTCCTTGGACATGCTTATACGATGAGGATTCCGGCACGCGACTAGAGACGGTTAGATTCCGGTTGTTTTATTACCCCATGACCATGCTTATACGATGAGGGATTCCGGGGCATGCGACCATGTTATATACTATTATTACTCCATGGACTAGCTCTACATGAAGACATGTACCCGAGATGAGGGATTCCACGGGCATGTTATATACGATTATTACCCCATGGATTAGCTCTCCATGAAGTCATGTACCCGAGATGAGGGATTCCACGGGCATGATATATATATATATATATATATATTGTATGTGTGTACGCCGATAGTGAGGTAGGATGCCACGGGTGCGTCACATGGTTATATGTTACACTTAAGGTTGTCGGTAGTGATGGGGGATTCCACGGGCAGGAGATATATATATGTATTGTATATGTGTACGCCGACAGTGAGGTGGGATGCCACGGGCGCGTCACATGGTTATATTTTACACTTATGGCTGTCGGCAGTGATGGGGGATTCCACGGGCACACATTGATATTTGTGGGCTTGAGACCCTTACTGGACTATGTGACGATATTTGAGGGCTTGTGTCCATAGCCCTGGTGTGACTATTGTTCATGTGTTGAAATAGTGCATAAGTAAAGCCCGACTTTCACTTGGCAAGACCACGATTATCTTTATTATTTTGTTATCATACATGTCTCCAGCTTTATTATAGATTGTTATGATTTCATTACAGTATTTTCAGTTTCACATACTTGGTACATATTTCGTCTTGACCTCGCCCGGGGTTGCGTTCATCTGCGCGAGTTGAGGTACAAAGCTGGCGATCCTCATTCTTAGGATCACTGTTGGTGGTTGGAAAGCTCCATTATTTGAGGCTTTGTATTTTTGAGTACAGTTCCACGAGGTTGTAGATTTATGTACATTCGGGGTATGGCGGCCTGTCAATCCACGATTGTTATGTCAAGAATTCTTAGAGGTCTGTAGTCATATCTTGTGGATTGAGTTGTGTAAAGAAAAAAAAAAGAGGTAACTGCTTTTTGGGTTACATGTATATTTTTGGAAGGTGGCCTTATCGGCTAGCCTGTTATTTATTTCCTGTTAAGTTTATGTATGTTCCGCTGATTATCTCTGATGTATACCTGTAAGGGTGCCCAGGTAGGGCACCAGTCGCGGGCCCGGGGTCGGGTCGTGACAAACACGTGGTAAATCCTAAGTTTGATCGAGTGTGTCGCGAATGAAAGAAATTTATCGTCTCACATAAAGGTTATGTTTGTTGAATTCATGTAAACGTACTTCACATATTGAGTTCGTCGTACGGCGCAGTCTATGAGTTCCATATGGACCTTAATTGGATTAGTGTCAATATGTGAAGTCCTATAGGGTGACACTATGTCGATTGTCTTTTCGGTCTAAGGGTGTATTGAGATAATATTAAATATTTGATTTAGAATCGAGATATTTAAATTGATAATAACTATGGGATAATTTCTATTTGATAGAAATTATTTAATTAAATAAAAATTAGATTTTGGATTTAAAATTAAACGTGCTGAATATATACGGGGTAAGGAGTCGCGGTGCCTACCAGTGAAGTTGCGTGGACTTCATAGCGTGCGACGTCGACGACGATGAGGCTCGGTGGCCCACTACATCTCTGTAATTGGGTCAGTCTTGGAGCCCAACCCTAATCTGATATTTGACCTAATCCCCCATACATAAACAACACTAACCCCATAAGTTTTATAACATCAATTCTAAACAAATTCCAGACTTAGAGTTTGGAATAAAATTCTCTCGAACCTCTGTCAAGATTTTCTGGCTTTCTTTACAGAAGAATACACCGTAGCATAATGCTTGCAATTAAAGGACAACCGCGTGTAATCCCTAAGTAGAGATTCCAGATAACACAACCTGTAAGTGTTAATGTTCATGTTTTACATTACAGGTTTGATTGTCATATAACCTTACCCGAATTATTATTGGGATAAGCTATGTAGCACGGACACGTGAGAGGTGTCCGATAGGACACGGACACGGACACGCGGAAACGACAATTTTGAAAAATAGGGGACACGACACTACGAGGACAATTTGTAAAATAAATTAAAAAATATTTATATATATATATATATATATATATAATATAATATAATATATAAAATACTAAAATTAATATTATTAAAGCTTCACATTCATAAATAAATTATAAATTTAATTCAAATTTGTTATATACCAAATAATCAAAATACCAAATTAAATATGTACCAAATTAAAAAGAAACATTCATAACAAATTGACAATCAATCAAATATTCAATACATAATTCATAAGACCATAGTCCATAAACTAATACATAAGTATGTCCCAAGACCCAAATTCAAATAAATATAAATTTACTTAAAATAAATCAAATAAAATTAAAACTAAACTTTTTCTTTAAAAAAAAAAAAAAATGTCCCTGCCGTGTCCCCTGCCGTGTCCGATTTTTTTTTTTTTTTGCTGGGCCCACTCGGAAACGTCCCGGACACGTGTCCGAGGCGTTTCGTATCCGATGAGGTGTCCGACACGGACACCTCACCCTAAATGAGGTGTCCGTGCTTCATAGGGGATAAGTAAGCAAAAAAAAAATTAATTTTCGCTGCGCCTTACTTATGTGTTTTGAACCCAACAAAACCCTACCGGAGAAAGTTACAACACTCGTTTAGTTGCCAAAGAATTCCATCAGATGAAGGTCCATGACTATTTTGAATCATTTAGCCCGCTTGTCAAACCCGCCACTATTCGGGTTGTTCTCACCATTACTGCTTCTCGAGGATGGCAACTACGCTAATTATATGTAGCGATGGCTCTCTATTTGATGATCCTACCTTGTATCGTAAAATTGTTGGGGCCTTACAATATTCCACTTTGACCCGACCTTATCTTGCATTTGCAGTCAATAAGATTTGCCAATTTATGCATTCTCCAAGTCAAAATCAGTGGGTTGTAGTTAAACATATTCTTTGATATCTCAAACTCACGATGAACTATTAGTTTTTAATCCCTCGCTCTCCCAATTTCGTGCTACATACATGACTTCACTGATTTTGGATTGAGCGGGCTCTTTGGATAACCGATAGTCTACTAGTGGTTATGCTATTTTTCAGAAATGCGCTAATCTTTTGATCTTATAAGAAGCAACACACTATTGCTCGATCGTCCATAGAGTCCGAATATAAAGGGCTTGCCAGTACAATCACTAAACTAACTTGGTTACAATCACTATTATTTGAGCTCGGCATGCCTCTCCACGCTTCTCTTGTCCTTTGCTGTGACAATTTTGGTGCTGAATATCCATCCATTGATTATGTTTTTTATGATCGCACCAAGCACGTGAAAATTGATTATTACTTTGTCCGCAACAAAATTGCTCGCAAGGATCTCTCTGTCCAATTTCTATTCACCAAAGATCAACTTGCTAATGTCCTCACCAAATCTCTTGCTTCGGCCAGATCTGAATTTCTCTGCTCCAAGTTGAATATTGTTCCTCCACCTTTAGCTTGCAAGGGGAGTATTGAAACATGTAGCACATAATCCGATTCCCGCTTCAACTCCTACTTTAGCTAGTAACCATACAGACAATGGATAACTTTTTTTCATGTATCTAAATATCCTAGTTGAGATATAATTATATTAGTATGTGTGTGTGTGTATATATATATGGTGTAATAGGTTCTGCAATAAGCAAGAAAAAACAGAACACACAAAGGCAGCAACTTATAGCCCTGTGTTAGCTTCAATCTCACATTTTCTAGTTTGATTTTAGACCATAGTTCGTTGTGTCTTGTTAAGTCTAGTGTATTTACCTAGTCGATGGGTCCCTTTGATTTTAACTGATAGCGTTCGTCGCTTTTTGTGTTCTAAGACACTACTTTCTGACATAAAGACTTTGTTTTTTCCTCGATTTGCACTATATCGACGGGCGTCCATAGGTTTTTTCCCGTTGTATTTGACATTTTAGTAGTGTGTACCTATAAATGTGAGTTCTCGTTAATTTATAGTTTCCGTCAAATTGAACAAATAAATTTCGATGAATATTTTGTTGGAGACTAAAAGTGTTAACTTTTGGCGAATTTAAAGGAACAAAGTTGTTCAGTGCATACTTTGAGATGATTTTAACCCACCCTCATAGTTAAGAGACCATTTTTGTTAACTTGTGATAAATTTAAAAGACCAAAACTATTAATTGCATAGTTAAGAGATTATTTTGAACCTGACCTCATAGTTAAGGGATCATTTATGTCATTTTCTCGACTATTGCATAAATGATCTGGATACTTTATTAATTTGAATTTACTAGTTTGAAGCATACTCAATATTGATGGATAAGACTAAACTCTAAAGCCATCAAAACGAGCTTGGCACCTAAGGCCAGCCCAGCCCGTTGTTGGGGTAGGGTTGGGCTAAGATTTCTAAAGTCCATTTAAAACTGAGGCTGATAAGCTCAACCCAAGTCAGCCCTCTGGCCCTTGAGGCCTGGCCGAGGCTGGACCGAGGCCGGTCTGTGAGCCAAAAAGCTATTTAGATTAATTAAAATTTAAAAGAAGACTGAAAAAGTAAAAATTAGAAATAGTGACTACCGAATAAGTGTTGGTATCTACAAAATATTTTTCTCATTTAAAGTTAAAGCCTAATCACCAAATTAGAAGTTGTATTCATGATTGCAATTTAATTTTAACTTGAAATTTAAAAGAAAATTATGAAAAAACAATAAAGAATAGGAATAGTGATTACCGAATTAGTTTTAGTATCTTACACAATACTTTTCTCATTTAGCGTTAAATTCCTAATCACCAAGTATACCCAAATACTAAAATTTCTAATCACAAAGCATATAAGTTGCATCCATCATGAAATTATCAAAAACTTGTTGTTACTCAAATCAAAATTAGTTGACAAAGCTTTACCAAATTCAAAGTTGTAATATTTTAAGTGAATTTAAATATTATTAAATTCTAAAAAGTAGTTATATGATAATGTTTAACTAATTAACTTTGTGTATGAATGTAAAAATGGAGATGTTAGTTAAAATAATTTTATCACAAACATATTCAAATGTGCTTGACGATGTATAGGTGTTGAATATGATATAAATTGTCGTAGAATTATCTACTTCCATATAATTATATGTTAGAAATGTTAACAAATTAGCATATTTATAGGTTCGAATCTTATAACAATTATTGAAAAAAATAAGAAGGGCTGGCCTGCCCAGCTCACGACCCTTGTAGGCCTGCGTTGGGCTAGCCATTTTAAGGCCCTTTCAAATGAAGGGCCAGCCCGTCCCAGCCCATCAAATTCTTTTGCCGCGAGGCTTGGGATGGGCTGACCCATTTTGACAGCATCAAAGACAATAAGAATATATTAGAAGTGAAACTTACACAAATGACTATAGTTTAAGAATTTTAAATTTGTCATAGCTATAGTTTCAATATTTACAAAGCATAACTATTTTTTACTCCTGTATTCATAAAACGGTTCGCTGTATTCATAAAACAACCTCGTTGTATTCATGATTACAATGAGTAAAAATGTATTCAAATTTTTGTTCACTATATTCAAGTAAGATATATTCAACTCAACTGTATTCACGTCAAATGTATTCAACTCGGTTGTATTCATTTGTAGCTACTTTTATATTGTATTTAATTTATCTTATTTAAAAATCGGTTGTATTCAAACAACATAAATACATAAAATATTGTATTCAACTTATTGTATTTTAAATTCGATTGTATTCAAATAACATAAATACAAAAAAATAGATTCAACTGTAATAGATACACTAAAATACCGAATACAAAAATAGATAGACTAAAAATTTAACAAATACACTCAAATACTGAATATAAAAAAATAACAAATTGAATACAATAAAAAAATTAACAAATAAACTCAAAAACTAAATACAAAAAAATAACAAATACACACAAAAAATGTCGTCGAAGTGTGATCCCTCCACGTTGAAGGAACCAGAACGTTAACGGAAGAATCTCAGACCATAATTATCTTCCGCCGCTGCACTTGTCATCAATGCGTTGAAGAAACCAGAACGTGACCAGAAGAAGACGAAGAACGTGATCAAAACTCCAAATTTGGAACGTGACATTGTGTCAAGACGCAGCGGAACTCCAGATATGGAGGCGCCGACGGTGGGTCACGACGGGAGTGAAAAACTCATATTTGGAGGCGCTGATGGAAGCTCAGATCTGGAGGCTCCGATGGGCAGTGATCACGACGGAGTCCATTGCTATTTGGAGGCGCTGACGGAGCGAAAACTCAGATCTAATAGCAATGTATTTCGCTGGAGCTCCAACGATGGTTCGTTGTGGCCGACGACGGCGGAGAGCAGATTCTGAGTCAAGATAAAAATAATAAAAATAGAGTATTATACTTTAAATATATATATGTAGCTATGATAGGTAATTCAAATACACAGGAACTTTAATACTTGTCTTCAGAAAATTGTAAAAGGTATAAAACAAGAACTTAAAAGAATAAATTCTTTATATGATTTTTTTAAAATCAATTTTCAACTTAATACATAATATTGTATTATAATCCAATCGAGTTATTATCTATAAATAAAATTCAAATATTAAGATATTAAAAGGAATGAAAAAACACAAACGAGGCGGGACAGAGCAGAGCTTAGCGGAGCAAGAAATGCCAGAACATTTTTTTTTAGACAAAGCTAAACGGGACAGGGCAGGTCAAAATCTGAATAAGTAAAAATTTGTCCCGCCTTAACCCGCCTATTTGCCATCCCTGAATTTAGAATAGTTAAAGGGTAAATTAGTAAAATATTTTATTTATTTATGATAACGGAGAGAGTGGACATATGGGACGAGGGAGTAATAACAAACGCCGTATGTGTCTTTTCAAGGGTCGAAGGATAATCAACATGTCAATGGGATTGCTGCAACTTAAAACACAAAAACTGGAACCGCGTGTACCTGATTCGTGTCCTTTGACTTGCCTTATCTCACGCTCCCTCACACTCCTCTGTACTCTCCCACTTTGCTTCCATGGCCGAGCTACAGCCGCCCGACGCCTCCATCGCCGCCACTCCCCTCCCTTCTGCTGCCGCTACAACCACCACCACCACCTCCAACCCGACAACATCTATAGCTCCACCCCCTCCTCCATCCGATAACCCTCCAACCAACAACAATTTAGGCCCCAGTTTGGCTCCGAAACGCCAGCGCCGACCAAGTGTTCGATTAGGCGAGATCGGCGACTCACCTTCCGACACTCACTTCCGGCGTGGCACTAAAAATTGGCGTTTCCACAAGGATCCCACTCTCGCAGCTAAAACATCGAAGACCCGGCCTTTAACTAACCTCGTTAACGGTGGCGGGGATAATAATTATGACGACAGCGTTGATTTGGTAAATCCCAAGTCGAAATCGAGGAAACCCACCAAGAGAGTGAGGACAAATTGGCATTCCTCGTCAGCTAAGTTTGAGACGCCTAATGGCGGAGAAGATAACTTTTTCAGAGAAGATAACGATGAGTTTAGGGAATTCGAACCGGAGGGGTGGGAAAGCCCGGTGAAAGAGCACAGTCCAATTAACTCAATGGAACATATGGGGCTTCAGTATTGGGATCGGAGAGGAATTAGGACTAGAGTGTCTGAGAGCAGAGATGACCTTCACAACGGAGGAGTTCATAACGAAATGAATTCTGGTTCCGGGGATAAGAGCATTGGTGTAAGGGATTGGTTGATTGGTTTGGGGTTGGGGAGATATGCTCCCGTTTTCGAGATACACGAGGTTGATGATGAGGTTTTGCCTATGTTGACTCTGGAGGATCTCAAGGATATGGGGATTAATGCTGTTGGTTCCAGGCGAAAAATGTTCAATGCCGTACTCAAGTTGCGAAAAGGGTTTTCGTGAGTTTACCCTTTATGGTTTTTTGAATGTATGTTTAGCTTTTATTTTCTGCTTACTTTCCTTTTTGCCGCTTAACATAGATAATTAAATATCAAGTGGTATTAGTTTTCCAGCTAGATTTTTTCTCCTTCATCTGCCTTTAGTATGTTAGTTATTGTGAAATGTAATTGTTGATATACAAATGAGAATGACATGAGAATTACTTTTTACTGATTAAACTAAGTTTCTAATGTGTCTAAAGAAGTATTAAGATATAAGTTTGAAAGAAGTTATTCACTTGTATTTAATTAAATGAATTAAAGTAAATTACCTTTTGAATATGATATATTCTGGAGTATAAATTTGTGTGCCAAATGGTTAGACTATATACATCTGTAGCACTTTAGCTGCAAGATGTCCTCTCTAACCTTCGTTTTTACCAGTGTTTAGTTCTTCTTTCCGCAATAAGATCCTTTGTATTCGTTATCAAAAAGGGATTTGCTCTAGTATTAACATGCATAGAGTTTAAAAACCTTAGTGGAGTTCAAAATTTGAATTACTTTGTGAACAACAAATGGTGATTATTTGACTATAAGAAAAATGGTGAATCATTCGATGAAACAGAGAATGACCTTCTGGGAAGTACATGAAATAAGAGCACAATGTTGGGTTTGAGTAAAGTTGTTCACCAAAGCATAGTTCAGATAGTCTTTGCTTTATAGATTCCAACTGTACTATAAAAGATTTCCTTGTGGAAACCTTACATCTAGGGTTGACGATCTTATCGAGAACCACTTTTGCAGCTTTAGTCTTTGTTTCCACTGTAGGAAGGTAGATATAACTTGTAAGAAGAGGCTTCTTCATTCTTAATGATATGTTGTAGAATAATTTGTATACCCTTTAAAGGTCGTTGTTCCTCTTGTCTCATTCAGTTAATAGATGGAAAAGCTTTATCTTTTTGCTTGTCATGACATTCTCTTTTGGTCGTATCTGCTTCCAGCATTCTCTTTTTGCTGGTTTACTAATGACAGTTACAAATTACCGATCATAAAAAAAGCTTTATCTCCTGCATTCTGACACAACTCTCATTCAGCTGAAAAACACACAGGTAGTTAGTTTGGAAAGAGAAAAATCCAGTTTGTGGAATATATATGATATTTGTGACAGATGTCTTTGAAAACATGCTTCTAAAAGGAGGTACTAACTTAGTATCCAAATTTCCAGCTTTGTGACAGATTGTTGAAAAAGGCTTTTAGGTGAGATAAATGCATTTCTATCTTCCCATCTTCCCTAACTAGCCATGCTTGACTTCACTCACATACATGGCCAAAACTCTCTCCTGACCTCAAATCTATCAATTTTGCTTGCAAGTGGTTGCACCAGTCAGTTGCTGCTTTTGTTTTCTAGTCTCTAGTTCTGCTTTCATTTGTTTATTTTCAGGCAGTCAAACTGTGATGTTTCCTAGCCTAGATATTTTTTTTGCTGATTACAGTATTTTTGGACATATTGTGTTGTTTTATGTGTTCTCCTTTTCCCCCCCTTTTGGAATGGAGAGCGTTTGGGGGATGGGGGGAGGGGACAGGAATGTGAACCGTGGTAATAGTAGATTTCCATTTGCTTGCTATGAATGAGATGCAGTCTTATTTCCAGCTTCAAAAGTTGACTATGACATGGCTCACTTTTCTGGCAATGTCTTTTTTTTTCTCTGTTTGATATGTATCTGTTATTAGCTTGCTGATCTTATATATTCTCAGAGACTGAGGACTGTATTTGCAGTCGCTTGGATGTTAAGTTTCCTCATTAATTCTTGAGTAGCATTAGTTTACATACGGTCTTATCTACTTTTAACTATTCCTTTAGGCATTTGGTTGCTTGTGAGGGAATTATTCATGAAGTCTGATAACTCTTATTTTGTGTGTGACTATTGGATTAGGGGTGATTGAGGTTCATTTTAGTTAGAAATTGGTGAAACTTATTTATAAAATTAAAATCATAGGCTAAATTACAATGCAAAGAATTACTAAAGAAGGATGAGGGGGACCTAGGATGGGAGCCACAAGGTATGTTGTGACAAGGGTATACTGAGTTTATGTTGACAGGAAGGTAAACTAGTTTGCTGCTACTAGTTAGACATCAAAACACCATATGAATTAATCTACATTCTAAACTCACCTCACGAGAACTCAACTGAAGTAGGCATTAGTTTGCTGCTACTAGTTAGACATCAAAACACCATATGAATTAATCTATATTCTACCTACCAAGGTAGAGGTAAGGTCTGTGTACACTCTATCCACCCCAGACCCCACGTCGTGGGATTATACTGGGTATGTTGTTGTTGTAAACTCACCTCACGAGAACTCAACTAAAGTAGGCATTAATCCCCTTTACCCAAATCTAGAAATATTTATTCTCAAATGGGATTATCCAGATATTATCAGGTTATTCTAACTGAATTAGTTTTATGGGATTAGGCATGATAGTTGATGAAGGGGAGCGGAGTAACTGGTAAAGGCGCTGCCATGTGACCAGGAGGTCATGAGTTCAAGCCGTGGAAACAGCCTCTTGCAGAAATGCAAGGTAAGGCTGTGACAATAGATCCTTGTGGTCCGGCCCTCCCTCGGACCCCACGCATAGCGGGAGCTTAGTGCACCAGACTGCCCTTTTTAGGCATGATAGTTGATGGATTTAAAGTTGTATTGCAATTATGCCCTTAGCTTTATAAATCACAACTGAAGATTGAAAAGAAATTTAAAGTTGGTCGGTGTTTGCAGGGGAGGGATTAATTGTTGCCAGGAGGAAAAGCAAAGACATTTTGAGTCTTTGTCGGAACAGGTTTGACACCAAGATATTACACCCAAGAAGACCGTAGAAATCCATGAGTTCAACTTGGTGCATCCCGTGCAAAAAGAGCAAGTAGACCTGTATTTCCCATTTCAACAGCTACTTGCACTAGGGCTATGGAAGAATTTATTTTAGTTAGTGAAAGTTTCTTTTGTGCTTTCATATTTCAGTTAGCGAGTGTTTAGTGATTAAGCATCAGGGCTTTGGCGACATAGAGGGTGGTGACATTCTCTACCCAGAGCTGTACTGGTTTTTATATTGTATATTCTGGGTAGAGCATAAGTCTTGAATTTGCGAAGATATTTTGGTACGAAAAATGTGAACAATAGAGTATCCGTTTATTCTTCTTTATGGTCTAGAGCAACAGGTCCTTTGCATGATCTTTCCCTGGAAGTCTTGAAGGGGATTGGCGGCTTTGTGTATCTTTCTAGTTGTTTATTTCCTGATAAAGATCTTTACAGTTGTTTCTTATGTTGAGGTCATCTAAGTTCTTTCTTTATACTGTTCTTTATCAATACTAGCTGGTGGGGCTGCTGTCGGGTTGTTAAGGAGGTTGAAAGTTTTGACAAAGAGCGTCGTTGCTAGTCTAGGTGGACGGGATTAGAATCTCCTTCTTCACCCAACCCTGGATGGTCGTTGTCGTATGATAAAGATGGTAAGAGCTTCTATCTTATCAAAAATGCTAGTTAGTGAGTCATATGATGTATATCTTATTCCTTTCGCTGGTGAACTGAAGAAGTGCTGATCTTGCTGGAGCTCTTTCATAAGGCTGGTGGTTGATTCTAAAATATTACTCCATCCAAGTTCATATGATACACTTTCCAAATTTGGATATCGTGAAATGTTTTAACATAATTAAAAAAATATAAAGCCCACTTTCATAAAATATATAGGTTCATTATCCTTCTCAAAAAAATTATTTGAGAGGTAAGACCCTGTAACTTGTCCTGAATTTTCAACTACAAACCTAAACTTTACAAGGAGTCAAGGACTTATTATCCCCGTATTGTTGTTAAAAGTGGAAGTTTTACATCCTTGAGATGCCACTTCGCATAAAGAGTGTGTTCGAGAAGAAAAAAAACTAAAATATTACTCGTATTTTGCAACATTTTGATTTATGGAATCTATTTTCTCCAACCTTTTTAATTTCATTTTACTTTTTATGTTCTTATTATTTTTCTTCTTTTCTTTACTTCTTTCCTTGACACTTTCTCACCAAAAAATATGGAGGTGATCATTTTCATTTTTTTCATCTAACCTTTTATTTCAACCACCATAATGGAGACAAGATATTATCCATAGTGAGTTTTTCTACCATCCATATAAACAAACACCACAATAGATTCCCTTTTTCTGCTTCTTCTCGAGATACACATACCTAGCTTCTCGAAATCACAGATCATTCCCCTTGAACCACCTCCTTTAATACTTAGACAACTCCAACGACCTTCTAAGCCGGCCCTTCTCTGAAAACCTTTCCATAACCACTCTCTCTCGTCTGTCTCCAAAAAAATAGCCTGTGACTTTCATCCTTCGAACGGCAAAGCCTCGTCAGCTTCACAAAATACATATCAAACACATACATGTCCTTTCTTCACGATACTGTTGAAATAATTAATAATTGTAGAGAAGAAGCATTAGAAGAGAAATGCAGAAAATAGAAGATGAAGAAGCAGTTCAAGAGAACTTTTAGAGGAAGAAGAAGAGTATACAATGAAATGAGTAGTGTATATATACACACTAATCTAGGTAGTTAAGATTGAGTTAGTTAGAACTTAACTCATCTCAGCTAGTAACTATTTTGTAACTAACTATAACTAACTGCTGATATACCTACATATACTGATATATAGATATGATATACACGATTCTGCAATATTAACTAGTTCATTAACTTGAGGTAACTTGTATCATTCAACACTCCCCCTCAAGTTAGGCGTGGTGAAGATATTCAGTACACCTAACTTGGAATTTCAAATACTCATGTTGCACTTTGGTTAGGCGGCAACTTGTTGAGAACAATAGTGGACATATGTCCAAATCTTTTGATGCCATGAGCTAATCTCAGAAGCACTAAGTAACACAGTTGTTTGAGTTGTTTGAGTTGTTTGTATAGTAGCTTTAGCAGCAGCTAGATTTACTTCAGTAGACTGACTTCCATATTTTTTATTCATAACATGTTGTTCTTGATTCTGATAAAGACCTGTAATGTAGGCCACAACTTGTCCCCCTTTATCATTATTGAAACCTGAATGTTGAGTCTTTGTCCATAGTTTTTCTCTTCCTGTTCCACTTTTTTCTTTTCTTGAAGCTAGGGGGATATCAGGATATCCCAACACTTTGTAACGAGTTTCCTTGGTGTGTCCTTTGAGCTTGCAGACTTCACACTGCAGATTGTAGTTTTTCTTTTATTTCTGACCCACAATCCTAGAGTGAAGTGTTGTAGCATCATAGTTATGCATAGGAGCAAATCCTAGTAACCCTGTAGAAGTAGATGAACTAGCCTTTTGCCCCTCATCATTCATTATCATGGCATAGATGGTATGTCCTTTGAGCTTGCAGACTTCAGATTGTAGTTTTTCTTGTATTTTTGACCCACAATCCTAGAGTAAAGTGTTGTAGCATCATAGTTATGCATAGGAGCAAATCCTAGCAACCATGTAGAAGTAGATGAACTAGCCTTTTGCCCCTCATCATTCATTATCATGCGTAGGTGGTGTGTCCTTTGAGCTGCAGACTTCACACTGCATATTGTAGTTTTTCTTGTATTTCTGACCCACAATCCTTGAGTAAAGTGTTGTAGCATCATAGTTATGCATAGGAGCAAATCCTAGCAACCATGTAGAAGTAGATGAACTAGCCTTTTGCACCACATCATTCATTATCATGGCAAAGGCTTGGTTTACTGAGAGGAGAATCAAAGAATTACTTTTTTTAGATGTATATTCTCATCTCAATTATAGAGAAGAATGAACATAGAAGAAGAAAGATTGAAAGATCAGAGATAGAACGAGAAATTTTCTTAATACTCAGTAAGCTTTCTGTTATGTCAGCAGAAACAAGAAGCAATAACTTTCTGAAATACTGATTTGTTACTCAGAATTAAGAAGGGAAACAAGAAGTATTAAGAAGTAGGAGGAAGAGAATTGATGCATTTGTGTGTTCAATATGAACTCAATAATAGAACACCTAAGTAACACCCGTTTGTCTGTCTTTTTAATGGTTTATTTGAGAATCAAATGACTTGTATTATCAAGTCTTCAGAGAAAGAAGAGTAGAAAAGAAACTAGAAGAAGAAAGATACAGAATTTCAGAATCAAGAAAGATACTCAAGTCCTTTAAGAACTTGTAAGAAGAAGATTTAAGAAAGCAAGATTTCAGAATAAGAAATTTAGGATCTGGTTTATCAGTAAGCTATCAGAATCCCAGATAACAAGTAATACACATGTATTATCTTGTCTTAACTTGTAAAAGATAGAAGAATAGAGAAATAAATATCAGATTGAAGTATTGAAGATCAGAAACATAGACAGAAAGAGGATTAGAAACAGAAGGAACCTGAACCAATGTTCCAGTGAATTGTCTCCATTTAATTTTGCGGAAGAGAGACAATCATCAAGCTTTGGATCAAGGCTTTGATACCATGTTAAAATAATTAATGGATATATGAATCCTAATTGTAGAGAAGAAGCAGTAGAAGAGAAATGCAGAAAATAGAAGATGAAGAAGCAGTTCAAGAGAACTTTTAGAGAGGAAGAAGAAGAGTGATTTTTTCATTAGAATGCTATTCTCTCTCTAATACAATGAAATGAGTAGTGTATATATACACACTAATCTAGGTAGTTAACACTAATCTAGGTAGTTAAGATTGAGTTAGTTGAACTTAACTCATCTCAGCTTGTAACTACTTTGTTACTAACTATAACTAACTGTTGATATACCTACATATACTGATATATAGATATGATATACACAGTTCTGCAACATTAACTTGAGGTAACTTGTATCATTCAACAGATTCTCTCACTTTTTCTCTAAAGAAAACCCAGAAATTAACGCACTTGCAACCCCGTTTCACTTATAAACACGATCCCAACAACACCAACCCAAAGAATAGACCTGAGGTCTAATCTTTGCTGCAAAATTAAGGTAGATTTCTTAGGTACTGATAATAGGTGTCTTCAAGTGATTAACACAGTAATTGTTTAAGTGTGGGTTACTCGAAAACAGTGTGGGTTACTAGAACAACGTTTGATCAGAATCCAATGGCAATATTTGGGATGTCAAAAGTATTGTTGCCTAGTGAGTTCTTTGAGATAAATCCAATTGAAGTGAATAAGCAATTAATGTTGATGGAGAATTTGGGGTAACCTCGCCACCAGAGATATTAGTAAATTGCTATGTTGCTCGGACTCTTCACTTTCGGTGTCGCACCGTGTCGACACTATATGGGGTGTGGGTGTGCGATTCGTACCCGATTCCGGTTTTGGGTACTTTGACCAAAATCGACGGAGAAATTTCGGACAAATTCAATGATTTTTTTAATCAAAACAAAAGCTATGGTGAAATTGAAAAAAATGGAATACTTTGTATATAAAAATTTCGTATCCCAAATCTTTAAAATTTAGATAATGAAGGATCCGACCTCTAGATCTGCACCCGTATCAGACATCCGCACCCGAGTTCGAGCAACTTAGGTAAATTGTGATAGGTGGACTGGTGTTTAGGGTGCGGGATGGTGGAGGAAGAGAGGATAGTAGGCAAAGATAGAACAAGAAGTGAGACAGGTGAAAAAAGTTATGTGATAAAGTACAACATGTATTTCACGACTTTAACATAAAATATGATTTATCTCGTGGAAAGAGGGAATTTATTCCACTTCAAAAAAGTTTTAAAAGAATTAAGGTGTCAGGACCCTGCAACGTTTAGGTGTATATAAGTTGAGGGTGTTATTTATGCATTATCTCATATTTAAATTCATTTAAACAGTGTTGTGATGTTTCTATGATTGCTCTAGCATGTACTATTTAAGATCTTTTTTCTTGAACTTACTTTACCTTATGAAAATATCTTTTTTCTTGTACTATTATTTCAAACAAGTTGTATAAATTGAGTTGAGGGAGTAAGATGTTCTTTCCCTAGGCACTTATGGTCCGAGACGTCTGGTGTAAATCTTATTCTCTTTGTCTGTCAAGTAAAGAATTGGTCTTGTGCACCCAAGGGTATGACCTAGTAGTCAATGAAGTGGGTTGAGAATCATGAAATTTTAAGTTTTAAATTTAGAGGTGACAAAAATACTAGGTGATTTTTCGCATATCTCAAATGTTTGGTGGACAGAGTTACCGGTACCTGTGCTAGTGGGGGGATATCAAGTACCTCGTGGAATTAGTCGAGGCGCGTTTAAGATAACTATAAAATTGCTATTCTTGCTGAATCTTTTCTGTAAGGCTAGTGAGTGATTCATCACATTGGATTTGTGCTAAGCAATGTCATGAAGTTGGTAATTAACTAGGGAAGAAAAATATGTCTTTCCTCAAATTGATTTTTCATTTAGTGGGTAATTAACTAGGGAAGGAAAGTCACAATCATGCTTCTCCTTGAATTGATTTGTCATGAAGTGGGTAATTAACTTGGGTAGTGCTGCACACCATAGCTGCAAGACAAAAAAGAGTATACTAGTCAACTGTGATGTATGCAGTATCTTGAGTAAGCAGTCTTTGTTTATGGTGTGTGTGCATATTTTAAAAAATATCTAAATATATATATATTTTAAAAAAATCAGTGAAACAGTGTCGGACAATACCCCATAATTTACCCCTACCATGGTAGTGGTAGGGAGGTTATTTCCGATAGACCAGATGGAAAAAATAACGAATAAACCAGGAGAACAAAGTAATAGTCAAAGGACAAGAAACAATATATAGTAACAGATCAAAGGACAAGAAACAACAAGTAGTAACAGAAATCGAAAGGCAGGAAACTACTAGAATAATATTATACTAGAATGTACAACTACCTACTAACCTTCTACTCTAATATGTGTCCTCCAAAACCTCCTATTTATGGTCATGTCCTCGGTAAGCTGGAACTGTGCCATGTCATGTTTAATACCTCTCCCCAATACTTTTTTGGTCTACCTCTACCTATTCTGAAATCGTCCATAGCCAACTTCTTACACCTCTTCACTGGTGCATCCGGACATCTCATCTTCACATGTCCGAACCACATCAGTCGCACATCTTGTCCTCCACCGTTGTCACCCTCATTTTGTTCCGGATATCGTCATTTTTAACCCTATCTCTCCTAATATGCCCACACATCCACAACAACATCCTCATTTTCACTACTTTCTCCAATATTGCTAGTAAAGGCCCTTGCCAGTAAAGTGATTTCTCAATTTATCTTCTTGAGAATAATTGCTCTTTTTAACTATTTCTTCTCCTGGTTGGTGTTCAGTGACAAGCATATTGGAACAAAAGAACCAGAGATTCTATTTAGACAAAGCTAACTCTATAATTAGGATGAGATCAAACTGCACATTCTTTCTGATTGCTTGGTGTGAATCAGCTAGAAGTGCTAATGTAGGTCATTTTCCTGTTCTGATATCAGTATTCGCCATTGAATTTTCTGCTGATTTTATGGCGGTGGGTATCCTGGGGATAGATCATCATGCTAGAGGTTTCTGTATGACTCTATTGTGAACGCCAGTCATCTGATCATAACAAAGACTTGCAAGGATTTATGAGGTTTTAGTTCTCTTTTATGGGAGTTCCCTTTTACTTAGGTGGCTTTCTTCTAATGACCGTCAGTGTTTTTGGTGCCCTTGCATATTCTAATTAACTAACTGTAGTTCAAGATCGATTAGTTGTGTGGTTGTGCCGGCTCTCTTAGTTTTCAGTTGGCATGCCCTGATTTACATAATCGGAAGATAAAATAGTGCAACACAATATTTTCCAAGTTTCATTTGCTGTGCACCATATTTTTTGTTTTTTATGACAAGGAACCCGAAGCCGCTACCCTTCGGGTGCGCACATGAGAGATAACTCGCAGGGGCAAAGCTTGACCCAGAAGACAAATCCCTTGCTGTCGCAGGCAGGGGGTTTCTGAAAGAATTAATCCCTTGATTATTCTTATTGATGAAAGACATAATACAAATTACAATAAGAGAATCATATTCCTACTTTACATCTAAATTTCTATTCTTTATGAAGAATAACTATACACTTATGGTAATATTAAAATCCTAATTAAGGTACAAGACTAATATGTAAACCTACCAAAATATACAAACCAATCTTGGGACTTACACGGATGCCGTGGCCCACTATACTATACGGATGGGCCAAGCCCATTCTCTAACACACCCACTGCCATGGCAAGGCGTGTCTGACGAGATCGTCTCTAAAATCTTCAAAAGGACCGAGGAAGACCGCTTTGTAAAGATATGCGCAATTTGATATCCGGAAGGAACATGACAGATACGCATTTGTCCTTGGCTACCTTTCTCGAACAAAGTGAATATCCATCTCTATGTTTAGTACGCTGCATCGAATCGATTACCGAAGGTAGATGACACTTATATTATCACAATAAACCAAGGTAGCCTTCTCAATAGGAAAATGAAGCTCTAAAAGTAGATTTCGTAACCAACATGACTCTGAAACCACATTGGCTACCCCTCGATACTCGGCCTCTACAATTGAACGTGAAAGCGTGGATTGACGCTTGACAGACCATGAGACTAAGTTATTACCTAAAAACATGCAATAGCCAGACGTAGACCGTCTGGTATCAGGACAACCACCCCAATCAACATCTGTATAGAAGACAAGTGTAGACGTCGACGAAGGATACAAATGCAAACCATACTCAAGTGTTCCCTGAATGTACCTAAGGATGCGTTTGAGCGCATTCATATGTTCAACTCTGGATCATGCATAAACAAACACACCTGTTGTACGACATATGTAATATCAGGTCGCGTGAACGTAAGATACTAAAGGGCGCCTGCAAGACTACGATAGCGGGTCGGATCCTCATAGGGAGAGCCAGCTGCAACACCCAACTTAGGTTTAGTATCAACCGGAGTAGAAGTGGACTTACAGGATGTCATCCCTGCCCTCTCAATATCTATGTTACATACTTCCTCTGTCATAAGAACAATTCACATGCATGACGAGTTACAGCAGCCACCAAAAATTAACTCAATGTGCCCAAGTTCTTCATGGCAAACTCAGAACTGAGCATTATCATAATGGACTTTGACAAAACATCAAAAGAGGAAGTCAAGATAATATCGTCAACATACAATAAATATAAGCCGTCGAAGAACCGTGACGATATATGAATAATGAATTATCAGACCTGCTGTGAGAAAAACTCATAGTCGAAACATAATCAGCAAACCTCTTATACCAAAGCTCGTGGAGACTGCTTAAGCCTATATAAGGACTTCCTCAATAAACAGACATAATTAGGATATCTAGTATCCCTAAACCCCAAGGGCTGATGCATATACACTCTCATGAATATCATCATGTAGGAAAACATTCTTCACATCTAGCTGATGAATGGACCATGATTTCGAAAGAGTCAAGATGAGCACAGTACGAATAGTCGCCGGTTTGACCACCAGACTAAAAGTCTCACCACAATTCACACCAACCTGCTGAGTCTTACCATCACCTACAAGACGAGAACCATCAGAATTCTCTTTATGAGCAAAAATTCACATAGACCTAATAATATTAATACCAGATGGACGGGGCACTAACTCCCACGTCTTATTATCAATAAGAGCATTATATTCATCGGTCATGACAATTTTCCAATTAGGGTCATTTAGGGCAGACACATGATTACGGGGTAAGAGAGACTTAAGAACATTAGAATAAATTAAAATGTCTTTTGGTTTAATAATACCCCGTTGACTGCGAGTGATTGGACCATGAATTAGGGCTGGATGGTGTGAATTTTGGGAATTTTTGGAAGACGAGACGGACTGGCCAGCAGGCAGTGGGCCTGCTGGCTGAATTTCAGAAATTACCATCGAAGGAGCCACGACGCCACGGCCAGGGTCGCGACGCTGATGAATCGCAGAGCTCTGAAGGAGCGCGATGACGGATCGAATATGTTTCACTGGAAGGCACGCCGCAGAGCCTCCCCTAAGTGTCGCGGCGTTGACGACGTATTTTCTGAAAAATCTAATAACTGACGGAGAACATATGGGGGATATCATCATTCAAAAAATCATAAGAACTATGCACAAGTTTTTATACTTTATAAAATGGAAATTGGGATTCATCAAAGAAAACATGACGACTAATGATGATTCGTTTAGAGGACAAATCAAAGCATTTATAACCACGGTGATTTGACGGATAACCCAAAAATACACACGGGGTAGAACGTGCCTGAAGTTTGTTGATTGTGGTGGATGAAAACTGTGGATAACATAA
Source organism: Przewalskia tangutica (assembly GCA_029844215.1). Classification (NCBI taxonomy): domain Eukaryota; kingdom Viridiplantae; phylum Streptophyta; class Magnoliopsida; order Solanales; family Solanaceae; genus Przewalskia; species Przewalskia tangutica. The sequence goes on along the minus strand of CM056735.1, from coordinate 84,931,776 downwards.
GCAGCCAAAGACCCTAAGATGAGAATACGAATAAGTCTTTTTGTATAAAACTTGAAGAGGGGAGGAATATGTCAGTAGATCGGTAGCCATTTGTAGCGCATGATGCCATAACAATGGAGGGACGGAAGAATGAACCAATAAGATGCGGATAATGTTATTAATGGTTCGCTCAGCTTTCCCATTTTGTGAAGACGTATGAGGACAAGAAAAATGAAAAATTATCCCATTTTTAGCACACAACTCCCTAAACTCTCCATTGTCATACTCTTTACCAATATCACATTGAATGTTCTTTATTTTCCGTTCGAATTGGGTTCGTATGAAAGCTCTAAATTTTACGAAGATGGAAAAAATTTGGGATTTTTTCGCAATTGGAAACGTCCATAAAAATTTAGAATAGTCATCCAAAAATAAAACATAATATGGATGACCCATAGAACTGAGAACTGGAGATGTCCATAAATCAATGTGAATAATATCAAATGATATTGAAGTATGAGAATTTGAAGCTACAAACGATAACTTAATAATTATTCCTAAATAACAAGATTGACAATTTGGAGCACTACGCGTAGCCTTACAAGAAATAAACTTATCTTATCTTAAACAGATAAAATTGATGAGCCTGAATGATTTAGACGAGCATGCCACAAGGAAGGAGCAAGAGCTGCAAAAGTGAATGACATAGCTTGGCGCGAGATGTTGAGACTCGGTGTGATTGGATAAAGATCCCCCCTACTGTTACACCTCATGAGAGGACTCTCCGTCTTGAAATCCTTCACAGAAAAACCCAAATGGATCAAAATCAATCGAGACCCAATTATCAGTGGTGAATTTACGGACATACACCAATTTTTTAATTAATTTTGGGGCATGAAGGGTATTTTTCAGGACAAGTGGTGGATGACGAGGGGACAAAGTTTTATTACCATAACCCTTTATTGGAATAGAGCTGTCATTATCAATAATTATACCACGATTACTGCTCAAATTGAAATAAGACGAGAGATTACCTTGGTCAGATGTCATGTGGGTAGTGACACCTGTGTCCATGTACCAATTAGGGTCCGGTTGAGTCGAGCCAAGCGTGTGCCTCGCTGCTTCAATGTCGGTCTGAGTGGGGCCCATTGCGTGGTGGGCACGGGGCGAGTCCAAGTATACGATCGCTGGCCCGCCCGCTGGTCTTAACCCCGAGTCGACTTGGGAAGAAAGCGGGCCGCAACGCCGATAGGCTGAAATCGAAGCGCCGCAGTTGTAATGTTGAGCCGCGGCGCTGAGACCCACAACTACTGTTTAGGGGCCCCACAGGGGGCCCAGAACTGCTGCTGCTGACGGTTGCCGCCGCGATTCTTGCCATTATTCTTCTGATTTTGGCCCCTCTTACCACCCCCGTTGTTGTGATTTTGGGTCACGTTGGCTGGATTGGAAGGGGAAAAATTGGAAGCAGTCATCATGACGATAGAGCTTGCTCTGATCGATGCCCTTTTAGCCAAACCCGCTTCTTCCAAAGTAAGCATGGAGTGAGCTTGATAGAACTCCGGCAGGGGGTTACTTTGACGAATAATCGAAGCAACCCCTGTATAGGCCTCACATAGACCGATAACCATATGAAGAACTAGATGACTATTAGAAACAAGAAAACCCACGTTGCGAAGTTGGTATGCCAAGTCCTTGAGGCGTTTGTAATAAGAAGAAACATTTGGATAATTCGCCATAGAAACTTGAGAAACTTTCTGCTCAACGATAACAATGTAACAATGACTGTTATCTTGGAAGATGTCACGCAATTGATTCCACGCCGCCATAACTGTGGAGTTATGTTCCATAATCGTCTGTAAATGATCCAATGAAATAGTGGCATAAATCCACTGGAGAACCTTGACATCAAGCATAACCCATAAGTCTGGATCTGCTGCTTTGGTGGGCACAACCGTTGTAGACGTAGACGTCCTATCACCCCCGTAGGAGTAATGGGAAGGATGATGTGGTGAAGAACTTTATGTGCCATAACATGAATCTTGAACAATTTCGCCCACGTCCCGTATTGGACGTTTTTAAGATCAAGAACAATAGGAAGGACGCTCTTGATGTTAGAAACTGTTAGGACATGATGAAAAGTGTTCTTATCAGCCATAGGGAATAGAACAACAAGATTCAGAGTGGAATTTGTGAGAGAGGATTTTCTGGAAGAGAAGAGCCGCGACGCTAGACACGAAAATCCGAGAGGGAGAGAGAAAGTTTTGAGGAGCGGAAGCAGGGTAAAGAGATCTAGACTCTTGATACCATGAAAGAATTAATCCCTTGATTATTTTATTGATGAAAGACATATATATACAAGTTACAATAGGAGAATCTTATTCCTACTTTATATCTAAATCTCTATTCTATATGAAGAATAACTATACACTTATAGTAATATTACAATCCTAATTAAGGTACAAGACTAATATGTAAACCTACCAAAATATACAAACCAATCTTGGGACTTACACGGATGCCGTGGCCCACTATACTACACGGTTGGGCCAAGCACATTCTCTAACAGTTTCGAATTTGAGATCTCTATTATGAAAGCCTCATGCTCAACCAACTGAGCTATTCTTGTGGGTACGACATTTTGTGTCCGCTACTGAGGTTTTCAGTGGTTACAGGATTATCATTGTATCTCTGGACCTCTTCCCTTTTTAGTTATATAGACTGCTGAATACTAGGCTGGCATTTTTGTAGAACTCTCAATTGACTAACATATGAATGTTGCTCTTCCTCATCTTTAGTTACTCCTTCAGAAAAAAGAAGAAATACCTAGGATATCCCTGATCCCCGCATTAGACATTTCGCAAGAAGATGCAATCGTTTTCATATTGCTTTGCTTGAAATTAATAGAAGTGAGGACGTATAATTTTGGTTATATACTCTCTTGGATTTGACGGCTTATTTGGGCTGGAGAACTTGCACTTGTGTTTTGTGTCTCGTATTTCTTTTTTTATTTTTCTTGACAAGTTTCTCTTTCATATTTCTAGGAGCTCTTAGCATATGTTTTTCATTCTAGCTCTTTATAGCTGTACCTTAAATCTTATTATTTGAACTGTTAAGAGTCTCACATCGAAAATTGAATGGAACATGTACTCTTTATATAAATTTGACAATCCTCACCCTACAAGCTAGTTTTTGTGGTTGAGTTAGGCCCAAGATCCATTATTTATATAATATGAGATGAAATATTTAACTAGTTTTTGTTACTAACAGGGTGGATAAAAAACCATCTTAACGTCCTATCTGTGTCGGACAATGCTTTCATCTTCAATTACAGAGTTGATTAGAACTCATGGCCAGATATATATGGGCACAGAGCATTTAAATTCATCTATGGTCAAACATAAACTTGCGACAATTCTGATCTGGGAACTCTTATCAACTGCATGAAAACAAGATTAAATGCCGGTTGGGAAGAGCATACAAGGCTAATAGCAATTAGAATTTGTAAAGTAAAAGAAGCAACATCGCTCAGCACTCTGTTTCAATTAAGTATCAGACAGTAAGCTCCAAAACTTTGTAAACAGCGCTTTGGGATAAACTGTCTCCAAACCATGTTTTCTTCTTCATCAAATTAGAGAAGAAAAAAACAGGACCCAACCCCTTAAAAAAGAGTAAGAAAAATCAAATGTCTTGGTGAGGATAATTAAGAACTAGCAAAAGCAAAGAAGGAAATGGAAATAAACAGAAGGGTGGGTGATAAGTTAAGGTTAATACAGTGATCAAAATGAAAGGATGAAAAAAAGGTAGAATGATTGTAGTTAGTTTATGCAGCACTTCTACCATAATGTAATACCATGACATGATTAGAAGCTGTAGTGGTTGAGGATTGTGGAGGAAGCAAAGTGAGAGTGTCCCCAGTATTACTCCATATATGATCTCTTACATGCTGCAGCGTCAAGAAAGGTTGTAGCTGTTGCCCTCTACATGTTATCTCTATCTGAAGTTACCACCATCACCACCAATTTTGTACATGCAACAAACAGCACCCCAGCTCTATTAGTGAACTGAAATAACTCGAGTTAAATACAAGAATAACTTATGACATACTCAAATGAATTTCATTATGTGTTGACAAAGTTCAAACTACAATTAGTAACTATGATCAAGGGTTAATATCATAGATGATTACTCAACTTTTATTTTCTTGCATTAGAATCGCTAAGGGTTAATATCATTTTTGCCTTAGCAGATACTAATAAATTACTCCTAGTAGAGAAGATAAAATGAAAAGAGAGAGAAAGGGGTGAGCAATGAAACCGACCAACTGGGTCGGGGTTAGGGCAGCCCACCCGTCCCACGATTGAAACTGATCCAACCTTAATCATACCCTGGGACCCACTTATTAGACTTTGCTCCTATGATTATAAAATACTCCCTGATTATCATGTAAAGACTTCCTATATTTGATTATGTTTTGGACCTTCGATTAACATAAAATGGCAGTATGACAAAATAAGAATTTAAAAAGAGATGGATCCAAAAAGTACTGCGAGGAATCGGCACACACTGTATTTCTTCCGTCATTATAGTAGTTATCAAAATCAAATAGTGTTGGAAATTTATTAATGTGAAATAAAATTTATTCTATTATTTATGACTTGAATAATTGGGGCCATACACGTCGGAAACGTCGTTCTACACACGTGCACACGTTGTACCAAAGATTGTAAATTTCCTTAGTGAAAGAGATATTGGTACGTAAACAAAATGTTTGAGACATGAAATGATAGACGGTTGTTGACCAAATGACGAGTGTTTCACGTTGGTAAATGAAGAAAGAAGTGTACGGAGTGTAAATATCAAAAAGGGTCGGAAAGGGCCGCGGTGTCTCCGCGGAGTCGGGGAGCCGCGACTCAACAACCACAAGGGTTGCAGCGCCCAAGAGCCAGAGTCGCGACTCTAATTCACGTTCCAGCTACTGGAGCTGAGGTGCCGCCGCCTCGCTTCCGAGGCAGTAACTACGATGGAATTTCAAATGTTGGGCTAATTTTGGAGACGTTGTGAGGCATTAAGTTGTCAGTTTTTTCTCCATAAATCAACCATTACTTGGCTGCATTAGTTGGTGGATTGAATGGCCATTACATGACATTTAATGACCATTATTTGGTTGTTGAAGAGGTCCTCTTTACACTACTATAAATTGAAGCTTTTGGCTCAATTGTTTCACACTTGCAATCAGAAATTTCTGAACACTTCTTCTTCTCTAAGCAATTTCTCACACACGCATAGGCTCTTCTATTAGTAAACATTTGAGTTTCCTTTGCTCACTTGTTTGTTGATGTTTTATCTTGGCAGACAAGTTTCCAATTACCGTAAAATTATATATACGGGATAATATTATCTTAAGGACATAGTGAATATCACTCGACTCAGCTGACCTTGGTTTTATTCTCATTTCCAGATTATATTCTTTGTAATAGTTACTTACTTCCCGTTCATTCAATTGTTGTATTCACAATTTTATTCACAATCTTAAGACAATATTCGTTGTAAGTGACTAGAAAGATGACTGGAGGAGAACAATTTGCTGCTCAATCTTCTGCTGCTGCTCAAGGCAATCCATTCGCCTCTCCCACTGTTACTCAAGGCACACCCAATGCCTTTCCTGCTGCTCAAGGGAACGATACCGTTCCTCCACCATCCGGGTTCCACCATGAACGCCTAGAAAAGTTCATGGGCTCCAACTTCAAGAGATGGAAGCAAAAGATGGTGTTCTATTTGACTGTTATGAAAATGTTATGTTTCCTAACAGAAGATCCTCCAAAAGTTGGAGATGAAAATGATCATCAGTCAAATGAAACGGTTGAAGGGGCCAAGGTATCCATGTTGTTAACATCATGAAAATGGTTCTTGATGCATGGAGTCATAGTTATTTCATGTGTAAGAATTATATTCTGAATTGTTTGTCTGACCCTCTTTACACGGTGTATTGCACCGTTGGCACCTCCAAAGAGTTATGGGATAAGCTGCAGAAAAAGTACAACACACAAGATGTTAGTACTAATAAGTTCATCGTTAGGAAATTCTGAAATTTCAAATGGTGGACAGCAAAACTGTGATGTCCCAAGTCCAAGAATTTTAAATGATTTTACATCACTTGGATTTGGAAGGGATGAAATCAAATGAGCAATTTTTGGTTGCATCGTTAATTGAGAAGTTACCTCCCTCGTGAAATGAGTTCATGAGTTACTTAAAACTCAAGACAAAAGAGATGACCTTTTAGAAACTTATTATCAAACTCCAGATTCAGGAGGATAATAAGAAGGTCGTGCCTAAGGGTAAATCTGGCGGAGGCCAAAGGGAAAACGAGCAAGAAGCAAAAGTTTCAGAAGGATGGTAAGGCCCCAACAACAAAAAAGTTTAAGGGGAACTGCCATCACTGTGGGAAACCTGGTCACATGATCAAGGATTGCCACAAACTCAAGAATGAGAATAAAGAGAAAGCCAAGGGCAAGGCTAAGGCTAACATCGTCGAGACACGCTTCTTGGCGATATGATTGAGGAGTTCTCGATGGTGGTACTTGAATCAAACCTTGTTAAGAATTTTATGCAGCGGTGGATGGACATAGGTGCTACCCGTCACATCTGTTCCAATAGAGAGGCCTTCTCCACATATACACCAGTTACGGATAAGAAGTTATTCATGGAAAACAATGCTTCTTCTGAAGTGCTGGGAGTAGGAAAGGTGATCCTGAAGACGACTTCCAGAAAGGAGCTTACTCTGAATGAGGTGATGCATGTGCCTGATATTAGAAGAAATTTAATTTCAGGACCTTTATTGGTAAATGCTGGTTTTAGGCTAGTGTTTGAGTCCAATAAATTTGTAATCACTAAGAATGAAACTTTTGTAGGAAGGGGCTTCATATGTGAAGGCCTCTTCAAAGTTAATGCCTTGTCTATAATGTCTTCTATTAATAAAATTAAAGTTTCCTCTTATTTGCTTGAGTCTTTCAGTGTATGGTATCATAGACTAGGACATGTAAACTATCAATCTATTAAAGGTTGGTAAAGTTGGAGTTGTTGCCTTGTATCGACGTAAACCCTCAACGTAAGTGTGAGATGTGCGTAAAGACAAAACTTTCAAAGAGTCCATTTAGATCCGTCGGAAGGGAAACCACTCCTCTAGAACTTATTAACACAGACATATGTGATTTAAAGTTTGCTCAAATTATAGGGGGAACAAGTACTTTGTGACATTCATAGATGATAGCACAAGGTATTGTTACCTTTACTTATTAAAAAATAAATATGAAGCCTTTGAAGCATTCAAACGCTACAAAGCAGAAGTTGAAAACTAACTAAGCGTACGAATTAAATCAATTCGTAGAGATAGATGTGAAGAATACGTAACGCCATTTGAAGAATATTGTGCCCAATTGGGCATTGTTCATCAAACGATGACTCCATACTCACATCAATCAAACGGTGTCGCAGAACGCAAGAACCGTACTTTGAAGAAAATTATGAATGTCTTGCTCATCAATTCCAGTCTTCCCCAAAATATGTGGGGAGAAGTAGTCCTTTACGCTAATAAGATTCTTAACAGAGTCCCACATAAGGGTAAGGACAAAACCACATATGAGTTATGGAAGGGAAAAAACCCCACCTACAAATACTTGAAGGTGTGGGGGTGTCTGGCAAATGTTGAAGTACCTAAGACAAAGAAGGTCAAGATTGGGCCTAAAACTATAGATTGCATATTCATCAGATATGCAAATAATAGTAGTGCTTATCACTTCTTAGTGAATAAGTCAGATGTACCAGACATCCATGTGGGTACAATCATGGAATCAAGGAATGCCAATTTCTTTGAGGACTCGTTTCCTAGAAAGGAAAGAGACATAACCTCTCGCAAACAAAGTTATGTACAAAGTTCTCAAGATCCAGGAGTCATTGACTGCCCGGATCTAGGTGGTTCAGATCTAGTGGACTCAAAAGTGGCTGATTATCCGGAATCTAGTGTTCTAGATTTTCAGGACTTGGAGGCTCTAGAGATGGAACCAAGATGAAGTAAAAGGGCCAGGAAGGATAAGTCTTTTGGTCCTGACTTTGTAGCTTATATGGTTCATGAAGAACCACGGACAATTTTTGAAGCATTATCAACTTCAGAAGCACCACTCTGAAAAGAAGCTATATAGAGTGAGATAGACTCTATTATGTACAACCATACTTGGGAGTTGGTTGATCTTCCTCCGGGAAATAAACCGTTGGGTTGTAAGTGGATACTCAAATGGAAGTTGAAAGCAGATAAATCTATAGACAAGTACAAGACCAGGTTGGTAGTTAAGGGATATCGACAAAAAGAAGACCTTGACTACTTTGACACGTACTCTCCGGTGTCTAGAATGACGTCCATATGAGTATTCATTGATTTCACAACATTGCGGGATCTTGAGATACATCAAATGGATGTCAAGACATCCTTCCTAAATAGTAATTTGGAAGAAGAAATCTATATGGACCAACCCAAGGGGTATGTGGTTCTAGGACAAGATAAGATAGTGTGTCGGCTTATCAAATCTCTGTACGAGCTGAAAAAGGCCCCGAAGCAATGACACAAGAGATTTGATAGTACTTTACTATCGAAAGGTTTCGACATTAATGAGTGTGACAAATGTGTTTACACGAAAAGAAATGCTGACTCATTCGTCATGATATGTCTTTACGTAGACGACATGTTGATCACTGGGAGCAGTCCTAGGTTGATCCTAGAGACTAAAAATATGTTGAAACAATGTTTTGACATGAAGGATATATGTATTGCAGATGTCATCTTAGGGATCAAAATCTCTAAGACATCTGACGAACTGGTCTTGTCTCAGTCTCATTACATCGAGGATGTGCTGAGAAAGTATGAGATGTTCGACAGTTCGCCGTTAACGTCACCACTAGATATAAATCAAAAGATTGATAAAAATCGTGGTATGCCCGTATGTCAGGAGCAATATGCTTAGGTGATTGGTAGTTTGATATACATAAAAAACTGTACTGTTAGCGATTTTCCACACGCTTAACGCAAGTGTGGACAAGTAATATAGTCTAGGTAAGACCGAATATCGTCCTCAGGGACTGGTGTTCAATTACCAAACATCTATTCTATGTTATCTATTTGGCTGTCGATAGTGTGTTGTTGTTTTTATCTATAAACTATTGAAAAATTATAAAAGTTAACTAAATTACTTTACTTAAATCAGATATGGTGGAAATAGGGCTTCCAATCTCCTCAACTATCCACTCGCCTAAATCCTTAATGCAACAATAAAGGTTCTTCTTCTATGTTAAGATAGCAGGTTAACTAGACCGTTTTATATTTTAGTTAGGATATATAAACACTCAACCCCGATGCAGAAATCTTCTATATTTCTATGACAGATTTTACCACATAGGAGGATTAAGAACAATAACCTATAAAACTACACAAGTATCGGGGTACTTTCGTGCACGATTTTAACCTATGTGTATTTAACTATAGCATATACAAATCTCCCCTTACGGATTTCGATTCGAAATCATATAAGTGATGATAACTGGTGATCAGTTAATTACCAAGCAATCAAAACAACTATTGAATAAATATTAACTATATGAAGAAGAAACCAAATTAATTTTTAAGTCATAAAGACGAGGTTCAAGCGATTCGAAAGGAAAACCCTAAATAAAGTTTAGCTCCTAGCAATAGACATGCTAAGAACCAAAAGATTATCCAACATAAACTGAAAGTAAGTAAAGTAAAGAAAGAAAAATACTTAAGAACAAGTCTTTAATCTTGAAGCCTCCAAGAACTAAGTTATGTTGTGAATATAGGAATGAGGAACCCTTTAAAAATCTGCCCAAAGGGCTTTTTATAGCTCCCAAAAACATGTGCAACTTTTCCTTCTTGGTCTTGGCCCATTTGAATTCGGATCTGGCAATTTTTCCCGCCTTGGCGCCGCGGCCATGCAGACTGGCGCCCCGACGCCGAAACTCCTGCAGCTTCGCAGTACATTGGGCGCCGTGGCCCTACAGTCTCTGATGGATTAGAACCACGGCGCCGCCCTGTTCTCGTCCGGGATGCCAACTTTCACCTCTTTTGGCTCGGGAACCTCCTCTTCTGCCCTCTTTTTTCTTCTTTTCTCCACGTTGCCTTTTTAAACCATTGTGACTCAAAAGAAAGAAAAACTATCCTAACACGACATATATTTGGACAAAACGGGTAAAATACTAACTAAAAATGACTCAAAAGACGTATATAAAATATGCCTAACAAACACCCCCAAACTTAACATTTGCTCGCCCTCGAGTAAAGATCAAAAATAGAAACAAAGACACAAAAGAAAAGAAAATAACAGACTCAACGACACTGGTCAACCTGCTGCACAAATGTCACTAGAAAAGCATGAAGGTTAGTAGGATAATATGCAGGAACATGTGTAGCATGAATTTTTAGCATTCTAAACTTTCAAGTCAGATATATCGCAAATTCATTTCAATCATGTTCAATGGAAGTAAGAGCACCCAACCTATGCATGTTTATTTCAAAATCATATGGCATGTTCACTTGCTATTCTCCACTAATCATGGACATACAAACTAGAGATCTTTAGGACTTTTCAGGGTTGTAATGTAGGCTTAGGCAGGGGTAGGTAACAATAGGCATTTTAGGCTCAAATACTTACCATAAGCTACTTTCATTTAACTCATTTTCCTTATTTTTTATTTCCTTTTTAATCACATCCCTATCTTTTCCCTCTTTTGTTTTGAGAGAGTGAGGTGCATTATGAATAACAGGCACCTCCAAACTTAGGCTTTTGCCTATTTTTCATTGGGGTGCATCAATTTTTCACTCTTTTTTTGTTTTTCTTCTTCAACACTTTTCATTCCAAGAGTCTTTAATTTTTTTTTCTTATGGCACAAACATAGAATTATAGGGTGTCCAAGAAAGAACTTATTTTAGGCTCAAAGGGGCTGACTAGTGATAAATTTTATTGGCAGGGATAGACAGTGAATGGTAAGAAGGGCTAACAAAGAATTGTCTAAGTCATCTCCCTAACATGTACATCCTAACTATTTCGCCTCAAATAACAAGCAAGCAGACACATATACTTTATCATTAACAATGCAGAAGTTAAGCACAGGTACCCCAAATAATTTGGTTTCATGAATTCTTGGCATATTTTGCTTAAGCATTCAGATTTTTGCTTCCAATTCTATTACATTATCCCACTTACTTCACTTAGGCGTTTCAAGTAACTACAGCATGCATGATCATAATTTTTTTTGACTCATATAAAACATAAACAAGACAATAAAATAGACACAAAACACAAAAATAAACTAAGAACCCCAAGAACCCCCCCCCCCCAAACTTAAACACACAGTGTCCCTAATGTGTACAAAACGCAAAAATAAAAAGACGGGACGACATACAGACTTGTGGTTTAAAATGGTGGCGGTGGCGGTGGTGGATAATGCATGGTCCATTGATCGAACCTGGAGCTCAAACCATCAACTCGTTGGATCAAGGTGTCCAGGCTCTTCATCATCCTCTGTTGGTTCATGAACATCTGCTCCATCATTGGCACTGGAGGTTCCACGGCTAAAGGTGGTTGGTGGTTGCTGCTGCCTGCCTCATAATGAGCCGCTGTCTCAGGCTCTTCTTCTTCTATGGCAGTCTCTGCTGCTGCTGCTGGTGCTTCTCTCCTTGCTTCTGCTCTGGGGACTGGTTCAGAGAAAGAGAGCACTAAACTATATGTCATAGCAGGCTGACCCTTTTCAAAAGTATCAGTGACAAAGGTTGGGACTCCATGCCTAGCACATAAGGCACAAATGAGAGATTCATGTCCCAACCCACCAGTGGTGGTCAATCTGCTGATTTCTCTAATACTCTGCACTACTTCCTGCCCAATGTCAATTGTCTTTCCCGCTATGATTCCATATACCATCTTGATTTTATCTGCATGCACTCTGGTGAAGTGTGTAGATGGAATCAGGCGATCAATTACAAAATACAGCCAACCCTTGGCTGTTCTATTGAATTGGCACCTGGCAAGTCCACGGGCTCCATTGCGAGCAACCTCATATTCAGCCCCTGGGTAGCATAATGTTCTTACGACGGCGTCCCAATCGATGTGGCTGACATCTCTAGACCAACTTCTAAAATGATTTGGGTTATAGCCTCGTTCTTCAATGTCATATGTCCCCAACATTGCATTTACCACCTCAGAATTTACGGGCACATATTGCCCTCTCATAAAACATCTGCCATCTATCTGCTCCGGATAGTTGGCATAGAATTCCCTTACCATGTTAGTATTCTGCGGTGGAATTCTTTTCAGATTGGTGAATCTTCTCCACCTGTTGGCCTCGATCATAGCCCGAATTGGCTCATAGACATCATTATCATCAATCAGTTCTCTCTGGTATTCCATGTCTCTCTCAGGTATCAAGGTCCTAGTGCTTATCCGGTTGTATCTATCCTCCGTTTCTTTGCTAGCGAATCTGGTAACATCATATTCAGGGGCAGATGTGGATGTGGACGCCCTGGCAGCTCTCTTTCGGGAAGACATTGTGAGATATGTTGGGAAAATTTCTACAGTGTTTCCTCTGTTTCCTTAAGTTTTCCAACTACTATGAACCACAACAATCAACATAACAACCCAACACAACAATATACAACACAACAATTCAGCCCCAAATACACCAAAGCACACGTACATCACCCACATTACTAAGTACAACACCCCACAACGGTAATACTCAACAATAATCTCCCACACAACCACACTATCCCAACAATAGCCCTTACACCCCCAAACTTGCGAATTACTTCTTCTCTTTACCTTAAAATCTCAAAAAGAACGGTGAAAGTTACCTTTTTGAAGGCTGCTTTTCACAATTATCTTATCCCCAAATAGAAGAATAAAACAAGGATGGAAGATGGTGGATTTGTAGTGGTGATGGGTGTAAGGGATTGAAGGATTTGGGTTTGTTTTATGGGAGATTTTGAGTATGGGATGGAGATTTTTCGTGGGTTAGAGGTTTATAGAGAGTTGGGTTTGTGTGGGAGAGAGATTGGGGCTGTTAGGGCTTTTTAATTTTCTAAAATCCCGTTGCGGCGCCGCGGCCCTGCGTTTCGGTGCTGTGGCGCCCAAAGTCCTGTGCCTTCTGATAAATCAGCACCACGACCCTGCATTTTGGCACCGTGGCGCCCAAACTTCTGCGGGTTCTCTAAACTTTCGGCGTTACGACCCTACTTCTGGGCGCCGTGTCGCTGCACTGTTTTTCTCCCTTCTCGTTTTTCATGCTCCACGTTTTAGCCATGTACCTGTCATCACAACACCACAAACAATACCATACGTGAGCCTGTTCTAACTAAACTAAAGTGCATGATTTAAAACCTTGGGTTGCCTCCCAAGTAGCGTTGTCTTTAACGTCTTGTAGCCGGACGCCGGTTCCTTATTAAGATCATTGGGGTAATTTAACCCCACAGCCTATCCATTTCAGGATCATCTTTCTTTTTCGCATTCTACTTTTCTTTTTCTTCTTTTTCTCAAGAGGAGGTGTAGCAATACTTACATGTGCTGGCGGACTGATCTCCTTGGCTTTGGCTATCTTTGCTCAATGATTTATGCATTGTCTTGTTGAGACATTTGCTTATGGCTTGGGATTCAGGGGTGGGTTTAAACACATTGAACACCATCTTCTCGTCCTCAACTCTCAATTTTAGCTCGCCCTTTTCCACATCTATTAGGGCTCTCCCAGTTGCAAGGAATGACCTTCCCAAGATGATGGAAATTTCATCGTCTTCCTCTATGTCAAGGATGAGGAAGTCTGCTGGGAAGAAGAACTTCCCTACCTTGACAAGCACATCTTCAATGATACCTCTGGGATGCACCACTGTTCAGTCCGCCAACTGCAAATTAATTGTGGTTGACTTGGCTTCACCCAAACCCAATCTCTTAAATACTGACAGAGGCATAAGGTTGATACTAGCCCCCAAATCACATAGGACCTGTTGCATATCACCCTACCAATAGTGCAAGGCAATGTGAAGCTCCTTGGGTCCTTAAGCTTAGGAGGCAGTTTCTTTTGCATGATCACTGCACTCCTCTGTCAAAGTCACAGTCTCATAATCCGCCAGCTTCCTCTTTTTTCCAAGTATTTCCTTCATGAACTTAAAATATGTTGGCATATGTTCTAGCGCCTCGATGAAGCGAATATTTATATGCAGCTTCTTGAACACCTCCAAGAATTTGGAGAATTGTTTATCAACTGTCTTCTTCTGTAGTCTCTGAGGGTAAGGAATTTTCTCAACATATTCCCTCAAATGTGCTGGTGGGACATTCTCAGCTGTGGGGTGGTCCTCAGTGACCCCCTCTTTATCTACTTTAACTACCTTTTCACTCTCCTTTTTACTTACCACTGCGGGCTGGGGAGCAACTTGTTCCAACTGCTTCCCACTTCTTAGCACGACTGCCTGACACTGCTCTCTAGGATTCACCTCTGTATTGCTCGGAAGAGTGCCCTGTGACCTATTATTCACCATGTTGGCCAGCTGCCCTACCTGGGTTTCTAAGTTTCTGATGGAAGACCTTGCTTCTGCCATGGATTGAGTTTGAGAATTGGTGAGTGTCAACAAAGCTGCCCTCAATTCATCTGGTTTTTCGTGTGGGGCAGGTGAGCTAAACTGTTGTGAAGATGAGGCCTGATTGAGTGGTGGTTGATTCTAGTACTGGCCTCTGAACTGTGTCTGATGTATTTGGTCACCCCTCCATGAAAAATTTGGGTGATTTCTCCACCCTGGATTATAAGTGTTCAAATAGGGATTGTTCTGGGGCCTTTGGAAATTCCCCACTGCCTGACACTAAGCTTGCTCAATAGGAATGTTGTTTGGGTCAGCTGTTGGGCACCTGTCAAAAGTATGTGGACCCCCACAAATCTCACAAGTCACCGCATCCGAATGCGCATCGACACGGTGTTCACGAGCCGCTGTTAGGAGAGTAACTTGTGCATTTAATGATGTGATGGCATCTAACTCATGAACTCCTATTGCTTTCCTTCCACCTATTCCCCTTTCATCTGGCAAGTGATTATTGGTGGCCATATCATCTAGCAAGTCATGGGCCTCATGTGCTGTCTTTTTCATAAATGTACCACCTGCAGCTGCATCAATAATGATTCTCGTGGTCCCACTTAGCCCATTATAGAAGATGTGCACCAAATTCCATTGTTCAATGTCATGATGGCACTTCCTCTGCAGATTCTTAAACCTCTCCCACGCTTCATACAGTGACTCCCCATCGGTCTGGTAGAAATTATTTAGCTCTCCTCTCAGCTTGGCTGCTTTCGAAGGCGGGAAGAACTTTGCAAGGAATTTCTGTGCTAGATCCTGCCATGTGAATATGGAATCTGTCGGTAGGGAGTTAAACCAAACATTTGCCCTGTCCCTGAGTGAGAAAGGGAAAAGCCTCAACCAAATGGTATCATCAGTAACACCATTATATTTAAATGTTGCACATAACTCCAGAATGTTTGCAATATGCATGTGTGGATCTTCAGATGGTAATCCTCCGAACTGGACTGTGTGTTGCACCATGCTTAGGATTGCATGCTTTATCTCAAAATTATTCGCTCCTATTGCTGGGAGCCTTATGCATGTCTGTGCTCCAGTAACTCTTGGAAGCACGTAATCTCCCAAGCTCCTCTCATCTTGGACCTGAACCCGTTCTTATACATTTATAGGCAGCCCTTGGGGTCTCCTTTGGTTGGGTTGATGATTACCCACCCCTTCATTCATCTCATTATTGTTCTGTAGATCCCCCATGGCTATTAATTTAATAATCCGCGTATTTCGCCGGTTCTGCTTGCAAGTCTTTTCTATCTCAGGGTTGAAGGGGACCAGTGTATCTGCTCCTCTTCTTCTTCGCATAAACTAGATCCCTGAAATAGATCAAAATCAACAAACAGATCACGGCGCACGGTTCCACAATTAAAAGAAATTAATAAAAGAAAATAAAAGCCAAATTAGAAATTAAGAATAGATAATTTGATATTGAAACTACGCTAATCCCCGGCAACGACGCCAAAAATTTGTTAGCGATTTTCCACACGCTTAACGCAAGTGTGGACAAGTAATATAGTCTAGGTAAGACCGAATATCGTCCTCAGGGACTGGTGTTCAATTACCAAACATCTATTTTATGTTATCTATTTGGCTGTCGATAGTGTGTTGTTGTTTTTATCTATAAACTACTGAACAATTGTAAAAATTAACTAAATTACTTTACTTAAATCAGATATGGTGGAAATAGGGCTTCCAATCTCCTCAACTATCCACTCGCCTAAATCCTTAATGCAACAATACAGGTTCTTCTTCTATGTTAAGATAGCAGGTTAACTAGACCGTTTTATATTCTGATTAGGATATATAAACACTCAACCCCGATGCATAAATTTTCTATATTTCTATGACAGATTTTACCACATAGGAGGATTAAGAACAATAACCTATAAAACTACACAAGTATCAGGGTACTTTCGTCCACGATTTTAACCTATGTTTATTCAACTATAGCATATTCAAATCTCCCCTTTCGGATTTCGATTCGAAATCATATAAGTGATGATAACTAGTGATCAGTTAATTATCAAGCAATCAAAATAACTATTGAATAAATCTTAACTATATGAAGAAGAAACCAAATTAATGCTTTAAGTCATAAAGACGAGGTTCAAGCGATTCGAAAGGAAAGCCCTAAATAAAGTTTAGCTCCGAGCCATAGACATGCTAAGAACCAAAAGATTATCCAACATAAACTGAAAGTAAATAAAGTAAAGAAAGAAAAATACTTAAGAACAAGTCTTTAATCTTGAAGCCTCCAAGAACTAAGTTATGTTGTGAATAGAGGAATGAGGAACCCTTTAAAAATCTTCCCAAAGGGCTTTTTATAGCTCCCAAAAACGTGTGCAACTTTTCCTTCTTGGCCTTGGCCCATTTGGATTCGGATCTGGCAATTTTTCCCGCCTTGGCGCCGCGATCATGCAGACTGGAGCCGCGGCGCCGAAACTCCTGCAGCTTCGCAGTACATTGGGCGCCATGGCGCTGCCCTGTTCTCCTCCGGGATGCCAACTTTCGTCTCTTTCGTCTCTTTCGGCTTGGGAACATCCTCTTCTGCCCTCTTTTTACTTCTTTTCTCCACGTTGCCTTTTTAAACCACTGTGACTCAAAAGAAAGAAAAACTATCCTAACACGACACATATTTGGACAAAAACGGGTAAAATACTAACTAAAAATGACTCAAAGACGTATATAAAATATGCCTAACATGTACCCTACCTGATATCACGTATGCATTCAACAAGTTGGCTAGGTTCACCCGTAATCCAACTGATGACCACTGGAAAGCGTTGAGTCGGGTGCCACGGTATCTAAAATACACGCAAAATTACGGGTTGCACTATTCGAGATATCCAGCTATACTAGAGGGGTACAGTGATGCAAAAATCTAATATAGAGAACACTAAGTCCATCATTGGGTATATATTTACAATTGGTGGTGGACTGTGTCTTGTTAATCCTCTAAGAAAACTTGCATCGCCCGATCCACGATGGAATAATTCATTGTTTTAGACAAAACATGAGGAGAAACTAAGTGACTTCATGCCTTCTTAGAGGACATCTCTTGTTGGGTTAATCCGTACCTTCTATAATGATCCACTGCGACAACCAGTCGGCTCTAGGAAGGGCACATAGTTCTATGTACAATGGAAAATCTCGTCATATTCGACAGAGACATAAGACCTTTAGGCAACTGATCACCACGGGTATTATTTTCATTGGTTATATAAAATCAAAGGAGAATGTAGCAGACCCTTTAACTAAGGGCATACTCAGAGATCAGATGTTCTGCCTGTCTAGGGGAATGGGCTTAAAATCCAATCAATAAGAACTGATACGGTGAATACCCAACCTTACTAACTGGAGATCCCATGAATTAGGTTCAATGAGAAAACTAAATCGTAAAGGTTCAGTTGAGCACTTCAGCGGAAGCAAGAGCACTTCATATGATGATTTCTGTAAAGAAACATGAATCCAAGGTTGTTCCCGTGATAAACATTAAGTGCTATCTGCAGTGTGGGTAGAGGTTAAGTTTCCAAAACCTTTAATGATCCTCAACGGTTGAGGTTAGGTTTGGAGAAATTGTTAATGGTTCCTAACACTTGTGAAGTGAGGTATAGCAAGATACCTTGTAGGAGACCACATATTTAAGTGAGAAGACAGGCCGCCTCAAATGAACACACTTAAGAATCCAAGAAGTGCCCACGGCCACAACGGACAAAACATTCAAGAAGAACATAGTAAGAAAAGTTATTGTGTTGGTACCGTTGTCTTGGTTTACATTAAATAATGACGGTTCAAGATATCACGTTCACCCGTAGTAAGTAAGTCCGATGGTATTCAACTATGGAAGGTTCAAAGCTACGACTACCTATCCAAATGCAATATCGATCTGCCGAAAGATTCCTAGAAAGGCACCATGTGAGTGCGCCAAAATCTCTTTCAAGAGGGGATTGTTGGAAATTTATTAACGTGAAATAAAGTTTATCCTATTATTTATGACTCAAATAATTGGGCCCCACACATCGGAAACGTCATTCCACACACGTGCATACGTTGTACCAATGATCATAAATTTCCTTAGTGAAATAGATATTGATACGTAAATAAAATATTTGAGACATGAAATGATAGACGGTTGTTGGCCAAATGACGAGTATTTCACGTTGGTAAATGAAGGAAGAAGTGTATGAAGTGTAAATATCAAAACGGAACGGAAAAGGGACGTGACATCTCCGCAGAGTCGGGGAGCCGTGGCTCAACAACCACAAGGGCCGCGGCGCGACTGAGCCGCGGTACCCAAGATCCAGAGCCGCGACTCTAATTCACGTTCCAGCTACTGGAGCTGAGGCGACGCGACACCTCCGAGGCTGAGCCGCGACGCTTCCGAGGCAGTAACTGCGACGGAATTCCAACCGTTGGGCTGATTTTGGAGACATTGTGAGGCATTAAGTTGTCAGTTTTTCCTCCATAAACCAGTCATTACTTGACTGCATTAGTTGGTGGATTGAATGACTATTACATGACATTTAAATGACCATTATTTGACTCTTGAAGAGGTCCTCTTTACACTACTATAAATTGAAGCTTTTGGCTCAATTGTTTCATACTTGTAATCAGAAATTTCTGAACACTTTTTCCTCTCTAAGAAATTTCTCACACTTATATGCTCTTCTATTAGTAAACATTTGAGTTTCCTTTGCTCACTTGTTTGTTGTTTTATCTTGGGAGACAAGTTGTCAATTACCGTAAAAAGATATATACGAGGCAAAATTATCTTAAGGACAGAGTGAATATCAATCGACTCATCAGATCTTGTTTTTATTCTCATTTTCATATTGTAATATTTATAATAGTTACTTACTTTCCGTTCATCCAATTGTTGTATTCACAATTTTACTCACAAATAGTACTTAACTTTACATGGGTATATACGTCCCATATATTACCCGGTTAATGCACGTCCCGCTTACGTTACTTTCTCGTTTGTTCTTTTTTCTTTAGAATAGAATAATCTAATCAGGAAAAAAAAAAAAGGAAAACACACACATAATAAATACAGAAAACAAAAATAGGTACTCCACTGTGTATGTATGTGTCCATAAGCACATTGTCTTCGAAACTTGTTTTTGTTTTTGCTTATTAAATTTATCGTTCTAGTTACATCTACATCCTTAAAGCAACTACACTATAACAAATCGCCCCAAAGAGGGCGATTTTTTTAAACCAAAGAAGGTGACTTAAAAATGCCTTTTTAGTTCGGATCATACAGTCACCCTTTTTAATTTCACCAAAGGGGGCGACTTTTTCAAGTCGCCCCTTTTCGTCCGAATCAAAAAGGGCGACTTAAAAAAGTCGCCTCCTTTGATCATCACTAAAGGGGGCGACTTCCTTTTGGTCCGAATCAAAAGGGGCGATTTTTTCAAGTCGCCCTTTTTGGTCCTAAATCTAAAACACAATTTACTTGATGCTCAATGACTAAATGTTGTTCGCCTACGTTTTTTTTTTACAAATATGTTATATTATATAAATCAAAGGAAAGATTTTGTATAAAAATAAAAGTTCTCATAGTCCGGAAAATAACAAAAGAAGATTCGAGTTAGAAATTAAATTTATCTTCAAATGTTTTATGTTTCTAGTGTTTATTGTTATTCTCTAATTAAAACAATAGAAACTTTCATGGCTAGCTTTGTGTTTTAATCAACTATTTCGAGATTATTTGATGTATAACCCAAAAAAATAAATAGACATTTAAAAAAATTAGGTAATTTGTTTTGTTGCATCGTTTTAACATAAGTTGTTGGAAAAAGTGGATGTGGTATCTTATCCCATGAATATTACAACTTAAGGTAAGCATGTTATATACTATATAGAATCTTAGAAAAAAAGTAACAATCTTATATATATTGGAATTGACCATTTGTTATATCACATAAATGAGGAACTTTTTCATCATTTGTGATACCATTGCCTCTGTTTACGGAATTAATTAACATAACGTCTTGCTTTTATTATTTATTTTTAATAAGATATAAATAAATATTATTTTTCTTACTTTTATTCTACATTTTTATTTCACGGAGGAGGCCCGAGTTCGATTCTTGGCTGGAGATTATATTTGTGGTGATTAATATTGCATAACTAGTGGTCTAGTGGTAGAATACTACAGTGTCACAGTTCATACCAGAGTTCGAATCTTAGTTGGTACATTTAATTTTTTCTCTTTTTTGAACCACATCAAAAAGGGCGACTACAATCGCCTTTTTTGGATATCGTTTATAGATCAACAAGGGTGACTACGGTCGCCCTTTTTGGATATCGATCAACAAGGGCGACTACAGTCACCCTTTTTGATATAAATCAAATAGGGCGATTGTAGTCGCCTTTTTTTAGAGATATCCAAAAAGGGTGTCGCCCTCTTTGAGTTCAACAGAAAATGAGATTAAATAACTTTTATTTGTTACTTCAATTAGTAATTAATAATTACATGTCTTCTTAGAGTAGTAAAAGTTGAATTGAAATATGAAATTAATGTTTATTTATTTTCCAAAGTGACAAATATTATAGATCAAATTTGAGATAAATTTATTTAAAGATTAATCCGGAATTAATTATTTCTTATCTCTCACTCCAAACGAGTCCTACAAATTATTTAAATGTCTTTCTTAGCTATCACATTCTTTGACTCATATCAACGTTATAAGAAGTTCGAATATCAGTTGGTATATTTAATTTTTTCTCTATTTTTAATCATATCAAAAAGGGCGACTTTAGTATGTCGCCCTCTTTGACTACAACAGAAAATGAGATTAAATAACTTTTATTTGTTACTTCAATTAGTAATTAATAATTACATGTCCTCTTAGAGTAGTAAAAGTTGAATTGAAATATGAAATTAATGTTTTTTTATTTTCCAAAGTGATAAATATTATACACCAAATTTGAGATAAATTTATTTAAAGATTAATCCGGAATTAATTATTTCTTATCTCTCACACCAAACGAGTCCTACAAATTCTTTAAATGTCTTTCTTAACTATCATATTCTTTGACTCATATCAACGTTATAAGAAGTTCGAATCTCAGTTGGTGCATTTAATTTTTTTTCTATTTTTAACCAAATCAAAAAGGGCGACTTTAGTATGTCGCCCTCTTTGAGCACAACAGAAAATGGATTAAATAACTTTTATTTGTTACTTCAATTAATAATTAATAATTACATGTCTTCTTAGAGTAGTAAAACTTGAATCGAAATATGAAATTAATATTTTTTTTATTTTTCAAAGTGACAAATATTACACACCAAATTTGAGATAAATTTATTTAAAGATTAATCCGGAATTAATTATTCCTTATCTCTCACACCAAACGAGTCCTACAAATTCTTTAAATGTCTTTCTTAACTATCACATTCTTTGACTCATATCAACGTTATAAGAAGTTCGAATCTCAGTTGGTGCATTTAATTTTTTCTCTGTTTTTAACCACATCAAAAAGGGCGACTTGGTTATCGATCAAAAAGGGCGATTGTATATAAATCAAATAGGGCGACTACAGTCGCCCTTTTTTATATAAATTAAATAGGGCGACTATAATCGCCCTTTTTGAGAGATATCCAAAAAGGACGACTTTAGTATGTCGCCCTCTTTGAGTGAAAATGAGATTAAATAACTTTTATTTGTTACTTCAATTAGTAATTAATAATTACATGTCTTCTTAGAGTAGTAAAAGTTGAATTGAAATATGAAATTAATGTTTTTTATTTTTCAAAGTGACAAATATTATAGACCAAATTTGAGATAAATTTATTTAAAGATTAATTCCCAATTAATTATTTCTTATCTCTCACACCAAATGAGTCCTACAAATTCTTTAAATGTCTTTCTTAACTATCACACTCTTTGACTCATATCAACGTTATAAGAAGTTCGAATCTCAGTTGGTGCATTTAATTTTTTCTCTATTTTTAACCACATAAAAAAGGGCGACTTTAGTATGTCGCCCTCTTTGAGTATAACAGAAAATGAGATTAAATAACTTTTATTTGTTACTCCAGTTAGTAATTAATAATTACATGTCCTCTTAGAGTAGTAAAAATTGAATTGAAATATGAAATTAATGTTTTTTTTATTTTTCAAAGTGATAAATATTATACACCAAAATTGAGATAAATTTATTTAAAGATTAATCCGGAATTAATTATTCCTTATCACTCACACCAAACGAGTCCTACAAATTCTTTAAATGTCTTTCTCAACTATCACATATTTGACTCATATACGTATCCGATTCAAAATTATTCAAAAATTGCGGATATCCTATTATTTCGATATCTGAAATATTCGGATCCGAAATTATCCAAAAATTTTGAATATCCGATTTTTCGATATTCAAAATATTCAGATCCAAATCCGATCCGAAATTATCCGAAAATTGCGGATATCCGATTATTTCGATATCCGAAATATTCAGATCCGAATCTGATCCGAAAATTATTCGAAAATTTTGAATATCCGATTTTTTCGATATCCGAAATATTCAGATCCGATCCGAAATTATCCAAAAATTGCGTATATCCGGTTATTTCGATATCCGAAATATTCGGATCCGAAATATTTCGAATCCGAATCCGATCTGAAATTATCCGAAAAATGCGGATATCTGATTATTTCGATCTCCGAAATATTCAGATCCGAATCTGATCCGAAATTATCCAAAATTTTTGAATATCCAATTTTTTGGATATCCGAAAAATTCGGATACGAATCAGATCCGAAATTAACCAAAATTTTTAAATATCCGAAATATTCTGCTCCGAATCCGATCCGAAATTATCCGAAAATTGCGGATATCCGATTATTTCGATTTCCAAAATATTCGGATCTGAATCAGATCCGAAATTATCCGAAAATTTTGAATATCCAATTTTTTGGATATCCGAAATATTAAGATTCGAATCGAATTCGAAATTATCCAAAAATTGCGGATATCTGATTTTTTGGCTATTCAAAATATTCGGATCCGAATCCGATCTGAAATTATCCGAAAATTGCGGATATCCGATTTTTTTAATATCCAAAATATTCGGATCCGAATCCGAATATTCAAAATTTTCATCTTTTAAATCATATTTTAATTTATCTTAAAGTATTTTAAATTCTATTTTAACTATGAAGAGCATAAATATAACAAGTATTGATGGCTGGTTTAGTGGTAGAATGACACAGTTCCATAGAGGAGACCCGAATTCGATTCTTGGCAGGGAGGTATTTGTGGTGATTAATACTGCATACCTAGTGGTCTAGTGGTAGAATGACAAAGTTCCACAGAGGAGACCCAGGTTCGATTCTTGGCAGGGAGGTATTTGTGGTGATTAATATTGCATAACTAGTGGTCTAGTGATAGAATAGTACAATGTCACAGTTCAGATCAGGGTTCGAATCTCAGTTGGTGCATTTAATTTTTTCTCTTTTTTGAACCAACCCCAAACGGGTGACTACAATCAGTCGCCCTTTTTGATGTATCTCAAAAAGGGCGACTACGGTCGCCCTCTTTGAAGTATCTGGTCGCCCTCTTTGGTCCTTATCAAAGGGGGCGACTTGAAAAATCGCCCTGCTTGATTTACGACAACAGATATAATAAGGTGACTTGAATGGCGCTTAAAAATCGTCTCCTTTGATCTAAGAGGGCGATATTTAATTCAAAGAAGACGACTGCAATTGTTCTCTTTGAACCGATTTGTTGTAGTGCTAGTTCATTTACTTCTTTTGTTAATCTATTAAACTACGTGTGTATATATATTCTGTTATACTGTTGTCACTTTTGAAAGGTTCAAAAACGATTCTTCTGTATATTATGAATGACTCATGCGTTGCTTATTTCCTCGACGTGAAGAAATTAAAGGGGTATAGGTTATTTTTCTAATTAATTAAGGAAAAGGTAGGTGTCGTGGAATATCTATATGAGATATGATAGAATTTTTGTTGGAAATTTACTAAATGTGAAATAAATTTCTATTAATTATGATTCGAATAATTGGGGCCCCGCACGTCGGAAACACAGTTTTCACACACGTGCACATCAAGTGCCAATGATCGTAATTTTCTTAAGTGAAAGAGATATTGGTATGTATACGAATTGTTTGAGACATAAGATAATAGATGGTTATTGGCCAAATAACAATGGTTTCACGTTGGTAAATGAAGAAAGAAGTATACAATGTGTTAAAAGATGAAACGAGTCATGAATACACTATGTGCTAGAGCGCCGCAACGCCTTCATGCAGGACCCTGGCGCCAAGTCCCTGAAGTTTCGGCGCCACAGCGCCACTCTGCAGGGCCGCGGCGCTGCGCCTCTGAAGTTCTGGCGCCACAACGCCTCCCTGCAGGGCCGCGACGCTGTGACCGTTTTCAGTCCGTTGGAGAAGAATAAAAACTGACGTTTGAGCTGACTTTGGAGGATTAACTCTTCATTTTTTGGCTCTTTAATTCAGCAATTACTTGGCTGAATTGTAACTCCATACTAATGGTCATTACTTGGTAATTCAAAGCCATAAATTGGCTAGTTGAAGGGTCTTCTTCTCACCACTATAAAATGAGGCATTTGACTCATTTGCAAAAAAAACACTTGACATTCACTAAACAATTCTTTGAAATTGTCTACCTCTCTTGCAATCACAAAACACTCAAAGATCTTTCTTCCCAAGCGAACACTTGAGTTCCCTTTGCTCATTTATTTGATTGTTGTTTTATCTTGGGAGATAAGTTGTCATTACAACCGTTAAAAGGATATACGGGGCAATATTATCTTAAAGATAGATCAAGAATTTGGTCGACTCAGCATGCCCACTTATTTGTTTATTTCCAAATTTCTTAACAAATAATTGTTGTTATTATTTCCCCTTTCTACACATCACTACTCACAATCTTTTCAATTCCATCAAAGTGCAGCACTTAGAGAAAGAAATAGAGGGCCCTACAATCCGCCATGGAAAAGCTGACTTAAAACAAGCGAAAGCATGACGAAACCCATATATAATGAGTATATATATAGAGGCATGCAAATGGGAATTACTATATATTGAGAAAGACAAGGTCCACGTGTGTTCTTCATGGCCCTACGATATGATTCCCATGTCTTGTTAATATCAAACTTTTTCCTGATTAGTTATTTCTATGTTTTATTATATACAAATGCATTTATGTCGTGTCATGTTGGGATGTTTTGTCAACTAGCTATAGTGTTATAGCGGAAGTAATTAAACAGAAGAAAGAATAATAATAATAAATATAAAGGACACAAACGATTTAACGTGGTTCACTAACAATGTATTAACTACGTCCACAGGCAGAAGAGAGAAAAACTTTATTGATATTGAAGAATACAATTTTTGGGATTTCTCTGGATTGTATTTCAGATTGCTTATTATGTTATGACCTATTGGGTTTATATAGAGTAACCCTTACACAGACTAAGGAAAAGTTTTCCAAACAGAAAAGAAAATGGATTCCTAAACATGGTATAAACCTAATATGCCCGGATTCAAGACATATTTTAACAAATCTCCACATTGACTTGAATCCTCTAAAAAATAACAGATGCACCATTATAGTGTCATATGTACTAGACTCCTTCTGCCCCAGATTTTGCCCTCAAGTGGCAATCAGCAACTCCTAACATTGAGCAAGTCCAACAGTGTTGGAACTTGTTGTGTGGAACCGGCTTTGTGAACATATCAGCTGGGTTATCAGCAGTGCCCACTTTGTTCACCTTGATTCTCTTCTCACTTCTCAAAAAATGATATCTCACATCAATGTGCTTAGTCCTCTCATGATGAACTTGATCCTTGGCTAAACAGATTGCACTGAGATAGTCACAATACACTATGGCCTGATCCTGATGTAGACCCATATCGCTGATCAATCCTTTCAACCAGATTCCCTCCTTGGCCGCTTTTGTTAATGCCATATACTCTGCTAATGTAGTCGACAAAGTCATTGTAGGCTGCAAAGTAGCTTTTCAACTGAAAACTGAACCACCAAGAGTGAAAACATAACCAGTCATAGATCTTCATCACAACATCTTCACGATAGCCTGAGTCGAAAACCCTGTCACCAAACACTCTGTATCACCTCCATAAATGAGACCAACATCAGACGTACCTTTGAGGTACCGAAAAAACCTCTTTACAGCTTGCCAATGCTCTTTGCTAGACTCACTCATAAACCTGCTAACAACACTAACAGACTGTGCAAGATCAGGTCTAGTGCAAACCATTGTATACATCAAGCTTCCTACTGCACTAGCATAGGGAACTCGAGACATGTACTCCTTCTCCTCAGCTGATTTAGGTGCAAAGGCAATGCATGACGCAGTGCATTTGCAAAGATCGAGTATCTATAGGCTTTGCTGTAGACATGCCAAACCTTAACAAAATCTTGTGAATGTATCCCTTCTGTGACAAGAAGAGCTTCCCTCTGCTTAGATCCCTATAGATCTCCATTCCCAGAATTTTCTGGGCTGGACCCAAATCCTTCATATCAAACTCAGTACTGAGAAGATCCTTCAACTTCTGGATATCAGACTTGTCCTTCGCAGCTATCAACATATCATTTACATACATGACCAAGTAATCAAAGAATTGTTTGCTGACCTGTTGTAGTAAACACAACAATCATATGGACTTCTGTTGTAGCCAATCTCTATCATATAGCTGTCGAACCTTTTGTACCACTGCCTCAGAGACTGCTTTAGCCCATACAAGGACTTCTTCAACTTGCAAACATAGTCCTCCTTACCAGGAACCTGAAACCCATCTGGCTGAGTCATGTATATTTTCTCCTCCAACTCTCCATGTAGGAAAGTTGTCTTCACATCTAGTTGTTCAAGTTCCAGATTTTGATGTGAAACTATTACTAGTAGCACCCTGGTGGAAGTGTGTCTGACCACTGACGAGAAAATCTCATTGTAGTCTACCCCCTCTCTCTGAGTGAACCCCCTAGCTACCACTCGAGCTTTATACTTGATACTCTCAACAGGTGTTCCTCCTTCCTTTTTCTTGTAGATGCACTTGCAAGTGACAACTTTTCTGTCTCGCGGTCGCTCGGCTAATTCCTAAGTCTGATTCTTATGGAGTGACTCTATCTCCTCTCCCATAGCAGCAAGCCATTGGGAAGATTCAGTATATGTAACTGCTTCTTTGTAAGTGGATTACTTATGTGAGTCAGGATCCACTTCTTCAGCAACCTGCAATGCATAAGCTACCATGTCTTCAAAACCATACATTCTGGGAGGTATTCCATAATTTGCTCTATTTGATCTGTCACGACCCGACCCCGGGTCCGTGACCGGTGCCTTAACCCGGGCACCCTTGTGACACAACATCAGAGAAAACCAGCGGAACATGAACTCAAAATAAACAACCATAATGATATAAATAGTCTAGCCCAAAATGGCTTCCCCAAAGTACAAAAAAAAACGAACAGTTACATCCCTAAACAAACCAAGTTATGACAAGACTACAGGCCTCTAAGAAGGAGTAACACTATGACGGGACAGGGCCCCGTCATGCCCCTGAATGTACAAAATATCAACCACACCAGGGAGAACCATACCAAAAGTCGAGCCTCCGAAGAAATGGAGCTCCTGACACCTGAGTAAAAGATCCTAGGAATGAGGATCTACCACCGCTTCCTTACTGCGCAGATGAACGCAGCCGGCGAAGGGTCGCGACACAACGTACCAAGTATGTAAATCGAAAATATCAGTAGTAATATCATAAGTCAAAAATAAGCTGAGTCATAGATAAAAATCAATTTCTCAGCATTGTGCCTTACTAACAATGAGAGTAATGGATATAAATTTTATGGCATAAAAATAGAGGCTCACGATCAAACAGGTACCTCGCCTGTAGTATCATTAAGCAATCCTACTCACGGGACTATTTCACCCGCACGGGTCCCGTGGACCCGCATGAGGTCATCCGCCTCGTCGTGGGACTATTTCACCCGCACGGGACTATTTCACCCGCATGGATCCCGTGGTCCGATCCGCGTAGCACAAAGGCCGACTCGCATCATGGGGTAGCAAATCCATGACATAGATAATAACCCGGGTTTACCTGTAATAATACAAATATATAACATAGCTCATCCGCTATCATACATAACATAAGCACTACACTATCATATCACAACATAAGCACTACCGCCTATCGTATCATACATAAGCACTACCGGCTTATCATAACATAAGCAAGTTAAGTAATCCCCTAACTTCTTATTAACATTATTAATATATCCTCTCATTTTAGTATCCTAAGGCACTAACATGTCTTTTAATAGAAAATTCGGGAACTCAACCCAAGTACCATGTACTTCTAACTTTTTAAGAAAACTCTTTTTATACAAAGATTCCAAGATACTAACCACCATAGTATCAAGTTACAATTTCTTTTTAAAACAAGTCACATTTCCTTTTAGAAAATATAATAGGCTTCTAAATCAAGTGACTTCATTTCCTTTAAAATCTTAGGCAACCAATGCCTAAAATCAATCCACCTTCCATAGTTTCAAATCCTTTACCCGTACTTGTTTTAATTAGAGTAAACCATTCTTTGTGAACCTTTCAAAAACTAATATAACCAACTTCCCATAAAGTCATTATATTAGCGTTATTCCTTTGTCAAATACATTTTTCCCTCAATCCAAGGGACTTATACTTTTGAAATGAAACAAGTATCATATACTTTAAAACAAGTGTAGATTATCAAATCTTGTACGTATACCGTACTACATAGATACAACTATTCATGCTCAAGAGATAGGAAAGCTCTACATACCTCTTTGGTCAATCCACTTGCTAAGTCCAACTACCGCAAGTAATATGTCAACCTATAATAACCATTGTGTGTTTATTAACCTCTAATTTCAATGTAGGAATTCCAAATTCAAGTTATCAATTCCTAAGGAAAATTGGGCAGCATTTCCTTTGTTTCTACTCACTTTGCCACCTTTTTCAAAGGCCGATTTTCAACACTCAAACGCCTCATTAAGGCCCAACATCCAAACCAACACAAAGGGGATTACACACCTAATCTTGGGTGTGTAAAATTCTGCCCCATAAGGTATAATAATACACTTAACAATTCTAAAGTAGTTTGTAGGCTACAACATGCTCATAATATCTCTTTAGCCAAAACCTTCATACCCAACCCACATTTCAGCATTTAATGACTCTAATAGCATTATTTACTACCACAAGTACTTTCTTCTTAACATGCAACACTAAAAACTAATAATAGAGGAAGAATCTTTACCTTAGAGCTTTAGCCAAATTTATCCAACAATTTGCTAGCTTCTATTCCAAGAACACCACCACAACAACCTTTACAAGCTAGCCACAAGCTTCCTTCTTGCCTTTTACTTTTCAGATTTTTCCTAAGGCTAGAATGTCTCTTAGAGTTTTAGAGAGAAGGAGGAGCTTGAAAATAATTTAAGAGAGAAGGAGGAGCTTTTCTAAGAGAGAGATGAAAGATGACCAAGTCTTTAAGACTTGGTCAATATAACGACGCAGAATCATATGGGACACTTGTCACCCACCCATGCCCTTTAAAAGAAAAGATCGATTTTCCTAAGTTTTTCCGCAGATTTCGCCGCCTCGCGGACTCTGGGACTTTCCGCGCGCGCCTCGCTTCCTGGCTACGGCTAAACTTCAGCGACTCGATCTTCCGCGCGCCTCGTTTCCGCGCCGCTACAATCCCGCTTGGCGCCATGCTCGCGGCGCCTGCTCGCTCAGCTGCGGCGCTGAGACCCGATCGCGTCTGCACTCAACCACGGGTATAACATGATCGATCAAGAGCCAAATCAGGCTGATTTTCGCTGTAATGAAGATCCTAATGATTCGCTTCGATCGTGGCCGTTGGACTTCATATGATGGTTCACTCATCCGGAGTGACTTGCCGCTTCCACCGCTTCCC
This sequence comes from Przewalskia tangutica, assembly GCA_029844215.1. Taxonomy (NCBI): domain Eukaryota; kingdom Viridiplantae; phylum Streptophyta; class Magnoliopsida; order Solanales; family Solanaceae; genus Przewalskia; species Przewalskia tangutica. Next base: position 84,901,168 of record CM056735.1, on the reverse strand, counting down.
AACACTGCCACCAACAATAGACTTCACAGTAGGGTTAAACATAGAATTTTCATCAAAAACTACATTCCTTCTCAGTATAACCCTCTTCTCAGACGGGGACCATATTCTGTAACCTTTAACACCATCTCCATAACCCACAAATACTTCCCTTTTAGCTCGTGGTTCTAATTTACCCTCATTCACATGATAATAAACATTGCAATCAAAAGCTCGCCGTAGTAATCGCAGTTTACGCACCACATCTCAAAAGGAGTTTTGAGATGTATACTTGTGTGAGGTCCACGATTTATCAGATAGCAAGTTGTACTAACCGCTTCTGCCCAGAATGTCCTAGTTAATCCAGCATTAGAGAGCATGCATCTAGCTCTCTCAAGAAGTGTCTGATTCATGTGTTCTGCTATACCGTTTTGCTATGGCGTCTCCCTGACTGTATGATGCCTAGCAATACCTTCTTTTCTGCAAAACTCATTGAACTCAGAACAACAAAATTCCAGACCATTATCAGTTCGCAGTCTTTTGATCTTCTTCCCTGTTTGATTTTCCATTAATGTCTTCCACTGCTTGAAGTTCTTGAAAGCTTCACTTTTATGCTTCATAAAGAACACCCAAGTCATCCTTGAGAAATCATCAATAATTGTCATAAAATATCTGTGACCTCCTAGAGACTCCATCCGGGAAGGACCGCAACAATCAGAATGGATGTAATCAAGTGTGTCTTTTGTTCTGTGTATTGCTTTGGAAAACTTACTGCGATGTAATTTTCCGAATAGACAGAGTTCACAAAACTTAAGGTCCTCGACCTTGTGACCACAAAAAAGATCTCCTTTGACAGAATTTGCATCCCTCTCTCGCTCATATGACCAAGCCTCATATGCCATAACTTGGTCAAGTTTTCTTTATCAACCTCTGAATATGCAACAGCTACAGAACTTGATAACATAGAACCTTGAAGGAAATACAAGGTACCACGTTTTATGCCCTTCAGAACCACATTCGAATCCTTGCAGACATATAGAACTCCACCTCCACCTCAAAATCTGAACCTCTTGTTATCTAACATGCTCAATGATATCAGATTCTTTGTCATGGATGGAACATGCCTGACGTCATTCAATGTGCAGAATTTACCATCATGTGTTCGAATTTTAATAGAGTCTATCGCAACCGTTTTGCAAACAGAACTGTCAGCCATAGAAACACTGCCATCATCCACTTGCTCATAGGTTGAAAACCACTCCCTGCGTGGACATATATGGTAAGATGCTGCTGAATCAAGGATTCACACATCATCATGGATGTGTACTCATTAGCAACTAGAGCAATATCATCTTCGAGTTGGTATTCGCTACAACAGCAGACTCGCCGAATTATTCTCACGCTTCTTCTTCGGGACAATCGATTTTCGTTGTCCCTTCTCCTTACAAAGAATTACAGACATCATTTGGTTTTGGACCTTTAGAAAATGGTTTCGGACTTCTTCTCCCGCATTTCTATGTCCATGACTTTCACCGCTACTAACATCGCAACCCGATTATCTCGCACTGCATCGCGCCTTTACGGCGCAACTCCCTAGTATGGAGAGACGATCTCACCTCCTCTAGAGACACAATATCTTTTTCAACAATGAACGACTGTACAAAATTGTCATACGATAATGATAAAGATACTAACAGAATCAATGCAGCATCCTCATCCTCAACTTTCACATCAATATTACGCAACTCTAACAAAATTGTATTTAGTTGATCTAAGTGATCTCGAAGAGGCATACCTTCGCATTCAGATCGACGCTGCTCGTAAGAACTTGTCGTTAATGACTTTGTCATATAAAGACTCTCGAACTTGACCCATAGACCCTGCGCGGTTTCCTCCTCCGCGACCTCAATGATAATATTATCAGCAAGGCTCAACATAATTGTTGAATGAGCCTTCTCTTTCATAACGACCATCTCAGCGTTAATGGGTTCTGCCGGCTTCCTAGCAAGCGGCGCCCAAAGTCCTTGTTATTTTAACAAGGTTCGCATCTTGATCTTCCACAGACTAAAATTATTTCTCCCCGTAAATTTGTTAATTTTCACATTCATTCCAGATATCTTTCAAGCAAACAAATCCGGGTTTGATACCAATTTGTTATAGCTGAAGCAATTAAACAGAAGAGAGAATTGAGAAAACAAATGATTTAACGTGGTTCACTAACAATGTGTTAGCCACGTCCACGGGTAGAAGAGAGAAAAACTTTATTGATCTTGAGGAATATAATTTTTGGGATTTCTCTGGATTGTATTTCAGATTGCTTATTAGGTTATGACCTATGGGGTTTATATAGAGTACCTCTTACACAGATTAAGAAAAAAAATTCCAAACAGAAAAAAAAAAGAATTTCTAAACATGATATAAACCTAATATGCCCGGATTGAAGGTATATTTCAAACATATAGCATACCAAACAAGATAATCCAAGTTCAACATGTTCTTTAAAAGTCAATGCACCATTTCACATTTGCACTCAACAGTCATTATCAACTTCTGCTTATACAGTGTAGTAAAATAGCAAAACAAAAGAAGCTACCCACCTTGATTTCTATGGCTATCTTTTTTCTTTAATTCATCATTACCCTTCGACTGTTATCCTTAATTTCTTTGTCCTTCTGATGAACAATATCTCTATTAATTCCTCACGTACGTACCTTGTACCTAATGATTGCGACATATATACATATGCGTGTGCCTACTGTTGGTGTTTACGTCGGGTTCGTACACGCAGCGAAATTTGAAAATTTATATTTCAAACCCGACGACGCTCGAACTGCAGTATGATATGTAATGTGAAATATAAACGCAAAGTAAATGTAAAACTTCGAACGAATACTTACATTTTGGAAGCAGTCAGCTAAGCAGTTGAATCTTCAATCTTTGTGTAGTCCGAGGGTGCACACGCAAACGTCTCTCGATTTGTAAGTTCGAGAATGATGTAATTTGCTAAGTCGAATGCTAGAGATTCGACAGAGCTTTAGAAGAGATTGACCTCTGTGTAGAGATGGCAATGATTTCGAACCGATCCGATCCGGTGGATCGAATCCGCTTTATAGGATATGGATATTTAAAGTTTGGACGACGGATCCGGATCGGACCGATCCGTTTATGATGGATCGGACCGATCCGGATCTTGTCTTTGAGATCCGTATCCGACCCGTGAATCCATTTTTTATTAAATTAATTATACATTTATTATTTATACATCATGGCACCGAATTCTTTGTAATCTTAATTTTATTTTATATTCAAAGGGCCGAAGGCCATTATTTTTTTAATTGAGACACGTTTTGCGTGTTATTCTTTAATCATTATATTAATCATTTATGTGATACTTATGTAGTAGCTTAGGTATTGAGAGGATTGTTTCTCACTACAGCAATAGCCAATAGGCATAACAATTTTCAACAATGTCATTTAGTCCTAATTTACGGATGCATTCCCATGATTCCGTTAAATTAAATTGACTCTTTTTCTAGAAAATTTGTACTGATTAGAAGGTATAACTTAATAATCGATCCACTTTGATTTGGATTCAGATCCGATCCGTGATCCTGGTGGATCCGATGGATCTGGATTTGGATATGATTTTATGGACCGTGGATCCGGATACGGATATGGATATACGTATGTAAAACGGATGCCGATTCGATCTAGTAGATCCGGTCCGCATCCTACCACGCCATCCCTACTCTTAGGTTTTGGTGTATTGAATGAGAAGAGAGCCTCCTATTTATAGGATAAAATAAGAGCTCGAGGTTTCAAGAGGTCGTGCCAGCAGAAACGAATCGGGCATTCGGATTGCTGTGCCACGCCCGCACCGCGCCTCGCAGAAGAGGTACCGCGGCCTTGCATCGCACCCTCGAACCCTGGCCCCGAATCAAGGCACCGCGTTTCGCCTCGCTTTTCGCCCACTTTCCCATTTTAATGTCCCGGTCATCAACCGAATATTTAGGTATCTCCTTCTAATTACATCCTTCAATCGACGGAACATTTGACTTAGTGTTACCCTTCAGGCCTTTACATATCGTCACTAATTACATTATCACCGGTACTACCAAAAAGTCTTTGATGGTTTGATTATCTTGGACCACGGAACTCCTAGACTGCGCCGGAAGACGAACCCAAAATGTAAAGTTTAGCTACATCAGCAGGGCGTAGCAATACTTCAATAAGTATCCATGTGTCCATCACGAATTGCTAGAACTCGTAGCAAATGAGACATACTACATCCCTTAAGGATATGATGCAGACCACATGTCGACGTATCGCATATCATCGATATCCCAATTTCGATGATCATTAGTCGAGGTAATTTAAGAGTTACGTTATAACATTAATTCTCACATCATTAATAAACACGTAACCTCTAGTGATGCATTTATAGAATATTATAAACAATCAACTAATAATTCAACATCATCATTAATATAAATATGAATGTGTATAAAATACATTGTGTCCTAATACAGATTGTCTCTAGGACATACATATATTTCACCTGCATGTAAGATGCCTTGTGTGAAAATAAACGTACAGCCGAAAAGCTAGAAAGTCCATACTAAGATCTATTATCACTACCAATAAAATTAAATGATAAAATTGGACTTGAGAATTCCGTCGTCACTAAATAACGAAAATTCATTGCTAATTTTATGTAGTGGCAAATTATTGAAAATTCTATTAGTTACTGGCTTTTTAGAGAGAGATTAACAAAAAAAAATATCTAATTTATGTTTTTTTGTAGTGAATATCATCTAGTAGAATGTTTATCTTTATATGTAAAGTTGCTAAAATCCTACGCCTCTCACACATAGCCATATGTAGACAAGACCAAAAGTTTGAGTTGTACACAAAAATACCTATATATTGATGAGCCATAGATGATGATTTAGGTCCAATTCATGACGTACTTAATTATGTACATCATATCGATGGTCCCAAATGGTTATTGGGCCTAATTCTAATATGAAAAGGGCAAATTAAGTTGATGGAGAAGGGAGCTTATTACGCAAAGGAAAAAGGCAGAAGATGAAACAGTATAAACTATCATTATATATATATATATTCCTACCACTTAAATGATTGGTAATTTAGTTGCATGACATGTATGGTCAGTAGGGTGCATAGACATGATGACCATGTCCATCTAACAACAAGACTCAAGTCAAGTAAATTAGGAGAGTAACAATTAAGAAACGACTTAAGAAGCAATATTTGAATAGAATAAATACAACCTATATTCTTCTAAGCAGGTCTCTATTACATAATTCAGACTTACCAGAAATATGTCTGGTGAGTAACACATAGACTACAAAAATATCCTTTTCCTTCATAAAATTTGATTATATTTTTCCCCTCCAACAAAATCATAATTGTTTTTATAATTTTTATTCTTGTTGATGCAGATAGGTGATTTATTTGAAACAAAAAAGGGTACTATTTTAATATTATTATTATTCTTCATGATATGAAGTGTAAAGACACATTAATGAAACCATATGGTTTCTTATTAGCCGGGTGTAGAGGAGTTGACCTCAGATGTGTAGAGACTGCTGAAAGTTTTATGTAGAGACTGCCAAAGTAAATCCTCCTCAATACGCCAGATTGAACAAAAAATAGAAATCCCCCCCGACATGGTATCTTGACACGTCAGTGTTCGTCGCTTCTTTTCTCTATGGCATATGATTTTCAAAACGATACTTAAATTTCTCTACTTTTCATCTTCACTTGGAGAAAAGAATAAGATGAAGCCCTTTCCTATCACTAGTAGCTTCTGCAAATTGTGTGCTTTAAATGTTTTCGACTATATTTTGGTCTAACGAGGAAAAGAAAGAGAAGAAGAAAAGATTCATTTGAAACGTCCAATGTGTTTAATTAGGACTGATATTCCATCAGAGGACAACACATGCATGAAATAGGAGATCCCGCCCCAGTCCCGCCAATTATAAAAAATAACCGTTGCAATAACGACCATTTTACATTTTGACCGTTATTGCAACGGTCATTTTTGGCTTCCCCCACTCCCCCAACCCCCCTACCCCCTTTATATTTATTTTAACCCCTAAGTTATTATATTTACACTTTAACCCAATTTTCCAACTATAAATACCTCATTTTCTCTTCTTATTTCTCACAATCTTCCTACAATCTCTAATATCTCAATCAATATATTTCTATACAACATTGTCTACTACATATTCACTCTATTTATTAATTTGAGAATTGGGAGTGAAGTTGACAACTAGCTTGAGGATTAATCTATCGAGCAAAGTTTCAATTTTCAACCTCTCTCGACTACACATCGACTCTACGTCGGTGTTTGATACATTCGTTCTCTCATTAAATTATTATTTTGTTTTTATTTCATTTAGCACATTTAATTTCATTATCTTTAACTTTTTAAGTCTTTCACTATTTATTACCATAATTAAAATGAAAAGAACAAAAAATGTTTTGGGTCAGGCCTTGGGTATGAAGGGCAAGGGCAAGGGTACTTCTTCTAGTATTCCTAGACAAGATGATTTTATAGATCCTGAACTGTTTCCTGAAATACCATATGATCTTGACACAAATGTTTATCCTCAAAATGAAGAAGATTTTAATTTAGATGACACTCTAGATGATGATACACCTACTAATGTAGATGATGATACACCCACTAGTGAAATGCCTCCTATCCCCCCTAGTATGAGGCGAGGTCCGACAAAACGACCATTAAAATCAGTTGTATGGAAATATTTTGACAGGGACGTACCGAATCAAGTAGCTATATGTAAAACTTGTAAATCTGTTTATTCTTTTAAAATTGGACAAGGTCATGGGACGGGGTTTGGAAGACACCTATGCAAAAACACAAAGTCTTGTACGCCAATACATTATTGAAAAGATGGTGAGCAAGCGTCCTCTCAATCGGGACAAGGTTCACATATTGTCTGACAAAGTACATGGTCAAATTAACCTATGACGGGAGTCAGAGGCCCTAAATACGATAAACATAAAGATAGGAAGACTAGCAAAATTAGTTCTTTGTGGAGGGTTTGCCTTTTCATTTCCTAATCGCTGGTTTTATTCATTATATTAGAGATATGTATAATCCTGCTTATAAAGGTTTTCCTAGATCAACGGTTAAGAGAGACGTGTTTAAATTTGCACACGAATATCAACAATATTTGCGTTATTCATTATATCATTTAAATTGCAAGTCGCTCTAACTTCTGATATAGTTAGTAGTACTAACGACCATGATTATTTAACTAGAACTTTGTCATTGGATAGATTATAAATGGTCTATGCAAAAACATATTTTAGCATATAGATATATAGATAGTAGGCACACTGGTGAGTTTATTTCAGAAAATATTTATTTAGTCTGCGATTATTACGGAATAATTGATAAAGTTATGAGTATTACATTAGATAATGCATCTTCTAGCAATTCTGTTATTTATATTTTAAAAGAAGTTTTAACTCCGTCTTTTCCAAAACATTTTCATATCAAATATGCGTGTCATATTTATAACTTAGTTGTAAAGGATGGTCTTTAACTTTTTCAAGATATTCTTGAAAAAATACAATTTGCTATAAACTTTATTTTTAAAAATAATAGAATTCAACAGAGAAAAGAATATAAAAAAACTTGTCACGATTGTGGACTATCTTACAGAAAAATTTCCGAAGAAGTACCAACTAGGTGGAATTCTTTATATGACCAACTAGTTGTTGCTTATGACTATAGAAAACCTATCACTTTATTTTTTAACGCCCATAATCAAAATCCAAATGATATGATTGTGGATAATGATTGGGACAAAATTAAAGAACTTATTGTATTTCTAGAGAATTTTCAACGAGCAACAAAAAAATTTTCTACTTTATATTATCCTACTATTTCAACTATGTTGTTTTATATAGCTATAATATTTTTATTTCTTAAAGAATATATGGAAAAACCTGCTTATAAGGCAGCTATTAAAAAAATGTTTATGAAATTAAAGAAATATTTTATTCCTATTCCCCCTATTTATATTATTGGTGTTGTATTAAACCCGACTATTAAAGTAGAGGGTTGTAAAAGTCTTATTGAAAATATTTATAACTGTATGGACGTACTACCACCTCCAACTCCAAAAAATTTAAATGTTGACCACCTATTGAACAAACGCTAGAAGAAGTGTTGAATAGCGTAGAAGATGAATGCAAAAAAGTATATCTGCATTACCAGCAAGAAAGTGCTAGTAACCAACCGACTTTCGTACCATCTTCTTCTGCTTCAACACAGCCTAAAAAAAGACATGTTGTTTCTGCGGCTAGTACTGAAAGCCTCAGAAATATAATGTGCGGTGGTAGCACTGCTAACCAAATTAGCGAGTTCCATGTTTTTGTTTTGCAGGGTACTTTACCTTACCAAGCATTTGTCAATGAAGACGAAAAGGAAGACTTGCTGAAATATTGGATGCAGAATGAGAAGACATTTCTGACACTTTCAATGATGACCCGAGATATTTTGAACATTCAAGCGTCATCAATCACTTCTGAAAGCGCTTTTTCTGCAGGCAGATTTCAAATAGGAGAGCACATACACTCATTAGCCGGAGACAGCTTGGAGATGTCGGTACTATTTAGAGAATGGATACGAAAGTGAGCGAATAAGGCATACAACCGTAGATTAACGAAGAAGACGAAAACTACAACGACATCTTATCTGAATGCATGAATAGCGACGTGGAACAATTTGACCAAGATATACCAATTCCAACCGAAGAACACACGAAATTATAAAGAAACTAGAAAAAGTATTTTCAAATTGGTAATTTATTTCATTGCAATTTTTTAATTTTTCTATGTCTTTTGCAATTTTTTTCAACAACAGTACACTACAATGTTGTAATTCTGAATCTTGTATATTTGATATTTCAATGAAATAATTAATAATATAAGAGGCACAAAAATAGCCTTGGGATGTTTTTTTTACACTCTTTTTGTCTTTGTTTAATTATTTAGTTTATACTTTATAAATATATTATATATATGAGTATAATACTATAATACTATAATAATATAATATGAGTATATGAGTCTATGACTATCACTATATGACTATATGTTAATGTTACTTTGTTAGTAATTTAATATTTTTAATTTAGTGAAAAAATTAAAAAAAAAAAAAAAACCCCGCCCGTCCCGTCCCGACCCCCTGCCCACTGGGACAGAATTTCTCAATATGAAAAAATCCTTCTATCTACTGTAAAACCAGAATACCGGTACCGGGACGGGACACGGTATCATCCCGGTCCCGATAGCCAGCCCTAATATATATCATATAACTCAATAAGATGAAACTCATTTCTAACTAACAATATCAAACATACATGCAGTCTTTGAATTTAAGAATTTATCTACAACATCTCTAGGTGATGATACAGTAATTATCTAATCCCTAATACTCCAATTCTTCATTTGAGGGTCAACGTAAGACAAAATAGAATGCCATAGAGATTGGGCTACGTACCTTGTTTTTCTTATTCTTGATGTTTCTCTTAGGAAGGAAGCTAACAATGATGGACTTAGTTAGCTAGTTCCATTTTCTTGCTATTTAATCTAACTAAAAGCTTAAATGGTTAGCTAAAGTATGTTTTTATTTAACTTAATTATGCCTCTTTATTTAACTTAATTATGCCTCCAACACTCCTCAAACCTCAAAATTTAAGAATATACGTGTAAGCAAGCTACGAATTATTTGCTTTCCGCCGTGGATAACCTGCTACTTGATTCTAATTACTAAAGACTCTTTATCCTTCTCTATGAGCTACTTAGGTTTCCAAGAATTACTTTCTCAAATTAGAGCTATCCAAGGAAATATAATATGGATGAGCAACAAATGGGGTCGTTTCAGCAAAGATTGAGATGTTACTATCACCCAAAGTAGATGGAAAGAGGAGAACAGTTCTTGTATATATAGTAGTGGTTTTTGCGGGCTGATCATAAGGTGGGCGGATCTACGTCCCTGGTAGTGGTTGTTCGGAAAAAAAAATTATAGCGTTGTATAGGGAATGAAGATGTTGTACTTGTTCAAAAGTGAAAAATAACACTGTAAAAAAAAACCGATTGTTCGCGTGAACAACTTTGCACATTGTGCGTCCGCCGCTAAGGTGGTACGTAGTTCTAATTTTACATATCTTGCTTCAGTACTCCTACATCTAAATCATTCCTCGTGGAATAATAGTACTCCTCTGTCCCCAATTTATATGAGAGTTGACTAGTTTAGTCAGTTAAACAATTCTTTTTTTTGACTATGAGTTTCTCTAACTCTTTTAATATATTATAAATTATTAATTATACAGACTTAAAGTACTTTTATGTATTTCAAATATGTAAATTTTATTATTAAATACTCGACGAATCTATATTTGAAATTGAATAAAAAAAAAGTTGTTTGACTCGCAAAACTGATAACTCTAGTATAAATTGAGACGGATGGAGTACTAAATAACTTAAAAGCATGGAGCTAAAGACCCCATTTCTCGAGACAATGCATTTTCCATAATTAGACAAAAAGAACAAAATCCACTCGATAGGTTTTAGGCACTTCAAGATCAATAAGTTAAGGGAAAATACAAAAGTAGAAGACCGAATATATATCGATGCCTAGCTAGAACTAGAAATATACTTCTCACCTAATTATAACTGTTGTCTCAATTCATAAACATTACCCAAAAGAAAGCATTATATTTAGCTCTGCTGTTCCTTTCATGTAATTTCCGACACCAACCTTGTAATTATATGTTACTGATTAATTAATGGTTCAAACACTGTGGTCTTAATTTCTTTGAATCCTTGATACTCATGAAGCTTTTACGCTAGCTAACAACAGAAGAAATATTTCAAACTAGAAAAAAGAAAAGGCTAAGTAAATACCTCTTATTCGTTTTCCAGTTGGAGCTTATTCACCAAATATTTTACGACTAATCGTATTGTCATCCTCCCATCTCTGAAAGAAGTATCAAGAAATAAACAGGAAGTTATACACAGCCAGAACAAATTAACAAATAAATTGAAAAAATTATTGACATTAAAAGTTGAAAAGAAAGAAAAGTACTCAAAACTAGATAGGGAGCTTACTTGATTCTGAGGTAGCTCTTGGATATCTGATGTAAACATGGCTGTTTCGCTCTGCATCGTAAAACAGTTGCAACATTTTTATGAACGATGATCAATTTTGATGCTAAAACTAAGTAGACAGAAAACAAAATGACACAAAAAGAAAAGAGAAGAAACAATTAGTTTAGGCTTACTGGTTTAAGGATGCTTGTAGGGAAAACCATATTACAGAATGTGGTCTTCTCGGAGGATCAATAACCCTGAAATATATACTTGGTCCCGTTACTGATCCTATTCCCGCATGAAGAACCGGATATGGCCGACCACTAAACTGTGAGCCTCCTGCTGGCGTTATTGGTAGCTGATTATAAGAAGATGACACCGACATAGGCCTAAAAGCCCAGTTAATCTCTTGGGGATTATATGGGAAACTAGTTCCAGTTCCAGAATATAGTTGTTGTTGCAAGAATAAGGATGTACTAGTCGTATACGCTGGCGGAGGAGGCGGCGCCGTTGGCAATTGATATTGATGAGGAAATAATATATGTGTTGGGGCTAATGAGGTTTTATTTCCGTGTTCATAACTAGTACCAGTACCAGTACCACCTGGTCCTGGTGGTAATAGATCAAGCTCAACCAATCCTAATCTGCCTCCTGTCTGTTTCTTCTCATGATGGCTGCTCCCACCACCAATACTGAGCTGCAGCCACCCTTCTTCCTCCTTTTCTGATTCGTCTTGAACCGTGTTGACATTGTTATTATTATATTTGGAGCTGGCCGAGTGGGCTTCTTCGTTAATACTTTCTGTTCTTGATTCATCTTCAGCCATCTAACAATCTGGAGGTTTAACAGGTGCAAGATCAGATCCTAAACAAACTTGTTGGCCTTGATGATGATAATTACACTCATACCCTTCTTCTTCTTCTAGTCGGCTCATAAGAACAAAATTTTGGTAACTACCAAAACCATAATTATGGAAATGCTTTTTAGAGAGGTTATGAGAATGATTAACCATGGTCATATTGAAATCCCCCAAAACCAATTGCTAACAAACTGATCTTGATTAATATTAGAAAGAAGAGAGAAGAAGAAGAAGTTGATGTTGTTGATAATAGACTCTTTAATGTAAGCCATGGATTAATACAAGAGATCTGGTTTAGCAGTTTTGGGCATGTTTTTTTGGTAATATTATGGAGATGGAATTAAGAGAGATAGAGATAGAGATACCCATTGACTAGGTAGATAAAAAGTATCTATAATTCCTCTTACGTACGTGCTCTTTTTATCCTCGACAAAAAACTAATGGACAACCAGAATAATACCTGCAAATCTCACTTTCCATTAATTCTCTGTGAGGGATGATATTGCTTCTTCTTCTTTAAAATAGATGGTGGTCAGTCACTTGCAAAGCTGTTTTAATACTCCCTCAGTCCGAATTTATTTCCTATTATGATATTTGACGGGATATTAAGTTTAAGCAAAATTAAAATGTTTTTGAAATTTGTGATTTATAATATTATATTTGTAAACGTGTATATAGTCAATTAGTCATTTGTATCTCATAATTAGAATATATTCCATATATTGTGTAAATATAATTATGGTAAGACTAAGATTTCTTTTGTGATTGAGTTTAGGATTCCTATTATATAAGGGATGAATATTGTACACTATATATACTTTGATATTAATGAGAAGACTCCCTAAGAGATATTAATATCATCTTACATGGTATCAAGAGCCTAACACAAAACCCTAGAATTTGTTAGGAGCCGCCGCCGCCCAACTCCCCCTCATCTCTCGGGCAGTTCCACCGCAGCACCTCCCACTCTCCTCCCAAAAAATTCTTGGTTTTTCTTCTTCATTCCTCTCTTCTCTAAATGGGTACTCAGGATTCTTCCAATACCTCTGACGCTTCTACCTCCACAAATCCCAACATCACGTTGTCATCTTCTTTTCATCCCGCCCTAAATGTTACCAACATCAAGAATTATATTTTCATCCTTCTTGATCAAGAAAACAGTCAGTATTCTCCTTGGGTTGAACTGTTTCGTAATCATGCATGTCTCTATAACGTGCTTGATCACATCGATGACACTATTCGGCGCCCTCCGGAGGTTGATGAGTCTACTTGGAGTCGTCTAGACGCCGACGTCAAACCGTGAATTTATGATAGTATTTCTCAGGATCTTCTTCTTACTATCATGAAATCTGGTGCCACAACCCTTGATTTATGGAACCGCTTGGAGGAAATCTTTCAAGATAACAAGCACACTCGTGCGGTGTATTTGAAGGAACAATTTAACAATACACGCCTGTTGACACCCAATTTTGACCCTCCCGTCCAGTCCTTAACTATAAAATTACACTAATTTTGCAAAAATATTTTTTATAATAAAATGCAACAAATAAAACATTAATACAGGCATAAATAAGCAATTTAATAATAGAACTGCATCTTGCGAAGAGTATTAAGTACTTTGAGTCTCGCGCCCGTACTTATTAATTTTAAGCCCTGTCATAATTCTTAAGCGATAAATAAATACAATAAATAAATAATTAATTTAGCAATGACGTCGTGTCAAATAGCATAGCCGCATTTACTAATACGAAAACAATTCTATAATTTTGTAATAATTTAAGCCCAAGCTAGAATTAATATAACATCGCAAAATACGCATAATAAATAAGTTTTAATAACAGCATCGCATTATAAAAATTATGTCACGATCCGACCACGGATCCGTGACTGGTGCCTTACCCCGGGCACCCTTGTGATACAACATCAGAGAAAACCAGCGGAAAATAAACTCACAACAAGAACTCATATAGAATATAAAGTAGGCTAACCCAAAATGACTACCTTTAAATATAACAAAAAGTGAACAGTTACATCCTTAACAACCCAAAATATAACAGGACTACAGACCTCTAAGAATGTGTAACCACTATGACGGGACAGGGCCCCGTCATACCCCTGAATGTACAAAACATTTACAACACCAGGGAGAACTGTACCAAAATGTCAAGCCTCCGGAGAATGGAGCTTCTGACACCTGAGCAAAGATCCTATGACTGAGGATCCACCACCGCTACCCCTACTACAAGATGTAACGCAGCCAGGAAGCGGGTCGACACATATGTACCAAGTATGCAAAACTGGAAAATACTGTAATAATATCATAAGTCTAAAATAAGTTGGGGTCATGGATGAAAATCAAATTACATTGCACTGTGCCTTACTAACAATGAGAGTAACAAGTATAAACTTTACTGCATAAAAAAATAGGAGGCTCATGATCAAAACAGGGTCTCTCGCCCGTAGTATCATTAAGCAATCCTACTCCTGGGACTATTTCACCCGCATAGGTCCTGTGGACCCGCATGAGGTCATCCACCTCGCATGGGATTATTTCACCCGCATGGGACTATTTCACCCGCATGGACCCGGTGGGCCCGCATGAGTACAAGCGCCGCACTCGCATCATGAGTAGCAAATCCATGGAATAAGTAGTAAACCATCCTAATGGACGCATACCCGCGACCTCCATCGTGGTCGGATGTCCAAATGAAATAACAAGAATAAGTAATAATCCATCCTAATGGACGCATACCCGTGGACCATCCATCGTGTCAGTATGTCCAAATGAAATAACAAGAATAAGTAATAACCCATCCTAATGGACGCATACCCGTGGACCATCCATCGTGTCAGTATGTCCAAAGGAAATAACAAGAATATGTAATAACCCAACCTAATGGACGCATACCCGTGGACCATCCATCGTGTCAGTATGTCCAAAGGAAATAACAAGAATCACCCGGGGTCTACCCCGTAAGAATACATAACCTAGCACAACCGGCTATCATACATAACATAAGCGCTACCGGCTTATCATAACATAAGCAAGTTAAGAAATCCCCTAACTTCTTATTAACATTATTAATATATCCTCTCATTTTAGTTTACTTAAGGCACTAACATGTCATTTAAGAGAAAATCCGGGAATTCAACCCCAAGTACCACGTACTTCTAGCCTTTTAAGAAATAACTCTTTTTTATATCAAACCTCCAAGATACTAATAACCGTAGTATCAACTCACGATTACTTTTTAAGACAAGTCACCTTTCCTTTTAGAAATATAATAGGCTTCTAAATCATGTGACTTCTTTTCTTTTGAAACCTTAGGCAATTAATGCCTTAAAATCAATTTGCCTTTCACAAATTCAAATCATTTATCCGTACTTATTTTACTTAGAGTAAATCTTTCTTTTGTTAACCTTCCATAAAGCCAATACAACCAACTTCCCATAAAGTCGTTATATTAACGTTATACATTAGTCAAATACATTTCCCTATATCCAAGGAACTTATGCTTTTAAAACGAAATAAATATCATATACTTAAAACACTTCAAGTCCCTTGACTTTGAAACTTAAGACATCATTAAAAACAAGTAAGGGATATCAAAGCCTTGTACGTCTACCGTACTACATAGATGCAACTATTCATGCTCAAGAGGTAGGAAAGTTCCACATACCTCTTCGGGTCAATCCACTTGCTAAGTCCAATATACCGCACGTAGTACGTCAACCTATAATGACCATAATACATTTATTAACCTCTAGCTTCAACGTAAAATATTACAAGTGCAAAGTCACCAAGTTCTACGGAAAATCGGGCAGCATTTCTTTTGTTTCTACATACTTTGTCACCTTTTTCAAGGCCGAATTCAACATCCAAACGCCACTTTTAAGGCCCAACAATCCAATCAATACAAAGGGGATTACACACCTAATTTTGGGTGTGTAAAATTCTGCCCCACAATGCATATTAACTAAATCAATAAGTTAAAGGTAGTATTTTGGCTACAACATCTTCACATCCTAACCTTATTCAATCCCTTCAAATCCAAATCATATTTCTTACATGCAATTTATCTAAGAGCAATATTTACCACTACAAGTTATTTCTTCTTCACATGCAACACCATAAACTAGCAAAAAGAGAAAGAATTGTTACCTTAGAGCTTACCCCAAATTAATCCAACAAATTCACTAGCCTCCTTTCCACAATCACCACCACAAAACTCCTACAAGCTTACCAACAAGTTTCCTTCTTGCCACCTTTTTCAGATTTTTCTCAAGCCTTGATTTCCTCTTGATTTTCTAGAGAGAAGGGAGAGCTTTTAATTTTAGAGAGAGAGAGAGCTTGAAGAATGACCAAGTCTTGAAGACTTGGTCAATAAATAGGACATGCAAAAATCAGATGGGGAACACTTGTCACCCACCCATGGCCTCTTTAAAAGAAAATATCTGATTTTCTCGCTTTTTCCGCTAAAAACTCGCCTCGGCGCGCGACTGCGCAGGCGGCGCAATAAACCCCCGCAACCCTTCAGAACTTCCGCGCGGCCTCGGCGCGCAAGATCGCAACTTCAGCGATGCTCCAGTTTATCCGGTGCCGCGGCCCTGCATCCGGCGCCGCGGCGCTGTGGCCCCTGACCGAAAACACTTTTGGCTCGACTGCGCACTGAACTTGTAACCTCCATAACCTTCTACTCTGATGTCCCATCGGCGAACGGTTGATTGCGTTGGGAACTTGACTCAACGAACTACGGACTAGGCCTTAAAACACCTAGGAACTCTCAATGTAACGGGACATAAACCGCCTCAAAGTTGACCAACAACCCGTCCGAAACATTTCGTCAACCCATCATTCTAAAATTTAACACTTAAGTCCTTTCGTACGTCCCCCCAAGCATGACCCGAACTACGGGGTGTAACATTCTCCCCCCCTTAAAAACATTCGTCCCGAATGTTCCTTCTACATCTCCCAAAACGCATGCGCCGGTGTAGTCTTCACTACTACACCTATAAAATCAATTGTGTCACGTATGGCCATAATATACTAACCACGCAAAAACTTACCTCCCAGCCAAAGAGGAATTACCTCTAAAGCGTATAACAACTTATTAGTTCTCAGCCATGGTCTAAGGGTATTCTCCTCATAAAATGATCACTCCCATCCTCTTAACACATGTTCGCTTCTTCTTTCACTTGTCGTATCCTCCTTGCACACTCGACTCTTTCTAGTATACGTACCACACTCTTGTTCCCGATCCGAGGCAATCTTACTATTCAAGTCACGAAAACCTAGCTTAGCTACCCACTATCATGTCACACCACTCATGGACTTATTACCCACGTATACCCCACGTATACTATGTTCCTCGACAAAGATCACCCGTAAAATCTTTCACTCAAGATGGCCCTGTATCTAAGGTTCCCACGGTTATCAAAATTCTAAGGCTCACAACCTCCATGTCCCCCAAACTTACCCCTTCTACAAGCCAGGCTTTCTAAGTCATAATTTACATAAAATTACCCGCACATAACACTTAACATGTAACCATCTCATCACACCTACTAATATTTAGAGGGTTAAGGATATACCTGTAACTATTGCTTCACTTTCCCCTTGTCGTTCTAATCATGATCCTGCCCTGCACGCCGCATAGCAAAAGAAGGCGATGAACCAGCCACTGATCCCGAAGGCTGAATCTCTACATCCGTGCTATCTCTGGTCGGACAATTTCTCGCAAAATGGCCCTGCTGGCCGCATGTAAAACAAACTCCCCTACTAGCACGACACTCCCCATCATGGAGCCTACCACAACGGCCACAACGAGGTAGGGGTGGCCCCATCTGACTAACATCCCTGCTCCCCCGCAAACTCAAACTCGGAGCCCGACCGCCATGAAGCGTGGTGGAGTACTCAGTCCGGCCGAGGCGCATAACTAGCTTCTTTGGCGAGCGTCCGCCTCGAAAGTTACCAAAGGACCCTGCTGTCTTGGCCCTCTTCTGCTGATCTTGGTTATTCCGTCGACCTCTACGCTCCTCACACCCAAGTGCATAAGCCTGCATGCGGGCAATGTCCATGCCCGGCTGAAGAGCTACCCCCGTGCAATTCTCTGCTAAGTAATCATCGAGCCCTGTGATATAGCGGTGCACTCTGTCCTCCATGTCTGCTACTAAAGCGGGTACATACCGAGCCAACGAGTCAAACTCTACGTTGTACTCCCGGACCGTCCGCCCACTCTGTCTCAACGTCAAAAATCTATCCGCCCGCGCTCTCCTCATCTGCGAAGGCAAGAAGTGTGCAAGAAATGCCGCTGAGAACTTATCCCAATCAGCTGGGAGTGCATGCTTCCCCCGGGACAGTTCCCATGAATCAAACCAGTTAACTGCAGTATCCCGCAACCGATGTGAACCCAAAACTACCGACTCTGTCTCCGAGGCCTTGATCACTCTCATGATCCGCTGCAACTGTCGGATAAACTCCTGAGGATCATCCTCAGTCCTCGACCCATAGAACTCGGTGGGTCAGAACTCAAAAGTCCCTAAGTCTCACGCTTATCTCGATCTAGGGTGAACTACGGTACAACCGGAATCGCTCTCTCGCTCGCCCTCATTCCGCCACGATCTTGGCCAATAATCGGGCCATCTCTCAGAACCCATCTCTCCGCTCCAGCCGTAATCGAGGCTCGTGTACCGTGGTCTCGTGGCGTTGCTGCCGCCCGAACTTCGGGGTAACGTCGTGGAACTTCGCCGTCCAAACATCATCTCGGTAAAGACTGGGCTGTGCCTCGTAACCTCTCGTGTCCTACTAGCAGCCTCCTTTCTTGCCTTCCGCCGCGCGGTTGCCTTGCGTGGAGGCATAACTGATACATAAAAATATGTCAGAGGAAGTTCAACATATAACACAACTCTATTGCACGATCTTAGAGTGAAAGAATGGAAACCAATCCTAAATATCCTGTAGCTTCCTGATTATAGATGTGGTGCACAACACACCGATAATCAAGACTCTACTAGATACGACCTGTAGACCCTTTCCGAGGATTAACTGCTCTGATACCACTTTTGTCACGACCCGACCACGGACCCGTGACTGGTGCCTTACCCCGGGCACCCTTGTGATACAACATCAGAGAAAACCAGCGGAAAATAAACTCACAACAAGAACCCATATAGAATATAAAGCAGGCTAACCCAAAATGGCTACCTTTAAATATAACAAAAACTGAACAGTTACATCCTTAACAACCCAAAATATAACAGGACTACAGACCTCTAAGAATGTGTAACCACTATGACGGGACAGGGCCCCGTCATACCCCTGAATGTACAAAACATCTACAACACCAGGGAGAACTGTACCAAAAAGTCAAGCCTCCGGAGAATGGAGCTTCTGACACCTGAGCAAAGATCCTATGAATGAGGATCCACCACCTGCTTACCCCTACCTGCGGCATGAACGCAGCCCCCGAGGAAGGGGGTCAGTACACAATATGTACCAAGTATGCAAAACTGGAAAATACTGTAATAATATCATAAGTCTAAAATAAGCTGGGGTCATGGATGAAAATCAAATTACATTGCACTGTGCCTTACTAACAATGAGAGTAACAAGTATAAACTTTACTGCATAAAAAAAAAATAGTAGGCTCATGATCAAAACAGGGTCTCTCGCCCGTAGTATCATTAAGCAATCCTACTCCTGGGACTATTTCACCCGCATATGTCCTGTGGACCTGCATGAGGTCATCCACCTCGCATGAGACTATTTCACCCGCATTGACCCGGTGGGCCCGCATGAGTACAAGCGCCGCACTCGCATCATGGGTAGCAAATCCATGGAATAAGTAGTAAACCATCCTAATGGACGCATACCCGTGGACCCTCCATCGTGTCAGTATGTCCAAAAGAAATAACAAGAATAAATAATAATCCATCCTAATGGACGCATACCCGTGGACCATCCATCGTGTCAGTATGTCCAAAGGAAATAACAAGAATAAGTAATAACCCAACCTAATGGACGCATACCCGTGGACCATCCATCGTGTCAGTATGTCCAAAGGAAATAACAAGAATCACCCGGGGTCTACCCCATAAGAATACATAACCTAGCACAACCGGCTATCATACATAAAATAAGCTCTACCGGCTTATCATAACATAAGCAAGTTAAGAAATCCCATAACTTCTTATTAACATTATTAATATATCCTCTCATTTTAGTTTACTTAAGGCACTAACATGTCATTTAAGAGAAAATCCGGGAATTCAACCCCAAGTACCACATACTTCTAGCCTTTTAAGAAATGACTCCTTTTTATATCAAACCTCCAAGATACTAATAACCGTAGTATCAAGTCACGATTACTTTTTAAGACAAGTCACCTTTCCTTTTAGAAATATAATAGACTTCTAAATCATGTGACTTCTTTTCTTTTGAAACCTTAGACAATTAATGCCTTAAAATCAATTTGCCTTTCACAAATTCAAATCATTTATCCGTACTTATTTTACTTAGAGTAAATCTTTCTTTTGTTAACCTTCCATAAAGCCAATACAACCAACTTCCCATAAAGTCGTTATATTAACGTTATACATTAGTCAAATACATTTCCCTATATCCAAGGGACTTATGCTTTTAAAACGAAACAAGTATCATATACTTAAAACACTTCAAGTCCCTTGACTTTGAAACTTAAGACATCATTAAAAACAAGTAAGGGATATCAAAGCCTTGAACGTCTACCGTACTACACAGATGCAACTATTCATGCTCAAGAGGTAGGAAAGTTCCACATACCTCTTCGGGTCAATCCACTTGCTAAGTCCAATATACCGCACGTAGTACGTCAATCTATAATGACCATAATACGTTTATTAACCTCTAGCTTCAACGTAGAATATTACAAGTGCAAAGTCACCAAGTTCTACGGAAAATCGGGCAGCATTTCCTTTGTTTCTACATACTTTGCCACCTTTTTCAAGGCCGAATTCAACATCCAAATGCCACTTTTAAGGCCCAATAATCCAATCAATACAAAGGGGATTACACACCTAATCTTGGGTGTGTAAAATTCTGCCCCACAATGCATATTAACTAAATCAATAAGTTAAAGGTAGTATTTTGGCTACAACATGTTCACATCCTAACCTTATTCAATACCTTCAAATCCAAATCATATTTCTTACATGCAATTTATCTAAGAGCAATATTTACCACTACAAGTTCTTTCTTCTTCACATGCAACACCATAAACTAGCAAAAAGAGAAAGAATTGTTACCTTAGAGCTTACCCCAAATTAATCCAACAAATTCACTAGCCTCGTTTCCACAATCACCACCACAAAACTCCTACAAGCTTGCCAACAAGTTTCCTTCTTGCCACCTTTTTCAGATTTTTCTCAAGCCTTGATTTCCTCTTGATTTTCTAGAGAGAAGGGAGAGCTTTTAATTTTTAGAGAGAGAGAGAGCTTGAAGAATGACAAAGTCTTCAAGACTTGGTCAATAAATAGGACATGCAAAAATCAGATGGGGGGGAACACTTGTCACCCACCCATGGACTCTTTAAAAGAAAATATCTGATTTTCCTCAGTTTTTCCGCCAAAAACTCCGCCTCGGCGCCGCGGCGCTGCAACTTCAGCGATGCTCAAGTTTATCGTGCGCGCGGCCCAAACACAGCCAGCTGCCTGACGACCAAAACACTTTTGGCTCGATCACAAGACCGAACTTGTAACCTCCATAACCTTTTACTCCGATGTCCCATCGGCGAACGGTTGGTTTTGTTGGGAACTAGACTCAACGAACTACGGACTAGGCCTTGAAACACCTAGGAACTCTCAATGTAACGGGACAAAAACCGCCTCAAAGTTGACCAACAACCCGTCCGAAACATTTCGTCAACCCATCATTCTAAAATTTAACACTTAATTCCTTCCGTACGTCCCCCCAAGCATGACCCGAACTACGGGGTGTAACAAATTAAGCACTAATTAAATAGCACGCCCGTCTTTATTTTTTGTAATAATTTTAAACTCAAGCTTTGACTAATAAAATACCTAAATAATTTAATCACAATCTGTTAATTTAAATTAGCACTAATTAATTAAAACTATTAATACATCTACTAACACCTAAAACTAGTACCCAATTAAATACCTAATACCAAAATAATACCACAGCCCACCCTTAAACTCGCCCAGCCCACACCCGCAGGCCCAACACCCGCGGCCCGACACCCTACCCCTTTATTTCCCCTTATCAGTCCAAAACCCACGCAGCCTTCACTTTATCCCATCGTCACCTTCTTAAACAAACTAACCCTAAAAAACGAGAACCCTAAAGTTTCAATCGCCGCACCTCGTCCCAACACCCATGCCGGGATTCTCGCCGGAGAATCCGGCGAATCACCTCGTGAACCAGCTACCATATCGACACCATGTTCTTACCTTAACTAAACCAAATCCTTCAAATCGTTTACCTTACCATCACCTGTTCAAATCGCACGAATCAAGCACAAATCTCGTCCAAAATCAGCCAAAATCGCACCTTGATTACTTACCAACATTAGAACCCAAACCATGGCCATATAAAGCACATGCAAAGGCAGAACGAAAGGGCAGAGCTCATTCGGGAGAGAAGTCAAATAGAAATAAAAAATTTAGGGGCAGACGGAGGAGAAAAACAGAGAGCAAAAATGAGGAAGGCAGGGGAGTAACAATCAGTTAAATCGCTGCACTCAAGTAAGCACACCCTCAAACTCTAGTTTCGCACAGCCTCCAACCTTTAAGCAAACACTAGAACAGACAGATCGAAAACCAATTGAAAACCGAATAAGGCAATTAGAAATCAGAACCATCGGAAACCCGCAAGAAACAACAATTGCTCTTGAAGCCTCATTTCTCTTTCCATCGCATTAGCAAGTCCTTCGAGTGGACCGACGAATTGATACGCTGCATCGGTTTGCTGTCCGGAGAAGGTAAACCCGTTCTCTTTCAGATTTCTTGGGCGATTTACGCTTTATAATCTGTTTGAATGATGTGTTCTGTTAGTTGTGTTTAATACCATTTGCGTATGATTTGAAGTGCATTTGTTTATGTCAAATTTGTTTAGTCAGAATTAATCGCTATTAGTATTCGTAATTATGTTTTGTTAATGTGATTAGTTTGATACCAGCATCGGTAGCGTGTTTTTATGACAGATAATATCCGATCTTATTTGTGTCTTGTTAAGATGATTAATATGATGCAGTTGTGGGTATCCATTCAGTCTACTGAGCATTCTCTGCATATTTGAGTGACCTCTTTTGGTATTAGTGTGTTGATCTCAATATTGATATCAATATCCCTGTATACTCACAAAACAAGCAAATCCTATATGTCTTCTATGTCTAACAGTCAAAACTATACCAGTGTTAGCATCTCTTGGGTCATTCTCATGCCATATGAACATGTAGTCCCAGTTGCATCTTATATTTGAAAGATAATATGGCCTGATATGGTGGAACATATGTGAAGAGTATATTGTGTCATTTGCCTTTATCCCAGTTTACAAAGACATCTTAATCCGTTAAGTGCTAGGATTAGTTGGTCTGTTATCCAAAATAGGCAAGATATATCATACTTTTATTTTCCCAGAACTTGGTCGCATATCACATATGTATTCAGTAAATCGCATGTACATCATATTGTGTGGCTATCTGTTAACTAGATTTTTTTCCTTTCTTTCAAATCTGTGTATGAGTTGGGTTTCCTGTGCCCATTGATATGCACCTATTGGACTGATCGTGTGCCATAGTCCCTGTATTTAAATAACAGATCAGTTCCCTTTCTGCCCTGTCCTTACATACCTGCTAGTTGATTAATGTTGTGTCTGTTACATCTTGAGGCCAATGGTTGAATCATGACATAACTGGCCATATATTGCTTCTTTTCCCTTGTTAGTACATGAATATATATATATAGCTTGTAATCTGACCTGATTCGTAGTGTCTCCCCTCTGTTTGTTGCTGCATACTGCCTCATATGTTTGCTTGATGAGATGGCCTCAAGAATAGGGAATCACCTAAGCCTCTTTGTTTGTCTTCACTTGGAACCTGGGTGTTGCGTATGATATTAGCGGTGGTTTGTGCGATCTGCATACATGCTCATTCTTATTTCTTCTTACCACACAACCGCTTATCCCCATCTGATATTGTCCTCTGTTGGTCTTTCTGTGTGTGTTTGCTTAAATACAAACTATGTGTCAAGTGCTTGTTTGTTAAATAAATTTGGGCATATACTAATCCTTATATTTCTTTTTGTTACATGAAATGCACCGGAGCAAAATGAAGAGTCTCATGGCGAGACTCATCACGAGCTACTTCAAATGGCAACCCGCATCTACATCCATCGAGTTCCCTCTTCGGCAATTCCTAGAAAAATAAATAGGACACAGTCATCCGCTTCAATCCCTTACTCTCTTAACCTCCTTATCTCATTTTATTTGTTATTTTAATTTATTATACGACTTTGTAATTAATAGGAAACCAAGAGCAATTAGCCTTTGAATACACAAGGGGGAAGGTAATTTAAAATTAGAAATGCACTTCTACTTTATGTGTCTGTTAGGATTGTCATGCATGTCTAAGTTTTACCAAAGTAATCTAAATAATTTAACCTGCATCATAAACCAACATTTTGTTTCTTATTAAACCCATAACAAATTTTCTCCTAAACTCTTAAATCATCTTAAGTACTTTTTATATAATATATTATACGCAGGTTAAGCAAGATTAATTTAGCTAGCAGTACACATAATTAGTCCATAAACAACCTTTGCATGTACACATAATTAGTCTATAAATAACCTTTGCATCATTTACATTTTTGGCCTTAGTCTTATAAACTTTTATCAACATGCCTCCTTTTATAAAATATTTTGAAACATCTTTTATATTTTCAAAACACGCATTTTTAACATAACAAATTACCCTAGGTTTGGCAGGATAACCGCACGTTAGCGGATCTTAGAGGGTGTCTAACCCCTTCCCTCTAGATTAATAAAGAACCCTTGCCCGGAATCTCATTAAGTTTAGCAGACCATTAAAATGGAGTTAATGTTTACTTTAAACTAGTTAACATTTAGGTGTCCTAATTCACCCAAATTAATTAGGTGGCGACTCCGCGAACCCTTTAGCATTTCTAGTCCCTTTAGGCACTTTTAATATTCTAGCACCTTTTAGCATTCCTGTTAACACTTTAGCATTTTATTTATTTTCTAACCTTTTATTTAAGCAGGAATTCGCTAATAATGTCGCGGTCGAAAAAGGGCGTGACAGAAATGGCGACTCCACTGGGGATTTAAGGCTCTTAACCACAACAGACCTAGGGTTATTATTTGGCACTATTTTTGCATTTAATTTTTATGTACTGTATTTTGTTTATTTTCTTTAATTGCTAGGTGCTTTACTGCTTTCCTTAAACTGGCATTCCGCTCATATTTCTTCCATTCTGGAAAATTCACACTATCACACACTCACGCGCTGGTGTGCTTCGCGCACCCGCAAATTTCTTCAAATACCCAAATTTTAAGAGAGTTGGCGCTGTGAGTTAGATCGGTTCGTCTGATCAGCCGCGTAGCCTTCTCACTCGAGTTGTCCGCTCGGGAACCTTGCGTCTAGAAAAGCCAAATCTTAGGAACTTAAGATAGAGCTATACCACCTTTATTTTAAGGCATGCATGCATTTACCTTAGGTGGGTCGGTCCTTGACATCTACACCACAATTAGGAAGACACCAAACTTGTCGACGAGTTTCTCAACCCAACGGCCAACCAGCATATTATGTGTAGCGTGACAATGATAGACAAATCCAAGCCTAATCGTGACATGCTGAAATTGGAAAAAGTGCACCGTCATTTGGTCGCCATTTCCAACAAAAGCATTACAGTTGGACGACTTGGACAAATCCGTCATAACCTCGCATATGTGACGTTTAGGCCTACCTCTGGCATTAAAGGGTCCCCATGCATGTTAGGACTCGCTTGCAATATGACAATTTATGTGCAACATGTACTTGCTAAATGTTTTTACACTTCTGCAAAATCACGTGCTTTACACTAACGCAGTTTGCTGCATTTTGTCTAAAAAGATTTATCATCTTCCCCAAAGGTCGATTTGTATTTGACTAAGCAATGACAGAGCATCGATATTTCACAAGATCAAAGGCACGGTCCAACGACATGACTGATTCAAGGACATTTGAACAGAACGAGTCGGAACCCGTCTTGGTTCCTATAGGCAAAGCAGAGGTCTCAGGAAAGAAAAACAGCGTAGATCCGATCGAACACCTCGCCCAATTACCACAGCAAATGGCAACCCTTCAGGCCGAAATCAAAAGGCTCCGAAACCTCACTAGAGCACTCGTCACTGCAAATAACCAAAACAATCAAAATCCTCCAAATTTATTACCAGTACCCGCTTACTACATATCCCATTTATCACACTCAGCCAATATACAATGCACTCATATATCCCACGCAAAACCAAATGCCTGCCATACCCCAGCCAAGCACAAATCAAGATAAAAGGCCACCACAAACCTACTTTCGCAATACATACGGCAACCCCTTGCGATACCCGCCCGTGTATACGCCACGACCAAAAGCCCGTCCACTAAACATCTTCACACCCCGCCTAAATTCCACAGAAAGGCCAGCCAGAATATACACCCATTTAGCCGAGCCTTTGTCGCAGTTGTACGAGAGGTTGAGAGTTGCAGGGATACTCCAGCCAATTCCAAAGAATGTGCCTAATCCCATGTCCAAAGCTCATGATGAGAACAAAAGTTGTGCATACCATTCTGGAGCCATCAGACACGACATGGGAAGGTGTTATACACTCAGAGACAAAGTAAGGGAGCTGATCAAAGAGGGAGTCATTCAGGTGGAGGATGTC
Organism: Przewalskia tangutica; assembly: GCA_029844215.1. Classification (NCBI taxonomy): domain Eukaryota; kingdom Viridiplantae; phylum Streptophyta; class Magnoliopsida; order Solanales; family Solanaceae; genus Przewalskia; species Przewalskia tangutica. The sequence continues at coordinate 84,874,241 of CM056735.1, read as the reverse complement.
TCCCTCAACGAGTACAATGAACCCCAAAGGAGAAGAGGTGTTCCCTGGCCAGAATCCGCCCCGCCCGAATCAGTCATTTATCCAAGCATGCACCGCGCAGAAGTCAAAAGAAGGAGATACTGATAGCAGAGCATGAAGACCCAGCCAGCCATGATGCAGAGCAAGAAGGCATATTGGTAGATTGGATTTGCACCCTTGTTCTGGTCCGCCTAGAGCCCGGATAAGAAAGAGCATTTTAGTTTAGCAGAATAATTTAAGACTCATATTTTGCTTAAGTTTTCATGTATTTGGAACTACGTTCGACCTGATTCCCTTGGCGGATACGTAGGCGGCCATATCGGCCTCGGTCCCACCTTTAGAATTTTACCCAATATTCGCTTGTAATGAACTACGTCATGACCTGATTCCCTCATGGGGATACGTAGGCGGCCTAAATCGGCTTCGGTCACACCATTAGGAAACTTTCCCTTTGTTTTGAAAATAACGAGAATACACACAACATACAAGCAACTCCATTGAGACCCACTTTAGGCCAAACGCCGCTGCATATTCAAATCGACAAGGTAGGAAACTGCATGCGGGGTTGCAGTCCAAAGCAGGCACACATATGTCAAGGAACAAGGCGGCGAAGTCAAATACGAATCGATCCCCCCCCCCCAAACTCACAAGTTTTCTTTGAGCGCAGGTCCTCCATATTAGCAGAAGCAGAAAGAAGCAGCAGAGGCTGAGGATATGACAACAATCCAAAGTTCAAAATCCGCAGCAGAAGCAGAGAGGGGCATCGACAATCAACAGTCAGAATTCAAAATTCCGCAACAAAGTCTAGCGCATCAGCTCGGGCATAAAGTCAAATTTGCAACCCACGCACACAACAAAGGCATCATGACAATTCGTCGATTCTGGCGTTTAGCATGTCCGCAAGGACAACACCTCGATTCATCCGCGCATCGGGGCGACATCTCTACCCATAGAATTGCACTTCTCATGTGTATTTATCATTTCGTTTAAACAGGTATACACTAATTTTTCTCAAGCTTAGCTTGCAGGAGCATTTATTCTACAGGAGCATCAGCAACACATCCAGGCAACGACGTTATCAGCACAACAAGTCCAAAAACGACGCCAAGTCCGAAAACGACGCCAGCAGAAACACGTCCAGGTAATGACGTTATCAGCACAACAAGTCCAAAAATGACGCCAAATCCGAAAACGACGCCAGCATCAACACGTCCAGGCAACGACGTTATCGCGACAACAAGTCCAAAACGACGCCAAGTCCGAAACGACGCCCAAAGAACACGTCCAGCAACGACGCGTTATCAAGACAACAAGTCCAAATGACGCCAAGTCCAAAACGACGCCAAGTCGAAACGACGCCAAGTCCGGCGATGCTAAGTCAAAACGACGCCAAGAAGAATACGCCCAGTAACGGCGTTATCAAGACAACAAGTCCAAAACGACGCCAAGTCCTAAAATGACGCCAAGTCCAAAAACGACACCAAAGAATATCGCCCGCATCGACAACGGCGTTATCAGACAACAAGTCCAAAACGACGCCAAGTCGAAAACGACGCCAAGTCCAAAACGACGCCAAGAATAATACGTCGACAACGACGGCGTTATCAAGACAACAAGTTCAAAACGACGCCATCAAGATATCACATCTACGCAAGGACGATTTCTGCGCTCAAAATTGCATTTCTTATTCATGCTTTATTATTCTGTCTTAGCGAGCATGCACTAACTCTTTCTTGAGCTTTAGTCTACAGGCAATCGCGGCAAGGACAACATATCCGCATTCACAATCGCAACACGCCCGTGCGGCGAAATCACAAAGATCGCATCAACACAACACGCATCACATTTTTGCAGGATAACATTTTCTACTCACAGTTACATTGCTTTTAAAATTATGCATCATCATTTTGCTTTAACAGTTATGCACTAACCGTTTGTTTAAGTCTTAGCATGCAGGAGCAAGAGCACAACGTGGATTTTCTCTTACAGCGAACCGGGGCAATTTGTTGGGGGGCCAACCTTCCCAACAAATGACAGAAGCGGCCTCAATCGTCGGTCCACTCACTCCGCATCACCATACACCCAACAACATAAGTCGATACCGGTACACCCCAGGTTCAAGCCCGTTTATTTTATTTTTATTTTCACACCATAGCCCAGTGTCGTCATAACTCGACACTGGGACAAATTTTGAGTCCGCATTAGCCCGCCCTGGTGTTTTGACCATGGTAACCCAGTGTCGTCATAACTCGACACTGGGACAAATTTTGAGTCTGCATTAGCTCACCTTGGTGTTTTGACCATGGTAGCCCAGTGTCGTCATAACTCGACACTGGGACAAATTTTGAGTCCGCATTAGCCCACCTTGGTGTTTTGACCATGGTAGCCCAGTGTCGTCATAACGCAACACTGAGACAAATTTTGAGTCCGCATTAGCCCGCCTTGGTGTTTTGACCATGGTAACCCAGTGTCGTCATAACTCGACACCGAGGCGCTTGAGTCCGCGCCACTTTGTCTTAGTTGCTCAAAGATTTTTTTGCAATTCTTTGGGTCGAGACAAAATTGGCTATAAGTTAACGTCTTTGTCCGAAGATTCTTCCATCATCTCCGTACAAAGAGGGACAAGCTGTTGACACCCAATTTTGACCCTCCCGTCCAGTCCATAACTATAAAATTACACTAATTTTGCAAAAATATTTTTTATAATAAAATGCAACAAATAAAACATTAATACAGGCATAAATAAGCAATTTAATAATAGAACCGCATCTTGCGAAGAGTATTAAGTACTTTGAGTCTCGCGCCCGTACTTATTAATTTTAAGCCCTGTCATAATTCTTAAGCGATAAATAAATAAATACAATAAATAAATAATTAATTTAGTAATGACGTCGTGTCAAATAGCATAGCCGCATTTACTAATACGAAAGCAATTCTATAATTTTGTAATAATTTAAGCCAAAGCTAGAATTAATATAACATCGCAAAATACGCATAATAAATAAGTTTTAATAACAGCATCACATTATAAAAATTAAGCACTAATTAAATAGCACGCCCGTCTTTATTTTTTGTAATAATTTTAAACTCAAGCTTAGACTAATAAAACACCTAAATAATTTAATCACAATCTGTTAATTTAAATTATCACTAATTAATTAAAACTATTAATACATCTACTAACACCTAAAACTAGTACCCAATTAAATACCTAATACCAAAATAATACCACAGCCCACCCTTAAACTCGCCCAGCCCACACCCGCAGGCCCAACACCCGCGGCCCGACACCCTACCCCTTTATTTCCCCTTATCAGTCCAAAACCCACGCAGCCTTCACTTTATCCCATCGTCACCTTCTTAAACAAACTAACCCTAAAAAACGAGAACCCTAAATGTTTCAATCGCCGCACCTCGTCCCAACACCCATGCCGGGATTCTCGCCGGAGAATCCGGCGAATCACCTCGTGAACCAGCTACCATATAGACACCCTGTTCTTACCCTAACAAAACCGAATCCTTCAAATCGTTTACCTTACCATAACCTGTTCAAATCGCACGAATCAAGCACAAATCTCGTCCAAAATCAGCCAAAATTGCACCTTGATTACTTACCAACATTAGAACCCAAACCATGGCCATATAAAGAACATGCAAAGGCAGAACGAAAAGGCAGAGCTCAGTCGGGAGAGCAGTCAAATAGCAATAAACAATTTAGGGGCAGACGGAGGAGAAAAACAGAGAGCAAAAATGAGGAAGGCAGGGGAGTAACAATCAGTTAAATCGCTGCACTCAAGTAAGCACACCCTCAAACACTAGTTTCGCACAGCCCCCAACCTTTAAGTAAACACTAGAACAGACAGATCGAAAACCAATTGAAAACCGAATAAGGCATTTAGAAATCAGAACCATCGAAAACCCGTAAGAAACAACAATTGCTCTTGAAGCCTCATTTCTCTTTCCATCGCATTAGCAAGTCCTTCGAGTGGACCGACGAATTGATACGCTGCATCGGTTCGCTGTCCGGAGAAGGTAAACCCGTTCTCTTTCAGATTTCTTGGGCGATTTACGCTTTATAGTCTGTTTGAATGATGTGTTCTGTTAGTTGTGTTTAATACCATTTGCGTATGATTTGAAGTGCGTTTGTTTATGTCGAATATGTTTAGTCAGAATTAATCGCTATTAGTATTCATAATTATATTTTGTTAATGTGATTAGTTTGATACCAGCATCGGTAGCGTGTTTTTATGACAAATAATATCCGATCTTATTTGTGTCTTGTTAAGATGATTAATATGATGCAGTTGTGGGTATCCATTCAGTCTACTGAGCATTCTCTGCATATTTGAGTGACCTCTTTTGGTATTAGTGTGTTGATCTCAATATCTCTGTATACTCACAAAACAAGCAAATCCTATATGTCTTCTATGTCTAACAGTCAAAATTATACCAGTGTTAGCATCTCTTGGGTCATTCCCATGCCATATGAACATGTAGTCCCTGTTGCATCTTATATTTGAAAGATAATATGGCCTGATATGGTGGAACATATGTTAAGAGTATATTGTGTCATTTGCCTTTATCCCAGTTTACAAAGACATCTTAATCCGTTAAGTGCTAGGATTAGTTGGTCTGTTATCCAAAATAGGCAAGATATATCATACTTTTATTTTCCCAGAACTTGGTCGCATATCACATATGTATTCAGTAAATCGCATGTACATCATATTGTGTGGCTATCTGTTAACTAGATTTTTTTCCTTTCTTTCAAATCTGTGTATGAGTTGGGTTTCCTGTGCCCATTGATATGCACCTATTGGACTGATCGTGTGCCATAGTCCTCAGATTTAAATAACGGATCGCTTCCTTCGCTCGCCCTGCATACCTGCTAGTTGATTAATGTTGTGTCTGTTACATCTTGAGGCCAATGGTTGAATCATGACATAACTAGCCATATATTGCTTCTTTTCCCTTGTTAGTACATGAATCTATATCTATAGCTTGTAATCTGACCTGATTCGTAGTGTCCCCTCTCGCTTGTCACGATACTGCCTCATATGTTTGCTTGATGAGATGGCCTCAAGAATAGGGAATCACCTAAGCCTACTGTTTACTTGTCTTCACTTGGAACTGTTGGGTGTTGCGTATGATATTAGCAGCTGGTTTGTGCAGTCTGCATACATGCTCATTCTTATTTCTTCTTACCACCGCTACCGCTTATCCCCATCTGATATTGTCCTCTGTTGGTCTTTATGTGTGTGTTTGCTTAAATACAAACTATGTGTCAAGTGCTTGTTTGTTAAATAAATTTGGGCATATACTAATCCTTATCTTTCTTTTTGTTACATGAAATGCACCGGAGCAAAATGAAGAGTCTCATGGCGAGACTCATCACGAGCTACTTCAAATGGCAACCCGCATCTACATCCATTGAGTTCCCTCTTCGGCAATTCCTAGAAAAACAAATAGGACAGAGTCATCCGCTTCAATCCCTTACTCTCTTAACCTCCTTATCTCATTTTATTTGTTATTTTAATTTATTATACGACTTTGTAATTAATAGGAAACCAAGAGCAATTAGCCTTTGAATACACAAGGGGGAAGGTAATTTAAAATTAGAAATGCACTTCTACTTTATGTGTCTGTTAGGATTGTCATGCATGTCTAAGTTTTACCAAAGTAATCTAAATAATTTAACCTGCATCATAAACCAACATTTTGTTTCTTATTAAACCCATAACAAATTTTCTCCTAAACTCTTAAATCATCTTAAGTACTTTTTATATAATATATTATACGCAGGTTAAGCAAGATTAATTTAGCTAGCAGTACACATAATTAGTCCATAAACAACCTTTGCATGTACACATAATTAGTCTATAAATAACCTTTGCATCATTTACATTTTTGGCCTTAGTCTTATAAACTTTTATCAACATGCCTCCTTTTATAAAATATTTTGAAGCATCTTTTATATTTTCAAAACACGCATTTTTAACATAACAAATTACCCTAGGTTTGGCAGGATAACCGCAAGTTAGCGGATCTTAGAGGGTGCCTAACCCCTTCCCTCTAGATTAATAAAGAAACCTTGCCCGGAATCTCATTAAGTTTAGCAGACCATTAAAATGGAGTTAATGTTTACTTTAAACTAGTTAACATTTAGGTGTACTAATTCACCCAAATTAATTAGGTGGCGACTCCGCGAACCCTTTAGTATTTCTAGTCCCTTTAGGCACTTTTAATATTCTAGCACCTTTTAGCATTCCTGTTAACACTTTAACATTTTATTTATTTTCTAACCTTTTATTTAAGCAGGAATTCGCTAATAATGCCGCGGTCAAAAAAGGGCGTGGCAACGCCTTGAAAACTTCTACAATATGACTGAGTACTGCAGACAGTTGAAACTCCTGGCGGATCAACTCTCCAACGTCGACACACATGTCTCGGACACTAAAATGGTGTTGCAATTGATTGCAGGCCTTCCCAAAGGAGACTATGATACGTTAGCTACCATGATTCAACAGGCAGATCCGCTTCCAAGTTTTAACAACGCTCATTCACAATTGTTGCTCTAAGAGACTCGACGTGCTAAGCAGGATGAGCAGAATCAAAAGGCGTTAGCTATCGAAACGCGCCCTCAAGATCCAACGCCGCCAGAAAACTCTCAACCGCAGCAGGGACGCGCGCGGCCGCGCAGAGGAGGTCGTTGTAGTGGAAAGCGGTCGCGACGAGAATCACCGGCAAGAACAGGCCCGCACGAGTTCAAGATCGCGCGCCCCAACAAGATCCGTCTGACACGCCGCCGCTCTTTCGCATCAAAGAACCCTTCAACCAATTCTCCTACCACGGGTTGTTGGGTCCCGCCTCCGGCAGAAGTCCAGACCAAGAAGAAGCTCACTTACGCACGACCAGCCCAATGCTCACCCAAAGATGACACTCCATCGAGTCAGGGTCGCCTTCAACAGTCTCAATATTCAACAGCCTGAAAACAACTGTTACATAGACTCCGGATCCACTTCTCACCTCACCCGGTCTGCAGGTAATATTCCCAAACTATTTGGTTTTAGGCATCCTCAATTTGTGACAGTTGGTAGTGGCCGCCGCATTCTAGTAAAGGGTTATGGTACATCCTACACACCACCTCTTAATCCATTCCCCCTTAAAAATACCCTATATGCCCCACATGTAATTAAGAGTCTCATCTCTATCCGCAAATTTACTCGTAATAATTCTATCTCTGTTGATTTTCACCCTTTTGGTTTCACTGTGAAAGATCTTCATACGGGGACACCTCTTACGAGATGCAATAGCACGGGGGATCTATATTCATTCACTCCCACCTCCGCTGCCAGATCTAGCTCTCCCGTCTCTCTAGCGGTCATTTCTTCTTCAACATGGCATAATAGGCTTGGTCATCCGGGAGCCCCAGTTTTTAATTTTCTTAGAGGCAATAATTTCATTACTTATAATAGGAAACTTGTCCAAAACTGTGTTTCTTGTTCTTTAGGCAAACATATTCGTCTTCCGTTTAAATCATCTACTAGTGTCACTTTTTGCACCTTTTGATATTATACATGACGATTTATGGACATCACTTGTTGCTAGTTCTCTCGGTCATAAATACTATCTTATCTTACTAGATGATTTTTCTCACTTTTTTTTGGTTATACCCTCTCAAATTCAAAATCGGAAGTGTTTGCCAAATTTTTTGAGTTTCGAACTTTCATTCAAACACTGTTTGAAAAATGTATAAAATCTTTTCAGTGTGATAATGGTCGTGAATTCAATAACTCTATGTTTCACCGTTTTTGTACCAATAATGGAATGGTCTTTTGCTTCTTCAGCCCTCACACCTCCCCTCAAAACGATAAAGCTGAAAGAATCATCTGCACCATTAACAATATGATTCACACTCTATTGATTCATGCCTCCCTACCTCCGTCTTTCTGGATCTATGCTGCTAAAATGTCAGAATATGTTCTCAATATTCTTCCAACTAGCACTCTTCATAATATGACCCCTGCCGAAATCCTCTATCATAGAGTCCCATCTTATGAGCATCTTCGGATATTCGGTTGTCTATGATATCCTAACCTTACCTCTACTGCCCCTCACAAACTAGCTCCTCAGTCAACTCATGTGTCTACCTAGGCTTCCCACCTAACCATAGAGGCTATCTATGCTATGAATTATCCACTCGTCAGATCCACATCTCTCGTCACGTCACATTCGACGAGACCACATTCCCGTTTTCGAATCTTAAAAAGTTCCAAAAACCGGATTACTCTTTTCTTGACGAGCCTGCCAAATCTCTCATCATTCTCAGTCAACTAGATCATAGCACTGCCACAGAATTACCGTCTTTTCCAGTAGTTCTTCTTCAGCGTCAGCGCCGCGACACCCAAACTTCAGAGAGGACTGTCAGTCGACAGCGCCGCGGCCCTGTGATTTGGCGCCACGGCGCCAAAACACCTGCGAGCAGATTTCCTCCATCGCTGCGGCCCTTGATCACGGCGCCACTGTGCCTCCGACGTCGTCACCTCCTCCTTCTCCCTATCCAACCGATCCCTCTGTCTCGGCTCTTCCCACTCAGCCGACATAACCTCCCACTGTCTCCACTCACCAAATGGAAACTCGTGCCAAACATGGAATTGTCACGACCCGAACCCGGGCCCGTGACTGGTGCCTTACCCGGACACCCAAGTAGATACACATCAGAGTAACCAGCGGAATATAAACTTACCAACAGAAAGCAGCGTAAACAAAAGAAACAGTTTAATCGAGAGAAAGTTGCCTTTCGGCATATATATATGTAAATCAAAGTCTGAACAGTTACATCCCAAATTTACAACAGGACTACAGACCTCTAAGAGTGTAAACAACTATGACGGGACAGGGCCCCGTCATACCCTGAATGTACACAAATCTACAGTGACAGGGAAAATCATACCCAAAAGATAAGCCTCCGGAGAAACGGGGCTTTCCCAAAAGCAGAACGGTGATCCTAGGAGCGGGGATCAACAACTGGAGTACCTCGACCTGCGGCATGAACGCAGCCCCCCGAAGGAGGTCAGTACAACAGGTACCAAGTATGTGAAATCAGAAAAATCAAATGAAATCATAACATTTTAAAACCAATTACAAATACGCATTTAACAACCAATTTTTAACCGCATATAGTGCCACAAAGATAAACAAGAGCAAAATAGATATAACGAATCGTCTTTTCTAGGCCGCTAATGATCGGGCAAGGCCAATCGCCCATAGTATCATTATGCGAGCCTAATCCTCGAACTTTCGCGATCCGCATAGACCACCTAGGTCCGCATGAGGTATTCTCGCATCGGGGTAGCTAACCCGGATCAACTCGACTCCGCAGCCCGCATAGTCACATGGACCGCATGAGGTATTCCTCGCATCGGCATAACACACCCGGAGTGATCTTCCTGGAACTCCCGCAGCTCCGCATCGGTCACATGGACCGCGTGAGGTATTCCTCGACGGTGGCTAGCCTCTACCAGAATAAGTCAGGGGTAAGTGATATAATATCAGCACAACTGCTTATCGTTAAACAACATAAGCACAACAAGGAAACCCCCTTTACACAAACGTCACAAGACACTAACACACGTAGCATCATAACATGTCTACTTATCAAACCAACTTACCACACCTTCAGAAATCATTACAAGGCTTTTATAAACAAACAAATAAGTAAACCGTTTCCTCTTATCTTTCTCAAGTCGTTATACCTAACTTCCCATAAAGCTAGTATAACACTTAAGCTTTTTTTAAAACCAAGTATTACTTTTCTTCCAAATATGATTCATAACTCTTTTTGAAATATTCAAGATTCTTATTATTTAAAACTCAAGTCAAAAGACATCAAAGTGAAACCAAATTCAGTTAACACACGTACGTCTACCGTACTATATATTTTTCACAAATATCATGCTCAAGAGGATAGGAAGAATCACATACCTCCTCGGCTAAATCCACCTGCCAAGTCGAATATGTCGCTACAGAGTATCAACCTATAATAGTCAAATACGCCTATCAACGCCTAGACTACTTCAGAGAATATTCTAAGCATAAGGTTCTTTATTCTACGGAAAATGGCAAAGACCTCCTCCCGAAATACTACACAAGTCTACTGTAAATACAGTCCAATGTAAATACAGTTCAATGCTCTTCTTTATATCATCCTTCTATATATATTATACTCAATTCTAAACTACTACAATATGTAATCTCCAATTACAATAGAAGGACAAATATTATTACCTCGATAAGCCCAACAATTATCCAAGATTTTAAGTCGATCCTGAGCAACGTTTAGCTCCTATTCTGTACGCTCCAATCCGCTCCAAGAAACCCTTAGAAGTTTCTAAACAACTTCTTCTAATACTTCATCCAACTATGAAGATTTTCCTAGGGTTTCGTTTTGTGACTAAAGGAAATAAAGTAGTATTTCCGGGCTCTTAGTATAGAGGTAACTTTGGAGTACTACAAGGGATTTAGGCTAAGGTATGTGGGATAGTAACAATACTTGAAGAAATTTTTCTACAAAGGGGGGGGGGGGAAGTTTCGGACGAGACTACAACAAAGGGGGGAGGGTTTTTGTGACTTGGAAATTGTTTAAGTGGATGAAGAAGTCTTACAACTTAAGGGGGGTGTTTATAGGACATTCAATGGCCAAGATTCAAGCATGTGTATGGTGAGGATTTGGTCCAAGTGTGAGTGGAGTCTTCCAACCAAGTGTCCACCACAACTTTGAGACATATGTCCACCACAACTTTGGGACATATGTCCACCACAAAAATGAGACATGTGGCTAGCCACATGTCTCCAAAAACGTCCAAGGCCAAGGGTCCCCCTTCCCACTTGCCCCACAAATATCTTGCAAGACTTTGACTACTTGACTTGGCCACTTTCCCACTAATTTTCGTCCAACACGCGCCACCTGTGGTGACACACGCCGCCTCCTATCGTCCAAAATATTTCATCTCTCGGGAAAAAAAATCTGTAATTGGTTAAAATATTAAAAACGTAAAATTTCCTTCACAAGGTTCGGAATCTTTTTCGTTGGAAGTTCACAATTTCATCCTTAACCTAATTAGGGCTTACACATTTGTACGTACGTCCTCACATACATACTCTGGAACTACGGGGTATAACATTCTCCCCCCCTTAGAAACATTCGTCCCGAATGTTCCTTCTAGATTCAATTAAATCAGAAACGACATAGTTCCTCATAACTTAAACAGTTTGCAAATGCCACACATGGCCACAATACAACACTTAAGTACATATGATAATTAAAATCAAGTAGGAAAGTGAGTTACCTGGAGGTGTGGGGAATAAGTGAGGATACTTCTGCCTCATGTCCTCCTCTGCTTCCCACGTCATCTCCTCTCTGTTCTCGTTCCGCCATAAGACCTTGACGGAAGCCACATCCTTTGTCCGTAGTCGCTTAACCTGACGATCGAGTATCGCTATAGGAATCTCCTCATACGATAACCCCTCTGTCACCTGGACATCATCAATCGGGTGCACTCTAAATGGATCTCCGATACATCTCCTCAGTATAGAAACATGAAAAACCGGATGCATCGCTCCAGACGGACGGCAGATCCAACTCATAGGCAACCTTGCCTACCCTACGGACAATCTGATAAGGCCCAATGTACCTTGGGCTGAGTTTTCCTTTCTTCCCAAACCTCATCACACCCTTCATGGGTGACACTTTCAGGAAAACCCAATCATCAACCTCAAACTCCAGATGCCGACGACGATGATCTGCATACGACTTCGCCGACTCAGCCGTCAACAACCGCCTCCGGATAAGCCACCTTATCCACCGCTCGTCAGACAAGTCCGCCCAACCAATCGAACTCGCCCACATCAAACCAGCCTATCGGCGACTGCACTTCTCCCATATAAGGCCTCATAAGGCGCCATCCGATAATCGGAATGGTAGGCGTATTATACGCAAACTCTACTAGCGCAAATGATCCTCCTGCTACCTCGAAATCAATAACACAGCTCGCAAAGATATCCTCGTTGTCTGGATAGTACGCTCTGCTGTCCGTCGTTCGAGGATGGAATGCGATCAGGCTCACCAAGGCCCCTAATCCCTTCCGAAAGACCTCCAAAGTTAGCCAGAACCGGGCTCCTCGTCCGATATGATAGAAATAGGGACCCCATGCGTCTCACAATCTCTCGGATGTAAAGTCTAGCATAATCCTCGCCGAAAAGTCGCCCGACGGAAGAAAGTGGGCGGATTTCACACTGTCGACGATAACCTGTGATAGAATCATGCTTCTGAGTGCGAGGTAACCCGTAATAAAGTCCATATTGATCACCTCCCACTTCCACGCCGGAATCTCTACGGCTGCAACAACCCACCGTGCCTCGTGCTCCACTCGACTGCCGATAACTCGCACCGAGCAACAAACTCGCAACGCCCTCTTCGTGCCATCCCACCAATACACGACCGAGGTCGTGGTACATCTTTGTCGACCGGATGGATAGAGTAACGCGTCGCAGTGTGCCTCCCTAGAACTCCGCTGTCAAGTCCCGCAACATCCGAACACACAACCCGCCTCAAACCTTAGCACCCCATCGTGCTACCTCAAATGGACCTTCCTCACGAAGAGCCGTATCACGATACCGTGTCAAAATCGGATCCTCATCGCCGCCTATTCACCTCCTCGACGATGGAAGACTCGGCAACCTCGAACCCGAACCCCACTACTATCGTAACCAATCAATCGGACTCCAAGGCTCGCTAGCCGATGTAACTCGCAGACCATGCCTCCTCTCTCGCTACACTGATAGACTACCCATCGACCTACGACAAGGGCATCTTCCACTACATCGCCTTCCCGGTGGTATAGGATATCGACATCATAATCCTTGAGTAGCTCTAACCACCGCTCTATCGTAAGTTCACTCCTCTGGTCAAGATATACCTGAGGCTCTTGTGGTCTGTAAATATCCACGAACTCCATACAAATAATGTCTCCAGATCTTCAAGGCGTGAATCACCGCCGCCAACTCTAAGTCACGTGTGGGTAGTTCTTTTCATGCTTCGAGCCGCCGACGCGTAAGCTATGACCTTGCCTCGCAGATCAACACACATCCAAGCCCGATGCCCGACGCATCACAATAAACCACATAGCCGTCGACCCTCCGAAGAGTAAGAACCGGGCGTCGCCAACCTCTCCTTCAAGAATCGAAGCCCTCCTCACAAGCATCCGTCCATCAAAACTTAGCCGCCGAGTCACTTAGTCAAAGGTGCCAAATAGAAGCAAACTTCTACGAACCTCCGATAATACCCGCAAGGCCCGTAAAGTCGCGCACTACGCTTGTAAGAGTTCAGGCCAAGTCTCGATCGCCTCGATCTTTGCCGTGATCCACCGAATACCATCGGCCCACAACGTGCCCTAAGAACGCCACCTAAGCCAACCAAAACTCACACTTCAAAACTTGCATACAACCGTGGTCCCGAGAACTCTCAAGACCGCCTCAAATGCTCCGCACGCCCTCGCCTCGAGCGAGAATAAACCAAGATGTCATCAATGAATACAATAACAACCCTATCCAAAAATGGCTTGAACACCCGGTTCATTAAATCCATAAATACCGCCGAGCATCGGTCAAGCCGAAAGACATGACCAACTCATAGTGCCCGCATCGTCCGAATGCGATCCAGGGACATCCTTCTCCCTAACTCGCTTCGATGGTAACGATCGCAGTCTATCTTGGAGAAACATCTCGCACTCGCAATCGGTCGAACAAATCGTCAATCCTAGGGGGTATTCGTTCTAATAGTCACCTTGTTCACCGCTCGTAATCAACACACATACGCAGCTGCCCCATCCTTCTTCTTCATGAACAATACCGCGCTCCTGGGAGAAACACTAGGCCCGATGAAGCCCTTCTCCAAAGAAATCTCTCACCTGGTCCTTCAACTCTCTCAACTCGGCAAAGTGCCATCCTCAGATGGAATAGATATAGGTCGAGTATCGTGCGTAATGTCAATGCAAAACTCTATCTCCCTCTCAGTAGGGATACCCGGGAGGTCGGCTGGAAACACATCTGGGAACTCTCGACAACCGAATCGAATGCAGTGTCCGTATCTTGGCCTCGTGATCAAATACCCGAATGAGATGGTAGATATACCCTTCGCACCATCTTTCGCCTTGAGGTAAGAAATAAACCTACCTCTCCGGCGACACGTTGTTCTCCCACTCAATAACCGCCTCAGAAACCGGAACCGTACTCACTCTCTCCTATACTTCACGTTGGCGTAGCAAGAAGCTAACCAATCCATACGCATAATCACATCAAAGTCTGTCATATCCAACTCTATCAAGTCGGCTAGGGTCTGACGACTGCATATAGTCACTGGGCAAGCCCTATATACCCGCCGCCTACCACCGAATCACCCACCGGCGTAGCTACCTCAAAAGGGTCATGGACTCGTGATCTATCCCTATCCTACTAGCAATAAGGGGAGATATATACGACAAGGTAGAACCCGATCTATCAAGGCATACACGCTACAACAAAAACCGATAAGGTACTCGGCGACATCCGGATGCCTCCCGGTCCCGGGCGGCCGGACAGTGGCATAAATGCGGTCGAGGACCGAATCGGGACCCGTGCATGACCTCGCCGCGACCCGCTGGTCCATGAGTACTCGCCCGGCGAGTAATCAGTAGGAGAAGACCCGCAAAAGACCGTAGGTGAACCCTACCATCCGCGCGCTCTGGTCGGGATACCGCAAAGTGACCGCGCCGCAGTGTAACAAGTTCCCGAGTAGTACCACAACTCCGTAATGGGATCTACCGACGCCACACCGAGAGGGGTGGTCTCGACGTTAGCACCTTCGCTACTCGAAGTCCGCCACGGGCCCCGACCGCCGAATACTCCGGGCCGCTCAAGACGGTGTAGGAGTGCTCAGCCGGCCGAGGTGCAAATCTAGTCTCGCCGCTGAGACCGCCCGCCCCGAGCTACCAAAAGGCCCCGCCGCCCCGGCCTTCTTCGCCGCTGATATTCACAACCCGCCGGCTCTACGCCTCACACAAGTGTACGAGCTGCACGCGCAATGTCCATGCCTACCAAGAGCTACACCGAGCAAGACTTCGCCAAATAATCATCGAGCCCGTGAACGTGGCGTGCACTCGCCCTCCATATCGCTACCAACGCAGGGACATATCGAGCCAACGAATCGAACTCAACGTTGTACTCCAACCGCACGCCTCGTCTCAAAGATCAAAATCTGTTGCCTGCGTTTCTCTCATCCGTGGCGCAAGAAATGGCCAGAAAGCCTCACGAGAACTCGTCCCATACAGCCGAGGCGCATGCTCTCCCGACACCTCCCACAATCAAACCCGATCGCAGATCACGCACCGATGCGAACCTAAGACCATCGACTCGGTCTCAAGCCTTGATCACTTATGATCCGTCAGAATCGGATGAACTCTCGCGATCATCCTCGTGCCTCGACCGTAGAACTCAGCGGCCGCAACTCGAAAAATCCCGTAGCCTCAAGCTATCCAACACGTGAACCACGGGTATCGAATCGCCGATCCAAATATCTCATGTCCGCCACGATCCCGCTAGTAATCGGGCCATATCCTCAAACCCATCTCTCTCGCTTCCGGTGCCGCGGACCGAGGCGCAGTCTTGTGGTCTTAGTAGCCTCTCCGCGCTCTAAACTCGCTGGGCCGTGGCGTCGTGGAACTCGCCGTCTGAAGCACCACCTGTAAGGATCGGGCTGTGCCTCGTGGTCCTCGTGTCCTACTAGCAGCTCCCTCGGCTGCCTTGCCCTTCTGGGCCCGGGTTGCCTTGCGTGGAGGCATAACTGGTACATAAGAATGTGTTAGAAGGAGTCCAACTTATAATACAGCTCTAAGGCACGATCTCAGAGTGAGAAGAATGGAACCCAATCCTAAATATCCTGCAGCCTCCTGATTATTGGTGTGGTGCACAACACACCGATAATCAAGACTCTACTAGATACGGTCTGTAGACACTTTCCAAGGATTAACTGCTCTGATACCACTTTTGTCACGACCCGACCCCGGGCCCGTGACTGGTGCCTTACCCGGACACCCAAGTAGATACACATCAGAGTAACCAGCGGAATATAAACTTACCAATGTAAAGCAAATAAACAAAAGAAACAGCTTTAATCGAGAGAAAGTTGCTTTCAAAGATATATATATGTAAATCAAAGTGCGAATTTACATCCCAAATTTACAACAGACTACTGCACTCTAAGAGTGTAACAACTATGACTTGACAGTGGCCCGTCATACCACGAATGTACACAAATCTACAAAGTGACAGTGGAAAATCATACCCAAAAGATAAGCCTCCGAGAAGCGGGCTTTCCCAAAAGCGTAATCTGATCCTAGAGCGGATCAACAATCGAGTACTCGACTGCAGATGAACGCACCGAAGGAGGCGATAACATGTACCAAGTATGTGAAATCAGAAGCATCGAAATGAAATCATAACATTTTAAAACCAATTACAAATACGCATTTAACAACCAATTTTTAACCGCATAGTGCCACAAAGATAAACAAGAGCAAAATAGATATAACGTAATCGGTCTTTTCTAGGCCGCTAATGATCGGGCAAGGCCAATCGCCCATAGTATCATTACGCGAGCCTAATCCTAGAACTTCCGCACCGCATAGACCACCTAGGTCCGCATGAGGTATTCTCGTGATCGGGGTAGCTAACCCTGATCAACCTCGACTCCGCAGCTCGCATAGTCATACGGACCGCATGAGGTATTCTCGACGGCGAATACACCCGAGTGATCATCCCGGAACTCCCTGACTCCGCATAGGTCACATGGACTGCAGAGGTATTCCTCGTGACGGTGGCTAGCCTCGGCCAGAACAAGTCGTGGGTAAGTGATATAATATCAAAGACAACTGCTTATCGTTAAACAACATAAGCACAACAAGGAAACCCCCTTTACACAAACGTCACAAGACACTAACACACGTAGCATCATAACATGTCTACTTATCAAACCAACTTACCACACCTTCAGAAATCATTACAAGGCTTTTATAAACAAACAAATAAGTAAACCGTTTCCTCTTATCTTTCTCAAGTCGTTATACCTAACTTTCCATAAAGCTAGTATAACACTTAAGCTTTTTTTAAAACCAAGTATTACTTTTCTCCTAAAAATGATTCATAACTCTTTTTGAAATATTCAAGATTCTTATTATTTAAAACTCAAGTCAAAAGACATCAAAGTGAAACCAAATTCAGTTAACACACGTACGTCTACCGTACTATATATTTTTCACAAATATCATGCTTAAGAGGATAGGAAGAATCACATACCTCCTCGGCTAAATCCACCTGCCAAGTCGAATATGTCGCGCGCAGAGTGTCAACATATAATAGTCAAATACGTCTATCAACGTCTAGACTACTTCGTAGAATATTCTAAGCATAAGGTTCTTTATTCTACGGAAAATTGGGCAACACCTCCCTCCCCGAAATACTACACAAGTCTACTGTAAATACAGTCCAATGTAAATACAGTTCAATGCTCTTCTTTATATCATCCTTCTATATATATTATACTCAATTCTAAACTACTACAATATGTAATCTCCAATTACAATAGAAGGACAAAGATTATTACCTCGATAAGCCCAACAATTATCCAAGATTTTAAGTCGATCCTGAGCAACGTTTAGCTCCTATTCTGTACGCTCCAATCCGCTCCAAGAAACCCTTAGAAGTTTCTAAACAACTTCTCCTAATACTTCATCCAACTATGAAGATTTTCCTAGGGTTTCGTTTTGTGACTAAAGGAAATAAAGTAGTATTTCCGGGCTCTTAGTATAGAGGTAACTTTGGAATACTACAAGGGATTTAGGCTAAGGTATGTGGGATAGTAACAATACTTGAAGAAATTTTTCTACAAAGGGGGGGGGGGAGTTTCGGACGAGACTACAACAAAGGGGGGAGGGTTTTTGTGACTTGGAAATTGTTTAAGTGGATGAAGAAGTCTTGCAACTTAAGGGGGTATTTATAGGACATTCAATGGCCAAGATTCAAGCATGTGTATGGTGAGGATTTGGTCCAAGTGTGAGTGGAGTCTTCCAACCAAGTGTCCACCACAACTTTGAGACATATGTCCACCACAACTTTGGGACATATGTCCACCACAAAAATGAGACATGTGGCTAGCCACATGTCTCCAAAAACGTCCAAGGCCAAGGGTCCCCCTTCCCACTTGCCCCACAAATATCTTGCAAGACTTTGACTACTTGACTTGGCCACTTGCCCACTAATTTTCGTCCAACATGTGCCACCTAGGGGTGACACATGTCGCCCTCCTATTGGTCCAAAATATTTCATCTCTCGGGAAAAAAAATCCGTAATTGGTTAAAATATTAAAAACGTAAAATTTTCTTCACAAGGTTCGGAATCTTTTTCGTTGAAAGTTCACAATTTCATCCTTAACCTAATTAGGGCTTACACATTTGTACGTACGTCCTCACATACATACTCTGGAACTACGGGGTATAACAGGAATCTTCAAACCCAAAGTCCAATTTAACTTGTCTGCCCAAACCATTTCTCCAATTCCCAAGAACCCTATATTGGCTAAAGAAGACCCTAATTGGAATGCGGCTATGTCTGAGGAATTCAATGCTTTAACTAAACAACACACATGAGATCTAGTACCTAGACCTGAGGGGGTGAATGTGATTCGTTGTCTGTGGCTATTTCATCACAAATTCAGAGACAGTAGAGATCTTGAGAGGTATAAGACACGACTTGTGGCTAATGACACAAATCAGCAGAAGGGCATTGATTGTGGTGAGACCTTCAACCCGGTTGTCAAACCGGCTACCATTCACACAGTTTTGAGCATTGTCATGGGCAAACACTGGCCGATCCATCAGCTTGATGTGAAGAATGCATTCTTAGATGGGGATCTGAGATACGATCACGTCATCACCGCGAGTTCACCCATCCAGCAGTTCCTCACTATGTGTGTCGTCTCCATAACTATATGGCCTGAAACAGGCCCCCCGTGCGTGGTATGATCGCTTTGCTAGGTATATCTTGCAGATTGAGTTTATATGCAGCAAGAGTGATACATCACTCTTCATTTTTCATCGAGGTAGTGTCACTGCTTACTTATTACTTTACGTGGATGATATTGTTCTTACTGCCTCCTCCAACGGGTTAAAAAATGAGATTATTGCCTTTCTTAAGTCCGAATTTGCAATGACTGATTTGGGGAAGCTGAGTTATTTTTTGGGGATATCAGTGACCAGGTCTGCCAACCACATATTCTTGTGTCAGCGTAAGTATGCAGAGGAGATCGTGTACAGGACTAAGATGGCGAATTGCAAAGTTTCACCTACTCCAGTTGATTCTAAATCTAAGCTCAGTGCTATGGATGATGCTCCAGTCTCCGATCCTACTATGTATAGGAGCCTTGTAGGTGCACTTCAGTATCTCACATTTACAAGGCCAGACATTGCTTATGCTGTTCAGCAGGTATGCCTATTCATGCATGCCCCCAGAGAGTATCATTTCACTGTTCTTAAGCGTATCATCTGATACATTTAGGACACACTTGATTATGGTTTGCACCTCTACCCCTCTGCACGAAACAGGTTGCTCTCTTATACAGATGCAGATTGGGCAGCGTGTCCGGACATGCGACGCTCCACCTCCGGCTTTTGTGTATTTTTAGGGGATAATATGATTTCTTAGTCTGCCAAGCGACAAGCTACCCTATCTCGTTCGTGAGAAGGTTGCGCTAGGCCATGTCAGAGTGTTACATGTTCCATCATCTTATCAGTATGCAGACATATTTACCAAAGGACTTCTCAAACAGTTATTTCTTGACTTCAGATCCAGTCTCAGCGTCCGGCCTCCTCCCGCTCCAATTGAGGGGGTGTGTAAACGTGTATATAGTCAATTCGTTATTCCTACCCCATAATTAGAATATATTCCATATATTGTGTAAATATAATTATGGTAAGACTAGAATTTCTCTTGTGATTGAGTTTAGGATTCCTATTGTATAAGGGATGAATATTGTACACTATATATACTTTAATATTAATGAGAAGACTCCCTAAGAGAGATTAATATCATCTTCCAATATTTAATAGATATTTTCGTGTTAATAAAATTATCTCATTAATGATAAATAAAATGAGAGTCTTGAAACAATAATAAAGTTGTCTCTGTGTGACCTATATGTCACGAGTTTGAACCGTGTAAGCAACCACTAATGTTTGTATTTGAATAGGCTAAATCACACTCCTTGGGTGCGGTCATTCCCCGGATCCTACTAACACGAAATTCTTTGTACACCGGACTATTTTTTATTAATAATAAAATAAAAAATTTAAAGATGTGAGAATTATTTGTAAATACAAATATATATTTACTTAAATGGATTAAAAAAGAAAAAGCATCATATATATATATATATATATATATATATGAACCGAAAAATATATGTTATAGAAGTGGCTAGTTCAATCCAATACATTATTCAAGTTCATTCCCTCAATCTAAGTGATTGACTTCGTCTGTTGACTTAGTGGTTGAACCCGATATGACCCTTCAATTTGGGTCAAACCGTCATAATTAGATGGATCAAAATGCAACATAAAATCAAATTTAAAGAGAGAATAATGTAACTAATTTATTAGCTAGCTAATAATTCAACTTTTTTTTTACATTAGCTTGCACATTTTTTATTAAAAGCTAAATAGAAAAAGCAAACGAGGAGGTTGGGCATGTTGAATTACTATCTATTATTTGACTCATTTTGGCCCAATTTATTTATTAACGTGACACATTTTGATCCACAATTGACCCAAACCCCAATTTACACCTCGAATACTTTTGTATCTTCTTCTCTCCACATATATTTAGATGATTCTCATTTTATTTTAATTTTAATTTTTGAGAAGTCAATTGATTGATACTGTTTGATTTAATCGATAATGTAGTATTCCCTCGATTTTATTTTATTTCTCAAATATTTTTAAATAGATTTCCCCTATTATTTGTATCTTAATAAATTGAAAGACAATTTTTTCTTGTTATATTATTTTTAATAAAATGAATATTTAGTTTGTACCTGTTTGACCAAGCTTCTCGAAGTGTTTCTCAACTTGAGAAATATTTCTTAGGCCAAATAGGTACTTATCCAGGAGTAGAAACACTTTTTAAAAAAGTCAAAAAGTGTTTCTAGATAGGAAGAGAAGCAGAAACATCAATTTGATGCTTCTCAAGAAGCCATTTTTGCTCCTTAAATGAATTTTTTTAGACTCATTTACCCTTTCCTTTTCACAAAATTCATTTTAATCTCATATAATATCCCCATATAAAATAGAAATTTGAGAATGAGATAAGTGTAGGTAGGGTGGGGGTAAGAAAAAAATTCATTTTTTTTTTATAAAAGTAAAAAATATATAAAATAGAAATTTGAGAATGGATTAGGCGGGGAGGGGAGGGTAGGGAGGTAAGAAAAAATATCATATTTTTAATTTTTTTTATAAAAGGAACAAAAAATATGAAATAGAAGTTGAGGATGGGGTGGGGGTGGGGTGGGGGTAGGTGTGGATAGGGGGTAAGAAAAATTCATATTTTTTATAAATTATTTATAAAATTAAACAAAATATAAAATAGAAATTTGAGAATGAGTTAGGTGGAGGGAGAGGTAAGAAAAAATTTCATATTTTCAATCATTTTTTTATTAAAGTAACAAAAAATATGAAATAGAAATTTGAGAATGGGGTGGGGGTGGAGGAGGTATGTGGGGTTAGGGCGGTGTGGGGGGTAAAAAATTCATATTTTTTATAAAAGTAAAAAAAATATGACATATAAATTTGAGGATGAGGTGGGGTGGAGGTGTAGGTATGGGTAGGGCGGGGGGTAGGTTTGGAAATATTTGAGTCATTAACTATCATATTGTTGTTACATTTCTTATGTACAATATAATGTTATTTTCTGATTAAATGTTGCAATTAAATAATTTTTTTTAAAATTATTAAATTATAAAGATATACTAATTTTTAGAAACATAGGATAGAAAAGAATATTTTAAATAGTTTTAAATATGTTAAAAAGAATATTCTAGTAAATTTGCATAAATGTGGGTCAAACAAGAAACTGTTTCTGTTTCTCAGAATTACTTTTATAATTATAGGCCAAACACCCTAACAGATTCTCTAGAAATAGTTTTTGCAAAACTACTTCTAAAAAACAGAAACACTTTTTTAGAAGCTTGACCAAACAGACACTAATAATACTTTTTAAAGGAAATGTAAAATACAAACTCGATAAATAAAAGAAAACAAGAAGTGAGTAATGTAATAATGGTCTACTACCTCATAGGATAGAGTCGTAGAGAGCATGTTCCAAGAAGAACCTTAAATTACCATAAAGTTCTCTTTTCCTCCACGTATCACAAGAAGGTTTCCTTTTAGCTTTTATTCCATCTCTTTAGGTCAGTAATACTTATAGTGAATATATTCACAATATATTCTATAATTAATATTTAATATAATTAAGATAATTAATATTTAATATAATTAAGATAATTAATATTTAATATAATTAAGATAATTAATATAAAATAGTGATTTTAATTATATTAGGATTATATATATATATATATATATATATATATATATATATATATATATATATATATATATATATATATATATATATATATATATTACATTAATAAAAGAACTCCGTCAAGGAACTTTACATTATTCTACATGGTATCAAGAGCTAAAAATACCTCCCTATCCTAAACCGTATTTTGGCCGCACCCCTCCCATCTACCTCCCTCTTACGGTGGAAAAACAGTAGTATACCGCCTTGTATACCACTGCTCCTCCATGATATACAATCTGTATACCCTGCTTCTCAGTGATATACTGTATTTCCTCTACCTACAAACTGGTATACTCTAGATACACCGTGATATACTCCCATTCTTTTCCAAACAAGTTTGTATACCACTTATGTACCGCAATATACCCTGCTTCTCAGTGATATACTGCCTCTCCTCTACCTACAAATCTGTATACTCTTGATATACCGTGATATACAATGCCCATCTATCCATTTATTTTCAAAATATGTATATATATCACTGATATACCGCGATATACACAACACCCAACCTCTCATATTTCCTATTTTATAGCTCGTATACATCAAGTATACATGCAGTATACACTCTCTTTCTCTCCTAAATTTCTGATACCCTCATGGCGTGACCCGCGACCCACGCTTCATCTTCCTTGACACCCGGCATCACAAATTATCCACCACAGGCTCAATAACTGACTCAGTAGGTCAACCCACGTCCTTGGAAACCGTTCGGGCACTGGAAAAAAAATGGGAACTGTCAAGGCCCACTACCCTACGGCCCAACACCATCGAGCCACTGTCCAGCTACTAGGCCCACTACACAGCGGCCTAACAACAATAGTGGGCACTGCCATGACCCACTGCCCAGCGGCCTAGTACACTGTCGTGGCCCACTACCCAGCGGCCCAGCACCACCGGCTCACTGTCCAGCCACCAGGCCCACTATACAGCGACCCAATAATAACACAATGATATATGGTATATGGATTTCCCCTATAACTAGCAACCTCAGTCATAAATATTATTTGGTATTTTTTGATGACTTTCTCACTTTTTTTGGGTCTATTCGCTTAAACTTAAGTCTCAAGTTTACTCCAAATTCCTTGAATTTCGTACCTTGATTAAAATGCAATTTGAAAAAAGACATCAAAACGTATCAATGTGATAATGGTAGTGAGATCAAACTCACTTTTTCATAATTTTTGTGCGGCTAATGGCATGGTTTTTCATTTCTCATGCCCCGTACTTCCCCTCAAAATGGTAGCTGGAAGAATTCTCCGCACCATTAACAATATGATTCATACCCTTTTTTTTCATGCGTCTCCCCCATCACTTTTGGGTATATGCATTAAAAATGGCAGAATACATTCTTAACATCTTACCTACCCATACGATCCAAAATAGGACACCCACTGAAATTCTGTTATGTCGGATCCCTTCCTATGATCACCTTCAAATTTTTGGTTGTCTGTGTTACCCAAATCTTGCCTCAACGGTCCCTCACAAATTAGTACCTCGCTCATGTTGACACTCAATTTTGACCAATTTTTTTCGATTATTTGTCACAATTTTAAATATTTTTGTCATCGCGCATTTTTATATCAGAATAATAAATATTCCATATTATCATATTTTCGCAAAATGGTATCGCATTTTTTTTTATTAAGCATTAGGCATTTCTTAAATATTATGTTTTTATTATTATCACATCGTCATTTTATTTTAATAATTTTGCATCTCTTCAAATCATTTTTCTTTTAAATAATAAATCCCTTTTATATTTTTACCCAAACCCATTTCATCTAATCACCCATTTTATTCCCTAAACAACTCCCTAAAACTACCCAACCTAATCCAAGGCCCAATTCGGACCAGCCGAATCCGCCAAACCCAGGCCCAACACCATTTTCATTTTCCCCCCAAACCAAACCCTAAACTTAAACCTAAAATAACTGTATAAATAAAACACTCCTCTTTTTTCTTTAGGACCAGCTGCCTCACACCCTATAATACCTCACCCCTTTCTCCTTTTTGTTCTGGGTAGCCTACACCCACCGCCCATTTATTATTATTTCGAACTCCTTCCCTAACCCCTCCCCCATCATCGCCGGAGCTCCGGCAAACCCCCAAACAACCACCACCACTGTCGCACCATCGCCCATCACCAGCCGAACACCCTCAAACCCCTCTGACCCCCACCGACACCTTTACATCTCCGGCGAGTTCCAAACCAACTCGCCAACCACAACACCCAAACCACCACACCTCTATCGGCGACACCATACCACTATCACCGACACTCTAACCCCGTCCAGACTATCAGCAAACCACCACGGCAGCGTCGCTCCAGCGTACCTCATCGTGGAAGTGACGCCGCCACCCTTGATTTTTTGTGTTGTTGTTATGGTCAGAAAACATAGTTGAATTCCGGCGACGCTACTGTTGTTTTTCAGCTTTGTTGCTATTATATTATTGTTGGTTGTTGGATTGATTAAATCTCTTTAACATGTTTTCCGGCGACCCTAGTATTGTTTTCCAACTGTGTTGTGATTATATTATTGTTATTTGTTGGACTTTCTTTATATTTGTTTTGTACTGTTCTGGCTATTTGCGTCTTTTTCGGTGAACCGAATTTCTCAATTTAGTTTGTTAATCTGCTCACTTTGAACAATCTTTTGGTTTTGTCGCCGGAGCTCCGACTCCGACAATCATTCACGGCTACTGACTCTACAGTTTTGTGGTTTATGGACTGATTTTCGACATTTTGCCATGTATCTGATTATGTACTATATTTTGGGTTGC
The DNA here is from genome assembly GCA_029844215.1 of Przewalskia tangutica. Classification (NCBI taxonomy): domain Eukaryota; kingdom Viridiplantae; phylum Streptophyta; class Magnoliopsida; order Solanales; family Solanaceae; genus Przewalskia; species Przewalskia tangutica. The sequence goes on along the minus strand of CM056735.1, from coordinate 84,848,711 downwards.
TCTGACGACGTTCTGAATTTTTGGTGTTAACGGTGGTTTTCCGGCGAACTGCTGCTGTTTTGCTATTTTTCGGCTTGATTTTGACGATCTTGCCCCCCTTTTTATTTTATTAAACTAATTGGAACAAACAGTTATTTCAAAAAGAACAGATTGCTACATTTGAATATTTGTTTGATTTGAACAGATACTATACTTGGTCGATGAAAAAAATATCAATTGATTTTTTAGGCCTCCACAGTTGAAAAGACGGAAATAAAATCTTCTGAGCAGGGATGGAACTTAAATCCTTTTTACTTCACCCGAGAGACCAAGACGTTCGGTAGGAAGGCGACTGAAATGACCAAAGAATTATATGTTCGCAACCTTGAAGTGATTGGAATGATTTCTTTTTCAAAATTTAAGTCTGAGCCCTCCGTAATCAACACTATTACTGTTTTGTGCGGATCCGAAGGTTTTTATCTATGTTTAATTGTTTCTAACCATTTGTTCTTGACAACTTGCGAGGAAAACTTATGAAAGTTAAAAAGGACGAGATACCCTTCAGAAATTATTTTATTGTTGTTTTAATTTTCTTTAATTAAGTTTTATTTTATTCTATATTGTAATTTAATTATTGTACCTGTAATTATTGAAATGTTTAGAATAGGTAGACAAGAATTAATAAACTAAAAAGGGGTAGTTTTAAAATTGGAAACCCGCCGCTAGTTTTATTTCTTAGGCTTGTTATGAATATTTCAAAACTGCGCTAGTTTATTTATTTTAGGCCATGTATCTTTTAAAACTACTTGCATCATCCTTTTATTAGTTTTGTATTTTCCAAACATGCATTTCTTCTTAACATAATAATTAACCTAGTTTTTATTGGATAACCGCAAGTTAGCGGATCTTAAATGATACCTAACCCTTCCCTTTAAGATAATAGAGAACTCTTACCCAGAATCTCATTAGTTTTGCAGATTATTAAATGACGTTCACTGTTACACCCCATCATACCAGGGCTACTAATTGAGAACGTGATTAAGGATTTAAGATTTGAATTTTGAAATAAAAGAATTATTACATTTTCTTAAGGAAAATTTTGGAAAAATGTGGCGACGGAAAAATTATTAACTTGGAGTTTAATAATTCTAATTGAATTTATGGACTTAGTATTGAATTATGAAGAATTGGAATTGATAATATGGGGCCCGCCGAGAATTTCACAATTTCGCGGGGCCTTTCGATTTTAAGATATTTTAGACAATATCTAGATATTTTTAAAGGGAAAGAATTTTGAACAATGAGAGAGTGACATGTGTCCCTCCCCAACTTGTTTTGCAAGCCTTAACTATATAGATATGGATGCAAGACTTAAAGGTCTCATAATATCTCATCTTCTCCAACTCTTTTTCTCTCTTCTTTCCTTAGCCTTAGATTTCGAAAATCCCATGGAAAGTGAAGATCAAAGACAAGTTATTATCTTAGATTAAAAACCCTAATCAAGTCTTAAACCAAGTTAGCTCTCCAAAACCCTCCAAGAATCCGTTTGGGCTGAGAATGACCATTAAAACCCTAGCTTGTTCGTCGACTTTTTGGAAGTAAAACAAGAAAGGAAGTTGGTTATAAGCTTGTAGAGGATATATGTGTGTGATTGGAACTTGAAGAAGTGGAGCAAAACAAAAACTGCGGGAAAAAAAAACCTTAGGGCATAGTCACGGTTTTTTGGGTAATTTTTGGTAAGAACTCTTCTTCCTCTTGAAGTAATTAGATATTACATGTTATTATGGTTAGTAGATGAGCATGTGTTAAGAAGAATGAAGATTAAAAAGTGTTTGGACCATTTTTTAATGTTGGGGCCGAGAATAGGCAACTTTCGGATCTTTGGAGTTTGTTGGTAATTGTTGTTGTTATCTTCACCTATTGCATGTTAAAAATGGAGTAATATTGTGGTAGATAAGTTGTTATACCATATATATAATTGTTTGAATTTCAATTTTAATAAAATTAATTAAGGAAAGAGTTATCGGATTGTAGTTGTTGGCCGTGGAATCTATAAAGCTGTTGGATATTGTCGTGCAGTTTTTATGGACTGTTTTGTGGCATGTATATGCTGGAAATTCAGTTTTCAACATGCATGATTAATGTGGTAAAATTGCTAATGAAAGTCCTAAGGAATAAGGGTGTAAAAGGGTGTTAAAAGACTTCACATTTTACCCTTATTGTTGATGGAATTGTGGACTGTTTTTATGGACTGTTTTGTATAGATTAAGGGGCCAAATTTTACATGTCAAGTAGGCATGTAATCCCCTTTGGTTGCTTTTTTGATTGTGCCTTAAATTGGGCTTGATTGTTGTTGAATTTGGGCCTTGGAAAAGTACGTATTTATAGCGGAAGTGCTGCCCAAATTTCCATAGAAAAAGGAGAACCTTTACTTGGTGTTAAACTACTTTAGTGAACACGTGTTGATATGCGTGTTATTGTCGTTATAGGTTGAAGTACATTGAGACGTATTCTAGATTGTAGAGTTGGTTAGTCGCCAAAAAGATATGTGAACTATCCTTTCTTCTTCTAGCATGATTTCTTGTTATAAAGGGAGTTAATACTACTCCTTAGTGATGTACTTCATTAATAATACTTTGAGTTTCCAAAATAGAAGTGTTCTATCTATTTCACTAATAGTACTTTGAGTTCCAAAAAGGAAGTTGTTATATCCATTCTCTTGATAATACTTTGGGTTTTACAAAAAGGAAGTTGTTATATCCATTCTCTTGATAATACTTTGGGTTTTATAAAAAGGAAGTTGTTATATCCAATCTCTTGATAATACTTTGGGTTTTATAAAAAGGAAGTTGTTTACCTATTCTCTTGATAGTACTTGGGGTTTTTAAAATGAAATATTGTTATATCTATTCTCTTGATAGTACTTGGGGTTTCAAAAATGAAAGATTGTTATATCTATTCTCTTGATAGTACATTGGGTTGTCTGAATGAAAGTTATTTTATTTTGGTTCATTGAGAGTCAAAGGATTTATTATAAAGGAAAGGAATGTACGATGGATGTACATAGTACTTTGGGTTCAATTCCCTAATATTACAAGATGTGATAATGCCTTGAGTTCTTTTAAAATGATAGTTCATTCTATTTGTGCTAATGAGAGTCGGAGATGATTTAAATTGTACATAGTTATTTGTGATAACTATATGTGTACAGTCTTTTATATTTGGACCGCGTCCCAGAATGGGCCGGGCAGTATACCTTAATGGGCAGGACAATATACCTTAATGGGCAGGGCAGTATATATTACATGACTTTACCGTGTCCCAGAATGGACCGGGCAGTATACCTTAATGGGCAGGGCAGTATATATTACATGACTTTACCGTGTCCCAGAAGGGGCCGGGCAGAATACCTTATTTGACTTATTGACTTTACCGCGTCCCAGAAGGGGCCGGGCAGAATACCTTATTGACTTTATCGCGTCCCAGAAGGGGCCGGGCAGAATACCTTATTGACTTTACCGCGTCCCAGAAGGGGCCGGGCAGAATACCTTATTGACTTTATCGCGTCCCAGAAGGGGCCGGGCAGAATACCTTATTGACTTTATCGTGTCCTAGATAGGGCCGGGCAGAATACCTTACAGGGCAGTATTTGTGTATAATGTTCGGGTTCAACTCCCATGACAGTATTTGTTTATATGGACAGACGTCCATAATTTTGACATGGATTTCATATCTAGGAAAGACACAGTGTACTGGTATTTGATTATAATACTTGTCTCTTGTTATCTGTTTGGCCTGTTATAATCTCATTTGCAGTACCTATTGTTTCACATACTTGGTACATTTTTCGTACTGACCCCCTTTCTCCGGCGGGGCTGCGTTCATGCCGCAGGTTTAGATACGCAGTTTGGTGATCTGCAAGTGTAGGATCCTTGCTCAGAGTTTTGGGGTAGCTCCATTGTTCTGTAGTTTATCATTTTGGTAATGATCTTTCAGTACATGTTTTTTGTACATTTATGGGTACGGCGGGGCCTTGTCCCGTCATAGTATATTGTTCAAACTCTTAGAGGTCTGTATTCATATGTGAGATTTGACTCGTGTACAATGTAGTTTCGTTTTGGCTTATATATATAGCGGCGGCCTTGGCGGCTTTGCCTTTGCTTGTTTAAAAAAAAATGATGATGAGTATCTTTATCTTCCGCGGGTTACTTGGGATGAATGGATAGAAGGGTGCCCAGGTAGGGCACCAATCGCGGGCCCGGGGTTCGGGTCATGACATTCACATTGCAGGATTTTTTAAACATTGTTTGGTGTCCTAATTCACCTTAAAAATAATTAGACGGCGACTCCTCGAACCCCTTAGTATTTCATTAATCCAGGGGATCCTAGAGCAATACGTTCTGATTCCATTCGACTCGTGGTAAAAATGGTAGCGCCGACATGACGACTCCACTGGGTAAATCGCTCTTGAACAACACGACTCAGACCTTGTGAAGCGTCAACCTCCAGTCTGATCGAACCAATCAGGGGAGTCTTTGACTATACTGTCACACTATACATTTTATTATTTTCGTGACTTTCCTACTCTCACCCATTTCTCGTATCTTTTGAAGGAAGACCATCATTGCAAACCGTCGGGGATGGTCATTCTAAAACTTATACCTGGAGATACTCCATGAAAGAAGAAAACAAAAGGGTTCACAAAAGATAACCGAGAGATGTTTTGATCGAAAGAAGTCAGTCAACCTCTAGTCCGGTCGAACAAATCTGGGGAGTCTTTGACTATACTGTCGCACCCCTACAATTTATTACTTTTGGAACTTTCCTACTTTCACCCATTACTCTTATTTTTGAAGGAAGACCGTCCTCGCAAACAGGCGAGGGCGATGGTTAAAAAAATCACAAAAATGACCAGGAGATGTTTTGACTGGAAGAAGTCAGCCAACACCATATTCAACGAGGAACCGCTCTGGGTTTGCCTATAATTTTGTATCTTTATACATATTTGCAAATTCAATTGATATGCTTAGTTTTCGTTACATAATTCCTTTACATTGCACAACGTATCCTCACGAACTACGCTTTTCTGATTCTAACCATACAATGTGATATGTAGGCAACCTGTCACGCCCCGAACCCCGGGCCCGTGACTGTGCCCTACCTGGGCACCCTTCTACCTAACAACACAAGTAAACTGCGGAATTTAAATAAAACTTTTTTTTTAAACCAACGTACGTGCAAGGGCAAAGCCGACAAGGCTGCCATATAATATACATAATAAAAGACACTACACTGAACATGAGTCCAATCCCACATATGAATCTGCACCTCTAAGAGTTATATCAACTATGACGGACAAGGCCCCGCTGTACCCATAATCGTACAAAAGCACATCATCGAAAGAACTATACCAAAAAGATAAACTCACGAGCAGGAGCTATCCAAAACTACGAGCGGTCCTACACTGCCGATCACCAAATCTGCACCTAAACTGCGGCATGAACGCAGCCCCAAGGAGGTCAAGACAAGAATGTGACAAGTATGTGAAATGAAGTCTCGTAATGAAATCATAACGATCTAAACAGCAGAGACATGTATGATAGCCAACCTACAATACATAATACATAGCGGTCATATCAAGTCGGGGACGCGTGCCTCAAGTCATTTCTAAAATATAACCATGGGTCTACGCCATAATATCAATCATGCCGTGGAATCCTTCCTCACCGCGATCCGTGATATAATATAACACCAATAGGCATACATGAACACCAAGTCCCACCTGTGTCCTAAAAACTGTACGGGCCAAGTAGGAAGACGAGCAGGTGGTAAAGCAGGGGGTATAATGTCTTGGGGGTTTACCCCTCATTTATACTCTTACCCTGGAGAAGGTGGTATAACGTCTTGGGGGTTTACCCCTCACTTATACTCTTACCCTATCTCGACCGACCATCAAACAAAACAAGCAGGGGGTATAATGTCTTGGGGGTTTACCCCTCATTTATACTCTTACCCTGGAGAAGGTGGTATAGCGTCTTGGGGTTTACCCCTCACTTATACTCTTACCCTATCTCGGCCAGGCCTAACAACACATAAGCACTACTGTGTCTTTTATAAAAATCCGGAATTTAACCCAAGTACTACAAATAGCGAAGCATACCCGTGGAATCCCACATCATCGCTCGCACGTCCCAAGTACTTACAACAAGATCGCGCCCTCCAACCGAGAGTCGCGACAACGTAATAAAACATAATACTTGCACTCAAAGGCTATCACCAGTACACATAGGCAATTCTCAATTAATCAAGCCAAAGTACTTATCAAGGCACACATAGAATAATTCTCATTTAACAAGCCAAAGTACTTATCAGGCACAAATAGAATAATTCTCATTTAACAAGCCAAAGTACTTATCGGCACAAATAGAATAATTCTCATTTAACAAGCCCAAGTACTTATCGGGGCACAAATAGAATAATTCTCATTTAACAAGCCAAAGTACTTATCGGCACAAATAGAATAATTCTCATTTAACAAGCCAAAGTACTACGACGACATTCTTTTCAAAAGACTCCTTTTTATGTAAAATCCCAAGATACTAACACTCGTAGTATCAAGGCGTGTCTATTCTTCAAAGTAATTTACTATACTTTTAGAAACTCATTTCAAAACTTGAAACCAAGTTACTTCAAATTTTTACAATCTAGGCAACTTATGCCCATAAATCAAAATAGACAACTTTCTTAACTTTCCATAAAGCCGTTATAACCAACTTCCCATAAAGCCGTTATAACCCTTTAGTTTTAGACATTTCCATTCTTTTTATAACCAAGAGACTTATACTTAAAACCAAGTATCACAAACTTTCAAATCAAGTCTCTTAACTTTCAAAATACTTCGAGTCTCTTAATATATAGAAAACAAGTTTCTTCTACTTTTAAACCTCAAGTAACTCACACCTTTAAAACAAGTTACTTCTCTTAAATCATGTCATTTCTCCTCTTTTAAAACAATTAAGTAAATCACTCCTTTGACTTCCCTAAAGTGATTAAAACGACCATTAGGTTTTGGAACTAAGGCACTAGCCAAAAGGTTTGGAAACCACTTCCTTTTCAAGATTCCATGTACTTTAAGCAAAATACTTTCACTTTTAAGAATCCAAACTTCACTAAGGAAATGGATTATACAACTTACAATTTAAACATCAAAGTACAATCAAAGGAGTACATAGAACGAATTCTATTTTAGGCAATCCAAATACAACCAAGGAATGGATTACTTAAGGAGTAGGACATACTTTCTTTATCTTAAGGAATCATGCTAGAAGAGGAGATAGTTCACATACCTTTTCGGCTAAATCCACAAGCTAAGCCGAATACGCCGTACGTAGAATTGTCAACCTATAATGGTCACAACAAGACTATCAACTTCTAGTCTCTAACGTAGAATAATACTAAGTATACGGTCTCTAATTCTACGGAAAATCGGGCAGCACTTCCTTTGTTTCTACTCACTTTGCCACCTTTTTCAAGGCCGAATACAATAACCAACACGCCACATTTAAGGCTCAAATAACAACCAAACAAAGGGGATTACACGCCTTACAATACGTGTAAAATTCCGCCCCATTAGTACATAATCAAGCCATTCTCGGCTAACAACATAACCACAATTCAAAGTCTTTTCCAATCCTTTTCAAATTCCAAGTTCTAAGGTCTAACATGTTATATAGTCATAAACAACTTCAACAACTACAATTTATTTCTTATACAACATGCGACGACTTAAACTAATAATCAACTTGAATTCCAATCTTAAGGCTAAACATGCTAGTTTTCGGATTAGGGTTCCAATAGCCAATACACTAATCCAACTACATAATATATAACTCATGCTTGCTAATATCCATAGCTACAATCAATAAGTAAACTTAATTGCTAAAACGACAAAATTTATACCTTTCCAAGCCCTTAAAATTTCCAAGATTCAAAGTCGCGCCTTAGCAATTCTTAGCTCCTTTCCTTAGGTTCCAATCCGCTCCAAGCACTCCTTAGATGCCTATGAAGAACCCATCTTCAAGTTCCAACTTCAAAGTTGAAGAACTCCACAAGTTTCCGCTTTGCGACTAATACGAAAACGTCGTTTTTTCGCAATCTTTCTATTGAGATATCCTTACAACACTCTTAGGAACCTTGGGTTTAAGTCTTGTGAACAAAGGATCACAAACTAAATTTTTTTGTGTGGGATATGAGCAAACCCGAGAGCAAGGTTCTCAAGAACAAGGCTCCTCTAATTTTTCTAAGTGTAGAAATGCCAAGTCTTGCTACTAGTGTAGTATTTAAAACACATTGGAGGGCTTAGATTACAACAAATGTGAGGCTTGGATGGGTTTCACTAGGATCAAGCCCATGTGGAAAAGTTGACAAGTCAACAATGTCATGCTAGCAAGACTAATCTTCCAAGGTGGTCAATGACCATTTTACCCTTACACCAATTCGTCCAAGACCAAATGTGGGGGTGCCACGTGTCGCCCTCTCATTCGTCCATAAAATTCCGTAACCCTCGTGGGCCCCACAAAACGTAAAATTCCTCGGGTGGGCCCCACGTGACCAAATCCGTAAAAATAATTTCCATAATGCCAATAAGTTCCATACTCTTCAAATAATGCATTTTGAGAATCCAATTCTCAACAACGAACATTTTTCCTTTCCGACGTCCGGAAGATTTTCCGTCGGAAAAACAATTATTCCTTTCGTACTAATTTCTAAGTCTTGATTCCTTACGTACATTCTCTTATACATGTCCTGGACTTTCGGGGTGTAACATTCTTCCCCCCTTAGAAACATTCGTCCCCGAATGTTCTTAGTCGGTTGTCAAGCTATACAAACTCCGGCACAATCTCTATACTAAGCCTATCAATCAACACTGCACAAGACCAACGATGCCACACATGGCCACCTCATAAAACACGTGAACATAATAATGGACCTTCCGTCCGTGGTTCCTTCTCACAAAACTCGAAGGTTACAGTCTTCCCAAACACGGGATCCTTAAAGGTTCCTTTCTTTCTTTACTTGTCATACTTTCCCGTACTTTCAAACTCATCTAGTACACGTACAAAATCTCAAATTTTGTTTTACGTTCTCCAACTGAGTTACTATCCAAACTTGGCCATATTGTTACTTACATTCCCGTTAAGTCTCTTCTCGGTCCTTACGACCTAGTTCCGGTGGAACGCATCCACGAACTCGTACAACGATCAACTAGACTTGGGCCTAGCACCCTCGTGGCCCTATCACATAGCAGGACCATTTCTAACTGACATCACCCCATTCATACTACCGGCTGACCCGAAATGAGTCCATAACCCGACTCATCGTCACACTTAACTTTTCGTTCTTAGTCAGAAATAAATCTCTCTCTTATCTCAAGGTACTTCTCACCCTATCCCCCCTATTCACTAGAGGTTCGTCACATAAACCAAAGTAATTCTACTGTACAATCTCCCCTATTGGTCTCAGCCTGTTACGGGGTAATTACTACTTGTGAACTCTACACAACTATAGTCTCAGTTCACTTATCATTCTTGTCAACATTCTTAACTTCTCACTTTACTAATCAAAGTATCCCTACCTCTGGGGTACTATCGCTTTACAACTCTAGCAATAAAGGGAAAACATATACGCTAGGGCAAAATCTGAATCTAACAATGCACGTATGATTCAAAAGAATCGAGATATACCTGTAACCCTAGGCGATGTTGCTTCCCGATCTGTCCGATGGTCGCGTCATCTATGCGGTTCGAAGGACGCGAACTATAAACTCCACTGACCTCTACCACGGTGGCTAACATCCGAACACCACCTTGCAGAGGCAGTGCGGAGGAAAGGGAACAACCATCGGCTCATAGGTGAGCCACTCACCGGTGCCCTTCTAAAGGACATACCCTCGAATATGGCGGACGGCCACAATAAAAACAAACACACCGTGCCATAACGGCATTTCGAATGACGCTTACCACATCCGATACATCGAGGAATAGGTGGCCTCGACTGAGAAAATCCTGCTCCTTTGAGAACCTCGACCCCTGGAGCTCGGACCGGCTCCTAAATACCTTGTGGGGTCCAAACTCCCACCTGTGAGCTGCGGGGGTATGTCCTGGGTAGGACGATATCTCACTCATTCTTGAGCGACTCGTCCAAAAACTCACCGGAATAACCAAACCGGTCTAGCCTCTTATCGATCTCGCGTTGGCCTCTACCCTATGTACACACATGCATCTTGGCCGAATAACCTCCTGCGATGAAGCAGTACCTTGCTATCTTGGTCAATAACATAATGGCTTCGTGACCCTAAAGTCCTTCCCTAGCGAGGCTGGAGGCTCGTGCCGGGCCTCAAAACTGGCGCGAAGAACTCGCCATTGCGCCCGATATCAGGTATACCTCAGTACGAGCCTATCAACTCTCTGAGTCTGACTAGTAGCTCCTGCTACTCTTTTGCCCTTCTGGGCGGCTGTTGCCCTCCTTGGAGGCATAACTGTAACACAAAATCACGTCAGAGAGGAATTATCTTACTAACACAACTCTATGGCACGATCTTAGAGTGAGAAGAATAGAAACCAACTCCTAAATGTCCTGTAGCCTCCTGTTTATGGGTGTGGCGCGCAACACACCGATAATCAAGACTCTACTAGACACGGTCTGTAGACATTCCGAGGACTGACTGCTTTGATACCACTCTGTCACGCCCCGAACCCCGGGCCCGTGACTGGTGCCCTACCGGCACCATACCTAACACAAGTAAACTGCGGAATTTAAATAACACCTTTTTTTTTAAACCAACGTATGTGCAAGGGCAAAGCCGACAAGGCTGCCATATAATATACATAATAAAAGACACTACACTGAACATGAGTCCAATCCCACATATGAATACAGACCTCTAAGAGTTATCTTGAACTATGACGGACAAGGCCGTAGTACCCATAATCGCATAAAAGCACATCTTGAAGAACTATACCAAAAGATAAACTCCCGAGCAGGAGCTATCCAAAACTCGGCGGTCCTACACTGCCGATCACCAAGCTGCGTACCTAAACTGCGACATGACGCGGCCCGAAGGAGGTCGATGCGAAGAATGTACCAAGTATGTGAAGCGATGAAATGCGTAATGAAATCATAACAGTCTAAACAAAGCAGGAGATATGTATGATAGCTAACCTACAGTACATAATACATAAGCAGTCATATCAAGTCAGGGACGCATGCCCTCAAGTCATTTCTAAAATATAACCATGGTTCTATGCCCATAATATCAATCATGCCCGTGGAATCCTTCCCATCGCTGGCGATCCATGATATAATATAACACCAATAGGCATACATGAACACCAAGTCCCACTTTGTGTCCTAAAAGCGCATGCGGGCGAGTAGGAAGGCGGCGGGTGGTAAGCGAGGGTATAATGTCTTGGGGTTTACCTCATTTATACTCTTACCATGGAGAAGGTGGTATAGCGTCTTGGGGTTTACCTCACTTATACTCTTACTATCTCGTGACCATCAAACAAAACAAGCGGGGGTATAATGTCTTGGGGTTTACCCTCATTTATACTCTTACCATGGAGAAGGTGGTATAGCGTCTTGGGGTTTACCCTCACTTATACTCTTACCCTATCTCGTGACCATCAAACAAAACAAGCGGGGTATAATGTCTTGGGGTTTACCTCATTTATACTCTTACTCGGAGAAGGTGGTATAGCGTCTTGGGGTTTACCGCCACTTATACTCTTACCTATCTCGACAGCCGTCTAACAACACATAAGCACTACGGTCTTTTATAAAAATCAGGAATTTAACCAGTACTACAAATAACGGGCATACCCGTGGAATCCATCATCGAGTGCGTCCAGTACTTACAATACCGCCTCTCCAGAAGTCGCGACAACGTAATAAAACATAATACTTGCACTCAAAGGCTATCACCAGCACACATAGGCAATTCTCAATTAATCAAGCCAAAGTACTTATCAAGGCACACATAGAATAATTATCATTTAACAAGCCAAAGTACTTATCAGGGCACAAATAGAATAATTCTCATTTAACAAGCCAAAGTACTTATCAGGGCACAAATAGAATAATTCTCATTTAACAAGCCAAAGTACTTATCAGGACACAAATAGAATAATTCTCATTTAACAAGTCAAAGTACTTATCAGGGCACAAATAGAATAATTCTCATTTAACAAGCCAAAGTACTACATACGTACATTCTTTTCAAAAGACTCCTTTTTATGTAAAATCCCAAGATACTAACACTCGTAGTATCAAGGCGTGTCTATTCTTCAAAGTAATTTACTATACTTTTAGAAACTCATTTCAAAACTTGAAACCAAGTTACTTCAAATTTTTACAATCTAGGCAACTTATGCCCATAAATCAAAATAGACAACTTTCTTAACTTTCCATAAAGCCGTTATAACCAACTTCCCATAAAGCCGTTATAACCCTTTATGGTTTTAGACATTTCCATTCTTTTTATAACCAAGAGACTTATACTTAAAACCAAGTATCACAAACTTTCAAATCAAGTCTCTTAACTTTCAAAATACTTCGAGTCTCTTAATATATAGAAAACAAGTTTCTTCTACTTTTAAACCTCAAGTAACTCACACCTTTAAAACAAGTTACTTCTCTTAAATCATGTCATTTCTCCTCTTTTAAAACAATTAAGTAAATCACTCCTTTGACTTCCCTAAAGTGATTAAAACGACCATTAGGTTTTGGAACTAAGGCACTAGCCAAAAGGTTTGGAAACCACTTCCTTTTCAAGACTCCATGTACTTTAAGCAAAATACTTTCACTTTTAAGAATCCAAACTTCACTAAGGAAATGGATTATACAACTTACAATTTAAACATCAAAGTACAATCAAAGGAGTACATAGAACGAATTCTATTTTAGGCAATCCAAATACAACCAAGGAATGGATTATTTAAGGAGTAGGACATACTTTCTTTATCTTAAGGAATCATGCTAGAAGAGGAGATAGTTCACATACCTTTTCGGCTAAATCCACAAGCTAAGCCGAATACGCCGTACGTAGAATTGTCAACCTATAATGGTCACAACAAGACTATCAACTTCTAGTCTCTAACGTAGAATAATACTAAGTATACGGTCTCTAATTCTACGGAAAATCGGGCAACACTTCCTTTGTTTCTACTCACTTTGCCACCTTTTTCAAGGCCGAATACAATAACCAACACGCCACATTTAAGGCTCAAATAACAACCAAACAAAGGGGATTACACGTCTTACAATACGTGTAAAATTCCGCCCCACAATTAATACCAACTTAGTCCATAATCAAGCCATTCTCATTATGACATAACCACAATTCAAAGTTTTTTCCAATCCTTTTCAAATTCCAAGTTCTAAGGTCTAACATGTTATATAGTAACAACTTCAACAACTACAATTTCTTTCTTATACAACATGCGACGACTTAAACTAATAATCAACTTGAATTCCAATCTTAAGGCTAAACATGCTAGTTTTCGGATTAGGGTTCCAATAGCCAATACACTAATCCAACTACATAATATATAACTCATTCTTGCTAATATCCATAGATACAATCAATAAGTAAACTTAATTGCTAAAACGACAAAATTTATACCTTTCCAAGCCCTTAAAATTTCCAAGATTCAAAGTCGCGCCTTAGCAATTCTTAGCTCCTTTCCTTAGGTTCCAATCCGCTCCAAGCACTCCTTAGAGGCCTATGAAGAACCCATCTTCAAGTTCCAACTTCAAAGTTGAAGAACTCCACAAGTTTCCGCTTTGCGACTAATACAACGTCGTTTTTCGCAATCTTTCTATTTAGATATCCTTACATCACTATTAGGGACATTGTGTTTAAGTCTTGTGAACAAAGGATCACAAACTAAATTTTTGTGTGGGATATGAGCAAGCAGAGCGAGTTCTCAAGAACAAGGCTCCTCTAATTTTTCTAAGTGTAGAAATGCCAAGTCTTGCTACTAGTGTAGTATTTAAAACACATTGGAGGGCTTAGATTACAACAAATGTGAGGCTTGGATGGGTTTCACTAGGATCAAGCCCATGTGGACAAGTTGACAAGTCAACAATGTCATGCTAGCAAGACTAATCTTCCAAGGTGGTCAATGACCATTTTACCCTTACACCAATTCGTCCAAGACCAAATGTGGGGGTGTCATGTGTCGCCCTCTCATTCGTCCATAAAATTCCGTAACCCTCGTGGGCCCCACAAAACGTAAAATTCCTCGGGTGGGCCCCACGTGACCAAATCCGTAAAAATAATTTCCATAATGCCAATAAGTTCCATACTTTTCAAATAATGCATTTTGAGAATCCAATTCTCAACAACGAACATTTTTTTCCTTTCCGACGTCCGGAAGATTTCCCGTCGGAAAAACAATTCTTCCTTTCGTACTAATTTCTAAGTCTTGATTCCTTACGTACATTCTCTTATACATGTCCTGGACTTTCGGGGTGTAACACAACCATCCTCGGGTTCGACACCATAAAATATAAATCTAGTCTTTTCGGAATGGAAAAGAGGGAAAAACGTTATATACACACACCACATGCAGCTGGTATAAATTATCACAAAAAAGCCCTAAGAGGCCACATATCGAGCCTGTGTGGCCAAGACGATATGATAATATTGAAGCCTGTGTGGCTTATATAATATAACTGAATTCCTATGTGGCTATTATGGATAGGATTCCTGTGTGGACATTAGTACACCGCATTTGCATCATGCATATATTCATATTAAAGCATGTGTGGCATATATGTGTGACCGGAATATCCTGATGCCAAGAGGACGATATTAAAACCCTGTGTGGCATGTCTGTGTGACCGATATCAGGTTGTCTGTGTGACCAATATAACCTGAAGCCCATAGAAGCTGTCATGAAAAGGAAGATGCCTATGTGGCCAATAATATACCACATTTGAATTGCATACCATTTACAAAATAGAGCCAGAGAGTTCCAATATTGAACAAATAATTCAGCATTTAGATGGTTCAATTGATTTAAAATTCTTAAAATCAAAATCTAAATCCTCAGGAAGATACTCTTTCGCAGCATCTTCTTCTAAACCCCGGGAGGATGAAGAATATTCTGATAATTCTGGCGAAACTATACTCGAACGAAAAGTTCAGGGAATAGACTATTCGTCAGCCATACCCAAAGTCTACTATCGACGATCGATAGGAAAATTTGTGATCGTGAAGCGAAATGCATGGTGAAGATAGCCTTGGCACTATTAAACAGGACATAGGTTTTAAAATCGATTTTAAAACTCTTAACAAATTATGGGTAAACCCTGAAAATGCCATTAAAAGAAAATGGTATGTAAGCACTTTCTCGCTCGAAGAAAGAAAAGCGTTTAGAGAACAATGGATCAGTGACATGAACAAAATTAATGCTAATGTAGAATTTTTTAGGTGGTTTCAAATCACTGATAAACTCAATAATAATAGATAATCATTAAGTACTATTGTAAAAAAGTGGTTTACAGGTGAAAGAACCATTGAATCCGTAACTCCACCATTAGAGAGTATAAAGATCCCAGTAGATGGAGAAATCCTGACAGCAGCTCCTTTTAAAAGAGATATAAAAGGTACTAGTTTAGTCCCCCACGTAGAAGATATTAATAAAATCCTCCAACAAAACAACTACACCAACCAGTTGTTACATGTTGTTTCTAACCATATCGCCCAGGCAAGTAATGCATCTACTTTTAGAAGTACACCAGTCAGGTCGGAAGAGAAAACTCTATCCGAACCCCTCTTTAAAATCCCACAATTTTCGGTAAATAGCCACCCAAGGTTTGGAAAAGAAATTGAAGATAACCTATTAGACAGAATAAGTGATAAGTTTAAAGAACTAAAAGTATCCGAGGGTTCTACCTCTAAAAAACCTAATAAATCAGTCAAAGTACTAAGCGAAGGTTCTAGTTCAAAAAATAAACAAGAAGTAAATAGGATATCAAAATTTGCTGGAGAAGGAGCTAAAAACTTCTATAAAGGACCCACGTTACCTGATATGTTATTTTTTGAACTAGAACCTTATATGGCTGCATATTCTGGAGATGAAATCCATGAATGGAACATAGATGGAATGTCGGAAGGTCAAATAATTAAAATACTTCATGAAATGGGAGTATGTATTACCAGTTATAAAATAAAACGCATACGAATGATGCCCAACTAGCTGCAATCCTAGTTTCAGGTTTCACTGGAATGTTAAAAAATTGGTGGGACAACTACCTAGTGGAAGGTGTAAGGGTTAGCATCATGAATACAACCACCACTATCCAAATAAAAAACATCGATAACAGTTATAGTAATGAAGTCCAGAGTGACGCTACTGCAACCTTACTATACTGTATAGGTAAACACTTCATTGGAGAGCCGAAGCTATTCCAAGATAAAAGTTCAGAAATACTTAATAATCTAACTTGCCCAAAGCTACATGACTTTAAATGGTATAAAGACATATTCCTTAACAAAGTTATGCTAAGGAGCGACTGTAATCATGATTATTGGAAAGAAAGATTTATCAGTGGACTGCCTAAGCTCTTTGCTGAGAAGGTAAGAACCACCATAAGAAATAAGTACAATGGCGAAACTCCCTATAGCTTCATGACATACGGAGACATAGTCAGCTTTATTAATTTAACAGGATTAGAATTATGTAATTCAATAAAGCTTAATAATCAAATACAAAAATCCACCAAAGAAGAATTAGGAAGCTTCTGTGAAGACTTCAGATACGTTAAAATTTCTGCTCCATCAAAGAGCATCAAAAGAATGAAAAAGAGGCATAACATATCTCGCCCCAAAACTTATAAAAAGAACTATACTCCTAAAAAGAACTATAGGAAAAAGAATACCAATAAAAACACCAGAAAGAAAGGTAAATATTGGAATTGCGGAAAGGCAGGCCACATGGCCAATAATTGCAAAGAACCCAATAAAAAGAAAGATAAGATTAATCTATTAGCAATTGATTCCGAGATAAAAGAAAAACTTTATACAATCTTAGATGAAGAACAGTCCAGTGATAGCTCTGAAGAAACTTCAGAAGATTATTACAGTGATGAAGGATCATTAGATCTAGAGTACAGCTCGGATAGCTCCACTTCCGATTTATTTGTGATATGCGGGAAAATGCGCACTTGTACAAAACAAACAATTAGTGTTATCTCGAGTAGCAGCCAAGAATTTTTCTTTGATATGATCGATCACATCGATGACGAGGATGTTAAAAGAAAATATCTAACAGAACTTAAAAAACCATTTATTAACCAAAAAAAGGATAAAAAAATAATTGAACCTTTTGATATGAAAAGAGTTTTTAATAAGTTTAAAGAATCCAAGACAGGTACTACGGTACAAGATTTGCAAGAAGAAGTATCACTCTTAAAAGAAGAAATTCTCAGTGTAAAGGAAAGGCTCAGTTCTTTAGAAACTGAAGCATTTGCAAGTAGCTTATTAAGAGAATCTGTAAAGGATCCCCCTGCACCATCTACTTCAAAAGGGATACACATAAATGATCCTGAAGAAAATGAAGAAACAGAAAATAGTTCTGATTCAGGTTTAAAATTAATATCCAGGGCCAAAGCATTAAGCTACCATGTCCGTATCAAAGTAATAATAAACAAAGACTTTATTGTAGAAAAGATTGCACTGCTAGATTCAGGAGCAGATCAAAATTGTATTTGTGAAGAATTAATTCCTACTAAATACTTAAACAAAAGTACTCATAAATTATACCCAGCTACAGGAGACAGTATAAAAATTAATTATAAGCTTTCTAAAGCTCATGTTTGTAATAATGGAGTCTGTTTTACTAACGACTTTATCATTACAAGAAACATAACTGAAGAAATTATATTAGGAATCCCTTTCCTAACACAAATAAAACCTTATACCGCAAAATTAGACGGTATTTATACTACCTCAATGGGAAAAGATCTTGTATTCCCATACTTAAACCCCTTGTCAGCGGATCATAGTGATCACGTCAAACAAAAAACAGTCTTTAGAATACAACTATTAACCAATCAGGTTAACTACTTAAAAGATGATATTAAAATAAAAAGAATAGAATCCACTTTAAAAACCCCGGAGGTGATTAACAAAATAAAAGCTTTACATGATTCTATGGAAAAAGAAATTTGCTCAGAATTACCAAACGCTTTTTGCGAAAGAAAAAAGCATATGGTAAACCTACCTTACACAGATGACTTCAGTGAGGAAAATATACCCACTAAAGCCAGACCAATCCAGATGAGCCACGAGCTCATGGAACATTGTAAAAATGAGGTTAATGATCTACTTAAGAAAGGGATCATCAGACCTTCTAAGTCTCAATGGAGTTGTTCAGCTTTTTATGTTAACAAGAACGCTGAAAAAGAAAGAGGAGCTCCAAGACTTGTAATAAATTATAAACCTCTTAACCAAGCGTTAAAATGGATTAGATACCCAATCCCTAATAAAAGAGATTTATTAAAAAGAACTTATAATGCTAATATCTACAGCAAATTCGACATGAAGTCAGGATTCTGGCAAATCCAGGTCGAAGAAAAGGATAAGTATAAAACAGCCTTCAATGTCCCTTTCGGACAATATGAATGGAATGTAATGCCTTTTGGGCTTAAAAATGCCCCTTTCGAATTCCAGAACATCATGAATAACATATTCAACCCTTATAGTCAATTCATGATTGTCTATATCGACGATGTTCTAGTATTCTCGGATAATATGGAACAGCATTATAAACACCTAAACACTTTTGTTAAAACTACAAAACATAACGGTTTAGCAGTAAGTTCCAAAAAGATAAAACTTTTTCAGACAGCTATCAGGTTCTTAGGTCACGACCTTTATCAAGGAACCTATAAACCAATTTGCAGAGCCATAGAGTTCTCTACTAAATTCCCCAATGAAATCTTAGATAAAACACATCTACAAAGATTCTTAGGAAGTCTTAACTACGTAGCAGATTTTATCCCAAAAGTTAGACAGATATGTGAACCTTTGTATAAAAGGCTTAAGAAGAACCCAGTCCCTTGGTCAGATGAACAGACTAGAGCTGTCAAACAGATAAAGGAAATAATCCAGAAACTCCCATGTCTAGGTATCCCTAATCCGGAAGCCTTTTTGATAGTTGAGACTGATGCCTCCGACATAGGTTACGGTGGTATCCTTAAACAAAGAATATCTCTTGAGTCTACTGAACAGTTAGTAAGATTCACTTCTGGAAATTGGAACCAGGCACAAAAGAACTATAGCACAGTTAAAAAAGAGATTTTATCTATAGTGCTATGTATCACAAAGTTCCAAGATGATTTGGTCAACAAAGAATTCTTATTAAGAGTCGACTGCAAAGTAGCCAAAGATATTTTGCAAAACGATGTTAAAAATTTAGTATCAAAACAGATTTTTGCCAGATGGCAAGCCTTGTTATCAAGTTTTGATTTTAAAATTGATTTTATAAAAGGTGAAGAAAACTCTCTACCAGATTTTCTGACGAGAGAATTTTTACAGGGAAACAATGAGGCCAGGCTTCCCGGGCTTACGCCCGATACGACCTCCATTACAGAGTAAACCAGAAGAAAAATTGAAACAACCTTTTAAACCAGAAAGTTCAAATAAAGTTATGCATAAACCAAGTGGGCAAAATATGTTCACAGTTCTTGGAAACCTCCCAATAGTACCAGTTCTCCCAAAAGAGCCAACCCAGAAAAAACAAGCACAGCCTTTCAAGGCTACACCATCAGAAGCTCAAAGCAAAAGTAATTACAGAATGGTTCCCCCAGAATCATATTCAGAGGCAGTAAAACCAGCAACCCCATTGAAAAAAGAGCCTCCCGCTCCGATTCCAAAATGGGAATTCATTCCAGTACAGGTTTTGCCAATAATGGCATTAGATAAACAGTATGAAAACTTCAGAGTTCAGGATCTCCTAAAACCTTGTTACACAGATCACCAGTACGTGGATAACCAGGATCCAATGAAGACAAGAAAGTATTATGAGTTCATTTTAGTGGACACATACTCCATTGAAATAGAACATAAATACTTTGATAAAACAGAAGGAATTGAATATTTCAAATTCACTATTAAGAAGATTTTAAGTCCTTTTAATTGGTATGTGGATCACCTACAAACACCGATACCGTTATCAGAGACCCATAAACCTCAAACTTATAACTGGTATGATTATAAAGACGCATGATTTAACTTCCTATATGTGCGTCCAAACACCCATACATGGTTTATAAAATATGCCGAGAGCATGAAAGAAAAGGTCATCCCCAGATGGTTCTACGAATGGTGGAACCTATTCGGAGGGAATTTACAGGTGGTAGCCCCGAGCTTCCAAAATCAGTATGTAAATTTTATCCAGGAACAACAGATTTCTACTCTACCAGAACACATTAAATTGTGTAAATTCTTTATTAATAAACGGATTTCTTATATCATAAATTGGACGTTCGATATCCAAGAAATAGACAGGATTAAATATTTAAGCAAGACCATTAAAATCAAAGGATGGAGTCCTAAAGTTAAAGAGGAAAAACTGAAGAAGAAGGGATCATCTTCCTCAGAAGAAACCTCCAATTTTAAAGCAGAAACCAGAAGGAAGCTCCTAGAAGCTTTAGCAAAATTAGAAGATGATGAAGATGTGGCATCTAACCACAGTGAAACAGACAACAGCGACATGCTAATCCCACGTGGAATTGCACAAGCCTACGAAGAAGCGTACCGCCTAAAGTAAAGCAGATAGTGACACTTGCCTCTTCAGAAAAGCAGAGGACATAAAGCAGACAAAGACATAAAGGAGACAAGGACGTTTGCCCTTTCGGAAAAGAAAATGACGCCCTTTCAAAAAAGCAGGAGACAAGGAATCTTAGCCTCCCACATGTTTTAATATTAACCGTCCACCTGTTATGACGATAATGAATTCGAGGCCTATTTAAGGCTCTCAACTTGTAATGTAGAAGGCATTCAGAAATATATCTCTCTCTATATATATCTCCTTGCCTGATCTCATGTATCCTTTATGCTTTCCAGTTTGAATAAAATTTGTAAGTTTTATTAAACATCTTTCTCCTTATTTTAAATTGTGTTTTCAATTCCGCTTTTATGATAATACCTTATTGACTTTACCGCGTCCCAGAAGGGGCCGGGCAAATTACCTTATTGACTTTATCGCGTCCCAGAAGGGGCCGGGCATAATACCTTATTGACTTTATCGCGTCCTAGATAAGCCCGGGCAGAATACCTTACAGGGCAGTATTTGTGTATAATGTTCGGGTTCAACTCCCATGACAATATTTGTTTATATGGACAGACGTCCATAATTTTGACATGGATTTCATATCTAGGAAAGACACAG
Source organism: Przewalskia tangutica (assembly GCA_029844215.1). Classification (NCBI taxonomy): domain Eukaryota; kingdom Viridiplantae; phylum Streptophyta; class Magnoliopsida; order Solanales; family Solanaceae; genus Przewalskia; species Przewalskia tangutica. The sequence continues at coordinate 84,827,271 of CM056735.1, read as the reverse complement.
TGTACTGGTATTTGATTATAATACTTGTATCTTGTTATCTGTTTGGCCTTTTATAATCTCATTTGCAGTACCTATTGTTTCACATACTTGGTACATTTTTCGTCTTGACCCTTTCTCGTGAAGGCTGCGTTCATGCCGCGAGTTTAGATCTGTGATTTGGTGATCTGCAAGTGTAGGATCCTTGCTCAGAGTTTTGGGGTAGCTCCATTGTTCTGTAGTTTATCATTTTGGTAAAGATCTTTCAGTACATGTTTTTTATACATTTATGGGTACGGCGGGGCCTTGTCCCGTCATAGTATATTGTTCAAACTCTTAGAGGTCTGTATTCATATGTGAGATTTGACTCGTGTACAATGTAGTTTCGTTTTGGCTTATATATATAGCGGCGGCCTTGGCGGCTTTGCCTTTGCTTGTTTAAAAACAAATGATGATGAATATCTTTATCTTCCGCGGGTTACTTGGGATGAATGGATAGAAGGGTGCCCAGGTAGGGCACCAGTCGCGGGCCCGGGGTTCGGGTCATGACATTCACATTGCAGGATTTTTTAAACATTGTTTGGTGTCCTAATTCACCTTAAAAATAATTAGGTGGCGACTCCTCGAACCCCTTAGTATTTCATTAATCCAGGGGATCCTAGAGCAATACGTTACAGTTCCATTCTGACCCTGTGGTAAAAAATGGGCGCGACAGCATGACGACTCCACTGGGTAAATCGCTCTTGAACAACACGACTCAGACCTTGTGAAGCGTCAACCTCCAGTCCGGTCGAACCAATCAGGGGAGTCTTTGACTATACTGTCACACTATACATTTTATTATTTTCGTGACTTTCCTACTCTCACCCATTTCTCGTATCTTTTGAAGGAAGACCATCATTGCAAACAGTCGGGGATGGTCATTCTAAAACTTATACCTGGAGATACTCCATGAAAGAAGAAAACAAAAGGGTTCACAAAAGATAACCGAGAGATGTTTTGATCGAAAGAAGTCAGTCAACCTCTAGTCCGGTCGAACAAATCTGGGGAGTCTTTGACTATACTGTCGCACCCCTACAGTTTATTACTTTTGGAACTTTCCTACTTTCACCCATTACTCTTATTTTTGCAGGAAGACCGTCCTCGCAAACAGGCGAGGGAGATGGTTAAAAAAAATCACAAAAATGACCAGGAGATGTTTTGACTGAAAGAAGTCAGCCAACACCATATTCAACGAGGAATCGCTCTGGGTTTGCCTATAATTTTGTATCTTTATAAATATTTGCAAATTCAATTGATATGCTTAGTTTTTGTTACATAATTCCTTTACATTGCACAACGTATCCTCACGAACTACGCTTGTCTGATTCTAACCATACAATGTGATATGTAGGCAACCATCCTCGGGTTCGACACCATAAAATATAAATCTAGTCTTTGCGGAATGGAAAAGAAGGAAAAATATTATATACACACACCACATGCAGCTGGTATAAATTATCACAAAAAAGCCCTAAGAGGCCACATATCGAGCCAGTGTGGCCAAGACGATATGATAATATTGAAGCCTGTGTGGCTTATATGATATAACTGAATTCCTATGTGGCTATTATGGATAGGATTCCTGTGTGGACATTAGTACACCGCATTTGCATCATGCATATATTCATATTAAAGCATGTGTCGCATGTCTGTGTGACCGGAATATCCTGATGCCAAGAGGACGATATTAAAACCCTGTATGGCATGTCTGTGTGACCGATATCAGGTTGTCTGTGTGACCAATATAACCTGAAGCCCATAGAAGCTGTCATGAAAAGGAAGATGCCTATGTGGCTAATAATATACCACATTTGAATTGCATACCATTTAGACATATGTATTGGGGTCTCTGAGGTATGTATTGTTGGTCAGTTGTTTTTGTTTCACTGATTATTATATTCCAGTTATGCTATTATTTATGCCTAACATACTTAGTACATCAATTGTACTGACGTTCCTTTTGCTGGGGGACGTTGTGTTTCATGCCGGCAGGTTCAGTTAAAAAGAGTGATGGTTCACGCTGGTAGGTTTCTAGTTCAGCTGATGTTGGAGAAATCTATTTATTCAACAGTTGCAGTTTAGTATTGGTATGATATTTTATGTCATATACTCTTTAGAGGCTTGTAGACATATGTTCTGTAGATATTGGTTTTGTATGGCCTTATCGGCCTTGGCATGGTCATGCATATATGTATAAGTCAGTTTTCTGGTAAAGAGCTTTCATAATCTTTTTCGGCTTAGTCCGTGCTTATTGTGATTATACGGTGATGGTGTGTTTTGGGGTACCCGGCGGGTGAGATACTGTTACACCCCGTAATTCAAGGACATATTTAAGAAAATATACGAAGGAATTAGGACTCTAAAATTGGTACGAAAGAAAGAATTGTTTTTTCGAAGGAAATCATCCGAACTTCGGAAAGGAAAAATGTTCGTTGATGAGAAATTAGGTTCTCAAAATACATTATTTGAAGAGTATGAAATTTATTAACATTGTGCAAATTTATTTACGGATTTGGTCACGTAGGGTCCACCCGAGAAATTTTACGTTTTGTGGGGCCCACGAGGGTTACGAAATTTTATGGACGAATGGGAGGGCGACACATGTCACCCCCCCCCCCCCCCCATATGGGCTTGTTCGAAATGGACCAAGGGTATGATGGTCATTTGACCCAAAGCTAAGATGAGCAAGTCTTGCAACTAGAGCTTGACATATTTGACTAAGTCAAGTGAGCCACTTGACTAGATCTTTAAGTGAAATGCATCCAAGACAAACATTTGTATTGATCTTGACCCTCCATATTATTATATAAGCATACTACTAGTAAGACAAGCTTCCCACACTTAGACAAATTTTAAAGAAACTTGTGTGTCTCTTTTGTAGCTCTCGGCTTAGCTCAAGGGAAAGAAGAAAAAAATTTCGTTTGTTGTTCAATAATCCCAATACTTTAAACCAAGGTTCCTAATGGTATTGTAAGGGTATCTCAATAGAAAGATCCCGAAAAAACGACGTTTTCACGTTAGTCGCAAGGCGAAAACCTAAGGTGTTCTTCAACTTTGAAGTTGGAAATTGAAGGGAAGTTGTTTGTGAACTTCTAAGGGCTTCAAATAGCGGATTGGAGCGTAAAGGAAATGAGCTAATATTTCTAAGGAGCGACTTTAATCTTGGAGTTATATAAGGGCTTATCAAGGTAACCATCTTGTCGTTTTAATGATTAAGGATTACTTATTGTTGTAGTTATGGATATTAGCAAGCATGAGGTATATATTATGAAGTTTGATAAGTGTTATGGATATTGGAAACCCTAATCCGAAAGTTGCATGATTTGCCTTAAGATTGTAATTCAATTTGGTTATTAGTTTAATCGTCGCATGTTAAGGAAGAGAGGAATTATAGTTGTTAGAGTTGTTTGCGACTATATAACATGTTAGGACGACATTAGGGATTGAAAGGAATTGGAAATAAATAGATGTTGTTGTCCTTGTTATTTCCGAATATTGCATAAAGTTATTGGACGGTTTTATATTAATGTGGGGCAGAATTTTACACGTCCTGTTAAGACGTGTAATCCCCTTTGGATAGCTGAATTGTTGGGCCTTAAATGTGGCGTGTTTGGTTGTTAAATTCGGGCCTTGAAAAAGGTGGAAAAGTACGTAGAAACAAAGGAAGTGTTGTCCGATTTTCCGTAGAATTTGGTGACTTTACACTTAGAATATTCTACGTTTGAATCTAGAGGTTAATAGACGTATTATGGCCATTATAGGTTGAAGTACTACGAGTAGCGTATTCTACTTGAAGGGTGGAAAAGCTAGCAAGGTTATATTACTTTGGAGCATTTTGCTACTTGTCGATAATCGTCGCGAGGTATGTGAAGCTCTTCCTCCTTTTGGCATGATCCTACGTATGAAATAGCAATGTGATATTATTTCATGATTTCTTCTACTCTTAGAAGTTAAGAAATATCCATGTTGTTGATTCTAAGTTAAATGTATGTCTAAGTTATCCTAAGTCCTTACCAAGTCTTATGGGGGATGTTGGTAAGAAGTGTTAGGAAGTTATGAGGTTTGATTTAAAGATATGTGCCTTGATTTATTTGAAGTAAGTAAGTTGATTTTATGTTTGAAAATGACTTGAATTTATATGTGAAAAGGGGATTGATTTTAAGAGTGGAAGTTATATGATTTTAAAGAGAATAAGCTACTTGGTTTTGGAAGTGTACAGAACTTTATTTTTTTCAAGTTATGGGACTTGATTTCTAAAGTGTAGACGACATGATTTTATAAGTATAAGTAAATGGACTTTAAAGAATGTATGTTATGAAGTTTTAAGACTTTGAACTTTGATTGTCTTTAAAGGATTATGAAACTTTATTTTTCACGTTATGGGACTTGATTTCTAAAGTATAAATGACATGATTTTAAAGAGTGTATGCTACGAGGTGTTAAGACTATAAGCCTTGATTTTATAAGTGGGAATGACTTAATTTTTTTTAAAAAAGTATGGCTTCTTAATTTATTTCAAAAGTTAAGAAGATGGTTTCCAAAAGAGTATGTGACTTGAGCTTTAAAAAGAAATGAGTTTTATGATTCTTTTTAAGTATGTATGTACGTAGTATTTTTGGGTTTATTTTCCCTAATGTTGCAAGAATAAAGTGCCTTAAGTTCTCTAAAATGAAAGGTTGTTATAATAGCTTTATGGGAAGTTGTTATGACGACTTAAGAAGAAGTGAAAAGATAGTTTAAAAATGTTATGTAAGGAAAAGATACACCGAGCCTACAAATAGGCTGGATTATGTTATGAGATACATCGAGCCTACAAATAGGTCGGATTATGTTATGAGATACACCGAGCCTACACATAGGCCGGATTACGCCATATTACCCCGAGCCTACACATAGGTCGGATTACGTCATCTTACATCGAGCCCAGCGGGCGGATTATGCTACATGATTCCATAGTACAAGGCCCCATGCGGGCGGATTATGCTACATGATTCCACGATACACCGAGCCCCAGCGGGCGGATTATGCTCACGTGATTCCACGATGCACGAGCCCCGGGGCAGTTATGCTACATGATTCCATAATACACCGAGCCCCACAGGCGGGCCGTATTATGCTACATGATTCCACAATACACCGAGTGGGGATTATGCCACATGATTCATCAGTACACCGTGTCCCGCAAATGGGCTGGATTACGTTATCACGTATGAATAATCAAAGTAAGCTCCCAAATAAAAAGTCCCTCCATATGTTACACCCCGTATTTACAGGACATGTTTTAAGAACGTACGTAAGATCTCACAAGTGTTAAGATTTGAGACTTGTAAAAATTTATCGGAATTATGAAATTGTCGGAAAACGTACTATTGTGACGAATGGTAGGGCGACACGTGTCACCCCCCCTTATGGTTGCCTTGGTCGAAATAGGCATGGCCAAAATGGTCATTTGACCATAGTCTTGGATGACTAAGTCTTGCAAGTTGTAGCTTGAGTTTCTTGACTAAGTCAAAGGACCCACATTAGTCTTGATATTTAACAAGAGCTCATACAAACCACCCATTTGTTTGTATCTTGACCCTCCAATACATTATATAATACTAGTAGTGCAAGACAATCTTAACACTTAGCCAAAATTTCACAAAATTTGAAGAACTCCTAGCAATTGCTCTCGGGTTCAAGGCACAAGAAAAAGAAAAAAAAATTGTTTCTTGTCCATTTAGCTCCACACTTTAAACCAAGGTTCTTGAGTGTATTGTAAGCATATCTCAATAGAAAAATCTTGGAAAAAGATAGTTTTCGGGTTAGTCGCAAAGCGAAAACCTAATTGTCTTTCTAGGTTTTGTTTGGAGTTTTGAAGGAAATTTGTTGGTGTTGTTCTAAGGGTCTCAACTAGCGGATTGAAGCGTCTTAAAGAGGCTCTAAGTTGCTAAGGAGCGACTTCGGATTTGGAGTTGGTTTAAGATTCGTTGAGGTATAATCTTATCCCTTAAAAGTGTTACAAGATTATTTATATTGTTGTTAGCTTTACATGTTGCTAGCGTGAAGTATATGTGTTGAAGTTTATAAGTATTATGGATTGCTTGTAGCCTTAGAATCCGAAATGTTACACAAGCCACTTGAAGATTGGATTACTAATTGGTCGTTTATTAGAAATCGTCGCACGTTACTTACTTGAAGATTGTAGTAGTTATAATCAAATGCGACTTGATATCATGTTATGCTACCAATTTGGGTTGAAATGGAAATTGGATAAGAATTGGTATTGTTGTATTCATTATGGCCGAAATTGGACTAGTAGTTGTATTAGTTTGTTATCGTTTGTGGGGCGGAATTTTACACGTCTAGTAGGCGTGTAATCCCCTATTGATTAATTGCTTTGATTGTGCCTTAAATGTGGCGTGTTTGGTTATTGTATTCGGCCTTGAAAAAGGTGGCAAAGTAAGTAGAAACAAAGGAGGTGATGTCCGATTTTCCGTAGAATTTAGAGACTTTACACTTATAATATTCTACGTTTGAAGTAAGGCTTTAATAGACGTATTGTGAATATTATAGGTTGACATTCAGGCGGGACTTTGTACTTGGCAAGTGGTTTGACCGGAGGTATGTAGAACTTTTCCTATCCTTTGAGCATGACTAGTTGCGTATATAGTACGGTGAGCGTCTGAGATCTTGATATCCTTTACTAGTTTATTGAATGGCCAAGTCGGGTGAGTTAGGAGATTAACTCGCTTCTTTGAAAGTATTAAGGATGTCTTAATTTTTATTAAAGTTAAGGGACTTGAAGAATTTTAAAGTATGTGATACTTGATTCGTTTTAAACGTATAAGTCCCTTGGATAGGAAATTGTACTTAACTAAGGTATAAAGTGAATGTAACGACTTTATGGGGAGTTGGTTATATTGGCTTTATGGAAAGATAAATGGCTTGATTTAATGAAAGGCAATTTGATTTTAAGGCATCGATTGCCTAAGGTTTTATAAGAAAAGGAGTCACTTGATTTAGAAACCTAAGTTTATTTCTAAAGGTATTGTGACTTGCCTTGAAATGTAATTTGGACTTGATACTATGGTTAATAGTATCTTGGAGGTTTTCTACTAAAAAGAGTCATTTGTTTTAAAGTAGAAGTCGTAGTACTTTGGGTTAAATTCGGATTTTCATAAAAGACATGTTAGTGCCTTAAGTAAACTAAAATGAGTGTATATAAACAAGAATAATAAGAAGTTAGGGGATTTCTTAACTTGCTTATGTATTGTATGATAAGCGGTAGTGCTTATGTTATGTATGATAGCGGATTTGTGCTAGTGGTATATTATTCTTTGAGGTCATTCCGGGTTTGTAGCATTGCATATTCCGTGGATTTGCTACCCACGATCTGAGGAATACCTCAATGCGAGTCGAAAGGGCTTATGCGGGTGAAATAGTCCCGTGCGGGCGGGTCCGACCTATCGAGGAATACCTCGTGCAGTCTGTAAGGGCTTATGCGGGTGAAATAGTCCCATGCGAGAATACCTCACGCGGGTCCACGCGACCTATGCGGGTGAAATAGTCCCGAGAGTAGGATTGCTAAATGATCTTTGCGGCGGGTGGTCTGCTTTGATCGTGAGCTTCCTATTTTATATCGTAAGGATACTACTATTTACTCTCATTGTTAGTAAGGCACGATTATCGTAATTTGATTATCATACATGTCTCGCTTTATTTTAAACTTATGTTGTAATTACAGATACTTTTCGGTTTACATACTTAGTACATATTGTGTCGGACCCCGTCCTCGGGGCTGCGTTCATCTTGCGAGGAAAGGGTAGCGGTGGTGGATCCTCACTCTTAGGATCACTTATCGGGCGTCGAAGCTCCATTTCTCGGAGGCTTGTCTCTTTTAGCTGATCTTTTCTGATGTTGTAGATTTATGTATATTCGAGGGTATGGCGGGGCCTGTCATACATAGTTGATATTCCTAAGTGCAGTATTCACATTTGTGGTTGAAAGAACCGATTTATCAGATTGTACTTTTGAGTATGTTTATATTATGGAAGATGGCCTTATCGGCTAGCACAGGATATTGTTGTTTACACGTATGTTTTATGTTGTGTATGTTCATTTGCTATTCTCGATGTATACCTAACCGGGGTTCCTGGTAGGGCACGATGTGATCGGGTCGGTCGTGACAAAAGTGGTATCAGAGCAGTTAGTCCTCGGAAAGTGTCTACAGACCGTGTCTAGTAGAGTCTTGATTATCGGTGTGTTGTGCACCACATCTATAATTAGGAGGCTGCAGGACATTTAGGATTGGTTTCCATTCTTCTCTCTCTGAGATCGTGCAGTAGAGCTGTCTTATTAGGTTGAATCCTCTCTGACCTATTCTTATGAAACAGTTATGCCTCCACGGCGACCGGGGCCCGAAGGGCAAAGCGGCATGAGTGCTAGCGGTACTCGAGAGGTTACACGGACTCGAGCACAGACTATACACGAGGTAGAGGCGGGTCGGCGAGTTCACACGCCGGTGATTAGAGGCCGAGGCGGCGGTAGCTCGAGGTTTCTGCACGAGCCTCGATTCGCGGCCGGTCTTGAGTATAGAGACTACGAGAGCGGATCCGGTTATTGACCGGTATAGTAGCGAGGCGTGACAGTGAGCGGCGACACCCTAGGGCGGCAGTTTGCGGATTAGGGATTTTAGGTTGTCATCCACACGAGTTTTATGGTTCGAGGTGCGAGGAGGATCCGCGAGTTCATTCGGCTTCTGGCGGACCGTGCGAGTTCTTAGGGCTCTGAGGTAGTGCGTTATGCTAGCCTCTTACCAGGTTCTGCGATATTGCGTTGAACCGGTTTGAGTCGTGGTTGCTTTCGAGAGGTGAGGATGCTCTTCCGGCTGTTTGGGAGGAATTCTGAGGCCTTCATGGATCATTTTTGCCTCACGAGATGAGAGAGCCGGGTAGATAGATTCTTGACCTTGAGGCAGAACGGGAGGACTATCAGGGAGTATAGCCTGGAGATTGACTCCTTGGCCAGACATGCGCACACTATTGTAGCTGACATGGCGGATAGGGTTCATCGTTATGTGATGGGGCTAGACCGTCATATGATTCTTGCATGCTTGGGGTGGCTCTTGGCCGGTATGGACATTGCCGGAGATGCGACCACATGCGCGAGGATAGAGGATAGAGAGGAGGACCAGTTGACTCGAGCGGCCCAAGAGGCCGTGACATCGAGGTCTCGGGGCGATGAGGCGGACAACCTCGGTGAGCCGGGTCCACATTCCGGCCGGCCAGAGTGCTCGTCCGGTTTTGGCGGGAGGTCGATCGGCCCAGTCAGGGCTCCAGGACTTCGGGGTTTTAGGGAGGAAGAGATCGTCGCTGATCGAGGCCACCCACATCTCGGTGTGCTCGATATGGTAGATCGCACCCAGGCGAGTGTCGTGTTCCTGCAGGAGCTTGTTACTCTTGTGGCCAGCTGGGCCATTTGAAGAGAGATTGTCCGTCGAGAGGCAGCATGGGTGGTACAGTGCGGTAAGCGAGATCGATTCTTTGGTCTTCCTCTCCTTACGTGGTTATGCGCCGGAGGTGGTACTCGCGGACGGCGGCCGCGGTAGAGTCGTGGTGGTGGTTCGATTCTAGCGGTCCACGAACCGCATATATTCATTAGCCACCGCCCGGGATCGGGAGGCTTCCACGGCGTCGTCACAGTACATTATTGATTTCATCTTTGTAGCGTTTATGCTGATAGATCCGAGTTCTACCTTGTCCTATGGGTCCCCCCTTATTGCGGGTAGAATCGGGATAGAGCCGGAGTCGATAGAGCCTTTTGAGGTAGCTACGCCAATGGGAGATTCGGTGTTAGCTTAGCGGGTGTACAGAGGTTGTCCGGTATATATTCTGATCGTCGGACCTTGCAGACTTGATAGAGTGGAGATGTGATTTTGATGTCATTATGGGTATGGGTGGTTGGCTTCTTGTTATGCCAGCGTTATTTGTAAGGACATGTTGGTTCGGTTCGATTCTTGGCGAGCGATTATCGAGTGGAAGAGCGGCAACACAGCCGTCGAAAGTAGGTTTATTTCTTACCTCAAGGCTGGGAAGATGGTGCGAGAAAAGTACATCTATCATCCGGTTGGGTATTTGATCTGAAGGCGAGGTGCGATTCTTGATCGGTGCGGTGGTTAGGGAGTTTCGGATGTGTTCCCGGGCGATCTTTGGGTATCCTCACGAGAGGAGATTGAGTTTTGTATTGACACGTTGCGGACACTCGACCTATTTCCATTCCGCCATACGGATGGCACTTTGAGTTGAGGAGTGAAGGACCCGGTGAAAGATTTCTTTGGAGAAAGGCTTTATCGGGCCTAGTGTATCTCCACAGGGAGCGCGGTTTTGTTCGTGAAGAAGAAGGATGGGGCCAGCTGCGTATGTGTGTTGATTCTGAGCGGTGAATAAGGTAACCATTAAGAATAGGTACCCCTCCCGGGATTGATGATTTGTTTGACCGGTTGCGAGTGCGAGGTGTTTCTCAAAGATAGACACGTGGTGCAGTTATCATCAGTCACGAGTTCGAGAGGACATCCCAAAGGCGCATTCGGGACCGGTATGGGCACTATGAGTTCGAGTTATATCTTTCGGTTTGACAACGCTCGTGGTATTTATGGATTTGATGAGCCGGGTGTTCAAGCCATTTTTGGATACATTTGTGATAGTATTCATTGATGACATCTGGTTTATTCGCGGACAGTAGGAGTATGCGGATCACGAGGCGGTGCCAGGGTCCTCGGGCCGTGATTATTCGCCAAGTTCTCCAAGTGTGAGTTTTGGTTGGCCTCAGTGGCATTCTGGGCATATTATTGGGGCTGATGGTGTTCGCGTAGATACGACAAAGATTGAGGCAGTCAAGTCTTGGCCGAGACCTACTACTCCGGCCGAGTGCAGCGGTTTCTTAGACTGGCGGGTTATTATCGTAGGTTTGTGGAAGCGGTTGCTTGATTTAAGACCGCAGATTGACTAGGTGACTCGAAGCGGCCAAGTTCCGATGGACGAGGCTTGCGAGAAGGGTTTCCGATTCTTTGAAGGAAAGGTTGACTACGGCTCGGTTCTTACTCTTCTGAGGGTTAGGCAGTGCGTGATCTATTGTGATGCCTCGGGTATCGGGCTAGGGTGTGTTTTGATGCGGCCACGGCAGGTTATAGCCTATGCTTCCGGCGATTCACGGAAGCATGAGAGGAATTACCCTACCCATGACTTAGAGTTGGCGCGATTATTCATGCCTTGAAGATTTGGAGACATTATTTGTATGGGGTTCACGTGGATATTTATACGAGACCACGAGAGCCTCGGTATATCTTGAGCGAGAGGAGGCGAACTTGCGGCGAGAGGCGGTGGTTAGAGTTCTTTGAAAGATTATGATGTTGATATTCTATACCATCCGGGAAAGCCAGCGTAGTTCTTGATGCCTTGAGTCGTAGATCGATAGGAGCTGTCGGAGGTGCGGCGGAGAGGCGGGACATGGTCGTCGGATCCACGATTAGCGAGCCTTGGGGTTCGTTTGATCGATACCGATGATAGCGAGTGCGGGTTCGTGAGGTTGCGAGTCTTCCATCGTTGATGAGGTGAAGAGGAGACGTTTGAGGACCCGGTGTTGATGCGGTATCGAGATGCAGCTCTTCGGGAGGAGAAGAGTCTATTCGAGTAGCGCTGATAAGTCTTGAGATTTGAGGCGGTTGTGTGTTCGATGTGTCGAGGACCGTCGGCGGTGCAGAGAGGCACGCGGTGCTCGTTATTCTATTCATCAAGTCGACCAAGATGTACCATGACCTCGAGATGTTTGTATTGGTGGGATGGCACGAAGAGGGCGTGGCGAGTTTTGTTGCTGATGTCCTAATTGGCGTGAGTCAAGGTCGAGCACGGAGGCCCGATGGATTATTGCGGTCTATTGAGATTTTGACTTGGAAGTGGGAGGTGATCAACATGGACTTTATTCTGAGGTTACCTCGTACTCGGAGGAAATGCGACTCCATTTGGGTTATTGTTGTGGTGTGAAATCAGCCCATTTCCTTCGGTCGGGGCGGCGTTTCGGTGAGAACTATGCGGGTTGTACATCGAGAGATTGTGAGGCCGCGGTGTCGGTGTCGATTATATCGATAGAGAGCCGATTACGGCTAACCTGAGGTCTTTCGGAAGGGTTTAGGGACAGGTGAGTCTCGATCTGACATTCCATCCTCGGTGATGGGCGGCGGGCGTCTTATCCGAACAACGAGGATATCTGCGGGCTGCGTGATTGATTTGAGGGTATTGGGAGGATCATTTGCCTCTTGTAGAGTTTGCTTATAACAACAACTACCATTCCGATACGAGATGGCGCCATACGAGGCTTTATATGGCGGAAATGTAGATCGCCGATTGGTTGGTTCGGCGTGGGCGAGTGCGATTAGTTGGACCGGACTTGACAAGAGGTATGGATAAGGTGAAGCTTATCCGGGAGGCTATTAGCGACCAGTCGGCGAGAAGTCATATGCGGATAATGGCGTCGGCATTTGGAGTTTGAGTAGAAGGTGGGTCTTCTTGAAGGTGTCACCCATGAAGGGTGTGATGAGATTTGGTAGAAGGGAAACTCGGCCCAAGTACATTGGGCCTACCAGATCGTCAGTAGAGTGGGCAAGGTTGCCTACGAGTTGGATCTGCCATCGAGTTAGAGGCGGTACATCCGGTCTTCCATGTTTCTATGTTGCGGAAGTGTATCGGTGATCCGGCGAGTTTTCCTACTAGTGAGGTCAGGTGTGAGAGGGTTATCGTATGAGGAGAGTCCCATAGCGATACTCGATCGCCAGGTCAGGCGACTGCGGACCAATGATGTGGCTTCCGTCAAAGTCTTGTGGAGGAATGATAACCGAGAGGAGATGACTTGGGAAGCGGAGGAGGACATGTTGAGGAGGTATCCTCACTTATTTCCTATACCTTCAGGTAATTCATCTTCCCTTACTTGTCAAGTTTTAATTGAAGTATTTCTTTTGCTTAAATGCTATTATGTGGTCATGTGTGGCAGTATTGATATGTCGGGGTTGTGAAAGGAAACTAAGTCGCTAATTATAAGTTTGACTCCGAAAGAACATTCGGGGACGAATGTTTCTAAGGGGGGAAGAATGTTACACCCCGTATTTACAGGACATGTTTTAAGAACGTACGTAAGATCTCACAAGTGTTAAGATTTGAGACTTGTAAAAATTTATCGGAATTATGAAATTGTCGGAAAACGTACTATTGTGACGAATGGGAGGGCGACACGTGTCACCCCCCTTATGGTTGCCTTGGTCGAAATAGGCATGGAAAAAATGGTCATTTGACCATAGTCTTGGATGACTAAGTCTTGCAAGTTGTAGCTTGAGTTTCTTGACTAAGTCAAAGGACCCACATTAGTCTTGATATTTAACAAGAGCTCATCCAAACCACCCATTTGTTTGTATCTTGACCCTCCAATACACTATATAATACTAGTAGTGCAAGACAAACAACAACAGCCAAAATTTCACAAAATTTGAAGAACTCCTAGCAATTGCTCTCGAGTTCAAGGCACAAGAAAAAGAAAAAAAATTGTTTCTTGTCCATTTAGCTCCACACTTTAAACCAAGGTTCTTGAGTGTATTGTAAGCATATCTCAATAGAAAAATCTTGGAAAAAGATAGTTTTCGGGTTAGTCATGGCGAAAACCTAATTGTCTTTCTAGGTTTTGTTTGGAGTTTTGAAGGAAATTTGTTGGTGTTGTTCTAAGGGTCTCAACTAGCGGATTGAAGCGTCTTAAAGAGGCTCTAAGTTTCTAAGGAGCGACTTCGGATTTGGAGTTGGTTTAAGATTCGTTGAGGTATAATCTTGTCCCTTAAAAGTGTTACAAGATTATTTATATTGTTGTTAGCTTTACATGTTGCTAGCATGAAGTATATGTGTTGAAGTTTATAAGTATTATGGATTGCTTGTAGCCTTAGAATCCGAAATGTTATACAAGCCACTTGAAGATTGGATTACTAATTGGTCGTTTATTAGAAATCGTCGCATGTTACTTACTTGAAGATTATAGTAGTTATAATCAAATGCGACTTGATATCATGTTATGCTACCAATTTGGGTTGAAATGGAAATTGGATAAGAATTGGTATTGTTGTATTCATTATGGCCGAAATTGGACTAGTAGTTGTATTAGTTTGTTATCGTTTGTGGGGCGGAATTTTACACGTCTAGTAGGCGTGTAATCCTATTGATTAATTGCTTTGATTGTGACTTAAATGTGGCGTGTTTGTTTATTGTATTCGGCCTTGAAAAAGGTGGCAAAGTAAGAAGAAACAAAGGAGGTGATGTCCGATTTTCCGTAGAATTTAGAGACTTTACACTTATAATATTCTACGTTTGAAGTAAGGCTTTAATAGACGTATTGTGAATATTATAGGTTGACATTCTACGGGCGGGACTTTGTACTTGGCAAGTGGTTTGACCCGGCGAGGTATGTAGAACTTTTCCTATCCTTTGAGCATGACTAGTTGCACGTATATAGTACGGTGAGCGTCTAAGATCTTGATATCCTTTACTAGTTTATTGAATGGCCAAGTCGGGTGAGTTAGGAGATTAACTCGCTTCTTTGAAAGTATTAAGGATGTCTTAATTTTTATTAAAGTTAAGGGACTTGAAGAATTTTAAAGTATGTGATACTTGATTCGTTTTAAACGTATAAGTCCCTTGGATAGGAAATTGTACTTAACTAAGGTATAAAGTGAATGTAACGACTTTATGGGGAGTTGGTTATATTGGCTTTATGGAAAGATAAATGACTTGATTTAATGAAAGGCAATTTGATTTTAAGGCATCGATTGCCTAAGGTTTTATAAGAAAAGGAGTCACTTGATTTAGAAACCTAACTTTATTTCTAAAGGTATTGTGACTTGCCTTGAAATGTAATTTGGACTTGATACTATGGTTAATAGTATCTTGGAGGTTTTCTACTAAAAAAAGTCATTTGTTTTAAAGAGTAGAAGTATGTAGTACTTTGGGTTAAATTCCCGGATTTTCATAAAAGACATGTTAGTGCCTTAAGTAAACTAAAATGAGAGTGTATATAAACAAGAATAATAAGAAGTTAGGGGATTTCTTAACTTTCTTATGTATTGTATGATAAGCCGGTAGTGCTTATGTTATGTATGATGGCGGTTGTGCTAGTGGTATATTATTCTTTCTGGGGTCATTCCGGGTTTGTGGCATTGCATATTCCGTGGATTTGCTACCCACGTCGCGAGGAATACCTCACGCGAGTCAGAAAGGGCTTATGCGGGTGAAATAGTCCCGTGCGGGTGGGTCCGACCTATGCGAGAATACCTAAATGCAGTCGTAAGGGCTTATGCGGGTGAAATAGTCCCATGCGAGGAATACCTCACGCGGGTCCACGCGACCTATGCGGGTGAAATAGTCCCAGGAGTAGGATTACTAAATGATACTGCGAGCGGGTGGTCCTGCTTTGATCGTGAGCTTCCTATTTTATATCGTAAGGATACTACTATTTACTCTCATTGTTAGTAAGGCACGATTATCTGTAATTTGATTATCATACATGTCTCAGGCTTTATTTTAAACTTATGTTGTAATTACTGATTACTTTCAGTTTACATACTTAGTACATGTGTGTCCGACCCCGTCCTCGGCCGCGTTCATCTGCGAGAAAGGGTAGCGGTGGTGGATCCTCACTCTTAGGATCACTTATCGGACGTCGAAGCTCCATTTCTCGGAGGCTTGTCTCTTTTAGTGATCTTTCACGATGTTGTAGATTTATGTATATTGGGGTATGGCGGGGCACATCCCGCCATAGTTGATATTCCTAAGTGCGTATTCACATTTGTGGTTGGGTATGAAGCCCGATTTGTCTGTTGTACTTTTGAGTATGTTTATATTATGGAAGGTGGCCTTATCGGCTAGCCTGGGATGTTGTTGTTTACACATGTGTTTATGTTGTGTATGTTCCGCTGCTATTCTCTGATGTATACCTAACCGGGGTGCCCAGGTAGGGCACCAGTCGCGGTCCCGGGTTCGGGTCGTGACACCATAAAGGGTCGGATTATGTTATGTAAGTTATGTGGAAAAACTTGATTAAATTCTTAAGTATGTATGTAAGAATATGATGTTAATTCTTATTGAAAGAAGGAAAAGAACGGTTAATATACGATTGATTTCAGGAGTGAAAATGGCACGGTAGGATTTGGTATTTCATTTTTATACTTGCCCCTGCCATTATTTTATACAATTATGATTTGGTTACTGTACCTTATTTACATTTCCATACTCGAATTTTTGTTGTATTGACCCTTGAGAATTTGCGTTCAATGCCGCAGTGTTAGGTACACAGGTTGGTGATCCTTGCTCTTAGGATCTCTGTTCAGTTTTTGGGAAGAAGCTCCATTCACTCTGGAGGCTTATCTTTTGGGTACGGTTTTCCTGATGTTGTAGATTATGTACATTCAGGGGTATGGCGGTGCCCTGTCCCGCCACAGTTGTAATTCTTAGAGGTCTATAGTCATATCTTGTGGGTTGGTTTGTAAAGAAGAATGATGTAATTGCGTTTGGTTAAGTATATGTATATGTGTCCAGGGAGGTAGCCTTATCGGCTAACCTGTTGTTTAATTCTTGTGATTTATTTTATAAGTTTCATGTATGTTCCGCTGATTATCTCTGATGTATACCTGTAAGGGTGCCCGGAAGGAGCACGATCGCAGCTTGAGTCGTCATGACAAAAGTGGTATTAGAGCGGTTAGTCCTCGGAAAGTGTCTGCGAGTGGTTCTAGTAGAGTCTTGATTATCGGTGTGTTGTGCACCACATCTATAATCAGGAGGCTGCAGGACATTTAGGATTGGTTTCCATTCTTCTCTATCTGAGATCGTGCAGTAGAACTGTTTTATTAGGTTGAATCCCTTTTGACCTATTCTTATGTATCAGCTATGCCTCCACGGAAGGCGACCAGGTCCCAGAAGGGCAAGGCAACATCGTGAGCGCGGTGGTGCAGAGTGTTACTAGGACTCGAGCCCGGACTATACGAGGTTGTGGTCCAGCGAGTTCGATTATCTGGCGGTATTAGAGCAAGAGCGGCGCGACTCGTGGTTCCGATACCTGAGCCTCCTGTCCCTCAGCCAGGGGCGGAGTATAGAGATTATGGAGAACATTACTGGTTATTGACTAGCATAGTGGTAGGGCAGCACCGACAGGAGCATGTAGCTAACCCTAGAGCCGACAGTTTGAGGATTCGGGATTTTCTGGGTTGTAGTCCACCTGAGTTCTATGGTTCGAGATCTGAGGAGGATCCTCAGGAGTTTATTTGAAAGATACATCAGACTATGCAGGTGCTTAGGGCTTCGGAGATAGAGTCAGTTGTGTTAGCTTTTTACCGGTTATGCGATATTGCGTTGAACTGGTTTGAGTCATGGGAACTGTCTAGGGGTGTGGGTGCTCCTCCAGCTGTTTGAGATGAGTTCACAGAGGCCTTTCTTGATCAATTTTTGCCTCCTGAGATGAGGAGAGCCCGTGTTGATAGGTTCTTGTCATTAAGGCAGAATGGGAGAACCATCAGGGAGTACAACCTGGAGTTTGACTCGTTGGCGGTATCGTGCACTATTGTGGTGACATGGTGATAGAGTTCATCGCTATGTTATGGGGCTAGACCATTATATGATCCTTTGTTGCACAGGAGTGGCCGCCCTTGACCGGTATGGATATTGCGGGGATGCCGACATATGCACGAGGATTGAGGCGGGAGAGAGGACCAACCATACAAGGCCCGGCCAAGAGGCCGGGCAGCGAGGTTCAGGTGATTTTTGGCGAGAGCCTCGGCGGTAAACTAGGTCTACATTTCAGCCGGCACAAAGTGCTCCTTCCCAGTTTTTGGCAGGAGGTTGGATCAGTCGGGTAGTCGGGTGAGTCGAGCTCTGAGTTTGGATCGCGCGTGCACATTGGTTCTAGGCAGTCGGGACCACGCTTCCCTCAGTGTTCACAGTGTGGCCGACATCACCATGGGGAATGTCGTCGTGCTACTGGTGCCTGTTTTACCTGTGGCCGTCAGGGCCATATGTTGAGGGATTGTCCTAGTAGGAGGGTTACAGGTGGGATAGCACAGTCTACTGGATCAGTTGCGGGTTCTTCGCCTTCAATAGCTAGGCAGGGTATTCATACACCGGCGGACCGTGGCAGAGGTCGTGGTGGAACTTCCCAGTTTTAGCGATCCTTTGAACCGCCTATATGATTTCAGGTATATCTTTGACCCTTTAGAGACTTGTATGCATGATAAGGTTGTTGTATGTTTAAGTGTCATGAATGGATAATATTGAGATTATGTACGTATGCTAGAATAAGTTTGAAAGTATGAAAAGATGATCCTTTTAGGCCTTGAATGGGAGTGAATAGTGATGATGCACACTTTGGATTTGTTTCCTCGTTTGGATTATGATGGATGGATATGCATGTGCGGCGTATTAGGGCCATATGTGGCATAATTAGGTTTCACTAAGTGCAGTTTTATGAGACTATGCCGAGGAAGGTTAGATCGAGCTCCGAAAGAACATTCGGGGATGAATATTTTTAAGGGGAGAAGAATGTTACACCCCGTAATTCAAGGACATGTTTAAGAAAATGTACGAAGGAATTAGGACTCTAAAATTGGTACGAAAGAAAGAATTGTTTTTCCGAAGGAAATCTTCCGAACTTCGGAAAGGAAAAATGTTCGTTGATGAGAAATTAGGTTCTCAAAATACATTATTTGAAGAGTATGGAATTTATTAACATTGTGGAAATTTATTTACGTATTTGGTCACGTAGGGCCCACCCGAGAAATTTTACGTTTTGTGAGGCCCACGAGGGTTACAGAATTTTATGAACGAATGGGAGGGCGACACATGTCACCCCCCCCCCCCCATATGGGCCAAGGGTATGATGGTCATTTGACCCAAAGCTAAGATGAGCAAGTCTTGCAACTAGAGCTTGACATATTTGACTAAGTCAAGTGAGCCACTTGACTAGATCTTTAAGTGAAATACATCCAAGCCACACATTTGTATTGATCTTGACCCTCCATATTATTATATAAGCATACTACTAGCAAGACAAGCTTCCCACACTTAAAAAAAATTCAAGAAACTTGTGTGTCTCTTTTGTAGCTCTCGGCTAAGCTCAAGGGAAAGAAGAAAAAAAAATTCGTTTGTTGTTCAATAATCCCAATACTTTAAACCAAAGTTCCTAATGGTATTGTAAGGGTATCTCAATAGAAAGATCCCGGAAAAATGACGTTTTCACGTTAGTCGCAAGGCGAAGCCCTAAAGTGTTCTTCAACTTTGAAGTTGGAAATTGAAGGGAAGTTGTTTGTGAACTTCTAAGGGCTTCAAATAGCGGATTGGAGCGTAAAGGAAAAGAGCTAAGTTTTCTAAGGAGCGACTTTAATCTTGGAGTTATATAAGGGCTTATCAAGGTAACCATCTTGTCGTTTTAATGATTAAGGATTACTTATTGTTGTAGTTATGGATATTAGCAAGCATGAGGTATATATTATGAAGTTTGATAAGTGTTATGGATATTGGAAACCCTAATCCGAAAGTTGCATGATTTGCCTTAAGATTGTAATTCAATTTGGTTATTAGTTTAATCGTCGCATGTTAAGGAAGAGAGGAATTATAGTTGTTAGAGTTGTTTGCGACTATATAACATGTTAGGACGACATTAGGGATTGAAAGGAATTGGAAAGAAATAGATGTTGTTGTTGTCCTTGTTATTGTCGAATATTTCCTAAAGTTATTGGACGATTTTATATTAATGTGGGGCAGAATTTTACACGTCTTGTTAAGGCGTGTAATCCCCTATGGATAGCTGAATTGTTGGGCCTTAAATGTGGCGTGTTTGGTTGTTAAATTCGGGCCTTGAAAAAGGTGGAAAAGTACGTAGAAACAAAGGAAGTGTTGTCCGATTTTCCGTAGAATTTGGTGACTTTACACTTAGAATATTCTACGTTTGAAGCTAGAGGTTAATAGACGTATTATGGCCATTATAGGTTGAAGTACTACGAGTAGCGTATTCTACTTGAAGGGTGGAAAAGGTAGCAAGGTTATAGTACTTTGGAGCATTTTGCTACTTGTCGATAATCGTCGCGAGGTATGTGAACCTCTTCCTCCTTTTGGCATGATCCTACGTATGAAATAGCCATGTGATATTATTTCATGATTCCTTCTACTCTTAGAAGTTAAGAAGTATCCATGTTGTTGATTCTAAGTTAAATGTATGTCTAAGTTATCCTAAGTCCTTACCAAGTCTTATGGGGGATGTTGGTAAGAAGTGTTAGGAAGTTATGAGGTTTGATTTAAAGCTATGTGTCTTGATTTATTTGAAGTAAGTAAGTTGATTTTATGTTTGAAAACGACTTGAATTTATATGTGAAAAGGGGATTGATTTTAAGAGTGGAAGTTATATGATTTTAAAGAGAATAAACTACTTGGTTTTGGAAGTGTACGGAACTTTATTTTTTTCAAGTTATGGGACTTGATTTCTAAAGTGTAGACGACATGATTTTATAAGTATAAGTAAATGGACTTTAAAGAATGTATGTTATGAAGTTTTAAGACTATGAACTTTGATTGTCTTTAAAGGATTATGAAACTTTATTTTTCAAGTTATGGGACTTGATTTCTAAAGTATAAATGACATGATTTTAAAGAGTGTATGCTACGAGGTGTTAAGACTATAAGCCTTGATTTTATAAGTGGGAATGACTTATTTTTTTTTTTAAAAAGTATGGCTTCTTAATTTATTTCAAAAGTTAAGAAGATGGTTTCCAAAAGAGCATGTGACTTGAGCTTTAAAAAGAAAGGAGTTTTATGATTCTTTTTAAGTATGTATGTACGTAGTATTTTTGGGCTTAGTTTCCCTAATGTTGCAAGAATAAAGTGCCTTAAGTTCTCTAAAATTAAAGGTTGTTATAATAGCTTTATGAGAAGTTGTTATGACGACTTAAGAAGAAGTGAAAAAATGGTTTAAAAATGTTATGTAAGGAAAAGATACACCGAGCCTAAAAATAGGTCGGATTATGTTATGAGATACACCGAGCCTACAAATAGGCCGAATTATGTTATGAGATACACCGAGCCTACACATAGGCCGGATTACGCCATATTACCTCGGGCCTACACATAGGCGGTTCGTCATCTTACCGAGCCCCACAAAGGGCGGGCATTATGCTACATGATTCCATGCAAGGCCACGGGCGGACCGTATTATGCTACATGATTCCATGATGCAAGGCCGCGAGCGGGCGGTTATGCTACATGATTCCACGATGCAAGGCCCGAGCGGGCGAATTATGCCACATGATTCATCAGTACACCGTGTCCTGCAAATGGGCCGGATTACGTTATCACGTATGAATAATCAAAGTAAGCTCCCAAATAAGAAGTCCCTCCATAAAGGGTCGGATTATGTTATGTAAGATATGTAAGTTATGTGGAAAAAACTTGATTAAATTCTTAAGTATGTATGTAAGAATATGATGTTAATTTTTATTGAAAAAAGGAAAAGAACGGTTAATATACGATTGATTTCAGGAGTGAAAATGGCACGGTAGGATATGATATTTCATTTTTATACTTGCCCCTTCCATTCTTTTATACAGTTATGATTTGGTTACTGTACCTTATTTCTGTTCCATACTCGGTACATTTCTTGACCCCTTGAGGCTGCGTTCATGCCCGTAGGTGTTAGGTACACAGGTTGGTGATCTTTTCTCTTAGGATCTCTGTTCAGTTTTTGGGAAGAAGCTCCATTCACTCCGGAGGCTTATATTTTGGGTACGGTTTCCCTGATGTTGTAGATTATGTACATTCAGGGGTATGGCAGAGCCCTGTCCCGCTACAGTTGTAATTCTTAGAGGTCTGTAGTCATATCTTGTGGGTTGTTTTGTAAAGAAGAAGGATATAACTGCGTTTGGTTAAGTATATGTATATGTGTCCAGAGAGGTAGCCTTATCGCTAACCTGTTGTTTAATTCTTGTGATTTATTTTATAAGTTTCATGTATGTTCCGCTGATTATCTCTGATGTATACCTGTAAGGGTGCCCAGGTAGGGCACCAGTCGCGGGCCCGGGGTTGGGTCGTGACAGATACGGGCGCCCGTCGCGGCCCTTCGGTTTGAGTCGTTAAAAACTTGGTATCAGAACATGTCTGTCCTAGAGACTACAAGCCGTGTCTAGTAGAGTCTTGTGTATGAGTATGTTGTGCACCATACTTATACGTAGGAGGATGTCTGGCATTTAGGGATGGTTTCTATTCTTTCATCTCGTAAATCGTGTAGTAGAGTTGAGTTTTAAGTATTCGAGTTTAACTCGTGCCTATTACAGTTTCGGTAACACCGACTACCCAAAACGATATGATAATGTTGAAGCCTGTATGACTTATATGATATAGCCGAATTTCTGTGTGGCGGTTATGGATAGGATTCCTATGTAGACATTAGTACACAACATTTGTATCATGCATACATTCATATTAAAGTCTGCTTGGCATGTCGGTGTGACCGAAATAGCCTGATGCCAAGAGGCCGATATTGAAACCCTATGTGGCATGTCTGTGTGACCGATATCAGGTTGTCTATGTGATCGATATAACCTGACGCCTACATAGGTTGTCGTAAAAAGGAAGATTCCCGTGTGGCCAATATTATACCATATTTGCATTGCATACCATTTAGACATATGTATTGGGGTCTCAGAGGTATGTACTTTTAGTCGATTGTTTACGTTTGCGATTATTATTTTCGATTATCTTTGTTATTATGTCTAACATACTCGATTACATCGATCGTCTTGGCGTCTCTTTTACGAGGACGCTGCGTTTCATGCCCGCAGGTTCAGTTAAAAAGAGTGATGGTTCACGCTGGTAGGTTGCTGGTTCAACTGATGTCGGAGCACTCTATTTGTTCCAGAGTTGCAGTCTAGTCTTGGTATGATATTTTGATGTCGAATACTCTTTAGAGGCTTAGAGACAGGTGTTCTGTCGATAGTGATTTTGGCATGGTCACGTATATATGTATAAGTCAGTTTTCTAGTCAAGAGATTTCATAGTCTTTTTCGACTTATCCGTGCTTATTGTGATTATATGGTGATGGTGTACTTTGGGGTACCCGGCGGGTGAAATCCAGGCGCCCGTCGCGGCCCTCCGGTTTGGGTTGTGACAAATTGATATCAGAGCATGTTTGTCCTAGGGAGTCTACAAGTCTTGTCTAGCTGAGTGTTGTGTATGAGTATGTTGTGCATCATACTTATACGCATGAGACTGCCTGACATTTAGAGATGGTTTCTATTATTTCATCTGGTAAATCGTGCAGTAGAGATGAGTTTTAAGAATTCTAGTTTAACTCATGCCTGTTACGGTTTCGATAACACCGATTACCCAAAAAGACTTCGGTTAGTTTATACTCGTAGCCAGTAAATGAGCCATTTCTATCAAGGCGGTTGATACGCCAGAAAGGCAGTAGTATGTAAAAAAGTTTTGAGATTACGAGAAGTTATCTCACGCATATACGAAAGAAATAATACAAAGCTTGGGAAGCGAAAGGTTTGTTTTGGAAAGAGTAAAATAAATGAGGTACTACACACCGGAATACAGAAGTTTGTAAGGATTCACCTTGTAGACCTTATCTTCTATTTTCATGTGATTTTGAATCGGTGAATGTGTTTTTGACTAAGGAATGCGAGTTAGATATATCACCCCAACATTCGATGACGAATGTTTCTAAGGGGGAAGGATGTAACGTCTCATAATTTTGGGCAATAATTTGAGCACCTAAACGAAGGAAATAGACCCGAGTGCGGGGAAAGTTTTGTTATATTTACGTATGCTAATAAAGGAATTAGTTGGAACGCGATCCCGAAATAATTTTGGACGCAACAAGTGTGAAAGTGTGGATTAATAACAATAGTTGTATATCCAAAAAAGAGGTGATGGACTAATGTCATATTACAAATTATGACATTGAGTATAAGAAGGTTTTATAAGTCATGAGGATTTAAGTGAATTGAGATCAAGAATTAATTGTGTGTATAATTGATTAATTGTGAGATTATTAATTAATTGAAGGAGACAAAGTTTAGTGGGTTATACACGTGTGATCTTTAAAGAGGTGGTTTCCATGTTTCTAGATGACTAAGTTTAAGTAGGCTATATGTGTCAGTATGTAGATTAGCTTGTAATGCAAATTTAGAAATAAAAATGGGGGAGGTCGTGAAGCAGAAACCTTCGACACCTAACCATTTCATTTCCATTTTTTTTTTAAACAACTTTCATTAGTTAATTTGGGCAGTGATTATTGGCAATACATATAGTAACAACTTAGTGGCATTTTGTGGATATTAAAGGGCAATTTGGAGACAGTGAATTGCATCAACACTTTTCACGTCAATAACAAATATAATTTTCCCCTATCTGATTCAATTACATGAACAACAATTCATTTTACTCCTCACACGTTCACTTCAGCCCCTATTTTGAAACAACAACAATATTCTACTTTAGCGAAACGTATGTATGTTAAGACAAATTATTTATTTCTTTTGATATGTTCCATGTTATGAAATATAACCGTGGTATTGTTCCATAATTTATTCTACTCCTATAAGTTAAGAATAATCATGCTATTGATTCCTATGCTAAAAGCATGTCTAAATTATTTCTAAGTCCTTAATAAGACATATGAAATAGATGATAATGAGATTCACACTGTCGTCAAAGGTAGTCACCCGTTGTAATTGGAACATTGTATTACCATTCATGCATTTCATTTGCATTGCATTCCTATGTTATCCTAGACCACTGGTGCTACACACACTATTATATATTATATATATGTAGGAGATATGGAAAAAGAGGGTAAGACGTTATATACGCACACCACCTGCATATGTTATAGATTATCATAAAAGAGCACTAAGAGGCCACATATCGAGCCTGTATGGTTAAAATGGATAGGATTCATGTGTGGACATTAGTACACCGCATTTGCATCATGCATAAATTCATATTAAAGCATGTGTGGCATATCTGTGTGACCGATAAGGCTTATCTGTGTGACCAAAATAGCGTGATGCCAAGAAGTCGATATTAAAACCCTGTGTTGCATGTCTGTGTGGCATGTCAGTGTGACCGATATCAGGTTGTCTATGTGACCAATATAACCTGACGCCCACAGAGGCTTTCATGAAAAAGAAGATTCATGTGTGGACAATATTATACCGCATTTGAATTACCTACCATTTAGAATATGTATTAGGGTGCCGAGGTATATCGTTGATCGATTTTTACATTTCACCGATTATTATATTCGATTATCTTTGTTGTTTATGCCTAACATCTCAGTACATCAGTCGTACTGAAATCCCTTTTGGTGGGGGACACTACATTTCATGCCCGCATGTTCAGTTATAAGAGTGATGGTTCACACTGGTTAGGTTGATAGTTCAGTTGATGTCGGAGCATTCTATTTGTTCCAGAGTTGCAGTCTAGTCTTGGTATGATATTTTATGTCGTATAATCTTTAGACACTTGTCTACATGTGTTCTGTGGATAATGGTTTTGTATGGCCTTATCGGCCTTGGTGTGGTCATGTATATATGTATAAGTTAGTTTTCTGGTCAAGAGCTTTCATAATCTTTTTTGGCTTAGTCCGTGCTTATTGTGATTATACGATGATGGTGTGTTTTGGGGTACCCGGCGGGTGAGATCCGGGCGCCCGTAGCGGCCTTCCGGTTTGGGTCGTTACAAACTTTGTATAAGAGCATGTCTGTCCTAGGAAGTCTACAAGACGTGTCTAGTAGAATCTTGTGTATGGGTATGTTGTGCACCATACTTATACGCAAGAGGCTGCCTGACATTTTGGGATGGTTTATATTCTTTCATCTCATAAATTGTGCAATAGAGCTGAGTTTTAAGACTTCGAGTTTAACTCGTGCCTGTTATGGTTTTGGTAACGCCGATTACCCAAAAAGACTTCAGTTAGTTTATTCTCATAGCTAGTAAATGAGCCATTTCTATCAAGACGGTTGATACGCCAGAAGGGCAGTAGTATTTAAAAAAGTTTCGAGATTATGCATATACGAAAGAAATATTTCAAAGCTCGAGAGCGAAACGTTTGTTTTGAAAAAGTAAAATAAAGGAGATATTACACACCAGAATACAGGAGTTTGTAAGGATTCACATTGTAGACCTTATCTTCTATTTTCATGTGATTGTGAAGCGGTGAATGTGTTTTTGACTATGGGATGCGAGTTAGATATGTACCCAACATTTGAGGACGAATGTTTCTAAGGGGAGAAAGATGTAACGTCTCATAATTTTGGGCAATAATTTGAGCACCTAAACGAAGGAAATAGACTCGAGTGTGGGGAGAGTTTTGTTATATTTACGTACACTAATAAAGGAATTAGTATACTAGGAACGCAATCCCAAAATAATTTTGGACGCAACAAGTGTGACAGTGTGGATTAATAACAATAGTTGTATATCCAAAAAAGAGGTGATGGACTAATGTCATATTACAAATTATGACATTAAGTATAAGAAGATTTTATAAGTCATGAGGATTTAAGTGAATTGAGATCAAGAATTAATTGTGTGTACAATTGATTAATTATGATATTATTAATTAGGTGGAGGGGACAAAGTTTAGTGGGTTATACACGTGTGATCTTTAAAGAAGGGGTTTCCACATTTCTAGATGACTAAGTTTAAGTAGGGTATAAGTGTCAGTGTGTAGATTAGCATGTAATGCAAATTTAGAAATAAAAAGGGGGGAGGTCGTGAAGCAGAAATCTTCGACACCTATCCATTTCATTTGATTTTTTTAAACGCATTTCATTAGTTAATTTGGGCAGTGATTATTGGCAAAACGTGTAGTAACAACTTAGTAGCATTTTGTGGATATTAAAGGGGAAATTTGGAGGCAGTGAATTGCAGCAACACTTTTCACGTCAATAGAAAATATAATTTGCCCCTATCTGATTCAATAACATGAACAGCAATTCATTTTACTCCTCACACGTTCACTTCAGCCCCTATTTTGAAACAACAACAATATTTTGCTACTTTCAATTTAGCAAATTGAAGGTATGTTAAGACAAATTATTTCTTCCTTTTGGCATGTTCCATGTTATGAAATATAACCGTGGTATTGTTCCATAATTTATTCTACACCTAGAAGTTATGAATAATCATGTTATTGATTCCTATGCTGAAAGCATGTCTAAATTGTTTCTAAGTCCTTAATGAGACATATGAAAAAGATGATAATGAGATTCACAGTGTCGTCAAAGGTAATATGTCACCCATTGTAATTGGAACATGGTATTACCATTCATGCATTTCATTTGCATTGCATTCCTATGTTAACCTGGAACACTGGTGCTACACACACTATTATATATTATATATATGTAGGAGATATGGGAAAAGAGGGTAAGGCGTTATATACGCACACCACCTGCATATGTTATATATTATCATAAAAGAGCACTAAGAGGCCACATATCGAGCCTGTGTGGTTAAAATGGATAGGATTCATGTGTGGACATTAGTACACCGCATTTGCATCATGCATAGATTCATATTAAAGCATGTGTGGCATATCTGTGTGACCGGTAAGGCTTGTCTGTGTGACCGAAATAGCTTGATGCCAAGAGGCCGATATTAAAACCACGTGTGGTATATCTGTGTGGCATGTCAGTATGACCAATATAACCTGACGCCCACAGAGGTTGTCATAAAAAGGAAGATGCATGTGTTGACAATATTATACCGCATTTGAATTACATACCATTTAGACATATGTATTAGGGTCTCAGAGGTATGTACTGTTGATCAGTTGTTTCTGTTTCACTGATTATTATATTCCAGTTATGCTGTTGTTTATGCCTAACATCTCAGTACATCGATCAAATCGAAATCCGCTTTTAAGTGGGGACACTACGTTTCATACGTGAGTTCGATTATAAGAGTGATGGTGCACACTGGTATGTTGATGGTTCAGCTGATGTCGGAACACTCTATTTGTTCCAGAGTTGCAGTCTAGTCTTGGTATGATATTTTATGTCGTATAATCTTTAGACGCTTGTCTACATGTATCATGTGGATAGTGGTTTTGTACCTTGGTGTGGTCATGTATATATGTATAAGTTAGTTTTCTGGTCAAGAACTTTCATAATCTTTTTCGGCTTAGTCCTTGCTTATTGTGATTATACGATGATGGTGTGTTTTGGGGTACCCGGCGGGTGAGACCGGGCGCCCGTAGCGACCTTCTGGTTTGGGTCGTTACAAACTTGGTATAAGAGCATGTCTGTCCTAGGGAGTCTACAAGCCGTGTCTAGTAGAGTTTTGTGTATGGGTATGTTGTGCACCATACTTATACGTAGGAGGCTGCCAGACATTTAGGGATGGTTTCTATTCTTTCATCTCATAAATTATGCAATAGAGCTGAGTTTTAAGAATTCGAGTTTAACTCGTGCCTGTTATGGTTTTGGTAACGCCGATTACCCAAAAAGACTTCGGTTAGTTTATTCTCACAGCTAGTAAATGAGCCATTTCTATCAAGGCGGTTGATACGTCAGAAGGGATGTACTATGTAAAAAAGTTTCGAGATTATGAGAAGTTATCTTACGCATATACGAAAGAAATATTTCAAAGCCCGAGAGCGAAACGTTTGTTTTTGAAAAAGTAAAATAACAGAGTTATTACACACCAGAATACAGGAGTTTGTAAGGATTCACATTGTAGACCTTATCTTATATTTTCATGTGATTGTGAAGCGGTGAATGTGTTTTTGACTATGAGATGCGAGTTAGATATGTCACCCCAATATTTGAGAATGAATGTTTCTAAGTGGAGAAAGATGTAACGTCTCATAATTTTGGGCAATAATTTGAGCACCTAAACGAAGGAAATAGACCCGAGTGTGGGGAAAGTTTTGTTATATTTACGTACGCTAATAAAGGAATTAGTATACTAGGAACGTGATCCCGAAATAATTTTGGACGCAACAAGTGTAACGATGTGGATTAATAACCTTGTGTGGCATATGTGTGTGACCGATATCAGGTTGTCTGTGTGACCGATATAACCTGACGTCCACAGAGGCTGTCATTAGACAATGCATACCATTTAGACATATGTATTAGGGTCTCAGAGGTATGTACTGTTGGTCAGTTATTTCTGTTTCACTGATTATTATATTCCAGTTATGCTGTTATTTATGCCTAATATACTCAGTACATAAGTCGTGCTGACGTCCCTTTTGTTGGGGGATGCTGCGTTTCATGCTCGCAGGTTCAGTTAAAAAGAGTGATGGTTTCACGCTGGTAGGTTGTTGGTTCAGCTGATGTCGGAGCACTCTATTTGTTCCAGAGTTGCAGTCTAGTCTTGGTATGATATTTTGATGTTGTATACTCTTTAGAGGTGTAGAGACAGGTGTCCTGTGGATAGTGGTTTTGTATGGCTTTATAGGCCTTGGCGTGGTCATGTATATATGTATAAGTCAGTTTTCTGATCAAGAGATTTCATAATCTTTTTTCATCTTAGTCCGTGCTTATTGTGATTATATGGCGATAGTGTATTTTGGGTACTCGGCGGGTGAGATCCAGGCGCCCGTCGCGGTCCTCCGGTTTGAGTCGTGACAAAATTGGTATCAGAGCATGTCTGTCCTAAGGAGTCTACAAGCTGTGTCTAGTAGAGTCTTGTGTATGTGTATGTTGTGCTCCATACTTATAAGCAGGAGCCTTCCTGACATTTAGGAACGGTCTCTATTCTTTTATCTCGTTAATCGTGCAGTAGAGCTGAGTTTTAATAATTTGAGTTTAACTCGTGCCTGTTACGGTTTTGATAACGCCGATTACCTGTTACACCCCGTAATTCAGGTCATGCTATGAGAACGTACGACAGGAGTTAAGATTTAAAATTTTAGAAAGATAGGTTGTCAGAAGAATTCGGACAGGTTTTAGTCAACTTTGGAGCGGCATATCTCCTAGTTCATCCAGAGTTTGTAGGTGTTTCTAAGGCCTAGCATGTAGTATGTTGAGTCTAGTTTCCAACGCAACCAACTGTTCGTCGATAGGACATCGGAGTAGAAAGTTATGGGAGTTACGAGTTGGTCGTGATCGGCAATGTAAAGCAACATCGGTCAGGGGCCACAGCGCCGCGGCGCCGGATAAACTGAGAAACGCTGAAGAAAGCGCGCGGACAACAGGGCATGGCGCGAGAAGTTGAAGGGTTGCAGAGGTTTCAGCCTTGCACAAGCGAGTTTTGGCGGAGCGAGGAAAATCAGATATTTTCTTTTAAAAAGGCCATTGGAGGGTGACAAGTGTCCCCCCCCATCTGATTTTTGCATGTCCTATTTATTGACCAAGTCTTGAAGACTTGGTCATTCTTCAAAGCTCATTCTTCTCTCTAAAAAGCTCTTCCCTCTCTCTAAAATTCCTCTCCCTTCTCTCTAGAAATTCAAGAAGAAACCTAAGCCTAGAGAAATTCTGAAAAGGTGGCAAGGAGGAAACATGTTGACAAGCTTGTAGGAGGATTGTGGGAAGAAGACAAGTGGATTTTGTTGGACTAATTTGGGGTAAGCTCTAAGGTAACAATCCTTTCTCTTTTGCTAGTAAATTGGATTGCATGTGTGGAAGAAAGGACTTATAGTTGTCAATATTACCTTTAGATGTATTGCAAGTAGAAGTTGGATAAGAATTTGGATTAAAAAGGAATTGGATAAGAAATTATGTTGTTATACCTCAAAAATTGCCAAATTGGATTTTGTAGTTTGTACTAGTTGTTGTATATTGTGGGGCAGAATTTTACACGTCCAAGTTAGGCGTGTAATCCCCTTTGTGTTGATTGGATTGTTGAGCCTTAAAAGTGGCGTGTTTGGTTATTGAATTCGGCCTTGAAAAGGGTGGAAAAGTATGTAGAAACAAAGGAAGTGCTGTCTAATTTTCCGTAGGAAATAAGGGACTTTACATTAGAATAGTCTACGTTGAAGCTTGGAGCTAATAGACGTATTATGGTCATTATAGGTTGACATCTACGGACGACATATTGGACTTGGCGAGTGGGTTAACGGAGGTATGTGGAAACTTTCTTATCTCTTGAGCATGAGTAGTTATAACTATATAGTACGGTAGACGTACGTGATTTAAATGAAGTTAATCCATTTGTTATACTTGACTTGTTTTAAGAAAATGTCTAAGTTGGTTGGGTTAAGGAGTTAACTCACTTGTTCTTGAGGAATGGTTTATTCTAATAAGGTAGACAAGGATTTTCTTGACATGAAAAAGTATAGAATACTTGGTGGGGAAGTATTGGGTATTGAACTTATTCTAAAGATAAGAGACCTGATTTTTAAGTTAAGAAACTTGTTTTCTAAAGTTATGAGACGTGAAGTATTTTGAAAACTGTGTAAACTGATTTGAAGTATACGTCTCTTGGTTAATAAAAGAACGAAATTGTTTGAGATATAAGGAGTTATAACGGCTTTATGGGAAGTTAGTTATAACGGCCTTATGAAAGGATAAGAATGTCTTAATTTTTAAAGCATAAAGTTAGTATAACGGCTTTATGGGGAGTTGGTTATAATAACTTTATGGAAGGTTAAAGAGTGAGTTTTTCTTGAATAAGGTAAACATAGATGAAAGAATTGAAACTAAGAAGGGCAATTCGATTTAAAGGCATCAATTGCTTAACGTCTAAATGAGGGTCACTTGAGTGAGAAGCCCGACACATATTTCTAAAAGTATAGTGACTAGTTTGAAATGTAGATAAGTCTTGATACTACGGGTGATAGTATCTTGGGGTCTTATTTGAAAAAGGGGATCTTTGGAAAGAATAGAAGTATATAGTACTTTGGGTTGAATTTCCCCGGAATTGTTAAGTGGTATGAAAAGTGCCTTAAAGTCATAAAAATGAGATCCATTTTGTATATTAATGAAAGTCTAAAGAAGTTATGAAGTTTACTTGGACGTACCGACAGTGATGTGGGATTCCACGGGTATGTTTCCATTGTCGTAGTATGAGCTTACTTGGACGTACCGACAGTGATGTGGGATTCCACGGGTATGCTTCCATTGTCGTAGTATGAGCTTACTTGGACGTACCGACAGTGAGGTGGGATTCCACGGGTATGCACCTTGGACATGCTTACGATGAGGGATTCCGAGGCATGCAATATGAGTTTACCTGGACGTACCGACAGTGATGTGGGATTCCACGGGTATGCTTCCATTGTGGTTGATCCTTGGACATGCTTACGATGAGGGATTCCGAGGCATGCACCTTGGACATGCTTACGATGAGGGATTCCGAGGCATGCGACCAGGATGCGGGTTAAATTCCCGGATACGATTATTACCCCATGGACTAGCTCCCCATGAAGTCATGTACCCGAGATGAGGGATTCCACGGGCATGAGATATATATATATATACATGTGTTGCATGTGTGTACGCCGACATTGAGGTATGATGCCACGGGCGCGTCACCTGGTTAGCTTTTATACCTAGCGATCGTCAGTGATGGGGGATCCCACGGGCGCGTTTCGATGTTTGAGGGATGGTGTTCATAGCCCTGGTGTGACTATGGTTCATATGTTGAGACAGGCTGTACAGGGTAAAACTGACTTTCATTACTCTCACTTCGGTAAGGCACAATGTACTGTTAATTGGGTATCATACATGTCATCAGCTTTATTTTTAGACTATTATGTTTTAAATTACAGTACTTTCAGTTTTACATACTTGGTACATGTTGTACTGACCTCCTTCGGGGGGCTGCGTTCATGCCGCAGGTTGAGGTGCGTAGCTTGCTGATCCGCACTCTTAGGATCAACGTTCGGTTCTGAAAGCTCCGTTTCTCGGAGGCTTTGTCTTTTGGTACGGTACCCTGAAGTTGTAGACTTTTGTACATTCAGGGGTATGGCGGGGCCCTGTCCCGTCACAGTTGTTTTGTAAACTCTTAGAGGTCTGTAGTCATATGTTGTGGGTCATTGTAAAAAAAAGAAAAAAAAGGATTTGAGGTAACTGCTTTTGGATTTGTATATATATCCCGAGAGGTAGCCTTATCGGCTAACCTAATATTTATTTCATTGTTAAGTTTACGTATGTTCCGCTGATTATCTCTGATGTTTACCTGAGAGGGTGCCTGGTAGGGCACGTCATGGCGAGGTTGGGTCGTGATAAAAGTGGTATCAGAGCAGTTAGTCCTCGGAAAGTGTCTACAGACCGTGTCTAGTAGAGTCTTGATTATCGGTGTGTTGTGCACCACATCTATAATCAGGAGGCTGCAAGATATTTAGGATTTGTTTCCATTCTTTTACTCTAAGATCGTGCAATAGAGCTGTGTTATAGGTTGAACCCTCGACATATTTTTATATATCGATTATGCCTCACGCAAGGCAACGCGGCGAGAAGGGCAAAGCGGTGAGAGCCGCAAGTAGAGCCGAAGAGGTTACGAGGCACATGCCCGATCTTTACTTGGTGATGTTTGGACGGCGAGTTCCACGACGTCGCCCGGCCAGCGAGTTCGAGCGGCTACTAAGACCACGGTACTGAGCCTCGATTTACGTAGAAGCGGTATAGGATTACGGAGAGCATATCGGGTTGTTGACTAGCATTGTGGCGAGCGGCGCCGCGAGGCGTGCTAACCTGAGCCAAGCAGTTTAAGGATTTAGGACTTTACGAGTTGTAATCCACCGAGTTCTATGGGTCGAAGTGCGAGAGGATCCTCGGGAGTTCATTCAGCGGTCGCGGACTATGCAGTGCTTAGGGCCTCAGAGACGGAGTCCGTTGTGTTAGCTTCTTACCGGTTACGCGATATTGCGTTGAACTGGTTTGAGTCGTGGGTGTTGTCTAGAGGTGTGGGTGCTCCTCCAGCTGTTTGGGATAAGTTCACGGAAGCCTTCCTCGGTCACTTTTTGCCCCCTGAGACGAGGAGAGCCCGCTTGGATAGGTTCTTGGCATTGAGACGGAATGGGAGGACCATCGTGAGTACTGACACAGGTTTGACTCATTGGCGGTATCGCCACTATTGTGGCGGGCGAGTTCACCGTATGTGATGAGGCTAGCCGTTATATGGTTCTGCATGCACAGGAGTAGCTCTTGACGGTATGGATATTGCCAGGATGCGGCGTATGCACGAGAGGATTGAGGGAGAGTGAGGGCGGCCAGTCGGCCAGCCCAAGAGGCGGGGCGGGGTTTGAGGATAGCTTCGTGGTGGGCGGCCTCAACATCGAGCTAGGTCTACATTTCGCCGACGAGTGCCCTTCCCGGTCTTCCGGGTGGTTTGACCGGGGATATTGAGGCGGTCGAGCTCGGCGGCGGGTTCGCGGTGTCGAAGATAGTGGCGCGAGGCCACCTTTGCCTCGGTGTGGTCGCGTGGTAGATCTCATTTGGGAGTGTCGGACTAGGTCGGCGACTTGTTACGCTTGCGGCAGCAGGCCATTTGGCGAGTGTCGACCGAGGGTGACATCGGTGGGATGGCGATCTATTGGATCGATTGCGGGTTCTTCACCTTCATAGCTAGGAAGGATGTTCATGCACGGCGATGCGCGAGTCGTGGTAGCGATTCGATTTTAAGCGGTCCTTTGACCCGCCTATGTGATGTCAGGTATATCTTTGACCCTTTAGAGATTAGTATGCATGATAGGATTGTTGTATAATTTAGTGTCATGAACGGAGGATTTTTTTTTTTTTTAGGTAAATGCAAATATTATTACTAATAACGGAAATAAAGATGGCTACAATCAGTCATTGAGGGTTCTCAATCCTCAACGTTATGCAAACAAGAAATGGGGGAGGGGAGCAGTGGTCACTCAAAGGTGCCATTACAAGAGGGGATAAGATCATAATAGATTTAAGTCCTTTTGATTCTAGACAAGGACTTGTAAAGATTCCTACATAAGTTTCCTACGTTGAATTAAAACTCCTTGCACGCTTAGTAAGTGCATTAGATGCATTCGTTGGGGAATTCAAGAGTAGTGCACTATTGGGAAAGGTTGCCATAAATGGCTCAAGTCGTTTGGCATTAAATGTTCCATTGGCCGAGACCAAATGAGAGGTCTTAGGCGAATTGGAAAAGAGTGTCCCCGATTTCCACATAAGTTGATCTTCCAAGACTTGATTGAAGAGTAGTCCGCCGGATCCGTAGCCATCAAGTTTCAAGCCTCTTTTGACGAGTTGCCTCTTTGGTTTCATGACCTTTGAATTCATTAGAATAGGTGACCGCCGGTTCTCTCACCCTTATCAATTTCGATGTCCCATTGAATGAGATGTTTCCTTGGTTCTCTCGCAATTAAATGCCCCAAATTACCAAGTCTCGTTAGAAAGGTAGGCTGTTGACTTCCACACGATTTGTACTACCAAGAACCATGGGAAATGAACCATCATGGGCTCTACATTCTTTGCAAAGACCCCAGGCTGCGGCCATGACCCACGACCACCAACGTGACCAATCAGTGACCATGACCACCCCCGACCCTCGCGACCGGAACCACCTCTTGATCTTCCATCACCCATGCCCACCCATGCGACCCGTCATACCCTCGAGAAGGGGTGGGGCTTGAAACGCAACATTTGCATTCTCGATGTCCGTGGGAAAAGAAGTCCCGGCGGCTTCACCAACCTTTGAATGATGCCCGTGGACATGAACACGACCCATGACCACCGTCGACCGCCATCGACCTGGATCATCCACTGACCGTTTCATCTCCGACCTCCGTGTTGCGGTCGGAAAACAACTATAAGCCACACGATTATCGCTTCATAAGATTACCCTCCATCAGTGACCCATGGATTCCATCCACAACGCGGACCACTATCACGACCCTCTTGCAACCGGGACCCCACCATACCCACTCTTTGACCGGGATCTCTATCAAGATCCGAGACCATCCGGTGTCAAAAGTTGTTTGAAGAGTAATCCGCCGAATCCGTAGCCATCAAGTTTCCAAACCTCTTTTGACGAGCTGCCTTTGGTTTCGTAACCTTTGAATTCATTAGAAGAGTTGACTCTTCGGTTCTCACCTTTTCAAGTTTCGATGTCCCATTGAATGAGATGTTTCCTTGGTTCTCTCAGCAATTAAATTCTCCAATTTACCAAGTCTCGTTTGAAGGGTAGGCTGTTCGACTTCCACACGATTTGAATTACCAAGAACCATGGGAAATGAACCATCATCCGGCACTTCTGAGGCCGCCAGGTTGCAGCCATGACCCATGACCACCAACGTGACCGTCGACCAGCTGACCACCCGCCGACCCTCGCCCGACCGAGACTAACCTTGAGACCCGCTTTTACCTTGGCATCTAAAGTGCACGGAAAAACCCCTTTGTACTCGAAACCAAGGATCGGCGATCCAGGTTCAAACCACAAATCAAGAACATCAACACCACCCTCGCATGACGGGACCACCCTCCATACCAGCTTTCGACGCGATCCCCATCAAGATCCGCGACCCCACGTAGTCGAAGAGCAGTGGAACGCGTGCGCTTTCCGACTTCCAGTGCGGAAGCGACTTTGGACTTAAACACTATGAAACGGTGACCCGTAGGTTTCAACCACAACTCCTTATCACCATCACAACCATCCTGCAACCGGGACCACCCTCCTTTGCATTAGACCGGAAATCCGTCAGGCGTAAACCTTCGATTTCAAGTTGTACAAGGAACACGGTGTGGTTGCACGGAAGGTTGAGAGAATCCAAGGCTGCGTCCACAACCCAAGACCACCGCGACCCTCTTGCACACCAAGATCACCCTCGACTGCTAACAACCTGACATCCACGTCGAATACTCCACAATATTCGAGAAAGCAGCCGCGTAAGCTACCACAGAAATGCAAACTTCAAATTCATATCTTGAATCTTGTAATCTTGAACAATCAAAATAATTTCTTTCATTCTTTTGGCTGAAATCTTTGTATTCTTTCTCATGGCTAGAAGGAAGATACTTTATTCTATAACAAATCAATTAGAGTGAACATGAAATGTAGAAGGGAGACGTAGAAGAGCAACTAGGAAAAAATGTTGAGAGCATTTTCGCCTAGTGAGAGAAACATCTCTCTAACTCTTCCAATTGTCCCCGGATATGAACGGAGGATATTGAGACTATGTACATGTGATAGAATAAGTTGGTAGATACGAACAGGCAATCTTGTTAGGCCGTGAATGGGAGTAAGTGGTGATGGTTCACACTTTGGATTCGTTTTCCTGTTTGACTTACGATGAATGAATATTCGTGTGCGATATCTTAGGGTCACAAGTGGCATAATAGGGTCCCATTAAGCATAAAGTACGGGGATGTACCGGGGAATATTAGATTGGCTCCAAAAGAACATTCGGGGACGAATGTTTCTAATGGGGGGAGAATGTTACACCCCGTAATTTAGGTCATGCTATGAGAACGTACGACAGGAGTTAAGATTTAAAATTTTAGAAAGATAGGTTGTCAGAATGATTCGGACAGGTTTTAGTCAACTTTGGAGCGACATATCTCCTAGTTCATCCAGAGTTTGTAGGTGTTTCTAAGGCCTAGCATGTAGTTCGTTGAGTCTAGTTTCCAATGCAACTAACCGTTCATCGATAGGACACCGGAGTAGAAAGTTATGGGAGTTACGAGTTTAGTGCGCGATCGGCGATAAAGCAACATCGGTCGGGAGCCCGCAGCGCGGCCGGATGCATGGCCGCGGCGCCGGATAAACTGAGAAACGCTGAAGAGGCAGCGCCGCGGCGCCGGAAGTTCTGAAGGGTTGCAGAGGTTTAAGCGCCGCGGCGCCGAGGCGGAGTTTTTGGCGAAAAACTGAGGAAAATGAGATATTTTCTTTTAAAAAGGCCATGGGAGGGTGCCAAGTGTCCCCCCCATCTGATTTTTGCATGTCCTATTTATTGACCAAGTCTTGAAGATTGGTCATTCTTCAAAGCTCCTTCTTCTCTCTAAAAAGCTCTTCCCTCTCTCTAAAATTCCTCTCCCTTCTCTCTAGAAATTCAAGAAGAAACCTAAGCCTAGAGAAATTCTGAAAAGGTGGCAAGGAGGAAACATGTTGACAAGCTTGTAGGAGGATTGTGGGAAGAAGACAAGTGGATTTTGTTGGACTAATTTGGGGTAAGCTCTAAGGTAACAATCCTTTCTCTTTTGCTAGTAAATTGGATTGCATGTGTGGAAGAAAGGACTTATAGTTGTCAATATTACCTTTAGATGTATTGCATGTAGAAGTTGGATAAGAATTTGGATTAAAAATGAATTGGATAAGAAATTATGTTGTTATACCTCAAAAATTGCCAAATTGGATTTTGTAGTTTGTACTAGTTGTTGTATATTGTGGGGCAGAATTTTACACGTCCAAGTTAGGCGTGTAATCCCCTTTGTGTTGATTGGATTGTTGAGCCTTAAAAGTGGCGTGTTTGGTTATTGAATTCGGCCTTGAAAAGGGTGGCAAAGTATGTAGAAACAAAGGAAGTGATGTCCAATTTTCCGTAGGAAATAAGGGACTTTACATTAGAATAGTCTACGTTGAAGCTTGGAGCTAATAGACGTATTATGGTCATTATAGGTTGACATCTACGGACGACATATTGGACTTGGCGAGTGGGTTAACCGGAGAGGTATTGTCACGACCCGAAACTGGGCCCGTGACTGGTGCCTTACCCCGGGCACCCTAGTGACACAACATCAGAGTAATCAGCGGAACATAAAACAATACATGAAATGACAGAAGTATAAACAATGAAATAAGAAGACAAAGCAACCAAAAGCGGTTACCGGTATATATATAAACAACCACTTTTACAATTGAGCAGCTTAATCCTTTTACAAACCACGCCTACAGCGGTACTCTGGACCTCTAAGAATGATACGACAACAATGGCGGACAGGCCGCCAAACCCACGAATGTAAACACTCACTACGACGGACTATACCATCGATAAGCCTCCGAGAAGCGGAGCTTCCCAACGCCGAACTGTGACCACGAGAGCTAGGATCAACGATGGTGTACCTCAACTGCGGCATGAGCGCGGCCCCAGGAGGTCAAGACAACAGTGCAGCACGTGAAACTAAAAATACTGTAAATGAAATCATAATAGTCTATAAAGCAGGAGACATGTATGATAAGCAAACTACAGTCCACAACAAATAGCAGTCATGTCAAGACGAGGACTCACGCCTCAAAGTTATCACAATAAAACCGTGCGGGGCAAGAAATGCGAAGGCATAGCCGACTACTAAGGCCAGCGATGCCAAAAATACCACAAAGCGTATCCCGAGGTCTTTCTAGACCGCATCACGATCGGGCCGCCACTCACCCGCAATATCATATGCGCGTCTATTCTGGAACTCGCGACTCCGCATAGGTCACACACGCGGACCGCGTGAGGTATTCCTCGAATCATGGTCCCGCATCACGCTGAGGTATACCGCGTGAAGCGGCCAGCCACCGGTATCGCCTAGGCTCCCGCAACCCGCATAGTCTCAAAGACCGCATAGTCTCAACAGACCGCATAGGAATCCGCGTCGGGCTAAACACTGAATGATCAAATCCTGGAGCTACCGCGCTCGCGTAGTCACGAGGACCGCATAGCCGTAAAGACCGCGTCAAGGGTGGCAAGCCCTCGGTATAATAAGTCAAGGGGGTATGTGATACAATAACGATCTGGGCTTAACGCTTAACAACGTAAGCACAACGAGTGACCCTCACATAATAATCACAAGATACTAACACACGTAGCATCCTAACATGCTTACTTATCAAGTCAACAAGAAAGTATTACAAGGCTATCACAAACCAATACAATCAAGTTATTCACACAAGGTACTTACTACTAACAAGTTCGGGTACCTATCCCCAAAGCACTTCATATATTAAATCTTTACAAGATACGTTACTTCACAAAAACCACACAATACCAGTAGTATATGAACATAGAGTGATTATCTTTTTAAAGTAAATCAATTACTTCTCTTTGTAAAATCAAGTAGCAACATTCTTTTCCAATGTTTAAGTTTGCCTAATTTCCAATATTCAAGTTTCTCATTTTAGAAAGGTTTCGTAGTTCATAGTCTTATTCATTTAAGAATATAATTCTCCTTTAAACAATCTGAGAAACCTAAGCCTTATATGTGAGTAGGATATTCTTGTTTATTACAATCTTATTACAGCAGCCATGATCTAGGAAATATCATTTTGTCTCATCTTAGCTTCATGCAGATGGAAGTTTCTCTTGGTTTTAATAATACTTAATTAGTCAAAACATTTCCTTTTATTAATGCCGCAGTGGTTTGTCGATACATTACGATTTAGAAATCAAGAAAACATTCTTAAGCCGTTATACCTAACTTCCCATAAAGCTAGTATAACTCTTAAGTTTTCACAAACCAAGTATTACTTCTTTCAAAATGATTCAAAATCTTTTGAAATACTTCAAGTTCTTTATTAACACATAACAAGCGATTATAGTTCAAATCGATTACCTTTTAAAACCACATGTATTTTCTTACCAAAGATAAAGTTATAACCAACTTCCCATAAAGCGTTATAACACTTTATGTTTTAAACCAATCAAATACATTTAGCACATGACGTCTACCGTACTACATAGTTCACACGTATCATGCTAGAAGAGATAGGAAGAGGTTCACATACCGCGCGGCAGTATCGACTAATAGCAAAACGCTCAAGTACTTCCAACGTCGGCTACTCCTAGGCCAAGTAGATCGCGCCATCGTAGTACTTCAACCTCGATAAGCCCATAATTATCCGTGTTAAAAGTCGATCCTTAGCAATGTTTCGCTCTACTCGGTGCTCGACCCGCTCCAACAACCCTTAGAAGTTCTACTCAACTTCTTAATAATACTCCAACCAACTATGGAGATTTTCCTTAGGGTTCAGTTTAGTGATCAAGGAAGGTATAATAGTATTTACGGGCTTTTCAGATAGGTATAACCTTAGAATACTACAAGGTATTGGCTAAGGAAATTTGGGCATTATAACAATACTTTGAGAGTATTTCTACCAAGAGAGAGGGTATTTATACGAAACACTAGGCTAGGGGGTACCCACGGCCACACCACAAAGGAGAGTGGAGGCTCTCGCCACTAGGGCCTATCTAGGGAGGGCTCTTGGACGAGAGTCAAACAAGAGGAGAGGAGGACTTCAACACTTAGGAAATATTTGGAATGGATGAAGAAGTTCATCAACCTTAGAGGGTATTTATAAACAAGCCAAGGCCAACCAATGGCCAAGATCTAGCCAAGTGCCTAGCAAGTGTAGGGCCAAGATTCACCCATGTGTCCTTAACCAACTAACACACAAAATATCCTACCAACTCCACCTCTTCATTTCGTCCAAACCGATCCTTCAAGTCCGCCAATGGGAGGGTGCCAAGTGGCGCCTCTCGTTGTCCAACACGTTTCGTCTCTGAAAATCCGCAAAAATTAAAAATGACATAGCCGAAATTCCCTACGAAGTCGTGGAAAACGTTTCGTCGAAAAACGACTCTAAACGGGTGTTGTGTACAAAATTAATTTCGGCCAAGCCTTACTAAAATTTCAAATTTCTACGTACATACTCTGGAAATACGGGGTATAACATTCTCCCCTCCTTAGAAACATTCGTCGAATGTTCCTTCTAAGTCTTAAAACAAGCGTCGCCAAGATAGTCTTCACTACTATACTTATGAGAACAATCCTTGCCACACATGGCCATAGAACAACCGCACAAATACCACATCTAAGCCCACGAGGAAAACACCTCTAATCATCACCTATGCTCGCCATACAGCTCGCTTCTCTCTTTACTCGTAGATACCACTTTGTCACTTTGTCGCGAGCCTTGCTCGACGACCCAACAAATGGTACCGGCCTGCGATCCACGAGGTTGTCGTACATTCGAACTCTTACCATTTACGTCTATCGCTTGATATCAAAACTTCGGGGTTACTATCCTAACGCGGTCATCATTAATCGGGAACACTGGATGGAGTCTCGATACTTTCCCGATCATAACAATCTGAAAGATCGGACGTCTTGCCTCTAAGTCGGACGGCAATTGCTAACATATAGGCAACCCGCCTATTCTTCACATGAACTCAAAAGGGCCCAAAGTAACTCGGGCTAAGTTCCTCTGTTTCCCAAAATTCGCCACACCAATCCGGGTGGTACCTTCAAGAAGGCCGTCGGCACAACTCAAGCGTCGCCGCCGCTTATCCGCACGATATCTCCGAGTGCCGAACCTCTTCTAGCCAAGCTTCACTATCCGCGATGCTGGAACAAGCTCGCACTATCGAACGCCAACATCGAACCAATCGACCAAGAACTTACACTTCCGCCTTACAAGGCTTCATAAGGTGACATCCGAACACGAAATGGTAGCTTAAACGCTCCTCTACAGAGACAACGGTCCCACAACTACCCCGAAGTCCACACCGCCCGGCGGCGAATGCGACCGAGACTGCTGAGTTCTTAGCACATGCTTAGTAAAACTCCCGAAACAAAAACAGCCGTAACACGGCTCCACATGCGCCATAAGGTGAAGGTAGGCACCGTGCAGCCTTACAACCTTCCGTTAAAACAATCGCCGAGTGAACGGTCCCGACCGAAGAACACGCGATGGGCTGCCCCCATCGCCCAACCGGTCGAACGCGTCCACGAACTTCGCACGGTCAACTAAACTTGGACCTAACACCCTCACAACCCTAACACAAGGCGGGACCACCCCAACCAGACTTCACCACCAAAACTACGCGGGTTGACCCGCAACGGGGCCCCAACCCGACCCGGCAACGCGCAAAATACTAGCTCCCCGATCCGGAACAATCTCACTAAACACGTTACGAAAAACCTAGCGGTCTTCTTAGCTCAACTACCCCCTTTCATTTCACACTACTTAGGGACCTATCCCAACGTAGCTCACGTGCACTATGCACTCCAATAAGGATCAAACACAACACTACACCTTTACATCGAGATGGCCTTACCTCTAAGGTCTCTACGTATAAAACTCTAAGGTTCACACTTTTCTATCCCCCAAATCTTACTTGGTTAGCTAACCAAGATTTCTAATCACAACATTAACCCTCTGCTATCAAAACATAGCACTTATGATATACCCATCTTATCACACATGAACTCTGAGGTTAAAGATCTATCTGTAACTCTTGTTTCATTCCCTTAGTCGTTCTAATCAAACGCCTGCGTAGGCGTAAACAGGAAGGTGACGAACTACCCACCTGATCAAGGCAAAGTCCTCTACTAGGTCACTCTCTCGACACATGGCTCGACGGCCGCAGTACAACAAGTACCAACTAAAGACGACATTCCGGGATGACGTGCATGCATCTGTGACCGGAAGCCACGAGTTGACCCAACTCTGCATACTCCGAACGCCCCGAAATCCGTGGAAGACCACTGCGACCGGTGGAGGTGCATAATCTAATCTGGTGGTGGCGACTCGCCTCGAAAGTTACCAAAGGACCTTCGCTCGGCCTCTTCTCGCCCCTTGGTTAACGTCGATCTCTATGTTTCTCGGCTGCCGCGCATAAGCCCGCATACGTGCCATGCTCGCCGAATGAAGGATTA
The DNA here is from genome assembly GCA_029844215.1 of Przewalskia tangutica. Taxonomy (NCBI): domain Eukaryota; kingdom Viridiplantae; phylum Streptophyta; class Magnoliopsida; order Solanales; family Solanaceae; genus Przewalskia; species Przewalskia tangutica. Next base: position 84,783,641 of record CM056735.1, on the reverse strand, counting down.
CTCTTGCACACCCTTCTCTTAGGTAGTCATCAAGACTCGCGATACATCGGTATACTCTCGGTAGCCAAATCCATAGCTAGTAAAGGTCGCGCTTCTTGCAATCTAATTTCACTGTTCGGTCGTGGAACTAAAGGTTCAAATGTCATGGCGCGCAGAACTGCGCCGCCGTGCTAAACTTTATCGGGCTAGCGACGTCAGAAATCCTCGAATGAAGCATTACCCTAGGTAATGATTGGGCTGCGCCCACGTAACCTCCTCGAATTCTACTCGCAGCTCCTCGCCCTTGCCTCTGGGCGGGTTGCCCTACGCGAGGCATAACGATAGGGAAAGAATTTCGTCGGAGGTCCAACTTACAACACGACTCTAAGGCACGATCTCGAGTGAGAAGAATAGAAACCAATCCTAAATATCCTATAGCCTCACGATTATTGGTGTAGTGCACAACACCGATAATCAAGACTCACCGATACGGCCTCAGACACCTTCCGAGGATTAATCGCTCGATACCACTTTTGTCACGACCGGCGGGCGTGGATCGGTGCCTTACCCCGGGCACCCTAGTGACACAACATCAGAGTAATCAGCGGAACATAAAACAATACATGAAATGACAGAAGTATAAACAATGAAATAAGAAGACAGGCTAACCAAAACGGTTACCTTCAGCATATATATAAACAACCACTTTTACAATTGAACAGCTTAATCCTTTTTACAAACCCTGCCCACAACAGTACTACAGACCTCTAGGAATGATACGACAACCATGGCGGGACAGGGCCCCGCCAACCCCTGAATGTAAACACTCACTACGACAGGGGACTATACCACTGATAAGCCTCCGGAGAAACGGAGCTTCCCAAAGCGCGTGACCACGAGAGCTAGGATCAACGGCGGTGTACCTCAACTGCGGCGTGAACGCGGCCTCAAGGAGGTCGATAACAGTGCCGATGCGTGAAACTAAAAATACTGTAAATGAAATCATAATAGTCTATAAAGCAGGAGACATGTATGATAAGCAAACTACAGTCCACAACAAATAAGCAGTCATGTCAAGACAGGGACTCACGCCCTCAAAGTTATCACAATAAAACCGTGCGGGCAAATACGAAGGCATAGCCGACTACTAAGGCCCACGCACCAAAAATACCAAATGGCGTATCCGAGGTCTTTCTAGACCGCACCACATGATCGGGCCGCCTTCACCCGCAATATCAATGCGCGTCTATTCCTCGAATCGCGACTCGCATAGGTCACACACGGACCGCATGAGGTATTCCTCGAATCATGGTCCTGCATCCGCGAGGTATACCGCATCGGGCGCAAGCCCTCGGTATCCGCCAGCTCCGCAACCCGCATAGTCTCAAAGACCGCATAGTCTCAGCAGACGCGCATAGGAATCCCCGCATCAGGCTAAACACCGGAATGATCAAATCTCGAGCTACCGTGACTCGCGTAGTCACGAGGACCGCATAGGCCGTAAAGACCGCGTCAAGGGTGGCAAGCCCTCGGTATAATAAGTCAAGGGTATGTGATACAATAACGATCTCCGCTTAACGCTTAACAACGTAAGCCTGTGAGAGTGACCCCCTCACATAATAATCACAAGATACTAACACACGTAGCATCCTAACATGCTTACTTATCAAGTCAACAAGAAAGTATTACAAGGCTATCACAAACCAATACAATCAAGTTATTCACACAAGGTACTTACTACTAACAAGTTCGGGTACCTATCCCCAAAGCACTTCATATATTAAATCTTTACAAGATCGTTACTTCACAAAACCACACAATACCATTGGTATATGAACATAGAGTGATTATCTTTTTAAAGTAAATCAATTACTTCTCTTTGTAAAATCAAGTAGCAACATTCTTTTCCAATGTTTAAGTTTGCCTAATTTCCAATATTCAAGTTTCTCATTTTTAGAAAGGTTTAGAGTTCATAGTCTTATTCATTTAAGAATATAATTCTCCTTTAAACAATCTGAGAAACCTAAGCCTTATATGTGAGTAGGATATTCTTGTTTATTACAATCTTATTACAGCAGCCATGATCTAGGAAATATCATTTTGTCTCATCTTAGCTTCATGCGGATGGAAGTTTCTCGGTTTTAATAATACTTAATTAGTCAAAACATTTCCTTTTATTAATGCCGCGTTGGTTTGTCGATACACATTCGATTTCAAATCAAGAAACATTCTTAAGCCGTTATACCTAACTTCCCATAAAGCTAGTATAACTCTTAAGTTTTCACAAACCAAGTATTACTTCTTCTTTCAAAATGATTCAAAAATCTTTTGAAATACTTCAAGTTCTTTATTAACACATAACAAGCCGCTTATAGTTCAAATCGATTACCTTTTAAAAACCACATGTATTTTCTTACCAAAGATAAAGTCATTATAACCAACTTCCCATAAAGCCGTTATAACACTTTATGTTTTAAACCAATCAAATACATTTAGCACACGTACGCTCACCGTACTACATAGTTCACACATATCATGCTAGAAGAGATAGGAAGAGGTTCACATACCTCGCGACGAGTATCGACTAATAGCAAAACGCTCCAAGTACTTCCAACGTCGGCTACTCCTTAGGCCAAGTAGATCGCGCCATACGTAGTACTTCAACCTCGATAAGCCCATAATTATCCGTGTTAAAAGTCGATCCTTAGCAATGTTTCGCTCCTACTCCGGGTGCTCCAACCCGCTCCAAACAACCCTTAGAAGTTCTACTCAACTTCTTAATAATACTCCAACCAACTATGGAGATTTTCCTTAGGGTTCCGTTTAGTGACTGAAGGAAGGTATAATAGTATTTCTGGGCTTTTCGTATAGGTATAACCTTAGAATACTACAAGGTATTGGCTAAGGAAATTTGGGCATTATAACAATACTTTTGAGAGTATTTCTACCAAGAGAGGGGGGTATTTATACGAAAACACTAGGCAGTGGGTACCCACGGCCACACCACAAAGGAGAGGGAGGCTCTACCACTAGGGCCTATCTAGGGAGGGGGGGGCTCTTGGACGAGAGTCAAACAAGAGGGGAGAGGGAGGGACTTCAACACTTAGGAAATATTTGGAATGGATGAAGAAGTTCATCAACCTTAGAGGGGTATTTATAGCACAAGCCAAGGCCAACCAATGGCCAAGATCTAGCCAAGTGCCTAGCAAGTGTAGGGCCAAGATTCACCCATGTGTCCTTAACCAACTAACACACAAAATATCCTACCAACTCCACCTCTTCATTTCGTCCAAACCGATCCTTCAAGTCCGCCAATGGGAGGGTGCCAAGTGGCGCCCTCTCGTTGGTCCAACACGTTTCGTCTCTCGGGAAAATCCGCAAAAATTAAAAATGACATAGCCGGAAATTCCCCTACGAAAGCTGTGAAAACGTTTCGTCGAAAAACGACTCTAAACGGGTGTTGTGAACAAAATTAATTTCGGCCAAGCCTTACTAAAATTTCAAATTTCTACGTACGTCCTTACGTACATACTCTGGAAATACGGGGTATAACAGGTATGTGGAAACTTTCTTATCTCTTGAGCATGAGTAGTTATAACTATATAGTACGGTAGACGTACGTGATTTAAATGAAGTTAATCCATTTGTTATACTTGACTTGTTTTAAGAAAATGTCTAAGTTGGTTGGGTTAAGGAGTTAACTCACTTGTTCTTGAGGAATGGTTTATTCTAATAAGGTAGACAAGGATTTTCTTGACATGAAAAAGTATAGAATACTTGGTGGGGAAGTATTGGGTATTGAACTTATTCTAAAGATAAGAGACCTGATTTTTAAGTTAAGAAACTTGTTTTCTAAAGTTATGAGACATGAAGTATTTTGAAAACTGTGTAAACTGATTTGAAGTATAAGTCTCTTGGTTAATAAAAGAACGAAATTGTTTGAGATATAAGGAGTTATAACGGCTTTATGGGAAGTTAGTTATAACGGCCTTATGAAAGGATAAGAATGTCTTAATTTTTAAAGCATAAAGTTAGTATAACGGCTTTATGGAGAGTTGGTTATAATAACTTTATGGAAGGTTAAAGAGTTGGTTTTTCTTGAATAAGGTAAACATAGATGAAAGAATTGAAACTAAGAAGGGCAATTTGATTTAAAGGCATCAATTGCTTAACGTCTAAATGAGGGTCACTTGAGTGAGAAGCCCGAAACATATTTCTAAAAGTATAGTGACTTGTTTGAAATCTAGATAAGTCTTGATACTACGGGTGATAGTATCTTGGGGTCTTATGTGAAAAAGGGGATCTTTGGAAAGAATAGAAGTATATAGTACTTTGGCTTGAATTTCCCCGGAATTGTTAAGTGGTATGAAAAGTGCCTTAAAGTCATAAAAATGAGATCCATTTTGTATATTAATGAAAGTCTAAAGAAGTTATGAAGTTTACTTGGACGTACCGACAGTGATGTGGGATTCCACGGGTATGTTTCCATTGTCGTAGTATGAGCTTACTTGGACGTACCGACAGTGATGTGGGATTCCACGGGTATGCTTCCATTGTCGTAGTATGAGCTTACTTGGGCGACGAAGCGGTGAGGTGGGATTCCACGGGTATGCACTCGACATGCTTACGATGAGGATTCGAGGCATGCAATATGAGTTTACCGACGTGCAAGCGGTGATGTGGGATTCCACGGGTATGCTTCCATTGGTTGATCCTTGGACATGCTTACGATGAGAATTCGAGGCACGACTTGGACATGCTTACGATGAGGGATTCCGAGGCATGCGACCAGGATGCGAGTTAAATTCCCGGATACGATTATTACCCCATGGGCTAGTTCCCAATGAAGTCATGTACCCGAGATGAGGGATTCCACGGGCATGAGATATATATATATATATATATATACACGTGTGTGTGCATGACGGTGAGGTAGGATGCCACGGGCGCGTCACCTGGTTAACTTTTATACCTAGCGGTCGTCAGTGATGGGGGATCCCACGGGCGTGTTTCGATGTTTGAGGGCTGGTGTTCATAGCCCTGGTGTGACTATGGTTCATATGTTGAGCACGGTATGCAGTAAACCGACTTTCATTACTCTACTTGGTAAGGCACATATGCATTAATTGGGTATCATACATGTCATCAGCTTTATTTTTAGACTATTATGTTTTAAATTACAGTACTTTCAGTTTTACATACTTGGTACATGTTGTACTGACCTCCTTCGGGGGGCTGCGTTCATGCCGCAGGTTGAGGTGCGTAGCTTGCTGATCCGCACTCTTAGGATCACTGTTCGATTCCTGGAAAGCTCCATTTCTCCGGAGGCTTTGTCTTTTGCGGTACCACGAAGTTGTAGACTTTTGTACATTCGAGGGGTATGGCGGGCCCCGTCTCCACAGTTGTTTGTAAACTCTTAGAGAGTGCGTATGTCATGTCAGGTCATTGTAAAAAAAAAAGAAAAAAAAAGGATTTGAGGTAACTGCTTTTGGATTTGTATATATATCCCGGGAGGTAGCCTTATCGGCTAACCTAGTATTTATTTCATTGTTAAGTTTACGTATGTTCCGCTGATTATCTCTGATGTTTACCTGAGAGGGGTGCCCAGGTAGGGCACCCGTCGCGGCCCGGGGTCGGGTCGTGACATTACCCAAAAAGACTTCGGTTAGTTTATACTCGTAGCTAATAAATGAGCCATTTCTATCTAGGCGATTGATACGCCAGAAGGGAAGTAGTATGTAAAAAAGTTTCGAGATTATGAGAAGTTATCTCACGCATATACAAAAGAAATAATGCAAAGCCTGGGAAGCGAAACGTTTGCTTTGAAAAGAGTAAAACAAATGAGGTACTACACACCGGGTTACAGGAGTTTGTAAGGATTCACCTTGTAGACCTTATCTTCTATTTTCATGTGATTGTGAAGCGGTGAATGTGTTTTTGACTATGATGCGAGTTAGATATGTCACCCAACATTCGAGGACGAATGTTTCTAAGGGGAGAAGAATGTAACTTCTCATAATTTTGGGCAATAATTTGAGCACCTAAATGAAGGAAATAGACCCGAGTGAGGGGGAAATTTTATTATATTTACGTATGCTAATAAAAGAATTAGTATACTAGACGCAATCCCAAAATAATTTTGGACTCAACAGGTGTGACGATGTGGATTAATAACAATAATTGTACATCCCCAAAAGAGGTGATGGAGTAATGTCATATTACAAATTATGACATTGAGTATAAGAAGGTTTTATAAGTCATTATGATTTAAGTGAATTTAGATCAAAAATTAATTGTGTGTATAATTGATTAATTGTGAGATTATTAATTAGGTGGAGGGGACAAAGTTTAGTGGGTTGTACACGTGTGATCTTTAAAGAAGGGGTTTCCACATTTCTAGATGACTAAGTTTAAGTAGGGTATATGTGTCAGTATGTAGATTAGCATGTAATGCAAATTTAGAAACAAAAAAGGGGAGGTCGTGAAGCAGAAATCTTCGACACCTAACCATTTCATTTCATTTTTTCAAACACATTTCATTAGTTAATTTGGGCAGTGATTATTGGCAAAACGTGTAGTAACAACTTAGTAGCATTTTGTGGATATTAAAGGGGAAATTTGGAGGCAGTGAATTGCAGCAACACTTTTCACGTCAATAGCAAATATAATTTGCCCCTATCTGATTCAATAACATGAACAACAATTCATTTTACTCCTCACACGTTCACTTCAACCCCTATTTTGAAACAATAACAATATTTTACTACTTGCGGTTTAGCGAAACAAAGGTATCTTAAGACAAATTATTTCTTCCTTTTGACATGTTCTATGTTATGAAATATAACCGTGGTATTGTTCCACAATTTATTATACTCCTAGAAGTTAAGAATAATCATATTATTGATTCATATGCTGAAAGCATGTCTAAATTGTTTCTAAGTCCTTAATGAGGCATATGAAAAAAATGATAATGAGATTCACAGTGTCGTCAAAGGTGATATGTCACCCGTTGAAATTGGAGCATGATATTACCATTCATGCATTTTATTTGCATTTTCTATATTACCATGGACCACTGGTGCTACGCACACTATTATATATTATATATATGTAGGGGATATGGAAAAAGAGAGAAAGGCGTTATATATGCACAACACCTGTAACTGGTATAAATTATCACAAAAAACCCTAAGAGGCCACATATCGAGCCTGTGTGGTCAAAATGGATGCCTGTGTGGCCAAGACGATATGATAATGTTGAAGCTGTGTGGCTTATATGATATAACTGAATGCCTGTGTGGCAATTATGAATAGGATTCCTATGTGGACATTAGTACATCACATTTGCATCATGCATACATTCATATTGAAGCCTGTGTGGTATGTCTGTGTGACCGATAAGGCTTGTCTATGTGACCAAAATAGCCTGATGCCAAGAGGCCGATATTGAAACCCTGTGTGGCATGTCTGTATGACTGATATCAAGTTGTCTATGTGACCGATATAACTTGACGTCCACAGAGGCTGTCATGAAAAGGAAGATGCTCGTGTGGCCAATATTATATCGCATTTGCATTGCATACCATTTAGACATATGTATTGGGATCTTAGAGGTATGTATTGTTGGTAAATTGTTTCTGTTACATTGATTATCATATTCCAGTTATGATGTTCTTTATGCCTAACATACTCGAGACATCGATCGTCTTGACGTTCTTTTCGGGAGCTGCGTTTGGTCTGATTAAAAGAGTGATGGTTCACGCTGGTAGGTTGCTGGTTCAGCTGATGTCGGAGCACTCTATTTGTTCCAGAGTTGCAGTCTAGTCTTGGTATGATATTTTGATGTCGTATACTCTTTAGAGGCTTGGAGATAGGTGTCCTGTGGATAGTGGTTTGTATGGCTTTATCGGCCTTGGCGTGGTCATTTTTTTTCCGGGTAAATAAAAATATTATTACTGAAAAAGAAACTGGGAACTACAATCAATCATTGAGGGTTCTCAATCCTCAACGTAGCACAAAATAAGAAATGAAGGAGGGATGGGGCGTTCACTCAGAGGTGACGTTACAAGAGGGGATTAAATCATAAAGAACTCTATAGGTTGTTGTTTTAACTTTTGCAACAACCTCATCTGGAGTTGAGCTAGTGCCTGCAAATAGAAATTCATTTCTTGTTCTCCAAATCTCATATACCACTATGCAAAAGGCAAGTAAGATGGCTTTGGATCGGATGCCTGTCCCGCGATGCTCTTTCTTGATCCACTTGAGTGCGCTTTCAATTGTTGCCATTTCTCTTCTAATTCCCAACCATTCTTTTGTATGCTTCCAAATCTTGTGGGTGTAGGGGCAAGAAAAGAAGAGGTGAGCCCTTGTCTCATTAGCACGCTTGCAGAACCCGCAAGTCTTGTCTTCCAAGTTTAGGTAGGAGAGAGTGTCTTTGGTAGCAAGACGCTTCCTACAAGTGAGCCAGACTGTGAATGAGAATTTAGGAGGAATGAAGCCTTTCCAAATTTGAGACATCCAAAGCTTATGCTCCCGCGGGGTGCGCAGGACCTCATACACAAGGCCAGAATCAAATCTCCCATTGGTGCAACATTTCTCCAAGCCGACAATTGTGTTTCCTTGACTCCCAAAAATGCTTATAAAAGAGTCGCGAATGCCACAAAGTTTTTTGAATAAAGGGGAATCCCTAGCACGTACCTCATAATCCCAAATTAATTGGCCTCTCAAGTAGTAGCTATTAATCCATTGAACCCATAAGGTATCCGCCTTAGTGTGAGTTTGCCATATGGTCCGGGAGAGTAAGGCATGATTCCATACTTTGATGTTCATAAGACCCAAGCCTCCTTCAGATTGAGGCACACAAATCTCATCCCAAGCAACTCTTGGTGGCTTACCACCCCATAAGAACTGGATGCAAGCTGAGCGTACCTTGTTGAGAACTGAAGAGTGAATAGAAAGTGCCCGAAACCAAAAGCTCTCGGCACCCTGAATAACCGATCTGATTAGTTCCAATTTTCTCGCATAAGAAAGTGAGTAGTGTCCCCATTTCTGAATGTATCCCGAGATTGCACTAGTGAATGGGGCAAACTGGTCTACCGAGACAGAAATTGGAGACAAATGGACCCCCAAGTACCGCACGGGAAAAACTCCTAACGAGAAACCAACTCTTGCTAAGATCAAGTCCCGAATTGAACCTTGCACTCCTGCTAAGTAGATGGAAGATTTAGACGGGTTAAGCGTAAGCCTAGAAGCCGCCTCCAATTCTTCAAGACACTCCATAAGAACACCAACCGAAGATACATCCCCTTTGGCAAAGAGCATGAGGTCATCCGCAAAGGCAAGGTGAGTGATGCCTAGCCTCTTGCACTTAGGGTGATAAGAAAAAGCTTTGTCCGAAGTCTTTAGCTTTAGCATCCTTGAAAGGTATTCAATGCACAGGATAAAGAGCATAGGAGACATAGGATCACCTTGCCTTAAGCCGCGTTTACCCGAAAAATAACCATGTAACTCTCCATTGATGGAAAGAGAGAAAGAGGTTGAACTAACACACTCCATAATCCATCTAACAAATCTGTCCAGAAACTTGAGACCTCTTAGCACTGACTCAAGGAAATTCCAAGAGACCGTATCAAATGCTTTCCGTAGATCCACCATAAGCATACACCTCGGTGAGACTCTAGCTCTATTAAAACCCCTCACAAGTTCTTGGGCAATAAAGACATTATCCACCATGTTCCTTTCTTTCACAAAAGCTCCTTGGCATTTATCGACAAGTGTAGGAAGAAACATTGCCATCCGGTTAGCTAAGATCTTTGTTATGATCTTGTAGACCACATTGGTCAATCTGATAGGCCTAAAGTCACTTACCTTGGGATCTCGATCAGTTTTGGGCAGGAGGGTAAGTATGGTATGGTTCACTTGCTTCAATAGAACTCCGGATGAGAAGAATTCTTGTATACTCCTCACTACATCATGTCCCACATCCCTCCATCTTTTCTTGAAGAAGAAGGCTGAAAATCCATCTGGGCCAGATGCTTTATCATTGCCAATATCGGAGAGAGCATCCCATACTTCATTCGGGGAGATAGGATGCAAAAGGAATAGGACATCATCCTCCCCTATCTTCGGACCACAATCAAGTACCGCGGGATCAATGTTGGTTGCGGGCCGAGATGAGCCTAAAAGTTCTTTATAAAACTCAACAAGCATCTCTATTACTTCCCCGGGAGATGTTGTGGTAGTTCTGTTGTCCTTAACAAGATAGTTAATTGAGTTCTTAACATTACTCCTCTTGATCAAGCTGTGAAAGTATTTGGAGCACCTATCACTCCCAATCAAGTGTTTTTGTCTCGATTTTTGCCTTATGAAGTGTCTCTCGGATTCAAGCAGGTGGTTTGCTCCAGCTCTTAGGGACTTGACATTAGCTTTCAATTCTTCATCAAAGTGATCATCCATATGCGCATTTATAGCCTCCTTAAATTCCAGGTTTGCCGCATTTGCTCTTTGTGCGATGCTCCTGAATTCACTGGTGTTCAATTCTCGCAATGGCTTCTTCAAAGACTTCAATTTTGTGACCAATATAAATTGGGCAGATCCTAATACACGCTGCCTCCAGCATGAAGTCAGGATGTTCTCAAAGCCGGGATGCGAGAGCCACATGTTTATAAACTTGAAAGGTCGTTTTCCAATATTAGAAGATGCAATTACCGAAGCTATCACGGGATAATGGTCCGAGACTGGTTCCATAGGCAAGTAGTTGGCCGAGCATTCTAGATTCAAATCACTCCAATGCTTATTCATCAACACTTTATCTAGCTTGGACCATATCGAACCATTCGTCCAAGTGTAGAAGGAACCGGAAGAAGGAGTGTCATCAAGTCCATGAGCTATTCTGAATTCCCCAAGGTCCCTAAGTGTATAAGGCGTGAGAGGGGGACCACCGGCCTTATCATGAGGGTAGCAATAAGTGTTAAAATCTCCAATAATCAACCAAGGCTTGACAATGCTAGTGCCCAAGTGGGTAAGATGATGCCAAAGCTTTCTTCTTTCCGGAATACTATAGACCGGATACATAAATGTAGTAAGAAAGGACACTTGAGTTATATTACAACATGCTTGGACATGAATATATTGAGATTCCATTCCAAGCATATCACAACTAACTCTGGAGGGGTCCCAAAGTACTAACATTCTTCTGCTATCAATGAAATCTATGTTAGAGCAAAATTTCCAAGCAATGAATCTTTGAGATGTAAAAGAGTCCATCCGTGCACGAGAGAATTTAGTTTCTATTAGACAAACCAATGCAACATCATGTTGTTTTGCGAGCCTACACACAAGAGTTTGTGTGGCTGCCCTATCCCTTTGTCCGCAAAGACCTCAGACATTCCAACAAAGAACTTTCATTAAGAAACAAAAGAGGTTTTAGTAGCACCTCCGCTCTTCGCGTTCTTCACCATACTATTACCCTTTGGCGTATTCTTCCTTGAAGTAACTTCTTTCCATCCCTCGTCCTTGTTGTTAGAAGTCAGGGCAGAGGTCCCAACCAGGATATGTTCCCCGCGTTCAAAGTTTACGCAACGAATTGCATAATTAGACTCAACCGTAGTACCCTTACAAGTTACCCTATCTAGTAGAGTTTGCGGGTCTATTGGTGTGCTAGCATCAGTTTGTCTTGTCTCAATTCTCATCCTATCATGTTGCACAAGACCAACATAGGGGTGATGGTTTGAGGACCCCTCTTGTGCTTCCCGCAAGCTCGATAAGACAAGTTGACCCGCAACCGGAGGAATTCCAAAATTCAGAGCTTCTCCCACACTTCCGGGAATATGGGGTAGTGTTTGCACACTATTCTCTATATCCATCAAGTTATCACTACCCACGGGATGCTGAGGAGGTGGTGGATCGGGGCAAGAGGGACCGGTTTGGCCCGTAACAGTAGCAACACCCGAGCTTGTAGAAACGCCATCATTGCTAGGTGATACCAATGGATTATGGGTTTTCTGGGCTTCTTGAGCGTTGGTGTCTTGCATCAATTTTGTACACTTCAAATGGTTGTGGCCAAAAGAAGCACAATGATAGCAAAAATCTGGGTAATTCTCATATTTCACTTTTTGGATATACCTTCTATTGTCGGGAAGTTTAACTCCAAACTCCATAACCGGTTCTTTGCTAACATCTACTTCCAGCAAGACTCTTGCATAGTTCATTTTAGACCTCTCCTTGGTAAATTGATCTGTGTATAGAGGCTTCCCCACACGCGAAGCAATCTTGCTAAGGCATGTTGCACTCCAAACCGAGAGGGGGATGTCATGGAAAGTGACCCAGATTGGGATGTCCATGAATAAGTCATCCGTTAGTAATACTCCTTTATCAATAGGTTTTAACATCATAGTTTTGCCAAAGACCATATATGAGCCTCCATGAAGTACATTTGTGCGTTCTTCCTCCGTCATGAATTTGAAGATTGTCCATCCTTTGCCATACGGGATGATACGACATTTCACTCCCCATCCCTTAACAATATAATTCAATGCCTCTCTTCCAGGTAAAGGACCCGTGAAGCAACCAATTAGACAATATCCCCAGGTTTCAATGAAGGGGACTTCATCCGTAGCTTCAAGTTCCACATCTTCTCCTTGTTGTTCAATAAATTGTAACTTCATTCCCTTTGCTTCAAGTCTGCTACCCGTAAAGAATCCCGCATAGGTCTTCTTTGCCGGATTAGAACCTTTGCATTGATAAGGGGGTAATTCACTATCTGTTGCCTCAACGGGTGGATCCGCATGATGATCTCTAGATTCATTTGTGGGCATATTGTCATCTAGCCTCCTATGTGGTGTTGACTGAGGGATAGGATAACGGGGGTAGAGCTCGGACCCGCATCTGGAGATAGGATACGTGTGCAATTTGGAAGAGTTGGGAAATTTTCATGCATTTCGGGTGGTAGTGATGATTTGGAGGGAGGTGGGGGTGGGTCATCTTGGATTCCGGGGAGTATTGATGAAGTAGAAGAGGAGAGAGGTGGATTGTTAATAACGTTTCCAATAACCAAGGAAGAAGTAAAGGAAAGTGAGCTATTGAGATTCTTTTGTTGAAGTCCGCTAAGTAAGCTGGTTAAAGTAGGGAAGGACTTATTAGTGACTCTCAATGAATTCGAAGAATGCTTCCCCATTAATTGAAGTGACCCTTTGGCTCCCGCGCTAATAAAGTTAGGAGAGTTACTAGGCTCCTTGGGAGTAGATGACCCTTCGGTTCTCTCAACCTGCATTGTACCACGAGTACTGGGAATAATCTTAGGCCCATGGACTCCCTCATGACCCGCCTCAGCTATTTGACCCGTAACCTGACCCGGTTTTGACCCGAGAATACCATCGTGCATTGTTTTGTCGTATACAATTCCTGGCCCAAAATCTCTAACTTTTCTGGCTTGCCTGAGAAAATTTCCTTGATGTGAAGAGTTTGTCTTAGCCCCGTGATTGCCATGTTCTTCCGTTGTGATCCCAGAGCTTACCAATTGACCCGTGTTAAATTCGCCATCTCTAGGAGAGATTGGAGTGTCTTCAACTATCAGAACTTCCGTAGCATTGCCGGGAGATTCTGAAGAAGCTCTTCCATTAAGCTTGTGGACAGTATTACAAGCACCCTTCGTAGCCACTTCTAGAGCAAGATTTGGAGTAGTCATTTTCGGATCGATGTCTAAAGGGACATGAAACTCTCCACCTTCGGACATACTACTATTCAAGCTATCGACTTATATACTTTTTCCCCATTCATGTATCTTTTGCAGCGTAATATCATCTACTACATGTTCAAGTGGAATGCGCATATCAGGCGGAACGTGCACTAACACCGTGGGATCTGAAATTGCCGGAATTAAGTTTTCCTTAACAATGGTTGGGCTTCCACCGTTCTTTTTCTTTTTCTTGGATTTAGACTTCATAGAGCCTCCGGATCCACTGGAATCATTGCTAGAGCGAGTAAAACGCTTTGTCTTTCTCATGTCGTGAACACTAAGCTTCGATTAATGAAGAAACAATGGTGAATTTAGAAAGAGAGGGACGAACCGAAAGGAGCAACCAAGGAAAACGTTGAGAGCGTTTTCACTTAGTGAGAGAAACTTCTCTCTAACTCTCTAGAGAAAATTGGCGTGGTCATGTATATATGTATAAGTCAGTTTTCTGTCAAGAGCTTTCATATCTTTTTCGGCTTAGTCCTTGCTTATTGTGATTATGCGATGATGGTGTATTTTGGAGTAACCGGCGGGTGAGATTCGGGCGCCCGTCGCGGCCCTTCGGTTTTGGTCGTGACGGGGTAAGATGACCCCGTGTAGAATATGTGTATAGTTGATAATCCGGTTATATGTTGGGGGAAATTTGACAATTTTCTCTAAAAGAATACATAGATTCACTCATAACTTATACATGTGTTAATTATGCAGGTTTCTAAATTACAAACCAAACACCGCACTAATTGTATACATGAATAACTCATCTCATAACTTGTTACCAAACACAGTATTACTTATGGATGATTTTAATACATGAATAAATTACTCCTAACCAGCTACCAAACGACTCCTTAATACATGAATAAAAAATTGAAATGACAATATTACTCTTAAATACTTTCCTTTTCTAAACAAATATATTTATATAAACTTTTAATATAATATTTTACTATAATATTTTAATATTTTATAAAAAATTATAATATTTAAATTTTAATTGTAAGTAAATACTTTAAGTATAACAAGTATATAATATTTATTAACTTTTAATATAACAAACCAACATCCAAAGAAATCATTTATGCATAACTAAACTTTGTATAAGTAAACCCTGCATTACCTGCATAACTAATACCTATATTACTAATATCTGCATAACTAATAGCTACATTATTAATATTTGCGTAATCTTACCAAACAACCCTTAAAAGTTTGAAATAATATCCACTCATCTTTCAAATAGAGCCGATTACCTTTTTTTTTGTTGACAAGGGAACCCGCATCCGCTCTCCGTAGGTGCGCTCTGGGTAAACCTCGGACTGACGCGTAGCCTGCAAACTACGTCAGCCAGATTAACTACACTAGGCAAGCCAGGTGTGACAGACTCCCCAAAGAGGCGAAAGTAGGTCAGTTGTAACACTGGGGGATTCAAACTTGAGACCTTGGCCCTAAGCTCACCCACACCACCTCTTTGGATACCTTAGCATCCTTGACCAACGGTCCAAGTGCTTCGGATGAGCCGATTACCTTTTTGAATAATATTTTTTGGTGAGATAAGTTTCATTTTACTCCCTTAAAGATAAACTTTTTTTCTTTCAAAATTAGGCTTATAATGGGCAATAGGTGGACAAAGTGTGTGTGTGTGTGACAGAAGAGTTCAAAGAGGGAAGCCTTAGAGAGAGATGTGCAAAGAGGTAAAAACATCTCTTTATACCAAAAGTGGCCCCCCACCCCAGCGTAGTAATGGGATAAAATGATCTACCTATAATTTGCGTAATATATTTACTTATACTACTAAAAATTCTTTATTTTCTGAGTGAAAAATATTTAGTGGCTATTTCACACTAAATCTCAGTGAAAAACCCAAATAGTAGTGTTTTCACATAAAAAATTAAGAAGTTTTTCATCATTTAAATGAGAACCTATTTTTCACCATGCATTTTTTCAGTGAGCTGGTTCAGTGAAAATGATGTGAAAAATTTATATTTTATAGCATAACTCACTGAACATCGCTGTATCAACAACATACTCAGTGAAATCCCACAATGTGGGGTCTGGGGAGGGAAAATGTACACAGACCTTATCGCTGTTAAAAACCTCTATTTCTAGCAGTGGTAGTTTTCCCGTCCACTTTTACTTCTTTACTACTAAAAAGAGACGTCTATTTTTACTTGTCCAGTTTAGAAAATTAAGATATAATTTATCATTTTATACCTATTTTACCCTTATTATTAAGTAGTATTCCCTCCGATGCAAATAAGAGTCCACTTACAAAATCAAGAAGAAATTAACTTTATTTTTCTAGATTTTCCTCTATTTACTCAAGACAATAAATAAGTAAGAGTTATTAATTAAGGGTAATCAAAATATCTTTTTTCTTCTAGGAGTTACATATTATTTTCTTAAGAGAAAATAACGTGCATGCCCCATGAAACCAAAATAATTACCCGCTCACACCCCAAGAAAAATTTAAAACTATTTAGCCGAAATGCCCCTAAAATTATGATACCAACGTGGTATATAAATATAATGAGATGCTATCATGTAAGACTGCTTTAGTTCTTCTATTAGTCCTCCATGATATCATCACGATATATAAATATATTTACATGATATCATGGAGGATCATGTTCATTTATTCAAAGACACACTTTTCTAGAAAATACTTCTATGATATCATCATCTTATATTTATACACTGTGATGGTATCATGGAGGACTACTTCAGTCCTTCATGAGACACTTCTTAATCCTCAATGGTACTATCGTGATATATAAACATACTGAGATGGTATCACGAAGGATCGCTACACGCGACCCGACCGGTCGCGATCGTACCTAGGGTACCACATCAGTATACATCGAGAATAGCAATGAACATACATAACACATAACTTATAAAGGTAAACATCAGCGCCAACCGATAAGTGCGCTTTCATAAAAACATACTTAATCAAAAGTATAGCGATAACTTGTTCTTACAAAACACATACGTGACCACGCACTCTAAGGATAACAAGCGTGGCGGGGACAGGGCCCGCCATACCTGAATGTACACACTACCTATAGCATCAGGGAAAACTCCGTACCAACAAAAATAAGCTTCCGAGGAATGGAGCTTCTGACACCGGAACAATGATCCTAAGAACGAGGATCCACCACTCGCTACCCTTACCACTGCATGAACGCAGCCCGAGAAGGGTCGATTACACAATATGTACCAAGTATGTAAAATCGGAAAATCTTGTAATAATGATATCATAAGTCTAAAAGTAAGCTGGAGTCATGAAAGACAATCAAAATACAATACACTGTGCCTTACTAACAATGAGAGTAACAAGTATATATATAATACTGCATAAAAATAGGAGGCTCATGATCAAAACAGGCTACCTCGCCCGTAGTATCAATAAGCAATCCTACTCCTGGGACTATTTCACCCGCATGGGTCATGTGGACCCGCATGAGGTATTCCTCGCATAGGCTATACCTGCCCGCATGGGACTATTTCACCCGCATAAGCCCATAGGACTCGCATGAGGTATTCCTCGCATCGTGGGTAGCAAATCCACGGAACAGGTGGTATAACGATCTTGGGGATTTACCCCTCAGATATACTCTTACCAAGGCGGGTGGTATAACGATCTTGGGATTTACCCGCCGGATATACTCTTACCCTGAAGAAGGTGGTATAACGATCTTGGGGATGTACCCCTCAGATATACTCTTACCCTGAAGAAGGTGGTATGACGATCTTGGGGCTGGCCCCTCATTCATACTCTTACCCTGGAGAAGGTGGTATAACGATCTTGGGGCTGGCCCCTCATTTATACTCTTACCCTAGCTCAAACGGTCATCATATCATAATCATAAATAAGTTTAGAAAGCTTATAACTTATTATTAGTCTTGTTCATATACCCTCTCATTTTAGTTTACTTAAGGCACTAACATTCTTAATAAAAGAAAATCCGGGAATTTAACCCAAAGTACCACATACTTATATTCTTTAAAAATGACTCTTTTTCATACAAAACCTTTGGGCAATTGATGCCTTAAAATCAATTTTCCTTTCATAAATCAAGCCATTTGTCCTTACTTATCTTACTTAGAGTAAATCTCTTCTTATTAACCTTTTATAAAGCTAATAAACCAACTTCCCATAAAGTTGTTATATTAACCCTATACTTTAGTAAAAATTATACTTTTCCCCTAACCAAGGGACTTATACTTCCTAAACGAAACAAGTCTTTATATACTTAAAACAAGTAAGAATACCAAATCTTGTACGTCTACCGTACTACATAGATACAACTACTCATGCTCAAGAGATAGGAAAGCTTCACATACCTCTTCGGTCAATCCACTTGTTAAGTCCAAAATACATACGTAATATGTCAACCTATAATGACCATAATACGCTTATTAACCTCTAATTTCAATGTAGAAATAATCTAAGTTCAAAGCCACTAAATTCTATGGAAAATTGGGCAGCATTTCCTTTGTTTCTACATACTCTACCACCTTTCTCAAGGCCGAATTCAACATCCAAACGCCACATTTAAGGCTCAACAATCCAAACATTTCAAAAGGGATTACACACCTAAACTTGGGTGTGTAAAATTCTGCCCCAAAAGGTACAACAATTCACTTATCAATTTAAGGTAGTTTTTAGGCTACAACATGCTCACAATATCTTCTTAACCAATCCTTTCATATCCAAACCACATTTCTTACATGCAATGACTCTAAGAGCATTATTTACTACTACAAATTCATTCTTCTTCACATGCACATTAATAACTAACCACAAGAGAAGAAATGTTACCTTAAATATTTAGCCACAATTATTCCAACAACTTTGCTAGCCTCCTTTCCAAGAACACCACCACAAAACTCCTACAAGCTAGCCACAAGCTTCCTTCTTGTCCTTAACTTTTCAGATTTTCGTTAGGCTTTGAATTCCTCTTGGAATTTTAGTGTGAAGTGAGAGCTTGAGGGTAGAGAGAGAGGGATTTGACAGATGTCCAAGTCTTCAAGACTTGGTCAATATAAGACATGAAGATTCAGATGGGGACACTTGTCACCCACCCATGACCTCTTTTAAAACAAAGCGGTCTGAAATTCCCACTCAACTCGCGAACCCGCCACGCTGCCTGCGGCCAGCGCAGCGGCTGAACTCTGCCGCTCTCGGGACTTTCGGCGCGCGCCACGCTTCCGGCGCGCGGCTGCGCTTCAGCTACCCCTCAGAATATCCGGCGCCGCGGCCCTGTCGCTTTTGTCCGAAACGCATTTCTGTCCGTCTGCGCACTGAACTTGTAACTCTCATATCTTTCTACTCCGACATCCTATCGACGAACGGCTGGTTGCGTTGGAAACTAGACTCAACGAACTACGTGCTAGGCCTTTGAAACACTTAGGAACTCTCAATGTATCGGGTCATAACCCACCTCAAAGTTGATTAAAACCCGTCCGAACAATCCGTCAACCTATCTCTCAAAAATTTTAAGTCTTACCCCCTTTCGCACGCTCTCACACGTATGGCCAGAACTACGGGGTATAACATTCTCCCCCCCTTAGAAACATTTGTCCCGAATGTTCCTTCTAGGCTTACTCAAACCACAACAATACTTTAAGCAAAATTGCCAAATCAAACTAATAAGCAAGAAAGTAGGTTACCTGGAGGTATAGGAAATAAGTGAGGATACTTCTTCATCATGTCATCCTCTGCTTCCCACGTCATCTCCTCCCTGTTCTCGTTTCGCCATAATACCTTGACGGAAGCCACGTCCTTCGTCCGAAGTCGCCTAACCTGACGATCGAGTATCGCTATGGCACTCTCCTCATACGATAACTCCTCTGTCACCTGGACATCATGAATCGGGTGCACTCTAGATGGGTCTCCAATACATTTCCGCAACATAGATACGTGAAAGACTAGATGCACTGCCTCCAGATCGGAGCAGATCTAACTCATAGGCAACCTTGCCTACCCTACGGACAATCTGATACGGCCCAATGTACCTTGGGCTAAGTTTCCCCTTCTTTCCAAATCTCATCACGCCCTTCATGGGCGATACCTTTAGGAAAATCCAATCATCTATCTCAAATTCCAAGTGTCGACGCCGATGATCTGCATACGACTTCTGTTGACTCTGAGCTGCCAACAACCGCTCCTGGATAAGCTTCACCTTATCCATCGTCTTGAACCAAGTCCGCCCGACTAATCGCATTTCTCCCACCTCGAACCAGCCTATCGGTGACCTGCACTTCCTCCCATATAAGGCCTCATAAGGCGCCATCTGAATACTAGAATGGTAGTTATTGTTATAAGCAAACTCCACAAGAGGCAGATGATCCTCCCAGCTACCCCTGAAATCAATAACACAAGCCCGCAGCATATCCTCAAGTGTCTGGATAGTGCGCTCGGCTTGTCCGTCGGTCTGAGGATGAAACGCCGTACTGAGACTTACCTGTGTCCCTAATCCTTTCTGGAATGACCTCCAGAAATTAGCCGTAAATTGGGCTCCTCTGTCTGAAATAATCGATACAGGCACTCCGTGCAGTCTCACAATCTCACGATATCTGATCTAGCATAATCCTCTACCGAAAAAGTCGTCCCGGAAGAAAATGGGCTGATTTAAATCGGACGATAACCCAAATGGAATCATGCTTCCTCTGAGTGGAAGGTAACCCTGTAATAAAATCCATATTTACCACCTCCCACTTCCAAGTCGGAATATCAATAGCTGCAATGACCCAGCTTCGGTGCTCAATTTTGACCTGGCAATTCGGACCTTTGTCTCACGAACTCGCAACGTCCCTCTTCAGGTCATCCCACCAATACACGCATCTGAGGTCATGATACATCTTAGTCGACCCCGGATGAATAGAATAACGAGCACTGTGCCTCACGAAATCTGGCGACGAAGTCTGTCCATCGGGAACACAACCGGCCCTCAAATCTTAGCACCCCATCCGACGCTACCTCAAATAGGCTCTTCTCTTTCTGAAAAGTGGCATTTCGATACCGTACCATAATCGGATCCTCATACTGTCGCCTCTTCACCTCCTCGACGATGGAAGACTCGGCAACCTCTCGAACCCGAACTCCATCACTATCGAATCAACCAAGCGAACCCGAGGCTCGCTGGCGATGTAACTCTCGGACCATATCTCTTTTCTCCGGTGAACATCAAGCAGACTACCCATCGATCTGCGACTAAGGGCATCTGCGACTCGTTGGCCTTCCCGGGTGGTATAGAATATCAACATCGTAATCCTTGCGGCTCGACCACCGTCTTTGTCGCAAGTTCAGCTCCCTTTGGCTGAAGATATACTGGAGACTCTTGTGGTCTGTGTAAATATCCACATGAACTCCATATAAATAATGTCTCCAGATTTTCAAGGCATGAATCATCACGCTAACTCCAAGTCATGTGTGGGATAGTTCTTCTCATTCTTCCTAAGTTGTCGAGATCGTAGCTATAACCTTGCCGTCTTTGCATCGACGCATCCAAGCACACGGCGGCGTACGATAAACCACATATCCATCTAAACCTGCGGAAGAGTAAGAAGCTGAGGCGATCGTCAATTTCTCCTTTAGCAATGGAAACTTTCCTCACAAGTATCCGTCCACGGAACACCGCTTCGAGTCGGCTTAGTCAAAATCTGCGATATGGAAGCAAACTTCTCCACAAACCTCAGATAATAACTGCCGGGCCTAAAAGGCTGCGCTCCATCGGTGTAGTGGAGTGCAGGCAGTCTTGGCTACTCGATCTTTTTGTATCAACAGAATACCATCGGCCCTATAACATGCCCTAAGAAAGCCAGAAGCTAACGAACTTCGCGCCGAGAACTTGGCATACAATCGCGGTCTCGGAGGACTCCCAATACCGTCTCCAAATGGTCAGTATGCTCCCGATGCGTGCGAATACACCAAGATATCATCAATGAAAACTATAACGAACATATCCAAGAATGGCTTGAACACCGCTCATCAAATCCATGAATCTTCTTGGGCGTTAGTCAACGAAAGACATCACTGAACTCATAGTGCCCATCCCAGGGTCCCGAGCATTCTTTGGGATATCTGTCTCTCTAACTCGCACTTTGATAATAACGGACGCAGTCTATCTTGGAAAAACACCTTGCACCACTGCGGTCAAACAAATCGTCAATCACGGGAGGATATCTGTTCTTGATAGTTACCTTGTCACCGTTGCACGTGTCAATACACGTGCGGCGTCCCATCCTTCTTTACAAATAACACTGGCGCTCCCGGGAGAAACACTGGCACGATAAAGCCGCTTCTCCAGAGTCCTTGGTGGTCTTTCAATTCCTCAACTCGGCGGGTGCCATCTGTATGGCGGAATAGATATCGGTCGAGTATCGGCGCCAAATCAATGCAAAACTCAACCTCCTCTCGGGAGGATACGGAAGCTTCGTGCGGGAATACGCCCGGAAACTCTCTAACGGCCGGGCCCGATCAAGGTCAGGTATCTCGACCTCGATGTCGAATACGAACCATATGGTAGATATACCCTTTCGCGCATCTTTCTAGCCTCGAGGTAAGAAATAAACTTACCCCCGGCGATCGAGATTCCTTCCACTCGATAACGGCTCTGCGAAAGCTGGAACCGAACTAATATCTCTACGGTCTACGTTGGCATAGCAAGACGCTAGCCAATCCATACCCATAATCACATCAAAGTCCGTCATATCCAACTCTATCAAGTCGGCCAGAGTCGGTGTCTACGATCACCGGGCAAGCTCTATATATCCGCTCGGCTACCCGAATCACCTCTTGGCGTAGCCTCAAAAGGTCTTATGGACTCGGGCTCTATCCCTATTCTATCGGCAATATGGGGAGATATATAGGACAAGGTAGAACTGGATCTATCAAAGCATATACACCACAAGAAGAAACCAATAATGTACACTGTGGCGATATCGGTGACGCCTCGCAGTCTGACGGTGGACATAGCATAGATGCGGTTACGAGGACCGCTAGAACGAGGAACACTGGCAGGCCCTCAAATCTTAGCACCCATCGGTGCTACCAAATAGACTCTTCTCCTCACGAAGAACTACATCTCGATCTGCCGTAATCGGATCCTCATCGCATCGCCTCTTTACCTCCTCGACGATGGAAGACTCGACAACCTCTCGAACCCGAACTCCATTACTATCAGAACCAATCAAACGAACCCCAAGGCTCGCTAGCTGATGTAACTCGCGGACCATGCCCCTTTTTCCTGGCTGCACACCTGACAGACTACCCATCGATCTGCGACTAAGGGCATCTGCAACTACATTGGCCTTCCCTGGGTGGTATAGGATATCGACATCGTAATCCTTAAGCAGCTCCAACCACCGTCTCTGCCGCAAGTTCAGTTCCCTCTGGCTGAAGATATACTGGAGACTCTTGTGGTCTGTGTAAATATCCACATGAACTCCATATAAATAATGTCTCCAAATCTTGAGGCATGAATCACTGCGCCAACTCTAAGTCATGTGTGGGATAGTTCTTCTCATGCTTCTGAAATTTGTCGAGATGCATAAGCTATAACTTTGCCGTCTTTGCATCAAGACACACCCAAGCCCGACACGACGCATCACAATAAACCACATATCCGTCTAAACCCTGCGGAAGAGTAAGGGATGAGCGGTCGTCAATTTCTCCTTTAATGCGGAAACTCTCTCACAAGAATCCGTCCCACGAACATACCGCTACGAGTCGGCCTAGTCAAAGTCTTGAGATGGAAGCAAACATCACCAAAAATCTCCTATAAAAACACGAAAGGCCCAAAAAGCTGCGCACCTCCGTTGGTGTAGTGGAGTGCAGGCCAAGTCTTATCGCCTAAATCTTTGTTGTATCAACCCGAATACCATCGGCCAGATAATATGCCTAAGAAAGCCAAAGCCAACCAAAACTCGCATTTCGAGAACTTGGCATACAATTGCCGGTCGGAGGACTCGATACCGCCGAGTGGTGCGCATGTTCTGCTCACTATGCGAATAAACGGGATATCATCAATGAATACTATAACGAACATATCCAGAATGGTTTGAACACCGGTTCATCAAATCCATGAATCTTCTTTGAGGCGTTGGTCAACCCGAAAGACATTACCACGAACTCATGGTGCCTATCTGGGTCCTAAATGCGATCTTTGGGATATCCGCCACTCTAACTCGCTTTGATGATAACTGGACGCAGTCTATCTTGGAAAAACACCTCGCACCCTGTAACTGGTCAAACAAATCATCAATCTTGGAGAGGGGATATCTGTTCTTGATAGTTACCTTATTATTCACTGTAATCAACACTACGTCTGCGTCCGTCATCTTCTTTACAAACAACACTAGCGCTCCCCAGGGAGAAACACTTGGCCTGATAAAGCCTTTTTCCAACAAGTCCTTCAGCTGGTCTTTCAATTCCCTCAACTCAGCAGGTGTCATTCTGTATGGTGGAATAGATATCGGTCGAGTATCTGATGACATATCAATGCAAAACTCAATCTCCCTCTCAGGAGGGATACCCGAAAGCTCGTCTGGGAATACGTCTGAAAACTCTCTAACGACCGAAACTGACTGAAGGTTTGGTATCTCGGCCTCGGTATCGAATACCCGAACCATATGGTAGATATACCTCTTCCGCACCATCTTCCTAGCCTTGAGGTAAGAAATAAACCTACCGCGCGTATTTGTTTTCCTTCCACTCGATAACCGGCTCGCGAGAAATTGGAACCGTACCAATCTCTCTCTACAATCCACATTGGCATAGCAAGATGCTAGCCAATCCATACCCATAATCACATCAAAGTCCGTCATATCCAACTCTAACAAGTCGGCTAGAGTATGACGACCGTATATAGTCACGGGGCAAGCCTTATATACCCGCTCGGCTACCACCGAATTACCTACTGGCGTAGCCACCTCAAAAGGTTTTATGGACTCGGGCTCTATCCCTATTCTACCAGCAATATGAGGAGATATATAGGACAATGTAGAACACGGATCTATCAAAGCATATACATCACAAAGATGAAACGATAATGTACACGTGGCGACATCCGGTGACGCCTCGCAGTCACGGCGGTGGACATAGCATAAATGTGGTTCTGAGGACCGCTGGGCGGGACCGCTGGCCCTGCCGCGGCTGGCGGCGTGAAAACCACGCCTCGGGGCGCATGCCGTCGAGCGAAGATCCGACAAGCGACCACGCCGGTGACCCAGAACACTCCCTCCACCTCTGGTCGGACAATCTCTCTTCAAATGGCCCTGCTGGCCACAAGAGTAACAAGCTCCTGGAGGAACACGACACTCGCCTGGGTGAGACCTACCGCATCGAGCACACCGAGATGGGGGTGGTCTCGATCGGTGACGGTCGCCTCGCAAACTCAAGTCCTGGAGCCACGACGCTCCGAATGACCGTGATCGGACCTCCCGCGAAATCGAGAAGGAGCACTGTCTTTGGCTGAAATGTGGACCTAGTCTGCTGAGGTTGTCGCCTCAGCGCCCCGAGATCCTGCTGTCACGGCCTCTTGGTGGCACAGTCTAGTGATCCTCCTCTCTCTCCTCTATTCCTGCGCATCGCTGCATCTCCGGCAATATCCATACGGTGAAGAGCCACCCCCAAGCATCACGATGTCATATGACGGTCTAGCCCATCACATGCGATGAACTCATGCGCCATGTCATTTACAATGGTGTGCGCATACCGCCAATGAGTCAAACTCAGGCTATACTGCGATAGTCCTCGTTCTACCTCAAAGTCAAGAATCTATCCACGGGCTCTCCTCATCTCGGGAGGCAAGAAGTGATCGGGAAGGCCTCTGTGAACTCCTCCCAAACGGTGGAAGAGCACCTCACCTCTAGATAACTCCGTGACTCAAACCGGTTCAACGCAATATCGCGTAACCGGTAAGAGGCTAGCATGTAGCGGAATCATCCTCACGAGGCCTAAGCACTGCATAGTCCATGAATCGCGAACAAACTCACGAGGATCCTCGCCGGATCTCGAACCATAGAACTTCGGGTGGATGACAACCCGGAAATCCGAATCAGTAAGCTCGGATCTAGGGTTGTTGCTACTCACTGTCGCTTGCCACTGCTACTATCTTTGGTCAATAACCGGATCTGCTCCCCGTAATCTCTATACTCAACCCTGGTGTGGGGTGGAGGCTCAGTACCGCGGTCTCGATGGCTTCTTTCTGCCCGAACTCATTGAGGTGGCGTAACCGTGGAACTCGCCGCCCGAAACATCATCTCAGGTAAAGACTGGGCCTGTGCCCTCGTGACCCACCGCGTCCTACTAGCAGCCCGCCGGTGCCTTGCCGCCACGGGCGCGGTTGCCTTGCGTGGAGGCATAATCGATACATAAAAGAAAATATCGAGAGGAGTTCAACCTATAACACAACTCTATTGCACGATCTTAGAGTGAAAGAATGAAACCAATCCTAAATATCCACGTAGCCTCACGATTATAGATGTGGTGCACAACACACCGATAATCAAGACTACTAGACGCGATGCGTCAGACACTTTCGAGGACTAAGCGCTGCGATACCACTTTTGTCACGACGGCCGGGTCGCGGTGCCCTCTAGGGGCACCCGTTCGGTATACATCAGAGAATAGCATCGGAACATACATAACCCATAAACCAGTAGGTAGTAAACATCACTGGCTAGCCGACAAGGCCGCCTTCCATAGAATATACTCAATCAAAAGTAAAACAGTACAACTTGTTCTTACAGCCCAAACCACAAACGTGACTACGCACTTAGGAGTAACAAGCGTGGCGGGCGAACGCCCGTACCACAGAATGTACATAATACCTATGGCGTCGAGGAAAAACCGTACCAACAAAACAAGCCTCGGAGAATGGAGCTTCGACACGGACGGTGATCCTAAGAATGAGGATCCACCACCGCTTTACCACCTGCGGCATGGCGGCCCAGGAAGGGGTCGATTACAATATGTACTAAGTATGCGGCTGGAAAATACCTCGTAAGTCTAAAATGGTGGAGATGTATGATAATCTGATACTGTACCGTGCCTTACTCATAATGAGAATATCAAGAATATACTATACTGCATGAAAATAGGAGGCTCATGATCAAAACAAGGCCACCCGCATGATGTCATTAAGCAATCCTATTCACGGGACTATTTCACCCCGTGGGTCGTGTGGACCGCGTGAGGTATTCTCGCATAGGTGTGCCCGCACGTGGGACTATTTCACCCGCATAAGCCCTACGGACTCGCATGAGGTATTCCTCACATCGTGGGTAGCAAATCCACGGAATATGCAAATGCCACAACCCGGGGAATGACCCCGTAATGAATAATATATCACTAGCACAAACCGGCTATCATACATAATATAAGCAAGTTAAGAAATCCTCTAACTTCTTATTAGTCTTGTTCATATACATTCTCATTTTAGTTTCCTTAAGGCACTAACATGTCTTTATGAAATCCGGGAATTTAACCCCAAGTACCACGTACTTCTTTTCCTTTAAAACCTTAGGCAATTGATGTCTTAAAATAAATTTTCCTTTCATTAATTCAAGTCATTTATCCGTACTTATTTTACTTAGAGTAAAGCTTTCTTTGTTAATCTTCCATAAAGATAATATAACCAACTTCCCATAAAGTCGTTATATTAACCTTATACATTAGTCAAATACACTTCTCTAAATCCAAGAGACTTATACCATTAAACCGGAACAAGTATCACATACTTAAAACACGTCAAGTCCCTTAACTTTGAAAACTTAGGAGATCCTTAATACTTTTAAAGAAGTGAGTAAATCCCCTAACTCCACCGACTTGGACACTTTAAAAACGAGTAAAGGACACCAAGGTCTTGTACGTCTATCGTACTATATAGGTAAAACTAATCATGCTCAAGAGATAGGAAAGTTCAACATACCTCTTCGGTCAATCCATTTGCTAAGTCCAATATACCGCACGTAGTACGTCAACCTATAATGACCATAATACGTTTATTAACCTCTAGCTTCAACGTAGAATATTTCAAGTGCAAAGTCACTAAATTCTACGGAAAATCGGACAGCATTTCCTTTGTTTCTACATAATTTGCCACCTTTTTCAAGGCCGAATTCAACATCCAAACGCCACTTTTTAAGGCCCAACAATCCAATCAATTCAAAGGGGATTTCACGCCTAAACTTGGACGTGTAAAATTCTGCCCCACAATGTATATTAACTAAATCCATAAGTTAAAGGTAGTATCTTGGCTATAACATGCTTACATATCATTCTTATCCAATCCTTTCATATCCAAACCATATTTCTTACATGCAATATATCTAAGAGCAATATTTACAACTACAAGTCCTTTACTTCTTCACATGCAACACAATTAACTAGCAAAAAGAGAAAGGATTGTTACCTTAGAGTTTACCCAAATTAGTCCAACAATTTCACTTGTCTTCTTTCCACAATCACCTCCACAAAAACTCCTACAAGCTTGCCAACAAGTTTCCTTCTTGCCACCTTTTCAGATTTTTCTCAAGCCTTGATTTCCTCTTGATTTTCTAGAGAGAAGGGAGAGCTTTTAATTTTTAGAGAGAGAGGAGAGCTTGAAGAATGACCAAGTCTTGAAGACTTGGTCAATAAATAGGACATGCAAAATCAGATGGGGGGGGGACACTTGTCACCCACCCATCGCCTCTTTTAAAACAAAATAGTTCTGATTTTTCCTCGGCCTCGCGAGATCGCGCGCGGCGCCACTGCGGCCGCGCGCGCTAAACATTCGAGACTCTTGATGCCGCGCGGCCACGCTTTCCGGCGCGCCAGCTGCAACTTCAGCGAACATTCGTAACGTCTGGCGCGCGGCCTGCATCCGCGCCCGCGCGTGGCTTCGACCGAAATACTTTTCTCGTCCGATCGAACATACGTGACTTCCATAACTTTCTACTTCGATGTCCTATCGACGAACGGTTGGTTGCGTTGGAAACTAGACTCAACGAACTACGTACTAGGCCTTTGAAACACCTAGGAACTCATAATTCAACTGGACATAACTCGCCTCAAAGTTGACTAAAAACCCGTCCGAAACAATCCGTCAACCTATCTTTCTAAAATTTTAAGTCTTAATCCCTTTCGCACGTTCTCACACGCATGACCTGAACTACGGGGTGTAACATGTACCAGGCAACATCATCGACATACCCTAACTATAATGGTGGTGAGGGTTGGTACTCCTAATACTTTTCTTCTTGCTTGGTTAGTCAAATTATATATTTTATGAGCATTACAACCATCTAACTAAGGATTCCAGACCCGACCAAATGATAAAGTACATTACTTTTCAAGGATCATACTAAAGTCTCTAACTTCACCTCCATTAGGATAAGTATAGTAATCAAATTCCAACATTTGCCAAATCGGCATCTAGGTCCTCAACGATTACATCTTTTCATTAATGAAATAAGTCCACTCATAAAGGTCCAACCCTTTCACGAATGAAGGAACAATGACTATCAAGATTCAAAATTTTATTCAAATAAATAAGTTTACCATTAGATGTTCAATATTTTATTCAAATAAACAAGTTTACCATTAGAGGTTCAATATGTTAGTTCTTCTACTATGGAACACGTAGAGATCCCATCTCTATATCATCACCATACCATCTCATATTTTCTTTTTACATCAAGTATAAGTTACAAGGTGTCAGGATTCTTCTTTAAAGTTTACATGATCATAAAGTCTACCATAAGTCAACACTGAGTGCATAAAACATCAAATACATATCAGGAATATGAATATAATACAGATGATATGTATGTATGTATATATTCAATAGCCATACCTACCCGGTATACACACGCTGATGTAGTAGTTGTCACATGACCTATGGGGGACTTATGAGGTTCCTATACCCATCTGATCCCATCAGATACTAGCTCTGTGGCTGAAGTGTCATCATCAGTCATCACTCTCGTATCATGCACCACATTCAATAACCGACTTCCTAAGCCTCTTTCATCAGTATCTCAAAATTTCAAATGCCAATACGATATATGTGATTAATATGGATATGAGTACACCATGCAATCAACATAAGCAATACAATCAGTATTAATAATTCATTTTCAAGTAATTAGACGAGATGTAGAGTGATGAATGCATGAAAAATCAAATGAATAATAGCTTATCAAACATGGATACAAGCCTAGATAATCAGCAATCATACCAACCTAAGCGGATTTATGCACCGCGCTCATGACCCAAAGAGCTAAACACATCTTCTCCATAAAATATATCAAAATAGTTTATTAATTACCCAAGTTAAGTTCACTGGTGATTGTATTAGTGTTCGTCACCTCACTAATATGGGACTCCTAATTCTCAATTACTCCATTAATTCATTAACATCACACAAACACATAAATGTTATACTAGAGTCTAGTAAGTCTCAACTTGCCTGTTTCGAGCTGAAGAATCACACAACATCTCTACTTTTCTCTGATCTTCCTCGCGATCCCGTTCTGATCAATTACATCAACTATATGAGATTACTGGTCTATCTATGCCTATAATTCTAAGTAAATCTAGAATTTCCATGTTAAACTATGAAGGAACCCCGGATCCACATTATCAAAATACGAACTTTACTATTCAAATAGCTCTAATACATGCTAGATAGTCATAAATTCAAGATAATTTAACAACAAAGCCCAAAAGGATCCTTAATTTCATGAATTGGTAAAAGCCTCAATTCTAACCATAAATTTTCCCCAAATTCCCAAAGAGGGTTTAAACATGAAATTGACTACTAGTCTAATACATCACTAGTTATAATATAGGCATCAATGAATCAATAATCAATCTCCAAAATAACTTTCTTATTCTCAACAAGGCATTTCTACCATTTTCCCCCATTTAAGAAACATGCTTAAGATTGAAACTTAATCCATACACTATAATTAAAGGAAAGGGTAAGATTATACCTCTAATGATAAGTTATCACTTGGAATCTTTAAACATTCTCTGTTGGTCGAGCTCCAATCCTAAGGAGAATATTTGAAGAACTCTATGTCTTTATACTTTATAACCTGAATAGTGTATCCGCTGTGGTGAATCCGCTCCGATAGAGTCTATTCCGCTTTGGTGGACCCGCTCTAGCGAAATCCTATCCGCTGGGGCAAAAGTCACTTAAACATCTGTCCCTCGCTAGGGCGGCGCAATCTTCACTGAGGTGCACGTGCCCCGGTGAGGAAACCATCAGCTGAAGTGGATCGATACCACCCCATCCAACCTCTCTTCGGCAGGCCTTACCCTCGTAGATACGGACTCGTCGAAGCAGATGCCTGGTCACCGACGGAGACACCAGCAAGCAGTAGTAGTCCAATGATATCAAATTCTTCGTTAACTACCTGAAACACTCCCAGAACCTCCTAGACACAACAAACATGCAACCCTATCAGAAAAATACATTTCAAACCTGCTCGCACACTCAGATTTCTCGGAAAAGGTCTCTAAGGTTCGGATTTGACTAAAGTCAACTCTTAAGTTCTAATTTTACAATTTTACAATTTTACAAACTAACCCCTCAAAACACACCGGGCTGCCTTGAGATCTGAATCAAAGGCTCAACAAAGTCATAAACGTCATTCCAGAGCTAATGAAACAAACATAACTACGAACGAAACACATTTACGCAAAAGTTAACTATGGGTTAAACTCTTTTATTCTCTTTAACTTGGATTTCCTCAAACACAATAAAATGGGTCCGGAATCTATCCGATCTCTTCAGGAACTGTGCCGCCCGTTCCCGCAAGTCATAAATACCGAGAATAAGCTATGAAAAGGGCATTCTTTGAAAAACAAGTCCAAATTGTTCAAAATGACCAAACGGGTCATTGCAGATTTAATTTTTATCAATCTCATACACTATGCGATCTTTTCTCTTTAACTAATTTTCATCACAAATTTTATTCCGACAATCTCTAAGATGCACGAAAGGGGAGTCAGATTATGTCAAGAGTTTTAGAAGGGGGCATATGAGACTTGTCGGGATTAAAATTCTTGAAATCAAATATTTTTGTATCTTAATCTCAAAAGCATCTTTTCGAGTGTGAAGGAGATATGTTATCTTTGTTATCTTAACAGAGTAACATGATTTGCAGTTGAGAAATATGTTGGTGTTCAGTTATGAAAGAGACATGAAATTTGAAGTTTCCATGTATGATTTAAATGAGTCTTTAGGTTGTTCTCATTTTCTATGTACTGTTAGACCATATTTTTTTAAAGGGTGTGCATAAGCTAAAAACATCACTTATTACGTAACATAGCAAGTAATATTTACTAATAATTTAATTTAAATGTAATTTTATATCCTAATTATAAAATATATATTTTATAACTTTATTTGAGTTGTTTTATACTTTTAGAATAATAAACTATTTTTAATTTGTTAAAACAAAAAAAAATGGTGTCAAGATATTTGAATATGTGATTTAATTTCTATCAATCTCATACATTATGCGGTCTTTCCTCTTTAACTAATTTTCATCACAAATTTTATTCCGACAATCTCTAAGATGCACAAAAAGGGAATCAGATTGTGTCAGAGTTTCAGGGGGCATATGAGGCTTGTCGGGATTAAAATTCTTGAAATCAAACATCTTTATTATCTTATTTCCAAAAACATCTTTTCGAAATCAAACTTATTTGTTATCTTATTTCCAAAAGCATCTTTTCGAGTGTCTGACAAACCTTAATATAGTAACATGATTTACAGTTGGAAGATATGTTGATGTTCAGATATGAAGGAGGCATGGAATTTGAAGTTTCCATATTTGATTCAAATGAGTCTTTAGGTTGTTCTCATTTTGTATGAACTATTAGACCATATGCATATAAATTAAAGAAACCACTTATTATGTAATATATTAAATAATATTTACTAATAATTTAATTAAAATGTAATTTTATATCCTAACTATAAAATACATATTTTGTAACTTTATTTTAGTTATTTTATACTTTTAGAATAATAAATTATTTTTAATTTGTTAAAACGAAAAAAATAAAGTCGAGATATTTGAATATGTGATTTAATTTCTAACAATCTCAGACACTATGCGATATTTCTTCTTTAATCAATTTTTATTATATATTTTATTTCGAAAATCTCTAAGATGGACAAAAGGGGAGTCTGATTGTGGAATTGTTGTTCAGACATGAAATTTGAACTTTCCATCTTTAGGTTGTTTTCATTATGTATGCACTATTAGACCATATGTTTTAAGTGTGTATAAGCTAAAAATAACACTTATGTACTAATAAAATACGAAACGAATCATAACATTGCATTTCACTTTCATCTCTAATAATCACGACACGTTTCTTATTAACTTTGCTTTGAAAATCTAAATTTATCAATAAATAATATTATTTAAATGAAGGTGAGTAAGGTCATTTAATTAAGTAAACCCAATTATGCCAAAATGAGTTGTGCCATTTAATAAAGTAGCGTAAAGTGATTAGACGAAGCATGCACCTCTTAAGAAAAAGAATTGACTGTATTAATTCCAAGTTAAGTTAATAAACTATTTTTAATTTGTTAAAATGAACAAAAAAGCAAAACAAATGGTGTCAAGATATTGAATCTGTGATTTAATTTCTATCATCTCAGACATTATGCGATCTTTCCTCTTTAATCAATTTTCGTCACATATTTTATTCCGACTTGTAGGATTTTGTTGGGTCTAAAACACACAAGTAAGGCACATCGGAAGTTTAAAATTTTACTAACTTACTTGCCCCAACAATTCCATATCTGGTATGACTATGTTACAATTGAAATCTTCAAAGACACAAAAAAACTTACGGTTTATGTTTTGCATTCTCTACTAAAAGGTGCGCACACGATTGTCTCATCGGGTGCAAACCTTCGCTACGATATATTTCTCTGTCAGAAAGCTAGGAAATCTTGGCAGAGGTTTGAGATGATTTTAATCTCTGAACTCTGAGTTCAGAAAGTAAGAAAGTACAACTCTAAAATTATGGGTTAAGTGCTAAATATATAGGGGAGGAGAGAAAACCAAATCAGACTTGGATCAGGCATATAAACTTGTCCCTAAATCCGAAATTCAGTGGGCGATCGGTTGTGCTTTCTTGCTTATCAGCCTTGGCTACTCCCCTGTTTTTTAATATTTCTGCACGTTTTAATTTAGATTAAATCCAAAATCTTGACTTAATTAAATAATTTTCATCAAATGGAAATTATCCCATAATTTATTTTGATTAAAATATCTCAATTCTAAATTGAATATTTTATCCTCTCTCAATATACTCTTAGACCGAAAAGACAATCTACTTAGTGTGACCCTTTAGGCCTTCACACATCGACACTTAATCAAATTAAGGTTCACACGAAACTCCTAGACTGCGCCGGTGACTAACTCAATGTGTGAAGTACGTTTACAAGATTCTAGTAAACACAACCTCTATGTGGGATGATAAAGTCCTTTAATTCACAGCACACTCAATCAAGCTTAGGATTTGACAAGTGTATATCCAAATGGCTTGATCACTTTATATCATCTATATCAGTCGACAACTAGATCATATCTCATATATGTCTCTTGCATTGGCCAATGACTTGATCGACCTAATATCACTGAGAAGCTGAGTGTTCTCTCGAACATCTAATCGAGAAATGAATCATATTCTTGGCTCAACTACCACCTTAGTCTGTATCGTAATGTACCCAATTCAAGTCATGTCTTATCCTATAAGGAATTTAAGCTTAGGACAGGATCAAAGTACATTACTCTACAAATCAAGTGCGTATTGACATCAAGTCAAAGAACATCTATCTCCCACATACTGATAATACTCTAGACATGTATAATAAATAGTTTATCAGCAGGGTATGCCAATACCCTCTAAGAGTATTCATGTGTCCATCACTAGTAACTATTACTAGTAGTAAGTGAGACATACTACATTCTCTGAGAATGTGTTGCAGACCAGATGTCGACTTATAATATATCATTGATATTCCATTCTCAATGATCATAAGTCGAGGCTACTTTAAGAACTATGCTCTATCATTAATATATCACACTATCAATGACAATGTTAGCTCAAGAGATGCACATTAATGAATAATACAAACAGTCAAATAATGATTCAGTAATTTCAAAAGCCATTAATATATTAATATCATTAATAATACGAATGTGTTCAAGTACATTTGTCCCTAAAATGATTGTCTCTAGGACATATATACTTTCAATTTCCCACTTGGTCTAGAGTCAATCTCCAACGTATCGAATGCCTATCTTTTCGAAAGGACCATTATTGTTACACACCATAATTCCAGGGCAATGAAATGAGAATGTAAGTTAGGATATAAGATTTGAATGTTGGAAGGAAAATATATTAACATTTTCTATATGGAATAATTTTGGATACAACGGATGTGACGACGAAAATTTATTAACTTGTAGTTAAATTATTTCCAATGGATTTATGGACTTAGTATTGTATTATGAAGTCTTGTCATTGATAATATGGGGTCCACCGAAAATTTCACAATTTTGTGGGCCCATCGAAATATTAAGAATTTTGGGCTAAGTATGAAATTATTTTTTTATGAAGAGAAATATGGGCAAAAAAGAGGGTGATATGTGTCCCTCCCCACTTGTGTAGCAAAACTCTAATTATATTGTTATACATTGCAAGAAATGGCTAAGTATGGGAGATATTCTTGTAAAGGGAGAGACAAGTGGACAAGTGGGGTTCATGGGTCCCACCTCCACTTGTGCTACATACACCAATTCTATACAAGTCTTGCAAGACTTTGTGTATCATAAATATCTTCATCTTTCAAGCTCATCTCTCTTCCTTCTCCCTTGAGATTCGAAATCCATAGCCATGAAGAACAAGAGTTACTTATTTTCCAAGATTAAGCACCTTAACTAAGTTCTAAGCCAAGTTAACACTCCAAAATTATTTGTCACGGTTTTGGCCAAGAAACTTCTTGAAACTCTAAGCTTATTGATGAACTTTTTGGAAGTGAAACATGAAAGCAAGATGGTTACAAGCTTGTAGAGGATACGTGTGTGTTGTTGTAACTTGAAGAAGTGGTGCAAAAGGAAGTGGTGGTGATCGAAACTAGTGGACTGTTTTGGCTAAAGTGAAGGTAAGATTTCTTCTTCCTCTTAAATATTATTTGAAGTTAAATGATGTTATAGTTAAGGGATGAACTTGTGTTAAGAAAAATAGAGAATAAGAAGTGCATGTGACATTTGGCATGTTAGCCGATTTAATGGAATGTCTTGTTTATATTGGATTCGTTGGTTGTTATTGTTATCATCGTCACTAAGTGCATGTTAGATTGAAGGAAATATTATTATTGAAAGATGAAATGGTTTATATAAAAGTGTTGAAACATGTATTGGATTATAAGACATTATGAAAAGGGTTTTGGATGGTTGTTGTTGGCCGGAACTATCTTAAAAATGTTGGATATGGTCGTGCTGTTTTAGAGGCTGTTTTGTGGTGTTAAAATGCTGAAAATTTAGTTACCATTATACATGTTTAATGTGGTAATTTCTAATGCATGTCCTAAAGGAATAAGGGTGTAGAAAGGTGTAGAAGAGCTTCACATTTCATCCTCGTTGTTGTTGAAGTATGGACGGTTTTAGTGGACTGTTTTTATATGGATTAAGCGGCCGGATTAACATGAGAAGTAGGTGTATGAATCACCTTGGTTGCTGTTTTGGTTGTGCCCTTAATTGATGCTTGGTTATTGATGTTATTGGCCCCATTTGGAAGTTGTGGATGAGAGTATATGTAGGGGAAGTGATGCCCGAATTTTTATATGAAAAGAAGACCATTATGTGGTATATGACTTACACTAGCATTCATGAAGTTGATAGAAGTGTTATTGTTGTTATAGGTTGAAGTACCTATTTGAGACGTATTCTACTATCGTGTTGGTATAGCCGATAAGGTATGTGAACTATCCTTTCTTCTTTTGGCATGTTGTACATACGACATATACCTGTGGTATTTTTTCATAATTCATTCTACTCTTAGAAGTTAAGGGGTATTCATGTTATTAATTTTATGCTAAAAGCATGTCTAAGTTGTTCCTAAGTCCTTATTAAGGCACATGAGGAGAGATGTTAATATTCATAAGAGTTCTTAGTAAACGATGGATTCGGTTCGACCTTGCTAATTTAAAGTAGTTGATAAGTATCAAGAGATGAGACTGTTTTATTAATAATTGGGTATGTTCTAATACACGTGTTGAAATAAGTCATAACAGCGTTAAATGAAAAAGATATCGACAAGCGATTATATTAAAATGATTAGAACGTCATCTGCATAGAAGCTAAGATATAACCAATTTGTTTTACATTTTCTAGTTCATAGCTGATTAGATAAGGTTTCATCATATAAATTACTCACGACCCATATAAGTATTAATTAGGCAAATTCGGATCTGTTATCGCCATTAAGATGTTTTCATAATGTTAGACAGAGTGACGAGACGAATTTAGATTATCGAGTTGGCACAGACGACAAACGGTATGTGAAACTCTTCCTTCTTTCTTTTGAAATGATTTATATGATATAAGTGTATGGCGGACGTACATAGTTCTATTGGATCCTAATCCTTAATGATATGATAGTACTTTGGTTTTCCTAAAATGAAAGTTGAGTTTTATAAAGTGAGTGTACGGCGGATGTATATAGTTTTATTGGATCTTAATCCTAAATGGTACATGATGTGTTGATACCTTGGTTTTTCTAAAATGAGAGTTCATTTTAATGATTGGTACATGATATGTTGGTACCTTGGGTTTTCTAAAATGAGAGTTTATTTCAATGATTGGTACATGATATGTTGGTACCTTGGTTTTATTCCATGGACATTGATCGGTGTATTTTATATACACTTTTCGAGTCGTTTTTAGTTAGTCTTTTGTCCCTTTTTGTACAAATAAGTGTCGTATTAGAATAGATTTTCTTTCTTTTGAGTCAAAGTGGTTAAAATGGCCAAATGGCGGAAAATGAGTTAAAAGAGGGCAAAAGTGGAGGTTCGAGCTTAAGCGAGAAAGTGGCGAGCGAGGCGAGCGGCGCGCGGCGCCTCTGCGAGACAAATGCAGGGTCGCGTCGACTAATATACAGAAGGATCGCAGAAGTTGCGGCCGCGGCTGAACGGCAGCGAATAGCGGGCGCGACACCAAATCACCCGTCTGCGAAATTTCGGCCGCGCTGATAGAACGCGGCCGCGGCGCGGAAAATCGAGTTTAATGGCGAATTTAGGCGGGCACGAAGGAAAAGTTAGAGCGGTTTTAGCCTATAAAGGAGAACCCTAGGCGGTTTTAAGGGTTCCTTTCTTGCACAACACAAGGATTCTTGGATTGAAGATTGGAGACCATAGTTTAGTAACTTTCTTTCCTTTTCTTTTCTTTTATTTCAGTTTTGTATGATGAACCTTGAATTAGTTCTTGTCATGTCAATGGCTAGGAACTAATTCTTTTATAGGGCTTTCCATGTTAAATCACTAGAAACTTATGTTATGAATTGATGCATGTTTATGGTTATTCTTCTTCTTGTTGAGATTTATCCAATAATTGCTTTGAATGCTTGGTAATTAATTGATCACTAATTATCATTATTTATATGATTTCTAATCAAACTTCGAAAGGAGGAGGTTGTGAATATGTTGTAAGTTGGGTAGACATATTTTGGATTGGGGATGAAAATACCTCAATTATTTATGTAGCGTTAATGAGAGGCTTAACAACACAATTTCTGCGTAGTGCGTGACGGTTAACTAGGTTTTTGGTCTTAATCCTCCTATAGAGTCATCCTTATCACCGAAAGGTAGAAAAGAGCAATACTGGGGTTGAGTGTTTATATATCCTTAACGGGAATATAAAACGATTTCGTAAACCTGCTAGCTCCGAGAGAAGAAGAACCATAACTCATTGCATTAATAAGTAACATAAGCGGATAGTTGAGGAGACGTGGAAGCCCTATTCTCATCACAACTGAAGTAAACCTATAGTTAATTAGCTTTTATAATTATTAGTTATAAACAACAAAATCAATATCGGTTACCAAATAGATAACAAAAGATAGATAATTGGTACTTGAACACTAATCCTTGTGGACGATATTCGGTCTTACCAAGACTATATTACTTGTCACGATAACGTGCACTTGCGTTAGAGTGTGTGCATCTTTTCGCGCATCAAGTTTTTGGCGCCGTTGCCGGGGATTAGGCATAGTTCAATATCAATTTTGTCTATTTTTAATTTCTAATTTGGTTTTTAATTTTTATTTTTACGTTTTTTTTATTAATTTCGGTAAAAATCAGGGTGCCGTGATTTGTTGTCTGTTTTTGATCTATTTCAGGAAATCAGTTTATGCGAAGGAGAAGAGGGGCAGACACTCTTGTTCCCTTCAATCCAGAGATTGAGAAACACATGCGAGCAGAAAGAATCAACGGATTGCAACCTTGATAGAGATGGACGGTGTTCAAAACAACAATATGATGAAAGAAGGGTTAGGTGAAAATCAACCTAACCCAGGAATGCCTCGGCAAGTACCTATGGATGTCGAGGAAAGAGTTCAAGTCCAGGCAGAAAGAAGCTTGGGAGACTATGTGCTGCCGAGGATAAATGGAGCACAGACATGTATTAGGCTCCCTGCAATAGGAGCAAACAACTTTGAGATAAAGCGGCGATTACGGCATGGTGCAGAACTGATGCAATTTGGAGGGCTGCCGTGGAGGATCCACATGCACGTAGCTAATTTCTTGGAGCTATGTGCAACTTTCGAATATAACGGCGTTCGATGATGCCGTCAGTTGAGCACTTTCCCTTCTCACTCGGGGATAGAGAAAAAGTATGGTTAAATTCCTGCCGGTGATTCGATTTTACATGGCAAAAGGCGGCACAAAATTTCTAGCCAAATTCTTTCCCCATGCAAGCGACAAAATTGAGAGGGAGTTGAATAACTTCTACCAGCGGATGGAGAGTCCTTATGCGAAGCGTGGGAAAGGTTCAAGATTTCTGGAGAAAATGCCCACACCATTGCATTGAGTTGTGGAACTTGGTCCACATCTTATAACGGGCTCAGTGGAACAACGGAACCATTATAGATCACGGCCAGGTGGGACATTCGTGAGGAAAAGCGACCCATGGCGCTGCGAATTATTAGAAGATATGGCCACCAACAACCATGTCACAGAAGAGAGATCAATGAGTGAGAGGAGAACAGTGGGAGTCCACGAAATAGATGCTATTGCTGCCTTGAATGCCCAAGTGGCCCTTTTGGCGAAACAGTTGCAGCAACATACAATATCAGTGAATGCAGTGCAGATGCCTAAGAGTTGTGAAATATGTGGTGGCCCACATACATTCGATAGGTGTCCTTCATCTGATCCTAATAATATGTCAATTGAGCAGGCAGAGTGTCAGGTCGTGGGTAATTATCAGAGGCCACAAAACAATCCATACTCCAACACATATAATCCAGGGTGGAAGAATCACCTAAATTTCTCATGGAGAAGACCGAGCGGCGGGAATCAATACGAGGCGATGCAAACCAGTGAGAACGAGAATCAGCAACCGCTTTACTCGGGCCTACATCCCAGCGATTCAATGCGGTTCAGCCAAGCGAAGCAGTGAGAGCGGCTTTGTTGGTACTCACTGCGCCAGACTCGATTCGTGGCGAAGCTAGATCCTCGTTCAGAATTTGAAAACACAAGTGGGTCGGCTAGCAAGCAAGCAAGCAGCGAGCTACGGTGTACACGCCAAGCAACACAGTGAATGCGAGGAGCAATGCGAGCGATACAATTGAGAAGTGGCAAGCGATTAGAAGCGTGATCACCTCGGCCGATAGTTGAGCAAAGGCGAGATAGAAAAAG
Source organism: Przewalskia tangutica (assembly GCA_029844215.1). Taxonomy (NCBI): domain Eukaryota; kingdom Viridiplantae; phylum Streptophyta; class Magnoliopsida; order Solanales; family Solanaceae; genus Przewalskia; species Przewalskia tangutica. The sequence continues at coordinate 84,742,988 of CM056735.1, read as the reverse complement.
AGAAGGTGGTTGAATCTCGCCCGTGATGAAAACTCGGAGAAGGAGTATACGAGAGAAGATCCTATTCCCCGAGATTCTGTGGAAGCGGTTGATAAACAATTCTCCAAATTTTTGGAGACATTCAGAAAGCTACATATCAACATACCCTTTATAGAAGCATTGGAGCAGATGTCCTCCTATTTCAAGTTCATGAAGGAGATCTTGGGGAAGAAGAAGAAACTGGTGGAGTATGAAATGGTAGCACTAACGGATGAGTGCAGTGCTATCTTCTGAGAAAAGTTGCCCACAAACTAAAAGACCGGGGAGCTTTACACTACCTTGCACGGTTGGCGAGGTAACATGCAGCGAGGGCTGCAATGCGATTTAGAGGGCAATTATAAATCGATGCCTTTATCGGTATTTAAGCGATTGGAGTTGGCGAGGCAAAACCAACCACATTGAGCTGCGGTGGCGATGGGGCGATGGTTCATCGAAGGAAGATTGAGGCGTGATTGTTAAAGTAGGAATTTTTTTCCTGCGGACTTCCTCATTCTTGACATGGAAGAGGATGCGAAATCCCTATCATATTGGGAGACCATTCCTAGCAGCGGGAGAGCCTTGATCGATGTAGAAAGAGGAGAGGCGACATTAAGGGTGGAGAAGGAAGAAATGGTGTTTAATGTATTTAAACACGTCATTGAGCCACCAACCATGAAGCGGTGCTTTGCAATCAGCCATCAACCCTCCTGTGAGCGTACAAGTCAAACCAGGAGATGAGCCAGCGGTATGACTTGCGAACCTCCACAAACGCAGTATGTGTTCACGAACTTCCTCTTAACGATAATGCTAAGAGGAGAAGAAGAAAAGAAAGCGAAAAATGTGGAGAAAATGGATTAGTTGTGGGGTTAATCCACCGCATTCATTGAGTTAAGGAACTTGCGTCCGCTAAAAGGCGTTAAAAACGGCGCTACTTGGGAGGCAACCAGGTATTTTGATTTATTTTACTTTAATATTATAGTTTTTATTAAGAACGATCTCACGGAGGTAGTGTTTGTGTTTTGATTGGCGGTATAGGCGATAAATTGAAGAGGCGGCGAGAACAGCGAGATTTCGGAAAAAGCGGGTAGCGCATGGCTGGGAAGCGAGCGCGGCGAAAATCCATAAAATTGCCAAGTCTGCGCGCGGCTCCATGCGGTAGCGGCGTAATTCTGAAGGAGTGCAAAACATTGGCGCTGGCTAATGGCCGCGGCGGCGAAATCCAGAAATTAAAAGACGCCCAGAAATTAGATTTTCCCCAATTTCAAAACCAAAACCTAACCCCCCTTCTCCACAAAACCCACGAAAATCCACAAGTTACCCACAAATCCTCCACAAATCAAACTCAACAACAACCAAAACTCTTAAATTCCTAAAACCCTTAGCTATCTCAACCAACAAAACTCCATCCCATTGCCTCAAATCACCATTAGAAGCAAGAACACCTTGAAGAACACCATAAAAAGGTAATTTTCATCTTGTCTTGAAAGCTTTCAGTAGTTAAAGAAGGTAGTAGTTTGGAGAAGTTTTGCATTGTGAAGTAGTTGGGGTGCTGAAAAATTGGTTGTGAAGTTTAGGGAAGGAGTAGACAAGGAGGGTGTGGGTATTGGGTAGTAGAGTTGAAGTTTGGGGGTGTTAGTGGTTTAGCTGCTTATTGTTTATTGTGTTGGGGAACATTTGTGCTACTAAGTTGTAAGCTGCAGAAAGTGTTTTAACCATGTCCTTGAGAAGAGAAGAGCCTCGCATCCACCTCATTGCGTCAATACGATGATACTAGGTTTGTGAGCTACCAAGCCTTCCAAAGATACAAAAAGCTTAGTACTAGGCCCTTAATCCCTGAAAGGGGAATGGACTATCAAAGGGAGTCGTTTGGGGTTGAGGATGTTTATGAGCCCATTCGGGCAATGATTGAGATGATGGGGTGGAAGAGATTTTTAAACCCGGAGAGGATAGCACCAATGAACACAGCAATGGTGCGTGAATTCTATGCTAATTTTCCGGAGAGGGTGGACAACAACTGCTTTGTGAGGGGAAGATATATGCCTGTGACAAAAGTGGTATCACTAGGGTGCCCGGGGTAAGGCACCAGTCGCGGGCCCGAGGTCGGGTCGTGACAAAAGTGGTATCAGAGCAGTTAGTCCTCGGAAAGTGTCTGGACCGTGTCTAGTAGAGTCTTGATTATCGGTGTGTTGTGCACCACATCTATAATCGAGGAAATTGCGGGACATTTAGGATTAGTTTCCATTCTTCTCACTCTAAGATCGTGCCTTAGAGGCGTGTTATAAGTTGGACCCCTACGGCGTATTTCGTTTTTACGATTATGCCTCCACGCAAGGCAATCGGGGCGAAGGGCAAGGAAGCGAGATGGAGTGCGGTAGAGCAACAATGATAGCTCGAGACCGCGGCAGAGCCTCGTCCCGCGGCACAGGCGAGAGGTTGAAGTACGAGGAGATGGCGATTCGCGGGATCGTGGCGAACATGAGGATAAATTTGGATCTGGCAGTTCGGTTCGATAGTACGTGGTTCACGAGTCGAGATAGTTTGAGGCTGCGGGACTTTACGAGTTGCGACGCGAGTTTTATGGGTGAGGCACGAGGATGATCATGAGTTCATCAAGCGATTCTGACGGATCATGAGAGTTGTTATACCCGTAGTTCGGGTATGTATGCGAGGGCGTGCGTGCGAGAATCTGAGAAAGATTGGAAAGGAAGAAAGAGGTGATTTTTCCACGGAAAAGTTTAGGTTTTGTGAAGGAAAAAGGTTCGTTAATGGGAATTGGATTCCCAGTTTGGTATTTGGACTTCATAGATTATATTAGAATTTTGAGATTTTATTTTGGAAATGGTCACGTGGGGCCACGGGAGAAATTCTGGTTTTGTAGGGCAGCTTTGTTTTTGAGATTTAGGTATTTTGGATATTTTGGAAGGCGAAATATTCAGGCGAATCGAGGCGACACGTGTCACCCCATGTGGCACCATGGCGATTTTACCTTTGTGCGCGACACGGTTGGAGTCGTTTTTCGGCGAAGCGTTTGCGTAACTGCGAAGGAAAATTCCGGCTATGTCGTTTTGTATTTTTGCGGATTTTTAGAAGCGACGGAACATTTTGGACCAACGAGAGGCGCGGCACCCTCTCGTTGGTGGGCAAGGTGGGCGGCGTGGGACGATTGGGAGATAGGGTTAGGCAAGATATTTGTGTAGATATTTGTGAGGTTTTAAGGAGTAGGGTCTAGGGTGCACTTGGCTTGATCTTGGCCTTACACTTGTGTAGCACTTGGCTAGATCTTGGCCGTTGGTTGGCCTTTGGCTTTCTTATAAATACCACTCCTTGTGAAGACTTATTCATTCACTCAAAGCTGTCTAAGTCTTGAAAGCCTCTCCTCCCTCTTGTTGGCTCGTCCAACTCCCACCACTGAGGCCTTGAACCGAGAGTTCCCTCCTTGTCAAGGCCCTTTGGTGAAAACCCACTATCTTGGAGTGTTTTAGTGAGTACCCTCCATGGTAAGTTGTCTTCCAAGTATTGTTATAATGCCCAAAATACCTTAGCCTTGTACCTTGTAGTATTCCAAAGATACCTCATCGTAGAGCAGGAAATACTACCTTTTGTCCACTTTGGTCTCAGCCAGAAACCACAAGGAAATCTTCGTTGTTTGATTGAAGTATTTAGGTAGAAGTTGGTTAGAACTTCTAAGGGTTGTTTGGAGCGGGATGGAGCACCGGAGTTGGAGCTAAGCGTTGCTAAGGATCGACGTTTAACTTGGATAATTATGGGCTTATCGAGGTAATTATCTTGTCCTCTATTTGGTAATTGGAATTTACATGTTGTTGAATATATAGTTGAAGTATACTATATATAGAACTAAGCTTAATCTTTATGGCAATGTCTTTTGACTTAAGCTGAAGAATAAAGAAAAGAAGCTATTGTATTTACATGGGGTGTATTGCGGTAGACTTGTGTAGTATTCTTGAGTAGAATTGTACGTCCGGTTAGGCGTGTAAACCCCACAGTTGGCTAGGTGGCGGCCTCGATAGAGGAGGAGATTTCTGTTGTTGCGGGGAGGTCTTTGCCGAATTTTACGTAGAGAAATGGAACCTTGTGTTTTGAGGTTAATAGAAGTTGTGGCCTTTTAGGTGAAAGTACTAAGAGTAGCGTATTCACTCGAGGAGTGGAAAGGGCTAGCAAGGTTGTAGTACTTGGAGCATTTTGCTTATTGTCGATAAATCGTCGCGAGGTATGTGAACCTCTTCCTATCTTTTCTAGCATGATTGTTGTGAACTATGTAGTGCGGTGAGCGATACATGTGCTAATTGATTTGGTTGGTTTAAAACATAGGGTGTTATAATAGCTTTATGGGAAGTTAGTTATAACGACCTTATGTAGTGAAAATGGTTTCTTGATGTTAGAAGTTAAGAGACTTGATCTTATAAGATAAGAGACTTAACTTATTTGTTTTAATGTGGATGTTGTGTGAAACCTCATTCGTGAGTAATGAGTACTTGGTTTTAAAGGGATAATGTTTCACGATTTGGGAATCGGAATGTGTATCGACAGGACCAACTGCGGCGTTAATAAAGGAAAATGTATTGAATAATGATGTGTTGTATTAAAACCCGGTAGAAACCTCATCTGCATAGAAGCTAAGATGAGACAAAATGATATTACATTTTCTAGATCATGCACTGTAATAAGATCGTTATAAACAAGAATAAACTACTCACATATATGACATATGTTACTCAATTGTTCTAAAAGGAATCAGTGATTAAGTTTGGGAACTATGAAACCATTTGAAAATGAGAAGCTTGAGTAATTGAAACTAGGCAAAGCTGGAACTTAGGAAAAGAATGTTGTTACTTGATTTTGAAAAAGAAGATGGGTTGGTCATTCTAATACTACGGGTATCGGGTGACTTTTATAAAAGTAATGGATCTCTTTTAAAAGAACTTAACGTATGTAGTACTTTGGGGTTAAAAACCGGGACTTTGGCATAAAATGAAAGTACTTTGAGTTGTGTGAAACTTGCCTATATGCTTGTTGTTGTGAAACTTGCCTATGCTTGTGATGATAGCCTTATTGTACAAGCGTTGTGTTTACGTGTTCTGGCGTCTCTCGATAGAGTCGGTTGGTAGTTGAGAACTTACTTGGAGCGTCTGGCGGTGGCGGAGAAATTCCGCAGTGCGTTCGCTTGATAGTATTATTGTTGTTAATCGCTTTGGACATCGACCGCGATCGTGGCGCCGCGGGTATGCTTCCATTTTGGTTAAGGTCTTGTAGTTGTCGCTTTGGATATCTTGACACGATCGTAGCGCGCGGGTATGTTTCCATTTGATTATCGCGCTTGTGATTTCCTTTTGGACATCACGACACGATCGTAGCGCGCGGGTATCGTCCATTTGGAATCTTGTCCTATTGTTTCCCTTTGGACATCACGACCGCGATCGTGGCGCGCGGGTATCGTCCATTTGGAATGTTGTCTTATTGTTTCCCTTTGGACATCACGACACGATCGTAGCGCGCGGGTATCTTCCATTTGGATTCTTTGTCTTGTTGTTATCATATCATCATTGCCGGCGGTGAGGAAGGTATTCCACGGGCATGATTGATGTTGTGGGCGTGAGACCGACTTGATATAAGCGTTATATGTGGTGTCTTTGTAGTTTGGCTATCATCATGTCTCGCCTTTGAATAGTATTATGACTTCATTCTGACATTATGCAGTTTCACATACTTAGTACTGTTATGCGACCTCGCTTGAGGCTGCGTTCATCTGCGGTAGAAATACATCGATCGTGGATCCTCGCTCATAGGATCACCGTTGCGCGATGGGAAGCTCCGTTTCTCGGAGGCTTATCTTTTAGTATGTGTTCCACTGAGTTGTAGGTTCTTGTACATTCGAGGGTATGGCGGGGCCACGTCCGTCATAGTCGTTGTAAATCTTAAGTGCATGAAATCTTTATTGTGGCGGGGTTGTAAAGATTAAAGCATTCGGGTTTTATGTTTATCTTGAAGGCAATTTGTTTTGGTTGCTTTGTTTATTTATTATATCTCTTGTTTAATGACTCATGTTTTATGTTCGCTGATTTTCTCGATGTATGTATCGCTAAGTGCGAGGTAAGGCACGATCCACGCCCGATTTTGGGGTGTGACATAGTGGTATCGAGCGATTAATCCTCGGAAAGTGTCTGAACCGTGTCTAGTAGAGTCTTGATTATCGGTGTGTTGTGCGCGCATCTATAATCGTGAGGAGGCTATAAGACATTTAGGATTAGTTTCCATTTCTTCTCATTACGAGATCGTGCCTTAGAGTGTGTTGTGAGTTGGACCCTCGGCGTATCTCGTTTTACGATTATGCCTCGCGCAAGGCAACGAGCCCAGAAGGGCAAAGCGTAGGAGGCTGCTAGTGAGATCTGAGAGGAGTTCGAGCGCGAGCGGTCGATCACGAGGCAGTGCTTCCGACGGCGAGTTTGCGGCGCGCGAGAACAGCCGAGTTTAAAGCGCGGCGGTGGCTGCTGAGACTCTGATACGAGCCTCGGTCCGCGATGCAGGCGGGGAGATGGAGTCAGAGAGATGGCGATTATTGGCGGTCGTGGCGGATATGAGATAAGTGGAATCACGGCGATTCAGTTCGATAGCCTGATGGTTCACCGGCGAGATAGTTTGAGGCTACGGACTTTACGAGTTGTAGCCCGCGAGTTTCTGGTGAGGCACGAGGATGATCGCGAGGAGTTCATCGGCGATTCTGGATCACGCGGGTGATCGAGGCTTGAGACCGAGTCGTGACCTTTGGTTCGCGTCGGCTGCGTGATACGCGATCGATTGGTTTGATTCATGGGAGCTTTCGGGAGAGCATGCACCTCAGCGGTATGGGATGAGTTTTGGGGCTTTCCTCGCGCACTTCTTGCCTCGCGGATGAGAGGGCGCGGTAAATGATTTTTATTCTGCGAGGCAGAGAGGCGCCTTTGTCGAAGTACAATGTCGAGTTCGATTCTTTGGCTCGATATGTACTGCGCTAGTTGCGAATATGGAGGATAAGTGCATCGCCACGTCACGGGCTAGATGATTATATGGTGAGTCTTGTGCGGGTGTTTCTCTTGGTGGGCATGGACATTGCCGCATGCGAGCTCATGCACTAGGATGTGAGGCACGGAGGGTCGAAGGAATGACTGGATCGTGAGAAGAGGCGGGGACAGCGGTCCTTTGGTGACTTTCGAGGCGGACCGCCTCGGCCCGAGCTAGTTATATACCCCGCGATGCAGTGGTCCTCCGCGTCTTGAGATCTGGTCGGGGCTCGAGGTTCAGTATTTTGGGAGAAGCGAGGTGTTAACGGTGAAGCCACCCTACCTCGTTGTGGCCGTTGTGGTAGACTCCATTTTGGAGAGTGTCGTGCTAGATTGGGAGTTTGTTTTGCATGCGGCCAGCGGGACCATTTGCGAGGCTGTCAGGCCAAGGGAAGCGGATGTTACGACTCGACGCCCGAGTTTGTGGTGGTTCATCACGCCCTGGTATCGCCTGCGGCGTGCCTATGATTAGAGTGGGCGGTAGCTTCAGGTATATCCTTAACCCTCTAGAGTTTTGGTATGCTTGTTATGATGATCTCATTATTGTGTGCTATGTACGGATAGCATTGTGATATGTGTGAGTTAGAATACATGGTTAGTTGGAAGGTTACGTATGGGGGCATGGTAAGTGTGAACCTTAGACTATTTCACGGCGAGACCTTAGAGGTAAGGTCGTCTTGAGTATAAGATTCGTTTTATGTTTGACCTTTATAAGGGTGAGTAGTATCGTAGGATTTATCGTGTGATGAGTCAGTGGGTAGTGTGAGATGGAAGTGGTAGCTTTCGTGATGTGAATTAGTAAGATTGTTAGGATCGGGAACAAGAGTTTAGCGGTTGAAGTCGGGTTGAGGACCATTTGCGGGTCAACCGTAACCGGTTTGGGGTGGGGTCAGTTCAGGTGGTCCCGCAGGTGGTAGGGTCACGAGGATGCTAGGCCCAGTTTGTATGACCATCGTATGAGTTTGTGGATGTGTTCGACCAGAATCGTTCGTGAATGCAGGGAATGGCCTTGGGGATATGCGGCTAGTAAGATGACCAAGTTTGGAGGTGGTGACTCAAGGTTTTGGGAACTGGCGATGACTGAAGTGTGATGCGTATACTAGAAGAGTTCAAGTGTTCGAGAAGGGCACGACGAGTAAGGAAGGAGGAAGCGTGTGTTATTTCGTGGCGAGATGTGGCGTGGGCAATTTTGTTGCAAGATGCTTCTTGATATCCGTCTTGAGAAGGAACATTGGAGACGAATGTTTCTAAGGAGGAGAATGTTATACCCGTAGTTCGAGGTATGTATGCGAGGGCGTGCGTGCGAGAATCTGACGAAAGATTGGAAAGGAAGAAAGAGGTGATTTTTCCACGGAAAAGTTTAGGTTTTGTGAAGGAAAAAGGTTCGTTAATGGGAATTGGATTCCCAGTTTGGTATTTGGACTTCATAGATTATATTAGAATTTTGAGATTTTATTTTTGGAAATGGTCACGTGGGGCCACGGGAGAAATTCTGATTTTGTGGAAGCTTTGTTTTGAGATTTCGGTATTTTGGATATTTTGAAGGCGAAATATTCAGGCGAATCGGGGCGACGTGTCACCCCATGTGGCACCTTGGCGATTTACCTTTGTGCGCGACACGGTTGGAGTCGTTTTCGGCCGAAGCGTTTTTGCGTAACTGCGAAGGAAAATTCGGCTATGTCGTTTTGTATTTTTGCGGATTTTTAGGCGGCGGAACATTTTGGACCAACGAGAGGCGGCACTTGGCACTCTCGTTGGTGGGCAAGGTGGGCGCGCGTGGGACGATTGGGAGATAGGGTTGGGCAAGATATTTGTGTAGATATTTGTGAGGTTTTAAGGAGTAGGGTCTAGGGTGCACTTGGCTTGATCTTGGCCTTACACTTGTGTAGCACTTGGCTAGATCTTGGCCGTTGGTTGGCCTTTGGCTTTGCTATAAATACCACTCCTTGTGAGACTTATTCATTCACTCCTCACTGTCTAAGTCTTGAAAGCCTCTCCTCCTCTTGTTGGCTCTCGTCCAACTCCCACCACCTTTGTGAGGCCTTGAACCAGAGTTCCTCCCTTGTCAAGGCCACTTTGGTAGAAACCCCACTATCTTGGAGTGTTTCGTGAGGTACCACTCCCATGGTAGAAGTTGTCTTCCAAGTATTGTTATAATGCCCAAAATACCTTAGCCTTGTACCTTGTAGTATTCCAAAGATACCTCTATCGTAGAGCAGGAAATACTACCTTTTGTCCCTTTGGTCTCAAACCGAAACCACAAGGAAATCTTCGTTGTTTGATTGAAGTATTTAGGTAGAAGTTGGTTAGAACTTCTAAGGGTTGTTTGGAGCGGGATGGAGCACCCGGAGTTGGAGCTAAACGTTGCTAAGGATCGACATTTAACTTGGATAATTATGGGCTTATCGAGGTAATTATCTTGTCCCTCTATTTGGTAATTGGAATTTGCATGTTGTTGAATATATAGTTGAAGTATACTATATATAGAACTAAGCTTAATCTTTATGACAATGTCTTTTGACTTAAGCTGAAGAATAAAGAAAAGAACTGAACTGTATTTACATAGGACTGTATTGCAGTAGACTTGTGTAGTATTACTGAGTAGAATTGTACACGTCCGGTTAGACGTGTAAACCCCCCCCCCTGGTTGGCTAGGTAGCCGGCCTCGATAGAGGAGGAGATTTCTGTTGTTGCGGGAAAGAGTTCTTAGAATTTTACGTAGAGAAATGGAACCTTGTGTTTTGAGGTTAATAGAAGTTGTGGCCTTTTAGGTGAAAGTACTAGAGTAGCGTATTCTACTCGAGAGTGGAAAGGGCTAGCAAGGTTGTAGTACTTGGAGCATTTTGCTTATTGTCGATAAATCGTCGCGAGGTATGTGAACCTCTTCCTATCTTTTCTAGCATGATTGTTGTGAACTATGTAGTGCGGTGAGCGTACATGTGCTAAGTGATTTGGTTGGTTTAAAACATAGGGTGTTATAATAGCTTTATGGGAAGTTAGTTATAACGACCTTATGTAGTGAAAATGGTTTCTTGATGTTAGAAGTTAAGAGACTTGATCTTATAAGATAAGAGACTTAACTTATTTGTTTTAATGTGGATGTTGTGTGAAACCTCATTCGTGAGTAATGAGTACTTGGTTTTAAAGGGATAATGTTTCTTGATTTGGGAATCGAATGTGTATCGACAGACCACTGCGGCGTTAATAAAGGAAAATGTATTGAATAATGATGTGTTGTATTAAAACCAGGTAGAAACCTCCATCTGCATAGAAGCTAAGATGAGACAAAATGATATTACATTTTCTAGATCATGGTCTTTGTAATAAGATCGTTATAAACAAGAATAAACTACTCACATATATGACATATGTTACTCAATTGTTCTAAAGGAATCAAGTGATTAAGTTTGGGAACTATGAAACCATTTGAAAATGAGAAGCTTGAGTAATTGAAACTAGGCAACCTGGAACTTAGGAAAAGAATGTTGTTACTTGATTTTGAAAAGGAAGATGGGTTGGTCATTCTAATACTACGTATCGGGTGACTTTTATAAAAGTAATGGATCTCTTTTAAAAGAACTTAACGTATGTAGTACTTTGGGGTTAAAAACGGACTTTGGCATAAAATGAAAGTACTTTGAGTTGTGTGAAACTTGCCTATGCTTGTTGTTGTGAAACTTGCCTATGCTTGTGATGATAGCCTTATTGTACAAGCGTTGTGTTTCGTGTTACCGCGTCTCGATAGAGTCGGTTGGTAGTTGAGAACTTACTTGGGCGTCGCGGCGGTGGCGGAGAAATTCCACAGATGCGTTCGCATTGATAGTATTATTGTTGTTAATCGCTTTGGACATCACGACCACGATCGTAGCGCGCGGGTATGCTTCCATTTTGGTTAAGGTCTTGTGGTTAATCGCTTTGGATATCTTGACCGCGATCGTGCGCGCGGGTATGTTTCCATTTGATTATCGCCTTGTGATTTCCTTTTGGACATCTCGACACGATCGTGGCGCTGCGGGTATCGTCCATTTGGAATCTTGTCTATTGTTTCCCTTTGGACATGCGACCGCGATCGTAGCGCGCGGGTATCGTCCATTTGGAATGTTGTCTTATTGTTTCCCTTTGGACATCTGACACGATCGTAGCGCGGGTATCTTCCATTTGGATTCTTTGTCTTGTTGTTATCATATCATCATTGCCGCGGTGAGGAAGGTATTCCAGGGCATGATTGATGTTGTGGGCGTGAGACCACGACTTGATATAAGCGTATATGTGGTGTCTTTGTAGTTTGGCTATCATACATGTCTCACCTTTGAATAGATTATGACTTCATTCTGACATTATGCAGTTTCACATACTTGGTACTGTTGTCGCGACCTCCTTGAAGTGCGTTCATCTGCGCGGTAAGTACATCGATCGTGGATCCTCGCTCATAGGATCACCGTTCAGTAGCGTTGGGAAGCTCCGTTTCTCGGAGGCTTATCTTTTGGTATGTGTTCCACGAGTTGTAGGTTCTTGTACATTGAGGGTATGGCGGGGCCACTGTCCGTCATAGTCGTGTAAATCTTAGAAGTGCAGAAATCTTTGTTGTGGCGGGGTTGTAAAGGATTAAAGCATTCGAGTTTTATGTTTATCTTGAAGGCAAGCTTGTTTTGGTTGCTTTGTTTATTTATTATATCTCTTGTTTAATGACTCATGTTTTATGTTCCGCTGATTTTCTTTGATGTATGTATCGCTAGGGTGCCCGGGGTAAGGCACCAGTCACGGGCCCGATTTTCGGGGTGTGACAAGAGTGATCAAGGCTTCGGAGACCGAGTCGGTGGTCTTGGGTTCGGTGTGTGATACCAATGATCGTAGTTTGATCGTGGGAGCTGTCGAGAGAGCATGCACTTCTGCGATTTGGGACGAGTTCTCGAGGCATTCCTCACTCACTTCTTGCCTCATGAATGAGAGAGGCACGGTAAACAGATTTATGATCTTTGAGACAAAGAGGGCGTACGGTTCGGGAGTACAATGTGGAGTTTGACTCATTGGCTCGGTATGTCCCCGCGTTAGTAGTTGATATGGAGGACAGAGTACACCGCTACGTCACCGGGCTCGATGACTACTTGGTAGAGGCTTGTTCGGGTGTAGCTCTTCAGCCGGGCATGGACATTGCCGCATGCGAGCTTATGCTGGGATGTCGAGGCGGAGAGGTCGGCGGAATGGCCGAGATCGCGAGAAGAGGCGAGGGCGAGGTCCTTTGAGGACTTTCGAGGCGGCCCGCCTCAGCCGAGCGATTATGCGCCTCCGCCCGATCTGAGTGGTCCTCCACGGCCGAGCGTTGGGGTATTGAGGCGGTCGAGCTCGAGGTTGAGTTTTGGGGGAGTAGGGGTGTTGGCCAGATGCAACCACCCCTACCTCGGTGTGGTCCATGTGGTAGACCGCATTTTGGGGAGTGTCGTGGTGCCAGGGGAGCTTGTTATTTTTGCGGCCAGCAGGGCCATTTTGTGAGGAACTATCCGACCAGGGGTTGCACGGATGTTACGGCTCAGCCTTCAGGATCAGTGGCTGGTTCATCACCTTCACGCCGCTATGCTGCGCCTGCAGGGCGGTATTATTAGAGTAAAGCGATAGTTACAGGTATATCCTTAACCCTCTAGAGATTTGTATGCGTGATATGATGATTTTATGTTAAGTGTTATGTTTGGATAGCATTGTGTAGAAATTGTGATCTAGAGAACATGGTTAGTTGAAAAGGTAAGCTTAAGGATAGGGAAATTATAAGCTTTAGAATATTATAACAAGTTGAGACCTTAGATGTAAGGCTGTCTTAAGTAAAAGATTTTACGGTTGGTCTTTGTTGAAGTACGTGGTATGCGTGAAATATATTGTGGGATGATTCCTTGGGTTGTGTAAGATGAAAGTGGTAGCTTTCAGGACTTGAATAGGTAAGATTGTTCCAGATCGGGGAACAAGAGTCTGGTGCGATTATGGGTCGGGTTGAGGACCATTCGCGGGTCAACCGTGCCGGAATAAGGTGGGGTCAGTTCGAGGTGGTCCCGCGGTGGTAGGATCACGGTGCAAGGCCCAGTTTAGGTAACCTGTATGAGTTCGTGGGCGTGTTCGACTAGAATCGGATAGTGAAGGCAGGAATGGCCTTAAAGGAAATTGAAGCTAGTGAGATGACCAAGTTTGGAGGTAGTGACTCCAAGGTTTCGGAAACCGAAGTGATGACGGGAGTGTGGTAAGTGTACTAGAAAGAGTTCGGGTGTACGAGAAGGGTACGACGAGTAAGGAAAGAAGTGAACATGTGCTGAGAGATAAAAGTGATCATTTTTGTGAAGTGAATGTGCGAAAGGAGTATCCTTTGGACCAGGAGCGAGAGTTGGTGTTGTTTTACACCTTCGAGGTGATTCCTCATTGGCTTGGATTTGGGTTTCGCGCGTATGATTTTATTATGGCGATATGGGGCATAGTTGGTTTCGTAAGTATAGTAGTGAAGACTATACCGACGCATGTACGTTTGGAGACTTAGAAGGAACATTCGGGACGAATGTTTCTAAGGGGGGAAGAATGTTATACCCCGTAATTCCAGGGTATGTATGTGAGGACATACGTACGAGAATACGACATTAAATTTGAGAGGAAGAAAAGATGTGATTTTTCGACGGAAAAGTTTCCGGATTTTGTGAAGGAAAAAGGTTCGTTAATGGGAATTGGATTCGGATTGATTCGGACTTTTTGGAATATTTGAGAATTATGGAATTTTATTCTTTCCGGAATTGGTCACGTGGGGCCCACGGGAGAATTTACGGTTTTGTGGGGCCCACTTTATTTTCGGATTTTTGGCATTACGGATATTTTTGGAAGATGAAATATTTTGGACCAATAGGAGGGCGACATGTGTCACCCCTTGGTGACACTTGGTGGACGAAATTGTGGACATGTTCTACACGTTTTTGTCATTTAAAAGACTTAAAACATTTGGTCAAAAGTCTTGCAAGATATTTGTGTAGTAGATGGATAAGTGGGACCCACATACACATGGCTCAATCTAGACCACACACTTGCTTTAATCCTAGCCCTTGAATGTCCTATAAATACCCCCTTAAGTTGCAAGACTTCTTCATCCACACTTAGAGATTTCCAAGTTGAAATACTCCCTCCCCTCTCCTTATGGTTCTCGTTTTTTTTGCCCTCCCCCTTAGCCAAAGTTGTCCAAAAATCCTTAAAGTCTTAAGTGTTCTTCCTTAGTGTATTAGGAAGATTAGTAACCAAGTGTTGGAAAAGATTTCACACCCCTAGCCCCTAAATTACCCCTTGGCCGAAACTAGCCACACTTAGAGCCTAAGTGTTTTTCACTTTTTGGAGTTAAAGTGTTTAAGAGAAGTTATTAGAAACTTCTAAGGGTTGCTTGGAGCGGTTTGGAGCGTACATATCAGGAGCTAAACGTTGCTCAGGATCGACATTTAATCTTGGATAATTTTGGGCTTATCGAGGTAATAATCTTTATCCCCCTATTGTAATTGGAAATTACATGTTGTAGTAATGTATAGTTGAGTATAATATATATAGAATGGTTATTAAAGAAGAGAATTGAACTGTAATTACATCGTAAAGAAGGATATTAAAAAGAAGGATTGAACTGTATTTACATTGGACTGTATTTTCAGTAGACTTGTGTTATACCCCGTATTTCCAGAGTATGTACGTAAGGGAATACGTACAAAAGTCTAGCCTTAAAGATAAGCCTTGGACGTTTTTTATTTGTGCACAACTCACTAAAAGAATCGTTTCCGAAAGCGTTTCCACGACTTCGTAGGGTAAATTCGGCTATGCCATTTCTAATTTTGCGGATTTTTAGAGAGGCGAAACATATTGGACCACCCGGAGGGCGACACGTGGCACCCTCCAATATGTGGACTTGAAATCGTCCAATGGCCGAATTGCAGACCATTGGCACGTTTTTGTGCCTTGTGCACAAGTCGAGAGTTGGTAGGATATTTGTGTATAGTTAATCCTCACCCTACACTTGCCTTGCACTTGTCTTAATCTTGGCCGTTGGTTGGCCACTTGACCTATAAATACCCCCAGAGATGAAGAGTTCTTCATCCACAAATCTTTCAAGTCTTGAAAATCCTCTCCTCTCCCTTTGTAGCCTTTTAGTCCAACACCTCCCCTCCTTGTGAAGGCCCTTGGCGAATACCCCCTTCTAGCCTAGTAGTTTGGCGAGGCCACTGCCTAACCAAAAAAATCTACCCTCCCTTGGTAGAAAAGTTGTCTTAGTATTGTTATAATGCCCAAAATACCTAGCCCAAATCTCTTAGTCCTTAGTAGAAGTTGTGAAGAACTTCTAAGGTTTCTTAGACTCTGGGAGCGTACAACTTAGGAGCTAAACCTTGCTCGGCGCGACTTTATCTAGGATATTTTGGGCTTACAGAGGTAACTAATCCTAACCTCTTTTGAATTAGAGAATACTTCTTTGTAGTATAAGAATAAGTATAAATACTTAGAAGAGTATCACGAGAATAGAATTGAGCTGTTACCACAGTAGAAGGGTTTAAAGAAGAATAATTAAACTATACTTACATGGTTTGTTTTCACGATGAGACTTATATAGCTCAGGGTAGGGAAGTCTGCCCGACTTTCCGTAGAATTGTGAACCCTCTGTTTAGAATGACCTTGAGTAGTCTTTGATAGATGTGCGTGACTATTATAGGTGACTCTCTGCGCGACATATTGACTTGGCGGTGGTTTTATTTGAGAAGGTATGTGATTCTTCCTAAAGCATGATATTTTACAATATATATGTAGTGCGGTGAAGCGTCGTGTGTTAAGCGAATAATAACTACGGCAATGTCTTTGACTTAAGCACGAATAATACTTACGGCAATGCCTGGCTTAAGCACTGAATAACACTTACAGCGATGCCTGGCTTAACTTTGAATAATAAGAAGCGAAAACATTTCAAAAGAATCTGAATCATTTTTATGAAGAGAACTAATTGGTTTTAAAGCGAAGCTTAAGAGTTATACTAGCTTTATGGCGATTAAGTATAACCACTTAAGAATGATAAGAGAAGCTTGATTTGCCTATGTGTTTATAACGGACTTATATTGAATTGTGAAAAGAATAATAAGATGGTTTGATAAGTAGACATGATATGATGCTATGTGTGTTAGTGTCTTGTAACGTTTGTGTAAAAGAGTATTCTTGTTGTGCTTATGTTGTTAACGATAAGTCATAGGTTAGTGTAACATCACTCACCTCTTGACATATGCAGGGGTTGTCGCCTCCGACGCGGGGTAGACTTCGGTGATGCAGGACCGTGATTCGAGAATACCTGCATGCGGGTCAAGGACCTATGCGAGCTACGGGAGTTCGAGTTAGTGTGCGGGGTTATACCTCATGCGATGCATGTGGCGTGCGGACGGCGAGTCGGGGCGATGCAGGAGTAGCTACCCTCGATGCGGGGTTATATACTATGCGGGCCTATGTGATTGGCCTATGCGGACTACTGAGTCGAGATTAGGCTTGCATGGTGATACTACAGGCGGTGGCCTGCTTGATCATTCGCGGCCTAGAAAAGACACATTCTGATTTACCTATTCTGCTCTTGTTTGTGATGTGGCACTTATGTGCGGTTTCCTGGTTGTTTTATACATACTTGCAAGCTTGTTTTTAAAATGATATGTTTCATTTAAGTATTTCTGATTTCATATACTTAGTACTGTTATCTTGACCTCGCCCGAGTGCGTTCATCTGCAGTAAGCGGCAGTGCTAGATCCACATTCTTAGGATCTCTACGTTGGTGTCGGGAGCTCCATCCTTTCCGGAGGCTCTACTTTTGGGTATGATCTCCCTGTTGTAGATAGTTTTGTCTGATCGGGGTATGGCGGGGCTGTCCCGCCATAGTTGTATATTTCCTTAGAAGTGCATGAGTCGTATTTATGCAGATTATCGGATGTAACTGCTAAACTTGTATAGCAAAGCTCTAATTATATTGTTATACATTGCAATACTTGGCTAAGTGTGGGAGATATTCTTGTAAAGGGAGAGACAAGTGGACAAGTGGGGTTCATGGGTCCCCCCTCCACTTGTGCTACATACACCAATTCTATACAAGTCTTGCAAGACTTTGTGTATCATAAATATCTTCATCTTTCAAGCTCATCTCTCTTCCTTCTCCCTTGAGATTCGAAATCCATAGCCATGAAGAACAATACTTACTTATTTTCCAAGATTAAGCACCTTAACTAAGTTTAAGCCAAGTTAACACTCCAAAATTGTTGGTCACGGTTTTGGCCAAGAAACTTCTTGAAACCCTAAGCTTGTGGATGAACTTTTTGGAAGTGAAACATGAAAGCAAGATGGTTACAAACTTGTAGATGATACGTGTGTGTTGTTGTAACTTGAAGAAGTGGTGCAACGGAAGTGGTGGTGGCCGAAACTAGTGGTCTGTTTTGGCTAAAGTGAAGGTAAGATTTCTTCTTCCTCTTAAAAATTATTTGAAGTTAAATGATGTTATAGTTAAGGGATGAACTTGTGTTAAGAAAATGGAGAATAAGAAGTGCATGTGACATTTGGCATGTTAGCCGATTTAATGGAATGTTTTGTTCATATTGGATTCGTTGGTTTTTATTATTATCATCGTCACTAAGTGCATGTTAGATTGAAGAAAATCTTGTTATTGAAAGATGAAACGGTTTATATAAAAGTGTTGAAACATGTATTGGATTATAAGACATTATGAAAAGGGCTTTGGATTGTTGTTGTTGGCCGGAACTATCTTAAAACTGTTGGATATGGTCGTGCTGTTTCAGGGGCTGTTTTGTGGTGTTAAAATGCTGAAAATTTAGTTACCGTTATGCATGTTTAATGAGGTAATTTCTAATTCATGTCCTAAAGGAATAAGAGTGTAGAAAGGTGTATAAGAGCTTCACATTTCACCCTCGTTGTTGTTGAAGTATGGACTGTTTTAGTGGACTGTTTTTATATGGATTAAGAGGTCGGATTAACATGAGAAGTAGGTGTATGAATCACCTTGGTTGCTATTTTGGTTGTGCCATTAATTGGTGTTTGGTTATTGATGTTATTAGCCCATTTGGAAGTTGTGGATGAGAGTATATGTAGGGGAAGTGCTACCCGAATTTTTATATGAAAAGAAGACCATTATGTGGTATATGACTTACACTAGCATTCATGAAGTTGATAGAAGTGTTATTGTTGCTATATGTTGAAGTACATATTTGAGACGTATTCTACTATCGTGTTGGTATAGCCGATAAGGTATGTGAACTATCCTTCCTTCTTTTGGCATGTTCTACAGACGACATATACCTGTGGTATTTTTTCATAATTCATTCTACTCTTAGGAGTTAAGGGGTATTCATGTTATTGATTTTATGTTAAAAGCATATCTAAGTTGTTTCTAAGTCCTTATTAAGGCACATGAGGAGAGATGTTAATATTCATAAGAGTTCTTAGTAAGCGATGGAGTCGGTTCGACCTTGCTAATTTAAAGTAGTTGATAAGTATCAAGAGCTGAGATTGTTTTAATAATAATTGGGTATGTTCTAATAGACGTGTTGAAATAAGTCATTGCAGCGTTAAATGAAAAAGGTATCGACAAGCGATTATATTAAAATGATTAGAATGTTATCTGCATAGAAGCTAAGATATAACCAATTTGTTTTACATTTTATAGTTCACAGCTGATTAGATAAGGTTTCATCATATAAATTACTCACGACCCATATAAGTATTAATTAGGCAAATTCGGATCTGTTATCTCCATTCAGATGTTTACATAATGTTAGACAGAGGGACGAGACGAATTTAGATTATCGAGTTGGCACAGACGACAAACGGTATGTGAAACTCTTCCTTCTTTCTTTTGACATGATTTATATGATGTAAGTGTATGGCGGACGTACATAGTTCTATTGGATCATAATCCTTAATGATATGATAGTACTTTGGTTTTCCTAAAACGAAAGTTGAGTTTTTTAAAGTGAGTGTACGGCGAATGTATATAGTTTTATTGGATCTTAATCCTAAATGGTACATGATGTGTTGGTACCTTGGTTTTTCTAAAATGAGAGTTCATTTTAATGATTGGTACATGATATATTGTTACCTTGGTTTTTCTAAAATGAGAGTTCATTTTAATGATTGGTACATGATATATTGGTACCTTGGTTTTCCTAAAATGAGAGTTCATTTTAATGATTGGTACATGATATGTTGGTACCTTGGTTTTATTCCATGGACATGCTCCGTGATGCGAATATATATACTCATACGGGGATAAAGGACCATGCGGGTTCGATTTCCACGAATAGTATATGTAAATGACTCCACGGACAAGATCTGTGATGCGAGTATAGATACTCATGCGGGTATAAAGATCCATGCGGGTTTGATTCCCACGAATAGTATATGTATATGACTCCACGGACAAGATCTGTGATGCGAGTATAAAGACTCATGCGGGTATAAAGACTCATGCGTGTTCGATTCCCACGAATAGTATATGTATATGACTCCACAGACAAGATCTGTGATGTGAGTATAGATACTCATGCGGGTATAAAGACTCATGCGAGTTCGATTCCCATGAATATGATATGTATAATGATTATATGGGCAGGTGTCCCTGATTTTGACATGACTTTCATATTTTGAAAAGTTACAGTTGATTTTATAGTTTTAAAAGGCACAGTTGACTCTCATTTTATAAAAATGCGGTGAGTACGGTGATCTGATGGTACAATAGTACGATGATACGATGATCTGAGTATAGTTGGCTCTTATTTTACATGGCACGGTTGGATCTGGTATTTAATTTTCATACTTGTCCCTGCCATCTTTTGGCCAGTCATGATCTTATTTATTGTACTTTATGTTTACATACTTGGTACCTTATTATCTGAGCCCGCCCGGAAGCTGCGTTAAATGCCGCAGGTATAGGTACTCAGTTTGATGATCTTCGAACTTAGGATCTTTGCTCAGCTTTTGGGATAGCTCCATTGTTCCGGAGCTTGTTATTTTGGTACAGACTTATGTATATTTAGGGGTACGACGAGGTCTTGCCCATCATATTTCGTTATCAAACTCTTAGAGGTATGTAGACAGGTATGTGTGGTAAATGTGTATTTGGATACATGTGGGTTGTATATGTTGTAACTCATTTTGGAAAATTACGTATCTGATGTGACCTTGTCATTGCACTGTCTTTATTATATGAGTTATTCCTTAGCTTCCGCTGATTATATGTGATGTGAGGGTATAAGGGTGCCCAGGTAGGGCACCAGTCGCGGCCCGTCGGTTCGGGGCGTGACAAAGGTGGTATTAGAGCAGTTAGTCCTCAGAATATTTACAGACCGTGTGCAGTAGAGTCTTGGTTATCGGTGTGTTGTGCACCACACCCATAAACAGGAGGCTACAGTACATTTAAGATTGGTTTCTATTTTCCTTACTCTAAGATCGTATGATATAACTATGTTGTTAGTATGTTCCCTCTCTAATAAATTATTGTGGTTGCAGCTATGCCTCCAAAGAATGCGACAGCGGCCCAGAAGGGAATATATGGACTTGTATACAGGTTGGTAAAATTGTTGTATAGTTAGTGTGATGATTCATTGGGTTGAGTATAAACCCCTTGTGATTGTTGTTGATGTTGTTGAGCAGATTGAAAATGGTATTACCAATTTTAAAGGAACTGCAATAGGACCTTATGAATGTGACTTTGATTGCAAAGAAAGTACAATGTGCTAAGGACTATCAGAGGTAGAATGAGACTATGTGTTATATTGTGGCCATGTGAGGCATCTTTGTGTTGATGAGTATAGGTTGATAGGTTTAGTAAAAGGAGACTATGCCGAAATGTTTATAGTTGAGACCTATTATGAACCTTCGAGGACGAATGTTTCTAAGGAGGGAAGAATGTTACACCCCGTAATTCCAGAGCAATGAAATAAGAACGTAAGTTAGGATATAAGATTTGAATGTTGAAAGGAAAGTATATTTACATTTTCTATATAGAATAATTTTGGATACAACGGATGTGACGACGAAAATTTATTAACTTGTAGTTAAATTCTATCCAATGGATTTATGGACTTAGTATTGTATTATGAAGTCTTGACATTGATAATATGGGTCTACCGAAAATTTCACAATTTTGTGGACCCATCGAAACATTAAGAATTTTGGGCTAAGTATGGAATTATTTTTTTGTGAAGAGAATTATGGGCGAATAAGAGGGTGACATGTGTCCCTCCCCACTTGTATAGCAAAGCTCTAATTATATTGTTATACATTGCAAGACTTGGCTAAGTGTGGGAGATATTCTTGTAAAGGGAGAGACAAGTGGACAAGTGGGGTTCATGGGTTCCCCCTCCACTTGTGCTACATACACCAATACTATACAAGTCTTGCAAGACTTTGTGTATCATAAATATCTTCATCTTTCAAGCTCATCTCTCTTCCTTCTCCCTTGAGATTCGAAATCCATAGCCATGAAGAACAAGACTTACTTATTTTCCAAGATTAAGCACCTTAAGTAAATTTAAGCCAAGTTAACACTCCAAAATTGTTGGTCACGGTTTTGGCCAAGAAACTTCTTGAAACCCTAATCTTGTGGATGAACTTTTTGGAAGTGAAACATGAAAGCAAGATGGTTACAAACTTGTAGAGGATACATATTTGTTGTTGTAACTTGAAGAAATGGTGCAAATGAAGTGGTGGTGGCCGAAACTAGTGGTCTGTTTTGGCTAAAGTGAAGGTAAGATTTCTTCTTCCTCTTAAAAATTATTAGAATTTAAATGATGTTGTAGTTAAGGGATGAACTTATGTTAAGAAAAATGGAGAATAAGAAGTGCATGTGACATTTGGCATGTTAGCCGATTTAATGGACTGTTTTGTTCATATTGGATTCGTTGGTTGTTATTGTTTTCATCGTCACTAAGTGCATGTTAGATTGAAGGAAATTTGTTATTGAAAGATGAAATAGTTTATATAAAAGTGTTGAAACATGTATTAGATTATAAGACATTATGAAAAGGGCTTTGGATTGTTGTTGTTGGCCGGAACTATCTTAACACTGTTGGATATGGTCGTGCTGTTTCAGAGGCTGTTTTGTTGTGTTAAAATGCTGAAAATTTAGTTACCATTATGCATGTTTAATGTGGTAATTTCTAATGCATATCCTAAAGGAATAAGGGTGTAGAAAGGTGTAGAAGAGCTTCACATTTCACCCTCGTTGTTGTTGAAGTATTGACTGTTTTAGTGGACTGTTTTTATATGGATTAAGAGGTCGGATTAACATGAGAAGTAGGTGTATGAATCACCTTGGCTGCTATTTTGGTTGTGCCTGTTATGCCCCGTAGTTCCGGAGTATCTATGTGAGGACGTACGTACAATGTATACGCCCTAATTAGGGTAAGAATTAAAGAATTGTTTTTCGACGGAAATTATTCCGAACCTTGTGAAGGAAATTTTACGTTTTCAACATTTTTACGATTATGGAATTTTTCCGAGAGATAAAATATTTTGGACCAATAGGAGGGCGACAAGTGTCACCCCCTAGATTGGGCCATGTGGACGAAAATGAGTGGGCAAGACAAGTGGCCAAAAGTCTTGCATGGCATTGGCATGGCCTATGTTGGACGATTTTTGTGACATTAGTGGGCAAGTCTTGCATGGTCAAGTCTTGCATGGTCTTGCATGGTCTTGCATGGCTTTTGTAAGACAAGTGTGGGAAGGAACCTTCACATATGATCTCTACCTTACACATGTGTTAATCGCAACCCTTGGTTGTGCTATATAAACCCCCTTAGTGGATGAAAATCAGCCACACTTAACATATTACAAGACTTGAAAAACATTTCCTCTCCCTCCTTCTCTATCTTGATTTCGTCCAACCCCCCCCCCCCCTCCCCTAACCAAATGTTGTCCAAAAATTCTTAAACTTATAAGTGTTCTTCCTTAATGTGTTAGGAAGATTATTAACCAAGAGTTAGACAAGATTTCACACCCCTTAGCCTCAAAAACCTTCCCTTGGCCGAGAGTAGGCAGATTTTCGAAACTGTTTTGGGCAGATTTTTTTAATCAAGTTTGGAAGGGAATATATCCTAGCATATAAAGAGTTTTTGGGTGTTTCAAAAGCCTAAAATGAAGTTCGTCGAGTCTAGTTTCCAACGCAACAAACCACTCATCGATAGGATACTGGAGTAGAGAGTTATCGACGTTGCAAGTTCAGATGATGAAGCAGTAGCTAAAAATCTGGACAGTCACGTTTTTGGGCTATCTTGAGGTAATGAACCTTAACCTCCTTGTGAAGTTGATTTATTGTGTATATATGGATATTATACATATATTGGAGGTATATTATGGACTATAAGATATAAAGAAAGATTTGGATCTTGCTAAGAAGTTAACAACAAAGAAACTATAACTTATATAAAGATTGAAATATAAGTTGAAGGACTAATGAAGTAATTGGATAAGTATTATTGTAAAAGTTGGCCAAGGACCCCAACTTAAGGACCGTATCTACTTTGGACTTTTTACTTTGGACTTCTTTTACTTATTGTTATTATGAAGGGAGATAGTAAACCGCGTTACCGTTTGGGCGTGTTATCCCGCTTTTACTTATTGTTATTATGAAGGAGATAGTAAACGCGTTACCGTTTGGGCGTGTTATCCCCTTCTTTACTTATTATTATTATGAAGGAGATATTGTTAATCGCGTTAGTTTGGGCGTGTTATCCCCTTTTACTTATTATTGTTATGAAGGAGAGATTGTTAATCGCGTTCCGTTTGGGCGTGTTATCCCCTTCTTTAAATTTCGGTATTATTGCACCTTAATTATAGTATGTTAATTACGGTTATCGGGCCTTGGTAAAGGTGGAAAATTAAGTAGAAAAGGGGGAAGTGCTGCCGAATTTTCCGTAGTACTTTGGAGCGTTTTGCTAATTGTCGATAATCGTCGCGAGGTATGTGAACCTCTTCCTATCCTTTCTAGCATGATTATTTTAAACTATATAGTACGGTAGACGTACGTGTGTAAAATTATTTTGGTTTATTTAAAACATAAAGTGTTATAATGGCTTTATGGGAAGTTAATTATAACAACTTTATATAGGTAAAGGAATGGTTTATTGATTTTTAAAAAGATAAGAGACTTGACTTATATTTGACTTGATTTGATATGTGAAGAACTTGAATTGTGTTGAAAGTTGTGAAACCTCATTCGTGAGTAATGAGTACTTGGTTTCGAATAATAATGTTATATTGATTTCGGAAATGAGAATAAGTATCGAACAAACCACTGCAGCATTAATAAAGGAAAAAGTAACGACAATTAATTATATTGAGTAATGAGTACTTGGTTTCGAATAATAATGTTATAATGATTTCGGAAATGAGAATAAGTATCGAACAAACCACTGCAACGTTAATAAAGGAAAATATATTGACAAATAATTAATTATATTAAAACAAGTAGAAACCTCCATCTGCATAGAAGCTAAGATAAGACAAAATTGTATTACATTTCCTAGATCATGGCTACTTTAATAAGATCATTATAAACAAGTACAAACTTTCTTAAATTCCCAAGTAAGGAACTTGATTTATAAAAGAGAGAGACTTGAGGAATTGAAGTGTTCTTGGTTTATTTAAAAAGAAGGTATGGAAAGCTTTTGGATTTACTTAAAATGATGGTTACTCTATTTTGATACTACGGGTATCGTATGACCTTCGTAAAAGAAAAGGATGTCTTTTTTTGAAAGAATGGAAGTATGTAGTACTTCGGGGTTAAAACCCGGATTTTTGGCATAAAATGAAAGTACCTTGAGTGTGAGTAACTTGTCTATGTTTGCTTGTGATAGCCTTGTTATGCAAGTGTGGTATCCTTATGTTCTGTGTCTCTCGATGGATGGTCCACGGGTATGCGGCCATGATGAGTGTTCGTTCCCTGTTGATAGTGTTGTTCCATAGACTAGCTCTCCATGAGGTTTACTGATGCAGGCTGGTATCTGGTAGTTGGTTTTCGTACTTGCCCCGATCATTGTCGTGATCGGGAGGTATCGGTAGTTAGCCGTCCTTGCCGATCGGTGTATGGCGAAGTCTCGTGATGCGAGAGTATCGGTAGTTGGCTTCGTACTTGCCGTCGATTGATGATCGCGGCTTTGGTATCCGTAGTTAGCCCGTACTTGCCGGTCGACCGTGGTATAATCGTATAGTATTGTTAAATGCGGCTTTGGTATCGGTAGTTGGCTTTCGTACTTGCCGTCGATTGATGATCACGGCTTTGGTATCCGTAGTTAGCTCGTACTTGCCGGTCGGCCGTGGTATAATTGTATAGTATTGTTAGTACGGCTTTGGTATCTGGTAGTTGGCTTTCGTACTTGCCCCGGTCATTGTCGTGATGCAGGAGGTATCTGGTAGTTAGCCTTCGTACTTGCCCCGTACGATTTTATGGCACATGTAGGGCCTGATGTTCTTGTGTGCCCCCTGGTATTGTTATATCATAGACTGCCGGCAGTGAGGAAGGAATTCCACGGGCGTGATTGATGTTGTGGGCGTGAGACCCATTGTTATATTTTGAGTGATGACTTTGAGGGCGTGAGTCCCTGACTTGACACGATTGTTTTAGATTGTGAAATGGTATCTTTTTAGAGACAATGTTGATGTTCATTACTTTTGTTGTTAGCCGGGCTTGTGAAACGTATTTTTGATTGTCATACATGTCTCCTGCTTTATATAAACTATTATGATTTCATTCTGATATTTTGATTTCACACACTCAAATTTTTGTTATCGACCTCCTTGAGGCTGCGTTCATGCCGCGAGTTGAGTGCGTAACTGGCGATCCGCTCTTAGGATCACGATTCGATTCTGGGAAAGCTCCATTTCTCGGAGGCTTTGTATTTTAGTGCAGTTCCTCGAGGTCATATACTTTTGTACATTCGGGGTATGGCGAGCCACTGTCCGTCATAGTGATATAAAAACTCTTAGAGGTGCAGTAATCTTGTTGTGGCGGGGTTGTAAAGGATGTAACTGTTCAGGTATATATATATGCAGAAAGGTAACCATTTTGGTTAGCCTGTTTCTTATTTTATCATATTTCATGTCTTTGATTTTATTTCCGCTGATTTTCTCTGATGTTGTATCACTAGGGTGCCCGGGGTAAGGCACCAGTCGCGGGCCCGGGAGCGGGTCGTGACAAAAGTGGTATCAGAGCAGTTAATCCTCGGAAAGTATCTACAGACCGTGTCTAGTAGAGTCTTGATTATCGGTGTGTTGTGCACCACATCTATAATCAGGAGGCTGCAGGACATTTAGGATTGGTTTCCGTTTTTCTCACTCTGAGATCGTGCCTTAGAGCTTTGTTATAAGTTGAACCCCTCTGATGAGTCTCTTTCGTTACCAGTTATGCCTCCACGTAAGGCAACCCGGGCCCAGAAGGGCAAGGCAGCAGAAGGAGCTGCGAGTATAACACAGAGGAGTACGGGGGCACAGGCCCAACCTTTACCCGAGGTGATACCCCATACGGCGAGTTCCACGACGTCGTCGGCCCCAACAGAGTTTATTACTGCGGCAGCAGTTCCTACTGCGGCCATGATATATGAGCCTTCAGTTCCACGATCGGGAACAGAGAATATGGATTACAAAGGGAGGGACCTGTTACTAGCTAGGATTTTAGCAAACGGAGAGTATATAGTGCGCCGATTTATCACGGGTCGAGCGATTATCTAGTAAAAGGGTGTACGAGTAGCTCTTGATCGAGCATGGACATTGCCGCGTCTGAGCTTATGCGCCTTGGTGAGAGCGTAAAGATCGGCGAATTAAGCAAGACCGGCGAGAAGAGGCGGAGACAATGGTCCTTTGGTGACTTTCGAGGCGGCCTGGCGGCGAACTAGTTATGCCCTCGCCCGATTGAGTAGTCCTCGCGAGCTTGGGGCGTTCGGAGTATGCAGGAGTTGGTCAGAGCTCCAGGGTTTTTGGTTAACATATTTACATAGGTTCTAGCCAGTTGATTTTCCTCGGTGTTATTTATGTGGTGGCGTCGTTAAAATGTCGTCTTTTACTAATGCTGTTTACTGCGGCCGTCGAGGCCATGTGAGAAGAATGTCCCGAAGGAGAAGCGGTGGGATGACTCGGCGATTCGCGGATTGATGGTTCGGAGAGGAAGTGGTGTTAGCGAGAGAGCCACCCGCTCGGTGTGGCGTTGTGGTAGGTGTCATTGTGGGAGTGTCGTACTACTTCGGCGACTTGTTATGCTTGCGGCGGCGAGCCATTTGCGAGAAATTGTCCAACGAAGTGGCGCGGATGTTACGACTCGACGCCGGGATCGGTGGTGGTTCATCACCTTCTATAACTATGCGCCCGTGAGCGGGATTTTGATTAAGAGCGACAAAGGGAAGTGAAGCAGTAGTTGCAGGTATATCCTTAACCCTCTAGAGACTAGTATGCGTGATATGATGACCTAATGTTAAGTGTTATGTTGGGATAAGCACTGTGTAAAATTGTGATTTAGAGAACATGGTTAGTTGAAAAGGTAAGTTTAGGGGCAGGGAAATTATGAGCCTTAGAATTTATAACAGTTGAGACCGAGACCTTAGATGTAAGGCCGTGTTGAGTAAAAGATTTTACGGTTAGTCTTTGTCGGAGTGCATAGTATACGTGGAGTATTTGTGTGATAAATCCATGGGTAGTTTGAGATAGAAGTGGTAGCTTTCATGACCTAAATATTGAGATTGTTCCGGACCGGGAACAAGAGTTTAGTACGAAGTGGGTCGGGTTGAGGCCATATCGCGGGTCAACCCGTAGCCCGGAATGTGGTGGGGTCAGTTTGAGGTGGTCCCGCTAGATGAGAGGGTCACAAGGGTGTTAGGCCCAGGTTTAGGTAACCATCGTACGAGTTCGGGGATGCGTTCGACCAGTAGTCGGGCCGATGAGGTCAACCCATCTTGTCTTTCAGTCAGGACTGTTTACTCGGCGGAGGGTTATGCGAGATGTTATATATCAGGAAGGTTGTAAGGCTGCACGGGGTTCCTACTTTTATTTTATAATGACGGTGGGGCCCGGTTTAAGTTTTTCTCTTTTTTGGAGGTTTTACCAGGCGGGGATAGGAACTCAGGTGAGTCTCAGTATTGCATTCACCCTCGGGCCGACGGACAAACAGCGCGTTGTACCCAGATATTTGAGGATAGGTTACGGGCCGGTGTTTTGATTTCAAGGGAGTGGTGAGGATTATTTGCCTCGTGTTGAGTAGGTATTATAATAGCTACCATTTCAGTGTTCGAATGGCGCCTTACGAAGCCTTGTATGGGCGGAAGTATAGGTTGTCGGTCGATTGGTTCGATGTTGGCAAGGTTCAGATAGTTGGTTCATACTTGATTCAGCAGAATGAGGATAAGGCGAAGCTTATCCAGAGGAGGTTATTAGCAGCTCAGAGTCAACAGAAGTCTTGCAGATAATCGGCATCAACACTTGGAGTTCAGGTTGACGGTGGGCCTTCTTGAAGGTACCACCCCGGAAGGGTGTGACGAGATTTGGAAAGCAAGGGAAACTTAGCGAGTACTTTGGGCCTTTTCAGATCGTTTGTAGAATAGGCCAGGTTGCCTATAAGTTAGCACTGCCGTCCGACTTAGGAGGCAGTACGTCCGGTCTTTCATGTTGCTACGATTCGGAAGAGTATCGGAGATCCATCCAGAGTGTTCCCAATTAATGACGACCAAGTTGAGGATAGTAACCCCCGAGATGTTAAAAACTGAAGCAATGACAGAAATGTGATACATATATTAGGAACAGTTCGAGTGTACGAGGAGAGTACGATGAGTAAGAAAAGAGGCGAAGATGTGTTAAGCAGATGGAAGTATTCTTTTTATAAGTAAGGATGTGAAGAAAGTATCCTTTGGACCATGGGTGGAGCTAATAGTGTTGTATACGCTTTAGAGATGATTCTTCGTCGGCTCGGATATGAGTTTTTGCGCGTACGTTGTATTGTGGCCATGAGTGGCATAATTGGTTTCGTTAGTATAGAGGGAAGACTATACCGGCACAGGTATGTTTTGAGACTTAGAAGGAACATTCGGGACGAATGTTTCTAAGGGGGGGGGGGGAATATTATGCCCCGTAGTTCTGGAGTATGTATGTGAGGACGTACGTACAATGTATACTCCCTAATTAGGGTAAGAATGAAAGAATTGTTTTCCGACGGAAATTATTCCGAACCTTGTGAAGGAAATTTTACGTTTTCAACATTTTTACGATTATGGAATTTTTCCGAGAGATAAAATATTTTGGACCAATAGGAGGGCGACAAGTGTCACCCCTAGATTGGGCCATGTGGACGAAAATGAGTGGGTAAGACAAGTGGCCAAAAATCTTGCATGGCATTGGCATGGCCTATGTTGGACGATTTTTGTGACATTAGTGGGCAAGTCTTGCATGGTCAAGTCTTGCATGTTCTTGCATGGCTTTTGTAAGACAAGTGTGGGAAGGAACCTTCACATATGATCTCTACCTTACACATGTGTTAATCTCAACCCTTGGTTGTGCTATATAAACCCCCTTAGTGGATGAAAATCAGCCACACTTAACATATTACAAGACTTGAAAAACATTTCCTCTCCCTCCTTCTCTATCTTGATTTCGTCCAACCCCCCTCCCCTAACCAAATGTTGTCCAAAACTTCTTAAACTTATAAGTGTTCTTCCTTAATGTATTAGGAAGATTATTAACCAAGATTTAGACAAGATTTCACACCCCTAGCCTCAAAAACCTTCCCTTGGCCGAGAGTAGGCAGATTTTCGAAACTGTTTTGGGCAGATTTTTTTAGTCAAGTTTGGAAGGGAATATCTCCTAGCATATAAAGAGTTTTTGGGTGTTTCAAAAGCCTAAAATGAATTTCGTCGAGTCTAGTTTCCAACGCAACAAACCACTCGTCGATAGGATACTGGAGTAGAGAGTTATCGACGTTGCAAGTTCAGATGACGAAGCAGTAGCTAAAAATCTGGACAGTCACGTTTTTGGGCTATCTTGAGGTAATGAACCTTAACCTCCTTGTGAAGTTGATTTATTGTGTATATATGGATATTATACATATATTGGAGGTATATTATGGACTATAAGATATAAAGAAAGATTTGGATCTTGCTAAGAAGTTAACAACAAAGAAACTATAACTTATATAAAGATTGGAATATAAGTTGAAGGACTAATGAAGTAATTGGATAAGTATTATTGTAAAAGTTGGCCAAGGACCCCAACTTAAGGACCGTATCTACTTTGGACTTTTTACTTTGGACTTCTTTTACTCTTTCTTTTTCAGGTAAATGCTAATATTATAAAGAAAAACGAAAAAACAGGTAGCTACAATCATTCGTCGAGGGTTCTCAATCCTCAACGTAAGCAGTAAACAAGAAATGAAAGAGAGGAGGGATGGGTCGTCTACCCAAAGGTGACGTTACAATGGGAGATTAAATCATAAAAATTAAATTCTTACTATCCGGTGCATTCCAAGATAGTATCTTCATTTAATTAATCAGTATCATTTGCACGCTCATTAGGTGCAATAGTTGAATTCGTGGGGGAAATCAAGACTTGTGCATCATTGGGAATGGTTGCCATAAATGGCTTATGTCCCTCGGCATTAAATGCTTCATTGGCCGAAACAAGATCATAATTCTTAGGTGTCTTGGAAAAGAATGACCCTTCAAATTCCACATAAGTTGATCTTCCAAGACTCGTTTGAAGAGTAGACCCTTTGGTTCCCGTAGCCATCAAGTTTCCAAACCTCTTTGGACGGGCTGCCCCTTTGATTTCCGCAACCTTTAAATTCAGTAGAAGAGTTGACTCTTCGGTTCCCACCCTTATCAATTCACGATGTCCCATTGAATGAGATGCTTCCTTGGTTTTCTCAGCAAATAAATTTCCCAAGTTACCAAGTCTTGTTTGAAGAGTAGGTTGTTCAACTTCCGCACGGTTTGCAATACCAAGAGCCATGGAAAGTGAACCAACTTCCGACCCTACAATCTTGAGCCCGATGACCGCTGGGCTTGATCTTGACCCGCGACCACCAAAAAGACCAATCAGCATCCCATGACCACCCTTCTGTCCCTCCTTCGACCCGGAACCACCCTCAAGAAACGCCATAGACCCGTGCCCACCCATGCTACCCGTCAACCCCTCGAGAGGGGGTGACGTTTCGGAAACCGCAACACTTGAATTCCCAACAACCTCAACTCCGAAAGTTGCACCTAATGAATGAGGCGTGTCATTGACAACTGCAGCAATTGAATGAGGCGTGCCATTGACATCCGCACCCATTGAATGCATCAAATACCTAGACCTCTTTTGGATAAAAACCCCCTCGACTTCCAAAACCTTAGCATTTCCTAGGCGATTGGAAAAGAAACATTCTCGAACTCAACTACCAAAGGCTGGTGACCCATGGACTTTCCCCAAGACCCATGCCCACCCACCTGACCCGAAATCAACCCGTGACCAACCTCTAGACCCGTAGTCACCTTGGCATCTAAAGTGGCCGCCGGGAAAGTCTCAATGTACTCAGAAGCCAAGGATCGGAGATCCAAGGGTTCAAACCACAAACCCTGAACATCAACACCACCCACCTGCAACCCGTTTCCACCCTCCATACCCACTTTCGACCCGGGATCCCTATCGAGATCCGCAATCTCCCCAGAGTCAGGAGTGCCTACCGGAAACGCAGCTGCCTTACCGACGCCCAAGGTGCCTGCCGGGAGGTTGGGGGAATCAAAGGGCTGAATCCTCAACCCAAGACCACCATCAAGACCTTCTTGCACACCAAGAACACCCTCCTGACCTGCTAACAACCCTACATCACCCGCTGTCCCGAATACCCTACCAAATCGGAGAAGCAACTGGCCACCACTAGTTCGCCCTGGAAAAGCAAACTTCAAATTCATAGACTGAATCTTGTAATCTTGAACAATAAAAATAATCTCTTTCATTCTTTTGGTGAAATCTTTGTATTCTTTCTGGCTAGAAGGAAGATAATGCAAATCTTGAGCAATCTTTAATCAAGTTGAAGTATCTTCGTAGCAATCTTTGAACAAGTTGATAAACTCAAACGTAATAAACTCAAACAACTTCGTATCAAATTCAAGTAAGATGAACAAACGAACAATCTTATGAAATCAAAGATGAAATCAGATTTAAGGAGTATGAAATCTAAGATGAAATCATAAGAATGAGGCGGATTGCGAAGAGCGACTAGGGAGAAATGGTGAGAGCATTTTCGCCTAGTGAGAGAAACTTCTCTCTAACTCTTCTTCACTGACAACCACTTTCACTATTTTGGATTTCTTTTACTTATTGTTATTATGAAGGGAGATAGTAAACCGCGTTACCGTTTGGGCGTGTTATCCCCTTCCTTTACTTATTGTTATTATGAAGGGAGATAGTAAACCGCGTTACCGTTTGGGCGTGTTATCCCCTTCTTTACTTATTATTATTATGAAGGAGAGATTGTTAATCGCGTTCCGTTTGGACGTGTTATCCCCTTCTTTACTTATTATTGTTATGAAGGAGAGATTGTTAATCGCGTTCCGTTTGGGCGTGTTATCCCCTTCTTTAAATTTCGGTATTATTGCACCTTAATTATAGTATGTTAATTACGGTTATCGGGCCTTGGAAAAGGTGGAAAATTAAGTAGAAACGGGGGAAGTGCTGCCGAATTTTCCGTAGAATATGGAACCTTGTACTTAGAAATATTCTACGAAGAGATCTAGAAGTTAATAGACGTTCTATGGCCATTATAGGTTGAAGTACTACGAGTAGTGTATTCTACTTGAAGGGTGGAAAAGGCTAGAAAGGTTATAGTACTTTGGAGCGTTTTGCTAATTGTCGATAATCGTCGCGAGGTATGTGAACCTCTTCGTATCCTTTCTAGCATGATTATTTTAAACTATATAGTACGGTAGACGTACGTGTGTAAAATTATTTTGGTTTATTTAAAACATAAAGTGTTATAATGGCTTTATGGGAAGTTAATTATAACAACTTTATATAGGTAAAGGAATGGTTTATTGATTTTTAAAAAGATAAGAGACTTGACTTATATTTGACTTGATTTGATATGTGAAGAACTTGAATTGTGTGGAAAGTTGTGAAACCTCATTCGTGAGTAATGAGTACTTGCTTTCGAAAAATAATGTTATATTGATTTCGTAAATGAGAATAAGTATCGAACAAACCACTACAGCGTTAATAAAGGAAAAAGTAACGATAATTAATTATATTGAGTAATGAGTACTTGGTTTCGAATAATAATGTTATAATGATTTCGGAAATAAGAATAAGTATCGAACAAACCACTGCAGCGTTAATAAAGGAAAATATATTGACAAATAATTAATTATATTAAAACAAGTAGAAACCTCCATCTGCATAGAAGCTAAGATAAGACAAAATTGTATTACATTTCCTAGATCATGGCTACTTTAATAAGATCATTATAAACAAGTACAAACTTTCTTAAATTCCCAAGTAAGGAACTTGATTTATAAAAGAGAGAGACTTGAGGAATTGAAGTGTTCTTGGTTTATTTAAAAAGAAGGTATGGAAACTGTTTTGGATTTACTTAAAATGATGGTTACTCTATTTTGATACTACGGGTATCGTATGACCTTCGTAAAAGAAAAGGATGTCTTTTTTTGAAAGAATGGAAGTATGTAGTACTTCGGGGTTAAAACCCGGATTTTTGGCATAAAATGAAAGTACCTTGAGTGTGAGTAACTTGCCTATGTTTGCTTGTGATAGCCTTGTTATGCAAGTGTGGTATCCTTATGTTCTGAGTGTCTCGATGGATGGTCCACGGGTATGCGGCCATGATGAGTGTTCGTTCCCTGTTGATAGTGTTGTTCCATAGACTAGCTCTCCATGAGGTTTACTGATGCAGGCTGGTATCTGGTAGTTGGTTTTCGTATTTGCCCTGGTCATTGTCGTGACGCACGAGGTATCTGGTAGTTAGCCTTTGTACTTGCCCCGGTCAGTGTATGGCGAAGTCTCGTGATGCAGGAGGTATCTGGTAGTTGGCTTTCGTACTTGCCGTCGATTGATGATCGCGGCTTTGGTATCCGGTAGTTAGCCCGTACTTGCCGGTCGGCCATTGGTATAATCGTATAGTATTGTTAGTACGACTTTGGTATCTGGTAGTTGGCTTTCGTACTTGCCCCGATCAGTTGATGATGCGGCTTTGGTATCCGTAGTTAGCGCCGTACTTGCCGGTCGGCCGTGGTATAATTGTATAGTATTGTTAGTACGGCTTTGGTATCTGGTAGTTGGCTTTCGTACTTGCCCCGGTCATTGTCGTGATCGGGAGGTATCGGTAGTTAGCGCAGACTTGCCGTCACGGTTTTATAGCAGGTAGGGCTCGATGTTCATGTACCCACGATATTGTTATATCATAGACTGCCGGCAGTGAGGAAGGAATTCCACGGGCGTGATTGATGTTGTGGGCGTGAGACCCATTGTTATATTTTGAGTGATGACTTTGAGGGCGTGAGTCCCTGACTTGACACGATTGTTTTAGATTGTGAAATGGTATCTTTTTAGAGACAATGTTGATGTTCATTACTTTTGTTGTTAGCCGGGCTTGTGAAACGTATTTTTAATTGTCATACATGTCTCCTGCTTTATATAAACTATTATGATTTCATTACAGTATTTTCAGTTTCACATACTCGGTACCTGTTGTACTGACCTCCTTCGGGGGGTTGCGTTCATGCCGCAGGTTGAGGTACGTAGCTTGCTGATCCGCGCTCTTAGGATCACTGTTCAGTTCTGGGAAAGCTCCATTTCTCCGGAGGCTTTGTATTTTGGTACGGTTCCCTGAGGTCATATACTTTTCTACATTCAGGGGGTATGGCGGGGCCCTGTCCCATCATAGTGATATAAAAACTCTTAGAGGTCTGTAGTACTGTTGTGGGCAGGGTTGTAAAGGATGTAACTGTTCATGTATATATATATGCAGAAAGGTAACCATTTTGGTTAGCCTGTTTCTTATTTTATCTTATTTCATGTCTTTGATTTTATTTCCGCTGATTTTCTCTGATGTTGTATCACTAGGGTGCCCGGGGTAAGGCACAGTCGCGGGCCCGGGAGCGGGTCATGACAGTGCCCTTAATTGGTGCTTGGTTATTGATGTTATTGGCCCCATTTGGAAGTTGTGGATGAGCGTATATGTAGGGGAAGTGTTGCCCAAATTTTTATATGAAAAGAAGACCATTATGTGGTATATGACTTACACTAGCATTCATGAAGTTGATAGAAGTGTTATTATTGTTATAGGTTGAAGTACCTATTTGAGACGTATTCTACTATCGTGTTGGTATAGCCGATAAGGTATGTGAACTATCCTTCCTTCTTTTGGCATGTTCTACATACGACATATACATGTGGTATTTTTTTCATAATTCATTCTACTCTTAGAAGTTAAGGGGTATTAATGTTATTGATTTTATGCTAAAAGCATGTCTAAGTTGTTTCTAAGTCCTTATTAAGGCACATGAGGAGAGATGTTAATATTCATAAGAGTTCTTAGTAAGCGATGGAGTCGGTTCGACCTTGCTAATTTAAAGTAGTTGATAAGTATTAAGAGCTGAGATTGTTTTAATAATAATTGGGTATGTTCTAATAGACGTGTTGTAATAAGTCATTGCAGCGTTAAATGAAAAATGTATCGAAACGATTATATTAAAATGATTAGAACGTCATCTGCATAGAAGCTAAGATATAACCAATTTGTTTTACATTTTCTAGTTCACAGCTGATTAGATAAGGTTTCATCATATAAATTACTCACGACCCATATAAGTATTAATTAGGCAAATTCGGATTTGTTATCGCCATTCAGATGTTTCCATAATGTTAGCCAGAGGGGCGAGACGAATTTAGATTAACGAGTTGGCACAGACGACAAACGGCATGTGAAACTCTTCCTTCTTTCTTTTGACATGATTTATATGAAGTAAGTGTACGGCGGACGTGCATAGTTCTATTGGATCCTAATCCTTAATGATATGATAGTACTTTGGTTTTCCTAAAATGAAAGTTGAGTTTTATAAAGTGAGTGTACGGCGGGCGTACATAGTTTTATTGGATCTTAATCCTAAATGGTACATGATATGTTGGTACCTTGGTTTTTCTAAAATGAGAGTTCATTTTAATGATTGGTACATGATATGTTGGTACCTTGGTTTTTCTAAAATAAGACTTCATTCTAATGATTGGTACATGATATGTTGGTACCTTGGTTTTACTTAAATGAGAGTTCATTTTAATGATTGGTACATGATATGTTGGTACCTTGGTTTTATTCCATGAACATGCTCCGTGATGCGAGTATAGATACTCACGGTTATAAAGACACATGCGGGTTCGACCCACGAATAGTATATGTATATGACTCTACGGACAAGATCTGTGATGCGAGTATATATACTCATGTGGGTATAAAGACCCATGCGGGTTCTATTCCCACGAATAGTATATGTATATAACTCCACGGACAAGATCCGTGATGCGAGTATAGATACTCATGCGGGTATAAAGACCCATGCGGGTTCGATTCCCACAAATAGTATATGTATATGACTCTACGGACAAGATCTGTGATGCGAGTATAGATACTCATGCGGGTATAAAGACCCATGCGAGTTCGATTCCCATGAATAGGATATGCATAATGATTATATGGGTAGGTGTCCCTGATTTCGACATGACTTTCATATTTTGAAAAGATACAGTTGATTTTATACTTTTAAAAGGCACAGTTGACTCTCATTTTTATAAAATACAGTGGTACAGTGGTACAGTAGTACAGTGGTATAGTGATACAAGGTACAGTTGACTCTTATTTTACATGACACGGTTGGATCTGGTATTTGATTTTATACTTGTCCCTGCCATCTTTTGGCCAGTCATGATCTTATTTACTGTACTTTATGTTTACATACTTGGTACCTTGTTGTACTGACCCCCTTCGGGGGGCTACGTTCATGCCGGCAGGTATAGGTACTCAGTTTGATGATCCTCGAGCTTAGGATCTTTGCTCAGCTTTTGGGATAGCTCAATTGTTTCGGAGCTTGTCTTTTTGGTATAGA
Organism: Przewalskia tangutica; assembly: GCA_029844215.1. Lineage (NCBI taxonomy): Eukaryota > Viridiplantae > Streptophyta > Magnoliopsida > Solanales > Solanaceae > Przewalskia > Przewalskia tangutica. Next base: position 84,705,772 of record CM056735.1, on the reverse strand, counting down.
CTTATGTATATTCAGGGGTACGGCGGGGCCTTGTCCCTTCACATTTCATTATCAAACTCTTAGAGGTCTGTAGACAGGTGTGGGTAGTAAACGTGTATTTGGATACATGTGGGTTGTATATGTTGTAACTCATTTTGAAAAATTCTGTATACAGTGGCAGCCTTGTCGGCTTGCCTGTTTTTATTATATGAGTTGTTCCTTAGCTTTCGCTAATTATATGTGATGTGAGGGTATAAGGGTGCCCAGGTAGGGCACCAATCGCGCCCGTCGGTTCGGGTCGTGACAATTATGTTTTACTAAGCTTAATGGTTTAGTAAATGGGTCTGCTAGATTCTCATATGTGGGAACGTAGTCTAACTTTATTTCTTCAGTTTCCACCATCTCTCTAAGTATGTGGTATTTTCTTGGTACATGCTTATTTCTATTCGTTGATCTTGGTTCCTTAGCTTGCGCAATCGCACCAGTGTTGTCACAATAAATCGTTATTGGACAGGTGGCACTTGGAACAATCTTTAGCTCCTTTAAGAACTCACATATCGCGACAGTTTTCTTACCAGCTTCCGATCCAGCAATGTACTCTGCTTCTGTTGTCGAATCAGCAGTTGTGCTTGCTTGGAACCTTTCCAACTCACTATTCCACCATTTAAAATGAAGGAATATCTAGATTGAAATTTGAAGTCATCAAGATCTGTCTGGAACCTAGCATCAGTGTACCCAGTAGCTACTAGCTTTTCTTGTCCACCATAGACTAAGAAATATTCTTTAGTTCATCTAAGATACTTAAGAATACTCTTGACTGCTTTCCAGTGTTCCTCCCCAGGATTTTGCTGGAATATGCAAGTCATACTAAGGGCATAGGCCACATCTGGCCTTGTACAGGTCATGGCATACATGATTGATCCTATAGCTGAAGCATATGGGATCCTCTTCATACGCTCAAGTTCTGCAACAGTAGAAGGACTATCCTTCTTTGATAATTTGATGTCTTGACCTATAGGAAGATTTCATTTCTTAGAATTCTCCATAGAGAAATGTTTTAGCACTTTGTCTATGTATATAGACTATGACAGCCCCAACAATCTATTAGGTCTATCTCTGTAGATTCTAATTCCAAGAATGTAGTAGGCTTTACCCAAGTACTTCATCATGAAGGTACTGGATAACCATTCATTGACTGATTGCATGAGTTTCTTATTATCTCCTATTATTAATATGCCATCCACATATATGACAATGAAGACAATACTCTCATCTGTGCGTTTACTATAAACACATGGGTCTTTTTCGCTTCTAACAAAGTCAAACGATTTGACTACTTTGTCAAAGCAAATATTCCAACTCCTTGAGGCTTGCTTAAGTCCATAAATGGACTTTTGTAGTTTGCATACTGCTTTGGGTTGAGTCTTGAATGTAAAACACTCTAGCTGTATCATATACACCTCCTCAATTAGATTACCATTGAGGAAGGAAGTTTTAACATTCATTTGCCAAATATCATAATCATAGTATGCAACTATTGCAGGCAAAATCCAAATGGACTTAATCTTTGCAACATGTGAGAAGGTTTCATCATAATCGACCTCAGGCCGTTGATTGTATCCTTCAGCCACCAATCTTGTTTTATAAATCTGTATTTTGTCATATGCATCAATCTTCTTCTTGAAGACCCACTTGATCCTATAGGTCTAACATCTGTTGGCAAATCAACCAAGTTTCATACTTGATTTATGTACATGGATTCCATTTCGGATTTCATGGCTTCTTGTCATCTCTGTGAGTCAATGTATAACATTGCTTCACTGTAGGTAGTAGGATCATCATCATCGGGACTATCTATCTCATTGTATGTTTCAACAAGGAGGTGAAGTCTTTCAGGTGCACGATGAGTCCTAGTGGTCCTACGGAGTTGAATATTTTGTGTTTCAGTGTTTGTTGTATTTTGATTGTGAGAAGGTGTTTGTGTGTTGGACAATCCACCACCTTGAGAACTTTCAGGAATATTATTTTCTTGAGTAGGATGATGCACAACTATTGTGTCATCTTCCATTGGTTGTGTATGAGAGTCTTGCATTTCTGCATTATCCCTCACATCACTCCCATTGGCTGAAGGGCATACTCTAAGTACTCAATCACTATCAAATACTCCCACTGAATCCTTGCCTAGGTCATTTGACAAGGGTTCATCCTCTACATTACTTGAATTTCTTCAAGTTCTATCTTGTTGTAACTCTGTTCCTTGTAGACATAGTCTTCTTCAAGGAAAGTTGCATTTCTTGAAACAATAACCTTATGTTCGCCAGAAATATTGAAGTAGTATACCCTTGTTTCCTTAGGATACCCCATAAAATAATACTTCTTATTTTTAGATTCCAACTTGTCAGTAAGCAACTTCTTTACATATGCAGGGCACCCCCAGAGTCGCATGTGTCTAAGTGCTGACTTCTTGTCGTTCCATATCTCATATGGAGTTTTATCTATTGACTTTTTGAAGGAACTCTGTTCAAAATATAGATTGAGTTTTGTAATGCATATCCCCATAGGTATGTTGGTAGAGCTAAGAAGCTCATCATGGATCTAAGCATATCTAATAAGTCTGATTTCTCCTCTCAGCAACATCATTCATTTGTGATGTTCCGGGAGGTGTCCATTGTGCTTGAACTCCATGAAGCTTCAAGTAATCTAGAAATTCTTTACTTAAGTATTCACCTCCTCGATCTGATCGAAGAGTTTTAATACTTGTTTCAAGTTGCTTCTCTACTTCTGACTTGTACTCCATGAATTTCTCAAAAGCTTCGGACTTATGTTTCATAAGATACACATACCCAAACATTGAGAAATCGTCTGTAAAAGTGATGAAATAACGAAAGCCTCCCTTAGCTTGAGTAGAAAATGGCCCACATACATCGGTATGGACTAACTCAAGCACTTCTTTGGCACGTATCCCTTTCCTAGAAAGTGATTTGGTTGTCATCTTTCCTCTTAAGCAAGATTCACAATTATCATATGACTCTAAGTCAAATGGTTCTAGGTAATCTAATTTCCTTAATCTTGCTATCCTTGATTCATTGACGTGACCAAGTCTGCAGTTCCATAAGTAGGTGGTATTTATTGAATTACTTATTTTAGCTCATTTATTTTGAATATTGAAAATTTTATGGCTACAATTTAAAACATACAATCCATCCGCAAGTGGTGCATTTCCATAAATAAAATCATTATAAGAGAAAACATAACTTCCATTGGTAATAAATGAGGAAACTCCCTCAAAGTCTAACATAGGGACAAAAATAATATTCCTTGTTATCGAGGGAACAAAATAACAATTATTTAGTTCTAAACAAAATCCAAAAGGTAAATCTAGTCTATAATTTCTCACGCGTTCAACATCAACCCGTGCTCCATTTCCAACTCGTAGATCTACTTCCCAAGGTCCAACTTTTCTGTTGTCAATTAGCCCCTGCACATTTTTACAAATGTGTGAGCCACAAGCGGTATCTAATACCCTTAGTTATAGACATATTTATTTCCATAACAAACATACCTTGTCCATCAGGGCCTGAAGCACCTTGTGCTTTGTCTCCCCCTGGGGTTGTACAACCCTTCTTCCAATGCCCCTTTCTATTGCAGTTCATGCACATATCCTTAGCTGGCATTACCTTTCTCTTCTTCGCACCTCTCTTAAGCTTTATTGCTGTGGGCGCAGCTATAGCTTTACCCTTCCTCTTCTGAGATTCCTTTTCTTTCGGTTTGGAATGACTAGAGGAGCTAACCATAAGCGCAACTTTGCTCTTAGAGATTGAAGATTCAAAAGTTTCAAGCATGTTATGTAATGTCGGCAGTCTCGCTTTAGTTTCATCCATGTTGTTATTAATGATGAAACTCTCAAACGAATCAGGAAATGGATTTAGGATAAGTGTGGAAGCAATTCTGTCATGAAATCTAGTATCAACATGAGCCAACCTTTCAATCATCCGACACATCTTTAGTGCATATGGACATACTTGGGGCCCATCCTTCAGCCAACGCTTAAAGAGATCTACAAGCAGCTCATTTTTCATTGCTTGAGACTGAGAGTCATAGAAGTTCTTTAGGTGTTCTAGCATCTCTTTGGGACTCATGTGCTCATGATGCCTCTGTCAATACATTGACATGGAAGATAGCATAACGCGCTGTGCAGATGCAACATCATCGAGGTGTTTCTGATAGGTTGCCTTGTTAAACTGGGCATACCCTTCAGAATCTTCAGCAGGGACTGTATAGAGTGTTGTATCCAATACATACTCAATCTTTTCTAATCACAATACCAAACGCAAATTTCTTAACCAGTCGGGAAAATTGGGTCCATCTAGCTTATTCATTTCAACCAACATTCTAAGTGACAGATTCGACATTGTAACTGAAGAAAAGATAGACTTGAAATTAACATTCTAACATAATTTCTATTGAACACATTCGTTAACTAATTAACATGGTCTTTTATTTAATTAGCTCTCACTATTTTAACATACTTTTTGCCCCATCAGAGAATAAAGACTCATATCAAACACGGTCATAATGGGCCAAGTTCCAGACTCATGTTGTCTCCGCATTTGTTGAGGCTAATAACTTCAACAACATGATTCGGTAGGTCTCTAAACCAATCACAAACAATTTGTAACTCTTGATTGATCACATGTTCTAAACAAAATGATCCGCGTCCCTCGGCTGTCCGACACTGGGGCGCCAAGATAGCCTAGCAAGTCAACCCCGTTATACGACTGCAATTATGTATCTAAGTGGGCTTAGCCTTCATCGAGAAAATACTGGGGTGTAAATAATCACGAAAGTTTATCACCTACTACAACATTTATATGCATCTATGAAAGGGTCTGAGTCCTCGTAGACTTAGAGCAAATGCTGGGGCATAAATACTTATCTCGCCGAAAAGGATTTTGCACCACAATCAATTATAACGGATGACGCGTTCATTTTAAATGACACTTGTTTTAAAATTTTGGGGAATATTTTAATTTAGGGTATTAACCAAGATCAACTATTACATGTTTCAAACATTACTCAAAGCATTTAAACATGTATTTGGCCGCCGCCTACCCAAGCATGATTGCTGACTCTAAACTAGTTTTGGACGCCGCCTATCCAAGCATGATTGCAGACTCTAATCTTAGTACGGTAAATGACGATCATTTAGCATGTAAACAGTACACCAACATACTGTGTAATAATAATCATGGATTAAATTTCGAAAACTGATATTTTAACATTCTGGACGTCAGGCGCCGCGACTCTCCTCCAAGGAGCCGTGATGCTCGACAGACAGTAACTTTATGTTTCTGTTTTGTGAATTAGGGCAGCGACGCTCCACCATGGGACCGCGGCGCTTCAGTTCCAGAAAGTCCCGAATTTTAAAATAAAGCTTTTAATCACGATCCCTGAAATTACTGTGACCGGCGCCGCGACGCTCCGACATGGAGCCGTGGCGCCCCTGAGAAACCATAACTGGCACTGCGGAGGCCCTACAATAGGGGCGCGATGCCGACGTCCTTCTAAGAGTGATTTTTTTGTTGATTTCTAAAGATCGTCCAAACCCCTAAATCTAATTTAGGGTTCAGATTACAGGTCCTCTTGATCGGTGTATTTTATATACACCTTTTGAGTCAGTTTTAGTTAGTCTGTTGTCCCATTTTGCACATATAAGTGTCGTATTAGGATAGTTTTTCTTTCTTTTGAGTCAAAGTGGTTAAAATGGCCAAATGGCTGAAAAGGAGCAAAAAGAGGGCGAAAGAGGAGATGCCAGAGATGAAAACAGAGAAAGTGGCGAACAAGGCGTAATCAGACGGCGCGCGCTTCCTCTGATCGAAGCGAGGCGCGGCGCCATCATTCGTGAGAAGCGCGAAGATCCAGCGCATGGCGCTTAAAACGGCCGCGCGCCACTATCGAGAGGACGAAAACTCGAGCCGCGGCTCCTCGAGAACGAAGCGGGGCGCGGCGCTAAACATCGAGATCTACAGAAGATCCAGCGCGCGCTACCGAACAGCGATATCGGGCGCGGTGCCAAAACACCCGACGGATCGCGAGAACTTGGCGCGCGCTATCTGCGAGGCGCGGCGCGAAAAAATTAGGTCTTTTGACGGATTTTTGGGCCAGGCCTGCAGGGAAAAGAAGGAGGCGTTTTTAAACCTATATAAGGAGAACCCTAGGTAGTTTTTGAGGGTTCCCCTTTCTTGACAACACAAGATTTTCTTGCTAGGAGATTGGAGACCTAAACTTAGTAATTTCTTTCCTTTTTCTTTTCTTTAATTCAGTTTTTGCATGATGAACTTGGAATTAGTTCTTGTCATCTTTATGGCTAGGAACTAATTCTCTTATAGGGCTTTCTATGTTGAACTTCTTGAAACTTATGTTATAAATTAATGCATGCTTATGGTTATTTTTCTTATTGAGAGATCTATCCAATAATTGAGTTGAATTCTTGGTAGCTAATTGACAACTAGTTATCACTATATGATTTCTAATCAGATTCTGAAAAGGGGGGATTGTGAATATGCTGTAAGTTGGGTAGACAGGCTTGAATTGGGGATGAAAATACCTCAATTAGTTTTGTAGCGTTGATGAGAGGCTTAACAACCCTAATTTTGCGCATTGTGTGTGACGGTCAACTAGGTTTTTGTTCTTAATCCTCCTATAGAGTTACCCTTATCAGCGAAAGTTAGGTAAGGAACAATCACGGGGTTGAGTGTTTATATAACCCTACGGAGTATAAAACGATTTCGTAAACCGCTTTCTCCAAAAGAAGAACACCATAAGTAATGCATTAGTAAGTAGCATAAGCGGATAGTGAGGATACATAGAAGCCTTATTCTCATCACATCTGAAGTAATTCTTTATATTTACTTGTCTTTAATAATTCTTAGTTATAAACAAAACAATCAATCATTAATTCACCAAATAGATACTAGAAAATAGATAGTTGGTACTTGAACCCTAATCCTAGAGGACGATATTCGGTCTTATCTAAGACTATACTACTTGATACGATAACGTGCACTTGCGTTTAAAAGTGTGTGCATATTACGCGCATCAAGTTTTTGGCGCCGTTGCCGGGGATTAGGCATAGTTCAATATCAAAATTATCTATTTTTAATTTCTAATTTGGTCTTTAATTTTTATTTTAAATTTTTTTTTTAGTTTTTCGCTATTTTTCGGAAAATCAGGTTGCCGTGATTTGTCTTCTGTTTTTGATCCATTTCAGGCAATCAGTTTATGCGAAGGAGAAGAAGAGCAGACACTCTTGTTCCCTTCAATCCAGAGATCGAGAAAATCTGCAAACAGAACAGAAAGAATCAACGGGTTGCAACTTTGATAGAGATGGACGGTAATCAAAACAATAACAGGATGAGAGAAGGGTTAGGTGAAAATCAACCTAACCCAGAAGATCCTCATCAAGTGTCAATAGATGTGGAGGATAGAGTCTGAATCCAGCCAGAAAGAAGTTTGGGAGATTATGTGCTGCCAAGAGTGAATGGAGCACAGACATGCATTAGGCTCCCTGCAATAGGAGCCAACAACTTCGAGATAAAACCAGCAATTTTGAGCATGGTACAGCACACTGTGCAATTTGGAGGACTGCCATCGGAGGATCCACACATGCACATAGCTAATTTCTTGGAGCTATGTGCCACTTTCAGATATAACGGCGTTACTGATGACGCCGTCAGGTTGAGGCTCTTTCCCTTCTCACTCAGGGACAGAGCAAAAGTATGGTTGAATTCCACCGGTAGATTCGATATTCACATGGCACGAGCCGCAGAAATTCCTAGCCAAGTTCTTTCCGCCAGTAAGCAAAGAACCGAGAGGAGTTGAACAACTTCTACCAAGGCGATGGAGTCTTTATCTGAAGCGTGGGAAAGGTTCAAGGATCTACAAAGAAAGTGCCCACACCATTGCATTGAGTTGTGGAACTTGGTCCACATTTTCTTCAACTGGCCGAGTGGCGACAACCAGACCATCATAGATGCAGGCGGGGAGCATTCATGAGGAAACAGCCCACGATGCTCATGAGTTATTAGAAGATATGGCCACTAACAACCATGTCATCAAGAGAGGCGACAAGTGGGAGAAGAAGCGTAGGAGTCCACGAGATAGATGCTATTCTGCCTTGAATGCCCAGTGGCCGCTTCTAGCGAAACAGTTGCAGCAACATACAGTGTCGGTGAACGCGGTACAGATGCCTAAAAGCTGTGAGATATGTGGTGGCCCACATACATTTGATAGGTGTCCTTCAGCGGATCCCAACAATATACCAATGGAGCAGGCGGAGTGTCAGCGGAGGCAATTACGGAGGCAACAGAACAACCCCTACTCAAACACTTATAATCCAGGGTGGAGGAATCACCCAAATTTCTCATGGAAAGGAGATCAGGGCCAGCAGAATCAATATCAGGGGCAGCAGAACGATGCAGGCGGCGAATCGATATCGAGGCAAGTAACCAATACGTGGTCGATGCAGAACGCGAGAACCAGAATCGGCGCTTTTAGTCAAGCCCCACGGCCTCAGCGATTGATGCACGGTCAAGAAAAAACCGGATGAGCTTAGCAGCGGTATGGCGACCACCCAACGCCCGACGCAGCTTTATGGCGAAGCTAGATCCTCGTTGAAACTTAGAAACACAGTAGACAACTAGCAAAGCAGCAAACATCGAGCCACGAGGGACATTGTCAAGCAATGCGAGGTAAATCAGGGAGCAATATGGCGATGCGGTTGAGAAGTGGAAGACAATTGGAGCAACGGCCCTCACCAATAGTTGAGAAGGCGAGTTAGAAAAGAGAAGGTGGTTGAACCTAGCCCGGTGATAGAAAACTCAGGAGAAGGAGTATCTGAGAAAAGATTCCTTTCCCAGAGATTACAAAGGAAGGCGGTCGATAAACAATTTTCCAAATTCTTGGAGGTATTCGGAAGTTGCACATCAACATACCGCTTATAGAGGCTTTGGAGCAGATCGTCTTATTTCAAGTTCATGAAAGAAATCTTGGGGAAAAAGAGGAAACTAGCCGAATATGAGATAGTAGCACTAACAGAAGAGTGTAGTGCTATCTTACAAAAGAAATTGCCACCAAAGCTAAATGACCCTGGAAGCTTTACACTACCATGCACAGTGGGCAGGGTGACGTGCAACAGAGCTCTATGCGATTTAGGGGCAAGTATAAATATGATGCCCTTATCAGTTTTCAAAAGATTGGAGTTGGGGGAGGCTAAACCAACCATCGTGAGTCGACTAGCCGACAGATGAGATCATCCACGAGGCAAGATTGAGGACGTGATTGTGAAGGTAGGAAAATTTTTCTTTCCTGCAGATTTCCTCATTCTTGATATGGAAGAAGATGCGGAAATCCCTATCATATTAGGGAGGCCGTTCCTAGCAACGGGAAGAGCTTTGATTGATGTTGAAAAAGGGGAGTTGACATTAAGGGTGGAAAGTGAAGAAATGGTGTTTAAAGTGTTTAAACATGTCATCGAACCACCACCAATGAATAGGTGCTTTGCAATCAGCACCATCAAACCCCCGTGCGAGCCATTACAAGTCAACCAAAGAGTGATGAGCCCAAGAAAGCAGGCATGGTTTGCCGAAATGCCACTAAAGGAGGTAACTGTTCCTGAACTCCCTATTACCGATAATGCTAAAAAGAAAAGGAGAAAAAAGAAACGCCAAATGTGGAGGAAGTGGATAGGTTGGGGGCTTAATCCACCCCAAGGTTATTAAAACTAAGGAACTTGCGTCCGGCTAAAAGACGTTAAAGACGTTAAAGACAGCGCTACTTGGGAGGCAACCCAACGTTTTCAATTATGTTATTTTAATTTCTGTCATTAGTTTATTTTATTTTGCCTAAGAACAGTCTCACGGTCTTGGGGTCTTGTGTTTGAGATGTGGATGCAGTGCAGGAATAAAGCGAAGAAAAGCAAGGATTTCAGAATGCGGGTAGCGCATGGCTCAGAGAGCGCAGCGCAAAATATCTGAAGTCTTTGAAGTTTAGCCGCGCGCCAGAGCAGGGCGCGGTAGAATTCGAAAGTTTGCAGAGATTTAGGCGCGCGGCTATCAATGGCATGGCGAAAGTCCCGAAGGCCTTGAGATGTTTAGCCATGGCGCCAGCGGAGAAATAAATTTAAAACGCCTAAAATCAGATTTTCCCAATTCCAACTTCTAAAACCTAACCTTCCCTCTCCAAAAACCCACGAAATTCCAGAAATTTGCCCACAAAACCTCCACAAATCCAACCCAACCACAACCTAAACTCTTAAATTCCCAAAAACCCTCAACTATCTCAAACAACAAAGCTCCATTCCATAGCCTCAACCCACCAATTGAAACAAGAACAAGCTTGAGTCTTCTCATCAAAAGGTAATCCCTATCCTTGTTCTTGAATCCTTTCCAAGTCATAGGAGGTAGTAGTTGGGAAGAGTATTGTAGTTGGAGTAGTTTGGGTACTGAAAAGTTGGTTGTGAAGTTGGAGAAAAGAGTAGAAAAAGAGGTTGTGGGCATTGTTGAAGTTTGGGGGTGTTGTCGCTGCTAGTTGTTGAGTGTGTAGGAGACATTGTGCCACAAAAATTAGAAGCTGCAGATTTTGTTTATAAATGGCCACCAGAAAGAGAAGAGGATCCACATCCACCCCAACCCCACAATACGATGAAAATAGATTTGTGAGTTACCAGGTCTTCCAAAGATACAAAAGGCTTGATACCAGGCCCGTAATTCCAGAAAGGGGAATGGACTACCAAAGGGGATCATATGGGGAGGAAGACATTTATGAGCCCATCCGGGCTATGATAGAGCTAAGGGGGTGGAAGAGATTTGTCAATCCGGAGAAGATAAAACCAGTGAATACAACAATGGTGCGGGAATTTTATGCAAACTTTCCGGAGAGGACAGAAAGGGGGTGCTTTGTAAGGGGAAATTATATGCCTGTGACGACGGAAGCAATAAATACGACTCTAAAAACAGTTGATGTTGAAGAAAGTAGTGATTGGAACCATTTTAGAACATGGGCTAGGAGTACCAACAACATCAACTGGAATGCCGTCGCAGACACAGTAAGCTACCCTGGAGCTGCTTTTGAGATTGGAAGAAATGGATCTAGAGCACTGAGCAGGTGCCAATTCAACAAGGCAGCCAAGGCTTGGCTATACTTCGTCAGTGCCCGCATGATTCCATCCACGCACTTCACCAGTGCGGAGGATAGATTAAGTTGATTTATGGAATTATGAGGGGGCTGACGATTGATGTGGGGAAAGAGATAGTGCAGAGCATGGAAGAAATCAGCAGGTTGGTAACGACAGGTGGATTGGGACATGGTTCACTTATTACCAGTCTAGGCCACATGAGTGCGGTCCCACAACTACCCGGATACTCATGAAAAACCAAGCCGGTGTCACATGGGATAGTGCACTTTTCCCAGCACCCACCCGGCAACGTGACGGAGCACCACCGCGGCGGCAGCAGCGAAGCCGCCATGGATGAAGATGAGCACGAAATAGGGGCTCAATATGAGCGAGACCCAGCCACCGGCCAACCACAAGAGCAGAACCTTCAGAGCCCACAATGGGGCAATTGTACCAACACCAGAAGGAGATGATGCAGACCTTGCAAACAGTAGTACAAGGAACGCAAGAAACAAGGCAACAAATCGACGAGCTGAGTGCCTTGTTCAACCAATGGTCGATGCATTATCCACCGCCACCACCACCATTTTAACCAAAGTTTGTAAGTGTCTTATTTTCTTTACTGTCTTTGAGTCTACACACATTGAGGACAATGTGTGATTTAAGTTTGGGGGTGTGTTTTTGTGTTTTAGTTGTTATTTGTGTGTCATGTTATGTTTTATTTAAATTTTTTTATTTGTCTTATGTTTATTTTGAGTCACCAAAAAATTTTCTTTCTTGAGTCATAATTGTCTGTCAAAGATCATGTATGCTGTAGTTGCTAGAAACACCTAGTGAAGTAAGGTGGAATAATGTAAAGGAATTGAAGCAACTATCTAAACACTTAGGTTAGATATGTCAAAAGCTCACAGAATCTGTCTATTTGGAGTTTCTTGCTTGAGTTATGCATGCTAAATGATAAATGCTTATATGTTATGAGTGCTTGCTATTTGAGGCGAAATAGTTAGGATATGCATGTTAGGGAGATGACTCAGGCATTTCTTTGATAGCCAATTCTTACCATTCTTTTCTATCCCGTACTTTAAAAATATTCCTAGTCAGCCCCATTGAGCCTAAATTTGAAACTTCTTCTTTGACACCCCATATTCCCACAAAATTGTGCCATAAGTGAAAATATGAAATAGTGGAGTACATTGTGTTAAAAAGAAGAAACAAAAAGAGTGAACAAGTTTGATGCACCCTAATGGAAAAGTAATAAGAAAGAGGCAAAAGCCTAAGTTTGGGGTGCTATTTGTATAATACACTTCACTCTCCCAAAACAAAAGAGGGGAAAGATAGAATTGAAGTGAAGGAAAGAATCAAAAGAAAAAGGGAAAAATTGAAAAGCCAAAGAGCTTATGGTACAGAAAAATGAGCCTAAATGCCTATCTTTACCAACCCCTACCTAAGCCTACATTACAACCCTCAAAGTCCTGAAGATCTCTTTTATGCATATCCAGAATTAGTGGAGAGTAGCAAGTAAGCATGCCATAGGAATTCTTGAATTTATATGCATGATTTAGTATATTGACTTCCATTAAGCATGATGAATATGAGTTTGCGAAATATTTAGCTTCATGTGTTTAGTGTGCTGAAAATTTCATGCTATATGTTCCTGCATATTATTCTGCTAACATTCATGTTTTTCTAGTTAACATTTATGCAGCAAAAGTGATTAATGACAGAGAGTCTTTTATTTTTCATTCTTTGAGTCTTTTATTTTATTTCTTTCAATCTTTACTCGAGGGCGAGCAAAGGTTAAGTTTGGGGGTATTTGATCGGTGTATTTTATATACACCTTTTGAGTCAGTTTTAGTTAGTCTTTTGTCCCATTTTGCACATATAAGTGTCGTATTAGGATAGTTTTTCTTTCTTTTGAGTCAAAGTGGTTAAAATGGCCAAATGGCTGAAAAGGAGCAAAAAGAGGGCGAAAGAGGAGATGTCGAGAGAAAAGCAGAAAGTGGCGAACAAGGCGTAAATCGGACCAGCGCGGCCTTCCTGCGATCGAAGCGAGGGCGCGGCGCCATCATTCGAGAAGCGCGAAGATCCAGCGCCGCGGCTAAAATGGCCGCGGCGCCACTATCGAGAGGGCGAAAACTCATAGTCGCGGCGCCCTCGGGAGCGAAGCGAGGCGCGGCGCGCTAAACATCAGAGCTACAGAAGATTCAGCGCGCGCTACCGAACAGCGAATATCGGGGCGGCGCCAAAACACCCGACGGATCGCGAGAACTTCCGCGCTGGCGCTTATCTGCGAGGCATGGCGCCGACGCGAAAAAATTAGGTCTTTTGACGGATTTTTGGGCCAGGCCTGCAGGGAAAAGAAGGAGGCGTTTTTAAACCTATATAAGGAGAACCCTAGGCAGTTTTTGAAGGGTTCCCTTTCTTGACAACACAAGATTTTCTTGCTAGGAGATTGGAGACCTAAACTTAGTAATTTCTTTCCTTTTTCTTTTCTTTAATTCAGTTTTTGCATGATGAACTTGGAATTAGTTCTTGTCATCTTTATGGCTAGGAACTAATTCTCCTATAGGGCTTTCTATGTTGAACTTCTTGAAACTTATGTTATAAATTAATGCATGCTTATGGTTATTTTTCTTATTGAGAGATCTATCCAATAATTGAGTTGAATTCTTGGTAGCTAATTGACAACTAGTTATCACTATATGATTTCTAATCAGATTCTGAAAAGGGGGGATTGTGAATATGCTGTAAGTTGGGTAGACAGGCTTGAATTGGGGATGAAAATACCTCAATTAGTTTTGTAGCGTTGATGAGAGGCTTAACAACCCTAATTTTGCGCATTGTGCGTGACGGTCAACTAGGTTTTTGTTCTTAATCCTCCTATAGAGTTACCCTTATCAGCGAAAGTTAGGTAAGGAACAATACTGGGGTTGAGTGTTTATATAACCCTAACGGGAGTATAAAACAATTTCGTAAACCTGCTTTCTCCAAAAGAAGAACACCATAAGTAATGCATTAGTAAGTAGCATAAGCGGATAGTGAGGATACATAGAAGCCCTATTCTCATCACATCTGAAGTAATTCTTTATATTTACTTGTCTTTAATAATTCTTAGTTATAAACAAAACAATCAATCATTAATTCACCAAATAGATACTAGAAAATAGATAGTTGGTACTTGAACCCTAATCCTAGAGGACGATATTCGGTCTTATCTAAGACTATACTACTTGATACGATAACGTGCACTTGCGTTTAAAAGTGTGTGCATATTACGCGCATCACCTCTACTACCACCAACCATTATCAATAACGCACATGTCGACCATAATTTATTCTTACACGTTCTTCGTCGTGCACCATTTTCGCAATGAACCGATTTCTGCACATGGCTCAGTTCGTGCAGAACGGATGACTTCCTCGATTTAGCGTAGTTGATAATTTAGGGTGATTACAAATGTCAATCGCTCAGTCAAGTATGTCAGATTTCAATTAGCCTTGTTTTAATTCAGATTTAAAATCAATTTCGTTCAACCCATATTATTATATCTTTCAATTGTTACGTAACCATTGAACCAACCTGGCTTTGATACCACTATAGGATTTTATTGGGTCTAAAACATACAATTAAGGCACATCAAAAGTTTAATATTTTATTAATTTACTTACCTCAACAATTCCATATCTGGTATGATTATGTTACAATTGAAATCTGCAAAGATACAAGAAAACTTACAGTTTATGTTTTGCGGTCTCTACTAAAATGTGCACACACGATTGTCTCTTCTGGTGAAAGCCTTCGGTACGATATATTCCTCTGTCAGAAAAGCCAAGAAATATTGACAGATTTTGAGAGAATTTTAATCTATGAACTCTGAGTTCGGAAAGTAAGAAAGTATAACTCTAAAATTATGGGTTAAGTGCTAAATATATAGGGGAGGAGAGAAACCCAAATCAGACTTGGATCAGACATATAAACTTATCCCTAAATCCGAGATTCAGTGGACTAGTCGGAATGTGCCCACTGCCGTATCAGTGTCGCGGTGCCTCCCCTGTTTTTTAATATTTCTGCACGTTTTAATTTTGATTAAATCTAAAATCCAATTTTGACTTAATTAAATAATTTTCATCAAATGGAAATTATCCCATAATTTATTTTGATTAAAATATCTCAATTCTAAATTGAATATTTTATCCTCTCTCAATATACCCTTAGACCGAAAAGACAATCGACTTAGTGTGACCCTTTAGGCTTTCACACATCGACACTTAATCAAATTAAGGTTCACACGGAACTCCTAGACTGCGCCAGTGATGAACTCAATGTGTGAAGTACGTTTATAATAGTCTAGTAAACACAACCTCTATGTGGGATGATGAAGTCCTTTCATTCACAGCACACTCGATCAAGCTTAGGATTTGTCAAGTGTATATCCAAATGTCTTGATCACTTTATCTCATCTATATCAGTCGACAACTAGATCATATCTCATATATGTCTCTTGCATTGGCCAATGACTTGATCGACCTAATATCACTGAGAAGCTGAGTGTTCTCTCAAACATCTAATCGAGGAATGAATCATATTCTTGGCTCAACTACCACCTTAGTCTGTATCGCAATGTACCTAATTCAAGCCATGTCTTATCCTATAAGAAATTTAAGCTTATGACAGGATCAAAGTACATTACTCTACAAAACAGGTGTGTATTGACCTCAAGTCAAAGGACCTCTATCTCCCACATGCTGATAATACTCTAGACATGTATTACAAATAGTTTATCAGCAGAGTATGCCAATACCCCCTAAGAGTATCCTTGTGTCAATCACTACTAACTATTACTAGTAGTAAGTGAGACATACTACATTCTCTAAGAATGTGATGCAAACCACATGTCGACTTATAATATATCATTGATATCTTATTCTCAATGATCATCAGTCGATGCTACTTTAAGAACTACGCTCTATCATTAATATCTCACACTATCAATGACAATGTTAGCTCAAGGGATGCACATTAATGAATAATACAAAAAATCAAATAATGATTAGTAATTGCAAAAGTCATCAATATATTAATCTCATTAATAATAATACGAATGTGTTCAAGTACATTTGTCCCTAAAATGATTGTCTCTAGGACATATATACTATCACGACTATCTCTAAGATGTACAAAAGGAAAGTCGGGTTGTGTCAAAGTCTTGGAAGGGGGCATATGTGACTGGGATTAAAATTCTTAAAATCAAACATCTTTGTTATCTTATTCTGAAAACCATCGTTTTGAGGTTCTGATTGTTTCAGAGTCTTGAAAGGGGGCATATGCGACTTGTCGGGATTAAAATTATTGAAACAAACATCTTTGTTATCTTATTCTCAAAAGCATCTTTTCGAGTGTGAATTCATTGGGAAGAGAAATAATAATTAGCAGGTTTGAGTGAATTTACATTTTCTCACGATACTTATTTGTATCCAGTGGCGGATCCAGGAAACAAAATCTGATGGTGCAAACATCCGAAGTAATAATTTTTTGCTACACAATTTTTTTTATGCCTAGAAAGCAAAAAAAAAAAAACTTATGTTGGTGCAACTGCACCACCATGGTTACAGTGGATCCCTAGTATTTGTACCTATTCTCCAGAACCATATCTCGAAGGACTAAAATTGTAGGGGTTTTGTCGGGTTCGTACACGCAGCAGAATTTGAAAATATATCTTTCAAACCCGACTTCGGCAGAACTGTAAGATGATTACAACAATTTAAAACATATAAGAACTGTAATGCGTCGATGAGAACACTTACAGTTAGAGCAGCTTCCAAATCTTCAATCTTGGATTGTGTTTCCTGAGGGTGCACACGTAATCGTCCCTCGATTAGCAAGTCAGAGACTGTGATGTAGCTCTCTTTCGAAAAGTTAGGAAATCCGGCAGAGTTTAATCTTATAAAAATATGGTCTATAAAATATGAGGCTAAACCCTGTATATATAGCTGAATAAATCAGCTAGGGTTTCCCTCGTGGGCCAGGCCCAGAAAACGAGGTCGCCCCGAAGAGCTTGATGGGATGGAAGCTCCAGACGAAGATATCATGCTAAGGTAGATTTGGGTCAACTCGGACCCACTGGACACGCGACCCTTAAGTAAGTGGCGCCGCGGCTCTGAGGCACCGCGGCCCTGGCTCACTTGGGTCGCGGCCCTTGCTCCATTTATGCTTTTTTATTTTATTTTAATGTCTCGATCATCAACCGAACATTAATTGATTAACTCTCTGATTACATCATTTGAATCGACGGAACAATTGACTTAGTGTTATCCTTCAGGCCTTCACATACTGACACTAATATCATTAGGATCTACACGGAACTCCTAGACTGCGCCGGAAGACGAACTCAATATGTGAAGTCTAGTTACACGAAACCTGTGAACTAAACTTTTATGCGGGAAGATAAAATCCTTTCATTCATGACACACTCAATCAAGCTTAGGATCTGTCAAATGTCTATCCAAATGGCTTGATCATTATAACTTACCTATATTAGTTGACAACAGGACCATATCATAGATATGTCCATTGCATTGGCCAATGACTTAGTCAACCTAATATCATATAAGTATCTGAGTGTTCACTCGAATATACATTCAAGGAATAAATTCTAATCTTGGTTCGACTATCACATTTAATTCACTTCATAACGTACCCAAAACAAGCCGCGTCTCAACCTATAAGGTATTTGAGCTTAGGACAGGATCAAAGTACATTACTCTGTGAATAAGGTGAGCGTCAACCTCAAGTCCAAGGACTTCTATTTTCCACACACCGATGACACTTTAGACATATAACAAACAGTGCATCAGTAGGGTGTACCAATACTTCAACAAGTATCCACGTGTCCATCACGAGTTGTCATAACTCGTAGCAAGTGAGACATGCTACATCCCCTAAGGATATGATGCAGACCACATGTCGACGTATCGCATATCATCGATATCTCTATTTCGATGATCATTAGTCGAGGTAATTTAGGAGTTACGTTATAACATTAATTCTCACACCATTAATAAACATGTAACCTTTAAGGATGCATTTATAGAATATTATAAACAATCAACTAATAGTTCAACAAATGCAAATGTCATAATATTAATCATCATTAATATAAATACGAATGTGTATAAAGTACATTGTGTCCTAATACAAATTGTTTCTAGGACATACATATACTTTCAAGAATAAATTAGCAAATACACTTCTTATTCACATTCAAACCTTCTTATAAATTTTACTTCTATTTACTTTACATATATTTTATATATGGAAATAATATAATAAATCTCTTTTGATTTGTTAAATATAGAAGTTAATTGAGAATTTTAAAAATGAGGTGGTGTTAAAGCTCTTGCCTGTTTGGGCTTTCTCAAACTATTTCGAATAAAGAAAATAAATTCACTTGCATAGTCACATCACATGAAGAAAATAAATTCACTTGCATGTGGATATTATTTATTCACTTATATTCTTTGTTGCACGATTGAAAAAAATTATTAAGCATGAAAATTCTTAAAATTTGATTTATTATCAAGTGACTTCAAGAGAAATTGTGACTTTAGGGATATTTAGCCATGTATTAAAAATCTTTGCATTGCTAATGCCATTGTTATACATCCTACATGAAATTATTCTATGTATAATTAATGCTTGCATAACATTAGTTATACATAGGTTGATTAATTAACGCTGATACTATTTATTCTGTTGCATCACATTAGTTATACACATGTTGAAAAAGTGTATCAAATATGATATTAATATGACACAATGCTAATGCATGCGTTGCTATTTGATTTTAAAAGTTTTTAATCTATTAGCAAATAGTGGATAAAACCATTTAAGGTTGTTGAATAGCAGCGGCTCCAGCATATTGGTTGCACCCCTAGATTAGAATCTCTTAAGTCCTGAGTTCACGTGTTTAAAAAAAAAAACATTTTTATTTTGGTTTGGTGCAACTTTCATATAATGTTGCGGATAAAAGCATTTAACGATGATGACTAGTAGTTTAGAATGTATATGTCCCAAGCTTGAGTCTTAGGTACACCCATTCAAAAAATATATTTTTTGGTTTTCCTTGAATCGGTGCAATTTCATATAAATTATTAGGCGTGTAAAAATGGTGATGGTTCGGAAAAGATGCACTGCATCTATAAAATGCAACCTTATTAGCAGACTAAGACTCATCCCTACAATCTGAAAATATGTTCAAATTCGTTATACTACAAAATTAATGGCATCTTCTCAACCTAATGGTCATGCACATCTTCATTCTGAAATTGATGCCCTTAGACGAGAAATTGTTCTCCTGAGTAGATAGTTTAGACGAAAATGAGGCAAAAATTGTATCAGCACATTGGTGAAACCGATATTGGGAAAGTATATGAAGGGTGGTGAACCTTGGATGGTTTTCTTAGTGTTTCAGATGGTTTATTTTATTTTTTATGCTCGTATTGGTTTTGTTTTGAGGGATCGTGGTGAACCTTGGATGGACAACCACAATTATGCGTCTTGAAGGTGTTTTTTTATCGTTCTTGTTGTTGAACCTGCCTCAAATTCTATTGTAACTAGACTGAATATCAATGAAATTTTATTTTATTATATGAATTGTCATTTGTTCTTGCTAATTAGAATGTATTGTTTTATGACTAAATAATTCTATCTAGTCGGAATAGTCTTCTTATGACTAAATTAAATCAGAGTAACACAAGAAATAGTAATATGGAGTTCAACACAACTTGACAAAACAGAAAAATAAGCATCCATTTAAATAAAATGATCTAGGCTACATCTTTTAAGACAAATTCAATCCCAGCCAAAAAATATGCTAACCTAGATACATTTTCATTTTCTCACCCCCAGATGATTCCCCATCCACACATAATTTCTCAATTTCATTTTCAAGCATATATTTTTTGAAAGCTTTCCTAGCTTCTTCATAAGTAGTATATTTTTTATAGCAGTTTTCGCGAAATTCACTTACCATTAATTCGCATTCATGCCACTCTTTATATATTCCTTGCTTTCTGCCTTTAAAGATAACATAAAAATAACCTATTAGATGAGAAAAACTAGGGTTTCAGAAATTAAAGGAGAGAAAAAATATAGAAGAATGAAGTGAGAGAGAAAAAGAGTGGCTAAATAACATTCTTCAATATATACGTCCAATAGAA
Source organism: Przewalskia tangutica (assembly GCA_029844215.1). Lineage (NCBI taxonomy): Eukaryota > Viridiplantae > Streptophyta > Magnoliopsida > Solanales > Solanaceae > Przewalskia > Przewalskia tangutica. The sequence continues at coordinate 84,685,401 of CM056735.1, read as the reverse complement.
AAGTGTCCACTTCTTCTTCCCGTGACTGATTCTTGAGGCTTTGCTGATGAGCATCTATGGTGAGAACATGGATGAATCCGCAACCCAGATGTCTCTCTTTATCTATTTGTCTTATTTTGCTATTTCGAGATGGTATTCTACTTTTCATACATTGTATTTATGTTCAGATTTGTAGTTATGTAGTAGTGGCTCTTATATGGACTTAGACAAGATTTCTTGGGATTATTGTATTACTTTCATAATAATTCATTTTCTATCCTAGACTTATTATGTATGTTTGATTGTTGGGTTCTACTATTTTTTTATTAAGTTATGATGAAGGGACGGGTTTGCCTACCAGGTGGGAAAGGGGTAGGTGCTCACACGATCTCTGATTTGTGATGTGACAAGTTGATATCAGAGACCTAGGTTATCCAAATCTATAAGTACAAGAGCATGTCTAGTAGAGTCTTGCGGATTGGTACGATAAGCTTCGTACTTATCTGCGAGAGGCTATGAGATATTTTGGAAACTTCAATTTCGTCATTACTTCATGTTACTTTATTTAAATTCGTATTTGAACCTCTTCTTACTATTCTATCACCAATGGTGGGGTTATCTGAAGTTCTTCTTAAATTCATGCGTGAGTGGGTTTGATATGATTTCGTACGGTAGGGTATTAGTTGTATTAATGATGGCCCTTTCAGGTTGGTTATATAAATGGCCCTCTCGACCTTTTTGTATTAATGATGGCCCTTTCAGCTTGGTTATATAAATGGTCCTCTCGGCGATTTGTTTGTATGAATAAATGTCCTCTAGGCTTGATTGAATGACCCTCTTGGCATGGTTGATATGAATGAATGGCCCTCTCGGCAGTTTGTTTGAGTGGATGGCCCTCTAGGCATTTGATATGAATAAATGGCCCTCTCGGTAGTTTATTATGAATGACCCTCTTGGCCAGACTGTGCATTCAACGTGGTTTAAAATTTCCTCTGACGATCTACACTTTACTTGTTTTTCATCATGAACAAACGGGTTAGTAAAACAAGTGGTCATCCTCATGATGGCATCGAAAACTTACATCCATAGAAAGTGTATTAGTTTTAAATGAGGTCAATCCGTGTCGCTGACTCCTATTGTGTTGTTCCTTATTTTTGCTCAATTGCATTATTCGCTCTGACCCCTCTCGGATTCGGTGTTACGAGTGATGAATTTGTTTTAAAACGCAATAACATAATTTTTTAAGATGTTGATCACAGAGTTTCAAAGTATTTGATCATAACAATAATGAAATATAATTTTCCAAAATACTTTTATTTGTCGTCATGACATGCGCATTTTGAGTGGGATACTCCAGTTTTCCATGGTGCCTTATGTCGGACTTCTGGTTTTGTCTGATGGAATTTTTAGGTCTCTCCCTATAAAAATTCTTCCTCATTTTGGAGATTGGTGTTGACGAACTCTTCTGCCAAAGTGTGGTGAAGGAAATTTTGAGATATTCTCAAATATTTCTGCCCCAGTTGAAGGTTTGTGTCGGCTGAGTCTTGTGCCGAACTTATTAAAGGAATTTTTGAAGTCTTCTAAAAAATTATGCTTGGGTTCCTAAGGTTTTTCGATCGGAACAAAATGATTGATTTTTTTCCCCAATAATATGACCGAGTCCTACATGGACTGCCTACGTATCCCACCTCGGAAAATCAGGTCATTGTATAGTTCAATTACAAGGAATGTCGTTGGGTTTTTCTATTACAAACGGGAAGACCAAATCCGATATAGATTTTTCTACATATCTTTGTCATACGAGATAGGTCAGATGTAGTGATTAAAAGCAAAAGTACAATTACAAATTGAAAAGCGTGTCTTCACACCTATTAACTCTTGATTGCGTATGAATTGATTGATCTAGGGACCTCGCCAATTGGGTGAAAACTTTTCTTTGTACTCATCTTGGTACAAAAACACGCACTTACGTATGAGTTTTACTATCTGAAATAATTTGGTTCTAACTCTTTTGTCGAAGGCACGAGCCAACCTTTGCTGGTATAATTGGTTATGATATACGATGACCATCATTTTCTCACCAATCAAAGCTAGTTGCTCGTATCGATTCCGGACCCACTCTGCGAAGTCCAACTATGCTTCTTGGATGATTATGAGTTATGGTATTCCACCTCAGCGTGTATTACTGTCTCAGTACCGTAGACAAACAAGTATGGGGTTGCTCCTGTTGATGTCCGAATTATCATTAAATTTCCTAGAAATGTGTAGGTCAACTGTTCGTGCCAATACTTGTAATCTGTCATTCTCATTAGTATCCTTTTGATGTTCTTGTTGGTGGCCTCTACAACTCTATTTATTGGCAGTCGATATGTTGTAGAGTTCCGATGGGTTACAACTTCTCGAACTGTTGGGTGCGGCGCATGGACAGAACTGTTCACAAATATCTTTCATAAGATTATTGTTCAAATTTGATACATTGCCTATTATGATAGATTCCAGGATGTCGAACAAGCAGACGATGTTGTTCGACACAAAGTCAACTACCACTTTCTTCGTTATCGACTTATGTGATGTAGCTTTAACTCATTTGGTGAAGTAATCTATGGTGACTAGAATGAATCGGTGTCCATTGGATGCAACCAGCTCAATAGATCCAATGACGTACATGCCTCAGGCGACAAATGGCAAATGTGATCTCATGACATTGAGTTTACCTGGTGGGACTCTAATAAGATCTCCGTGATTTGACATTGATGGCATCTTTTCACAAACTTACTATAGTCAGTTTCCATGGTCATCAGTAGTAGTCTGCCTGTGGGATCTTCTTGTCTAGGATGAACTCATTCATGTGAGGCCACAAGTCTTGACATGTACTTCTTCCAATAAGTATGTGGCCTCTGTGGCATCTACATATTTTAGTAACCCAAGGTCAGGCGTTCTTTTGTAATAAACTTCCTTGTTCAGAAAGAATATGTTAGTCATTCTCCCAATGGTTTTCTTCTGATTGCTCGTTGTATTTTTGGGGTACTCTCCTTTTTCCAAATACATCTTTATGTTGGTGTACCATGACTTGCCGTCAGGTTCTGCCTCAACATGGGATCGGTAAGAATTCTCTTCTCTAGTGCTTATCTCAAGCGGGTCAATACGAATGTTTTCGGGATAATGTATCATGGATGTTATGGTAGCAAGAGCATCATTGAATTTATTTTGAGCTTTTGGCGTATGCTTGAAGTCTATTTTATGAAACCTTTTGCACAACCTTTGTTCAAGTCTCACGTATGGCAGTATCTTGGCATTCTTCGTTGTCCATTCTCCTCGTACTTAGTGTATTAGTAGATCTGAATCACCTATTACCAATAAATCGTGTATGTCCATGTCAAGAGTCATACAAAGGCACAAAATGTAAGCTTCGTATTCTACCATATTGTTGGTGCATTAGAATTTGAGATTTGTAGCCATTGGGTAATGGTGTCCCATTTCCAATACCAAGGCCGCCCCCACTCATTAACACTTGTAGTTGACTGCACCATCGAAAAACATCCATCATCCTGAATAAGGCTCAGCTATGTATTCATCCACTATTAACACTTTCTCATCTATAAAATATGTTTGGAGTGGTTCAATGTCTTTGTCGACCAGACTTTCTGCGAGTAGATCGGCCAATGCTTGTCCTTTGATAGCCTTCAAATCCACGTACATGTTGTCAAACTGATTAAGAGCATGCCACTTGGCTAACTTCCCTATAGGCATTGGTTGACAGAAGATATATTTCAAAGGGTCAAATCTGGAAATGAGATGGGTAGTATATGATGATAAATACTGCCTCATCTTTTGGGATACCCATGTCAAAGTAAAGCACAGTTCTCCACCAGGGTATATCTCACATCGCATGCAATGAACTTCTTGCTCAAATAGATAGATGTCTTATTATTTCCTGCTAGTTTCGTTGGGTTATCCTAATACGCATATGAAGGCATTGTCCAGTACATTTAAGTATAGCAGTAAAGGACTTCCTGGTCTATGAAGACCAAGACTGGTGGGTTGGAAAGGTGCTTCTTGATGGTGTCGAATGCCTTCTGACACTCCCATATTTTTTTGGCACCGACATGATGTTGGCCAACCATGTCAGGTATGGAGTTATTTCCACCACATCGGACTTGATCTATTTTTTCAACCTCATCCTTGATTCGGATGCTCAAGTCTGCCTTGAATTGTCTGATTTTATTATTGACCGAGGTGAAGCCTGCATTGATGTGTAGTTTGTGGGCCACTATGTCAGTACTCAACCCAGGAATATCTGTATACGACCAAATAAAGATGTCCACTTACTCTCTCTATAACCTCATTAGTTCCTTCTTTTGAGGTACTTCCAAATATGCACTTATCCTAGTTTACTTAATTATTTCCTCAGCTCCTAGATTAATTACTTTAATTTTATCTAGGTTGGGTTTTTGTTCATTCTCAAATTACTCTAGGTTTTTTATAAGTCCTTTAGGTAACATGGTTTCTTCGCCATATTCTCTGTATTCCTATTCTTTAGTATTATTTGACTCGTTTATTTTGTGACGTGTCATGATAGTTAGAGTTGTTTTATTATTATTACGAGGAGCCAAGAGCGAGTACAGGTCCAGTTGGATAACTTCTTGCCCGGATCAGCATCGCGGATGGTGTGTGCTTCATTACATTCCTCTAGGACCACGAAGCAATCTTCATCTTGGAACAACATCTCTAACCTTTCTTCTGCATCCCCATCATTGGGCATTGGTATTTGGAATTGACTGGTACAGATTCAGAATTGGATTGTGCAACTTTAGGGGACCTTTCTTCTTTTAGTCTTCTTTGGAAGCTTCTTCGGGGTTGGGAATGTAGTTGAGGCCAAAACATATACTATTCTCCGGAATTGATACTAGCTCTACTATGCCTTGCAAATCTATGCCCATGCCTCGTCTAGGTTTGAACTCATTCTGGAGCATAGTCGATGCAATCATTTTGTATATTGATGGCATGGGGGTTTGTTCATCATTTTCTTTGTGAGTGGCTCCTACCAGTTCCACCAAGTGAAATTCTGTGACCTTGGAGCATCTTCGACACTGGTACAGAATTTTCCGGATAGTTATGAATGTTTCACTCTCTGTAGATCACGACCTCGTTGCCTTCCCATATGAATTTGAGAGATTGATGCAGGAATTGTGGTACCACTCTGGCCATGTCGATCCATGGTCTCTCCAATAACATATTGTAGTTGGTTGTGATTTTCAGGACTTGGAATTCAGTAGTGAATTTAGCATGCCTCATTTGGATATAGAGATCCACTTCTCCAACAGGGTCACGCTGGTCTCCATAGAAGGTTCTCACATTTGTGTGACTATGACGTATATTTCTGATGTCGTAATCTAATTGATTGAGCGTGGAGTTGGGAAAGATATTGAGGCTAGATCTATTTTCTACCATCACTCGTGCTATGATCATATCTTTGCATTTGACAATTATGTATAGTGCTTTGTGGTGCGTCATTCCTTCATTTGGTAATTCATCCTTAGTGAAAGAGATTTAGTGATCTCATATGACATGGGCCACCATATCGGCTAAATTATAGCTGTTTGTGCCCACAGGGATATGTGCCTCATCTAATACCCTTATCAGAGCTTGACAATGTTGTGAGGAACTTAGAAGAAATGCCAACACTGATATCTGAGTATGCATTTTCTTCAAATGTTCAACAATAGAGTACTCTCTGGGCTGCATTCTTCGCCAGAAGTCTTCGGTCGCACCTTCTATGATGGGCCTTCATTGGTTTCCTTCTTTTCTTGGTGCTCTTTATGCCAATTCCTTAGAAGTGTAACATCTCTAAGATCGGGTCATTCCATGGGCAACTGCGTCCTGGAGGATGAATTTATTTCTCGAAGCTAGCACTATCTCTTGTGACACTTGTGTTGTGACTGGCGCAGGGATCAATACCTTAAATTGAGGGTGCTCTTGAATGTTTTGAGAGGCCACTATTTTCTCTAGTGTTTTGACAAGCTCTTGGACCAATGGTTTGCACACAACCCAATTTTTTTCTCTTTCGATCATATGAATATTGGTATTACCATAATTGGGCAAAGGATTTGGTGTTCACATTCAGTGCTGTTGTATTTTAGGGTGATATCTATTTTGTCAATCAAATTTTATATCTTATGCTTTAAGTTGATACGGTCTTCTGTACTATGTCCATTTCCACCAGAATGATAAGCACATGTCTGATCAACTTAAAAAAGCAATTTCCAGGATACGCGGGTTTAGGGGGGCTGATCAGACCGACGATGCTTAGCCTCTCAAAAAATCAAGTTCGTATTTCGACCAACAGGGTGAATACACGAGGTGGCTTCTTCTTAAAGTTAGGATGTGGCAAGTTATATGTGGCCATGGGTGGTTGATTTTGGTAAATCTATTGTTGATGATTTTGTGGAGCTCGTTAGGTAGGTGCGGGTATTTTATAATTTAGATGTGGAGCTTGGAAAGTCGGAGTGGGTGTTTGGAAATTTAGTTGTGGAGCTTGGTAAGTGGGTGCGCATGTTTGAAAGTTGGGTTGTGCATAGAAGACAGACACGAGACTATATGATGGAGGCAAGTAACTGCCTGATGGGGTGATTGTTTATTTCGAGGGGAGAGTGTGGCCCTCTCAATTTTTAGGCTTTGGGCTATGTGTATAAGAGACGTTTGTCACGTCCTCCTTTCTCTTTCTTAAAGGCCCCATAGCGCTCTGGTGAGCAAATTGTTGGATATATTGATGATCATACCAAATTTGAAGCTATCCTCTATAGCCTATCCATCTTGAATAACTCAGAAAATGGTCTTTCAGCCATACAAAGCATTCGGTCGTAAAAGTCTGATTTTTTTATCGGATGAAAACAGAGACCAGTTCTTTCTCGCTCATGGGTGGTTGTACTCGGGCAGTTTTGGATCTCCACCTACTCTCACATGATAATTTTTTATGGATTTCTTCTTGACCTTTTCCAGATAATATCGGTCAAGCATAGTTTCCATATTAAATCGAAACCTTTCCATTAAAGCCTTTGCCATGTCCTCCCAAGTGACCCATCGGCGCATGTTTTGAGCGGTAAACTACTCGGAAGCGTCTCCAGTCAAATTTTGGCTGAATAGCCTCATGATTAAGGCTTGATTCCTCTTTACCACGGCCAATTGATTACAGTATGACCGTAAGTGAGCTTTGGGGATTTCTCAACCCATTAAACATCTCGAACTTAGGCAATTTGAAACCCTCATGCAAATCCAAATCGTGATGCATGCAAACATCATCATAGCATAACCTTGTTGCTTATCTGGTGGGTCATGTAGACCTTTTGAGCAAGTCTATCATCTTCTGCTCTATTTCATTATCACACTTGTCTTGTTCAACTCTACAAACCTTTTCCATCACCTCGTAATGATCCAGTTCTGGAGAGAAGTCATTTGGAGTGACAAGAGTGTGAAAGGATATTGTGGGATGTGTTGGGTAATTTCTGGCGGTAGTAGTGCTCTGTGAGATGGGTAGGGTAATAGTGCTTGGGCGAATAATGGGATTAGTATGTGTAGGCGGTGGTGTTTGGTACGAATGTACCGAATGAGTAGTTCCAGTGATATGGATTGTATTGGTGGATGGTGGAGTGTGGTAAGAGGTATCAATGTGGGGAAGTTCGGCAGTAAGAAAGTTTTGCGTAGGTGGACAGTTCCAGTTGAGTAGGCGGGAAAGTGATCAGATACTAGAGAACTCAAAGATGGAAAGGGCAGAGGATGTCTCCTTGTTTCAACGACCATTTCCTTGGAGGCATTGGCAATTTCAGCCCTTGTAATCTCTTAAAGGTTAGAAACCTTTTCAAACACCATGGCAATCACATCCTTATAATGTTATGCCTATTTCGGGTCCGGAGATAATGAATCCCTTGTGACAAGTTCATTTTTTTGTTGAGCTCATTTTTCGAAGTACCAGTGATTTTGTTCTTTCCTTCGTCTTGCTCAAAAAGGGATGTTGTTGCAGCTTTTGATCTGGTGAATTATGCAAGCATGACACGACATGAATCGGCCTCCTCTTTAAGTTAAGAAAAACTCAAAGGCAAATGACGTCAGTACGTTAGTGGCAAATAAACAATGTAAGGTATCATGGACAAATTTGTAAGTAAACAAATAAGGCACAAAAGCACATAAATTCATGTATTTGATCCAAACACTTGATTGATCCTCCATTTGGGGTATTTGGGTATTTGGTCATTTGGGTCTTTGTGGATTTTGGTGTAGGAGTCTATGATTGACTTTGCTTCCACAATATCATCCAGATCAACCCCGAGATAACCCCTCACAATTCCATCATTCTTGAATGGGGGAATATGTATTGAATATAATATAGGGACCGAGTCTTACATACACTGCCTACGTATCCCTTTGCGGGAATTCAAACCCTTTCCTAGTTCGGTTTATAAGAAATATTGCTTAAGTTTGTTCTACCCAAAAGTTTCCGGACTAGGCCCGATAAGGGCTTCCTATATATCCCATTTTTGGACATCAGATCGGGCGTAGTTTCTTTTACATGAAATAGGAAAGGATAACATTTGATTGGAAAAAGGGGACGCCTAAAGATACCTAAAAGATGGCTTCTTCTCATAGCCATGGCGGGTTGTCATCCTTACAACCACACATTCGACCAATGGCCTTGCATCCTAGTAGTGACAAGGTAGTACCATCCAAATTTCCCCTGTGTTGACCAGATGCTCCAACTCAAACTTAAAAGATTCACATTCTTCGATGTTATATCCAGTTGTTCCAGAGTGAAAAATAGATTCCTATTCTATTTGATCTACTGGGTGATGGTTTCCAAGGGGCTTCGACTAGGTGGATCATTCACGTGCTAGCCAACTTTTGAAAGATGCTTGCATATGAGTCTTCAAATATAGTAAAGTGATAGAGCCAAATGTGAGTGTCCAGAGTGATTCCTTCACTGTGGATGATTGGGTTGTGAACCAATAGGGAATGTGGTACCCATAGGTTTCGAATTGTTTTGTCATCAATCAACCTCACAATTCTCCTTTTAAGGTCCAAGCATATGTTGGCAGTATGGTCGGGTTGATTTTTATGGAACGGGCACCTCTTGTGAGCAGATATTGGTGCGCACGGTGGGAGTCTCTCATAACTAGAGCATGAAGGCCCTACAATCCTCATTTCCACAAATATTTCTGCGCATCGCACGGGATTTGGCATGACTTAAAAGGAGAAGCACAGACTTTGAGGTAAATAGTCCACCAAGTTGGTGATAGTGCGCGAGCCGACCCTTGAGGAGTCTCGTAATGCTCAGCAGTAATGGAGGTATCAGACATCGCCTTCATAGAGGGCCTAGTTGGTTCTCCCTCATAGGGTTCGGGCTCCTCTTTGAGTGCCTCAGTCTCTTGCTTGGGTGTTTTCATCTCTCCAAAAAAAGGTATGTAGTCTCTCACCATTCCTTTGACCTCTAATTTTCTACAACTCCTTTTGGCGGGCTTTTCACTAGGTTCAAGATATGGTCGGCCTCTTTGATCTTGGCCTTGACCAAATTAATTTTCTTTTCCAGCCTGTTGATTTTCCCATGAAGCGAGTCTTCACTTTCTTCTTCACTGACCAAGTTGATTACAGGGGTAGTGGCGCTCTAGCATGAATGTCCATAGCATCAAGTCAATCTTTTAATAGGTGCAGCATGGGTTAGGCATTTGATGTTTTGGCGTTCCTTTCTGCATTTCTTTGGTTTAGTGTCTGTAATGTTGAATCAATCAATAATTTGAACGGAACGCATGAAAGCACGTAAACATGGAATCACATAATCAAATAATCATATACTTGCAATAGATTATACTATACACGTTACTAAGACCTTTTACACCAAGACATTTTTAATCTCTTCAAATATGAATGTGTCAATTGTTAATTCAAAACATTGCCCCCATAAATCATAATTTCTTTAATATAATATTTTTCTAAAAGGGTTACAAAATATGATAAATCTGACAGGGGCTACAAAATAAATACAATCAATAGAAGTGGCCTCTAATGGCAGACGATGAGGCTATGTATGTCCGAGCCTTATTAGACCTTCGAAGGGCGATTTGAATTTGGTGAGTCGATATTAGCAGTGATTCCACCCAGAACCCATTCTCTGTGAAAGTTAGTGGAGTGGTCTTATTCATCACTCTCTTCATCCGAGCATCAAGATCCTCCAAGCATTCATGTGTGAACTCAAACTCCTGAGTCATGCTAGCTATGATAGCTTGATTATGTTCTATCTTCTCCATATATTTGGCATCTAAATTATTCGCTCGCCTTTCTATTAGCAAATTTTGATTTTGGCTTTGGAAGCCTTGTTATAGATACAGTGGTAAAGGTTGGGTCCATGAGTGATTGTGCATTGCAAATGTGCCATATGCCAATCATTGTAGTCTTCGTCTCACCCAGGGTGAAACCTATCTTGGACTAGAGTTTCAAGACGCTAAGTCACTCGATTGTTCCATTTCTCGTATGATAACCACAACCTCTAAAATTGTATCCTCCTCATAAACAATCAGATATTGCCTCATATTTCCTACTTGGGGTATCACTTGCGTTCTACCAAACTGTCTCAAAACCCTAGCAGGTGCATAACAACGGATTCCTCAGATCCTTATGAGTGGGAAGAACGGGCATTTCTACCTCTGACCATGACTCACTCAGATATGAAGTAAGGGAAAATCCACTGTATATTGTCCTCCCTAAGTCTTATAAAGATAAAAGGCCCAACCCTCTTTGGTTTAGTTTCCAAAATTTGAACAGGTTTTGAGGTCGTCTTTCCTATTTTAATTGCTTACGTATAGGGGACCCTCGGACTTTTTCAAATGTTTGATAATTCACTATTGTAACAGTAGATTGCATCCTTGAAAGTACCTATAAAGATTTCGACACTAGCCTAAGGCTCGTTACATATCAGCTAGGATGATGGGAACCAAGTCAAAGTATTTGGTTTCTCCATTTATAGTTATGCCACGAAAGATAGTATGGGTGACATAAATGACATGGGTATCTACGGAAAGGTGTCTATCTTTGGGAAAGACCATGAGTCCTTATAGGCATATGAAAAAGACTAGGGGTCAGGTGGCTTCCCAGTCAGTAAAAGTTTGGAACTCGATGGAGTACTCTATTAATCCCCTTTTGCTTCCAAAGCGGTTGTATATATCTAAAGGCTACGGTTGGACCAAAGGTCCAATTGGCACTGGCTATGGATAGCAATTTCATGATCTCATCGGGAGTAAGCTTATGTGGGACCAAAATGTTGGGGTCGAGTTCTTCCCCTTCCATACATAGGTTCTATTATTATATCTTTGATCTCCTCCAAAGTCGGAGTCATTTCTAACTTGTCGAACCTAAACAACATTCTATCACAGTCCCTGTATCAGGTAAAGACCTCTATTAATTACCTACAATCATTGATCATCAACGAGGGTGGGTGTACCAAATAGTTTGTGACCTTTCTTTGTTGTGCGAAATCTAATCAAGCCCACCAGCTTTTCAGCATCTCAGGTGCTTCGAGGACCATGTCAAACATAAGATTGGAATTCATGTATAAAACATAGCACGGTTAATTCCCCCCTTCAGGACAATAGTTTAACATATAAGACACAATCATATTTTCAATTAGCAAATAGTTGGATGCAGTGTCTTCGGGTCATAGAGCGTCTTGACACAAGGTGGTCTCCTAATGGGTTCAGGTATGTCAAAAATATCCAAACCTGTCTAGGTAAGCATGTGCTAGTCCGTTGGAATTTAGCTACGCTCTATCCTAGACAAACTAGAGTGGTCTTTCAAATGACTTGGGACTCGAGTGGACTACTCGAGGTGAACCGTTGTCGACTATTGGACGACCGCGAACCAACTCTGTATTCATCGTGTTCCAAAGAAAATAATGCGAATCCGCGTAGTCGCTTTTGAAACCATGCAATTTTTTGCTAATTTGGCGGAGTTTATGATATGCATGCCATGACAGTTATATATACAAAAAATTATACACATAAGCAAATAATCACAACAAATCATATTGTATTGAAACCCTTTTGGTTAGAACCTATTTGAAATCCCAGCAGAGTCACCATCTTTTAATGTTTACTTTTACGTGAGGCATAAAAACTACTTTATAACTTGTGGACTCTTTTGAATATTTTTGTTTTTAAGAGTCGTCGTCTAATTTATAAAGAAAATTAGGTAACCCAAGTTAGGGTTTATTCAATCAAAGAAAAATCCTTTTAAAATCAAAGTTCGAGGTAAGGGTTCTAGTGATCTTCCGAGAAAGGTGTTAGGTACCCGATATTAAGTATCCGTAGAATTCAATTGTCCTTCGAGTTTCAAAGTATGATTTTTGTGCTTATTTTCTTTTGAAAATGTCCAAATTCTTGTATATAAGAAGTCATGGCATTTCATTTGAATTCTTTTGGCAAAAAATCTTTTTATTTGAAAAGAGTTGTTTTTCTTGGAAAATTCACCTAAGGTCATAGTCATTTCATTTTCGAACCAAGACACACCCAACGTCTCCCTTTGAGCAGAGTTCGACTAATTTGGTCCAAATGTTATTCCCTATTTCTTATCTTTATAAGTTTTGAAAATATGTTCAAAGTGTGTCTTTTGTAACAAATTATCAATCAATCCCAATTTGGCATGCACTTTAAAAAATAAATGATTTTTTTTTAAATTTATGATCTAAAATAAGTCAAAAGATATTTGTGAGTCATTCTTTTTGGAACAGAGGGAGTATGTCACAAGATCATACCAGTTTCCTTTAAAATTGCCTTTCCATTTTTTATTTGAAGGTCAACCATATTCGTTTAAACCCTTTCCCAAACTTAGGCTTAAGTAAAGTTCTTGTTTTATTTCAATTAGGTGGGTTAGCTCAAAAACGATTTTAGAAGTTGTTTTAAAACCTTTTATAAGACTTATCCAAAAGTATCTCTTTCAAAACCATCCTATTTTATTCAACAGTTTCCAAATTGAAAGAATGTTTTTATTCCTTTCTGCTAAAACGGACCGTTTTCCTTTTCTCAAAATTTCCAAATCAAAAGTTGGATTTAAAACATATATATTACACTTTACGGTCTGTTTGATCAAACTTCTAGAAAAGTGTTTATGTTTCTTAGTAGTTTTGCAAAAACTATTTCTAGAGAATCTGTTTGGGTGTTTGCCTATAATTATAGAAGTACTTCTGAGAAACAGAAACAGTTTCCTGTTTGACTCACATTTATGCAAATTTACTAGAATATTTTTTTAATAGATTTAAAATTATTTAAAATATTTTTTTCTATCATATGTTTCTAAAAATTAGTATATCTTTACAATTTAATAATTTAATTTTTTATTTATTTAATTGCAACATTTAATCAAAATAATATTATATTGTACATAAATGTAACGACAATATGATAGTCAATGACTCAAATATGTCCAAACTTACCCCGCCCTACCCACACCTACCCCTCCACCCTCACTCCATCCTCAAATTTCTATGTCATATTTTTTTTACTTTTATAAAAAATATGAATTTTTACCCCCCCTAACCCCACATATCCCCTTCCACCCCCACCCCATACTCAAAATTTTATTTCATATTTTTTGTTACTTTTATAAAAAATAATTGAAAATATAATTTTTTTTCTCTTACCTCCCCTACCCCCATTCTCAATTTTCTATTTTTTTTACTTTTATAAATAATTTATAAAAAATATAATTTTTTTTCTTACGCCCTACCCATTGCCCTACCCCATCCCAAAATTTATTTTTAATTTTTTTTTTTACTTTTATAAAAAAAAATGGTCCCTCGCCCGCCCCCCCCCCCCCCCCGCTCTACCACATTCTCAAATTTCTATTTTATATTGGGATATTATATGAGATTAAAAGATTTTTTGTGAAAAAAAAAGGTAAATGGATCCAAAAAATCATTTAATGAACAAAAGGGGCTCTCGAGAAACACTTTGGAAAAGCATCAAATTGGTGTTTCTGCTTCTTTTCTCATCTAGAAACACTTTTCAACTTTTTAAAAAAATATTTCTACTTCTCGATAAGTATTTGTTTAGCCTAAGAAGTGTTTCTCAAGTTGAGAAACACTTCCAGAAGCTTGGCGAAACAGGTACTTAATATCCCTCCCGTTTCTGTTTTTGCCTAAAAGAAGCCATTTTTGTTTTGTTGTTAAAAAATAAATAGTTAACCGTTTATCTTTTGGTTCAGTTTGAAAACATGTTCGGATTCGTATCCGTCCTAAAGACAGACGCATCATTTGCCTAATTCCTAGTCATAACCATAGGGTTTCAATAATCATATATTTGTTCAATACATATAAAAAAAAGAAAGGCTGATATGGAATAAAAAGACATAAACGGACTGGTGGGCCTACCAAGTCCATCAGTTAATCATTTTCACTCATAGTTGCGCCTTCAATGTATTTTTCTGGACTCAGACTCGGTGAAGAAAGGATATTGGGCCTGGGAGGCCCAACAAGATAGCTGACAACTAGTCTAGGCCCAGTTAGGCCCATGCGGAGGAGGTCCATGCAACGAGACAAGAGGAAAAGGAAATATACAGTTAGAGGGTATCTAAACAACTTGTCTAAAACAAACAACAATTTCATGTAAATATACTACTAAGGTGCAATTGTATATTCAACACATACATTATATATCTGTTAAAGATATAAATGGGCTATTGCAGATTGATTCAACTAATGCAAAATGATAAAAGAAAACAGGGCTCAAACAAAGAAGACAACATAAGCAAGCCCAACACAAATTTCAGCAGGCAGCAGAAAATTAGAAAATAGCCCATAATATTTTCTGGCAGGCAAATAGCAAAGAGAGGTAGGCCTGGCCAGCAACACGATAAGTCCTAATAGGCCTTGATATTCCACAGATACACATGGTATACACTGATATACACTTTGAATATGTACAACATTATATGTGTTTATATCTTGTGTATATCATGACATCTTAGCTTGAGCAAACAGGAGAAGAATTAAATAAGGTACACGCATGAGTTGCTCAGGTTAATCCTATAACCTTGGATATACCTTGATATATATCCTGTATATTTGAGTATACAGTCTATATATATACCCTATGTATTTGTGACAGTATCTAAATTACCTAAGGGTCACATGTTGAACAGGTTGAAAGCAAAGAGACAACCATAGGAGCATAGACACACAAGTGCACATCATTCAACATTTTAAAGACCAAACAGTACATGAACATGAAGGAGTTTAGCAAAAAAATACACTTAGATAGCTTATAAAATGACCTATTGTTTTATCTTCAGCCTATTACTTAGCTTGTTCACAAAGAAAAACATGTTGTACAGACAGATACCAATCCTAATCATGTTGAATATAACCTAGGTTAAGTACAAATGGTTACAGGTCATGGCTGGGACAAAACAACAAGTTGAATCAATATCCAAGAAAGGTATGAGTACATATTCTGAAGATATACTCAGGTATTTCAAAGACTTATGGCATATCCGGTGCTTCAAGCAAATTGACAGAACAGGGAAAAACATCTAAACTCTTTACATATTTCTACTTCAAGTTCATGCATGCTACTGAAGTAGACAGTGGACAAAGCAGAATCATGCTTATGGAATGACATAATCTAACACTTGGGCATTCTTATAATCCTATATCAAACTTAGAAGGATTCATTACAAATAGCAGCTTTTCACATATTCAGAAGATTCCCACCGGCTAAAGAAAATAGTAAAAAGAAGCCCCTGATTTGAACAGACCATAAAGAGGTTGAGTGAATCCACTCAAGTCTTATCTTGGCTTTCCAGGTCAGGGACATCACACCATACCCTTTGAAAAAATGTGCGACACTTCTTTTCCACATAGTAAATCAGTCAAATACAAGAATTGTTCAAGTTTTTATAGGCATTTATATCAGTTAATCAACCAATAAAGGAGTGAGAGTGATCAAGTTTTCTTTTTCACATCTCAACAACCTATAGTGAAGTTAAAGTAGATTTCCAGATTCACATTAAACATACAATCTCACATGTGATGTCAACACCAATAGCTTATCTCTACCAAGCACACAAAAATGAAAAGAAATCAGAAAAACAAACATCCTTCCTTTTTAAGACAGTAAAACTTATATTCAGACAGATATGATCATGCTTTTATATGTGGAGGATGGTTTCAGAAGTTCAACTCAGCTTATATAGATTCAAGCATACAAAACTTTAGGAACTCAAACAGACAGATAAATGACATGAATCCACTAAAAAGACAACATACACCCAAACTAACCTCTTTAGTTTCCTATTTATCTCTTATTTAAACACTTGGATCATTCACTGAATGGACATTCCAGCACATATAATGAATATAAGACATGAATTAGGGTCCTTAGTCCTAAGTATTCAAACAAAACCTCAACTTCACATATCACAAATTGAATCAAAGCACACAGCATACAAGAGTCTTATTACCAGTTTCTTGTGGTAACCTTATGATGAAGGGATGCGAGTCATTTCATTTTTACTATAAGTATTTAGTCACTCCCTTTTTAGTCTTGAACTGAACCTGAATTGATTATTAAACTAAGGCAGGTTTTACATATCCCAAGTGAATAAGATTTGTTCATGGGTAGAGGTTGGCAAGTGTACACACATTGGATTCACATGGATGGTTACTAAATTAGATATACACGTCTCAGTTCCTTCAAATAATAAATGATTTATGACCATTTAGGTGAAAGTATGTATGTCCTACAGATAATTATTATTAGGGACAAATGTACTTGAACACATTCGTATTATTAATAAGATTAATTACATATGACCTTTGCGATTATTGAATTATTATTTGATTGTTTATAATTATTCATTAATGTGCATCCTTTAAGCTTACGTTGTCATTGATAGAGTGAGATATTGATAATAGAGCGTAACTCTCAAAATAGTCTCGACTAATGATCATCGAGAATGAGAATGAGATATAGATGATATGTTATAAGACGACATGTGGTCTGCATCACATTCTTAGAGAATGTAGTTTGTCTCACCTGCTACTAGTAATGTTACTAGTGATGGACACATGTATGCTTTTAGAAAGTATTGTATATAAACTATTTGTTATACATGTCTAGAGTGGTATCAGCGCGTGTGGGAGATAAAGGTCCTTTGACTTGAGGTCAATACACACCTTGTTTACGGAGTAATGTACTTTGACCCTGTCCTAAGCTTAAATTCCTTATAGGATAAGATACGGCTTGTGTTGGGTACACTGCGATGTAAACTAAGGTGGTAGTTGAGCCAAGAATAGGATTCATTCCTCGATTGGATATTCGAAAAAACACTCAGCTTCTCAGTGATATTAGATCGACCAAGTCATTGGCCAATGCAAGAGACATATTTAGAATATGGTTTAGTTGTCGACTAATATAGATGAGATAAAGTGATCAAGCCATTTGGATAGACATATGGCAAATCATAAGCTTGATCGAGTGTGTCGCGAATGAAAGGAATTTATCATCTCACATAAAGGTTATGTTTGTTGGATTCATGTAAACATACTTCACATATTGAGTTCGTCATGCGATGCAGTCTAAGAGTGTTCTGTATGGACCTTAATTTGATTAGTGTTGATATGTGAAGGCCTAAAGGGTCACACTATGTCGATTGTCTTTTCGATCTAAGGGTGTATTGAGAGAATATTAAATATTCGATTTAGAATCGAGATATTTAAATTGATAATAAATTATGTATTTGATGAAAATTATTTAATTAAGTCAAAATTGGATTTTGAATTTAATTAAACATGCTAATATATATTAAATGATGCGATGTGAGTCATGGCGCTTACCAGACTAAGCCGTTATACGCCGACGCCAACTCGACAAAGAGCTCATCCGATCGCCCACTACGCCGGATTGGGTCGTCAGCCCAACCCTAATCTGAAGTCTGACCTAATTCCCCCTATATAAGCAGCACTAACCCCATAAATTATATATACTAATTCTATATTTCTGAACTTGGAGTATAGAAAAGAAAATCATCTCGAACTCTGCTAAGATTTCCTGGCTTTCTTGAAAGAGGAATATACCGAAGCAAAGGCTTGCAACCGAAAGGACTATCGTGTGCGCACCTTCTAGTAAAGACTCCAGATATAAACAAACTGTAATTTTTGTGTTTATGTCTTTACAGGTTCAATTGTAACATAACCATACCAGACGAAATTGTTGGGGTAAGTAAGTTAAATAAAATTTTGAACTCTGTTATGCCTTACTTATCCGTTTTGGACTCTCGAAACCCTACAGTGGTATCAGAGCCCAGCCTGGTTCAATGGTTATGTAACAATTGATTAGAATAATAATATGAGTTAAACGTAAAATTAGTTTTAAACTGAATTAAAATAAGGCTGCTTGAAATCCTACATACCTTGACTTAACGTTGACCTTTTGTAATCACCCTAAATTATCAACTACGCTAAATCGAGAAAGTCATTTCGTTCTAACTCAAACTAAGCCTTGTGCAGAAATCGGCTCTTTGCGAACATGGTGCACGGCGAAGAACGAGTAGTTATGGATGATGGTCGACATGTGCGTTATTGATATTGGTGGGTGATAATAAAGGACCCGTGAGCTAATCCCTAAATTGGATTTAGGGTTTGGACGATATTTTAGAAAATCAACACGGATACGTTCTGACAGGACGTCAGCACCGCGACTCTACGGTAGGGCATCGCGGCGCTTGCTAGGGTTTTGATGTTGCGTTGCGGCTCCATGGTGGAGCGTAGCGGTGCCGGTCACGGTAACAGGCAAGGGCCGCGGCTCCAGTCTGAAATCATGATTAAAAGCTTCGTTTAAAATTCTGGACTCACTGGACTGTAGGCGCCACGACTCCATAGTAGAGCGTCGCGACCCTAATTCATAAAATATTAGCCAAAAATTTCTACCGTACGGTAGCGCTCCACGCGAGCGTCGCGACGCTAATTCGATCTGGCGAAAGGCTCGCTTCACCGCCGTTACGCCTAATGTTGGTGCCGCGCCACTGGCCCAAAAAGTTAATTTCAGTTTTCAGAATGTTAACCCATGATTATTATTATACAGTATATGGTATACTGATTATGTGCTAAATGATTGTCATATAAAGTACTAGAATAGCGTCCGCAAATAATTGTTTGGGTAGGCGGCGCCCAATACATGTTTAACCGCTTAATATCATATTTGGGGGCGGCACCCAATATGTGCTTAAACAGTTTTGCGTAATGTTTAAAGAATGTTAGAGTTGATCTTGGTTAAAACCCTAAATTAAAAATATTTCCCAAAATTTTAATACAAGTCTCATTTAAAATGAACGCGTCGTCCGTTATAATTGATTGTAGTGCAAAATCCTTTTCGGCGAGATGAGTATTTATGCCACAGCATTTGCTCTAAGTCTACGAAGATTAAGACAATTTCATAGATGCATGTTAAATGTAGAAGTGTATGATAAACCTTTATGAGTATTTACACCACAGTGTTTGCTCTGTAAGGCAAAACTCACTTAGATACATAATTGCAGTCGCATAACGGAGTTGACTTGTTAGGTTGTCTTGGCGCCACAGTGTCGGAAAAGCCGAGGGACGCAGATCGTTTGTTTAGAACATTCGATCAACCAAGAATTGTAAATTATTTGTAATTGGTTTAGAGACCTACCGAGTTGTGTTGTTGAAGTTATCAGCCTCAGCAAATGCTATGAACCTAGATCTTGGCCCATTATGACCATATTTGATATGAGTCTGTATTCTTCTATGGGGTCGAAGAATATGTTAAAATAGTGGGAGCTAATTAAACTAAAGGCCATGTTAATTAATTAACGAATGTGTTGAATAGAAATTATATTAAAGTTTAATTTCAAGTCTATCTATTTCTTCAGTATACAATGTCGAATCTATCACTCAAAATGTTGGTTGAAACAAACAAGTTGACTGGAGCAAACTTTCCTGACTGGTTAAGAAATCTGCGATTAGTGTTAAAACTAGAAAAAATTAAATGTGTTAGACACAGTATTTCCCACAGTCCCTGCTGAAGATTCTGCTGAGTATGCCCTGTTTGACAAGGCAGTTTATCAGAAACATCTAGACGATGCTACCTTGACACACTGTATAATGTTGACCTCTATGACTATGACTACAGAGTTACAGAGGCAACATGAAAACATGGGCCCCAACGAGATGCTAGAACACTTAAAGAGTCTCTATGACTCACAGTCTCAGACAAGGGGGTCAAGTGTCAGCACATGTTCTGAAGATGATTGGGTTAATAGAGAAGTTGGCTTCGATTAGAACGAAGCTGCCTGTAAATGTTTCTGTCAACTTGATCCTAAATTCGCTTCCTGGTTCATTTGAGAATTTCATTGTGAATTTCAACATGAATGCAACTAAGGTGAATCTTCTAGAATTTCACAACATGCTAAAGGCTTATGAGGGGCATTAGAAGAAGGACAGCACTGCTCCAGGAGGAGGCAAAGCACTAGGTGCTTCTGGACCTACTGGACAAGGTATGCTTGTCATTGAAATAAATATGTCTATAAGCTACCCTCACTGTTGGGTATTAGTTACCGCATGTGGCTCTCACATTTGTAATAATGTGAAGGGTCTGACTGACAGCAGAAAGGTTGGACCATGGGAGGTAAACCTGCGCGTTAAAAATGGAGCATAGGATGCTGAATGTGTTGGACATAGAGCATAAGTGGATGCTGAATACTGAATGCCTTAGCTCAAACTCCGACTTCTTTTGACCCTCCAATTCACTTTAGACGCTCACAATCTCTTCAAGAGTTTGCCCCTCAAGAACACATAGGGTGCTCTCCGCCTTCCCCAAGCGTTAGCCAAAGATCTCGACAATGTCCATCCCCATATCAACCTTCATAACCCACTCTCTACCGAGTGAGACATCCTCGGCCAGGACCTTCACGCCATCCTTGCTCGCCTCAGTGGCAGATGGTTCTTGGGTCGGGCAGCATTCCTATTTTTGTTATGACCTTTCTTACCGACGTTGGCTTGGTGTTAGCAACATTGATTTCTCTGTCATTTTTCATTCAAGTAGTCATAACCTTTGCTCTGATACCACGTTGTCATGTTCTTAGTCTTAAACTAAGCGTATGTGCGGCAACTTGCTCACAATCTTGCACATGGTCACGATGTTGCTATGTCAAGTCAACCTAGATTACTACACTCAAGATCGCTAAGGAAGACGATAAATTTGCTAAAGGAAACTTTAATATTGTATAGAACTTGTTGTATAGACAAACGAGTAGAGTTTGTAGAGAATCATATCAAAAGGGCAGCCCCGTGCACTAAGCTCCCGCTATGCACGGGTTCGAGAAAGGACCGGACCACAAGGGTCCATTGTAGAGTATCATATCGTTTTGTATATTCTCTACTTTGGTATATCTCTTGTTAATAGCTGTTGTGACCATGTTTATGAATTAAAATACAGTTACTTTATCAAAAAAAAAATATTGTATAGAACTTGATTGATTTTCTTGATGAGTTACAAATGAATGACCCCAAATATATACTAGTCATCTAGGGGCAAGTGGATAAATAATAATTGTTACACAAGTAAGTCCCCTCTCTAGAATTCTCTACAAAGCTAGAAAGTTCTAAGAACTTTTCTAGCAATTCTATTGAGTTCTAACGCTTTCCAAGGGAAATCTCCATATTTCTCTAGAACCTGCCCATAAGTGCTAGCCTTCTTCTTATGTAAGCATCCCACAAAAATGTGTTTCAAGTGGCACCTAGGTGGCATCTGATGGGTCATCATACTAGGATCGTGAGCAAGTTATCATGTGTCGCATGTACGCTTAGTTTAAGACTAAGGACGTGACATTAAGGAAAAATATTTGGTCAAATATTGTTTCTTTCCTTTTTGGTCTAAAGAACAAAATGAATACAAATGGTTTTCTACCTGTTTCTCTGTAGGACACATCACCAGATTTTATCTTCTTTAGCTCCCTTCTTTAAAGTCCGGCCCTTCCCCAGACCCCGCGTATAGCCGGAGCTTAGTGCACCGGGATGCATTTTTTTTAGCTCCCTTCTTTAAAGTCGCAGCTGCATCTATACACAATTTTCAGCAGTTTCTACTTAGTTGACTGCTCTACAACGGGCTTTCTTATTTTTCTTGGCACTGCTTGCTTGTCTACACTCCAACTCAGCAACTGGAAGAAGATTATATCCATTGAAAATGGGTACATGATAGCCGAAATAATCTAAATGACAAATTTATGCAATGTAGATATATTACTAAGCAATCATTTCACATCGGATTACAGGTGACAGTTTAACTTGCAGTGATGCTCCAACTCCGTATTAGGGTTCTAAATGGGGAAGCTGAAGCACTTCAAAACCTAAGATCATTTTTTAGTACTGCTGATTATGAGTACTATCTTTTCTAAAATATTAAGTTATTATTGAACGAATACTTTGATTTACTTAATAATGTCTTTGACATGACCTTTCATGTGTGATGCAGCTTCTATCTTTTGGCCAAACACATGGCAATTCGTTGATAATGGGTGGTGGTTAGATGTGAATCTAGAACCTCTACTTGCTTTGTATGTTGAATTGTGTCTATTAAGTTATATAAAAGCTTCTTTGTTCTTCTTGACCATATAAGTTATATAAAAACTTTAAGTTATAAGATATGGGACACTTCCACTTTTCTTTATTTTTTTTGCAAGTCACTTCCATTTATTTTATATCTGGAGTATACAAACTACCAATTAGTTTGTCACACTGACAACTATGCAGGAGGGGCTTTATCACATATGCCCTTATAATTTGAATTAATATGATAACACATTTAATCATCAGACAAGGGCTAGTCATCACATACTGGGAATAAGGACATTTGCATTTCTCGTACACAAGTAACCAGACAAGAAAGAGTTGTGCACTCGTTTTGAACTACTAGCAGAACATTTCAATTCAGAGTTCAGCGGAACTAATAGAGAAGTACACAGCTACTTAACAAGCAAATGTTTTCAGCAACACATGCCATTTTAAACCAGTGAGCTATGCACAGTACATAAGGGATGCAAAATAATACCTGTGCACTTTCCTCCTGTGCAAATATTGCACAACGGACTGGCTCAGGTTGTGATTAATGCCATTCTTCAATTTCCCCCACTATATCAGAATTGGAAACATTTCTCGACTTGAATGAAAAGACCGCAGTCAAATCATCTACGCCAAATATATCTGAATTCGCCTACTGAAAAAAAGGAAAGATATCCCTGTTTCTCAACAATGTATAAAGAAAATGTTGTCGGCATAGCTCAACTAAGGCATTGCCAACTTCAACATTTGAGATGCCGGCATACAAGATTGGAATGCATCTCCTCAGAAGGTAAGAGGGAAAAGTTTATCCTACTAGAAGTGTCGGTGAAGAACTACTATAAGATTGAGGCACTCGGATCTACAATCTGTTGAATCCCAAGACAAATTTGTCCGGAATTATAGGTTATCAGGTAATGGAAATCAGCAAAAAGTAGCTTTCAAGACACAGGGCTGGAAGTCACTGGCAATAGAAACAGGAAGAGCAAGATTAGAAAATCGTCCCTGGGATTGCTAAGTGGATACTATGGATGGAAAGAATAGAAGAGCACTGAAGCAAAAGGCATAAGTGTCCAGAAAAATATTAACCTGCACCAGCATACATTTAGAAGAAAAGATTAGTATTCATACTCCAGGAAATGCAACAATTCCATATATTTGGCTTCCATAATATAACTGCCTCTGCAAGGAAAGTTATTTATTTATCCAGAACATGTCCTTTTTAAAGCTGAAAATTTAAAGAGCTCAAACCAGGACTAAGTTTGTCATCTTGGAGTAGCTTCATTCAAAATGCAGCTGGCTTGATCTGTGTGATAGTCAATAAATATGCTAAATTCCGCACATGCAGCTCTGCAAGCTACTATTGACGGACTAAGGCAGCTCTCTGCCCATAGTTTTTTCAAAATCACCTCCCAAGAATAACCAACATGCCGGCAATTCTTTTGTTGGTATAAGAACAAAAGTTTGAGCATGACGCCTCATCCAAATGTGTAACTTATATTAAGGTTTCATGATGTAGTGTAGAAGTAGCACAAAAAGGTTTGCATAATTAGTATTTATCTAATCGGGAGGCTACTACTAAAGATCACCTCCGTTATAAAGGATTGGACTACTTTCATCTTTACCTGCACAGGTTTCATGTCCAGAGTAAGGAAATGGGAACCAACAGAGGACCAATGATGGAGCATCTTCAGTATCAATCATTGAGAGGCCAAAACAGTCAAGTTGCAGATAGATGGATACATAGACAGCCTAGGAGCTGAGGCATATTACCAGTAATCACCACATGAACAAGCTCCATTTTGGAAGTGGTGAAACCTATTTATATCTCTTATAACAATTTCTCGCTGCACAAGTGTTGATATAAACTTGATTGCTGCATGACAGTCCAAACATATTCGTAGATTTTTAATAATCCGAATTGGGCTTCCGGGTGAGGTTCTTAGTAAAGCAAATGCTAAAGCTAATCTCTCACTATGTGACCACAGGAGGCGCATCTTTTCATCATCATCTACATCAAGTAGAACAACATCACAATTAGGAAGGTAACCTCCCCCCTTACTTTTCAAGTTAAACCATTCCAACATTCCATGTATAAGTTTGATATCAGGATGAGAAGCATCACCAACAGAGAAATAATGAACACTTCCCTGGTTTTCAACCCAGCTAAGTCCTGGTTCCTTCTTTAGTCGTTTCGTCTTCATGCTTTTCCGAATGAAAGCTACATTATTCCACCTTTTTGAAGTGGCATACAAATTTGATAACAGCACATAAGTCGCGTCATCTTGTGGTTCCAGTTCAAGCACACGCTGAGCAGCTGTTTTCCCAAGCTCAACTTCATTATGAAGAACACAGGCACCAAGCAAAGCACGCCATACCATGACACTTGGCTCAAATGGAATGTCTTCAATCAATTTAACAGCCTTATCAAGGTGACCTAAGCGCCCCAAAAGTGATACCATGCATGTGTAATGTTCAACACAAGGTTCAATACCATAATCATCCAGCATTAAAGAGAGATAGGCATATCCTTGATTCAAAGATCCTGAATTGCTACATGCTGATAGAACACCAAGAAATGTTAATTGATTAGGCTTGACATCCGTTCTGCGCATTCTCTCAAAGATATTGAGAGCCTCATTCCCAAGACCATGCATGGAATATGCTGAAACCATTGCATTCCATGAAATAACATCACGCTCATTCATTGTTTCAAATACCAAACGTGCATCCTTAATACTCCCACATTTGGCATACATGTCCACCAAAGCATTTCCAACAGCAAGATCTTGATCGTAAATGGTTTTGATAGTCAAAGAGTGAATTTGAAGACCTGGCTCCAATGCAGCTAGGGTTGCACAAGCACACAGCAGAGAAGAATATGTCACCGATGAAGCTCGCAGTTGAGCTTCAAGCATATCAACAAACAAAGCTAGTGCCTTCTCTCCATCTCCACATTGTACATGGCCAACAATAATAGTGTTCCATGATACCTCATTTTTGTTTCCTGTCTCCAGAAACATGTCTACTGTGTTTTCCATCTTTCCACACTTGGCATACACATCCATGAGGGCATTTGTAACAAACACATCTGAATCAAGACCAAACTTAGTCACGTAGCAGTGGATTTGCATCCCAAGGTCTAAAGCCTCCACATATGCACATGCCTGCAGCACACTAGCAAAAGTATACTGGTTTGGAGCAACTAATGCTCTCCTCATTTGGGAGAAAAACTCCAGTGCCTCTTCACAACGGTCACTCTGTGAATATCGCGCTATAATAAAACTCCAATGAACTACATCACGCTCAGGAATCTCTTGAAACACACGTGCAGCATCATTCAGATCTCCAGATTTACAGTATAAGTCAAGCAACGAAATACCAACTGAAGGATCCATCTCATACCTAGTTTTTAGTACACATCCATGAACACTCTTTCCCACATCAATGGCCTGTAGTCCAAGGCAAGCCTTTATGACACTCGCGAATGTATAGTTGTTTGGCATCCAACCCACCAGCCTCATTTGGGAGAAGCATCCCAGTGCATCTTCAAATTTATCATTTACTGCATAGCAAGTAACCATTCCTGTCCAAGAAACCATGTCCTTGTTAATAATGCCATCAAAAACATCCCTCGAAAAATCGACAAGTCCAGAAACAGAGTAAGCATCAATGAGGGCAGTGCTGACAAAAGGATTAGAGTCATGACCAAGCTTATAAATACACGCATGAATGCTCCAACCCATCTCTGCTTCATCCATACTCACAAGCACTTTCAAGATTGTTGTGAATACGAACGGGTTCAGCTCTTGACCTTCTCTATGCAATCTAACAAACAGTCCAACAGCTGCAGTGTATTTCTCTTCCTGCAAATAACCCTGAATTAATGTAACAAACGAAACCACGTTTCTCGTAGGCATTTCGTCGAACAGCTGAACTGCATCATGTAATAACTCAGACTTGACATACAAGTTGAGCAAAATGTTCTGCCCAAATAGGTCTAAGCATCCGCCTCTCTTTAAAATGTCGCAGTGGAGTGCCTTTCCGGGTGTGAAATACCTGTTCTTTATGCAATTCTGAAGCACATTGGCGTATGCAGAAGAATCGAATGATGGAAGTTCCGTATTCGTGTATTGTTGTTTGGTGAAGTGGATGGATTGTGATGAGAATTGGCAGTGCGGAAACAGAACCCAAAAGTGGGATGCTGAAGAGGTTGCAAATCCCGTCCATGGCTGTCTTCTGCCCACTGCGTATCTCAGCATGCGTGCTTCGCCAACACAAAACTAGTTTCCCTTCTGGGCAGCCAACTAAAGTAATTAATCGGTTATGGGCTTTTTTTTATAATTTAAATAAAAAGAGTTTTTTTATTTGCATCAATTGTCTTTAAATAACGGTTCTACCTACCAAGATAGATATAGTTAATATCTGCATACACTCTATTTTCTCAGACTTCACATATAACTTTATGTTTATATTGTAAATTTGTAATTATAATTTTATTAATTTATTAGATTAGTAGATATTTGTGGGATTTCACTAGATATGTTATTGCTGTTGTTGCCCTTCAAACGCACTGTTTTTATATTTTTCCCCTCATATCCATGGTCTTTAATTTTTGTTTCTGCTATTTATTTAATGAAAATATACAGACCTGATT
Source organism: Przewalskia tangutica (assembly GCA_029844215.1). Taxonomy (NCBI): domain Eukaryota; kingdom Viridiplantae; phylum Streptophyta; class Magnoliopsida; order Solanales; family Solanaceae; genus Przewalskia; species Przewalskia tangutica. Next base: position 84,658,159 of record CM056735.1, on the reverse strand, counting down.
TGCAAGGCATAATTTCTGTAATATTTTTATTTTTGAAAATTAAATATGTGTTACTCTCGACATAAATTCGTAGGAATTAAGTTATGCGATATAAATTATGTAGTATTTTTCAGATTATGTTGATTTGAAAATTTCGCTTTGTCTGGCATAATTTATGTGATTGTTATAATATATATGCCGAAGTTAAACGTAAAATATATCTTGCTAAATCCTAGTTATGTCGCGTCAAAAATGTTGAAAGACAAAAATTAAAGATAAAACATTTAAGGGGGGAAAATTAAAGATCTCCACGAAATAGAGACATTTAAAAAAAAAATTAGAGTTTTTCGAATTTCGAAAAGTTGTAATAATTCTATGTCTAAACTGTTTTGAGAAATAATATTTCACAAAAAATGAAATTTAAAAGTAGTTTTTAGTTAAAAACGCAAGTCATAACTATGTGAAATTTATTTTTAGATCCGCCATGCAAATTAGTCGGTGTAATTTCTATAGAAGTCGCGAGATCTCTGGCAATATTCATGCATTAAGACGTAAAAATTTATGTTCAACCCAATGTATTCATGTATATTTATATACTTTCAGTTTGTTGTGTGTGCGCATCAACCATTCCAACTTAAATTGTTGTGATTTCAGTTTGAAAATGAGTAAAAAACCTTCTATAAATTATCCTACCCGTAAAAATCCTAAGTGCATGTTTGGATTAGGACGAGAAGAACTTAGGACAAGATTGGGAGGAAGGGAAAAACAAGAGGTATAAGTGCATGTTTGGATTAGTTTTTGGGTATCCAGAATTCTACTTTCGTGAAAATCAAAAAATTGACATGTTTGGCTGGCCAAAATCAATTCTGCCAGAATCAATTTTGTCATTAATTTCAATTTGAATTTTACTCTTTTCTTTATTACCCTCTTTAATTTTCATCAACAACTCTATCCACTTTCACTACTCTCTTTAAATATCTAGAAATAATTAATAAAAAAAATTCAAATATACAATTTTCATTATCCTCTTTAAATATCTAGAAATAATTACTTAAACATTCAAATATACAACTTTCATTACCCTTTTTAAATATCTAGAAATAATTACTAAAAAAAAATTAAATATACTACTCATGTTCAGTTTTGAGTATGCTATTGTTAATTTTAGGACTTTTCCCGTACTTAGGAATGAGAATAGTGCAACTCATTTGGATTATCCTTCTCTTTTTTCTATTGTCTTCTTTCAAATACTCTGAATATTATTAATATTTTAAATGCGACAAAATATGCTCTACAATTTTAACAGAAAATCGATTTCAAGGTACTTTTTAAAATAACTATTAAGTATAATATTATTCATTTTTCTATAATGTATTATTAATATAATACATCATAGAGTACATGCAAAATTAGTATTGTAATAATATTTAAATACTATTTGCATTTTAAATTAGTATTGTAATAATATTCTACTAATATTTAAGTACTATATTGCACTTTAAATTCTATTATCTATTTATAATTTGTATTTACATACTTTCATCTATTTATATGTATATATTTATTTATATGTATGTCCATTTTGGTAATTCTACATTCAAAAGCAATTTTAATCAAAATTATTCAAACATAAATCAATTATAAGAATCACTTTTACATTGTTGCATCCAAACATAAATCACTTCTGTCAGAATTAATTCTGTCCACCGCTAATCCACACACACCCTAAGTGTGTGTTTGATTGAGCTTATTTTAAGCTCATACGTGTTTTTTTTTATAAAAACACTTATTAAAATATTGAGAGGTGTTTGGTTGAGCTTATTTTAAAATAGGAGTAGAGCTTATTTTAAATAAGCACTTATTTCAAAAGCACAAAATTTTGGCTTTTTGGAGTAGAGCTTATTTTGGCTTTAAAAATTTTGATTTTTGATACAAAAGTGCTTTTTTTGATTGACAACCAAACACCTAACAATTTTTTGATAAATGCTCTACTTGAAAAAACTCTATTTAAAAAAGTTATACTCCTATAAGTTCTTTTTTTTTAAAAACTCTACTCCTAATGTTAGTCCTGAAGCAGTTGAAGTCAAATCAATAAGTCTAAGTGTCCGTTTGGTTCAGTTTCTCAAAAGGCCAAAAGTACTTTTTTTGCCAAAAGCACTTTTGGCTTCAAAATGGACTGTTTGGTGGTTTTTGCCAAAATTTTGGGCTTTTGCCCAGTAGAGGCAAAATAGCTTTTGTCTTTTCTCATTTTTAAGTCAAAAACGCTTTTTTTATTGACAACCAAACACCTAACTACTTTTTAATAAAAAGTTCTACTCTTAAAAATTTTACTTCTAAAAGCTCTTTTTAATAAGCTATACCAAACGGGCCCTAAAAGAGTCACCGGCGACTCTGATTTCGAAGAAGAAATTGAGTATCCTAAAGCAAAAAAAAAAAGTAAGATTGAGAATTTGAGATAGGTGAAACCTCCAAGAACAACATGCCCGCGCGATTAAGCTACCAGGATTTAATACGAGGCATATGCCCCGGAGAACGTATCCGCCGAAAATCGAACTTGTGACCCTAAGGCCACAAATTTGACTAATGGCCACTGAGCCACTATCTTTGGATATGAATATTTGGTTACTTGTGTGGCACAGAAAGGGTCTAATTTGCATGGAATGTGGTATTTTTAATATCACAACCTTACAAAAATTAAAGAGAATATATGGGTTCTATCACTCGGACATAGAAAAAAATTTCTTACTCATTTTCAAGTCTTCATATTCACTTTAGAAAGTTGTAAATTTTGAGTTTAACTAAATTCCAAAAGCTAGCTTAAATGGACGAGGATTGTTCAAGTCATATAAGAAGATCAAGGACCACTTATTCCACTGATATAGGAGAACTCAACACCTCGTCTTACGCTCAGGGCTGGACATCTGGAGCGTGGAAAATATAAGAGGGTGACCCAACATCAGAAATAATAAATTGAGACGGGTCTTACTCTGATACCATGATGAAATATGTTTTTTGATTTTATTGATGAATGATTTATAATATAGTCTTGCAGGTGCAAAACAATATCTTACGTTCACTAGGCCTGATATTGCTTATGCTGTTAAGCAGGTGTGTTTATTCATGCATGCCCCTAGGGAGCCTCACTTTACTTCCATTATGTGTATCATTCGATATGGTGAGCGCACAATTGATTATGGATTACATCTATATCCATGCATCGATCAGCTTGCTATCATATACAGATGCAGATTGGGCAGGCTATCCGGACACGCGACGCTCCACTTCTGGCTATTGTGTGTTCTTATGGGATAATCTCATTTCTTGGTATGCCAAGAGGCAAGCCACCCTATCCACTCGAGTGCAGAAGCAGAATATAGATGCGTTGCTAATGTTGTTGCTCAGATCTGCTGGCTCCGAAACTTTCTTTTGGAGCTCCAGTGTCATTTGCGTAAGGCGTATTTGGTTTACGGTGACAACTTCTCCGCCGTATATTTATCTCATAATCCAGTTCATCATCAGTGAACCAAGCACATTGAGATGGTTATACACTTTGTTCGTGAGAAGGTTGATATCGATCATATTAAGGTATTGCATGTGCCTTCTTTGTACCAGTATGCAGATATCTTCACGAAAGGTCTTCCTATACAGCTATTCCTCGACTTCAGATTCAGTCTCAGCGTTCGACATCCTCTTGCTCCGACTGAGGGGGTGTATTAGCAATATTATAATATAATCAGTATATATTTTATAATATTTAGTGTTGTACAATTATGGTAGATATATGATCTTTATTGTATTAGGATTCCACATTATATAAATTGTATATATTTGTATTAATGATAAAGACTCTTTAAGGGAGATTAATACAAATCTAACAAAAATGTTTATTTGGACTGATTTAGACTTGGGCTAATTGCTACAATAAAAGGTTTTTATTAATCCATAAATTAGTACATTTTTCATTTTAATTTAAGTGCCTTATTTTTTTTATTCGGTCTTAAAAAGTACATTTTTCTATTGTTGATGTTGGATGGATGTTGTGGCAATATCTGAAAACTCTCATGACAACATCTCTTGTGTAGATAAGAATGTTGTCTGCGATGTTGCGACAACATTTCTGCCAACATCTCTGTACTAGTTTTGCCTATTCTTCCGGCCGAAGCAGTTGATGTTACTGCGAGTAAAAATGAACTAGGCAAGCTTACTAGATTTCTTTGTTCAACACGTGGTGAAAGACGAAGTCAAAGCGTGGAGATAAAGTAGTGTATGACCAAGTCCAGATCGTTGAGGATTTCCAGGAGGAAGACTCAGTCCAAAAATTAGGCGAAGTCATCTGCGATTTCATTTTTGTTTGTAATTTCTTTTTCGTTTGTAACGCCTAATTTGTAAAAAGAAATTCATTTGTAATTGTATATAATTTATATAATTCTTTTGGTCATCGACCATCAAGAGATATATTTATATATACTCTTAAAATATAAACTTTGTGTCTCTTTACTTTTTTCGCTGCATTTACTCTACAAAGGTTTATACTATTTTATCACAATGTTGCCTCAGATGTTGACCCAACATTGAAGGCAACATCCAGTGACTGTTTTTGTTGTTCTAGTTTTTGTGATTTTAATCTTATGTTTTACTAATCCGTAGTCCTCGGGACCCAACAAGTGGTATCAGAGTCTATACTTGATACAATAAGTGTTTGATTCGGAATATTACGACTATGGACTCAACTTTACAAAATGTTGGTAGACTTTCAATACTTGACGGATCTAACTACGCTTACTGGAAAATTCTACTACGTTCGCACATCAAATCTATTGATGTTCGAGCATGGAGATCAGTTTCCGAAGGCTATGTAATCCCCAAGTACCCAACAGACGAGGATGATGATGTACTCACTAAACCCGAGTCGGAATGAACCAGGAAGAAATCAACACCGCAAGTTTTAATGAAAAGACTCTAAATGCAATATTTGGATGGGTAGATATCTATATGTTCAAGTTTATCCAGAATTGCACAACGGCCAAGGATGCTTGAAAAACCTTACAAACCCATTGTGAGGGAACCTTAAGTGTTCGACGTACAAAGCTTCGCATGATCTTGAGTCAATATGAACGCTTAAGGATGGAAGAGTCTGACGACATAAAATCCTATTTTGAAAAGTTGATTGACATTGCTAATCAGTGTTTGGGTCTCTATTAACCAACACATAACTTGTGGATAAATCTCTCAGATCTCTTCCTGAAAGATTTAATACTAAGATTTGTGTTATTGAAGTGGCCCATAATCTTGCTACTATGGATCTTCACGCTTTAATGAGCATCTTTCAAACATATGAGATGAACATGAAGAGCCAAAGAGATCTATATAAAGACAAGACATTGACACTTCAAGGACAAACCTCAGAACCTGATCTGGAAAACGAGGAAGAAAACCTGGAGGAACTGGGAAGTGATGCAACTGTTGCCTTACTCACTCGTAGATTTAATTCGATGGTGAGAAATATCAACACTGACTGTAACAAAGCTAAATACAAACATCATCAGAACCTACTCTTCAACAAGCAGCCGAATAGATCACCCTTTGAGCAAAGAAATCACAATCCACTGAGGAAATCCAATTCCGATGGTACCAATTTCAGTCTCAAACAACTCGAGGGAGTGCAATGTCATCCATGATCTGGTTGGGGACACTACGCTAATGAGTGTGCAAACACCCTTAGAAAAATTGGTAAGGTTATGTGGGTAACCCTTGTTAGCCAATTTTCCAAGTGCTTAACATAAGTGTACGTATCGTTACAAGTAATATAGTCTGTAAGACCGAATATCGTCCACAGAGACTAGTTTTCAATTACCGAACATCTCTTTATGTTATCTATTTGGCTAACGATAGTTTGTTTGAGTTTTTTATCTAACACTACTAGCTAGAGTAATTGCAAGAGTTAAACTAAGTAAACTTTGGTTTAAATCAGTTATGGTGGAAATAGGGCTTCCAATCTCCTCAATTATCCACTTTTTCACGCGTTAATGCAATGCTAATGATTCTTCTTATTATTAAGATAACCGGTTAACTAATATGTCATCATATTCTGGTTAGGACATACGAGAGCTCAACCTTGTGCAGAAACCTTCTATATTTCTATGATAGATTTTACAACACATGAGGATTAAGAACAATAACCTTAAATACTACACAAGTATCGGGGTACTTTCATCCACGATTTTAACCTATGTCTAGACAACTACAACATATTCAAATCTCCCCTCTCGGATCTCGATTTGAAATCATATAAGTGATGACAATTAATGGTCAGTTAATTATCAAGCAATCAAAACAATATTGAATAGATCTTAATCTGCTGAAGAAGAAATCAATAACTATGCATTAACTATATGAAAGAGTTTCAAGAAGATTCAATTGAAAAATCCTACTAAAGTAATTAGCTTCTAAACATTGTCATGTCAAGAACTAATACAAAATCCAACATAAACTGAATTGAAATAAATAAAGGAAAAGAACTTGAATTAGTCTCCAATTGTGTTCTCCAATTCTTGTCTTGTGATGTGTGTCATGAGATATGAGGTGTGTCCCTTATAAAATATGTCCCAAGGGTTTAAATATGATGCAAAAGTCATGTGCCCTGGACCCTTATGCCCCTGGCCAATTTCGCCTCGGATCTAGAAAAACGCGCCTCGGCGCGCTCGCAGCCGGGCGCCGCGACTGAAAACACGAGAACAAATCGAGCACGCAGACATTCCAAAGAACGACGATCTCCTTTGCCCGTTTTTCGGTTTTTCATCATTTTCTCGTACGGACTTCGTTCGATTTCTTCTATACTTTCCGGGACTTCTTAGACTTCATTTCTTGGTCCTTATAGTGTGCAATTCTATCTCAATTACGCTCATTTCATCTTCTTTTTGACATTTCTTTATTTGTGACCGTTGTGACTCAAAGAAAGAAAAACAGACCTAATGCTATACTAAACACAAACGAAATGAGTAAAATATTAACTAAAATGACTCAAAGTGTATACAAAATATGTCTAACAAATACCCCAAACTTAACATTTGCTCGCCCTCGAGTAAAGATCAAAACAAAATCAAAGAAATACAAGAAAATGACTCAAAGACTCTGATCAAGTAGTTGCACCAAGGTTACTTAGAAAATCATGAATGTCAGTTGTGATAATATGTTGGAACATACATAACATGAATTCTTAGAAATCTAGAATTTCAAGTTAGATATTTCGCAAATTCAATTGTATCATAATCAATGGAAACATAAACACCTAATCTATGCATGTCAATTTCATTTCATCTTTTCCAAAATGCTATAGATCTATTTACTTGCTATTATCTACTAATCATAGACATACACATTACAGATCATCAAGACTTTCAAGGGTTGTAATGTAGGCTTAGGCAGAGGTAGATAAAAGTAGGCATTTAGGCTCAAATTACGTACCATAAACATTTTTTCATTCAACTCCTTTTTTTCTTCTTGTGATTTTCTTTTCAGTCTCATACCTATTTTATCCCCTCTTTTCTTTTGAGAAAATGAGACACATTATAAATAACAAGCACCCCCAAACTTAGGCTTTTACATATTTTGCATTGGGGTGCATCAAATTTCCACTTTTTTTTTTTTGTTTTCTTCAACACTTTTCATCCCAAGAATTTTCAACTTTTGACTTATGGCACAACTTAGGGAATCATAGGGTGTCAAACAAAGATATTATTTTAGGCTCAAAGGGGCTGACTAGTGATACAATTTATGTCAGGGTAGGTAATGAATGGTAAGAAGGGCTATCAAAGAAATGTCTAAATCATCTCCCTCAACATGTACATCTCAACTATTTCGCCTCAAATAACAAGCAAACAGATTTTCTAGACATTTTTTCAACCATTCTTTCCATAACTGACACACATAAGCGAAACACAAATATCTCAAATAATTAGATGTCATAAATATTTGGCATATCTATCTTAAGCACACAGATTTTGCTTTCTATTCCATTACATTATCCCACTTAATCCATTAGATATCTTCAGCAACTACAATATGCTTGATCCATAAAAAAAATTACTACTGAAAAGAAAAGACTCAAAACAAAAGACAAAGTAAGATCCCCCCAAATTTGATTGACACATTGTCCCTAATGTGTAAAGACTGAAAATTAAAGGGCCAACTTACAGACACAAAACAGCGGTCACAACGGAGGTCTGGGGAATTTTTTTTTGAAATTGCACAGCCTGGGACCCTCTGAACTTTTGGCATCGTGGCCCGCTGTTACCATCATACGCTGATGACGGAATTATTCTCTCAAATTCGAGCCGCTGCCAGATTTGGCGTCGCGACGCTGCGATTGTTTCGCTCGCATTTTTCTCAATCCCTGCTTTTATCTGTCATCCACAAACACTCAACATATCAGATCGTGATACCGTTCAAGTCAATATAAAACAACCTAAAACAAAAATTGAAATAACATAATTAAAATATTGGGTTGCCTCTCGAGTAGCGCTGTCTTTAACGTATTTTAGTCGGATGCAGTTCACTTACTAAATCGAGGGGGTAGAGTATCCCCTCCACATATCCATCTCAGGATCATTCTCTTTCTCCTCCTCCTCTTCTTTTTCACATAATTACTTTTAGGAGGGTTCATTCTCTTTTCAACATTCGCTGTTTCCTTGGTCTTACTCTCCGGTTCCACACTTTTCTTTAATGGTACCCCATGAGCATCAGTACTTGTGAGGTTGTTCTGCAACCCGACCTTCTTAACTACCCTGATAGCATAACATCTATCAATGACTTGAGGTTCAGGGGGTGGCTTGAAAACTTTGAAGGACATCTCTGGCTCAGGTGGTGGCTTGAACACTTTGAAGGTCATCTCTTCACCTTGAACTCTGAGTTTTAGCTCTCATTTTTCAACATCAATCAATGCCCTCCCTGTGGCTAGGAATGGTCTCCTAAGGATCATTGGTATCATCTAATCTTCCTCAATATAAAGAATGAGGAAATCAACAGGCAAGATGAATTTGCCCACCTTTACCAATAAATCTTCAATTATTCCTCTAGGATGCACAATAGAGCGATCAACTAACTGCAAGTGGACTGTTGTTGGTATTGCTTCCCCCAAACCAAGCCTTTTAAACACAAAAAGGGGCATTAGGTTGACACTTGCCCCCAAGTCACACAGGGCTTGCTTGCATGTCACATTCCCTATGGTGCAAGGTAAGGTGAAAATCCCTGGATCTTTCAACTTAGGGGGCAATTTCTTCTTCAAGGTAGAACTGCACTCCTCTGTCAGCGATATTGTCTCATAGTCTTCCAGTTTCCTCTTCTTAAACAGGATGTCTTTCATGTACTTTACATAAGCTGGCATTTGCTCCAAAGCTTCAATAAACGGGAGATTGATATGAAGCTTTTTAAAGATCTCTAAAACATGGAAAATTCCTAGTCTAGCGACTTCTTCTGCAGTATTTGAGCGTAAGGAATTCTGTCTACATATTCCCTCATGACTACCGGTGGAGCCTTCTCTAAAATAGGGTGGTCATCAGTCACCCCCTCTTTCTCTACCTCAGTTGTCTTCTCCGCCTCATTCTCCTTCTCCCTCACTGGTTGAGCTACAACTGGTTCTACCACTTTACCACTCCTCAAAGCTATTGCATGACATTATTCTCTGGGGTTTACTTCTGTGTTACTTGGCAAAGTCCCCTGAGGTCTAGTATTCATCATGTTTGCCATCTGCCCTACCTGCGTTTCCAAGTTCCTAATAGAGTACCTGGTTTTTATGACAAACTCGGCCTGGGATTTGAACATGGTCGACACCAAATTCATTAACTGGCTCTGGGAGTTGGCCATGGCAATCAGGGTTGCTTTTAACTTATCTGGTTTCTCTTGCGAGGCTGGTGATCTGAACTGTTGTGAAGAAGAGGCTTGGTTTTGTGGCTGGATCTGAAATTGTGCTTGCTGCCCTTGGTCGTTTCTCCATGAGAATTTAGGGTGATTTCTCCACCCTGAATTGTAAGTATTGGAGAATGTATTATTGTTATAGGGCCTCTGGAAGTTTCCCATCGCCTGACATTAAGTCTGCTCCATTGTCATATTGTTGGGGTCAGTTATTGGACATCTATCGAAGATGTGTGGACCCCCACAAATCTCACAAAGTGCTCGCATATGAACAGAATTTACGGATACTGCATTCTGCTGTAATTGCTTGGTCAGGAGTGCAACCTGTGCATTCAGTGTTGTGATGGCATCTAGCTCATGGACTCCACTCGCTCTTCTGCCACTTGTTCCTCTATCTTCTGGCAAATGATTGTTCATGGCCATATCTTCCAGTAAATCATAAGCTTCATGTGCTATTTTTCTCATGAAGGTGCCACTTGCTGCTGCATCAATGATTGTCCTGGTAGTCCCACTCAAACCATTATAGAAATTGTGAACCAAATTCCACTGCTCAAGACCATGGTGTGGGCACTTTCTTTGTAAATCTTTGAAACGCTCCCAGGCATAGTATAATGACTCTTCATCCATCTGGTAGAAATTATTCAATTCTCCCCTAAGCCTTACTGCCTTTGATAGTGGAAAGAACTTGGCTAAAAACTATTGGGATAGGTCCTGCCATGTGAAGACGGAGTCTGTGGGCAAGGAGTTCAACCAAATCTTTGCTCTGTCCTTGAGTGAGAAGGGGAAAAGCCTCAATCGAATGATATCATCAGTAACGCCATTGTATTTGAATGTGGCACACAGCTCCAGGAAATTCGCAATGTGCATATGTGGGTCTTCAGATGGTAACCCTCCAAACTGGACTGTGTTCTGCACCATACTCAAAATAGCAGGTTTGATCTCAAAATTTTTGGCTCCTATCACTAGGAGCCTGATGCAAGCCTGCACCCCTGTAACTGTAGGCAATACATAGTCCCCTAGGCTCCTTTCTGCAGCCGGTAGCTCATTATTCCTTACGTTGTTGTCTTGCTGATTTTCCATTGTACAAAGGATCAGCAATTACCTTGTCCTTTCTGCAAGTGATAAAAACAAGCAAACATATCACGACAAAATATTCTAAAATAAATTAGTAAATAAAAATAAAAATCAAAGTAGAAATAAGAATAGATAGTTCGATATTGAAAGTACGACAGTCCTCGGCAACGGCGCCAAAAACGTGTTAGCCGATTTTCCAAGTGCTTAACGCAAGTGTACGTATCGTTACAAGTAATATAGTCTGTAAGACCGAATATCATCCACAGAGACTGGTTTTCAATTACCGAACATCTACTCTATGTTATCTATTTGGCTAATGATAGTTTGTTTGGGTTTTTTATCTAACACTACTAGCTAGAGTAATTGCAAGAGTTAAACTAAGTAAGTTTTGGTTTAAATCAGTTATGGTGAAAATATGGCTTTCAATCTCCTCAACTATCTACTCTTTCACGTGTTAATGCAATGCTAATGATTCTTCTTCTTATTAAGATAACAGGTTAACTAATTTGTCATCATATTCCGGTTACGACATACGAGAGGTCAACCTTGTGCAGAAACCTTCTACATTTCTATGATAGATTTTACCACACAGGAGGATTAAGAACAATAACCTTAAATACTACACAAGTATCAGGGTACTTTCGTCCACGATTTTAACTTATGTCGAGATAACTACATCATATTCAAATCTCCCCTCCCGGATCTCGATTCGAAATCATATAAGTGATGACAATAAATGGTCAGTTAATTATCAAGAAATCAAAACAATATTGAATAGATCTTAATCTGCTGAAGAAGAAATCAATAAATATGCATTAACTATATGAAAGAGTTTCAAGAAGATTCAATTAGAAAACCCTACTAAAGTAATTAGCTCCTAAACATTGTCATGTCAAGAACTAATACAAAATCCAACATAAACTGAATTAAAATAAAGAAAGGAATAGAACTCGAATGTAGTCTCCAATTGTGTTCTCCAATTCTTATCATGTGATGTGTGTCATGAGATATGAGGTATGTCCCTTATAAAATCCGTCCCAAGGGTTTAAATATAATGCAAAAGTCGTGTGCCCTGGACCCTTCTGCCCCTGGCCAATTTTGTCTTGGATCTGGAAAAACGCGCTTTGGCGTCGCGGCCCTGCAGGCTGGCGTCGCGGTTTTGGAAAACCTGAGAACAAATCAGAGGACGCAACACATTCAGCGCCACGGCGCCGGCGACCTCCTTTGCCCGTTTTTCGGTTTTTCATCATTTTCTCGTCTAGACTTCGTCTGATTTCTTCTATACTTCCCGGAACTTCTTAGGCTTCATTTCTTGACACTTTTAGTGTGTAATTCCATCTCAATTAAGCTCATTTCATCTTCTTTTTTTTACATTTCACCATTTGGGACCGTTGTGACTCAAAAGAAAGAAAAACAGACTTAATACTATACTAAACTCAAATGAAATGAGTAAAATACTAACTAAAAATGACTCAAAAAGTGTATACAAAATATGTCTAACAACCCTCAGTGATGATGAGAACGAAGATGAAGAAGGAGATCAACAAGAAGAGCAACCACATGCAATGCTTGCAGCCATGTTTGAACACTCACTGTCTGACGATGAAGATATTGTTGACGATGTTGCGACAACATCAGAAACAACATCGGACTCCACATCTGGAATGTCTGCACCATCAGAGAGGTATGTATACTTTGATTATTCTGATGTAAATTGTTTTAGTGGATTTATTTCTTCAATAGAGGCTACAGATTTAGATCTAGTTGACTCCAAAGACGAAACGATAAATGAATTATAAAATCTTTGTAAAGCCTTAATCACTACATCTGAGCAACTAAACTCAAAAGCAAAATCATTGGCTCTTGAGAATTGCAATTTGAAAGACACAATCAACCGATTAGAGGTGACACTTACCAAGAAGGATCTAGAGCTTGGTAAGATTCGTGCACGATTGTACACAACTGAGACCACATTTCAAAGGCTAAACATGAGAACCTCCAAACTGGATGAAATGCTGAACTTCAGCAATCCCACAAGGAATGGGCTTGGTTATCAATTCCCTAGCAAAACCAATACTTTCAGGATCCATAGCCAATCTGAGATGATTAAATTTGTCAAAGAAAATGCTTGTAACTCTCAGAGAACTATGATTGGATCGAAGTTTGTATGTAGCTTCTGTAAAAAGTCAGGACATCTTATGCCCTACTGCTACAAACTTCAAAACTCTGCACTCAGCCTATTGCCTAAAGTGTTGTCACCAATGTTGCCCAACATCTCTGACAACATTTAAATCAACAAGCCTAAAGTAGAAGGAAGAAAAAGTTTGAAAAGGAGTGGGTACCCAAACTGAATCTGAAATATAATGTGTGCATAACTGGCTTGCATACCAACATTACATGTTCTTGGTACTTCAATAGTGGTTGCTCACGTCATATGACAGGTACCAAAAGTCTCTTGAAGGAGTATGGAGCATTCAATGGAGGGTACGTGATCTTTGGAGGAGGAAGTAAGAGTAAGATTATTGGTAGACGAACTCTTAATGTTCCAAATGTACCAGCCTTGAAGAATGTGCTTCATGTAGAAGGTTTAGTAGTTAATCTCCTTAGCATAAGTCAACTATGTGATGACGATCTAGAGGTGAAATTCAACAAACTTAGTTGCAAAGTTACGGATTCTACAAACAAGTGTGTCATGTCAGGAACCCAAACCGGAGATAACTGTTATCTAGTAGGTAGAGAAGAGTTTTGCAACTACGCAAAGGTAGGTGACTTGACACTTTGGAACCAGAAGTTGGGACATGTCAACTACGACACCTTAGAGAAGATGATATCGTTTGAAGCTATCAAAGGCATTCCCATACTGGATACAAAAGATAAAACACTGTGTGAAGATTGTTTGAAGGGAAAGAAGACCCGAGTCTCTCACAATATTGTCCAACATGACGGACAACATTCAGGTACGTCTCATTATTTCCAATTATTGCATATGGATCTTATGGGTCTAATTGAGGTAGATAGCCTAGGAGGAATGAGATACTCTTATGTGATTGTTGATGATTTTTCAGATTTACTTGGATATATTTTTTAAAGGAAAAATCACAAACCTTTGAGATGTTTAAAACACTTTACTCTAGAATTAGGAATCTGTTTTGTTCTTCAATTTTCAGAATAAGATCTGGTCATGGAAAGGAATTTGAAAACCAAACCTTTGTAAGATTCTGTGAAAAGAAAGGCATATTCCATGAATTTTCGTCACAAAAAAACCTCAACCAAATGGGGTTGCCGAGAGAAAGAACATAACTTTACAGGAAATGACAAGAGTAATGTTGATTTCTAAGCAATTATCAAAGAGGTTTTGGGCAGAAGCCTTGAACACAATGTGTCACATAAGTAATAGAGTCTATCTAAGGCTAGGGACAAAGATGACACCCTATGAACTGTTAAATGGAAAGAAACCTACAGTGAGTTACTTCCATGTCTTTGGATGTGTGTGCTATATTCTTAATGACAGGGATAAACTGGCTAAATTTGACTATAAGGGCGATGAGGATATTCGCTCTTATCGAATAGTCATGCTTACCGAATATACAACCTTCGGACAAAGACCATCCAGGAGTCTATCAATGTAATTTTTGATGACTTGCTGGATATATCTGGTAGATATTCAGAAAATAACATTGTGGTTACAGTTGAAGAGGAGCAACTCATTGATGCAACAGATGTTGTCTCAAATGTTGTCCCAACATCAGAGGACACATCTGAACCTCAAAGAGAGAACACAAAGGAATATGTCGAGGAGGAGTCTTCTACTGAGTTGAATGATCAAGTGAGAAGAGACCCTCCATCAAGGATTAGGAGGAATCATCCGCCCGACCAAGTGATAGGGGGAGTTTTTTAGCAGAGGCGAACAAGAGAGAAAGAGTCAGTCAATTACCGAGAAATGGTAAGGTATGTGTGTATGTACATCATATACCAACAGGTTAGTCTTTCTTATTTTACATCTACCTTGGAACCTAAGAATGTTGGGGAAACATTGAAAGATAATTTTTGGATACAAGCTATTCAAGATGAGCTTGAGCAATTTACCCGAAATGAGGTGTGGGATTTGGTAACATGACCCAACAACACTAATGTTATTGGGACCAAGTGGATATTCAAAAATAAATCAGATGAGTTAAGGAAGATTGTGAGGAACAAAGCTCGACTTGTTGCTCAAGGCTATACACAAGTTGAAGGGATCGACTATGACGAGACCTTTGCTCCTATGGCTAGACCTGAGTCAATAAGATTGCTTCTTGCTATTGCTTGTTACTTGAAAATTACCTTGCACCAAATGGACGTTAAAGGTGTCTTTCTCAATGGATACTTGAACAAAGAAGTGTATGTTGAACAACCCAAGGGATTTGAAGATCCTTACCATACACAACATGTATACAAGCTCAAGATAGCTTTGTATGGTCTAAAACAGGCACCACGTGCATGGTATGATCGTTTAACTAACTTTTTTATTGATTTTGGTTTTATCCGTGGAGAAGCTGACATAACTTTATTCATAAAAAGACACGGAGTAGATGTAATCATAGCTCAAATCTATGTTGATGATATTGTCTTTGACTCGACTAAAGAATCCTTCTTGAAGTCATTTGTCGAAGCGATGTCGACAACATTTGAAATGAGCATGATTGAAGAACTAATATTTTTCTTAGGCTTGCAGATTAAACAGGTTGAAGAAGGGATTTTTATTTCCCAGAGCAAGTATGTCAAGAATCTTGTTAGGAAGTTTGGTCTGGAAAATGCTAAACACATGAAGACTCCAATGGGCTCTACGCAGCAGGTATGTAAAGACGATGTTAGATAAGATGTTGACCCAACATTGTACCGATCTATGATAGGTAGCCTCTTATACCTTACTGCCAGTCGCCTTGATATCATGTTTAGCGTGTGTGTTTGCGCCAAGTTCCAAGCCAGTCCAAAGGTATCTCATCTTAATGTCGTGAAACGTATCATACGATATATTGCCGGTACAAGTGACTTGGGAATTTGGTATTCAAGAGACACTAATCCTAATCTAATAGGGTACAGTGACTCGGATTGGGCCGGGGATGTCGACGATAGGAAAAGAACTAGTGGTGGTTGTTTTTATCTTGACAACAATCTAGTCTCATGGTACAATCGTAAACAAAATTGCGTGTCACTCTCGACTGCCGAATCCGAATATGTGGCAGCCGAAAGTTGTTGTGCTCAACTGATTTGGTTACGACATATGCTTGATGACTATGTCATTTCTAATAACTCCATGATTTTGTACTGTGATAATCTGAGTGCTATTAATATTTCCATAAATCATGTTCAGCATTCACGTACAAAACACAAAGACATAAGACATCATTTTAAAGAGACTTAGTGGAAAAACAACTAGTTCAAATCGAACATGTTGATACTCTTTCTCAACTAGCTGATATTTTTACCAAACCCCTAGATCATGAGAGGTTTTCTAGCTTGAAAAAACCTTTTGGTCTCTGTTTTCTCTGAAAATAAGACAGGCTTGGTAAATGTTGTCTGAAATGTTGTCCTAACATTCTGGGTAACATTTATTATTTTAGTTAATGTACAGGATATGTGTTGTAGTAATGTTGCACCATTTTTCAAAAGAATCAAGCATGACTTCACAAGGACAAGGTTTGAATGTGATACCATTCCCTACGATGATATATATCATAAAAAGTGAGTATCATAAAAAGGTGAAGCCTCTACAAAGATTTGGTTTTATACAAAAAAGAGCAAAGCTCTAAGTTTGGTATCGTTCCTATTCTATAGGAGTACCATGTGCTTCAAGAAGGTTGAAAATTCTTTAATATTTTTTTTTATCCATATGTGTTCAACTTAGTTGATTAAGGACAATGGTAAAATGTCACATTTGTCCAGCGATCAGTCTCATAGGGAACATATACGGAAACCATTTGCCAAATCAGAAAATCCTTGGAGTCTCAAAATGCTTGTTGAACTTTGAAATGTTTCCAACATCATTCACAACATTGTGTTCCAGTACATGGTTCAATCTTGTTTTTCGTATTATTTTCTGGGTTGTGGTATGTAACACGTCTCTTTAAATAATGAAAATCCAAAAATTGGAGGACCGTTTTTTTTTAATTTTTTGATGTCTTGTGCTATGTAAAATCTTTTGTTTTAGGTATGTGAAGAGTTCAAATATTTTGTACTACCTAAATTTAAGGAAAAGAGTTTGAGTGTAAATTAAAGTTTGTCATGATGAAAATCCCCATTTTTATTTAGGCCTTATCACATCAACCGCCAGTCGAACCAACAAATGGAAGTACAAACATCACCATCAGTTTTTCAAACTCAAAACGTCTCCAACACACCACCTTCTTCAAAACTCTCTCCCATGTCCATATCCCCCAAATCTTTCATTTCTTCAAAATCCAAAGATTACTCTCTAATGTCAACAAGCCCACCGAATAGCAGTAAAATGTATAAACATTATGAAGTCATCAATGAACTAAAGCCTTCTGAAGAGGACGCAAGTTTAGCAATGATTTTGCTGGGTTCCGACGAATAATTAAATGTGTGTTACCCAGGAGATTCAGAGAACCCTATAGATGTTGATACAACATATGATTTTAAAAATCTTGTGTCAAGAGAATCAAAGTCAACAATGCCGACAAGAAGGTCAAAATGGGTTTTTGAAAGCAGATTCAGTGAAGAGCAAACTACTAAAAGGACCAAAGTGGAATCGACTTTCCCTGTTGAAGAGTCGACTTTTCCTGTTGATTCTACCACTTCCACCAGCACTGACTCTGACTTCAGGACTGAGAGTCTCCCTAGAACTCCAACACCTTCAGCCACCACTCCAACCGCCGAAGCTGAAAAGGAAGGAGAAGAGGAAATGTCTGATGACACTCCTCTAAGAAACTTTATGCCAAAAAGGGTTAGAAGGACATACTGGAACTTCGGGTTAAATGTTGCCTCAACATCGAAGGCAACAGAGGAGAAATAAGACATTTATCCTGACTTTGTTGCCCCAACATCTGAGGCAACACCAGAAGCCACACCACCAGAACAGGAAAATCCAGAATTCGAAACGGATTCTGAGGTAATGCCTTACTCTTCTTTGTTCCACGGTAAAACATGCTCTAGCAGATGGAACTGGTTTAAGAATAGAGGCATTAGAGGAGAAAAAATAATAGATCTTTCTTCATTTTCAGAATACGGTTTAACTGATTTTTTAAGTAGTCGTAGGGTTTTGAGTTCTGTGAAAAGGTTGTTAGGGATTCTATGCTATTTTGACACACCTTGCAAGTGACACGACCTCAAAAAAAATTGGGAGAGTATATCTTTACAACAAGGTATATGAATTTACCCCTGAGATCATAAATGCCACACTAGGGATCCCTCATGATGATAGAACCCCTGAAGCTACCCCCACTGCTGAAGAACTTAATGAGATGATCAAATATCTCACTGGAAATTTGATCACCACTTGGGCTCATCGCGGTCCAGTGTCGAGGCTCACAACACTGTTTGCAACCCTGCATAGAATTGTCATATATAACTGGTTGCCCTCTTTAAATAAAATTGTTGTTACCCTTGACCGAGCAACACTACTATATAAGATTGGAAGAAATCACAGAGTTGATCTTGGAATGTTGATTTTCAACCATGTCACAAACCTGGATGAAAGACAATCTAACTCTTCTCTTCCATATCCCTCCCTCATTTTTCAAATACTACTGAACCAAGACTGCAAAACTCTGAAAGGAGAAAGACTGAGTAAACCCTTAGATGTTTATCTAGTACAAAGAGCAGTAGTAAACAACAGGGACAAGGTTATAGACCTGTCCTGGAAGGAAGAAAATTGGGACACTGAACCAACACAAAATGTTGCCACTGAGCCAACTCAGGATGTTGCCAAGATTCCTGGCAACATCAAGAGTACAATCCATATGTCCAACGCCTGGCTAAGGAAGCACATTGCTGAGCTTGATAGACAAATTCTGGAGCTTCTGCGTGCAAAGAGCTACTATGAGGACATGATTTCTTCACAAAAGGGGGAGAGAGTGATGCAGATGCTGATGATGTTGCTACTGAGGGAAGAAGCAAACAGTAAAGGGAAGATGTTGCTGGGACAAGCAAGCAGGGGGAGAAGAGCTGAAAGACTGCTAGATTGATGATGAAGATGAAGAAGATGATGCAGTGAAGATAATGATGGTGGTGATGCAGTGTGAAGTTTATTGATGCTGCTGGTTACTAATTGAACAATCATTTTGTTGATGATTTGTTTTTAACAGACATTTGGATACTATCTTATTTTTTGGTTTTGTAACAATTTTTGGGATATCTTTGGTTAATGCTAAATGTTATATATGGTTACATGTTATGGTATGTTATGAAGATTTACTGCACATCTGCTGTAAGTAATGAGTAACAGAACTTAACACCTAACTAATCAAAAACATCGACACCACATTGCTTGAAATTTGTAACTGCATGTTAAGGGGGAGCACGACACTGATCTTACTGTTTCTTAAATTATTGAGGACTATGTCAAGATTCAGTATCCTAGTCATTTTTTGCATTGCATGGAGTTTTGTGAAGAAGGGCAAAAAGGGGGAGGTTGTTGATGTTGGATGGATGTTGTGGCAACATCTGAAAACTCTCAGGACAACATATCTTGTGTAGACAAGATATGTTGCCTGCGATGTTGCGACAACATTTCTGCCAACATCTCTGTACTAGTTTTGCTTATTCTTCAGGCCGAAGCAGTTGATGTTACTGCGAGTAAAAATAAACTAGACAATCTTACTAGATTGCTGTGTTCAACACGTGGTGAAAGACGAAGTCAAAGCGTGGAGATAAAGCAGCGTATGATCAAGTCCAGATCGTTGAGGATTTTCAGGAGGAAGACTCGGTCCAAGCTGATGTCATCTTTTGCTCAACCTCCGCAACCATCAGTGAAGATTTCAAGGGAAGTTCCACCCTATAAATAGAGAGGAACTTCAGTGTATCAATCATCCAGACAATTCAGAAGAAGAATTTCCAAGAGAGCTCTCGGATTTTACCTTAGGAAACCGGATCAACATTTTAGTCTAAAGTTGTTTTAACAACATCTTGTCCCACATTACAATTGATATTCTTATTCTAGATTAAAGCTTATAGTTCAAGCCATTGTAATGAAGATGTTGTCTTTTATCTTTTAGACTTTGTAACTTTAGGCGAAGTCATCTGCGACTTCATTTTTGTTTGTAATTTCTTTTTCGTTTGTAACGCTCAATTTGTAAAAAGAAATTCATTTGTAATTGTGTATAATTTATACAATTCTTTTGGTCATCGACCATCAAAGGATATATTTATATATACCCTTAAAATATAAACTTTATGTCTCTTTACTTTTTCCACTGCATTTACTCACATGATTTATTTTGTGTCAATTCAAACTAAAACGAAGAAAATAGCACAAATGAACCAACAATTACAATAAAAAAAATCATCCCATCTGTAGCTAGCTTTATAAATATATATAGATTTTACTACCAAAGAAATGGATAGGCATATTGTGTCAGCTGTCCAATTACAATGTCAAACTTTTTCCTGATTTGGTCCCACCCACCATTCTATTTTATTTGGTCAGTACGCGTGTACTTCTGGATGCTTCTTGAAATTGATTCAGCTAAGATTTGGTCACGCGATTATAAAACTCTTATTGAATTTATGGAATATATTTTTTAATAACAAAATATTTAAATCTTTTTAGTCTTCAAATTGAAATGAATTAGATTATTATCACTTAGTTTTATTCTTTTCTTTAATTTTTTAATTATTACGGTTTTTTTCTTCCAGAAATACTTGAACTTTATATAATAATATAAATTATGTAGGTAAAACATCGTTTAAACGTAGTTTTATTTTATTAATTTATTTTGCGGATTTAGTCTCCTTATGTTTGAAAGTATATGTATGTCCTAGAGACAATCTGTATTAGGACACAATGTATTTTATACACATTCGTATTTATATTAATGATGATTAATATTATGACATTTGCATTTGTTAAATTATTAATTGATTGTTTATAATATTCTATAAATGCATCCCTAGAGTTTACGTGTTTATTA
This sequence comes from Przewalskia tangutica, assembly GCA_029844215.1. Classification (NCBI taxonomy): domain Eukaryota; kingdom Viridiplantae; phylum Streptophyta; class Magnoliopsida; order Solanales; family Solanaceae; genus Przewalskia; species Przewalskia tangutica. The sequence goes on along the minus strand of CM056735.1, from coordinate 84,637,067 downwards.
ATGATGTGAGAATTAATGTTATAACGTAACTCTTAAATTACCTCGACTAATGATCATCAAAATAGGGATATCGATGATATGCGATACGTCGACATGTGGTCTGCATCATATCCTTAGGGGATGTAGTATGTCTCACTTGCTACGAGTTATGACAACTTGTGATGGACACATGGATACTTGTTGGAGTATTGGTATACCCTGCCGATGCACTATTTGTTATATGTCTATAATGTCATCGGCATGTGGGAGATGGAAGTCCTAAGACTTGAGGTCAATATCACCTTGCTTACGGAGTAATGTACTTTGATCCTGTCCTAAGCTCAAATGTCTTATAGGTTGAGATGTGGCTTGCTTTGGGTGCATTACGAAGTAGATTAAAGGTGGTATGTGAGCCAAGATTAGGATTCATTCCTTGAATATATATTCGAGTGAACACTCAGATACTCATATGGTATTAGGTTGACTAAGTCATCACAACGATGGACATATGCCTGTGATATGGTCCTGTTGTCAACTAATATAGATGAGTTATAATGATCAAGCCATTTGGATAGACACTTGACAGATCCTAAGCTTGATTGAGTGTGTCATGAATGAAATTATTTTATCTTCTCACATATAGGTTCAGTTCACATATTTTGTGTAGCTAAACTTTACGTATTGGGTTCGTCTTCCGGCGCAGTCTAGGAGTTCTGTGAAGATCCTAATGTAATTAGTGACGATATGTAAAGGCCTGAAGGGTAACACTAAGTCAAATGTTCTGTCGATTGAAGGATGTAATTAGAAGGAGATTATACTTAAATGTTCGGTTGATGACCGGGACATTAAAATAGGAAAATGGGCAGAAAAATAGGACGAAACCGCGGTGCCTTGATTCAGGACCGCGGTGCAGTGAACACGCAGCGACCGCGTGCCTCTTGCCGAGGACAGCGGTGCCGTGACGCGGCTCGGCACCACTCCGGGCCCGCCCTACGAAACCTTGAGCTCTTATTTTATCCTACAAATAGGAGGCTCCTCTTCTCATTTCAATACACTGAAAACCTAAGAGAGGTAAATCTCTTCTAAAGCTCTGTCAGAATCCCTAGCATTCCTGACTTTTTAATTACATCACAGTTTCCAGAACTTACAAATCGAGGGACTTTTGTGTGTGCACCCTTGGACTATACAAAGCATCGAGAATCAACTGTTTGGCTAATTTCTACAATAATGTAAGTATTCTGTCGAGGTATTACATTATACTATGTGCTTTGTATTTTCATTACATATCATACTGCAGTTCGACCGTCATCGGGTTTGAAATATAAATTTTCAAATTCCGCTGCGTGTACGAACCCGACGTAAACACCTTCAGTGGTATCACAGTCTGGGCTATTTCGTGTGATTTGTAATGATATTAATGATAATATGGGTTAGGATTTGTTTAGATCTATATTTTATGTATTTAAAATCTTTAAAATCCTAAATCTTTAGAACACATAGTCCTTGTGCCCTAACCTGTTAGAACAATTATGTATTCGAGAAAATCGATCCAATATATAACTCTTCTAAGTTGATATGTGTTATCCGGCTTAAAGCATGGTGCATTGAAACGAAGAACGAGAAGAAAAAAAGATTTGATGGTCGATGAACATGTTGTTTTAATGGTGATGGTAATACAAGTGATATATCTGAAAGATCTGGCCCTAAACCAGTTTTAGGGGTTCGAAAATTTTGGATTTTGTGATTCTGGAGGAGAGGCACCGCGGTGCCTGCTAGGATTTTGTGGTGGCGCCGGGATTCCACAATTGGAACACCGCGGTGCTGCCCAGATGAAGCCAGAGACACCGCGATCATGTTTTTTTGACACCGCGATCATGTTCATCGGAGTCGCGGTGCTGTTCATCCAGAAGATTAAAATTAATTTTCGGACATTTTGCCTTCGAGGCACCGCGGTGCCACCTGTTAGGACCGCGGTGTCTGTGACGGTAATTACGGAACCGCGGTTCCACCTGTTGGAAACCGCGATGCTAATGGTTTTGAAGAAACAGTAGCACACTGCCTCGAAGTCACCGCGGTGCCACCATTGGGAACCGCGGTTCCAACGACGTAATGTTTTTTTTTTAAAAAAATCAAAAATCAGAAACAGAGACGTAAAAGTTTGAGACTTTGATTCTGAAGTTTTAGAAGTTTCAGTTTCTGAAAATAAAATTTTGAATCGAACAAATTTTGGTCCTTTCGGGCAAATCTGTAATTAAAGAAAGTTTTCTGAAAGTTGATTTTAGGTTCTGGAAATTGCAAACAGGTCCCAGAAGTTTGAAAATATTTTCTGACGTTTAGAATTGCATTTTTATGAATTTATAAGGGTTCAGAATTAAATTTTAAATTCTTATGAGATTAAAGTGTAAATTCTGAAAATTTACAGAATTACCGAAAATCAGAATTTTAAAATCAGAAAATGTTTAGGGATTGTTTGGCATTTACATAGATTATAGAGTTTAGACAAATAGACCCGTAGTTATCATTAATAGTATATTATCGAATAATATACAAATGTGTTAAGTGTTAAATGTGATGCATTTAAATTATTAGCACAGCGTCCGCAATTATTATGCTGGTAGTCGCTACCGAATTGTTTAATTTCAAATGACCGTTATAACTGTCTGGGTAGACGGCGCCCAATATGTGATTAAAACCATCTTTTATCATACCTATTGGGTTTGATGGTTTCCCATCTAATTGTGTTTAGAAAGGTATTATTATTCTAATTAACATTATTCGATTAGGTAATAATCGCCTTATTTCTGTCTTATTTCTTTCTTGTAGTACTTAAGGTCTAAGGAGAGGAATGAAAGTAGTCGTCTTGCTTAGAATAAGACCAATAAAGACTTCATAAGGGACCATTTGAGCTGCATATTGTAATGCTCCTAGAGAGGCATATTTTGAATATAGAGGAGTGAAAGTTCCATTTTCGTTGGGAAAGAACGGCGAAGTCCATCCGAACCATCCAATGAAGAATAATATTGCATGATAGGATGTCATATGATGTATGACTTGATTGTTGATCTTGAAAGAATCCCCAAAAACTAAAAATGTTCCCCAAACATTAAATACAAATCTAATTATAACGCGTCGTCCATTATAATTGTTAGGGTGCTAAGTCCTTTTCGGCGATAAAAGTATTTATTCCAAAGCATTTGCTCTAAATCTAAGAGGACCGAGACCCTTTCATAGATGTGTTAAAATAAAAGTAGATAATAAACTTTTGTAGGTATTTACACCAAAGTGTTTGTTTGCAAAGGCTAAATTTACGTAGGCATTTAAACACAGTCGTGTAATGGGGTTGGCTTGTTTAGATGAATCTTGGCGCCAAAGTGTCGGACTAGTCTAAAGACATAAGATTAAAATGAAAGATATTTAATCAAACCAAGAGTTGTAGAGCTGCTTTACAATTAATTGGTTGAGGACCTACCAAAGTGTGCTATTGAAGTTATCAGCCAAAGCAAACGCGGATATAACATATGCTTGGATCTTGGCCCATTATGACCTTTATATTGATTTAGGTCCGTATTCTACCTTGGGGTCGTAGAAGTATGCAAAATAATGGGAGCTAATTTAAAACAAAAGGCCATGTTAAATTAGCAAATTATGAATGTGTATAAATTATTGGAAAAATGAATTATTGATTGCATTTTTCCTATTCTGTCTATTATCTTCAGATCTTCAGAAATGTCTAACTTTTCGTTGAAAATGCTCATGGAGTCAAACAGACTCACCGGACCCAACTTCGTTGACTGGCTTAGAAATGTTAGAATTGTTCTAAGACGGGAAGAGACTGAGTATACTTTGAACACAGTATTCTCCACTGCTCCGGCGGAGGACTCTGAAGAGTATGTAACTTTTGACCAGGTTGCTTACAAGAAACATTATAAGGATGCCACATCTGCTCAATGACTGATGTTGTCTTCTATGTCTCATCCACTGCAAAGATAACATGAAACTATGGGGCCCAACGAAATGTTAGTCCATTTGAGGAGTCTTTATGAAATGCAATCTCAAACAATGAAGTATGACCTGCTAATAGAACTCTTCAAGTGTAGGCTAAATGAATAAGGCCAAGTTTCACCTCATGTGTTGAGGATGATTTAGTTGATTGAGAGGTTGGCCGCCATTGACATAAGGTTTCATGACAGAGTCTCCACCACCCTCATCCTGCACTCACTTCCGAGATCGTTTGAGAGTTTCATTGTAAATTATAATATGAAAGGGACTAAAGCGACACAGCCGGAGTTACATAATATGTTGAAAACTTTTGGATCTTCGACCTCTAAGATCAAGCCTATTCTGATGGTTGGCTCCTCTAGTGCCCCAAACCGAAAGGTAAGGGACAACAGAATGGGAAGGGCAAAGTTGTTGCTCTAGCAGCAGCAATGAATCCCAAAGGAGGGGAGAAGAAGAAGAAGAAACTGTCGGCATCGGATGTTTGCATGAATTGCAACAGGAAAGGGCATTAGAGAAAGGATTGCAATGCTCCAGGCGGAGGAATGGCACCAGGTGCTAATGTGCAAGGTATGCTTGTAATTGAAATTAATCTATCTATAAATGATTCTCATTCCTGGGTAATTGATACCGCTTGTGGCTCATACATTTGTATAAATGTGCAGGGGCTACCTGATAGCATGAAGGTCGGGCCTCGCGAGGTGGACCTGCGCGTCAGAAATGGAGCACGAGTTGCTGCTGAGCGCGTGGGAACTTATAGGATAGATTTACCTTTTGGCAAAAATTTAATGTTGAACAATTGTTTTTATGTTTCTTCTTTGACAAGGAATATTATTTCCATTCCTGTACTTGATTAAGAGGGTTTTTTCCTCAAACACGTCTAATGGCAATATGGTTTTGACTTTAGATAATGTTGTGTATGGAATTGCGCCTCTAGTGAAGGGATTGTATACATTAAACTGCCACAGGGAAATTTTCAATGTACAAAATAAAAGGGCTAAGTTAAATAAAAGAAATTCTACCTACTTGTGGCATTGCAGACTTGTTCATATCAATCAAACAAGGATAGAACGGTTGAGAAAATTAAATTACCTCGAACCATTTGACTTAAAATCTTATAGTAACTGTGAATCATGTTTGAAAGGTAAGATGACCATTAAACCTCTTTCTGGAAAGGGGATCCGTGCCAAGGAGGTGCTTGAGTTGATACATACGGATGTATGTGGACCATTTTCGACTCAAGCTAGAGAGGGTTTATCTTACTTCATAACTTTCATAGACGACTTATCAAGGTTTGGATATGTGTATCTTATGAGACACAAATCCGAGGCTTTTGAGAATTTTAAGGAGTTTAAGTGTGAAGTTGAGAAACAGCTCTCAAAGAGTATCAAGACTCTCCGATTTGACCGTGGGGGTGAATACTTAAGTAAAGAATTTATTGACTACTTAATGCTTCATGGAGTTCATTCCGAATGGACACCTCCTAGAACACCACATATGAATGGTGTTGCCGAGAGGAGAAACCGAACCTTGCTTGACATGTTTCATTCCATGATGAGCTTTTCAACTCTTCCTACATACCTTTGGGGATACACTATTTTGACCTCAATATATGTTCTAAACAGAGTTCCGTCTAAATCAGTCGAAAAGACACCATATGAGGTATGGTGTGGCAAGAAGTCATCACTTAGACACATGAGGTCCTGGGGGTGTCCTGCATATGTCAAGAAGTTGATAACTGATAAGTTGGAATCTAAAAGTGAGAAATGTTACTTTGTTGGGTATCCGAAGGAAACTAAGAGATACTATTTCTATCTTCATGGAGAACATAAGATATTTGTTTCTAGGAACGCAACTTTCCTTGAAGATGAATACGACTACAAGGATGAGAGTTGCACAAAGATAGAACTTGAAGAAATTCAAGAACAAGGTAACAAAGAGGTTGAATCCTTGCCCGATGATGAATGCAAGAATTCAGTGGGAGCATCTGGCGAAGATTGGGTATTTAGGGTACCTCCTTCGGCCAGTGGGAGTGCTACAAGGAGTAATGCAGAAATGCAAGATCTTAAGATGCACTTGGGAGCAAGTGCACCAGTTGCATTTCCTCCCATTCAGGAAAGACATGAAAATGATATTCCTGAAAGCTCTAATGTTGGTGATTCGACCAACGCACAAGAACCTACTCACAGTCAGAACATACATGTAACTGAACTGCAAGACAATCAACTCCGTAGGTCTACTAGATCTCATCGTCCTCCGGAAAGACTAAATCTACTTGTGGAAACACAAAATGAGCTAGATATTCTAGATGATGATGAGCCTAGAACCTACATCGAAGAAATTCTAGACATTGATTCGAAGAGATGACAAGAAGCCATGAAATCCGAAATGGAATCTATGTATATCATTCAAGTGTGGAACTTGGTTGATTTGCCAAATGGGGTTAAACTTATAGGATGCAAATGGGTCTTCAAGAAGAAGATTGATGCATCTGGCAAGGTTCAGACTTATAAAGATAAACTAGTGGCTAAAGGTTTTACTCAGCGTCCTGGTGTGGATTATGATAAAATCTTTTCACCGGTGGCTAAGATAAAGTCTATTCGGATTTTGCTTGCGATAGATGCACATTATGATTATGACATTTGGCAGATGGACGACAAAACTGCATTCCTCAATGGTAATCTAATTGAGGAAGTGTATATGAAACAACCCGAGGGATATTCATATGAGTCCAGACCAAATGTTGTGTGCATGCTACAGAAGTCCATTTATGGACTTAAGCAAGCCTCTAGGAGTTGGAATATTTGCTTTGACAATGCTATCAAATCTTTTGATTTTATCAGAATCAAAGAGGATCCTTGTGTTTATTCAAAACGCAAGGATGAGGGTATTATCTTCATTATAATATATATTGATGACATATTGATAATAAGAGATAATAAGACCATCATGCAGTCAGTTAAGGATTGGTTGTCCAAGATGAAGGATTTAGGTGAAGCCTGTAACATTCTGGGAATTAGGATCTATAGAGATAGACCTAATAGATTGTTGGGGCTGTCACAGTAAATCTACATAGACAAAGTGCTTAGACATTTTTCAATGGAGAATTCCAAGAAAGGCAATCTTCCGATGGGTCAAGGCATCAAATTATCAAAGAAGGGCTGCCCTTCTAATGCTATTGAACTTGAGCGCATGAAGAGGATTTCATATGCTTCGGCTATACGATCAATCATGTATGCCATGACCTGTACTAGGCCAGATGTGGGCTTTGCACTTAGTATGGCTTGCAAGTTCCAGCAGAATTCTGGCGAGGAACACTGGAAAGCAGTCAAGAGTATTATCAAATACCTCAGGCGTACTAAAGATTACTTCTTAGTCTCTGGTGGAGTTGATGAGATGGTTGCCACTGGGTATACCGATGCTAGTTTCCAAACAGATGTTGATGATTTCAAATCTCAGTCTGGTTACACGTTTATTTTCAACGGAGGAGCTGTGAGCTGGAAGAGTTCCAAACAGGCTACTACTGCAGACTGACATCTTTGGCGAAATACATTTACGGATCGAAGTCGCTAAAGAGTTCGTCGCGATTTCTGAGTTCCTGGAGGAACTAGGGGTTGTTCCGAGTGCTAGTTGTCCAATTACAATTTATTGTGACAACACTGGTGCCATTGCACAGGCAAAAGAACCAAGATCAACAAACAGAAACAAACATGTACCAAGAAAGTACCACATCCTGAGAGATATGGTGGAAGCTGAAGATATCAAGATAGATTATATTCCCACAAACAATAATCTAGCAGACCCGTTTACTAAACCATTAAGCTTGGTGAAACATAATGGTCATTTTGAGAACATGGGTATTAGATATGTTGGTGATTGGCTTTAGGCCAAGTGGGAGATTGAAAGTATATGTATGTCCTAGAGACAATCTGTATTAGGACACAATCTACTTTATACACATTCGTATTTGTATTAATGATGATTAATATTATGACATTTGCATTTGTTGAATTATTAATTGATTGTTTATAATATTCTATAAATGCATCCCTAAAGTTTACGTGTTTATTAATGATGTGAGAATTAATGTTTTTGTCACGACTAGACCCGACGGGCCGTGAACATGGGACCCTAATTGGACGCCCTTATACTGACATGTCAGATGTAATCATACTGACACCAAGGCAATATGGAAAACTGTATCATACACTATATAGCAAAATAGGCATGCCGACAAGGCTTCCTTTACACACGACTGAACCTGTCTCCTGGGGAGTCACAACTAGCCAACACAATAAAATAGGCAAGCCGACAAGGCTGCCACCACATAGCATCACCTATATATGGGAACATCCCAAAAACAGAGTACAACAACATAGATGACCAAAACAGGTTTAAAATCCACATATGTACAACTCACAACTGTCTACAGACCTCTAAGAATACGATAATGAAATATGACGGGACAGGGCCCCGTCGTGCCCCTAAATATACATGAGATAAGGTTTTGTACCAAAACGACTAAGATTCGAAATAATGGAGCTTTCCAACCAGCTGAGTAGAAGTCCGAGGCCCGAGGATAACCAAACTGAGAACCTGTACCTGCGGGCATGAACGCAGCCCCCCGAGGAAAGGGGGTCAGTACGAAATAATGTACTGAGTATGTAAAATATGAAGTACTGTAAATAAGATCATAACTGGACAAGAGGTAACAGGGGACAAGTATAATAATCAAATACCAAATCCAAGTGTGCCATATAAAAGTGAGAGTCAACTGTGCCTTATAAAAATGAGAGTCATATCAAAATCATGGATGTCTGTCCATATAATCATACATATACATTTATACTATCATGAGTACTTGTACCCGCATCATGTATACCTGTCTATGGAATCATCATATACTATCATGGATATATGTACCCGCATCATGGATACATGTCCATGGAATCATCATATATATAAACATTGTCGGCCCTCTAGTGATGGACTCGGTGAACAAATGCAAGGATCTGCGCACGAACATTGCCGGCCCAGGACTCGATGAGGTGGAATAATAACACTTTGAACGAATAGCTATCATGAGCAACCATATGCGATCTAAACCATCATTTGACTTTCAATGAAAGCATTAAAAAGCACTATCATGTCATGTATCATTTAAAATCATCATTTGAAAATCAAGGCACTATATATCATGTATCATTTTAAATCATCATTAGGAATTAGGATTCGGTAGAACTATGTACGTCCGTCGTACACTCATTTATGAAAATCATGCCAAAAAGAAAGAAGGAAGAGTTTCACATACCTCGTCGTCTATATCAACTCGATAACTAATATTCGCCTCAATTAGCACCTTGACCTATAATAATAACAACATGTCTGTCAACTCTATGATTTCTAACGTAAGTTATATTGAATGACGACTTCCTATTCTATAAAATTCGGACAACACTTCCCCTATTTATGTGCACATCCACAATTTCCAAACAAAGCCAACAATACCAAATACTCCATATATGTCCTCATAATACATTCCTTTTCTTTTCGTTAATGGAAGACAACAACTACAACAACCAAGGGGATTTATACACTTATTTTCCATGTTAATCCATCCTCTTAATCCATATCAAATCAGCCCCCAAAACAGTCCATATACCAATAATAATAAGAATATAAAGTAACACCTCTCTACACTTTAATTTCTTTAAGACATGTACTAGTAATTACCACAATATATATACATGTTCATAACTTAATTCCCAGCATTATAATCTTAACAAAACAACCCCTAATACATCACAACAATGTCTTAATTCTATAACTCTTCTCTTAATTCTTAAAATCCAATTTCATATTTCAATACTTCCATATAACTAATTACCACTTGAATATCAATGTTTCTTTTCAATTTCAACATGCAATTAGTGAAGATAATAACAATAACACAATCGAATTCAGTGTATACAAAAACAGTCCCCAAAATAGGCTATAGCACCCACAACATCACATGCATTGTCTTAATTCCAAATTTTCTCTTAACACAAGTTCATTCCTTAATTACAACAACATGCAACTCTAATAATATCATAAGAAGAAGAATTTTACCTTAATTCCAAGACAAAACATTCCCTACAATGTCGGTCCAAAGCTCAAGTGTTCTTCACCATTTTTATCATTTCTTCAACTCCAAAATGACATGCATGTATTCTACAAGTTTAATTCATCATTCCTTACACATTTTTCTTCCAAAAATTGGAAATTTTCTGGCCTTAACTGCGGCCAGCAGTGGCGTTTTTGCCACTGTTTTGGGTGCTAGATTTTACTTATAATTCATGGACGAACTTAGTCTAGAAAGAAGAAATAAAAGCTTAAATTTGGCTATGGGGAAGGGAGGTTTTAGGCCAAGGGAGGGAGAGAAAGGAGAAGGTGAGTTTTGAAATGAAATCTTGAAATTAGAGGGAGGTGAAAGGTTTAAAGGTATCTTGTATTAGTGCTGAAAATTAAATTGCACATTGGTCCCTAATTGTCTTCTTAATTCAATCCATCAAGTACTAATTAAAGCTTAGATCTCACATCTTTTAAATCTTGAAAATATCATAAGACCTCGTATCCTCGTCGTCGTAACTTATATAATACGTTACTAACCCATAACGGGAATATAAAACTATCATAATAAGTTTCCAACATCACACTCGTTGTAACCAAATTATATGTGCTGGAGTTATAAGGGCACTGAAAGTTCCCCATTGCTTGAACCTGCTCTATGTGCACATTAATATGATCCACCGCGGTGCATCTGTCAAAAGAGCGTGGGCCTCCGCAAATCTCACAATTAACCAGCATCTGGACTGCATTCACAAACATAGTGTTCTGCTGCAGCTGTTTTATCAAGAGGGCCACCTGCGCATTTAATGAAGTGATAACATCTATCTCATGTATGCCCATAGTTTTCTTACTACTCACTGACCTGTCATCTGCCCCATGATGATTATTGGCAGCCATGTCTTCTAGCAACTCATGTGCCTCATTGGCACTCTTCCTCATGAAACGCCCCCCCTGCTGCAGCATCAATGATGGTACGAGTAGTACCACTCAACCCATTATAAAAAATGTGGACCAACATCCACTTCTCTATGCCATGATGTAGGCATTTTATCTGCAAATCCTTGAATCGCTCCCATGCATCATACATCGACTCTCCATTTACCTGATAGTAATTGTTCAACTCTCCCCTTAACTTTGCTGCCTTTCAAGGAGGGAAGAACTTTGCAAGGAACTTTTGGGCAAATCCTGTCAGGCGGTGACGGAGTTGGTAGGCTGTGAGTTTAACCAGCTCTTGGCTCTGTCCCTAAGTGAGAACGGGAAAAGCCTCAATCTAATGGCGTCGTCAGTAACGTCATTGTACTTGAAGGTGACACACAGCTTCAGAAAATTGGTAATGTGCATGTGGGGGTCTTCAGACGGCAATCCCCCAAACTGTACTATGTTCTGGACCATGCTCAGGATGGCTGGCTTGATCTCAAAGTTGTTTGCCCCTATTGCTGGGAGCCTGATGCATGTCTATGCACCTGTAACAGTGGGCAGAACGTAGTCCCCCAAACTTCTCTCTGCTGGAACTTGTATTGGATCCCCTACATTTTTAGGAACCTCATTGTTCGCTCCATTCAGATTCTGTTAGTTTTCCATGGTCACTGAATCAGATATCCTCTTATTTCTCCTGTTTTCCTTGCAAGTTTTCTCAATTTCAGGATTAAAAGGAACAAGTGTATCTACTCCTCTTCTTCTTCACATAAACTATGTCCCTGAAATCGATCAAAATTAACAAAAAAATCAAGGCAACAGGGTTCTAAAAATAAAAATGAAAAAAAAAACAAAAAAAAAACCAAAGTAGAAATAAGAATAAATGGTTCGATATTAGAAGTATGCCAGTCCCCGGCAACGCCACCAAAAACTTGTTAGGCCAATTTCCAATTTCTCACGCAAGTGTACGTATCGTTACAAGTAATATAGTCTGGTAAGACCGAATATCGTCCTCAGAGACAGATTTCTAATTACCGAACATTTATTCTAGGTTATTGTTAGGCATATTTTATATACCTTTTTTGACTCATTTTTAGTTAGTATTTTAATCGTTTTTGTTGTGTTCATTATAGTAATAGGGTTGTTTTCTTTCTTTTGAGTCACATCGGTTTAAAAAGGAAAAATGGTGAAAAGGAACGAAATATGGGCATAAAAGGAGGAATCCGAGGCAGAAAATGACAGAAATTGACAACCCGGACGAAAGCCATGCTGCGCCACGGCGCCGAACAGCAGTGGCAAGCACCGAACAACCGAGAGGCCACAGAATTATGGCGCGCACGACACGAAATTTCTGGGAAGTTAATTTGGCCAAGGGCAAAAGGGTCCATAGGGCACGAAATTTGCAACATACTTAAGCCCTAGGGTTTGCTATAAAAGAGAAGGAGGATGACCTAAAGGAGGCATCTTGTACATATTCTAAAAACCCTATTCTACACCACACCACACCGTTCAGATAGGAATCAAGGCAGAAGATTAGAGACCTGTTCAGTTATTTTCTTTCCTTTTATTTGTTTTTAATTAAGTTCATGTATAAATATTAAATTAATTCTTAGCATGTCTATGGCTATGAGCTAATCTTTTTATTAGGGCTTTCCTTTTGAATCACTAGAAACTCTTATTCATGAATTAATACATTAGTTTGATTTCTTCTTCACTTGTTTAAGATTTATTCAATAATTGGTATGAATGCTTGATAGTTAATTGATCACTAATTATCATAATTTATATGATTTCGAATCAAGAACCGAGAGGGGAGATTTGGATATGTTGTAGTTGAATAGACATAGGTTAAAATCGCGGACGAAAGTACCCTGATACTTGGGTAGCATTATAAGTTACTGTTCTTAATCCTCATATGTAGTAAATCCTATCATAGAAATATAGAAGGGTTGCACTGGGGTTGAACGATTATATATCCTAACCGGAATATAAGACAGTCTAGTTAACCGCTATCTTAACGTAGAAGAAGAAGTCATTCTAGTTGCATTAAAGATTGAATAGATTGGATAGTCGAGGATATTGGAAGCCCTAATTCCTTCATAACTGATAAAACCCAAATAAATTAGTTTACTTCTTGCAATTATTCTAATAGTTAGATAAAAACCCAATTCAATTATTGTTTGCCAAATAGATAACCTAGAATAGATGTTCGGTAATTAGAAACCAGTCTCTGAGGACGATATTCGGTCTTACCATACTATATTACTTGTGAACGATACGTACACTTGCGTGAGCAGTTACAAATCGCTTGACAAGTTTTTGGCGCCGTTGTCGGGGACTGGCGTACTTTTAATATCGAACTATCTATTCTTATGTCTAATTTGGTTTGTATATATTTGGACATGTTATTTTATTTCTAATTTGGTTGCAACCAAGAACAACCAATGGGATTTATACACTTATTTTCCATGTTAATCCATCATCTTAATCCATATCAAATCAGCCCCTAAAATAGTCCATATACCAACAATAATAAGAATATAAAGTAACATCTCCCTACACTTTAATTTCTTTAAGACATGTACTAGTAATCACCACAATGTATATACATGTTCATAACTTAATTCCCAGCATTATAATCTTAACAAAATAACCCCTAATACATCACAACAATGTCTTAATTCCATAACTCTTCTCTTAATTTTTAAAATCCAATTTCATATTTCAATACTTCCATATAACTAATTACCACTTGAATATCAATGTTTCTTTTCAATTTCAACATGCAATTAGTGACGATAATAGCAATAACACAATCGAATTCAATGCGTACAAAAATAGTCCCCAAAATCGGCTATAGCACCCATAATATCACATGCATTGTCTTAATTCTAAATTTTCTCTTAACACAAGTTCATTCTTTAATTACAACAACATGCAACTTCAATTATATCATAAGAAGAAGATTTTTACCTTAATTCCAAGCCAAATAATCCCTACAATGTCGTTCCAAAGCTCAAGTGTTCTTCACCATTTTCATCATTTCTTCAACTCCAAAATGAAATGCATGTATTCTACAAGTTTAATCCATCATTCCTTACACGTTTTTCTTCCAAAAATTCGTCCAAAAACTGGAAATTTTCTGGCTTAACTGCGGCCAGCAGTGGCATTTTTGCCACTATTTTGGGTGCTAGATTTTGCTTATAATTCGTGGACGAACTTAGGCTAGGAAGAAGAAATCAAAGCTTAAATTTGGATATGGGGAAGGGAGGTTTTCGGCCAAGGGAGGGAGAGAAAGGAGAGGGTGAGTTTTGAAATGAAATCTTAAAATTATAGGGAGGTGAAAGGTTTAAGGGTATCTTGTATTAGTGCTGAAAATTAAATTGCACATTGGTCCCTAATTGTCTTCTTACTTCAATCCCTCAAGTACTAATTAAAGCTTAGATCCCACTTCTTTTAAATCTTGAAAATCTCATAAGACATCGTATTCTCGTCGTCGTAACTTATATAATACGTTACTAACCCATAACAGGAATATACAACTATCATAATAAGTTTCCAACGTCACACTCGTTGTAACCAAAAAAATTCCGGAATCACATCCTTTTTGTATACTAATTTCCGTATTAACATATGTAAGTATATATTATACCCAATATTCGAATCTTACTTCCTTAATGACGTTCTTAATTATCGTCTTAAACTTACGAGGTGTAACATCCTTCCCCCTTAGAAACATTCGTCCTCGAATGTTCATAGTAGGTCTCATGCTATAAAAATTTCGGCAGAGTTTCCTTTATAACTATACCTATCCACCAATATTCAGCAACCCAACAGATGTCTCACAGGGCCACAATATAACACACATGCAATTCATCAATTACTATAATCAAATAAGAAGTTGAATTGAATTACCTGCAGGCATCGGGAACAAGTGAGGATACTTCTGCTTCATACCATCTTCTGCTTACCAAGTAATCTCCTCCCTATTGTTGTTTCGCCACAATACCTTGACGGAAACCACATCCTTCGTCCGTAATCTCCTGACCTGGCGATCAAGTATGGCTATGGGGCTTTCCTCATAAGACAACTCCTCTGTCATCTGGACATCCTCCACTGGGAAGACTCTAGAAGGATCACCAATACACTTACGCAACATCGACACATGAAAGACTGGGTGTACCACTTCCAAATCAGATGGTAGATCCAACTCATAGGCAACATTGCCTATCCTACGAATAATCTGGTAAGGCCCAATGTATCTCGGTCTAAGCTTCCCTTTCCTACCAAACCTCATCACACCCTTCATGGGTGATACCTTAAAGAATACCCAATCACCAACCTGGAACTCTAAATGTCGACGTCGATTATCAGCATATGACTTCTGTCAATTCTGGGCTGCTAATAATCTCTCCTGAATGAGCTTCACCTTATCAACAGCTTGCTGAACCATGTCTGGGCCGATCAACTTAGTCTCGCCTATGTCAAACCAACCAATAGGCGACCTGTACTTCCTCCCATATAAGGCCTCGTACGGGGCCATCTGGATACTAGAATGGTAGCTGTTGTTATAAGCAAACTCAATGAGTAGTAAATGATCATCCCAGCTACCTCTGAAGTCAATAATACAAGCTCTCAGCATATCCTATAGTGTCTGAATAGTACGATCTACCTGCCCATCAGTCTGAGGATGAAATGTTGTGCTAAGACTCACCTGTCCCCAATCCCTTCTGGAACGATCTCCAAAAGTTAGCTGTAAACTGAGCTCCTCGGTACGATATAATAGATGTAGGAACCCCATGCAGTCTCACTATCTCCCTGATATATAGCCTAGCATAGTCCTCAGTTGAGTAAGTAGTCATGACTGGAAGAAAATGGGCTGATTTCGTCAGCCTATCCACAATAACCCATATCGAGTCACTCTTTCGCTGAGTACGAGGTAAGCCTGTAATGAAGTCCATATTGATCATTTCTCACTTCCAAGTCGGGATCTCTATCTCCTGCAATAATCCACCAGACTTCTGATGCTCGACCTTAACCTGCTGACCATTCGGGCACTGGGCAACAAACTCTGCTATGTCTCTTTTCATTCCATCCCACTAATACAAACATCTAAGGTCATGGTATATCTTCGTTGACCCTGGATGAATAGAATAACGGGCGTTGTGTGCCTCACCCATAACTTGCTATCGTAGCCCCGCAACATCCGGTACACATAGCCTACATTCATACCTTAGCACACCATCAGGTGCAACCTCAAATAGAGTCTTCTTTTGGAGAGCTGTATCTCTATACCGTGCCAAAACAGGATCCTCATACTGATGTCTCTTTACCTCTTCTACGATAGATGACTCAACAACTTCTCAAACACGAACCCCACTATCTCCCGAATCTGCCAACCGAACTCCAAGACTAGCTAGCCTGTGTATCTCATGAACCATCTCCTTTCTGTCTAGCTGCACATCCGCCAAGCTACCCATAGATCTACGGCTAAGAGCATCTGCCACAATATTGGCTTTCCATGGGTGGTATAGAATATCTACATCATAGTCTTGCTCTTTCTGCTTAAAGATATATTGGAGACTCTTATGATCCGTAAAAATGTCAACGTGAACACCATATAAATAATGTCTCCAGATTTTCAAGGCATGAATCACCGCCGCTAACTCCAAATCATGTGTAGGATAATTCTTCTCATGCTTTCTGAGCTGCCGGGAGGCATAAGATATAACTCTGCCATGCTGCATCAACACACAACCCAGCCCAATACCTAAAGCATAACAATAAATGACATAACCATCCGGTCCCTTAGGAAGAGTCAGAACTGGAGCCGTAGTCAACTTGTCTTTCAACAACTGGAAGTTGTGCTCACAAGCATCGGTCCACTGGAACCTAGATGCCTTCTGAGTTAGCCTAGTCAAAGGCGCTGAGATCGAGGCAAACTTCTCCACAAACCTCCTGTAATACCCTGCTAGCCCCAAACAATTGTGTACCTCAGTAGGTGTCGTAGGTCTGGGCCACGTCTTCACTGCCTCAATCTTGGGTGGATAGACCATCAGCTCCAATGATATACCCCAAGAATGCCACTGAAGTCAACCAGAATTCACAGTTAGAAAACTTGGCATACAACCGCTGGTGCTGGAGTACCCTAAGTACCGTCCTCAAATGGTTTGCATGTTCCTCTTCGGAACGTGAATAAACCAGGATATCATTAATGAATACAATGACAAACATATCCAAGAATGACTTGAATACCCAGTTCATCAAATCCATAAACACTGCTGAAGTATTGGTTAGCCCAAAAGACATCACTCTGAACTCATAATGCCCGTATCGGGTCCTGAATGCTGTCTTAGGAATATCTGCATCCCTTACCCGCACCTGATGATAACTTGACCGCAAGTCTATCTTGGAAAAACATTTAGTACCCTGTAACTGGTCAAATAAATCATCAATCCTAGGGAGGGGATACCTGTTCTTAATTGTTACCTTATTCAGTTGTCTATAATCAATACACATTCGCAGCGATCTATCTTTCTTTCTCACAAACAATACTGGCGCTCCCCAATGTGATGTACTAGGCCTAATGAAGCCTTTTTCTAACACGTCTCTCAGCTGCTCCTTCAATTCCTTCAACTCTGCAGGTGTCATTCTATAGGGAGGAATAGATATAGGTTGGGTACCTGACAGTACATCAATAGTGAAATCTATCTCCTGCTCTGGAGAAAGACATGGAAGATCATCTGGGAATACGTCTGGGAATTCACTAACTATCGAAACTGACTGAAGAGTCGGTACCTCTGCTTCCGTATCATGCACCCGAATTAAATGATAAATATAATCTTTCCTAATCATCTTTGTTGCTTTGAGGTATGAAATAAACTTACCCTTCAGCGATGCTGTATTTCTTCTCCATTCTATAACTGGTTCGCCAGGAAACTGAAATCGAACCATCTTCTCCCTACAGTCAATGTTAGCATAACAAGAAGCTAACCAATCCATACCCATAATAACATCAAACTCGGTCATGTCTAACTCTACCAAATCTGCTATGGTATGACGACTATATAAAACTACCGAGTAATTCCTATACACCCACTTAGCTATGACCGAATCTCCAACCGGTGTAGCTACCTCAAATGGTTCTATCGACTTAGGTTCTATTTCGATACTACTAGAAACAAAGGGGGATATATATGATAAAGTAGAACCTGGATCTATCAATGCATATACGTCTCGGAAAAAGATCGATAATATAACTGTAACCGCATCCGGCGACGCCTCCTGATCGTGCCTACTAGCCAAAGCATATATGCGGTGCGGAGGACCGCTAGAACTGGGAACTCCACCACGACCTCTACCATGGCCTGCTGGCATATGAACACCCTGCCCTGCGGGGCGCACAACTATAGAAGATGATGAATCAGCAACCAATCCCGTAGGCTGGGCCATACCGCCTGTACTGCTTCTATAAGGACATTCCCTCCTCATATGGCCTTGACGACCGCAAGAAAAACAAGCACCGGTAGTAAAACAACATTCCCAAAGATGGGACCTACCACACTGAGAACACCGAGGCAAAGGTGGCCTCGACTGACTCGCATCCCTGTTTGCCTGTGAACTTGTAGCACTGGAGTTCTGACCAGCTCCTAGTTGATTTGGTTTTTATCTAACACTAGTGGAGTAATTGCAAGAATTAAACTAAATTATTGAGGTTTAATCAGTTATGAAGGAATTAGGGCTTCCAATATCCTCTACTATCCACTCTTTTCAATGTTTAATGCAACAAGAATGACTTCTTCTTCTACGTTAAGATAGCATGTTAACTAGACTGTCTTATATTCTGGTTAGGATATATAATCACTCAACTCCAGTGCAGAAACCTTCTATATTTCTATGATAAGTTTTACCACATAGGAGGATTAAGAACAATAACATATAATGCTACACAAGTATCGGGGTACTTTCGTCCGCGATTTTAACCTATGTCTATTCAATTACAGCATATCCAAATCTCTCCTCTCGGTTCTTGATTCGAAATCATATAGATTATGATAATTAGTGATCAGTTAACTATCAAACATTCATACCAATATTGAATATATCTTAATCAGTGAAGAAGAACTCAAACTAATGCATTAATTCATGAATAAGAGTTTCAAGCAATTCAATAGGAAAGCCCTAATAAAGTGTTTAGCTTCTAGCCATAGCCATGCTAAGAACTAATACAAATCCAACATGAACTGAATTAAAATAGAGAAAAGAAAAAAAGAAATACTTAGAACTAATGTCTCCAATTGTAGCCGCCAAGGTTGTGATGCGTTGTGTATCCCCTTCTCTCCCCTAAAATCTGTCCAAAGGGTTAAAATATGCTGCAAAAATCGTGTGCCCTGGACCCTTCTGCCCCTGGCCGATTGTCTTCGGATTTGCAAAATTCCGCGTCGGCGCCGCGGCCCTGCAGACTGGCACCGCGGCGCCTAAACTTCTGTGGGCAGTCTGATCTTCTGGCGCCGCGGTCCTGCTGCTAGGCGCCGCGGCGCTGCTTTGCCTTCGTCCGAATCTCCAATTTTTAACTTTTTTGCCTCAGGATCCTCATTTTATGCCCGTTTTTCGCTCATTTTCGCCATTTTGCCTTTTCGAACCGCTGTGACTCAAAAGAAAGAAAAACGACCCTAACACTACACTTATTTAAACGAAAATGGGAAAAATACTAACTAAAAATGACTCAAAAAATGTATACAAAATACACCTAACAAATACCCCCAAACTTAAGCTTTGCTCGCCCTCGAGCAAAGATCAAAACAAAATCAAAGAAACAAAAACAAAAAGACTCGTAGACTCAAATCAAGTAGCTGCACAAGATTACTTAGAAAAGCATGAATGTCAGTTGAGATAATATGCTGGAACATATATAGCATGAATATAGCAATCTAGAATTTCAAGCCAGATATTTCGCAAATTTATTTCAATCACACTCAATGGAAACATGAACATTAACCTATGCATGTCAATTTCATTTAGTTCTATGGGCCTGTTTACTTGCTATTCTCCACTAATCATAGACATACATTCTAGAGATATTCAGGACTTTTCAGGGTTGTAATGTAGGCTTAGGTAGGGATAGATAAAAGTTGGCATTTAGGCTCAAAGTACGTACTATAAGCGTTTTTCTCATTCAACTATTTTGTCCTTCTTTTTGGTGTTCTTTTCCGCTCATACCTATCATTCCCCTCTTCTCTTTTTGAGAGCATGAAACACATTCACATAGGCACCCCCAAACTTAAGCTTTTACACTTTTTTTTCCCATTAGGGTGCATCAATTTTTCACTCTCTTTTGGTATTTCTTTTTCACTATTTTTCCTCCCCATTTTCAATTACTGCTTATGGCATACAAGGGAATCATAGGGTGTCAAAGAAATAACTTACTTTAGGCTGAAAGGGGCTGACTAAGGATACAATTTATTGCAGGGTAGGTAATGAATGGTAAGAAGGACTATCAAAGAAATGTCTGAATCATCTCCCTAAACATGTATATCCTAACTATCCGCCTCAAATAACAAGCAAGCAGACTTCATAGCCATTTTTCAATCATTCTTTCCATAATTGACAACACATATGTTAAGTACAAATATCCTAAATAATTAGATTTTCATGAATCTTTGGCATATCTAACTTAAGCACACAAATTTTAGCTCTAATTCCATTACATTATCCCACTTAATTCACTAGGCGTTTCCAGCAACTACAACATGCACGATCATAAAAAAAATTGACTCATATAACACAAAAACATAATAAATAAGACTCCAAAAATAGACACACAAAAATAAAATAAGAACTTCCCCCCAAACGTACGCGACACATTGTCCCAAATATGTAAGACTCAAAAATAAAATGGACGACTTACAGACAATAACAGTTCAAAATGGTGGTGGTGGCGACAGATAATGCTCGTCGGAAAATTTCCCAGAGGCGCGGCGGCCCTGCAGCTTCACTGATTAATAGGCGCCACGACGCTAAAATTCCTGCAATCTCTCAGAACATTCGGCGTAGCGGCCCTGCTGCTAGGCACTGCGGCGCTGCACAGATTTTTTGTTTTCAGCGTTTTCCCGTGCTTCATGTCCAATTCCCTTCACCTGTCATCACAACACAACAAAAAAATACCAAACATGAGACTGTTCTATTTAAACTAATTTCATAATTTAAACATTGAGCTACCTCTCAAGTAGCACTGTCTTTAACGTCTTTTAGCCGGACGTAGGTTCCTTATTCAATCACTGGGGTAAATTAACCCCACAACCTATCCATTTAAAGATCATTTTCCTTTTCCTCACTCTATTATTATTTTTCACAGGATCGAGTTTAGCAAGATTTACCTCCGTGTCAGCTTTCATCTTATCAACTTTATTTCAGCACTCACACTAACCTGTGGGTCACCGACGTCGCAATGATCCCCCTGTCGTTGGTTTGTACTTGATGAGTTGCTGTGTCAGTTGTGCTCACTGCAAAACATTTGTTGCTGGCCTGGGATTCAATGGTAGATTTGAAAACTTTGAATACCATCTCTTATTCTTGAACCCTGAGTCTCAACTCTCCCTTCTCCACATCAATTAGGGCTCTACCCGTTGCAAGGAATGGTCTCCCCAAAATTATGGGCATGTCCTCATCTTCCTCCATGTCAAGAATGAGGAAGTCCACTGGGAAGAAGAACTTGCCCATCTTGACTAGCACATCTTGGGTGTACCACGGATCGGTCAGCAAGCTGCAGATTAACTGTGGTTGGCTTGGCTTTCCCCAAACCCAATCTCTTGAATACTGATAGAGGCATAAGATTTATGCTAGACCCTAAGTCGCAAAGTGCCCTGTTGCAGGTTACCTTTTCATCAGTGCAGGGCAGGGTGAAACTTCCTGGATCTTTCAATTTATGAGGTATTTTCTTTTGTAAGATGGTGTTGCACTCCTCTGTCAGCACTACTGTCTCATAATCCGCCAATCTTCTCTTCTTCCCAAGTATCTCTTTCATGAATTTGAAATATGTGGGCATTTGTTCTAACACCTCAATGAAGGGGATATTGGTGTGGAGCTTCTTAAATACCTCCAAGAACTTAGAGAACTGTTTGTCTAGGTCCTTCTTTTGAAGCCTTTGAGGGTAAGGGATTTTGTTAGTATTTTCCCTCAAAGGTGCTGGTGGAGCTTTCTCTACTGTCGGGCGGTCCTCAGTGACCCCCTCCTTTCCTACATCAACTGTCTCTCACACTCTTTCTCATTCACCACTGCTGGTTGGGGAGCAACCTGCTCCAACTGTTTTCCACTTCTTAACAAAACTGCCTAGCACTGCTCTCTCGGATTAACCTCAGTGTTGCTTTGCTTGGGAGAGTACCCTGCGGTCTGTTATTTACCATCTTCACCAGTTTCCCCACCTGCGTATCCAAGTTCCTGAGAGAGGACCTTGTTTCGGACATGAACTGATTCTGTGAATTGGTGAGTGTAAGCAATGATGCTCTCAATTCATCAGGCTTCTTCTGTTGGGTAGGTGGTCTAACTGCTGGGAAGATGTAGCCTGATTATGTGCCTGCTGGGCTTATGTCACGAACCGACCTCGGGCCCGCGACTGGTGCCCTACCTGGTCACCCTTACAGGTATACATCAGAGATAATCAGCGGAACATACATAAAATTTGTAACGTAAATAAAAAAGACATAAACAATCGGTTAGCCGATAAGGCTACCTCCCTGGATATATGAATACACAGCCAAAAGCAGTTACATCTTTTTTTGTTTACAACCCAACCCACAAGATATGACTACAGACCTCTAAGAATTTTGACATAACAACTGTGACGGGACAGGGCCCCGTCATACCGCTGAATGTACATAAATCTACAACATCAGGAAAACCGTACCAAAAGACAAGCCTCCGGAGAAATGGAGCTTTCTGACAACTGATCAGTGATCCTAATAGTGAGGATCCGCAACCTGCTTACCCCTACATACGGCATGAACGCAGCCCCCGGGAAAAGGGGGTCAGTACAAAATATGTACCAAGTATAAGAACTGAAAATACTGAAATGAAATCATATAGTCTAAAATAAAGCTGGAGACATGTATGATAACCAAATAACAGTACACCACACCTTATTAACACTGAGACTAATGAGAGTATCTTTTGCCGTTTAAAAGTAGGTAGGTTATGATTAATTTAGGGCTACCCGCCCGTAATACCATTATGCAATCCTATTCATGGGAATTTAACCCGCATGGGAATCGAACCCGCATAGGTCACGTGGACCCGCAATGAGTATATGTGGATACCCGCATCGTGGAGCTAGCCCACGAAATAGTCATGGGAATTTAACCCGCATGGGAATTTAACCCGCATGGGAATCGAACCCGCATAAGTCACGTGAACCCGCAATGAGTATATATGGATACCCGCATCGTGGGGAGCTAATCCCATTGAATCGAACAATGCCAAGGGAATTTAACCCATAGCATAACACATGATTGCCGACCCTCAAGCGAGGGACGCGGTGATATGGAAACATAACACTTGCACGAATGTCTATTATGAACAACATATGCAACTTAAATCATTTAGGACTCTCATTAGATTAAGGTGAATCATTTATCATTTCATAAGACTCAAGGCACTAGCATGTCATGTCAAATTCGGGAATTTAACCCCAAGTACTTCATCTTTTAGAAATTCAAACCCAAGCTTTTAAAGTCAAGCACTTCTACTTTCACAACCTAGGAAACTTATGCATATAAATCAAGTAGACCAATCTCTTAACTTTCCATAAAGCCGTTATAACTAACTCCCCATAAAGCCGTTATAACTCTTTATGTTTTAGACAAATAAAGCATTTTCATCTTTTAAAAACAAGTGAGTTAATTCTCTAACTCAACCAAACTTAGACATTCTTAGATTAAGTCAATGATATCAAAATGAAACCGAATTCCTTTAAAACTCGTACGTCCACCGTACTATACATTTGTAAAACTCATGCTCAAAAGATAGGGAAAGTTCTACATACCTCTTCGGTTCAATCCACTTACTAAGTCCAATATGCCGCACGTAGTATGTCAACTTATAATGACCATAATACGTCTATCAACTTCTAGCTTCAAACGTAGAATATTCTAAGTGTAAAGTCACTTATTCTACGGAAAATTGGACAGAACTTCCTTTGTTTCTACGTACTTTTTCACCTTTTTCAAGGCCCGAATTTAACAACCAAGCATGCCACATTTAAGACTCAACAATTCAGCTATCCAAAAGGGATTACACGTCTTACAAGACGTGTAAAATTCTGCCCCACAATTTATACAAAACAGTCCAATATTAAATATCATTCTCGGCTACAAAGTACAACCACATAATATCCTTTCCAAATCCTTTCAATCCATATTGTCGTTCTAACATGTTATATAGTCGCAAACAACTTTAACAACTATAATCCCTTCTTTTTATAACATGTGACGACTAAAACTAATAACTAAATTGAATTACAATCTTATGGCTAATCATGAAACTTTCGGATTTGCTTCCAAATATTCCATAACACTTATCAATCTCCATTATATATATCTCATGCTTGTTTATATATATAACTACAACAACATGTAATCTTTAATCATTAAGACGACAAGATTGTTACCTTGATAAGCCTTAATCCAACTTCAAGATTCAAAGTCGATCCTTAGCAACTTAGCTCCTTTCCTTCATGCTCCAATCCGCTATTTGAAGACCTTAGAATTTCATAAACAACTTCCCTTCAATATCCAAACAAAACTTATGAAAACAACTTAGGTTTTCATCTTGCGACTAATGTAAAAACGTAGCTTTTTCGGGATCTTTGTATTGAGTCCTTATAATACCCCTAGGAACCTTGGATTTAAGTATTGTGAATTATGAACAACAAACGAAAAAAATTCTTGTTCTTGAGAGGGCAAACCCGAGAGCTCTCTATCTCTTGCTCAAGTTTCTTGATTTTTTTCTCTAAGTGTTGAGACGTGTCTTGCTACTAGGGTGAATATATAACAAAACTAAGGGTCAAGATTAAAACACTTGTGGGGATTGGATGAAGAAGATTTAAATATCTAGTGTCAAGTGGGCTTATTGACTTGGTCAACAATGTCAAGACTTGGCTTTCAAGACTTGACCAATTGACCTTGTCAATTTCGTCCAAGCCCAAGTGTGGGGGGTGACACGTGTAACCCTCCCATTCGTTATAATATTTCGTTTCCCGACATTTTCATAATTCCGATAAATTCTACAAGTCTCAAATCTTAAAATCATGTTTTCTTACGTACGTTCTTATATACATGTCCTGGAATTACGGGGTGTAACAACTTAGCCATTCCTCCACGAAAAGTTGGGGTGATTTCTCCACCCCGGATTGTATGTGTTGGAGTTATAAGGGAACTAAAAGTTCTCCACTGCTTGAACCTGCTCCATGGGCACATTATTAGGATACACCGCGGTGCATCTGTCAAAAAAGTGTGGGCCTCCGCAAATATCATAATTAACCGGCATCTGGACTGCATTCACAGACATAGTGTTCTGCTGCAGCTACTTTGTCAAGAGGGCCACCTGCGCATTTAATGCAGTGATAACATCTATCTCATGTATGCCCATAGTTTTCCTGCTACTCACTGATCTGTCATCTGCCTCTTGATGATTATTGGCAGCCATGCCTTCTAGCAACTCATGTGCCTCATTGGCACTCTTCCTCATGAACGATCCCCCTGCTGCATCATCAATGATGGTACGAGTAGTACCACTCAACCCATTATAAAAAATGTGGACCAACATCCACTTCTCTATGCCATGATGTGGGCATTTTCTCTGCAAATCCTTGAATCGCTCCCATGCATCATACATCGACTCTCTATCTACCTGATAGTAATTGTTCAACTCTCCCCTTAACTTTGCTGCCTTTGAATGAGGGAAGAACTTTGCAAGGAACTTTTGGGCAAATCCTGCCAGGTGGTGACGGAGTTGCCAGGCAGTGAGTTCAACCAGCTCTTGACTCTGTCCCTAAGTGAGAACGGAAAGAGCCTCAATCTAATGACGTCGTCAGTAACGCCATTGTACTTGAAGGTGGCACACAACTCCATAAAATTGACAATGTGCATGTGGAGGTCTTCAGACGACAATCCCCCAAACTGTACTACGTTCTGGACCATGCTCAGGATAGCTGACTTGATCTCAAAGTTGTTTGCCTATTCTTGGGAGCCCGATGACGTACATGCACCAGAATCGCAAGGCGTAACGTAGTCCCCCAAACTTCTCTCTGCTGGAACTTGTATTGGCTCCCCTACATTTTCAGGAACCTCATTGTTCGCTCCATTCTGATTCGGTTGGTTTTCCATGATCACTGAATAAGATATCCTCTTATTTCGCCTGTTTTGTTTGCAAGTTTTTTCAATTTCAGGATTAAAATGAACAAGTGTATCTGCTCCTCTTCTTCTTCGCATAAACTAAGTCCCTGAAATTGATCAAAATCAACAAACAAATCAAGACAACAGGGTTCTAAAAATAATAATGAAAAAAAACAAAAATAAAACCAAAGTAGAAATAAGAATAAATGGTTCGATATTAGAAGTATGTCAGTCTCCGGCAACGCCGCCAAAAACTTGTTAGGCCGATTTCCAATTGCTCACACAAGTATACGTATCGTTACAAGTAATATAGTCTGGTAAGACCGAATATCGTTCTCAGAGACTGGTTTCTAATTACCGAACATCTATTCTAGGTTATTGTTAGGCATATTTTATATACCTTTTTTGAGTAATTTTTAGTTAGTATTTTAATCGTTTTTGTTGTGTTTAGTATAATATTAGGGTTGTTTTTCTTTCTTTTGAGTCACAGCGGTTCAAAAAGGCAAAATGGCGAAAATGAGCGAAAAATAGGCATAAAAAGAGGAATCTGAGGCAGAAAAGGACAAAAATTGACAACCCGGACGAAAGCCATGCAGCGCCATGGCACCGAACAGCAGGGCCGCGACGCCGGAATAGCTGAGAGGCCATAGGAATTATGGCGCCAGTCACTGGTCACACTGCGCGAAATTTCGGGCCTGGTTAATTTGGCCAAGGGCAAAAGGGTCCATAGGGCACGAAATTTGCAACATATTTAAGCCCTAGGGTTTGCTATAAAAGAGAAGGAGGCTGACCTAAAGGAGGCATCTTGTACATATTCTAAAAACCCTATTCTACACCACACAACACCGTTCAGATAGGAATTAAGGCAGAAGATTGGAGACCTGTTCAGTTATTTTCTTTCCTTTTCTTTGTTTTTAATTCAGTTCATGTATGAATATTAAATTAGTTCTTAGCATGTCTATGTCTATGAGCTAATCTTTTTATTAAGGATTTCCTTTTGAATCACTAGAAACTCTTATTCATGAATTAATACATTAGTTTGATTTCTTCTTCACTTGTTTAAGATTTATTCAATAATTGGTATGAAAGCTTGATAGTTAATTGATCACTAATTATCATAATCTTTATGATTTCGAATCAAGAACCGAGAGGAGAGATTTGGATATGCTGTAGTTGAATAGACATAGGTTAAAATCACGGACGAAAGTACCCCGATACTTGTGTAGCATTATAGGTTATTGTTCTTAATCCTCCTATGTAGTAAATCCTATCATAGAAATATAGAAAGGTTGCACTGGGGTTGAGCGATTATATATCTTAACCGGGATATAAGACAGTCTAGTTAACCGCTATCTTAACATAGAAGAAGAAGTCATTCTAGTTGCATTGAGAATTGAATAGAGTGGATAGTCGAGGATATTGGAAGCCCTAATTCCTTCACAACTGATAAAAACCAAATAAATTAGTTTACTTCTTGCAATTATTCTAGTAGTTAGATAAAAACTCAATTCAATTATCGTTTGCCAAATAGATAACCTAGAATAGATGTTCGGTAATTAGAAACCAGTCTGTGAGGACGATATTCAGTCTTACCATACTATATTACTTGTGAACGATACGTACACTTGCGTGAGCAGTTGCAAATCGCCTGACAAGTTTTTGGCGCCGTTGTTGGGGACTGACGTACTTTTAATATCGAATTATCTATTCTTATGTTATACCCCGTATTTCCTGAGTATGTACGTGAGGGCGTACGTACAAAAGTTTAGCCTTAGTTAGGCACCTTGGACGAAAAAGTTTGTGCACAACTCACACAAAGAATCGTTTTCCGACGAAACGTTTTACAAAACTTGCGAAGGGAAAATTACGGCTATGTCATTTCTAATTTTTGCGGATTTTTCCGAGAGACGAAATATTTTGGACCAACAAGAGGGCGACACTTGTCACCCTCTAAATGGTGGACGTATGGGCGGTAATAGGGCCGATTGGGAGGTCTTGGAGTTGGTAGGATATTTGTGTAGTAGATAGATAAGGACACTTGCCTAAATCCTCACCCTACATTTGCCTTGCACTTGGCTTCATCTTGGCCATTGGTTGGCCATTGCTTGACCTATAAATACCCCCCTTAAGATGAAGAGTTCTTCATCCACAAAACAAACTTTCCAAGTCTCAAAGTTCCCTCCCCTCTCTTGTAGTATTTCCGTCCAACACCCTCTCCCCCTCTAGCCTAAGTGGCTTTGGCCGAAAGCCCCCCCCCCCCTCTAAAAGAAAGCCCTAGCCGAAACACCCCCCTCCCTTGGTAGAAATGTTGTCTTCCAAGTATAGTTACTATTCCTAAAAACCCTAGCCCAAATCCCGTATAGTACTTAGTAGAAGTTGTGAAGAACTTCTAAGGGTTTCGTGGAGATATCTAACGCAATTGTGAGCTAGACCTCGCCAGATCGACTTTTAACTCGGATAATTTTGGGCTTATCGAGGTAAATAATCTTATCCTTCTTTTGTAATTAGAGAATGCATACTGTAGAAGTATAGGAATAAGTATAAAATACTTAGAAGGATATTACAGAATAGAATTGAATCATTATCACGTGAAGGGTATAAAAGAAGAATAATTGAACTTACATAGATTTGTTTTCACGATGAGACTTATATAGCTCACCGGGTAGGGAAGTGCTGCCCGATTTTCCGTAGAATAGAGAACCCCCCCTGCTTAGATTGTCCTACAGAGTAGTCTAGACTTTGATAGACGTCTTTGACTATTATAGGCTGTTACTCTGCGCGCGACATATTCGACTTGGCAGGTGGATTTCGCCGAGAAGGTATGTGATTCTTCCTATACTCTTAAGCATGATATTTTAAATATATATATAGTACGGTAGACGTACGTGTGTTAACTGAACGTAGTTTTACGGCAATGTCTTTTGACTTAAGCCTGAATAATAAAGATCTTGAAGTCTTTTAAAAGAATTATAAATCAGTTTTGAAAGAAGAAGAATAATTGTTTTTAAAAGAAGAAGCTTAAGGGTTATACTAGCTTTATGGGAAGTTAAGTATAACGGCTTAAGATTTATAAAAAGGAACAGTTTACTTGTGTGTTTATAAAAGACTTGTATTGATTTCTGAAAAGTATAATAAGATGGTTTTGATGAGTAGACATATTGGGATGCTATGTGTGTTAGTATCTTGTAACGTTTGTGTAAAGAGGTCATTCTTATTTGTGCTTATGTTGTTTAACAATAAGATGTTATGTTAGTACTATATCACTCACCTCTTGACATAATACCGGGGGTTAAGCTGCCCTCCGATGCGGGGTAGACTCAGGCGGTCTGGGACCATGATTCGAGAATACCTCATGCAGGTCCAGGGGACCTATGCGGAGCTATGAGAGTTCCAGGTTAGTGTGCGGGTTATACCTCACGCGCGGTCTATGTGGCCATGCGACTACGAGTCGGGACGATGTCGAGTAGCTACCCTCGATGCGGGTTATACCTCACGCGCCTATGTGAGTGGCCTATGCGGACTACGGGAGTCCAGGATTAGGCTTGCATAGTGATGCTATGGGCGATTGGCCCTGCTTCGATCATTCGCAGCCTAGAAAAGACCGGTTACAGTTTACCTATTGTTGCTCTTGTTTATGATGTGGCACTATGTGCGGTTACATTGGTTGTTTCGTGCATATCTATAAAATTGGTTTTAAAATGATATGATTTCATTTAAGTATTTCTGATTTCACATACTTAGTACTGTTGTCTCGACCTCCTGGGCCGCGTTCATGCCGCAGTAAGGTCAAGGTGTGCTAGATCCACATCCTTAGGATCTCTTTGCGTTGGTGTCAGGAGCTCCATCTTCTCCGGAGGCTCGACTTTTGGGTATGATCTCCCTGTTGTAGATAGTTTTGTACAGTCAGGGTATGGCGGGGCCCTGTCCCGCCATAGTTGTTTATCTTCTTAGAGGTCTGTAGTCCTATTGTACAGTTGGGATGTAACTGCAAAACTATGTTTATATATATATGCCGAAAGGCGACATTTTCTCATATAAAACTGTGTCTCTTTTTACAACTGTTTAATGTCTTGTTTTTATATTCCGCTGATTACTCTGATGTATGACTACTTGGGTGCCCGGGTAAGGCACCAGTCACGGGCCCCGGAACGGGTCGTGACAAAAGTGGTATCAGAGCAGTTAATCCTCGGAAAGTGTCTACAGACCGTATCTAGTAGAGTCTTGATTATCGGTGTGTTGTGCACCACACCAATAATCAGGAGGCTATAGGATATTTAGGATTGGTTTCCATTCTTCTCACTCTGAGATCGTGCCTTAGAGTTGTGTTATAAGTTGGACCCCTCTAACGTATTCCTTTCTCAGAATGATTATGCCTCCACGTAAGGCGCCCGCCCGGGCGAAGGCAAGGCGTATGAGTCGCTAGTAGGACACCGAGTCACGAGGCACGTGCCCGATTCTTACCCGAGGCGATACTCGGACGGCGAGTTCCATGACGCCGCGCCCCAAAGAGACCACGCACCGCCTCGGGTCCCACACCGGGCAGGAGTTAGGGTACGCGAGACGGCCCAACTATTGGTCGATCGTGGCGCAGCGTGATGACAGCCGATGCAGCAGATTCAGCCCACTGCGTACCGTGGTTCACCCGAGGCGATAGTTTGAGGCTACGGATTTCTGAGTCAGCCCGCCGAGTTTTACGGGTCGAGGCGCAGGATGATCCGCAGGAGTTCATCCGTCGATTCTGAGGATTATGAGAGTGATCAGGCATCGAGACCGAGTCCGTGATCTTCGGTTCGCATCGGCCGCGCGTGATACCGCGATCGATTGGTTTGATTCGTGGGAGTTATCGGGAGAGCACGCGTCCCGCCTACTTGGGACGAGTTCTCGAGGCTTTCTCACTCACTTCTTGCCCCACGGATGAGGAGGGCACGCCGACAGATTTTTGTTCTTGAGACAGAGGCGCACGCCAGGAGTACAACGTTGAGTTTGATTCGTTGGCTCGATATGTCCTCGCGTTGGTAGCGAATATGGAGGATGTGGTGCATCGCCACGCCACCGGGCTAGATGATTATATGGCCGAAGTCTTGTGCGAGTGTGGCTCTTCACCGAGCATGGATATTACCCGCACGCAGGCTCACGCACTGATGCGAGCGAGAGGCCGACGAGCAGTTGTGACAGCAGAAGGCCGGGGCGGCAGGTCTTTTGGTAGCTCTGGGGTGGGCGGCCTCAGTTAGCCTAGATTTGCACCACGGCAGCTCAGAGCACTCGCACCGCCTTCGAGGACAGACCAGGC
Source organism: Przewalskia tangutica (assembly GCA_029844215.1). NCBI lineage: Eukaryota > Viridiplantae > Streptophyta > Magnoliopsida > Solanales > Solanaceae > Przewalskia > Przewalskia tangutica. Next base: position 84,605,390 of record CM056735.1, on the reverse strand, counting down.
CCCGGACTTGACGCCCGTCGGTAGCAGAGTGCAGACCGACGGACCACCTCCGGTGGCCGATGCGGTAGATCCCATTACGGAGATGTGCATCGCCGGGAGCTTGTTACGGATTGTGGCCAGCAGGTCACTTTGGCGGATCGTCCGACCGGGGCGGCTGGGTGGTAGGCTCACTACGGTCGATTCCGGCTTCGCCCCCTAGATTACACGCCCGAGGCGTGGTACTAATGGACAAGGTGTCGCGGCAGAGGTCGTGGCGGGTCCCGATTCTAGTGTCCTCGAATCGCATTTATGCCTTGTCCACCGGCAGACTGGAGGCGTCGCCGACGTCGCGCTGGCAGTACTTTATCGGTTCCGGATTTGATGTGTATGCCTTGATAGATCCGGTTCTACTGGCCTATATATCTCCCTTATTGCTAGTAGGATAGGATAGAGCACGAGTCCATAGACCCTTTCGAGGTAGCTACGCCAATGGGTGATTCGGTGGTAGCTGGCGGGTATATAGGGCTTGTCTGACCATACAATGCCGACCTAGCCGACTTGATAGAGTTGGACATGACCGATTTCGACGTGATCATGGGTATGGATTGGTTAGCTTCGCTATGCCAATATAGACCGCAGAGAGAGTGGTACGGTTCCAGCTTTCTTGCGAGCGGTTGTTGAGTGGGAGGAACATCAGACGCCGAGGGTAGGTTTATTTCCTACCTCGGCTAGGAAGATAGTGCAGGGTATATCTACCATCTCGTTCGGGTGTTTGATAATCGAGGTCGCAGCGCGATTTCGATCGGCCGATGAGTCAAAGAGTTCCCGACGTGTTTCGACGACCTCCGGTATCCTCCGCAGAGGGAGATAGAGTTTTGTATCGATGTCTTGCGACACTCGGCCTATTTCCATTCCGCCATACGTAGAATGGCACTGCCGAGTTGAGAGAGTCAAGGACCACCGCGAGATTTCTTTGGAGAAAGGGCTTCATCAGCCTAGTGTTTCTCCCCGGGAGCGCCGTATTGTTCGTGAAGAAGGACGACGCCGCGCATGTGTTGATTCTGACGGTGAACAAGGTGACCATTAAGAACAGATACCCTTCCTGTGGATTGATGATTTGTTCGACCACCGCAGTGGTGCGAGATGTTTCTCCAAGATTGATCTGCGATCGGGCTATCATCAGTGCACGAGTCGAGAGGCGGATGTCCTAGGATCGCATTCGGACCCAGACGCATTATGAGTTCGTGGTCATGTCTTTTGGGTTGACCAATGCTCGGCGGTATTCATGGATCGATGAACCGAGTGTTCAAACCATTTTTGGACACGTTTGTGATAGTGTTCATTGATGATATCTTGGTTTATTCTCGCCAGAGCAGAACATGCGAGCATTTGGCGATCTTGGCAGTTCTCGGGACCAGCTTATACGCCAAGTTTTCCAAATGTGAGTTTTGGTTAGCCGTGGCTTTTCTTGGGCATATTGTCGGGTGATGGTATTCGGTGGATACGCCAAGATCGAGGCAACAGACTTGGCCTGACCTACTACTCCGGCGAGGTTCGTAGTTTTACGGGCCTTGCAGTTACTATCGGCGGTTCGTGGAGAAGTTTGCTTCTATCTTCGCACCATTGACTAGGCCGACTCGAGCGGCTAAGTTTCAGCGGATGGTGATGCTTGTGAGCGGGGTTTCGCCATTCTTGAAGGAGAGATCGACGCCCGCTTCTTACTCTTCCGGAGGGTCGGATGGTTATGTCGTATTGTGATCGCATCGGGCATCGGGATGTGTTGATGCAGCAGGGTAGAGTTATAGCGTACGCATCCCGACAACTTAAGAAACACGAGAGGAACTACCCCACCCATGATTTGGAGTTGGCAGCTGTGATACACGCCTTGAAGATCTGGAGGCACTATTTGTATGGGGTTCATGTGGATATTTATACAGACCACAAGAGCCTCCAGTATATCTTCAGCCAGAGAGAGCTGAACTTACGACAGAGACGGTGGTTAGTGTTGCTTAAGGATTATGACGTCGATATCCTGTACCACCCGGGAAAGGCCAATGTTGTGGCAGATGCCCTTAGTCGTAGGTCGATGGGTAGCCTATCAGATGTGCAGCCAGAGAGGAGGGGCATGGTTCGCGATTTGCATCAGTTAGCGAGCCTTGGTGTCCGTTTGATCGATTCGATAGCGATGGGGTTCGAGTTCGAGAGGCCGAAGTCTTCCATCGCCGAGGAGGTGAAGAGGCAACAATTTGAGGATCCGGTTTGATTCGTATCGTGTCGCTCTTCGTGGAAGGGTCCTTTTGACGTAGCACCCGATGGGTGCTAAGGTTTGAGGGCGTGTTGTGTGTTCCAGATGTTTCGTGACTTGGCAGCAGTTCTTGGGAAGCACACGCACAAGCGTTACTCCATCCGTCGGTCGACCAAGATGTACCACGACCTTAGATCTATGTATTGGTGGGATGGCTTGAAGAGGACGTTGCAAAGTTCGTAGCTCAGTGCCCGTGTTGTCAACAGGTGAAGGTAGAGCACCAGAGGCCTGGTGGTTTGTTGCAGACGATAGAGATCCCGACCTGGAAGTGGGAGGTGATCAACATGGACTTTATCACAGGATTACCTCGCACTCAGAGGAGACATGATTCTATATGGGTTATCATCGACAGTCGATTTAAATCAGCCCACTTTCTTCCGTCAGACGACTTTTTCTGAGGATTATGCCGACTTTACATCCGAGAGATCGTCGATCGCATGGAGTCCCTATTTCGATCATATCGCATGCAGGAGCCCGCCACGGCTAACTTCTGGAGGTCTTTCCAGAATGGTTTAGGGACGCAGTGAGCTCGAGTATCGCATTCCATCCACGAGCATGCACGACAGCAGAGCGCACTATCCGCACTCGAGGATATCCGCGAGCTGTGTTATTGACTTCGTGGGTAGCCGGAGGATCATTTGCCTCTAGTTGAGTTTGCATATAATAATAGCTACCACCCGATTCGGATGGCGCCATGAGGCCTTGTATGAGGAAGTGCAGATCGCCGATAGGCTGGTTCGATGTGGGCGAGGTACGATTAGTGGGACCGCACTTGCGCAGCAGTGGATAAGGTGAAACTTATCCGAGGCGCTATTGATACCGAGTCGATGTAAGTCGTTTGCAGATAATCGTCGTCGGCATCTGGAGTTCGAGGTAGATGATTGGGTATTCCTGAAGGTGTCACCCATGGCGGTGTGATGAGATTCGGAAGAAAGGGAAACTCACCAAGGTACATTGGGCCCTATCGATTGTCCGCAGGGTAGGCAAGGTTGCTATGAGTTGGATCTGCCGTCCGATCTGAGGCGGTGCATCCGTGTTTCATGTTTCTATCTTTGAGGAGATGTATCGGATCCATCTAGGTACACCCGATTGACGATGTCCAGTGACCAGGGGTTATCGTATGAGGAGATTCCCATAGCGATAATCGATCGTCGAGTAAGGCGTCTGCGGACGAAGGACGTAGCCAGTCAAAGTCTTGTGGCGAACGAGCTCGGGGAGAGATGACGTGGGAAGCTGAGGAGGACATGAGGCAGAAGTATCCTCACCTATTCCCCACACCTCCAGGTAATTCACTTTCCTACTTGTAAATTTTCATTGTCATATATGCCTAAGTGTTGTTTTGTGGCCGTATGTAGCATTTAGAAACTGTTTAAGTTATAAGGAACCTTATCGTTAACTGTCTTGGGAAGGAACATTCGGGACGAATGTTTCTAAGGAGGGGAGAATGTTATACCCCGTATTTCCTGAGTATGTACGTGAAGGCGTACGTACAAAAGTTTAGCCTTAGTTAGGCACCTTGGACGAACATGTTTGTGCACAACTCACACAAAGAATCATTTTCCGACGAAACGTTTTAAAAAACTTGCGAAGGAAAAATTACGGCTATGTCATTTCTAATTTTTGCGGATTTTTCCGAGAGACGAAATATTTTGGACCAACAAGAGGGCGACACTTGTCACCCTCTAAATGGTGGACGTATGGGCGGTAATAGGGCCGATTGGGAGGTCTTGTAGTTGGTAGGATATTTGTGTAGTAGATAGATAAGGACACTTGCCTAAATCCTCACCCTACACTTGCCTTGCACTTGACTTTATCTTGGCCATTGGTTGGCCATTGCTTGACCTATAAATACCCCCCTTAAGATGAAGAGTTCTTCATCCACAAAACAAACTTTCCAAGTCTCAAAGTTCCCTCCCCTCTCTTGTAGTATTTCTGTCCAACACCCTCTCCCCCTCTAGCCTAAGTGGCTTTGGCCGAAAGCCCCCCCCTCCCTCTAAAAGAAAGCCCTAGCCAAAACACCCCCTCCCTTGGTAGAAATGTTGTCTTCCAAGTATAGTTACTATTCCTAAAAACCCTAGCCCAAATCCCGTATAGTACTTAGTAGAAGTTGTGAAGAACTTCTAAGGGTTTCGTGGAGATACCGGAGCGTGCAATTAGGAGCTAGACCTCGCTCAGGATCGACTTTTAACTCGGATAATTTTGGGCTTATCGAGGTAAATAATCTTATCCTTCTTTTGTAATTAGAGAATGCATACTGTAGAAGTATAGGAATAAGTATAAAATACTTAGAAGGATATTACAGAATAGAATTGAGCTGTATCACAGTGAAGGGTATAAAGAAGAATAATTGAATCAGATTTACATAGATTGTTTTCATGAGACTTATATAGCTCACCGGGTAGGGAAGTGCTGCCCGATTTTCCGTAGAATAGAGAACCCCCCCTGCTTAGATTGTCCTACAGAGTAGTCTAGACTTTGATAGACGTCTTTGACTATTATAGGCTGTTACTCTGCGCGCGACATATTCGACTTGGCAGGTGGATTTCGAAGGTATGTATGTGATTCTTCCTATACTCTTAAGCATGATATTTTGAATATATATATAGTACGGTAGACGTACGTGTGTTAACTTAACGTAGTTTTACGGCAATGTCTTTTGACTTAAGCCTGAATAATAAAGATCTTGAAGTCTTTTAAAAGAATTATAAATCAGTTTTGAAAGAAGAAGAATAATTGTTTTTAAAAGAAGAAGCTTAAGGGTTATACTAGCTTTATGGGAAGTTAAGTATAACGGCTTAAGATTTATAAAAAGGAACAGTTTACTTGTGTGTTATAAAAGACTTGTATTGATTTACAAAAGTATAATAAGATGGTTTTGATGAGTAGACATATTGGGATGCTATGTGTGTTAGTATCTTGTAACGTTTGTGTAAAGAGGTCATTCTTATTTGTGCTTATGTTGTTTAACAATAAGATGTTATGTTAGTACTATCTCACTCACCTCTTGACATAATACCGGGGTTGTCGCCTCCGACGCGGATAGACTCGGTGATGCGGGACCATGATTCGAGAATACCTACGCAGTCCAGGGACCTATGCGAGCTACGAGAGTTCCGTGTTAGTGTGCGGGTTATACCTACGCGTCTATGTGGCCATGCGGACTACGAGTCCAGGACGATGCCGAGGAGTAGCTACCCTCGATGCGGGGTTATACCTCATGCGGGCCTATGTGAGTGGCCTATGCGGACTACGGGAGTCCAGGATTAGGCTTGCATAGTGATGCTATGGGCGATTGGCCCTGCTTCGATCATTCGCAGCCTAGAAAAGACCGGTTACAGTTTACCTATTGTTGCTCTTGTTTATGATGTGGCACTATGTGCGGTTACATTGGTTGTTTCGTGCATATTTGTAAAATTGGTTTTAAAATGATATGATTTCATTTAAGTATTTTACAGTTTCACATACTTAGTACCTGTTGTACTGACCTCCTTCGGGGGGCTGCGTTCATGCCGCAGGTAAGGGCAAGCAGGTGCTAGATCCACATCCTTAGGATCTCTTTGCGTTGGTGTCAGGAGCTCCATCTTCTCCGGAGGCTCGACTTTTGGGTATGATCTCCCTGTTGTAGATAGTTTTTGTACAGTCAGGGTATGGCGGGGCCCTGTCCCGCCATAGTTGTTTATCTTCTTAGAGGTCTGTAGTCCTATTGTACAGTTGGGATGTAACTGCAAAACTATGTTTATATATATATGCCGAAAGGCGACATTTTCTCATATAAAACTGTGTCTCTTTTTACAACTGTTTCATGTCTTGTTTTTATATTCCGCTGATTACTCTGATGTATGACTACTTGGGTGCCCGGGTAAGGCACCAGTCACGGGCCCCGGAACGGGTCGTGACATCTTATGTCTAATTTGGTTTGTATATATTTGAACATGTTATTTTATTTCTAATTTGGTTGCTCCAAGAACAAGTTCTGCGAGCATCTTTTTATCACTTTTTGTTGTTTTTCTTATTTTGTAGGTAAAGTTAGTAAATTAAAATAATAATAATAATAAGGACACATGGACTACTACTACTATCAGGGGAAGTGGAGTCATCAACAACAGCTTTACCCACAGGTTTCACAGGAAGATCGAAATGAGCTGCATGAAGCCATACTCAAGCTCACCAAGTGTCAGACTCAGTTTATGGCTGAGACCAGCGTGTCACTCAGAAATTTGGAGACACAAATAGGGCAACAAATAGATATGGTGATCAATACACCTCAAGAAAATCTGCCTAGCGACACCATTGTGGGAAGTGGTAAGCAAAGTGAGGAACCTGAACCACACCAAGCTGTTGAGGAATTGAGAATGGTGGTTGTTGTAGAGAAAGAAGGGGTTACTGGAATCCAAATTTTCACTTTTTTGGATTCCTTGAAGTTCCTCTTTGCTGAACCCATTGCAGAAGAAACACCACCAGATGTCTTTGCTGACCCCCAACTAGAAGGTCCATACCCTCAAGGGAACCCTCAAAAGTCTAGAGATCCATGAAGTTTCATTATTCCTGCACTTTAGGGAATTTTGAATGCAAGCAAGTATTGGGAGATTTGGGGGCAAGCATAAAAGTACTACCCTTTTTTGTGTTCTATAGAAATGGTGTAGGTGAAGTGAGGCCGGCAAAAATAACTGTTCAAATTGCAAGCCGTTCGCAGAAGGATCCACTGAGCACTAGTAAAGGTTAATTGCGTCAGGCTACAAGACGTTAAAGACAACGCTACTTGGGAGGCAACCCAAGGTTTTAATTATGTTATTTAAAATTTTCGTTTTAGTTTGTTTTATTTTAAATTGAACAGTCTCACTTTTGGTATTTTTGTTTGTGTTGTGATGATAGGTGAGGAAAGTGGACATGAAGCGCGGAAAAATGTTGAAAAGCAAAAAAAAATTGGTGCAACGCCGATTAATCAGAGGGTTGCAGAAAATTGGGCGTCGCGGCGCCAATGGGAAATTCTCCGTTAATGCAGTATCCTCCGCCACCACCACCATTTTGAGCCGATGTTGTCTGTAAGTCGTCCATTTTATTTTGAGTCTTACACATTTGGGACAATGTGTAGTTTAAGTTTGGGGGGGGGGGGAGTTTCTTATTTTATTTGTGTGTGTCTATTTTTGAGTCTTTTTTTTTGTGTTTTATACGAGTAAGATTTTTTTTATGATCATGCATGCTGTGTTTACTTGAAACGCCTAGTGAATTAAGTGGGATAATGTAATGGAATGAGAAGCTAAAATATGTGCGCTTAAGTTAGATATGCCAAAGATTCATGTAAGTCTAATTATTTGGAATATTTTGTGCTTAGCCTATGTGTTGTCAATTGTGAAAAAAACGTCTATGAGTCTGCTTGCTTGTTATTTGAGGTGAAATAGTTAGGATGTACATGTTAGGGAGATGATTCAGACATTTCTTTGTTAGCCCTTCTTACCATTCATTACCGGCCCTGCATTAAAATGTATCCATAGTCAGCTCATTTGAGCCTAAAATAAAAGTTACTTCTTTGACACCCTATGTTCCATTGTGTGCTATAAGCAGTAATTGAAGATAGAGAGAAAAATAGTGAAAAAAAAATACAAAAGAGAGTGAAAAGTTATGCACCCCAATGAAAACTGGAACAATTTAAGTTTGGGGGTGTCTATGTAAATGTATTCCATGCTCTCAACCAAAAAGAAAAGAGGGGAATAATAGGTATGACTTGAAAAGAATACCAAAAAGAAGAAGATGAAATAGTTGAATGAGAAAAAACGCTTATGGTATGTAAATTGAGCCTAAATGTCTAATCTTACCTACCCCTGCCTAAGTCTACATTACAAGCCTGAAAAGTCCTTAAGATCTCTAGTATGTGTGTTCATGATTAGTGGAGAATAACAAGTAAACAGACTCATGGAACTTTGAGAAAAATGAAAATAAAATTGACATGCATAGATTAGGTGTTCATGCTTCCATTGATTGTGATTGAAATGAATTTGTGAAATATCTTACTTAAAATTCTAGATTGTTAAATTCATGTTATACCTATTCCAATATATTATCACAACTGACGTTCATGTATTTCTAAGTAACCTTGTGCAGCTGCTTGATTTGCGTCTTTGAGTCCCTTTTGTTTTTGTTCTTTGATTTTTGTTTGATCTTTGCTCGAGGGCGAACAAAGGTTAAGTTTGGGGGTTTGTTAGGCATATTTTATATACCTTTTTTGAGTCATTTTTAGTTAGTATTTTAATCATTTTTATTGTGTTTAGTATAGTATTAGGGTTGTTTTTCTTTCTTTTGAGTCACAGCGGTTCAAAAAGACAAAATGGCGAAAAAGAGCGAAAAATTGGCATAAAAGGAGGAATCTGAGGCAGAAAATGACAGAAATTGACAACCCGGACGAAAGCCATGTTGCGCCACGGCGCCGAACAGCAGGGCCGCGAAGCCAGTCTACAGCTGAGAGGCCACAGGAATTATGGCGCCGCGGCGCCGACGCAATTTTTTTTCAGTTCCGAAGTTAATTTGGCCAAGGGCAAAAGGGTCCATATGGCACGAAATTTGCAACATACTTAAGCCCTAGGATTTGCTATAAAAGAGAAGGAGGCTGACCTAAAGGAGGCATCTTATACATATTCTAAAAACCCTATTCTACACCACACAACACCGTTCAGATAGGAATCAAGGCAGAAGATTGGAGACATGTTCAGTTATTTTCTTTCCTTTTCTTTATTTTTAATTCAGTTCATGTATAGATATTAAATTAGTTCTTAGCATGTCTATGGCTATGAGTTAATTTTTTTATTAGGGCTTTCCTTTTGAATCACTAGAAACTCTTATTCATGAATTAATACATTAGTTTGATTTCTTCTTCACTTGTTTAAGATTAATTGAATAATTGGTATGAATGCTTGATAGTTAATTGATCACTAATTATAATAATCTATATGATTTCGAATCAAGAACCGAGAGGGGAGATTTGGATATGCTGTAATTGAATAGACATAGGTTAAAATCACGGACGAAAGTACCCCGATACTTGTGTAGCATTATAGGTTACTGTTCTTAATCCTCCTATGTAGTAAATCCTATCATAGAAATATAGAAGAGTTCTGCACTGGGGTTGAGCGATTATATATCCTAACCAGAATATAAGACAGTCTAATTAACCGCTATCTTAACGTAGAAGAAGAAGTCATTCTAGTTGCATTAAGGATTGAATAGAGTGGATAGTCGAGGATATTGAAAGCTCTAATTCCTTCATAACTGATTAAACCTCAATAATTTAGTTTAATTCTTGCAATTACTCTACTAGTGTTAGATAAGTGTTTGAGTAATTGCAAGAATTAAACTAAATTATTAAGTTTAATCAGTTATGAAGGAATTAGGGCTTCTAATATCCTCGACTATCCACTCTTTTCAATGTTTAATGCAACAAGAATGACTTCTTCTTCTACGTTAATATAACAGGTTAACTAGATTGTCTTATATCCTGGTTAGGATATATAATCACTCAATCCCAGTGCAGAAACCTTCTATATTTCTATGATAGGTTTTACCACATAGGAGGATTAAGAACAATAACATATAATGCTACACAAGTATCGGGGTACTTTCGTCCGCGATTTTAACATATGTCTATTCAATTACAGCATATCCAAATCTCTCATCTCGGTTCTTGATTCGAAATCATATAGATTATGATAATTAGTGATCAGTTAACTATCAAACATTCATACCAATATTGAATAAATCTTAAGCAGTGAAGAAGAACTCAAACTAATGCATCAATTCATGAATAAGAGTTTCAAGCGATTCAATAGGAAAGCCCTAATAAAGTGTTTAGCTCCTAGCCATAGATATGCTAAGAACTAATACAAATCCAAACATTAATTGAATTAAAATAGAGAAAAGAAAAAAAGAAATACTTAGAACTAATGTCTCCAATTGTAACCGCCAAGGTTGTGATGCGTTGTGTATCCCCTTCTCTCCCCTAAAATCTGTCCCAAGGGTTTAAATATGCTGCAAAAAATGTGTGCCCTGGACCCTTCTGCCCCTGGCCGATTGTCTTCGGATTTGCAAAATTCCGCGTCGACGCCGCGGTTCTGCAGACTGGCGCCGCGGCGCCTAAATTTTTGTGGGCAGTCTGATCTTCTGGCACCGCGGTCCTGCTGCTAGGCGCCGCGGCACTGCTTTGCCTTCGTCGGAATCTCTAATTTTTAACTTTTTTGCCTCGAGACCCTCGTTTTATGCCCAATTTTCGCTCATTTTTGCTATTTTGCCCTTTTGAACCGTTGTGACTCAAAAGAAAGAAAAATGACCCTAACACTACACTTATTTAAACAAAAATGGGGAAAATACTAACTAAAATGACTCAAAAAGCGTATACAAAATATGCCTAACATCACCACATAGCATCACCTGTATATGGGAACATCCCAAAAACGAGTACAATGATGCGCGATTTAATGCACACACTTTAACGCAAGTGCACGTTGTCGAGTCAAGTAATATAGTCTTTGAAGACCGAGTTATCGTCCTCAGGGATTAGTGTTCAAGTACCAACTTCTATTCTTTGTTATCTATTTGGTGACCGATATTTGAGTTGTTGATTATAACTAATAATTATAAAGACTAATTAACTATGTTGTTTACTTCAGTGATGATGGAAATAAGGCTTCCAAGTCTCCTCAACTATCCACTTATATTACTTATTAATGCAATTAACTATGGTTCTTCTTCTTTTGGAGATAGCAGGTTTACTAATTCGTTTTATACTCCCGTTAAGGCTATATAAACACTCAACCCCAGTAGCGCTCCTTTCTACCTTTCGGTGATAAGGATGACTCTATAGGAGGATTAAGAACAAAAACTCTATTAATGCTACACAAGTAATTGAGGTATTTTCATCCCCAATTCGACCTATGTCTACCCAACTACAGCATAGTCACAACCTCCCCCTTTCGAAATTTGATTAGAAATCATATAAATAATGATAATTAATGATCAAGTAATTACCAAGCAATCAAATCATCTATTGGATAAATCTCAACAATAAGAAGAACAACCATAAACATGCATTAATTTATAAAATAAGGTTCAAGTGAATTGACATGGAAAGCCATATATTAAAATTAGTTCCTAGCCATAGACATGACAAGAACTAATTCAATATCCAATATCCAACATAAAACTGAAATAAAGTAAAAGAAAAGAAAGAAATTACAATAGAATGGTCTCCAATCTTGAACTCCAAGATGTCTTGTGTTGTTGGCAAGAAGGGAACTCTTAAAAACTGTCTAGGGTTCTCTTTTTATAGCCTCCAAACCGACATTAAGGTTTTCCTTCAGGACTGGCCCATAAACTCGTCCAAAACCTGATTTTTCCCGCGCCGCGCGCGCCGCATCTGGCGCCGCGACGGAAGTTCTGCATCGCTCGAGATTAGCGCCGCGGCTGCACTTCTGGCAGGAGGCGCGCGCGCTGAACTTCGCAAGCCTCTGAACATTGGGCGCCGGGCGCTCGCCCGCTGGCCGAGTAGCCGCGGCGCCGACTGTTCTCAGGCTCGCTACTTTCTCATTTCAAGCTCTGGAACCTCCATTTTTTGCCCTCGTTTCGCTCCTTTTCCGCCAAAGAGTCATTTTAACCAATTTGACTCAAAATTAAGAAAATCTATCCTAAGACGACACGTATTTGTACAAAAAGGGACAAAAGACTCACTAAAAACGACTCAAAAAGTGTATATAAAATACATCGATCAAATACCCCCAAACTTAACCTTTGCTCGCCCTCGAGCAAAGATCAAAAAAAGAAAGAAATAAAGATACAAAGGGAAAGAAAAATAAAAGACTCAATGACATTGATCACTTTGCTGCATTGGTGTTACTTAGAAAAACATGAAGATTAGCAGAATAATATGCAGGAACATATAGCATGAAATTTTAGCACTCTAAACACATTAAGCTAGATATTTCGCAAACTCATTTTTATCATGCTTAATGGAAGTCAAAATACTGAATCATGCATGTTAATTTCAAGAATCCTATGACATTTTTACTTGATATTCTCCACTAATCATGGATATGCATATAAGAGATCTTCAGGACTTTTCAGGGTTGTAATGTAGGCTTAGGCATTGGTAGGTAAAAATAGGCATTTAGGCTCATTTTGTGTACCATAAGCTCTTTAGCTTTTCAATGTTTCCCTTTTCTTTTGATTTCTTTTCTTCACTTAAAATCTATCTTTCTCCTCTTTTGTTTGGGAGAGTGAAGTGTATTATAATAACAAGCACCCCCAAACTTAGGCTTTTGCCTATTTCTTATTACTTTTTTATTGGGGTGCATCAAACTTGTTCGCTCTTTTTGTCTCTTTTTTAACACATTCTATTCCAACTAGTTCACATTTTCACTTATGGCACAAGTGTGGGAATATAGGGTGTCAAAGAAAAAGTTTCATTTTTAGGCTCAACGGGGCTGACTAGAGATATTTTTAATGTCAGGGATAGAAAAGAGTGGTAAGAATTGACTAACAAAGAAACTCCTGAGTCATCTACCTAACATGCATATCCTAACTATTTCGCCTCAAATAACATGCAATCATAACACATAGGTTTTAATCATTTACAATGCACAATTCAAGCAGAAACTCCAAATAGACAGATTTCATGAGTTTTTGGCATATCTAACCTAAGTGTTTAGATAGTTGCTTCTAATTCCGTTATATTATTCCACCTTACTTCACTAGGAGTTTCTAGTAACTACAACATGCATAATCTTTTACAGACAATTATGACTCAAAAAGAAAAAAAATTATGACTAAAAAATACACAAAACAATTCAACAAGACTCAAACATACTACAATAATAAGACACAAATAAGACACCCCCCAAACTTAACTCACACATTGTCCCCAATGTGTGCAAGACTCAAAGACAATAAAAGAAACAAGACACTTACAGACTTGGTTACAAATGGTGGCGGTGGATAATGCATTGAATCCCGTGAGAGGGAGGGGCTCAGGATTTTTGATTTGGAGAAAGGGCCGTCGGATTTAGGCGTCGTCCAAGAATTTAGATTTTCTGTTGTGGCGCCGCGGCTCTGCTCCTGGGCGCAGCGGCGCTCAAACTTCAGCGCCCCTCTGATCTTTTGGCGCCGCGACCCTGTTCCTGGGCGCCGCGACGCTCTGCCGATTTTCTGGAAATCCTTGGCTTATCTTCAGTTTTCACCCTCCAAGTTCTTGGCCTTGCACCTGTCATCACAACACATAGCACTACCTCTGTGAGGCTGTTCTAAGTAAAGACTAATTGCATTAAAGTAAATAAATTGAAATACCTTGGGTTGCCTCCCAAGTAGCGTTGTCTTTAACGTCTTTTAGCCGGACGCAAGTTCCTTATCATTTTAGGGTGAGAGAGGTTACTAAGTTCATATATTCCATTTCATTGATCAATTATGGTTTTAACCTTTGTCCGTTTACCTTGAATGAGGCTCCCTCTCTCCCTTTTACTTCAACTGCACCATATGAGAATACTCTTACCACCGTGTATGGTCTTGTCCAACGCGATTTTAACTTGCCTGGAAATAATTTTAACCTTGAGTTGAATAAAAGCACTTGTTGTCCTTCTTGGAAGTCTTTTGGTATCAACCTCTTGTCGTGTCATACTTTCGTTCGTTCCTTGTAGATCTTTGCATTCTCATAGGCGTTGTGCCTGAATTCATCCAACTCGCTCAGCTGTAGTAGCCTCTTCTGCCCTGCTGCTTTGGCATCCATGTTTAGCTTCCTCATTGCCCAATACGCTCTATGTTCCAACTCTACTGGCAAATGACATGCCTTACCGAAAACTAACTTATATGGTGACATTCCTATTGGTGTTTTGAATGTTGTTCTATATGCCCACAAGGCCATCGTCGGTTTGATAGACCAATCTTTCTCGAGCTATTCACTGTCTTTTCCAATATGCTCTTCACTTCCTATTTGACACTTCGCTGCCCATTCGGCGAGGTGGTAGGCGGTTGTGCGATGGTAGACTCCATATCGAAAGCAATGAATTCAGCTTGTTGCAAAAGTGACTTCTTCACATCGATGATGGCTCTGAGTGCGAACCTTGTGAAAATATTCTTTTGAAGGAATCTTGCACGCCCATCGTTGCCAGGGCTATCGCTTACCCATTTGGACACATAGTCCACCGCCGTAAGGATATATTGATTTCCAAAGGACGGCGGGAATGGACCCATGAAATCGATTCCCCACACATCAAATAGTTCCACTTCCAATATCCCTTGCGAAGGCATTTCATTTCGTCTTGAAATGTTCCCTGCTCTCTGACAACTATCACATCTCTTCACAAAGGCATGAGCATCCTTAAAAAGTGTTGGCCAATAGAACCCGCTTTGCAGTACCTTTGCCGCTGTTCTTGATGCCCCAAAGTGTCCACCACATGGTAGGGTATGGCAATGAGTGAGAATCTGGTGCATCTCCTCTTATGGTATACATCGCCTGATGACTTGATCGGCACAGTGTTTGTATAACATCGGCTCCTCCCAATAGTAGTGCTTTACTTCAGAGTAAAACCTCTTCACTTGTTGTCTTGTCAATTATGGGGGTATTACCTTAGCTGCAAGAAAATTAACAAAATCAGCGTACCAAGGTAAATTAAAATTCGCACTTACTCAAACGATTGCTCGTCTCGAAAGTGATCATTTATCCGCACATCCTCGTGTTCGCTCTGTGTTCTCCAGCCTTGACAAGTGGTCTGCAACTGAATTCTCTGTCCCTTTCTTGTCACAAATTTCCACGTCGAATTCTTGTAGTAGCAAGACCCATCGAATGAGGCGAGGTTTTGCATCCTTCTTTGTCATTAAGTACTTTATGGCAGAATAGTCAGTGTATACTATCACCTTATTTCCAATCAAGTATGACCTGAATTTCTCAAATGCATACACTATTGCTAGTAATTCTTTTTCTGTAGTCGCGTAATTTAACTGTGCGTCATTCAGAGTTTTACTAGAATAGTAAATGGATCTAAATACCTTATCGATTCTCTGTCCAAGAACTGCTCCCACTGCATAATCTCTTGCATCGCACATTAGTTCAAATGGGAGCTCCCAGTTTGGTGCAATGACTATGGGTGCTGAAATAAGCTTCTCCTTGAGTGTCTGAAAAACGGTCAAGCATTCCTTATTGAAGTCAAAAGCAACCCCCGTCATTAGCAATGTGGAAAGGGGTTTTGAAACCTTTGAAAAATCTTTGATGAATCTTCTATAGAAACCCGCATGCCCAAGGAAACTTCTGACTCCTTTTATTGATACTGGAGGTGGGAGATTTTCGATTACTGAAATCTTTGCTTTGTCTACCTCAATACCTTGGTTTGATATTTTGTGTCCCAGGACAATCCCTTCCGTTACCATGAAATGACACTTCTCCCAGTTTAGCACAAGGTTAGATTCTTCACATCGGCTTAACACTGCTTCTAAGTGCCTCAAACATTCATCGAACGATGCTCCAAAGACCGAAATATCATCCATAAAGATCTCTATAGTCCTCTCCACCATGTCTGAAAAAATTGCCATCATACACCTCTGAAAGGTCGCAGGTGCATTGCAAAGCCCGAATGACATCCTTCTGAATGCAAATGTACCAAAAGGGCAAGTGAATGTTGTCTTTTCCTGATCTTCTGGTGCTATCGCAATCTGATGATACCCTGAGTAACCATCCAGAAAACAGTAGTAGTTGTGCCCCGCAAGTCTATCCAATATCTGATCTAGAAATGGCAACGGGAAGTGGTCTTTTCTGGTTGCCTTGTTCAACTTGCGATAGTCGATGCAGATTCTCCATCCAAAGAATCGTTCTAGAAGGAATGAGCTCGCTTTTCGTTGGTCACCACCGTCATTCCACCCTTTGGGTACCACTTGCACCGACTCACCCACGCTACCGTCGATATAGGATAAATTACTCCCGCATCGAGGCATTTCAGGATTTCCTTTCTGACTACCTCTTTCATGTTTGGGTTTAGCCGCCTTTGTGCCTCGATGGATGGTCTGCTCTCCTCATCTAGACGGATCTTATGCATTACTGTTGACGGGCTTATCCCCTTTATGTCTGCTAATGTCCACCCAATGGCACGCTTGTGAGCCCTCAGCACTCTCAGCAGCTTATCAGTCTCTGTTGTGGATAGGTGGCATGAAATGATCACTGGTAAGGATTTATCTTCACCTAGATATTGGTATTGTAAATGATTGGGTAGGATTTTTAACTCTAACTCTGGAGCCTTCTCTGTGGATGGTATTGATCTTTCTGGCATCTGCCCAAGCTCTTCATACCTCCTCCTATCCCATTTCTCATAAGCATTCATCCAATTTGCATACTCCATCAGCCTTGGGTCGCTTCCACTACTATCATCCCATTTTGTCAGTACTTCTTCAAGCGTATCCTCATATCTGAACCCTTTGGCCGACACTGCATCTTCGATAATATCAATGGACGAGCAGTTATCATTGGCATCTGGAAAAGTTGCTGCCCGAAAAACATTGAAGATCACTTCTTCTTCTTCCACCCGAAGCTTCAACTCCCCTTTGTGAACATCGATGAGAGCCTGTCCTGTGGCTAAGAAGGGTCTGCCAAGTATGATGGGGATTATGTCGTTATCTTTTATGTCTAAGATAACGAAATCAGCGGGAAAAATGAACTTGTCCACCTTCACCAATACATCCTCGATGTCTCCTCTAGGATGGACTATAGAGCGGTCAGCTAACTGCAAAGTGATGTTTGTAGGTTTGACTTCTCCCATTCCAAGTTTGCAGAAAACTAGATAAGGCATCAGATTTATGATCGCACAATGCTTGCTGACATTCAAACTTTCCAATGGTGCATGGTATGGTGAAGCTCCCTGGATCTTGTAATTTCTGAGGTAGTTTTCTCTGTAGGATGACACTACATTCTTCAGTCAACACCACTGTTTCGTAGTCCTCTATCCTCCTCTTTTTGCTAAGAATATCCTTCATGAACTTTACATAGCTCGGCATCTGCTCTAGTGCTTCAGCAAACGGTATATTGAGTTGCAATTGTTTGAGAATTCCACAAATTTAGAGAATTGCTTGTCAAGAGCACATGTTTTTAGCCTCTGGGGATATGGTATCTTCACCTGGGGTGCGTTCACAACAGCTTCCACCAACTTTTCTACTGGCTCAGCCGGGCGGCCAAACTCCTGCCCAGAATCTTCGCGCGCCACGTTCGCCATCGGCCAAGGCGCATCGGCTGCTGCAAACTTTCCATCTCCACTGATTCAGCATTCTTCAGGTCAATCGCCTGACATTGTGCTTCCATATTTCCTCCCACATGTGCAGATTGCTTTTCTTGCATTTCGTTGTTCAACATGACCGCGAGTTGTCCTATTTGCGTTTCCAACTTCTTCAAGGACATTCTCGTTTCGTACATGAACTGAGTTTGGTACCTAGTCAAACTGAGTATGGCTGCTCGTAACTCCTCCCTCTTTTCTTGTGGGGTTGGAGCTTTATCATATTGATAGTAGTAATCCATGTCTTCAGGATCCCTGAGATGAATCAAAACCAACAACGGATCACGGCACACTGATTTTCTCAAAAAAATAAAATAAATAAAAGCAATAAATAAAAACAGAAATAAAGACCAAATTAGAAATTAAGAATAGATAAAATTGATATTGAACTATGTCAATCCCTGACAACGGCGCCAAAAACTTGATGCGCGATTTAATGCACACACTTTAACGCAAGTGCACGTTGTCGAGTCAAGTAATATAGTCTTTGAAGACCGAGTTATCGTCCTCAGGGATTAGTGTTCAAGTACCAACTTCTATTCTTTGTTATCTATTTGGTGACCGATATTTGAGTTGTTGATTATAACTAATAATTATAAAGACTAATTAACTATGTTGTTTACTTCAGTGATGATGGAAATATGACTTTCAAGTCTCCTCAATTATCCACTTATATTACTTATTAATGCAATTAACTATGGTTCTTCTTCTTTTGGAGATAGCAGGTTTACTAATTCGTTTTATAATTCCGTTAAGGCTATATAAACACTCAACCCCAGTAGCGCTCCTTTCTACCTTTCGGTGATAAGGATGACTCTATAGGAGGATTAAGAACAAAAATCCTATTAATGCTACACAAGTAATTGAGGTATTTTCATCCCCAATTCGACCTATGTCTACCCAACTACAGCATAGTCACAACCTCCCCCTTTCGGAATTTGATTAGAAATTATATAAATAATGATAATTAATGATCAAGTAATTACCAAGCAATCAAATCATCTATTGGATAAATCTCAACAATAAGAAGAACAACCATAAACATGCATTAATTCATAAAATAAGGTTCAAGTGAATTGACATGGAAAGCCCTATATTAAAATTAGTTCCTAGCCATAGACATGACAAGAACTAATTCAATATCCAACATAAAACTGAAATAAAGTAAAAGAAAAGAAAGAAATTACAATAGAATGGTCTCCAATCTTGAACTCCAAGATGTCTTGTGTTGTTGGCAAGAAGGGAACTCTTAAAAACTGCCTAGGGTTCTCTTTTTATAGCCTCCAAACCGACATTAAGGTTTTCCTTCAGGCCTGACCCATAAACTCGTCCAAAACCTGATTTTTCCGCTGGCCATTCGCCATATCAGCCGCGCCTAAGTTCGTGCATCGTTTCGAGATTAGCCGCGCGCTAAGTTCTCGCACCGCTCGAGATTAGCGCCGCGCGCACTTTGTTCGAGTAGCCGCGCGCTGAACTTCGCAAGCCTTCAACATTGGCCGGGCGCTCGCCTCGCTGATGGAGGCGCCGCGCCGACTGTTCTGCATGGTTCGCCACTTACTCTCATTTCGAGCTCTGGAACCTCCATTTTTTCCCTCTTTTCGCTTCTTTTCCGCCAAAGAGTCATTTTAACCAATTTGACTCAAAAGAAAGAACATTTATCCTAAGACGACACTTATTTGTACAAAAAGGGACAAAAGACTCACTAAAAACGACTCAAAAAGTGTATATAAAATACACCGATCATACAACAACACAGATGACCAAAACAGGTTTACAATCCACATACGTACAACCCACAACTGTCTACAGACCTCTTAGAATACGATAATGAAATATGACGGGACAGGGCCCCGTCGTGCCCCTAAATATACATGATTAAAAAATAAGGTATTGTACCAAAACGACTAAGCTCTGAAACAATGGAGCTTTCCAACCAGCTGAATAGAAGTCCTAGGCCTGAGGATCACCAAACTGAGAACCTGTACCTGCGAGCATGAACGCAGCCCCCGAGAAAAGGGGGTCAGTACGAAATAATGTACTGAGTATGTAAATAAAAAAACTATTAGTTGCAGTTCAACATGAAGTACAATAAATAAGATCATAAATGGCCAAGAGGTAACAGGGGACAAGTATAATAATCAAATACCAAATCCAATTGTGCCATATAAAAGTGAGAGTCAACTGTGTCTTATAAAAATGAGAGTCATATCAAAATCATGGATGCGTGTCCATATACATATACATATACACTATCATGGGTACTTGTACCCGCATCATGGATACATATTCATGGAATCATCATATATATAAACATTGTCGGCCCTCTAGTAAGGGACTCGGTGAACAAATGCAAGGATCTGCGCACGAACATTGTCGGCCCGGGACTCGGTGAGGTGGAATAATAACACTTTGCACGAATAGCTATCATGAGCAACCATATGCGATTTAAACCATCATTTGACTCTCAATGAAAGCATTAAAAAGCACTATCATGTCATGTATCATTTAAAATCATCATTTGAAAAATCAAGGCACTATATATCATGTATCATTTTAAATCATCATTAGGAATTAGGATTCGGTAGAACTATGTACGTCCGCCGTAGATTCATTTATGAAATCGTGCCAAAAAAGAAAGAAGGAAGAGTTTCACATACCTCGTCATCTATATCAACTCGATAACTAATATTCGCCTCGATTAGCACCTTGACATATAATAATAACAACATGCCTGTCAACTCTATGATTTCTAACGTAAGTTATATTGAATGACGACTTCCTATTCTATAAAATTCGGACAGCACTTCCCCTATTTATGTGCACATCCACAACTTTCAAACAAAGCCAACAATACCAAATACTCCATATACGCCCTCATAATACATTCATTTTCTTTTCGTTCATTGAAGACAACAACTACAACAACCAAGGGGATTTATACACTTATTTTCCATGTTAATCCATCCTCTTAATCCATATCAAATCAACCCCCAAAATAGTCCATATACCAACAATAATAAGAATATAAAGTAACACATCCCTACACTTTAATTTCTTTAAGACATGTACTAGTAATTACCACAATGTATATACATGTTCATAACTTAATTCCCAGCATTATAATCTTAACAAAATAACCCCTAATACATCACAACAATGTCCTAATTCCATAACTAATTACCACTTGAATATCAATGTTTCTTTTCAAGTTCAACATGCAATTAGTGACGATAATAGCAATAACACAATCGAATTCAATGTATACAAAAACAGTCCTCAAAATCGGCTATAGCACCCACAACATCACATACATTGTCTTAATTCCAAATTTTGTCTTAACACAAGTTCATTCCTTAATTACAACAACATGCAATTCCAATTATATCATAAGAAGAAAATTTTACCTTAATTCCAAGCCAAAATAGTCCCTACAATGTCGGTCCAAAGCTCAAGTGTTCTTCACCATTTTTATCATTTCTTCAACTCCAAAATGAAATGCATGTAACTACAAGTTAATCCATCATTCCTTACACGTTTTGTTTTTCCAAAAAATCGTCCAAAAACTGGAAATTTTCTGGCTTAATCGGCGCCAGTGGGCGTTTTGCATCGCTTTGGGTGCTAGATTTTGCTTATAATTCGTGGACGAACTTAGGCTAGGAAGAAGAAATCAAAGCTTAAATTTGGCTATGTGGAAGGGAGGTTTTCGGCCAAGGGAGGTAGAGAAAGGAGAGGGTGAGTTTTGAAATGAAATCTTGAAATTAGAGGGAGGTGAAAGATTTAAGGGTATCTTGTATTAGTGATGAAAATTAAATTACACATTAGTCCCTAATTGTCTTCTTAATTCAATCCCTCAAGTACTAATTAAAGCTTAGATCCCACTTCTTTTAAATCTTGAAAATCTCATAAGACCTCGTATCCTCGTCGTCGTACCTTATATAATACGTTACTAACTCATAACGGGAATATACAACTATCATAATAAGTTTCCAACGTCACGCTCGTTGTAACAAAAAAAATTCCGGAATCACATCCTTTTTGTATACTAATTTCCGTATTAACGTAAGTATACTTTATACCCAATATTCGAACCTTACTTCCTTAATGACGTTCTTAATTATCACCTTAAACTTACGAGGTGTAACCGTTATAATGTAACTCTTAAATTACCTCGACTAATGATCATCGAAATAGGAAAATCGATGATATGCGATACGTCGACATGTGGTCTGCATCATATCCTTAGGGGATGTAGTATGTTTCACTTGCTACGAGTTATGATAACTTGTGATGGACACATGGATACTTGTTGGAGTATTGGTATACCTTGCTGATGCACTATTTGTTATATGTCTATAATGTCATCGGCATGTGGGAGATGGAAGTCCTTATACTTGAGGTCAATATCACATTGTTTACGGGGTAATGTACTTTGATAATGTCCTAAGCTCAAATGTCTTATAGGTTGAGACGCGGCTTGTTTTGGGTGCATTACGAAGTAGATTAAAGGTGGTATGTGAGCCAAGATTAGGATTCATTCCTTGAATATATATTCGAGTGAACACTCAGATACTCATATGGTATTAGGTTGACTAAGTCATTGGTCAATGCAATGGACATGTCTGTGATATAGTCTTGTTGTCAACTAATATAGATGAGTTATATGATCAAGCCATTTGAATAGACACTTGACAGATCCTAAGCTTGATTGAGTGTGTCATGAATGAAAGGATTTTATCTTCTCACATATAGATTCAGTTCACATATTTTGTGTAGCTAAACTTTACGTATTGGATTCGTCTTTCGGCGCATTCTAGGAGTTCCGTGAAGATCCTAATGTAATTAGTGACGTTATGTAAAGGCCTGAAGGGTAACACTACGTCAAATGTTCCGTCGATTGAAGGATGTAATTAGAAGGAGATTATACCTAAATCTTCGGTTGATGACTGGAACGTTAAAATGGGAAAATTGGCAGAAACATAGGACGGAACCGCGGTGCCTTGATTCAGGACCGCGGTTACACGTGCCAGCACCGCGGTGCCTCTTGTTGAGGACCGTTGTCACGACCCGACCCCGGGCCCGCGACCGGTGCCCTACCTGGGCACCCTTACAGGTATACGTCAGAGATAATCAGCGGAACATTCTTGAAATTTTTAAAAAAAATAAACAACAGAAGTAAAATAACAGGTTAGCCGATAGGGCTACCTTCCTGGACACGTATATAAACAACCGAAGCAGTTGCCTCCTTTCCTTTACAAACTGACCCACAATATGTGAATACAGACCTCTAAGAGTTTTAACATAACAACTGTGGCGGGACAGGGCTCCGCCATACCCCTGAATATACATGAATCTACTACCTCAGGGGAAACCATACCAATAGATAAGCCTCCAGAGCAAATGGAGCTTTTTTCCAAAAACCGAACCGAGATCCTAAGAGCAAGGATCACCAACTCGCACATAATACTGCGGCATTTAACGCACTTCAAGGGGTCGCATAACAAATTTGAATATGGAACTAAATAAGCTACAACAATTAAAACATATTTGTATAAAAGCATGACAGGGGTAAGTGTAAAAGAAGTAAATACCTGAGCCTACCATGTCATTACCCCCTCGTGAACTTAATCGTACCTTATTATCTTTTCCCATTTCTCAATAAAGGTTATAGTCACTTCACGCACTTACTTCGAACATCATCAAGTTCACTACCATATAACCTACTTACCTTACACAACCTAGTCCGCCTTTTACGGAGGGACACCTATACCGCCTACCAACCCGACGCCGATAAAGTCACATAGTCCGCCTAAAGGTATACTGTCCGCCCATCTCTCGACGCGATAATGTCCTATAGTCCGCCCATAAAGGTATACCGCCTGCCCATCTCTCGGGTCGATAATGTCATATAGTCCGCGTAAAGGTATACCGCCCGCCCATCTCTCGGTCGATAATGTCATATAGTTCGCGTCAGAAGGTATATCGCCCGCCCATCTCTCGGGTCGATAATGTCATATAGTGCGCGTGCAGGTATACCGCCCGCCATCTTCGGGTCGATAATGTCATATAGTTCCGCCTGAAGGTATACTTCCCGCCATCTTCGGGTCGATAATGTCATATAGTTCGCGTGAAGGTATCTCGCCTTACCCATCTCTGGGTCGATAATGTCATATAAAACCCGGGAATTTAACCCAACGTACTACGCACCTCTACTCCTTTAGAAAGACTCTTTTTCAAATAAAACTTCCCAGATACTAACAACCGTAGTATCAAGTCATCTCTACCCTTCAGGACAAGTCACAATACCTTTTTAGAAATACAATTACAGGCTTCTAAATCAAGTGACTTCTTTCTTAAAAACCTTAAGCAATTGGTACCTTTAAAACAATTTGCCCTTCTTTATTTCAAATCATTTCTTGTTTATGTTACTGAAGAAAACCATTCTCTTAACCTCCCATAAAGTTATTATAACCAACTTCCCATAAAGCCGTCATACTAACTTTATGCCTTAAACTAATTCATTCTTTTTATAACCAAGAGACTTCTACTTTTTGAAACCAAATATTATATACTTTCAAATCAATTCTCTTAACTTTCAAAAATACAGTTAGTCTCTTAACCTTTAGAACTCAAGTGATTCCTTTTTATAAAACCTTAGGCAATTGATGCCTTAAAATCAAGTCGCCTTTTCACTAAAAATCAAGTCATTTATCTTTCCATAAAGCAATTATAACCAACTCCCCATAAAGTCGTTATATTCACTTTATGCCTTAGCCGAATACCATTTCCTATCCAAGGGACTTATACGTTTAAAACAGAACAAGTATCACATACTTTAAAAATCTTCAAGTCCCTTAACTTAATAAAACTTAAGACATCCTTTATTCTTTCAAAGAAGTGAGTAAATCTCCTAACTCACCCGACTTGGCTATTCATAAAACTAGTAAAGGATATCAAGGTGTCAGACGCCTACCGTACTACATACGCAACTAGTCATGCTCAAAAGATAGGAAAAGTTCTATATAGAGTAAGTCACACAACTACCTCTTAACTTCTAAGAGTATAAGGAAACATGAAATGATACCACGTGCATATTCCATACATAGAATCATGCCAAAGGAAGGAAGAGGTTCACATACCGCGACGATTGTCGATAAGAGCAAAATGCTCCAAAGTACTTCAACCTCGAGCTATTCCATTCTTCAAGTAGATACGCTATACTTAGTTCTTCAACCTATCATGGTCACAATACGCCCATTAACCTCTTACTTCAAACGTAGAATATTCTAAGTGCTAAGTCGCCAAATTCTACGAAAATCTGACAAAGACCTCCTTTGTTTCTACTACTATGCCACCTTTTTCAAGGCCGAATATAATAACCAAACACGCCACATTTAAGGCCCAAACAATGCAATCAACAATAGGGATTACACGCCACTAGACGTGTAAAATTCCGCCCCACAATAGATAACAAACTACAACAACTACTAGCCCATTTTCGCCAACTCAAGTACTACAACATCAATTCTTATCCAATTTCCATTTCAATCCAAGTTATTAGCCTAACATGATATCAAGTCGCAATTGATTATAACCACTATAATCCTCAAGTAAACAACATGCGACGATTTCTAATAAACGGCCAATTAGTAATCCAACTTCAAGTGGCTAATATAACATTTCGGATTTAAGCTACAAGCAATCCATAATACTTATGAACTTCAACATATCAACTTCATGCTAGCAACACGTAAAGCTAACAACAACAACATATATATAATCTTGTAACACTAATTAAGAGACAAGATTATACCTCAACGAATCTCAATCCAATTCCAAATTCGAAGTCGCTCCTTAGCAACTTAGAGACTCTTCAAGACACTTCAATCCGCTACTTGAGACACTTAGAACCACACCAACAACTTTCCTTCAAACTTCCAATCCAAAACCTAGAGAGCAACTAGGTTTTCACTTTGCGACTAACCCGAAAACTATCTTTTTCCGAGATTTTTCTATTGAGATACACTCACAATACACTCATGAACCTTGGTTTAAAGTGTGGAGCTTAAAGAACAAGAAACAAAATTTTTTGCTCTTCAAAGTGCCATGAACCCGAGAGCTCTCAATGTAGGGTCTTCAAATTCTTGAAAATTTTACTAAGTGTTAAGCATGTCATACTACTACTAGTATTAAATAGAAACATGGAGGGTCAAGATATGAACAATTGGGTGGTTAGGATGAAGTCTTACTAAATATCAAGACTTTGTGGGTCCATTGACCAAGTCAATTATGTCAAGCTCACTACATTGCAAGACTTGTCTTCCTAACAGCGGTCAAACGACCTCAGGTCCATGTTGAAATCGTCCAAGCTCACTTAAGGGGGGGTGACACGGGTCGCCCTCCCATTCGTCACAATAATTTGTTTTCCGACAATTCCATAATTCCGATAAATTTTTACAAGTCTCAAAATCTTAACACTGCGAGTTCTTACGTACGTTCTTAAAACATGTCCTGTAAATACGGGGTGTAACAACCGTGGTGCCAGGACGTGGCCTGGCACCACTCGCCTATTCATTTCTCGCTGGCCCGACTCACCAAAACCTTGAGCTCTTATTTTATCCTATAAATAGGAGGCTCATCTTCTCATTTCAATACACTGAAAACCTAAGAGAGGTAAATCTCTTCTAAAGCTTTGTCAGAATCCCTAGCATTCCTGACTTAGCAATTACATCGCAGTTTCCAGAACTTACAAATCGAGAGACTTTTGCGTGTGCACCCTCGGACTACACAAAGCATCGAGAATCAACTGCTTGGCTGATTTCTACAATAATGTAAGTATTATGTCGAAGTATTACATTATACTATGTGCTTTGTATTTTCATTACATTCAGTTCGACCGTCGTCGGGTTTGAAACATAAATTTTCAAATTCCGCTGCGTGTACTAACCCGATGTAAACACCTACAATGTTGATATCATTATAAATTTTAAATATATTTTTTGTATTCATTCAGTATTTTAAATATATATCTAACTCCTCTTCTCTACCTTTCCAGAGTTACATTTTAATGGTTTCTTCTACCACAAAAATAAAATCTTTAAAGAGAAAAATGCATCAACAACATCTATCACAAAAATAATAAGGAAAAGAAAGAAAAGCATACAAACGAAATCTCTTCAATTAGTATTTTCCTTCCTTTTCCCCCTTTATTTCATTTTTTCTTTTTCATCTTTCTTTTTTGCTTCCTCGCCCAATTTTCTTTTTTTTCTCTCATTGTTGACAGCACATTCTTTATGACCAATAACTTCACTCTAAAACTATTATTTTCCATCCTCAAAATCACTGAAATCATACAATATTTTCATAAAATCTAAAAATATCTTTTAAAGCATTTTTCTATGAATTCAACACATGACATCGTCAAAAAAAGAGAGAGAATTCAAAATATAACGGAATTTTCAAGCTTTAATTTTATTGAGAATTCTTTTGCAGCTAAGAATTTTATCATTTACTTACAATATTTTTTTATTGAAAAGATGTAAAATTATTTAGTAAAATAATTGTAAAAATAATATTTTCACTTATTATTTTTCAATTTTAGCAGTTAATAGCTAAGCAACCGAAACATGCTTACATTGTCTATAAATTACAGAATAGATGAATTAGAAGTACAAATTGCTTAAAAAATATAAATCGAAAATAATTCTATAAAACTGAAAAAATCCGCTTTCGATTCAAGAAAATTTATACTTATTAGAGTATATAAAAAAAGAGAATAATACAATCAGAATCATAATAATTCCAAAAACAATAGCGTAAAATCAGAAAAAAGGAAAAAAATATTATATTCATATATAAATTCATTACTCATCTATTTTCAATCTGCAGAAAATCACGATCACGTATAAATATAATAATATAATGTTCTAAAGATTAAAATTAAAAAAAGATAGAAAAGGAGAGCCAAAAGAACTCACATGGCGTGAAACAGGATGACAAAATCTATTGGGTTAGGTAAGTATTGATTCATTTTGTGTTATCATATGGTTGATAAGTATGTTTTGAAGAGAAGTAATAGTCATATGCAATCAAAGCTAAAAAATGGAACTTTAAAGTACCCATTTATGGGTTATTTAGTACTCTATTTGTCTCAATTTATGTAATATTATTTGATTCGGTATGAAGTTTAAAAAATAAAAAAATATATTTTAATCTTATGGTCTAAAATAAATTAAAAATATTTATGTAGTTATAGATCATCTCGTTAAGCGTAAGATAAAGATTAAAAATAAATTATTAAAAAACACAAAAAGATTTATTTGGGATGATTCAGACGTGGGCATATTCTAATAGTAACAACCGATAATAACAACCTCTGAGGACCCTAATATGCCTAACTATCATGCATGATGCAAATGCGGTATACATATAAATATTGGCCACACAAGGGCATCTTCCTGTACATAACAGCCTCTGTGGGCATCATTTCATTTCGGCCTCTGTGGGCATGCATAATCAGATTGGCCTCATTTGACATCTTCCTTTTTGTGATATCTGTACCAGTTACAGATAGTGACGCGGATATAACACATTTTCCTTTTCCACATCCCTACATATATATAATTTTCTTACCATATAGTAGTGTATATACCACATGTGGGTCCATGGTAATGCATGAATGTAATGCACATGCAAATGTAGGAATGACAATGAAACATTTTGAACTTATCGAACGACATAATATCATTATACTCTGAGCTAACACTGTAAGCATTAACATGTACCTTCGGCTAACATGGGAAACATCAACATCTTTCCCATTACCTCAATAAGGATTTAAGAACATATTTAGACATGTTTTTACCATAGGAATCAATAACATGAATACCTTTAACTACTTAGATACTAAGAGTAGAATAATTTATAGAACATTATCATGATTACATTTCGTTACATGGAACATTCCAAAAGAAAGAAGAATTTGCCTTAACATACCTTAGTCGATACACTCGATAATACAACCCCAAGTAGTAGTAGTGTGTATGGCACCCAACCTTAAGCACAAATGACCCAACTCGCAAGTGAAATGCAGTGTGACTTAGGGATCGTGTTTTGCTTGTTGTTGATGCCTATAATTTCCATGAACTTCTTACCCAATTAATGCTTCCGTCCGGCTAACACTCATTTACCTATTTTAACTAATGAAAGGTGATGTGTCTATGTAATTTTAAAATGAAAAGATAGGGTTACATGCAAAGGCAATAAGAGGGATATATATATATATATATATATATACTAGGCCATGACTTGATTGCTCTCCCCCCATAATTGTTTCCCCATGTCGCCTATTATTCCCGATGTTGTCACTACTATGCATGTCATCCACCTGTCTAATTGCCCTATCTCCTAATAATTACCCCACTAAAAATTATCAATTAGCTGATCGTTGTGTGTCGATTAGCCAATAGGTCCTAAATTATGTTCAGAACACCTCTTTTATATACTAAGCGCTTTATTCGTCAAGTTGCTCAACCCATCACCCGAAAGTATAGGGTATTACACCACCTCCACCATCAATCTGCCTAGAGTCTCTGTATCACCACCATTCAACAACCCTACCACCAACAGGAACCATCAGCCACCACAACATGTGTCGCCGCCTTCGACAACCACTATAGCCGACAACCCAGTCACCCATCTCTCCATTGAAACCCTATATGTCACCGAAACTCTGACCCATACAACTCCTAGTACCCGAACCACCACTACCACATCGATACATCACCGCTACAATCCTAACCCACCATCGACACCATACCCGACATCACCTACCCCGCACCACATTGATCTACCTATATCGTTGACCCTACCTGACCCATCTTCGCATCCACCAAACCCGTTGACAGTCCTTAGCATAACTCACCCACTGCTCTATTTCGTTAACTGCACCCGTCAACAACCCGACACCACCCACCCATCTAGTGATCCAAAACCAACAACCCAACAAAATACCCATCCACTAACTGGCCCCACACCCAATGGAAATCCGTGCCCAACACGGGATTTTCAAGCCCAACGTCCAGTTTAACTTATCAACACAAACCATTTTCCCAATTCCGAAAAAACCAAAATTAGCCAAACTAGATCATAATTGGAATGCGGTCATGTGTGAGAAATTTAATACGTTAACGAAACAACACACGTGAGATTTGGTTCCTAGACCAGAAGGGGTGAATGTGATCCATTGCATGTGGGTTTTCGTCACAAATACAGAGACAATAGTGATCTAGAGAGGTATAAGGCGAGATTTGTGGTTAATGACACTAATCAACAAGAGAGTATTGATTATTGTGAGACATTCAGTCCGGTTGTTAAACTGTCTACCATTCACACAGTCCTGAGTATAGTTATGGACAAACATTGACCGATTCATCTGCTTGATATGAAAAATGTATTTTTACACGGGGATTTGAAAGAAACTGTTTACATGTATCATTCACCTAGTTTTGTCCATCCAGCAGCCCCTTAGTATGTATGTCATCTTCGTAAGTCACTTTATGGTTTGAAACATGACCCTAGAGCGTGGTATGATCGTTTTGCACAATTCATTATGCGAATTGGATTTGTATGTAGCAAGTATGCAGAGGAGATAATGTACAGGGCTAAGATGGCAAACTGCAAGATAATTTCTACTCCGGTTGATTCTAAATCAAAGCTCAGTGCTGTTGATGCTAATCCAGTGTCCGATCCCACACTTTACATGAGTCTTGCAGGTGCACTACAATATCTTACGTTCACCAGACCTGATATTGCTTATGTTGTTCAGCAGATGTGTGTATTCACGCATTCCCTTAGAGAGCCTCACTTTACTATCCTTAAGCGTATCATTCGATATGTTAATGACACATTTGATTATGAATTGCATCTATACCCCTCTACACCGACCAGGTTGCTATCATATACGAATGCAAACTGAGCAAGTTGTCCAGACACGCGACGCTTCAGTTCTGACTACTGTGTGTTCTTAGGGTATAATCTTATTTCCTGGTCTGCCAATAGGCAAACCACCCTATCCCGTTCGAGTGTAGAAACAGAATATAGAGGCGTTGCTAATATTGTTGCTGAGATTTACTGGCTCTGAAACTTTCTGTTGGAGCTCCAGTGTCCTTTGCGTAATACGTCTTTGGTTTATTGTGACAATATCTCCGCCATAAATTTATCTGATAATCCAGTTCAGCATCAGCGAACCAAGCACATTGAGATAGATACACATTTTGTTCGTGAGAAGGTTACTATCGGTTACGTTAAGGTGTTTCATGCGCCTTCTCCATACCAGTATGCAAATATCTTCACGAAAGACCTTCCTATACAATCAGAACGACCTGCCCGGCTCGCATCGTGCCTTATCCCGCACCCTAGTGATACAATCATCGAGAAAACCATGGAAAATAAAACTTAAACAAGAAACAGATATATGAACATAAACAAAGCAACCCAACGGTTACCTTCCAATAACATAATAAATACAACTCTTTCAAAACGAACGCTTTAATCCTTTTACAAACCCCGCCACAACAAAGATTACATGCACTCTAAGATTTACAACAACTATGACGGACAGGCTCGCCATACCCCGAATGTACAAGAACCTACAACTCAGTGGAACACATACTAAAAGATAAGCCTCCGAGAAACGGAGCTTCCCAAAACGTCAACCGAGATCCTAAGAGCGAGGATCCACGATCGATGTACCTACTGCATGATGAACGCAGCCCCGGGCGAGGTCAAGACAACAGTACCAAGTATGTGAATCAGAAAATATCAGAATGAAATCATACTAGTCTATATAAAGCAGAGACATGTATGATAACCAAACTACGCTTCACAACATAAAAGCAACCATGTTCACTGTGGACTCACGCCTCAAGTCATCACTAAATATAACTATGGGTCTTACGCCCACAACATCAATCATGTTCAGATCACGGCCGCATGCCCTAATTCGCAGACGGTGTAGACATGTCCATGATGCAACAATAATACCAATGCCCCACGGCCACACGCCGGAATTCTACCGCAGACACGCCCATGTGACATCAACAATAATATACTGGTGATCAACCCCGCCGCACGGCCACATGCCCCGAATTCTACCTCGGTGTAGACATGTCCATGTAACCACAATAACAATATATCGGTAATCAACCCTACGCACGTCGCGATGCCCCTAACATCGTGACGGCAGACATGTCCATGTGACATCAACAACAAGACAAGAATCAAAATGGAAACATACCCGTGGAATTCTCCATCACCGCCAAAGACGCCCAAGTAAGTTCTCAATAAGTCGACCGCCTTCATCGAGACGCCAGAATACGTAAATACCACACTTGCACAACAAAGGCTATCATCACAAGCATAGGCAAGTTTCACAACAACAAGCATAGGCAAGTTTCACAACAACAAGCATAGGCAAGTTTCACACAACTCAAAGTACTTTCATTTTATGCCAAAGTCCTGTTTTTAACCCCAAAGTACTACATACGCTAAGTTCTTTAAAAGAGATCCATTACTTTTATAAAAGTCACCCTATACCCATAGTATTAGAATGACCAACCCACATTCCTTTTCAAAATCAAGTAACAACATTCTTTTCCTAAGTTCCAGCTTGCCTAGTTTCAATTACTCAAGCTTCTCATTTTCAAATGCTCAAGTCACTTATTTTAGAAAGGTTTCATAACTCATAGTCTTAATCTCTTTTAAAACAATTGAGTAACATATGTTATATATGTGAGTAGTTTATTCTTTGTTTATAACGATCTTATTACAAAGAGCATGATCTAGAAAATGTAATATCATTTTGTCTCATCTTAGCTTCTATGCAGATGGAGGTTTCATCCGGTTTTAATACAACACATCATTATTCAATACATTTTCCTTTATTAACGCCGCAATGGTCTCTGTCGATACACATTCCGATTCCCAAATCAAGAAACATTATCCTTTAAAAACCAAGTACTCATTACTCACGAATGAGGTTTCACACAAACATCCACATTAAAACAAATAAGTTAAGTCTCTTATCTTATAAGATCAAGTCTCTTAACTTCTAACATCAAGAAACCATTTTCACTACATAAGGTCGTTATAACTAACTTCCCATAAAGCTATTATAACACCCTATGTTTTAAACCAACCAAATCACTTAGCACATGTACGCTCACCGCATTACATAGTTCACAACAATCATGCTAGAAAAGATAGGAAGAGGTTCACATACCTCGCGACGATTTATCGACAATAAGTAAAACGCCCAAGTACTTCAACCCGTCGCCACTCCTAAGCCAAGTAGATCACGCCACACGTAGTACTCCACTCCTAAAATGGTCATGGTACTTCTATCAAACCTTTCTTATCATCAAGACTTATACCAATAAAAGCCCTCAAAATCTACGGAAATTTCTACAAAGATTTCCCGCTTATACTCACTTTTCCATCTTTTACTAAGGTCCGAATAACCGTGAATATATATACCATATATATATATAAGGAATAATTAAACAACATAAAGAAGGGGATTACACGCCCAAACGGTAACGCGTTTACTATCACGCCCATAACAACAATAAGTAAAAGAAGGGATTACGCGCCAACCGTAACGCGTTTACTATCACGCCTTCATAACAATACAATAATTAAAAGGGATCACACGCCAAACGGAACGCGATTGAAAAATCTTCCTTAATGTAAATGTAAATACACCCAATGTAAATACACCAAAGTAAATACGGCCCAAAGTAAATACATCAAAGTAAATACACTTAAGTTGGGGTCCTTGGCCAACTTTGTCCATTTTACTTATCCAATTTACTCATTAGTCATCCAACTTATATTTCCATTCTTAATATAAGTTATAGTTACTTTGTTATTAGCTTCTTAGCAAGTAAGATACGCTTTTACCATTTTAATGGCTAACGGCCAATCCTTTCTTTTAACAAGTTAACAAGATCCAACTCTTCCAAACTTACTCCATATATTATATAATCCATAATATACTTATAATATATGTATAACAACCAATTCACAAAGAGGTTTAAGTTCCACTACCTCAAATAGCCCAAAAATATCCAAGTTCTTAAAGTCGCTCCAAGCAAGTCTTAGCTCCAAATCTTTACGCCCAATCCGCTACAAGCAACCCATGTAAGCTCCTAACCAACTTCTCTTCAAGATTCAACTCCAAAAAGTGAAGAACACTTAGGGTTTCAAGATGACAACTTTCGCCAAGGCATCCCTTCAAGGCTGTGGTGTGAAATCTTTTCCAACTCTTGGTACACAATCTTCCTAACACCTGGGAAGAACACTTGAGAGTTTAAGAATTGTTGGACAAATTTTGCTCAAGAAATGGGGCAAAACTAGAGCTCTAGGTCAAGGGAGAAGGAGGGTTTTTCAAGTCTTCAAATGTCTAAGTGTGGAAGATTTCATCAACTAAGGGTGCATATATAGACAACCAAGGGATAGGATGAAGGCAAGTGCGTGGTTGAGATTGGGGACAAGTGTGGGTGGGACCCACAAGCCACTTGTCCACACAAAATATCTAGCAAGACTCGCCACTGTTTGCCACTGTCTAGCTAATTTCTCGCCAAGGCCACCTAGGGGTGACACGTGTCGCCTCCCACTCCCAAAATATTTCATCTCCAAAATATCCATAATGGCCAAAATCTCAAAAACTAAGCTGCTCCCACAAAACCAGAATTTCACCCGTGGCCCCACGTGACCATTTCCTAAATAAAATTCCATAATTCTCAAATATTCTAAGAAGTCCGAATACCAAACTGGGAATCCACCCCATTAACGAACCTTTTCTTCACAAAACCTAAACTTTTCCGCCGAAAAATCACATCTTTCTTTCTTTCCAAAATTTCGCGTAATCTCGCACGCACATCCTCACCTATATACCCCGAACTACGGGTATAACATTCTTCCTCTTAGAAACATTCGTCCCAATGTTCATTCTAAGTCTCCAAACGCATTTGTGCTCAGATAGTCTTCATTACTATACTTACAAACCGATCACGCCACCAATGGCCGTAATATAACATGCGCAAAACTCAAATCCAAGCCAACGAGGAATCATTTCTAATCTTACAACAGCCCCACTAGCTTCAATTTACTCTAAGGCCATTCCCGCCTTCACGATCCGATTCTCGTGAACGATCCACGAACTCGCACGATGGTTACCTAAACTCGGGCCTAGCACCTCGTGACTTACCACCGCGACCAATTCGAACCGACCCCACCTCAATATTGGCTGCGGTTGACCCGCAAATGGCCCTCAACCCGACTCCCTAAACGCGCCAACTCTTGTTCCCGATCCGAACAATCTTACTAATTCACGCCATGAAAGCTACCACTTCCATCTCACACTACCCATGTAATTATCCCACAATATTTCCCGCATACCAAGTACATCAAGAAGACCAACCGTAAAATCACCCACTCAAGACGGCCTCGCCTCTAAGGTCTCCACGTATAAAACTCTAAGGTTCACACTTTCCATGCCCCACACTTATCCTTCCAACTAACCATGTTTTCTAACTTACAAACAACACAACGCTATCCGCATATAGCACACAATAATAAGATCATCATATCGCGCAAACCAAACTCTGCAGGTTAAGGATATACCGGCTACCGCCCACTCTAATCATAGCCCACCGCAGGCGCATAATCGTAGGCGCGGCGAACCACCATCGATCCAGGGTCGAGTCGTAACATCCGCGCTACCTCGCCTGGACAGCCGCAAATGGCCCCGCCGGCCGCAAAAATAACAAGCTCCCCGCACCACGACACTTCAAATGCGGCTACCACATCGACCACACCGAGGGGGTGACCGTGACCGCTAACACCCTTACTTCCTCGAAACTCAACTTCGAGCCCCGACCGCCCCGAATACTCAAGGTCGCGAGGACCACTGCATCGGGCGGAGGTACAAAACTAGATGGCCGAGGCGGTCCGCCGAAAGTCACCAAAGCGACCTCGCTGTTCTCGCCTCTTCTCGCCGATTCGTCATTCCGCCGACCTCTCCGTGCCTCACATCCCAGCCGCATGAGCTCGCATGCGGCAATGTCCATGCCTACAAGAGTTACTCCCGAACATGCCTCGACATGTAATCATCGAGCTCAGAATATACTGCACTCGATCCTCCATACTAGCTACAACGCTGGACGCACGCCAATGAGTCGAACTCACATTGTACTCCCAACCGCACGCCCGCCTGTTTAAGCATCAAAATTGCCGCCTGCCTCTCATTCGCGGAGGCAAGAAGCGCGTGAACGCCCAAAACTCATCCCATACTGCTGAGGCAGATGCTTCCCGAAAGCTCCTATGAATCAAACCAATCGATCATGCAGATCACGCACCGATGTGAACCAAAGGTCACGCACTCGGTCTCAAGCCTCGATCACCCGTGACGATCCTCAGAATCGCCGGATGAACTCCTCGCGGATCATCCTCGTGCCTCACCCATAAAACTCGCGCTACAACTCGTAAAGTCCCGTAGCCTCAAACTATCTCGCCGGGGTGAACCATCAGTGCATCGAATCGAATCCGTGATTCAAATTTATCTCATATCTGCCACGACTTCGCCAAGAATCGCCATCTCCTTATAACTCCATCTCTCTCGCCCTGCATCGGGACCGAGGCTCAGTATCGCGGTCTCAGCAGCCATTGCCGCGCTTCTAACTTCGCTGGGCCGGCGGCTACAAAACCCGCCTCAAGCACAACCTCGTGTATCGCTCGCTCGCGCTCGCACTTCTCAGATCTCACTAGCGTTCTACTGCCTTGCCCTTCGTGGCTCGCTGTTTGCGCGAGGCATAATCGTAAAAACGAGATACGCTGCAGGGTCCAACTTACAACACATTTCTAAGGCACGATCTCTGAATGAGAAGAATGGAAACCAATCCTAAATGTCTCGCAGCCTCCGATTATAGACGTGGTGCACAACACATCGATAATCAAGACTTACTAGACACGGCTGAGACACTTTCCGAGGATTAATCGCTCGATACCACTTTTGTAACGACTGCCCGGCCCAAGCATCGTGCCTTATCCCGCACCCTAGTGATACAATCATCGAGAAAACCAATGAAAATAAAACTTAAACAAGAAATGATATATGAACATAAACAAAGCAACCCAACTTACTTCCAATAACATAATAAATACAACTCTTTCAAAACGCAATTTAATCCCTTTTACAAACCCCGCCACAACAAGATTACATGCACTTCTAAGATTTACAACAACTATGACGACAGGTCTTCGCCATACCCCTCGAATGTACAAGAACCTACAACTCAGTGGAACACATACCAAAAGATAAGCCTCCGAGAAACGAGCTTCCCAAAACGCCGAATCGAGATCCTAAGAGCGAGGATCCACGCATCGACACTCTACCGCAGATGAACGCAGCCTCGGGGAGGTCAAGACAACAGTACCAAGTATGTGAAATCAGAAAATATCAGAATGAAATCATACTAGTCTATATAAAGGTGAGACATGTATGATAACCAAACTACGCTCACAACATAAAAGCCATGTCCAAATGTGACTCACGCCTCAAGTCATCACTCAAATATAACTACGGGTCTTACGCCCACAACATCAATCATGTTCGTGATCACGGCCGCATGCCCTGACCAGACGGCAGGTAGACATGTCCATGATGCAACAATAATACCAATGCCCCACGGCCACATGCCCCGGAATTACTCACAGACACGCCCATGTGACATCAACAATAATATACCGTGATCAACCCCGCCGCACGCCACATGCCCCGAATTTACCTCGGTAGACATGTCCATGTAACCACAATAACAATATATCGTAATCAACCCGCCGCACGGCGCGATGCCCCTAATATCAGACGGCAGAGTATACGCCCACGTGACATCAACAACAAGACAAGAATCAAATGGAAACATACCCGTGGAATTCTCCATCACCGCCAAAGACGCCCAAGTAAGTTCTCAATAAGTCGACCTACTTCATCGAGAGACGCCAGAATACGTAAATACCACACTTGCACAACAAAGGCTATCATCACAAGCATAGGCAAGTTTCACAACAACAAACATAGGCAAGTTTCACAACAACAAGCATAGCAAGTTTCACACAACTCAAAGTACTTTCATTTTATGCCAAAGTCCGGTTTTTAACCCCAAAGTACTACATACTAAGTTCTTTAAAAGAGATCCATTACTTTTATAAAAGTCACCCTATACCCATAGTATTAGAATGACCAACCCACATTCCTTTTCAAAATCAAGTAACAACATTCTTTCCTAAGTTCCGCTTTGCCTAGTTTCAATTACTCAAGCTTCTCATTTTCAAATGCTCAAGTCACTTATTTTAGAAAGGTTTCATAACTCATAGTCTTAATCTCTTTTAAAACAATCGAGTAACATATGTCATATATGAGTAGTTTATTCTTTGTTTATAACGATCTTATTACAAAGAACATGATCTAGAAAATGTAATATCATTTTGTCTCATCTTAGCTTCTATGCATATGGAGGTTTCTACTGGTTTTAATACAACACATCATTATTCAATAAATTTTCCTTTATTAACGCTGCAATGGTCTGTCGATACACATTCTGATTCCCAAATCAAGAAACATTATCCCTTTAAAAACCAAGTACTCATTACTCACGAACGAGGTTTCACACAAACATCCACATTAAAACAAATAAGTTAAGTCTCTTATCTTATAAGATCAAGTCTCTTAACTTCTAACATCAAGAAACCATTTTCACTACATGCGTCGTTATAACTAACTTCCCATAAAGCTATTATAACACCCTATGTTTTAAACCAACCAAATCACTTAGCACACGTACGCCTACCGCACTACATAGTTCACAACAATCATGCTAGAAAAGATAGGAAGAGGTTCACATACCTCGCGACGATTTATCGACAATAAGTAAAACGCCCAAGTACTTTCAACCCGCGCCACTCCTAAGCCAAGTAGATCACGCCACACGTAGTACTCCACTCCTAAAATGGTCATGGTACTCTATCAAACCTTTCTTATCATCAAGACTTATACCAATAAAAAGCCCTCAAAATCTACGGAAATTTCGGCAGCACTTCCCCCGTTTATACTCAATGTTCCATCTTTTTCCAAGGCCCGAATAACCGTAATATATATACCATATATATATATAAGGAGTAATAATTAAACAACAGAAAGAAGCGGGATTACACGCCCAAACGGTAACGCGTTTACTATCACGCCCATAACAACAATAAGTAAAAGAAGGGGATTACGCGCCAACCCAGAACGCGTTTACTATCACGCTTCATAACAATACAATAATTAAAAAGGGATCACACGCCCAAACTAACGCGATTGAAAAATCTTCCTTAATGTAAATGTAACACAAATTCAATGTAAATACACCAAAGTAAATACGGCCCAAAGTAAATACCCAAAGTAAATACAAATTTAAGTTGGGGTCCTTGGCCAACTTTGTCCATTTTACTTATCCAAGTTACTCATTAGTCATCCAACTTATATTTCCATTCTTAATATAAGTTATTGTTACTTTGTTATTAGCTTCTTAGCAAGTAAGATACGCTTTTACCATTTTAATGGCAAACGGCCAACTTTTCTTTTAACAAGTTAACAAGATCCAACTCTTCCAAACTTACTCCATATATTATATAATCCATAATATACTTATAATATATGTATAACAACCAATTCACAAAGAGGTTTAAGTTCCACTACCTCAAATAGCCCAAAAATATCCAAGTTCTTAAAGTCGCCCAAGCAAGTCTTAGCTCCAAATCTTTACGCCCAATCCGCTACATAAGCAACCCATGTAAGCTCCTAACCAACTTCTCTTCAAGATTCAACTCCAAAAAGTGAAGAACACTTAGGGTTTCAAGATGACAACTTTCGCCAAGCATCCTTCAAGGCTGTGGTGTGAAATCTTTTCCAACTCTTGTACACAATCTTCCTAACACCTTGTGGAAGAACACTTGAGAGTTTAAGAATTGTTGGACAAATTTTGCTCAAGAAATGGGGCAAAACTTAGAGCTCTAGTCATGGAGTATGAGGGTTTTTCAAGTCTTCAAATGTCTAAGTGTGGAAGATTTCATCAACTAAGGGCGATATATATGACAACCAAGGATAGGATGAAGGCAAGTGTGTGGTTGAGATTGGGGACAAGTGTGGTGGGACCCACAAGCCACTTGTCCACACAAAATATCTAGCAAGACTGCCACTGTCTAGCTAATTTCGCCATGGCCACCAGGGGTGACACGTGTCGCCTCCTACTGGCCCAAAATATTTCATCTCCAAATATCCATAATGGCCAAAATCTCAAAACTAAGCTGTTCTCACAAAACCAGAATTTCACCCGTGGCCCCACGTGACCATTTCCTAAATAAAATTCCATAATTCTCAAATATTCTAAGAAGTCCGAATACCAAACTGGGAATCCAATTCCCCATTAACTAACCTTTTTCTTCACAAAACCTAAACTTTTCCGTCGAAAAATCACATCTTTCTTTCTTTCCAAAATTTCTGTCGTAATCTCGCACGTACATCCTCACCTATATACCCTGGAACTACGGGGTATAACAACAACTATTCCTCGACTTCAGATCTAGTCTCATCGTCCAGCCTCCTCCCGCTCCGACTGAGGGGGTGTATTAGCAATATTATAAAATATTCAGTATATATTTTATACTATTTAGTGTGTACAATTATGGTAGATATAAGATCCTTATGTATTAGGATTCCAAAGTGGATACACTATAAATAAATAAATATATATATATATATATATATATTAATGATAAAGACTCTTTAAGGGAGATTAATACAAATTTAACAAAAATGTTTATTTGGGTTGATTTAGACATGGGTTTAAATGCTACAATAAAAGGTTTTTATTAATACATAAATTAGTACTCTTTTCGTTTTAATTTAAGTATCTTATTTTTTTTATTGTCTTAAAAAGATATATTTGTCTATATTTAGTAAGTTTTGTAATGGTAAGGCAAGTTTAAGACCACATAATTTAAAAGAACTCATACATCTTTAATTTAAAATTACAAAATTAATTAATTAATTTTTTTTAAATTTTGTGTCAAGTCAAACTAAAATAATTATATTAAAACGGAGAAAATAACAGAAATGAAACAACAATTACAATAAAAAAAATCATCTCATCTGTAGCTAGCTTTATAAATATATATAGATTTTACTACCAAAGAACCTGCACGCAGTACTTGCTCTGGTGCAGATCGCTCGGGCATGCAGTGTTCGAGCTGCACCGCAGCATGAGTTCATTTCTTCTTTGTGAGGATGACTCGCAAGCACCAGACATCGCCTCCCACCTAGCCACTGAAGACTACGATTTACCTTACTCCACCAATCGTTCTGGCTGGAGTGCGCATGGCGATGATTTCATTTTGCTCCCAACATTTTACTACCAAAGAAATGGATAGGTGTCAGCTGTCCAATTAAATATCAAACGTTTTCCTGATTTGGTCCCACACGCCATTCTACTGTATTTGGTGAGTACGTGTACTTGTGGATGCTTCTTGAAACTGATTCAGCTAAGGCTTGACAAAATGATATTCCCTACATCCTAGTTTCCATCTTCCATAAATTCAGTCCACAACCAATTCTTTACTTCAATACAATCCATTCTTGACAATAAGCAATATTCTAACATCTCAGGCAATCATGACAGGCACACCAGAAGAAAATCAATCAAAAGCTCAAGAATCAGAGGCCCAAGTACCCTCTATTTCTGCTTCTTCCGATTCCCAAGCACCATATCCACCACCAGAAATGGATAGCCAGAAATGGGGCACCCACATCATGGGTCCGCCTGCAATCCCAACTTCTCATCCAGACAACCAAAAAGCTGCTTTATGGAGAGCTGAGGACCAGCGGGAAGAGTTCCGCCCCCAGCCTTACGTGTTTTATTCTCCAATTGACAGGCCGCCTAGCCACAACCCTCTTGATTCCGTTGTTAATATGTTCAATTCTTGGAGTAACAGAGCTGAGACCATCGCCCGCAACATCTGG
Organism: Przewalskia tangutica; assembly: GCA_029844215.1. Lineage (NCBI taxonomy): Eukaryota > Viridiplantae > Streptophyta > Magnoliopsida > Solanales > Solanaceae > Przewalskia > Przewalskia tangutica. The sequence continues at coordinate 84,563,710 of CM056735.1, read as the reverse complement.
CATAATCGTAAGTTAAACCCACATGTTTATTACTTACTCTATCTATTCCTATTTATATGACACATTTTTTTATTTGATAATTATTTAATTTTAAATTTTATATTTTACACGTAATAAAATAATCTATACCCATATAAATATTTTTGGCTTATTTCAGATCACAAAATTAATTTTTTTTCTTTATTTCTTAAACATCATGTCAAGTCTAACTACCTCACATAAATTGAGATGTTTCAATTTGTTTGTCTTAGTTTTACTGATTTGATTCGGAGTTGAAAAAAATAAAAAAAGATATTTTGTATTTGAAATATGTATAATATACGAAAATGTGATTTAAATATTGTGATTTTAAATATATCAGATACAAAGTTAGGGGTAAAGAGTTATAAACAATTTATTTTGATTATGAATTTAGGCGTGAAATTTTTAATTTTCTGATTTTTTTTTATATATTTAAGTATTATGTAAAAAAATAAATCCTATAAGTGACAATTCAAAATATTTAGCAGAGATGAAAAAATTACGGAATTTTTTTATTTGAATCTTGAAATTTGAAAGATATTGGAAAGTACTAAATATAAAAAATAATATTAATTTTAAACAAATAAAAAATAAAAGTAAGACAAACAAATCAAAATATTCAAAAGTTGCAAGTTTTGATACATGTGACTAATTATGGGACATGTTGTAGTGAAAACTGGACCATCAGTCTCAGAAGCGGCATGGGGAAAGCTTAATTTGACGGCAAAGGCGTTGACAGAGGGGGGATTTGAGCCACTTTACAAGCAGATTTTCCCTACGGATCCTAATGAGCAGCTCAAAAAGACATTTGCTTGTTATCTTTCCACAACAACTGGCCCTGTTGCTGGTACTCTCTATCTCTCATCTACTAAGGTTGCTTTTTGCAGCGATCGTCCCTTATCCTTCAGAGCTCCTTCTGGTCAGGAGGCCTGGAGCTACTACAAGGTAACACATCCAAATATATAGTACTTCCTCATTTTAAGCTATTTATCTAGTTTTGATTTGGTACAAAATTTTAAAAAGTAAAAAAAAAAAGAATCTTGCGGTGGTTAACTAAAGATATATAAAATGTATCAAATGCCTTTTAATCTTGTAATTTTCTGCTAATATTTCACGTGTTTCTATTTATGGTTCTTATGGAGCTACATTGCAACAAATCTTCTTTTTCTGCAGCATTGCAAGACAACATACCCGTGAAATCCCAGAGAGGTTTCTGGTTGGAAGTGATAAACCAGTAATACAAATGAAGCCAAAAAATCAATAAGAAAAGGACTATAATAACCAGCAAAATAATTGCTAGTAATAAGGTGGTAATTACATTTGATTACTGCTATTCACTAACAAGTGTTTTGAACTCGTGTGTGTGCAGGCAGCAATACCGTTGGCAAACATTGGGACTGTCAATCCAGTAGTGATGAGAGAGAATCCGCCAGAGAGGTATATTCAGATTGTTACAATCGATGGTCATGACTTCTGGTTCATGGGATTTGTCAATTTTGAGAAAGCAACGCATCATCTCCTTGAAACCTTGTCAAATTCTAGAGCCCAACCCTCTGTTGGACAAGAGAATGTGCCACAACCAGCTAGTAACTAGGAAGAAAGGCTTGTCATTATAGCTTATTAGTTTGCACTCTGTTTTTGTTTTCTCTATCTGTTTGTTCCCGCATTAGATTTATGTGCTTTAGCATTTCTTGTATGTTCCATTTATACATAGTTGGGAGTGTTTTGTTTGTTTTGATGCAAACTGCAACTATTCTTCATCTGAAATAGTCAACAGGGAAAAGGGTGAATTCTTGAATTTTCACAAGTGACACATTCAATATGGTATGTTGGAATTTAACTGAGAGCCTGAGAGGAGCAAAGAAGTTTCTCGTGCTGTCGTGCATGCAATATTCAGCATCTTAATTTCAGCTATTTTGGGTCTATGTTTGTACCCAGATTGAACTCAAAATACTACTTCCTCAGTCCAATTTAAGTTTCTTACTTCATTTTTTGTCTGTCCCAAAAAGAGTGTCTTTTCCTATATTTAGTAAGATGACAATTTTAACATAGTATATGATATTTTAAACTACAAGATTCAAAAGATATTTTAGTACATTACACAAATCTTTAATTTAAGATCACAAGTTTTTTTTTTTATTCTTAAACTTTGTGTCAAGTCAAACTAACACATTTAAAATAAGACGTAAATAGTAAATAACTATTTGACTAGACATGACATGGACAACTTTATAATTCATCAGATTAGCTTGATGGAACTCAAAATGAATCCGGTTGGTGCGAGCAGAAAGTATTATTGTTATTAGAACCCCATTATTTATAGTCCAAAGAGTTATATTCCAAAACTTCAGCACATTGGGTTGAGTTCCATGGCTGCTCTTGAATTTTCAGTTATAGAATTATAAACTCTACAATTCTATCCTTACGTTTTCAGTTAAATTTGATCTGTATCAAACGGATGATTATTGAACTCTGAAGCTCCAAGATCTATTGTAAGCATAACTTATGTTACATGAACTCGGCTTACGGATGTATTTAAGATTTTAAGTTCAGAAATATGCATATTTCGTTAAATGAATTTTGAAAAAGGTATCATACAACATAGCAATAATACTGAGATATGATGTTTGCATCTACCTTTTACAATCTTTTCCAATTACAGAAATCACAATCTACCTTTTTACCATCTTTTTTTTTTTGATAATCCAGGTCTCGGGGTGGCCTTCGTACCCTTATATCGCTAGTAGCTGCACAAGTACCGGTACTAACTAGGCTCCTGGAGGTGATGGGACCGGTCCTTCAGCACCCCATCACCAGGTAAATTGCGGGATGTGCACCCGTGATCAGTGTCTGCTTGCGTCCAACGGATCAATGCTACAAGGTCTGACCCCCTCACAGGACCTGTCTGGAGGGGATCGAACCCACACTGCAACATGCCCGCGTGGCTTTTAGCGCCCAGACTTTACCACAAGTATATGCCCCGGAGGACGATATCCGTCGAGTGAGGGATCGAACCTGCGACCTCTCTGTCACAAACTCAACCCTCTGCCAGCACACTGACCTTCCCGCCGACCTTCCCGGATACCTTTTTACCATCTTTATCTATACAAATAAATGTACATTCTTAGATTTTTTTCGCCTTGGTTATTCACAATCACAAGTAAATTTAACTTTTTCCAATTAAGATGTACATTTTTCCTCACTCCGACATGCACATCTAAAGTTATACTATCCAACAGAGGAATGCAACATAAAAAAGCTAACCTTTAGAAGCATCAATGACTTTCTTTTGAGCCAAGAGTCTATTGAAAATAACCTCTCTACCCCACAAAGGTAGAGTTAAGGTCTGCATAAATCCTATTCTCTTCAGACTCACAAAGGTAGAGTTAAGGTCTGTATAAGTCCTATCCTCTTCAGACTCACAAAGGTAGAGTTAAGGTCTGCATAAATCATATCCTCTTCAGACTCCAGCTGTGGGATTGCACTTAGTATGTTGTTGTTAGAAGCATCAATGAGTTAAAAAGTTCTGCATAACTACAGACTTAGTTATGTGTAATAGTTCTAAGCAGAATATTATTTTAGCACACAGTCCGTTACCTATATGGAGGATGCCCCTCCATGTGATTCACCAAACTGTTATCCATTCTTCAATCCATGCACCTGCTGCCATTGTCCATACAAAATGGGACACAACTGAAAGCGCTAAGGAAGCAATTCTTGTTGAATTTGACTATAATGAAGGAAACATTACCAAATGGTTACGATTCATCCTAAGAGATGAAATACTACCAGTGCAGCTCATCGACGAAATGCCACTGACTCTTCCAAAAAGAAAGGAGATGGAAATCGGTTCCTTCTACTGAACCAGATAAAGAGCGTCAAGTAAAGAACGCCAGAAAATCCAACAAAATCATAATGAAATGGTTGAAAGTATATGTATGTCCTAAAGACAATCTCTATTAGGACACAATGTACTTTATACACATTCGTATTTATATTAATGATAATTAATACTATGACAATTTGCATTTGTTGAATTATTAGTTAATTGTTTATAATATTTTATAAATGCATCCCTAGAGGTTACATGTTTATCAATGATGTGAGAATTAATGTTATAACGTAACTCTTAAATTACCTCGACTAATGATCATCGAAAGTGGAATAGCGATGATATGCGATATGTCGACATGTGGTCTGCATCATATCCTTAGGGGATGTAGTATGTCTCACTTGCTATGAGTTATGACAACTCATGATGAACACATGTATACTTGTTGAAGTATTGGTATGCCCTGCTGATTTACTATTTTGTTATATGTCTATAATGTCATCGGCGTGTGGGAGATAAAAGTCCTTAGACTTGAGGTCAATATCATCTTGTTTACGGAGTAATGTACTTTGATCACGTCCTAAGCTCAAATGCCTTATAGGTTGAGACACGACTTATTTTGGGTGCATTACTAAGTAGATTAAAGGTGATATGTGAGCCAAGATTAGGATTCATTCCTTGAATACATATTCGAGTGAACACTCAGATACTCATATGGTATTAGGTTGACTAAGTCATCGTTAACGAATGGACATGCCCGTGATACGGTCTGTTGTCAACTAATATAGATGAGTTATAATAATCAAGCCATTTGGATAGACACTTGACAGATCCTAAGCTTGATTGAGTATGTCATAAATGAAAGGATTTTATCTTCTCACATATAGGTTCAGTTCACATATTTTGTGTAGCTAAACTTTACATATTGGGTTCGTCTTCCGGTGCAGTCTAGGAGTTCCGTGAAGATCCTAATGTAATTAGTGACGATATGTAAAGGCCTGAAGGGTAACACTAAGTCAAATGTTCCGTCGATTGAATGATGTAATTAGAAGGAGATTATACATATATGTTCGGTTGATGACCAAGACATTAGAAATGGGAAATGGCTGAAAATCGATAGGATCCGCAAAGCGTTTTGATTTAGGATCGCGTTCCAAACAGCACGCATCAAGGTCACGACCCGACCGGGCGCGACTAGTACCTTCCGGTACCGCCGTATATGTCGAGAATAGCAATAAACATACATAAAACAAATCAGAGGTAAACATCACTAGCAGTCGATAAGGCCGCTTTCATAAAATAACTTAACCGATAGTGAAACAAGACAACTTTATTCTTACACCAAACCACAAACGTGACTACGCACTTCTAGAATAACAACCGTGGACGGGGCCCCGCCATACCCCGAATGTACAAAAGTCTATAACCTCGTGGAATCATACCAAAAGACAAAGCCTCCGGAGGACGGAGCTTTCCAGAAATGAACAGTGATCCTAAGAGCGGACCAGAAGTTACGATCTCGACTGCAGATTTAACGCACTTCAAGGAGGTCGCATAACAGTACCAAGTGTGTGAAATCAAAATATCAGAATGAAATCATAAGTCCGAAAATAAGTTCGGGTCATGGATGAAATCAACTTACCTTTTATCGTGCCTTACTAACAACGAGTAACAAGCATATGTATATAGTAATCGCATAAAAATAGGAGGCTCGTGATCAAAACAGGTCCTCGCCTGCAGTAGATCAATAAGCAATCCTACTCGGGACTATTTCATCCGCACGGGTCTCGTGAACCGCACGAGGTATTCCTCGTGATAGTCAGACTACCGCACGGGACTATTTCACCCGCATAAGCCCATAAGGACTCGCATGAGGTATTCCTCGCATCGTGGGTAGCAAGTCCACGGAATGTGGTATAACGATCTGGGACTTACCCTCGATATACTCTACCCCGGGATGGTATAACGATCTTGGGATCAGACTTCCGGATATACTCTTATACTGGAGCGGATGGTATAACGATCTGGGGCTTGCCGCCGGATATACTCTTATATCGTGCAGATGGTATAACGATCTCTGATCCGCCTCGATATACTCTTACATCAAGCGGATGGTATGACGATCTTGGGCCGCCCTCGACATACTCTTACACCGGGAGGTGGTATGACGATCTGGGGCTTGCCTCGGACATACTCTACCCCGAGTAGGTATAACGATCTTGGGGCTTGCCTCGGATATACTCTACCCTAGCTCAAATCATATCATATCATAATCATAAATAAGTTAAGAAACTTATAACTTCTTATTAGTCTTGTTCATATACCCTCTCATTTTAGTTAAGGCACTTAATCATATCTTTAATAAAAGAAAACCGGGAATTTAACCCAAAGTACTACATACTTCAACTCTTTCAAAAGTGACTCTTTTCATGTATAAAACCTTTGGGCAATTGATGCCTTAAAATCAATTTGCCTTTCATAAATCAAATCATTTGTCCTTGCTTATCTTACTTAGAGTAAATCTCTTCTTGTTATCCTTTCATAAAGCTAATATAACTAACTTCCCATAAAGCCGTTATACTATCTTTATACTTTAGAAATTAAGACCTTCTTATCCTTTCACAAGGCCGTTATAACTAACTTCCCATAAAGCCGTTATAACTCCTTATAAACCATTTTGTTCTTTTACAAACCAAGAGGCTTATACTTCAAACAATTCTACACAACTTCCAAAAATACTTCAAGCCACTTATCTTTAGAATAATTCAATACTCAATACTTTCACACCAAGTACTCTATACTTTTGTAAAATCATACTTTTCCCTTAACCAAGCGACTTATACTTCTCAAAACGAAACAAGACTTTAAATATACTTAAACAACAAAGAATACTAAATCTCAGACGCTCACCGTACTACATAGATACAAATACTCATGCTCAAAGGATAGGAAAGCTTCACATACCTTTTGATCAATCCACTTGCTAAGTCCAAACTACCGCAAGTAATATGTCAACCTAAAATAACCATGATACGTTTATTAACCCCTAATTTCAATGTAGAATAATCTAAACTCAAAGCCACTAAATTCTATGGAAAATTGGGCAGCATTTCCTTTGTTTCTACTCACTTTGCCACCTTTCTCAAGGCCGAATTTATCATCCAAACACCACATTTAAGGTTCAACAATCCAACATTTTAAAGGGATTACACACCCAAATACCAATTCTCGCCCATAAGTTTACAACAATTCACTTAACAATTCTAAGGTAGTTTTAGGCTACAACATGCTCATAATCTCCTCTTAACCCATTTTTCATATCCAAACCACATTTCTAGCATGCAATGATTCTAAGAGCATTATTCACTACCACAAGTTCTTTCTTCTTAACATGCAACACTATAAACTAAATCTAAAGGAAGAATCATTACCTTAAAGTTTTAGCCAAGCTTATTCCAACACTCGCTAGCCTTTCCTCCAAGAATACCACCACAATAACACTTTTAAGTTAGCCACCAACTTCCTTCTTGCCCTTAATTTCAGATTTTCCTTAGGCTAAGAATTTCTCTTGGGGTTCTGTAGAGAGGTGAAAGTTTGAGGAGGGAGCAATTGAGAGAGAGAGAGAGAAGATGAAAGATAGAAAATGACCAAGTCTTGGTCAATATATGGCATGCAATGTAAAATCAGATGGGGGACACTTGTCACCCTCCCATGGTCTCTTTAAAACAAAAATCAGATTTTTCTAAGTTTTTCCGCCCAAAATCCGCCGGGCCACGGCCATGGCCACGGGCTGAAACCTCCGCAGCCTTCTTCGATCTTTCGCGCGCTGCCTCGCTATTCCGGCCATGGCTACTGCAACTTCAGCGACTTCGAACTTTAGCGCCGCGTCAGATCCGGCGCCATGCCGCCGCTTTAGTCCAAACACGTTTCGTCCGATCGCACTGAACTTGCAACTCTCATAACTTGCTACTCCGACGTCCTATCGACGAACGGTTGGTTGCGTTGGAATCCAGACTCAACGAACTACGCCCCAGGCCTTTGAAACACTTATGAACTCTCAATGTACCGGGTCATAACCCGCCTTAAAGTTGACTAAAACCCGTCCGAACAATCCACAACCTATCTTACGAAAATTTTAAGTCTTACTCCCTTTCGCACGCCTCACGCGATGACTGAACTACGGGTGTAACATTCTCCTCTTAGAAACATTCGTCCCCGAATGTTCTTTTAGAGCCAATCTACTATTCCTCGGTACATCCTCGTACTATATACTAATGGAACTTCATTATGCCACACATGGTCCTAAGATATCATACACACATATCCACTCATCACTATCACACAAGACAACAGACCCCAAGGGTGCACTAACGCTATCTTACTTCTTTTCAAGGCCTAAAAGGATTCTCTTATCGTACTTCCAACCTACTGCTATCATACATACATAACCTTAATATCATCCACTCATGGCATTCCATCATACAACAATCCTATCATGCATACTAATCTCTAAAGGGTCAAAGGTATACCTGACGTCATATAGGCGGGTCAAAGGACCGCTAAAACTGGGAACTGCTATAAAAAGAATACGTCAGAGGGAGTCCAACTTATAACACAGCTCTAAGGCACGATCTCAGAGAGAGAAGAATGGAAACCAATCCTAAATATCTCGCACCTCACGATTATAGATGTGGTGCACGACACACCGATAATCAAGACTTACTAGACACGTGCTCAGACACTTTCCGAGGACTAATCGCTCGATACCACTTTTGTCACGACCGACCCTCGGTCGCGACTAGTACCTCTTCCGGTACCGCCAGTATATGTCGAGAATAGCAATGAACATACATAAAACAAATCAGTATAAGGTAAACATCACTAGAAGCCGATAAGGCCGCTTTCATAAAATAACTTAACCGATAGTGAAACAAGACAACTTTATTCTTACACCTCAAACCACAAACGTGACTACAAACCTCAGAATAACAATCGTATGACAGGCCCCGCCATACCCCGAATGCATAAAAGTCTATAACCTCAGGGAATCATACCAAAAAGACAATGCCTCCGGCGGGATGGAGCTTTCCAGCAAATGAACAGTGATCCTAAGTGTGCGGACCAGCAAGTTACGTATCTCGACCGCAGATTTAACGCAGCCCCGGGCGAGGTCGATAACAGTACCAAGTGTGTGAAATCAAAATATCAGAATGAAATCATAAGTCTGAAAATAAGCTGGGGTCATGGATGAAATCAACTTACCTTTTACTGTGCCTTACTAACAATGAGAGTAACAAGCATATGTATATAGTACTGCATAAAAAATAGGAGGCTCGTGATCAAAACAGGGTCCCTCGCCCGTAGTATCAATAAGCAATCCTACTCCTGGGACTATTTCACCCGCATGGGTCTCTTAGAACAGCATGAGGTATTCCTCGATAGTCAGACTACCGCATGGGACTATTTCACCCGCATAAGCCCATAAGGACTCGCATGAGGTATTCCTCGCATCGTGGGTAGCAAGTCCACGGAACAGGTGGTATAACGATCTTGGGGACTTACCCCTCAGATATACTCTTACCCTGAAGCAGATGGTATAACGATCTTGGGATCAGACTTCGTGATATACTCTTATACTTCGAGCAGATGGTATAACGATCTTGGGCTTGCCCGCCGGATATACTCTTATACTGGTGCAGATGGTATAACGATCTCGGATCTGCCCCTCAGATATACTCTTACACTGAAGCAGATGGTATAACGATCTTGGGGCCGCCTCGCATACTCTTACACCGGGCGAGGTGGTATGACGATCTGGGCTTGCCTCGACATACTCTTACTCGGAGTAGTGGTATAACGATCTGGGGCTTGCCCTCGATATACTCTTACCCTAGCTCAAATCGTATCATATCATAATCATAAATAAGTTAAAAACTTATAACTTCTTATTAGTCTTGTTCATATACCCTCTCATTTTAGTTAAGGCACTTAATCATATCTTTAATAAAAGAAAACTGAATTTAACCCAAAGTACTACATACTTCAACTCTTTCAAAAGTGACTCTTTTCATGTATAAAACCTTTGGGCAATTGATGCCTTAAAATCAATTTGCCTTTCATAAATCAAATCATTTGTCCTGCTTATCTTACTTAGAGTAAATCTCTTCTTGTTATCCTTTCATAAAGCTAATATAACTAACTTCCCATAAAGCCGTTATACTATCTTTATACTTTAGAAATTAAGACCTTCTTATCCTTTCACAAGGCCGTTATAACTAACTTCCCATAAAGCCGTTATAACTCCTTATAAACCATTTTGTTCTTTTACAAACCAAGAGGCTTATACTTCAAACAATTCTACACAACTTCCAAAAATACTTCAAGCCACTTATCTTTAGAATAATTCAATACTCAATACTTTCACACCAAGTACTCTATACTTTTGTAAAATCATACTTTTCCCTTAACCAAGGGACTTATACTTCTCAAAACGAAACAAGTCTTTATATATACTTAAACAAGTAAGAATACTAAATCTTGTTAGTCTACAGTACTACATAGATACAAATACTCATGCTCAAAGGATAGGAAAGCTTCACATACCTTTTTGATCAATCCACTTGCTAAGTCCAAACTACCGCAAGTAATATGTCAACCTAAAATAACCATGATACGTTTATTAACCCCTAATTTCAATGTAGAATAATCTAAACTCAAAGCCACTAAATTCTATGGAAAATGGCAAGATTTCCTTTGTTTCTACTCAATTTCCCAACTTAATCAAGGCCGAATATAACATACAAACAACAAATTTAAGCTTCAACAATCCAACATTTTAAAGGGATTACACACCCAAATACCAATTCGCCCCATAAGTTTACAACAATTCACTTAACAATTCTAAGGTAGTTTTTAGGCTACAACATGCTCATAATCTCCTCTTAACCCATTTTTCATATCCAAACCACATTTCTAGCATGCAATGATTCTAAGAGCATTATTCACTACCACAAGTTCTTTCTTCTTAACATGCAACACTATAAACTAAATCTAAAGGAAGAATCATTACCTTAAAGTTTTAGCCAAGCTTATTCCAACACCTTGCTAGCCTTTCCTCCAAGAATACCACCACAATAACACTTTTAAGTTAGCCACCAACTTCCTTCTTGCCCTTAATTTCAGATTTTCCTTAGGCTAAGAATTTCTCTTGGGGTTCTAGAGAATTTGGAAGTTTAGGGAGAAGGGGAGCAATTTGAGAGAGAGAGAGAGAAGATGAAAGATAGAAAATGACCAAGTCTTGGTCAATATATGGCATGCAATGTAAAATCAGATGGGGACACTTGTCACCCTCCCATGGTCTCTTTTAAAACAAAATCGACTTTTCTAAGTTTTTCCGCCCAAAAATCCCGTGCTGCCGGCCATACACAATGAAACCTCCGCAGCTTCTTCGATCTTTCGGCGCGACCCTGCTATTTCCGGCCATGGCTACGCTGCAACTTCAGCGACCCTTCAGAACTTTAGGCGCCGCCCTCGCATCCGCGCCGCGTCGCCGCTTTAGTCCAAACACGCTGTCCGATCACAAGATCGAACTTGCAACTCTCATAACTTGCTACCCGACGCCCTATCGATTTAGCGGTTGGTTGCGTTGGAATCCAGACTCAACGAACTACGCCCCAGGCCTTTGAAACACTTATGAACTCTCAATGTACCGGGTCATAACCCGCCTTAAAGTTGACTAAAACCCGTCCGGAACAATCCGTCAACCTATCTTCTGAAAATTTTAAGTCTTACTCCCTTTCGTACGCCCTCATGCGCATGACCTGAACTACGGGGTGTAACACCGCGGTGCCACTTACTTTGGGCTGCGGTGCCTAGCCGATTTCGGGCGGTCCAAATTTTAGTCAGTCCGAGGTTTAGCTGTGCCCGGCCCACAGAAACCCTAAAGCATATGTTTACAATTATAAATAGAGGGCTTACCTCCCATTCCAAATACACCAAACCTAAGAGAGGTAAATCTCTTCTAAAGCTCTGTCAGAATCCCTAACATTCCTGACTTAGCAAATTACATCACAGTTTCAGAACATACAAATCGAGGGACTTTTGCGTGTGCACCCTCGGACTACACAAAGCATCGAGAATCAACTGCTTGGTTGATTGCTAAAATAAATGTAAGTATTCTGTCGAGGTATTACATTATACTATGTGCTTTGTATTTTTCATTACTTATCATACTGCAGTTCGACCGTCGTCGGATTTGAAACATAAATTTTTAAATTCCGCTGCGTGTACGAACCCGACGTAAACACCGACAGTGGTATCAGAGCCTGGGCTGTTTCATGTGATTTATAGTGAAAATTAATGATAATATGAGTTAGGATTTGTTTAGATCTATATTTTATATTGTTAAAAGCTTTAAACTCTAAATCTTTAGAACACATGGTCCTTGTGACCAAATCTGTTAATGCAATTATGTATTCGAACAAGTCAATCTAAAATATAACTCTTCTAAGTTGAAATGCGTTATCCGCTAAAGATGGTGCATCAAACGAAGAACGAGAAGAAAATTGGATTTGATGGTCGATGAACATGTTGTTTTAATGGTGATGGTAATACAAGTGATATATCTGGAAGATCTGGCCTTAAATCAGTTTTAGGGGTTCGGAAATTTGGATTTTGTAATTCTGGAGGAGAGGCACCGCGGTTCTATGATGGAGCACCGCGGTGCCTGCTAGGGTTTTTTGGCGGCGCCGGAATTCCACAATTGAAACACCGCGGTGCTACCTGGGATGAAGCGGCAGGCACCGCGGTCCGTTTCACGGAGCCGCGTGGTGCTCATCCAGAAGCTTAAAATTAATTTTCGGACAATCTGCCTTCAAGGCACCGCGGTTCCACCTGTTAGGACCGCAGTGTCTGTGACGATAATTATGAGGCACCGCGAGGTCACTTGTTAGGACCGCAGTGCTAATTAATTTTCAGATTCCAGTGGCTTACTGCCTCGAGGCACCGCGGTGCTGACGATGTTTTAGAAAAAAATTGAAAATCAGAAACAGAGACTTAAAAGTTTCAGATTCTGAATCTGAGGTTTTAGAAGTTCCAGTTTCTGAAAATAAAGTTTTGAATCAAACAGATTTGGTCCTTTCGGGCAAATCTGTAATTAAATAAAGTTTTATGAAAGTTGATTTAGGTTATATAAATTGCAAACAGGTCCCAAAAGTTTAAAAATATTTTCTGAAGTTTAGAATTGCATTTTTATGAATTTATAAGGGTTCAGAATTGAATTTTAAATTCTTAAGGGACTAAAGTGTAAATTATGAAAATTTACAGAAATCCCAAAAATCTGTATTTAGGGACTGTTTGACATTTACATAGATTATAGAGTTTAGACAAATAGACTCATAATTATCATTAATATTATATTATTGAATAATATACAAATGTGCTAAATGTGATGCATTTAAATTATTAGCATAGTGTCCGCAATTATTGTCTGGGTAGGCGGAGCCCAGTAATTATTTAATTTCAAATGACCGCTATAACTGTCTGGGTAGACAACGCCCAGTATGTGATTAAAACCATCTTTTATCATGCCTATTGGGTTTGATGATTTTCCATCTAATTGTGTTTAGATATTGCATGATAGGATGTCATATGATGTATGACTTGATTGTTGAGCTTGAATGAATCCCCAAAAATTGAAAATGTTCCCCAAACATTAAATACAAGTCTAATTATAACGTATCGTCCATTATAATTGTTAGGGTGCTAAAGTCCGCTTGACAAGCTTCGAAAGGTGTTTCGCTTTCTCGTAAGTAGTTCTGTAAACTGCTTCGGAGAATCGATTAGGTGTTTGACCTATAATTATAGAAGTGCTTCTGAGAAACAGAAACAGTTTCTTGTTTGACCAACATTTATGCAAATTTACTAGAATATTATTTTTAATAGATTTAAATCTATTTAAAATATTCTTTTCTATCATATGTTTCTAAAAATTAGTATATCTTTATAATTTAATAATTTTAAAAAAATTATTTAATTGCAACATTTAATCAAAAAATAATATTATATTGTACATAAGAAATGTAACGACAATATGATAGTCAATGACTCAAATATGTCCAAACCTACCCCCGACCTACCCACACCTACCCCCACCCCATCCTCAAATTTCTATGTCATATATTTTTTACTTTTATAAAAAATATGATTTTTTTTCTTCCCCCCCCCCCCCTTACCCCGCCCTATCTCCAACCCCACCCCATTGCCCTATCCCATCCTCAAATTTCTATTTCATATTTTTTGTTACTTTTATAAAAAAAATGTTTTTTTTTCTTACCCCCACCCTACCCCGCCCTACCCATATTCCTAAATTTCTATTTTATATGGGGATATTATATGAGATTAAAAGGAATTTTGTGAAAAGAAAATGGTAAATGAGTCCAAAAAAAATTCAATGAATGAGCAAAAAGGATTTCTCGAGAAGCACCAAATTGGTATTTCTGCTTCTCTTCCCATCTAGAAACACTTTTTGGCTTCTGAAAAAAATGTTTCTACTTCTGGAAAGAGGGTGTTTGGCCAAAGAAGTGTTTCTGAGAAACAGAAACACTTCCAGAAGCTTGGCCAAACACCACCTAAGTCCTTTTCGGCGATAAAGATATTTATGCCAAAGCATTTGCTCTAGGTCTAAGAGGACCAATGCCCTTTCATAGATGTGTTAAAATGAAAGTGGATAATAAACTTTTGTAGGTATTTACACAAAAGTGTTTGCTTGCAAAGACTAAATTTACTTAGGTATTTAAACGCAGTCGTGTAATGGGGTTGACTTGTTTAGATGAATCTTGGCGCCAAAGTGTCGGACTAGTCTAAAGACGTAAGATTTAAATGAAAGATATTTAATCAAACCAAGAGTTGTAGAGTTGATTTACAATTGGTTGAGGAACTACCAAAGTGTGCTATTGAAGTTATCAGCCAAAGCAAACGCGGATATATCATATGTTTGGATCTTGACCCATTATGACCTTTATATTAATTTAGGTCTGTATTCAACCTTGGGGTCGTAGAAGTATGCAAAATAGTGGAAGCTAATTTAAAACAAAAGACCATGTTAAAATTAGCAAATTATGAATGTGTATAAATTATTGGAAGAATGAATTATTGATTGCATTTTTTCCTATTCTATCTATTATCTTCAGATCTTCAGAAATGTCAAACTTTTCGTTGAAAATGCTTATGGAGTCCAACAAATTTACTGGACCCAACTTCATTAACTGGCTTAGAAATGTCAGAATTGTCCTGAGACAAGAAGAAATTGAGTATACTTTGGACAAAGTGTTCCCCACCGCTCCAGCGGAAGATTCTGCAGAGTATGCAACCTTCGACAAGGTTGCTTACCAGAAACATTATAAGGATGCCACCTCAACTCAATGCCTAATATTGTCTTCTATGTCACAACCATTGCAAAGACAACATGAAACTATGGGGCCCAACGAAATGTTAGCCCATTTGAAGAGTCTTTATGATTCGCAGAGTCAGACAATGGAGTATGACCTGCTCATAGAACTCTTCAAGTGTAGGCTAAATGAAGGGGGTCAAGTTTCACCTCATGTGTTGAGGATTATTGAGAGGTTGGCCGCCATTGACATAAAGTTTCATGATAGAATCTCCACCACCCTCATCCTGCACTCACTTCCTAAATAGTTTGAGAGTTTCATTGTCAATTACAATATGAATGGAACTAAAGCGACATTGTCGGAGTTACATAATATGTTGAAAACTTTTGAATTTTCGACCTCAAAGACCAAGCCTATTCTGATGGCTGGCTCCTCTAGTCACCCCAAACCGAAAGGTAAGGGACAACAGAAGGGGAAGGGAAACACTGTTGCTCCGGCAGCAGCGATGAAGCCCAAGGGAGGGGCGAAGAAGAAGAAACTGCTGGCATCAGATGTTTGCATGAATTGCAACAGGAAGGGGCATTGGAGAAAAGATTGCACTGCTCCAGGTGGAGGAATGACACCAGGTGATAATGTGAAAGGTATGTTTGTAATTGAAATTAATCTATCTATAAATGATTCTCATTCCTGGATACTTGATACCGCTTGTGGCTCACACATTTGTACAAATGTGCAAGGGCTAACTGATAGCAGGAAGGTCGGGCCTCGCAAGTGGACCTACGCGTCGGAAATGGAACACGAGTTGGTGCTGAGCGGTGAGAACTTATAGGATAGATTTGCCTTCTGGAAAGTTCTAATATTGAACAATTGTTTTTATGTTCCTTCTTTGACAAGGAATATTATTTCCATTCATGTACTTGATTCAGAGGGTTTTTCCTCAAACATGTCTAATGACAATATGATTTTGACTTTAGATAATGTTGTGTATGGAATTGCGCCTCTAGTGAATGGCTTGTATACATTAAACTGCCACAGTGAAATTTTCAATGTACAAAATAAAAGGGCTAAGTTAAATGAAAGAAATTCTACCTACTTGTGGCATTGCAGACTTGGTCATATCAATCAAACAAGGATAGAACGGTTGAGGAAATTAAATTACCTCGAACCATTTGACTTACAATCTTATGGTAACTGTGAATCTTGTTTGAAAGGTAAGATGACCATTAAACCTCTTTCTAAAAGGGGATCCGTGCCAAGGAGGTGCTTGAGTTGGTACATACAGATGTATGTGGACCATTTCTGACTCAAGCTAGAGAAAGTTTCTTGTACTTCATCACTTTTACAGATGACTTATCAAGGTTTGGATATGTGTATTTTATGAGACACAAATACGAGGCTTTTGAAAAGTTTAAGGAGTTTAAGTGTGAAGTTGAGAAACAACTCTCAAAGAGTATCAAGACTCTCCGATCTGATCGTGGGGGTGAATACTTAAGTAAAGAATTTCTTGACTACTTAAAGCTTCATGGAGTTCATTCCGAATGGACACCTCCTGGAACACCACAGATGAATGGTGTTGCCGAGAGGAGAAACCGAACCTTGCTTGACATGGTTCGTTCCATAATGAGCTTTTCAGCTCTTCCTACAAACCTTTGGGGATATGCTATTTTGACCTCCATATATGTTCTAAACAGAGTTTCATCTAAATCAGTTGAAAAGACACTATATGAGGTATGATGTGGTAAAAAACCATCACTTAGACACATGAGACTCTGGAGGTGTCCTGCATATGTCAAGAAGTTGATCACTGATAAGTTGGAATCTAAAAGTAAGAAATGTTACTTTGTTGGGTATCCAAAGAAAACTAAGAGATACTATTTTTATCTTCATGGAGAACATAATATATTTGTTTCTAGGAACGCAACTTTCCTTGAAGATGAATATGTCTACAAGGATGAGAGTTGCATGGAGATAGAACTTGAAGAAATTCAAGAACAAGGTAACAAAGAGGTTGAATCCTTGCCCGATGATGAAGGCAAGAATTCAGTGGGAGCTTTAGGCGAAGATTGGGTATTTAGGGTACCCCCTTCGGCCAGTGGGAGTGCTACGAGGAGTAATGCAGAAATGCAAGATCTTCCGGCACAGACCTTGGGAGCAAGTGCACCAGTTGCATTTCCTCCTATTCAGGAAAGACATGAAAATAATATTCCTGAAAGCTCTAATGTTGGTGGATCGACCAGCGCACAAGAACCTTTTCACAGTCAGAACATACCTGTAGCAAACTGCAAGACAATCAACTCCGTAGGTCTACTAGATCTCATCGTCCTCCGGAAATACTAAATCTACTTGTGGAAACACAAAATGATCTAGATATTCCAGATGATGACGAGCCTAGAACCTATAACAAAGCAATGCTAGACATTGATTCAAAAAGATGACAAGAAGCCATGAAATTCGAAATGGAATCTATGTATATAAATAAAGTGTGGAACTTGGTTGATTTGCCAAATGGGGTTAAACCCATAGGATGCAAATGAGTCTTCAAGAAGAAGATTGATGTATCTGGCA
Organism: Przewalskia tangutica; assembly: GCA_029844215.1. Taxonomy (NCBI): domain Eukaryota; kingdom Viridiplantae; phylum Streptophyta; class Magnoliopsida; order Solanales; family Solanaceae; genus Przewalskia; species Przewalskia tangutica. The sequence goes on along the minus strand of CM056735.1, from coordinate 84,545,905 downwards.
AGGTTCAGACTTATAAAGCTAGACTAGTGGCTAAAACGTTTTACTCAGCGTCCTGGTGTGGAATATGATGAAACCTTTTCACCGGTGGCTAAGATAAAGTCTATTCGGATTTTGCTTGCTATAACTGCACATTATGATTATGACATTTGGCAGATAGACGTCAAAATTGCATTCCTCAATGGTAATATAATTGAGGAAGTGTATATGAAACAACCCGAGGGTTTTTCATGTGAGTCCAAACCAAATGTTATGTGCAGGCTACATAAATCCATTTATGGACTTAAGCAAGCCTCTAGGAGTTGGAACATTTGCTTTGACAATGCTATCGAATCTTTTGATTTAGTCAGAAACAAAGAGGATCCATGTGCTTATTTCAAATGCAAGGATGAGGGTATTGTCTTCATTATTATATATGTTGATTACATATTGATAATGGGAGATAATAATACCCTTATGCAGTCAGTTAAGGATTGGTTGTCCAAGACCTTCATGATGAAGGATTTAGGTGAAGCCTGCTACATTCTGGGAATTAGGATCTATAGAGATAAACCTAATAGATTGTTGGGTTTGTCATAGTCAGTCTACATAGAAAAAGTACTTAGACACTTTTCAATGGAGAATTCCAAGAAAGACGGTCTTCCGATGGGTTAATGCATCAAGTTATCAAAGAAGGGTTGCCCTTCTAATGCTATTGAACTTGAGTGCATGAAGATGATCCCATATGATTAGGCTATAGGATCGATCATGTATGTCATGACCTGTACTAGGCCAGATGTGGCCTTTGCACTTAGTATGACCTGCAAGTTCCAGCAGAATCCTGGTGAGGAACACTGGAAAGCAGTCAAGTGTATTCTCAAGTACCTTAGACGTACTAAAGATTACTTCTTAGTCTATAGTGGAGTTGATGAGCTGGTTGCCACTGGGTATACCGATGCTAGTTTCCAGACAGATGTTGATGATATAAAATCTCAGTCTGGTTACACTTTCATTTTCAGGGGAGGAGCAGTGAGCTGGAAGAATTCCAAACAAAGCTACTATCGCAGACTGACTCATCAAGTGGAGTATATTCTTTGGATCGGAAGCTGCTAAAGAAGCTGTCGCGATTTCTGAGTTCCTGAAGGAACTAGGGGTTGTTTCGAGTGCTAGTTGTCTAATAACCATTTATTGTGACAACGCTGGTGCCATTGTACAGGCAAAAAAACCAAGATCAATAAACAGAAACTAACATGTACCGATGAAGTACCACATCCTGAGATAGATGGTGAAAGCTGAAAATATCAAGATAGATTATATTCCCACAGACAATAATCTAGCAGACGCGTTTACTAAACCATTAAGCTTGGTGAAGCATAATGGTCATTTTGAGAACATGGGTATTAGATATGTTAGTGATTGGCTCTAGGCCAAGTGAGATATTGAAAATATATGTATGTGCTAGAGAAAATCTGTATTAGAACACAATGTACTTTATACACATTCGGATTTATATTAATGATAATTAATATTATGGCAATTTATATTTGTTGAATTATTAATTGATTGTTTATAATATTCTATAAATGCATCCCTAGAGGTTACATGTTTATTAATGATGTGAGAATTAATGTTATAACGTAACTCTTAAATTACCTCGACTAATGATCATCGAAATTGGGATATCGATGAAATGCGATATGTCGACATGTGGTCTGCATCATATCCTTAGGGGATGTAGTATGTCTCACTTGCTACGAGTTATGGCAACTCATGATGGACACATGGATAATTGTTGAAGTATTGATATGCCTTGTTGATGTACTGTTTTGTTATATGTCTATAATGTCATCGCGTGTGGGAGATAAAAGTCCTTAGACTTGAGTTCAATATCATCTTGTTTACAAAGTAATGTACTTTGATCATGTCCTAAGCTCAAATGCCTTATAGGTTGAGACACGACTTGTTTTGGGTGTATTACGAAGTAGATTAAAGGTGATATGTGAGCTAAGATTAGGATTCATTCCTTGAATACATATTCGAGTGAACACTCAGATACTCATATGGTATTAGGTTGACTAAGTCATTGGCCAATGCAATGGACATGTCTGTGACATGGTCCTGTTTTCAACTAATATAGATGAGTTATAATAATCATGCCATTTGGATAAACACTTGACATATCCTAATCTTGATTGTGTGTTTCATGAATGAAAGGATTTTATCTTCTCACATATAGGTTCAGTTCACATATTTTGTGTAGCTAAACTTTACATATTGAGTTCGTCTTCCGACACAGTCTAGGAGTTTCTTGAAGATTCTAATGTAATTAGTGATGATATGTAAAGGCCTGAAGAGTAACACTAAGTCAGATGTTCCGTCGATTGAAGAATGTAATTAGAAGGAGATATATACCTTTATGTTCGGTTGATGACCGGGACATTAGAAATGGGAAATGGCTGAAAATTGGGATAGGACCGCGGTGCCTTTGATTTAGGACCGCGGTTCCGAAAACAGGCACAGGCACCGCGGTGCCACTTACTTTGGGCCGCGGTGCCTAGCCGATTTCGGGCGGTCCGAATTTTAGTCAGTCCGAGGTTTAGCTGGGCCTGACCCACAGAAACCCTAAAGCCTCTGTTTACAATTATAAATAGAGGGCTTACCTCCCAATCCAGATACACCAAACCTAAGATAGGTAAATCTCTTCTAAAGCTCTGTCAGAATCCCTAGCATTCCTGACTTAGTAAATTACATCACAGTTTCAGAACTTACAAATTGAGGACTTTTGCATGTGCACCCTCGGACTACACAAAACATCGAGAATCAACTGCTTGGCTGATTGCTATAATAATGTAAGTATTTTGTCGAGGTATTACATTATACTACGTACTTTGTATTGTTCATTACTTATCATACTGCAGTTCGATCGTCGTCGGGTTTGAAACATAAATTTTCAAATTTCGCTGCGTGTACGAACCCGACGTAAACACCGACAATGGTCAAGTATAGAAACAAGAAATGACCTAAAAAGCTCATATGACAATTAATCAAAATCAAGACAGGTGGCAGAAGACATAAAGAAAAAGGTTAAGCATAAAAAAAGAAGAATAAGCACAAAGCAGTTGAAATGAGAGGACATGAAATACCCCCTAGCTAACTTACTTACCTGCATGGTGTTGGTAGTCACATTTACACCAACAGGAAAGGAATCAACAGAGAAGTATGTTCCAGGATGATTGCACTGAACTTCAAGAAACAGGTAGATGTTTCAATGCCAATGCTGAAGAGGACGACAATGCTCAGATAAAATAGGGTTACAGGAAAAACAATCAGACAAAGAAAATGAGGAGCACAAGGAGCAAAGTAAAGAAGATACACATGAAAAAAATAAAGAAAATGATTATGACGAGGATGGGAAATGTGAATATGAGAATGAATTGAATTGAAGCTGAAAGGATAACAATCTTGAACAAAAACAGGCCAAGGCCCAAGAGCGACCATAGTGTTGATTCATCAAGTCCATGAATGCTGCGGGGGCATTGGTAATCCCAAATGACATCACCAGGAACTCATAATACCCATAATGAGTCCGGAAAGCTATTTTGGGAACATCAGTTGACCGAATCTTCAGCTAATGATACCAATACCTTAAGTCAATCTTTGAAAACAAAGACGTACCTTGAAGCTGATCGAACATATCATTAATATGTGGAATATAATACTTGTTTCTGATGGTGATCTTGTTCAACTACCTATAATCAATACATATGTGCATGGTGTCATCCTTTATTTTTAATAAAAAGATAGGAGCACCCCACAGAGATACACTTAGTCGAATGAAGTCCTTACTCCACAAATCCTTAAGTTGCTCATCCAACTCTCAAATTCGGCTAGAGCCATACGGTATGGAAGAATAGAAATAGGCCGAGTACCCAACTCAAGATCAGTACAGAAGTCAATATCTCTATCTGGAGGTATACCCGATAACTGAAGAAAAGACCTCGGTGAACTTACTAACTACTAGGACTGACTCAAGAGAAATAGTCTCCATAATAGTATCCCGAATATGAGCAAGATAAGCCAAACAATCCCGGTCCACTAACTTCCTAGCTCGGATGTAAGAAATCACTTTCCTAGGAGCAGGACTGGGAGCACCTCTCCACTCTAACCTCGGAAGAACATGCATAGCTAGTGTGATTGTCTTAGATAACAGTCCAGAATCGCATGATATGGTGATAGCCAATCTATACCCAATATAACATCGAAGTCCACCATATCTAAGATAACCAAATCTTCCCAAGTGTCATAACCCATGAAAGTAACTACACACATGTAATAAACTCCATCTACAATCAGAATCACCGACTAGTGTAGACACACGAATAGGAACATCAAGCATATCACACCACATCTCTAATTTAGCAATTGTAGACCGATGATCAACTGAGATGATGCTTGTGATGACTACATCTGATGCCTCAACCTCAACTCTACTAGGGAATGAATATCAATGAGTGCGCCCTAACTCAAACTGAGTATCTTACTAGCCACTTCATCCTAAACGAGCTCCATCTCTCCTCGATTAGTATCCACCATGACCAGACTGATGACCATCATGGCCTGACTAAGATCTTCCCCACTAGTCTAACTACTACTTCTAAATGTCTGTGTTGGGTCTTAGGTGCATGAAAGGCACCCGAAAACTATCTAGGGAAATCTCTCCTGAAGTGCCCAACCTCTCCATAACCATAACAAGTCCTAGCCGCTGAGGGCTGCTGAATAGAGACAGAAAAACCTGAACCATCATGGTCTGAATATCTAGACTAAGAACCCCTCGAAGACTGGCCCTCACCATCAGTAATCTGAAGAGCTTCCTAAACTGGTCGACTGGGTTGCAACTGCTGATGTCTACCTTGATACCCAAAACCATGGGAAGTAGAACCACTGAACTATCCATGTCACCTCACCCCCTTATCTGACTCATGTCTATACATCTTGCCCCTCGCGGACTCCACTATCTCATCATGCTTAGCTATAGTCTTAAACGAATCTCTAGAAGACACTAACTGCAACATAGCCAACTGAAGTGGAACACTCAATTCTCTAACAAAATATCTTACTCGCTCCACCTTAGTAGGTAGCAAAGGTGATACATAACAGGATAAGGCATGCAAATGAGTCTCATACTATACAACTATATAATTTCCCTATGAAATCTTCTTAAACTTATCACACATGACTCAACATAAGCTCAAAGGAACATACTTCTCAAGGAACACTCTGTAGAATCTAACCCATGTCAATAGAGGCGACCCTGTAATAAGAAATCAACATATGTCCTCCACCACTGTTTCACATCCCCCAAAAGTTGTAGCGCCACAAAACTAACTCCATGAGACTCAATAATACCCAGAGTATGCAACCTCTCATGGATGTTCACGATGAGCTCGTACGCATCCTCCTCGGGATGTCCATAAAATACTAGAGGATTCATATTCAAAAAGTGCTCATATATCTTCTGCTCATCAGGGGTCATAACTGTCCCTCCAATAGGTCGGGTACCAAACTTCAGAGCATGAACCTTATTAATATGGGGTGCTGACATTGTTGCTGACTAAATCCCGAGAGAACAAAACTCAGGAGTATGAGTCTGTCCCTCTCCCACATGTGTCTAGGAACCATATGAAGTAGTAGGATGTACGCTTGTCTGAGTAAAACCATTAAGAACACTCAATAACTTGACCAATGTCTTATAGAACCAGAGTAGAAATAAATCCAAGCTAATCATGGGCTGGCCCCATCTTTTCCTCTAGTATATCACTGTGAGGCTCAATAACTGGATTAGGAGAAACAGATTTAGCACGAGCCTAACCAACTCTCTATGCTCTGCCCTGAGCTGGTGCTGCCACTCTAGCTCTACCTTAGACTCGCGCATGACCTCTACCGCGATTTCACATCACCAGAGCTGGTACTGGTGCATCCTCTCTCATCGTGTCACCTTAAGTCCTCACTATCTATAGAGAATAGAAATAAATGTCAGATACCAATTTGATTCAATTTAGCATGAAAGGAATGGAGAAAGTGAAATTTTCTAAATATCTCATAGCCTATTAAAGATAAGTACGGATGTCTCCACACTGATCTGCAAGACTCTACTAGACATTGCTCGTGTATTTAAGACCGTTTAACCTAGGGCTATGATACCAACTTTATCACAACCCCTTTTCGGGAATTGTGGTTGCACCTACATAATTCTACCGGTAGGCAAACCACTCCTAATCATTCACAAGATATGATATAAATAAAAGTAGAATATAACAAATACTACATAAGTTATCTCATAATATAAATGCGGAAGAAATAATAAGTCTAATAGACCAAAATATCCCCAAACGATCTAGTTTGTTGATAAAAGAGCTCTAATAATCTGATACAAGTCTAAACAGGCACACAACCCAAAACTAACATAAATATTCTAAGAAAGTCTGTCAATGTCTCTCAAATGCAACAAAAGACTGAATTGGAGAAAACACTCAAGGATATTCTGGAGATAACATCCTCACCCTAAATGATGGAGATCTGCTAGGTGCTGCGAAGGTGGAAGGTACTGAATCTACATCTAAAAGAATGCAGCAAGCATAACATGAGTATACAATGTACCCCAGTAGACATCATAGGCCAACATTAATGGAAGATATATAATCAGAGATAAATACTAAGTTGACACTAAGTAATCCTATATTAACAGTTCAATAATATAAGTAATCACATAGCTCAAATATTATTCATAGAGTGCAACAATGGTTCAAGTATCAAGTAGCATGTATAACCCTTTTAATTCCATAATCCAGTCAAGTTATCAACAACCACTTCAAATACAAGTCCAATCATAGTTTATCAATGAAAAGGAATAAGTATGTATGATATGAATGTAATGCATATGCAAGGTACCTTTATCAACCTGATATACAATACTTCAAGGTTTTATTATGATCTGTACACCCATGGAGGACCAGCGAAGTCCATATATCGCTCCTAGCCAGTCAAAATTCCACACATGAATCTGACTAGAGCCCAAGACTCATTGTCGAGCCTTATCATATAGTAGGCGTGCAACTTCACTTCTTGCATACCAATATCATCTAAATGTTCCATAATCTCATAGTATTCTTACATTTCCGACCTCTTGGACCCACAACATATCTATACCACTCTCATACCAATATCATATAATCATGAGTGTATGAATGCAAATGATAATGCATAGAAAAATATCATGATATAATGAGATGAAATCAAGTATAGAGATGACATATCACATGCTTTCACGATTCAACAACACATTTATATAGTCCAAGTTAGAATCAAGACATCATATTGAAAATATATGTGATGAGTAAACAAATAATAGCAAATATGATGACTATCCCATATATAGTGACAAGCCCAATAAACAACAGTTAGAACCGACACAAGGTGGATTCCCCAAATTAGCCATCAACACAGTTCAACATCGGTACCCACTCAAATGTTCACGATCGGCTAAGTATGACTCAAAACATGCCAAAATCCCTCAATAATTATAACTAATTACGCACTACTATTGAAGTCTCAAAAGACTAAACCGTAGTCTACCTTTGGTCCAAACAGGAGTGCTATACGATCAAGCCTCGATCATAGCCTTTCTCTTCCTCTACCCCTTATGATAATCAAAGTCTAATCACACATATTATATCGTTAATATAAGGATACTGCAATATAAAGTAAGATTTTATATACCCATCTCGAGCCCACACAACTAAGACTCAAACTTTAATACTCAATTACTAAGAACACATACTAAGTAGTCACATCCTTAAGTTAATTAGAAATCTATACACATTTGAACCCTCAATTGGACAATAACCAAAAAGCACCAATTTGAAATCCTAAAATTTCCACACAATGGAAATAAGCGTCTACAACCACATTAAGTCTTACAACATGATCATCTAACAATATCCATCACTAATTAATAAAAATACAAGTAAACTAATTCATAGACCTCCATTAATCAATAACATAACTTTCTTAAACTCACAAACATGTATAACTCATATTCCCCGACTTATATTCATACTATATCACCATTAATAAAGAACTTAAAAACATAAAATTAATCCACAAAGGAAGAATCACTTACCCCAAGGATAAATTACTCCAAAATCTCTGAAAATACACTTATGACGGCTCTGGTCTCGATGTTTTTTATTTTGGGAAAGCAATTCTAACCTAAAGATTTTATAGGACACCTGATACAGTACTTTCGCCCCATCAAAATAGACTCCATTAGAGTGGACCCGCTATAGCGGACTAAACCCTTGCTGGGGCGGTGCCACTTGACACCTCACCCAGTGCCACGGTGGACATGACTCCATGGTAGTGGAGTCACCCCTGCGGACAAATCCACCGCTATGGTGAAACCCACCATCTCCTAAACTTACACTTTGATAAGCCAATTTATCACCGAGGCGGACACTGGTGCCACCACAGCAGACACCAGATACCAGCAACGAAACAATCAGTCCAACCTCATATCCAACACCTGAAACACTTCCAAGACCCCCCGGACACAAACTAAATATGCTCGTCTAAGGTAAACAGTTCTATAAACTCGCTCGTACCCTCATATTTTCCATTTAACTAAGCTAAAACATACTTTTCTAAAGAATCATCCAAGAGAAATTAAAATTCAAGCTTTACAAATAAGGCCATAAAATACATCTGATTACCTAGGAAACTAATGACGCAACTAAATCATAAATGACCCCCAGAACTAGTGGAAGTGACGAAACCTAGAAACAAACTCATTTATCCAAAAATTAACTTTGAGTCAAACTATTCAACTCTATGTTTCTAGTTTTGGGTCTTTCATCTGAAATGCATATAAATAGACTTCGGTATCCATGCCATCCATCCCCACACATCACAAACCCCACACAAAATCAACGGGAATGGTCAAACAAGCAAATAGAGTTCTTTAGCTAAAAATGACTGGGTGGGTCATTATAAGACCTCATGGCTGATTATGAGAGATATTTACTCGAGGCTTTCAGGTGATATACTTGGCCATCTGTGGCCTTTGAGACACCCATCTTATCTTTACATTCTGTATTGAATCATAGATTGATATTTCGCTCTATGGAGCATTTATTCCAGACTTGTTACAAGATCTCTTGTACTATTTAGATCGGATTTTAGGATGTGTTTCGGGCTGACTTATTTGTGGTTATGATATTTCTAGACTTAAGATAATTGTGCATTTCTATTTCCATTCTCCTTTATGTTTTGCTTAAGAACTGGGGGATGGTTCGCCTACCAGTGAGTTAAGTGTAGGTGCTATCATAATCGCTATTAGGGTCGTCATAGGAATTTTGAGTATGTGAGAGAGTCGAAAGAGTATTTTATGATTGAAATGTATATTTGGTTTAAGTCTGGGAGGTCTCGGATGAGTTTTGGGTGTTGGATTAAAGTTTGGAAACTTAGAAGTGGGGTTTGGTTTAGATGGTTGCTGGTTCAATCGCACCGGCAAGCCTAGATCTATATATGCGAACATGCACATATGTTGGGTAGTCCATAGGTGTGAGATTGGGTAGGCTGGCTTGGGCCACACCTGCGATCAGGGGTGCATAAATGGGAAGTCGTCTTTGCAGGTGGACTTTCACACCTGGGGAAAGGGGGAAGGGCCTTGTGTCTCACACCTGCGAGGAATTTTTTATCGGTGCGGTCTCGCACCTGCACTGGGCCTTCAACACATGCGATAGTCGGCCAAGTAGATTTAATGGGGTTTTCCCCAATTTGATTTCGTTTATTCTAAAACTATTTTGGGAGCTTGAGAGCACAAAATTTAGGAATTCAAAGTGTTTTTTCAAGATTCATATTTGGAGTAAGATCCTAACTCTAATATAAGCATTTATTCATGTTTCGACCCTCTACTTAGTGATTCCTCTTATTATTTAGAAAATAAAAATAAGGGTTTTATTCATGAATATGGATTTAGTATTCTTGATCAAATTGAATGCTCATTTGAGATTAAAACCTTATCATAATTAAGATTATGACTATTTAGACTATGTATAACATGCTTTTGAGTCCAATTTCTAACTTTGACCTTTGAGGCTCGGAGCGGGGGTTTTGGGTTGACTTTTGGACCTAGAACCTTTAAATAGCAATATGGATATTGTTAGCTTTGTATTCACATCTAGATAACATATTTGAATAGAATGGTCACATTTAGAGGCTTAGAGTAAGGGAAAGGCCGCAGACTGACTCTTCGACTTTGAATTCAGGCAAGTTGAGACTTACTAGGCCCTTTATGTAGTATTTTTTGTTGGTTTAATCGATTAAGGGACATCATGGGGAATTAAGGGTCCGGTACTCGTAAGGTGACAAACATTTGTAAGGGTACCAGTGTATCTATAAGGATGATTAAAATAAAAAGTAGTTATACTTATGACTAAGACTATGTTCTTAGCCTTCGAGCCTTGGAAGTGATGCATAAATCCACTATGTTGGTATAACTACTACTCAGTGGGCTATGTTAGCCATGATTTATTGGTTTTTGTCACTATTGATATATCATGCATTCATCACTCCACATCTCGGCTAATCTATGAAAGAAGAATTCATCTTGATAAATTGAATTTATATTATGCATTTGCATGGTATACACATATCCATTAGATTAATTCATGATATTATTGGCATCTATTTGATGGAATATGAGGAAAAGGGATGAAGAGGTCGTATTTGGATAAGGTAAATGAACATGAGTGATGATGATATTATAGCCAACGTGCTTGTACTTGATGTGATCGTGGAGATCTGATATTTTGGGTCAGTATATAGACCTTATGAGCCACCCATAGGTCACGTGAAACCTACTGCAGGAGCATGTGTATACCGAGTACATGTGGTCATTGCATACCATACATCTAACTTGCATTTCACATAATTTATACTTATTAATTTGATTTCGTGCCATATGTGTCATAGATGAAGTAAATATGGGATCTTTATAACAGTATTTTCTTAAAATGATAAAAAGGTAGAATCTTTATGGATGTCAATGTCCTAAGAGGTGAAAAGATCGAATATTTATCGGTATAATGCCTTAGTTAGTGTAAAGGTTGAGTCTTATGATTTTTATTTCCTTAATAAGTGAAAAGATTGATTCATTTTTGTAAATATGTGCCCTAATTAAAATAAATATTGAAACTTCACACCATAACGTTCTTAAACTAATGCAAAGATGGAACTTTTGTAATTTTATGAGGAAAGTATAAGACTTTATGACTTGGTTTGACAAAAAAATCTATATTTAAGTGTGAATTGTTTATGAAATATAAATGTTAATGCTAACGAATCAATTAATTGAGCATTAGGAGTACCAACCTCACTACCACTATAGTTTAGGATTGGTCAATGACGTTATTAGGTACACGTGCTTCCCGTACTCACTCTACACTTGCTGCACTCTTTGTGTACAAGTACAGATTCGGGCACGAGTAGAGTTCAAAGTCCGGGCATCCATGGAGGTGATATATCTTTGGAGTCTAAGGTGAGTTGATGATAGTTCCACAACACTAGACTCCTTCCTATCTTTATTTTCTGTCTTTGTTTATTCTAGACAGTACTATGTAGTTGTTTTCCAAACTTGTACTTGTATTAGGAAGCAATTGTAGTTATCACTTTCAGGTTTTATTCGACTTAGACCTATTGTTATTATGTATTGAGACTATTTATTTCCACATATACTTTCTTTTCAACTTATAAATGCTTAGGGTTTGCCTACGGGTTTAGGGTAGGTTCCCTCATGATAAAAATAGGATTTTGGATCATGACAATTTGGTTTTAGAGTACTAGGTTTGTTGGTTTCATGAGTAAAATAACGATGCCTAATAGAGTCTTGCGAATTAGTACGAAGAGCTCCGTAACTATGTTTGAGAGGCAATAGGACATTTTGAAACAGTGGTGGACCCAAGATTTAATGGTCTTGGGAGCACACCTAAAAATCAATAAAATATATTGATTTGAGTGGATTTCGAACTCAACTCCTACATAGATTATCCTAAAGCCTACTACCTTTTAATTAGAGCAATCTTTTATTGCTTCCCGAGTGCTATTTATTTTTTATACTAAAATTTCAATTTTTTCTATATGTCTACATAGAGTATCTGTAATATATGGGTTTGCCCCTATTTAGAAAATTTTGGTTCTTTCATTCTTGTCGAGCATTCCTGACTTTATTAGATTCTAAATCTCTTTTATTTCACTATTTCTCACAGATGGTGAAGACTCTTTAAATCATGGATGGAGCTTATGATCCCTCACCTGCACTCACACCTGCTTCTAAGGGCATTTATTGGGGCAGGTGGTGAGGCAGAGGTAGACCTCAAGTTACATCACCAGTCCAAGGCCGAGCACCAACAGTTACTCAGGCTGTGATAGGGCAATATCTCCAGAGCAAGAGGTTATTTCGGAGGATGATCAGGTTCATGTGGATGGGGATGATCAGGTCCAGGCTGATAAAGCTGAGGCAACACAGGTTATCTCGGGATTTATTACTACACAAATGCTTCAAGACACTTTGTTTTTGTATGATGAGTTTTCTTGAGACTATAACATAGAGTGTTCCCCTAGTCACTTCTGATGGATCACAGACTATGGATGAAGGACAACTCTTTACCATTTAGCTATGCTCGGAGTTTAGACACCAAGATTTGAGCCATCACCACTGGGGTTTTTTGTTTCTTACATGTACTATTTCCTGGTCTTTCTTTACCCCCAACTACTCAGCCTATGATGATCATGGAAGAGTAGATATATTTGATCGGTTCAGTAAAATGGATCCTCCTAGATATGATGGAGAACCATAGGATGATGTTTACGAGTTCTTGATTATTTGTCATGAAAGGTTGTACAAACTCAGGTTAGTGGAGTCTCATGGAGTAGACTACACCATTTTTTAGATTATTGGACTGCCAAGAAGTGTTGGAGGTCATATGTTGAGACTAAACTAGTAAGGTCCCCTCATCTTACTTGGACTTTATTTACTCAGGCACCCTTAGAGAAGTTCATACCTCACAGTTTTAGAGTGGGGCGGAGAGCTTAGTTTGAAGGGTTACACCATGGGCGTATGACTGTGATAAAGTATGAGACATGGTTGAATGCATTGTATCGCCATGCTTTGATGATTCTTTCTAATGAGACTGAGATAGTGAAGAGATTAACCAATAAGTTGATGTGTCCTCTTTGTTTGATTGTAGCACATATGGCTGCCATGTGGTCTTCCTTCCAACAGATTGTAGATGCGGTCTGAGAGGCCAAGTTCATTTAGCATGAGGATTATGAGTCGTAGGAAGTCAAGAGGCCTTGTTTTAACTCATATAGGTACCTTATCCGGAGGTCGGGTTATTTTAGTGGAGGTCATTATCGTTTGAGTGTTAGGTAAGTTTTTACAACCATGCCAGTATTTGAGGGAGGACTGTCGGTGTATACTTCTTATAGTTCAGGGTAGTTAACCTCGAGTTCTTACAGACCATCTAGCTGTGGTGGGTATTTAAACGTCAGTCCTTCCTAGTGATATATGTTCCTAAAGGGTTCTATAAGTATGAAGATCTTGGGACATTAAGAGGGATTATCATAGATTTGGCGCGGTGGTCAGAATTCTTATAATATTGTGCTTAGGATAGTTGCACAGCCAACTAGAGGTGATTTTCATAGTAGTAGAGGTAGTTCTTAGGTAATTAGGGGTGGTACTCAATTCAGTCGAGGTGATAGTCGTGGAGGTACTCAGACTTCGGGTGATCGTACTCATTTCTATGCTTTCTTGTGCATACCTGGTGTAGAGGCTTCCGATGCAGTCATTACAATAATAATTTCAATTCATCCCGCTAGGGTTTCGTTTAACCTAGGCTCTACCTATTCTTATGTGTCTGCCTACTTTGTATTGAGTTTAGATTTTATGTGTGATTTCCTAGTCATGCCTATTCTTGTTTTTATTCCTCTTAGGGATTCCATAGTGATAGACCTAGTATATCGAGGTTGTATAGTTACTTTTATGGGGTATGATACCCAGGTAGACTTGAAGGTTTCTGATATGGTAGGTTTCAATGATATTCTTGGGATGGATTGGTTATCTTCGTATCATGCGATCTTGGACTATCATGCCAAGATAGTTATGTTAGCCATGTTGCATATTTCTCGATTAGAGTTGAAGAGTGCTCTCATTCAGTATTCAAAGAAGGTAATATCATTTCTTAAGGCTCAAAGGATTGTGGAGAAAGGGTGTCTCTCTTATTTGGCATATATCTGGGATACTAGTGTGAAGAGTCCCCTATTAGAGTTATTTTAGGTAGTGAGAGAGTTTTCAGAGGTCTTACAAACTGATCTTCTCGGGGTTCCACCCGATCATGATATTAATTTTTGTATTAACTAGGATCCAAGCACTTAGCCTATTTCTATTATGCCATATAGGATGGTACTAGCCGAGTTGAGGGAGTTAAATGAGGATTGCAGGATTTGTAGATTAAGGGATTTATTTGACCTAGTGTCTCGCCCTAGAGTGCTTCTGTGTTATTTCTAAATAAGAAAGATGTGTCTATGCAGATGTGCATTGATTATCAGCAATTAAACAAGGTGAATATCAATAATAAGTATCAGATATCCCGTATTGATGATTTGTTTGATCATCTTAAGGGTGCTTCTGTATTTTCCAAGATTGAGTTGAGATTCGGTTATCCCCAGTTGAATATTAGGTCGGAGGATGTCCCTAAAATAATTGTTTGCACGCGTTATGAGCATTATGAGTTATTGGTGATGTCATTTGGATTGATGAATGATCTTGCATCCTTCATGAAGTTGATGAATGGAGTATTCAGGCCTTATTTAGATTCTTTTCTTATAGTGGTCATCGACAACATTTTGATATACTCTCAGAGTAAGGAGGATCACGAGCAACATTCAAGGATCATGCTCGATATTTTGAAAGAAAAGTAACTTTATGACAAGTTTGCGAAGTGTGATTTTTGTCTTATTTTTATGGTATTCTTGGGGTATGTAGCGACTAAGGATGGTATCATGATAGATCACAAGAAGTTTGAGGTGGTTCGGTATTGAATTAGACATATTTCGATTACTGCAGTTTGAAGTTTTGTTGGTCTCACGATGTATTATCGGCATTTTGTGAAGGGGTTTTCATCTACTGCATCCTCATTGAATAGATTTACTTAGAAGAAGGTAGAATCTCATTGATCTGATAAGTGTGAGGCGAGATTCTAAAAGCTCAAGACTTTGTTGACTATCGCCCCGATTTTGGCATTACATGTAGAGGTAGAGAGCTTTGCGATCTATTGTGATGCTTCTGGAGTGGGTTTTGGTGTGTTTTGATGCAGAAAGGGGAAGTGATGGCTTATTCTTACATGAGAAGAACTACGTCACTAATGACTTAGAGTTGGTGGCGATAATATTTGCTTTGAAGATTTGGAGGCATTATCTCTATGGGGTTCATTGTGAGGTATTCATGGATCATCACATAATTCAGTACATATTCAACTAGAATAATCTGAATTTAAGACAACATAGAGGGTTGGAGTTGCTTAAGGATTATAACATGACTATTATTTATCACCCAGGTAAGGCCAATGTCATGGCAAATGCCTTGAGTTGAAAGGCGGTGAATATGGGATGTCTAGCTTTGTTACATGTGGGAAATCATCCTTTGGCGATGGATGTTTAGTTTTTGGCTAATTAATTTATGAGACTTGATATTTTGCAGCTAATAGAGTTCTAGCTTGTGTAGAGGCGCAATATTCTCTATTGGAGCAAATTAAGACTCAATAGTTCGATGATGTAAAATTGTCTAAGATTCATGACAAGGTGTTGCGAGTAGAAGCTAAGGAGGCAATTCTCAATGATGATGGCATTTTGAGAATCAAGAGTCGAGTTTGTGTTCCTAGGGTGCGTGATTTTATAAGATTGATCATTGAGGAGGCTCACAGTTCAAGGTATTCTATTCACCTAAGGGCTACAAAGATGTATTGTAATTTAAAGCAACTCTATTTGTGGTGTTGGATAAAGAGAAACATAGTGGAGTTTGTCTCGGTGTTTGAATTTCCAGCAAGTGAAGTATAAACCCTAGAATCCTGGTGGTGTGATTTGAAGGATGCCCATACTCGAGTGGAAGTGGGAGCATATTTCTATAGACTTCATGGTAGGATTGCCATGTACTTTGGGCAAGTTTAAGGTTATTTGAGTTGTTGTGGAGTTGTTGACCAAATCTATAATTTATTTCAGTTCAGACTACCTACTACTCAGAGAAGTTGGCCAAGATCTATATTCGGGAGATAGTTCTTATGCATGGAGTGCCTATTTCTATCATTTCGGATTAGGGCACGCATTTTTCATCTCATTTATGGTAATCTATGCAGAAAGAGTTGGGTACTAGATTGGAGCTTAGTATATCTTTCCACCTTAGACAGATGGTCACTCAAAGAGGACTATTCAGGTTCTCGGTGATATGTTGCAATCTTGTGTGATTGACTTTGACGGTCATTGGGATCAATTTCTACCTTTTGTGCAATTTGAGGCTTTGTATGGTAAAACGTGTCATTCTCTGATTAGTTGGTTTGATACCTTCGAGGTTAGGCCATGGGGTACATATTTGTTGAGAGATTCCTTGGATAAGGTCAAGCTGATTCAGGAGAGGATTATCACAACTCAAAGTAGGAAAAAAAGTTATGTGGATCAGAAGATATGTAATTTAGAGTTTATAGTTGGGATGCAAGTTCTGATCAAGGTTTCGCCCATGAATGGAGTGATGAGATTTGGGAAGAGAGCAAGTTGAGCCCGGTGTATATTGGGCCATTTGAGATTATTCAACGTATTGGAGATGTGGCCTATGAGTTGGCCTTACCTCCTGGGTTGTCAGGTGTACATCTAGTTTTTTATGTTTCGATGTTGAAGAGGTACCATTCGGATGGTTCTCATATGATATAGTGGGATTTTGTGATGCTCTCTTTTGAAGAAGAGCCTATAACTATTTTGGATATACAGGTTCGGAGGTTGAGGTCGAAATAGATAGCTTCAGCGAAAGTGCAATGGAGGCATCGTTCTGTCGAGGAGGCTACTTGGGAGATTGAGTCTGATATGCGAATTAGATATCCCCATCTTTTTTAGAGTCCATGTACTTACTTTTCTTTATCGTTCGAAGACGAATGTTTATTTAAGTGGTATCTGATGTAACGACTCGCTAAGTTGTTTTGAGTTGTTTACCAAAATTCCCCAAAATACCCTTCCTATTGCTTTACTTATGTATTTAGAACTTCCATGGATGGGTGGCGCAGTTTTCAGTGCAATTACACGAGTTTCAAGTCGATTTTATTAAGATTCTCAAAGTTAAAGAAATATGGATTTTTAACTAAAGTCAACATCGAGGTAAATTCATTATTTTGATGTTTCGTCAATTTTGTAAGGTCTGAAATGTCATTTATGACTTATTCGATCCTTTGGTTTGGGTCATCATTGACGTGTTATATATTCATCACTCCACATCTCATCTAAACTATGAAAGGAGAATTTATCTTGATAAATTGAATTGATATTATGCATTTGCATGGTGTACACATATTCATTACATTAATTCATGATATTATTGGCATCTATTTGATGGAATGTGAATAAAGGGGCACAAAGATGCCAGATTTGGATATGGTAGTTGGACATGAGTGACAATGATGATGATATTATAGCCTGCGGGCTAGTACCTGACGTAATCGTGGAGATCTAGAATTCCGGGTGGTTATATGGACCTTATGAGTCCTCCATGAGTCACGTGAAACTTACTACATGAGCGTTTATATAGCTGGTGAATATGGATATTGCGTAGCGTACATCTCACTTGCATTTTACGCCATTTATACTTATTGATTTGATTTCGTGTCACATATATCCTAGATAAAGTAAAGATGGGATCTTTATGACTATATTTAGTTAAAACTATAGAAAGGTAGAATCTTTATGATTGTCGATGTCCTGAGAGGTGGAAAGATCAAATCTTTATCGATATAACACCTTAATTAGTGTAAAGGTTGAATCTTTTATGGGTTTTCTTGTCTTAATAAGTGGAAAGATTGAATCCTTTTGTACATATGTGCCCTAATTAACATAAAAATTTAAAGTTTACAACATAATGTGCTTAAACTGATGCAAATGTGTAACCTTTGTAATTATATGAGGAACGTATAGGAGTTTATGACTTGCTTTGACTGTAGAATATGTATTTAAGTATGGATTGTTTATGAACTGTAAAGGTTAATGCTAACGAAGCAAGTAAGCAAGCATCAGAAGTATTAATCCTCGCCACCACTATTGTTTGGGAGTCGGTCAACGACGCTGTTAGGTACACGTGCTTTTCGTACTCACTCTACATTTGTTGCATCCTTTGTGTGCAGGTATATATTCGGGCACGAGTGGTGGTTGAGCTCCAGGAGACAACTGAGGCGAGCTATCTTTGGAGTGTAGGGTAAGTTGATGATAGTCCCACAGCTGGACTCCCTCCTATCTTTATTCTTTGCCTTTTTATATACTAGACGGTACTATGATCATGGTACGTACATAACTGCGACGTTTCTTTATTTCAAACGCTGACCATTCGTAACAGGAAAAGGAGAAAATGAAAAAATATATAGTAGCAATCCTAAAATTTAGGAGAAAATTAATTTCGGTGGGAGCTTTTTTTATATTACTTAATTTAAATGAGGAAACAAAAAGGAAAACATTTATCAATAATGATAACAAGTTTGATAAATCTTTATAAAAGAATCGGAGATTATTAAATTTCAAGTAACCAATTTAAGCAAAAGGCAAGTGAAATTAAAAGGTACATATTTAAGTGAAATTAATGTTCAAAAATGAAAAAATATCTCATTTTAAATTCAAGAATATGAGTTTTATGATCTAGATATTGTGTTTAATATAAAAATTAACTATTTGAGAATGAGGGATTTTGTTATTAATTTCTTGCAAAGAGTGAACCAAAAACAATTCATAAATATGAGGGATTTTGGCTGTACCATTTTTTGCCTTTGCAACTAATTGTGTTTTTGCAGTCTAAACTATACAAAATCACTTAGGGCCTTAACTTCAAAGATGGAAGCAAATCAAAGGTAAAAGTTTTATTGAATTTTATGGTCTATAAGTTTTGCTTTACTGTACATTCTCAATGAGGCAATAGAAAGTATATTTATGTATTAGAGACAATCAGTATTAGGACAAATGTACTTTATACACATTCATATTAATATTTATGGAGATTAATATTATGGCATTATTATTGAATTATTAGTTGATTGTTTATAATATTCTATAAATGCATCCCTAAAAGGTTACGTAGTTATTAATATTGTGAGAGATTAATATTATAACATAACTCTTAAAATTGCCTCGACTAATGATCATCGAGAATGAGATATCAATGATATGTGATACGTCGATATGTGATATGCATCATATTCTTAGGGATGTAGTATGCCTCACCTGTTACGAGTTATGGCAACTCGTGATGGACATATGGATACTTGTTGAAGTATTGGTATACCCTGCTGATGTACTGTTTGTTATAGATGTCTAAGGTATCATCAGCGTATTAGAGATAAAATTCCTTAGACTTGAGGTCGATACGTTCCTTGTTTACAGAGTAATATACTTTGATCCTGTCCTAAACTCAAATGCCTTATATGTTGAGACGCGACTTGTATTTGGTATATTACGATGTAGATTAAAGGTGGTAGTTGAGCCAAGAATAGGATTCATTCCTCGAATGTATCTTCGAGAGAACACTCAAGACTCTCATATGGTATTAGGTTGACTAAGTCATTGGCCAATGCAGTAGACATATCTTTGATATGGTTTTGTTGTCAGCTAATATAGATGAGATATAATGATCAAGTCATTTGGATAGACACTTGACAGATCCTAAGCTTGATCGAGTGTGTCTTGAATGAAAGGATTTTATCTACCCACATAGAGGTTCAATTCACATGTTTCATGTAACTATACTTCACATATTGAGTTCGTCTTTCGGCGCCGCCTAAGAGTTCCGTGTAGATCCTAATGATATTAGTATCGATATGTGAAGGCATGTAGGGTAATACTAAGTCAATTGTTCCGTCGATCCAAGGATGTAATTAGAGAGAATATAAATGTTCGGTTTATAATCGAGACATTAAAATAAATAATGATTGCTTAATTAAATCAAGATGATATTTCAGATTTAATTAAATTAGAAACGAGGCAAAATTGGACTAGGGCCGCGGCTCAAAGGACCAAGGGCCACACCTATTGAGCGTCGCGGCGCCACGTGTCCAGTGGGTCCAGACAACCCACTCTGTCTCGGTTTCTGGGCTTGGCCCACTTGAAAAACCCTAGCTGATTTTACAGCTATAAATAGAGGGTTCCATCATTATTTTAATACACCAAATTCACTTGAATTATTCTCTGCTAAAAATCTACCGGATTTCCTAGCTTTCCGAAAAAGTAAATTACATCGGAGTTTTCAGAACTTGCAATCGAGGAACAGTTACGTGCTCACCCTCGGCGTACACTTGAAGTTGAAGATTCCAAATTTTGTAAACTATAAGTGTTCTATCGACGCATTATAGTTTCTATGTGTTTTACATATATAATCATCCATCAGTTTGACCGCCCGTCGGGTTTGAAACATAAATTTTCAAATTTCACTGCGTGTACGAACCCGACAAAATCCTACAGTGGTATCAGAGCCTGGGTTGTTTTGTGTGATTATATAATGAATATTAATGATTATATGAGTTAGAATTTGTTTAAATCTAATTTTATGTCGTTAAGAAACTTTAAAACCTTAAACCTCAAGAACACAAAATCTTTGTCTCTTAAACTATTGAACAATGATGTAATCGAGGAAATCATTCCGATCTAACTCTTCAAAGTTGATATGCGTTACCTGTTCGTTTCGAACATGGTGCATTGAGACGAAGAACATGAAGAAATTGGATGATGGTCGATGAACGTGTTGTTCAATGGTGAAGGGGACAAGGTTGAATCTCCAAATATGACCCAAAATCAGTTTTAGGGTTTCGAAAATGCAGAATTTTATATTTCTGGGGCAGAGGTGCCGCAACTCCACAATGGAGCACCGCGACGCTTGCTAGGGTTTTGACGGCGGCGTCGCGGCTGCACGATGGAGCACCGCGACGCTGCCTAGGTTTGTTAGAAGCGTCGCGGCTCTGTTAATCCCAAAAGCTTAAAATTAATTTTTTTGGTTACTGCCTCTAAGGCGTCGCGACGCCACCCATTAGGGCCGCGACGACGACAACAACTTTTTTTAAAAAAAATTTGTTTCCGGAATCAGGAACTAATGTTTTCAATATTTCAGATTCTGATTCTGAAGTTTTTAAAGTTTCAGAATCTGAAAGTTAAAACTTTTTAATTAGATAGATTTGGTCATTTCGAGTAATTCTGTAATTAAATAAAGTTTTTGAAAACTGAATTTTTAAAATCTAAAAATTTCAAATAGGTCCCTAAAATCTAAAAATATTTTCTGAAAATTAAAATTGTATTTTGTGAATTTAATAGGGTTCAAATTGAAAAGTTTAAATTCTTGAGGGTCTAAACTGCAAATTTTGAAAGTTTACAGATTTCCTGAAAATCAGAAATTTTAAATCAGAAAATATTTAGAGACTGTTTGACATAGACATAAATTTTAGAGTTTAGACAAATAGACCCATGATTATCATTAATAGTATATTATTGTATAATATACAAATGTGTTAAGTGTTTAAATGTGAGCATTTAATTATTAGCATAGTGTCCGCTATTATTGTCTGAGTAGGCGGCGCCCAGTAATTGATTTACATAAATTACCACTATAACTGTCTGGGTAGACGGCGCCCAGTAGTTGATTAAAACTATCTTATATCATGCCTATTGGGTTGATGGTTTTCCATCTAAATGTGTTTAGAAAATTGCATGATAGGATGTCGTATGATATATGAGATGTATGTTGATCTTGGTTCAAATTGCCGAAATTGAACAATGTTCCCCAAACATTGAATACAACTCTAAAATTAAAACGCGTCGTCCACTATAATTGTTAGAGTGTAAAATCTTTTTTGGCGATACGAATATTTATGCCAAAGCATTTGCTCTAAGTCTACGAGGACTCAGACTCTTTCATAGATGTGTTAAATGTAAAAGTAGATGAGAAAATTTTGTGGGTATTACACCAAAATGTTTGCTCACAAAGGCTAATTTTACTTAGATACATAAACGCAGTCGTGTAATGGGGTTGACTTTCTTAGAAAATCTTGGCGCCAAAGTGTCGGACTAATATAAGGACGCAGGATTAAAATTGAATTATTTAATCAACCAAGAGTTGCAAATAAGCTTTGCAATTGGTTTAAGACCTACCAAAATGTGCTATTGAAGTTATCAGCCAAAGCAAACGCGGATATAACATATGTTTGGATCTTGACCCATTATGATCTTAAAATATTTTAGGTCCGTATTCTACCGTGGGATCGTAGAAGTATGCTAAAATAGTGGGAGCTAATTAAACAAAAGGTCATGTTAAATTAGTTTAAAACGAATGTGTATAAAAGGGAAAATAAATTTTGATTGTATTTTTCCTGTCTGTCTAAATCTTCAGATCTTCATAATGTCGAATCTATCACTGAAAATGCTTATTGAAATGAACAAATTCACCGGACCGAATTAACTAGATTGGCTTAGGAATCTAAGGATTGTCCTAAGGCAAGAGAAAATTGAGTATGTATTGGACAATGTTTTTCCCATATTGCCTACTGAAGACTCTGCTGAGTATGCTGCTTTTGACAAGGTTACTTATCAAAAACATCTTTATGATGCCACATCTGCACAATGCGTTATGCTATCTTTCATGTCAGTGGAACTGCAAAGACAACATGAGAACATAGGTCCTAACGAGATGCTAGGACATTTGAAGAGTCTCTATGACTCTCAGTCTCAGACATTGGAGTATGAGATGCTTATAGAGCTTTTCAAATGTAAGTTGATCGAAGGAGGCCACGTGTCTCAACACGTGCTGAAGATGATAGGGTTAATTGAAAGGTTGGCCTCAATTGGTATTGATCTGTAGAGTAGAGTTGCTTCCACGCTGATCCTAAATTCACTTCCTTGATCGTCTGAGAGTTTCATCATTAACTATAACATAAATGGAACTAAAGCGAGTCTGCCAGAATTGCATAATATGTTAAAGACTTTTGAATCTTCGATCTCTAAGGGAAAAGTTGTGCTCATGGTAAGATCTTCTAGTCATCCTAAACCGAAAGGTAAGGAATGTTAGAAGAAGAAGGGCAAAGCTAACGCTGCGCCCGCAGCAATGAAACCCAAAAGAGGGGCGAAGAGGAAGAAAGTTATTCCGGCTAAGGAGGTGTGCATGAACTGCAATAGGAAGGGGGCATTGGAAGAAATATTGCACTTCTCCAATAAGAGGGAAGACACCTGGTGCTTCAGCCTCTAGTGGATAATGTATGCTTGTAATTGAAATAAATCTATCTATTAATAATTCTCATTCCTGGGTACTAGATACCGCTTGTGGCTCACACATTTGTACAAATGTGCAGGGGCTAACTGACAACAGGAAGGTTGGACCTCGAGAGGTGGACCTACGCGTTGGAAACGAAGCACGAGTTGATGTTGAGCGCGTGGAAACTTATAGATTAGATTTACCTTCTGGAATTTTTTTAGTGTTAAACAATTGTTTTTATGTTCCCTCATTAACGAGGAACATCATTTCCATTCCTGTTTTAGACGAAGAGGGTTTTTCCTCAAACATATTTAATGGCAGTATGATTTTGTCTTTTAATGATGTTGTGTTTGGAATTGTGCCTCTTGTGAATGGATTGTATATACTAAACTGTTGTCGAGAAATTTTCAATATACAAAACAAACGAGATAAAATAAGTAAAAGAAATTCTACCTACCTGTGGCATTGTAGACTTGGTTATATCAATCAAACAAAGATAGAACGGTTGAGGAAACTTAACTACCTTAAACCATTTGACTTAGAATCTTATGATAACTGTGAATCCTGTTTGAAAGGTAAGATGACCAATAAGCCTCTTTCTGGAAAGGGGATACGAGCCAATGAGGTGCTTGAGTTGGTACATACTGACGTATGTGGACTATTTTTCGACTCAAGTTAGAGGAGGTTTCCCTTACTTCATCACGTTTACAGACGACTTGACAAGGTATGGATATGTGTATCTTATGAAACACAAGTCTGAGGCCTTTGAAAATTTTAGGGAGTACAAGTGTGAAGTAGAGAAACAACTCTCAAAGAGTATCAAGACTCTTCGATCTGATCGAGGAGGTTAATACTTAAGTAAATAATTTCTAGATTACTTGAAGCTACATGGAGTTCATTCAGAATGGATACCTCCTGGAACACCACAGATGAATGGTGTTGCCGAGAGGAGAAACCGAACCCTACTTGATATTGTTCGATCCATGATGAGCTTTTCAGCTTTACCTACATACCTTTGGGGATATGCTATATAAACCTCCATTTATGTTCTAAACATAGTTCATTCTAAATAAGTTGAAAAGACGCCATATGAGGTATGGTGTGGCAAGAAGCCAACTCTTAGATATGTGAGGCCCTGGGGATACCCTGCATATGTCTAGAAGATGCTCACTGATAAGTTGGAATCCAAGAGTGAGAAATGTTAATTTGTGGGGTATCCAAAGGAAACTAAGGGATACTACTTCTATCTTACTAGCGAACATAAGATCATTGTTTCTAGGAACTCAACTTTCCTTGAAGAAGAATATGTCTACAAGGAAGAGAGCTGCACAAAGATAGAACTTGAAGAAATTCAAGAACAACAAAGTAACATAGAGGTTGAATCCTTGCCGAATGATCAATACAAGAATTCAGTGGGAGCTTTTGGCGAAGATTGGGTACTTAGGGTACGCCCTTCGGCCAGTGGGAGAGTTGCGAGGAATGATGCAGAAATGCAAGATCCTCCAACACAGACCTTGGGAGCAAGTGCAGTGACTGCACCTCCTCCCATTCAGGAAAGACATGAAAATGATATTCCTGAATACTCTCATGTTGGTGGATAAACCAACACACAAGAACCTTCTCACAGTCAGAACATACCTAGAACTGAACTGCAAGACAATCAACTCCGTAGGTCGACTAGAACTCATCGTCCTCCAGAAAGACTAAATCTACTTGTGGAAACACATAGTGAGATAGATATTCCATATGATAATGAGCCTATAACCTATAAGGAAGCAATGATAGACATTGATTCGAAGATATGGCAAGAAGCCATGAAATTCGAAATGGAATCTATGTATGTCAATCAAGTGTGGAACTTGGTTGATGATCGGTGTATTTTATATACACCTTTTGAGTCATTTTTAGTTAGTATTTTACTCATTTCATTTATGTTTAGTATAGTATTAGGGTTGTTTTCCTTTCTTTTGTGTCACAGCGGTCAGAAATGGAGAAATGACGAAAAGGAGATGAAATGAGCATAAATGAGATGGAATTGCACACTAAAATGGCCAAGAAATGAAGCCTAAGAAGTTCCGGGAAATATAGAAGAAATCAGACGAAGACCGGACGAACAAAGGACGAAGAAACGAAAAATCCGGAAGAATGCCGTCACCGGAGCCGCGGCGCCTGGCAGCAGCGCCGACCACTGAAGATGTTCTGAAAGCCTCTGATTTTCAGGCGCCGCGACGCCGACGCGGGATTTCTGAGTTTTTGAGCCGAATTTAACACATTTTCAGAGTCCAAAAGGGATAACTTTTCCTACCTACATATTTCTTAACCCTTTTTCCATAACTTTTCCTAAAACCTTTACCTAAAAGGATTCCATACTCTTTCCTACCTACATAATCCCTAACCCTTTACCTAAAGGATTCTTGGTCTATAAATAGTCTCTACATCATTAGAATCATGGATTCTACATCCACTCATCCTACATCTCATCCACCCATCCTACATCCCATTCACCATCCTACATTCCATTCCATTCCATCTTGTAAATATTCAACAACACAATCCTTGGATGCTTGAAGGCTTGAAGACTTGTTCTTGAGTATTTTCTTTTCTTTCTTTTTGCTTTGTTTATTTCAGTTCATGTATGGAGATTATATTAGTTCTTAGCATGACTATGGCTAGGAGCTAATTACTTTGTTAGAGATTTCCTTGTGATTCTCTTGAAACTCTTATTCATGAATTAATACATTAGTTAATTTCTTCTTCACTTGTTTTAAGATTTATTCAATAGTTGTTTTGATTGCTTGGTAATTAATTGATCATTAATTATCATAACTTATATGATTTCTAATCGAAAGCCGAAAGGGGAGATTGTGAATATGCTATAGTTGAATAAACATAGGTTTAAATCGTGGACGAAAGTACCCCGATACTTGTGTAGCTTAATAGGTTATTGCTCTTAATCCTCCTTTGTAGTCAATCTTGTCACCGAAAGGTAGAAGGGTTCTTCATTGGGGTTGAGTGTTTATATTACCTTAACAGGAGTATAAAACGGTCTAGTTAACCTGCTATCTTAACGTAGAAGAAGAAGTTAGTCTAATTGTATTAAAGATTGAATAGAGTGGATAGTTGATGATCTTGGAAGCCCTAATTCTCCATCATAACTGATTTAATTCAAAGTATTTTCTTAATTAGTTTATTTCCTGCATTATTAGTCTAAAATTCCCAATCAATTAACGTTAACCAAATAGATACCATAGGATAGATAATCGGTACTTGAAAACCAGTCGCTGAGGACGATATTCGATCTTACCTAGACTATATTACTTGTCACGATACGTGCACTTGCGTTAGTGTGTGCATAAGACGCGCATCAAGTTTTTGGCGCCGTTGCCGGGGATTGGCGTACTTTCAATATCGATTTATCTATTCTTATTTTCTAATTTGGTTGCTCCAAGAACAAGTTTCTAACTTGTTCTGCGAGCATCTTTTTATCACCTTTTGTTGTTTTTCTTATTTTGCAGGTTAAATTCAAAATATATATATATATATATATACAGGTCCATGGACTACTACTATCAGAGACAGTGGAGTCATCAACAACAACTTAACCCACAGGTTCTAGAGGAAGATCTAGATGAGTTGCAGGCAGACATACTTAGGCTCACCAAGTGCCAGACTCAGTTTATGGCTGAGACAAGAGTGTCCCTCAGAAATTTGGAGACACAAATAGGGCAACTAATGGATAGGATGAGCAATACACTTCAAGAAAATCTGCCTAGCGACATCATTATGGGAGGTGGTAAGCAAATTGAGGAGCCTGAACCACACCCAGCTGTTGAGGAATCTGGCGGGATAATTGGTGTAGAGAAGGAAAAGGTTACTGAGATCCAATCATTCATCTTTTTAGATTCCTTGGAAAATCTTTTTCTTGTACCTATTGCAGAAGAAACACCACCAGCTGTCAATGTTGATCCCCAAAAAGAAAGTCCATACCATCAAGGGCACCCCCTAGAGTTGAGAGATGTTGGGAATCTCACTGATCCCTACATTAGAGAGAGCCTAAAAGACAAGCATGTCTTATGTACTTGGGGTATAATCGTATATCTGAGGCCCTTGTTTGAAGCAATTGTTGTAGTTGAAGTGAGACCTGCAACAATAACTTTGCAGATTGCAAGCAGTTCGCAGAAGGATCCAATGGGCACTCGTAAAGGTTAACTGCGTCCGACTAAAAGACGTTAAAGACAACGCTTGTTGGGAGGCAACCCAATGTTTTTTTAATTATGTTATTTTAATTTTTGTTTTAGTTGTTTTATTTTGTCTTTAACAGTCTCACGGTCTTGGGTTCTTGTTTTGTGTTGTTGGATGACAGGTGGACTGAAAGCTAAAACCGAGGAAAAAAGAGCAAAAACGCTGAAAAAAGGAAAAGTCGTAAATCGTCGGCGCTTCAGAATCGATGTCGCGTGTGGAACTTCAGAGAGCCATATTCCGTGCAAATTCCAAAAATTTTCCTCCTAGACCTCCGTTATGACCGCTGTGTTGTGTCAGTAAGTTGTCCCTATTTTTTTTTTGAGTCTTGCACACATTGGGGACAATATGTTATTTAAGTTTGGGGGGATGTTTTATTGTTTTGAGTCTTTTTGATTTGTTTTGTGTGTTTTTTGAGTATTTTTGAGTCATTTTTTTTATTATTATTATTTTTATTATTTTATTTTTTTATTTGATGGATCATGCATGTTGTAGTTGCTAAAGATATTGAGTGGATAAAGTGGAATAATGTAATAGAATTAAAAGTGACAATCTGTGTGCTTAAGTTAGATATACCAAAAATTCCTGACATCTAATTATTTGGAATATTTGTGCTTAGCTTATGTGTGTCAGTTATGGAAAGAAGGTTGAAAAATATGTCTAGAAAATCTGTTTGCTTGTTATTTGAGGCGAAATAGTTAAGATGTACATGTTTACGGAGATGATCCAGACATTTCTTTGATAGCCTTCTGACCATTCATTACCTACCATGACATAAAATGTATCACTAGTCAGCCCCTTTGAGCCTAAAATAAATATCTTTCGTTGACACCCTATGATTCCTTTGTTGTGCCATAAGTAATAATGGAAAAGTATTGGGATGAAAAACGTGAAAAAGAAACAAAAAGAGAGTGAACAAATTTGATGCACCCCAATGAAAAATATGCAAAAGTCTAAGTTTGGGGGTGCCTGTTATTTATAATACATATCATTCTCTCAAAAGAAAAGAGAGGAGAAAGTGGGTACGAAACTAAAAAGGAAATCAAAAAGAAGGAAAAAGAGTTTGAATGAAAAGTGCTTATGATACGTAATTGAGCCTAAATGCCTATTTTTACTTACTCCTGCCTAAGCATATCTTACAACCCTTGAAAGTCCTGATGATCTTTAATATGTATGTCTATGATTAGTGGAGAATAGCAAGTAAACAGGTCTATAGCATTTTGAAAGATGGAATGAAATTGACATGCATAGGTTAGGTGTTTGTATTTCCATTGAACACGATCTAAGTGAATTTGCGAAATATCTAACTTAAAATTCTAGATTGCTGATTATTCATGCTATATATGTTCTAACATATTATCTCATCTTTCATCCATGATTTTTAAGAAGCAATATTATAACTACTTGATCCATCTCTTTGAGTCTGTGATCGTTTTGTTTTATTTTTGTTTTTGTTTTCTGCTTTACTCGAGGACGAGCAAAGTTTAAGTTTGGGGGTGTTTGATCGGTGTATTTTATATACACTTTTTGAGTCATTTTTAGTTAGTATTTTACTCATTTCATTTATATTTAGTATAGTATTAGGGTTGTTTTCCTTTCTTTTGTGTCACAGCGGTCAGAAATGGAGAAATGGCGAAAAGGAGATGAAATAAACATAAATGAGATGGAATTGCACACTAAAAGGGCCAAGAAATGAAGCCTAAGAAGTTCCGGGAAATATAGAAGAAATCAGACGAAGACCGGACGAACAAAGGACGAAGAAACGAAAAATCTGGAAGAATGCCGTCACCGGAGCCGCGACGCCTGGCAGCAGCGCTTTGGCGCCGACCATCAAGATGTTACGAAAGCCTCGATTTTCGGCGCGCGCCGTCTGCGACTGGCGCGGCGCTGGGATTTACGAGTTTTGGGCGAATTTAACACATTTTGAGTCTAAAGGGATAACTTTTCCTACCTACATATTCCTTAACCCTTTTTCCATAACTTTTCCTAAAACCTTTACCTAAAAGGATTCCATACCCTTTCCTACCTACATAATCCCTAACCCTTTACCTAAAGGATTCTTGGTCTATAAATAGTCTCTACATCATTAGAATCATGGATTCTACATCCACTCATCCTACATCCCATCCACCCATCCTACATCCCATTCACCATCCTACATTCCATCCACCATTCCATTCCATTCCATCTTGTAAATATTCCACAACACAATCCTTGGATGCTTGAAGGCTTGGAGACTTGTTCTTGAGTATTTTCTTTTCTTTCTTTTTGCTTTGTTTATTTCAGTTCATGTATGAAGATTATATTAGTTCTTAGCATGACTATGACTAGGAGCTAATTACTTTGTTAGGGATTTCCTTGTGATTCTCTTGAAACTCTTATTCATGAATTAATACATTAGTTAATTTCTTCTTCACTTGTTTTAAGATTTATTCAATAGTTGTTTTGATTGCTTGGTAATTAATTGATCACTAATTATCATAACTTATATGATTTCTAATCGAAAGCCGAAAGGGGAGATTGTGAATATGCTATAGTTGAATAAACATAGGTAAATCATGGACGAAAGTACCCCGATACTTATGTAGCTTAATAGGTTATTGCTCTTAATCCTCCTTTGTAGTCAATCTTGTCACCGAAAGGTAGAAGGGTTCTCCATTGGGGTTGAGTGTTTATATTACCTTAACAGGAGTATAAAACGGTCTAGTTAACCTGCTATCTTAACGTAGAAGAAGAAGTTAGTCTAATTGTATTAAGGATTGAATAGAGTGGATAGTTGATGATCTTGGAAGCCCTAATTCTCCATCATAACTGATTTAATTCAAAGTATTTTCTTAATTAGTTTATTTCCTGCATTATTAGTCTAAAATTCCCAATCAATTAACGTTAACCAAATAGATACCATAAGATAGATAATCGGTACTTGAAAACCAGTCGCTGAGGACGATAATCGATCTTACCTAGACTATATTACTTGTCACGATACGTGCACTTGCGTTAGTGTGTGCATAAGACGCGCATCAGTTGATTTTCCAAATGTGGTTAAACCCATAAGATGCAAATGGGTCTTCAAGAAGAAGATTGATGCATTTGGCAAGGTTCAGATTATAAAGCTAGACTGGTGGCTAAAGGTTATAATCAACGTCCTGGTGTGGATTT
Source organism: Przewalskia tangutica (assembly GCA_029844215.1). Classification (NCBI taxonomy): domain Eukaryota; kingdom Viridiplantae; phylum Streptophyta; class Magnoliopsida; order Solanales; family Solanaceae; genus Przewalskia; species Przewalskia tangutica. Next base: position 84,514,953 of record CM056735.1, on the reverse strand, counting down.
TGATGAAACCTTTTCACCAGTTGCTAAGATAAAGTCTATTCGGATTTTTCTTGTTATAGTTGCACATTATGACTATGACATTTGGCAGATGGACGTCAAAACTGCATTCCTCAATGGTAATCTAATTGAGGAAGTGTATATGAAACAACCTGAGAGTTGTTCATCTAAGTCCAAACCAAATGTTGTGTGCAAGCTAAAAATGTCATTTATGGACTTAAGCAAGCCTCTAGGAGTTGGAATATTTGATTTGCCAAGGCTATCAAGTCATTTGATTTCTTCAGAAGCAAAGAAGATCCTTGTGTTTATAGCAAACGCAAGGATGAGGGTATTGTCTTCATTGTTATATATGTTGATGACATATTGATAATGGGAGACAATAAGACTCTCATGCAGTCCATTAAGGAATGGTTGTCCAATACCTTCATGATGAAGGACTTAGGTGAAGCCTGTTACATTCTGGTAATTAGGATCTATAGAGATAGACCTAATAGATTGTTGGGGCTGTCACATTCGGTCTACATAGACAAAGTGCTTAGACATTTTTCTAAGGAGAATTCCAAGAAATGCGGTTTTCTAATGGGTCAAGGCATCAAGTTATCTAAGAAGGATTGCCCTTCTAGTGATGTAGAACTTGAGCGCATGAAGAGGATCCCATATGCTTCGGCTATAGGATCAATCATGTATGCATGACCTGTACTAGGCCAGATGTATCCTTTGCACTTAGTATGACTTGAAAGTTTCAGCAGAATCCTGGTGATGAACACTGGAAGGCAGTCAAAAGTATTCTTAAGTATCTCAGACGTACTAACGATTACTTCTTGGTATATGGTGGTGATGAGAAGCTAGTTGCTACTGGTTACACTGATGCTAGCTTCCAGACAGATGTTGATGACTTTAAATCTCAGTCTGGTTATACGTTCATTTTCAATGGTGGAGCAGTGAGTTGGAAGAGTTCCAAACAATCTACAACTGCTGATCAGACTACTGAAGCAGAGTACATTGCTGGATCGGTAACTGCTAAAGAAGCTGTTGCGATTTCTGAGTTCCTGAAGGAGCTAGGGGTTATTCCGAGTGCTAGTTGTCCAATAACAATTTATTGTGACAACACTGGTGCAATTACACAGGCAAAGGAACCAAGATCAACATACAGAAACAAACATGTACCAAGAAAGTACCACATACTCAGAGAGATGTTGGAGGCTGAAGATATTAGATTAGATTATGTTCCCACCGACAATAGCTAGAAGACCCATTTACTAAACCATTAAGCTTGGTTAAATATAATGGTCATTTTGAGAACATGGGTATTAGATATGTTGGTGATTGAAAGTATATTTATGTCCTAGAGACAATCAGTATTATGACAAATGTACTTCATACACATTCATATTAATATTTATGGGGATTAATATTATGACATTATTATTGAATTATTAGTTGATTGTTTATAATATTCTATAAATGCATCCCTAAAAGGTTACGTAGTTATTAATATTGTGAGAGATTAATATTATAACATAACTTTTAAAATTGTCTCGACTAATGATCATCGAGAATGAGATATCAATGATATGTGATATTCATCATATTCTTAGGGATATAGTATGTCTCACCTGTTACGAGTTATGGCAACTCGTGATGGACATATGAATACTTGTTGAAGTATTGGTATACCCTGCTGATGTACTGTTTGTTATAGATGTCTAAGGTATCATCAGCGTATTAGAGATAAAATTCCTTAGACTTGAGGTCGATACGTTCCTTGTTTACAGAGTAATATACTTTGATCCTGTCCTAAGCTCAAATGCCTTATATGTTGAGACGCGGCTTGTATTTGGTATATTACGATGTAGATTAAAGGTGGTAGTTGAGCCAAGATTATGATTCATTCCTCGAATGTATCTTCGAGAGAACACTCAGACTCTCATATGGTATTAGGTTGACTAAGTCATTGGCCAATGCAGTAGACATATCTTTGATATGGTCTTATTGTCAGCTAATATAGATAAGATATAATGATCAAGCCATTTGGATAGACATTTGGCAGATCCTAAGCTTGATCGAGTGTGTCATGAATGAAAGGATTTTATCTACCCACATAGGTTCAGTTCACAGGTTTCGTGTAACTATACTTCACATATTGAGTTCGTCTTCCGGCGTCGTCTAGGAGTTCGTGTAGACCCTAATGATATTAGTATCGATATGTGAAGACATGTAGGGTAACACTAAGTCAATTGTTCCATCTATCCAAGGATGTAATTAGAGAGAATATAAATGTTCGATTTATAATCGAGACATTAAAATAAATAATGATTGCTTAATTAAATCCAGATGATAATTCAAATTTAATTAAATTAGAAACGAGGTAGAATTTGACTAGGGCCGCGGCGCTGAGGCGCCGCGGTGCCACCTATTGAGCGTCGCGACGCCACGTATCCAATGGGTCTAGACGACCCACTCTGTCTCGGTTTATGGGCCTGGCCCACTTGGGAAACCCTAGCTGTTTTTACAGCTATAAATAGAGGGTTCTGTATTACTTTAACACACCCAATTCACTTGAATTATTCTCTGCTAAAGCTTTGCCGAATTTCCTAGCTTTCCGAAAGAGTAAATCACATCGGAGTTTTCAGAACTTGCAATCGAGGAACCGTTGCGTGCTCACCCTCGGCGTACACTTGAAGTTGAAGATTCCAGATTTTGCAAATTGTAAGTGTTCTATCAACGCATTACAGTTTCTATGTGTTTTACATTATATAATCATCCATCAGTTTGACCGCCCGTAGGGTTTGAAACATAAATTTTTAAATTCCGCTGCGTGTACGAACTCGACAAAACCCTACAGTAATGAGGTAACTGTTTTTGATTGATTTTGTCTTTTTTTTCCAACTTGTTTTTTTTCTTGAAATGTCTTTTTATGTTCTTTTCCTATTGTCAATGATTGGATATCAATCTTGTAGGTGTTCTATGCAGTTTTGTATGTGTTTCTTTTCTTTTTTGTTTATATAATGTATAACCCGCTTTGGGATTTGATTAATCAAAATTTGTGTCACGTGAGATTCATTAAAAAGGGAAATAATTTCTATTAAATTTTTTTCATTCTCAAATCTCGTACTCGAAACTTCATAGTAAGGATCTAATCAATCCAGCACAATGATTTACTATCCGGAAGCTACCCGTAGAAATCATTACACGGAATCTATCCGACCCTGAGGTTCCGGGTAGGTTCCCGGGTACCCTGTAAATTTTTGTAGGACAGTTTGTTCTTTGGTCATCCAGCTTAAAAGAAAACAAACACTAATCAGGTTGTTTCTACTACATGCAGATATATGCTTGTGAAGAATCAAACCAGCATTCTGGGGCATTTATTTTTCTACTTGGCCAACTTTTTGCCAGCATTCCTTTCTTGTTGCTCATCTCCATTTCCTCAAGTCTCGTCTTCTATTTTCTTGTTGGACTTTTGATGATTTCAGCATGCTGATGTATTTCGTGCTGAATTTCTTCACATGCTGAATTTTCTTGTTGGACCTCGGGATGAGTTCAGCATGCTGATGTATGGTTTTTGGGCCTATTCTTTATGCATGAAGTTTGGGCCGAAAATGGGATTCGAAATGTCCAGGATGAAGGTTATTTGAGGGGATTGATTTTGAATTTGAATTGTAGTCATTCCATTGGCGATATAGCCAATTGGAACTCAATTCTTTATAGATTCCGGGTTCGGGTACCCTGTCTCTATTTGTTGGAATCGGAACCGGACCCGACTTTGATCGGTTCCTAATTTTACTACCCGAAACCTACTCATTATTATAATATATCTACCCGGAACCTACCCGTTACTGTCGATTCCGGTCGGATATCTGAGTACCCTGTACCCGTGATCACCCCTAATTTTAGGTAGGTTTGCCATATTAATTTCTTTATACAAGTAAAATCATTTGAAGGCTTTTTGAGAAAAAAACTACTAGAAAAGAATTATAAAGTTTCTCTCAAAAAAAATTATTTTGTTTTTGAATAAAATCCTTCTAGGGTTAGAGGATATTTTGATAGACCATTGATAATTAAGTTATGTGATATAAATAAGTCTCGTTATATCTACAATAGAAGTCTCTTTATATCTTGAATATTGAAAGAGGTCTCGTCGTATTCAAGAGGTCTCATCAAGTGAATTGATTCACTTAGTGTGTAATAAAGTTTTTCCTCGTATTCTCTTGCACAATTAACAAGGATATGATAAATTAATTCATGGTAAAAAAATTAAAAGGCCTATAATTTTATATGTCTTAGTGAGTGACTCTTTTAGGTGGACTAATTACTATTTGATTTGTACTATTAGAATAGGGTTTTGGTATTAGAATAGGAATATGATTTTTCTATTATGGAAATTGTAACTTGTATATATTCTCCTTTCATTAATGAAAATAATCAAGAGATTATTTCTTTCATGGTCTCAGAAGTCTAGGTCTTAAAATCCTCTAAACAAAATTCTTCCAATTTGCCGTCCCTGAGTCTCAAAATCTGAGCCATTCTTCTCAGAATTTGTGCTGACGATTCCTCCTCTCTTTCCAAATTTTTCTTCTCAATCCCTACATCACGTCTTGCGCTGCTATTATGGTAAGAACATGTTTCACCCTGCCCTCACAGTTTCTAACATCAAGAATCACATCCCTATCATTCTTGAAATAGAAAACGTCAAATACGCAATGTGGGTAGAATAGTTCAAAGTTCACGCATACTCGCATCAAGTTATTCATCATATTATCCTCGCGAATCCAATGGATACGGGGGTGCCCAAACCCGAGGATGATCCTAAGTTATGGACAACCCTTGATGCTACTGTTCTTCAGTGGATTTACTCCACTATTTCTATCGATCTTTTGCAAACGATTATTGAGCCTGACGCTACGGCAAAAGCGACTTGGGATAGACTACGTGATATATTCCAAGATAATCAAAATTCTAGAGATGTTACTCTTGAGCAGGAATTCTCCCACGTTTCTATGGAAGATTTTCCTAACGTTTCGGCTTATTGCAAAAGATTAAAATAATTGGCAGACCAACTCTGTAACGTTGGCGCGCCAGTTTTGAATGATTGTTTGGTTCTCCAAATGGTTGCAGGTCTCTCCGAGGCCTATAGTGGGGTTGACACACTTCTTCGTCAGAGCAGTCCTCTTTCGCAATTTTATCAGGCTCGTTCTATGCTTACGCTCGAAGAAGACGACTTGGAAAAAAAGGCAGCTAATCGTACTAGTCCCGTAGTCATGATGACATCCTCCACAAATTCTCTGATTTTTTTATAATTCAGGAAAAATCGTGCTCATGGTGGCGGCAAGAATACTCAGAAAAATAATGGTAAAAACCGTGGGGGAAAATGCGGTGGTTCCAAAAATGGTGGCGGTGGGCCTCATCAAGTCAACAGTGGGCCACCGTACCATTGGTCCCAGCCCTGGGCCCCCTGGCTGTGGGCCTGGGCTAGTGGGTAGTGGCCTAATGACCCTTATTCATCACCGAGTCCAACCACTGGCCAGTGGACTTCCCAACAGCCCTATCGACCCAATGCCAACTAGGCTAGTGGTTCCCGAAGCAGCTCTGGGTCAGGGCATAATCCAGGTGTTCTTGAAGTCGTTATGCACACACTTGGCTTAACTCCACCAGATCCAAATTGGTACATGGACATCAGAACAACTACACACATGACATCCGAAAGGTACTCTCTCGTCTTATTCCAATTTGAGCAACCCTCGTGGCATAATTTTGGTAATGGTAATTCAATTCTTATTCGTGGTTATGGTCATAAAATTTTATCTCCCCCTGTCCACCTCTTATCTTGAAAAATACCCTTCATGCCCCTAAATTGATTAAAAAATTAGTGTATGTCCGTAAATTCACAACTGATAATTTCATTTCTGTTGAATTTGATCCGTTTAGGTTTTCTGTAAAGGATTTCAAGACGGGGATGCCTCTCATAAGGTGTGATAGTACGTGAGATCTTTATCCAATCACACCACGTTTCGGTCTTTCGAATCAAGCCTTGTCATCCACGTTTGCTGCCATTGCTCCTTCCTTGTGGCATGTTCATCTAGGTCATCTGGGGTCATTTATTTTATCTTCCTTAGATAAAAATAAATTTATTTCGTGTAAGTGTACGCATAGTACTCCGGTTTGTCAATCTTTTTCTTTAGGAAAAAGTATTAGATTGTCGTTTGTAGACTCTAATTATCATACTCTAATGCCATTTGATATTATTCATAGAGATTTATGGACATCTCCTGTTCTCAGCTCTTTGGGTCATCGTTATTATGTTCTTTTTTTGAATGATTATTCTAACTTTTTATGGATTTTTCCGATAGTGAAAAAATATCAAGTTTTTCCACTTTCCAAAAATTTATAGCATTCATTAGAATCCAATTTGAATAGAAAATAAAAAATATTCAATATGATAATGGGGTGTTTCGTGAATTTTGTGCTAATAATGGGATCAATTTTCATTTTCTTGTCCACATACGTCTTCACAAAATGGAAAAGAAAAATGCAAAATTCGTACCATAAATAACATTCTTTATTGATTCATGCTCCCGTACCCCCTTCTTTTTGGCATCATGCTCTACAAATGGCTACATATCTCCTTAACATACTTCCTATCAAAGGCTTGACGTATTCCTCCCATCTTCATATCTTATATAATAAGACTCCTTCGTATTCTCATTTTAGGGTCTTTGGGTGCTTGTGTTATCCACTCTTTCCGTCTACAACAATTAACAAACTTCAGGCTCGGTCTACCCATTGTGTGTTTTTGGATTATACGTCTAATCATCGTGGTTACAAATGCTTTGATTTATCATCTAATAAAATCATTATTAGCCGTCATATTATTTTTGACGAATCCCAATTTCTGTTTGCTAAGGTCAATAGTTCCGTGCCTAGTTCGTATAATTTTTTGGATGATGGTGTCTCCCCGTATCTTATCCACTATTTTTTGGATGCATACCGCACCCTAAATCTGCCAGCGGGCCCACTGCCCACTGCCCACTGGACCTACCAACCTATCACCCACCACTGTTCCAGTTTTCGTAATTGGGCCAGTGGCTCAGCCCAATACGGAAATTGTCCCAGTTTCGGCGTAAGGCAATGCTCTAGTTCTCTACATGCTGGCCCATCTGTCACGTGTCCCGATATTTCCAACAAATCACTCAATTCTCCCCCGACTCATCGGCCAGTCACTCGTAGTCAACGGGGTATTTTTAAATTAAAAGACATTTTAATTTAAATTTTAATGTTCTTAAATCACCCTTACTCCGTAATCCTGTGTATGTTTTAAATTACCCAAATTGGAAAATTGTTATGACCGACGAATATAATGCTCTTATTGATAATACGATTTGGGAGTTAGTGCCACTTCCATCTGGTGTTAATGTTATTCGGTCTATGTGGATTTTTGCTTATAAGGACAATTCTGACGGTTCGTTTGCAAGACATAAGACTCGTCTTGTAGGTGATGGTAAGACTCATTAGGTTTGTGTGGATTGTGGTGAGACATTTAGTCCGGTGGTCAAGCCCCCTACCATTCACATTGTGCTCATCTTGGCTCTTTCGAAAACATGGCCCATCCATCAGTTAGATGTAAAGAATGCTTTCTTACATGGTGATCTCAAGAAGATCGTCTATATGCATCAGCCATTAGGGTTTAGGGATCCCAAATGTCATCATTATGTCTATTTGTTAAAGTAGTCCTTGTATAGGCTTAAACAGTCTCCACGGGCTTGGTATAAGAGGTTTGCATACTATGTTTCGACTATTGGGTTATCTCACAACATGTCTGATAATTTATTGCTCATATATCATCGTGGTTTTCCTTTGGCTTATATCTTGTTATATGTGGATGATATTATCTTAACTTCCTCCTCTGATGCATTACGCCAGTCTATCATGACAATGCTCAATTTTGAGTTTGCTATGAAAGACTTGGGGCCCTTGAGTTACTTTTTTTGGGATTGTTGTCACTCGTCATGCAGGTGAGTTGTTCTTATCCCAGAGGAAGTATGCAGATGAGATCATTGAAAGGGATGGGATGTCATCATGTAAGTCCACTTACACTCCGATTGATTCTAAATCCAAGTTGGGTGATGCGGCTAACTCACCTTATGAGGATCTGACCCGATATCGCAGTCTTGCAGAGGCCCTTCAGTATCTTACATTCACGAGACCTGATATTACGTATGTCATACATCAGGTGCGTTTGTTTATGCATGATCTCAGGGTTGAGCACATGAATGCACTTAAACGCATTATTCGGTACATCCAGGGGACACTTGACTATGGCTTAATTTTATATCCTTCAACGACGTCTACACTTGTCTCGTATATATATGCTGATTGGGGTGGTTTTACAGACACCAGATGGTCTATGTCTTGCTATTGTATGTTTATTGGTAATAACTTGGTCTCCTGGTGTTACACCCCGTATTTTCAGGACATGCTTTAAGAACGTACGTAAGAACTCGCAAGTGTTAAGATTTGAGACTTGTAAAAAAATTTATCGGAATTGTGAAATTGTCGGAAAACGTAGTATTGTGACGAATGGGAGGGCGACACTTGTCACCCCCCTTATTGATGCCTTGGACGAAATAGGCATGGCCAAAATGGTCATTGACCATAGTCTTAAGATGACAAAGTCTTCCTATTAATGAGCTTGAGTTTCTTGACCAAAGTCAAAGGTCCCAAGTCTTGATATTTTATAAGACTTCATCTAAACCACCCATTTGGTTACATCTTAACCCTCCATGCCCCTTTATTACACTACTAGTAGCAAGAGTATGTCATTACACTTAGAAAAATTTCCACAAAATTGAAGAACTCAAGGAAGAGCTCTCGGCTTCCCTCCACTTTCAAAAGGAAAATTTTGCGTTTCTTGTCCATTAAGCCCCACACTTTAAACCAAGGTTCATGAGGGTATTGTAAGTGTATCTCAATAGAAAAACCAGGAAAGGAGAGTTTTCGTATTAGTCGCAGCGAAAACCTAGTGGCTTTCTAGGTTTTGGATTGAAGGTTTGAAGGAATGTTGTTGGTGTGATTCTAAGGGTCTCTAGGAGCGGATTGAGGTGTCTTGACGAGGCTCTAGGTTGCTAAGGAGCAACTTCGGTTTTGAAGATTGGATTACAATTCGTTGAGGTATAATCTTGTTCTTTGAAAGTGTTACAAGATTATTTATATTGTTGTTGTTAGCTTTACATGTTGCTAGCATGAAGTTGTTAAGTTGAAGTTAATAAGTATTATGGATTACTTGTAGCTTAAGTTGAAAATGAAAAGTAAGTCATGTTAAGTTGGAATACAATTTGATCGTTACTAGAATCGTCGCATGTAATTGACTTGAAGATTCTAGTAGTTATATTTGGTTGCGACTAGATATCATGTTATGCTACCAAGTTGGATTGAAATGGAAATTGAATAAGAATTGGTATTGTTGAACTCAAGGTGGCCGAATTTGTACTTGTGGTTTGTAATAGTTTGTTAATTAATTGTATTGAACTACCTACATATTGTGGTGAGCCAATTGAAATGTATAGTTAATTATTTGTATTGGGTGCTTCTATATTGTTGTGAGCCAATTGGGGCTGTTTGGCTATTGTATTTCGGCCTTGAAAAGGTGGCAAAGTAAGTAAAAATAAAGGAGGTGCTGTCCGATTTTCTATAGAATTTGGCGACTTAGCACTTAGAATATTCTACGTTTGAAGTAAGAGGTTAATGGACGTATTGTGACCATGATAGGTTGAAGTACTTTGGAGCATTTTACTACTTGTCGACAAGCGTCGCGAGGTATGTGAACCTCTTCTTTCTTTGGCATGATCCTACGTATGAAATCTCCATGTGATAGTATTTCAAGATTTCTTCTACTCTTAGAAGTTAAGAAGTATTTGCATTGTTGAATCTAAGTTAAGAGTATGTTTAAATTGTCCTAAGTCCTTACTAGGTCTTATGGGAGACGTTGGTAAGAATGGTTAGGAAGTTATGAGATTTGATTTAAAGGCTATGTGTCTTGATTTGGTTAAAGTAAGTAAGTGGATTTTATGTTCGAAAATGACTTGAATTTATATGTGAAAAGGGGATTGATTTTAAAAGTGGAAGTTATATGATTTTAAGAGAATAAGTTACTTGGTTTTGGAAGTGTATGGAACTTTATATTTTTTTTATAAGTATAAGTAAATGGACTTTAAAGAATGTATGTTATGAAGTTTTAAGACTATGAACTTTGGTTGTCTTTGAAGGATTTTGAAACTTTATTTTTCAAGTTATGGGACTTGATTTCTAAAGTATTGATGACATGATTTTATAAGTATAAGCGACATGATTTTAAAGAGTGTATGCTACGAGGTGTTAAGACCATAAGCCTTGATTATAAGTGGAAAGGACTAAATTTTAAAAAGTATGGCTTCTTAATTTATTTCGAAAGTTAAGAAGATGGTTTCCAAAAGAGTATGTGACTTGAGCTTTAAAAAGAAAGGAGGTTTTATGATTCTTTTAAGTATGTATGTACGTAGTATTTTTGGATCTAGTTTTCCTAATGTTGTAAGAATAAAAGTGTCTTAAGTTCTCCAAAATGAAAGGTTGTTATAATAGCTTTATGGGAAGTTGTTATGACGACTTAAGAAGAAGTGAAAAGATGGTTTAAAAATGTTATGTAAGGAAAATACACGAGCCTACGAATTGGCGGATTACGTTATGAAATACAGGAGCCTACAAATAGGCGGATTACGTTATGAAATACAGAGCCTACAAATAGGCGGATTACGTTATGAGATACAGGAGCCTACAAATAGGCGGATTACGTTATGAGATACAGAGCTTACACATAGGCGGACACGCCATATTACCCGAGCCTACACATAGGGTTACGTCACAAGACACCGAGCTCCAGCGGGCGGATTATGCTACATGATTTCACGATGCACCGAGCTCCACAGCGGGCGGATTATGCTACATGATTCCACGATGCACCGAGTTCCACAGCGGGCGGATTATGCTACATGATTCCACAAGACACCGAGCCCCACGGCGCCGATTATGTCACATGATTCATCGATGCATGCGTGTCCCGCAAATGGGCGGATTATGTTATGTAAGATAAGTAAGTTATGTGGAAAAACTTGATTAACCTCTTAAGTATGTATGTAAGAATATGATGTTAAATCTTATGGAAAGAAGGAATGGAACGGTTAATATACGAGTGATTTCAGGAGTTAAAAATGGCATTCTTTTGTACAGTTATGATTTGATTCTTGCACGTTATTTATGTTCCATATTAAATTTTTGTTATGCGACTTCTGGGCTGCGTTAAATGTCCGCAGTTTAGGTACAGTGTGGATCCGCGAGCTTAGGATCTGGTTCAGCATTTTAGATGGCTCCGATGTTCCGGAGTTGTCATGGCTATGTATATTCAGGGGTATGGCGGGGCCCTGTCCCGCCACAGTTGTAATTCTTAGAGGTCTGTAGTCACATATTGTGGGTCTGTTTGTAAAGAAAGGAGGCAACTGCTTCGTTTATGTATGTACGTCCAGGAAGGTAGCCCTATCGGCTGACCTGTTGTTTTACTTCCGTTGTTTTATTTATAAGTTTCATGTATGTTCCGCTGATTATCTCTGATGTTTACCTGTAAGGGTGCCCAGGTAGGGCACCAGTCGCGGTCCCGGGGTCGGGTCGTGACACCTGGTCTGCAAAGCGTTAGTCGAATTTATCACTCTCTAGTGTAGAGGTCGAGTATCGAGGTGTAGCCAATGTGATTCCTAAATTATGTTGGTTACGTAATCTTCTATTAGAGCTGCATTGTCCTATTCAGAAAGCTACTTTAATTTTATTGTGATAATGTTAGTGCTATCTACCCATCTAACCCTAGTGCTCGATAGAGAATTCTTCGAAGAAATAAGTGGTAACATGAAAATAATTGAATATAGTTTTAGTAATGTAATTGACAAGATACTCTTGCACCATGTTAGATTCGTAGTTAAACTTGAAGGGTTTTGTCGGGTTCGTGTACGCAGTGAAATTTAAAAATTTGTGTTTCAAACCCAACAAACAACGAACTGTAGGATGATTATGCAATAATATAAATACAACATAACATGTATAGTAACTGTAATGCATCGATAGAATACTTACGGTTTGATATATCTGGAGTCTTTTAGTATAAGGTCCGAAGGTGCGCACTCAATTGATCCTCGACTACAAGTTCCTAGAACTCCGATGTATTCCTCTTTCGAACAACTAGAAAATTCGGTAGAGGTTCGAGAGAAAGTTTTAGTTCTAGGTCTCTTAGACTTACAATGATATATGAATCAAGTGTGTAGAATAATGAATTGAACCACTTATTTATAGTTGCATTTTAAACCTAAAACGCATCTAGGGTTACACATGGGCCAGCCCAAAAAATGAGGCGCAATGGGTCAGTCAGACTGGCCCACTTCCTGTTAGGCGCCGCGACTCAAATTATATTTATAGGCAATTACTCCTAAGAAGTGAGATTTGGCTTCTTAAAATGAGATTTAGACGAGGCTATTTTAAGAGTTACATTATAATATTAATATTTTACACTATTAATAATGACGTAATCTATAGGAATGCATATAATAGAATATTACAAATAATCAATTAATAATTCAATAATTGCAAATGTCAAAATATTAATCTCCATAATGCGAATGTGTATAAAGTACATTTGTCCTAATACAGATTGTCTCTAGGACATAAATTGTTATACCCCGTATTTCCAGAGTATGTATGTAAAGGAATACGTACAAAAAGTTTGGTCTTAAAGTTAGGCCTTGGACGATTTTTAGGCACAACTCACAAAGCGAACAGTTTTCCGACGAAACGTTTCCACAGCTTTCGTAGGATAAATTCCGGCTATGTCATTTCTAATTTTTGCGGATTTTTCCGAGAGACGTAACACTTTGGACCAACGAGAGGGCGACACTTGCCACCCTCTCATTGGTGGACTTGTCACGGCAATAGGGCCGAATGGATGACCATCCTTGTCATAAAGTTGGTTAGATATTTTGTGTGCAAGTTGGCTAGGTACACTTGCCCTAATCTTGACCTTACACTTGCCTAGCACTTGGCTAAATCTTGGCCATTGGTTGGCCATGTCTTGACCTATAAATACCCTCTTGAGATGAAGAGTTCTTCATCCACAAAAGCTTTCCAAGTCTAAAAATCCTTCCTCTCCCTTTGTGAGCAATTCGTCCAACACACCCCTCCTCGAGAAGCTTGGCCGAGGCTACCCCACCCCTAGCCTAGCCGAAACCTACCCCCTCCCTTGGTAGAAAAGTTGCCTTCTTGTATTGTTATAATGCCCAAAATACCCTAGCCCAAATACCTTAGTACTTAGTAGAAGTTGTGAAGAACTTCTAAGGTTTCATGAGCATACAACTTAGGAGCAAAACCTTGCTCAGCGACTTTTCTAGGATATTATTGGCTTACCGAGGTAACTAATCCTAACCCTCTTTTGAATTAGAGAATACTTCTTTGTTGTAGAATAAGAATAAGTATAAATACTTAGAAGGTTATTAAGGAATAGAATTGAATGTAACACCTTAGAAGGGTATAAAGAAGAATATCTGACTGTGTACTTACATAGGGTGTTTTCTGATGAGACTTATATAGCTCACGGGTAGGGTTGTGCTGCCCGACTTTCCGTAGAATTGAGGACCCTCTGTTTAGAATGACCTACAGAATAGTCTAGACTTTGATAGATATCTGTGACTATTATGGTGATTCTCTGCGCGCGACATACTCGACTTGGCGGTGGATTTCGGAAGGTATGTGATTCTTCCTAAAGCATGATATTTTACAATATGTATATAGTACTAGACGCGTACGTGTTAAGCGAATAATACTTACGCAATGCCTCACGCTTAAGCTCGAATAATCGTACGGCAATGCCTCAAGCTTAAGCTTTGAATAATAAAGAATGAAAACATTTCAAAGGACTCTTGAACCATTTTTACAAAAGAGAATTAATTGGTTTCTCAAACAGAAGCTTAAGAGTTATACTAGCTTTATGGGAAGTTAAGTATAACCACTTAAGATTGATAAAAGAAACAAGTTGCCTATGTATTTCTAACGACTTATATGAAATTGTGAAAAGAATAATAAGATGGTTTGATAAGTTGACATGACATGTTGCTATGTGTGTTAGTACCTTGTAACGTTTGTATAAGTGAGAATCCTTGTTGTACTTATGTTGTTTAAAGATAAGTCGTTATGTTAGTGTACTATCACTCACCTCTAGAGATGATACCGGAGGTTAAGTGGCCTCCGTCGCGGGTAGACTCAGCGATGCAGGACCATGATTCGAGAATACCTCATGCGGGTCCAGGGGCCTATGCGGAGCTACGAGTTCGAGTTAGTATGCGGGTTATGCCTCATGCGGTCTATGTGGCCACGCGGACGAGTCGGGGATGCCGAGGAGTAGCTACCCTCGATGCGGGTTATACCTCATGCGCCCGTGCGAGTGGCCTATGCGACTCGGGAGTCGAGGATTAGGCTTGCAGAATGAGGATATGGGCGAGTGGCCTGTTTCGATCATTCGCGGCTAGACAAGGCGTATTCGATTACCTATTGTTGCTCTTGTTTGTGATGTGGCACTATGTGCGTTTCATGGTTGTTTCACACATATTTGTAAACTGGTTTTAAAAATGATATGTTTTCATTTAAGTACTTTCTGATTCGCATACTTAGTACTGTTATCGACCTCCTTGGGGCTGCGTTCATGCCGCAGGCGGCAAGCAGTGCTAGATCCGCATCCTTAGGATCTCTACGTTGGTGTCGGGAGCTCCATCTCTTCCGAGGCTCTACTTTTGGTATGATCTCCTGTTGTAGATAGTTTTGTACAGTCGAGGTATGGCGGGCCCTGTCGCCATAGTTGTATATTCCCAGAAGTGCGTAGTCATGTTATGCGATGTCGGATGAATCGCTAAAACATGATTATATATATATATATGCCGAAAGGCGATGTTTTCTCACATATCTGTGTCTTGTTTTATAAACTGTTTCATGTCTTGCTTTATGTTTCCGCTGATTACTCTGATGTATGACTACTTGGGTGCCCCGATAAGGCACGATCCACGGGCCGAACGGTCGTGACAAAAGTGGTATCGAGCGATTAATCCTCGGAAAGTGTCTACAGACCGTATCTAGTAGAGTCTTGATTATCGGTGTGTTGTGCACCACACCAATAATCAGGAGGCTATATGATATTTAGGATTGGTTTCCGTTCTTCTCATTTCGAGATCGTGCTTTAGAGCTGTGTTATAGGTTGGACCCCTCTAACGTATTCCTTTCTCGTATGATTATGCCTCCACGTAAGGCAACCCGCCCGGCGGCAAGGCAGCCGAGGAGCGCTAGCAGACACCCAGAGTCACGAGGGCTCGGGCCCGTCTATACGAGCGGCGAGTTCTATGGCGCCGCCCCAAAGAGACCACGTACCCACACCTCCGCCCCATGCAGGGCGGAGAGTTAGGGTACAAGGAGATAGCGACTTTTGGCTAAAGTTGTGGCCCGACACGAGAGAAGGCTGACGCGCAGCCCAGCTCGATCCCAGTCGCGGCCGCACCGTTGTTCACCCGAGGCAGAGTTTGAGGCTACGAGACTTCTTGGTAGAGCCACGGAGTTTTATGGATCGAGGCGGAGGATGATCCGCAGGAGTTCATCCGTCGGCTTCAGAGGATTTTGAGAGTGATCGGGCGTCGAGACCGAGTCCGTGATCTTTGTTCACATAGGCTGCGTGATACCGATCGATTGGTTTGATTCATGGGAGTTATCGGGAGAGCACGCGTCCCGGTACTGGGATGAGTTCTCGAGGCTTTCTCACTCACTTCTTGCCTCCACGGATGAGGAGGGCGCGGTGATAGATTTTTACTCGAGGCATAGAGGACGCCGCCGTCGAGTACAACGTCGAGTTTGATTCATTGGCTCGATATGTCCCAAAGATTGGTAGCGAATATGGAGGATAGGGTGCACCGCTATGTCACCGGCTGACGACTATATGGCCGAGTCATGTGCGGGGTTTCTCCACCGGGTATGGACATTATCCGCATGCGAGCTCACGCCTGGATGCGGCGAGCGCAGAGGTCGGCGAGTGGGCGACGCAGCAGGAAGGCCGGGGCGGAGGGTCTTCGGTGGTTATCGTGGTGGGCGGCCTCGGCCAGCCTAGATTCGCACCACGCCGGACAGAGCACTCCCGCACCGCCCTCAAGACAACCACGATTTCGAGGCGGACCGGGCCCTGGGGCTTGACGTCGAGTAGCGAGTGCTGGCCGATCGGACCACCCGGTGTGGCCGATGCGGTAGATCCCATTACGGAAGTGTGGTACTACTTTTGGAGCTTATTACGATTGTGGGCCAGCAGGTCACTTTGAGGACCGTCCGGCCGGGGCAGCGGCGTGGTAGGCTCACCTTCGTTCTCGCTGCCGCTTCATCATCTCCTACGATTACTCGCCCGGGCGCGGGGTGCTCGTGGGTCGCCAGGTCGCGCAGAGGCCGTGGCTCGTCGATTCTAGCGGTCCTCGAACCGCATTTATGCTTTCGGTCCAGCGACAGATCGGGAGGCCTCACCGATGTCGCCACGGTACCTTATCGGTTTCGGGTTTGATGTGTATGCTTTGATAGATCGGGTTCTACTACCCTATATATCTCCCTTGTTGCTAGTAGGATAGGGATAGAGCACGAGTCCATAGACACTTTCGAGGTAGCTACGCCAAATGGGTGATTCGGTGGTAGCTCGGCGGGTATATAGAGCTTGTCCTGTGATCATTTACGATCGTCGACCGCCGACTTGATAGAGTTGGAGATGATTGACTTCGACGTGATCATGGGGATGGATTGGCTAGCTTCCTGCTACGCCAATGTAGACTGCAGAGAGAGAATAGTGCGGTTCCAGTTTCCTGAGGAGCCGGTTGTTGAGTGGGAGGGGAGCACGGTATCGCCGAGGGGTAGGTTTATTTCCTACCTCAAGGCTAGGAAGATGGTGCCGAAGGGGTATATCTACCATCTCGTTCGGGTGTTTGATACTGAAGCTGCGGTACCAGATTTTCCGTCAGTTCCAGTAGTCAGCGAGTTCCCAGACGTGTTTCCAGATGACCTCCCGGGTATCCCTCCTGAGAGGGAGATCGAGTTTTGTATAGATGTGTTGCGGATACTCACTATTTCCATTCCGCCATACGAGAATGGCACTGCCGAGTTGAGAGAGTTGAAGGATCACTTAGGGATTTGCTAGAGAAGGGCTTCATTAGGCCTAGTGTTTCTCCCCAGGGAGCGCGGATTGTTCGTGAAGAAGAAGGGCGACGCCGCACGTGTGTTGATTCTGGCGGTGAACAAGGTGACCATTAAGAACGATACCCCTTCCTAGGATTGATGATTTGTTCGACCGGTTGCGAGGTGCGAGATGTTTCTCCAAGATTGATCTGCGATCGGGCTATCATCAGTGCGAGTCGAGAGGTGGATGTCCCTAGATCGCATTCGGACCCGACGCATTATGAGTTCGTGGTCATGTCTTTTGGGTTGACGAATGCTCGCGGTATTCATGGATTTGATGAACCGAGTGTTCAAACCATTTTTGGACACGTTTGTGATAGTGTTCATTGATGATATCTTGGTTTATTCTCGCCAGAGCGGAGCATGCGAGCATTTGGCGATCTTGTGATTCTCGAGACCAGCAGATTATACGCCAAGTTTTCCAAATGTGAGTTTTGGTTGACTTGATGGCGTTTCTTGGGCATATTGTGGCCGATGGCATTCGAGTTGATCGGCGAAGATCGGCGCAGACTTGGCCTAGACCTACTACTCAAGCGAGGTTCGCGATTTTACGGGCCTTGCAGGTATTATCGGCGGTTCGTGGAGAAGTTTGCTTCTATCTCGCACCATTGACTAGGCCGACTCGGAAGGCGGCCAAGTTTGATGGTGATGCTTGTGGCGGGGTTTCGATTCTTTGAAGAGAGGCGGCGCACGCCCGTTCTTACTCTTCCGGAGGTCGGATGGTTATGTCGTGTATTGTGATCGTCGTGCATCGGGTTGGGATGTGTGTTGATGCGGCATGGCGAGTTATAGCATATGCATCCCGACACCAAGAAACACGAGAGGAACTACCCCACCCATGATTTGAGTTAGCACCGTGATTCACGCTTTGAAGATCTGGAGGCACTATTTGTATGGGTTCACGTGGATATTTCTGCACCACAAGAGCCTCGGTATATCTTGACCAGAGGAGCTGAACTTACGGCGAGGCGGTGGTTAGAGTTGCTTAAGGATTACGATGTGGACATCCTGTACCACCCGGGCAAGGCCAATGTTGTGGCAGATGCCCTTAGTCGTAGGTCGATGGGGAGCCTATCAGATGTGCAGCTAAAGAGAAGGGACATGGTTCGTAATTTGCACCAGTTAGCAAGCCTTGGTGTCCGTTTGATTGATTCTGATAGCAATGGGGTTAGAGTTCGTGAGGTTGCCGAGTCTTCCATCGTTGAGGAGGTGAAGAGGCAACAGATTCGAGGATCGGCTTTGATTCGATATCGTGATCTGACTCTTACGTGAGGGCAAGGGTCCTTGAGGTAGCACTTGATGGGGTGCTAAGGTTTGAGGCGTTGTGTGTTCGGATGTTTGAGGACTTGGCGGAGTTCTTGGGGAAGCACACGCGGCGTTACTCTATCCATCCGGGTCGACCAAGATGTACCACGACCTTAGATCCGTATTGGTGGGATGGCTTGAAGAGGACGTTGCGAGTTCGTAGCTCGCCCGCGTGTTGTCGCGGTGAAGGTAGTAGAGCACGAGAGACGGTGGTTTATTACGATAGAGATCCCGACACGGAAGTGGGAGGTAATCAACATGGACTTCATCACGGATTACCTCGCACTCGGAGGAGACATGATTCTATATGGGTTATCGTCGACGGTCGAAAATCAGCCCACTTTCTTCCGTCGGGGCGACTTTTTAGTGAGGATTATGCCGACTCTACATCCGAGAGATCGTCGACCGCATGGAGTCCCTACTTCGATCATATCGCATGCAGGAGCCCGCCACGCCAACTGGAGGTCCTTCGAGAGGGTTTAGGGGCGAGTGAGCACGAGTCGCATTTCATCCACGCAGACGGACAGCAGAGCGCACTATCCGGACTGCGAGGATATCTGCGAGCTGTGTTATTGACTGATGGTAGTTGGGAGGATCATTTGCCTCTAGTTGAGTTCGCGATAATAATAGCTACCACTCCAAAGATTCGATGGCGCCTTATGAGGCCTTGTATGGGAGGAAGTGCAGATCGCCTATAGGTTGGTTCGAGGTGGGCGAGGTGCGGCTAGTGGGACCAGATTTGGTGCGCAGCGATGGATAAGGTGAAGCTTATCCGAGCGGCTATTGATTTCGAGTCGGCGAAGTCGTATGCAGATCATCGTCGCCGACATCCGAGTTTGCGATTGATGATTGGGTTTTCTGAAGGTGTCACCCAAGGGGTGTGATGAGATTCGGGAAGAAGAAACTTCGGCCCAGTACATTGGGCGTTTCGATTGTCCGCGGTAGGCAAGGTTGCTATGAGTTGGATCTGCCGTCCGATCCGGAGGCGGTGCATCCGTGTTTCACGTTTCTATGCCGAGATGTATCGGGATCCATCTAGGTACATCCGATTGACGATGTCCAGTGATCGAGGGGTTATCGTATGAGGAGATTCCATAGCGATAATCGATCGTCGGAGTTAGCGTCTGCGCGGACGAAGGGCGTGGCTTCACAAAGTCTTGTGGCGAACGAGCTCGGGGAGGAGATGACGTGGGAAGCCGAGGAGGACATGAGGCGAAGTATCCTCACCGTTCCCCACCCTCCGTAATTCACTTTCCTACTTGTAAATCTTCATTATCGTTTATGCCTAAGTGTTGTTTATGGCCGTGTGTGGCTTTGCAAGCTGTTTAAGTTTTGAAAGAACCTTATCGTTATCTGTCTTGGGAAGGAACATTCGACGAATGTTTCTAGGGGAGAATGTTATACCTCGTATTTCAGTA
The DNA here is from genome assembly GCA_029844215.1 of Przewalskia tangutica. Taxonomy (NCBI): domain Eukaryota; kingdom Viridiplantae; phylum Streptophyta; class Magnoliopsida; order Solanales; family Solanaceae; genus Przewalskia; species Przewalskia tangutica. The sequence continues at coordinate 84,494,932 of CM056735.1, read as the reverse complement.
TGTGCGTAAAGGAATACGACAAAAGTTTGGTCTTAAAGTTAGGCCTTGGGCGATTTTTAGGCACAACTCACAAAGCGAGCAGTTTTCCGACGAAACGTTTCCACAACTTTCGTAGGATAAATTCCGCTATGTCATTTCTAATTTTTATGGATTTTTCCGAGAGGCGTAACACTTTGGACCAACGAGAGGCGACACTTGCCACCCTCTCATTGGTGGACTTGTCACGCAATAGGGCGAATGGATGACCATCCTTGTCATAAAGTTGGTTAGATATTTTGTGTGCAAGTTGGCTAGGTACACTTGCCCTAATCTTGACCTTACACTTGCCTAGCACTTGGCTAAATCTTGGCCATTGGTTGGCCATGTCTTGACCTATAAATACCACTCTTGAGATGAAGAGTTCTTCATCCACAAAAGCTTTCCAAGTCTAAAAATCCTTCCTCTCCCTTTGTGAGCAATTCGTCCAACACACCCTCCTTGAGAAGCTTGGCCGAGGCTACCCCACCCCTAGCCTAGCCGAAACCTACCCCCTCCCTTGGTAGAAAAGTTGCCTTCTTGTATTGTTATAATGCCCAAAATACCTAGCCCAAATACCTTAGTACTTAGTAGAAGTTGTGAAGAACTTCTAAGGTTTCTGGAGCATACAACTTAGAGCAAAACCTTGCTCAGCGACTTTTTCTAGGATATTATTGGGCTTACCGAGGTAACTAATCCTAACCCTCTTTTGAATTAGAGAATACTTACTGTTGTAGAATAAGAATAAGTATAAATACTTAGAAGGTTATTAAGGAATAGAATTGAACTGTAACACCTTAGAAGGGTATAAAAGAAGAATATCTGAATCAGATTACATGGGATTTGTTTCACTGAGACTTATATAGCTCACCGGGTAGGGTTGTGCTGCCCGACTTTCCGTAGAATTGAGGACCCTCTGTTTAGAATGACCTACAGAATAGTCTAGACTTTGATAGATATCTGTGACTATTATAGTCGATTCTCTGTACGACATACTCGACTTGGCGGTGGATTTCGCGGTAGAAGGTATGTGATTCTTCCTAAAGCATGATATTTTACAATATGTATATAGTACGGTGAGCGTACGTGTTAACTGAATAATACTTACGGCAATGCCTCACCGCTTAAGCTCGAATAATACGCGGCAATGCCTCACGGCTTAAGCCCAATAATAAAGAATGAAAACATTTCAAAAGGACTATGAACCATTTTTCTGTAAGAGAATTAATTGGTTTCTCAAGCGAAGCTTAAGAGTTATACTAGCTTTATGGGAAGTTAAGTATAACCACTTAAGATTGATAAAAGAAACAAGTTGCCTATGTATTTCTAATGCACTTATATGAAATTGTGAAAAGAATAATAAGATGGTTTGATAAGTAGACATGACATGTTGCTATGTGTGTTAGTACTTGTAACGTTTGTATAAGTGAGTATCCTTGTTGTACTTATGTTGTTTAAAGATAAGTCGTTATGTTAGTGTACTATCACTCACCTCTTGAGATGATCTGGAGGTTGTTGCCTCCGACGCGGGTAGACTCAGCGATGCAGGACCATGATTCGAGAATACCTCACGCGGTCCGTGGGGCCTATGCGAGCTACGAGTTCGAGTTAGTATGCGGGTTATGCCTCATGCGGTCTATGTGGCCATGCGACAATGAGTCCAGACGATGCCGAGGAGTAGCTACCCTCGATGCGGGTTATACCTCACGCGCCCACGCGAGTGGCCTATGCGGACTCGGAGTCGAGGATTAGGCTTGCAGAATGAGGATATGGGCGAGTGGCCTGCTTTCGATCATTCGCACCTAGACAAGACGTATTACGATTACCTATTGTTGCTTGTTTGTGATGTGGCACTATGTGCGGTTTCTCGGTTGTTTCACACATATTTGTAAACCGGTTTTAAAAATGATATGTTTTCATTTAAGTACTTTACGTTTCGCATACTTAGTACTGTTATGCCGACTCCTTCGGGCTGCGTCATGCCGCGGTAAGGGCAAGCAGTGCTAGATCCGCATCCTCAGGATCTCTACGTTGGTGTCGTGAGCTCCATCTCTTCCGGAGGCTCTACTTTGGTATGATCTCCTGTTGTAGATAGTTTTGTATGCAGGTATGGCGGGGCCGTCCGCCATAGTTGTATATTCCCTTAGGTGTAGTCATGTTGTATGCGATGTCGGATGTAACTGCTAAAACATGATTATATATATATGCCGAAAGGCGATGTTTTCTCACATATCTGTGTCTTGTTTTATAAACTGTTTCATGTCTTGCTTTATGTTTCCGCTGATTACTCTGATGTATGACTACTTGGGTGCCCCGGTAAGGCACCAGTCACGGGCCCCGGAACGGGTCGTGACATAAATATACTTTCAATCTCCCACTTGGCCTAGAGTCAATCTCCAACATATCTAATGCCCATATTCCCAAAATGACCATTATTTTTTACTAAGCTTAATGGTTTAGTGAACGGGTCAACTAAATTATCGTCTGTGGGAACATAGTCTAATCTCTCCAGTCTCCACCATCTCCCTGAGTATGTGGTACTTCCTTGGTACATGTTTGTTTCTGTTTGCGGATCTTGGTTCCTTAGCTTGTGCAATCGCACCAGTGTTGTCACAATAAATAGTTATTAGACAACTGGCACTCAGAACTACCCCTAGTTCTTTCAAGAACTCAGAAATCACGACAACTTCTTTACCAGCTTTCGATACAGCAATATACTCTGTTTATGTTGTCGAATCAGTAGTTGTAGCTTGTTTGGAACTTTTCCAGCTCACTGCTCCACCAATCAAAATGAACATCTACCCAGACTGAGATTTGAAGTAATCAACATTTGTCTGGAGGCTAGCATCAGTGTACCCAGTAGCAGCTAGCTTTTTTTCCCCACCATAGACTAAGAAGTAATCTTTAGTTCTTCTAAGATACTTAAGAATACTCTTGATTGCTTTCATGTGTTCTTCCCTAGGATTCTGCTGAAATTTGCAAGTCATACAAAGTGCAAAGGCCACATCTGGCCTAGTACAAGTCACGGCATACATGATCGTTCCTATAGCCGAAGCATATGTGATCCTCTTCATGCGCTCAAGTACTATAACATTAGAAGGAATATCCTTCTTAGATAACTTGATGCATTGAGCCATATGTATAATGCCTTTCTTGGAATTTTCCATAGAAAAATGTGTAATTAGTTTGTCTATGTAGACTTACCGTGACAGCCCAACAATTTATTAGGTCTATCTCTATAGATCCTAATTCCCAGAATATAGCAGGCTTCACCTAAATCCTTCATCATGAAGGTACTGGGCAACTACTCATTGACTGACTGTATGAGAGTCTTATTGTCTCACATTATCAATATGTCATCCATATATATAATAATGAAGGCAATACTCCGATCTTTGCATTTACTATAAACACATGGATCCTCTTTGCTTCTGACGAAATCAAATGACTTGATAGCCTTGTCAAAGAAAAATGTTCCAACTCCTCGAGGCTTGCTTAAGCCCATAAATGGACTTTTGTAGCTTGCATACAACATTTGGTTTGGACTCAGATGAAAAACCCTCAAGTTGTTTCATATATACTTCCTCAACTAGATTACCATTGAGGAAAGCAATTTTGACGTCCATCTGCCAAATGTCATAGTCATAATATGTAGCTATTGCAAGAAAAATCTGAATGGACTTAATCTTAGCAACATGTGAAAAGGTTTCATCATAATCGACCCTAGGCCGTTGATTATAACCTTTAGCCACCAACCTTACTTTATAAGTCTGTACCTTGCCAAATACATTAATCTTCTTCTTGAAGACTCATTTCCATCCTATGGGTTTAACCCCAGTTGGCAGATCAACCAAGTTCCACACTTGATTGATGTACATAGATTCCATCTCGAATTTCATGGATTCTTGCCATCTCTTCGAATCAATGTCCAACATTGATTCACTATAGGTTGTAGGCTCATCGTTATCGATAATATCTATCTCTCTGTGTGTTTTCACAAGTAGATTTAGTCTTTGAGGAGGACGATGAGTCCTAGTGGACCTACGAAGTTGATTGTTTTGCAGTTCAATGCTTGATATATTCTGACTGTGAGAGGGTTCTTGTGTGTTGGTTAACCTACCAACTCGAGAGCTTTCAAGAATATCATTTTCATGTCTTTCCTGAATGGGAGGAGGTGCAACCATTGCATTTTCTTCCAAGGGCTGTGTATGAGGATCTTTCATTTCTGCATTGTTCCTCGTAACACTCCCACTGGCTGAATGACGTACTCGAAGTACCCAATCTTTACCAAATACTCCCATTGAATTCTTGCCTTGGTTATTCGGCAAAGATTCAACCTCTATGTTATCTCGTGGTTCTTGAATTTCTTCAAGTTCTATCTCTGTGCAACTCTGTTCCCTATAGACATATTCTTCTTCAAGGAAAATTGTGTTCCTGGAAACAATGACCTTATGTTCTCCAGGAAGATAGAAGTAGTATCTCTTAGTTTTCTTTGGATACCCCACGAAGTAACATTTCTCACTTTTGGATTCCAACTTATCAGTAAGCATCGTCTTAACATAGGGCACCCCAGTGTCTCATATGTTAAGAGTTGGCTTCTTGCCACACCATATCTCATAAGGTGTCTTTTCTACTAACTTGGAAGGAACCCTGTTCAAAACATATATTGAGGTTTGTATAGCATGTCTCTAAAGGTATGTCGGTAGAGCTGTAAAACTCATCATGGATCGAATCATATCCAATAAGGTTTGGTTTCTCCTTTCGGCAACACCATTCATATATGGTGTTATAGGAGGTGTCCATTCTGAATGTACTCCATGTAACTTTAAGTAATCTAGAAACTTTTTGCTTAAGTATTCACCTCCTTAATCTGATCGAAGGGTCTTGATACTCGTTGTGAGTTGTTTCTCCACTTCAGACTTGTACTCCTTAAACTTTTTGAAAACCTCGAATTTGTGCTTCATAAGATACACATATCCATACCTTGTCAAGTCGTCAGTAAAAGTAATGAAGTAAGGGAAACCACCCCTAGCTTGAGTCGAGAATGGTCCACATACGTCAGTATGTACCAACTCAAGCACCTCCTTGACTCGCACACCTTTCCTAGAAAGTGGCTTGTTGCTATCATTGTTTCGTTGATAGGACCAAGTCCACAATGCCATAGATAGGTAGAGTTTCTATTATTTTTCTTAGCTCATTTATTTTGTACAATTAATATTTATCGACTACAATTTAGTGTGTATAATCCATCCACAAGAGGCGCAGTTCCATATATAATATTATCAAAAGACAGTATTTGACTGTCATTATAAATATATGGGGAAAACCCTACATGTCCAAAACAGGGATAGAAATGACATTCCTCGTTAATGAGGGTACATGGTAGCAATCATTTAACTCCAAATAATGGTCAGAAGGCAAATTTAATCTATAAGTTCCTATGCGCTCAGCATCTACTCGTGGTCCATTTCCAACGCGTAGGTCCACCTCTCTTGGTCCAACCTTCCTACTGTCAGTTAGCCCCTGCACAGTTGTACAAATGTGTGAGCCACAAGCGGTATCCAATACCCAAGAATGAGAGTTGTTTATAGACAAATTTATTTCAATGACGTACATACCTTGTCCATTAGAGGCAGGAGCACCTGATGCTTTCTGTTATACCCCGTATTCTCAGGGTATGTATGTGAGGACGTACGTACGAGAGCACGACAGAAAAATTGGAAAGGAAGAAAGAGGTGATTCTTCCACGGAAAAAGTTTCCGGTTTTTGTAAGGAAAAATGTTCGTTGAAGGGAATTGGGTTCCCAGATTTGGAATTTGGGCTTCTTAGATTATATTAGAATTTTGAGATTTTATTTTCGGAAATGGTCACGTGGGCCCACGGAGAAATTTACTTTTGTGGGCCCACTTTGTTTTGAGATTTTGGCCATTGTGGATATTTTTGGAAGGCGTTTTATGAGGGCCAATAGGAGGGTGACACGTGTCACCCCGCCTGTGGCTCGCCGAATGACATTTGTGCACAACACTTAGAGTCGTTTGACTAAACGCTTTACATAACTGCGAGGGGAAAATTCGACTATGTCGTTTTGTATTTTGCGATTTTTCCGAGCGGAAACATTTTGGGCCAACGAGAGGGTGACACTTGTCACCCTGTAACGATTTAGGTAAAAGGGGACGTCTTCCTCCCTTATTTTGTGCCTAGTTTTGGCCTTGTTTGGTGCATTGTTTTGTGGCATGTTTTGTGGAGTAGGGTTTAGGGTTCACTTGGCTTAATCTTGTCCTTACACTTGCTATACACTTGGAAGGATCTTGGCCCTTGGTTGGCCTTTGGTTTTGCTATAAATACCCTAAGTGTTAAGACTTCATCCATTCCAAAAACTTCCAAGTCTTGAAAACCCTCCCTCTCCCTCTTACTTGTGATTCGTCCAAAAGCCATCCCTCCCCCCTTTTGTGGAGCTTTGGCCGAGAGGCCATCCCTCCCCCCTTTGTGGTGCTAGCCGTGGGGTACCCCCCCCTAGCCTAGTTGTTTTTCGTATAATACCCCCCTTTTGTGGTATAGAAATACTCTCCTAGTATTGTTATAATGCCCAAAATACCTTAGCCTTTACCTTGTTGTATTCCAAAAGTTACCTCTATACGTAGAGCCCGGAAATACTACCTTTTGTCCTTTTAGTCTCAAACCGAAACCCTAAGGAAATCTTCATAGTTGGTTGAAGTATTTGAGTAGAAGTTGGTTAGAACTTCTGGGTTGTTGGAGCGGATTGAGCGCACGGCAGGAGCTAAACCTCGCCAGGGATCGACATTATAACTTGGATAATTTTGGGCTTGTCGAGGTAAATATTCTTGTCCCTTATTGTAATTGGAGATTACATGTAGTAGGAATATATAGTTGAGGTATACTATATATAGAACTGAACATTATTTGCGCAATGTCTTTTGACTTAAGCTCAATTTAAAGAAGAATCGAATCAGAATTACATAGGACTGTATTCTGAGACTTGTAGAATTGTTGTGTAGTAGAATGGTACACGCCAGGTTAGGCGTGTAAACCCCTGGTTGGCTTGGTAGCCGGCCTCGATTGAGGAGGAGATTTACGCTGTTGCGGGAGGGGGGAGGTGCTGCCGAATTTTCTGTAGAGAAATGGAACCTTGTGTTTTGAAGTTAATAGACGTTTGTGACCTTTTTAGGTAAAAGTACTAAGAGTAGCGTATTCTACTTGAGAGTGGAAAGGGCTAGTGCGTTGTAGTACTTGGAGCATTTTGCTTATTGTCGATACTCGCGCAGGTATGTGAACCTCTTCCTATCTCTTCTAGCATGATATGTGTGAACTATGTAGTACGGTGACGATACGTGTTAATCGTGTTTGATTGTTCTTAAACATAAAGTGTTATAACGGCTTTATGGGAAGTCGGTTATAATACTTTATGTAGGTAAGAAAATACTTTGTGGTTTTAAATCGATGTGAATTATAATCGGCTAGTTATAATAAAGAACTTGATGTATTTCAAAAGATTTATAAATCGCTTTTGAAGGAGACTAACACTTGGTTTTAAAAAGAGTTATACTAGCTTTATGGGAGTTAGGTATAATGTCTTAAGAGAGGTAAAGAAAATGGTTTATGATGTTAGAAGTTAAGAGACTTGATCTTATGAGATAAGAGACTTAACTTATTTGTTTTAATGTGAATGTTTGTGAAACCTCATTCGTGAGTAATGAGTACTTGGTTTTATTTAAAGGGATAATGTTTTACCGATTTGGAAATCAGAATGTGTATCGACGCACCACCGCAGCGTTAATAAAGGAAAATGTATTGAATAATGATGTATCGTATTAAAACCAAAGAAACCTCCATCTGCATAGAAACTAAGATGAGACAAAATGATATTACATCTTCAGATCATGGTCATTGTAATAAGAATGTTGTAAACAAGAATAACCTACTCTCACGTGAGACATATATTACTCAATTATTCTAAAAGGAATCAAGTGATTAAGTTTATGAACTATGAAACCATTTGAAAATGAGAAGCTTGAGTAATCAAACTAGGCAAACCGGATCTTAGGAAAAGAATGTTGTTACTTGATTTTGAAAAGGAATGTGGGTTGGTCATTCTAATACTACGTATCGGGTGACTTTTATAAAAGTAATGGATCTCTTTTAAAAGAACTTAACGTATGTAGTACTTTGGGGTTAAAACCCGACTTTGGCATAAAATGAAAGTACTTTGAGTTGTGTGAAACTTGCCTATGTTTGTTGTTGTGAAACTTGCCTATGCTTGCGCCAGAAACTTTGTTGTGGAAACTTGCCTATGCTTGGGATGATAGCCTTTGTTGTGCAAGTGTGGTATTTACGTTACCGTCTCTCGATAGAGGCGGTTGACTTGTTGAGAACTTACTTGGGCGTCTTTGGCAGTGATGGAGAATTCCACGTATGTTTCCATTTTGATTACCGCCTTGTTGTTGATGTCACGGACATGTCTACACCGACGCAGATTCCGGTACGCGCGCGCGCCGTTGATTTCCGATATATGGTTATTACCGCAACATGGACGCGTCTACACCGCAGGCAAGATTCCGGGCACGTGGCTACGCGCGTGGTTGACCACCCAAGATATCATATTGAGGTTACACGGGCATGTCTACACCGGCGCGATTCGGGGTACGTGGCCACGCGCCTTGTTATTATTGTTGCATCATGGACATGTCTACACCGACGCAGATTCCGGGGCACGCGCCATGATGCGAACATGATGGATGTTGTGGGCGTGAGACCCATAGTTATATTCGAGTGGCGACTTTGGCGCGCGAGTCCCGACTTGATCGCTTATGTTGCATCTTGTATTTTGGTTATCATACATGTCTCCGCTTTTTAGGCTATTATGATTTCACTTACGATTTGTGATTTCACATACTTGGTAATTGCATCGACCTCCTTCGGGGCCGCTCATGCCGCAGTAGAGGTACATCGGCCGTGGATCCTCGCTCTTAGGATCTCGATTCATTTTGGGAAGCTCCGTTTCTCCGAGGCTTATCTTTTGGTATCGCTTTCCGAGTTGTAGGTTCTTGTACATTCTGGGGTATGGCGGCGGCCCCGTCCGTCATAGTTGTTGTATATCTTAAGTCAGTAGTAATGCCAGTTGTGGCGGGGTTGTAAAAGGATTAAACTGTTCAAGTTTTATGTATACACCGAAGGCAACCGCTTTTGGTTGGCTTGCTTTATTTATTATATCTCTTGTTTAATGACTCATGTTTTATGTTCCGTGATTTTCTACGATGTATGTATCACTAGGGTGCCCGGTAGGCACGACCACGCCCGACGGTCGTGACAAAAGTGGTATCGAGCGATTAGTCTCGGAAAGTGTCTAGGCACCGTGTCTAGTAGAGTCTTGATTATCGGTGTGTTGCACCACATCTATAATCGAGAGGCTATAGGACATTTAGGATTGGTTTCATTCTTCTCATTCGAGATCGTGCTAGATTTGTGTTGTAAGTTGGACCCCGACGTATCTATCTACGTTTTACGATTATGCCTCGCGGCAACCACGAGCCCGAGGCAAGGCGCCGAGGGTGCCGCTAGTGAGATCTGAGAGAGAGCACGAGCAGCCCGCAGACTGAGATTGTGACCCAGGTTGTGCTTGACGCCCAGCCGCCAGAGGAAAGAGTTAGAGCGCGGCCGGGCCGAGACCGCGATACGAGCCTCGGTCCACGATGCAGGCAGGAGATGGGTTACAAGGAGATGGCCCGCCATCGCCGTCGTGGCGATATGAGGATAGTGGATCGCGCAGTTCAGCCCAGAGCACCGTGGTTCACCCCGAGCAGATAGTTTGAGGCTACGGACTTTACGAGTTGTAGCCGCGAGTTTTATGGGTCGAGGCACGAGGATGATCCGCAGGAGTTCATCCGGCAGCTCTGCCGATCATGCGGGTGATCAAGGCTTGAGAGACCGAGTCTGTGACCTTTAGTTCGCACGGCCGCGTGATACCGTGATCGATTGGTTTGATTCATGGAGCTTTCCGGGAGAGCATGCACTCGGCAGTATGGGATGAGTTTTCGGGGCTTTTCTCACGCACTTCGCCTCCGCAGATGAGGAGGGCACGGCCGACAAATTTTATTCTGCGAGACAGAGGCGACCGTCAGGAGTACAATGTCTAGTTCGATTCTTTGGCTCGATATGTCCTCGCTATTGCAGATATGGAGGATAGGGTGCATCGCCACGCCGGGCTAGATGATTATATGGCCGAGTCTTGTGCGGGTGTTTCTTCACCGGGCATGTACATTGCCCGCATTCGAGCTCATGCACTGGGTGCGAGGCGCAGATCGACGGCAGGCCGCTCATCGAAGAAGGCCAAGACACGGATATTTTGGCGACTTTCGAGGCGGACCGCCTCAAGAAGACTAGTTATGTACCTCCGCCATTGCAGAGTGGTCCTCCGCCTTCGACCCCAGGATATTCAGAGCGTCGGGCTCCCGTGTTTCGAATGTTCGAGTAGGGGTGTTGGCGGACGATCACCCCTACCGGTGTGGTCGATGTAGACGCATTTCGGGAGTGTCGTAGTACGAAGGGAGCTTGTTATTCTTGCGCCAGTGGCCATATGACGAGAGACCGACCACTGGTAGCGCTGGTAGGATAGCACTGACTACTAGAGCGATTGCGCCACAGAGGTCGCGGTGGAAGTTCCCAGTTTTAGCGGTCCTTGAACCGCCTAGTTTCAGGTATATCCTTAACCCTGTAGATACTTGTATGTGTTGATGTTAATGATGTGTTAAGTGTTATGTTCGGATAAGCTTTGTGCTATAGTGTGATTTAAAAATCTGGTTAGTGTGAGATGGAAGTGGTAGCTTTCATGATGTGATTTAGCAGGATTGTTCCGTGTCGGGGAATGAGGGCTTGACGCGATTGTGGGTCGGGTTGAGGACGTGATACGGGTCAACCGTAGCCGGATTAAGGTGGGGTCAGTTCTGGGTGGTCCCGCCGTGGTAGGGTCACGAGGATGCTAGGCCCAAGTTTGTATGATCATCGTATGAGTTCGTGGACGCGTTCGACGAGCGGTTCGTAAAGGCGGGAATGGCCTTAAGGAAGTTTGAGGTTAGTAAGATGACCAAGTTTGGAGGTAGTGACTCCGCAGATTTTTGGGAGCGGAGTAATGACTGAAGTATGGTACGTCTTGGGAGAGTTCAAGTGTTCGAGAGGCACGACAGTAAGGAAGGAAGAGAACGTGTGTTATTTCGCGCAGCGTGGCGTTGACAACTTGTTAGAGGAACTTCATCGATATCCGTCTTGAGAAGGAACATTCGACGAATGTTTCTGGCGAGGAGAATGTTATACCCCGTATTCTCGGGGTATGTATGCGAGGACGCACGCAGAGCACGCCGAAAAATTGGAAAGGAAGAAAGAGTGATTCTTCCACGGAAAAAGTTTCCGGTTTTGTAAGGAAAATGTTCGTTGAAGGAATTGGGTTCCCAGATTTGGAATTTGGGCTTCTTAGATTATATTAGAATTTTGAGATTTTATTTTGAAATGGTCACGTGGGGCCCACGAGAAATTCTGGTTTTGTGGCCCACTTTGTTTTGAGATTTTGGCCATTGTGGATATTTTGGAAGACGTTTTATGAGGGCCAATAGGAGGTGACACGTGTCACCCCGCCAGTGGCTTGGCCGAATGACATTTGTGCACAACACCTTGCCAGAGTCGTTTTGACTAAACGTTTTACATAACTTGCGAGGAAAATTCCGACTATGTCGTTTTGTATTTTGCGGATTTTTCCGACGGAAACATTTTGGGCCAACGAGAGGGTGACACTTGTCACCTCAGTGGCGATTTGGGTAAGCGAGGGGACGTCTTCCTCCCTTATTTTGTGCCTAGTTTTGGCCTTGTTTGGTGCATTGTTTTGTGGCATGTTTTGTGGAGTAGGGTTTAGGGTGCACTTGGCTTAATCTTGTCCTTACACTTGCTATACACTTGGAAGGATCTTGGCCCTTGGTTGGCCTTTGGTTTTGCTATAAATACCCCCCTAAGTGTGAAGACTTCATCCATTCCAAAAACTTCCAAGTCTTGAAAACCCTCCCTCTCCCTCTTGCTTGTGATTCGTCCAAAAGCCATCCCTCCCCCCTTTTGTGGAGCTTTGGCCGAGAGGCCACCCCTCCCCCCTTTGTGGTGCTAGCCGTGGGGTACCCCCCCCTAGCCTAGTTGTTTTTCGTATAATACCCCCCTTTTGTGGTATAGAAATACTCTCCTAGTATTGTTATAATGCCCAAAATACCTTAGCCTTTACCTTGTTGTATTCCAAAAGTTACCTCTATACGTAGAGCCCGGAAATACTACCTTTTGTCCTTTTAGTCTCAAACCGAAACCCTAAGGAAATCTTCATAGTTGGTTGAAGTATTTGAGTAGAAGTTGGTTAGAACTTCTAAGGGTTGTTTGGAGCGGATTGGAGCGCACGGGTAGGAGCTAAACCTCGCTCAGGATCGACATTATAACTTGGATAATTTTGGGCTTGTCGAGGTAAATATTCTTGTCCCCTTATTGTAATTGGAGATTACATGTAGTAGGAATATATAGTTGAGGTATACTATATATAGAACTGAACATTATTTGTGCGGCAATGTCTTTTGACTTAAGCACGAATTTAAAGAAGAGAATCAATCAGAATTACATAGGGTATCAGACATGACTTGTGTAGCATTGTTGTGTAGTAGAATGGTACACGTCAGGTTAGATGTAAACCCACTGGTTGGCTTGGTAGCGGCCTCGATAGAGGAGAGATTTACGCATTGCGGAAGAGGTCTACCGAATTTTCTAGAGAAATGGAACCTTGTGTTTTGAAGTTAATAGACGTTTGTGACCTTTTTAGGTGAAAGTACTAAGAGTAGCGTATTCTACTTGAGGAGTGGAAAGGGCTAGCAAGGTTGTAGTACTTGGAGCATTTTGCTTATTGTCGATACTCGCCGCGAGGTATGTGAACCTCTTCCTATCTCTTCTAGCATGATATGTGTGAACTATGTAATGCGGTAGACGCATACGTGTTAACTGTGTTTGATTGTTCTTAAAACATAAAGTGTTATAACGGCTTTATGGGAAGTCGGTTATAACAGCTTTATGTAGGTAAGAAAAATACTTTGTGGTTTTAAACTGATGTGAATTATAACTGGCTAGTTATAATAAAGAACTTGATGTATTTCAAAAGATTTATAAATCGTTTTGAAGGGAGAGTAACACTTGGTTTTAAAGGTTTTAAAAAAGAGTTATACTAGCTTTATGGGGAGTTAGGTATAATGTCTTAAGAGAGGTAAAGAAAATGGTTTACTGATGTTAGAAGTTAAGAGACTTGATCTTATGAGATAAGAGACTTAACTTATTTGTTTTAATGTGAATGTTTGTGTGAAACCTCATTCGTGAGTAATGAGTACTTGGTTTTATTTAAAGGGATAATGTTTTACTGATTTCGGAAATCAGAATGTATCGACAGCACCACCGCAGCGTTAATAAAGGAAAATGTATTGAATAATGATGTATCGTATTAAAACCGGTAGAAACCTCCATCCGCATAGAAACTAAGATGAGACAAAATGATATTACATCTTCTAGATCATGGTCTTGTAATAAGAATGTTGTAAACAAGAATAACCTACTCACGTGAGACATATATTACTCAATTATTCTAAAAGGAATCAGTGATTAAGTTTATGAACTATGAAACCATTTGAAAATGAGAAGCTTGAGTAATTGAAACTAGGCAACCGGATCTTAGGAAAAGAATGTTGTTACTTGATTTTGAAAAGGAATGTGGGTTGGTCATTCTAATACTACGGTATCGGGTGACTTTTATAAAAGTAATGGATCTCTTTTAAAAGAACTTAACGTATGTAGTACTTTGGGGTTAAAAACCGGACTTTGGCATAAAATGAAAGTACTTTGAGTCAGGTGAAACTTGCCTATGTTTGTTGTTGTGAAACTTGCCTATGTTTCTTTGTTGTGAAACTTGCCTATGCTTCTTGTGAAACTTGCCTATGCTTGGGATGATAGCCTTTGTTGTGCAAGTGTGGTATTTACGTATTACCGTGTCTCGATAGAGGCGGTTGACTTGTTGAGAACTTACTTGGACGCGTCCGGCGGTGATGGAGAATTCCACGGGTATGTTTCCATTTTGATTCTCGCTTGTTGTTGATGTCACATGGACATGTCTACACCGACGCAGATTCCGGGTACGCGTCGCGGCCGTTGATTTCCGATATATGGTTATTCTCGCAACATGGGCGTGTCACACCGGCAAGATTCCGGCATGTGGCCACGCGGCGAGGTTGACCATGTCACGACCAAATCGGCCCGTGGATCGTGCCTTACCGGGCACCCTAGTGACACAACATCGAGTAATCACGAACATAAAACATATACATGAAACAAGTGAAGTACAAAGCAAGAATCGAGGAAAGCGGTCTTCGGCATATATAAATAACAACTTTTACAATCGAGCTTTAATCCTTTTTACAAACCCCGCCACAACAAGATTACTACACTTCTACGAATGATATGATAACCGTGGCGGGACAGGGCCGCCAAACCCCGAATGTAAACACTTACTACGACAGGATCACATCGATAAGCCTCGGAGAAACGGAGCTTCCTAACGCTGAAATCGTGACCGAGAGCTAGGATCAACGATCGTGTACCTCAACTGCGGCATGAACGCGGCCCGGCGAGGTCGCGATAACAGTACCGAGTATGTGAAATCAAAATACGTCAGAAATGAAATCATAGCATCATATAAAGCATGAGGCATGTATGATAACCAAACTACGCTTTACAACAAAGCGAATATGTCAAGTCGTGGACTCACGCCTCAAGTCATCACTCAAGTATAACAATGGGTCTCGGGCCCACAACATCAATCATGCGTGGATACCTTCCTCACCGCTGCCTATGATATAAAAGCACCAAGGAACACACGAACACCGTGTCCCACCTGTGTCATAATAAAATCAGACGGTAAGTACGAAGGCATAGCCGACTACTAAAACCCACGCACCAACAAGGTCATGAATCAGATTATAAGATCTGTCTAGACCGTCACATGATCAAAGCCGCCACTTGCCCGCAGATCGATGTATGCGCGTCTAACCACGAACTCCCGCAGCCCGCATAGGCCAATCTCATCGCCCGCACAGGCATTCCGCATCGAGGGTAGCTACTCCCGCATCGCCCCGACTTCGCACCGCACGCCACAAGACCGCATGCCCATAAAGGACGACACTAACTCGAACTCGTAGTTCCGCATAGCCCCGGACTGCATGAGGTATTCTCGAATCATAGGTCCATCGACCACCGAGTCTACCCCGCATCGGAGGCGACAACCGGAATCATCTCAAGAGATGAATGCCACAATACTATCATAACGATCGATAGTTAATAAGCACAATCGGAAACCCTTTACACAAACATCACAAGATACTAACACCCGTAGATCCTAACATGTTTACTTATCAAAGCAATCAGAAAGTATTACAAGGCTATCACAAACCAATACAATCAAGTTGTTCACACAAGGTACTTTCTACTATACGATCAACAAGATCGGTTTTTATTCCCAAAGTACTTCATACATTAACTCTTTAAAAGATACGTTACCTTCATGGTCACACAATACGTAGTATATGAAAATAGAGTGATTATCTTTTTAAAGTAAATCAATTACTTCTCTTTGTAAAATCAAGTAGCAACATTCTTTTCCAATGTTCAAGTTTGCCTAATTTCCAATGTTCAAGTTTCTCATTTTTTTGAAAGGTTTCAGTAGTTCATAGTCTTATTCATTTAAGAATATAATTCTCCTTTAAACAACTGAGAAACCTAAGCCTTATATGTAGTAGGATATTCTTGTTTATTACAATCTTATTACAAGTGCCATGATCTAGGAAATAACATTTTGTCTCATCTTAGCTTCATGCAGATGGAAGTTTCTCTCGGTTTTAATAATACTTAATTATTCCAAACATTTCCTTTTATTAACGCTGCAATGGTTTGTCGTTACACATTCCGATTCAAATCAAGAAAACATTCTTAAGCCGTTATACCTAACTTCCCATAAAGCTAGTATAACTCTTAAGTTTTCAAAACCAAATATTACTTCTTCTTTCAAAATGATTCAAAATCTTTTGAAATACTTCAAGTTCTTTATTAACACATAACAAGCCGCTTATAGTTCAAATCGCTTACCTTTAAAAACCACATGTATTTTCTTACCAACATAAAGTCGTTATAACCAACTTCCCATAAAGCCGTTATAACACTTTATGTTTTACACCAATCAAATACGTTCGACACGTACGCTCACCGTACTACATATTTCACACATATCATGCTAGAAGAGATAGGAAGAGGTTCACATACCTCGCGACGAGTATCGACTAATAGCAAAACGCCCAAGTACATCCAACCGTCGGCTACTCCTTAAGCCAAGTAGATCGCGCCACACGAGTACTTCAACCTATAAGGCCACAAGGCGCTTATTAACATTTAGATCCCATCGTAGAACATTCTACGTAAAATTAGCAAGACTCCCCGCAACAACAGCGTAAATCTCCTCCTCTATCGAGGCCGCTACCAAGCCAACCGGGGTTATCGCCTAACCTAACGGGTACAATTCTACTCCACGGTACTACTACACAAGTTCATCTGTAATACAGCTATGTAATTACGATTCAAGATTCTTCTTTAAATTCAGCTTAAGTCGCAAGACATTGCCGATAACTACGTTCGATTCTATATACGATACTTCAACTATATATTCTAACAATATGTAATTTCCAATTACAATAGAGGACAAGATGATTACCTCGATAAGCCCATAATTATCCTAGCTTAAAGTCGATCACGGGCAATCGTTTAGCTCCAACTCGAGCGCTCGACTGCTCTAAACCACCCTTAGAAGTTCTAACCAACTTCTACACAATACTCCAACGGACTATGGAGATTTTCCTAGGGTTCGTTTGGTGACCGACGGTAAGTATAATAGTATTTCGGCTTTTCAGATAGGTATAACCTTAGAATACAACAAGGTATAAGGCTAAGGTAATTTGGGCATTATAACAATACTTTTGAGAGTATTTCTACCAAGATGGGTATTATATGAAAACAAACTAGTGTGGGTACCCTACGGCCACACCACAAAGGAGTGGGTGGCTACCTCTACTACCCCACTGTGGGGAAACTCTCGGCGGGGCCTCACGGTGCGAGGGGAAGGCTCTCAAGACTTAGGCATTTTGGATGAAGAAGTCTTCAACCTTAGAGGGTATTTATAGCACAAGCCAAGGCCAACCAATGGCCAAGATCTTTCCAAGTGCATAGCAAGTGTAGGGCAAAGATCTTGCCAAGTGCCCCCTAACCAACTAACACAAATATATCCTACCAACCGTTGACTATGTCAACCCCACTTTCGCCAAGCCTTTTACCGCCCAAGCCTAACTAATGAGAGGTGACAAGTGTCGCCTCTTGTTGGTCCAAAATGTTTCGCCTCTCGGAAAAATCCGCAAAATTAGAAATGTCATAGCCGAAATTCCCTACGAAAGTCGTGGAAACGTTTCATTTAAAAACGACTCAAACCGGGTGTTGTGCACAAATAAAATTCGCCAAGCCACTTTCTCAAGTTCAAATTTTCTACGCACGCCCCACGCATATACTCGAAATACGGTATAACATTCTCCTCCTTAGAAACATTCGTCCCGAATGTTCCTTCTAAGTCTCAAACAAGCGTGCGCCAAGATAGTCTTCACTACCATACTTACGAAACAATCACGCCACAATGGCCACGTAAACAAGCTGCAAGAAAATACTTACATCCAAGTCCACGAGGAAATCACCTCTATCATCACCACAAACACCTCTCTCCGGGGTCTAAAATATACTTCTTCCACACAAAAGAAATGGTCACATCAATGCTCGCCATACATGCTCGCTTCTCTTTACTCGTCGTAGATACCACTTTGTCACTTTGTCGCGAGCCTCGCTCCGACGACCCAACAAATGGTGCCGGCCGCTTGCGATCCGCAGGATGTCGCACCTTGAACTCTTACCACATTTCGAGCATCGTCGCTTCCAAAACTCGGGTTATCATTTTCAACTTGGTTATCATTAGCTGGAAAACTCGATGGATCTCTCGATTTCCATCTCGAACATAACATTTAACGATCGACGACCGCCTCCTAAGTCGGACGGCAAACGCTAACATATGTGCAACTGGCCTATTCTTCACATGAACTTACAAAGGCCCAAAACAACTCGCTAAGTTTCTCGCTTTTTCCAAGGCTCGCCACACCCAATCCGGTGGTACTTTCAAGAAGACCGACCGCCAACTCGCTTCTGCGTCGTCGCCGATTATCCGCACGATTTCCTCCGAGCTGCGTAACTTCTTCTAGACAAGCTTTACACTATCCACGATCCGGAACAAGCTCAACCAATCTGCGAACCTTGCCAACATCGAACCAATCGACTGGCATCTCACACATCCGCCCCTACAAGGCTTCATAAGGCGACATCCGAACACTGAAATGGTAGCTCAAACACTCCTTCAACAGAAGACAACAATTCTCGCAACTATCCCTGAAATCAAACACCGCCCGAGGCGAATGTGGATTCTCGAGACTCACTGAAGTTCTTAACACATGCTTGGCAAAACTTCCGAACAACAACAGCCTTCTACCGGGCTCCATCATTCGCCATAAGGTGAAGGTAGGCACCGTGCGACCTTACAACCTTTCTCGATAAAACAACACCGCCGAGTAAACGGTCTTTGCTGAAAACAAGGCGGTGACCTCCTCGGCCCGATCATCGGGTCGAATACATCCATGAATTCGTGACTGGCTAACTAAACTCGGGCCTAACACCTCGTGACCTAACACAAGGCGACCACCACAACCTGACCCCACCACCAAACCTACCGCGGGTTGACCCGCAACGTGGCCTCAACCCGACCCGGCAACGCGCACAATACTAGCTCCCCGAAGGAAAACTCTCACTAATCACGTTACGAAAACCTAGCGGTCTTCTTAGCTCAACTACCCCCTTTCATTCCACACTACTCAGGGACTTATCCCACAAACATAGCTCACGTGCACTATGCACTCCTATAAGGATCAAACATAACACTACACCTTTACTCGAGATGGCCTTACCTCTAAGGTCTCTACGTATAAAACTCTAAGGCTCACACCTTCACTATCCCCCAAAATCCTACTTGGTTAAACAACCAAGATTTCTAATCACAACTAACACACTGCTATCAGAACATAGCACTTAAGGTATACTCACCTTATCACACATACAGATCTCTAGAGGGTTAAGGATATATCTATATCCACTGCTTCACTCCCTTAAGTCGTTCTAATCAAACCTGCCCCGTAGGGCGCATAGCTAAGGGAGGTGACAAACTACCCACCGATCCTGAAGGCTAAGTCCTCCTACAAGGACACTCTATCGACATCAGACCCTGACGGTCGTAGGTACAACAAGTACCAACTAAAAGACGACATTCCCCGGGATGACGTCTGTCACACTGTGAACCGGAAGCCCTGGAGTTCTGACCAACCCCTGCACACCCCGAATGTCCTGAAATCCGTGGAAGACCACTCGACCGTGGTGGATGTGCATAATCAAATCTGCCGTGAGGTGACTCGCCGAAAGTTACCAAAGGACCTCGCCGCTCGCCTCCTCTCGCCGCCCTTCGTTAACCCGTCGATCTCACGCTTTCCGACTGCTGCATAAGCCCGCATACGTGCCATGCTCAAGTCCAATCAAGAATTACTCTTGCACAACCTCTTTTAGATAGTCCTCGAGACTCGCAGACATCGGTATACTCTCGTAGCCAAATCTATAGCTAGTAATGTGGTCGCCTCCTTGAAATCTATATTCTCTGCTCGGCCGTGAATGAAGGTTCAAATATCATGGCGCAGGGAATCGCTGCCGCCGTGCTAAACTCTGGGGCTAGTGGCGTCGCAGAACTCCCCGAACGGCACCACCAAGGTGATAATTGGGCTGTGCCCACGTAACCCTCTCAGATTTACTCGCGGCTCCTGGCCGCTTGCCTCCCTCCCGGCGGGTTGCCTACGCGAGGCATAGCGATAAGGGAAAGAATTTCGTCGAGGGTCCAACTTACAAAGACGGCTCTAAGGCACGATCTCGAGTGAGAAGAATAGAAACCAATCCTAAATATCCTATAGCCTCACGATTATTGGTGCACAACACACCGATAATCAAGACTCTATCGATACGATGCGTAGACACTTTCCGAGGATTAATCGCTCGATACCACTTTTGTCACGACCAAATCGCCCGTGATCGTGCCTTACCGGGCACCCTAGTGACACAACATCGAGTAATGGAACATAAAACATATACATGAAACAAGTGAAGTACAAACGAGTCGAGGAAAAGCGGTCTTTCGATATATAAATAACAACTTTTACAATGAGCAGTTTAATCCTTTTTACAAACCACGCCACAATGATTACTGCACCTACGAATGATATGACAACCACGGCGGGACGGGCCCCGCCAAACCCCGAATGTAAACACTTACTACGACGGTGGATCGTACTGATAAGCCTCCGAGAAACGGAGCTTCCTAACGCCAAATCGTGACCGAGAGCTAGGATCAACGATGGTGTACCTCAACTCGCGATGAACGCACTTCGGGCGAGGTCAAGACAACAGTACCGAGTATGTGAAACGAAAATACGCATCGTAAATGAAATCATAGCGCTATATAAAGCGGAGGCATGTATGATAACCAAACTACAGTTTACAACAAAGCGCCATGTCAAGTCGTGGACTCACGCCTCAAGTCATCACTCAAGTATAACAATGGGTCTCGTGCCCACAACATCAATCATGCGTGGATACCTTCCTCACCGCGGCGGCTATGATATAAAAGCACCAAGGAACACACTGAACACCGTGTCCCACCTGTCATAATAAAATCAGACGGTAAGTACGAAGGCATAGCCGACTACTAAAAACCTACGTACCAACAAGGTCATGAATCGTATCATAAGATCTGTCTGGCCGTCACATGATCAAAGCCGCCACTTGCCCGCAGATCACCGTACGCGTCTAACCACGAACTCCGCACTCGCGTAGGCCAATCTCATCGCCCGCATGAGGCATTCCCGCATCGAGGGTAGCTACTCCCGGCATCGCCCCGACTTCGCAGCCGCACGGCCACGCGACCGCATGCCCATAAAGGCGACACTAACCTCGAACTCGTAGTTCCGCAAGATAGGCCGGGACTGCGTGAGGTATTCTCGAATCATAGGTCCATCGACCCGGCTGAGTCTACCCCGCATCGGAGGTCAGCTTAACCCCCGGAATCATCTCACGAGATGAATGCCACAATACTATCATAACGACTGATAGTTAATAAGCACAATCAAGGGAAACCCCTTTACACAAACATCACAAGATACTAACACCCGTAGCATCCTAACATGTTTACTTATCAAAGCAATCAGGAAAGTATTACAAGGCTATCACAAACCAATACAATCAAGTTGTTCACACAAGGTACTTTCTACTATCGATCAACAAGATCGGGTTTTTTATTCCCAAAGTACTTCATACATTAACTCTTTAAAAGATACGTTACCTTCACAGTGTCACACAATACCCGTAGTATATGAAAATAGAGTGATTATCTTTTTAAAGTAAATCAATTACTTCTCTTTGTAAAATCAAGTAGCAACATTCTTTTCCAATGTTCAAGTTTGCCTAATTTCCAATGTTCAAGTTTCTCATTTTTTTTGAAAGGTTTCGTAGTTCATAGTCTTATTCATTTAAGAATATAATTCTCCTTTAAACAATCTGAGAAACCTAAGCCTTATATGTAGTAGATATTCTTGTTTATTACAATCTTATTACAGCAGCCATGATCTAGGAAATAACATTTTGTCTCATCTTAGCTTCTATGCAGATGGAAGTTTCTACTGGTTTTAATAATACTTAATTATTCCAAACATTTCCTTTTATTAACGCTGCAGTGGTTTGTCGTTACACATCTGATTTCAAATCAAGAAACATTCTTAAGCCGTTATACCTAACTTCCCATAAAGCTAGTATAACTCTTAAGTTTTCAAAAACCAAATATTTCTTCTTCTTTCAAAATGATTCAAAAATCTTTTGAAATACTTCAAGTTCTTTATTAACACATAACAAGCCAGTTATAGTTCAAATCAGTTACCTTTTAAAAACCACATGTATTTTCTTACCAACATAAAGTCATTATAACTAACTTCCCATAAAGCCGTTATAACACTTTATGTTTTACACCAATCAAATACGTTCAGCACACGTACGCGTCACCGTACTACATATTTCACACATATCATGCTAGAAGAGATAGGAAGAGGTTCACATACCTCGCGACGAGTATCGACTAATAGCAAACGCTCCAAGTACATCCAACCGTCGGCTACTCCTTAAGCCAAGTAGATCGCGCCACACGTAGTACTTCAACCTATAAGGCCACAAGGCGCTTATTAACATTTAGATCCCATCGTAGAACATTCTACAGAAAATTAGTGACCTCCCGCAACAACAGGCGTAAATCTCTCCTCTATCGAGGCCGCTACCAAGCCAACCGGGGGTTATCGTCTAACCCTAACGTACAATTCTACTCCACGGTACTACTACACAAGTCTCGTAATACAGCCCTATGTAATTACAACAAGATTCTTCTTTAAATTCAGGCTTAAGTCGCAAGACATTGCCGATAACTACGTTCAGTTCTATATACAGTATACTTCAACTATATATTCTAACAATATGTAATTTCCAATTACAATAGAGGGACAAGATGATTACCTCGATAAGCCCATAATTATCCTAGCTTAAAGTCGATCCTGGGCAATCGTTTAGCTCCAACTCAGCGCCCAACTGCTCTAAACCACCCTTAGAAGTTCTAACCAACTTCTACACAATACTCCAACGACTATGGAGATTTTCCTAGGGTTTCGGTTTGGTGGTGACGGTAAGTATAATAGTATTTCTGGGCTTTTCGTATAGGTATAACCTTAGAATACAACAAGGTATAAGGCTAAGGTAATTTGGGCATTATAACAATACTTTTGAGAGTATTTCTACCAAGAGGGGGGGTATTATATGAAAACAAACTAGGCTAGGGGGGGGGTAACCCACGGCCACACCACAAAGGAGGGGGGGTGGCTACCCCTCGGCCTACCCCACTAGGGGGGGAAACTCTCGGCCAAGGGGGCCTCACGAAAAGGGGAGGGGGAAGGCTCTCAAGACTTAGGCATTTTGGATGAAGAAGTCTTCAACCTTAGAGGGTATTTATAGCACAAGCCAAGGCCAACCAATGGCCAAGATCTAGCAGTGCCTAGCAAGTGTAGGGCGAAGATCTTGCCAGTGCCCTTAACCAACTAACACACAAATATCCTACCAACCCTTGACTATTTCAACCACACTTTCGGCCAAGCCTTTACCGTCCAAGCCTAACCAATGAGAGGGTGACAAGTGTCGCCCTCTTGTTGGTCCAAAATGTTTCGTCTCTCGGAAAAATCCGCAAAAATTAGAAATGTCATAGCCGGAAATTCCCCTACGAAAGTGTGAAAGCGTTTAAAAAAAGCGACTCAAACCGGGTGTTGTGCACAAATAAAATTCGCCAAGCCACTTTCTCAAGTTCAAATTTTCTACGCACGCCTTACGTACATACTCGAAATACGGGTATAACGGACCACGATATATTGTTATTGAGGTTACGTGGGCATGTCTACACCGAAGCGATTCAGGGGCATGTGGCCACGCGGCCTTGTTATTATTGTTGCATCATGGACATGTCTACACCGTCACGATTCAGGGCATGCGGCCATGATGCGAACATGATGGATGTTGTGGGCGTGAGACCCATAGTTATATTTGAGTGGCGACTTTGAGGGCGTGAGTCCCTGACTTGACTGCTTTTATGTTGCGTACTGTATTTTGGTTATCATACATGTCTCCCGCTTTTTAGGCTATTATGATTTCACTTACGATGTTGTGATTTCACATACTTGGTACTGTTATCGACCTCCTTCGGGGGGCTGCGTTCATGCCGCAGGTAGAGGTACATCGGTCGTGGATCCTCGCTCTTAGGATCTCAGTTCAGCGTTTTGGGAAGCTCCGTTTCTCCGGAGGCTTATCTTTTGGTATGCGTTTCCCTGAGTTGTAGGTTCTTGTACATTCAGGGGTATGGCGGGGCCCTGTCCCGTCATAGTTGTTGTATATCTTAGAGGTCTGTAGTACTGTTGTGGGCAGGGTTGTAAAAGGATTAAACTGTTCAAGTTTTATGTATACACTGAAGGCAACTGTTTTGGTTGGCCTGTTTATTTATTATATCTCTTGTTTAATGACTCATGTTTTATGTTCCGCTGATTTTCTCTGATGTATGTATCACTAGGGTGCCCGGGGTAAGGCACCAGTCACGGGCCCGGTTACGGGTCGTGACACTTTCCCTCCTCCTGATGCGATGCAGTCCTTCTTCCAATGCTCATTCCTATTACAGTTGAGGCATACATCCTTGGCCGGAATCACCTTCTTCTTCTTCATGCCTCCCTTAGGCTTTATATCTGACGGCGCAACAATTTCTTTGTCCTTCTTCCGCCATTCCTTGCCTTTCGGTTTGGGCTAGCTAGAAGAGCTCACCATGAGCACAATTTTGCCTTTTGTAGTTGAATATTAAAAGGTCTTGAGCATGTTGTGCAGTTTTAGCAGACTCACCTCCGTTCCGTTCATATTGAAGTTTACAATAAAGTTCTCGAACGAACGAGGGATTGAGTTCAGGATGAGTGTGAAAGCAACGTTACTCTGCAACTTTATATTGATCTAGGCCAACCTTTCTATCAGCCATATCATCTTCAACACATGTTGAGACAATTTTCCCCCTTCAATCAACTTACATTTGAAAAGCTCTATTAACAGCTCATATTCTATTATTTGGGACTGAGAGTCATAGAGACTCTTCAAATATTCGAGCATCTCGTTAGGGCCCATGTTTTCATGTTGTCTCTGAAGCTCCACTGACATGGAAGACAACATCACACATTGTGTTGAAGTGGTGTCATCTAAGTTCTTCTGGTAGTCTACCTTATCGAATGTTGCATATTTTGTAGAATCCTTGGCAGGGACTGTGGGGAATACTTTGTTCAATACATATTATATTGTTTCTTGCATTAGGACAATTCTCAGATTCCTTAGTCAGTCTAAATAATTGGGTCTCGTAAGTTTGTTCATTTCCATCAACATTTTCAATGATAGGCTCGACATTTTGATAATCTAAAGAGTTAGATAGATAGGAAATTAAACACAAATTTATTTCCTATTAAACACATTCATTTAGGCTAATCAAGATGGTCTTTTGTTTAATTAGCTTCCACTATTTTAACATACTTCTACAGCCCCATGGTAGAATACGGACCTAGATTTATTTCAAAGTCATAATAGACCAAGATCCAAGCCTATGCTATCTCCGCATTTGTTTTGGCTGATAACTTCAATAACATATCTTGGTAGGTTCTAAACCGATTGCAAAACTTATTTACAACTCTTGGTTGATTAAATATTTCATTTTAATCTTGTGTTCTTAGATTAGTTCGACACTTTGGCGCCAAGATTTGTCTAAGCAAGTCAACCCCATTTCACGAATGTGTTTATGTATCTAAGTAAACTTGGCCTTTGTGAGCAAACACTTTGGTGTAAATACCCACAAAAGTTTATCATCTACTTTTACATTTAAACACATCTATGAAAGAGCCTGAGTCATCATAGACTTAGAGCAAATGCTTTGACATAAATACTCGTATCGTCGAAAATGATTTTGCACTCTAACAATTATAATGGACGACGCGTTTTAATTTAGACTTGTATTTAAATTTTGGGGAACATTTTCAGTTTTGGGGATTTTAACCAAGATCAACAATTTCGTGTCATATCCTATACGACATATTATCATGCAATTTCTAAAACATATTTAGATGGAAACCATCAACCCAATAGACATGATACAAGAAGGTTAGATCAATTACTGGGTGCTTCCTACCCGGACAGTTATAGCGGACACTATGCTAATAATTAAATGCACGCATTTAAAACACTTAACATATATTTCGTATATTATTCAATAATATACAATTAATGATAATCATGAGTTAATTTATCTAAATTCTAAAATCTAAGTCTATGTCAAACAGTCCCTTAAACATTTTTTTATTTTAAAAACTAATTTTCAGGATATTTCTGTATATTCTAAACATTTTAAAATTTACAGTTTAGTCTCTCAAGAATTTAAAATTTTAATCTGAACCCCTTTAAATTCAGAAAATCCAATTTTAATTTTCAGAAAATATTTTTAAGTTTCAAGGACTTGTCTGCAATTTCTAGAATTTAAAATTCTGATTTTCAGAAATTTTACTTAATTACATAATTGCCCAAAAGGATCAAATCTGCTGATTTAAAAAAGTTTTAATTTCAGATTCTGAAACTTTTAAACTTCAGAATCAGAATCTGAAATCATTAAAACTTCAGTTTCTGATTCTCGATTTTTTTTACTAGAGCCCTGGCTCCGCGACCCTAATTGGGCGGCGTCGCGGCGCCTCGGAGGCAGTGAATAGTGAAATTAATTTTAAGCTTGCGGGATGAGCGGGCGCGGCGCACGACAAAACCTAAGCGATCTTAGTGAAGCTCCATCGTGGGCGCGGCGCACGAAACCCTAGAAGGCGCCTCTGTCACAAAAACACAAAATCAGCATTTCCAAACTCTAAAACTAGTTCAGGGTCTGAATTGCAATTCATCTTTGTACCCCTTCACCATCAAACAACACGTTTATCAACCATCATCCAATCCCTTCTCGTTTTTCATCTCAGTGCAATGTTCGTAATGAACCGGTTACGCACATTAACTTAAAAGAGTTAAATCGGAATGACTTCTTCGATTGCATCATTATTTAATCAGTTTAGGAGACAAGGTTTATGTGTTCTAAAGACATTAGGTTTTAAAGCTTCTAAACGACATAAAATTTAGATTTAAACAAACTCTAAACCATATTATCATTAAGTTTCATTACATAATCACAAAACAGCCCAGACTCTAATATCACTGTAGGGTTTTATTGGGATCGTGTACGCAGTAGAATTTGAAAATAGGCTCTTCGGCCCTGGGTCCCATGCGCCACGACCCTAGTCTAATTTTGCCTCGTTTCTATTTTAAGTTAATCTGAAATACAATCTCGACTTAATTAAATAATCATTATTCATTCGAATGTCTTAACTAAGGCTGGCCAGTGGGTCGGGCCGGCCCGGGCCGGACCCGGCCCCGATTAAATAAATAAATAAAATTTTAGCGGGTCCGGGCTCGAACCGGGACGGGACATGGTATGGTCCCACCCGACCGGTCCTCTAGGACAGGCCGTCGGTCGGCCCGATCCGCTCAAAAACAACCACTTGCCAAAAATAACCGTTGCAATAACGACCATTTTACATTTTGACCGTTAGACAACGACCATTTTTGGCTTCCCACTCCGACCCCTACCCTTTATATTTATTTTTAACCCCTAAGTTATTATATTTACACTTTAACCCAATTTCCAACTATAAATACCTCATTTTCTCTTCTTATTTATCACAAATCTTCCTACAATCTCTAATCTCTCAAATCTCAATCAATCAATCTCTATACAACATTGTCTACTACATATTCACTCCATTTATTAATTTGAGAATTGGGAGTGAAGTTGACAACTAGCTTGAGGATTAATCTATCGAGCAAAGTTTCAATTTTCAACCTCTCTCGATTACACATCGACTCTACGTCGGCGTTTGGTACATTTGTTCTCTCATTAAATTATTATTTTGTTTTTATTTTACTTAGCACATTTAATTTCATTATCTTTAACTTTTTAAGTCTTTAACTATTTATTACCATAATTAAAATGAAAAGAACAAAAAAGTTTTGGGCAAGGCCTTGGGTATCAAGGGCAAGGGCAAGGGCAAGGGTACTTCTTCTAGTATTCCTAGACAAGATAATTTTATGGATCCTGAACTGTTTTCTGAAATACCATATGATCTTGACACAAATATTTATCCTCAAAATGAAGAAGATTTTAATTTAGATGACACTCTAGATGATGATACACCTACTAATGTAGATGATGATACACGCACTAGTGAAATGTCTTCTATCCCCCCTAGTATGAGACGAGGTCCGACAAAACGACCATTAACATCAGCTGTATGGAAATATTTTCACAGGGACGTACTGAATCAAATAACTATATGTAAAACTTATAAATCTGTTTATACTTTTAAAACTGGACAAGGTCATGGTGGGACATGGGGTTTAGCAAGACACCTATTACAAAAACACAAAGCCTTGCATGCCCAATACCTTATTGAAAAAGATGGTGAGCAAGCGTGCTCTCAATCGGGACAAGGTTCACATACTGTCCCGGACAAAGTACAAGGTCAAATTAACCCTATGACGGGGAGAGTTGTAGGCCCTAAATACGATAAACATAAAGATAGGGAAGCACTAGCAAAATTAGTTGCTGTGGAGGGTTTGCCTTTTTCATTTCCTGAATCGTCTGGTTTTATTCATTATATTAGAGATATGTATAAACCTGCTTATAAATATTTTCCTAAATCAACGGTTAAGAGAGATGTGTTTAAATTTGCACACGAATATCAACAATATTTGCGTTATTCATTATATCATTTAAATTGCAAAGTCGCTCTAACTTCTGATTTAGGTCGTAGTACTAACGACCATGATTATTTAACGGTAACCTGTCATTGGATAGATTATAAATGGTCTATGCAAAAATGTATTTTAGCATATAGATATATAGATAGTAGGCACACTGGTGAGTTTATTTCAGAAAATATTTATT
The DNA here is from genome assembly GCA_029844215.1 of Przewalskia tangutica. Lineage (NCBI taxonomy): Eukaryota > Viridiplantae > Streptophyta > Magnoliopsida > Solanales > Solanaceae > Przewalskia > Przewalskia tangutica. The sequence continues at coordinate 84,466,002 of CM056735.1, read as the reverse complement.
TAGTCTGCGGTTATTACGGAATAACTGATAAAGTTATGAGTATTACATTAGATAATGCAACTTCTAACAATTATGCTATTTATGTTTTAAAAGAAGTTTTAACTCCGTCTTTTCCAAAACATTTTCATATCAAATGTGCGTGTCATATTTATAACTTAGTTGTAAAGGATGATCTTTCACTTTTTCAAGATATTCTTGAAAAAATACAATTTTCTATAAACTTTATTTTTAAAAATAATAGAATTCAACAGAGAAAAGAATATAAAAAACTTGTCACGATTGTGGACTATCTTACAGAAAAATTCTCGAAGAAGTACCAACTAGGTAGAATTCTTTATATAACCAACTAGTTGTTGCTTATGACTATAGAAAACCTATCACTTTATTTTTTAACGCTCATAATCAAAATCCAATTGATATGATTGTGGATAATGATTGTGACAAAATTAAAGAACTTATTGTATTTCTAGAGATTTTTCAACGAGCAACAAAAGAATTTTCTACTTTATATTATCCTACTATTTCAACTATGTTATTTTATATAGCTATAATATTTTTACTTCTTAAAGAATATATGAAAAAACCTGCTTATAAGACAGCTATTAAAAAAATGTTTATGAAATTAACGAAATATTTTATTCATATTCCCCCTATTTATATTATTGGTGATGTATTAAACCCGACTATTAAAGTAGACGGTTGTAAAGGTCTTATTGAAAATAATTCAATATTTATAACTGTATGGGCGTACTACCACCTCCAACTCCCAAAAATTTAAATGTTGAGCCACCTATTGAACAAACGCTAGAAGAAGTGTTGGATATCGTAGAAGATGAATGCAAAAAAGTATATCGACATTACCAGCAAGAAAGTGCTAGTAACCAACCGGCTTTCGTACCATCTTCTTACTCAACCACGACCTAAAAAAGACATGTTGTTTCTGCGGACAGTATTGAAAGCCTCAGAAATAAAATGTGTGGTGATAGCACTGCTAACCAAATTAGCGAGTTCGATGTTTCTGTTTTGCAGGGCACTTTACCTTACCAAGCAGTTGTCAATGAAGAAGAAAAGAAAGACTTGTTGAAATATTGGATGCAGAATGAGAAGACATTTCCGATACTTTCAATGATGGCCCGAGATATTTTGAACATTCAAGCGTCATCAATCGCTTCTAAAAGAGCTTTTTCTACAGGCAGATTTCAAATAGGAGAGCACATACACTCATTAGCCGGAGACAGCTTGGAGATGGCGGTACTATTCAGAGATTGGATACGAGCGAAGCGAAGAAGGTGCAGTCACCCAGAGATTAACGAAGAAGAAGACGAAAACTACAACGACATCTTATCTGAAGGCATGATTATCGACGTGGAACAATTTGACCAAGATATACCAATTCCAACCGAAGAACCACACGAAATTATAAAGAAACTAGAAAAAGTATTTTCAAATTGGTAATTTATTTCATTGCAATTTTAGTATTTTTTTTCTATGTCTTTTGCAAACAATTTCAACAACAGTACACTACAATGTTGTAATTCTGAATCTTGTATATTTCAATGAAATAATTAATAATATAAGAGGCACAAAAATAGCATTGGGATATTTTTTTTTACACTCTTCTTGTCTTTGTTTAATTATTTAGTTTATAAATATATATATGAGTATAATACTATAGTATGAGTATATGACTATCACTATATGACTATATGTTACTTTGTTAGTATTTTTAATTTAGTGAATTTTTTTTTAAAAAAAAATGTCCACGCCACTGTCAGGCCCGACCAGCGCCATCGGGGCCGTGCAGGGCGGACGCGATATCGTCCGCTAGTACCGGTCCCGCCTGGGCCGCCCCAGCCCGCCCCTCCTCTCCGTCCCGAGCCACTATCCCGATCGATGGGCGGCCGCTGGCCTTTGGGCGACTCTAGTCTTAATCATAAATCGAACATTTATATTCTCTCATTACATCCTTAGATTGACGGAACAATTGACTTAGTATTACCTTACATGCTTCACATATCGATACTAATCATATTAGGTCTGCACAGAACTCCTAGATGGCACCGGAAGACAAACTCAATATGTGAAGTATAGTTACACGAATCTGGTAAATTGAACCTCTATGTGGAAAGATAAAATCCTTTCATTCACGACACACTCGATCAAGCTTATGATCTGTCAAGTGTCTATCCAAATAGTTTGATAATTATATCTCATCTATATTAGTTGACAACAAGACCATATCCTAGATATGTCTACTGCATTGGCCAACGACTTAGTCAACCTAATATCATATGAGAATATGAGTGTTCTCTTGAATATACATTCAATGAATGAATCCTAATGTTGGCTCAAGTACCACCTTTAATCCACTTTGTAATATACCTAATACAAGTTGTATCTCAACCTATAAGGCATTTGAGATTAGGATAGGATCAAAGTATATTACTCTGCAGACACGGTGTGTATCGACCTCAAATCTAAAGACTTCTATCTCTCACACGCTGATCATACTTTAGACATTGTATAACAAACAATATATCAATAGGGTATACCAATACTTTTAAAGTATCCATGTATCCATCACGATTAACCATTACTCATAGCATGCGAGACATACTATATCCTTTAAGGATGTGATGCAGACAACATTTCGACATATCACATATCATCGATATCTCATTCTCGATGATCAGTAGTCGAGACTATTTTAAGAGTTACGTTATAATAATATCTCACTCTATCAATAACTACGTAATCTCTAGGAATGCATATTATAGAATATTATAAACAATCAACTAATAATTCAATAATTGCAAATGTCATAATATTAATCTCCATTAATATAAAAAAGAATGTGTATAAAATACATTTATCCTAATACAAATTATTTTTAGAACATAAATATACTTTCACCCCTCCCTTTTCCTACTGAGTATTCTAGAGGAGAAAGAAAATACATCCTTAGTCATCAATAAGAATCTTTTATCACTATAAATTTTTATATTAATCTGGTCATGACTTTTATTCTTCATTCAAGAATGACGCTCTAAAAAGTAAAAGGATAGTTGACAAACTCATCGTCTTCTATTGTTTGCTTAGTTTACCTTCTCTAAGAGTCTATTAGATAGGAATTTCCTATTACTCATTTGGAAAAAAACCATATACGTGGGATTTCAAATATTGAGGCACTTTTATCATGGATTTTGACCTGTATTTGATTGAGATTATATTGTGTATATCCAGGTTATTTTTTTGCAATGCCACTACGAGTCAAGTTATTTGTGCCAAGGGTATAATATCGATTTGGAGAGTTGGAATTCAAACTTTGCGTTTCCGAATCTCAAGAGTGTTAATATTTTCTGCCCCACCTCAATGTGTAAGAAAATATTAATCTCCGTTAGAGAGTCTTCTCATTAATATTAAAGTATATATAGAGTACAATATTCATCCATTATACAATAGGAATCCTAAGCCTATACAAAAGAAGAATCCTAGTCTTACCATAATTATATTTACACAATATATGAAAATATACTAATTATGGGTAGGGATACAATTGTTTCTATAATATATATGTTTACACACCCTCTCAGTTGGAGCGAGTGGAGGCCGGACGCTGAGACTGGATCTGAAGTCAAGAAATAACTGTTTGGGAAGACCTTTGGTAAATATGTCTGCATACTGATAGGATGATGGAACATGTAACACTCTGACATGGCCTAGCGCAACTTTCTCACGAACGAAGTGTAGGTCTATCTCAATATGCTTGGTTCGTTGTTGTTGAACCGGATTATGAGAAAGATAGATGACATAGATGTTATCATAATACACAATAGATGCCTGACGCAAAGGACACTGAAGTTCTAACAGTAAATTTCTGAGCCATAAAATCTCAGCTACCATATTTGCAACGCCTCTGTACTCATCCTCGGCAATGGATCGAGATAAGGTAGCCTGTCGCTTGGCAGACCAAGAAATCAAATTATCTCCTAAAAATACACAAAAGTCGGAGGTGGAGCGTCGCGTGTCCGGACACACTGCCCAATCTGCATCCGTATAAGAGAGCAACCTGTTTGGTGAAGAGGGGGTATAGGGGCAAACCATAATCAAGTGTGCCCTTAATGTATCGAATGATAGCCTTAAGAGCAGTGAAATGACACTCCCTGGGGGCATGCATGAATATGCATACCTGCTGAACAACATAAGCAATGTATGACCTTATGAATGTGAGATACTGAAGTGCACCTGCAAGGCTCATATACAGAGTAAGATCGAAGACTGGAGCACCATCCATAACACTGAGCTTAGATTTCGAATCAACTGGAGTAGGTGAAACTTTGCAATTCGCCATCTTAGCCCTGTACACAATTTCATCTGCATACTTACGCTGACATAAGAACATGTGGTTGGCAGACCTGGTCACCGATATTCCCAAAACGTAACTCAGGTTCCCCAAATCAGTCATTGAAAATTAGGACTTAAGCAAGGCAATAATATCGTTTTTCAATCCGTCAGATGAGGCAGTAAGAACTATATCATCCACGTAAAGTAATAAGTAAGCAGTGCTACTACCTCGATGAAAATGAAGAGTGATGTATCACTCTTGCTGCATACAAACCCAATCTGCAAGATATACCTGGCAAAACGATCATACCACACACGGGGGCCTGTTTCAGGCCATATAGTGACTTACGGAGATGACACACATAGTGAGAAACTGCTGAATGGGTGAACCCTGGCGGCTGATGCATGTAGACTGTCTCTCTCAGATCCCCATGTAAGAATGCAGTTTTCACATCACGTTGATGGATCGACCAGTGTTTGCCCATAGCAATGCTCAAAACTATGCGGATAGTAGCTGGTTTGACAACCGGGATGAAGGTCTCACCATAATCAATGCCCTCCTGCTGATTTGTGTCATTAGCCACAAGTCGTGCCTTATACCTCTTAAGATCTCCGCTGTCTCTGAATTTGTGACGAAATAGCCACAGACAACGAATCACATTTATCCCCTCAGGTCTAGGTACTAGATCCCATGTGTGTTATTTAGTTAAAACATTGAATTCCTCAGATATAGCCGCATTTCAATTAGGGTCTTGTTTAGCCAATATAGGGTTCTTGGAAATTTATAAAATGGTTTGGGCAGACAAGTTAAATTGGACTTCGGGTTTGAAGATTCCATGCTTTACACGAGTTTCCATTTGGTGAGTGGGGATAATGGGAGGCTCCAAGGCGGAGGGATTTGTTGGATATGGAGAAGGAGGGACTGACGCTGTAGGAGGCACCGCGGTGCTTGAAGGAGCCGTTGGCGGCGCCGTGATCAAGGGCCGCGGCGCTGGAGGACTGACAGACCTCTCTGAAGTTTTGGCGCCGCGGCGCCTCAGCACTGGGCCGCGGCGCTGTCGACGGTGAAGCAGGAACCTGTTCGCAGGAGTTTTGGCGCCGCGGCGCTGACGCTGATTCTGCGGCAGTGCTATGCTCTAGTTGACTGAGGATGATGGGAGAGATGGCAGGCTCGTCAAGAAAAGAGTAATCCTGTTTTTGGAACTTTTTAAGATTCGAAAACGAGAATGTGGTCTCATCGAATGTAACGTGACGGGAGATGTGAATCTGACGAGTGGACAAGTCATAACATAGATAGCCCCTATGGTTTGACGGGAAGCCTAGGTAGACACATGGAGTGGACCATTAGAAGCAAGGTTAGGACAGTGATACATGGAAGGCTTTTTGAACTTTCAAAATTTCTGCTGAAACATGCAATGGTTTTGGAGAAGTTCGTTATCATAGCAAAGAGAAGATGATGCGGCTTGTGTTCAAGGAATTATGTGTCACAATATTCGTCAGGATTGGCTGCGAAATTGTTAGTTGCCCAAGATCCTCTACCAATTTTATGATGACTTTCCATGAGTCATGATTTTGGATGAGCAGAATGCAAGTGGTTTTGTTTCTCAACACACCAGAGATGGCGCATTGTATTTTATCATTTGGTATAATGCTGGTGAGATTATGTGTAAACGTGTATATACGAATTATAATATTCCCTACCCATAATTAGAATATTTCCATATATTGTGTAAATATAATTATGGTAAGACTAGGATTCCTCTTTTGTATAGGCTTAGGATTCCTATTGTATAAGGGATGAATATTGTACTCTCTATATACTCTGATATTAATGAGAAGATTCCTCAAGGGAGATTAATATCATCTTACATGGTATCAAGAGCCTAAAAAAAAACCTAGAATTTTTCTTTCTCTGCACTTGAACCCATAAGCTTCGCGCTCCCCTCCTCTCCTACCTAAAGTTCTTGGTTTTTCTCTTCATTCATCTCTTCTCTAAATGACTATTGAGGAATCTCCCAATACTTCTGATGCTTCAACCTCCACAAATCCCACCACCATGTCATCATCCTCTTTTCATTCCGCTCTAACTGTTATAAACATCAAGAACTCTATCCCCATTCTTCTTGATCAAGAAAACAATCAGTATTCTCCATGGGTTGAACTGTTTCGTAATCATGCATGTCTCTATAACGTGCTTGATCATATTGATGAAACTATTCCGCGCCCTCCGGAGGTTGATGAGTCTACTTGACATCGTATAGACACCGGCGTCAAACAGTGGATTTATGGTAGTATTTTTCAGGATCTCCTTCTTACTATCATTAAATCTGGCGCCACAACCCTTGAATTATGGAATCGCTTGGAGGAAATCTTTCAAGATAACAAACACACTCGTGTAGTGTATTTGGAGGAACAGTTTAACAATACACGCCTTAAAAATTTCTCCAACATGACTGAGTACTGCAGACAGTTGAAACTCCTGGCAAATCAACTCTCCAACATCGACACGCCTGTCTCGGACACTAAATTGGTGCTGAAATTGATTGCAGGACTTCCCAAAGGTGACTATGATACGTTAGCCGCCATAATTCAACAGGCATATCCGCTTTCCAGTTTTAACAAAGCTCGCTCGCAGTTGTTGCTCGAAGAGACTCGTCGTGCTAATAAGGATGAGCACAATCTGAAGGTGTTAGCTGTCGAAACACGCCCTCAAGATCAAACGCCGCCAGAAAACTCTCAACCGCAACAGGGACACGGTGGAAATGGTGGCAAAGGTCGCGGCAGAGGAGGCCGTGGTCATGGTAGGGGTCGCGGACAACAGAATCAGCAACAACAATAGGGCGGCGAGAATCGATCTAGCGCGCGGCTGTGATATTAAATGCACGCGCGCGCTGCGTCGTTCAGCGCGGCAACCTACGATTCTCCCACCATGGTTTGTTGGGCCCTGCTCCAGCCCCTTGGCAAGTTCGATACCGGCAAGCCCACTTCGTACACGTCGATTCCAGCGACGCCGTCAGCATGACACCCGGCTGAGATAGGTCGGGCCTTGGCGATCTCGGCGATGCAACAGCCTGGCAACAACTGATATATGGACTCCGGATCCACATCTCACCTCACCCGGTCTGCAGGTAATATTCCCAAACTGTTTGGTTTAAAGCATCCTCAATTTGTGACAGTTGGTAGTGGCCACCGCATTCCAGTAAAGGGTTATGGTACATCCTACACACCACCTCCTAATCCATTCCCCCTTCAAAGTACCCTATATGCCCCACATATGATTAAGAATCCAATCTCTATCCACAAATTTACTCGTAATAACTCTATCTCTGTTGATTTTGACCCTTATGGTTTCACTGTTAAAGATCTTCATACGGGGACACCTCTTACGAGATGCAATAGCACGGGGGATCTCTATCCATTCACTCCCACCTCCGCTACCAGATCTAGCTCTCCCGTCTCTCTAGCGACCATTTCTTCTTCAACATGGCATAATAAGTTTGGTCATTCAGGAGCTCCAATTTTTAGTTTTCTTAGAGGAAATAATTTCATTACTTGTAATGGGAAGCTTGCCCAAAACTGCGTTTCTTTTTCTTTAGGAAAACATACTCGTCTTCCATTTAAATCATCTACTAGTGTTACTTTTGCACATTTTGATATTATACATGCCAATTTATGGACATCACATGTTGCTAGTTCTCTCGGTCATAAATACTATTTTATCCTACTAGATGATTTTTCTCACTTTGTTTGGTTGTATCCTCTCAAATTTAATTCGGAAGTGTTTGTCAAATTTCTTGATTTTCGAAAATTCATTCAAACACAGTTTGAAAAAGACATAAAATCTTTTCAGTGCGATAATGGTTGTGAATTCAATAACTCTATATTTCACCGGTTTTGTACCAATAATGGCATGGTCTTTCGCTTCTCCTGCCCCCACACTTCCTCATAAAATGGTAAAGCTGAAAGAATCATCCGCACCATTAACAATATGATTCGCACTCTTTTGATTCATGCATCTCTATCTCCATTTTCTGGTCTATGCTGCTAAAATGTCAGAATACATTCTAAATATTCTTCCAACTAGTACCCTTCACAATATGATCCCTACCGAAATTCTCTATCATAGAGTCCCCTCTTATGATCATCTCCGAATATTCGGTTGTCTATGCTATCCTAACTTTGCCTCTACTGCCCCTCACAAACTAGCCTCTCGGTCCACTCATTATGTCTACCTAGGCTTCCCACCGAACTATAGGGGCTATCTATGCTATGACTTGTCCACTCGTCAGATCCACATCTCTCGTCACATCACATTTGACGAGACCACATTCCCATTTTCGAATCTTAAAAAGTTCAAAAAACCGGATTAGTCTTTTCTTGACGAGCCTGCCATCTCTCCCATCATTCTAAGTCAACTAGAGCATAACAATTCTTCAGCGTCAGCGCCGCGGCCGCAAGGGTCAGCGCCGCGGTGTCAAAACACCTGCAAACAGGTCCCTGATTCACCGTCGGCGGCGCGGCCTAGTCTTTGGCGCCGCAGCTCAAAACATCGAGAGTGCATCGGTCCTCGACTCGCGACACTTGATCAGGGCGCCACGCCGCCGCCGATAGTTCCCTCCAGCGTCGCGGTACCTACTACGACGTCTGTCCCTCCTTCTCCGTATCCAACAAATCCCTCCGCCTTAGAACCTCCCACTATCCCCACTCACCAAATGGAAACTCGTGCAAAGTATGAAGTCTTCAAACCCAAAGTCCAATTTAACTTGTCTGCCCAAACAATTTCACCAATTCCCAAGAACCCTATATTGGTCAAATAAGACCCTAATTGGAATGCGGCTATGACTGAGGAATTCAATGCTTTAACTAAATAACACACATGAGATCTAGTACCTAGACCTGAGGGGGTGAATGCGATTCGTTGTCTGTGGTTATTTCGTCACAAATTCAGAGACAATGGAGTTCTTGAGAGGTATAAGACACGACTTATGACTAATGGCACAAATCAACAGGAGGTCATTTATTGTGGTGAGACCTTCAGCCCGCTTATCAAACCGGCTACCATTCGCACAGTTTTGAGCATTGCTATGGGTAAACACTGGTTGATCCATCAGCTTGATGTGAAGAATGCATTCTTACATGGGGATCTGAAAGCGATCTACATCGTCAACCTAGTGGGTTCACCCATCCAGTAGTTCCTCACTATGTTTGTTGTCTCCATAAGTCACTAAATGGCATGAAACAGGCCCCCCATGTGTAGTATGATCGTTTTTCCATGTATATCTTGCAGATTGGGTTTGTATGTAGCAAGAGTGGTACATCACTCTTCATTTTTCATCGAGGTAGCAGCACTGCTTACTTATTACTTTACATGGATGATATTGTTCTTACTGCTTCCTCTGACGGGCTGAAAATGAGATTATTGTCTTGCTTAAGTACGAATTTACAATGAATGATTTGGGAAAGCTGAGCTATATTTTGGGGATATCAGTGACCAGGTCTGCCGATCACATGTTCTTGTGTCAGCGTAAGTATGCAGAAGAGATTGTGTACAGGGCTAAGATGGCGAACTGCAAAGAAGTGTCTACTCCAGTTGATTCCAAATCTAAGCTTAGTGTCATGGATGATGCTCCAGTCTCTGATCCTACTCTGTATAGGATCCTTGCAGGTGCACTTCAATATCTCACCTTCACCAGGCCAGACATAGCTTATGTTGTTCAGCAGGTATGCTTATTCATGCATGCCTCGAAGTCTCTCATTTCACTGCTCTTAAGCGTATCATTCGATACATTAAGGTCACTCTTGATTATGGTTTGCACCTATACCCTCTGCACCAAACAAGTTGCTTTCATATACAGATGCAGATTGGGCAGGGTGTCCGGACACACGACGCTCCACCTCCGGCTTTTGTATTTTATTAGGGGATAATATGATTTCTTGGTCTGCCAAGCGACAGGCTACCCTATCTCGCTCCAGTGCCAAGACTGAGTACAGAGGCATTGCAAATGTAGTAGCTAAGATTTGTTGGCTCAGAAATTTACTGTTAGAACTTCAGTGTCCTTTGCGTCAGACATCCATTGTGTACTGTGATAACATCTCTGTCATCTATCTGTCTCATAATCCGGTTCAACATCAGCGAACCAAACACATTGAGATAGACCTACACTTTGTTCGTGAGAAAGTTGCACTAGGCCATGTCAGAGTGTTACATGTTCCATCATCCTATCAGTATGCAGATATATTTACCAAAGGACTTTCCAGACAGTTATTTCTTGACTTCAGATCCAGCCTCGGCGTTCGGTCTCCTCCCACTCCGACTGAGGGGGTGTGTAAACGTGTATATAAGAATTACAATATTTCCTACCCATAATTAGAATATTTTCATATATTGTGTAAATATAATTATGGTAAGACTAAGATTCATCTTTTATATAGGCTTAGGATTCCTATTTTATAAGGAATAAATATTGTATTCTATATATATTTTGATATTAATGAGAAGACTCCTCAGAGATTAATATCATCTTACATTATCAGCTCTTAACTTGTTTATGTAATTAAAATGTTCTTTTGTTATTGTACCCTTATGACATGTCACGTGTTATGGGTGCTTGGTGTCTCATGAAGTGGTTGTATGTTTCACTGTATATGTTGTACCCTGTGCTTGAAGTTTTCCTTCGACTTTTTTGACCTGCCAAGATGGGCAGATCCAAAAATCATATCTTTTTGATAATTAAGCTCATTAAATGTTGTGTTTTGTTGCAAGCCTTGTCAAATAGCATCTGATTTTTATGATTGGATGCGGCTCCTTGTTTTGACTTTTTTTTGAAGAATAGTATTATCCTTTTTACCTCAAATAAGTTGTAGCAGTTGTGATTTACAAAGTTGTTGATTGCTTTAATTTTGAGTTTAAAGTCACATAAGAGCGTTTAGGTAGACCGTCTAGCGCGCGGCTGGCCGATATCCGTCTGCAGCGCGCGGCTGCGTCGTTCAGCGCCCGGCAACCCTACCAGTTCTCCCACCATGGTTTGTTGGGCCCTGCTCAGCCCGCCCAGCAAGTTCGGTACCGCGGCAAGCCCACTTGCACGTCAGTTCAGCGGCCCGTCTAGCATGACACCCACTGAGGTAGGTCAGGCCTTCAGCAGTCTCAGCATGTAACAGCCTGGAAACAACTGGTATATGGGATCCGGATCCACATCTCACCTCACCCGGTCTGCAGGTAATATTCTCAAACTGTTTGGTTTAAAGCATCCTCAATTTGTGACAGTTGGTAGTGGCCACCGCATTCCAGTAAAGGGTTATGGTACATCCTACACACCACCTCCTAATCCATTCCCCCTTCAAAATACCCTATATGCCCCACATATGATTAAGAATCCAATCTCTATCCACAAATTTACTCGTAATAACTCTGTCTCTGTTGATTTTGACCCTTATGGTTTCACTGTTAAAGATCTTCATACGGGGACACCTCTTACGAGATGCAATAGCACGGGGGATCTCTATCCATTCAATCCCACCTCCGCTACCAGATCTAGCTCTCCCGTCTCTCTAGCGACCATTTCTTCTTCAACATGGCATAATAAGTTTGGTCATTCAGGAGCTCCAATTTTTAGTTTTCTTAGAGGAAATAATTTCATTACTTGTAATGGGAAGCTTGCCCAAAACTGCGTTTCTTTTTCTTTAGGAAAACATACTCGTCTTCCATTTAAATCATCTATTAGTGTTACTTTTGCACCTTTTGATATTATACATGCCAATTTATGGACATCACATGTTGCTAGGTCTCTCGGTCATAAATACTATTTTATCCTACTAGATGATTTTTCTCACTTTGTTTGGTTGTATCTTCTCAAATTTAAATCGGAAGTGTTTGTCAAATTTCTTGATTTTCGAAAATTCATTCAAACACAGTTTGAAAAAGACATAAAATCTTTTCAGTGCGATAATGGTTGTGAATTCAATAACTCTATGTTTCACCGGTTTTGTCACACCCCGAACCCGGGCGTGTTGGTGCCCTACACAGGCACCATACCTTAACAACTAAGTATATTGCGGAAATTAGTAATGCTCATTTTTTTTTTTAAAATAAGCGTGCGTGCAAAGGGCAAAGCCGACAAGGCCGCCATATATACATAAACAATGACAACATGCATACGTGAGTCGATCCACATATGAATACGGACCTCAAGAGTTATATCGAACTAGGGCGGACAAGACCCGCGTACCCAAAACTGCATACAAAGCACATCTTGAAGGATATATACCAAAAAGATAAACTCTGAGCAGAGGAGCTATCCAAAACCACGAGCGGATCCTACGCCGCCGATCACCGAGCAGCGTACCTAAACTGCGGCATGAGCGCGGCCCGAAGGAGGTCGATGCGAAGAATGTACCAAGTATGTGAGCAGAAATCATGCGTAATAAAATCATAACTGATCTAAACAAAGCGGAGACATGTATGATAGCCAACCTACGATACATAATACATAGCGATCCACATCAAGTCGGGACGCAGCGCCTGAGTCATTACTCAAATATAACCATGGGTCTCACGCCCATAACATCAATCATGCAGTGGAATCTTTCCTCACCGGCGATCCATGATATAGTACAACACCAATAGGCATACATGAACACCAAGTCCCACGGTGGTATAGCATCTTGGGGTTTACCCTCACTTATACTCTTACCTGGAGAAGGTGGTAAGCGGTGGTATAGCATCTTGGGGTGTACCTCACATATACTCTACCACGGAGAAGGTGGTAAAGCAGGTGGTATAGCGTCTTGGGGTGTACCACATATACTCTACCACGAGAAGGTGGTAAAGCGGTGGTATAGCATCTTGGGGTGTACCTCACATATACTCTACGGAGAAGGTGGTAAAACGGTGGTTGTTATACCAGTATTTCCAGTAATATGCGTGGCGTGCATATAAAAGTTTAAAGCCTTGAGTAGGCAAAGTGGCTTGGCGAATTTAATTTGTTCACAACACCCGATTAGAGTCGTTTTTCGAAAGCGTTTTCCAGACTTTCGTAGGGAATTTCGGCTATGTCATTTTTATTTTTGCGGATTTTTCGAGAGACGAAACATTTTGGACCAACAAGAGGCGCCACTTGGCACCCTCTCATTGTGTGATAGATTGGACGAAATGGGCTAGTAAGGCACGTTTTTGTGCCTTGGCTAAAGTCGAGGTTGGTAGGATATTTGTGTGTAATAAATCCTAGCCCTACACTTGCCTAACACTTGGTTTAATCTTGGCCTTTGGTTGGCCATCCATTGACCTATAAATACCCTCTCCCTTTGATGAATTCTTCATCATTTCCACAAATCTCTAAGTGTTAAAATCCCCACTCTCTTGTTGTTGTTCTCGTCCCTCCCCTTGGCGAGAGTTCTCCCCAGTGGGGTAGGCGAGGGTAGCCACCCCTCCTTGGGGTGCTAGCCGTGGGGTACCCCTAGCCTAGTTGCTTCGTATAATACCCCTCTCTTGGTAGAAATACTCTCAAAGTATTGTTATAATGCCCAATTACCTTAGTAGTATACCTTGTAGTATTCTAAGGTTATACCTATCTGGCTTCAGAAATACTATTATACTTCCGTCTGTCACAAAACCGAAACCCTAGGAAAATCTCCATAGTCAGTTGGAGTATTGTGTATAAGTTGGTTAGAACTCCTAAGGGTGGTTTAGAGCGGGTTGGGCGCTCGGAGTTGGAGCTAAGCGATTGCCAGGATCGACTTTATACTTGGATAATTATGGGCTTATTGAGGTAAATATCTTGTCCCTCTATTGTAATTGGAAATTACATAATGTTAGAATATATAGTTGAAGTATACTATATATAGTCTTGAGCGTAGTTATCGGCAATGTCTTTTGACTTAAGCTGAATAATACTTACGGCAATGTCTTGCGACTTAAGCCTAAATTTTAAGAAGAATCTTGTTGTAATTACATAGAACGTATTACGATGACTTGTGTAGTAGTGCAGTAGTGGAGTAGAATTGTACAGTTAGGGTTAGGCGTATAACCCCTTGGTTGGCTTGGTAGCGGCCTCGATAGAGGAGGAGATTTCTGTTGTTGCGGGAGTCTGCGAATTTTACGTAGAATGTTCTACGAGGGGATCTAAATGTTAATAAGCGCGCGTGGCCTTATAGGTTGAAGTACTACGTGTGGCGCGATCTACTTGGCTTAAGGAGTAGCGGCGGTTGGAAGTACTTGGGCGTTTTGCTATTAGTCGATACTCGTCGCGAGGTATGTGAACCTCTTCCTATCTCTTCTAGCATGATATGTGTGAACTATGTAGTGCGGTAGGCGTGTGTGCTAAATGTATTTGATTGGTTTAAAACATAAAGTGTTATAACAACTTTATGGGAAGTTGGTTATAACAGCTTTATGTTGGTAAGAAAATACTTGTGGTTTTTAAAAAGGTAACTGATTTGAACTATAACTGGCGTGTTATGTGTTAATAAAGAACTTGAAGTATTTCAAAAGATTTTTGAATCATTTCGAAAGAAGAAGTAATACTTGATTTGTTTTGAAAACTTAAGAGTTATGCTAGCTTTATGGAAAGTTAGGTATAACGTCTTAAGAATGTTTTACTGATTTTGGAAATCAGAATGTGTATCGACAAACCACTGCAGCGTTTATAAGAGGAAATGTTTTTAATAATTAAGTATTATTAAAACCAGTAGAAACTTCCATCTGCATAGAAGCTAAGATGAGACAAAATGATATTTCCTAGATCATTGCTGCTGTAATAAGATTGTTATAAACAAGAATATCCTACTCACATATAAGACTTATGTTTCTCAGATAGTTTAAAGGCGACTTATATTCTTAAATGAATAAGACTATGAACTACGAAACCTTTCTAAAATGAGAAACTTGAACATTGGAAATTAGGCAAACTTGATCATTGGAAAAGAATGTTGCTACTTGATTTTACAAAGAGAAGTAATTGATTTACTTTAAAAGGATAGTCACTCTATTTTATACTACGGGTATTGTGTGACATTGTGAAAGTAACGTATCTTTTAAAGAGTTAATGTATGAAGTACTTTGGGATAAAACCCCGAACTTGTTGGCATATAGTAGAAAGTACCTTGTGTGTATAACTTGATTGTGTTGGTTTGTGATAGCCTGGTAATACTTTCTTGTTGATTGATAAGTAAACATGTTAGGATGCTACGTGTGTTAGTATCTTGTGATGTTGTGTAAAGGGGTTTCCTTTGTTGTGCTTATGTTGCTTAACGATAAGCTGTTGTGTTAGTATTTTACATCACTCATCTCTTGAGATGATTAGGGGTTAGGCGCCTCCGTCTGGGGTAGACTCGGCGGGTCGATGGACCTATGATTCGAGAATACCTCACGAGTCCCGAGGGCTATGCGGGCTACGAGTTCGGTTAGTGTCGTCCTTTATGGGCATGCGGTCCGTGGCCATGCGGGCTGCGAAGTCGGGGACGATCGGGGAGTAGCTACCCTCGATGCGGGAATACCTCATGCGGGCGATGAGATTGGCCTATCGCGGGCTGCGGGAGTTCGAGGTTAGGCAGCGTACATTGATCTGCGGGCAAGTGGCGGCTTTGATCATGTAATGGTCTAAGCGAGATCTTATGATCTGATTCATGACCTTGTTGCGTGGGTTTTTAGTAGTCGGCTATGCGCCGTACTTACCGTCTGATTTTATTATGACAGGTGGGACACGGTGTTCATGTGTGTTCCTTGGTGCTTTTATATCATAGGCTCGGCGGTGAGGAAGGTATTCCACGGGCATGATTGATGTTGTGGGCA
Organism: Przewalskia tangutica; assembly: GCA_029844215.1. Taxonomy (NCBI): domain Eukaryota; kingdom Viridiplantae; phylum Streptophyta; class Magnoliopsida; order Solanales; family Solanaceae; genus Przewalskia; species Przewalskia tangutica. Next base: position 84,449,873 of record CM056735.1, on the reverse strand, counting down.
CGAGACCCGTTGTTATACTTGAGTGATGACTTGAGGCGTGAGTCACGACTTGACATGACTTCTTTGTTGTATGCGTAGTTTGGTTATCATACATGTCTCTGCTTTATATGAGTGCTATGATTTCATTTCTGATGGTATTTTGATTTCACATACTCGTTTTGTTATGCGACCTCCTTGAAGTGCGTTCATCGCGAGTTGAGGTACACGATCGTTGATCTAGCTCTCGGGTCACGGTTTAGCGTTGGGAAGCTCGTTTCTCGGAGGCTTATCGGTGGTATAGTCCCTGTCGTAGTAAGTGTTTACATTCGGGGTTTGGCGGGGCCACTGTCGCCATTGTTGTCGTATCATTTCTTAAAGTGCAGTAATGCTTGTTGTGGCGGGGTTTGTAAAGAAAGTTAAGCATTCATTTGAAGGAGTTGTTATTATTATTTATGCGAAAGGCAAGTTTTCTAAAGATAAGCGTTTATGCGCTTCGTGTTGTTTCATGTTGTTGTGTTATGTTCCGCTGATTACTCTGATGTTGTCTCACTAGGGTGTCCGGGGTAAGGCACCAGTCACGGGCCCGGGTTCGGGTCGTGACAGTGGTATAGCATCTTGGGGGTGTACCCCTCACATATACTCTACCCTGGAGAAGGTGGTAAAACAGGTGGTATAGCATCTTGGGGTGTACCGCCATATACTACCTGGAGAAGGTGGTAAAGCAGGTGGTATAGCGTCTTGGGGTTTACCCTCACTTATACTCTTACTATCTCGTGAGCCGTCAAACAAGGCATAAGCACCACCGTGTCTTTTATAAAAAGAATCAGGAATTTAACCCAAGTACTACAAATAACGGAAGCATACGTGGAATCACATCACCGCTGTCGATGCGTCGATGGCTTACAACGGACGGTAGCACTTGGCCAGAGTCGCGACAACGTAATTAAACATAGTACTTGCACTCAAAGGCTATTACCAGCACATATAGGCAAGTTCTAAATTAACCAAGCCAAAGTACTTATCAGGGCACAAGTAGAATAAATTCTCATTTAACAAGCCAAAGTACTTATCCGGGCACAAATAGAATAAATTCTCATTTAACAAGCCAAAGTACTTATCAGGGCACAAATAGAATAAATTCTCATTTAACAAGCCAAAGTACTTATCCGGGCACAAATAGAATAAATTCTCATTTAACAAGCCAAAGTACTTATCCGGGCACAAATAGAATAAATTCTCATTTAACAAGTCAAAGTACTTATTAAGGCACACTTAGACAAATTCTCAATTTATCAAGCCAAAGTACTAATCAAGGCATACATAGAATAATTCTCTTTTAACAAGTCAAAGTACTTATCAAGGCACACTTTAGACAAATTCTCAATTTATCAAGCCAAAGTACTACATACGTACATTCTTTTATAAAAGACTCCTTTCTATGTAAAGCCCCAAGATACTAACACGTAGTATCAGCGTGTCTATTTTTCAAAGTAAGTTACTACACTTTTAGAAAACTCATTTCAAAGCTTGAAATCAAGTAACTCCAAATTTTCACAATCTAGGCAACTTATGCGATTTAATCAAAATAGACAACTTTCTAAACCTTCCATAAAGCCGTTATAACCAACTTCCCATAAAGCCGTTATAACCGCTTTATGGTTTTAGACGTATCCATTCCTTGATAACCAAGAGACTTATACTATTAAAACCAAGTATCACATACTTACAAATCAAGTTCTTAACTTTCAAAATACTTCAAGTCTCTTACTAGTTAGAAAACAAGTTTTCTTCTACTTTTAAACCTCAAGTAACTTCACCCTTAACACAAGTTACTTCTCTTAAATCATGTCATTTCTCCTCTTTTAAATCAAATAAGTAAATCACTCCTTTGACTCTAAAGTCATTATAATGACCTTTAGGTTTTAGAACTAAGGCATTAGTCAAAGATTTGGAAAACCACTTCCTTTTCAAGTCTCTATGTACTTTAAGAAAAATACCTTCACTTTTAAGAATCCAAACTTCCTAAGGAAATGGATTATACTACTTACAATTAAAACATCAAAGTACACCCAGGAAGTACATAGAACAAATTCTATCTTAGGCAATCCAAATACAAGCAAGGAATGAATCATTGAGGGTAGAACTTACTTTCTTTATTCTAAGGAATCATGCTAGAAGAGGAGATAGTTCACATACCTTTCTGGCTAAATCCACAAGCTAAGCCGAATACAAATGCGTAGAAGTGTCAACCTATAATGGTCACAACAAGGCTATCAACTTCTAGTCTCTATGTAGAATAATACTAAGTATTTAGTCTACAATTCTACGGAAAATCGGGCAAAGACTTCCTTTGTTTCTACTCACTTTGCCACCTTTTTCAAGGCGAATACAATAACCAACATGCCACGTTTAAGGCTCCAAACAACAATCAAACAAAGGGGATTACCGCCTACTATACGTGTAAAATTCCGCCCCATGATTCATACGAAATAGCCTAAGGCACACTAGCCAATTCTCGAACTTCCATAGCAACACTAAGTCCTTTCCAATCCTTTTCCAATTCCAAGTTCTAAGGTCTAACATGTTATATAGTCTAAACAACTTCAACAACTACAATTTCCATCTTTATACAACATGCGCTTAGACTAATAATCAACTAGAATTGAAATCTTAAAGTTAAACATGCTAGATTTGGATTAGGGTTCCAATAACGAATATCCTTATCAATACTCATACTATATATCTCATGCTTGCTAATAACCATAGCTACAATCATAAGTAAGCCTTAACTATTAAAGCGACAAAATTTATACCTTTCAAAGCCCTTAAAATTTCCAAGATCCAAAATCGCGCCTTAGCAATTCTTAGCTCCTTTCCTTAGGTTCCAATCCGCTCGAAGCACTCCTTGAGGCCTATGAAGAACCCGTGCAAGTTCGACTTCAAAGTTGAAGAACTCCTTAGTTTCCGCTTGCGACTAACGTAAAAATACGTTTTTCGAAATCTTTCTATTGAGATATCCTACAATACCCTAAGGGACATTGGGTTAAAGTCTTGTGGCTAATGGATCAAAACTATAAAATTTTTGTGTGGGATACAAGGTGAACAGGAGCGTGTAGTGAAGACAACAAGGTTCTCTAATTTTTCTAAGTGTAAAATGAGCTTGTCTTGCACTAGTAGTATACTTATAACACAATGGAGGTCATGACTTAAACAAATGTGAGGCTAGGATGAGTTTCACTTGGATCGAGCCTAGGTGGACAAGTTGACAGTCAACAAACTCAAGCTAGCAAGACTTATCTTCCAAAGTGGTCAATGACCATTTTACCCTTGTACAAATTTCGACCAAGCCATGTGGGGTGCCACGTGTCGCCTCTCATTCGTCCATAAAATTCAGTAACCCTCGTGGGCCCGCAAAGCGTAAAATTCCTCGGGTGGGCCCAGCGTGACCAAATCCATCAAAATAAATTTCCAAAAAGTTAAGAGTTCCATACTCTTCAAATAATGCATTTTGAGAATCGATTCTCAACAACGAACATTTTTCCTTTCCGACGTCAGGAAGATTTTCCGTCGGAAAAACAATTCTTCCTTTCGTATTTCCAAGTCTTGTGTTCCACACGCCTTCACTTACACATCACGAACTTACGGTGTAACATTCTTCCCCCCTTAGAAACATTCGTCCCCGAATGTTCTTAGTCGGTTATCAAGCTATACAAACTCCGGCATAAACTCTATACTATGCCTATCAATCAAAACTGCACAAGACCAACGATGTCACACATGGCCACCATATAACATACGTAAACATAATAATGGACCTTCCTGTTACACCCCGTAATTGCAGGACATGTTTTAAGAACGTACGTAAGAACTCGCAAGTGTTAAATTTGAGACTTGTAAAAAATTTAACGGAATTATGAAATTATCGGAAAACGTATTATTGTGACGAATGGGAGGCGACCGCGTGTCACCCCTTATAGATGCCTTGGACGAAATTGGCATGGCCAATATGGTCATTGACCATAGTCCTAGATGGCAAGTCTTGCAAGTTGATTAGCTTGAGAAGTTTGACTAAGTCAAGGTCCCACAAGTCTTGATATTTGTTAAGAGATCATCCAAACCACCCAATTGTTCCTATCTTAACCCTCCATTATGTTATATATGTATACTAGTAGTGAAACTAGTCCCAAACTTAGCCAAAATTTCAAGAGAATTGGATGAACAACAAAAGGAGCTCTCGGGTTCTAGCTCTCAAAGAAAAAAAAAGAATTTGTTTCTTGTCCATTTAGCCCCACATTTTAAACCAAGGTTCATGAGTGTTATGTAAGTGTATCTCAATAGAGAAATCTTGGAAAAAAATAGTTTACGGGTTAGTCGCAAAACGAAAACCTAAGGGTCTTTCTAGGTTTTGGATTGGAAGTTGAAGGAAAGTTGTTGGTAGGGTTCTAAGGGTCTCAACGAGCGGATTGAAGTGTCATGGAGAGGTTCTAAACTACTAGGAGCGACTTCGGATTGGAATCGGATTAAGATTCGTTGAGGTATAATTTTGTCCTTTAATGTGTTACAAGATTATATATTTATATTGTTGTTGTTAGCTTTACGTGTTGCTAGCATGAAGTTGATATGTAGAAGTTTATAAGGATTGTGGATTGATTGTAGCATTGGAAATCCGGAATGTAATGTAAGCCATGTTAAGTTGGATTTCAATTTAGTCGTTATTAGAATCGTCGCATGTTATTGATTTGAAGATTGTGGTAGTTTTAACCAAATGCGACTTGATATCATGTTATGATTAACAAATTGGATTGAAATGGAAATTTGATAAGTATTGGTATGGTTGAACTCTAGGTGGTCGAATTTGGACTACTTTCTAAATTGTGAGCCAATTGGAACATTTAGTTATTCATTTGTATTGGACTACCTTCTTTATTGTTGTGAGCCAATTGGGCTGTTTGGTTATTGTATTTCGCCTTGAAAAGGTGGCAAAGTGAGTAGAAACAAAGGAGGTCTTGTCCGATTTTAGTAGAATTTAGCGACTTAGCACTTAGAGTATTCTACGTTTGAATTAAGAGGTTAATGGACGATTGTGGCCATTATAGGTTGAAAGTACTTTGGAGCCTTTTTGCAACTTGTCGCTAGTCGTCGCGAGGTATGTGAACCTCTTCTTTCTTTGGCATGATCCTCGTATGAAATCTCCATGTGATAGTATTTCAAGATTCCTTCACTCTTAGAAGTTAAGAAGTATTTACATTGTAGAATCTAAGTTAAGAGTATGTTTAAATTGTCCTAAGTCCTTACTAGGTCTTATGGGAGGCGTTGGTAAACGGTTAGGAAGTTATGAGATTTGATTTAAAGGCTATGTGTCTTGATTTGTTTAAAGTAAGTAAGTGGATTTTATGTTGAAAATGACACGAATTTATATGTGAAAAGGGATTGATTTTAAAAGTGGAAGTTATACGATTTTAAGGAATGAATTACTTGGTTTTGGGAAGGTATGGAACTTTATATGTTTTTGTATAAGTAATTGGGCTTTAAAGGAAGTATGTTATGAAGTTTGAAGACTAAGAACTTTGATTGTCTTTAAGGATTATGAAGTTTTAAGCGTACGATTCTTTTTAAGTATGTATGTACGTAGTATCTTTGGATCCGTTTTCCTAAATGTTGTAAGAATAAAAGTGACATAAGTTCTCTAAAATGAATGGTTGTTATAATAGCTTTATGGGAAGTTGTTATGGCGACTTAAGAAGAAGTGAAAAGATGGTTTAAAAATGTTATGTAAGGAAAATCACAGGAGCCTACAAATAGGCGGATTACGTTATGAAATACAGGAGCCTACGAATAGGCGGATTACGTTATGAAATACAGGAGCCTACAAATAGGCGGATTCGTTATGAAATACACTGAGCCTACATGTAGGCGGATTACGCCATATTACCCGAGCCTTCACAGGCGGGTTACGTCATCTTACAAGGCCCACAGCGGGCGGATTATGCTACATGATTCCACAATGCACCGAGCCCCAAGCGGCGGGCGGATTATGCTACATGATTCCACGATACCGAGCCGCGGCGGGCGGATTATCTACATGATTCCACGATGCGCACCGCGGGCGGCGGATTATGCTACATGATTCCACGATGCAGGCGGGCGGGCGGATTATGCTACATGATTCCACGATGCACCGAGGCCATGGGCGGGCGGATTATGCCACATGATTTATGAGTACACCGTGTCATGAATGGGCGGATTACGTTATCACGTATGGATAATCAAAGTAAGCTCCCAAATAAGAAGTCCTCCATAATGGGTGGATTATGTTATGTAAGATATGTAAGTTATGTGAAAAATGAATTAAACTCTTAAGTATGTATGTATGAATATGTTGTTAATTTTATTGAAAGAAGAAGAAAAGGCAGTTAATATATGATTGATTTCGAGTTAAAGGACATTCTTTTATACGAATACGATTTGGTTATTGCATTTTATTTACATTCCATACTAAATTTTTGTTATGCGGCCAGGAAGCTGCGTTCAATGCCCGCAGTTATAGGTACCAGGTTGGTGATCCTTGCTCTTAGGATCTGTTCGATTTTGGAAAGAAGCTCGCTTTCCTCGGAGGCTTATCTTTTAGTGCGGTTTCCACGATATGGTAGACTTATGTACATTCGGGGTATGGCGAAGCCTGTCACTTGTGATTGTAATTCTTAAGTCCGTAGTCACATTTTGTGGGTCGGTTTGTAAAGGAAAGGAGGCAAGCTGCCGTTTATGTATGCGTTCGGGAAGGTAGCCTGTCGGCTAACTTTGTTGTTTTATTCTTGTTGTTTTATTTTATAAGTTTCATGTATGTTCCGCTGATTTTCTACGATGTATACTGTAAGGGTGCCTGTGTAGGGCACGATCGCGAGCTAGGTCGGGTCGTGACAAAACTGGTATAATAGCACTTAATAAACGGAAAGTGTCTACATAACGTGTCTAGTATAGTCTTTATTATAGGTGTGTTGTGCACCACATCTATAATCGTGAGGCTACAGGACATTTAGGATTAGTTTCCATTCTTCTCACTCACGAGATCGTGCGGTGAAATTTGTATTAATAGGTTGATCCGTCTCGGCGTATTCTTATGTATGTGAATCGCCTATGCCTCCGCGAGAATCGACCGGTGGCCTGAAGGGCAAAGCGGCGAGGCGCGATAGTCAGTGAGTTACGAGTCGAGCCTGAGAATATGCACGAGGTAGAGGCGGGTCGGCGAGTTCAAACGCAAGCGATATTAGAGGCGAGAGCGGCGGTAGCTCGAGAGGTTCCGTGCAGGCCTCGATTCCGCGATCGGTCGAGTATAGAGACTACGAGGAGCGGATCCGATTATTGACCGATATAGTAGTCGAGCGGCCAAGCGGGAAGCGGCGGCCGCGAGCCGGCGGTTTGCGGATTAGGGATTTTCTAGGATGTCATCCACCGAGTTTTATGGTTCGAGGTCGATGAGGATCCGCAGGAGTTCATTCGGCGACTACGGACGCGCGGGTTCTTAGGGCTTGAGAGACAGTGCATTACGCTAGCCTCTCCTGCAGGTTCTGCGATATCGCGTTGAACTGGTTTGAGTCGTGGTTGCTTTCAAGAGGTGATGATGCTCTTCCGGTGTTTGGGAGGAGTTCTGAGGCCTTCATGGATCACTTTTTGCCTCCCGAGATGAGGAGAGCCCGGCAAGCAGTTCTTGACCTTGAGGCGTAACGGGAGGACTATCGAGTATAGCTTGGAGTTTGACTCCTTGGCGGTTATGCGCATACTATTGTGGCTAACATGGTGATAGAGTTCATCGCTATGTTATGGGGCTAGACCGTTATATGATCACCGCTTGCACGGAGTAGCCCTTCACCGAGGAATGGATATTGCGGAGATCTGAACTTATGCACGAGGATCGAGGCGAGAGAGAAGGGCGAGGCGAGGCCACGCCCGAGGCGGGGCAGCGAGGTTGAGTGATTTTCAAGGCGGAGAGCCTCGCCAGCGAGCTAGGTCTGATTAAGCGGCACAGTGCTCGCTTCCCGATTTTCGGCGGAGGTTAGATCACCGGGTAATTGGGGCCGGTCGAGCTCCAGGGCTTGGACCGTATACGCGCATGGGTTCTAGGCGATCGGGGCCCTCTTCCTCGATGTTCCGCAGTGTGGCGGCATCACCATGGGAATGTCGTCGTGCTCTTTGGTGCTGTTTGCTATGGCCGTCGAGGCCATATGTTGAGATTGTCCTAGTAGGAGAGTTGCGGGAGGATAGAAAAGTCTACGGATCGATTGCGGGTTCTTCGCCTTGATAGCTAGGCGGGATGTTCATCCACGGCAGCGTGGCGGGTCGTGGTGGAAGTTTCCATTTTTAGCGGTCCTTTGAACCGCCTATATGAATCTGTATATCTTGACCCTTTACAGATCTGTAGGCATGATAAGGTTATTTTATGTTTAAGTATTAAGAACGGATAATATTGAAGTTATGTATGATGTTAGAAGGAGTTGGAAATACGAAAAGGTAACCTCGTTTGGGCTTATGATGGGCGGATACGCGTGTGCGAGTATTAGGGCCATGTGTGACATTGTTGGTATGTCGGGGTTGTGAAAGGAAACTATGTCGCTAATTATAAGTTTGACTCGAAAGAACATTCGAGGACGAATGTTTCTAAGGGGAAGAATGTTACACCCGTAATTGCGGGACGTGTTTAGAACGACGTAAGAACTCGCAAGTGTTAAATTTGAGACTTGTAAAAATTTAACGGAATTATGAAATTATCGGAAACGTATTATTGTGAATGGGAGGCGACACGTGTCACCCCCTTATAGATGCCTTGGACGAAATTGGCATGGCCAATATGGTCATTGACCATAGTCCTAGATGGCAAGTCTTGCAAGTTGATTAGCTTGAGAAGTTTGACTAAGTCAAGGTCCCACAAGTCTTGATATTTGTTAAGAGATCATCCAAACCACCCAATTGTTCCTATCTTAACCCTCCATTATGTTATATATGTATACTAGTAGTGAAACTAGTCCCACACTTAGCCAAAATTTCAAGAGAATTGGATGAACAACAAAAGGAGCTCTCGGGTTCTAGCTCTCAAAGAAAAAGAAAAAAAATTGTTTCTTGTCCATTTAGCCCCACATTTTAAACCAAGGTTCATGAGTGTTATGTAAGTGTATCTCAATAGAGAAATCTTGGAAAAAAATAGTTTACGGGTTAGTCGCAAAACGAAAACCTAAGGGTCTTTCTAGGTTTTGGATTGGAAGTTGAAGGAAAGTTGTTGGTAGGGTTCTAAGGGTCTCAACGAGCGGATTGAAGTGTCATGGAGAGGTTCTAAACTACTAGGAGCGACTTCGGATTGGAATCGGATTAAGATTCGTTGAGGTATAATTTTGTCCTTTAATGTGTTACAAGATTATATATTTATATTGTTGTTGTTAGCTTTAAGTGTTGCTAGCATGAAGTTGATATGTAGAAGTTTATAATTATTGTGGATTGATTGTAGCATTGGAAATCCGGAATGTAATTTAAGCCATGTTAAGTTGATTTCAATTTAGTCGTTATTAGAATCGTCGCATGTTATTGATTTGAAGATTGTGGTAGTTTTAACCAAATGCGACTTGATATCATGTTATGATTAACAAATTGGATTGAAATGGAAATTTGATAAGTATTGGTATGGTTGAACTCTAGGTGGTCGAATTTGGACTACTTTCTAAATTGTGAGCCAATTGGAAATTTGTTTAGTTATTCATTTGTATTGGACTACCTTCTTTATTGTTGTGAGCCAATTGGGGCTGTTTGGTTATTGTATTTCGGCCTTGAAAAAGGTGGCAAAGTGAGTAGAAACAAAGGAGGTGCTGTCCGATTTTCCGTAGAATTTAGCGACTTAGCACTTAGAATATTCTACGTTTGAATTAAGAGGTTAATGGACGTAGTGTGGCCATTATAGGTTGAAGTACTTTGGAGCCTTTTGCAACTTGTCGCTAGTCGTCGCGAGGTATGTGAACCTCTTCTTTCTTTGGCATGATCCTACGTATGAAATCTCCATGTGATAGTATTTCAAGATTCCTTCTACTCTTAGAAGTTAAGAAGTATTTACATTGTAGAATCTAAGTTAAGAGTATGTTTAAATTGTCCTAAGTCCTTACTAGGTCTTATGGGAGACGTTGGTAAACGGTTAGGAAGTTATGAGATTTGATTTAAAGGCTATGTGTCTTGATTTGTTTAAAGTAAGTAAGTGGATTTTTATGTTCGAAAATGACCGAATTTATATGTGAAAAGGGGATTGATTTTAAAAGTGGAAGTTATACGATTTTAAGGGAATGAATTACTTGGTTTTGGGAAGGTATGGAACTTTATATGTTTTTGTATAAGTAATTGGGCTTTAAAGGAAGTATGTTATGAAGTTTGAAGACTAAGAACTCGATTGTCTTTTAAGGATTATGAAGTTTTAAGCGTCACGATTCTTTTTAAGTATGTATGTCGTAGTATCTTTGGATCCCGTTTTCCTAAATGTTGTAAGAATAAAAGTGACATAAGTTCTAAAATGAATGGTTGTTATAATAGCTTTATGGGAAGTTGTTATGGCGACTTAAGAAGAAGTGAAAAGATGGTTTAAAAATGTTATGTAAGGAAAATCACACCAGGAGCCTACAAATAGGCGGATTACGTTATGAAATACATCGAGCCTATGAATAGGCGGATACGTTATGAAATACACCGAGCCTACAAATAGGCGGATTCGTTATGAAATACACCGAGCCTACACATGGCGGATTACGCCATATTACCCCGAGCCGCATTACGCCACATGGGTTCGCCATCTTCCGAGCCCACAGCGGGCGGATTATGCTACATGATTCCACGATGCAAGGCCCACAAAGCGGGCGGATTATGCTACATGATTCCACGATGCACCGAGCCCCACAAGGCGGCGGGCGGATTATGCCACATGATTTATGAGTACCGTGTCCATGAATGGGCGGACACGTTATCACGTATGGATAATCAAAGTAAGCTCCCAAATAAGAAGTCCTCCATAATGGGTGGATTATGTTATGTAAGATATGTAAGTTATGTGAAAAGATGAATTAAACTCTTAAGTATGTATGTATGAATATGTTGTTAATTTTATTGAAAGAAGAAAAGAACGGTTAATATATGATTGATTTCGGGAGTTAAAAGGACATTCTTTTATCTGAATACGATTTGGTTATTGCATTTTATTTACATTCCATACTGAAATTTTTGTTATGCGGACCCGCCCGGAAATGCGTTCATGCCCGCAGTTATAGGTACCAGGTTGGTGATCCTTGCTCTTAGGATCTGTTCGGGATTTTGGAAAGAAGCTCCTTTCCTCGGAGGCTTATCTTTTAGTACGGTTTCCTGATATGGTAGACTTATGTACATTCAGGGTATGGCCCACGTCCATGATTGTAATTCTTAAGTCCGTAGTCACATTTTGTGGGTCGCTTTGTAAAGGAAAGGAGGCAAGCCGTTTGCATGATGTCACGTTCGTGAAGGTAGCTATCGGCTAACCTGTTGTTTTATTACTGTTGTTTTATTTTATAAGTTTCATGTATGTTCCGCTGATTTTCTCTGATGTATACCTGTAAGGGTGCCCAGGTAGGGCACCAGTCGCGGGCCCGGGGTCGGGTCGTGACACTTCCGTCCGTGGTCCCTTCTCACAAAACCCAAAGGTTACAGTCTTCCCAAACACGGGATCCTTAGAGGTTCCTTTCTTTCCTTACTTGTCATACTTCCTCGTACTTTCAAACTCATCTAGTGACGTCTGAAAATCTCAAATGCTTACATTTCCCCAATCCTTGGAGTTACTAACCAACCTGGCCATTTTGCTACTTGAATTTCCTGCTAAGGCTCTTCTCGGTCCTTACGACCTAGTTCCGGTGGAACGCATCCACGAACTCGTATAACGATTAACTCAACTTGGAGTCCGCATCCTGGGACCCTATCACATAACGGGACCATTTCTATCGACGTTCACGATTCCATACTATCGGTTGACCCGAAATGAGTCTATAACCCGACTCATCGTCACACTTAACTTATTGTTCTTAGCCTGAAATAAATCTCTCTCTTATCTCAAGGTACTTCTTACCCTATCCCCTAATTACTAGAGGTTCGTCACATAGTTCAAGTATTTCTACTGCATAATCTTCCTATGGTCTTACAGCATCGGGGCAATTACTACGTGTGAACTCTACACAACTATAGTCTCAGTTCACTTACCATTCTTGTCAACATTCTTAACTCCACACGTTAGTAAACAAAGTATTCCTACCTCTGGGGAACTATCACTTATAACTGCTAGCAACACAAGGAAAACATATATGCTAGGGCAAAATCTGAATCTATCAAAGCACGTATGATTCAAAGAGTCGAAATATACTGTACCCACGCGATGTCGCCTCCGATCTGTCCAGTGGTCACGTCATCTATGCGGTTGAAGGACCGCGAACTATAAACTCCTCGACCTCTACCACGTGGTGACATCCAACACCGCGCGGGGGCGACATTGCGGAGGAAGGGAACCAACTCAGGCCTCAAAGGTGAGCCACCCTACCGCGCCTTCTAACCGGCATTCCCACTTCTTGTGGCCGGACGGCCACAATAGTAACAACCATCCGTGTCATGTGGCATTTCCCGAATGATGCTTACCACATCCGATACACCGAGGAATAGGTGGCCTCGGCCAGAGAAGGTCCTGCTCTCGAGAACCTCGACCCGGGAGCTTGGACTGCTCCTAAATACCGTGTGGGGTCCAATCTCCAACATGTGAGCTGCGAGGTTATGTCTAGGGTAGGCTGGGACGAATACCTCACTCACTTGAGCGACTCGTCCAAAACTCAGGGATAACCAACGGTCTAGCCTCTTCTGCCGATCTCATGTGGCGGCCTCTTCCTCTGTACACACTGCATGACTGGCCGACCAACTCCTCTTTGTGGAAGCGTACTTGCTAACTTGGTCAATAACATAATCGCTTCTCTCATGACTCCTAAAGTCTTCTCCTGGCGGCTGAGGCTCACAGTCTTGGGGTCTCAAAACCTGGCGCAGAAGAACTTGCCGACTGTGGAACAACATCCGGTATACCCTGGGCACGAGCCCTATCAACTCTTTGAGTCTGACTAGTAGCTTCTGCTACTCCTTGCGCCTTCAGCATTTGTTGCCTCTTGGAGGCATAGTTGTAACACAAAAATACGTCGAGAGGAATCATCTTACTAACACAACTCATGGCACGATCTCGGAGTGAGAAGAATAGAAACTAACTCTAAATGTCCCTGTAGCCTCCTGTTTATGGGTGTGGCGCAACACACCGATAAGCAAGACTACTAGACACGGTCAGACATTCAGGGTATTGCTCGATACCACTCTGTCACACCCCGAACCGGGCGTGGTAGGTGCCCAACTGGCACCTTCTACCTTAACAACTAAGTACATTGCGGAAATTAGTGCTCATTTTTTTTTTTTTAAAATAAACGACGTCTGAGGAAAAGCCGACAAAGGCGCCATATATACATAAACAGACACAACATCGTGAGTCGATCCCACATATGAATACGGACTTAAGAGTTATATCAACTAGGACGGGACAAGACCGCGTACCCAGCTGTACAAAGCACATGCTTGAAGGATATATACCAAAAGATAAACTCACGAGCAGAGGAGCTATCCAAAAACCACGGCGAGGATCCTACGCCGCCGATCACCGAACAGCGTACCTAAACTGCGGCATGAACGGCCCGAAGGAGGTCGATGCGAAGAATGTACCAAGTATGTGAGCGAGAAAATCGTAATAAAATCATAACGATCTAAACAAGCGGGAGACATGTATGATAGCCAACCTACGATCATAATACATAGCGATCCATCAAGTCGGGACGCAGCGCCGAGTCATTACTCAAATATAACCATGGGTCTCACGCCATAACATCAATCATGCGTGGAATCTTTCCTCACCGCATCCATGATATAGTACAACACCAATAGGCATACATGAACACCAAGTCCCAGCGGTGGTATAGCATCTTGGGGTTTACCCTCACTTATACTCTTACCCTATCTCGTGACCATCAAACAAGACATAAGCACCACCATGTCTTTTATAAAAGAATCAGGAATTTAACCCAAGTACTACAAATAGCGGAAGCATACGTGGAATCCCACATCACTGTCGATGCGTCGGTAACTTACTGCAGACGACCCCTTCAACCGAGAGTCGCGACAACGTAATTAAACATAGTACTTGCACTCAAAGGCTATTACCAGCACATATAGGCAAGTTCTAAATTAACCAAGCCAAAGTACTTATCAGGGCACAAGTAGAATAAATTCTCATTTAACAAGCCAAAGTACTTATCCGGGCACAAATAGAATAAATTCTCATTTAACAAGCCAAAGTACTTATCCGGGCACAAATAGAATAAATTCTCATTTAACAAGCCAAAGTACTTATCCGGGCACAAATAGAATAAATTCTCATTTAACAAGCCAAAGTACTTATCCGGGCACAAATAGAATAAATTCTCATTTAACAAGTCAAAGTACTTATTAAGGCACACTTAGACAAATTCTCAATTTATCAAGCCAAAGTACTAATCAAGGCATACATAGAATAATTCTCTTTTAACAAGTCAAAGTACTTATCAAGGCACACTTTAGACAAATTCTCAATTTATCAAGCCAAAGTACTACATAAGTACATTATTTTATAAAAGACTCCTTTCTATGTAAAGCCCCAAGATACTAACACGTAGTATCAGGCGTGTCTATTTTTCAAAGTAAGTTACTACACTTTTAGAAAACTCATTTCAAAGCTTGAAATCAAGTAACTCCAAATTTTCACAATCTAGGCAACTTATGCGATTTAATCAAAATAGACAACTTTCTAAACCTTCCATAAAGCCGTTATAACCAACTTCCCATAAAGCCGTTATAACCCTTTATGGTTTTAGACGTATCCATTCCTTGATAACCAAGAGACTTATACTATTAAAACCAAGTATCACATACTTACAAATCAAGTTCTTAACTTTCAAAATACTTCAAGTCTCTTACTAGTTAGAAAACAAGTTTTCTTCTACTTTTAAACCTCAAGTAACTTCACCATACAAGTTACTTCTCTTAAATCATGTCATTTCTCCTCTTTTAAATCAAATAAGTAAATCACTCCTTTGACTTCTAAAGTCATTATAATGACCTTTAGGTTTTAGAACTAAGGCATTAGTCAAAAGATTTGGAAAACCACTTCCTTTTCAAGTCTCTATGTACTTTAAGAAAAATACCTTCACTTTTAAGAATCCAAACTTCCTAAGGAAATGGATTATACTACTTACAATTAAAACATCAAAGTACACCCAGGAAGTACATAGAACAAATTCTATCTTAGGCAATCCAAATACAAGCAAGGAATGGATCATTGAGGGTAGAACTTACTTTCTTTATTCTAAGGAATCATCTTTAGAAGAGGAGATAGTTCACATACCTTTTGGCTAAATCCACAAGCTAAGCCGAATACACGTGCGTAGAAGTGTCAACCTATAATGGTCACAACAAGGCTATCAACTTCTAGTCTCTATGTAGAATAATACTAAGTATTTAGTCTCTAATTCTACGGAAAATCGGGCAAAGACTTCCTTTGTTTCTACTCACTTTGCCACCTTTTCAAGGCCGAATACAATAACCAACATGCCACATTTAAGGCTCCAAACAACAATCAAACAAAGGGGATTACACGCCTACTATACGTGTAAAATTCCGCCCCAATTCATACGAAATAGCCTAAGGCACACTAGCCAATTCTCTACCAACTTCCAGCAACACTAAGTCCTTTCCAATCCTTTTCCAATTCCAAGTTCTAAGGTCTAACATGTTATATAGTCTAAACAACTTCAACAACTACAATTTCCTTCTTTATACAACATGACGCTTAGACTAATAATCAACTAAATTGAAATCTTAAAGTTAAACATGCTAGATTTGGATTAGGGTTCCAATAACCAATATCCTTATCAATACTCATACTATATATCTCATGCTTGCTAATAACCATAGCTACAATCATAAGTAAGCCTTAACTATTAAAACGACAAAATTTATACCTTTCAAAGCCCTTAAAATTTCCAAGATCCAAAATCGCGCCTTAGCAATTCTTAGCTCCTTTCCTAAGGTTCCAATCCGCCCAAGCACTCCTAGAGGCCTGAAGAACCCATCTTCAAGTTCCACTTCAAAGTTGAAGAACTCCCTTAGTTTCGCCTTGCGACTAACGTAAAAATACGTTTTTTTCCGAAGTCTTTCTATTGAGATATCCTTACAAGACCCTAAGGGACATTGGGTTAAAGTCTTGTGGCTAATGGATCAAAACTATAAAATTTTTGTGTGGGATACAAGGTGAACCAGAGCGTGAGTGAAGACAACAAGGTTCTCTAATTTTTCTAAGTGTAAAATGAGCTTGTCTTGCACTAGTAGTATACTTATAACCTGATGGAGGTCATGACTTAAACAAATGTGAGGCTAGGATGAGTTTCACTTGGATCAAGCCTAGGTGGACAAGTTGACTTGGTCAACAAACTCTCAAGCAAGACTTATCTTCCAAAGTGGTCAATGACCATTTTACCCTTGTACAAATTTCGACCAAGCCATGTGGGGTGCCACGTGTCGCCTCTCATTCGTCCATAAAATTCCGTAACCTCGTGGGCCCCAGAAAACGTAAAATTCCTCAATTGGGCCCAGCGTGACCAAATCCGTCAAAATAAATTTCCAAAAAGTTAAGAGTTCCATACTCTTCAAATAATGCATTTTGAGAATCCAATTCTCAACAACGAACATTTTTCCTTTCCGACGTCCGGAAGATTTTCCGTCGGAAAAACAATTCTTCCTTTCGTACATATTTCCAAGTCTTGTGTTCCACACGTACCTTCACTTACACCTGTCCTGAACTTACGGGGTGTAACAGGTTTTGTACCAATAATGACATGGTCTTTCGCTTCTCCTGCCCCCACACTTCCTCACAAAATGGTAAAGCTGAAAGAATCATCCGCACTATTAACAATATGATTCGCACTCTTTTGATTCATGCCTCCCTATCTCCATTTTCTGGTTTATGCTGCTAAAATGTCAGAATACATTCTAAATATTCTTCCAACTAGTACCCTTCACAATATGATCCCTACCGAAATTCTCTATCATAGAGTCCCCTCTTATGATCATCTCCGAATATTCGGTTGTCTATGCTATCCTAACTTTGCCTCTACTGCCCCTCACAAACTAGCCTCTCGGTCCACTCATTATGTCTACCTAGGCTTCCCACCGAACTATAGGGGCTATCTATGCTATGACTTGTCCACTCGTCAGATCCACATCTCTCGTCACATCACATTTGACGAGACCACATTCCCATTTTCGAATCTTAAAAAGTTCAAAAAACCGGATTAGTATTTTCTTGACGAGCCTGCCATCTCTCTCATCATTCTAAGTCAACTAGAGCATAATAATTCTTGACGTAGCGCGCGCCTGGTCAGCGCCGCGGTGTCAAAACACCTGCAAACAGTCCACGATTCCGCCGTCAGCCGCGCGGCTAGTCTTTGGCGCGCGGCTCAAAACATCGAGAGGTGCGCCGGTCCTCGGCTCGAGACACTGATCGGGCGCCACGCGCGCGATAGTTCCCTCCAGCGCCGCGGTACCTACTACGACGTCTGTCCCTCCTTCTCCGTATCCAACAAATCCCTCCGCCTTAGAACCTCCCACTATCCCCACTCACCAAATGGAAACTCGTGCAAAGTATGGAATCTTCAAACCCAAAGTCCAATTTAACTTGTCTGCCCAAATCATTTCACCAATTCCCAAGAACCCTATATTGGCCAAATAAGACCCTAATTGGAATGCGGCTATGACTGATGAATTCAATGCTTTAACTAAATAACACACATGAGATCTAGTACCTAGACCTGAGGGGGTGAATGCGATTCGTTGTCTGTGGTTATTTCGTCACAAATTCAGAGACAATGGAGTTCTTGAGAGGTATAAGACACGACTTATGACTAATGGCACAAATCAGCAGGAGGGCATTGATTGTGGTGAGACCTTCAGCCCGGTTATCAAACCGGCTACCATTCGCACAGTTTTGAGCATTGCTATGTGTAAACACTGGTTGATCCATCAGCTTGATGTGAAGAATGCATTCTTACATGGGGATCTGAGAGAAACAGTCTACATGCATCAACCGGCTGGGTTCACCCATCCAGTAGTTCCTCACTATGTTTGTTGTCTCCATAAGTCACTAAATGACATGAAACAGGCCCCCCATATGTAGTATGATCGTTTTTCCATGTATATCTTGCAGATTGGGTTTGTATGCAGCAAGAGTGGTACATCACTCTTCATTTTTCATCGAGGTAGCAGCACTGCTTACTTATTACTTTACGTGGATAATATTGTTCTTACTGCTTCCTCTGACGGGCTGAAAATGAGATTATTGTCTTGCTTAAGTACGAATTTACAATGAATGATTTGGGAAAGCTGAGCTATATTTTGGGGATATCAGTGACCAGGTCTGCCGATCACATGTTCTTGTGTCAGCGTAAGTATGCAGAAGAGATTGTGTACAAGGCTAAGATGACGAACTGCAAAGAAGTGTCTACTCCAGTTGATTCCAAATCTAAGCTTAGTGCCATGGATGATGCTCCAGTCTCTGATCCTACTCTGTATAGGATCCTTGCAGGTGCACTTCAATATCTCACCTTCACCAGGCCAGACATAGTTTATGTTGTTCAGCAGGTATGCTTATTCATGCATGCCCTCAGAGAGTCTCATTTCACTGCTCTCAAGTGTATCATTCGATACATTAAGGGTACTTTTGATTATGGTTTGCACCTATACCCCTCTGCACCAAACAAGTTGCTTTCATATACTGATGCAGATTGGGCAGGGTGTCCGGACACGCGACGCTCCACCTCCGACTTTTGTATTTTATTAGGGGATAATATGATTTCTTGGTCTGCCAAGCGACAGACTACCCTATCTCGCTCCAGTGCCGAGGCTGAGTACAGAGGCGTTGCAAATGTAGTAGCTGAGATTTGTTGGCTCAGAAATTTACTGTTAGAACTTCAGTGTCCTTTGCGTCAGGCATCCATTGTGTACTGTGATAACATCTCTGTCATCTATCTGTCTCATAATCCGGTTCAACATCAGCGAACCAAACACATTGAGATAGACCTACACTTTGTTCGTGAGAAAGTTGCACTAGGTCATGTCAAAGTGTTACATGTTCCATCATCCTATCAGTATGCATATATATTTACCAAAGGACTTTCCAGACAGTTATTTCTTGACTTCAGATCCAATCTCGGCGTCCGGTCTCCTCCCGCTCCGACTGAGGGGGTGTGTAAACGTGTATATAAGAATTACAATATTTTTTATCCATAATTAGAATATTTTCATATATTGTGTAAATATAATTATGGTAAGACTATGATTTCTCTTTTGTATAGGTTTAGAATTCCTATTGTATAAGGAATGAATATTGTATTCTATATATACTTTAATATTAATGAGAAGACTGCTCAAGAAAGATTAATATCATCTTACGTTATGAGTTCTTAACTTGTTTATGTAATTAAAATGTTCTTTTGTGATTGTACCCTTATGACATGTCACGTGTTATGGGTGCTTGGTGTCTCATGAAGTGGTTGTATGTTTCACTGTATATGTTGTACCCTGTGCTTGAAGTTTTCCTTCGACTTTTTTGACCTGCCAAGATGAGCAGATCCAAAAATCATATCTTTCTAATAATTAAGCTCATTAAATGTTGTGTTTTGTTTCAAGCCTTGTCAAATAGCATCTGATTTTTATGATTGGATGCGGCTCCTTGTTTTGACTTTTTTTTGAAGAATAGTATTATCCTTTTTACCTCAAATAAGTTGTAGCAGTTGTGATTTACAAAGTTGTTGATTGCTTTAATTTTGAGTTTAAAGTCACATAAGAGCGTTTAGGTAGACCGTACTTTCTATTTGATCTTCCTGAAATCTTCATTTATCAGGTGGATTGAGTTGACTAGAACAACTTTCTAGGGGTTGTAAAAGTTTGTGGAACACAACTTTCTTGATAAATTATGAGCAAAAGAGTATAGCAGGCGCCTTATTCCATCACCCCATGTTCTGTGATGAGATTAATCTTAGTGAATATAACCAAGTTTATCTTTGAGATTCTTCCTTCTATTGGTTATTACAGGCCTAGGAGTCGACTTTGTGTGTCTTCAAGATTCTCCTACTTTCACATCCATACTCTACTGGTACTATTCTTCTCACTTGGAGATGAGCTTTATTTCTAGGTAAATATGTAGGGTTTTGTCGGGTTCGTGTACGCAACGAAATTTGAAAATTTGTATTTCAAACCCAACAAATAACGAACTGTAGGATGATTATGCAGTAATAAAATATACATGTAAACATACAACATGTATATATAACTGTAAGAACACTTAAAGTTTGATAAATCTGGAGTCTTTTAGTATAATGTCCGAGGGTGCGCACACAATTGATCATCGATTGCAAGTTCCAATAACTCCGATGTATACCTCCTTCGAACAACTAGGAAATTCGGCAGAGGTTCGAGAGAGAGTTTTAATTCTAGGTCTCTAAGACTTAGAATTAATGATATATGAATCAAGTGTTTCGAATAATGAATAGAAGTCCTCTATTTATAGCTGCATTTTAGGACTAAAACGCAACTAGGGTTTCCCATGGGTCAGGCCCAGAAAATGAGGTGCATTGGATCGGACTAACCCACTGTCTCGTCGGCTTCGCGGCTCAAATAGGAGGCGCCGCGACCCTATGTTACAGGCGCTGCGACGCTTGACGTGACTTCGTCTCGTTTTCATTTTAATTAGGCGCAGTTCCATATATAACATTATCAAAAGAAGTACTTTATTGCCATTATAAATATATGATGAAAAACCGTCCATGTCCAAAACAGGGATAGAAATGATATTCCTCGTTAACGAGGGTACATAGTAACAATCATTCAACACAAAAAAAATCCAGAAGGTAAATTTAATCTATAAGTTCCTACGCGCTCAACATCTACTCGTGCTCCATTTCCAACGCGTAAGTTCTCCTCTCTTGGTCCAACCTTCCTGCTGTCAGTTAGCCCTTTCATATTTGTACAAATGTGTAAGCCACAAGCAGTATCCAATACCCAGGAATGAGAGTTGGTTATAGACATATTTATTCCAATGACGTACATACCTTATACATTAGAGGTAGAAGCACCTGGTGCTTTTCCTCATCATGGTGCAGTGCAGACCTTCTTCCAATGCCCCTTTTTGTTACAGTTGAGGTACACATCCTTAGCTGGAATCACCGTCTTCTTCTTCACACCTCCCTTAGGCTTTATAGCTGAGGGATCAACGATTGCTTTTCCCTTCTTCTTCTGTCATTCCTTACCTTTCGGCTTGGGCCAGCTAGAAGAGCTCACCATGGGCACAGTTTTACCTTTGGTAGTTGAAGATTCAAAGGTCTTGAGAATGTTGTGTAGTTTTAGCAGACTCACCTTCGTTTCGTTCATATTGAAGTTTACAATAAAGTTCTCGAACGAACGAAGGATAAAGTTCAGGATGAATGTGGAAGCAACGAGATTTTACAGCTTTATACCAATCGAGGCCAGCCTTTCTATCAGCCCTATCATTTTCAACACATGATGAGACACTTGGCCCCTTCATTGGCTTACACTTGAATAGTTCTATTAATAGCTCATATTCCATAGTTTGAGACTGAGAGTCATAGAGACTCTTAAAATGTTCGAGCATCTCGTTAGGGCCCATGTTCTCGTGTTGTCTCTGAAGCTCCACTGACATGGAATACAACATTACGTACTGTGCTGAAGTGACGTCATCTAGGTTCTTTTGGTAGGCCACCTTATCAAATATGGCATATTTTACTGAATCCTCAGCAGGGACTGTGAGGAATACATTGTCCAACACGTATTCAATCTTTTCTTGCCTTATGACAATTCTCAGATTCCTAAGTCAGTCTAGATAGTAAGGTCCAGTGACTTTGTTCATTTCCATCAGCATTTTTAATGATAGGCTCGACATTTTGATAATCTAAAGAGTTAGATAGACAGGAAATTAAACTCAAATTCATTTTCTATTATACACATTCGTTTAGGCTAATAAACATGGTCTTTTGTTTAATTAGCTCCCACTATTTTAACATACTTCTACGACCCCATGGTAGAATACGTACCTATTTTAATTTAAGGTCATAATGGGCCAAGATGCAAGCTTATGCTATCTCCGCGTTTGTTTTGGCTGATAACTTTAATAACACATCTTGGTAGGTTCTAAACCAATTGCAAAACTTATTTGCAACTCTTGGTTGATCAAATATTATATTTAATCTTACATCCTTAGATTAGTCCGACACTTTGGTGTCAAGATTTGTCTAAGCAAGTCAACCTCATTACACGACTGCGTTTATGTATCTAAGGAAATTTGGTCTTTGTGAGCAAAAACACTTTGGTGTAAATACCCACAAAATTTTACCATCTACTTTTACATTTAAACACATCTATGAAAGAGTATGAGTCCTAGTAGACTTAGAGCAAATGCATTAGCATAAATACTCGTATCGCCGAAAAAGATTTTGCACTCTAGCAATTATAATGGACGACGAGTTCTAATTTAGACTTGTATTTAAAATTTAGGGAACATTTCAGTTTCGGGGATTTTAATCAAGATCAACATTTTCTGTCACATCCAATACGACATCTAATCATGCAATTTCTAAAACACATTTAGTTGGGAACCATCAACCCAATATGCATGATATAAGATGGTTTGATCAATTACTGGGCGCCGCCTACCTAGACAATTATAGCGGACATTATGCTAATAATTTAATGCACGCATTTAAACACTTAGCATATATTTCGTATATTATTCAATAATATATAATTATTAATAATCATGAGTTAATTTGTCTAAACTCTAAAATTTAAGTCTAATCCAAACAGTCCCTTAAATATTTTCTGATTTTAAAAACTGATTTCAGTGTATTTCTGTAAATTCCAGATTTTTAAAATTTACAGTTTAGTCCCTCAAAAATTTAAAAATTCAATTTTGAACTTCTTTAAATTCCGAAAATCCAATTTTAATTTTCAGAAAATATTTTCAGATTTCAGGGACCTGTCTGCAATTTTCAGAATTTAAAAATCTGATTTTCAAAAACTTATTTAATTATAGATTTGCCCCAAAGGACCAAATCTAACGGCTATAAGCCAAATTTAAAAGTTAACAGTAACAGCTATAAGCCAATTTTTTTATTTTTAAAAGCTCTCTTCTCTCTCCTAGCCTTCGGCAACCCTAAACCCTAATTCCCGTGACCATTTTCCGGCCACCATGGCCGTTGTGGCCAATGGTCGGCCACCTCTTGTGGCTGACCATCATCCTCCCACCACGGTAGATGACCCCCACCCTCCAAAATACCGACGCGAACTTCCCCACACTACCCCCACACCCCCTCCCGTCATACCCCAAGGCGGCGAAAACCTCCATCCCGCACCCCCCAGATCCGAAACCCTAACTCTAATGTTTGGCAAAATCCTAATGGTCTTGTCAATTGCGGTGGCGGCAATGTTACGGCATTGGGGTCAGTAGGCCGAAACCCTAGTTCATTTATCCCTCTCAAGCCTATTGTTTACCTTCATGGTGAATCCACTATTAATTTTGATGAGATGGAAATAGATGCTATGATTCAAGAACAAGATTTGACTCTTGCTGTGATTGGAATATTCAGTCATGGTTGGCCAGATCTTGCGTTTTTAAGGACTGCAATCCCAAAACAATGTGGTTTGAAAGCAGATGTGAATGTTGGTTTGCTTTAGATATAAATGTCTTGATCCGTTGTGGTATTGAAGAAGATTTTGATACTTTGAGATCAAGACCTAATTTTGAGATTAAGGAAAAGAATAAATCCTATTCGATGAGAACTTTCAAATGGTATATTAATTTCAATCCTATGGAGGAGACAAGATTTGCATATGCATGGATTTCATTCCCACGTTTACCTCCTCATTATTTTTGTGAATCTGTTTTATTTTCTTTAGCGGCGTCTGTGGGAAAACCTATTTCCATTGATGCGGCTATAAGGAATAAAACAAGACCAAGTTGTGCAAGATTCAAGGTGGAAGTAGATTTGGTCAAGAAGCATCCAGAGAGTTTTGTAATTCAAGTAAGAAAAGGGGGAGGAATCATGTCCGAATCTCACAAGATTAAATATGATTTTTTGCCTAAGTATTGTACTACTTGTAATTTACAAGGACATGATATTGAGGGGTGCTGGAAAAATAATCCAGATCTGCGTCCAAAGAAAGGAGATGTCGGCGGTGGTAGAAAGGTGGCAATGGTGGAGACACGGTGGTGCAAGGTAAGAATCATGCTCCATCTTCTTCTTCCATTCCCAACACCCACACCCCAGATCCGAATCCTACCAAAGATGATTGGATATATGTTAGGAACAAATGAAATCAAAGAAAAAATAACAAAAATCAAGCCCAGAACATTAGGTCTGCCATTCTGTGATTAGGGCATTGTTCACGCGGAATCAGCAGCGATGTCGAAAATAGTAACCCGACCGCAAAAATCCCAAAATCATACCCCCTTGTGCCGAAAACCACTCCCTATGAAACCCCCGATGTCGGAAACCTAGGGCACGTCAGAAATTCCACCGGAACCCTAGGCGACGCCGGAACCCTATCGGCGTCCACCCTTTGCCCCGAATATACCCCCTACCCCCTCAACAGTCTACGTGACTGCTGGGCCAAACCTTAATCTAAATGTTACACCAGTAAGTTCGGGAACACAAGACTTGGAAATTAGTAGGAAGGATTGTTTTAAAGGAAAATGTATTCGTGTTGAGATGGATTCTCAAAGTTCTCTAGCATTATTTGAAGAGTATGGAACTCTTAACCTTATGGAAATTTATTTTTTTATGGGTGAATGGGGAGGGCGACCACCACACATGGCTTAGTCGAAATTTAATAAAAGCCTTGCTAAGTACTTTGGCTTGATAAATTGAGGATTTGTCTATGCAAGGCCTTGGATTCCCTCAAGACGCCGCACTTCTTCTTGGTAAGAGATGTCAGGTAAACCCCTACACGCTATACCACCCGCTTTACGTGTTGTCGACGCTTCATTGAGATAGTGGTAAAGAGATAAACGAGGCGAGCCCTGACGTTATACCACCTTCTCCTGTGGTAAGAGTATAAACGGAGTGGCAAGCCCCAAGACGTTATACTCGCTTACCACACCTCCTTCGTGGTCGAGATAAACGGCGGTGTCCCCAAGACGCATACCACCCCGCTAGTTTGCCTACCAGTCTGCAGCGCTTAGAACACAGCGGACTTCAAAAGGTTCACGACATGTATCGCAGCAGGTTATATTACCGGATCGCCAAGAAGGAGCAAGGATTCCACGCATGACGACACATGGGCGCGAGACCCAGCAGTTATTTCGAAGGGCCGACGGCTGGCGCCCGCCCCTGATATGACCGCTATGTGCTAGTGCTACGAGGTTGGCTAGGTTGGCCATCATACGTGTTTGCTTGTTTAGATCAGATTGATTTCATTACAGACTATTGTTCACATACTCGATTCTTCTTCGCGACCTCCTTCGGCCGCTGGCCGCGTCACGCCGCAGTTTAGGTAATGCTTGGGCACCTGCGTGTAGAATCAGTTTATCTTTCGGTATATCTTGATGCGGGCACATGCAGTTTGCGTGCAATGAGGCCTTGTCCGTCATATTTTCAGTTAACTCGCTAAACCTTAGCCCAATACCACTTCTTGAAAACCCAAATCTACCCCCTAAAACCCTAATCGCCACCCCCACCCCTGAAAACCCTACTCGCGACCCGGCCCATGACCCAACCTGATCCAGATACAACCCCATCCCACCCCGCAAACCATACCCTACCTCCAGAAAAAAACCCACCCCCTCGGATCCACTCCCAACCCCAACCAACCGAAACCACATCACAAATCCTAAATCGCCTCGAAACCCTACCGCCCCATGACCACGACGACCCACCCGCGGACGACCGAAATTACCCCCATCCGACCCCACTGACCCATATACCCATCCCTAACCCTCAAACCATACCCGCATCTCAACCCCACCCTGAAACTACCCCTCACCCCGTAAAAATACACAATCCGTGGCTACACCCCCACCCGTGACCCCAATCCCTCCCGAAACCTGTACCCCCTACCTAATTCGGCCCAAATCCTAAAACCAAACACAGTCCAAAATATACTTAAAAATCTAAGCCCACAAACTATATCGGATACGGGCTCCACTACTGACACACAAACCAAAAACAAATCCTAAGCCCACAACCAAATCAAATACCCCAGCCACTAAAAGCCCTTCAGCCCAGAACTGGCTCAAAAATGAATTCTCCTTCCCAGCACAACCATGTACTTTAAACAAATCTTCATCAGACATACCTTTTGTGAGCCCTGTCACTGTCGTATCATCCGGTACTAATAGTGAGATGATGAAATGATGTGAGACAGATGGGGATGATGTTGAGGATGTGGAGTTTGAGAATGATATGTCATAAGCTGACGTTATCATATTACGGAGAGCTTTTGATAAGGAGATGAAAAGTGAAGGTGATTTCCTGGGTAGGACAACCTTTGAGGAAGCACTTGCTGATAAGAAGAGTGGATGTAATTCACACTTCACAGTAGAGGAGTACTTGGAGATGTTTGTTCCTTCAGAGGAGGAGAAGCAGGAGTTGGCCATGATTCTATTTGAACCAGAACCAAGGCCAATTGCTGTGGAGGCTTCGACTTCAGCAACAAGAGGTAAGAGAGTCAGAACGATGGATGACATGCCCTTTGAGGAGTTCCTTGCCCAAAAGGAGGACTGGTATCCGTAGATGACTGTCGAAGAATACCTTGACTTACGGGTAAGTGATACAGAGGAAGATAGTGAACAATTCAGGCAGAACAAAGCATTTGTTCAAGTCGTGCAACGGTCATGGGAAGAATCTCCAGAGGTGGACCTAGAGGAGATCATTAGCAAGAATAAGGTGACTTATGCCCCTAGAGAGGTACCAATGCGGGAAGATAAGAAGAACAATGTCTTACAAAGCGTCATCAGTTACTACAAGGTCTAAGAAGAAATGATACATTTCCAATTATAGCTGAAAGATGAGCAGGAAGCGGTACTGGATATTGAAGGCTTTATAAGGTCAGAGGTTGGTGAGAGCATCCTTTACTTGTATTGTTGCTTCATTATCTTAGTATCATCATTTGTAATTTCATCATAGAGTACATTATAAATTTTGTGATGATCATAGAATATTTGGTCATTTCTAGTTCCTTATTTTACATTTTTGCTAGATAAAGGTACTTTGCCTCATCAGGAATTGTAAGGTAAGGCCTAGTCCCCCTTACTTGTACTTTCCCTATTTGGGGTCTTTTACTGCTTTCAATAAAATAACCCAGGCCTAAGTGCTTGAAGATTGCTTAAAACAAAGAGGACCAAATCTTCCTATTTGAAAAAGAATTAATTTCAGATTCTGAAACTTTTAAACTTGAGAATCAAAATCTGAAACTTCTAAAACTTTAGTTTCTGATTCTGGAAAATATATTTTTTACTGGAGCCTCGGAGCCACGGCCCTAATTGGGTGGCGTTGTTGCTCCCTAGAGGTAGTGACTCAAAATAAGCTTCGGGATGAACAACGTCGTGGCACTCCAGAATGGAGCCGTGACGCCTCGTCAAACCCTATGTGGTGTCGTGGCTCTCCATCATGGAGCCGCAATGCTGCCATCAAAACCCTAGCGAAACCCTAAAACTGGTTCAGTGTCAGATTTGCAGATTCATCCTCATTACCCTTCACCACCAAACAACACGTTCATCGACCATCATCCAATCCCTTCTTGTTCTTCGCTTCAGTACACCATGCTCTTAATGAACTGGATACGCACATCGGTTAGATTGGAATGACTTCCTAGACTACATAATTATTTAACAGTTCAGGAGATAAGGATTATGCGTTCTTAAGATACAAAGTTTTCAAGCTTCAAAAGATAAATTCAGATTTAAATAAATTCTAACCCATATTATCATTAATGATTACTACATAAACAAATCACACAAAACATGCCAGGATCTGATACCACTGAAGGGTTTTGTCGGGTTCATGTACGCAACGAAATTTGAAAATTTGTGTTTCAAACCCAACAAACAACGAACTGTAGGATGATTATGTAGTAATATAAATACATGTAATCACAAAACATGTATGGTAACCGTAATGCATCGATAGAATACTTACGATTTGATATCTGGAGTTTTTTAGTATAATGTCCGAGGGTGCGCACGACAATTGATCCTCGACTGCAAGTTCCTAGAACTCCGATGCAATCCACTTTAGATTCTTTAGAATAGCTAGAAAATTCGGCAGAGGTTCGAGAGAGAGTTTTAATTCTAGGTCTCTAAGACTTAGAATAATATATGAATCAAATGTGTAGAATAATGAATTGAACCACTTATTTATAGTTGCGTTTTAAATCTAAAATGCAGCTAGGGTTACACGTGAGCCACGCCCAGAAAATAAGGCGCAATGGGTCAGTTAGACTTGTCTATTGCCTGTCAGGCGCCGCGACCCTTGACGTCCATTGTGGAACATCGTCCCGTTTTCTTTTTAATTAAATTCGAAATCTAATTATGACTTAATTAAATAATCATTATTCATTCAAATGTCTCAATTATAAATCGAAAATTTATATTCTCTCAATGGAGCCGCGACGCCTCATCAAAACATAGGTGGCGCCGCGGTGCTCCATCGTGGAACCGCAGTGCCGCCATCAAAACCCTAACAGGCGCTGCGGTGCTCCACCATGGAGTTGTGGCGCCTTTGTCTCAAAAACACAAAATCTGCATTTCCAAAACCCTAAAAGTAGTTCAGGGTCAGATTTGCAGATTCATTCTCATTACCCTACACCATCAAACAACACGTTTATCGAACATCATCCAATCCCTTCTCGTTCTTAACTTCAGTGCACCATGCTCGTAATGAACTGGTTACTCACATCAACTTAGAAGAGTTAGATTGGACTGACTTCCTCGACTACATTATTATTTAACAATTCAGGAGACAAGGATTATGCGTTCTTACGATACCAGGTTTTCAAGATTCAAAAGACATAAATTCAGATTTAAACAAATTCTAACCCATATTATCATTAATAATTACTACATAATCAAACCAAACATGCCAAGATCTGATACCACTGAAGGGTTTTATCAGGTTTCTGTACGTAGCGGAATTTAAAAATTTGTGTTTCAAACCCAACAAACAACGAATTTTAGGATGATTAGGTAGTAATATAAATACATGTACTCACATAACATGTATAGTAACTGTAATGTATCGACAGAATACTAACGGTTTGATATATCTGGAGTCTTTTAGTATAATGTCTGAGGGTGCGCACACAATTGATCCTCGACTGCAAGTTCCTAGAACTCCGATGTATTCCTCTTTCGAACAGCTAGGAAATTCGTTAGAGGCTCGAGAGAGAGTTTTAATTCTAGGTCTCTAAGACTTATAATGATATATGAATCAAGTGTGTCGAATAATGAATTGAACCACTTATTTATAGTTGTGTTTTAAATCTAAAATACAGCTAGGGTTACACATGAGCCTCGCCTAGAAAATGAGGCGCAATGGATCAGTTAGACTCGCCTATTGCCTGTCAGGCACCGCGGCCCTTGACATCCATTGTGGAACATCGTCCCATTTTCTTTTTAATTAAATTCGAAATCTAATTTTGACTTAATTAAATAATCATTATTCATTCAAATGTCTCAATTATAAATTGAACATTTATATTCTCTCAATGGATCCGCAACGCCTCATCAAACCATAGGTGGCGCCGCAGTGCCGCCATCAAAACAGTAGCAGGAGCTGTGGCGCTCCACCATGGAGTTGTGGCGCTCCACCATGGAGTTGTGGCACCTTTGTCTCAAAAACACAAAATTTGCATTTCCAAAACCCTAAAACTGGTTCAAGATCATATTTGCAGATTCATTCTCATTACCCTTCACCATCAAACAACACGTTTATCGATCATCATCCAATCCCTTCTCGTTCTTCACTTCAGTGCACCATGCTCGTAATGAACTGGTTACGCACATCAACTTAGAAGAGTTAGATTGGACTGACTTCCTCGACTACATCATCATTTAACAATTCAGGAGACAAGGATTATGCGTTCTTACGATACCAGGTTTTCAAGCTTCAAAAGACATAAATTCAGATTTAAACAAATTCTAACCCATATTATCATTAATAATTACTACATAATCACACAAAACATGCCAAGATCTGATACCACTGAAGGGTTTTGTCGGGTTCGTGACGTTGCGGAATTTAAAAATTTGTGTTTCAAACTCAACAAACAACGAATTGTAAGATGATTAGATAGTAATATAAATACATGTAATCACATAACATGTATAGTAACTGTAATGTATCAATAGAATACTAACGGTTTGATATATCTAGAGTCTTTTAGTATAATGTCCGACGGTGCGCACACAATTGATCCTCGACTGCAAGTTCCTAGAACTCTGATGTATTCCTCTTTCGAACAGCTAGGAAATTCGGTAGAGGTTCGAGAGAGAGTTTTAATTCTAAGTCTCTAAGACTTAGAATGATATATGAATCAAGTGTGTAGAATAATGAATTGAACCACTTATTTATAGTTGCGTTTTAAATCTAAAATGCATCTAGGGTTACACTTGAACCAGGCCCAGAAAACGAAGCGCAATGGGTCAGTCAGACTAACCCACTACCTGTCAGGCGCAACAGCTCAAATGGGAGGCACCGCGGCCCTATGTTACAATCTTTGCGGTGCTTGACGTGACTTCGTCTCGTTTTCATTTTAATTAAATCCAAGATCCAATTCCGAATTAATTAAATAATCACTATTCATTCAAATGTCTCAATTATAAATCGAACATTTATATTCTCTCAATACATCATTAGATCGAAGGAACAATTGACTTAGTGTTACCCTACATGCCTTCACATATCGACACTAATCATATTAAGGTCTACACGAAACTCCTAGACGGCGTCGGAATACAAACTCAATATGTGAAGTATATTTACATGAATCTGTTAAACTGAACCTCTATGTGGGAAGATAAAATCATTTCATTCACGACACACTCGATCAAGCTTAGGATTTGTCAAGTGTCTATCCAAATGACTTGATCATTATATCTCATCTATATTGGTTGACAACAAGACCATATCCTGGATATGTATATTGCGTTGGCCAATGACTTAGTCAACCTAATATCACATGAGAATCTGAGTGTTCTCTCGAATATACATTCGAGGAATGAATCCTATTCTTGGCTCAACTATCACCTTTAACCCATATCATAATGTACCTAATACAAGCCGTATCTCAATCTATAATGCATTTGAGCTTAGGACATGATCAAAGTATATTACTCTATAGACAAGGTGTGTATCGACCTCAAGTCTAAAGACTTCTATCTCCCACACGCTGATCATACTTTAGATATTGTATAACAAACAGTATATCAGTAGGGTATACCAATACTTCTAAAGTATCCATGTGTCCATCACGAGTAACCATTACTCGTAGCAAGTGAGACATACTACATCCTCTAAGGATGTGATGCAGACCACATGTCGACTTACATATAACATCGATATCCCATGCTCGATGATCACTATTTTAAGAGTTACGTTATAATATTAATATACTATTAATACAATGTAATCTCTAGGGATGCACATTATAGAATATTACAAATAATTAATTAATAATTTAATAATTGCAAATTCCAAAATATTAATCTTCATTAATAATAATATGAATGTGTATAAAATATATTTGTCCTAATATAGATTGTCTCTAGGACAAAAATATACTTTCAATCTCCCACTTGGCCTAGAGCCAATCTCCAACATATCTAATGCCCATATTCTCAAAATGACCATTATGCTTGACTAAGCTTAATGGTTTAGTGAACGGGTCAGCTAAATTATCGTCTGTGGGAACATAGTCTAATCTAATCTCTTCAGTCTCCACCATCTCCCTGAGTATGTGGTACTTCCTTGGTACATGCTTATTTCTGTTTGTTGATCTTGTTTCCTTAGCCTGTGTCGCACCAGTGTTGTCACAATAAATAATTATTGGACAACTAGCACTCGGAACTACCCCTAGTTCCTTCAGGAACTCAGAAATTGCGACAACTTTTTTACCAGCTTCTTATCCAGCAATGTACTCTACTTCTGTTGTAGAATCAGCAGTTGTAGCTCGTTTGGAACTTTTTTAGCTCACTGCTCCACCATTGAAAATGAATGTATACCCAGACTAAGATTTGAAGTTATCAATCCGTCTGGAAGCTAGCATCAGTGTACCCAGTAGCAGCTAGATTTTATTCCCCACCATAGACTAAGAAGTAATCTTTAGGTCGTCTAAGATACTTAAGAATACTCTCGACTGCTTTTCAGTGTTCTTCCCCATGATTCTACTAGAATTTGCATGTTATACTAAGTGCAAAAGCCACATATGGCCTAGTACATAGCATAACATACATGATCGATCTTATAGCCGAAGCATATGATATCCTCTCATGCGCTCAAGTGTTATAGCATTAGAAGGACTGTCTTTCTTAGATAACTTGATGTCTTGACCCATAGGTAGACCGCCTTTCTTGGAATTTTCCATAGAAAAACGTCTAAGCACTTTGTCTATGTAGACTGACTATGACAGCCCCAACAATCTATTAGGTCTATCTCTACAGATCCTAATTTCCAGAATGTAGCAGGCTTCACCTAAATCCTTCATCATGAAAGTACTGGACAACCGCTCATTGACTGACTGCATGAGAGTCTTATTGTCTCCCATTATCAATATGTCATCCACATATATAATAATGAAGGCAATACTCCCATCATTGTGTTTACTATAAACACAGGGATTTTTTTGCTTCTGACGAAATCAAATGACTTGATAGCCTTGCCAAAGCAAATGTTCCAACTCCTCGAGGCTTGCTTAAGCCCATAAATGGACTTCTGTAGCTTGCATACAACATTTGATTTGGACTCAGATGAAAAACCCTCAGGTTGTTTTATATAGACTTCCTCAACTAGATTACCATTGAGGAAAACGATTTTGACGTCCATCTGCAATATGTCATAGTCATAATATGCAGCTATTGCAAGAAAAATCCGAATGAACTTAATCTTAGCAATAGGTGAAAAGGTTTCATCATAATCTACCCAAGGCCGTTGATTATATCCTTTAGCCACCAACTTTGCTTTATAAGTATGTACCTTGTCAAATGCATCGATCTTCTTCTTGAAGACACATTTACATCCTATAGGTTTAACCCCAGCTGGCAAATCAATCAAGTTCCACACTTGATTGATGTACATAGATTCCATCTCGGATTTTGTGGCTTCTTGCCATCTCTTCGAATCAATGTCCAATATTGCTTCGCTATAGGTTGTAGACTCATCGTTGTCGAGAATATCTATCTCGCTGTGTGTTTCCACAAGTAGATTTAGTCTTTCAGGAGGACGATGAGACCTAGTGGACCTACGGAATTGATTGTTTTGTAGTTCAGTTCTTGGTATGTTTTGACTATGAGAGGGTTCTTGTGTGTTGGATAATCCACCACCTTGAGAGCTTTCATGAATATCATTTTTATGTATTTCCTGAATGGGAGGAGGTGCAACCATTGCATCTACTCCCAAAGGTTGTGTAGAAGGATCTTGCATTTTGGCATTGTTCCTCGTAACACTCCCACTGACCAAAGGGCGTTTATACGATCCGACTTGTGGAAGATACAAATTCAAACAACAAAAACGCAGAAACTAAAATAACAAGAATATTGGGGATGGTAATAAAGAGATAGAAGCAAGACCCAAAGAGTAATAATTCTATGGACAAACTTAATTATATGAAACTTAAATCCTCTCAATTGGAATCAACACTAATAACCTATACTATTTGATCTTCAACAAAGAGTAATCCAAATGAATCCATAAATGAACAACTCTATATGAAAATCAATGGAAAGAATTTCAATAACCAACAATGAAATCCACCATAATTAACTATCACTAACACTAATCACTAAATTAGCACTACACTAAACTAACACTACAAAGTAGCTAACAAGAGTTTTACTCTCAATTCATCAATCATCAAAATCTAAGTAATCAAATGACCAAGTATGTTATTTATACTAAACAAGCTAAAGAAGACTAGATTAGTTATTACAATAATACCCTTAATGAAGTAAGGGTCTTGTTTGGTAGTTTTCTTTATGGATGATGGCTTGAATTTACAAAATAACCTTTTTGCATGGTTAACCACCATCGTTCCCCTCCATCTCATCTTCACTCCACGCGACCAAGCAATCATCCATACATCATACGATCTCCTATAAAGCTCCTCAAAGGTCTTCAAAGCCTCCCTTTGCATCCACATGACTTGTAGGACTTGAAGTTCCTTGGCTCGACAATTTGAATCATGTGTGCTCCTTGAGATCGTATCATCCTCCCTTTCTTGAAAAAGATTCGTCCTCAAATCCGTACCTTACAAGACATAGAAGTGTATGAGTGCATATCCTCACACGCAACAAATAAGGTAATCATAATAAGGTAAGTGATAATACCTAAAGTAACCAAAGCATACAACCAACATACTAGATGGCTCACTTTTATGATATAACCAAGCATAGTAAGGATGTAGAAAGACTATGTATCCCAATAATGCCCAAGACACTTGGCTATTCAAGATATGTTGATAAAAAGGTAAATTAAAGAACCCAATGCATTTAGGAAAACAAACATGTGAATTCTCATTGGTCCTAGCAATAAAGAAGCACATACCTCCCCTTAAGTCAAGAAACAGGTGATATCCCTCACGACTAAGTGCAACATCACAAATAATATCAACCAAATTCAAGAGTCTAACCATTACACTAACCCATCGCAAGAAAGGAATCACTCTCAAGTCAACACCGGGGTCAAATACAAAGGTATTCCCCACACTCTTTTGCTCACATTCTCCGTGAAAGCCCAACATGAACTCAAGTAATAACACTAAGAAAGAATTACATGAATGATTATAAGTGCTACTACTATATTCATCACACACGGAAGTTACCTCCATGACTTTGAAAAGCCCAAGAATAAGCATGGGCCACGAGTATATACCGTCCTTGAAGGAAGTACAAGATTGATGTCATACCAAGTTGTTGTCCAATGAGTTTCCCTCCAAAATTTCCTTTCAAGTCTCCCCCTTTGATGAAGCTTTACAAAAAAGTTAATCAAGAGAGAGTGTTTTACCTTGAAGCTCATCGATCCTATGTCAAGCTTTGAGTAGCATCTCATCACCCTGTAGGTTAGGAGATCTATCATAGTCCCTCCAAAAAGTATGCTCTTTTCCTTTAAAATGGATCCCCTTCTTTAAAAAGAAATCTTCACTTTCGGAAGCCTTTCCCAAATTCAGCGTTGGTCGATCAAGTGGGCCCCAAACCCTCAAAAAAGACTTTCCGTCATTGGAGAGGGCATCATCCACCCATAGTGGGTTACAAAATACTTTGTAGCCTCCAAATGTGGCTACATGTTAATCATCACAACACATACCACTATGCACCTCATTTTCACTAGTCATGTCATCATCAAATAAGATATTATATTTAAAGAGAGAACAATCAATGAATGATGAGGATTGCAAACATGTAACTTCACTCTCATAAAGAAAACTGTCATTTTTCAAAGCATTTTTCTTTTCATGACTATCCACATGATCAAATATAGCAATATCTTTACTAAGTTGAGGTTCATTAAGCACATCACACGGATCCTCAATTAGTGGGTTATCATAACAATCAAGTTGATCAACACAAATATTCACACTAGTTGGACACAAATCGATCTTTCTAGAAGTATCATCAATAGGATCAACTAGTGGGTGAGTAATCTCAACACCTGACAATGAACAAACACTCTTATCATACGTGTCAACACTACCTGGACACAAATTGATCTCATAAAAAGAATTAATTCGGTCTTCAAAAAGGATCAACTAGTGTTGAAACATCAATATCAACAACATTGTCAATAATCATTAAAGAATTATGCTCACAGCATGATAAAGACTCACTAAGCTCACATAAGGACAAGTTGTCCTTCACACTCAAGTCAACAATATGAACATTCACATTAATTGAAGTGTCGAGATTAGCTATTTTACCTTGAAGTTTACACAAAGTATCTTCTTTATCGTGATTTTCAATGGTGGAGCACATTTGCTCTTTTGAGAAGCCTTTAACTACCTCATGAGCTTTCAAGTTTGAGGTTCATCTTTCAGGTTGCTTCCATGAATACCTGCATCATTATCAAGACAACTAGAAAAGAAGGAAAAGTTACATGAGTTGAAATTGAGTTGTGATAACCCTCTCACATCACTCCACACAACCTCTCCTTTTTCCTCTCTAGAGTTGTCATTTTTCTCTCCCTTACTCCTCTCAATATTTTCTCTCTCAATTTCATGGGAGTTGGGACAAGTGCTAAGAATCTCTCATGAAGGATTTGGTGAACCCTTCACTTCTTCTTTCCATTTGGCTTCACTTGGAGTAACATTCTCTTCTTATAGTGGTTCTTTCCTTTTCGAAATGTGTATGGTGCTCTCCTTTTCATATGGATTGACAAAACGACACCTCCAAAATTCCTTCAAGGTACTCCAAGTCTCAATTGGGTGCCCCTTTACCTTCTAATGCTCCCAATGTATAATAAGGACCCCTCTTAGGGTGTTAGAAGCTAGCTCCACTTTCTTCTCCTCCAAGTAGTTGTAGCATTTAAAGATCTCATTCAACTTGTGTTCCCATTCGAAGTAATCTTTTTCGCTAGATTTTATACACAAAGTTGGTCACTCTATGTTGGAATGTTTCTTACTTTCATTCACCTTGAGATTTGGAAGCATGAGTGGAAATAGAAATTTCCCTCTAGCATCTACTATGCACTTGTACCACTCATGCTCATATGAAATTATATTTTTTAGAACCAAGGATATCCTAAACATATGTGACAAATATCCATAGGAAGCATATCACACCAAACCTCATCTTGGTACTCACCATGTGTAATGAATACATTTACGCTCCTATCAACCAAGTACCCTATTTGATCATAGTAAGGATCCCGTCTCATTACAGAAGGTATCATCAACCATTCAACTGATTGAGGTGTAATGTAGTTGTCATGACTACCATCATCAAACACAAGGTAGTAACCCTCACAACCAAAGGCACTAACCTTCATTTTAAG
Organism: Przewalskia tangutica; assembly: GCA_029844215.1. Classification (NCBI taxonomy): domain Eukaryota; kingdom Viridiplantae; phylum Streptophyta; class Magnoliopsida; order Solanales; family Solanaceae; genus Przewalskia; species Przewalskia tangutica. The sequence continues at coordinate 84,412,485 of CM056735.1, read as the reverse complement.
AATTTGCCTCTACGAATCATTTTCTCATTGGAACATGGTATTTCCTCTACTTCCATTGCCTATCGATGCTTCCCTCATACCTTCAACACCATAGCCATATTGAGAACATGACACACTTGTTCGAGGATAATGTTAAGACGGTGTACTCGGAATAATTTTGAATTGTGCTTGAAAGCGAATATTTATTGTGATCTGAGAGGCGGAGCACCACCGTGTGCCGCCAATGGTCAGACTAAAATGACCATGGAGAAATGGATCCTAAATGCCGGAGGAAAGCTAAATTTGAAGGTTTATGAGACTTGAACTTCGATTTCTGTTATTCTTAAGCTTCTACGGGTCGCTGAGTTACTTGGAACGCCGAAAGATGGCGTAAAGCGAGCTAGAGATCGACTGTGATCTGGATCATCGAGTTTAAATTTGGATAAAGATAATCTTTTCTTTACTTTAGTAATCAAGATTTGGCGTTTTGATGAGTATATGCTGTGCCTGATATGTATTATGGTTTTGCTAAATGTTATGGAATCGAAGCTAAAAATCCAAAAATGACTTGTAGCCATTTGAAAATCGAAACAATTTGATCGAGGTATTGGTGAGATTGTGATACGATCATATTTGTTTAGTTCGTTGCTTTTACCATACCATTCATATACTTTGTTCTAATCAATTGTGAGCAGTTAGACATTTTAGTTTGGACGACTTTCTATATAATTGTGAGCCAATTGGGGCTGTTTTTGTTTTGTATATTTCGGCCTTGAAAAGGTGGCAAAGTGAGTAAATACAAAGGAGAAGTGTGCCACTTGGCTCTGATCCTTGTGAAATGAATCCAAACCACCCAATTGTTCTAATTATATTTATAAGAAAATTTTCATTTTATTATTAGTAGTGCAGGCGAAAACCTATTGGAACGTCCGAAAGGAGGCTAAAAAGGTGCTGAGATCGACTTGTACTCTTGGATCATAAACTTTAGTAATTGAAGATTGAATCAATGGGCTTGATATCTTATTATGCTACCAATTTGGATTGAAATGGAAATTGAATAAGATTATATAATTGTGAGCCAATGGGGCTGTTTAGTTAGACATTAATTAACTCACTTGTTTAAATATTAAGGATATCTTGGTTTTCAAAGTTAAGAGACTTTAAGTATGTTGAAAGTATTTTGATACTTGTTTTAAGTAATTTAAGTATGTTAGTATCTTGGAAGTTATATATGAAAAAGAGTCATTTGTAAACTAAAATGATAGTGTATATAACCTCGCAGTCAGTAGGAGGCTTATGCGGTGAAATAGTCCTAGTCCGTCCAGAATAGGATTGCTTTAATGACATGCGCGGATGGGTCTGCTTTGAATTTTAGACTTATGATTTCATATCCGCTAGATCTCTCGTTCTCACCGCCGGAGCTCTCCTTCATTTCGAGGCTTATCATATTTCGAAGGCCTTGCTATCGGCTAGCGCTTGTTGAATTCTTGTCTAAGTTTTAAGCACCATTCATTGTATTTTTTGAAGTAGGAAATGTATATTTTCCCTTATGACTTTTTTTCTTGTACCTACAAAACAAGCAAACAAGTTAGTAGTAAAAGCTTCTCACGTCACTCGTATTTGCACTCAATTTTTACCACACTCTAGTGTCCTTCCAAAGATGGCAACGAACCTCTTATCCAAATCAATTCACGAGGTTGACAATTCTTTGTGGAAGAATATATTCTTGTTAATTGAAAGACGGACGACTCGATTAAACTAAGGTGACTTGAGCAAAGAAGTTCCAACGAATTCAAAATGAGAAAAGCTTGAAAGAATTGGTACGAAAGGAAATGGGACTCGAGAACTAAATAATCAACCAATGAGGAACAATTACTAGTTTTTAATTAGCTTAGAGAATCAAGGAAACGAGATAAGAAGTAGACAAACCTTGGCCAAACACTTAGAAAAAAATAGAGAAGTTTTTGGCCAACACAGAGAAAATTGGGAGCTGCCTGTAGCGTATTTTTAAAACGCACGTAACTTTTTATACAGAGCTCCGATTGACGAACGACTTATTGATGTGGAAAGTAGACTTGCTGAACTTTAATGTAGATATATTATGCATTCCGTAACTCCTTATATACACAAAGTTGTACCCTCCTAAAATGGGGCCAAAATTTGCCAACACTTGGAAAAACAAATCAAAGTGTTAAAGATTTCACTCTCTGAAACTGGGCTCCACACGCCTACAGGGGCGCGTCAGACTGATGATGTGTCAATTTTAGTTGTTTTTTTTAAAAAAATCAGAATTTTGAACTGATTTTCCCTTTTTTCCCCCACTTTGGGCCACAACACCTTTCAACCTTTGACTTAAAGATTTTGGATCAAACACCTTTTGCCTTATTCTTCAAGATGAATGTATGGAGATGCTCAAGAACATGTAGAACACCCAAAATTTCAATCCACCTCAAATCAACTCCAAATTGTACCAAAATTTGAATATAAGCTCCTCTAGATGAGTAGAACAAAACCCACCAACTTTTGAGGCAAATATCACCTTCCTTCACAAAAACTCATCTTCAAGTTTCAAACCTTCAAGGTGCTTTAATGGTAGAATGCTCAAAACACCTCCAAATTGAAAAAAACTTGAAATTTAGGTTCAACTAACACTAGAAAACAAGAATCTAGTGTCAAAACAGCAAAATTAACACAATTTTTTTTGAACTAAGGATGAAGAATAGATGGAATAATTCTTTTACCAAGCTCTGATACCAAATGATATGATTCGACTTGTGGAAAATACGAATTCAAACAACAAAAACACAGAAACTAAAATAACAAGAAAATTAGGGATGAGAATAGAGAGATAGAAGCAAGACACAAAGAGTAATGATTCTATGGACAAACTTAAGTATATGAAACTTAAATCCTCCCAATTGGATTCAACACTAGGACAAATGTACTTTATACACATTCGTATTGTTATTAATGGAGATTAATATTTTGATATATGCAATTATTAAATTATTAATTGATTGCTTGTAATATTCTATAATATGCATTCCTACAGATTACATTGTTATTAATAGTGTGAGATACTAATATTATAACGTAACTCTTAAAATAGTCTCGACTAATGATCATTGAGAATGAGATATCAATGATATATGATAAATCGATATGTGGTCTGCATCACATCCTTAGAGGATGTAGTATGTCTCATCTGCTACGAGTAATGGTTACTCGTGATGGACACATGAATATTTTAGGAGATAGATTGTTTGTTATACAATGTCTAAAATGTGATCAGCGTGTAGGAAATAGAAGTCCTTAGACTTGAGGTCGATACACACCTTGTCTATAGAGTAATATACTTTGATCATGTCCTAAGCTCAAATGTCTTAGGTTGAGATACAACTTGTATTGGGTACATTACGATGTGGGTTAAAGGTGGTAGTTGAGCCAAAATTTCACGACCCGAGCCGATGGGCAGCGACTGGTGCCCTAGCTGGGCACCCTTATATTGACATGTCACATATAATCAGACAGATACCAAGGACAATGTAGAAATCTATAATGAATCTGTCTCCTGAGGAGTCACCACTAATCATCATAATAAGATATGCAAGCCGACAAGGCTGCCACTATATACGGAAATATCCCAAAACGAATTACAACGGTCTGGCTGACAAAACACGTCTACAAACCACACATATCCGACCCACACATGTCCACAGACCTCTAAGAGTATAATAGTGAAATATAACGGGACAGGGCCCCGCCGTACCCCTGAATATGCATAAGTCTATATCAAGGGATTTGTACCAAAATGGCTAGACTCCCGAACAATGGAGCCCTCCAAATGGTTGAGCAGGAATCCTAAACTGGAGGACCACCAAACTGAGTATATGTACCTGTGGGCATGAAACGCAGCCCCCCAAGGAAAGGGGGTCAGTACGAAAAAATGTACCGAGTATATAAAACATGAAGTACTGTAAAGAAGATCATAACTGGCCAAAAGATAACATGAGACAAGTATAAAAATCAATGTACCAATGCACCTGTGCCTTATGAAATGAAAGTCAGTCAAACATGTCCATATCATATATCGTACTCGGCCCATCCTGGGACTCGGTGAATGAAGTCATATACATATACATACCGTACCCGACCCTCTAGTGAGAGTCTCAGTGAAATCATCATCTGTGCACATACCATACCCGGACCATCATGAGACTCGGTGAATGAAGTCATATATATAGATGCCTTTCCATATATATCGTACCCGACCCATTCTGGGACTCGATAAAATGATCATATGTAAATCGTACCCGGCCCATCATGGGACTCAGTGAAATAATCATATGTAATTGTGCACGAACATACCTTGCCCGAGACTCGGTGAAATGATATAATCACATCAAGCACGAATAGAATATCATGAGTAACCATATACAAATTAAATCATCATTTGACTCACAATGAAATAAATAGAATGAATTAATCACTGGAAAATCAAAGACAACTATCATATCAAATATCACTAGGAATTAGGATTCATTGGAATTACATACGTCCGTCGTACGCTCATCTTATGTAAATCATGCCAAAAAATAAGGAAGGGATAGCTTCACATACCGCTTGTCGTCTATACCAACAAGATAATTAGAATTCGTCTCAATTAGCACTTCAACATATAACAATAATAACATGTTCATCAACTCTATGATTACTAGCATACGTTATATATCGAATGATGACTCTCTTTTTATAAAACAAATTGGGCAGAACTTCCCATGCTTATACACACATCCACAATTTGCACACAAGGTCGACAACATCGATAACAAGACATAACTCAAGGATATAACCAAAACAGTCCCAAATACTCCATATACACCATCGTTATACATTCTTTCTTTTTACGTCCAGGGAGTACAACGACCACAACAACCAAGGTAATTACTACACCTATTTCTCATATTAATCCAGCCCATTTAATCATATCCAAAAAGTTATTAAAAATAGTCCACACTCCCGCAACAAGAATACAATGTAACACTTTCTACACCTTTATTTCCTTTAGGACATATATCCGCAACTACAGCAATGTACATGCATATTCATAACTAAAATTCTAGCATTCTAACTCAATAAGAACAACCCTTAAATACAATACAACAATGTCCAACGATTTTATGAATGTCACGGTCCACACAACACAATACCATAACTCTTCTCATATTCTTTAAAAATCCATTTCATATTCCAACAATTTCATATAAATGACTACACTTTAAATTTCAAGATTCCTTTATTTTTAACATGCAATCAATGACAACAACAACAACAACCAAACCCAATGTACTTCAAGAAGCCTCAAATCGGCTCAACTACAACACCAATACAACCACATGCATTTTCTTACTTCCAATTTCTCTTAATATAAGTTCATTTCTTAACTACAACATCATTTAACTCCAATTACTCTATAAGAAAAAGAAATCTTATCTTAACTTAGCCCAAAACAATTCCTACTTCATCGGCACCTCATTGCTCCAATTTCACAATTTCTTCAACTTAAAATGACATGCATGCATCCTTTATGAGTTTAAAACCATCTTACTTACATGTTTTTCTTCCAAATAGCTCATCTCCAAAGCTAATGTATATGGGGGCAGATTCGGTTCAGTCCATTACCGAAAATAGTCACTGGTTGGAGTTTACCATGGCTTAGAACTTAGTAGAAGAACTTAATCTTGGAAGAAGGAGTTAATTTAGTCTTTAACTTAGCTATGGAAGATGGAAAATCTGTTTGGAGGGAGATGAAGGATGTTGGAGGAGTGTTGTTCGAATTATGGGGAGGAAATGAGAGTAACATAGGTATAAGTGAGCATGTGGGCTGAAAAGGGATATGAGCCTATGCATGTTGGTGCCTTTGCCACTTGTCCCATATGTGGGGAGGCACAAGTCTTCCCCAATTTGTCCACTAGTCCCCACTAATCATTCTCTCCACTAAAATTAATCCCACACTTAATAAAATCCTGAAATTTTCGATAGACCTCATATTTCTCGATGTCACAATTTTATTTTACACGACATAGTCCTTAACCCCATTGGGAAAATTCAACCGCTAGTATTAATTCTCCTCGCCGCATTTGTTGTATTCAAGATTACTCCGGGATTACATCCTTTGTATACTAATTTCCAATACTCGAATCTTATTTTCTTAATTTACGTTCTCAATTTATTGTCCTAAAATTATGAGGTGTAACACAAGATTAGGATTCATTTCTCGAATGTATATTCGAGAAAACACTCAGATTCTCATGTGATATTAGGTTGACTAAGTTGTTGACCATCGCAATAGATATATCCAGGATATGGTTTTGTTGTCAACCAATATAGATGAGATATAATGATCAAGCCATTTGGATAGGTACTTGACAAATCCTAAGCTTGATCGAGTGTGTCGTGAATGAAAGGATTTTATCTTCCTACACAGAGGTTTAGTTTACTGGATTCATGTAAATATGCTTCACATATTGAGTTCGTCTTCCAGCGCCTTCTATGAGTTTCGTGTAGACCCTAATATGATTACTGTCGATATGTGACGGCTTGTAGGGTAACACTAAGTCAATTGTTCATTCAATCTAAGTATGTATTGAGAGAATATAAATGTTCAATTTATAATTGAAACATTTGAATAAATAGTAATTATTTAATTAAGTCGAAATTGAATTTCAGATTTAATTAAAATGAAAACGAGATGAAGTCACATCAAGCGCCGCGACGCCTCCTATTTGAGCCGCGGAGCCGACGAGACAGTGGGTCAGTCAGACTGACCCAATGTACCTCATTTTCTGGGCCTGGCCCACGGAAAACCCTAGCTGCATTTTAGACCTAAAAGACAGCTATAAATAGAGGACTTCTATTCATTATTCGAAACACTTGATTCATATTCGTTCTAAGTCTTAGAGACCTTGAATTAAAACTCTCTCTCGAACCTCTGCCGAATTTCCTAGTTGTTCGAAGGAGGTGTACATCAGAGTTCTTGGAACTTGCAATCGATGATCAATTGCGTGCACACCCCAGACATTATACTAAAAGACTCTAGATTTATCAAAATGTAAGTGTTCCATCGATGCGTTACAGTTATATATACATGTTGTATGTTTTACATGTATATTTTATTAATGTATAATCATTCTACAGTTCGTTATTTGTTGGGTTTGAAACACAAATTTTCAAATTTCGTTGCGTACATGAACCTGACAAAACCCTACAGTGGTATCAGAGCTTGGGTTGTTTTATGTGATTATGTAGTAATCGTTAATAATAATGTGGGTTAGAATTTATTTAAATCTGAATTTTATGACTTTTGAACTATTAAACAATGATGTAATCGAGGAAATCATTCTGATATAACTATTCTAAGTCGATGTGTGTAATCAGTTCATTGCGAACATGGTGCACTGAGACGAAGAACGGGAAGGGATTGGATGATGGCCGATGAACGTGTTGTTTGATAGTGAAAGGTAACAAAGATGGAATCTGCAAATCTGACCCTGAATCAGTTTTAGGATTTTGGAAATGCAGATTTTGTGTTTCTGAGATGTAGGCACCGCGACTCCATGATGGAGCGTCGCGCCGCCGCCTAGGGTTTTGGAGCAGGCGTCGCGGTTCCACCTAAGGTTTTGGAGCATGCGCTGCAGCGCCACCTAGGGTTGACGAAGCGTTGCGACGCTGTTCATCCCGTAAAAAAATAAATCTGGAATCAGAAACTGAAGTTTTAAAAGTTCCAGATTCAGATTCTGAAGTTTAAAAGGTTTCAGAATTTGAAATTAAAACTTTTTTAAATATAAAGATTTGGTCCTTTGGGGCAAATCTATAATTAAATAAGTTTCTGAAAATCATATTTTAAAATTCTGAAAATTGCAGACAGGTTCTTGAAATTTGAAAATATTTTCTGAAAATTAAAATTGGATTTTTTAAATTTAAAGGGGTTCAAAATTGAAATTTTAAATTCTTGAAGGACTAAATTGTAAATTCAGAAAATTTGGAATTTGCTGAAATGTCCTGAAAATTAGTTTTTTAAAATCAGAAAATGTTTAAGGGACTGTTTGGATTAGACTTAAATTTTAGAGTTTAAAGAAGTTAACCCATGATTATTATTAATTGTATATTATTGAATTATATACGAAATATATGCTAAGTGTTTTAAATGCGTGCATTTAATTATTAGCATACTATCAGCTATAACTGTCTGGGTAGGCGGCGCCCAGTAATTGATCAAACCATCTTATATCATGCCTATTGGGTTGATAGTTCCCATCTAAATATGTTTTAGAAATTGCATGATTATATGTCGTATAGGATATGACACGAAATTGTTGATCTTGGTTAAAATCCCCGAATCTAAAATGTTCCTCAAAATTTAAATGCAAGTCTAATTTGAAAATCGTCGTCCATTATAATTGTTAGAGTGCAAAATCATTTTCGGCGATACGAGTATTTATGCCAAAATATTTGCTCTAAGTCTACGAGGACTCAGACTCTTTCATAGATGTGTTTAAATATAAAAGTAGATGATAAAATTTTGTGGGTATTTACACCAAAGTGTTTGCTCACAAAGACCAAATTTACTTAGATACATAAACACAGTCGTGTAATGGGGTTGACTTGCTTAGACAAATCTTAGCGTCAAAGTGTCGAACTAATCTAAGGACGCAAGATTCAATATATAATTTTTGATCAACCAAGAGTTACAAATAAGTTTTGCAATTGGTTTAGAACCTACCAAGATGTGTTATTGAAGTTATCAGCCAAAGCAAACGTGAATATAGCATAGGCTTGGATCTTGGCCCATTATGACCTTAAAATTAAAATAGGTCTGTATTCTACCATGGGGTCGTAGAAGTATGTTAAAATAGTGGGAGCTAATTAAATAAAAGACCATGTTGATTAGCTTAAACGAATGTCTAAAATAGGAAATAATTTTGAGTTTAATTTCCTGTCTATCTAACTCTTCAGATTATCGAAATGTCGAGCCTATCATTAAAAATGTTGATGGAGATGAACAAACTCATTGGACCCAACTATCTAGACTGACTTAGGAATCTGAGAATTGTCCTAAGGCAAGAAAATATTGAATATATCTTGGAAAATGTATTACCAACAGTCCCTGCTGAAGATTCAGCAGAATATGCCACATTTTGATATGGTTGCCTACCAAAAGAACTTAGATGACGACACTTCAGCACAGTGCATAATGTTGTCTTCCCTGTCAGTGGAGCTTCAGAGACAACACAAGAACATAGGCCCTAACGATATTCTCGAGCATTTGAAGAGTCTCTATGACTTTCAGTCCCAAACTATGGAATATGACTTGTTAATAGAACTTTTCAAGTGTAAGATGAATGAAGGGGGTCAAGTGTCTCAACACGTGTTGAAGATGATATGATTGATAAAAAGGCTGGCCTCGATTGGTATAAAGTTGTAGAATCCCGTTGCTTCCATACTCATCCTGAACTCTCTCCCTCGTTCATTTGAGAACTTTATTATAAACTTGAATATGAACAGAACGAAGGCGAGTCTTCCAGAACTGCACAACATGCTCAAGACCTTTGAATCTTCAACTACCAAAGGCAAAACTATGCTCATGGTGAGCTCTTTTAGCTATCCCAAGCCGAAAGGTAAGGAATAATAGAAGAAGAAGGGCAAAGCAGTTGTTGCGCCCTCAACTATAAAGCCTAAGGGAGGTGTGAAGAAGAAGAAGAAGGTAATTCCGGCTAAGGATGCGTGGCTCAACTATAATAAGAAGGGGTATTGGAAGAAGGACTGCATTGCACCATGAGGAGGAAAAACACCAGGTGCTTCTGGCTCTGGTGGACAAGGTATGTACGTCATTGAAATAAATATGTCTATAAATAACTCTCATTCCTGGGTATTGGATACCGCTTGTAGCTCACACATTTGTGCAATTGTGCAGGGGCTAACTGACAACAAGAAGGTTGGACCAAGAGAGGTGGACCTACGCGTTGGAAATGGAGCACGAGTAGATGTTGAGAGCGTAGGAACTTATAGATTAAATTTACCTTCTGGTTATTGTCTAGTGTTAAATGATTGTTACTTTGTACCCTCGTTAATGAGGAATATCATTTATATCCCTGTTTTCGACATGGAGGGTTTTTCCTCATATATTTATAATGGCAGTCAAGTACTGTCTTTTGATAATGTTATATATGGAACTGTTCCTCTTGTGGATGGATTATATACACTAAACTGTAGTAGAGAAATATTCAATGTACAAAATAAACGAGCTAAGAAAAGTAATAGAAACTCTACCTACATATGGCACTGTAGACTTGGTCATATCAACGAAACAAAGATAACAAGGTTAAGAAAATTTGACTACCTCAAACCATTTGACTTGGAGTCTTATGGTAACTGCGAATCCTGTTTGAAAGGTAAGATGGCCAACAAGAAACTTTCGGGGAAAGGTGTGCGAGCCAATGATGTGTTTGAGTTGGTACATACTGATGTATGTGGACTATTCTCGACTCACACTAAGGGAGGTTTCCCTTACTTCATTACTTTTAGTGATGACTTGATAAAGTATGGATATGTGTATCTTATGAAACACAAATTTGAGGCCTTCGAAAAGTTTAAGGAGTACAAGTCTGAAGTAGAAAAATAACTCGCAACAAGTATCAAGACCCTTCGATCTGATCGATGAGGTGAATACTTGAGCAAGGAGTTTCTAGATTACTTAAATCTACATGGAGTCCATTCAGAGTGGACATCTCCTGGAACACCACAGATGAATAGTGTTGCCGAAAGGAGAAACCAAACCTTATTGGATATGGTTCGATCCATGATGAGCTTCTTAGCTCTACCGATATACCTTTGGGGACATGCTATACAAACCTCAATATATGTTCTGAACAGGGTTCCTTCTAAGTCAGTAGAAAAGACACCCTATGAGATATGGTGTGGTAAGAAGCTAGCTTTTAAACATATGAGACCCTGGGGGTGCCTTACATATATTAAGAAGATGCTCACTGACAAGTTGGAATACAAAAGTGAGAATGTTACTTCGTGGGGTATCCAAAGGAAACTAAGGGATACTACTTCTATCTTTCTGGAGAACATAAGGTCATTGTTTCTAGGAATACAACTTTCCTTGAAGAAGAATACGTCTACAAGGAACAGAGTTGCACATAGATAGAACTTGAATAAATTCAAGAACCACGAGATAACATAGAGTTTGAATCCTTGCCGAATGACCAAGCAAGAATTCAGTGGGAGTATTTGGCGAAGATTGGGTACTTCGAGTACGCCTGGTACGATCTCAAGGAGCACACATGATTCATATTGTTTCACTTGAGGTCGAGCCAAGGAACTTCAAGCCCTACAAGTCATGTTGATGCAAATAGAGGGTTTGGAGAACTTTAAGGAGCTTTATAGGAGAGTGTATGACTTAGCCATGCAAAAAGGCTATTTTCTAAATTTAAGTCGTCATTCATAAAGAAAACTGCCAAACAAGGCCCTTACTTCATTAAGGGTATTATTTTAATAACTAGTCTAGTCTTCTTTAGCTTGTTTAGTATAAATACCATACTTGATCATTTCATTACTTAGATTTTGATGATTGATGAATTGAGAGTAAAACTCTTGTTAGCTACTTTGTAGTGTTAGTTTATGGAGTGCTAATTTAGTAATAGTTAATTATGGTGGATTCCATTGTTGGCTATTGAAACTCTTTCCATTGATTTTCATATAGAGTTGTTCATTTATGGATTCATTTGGATTACTGTTTGTTGAAGATCAAATAGTATAGGAGAAAGTTGATTATGAGTAAACCACATGTGTGTATTTTGAAAGTATATTTATGTCCTAATCAGAAGGACCATGAGTGTCATCTAAGAATGGTTCTTGGTTTGTTGAAGGAGAAGAAGCTATATGTCATGTTTTCAAAGTATGAGTTCTAGTTGAGTGTGGTAGCATTGTTGGGGCATGTGGTGCCCAAGGATGGGATCATAGTCGACCCAAACAAGATAGAGGCAGTATAGACTTCTGTAATGGATATTCAGAGTTTTATGGGTCTTTCTAGCTACTATACCGGTTCGTCAAGAGTTTCTCTTCTATCGCTTCACATTTGACGCGTTTGACTCAGAAGGAAGTGTAATTTCAGTGGTCCGATCATTGTGGGGAGCTTCCAAAATCTCAAGACTCTTTTGACCACAACCTCGATTTTATACCTTCCAGCGGAGGGAAAGCAATATATTATATATTTTGATGTTTTAAGGATTGGGTTGGGTTGTGTGTTGATGTAAGAGGGTAAGGTGATCGCTTATGCATTGAGAAAGTTAAAGGTACATGAGAAGAACTACCCTGTTCATAACTTGGAGTTGGCTAATATTGTGTTTTTCTTGAAGATTTAGAGAGACATTACTTGTATGGCATTCATTGTGAGGTGTAAACTAACTATCGTAGTATTCAATACATGTTTAATTAGAGAGATTTGAATTTTAGGCAGCATCGGTGGATGGAGTTGCTGAATGATTATGACATGACCATTTTGTACCATCCACGCAAGGCCAATGTGGTGGTACATGCCTTGAGCCAAAAAGCAATCAATATGGGGAGTTTAGCTTTTTTGGCTATTTCTAAGAGTTATTTTGCATTAGAGGTCCAGTCTCTAGCTAATCATTTTGTGAGACGTGATATTTTGAATCCGGGTAGGATTCTGGCTTGTGTGGAGGCGAGGTCATCACTTTTGGATCAGATTTGGATTCACTAGTATGATGATGTGAAGTTGTGCAAAATCAGAGACAGTGTGATAAGTGGTGAGGCGAAAGAGGCTACGATTGATAGTAAGGGTGTTCTGAGGATCAAATGTAGAATATGTGTACCTCGTGTGGGAGACTTGACTAGATTGATTATGGAGGAGGCCCACAACTCTAGGTATTTGATTCATCCAGGTTCTACTAAGATGTACTATGAATTGAGATAACACTATTGGTAGGGTAGGATGAAGAAGGACATTGTTGATTTTTTGTCTCGGTGTCAGAATTGTCAGCAGGCCAAGTATTAGTACTAGAGACTCAGTTGTGTATCCCAGAGTATGCCCATTCCCGAGTGGAAGCATGAGAGGATTGCCATGAATTTTGTTGTTGGGTTGGCCAAGACTTTGGGCAAGTTTGATGCTATTTGGGTCATTGTTGATTGGTTGACCAATCCGTGCATTTCATTCCCGTCCAGATGACTTATAATGTAGGGAAGTTGGATAAGATCTACATCAGTGAGATTGTTCATCTTCATAAGATTCCTATTTCTATCATCTCGGATCGGGGTACTCAGTTCACTTCACATTTCTGGCGGATTTTGCAAAACGAGATGGGTACTCGCTTGGATCTTAGTACAACATTTTATTCTCAGATCGATGGTCAGTCCGAGTGGACTATTAAGGTATTAGAGGACATGTTACAAGCCTACGTGATTGATTTTGGTGGTCATTGGGAAAAATTCTTACCTTTAGCAGAGTTTGCATACATTAACAACTATCACTCTAGTATCGATATGGCACCATTTGAGGCTCTATATAGTAAGAGATGTCGATCTCTGATTGGTTGGTTTGATGTGTTCGAGGTTTGGCCTTAGGGTACCGATCTATTGAGAGATTCCTTAGAGAATGTGAAGATGATTCAGGATAAGTGTTGAGATATTTCTAGATGCTTACGCAAATGTACGTATCGTTCAAGTAATAAAGATCTGTAAGACCGAGTTTATCTTCCACAGAGACTGGTTTGTTAAGTACCGGTTATCTATTCTATGGTATCTATTTGGTTGACGTTCTTTAGTTTGAGAATTATAACTAAAAATTATGACTAAGTGCAGAAAATAAACTAAAGATTATAATACTTTGGGTTTATAACAGTTATGAAGGGAATAGGGCTTCCAATCTCCTCAACTATCCACTATTTCATGTGTTAATGCAATGCTAATGATTCTTCTTCTTATTAAAATAGCAGGTTAACTAATCTGTCATCATATTCCGGTTAGGACATACAAGAGCTCAACCTTGTGCAGAAACCTTCTATATTTCTATGATAAATTTTACCACACAAGAAGATTAAGAACAATAACCTTAATTACTACACAAGTATCGGGGTACTTTCGTCCACTATTTTAACCTATGTCTAGACAATTACAGCATATTCAAATCTCACCTTTCAGACTTTTGATTTGAAATCATATAAGTGATGACAATTAATAGCTAGTTAATTATCAAGCAATCACAACATTATTGAATAGATCTTAATATGCTGAAGAAGAAATCAATAATCAATGCATTAACTATATGAAAGACTTTCAAGAAGATTCGATGGAAACCCTACTAAAGTATTTAGCTCCTAAACATTGTCATGTCAAGAACTAAATTACAATCCAACATAAACTGAAATAAAGTAAAGGAAAGAAAAAGAACTTGAACAAGAGTCTTCAATTGTAGCCTCCTTCTTGCCTCCCAAAAGTATGATTTGTAATATGGTATAAGGTATGATATAATGAGAAGGTTTTTTGGGGTTTTATACTAGAGAAAAATTGCCTTTCGATCCATAAAAACCCTGTCCAATTCGGCCCAGGAAATCTGGAAAAACTCGCGTCGGCACCGCGGTTCTGCTGCCAGGCACCGCGGTGCTAATTGGCTGAAATCACTGGGCTACTCACTGGAATTTTTACGCCTCGGTTCCACTTTTTGGGTCGCGGTTCCATGGCCATGATCTTTGCTATTGACGTGCGGTGCCTCTCTGAGTTTTGTCCGGCTCCGCCTGATTTGTTCTATTCTTCGTAGAACTTCTTAGGCTTCATTCCTTGGGCTGTGCTTGTTCAAATTTCATCTCAATTAAGCTTGTTTCATCCTTAAAAGTAGTATCTTCTCCTTTATAACCGCTGTGACACAAAATGAAAGAAAAACACACCTACCACCATACTAAACGCAAAATAAAAGAGTAAAATACTAACTAAAAAGGACTCACCTAACACCACACTTAGCAATCTAGAATTTCAAGTTAGATATTTCGCAAATTCACTTAGATCACAATCACTGGAAATACAAGCATCTAACCTATGCATGTCAATTTCATTCCATCTTTTCCAAAATGCTATAGATTTGTTTACTTGCTATTCTCCACTAATCATAGACATACAACTTAAAGATCATCAGGACTTTCAAGGGTTGTAATGTAGGCTTAGGTTGGGGTAGGTAAAAGCGGGCATTTGGGCTCACATTACGTACCATAGACATTTTTCATTCAACTCCTTTTTCCTTCTTTTTGACTTTCTTTTTAATCTCATACCTATTTTTCCCTTCTTTTCTTTTTAGAGAATGAGATACATTATGAATAACAAGCACCTCCAAACTTAGATTTTGCATATTTTTCATTGGGATGCATCAAATTTTTCATTCTTTTTCAACACTTTTCATTCCAGTAACTTTCAATTATTACTTATGACACAAACAGGAAACCATAGGGTGTCAAAAATATATCTTATTTTAGGCTCAAATGGGATGATTAGTGATACAATTTATGTCAGGATTGGTAATGAATGGTAAGAAAAGCTATTAAAGAAATGTCTGAATCATCTCCCTAAACATGTATATCTTAACTATTTCGCCTTAAATAACAAGCAAACAGATTTTCTAGATATTTTCAACTTTTCTTTCCATAACTGACACACATAGGCTAAGCATAAATATTCCAAATAATGTCATGAATTTTTGGCATATCTAACTTAAACACATATTTTTGCTTTCAATTCTATTACATTATCCCACTTTATCCACTCAATATCGTTATCAACTACAACATGCAAGATCCATAAAAAGAATTATGACTCAAAAACAATAAGACAAAATAAGACACCCCCCCCCCAAACTTAATCGACACATTGTCCCAATGTGTGAAGACTAGAAGTAAAGGGACAACTTACTGACACAACACAGCGGTCATACGGAGGTCTGAGAGGAAGGATAAATTACTGTGCACACTACCGAAGGAGGAAACGCGGTCCCTTGACCCTGCACCGTTGTTACACCCCGTAATTCCAAGGCATTAATAGGAGAACGTACTCAAGGAACTAAGGTTTGACTATTGGAAGGATAGTATGATTACATTTTCCTCCGAAAAAAATTCGGAAAAAAATGTGAAGACAAAAAATTATTAACTTGGAGTTAGATTCCCTAATGTGGATTTATGGGCTTAGTATTAGATTATGAAGTAATGGAATCGATAATATGAGGCCCGTCAAAATTTCACAATTTGTGGGAGTTCGAAAATTTTAAGTATTTTGGCTAAGTGTTGGATTATTATTTTGTGAAGAGAATTATGGGCGAATAAGAGGGTGACATGTGTCCCTCCCCACTTGTGTAGCAAAGCTCTAATTATATATATGTATATGTACATGTATATGTACATGTATTGCAAGAATGACTAGAAAGGGAGATATTTTTCATCCAAGTGGACAAGTGTGGAAGATATTTGTGATATATTTTCATCAAGACAAGTGGACCACTTAGGCCCCCCTCCACTTGTAAGATTTCATCTATATAAGAGAGGTGATAGCAAGACTTAAGACATTCACAAATATCTCATCTTCCCAAAAGCTTTCTCTTCTCTCTTCTCTTAGCCTTGTATTTCGAGATTTTTCAAGCAAGAAGTGCAAGAACAAGAGTTGATTATTCTCCTAGATTAAGCATCCTAACCAAGTTCTAAGCCAAATTAACTCTCCAAGGTGTAGTAACCATGGTGTGGCCGAGAGTTGCCTTAAAATTCCTAGGCTTGGAGATGAACTTTTTGGAAGTAAAACAAGAAGGGAAGATGGTTACAAACTTGTAGTAGATTCATGTGTGTGATTGGAACTTGAAGAATAAGGAGCTAAGACTAAACTATGGACCGACTTTAAGTGGATTATTTTGGGCATATTTAAGGTAAGGATTATTCCTCCTCTTGAAGTAATTGGATATTACATGTTGTAGTAATTAATGGATGAACTTGTGATTAAAAAGAATGGAGAATAAGAAGTATATGTCACAATCTTGGCATGTTAGCCGATTGTGGACAGTTTTGGCGTGGTCGGATTCATTGGTTATGGTGGTTGTTAACATCACCTATTACATGTTAAAACATGAAGGAATCTTGTTGTTAACAAGTTGATATAACTTATATAAAAGTATTGGAATATAAGTGGATTATAAGAAGTTATGGAAAACAATTTTGGTTATAGTAGTTGACGGAGAATACTATAAAACTGTATTAATGGACTGTATTAGTGGACTGTACTAATGGACTGTACTAATGGATTGTATTAGTGGACTGTTTTAGCGGACTATTTTACGTAATTAAGAGACTGTTTTTACGTGAGAAATAGATGTGTGAATCACCTTGGTTGCTATTTTATTGTGCCCTTAATTGGTGTCTTGGTTATTGATTAAATTGGCCTTCTTGAAAGGTGGAAAAATACGTATAAACGGGGGAAGTGCTGCCCAATTTTTTATAAAAGAAAGGAGATTCATTGAGTGGTATAAGTGTATACTAGTATCATGAAGTTTATAGAAGTGTTATTATCATTATAGGTTGAAGTACTACTTGTGGCGTATTCTACTTAGCGTGTGGATTAGCCGAAGAAGTATGTGAACTCTTTCTATCTTCTTTGAGCATGAACCTTATAAAATGATACTTGATATGATAAGTGTCTTGAATTTCTAAATGAGGATTTTAAATGAATTCGGATTTCATTGTGGTGTTTGTTTGATTTGGAAAGAATATGTTACTTGATTTTAAAGGTGTGAGTGTCTTGATTTTAAAAGAGTAAGTTACTTGAGTTTAAAAGTATACTTGTCTTGACTTTAAAAGTATAAGTCACTTGGTTTAAAAGTGTAAGTTACTTGATTTAAAAGTGAAAGTGTCTTGATGCTGCAAGTGATAGTGTATTGGGGTTTATAAATGAAAAGGGTGTGCGGCGGATGTACATAGTTCTATTTGGTTATTTTAAAAGGATGGCATGGTATTGTCTTGGTTATTTTAAAATGGAAGACATGGTAATTGTCTTGGTTATTTTAAAAGGAAGGCATGGTATTGTCTTGGTTGTCTAAAATGATGGTTGTTCATTTTATTGTAATGAGAGTCAAATATTATTTAACTTGCTGATGTATGTGGGTTAGAGTCCCATGACATTATATTATTCTCCCGGCGACATTATATATATATGTATGTGTGGTTAGAGTCCCATGACATTATATCATTCTTCCGGCGACATTATATATGTATGTGGGTTAGAGTCCCATGACATTATATCATTCTCCCGGTGACATTATATATGTATGTTGATTAGAGTCCCATGACATTATATTATTTTCCCGATGACATTATATATAGATGTATGTGGGTTAGAGTCCCATGACACTATACTATTCTATGGACTAGCTCTCCATGATTTGGGTTCAAATCCCATGTCACCATATCTACATATGTGGGTTTGACTCCCATGATGCTATATACATACATATGTGGGTTCGAGTCCAGTGATAGTATATTCTGAGGGTAGGAGTCCCTGATTTTGGCATGACTTGCATATTTTGAAATGGTAATAATTTGATATTTGAAAGGGGTACGGTTGATTTCATATTTTGAAATGATATTTATTTCATAAATTGAAATGACACGGTGGATCTTACGTTTAAAAAGATATATTTTTAAAAGGCTCAATTGACTCTCATTTGTTTATATAAAGTATAGTAGTACAGTGGTACAGTGGTACAGTGTTATAAGGTACAGTTGGCTTTTATTTTATATGGCATGGTTGGAGCTAGTAAGGTTTTTACTTGTCTCTGTCATCTTTTGGCCAGTTATGGTTTATTAACTGTACTTTATGTTTACATACTTAGTACTTGTTGTACTGACCCGCCGAGTGCATTTCATCTGCGAGTTTAGGTATCTGATTTGGTGATCCTCGCTCTTAGGATCTCTACTCAGTTTTGGGAAAAGCTCCATTATTTTGGAGGCTTGTCATGTTGGTACATACCCTGGTATTGTAGGCTTATATACATTCAGGGGTAGGGTGGGGCCCTGTCCCGTCGTAGTTTGTTGTTCAAACTCTTAGAGGTCCGTATTCATATGTGGGTTGGACTTGCGGGAGTTGTGTATATTATTGGTCAGTTGTACTACTGTGTTGTAGGGATGTTCCCGTTTATATATATAGCGGCAGCCTCACCATCTTGCCTTGTTGCTACATATATAGTTTTCATTTATTATTTGGCATATGTCTTGTGAGGGAATAAGAAGAGGTGCCCAGGTAGGGAACCTGGCGCTGGCCCGGGGTTCGGGTCGTGACTAAAGTGGTATCAGAGCAGTTAGTCATCAGAATGTCTTATAGGTATGTGTGCACCATACTTATACACAGGAGGCTACAGGATATTTAGGATTGGTTTCTATTCTTCTTACTCTGAGATCGTGCAATAGAGCTATGTCATTAGGATAATCCTCTCTAACGTATTTGTGCTTTCAGCTATGCCTCCGAAGAAGGCAACAGTGGCCCAGGAAGGAATATATGGACCTTGTGTACAGGTTGGTAAAATTATTGTATAGTTGGTATAATGATATGCATCTATACTGACGTATTTATTTGGGGCCATGTGTGTGTTGTCTGAAGTAATTATGGATTATCATGAGCTGGTTGAGCTTTAATAATTACTTAGAAGGTGTGAAACAGTGTAGTGAATCCACACAAAGGCATATATAGGTGTGCTAAATTGAAATATTTAGGAGGTGATGGGCTGTTGAGAGGGGGATGAATTCTTAAGAGGTCATGTTAATTGACTTAATGGCATACCATATTGTTAGATTAAGCTATGTTGAATGCTCAAGTGATATGTACGAATGATATTCGTATGGAGTAAATAGGGTTGTTATGATTAAGACAACATGATTTTGAGATTATGAGAAGCTATCTTACCCGTATATGGGGAGAGATAATGTAAGCTTGGGAAGCAAAATATTTGAGAATCTTAGAACATTAAGTAACCGTAGAGACCTTAAATACAAGGTCTTCTTCAGTGAAATATTTTACGGTTGATCTTGGTTGAAGTAAATAGTATACGTGAAGTATATTAGTGTGATGATTGCTTGGTTTGAGTATAAACCACTTGTTTTTTTTTTATTGATGATTGTTGAACCGATTGAGAATTTGTATAGCTTGAGACCTTGGATGAACATTCGAGGACGAATGTTTCTAAGGGGAAGGATGTTACACCCCATAATTCCAAGGCATTAATAGGAGAACGTACTCAAGGAACTAAGGTTTGAATATTGGAAGGATAGTATGACTACATTTTCCTCCGAAAAAATTTTGAAAAAAAATGTGAAGACAAAAAATTATTAACTCGGAGTTAGATTCCCTAATGTGGATTTATGGGCTTAGTATTGGATTATGAAGTAATGGAATCGATAATATGAGGTCCGACAAAATTTCACAATTTGGGAGGGGTTCGAAAATTTTAAGTATTTTGGCTAAGTGTTGGATTATTATTTTGTGAAGAGAATTATGGGCGAATAAGAGGGTGACATGTGTCCCTCCCCACTTGTGTAGAAAAGCTCTAATTATATATATGTATATGTACATGTATATGTACATGTATTGCAAGAATGACTAGAAAGAGAGATATTTTACACAAGTGTGGAAGATATTTGTGAGATATTTTCATCAAGACAAGTGGACCACTTAGGTCCCCCTCCACTTGTAAGATTTCATCTATATAAGAGAGGTGATAGCAAGACTTAAGACATTCACAAATATCTCATCTTCCCAAAAGCTTTCTCTTCTCTCTTCTCTTAGCCTTGTATTTCGAGATTTTTCAATAAAGAAGTGCAAGAACAATAGTTGATTATTCTCCTAGATTAAGCACCCTAATCAAGTTCTAAGCCAAATTAACTCTCCAAGGTGTAGTAACCATGGTGTGGCCGAGAGTTGCCTTAAAATTCCTAGGCTTGGAGATGAACTTTTTGGAAGTAAAACAAGAAGGGAAGATGGTTACAAGCTTGTAGTAGATTCATGTGTGTGATTGGAACTTGAAGAATAAGGAGCTAAGACTAAACTATGGACCGACTTTAAGTGGATTATTTTGGGCATATTTAAGGTAAGGATTATTCCTCCTCTTGAAGTAATTGGATATTACATGTTGTAGTAATTAATGGATGAACTTGTGATTAAAAAGAATGGAGAATAAGAAGTACATGTCACAATCTTGGCATGTTAGCCGATTGTGGACAGTTTTGGCGTGGTCGGCTCCATTGGTTATGGTGGTTGTTAACATCACCTATTACATGTTAACACATGAAGGAATCTTGTTGTTAACAAGTTGATATAACTTATATAAAAGTATTGGAATATAAGTGGATTATAAGAAGTTATGGAAAACAGTTTTGGTTATAGTAGTTGGCGGAGAATACTATAAAAATGTATTAATGGACTGTATTAGTGGACTGTACTAATGGACTGTATTAGTGGACTGTTTTAGCGGACTATTTTACGTAATTAAGGGACTGTTTTTACGTGAGAAATAGGTGTGTGAATCACCTTGGTTGCTGTTTTATTGTGCCCTTAATTGGTGCCTTGGTTATTGATGAAATTAGCCTTCTTGAAAGGTGGAAAAGTACGTATAAACGGGGAAGTGCTGCCCAAATTTTTATAAAATAAAGGAGATTCATTGAGTGGTATAAGTGTATACTAATATCATGAAGTTGATAGAAGTGTTATTATCATTATAGGTTGAAGTACTACTTGTTGCGTATTCTACTTAGCGTGTGGATTAGCCGAAGAGGTATGTGAACTCTTCCTATCTTCTTTGAGCATGAACCTTATAAAATGATACTTGATATGATAAGTGTCTTGAATTTTCAAATGAGGATTTTAAATGAATTCGGATTTCATTGTGGTGTTTGTTTGATTTGGAAAGAATAGGTTACTTGATTTTAAAGGTATGAGTGCCTTGATTTTAAAAGAGTAAGTTACTTGAGTTTAAAAGTATACTTGTCTTGACTTTAAAAGTATAAGTCACTTGGTTTAAAAAGTGTAAGTTACTTGATTTAAAAGTGAAAGTGCCTTGATGCTACAAGTGCTAGTGTATTGGGGTTTATAAATGAAAAGGGTGTGCGGCGGACGTACATAGTTCTATTTGGTTATTTTAAAAGGAAGGCATAGTAATGTCTTGGTTATTTTAAAATGGAAGGCATGATAATTGTCTTGGTTATTTTAAAAGGAAGACATGGTATTGTCTTGGTTGTCTAAAATGATGGTTGTTCATTTTATTATAATGAGAGTCAAAGATTATTTAACTTGCAGATGTATGTAGGTTAGAGTCCCATGACATTATATTATTCTTCCGGCGACATTATATATGTATGTGGGTTAGAGTCCGATGACGTTATATCATTCTCCCGCCGACATTATATATATATGTGGGTTAGAGTCTTATGACATTATATCATTCTCCCGGCGACATTATATAGGTATGTGGGTTAGAGTCCCATGACATTATATTATTTTTTCCGGCGACATTATATATAGATGTATGTGGGTTAGAGTCCCATGACACCATACTATTCCATGGACTAGCTCTCCATGATTTGGGTTCAAATCCTATGTCACCATATATACATATGTGGGTTTGAGTCCCATGATGCTATATAGATACATATGCGGGTTCAAGTCCCGTGATAGTATATTCTGAGGGTAGAAGTCTCTGATTTTGGCATGACTTGCATATTTTGAAATGGTAATGATTTCATATTTGAAAGGGGTACAGTTGATTTCATATTTTGAAATGGTATTTATTTCATAAATTGAAATGACATGGTGGATCTTACTTTTAAAAATGCATATTTTTAAAAGGCTCAGTTGACTCTCATTTGTTTATATAAAGTACAGTAGTACAGTGATACAAAGTACAGTTGACTTTTATTTTATATGGCATGGTTGGAGCTAGTAAAGTTTTTACTTGTCCCTGTCTTCTTTTGGCCAGTTATGGTTTATTAACTGTACATTATGTTTACATACTTAGTACTTGTTGTACTGACCCCCTTCGGGGGACTGCGTTTCATGCCGCCGGTTTAGGTACGCAGTTTGGTGATCCTCGCTCTTAGGATCTCTACTTAGTTTTGGGAAAAGCTTCATTATTTCGGAGGCTTGACATGTTGGTACGGACCCTGGTATTGTAGGCTTATATACATTCAGGGGTAGGGCGGGGCCCTGTCCCATCGTAGTTTGTTGTTCAAACTCTTAGAGGTCTGTATTCATATGTGTGTTGGACTTGCGGGAGTTGTGTATATTGTTGGCCAGTTGTACTACTGTGTTGTAAGGATTTTCCCGTTTATATATATAGCGGCAACCTCACCGGCTTGCCTTGTTGCTACATATACAGTTTTCATTTATTATTTGGCCTATGTCTTGTGAGGGAATAAGTGGGGGTGCCCAGGTAGGGCACAAGTCGCGGGTCCGGGGTTCGGGTCGTGACAACCGTGGTGCTAATTCTTGCAGAATTCTAGTGTCTTCATTTTTCTGCATTGCTAACCATTCGCCATTCAGAGTGAGTCCTGTCTTTCATCTGTCATCCAAAAACACTAACATATCATATCGTGAGACTGTTCAAGATAAAATAAAATAATCTAAAACAAAATTTAAATAACATAATTAAAACATTGGGTTGCCTCCCAATTAGCGTTGTCTTTAACGTCTTGTAGCCGGACGCATGTTACTTACTAAATCAAGGGGTAGAGTGTCCCCTCCGCATATCCATTTTAGCCCCATTCTCTTTCTCCTCCTCCTCTTTTTTTCACAGTTCTGATTTTAGAGGAGTTCAATTATTTTTCATCAATAGCTAGTTCAGAAGTCTTACCATCAGGTTCTTCATGTTGCTTTGGTGATAGGTTTTTCTCAGGCACAACCTTGTCAACTACCCCAATAGCAAAATATCTAGCATCGACTTGAGGTTCAGTGGGCTGCTTAAAGACTTTGAATACCATTTCCTCACCTTGGACTCTGAGTTTAACTCCCCTTTTTCAACATCAATGAGGGCTCTCCCTGTGGCTAGGAATGGTCTACCAAGGATCATGGGCATATTTTCATCTTCATCCATGTCTAAAATGAGAAAATCAGCAGAAAGGATGAATTTACCCACTTGTACCAAAACATCTTCAATAATTCCTTGGGGATGCACAATCGAGCGATCAACTAGCTGCAGGGTGATTGTGGTTGGTCTCGCTTCCCCCAAACCAAGTCTTTTGAACACAGAGAGAGACATAAGATTGATACTTGCCACCAAATCACATAAAGCCCTTTTGCATGTAACACTCCCTATGGTGCAAGGTAAGGTGAAACTCTCTGGGTCTCTCAACTTAGGGGGAAGTTTCTTCTGCAATATAGCACTGCACTCTTCTGTCAGCACCACTGTCTCATAATCTGCCAGCTTCCTCTTCTTAAATAGGATGTCTTTCATGAATTTCACATAAGCTGGCATCTGCTCCAAAGCTTCAATGAATGAAAGATTGATATGCAGTTTTTTGAATACCTCCAAAAATTTCGAAAACTGCTTATCCAAAGTCTTCTTCTGCAGTCTTTGAGGGTAAGGGATTTTGTCTGTATACTCCATCATCACTGCGGGTGGAGCCTTCTCTAAAATAGGGCGGTCATCAGTAACCCCCTCATTTTCTACATCAATTGTCTTCCCCACATCCTTCTCCTTTTCAACCACTGGTTGGCATTGCTCTCTGGGGTTCATCACTGTGTTGCTGGGAAGGTTACCTTGCTCTCTACTATTTAACGTGTTCGACAGCTGTCCCACCTGTGTTTCCAAACTCCTGATGGATGACCTAGTATCAGTCATGAAATGGGTGGTCTCCTTCATGAATTGAGTCTTGGAGTTGTTGGATTAATGCAGGGATTTAGCAAGGTCATCGGTCTTTGCTCTTATTTCTCTTATTTCATCCGCTTCTCTTGTGGGTGCAGTGGGCTGAGCATTGTGAGGACGATGCCTGAAATTGTGGTTGCTGCCCTTGTTCATTCTTCCATGAAAAAATTGGGTGATTTCTCCACCCCGGATTATATGTGTTGGAGAATGCATTGTTGTAGGGCCTCTGAAAATTCCCCACTTCCTGAACCTGCTCCATGGGCACATTATTTGGGTCCAATGCTGTACATCTATCAAAAGTATGGGGACCCCCATAAATTTCGCATCTCACTGGTGTCTGAACGCTTTAACTGATTATGGTACTCTGCTGCATCTGCTTTGTCAAAGTAGCTACCTGCACAGTCAATGCAGTGATAGCATCTAGCTCATGAATCTCAGCCATCTTTCTACTGTTCATTGCTCTCTAATCGGCCCCATGATAGTTGTTTGTGGTCATATCCTCTAGCAAATCATGTGCCTCATTGGCACTCTTTCTCATGAAAGTACCTCCTGCTGCAGCATCAATGATGGTACGAGTTGTACCACACAACCCATTATAAAATATGTGGACTAGCATCCACTTCTCAATCTCATGATGTGGACACTTTCTCTGTAAGTCTTTAAACCGCTCCCATGCATCATATAGTGATTCTCCCTCCAGCTGATAAAAGTTATTCAACTCACCTCTGAGATTTGCTGCCTTCGCTGGGGGAAAGAACTTGGCAAGAAACTTCTGGGTTAAGTCTTGTCATGTAGTGATGGAGTTCGCCTGTAATGAATTCAGCCAGCACTTTGCTTTGTCCCTGAGTGAGAATGGGAAAAGTCTCAACCAAATGACATCATCAGTAACACCATTGTATTTGAAGGTTGCACACAGCTCCAGGAAATTTGCTAGATGCATATGGGGATCTTCAGACGGTAATCCCCCAAACTGAACTGAGCTTTGAACCATGTGAAATATGGCTGGTTTGATTTCAAAATTATTGGCTTCAACCGCTGGAAGCCTGATGCAAGTCTGCACCCCTGTAATAGTCGGCATCACATAGTCCCCCAAACTCCTTGCTGTAGGGACTTGTCTTAAGACAGACAGTAACTCATTATCACCAAATTATTGTTTCGCTGATCTCCCATTGCTAAGGAATAAGCTGCTCTTTTCTCTTTAATGTCCTGTCTGCAAAATCTCTCAATCTCAGGGTTCATAGGGATAGGAATGTCAGCTCCTCTCCTACTTCGCACAAACTAAGTTCCTGAGATTAATCAAAAACAGCAAACAGATCACGGCAAACAGCACTAAAGCAAAATAAAAAATAAAAAGACTGGAAAAAAAACCAAATTAGAAATAAAAATATATAAGTCGATATTAACAGTAGACAGTCCCCGGCAAACGCGCCAAAAACTTATTGCGATATTTCTAGATGCTTACACAAGTATACGTATCGTTCAAGTAATAAAGATCTGTAAGACCGAGTTTATCGTCCACAGAAACTGGTTTGTTAAGTACCGGTTATCTATTATATGGTATCTATTTGGTTGACTTTCTTTAGTTTGAGAATTATAACTAAGAATTATGACTAAGTGCAAAAAATAAACTAAAGATTATAATACTTTGGGTTTATAACAGTTATGAAGAGAATAGGGCTTCCAATCTCCTCAACTATCCACTATTTCACGTGTTAATGCAATGATAATGACTCTTCTTTTTATTAAGATAGCAGGTTAACTAATCTGTTATCATATTCCGGTTAGGACATACAAGAGTTCAACCTTGTGCAGAAACCTTCTATATTTCTATGATAGATTTTACCACACAGGAAGATTAAGAACAATAACCTTAATTACTACACAAGTATCGGGGTACTTTCGTCCACGATTTTAACCTATGTCTAGACAATTACAGCATATTCAAATCTCACCTTTCAGACTTTTGATTCGAAATCATATAAGTGATGACAATTAATAGCTAGTTAATTATCAAGCAATCACAACAATATTGAATAGATCTTAATATGCTGAAGAAGAAATCAATGCATTAACTATATGAAAGACTTTCAAGAAGATTCGATGAAAACCCTACTAAAGTATTTAGCTCCTAAACATTGTCATGTCAAGAACTAAATTACAATCCAACATAAATTGAAATAAAGTAAAGGAAAGAAAAAGAACTTGAACAAGAGTCTCCAATTGTAGCCTCCTTCTTGCCTCCCAAAAGTATGATTTGTAATATGGTATAAGGTATGGTATAATGAGAAGGGTTTTTGGGGTTTTATACTAGAGAAAAATTCCCTTTCGGCCCATAAAAACCCTGTCTAATTCGGCCCATGAAATCTGAAAAAACAAGTGCTAATTGGTTGAAATCTAGATTTTTACGCCGGTTCCACTTTTGTGCAGTGATCTGCTTCATGACCACATGATGCACTTTTGAGTTTCGGTCCCCACGATTTGTTCTATTCTTTATTCTTCTCTAGCCTAGGCTTCTTTGGGTTGTGCTTATTCAGATTTCATCTCAATTAAGCTCGTTTCATCCTTAAAAGTAGTATCTTCTCCTTTATAACCGTTGTGACACAAAATGAAAGAAAAACACACCTAACACCATACTAAACGTAAAATAAAAGAGTAAAATACTAACTAAAAAGGATTCAAAAGTGTATACAAAATACACTTAACAATAAGCTCCTGACAGCTCAAAGCAGGAAGAAGGAGTATACGGACCGGAAGGTCCGAGATTTGGAGTTCATGGTTGGTGACAGAGTTCTTCTGAAGGTATCACTCATAAAGGGTGTGATGATATTTGGCAAGAGAGGAAAATTGAGTCTGAGGTACATTGGACCTTTTGAGATTCATCATAGAGTTGGAGAGAAGACATATAAGTTGGCTCTGCCATTAGGTCTTTCAGGCGTCCATACAATTTTCCATGTATCTAAGCTGAGAAGTATCATGATGATGATTCTTATATCATTCAGTGGGATTCGATATTGCTCGATCAGAATTTGGAGTTTGAGGAGGAGCTTGTGGCTATTTTGGACATGCAAGTGAGAAAGTTGAGGTTGAAGGAGATAACTTATGTGAAGGCTCAGTGGAGGCATCGTCCTATTGAGGAGATGACTTAAAAGACCGAGTCTGATATATGGAGTATATATCCAGGCTTATTCACTACTTCCGGTACATTCCCTCTGTTCATTTCTCTTAATTTGAGGACGAATGTTATTTTGATTGATATCTGATGTAACGACTCGTCCGATCATTTTTAGCTAAAGTCCTTTATCTTCTTATTTGACCCTTCTCATAGACTCTGTATGGGGTTTGTGATGTGTAGAGATGAGTAGCATGAATCCCGAGGTCCATTTATATGTATTTCAGATGAAAGACACGCAACTAAAAACTTAGAGTTGGATAGTTTTACTAAAAGTTGAATTTTGTCTAAATGAGTTCATTTCTAGGTTCCATCATTTCTGATAGTTTCGGAGGGTAATTTATGACTTAATCGAGTCATTGATTCACTTTCTGAGGTAATCAGATGTATTTTGTGGCCTTATTTGTAAAGATTGGATTTTGATTTCTCTTAGACGATTCTTTATAAAAGTATATCTTAACTTAGTTAAATGGGAAATTTGAGGGTACGAGTGAGTTTGTAGCACTGTTTACCTTAGACGAGCATGTCTAGTTTGTGTCTCAGATGTCTTAGTAGTGTTTTGGGTGTTAGTTAAGAGGTTGGACTGATTTTCCCATTAAAGTTTAACTGGGCGTTCACTGTGGTAGATAGTGGATTTATGTCGTAGCGGAGGATTTGGCGTTAGGTGTTGACACCGCTGAGGTTATTAGAGGTTGTGTCCTATAAAATCTTTAGGTCAGAATTCCTTTTCCAAAATAGAAAACCTCGAGACCAGAGCCATCATAAGAGCATTTTTAGAGATTTAGGATTAATTTCATCCTTGGGGTAAGTGATTTTGTTACCCCCCGTATTTTCAAGAGAACGAGATGGGAAGGGACGTGAGAAAATAAGATTTGAATTTTGGAATGAAAGGAAAATCACTTTTCCTAAGGAGAATTTTCCTAACATCGTGAAGGAAAAATGTTCATTAATTGGAATTTGATTCTCAAATTTGGTATTTGGGAGTTGTAGAATTTATCGGATTTTTGGAATTTCAAGTTCGGATTTGGTCATGTGGAGCCCACGGGAAAATTTTACGATTTTGTGGGGCCCACAAAGTTTCGAGATATTTTGACCAAATATAGACGTTTTTGGTGAAAAAATAATTTTGGACCAATAGGAGGGTAACACGTGTCACCCCGCCACTTGTCTTGACTTGGATGAGATATTTTGAAGACAAGTGGACAAGTGGGTCTCACACACACTTGTCCACACACTTGCCCTACACTTGTCATCATCCAAACCCTTGGATACATATTATATACATTGAAGTCTTGCAAGACTTGTCTTCCACACTTAGCATTATATCACAAATATATCTCTCACCTTGAAGAACTCTCGGCCAAGCCTCCTGAAGACCAAAAGTTCCCAAAATCTTTCAAGCTTAGTTCATAATACAATATTAAGGTCCCTAACCAAGTAATTAGCCAAGATAAACCACCACTAACCTCAAATTGCATTTTGGGCCGTGGCTAGGGGTTGAGATTTGAGGGTTTTTCGTTGACTTTTTGGTGTTGGAACGTGAAGGGAAGTTGATCAAAAGCTCATAGGGGTCATGTATATGTGATTGAAACTTGGAGAAGTGAAGCAAAACGAAAACTGCGGGCCAAAGACGGGTGGACTGTTTTGGGGCGTTTTGGGCACAAATAAAGGTAAAAATTCTTCCTTCTCTTGAAGTAATTGGATATTACATGTTGTTATAATGTATAGATGAGCTTGTGCTAAAACTAATGAAGAATAGAAAGCGTTTGAACCATTTTTGGGGCTAAAATCGTGAATGGACAAATTTGGTGATTATCGGATTTCGTTGGTTATTGTCGTTATTAACGTCACCTATTGCCTATTATAATGGATGTAATATTGTTGTTAATAAGTTGTTATAACTTATATGGAAGTATTGGAATTCAAATTAGATTAAAAAGATTAAGGAAAGGGTAATTGGATTGTAGTTGTTGGCCGAGATTTGCCTAAAACTGTGGGGTATCGTTATGCAGTTTTGATGGATTGTTTTGTGGTATAAAACTGCTGGAAAATTAGCCACCAAAATGTATGTTTAATGTGGATAAATGGATAATGAAAGTCCTAAAGAATAAGGGTGTTAAAGGCTTCACATTGTACCCTTAATGTTGTTTATTTATGGACTATTATTGTGGACTGTTTTAATATGATTGTGGGGCAGAATTTTACACGTCAAGTTAGGTGTTTAATCCCCTTTGGTTAACTGTTGGTTATGCCCTTAAAGATGTGGCTTGTTGGTTGTTGAATTCGGACCTTGGAAAAGGTGGAAAAGTACGTAGAAACAAAGGAAGTGCTGTCCAATTTTCCGTAGAATAAGAGACCCTTAGTTGGTATTAATCTACCTTAGAAATCTTGGTATTGATAAACATGTTATTGTGTTTATAGGTTGAAGTACTTGAGATGTATCCTAGATTGTAGAGTTGGTTAGTCGCCAAAGAGGTATGTGAACTATCATTTTTCCTTCTAGCATGATTCCTTGATTTAAAGTGAGTGGATTCTACTCCTTAATGATCTATTCCTTGATTGTACTTGGATTTCCTAATATAGAAGTTGTTCTATATACTTCATTGATTGTACTTTGGATGTTTAAAATGGAAGTTGTTATAATCCATTCTCGTGATAGTATTTGAGTTTATAAAAATGGAGATTTTTATATCTATTTCCTTTGTAGTACTTTGGGCTTTAAAAGTGAAAGTGGTTTTACTTATAGTACTTTGGGTTTCAAAAAGAGAAAGTTGTTTCTATTTCATTAAAAGTACTTAGAGTCTTAAAAAGGAAGTTGTTCCTAATCTCTTAAATAGTACTTGAGTTTAAAAGTGTAGTAATTTGATTTTAACGGATACAAGTGCCTTAGTTTTCCAAAACCTAAAGTTTGTTATAATGGTTTTATGGGAAGTTAGTTATAACGGCTTTAGGGGAAGTTAAAAGAGTGGTTTACTTGATTGTTTAAAAGAGGATAAATGACTTGATTTAAAGAGAAGTAACTTGATTTAAAGGTATGAGTTACTTGGGATTTGAAAGTAGAAGTTACATGATTTCAAAATCTTAAATTGAGTTTCTAAAGGTGTAACTTGATTTGAAAGGAAGGCATGGTATTGTCTTGAGGTTTTTGGTAGAAAGGAAGGCATGGTGTTGTCTTGAGGTTTATTGTAGAAAGAAAGGCATGGTATTGTCTTAGTTTATTATTTTGTATCTGATGTGTTGGTACCTTGGTTTTATTCCTTGACAGTATTTGTGTATATTTGCTCCATGAATGGGCTTCCATGATGCGAGTAGAGATACTCATGCGGGTATATTTACCTATGCGGGTTCGATTCCCATGAATAATAACCACGGACAAGATCTGTGATGCGAGTAGAGATACTCATGCGGGTATAAATACCTATGCAGGTTCGATTCCTATGCGGGTTTGATTCCCATGAATAATCCACGGACAAGATCCGTGATGCGAGTAGAGATACTCATGCGTGTGTAATTACCTATGCGGGTTCGATTCCCATGAAATAGATACATATTGATTTTTGGGCATGTGTCCCTGTCTTTGATGTGACTCTCATTACTCTCATATTTGCAAGGTGTAATTGTACTGTTATTTTGATTATCACACTTGCCTCGCATTATATTTGGGTATGTGATCTCCTTCTGATCTTATTGTTTCACATACTTGGTACATTTCGTCTTGACCCGCTTTCTCGGGAGGCTGCGTTAAATCTGCTTGAGTTTAGATACGCAGTTTGGTGATCTGCAAGTGTAGGATCCTTGCTCAGTGTTTTTGGGATAGCTCCATTTGTTTCGGGGCTTATCATTTTGGTATAGATCTTCTTTACAAGCTTTTGTACAGTTATCGGTACGACGGGGCGTTGTCCCGTCATAGTTCTGTAAAACTCTTAGAGGTATGTATTCATATGTGCGATTGGACTCGTGTACAATGTAGTCTCTTTTGATTATATATATATGGAAGCTTTATCGGCTTTGCCTTTGCATGTTTGTTTTAAAAAAAATGATGTGTATTTAGTTCCGCGGATTACTTATGTCGTTTGGGTAGAAGGGTGCCCAGGTAGGGCACCAGTCGCGGGCCCGGAGTTCGGATCGTGATAGATTCTTTCTTTGTGGATTAAATTTATAGTTTTAAGTTTCTCGTTAATGGTGATATAGTATGAATATAAGTTGATGAAGATGAGTTATGCATGTTTGTGAGATTAAGAGAGTTATGTTATTGATTAATGGAGGTCTATGGATTAGTTTACTTGTATTATTGTGAATTAGTGATGGATATTGTTAGATGATCATGTTTTAAGGCTTAATGTGGTTGTAGAAGCCTAATTCAATTGGGGGGGGGGGGGGATCTAGGGTTTCAAATTGGAGCTTTTTATTGTTGTCCAATTGAGGGTTCAAATGTATATAGATTTCCAATTAACTTAAGGATGTGACTACTTAGTATGTGTTCTTAGTAATTGAGTATTAAAGTTTTAGTCTTGGTGGCGTGGGCTCTGGATGGATATTTAAAGTGTTGCATTATGTTGTGTTAGCCATATATTAATGGTATAATATATGTGATTTACTTTCCAAATCATCCCGGTACGATCTAACAAATTCAAAAAAATGATTGTTTACCTGAAATACTTTAGATTGCAGAATATTCAGAAGATTACACATTGAACCAGAGTTTCACTCTATTGTGTAATCCTCCATATCATTCATGCACTCATCGCCTAATAAATGACCACCAGATATGTCGTTGAGTGTTTGCGCTAATTTTTCGTTTGATTTGACTTTGTAATCCTTAGGTTTACATATCATAGGAAGTTGTACCTTAATAGGTAAAAGACTCATCGGGAATTGACATAGGATGTAAGTTTCCCCATTATTCTAATTTAATAATAAATCCGATGATAAAGTAATGAAATTGCGCTCGAGTAAAAACTCCACTAATAGTCTTCCAATAGGGAAAGTCTCTTCTGATTTAATAGTAGATTCGAATGGAAACTCCTTATTTGGATTGTAGATTCGCAGTGATTGATTTCGCACTTCCTTCTCCAATTTTTCGATTAAAGTCCTGATTATTACTACATGAATAGTATTATTATATGTTTTTGTTGGCAGTGAGTAAAGTTTTGATTCAGAGTCAGCGTATAGGCCGAAAAAAATGATTTCCCGTTCAGAAATATGAAGCTCTTGCTCAAACTGGAAATTGTGTGAATAGTGGAAGAACAATCCATTCAGATTAGAGATGTGGCATGAGAAGGCAGAAGTTCGATGTAATGAAAGTGAAGGACCCACGACAATGACAGAACGTCCTGAATAATCGACTCGTTTGCCAAGCAGAGTCTCATGAAATCTTCCCTCTTTGTCTTAAAGCTATAAAGACTAGACTTTATATCGCATTGCAGACAAAAATTCGACGTACTTTCCAATCACAAAACCCCATTTTTTTTTTGGCGTCCACTATTCTATTCCCGATCTTTTGAAGGTCAACTTTTTGACTATTTGCTTAAATAGCATTTTTTGGTGTCTAAAAGCCCGTCATTTGAACATTATTTATTGCTAGACTTTGATTATCACGAGGCGTAGATGAAGGGCAAGGCTATCATCGAGGCTTGATCGTGTAGCGCCCCTGTTTAGTTCAAATGTAGGCTATGGTTTAGTCTTTTGAGATATGATAGAAGTGCGTAATTAGTTATAAATATTGAGGGGTATTGGGTGTGTTTGGGGATCCCACTCAGCCAGTTGTGATAAAAGTTTGAGTGGATATCAGTGTTGAACTGTGTTGATGGGTGATTTGGGAATCATCCTTGGGTTGGTTTCAACTGTTGCTTATTGGGATTTTTGCCATATATGGGCTTGTTGACGTATTTGCTATTGCTTGTTTTCTCATCACACATGCTTCCGATATGATATCTTGATTCTGACTTAGATTATATAAACGTGTTGTTGAATCGTGAAAGCATGTGACATGTCATCTCTATACTTGATTGTATCTCGTTATATCATGATATCTTATCGTTTATTATCATTTGCATTCATACACTCATTATTTTATGATATTGGTATGGATATGTTGTGGGTCCAAGAGGCTGGAAATGTAATAATACTATGAGATTATGGCACATTGATATGATATTAGTACGAGGGGAGTGGAGTTACATGCCTGCAATATGATAAGGCTTGACAATGATTCTTGGGCTCTATTTAGATTCGTGTATGGAATTATGACTGGATAGGAGCAGTATATGGACTTCGCAGGTCCCCCATAGGTGTACGAGTCATAATATAACCTTGACATAATGTATACCAGGTTGAGAAATGTACTTTGCATATGCATTGCATTCATATCATACATACTTATGTCTTTTCATTGATAAACTATTATTGGACTTGTAATTGAAGTAGTTGTTGATAACTTGACTGGATCCTGGAATTGAAAGGGTTATACATGCTACTTGATACTTGAATCATTGTTGCACTCTATGAACATTATTTAAGCTATGTGATTACTTGGATTATTGAACTGTTAGTATAGGATTACTTGGTGTCAACTTGGTATTTATCTTTGATTATATATCTTCCATCATTGTCGGCCTATGATGTATATAGGGGTACATTGTGTATTCATGCTACACTTGTTGCATTCTTTTGGATGTAGATTTAGTACCTTCCACCTCCGCAGCACCACGTGGCTAAGTTCGAGTAATAGATCTCCAACATTCAGGGTGAAGATGCTATCTCCAGC
Organism: Przewalskia tangutica; assembly: GCA_029844215.1. Lineage (NCBI taxonomy): Eukaryota > Viridiplantae > Streptophyta > Magnoliopsida > Solanales > Solanaceae > Przewalskia > Przewalskia tangutica. The sequence continues at coordinate 84,377,625 of CM056735.1, read as the reverse complement.
ATACCCTTGAGTGTTTTATCTATTTCAGTCTTTTGTTGCATTTGAGAGACATTGATAGACTTTCTTAGACTATTTATGTTGGGTTTGGCCTGCGTGCCTATTCAGACTTGTATCATATTATTAGAGCTCTTATATTTACAGACTAGATTTTTAGTGTATCAGACTTATTTCTTCTTCCATATTTATATTATGAGATAGCTTATGTATTATTTACTATATTCTACTTTTATTTATATCATATTTTGTGAACGATAAAGAGTGGTTCGCCTACCGGTGAGATTATGTATGTGCCACCATGATTCCTGAAATGGGTCGTGATAGGTCTGGAGCTGGATTCTAGATCAGTATCTGTACAACAGTGCAACAAGTGTAGTATGAGGACAACACTAATAGTCATAGGCATCATACGCCTACAACAAAGCAAACATGCATAAACAGTATAAGAATTGACATCCTACACAAGTAAAAACCAGCATTTATATCACAGTTAGGAACACGTTCAAATTCGTTACGATTCATAAACTTAATCCTTCCTTCTCAAGTTTGCCCAAAAATTCATTTTTCAATAAACCACTTAAAATCAAGTCTTAATCACAATTAGACATAATGATTTAACCTTTTCGTATTTACAAGTCCTAAGCTTAAGTATTTTCATCAATCCAGTTACAAATAAGCCATGTAGTCACGTAATCAATAAGAATGGGGTGGATGCAGATAATATGCAATACAACTAGCCAATACTATGCTCAGGACTTTGTCATGAAGTCATCACCCATGAGAGACTCGCGGAGTTCATATACTACTCACTACCATCCGACATATATCCCACAGACATGGTTGAGCATCATCTCATATTTCACATATCAATCACATCATAGCACCCGGAATTATTTCCATTCGGGTTGCGAAATACCAATCTTACCTATTTTTTGTTCTCATCTGACCATACCATACCTCAATCATAATATATCTCAATAGAAATGTATGTATGAATGAATGGACATGCATAATATCATATGCTAACTATATCAATTGTTACGGAAAGATAATTATTTGCCATATCATCTCATTTATGCATATCAATTTCAAGAATAATAATTTTCTCATGGAATTATCAAGATGTAAAGTTATGAATAGGAATCTGAATCAAAATTTACAAATAAAGTATCAAACATGGCTAACATAGGCCACATAACAAACAACCAAATGAAACCCAAGTGGATTTATGCCCGAAGGCTCACATGAATATCGCGCGACAATAATTATACTATGTATACACGCCTCCAATTAGAGTCTAAAAGGGTAAGCCATAACCTACCTCGAAGATCAAGCACGTTTCATGAACCTCTAGCCAATGCCTTTCCTTTTTGTTAACTTCAATTCGATCTCAATCTATCATTAACGCGTTTTAGATGAGTAAGGGTTCTAACAATACTCATATTGCTATATTTTCCCTAAAACCCAATATAAACCTAAAATGTTCAAACCCGAACCCCAAAGGCAAAACTAGAATTTTATTTTAAAAACATCTTATTCATAACATAAATAGTCAAGAACCTAAAAAAAATCATGCAATTCTAATCACATTTGAAGCTTCAATTCATGAAAATTCCTTTCCCCTATGGTTGAAAACCCCCAAATTCTAGCCTAAAACATGATTTTTAATTGCTAAATAAAGGAAGGAATTAATGAAAAATGAAAAAAGAAAAATGAAAGATTTACGGTTAAAATCTTACCCTCAAGCGTTGACAAGGAAACCCTCTTGAAATCCCCCAAAACCAAGCTCCAATACTCCCAAAATTAAGTTATGAAATAATGAATTTGAAGTGGAGAATAACCCTTAACTCTGCCCTGCTATAGCGCATGTGCAGAAAAGGAATCACATGTACGATGCTGCTCCTACAGAAAAGTCCTCGCATGTGCGAGATTTCATTAACTGTGCCCCCGCGCAAATGCGGGAAATAGATCGTATTTGCGATTGTGCATGTGTGATTATCCTCTATGCTCCCATCATTGCACCTGCAGCCCATCTTGCGCAGGTGCAGCTCAATTGCGCATAGGTGTGAGGCACTAGAACCAGAAACCCAAAATTACTTAAAACTTCAACCCGACCCTCGAAACTCATTCACGACCTGATATACACAAACTAAACATGCTACTTGAGTGTAATCGACGCTACGAACTTGCTCGCATGATCAAAACATCAATCTGACATCATTAACACACATTTTTCTATAAAATTCTCTTAACTTTCTCAAATTTTAAACTTAGACAACCAAGTATCCAGAACACGTCTGAATTCCTCGACTAACTCATAAATGACATTTCAGACCTAATGAAATAGACAAAACTCAAATACGGACACATTTACTCAAAAGCTAACTTCTAGTCAAACCCTTTTCATTTCAAAACTCAAGAAACTTCTAACTTAGGATTATCCTTTCAGGACGAACCCAATTTACCTCTGGAAATGACCCATCCCTCTCCACAAGCCATAACTACTAAAATAGGACTATAGAAAGGCTAATTTAAGAAATATAGGTCAGAAAGAGCTAGCCAACCAAATGGATTGTTACATCATATACCAATCAAACAATCGCTCGTCCTCGAGCAACAAAGAAAGGATTGGGATAAAGTACTTGGATTGTCGAATAACTGAGAATATCTACTCCGCATATCCCTCAGAGTCTCCTAAGTGGCCTCCTCGACCTGGCGGTGCTTCTATTGCACCTTCACTAAAGCGATGTCTTTGGACCTTAACTTCCTAACATTGAGTCCCATTGAATGATGTAGGACCCATTAAAATGGTATTTCTTCAACTGTAAGCTTATATACAACATTATTTCTTGAGACCTTGCTAGAACACTTGAAATAATAGTCATTACGGTGTTCCATCCTAGTAGATAAGGCTTTTACCGAAGCAGTCCTATTTCTTCTGCTAGTCTCGTAATAATCTATAGCATTATAAGGAGAAAGAGAGACAAAAGATGGAATATGAACAGACATCAGCTGAAATACTTTGGTGAGGAGAGTCCCATAAGACAGTGAGTGGCCTTTCTAGACATCCGTAGAAACCTTCTCAGTAAAAGTCACTGTCCATCAACTCCATAAGAGTGATATCAAGAGAAAAAGTTGCATCATGATGCTCTTCGCGAGGAACTAGAGTTCTTATGACAAAAGAAAAGAGCAAATTATGATAAGCAGTCATACGTTTCTTAAGAACTTAGGCATCTATGGACCTGGCAGGGTTGTTTAGAAAACATTATTAAGATGTCCAAGGATGTCATGAGGTCGGGGAGTGCATGCCTTTAATTATTTTGGGAAGAAACAAATTCAGCACAAGGAATTTGCAACAAAGCACCTAGTCTGTGCATATTGAACTCAATAGCATTTCCTCCCACCAAACTTTTTACAAAACCAACAGAGATAGAGCAATGTGCAAAGAATTCAACTAATTATTTATGAGAGAAGTTAACATTTTAATTAGTAAATAGAACTCCCCAAGCTTGCTCAGTGACCTTTCAGCCCAACTCAATCATTCACGGATCAAATAAAGAAGAAAATATTTTACCTTTCTTAACCCGTCTCTTGAAGAAGTGGTTCATTTGAGTCGTTGGGGTTTCCTTCTTTTTACCTTTATAAGATGGCATTTTTCCTTTGGCTTTTGTTACTGGCTATGCACTATTTTTACCTTTTTGGCATGTGCTGGTTTTGTTTCAATAGAGCGAGTGACCTTCATTTTTTCCTATTTTAAAGGATGATAAGGGCACCAATCACAAGAACTCTCTAAGTCAGAGGTTGTAGTAGTGTTTTTGACAGTGGAGGCATCAAATGAATTTTCAACACTAACGCTCAATTGGAAATGTTTTTGACATCGGACCCAAGTGATTCGGTTAAGAAGTTTCTACATTATACCTTTTGCAATGTAATTAAATTGGAAGGTAGAATTTCTCCCATCTCAGAATTGGAGTTTGGGTTACCATTGACAGTAGCTCTAGAATCATCCTCACGAGCCAAATCAATTTCTAAAGCTTGAAAACTTTCCTAGTCAACTGATGCCCTAGGTTTTTCCTTCTAGCAAACCGTGGGTTTTGTTTTTCGTCGGGTTTTTTAGGGTGGTTTGGATTTAGAAGGTTATGGACAGGTTGGTTTGGGTTGGTGTCAAACCCCAACCTTTGAGTGTGTGGGCGGAACCTAGTGCATTAATGGCCCGAGCATACCATTTCTAAATCCTGACATAAACATATAAGAATATGGGCCGATAGTTGTATCGTTACCTGAATATAATAAACTGTGAACAGAGACAATCCAAATGTATATACATAACAAAGGCTGACAAGGCTATTATGGATATAAATAGACCGTCAGAATGACCGACAATGCCATACAAAAACTCAAATATACAAGCCTCTAAACATAACATGGAGTAACATACGGTCTGAACAGGGCCCCGCCATACCTAAAATGAATGTATACATGAGTATTATAACCTACCAACACACTATAGTGGCTTCGGAGGAATGGAGTGTGATAACCAACTGCTGGATCAGGCCATCTATTGGGGAGGAGCATTTGTCCATCTATCAGCACCTACATGCATGAAATACAGTGCCCCGAACAAAGGGACGTCAGTACGAAAGAATGTACTTAATATGTAAGGCAAGTAACATAAATAAGTGTGGATAATATACATAGAGATAAGAAAGACAACATCACTACAAGAAAAAGTTTTCTGAGAGCGATTCACGTGTGTAAATGCAATCATCACATCTTTTACTAAATTTATGTCTTTTCTTGACATTCATGTGACGGTTTTTTTAAGTGTCACAAAATTATGACATTTGTGTGACGGTTTTTTTAAGTGTCACAAAATTATGACATTTGTGTGACGGTTTTTTTAAGTGTCATAAAATTATGACATTTGTGTGACGGTTTATTTTAGTGTCATTTATTTATAACGTTTGTGTGACGGATTTGTGAAATATCACATAAATAAGTGACCTGTGTTTTAAATTGACTAAAATGACGCGTTTGACAAATAAAAATGACACAATTTTTATTAATTATTTAACACTTTTTTAATTCAAATCAAGACCTACACGATTTTTCTTTCTTTTTTAAAATCGTTTTTAATAAAAACAAACTAAACGTTATCGTTTTAATATTTTAAAAAGTAAAAGATAAAAAAATCTGTAATAACATCACATTTTACATTAAGCACTAAATATTTCTTAAATACTATATTATTACATGAGTATTTTTATCTTTATAATTTATAGTTGTGCACAACAACTTTTAATAATAAATTATTTTAAACCACAACCCATGAATAAAATAAAATACTAAAACTACCCAAGACTTCAAAAAACCACCTAAATCCCTCACCCAAACCCAACTCCCAGATGTTACGATATAGTACGGGTATTAAAAAAGGCTCTCAATTTTGGGCGAAATTGTGACGCTACAGTGACGTTGCCGGAAAATTCAATTTTCCGGTCGACTCAGGCAACTTCCGGCGAACACCCATATACCAAAAGACTCGTCTCGTCCAGATCTTCCAATCTATATCAATTTCGACACTCGATTATGTCATTATCTTAGTCGATTTTACGATCAAAGCTCAGTTCGAAACGCGGGTTCAGTGTTGTTGCTTTTTCCGGCGGCCTGAGGTGGTGTCTACGGGAGTGGGTAATACCACTGTGACCACCATCATCTCCCCGTCATTTACATACCATCCCTGTGCCTCGACATTTCTCCAAAAGCCACGACTCCCAGATCGATTGAAACCGAAACCTTAGGCGCCGTTGGCCAATTTTCGGCGACCTGTGATGAAATTGACGGTCGTGATTGGTATCACTACACTCACCTTCATCTGCTCTACATTTCTCTACCACTCCCATCCTGCAATTTTTACCACAAAACTAGTTGGACGAAAATACCCCTACACTATTGTTGAAAGCTTGTTGTATTTTTTGGTGGGTGATGTAATCGATGAGCATTGGGAGACCTCCGACAGAGGTCGTTCAGGGCTATAACACCACATTTCCACCATTAATCAACAACCAACAACTCAATTCTCAATCTCAAATCGCTTCTAAAGCTACATGTGATTTTCTGCAATCTGATTGTGCAATTACAGTGGAACAGCCTCCCAAAACTCTCGTACAACACCCAGAAAATGTGTGGGCTTTGAAATCGAATAATCTGGTTGATTGTGTCACTGCTAGTTCGCAAATATATTCTGTCAAGCCTTGATCACCTCCGGTTGCATTAAAACAGGTACAATACTTACACGGGGAACCTACATTCGTGTTTGTAGAATCTGAAATTGATGTATTGATTGAGCGACAAGATTTGAAACTAGTTGTAATTGGTAAGCTCAGTCATGGCATGCCTAACATCGATTTTTTGAGAACTGAAATACCAAAACAATATAATTGTAACAGTAAATCCAATCGATAAAACCAAAGACAAAGCTAAAAACACCATATCAAACCCCAAACAATATTTCACTATATCTAATTCAAAACAGCCTAACCAATTTGTTGTTTTAGATTGTGATGTAGCAGGGATTGTTTTGGCCAATGATGCAGCTGCGAAAGAGGACAATTTTCGTGATATTGCTACTGCTTTGCCTAATAATGTAATTGTTGGTAATAGGGGATGTAGCTACTGCAGCTGAAGTTGACATTAATGTTGCAATGTGATGTTTGTGTTAACACTCTAGTTAGAATATGCAGCTGACGGTGGAGCTTCCTTTAATTGGAACCCTTTGCAGATAGTGAAGTCGCGACCTGTGCAGGCCGCCAGTATTCCTGGGATATTGGGAATGTTTCAAATAGTATGTATTTATGATCCTAGATTTGCTGCATTTTTTTATTCATTATTTGCAACATAAATAAATAAAAAGTATTGAGGTGAGGCCTAGTATCAGATCAATCTATTTTTGATAGGTAATGTGTAACACATAGAACTACCAGAAAAAAGGGAATGGTAACCAATATAGTGGTGCCATTACAAGTTATCTAATGAGCAAAGAAAGTCTAAATCTATTGTTCTTTTCCTTCCAAATGGCTCACCAAGTAGCAGCTAAGATAAGCTTAAGATAGTTGTGAAGTTCCCGTTCATTATCGTTCCTTCTAAAGGTGATGTATCTGCAACTATTTAGAGGAGAAATGTGGTGCAATGTTGATTTGTAACTGTTTGACTGAACTCAGTTGCTTTATTTATGCTTTTGTACTCATTCTTCTAATTTGATGTCCTTTGTTGTTCTTGATATATTGTTTGATTGTTATATCTTTTTTTCTTCTTATTTGACTTCCGTTAGCACGTATGTATTATCAGAGGCGGAACCTTTTCGTTTTGTTTTTTAAATAAAAGTTTTTATCTTTGTAATTCTCTGGCTATGTTCGGAACTACATATGTCGAACTCTTGAGAAGTTTTTTTTAAAAAACCTACAATCTGTTGAAAGTAAAAATATCTATATAGGCGATACCAATTAGTGGAGATTAAGTTTTAATCAAATTTGTATATTTACTTAGGTCCGTGCTAAGAGTCTTTTAGCCTTGTTAGAGGTTTATATGTTTGTAAGAAATGTACAGAACTTCTATTGGCCAGAGTAACTAATTTTTAGTAACATTGTACTAGTATGGACTTAAATGGAGTGATATGGACAGTGAGGATTCATATAGCCGAACCGAACTTGCTTGAGATTGAGGCATAATGTTCTTAGTTGTTTGTTTGTGATTAATATGATTTGTGTATGTCAATATCTCATACAACTGAATTCTAGTGTGTAATATAATATGCATTATAATGGCACTTGTGCAGAGTAAGAGCTCTAAATATACCTCTTGTTTTTCCTAATCATATGAATAGAATTAGTTAATTAAGCAACACGTAATTTTACCACTACACAAGCATATGATTTGATTTAACCTATGATTTTGTGGGATATCATCTTCTCTTTAAGTCGGTGTTGAATAGTTATTTAAACATTCTTCAGAATTGAACTGTCATTTCCTCCGAAGGTTTTCTTTGCCAAATGAAGTATTGTAAGTTTCTAAATTCTGAATATCGATTGTGTTGCCTCCAATAGACTGTTGGAACTTGGAACCACCACTGTGTATCCTCTTAAAACTGCTGCTATTAGTTTTGCCATAATATTTGTACATTTTCTTTTAATTGATAGTTGAATCTGAGATAGACGGATCTTACAACTTAAGAGTGGTTTCTCCAACCCTTGTAGCTGCTGAAAATGAAGAAGCAAAGGTCGTCTTGACCTTGTTTATGAAGAAACAGGGTTTAAGCAACGCTCTTGCAGCAAGAACTATCAGCAGATCAGAATCTTTTATCAATCACCTTGGCTCTCGGCTCCATTACATTCCTGAGGCTCGCTACCAGAGTGCAGTTTAAGTCGATTTATTCCCTGTTTTTTCCCCCTCTTTCTTTGCTTGTACATCTATGAATGTGTTGGCTCCATAAATTTTTGTTTGTCTAAATGTAAAATACTAAATTTTTAATGATGATTGTCGAATACATTATCTGTTAAAAATTTAGTATTTTACTCTTCAGAATCTGATATATTATTTTGAATTGCTCCTGATATTTCCTTATTTGCTCTGCAGTATTTAGAAAGAAGAGAATGTGAATATGATAGCAAAACCTTGGTGGACTTCTTCACTGTAAGTCGATAATCTTATGAAGTTTAGTAAAGGTCTAGAAAGCTGTTTGTTATAACTTGAAATGTGGAATTTGATAAACACTACTACAAAAGGGAAAAAGACATACTTTGTGTACTTAACATAGAATTGCCCACTTGGCTAACTGAAAAATATTTCCTTCTTTCTATTTCAGGAAGAAGACTCCTTACATCCTGCCTTAACTGGAGTCATAGTGTAGTTCTTTAGCTGATCACATATTTGTATATCTTGCTAATTTCCCTCTTTAGCTGCTCTCATAGTGTAATTGATTCATATTGCAGGTTTACATCCACTCATGACAAAGAAAATAATAAGTATTATTTTGATCATGAGTGGGTTGAAGGAGATGATGGTCATGGAAATATTTGAAGAGTTCGTGTTCGTATTGCATAGGAGATGGAATTTAACAATGTTTTAGTCTTGTATTAAGCACTTTATTAACGCTTTGAATGGCATTGTACAACAGATTCTAGCTATTTAAATGTATATTTTGGGTGTTATTTAAATTCTTAGTCCATTTCATTGTTATAATTTTAATTTGCAATATTGAAATTAAATTCCAAAAAAAAATTCCGCCAAATTTAATTTTCCCGCTATATTAAAATAAATTATTAATTTAATTGATTTTTAAAAAAAAAAATTGAATCTAAATTTAAATTGTGTGACGGGTAAAAACCGTCACATGTAGTGTGACCTTTGTGTAACAGGTAAAAACCGTCATCTGTTTGTGACATTTGTGTGACGGGTAAAAACCGTCTCATATCGTGTGACGGTTCCAGAACCGTCATTTGTTTGTGATTAGTGGCAAAGATGACACTTACAGGAACCGTCATCTTAGGGGTCAGATGACGGTTTTTACCCGTCACCGTAGGATATTTTTCTTGTAGTGCATGTGACTTTGAATGCCTTTGGAGCTACTGATATGCATACTTTTGTAAAAAAATGTATATATATATATGTGTGTAAGCCTCACTATGGGTTAATAACATCATCAAGTCTCTCTCTAGGGCTATATAACATGCCCAACTACAGTGGTGTGCATATATAAGTGTCGTATCCGGTCGACTATAGCACAACTTGATGTTAGAAAAAATATATATATATATATATATATAATACATTAATGTCCTCAAGAGAACATCATGAGCATGGTCAGAGTGGCATAAGATCGTTATCATCTGACTATCGATATGTAAATATGTATTAAGCTATTATGAAACCAACAAAGAGTACAGAATAACACATAACAAGGGATATCACAATAATGCAGAAATGTATTCCCGACAAGGGACATGTAAGGTCTATAAAACATTTCAAAATAGGAATGAGTACACTTCTATGTTGAACGATAGTGTCGCTAGAAATTTATTCATTTTCTATTGTATTCTTCTAAGATCGTGCCAAGAAAGAAAAAGGTAAGACTTATATACCTCATCGTTTGGCCAATCATTAGCTCATAATACCTCGCACGCTCTTCGAATGACAACCTACGTAATAGAGATGATTCGAGTCAATTTTAGATTAATTAATAAAAGATAGATTTATTTCCATATTTCACTGAATGCTTAAGGCACGTAGATCTTCCTTACTCTTTAATAATGGCAACTTAATGTGTAAACCACATGTTTTACTCTTTCTAGCTTCCTATTATTATTTATCAACTACTAATAAGATTCCATACTTACACCAAGCATAAATTCAATCAGAATAGCCCAACACAAGTTAACAACAATAAGAACAACTTCTATATGTTTTCTAGCCATTTCTTCTTTTAGCTTGTCATTTCATTATCAATATCAACACTTAGATAAACACAACAACATCATCTATATAATAACTAAGGTTCCTTTTATAATTTCCAACCACAACAAGTTATAATTGTAGTCTCAAATAGTCCAATAACAAGACAACCATATCTCTTTCTCATATCAAGTTCTAGCTCATGATTTTCATCCATACAACTTATCCAACATGTGATTAACCTTAAGAACAATTAAGAAAGTAATTTACTTACCTTATACAATAACCATAAGCTTCAATCCAAGCATTTCATGGATCACAACAACCCTCACTTGCACTACAACATCATATGAGTGATATTCTTCAACTTAGCTAGCTTTTAGTGTTTGAAATTTGATGTAATCACTTTGAGTTCACCTTTAATCTCTTAGGGACGGTTAAGGGACCTTATGAGGGGGTAAGGACTTAATTCGGTTGATAAATGAGAGGAAATGAAGATTATGGCTAGGGATGACAAATGGGGCAGGGCGGGGTAGGACCGGTCAAACGTTAAACGGGACAGGGCAGGGCGGGACAGGTCAAAACACATTTTTAGAAAATTCTAAATAGGGCAGGGCAGTTCATAGGGCAAAACTTTCTTTGTGCAAACTTAAAAATATAATCTGTTACGCTGGGTTGTACTTATTAGAATTGGATAATTTTATAGAGTTGTACATCTTTATGTTACGATCATATTGTGACTTTACGGGGATTAATCCGACTTACGGTTTGAAAGTTATCACTATTTAAAGTTTCTACCTCATATCAACCGAAATCTGAAAGGGCAGAATGTATAACGTAAAAACTGTACAAATCGGTAAAGAATCTGAAAGTTTGTGTTGAATAAAAGTCATAGTTTTCTCTGTTCTCGACATTTTGATACTTTATGGGGATTAATCCGACTTACGGATAAAAAATTATGATTGTTTTAAGATTGTGTCTTGTTTTATAAAAATTCTGGTGAGACAGTTTTTTATAGGGTTGTTCTTGTGTGAAATTGTACTAGTTACACTAAGTACTTCAAGAGTAAACTTGGGATAGTGTTACATCTCTGTGTTACCTTCAACTCGGCGTAAGAAATACCTTATTTGGGGTTACGGTTTGAGAGTTGTAACTCTTACATGTGAAAAGTGCGAAAGGTTGAAAGAAATGAATAACATTTAAAAAATAAACTCAGTTCATAAATTACTTAATATTAATAAATTATGACAATAGACTTATTGTTCATCAATTTAAAAAAAAAGTTAACAAAATAAATACTAAGTTGAAAGTGAAAAATGAAAAATAACATAAATAGGGCAGGGTTTAACGGGACAGGGTAGGGCATGGCAAATTTTAAAAAAATATTAAACGGGGCAGGTCAGGGCGGGTTAATATTTTAGTAGGTCATGACTTGCCCTGTCCTAACCCGCCCCATTGCCACCCCTAATTAGGGCGAAGTCATATATTTTTAAGTCAGCCACCGTCTTGGTTTCACAATCCAAATGTTTCACAATCCATGAAATGTACTGTGAAAGAACTCCCTCAAATCTCAGCCACTGGACTAGTTTGGCAACCACCCTATTTCACGATCCGTTTTCCATTTCACAGGCTGTGAAATGGGGCCATCTTTCCAACTTTTTGACGAACTTATGAAACCATGCATAGAGTTCTGTTTTTTGGTTGCCCAAGAAAGCAAACAAGTACCAAAAAATGAGCCATACCTGAGGTGATTTTCCTGTCGACTAAGAAACATGCATAATCTACATCAGCATACCCTACTAGATCAAAATTGCATCGTTTCGAATGCCATTAGTGTTGGAAAATATATATGTAGAAGATATTTTCTTATTTTTTATATAATGTGGGCTCAACTAGTGTTATGTCATGGGTACTAAGACATGAGAAATCAATATCTGTCTCAGCTGCGGTCGACTCGCCTCACCGGTGAATGACACTATGCATTCTCGTCTTTATGTGTTCTTTTCACTTTCATCATTGCCCAAATATTCCGTTTTACTTGCCAGGAGGCCTCCAAATTGACGGATAAATCCTTCATTGCCCAAAGTGTAGTATCATGTTCGAATCAGTGAATTTATCAAGTGTAATAATCTATTTCTCATCAAGATGTGTCATTTTCTTCTTTTAAAGAGCAGCCCACAACATACTTAGAATTTCCAAATATGGCAAATATTCTTTAGTGTAACAACTCATCGTAAAGTTCCAAATAGGCAGGAACCATTTCCCAAGGATAACATCATTAGAGAGAAGCAACTGAGCATAATAAAGTAGCTTAGTCATAAATATACAGCAGCTGTTTTGTCAAGGAATGCAACAGAATGCACCAGCCAGCCTTCTTGGAAGGCAATAAACATTTCTCATTAAGTGTGGCATCTGTTTTTAATGATGAAGTGTAGCAACTGAATGAATGTAGTAACCTCCTTTTGGAATATAACCTTTTGGAATATAACATTTCAAACCAGCAGCTAAATGTGGTAGTAAAACATTCCCAACAGGGGTGTAAATGGCCAAGATTGCAACAGATGTTTGCGGCGAACACAACAGCACAATAAATGGCTCAAGAGTGCACTAATCAGCCCAAATATTGCAGAAACTAGCAGTCTCAGAATCAACAGCCAAAAGGAAACAAACCCATAGCATGAACTATTGAAAGATGACATGTATCCAAAATCTTAAGGTGCAACAATAGTTCAAAGTGAAGAAAACCAAAGTACAGGGGATGTTCTTATGGCAGTCCTCCTTAAGTGGAACAATAACTCAAGGTCTTAAAGTGTACCAACAAATTCTTCTAAGGATGTAACAGTAGCTCTATGAGGCAATGACAAACAGCAGCAAAACAACCTTATATGCAACCACTTGTTCTATCTCAAAGAACATGACAATAACATCACCAAGATGTGTCTATTAACATAGAATGGTAGCAACAAACTGTCCTCAAAGTGGCACTGAAAGTGCAAATACTTTGGTGGAGGCCTATAAAGGATGATGTAATCACAAGGGTAGCCTAACAATAGCTCAGGTTATAGTAACAACTCTCATCTCATAAACACAAAAAACAACCCAACATCTTAGCTCCAAACAAGTGGATATCAATCTACAGCCAATAACAAAGGAGACAGTCATGTGTCTCGGCCTCTTAAGTGCAACAGTTGAAGTTGGGAACTCCCTAAGTCATGCAAAGGAAAAGAGGTGAAGCATAAGTATTCTGAAATTAGCAATTTAAACAAGGTAATATATGACAGAAAGCACATTTTAGGAAGATAAAGGCACTACTTCAGCTAGTTTAAACTAAACAGGTCAACTACCCAAGTTCTTAACATATGGGAATCATCTAATCTGAACAGGGCTGAATGACACAACAGAAGTTACTGTCAACACATTCGAACCAAATAAGACCTTAAGAGTCAACATATATATCCTGCAAACAAGTATGACTTAATCTTTAACAGTTCCTTCACACTACAACATAATTCCAATTGGCACAAGTAACATACACATTAGTTAGAAACAAGCTATTCCTTAACTTATATAGAGACTAAATGACATAAAATAGGCATTCTCAATAGGCATTAACTTTAAACAGGCAACACATATACTGACTAGACTCATAAGCTATCATTCAGGTCATGGTAACAACTTAAGCAAGACACCTATTCATCTTTAAAGGCATTCAATCGGTTTGTTTAGTTAATCAATTTCAAATTGATATATCATATACTATTCCTAAATCATAGAAGACATATGAATAGATCAAATAAATATGTATCTAAATTTATAAAACTACTAAAACTCTGTCACTACTTAATACGAGATTTCAGACATGTCAAAGACCAAACTATTAAAACTTAACTATTTCAAGACAATGATTATTGAAGCAGAAACAAACATATCATTTAATGACATATATCCTAATCTTTACTGAACAAGTACTAGGCTAGTATACACATGAATCGAACATAGTATGTTAGGTATTAGCAATCAACCAGAGGAATTAGCAAACATCATAAGGTATTCGATTAACCAATATCTTAATCCTTCTCAACAGGTACTTAATTAACAACATATCATCATATAATACTAAACATGAATCAAATAACACCAGCAAAGGTAATTCAAAACATTGTTAATTAACTAAAAAAACAAAACAAAACCGACACACTTAACATGCTTGGGCACTAAACACGACAACTACATTATCACTTAATCAATCAACGAGAACGCAGAAAGCGACAAAAGGAAAACTGAGAGAAACTTGAGTTTACCTTCTCCGGACAGCGAACGGAGGCGTCGTCTCGAGTCGTCGAGTCCACTCGGAGGTGTTTTTTTACTCTTAGTCCGAATTAGAAAGTAGTAGCTAGTCTTTAACATAATATATTGTTCCCTTAGAAAAAGCCACAACATCTCTAAACGTTCACACCTTTTACCGCATAAACAGAAACATTCTGATTTTTCCAATCACTTTAAAGCAGTAAAATTGGGATTTTGTTCTGGGCTTTGAGGGACGCAGAATTTTCGATGATTTTTGAACTCTTCGAAGTAGTAAAACCTGAATTTTGTTCTTGGCTTTTAAGACCAGATTTTCAATCCCCCCCCCCCCCCCAAAAAAATACCCCCCTGCAACGAACAAAGATAGGTTTGAAATTCAAATTAAAGTGACCAAATCTCTGATTCTTTGGACGATTTTTTGGGGAATAAGGGTATGGGAATGTCAGGGGAGTGGGTGAGGTTAGGAAGGGACGATGGGATCATTGGGAATGAACGTTGGGGATGAAAATGGTGTGCGGCGTAGGCTTTTGAAAGAGAAAAGCTTGGTTCATTTTTTTTTGGAAGAGATCGTTTGGTTTGAGAATTAAAATAACGAGAGTTGGGCTGCGGTTTTTGGCATTTATTTATGGGGGTTTGGATAGTAATTTAGGTGTATTTTATTTTAGTAAAAGGAAAATAGGTTGGGATCTAATATGACAGATAATAATCGGAGGGGAAGGACAAAATTTGGTGTCAACAATTAGTGCAATCTATCTCTCAGGAAATCTGATCCACCATAAACGCACTAAACATATTGAGTTAGATATCCATTTTGTTTATGAAAAAGTGGCACGCGGATAAGTGCGAGTGTTACATGTCCGACGCATCATCTCAAAAAAAATAGGGGCAAAGCCCGTTTGAAGTGGAGAAGGCAAATATCTTCACGAAAGGGCTTCTGCTGATATTATTTGAAGAATTTAGGGACAGTCTCAACATTTGCCGCCCTCCAGCTTCGACTGCGGGGGAGTGTTAGAATATTATTCATTAATATTAATAATATTGTGTCAATGTAGTATCATATTATATATGGTAGGTAGTAAAATAATAAATTAGGAATATTATGTTAAGGATTATTAGGGATTGATTAAGAAGACATTACGCAAGAGTTACAGTGCAATATGTGTTAATTTGAAGTGTTTTGGTTATGTTTGTGGACTGTTAAAGCTATAATACTTGTTTAAGAATATGTATTTAGTTTATAGAGAGCATGATTAGTTATTTTATTATATGGTGTTGGTTACAGGGAAATGGAGCAGAATATGGTAGACCTACTCGAGAAATCCAATTGAGGCTCTCGAAAAACAATGGGCCTAAGCATAAATGATCTATGTATGCATCAGGACCTATACTTACCCGAAGGTTTCAAGGTGCCAAAGTTTGAACTCTTCAACGGGATAGGGAATCCCAAGGATCATCAGCATATTGCAACCAACTGGTCGGGATCAAGTGCAATCAGCCTTTAATCATGAGGTTGTTTAGCCAAAGCCTCACGGGAGAAGCATCAGAATGGTTCACAACCTAAGACATATGCCGTTGACACACCTGGGAAGACATGACATGGGATTTCATGGAACGATTCCACTTTAGTGTCGAAATCGTATCTGGCCGTTACTACTTAGAAAAGGTCAAGAAAAAATAAACCAAGAACTATCACGAGTACGATAGTAGATGAAGTGTCACGACCCGACCCCGGGCCCGCGACTGGTGCCCTACATGGGCACCCTTACAGATATACATCAGAGAATAGTAGCGGAACATACATACATAAACTTAACAAGAATTAAATAATAGGCTAGCCGATAAGGCTACCTTCCTGGATACATATAATCATGTAAAACCAAAAGCAGTTATCTCTTTTTTTTTCTTTACACAACCCAATCCACAAGATATGACTACAGACCTCTAAGAGTTTGGACAAATACTATGACGGGACAAGGCCCCGCCGTACCCCTGAATATACATAACCATGATGACAAGCTCCGGAACATTGGAGCCGTCTCAAATGCTGAACCAGGATCCTAAGCCCGCGGATCCACAACTGTGTACCTAAACCTGCGGACATGAGCGCGGCCGAAAGTCGATCAGTAGAATATGGAGCGGAAAATAAGTCTGATAAACAAATCATAACTGTACAAAAGAATGACAGGGGCAAGTATAAAAAGGGTAAATACCAGATCCTACCGTGTCATTACCATCTCATGAACTTAATCATACCTTATTATCTTTTCCCATTTTTCAATAAGAGTTATAGTCAAATGCTTACGTACATACTTAGGAAAAAGCATCAAGTTCATTACCATATAACTTACTTACCTTTCATAACATAAATCCGGCCCTTTTTATGGAGGGACGCCTATACTGCCCGGCCCAATCTGGGACGCGATAAAGTCTCATAAGTCTGCCCATAAAGGTATATTGCCCGGCCCAATCTGGGACGCGATAAAGTCTCATAAGTCTGCCCATAAAGGTATACTGCCGGCCCAATCTGGGACGCGATAAAGTCTCAAAAGTCTGCCCATAAATGTATACTGCCCGGCCTAATCTGGGACGCGATAAAGTCACATAAGTCTGCCCATAAAGGCATACTGCATAAAAATAGGAAGCTTATGATCAACTTAGGGTCACCTTCCCATAGTATCATTTAGCAATCCTACTCCTGGGACTATTTCACCCGCATAGGTCCTGTGGACCCGCAATGAGGTAACTTCCTCGCATAGGCTGCATCCGCCCGCATAGGTCGTGTGGACCCGCATGAGGTATTCCTCGCATAGGACTATTTCACCCGCACAGGACTATTTCACCTGCTTAGGCCCTACGGGCCCGCAATGAGCAAATACGTCATGCTCGCATCATGGGTAGCAAATCCATGGAGAGGTATAATGTCTTGGGGGTTTACCCCGTATTTATATTCATAACACTAGCACCAAAGGCTATCATACATAACATAAGCACCACCGGCTTATCATACATAACATAAGCGCTACCGGCTTATCATACATAACATAAGCGCTACCGGCTTATCATACATAACATAAGCACTACCGGCTTATCATACATAACATAAGCAAGTTAAGAAATCCCCTAACTTCTTATGAACCTTATTTATAAACACCCTCATTTTAGTTTACTTAAGGCACTGACAAGTCATTATAACATCCGGGAATTTAACCCAAAGTACTACGTACTTCTATTCTTTTAAAATGACTCTTTTTCATATAAAACTTCCCAGATACTAATAACCGTAGTATCAAGTCATGTCTTCTTTTCAAAACAAGTCACAATACCTTTTAGAACTATATTTACAGGCTTCAAAATCAAGTGACTTCTTTCCTTAAAACCTTAAGCAATTGGTACCTTTAAAACAATTTGCCCTTCTTTATTTCAAGTCATTTCTTTGCTTACGTTACTGGAGAAAACCATTCTTTTAATCTTCCATAAAGTTGTTATAACCAACTTCCCATAAAGCCGTTATAACTCTTTATGTCTTAGACAAATTCATTCCTTTTATAACCAAGAAACTTATACTTTCAAATCAAATTACATAGCTTTCAAAATACTTCAAGTCTCTTAACTTTTAAGAAAACAAGTTTCTTAACTTAGAATATCAAGAAGTCAATACTTTCCAACTCAAGTATCCTATACTTTTAAAATCAAGTCATTTCTTCCTTTAAGAATCAAGTCTCATAACTTGAAAAATAAAGTCTCTTAACCTTTTAAGAATTCATAGTTCATAGTCTTAACACTTCATAACGTAACTCTTTAAGTTAAGTAACATATGCCTTATGTGTATGAGTAGGTTATACTTGTTTATAACGATCTTATTAAAGCAGCCATGATCTAGAAAATGTAATAAAATTTTGTCTTATCTTAGCTTCTATGCAGATGGAGAATTCTACTCATTTTAATTTAATTGATTGTCGATACATTTTCCTTTATTAACGTTGCAATGGCTTGTTCGATACTTAGTCTCATTTGTGCCATAAATTAGCCAAGTCAACTTGGCTCCAAATACCTCCTAACGACTCTTACCAACATCCCCCATAAGACTTGGTAAGAACTTAGGATAACTTAGACATAACCATTACATAAAGTAAATCAACATACATACCTCTTAACTTCTAAGAGTAGAAGGAAACATGAAATAATACCACATGTATATTCCATACATAGAATCATGTCAAAAGAAGGAAGAGGTTCACATACCTCGCGACGATTATCGACAAGTAGCAAAATGCTCCAAAGTACTACAACCTTAATAGTTATTCCACCATTCAAGTAGAATATGCTATACTTAGCACTTCAACCTATAATGGCCATAATACGTCCATTAACCTCTAGCTTCAAACGTAGAATATTCCAAGTGCAAAGTCACTAAATTCTACGGAAAATCGGACAACACTTCCTTTGTTTCTACATACTTTTCCACTTTTTTCAAGGCCCGAATTCAATAACCAAACGCCACATTTAAGGCTCAAACAAATCAGCTAACCAAAGAGGATTACACGCCTTAAAAGGACGTGTAAAATTCTGCCCCACAATTAATACGCAACTGTCCAAAAATTAAGGCAATTCTCGGCTACAATCCATGGCTACAACAATGTCAATTTCCGTTCGATTCCTTTTCAATCCAAGTTATTATTCCAACATGTTATATACATAATAACAATTACAACAACTAAATTCCTTTCTTCCTTAACATGCGACGATTATAACTACCGTCCAAATTAATTACAACATTAAGGGCTAACTTGTCCATTTTCGGATTTGAGCTTCTAAAATTCCATAACACTTATCAATCTTCATAACATATATCACATGCTCATTTCTAACTTATCATAACATGGAATCTTCAATTACAATAGTAAGACGAAGATTATTACCTCATTTAGCCCAAATATAATCCAAGATTACAAGTCGATCCTTAGCAACTCTAGCTCCTCTTTTCGACGTTCCAATCCACTCCAAGCAACCCTTAGAAGCTTATGAAGAACTCCTCTTCAAGTTCCATCTTCAAAGTTGAAGAACACCTTAGGGTTTCGCCTTGCGACTAACGTAAAAACGTCGTTTTTCCGGGATCTTTCTATTGAGATATCCTTACAATACCCCTAGGAACCTTGGGTTTAAGTCTTGTGAATATTGGACAACAATTGAAAAATTTTTGTGTTCTTTTTAGCTCAAACCCGAGAGCTCAACCATAAGAACAACTAGTTCTTGCAAATTTTTCTAAGTGTTAGAACTAGTCTTGCTACTTAGGATGATATACTACCTTCAATGGCCAAGATTAGAACACTTGTTAGGGTTGGATGGAAAAGATCAAGCCAAGTGGCCCTTGGACTTAGTCAACAATATCAAGCTCTTTAATTAGCAAGACTTGGTCATCTATACATTGGTCAAATGACCATTTTGCCCTTGGCATAATTCGAACAAGCCCGTGTGGGGGTGACATTACACCGTAGTTAGTCGGGCTTAGGGGACGTCTGAAAGGATTTAAGTCTTAAATTTTGGAATGATGGGTTGACGGAATGTTTCGGACGGGTTTTAATCAACTTTGAGGCGGTTTATCTCCCGTTACATTGAGAGTTCTGATCGGTGTATTTTATATACACTTTTTGAGTCATTTTTAATTAGTATTTTACTCATTTTATTTATGTTTAGTATAGTATTAGGGTCGTTTTCCTTTCTTTTGTGTCACAGCGGTCATAAATGGAGAAATGGCGAAAAGAAGATGAAATGAGCATAAATGAGATGGAATTGCACACAAAAGGGCCAAGAAATAAAGTCTAAGAAGTTAGGGAATTATAGAGGAGTTCGACGAAGTGCAGGCGAAAAAGAACAACGAGGCGGAAAACGCGACGTCACCGGGCGCGGTTCAAGCGGCGGCCAGACGCAAAGTCTTGAAAGTCCCGAGTTGCTAATTTTGGTAGCCTGGCTGATCTGCCGCATGGCGCCTTGGGATTTATGAAGTCTGGGCCGAATTTGACATGTTTGAGAATCCTAAAGGGATTATTTTTCCGACCTCCAGGGATAACTTTTCCTACCTAAAGGGATAACTTTTCCTACCTTAAAACCCTTACCTAAAAGGATTCTAATAATTTTTCCTACTTACAAATCCTTAACCCTTCACCTAAAGGATTCTTTGGCTATAAATACTCTACATCATTAGAAGAATTATTCATTCTCCATTCCACCATTCACCACTCTACATCCACCCTTCCATCAATCCATCTTGTAAATATTCCACAACACAACCCTTGGATGCTAGAAGGCTTGAAGACTCATTCTTAGTAATTTTCTTTTCTTTTCTTTTTTTTATTTCAGTTTTTGTATGATGAACTTTGAATTAGTTCTTGTCATGTCAATAGCTAGGAACTAATTCTTTTATAGGGCTTTTCATGTTGATTCACTAGAAACTTATGTTATGAATTAATGCATGTCTATGGTTATTATTCTTCTTTGAGAGATTTATCCAATAATTGTTTTGAATGCTTGGTAATTAATTGACAACTAATTATCCTTATATGATTTCTAATCAAACTTCGAAAGGAGGAGGTTGTGAATATGCTGTAAGTTGGGTAGACATATTTGGGTTGGGGATGAAAATACCTCAATTATTTATGTAGCGTTAATGAGAGGCTTAACAACACAATTTTGCGCGTAGTGCGTGACGGTTAACTAGGTTTTTGTTCTTAATCCTCCTATAGAGTTATCCTTATCACCGAAAGGTAGGTAAGGTGCAATCTGGTCGTGGCACGGAAGTGCCGAGACTTTGCGAGGTTTCAGTGGCCATGTACTGAGGCAGAGTTTTTGGCGGAAAACTGAGGAAAATCAGATATTTTTCTTTTAAAAAGGCCATGGGAGGGTGACAAGTGTCTCCCCCATCTGATTTTTGCATGTACTATTTATTGACCAAGTCTTGAAGACTTGGTCATTCTTCAAGCTCTTCTCTCTCTCTAAATTAGAAGCTCTTCCTTCTCTCTAGAAAATCAAGAGGAAATCAAGGATTGAGAAAAATCTGAAAAGTGTGGCAAGAAGGAAACTTATTTGCAAGCTTGTAGGAGTCATTGTGGTGGTGTTTTTGGAAAGGAGGCTAGCAAATTTGTTGGATTAATTTGGCTAAGCTCTAAGGTAACAATTCTTTCCCTTGTTGCTAGTTTTTGGTGTTGCATGTGAAGAAGAAAGAACTTGTAGTTGAAAATATTGCTCTTAGATAAATTACATGTAAGAAATATGGTTTGGATATGAAAGGATTGGATAAGAAGGTTATGTAAGCATGTTGTAGCCAAAATACTACCTTAAACTTGTTAAGTTAATTGTTATACATTGTGGGGCAGGATTTTACACATCCAAGTTTAGGTGTGTAATCCCCGTTGAATTGATTGGATTGTTGGGCCTTAAAAGTGGCGTTTGGATGTTGAATTCGGCCTTGAAAAATGTGTCAAAGTATGTAGAAACAAAGGAAATGCTGCCCGATTCTCCATAGAATTTAGTGACTTTGCACTTGGAATATTCTACGTTGTAGCTTGAGGTTAATAAACGTATTATGGTCATTATAGGTTGACGTACTACGTGCGGTATTTTGGACTTAGCAAGTGGATTCAGCCGAGGAGGTATGTGATTCTTCCTATTCGCTTGAGCATGATTATTTGTGAAATATATAGTGCGGTTGACGCGCGTGTGTTAAAGTAGTTTGATTTCCCTTTTTGTGCTTTGACTTGATATGAAGTGTAAAGGGCTTGATTGTGTTGAAAAATGGTAAAACCTTATTTGTTGTAATGGGTACTTAGTTGTTAAAGAATAAGCCCTCTTGGTCTTATAAATGCTTATAGTTGTATTTGGTTGGTTTTAAACATAAAGTGTTATAATAGCTTTATGAGAAGTTAGTTATAACGACTTTATGAAAACGAAGAAATGGTTTTATTATTGGCTTTAAAATGGTAACTTGACATTTGTTTTAAAAAGATGTGAGACTTGATCTTTCCCCGTTATGGGATTTGGTTTAAAAGTAAGAGACTTGAGAATTTGAAGTTTTGAAACTTATACTAGTTCGAGAAGTGATTTGATATAGAAAAAGAAGGCAGGGCATTTTCTTGAGTTGGTTTAAAAGGAAGACATGGTATTGTCTTGGTTTATTTGAAAAGGAAGTATGAAAATTGATTTTGGTTTACTTCAAATAATAGTTACTCTAGTTTGTTTCCACGGGTGTTAGTAGCATGTGACTTTTGTGAAAAAGAAATGGACTTTTTAAAGAAATAAAGTAAGTAGTACCTTGGGGTTAAAAACCTAGATTTTTTGGCATAGAATGAAAATACCTTGAGTGTGAATAACTTGCCTATGTATGCTTGTGATAGTCTTGGTGTACAAGTATTGTATCCTTATGCTACCGCGCCTCTCGATGGAGGGCCGGTCATGTTATTCTCGATCATGTTGGACATACTGACACGTTGGGTGGCCCACGGGTATGCTTCCACGGTAAGTGTTATCTTGTTATTTTGTTTGGACATACTGACACGTTGGGGGGCCCACGGGTATGCTTCCACGGTAAGTGTTATCTTGTTATTCCTTGGGACATACTGACACGCTGGGGGCCCACGGGTATGCTTCCACTAGGAGTGGTATCTTGTTAATTTGTTTGGACATACTGACACGTTGGGTGGCCCACGGGTATGCTTCCACGGTGAATGTTATCTTGTTATTTCCTTGGGACATCTTGCACGCATTTGGGGGCCCACGGGTATGCTTCCACTATGAGTGTTATCTTGTTATTTCCTTTGGACATACTGACACGATGGATGGTCCACGGGTATGCGTCCAGTAGGATGGTTCCATGGCCATGCTTATACCGAGGTAAGATGTCGGGGCATGCGGCCATTGTGCGGGTTAAATTCCTGGGTTATAATTGAGTGATGACTTTACGGGCGTGAGGCCCTGACTTGACATGACTGCTAATATATATTGTGTACCGTAGTTTGGTTATCACACATGTCTCCTGTTTTATATAGACTGTTATGATTTCATTTCTGATATTTTGATTTCACATACTGTACTGTTATCGACCTCGCCGGGAGGCTGCGTTCATCTGCGTGAGTTGAGGTACATAGCTTGCTGATCCACACTCTTAGGATCACTGTTCAGTTCTCGAAAAGCTCCATTTCTCCGGAGGCTTGCTTTTTTGGTACGGTTCCCTGAAGTTGTAGACTTTTGTATATTCAGGGGTATGGTGGGGCCCTGTCCCACCACAATTGTTATTCCTAGAGGTCTGTGGTCACGTTTGTGGTTTGGGCTGTAAGAACAAGTTGTACTGTTTACTTTTGAATAAGTTTAATCTATGAAAGGCGGCCTTGTCGGCTAGCCAGTGATGTTCACTATCTTCAGGTTTATGTGTTATGTATGTTCCGCTGCTATTCTCTGATGTATACCTGACGGGGTGCCCCGGTAGGGCACCAGTTGCGGCCCCGGGGTCGGGTCGTGACAAAAGTGGTATCAGAGCAGTTAGTCCTCGGAAAGTGTCTACAGACCGTGTCTAGTAGAGTCTTGATTATCGGTGTGTTGTGCACCACACCTATAATCAGGAGGCTGCAGGATATTTAGGATTGGTTTTCATTCTTCTCACTCTGAGATCGTGCCTTATTGCTGTGTTATAAGTTGGACTCCGCGTATTCTTTTTTATACGATTATGCCTCGCGCAAGGCAACCAGAGCCCATAAGGGCAAGCGGCCGAGAAGAGCCGCTAGTAGGGCCTTGAGAGGTTCACGAGGCATAGGCCCGATCTTTACGAGGTGGCGTTTGGACGGCGAGTTCCACGACGTCGCCCGGCCATCGAGTTGAGCGGCGGCGGCCTCGAGTCCGCGGTACACGAGCCTCGATTACCGGCTGGAAGCGAGAGGATATGGGCTCTGAGAGATGGCCCGATTATTAGCGAGATAGTGGCAAGCGAAGAGAGGCGAGAGGCAGCGATTCCGGTTGTACCGTAGTTCACCCAGTCGATAGCTTGAGACTTGGGACTTTTGAGTCGCGACCCACGAGTTCTATGGGTCGAGGATCGAGGATGATCTCATGAGTTTATCAAGCGATTCGTGGATCATGAGTGACAAGGCCTCGGAGACAGAGTCGGTAGTTTTGGGTTCACATCGACTGCGTGATCTGCAATGATCGGGTTTTGATTCATGGGAGGCATCGGGGGCATGTACCTCCAGCTGGTTGGGACGAGTTCACAGAGGCATTTCTTGCACACTTCTTGCCTTCGCAGGTGAGGAGAGCTCGGGCAGATAGATTTTTGATATTGAGGCAGAATGGGCGGACGGTCCGGGAGTACAACGTAGAGTTTGACTCGTTGGCTCTGTATTGTCACGACCCGACCCCGGATCCGTGACCGGTGCCTTAACCCGGGCACCCTTGTGACACAACATCAGAGAAAACCAGCGGAATATAAACTCACAATAAACAACCATAATGATATAAAATAGTCTAGCCCAAAATGGTTACCCCAAAAGTACATAAAACCGAACAGTTACATCCTTAAACAAACCAAGTTATGACAAGACTACAGGCCTCTAAGAAGGAGTAAGACTATGACGGGACAGGGCCCCGTCATGCCCCTGAATGTACAAAACATCAACAACACCAGGGAGAACCCTACCAAAAGTCGAGCCTCCGAAGAAATGGAGCTCCTGACACCTGAGTAAAAGATCCTAGGAATGAGGATCTACCACCTGCTTTCCCTTACCTGCGGCATGAGCGGCCAGAAGAAGTCGGTACCTGACGTGCAGTATGTAAATCGGAAAATCGTAGTAATATCATAAGTCCAAAATACACTGAAGTTATAGATAAAAATCAAATTATGTTGCACTGTGCCTTACTAACAATGAGAGTAACAAGTATAAGTATAATACTGCATAAAAATAGGAGGCTCATGATCAAAACAGGATCTCTCGCCCGTAGTATCATTAAGCAATCCTACTCCTGGGACTGTTTCACCCGCATGGATCATGTGGATCCGCATAAGGCCATCCGCCTCGCATGAGACTATTTCACGCGTGTGACTATTTCACCCGCATGGATCCCGTGGACCCGCATGAGATTATTTCACCCGTGGGACTATTTCACCGCGTGGACCCGATGGGCCGCATGGACCAGTGGGCGGCGTAATCTGGCGCGCGCTCGCGTCATGGGTAGCAAATCCATGGAATACGCGATAATAACAATGATAATACATAAATCAGCACACCCGGCTAGTATACATAACATAAGCGCTACCGGCTTATCAGAATACTCAGTGATAACAATAATAATACATAAATCAGCACAACCGGCTAGTATACATAACATAAGCGCTACCGGCTTATCATAACATAAACAAGATAAGAAATCTTCTAACTTCTTATGAACATTATTAATATAAATCCTCTCATTTTAGCTCATTAAGGCACTACATGTCTTTTTAAGAGAAATCCGGGAATTTAACCCAAGTATCACATACCGTAAACCTTTTTCGAAATGACTCTTTTTTTATATAAACTTCCAAGATACTAATACCCATAGTATCATGTCACAACCACTTTCAAAACAAGTCACAATTTTCCATTTAAAACCTTAGGCCATTTATGCCTTAAAACAATTTACCTTCCACAAATTAAACTCATTTTCCCCTTGCTTATTTTATGTAAAGTAAACCCTTCTTTATTTACCTTCTTCCCAAACTAATATAACCAACTTCCCATAAAGCCGTTATATTAACATTTTACGTTAGTCAAACACATTTCCCTATGTCCAAGGGACTTATACCTTTAAAACGAAACAAGTATCATATACTTCAAAACAAGTGAAGATTATCAAATCTTGTACGTATACCGTACTACATAGATACAACTACTCATGCTCAAGAGATAAGAAAACTCTACATACCTCTTCGGTCAATCCACTTGTTAATTCCAACTATCGCACGTAATACATCAACCTATAATGACCATAATACGTTTATTAACTTCTAGTTTCAAAGTAGAATATTTCCAAGTTCAAGGTTACTAATTCCTATGGAAAATTGGGCAGCATTTCCTTTGTTTCTACTCACTTTGCCACCTTTTCAAAGGCCGATTTTTAACACTCAAACGCCACATTTAAGGCCCAACATCCAAACCAACACAAAGGGGATTACACACCTAAACTTGGGTGTGTAAAATTCTGCCCCATAAGTTATAACAATTAATCTTAACAAGTTTAAGGTAATTTTTAGGCTACCACATGCTCACATAACCTCTTTAGCCAAATCCTTCAAACCCAAACCACATTTCTTGCATGCAATGACTCTAAGAGCATAATTTACTATCACAAGTTCTTTCTTCTTAACATGCAACACTAAAAACTAATTCTAAAGGAAGAATCATTACCTTAGAGCTTTAGCCAAATTTTTCCAACAACTTGCTAGCTTCCTTTCCAAGAATACCACCACAACAACCTTCACAAGCTAGCCACAAGCATCCTTCTTGCCTTTACTTTTCAGATTTTTCCTAAGGCTAGAATATCTCTTGGAAATTTAGAGAGAAGGAGGAACTTGAAATTTTAAGAGAGAAGGAAGAGCTTTTGTCTAAGAGAGAGATGAAAGATGGCCAAGTCTTCAAGACTTGGTCAATATAATGCAAAATCGGATGGGGACACTTGTCACCCTCCCATGGCCTTTTTCAAAGAAAAGATCAGATTTTCCTAAGTTTTTCCGCGATTTCGCCTCGGCGCGGCCCTGCGATCGGCGCGCGGCTGAAACTCCTGCCGCCTTCTTAGGACTTTCCAGCGCCGCTTCCCGGCGCGACAAACTCTGCCGCGCCTTAGGACTTTCCGCGCCGCTTCCGGTCGCGGCCACGACTCAGCGCGCGCACGCAGCCACGACCGCGGTCGGACGAACCACGGGGTATAACATTCTCCCCCCCCTTAGAAACATTCGTCCCGAATGTTCCTTCTAGGCTTACTCGAATCACAAATCGACGTAGACGCTCTTAACTACTCCTTTGCAAATAAAGACGTTCCCCACGGCCACAACAATACTTAAGCACAATTGCTAAATCAAAACTAACAAGCAGGAAAGTGGGTTACCTGGAGGTGTAGGGAATAAGTGAGGATATTTCTTCATCATGTCATCCTCTGCTTCCCACGTCATCTCCTCTCTGTTCTCGTTCCGCCATAAGACCTTGACGGAAGCCACATCCTTTGTCCGTAATCGCCTAACCTGACGATCGAGTATCGCTATGGGACTCTCCTCATACGATAACTCCTCTGTTACCTGAACCTCATGAATCGGATGTACTCTAGATGGGTCTCCAATACATTTCCGCAATATAGACACATGAAACACTGGATGTACCGCCTCCAAATCGGACGGCAGATCTAACTCATAGGAAACCTTGCCTACCTTACGGATAATCTGATAAGGCCCGATGTACCTTGGGCTAAGTTTCCCCTTCTTCCCGAATCTCATCCCACCCTTCATGGGTGACACCTTCAGGAAAACCTAATCATGTACCTCAAACTCCAAGTGTCGACGCCGCTGATCTGCATCGACCTGCGACTGGGCTGCCAATAACCGCTCCTGGATAAGCTTCACCTTATCCACTG
Organism: Przewalskia tangutica; assembly: GCA_029844215.1. NCBI lineage: Eukaryota > Viridiplantae > Streptophyta > Magnoliopsida > Solanales > Solanaceae > Przewalskia > Przewalskia tangutica. Next base: position 84,349,239 of record CM056735.1, on the reverse strand, counting down.
CCTGCTGAACCAAGTCTGGCCCGACTAACTGAACCTATCCTACCTCGAACCAGCTTATCGGTGACCTGCACTTCCTCCCGTATAAGGCCTCATAAGGCGCCATCTGAATACTAGAATGGTAGCTGTTGTTATAAGCAAACTCCACGAGAGGTAAATGATCCTCCCAGCTACCCCTGAAATCAATAACACAAGCCCGCAGCATATCCTCAAGTGTCTGGATAGTGCGCTCGGCCTGTCCGTCGATACCGAGGGTGAAATGCGATCGAGACTCATCTGTGTTCCTAATCCCTTCTGAAAAGACCTCCAGAAGTTAGCCGAGAACTGGGCTCCTCTATCTGATATAATCGACACCGGGACTCCGTGCAGTCTCACAATCTCTCTAATATATAATCTGGCATAGTCCTCAGCTGAGAACGTCGTCCTGACTGGAAGAAAATGGGTTGATTTCGTCAGCCTGTCGACAATCACCCAAATGGAATCATGCTTCCTCTGAGTGGTAGGTAGCCCTGTAATAAAATCCATATTTATCACCTCCCACTTCCAAGTCGGAATATCAATAGCCTGCAATAGCCCACCGGGCTTTTGGTGCTCAACCTTGACCTGCTGACAATTAGGACACTGTGCAACAAAACCTGCCACGTCCCTCTTCAGGCCATCCCACCAATACACACACCTGAGGTCATGGTACATCTTAGTCGACTCCGGGTGAATATAATAACGACCGTGTGCCTCCCAAAATCTCTGTGACGAGTCTGTCCGCATCGGGAACACAATCGGCCCTCAAACCTTAGCACCCCATCAGGCGCTACCTCAAATAGACTCTTCTCTCTCTGAAGAGCGGCATCTCGATACCGCACCATAATCGGATCCTCATACTGTCGCCTCTTCACCTCCTCGACGATGGAAGACTCGGCAACCTCTCGAACCCGAACTCCATCACTATCAGAATCAAACAAACGAACCCCAAGGCTCGCTGGTAGCGAATCTCTCGGACCATATCCTTTTTCCCGGTGTACATCGGATAGACTACCCGTTGATCTGCGACTAGGGCATCGCACCTACATTGGTCTTTCTGGGTGGTATAGAATATCAACATCATAATCCTTAGCGGCTCAACCACCGTCTGCATTGCAAGTTCGGCTCCTGCGGATGAAGATATCTTTGGAGGCTCTTGTGGTCTGTGTAAATATCCACATGAACTCCATACAAATAGTGTCTCCAGATCTTCAAGGCATGAATCACTGCTGCCAACTCCAAATCATGTGTGGGATAGTTTTTCTCGTGCTTCCTAAGCTGTCGAGATGCGTAAGCTATAACTCTGCCGTCTTTGCGTCGGCACGCAAGCCCGACACCGACGATCGCAATAAACCACATATCCATCTAAGCCCTCTGGAAGAGTAAGGTGAGGCGGTCGTCAATTTCTCCTTTAGTAATGGAAACTCTCCTCACGGGCATCCGTCCATGAAATATAGTGTCTTACGAGTCGGCTAGTCAAAGCGCCGACATGGAAGCAAACTTCTCCAAACCTCCGATAATAACTCGCGAGGCCCAAAGCTGCGCACTCGGTGTAGTGGGTCAGGCCAAGTCTTGGCGCCTCGATCTTTGATGTATCAACGAATACCATCGGCCCCGATAACATGCCCTAAGAAAGCCACTGAAGCCAACCAAAACTCGCATTTCGAGAACTTGGCATACAACCGCCGGTCTCGGAGGACTCCCAATACCATCCTCAAATGATCCACATGTTCCTGCTCTGTGCGCGAATAAACCAGGATATCATCAATGAATACTATAACGAACATATCCAAGAATGGCCTGAACACCCGGTTCATCAAATCCATGAACACTGCTGGGGCGTTGGTCAACCCTAAAGACATCACCCTAAACTCATAGTGCCCATACCGGGTCCTGAATGCAGTCTTCGGGATATATGCCTCTCTAAGTCGCACCTGATGATAACCAGAACGCAGGTCTATCTTGGAAAAACATCTCGCACCCTGCAACTGGTCAAACAAATCATCAATCATGGGGAGGGGATATCTGTTCTTGATAGTTACCTTATTCAGCTGCCTGTAATCAACACACATACGCAGCGTTCCATCCTTCTTCTTTACGAACAACACTGGCGCTCCCCAGGGAGAAACATTAGGCCTGATAAAGCCTTTCTCCAGCAAATCTTTCAGCTGGTCCTTCAACTCTTTTAACTCGGCAGGTGCCATTCTGTATGGCAGAATAGATATTGGTCGAGTGTCAGGCGCCAAATCAACACTAAAAACTAATTCTAAAGGAAGAATCATTACCTTAGAGCTTTAGCCAAATTTTTCCAACAACTTGCTAGCTTCCTTTCCAAGAATACCACCACAACAACCTTCACAAACTAGCCACAAGCTTCCTTCTTGCCTTTACTTTTCGGATTTTTCCTAAGGCTAGAATATCTCTTGGAAATTTAGAGAGAAGGAGGAACTTGAAATTTTAAGAGAGAAGGAAGAGCTTTTGTCTAAGAGAGAGATGAAAGATGGTCAAGTCTTCAAGACTTGGTCAATATAATGCATGCAAAATCAGATGGGCGGACACTTGTCACCCTCCCATGGCCTTTTAAAAGAAAAGATCGATTTTCCTAAGTTTTTCCGCGATTTCCGCCTCGGCGCGCGACCTGTGATCGGGCGCGACAGCTGAAACTCTGCCGCGCCTTAGGAATTTCCGGCCGCGACCGCTTCCGGCCGCATGGCTGAAACTTCAGCGACCCGAATCTTCGGGCGCGGCCTGTCTTGGCGCCGCGGCCTACAATCACCGCGCTTGGCGTCGCGGCCCGACTGCAGCGCGCGGCTGAGGAACCCTGACCGGTCGGCACGAACCACGGGGTATAACATGTATGTACCCGCTTTAGTAGCAGACATGGAGGACAGAGTGCACCGCTATGTCACAGGGCTCGATGATTACTTAGCAGAGAGTTGCACGGGATTAGCTCTTCAGCCGGGCATGGACATTGGCCGCATGCAGGCTTATGCACTTGGGTGTGAGGAGCGTAGAGGTCGACGGAATAACCAAGATCAGCAGAAGAGGGCCAAGACAGCAGGATCCTTTGGTAACTTTCGAGGCGGACCGCCTGGCGAGCTAGTTATGCGCCTCGGCCAAGACGGAGTACTCCACCACAATCTTGGGGCGTTCGGGAGATTCGGGAGGCGGTCGAGCTCGAGTTTGAGTTTTCAGGGGAAAAGGGATATTAGTCAGATGGGGCCACCCCTACCTCGTTGTGGCCGTTGTGGTAGGCTCCACGATGAGGAGTGTCGTGCTAGTAGGGGAGTTTGATTTACATGCGGCCAGCAAGGCCATTTTGCGAGGAACTGTCCGACCAGAGATAACACGGATGTAGAGATTCAGCCTTCGGTATCAGTGGTTGGTTCATCACATTCTTTTGCTATGCGCCGTGCAGGGCAGGATCATGATTAGAACGACAAGGGGAAAGTGAAGCAATAGTTACAGGTATATCCTTAACCCTCTAATGATTAGTGGGTGTGATAAGATAGTTACATGTTAAGTGTTATGTGCGGGTAATTCTATGTAAATTGTGATTTTATAAAGCCTGGTTTGTAGAAGGGGTAAGTTTGGGGACATGGAAGTTCTGAGCCTTAGAATTCTGATAACCGTGGGAACCTTAGATACAGGGCCATTTTGAGTGAAAGATTCTACATGGGACCTTTGTCGAGGAACATAGTATACGTGGGGTATACTTGGGTGATAAGTCCATGAGTGGTGTGAAATAATAGTGGGTAGCTAAGCTAAGAAAACCACTAGGTTTTCGTGACTTGCATAGTGAGATTGTCTCGGACCGGGAACAAGAGTGTGGTACGTATTCTAGAAAGAGTTCGAGTGTGCAAGGAGGATACGACAAGTGGAAGAAGAAGCGAACAGGTGTTAAGAGGATGTAAGTGATCATTTGTGAGGGGAATACCCATAGACCACAGATGAGAACTAATAAAGTTGTTATACGCTTTAGAGGTAATTCCTCGTTGCCTGGGAGGTAGGCTTTTGCGTGGTTAGTATAGTATGGCCATATGTGGCATAATGAGTTTTATAGGTGTAGTAGTGAAGACTACACCAGCGCATGCAATTTGGAGACGTAGAAGGAACATTCAGGACGAATGTTTCTAAGGGGGGAGAATGTTACACCCCGTAGTTCAGGTCAGGCTTAGGGGGACGTACGAAAGGAATTAAGTCTTAAATTTTGGAATGATGGGTTGACGGAATGTTTCGGACGGGTTGTTAGTCAACTTTGAGGCGGTTTATGTTCCGTTACATTGAGAGTTCCTAGGTGTGTCAAATGCCTAGTATGTAGTTCGTTGAGTCTAGTTTCCAACGCCACCAACCGTTCGCCGATAGGACATCGGAGTAGAAAGTTATGGGAGTTATAAGTTCGGTCGTGATCGGACGATAAAGCAACATCGGTCGAGGCCTAGTGGCCGGATGCGAGGCGCGGCGCCGGATAAACGGAGAAAACGCTGAGGTTGCAGCGCCGCGGCGCCGGACAGCAGGGCCGCGGCGCCGGAAGTGCCGAGACTTTGCGGAGGTTTCAGCGCTGCGGCGCCAATTTGCAGGCCGCGCAGGCGGAGTTTTGGCGAAAGCGAGGAAAATCAGATTTTTTTCTTTTAAAAAGGCCATGGGAGGGTGACAAGTGTCCCCCCCATCTGATTTTTGCATGTACTATTTATTGACCAAGTCTTGAAGACTTGGTCATTCTTCAAGCTCTTCTCTCTATCTAAATTAGAAGCTCTTCCTTCTCTCTAGAAAATCAAGAGGAAATCAAGGATTGAGAAAAATCTGAAAAGTGTGGCAAGAAGGAAACTTATTTGCAAGCTTGTAGGAGTCATTGTGGTGGTGTTTTTGGAAAGGAGGCTAGCAAATTTGTTGGATTAATTTGGCTAAGCTCTAAGGTAACAATTTTTTCCCTTGTTGCTAGTTTTTGGTGTTGCATGTGAAGAAGAAAGAACTTGTAGTTGAAAATATTGCTCTTAGATAAATTGCATGTAAGAAATATGGTTTGGATATGAAAGGATTGGATAAGAAGGTTATGTAATGTCACGACCCGTTCGGGGCCGTGGTAGTGCCTAGGGCACCCAGTAGTCATACATCGAGTAACAATGGAATATAAAACAAGACAGAAACAGTTTATAAAATAAGACACGGTTTATCGAAGAAAAGCTTGCCTTTCGGCATAATATAAATAACTCAAGTTTTGCGATTCATCCCAACTGTACAATAGTACTCTGAGACCTCTAAGGAAGTAAACAACTATGGCGGGACAGGGCCGCCATACCACCTGATGCAAAACTATCTACAATACGGGAGATCATACCCAAAAGTAGAGCCTCGGAGAAGATGGAGCTCACGACACCAGCCTTGAAAGATCCTAAGGATGTGGATCTAGCACTGCTTGCTTGCCACTGCGGCATGAGCGCGGCCCGAAGGAGAGTCGATCACAACGGTACTAAGTATGCGAAAGCAAAATACTTAAATGAAAACATATCATTTAAAACCGGTTTACAAATATGTGTGAAACAACCGAAACCGCGTAGTGCCACATCACAAACAAGAGCAACAATAGGTAATCGTAATAGGTCTTGTCTAGGCTGCGAATGATCGAAAGCAGGGCCACTCGCCCCATCATCATTCGCAAGCCTAATCTGAACTCGAGTCGCATGAGCCACTCACGTGGGCGCGTGAGGTATAACCCGCATCGAGGTGCTACTCCTCGGCGTAAATCGCGGACTCATTGTCGCATGGCCACTGAGACCGCATGAGGCATAACCCGCATACTAACACGGAACTCGTAGCTCCGCATAGGCCCTCTGGACCCGCATGAGGTATTCTCGAATCATGGTCCTGCATCGCTGAGTCTACCCGCGTCGGAGGCGACTTAACCCGGTATCATCTCGAGGTGAGTGATAGTATACTAACATAACAACTTATCTTTAAACAACATAAGCACAACAAGTGGTACTCACCTATACAAACCTTACAAGATACTAACACACATAGCATCATATCATGTCTTTTTATCAAACCATCTTTATTATTCTTTTCACAATACAAGTCTGTTATAAACACATAGGCAAACTTGTTTCTTTTATAAATCTTAAGTGGTTATACTTACTTCCCATAAAGCTAGTATAACTCTTAAGCTACATTTAAAACCAATTAGTTCTCTTACATTAATATGATTCGGTAGTCTTTTGAAATGTTTTGGTTCTTTATTATTGGGCTTAAGCCGTGAGGCATTCAGTAAGTATTATTCGAGCTTAAGCGTGAGGCATTGCCGTAAGTATTATTCAGGCTTAAGTCAAAGACATTGCCGTAGTTATATTTTAAAATATCATGCTTTAGGAAGAATCACATACCTTATCATCGAAAACCACCTGCCAAGTTGAATATGTCGCGCGCAGAGAGTCAGCCTATAATAGTCACAGATATCTATTAAAGACTACTCTGAAGGTCATTCCAAACAGGGGGTTCATAATTCTACGGTAAGTCGGGCAGCACTTCCCTACCCGGTGAGCTATATAAGTCTACTGTGAAAACAGTCCTATGTAAATCTGATTTGATTATTCTTCTTTAAACCTTCTAAGTGATTAATACTTCAATTCTATTCTGTGATATACTTCTAAGTATTTATACTTATTCTTATACTATAACAATAAGTATTCTCTAATTCAAAAGAGGGTTAGGATTATTACCTCGGTAAGCCCAATAATATCCTAGAAAAAGTCGCGCCTGAGCAAGGTTTTGCTCCTAAGTTGTATGCTCCAAGGAAACCTTAGAAGTTCTTCACAACCTCTACTAAGTACTAAGGTATTTGGGCTAGGGTATTATAACGATACAAGAAGACAACTTTTCTACCAAGGGAGGGGGGGTAGATTTCGGCTAGGCTAGGGGGGTAGGCTCTCGGCCATACAACACAAGGGGAGGGAAGAGGTGTTTGGACGAAAAGCTTAAGGGAGAGGAGAGGATTTTTTTTGACTTGGAAGATAACTTTGTGGATGAATAACTCTTCATCTCTAAGGGGGTATTTATAGCTCAAGCCTTGGCCAACCAATGGCCAAGATGAAGACAAGTGCAAGGCAAGTGTAAGGCCAAGATCAAGCCAAGTGCACCCTAACTCCTACTCCACAAAACACTCCACAAAACACTCCACAAAACATGGCACAAAACAAGGCCTAAACAAGGACCCAATCGGCGAGGCCAACACCCTCTTTGGGCCTTGATCGTCCAAAGCCACCCCACTGCTTCGATGTGAGGGTGACACGTATCACCTCCGTTGGTCCAAAATGTTTCGTCTCTCGGAAAAATCCGCAAAAATAAGAAATGGCATAGCGGAATTTACTCACGAAGTGGAAGCGTTTAGTCGGAAAGCGATTCTTTTAGTGAGTTGTGTACAAAATAAAGCGTCGAAGGCTTATCTTTAAGGCAAGACTTTCGTCACGTATTCCCACGTACATACTGCGGAAATAGGTATAACATTCTCCCTCCTTAGAAACATTCGTCGAATGTTCCTTCGAGCGGTTAGCGAAGAAGCTTAAGCGATTGTAAATGCCACACACGCGGAGAGCAACACATAGGCGAAGCGATAACGAAAATTTACAAGTAGGAAAGTGAATTTACGGAGGTATGGGGAATAGGTGAGGATACTTCGCCTCATGTCCTCGCCGGCTTCCCATGTCATCTCCTCACGAGCTCGTTCCGCCACAAGACTTTGTGGAAGCCACGTCCTTCGTCCGCAGACGCCTAACGGACGATCGACTATCGCTATGGGAATCTCTCATACGATAACCGCCGGTCACTGGACATCGTCAATCGGGTGTACTAGATGGATCCGATACATCTCCTCAAAGTAGATCGTGAAAAGCGGATGCCGCCTCCGGATCGGACGGCAGATCCAACTCATGCAACCGCCTACCTGCGGACAATCTGAAGCGGCCCGATGTACCAGAAGTGAGCTTCCTTCTTCCGAATCTCATCACACCGCCATGGGTGACACGCTAGGAAAACCCAATCATGAACCTCGAACTCAAGATGTCGACGACGATGATCTGCATCGACTTACATGCGACTCACGGTGTCGATAGCCGCTCTCGGATAAGTTTCACCTTATCCAGCACTCTTTGTACCGTCTGGTCCCACTAGCTGCCTCGCCCACATCGAACCAACCTATAGGCGATCTGCACTTCTCCCATACAAGGCCTCGTAAGGCGCCATCGAATCTGGAGTGGTAGCTATTATTATATGCGAACTCAACTAGAGGCAATTGATCCTCCCAACTACCACTAAAGTCAATAACAGGGCTCGCAACATATCCTCGAAGTGCGGATAGTGCGCTCTGCTGTCCGTCATGCGTGGATGAAATGCGATGCTCGGGCTCACTGCGTCCCTAAACCCCTCTGGAAGGACCTCCGAAGTTAGCGTAACCGGGCTCCTGCATGCGATATGATCAGTAGGGACTCATGCGATCGACGATCTCTCGGATGTAAATGCGGCATAATCCTCGGTAGAAAAAGTCGTCTGACGGAAGAAAGTGGGCTGATTTCACACCGTCGACGATAACCCATATAGAATCATGTCTCCTCCGAGTGCGAGGTAATCACGTGATGAAGTCCATGTTGATTACCTCCCACTTCCAGTCGGGATCTCAATGCGTAACAAACCACGGGCCTCGGTGCTCTACCTTCCTGCGACAACACGGGCGAGCTACGAACTCGCAACGTCCTCTTCAGCCATCCCACCAATACACAGATCTAAGGTCGTGGTACATCTTGGTCGACCGGATGGATGAGTAACGCGTTGTGTGCTTCCCAAGAACCTGCTGCGAAGTCACGAAACATCCGGAACACGATGCGCCCTCAAACCTTAGCACCCCATCGGTGCTACCTCAAAGGACCGCGCCTCACGAAGAGTCGTATCACGATATCGAATCAAAGTGGATCCTCGGTGTTGCCTCTTCACCTCGCCGGCGATGGAAGACTCGGCAACCTCACGAACTCTAACCCATGCTATCGAGAATCAATCAAGCGGACACCAAGACTCGCTAATCGATGCAAATCACGAACCATGTCCTCCTCTCTAGCACATCGATAGGCTCCCATCGACCTACGACTAAGGCATACGCCTGACATTGGCCTTCGGGTGGTATAGGATATCAACATCGTAATCCTTAAGCAACTCTAACCACCGTCTCTGTCGTAAGTTCAGCTCCTCTCGTGAAGATATCTTTGGAGGCTCTTGTGGTGCGTATAAATATCCACGTGAACCCCATACAAATAGTGCCTCAGGATCTTCAAAGCGTGAATCACGGTGCCGACTCCAAATCATGGGTGGGGTAGTTCCTCCGTGTTTCTTCACCGTCGGGATGCATATGCTATAACCCGCCATGCTGCATCAATACACATCCCAACCCGATGCCCGACGCGTCACAATACGACATAACCATCTGGACCTGCGGAAGAGTAAGAACGAGGCGTCGTCGATCTCTCTTTCAAAGAATCGAAACCACGCTCACAAGCATCAGTCCATGAAACTTGCCGCTTACGAGTCGGCCTAGTCAATGGTGCGAAGATAGAAGCAAACTTCTCCACGAACCGCCGATAATAACTGCAGGCCCGAGCTGCGAACCTCTGCCGGAGTAGTAGGTCTCGGCCAAGTCTCGATGCCTCGATCTTGGCGTATCAACTCGAATGCCATCGGCCAGACAATATGCCCAAGAAACGCATGAAGTCAACCAAAACTCACATTTGGAAAACTTGGCGCATAAGCTGGTCTCGAGAAGCCGGCCACGATTCTCAAATGCTCGCATACTCCGCTCTGGCGAGAATAAACCAAGATATCATCGATGAACACTATCACAAGCGTGTCCAAAAATGGTTTGAACACTCGGTTCATCAAATCCATGAATACCGCGGAGCATTGGTCAACCCAAAAGACATGACCACGAACTCATAATGCCGTCTGGGTCGGAATGCGATCTAGGGACATCCACCTCTCGACTTCGCCGGATGATAGCGATCGCAGATCAATCTTGGAAACATCTCGCACCTGCAACCGGTCGAACAAATCATCAATCACAGGGGAGGGTATCTGTTCTTAATGGTCACCTTGTTCACCGTAATCAACACATGCGCATCGTCCGTCCTTCTTCTTCACGAACAATCTGGCGCCCGGGGAGAAACACTGGGCCTAATGAAACCGCTTCTCTAGCAAATCCCTAAGTGATCCTTCACTCTCTCAACTTCGGCGGTGCCGTTACGTATGGCGGAATGGAAATAGGCGAGTATCCGCAATATGTCAATACAAAACTCAATCTCCTCTCGGGAGGATACAGGAGGTCATCCGGGAACACGTGCGGGAACTCGTGACTACGAGGCCCGAAAATCTGGTCCGCGGCTTGATTATCAAACACCCGAACTAGATGGTAGATATACCCTTCCGCACCATCTTCCTAGCCTTGAGGTAGGAAATAAACCTACCTCGGCGATACCGTGCTCCTCCCACTCAACAATGGCTCGCCGAAGCTGGAACCGTACTACTCTCTCTGCGGTCTACATTGGCATAGCAAGAAGCTAGCCAATCCGTCCCCATAATCACGTCGAAGTCAATCATCTCCAACTCTATCAAGTCGGCTGAGGTCCGGATGTAAATAGTCACGGACAAGCTCTATATACCCGCCGAGCTACCACCGAATCACCTGGCGTAGCTACCTCGAAAGGGTCTATGGAATCGGGCTCTATCCCTATCCTACTAGCAACAAGGGAGATATATGGGATGAGTAGAACCGGATCTATCAAAGCATACACATCAAACCCGAAGCGATAAGGTACATGGCGACATCGGTGAGGCCTCACGATCTGTCGGTGGACCAAAGCATATATGCGGTTCGAGGACCGCTAGAATCGGGACGAGCCACGACCTCTGCGCGACCTGGCGACCCATGAGTACCACCGCCTCGGGGCGAGTAATCGTAGGAGATCTTTGAAGCGGCCACGAGAACTGAAGGTGGGCCTACCACAGCGCCCCGGTCGGACGATCCTCGCAAAGTGACCTGCTGGCACAAGCGTAACAAGATCCATAAGTAGTACCACACTTCCGTAATGGGATCCCGCGACGGCCACTGGGGTGGTCCCGTCGGCGATGCCTCTGCTACTCGGGCGTCCGAAGCTCTGGGGCCTGCGCCTCGAAAACTCGGTGTCTTGAGGGCGGTGCAGGAGTGCTCTGGTGGTGTGGTGCGAATCTAGGCCGCTGCGAGGCCGCCACCACGATAACCACCGAAGACCCTCGTCACGGCCTTCCTGCTGCGTCTGTCCACTCGTCGACCTCGGCGCTCGCCGCATCAAGGCGTGAGCTGCATGCGGGTAATGTCCATACGGTGGAGAAACCCGCACATGACTCGGCCATATAGTCGTCTGGCGGTGACATAGCGGTGCACCTATCCTCATCTCTGCTACCAATCTTTGGGGACATATCGAGCCAAAGAATCAAACTCGACATTGTACTCACGGCGGTCGTCCTCTCGCCTCAGCGGTAAAAATCTATCGGCCGCGCCCTCGCCATCTGTGGAGGCAAGAAGTGAGTGAGAAAGCCTCGAGAACTCATCCCAGTAGGCTGGGACGCGTGCTCTCCGGGATAACTCATGAATCAAACCAATCGATTGCGGTATCACGCGGCCTATGTGAACCAAAGATCACGGACTCGGTCTCGGCGCCCGATCACTCTCAAAATCCTCTGAATCGGCGGATGAACTCCTGCGGATCATCCTCGGCCTCGACCCATAAAACTCCGTGCTACTGACTCAAGAAATCTCGTAGCCTCAAACTATACGCCTCGGGTGTACCACGGGTGCGGCCGAGCTGGGCTGGGCCAGGCTGCCGCGTCCAATCTCTCCGTGTCGGGCCTGACTTTAGCCAAAAGGCTGGGCCATCTCCTTGTACCCTAACTCGCCAGCGGTGTGGGCGGGAGGTGTGGATGCGTGTCTGTCTTTGAATTTGCGGCGTCATAGAACTCGCCGTCTCGGTATGAAGCGGGCACGAGCCCTCGTGACTCTGGGTGTCTGCTAGCGACTCCTCGGCCTTGCCGCCTCGGGCGGGTTGCCTTACGTGGAGGCATAATCATTCAGGAAAGGAATACGTTTGAGGGGTCCAACCTATAACACGACTCTAAAGCGATCTCGAATGAGAAGAATGAAACCAATCCTAAATATCCTATAGCCTCACGATTATTGGTGTGGTGCACAACACCGATAATCAAGACTCTACTAGATCTGATGCGTAGACACTTTCAGAGGATTAAGCGCTCGATACCACTTTTGTCACGACCGTTCGGGGCGTGATCGTGCCACAGGGGCACCCAAGTAGTCATACATCGAGTAACGTGGAATATAAAACAAGGCGAAGCGATTTATAAAATAAGACACAGTTTATCGAAGAAAAGCTTGCCTTTCGGCATAATATAAATAACTCAAGTTTTGCGATTCATCCCAACTGTACAATAGTACTACAGACCTCTAGGAAGTAAACAACTATGGCGGACAGGGGCCCCGCCATACCTGTATACAAAACTATCTACAATACAGGAGATCATACCCAAAGTAGAGCCTCGGAGAAGATGGAGCTCACGACACCAACGCAAAGATCCTAAGGATGTGGATCTAGCACACCTTGCCCTTACCTGCGGCATGAACGGCCCGAAAGAGGTCGATAACAGTACTAAGTATGCGAAAGCGTAAAATACTTAAATGAAAACATATCATTTAAAACCAGTTTACAAATATGTGTGAAACAACGAGAAACGCACGTAGTGCTACATCACAAACAAGAGCAACAATAGGTAGCGTAATAGGTCTTGTCTACTGCGAATGATCGAAACAGGCCACTCGCCCCATCATCATTCTGCAAGCCTAATCTGAACTCGAGTCCGCATAGGCCACTCACGTGGGCGCGTGAGGTATAACCCGCGTCGGTAGCTACTCCTCGGCATCGTCCTGGACTCATTGTCCGCATGGCCACACAGACCGCATGAGGCATAACCCGCATACTAACACGGAACTCGTAGCTCGCATAGGCCCCACGGACCCGCGTAGGGTATTCTCGAATCATGGTCCTGGACCGCTGAGTCTACCCGCGTCGGAGGCGGCTTAACCCGGTATCATCTCAAGAGGTGAGATAGTATACTAACATAACAACTTATCTTTAAACAACATAAGCACAACAAGTGTACTCACCTATACAAGCGTTACAAGATACTAACACACATAGCATCATATCATGTCTATTTATCAAACCATCTTTATTATTCTTTTCACAATACAAGTGCATTATAAACACATAGGCAAACTTGTTTCTTTTATAAATCTTAAGTGGTTATACTTACTTCCCATAAAGCTAGTATAACTCTTAAGCTTCATTTAAAAACCAATTAGTTCTCTTACATTAATATGATTCGGTAGTCTTTTGAAATGTTTTGATTCTTTATTATTCAAAGCTTAAGTGAGGCATTCTTAGTAAGTATTATTCAGCTTAAGCGTGAGGCATTGCCGTAAGTATTATTCAGCTTAAGTCAAAGACATTGCCATAGTTATATTGTAAAATATCATGCTTTAGGAAGAATCACATACCTTCTCGTGAAAACCACTGCCAAGTTGAATATGTCGTGAGAGTCGACTATAATAGTCACGGATATCTATTAAAGACTACTCAAGGTCATTCTAAACAGGGGTTCATAATTCTACGGTAAGTCGGGCATCACTTCCTACAGGTGAGCTATATAAGTCTCATTGTGAAAGCAGGTCCTATGTAAAATCTGTTTGATTATTCTTCTTTTAAACCCTTCTAAGTGATTAATACTTCAATTCTATACGTGATATACTTCTAAGTATTTATACTTATTCTTATACTATAACAATAAGTATTCTCTAATTCAAAAGAGGTTAGGATTATTACCTCGGTAAGCCCAATAATATCCTAGAAAAGTCGCGCTGAGCAAGGTTTTGCTCTAAGTTGTATGCTCGAGAACCTTAGAAGTTCTTCACAACCTCTACTAAGTACTAAGGTATTTGGGCTAGGGTATTATTATAACGATACAAGAAGACAACTTTTCTACCAAGGGAGGGGGTAGATTTGGCTAGGCTAGGGGGTAGGCTCTCGGCCATACAACCTGAGGGGAGGAAGAGGTGTTTGGACGAAAAGCTTAAGGAGAGGAGAGGATTTTTGACTTGGAAGATAACTTTGTGGATGAATAACTCTTCATCTCTAAGGGGTATTTATAGCTCAAGCCTTGGCCAACCAATGGCCAAGATGAAGACAAGTGCAAGGCAAGTGTAAGGCCAAGATCAAGCCAAGTGCACCCTAACTCTACTCCACAAAACACTCCACAAAACACTCGCAAAACATGGCACAAAACAAGGCCTAAACAAGGACCCAATCGGCCAAGGCCAACACCCTCTTTGGGCCTTGATCGTCCAAAGCCACCCCACTTGCTTCCAATGTGAGGTGACACATGTCACCCTCCCGTTGGTCAAAATGTTTCGTCTCTCGGAAAAATCCGCAAAAATAAGAAATGGCATGGCGGAATTTACTCTGGCTGTGGAAGCGTTTAGTGGAAAACGATTCTTTTAGTGAGTTGTGTACAAAATAAAACGTCCAAGGCTTATCTTTAAGGCAAGACTTTCGTACGTATTCCCTTACGTACATACTCTGGAAATACGGGGTATAACATGTAAGCATGTTGTAGCCAAAATACTACCTTAAACTTGTTAAGTTAATTGTTATACATTGTGGGACAGGATTTTACACATCCAAGTTTAGGTGTGTAATCCCCGTTGAATTGATTGGATTGTTGGGCCTTAAAAGTGGCGTTTGGATGTTGAATTCGGCCTTGAAAAAGGTGGCAAAATATGTAGAAACAAAGAAAATGATGCCCGATTCTCCATAGAATTTAGTGACTTTGCACTTGGAATATTCTACGTTGTAGCTTGAGGTTAATAAACGTATTATGGTCATTATAGGTTGACGTACTACCTGCGGTATTTTGGACTTAGCAAGTGGATTTAGCCGAGGAGGTATGTGATTCTTCCTATTCGCTTGAGCATGATTATTTGTGAAATATATAGTGCGGTTGACGCGCGTGTGTTAAAGTAGTTTGATTTCCCTTTTTGTGCTTTGACTTGATATGAAGTGTAAAGGGCTTGATTGTGTTTAAAAATGGTAAAACCTTATTTGTTGTAATGGGTACTTAGTTGTTAAAGAATAAACCCTCTTGGTCTCATAAATGCTTATAGTTGTATTTGGTTGGTTTTAAACATAAAGTGTTATAATAGCTTTATGGGAAGTTAGTTATAACGACTTTATGAAAACGAAGAAATGGTTTTATTATTGGCTTTAAAATGGTAACTTGACATTTGTTTTAAAAAGATGTGAGACTTGATTTTTCCCCATTATGGGATTTGGTTTAAAAGGAAGAGACTTGAGAATTTGAAGTTTTGAAACTTATACTAGTTCGAGAAGTGATTTGATATAGAAAAAGAAGGCATGGCATTGTCTTGAGTTGGTTTAAAAGGAAGACATGGTATTGTCTTGGTTTATTTGAAAAGGAAGTATGGAAATTGATTTTGGTTTACTTCAAATAATAGTTACTCTAGTTTGTTTCCACGGGTGTTAGTAGCATGTGACTTTTGTGAAAAAGAAATGGACTTTTTAAAGAAATAAAGTAAGTAGTACCTTGGGGTTAAAAACCCGGATTTTTTGGCATAGAATGAAAATACCTTGAGTGTGAATAACTTGCCTATGTCTGCTTGTGATAGTCTTGGTGTACAAGTATTGTATCCTTATTCTACCGCGCCTCTCGATTGAGGGCCGGTCATGTTATTCTCGATCATGTTGGACATACTGACACATTGGGTGGCCCACGGGTATGCTTCCACGGTAAGTGTTATCTTGTTATTTTGTTTGGACATACTGACACGTTGGGTGGACCACGGGTATGCTTCCACGGTAAGTGCTATCTTGTTATTTCCTTTGGACATACTGACACGCTGGGGGGCCCACGGGTATGCTTCCACTAGGAGTGTTATCTTGTTATTTTGTTTGGACATACTGACACGTTGGGTGGCCCAC
The DNA here is from genome assembly GCA_029844215.1 of Przewalskia tangutica. Lineage (NCBI taxonomy): Eukaryota > Viridiplantae > Streptophyta > Magnoliopsida > Solanales > Solanaceae > Przewalskia > Przewalskia tangutica. The sequence goes on along the minus strand of CM056735.1, from coordinate 84,333,091 downwards.
GGGTATGCTTCCACGGTGAATGTTATCTTGTTATTTCCTTGGGACATACTGACACGCTGGGGGGCCCACGGGTATGCTTCCACTATGAGTGTTATCTTGTTATTTCCTTTGGACATACTGACACGATGGATGGTCCACGGGTATGCGTCCAGTAGGATGGTTCCATGGCCATGCTTATACCGAGGTAAGATACCGGGGCATGCGGCCATTGTGCGGGTTAAATTCCCGGGTTATAATTGAGTGATGACTTTACAGGCATGAGGCCTTGACTTGACATGACTGCTAATATATATTGTGTACCGTAGTTTGGTTATCACACATGTCTCCTGTTTTATATATACTGTTATGATTTTATTTACAGTATTTTCAGTTTCACATACTTGGTACATGTTGTACTGACCTCCTTCGGGGGGCTGCGTTCATGCCGCAGGTTGAGGTACATAGCTTGTTGATCCGCACTCTTAGGATCACTGTTCAGTTCTCGGAAAGCTCCATTTCTCCGGAGGCTTGCCTTTTTGGTACGGTTCCCTGAAGTTGTAGACTTTTGTATATTCAGGGGTATGGCGGGGCCCTGTCTCGCCACAGTTGTTATTCCTAGAGGCTTGTGGTCACGTTTGTGGTTTGGGCTGTAAGAACAAGTTGTACTGTTTACTTTTGAATAAGTTTAATCTATGAAAGGCGGCCTTGTCGGCTAGCCAATGATGTTCACTATCTTCAGGTTTATGTGTTATATATGTTTCACTGCTATTCTCTGATGTATACCGACGGTGCCGGCAGAGCACCGATTCATGCCCGGGGTCGGGTCGTGATAGACACGTGTCGCCCTTCCATTCGTCCATAAATTTTCGTAACCCTCGTGGGCCCCACAAAATGTAAAATTTCTCGGGTGGGCCCCACGTGACCAAATCCGTAAAAATAAATTTCCAAAATGTTAATAAGTTTCATACTTTTCAAATAATGCATTTTGAGAATCCAATTCTCATCAACGAACATTTTTCCTTTCCGACGTTCGGAAGATTTTCCTTCGGAAAAACAATTCTTCCTTTCGTACCAATTTCAATTCTTGTGTTCCTTACGTACATTCTCTTATTCATGTCCTGGAATTACAGGGTGTAACATGAAGGACCGAAGCTGCTCGAGTATAGTCACCGATGAGTGAGTAAGAACTGGTCTCTACTTTCATCCAATCACAAGATTCGGATTTCTATGACCGTATAATGTCTATAATCGGGAGGCCATTCTCCGAATTGGTAAAAATGGGAGAGGCGATATAGGACAACCTCAAATAAAGAAGGATTGTTATTGTAGCCAACACGGATGGCCTACAAAGCACTACCGGAGCTGTAAGGAAGAAAAAAGAGGATGTGACAAATGTTTCTCACACACCCAGCCCAAGAAGTTGAAAGAATGAAGGATCACTATCTTCATTCGACATATATCAATCACCGCCTCCGAGCAATTACATGACATTTCCATACAGTCTTGTGCCAGTATACTATGCACGACCCAACTATCAAACCGGCTCCAACCTACCAAGATCTATTGCCAAAATACCAAACACTAATACCCACTTACCAAACTCCACAACTAAACTATTAAAATCCTACACCTTCTTATCAAGTGCCCCAAAACCATCAGAATCATCGGAACCAACCACCTCCAACTACGTATGATTTGTTATGTCCGAACTTCGAGAAGAAGCCTCCGAGGATGTTTACCCCTCTTTTTGAGACTCGAACTGAATTGTTCAAGAGACTGAATCTTTCTGTGATTATCCAAGCTATCCCACCAAAACCTGCCAACCAGAAAATTCACTTATATAAAGCCAACCAGACTTGCGCATACCACTTCAGACAGAGTGAACACAGTATAGAGATTGTATTAATTTGAAACACAATATACATGATTTGATTGACAAAAGAGAAATCATCTTAGAAATGGCAGCGCCAAATATAAACACGAATCATCTTGCCAATCATGGTGCTAACCATATCCATATGATTGAACGGGAAGAAGATTGAATTGTATATAAGTCATTCAACCAGGGATCTGTCGAGAGCCTGGAATAAATAGCCGTCTCTCTTACTCTATAAGAGCGGACACAATTCAAAGTGTTAATCGTGATACTATTCGTAGCTTAGGTATCACAGGAGATAGTCTAAGCTCCAAGAAAAGAGTTTGTCATCCAAGCAGCGGTAGATCATGGAATGACAAGATCAGGGTGATGTTATACTCTCAAAGAACTAGCGCAGGGTACGCCCCGAAAAGAAGAAAACCAAAGAAGATCCATCACTGAAGGAGAGGCCGAAGATTTTGGCGCAGGATGTAGCCAAAAGAATATTCCATCATTGAACACTTAAAGAAGACGCCAGCCCAGATATCAGTAATGGCACTACTCCTGAGTTCATCACAACATCGCCAAGCCTTGATGAGAGTATTAGATGAAGCACATATCCCAGCAGGTATAAGCAATGAAATTTTGGCTGATATGGTAGGCCACGTCATTAGGGCCCACCAGATTTCCTTCACTCAAGATGAGTTGCCAAAAAAGGAATAGCCTACAACAAGGCTTTCTATATCACTATCAAATATAGGGACAGAGTCATAGCTCGAGTGCTTGTCGACAACGGGGCCTATATCAATATATGGCCCGAATCTATACTGAAGCAACTTGGTTATGATATTGGGAAAATACGCTAGAGTCGTATCAATGTAAGAGCCTTAGAGCCCAAGGCGACCCTATTTGCAAGATAGACCTCAACATCCAAATGGGGCCCGCGGAGTTCACCACTAAGTTGACAGTCATGACAATTACCACCAACTACAATATACTATTGGGCATGACTTGGATACACATGGCTGGTGCAGTACCATCATCCCTCCACCAATCATTAAAGTTTGTGTAGGAGAATCATAAAGTGGTAATTCACGGAGCGGTTAACATTCATAACTACCCTAACTACTTCATGCTAGTAATTGAGGAAATCCCCAAGGATACAGACTTCCATATGGTAGAACTCATGGGAGCCGCCCACAAAGAGGGCGACGAAGAGAGCCTTATGCCACTTGTCTACAAGATGATTATCGCAACCATGCTGTAGAATGGGTTTGAACCGGGAAAAGGTTTGGGTAGAGAGCTCTAGACTATCAAAGCACCAGTGTCAATCCCGGTTAATTGTTATCGTTTTGGCCATAGATACATCCCCGACTTTGAAGAAGCCTCTGAAGCTAATCAAAAGAAGATGGGTCATCCACGGTTATGCAAACCATTTCTGGACCGGTAGTCATAATACCCATGCACAACAGTGGAGACAAAGAAGAGGGTTGAGGGATGTTGTTCCAAGAGGAAGGGTGTGTTGTGATACTTGAGAAATGCTCTGAAGTGCCCACCATCCGCAATGATGATCCAGGCGAGCAATTGTCCAACTGGACCTTTACCCTACTCCTAGCTTCTCATTAGAGATGATGAATTTGAATTTGCTTTTAAACAAATTGGTGAAAATTAGTTGAGGCCCGAACATTCACCATTTGCATCTTTATTTTCCTCGTAATGTTGAAAAAATGGAATGACTCAATGTTGATCCGAGTCAGGACCACAATTTGTACGTTCATTATCAAATTAATGAAAGCCTTAATTTATCTGAAAATAGTCTTTTTATTTTTTAATATATTTTTATGCACTAAACATGCTTTACCTTATTTTTTAGTAATAATAAAATAACTCATAATGTCATGATATTTCGTGAGTTGAGTGATATAAAAGAAAGAGAATATGTGGAAACTGAGTTACCAGAGGATCTCATCGATGAAGAAGATCAATATGAAAATAGGCAGAAGCCTAATCTAGACAAAATTGAAGCAATCAACCTCGGGGACGAGGAGACGATTAAACAAGTCAAGATAAGTGTGCACTTGGAAGTGCCACGGAAAAAAAGAACTGATAAATCTACTAAGGAAATACGTTGACATATTTTCATGGTCATACATGGATATACCCGAGTTTAGCATAGACATAATAGCCTACAAGCTGCCCATCAATGAGGGTTTTACCCCGATCAAGTAGAAAATCCAGCAATTCAAGCTCGATTTGAGAATAAGAATCAAAGACGAGGTCGAAAAATATATCAAGTGAGTAACTCCATATTCCACATGGTTGGCCAACATCATGCCCGTACCAGAGAAAGATGGAAATATTTGGATTTGCGTGGACTATAGTGATCTTAAAAGAGCTAGTCCCAAGGATAACTTTCCACTTCTGAATATCCATATATTCATCGATAACGGCATGAAGCATGAGCTACAGTCATTTGTGGATTGCTTTGCTAGTTATCATCAGATTCTAATGAGAGAAGAAAATGTATAGAAAATAGATTTCATTACCCCCCATGGGGAGTGTACCACTATCGTGTAATGTCTTTTGTCCTCAAGAACGCCGACACAACTTATATGCGAGCAATGACCATTATTTTCCATGATATGATGAACAAATAGATAGAAATTTATGTGGACAACGTAATAATCAAGTCGCGAGAGGGTTTGAATCATATCATGCACTTGCAAAAGTTCTTCAATAGACTACATAAGTTAATATGAAGTTGAATCCGGCCAAGTACGCGTTTGGAGTGCCTGGCAGAAAATGGTTGGGATTCATAGTCAGTTGCTGGGGCACAGAACTGCACGCTTCAAAGATCAAAACCATTCAAGAATTGCCACCACTAGAAACCAAGAAGGACGTCATAAGGTTTTTGGGAAGGTTGAACTACATTGGATGCTTCATAGCGCAATATACAATTATCATGGAGCCCATCCTCAAGTTGTTGAAAAAGGATGCGCCCACCAAATAGATGGATGAGTGCCAGAATTCCTTTGACACCATCAAGAGATATCTATCTAACCTGCCAATTTTGGTCCCTCCTGGACTGGGGAGCCCATTGTTACTATATTTGTCGGTATCGGATAATACATTCGGATGCATGTTAGCGCAAGATGATGAAAATGGGAAGAAAGAGTAAGCTGTCTACACTCTCAGTAAGAAATTCATTGCTTGTGAGTCATGGTACACCTTGGTGGAGAAAACATGTTATGCTTTGACATGTGTAGCACAAAAGTTGAGACACTACTTATCGACTTACATTACTCACCTAATCTCTAAGATAAATCCTTTGAAGTACATCTTTCGTCATTCCATGCCTATAGGGAAATTGGCCAAGTGTTAAATGCTTCTAAGTGAATTTAACATCACATATGTGGTCCAGAAAGCGTTCAAGGGACATGTGTTGGCTGATTTGTTAGTAGAAAGTCTGGTCAATAAAGAGTTCAAATCACGAAAGACGTATTTCCCAGATAAGGAAGTGATAACACGAGGAAAATATAGTCGAAACCTACTCAGGATGGAGAATGTTCTTTGATGGTGCAGTCAATTATAAGGGTTCGGGAATTAGAGCAGTTTTGATCTCAGAAACGGGTCAACATTATCCAATGGCAGCAAAGCTCAATTTTCGATATACTAACAACATGGCAAAGTACGAAGCCTGAATTCTAGGTTTTCGCATGGCCATCTACATGTATATTTAAGAGTTATTGGTGATAGGAGACTCAAATCTGTTAATTCACCAAGTCCAAGGAGAATGGGCTACCAAGAACAAGAAGATACTTCCATATGTAAACCTTGCACAAAAGTTATGCAAGAGGTTCAGAAAAATCTACTTTCGGCATACGCCAGGGGCTCAGAATGAATTCGTCGATGCCCTTGCAACCATAGCATCTATAATACATCATCCTGAAAGAAGTCATATTGATCTACTATAGATCAACATCAGGGAAGAACACATTTATTGTTCTCACGTGTAAGCAAAACCAGACAGTAAATCATGGTGCACCGACATAAACATGTACCTGGAATAAGGAGAGTATCCCGAGAACATCACAACCAATCAAAAGAAGACCATCAGGAGAATGGCCAATGGTTTGTTTCTGAACAAAGGAGTACTCTATAGAAGGATGATCGATCTAAAGCTACTTAGATGAGTCAATGCTGCAGAGACCATAAAATTGTTAGAAGTACACGATGAGACTTATGGTCTTCACATGAATGAGTTCAGTTTAGCCAAGTAGATCTTGAGAGCAGGTTACTACTGGATGATAATGGAGACCAACGCAGTAGATTTGTGCAAAGATGCCACCAATGTCAGATTCACAGTTATCCAATCAGGTTCCTACCAGGTGAACTCAATGTCATGAGCTCGCTCGACTATTTGCAGCTTAGGGTATAGACGTCGTTGGATCCATTGACCCAACCACATCAACAGACATCACTTCCTTCTGGTCTCCATAGAATACTTCATGATATAAGTTAAAGCTACTTCCCACAACTCAATGACAAAAAGTGGTAACAGACTTCGTACGAAACAATAACATATGCCAATTTGACATCTCAGATCATAACTGAAAATAGAGCAAATCTGAACAGTCATCTGATGAAAGATATTTGTGAATAATTTCACATAACTCATAAGAATTTAATTGCTTACAGGCCACAGATGAATAGAGACATAGAGTAAGCAACTCGGACCTCAACAGGAGTAACTCCATACTTACTGTTTACGGTACTGAAGCACTGATACCAGTTGAGGTTGAGATACCGACACTCAGAATCATAAAAGAAGTAGAGGTGGAAAATGCATAGTGGGTCTGGAAAATATATGAGCAACTGAATCTAATTAACGAGAAAAGAATGGTCATCATATGTCACGGTCAACTATACCAACAAAGAATGTCACACACCTTCAATAAACAGGTTAGATCACGAATCTTTCAGATATGACAATTAGTACTCAAGCATATGTTTCCATACCAAGACGAGTACAAAGGAAAATTCACACCCTACTAGCAAGGGCCCTACATGGTGCACAAGGTACTATCAAGAGGAATTGTAATCCTCACAAAAAGTGGATGATCAAGAGTGGCCCAAGGCAACCAACTCAGACGCTATTAAGAGATAATGCATGTAAAGACAAACCTTTAGTTTGTAATCACCTTTTACTTATAATCACATTATTTACTTATAATTGTATTTTTTTACTTGTAATTGCATTTCTCTACTTGTAATCGCATAGAAAAAACCAAATGACATTTTTTTTGTAATATAAACTATGCAATGACCTGATTCCCAAGGTGGGATACGTAGGCAGTCTATTTAGGACTCAATTGCATTATCATAAAAATCAACTATCTTTATTTTGAACTATGTTCGACCTGAATCCTGAGATAGGATACGTCGGCGCTCTTCGAGTTCGGTCGCACCAAACAAAAAATCCAAAGAAACTCCAAGGAATCCTCTTGTAACACCTCATAATGTCGGGTAATGGTTTGAGAACATAAACATGAGCAAGTGGACCCGAACCCCGGGAAAATTATGTCGTACTTGCGTATACTAATAAGGAAATTAGTATATAAAGGAACATGATCCCGAAATAATTTTGGATTAAATCAGTGCGATGATGGGATTAAAAATAATAATTGTATATCCCCAAAAAGGTTATGGACTAGTGTCATATTACAAGAATTATGACATCGAGCATAAGAAAATTTTATAAGTCGTCGGGATTTAAGTAAATGGGATCTAGAATTTAATTGTGTGTATAATTAATTAATTATGAGATTAATTAATTATCAATGGAGAAAATACCAAGTGGAATTCCACGTGTAACTTGGTAAACGTATTGTGGGAATAACTCGGTTAATGACTAAGCTTTAAAAGTTATTGCTGACAGCTTCATAAACTTGGAACCGATTCTCTCTTCTCTATAATACAGAACAATCAGTTCTTCAAGCTTCTTCAATCGATCTTTCAAAGCTCTGGAGAAGAAATCATTCTATAGAACAACTATTACACTTCAGTTGGTTCCAACGGCTGAATTTGCTAGAATTCTCGACCCAAAATTGGGGATTTTCCACCATTTCTCGTTCAACCCAGAACAGTAAATTCAATATGTTCTGGACTTTAATTCCAGTAAACCAAAGCTGTGAGCAAGCATAAGAAATAAAAACCAAATTCGTGACTCAGAACTTTCTCAGAATCGAATTCTGGATGGGTATTTACTTACCGGAACCTGTTCTGGGTGAACAGGTTTCTGACATTTCTCATTGTTGCGTCGGACAGAGTTAATGATTCTCATTTCGAAGCTTACATGAATTTCATAACATGATTCTTACTAATTTTTAAACGATTATCGAAATAGCAAGTTAATTAAGTATCATGGGGTTGTTGGTGCAAAATTGGGAGACTACATGTATAATTTCTGGACTATTTTTCAACATTGTAGCAGTAAAAGGAGGTATTAATAAGGTTGGGTGTTTTGCTACATACGTAGATTTCGATATAGAAGAAATATAGGTTCTCCGCATATAAGATATTCGATAGAATGTCTCAATGACTATATTATTGGTGTACTGGTCTGATTGTGACTTAAATTACTCATATGGTATAGATAATCATCCGTAAAGCTTACAAGGATCCGTGGGAACTTAGATTAATTCGATAACAAGGTATGTGAAGGCAATTCATTCCTTTTTAGAATAATTCTGTGTACAAAACGTAATCGTCATGTTACTTCATAAATTACTCTACTCTTAGTAGTTAAGGATATTCATATTGTTGAAATCTATGCTAAAATCATGTCTAAGTATGACTTAAGTCCTTATTAAGGCAATATGGGAAAAAACATTAATGTTTCCAGTGTGAACCAAAGAGTACAAAGGGTATTATGTCATTAAGAGTATTTTGTTGTTATTCATGTATATTCATTGCATTATATTCATATAATTACATGGACCACAGGTGCTACGCACATATTTATATATTATATCTGTATAGGGGAAATGGGAAAAAGGAAAATACGTTATATATGCACACCACCTGCAGCTGGTACAGACTATCACAAAATAGCCCTAAGAGGCCACATATCATGCCTGTGTGGCCAAGACGATATGATATGAATTGTCTGTGTGTCCAATATAACCACCAGATGCCCACAGAGGCGGTTACGGGTAAGATACATGTGTGGTCGTAGTATACCGCATGTGCATCATGCATGACATTTATGTATATTATGCCCACAGAGGCTGTTATGAAAAGATAGATGTCTGTGTGACCATCAGTAAACTACATTGATATTGCATAACATTTAGACATTTGTACTAAGGCCCTCAGGGGCAAATACTGTCGGTCAGCTGTTTCAGTTTCAGATTGTGATACATCTTTGTTATGTTATTTCTTATGCCTGACAAACCCAGTACATCAGTCGTACTGACGTTCTTTTTTGTTGGGGAATGCTGCATTTTATGTTCGCAGGTTTATACTAAGAGGGTGACATATTGTGCTAATAGGTTGTTGGTTCAGCAGATACTTGGAGCACTACTTATTTTAGAGCTGCAGTCTGGTCGTGGTATGTCCTTCTCTTAGAGGCTTGTAGATAATTAACCTGTGGTTAGTTATCATACATGGCCTTATCGGCCTTGATGTATATAAATATATGGTGAATTTTAGGTTGTATGGTCAGGAGTACCTGGTGGGTTGGGTCTGGGTGCCTATCGCGACCCTCTGGTTTGGGTCGTGATAAACTTGGTATTAGAGTATGTCTGTCCTAGGAAGTCTACAAGTCGTGTCTAGTAGAGTTTTGATTATGGGTGTGATATACGCCACACCTATAAACAAGATCCTGCAAGGCATTTAGGAATGGTTTCTACTCTTTCATTATTTAGATCGTTCGATAGAGTAGAGTCGTAAGAGTATTTGTTCCTAATTCAACTTTCTCATCAAATTGCAGTAATGTAGACACTAAGAAACACCACGGGTAATGAGGGTACGGGTACTCCTGTGAGACAAAATGATAGATAAATACCACCCGCTGGCACGAGTCAGAGGGGTACTAAAATTGGAGCTAGAGAAGTGAGTTATACTATGGATTCTGACCCATCAGAAATCATGGAGATGAGAAGGATCCATCTGAAGAACCCTATGAATCACCTACTCGAACACTTTCGGTTCTTCCAACAGAAAGTGGAGTGAGGGGAGCTCCGACTTCATCAAGGGCTTCTGGGTCAGTATCGGGCCCAATGACCATGAGGTAGGTAAAACAACACAGGGATGGGATTTCCCTCAAGGATCACGCCATGACCGGATGTGCATTTCATTTACTAATACATGATCTTCTGAGGTCACGGATAACCCACAGTCTTGGGGGTCAGTTAATCAAGGCTCGCCAACCCGTGTTATTGGATACGCGCAAGAGGAAACAAAGAGATGGGCCAAAATGAGGTGAAAGGTTAGTAAGGCTAAGAGAGTTCCGCTTCGAAGTATGTTAGATCGAGATTCGCATATAGGACCAGGATAAAACAACGTAGTGATATGGTTATTTGAACCTATAGATTTTACCACTAAAGGTCGAACCTAGTTTCCTTGATATAAGAATAGGATATCTTGTGTTTGATCTTGATTAAAGTATGTAATATATGTGATGGTTGTGAATATTATCTAAACATTTCTTCTTAAAATATATTAAGCTTGCTCTTTTGATTCATGGAACTAAATGGACCATGTATATGGAATGATAAGATTATTGTACTGTTAAATAGATATAAATCAATTTTTACATGATCTAAAAGTGATGTGAAGTATATTGGTTGAGATTGGTATCTGATAGTTAAGTTGATTGTGTTAATTATGTGCCAACTTTACTAACTGTTTGTTCTGCCACTGGATATGCCTTAAATATGGATGATCTTAGGAGATTTTAGTTTATGTTTAGGGATCCTGATAGGTTTGGCCTGATATTTGTCAATTTAAGATATGATAACATATGGATTAAAGTGTGTGATCTGGGTATAACTGTATAAGCACCATGTTAAGAATAGTCTTTTACAAGTTGTAGTACCACTTTGCTTGGATATATGTCCATAAATGGTAGTGACCATTCAAAATAACCCTACAGGTTTAAGAATGTCCTTCCAAACTTGAAAAAAATTTACCTGCTAAATTTGTATGTCTCAGTTTAGTTAAATATATGGATCATATATTTCTCTTTCATGATGGAATAAGAGGGTAAAGCTGGCTATTTGTTCAAGTGCTACCTGTTGAGATTAAATGAGAAGTTGGGATCAAATATGATATAGAAGTAGCCTTCACATAGGTTTAGAAAGTCATCTTATGTACATATATTAGGTCAGTTACTTTGTGTTATTAGTATGCTTGCTTGTTTCTGGTCAAATCTCTATGTTACCTGAACCTTATCCTCTGTTAAATGTTTTGGTTTATCTTTGTTGTGTGGATCTGAGATTTGTTGAATTGGTTTGGTAAAGTCATTAGAGGAATATTAGATGCATATGAATATTGCTCGAGGTGAGTTGTGAGTTGGTTAATTATGAAAGACTCAAGAAATGATAGTATGAATGAAACTATTGGGTGTTATTTTTAAATTTTGTTCTTGCCACAACTGTATATCTTTATATTTGGCATGAACTCTTACTATCTGAGTGTCACGACCCGAACCGGGGCCCGTGACTGGTGCCTTACCCCGGGCACCCTCGTGATACAACATCAGAGAGAATCAGCGGAAATAAAAATATAAACATGAAACAAGAGACATGATAAATAAACAGGCCAACCAAAACAGTTGACTTCTGTATATATTCATAAAACCCGAACAGTTATCCTTTTTACAAACTCGCCACAACAAGATTACATGCACTTAAGAAGTGACAATAACTATGACGGACAGTGGCCCCGCCATACCACGAATGTACAAGAACTCTGCACTGTGGTAACATACCAAAAGATAAGCCTCCGAGAAACGGGCTTCCTAATACGAATCGTGATCCTATGGCGAGGATCCACAACCGATGTACTTACTCGCGGCATGAACGCAGCTTCGGCGAGGTCAAGACAACAGTACCAAGTATGTGAAATGAAAATATCAGAAATGAAATCATAATACTATATAAAACAGAGACATGTATGATAACCAAACTACACTCATAACATAAAAGCCATGTCAAGTCGTGGACTCACGCCTCAAAGTCATCCTCATGCCCGTGGAACTCCTTCCTCACCGCCAGCCTAAGTACAAACCATGTGATACGATAACATGCCTCGCCCATCTCATGGACCCAAGATAGAAACGCAGAAATACATTCTGCTCATCTCACGAACTCAGAATCGGATGGAATACATTCCCGGCCCATCCTACGGACGCTGAATGAGTGAAATACATTCCGGTTCATCCTACGAACGCGTAGTCGAAAGTGAAATACATTCCTGCTCATCCCGAACGCGTAGTCGAGTGAAATACATTCGGCTCATCCTACTTAACGCGTAGTCGAAAGTGAAATACATTCCTGCTCATCCTACGAACCTAAGAGTCGAGTAAAATACAGTACTTGCACAACAAGGCTATCACACGCAAACATAGGCAAGTTACACACAACTTAAGGTACTATCATTTTATACCAAAATCCCGGTTCTGACCCTAAAGTATTACATACATTAACTCTTTTAAAAAGATACGTTTCTTTCACAAAAGTCACACAATGTTCGTAGTATAAAATAGAGTGACTATCTTTTAAGTAAACCAATACACTTCCCTTGTAAAATCAAGTAACACATTATTTTCCAAACGTTCAAGTTTGCCTAATTTCAAATGCTCAAGTTTCTCATTTTCGAAAGGTTTCGTAGTTCATAGTTTTAATCACTTAAGAATATAATTCTCCTTTAAAACAAATTTGAGAAACATATGCCTTATGTGTGAGTAGGTTGTTCTTGTCTATTACAATCTTATAAAAGCAACCATGATCTAGAAATGTAATATCATTTTGTCTCATCTTAGCTTACATGCGGATGGAGGTTTCTACTGGTTTTAATAACAATTAGTCAATACATTTCCTTTATTAACGCCGCAATGGTTTGTTCGATACTTAATCTCATTTCCAAATCAAGAAACATTATTCTTTTAAAACCAACTACTCATTACTCGCGAATGAGGTTTTTACAACATTTTAACAAAATTCATAACAAGTCAAACTAAGTCAAGTCTCTTATCTTTCAAGATCAAGTCTCTTAACTTTCAAAATCAAGTCGTGTATAAGTCAAGTCTCTTATCTTTCAAGATCAAGTCTCTTAACTTTCAAAATCAAGTCGTTTATAAGTCAAGTCTCTTATCTTTCTACAATCAATAAACCATTCTTTTACCTACATAAAGTCGTTATAACTAACTTCCCATAAAGCTATTATAACACCCTATGTTTTAAACCAACCAAATCACTTAGCACATGTACATCTACCGTACTACATAGTTCACAACAATCATGCTAGAAAAGATAGGAAGAGGTTCACATACCTCGCGACGATTATCGACAAATAGCAAAACGCCCAAGTACTTCAACCCGTGGCTACTCCTAAGCCAAGTAGATCACGCCACACGTAGTACTCCACTCCTAAAATGGTCATAGTACTTCTATCAAACCTTTCTTACCATCAAGACTTATACCAATAAAAGCCCTCTAATTCTACGGAAAATTCGGCAAAGACTTCCGCTTTTACTCACTTTTCCATCTTTCTCCAAGGCAGAATAACCGTAATATATATACCATATATATATATATATAAGGCGTAATAATTAAACAACATAAAGAAGGGATTACACGCTAAACGGTAACGCGATTTACTATCACGCCCATAATAACAACAAGTAAAAGAAGGGGATTACGCTACCAAACGGTAACGCGTTTACTATCACGCCTTCATAACAATACAATAATTAAAAGGATCACACGCCCAAACTAACGCGATTGAACAATCTTCCCCTTAACAGAAATGTAAATACAGTCCAAAGTAAATACAGTCCAAAGTAAATACTGTCCAAAGTAAATACAGTCCAAAGTAAATACTGTCCAAAGTAAATATAGTCCAAAGTAAATACAGTCCTTAAGTTGGGGTCCTTGGCCAACTTTGTCCATTTTACTTATCCAATTACTTCATTAGTCATCCAACTTATATTCCATCTTAATATAAGTTATAGTTACTTTGTTAATTACTTCTTCACAAGTAAGATACGTTTTTACCATTTTAATGGCAAACGACCAATCCTTTCTTTTAACAAGTTAACAAGATCCAACTTTTCCAAACTTTACTCCATATTTTATATACTCCATATTTTATATACTCCATAATATACTTATAATATATGTATAATGACCAATTCACAAAGAGGTTAAGGTTTACTACCTCAAATAGCCCAAAATTATCCAAGAACTTAATGTCGCTCCAAGCAAGTCTTAGCTCCAAATCTTTCCGTTCCAATCCGCTACAAGCAACCCATAGAAGCTCCTAACCAACTTCTCTTCAAGAACCAACTCCAAAAAGTGAATAACACTTAGGGTTTCCAACTAGTAAGTTTCGGCCAAGGCATGAACAATAGGTTAGGGGTGTGAAATCTTTTCCAACTCTTGGTACACAATCTTCCGTTAGGGAAGAACACTTGAGAGTTTAAGAATTGTTGGACAAATTTAGGTCAAGAAATGGGCTCAAAAACGAGAGCAAGGTCAAGGGAGAAGGGAGGAAATTTCTTGTCTTGAAATGGTTAAGTGTGGAAGTTTTCATCAACTAAGGGTGCATATATAGGACAACGAGGGCTAGGATGAAGGCAAGTGTGTGGTTGAGATTGGGGACAAGTGTGTGTGGGTCCCACAAGCCACTTGTCCACACAAAATATCTAGCAAGACTTGGCCACTTGTCCACACAAAATATCTAGCAAGACAAGGCCACTTGTCTTGCCACTTGTTAGAAAATTTCGGCCATGAGGCCACCTGCAGTGGTGACACGTGTCGCCTCCTACTGGCCCAAAATATTTCATCTTCAAAATATCCATAAAGGCAAAAATCTCGAAAACAAAGCTGGCCCCACAAAATCAGAATTTCTCCCGTGGCCCCACGTGACCAATTCCTAAATAAAATTCCATAATTCTAATATAATTCAAGAAGCCCAAATACCAAACTGGGAATCCAATTCCCATCAACGAACCTTTTTCCTTCACAAAACCCTAAACTTTTCCGCGAAAAATCACATCTTTCTTTCTTTCCAAAATTTCGTCAGATTCTCGCACGTACATCCTCACCTATATACCCTGGAACTATGGGTATAACATTCTTCCTTAGAAACATTCGTCCCGAATGTTCCTTCTAAGTCTCCAAACGCATTTGCTTGCAGATAGTCTTCACTACTATACTTACAAACCGATCACGCCACCAATGGCGTAATATAACATGTGCGCAAAACTCAAATCCAAGCCAACGAGGAATCATTTCTAATCTCACAACACCCCACTAGCTTCAATTTACTCTAATGCAATTCACGTCCTACACGATCCGATTCTCGTCGAACGCATCCACGAACACGTACGATGCATACATAAACCTGTGCCTAGCACACTCGTGACCCTACCACCTGGCGGGACCACCTCGAACTCACCCCACCCCAAACCGGGCTGCGGGTTGACACACAACCTTGCCTCAACCCGACCCATTTGCCGCGCCAAACTCTTGTTCCCCGATCCTAACAATCTCACTAATCAAGTTACGCAAACCTATGGTCTTCTTATCATAACTATCCTTATATAATTCACACCACTCGGACTTATCACACAATTTTTTTTTACCCTCGTATACTATGCACTCCGACAAAGGTCAATCAGAAACAAATCTTTTACTCAAGACTACTCGCATCTAAGGTCTCCACTTATAATATTCTAAGGTTCACACCTTCCACGACCCCAAACTTACCTCTTCAACTAGTCATGTTCTCTAAGTTATACTTAACACAATGCTATCTGCATAGCACACAATAATAAAATCATCATATCGCGCAAACAAAACTCTAGAGGTTAAGGATATACTGTATCTACCGCTCACTCTAATCATAGCCCGCCACTGCAGGCATAGTGTAGAAGGCGATGAACTCGCCATCGATCCGTAGGCTGCGCTACGCCGCTGCATTCTCCTATAAGCACATTCTCTCGTCACATTGCTCGACGGCCGCAGTGAAACAAGCACTGAAAAAGACGACATTCCCGACGACGCCGCCACATCGTGCACACCGAGGGACATGAATCCTGGCTAGAACTCACGTATATCGTGAACTAGAAGCCCGGAGCCACGACCGGCTCGAATACCCGAACGCCCCAAGGCGCGGAGGACCACTCAGATCGGCGAAGGTGCATAACTAGCTCGCCGAGGCGGTCCGCCTCAAGTTACCAAAGGACCTGCTCGCCTTCTTCGCGATCCGGCCATTCCGTCGACCTCTCGTGCCTCACATCCAAGTGCATGAGCTCGCATGCGGGCAATGTCCATGCCCGGCTGAAAAGCTACACCGAACAAGCCTCGCCAAGTAATCATCGAGCGGTGGCGTAGCGGTGCACTCGCCCTCCATATCGGTCACTAAGGCGGGGACATACCGACCAACGAGTCAAACTCCACGTTGTACTCCCTAACCGCACGCCGGCCGCTTAACGTCAAAAACCGGCCCGAGCCCTCCTCATACGCGGAGGCAAGAAATGTGCAAGAAATGCCGCGAGAACTCGCCTAACCGCTGGGAGCGCATGTTCCTCGGGACGATTCCCATGAATCAAACTACCGATCGCAAAGATCACGCGGTGATGCGAACTCAATACCACCGACTACGCTCGAGACTCGATCACTCACGATCCGTCAGTCGCTTGATAAACTCCCGAGGTCATCTCGCCTCGATCCATGTAACGGCGGCTCTGAACTCGAAAGTCCCGTAGTCTCAAACCGCTCGGGGTGACTACGGTGCTACGGGATCGGAATCGCTGCATCCGGCCTCTACTCATATTCGCCACGACCGCCAAGAATCGCCATCTCCTTGTACCCATCTTCATCCGCTTCCACGCCGTGGGATCGGAGGCTCGTGTATCAGAGTCTCGGCAGCCATTGCGGCGCTAAACTCGCTGGCGGGCGGCGCCGCAAAACTCGCCGTCGGAAGCACTATCTCGTAACGACCGGGCCTCTCGCCTGGTAACCCTCGTGTTTACTCACGCCTCCTCGGCCGCTTGCCCTTCGGGCCCCGATTGCCTTGCGTGGAGGCATAATCGCACATAAGAATACGTCGGAGGAGTCCAACTTATAACACACTCTAAGGCACGATCTCGAGTGAGAAGAATAGAAACTAATCCTAAATGTCTGCGACCTCACGATTATAGATGTGGTGCACAACACACCGATAATCAAGACTCTACTAGACACGATGCGTAGACACTTTCCGAGGACTAATCGCTCGATACCACTTTTGTCACGACGAACCGGCCCGTGGATCGCTTACCCCGGCACCTCGTGATACAACATCGAGAGAATCAGCGGAAATAAAAATATAAACATGAAACAAGAGACATGATAAATAAACAAAGCAACCAAAACAGCTTTCTCAGATATATTCATAAAACCCAACAGTTATCCTTTACAAACTCGCCACAACAAAGATCATGCACTTCTAAGAAGTGATAATAACTATGACGACAGGGCCCCGCCATACCCCGAATGTACAAGAACCTGCACTCGTGGTAACATACCAAAAGATAAGCCTCCGAGAAACGGCTTCCAATACGCTGAACTGTGATCTCATGAGCGAGGATCCACAACCGATGTATTTCTACCGCAGATGAACGCACTCAAGGAGGTCGCATAACAGTACCAAGTATGTGAAATCAAAAATATCAGAAATGAAATCATAATAAATATATAAAACAGAGACATGTATGATAACCAAACTACACTCATAACATAAAAGCAAATATGTCAAGTCGTGGACTCACGCCTCAAAGTCATCCTCACGCCCGTGGAACTCCTTCCTCACCGCGGCAGCCTAAGTACAAACCATGTGATACGATAACATGTCTCGCCCATCTCATGGACCCAGATAGAAACGTGTGAAATACATTCTGCTCATCTCACGAACTGGTAATCGGATGGAATACATTCCCGGCCCATCCTACGGACGCGTAGTCGAGTGAAATACATTCCGGTTCATCCTGAACGCGTAGTCGAGTGAAATACATTCTGCTCATCCCATGAACGCGGTAATGAGTGAAATACATTCCTGCTCATCCTACGAACGCGTAGTCGAGTGAAATACATTCCCTGCTCATCCTACGAACCGTAGTCGAGTAAAATACAAGACTTGCACAACAAGGCTATCACACGCAAACATAGGCAAGTTACACACAACTTAAGGTACTATCATTTTATACCAAAATCCCTGCTTCGACTCCTAAAGTATTACATACATTAACTCTTTTAAAAAGATACGCTTCTTTCACAAAAGTCACACAATGTTCGTAGTATAAAATAGAGTGACTATCTTTTAAGTAAACTAATACACTTCCCTTGTAAAATCAAGTAACACATTATTTTCCAAACGCTCAAGTTTGCCTAATTTCAAATGCTCAAGTTTCTCATTTTCAAAGGTTTCAGTAGTTCATAGTTTTAATCACTTAAGAATATAATTCTCCTTTAAAACAAATTTGAGAAACATATGCCTTATGTGAGTAGGTTGTTCTGTCTATTACAATCTTATAAAAGCAACATGATCTAGAAATGTAATATCATTTTGTCTCATCTTAGCTTTCATGCAGATGGAGGTTTCTACCGGTTTTAATAACAATTAGTCAATACATTTCCTTTATTAACGCCGCAATGGTTTGTTCGATACTTAATCTCATTTCAAATCAAGAAACATTATTCTTTTAAAACCAACTACTCATTACTCGCGAATGAGGTTTTTACAACATTTTAACAAAATTCATAACAAGTCAAACTAAGTCAAGTCTCTTATCTTTCAAGATCAAGTCTCTTAACTTTCAAAATCAAGTCGTATAAGTCAAGTCTCTTATCTTTCAAGATCAAGTCTCTTAACTTTCAAAATCAAGTCGTATAAGTCAAGTCTCTTATCTTTCTACAATCAATAAACCATTCTTTTACTACATAAAGTCGTTATAACTAACTTCCCATAAAGCTATTATAACACCCTATGTTTTAAACCAACCAAATCACTTAGCACATGTACGTCTACCGTACTACATAGTTCACAACAATCATGCTAGAAAAGATAGGAAGAGGTTCACATACCTCGCGACGATTATCGACAAATAGCAAAACGCCCAAGTACTTCAACCCGCTACTACTCCTTAAGCCAAGTAGATCACGCCACACGTAGTACTCCACTCCTAAAATGGTCATAGTACTTCTATCAAACCTTTCTTACCATTGAAGACTTATACCAATAAAAAGCCCTCTAATTCTACGGAAAATTCGGCAGCACTTCCCCCGTTTTTACTCACTTTTCCATCTTTCTCCAAGGCCCGAATAACCGTAATATATATACCATATATATATATAAGGCGTAATAATTAAACAACATAAAGAAGGGGATTACACGCCCAAACGGTAACGCGGTTTACTATCACGCCTCCATAATAACAACAAGTAAAAGAGGATTACGCGCCCAAACGGTAACGCGGTTTACTATCACGCCTTCATAACAATACAATAATTAAAAAGGGGATCACACGCCCAAACGGAACGCGATTGAACAATCTTCCCCTTAACAGAAATGTAAATACAGTCCAAAGTAAATACAGTCCAAAGTAAATACTGTCCAAAGTAAATACAGTCCAAAGTAAATACTGTCCAAAGTAAATACAGTCCAAAGTAAATACAGTCCTTAAGTTGGGGTCCTTGGCCAACTTTGTCCATTTTACTTATCCAATTACTTCATTAGTCATCCAACTTATATTCCATCTTAATATAAGTTA
This sequence comes from Przewalskia tangutica, assembly GCA_029844215.1. Classification (NCBI taxonomy): domain Eukaryota; kingdom Viridiplantae; phylum Streptophyta; class Magnoliopsida; order Solanales; family Solanaceae; genus Przewalskia; species Przewalskia tangutica. Next base: position 84,313,217 of record CM056735.1, on the reverse strand, counting down.
TAGTTACTTTGTTAATTACTTCTTCACAAGTAAGATACGTTTTTACCATTTTAATGGCAAACGACCAATCCTTTCTTTTAACAAGTTAACAAGATCCAACTTTTCCAAACTTTACTCCATATTTTATATACTCCATATTTTATATACTCCATAATATACTTATAATATATGTATAATGACCAATTCACAAAGAGGTTAAGGTTTACTACCTCAAATAGCCCAAAATTATCCAAGAACTTAATGTCGCTCCAAGAAGTCTTAGCTCCAAATCTTCCGCTCCAATCCGCTACAAGCAACCCATAGAAGCTCCTAACCAACTTCTCTTCAAGAACTAACTCCAAAAAGTGAATAACACTTGTGGTTTCCAACTAGTAAGTTTCGCCGCATGAACAATAGGTTGGGGTGTGAAATCTTTTCCAACTCTTGGTACACAATCTTCCGTTAGTGGAAGAACACTTGAGAGTTTAAGAATTGTTGGACAAATTTAGGTCAAGAAATGGGCTCAAAACGAGAGCAAGGTCAAGGAGAAGGAGGAAATTTCTTGTCTTGAAATGGTTAAGTGGAAGTTTTCATCAACTAAGGGTGCATATATAGGACAACCAAGGGCTAGGATGAAGGCAAGTGTGTGGTTGAGATTGGGGACAAGAGTGTGTGGGTCCCACAAGCCACTTGTCCACACAAAATATCTAGCAAGACTTGGCCACTTGTCCACACAAAATATCTAGCAAGACAAGGCCACTGCTTCGCCACTTGTTAGAAAATTTGCCACATGAGGCCACCTAGGGGGGTGACACGTGTCACCCTCCTACTCGTCCAAAATATTTCATCTTCCGAAAATATCCATAAAGGCAAAAATCTCGAAAACAAAGTGGGCCCCACAAAACCGTAAATTTCTCCCGTGGGCCCCACGTGACCAATTCCGGAAATAAAATTCCATAATTCTAATATAATTCAAGAAGCCCAAATACCAAATTTGGGAATCCAATTCCCATCAACGAACCTTTTTCCTTCACAAAACCCGGAAACTTTTCCGTCGAAAAATCACATCTTTCTTTCTTTCCAAAATTTCTGTCGTATTCTCGCACGTACATCCTCACCTATATACCCTGGAACTATGGGGTATAACACTGAGTTAGTTATGTGGTGACAAGCCTAGTGTGGTCTTGCTAAACTGTGGTTATCTGGTGCTATCATTTGCATATTATACTTTAGACCCTTACCCTAATATATGATTATTGAGATCAAGAATGGAGGTGTCTGAGAGACTAATGTTGTTGCATTTTTGGCTTTTGTACTCTGTGTATAATTTGTTGTTGCTTCTATTTTTATGTAATAATGGCTGCATATCAAAATTTGGTTTCTTCCTGTTATTGTAAAAGAGGAATAGATACTGCATTAAGGATTAACATGGGCAGTGATTGGATATAGAGAAATTTTCTTCCATATGTATGTTTTTGTTTCTACATATATTTGTTACTTTCTGGGAAATTTGGTTACCACATCTGCTAGTGTTATAGCTATTGGTTGATGTCACTTGATGTTACTGTTTGGCTGTTATTTTTACTATTGCTTGTTACTGCTGCCCTGAATTCTTAACAAGAGATTTGCATGTACTTGTTCATCTACTTTTATACTAGCTGCTCCTGAACTCAAGTCACTTAGTTGTGAAATGCTTACTTAAGGAAGAATAGGAATCCTGAACCAGTACACTTATTGTCACGTGTCACCAATGATTCAAAATAATAAATCTGGGCTAGTGTCAGCATATTAGTTTGAAGAATTGATATATGAATGGATCTTAGAGTCCTGTAAGAGAGATAAATGTTTACAAATGCATAACTTATATATTTCTTGGCTGTATTTTCTTATACCTGGATATACTTACGTGATTAATGTATTGTGGGAAGAGTATATAGTGGTTGTTGAGATGGATATGTGTGTCTGTTATGTCTATGTTTCTTAATCTGAATTTTGTGTAGCCTAAACTCTGAGTAATGTTTGGTTTTATTTCTAGTACTAAGTTGAAAACCATATGAACAAGTTTGGTTTAGCCATTAAGGTAAGACCATTAAGATATATATATATATATGTTGCAGTCACCATGATTAAGTGGAGGATGTTGCTATCAGGACTACTAAGTAGAATAGATACAGAGTGTTGAAGAGGAAAGTACATACACTATATGTGGTTATGTCTCTTGCTGGCTACTATTTTTGTTTCTTCTTTGAACTGTTTTGATATGCAATAATATACACCCTGCTATACAATTTAGTATATCAGTACAAAGGATGTATGTCCTTCCTTATGTATATCATTTATGTGATCATTCCATGAATGTTGCTAGGCCTGGATGCCCACTATGTCTGCCTAAATTGATATACGATGATCATGAGATTGTCTAACAGTAGTCTGATAGTGTTTTATTATTAGTATAAGTGACTAAAGAATAGTTATTTTGCTGCAACTCTCTGAGAAACAGGTACTGCACTAAGAATAGATATTTTACTTGAGATATTATACAAGTTGGTTGTTGTAACAGTGAGCATTATTGTCACCACATCTGCAGCTATTTTTCTGCTGCAAAGCATAGCTGTTCAACTGTTGTGCTGCAGTTCAACTGTTACATTCCTTAAAACGAATGCTCACTCTAACCACAACCCTGTGAGGTTTTATGCACTGCTACTTGAGACTGGTGTTGATGCCATCTTATAACACTTGTTTTATACTACTTGTGGTTGTCATCTTTCTGAATTACTGAAATATGAGGTGGTCCATGGCTATTGACCAAAATGTTATGTTTTGAAGCTGAAACATATTGTATTTTTGAGACAATTTTAGGGCTTGGGGACTACTGTACCTTAGCTAGTAATACTTCATTTTGAGTGTAACTTCTTGTTGGACTCTTCCCCTTCTATTGCTGCTTGCTAGCTGCTGCATTTTATTCAAATGTTGCAGAAAGACACTAATCTGGTGATATGGTTTGAGGAGCTGCTGCTTTGTCCTTAAGAATACAATAAATACAATACTATATGAGAATATTGTGGTATGTTGTGTAATGTATAATTGTGTAAGGGTTCTATCATTTTTGTGTTGGTCTTAGTATAGATGAATGCTGCATTTTCTAGTGTTTGGCTATTGTTTTGTTGTCTGGTGCCTTTTTGCCAGTGGGATGGCTATGAAATAACATGTATTTGTTGTTCCTTTGTTTTGCAAATGGTTGTTGCTTTTAGGAGAGCTGGAAATTACTACACTTTAAGGATAAAAATATTGCTTATCTACTGATCTACATATCCTATCTAAATGCATATCTAGGTAAGGACCAAAGGGCTCAAGGGATTATATCTTATATGCCAATTTACCAACTGTTAAAAAAACAGTAAACCGGGCCATTGTTTTAGCACACTAGCTTTAATAATCTAATTTACAAAGCTATGCATATCTTCATATCAGTCCAACCAAAGAGTTGTGATTATCTACCTTTACTTGTGCACTAGTATGTCTTCTGTCCAGAGTTAATTTTCTTGTATACCTCTTTGCCTTTAAATTATGTGTGCAACCAGTAATGCTAGGTAACATGTATGTTGATCTCTTCTGTGTGAATTTGGAAATGTGCATAGGATCTATAGAATTTTGTTTCATATCTTAGCTATCTAGTCCACTGGTAGAATTGGTTTGACTGTACTTGTATTTCCTTCATTACGTGGCAGGATTAGATATAGCACCTCAACATTCGAGGATGAATATTTCTAAGGGGGAGAGGATGTAACACCTCGTAATTCCGGGTAATGGTTTGAGCACATAAACATGGGAAAGTGGATCCGAACCCCGGGAAATTATGTCATACTTGCGTATACTAATAAGGAATTAGTATATAAAAGAACATGATCCCGAAATAATTTTGTATTTAACCAGTGCGACGACGGGGATTAAAAATAATAATTGTATATCCCCAAGAAGGTTATGGACTAATGTCATATTACAAGAATTATGACATCGAGCATAAGAAGATTTTATAAGTCATCAAAATTTAAGTAAATGAGATCTAGAATTTAATTGTGTGTATAATTAATTAATTATGGGATTAATTAATTATCAATGTATACAATACCAAGTGGAATTCACGTGTACCTTGGTAAATGTATTGTGGAAATAACTAGGTTAATGACTAAGCTTTAAAAACTATTGTTGACAGCTTCATAAACTTGGAACCGATTCTCTCTTCTCTATAATACTGAACAATCAGTTCTTCAAGCTTCTTCAATCGATCTTTCAAAACTCTGGAGAAGAAAGCATTCTATAGAACAACTATTACACTTCAGTTGGTTCCAACATGTGAATTCACTAGAATTCTCGACCTAAAATTGGGGATTTTCCACCACTTCTCGTTCAACCCAGAACAGTAAATTCAATATGTTATGGACTTTAATTCCAGTAAACCAAAGCTGTGAGAAATCATAAGAAATAAAAACCCAAGTCGTGACTCAGAACTTTCTCGGAATCGAGTTCTGGATGGGTCTTTGCCTACCGGAACCTGTGCTGGGTGAACAGGTTATCGACGATTCTCGTCGCCGCGTCGGACAGAGGTAATGATTCTTTTTCGGAGCTTACATGAATTTCAGAACATGATTCTTACTTATTTTTAGACGATTATCGAAATAGCAAGTTAATTAAGTATCATGGGGCTGTTGGTGCAAGATTGGGAGACTGCATATATAATTTCTGGACTATTTTCAACATTGTAGCAGTAAAAGGAGGGATTAATAAGGCTGGGTGTTTTGCTACATGCGTATATTTCGATATAGAAGAAATATAGGTTCTACGCGTATAAGATATTCAATAGAATGTCTTAATGACTCCATTACTGGTGTACTGGTCTGATTGTGACTTAAATTACTCATATGGTGTAGATAATCATTCGTAAAGCTTACAAGGATCCGTGGGAACTTAGATTAATTCGACAACAAGGTATGTGAAGGAAATTCGTTCATTTTTGGCATAATTCTGTGTACATAACATAATTGTCATGTTACTTCATAACTCACTCTACTCTTAGTAGTTAAGGATATTCATATTATTGAAATATATGCTAAAAGCATGTCTAAGTATGACTTATGTCCTTATTAAGGCAATATGGGAAAAGACATTAATATTTCCAGTGTGAACTAAAGAGTACAAAGGGTATTATGTCATTCAGAGTATTTTGTTGTTATTCATGCATATTCATTGCATTGCATTCATATAATACCATAGACCACTGGTGCTACGCACATATTTATATATTATATTTGTATAGGGGAAATGGAAAAAAGGGAAATGCGTTATATACGCACACCACTTGCAGCAGGACTATCACAAAATAGCCCTAAGAGGCCACATAGCGTGCATGTGTGGCCTAAATAAATGCCTGTGTGGCCAAGACAATATGATATGAATTTCCTGTGTGAACAATATAACCAGATGCCCCTAGAGGCGGTTATGGTAAGATGCATGTGTGGCCGTAGTATACCGCATGTGCATCATGCATGACATTTATGTATATTATGCCCACAAAGGCTGTTATGAAAAGATAGATGCATGTGTGGCCCATCAGTATACTGTATTGATATTGCATAATATTTAGACATTTGTACTAAGGCCCTCAGAGGCAAATATTGTCGGTCAGCTATTTCTGTTTCAGATTGTGATACATCTCTGTTATGTTATTTCTTATGCCTGACATACTCAGTACATCAGTCGTATTAACGTTCCTTTTTGTTGGGGGACGCTGCGTTTTATGCCCGCAGGTTTATACTAAGAGGGTGACATATTGTGTTAATAGGTTGCTAGTTCAGCTGATACTTGGAGCACTCTACTTATTTCAGAGTTGCAGTCTGGTCGTGGTATGCCCTTCTCTTAGAGGCTTGTAGATAAGTGTCCTGTGGTTAGTTGTCATACATGTTCTTATATGTATATAAATATATGGTGAATTTTGGGTTGTATGGTCAGGGGTGCCCGGTGGGTTGGGTCTGGGTGCCCGTCGCGGCCCTCTGATTTGGGTCGTGTCACCTCTGAGATATGAAAATTTGAAGATTTCCTCACGGAGCACAAAGATCTCCAAACTTCCAAACTGGGGCAAATTTTTTGAGAGGGACTCAAAAATTCTTTCAATACAAATCGGCACGAGAGTCATCCGATCTCAACCCTTCAACTAGGGCAGCATGTTTTAGAGGGACTCAAAAATTCCTTCATGATAATTCAACACAAGAGTTTTCCACAAGACAACCTTCAACTGGGCAAAATGTTCGAGAGGGTCTCAAAAATTTCACCAAGACGAATGAGGAGTACGCCCAGAGCGCCGGGGATGGTAAAAAAACCTCGCTCAAAATGTATATTTCATGACATTGAGTTAATAATTTTTAATAAGATAAAGGACTTTTAGTAAAAAATTATTTAATAATCAACATCTTTCCAAAATGGTTTCAAAACATAACTTAAATTCATCTGTCATAATACCAAACCCAAGGAGGGTCAATACTTGGAAAGCAGAGAAACAACACAACAAGAGTCGGTGGCACGGGTTGACCCTATAAAAAATCTGTGTTTATAGGTTCCCAAAACATCATCTGGAGGACGGCAACTTATTCCACTAACTTATTTGATCATGATAAAGTAGATACAATAAAGAAGAAATTACAACAGCAGAAGATGACAATCGGGCTATGAGAGAAACAGAAAAAGCAAAATGCCACAAAGGCGACAATTCGGTCATGAGAGTCATAAAAAGAGCAAAGCGCCAAGAAGGAGGTACACTTCGGCCATGAGAGTCATAAAAGGCCAAAATAGCCATCTGACTATGAGGGTCACAACCGACAAAGAAATAAAAAGTACAATCCAGACATGAGAGCCATAAAAGGATAAAATGGCCATCTGATCGAGAGGGTCACAACTGACAAAGGACAAAAGAAAAATAATCCAGTCGAGAGGGTCATATTTGCCATTTACATGCCGAGATGGACATATTTGTCATTTGCATGTCGAGAAGGCCATTCATACAAACAGCCGAGAGGGTCATTCATATAAACTGCTGAGAGGGTTATTCATACTGCATGTTGAGAAGACTATTCATACAAACTATTAAGAAAGTCATTCATACAAACCGCCGAGAGGTCCATTCACACATGAGATAGACGGTGCCAGAGGTGGCATCCGCTCAAGAAAAATACATGAGCCAGACATGTGTCGTATAAGGAATCCGTTCAACAAAGATATATACGCGTCAGACTGTGTCAGAGGTGGCATGCGCTCAACAAAATATGCATGAACCAGATGATATCGGAGGTGGCATCCACTTAATAAAATATACACGATCGAGACAGTGTTGGAGGTGGCATGCGCTCAACTAAAATATGCACGAGCTAGACGGTGTCGCAGGTGGCATTCGCTCAATAAAAATATGCACGAGCCAGACAATGTCAGAAGTGGCATCCACTCAACAAAATATGCATGAGCTGGACGGTGCTGGAGGTGGAATTTGTTCAACCAAAATAAATATGAGCCATATGATGTCGTAGGTGGCATCCTCTCAACAAAATATACACGAGCCAGACGGTGTTGCAAGTGGAATCCACTTAACAAAATATGCACAAGTCAAATGGTGTCGCATGTGGCATCCGCTCAATAAAATTATACATGAGCCAGACGGTGCCGAAGGTGGCATCCGCTCAACAAATAACCATGAGCCATACGGTGAGGGATGTAGAATACACTTAACAAAATATGCACGAGCTAGACGGTGTTGGAGGTGGAATCCACTCAACTAAAATATGCATGAGCAAGACAGTGCAGGAGGTGACATATTCCGCTCAACCATGTCACGCCCTTTTCCGACCGCGACATTTCAAACTAACTCCTGCTTAATAGAAAATGTTAGAAAATAAATAAAAGTGCTAAATGTTAAAAGGGTGCTTAAAAGGTGCTAAAGGGGGGGGCTAAAGTGCTAAAAGGGTTGCTAAAAGTAGTGCTAGAGCTCGCGGAGTCGCCACCTAATTAGTTTGGGTGAATTAGGACACCTAAATGTTAACTATGTTAAAGTCAACATTAACTCCATTTTAATTGTCTGCTAAACTTAATGAGATTCTGGGTAAGGGTTCTTTATTATCCTAAAAGGAAGGGGTTAGGCATCCTAAAGGATCCGCTAACTTGCGGTTGTCCGTTCAAACCTAGGGTTAATTATTGTTGATAAATAATGCATGTTTTGAAAAGTTTTGAGTAAAAGATATATGCAAGTATAAAACATATTTTTTAAAGAATGCAAGATTTGTTTAAAGTATACGAAGTTAGCTTTGATTAAAAGAAAACATATTCATAAAGTAATTAGGGGTGAAATCATTTTTTTATACAGTGCCTAGCTTAATATAAGAGTGATAATGCAAAAAAGTAGAATATACGGGGGTTTTTCATACGGAGCCTAACGATCTTGGGACCTAAATATCTTTTGTTATGTCAATTCTAATAATAAAATATTACTCCTTCTGAATCCTGGCTTCCTACAGGTTTATGAAAATGTCATTATTGAGGGGGTTAGCGTGATTTGAGTAATGCGAGACAAAATAATTACCTTAAGGAGAGTGAGATTTCTAGTATCCAATTACTTGCTAATCTATTGGTTCAAGATTTAATTATCCTAAGTATTCTACTAATTAATGTAGCGTTAGATAATCAATTTACAACAAATAAATAAAGCAGAATAAAGAATAAATAAAGATGACTCTAGGGAATGGCGATGTCATTCCGCCTATAGCTTGAAATTTCTGACACAGAGAGGATGCAGTTGCGGATGCGGGCTACACATGGACATGGGCTTCGTTTGATAAGAGGTGTGATGAGTCTCATGTCGAGACTCTTCATTTACTCCCACACATTGCAGTTCATGTAAAAAAAAAAAGGTAAAGATTAGTATCTGTCCAATTGTATCAAAGACAACAGTAAACAAAATAATCTTGAGAGGCTGAACATACGCATGATCCACTGATTCTATATTTTAACGTGCACTGTTGGGCCCAGGGGAATGGAGAACAGTAAAGCAAACAGTATGCAGCAATAGAGGAAACAAATATGCTGGCCCATTACTGTAAATTCGAATTAAACACGGAACCATTTTTATGCAAACCCACATTTAATATTCTCTAAATTTAATGGAAGGCAACATTTAATCTTTCTGATAGGAAGCCCAATCGAACATTTATCAACCAATAGGCATCAAATTTACCAGACACCACATTAATCCATTCAGGTTTTTTCTTTTACAGGGGGACTTAACGTGATCATACAAGCAAATTACTGGTTTATGAAGCGCCAACAACACACTGGGCATGGCCAACTACTTCATGATTTCCAAGACTAGACAGCAAGGTTCAGTTTACACATATTTAGAAGATACTAACAAAACCAAGTTCGCATATCATTTTTTTTGTAACTGAAGATGGATGAGACTGCTTTTGTAAAACCAACATAGCAATTGTACATACACATTAACTTTAACCAATGATTTCCTAATTCAAACTAATGTCAACTGTAGGTACAGAAAGGCAGGGGTGATCAATCATAGCCTCAAAGGAGTCAGCATGTTTCTTAGATTACCACAAAAAGCCTTAAACCTGCTTATCTAATTAGACAGACCCCAAACCAGCATCATATGAACTAAATAGCTAAAAATAGTTAAGACGCGCTGAAATTAGCATGCTGATCATTTAAAATTACTCAGAAAGATCACACAGGACATAGTCAAATTAGTATTTTACAAACAGTTTCATGCACCACATCCGTAATTTAATAACTCGAGACAAACAGATTCGTCACCACCAACATTTCAGGATTCGATCTGGACATCTCATAAGATCTTAATCTTGACAACATACCAAACAAACTCACAGAGGATATATAATATATGACGCAGTGCATTTAGGCATCAGTAATCCGGCGAACATGTTAACAAACAGTTTTAACAACGCGCATCAGTGGACACAAGTACGAACAAACTAACGCAAAACACACAACAAGACAGAATAAAACTGGGAGGGATTTGAGTTTTACCTTCTCCGGGCAGTGAACCGAGGCAGCGTATCAAGTCGTCGATCCACTCGGAGGGCTTGCTAATGCAGTGGAAAGAAAGATGGGGGTTTTGCGAAAATTGTTGACCTTGAGGGTTGGGTTCTTTTCTGAATGAATCGATTAGACTGCTGATTTTCGAATGCAGGAGGGATGCCCTTTGCATGTGTAGTTGGTTGGCTTATATAGTTTTCATTCGACTCCAAACTTGGTAAACTATTGGTATGATTTCGGTCAATTATTTTTGGACTGATTTGGATGATTTTAGGGCTGTTAATTTCGGTAAGATTCACTGCTGTCTTTTGCCCGATTTAGGTGAGATTTTGGTGTAAGATTATGGTATATTTCGGTTATGGTAACTTGATATTATAGGACTGATTCTTGTATCATTCTTGTTATGGTATGTGATTTGAGGTTGATTTGTTGCGATTTTCGGAAGATTTGGGCGTGATTAAAGCATTTGAACCGATTTGGGAGGGGTGTGCAGAGGCGGCTCGGATTTGTGCTAGGCTTAGGGTGCTGGTGTGTAGAAGGTTTAGTCGACCGGGGGGGGGGGGGGGAATGAAGGTGAAGAAGGGCTGAGGGCTGATAAGGGGAAAATAAAGGGTGTTGGGCCGCGGGAATTTGGGCTGCGGGTTGGGCTGTGGGCTGCGTTTTTTAAAGGTTTAACTTAAGTGGGTTATTAGTTTTAGGAATTAGTTATTTAATTATTGGTAAGTTATTTAAATTGTGATTAGATTATTTAGGTGTATTATTAGTCTAAGCTTGAGATTAAAAAATAAAGACGGGCGTGCTATTTAATTAGTGTTTAATATCTTATAATGTGACGCTGTTAAAATCTTATTTATTATGCGTATTTTGCGAAGCTAAATTAAATTGAATTATTTAAATGCTACATGCAGATATGACATTTAAGGACTACTTAATGCTTTTATGAATGCGACGCTTATTATTAAAACGCATGTATTAGATTGAAATTAATTTAAATTACTAATTATGAAATTGCCTTGCTATTAATAAATGTGAATATCTTATTTAACACGACGTTATTGTCAAATTATTTATTTTATGTATTTATTTATTTTATTATCATTTAAGAATTACGACAGGACTTCAAATTAATAAATACGGGCGCGAGACTCTAAGTGCTTAATTTCTACGTAAGACGCGGTGTCATTATTAAATTGCTTATTTACGCATGTATTAATGTATTATTGTTGCATTTTATTATAAAAAATCATAAAAAAATTATTTTTCAAAATTAGTGTAATTTTATAGCTAATGACTGGACGGGAGAGTCAAAATTGGGTGTCAACAACTTGTCCCTCTTTGTATGGAGATGATGGAAGAATCTTCGGACAAAGACGTTGACTTATAGCCAATTTTGTCTCGATCTTCAGAATTTAAAAATGTTGGGCAATTAGGCAAGGCTGACGCAAAAATTCAAAATATGTCCCAGTGTCGAGTTATGACGACACTGGGTTACCAAAATATACATGATCCAGAAAATGTCATAGGTGGCATCCGCTCAACAAAATATACGTGAGCTAGATAGCATCGTAGGTGAATCCACTTAACAAAATATGCATTAGCCAGACAGTGTCACAGGTGGCATCCACCCAACAAATAATATGAATGAGCCAGACGGTGTCGGAAGTGTCATCCACTCAGAATAGTAACCAAAACGGGCACAACAAACACAACCATGTAAGTATGTCCAAACAAATAATAAAGCACACCAGGTCCCAACAAACATAAATGGATTGAAAGCTACCGAATGAGAGAAGCAAGCAGACCAAATCCAGACGCATGTAGAGCAAATGTGTAACCTTGTCTTCGAAAGCTAGTCGAAACAGTGTATCAATGAGAGAAACTCTCTGGAATTAGAATTGAAAAATCACTCACTCCACAATCGATCACAAACAGTAAGAGAATTTTAGTTTTAAAACCTCGTGACCGGTCAGCCATACACCGAAGAAGTTTTTCAAAACCATCAAAGACATTTCCATATAAGAGATACCCTTTTCGGGCAATCGAGTCGAACTATAAGTGACCTGATTCCCGAGAACCAGAGATATGTAGGACAACGCAATATTCGAGGATCCGTCGCATTCCAACAAAATCATTCCAGATTTTTAGTTTTGAGATTTTGTTCAATTTTACTTACTTTTTAGCAGCCTAATTGAGTTAAACTACAAGTCGTCTGGATTCTCATACTTCCTTATATATGTAGGAAACCTAGAGACCAAGTTCCGATCATAATTTTCAAAAATTACATAAAAATGAGAAGTACTTTTCAATTCGTCGGCTAAAACTGGGTCAGTCAAATTTTGCTGCTCAAAGATGGCCTTGCCATCCCCAAACAACGAATGGGTAGTTATTGACACCTAATTTTTATCCTCAACTAATTTTATTTAAATATTTAGGATTCCTGAGTCACATACAGAACAAGATATATCTTTTACGAGGGAAAAATGATTTTATAAAATGATTCTGGAGATATATGAATACTTTATTTGACAATATATCATTCAGTATACGTATTCTATATCATATATTTATTTTGATGACCTTGGGATTTGAAAATATTATGGTTAGATCCAAAAACAATTATAGCAAGTGATTGGACTTGGGAATGTGGAAGTATCACGGTGAGAGCCAAAGAAATTATAGTAAGTGATCAGACATGTAACACATCGTAACTTCGGGCTATGGTTTGAACCGTATAATGAAAACATGATGGAACCAAGATGAAAAGTGTAGGAAGTGTTTTAAAAACTAATCAAGGTATAAGATGAGTCTTAGAAAAAATTAGAGTCGGAAGCTACTCAACAAAGCATGTTATAAAGGGAGTTTGCACCGAATCTCACTTAAACTGTGTTTACATATACATATATAAGTAATTTTGGAAAACATCCTTCACAAAAGTTGTAGATATTTGAAATACCTTTCCAACAGTATATGGTGGAGGTCAAACGGACACCCGTACAAAACATTACACTTGATTTACCTAACGTCGTCGACTAAGTCAAAATAAGTCTGGCGCGGGGCGCCCGCCTTGGACATGGCTGCAACGCGCCAGGACTATTTTCCAGCAAGGAGTGAAAAATTAAGCCATTCAGATATAATCCTGACGCGGAGCGTGGACGCCAGGCTTGGGTGCGCCGCGTCAGGCATACTTTTGGACCTTCCATATCCCAAGGCTCAGTCACTATAATTCCTTTCGGTCTGATCATAATATCTTTCAAATTACAAGGCTCAATAACTTACTATAATTTCTTTGGCTCTCATCATAATACCGTCCAAATCCAATACTCAATCACTTACTATAATTTCTTTACCTCGGACCGTAGTACCTTCCAAATTCCAAGGTCTAATCACTTACTATAATTTATTTGGCTCTAACCATAATACCTTCTAAATTTTAAGGCCCAATCACTTGCCATAATTTCTTTGGCTCTGACCATAATACTTTCCAAATTCCATCACTTGCTATAATTTCTTTGACTCTAACCATAGTATACCTTCCAAATTTCAAGGTCTAATCACTAAATAAAATTTCTTTAGCTCTTACCATAATACCTTCCATTTTCCACTATATATAACACTGCAAAATTGAACTATTCTGATCAATAATTGTATCTTATCTAAACACAATGAATAGACACATTGAGAAATCTAGTAGTACTATTCTATATAATTGTCTCTTGTACTTCACTGTCTTCTTGGCTCCATTAGCACTAACAAAAGCTGATGAACCAGTTGGATATGGGTACATTGTTCAATCTGCAGGCGTTGATTCCTCTGGAACAACGTTGACCGCTCGTCTTCAGCTCATCCAAAGTTCCTCTGTTTATGGACCTGATATTCAAAATCTCACCCTTACTGCCAGGTATTACTTTTGAAGCACTTTCTTTACATTACATTTACATCCTTAATAATGGAAGTAAAACGAGGTAACCCTTACTGCTGGATTTCAAGAGTAAAACGAGTTTTTATTGATATAAATATAAGATAAGTGACTTTACTCATCAATTTCACTAAGGTGAGTGAACATTTGAAAAATTTGAATTCATACTGCATTGTGATATTCTGTATTAGTATGTTGTAAGGTCTGTCCTTTCTGTAAGTGAAAAATCATGTTTCCAAGATCTTCCACTTTCTGAAAAGGTAGCATTTTGAATTACTATTAGAATAAGAAACAAAATAACAATCAGTTATTTTCTTATTTTACATGTCGTGGATTCTGCAGCTTTGAGACGAAAGATCGTTTAAGAGTCAGAATTACGGATGCAGATAATGAAAGATGGGAAGTTCCTAAAGAATTTATCCCTCGCGAAACTCAGGAAAAACAACATTCTTTGTCCTCACTTCCGTTATCGGAAGACACACCTTACAACCTTACAAACGCCAATTCCGACCTTAGTTTCACTCTCTACAATACCACCCCTTTTGGCTTTACCATCAAACGGCGTTCTTCAGGTGACGTTCTTTTTGACACCTCACCTAAAAATGACACTCCGGACACGTTTCTTGTCTTCAAGGACCAGTACCTTCAATTGTCCTCTTCACTGCCAGCCAGTACGTCATCTATCTACGGGCTTGGGGAGCAAACGAAAAGAACATTTAAGCACAAGCAAGATGAGACATTGACTCTTTGGAATGCTGATATTGCTAGTGCCAATGTTAATCTCAACTTGTATGGATCCCACCCTTTTTACATGGACGTCAGGTCTCAGCCTAGCGCGGGGACTAGTCACGGGGTCTTGTTGTTGAACAGCAATGGGATGGACATTGTATATGGGGGTGATAGAATTACTTACAAGCTGATTGGAGGGGTCATTGACTTGTACTTCTTTGCTGGTCCGGCGCCAGAGTTGGTCATGGAACAGTACACAGAGCTCATTGGCCGCCCAGCGCCAATGCCATACTGGTCTTTTGGTATGTAATTATACTAGCAATTTCCTATTTTTTTGCTGGTTACTAATTTCATATGAACTTATCTTTTGTGGTGTTCTCCATATCATAGATCTACATTTTAAACGCGACAAAATTTAGTAGAACTTGTTTCGTAGACTGATTAGAAACTACATAGTTGTTAGTAAAATCACTATTTGGAGATCTGTCTTTTCCCCTTAATACTGGACGCTACTCCAAAGTACATGCTTAGCAAAGAACAACCAGCCATAAGTAATTGTGGCTAGTCCTAGTTGCACGTTGTCCTCCTTTATGTGAAATGTGTTGAAGTGTAGATGCCTCTGTTGCTCGGATTATCTAGAAAACGTCGGATCTTCCAAATCACATACTACTTTTGGAGGATCTGACCAGTCCGAGCAACAATATTGTTATATGCTGATGATAGTCGATAGGATCTGACAAACACTTTCTTTTATGTTGTTTAAATTTTTCCTTTTTTTTTGTAGCTTAGGATGAGTTCTTGTATTTGTTTTCTCATGCAAACTATTGCAATTGTTTGTTCACAGGCTTTCACAATTGCCGTTATGGTTATAAAGATCTTACTGAAGTTAAAAATGTGGTTGCTGGCTATGCAAAAGCTCAGATCCCTCTTGAGGTCGCGTGGACAGATATTGATTATATGGATGGCTATAAGGATTTCACAGTTGATCCTGTTAATTTCCCGCTTGACCAGATGCAAGAATTTGTCAATACACTTCATAACAATAGCCAAAAATTTGTACTCATATTGGATCCAGGTGAGTTTTGACATTTTGAATTTTCTTGCTTCTGTGGTCTTCTGTTCATTAAAGCCCACATTTTATTTGTGCTTGAAACCCCAACGGACCTTAGAGTTTTTTTGTGCTTTCACCTTTCTGTTTATACTTAAATTGATGTGGAAGTTGAGAAATTGCAAAGGTATTGGGCCAAATGACTTAATCAAAGCTCTACTCTTTGTTTCTATTATGATTTCAGTGTTTTGTTCACAGGGATCAGCACAGATAGCTCGTACGAGACATACAAGAGAGGGATGCAAGCGGACGTTTTCATCAAACGCGATGGTGTCCCTTATCTTGGCGAAGTTTGGCCTGGAAAACTCTACTTCCCTGATTTCATAAATCCCCAAACCAATGTCTTCTGGAGTAATGAAATCAAAATTTTCCATGACCTTCTCCCCGTCGATGGCCTCTGGCTTGACATGAACGAGGCAGCTAACTTCATTTCATCACCTTCAAACCCGAATTCTACCCTTGACAACCCTCCTTATAAGATCAATAACTCTGGAAACAAGCGTGCAATAAATGAGAGGACTATTCCAGCAACATCAGTACATTTCGGGAACATCTCAGAGTACAATGTTCATAACCTCTACGGGTTCCTACAAGCTAAAACCACCAATGCTGCTTTAATCAACGTTACTGGTAAAAGGCCGTTTATACTTAGCAGGTCTACTTTTGTCGGTTCTGGAAATTACGCAGCACATTGGACCGGAGATAATGCAGCCAATTGGGATGACTTGGCTTATAGTATTCCCGGCATTTTAAATTCTGGATTGTTTGGAATTCCCATGGTTGGAGCTGATATATGTGGCTTTCTTGGAAATACTAATGAAGAATTATGCCGCCGTTGGATTCAGGTACAAGTTCTTTTGCCTTTGCTGCATACATTGAAAGTTTATGATTTTTGTCCTAAAGTTTCAAAGGAGACCACATGATGGTTCTTCTTTTACTATTTAGATGTATATTGAATATTGATACTCGTTATATTGTCCGTTATTATTGCATATCAACTTAAGGTCACTGTCCAAAACCAGAATCCTAAACTCATTCAATTTAAATTCTAGATCCACCTCAGAAATATGTTAGTTTTCAAAAATACATTAATTGAGTTGTAACGCTTTTCTTAAATACTCATACATCAGCTGAAGTTCATATGTTAATTAGAGATTTTGTTTGCGGATTTTTGAGCATAATACGATTTTGAAGTGTATTAGAAAAGAGGGTTTTGTATAGCTTAAACATGTGTTGAGATATCTATAATAGTCGTGTTTTCTTCTCTTTTATTGTTTTATTGTCGTTCTATGCGCTCTATGATAACAATATGGCAATTTTCTATTCAATTCAAAATTCAAATTGAAATATGATACTTTTCTGATATTTGATAATCAACATTTCGTCGAATGTAGGTAGGTGCATTTTATCCCTTCTCAAGGGACCACTCCAATAAGGGTACTAGCCCTCAAGAGCTATATGTCTGGGATTCAGTAGCTGCAACAGCCAAGAAAGTACTCGGACTTCGCTACCGGCTCTTACCATACTTCTACACACTAATGTTTGAGGCACATAAACGAGGCGTCCCTATAGCACGACCCCTTTTGTTTTCATTCCCCGAGGACACAAACACTTACGACGTCAGCTCTCAGTTTCTCCTCGGTAAGGGGTTAATGATATCCCCAGTGCTGACATCTGGAGCGGTTTCAGTTAACGCGTATTTTCCATCCGGTACCTGGTTCGACCTCTTCAACTATTCAAACTCCGTTGAAATGAAGTCCGGTGGCAATATCAACCTTGATACGCCTCCTGATCATATCAATGTGCACCTCCGAGAGGGGAATATACTGGCGATGCAAGGAGAAGCATTGACAACAACCGCAGCCCGGGACACTCCGTTTGAACTTCTTGTTGCCCTCAGCAACGGGGTAAATAGTTCGGGTGAACTCTTTTTGGACGATGGAGAAGACGTCGAAATGGGAGGAGAGGGTGGAAAATGGAGCCTAGTGACGTTCCACACTAATGTTGAAGATAGCAAGTTATATCTAAAATCAGAGGTTGTGAATGGAGAGTTTGCTTTGAGCAAGAATTGGACAATAAACAAAGTGAGTGTTCTTGGACTGCAAAAAGGTGTTTTGGAGTTGACAGGTTTATCACTTCCTATTGGAAAAGAATTTAGTCTTGAGCTAAAACAAGCCCAATAATTAAGAACAGAACAGTGATGATCTTGTTATCTTCATATTGTAGAATAGGGAAAATAAGGATTTATTTTGTCTGTTCACATTTACTGATAGTAGCTATATGTTCATGTAATTCAAACTGCCACATTGTTCATCAATGGAGTTAGCAGAAGAAGGTATAAAAGGTTATTGTTCATCAGTGATGTGATACTGCCTTCATCCAAATTACTTCGAACAATGTTTATGTTTGTCTCAAATTACTTAACTCTTTACTTCGATAAACAACTTTTTTGGCAATTAAAAGAACTTTAATTAATCACCAAGTGAGCAACATTACAAAATCAAGAGGAATAATCCTAATCCACCCTTCTCAGAATATACAAAAAATCCACATAAAACTACAAGACAACTAAGCAGCCATTGCTAACAAATCTATCCAGCCTACACGAGCAGCAACAACAACAATAAAAACTCAGTATAATCCCACAAGTGAGGTCTAGGGAGGGTAGAGTGTACACAGACTTTACCTCTATCTTGATAGAGAGATTGTTTCAAATAGACACTCGGCTCAAGAAAAAGCAAAACAAAGCATGTCAAAAAGGAAAATAAAATAGTAACTACAACAAAATAGTACGCTAAGCACACATCAATAGATAATGGATAGTACCAGAGAGCAAAGGATAAAAAATTACAAGAGAAATTCTACGACTACTAATATGAAAAAAAAATCTCCTATTTCCTCTGACTCTGATGTACAATCCGAGGTGTAACTGGTGAAGAACATCATCAATTGGTTTAGACTTGGTCTGAAATACTCTTGTGTTTCTTGAAAGTATATGTATGTCCTAGAGACAATTTGTATTAGGACACAATGTACTTTATACATATTCGTATTTATATTAATGATAATTAATATTATGGCATTTGCATTTGTTGAATTATTAATTGATTGCTTATAATATTCTATAAATGCATCCCTAGAGTTTACGTGTTTATTAATGATGTGAGAATTAATGTTGTAACGTAACTCTTAAATTACCTCGACTAATGATCATCGAAATTGGGATATCGATGATGTGCGATACGTCGACATGTGGTCTACATCATATCCTTAGGGGATGTAGTATGTCTCACTTGCTACGAGTTACGTCAATCATGATGGACACATGAATACTTGTTGAAGTATTGGTATGGATGTACTGTTTTGTTATATATCTATAATGTCATCGGCATGTGAGAGATAAAAGTCCTTAGACTTGAGGTCAATATCACATTGTTTACAGAGTAATGCACTTTGATCCTGTCCTAAGCTCAAATGCCTTATAGGTTGAGACGCGACTTGTTTTGGGTGCATTACGAAGTAGATTAAATGTGGTATGTGAGCCAAGATTAGGATTCATTCCTTGAATATATATTCGAGTGAACACTCAGGTACTCATATGATATAGGTTGACAAAGTCATTGGCCAATGCAATGGACATGTCTGTGATATGGTCCTGTTGTAAACTAATATAGATGAGTTATAATAATCAAGTCATTTGGATAGACACTTGACATATCCTAAGCTTGATTGAATGTGTCATGAATGAAAGAATTTTATCTTCCCACATAGAGGTTCAGTTCACATATTTTGTGTAGTTAAACTTTACATATTGGGTTCGTCTTCCGGCGCAGTCTAGGAGTTCCGTGAAGATCCTAATGTAATTAGTGACGATATGTAAAGGCCTGAAGGGTAACACTAAGTCAAATGTTCCGTCGATTGAAGAATGTAATTAGAAGGAGATTATACATACATGTTCGGTTGATGACCGGGACATTAGAAATGGGAAAGGCTGAAATTAGGGACAGGACTGCGGTGCCTTTGATTTAGGACCGCAGTTCCGAAAACACACGCAGGCACCGCGGTGCCACTTACTTTGGGCCGCGGTGCCTAGCCGATTTCGGGCGATCCGAATTTTAGTCAGTCCGGGGTTTTGTTGGGCCTGACCCACATAAACCTAAAGCCTCTATTTACAATTATAAATAGAGGGCTTACCTCTCATTCCAAAGGACACACAAAATCTAAGAGAGGTAAATCTCTTCTAAAACTCTGTCAGAATCCCTATCATTCCTGACTAAGCAAATTACATTAAATTTTTTCAGAACTTGCAAATCGAGAGACATTTGCGTGTGCACCCTCGGACTACACAGAACACAAATATTCAACTGCTTGGCTGATTTCTACAAAATGTAAGTCTTCTGTCGAAGTTTTACATTATACTTTGTGTTTGTATTTTTCATTACATATCATACTACAGTTCGACCGTCGTCGGATTTAAAACATAAATTTTCAAAAGCAATCCAAAGTATATGAAACTAAGGACCTCAATTAAATTAACCATACAATAACACATAACCTATGAAGTGGACCTCAAGAAAATTGCAAGAAATCCCCTTTTTCTAAACAAGGATCAACACAGCTTTACCAAGCTTTCTTGGTTTCCAAAGCTCTCAAAAACTCTCATCAGAGTATTCAATATCTTAACTCATCAAAAACTCCTAATGAAATAAACTAAGATAGTATTTATATTTTATACTAACTAAAATAGGAAGACTACTATAACTATTACAGTAATATCCTTAATGAAGTAATGACCTTGCTTGGTAGTCTTCTCAAGGGATGAAATGCTTGTATTTACGTAATAGACCATTTTTGCATAAACATCCTCTTCTCCCTAGTTCTTAAATGGATGCATATACTTTCACTTTGGCACATTCTTGAGCTTTAAGCCTTCATTTCAAGCACCTTGTAAGCCTCCAAAGTAGTGATTCCTAGCTCGGCTTAGCGTGCATGTTCTTGATGAAGCTCGGCTTGTATCACTAGGTTAACAATTTATTGAAATAATTTTTCCTTGTGTTTTGTACTAAGACTCAAACTTGCTCATTTACTTTTTAAGAATATATTACACATATATTTAATGGTAAAATTTCAAAAATATACAATTTGCTCACTTCATGGTAAAACATAACCCAAAATTTACATTGCAAATCTTTGGCCCAAAAATACTTTTATACAGTATTATACATTTATATACAAAAGATAAATATATTATGCATATAGGTATTTGTGTAATATCCCGTACTTAGCGTTAGAATACATCGGGGTAAACACACACGAGTTTAATGAGTATATGAAGTGTGTTAAAATGATTATTATTTAAGTGAATTAATATTAAGAAATTAATTAATTGACAAGAAGTTAATTATTTAGATTTATTAGAAAATAAAGAATTCATTAATTGGATAAAGTGTGGTTTGGTGGGACACAAAAAGAGATATAATTAATTAATAGGAGATAAGTGTTCATATATAGCATTTCCACGTGGAACATGGAAGATGAAAGTGTAGTGACTATGTTTTAAGAATGGGCAGGTGGCACTAATGACAATTTGCCGAGAACCCTCTAGTTTGATTATTACACGTATATGTGGAGTGCAAGTATAATT
This sequence comes from Przewalskia tangutica, assembly GCA_029844215.1. Taxonomy (NCBI): domain Eukaryota; kingdom Viridiplantae; phylum Streptophyta; class Magnoliopsida; order Solanales; family Solanaceae; genus Przewalskia; species Przewalskia tangutica. The sequence continues at coordinate 84,291,740 of CM056735.1, read as the reverse complement.
TTAAGAGCTTGTCTAGTACACGTGTCTGATACATGCAGGGTAGAAGAATGAATTTGAGAATGATAATAACATGAAAATGTTTGTCTGAATTCTTTCACGTGAAGGTGTCTCCAAGTTGGAGATTGAATTTTTATTTATTTAAATAACTAGTGGTCAGTGTAGGAATTTGTTGGGTGTAAAACACACAAGTAAGACACAGCGGAAGTTTAAAATTTTGAGTAAATTTACTTGCTCCAACAAACGTTTCTGGTATGATTATGCGATAATTATAATCTGCAAAGACAGGAAGAAAACTTACAGTTTAAGCTTTGTTAGTCTTTACTAAAGGGAGCGCACGCAATTGTCAATCCGGGTGCAAGCCTTGCTTCGGTATATTCCTTTGCCCAAGAAAGCTAGGAAATCTTGACAGAGGTTTGAGAGAATTTTATTTCCTGAACTCTGAGTTCAGAAAGTGGAAAGTGAGTACTGAAATTATGGGTTAAATGTCAAATATATAGTGGAGGAAACCCTAAACCAAATCAGATTTGGATCAGGCTTCAAGACCTGACCCAAATCCAAATTGAAGTGGGCTATCGAATCGAGCTCATCGCATGGCTCCTCTATTTATTTTCTGCACGTTTTAGTTCTAATTAAATCCAAGATTTAATTTTGACTTAATCATATAATTTTCATCAAATGAAAATTATCCCATAATTTATTATTAAATAAAATATCTTGATTATAAATCTGATATTTTACATTCTCTCAATATACCCTTAGACCGAAAAGACAATCGACTTAGTGTGACCCTTTAGGCCTTCACACATCGACACTTGATCAAATCAAGGTTCACACGGAACTCCTAGACGGCGCCGGTGACAGACCCAATATGTGAAGTACGTTTACAAGACTCAAGTAAACAGACCTCTATGTGAGATGATAAATTCCTTTCATTCGCGACACACTCGATCAAGCTTAAGATTTGTCAAGTGTCTATCCAAATGGCTTGATCACTTTATCTCATCTATATTAGTCGACAACTTGATCATATCCTAGATATGTCTCTTGCATTGGCCAATGACTTGGTCGACCTAACATCTCTGAGAAGCTGAGTGTTCTCTCGAAATTCCAATCGAGGAATGAATCTTATTCTTGACTCAACTACCACCTTCAATCTACTTCGTAATGCACCCAACACAAGCCGCGTCTCAACCCTATAAGGCATTTGAGCTTAAGACAGGATTAAAGTGCATTGCTCCGTAAACAAGGCGATATTGACCTCAAGTCTAAGGACCTCTATCTTCCACATGCTGATAATACTCTAGACATGTATAACAAATAGTTTATCAGCAGAGTATGTCAATACTCCTCTAAGAGTATTCATGTGTCAATCACTAGCAACTATTGCTAGAAGTAAGTGAGATATACTACATTCTCTAAGAATGTGATGCAGACCACATGTCGACTTACAACATATCATTAATATCTCATTCTCAATGATTATCAGTCTAGGGTATTTTAAGAACTACATTCTATCATTAATATCTCACACTATCAATGACAATGTAAGTTCAAGGGATGCACATTAATGAATAATATAAACAATCAAATAATAATTCAATAATTGCAAATGTCAAGTACATATTAATCTTATTAATAATATGAATGTGTTCAAGTACATCTGCTCCTAAAATGATTGTTTCTAGAACATACATACTTTCAATCTCCCGCTTGGCCTAGAGTCAATCACCAATGTATCTAATGCCCATGTTTTCGAAATGACCATTATGCGTGACTAAGCTTAATGGTTTAGTAAATGGGTCTGCTAGATTATTATCGGTGGGAATGTAGTCTATCTTTATTTCTTCTGTCTCCACCATCTCCCTGAGTATGTGGTATTTCCTTGGAACATGTTTGTTTCTATTCGTTGATCTTGGTTCCTTAGCTTGAGCAATCGCACCAGTGTTGTCACAATAAATCGTTATTGGACAACTGGTACTTGGAACAACCCTTAATTCCTTTAAGAACTCGGATATCGCGACAACTTTTTTACCAACTTCCGATCCAGCAATGTACTCTGCTTCTGTTGTCGAATCGGCAGTTGCAGCTTGCTTGGAACTCTTCCAACTAACTACTCCACCATTTAAAATGAAGGCATAACCAGACTGAGATTTGAAGTCATCAAGATCTGTCTGGAAGCTAGCATCAGTGTACCCAGTAGCTACTAGCTCTTCTTGTCCGCCATAGACTAAGAAGTATTCTTTAGTTCGTCTAAGATACTTAAGAATACTCTTGACTTTCGATGTTCCTCCCGTGATTCTCGCTGAATTTGCAAGTCATGCTAAGTGCATAGGCCACATCTGGCCTTGTACATGTCATGACATACATGATTGATCCTATAGCTGAAACATATGGGATTCTCTTCATGCGTTCAAGTTCTGCAACTGTGGAAGGACAATCCTTCCTTGACAACTTGATGCCTTGACCCATAGGAAGATTCCCTTTCTTGGAATTTTCCATAGAGAAACGTTTTAGCACTTTGTCTATGTATACGGACTGTGACAGCCCCAACAATCTATTAGGTCTATCTCTGTAGATTCTAATTCCAAGAATGTAGCAGGCTTCACCCAAGTTCTTCATCATGAAGGTTCTGGATAACCATTCTTTGACTGATTGCATGAGAGTCTTATTGTCTCCCATTATCAATATGTCATCTACATATATAACAATGAAGACAATGCTCTCATTTGTGCGTTTACTATAAACGCACGGATCTTCCTTGCTTCTAACAAAGTCAAACGATTTTACTGCTTTGTCAAAACAAATGTTCCAACTTCTTGAGGCTTGCTTAAGTCCATAAATGGACTTTTGTAGTTTGCATACTGCTTTGGGTTGAGTCTTGGATGTAAAACCCTCTGGCTGTATCATATACACCTCCTCAATTAGATTACCATTGAGGAAGACAGTTTTAACATCCATTTGCCAAATATCATAATCATAGTATGCAGCTATTGCAAGAAAAATCCGAATGGACTTAATCTTTGCAACAGGCGAAAAAGTTTCATCATAATCGACCCCAGGCCGTTGATTATAACCTTTAGCCACCAATATTGCTTTATAAGTTTGTATTTTGCCATATACATCAATCTTCTTCTTGAAGACCCATTTACATCCTATGGGTCTAACCCCTGTTGGCAAGTCAACCAAGTTCCATACTTGGTTTATGTACATAGACTCCATTTTGGATTTCATGGCTTCTTGCCATCTCTGTGAATCAATGTCTAACATTTCTTAGTTGTAGGTAGTAGGCTCATTATCATCAGGAATATCTATCTCATTATATGTTTCAACAAGGAGATTAAGTCTTTCAGGTGCACGATGAGTCCTGGTGGTCCTACGGAGTTGAACATTCTGCGTTTCAGTGTTTGCTGTATTTTGATTTTGAGAAGATGTTTGTGTGTTGGACAATCCACCACCTTGAGAACTTTCAGGAATATCATTTTGAATAAGATGATGCACAACTATTGTGTCATCTACCATTGGTTGTGCATGAGGGTCTTGCATTTCTGCAGTATCCCTCACAACACTCCCACTGGTTGAAGGGCGTACTCTAAGTACCCAATCATCATCAAATACTCCCACTGAATCCTTGTCTAGGTTATTTGACAAGGGGTCATTCTCTATATTATTTTGTACTTCTTGAATTTCTTCAAGTTCTATATTGTTGCAACTCTGTTCCTTGTAGACATAGTCTTCTTCAAGGAAAGTTGCATTTATGGAAACAATTACTTTATGTTCCTTAGGAAGATAGAAGTAGTACCCTCTTGTTTCCTTAGGATACCCTACAAAATAATACTTCTCACTTTTAGATTCCAGTTTGTCAGTGAGCAACTTCTTTACATATGCAGGGCACCCTGTGGTCGCGTGTGTCTAAGTGTCGCTTCGCCATTCCATATCTCATATGGAGTTTTCTTTACTGACTTTGATGGAACTCTATTCAAAATATAGATTGAGTTTTGCAATGCATATCCCCATAGGTATGTTGGTAGAGCTGAGAAGCTCATCATGGATCTAACCATATCTAATAAGGTACAATTTCTCCTCTCAGCAACACCATTCATTTGTGGCGTTCCGGGAGGTGTCCATTCTGAATGGACTCCATGAAGCTTCAAGTAATCTAGAAATTCTTTACTTAAGTACTCACCTCCTCGATCTGATCGAAGAGTTTTAATACTTGTTTCAAGTTGCTTCTCTACTTCTGACTTGTACTCCATGAATTTCTCAAAAGCTTCAGACTTATGTTTCATAAGATACACATGCCCAAACCTTGAGACATCGTCTGTAAAGGTGATGAAATAAAGAAAGCCTCCCTTAGCTTGAGTTGGAAAAGGCCCACATACATCGGTATGGACTAACTCAAGCACCTCTTTGGCACGTACTCCTTTCCCAGAAAGTGATTTGGTTGTCATCTTTCCTCTTAAGAAAGATTCACAATCACCATATGACTCTAAGTCAAATGATTCTAAGTAATCTAATTTCCTCAATCTTGCTATCCTTGATTCATTGATGTGACCAAGTCTGCAATGCCATAAGTAGGTGGGATTTCTTTGATTACTTATTTTAGCTCTTTTATTTTGTATATTGAAAATTTCATGGCTACAGTTTAGAACATACAATTTATCCACAAGCGGAGCATTTCCACAAATAAAACCATCATAAGATAAAACATAATTTCCATTGGTAATATGTGAGGAAAATACCTCAATGTCTAACATAGGGATAGAAATAATATTTCTCGTCAAATACGGAACAAAATAACAATTATTAAGTTCTAAAACAAAAGCCTGAAGGTAAATCTAGTCTATAAGTCCCCACGCGTTCCGCATCAACTTTAGCTACATTGCCAACGCGTAGATCTACTTCCCAAGGTCCAATCTTTCTGCTGTCAATTAGCCCCTACACATTATTACAAATGTGTGAGCCACAAGCGGTATCCAATACCCAACAGTGAGAATTAGTTATACACATATTTATTTCAATAACAAACATACCTTGTCCAGCAGGGCCAGCACCTTGTGCCTTGTCTCCCCGTGGGGCTGTACAGTCCTTCTTCCAATGTCCATTTCTCTTACAATTGAGGCAAACATCAGCCGCTATCTTGACCTTCTTTCTAACAACTCCTTTAGGTTTCATAGCTGTGGGTTTGGCGGCAACCGCCTTACCCTTCTTCTTCTGCATATTCTTACCCTTATGTTTTAACTTGCTAGATGAGCCCACCATGAGCACAGCTTTACCTTTGGAGGTGGATGACTCGAAGGTCTTCAACATATTATGAAGTTCTGGGAGACTTGCTGTTATACCCCGTAGTTCTGGCCATGCGTGTGAGAGCGTACGAAAGGGAGTAAGACTTAAATTTTAGAAGGATAGGTTGACGGACTGTTTCAGACGGGTTTTTAGTCAACTTTGAGGCGAGTTACAAGTTCGGCGCAATGACAGAGAAAAGTGTTTGATCGAGAGCCACGTGGCGCGGCGCCGGATGCGAGGCGCGGCGCGGATGATCCGAGTGTACGCTGAAGTTGCGTAGCGCCGGGAAGCAGCGGCGCGGAAAGTTCTGGAGTTGGCGAAGTTTGTGCAGCCGAGGCCGGGTTCTGCGAGGGTGAGTGGAAAAATCTGAACTATTTTGTTTTAAAAAGGCCATTGGAGGGTGACAAGTGTCCCCCCCCCCCCCATCTGATTTTTGCATGCACTATTTATTGACCAAGTCTTGAAGACTTGGTCATTCTTCAAGCTCTCATCTCTCTCTAAATTAGAAGCTCTTCATTCTCTCTAGAAAATCAAGGATTGAGAAAAATCTGAAAAGTGTGGCAAGAAGGAAACTTGTTGGCAAGCTTGTGGGAGTTATTGTGGTGGTGTTTGTGGAAAGGAGGCTAGCAAACTTTGTTGGATTAATTTGGCTAAGGCTCCAAGGTAACAATCCTTCTCTTGTAGCTAGTTTTTAGTGTTGCATGTGAAGAAGAAGAAAGAACTTGTAGTGGTAAATATTGCTCTTAGATAAATTGCATGTAAGAAATATGGGTTGGATATGAAAGGATTGGATAAGAATGATATGTAAGCATGTTGTAGCCTAAATACTACCTTAAACTTGTTAAGTTAGTTGGTTTACATTGTGGGGCAGAATTTTACACATCCAAGATTAGGTGTGTAATCCCCTTTGAAATGTTTGGATTGGGCCTTAAATGTGGCGTTTGAATGTTGAATTCGGCCTTGAAAAAGGTGGCAAAGTATGTAGAAACAAAGGAAATACTGCCCAATTTTCCATAGAATTTAGTGACTTTGAACTTGGAATATTATACGTTGAAGCTTGAGGTTATTAAACGTATTATGGTCATTATAAGTTGACATACTACGTGCGGTGTTTTGGACTTAGCAAGTGGATTGACCGAAAAGGTATGTGGAACTTTCCTATCTCTTGAGCATGAATAGCTTTACCTATATAGTACGATAGACGTACAAGGTTTTGATATCCCTTACTTGTTTTAAGGATGTCTTGAGTTTTCAAAATTAAGGGACTTGATGTGTTTAAGTATATGATCCTTGTTTTTTTTTTTAAATTGTAAGTCCCTTGGGTTTAGGAAAATGTATTTGACTAAGATATGACGTTAATATAATGACTTTATGGGAAGTTGGTTATATTAGCTTTATGGAAAGTTAACCAAGTAAGATTTACTCTAAGTAAAATAATTACGGATAAACGATTTGAATTTGCGAAAGACAAATTGATTATAAGGCATAAATTGCCTAAGGTTTTAAAAGAAGTGAAGTCACTTGATTTAGAAGCCTATTATATTTCTAAAGGTAAACGTGACTTGTCCTGAAGAGTAGTCGTGACTTGATACTACGGTTATTAGTATCTTGGGAGTTTTATATAAAAATGAGTCATTTTCTTAAAAGGATTAAGGTACGTGGTACTCGGGTTGAATTCCCAGATTTTCGTTTAAAATGACACGTTAGTGCCTTAAGTAACTAAAATGAGAGGATATACTATTAATGTTAATAAGAAGTTAGGGGATATTCTTAACTTGCTTACGTTATGATAAACCGATAGCGCTTATGTTATGTATGATAGCCGGTTGTGCTGAGTTATGTATTATTATTATTACTAATATTACTACTTATGCCATGGATTTGCTACCCATGATGCGAGTGCGGCACTTGTACTCATGCGGGCCCACTGGATCCATGTGGGTGAAATAGTCCCATGCGAGGCGGATGACCTCATGCGGGTGAAATAGTCCCATGCGGGTGAAATAGTCCCATGCGAGGCGGATGACCTCATGCGGGTCCACAGGACCTATGCGGGTGAAATAGTCCCAGGAGTAGGATTGCTTAATGATACTACGGGCGAGAGACCCTGTTTTGATCATGAGCCTCCTATTTTTATGCAGTAAAGTTTATACTTGTTACTCTCATTGTTAGTAAGGCACAGTGTACTGTATTTTGACTTTCTTCCATGACTCCAGTTTATTTTAAACTTATGATATTATTACAGTATTTTCCAGTTTTACATACTTGGTACATATTGTGTACTGACCCCCTTCCTCGGGGGCTGCGTTCATGCCGCAGGTAAGGGTAAGCAGGTGGTGGATCCTCATTCTTAGGATCTTGCTCAGGTGTCAGAAGCTCCATTTCTCCGGAGGCTCGACTTTTAGTGCAGTTCTCCCGGTGTTGTAGATAATTGTACATTCGGGGTATGGCGGGGCCTGTCGTCATAGTGATTACTCATTCTTAGAGGCCTGTAGTCTTGTCATAACTTGGATTGTTAAGGATGTAACTGTTCAGCTTTGTTATATTTAGAGGTAGCCATTTTGGGTTAGCCTGCTTATATTCTATATGGGTTCTTGTTGTGAATTTATTTTCCATTGGTTTTCTCGATGTTGTATCACGAGGTGCCCGGGTAAGGCACGATCCAGTCCGTGGTCGGGTCGTGACAAAATTGGTATCAAAGCCGTTAATCCTCGGAAAAGGTCTACAGGCCGTATCTAGTAGAGTCTTGATTATCGGTGTGTTATGCACCACATCTATAATCAGGAGGCTACATGATATTTAGGATTGGTTTCCATTCTTTCACCCTAAGATCGTGTAATAGAGCTGTGTTATAGGTTGAACTTCCTCTGACATATTTTTATGAATTAGTTATGCCTCCACGCAAGGCCGCGGCGAGAAGGCAAGGCAACCGAGGAGCCGCTAGTAGGACACGCAGGGTTCACGAGGCACGAGCCCGATGCACACGAGATGATGTTCGGACGGCGAGTTCCACGACGTCGCCAGCCCCGGCAGAGTTCGGGGCAGCGGCGACTCGAGACGCGATACACGAGCCTCGATTACGATGCGGAAGCGAGAGAGATGGGTTACAAGGAGATGGCCCAGTTATTAGCCAGGATCGTGGCTAGGCAGGAGGATAGAAGGGAGACAGCGGTTCCGGTTGTACCCGTAGTCCACCACAGAGCTGATAGCTTGAGATTGCGAGACTTTTTGAGTTGCAGCCCACCAGAGTTCTATAGATCGATGCCTGATGATGATCCTCAGGAGTTTATCAAGCGATTCTGACGGATCATGAGTGATCGGGCTTGGAGGCAGTCGGTATTATTGGGTTCACATCGGCTGCGGGATACTGCAGTTGACTGGTATGATTCATGGGAACTATCCCGGGGGGAGCATGCGCTTCCAGCTGTTTGGGACGAGTTCTCAGAGGCGTTCCTTAGCCATTTCTTGCCTCCGCAGATGAGGAGAGCTCGGGCCGATAGATTTTTGACACTGAGGCAGAGTGGGCGGACGGTCCGGGAGTACAACGTAGAGTTTGACTCGTTGGCTCGGTATGTACCCGCTTTGGTAGCAGACATGGAGGACAGGGTGCACCGCTATGTCACAGGGCTCGATGATTACTTGGCAGAGAGTTGCACGGGAGTAGCTCTTCAGCCGGGCATGGACATTGCCCGCATGCAGGCATATGCACTTGGGTGTGAGGAACGCAGGGGCCGACGGATTGATAGGTATCAGCAGAAGAGGGCCAGGACAGCAGGGTCCTCTGGTAGTTTTCGAGGTAGACAACCTCAGCCAGAGATCGATTGCACCTCAGCCGGTTCAGAGCGCTCCTCCACCATCTTCCGGACGTACAGGGCATTCAGGGGCAGGACAGGGTTCCAGGGCTTCGGGTTCCCAGAGGGACCAGAGTTCCAGTCAGATGAGGCCACATATACCTCGGTGTGGTCGATGTGGCGATTGCCATTATGGGGGGTGTCGTGTTCCTCCAGGAGCTTGTTACTCTTGTGGCCAGCAGGGCCATTTGAGGAGAGATTGTCCGACTAGAGGCGGCGGGAATGTTATGGCTCGGTAAGCGAAGTCGATGGGTGGATCTTCGTCTTGGTGACGATGCGCCCGGAGGCGGTGTTCACGGACCAGAAAGCCGGCGAGGGTCGTGGTAGGGTCCCGATTCAGCGGTCCTCAGAACCGCATCTATGTTATGTCCAGCCGTCAGGACCAGGAGGCGTCACCAGATGTCGTCACAGGTACATTATTGATTGCATGTTGTGATGTATATGCTTTGATAGATCCAGGTTCTACCTTGTCCTATATATCTTCTCATATTGCTGGTAGAATAGGGATAGAGCCCGAGTCCATAAAACCTTTTGAGGTGGCTACACCAGTAGGTGATTCGGTGGTAGTGGCGGGTATATAAGACTTGCCCGATGACTATAGGCGATCGTCGGTATGGCAAACTTGATAGAGTTGAATATGACGGACTTTGATGTAATTATGGGTATGGATTGGCTAGAGTCCTGCTATGCCAATGTGGGTATGAGAGAGACTGATGCGGTTCGGTTTCTGGTGGCCGGTTATCGAGTGGAAGGGAATCTTTGCGTCGTAGGGGTAAGTTTATTTCTTACCTCAAGGCTAGAAAGATGGTGCGGAAGGGTATATCTACCATATGGTTCGAGTATTAAATCACGGTGAGATCTGGACCTTGATTAGTTCCGGTCGTTAGAGAGTTTTGACGTATTCCCGACGAGCTTAGGGTATCCTCCCGAGTGGGAGATTGAGTTTGCATTGATTTGGCGCGGACACTCGACCGATATCTATTCGCCCATACAGGATGACACCGCCGAGTTGAGGAATTGAAGGACCGGTGAAAGATTTCTTTGGAAAAAGGCTTTATCGAGCCAAGTGTTTCTCCCTAGGAGCGTCGGTGCTATTTGTAAGAAGAAGGATGGGGCTGCGAATGTGTGTTGATTCTGAGCGGTGAATAAGGTAACTATCAAGAACGATACCCCCTTCCGTGATTGATGATTTGTTTGACCGATTGCGAGGCGAGTGTTTTTCAAGATAGACTGCGGTATGGTTATCATCAGTGCGAGTTAGAGAGCAGATATCCCAAAGATCGCATTCGGGACCGGTATGGGCACTTATGAGTTGGTGATGTCTTTCGGGTTGACCAACGCCCACAGTATTCATGGATTTGATTAACCGGTGTTCAAGCCGTTCTTGGATATATTCGTTATAGTATTCATTGATGATATCTTTGGTTTATTCGCAAGACAGAGCAGAACATGCGGATCGGCGAGGCGACATTGGGAGTCCTCGGGACCGGCGATTGTATGCCAAGTTCTCAAAGTCACGAGTTTTGGTTGGCGTCGGTGGCTTTCTTAGGGAATGTTATCGGGCCGATGGTATTGGGTTGTCTGACAAAGATTGGCGATCAGACTTGGCCTAGACCCACTACACCAACGGAGGTGCGCAACTTTTCGGGCCTTGCGGGTTATTATCGGAGATTCGTGGAGAGGTTTGCTTCCATCTCAGCACCTTTGACTAGGCTGACTCGAAGCGGTATGTTCGGTGGGCGGATGCTTGTGAGAGAGTTTCCGATTCTTGAAGGAGAAATTGACGGCCGCGATCCTTACTCTTTCTGAGGGTTTAGACGGATATGTGGTTTATTGTGATGCGTCGGGTGTCGGGCTTGGGTGCGTGCTGATGCAGCACGGAAAAGTTATAGCTTACGCATCTCGACAGCTCAGGAAGCATGAGAAGAACTATCTCATACATGACTTGGAGTTGGCAGCAATGATTCATGCCTTAAAGATCTGGAGACATTATTTGTATGGAGTCGACTAAGATGTACCATGACATCAAATGTGTGTATTGGTGGGATGGCCTGAAGAGGGACGTGACAGGTTTTGTTGCACAGTGTCCTAATTGTCAGCAGGTCAAGGTTGAGCACCAGAAGCCCGGTGGGCTATTGCAGGCTATTGATATTCCGATGTGGAAGTGGGAGGTGATCAATATGGACTTTATTACAGGGTTACCTACCACTCAGAGGAAGCATGATTCCATCTGGGTTATTGTCGACAGGCTGACGAAATCAGCTCATTTCCTTCCAGTCAGGACGACGTTTTCGGCCGAGGATTATGCTAGACTGTATATCAGAGAGATTGTGAGATTGCACGGAGTGCCTACATCGATCATTTCAGACCGGGGAGCTCAGTTCTCGGCTAACTTCTGGAGGTCTTTCCAGAAGGGGTTAGGGACCCAAGTGAGTCTCGATCGCATTTCATCCTCAGGCCAAGCGGACGGGCGAGCGTCTTATCCGGACAACGAGGATATGCTGCGGGCTTGTGTTATTGATTTCAGGGGTAGCTGGGAGGATCACTTACCTCTGGTGGAGTTTGCTTATAACAACAGCTACCATTCTAGTATTCAGATGGCGCCTTATGAGGCCTTATACGGGAGGAAGTGCAGGTCACTGATAGGCTGGTTCAAGGTGAGAGAAGTGCAGTTAGTCGGGCCAGACTTGATTCAGCAGGCAGTGGATAAGGTGAAGCTTATCCAGGAGCGGTTATTGTCAGCTCAGAGTCGACAGAAGTCGTATGCAGATCATCGGCGTCGACACTTGGAGTTTGAGGTAGATGATTGGGTATTCCTGAAGGTGTCACCCATGAAGGGTGTGATGAGACTTGGGAAGAAAGGGAAACTCAGCCCAAGGTACATTGGGCCTTATCAGATTGTCCGTAGGGTAGGCAAGGTTGCCTATGAGTTGGATCTGCCGTCCGATCTGGAGGCAGTACATCCAATTTTTCACGTGTCTATGTTGCGGAAATATATTGGAGATCCATCTAGAGTGCACCCGATTCGTGATGTCCAGGTGACAGAGGGGTTATCGTATGAGGAGAGCCCCATAGCGATACTCGATCGTCAGGTTAGGCGACTTCGGACAAAGGATGTGGCTTCCGTCAAAGTCTTATGGCGGAACGAGAACATGGAAGAGATGACGTGGGAAGCAGAGGATGACAAGATGAAGAAGTATCCTCACTTATTCCCTATACCTCCAGGTAACCCACTTTCCTGCTTGTTAGTTTTAATTTGACAATTATGCTTAAGTATTGTTGTGGCATGTGGAGCGTCCTCAATTGCAAAAAGACTAGTTAAGAGGGTCTATGTCGATATTGTGATTTGAGTAAGCCTAGAAGGAACATTCGGGATGAATGTTTCTAAGGGGGGAGGATGTTATACCCCGTAGTTCTGGCCATGCGTGTGAGAGCGTACGAAAGGGAGTAACACTTAAATTTTAGAAGGATAGGTTGACGGACTGTTTCGGACGGGTTTTTAGTCAACTTTGAGGCGGGTTATGACCCGTTACATGGAGAGTTCCTAGGTGTTTCAAAGGCCTAGTGCGTAGTTCGTTGAGTCTAGTTTTCAACGCAACCAACCGTTCGTAGATAGGACATCGGAGTAGAAAGTTATGGGAGTTACAAGCGATGCGATCGGACGAGAAAAGTGTTTGATCGAGAGCCACGGGAGCGGCGCCGGATGCAGGGCCGCGGCGCCAGATGATCTGAGTGTACGCTGAAGTTGCAGCGCCGTGGCCGGAAGCGAGGCAGCGCCGGAAAGTTCAGGAGTTGGCGAAGTTTCGGCCGCCCGGCAAGGCCGCTGCGGCAGGCGGGTTCATGAGGCGGTGAGTGGAAAAATCTGAACTGTTTTGTTTTAAAAAAGGCCATGAGAGGGTGACAAGTGTCCCCCCCATCTGATTTTTGCATGCACTATTTATTGACCAAGTCTTGAAGACTTGGTCATTCTTCAAGCTCTCATCTCTCTCTAAATTAGAAGCTCTTCCTTCTCTCTAGAAAATCAAGAGGAAATCAAGGATTGAGAAAAATCTGAAAAGTGTGGCAAGAAGAAACTTGTTGGCAAGCTTGTGAGAGTTATTGTGGTGGTGTTTGTGGAAAGGAGGCTAGCAAACTTTGTTGGATTAATTTGGCTAAGGTTCCAAGGTAACAATCCTTCTCTTGTAGCTAGTTTTTAGTGTTGCATGTGAAGAAGAAAGAACTTGTAGTGGTAAATATTGCTCTTAGATAAATTGCATGTAAGATATATGGTTTGGATATGAAAGGATTGGATAAGAATGATATGTAAGCATGTTGTAGCCTAAATACTACCTTAAACTTGTTAAGTTAGTTGGTTTACATTGTGGGGCAGAATTTTACACATCCAAGATTAGGTGTGTAATCCCCTTTGAAATGTTTGGATTGTTGGGCCTTAAATGTGGCGTTTGAATGTTGAATTCGGCCTTGAAAAAGGTGGAAAAGTATGTAGAAGCAAAGGAAATGCTGACCAATTTTCCATAGAATTTAGTGACTTTGAACTTGGAATATTCTACGTTGAAGCTTGAGGTTATTAAACGTATTATGGTCATTATAGGTTGACATACTACGTGCGGTGTTTTGGACTTAGCAAGTGGATTGACCGAAGAGGTATGTGGAACTTTCCTATCTCTTGAGAATGAATAACTTTACCTATATAGTACGATAGACGTACAAGATTGTGATATTCCTTACTTGTTTTAAGGATGTCTTGAGTTTTCAAAGTTAAGGGACTTGATGTGTTTAAGTATATGATCCTTGTTTCTTTTTTTAAAAAAAATTGTATGTCCCTTGGGTTTAGAAAAATGTATTTGACTAAGGTATGACGTTAATATAATGACTTTATGAGAAGTTGGTTATATTAGCTTTATGGAAAGTTAACCAAGGAAGATTTACTCTAAGTAAAATAATTACGGATAAACGATTTGAATTTTCGAAAGGCAAATTGATTATAAGGCATAAATTGCCTAAGGTTTTAAAAGAAGTGAAGTCACTTGATTTAGAAGCCTATTATATTTCTAAAGGTAAACGTGACTTGTCCTGAAGAGTAGTCGTGACTTGATACTACGGTTATTAGTATCTTGGGAGTTTTATATAAAAAGGAGTCATTTTCTTAAAAGGGTTAAGGTACGTGGTACTCGGGTTGAATTCCCGGATTTTCGTTTAAAATGACATGTTAGTGCCTTAAGTAACTAAAATGAGAGGATATATTTTTAATGTTAATAAGAAGTTAGGGGATATTCTTAACTTGCTTACGTTATGATAAGCCGGTAGCGCTTATGTTATGTATGATAGCCGGTTGTGCTGAGTTATGTATTATTATTATTACTAATATTACTACTTATGCCATGGATTTGCTACCCATGATGCGAGTGCGGCGCTTGTACTCATGCGGGCCCACTGGGTCCATGCGGGTGAAATAGTCCCATGCGGGTGAAATAGTCTCATGCGGGTGACATGCGGGTGAAATAGTCCCATGCGGGTGAAATAGTCCCATGCGAGGCGGATGACCTCATGCGGGTCCACAGGACCTATGCGGGTGAAATAGTCCCAGGAGTAGGATTGCTTAATGATACTACGGGCGAGGGACCCTGTTTTGATCATGAGCCTCCTATTTTTATGCAGTAAAGTTTATACTTGTTACTCTCATTGTTAGTAAGACACAATGTACTGTATTTTGACTTTCTTCCATGACTCTAGTTTATTTTAAACTTATGATATTATTACAGTATTTTCCAGTTTTACATACTTGGTACATATTGTGTACTGACCCCACGCCGCCGGGCTGCGTTCACATGGTAAGGGTAAGCAGGTGGTGGATCCTCATTCTTAGGATCTTGCTCAGGTGTCAGAAGCTCCATTTCTTCGGAGGCTCGACTTTTGGTACGGTTCTCCCTGGTGTTGTAGATAATTGTACATTCAGGGGTATGACGGGGCCCTGTCCCGTCATAGTGATTACTCATTCTTAGAGGCATGTAGTCCTGTCATAACTTGGGTTGTTAATGATGTAAATGTTCAGCTTTGTTATATTTAGAGGTATCCATTTTGGGTTAGCATGCTTATATTCTATATGGGTTCTTGTTGTGAGTTTATTTTCCGCTGGTTTTCTCTGATGTTGTATCACAAGGGTGCCCGGGGTAAGGCACCAGTCACGGGTCCGTGGTCGGGTCGTGACACTTGCTTTCGTTCCATTCATGCTGTAATTTACAATGAAGTTCTCAAAGAAATCAGGAAGCGAGTTCAAGATTAGATTAACAGAAACATTTGCAGGCAGCTTCATTCCAATCGAAGCCAACCTCTCAATTAATCCAATCATCTTCAAAATATGTTGTGACACCTGACCCCCTTCGTTCAGCTTACACTTAAAGAGATCTCTCAACAGTTCATACTCCATTTATGCGAGGCGTGAGTCATAGAGACTCTTCAAGTGTTCTAGCATCTCGTTGGGGCCCATATTTTCATGTTGTCTTTGTAACTCTGGAGTCATAGAAGATAGCATAACACATTGTACTGCAACAGCATCATCTAGATATTTCTTATAGGTTGCTTTGTCAAACAAAGCATACTCTTCAGAATCTTCAGCAGGGACTGTAGGGAGTGATGTATCCAATACATACTCAATCTTTTCTAATCGCAGCGATCAAGCAGATTTCTTAACCAGTCAGGAAAATTGGCTCCATTCAACTTGTTCGTTTCAACCAATATTTTAAGTGACAGATTCGACATTGTAACTGAAGAAAAGATAGACTTGAAATTAATACTTTAATATAATTTCTATTGAACACATTCATTAACTAACTAACATGGTCTTTAGTTTAATTAGCTCCCACTATTTTAACATATTCTTTTTCCCCATAAAGAATACAGACTCATATCAAATACGGTCATAATGGGCCAAGATCCAAACTCATGTTGTCTCCGCGTTTGCTGAGGCTGATAACTTCAACAACACGATCTGGTAGGTCTCTAAACCAATTGCAAATAATTTGCAACTCTTGGTTGACCGAATGTTCTAAATAATTCGATATGCGTCCCTCGGCTGTCCGACACAGGGGCGCCAAGACAGCCTAGCAAGTCAACCCCGTTATGCGACTGCAATTATACATCTAAGCGGGCTTAGTCTTCATCAAGCAAACACTGGGGTGTAAATACTTACGAAGGTTTATCACCTACTACAACATTTATATGCATCTATGAAAGGGTCTGAGTCCTCGTAAACTTAGAGCAAATGCTGGGGCATAAATACTCATCTCGCCGAAAAGGATTTTGCACCACAATCAATTATAACGGACGACGCGTTCATTTTAAATGAGACTTGTATTAAATTTGGGGAACATTTTAATTCAGGGTTATGACCAAGATCAACTATTATATCATACATCATATGACAGCCTATCATGCAATTTCTAAACACATTTAGATGGGAAACCATCAAACCCAACATGCATGATATAAGATGGTTTTAATTACATACTGGGCGCCATCTACCCAGAAAATTATAGCGGTCATTGAAAGTAAATAATTACTGGGCGCCGCCTACCCAGACAATAATTGCGGACTAACAAATACCGGCGCACTTACCTGACATATATATGCGGACTCTATTCTAATTATTTAAATGACAATCAATTAAACAATTAAGAGAAACAATTAATTTGTGCACAAATCATCAAATAATATGCTAAATAACAATAATTGTGGGTTAATTAATTTATTTCAATTTAGAAAATATTTAAATTCAAAATTTAAACTCAATTTTCAATTTTCGGAATTTTCTGCTCATCCAAACAAATCCTTTAATAATTCGAAATTAAAATTTAATTTTCGTGGATATTTCGCAATTTTGAACCTTAAAATATTCTGATTGACCCGGGGACCAAATCGCTTTTAAAATTCTGATTGACCTGTGAATCTGCTGATTTTAAAATCTTTTAAATTTCCAGAAAATATCTTAGGGACTAGTTTGTAATTTTCAGAACTTAAAATATTTTCAGATTTGTTTAAGGACCAATCTTCAATTTTAAAACCCTAATTTTAATTGCAAAAAGGTCCTCAAACTATTTTAAATTTTCAAAACCAATTCCAACCTCAAATCAAATTTAGGATTCAGATTTCGGGGCAAAATTAACGGAATTAAAACCCACCAAACGATGGCACACATCGGGACGAACTCACCGGTGGTATTCACCACCGATTTGGTAGCCCACGATGGCCGGAATAGGTGGCGCCGCCGGCGGTTTCTAAAGCCGTCGGTGGTGTTTCTTTTCTGGTCATCGTTGCCGAGCAACAATACCACCATTAGATTCCTCTCGTCGAGACGAACACGATGGTATTATTACTTTATGATTTCGTCGCCTGTGGTGGCCGGAAACAGCCCCGCCGTCGACGTTTTCCGACGACTTTTTTCGGCGACTTCACCGTATTCAGCTACCTCTCAACACCATTATCGACCATCTTTAAAAGTGGATTTTTCGATAATAGTGGAGACGGTATTGGTACACGTCGAATCACCCAAAATTTCACCGGAACCGCCATCGCTCACGCGGACGATGGCCGCGACTGTTCACGCGTCGAACGATGTGATC
Organism: Przewalskia tangutica; assembly: GCA_029844215.1. Classification (NCBI taxonomy): domain Eukaryota; kingdom Viridiplantae; phylum Streptophyta; class Magnoliopsida; order Solanales; family Solanaceae; genus Przewalskia; species Przewalskia tangutica. The sequence continues at coordinate 84,273,988 of CM056735.1, read as the reverse complement.
GTATTCACTCCAATTTTTTTTTTAATAAATTCCAAAAAATCAGTTTTAAATCAAAATAATTAATTATCCCACATATCGTTATTAAAGATTATCGTATAATCATTAAACCAGTCTGGACTCTGATACCACTGTAGGAATTTGTTGGGTGTAAAACACACAAGTAAGACACAGCGGCAGTTTAAAATTTTGAGTAAACTTACTTGCTCCAACAAACGTTTCTGGTATGATTATGCGATAATTATAATCTGCAAAGACATGAAGAAAACTTACATTTTAAGCTTTGTTAGTCTTTACTAAAGGGAGCGCACGCGATTGTCAATCCGGGTGCAAGCCTTGATTCAGTATATTTCTTTGCCCAAGAAAGCTAGGAAATCTTGGCAGAGGTTTGAGAGAATTTTATTTTCTGAACTCTGAGTTCAGAAAGTGGAAAGTGAGTACTGAAATTATGGGTTAAGTGCCAAATATATAGTGGAGGAAACCCTAAACCAAATCAGATTTGGATCAGGCTTCAAGACCTGACCCAAATCCAAATTGCAGTGGGCCAGTCGAACTGGGCCCACTGCTGTGCGGCTCCTCTATTTATTTTCTGCACGTTTTAGTTCTAATTAAATCCAAGATTTAATTTTGACTTAATTATATAATTTTCATCAAATGAAAATTATCCCATAATTTATTATTAAATAAAATATCTTGATTCTAAATCCGATATTTTACATTCTCTCAATATACCCTTAGACCGAAAAGACAATCGACTTAGTGTGACCCTTTAGGCCTTCACACATCGGCACTTGATCAAATCAAGGTTCACACGGAACTCCTAGACGGCGCCGGTGACGGACCCAATATGTGAAGTACGTTTACAAGACTCAAGTAAACAGACCTCTATGTGAGATGATAAATTCCTTTCATTCGCGACACACTCGATCAAGCTTAAGATTTGCCAAGTGTCTATCCAAATGACTTGATCACTTCATCTCATCTATATTAGTCGACAACTAGACCATATCCTAGATATGTCTCTTGCATTGGCCAATGACTTGGTCGACCTAACATCTCTGAGAAGCTGAGTGTTCTCTCGAAATTCCAATCGAGGAATGAATCCTATTCTTGGCTCAACTACCACCTTCAATCTACTTCGTAATGCACCCAACACAAGCCGCGTCTCAACCTATAAGGCATTTGCGCTTAGGACAGGATCAAAGTGCATTGCTCCGTAAACAAGGCGATATTGACCTCAAGTCTAAGGACCTCTATCTCCCACATGCTGATAATACTCTAGACATGTATAACAAATAGTTTATCAGTAGGGTATGTCAATACTCCTCTAAGAGTATCCATGTGTCCATCACTAGCAACTATTACTAGTAGTAAGTGAGATATACTACATTCTCTAAGAATGTGATGCAGACCACATGTCGACTTACAACATATCATTGATATCTCATTCTCAATGATCATCAGTCTAGGCTATTTTAAGAACTACATTCTATCATTAATATCTCACACTATCAATGACAATGTAAGTTCAAGGGATGCACATTAATGAATAATATAAACAATCAAATAATAATTCAATAATTGCAAATGTCAAGTACATATTAATCTTATTAATAATATGAATTTGTTCAAGTACATCTGCTCCTAAAATGATTGTTTTTAGGACATACATACTTTCAGTCAGATCCACGTAAAGGTCTTTCTTTAGGACACTTGGGGGATGAATAGGGTGAACTAAAATATATGTATATAAGGATAACTTGATATCTATTCTTGTGATTTAAAACTTATTCAAGTGATCTAGTAGTGGGCTGCCCTCTCCCATCTATAAGCTACGGTTGTAACTCTTAGTTGAAACTAGTATTGGACATCTTGTACAGAGGGTGACAAGACTTTGCTTGGGCATCCACGGGTGCAAGAAAGAAAACGTAGAAGCTGCTATCATGTTATTTATATTTGCAACGAGAAACAAAGATTTGAGGTTTCAAAACAATATCGACAAACTTACTCTTATTTAAAGGTTCAATTCGAGAAGGGTAAAAAGAAGATTCTTATGGGGCTTCCACACTTTGATTTGAAGAGTATAGAGGACCAGTAGCTCGTGATGATAGTTAATGGAACTGATTTTCCTACTTATTGAGATCGTAGAGTACAATTGAATTCTTTGTTAACTCGAATAGACGACAAGAGGTATGTTAAGGCAAATCCTTTCTTTTTTTATCATGTTCTAAGTACGAAACACAAACGTAATATTGTCCCATAAATAATTATACTTTTAGTAGTTAAGAATGTTCATGTTATTGATTCTATTTTTAGAGCATGTCTAAATATGTTCCTAAATCCCATATTGAGGTATATGGAAAAGATGTTAATATGCATAATGTTAATCAGAGATAAACTCAGATTGTCTCAGCATCATTCATGCATTATATTCATGTATTATCTTTGATCCTACAAGCGTTGTATATGGTATTATATGTTATGCATTATATATATATATATATATATATATATATATATATATATATATATATATATATATATATATATATATATATATATATATATATATAGGGATGAGAAAGGATACGACGTTATATACACGCATCACCTGATCAGCTGATATATGATGATGATTATACCCTTATACCCACATAGGACGATATGATATGATGGAATGCTCACAGAGACTTGAGGAATACGGCGTTATATACACATATGTATATGTATGACCAGCATTGTGCATGCACAAACATGATATTTAGGTATATTATGGCCTTGAGAGGCATTCTCTGATTGGTTGTTTTTTGTCTCATATTATTTTCATGTCTCTATTATGCTATTGTTCATGCCTGACATACTCGGTACATCATTCATACTGAGATCCCTTTTATCGGGGATGCTACATTTTATGCCCGCAGGCTAAGGTAGACGGGGCTGTAGTACACACTAGTAGGTTGCTGGTTCAGCTGATATTGGAGCACTCCACTTGTTCCGGAGTTGCGGTCTAATCTTGGTACATTATTTTTGGATGTGCATATGGGTATGACAGAGCTCTGTCCCGACCTTATGATGTCACATACTCTTTAGAGGCTCATAGACAGATGTCCTATGTATAATAGTCGTGGATGGCCTTATCGGCCTTAGTATGTATATATGTATGGGTTGGGTTCTTTTGGTTGTAAAGTTTTACGTAGCTCCTTCCCAATTTATTATTTCTATTTGTCAGCAGGTTACTTTATGGAGGCCCTCGTGGCCCATGTGTAATTACGATTAAATGGTAAATATATGATTAGTGGTACTCGGTAAGTAAGGTCCGGGTGCCCGTCATGGTCCTCAGATTTGGACCGTGACAATTTAAAGGTGTATATATATTTATACAAATATAAACATAAAGTATACAAGATAGATACATTATGCATATATGTGTATAAAATGTATAATAGTGTATAATCTGGGCGTATACACCCATATACATTATTATATAATATTATACACTCTTATACACCCACTACCCTTTCCCCTCCCGATTTCTCCATCGCCAACCTCAGCCACCTCTGGCGACCCCCACCATTGATAATTTCATCGCTGCCAGTTGCACTCCACCACCGGCTACTACACCACCACCTTGATGAGTTTTCCGATAAATCGAGATCTAGCCTAGGTAATTTATAATCAGATATGAGCCACCATAGATGATGAGATGACCAGATCTGAGCCATCGGAAAAGTCATCATCATCGGAGAAAGAAAGAGAAAGCATCGCAGAGAGAGATAAGTTTTGGTAGAGAGAAAGAGAGAGATAGGAGAGGGTAATGAGATAGAGCGAGAGAGGATGAGGAGGATGGAATGGGTGCAGAGAGAGAGAAGGCCGACGAACTTTCTCTCTCTCTCTGTCTTTTTCGATGGTGGTGGTGGTGGTATATTTGGTGTAACATCCCGTAATTTCGCGCGATGGTTTAAGCAATTGGACGTATGCAAGTAGATGCGAGCTTCGGGAATTTATGTTATATCTACCTATGCTACTAAAGAAATTAGCATATAAAATGATAAAACTCCGAAATAATTTTGGACGTAACAAGTATGACGACAGAGATCGAAAATAAATTTGGTGTGTGCCTAAAGAGGTTATGGACTAGTGTCATATCACACAAATTATGACATTGAGTATAAGAAGGTCTTATAAGTCATTAGGATTTAAATGAATTGTGATCAAGAAATTAAAATATGTGTGTAATTAATTAATTGGATGAAGGATAAATGATTAGTGGACTTATTCTAGGCGTGGAGTGAATATAGGCCACGAAACCATTGGGTGCATGCAATTAAGTGTAAGTTAAACCCTACACGTACCTAATGACTAAGTTAAATGGAATCTCTACGTGTAGGCTTAAGCAAGCCACCTAATGACTTAAGTTTAATTGATTCATTGGTGGCAACTCCTAAAGCAACTATGGGGTACAATTATTAACATTAAGTGGGGGAAGGGAGTAATCGTGAATCATATATACAAAATCCTCCAACCCTTTGCTTCTTTGTATGAAACAGAAACAAATACATTTCAATTCTAAATTGAAAACCCACGAAGTAGCAGCAGTAGAACACCTATATCCAAGTAATTCATTACTAATTTTTATTAGAACAAACGTCCTGCTATATTATTTCAAAAAAAAGCAACGTTCCAGCCAGCAATATCAAAGGGACTGGTTCCGTTAGTATTCGAGGTATGTTAAAGAAAATTATTATTTCTTCTTTTGGCATGTTACATGTAACAAATGTGATTGTGCTATTGCTCCATAAATTGTTCTACTCCTAGAAGTTAAGAATATTCATGTTATTGATTCCTATGTTAAAATCATGTCTAAATATGTTCCTAAGTCCTTATTGAGGCATATAGAAAAAATGTTGATATTCATAGTGGTAGCCGAGGGTATAAGGATATTATGTCACTCGGGATATTTTATTGTCATTCATGCGTTTCTATTTGCATTATATTCTATATTACCCTGTACCACTTGTTATATGCACACTACTATATGGTAAATATTGTATATATACGTAGGGTATGGGAAAAGAGAAGGTGTTATATACACACACCACCTGCAGCTTATACAGACTATCACGAAAGAGCCCGAAAACGCCAATATTGATGCCCTTGTGTGGCCAATACGATATGAAATTATACCCACAGAGGTTGTTATGGACATGTGTGACCAATATTTATATGTATACCGCATTTGCATTATGCATAACATTTAGGCATATGTATTAGGGCCTCAGAGGTATTTACTACTGGTCAGCTGTTCTGTTTCAGTTTGTTATTGTATTCATGTTATGCTATTATTCATGTCTGACATACTCAGTACATAAGTCGTATTGGTGTCCCTTTTGTCAGGGGACGCTGCATTTCATGCCCACAAGTTCACGTAGACAGAACGATGATCCACGTTAGTAGGTTGCTGACTCAGCGAATTTCTGGAGCACTCCCCCTATTTCGGAGTGTCAGTCTATCTAGGTACGATATATCTTTACTTGTATATACAGGTATGGCGGGGCCCTGTCCCGAGCTTTTGATGTTGTATACTCTTTAGAGCGTTGTAGATGATGTCCTGTGTGTGTAGTCGACTTGTATGACCTTGTCGACTTTGGTAGGGGTATGTATATATATAAGTTGTTTTTTTGGATAAAGATTTCACATAGTTTTCTTTTGGCTTAGCTCGTATTTAATAAAGACTAGATATTGATAGGGTGATTAGTAGTACCTGGCGGATAGGGTCTGGGTGCCCGTTGCGGCCTTTCGATTTGGATTGTGACAAAATTGATATCAGAGAATGTTTGTTCTAGAGAGTCTACAAGTTGTGTCTAGTAGAGCCTTATTTATGAATATGTTGTGCACCATACTTATAAGCAAGGTGTTGCCCGACATTTAGGGATGATTTCCTATTCTTTCATCTCATAAATCGTGCAGTAGAGTTGAGTTATAAGTATTTCACTCCTAATCTGTCTCGTGTTTATGATTCCAGCGATGCCTATGATAAGGAAAAAGTTAAAAAGTGTGAGGGTTTTGAATATGGTTGCAGGCGAATGTACTAGCCGATTGCCACCTACTAGTGAGGTCCAGAGCGAGACCCGTATTGTGACTTCCTCATATGATTCCCCTAGTTCACCACCAGTGGGAGAAATTAGTGGAGCTGCAGTACCCTTAGTTCCTCCACTTGATACTCCAGATGTGGATCTTGATATGCGAAATGTTGTACAGTTATTGTCACGATTAGTGTTCGCTCAGGCCCAACGTCATGTTCTCATTCCTTCTGATAGAGCTTCTAGCGTAAAAGCTTGAGATTTTATTAATCTAGACCCTCCGATATTTCATGGGATCAGACCTGAATGCAGACCTGCATAATTTTCTGGATCAGATACAATGTACTTTGCGGGTAATGGATGCTACCGATACTGAGTCGGTAAAGTTTGCTTATTATAGACTGTGGGATATCGCGGTGACATGGTATGAGACATGGGAGTAATCTAGGGGACCCCGTGCTCCACCAGTAGGATGTGGAGAATTTCAGAGGCCTTCTTACAACACTTTCTGCCAGTCGAGCTTCGACGGGCCAGGCAGGATAGATTTCTATATCTTGAGAAAGGCAACATGAGTGTTCGAGAATATAGCTTGCAGTTTAATTCATTTGCCAGATATGCTCCTACGATTATAGCGGAGATGAGTGTCCGGGTACATAGGTTTGTTACTGGCTTAGGGTCGCACATGGTCAATGAGTGTACTATGACTTTTCTGAATCCGAGTATGGATATTTCTCGCATTCAGGCTTATGCACAGAATTTGGAGGATCGTAAGAGGCAACATCAGGTAGATCGAGAACGTGACAAGGGCCAACATAAGAGGGCCTGATCCGTCGGTGACATGAGGGATTTTGGAGGTGGTCCCAAGCCACAACCTTATGGATGCCCATCCTACCCGCCGGCTAGCGCATCATTATCGTTTTCAAGGTCGAGGATTGATCGGTTTGTTCAATCAGGACCAGGTCAGAGTTCACGAGCATCATGGTCTTATTATAGAGGGGATTATATTCAGATTAGGCCATTATTGGCTCGATGCGGGCAGTGTGGTAAGACACATACAAGGTCATACCAACGAGGATCTAATGTGTGATATTTTTGTGGTGAACCTGATTATGTTATGCGAGAATGCCCAACAGGAGACGGATGTGATAGGGAACAGCCAGTCGGATCTGTAGTAACTTCATCACAGTCAGTACGCCCGTCAGGGTAGAGTCAGCAGACATTATCCGATCAAGGAAGAGGCCAGAACCGTACTTATGCATTGATGGGACAATAAGATCAAAAGTCCTCGTCTGATGTTATTACATGTACATTATCAGTCTTTTCACATAATATGTATGTGTTGCTAGATCCAGGCTCCAATCTATTGTATATCACCCCTTTTATTGCTTGTAAATTTGGTATAAATCCTGAGTAGATAAGAGATTTATTTATGGTATCTACACCATTTGGTGAGTCAGTAGTTTCTAGACGGGTCTATCAGAATTGTGCAGTATTAATTTGTAGCCATCAGACCCTAGCAGATTTGGTAGAACTAGAAATGGTTTATTTTTATGTTATTATGTGCATGGATTGGCTAGCGTCATGCTACGTTAATGTTGATTGCCAAACAAATATTGTTAAATTTCAGTTCCCAGGAAAACCAGTTTTTGAATGGAAGGGTAATGCGGTCGTGGAAAAAAGTAATTATATTCGCTGGATACGTGATAAGGATTAGATATGTCACCCCAACTGTAATACCTCATATTTTCAAAAAATGGTTTGAGCACATAAACGTGAGCAAGTGGACCCGAACCCCGGGAAATTTATGTTGTATTTGCGTATACTAATGAGGGAATTAGTATATAAAAGAACGTGATCCAAAAATAATTTTGGGATTAATCAGTGCGACGACAAAGATTATAATAATAATTGTATATCCCCAAGGAGGCTACGGACTAGTGTCATAGTATGAGAATTGTGACATTGAGTACACGAAGGTTTTATAAGTCATCGAAATTTAAGTGAATTGGGATCGGGAATTAATTGTGTGTATAATTAATTAATTAATTATACTATTAGTGGGGACAATATCAAGTGGAATTTCACGTGTAGCTTTGTAAGCGTATTGCTGGAGCGACTTAACCATTGCTGGCACTTACACATGCCTCAACCGATTTCCTCTCATCTTCAACACAGTAATATCAATTCTTCAATCCTTTTCAATCCATAAAGATCCTGGAGAAATTCTTCTATAGAATAGTAATCTCTACCCTTCAGTTAGCAGGAACAAATTCAAAGTGGTGAAGTTCTCTGGAATTCTCGATCAATTTGGGGATTTCCGCAAGTTTTTTGTACGACCGAAAAAGAGGAAATTCATGGTGTTCTGGGCCTTGTTCCAGCAAATTAAACCCATGAAACAAGATTAAATCCTTGAAAAATCAAACGAATTCTGGGTCTCGAAGAAGCTCTGGCCAAGTCGATTTTTGCAGTTTCCGATTCTGCTTGTCGTAATTCGGTACCCGTGAAAACATATCCAGTGACGTTCGTCGTATCTTCTAACAGAGGTACTGATTTATACTCCTAATTTTATACAAGTTATAATTCTGATTCTCATCCCTAACTCTATGGTGATTATCGAAAATATTGGGTTATTAGGTATTGTTGAGGCTGTTGATGTAAAACTGGGAACTGCATGTGAAATTGCTGGACTGTTTGGAGATTGTAACAGTAAGGAGAGGGATTAGTAAGGGTTGGATGTTCCGCTACATGCATAGGTTTCAATATAGAAGAAACATAGGTTCTACGCGTATAGGATGTTCGCTAGAATGTCCTAATGGAATCTGTTCTTAGTATATTAATTCGTTTTTGTAGTTCAAATCATTCTTATGGTGTAGATAATCATTCATAAAGCTTACAAGGAACCGTGGAAAGTAGAGTATTTTCGGCGATAAGGTATGTGAAGGCAATTCATTCCTTTTTGGCATAATTCTATGTACATAACGTAATCGTCATGTTACTTCATAACTTACTCTACTCCTAGTAGTTAAGGGTATTCATGTTATTGATTCTATACTGAAAGCATGTCTAAATTGTTTCTAAGTCTTTAATGAGACATATGAAAAAGATAATGATATTCAGTATCATCAAAGGTACAAAGGTAATATGTCACTTGATGAAGTTGGAATATGGTGTTACCATTCATGCATTTCATTTGCATTGCATTCACATATTACACTGTACCACTTGTGCTATGCACATTACTATATGGTAAATATTATATACATGTAGGGGAATGGAAAATAGGGAAAAAGGTGTTATATACGCACATCACCTGCAGCTGGTACAAATTATCACAAAAGAGCCTTAAGAGGTCAACATTGAAGCCCGTATGGCTAGCCAGCATGGCTTATATGATATAACTGAAAGCCTGTGTGGCGGTTATGATTGGACCGAAAGCCTGTGTGGCAGTCATGGGAAGTAGGATTCCGTTACTACCGAAAGCCTGTGTGGCGATTATCAGAAAGTAGGATTCCAATATAACCGAAAGCTTGTGTGGTGGTTATGGGAAATAGATAGTATACCGCATTTGCATCATGTATGATAGTTATGTATATTATGTCCACAGAGGCTTTTATGAAAAGAAAGACACATCCATCCATCCATCCATCCATACATCTATTCCTCATCATACCTACCTACATACTCACCACAGTCTAAAGCCCATACGCCAAACACACCCAAACGCCGCATAAATCCCGAAAGAAAGCAAACCAAAACTTATACGCCTTTGGCCGAACCTCTAGCCCAGTTGTACGAGAGGTTGAGAACTGCAGGAATACTCTAACCAATCCCAAGAAATATCCCCAGACCTACTTCTAGAGGGCACGATGAAACTAAAAATTATGCATATCACTCCGGAGCCATCGGACACGACACAGGAAATCGATATACACTCAAAGACAAAATTGAGGAGCTGATCAAAGAAGGAGTCATTCAGCTGAAAGAAACCTCTCTCAATGTACGCAATGACCCCCTGCTGAATCAGGATAATACTGACATGCACACCAACGATGACACTTAACCTAGGTTTGACTGGACAACCGCAAGTTAGCGGATCTTAAAAGGATGTCTAACCCCTTCCCTTTAGAATAATAAAGAACTCTTACCCATAATCTCATTAAGTTTTGCAGACCATTAAACGGATTTAATGTTGACCTTACTAAGTTAACATTTAGCTGTCCAAATTCACCCAAATAATTAGGTGGCGACTCCGCGAACTCTTTTTGCACTTTTAGCATTTTATTTTAAAGACAGGATTCGCTAAAATATGTTGCTGTAAAAAATAGGCGCGACAACATGGCGACTCCGCTGGGGATATCAGGTTCTTAACCACAACAAACCTAGGTTTATTATTTGTCTTTATTTGCTTGCATTTAATTTTTGTGCTTTAAATTATTTTTATTTGTAATTGCTTTAAATGCTACTTTCTTTTACTGCTTTTCTTAAACTGGCATTCCGCTCATATTTCTTCTCTTATGGAAAATTCACACTATCACACACTACACACGAGGTGTGCTTCGCGTAATCGAACATTTCTTTCAAATACCCAAATTTAAGAGAGTTGACATTTTGCGCGGAGCGTCCGAATCATCCGGTGGCCGCGTAGCCTTCTCACTCGAGTAGTCCACTCGAGAACATTGCGGCTAGTAAGTCAAATCTTAGCAAATTTAGGATAGAGCTATACCACTCTTTATCTTAAGGCATGCATGCATTTACCTTAGGTGGGTCGATCCTTGGTATCTATTGAGTCTATTTTTAGTACTGTTTTTTAGTGTGTCTTAGGGAGTCTTTTATGTGTTTTTAGTTATTTTGTACAATATTATGTGTGTTGTAGTTAAATATTTAAGCGATTCATAAGGTTCAAGGCGAATTCAAAGGAAATAGGCGGTTATTGAGGACAAAAATGTATATCTAGTCACAAGAGATAAATCAAAGAAGTCATGAGAAGCTCGGGAAGTAATTTAAACAAACTTACACTGTAAACCGGAATGAAAGGTAGCGACTTTTAGAGGCAAGGGCCGCCGCGCTGGAAATGTTACCGTCGACAGCGCCGCGACGCCGAAAGTCCTGTTGCTCCTGAATTTTTTTGCCTATTTAGCGCCGCGGCGCCGACGCGTGTTTTAATGAGAAAGTCAAATTTTAAAAGGGTAAAAAGGTCCAGAACAGGGTTTGGAGAGGATATAAGCCCTAGGGATTATTCTAATAAAGATGTCATACTTTTGAAGGCGAGGAACGGAGACAAAGAACAACATTAGAGACTTTTATTCAAGTTATTTTCTTTCCTTTACTTTATTTTTCAGTTTATGTTGGATATTTATAAATTGTTTCTTAGCATAACAATGTCTAGGAGCTAATTTCTTTATTAGGGTTTTTCATCGAATCAACTTGAAACTCTTTTCATAAGTTAATGAATAGTTAGTGATTTCTTCTTCATCTATTTAAGATCTATTCAATTTGTATTGATTGTTTGATAATTAACTGACCATTAATTGTCATAACTTATATGATTTTGAATCGAGATCTGAAAAGAGAGATTTGAATATACTATAGTTTATTAGACATAGGTTAAAATCGCGGACGAAAGTACCCCGATACTTGTATAGTGTTTAAGGTTATTGTTCTTAATCCTCCTGTGGGGTAAAATCTATCATAGAAATATAGAAGATTTCTGCATAAGGTTGAGTTTTTATATATCCTAACCGGAATATATAACATCATAGTTAACCTTCTATCTTAATAGTAAGAAGAAGAATCATTAGTCTTGCATTAACAAGTGAAAGACTAGATAGTTGAGGAGATTGAAAACCCTAATTTCCTTCATAATTGTCAAAAAAACCCAAAGTATCATCATTGGTTATTTCTTGCACTTAGTTTTAATTCTTAGTTAAAAAAAAAAAACACAATTAACGCTAATCAAATAGAAACCATAGATTAGCTATTGGGTAATTGATAAACCAGTCTCTGTGGATGATAGTTGGTCTTACCAAAATTTATTACTACATAGCGACACGTACACTTGCATAAGCACAGAAATATTGCGAACAATATCGTCTCCACAGCTAGGAAAATACCAAACCGGTCAAAAGGTCCCACGACCCAAACGACCAAATCAACATATTATGTGTTGCATGATCATGATAAATGGATCAAATCCAAAACGTGACATGCCAAAGTTGGAAAACGTAAATTCATTTTTTTCGCATTTGTATTATGACTCCTGTAACATGACTATAAGCACAATTTAGTCTTAGGTTTATTGTTGCTATTATTTTAATAAATTCTAGCTTTATTTCCAACCGAAGCATCTCAATCCAATGACTTGGACTTATTTATCATAATTTTGCATATTTGGCGCTTAGGCCTACCTCTGACATAAAGAGGCCCCAATACATGTTAGGACTCGCTTTTGATGTGCTGTGCAAAATGCTTACTATGTGTTACTTACATTCTTGCAGTGATTACATGTCTTACACTAACATGGTTTTCTACAATTTTAAAGGTTTTATTATTTTTCCCCTAAAACAAAGGTCGGTTCGTATTTGACTAAAAGATGACAGATAATCAATATTTCACAAGATCAAAGGCACGATCAAATGACATGACTAATTCAGGAGAATCTGAGCAGAATGGCTTGGGACCCATCCTTGTTCCCATAGACAAAGCAGAGGCCAAATGAAAGAAAAATACTACAGATCAAGCTGAGTACCTCACCCAATTGCCGCAACAAATGGCAACTACGCAGGCCAAAATTGAGAGGCTCCGGAATCTCTCCAGTCTATCCGTAAGCCTAAATACTCCATCCCAACCTCCGTACTACAACCAAAACATCCAAAATTCCCAGATTTCCTATTATAACCAAAACAACCAAAATATGCTACCTTACTACCCATACCCACCTGCTTCATATCTCGTTTACCACACTTAACCCATATGTAATGCATCCCAAGCACCAATCTATTCCTCATCATACCTACCTACATACTCACCACATCCTAAATCCCGTACGTCAAACACACTCAAACGCCGTATAAATCCCGAAAGAAAGCCAACCAAAATCTATTCGCCTTTGGCCGAACCTCTAGCCCAGTTGTACGAGAGGTTGAGAACTACAGGAATACTCCAACCAATACCAAGAAATATCCCCAGACCTACTTTCAGAGGGCATGATGAAACTAAACATTGTGCATATCACTCCGGAGCCATCAGACACAACACGGGAAATTGCTATACACTTAAAGACAAAATTGAGGAGTTCATCAAAGAAGGAGTCATTCAGCTGAAAGAAGCCTCCCTCAATGTACGCAATGACTCCATGCCAAATCGGGATAATGCTGACATGCACACCGACGAAAGATATAATTTGGAAGGGACCATCATGTCGGTCCAAAGAGAAGGAAGAGTTGAGTCTGCAACCTTCATCACCCATGTTATTACCACTTCTAAGGAACTGATGATCGCTAGTCCTGCAACAAAAAGAGATGCTCCCTCGACAAAGCCTGTTCCGCATGAATCAATCATTTATCAAAGCATGCACTGTGCAGGAATAAAAAGAAGACAATGTTGAAAACCACGCCAGTTGTCCGAGATGCAAACTTGGACTTGCACCCCTGTCCTGGTCCTCCTTGGAGCTTGATAGAAATTTATACTAATTGAAAATAAAATAATTTGAACTACGTTTGACCTGATTCCCTTGGCGGGATACGTAGGCGGCCATATCGTCTTCGGTCCCACTTTTAGAAAAATCCCAATTCCCTTTTGTTTGTAATTGGAACTACGTTATGAACTGATTCCCTCGGCGGGATACGTAGGCGGCCACATAGGCTTCGCTCCCATTATTAGAAAAACCTTACAATCCCCTTTATTTGTAATGAACTACGTCATGACCTGATTCCCTTGGTGGGATACGTAGGCGGTCACTTCAGCTTCGGTTACACCATTAGAAAAACCTTCCTTCTTTATTTCTGCATATAGTAAAATACACGCCTCCGAGTACCCTGATAGAATAGACAAGCAACCCCCACATGACTAAATCTCGCCTAAACGAAAGTTCAACACCCATACATATTAGGAATTGGGACAAGTTTTAGGGCTCGCCGCAAGAAGACACCAATAAGCACAGAGACATTGATTTTGGAAATCCAACAAAAACTTCTATTAAAATACACACTTTGTCACAAGCGATAAGTATTAACAGCTAGCCAAGGTAGGAAACCAGACATGAGTTACAGGTCCAAACAAGCCAGGCACCCGAGCATCAATAATCAAAGCTACAAAGTTAATACGAATCGACATCCCTCCAAAATTCACAAGTTTTCTTTAAGCGCAGGTTCTTCATATTAGTAGAAGCAGAAAATGCAACAATAAAGTTCTTCATATTAGCAGAAGCAGAAAATATAACAATCAAAGTTCAAATTCCGCAATAAGGTCCAGCACATCAGCTCGGTCATAGAGTCACACTTCAGCTATGTGGATCACAAATGCGCAACGCATAAATAAAGACATCATTACAACTCATGCGGTTCACAAACGCATAACATTCAGATCAAAGACATCATAGCAAATCATGCAGTTCATAAACGCGTAAACAACAACATCATTGCAACCCATGCGGTTCACAGTCTCATTACAAAAACATCATGGCAACCCATACGGTTCACAAACGTATAAAACAACGACATGCGGGTTACAAACGCATAAACAATGACCCCATTGCAACCCGTGCGGTTCACAGACGTATAACAAGACAACATGGCGATTCACAAAGGCTCAAATGCTTTACCAGTTGTGTATTATCAATTTGGGGAATGAGCATTCAATGTTTGGATCCTTAATTTATAAGATCAGTTACAGCACGTCTGTGCAAGGATGACATATCAGTATTCATAGTGGCAGAACGTCCGCGCAAGAACAACATCTCAGCAGTTGAAGCATTCAGCATGTCCGGGCAAGGACAATATCTCGGCAGTTACAATATTCAGGAAGTCCGTGCAAGGACAACATCTCAGCATCCAGTAAGTTCGGGCAAGGACGACATCTCGACATTTACAGTATCCAGCTTGTCTATACAAGGACAACATCTCAATATTCACATCATTCATGTCTGGAAAAAGCCGGCATCACAGTAGTTACAACATTCAGCAAGTCCGTGCAAGGACAATATTGCAGCATTCAACAAGTCCGAGCAAGGACAACATCTCAACATTCACAACATTCGACACATCCGGGCAAGGATGGCATCTCAGCAGTTGCAACATTCAGCAAGTCCATGCAAGGACGACATCACAACATTCAACAAGTTCGGGCAAATACAACATCTCAGCAGTTGCAGCATTCAGTAAGTCCGTGCAAGGACGACATCTCAACATTCAACAATTTTGGGCAAGGATAATATCTCAGCATTCGCAGCATTCAGCACGTTCGGGAAATGATGGCATCTCAGCAGTTGCAGCATTAAATAAGTCCGTGCAAGGACGACATCGAAACATTCAGCAAGTCTGGGCAAGGACAATATGTCACGACCCGACCTTGGGCCTGTGACTGGTGCCTTACCCGGGCACCCAAGTAGACATACATCAGAGTAACCAGCGGAATATAAAACAAGACATGAAACAATATGAAGTGAGAAACAGTTTATCTGAGAAGAGCTGCCTGTCGGCATATATATATAAAAATTTGAACAGTTACATCCCTTTTACAAGCCCTGCCCACAACAGTACTACAGACCTCTACGAATATAATAACAACAACGACGGGACAGGGCCCCGCCATACCCCTGAATGTAAGTACCTACAACGACAGGGGACTATACCACAGATAAGCCTCCGGAGAAACGGAGCTTCCCAAAACGAATCGTGACCACATGAGCGAGGATCAACAATCGGTGTACCTCACTGCGGCATAACGCAGCCCAAGGAGGTCGATAACAGTACCAAGTATGTGAAACTGAAAATACTATAATGAAATCATAATAGTCTACATCCCATCCCACAAGAGTCAAGCCCAGAAAGCGTGGCAAGTCATTCGCCAAGGCCATTACCAACAACAGGATTATGTTTGAGATCTATCAATGATACACTGTCCTTTTATAAAACAGAAGACATATATGATAACCAATTTCCGATACACAATATGTAAGCAGTCATGTCAAGTCAGGGACTCACGCCCTTGAAGTCATCACTCAATATAACCATGGGTCTCATGCCCACAATATCAATCATGCCCGTGGAATTCCTTCCTCACTGCCGGCAGTCCATGATATAAAAACACCAAGGAATACACATGAACACCAGGTCCCACCTGTGTCATAATAAAACCGTACGGGGTAAGTACGAAGGCATAGCCGACTACTAAAACCCACAGTACCAACAATGCTATAAAACTGTATCACGAGGTCTTTCTAGACCGCGCCACATGATCGAAGCTGGCCACTCGCCCTCAGTATCAATGTGCGCGTTTAATCTCGACTTCGCCCGATCGTATAGGCCACCTAGGCGCATGAGGTATTCCGCATCGAGGGTAGCTACTCTCCGATATCGCCCCGACTCTCGTAGCGCGTAGCCCATGCGTAGACCGCATGAGGTATTCTCGCACACTAACTCGGAACTCTCGTAGCTCGCATAGGTCCCCTGGACCCGCATGAGGCATCCCTCGCATCGGGGGGCATCTTAACCCCCGGTATAACATGTCAAGAGGTGAGTGGTACAATACTAACATAACGACTTATCGTTAAACAACATAAGCACAACAAGGGAACCCCCTTTACACAAACGTTACAAGATACTAACACACGTAGCATCATAACATGTTTACTTATCAAACCAACAAGAAAGTATTACAAGGCTATCACAAACCAACATAGTCAAGTTATTCACACAAGGTACTTTCTATTTTATGTCAACAAGTTCGGGTTTTTATCCCCAAAGTACTTCATATATTAACTCTTTAAAAAGATCCGTTTCTTTCACAAAAAGTCACACGATACCCGTAGTATCAAAATAGAGTGACTATCTTTTTAAGTAAACCAAAACAATTTCCCTACCTTCTTTTTGAACCAACTTAAGACAAAAGCATGCCTTCCTTTTAAAATGAAAACACTTCAATTTTTCAAGTCTTTGTCTTTTATAAATCAAGTTCTTACTTTGAAATTTTAAGAAAATCAAAAGTTGTTTATTAATGATCTTATTAAAGCAGCCATGATCTAGGAAATATAATACAATTTTGTCTTATCTTAGCTTCTATGCAGATGGAGGTTTCTACTGGTTTTAATAATACTTACTTAGTCGATACATTTTCCTTTATTAGCGCTGCAGTGGTTTGTTCGATACTTATTTCCCCTTTTCGAAATCAATACAAGGCTTCCATAAACAATTAAGTAAATCGTTCTTTTTATCTTTCTTAAGTCGTTATACCTAACTTCCCATAAAGCTAGTATAACTCTTAAGCTTTTAAAACCAAGTATTACTCTTCTTTCCAAAAATGATTCATAATTCTTTTGAAATACTTCAAGGTTCTTATTATTTAGACTCAAGTCAAAAGACGTCGAAGTAAAACCACGTTCAGTTAACACACGTACGTCTACCGTACTATATATATTCTTTAAAAATATCATGCTCAAGAGGATAGGAAGAATCACATACCTCCTCGGCGAAATCCACCTGCCAAGTCGAATATGTCGCGCAGAGTATCAACCTATAATAGTCAAATACGCCTATCAACGTCTAGACTACTCGTAGAATATTCTAAGCGAGAGGTTCTCTATTCTACGGAAAAATGGGCGCACTTCCTACACAAACTACTCAAGTCCATCAGAATACAAATTCCATGTAATTACAGTTCAATTCTCTTCTTTCAATAACCTTCTATATCTTATACTCACTTAAACTACTATATGTAATTTCCAATTACAATAGAAGGACAAGATTAATTACCTCAATAAGCCCAAAATTATCTAAGTTTTAATGTCGATCCTGAGCAACGTTTAGCTCATACTCCGTGCGCTCCAACCCGCTCCAAGCAACCCTTATACGCTCCTAACCAACTCCTTAAGAACCAACCTAAACAAGTGAATAACACTAAGGTTCTTGTCATCACAACTCTCTGCCAATGTTAGGCTTTAGGGGCTAGGGTGTTAAATATTTTCTAACTTTTGGTTAACAATCTTCCTAATACACTAAGGAAGAATACTTAAGAGTTTAGGAATTTTTGGACAAAGTTTGGTTAAGGGAGAGGGGTGTTTCGGATGAAGGCTTTCAAGGAAGGGGGAGGGGACGTTTGGACGAGACCTTCAACTAAAGGGGGAGAGGGATTTTGAGACTTGGAAATTGTTCAAGTGATGAAGAAGTCTTGCTATCAAGGGGTATTTATAGAACCTTCAATGGTCTAGATTAAAACAAATGGAGGTGAAGATTTGGATCCATGTGAAGAATGAGGTCTTCCAACCAAGTGTCCACTACAAATGTTAGGACATATGTCCACCACAACCTTGGGACATATGTCCCCCACAACAATGAGTCATGTGGCCATCCACATGGCTCACAAAACCGTCCAAATACCTACTCCCACTCACCAAAAGAAAATATCTTCCAAGACTTTGACCACTTGACCATGCAAATCGTCCAACAATCATTCACTGGCGAGGGTGACACATGTCGCCCTCTCGTTGGTCCAAAATATTCATTTTCCAAAAATATCCGTAATGCCAAAAATCCGAAAATAAAGTGGGCCTCACAAAACCGTAAATTCTCTCGTGGGCCCCACGTGACCAATTCCGGAAATTAAAATTTCAATACTTCTAAAATATTCCAAAAAGTCCGAATACCAAATCTGGGAATCCAATTCCCATTAACGAACCTTTTACTTTACAAAAACCGGAAACTTTTCCGTCGAAAAATCACATCTTTCTTCCTTTCCAAAATTACTGTCGTATTCTCGTACGTACGTCCTCACATACATACTCTGGAACTACGGGGTGTAACATTCTCCCCTCCTTAGAAACATTCGTCCCGAATGTTCCTTCTAAGTCTCAAAACATACATGCGCCGGTATAGTCTTCACTACTATACTTACGAAACCAATTATGCCACACCTGGCCAAAATAACACACGCGCAAATACTTAAATCCAAGTTCACAAGGAATCACCTCTAGCATCACAAAAGCTCCCACCCAAGGTCTAAAAGATACTCCCCTTGCACCTTCACTTCACAAAAGAAATGATCACTTCTATCCTCTTAACACATGCTCGCTTCTTCCCTTACTCGTCGTACCCTTCTCGTACCCAAACTCCAAGTGTCGACGCCGATTATCCGCACGACTTCTGTTGACTCTAGGCTGTCAATAACTGCTCCTGGATAAGCTTCACCTTATCCGCTGCCTGCTGTATCAAGTCTGGACCAACTATCTGAATCTTGCCAACATCGAACCAATCGACCGGCAACCTACACTTCCGCCCATACGAGGCTTCATAAGGCACCCTCCGAATACTGAAATGGTAGCTAGTATAATACTTACTCAACAAGAGGCGAATAATCCTTACAGCTACCTCTGAAATCAAAACACCGGCCCGAGGGTGAATGCAATACTGAGACTCACCTGAGTTCCTAACCTTGCCTGGTAAAACCTCCATAAAAAGAAATAGCCGTAAACTGGGCTCCACTGCCTGTCATAAAGTGAAAGTAGGAACCCCGTGCAGCCTTACAACCTTCCTGATATATAACATCTCGCATAACCCTCCGCCGAGTAAACAGTCCTGACTGAAAGACAAGATGGGCTGACCTCATCGGCCCGACTACTGGTCGAACGCATCCACGAACTCGTACGATGGTCAACTAAACTTGGGCCTAACACCCTCGTGACCCTAACACATAGCGGGACCACCACAAATTTTCCTTACTTCAAACCGAGTGCGGGTTGACCCGCACCGCCTCAACCCGACCCATTCATCGCGCCAAGCTCTTGTTTCCCGATCTGGAACAATCTCACCATCAAGTCACGAAAACCTAGTGGTCTTCTTAGCTCAACTACCCTCTTTCATTTCACACTACTCAGGGACTTATCACACAAATATATCTCACGTATACTATGCACTCCGATAAGGGTCAAACATAAAAATAAATCTTTTACTCAAGATGGCCTCGTCTCTAAGGTCTCCACGTATAATATTCTAAGGCTCACAATTTCCCTATCCCCAAATCTTACCCTTTTAACTAACCATGATTTCTAATCACAACTAACACAATGCTATCTGAACATAACACTTAAAATATACTCATCTTATCACACATACTAATCTCTAGAGGGTTAAGGATATACCTGTATCTACTGCTTCACTCCCCTTTGTCGTTCTAATCAATCCTGCCCTGTTGGGCGCATAGCTAGAGAAGGTGATGAACTAGCCACTGATGCTGAAGGCTGAGCCTCTACATCCGCGCCACCTCTAGTCGGACAATTTCTCGCAAAATGGCCCTGCTGGCCGCAAGCATAACAAGCTGTCGAAGTAGTACGACACTCCCCACAATGACATCTACCACAACGGCCACACCGAGGTGGGGGTGGCCTCCTCTGGCTAACACCCCCTCCTCTCCGAACCACTGAATCCGCAACTGATCTGGTGGGCTGAGTCCTCCTACTTGTATCCCTCCTACTTGCATCCCTCCTACTTGAACATTCCCTCATCACATGGCCCTGACGGCCGCAGGTAAAACAAGCACCAACAAAAAGACGACATTCCCCGGGATGACGCCTGCCACACTGTGAACACTGAGGGAAAACTGAACCCGGCTGGCTAGAACTTACGTGTATCTGTGAACCAGAAGCCCTGGAGCTCTGACCAACTCCTTCATACCCCGAACGTCTTGAACCCTGTGGAAGACCACTCTGCACTGGCGGAGGCGCATATCCAGTCTGCTGCTGAGGCGATTCGCCTCGAAAGTTACCAAAGGACCCTGCCGATCTGGCCCTCTTCTGCTGATCTTGGTTAACCCGTCGATCCATACGTTTCTCGGCCTGCTGCGCATAAGCCCGTACGCAGGCCATGCTCATGTCTGACTGAAGAGCTACTCTTGCACAACCCTCTTTTAGATAATCAAGACCCGTGATAAATCGGTACATAATATACTCTCTGGTTGCTAAATCCCTAGCTAGTAACAGGGTCATCTCTTTGCAATCCATACTTTCATCGTCGTGGGAAGAAGGTTCAGATATCATGGCCGCAGAGAACTGCGGCCGTGCTAAACTTTCTTTGGTGGCGTCGTAACAGAACTCCCCGAATGAAGCACCACCTCAGGTGATGATTGGGCCTGTGCCCTTGTAACCCTCTGTGCTCTACTCGCAGCTCCCTCGGCTGCCTTGCCCTTCTGGGCCCGGGTTGCCTTGCGCGGAGGCATAACTGGTAAGGGAAAGAATTACGTTAGAGGGGTCCAACTTATAACACAACTCTAAGGCACGATCTCAGAGTGAGAAGAATGGAAACCAATCCTAAATATCCTATAGCCTCCTGATTATTGGTGTGGTGCACAACACACCGATAATCAAGACTCTACTAGATACGGTCTGTAGACACTTTCCGAGGATTAACTGCTCTGATACCACTTTTGTCACGACCCGAACCCGGGCCCGTGACTGGTGCCTTACCCGGACACCCAAGTAGACATACATCAGAGTAACCAGCGGAATATAAAACAAGACATGAAACAATATGAAGTGAGAAACAGTTTATCTGAGAAGAGCTGCCTGTCGGCATATATATATAAAAATTTGAACAGTTACATCCCTTTTACAAGCCACCGCCACAACAAGATTGCTGCACTTCTACGAATATAATAACAACAACGACGGGGTGGGCCGCCATACCCCGAATGTAAGTACCTACAACGACAGGACTATACTACGATAAGCCTCGAGAAACGGAGCTTCCCAAAACGCTGAATCAGGACCCTATGAGCGAGGATCAACAATCGGTGTACTCTACTGCGGCATGAAAGCGGCCAGAAGGAGGTCGATAACAAGTACCAATTATGTGAAATGAAAATACTATAATGAAATCATAATAGTATATAAAATGTAAGACATATATGATAACCAATTTCCGATACACATATGTAGCGATCATGTCAAGTCAGGGACTCACGCCCTTGAAGTCATCACTCAATATAACCATGGGTCTCATGCCCACAATATCAATCATGCCCGTGGAATTCCTTCCTCACTGCCGGCATTCCATGATATAAAAGCACCAAGGAATACACATGAACACCAGGTCCCACATGTGTCAAAATAAAACCGTACGGGGTAAGTACGAAGGCATAACCGACTACTAAAACCCACAGTACCAACAATGCTATAAAACTGTATCACGAGGTCTTTCTAGACCGCGCCACATGATCGAAGCTGGCCACTCGCCCTCAGTATCAATGTGCGCGTCTAATCTCGACTCCGCGATCCGCATAGCCACCTAGGCCGCGTAGAGTATTCCCGCATCGAGGTAGCTACTCCTCGACATCGCCCCGACTCGTAGTTCGCATGGCCACATAGACCGCATGAGGTATTCCTCGCACACTAACCTGGAACTCTCGTAGCTCCGCATAGGTCCCCTGGACCCGCATGAGGCATCCCTCGCATCGGGGGGCAGCTTAACCCCCGGTATAACATGTCAAGAGGTGAGTGGTACAATACTAACATAACGGCTTATCGTTAAACAACATAAGCACAACAAGGAACCCTTTACACAAACGCGTTACAAGATACTAACACACGTAGCATCATAACATGTTTACTTATCAAACCAACAAGAAAGTATTACAAGGCTATCACAAACCAACATAGTCAAGTTATTCACACAAGGTACTTTCTATTTTATGTCAACAAGTTCGGGTTTTATCCCCAAAGTACTTCATATATTAACTCTTTAAAAGATCCGCTTCTTTCACAAAAGTCACACGATACCGTAGTATCAAAATAGAGTGACTATCTTTTAAAGTAAACCAAAACAATTTCCTACCTTCTTTTGAACCAACTTAAGACAAAAGCATGCCTTCCTTTTTAAATGAAAACACTTCAATTTTTCAAGTCTTTGTCTTTTATAAATCAAGTTCTTACTTTAAAATTTTTAAGAAAATCAAAACTTGTTTATTAATGATCTTATTAAAGCAGCCATGATCTAGGAAATGTAATACAATTTTGTCTTATCTTAGCTTCTATGCAGATGGAGGTTTCTACTGGTTTTAATAATACTTACTTAGTCGATACATTTTCCTTTATTAGCTATGATGGTTTGTTCGATACTTATTTCCCTTTTCGAAATCAATACAAGGCTTCCATAAACAATTAAGTAAATCGTTCTTTTTATCTTTCTTAAGTCGTTATACCTAACTTCCCATAAAGCTAGTATAACTCTTAAGCTTTTAAAACCAAGTATTACTCTTCTTTCCAAAAATGATTCATAATTCTTTTGAAATACTTCAAGGTTCTTATTATTTAGACTCAAGTCAAAAGACGTCGAAGTAAAACCACGTTCAGTTAACACACGTACGTCTACCGTACTATATATATTCTTTAAAAATATCATGCTCAAGAGGATAGGAAGAATCACATACCTCCTCGGCGAAATCCACCTGCCAAGTCGAATATGTCGCGCGCAGAGTTTCAACCTATAATAGTCAAATACGTCTATCAACGTCTAGACTACTCTGTAGAATATTCTAAGCGAGAGGTTCTCTATTCTACGGAAAAATGGGCAGCACTTCCTATCCACAAACTACTCAAGTCTCATCAGAATACTCTATGTAATTACAGTTCAATTCTCTTCTTTCAATAACCTTCTATATCTTATACTCACTTCTAAACTACTATATGTAATTTCCAATTACAATAGAAGGACAAGATTAATTACCTCAATAAGCCCAAAATTATCTAAGTTTTAATGTCGATCCTGAGCAACGTTTAGCTCCTACTCCTGCGCTCCAACCGCTCCAAGCAACCCTTATACGCTCCTAACCAACTCCTCTTTAAGAACCAACCTAAACAAGTGAAGAACACTAAGGTTCTTGTCCTCACAACTCTCGGCCAAGGTGAGGCTTTAGGGGCTAGGGTGTGAAATCTTTTCTAACTTTTGGTTAACAATCTTCCTAATACACTAAGGAAGAATACTTAAGAGTTTAGGAATTTTTTTGGACAAAGTTTGGTTAAGGGAGAGGGGTGTTTCGGACGAAGGCTTTCAAGGAAGGGGGAGGGGAAGTTTGGACGAGAACTTCAACTAAAGGGGGAGAGGGATTTTGAGACTTGGAAATTGTTCAAGTGATGAAGAAGTCTTGCTATCAAGGGGGGGTATTTATAGAACCTTCAATGGTCTAGATTAAAACAAATGGAGGGTGAAGATTTGGATCCATGTGAATAATGAGGTCTTCCAACCAAGTGTCCACCACAATGTTAGGACATATGTCCACCACAACCTTGGGACATATGTCCCCCACAACAATGAGCCATGTGGCCATCCACATGGCTCACAAAACCGTCCAAATACCTACTCCCACTCACCAAAAGAAAATATCTTCCAAGACTTTGACCACTTGACCATGCAAATCGTCCAACAATCCGTCCACTTGAGGGTGACACATGTCGCCCTCTCGTTGGTCCAAAATATTCATTTTCCAAAAATATCCGTAATGCCAAAAATCCGAAAATAAAGTGGGCCTCACAAAACCGTAAATTCTCTCGTGGGCCCCACGTGACCAATTCCGGAAATTAAAATTTCAATAATTCTAAAATATTCCAAAAAGTCCGAATACCAAATCTGGGAATCCAATTCCCATTAACGAACCTTTTTACTTTACAAAAACCGGAAACTTTTCCGTCGAAAAATCACATCTTTCTTCCTTTCCAAAATTACTGTCGTATTCTCGTACGTACGTCCTCACATACATACTCTGGAACTACGGGGTGTAACATTCTCCCCTCCTTAAAAATATTCGTCCCGAATGTTCCTTCTAAGTCTCAAAACATACATGCGCCGGTATAGTCTTCACTACTATACTTACGAAACCAATTATGCCACACCTGGCCATAATAACACACGCGCAAATACTTAAATCCAAGTTCACAAGGAATCACCTCTAGCATCACAAAAGCTCCCACCCAAGGTCTAAAAGATACTCCCCTTGCACCTTCACTTCACAAAAGAAATGATCACTTCTATCCTCTTAACACATGCTCGCTTCTTTCCTTACTCGTCGTACCCTTCTCGTACCCAAACTCCAAGTGTCGACGCCGATTATCCGCACGACTTCTGTTGACTCTGAGCTGTCAATAACTGCTCCTGGATAAGCTTCACCTTATCCGCTGCCTACTTTATCAAGTCTGGACCAACTACCTGAATCTTTCCAACATCGAACCAATCGACCGGCAACCTACACTTCCGCCCATACAAGGCTTCATAAGGCATCCTCCGAATACTGAAATGGTAGCTAGTATAATACTTACTCAACAAGAGGCGAATAATCCTTACAGCTACCTCTGAAATCAAAACACCAGCCCGAGGGTGAATGCACATCGAGACTCACCGAGTTCCTAACCTTGCTGGTAAAACCTCCATAAAAGAAATAGCAGAACCTGGCTCCACTGTCATAAAGTGAAAGTAGGAACCCGTGCAGCCTTACAACCTTCCCGATATATAACATCTCGCATAACCTCCGCCGAGTAAACGATCGATGAAAGACAAGATGGGCTGACCTCATCGGCCCGACTACTGGTCGAACGCATTCACGAACTCGTACGATGGTCAACTAAACTTGGGCCTAACACCCTCGTGACCCTAACACATAGCGGGACCACCACAAATTTTCCTTACTTCAAACCGGGGTGCGGGTTGACCCGCACCGCCTCAACCCGACCCATTCATCGCGCCAAGCTCTTGTTTCCGATCCGAACAATCTCACCATCAAGTAACGAAAACCTAGTGGTCTTCTTAGCTCAACTACCCTCTTTCATTTCACACTACTCAGGGACTTATCACACAAATATATCTCACGTATACTATGCACTCCGAAAAGGGTCAAACATAAAAATAAATCTTTTACTCAAGATGGCCTCGCCTCTAAGGTCTCCACGTATAATATTCTAAGGCTCACAATTTCCCTATCCCCAAATCTTACCCTTTTAACTAACCATGATTTCTAATCACAACTAACACAATGCTATCTGAACATAACACTTAAAATATACTCATCTTATCACACATACTAATCTCTAGAGGTTAAGGATATACCAGATCTCATCGCTTCACTCCCTTTGTCGCTCTAATCAATCCCGCCTGGGCGCATAGCTAGAAGGTGATGAACTAGCCATCGATGAAAGGTCGAGCCTCTACATCCGCGCCACCTCTAGTCGGACAATTTCTCGCAAATGGCCACCGCTGCCGCAAGCATAACAAGTCGCCAAGTAGTACGACACTCCCACAATGACATCTACCACAACGGCCACACCGGCGGGTGGCCTCCTCGCTAACACCTCCTCTCCGAACCACCAATCCGCAATCGATCCGGGTGAGTCCTCCTACTTGTATCCCTCCTGCTTGCATCCCTCCTACTTGAACATTCTCTCGTCACATGGCCCTGACGACCGCAGGTAAAACAAGCACCAACAAAAAGACGACATTCCCCGGGGTGACGCCTGCCACACTGTGAACACTGAAGGAAAACTGAACCCGGCTGGCTAGAACCTACGTATATCAGTGAACCAGAAGCCCTGGAGCTCTGACCAACTCCTTCATACCTAACGCTCAACCCCGGAAGACCACTGCATCGGGCGGAGGCGCATATCCGCTCACGAGGCGATTCGCCGAAAGTTACCAAAGGACTGCCGACCGCCTCTTCTGCTGATCTTGGTTAACCCGTCGATCCATACGTTTCTCGGCCTGCTGCGCATAAGCCCGTACGCAGGCCATGCTCATGTCTGACTGAAGAGCTACTCTTGCACAACCCTCTGTTAGATAATCAAGACCCGTGATAAATCGGTACATAATATACTCTGCGGTTGCTAAATCTAGCTAGTAATGTGGTCATCTCTTTGCAATCCATACTTTCATCGTCGTGGGCGAAGGTCCAGATATCATGGCCGCAGAGGAATCGCAGCCGTGGCTAAACTTTCTTTGGCCGGGCGTCAGTAACTCCCCGAATGAAGCACCACTCAGGTGATGATTGGGCTCGCTCAGAACCCTCTCGTGTTTACTACGCCTCACGCCTTGCCTTCAGGCCCGGGTTGCCTTGCGCGAGGCATAATCGTAAGGGAAAATTACGTTAGAGGGGTCCAACTTATAACACGCCTCTAAGGCACGATCTCGAGTGAGAAGAATGGAAACCAATCCTAAATATCCTATAGCCTCACGATTATTGGTGTGGTGCACAACACACCGATAATCAAGACTTACTAGATACGGTGCTAGACACTTTCCGAGGATTAATCGCTCGATACCACTTTTGTCACGACCCACCGGGCGTGGATCGATGCCTTACCCGGACACCCAAGTAGACATACATCAGAGTAACCAACGGAATATAAAACAAGACATGAAACAATATGAAGTGAGAAACAGTTTATCTGAGAAGAGCTGTCGGCATATATATATAAAAATTTGAACAGTTACATCCCTTTTACAAGCCCCCGCCACAAAGATTACATGCACTCTACGAATATAATAACAACGACGGGACAGGGCCCCGCCATACCCCTGAATGTAAGTACCTACAACGACAGGGGACTATACCACAGATAAGCCTCCGGAGAAACGGAGCTTCCCAAAACGCGAATCGTGACCACATGAGCGAGGATCAACAATCGGTGTACTCTACTGCGGCATGGCGGCCCGAAGGAGGTCGATAACAAGTACCAATTATGTGAAACTGAAAATACTATAATGAAATCATAATAGTATATAAAACAGAAGACATATATGATAACCAATTTCCGATACACAATATGTAAGCAGTCATGTCAAGTCAGGGACTCACGCCCTTGAAGTCATCACTCAATATAACCATGGGTCTCATGCCCACAATATCAATCATGCCCGTGGAATTCCTTCCTCACTGCCGGCAGTCCATGATATAAAAGCACCAAGGAATACACATGAACACCAGGTCCCACCTGTGTCAAAATAAAACCGTACGGGGTAAGTACGAAGGCATAACCGACTACTAAAACCTACGCACTAACAATGCTATAAAACTGTATCACGAGGTCTTTCTAGACCGCGCCACATGATCGAAGCTGGCCACTCGCCCTCAGTATCAATGTGCGCGTCTAATCCTGGACTCCCGCAGTCCGCATAGGCCACCTAGGCCCGCATGAGGTATTCCCCGCATCGAGGGTAGCTACTCCGACATCGCCCCGACTCTCGTAGCCCGCATGGCCATATAGACCGCATGAGGTATTCCTCGCGCACTAACCTGGAACTCTCGTAGCTCCGCATAGGTCCCTTGGACCCGCATGAGGCATCCCTCGCGTGAAGCCTTAACCCCCGGTATAACATGTCAAGAGGTGAGTGGTACAATACTATCATAACGGCTTATCGTTAAACAACATAAGCACAACAAGGGAACCCCCTTTACACAAACGTTACAAGATACTAACACACGTAGCATCATAACATGTTTACTTATCAAACCAACAAGAAAGTATTACAAGGCTATCACAAACCAACATAGTCAAGTTATTCACACAAGGTACTTTCTATTTTATGTCAACAAGTTCGGGTTTTTATCCCCAAAGTACTTCATACATTAACTCTTTAAAAAAGATCCGTTTCTTTCACAAGAGTCACACGATACCCGTAGTATCAAAATAGAGTGACTATCTTTTTAAGTAAACCAAAACAATTTCCCTACCTTCTTTTTGAACCAACTTAAGACAAAAGCATGCCTTCCTTTTTAAATGAAAACACTTCAATTTTTCAAGTCTTTGTCTTTTATAAATCAAGTTCTTACTTTGAAATTTTTAAGAAAATCAAAACTTGTTTATTAATGATCTTATTAAAGCAGCCATGATCTAGGAAATGTAATACAATTTTGTCTTATCTTAGCTTCTATGCAGATGGAGGTTTCTACTGGTTTTAATAATACTTACTTAGTCGATACATTTTCCTTTATTAGCGACTGATGGTTTGTTCGATACTTATTTCCCCTTTTCGAAATCAATACAAGGCTTCCATAAACAATTAAGTAAATCGTTCTTTTTATCTTTCTTAAGTCGTTATACCTAACTTCCCATAAAGCTAGTATAACTCTTAAGCTTTTAAAACCAAGTATTACTCTTCTTTCCAAAAATGATTCATAATTCTTTTGAAATACTTCAAGGTTCTTATTATTTAGACTCAAGTCAAAAGACGTCGAAGTAAAACCACGTTCAGTTAACACACGTACGTCTACCGTACTATATATATTCTTTAAAAATATCATGCTCAAGAGGATAGGAAGAATCACATACCTCCTCGGCGAAATCCACCTGCCAAGTCGAATATGTCGCGCGCAGAGTTTCAACCTATAATAGTCAAATACGTCTATCAACGTCTAGACTACTCTGTAGAATATTCTAAGCAGAGGGTTCTCTATTCTACGGAAAAATGGGCAGCACTTCCCTACCCGTCAAACTACTCAAGTCTACTGTAAATACAGTCCTATGTAATTACAGTTCAATTCTCTTCTTTCAATAACCTTCTATATCTTATACTCACTTCTAAACTACTATATGTAATTTCCAATTACAATAGAAGGACAAGATTAATTACCTCAATAAGCCCAAAATTATCTAAGTTTTAATGTCGATCCTGAGCAACGTTTAGCTCCTACTCCGTGCGCTCCAACCCGCTCCAAGCAACCCTTATACGCTCCTAACCAACTCCTCTTTAAGAACCAACCTAAACAAGTGAAGAACACTAAGGTTCTTGTCCTCACAACTCTCGGCCAAGGTGAGGCTTTAGGGGCTAGGGTGTGAAATCTTTTCTAACTTTTGGTTAACAATCTTCCTAATACACTAAGGAAGAATACTTAAGAGTTTAGGAATTTTTTTGGACAAAGTTTGGTTAAGGGAGAGGGGTGTTTCGGACGAAGGCTTTCAAGGAAGGGGGAGGGGAAGTTTGGACGAGAACTTCAACTAAAGGGGGAGAGGGATTTTGAGACTTGGAAATTGTTCAAGTGATGAAGAAGTCTTGCTATCAAGGGGGTATTTATAGAACCTTGATGGTCTAGATTAAAACAAATGGAGGTGAAGATTTGGATCCACGTGAATAATGAGGTCTTCCAACCAAGTGTCCACTACAATGTTAGGACATATGTCCACTACAACCTTGGGACATATGTCCCCACAACAATGAGCCATGTGGCCATCCACATGGCTCACAAACCGCCCAAATACCTACTCCCACTCACCAAAAGAAAATATCTTCCAAGACTTTGACCACGACTACGCAAATCGTCCCAATCCGTCCGGCAGGGTGACACATGTCGCCCTCGTTGGTCCAAAATATTCATTTTCCAAAAATATCCGTAATGCCAAAAATCCAAAATAAAGTGGGCCTCACAAAACCGTAAATTCTCTCGTGGGCCCACGTGATCAATTCCGAAATTAAAATTTCAATAATTCTAAAATATTCCAAAAAGTCCGAATACCAAATCTGGGAATCCAATTCCCATTAACGAACCTTTTTACTTTACAAAAACCGGAAACTTTTCCGTCGAAAAATCACATCTTTCTTCCTTTCCAAAATTATCGTCAGATTCTCGCACGCACGCCCTCACATACATACTGGAACTACGGGTGTAACATTCTCCTCCTTAAAAATATTCGTCCAATGTTCCTTCTAAGTCTCAAAACATACATGCGTCGGTGTAGTCTTCACTACTCTACTTACGAAACCAATTATGCCACACCTGGCCATAATAACACACGCGCAAATACTTAAATCCAAGTTCACAAGGAATCACCTCTAGCATCACAAAAGCTCCCACCCAAGGTCTAAAAGATACTCCCCTTGCACCTTCACTTCACAAAAGAAATGATCACTTCTATCCTCTTAACACATGCTCGCTTCTTTCATTACTCGCCGCATCTTCTCGCATCTAAACTCCAAGTGTCGACGCCATTATCCGCACGACTTCGCTGACTCGAGTCATTAATAATCGCTCTGGATAAGCTTCACCTTATCCGCTGCCTACTTTATCAAGTCTGGACCAACTACCTGAATCTTTCCAACATCGAACCAATCGACCGGCAACCTACACTTCCGCCCATACAAGGCTTCATAAGGCATCCTCCGAATACTGAAATGGTAGCTAGTATAATACTTACTCAACAAGAGGCGAATAATCCTTACAGCTACCTCTGAAATCAAAACACCAGCCCGAGGGTGAATGCAATACTGAGACTCACCTGAGTTCCTAACCTTGCCTGGTAAAACCTCCATAAAAAGAAATAGCCGTAAACTGGGCTCCACTGTCTGTCATAAAGTGAAAGTAGGAACCCCGTGCAGCCTTACAACCTTCCTGATATATAACATCTCGCATAACCCTCCGCCGAGTAAACAGTCCTGACTGAAAGACAAGATGGGCTGACCTCATCGGCCCGACTACTGGTCGAACGCATTCACGAACTCGTACGATGGTCAACTAAACTTGGGCCTAACACCCTCGTGACCCTAACACATAGCGGGACCACCACAAATTTTCCTTACTTCAAACCGGGCAGCGGGTTGACCCGCAATCTGGCCTCAACCCGACCCATTCATCGCGCCTCAACCCGACCCATTCATCGCGCCAAGCTCTTGTTTCCTGATCTGGAACAATCTCACCATCAAGTCACGAAAACCTAGTGGTCTTCTTAGCTCAACTACCCTCTTTCATTTCACACTACTCAGGGACTTATCACACAAATATATCTCACGTATACTATGCACTCCGATAAGGGTCAAACATAAAAATAAATCTTTTACTCAAGATGGCCTCGTCTCTAAGGTCTCCACGTATAATATTCTAAGGCTCACAATTTACCTATCCCCAAATCTTACCCTTTTAACTAACCATGATTTCTAATCACAACTAACACAATGCTATCTGAACATAACACTTAAAATATACTCATCTTATCACACATACTAATCTCTAGAGGGTTAAGGATATACCTGTATCTACTTCTTCACTCCCCTTTGTCGTTCTAATCAACCCTGCCCTGTTGGGCGCATAGCTAGAGAAGGTGATGAACTAGCCACTGATCCTGAAGGCTGAGCCTCTACATCCGCGCCACATCTAGTCGGACAATTTCTCGCAAAATGGCCCTGCTGGCCGCAAGCATAACAAGCTGTCGAAGTAGTACGACACTCCCCACAATGACATCTACCACAACGACCACACCGAGGTGGGGGTGGCCTCCTCTGGCTAACACCCCATCCTCTCCGAACCACCGGTGAATCGATCGGTGGTCGAGTCCTCCTACTTGTATCCCTCCTACTTGCATCCCTCCTACTTGAACATTCCCTCATCACATGGCCCTGACGGCCGCAGGTAAAACAAGCACCAACAAAAAGACGACATTCCCCGGGATGACGCCTGCCACACTGTGAACACTGAGGGAAAACTGAACCCGGCTGGCTAGAACTTACGTGTATCTGTGAACCAGAAGCCCTGGAGCTCTGACCAACTCCTGCATACCCCGAACGTCCTGAACCCTGTGGAAGACCACTCTGCACTGGCGGAGGCGCATATCCAGTCTGCTGCTGAGGCGATTCGC
This sequence comes from Przewalskia tangutica, assembly GCA_029844215.1. Lineage (NCBI taxonomy): Eukaryota > Viridiplantae > Streptophyta > Magnoliopsida > Solanales > Solanaceae > Przewalskia > Przewalskia tangutica. Next base: position 84,241,108 of record CM056735.1, on the reverse strand, counting down.
CTCGAAAGTTACCAAAGGACCCTGCCGACCGGCCTCTTCTCGATCTTGGTTAACCCGTCGATCCCTACGTTTCTCGGCCTGCTGCGCATAAGCCCGTACGCAGGCCATGCTCATGCCTGACTGAAGAGCTACTCTTGCACAACCCTCTTTTAGATAATCATCAAGACCCGTGATAAATCGGTACATAATATACTCTCTGGTTGCTAAATCCTAGCTAACAGGTCATCTCTTTGCAATCCATACTTTACATCGTAGTGGGCGAAGGTCCAGATATCATGGCGCGATGAACTGCGGCGGCGTACTAAACTTTGTTGGGCCGACGACGAGCGTAACTACCGAATGAAGCACCACCTCGGTGATGATTGGGCTGTGTCCTTGTAACCCTCGTGCTCTACTACGCGACTCCGCTTTGCCTTGCCACGGGCGGGTTGCCTTGCGGAGGCATAGCGGTAAGGAAAGAATTACGTTAGAGGGGTCCAACTTATAACACAGCTCTAAGGCACGATCTCAGAGTGAGAAGAATGGAAACCAATCCTAAATATCCTATAGCCTCATGATTATTGGTGTGGTGCACAACACACCGATAATCAAGACTCTAGATACGGTGCGTAGACACTTTCCGAGGATTAATCGCTCCGATACGCTTTTGTCACGACCCGACCGGGCGTGGCGGTGCCTTACCCGGGCACCCAAGTAGACATACATCAGAGTAACCAGCGGAATATAAAACAAGACATGAAACAATATGAAGTGAGAAACAGTTTATCTGAGAAGAGCTGCCTGTCGGCATATATATAAAAATTTGAACAGTTACATCCCTTTTACAAGCCCTGCCCACAACAGTACTACAGACCTCTACGAATATAATAACAACAACGACGGGACAGGGCCCCGCCATACCCCTGAATGTAAGTACCTACAATCACAGGACTATACTACGTATAAGTCTCGAGAAACGGAGCTTTCCAAAACGACGTGACCCTATGGCGAGGATCAACAATCGCGGTGTACCTCTACTGCGGCATGAACGCAGCCCCGAGAGTCGATTAACAGTACCAAGTATGTGAAATCAAAATACTATAATGAAATCATAATAGTATATAAAATGTAAGACATATATGATAACCAATTTCCGATACACGATATGTAGCGATCATGTCAAGTCGTGGACTCACGCCTCAAGTCATCACTCAATATAACCATGGGTCTCATGCCCACAATATCAATCATGCGTGGAATTCCTTCCTCATCGCCGGTCCATGATATAAAAGCACCAAGGAATACACATGAACACGGTGTCCCACTGTGTCAAAAATAAAACCGCACGGTAAGTAATGCGAAGGCATAGCCGACTACTAAAACCACGGTACCAACAATGCTATAAAATCGTATCACGAGGTCTTTCTAGACGCGCCACATGATCGAAGCCGGCCTCGCCCTCGGTATCAATGTGCGCGTCTAATCTCGACTCCGCGATCCGCATAGCCACCTAGGCCCGCATGAGGTATTCCCGCATCGAGGTAGCTACTCCTCGGTATCGCCCCGACTCGTAGCCCGCGTGGCCACATAGACCACATGAGGTATTCCTCGCACACTAACTCCGGAACTCGTAGCTCGCATAGGTCCCCGGACCCGCGTGAGGCATCCTCGCATCGTGGGCGACTTAACCCCAGATAACATGTCAAGAGGTGAGTGGTACAATACTAACATAACGGCTTATCGTTAAACAACATAAGAACAACAAGGGAACCCCCTTTACACAAACGTTACAAGATACTAACACACGTAGCATCATAACATGTTTACTTATCAAACCAACAAGAAAGTATTACAAGGCTATCACAAACCAGCATAGTCAAGTTATTCACACAAGGTACTTTCTATTTTATGTCAACAAGTTCGGGTTTTTATCCTCAAAGTACTTCATGTATTAACTCTTTAAAAAGATCCGTATCTTTCACAAAAAGTCACACGATACCCGTAGTATCAAAATAGAGTGACTATCTTTTTAAGTAAACCAAAACAATTTCCCTACCTTCTTTTTGAACCAACTTAAGACAAAAGCATGCCTTCATTTTTAAATGAAAACACTTCAATTTTTCAAGTCTTTGTCTTTTATAAATCAAGTTCTTACTTTGAAATTTTTAAGAAAATCAAAACTTGTTTATTAATGATCTTATTAAAGCAGTTATGATCTAGGAAATGTAATACAATTTTGTCTTATCTTAGCTTTTATGCAGATGGAGGTTTCTACTGGTTTTAATAATACTTACTTAGTCGATACATTTTCCTTTATTAGCGTTGCAGTGGTTTGTTCGATACTTATTTCCCCTTTCCGAAATCAATACAAGACTTCCATAAACAATTAAGTAAATCGTTCTTTTTATCTTTCTTAAGTCGTTATACCTAACTTCCCATAAAGCTAGTATAATTCTTAAGCTTTTAAAACCAAGTATTACTATTCTTTCCAAAAATGATTCATAATTCTTTTGAAATACTTCAAGGTTCTTATTATTTAGACTCAAGTCAAAAGACGTCGAAGTAAAACCACGTTCAGTTAACACACGTACGTCTACCGTACTATATATATTCTTTAAAAATATCATGCTCAAGAGGATAGAAAGAATCACATACCTCCTCGGCGAAATCCACCTGCCAAGTCGAATATGTCGCGCGCAGAGTTTCAACCTATAATAGTCAAATACGTCTATCAACGTCTAGACTACTCTGTAGAATATTCTAAGCAGAGGGTTCTCTATTCTACGGGAAAATGGGCAGCACTTCCCTACCCGTCAAATTACTCAAGTCTACTGTAAATACAGTCCTATGTAATTACAGTTCAATTCTCTTCTTTTAATAACCTTCTATATCTTATACTCACTTCTAAACTACTATATGTAATTTCCAATTACAATAGAAGGACAGGATTAATTACCTCGATAAGCCCAAAATTATCCAAGTTTTAATGTCGATCCTGAGCAACGTTTAGCTCCTACTCCGTGTGCTCCAACCCGCTCCAAGCAACCCTTATACGCTCCTAACCAACTCCTCTTTAAGAACCAACCTAAACAAGTGAAGAACACTAAGGTTCTTGTCCTCACAACTCTCGGCCAAGGTGAGGCTTTAGGGGCTAGGGTGTGAAATATTTTCTAACTTTTGGTTAACAATCTTCCTAATACACTAAGGAAGAATACTTAAGAGTTTAGGAATTTTTTTGGACAAAGTTTGGTTAAGGGAGAGGGGTGTTTCGGACGAAGGCTTTCAGGGAAGGGGGATGGGAAGTTTTGACGAGAACTTAAACTAAAGCGGGAGAGGGATGTTGAGACTTGGAAATTGTTCAATTTATGAAGAAGTCTTGCTATCAAGGGGTATTTATAGAACCTTGATAGTCTAGATTAAAACAAATGGAGGGTGAAGATTTGGATCCATGTGAAGAATGAGGTCTTCCAACCAAGTGTCCACCACAATGTTGGGACATATGTCCACCACAACCTTGGGACATATGTCCCCCACAACAATGAGCCATGTGGCCATCCACATGGCTCACAAAACCGTCCAAATACCTACTCCCACTCACCAAAAGAAAATATCTTCCAAGACTTTGACCACTTGACCATGCAAATCGTCCAACAATCCGTCCACTTGAGGGTGACACATGTCGCCCTCTCGTTGGTCCAAAATATTCATTTTCCGAAAATATCCGTAATGCCAAAAATCTGAAAATAAAGTGGGCCTCACAAAACCGTAAATTCTCTCGTGGGCCCCACGTGACCAATTCCGGAAATTAAAATTTCAATACTTCTAAAATATTCCAAAAAGTCCGAATACCAAATCTGGGAATCCAATTCCCATTAACGAACCTTTTTACTTTACAAAAACCGGAAACTTTTCCGTCGAAAAATCACATCTTTCTTCCTTTTCAAAATTACTGTCATATTCTCGTGCGTATGTCCTCACATACATACTCTGGAACTACGGGGTGTAACACAATATCTCAGCATTCGCAATATTCAACACGTCCAGGGAAGGATGACATCTCAGTAGTTGTAGCATTCAGCAAATCCGTGCAAGGACGACATCTCAGCATTCACAGCATTCAGCACGTCCGGGCAAGGACGACATCTCAACAGTTGTAGCATTCAGCAAGTCCATGCAAGAACGACATCACAACATTCAGCAAGTCCGAGCAAGGACAACATCTCAACATTCACAAAGATTCAAGACGTCCGCAATGGCGACATTTCAAAGATTACAACATTCAACAAGTCCGCGGCGACGATATCTCAAAGATTCACAACATTTATCATTTTCGTGCAAGGACAACTTTTCAGCATTCGCAGTTACAGCACGTCCGTGCAAGGACGACATCTCAACATTTGCAGCATCACATCAACACAAGGACGCCATCAACAACATCGTTAACATGTTACACAAGACTACATTCCAATTTACATGATCACATTGCTTATATATCCATGCTTTATCATTTTTGCCTTAACAGTTATGCACTAACTTTTTCTTAAGTTTTAGCTTCCAGGTACCTTAATTTACAAGAGCAGGAGCGCAACGTGGAATTTTCTCTTACAGCAAGCTGAGGCAATTTGTTGGGGGGGGGGGGGGGGGCGGACTTCCCAACAAAAGGCAAAAGCGGCCTCAAACGTTGAGTCACTCTCCTTCAGTATCCCACAACACTAATAATCCAGTGTCATCATAATTCGATACTAGAGAAAAAAAAATTAATCTGCGCCCACCACACCTTAATGTTCCAACATCACAATAACCCAGTGTCATCATAACTTTACACTGGAACAAAATTTTGAATCTGCATCAGTCTTGCCTTTAAATTTCCAGCACCCGAGTAGTCCAGCATCATCATAATTCGATACTGGAATAAATTTTGAATATGTATGTGCCCTGCCTTAATTTTCTAGCACTACAAGAACTCAATGTCATCATAACTCGACACTGAGACAAAAATTTGAATATGTGTCAGCCCATTTTTTAGCATCATAGCAACTCAGTGTCATCATAATTCGGCGCTGGCACAAAATATTGAATCCGGGTCATCCTGCCTTTAATCTCTAGCATCACGGCAACCCAGTGTCATCATAATTCGACACTGGGACAAATTTTATGTCACGACCCGACCGGGCGCGATCGTGCCCGCACCCTCAGTATACATCGAGATAATCACGAACATACATGAAACTTATAAAATAAGCAACAGGAGTAAAACAACTGGTTAGCGTATAGGGCTACTTTCCTGGAAATAAATAAATACAACCGAAGCAGTTGCCTCCTTTCCTTTACAACCGACCCACAACGATTGACTACAGACCTCTAAGAGTGTTAACATAACATCTGACGGGACAAGGCCCCGCCGTACCCCTGAATATACATAGCCATGACAACTCCGGAACAGTGGAGCCATCTCAAAATGCTGAACCAGGATCCTAAGCTCGCGGATCCACAACTGTGTACCTAAACTCGCGACATTTAACGCAGCCTCGAAGGGTCGATAACAGTACGAATATGGAGCAGAAATAACGTCTGATAAACAGATCATAATCGTACAAAGAATGACAAGGACAAGTATAAAAATACATACGGATCTGCCGTGTCATTACCACTTATGAACTTAATTTCACATCAATATCTTTTCCATTCCATTAAGAGTTATAGCCATATCTTACGTACTTACTTAGGAGAAGTCATTAAGTTCATTTCTATCTAACTTACTTATCTTTCATAACATAGTCCGACCCACTACGGAGGGACACATATACTACCCCCAACCGGGGCGATCGATCACCAATATCAAAGCACGCGTGGAATCCCCATCACCGCCGGCTAAAAGTGTAAAACATAACCATGGGTCTCACGCCCATAAAATCAATCAAAACAGGTGGTATAACGCCCGGGGCTTGCCTCATTTATACTCTTACCACGGAGAAGGTGGTAAGCGGGGTATAACGCCTTGGGGCTTGCCATTTATACTCTTACCACGGAGAAGGTGGTATAACGCCTTGGGGCTTGCCTCATTTATACTCTTACCCTATCTCGACCGGCCGTCAAATAACACATAAAGCGGTGGTACAGTCTTGGGGATTTACCCCTCACTTATACTCTTACCTGGAGAAGGTGGTATAACGTCTTGGGGCTTGCCCCTCATTTATACTCTTACCCTAACTCAACCGGCCATCATACATAACATAAGCACTACCGACTTATCATACATAACATAAGCACTACCGGCTTATCATACATAACATAAGCAAGTTAAGAAATCCCCTAACTTCTTATTAGCTTGTTCATATACACTCTCATTTTTGTTTACTTAAGGCACTAACATGTCATTATAAAATCCGGGAATTTAACCCAACGTACTACGTGCCTCTACTCCTTTAAAATGATTCTCTTTCAAATAAAACTTCCAAGATACTAATAACCGTAGTATCAAGTCATATCTACTTTTCACGACAAGTCACAATACTTTTTAGAAATACAATTATAGGCTTCTAATTCAAGTGACTTCTTTCTTTAAAACCTTAAGCAATTGGTACCTTTAAAACAATTTTGTCCTTCTTTATTTCAAATCATTACTTTGCTTACAATACTGAAGAAAACCATTCTTTTAAATCTTCCATAAAGTTGTTATAACCAACTTCCCATAAAGTCGTTATAACTTTTTATTTCTTAGACGAATTCATTCATTTGATAACCAAGAAACTTATACTTCAATTCAAATCATATAGCTTTCAAAATACTTCAAGTCTCTTAACTTTTAGGAAAACCAGTTTCTTAACTTAGAATGGCAAGAAATCAATACTTTCCAAATCAAGTATTCTATACTTTTAAATCAATTCATTTCTCCCTTTAAGAATCAAGTCTCATAACTTGAAAAATAAAGTCCCTTAACCTTTTAACAATTGAGGTCCATAGTCTTAAAACTTCATACGTAAATTCTTATAAATTAAGTAACATATACATGGTGCGTTGTGAATAAGTTATACTTATTTATAACTATCTTAATCAAGTAGCCATGATCTAGAAAATGTAATACAATTTTGTCTTATCTTAGCTTCTATGCAGATGGAGGATTTCTACTTGTTTTAACATAATGGATTGTCATTACATTTTCCTTTATTAACGCTGCAGTGGCTTGTTCGATACTTATTCTTATTCGTGTCGTAAATTAGCCAAGTCAACTTGGCTCCAAAATATCTCTCTAACGACTCTTACCAACATCCCCATAAGACTTGGTAAGAACTTGGATAACTTATACATAACCTTTACGTGAGTAAATCGACATACATACCTCTTAACTTCTAAGAGTGAAGGAATCATGAAATAGTACTACATGTATATTCCATACATAGAATCATGTCAAAAGAAGGAAGAGGTTCACATACCTCGCGACGATTATCGACAAGAGCAAAAGCTCCAAAGTACTTCCACCGAGCTATTCCATTCTTCAAATAGATACGCTATACTTAGTACATCAACCTATAAGGGTCACCATACGTCCATTAACCTCTTACTTCACGTAGAATATTCTAGGTGCTAAGTCGCTAAATTCTACGGAAAATCGGACAGCACCTCCTTTGTTTTTACTAACTTTGCCACCTTTTTCAAGGCTGAATACAATAACCAAACAGCCCCAATTGGCTCACAATTTCTATAAGGTACTCCAATACAAATGACTAACTAAACAGCCCCAATTGGCTCACAATTTAGAAAGTAGTCCAACACAAATGAAAAACAAACTAAAAGTCCAAATTCGCCACCTTGAGTTCAACCTTACCAATTCTTATCAAATTTCCATTTCAATCCAAATTGGTAGCATAACATGATATCAAGTCGTATTTGATTAACAATCCATAATCTCTAAGTAGGTAACATGCGACGATTTCTAATAACGACTAAATTGAAATCCAACTTAACATGGCTTATATAACATTCCGGATTTCCAATGCTACAATCAATCCACAATCCTTATAAACTTCTACTAATCAACTTCATGCTAGCAACACGTAAAGCTAACAACAATATAAACATATAATCTTGTAACACATTAAAGGACACAATTATACCTCAACGAATCTTAATCCAATTCCAATCCAAGTCGCTCCTAGTAGTTTAGAACCTCTCCAAGACACTTCAATCCGCTTGAGACCCTTAGAACAACACCAACAATTCCTTCAAGCTTCCAAACAAAACCTAGAAAAGCCACTAGGTTTTCACTTTGCGACTAACCCGTAAACTATCTTTTCCGAGATTTTTCTATCGAGATATGCTTACAATACACTTAGGAACCTTGGTTTAAAGTGTGGGGCTTATTGACAAGAAACACAATTTTTTTCTTTTCAAGGACATGGCCGAGAGCTCCATAGTTGCTCATCCAATTTTTCTTCAATTTTCTCTAAGTGTTGGACTATGTATCACTACTAGTAGTATAATAAAGCACATTGGAGGGTCATGATACAAACATTTGGGTGGCTAGGATAAGGTCTTCACAATATCAAGACTAGTTGTCTCCTTTGACTTAGTCAACATTGTCAAGCTACACTTGCAAGACTTGTTCATCCAAGACTTATGGTAAATGACCATTATGGCCATGCCTAATTTCGTCCAAGGCATTCTAAGGGGGGGGGGGGGTGACACGTGTCGCCCTCCCATTCGTCACAATAAAACGTTTCCGACAATTTCATAATTCCGATAAAATTTTACAAGTCTCACTTCTTGACACTTTAGAGTTCTTTCGTACGTTCTTAAAACATGTCCTGTAAATACGGGGTGTAACATTCTTCCCCCCTTAGAAACATTCGTCCCCGAATGTTCTTTCGGAGTCAATCTTTATAATTAGCGACATAGTTTCCTTTCACAACCCCGACATACCAACAATGCCACACATGGCCCTAATACCTCGCACACGCATATCTGTCCATCATAAGCCCAAAAGAGATTTTCTTTTCGTACTTCCAACTCCTTCTAACATACATACATAACTTCCATACCGACTCTGGCCTCAAATCTTTGGAGTCACTCTATAAAACAATAAAAGGCCATTTCCGGCTTTCACGACCTGGTTCCGGTGGAACGTGTCCACGAACCCGTAAAACAATTAACTAGACTTGGGCCTAGCGCCCTCGTGACCCCGTCACGTAGCGGAACTACTACCAACTGATCCCACTCCATTCCAGGCCATGGGGAGACCCGTAACAGGTCCTCACCCCAACCCGCCGTCGCACTTAACTCTTATTCTTGGTCTATAATAAATCTTCTACCCGAGAAGACCTTGGCGAGAATTCATTAACTATTCCATACCTTCCCGGTATCTAGTTAGTCCTTACCACTCTTGGTAAATCTAAAACCATTCTAGGCAGCCCATAAATGACCCTCATACATAACTCCGTATAGATGTATGTCCCAATACCAACTATACTATAATCATTACCAACCTGGATACGCAATCCACATAGTCCTTCGGTCATCGCGCTTTCTCGTGGCTGCAATCAACATAACTCGTTAGGGAGGACGACCTAACAACACGACTCTATCGCACGATCTCGAGTGAGAATAATGGAAACCAATCCTAAATGTCCTGCAGCCTCCTGATTATAGATGTGGTGCACAACACATCGATAATCAAGACTCTACTAGACACGGTCTGTAGACACTTTCCGAGGACTAACTGCTCTGATACCACTTTTGTCACGACCCGACCCCGGGCCGCGACTGGTGCCCTACCTGGGCACCCTCACAGGTATACATCAGAGATAATCAGCGGAACATACATGAAACTTATAAAATAAGCAACAGGAGTAAAACAACAGGTTAGCCGATAGGGCTACCTTCCTGGACATAAATAAATACTGGCAAGCGGTTGCCTCTTTTCCTTTACAAGCGATCCACAACGTTTGACTACGCACCTCAAGAGTGTTAACATAACATCGACGGGACAAGGCCCGCCGCACCCTGAATATACATAGCCATGACAACTCCTAACGTGGAGCCATCTCGAAATCTTTGAACCAGATCCTAAGCTCGCGGATCCACAATCGTACCTAAACTGCGGACATGACGCACGAAGTCGATACAACAGGTACCGAATATGGAACAGAAATAACGTACAGTAAACAGATCATAACTGTACAAAAGAATGACAAGGACAAGTATAAAAATACATACCAGATCTTGCCGTGTCATTACCACTTATGAACTTAATTTCACATCAATATCTTTTTCCATTCCATTAAGAGTTATAGCCATATCTTACGTACTTACTTAGGAGAAGTCATTAAGTTCATTTCTATCTAACTTACTTATCTTTCATAACATAGTCCGGCCCACTACGGACGGACACATATACTACCCCCAAATCGACGCGATCAGTCACACCAATATCAAAGCCTACCCGTGGAATTCCCCCATCACTGGCGACAGCTAAAAGTGTAAAACATAACCATGGGTCTCACGCCCATAAAATCAATCAAAACAGGTGGTATAACGTCTGGGGGCTTGCCCCTCATTTATACTCTTACCACGGAAGGTGTGGTAAGCGGGGGTATAACGTCTTGGGGCTTGCCTCATTTATACTCTTACCCGAGAAGGTGGTATAACGTCTTGGGCTTGCCTCATTTATACTCTTACCCTATCTCACTTGGTCGTCAAATAACACATAAAGCGGTGGTACAGCGTCTTGGGATTTACCCTCACTTATACTCTTACCCCGGAGAAGGTGGTATAACGTCTTGGGGCTTGCCTCATTTATACTCTTACCCTAACTCAACCTACCATCATACATAACATAAGCACTACCGACTTATCATACATAACATAAGCACTAGGCTTATCATACATACATAAGCAAGTTAAGAAATCCCTAACTTCTTATTAGCTTGTTCATATACACTCTCATTTTGTTTACTTAAGGCACTAACATGTCATTATAAAATCCGAATTTAACCCAACGTATCACGTGCCTCTACTCCTTTAAAATGATTCTCTTTCAAATAAAACTTCCAAGATACTAATAACCGTAGTATCAAGTCATATCTACTTTTCACGACAAGTCACAATACTTTTTAGAAATACAATTATAGGCTTCTAATTCAAGTGACTTCTTTCTTTAAAACCTTAAGCAATTGGTACCTTTAAAACAATTTTGTCCTTCTTTATTTCAAATCATTACTTTGCTTACAATACTGAAGAAAACCATTCTTTTAAATCTTCCATAAAGTTGTTATAACCAACTTCCCATAAAGTCGTTATAACTCTTTATTTCTTAGACGAATTCATTCATTTGATAACCAAGAAACTTATACTTCAATTCAAATCATATAGCTTTCAAAATACTTCAAGTCTCTTAACTTTTAGGAAAACAAGTTTCTTAACTTAGAACGTCAAGAAATCAAAACTAACCAAATCAAGTATTCTATACTTTTAAATCAATTCATTTCTCCCTTTAAGAATCAAGTCTCATAACTTGAAAAAATAAAGTCCCTTAACCTTTTAACAATTTGAGGTCCATAGTCTTAAAACTTCATACGTATATTCTTATAAATTAAGTAACATATACATGGTGCGTTGTGAATAAGTTATACTTATTTATAACTATCTTAATCAAGTAGCCATGATCTAGAAAATGTAATACAATTTTGTCTTATCTTAGCTTCATGCAGATGGAGGATTTCTACTTGTTTTAACATAATGGATTGTCATTACATTTTCCTTTATTAACGCTGCGATGGCTTGTTCGATACTTATTCTTATTCGTGCAGTAAATTAGCCAAGTCAACTTGGCTCCAAAATATCTCCTAACGACTCTTACCAACATCCCCCATAAGACTTGGTAAGAACTTAGGATAACTTATACATAACCTTTACGTAGAGTAAATCGACATACATACCTCTTAACTTCTAAGAGTAGAAGGAATCATGAAATAGTACTACATGTATATTCCATACATAGAATCATGTCAAAAGAAGGAAGAGGTTCACATACCTCGCGACGATTATCGACAAGTAGCAAAAAGCTCCAAAGTACTTCCACCTTGAGCTATTCCATTCTTCAAATAGGATACGCTATACTTAGTACATCAACCTATAAGGGTCACCATACGTCCATTAACCTCTTACTTCATACGTAGAATATTCTAGGTGCTAAGTCGCTAAATTCTACGGAAAATCGGACAGCACCTCCTTTGTTTTTACTAACTTTGCCACCTTTTTCAAGGCCGAATACAATAACCAAACAGCCCCAATTGGCTCACAATTTCTATAAGGTACTCCAATACAAATGACTAACTAAACAGCCCCAATTGGCTCACAATTTAGAAAGTAGTCCAACACAAATGAAAAACAAACTAAAAAGTCCAAATTCGGCCACCTTGAGTTCAACCTTACCAATTCTTATCAAATTTCCATTTCAATCCAAATTGGTAGCATAACATGATATCAAGTCGTATTTGATTAACAATCCATAATCTCTAAGTAGGTAACATGCGACGATTTCTAATAACGACTAAATTGAAATCCAACTTAACATGGCTTATATAACATTCCGGATTTCCAATGCTACAATCAATCCACAATCCTTATAAACTTCTACTAATCAACTTCATGCTAGCAACACGTAAAGCTAACAACAACAATATAAACATATAATCTTGTAACACATTAAAGGACACAATTATACCTCAACGAATCTTAATCCAATTCCAATCCGAAGTCGCTCCTAGTAGTTTAGAACCTCTCCAAGACACTTCAATCCGCTTGTTGAGACCCTTAGAACAACACCAACAATTCCCTTCAAGCTTCCAAACAAAACCTAGAAAAGCCACTAGGTTTTCACTTTGCGACTAACCCGTAAACTATCTTTTTCCGAGATTTTTCTATTGAGATATGCTTACAATACACTTAGGAACCTTGGTTTAAAGTGTGGGGCTTATTGGACAAGAAACACAATTTTTTCTTTTCGCGATAGGCGAGAGCTCCATAGTTGCTCATCCAATTTTTCTTCAATTTTCTCTAAGTGTTGGACTATGTATCACTACTAGTAGTATAATAAAGCACATTGGAGGGTCATGATACAAACATTTGGGTGGCTAGGATAAGGTCTTCACAATATCAAGACTAGTTGTCTCCTTTGACTTAGTCAACATTGTCAAGCTACACTTGCAAGACTTGTTCATCCAAGACTTATGGTAAATGACCATTATGGCCATGCCTAATTTCGTCCAAGGCATTCTAAGGGGGTGACACGTGTCGCCTCCCATTAAATCCTGCAATAAAACGTTTCCGACAATTTCATAATTCCGATAAAATTTTACAAGTCTCACTTCTTGACACTTTAGAGTTCTTTCGTACGTTCTTAAAACATGTCCTGTAAATACGGGGTGTAACATTTTAAATCTGCATCCGTCCCGTCTTTAATTTTCTAGCATCATAGCAACCAGTGTCATTATAATTCGATACTGAGACAAATTTAGAATCCGCATCAGTCTTGCCTTTTATTTTCCAGCACCACAGCAACCTAGTGTCATCATTATTCGGGACAAATTTTAAATATGTGTCTGATTCGCTTTTAATCCTCTGGCATTAGAAATCTCTATTTCCTTCTTGAAATTTCGTTTGCCCATGCATTTCTTAATCTTCGTTCTAATTTCGATGATCGAGACAAAATTGGCTATAAGTCAATGTCTTTATCTGAAAAAGTTTTCATCATCTCCAGTCAAAGAGGGACAAGTTGTTGACACTCAATTTTGACCCTCTCTTCCAATTATTTGCTGCCAAATTAAACTATTTTTTAAAAAACACCACAAAAATAATTTTAATAATAATAATACATACATATATAAAATACACCTAAAATTCTACCCAAGCCAAATAAATTCCCAAAACTCTACCCAAATCAGCCCAACAACCTTTCCCCTTTTTTCAGCCCATCATTTTCAGCAAAAACAAAATGACCCGAGCCTAATTTCATGTCGTCGACCCGGCCCAACTCCCATTTTAAGCCTAAATCGTTCACACCCTCTTTAACACAATCAGAACCCTAGAACCTAATAGAAAATCCGCCGCACTCAATATCTTCCTCCTAAACTCGCCGACCTCTTACCTCAGCCAATCCGAGATTCTCGCCGGAGAATCAGGCCTCCATCATCTACTCCTTCCATCTCATTACCCCGTAAAATTAGCACCCCAAATCATCCCAAAACTGAGACCCCAAATTGTCCCAGAAATCACAACCAAAATCATTAAATGCATAACCAAAGTCGCATCAAAATCATCTTCCCAAAATTAGCTCATAAACTTATCATACCAAAATCAATCCCAAATTCATCCCACATCAGTCAAGAATCACCCTAAAAGTTGTCTCAAACTTACCAAAATCTGAACCCAAAATCGGGGCTATAAATTGATCATTTTCTGGTATGCAAAAGGCAACAACATGCACCGCTTTCACCTCAAACACCTTTTGGAATATCATCGAAACACATTCGAACACTAGGGAGAATATCAGTCAACACCACAACATATTAAAAATACCTTCAAACATCTTCTTGCATATCAACTGTTTTTAGAGCATAAAAAACTTAATTCACTAAAAGCCAAAATCGACTCAAATTTCATCCTTTTCAATCGCATAAGCACAAATCTCCGAGTGGCTTCGACGACTTGATACGCTTCCTCAGTTCGCTGCCCGGAGAAGGTAAACTCAAATTTCTCTAGATTTTAATTTCCTTTTTGTATTCTTGTAATGCTGTCATACCACTGTTGATTTAACATGCCTTAGTTTAATTCTAGCTTAATTTTTATTTATTTAGGTTATCAAATAAAGTTATAGCATATGTTGTATGGCGTGTGTAACTGTTTCCAATATAGATTCACGAGGAATATGTTATTTGTGCCCTCTTATGCATTATTTTATGAATCTTGTTAGATATGTTATGTCCATCTCTGCACCTGTCTTCAGTATGTAAGAATAATGCAGGAACTGGTTTAAGTTACTCACTGGTGTGTTTAGTGTGTAAAATTGGCTATTGATTTTCTGTGTGTAATAGAGGCCTAAGTACTAGTTCAAAGTTTGTCTAAATCATGTAATCAGTTAAGGACTAGATAAAGAATGAAGGACATATTAATTTAAAATCAAAACTTACTCACGGTTGTGGCCAATATAGTTGAACTGTTTGTTATAACAAATATTCAACATGTCTCCGTGGGTTAGAATTTCTAGAGTCTGCAGTATCTAGGCACATCTTTAGCCAAGATGAGCATGCTTGGTAATATGTTTCATTTAAAATGTTGGGTATTAAGTTTCAACTTTGTCCTGCCCATATCCAGTATATCAGTTACACAATAAACATTGGACCCAACCCATACCTGGACACCCCCTACTGCCCATAAGTTTGATTTTCTTCTCTTTGCCCGTCTGCCTGACCGACGTGGGACTAAGCCCATTTAGCTTACTGCATCATTTTATTTACCGATCATTACAGTTCATTTAGATGCGTCATTTTTCTTGCTGATTATTACAATTTTATTTGTTGATTTTGTCTATGTTGAATTATGTGCATTTAGAGTTGATATCAATGTCATCTATGAGTCAATATAATTTGGACATATACTAATCTTTATATTTTCTTATATTTTTGCATGAAATGCATCAGAGCAAATGAAGAGTCTCGATACGAGACTCATCGCAACTCTCATCAAATGAAGACCCGCATCTACGTGCATCATTCTATCCGCTTTTGGAATTTCTAAATCCATGGGCAGAATAAAATTGTTGCCCTTCCTCGTCATTACCCTTGTTTCTTTAAATCCCGCCCCATTTATTTGTTGTAACTACTTATTCATTGCACAATCATTAAGATATTTAAGATAATTAGGATTTGAATTTATAAATCGGATAAGTAGTGCCCCTCTTATTCTAGGCCTGTCATGTATGTCTAAACTTTAAAAATAATCCAATCATTCTTCACATGTACCTTTAATCACGTAGCTAAGGCATTATTTCTTACTAAATACTTTCTAAACACATAAATCCTCATATGCATTTTACAAGCAATATCATTGTCACAATACATCTTTTAAATAATTGTTTACAACATCTTTTGTTAACTTTATATTTTCAAAATGTGCATTTTTCTTTAACATAATAATCAACCTATGTTTGACTGGACAACTGCAAGTTAGCGGATCTTAAAGGATGTCTAACCCCTTCCCTTTAGGATAATAAAGAACTCTTACCCAGAATTTCATTACGTTTTGCAGACCATTAAATGGATTTAATGTTGACCTTACCTAATTAACATTTAGTTGTCCTAATTCTCTCAAATAATTAGGTGGCTACTCCGAGAATCCTTTTTGCACTTTAACATTTTATTTTAAAGATAGGATTCGCTAAAATATGTTGCGGTAAAAACGGGCAAGACAAATATTATATATATGTAGGGGAATGGAAAATAGGGAAAATGCGTTATATACGCACACCACCTGCAGCTGGTATAAATTATCACAAAAGAGCCCTAAGAGGCCAACATTGAAGCATGTGTGACTTATATGATATAACCGAAAGCATGTGTGGTGGTTATGATTGGACCGAAAGCCTGTGTGGCGGTCATGGGAAGTAGGATTCCGATACTATAGAAAGCATGTGTGGCGATTATCGGAAAGTAGGATTATAATATAATCGAAAACATGTGTCGGTTATGGGAAATAGATAGTATACCACATTTGCATCATGTATGACAGTTATTTATATTATCTCCACAGATGCTGTTATGAAAATAAAGACGCATGTGTGGCCATTGTTATACTGCATTGATATTCCATAATATTTAGACATTTGTACTAAGGCCCCCAGAGACAAATATTGTCGGTCAACTGTTTCTGTTTCATATTGTGATACATCTCTGTTATGTTATTTCTTGTACCTGACGTAGTCAGTACATCAGTCGTATTGACGTTCCTTTTGTTGGGGGACGCTGCGTTTTATGCCCGCAGGTTTATACTAAGAGGGTGACAAATTGTGCTAGTAGGTTGCTGGTTCAGCTGGTACTTGGAGCACTCTACTTATTTCAGAGTTGTAGTCTGGTCGTGGTATGTCCTTCTCTCATAGGCTTGTAGATAAGTGTCCTGTGGTTAGTTGTCATACATAGCCTTATCGACCTTGATGTATATAAATATATGGTTAAGTATGGGTTGTATGGTCAGGGGTGCCCGGTAGGTTGAGTTCGAGTGCGCATCGCGGCCCTCTGTTTTGGGTTGTGACAAACTTGGTATCAGAGCATGTCTGTCCTAGGGATGTCTACAAGCCGTGTCTAGTAGAGTCTTGGTTATGGGTGTGATGCGCGCCACACTTATAAACAGGAGACTGCAAGGCATTTTAGAATTATTTCTACTCTTTCATTATTTAGATCGTGCAGTAAAGTTGAGTCATAAGAATTCAAGTTAAATCGTGCATGTTACTATTTCGATAAATACCGACTACCAAAAAGACTTCGGTTAAATCATATTTATGTCCAGTAAATGAGTGACTCTACTTGACGAATGATCTGCCAGAAGGGAAATACGAATTCGAGGTTATGATAAGCTATCTCACTCGTATACGGAGGGGATGTAATGTAAGCTTGGAAAGCGGAATATTTGAGAAACTTAGAATGTTAAATAATCGGTGTGTCCTTAGATATCCAAGGTCTTCTTAAATTTGATATTTGAGGCTTGAGCTTGGTTGAAATAGATGATATATATGATGATTGTGAGTTGTGACTAAATGTTTCTTCTTAAAACTATTTTGAGTTGGTTTTACTAATTTATGGGTGCATTGAAAGCTAATGGGATTTGGTATCTGCTATATGATTACATATTAGAGTAAGATGGTTGTACTGTTTAATGTTATGAAGATATGTATATGTTTTCATATGACCTAAAAGTGATGTGATGTATATTAGTTGTGATTATTTATTAGTATGTCAATTTGTGTGCGAGTTCTGTTCTGGTTGTGTTACACTCAGTATGTGTAGGTAAGATAGTGATATTAATTTTCATAAAACATGTTCCAGTAAGAATTATACACAGTAGGTTGATACATTGATGAAATAGTATGTGAGTGGTTTGGTACAAAAGGCAAGAATTTAAAATGAGACTTTGTTGATATGTTTGTATGAAGATAAGTATGAAATCTTATCATGCTAATGTGTTCATTTATATGAATTCCCGGTTGACATTTTATATCTTCAATACCATGTTTTTTCAAAGGTATGGTATCTCATTTACTTTCCTGTAATGATGTCAAACCTTGCTAAGTCTTCATGTAGGATAATGTGTTAATTTAGACCTGAAGGATCATCTTTGCCTAAGATGTATGAACCTGATATCTAATGGTTTGATAAAGTCATATAAATTGTAGAATTTCTTGTCTGAATATGCCTACTATTCAATTTTTTTTTTATGATCTTGCATTACTGTTACTGGTACATAATCATTTGGATGATCATCTTGTCATTTGTTTCCATACCTGCTAATTGAGCATATAAGTCAAGGAGTTTGATTATGTTGTTTTTGTCCAAATTTTCATGCTTTCTCACAATTGTTTTAAAAAATCATCCATACCGTCAATATATATATAGATATCAGCTAACATAAGACTTCATTTCCTTATTCTGTTGGTCTGAACTGAATGTGAATGAGCTTAATTGAACCTATGAAGTAGTAAAGAATAGAGGAGGAAGAGAATGTGTTTTGCCTAATCAGTAAGCATACTGTTTGTACTTAAATTAGTGCTAATATGATAGTTTGGGAGCTTTTTATTTGATAAAATTGATCTGAGGTCATATGAGAGATCAACGAATATCAAGAAAGTGGTCGGGGTCCATGAATTAGATGGCATCACTGCATTAACCGCTCAATTTTCTTCCCTGACGAAGCAATTGCAACAAAATATTATGTCCATAAATGTTGTTCAGATGTCATTGGTTTGTGAAATTTGCGGAGGTCCACATACGTTTGATAGGTGCCCAACCACAGATCCAAATAATATTCCCATGGACCAAGCTTAGTGTCAAGCAGATAGGAATTTTTCAAGGCCTCACAACAATCCATTCTCCAACACATATAATCCCGAGTGATTTTTCATGGAGAAACAACCAGAACCAGTAGCCATAGTTCCAAGAGCAATATCAAAAGTGCAATATACAATAACATATGAGTCAAGGACAGCCTCTCAGCAGCCTAAACCACCAGCCCTACAAGATAAGCCTGATGAATTGAGAGCATCATTGTTAACCCTCACCAATTCTAAAACTCAATTCATAACAGAGACAAGATCCTCTATTAGGAATTTGGAGACGCAAGTAGGGCAGTTGGCAAGCATGTTGAACAACAGAATACAATGAAATCTCTCTAGCAATACTGTTGTGAATCCAAGAGAGCAATGTCAGGCCATCTCCTTGAGGAGTGGAAAATAAGTGGAGCAGGCTGTAATCCAATCACAGGTTGAGAAGGATGAAGAGTTGGTGAACACATCTGAAGAGAAAAAAGAGATTACTGAAGACCACCCTATTACAGAGAAGGAGCCACCAACAGTTGTAAGGGAATATCAAGTAAATATTCCCTACCCTCAAAGACTTCAGAAGAAATCTCTTGATAAGCAGTTTTCGAAGTTCTTAGAGGTGTTGAAGAAGTTACACATTAACATTCCGTTTGCTGAAGCTTTGGAGCAGATGCCTACTTATGTCAAGTTCATGTAGGATATCCTCTTTAAAAAGAGGAAGCTAGCAGAGTATGAGACAATGACATTGACGGAGGAGTGCAGTGCAGTTTTACAAAAGAAACTTCCCCAAGTTAAGAGATCCAAGGATTTTCACTATACTCTGCACTATATGGAATGTTAAATGCAATCGGGCCTTGTGTGATTTGGGGGCCAACATAAATCTGATGCCCCTCTCTGTATTTCGTAGACTTGGAGTAGGCGAAACTAAGCCTACAACAGTGACGTTGCATCTGGTAGACCATTCTATAAAGCATCCACATGGTATCATAGAAGATGTGCTAGTTAAAGTGGGTAAATTCATTTTTCCAACTGATTTCATCATTCTTGACATGGAAGAGGATGCTGAAGTGTCCATTGTCCTGGGAAGATCTTTCTTAGCCACAGGGGGAGCACTCATTGATGTGGATAAATGATAATTAAAGATATGAGTTCAGGATGATGAAGTGATCTTCAACGTCTTCCGGGTAACAACTGAGCTATTAGCAAGTGATAAATGTTTTTCAATTGGTATAGTTGAAATAGCCATCTCTGAGAAAAGCTCCAAGTGTATTGATGCTCCTGGGGTAACATTAGAACAATTTGAAGAACATGATCATAAAATTACTGAACTGGTGGGTAATGCCAAAGGGGTGAACCCCTCTGACCCTAGCTTTGTGAGAAAGAAAGAAAAAAGGGGAAAGTGAAAGAGGCAGATCATGAAATGGGTATGCTGCGGAGGTAATCTACCCCCTTGAATGAAGAATATATTTATGTCCGGCTAAAATACGTTAAAGATAGCGCTACTGGGAGGCAACCCAAGATTTTAATTATGTTATTTCATTTTATTTTATTTTCTTCTTGAACAGTCTCACATTTTTGTGTTTCTTGTCCTATGTTTGTTATTGTCACGACCCGACCTCGGGCCCGCGACTGGTGCCTTACCCCGGGCACCCTAGTGACAACACATCAGAGAAAATCAGCGGAAATAAAAACTTAAACAGGAAACAAGATACATCATAAGAAAATAGGTCAACCAAAACGGTCGCCCTCATGTATATATATCAAACCGAACAGTCACAATCCTTTACAACCCTGCCCACAACAGTACTACAGATCTCTAAGAATGTAACAACAACTATGACGGGACAGGGCCCCGCCATACCCCTGAATGTACAAGAATCTACAACTCACGGAAACATACCAAAAGATAAGCCTCCGGAGAAACGGCGCTTCCCAATCTGTTGACGTGATCCATGGCGAGGATCCACAACCGATGTACCTCTACTGCGGCATGAGCGCAGCCGAAGGAGGTCGATCTGTGTACCAAGTATGTGAAGCTGAAAATCGTAATGAAATCACATTTCATCATTTTATAAAACCATTTTGCGATAAGTAAACAATTATGCCAAGTAAGGGGCTTGCGTCCCAAAATGATCACTCGCGCATAACTATGGGTCTCGCCCGTAATATCAATCATGCGTGGAACTCATTCCTCACCTTGGCGATACATGATGTAAAACAACACCCGTATGTGAACACGAACACTAGATCTGCTGCGTCATCAAAACCGATCGGGCGAGTAGAATAGCCACTACCGGTCAAAAGCTAGTCATATCCATCACGGGCAAAATGCGGAAGCCATTACGATCCAAGCTAGCCACGCGCATGGCCGAGGCAAATATCTTAAGCTAACGTCTGATAGCCTACCGTCTCACAAGATATGGCCGAGGCAAGTATCTTAAGCTATCTACCGGAGGCTACGGTATCTGAAAATGACGAACAAGTATCTAAAGTGTGCTGAACCACGCGTACAAATCAAGCTCGTGATCGCCGTCGCAAAAGCTTCATGGATTAGCGGTCCGTGGACTAACAATCTGAACCTCGCGATGACCGCGTACCGGCGTCTCACTTTCGGAATTCATGGCCATGAAACCATCCTCTTTGGGCGCGTGCGTGGAACCTCCATCGTGTCAACATGTCGAAGGAAATCAATCGGATAGCCGACCCTCCTGGAGAGTCACGGCGATCTGAGAACAACCGATCGATACTCAAAGTGGGCGCGTACTGTGGACCACCCAGCGTCGGTATGTCGATCAATCAATCGGATAATGGCCCACGAGTCACGACGTATCAACAAAACAACGCACATCAAAGACTATCACAACAAGCATATGCAAGTTCAACATACATTCATTTTAATCAACAATCCGGGTTTCAAACCCAAAATACTACATACTCTCGTTCTTTCAAAAAAAAAGACCTCTTTTTACGTAAAAGCCACATGATACTAATACTCGTAGTATTAAAAACACGTTTTCCTTTCAAACCAAATTACTACACCTTCCAAAAATCTTTATAAGATTTAAAATCAAGAACTCTATACTTTTAAAACCAAGTGCTTTTCTTTTAAACAACATCAAGTATACTCTTTAAAACCCAATAACTTACTCTTTCCAAAACAAGTAACCTATACTTAAATCAAGTTACTTCTCATTTTCCGAAAACAAGTCGTTTATAAGTCAAGTCTCTTATCTTTCAAGATCAAGTCTCTTAACTTTCAAAATCAAATCTTTCTTTTATTTTCATAAAGTCGTTATAACTAACTCCCCATAAAGCCATTATAACACTTTATGTTTTAAACAAAACTCATTTCACACACGTACGTCTACCATACTATATAGTTCACAACAATCATGCTCAAGAGTATAGGAAGAATCACATACCTTTTTAGCTTAAACCACAAGCCAAGTCAAGTATGCCGCGCGTAGAAGATCCACCTATAACAACCACAATACATCTATCAACTTCTAGTTCTCGTCGGAGAATATTCTAAATCCAAGTTTCCTTACTCTACAGAAAATTCGGCAGCACCTCCCCACGAAACCACGTAAATATCCTCATATCAAGGCTGCTGCGGCCAACAACTCTCAGGATTACCGTCTAACGGGCGTGTTCAATTCCTTCACAATAATACTACACAAGTCTCTGTAAATACGGTCGATGTAAATCTGATTCAAACCTTTATAATCATCCTTCGATATAATATACTCAAGTATAACTACTACAACATGTAATATCCAATTCTGATAGGGGGCGTAGATTATTACCTCGATAAGCCCAAAAATTATCCAAGTTTATAAGTCGATCACGAGCAACGTTTGGCTCGATTCCTTACGCTCCAACCCGCTCCAAGCGACCCTTAGAAGTTTCCAAACAACTTCTCTAAATACTTCAACCAAGCTAGGAAGATTTTTCTAGGGTTTTGTTTTGCGATTATTGGAATAAAGTAGCATTTCCGGGCTCCTAGTATTGAAACAACTTGGAATACTACTAGGGATACTAGGCCAAGGTATTTGGGATTATACAATAATACTCCAAGTATTTTCTTCACAAGAGGGGAGGGACGAAATCAACTTACGAGGAGGAAAATATTTTGCTTTGGAAAGCTCTTAAGTGTGGATGAAATACTCTTGACTAAGGGGCTATTTATAGAGAATTCAAGGGTTAGGATCAAGGTAAGTGTAGGGTCAAGATTGGGCCATGTGTGTGGGTCCCACCACACCACATGGCCAGCGAAAACAAGGGCAGTGGCTTGCCACTTGAAAGGCATTCGGTAGAGGACAGTGTCTAGACAACGTCCTCCAATCGACAGGTGCCACATGGGGTGACACGTATCGCCCGACTAAATCCAAAATATTTCGTATTTCAAAATATCCAAAATAGCGGAAATCTCAAAAACAAAGCGGGCCCACAAAACAGTAAATTTCTCGTGGGCCCAGCGTGACCATTCAGAAAATAAAATCTCATAATTTTAAAATAATCCAGAAGCGAATACCGTCAGGGAATCAATTCCCATTAACGAACCTTTTCTTCAAAAAAGCGGAAACTTTTAGTCGAAAAATCACGTCTTTCTTTCTTTCCAAAATTTACGTATTCACGCACGTGCGTCCTCACATACATACCACGGAACTACGGGGTATAACATTCTTCCCATAGAAACATTCGTCCGAATGTTCCTTCTAAGTCTCCAAACAAGCGTGTGCGGTATAGTCTTCACTCTTATACTTACGAAATCAATCACGCCATGATGGCCATAGTATATCATACAAATCCAAGCCAACGAGGAATCACCTCTAACATCACAAAAGCTCACCCGTGGTCTAAAGGATACTCCCCATCTTTACTTCAAAAGAAATGATCACTTAGTTCTCATAACACGTTGTTCGCTTCTTACTGCGTCGTCCGCTTTCGTACACGAACTCTCTATAGTACACGTTCCATACTTACGTCATTGCTTAAGTTTCCAAAACTTTGGAGTCACTACCTCAAACTTGGTCATCTCACTAGCTTGATTTCCTCTAAGGCCATTCCGGCCTTTACGATCGATTCTAGTCTAACACACGTCCACGAACTCATACGATGGCTACCTAACACAGGCTTAGCACCTCGTGACCTACCACTGGCGGGACCACCTCGAACTGACCCCACCCAAAATCGGGCTGCGGGTTGACGCGAAATGGTCCTCAACCCGACCCATGTCGCACGGACTCTTGTTCCCGTTCGGAACAATCTTTACATATTCACGTCATAAAAGCTACCACTTCCGTCTCACACTACCCATGGAATTTTCCCTGATATATTTTTCGCATACCAAGTACTCGACAAAAACCAAGTAAAATCATCCACTCAGCGGCCTTATATCGAGGTCCTAAGCGTTATAAATTCTAAGGCTCACAATCTCTATGTACCCGACTTCCCTTACTAACCGGGCCTGCAAATCACGATTTAGCATAACGCTATCTGAACATAATACTCGGACATCATCATATCATAGCGTATACCGGTCTCAGAGGGTGAAGGATATACAGAAATCAAATAGGCGATTCAGGATGCTAGGCGGGAACTTCGGCCACGACCCACTGCGCGGCTGCGGTATATGAACACCTGCCCTGGTATCGAAGGCGAAGAACCATGCAGATCCGGAAAGAGTCTCAACATCGCGCTACCTCGGTAGGACAATTTCGCATAAAATGGCCCGTGTCACATGTAAAACAAGTCCTCGACACTCCCGAATGGGGTTTACCATGTTGGCTGCAGGTCGGGGTGACCATCTGGCGATGCCGACTCTCGCGAAAACTGAACCCTTGGAGCCACGACCTGCTCTGAATACTCTGGAGGCCACGAAGGCGTGAGGACCACAATGTCTTGGCGGCGGCGTAACTAGTGGCTGCGGCGGTCCACCTCGAAAGTTACCAAAGGACCTGCCAGTCACGGCGCCTTCTGCTGGTATTGGTCGATCCGTCGGTCTCTCGTGCCTCGCACCACTAGTCGTGAGCTGCATGCGAGCAATGTCCATGCGGTGAGCGATACGAAAAGACTCTGCCAAGTAGTCATCAAGCCCTGTGACGTAGCGGTGCACTCTGTCCTCCATATTAGCTACTAACGCAGGGACATATCGAGCCAACGAGTCGAACTCTACGTTGTCGGCCCGTGCCCTCCTGTCTTGTGTGATTTGGGGGCCAACATAAATCTGATGCCCCTCTCTGTATTTCGTAGACTTGGAGTAGGCGAAACTAAGCCTACAACAGTGACGTTGCATCTGGTAGACCATTCTATAAAGCATCCACATGGTATCATAGAAGATGTGCTAGTTAAAGTGGGTAAATTCATTTTTCCAACTGATTTCATCATTCTTGACATGGAAGAGGATGCTGAAGTGTCCATTGTCCTGGGAAGATCTTTCTTAGCCACAGGGGGAACACTCATTGATGTGGATAAATGATAATTAAAGATATGAGTTCAGGATGATGAAGTGATCTTCAACGTCTTCCGGGTAACAACTGAGCTATTAGCAAGTGATAAATGTTTTTCAATTGGTATAGTTGAAATAGCCATCTCTGAGAAAAGCTCCAAGTGTATTGATGCTCCTGGGGTAACATTAGAACAATTTGAAGAACATGATCATAAAATTCGGCCCGGTGGGTAATGCCAAGGGTGAACCCTGCGACCTAGCTTTGTGAGAAAGAAAGAAAAAAGGGGAAAGTGAAAGAGGCAGATCATGAAATGGGTATGCTGCGGAGGTAATCTACCCCCTTGAATGAAGAATATATTTATGTCCGGCTAAAATATGTTAAAGATAGCGCTACTGGGAGGCAACCCAAGATTTTAATTATGTTATTTCATTTTATTTTATTTTCTTCTTGAACAGTCTCACATTTTTGTGTTTCTTGTCCTATGTTTGTTATTGTCACGACCCGACCTCGGGCCCGCGATTGGTGCCTTACCCCGGGCACCCTAGTGACAACACATCAGAGAAAATCAGCGGAAATAAAAACTTAAACAGGAAACAAGATACATCATAAGAAAATAGGTCAGCAAAGCGGTGCCTCATGTATATATATCAAACGACGATCCACGATCCTTTAACCACCTTGCCGATACTACGGATCTCTAAGAATGTAACAACAACTATGGCGGACGGGGCCGCCATACCACAGAATGTACAAGAATCTACAACTCGGAAACATACCAAAAGATAAGCCTCCGGGAGCGGCGCTTCCAATCTGTTGACGTGATCCATGGCGAGGATCCTGGCCGATGTACCTCTACTGCGGCGTGACGGCCACGAAAGGAGGTCGATCTGGCAGTACCAAGTATGTGAAAATCTGTAATGAAATCACATTTCATCATTTTATAAAACCATTTGCGATAAATGTGATTATGCCAAGTAAGGGGCCTTACGTCCCAAATGATCACTCGCACATAACTATGGGTCTCGCGCCCGTAATATCAATCATGCGTGGAACTTCATTCCTCGCTGCCGTGATACATGATGTAAACAACACCCGTATGTGAACACGAACACTAGATCTGCTGCGTCGTCAAAACCGTCGGGCGAGTAGAATAGCCAACTACCGGTCAAAAGCTAGTCATATCCCATCACGGGCGAAATGCGGAAGCGACTACCGATCCAAGCTAGCCACGCATGGCGGCGAGGCAAATATCTTAAGCTAACGTCTGATAGCCTCCGTCTCACAAGATATGGCCAGAGGCAAGTATCTTAAGCTATCTACGGAGGCTCTGGTGCGAGAAAATGACGAACAAGTATCTAAAGTGTGCACGAACCCTGCGTACAAATCAAGCTCGTGATCGCTCGTCGCGCGAAAAGCTTCGTGGATTAGCGGTCCGTGGACTAACAATCTGAACCTCGCGATGACCGCGTGCCGGCGTCTCACCTCGAATTCATGGCCATGAAACCATCCTGCGGGCGCGTGCGTGGAACCTCCATCGTGTCAACATGTCGAAGAAATCAATCGGATAAGCGACCCTCACGAGTCACGGCGATGCGAACAACCGATCGATACTCAAAGTGGGCGCGTACTCGTGGACCGCTAACGTCGGTATGTCGATCAATCAATCGGATAAGCCTCCCAGAGAGTCACGGCAGCATATCAAGAAAACACTTGCACATCAAAGACTATCACAACAAGCATAGACAAGTTCAACATACATTCATTTTAATCAACAATCCGGGTTTCAAACCCAAAATACTACATACTCTCGTTCTTTCAAAAAAAAAAGACCTCTTTTTACGTAAAAGCCACATGATACTAATACTCGTAGTATTAAAAACACGTTTTCCTTTAAAACCAAATTACTACACCTTCCAAAAATCTTTATAAGATTTAAAATCAAGAACTCTATACTTTTAAAACCAAGTGCTTTTCTTTTAAACAACATCAAGTATACTCTTTAAAACCCAATAACTTACTCTTTCCAAAACAAGTAACCTATACTTAAATCAAGTTACTTCTCCTTTTCCGAAAACAAGTCGTTTATAAGTCAAGTCTCTTATCTTTCAAGATCAAATCTCTTAACTTTCAAAATCAAATCTTTCTTTTATTTTCATAAAGTCGTTATAACTAACTCCCCATAAAGCCATTATAACACTTTATGTTTTAAACAAAACTCATTTCACACACGTACGTCTACCGTACTATATAGTTCACAAAAATCATGCTCAAGAGTATAGGAAGAATCACATACCTTTTTAGCTTAAACCACAAGCCACGTCAAGTATGCGCATGTAGAAGATCCACCTATAACAACCACAATACATCTATCAACTTCTAGTTCTCTTGTAGAATATTCTAAATACAAGATTCCTTATTCTCTGAGAAAATTGTGACACCTCCCCACGCCAAAACCACATAAATCTCCTCATATCAAGGCCATTGCCGGGCGACAACTCTCGAGGATTACCGTCTAACGGGCGTGTTCAATTCCTTCACAATAATACTACACAAGTCTCGTAAATACGGTCGATGTAAATCTGATTCAAACCTTTATAATCATCCTTCGATATAATATACTCAAGTATAACTACTCTGACATGTAATAACCAATTCTGATAGGGGCGTAGATTATTACCTCGATAAGCCCAAAATTATCCAAGTTTATAATTCGATCACGAGCAGCGTTTAGCTCGATTCCTTACGCTCGACCGCTCGGCGACCAGAAGTTTCCAAACAACTTCTAAATACTTCAACCAAGCTAGGAAGATTTTCTAGGGTTTCGTTTTGCGATTATTGGAATAAAGTAGCATTTAGGGCTCTAGTATTGAAACAACTTGGAATACTACTAGGGATACTAGGCGAGGTATTTGGGATTATCTGATAATACTCAGTATTTTCTTCACAAGAGGAGGGCGAAATCAACTTACGAGGAGAGGAAAATATTTTGCTTTGGAAAGCTCTTAAGTGTGGATGAAATACTCTTCAACCTAAGGGGCTATTTATAGAGAATTCAAGGGTTAGGATCAAGGTAAGTGTAGGGTCAAGATTGGGCCATGTGTGTGTGGGTCCCATTGCGCCACATGGCGCAACGAGGGCAGTGGCTTGCCAGCTTGTAAGGCCATTCGGCGAGGGACAAGTGGCTAGACACTTGTCCTCCAAATCGACCAACCACGCACATGGCGGCGAAAACAAGGGCAGTGGCTTGCCCAGTAAGGCCATTCGGCGAGACAGTGGCTAGACAACGTCCTCCAATCGACCAAGGTGCCACGTGGGGTGACACGTGTAAGCCCCGACTCGTCAAAATATTTCATCTTAGAAAATATCCAAAATACGGAAATCTCAAAAACAAAGCGGGCCACAAAGCGTAAATTTCTCCGTGGGCCCAGCGTGACCATTTAGAAAATAAAATCTCATAATTCTAAAATAATCCAGAAGCACTGAATACCAAATCTGAGAATCCAATTCCCATTAACGAACCTTTTTCTTCACAAAAACTGGAAACTTTTAGTCGAAAAATCACGTCTTTCTTTCTTTCCAAAATTTACATCGTATTCACGTCGTGCGTCCTCACATACATACCACGGAACTACGGGTATATGATTATCTGAGGTAAAAGAGTGATAACTCCGAGGGAAAAAGGACCGAATAAGTTGACATCTGGAAAAAAACAAATCAAGTATTCAAAATGGGCAAGTGCAAAATATCTGAGTCGCGGCGCACAACAGGCAGTAAGTTGTTTATGGAAAGAGGTTCAGCGCCGCGGCGCCTAGGCGAAGGACCGCGACTCCAAACAAGCAGTGATCAACAACTAAAAGTCATGGGTGAAGCATCGCGGCGCCAAGAGGAAGAGCCACGACACCTGTGAGGCAGTGCTACAGTTAAATTTTTGTGTTTAGAGCATCGCGATGCCTATATTTAGAGTCGCGGCTCTTGGGAGTATTCGTGGTCGCTCCGCGGCGCTGAGGAGTAAGAGTCGCAGCGCCAGTCCGGATTTCAGGAATAAAACCCTAGTTTGTTTTCCGTTTTTCCTTATTCCAACTTCACCAAAAACTCTTAAATCCTCTCCTTCACTCCTAAAATCTTGAAATCCCTCCAAATACAACCTCCTCTTTCTCTTCATCACTTGGGCCAAGACATCTTTGCAAGAGAACTCTTCCTCAAGGTAAAACATTCACCATTCTCCTTGTAATTTCCACCATTGTGAAAATAGCTTCAAGTTTTGGGTTGAAATTGGTGATAGTTGTGCTAATATGGAAAAATTGGTGGGAGTATGAGATTTTTGTGTTTGCTGGGTGTTGTTGATGTGTGTTGTGCAGTTTGTATTGCTGATTTTTCTTTGTTGGTGGCTGTTGTTGTTATGGTAATTGAATGTTGGCTGAAAACCATAGAAATCTAAAGAAAACTCTGTCAAAATTTTCCTAGCCATATCTAAAAATGGGTCCAAAAAAAGTGAGCAACACGACTTCTACTTCTAGATCATCCGCACCCGATTATGACACATCAAGATTTGCAAATAAAGCGGCCTAAGAGAGGTATGCCAGACTATGCTCCCGTTCTCTACTTTCTGAGAGGGGCATGAAATTCAGAGATTCACCATATCACGATGAAGTATATGAACCTATCCGAGCCATGATTACAGATAGAGAATGGGGAGCATTTGTCACTTCCCAACTACCTAGGCCGAATACCTCTATCATTTGTGAGTTCTATGTGAACTTTCTAGAGCAGGTTGGTGAACACTGTTTTGTACGAGGGCGACGGGTGTCAGTGGTGTCAGAGGCCATCAATACATTAATTGGGATGCCAGATGTTGAAGATGTGGGGTTCAGCAGACACACCTTCGCCAGTTGGAGTAGAGAAGTAAGAAGAATTGACTGAGCCGATGTGGCTGAGATAGTTGCATACAGAAGTGCCAGATGTACTGATGAACAGGGTCAGCCAAGGGGCATGCACAGATGTCAATTCAATAAAATCGCCCAAGCTTGGCTATATTTTGTCAGTGCCCGCATTATCCCGTCGACACATTTTTCCACCATACCAATGGACCGTGTGAACTTGGTATACACAATCATGACGGGATTTAGAATATATGCGGGGTTTGAAATTTGGAAGAGCATAGCGTTGATATACCGACTTACCACCACAAGTGAGTTGGGGCATGGATATTTGATCACGACACTCTGTGCCGCATATGGGGTACCCACCGACAAAAATGATATACCCTGAAAGGTGCAGCAGACCATTACTCACACAATAGTCGCTAAATATCCATACCCCGTACCAGTGGACCATGCACCTGATAATGAAGAGGGCATCCAACGCCCACCCAGCCGCCGTCAGAGAATAGTGGAAGAGAAGCCAGAGACCGCTGCGATGAATGAGCCCGGAGAGACCAGTTATCCACCTCCCTTGGCTATTGAGCCACCAGTGGAGAGGTTGGATCAACTCTTCCTCCAGAATCAGTATCTAATGCTGCAGAATAATTACATCATCCAGACTCAGCAGGATCGTGATCACCACAATGATCAATGACAACAACAGTAGTACAATTATGAGGTCCAACACGTCGACGAACTGAACTCTATGTTCAACCATTGGTCACTAGAGGTTCTGCCGTGAGCCCATTTGGATACAGCCATAATATCGGCCATTTCAATCACATTTTGAATCACCGCCACGTGTGTGCAGCTGTAAGTCTTCATTCTATTTCTTTACTTTTTTACATTGGGGACAATGTGTTGAATAAGTTTGGGGGGAAATTTTATTATTGTCTGTGTCATTTTATGGTATTGTTTTGAGTTAGGAGTCTTTTAAATTGTGATGTTTAGTTGTTTGATTTTGTTTGTGTCTTTATTTTAGTGTCTTGTGTCAATGAATAAAGTTAAGAACAATAGCCAATGAGATTGAGTGAACACTTGTAATAAAATTAGATGAAATTGATTAGCCATGAAATGCACAAATATGTGTGCTTAAGTTGGATAGTCTGTGAGTCTTCTTTTGATTATTGATAATAATAAAAACTTGTTCATGATTATTGACTCTCTTGTAGTTAATTACTTGGTTTATGCATGATTGACTTTGGGTTTGAGGAAAGATGGTGGAAATTTCTAGAACTTGCATGTTTGCTACTTAAGACGAAATCTAGATAATGCATGCTTAGGAAAATGACTTAGGTCATCTTTGAAAACGTTTGAGCCTTTCAAGCCACCCTTCCTTCATTAATCCCTAGTCACCCCTTTGAGCATTAATAAAACCTTTCTTTGTTGATCAACCCCTATCTTTAAGCCTATTTGAAACACTTTACTATTATTCCATTCCCTTGAATTACCATAAGTATAGAAGTATACAAGTTTGGGGGGATTGAATTACAATAAAATGATATTGTAGACTCAATGCTATCAATTGAAGAACAAAAAGATTGAGAAAATATATATATGAATGAATGAGTGAAAAAGAAATAAAATACATTCCTCACGTAAATACAACAAAAGATAAGTTTGGGGGAGTGTAACTTGAAGTATGAATTTTCTCAATCTAGAAAAGAAAATAAGAAAGAATGGGGGATTGTGGTGAATTGGAACAAAAAATCAAGTATGGTTTGATTGTTTCCTATGCTTATGGAAATTTTGAGCCTAAATGACATTTTATCTGCCAGTGTCTAAGCCTAACGTTACAACCCATAAAAGTCCTAATGATTTTTAAGCATGTACATTAGGGGAGAGTATCAAGTTAGTAAACTTCTAGAATTTTGGTCTGATGGACTGTTGAAAAAAATTCATTCGTGCATAAACTGATAATGAAACATGTTGAGTCAGTAATCATGGCTGAGTGATCATATTCCTTAATAACCCTAAGCAAGCTTACTGATTATCTGACTTGAAATTCTAGAAAGCAAATTAGTGGCTAGAAGGTTTCTGAAAATGATATTGCATGTATTCATGATCTTCGAGGCAAATATATATTGTGGCTAACTTGATTCAGTCTTTGTGTCTTTTTTCTTTTTAGAGGTGTCTAGAGTTCTTTACTCGAAGACGAGTAAAGTTCAAGTTTGGGGTATTTGTTAAGTCTATTTTAGTACTGTTTTAGAGTCAATTTTAGGGCATCTTTTACGTGTCTTTCTATTGTTTTGTACAGTATTATGCATTGTGTTATGTGTTTTCAGGTCATAAGCGATCCAGGTGGGAGATGGCTAATTGAAGATGAAATGGTTGATTTGGAGGATGAAAATACACAATCAAGGCCCAAGAAATCAACCAAAGGAGACCCGGGAAGCTTAGAAAGGAATACAGGTGTAATCCTACCTGAAAATGATCAAGGGTCGCGAGTCAAAGGAGCCGAGACGCTCAATATCCAGTAGTTGGGAAGAAAAATCCTTGTCGAAGGCGCTGCGGCGCCTGGAAGCTGACCCGCGGCGCCTGTTGTCCAGTGTGTCCAGTGATTTCTGCCCAATTAGCACTGCAATGCCTGGCTGAAGGGTCGCGGCGCAGACGATGTAAACTTGCGAGGAAAAGCCGAATTTTAAAAGGGCAAAAAGGTCAAAAACAGGATATTATTGATTTATAAGCCCTAGGAAACAGATGAGATCTGATATCATACTTTGGAGGCTAGGAACGGAGGCAGAGAACACAATTAGAGACGTCTATTGTTTAAGTTCTTTTTCTTTTCTTACTGTAATTCAGTTCATATTGGATATTGAATTAGTTCCTAGCATGTCTATGAGCTAAATTCTTTTATTAGGGTTTTCCTTCGAATCACTTGAAACTCGTTCATGAATAATGCATTATTAGTGATTTCTTCTTCGTCTATTAAGATCTATTTAACTTGTGATGATTGTATGATAATTAACTGGTCATTAATTATCATAACTTATATGATTTCAAATCGAGATCTGAAAATGGAGATTTGAATATGCTATAGTTGTTTAGAAGTAGGTTTAATCTTGAACGACAGTATCACAATTACCTATGTAGTATTTAGGTTATTGATCTTAATCCTCCTATGTGGTAGAATTTATCATAGAAATATAGAAAGTTCCCACTTAGGTTGAGTTTTTATATGTTCTAACCGAAATATAGAACATCCTCGTTAACCTGCTATCTTAATAAGGAGAAGAATCATTAGTCTTGCATTAACAAGTGATCGAGTGGATAGTTGAGGAGATTGTGTCACGACCCGAACCGGGCAGTGTTGGTAGTGCACCCGGGCACCCTAGTGATACAACATCGAGAGAAAATCAGCGGAAATAAAAACATGAACATGAATTAAGAGACAAGATAAATAAGCAAAGCAACCAAGCATTTGCGCCATCATATATACATAAATAACGAGCAGTTATCCTTTTTACAAACCACCGCCAGCGATTACGGACCTCTAAGATTTATACAACTTATGACGGGGCGGGGCCGCCATACCACGAGCGTTCAAGAACTTACGGACTCGGGTAACATACCAAAGATAAGCCTCGACGAAGCGGAGCTTCCCAGGCTGAAATGAGATCTAGCGGGGATCGGCGGTAGATGTACTTCTACTGCGGCGTGAGCGGCCCCGAAAGTCGATAACAGTACCAAGTATGTGAAAGCGTAAAATCGTAAATGAAATCATAATAGTCTATAAAGCGAGGAGCGGTATGATAACAAACTACGATACACACATATGATTATATCAATTCGTGGTCTCACGCCAACATCAATCACGCGTGGAATGTCTTCCTCAGCTGCCGGCGATCATGATATGATAACAACAAGACAACAATCCAAATGGGAGCATACGTGCGCTACGCATCGTGTCGGTATGTCCAAAGGAACAAATAAGACAACATTCCAAATGGAAGCATACGTGCGCTACGCGTCGTGTCGGCGTGTCGAAGGAAACAATAAGGCGGCATTCCAAATGGAAGCATACGTGCGCTACGCGTCGTGTCGGCGTGTCGAAGGGAAACAATAAGACGGCATTCCAAATGGAAGCATACGTGCGCTACGCATCGTGTCGATATGTCCAAGGAAAACAATAAGACAATAAGCGGTAATCAAAGTGGAAGCATGCGATGCGCTACGCATCGTGTCGATATGTCAGCGATTAACAAAGTAACACTATCAGCGAGAGCGTGCGTGGAATTTATCCGTCGCTGCGGTCACGTCCAGTAAGTTCTCAACAAGTCAACCGACCCTCCATCGAGAGGCGGTAGTATAGAAACACAATTCTTGCACAACAAAGGCTATCACAACAAGCATAGGCAAGTTTCACAACAACAAGCATAGGCAAGTTTCACAACAACAAGCATAGGCAAGTTTCACAACAACAAGCATAGACAAGTTTCACAACAACAAGCATAGGCAAGTTTCACAACAACAAGCATAGGCAAGTTTATACCTGACTCAAGTACTTTCATTTTATGCCCAAGTTCGGGTTTTAACCTAAAGTACTACGTCGTTAAATTCCTCTTTAAAGAGATTTATTCCTTTTATAAAAGTCACGATACGTAGTATAAAAATAGAGTGACTTATATCTTTTAAGTAAACCAAAACAACTTCCATACTTTCCTTTTTAAAGTCAAGTTACCATTAAAACCAATGATAAAACCTTTCTTTTGTTTACATAAGGTCGTTATAACCAACTTCCCATAAAGTCATTATAACACCTTATGCTTTAAACCATTTTAAGACAACACTGATGCCTTTCTTTTCCTAAAGTTCGGTTTGCCTAATTTTAATTACGCAAGTCTCCTTTTGAAAAGTTTCATAGTTCAATGTCTTAATCTCTTTTAAAACAATTGAGTAACATATGCCATAGTAGTAGGTTATTCTTGTTCATAATCAATCTTATTAAGCGACCATGATCTAGAAAATGTAATATCATTTTGTCTCATCTTAGCTTATGCGGATGGAGGTTTCTCTTGGTTTTAATAATACTTAATTATTCAATACATTTCCCTTTATTAACGCTGCAGTGGTTTGTCGATACACATTCTGATTTCCGAAATCAGTAAAACATTATTCCTTCCAAAAACCAAGTACTCATTACTCACGAATGAGGTTTCACACAAACATCCATATTAAGTCAAGTCTCTTATCTTTTAAGAATAAGTCTCTTAACTTCTAAACCATTAAACCATTCTTTTTATCTCTCTTAAGGCGTTACACCTAACTTCTCATAAAGCTGGTATAACTTTTATGTTTTCAAACCAAGTATACACTTCTTTCAAAAGGTTTCTTAATCTTTTAGAATACTTGAGTTCTTTTACATCCGATCGGTTATAAGTCAAATCGGTTATCTTTTAAAAACCACAAGCATTTCTCATTTACATAGAAGTTATAACGACTTCCCATAAAGCCGTTATAACACTTTATGTTTAAAGACAATCACATACATTTAACACGTATGCGTCTACCGTACTACATAGTTATACACATATCATGCTAGAAACAGATAGGAAGAGGTTCACATACCTTGCGGCGGTTATCGACTAATAGCAAGCGCTCAGTACCTCAGTATCGGCTACACCTTAAGCCAAGCAGATCACTCCACGTAGTACTACACCTATAGAGGCCACTGGCGCTATTAATATCTTTAGATCGGCGTAGAATATTCTACAGAAAATTGGCGACACCTCCCCACACACATGCGGCGTAAAACTCCTCCTTATCGAGCCGACTACGAAGCCAACGGGGGTTAACACATCTAACGGGCGTGTACAATTCTACCACACGGTAATGCTACACAAGTCTCTGCATGTCTGACCACATGTAATTACTGATTGATTCGATTCTTCTCTTTATTATCATACATGTGATTCTTGTTCAATTCTTATTGGGCTTAAGTCAAAAGACATTGCGAAGCGAACTACGTTGATTCTATTCAATATTCATTCTATATATAGTATACTTGACTATATATTCTAACAATCATGTAATTTCCAATTACAATAGGGGACAAGATATTTACCTCTATAAGCCCAAAATTATCCGAGTTAAATGTCGCTCACGAACAAGGTTTAGCTCTGCTCAGTGCGCTCCCAACGCTCAGAAACCCTTAGAAGTGTCTACACACTTCTACTTAATACTTCAACTACGGGTGAATATTTTTCCTTAGGGTTTCGTTTAGTGGCTAAAGGAGGTATAATCGTATTTTCGGGTTTTTAGTATAAAGGGTACTTTGGAAAGTACTATAAGGTATATGGGCTAGAGTATTTTGGGCATTATAACAATACTAGGAGAGTATCTCTATGCCAAGAAGGGGGGTATTTATACGAGACAACTAGGCTAGGGGTACCCACGGCCAAGCCTCGCTCGAGGGGGTTTCGCCTCGGCTAGGCTCTCGAAGGGGAGGGCTTTGGGCGATTTCAAGACAAGCGGGAGGGAGTATTTGAGACTTAGTTAGATTGCTCAAGTTTTTAGATGAAGAAAGTCTTCAACTAGAGGGGTCTTTATAGGTCAAGTGAAGGCCAACCAATGGTCAAGATGAAGACAAGTGTGGTGCAAGTGTAGGGGTCGATTTAAGCCAAGTGCACCTTATCCATCTACCACAACAACTTGCACAAAATATCCTACCTAACCCAACTCACCATTTTCGTCCAACTTAGCCCACTCCTTCCAATTAGAGGTGACAAGTTTCGCCTCTCGTTGGTCCAAAATGTTTCGTCTCTCGGAAAAATCCATAAAAATATTAATGACATAGCCGGAATTTTCCCTACGAAAGCTGTGGAAACGTTTCGTCGAAAAACGACTCCTTTTGGTAGTTAAGCACAAATTCGAACCTAGGCCTACTTTAAGGCTCAAATTGTATCGTCGCCCTCACGTACATACTGCGGAAATACGGGGTATAACATTCTCCCCTCGCCGAAACATTCGTCGAATGTTCATACCAGCAGAATAACGAAGAAGTTCCTTCTAACAAGTTGTCGATGCCACACCGGCCACGAACTAACACGTTCTCTTCGCCCCTTACTCGTCGTGCCTCGCCGAACACTTGAACTCTTCGCACCATACTTGATCATTGCTTGATTTCCAATACTTTGGAGTCACAACCTCGAACTTGGTCATCTTACTAGCTTTATTTTCCTCTAAGGCCACTCGGCCTTGAACCGATTCTGGTCGAACATATCCACAAACTCATCGATGCTCATCTAAACTTGGGCCTAGCACCCTCGTTACCCTACCACTGGCGGAACCACCCGGTGACCCAGCGCCGAAGCGGGCGCGGGTTGGCCCTCAACATGGCTGACCCGACCAGCTTAACGCATCACGCTCTTGTTCCGATCGGAACAATCTTACCTCTGGTCATGAAAGCTACCACTTCCATTTCACACTACCTGGGGACTTATCACACAATACATTCTAGGCATAAAATGCACTCAGGCAAGGATTAATTGCAAAAACTTGTACTCAAGACGGCGCATCTAAGGTCTCATTGTAATGTTCTAAGGTTCATCATTTTCTACCCCAGCTTACCACTTTTTCACTAAGCATGTTTCTAAGTCACATTTTAGCACAAAGCTATCCGAACATAACACTTAACACATTATCATAACATACAAAACTCTAGATGGTTGAGGATATATGCAAGTAGGCGGTTGAGAGGACCGCTAAGCTAGGAGCTTCCGCGACCTCTCAGTGGCCCGGTGTATGAACATCTGCCTAGTTTGTGGAAGGTGAAGAAACATGGCCCGATCTCGTAGTCTGTGCTATCCTACAGTGCTACCACAGTCGGACAGTTTCTCCCAAAATGGCCTGCTGTCGCATGTAAAACAAACTCCCGGACTAGCACGACACTCCCCACTGTGGAGTCTACCACAGCGGTCACAACGAGGTAGGGGTGGCTTCAGCTGGCTAACACCCCTGCTTTCCCGAAAATCTGAACCCTTGGAGCCCTGACCTGCTCCTGAAAACTCTGGATGCTCTGAAGATTGTAGAGGACCACTCTGTACTGGCGGAGGCGCATAACTAGTCTGCTGCTGAGGCGGTCTGCCTCGAAAATCACCAAAGGACCTGCGATTACGGCACCTGCGACTTTGGTCATTCGTCGATTTCTCGCTCCTCACCCTAGTGCATAAGCCTACATGCGGGCAATGTCCATGCGGTGAAGAGCTACGAACAACTACCGGCTAGGTAATCATCGAGCCTGTAACATATCGGTGCACTCGATCCTCGTACTAGCTACTAATGCGGGGCGTCAGGGCGATGAGTCGAACTCCACATTGTACTCCCGAATGCGCGCGGATTACGCGCACCAAAAATCTGCCGGCGAGCCCTCGCCATCTGCGGAGGCGAAGTGTGCAATAAAGGCCTCGAGAACTTCGTCCGTAAAGTGGAAGTGCGTACTCTCCCGGGGCGGCTCGCGAATCAAACGATCGGCTGCGGTATCACGCGGCCGATGCGAACCTAGGACCAGCGACTCGGTCTCGTGCCTTGATCACTCATGATCGCGTAGCTGCGGATGAACTCCTGCGGATCATCCTCGGGCCTCGACCCGTAAAACTGCGGAGGTTACACCTCGAGAAAATCCCGTAGTCTCAGCATGCAGTGGGGTTGAACTACGGGTGCTCTGGGGCTGAACTGCTGCGTCGGCTTATCCTCAATCGGCCTGACCACGGCCATTAACTGA
Organism: Przewalskia tangutica; assembly: GCA_029844215.1. NCBI lineage: Eukaryota > Viridiplantae > Streptophyta > Magnoliopsida > Solanales > Solanaceae > Przewalskia > Przewalskia tangutica. The sequence continues at coordinate 84,201,955 of CM056735.1, read as the reverse complement.
CCATCTCGCGTAACCCGTCTCATACGCGGCTGTGGGGTGGAGGCTCGAGTCTTGTGGTCTCTGTAGAGGCTGCATTGCTCTACTCGTATCTTCCTGTTGCCTTGCCATACGGGCGGGTTGCCTTGCGCGGAGCATGGCGGTAAAGGAAAGGAATACGTCGGAGGGTTGACTCGTCACCGACTCTAAGGCACGATCTCGGAATGAGAAGAATGGAAACCAATCATAAATGTCCTATAGCCTCACGATTATAGATGTGGTGCACAACACACGATAATCAAGACTCTACTAGAACGCGATGCAGACACTTTCAGAGGATTAAGCGCTCTGATACCACTTTTGTCACGACCGAACGGGCGTGGCGGTGCCTACCGGGCACCTGGTGATACAACATCGAGAGAAAATCAGCGGAAATAAAAACATGAACATGAATTAAGAGACAAGATAAATAAGCAGGCCAAGCAACAATTTGCGCTTTCATCGTATATACATAAATACGACGATTATCCTTTTTACAAACCACGCCACAGCGATTACTCTGGACCTCTAAGATTTATACAACAACTTATGGCGGGACGGGGCCGCCATACCACGAGCGTTCAAGAACTTACGGACTCGGGGTAACATACGAAAGATAAGCCTCGGCGAAGCGGAGCTTCCCAAAACGAAATGAGATCCTAGCGGGGATCGACAGCGATGTACTTACTGCGGCATGACGCGGTCCGAAGGAAGTCGATCTGGCGGTACCAAGTATGAAAGGCGTAAAATACGTAAATGAAATCATAATAGTCTATAAAAGCGAGAGCGGTATGATAACCAAACTACGATGCAGCGCATACTTGATTATATCAATTCGGGGTCTCGCGCCCAACATCAATCACGCGTGGAGTGCCTTCCTCAGCTGCCGGCGATGCATGATATGATAACAACAAGACAACAATCCAAATGGGAGCATACGTGCGCTACGCGTCGTGTCGGTATGTCCAAAGGAACAAATAAGACAACATTCCAAATGGAAGCATACGTGCGCTACGCGTCGTGTCGGCGTGTCGAAGGAAACAATAAGACATCATTCCAAATGGAAGCATACGTGCGCTACGCATCGTGTCGGCGTGTCCAAAGAAACAACAAGACGGCATTCCAAATGGAAGCATGCGTGCGCTACGCGTCGTGTCGGTATGTCGAAGGGAAAACAATAAGACAACAAGCGGTAATCAAAGTGGAAGCATGCGATGCGCTACGCATCGTGTCGGTATGTCCAAAGCGATTAACAAAAGTAACACTATCAGCGAGGCGTGCGAGTGGAATTTATCGTCGCTGCCGGTCCGTCGAGTAAGTTCTCAACAAGTCAACCGACCCTCCATCGAGAGACGCGGTAGTATAGAAACACAATTCTTGCACAACAAAGGCTATCACAACAAGCATAGGCAAGTTTCACAACAACAAGCATAGGCAAGTTTCACAACAACAAGCATAGGCAAGTTTTACAACAACAAGCATAGGCAAGTTTCACAACAACAAGCATAGGCAAGTTTATACACAACTCGAAGTACTTTCATTTTATGCCCAAGTTCGGGTTTTAACCCTAAAGTACTACGTACGTTAAATTCCTCTTTAAAGAGATTTATTCCTTTTATAAAAGTCACCCGATACCCGTAGTATAAAAATAGAGTGACTTATATCTTTTAAGTAAACCAAAACAACTTCCATACTTTCCTTTTTAAAGTCAAGTTACCACATTAAAACCAATGATAAAACCTTTCTTTTGTTTACATAAGGTCGTTATAACCAACTTCCCATAAAGCTGTTATAACACCTTATGCTTTAAACCATTTTAAGACAACACAATGCCTTTCTTTTCCCTAAAGTTCCAGTTTGCCTAATTTTAATTACGCAAGTCTCCTTTTGAAAAGTTTCATAGTTCAATGTCTTAATCTCTTTTAAAACAATTGAGTAACATATGCCATAAAGTAGGTTATTCTTGTTCATAATCAATCTTATTAAGCGACCATGATCTAGAAAATGTAATATCATTTTGTCTCATCTTAGCTTCATGCGGATGGAGGTTTCTTGGTTTTAATAATACTTAATTATTCAATACATTTCCCTTTATTAACGCTGCAGTGGTTTGTCGATACACATTCTGATTTCCGAAATCAGTAAAACATTATTCCTTCCAAAAACCAAGTACTCATTACTCACGAATGAGGTTTCACACAAACATCCATATTAAGTCAAGTCTCTTATCTTTTAAGAATAAGTCTCTTAACTTCTAAACCATTAAACCATTCTTTTATCTCTCTTAAGGCGTTACACTAACTTCTCATAAAGTGGTATAACTTTTATGTTTTCAAACCAAGTATACACTTCTTTCAAAAGGTTTCTTAATCTTTTAGAATACTTCAAGTTCTTTTACATCCGATCGGTTATAAGTCAAATCAATTATCTTTTAAAAATCACAAAGCATTTCTCATTTACATGAATTTGTTATAACGACTTCCCATAAAGCCGTTATAACACTTTATGTTTAAAGACAATCACATACATTTAACACGTATGCGTCTACCGTACTACATAGTTATACACGTATCATGCTAGAACAGATAGGAAGAGGTTCACATACCTTGCGGCGGTTATCGACTAATAGCAAAGCGCTCCAAGTACCTCAGCGCCGGCTACGCGCCAAGCCAACAGATCACTCCACACGTAGTACTACACTATAGAGGCCACTGGCGCCTATTAATATCTTTAGATCGGCGTAGAATATTCTACGAGAAAATTCGACACCTCCCACACACATGACGGCGTAAAACTCCTCCTTATCGGTAGGCTACCAAGCCAACTGACGGGGTTAACACATCTAACCGGACGTGTACAATTCTACCACGCGGTAATGCTACACAAGTCTCATGTCTGACCACATGTAATTCTGATTCGATTCGATTCTTCTCTTTATTATCCTACATGTGATTCTTGTTCAATTCTTATTCAGCTTAAGTCAAAAGACATTGCGAAGCGAACTACGTTGATTCTATTCAATATTCATTCTATATATAGTATACTTCAACTATATATTCTAACAATCATGTAATTTCCAATTACAATAGGGGGACAAGATATTTACCTCTATAAGCCCAAAATTATCCGAGTTAAATGTCGCTCACGAACAAGGTTTAGCTCTGCACTCGTGCGCTCCAAAAGCGCTCCAAGAAACCCTTAGAAGTGTCTACACAACTTCTACTTAATACTTCAACTACGGGTGAATATTTTTCCTTAGGGTTTCGTTTAGTGGCTAAAGGAGGTATAATCGTATTTTAGGGTTTTTCGTATAAAAGGGTACTTTGGAAAGTACTATAAGGTATATGGGCTAGAGTATTTTGGGCATTATAACAATACTAGGAGAGTATCTCTATGCCAAGAAGGGGGTATTTATACGAGACAACTAGGCTAAGGGGGTACCCGCGGCGAAGCCTCGCTCGAGGGGGTTTCGCCTCGGCTAGGCTCTCAAAGGGGAGGGCTTTGGGCGATTTCAAGACAAGAGGAGGAGTATTTGAGACTTAGTTAGATTGCTCAAGTTTTGGATGAAGAAAGTCTTCACTAGAGGGTGTTTATAGGTCAAGTGAAGGCCAACCAATGGTCAAGATGAAGACAAGTGTGGTGCAAGTGTAGGGTTAGATTTAAGCCAAGTGCACCTTATCCATCTACCACAACAACTTGCACAAAATATCCTACCTAACCCAACTCACCATTTTCGTCCAACTTAGCCGCCCACTCCTTCCAATTAGAGGGTGACAAGTGTCGCCCTCTCGTTGGTCCAAAATGTTTCGTCTCTCGGAAAAATCCGCAAAAAATATTAATGACATAGCCGGAATTTTCCCTACGAAAGCTGTGGAAACGTTTCGTCGAAAAACGACTCCTTTTGGTAGTTAAGCACAAATTTGAACCTATGCCTACTTTAAGGCTCAAATTGTATACGTACGCCCTCACGTACATACTCTGGAAATACGGGGTATAACAGATTGGAAGCCCTAATTCGCTCCATAACTGGTTAAACTCCTAGTATCATCATTCTTAGTTTAATTATTAACTATTTCTTAGTTGCAGTTCTTAGTTTAGAAACCAACTCATTAACGATTGCCAAATAGAAACCATAGGTTAGTTAATCGGTAATTGATAATTAAGTCTCTGTGGATGATACTCGGTCTTACCGAGATTATTACTATAGTGTGATACGTTCACTTGCATAATCATATAGAAAAATCAGAACAACGTGCTACACACCCATAAACAAGGCTCTACTAGACACGACTTATAGACATTCCTAGGACACACCTGCTCTGATACCAAATTTGTCTAGATCCAAATCGGAGGGTCGTGATGGGCACCCGGACCTTACTTGCCGAGTACCACTAATCATATATTTAACATCTAACAATAATTAATCATGGACCACGACGGCTGTCACAAAGTACCCTGATAACACATAGAAATGATAAACTGGAAAGAAGAACATAACCTATGCATATAGACATACACAGGACATCTGTCTACAAGCTTCTAAGGAGTACGTGACATTATAAGTTTGAGACAATACCCCGTCACCAAGATTAGATTGCAACTCTGGGACAAGTGGAGTGCTCTGATATCAGCTGAACTAGCAACCTACTAGTGCGAACCGTCACCCTGTCTACGATTAATGTACCACGTATGTAAAACATAAATAACAATATGAATCTATAAACTGTAAGGAAAGACATAAACACAATATGAAGCGACAAGTTGTAAAGGAAAGCATGAGCAACCTGAATACCATATAAGTTGAATCATGAAACTACAATACAACTTATCCGAATAGGATTCCACTGTATAAACTATCCTCGTCTCATAGTGAGAGGTGTATAACATATCACTAACCCTAGGTAATCATGTGTGGATATGCAATGCAATGTAAATACCAACTTATGCATGTGTTGCAGCACGCGCAACCTGATCCATTATATGTATATGTTGTGGAACATGCAACCCGATCCAATATATTTATAAGTATATATGTTGCAGAACGTGCAACCCGATCCAATATATTTATATGTATATATGTTGCGGAAGTACAACCTGTTAAGTGTATTTTATACACTCTTTTGAGTCCTATTTAGTTAGTATTTTACTATTTTATTTTGCGTTTAGTATAGTGTTAGGTGTGTTTTTCTTTCGTTTGTGTCACAGCGGTCCTAAAGGAGAAGATACTACTTTTGAGGATGAAATGAACTTAACTGAGGATGAAAATTGCACAAGCACAGCCTAAGGAATGAAGCCTAAGAAGTGTCAAGAAGAACAAAAGAAATCTGGCAGATTCCAGACAAAAATCAAAGAGGCATCGCGGTGCCTGGCCAAGTAGCACCGCGGTGCCATTGAACCACGGTCAAGAAAATTAGCACCGAGGCATAAAAATTGCCGAAATTCCAAAACGGAATCACCGTCGAAGGCACCTAGGTGCCTGACAGAGGAACCGGGGTGCCTGGCAGAGGCACCTAGGTGCCTGGAAGAGGAACCGCGGTGCCTCCATTCCAGTAACTTTCAGTGATTTTCAGCTAATTAGCACCTAGGTGCCTCTCAAAGGAACCGCGGTGCCGACGCGTATTTTTCAGGTTTCCTGGGCCTAATTGGAGAGGGTTTTTATGATCTGAAACACAACTTTTTCCAGCTATAAAATCCCTAAAACCCTTCTCATATACCATATTCTATACCATATTCTAAACACAACTTTGGAGAGGAGAAAAGGAGGCAAGACACAATTGAAGACATCTCATTATTCAAGTTATTTTCTTTCCTTTAATTTATTTCAATTTATGTTGGATTGTAATTTAGTTCTTGACATGACAATGTTTAGGAGCTAAATACTTTAGTAGAGTTTTCATCGAATCTTCTTGAAGCTCTTCCATATAGTTAATGCATTGATTATTGATTTCTTCTTCATCATATTAAGATCTATTCAATATTGTTATGATTGCTTGATAATTAACTAGATATTAATTGTCATCACTTATATGATTTCGAATCAAAAGTCTGAAGGGTGAGATTTGAATAAGCTGTAATTGTCTTGACATAGGTTAAAATCGTGGACGAAAGTACCCCGATACTTGTGTAGTATTATAGGTTATTGTTCTTAATTCTCATGTGTGATAAAATTTATCATAGAAATATATAAGATTTCTGCATAAGTCTGAGCTCTTGTATGTCCTAACCGGAATATAATGACATATTAGTTAACTTGATATCTTAATAAGAAGAAGAATCATTAGCATTGCATTAACACGTGAAAGAGTGGATAGTTGAGGAGATTGGAACCCTATTTCCTTTATAACTGTTATAAACACAAAGTCTTATAATCTTTAGTTTATTTCCCGCACTTAGTCATAATTCTTAGTTATAATTCTCAAACAAAAGAACGAATGCCAAATAGATACCATATGATTGATAATCGGTACTTAATAAACCAGTCTTTGTGGACGATAAACTCGGTCTTACAGATCTTTATTACTTGAACGATATGTACACTTGCGTAAACATCTATAAATATCGCAACAAGTTTTTGGCGCCGTTGTCGTGGACTGGCGTACTGTTAATATCGATTTATCTATTCTTATTTCTAATTTGGTTTTTTTTATTTTCAGTTTTTTTATTTTTATTTTTGCTTTAGTGTTGTTTGCCGTGATCTGTTTGCTGTTTTTTATTAGTCTCAGGAACTTAGTTTATGCGAAGTAGGAGAGGAGCAGACACTCCTATCCCTCTGAACCCTGAGATTGAAAGATTGTGCAGACAGAACAGGAAAGAGAAAAGAGCAGCTGATTCCTTAGCAATGGGAGATCAGCGAAACAACAATTTGGTGGATGATGAGTTACCGCCTGTCTTAAGACAAGTCCCTGCAGAAAGGAGCTTGGGGGACTATGTGATGCCTACTATTATAGGGGTGCAGACTTGCATCAGGCTTCCAGCTGTTGAAGCCAATAATTTCGAAATCAAACCAGCAATCTTGCACATGGTCCAAGGTTCAGTCCAGTTTGGGGGATTACCGTCTGAAGATCCTCATTTGCATCTAGCAAATTTTCTGGAGTTGTGTGCAACCTTTAAATACAATGGTGTCACTGATGATTCCATACGGTTGTGACTCTTCCCATTCTTACTCAGGGATAGAGCAAAGTGCTGGCTGAACTCATTACAGGCAAACTCCATCACTACATGGCAAGACTTAGCCCAAAAGTTCCTTGCCAAGTTCTTCCCTCCATCCAAAGCAGCAAAGCTCAGAGGAGATCTTATTAATTACTATCAGATGGATGGAGAGTCACTCTATGATGCATAGGAGCGGTTCAAAGATTTGCAGAGGAAGTGCCCACATCATGGGATTGAGAAGTGGATGCTAGTCCACATATCTTACAATGGGCTGAGTGGTACAACTCGTACCATCATTGATGCTGCAGTAGGAGGTACGTTCATGAGAAAGAGTGCCAATGAGGCACATGATCTGTTAGAAGACATGACCATAAATAACCATCAGTGGGAAGATGAGAGAGCAATGAACAACAGGAAAGTGGCTGGGATTCATGAGCTAGATGCTATCACTGTTTGGATCACAGTAGTCACTTTGACAAAGGTCTGTGAGTACCATGGCGATTAAGCGATTCAGACACGGCTAGATCACGAAATTTGTGGGGATCCCCATACTTTTGATAGATGCACAACAGTAGACCCAAATAATGTGCCCATGGAGCAGGTTCAGGCAGTGGGAAATTTTCAGAGACCCTAAAATAATCCATTCTCCAACACATATAATCCAGGGTGGAGAAATCTCCTAAAATTTTCATGGAATAATGAACAAGGGCAGCAACCACCATTTCAGGCATCATCCTCACAGCAGTTCAGCCCACCAGACCCACAAGAGAAGCCAGATGACATAAAAGCAGCATTGTTGACCTTGGCCAATTCTCAGACTCAATTCATGGCAGAAACTAGGTCCTCAATTTCATCATTGGCCAATACCCATGCACAGTTTATGACAGAGACCAATCAATTCATGATAGAAACAATATCCTCCATTAGGAACTTGGAGACTCAGATGGGGCAGTTGGCAGGGAAGTTGAATGACAGACCTCAGGGAACTCTCCCTAGTGATACAGTGATGAACCCTAGGGAGCAATGCCAAGCAATCAGTTTGAGAAGTGGGAAACAGTTAGAGCAAAGGGCACCCCAAACAGTGGTTGAAAAGGAGAAGGATGTGGGGAAGACAGTTGAATTAGTAAAGAAGGGGGTTACCGATGGCTGCCCTACTTTAGAGAAGGCTTCACTCGCAGTGATGAGGAAGTACACAGACAAAATCCCTTACCCTCAAATACTGCAGAAGAAGGCTTTGGATAAGCAGTTTTCGAAATTTTTGGAGGTATTTAAAAAACTGCACACATTAACCTTCCTTTCATTGAAGCCTTGGACATCCTTTTTAAGAAGAGAAAGCTGACAGATTATGAGACAGTGGTGCTGACAGAGGAGTGCAGTGTCATATTGCAGAAGAAACTTCCCCCAAAGTTGAATGATCCAGGGAGTTTCACCCTACCTTGTACCATAGGGAATGTGACATGCAAGCAAGCCTTATGTGATTTGGGGGCAAGTTTCAACCTAATGCCCCTCTCTGTGTTCAAAATACTTGGTTTGGGGGAGGTAAGACCAACCACAGTCACCTTGCAGCTAGCTGATTGCTCAGTTGTACATCCCCAAAGAATTATTGAAGATGTGTTGGTACAAGTGGGTAAATTTATCCTTCCTGCTGATTTCCTCATTTTAGACATGGATGAAGATGAAAATATGTTCATGATCCTTGGGAGACCATTCCTAACCACAGGGAGAGCCCTCATTGTTATTGAAAAGGGGGAGTTAAAGCTCAAAGTCCAAGGTGAGGAAATGGTGTTTAAAGTTTTCAAGCAGCCCACTGAACCTCAAGTCGATGCTAGATGCTTTGTTGTTGGTGTAGTTGATAAAAAGGCTCCTCATGAAAGTTCCAAGGGTACTGATTCCCTTGATGGTAAGAATTATGCACCCGTTAATGATGTGATAGATAAGAACAAGAGAATGAACCCTTCTTAAATGAGTCCTGTGAAAAAAAAAAGGAGAAAGAGGAGGAAAATGGTGATAAAGTGAATATGTGGAGGGGACACTCTACCCCCTTGATTTAGTAAGTAACATGCGTCCGGCTAAAATACGTTAAAGACAGTGCTACTTGGGAGGCAACCCAATATTTTACTTATGTTATTTCAATTTTTGTTTCAGTTTGTTTTATTTTATCTTGAACAGTCTCACGATTTGGTATGCTAGTGTTTTTGAATGACAGATGAAGGGCAGGACTCACTCCGAAGGGAGAATGGTTAACAATGCAGAAAACTGAAGACACTGGATTTTTTCGACAATTAGCACCGCGGTGCTTGGAGCAGAACCGCGGTGCCTCCTTCGGCTTTGTGCACATTAATTTGGTCTTTCTCCCAGACCTCCGCTATGACCGTTGTGTTTTATTAGTAAGTTGTCCCTCATTATTTTTAATCTTCACACATTGGGGACAATGTGTCGATTAAGTTTGGGGGGTGTCTTATTTTGTTTTGAGACTTTTTGTTGTCTTTTTGTTGTTTATGTATTCATGAGTCATAATATATTTTATGGAGCAATCATGTTATAGTTGCTAAAGATATTGAGTGGATAAATTAGGATAATATAATGGAATTAAAAGCGACAATTTGTGTGCTTAAGTTAGATATGCCGAAAATTCATGACATCTAATTATTTAGGATATTTGCGCTTAGCCTGTGTGTGTCAGTTATGGAAAGAAAGGTTGAAAATGTCTATAAAATTTGTTTGCTTGTTATTTGAGGCGAAATAGTTAAGATGTACATATTTAGGGAAATGATTCAGACATTTCTTTGATAGCCCTTCCTACCATTCATTACCTATCCTGACATGTATCACTAGTCATCCCCTTTGAGCCTAAAATAAGATCTTTCTTTGACACTCAATGATTCATTTGTTGTTCCATAAGTGATATTTGAAAACTCTTGAAATGAAAAGTGTTGAAAAAGAATAAAAATGTCACGACCGGTGCCCTACGGCACCTTGCTGTAAACATCGAGAGAAAATCATGGAACATACATAAAACTTATAAATAAAACATCGGAAGTAAAACAACGAGTAGGGCTACCTCCCGAACTTATATAAATACAAAGCGGTTGCCTCATTTCTTTTACAAAGCGACCCACAACATGCGAATCACGCCTCACAGGAATAACAAGCGAACAAGCGTGGCGGGACAAGGCCCCGTACCTGAATATACATAGCCATGACAACTCCGAACATTGGAGCCATCTCAAAATCTTGAACCAGGATCCTAAGCTCGCGGATCCATAATTGTACCTAAACTGCGGACATGAGCGGTGCGAAAGAGGTGATTACAACAGTACGAATATGGAACATAAATAACGTGATAAACAGATCATAAGCGTACAAAGAATGACAAGGACAAGTATAAAAAAATACATACGGATCTGTAGTGTCATTACCACTTATAAACTTAATCGTACATTAATCATTCTTTTCCTTCTTTCAATAAATTAACATCATATTCTTACATACATACTTAAGAATTCAATCAAGTTTTTCCACATAACTTACATCAATATCTTTTTCCATTCCATTAAGAGTTATAGCCATATCTTACGTACTTACTTAGGAGAAGTCATTAAGTTAATTTCTATCTAACTTACTTATCTTTCATAACATAGTCAGCCCACTACGGAGGGACACATATACTACACCGGACGCGATCAAGTCTCACCAATATCAAAGCATGCGTGGAATCCCCATCACCGACGACTAAAAGTGTAAACATAACCATGGGTCTCACGCCCGTAATATCAATCAAAGGTGGTATAACGTGGGGGCTTGCCTCATTTATACTCTTACTGAAGAAGGTGGTAAGCGGGGTATAACGTCTTGGGGCTTGCCTCATTTATACTCTTATCACGGAGAAGGTGGTATAACGTCTTGGGGCTTGCCCTCATTTATACTCTTACCCTATCTCGGCAACACATAGTACGGCGTGGCAGGTGCTTTGGGGTTTACCCTCACTTATACTCTTACCTGGAGAAGGTGGTATAACGTCTGGGGCTTGCCTCATTTATACTCTTACCCTAACTCAACCGGCCATCATACATAACATAAGCCCTCTTATCATACATAATATAAGCACCACCAGCACCGCAATAACATAAGCATCTAGGAACATCATACGTAATATAAGCAAGTTAAGAAATCCAACTTCTTATTAGCTTGTTCATATACACTCTCATCTTTGTTTACTTAAGGCACTAACATGTCATTATAAAATCAGAATTAACCGTCCATTACGTGCCTCTACTCCTTTAAAATGATTCTCATCAAATAAAACTTCCAAGATACTAATAGTAGTATCAAGTCATATCTACTTTTCACGACAAGTCACAATACCTTTTTAGAAATAAACTTATAGGCTTCTAAATCAAGTGACTTCTTTCTTTGAAACCTTAAGCAATTGGTACCTTTAAAACAATTTGCCCTTCTTTATTTCAAATCATTTCTTTGCTTACAGAAAATCATTCTTTTAAATCTTCCATAAAGTTGTTATAACCAACTTCCCATAAAGCCGTTATAACTCTTTATTTCTTAGACAAATACATTCATTTGATAACCAAGAAACTTATACTTTCAATTCAAATCGCATAGCTTTCAAAATACTTCAAGTCTCTTAACTTTTAGGAAAACCAGTTTCTTAACTTAGAATGGCAAGAAATCAATACTTTCCAAATCAAGTATTCTATACTTTTAAATCAATTCATTTCTCCTTTAAGAATCAAGTCCCATAACTTGAAAATAAAGTCCCTAACCTTTTAACAATTTGAGGTCCATAGTCTTAAAACTTCGTAATTCCTTATAAATTAAGTAACATATACTTTGGTGCGTTGTGAGTAAGTTATGCTTATTGATAACGATCTTAATCAAGTAGCCATGATCTAGAAAATGTAATACAATTTTGTCTTATCTTAGCTTGCGGATGGAGAACTCTACTTGTTTTAACATAATTAATTGTCATTACATTTTCCTTTATTACAGCTATGATGGCTGGTTCGATACTTATTCTTATTGTAAATTAGCCAAGTCAACTTGGCTCCAAATACCTCCTAACGACTCTTACCAACATCCCCCATAAGACTTGGTAAGAACTTAGGATAACTTAGACATAACCTTTACGTAGAGTAAATCAACATACATACCTCTTAACTTCTAAGAGTAGAAGGAATCATGACAGAGTACTACATGTATATTCCATACATAGAATCATGTCAAAAGAAGGAAGAGTTTCTCATACCTCGCGACGATTATCGACAAGTAGCAAAAAGCTCCAAAGTACTTCCACCTTGAGCTATTCCACTCTTCAAGTAGGATACGCTATACCTAGTACGTCAACCTATAATGGTCACCATCGTCCATTAACTTCTTACTTCACGTAGAATATTTTAGGTGCTAAGTCGCTAAATTCTACGGAAAATCGGACAAAGACCTCCTTTGTTTCTACTCACTTTGCCACCTTTTCAAGGCCGAATACAATAACCAAACAGCCCCAATTGGCTCACAACAATATAGAAGGTATTCGAATACAAATGAATAACTAAATGACCCCAATTGGCTCACAATTTAGAAAGTAGTTCAAAACAAATGAATAACAAACTAAAAGTCCAAATTGAGTTCAACCATACCAATTCTTATCAAATTTCCATTTCAATCCAAATTGGTAGCATAACATGATATCAAGTCGCATTTGATTATAACAATCCATAATCTCTAAGTAGGTAACATCGATTTCTAATAAGCGACCAATTAGTAATCAAATTTTCAAGTGGCTTATATAACATTTCAATTTAGCTACAAGCACTCCATAATACTTATAAACTTCAACTTAACCACTTCATGCTAGCAACATGTAAAGCTAACAACAATAAAAAAATAATCTTGTAATACTTACAAAGAACAAGATTATACCTCAACGAATTGTAATCGATCTTCAAGAACGAAGTTGTTCCTTAGCAACCTAGAGCCTCATCAAGACACCTCAATCCGCCCTTGAGACCCTTAGAACCACACCAACAACTTTCCTTCAAACCTTGAATCCAAAACCTAGAAAGTCTCTAGGTTTTCACTTTGCGACTAATACGAAAACTCTCTTTTGGGATTTTTCTATTGAGATACACTTACTATACCCTCATGAACCTTGGTTTAAAGTGGGGAATTATTGACAACAATTGAATTTTTTTCTTCTTGAACCCTCAGAGAGCCCTTAATAGTTTCCTCAAACATTTCTTGAAAAAATGACTAAGTGGGAACTAGTCATCCTACTAGTAAGCTTATAAGACACAAGGAAGGGTTATGATTAAAACAAATGGGTGGCTTGGATCGTCTCACATGGATCAAGCCAGTGGCCTTTGACTTAGTCAATAAAATCATGCTACAAGTCTTTGCAAGACTTGGCCATTTAAATTATGGTCAATGACCATCCTATCCATGAATATTTCGTCCAAGACTAAAAATAAGGGGGTGACACATGTCGCCTCCCACTCACACAATAAAACGTTCCGACAATTTCGTAATTAGATAAAATTTTACAAGTCTCACTTGACACATTAGAGTTCTCACGCACGTTCTAAAACATGTCACGTAAATACGGGTGTAACATTCTTCCCAGAAACATTCGTCCCGAATGTTCTTTCTGAGTCAAACTTTATAATTTGCGACATAGTTTCCTTTCACAACCTCAATATACCAACAATGCCACACATGGCCCTAATACACTTGCTCATCCTACGCCCAAAAGAGATTATCTTTTCGTACTTCCAACCCCTTCTAACATACTTACATAACTTCCATACCAATTCTGGCCTCTAATCTTTGGAGTCACTCTATAAAACAATATAAGGCTATGGTGGGCGTCCACGAACCCGTAAAATGGTTAACTTCAACTTGACCCTCGCCTGCGTGACTTACACGAGCGGAACTACTATCAACGGATCCCACTCCATTCGGGCCATGGGAGACCCGCACAGTCCTCGACCTACCGGTCGCACTTAACTCTTATCCTCGGTCCGGTCGACTTAAAATCTTATTGCCAGAGAAAACCTTATACATTTAAGGTCTCGGTAGTTATCAATATTCTTAGGCTCGCAATTTCCATGCTCCAAGCCTACCTTACCAATCCCCCAATAACGGGTATAAAAACTTCTCATAAAACCATAACCATGTTGTCTCAACACAACAACCATTACTTACCCTATCCCTCGTCAGTATAATTCTCTTAAGCATAATCTATTAACATGACATTCCATTAGGTTCGGGTTCACTACCTCATCCTTTCCCAATTATCTCGAAATAAAACACAAAACCTTGGAAAAATTCATTAACTATTCCATACCTTCCCAGATCTAGTTAGTCTTGATTCTCGGTAATCTAAAATCATTCTAGGCAACAGCGTCGACATAACTCCGTATAGATGTATGTCACAATACCAACTATACTATAATCGTTACCAACCCGGATACGCAATCCACATAGTCATTCACAACCGTTGCCTTTCTAATCAACATAACTTCGTTAGGGAGGACGACCACTAACAACTCTATCGCACGATCTCGAGTGAGAAGAATGAAAACCAATCCTAAATGTCCTGCAGCCTCACGATTATAGATGTGGTGCACAACACACCGATAATCAAGACTTACTAGACACAGACACTTTCCGAGGACTAATCGCTCGATACCACTTTTGTCACGACCCGATCGCGATCGTGCCCTACACAGGCACCTAAACATCGAGAGAAAATCGAACATACATAAAACTTATAAATAAAACATCGAAGTAAAACAACGGGTTAGCGTGGCTACCTCGAACTTATATAAATACAAAGCGGCGCTTGCCTCATTTCTTTTACAACCTGACATGCGAATACGGACCTCAGGAATAACAATCAACAATGGCGGGACAAGGCCGTCGTACTTCGAATATACATAGCCATGACAACTCCGAACATTGGAGCCATCTCAAAATCTTTGAACCAGGATCCTAAGCTCGCGGATCCATAATCGTACCTAAACTGCGGACGTGAACGCGGGCTGGCCCAAGATAACAAGTCGAATATGGAACATAAATAACGTACAGTAAACAGATCATAACTGTACAAAAGAATGACAAGGACAAGTATAAAAAAAATACATACCAGATCCTGCCGTGTCATTACCACTTATGAACTTAATCGTACATTAATCATTCTTTTCCTTCTTTCAATAAGAATTAACATCATATTCTTACATACATACTTAAGAATTCAATCAAGTTTTTCCACATAACTTACATCAATATCTTTTTCCATTCCATTAAGAGTTATAGCCATATCTTACGTACTTACTTAGGAGAAGTCATTAAGTTCATTTCTATCTAACTTACTTATCTTTCATAACATAGTCCGGCCCACTACGGAGGGACACATATACTACCATCAATGGGACGCGATCAAATCACACCAATATCAAAGCATGCGTGGAATCCCCATCTAAAAGTGTAAAACATAACCATGGGTCTCACGCCCATAATATCAATCAAAACAGGTGGTATAACGTCTGGGGGCTTGCCCCTCATTTATACTCTTACCCTGAAGAAGGTGGTAAAGCAGGGGGTATAACGTCTTGGGGCTTGCCCCTCATTTATACTCTTATCCTGGAGAAGGTGGTATAACGTCTTGGGGCTTCATTTATACTCTTACCTGTCTCGTTGGTCGTCAAACAACAGATAAAGCAGGTGGTACAGCGTCTTGGGGTTTCCCCTCACTTATACTCTTACCTGGAGAAGGTGGTATAACGTCTTGGGGCTTGCCCCTCATTTATACTCTTACCCTAACTCAACCGGCCATCATACATAACATAAGCGCTTATCATACATAATATAAGCACCACCACACATAACATAAGCACACGGCTTATCATACGTAATATAAGCAAGTTAAGAAATCCCTAACTTCTTATTAGCTTGTTCATATACACTCATCTTCTTTGTTTACTTAAGGCACTAACATGTCATTATAAAATCAGGAATTAACCCCACGTGCCTCTACTCCTTTAAAATGATTATCTATCAAATAAAACTTCCAAGATACTAATAACCGTAGTATCAAGTCATATCTACTTTTCACGACAAGTCACAATACCTTTTTAGAAATACACTTATAGGCTTCTAAATCGAGTGACTTCTTTCTTTGAAACCTTAAGCAATTGGTACCTTTAAAACAATTTGCCCTTCTTTATTTCAAATCATTTCTTTGCTTACATAACTGAAGAAAATCATTCTTTTAAATCTTCCATAAAGTTGTTATAACCAACTTCCCATAAAGCCGTTATAACTCTTTACTTCTTAGACAAATACATTCATTTGATAACCAAGAAACTTATACTTTCAATTCAAATCGCATAGCTTTCAAAATACTTCAAGTCTCTTAACTTTTAGGAAAACAAGTTTCTTAACTTAGAATGGCAAGAAATCAATACTTTCCAAATCAAGTATTCTATACTTTTTAAATCAATTCATTTCTCCCTTTAAGAATCAAGTCCCATAACTTGAAAATAAAGTCCCTTAACCTTTTAACAATTTGAGGTCCATAGTCTTAAAACTTCGTACGTAATTCCTTATAAATTAAGTAACATATACTTTGGTGCGTTGTGAGTAAGTTATGCTTATTGATAACGATCTTAATCAAGTAGCCATGATCTAGAAAATGTAATACAATTTTGTCTTATCTTAGCTTCGGATGGAGAACTCTACTTGTTTTAACATAATTAATTGTCATTACATTTTCCTTTATTAACGCTGCAATGGCTGGTTCGATACTTATTCTTATTCGTGCCGTAAATTAGCCAAGTCAACTTGGCTCCAAATACCTCCTAACGACTCTTACCAACATCCCCCATAAGACTTGGTAAGAACTTAGGATAACTTAGACATAACCTTTACGTAGAGTAAATCAACATACATACCTCTTAACTTTAAGAGTAGAAGGAATCATGAAAGAGTACTACATGTATATTCCATACATAGAATCATGTCAAAAGAAGGAAGAGGTTCACATACCTCGCGACGATTATCGACAAGTAGCAAAAAGCTCCAAAGTACTTCCACCTTGAGCTATTCCATTCTTCAAGTAGGATACGCTATACCTAGTACGTCAACCTATAATGGTCACCATACGTCCATTAACTTCTTACTTCATACGTAGAATATTTTAGGTGCTAAGTCGCTAAATTCTACGGAAAATCGGACAGCACCTCCTTTGTTTCTACTCACTTTGCCACCTTTTTCAAGGCCGAATACAATAACCAAACAGCCCCAATTGGCTCACAACAATATAGAAGGTATTCCAATACAAATGAATAACTAAACAGCCTCAATTGACTCACAATTTAGAAAGTAGTTCAAAACAAATGAATAACAAACTAAAAGTCCAAATTCGGCCACCTTGAGTTCAACCATACCAATTATTATCAAATTTCCATTTCAATCCAAATTGGTAGCATAACATGATATCAAGTCGCATTTGATTATAACAATCCATAATCTCTAAGTAGGTAACATGCGACGATTTCTAATAAACGACCAATTAGTAATCAAATTTTCAAGTGGCTTATATAACATTTCGAATTTAGCTACAAGCACTCCATAATACTTATAAACTTCAACTTAACCACTTCATGCTAGCAACATGTAAAGCTAACAACAATAAAAAAATAATCTTGTAATACTTACAAAGAACAAGATTATACCTCAAAATTGTAATCCAATCTTCAAACCGGGTTGCTCCTTAGCAACCTGAGCCTCATCAAGACACCTCAATCCGCTCCGAGACCCTTAGAACCACACCAACAACTTTCCTTCAAACCTTGAATCCAAAACCTAGAAAGTCTCTAGGTTTTCACTTTGCGACTACTCTCTTTTTCCGGGATTTTTCTATTGAGATACACTTACTATACCCTCATGAACCTTGGTTTAAAGTGGGGGAATTATTGGACAACAATTGAATTTTTTTCTCTTGAACCCTCAAAGCCGAGAGCCCTTAATAGTTTCCTCAAACATTTCTTGAAAAAATGACTAAGTGGGAACTAGTCATCCTACTAGTAAGTTATAAGACGAGGAAGGGTTATGATTAAAACAAATGGGTGGCTTGGATCATCTCACATGGATCAAGCCCAGTGGCCTTTGACTTAGTCAATAAAATCATGCTACAAGTCTTTGCAAGACTTGGCCATTTAAATTATGGTCAATGACCATCCTATCCATGAATATTTCGTCCAAGACTAAAAATAAGGGGGGTGACACATGTCGCCCTCCCACCAATAAAGCGTTTAGACAATTTCGTAATTAGATAAAATTTTACAAGTCTCACTTCTTGACACATTAGAGTTCTCACGCACGTTCTTAAAACATGTCCTGTAAATACGGGCTGTAACAAAAAAGGAGAGTATAAATTTGATGCACCCCAATGAAAAATATGCAAAAATCTATGTTTGGGGGTGCTTGTTATTTATAATGTATCTCATTCTCTCAAAAGAAAAGAGGGGAGAAAATAGGTATGAAATTGAAAAGAAAGTCAAAAAGAAGGAAAGTGAGTTGAATGAAAATGCTTATGGTACGTAATTGAGCCTAAATGCCTACTTTTACCTACCCCTGTCTAAGCCTACATTACAACCAGTGAAAGTCCTGATAATCTTTAATATGTATGTCTATGATTAGTGGAGAATAGCAAGTAAACAGATCTATAACGTTTGGGAAAGATGGAATGAGATTGACATGCATAGGTTAGGTATTTGTATTTCCAATTGATCATGATCTAAGTGAATTTGCGACATATCTAACTTGAAATTCTAGATTGCTAAATATTCATGCTATGTATGTTCTAACATATTATCCCAACTTTCATCCATAATTTTGAGGAAGTAGTGTTATAACTACTTGATCCATCTTATAGAGTCTTTTTTTTAATTTTTTGTTTTTGTTTAGTGCTTTACTCGAGGACGAGTAAAGTGTAAGTTTGAGGGTGTTTGTTGAGTGTATTTTATACACTCTTTTGAGTCCTTTTTAGTTAGTATTTTACTCTTTTATTTTGCGTTTAATATAGTTTTAGGTGTGTTTTTCTTTCGTTTGTGTCACAGCGGTCATAAAGGAGAAGATACTACTTTTGAGGATGAAATAAGCTTAACTGAGGATGAAAATTGCACAAGCACAACCCAAGGAATAAAGCCTAAGAAGTGCCAAGAAGAACAGAAGAAATCTGGCAGATTCCGAATAAAAATCAAAGAGGCACTGCGGTGCCTGGCCAAGTAGCACCGCGGTGCCATTGAACCGCGGTCAGGAAAATTAGCACCGAGGCGTAAAAATTGCCGAAAGTCCGAATCTGAATCACCGTCGAAGGCACCTAGGTGCCTGACAGAGGAACCGGGGTGCCTGGCAAAGGCACCTAGGTGCCTGACAGAGGAACCACGGCGCCTCCATTCCAGTAACTTCCAGCGATTTTCAGCCAATTAGCACCTAGGTGCCTCTCAGTGGAACCGCGGTGCCGACGCGTATTTTTCAGGTTTCCTGGACCGAATTAGAGAGGGTTTTTATGGTCCGAAAGGTAACTTTTCCCAGCTATAAAATCCCTAAAACTCTGCTCATATACCATATTCTAAACACAACTTTGGAGAGGAGAAAAGGAGGCAAGACACAATTGGAGACATCTCATTATTCAAGTTATTTTCTTTCCTTTACTTTATTTCAGTTTATGTTGGATTGTAATTTAGTTCTTGACATGACAATGTTTAGGAGCTAAATACTTTAGTAGGGTTTCCATCGAATCTTCTTGAAGCTCTTCCATATAGTTAATGCATTGATTATTGATAGCTTCTTCATCATATTAAGATATATTCAATATTGTTATGATTGCTTGATAATTAACTAGCTATTAATTTTCATCACTTATATGATTTCGAATCAAAAGTCTGAAGGGTGAGATTTGAATATGTTGTAATTGTCTAGACATAGGCTAAAATTGTGAACGAAAGTACCCCGATACTTGTGTAGTATTATAGGTTATTGTTCTTAATCCTCATGTGTGGTAAAACTTATCATAGAAATATAGAAGATTTCTGCATAAGTTTGAGCTCTTGTATGTCCTAACCGTAATATAATGACAGATTAGTTAATTTGCTATCTTAATAAGAAGAAGAATCATTAGCATTGCATTAACACGTGAAAGAGTGGATAGTTGAGGAGATTGAAACCCTATTTCCTTCATAACTGTTATAAACCCAAAGTCTTATAATCTTTAGTTTATTTCCTGCACTTAGTCATAATTCTTAGTTATAATTCTCAAACAAAAGAACGATTGCCAAATAGATATCATAGGATAGATAATCGGTACTTAATAAACCAGTCTCTGTGGACGATAAACTCGGTCTTACAGATCTTTATTACTTGAACGATACGTACACTTGCGTAAGCATCTAGAAATATCGCAACACAACCCAAACCAATATATTTATATGTATATATGTTGCAGAACGTTCAACCCGAACCAATATATTTATATGTATATATATTGCGGAACATGCAACCCGATCCAATATATTTATATGTATATATGTTGCGAAAAGTGCAACCCAATCCAATACATTTATATGTATATATGTTGCAGAACGTGCAACTCGATCCAATATATTTATATGTATATATGTTGCGGAACGTGCAACCCGATCCAATATATTTATATGGATACTTGTTGCGAACGTGCAACCAGATTCAATATATTTATATGTATATATGTTGTGTAACGTGTAACCCGATCTAATATATGTATATGTTGCAGACTGTGCAACCCGGTCCAATATATTTACATGTATATATGTTGAGGAATATGCAACCCGATCCAATATATTTATATGTATATATCTTGCGGAACGTGCAAGCCGATTCAATATATTTATATGTATATATCTTGCGGAACGTGCAACCCGATCAAATATATTTATATGTATATATGTTGCGGAACATGCAACCCAATTCAATATATTTATAGAACTAACATATAAACAGACCTTTCATTATGAGTCAATAAGACAAGATATACATGAATCAATAAGCTTCTTCAATAGAATGAATGACATATACATTTCTAGCTTTCAAGAGTAGAATTACTTTGGACGGACATTCATTTACGTTTCGTTTACATACGGATCATGTCAAAAGAAGAAGGATTAGCCTTAACATATCCTTAGTGATATTCTTAACAATTCAATCAACGCAGCTCATCTAGCGCCTCAATCTTATTTGTTAAGAATCCGTCTTCTTCCACCTTATCTTGAAAAAAGAACGGATTTAACAACACGACAAAATGAACAACGAGATCAAAGCGGTTAGTGAAACCTCTGTATTGTTCTTTATATTATTGCGTCAATTGTAAAAGGTAAATCCTTCTTCGAGAATGGTCTCCTTAAAATGGACAAAGACGTTGCCTCTCTTAGTATCATCATAAGTGAAGTAGTTATAGATAATATTTGTATGAGAGAAATGTAAAGAGAAGACCTTTTAAGTTTTATATAATCTCATTTTTTTGGTTGTGGTGTCCGCCACTTATTCCATATATGCTAAAATTAATTCTTATCTCAGTGGTATGATTCATATGTTGATCTTTGCCAAGGCTCCACGTGTAAAGGTGTACATATAAATTTTATTCAAATTAAATACTCCATGGACCTTGTGTCATTTTGTAGTTGTACACATATCGCTTATCTATATAATCACTAATTATCTACATGTCTTACACTAATTCAACATTTACTTCATTACACACTATTAATTTTTTTATCTTAATTCACTTAAATATTAAACACCTTTAACACGCTTTATATATTCATTATCACAATCGTGTGATATAGCTCTAGTCCATAACCTCTTTTGGGACATACAAAATATTATTTCAAACCACTGCGGTCACACTTGTTAAATCCTAAATTGTTTCGGGACTTTATCCTTTTATACAATGCTCTTGATCTACAAGCGTATGATCGAAACTTCATATGGTCCGTATAACTTGTTCTATATTCCGAACATCGACGAAACTTATTTTCTCTAATTCGTTTAACCTCTAATCCCCGCGTATCCTCTTTAACATTAATAAGAATCTTCTATAATTTCATGAATGAACTTAACCTCATTAAACTCATATGTATTTACCCCGATATTTAAAGTACGGGGTGTTACATAAAGTATGTCTAAATTCTAATAAAGTATATGAAAAATCTGAATAAATTTTTATTGAAATATATTCATCAAAAATGTGGTATGCATAAATTCTGATAAAGTATATTCTTCAAACATGTGGTCAGTTACAGTTTATCTGTTATACTTTATCCAATATCATATAACTTAAATAAAATTTACATATAAAATTTTGTGGAGGATTGGGCGAGATTGGATTGAAAAATCACACCCCTCCATTCCTAATGTCCTAATTAAGTTTTTACTTCCACTCATTCTGCTCGGTGCCGTCATTGTTGTCAGCATTTTGAGTCATCGATCGATCCTTTATCAAAAGGAGGAATTCTTATATTAATGTCAAAAGTATCTTCACTTTCATGAACGATGTAGTAATCCCAACTTTTGAATTTAAATTTCATTCGCTCGACGTATGTGAGTAGATTCAAATTCGCTGGAATTAAGTTGTGTCAAGTATACACATCAAGAGCTTAGCGTATAAGAAGATGAAGTTCCGAAATAATTCAAGACTTTAAAGTGCGACAAGAATGATTGGAGATAATATTTGAAAAAACAACACAAAAAAACTATAAAAAGCAAAACATTAGTCGGTCACACCCCTTGATTAACTAATTTAGCTTCACCCAATCCGGCCAAAAATATTTCCCCGAGTACCCCCTCTTTCAAAACCTTACCTTCATGATATATCTCAGTATATTAATATATTATGATTGTCACGACCCCTTTCGGGCATCGTGTTGGCACATACATTTTACCCACTGATAGGCGAACCACATTCCTATTCAAACAACATAACAATAACTTCAACGGAGCGGAAATAAAGAGATAACTACTTAAATTGTGTTGCTATATAAATAAAAGAGTTATACAATACTGAAATCTACATATTACATTCCAAAAGTATCTGATATGGTCAGTACAAGAGCCATTAATTCGTAATAGAAGGAAATGTCTGAAAATGTCTCATAAGATCCAAAAAAATAGGAAAATAAGAACACATCCAAGGCATGCTGAGGATGGGCAACCTCACTTTGAATACTCAAGTCTACCGCTTCGAACATCAGCCACGAGGTCCGGTGCTGATTGATGGCGTTGTATCTGGATTCAAAAAGAATGCAACATATGTAGTATGAGTACACAATGTACCCCTATAAGCATCATAAGCTGACAACATCGAAATATATATAACGGGCATAAATATTAAGTTGACACACAAATATCCCTAACCTACACCATCTGATTAATCACGTAAATCACCTTCAATAACAGGAATGGTTCAATCAACATTTAATCAAATTCAGAATCATAAAGTACAATCCAACACGTAATCACCTTATCACAATAGTAATTTAAATCAAGTACATCTATCATGATCATAATGTATGTAAATAGATGATATGAATGAACACCACGATACCTTTCCATCAACTGGGTAACACACACTATCGAACTTTACCATATAGCTATGACCCATGGGAGACCCGTGAAGTCCATCACAATCAGCCAGAATGATCCATCGGTCTAGCTAGAGCATCAGAGTCATTTTTGAGCCATACCAATCATCATCTCAGTATTCCAAATCATCTCATAACAGTGTCATTACTATCATTTCCAAGTCTACACCGACCAACATCATTCCATACTAATCCATTTCAATATCATAATCACATGGGTGTATGAATGCAACGGTAATAAATAAGTATTCATGAAGTATGAGATGCAATAAAGTTCAAGAGATAAGTAACACATGTCTCAGGATTATCAATAGCATATAATTCATATAGTCAATCTTCCATATCATAAGGCATATGTGATGTGCAATTTCAACAACAAACACAAGTAATAATAATCATGACGACAAGCCTGCATAACAGCGTCGGGCTCAACCCTAAGGATTGATCCCCCAAAATAGTTCAACAACGGTACTCACCCAAGCGCTCATCACAGTCACTAAGGTGGGACCCTTCATCATGCCTAATACCCCTCATTATTTATATAAATTAATTTATAGAAACTACATACTTCTATCGAAGTCTAAAAGAGAATATCGTAGCCTACCTTGAATCCGAACAAGTACCATGAACTAATCCTAAGCCAAGGTCTTGCCCTTGCGAAGTGCCTCCGATCTTTTGTAGTCTATTACATAGATTCTACGTTTACATTGTATTCTAATTCATACAAAACGTACAATTTCTAAGAAAATGAATACCTGACCCCCAAATCGACCCCAAGCCCACAAGGGTAAAATCAAAACTATAAAGATATAAAATCGTGATAGTGGTCTAATTAGTCATAACTTTAAGTTTAGAAATTATCTAACCCCAGTTAGGTCTTCAATTGTCCTTTTATATCAAAAACTCCCAATCTAGGCAACTCTAAAAATTCCCCCAAATTTTATGAATGAAATTAACAAATTGAACATAGCAATTTGTTATACTATCATTACATAATTTACATCTATAATATAATATCATAAGATTCAATTTTGGTCCCCAATTTTATTAATTTAGGCCTCTTATCCTTAGTCATAACCCCTAAGTGTAAATTACCTAAAACATGATAATAAATCTAGATTTGATGATAGAATCATGAATATATAATAAAATAGTTTAGAAAACTTGCCCAAGATGAAAAATGATGAAGGACCTGGAAATTCCTCCCCAACCGAGCTTATTTTTGTAAAAATATGAGACATGAAAAGTAATTTTGAAATTGGTCTTTTGTTTTAGGTCTGATACATTGATTCCGCTTATGCGGAATCATCCTCATAGAAGCATCTAACTTAATGTTTCACATCCTCGCAAAAGCTGAGACGACGTTGTGAAAGCAACTCGCCTCTACGCATAACCTTCTATAAAATAGGACTTTGCCAACCTTCCCATGGCTTACATTCGCGGACCCACTTTCGCAGAAGCGGCTCTGCATAAATGGCCAAAGCTCGCTAGTGCGTCGCACCATGGCAATTATAGCCAAAAATCTCAAACTTCTATCAAACACCCAAAAACTCACCCAGGACTTCTGGAACATAGACCAAATATGCTACCCAAGTGTAAATGATTCTATGAACTTTCTCGCGCACTCGAAATTCTCATACAACCAAGCTAAGGTCTATTTTTCTACGAATCCACCCAAATTTCTCAAATTCCACAATTTAGCCAGTAAGGACTCAAAACATACCTGAATGCCTCAAGAAACAAACTAAATACTCGACTATGTCAAAAATGACGTTTTGGACCTACCAAAAGCGACGAAACTCAAAAACTAATTCATATACTCAAAAGTCAACTTTGAGTAAACTCTTTTCATTTAAAAACTATCACAATTGGGGTTTTCTTCCGAAACCTATCTAAACACCTATGGAATCATGCTGCATATCCCCGTGAGTCACTAAATTCGTATGAAGTCTACAGAAAGGTAATTTGGTCATATAAAGGTCTTTAGCCAAAAGTGATAGGATGAGTCATTACATCATATACCAATTAAAGAAAAGTTTATCCACGAACGGAGAGAGACGAAAGGGAAAACATACCACAATTAGTAAAAAGATAAGGGTATCTACTCCTCATATCAACCTCAGTCTTCCAAGTAGCCTCCTCAACAGGGCAGTGCTTTTATTGCACCTTCATAGAAGCAATCTCTTTTGATCTCAACTTTCTAACCTACATGTCCAAAATGGTCACAAGCTCTTCTTTGAATCCCAAATTCTGATCAAATATCAAATGGTCAAATATCATTCTGAACTCCATATCTCAAACCTTTCGGTATGCATATTCATTTTGTCTACTCTAAGTGGTAGGAGCTTGTCCTGAATTATCTTCACTTTCTCTAAGGAGTCTCTCGACAAATAGGTACCCCGTGGTATAACCTCAAATGCATCATACCACCCAATCGATGGCGCCATATAAAACCTCAAATGGTGACATATCAATGTTATAGTGATAAATATTGTTGTACGTGAACTCTGACAAAGGTAAGATTGGTCCTAATGACCACCAAAATCAATCACATAAGCCCATTATATACCCTCCAGAACCTGAATGGTTTGCTCGGATTGACCGTCCGTCTGAGGGTGAAATGTTGTACTAAGATCCAAATGAGTACCCAACTCTTTTTGCATTGTCCTCCAAAAATAAGAAGTAAACTGAGTACCCCGGTTTGAAATAATCAAATGGGCACCCCATGTAGCCAAACAATCTCCCTATTATAAATATTGGCCAAACTTCTCAGAATTATAGGTTGTATGTACAAGAATGAAGTGTGTAGACTTGGTCAACCTATCCACGATAACCCAAATGGTATCAAACTTGCCCAAAGTATTTGGTATCCCAACTACAAAGACCATATCTATCCTCTTCCAGTTTTTACTCGGGTATGGGCATTGTTTGAGTCATACCACTTAGTCTCTGGTGCTCATACGTAACTTGCTAGAAATTCAAACACTGATACACAAACTCTACAATGTCCCTCTTCATCCAACCCCACCAATAGTGCATCTTCAAATCACGATACATCTTCGTCGCACCTATATAAATAGAATATTTAGATTTGTGAGCCTCTTCCATGATCAATCTCATTAATCCTCCAACACAAGGTACACACACTCTCCTATTAATCCTCAAATCTCACTCACTATCAAGCATGGCCTCCTTGGGTTTCCCTCGCATTACTTTGTCCCTTATCTTGCATAATTCTCATCATCAAACTATTAGGTCATGATTTGCTCCAAAAGAGATGACATCACCTCAACACAAACCAAAATCCTACCCATATTTGAAATAGCAGGTCTCGCAAAGTTGTTGACTAAGGACTGAACCTCTAAAGCCAAAGGATGCTTATCAATAATCAAACAAGCCAAGCTCCCCATACTCACTACCTTTCAGCTCAACGCATACGCCACAACATTGTCCTTTCTCGGATGGTAAAGAATACTTATATCATAATCTTTGAGTAACTCCATACACCTGCACTATCTAGAATTCAAATCCCACTAACTAAACACATGATGAAGGTTGCGGTGATCGGTGAACACCTCACAATGAATACCATACTGATAGTGCCTCTAAATCTTCAATGAAAAGACTACCACTGTCAAATCCAAATCATGAGTGGGGTAGTTTTTCTCATGCACCTTCAACTGCCTCAAAGCATCACAATAAACGGTAAAGCCTTTCGCCTCCATAGGTAGGGCTAAAATTGGGTTGAGATCAAAAGTCACTTGAGCTTTTGGAAGCTCTCCTCACACTCATCAGACCACTGGAAAGGCACATATTTCTAAGTCAATCGGGTCAAATGAGAAGCAATAGATGAGAAACCCTTGATGAATCAGAGATATTAACTCGCGAGACTCATGCAACTATGAATCTCGTTCACTGGAGAAGGATTATCCTAATTTTTTACTGCCTCAATCTTCTTCGGATCTACCATGATACCCTCATCGACACTATATGCCCCAGAAATATCACATTTTGAAAACTTGGCATACAACTTATTTTTCTTCAACAACCCAAGAACCGCCCTTAAATACTTCTCGTGATCCTCTTTACTCTTAGAATACACCAGAATGTCATCAATGAAGACAATAATAAAAGAATCCAAATATGTCTTGAATATACCATTCATAAAATCCATGAAATTTATGGGGGCATTAGTAAGCCCAAAAGACATCATCAGAAACTCATAGTGGCCATAACGAGTCCTGAAGGTCATCTTCAAGATATCCTGTACCTTAATTTTCAACTGGTGATACCTAGACCTCAAATCAATCCTGGAAAATAGTGAAACACCCTAAAGTTGATCCAACAAATCATCCATGCGAGGTATCAAATACTTGTTTCTGATTGTGACTTTGTTCAACTGTCGATAATTGGTAGATATTCACATTGTATCGTCATTCTTTTTCATAAATAGAACATGAGCAACCCATGAAGACACATTGAGTCGAATGAATTTGCTCAATAAATCTTGTAATTGCTCTTTCAACTCTGCTGGATCTATCTGGTATGGTGGGATAGAAATGGGACAAGTACTCTGGTCCAAATCAATGTCCAAATCCAGCGGCATACCAGGAAAATCTATCGGAAAGAACTTAGAAAACTCGCTCACTACAGGAACAGACTTAAGTGGAGGAGTATCCGCACTCGTATCCCAATTATGCACCAAATACGCCAAATAACCCTTATCAACCAACTTTCTAGCCTGAAGGAAAGATATAATCTTCTTTGGTGCAGATCTTGGAGTACCCTTCCATTCTAACCTTGGAATACTCGACATAGCTAGAGTGACTATATTGGTGTGACAATCCAAGTTTGTGTGTCACGATAACAACCAATCCATACCCAAGATGACATCAAATTCTACTATATCCAATATAACCAAATCTACCCAAGTTTCATAACTTATAAGTGTAACCAAACAAGACTGATAGACTCGATCTACTATCACATAATCACCGACGGGGGTAGAAACACGAATAGGTACAATAAGTATATCACACAACATATCCAGACCCACAGATAAATATGTAGACACATAAGAGAACGTAGAACCTGGATCAAATAATACAGAGGCAGACCGATGATAGACTAAGATGATACATGTGATGACTGCATCTAAAGCCACATCCTATGGTATACCTGGGAAGGCATAGAAGTGAGCACGTCCACCCATGAACTAAGTACCCTCATAATAATTATGGCTTGCCTGTGCCCCATCTCTACCGGACTAAGATTCACCTCTACTAGCCTGATGACCACCACAACTCAACTGAGAACCCACTCTGCTAGACTATCCACCACCTATAGATGACTAAGTCGGAGTCCTAGGTGTATGAGCTACTGAACTTTGTTGAACCCCATCCAATCTAAGTCTAGGACAATCTCTCTTAGAGTTCTCAAGGTTACCACAATTGTAATAAGTCTTGCCCAACATGGGCTACTAAACGGACATAAATGAACTTCAGTGACCTCCGCAGTCTGAGAATCGAAAATAAGAACCGTTGGAAGTTTACCCTACACTGTGACCACTTTGCCAATAGAACCATTGTCTAAAACCTGAACAACTAACTGAACTAGTCAACTAGACTAAGACAGCTAGGGTTTATCGTGCTACACATAACCTCTAGAAGAAGATCCACTGTAGTGGATATATCTACAAGCTCTCTTCTGATACTCAATCCTCTAGAGTCTACCTCTCATTAACTCTACCATCCTGGCATGATCCGACACCGACTGAAATGAAGCCACAAAACTACCAACTATAATGTCTCCAACTAAAGCGGGATAGTCAATCCCCTTATGAAGCGTCTAGTCTTCTCAGCCTTGGTATGAAGTAATGGCACTTCATAGTGAGATAAAACTAGGAATCAAGCCTCATACTCATCAACGGACATCCCTTTCTACTCCAATATGGAGAACTCATCCATTTAGATCACTGTCAAACTGAGGGGAAAATCATTCTCTAGGAAGACCTGATAGAACCGAGTCTAAGATAAAAGAGGTGACCCTACTAGCTGACAATCGATATATGATCTTTACCATTGTTTTGCATCACCAACTATTTGAAGAACAACATAATCTACTCCATGAGACTTTATAATACCCAATGTGTAGAGTCTCTCGTGGTAACTCACTATGAACTTATATATGTCACTCTCAGGTGTATCATTGAAACTATAACATCTACAGGTTGTGGCCCCGGTGTACGAAATTGGTCTGGAGTCTGACCTCCCACTCGGCCTTATGACCCATCCAGAGTAACTAGGAGAACACTTGTCTGGGCCAACCCATCAAGCAAACTTAAAATATGAATCATAGTGTCTTGTAGGACATGTGTGGCTATAACCTCTAGTTGAGCCTGGGATGATCGCAACTCCTTCTCAAACTTATCATCTTAATGCTCCATCTCCAGATCGGGGGATAAATATCTAGCACAAAGTTGTCTGGCTTCCTGTGCTCCATCCCTCACTAGTGTTGCCGCTCTGGATTTACCTCTACCCCATCCTCGGCCTCTATTACGACCGTGCACCACAAAGGCTAGTGTCGGTGCCTCATCTCTAGCCGTGTGCGTATGTGTCCTCACCATCTGTGAGAGAATAGGAAATAAGGCCAGATACCAATTTGATTAACCTAGCACAAAAGGAATGAAAGAAGTGAAGTTTCCTAAATATCTCATAGCCTCTTGAAGATAAGTACAGACGTCTCCGTACCGATCTGCAAGAATCTACTAGACATTGCTCTTGTACTTGTGAGACCGTTTAACCTAGAGCTCTGATACTAACTTTATCATGGCCTCTTTTGAGCGTCGTGGTGGCACCTACACTTTATTCATCGATAGCCGAACCACTTCCTAATCCAAACAACATAATAATAACTTAAGTGGATATAAAGAGATAATACTTAAATTGTCTTGCTATATAAATAAAAGAGTTATAAAATACTAAAATCTATTTATTACATTCCTAAAGGATCTGTTCTGGTCAGTACAAGAGCCACTAATACGTAATAGAAGGATATGTCTCAAACTGTCTCATAAGATTAAAAAAAGATAGGTAAATAAGAATAAAGCATACAGGGGCATGTAAAGTATGGGCAGTCTCACCCTGAATACTCTAGTATACTGCATCGGACGTCAGTCATGAGGTCCGATGCTGGTCAACGGTGTTGTATCTGCATCAAAAAAAAAATGCAACAAGTGTAGTATGAGTACATAACATACCCACGTAAGCATCATATGACAATAACAATAGAATACATATAATGGACATAAATATCAAGTTGACACACAAATATTCCTAACCTACACAGTCTAATTAATCAAGTAATTCACCTTCAATAACATGAATGGTTCAATCAACATTTAAGTCAATTCAGAATCATGGAAGTATAGTCTAACACGTAATCACCTTATCACAATAGTAATTTCAATCAAGTACAACTATCATTATCATAATATATGTAAATAGATGATATACATGAATTCAACTGTACATTTAAATCAACCCAGTATACACACACTATTATACTTTTACATATAGTTATGATCCATGGGGACCCGCAATGTCCATATACCGCTCACAACTAGTCGGAATGATCCATCGGACTAGCTAGAGCATCAGACTCATTTTTGAGTTATATCAATCATCATCATCTCATAACAGTGTCATTACTTTCCTTTCCAAATCTAAATGGACCAACAACATTCCATACCACGTTGTTTCAATATCAGAATCATATGAGTGTATGAATGCAATAGTAATAAGCAAGTAGTCATGAAGTATGAGATGTAATCAAGTTCAAGAGATGAATAACAAATATCTCAGGATTATCAATAGCACATAATTCCACATAATCAGTCTTTCATATCAGAAGGCATATGTGATGAGTAATTTCAATAACAAACAAAAGTAATAAAAATCATGACGACAAGCCTACATAATAGAAGTCAAGATCAATCCAATACCCCAAAAATAGTTTAACATTGGTTACCCACCCAAGAACTCATCACAGTCACTAAGGTGGGACACACATCACACCCAATACCCCTCAATATTTATATAAATTACATGATTCTATTGAAGTATACAAGAGAAAATTATAGCCTACCTCGAAGCCAAACATGTGCCACGAACTAACCCTCAGCCAAGGTTGTTCCCTTGCGAAGTGATGAGTATTTTCAACAACAAACAAAAGTAAGAAAAATCATGATGACAAGCCCACATAATAGAAGTCAAGATCAATCTTAAGGAATGATACCCCAAAAATAGTTTAACATTGGTACCCACCCAAAAGCTCATCACAGTCACTAAGGTGGGACACACATCACGCCCAATACCCCTCAATATTTATATAAATTACATGACTCTATCGAAGTTTACAAGAGAAAATTATAGCCTACCTCGAAGCCAAACATGTGCCACGAACTAACCCTGAGCCAAGGTTATTCCCTTGTGAAGTGCCTCCGATCGTTTGTAGTGTATTACATAGATTCTACGTTAATATAGTATTATAATTCATACCAAAAGGTACAACCTTTCTAAGAAACTGAATACTCGACCCCAAATCGACCCCGAACCCACAAGGGTAAAATCAGAACTTTAAACATATCAAGGTTTAATAGTGGTCTAATTAGTCATAAACTTAAGTTTAAAAGTCATCGAACCCCAATTAGGTCTTCAATTATATATAAAAAAAAATTAGAACACCCTAGAAATTCCCCTAAATTTCATGAAATGGAATTAACAAATTGAACATATCAATAGGTTATTCTATCATTATACAACTTACATCTACAATATCATATCATAAATATTCAATCTTGGGCCCTAATTTCATGAATTTAGGTCTCTTATCCTTATGCATAGCCCTAGGTTTAAACTACCCAAAACATGATAATAATTTAGATTTGATGATAAAATCATGAATAGATAATGGAAATAGTTTACAAAACTTACCCCAAGATGAAAAATAATGAAGGACCTAGAAATTCCTCTCCA
Source organism: Przewalskia tangutica (assembly GCA_029844215.1). Classification (NCBI taxonomy): domain Eukaryota; kingdom Viridiplantae; phylum Streptophyta; class Magnoliopsida; order Solanales; family Solanaceae; genus Przewalskia; species Przewalskia tangutica. Next base: position 84,169,065 of record CM056735.1, on the reverse strand, counting down.
ACCGAGCTCAAGTTTGTAAAAAGATGAGATATCAAATATGATTTTGAAATGAGTCTTTTATTTTAGGTTTGATACAACAATTACGCTTCTGGGAATCGTTCTGGTAGAAGTGGCTCACTTCTGCTAAAAAATAATCGTAAAAGCGATCCAACTTAACGTGCCACATACTCGCAAAAGTGGAGACGATGCCGCCGAAGCGGCTCACCTCTGTGTATAACCTTCCGCAAAAGAGGACTTTCCCAAACTTCCCATGGCTCGCATCTGCGGACCAACTTCTGCAGAAGCGGTCAAAGCTCGGTGGTGCGTCGCTCCATAACCAGCAATTATAGCCAAAATCTCAAACTTCCATCAAACACCTGAAACTCATCTGAGACCTCTCGAACACAACCAAGTATGCTATCTAAGTGTAAATGACGCTACGAACTTGTTCGCGTACACAAAATTCTCATACGACCAAGCTATGATCCACTTTTCTATGAGTCCACCCAAATTTCTCGAATTCCACAATTTAGCAATTAAGGACTCAAAACACATCTGAATGCCTTAGGAAGTGAACCAAAAGCTTGACTAAGTTAAAATTGACTTTTCGGACCTACAAAAAGCAAAAAAACTCATAAACAAATCCATATATTCAAAAGTCAACTTTGTGTCCACTCTTTTCATTTCAAAACTGTCACACTTAGGTTTTTCTTCCGAAACTATCTCAGTATTCTACATAAGATGATGGTATCATAGATATATTTTTTTTTTAGAAAAGTGTGTTTTTTTAATAAAAGAACATGATTTCTATGATATCCTGTCAATATATTATATATACCATATGATTTTTATAGAGGCTGACGAGTATTTTTGATTAAATGAAAGAAGTCTTCTATAATACCATCATGGTATATAAGAGGTAGAGTGATATCATGTTGGTATCCTAGTTTTGAGGGTATGAAAGTAAGAGAAAATTTTGGGTAATTATTTTATTTGCAGGGGGCGTCCATGTACTTTCTCCATTATATTTTGTGTATGCCAAAAGAAGCTACGGACTAGTGTTATATCATATGATCATGATAATAAGTTTATGAAGTGTGTTAAAAGTGAACGATATATTTAAGTGAATAGAGATCAAAAAATTAATTATGAGAATAATTAGTTAAATATTAGATTATAATGGGAGACAAAAAAATTAATTAAAAAATATTTAAATAAATGTTAGGGGGACAACATGTCCATGTGGGTCCCACCAAGGGAATGTCCAACATTAAGGGAATGTCCTACATTATTATAGTAATATCATTAGATAAAGATTAAATATTTGGTTATAACTCATGTACACTTGTAAAAAAAGGTCACTTAATCCAAATGGTTATTTATTATAAGTAGGAGGGGCCTATGTGTCTTTCCCATATTAAACAAAACTAAATGTTGCCAGCAACAAGTATGTTATATAGAGGCACTATTGTGTGTGTGTGTTTTTTTTTTTTTTTTTTTTTTTTTTGATGAAGGAACCCGCAGACGCTATTCTTTCGAGTACAAGACGCAGAACCCCGACGCAGAATAGCCGCAAACCACGCCACCGATTAACCACACTTGGCAAGCCATGTGTGACAGACTCAACCAAGAAGGTTTATGTAGGGGATTGAACTCGTGATCTTAGCCCCGCTTTCATCAAGCACAACTCGACTACCTCATGCGGGTGGCACTATTGTGTGTTGATACTACTATACTTGGTTCATTACTTGCATACAGAGAATTCATGAGATTTGTTGCCACACGTCTTTATTGATTTACAGTATGTGCAAAGAAAATGTCATAAACATGTTTGATTGAATTAAGTGGCAACGATCGATGCAGTGAAGCCATCAAAGAATTATTTGAAATCTCAATATTTTTGCTCAATTGTCTGATTCATATATATTCACTGTAAAAACAAAGAAACTTCACCAACATGTTTGGTTAATTAAGTGGTAATAGTGCGGTGAAGCCATTTTCAATACCTTTAGTCAGTTCATCATCTACTTTACACAAACATAATGTTTTTTTTTTTGTTAATAATCTGACTAGTATGCTAGTCAGATTATTTTGATTTTATATTTATTATATTTAAATATAGATAAATTAAACTCTTTCATATGCATAATAATAAATAGTCTTAATTAGTCAGTATTCAAATCTTACAAAATATATTAATATTTATACACACAAAAAAATTGAAATTAGCTACAGTATTCATTGCTAAATTATTTATATCTAACTGAATTTTATCATAATCAATCAAATATGATGAATTTGATGTTGAATCTTGGTATATTTGGAATGTTTTTACCCTTTAAAATAAAATTATTTCATCAATATTGTTGTATAATTACATAAATCATGAAATTTATCTTAAATTTACTAGAATTTGAATTTGACACCTTTGGTTATGGAGAAAAGGATTATGTCCATCATACAACGATCCTTAATGGTTGATAGGACCTACTTTATCGAGACAACAAAACAAATTGAGATAATAACTGATAAAAAAATCAAATTTGAAAGATTTAACTATCTCTAAATCGCATAAGCTCCAATTATGGTTTTACTCAAATTACTTGTCTTATGGTGGCACAACATTTACTTTTTTGTTCATAATTTTCACTCATTCTTTGATCAAGTTCTACTCAAGTATGTTAGTTGTCTTAAAACTAGACATTATGATGAAGAAGATAACTTATTAACAATTTTTTTCACTAGACGCAATATGCACGTAAAAATATACTATATGTATGTAGCATGTGCTTACCATGGTCTAACTCAAAATTGTACTAGCTTAGTGATAGATTTATAGTCAAAGTCCTACATAATAATATATTTAAATTGTAAAATAATTATAGTATCCAATTCAAATTCGTTTGCTTTGGAAGAAAAATACCCACTCTACTTTAACATATTACTTATGAATGAGTACAAATTAAATAGTATGTGCAGCAGTCCAAATTAAATAGTAATTAATCAAAGGTTTCCTTGTTAAAAAGTGAAAGAACATTTTCCTCATCTTTCTTCATTCCATATGTCAATAATATATACAAGTAATACAATAAATATGTAGAGTGATCTTCTCCTTAATATCTTCCTATTTAATCACATATTTAATTCTAATAATATCTCCTATTTAATTCTAATAATATCCTACTTACAACATACCATAATAAGAAGATCTTTACATTAATACTATTATTAAGAATATTATTTTAACACTTCGCAGCTTGAAGTGGAGGCGCCAATCTCGAGATCGTCCCAAAATCTTCAAATAAAATCAGCGGAAGCCCTTTCGTGAAGATATCTGCGATTTGATGACGCGTTGGGACATGTAATACTCGCACCTGTCCGCGAGCTACTTTTTCACGGACAAAATGGATATCCAACTCAATATGTTTAGTGCGCTGATGATGTATTAGATTTCCAGAGAGATATATCGCACTAATGTTGTCACAGTAAACCATAGTAGGCTTCGGAATTGGGCAATGAAGCTCTAGTAAAAGAGTCTGAATCCAGCATGAGTCAGACACAACATTGGCAACAGACGGATTCGCCTTCAAAGACCGGAGCGAGCATCGTGGGTTGCCGTTTGGAAGACCATGAAATTAAATTATCACCGAGGAAGACACAATACCCAGATGTGGAGCGTTTGGTGTCCGGACAGCCTGTCCAGTCTGCATCTGTATAAGTGACAAGTTTGGAGATGCAAGATGGGTAAAGATGTAATCCATATTCCTGAGTGCCCTTAATGTAGCGTACAATGCGTTTGAGTGTCTACATATGTTCTTCCATCGGATTATGCATGAATAGACATACTTGTTGCACGGAATAGGTTATGTCTGGTCTGGTAAAAGTGAGATATTACAACGCGTCTGCTAGGCTGCGGTACAATGTTGGATCAGCAAAGGGTTTGCTAGAGATGACACTTAATTTGGACTTTGTGTCCACTGGTGTCGCTGAGGGTTTGCAAGAGGTCATTCCAGCCCGTTCCACGATCTTAGATGCATACTTCTTCTGGGAGAGAAAGAGCCTACTTGCATGTCTTGTCACATCAATTCCTAGAAAGAAGTGCAACGGACCAAGATCCTCCATAGCAAATTATGAACCAAGCTGAGACATGATATTTGTGAAGGGAGTCTGAAGAAGCTGTCAGAATAATATCATCCACATACAATAGAAGATAAGCCGTATGATTACCCTGATGATAGATAAAAAGAGAATTATCGGACCGGCTGTGTGAAAACCCCATTTGTGATACAAAATCTGCAAACCGCTGATACCAGGCCCTGCGTGCCTGTTTGGGACCATACAAAGACTTGTTTAACATACATACATGATTGAGATATTTTGGATCTATGTATCTCAATGGTTGATGCATGTAAACAGTCTCATTTAGGTGACAATGGAGAAACACATTTTTGACATCCAATCGCGGTGACCATCCTCCGAGAGAGACAAGTCGAGCAATGTTCGATAAGAGTGGTTTGACATCGGACTGAATGTCTCCCACAATCGATACCAACTCGTCGGCCTTCCCATCACCTACAAGACGGGCCTTATGCCGCTCAAAAGAACCATCTGATTTTTCTTTATGACTAAAAATCCACATAGACCGAATGATATTAGCATTAGATGGACGGGGTACTAAATCCCATGTCCTATTTTTAATAAGAGCTTGATATTCATCATCCATGGTCATTTTCCACCTGAGTCTTTCAGAGCGCATACGTGGTTACATGGTAAAGGTGATTTGGATACTGGGTGAAGCGGCGTATTTAGTGTTGGGTTTGACAATACCATGTTGACTACGGGTGACCGGACCTTGCTGTCGCCATGGACCGACGCCACCGCCAAAGGTGGTATTTGTAAAGTCGGGCTGGATCGTGGGCTGGGTCATTAGGGGCAAGTTTCTATTGGTTGGTGTCAGCATACGGGCTCGAATGTGGCCCATTCGATCGGGAGAGATCGTGACTGATGGGCGGATCGTGTATTAGTGTTCAAGACAGCTGGTCAGCGCCATTTGAAGGACACGGGTAATGAGTTTAAAGAATTTTGTCTATTTGCAGTGGCAGTGACCGAACTATGGGACAATGGTTGGATAAAAATTGGGTGTATCCCGGCATCCAAAACTCATACGTGGGAGATCGTGACTCATGGATTTTTCTAAACGGGAATTGAGTTTCATCAAAGATAACATGACGACTAATAAAAATCCTATTGGAGGATAGATCATAGCATTTGTATCCCTGATGATGGGATGGGTATCCCAAAAAAATGCATGGATTAGATCTTGGTTGTAATTTATGGATGGTGGTGGATGTGAATAATGGATAACACAAGCAACCAAAGACCCAAAGATGAGAGTATGTCGGTTCTCGAAGGTACAGTAATTGAAGGGGTGTTTGGTGTGATGTATGTTTGTTTGGTAGCATATTCAACAAATAAGTAGTCATCTGAAGTGCATGATGCCAAAAGTTAGGGGGAAGTGAGGCATGAGCAAGGGATGTCCTGACAATATTATTTATGGTTCGTATTTTGCGTTCTGCCTGTCCATTTTGTGAAGATGTGTGGGGGCATGAGAAACGAAAATTCAAACCATTTGTTTTGCAAAAATCCCAAAATTGTCTATTATCAAACTCCCGCCCGTTATCACATTGGATGTTTTTGATATCCCGTTCAAATTGTTTTTGGATGAAAGCTCTAAAACTAAGGAATGTAGAAAACACTTGAGATTTTTTCGATATGGGAAATGTCCACAAGAATTTAGAGTAATCATCTAAAACAAGCAAATAATATCTATGTCCCGAAGAGCTCAAAACAGGGGATGTCCAAATATCACAATGTATAGTATCAAATGGCAAAAAAGTGCAATTAGAAGAAGACTCAAATAGTAGTTGAATATGCTTACCCAAAGGACAAGATTGACACTTATTAAGAGTTCGTGTACATGAAATTGAATTATTGCGTTTGAGAGAGTTTAAAATAGACTCTCCCGGATGTCCCAATAGTTCATGCCATAAATTGGAATTAACAACAACAAAATTAAAGTGTTTCTTGTCTGGTTGTAGTAGTGAAGTAACTGGATAAAGTTCTCCCTGGCTATCACATCTCATTAGCTGTGCCCATGTCTGAAAATCACACACAGTAAAACCAAAAGGATCAAAAACTACGGTAACCCAGTTATCTGAAGTAAACTTTCGAACGGAGATTAGGTTTTTGATTAATTGTGGTGCATGAATAACATTTTTCAAGGCTAATGGTGGATTTGGTTTGGACAATTTAGTAGAACCATATCCTTTTATTGGAATGGAATGACCATTTCCGACAGTTATACCATTTGATTTGCTCAAATTAAAATAGGACGTAAGATATACTATCCCCAGATGTGTGACGAATGAATAAAGAGGTATCACAGGCACTGCCACGGAATCCCTTTAGAGCACAATATAGTGCTGAAACAAGTGAAAAAAGCTCTGGGAGCTTGCTTCAGTCCATAAAGAAAAGAGCTTTGTGAAGTCGGTAGACATATCCTGGATGAGCGGTATCCAGAAAACCAGGAGGTTGAGACATATAGACCTCCTCCTCAAGAGTTCCGTGTAAAAAGGCATTACAGACCTCCAGTTGCTTCGCTCCTTTCCCTGCGGTCAAGTTGCTTCGCTCCGATAACTCCAATAATCCAATTGTTGAACCAATTGGGACCTGTAATAATTTTTAGCAGAAAAAAAAGAAGTATTTTCTAAAACATTTTCACCCAAGAAAAATGACTCGTTTACAAAACCATTGCTCTTATAAAAAAGCCCTATTCCACCAAGGAAAGGAGTGTTGTTGGCAACGAGACTTACAGGAGTGGAAAGAAACTCGAGCACTTACTTCAAGGGATGGTGCGTCCGATACATGATTGGTTAATGACGATTCTCAACAGCATCTGTAAGATCTCGAGGCTTACAGATTGTACAACCAAAAATGTGGCTGAATTCTGGGCCATCTACCGTGGCCTTATGTTGGCATGGGATTTGGGTTACAAGCAGGTCATTTATCATCAAACAAAAGACTACCATACACGCCGCCGGCAAGACGCCCAAGAGAGAGACCCAAGTCCTAGTAGCCCTGCCAAATGGTGATTCTGGTAGTGAAAGAAAGCCCATACCTAACTCGCTATGCTTGGCGCGGTCCCGTGCTACGCTATTTGATCGAGATTCGAAATACCCTTCCTCGCCGCCACCTTCCTTCAGAGGTAGCCCGATTGGAATCTTGTACACTTTCCTTATCTTTCTTTTATTGATCCAGCCTCTACTTAATCCGATCGATTGCGTAAAGCCCGCGGTAGCAACGCCTGAGGCCCAAAGATAGATGATGTCCCGCCCATGTTACTGCCCCCAGCCTCACTGTTGGGCTTGTTTAAATTCGGCCCAGCAGTGGGCTGGACAAATCCAGCAAAGGCCTGTGAAGGAGACACAGTGGGCGAAAATGTGGAATTGGACCTGGCCCAGTTGGTTGTAGGGTAAGGACAAGGGGGTCCAGCCCAATTCCATTGTGGCCAGGCCCACTGTGGTTGCTGTCGGTAGTGTCCACCACTGCCACTCCTGCCGCCAGCGCTGCCGCCATACCCGCCGCTGCCACGGCCGCCGGAACCACCGCCGCCGCCGGAACCACCGTCGGAACTCCCGCCACCGCCGGAATTCCGATTGTTCCAGTTTCTGTTGCGGTTTCCACCTTTTTTATTCTCATGTCGTCCTTTTTTACCCCGGTTATTTCCATCATTGGTGACCATGTACGCCGATTCGGTTGTGTTAGCAACCTTTTTAGAGAAGCCTTGTTCTTCTAGGATTAACATAGATCTTGCTTTGTAGAATAATGGAAGCGGGTTACTTTGACGGATAATGGTGGCAACTCCGCTATATGCCTCTGTCAATCTGGCAACAAATTGTAGAACCAAACGGTTGTCGGAGACGGGGGAACCAACATTTTTTAATTGATCTACCAACACTTTGAGGCGTTGATAATAAGCGGAGGCATTAGGAAAATCCTCCATACAACACCGGAGAACTATTGTTCCAAAGCAACTGCACGGGAGCTTTGATTATCATAAAAAATGTCCCGTAATCGATTCCAAATATCAATTGCTTTAGAATCTGTTTCCATGATCGTGTGCAACAAATAAGTGGAAATTGTTGAATATATCCAACCAAGAACAGTGGCATCTAGGACATCCCACAATTCTTTGTCTTCATCCGATGTCAAACCTTTTTCTTTGTCTTTTTCCGGGGAAATGATGTGGTGAAGAACCCGGTGAGAACGACAACATATTTTGAAAAGTTCCGCCCAAGAAGCATAATACACATTCTCCATTTGTAAAGTTATGGGGACATGAGTTTTGATATTAGATACTGTGAGAGCGGGGTGATAAAATGATTTGTATTCAGACATGTTGATGATAGTTTGATAGATGATCAATGGAAAAACACAATGGAAAAAAAAACCAAGAGGATTTCGGCTAGGAGGAGGAGCCGAAAAAGAAAAAAAAATTGTTTTGAAAAGAAATTTTTGGTATTTAAGAAGATGGATCTTTTTCCTTAAGCTTTGATACCATGAAAGAACATTTTCCTCATCTTTCTTCATTCCATATGACAAGAATATATACAAGTAATACAATAAATATGTAGAGTGATCTTCTCCTTAATTTCTTCCTATTTAATCACCTATTCAATTCTAATAATATCATACTTACAACATACCATAATAAGAAGATCTTTACATTAATACTATTATTAAGAATATTATTTTAACAAAAAGGTCAAGTCTTAAATAAAAATATAATTATAGTTGATTGTAAAATCCTAATTATTGAAAAAAGTTCTGAGATTACGATTCTGTCTAGTGCCAAACAATATTTATACTTAAATAATATAATCTTAAAGGATAAAACGTCGGTCAACATTTAAGAAATATTTTTGTCGATGTTAAAACGATAAATGGTGAACGACTAATTATAACCTAGAGATATTGATTGACTTTTTATAACCTTCGAAAATTAAATTGTATCATAAAAAATTTCCTCTTATTTTTGAAATTGTACTCCCTCTGTCCCAATTTATACGAGGGTTGACCGATTTGAAAAGTCAAATAACTTTTTTTTTTACTCAAATTCAAACATAAATTTTTCGAGTATTTTATAATAAAATTTACTTTTTTTTGAAAACTACTTAAAGTATTATAAGTATACATAATTAATAATTCATAATATATGAAAAGAGTTGGAGAAAGCCGTAATCAAAGAAAGAGTAGTTTGACTCCCCAAACTGGTAACCCTCGTATAGAAAAAGATCATTTAAATTAGTATCTAAAATAAATCATCAATATTTAAATAGATTCCCTTTTGTAATAGCATACTTCAACTTTAATGGATTTCATGTCATATAGTCGCTATCAAATTAAATACACTCACCACTTAACGGTACCAAGCAGGGCTTACTTCCAGTATCAGTAATCTCTTTAAGTGCCATATTATAGCATTTAGCGTGTTAATTTAGAGGTATATTTTCTTAGCATATAGTTAACAATTAACCAATTGCACCGTTAACTAGAAATGTGAAGTCTTACTTTACCGAACTACAAAGAACAAATTTATACGTACAAGGAATGTCCTACATTGAAATTATCAAAACCTTATTAATTACTTGCACTTGTTCATGCACATATATATACATGCACTATATATAAAACATAAACCCTAGAAGAATTTCAAGTAAAGCTTCCCAATGGCTTATTCTACCAATTCTAAAACCCTTCATTATTCCTCATGGAAATTCATGTACTTGATTATTTTGCTATCTCTTGTTCTTGACTTTGGTGCTACAGAGGGATCAAGGGCAACGACAACGATGAAGAATTCGAAACAGGAAGCTTCTAAAATATTCTCAGAACCTTCAACAAACTATGGTGAGAAGAAAGAGTTTATAAAAAGTAATTGGTTAAGTATGCTACCAAAAAGGGATCCTATTCCTCCTTCTGCACCATAAAAAAGGCACAATCATTATACGGAACCTTATCCTTAAAAGTGAAATGCATTACAAGAACCATATTATTATATTGTGATTTGGATGATATTTTATATGATAATATTAATAATTATGGATTGATTGAAGAGCCTATGTGATTTATAGTCATTGAACAAATTAGGAAGCTCAGATACTTGCATTTGTGTTGAGTTTACATGCATATGAGCTTCAAATTAATATGAAAAAACAACACTGTTTAGTAGTTTGTTTCCCCTCTATTTTTTTTCAAATGTAATAGATATTCCGCCTCATTAGTATTTGGATTTTTGCTATAAAATGCCAAACAGATCTACTATTTAAAGTTTCCAAGGAAATTACAGAGTTAAATAGTAAATCAAAGGGATATTGAGTAGTAGGATTGGCAATAGGGGGAAGGTTAAGCTTCGCCCTGTCCTGTCTCGTTTAGCATCTTTTAAAAAGTTTTCCTGTCCCACCTTGCCCCGTTTATGTTATCTTTCATTTCTCCTCTTTAATTTATTTTTCACTTTGCATCATGGATTTTTTAAACTTCTTTTGATTATTTTTTAAAAATTGGATGAACAATGAATTCCTGAAATTGGATCTTTTTTCTTTTCGTTAGGATTTCAAAATATAACTAGTAATCAATTCCTGCAAAGATTATTGTGAAAAAAAAAAGTTATCTTGATAGTAATGTTGCACTAGTATTTGTGAACTGCAAAGATTGACTTTCACAAGTTCTTTAGTAAAGTTCCAACTAGTTTTAAAAAGTCTGAATGAATCATATTTTCCAATTAAAACCTGTGAACAAGAATCAACCTTTTTTTTAAATTATTTTCCGTTGCCTGGATCTTCAATAACCAGTTGCCATAAAGTACAGAGAAGATGATAGTGAATCTTCACAAGAAGAAATGGACTGATGGTGTCATATTCAGCTTAGTATATAAATACAATTGTGAAAGAAATAATCTGTTGATTATTCTCATTAATGAAAGGGGTATATATACAAGTTACGTATAGAAAAATCTTTTTCCTATTCTACATTTAAAATTATATTTTATTTGGAGACTAACTATACAATTATAGTAATAGTGCAAGACTAATTATGTTAAGTGTATAAGACTAATTAATACAAAATATTTATCAAAAATACTTATGTAAATACGAGACCAACACGTGATATACTTTTATGGTATATCATGTGTATATTGACTGTATCTCTAACACACCTCAATCATAGCGGACGATCTTCGAACGCTGAGACTATCCCTAAATCTTCAAAGAGGACTGAGGGAAGACTCTTTGTAAAGATGTCTGCAACTTGATACCTGGACGGGACATGGCAGACACGTACTTGTCCTCGGGCTACCTTTTCTCGAACAAAGTGAATGTCCATCTCTATATGTTTAGTGCGCTTGTGCTGAACTGGATAACCAGAAAGGTAGATGACAATAACATTATCACAATACACTAAGGTACCTTTCTGAATAGGATAATGAAGCTCTAAAAGAAGATTACGTAACCAACATGACTCAGAGACCACATTGGCTACCCCTCGATACTCGGCCTCTGCACTCGAACGGGATAGCGTTGATTGACACTTTACAGACCATGAGACCAAGTTGTTACCAAGAAACATACAATAGCCAGACGTAGACCGTCTAGTGTCCGTACAGTCACTCCAATCAGCATCTGTATATGAGACAAGTGTAGACGTCGACGAAGGATACAAATGCAAGCTATAATCAAGTGTCCCCTGGATGTACCTAAGAATGCGTTTGAGCGCATTCATGTGCTTAATCCTGTGATCATGCATAAACAAACACACCTGCTGCATGGAATATGTAATATCAGGGGAGTCAGCCGCAACACCCAACTTGGATTTCGTATCAACTGGAGTGGAAGTGGACTTACAGGATGACATCTCAGCCCTCTTAATGATTTCATCTGCATACTTTCTTTGTGATAAGAATAATCCACCTGTGTGACGAGTGACAGCAATCTCCAAAAAATAACTCAAGGGTCCCAAGTCTTTCATAGCAAACTCAGAACTGAGCATTGTCATGATAGAATGACGTAATGCATTAGATAAAGCAGTCAAGATAATATCATCCACATACAAGAGTATATAAGCCAATGATGAACCACGACGATATATGAATAACGAATTATCAGACATACTGTGAGATAACCCAATAGTCGACACAAAGTCTGCAAACCTCTTATACCATGTCTGCGGGGACTGCATAAGCCCATTTAAGGATTTTTTCAACAAACAGACATGATGTGGATATTCGGGTTCCCTAAACCCTAAGGGTTGATGCATATAAACTGTCTCCTTGAGATCGTCATGTAAGAAAACATTTTTCACATCCAACTGATGAATGACTATGCTTTCGATAGAGCCAAGCTGAGCACTGTGCGGATGGTAGCTAACTTGACCACCGGACTAAATGTCTCACCACAATCAAGACCAACCTACTAAGTCTTACCATCACCTACAAGACGAACCTTATGCCTCGCAAACGAACCGTCAGAATTATCCTTATGAGCAAAAATCCATATAGACCGAATAATATTAACACCAGATAGACGGGGTACCAACTCCCATATCTTATTATCAATAAGAACATTATATTCATCGGTCATGACAATCTTTCAATTTGGGTCATTTAAAGCAGACACATGATTATGGGGTAAGAGTGATTTAAGAACATTAGAATTTAAATTTAAATTTTTTTGGTTTAAAAATACCCTATTGGCCTCGGGTGACTGGTCCATGACTCGGGGCTGAATTTTGGGAATTTCGGGATACGTGACGGCCGATAAAGCAATGGGTCTGGCCGCCCATCTCGAAATTATCGACGCAATGGACCAGTTCGATGTATGGGTGGGTGACCCAAACCCGAAAGTTGGCGATGGCGGAACTAGGGCGATGGCGTGGACAGTGAGCGATGGGCATTGGAGAATTTTGGATGCGGGATATTTCCGAAAAATGGTGAATAATATATGGGGATATACCATCATCCAAAAAATTATACGAACTAAGCACATGACTATCTACCTTAGCAAACGGAAATTGAGACTCATCAAATATTACATGACGACTAATAATGATTTGTTTACATGATAAATCATAACATTTATAACCACGGTGATTTGACGGATAACCCAAAAATACACAAGGGGTAGAACAGGCCTGAAGTTTGTTAATTGTTGTGGACGAAAAAAGTGGATAACATAAGCACTCAAAGACCCTAAGATGTGAATACGAATGAGTCTTATTATATAAAATTTGAAGAGGGGAGGAGTATGTCAAAACTTTGGAAGGAAAAATGTTAAGAATATTTGTAGTCATTTGTAGAGCATGATACCAAAACGACAGGGGTACAGAAGCATGAATTAATAAAGTTCGGACAATATTATTAATGATACGAATTTTGCGTTCGGCTTTCTCATTTTGTGAAGACGTATGAGGACAAGAAAACCGAAAATTGATCACATTATTAGGACAAAATTCCCGAAACACCCCATTGTCATATTCTTTACCATTATCACATTGGATATCTTTTATCTCTCGGTCGAATTGAGTTCGAATAACGCTCTAAATTTTAGAAAGATGGAAAAACTTGAGATTTTTTCGCTATTAGAAACGTCCATAAAAACTTAGAATAATCATTGAAAAATAGAACGTAATACCGATGACCCAAAGGACTAAGAACAGGAGACGTTCATAAATTACTATGAATAATATCAAATGCCATTAAAGTATGAGAATTATAGTCTACAAATGGCAACTTAACAATTTTTCCTAAAGAACAAGATTGACAATTTGGAGTATTACGTGTACCCTTACAAGAAATAAGATTGTTTTTATCTAAGATAGACAAAATAGATGATCCCGAATGACCTAGATGAGCATGCCACAAGGAAGGAGCAAGTGCTGCAAAAGTTGAGGGCATGGCTTGACTCGAGAAACCGAGACTTGGTGTTGGATAAAGATCGCCCCTACTATCACACCTCATGAGAGGGCTCCCCGTCTTGAAATTCTTTACAGAAAACTCAAACGGATCAAAATCAATAGAAACCCAATTATCAGTTGTGAATTTACGAACATACACCAAATTTTTAATTCATTTTGGGGCATGAAGGGTATTTTTTCATATAAGTGGTGGATGGAGAGGAGACAAAGTTTTATGACCATAACCCTTAATTGGAATTGAATTACCATTACCAACAATTATACCATGATTACTGCTCAAATTGGAATAAGACGAGAGAGTACCTTGATCGGATGTCATGTGGGTAGTTGCACCGGTGTCAATGTACCAATTTGGGTCAGGTTGATTTAAATCGAGTGTGTGCATTATGACTTCAATGTCGGTTTGTGTGGGTCCCGCTGCATGATGGTCTTGAGGGAGCCGAGGCCCAAGTACTCGGATTTGCCGACCCATGTTCGTCTAAAACCGAGATAGGACCCAAGAAACGGGCTTTTCTGCGGGCACTGGGCGAAATCGGCCCGGTTCGGGTAATAAATCGGCCATTGGCCGGGCAAAAATGGGGCCCTACGGCTGCTAGTGGTCATTATCGATCCGGATACACCCGAAAACCACCCGAAAACCGGACCGACATATCCGGAATGATACTCGGACTGAAAAATTAACGGTCTGAATACGAGTACTAGACATAAGGATCCGGATCGATAAGGATCCGGTCCGACAACCTGGTCTAATTATCCGATAACTTATATGTTATCAGTCCCGGTCGATCCCCGGTAACTATCTTATCAATCCTTGGAATATTACTATTATATATTGCTTTAAGTTTGTTAATATGTATTATGTAAAGCAGTAAAGACAGTAAAACATGGATTTTTATAAAAAAATTATAAGTAAAGCAGGGATTTTAGTATTTTGGACCGGTTTTGGACCAAAAATAGTATCCAGAACCGGATCGGTAACCTTATCGGTCCGATCCCGGATCTCTTTTCAAGACTAAATTCTTATCGGTCCGGTTCCGGTATGTCGATACTCGGACCGGACCAGACCTAGCCAATGCTTAAGGGCCACGGCCCACGTAGTTCTTCTTCTTGGTATCACGAGGGCACCACCGCCACTATTCGGTTGCCACCTATGTTGCCGCCGCGATTCTTGCCATTATTTTTCTGATTTTGACCCTTTTTACCACCACCGTTGTTGCGATTTTGGCTCGAGTTGGTGGAACTGGAAGAAGGAAAATTAGACTCAGTCATCATGGCGACGGGCGGTAGTTGCATTTTTAGTCAAACTCGCTTCTTCCAACGTGAGCATGGAGCAGGCTTGATAGAATTTCGAAAGAGGGTTACTTTGACGAAGGATCGAAGCAACACCGTTATAGGCCTCGAACAGGCCTGCAACCATCTGTAGTACGAGACAACTATTAGTAATAAAAGCACCTACGTTGCGAAGTTGATCCGCCAAGTCCTTGAGTCGTTTACAATAAGATGAAACGTTTGAAAAATTCTCCATAGCATCTTGAGAAAATTTATGTTCAATGGTGACAATGCGGGAATGACTGTTATCCTGGAAGATGTCACACAATCGATTCCAAACAGCCATAGCACTGGAGTTGGGTTGCATAATCGTCTGTAAGAGGACAAGGGAGATAGTGGCATAAATTCATTGGAGAACTTTTGCATCAAGCATGACCCATAATTTTGGATCGTCCTCTTTGGTGGGCACAACCTCCGTATTACCCTCCGTATTAGTAGTCGGAAGGATGATGTGGTGAAAAACTTGATACGCCATTGCATGAATTTTGAATAATTCTGCCCACGTCCATATTGAACGTTTTCTCGGTCGAATAGGAAGAACGCTCTTGATGTTAGAAACCGTTAGAGCCAGATGAAATATGTTCTTATTAGACATAGTGAATAGAACACAGAATTTTGGAGAAGGGAATTTGTGAGGGAGAAGGTCTCGGGTTTTGTGAGGAAGAAAGAATATCTGAGACTGGTTTCGGTTGGGACACGGAAACTGAGGGAAATATTACGGAAGTAAGTAAGGAGAAGAACCTAGACTTATGATACCATGAAAGAAATAATTCCTTGATTATTCTCATTAATGAAAGGGGTATATATACAAGTTACAATTAGGAAAATCTTTTTCATATTATATTTGAAGACTAACTATACAATTATGATAATAGTACAAGATTAATTATGTTAAGTGTACAAGACTAATTAATACAAAATATTTACCAAAATACTTATGTAAAACCGAGACCAACACGTGATATACTTTTATGGTATATCACGTGTATATTGAGTGTATCTCTCACAAAAAGAGAAATAAAGCCATCATCAAAAACTGGAAACAAATATCATTGTATTAGAAAATACACATGTCCATCTTATGATAAACGAACCGAACTGCATAAAAATAGCTAGACAAACTATGATCAAAACTACACAAAAGTTGTCCAAATTTCAACAACCAAACAATGCAAAAATCAAAAATTAAAAAATTATATTTTCATTAATCTCCTTCAAAATTTTATTCAATTTGTCTCCTTTTTATTCAATTTGATAAAATAATGAATGATTCTTATTATCAATAGCCTTTAATTTTTTTTATTCCTCTTTCAAAGAAATAATCCCTTAATTATTGTTATTAATGAATAGGGTATATATACAAGTTACATATAGGAAAATCTTTTTCTATTATACATCTAAATCTCTATTCTATTTTGATACTAAATATACAATTATGGAAAGACTACAAGACTAATTCTACTATAATACATAATTGTACATATTATATTTAACACACCCCGCAGTCATAGCGGGCGGTCTTCGTACGCTGAGACTGTCTTTGAAATATTCAAAAAGGACCGAGGGAAGACCCTTTGTAAAGATGTATGCAATTTGATATCTGAAAGGGACATGACCGGCGCGTACTTGTCCACGAGCTACTTTCTCTCGAACAAAATGAATGTCCATCTCAATATGTTTAGTGCACTGGTGCTGAACTGGATTCCCAAAAAGGTAGATGACACAAACATTATCACAATAAACCAATGTAGCTTTCTCAATAGGACAATGAAGTTCTAATAGAAGATTACGTAACCAACATGACTCGGAGACCACATTGGCTACCCCTCGATACTCAACTTCTACACTAGAACGGGATAACGTTGACTGACGTTTTGCAGACCATGAGACCAAGTTATTCCCAAGAAATATACAATAGCCAGACGTAGACCATCTGGTGTCAGGACAACCACCCGAATCAGCATCTGTATATGAGACAAGTGTAGACGTCGACGAAGGATATAAATGCAGGTCATAATCAAGCGTCCCCTGGATGTATCTAATAATGTGTTTGAGCGCATTCATGTGCTCAATCCTGTGATAATAAACAAACACACATGTTGTACGACATATGTACTATCTGGTCGCGTGAACGTAAGATACTGAAGGGCCCTCCAAGACTGCGATAGCGGGTCGGATCCTCATTTGGGAGCTAACTACAACACCCAACTTGGATTTAGTATCAACTGGAGTGGAAGTGGACTTACAGGATGACATTCAAGCCATCTCAATGATCTCAGCAGCATACTTCCTCTGTGATAAGAATAATCCACCTACATGACGAGTGACAACAATCCTAAAAAATAACTCAAGGGTCCCAAGTCCTTAATAGAAAACTCAGAACTGAGCATAGTCATGATAGACTGACGTAATGCATCAGATGAAGCATTAAAGATAATATCATCCAAATATAAGAGTATATAAGCCAATGACGAATCACGACGATATATGAATAACGAATTATCAGACCTGTTGTGAAAGAAACCAATAGTCGACACAAAATATGTAAACCTTTTATACCAAGTCATCGGGGACTGCTTAAGCCCATATAAGGACTTCTTCAATAAACAGACATGATGAGGATAGTTGAGATCCCAAAGGATGATTCATATAGACTGTCTCTTTGAGATCACCATGTAAGAAAGCATTCATCACATCTAGCTGAAGAATTGGCCATGATTTCAAAATAGCCAAGCTGAGCACAGTGTGAATGGTAGCCGATTTGACCACCGGGCTAAATGTCTCACCACAATTTACACTAACATGCTGAGTCTTACCATCACCTACAAGACGAGCCTTATGCCTCGCAAAAGAACCGTCAGAATTGTCTTTGAGAGCAAAAATCCACATAGACCGAATAATATTAATACCATATGGACGAGACACTAACTCCCACGTCTTATTATCAATGAGATAATTATATTCATCGGTCATAGCAATTTTCTAATTCGGGTCATTCAAAGCAGACACAATATTACGGGGTAGTGGCGATTTAAGAACATTAGAATTTAAATTAAAATGTCTTTTTGGTTTAAAAATACTCTGTTGACTTCGGGTGAGTGGACCATGGCTCGGGGGCAGAATTGGGTGAATTTTGGGAATTTCTGAGACACGGGACGTGCTGGCCCAGAACTGGACACGGTACTTGCTGTAGTTGGGCCAGAAAAGCCACTGAAAATTGAGGAATTAACTGGGCTAGAAGTGGGCTGGGAAGAGGGCCCAGTTGCTGAACCCAGGGACAACGGTAAAGTAGGACCATCGGGCAGTGGGCCCACTGATAGATTCGGGGTGCGGAAAGTATCTGATAAATGGTAAATAATATACGGGGATATATCATCATCCAAAAAATTATATGAACTAGGCACGGGACTATAGACCTTAGCAAACGGGAATTGAGATTCATAAAAAATAACATGACGATTAATGATGATTTTATTAGATGATAAATCAAAACATTTGTAACCACAATGACTTGACGGATAACCCAAAAACACACAACGGGTAGAACGAGCCTGAATTTTGTTAAATGTGGTGGACATGAAAAGTGGATAACACAAGCACCCAAAGACCCTAAGATGTGAATACGAATGAGTCTTATTATATAAAATTTGAAGAGAGGACGAATATGTAGGACCTATTGAAGGAAGAATATTAAGAATATTTGTAGCCATTTGTAGAGAATAATGCCAAAAAATGGGGGTACAAAAGCATGGATCAATAAAGTGCGGATAATGTTATTAATGGTACGAATTTTACTTTCGACTTTCCTGTGAAGATGTACGAGGACAAGAAAAATGAAAATTGATCCCATTTTTTGCACAAAACTCTCGAAACTCCCCATTGTCATATTCTTTTCCATTATCACATTGAATATTTTTTATTTTCCGTTCGAATTCAGTTCTAATGAATGCTCGAAATTTCAAAAAGATGGAAAAGACTTGAGATTTTTTCGCTATCGGAAAAGTCCATAAAAATATAGAATAATCATAAAAAAATAGAACATAATACCGATAACCCATAGAACTAAGAACATGAGACGTCCATAAACCACTGTGAATAATATCAAATGACATTAAAGTATAAGATTTGGAGTCTACAAATGGCAACTTAACAATTTTTCCTAAGGAACAAGATTGTCAATTTGGAGTACTACGCGTACCCTTACAAGATATAAGTTTATTTTTATCTAATACAGAAAAAATAGACGATCCCGGATGACCTAGACGAGCATGCCACAAGGAAGGAGCAAGGGCTGCAAAAGTTGAAGACATGACTTGACGCGAGAAACCGAGACTTAGTGTGATTGGATAAAGATCCCTCCGACTATCACACCTCATGAGAGGACTCCCATCTTGAAATCCTTTACAGAAAATCCAAAAGGATCAAAATTAATAGAAACCAAATTATCAATTGTGAATTTATGGACAGACACCAAATTTTTAATCAATTTTGGGGCATGAAGGGTATTTTTCAAGACAAGTGGTGGATGGGGGGAGACATTTTTATGACCATAACTCTGAATATTACTGCTCAAATTGGCATAAGACGAGAGAGTACATTGATCGGAGGTCATATATGTAGTGACACCGGTGTCCATGTACCAATTCGGGTCGGGTTGAGTCAATCAAAGTGTATGCATCGCGACTTCAATGTCAGTTTGTATGGGTCCTACTGCTGAGAATGCTTGTGCGGGCCTGGGCTAGAGAATTCTACCCTGCTGCCCCGACCCGATCTTTGTACCAAAACTCTCGGGCTTGGAAGGCTGTTGGGTGACGTTGGTGCGAAAGAGACGATCCACCCATCGCGCCGTGGCCGACTAGAAAATATGGGTTGTTGGGCCCCAGCCCCACTGCCATGGGGCCCATTATTTCTGGGGCCAGTGGGTCTGGAGCCCACTGTCGTGTGATGGACCCCACTGTTTTGGCTACCATTCCCATTGCCGCCGCGTTTGCCCCCGCAATTTTTCTCATTGTTTTTATGATTATTTTTGCCACCACCGTGGGTACGATTTTGGCCTGAACGATTATCGAAACTTGGAGAATTTGTGGAGGACGTCATCATGACAACGGGGCTAGTACCAGTAGCCGTTTTCTTAGCCAAACCGGCTTCTTCTAACGTAAGCATGGAGAGGGCTTGATAGAATTTCGGAAGAGGGTTACTTTGATGAAGAATCGAAGCAACACCGTTGTAGGTCTCGGACAGGCCTGCAACCATATGTGGAATGAGACGACTATTGCTAACAAGAGCACCCACATTGCGAAGTTGATCTGCCAAATCCTTGAGTCGTTTGCAATAAGAGAAAACATTCAAAAAATTCTCCATAGCGACTTGAGAAAATTCCTGTTCAAGGGTGACAATGCGGGAATGACTGTTATCCTGGAATATATCACACAATCTATTCCAAGCCTCCATAGCGGAAGAGTTAGGTTTCATAATTGTCTGTAAGAGGTCCAGGGAGATAGTTGCATAAATCCACTGGAGAACTTTTGCGTCAAGAGTGACCCATAATTTTGGATCATCCTCTTTGGTGGGCACCCTCTCCGTATTAGGATCCGAAGGAACCTCCGTATTAGAATCCGGGTAGATTATGTGGTGACGAACTTGATGTGTCATCGCATGAATTTTGAACAACTCCGCCCACATCTCATATTGTACGTTTCTAGGTCAAGAACAATAGGAAGAACACTCTTGATGTTAGAAACCATTAGGACAGGGTGAGACATGTTCTTATCAGTCATAGTGAAGAGAACAAAATTTGGACAAGAAAATTTTAGGGGGGGGGGGAGGGTC
Organism: Przewalskia tangutica; assembly: GCA_029844215.1. Taxonomy (NCBI): domain Eukaryota; kingdom Viridiplantae; phylum Streptophyta; class Magnoliopsida; order Solanales; family Solanaceae; genus Przewalskia; species Przewalskia tangutica. The sequence continues at coordinate 84,147,900 of CM056735.1, read as the reverse complement.
TCGGGTATGAAGAAACCGAGAGGGGGGTAGGGATTTGCACAGAAATCAAGAGAAGGAAAAATTTTGAGGAAGCAAGGAGAAAAACCTAGACTTTTGATACCATAAAAGAAATAATCTCTTGATTATTCTTATTAATGAATGGGGTATATATACAAGTTATATATAGGAAAATTATTTTCCTACTATACATCTAAATATCTATTCTATTTGGATACTAAACATACAATTATGGAAATCCTACAAGACTAATTTTACTATAATACAAAATTGTACATATTATATTTAACACTCTTAAAGATTTTGAACATTGGCAGCTAAAAATAATGTGGAAATCAGCATTTATCTTCCTATAAATATGAACTTATGTGTTCATTTTTTTGTGAAACGAAAGCTTTATTGATCACCCAACAAACTGTAGGTTTTTGTCGGGTTCGTCCACGCATCAGAATTTAAAAATTTATGTTTCAAATCCGATGATGGTCAAACTGTAGGATGATTATACAATGTAAATAACACAAAGCAATAATGTAATACTTCGATCGAAGACCTACATTGTAGATAGCAATCCGAATCTTGAGTGGGCCAGGCCCAGAAACCAAAATAGAGTGGGTCATTTCGGACCCACTGTATGTGTGGCGCCGTGGCGCTGAGTAAGTGGCGCCATGGCGCTGAGTAAGTGGCGCCGTGGCGCTGTGACACCGCGGTCCTGACTCACTCGTGCCGTGGCCCTGCTCCATTTTTGCTTCGTTTATATTTTATTCTAATGTCTCGATACTGAACATTCATATACTCTCTGATTACATCCTTGAATCGACGAAACAATTGACTTAGTGTTACCCTTCAGGCCTTTACATATTGACACTAATAACATTAGGGTCTACACTAACTCTAGATCGCGCTGTAAGCTAACTCAATATGTAAAGTTTAGCTACACGAAACATGTGAACTGAACCTCTATGTGAGAAGATAAAATCATTTCATTCATGACACACTCAACCAAGCTTAGGATCTGTCAAATGTCTATCTAAATGACTTGATCATTATAACTCATCTATATTAGTTGACAACAAGACCATATCAAAGACATTTCCATTGCGTTGACTAATGACTTAGTCAACCTAATATCTTATGAGAATCTGAGTGTTCTCTCGAATATACATTCAAAGAATAAATCCTAATCTTGGTTCGACTATCACCTTTAATTAACTTTGTAACGTACCCAAAATAAGCCGCGTCTCAACCTATAAGACATTTGAGCTTAGGACATGATCAAAGTACATTACTCCGTAAATAAAGTGATATCAACCTCAATTCTAAGGACTTTTATCTCCCACACACTGATGACATTATAGACATATAATAAAACAGTACATCAGTAGGGTATACCAATACTTCAACAAGTATCCATGTGTCCATCACGAGTTGTCATAACTCGTAGCAAGTGAGATATACTACATCCCCTAAGGATATTATGCATACCACATGTCGACGTATCACATATCATCGATATCTCAATCTCGATGATCATTAGTCGAGGTAATTTAAGAGTTACATTATAACATTAATTCTCACATCATTAATAAACACATAAACTCCAGGGATGCATTTATAGAATAATATAAACAATCAACTAATAATTCAATAAATGCAAATGCCATAATATTAATCATCATTAATATAAATATGAATATGTATAAAGTACATTTTTTCCTAATACATATTGTCTCTAGGATATACATATACTTTCAATCTCCCACTTGGCCTAGAGCCAATCACCAACATATCTAATACCCATGTTCTCAAAATGACCATTATGTTTCACCAAACTTAATGGTTTAGTAAACGGGTCTGCTAGATTATTGTCTATGGGAATATAATCTATCATAATATCTTCAGCTCCACCATCTCTTGGAGAATGTGGTACTTCCTCGGTACATGTTTGTTTCTGTTTGTTGATCTTGGTTCCTTTTCCTGTGCAATTGCACCAGTGTTGTCACAATAAATAGTTATTGGACAACTAGCACTCAGAACAACCCCTGGTTCCTTCAGGAACTCAGAAATTACGATAACTTCTTTAGCAGCTTCTGATCCAGCAATGTACTCCGCTTCAGTAGTCGAATCAGCAGTTGTATCTTGTTTGGAACTCTTCCAGCTCACTGCTCCTCCATTGAAAATGAACGTGTAACCAGACTGAGATTTGAAATCATCAACATCTGTCTGGAAACTAGCATCAGTATACCCAGTGTCAACTAGCTTATCATCTCCACCATAGACTAAGAAGTAATCTTTAGTACGTCTGAGATACTTAAGAATACTCTTGACTGCCTTCCAGTGTTCCTCACCAGGATTCTGCGAAAACTTGCAAGTCATACTAAGTGCAAAGGCCACATCTGGCCTAGTATAGGTCATGACATACATGATCGATCCTATAGCCGAAGCATAGGGGATCCTCTTCATGTGGTCAAGTTCTACAGCACTAGAAGGGCAGCCCTTCTTAGATAACTTGATGTCTTGGCCCATTGGAAGACCGTCTTTCTTGGAATTCTTTATTGAAAAGCGTCTAAGCATTTTGTCTATGTAGATTGACTGTGACAACCCCAATAATCTATTAGGTCTATCTATAGATCCTAATTCCCAGAATGTAGCAGGCTTCACCTAAATCCTTCATCATGAAGGTTTTGGACAACCAACCCTTAACTGACTGCATGAGAGTCTTATTGTCTCTCATTATCAATATGTTATCAACATATATGATAATGAAGACAATACCATCATCCTTGTGTTTGCTATAAACACAAGGATCCTCTTTGCTTCTGACGAAATCAAAAGATTTGATAGTCTTGTCAAAGAAAATGTTCCAAATCCTAGAGGCTTGTTTAAGCCCATAAACGGACTTTTGTAGCCTGCACACAACATTTGGTCTGGACTCGGATGAAAAACCCTCAGGTTGTTTCATATACACTTCCTCAATTAGATTACCATTGAGGAATGTAGTTTTGACGTCCATCTGCCAAATGTCATAATCGTAATGTGCAGCTATAGCAAGTAAAATCCGAATAGACTTTATCTTAGCCACCGATGAAAAGGTTTCATCATAATCCACGCCAGGACGCTGAGTAAAACCTTTAGCCACTAGTATAGCTTTATAAGTCTGAACCTTGCCAGATGCATCAATCTTCTTCTTGAAGACTCATTTGCATCCTATGGGTTTAACCCCATTTGACAAATTAAACCAAGTTCCACACTTGATTGATATATATAGAATTCCATTTCAGATTTCATGGCTTCTTGCCATCTCTTCGAATCAATGTCTAGCATTGCTTCGTTGTAGGTTCTAGGCTCGTCATCATCTGGAATATCTAACTCATTTTGTGTTTTCACAAGTAGATTTAGTCTTTCCGGAGGACGATGAATTCTAGTAGACCTGCGGAGTTGAGTGTCTTGCAGTTCAGTTACAGGTATGTTCTGATTGTGAGAAGGTTCTTGTGTGCTGGTTGATCCACCAACATTAGAGCTTTCAGGAATATCATTTTCATATCTTTCCTGAATGGGTGTAACTGGCGCACTTGATCCCAAGGTCTGTGCAGGAGGATCTTGCATTTCTGCATCTTTCCTCGTAGCACTCCCACTAGCCGAAGGGAGTACCCTGAGTACCCAATCTCGTCATAAGCTCCTACTGAATCCTTGCCTTGTTCACTCGGCAAGGGTTCAACCTCTATGTTACTTTGTTTTTGAATTTCTTCAAGTTCTATCTCTGTGCAACTCTCTTCCTTGTAGACATATTCATATTCATCTTCAAGAAAAGTTGTGTTCCTAGAAACAATATCTTATGTTCTACAGGAAGATAGAAATAGTATCCCTTAGTTTCTTTTGGATACCCAACGAAGTAACATTTCTCACTCTTAGACTCCAACTTATCAGTGATCAACTTCTTGATATATGCAGGACATCCCCAGGGCCTCATGTGTCTAAGTGATGGCTTCTTGCCACACCATACCTCATATGGTGTCTTTTCAACTGATTTAGAAGGAACTCTATTCAAAACATATATTGAGGTTAGAATAGCGTATCCCCAAAGGTATGTTGGAAGAGCTGAACAGCTCATCATAGAACGAACCATGTCAAGCAAGGTTCTGTTTCTCCTCTCAGTAACACCATTCATCTGAGGTGTTCCAGGAGGTGTCCATTCAGAATGAACTCCATGTAGCTTTAAGTATTCAAGAATTTCTTTACTTAAGTATTCACCCCACATCAGATCGGAGAGTCTTGATACTCTTCGAGAGCTGTTTCTCAACTTCACACTTAAACTTCTTAAACTTCTCGAAGGCCTCGGATTTGTGTCTCATAAGATACACATATCCATACATCGATAAGTCGTCTGTAAAAGTAATGAAGTAAGAGAAACCTTCTATGGCTTGAGTCGAAAATGGTCCAGATACGTCAGTATGTACCAACTCAAGCACCTCCTTGGCACGGATCCCCTTTCCAGAAAGAGGTTTAAAGGTCATCTTACCTTTCAAACAGGATTCACAGTTACCATAAGATTGTAAGTCAAATGGTTCAAGGTAATTTAATTTTCTCAACCGTTCTATCATCGTTTGATTGATATGACCAAGTCTATAATGCCACAAGTAGGTAGAATTTCTTTCACTTAACTTAGCTCTTTTATTTTGTACATTGAAAATTTCTCTGCGCAGTTTAATATATGCAATCCATTCACAAGAGGCGCAATTCCATACACAACATTATCATAAGCCAAAATCATATTGCTATTATTAATGTTTGAGGAAAATCCCTCAGTGTCAAGAATAGGAATGGAAATGATGTTCCTTGTCAAAGAAGGAACATAATAACAATTGTTTAACATTAAAATATTGTCGGAAGGTAAATCTAATCTATAATCTCCCACGTGCTCAACATCAACATGTGCTCCGTTTCCGACGCACAGGTCCACCTCTCGAGGTCCGACCTTCCTGCTACTAGTTAGCCCCTGCAGATTTATACAAATATGTGAGCCACAAGCGGTATCTAGTACCCAGGAATGAGAATCATTTATAGAATGATTAATTTCAATAATAAACATACCTTTTCTACTAGATGATGGAGCACCTGGTGCCATCCCTCCTCTTGGAGAAGTACAATCCTTCCTCCAATGCCTCTTCCTGTTGTAGTTCATGCACACATCCGATACTGGAAGTTTCTTCTTCTTCTTCTTCTTCGCCCCTCATTTGGGCTTCATTGCTACTGCCGGAGCAACAACTTTGCCCTTCCTCTTCTGTTGTCCCTTACCTTTCAGTTTGGGATAACTAGAGGACCCAACCATCAGAATAGGTTTGCTTTTGGAGATCGATGATTCAAAAGTTTTTAGCATATTGTGCAATTCTGGAAACTTCACCTTAGTTCTTTTCATATTGTAATTTATGACGAAACTCTCGAACGAACGTGGAAGTGAATGCAGAATGAGGGTGGAAGCAAGTCTGTCATGAAACTTTATTTCAATGGATGTCAACCTTTCTATCAACTCAATCATTTTCAGCACATGTGGAGATACCTGACCCCCTTCAATGAGTTTACACTTAAAGAGTTCTATGAGCAGCTCATACTTCATTGTCTGAGAGTCATAGAGACTCTTCAAATGTACCAGCATTTCTTTGGGCCCCATGTTCTCATGTTGTCTTTGTAATGTAAGTGACATAAAAGACAACATCAAACACTGAGTTGAAATGGCATCATCATAATGTTTTTTATAAGCCATTTTATCAAAGGTTTCATATTCGATAGAGTCTTCCGCAGGAACTGTAGGGAATACCTGGTCCAATGTGTATTCAAGTTTATCTTGCCTCAGGACTATTCTTACATTCCTGAGCCAATCTATAAGTTTGGTCCACCCAATCTATAAAGTTTGGTCCATCCAATCTATAAAGTTTGGTTCATCCAATCTATTGCATTCCATTAGCATTTTCATTGAGAAGTTCGACATTCTGAAAATCTGAATATATAGGTAGACATGGAAAATACAATCAAAAATTCATTCTCCTAATTATACACATTCATTATATGCTAATTTAACATGGTCTTTTGTTTAATTAGCTCCCACTATTTTGCATACTTCTACGACCCCAAGGTAGAATACGGACCTAAAACAATTTAAGGTCATAATGGGCCAAGATCCAAACATATGCTATATCTGCATTTGTTTTGGCTGATAACTTCAATAGCACACTTCGGTAGGTTCTCAACCAATTGCAAAGCTTATTCACAACTCTTGGTTGATTAAATATCCTTTCATTTTAATATTACGTCTTTAGATTAGTCCAACACTTTGGCGCCAAGATTCATCTAAACAAGTCAACCCCATTATGCGACTGCGTTTAAGTACCTACGTAAATTTAGTCATTGCAAGCAAACACTTTGGTGTAAATACCTACAAAAGTTTATCCTCTACTTTTACTTTAACACATCTAAGAAAGGGCCTGAGTCTTCGTAGACTTAGAGCAAATGCTTTGACATAAATACTCGTATCGCCGAAAAAGATTTTGCACCCTAACAATTATAATGGACGACGCGTTTTAATTAGACTTGTATTTTAATGTTTGGGGAACATTTTCAGTTTTCGGGGATTTCAACCAAGATCAACAATTATGTCATACATCATATGAAATCCTATCATGCAATTTCTAAACACATTTAGATGGAAAACCATCAAACCCAATAGACATGATATAAGATGGTTTTACTCACAGTCTTCTTGGTCTGACAATCATAAGCTAATACTGCACAGTTCCGATAGACCCGTCTAGCGACTTTTGATTCGCCAACTGGGGTAGTTACCACGAATGGATCCCTTATCAAATCAGGATCCATACTAAATTTACAGGCAACGAGAGGAGTAATATATGATAAATTTGAGCCTAGATCTAACAGTGCGTACACATTGCGTGAAAAGACTGATAATGTACCTGTAATGACGTAAGGCGATGACTCTTGATCTTGTCGTCCCATTAGTGCATAAGTACGGTTCTGGCCCCTTTCTCGCCTCACGGATAACTTCTATCGACTCACTAACGGGGTACCAATCGGGATGATGCAGATCCGATCGGCTGAGTTCTAACACTTTCACCTCTTGTCGAACAATCTCGTACTCCCCACAAGAATAGCACACTCTTCCCTCTTGCTGGCATGGCCCTGTATGTGTCTCACCATACTGCCCGTATCGAGCCAATAACGGCCTCATCTGAGTAGAATTTCCTCTATAATAAAGTCCTGACACTCATGAATTTTGCCCTGGTCCTGACTAAACATACCGATTAGCCCTCGATCCTGAAAATGGCAATGATGTGCTGGCTTCTAGGTAAGTTTGTGGCCTATAAGACTGTGACCTGGGCCCACCTCTGAAATCTCTCCCATTACCGATGGATCGGGCCCTCCTAGGCTGGCCCTTGTCACGCTCTCGATCGATCCATTGTTGCCTCTTACGATCTTCCAGGTTCTGTGCATAAGCCTGGATGCATGCAATATCAATATATTGATTCAAAGAAGCAGTTGTACACTCATTGACTAGGTGTGGCCCCAAGCCAGTAACGAACCTGTGTACCCTATCACTCATTTCTGCTACAATCGTGGAAGAGTATCGAGCTAATGACTTGAACTGCAGGCTATACTCTCGGACGCTCATACTGCCCTGCTCTAAACGTAGAAACCTATCTTGACTGGCCCGTTGAAGCTCGACATGAAGAAAATGTCGTAAGAAGGCCTCCGAAAACTCTCCCCATCCTGCTGGTATAGCACGGGGTCCCCTAGACTGCTCCCACATCTCAAACCAAGTCACTGCGACATCCCGCAGTCTATATGAAGCATATTTTACCGACTCAGAATCGGTAGCATCCATCACCTGTAGAGTACGCTGTACCTGATCTAAAAGATTTTGCGGGTCCACGTGCAAGTCTGACCCCATAAATATTAGAGGGTCTAAATTAATAAAATCCCTAGCTCTCGCACTAGAGGCTCTGTGTGAAGGACCGAGAACCTGTTGTTAGGCTTGAGCGGCTACCAACTATGTCAATAACTGGACCGCACTTCGCATCTCAAGATCTAAAACTTAAGTATCAAATGGAGGTACTGGGGGTACTGCAGCTCCACTACCCTCTTCTGATGGTGGCAAACTAGGAGTATCATACGAAGGAATCGTACCGAGGGTCTCACTATGGCCCTCACTAACAGGTGGCAGTCGGCTAGTACCTTCACCCGCAGCCGTATCCAATGTTCTCATACTCTTGAATTTCTTCTTTGAAATAGGCATTGCTGGAATTATAAATGCGAAATGGATTAGAGGTAAAATACTTATAACTCAGTTCTACTGAACGATTTATGAAATGAAAGAATAGAAACCATCCCTAAATGCCAGGCAGCCTTATGTGTATAAGTATGGTGCACAACATAACCATACACAAGACTCTACTAGACACGGCTTGTAGACTCCCTAAGACAGACATGCTCTGATACCAAGTTTGTCACGACCCAAATCGGAGGGCCGCGACGGGCACCCGAATCCCACCCACCGGGTACCGTTAATCACGTAGTCAACATCTAACCACAAATAGGTACGGACTAATTCGAAAAGGTTATGAAAGCTTTTAACCAGAAACTGAACTTATACATATATACATACCCATGCAATGGCCGACAGGGCCATACAAAACAACTATACACAGGGCACATGTCTACAAGCCTCTAATACACGTAGTCAATGGAATTTGGAGACACGTGTGGGGCAGCTGGCTAACATGCTGAACAATAGAGGGCAAGGGAATATTCCTAGCAATATTGTGGTGAACCCAAGAGAACAGTGTCAGACAATAAGCCTGAGAAGTGGTAAGCAGTTAGAGCAGGTTGCACCCCAACCAGTGGTTGAAAAAGAGAAGGAGTTAGAGAAGACAGTTGATGCAGAAAAAGAGGGGGTTACTGATGACCACCCTATATTAGAGAAGGCTCCACCAGCAGTTATGAGGGAATACACAAACAGAATCCCTTACCCTCAAAGACCTGTGAAGAAATCACTTGATAAATATTTTTCCAAGTTCTTTGAGGTCTTCAAAAAGATGCATATCAATCTTCCTTTCATTGAAGCCTTGGAGAAAATGCCAGCATATGTGAAGTTCATGAAAGATATCCTCTTTAAAAATAGGAAGCTGGCAGACTATGAAACATTGGTGCTGACAGAGGAGTGCAGTGCTATCTTGTAGAAGAAACATCCCCCAAAGTTGAAAGATCCAGTGAGTTTCACCTTACCTTGCACTATAGTAAATGTGACATACAAGCAGGCACACACTGTATGACTTGGGGGCAAGTGTCAACCTGATGCCCCTCGCTGTGTTTAAAAGACTTGGTTTGGGGGAAGCAAGATCAACCACTGTCACCTTGCAGCTAGCTGATCACTCAATTGTGCATCCCCAAGGAATAAGTGAAGATGTATTGGTGAAAGTAGGTAAGTTCATCTTTACTACTGACTTCATCATCCTAGACATGGAAGCAGATGAAAATATGTCCATCATCCTTGGGAGACCATTCCTAGCCACAGGGAGGGCACTGATTGATTTTGAGAAGGGAGAGCTCAAGCTCCGAGTTCAAAATGAGGAGATGACCTTCACTATTTTCAAGTGTCCAATTGAACCACAAGTCAATGATAGATGTTTTGTGACTGGGATAGGTGGTGTCTGGTAAAAGCCTCACAAGTACTGATGTTCGTGGGGTACCATTATAACAGTGTGAAGAAACTGATGGCAAGGTGAATGAGCCGACAAATGATAAAACAAAAGAATGAACCCCTCTGACAGGAGCCCTGTGAAAAAGAAGAGGAGGAGGAGGAAGAGAATGGTACTAAAATGGATATGCGGAGGGGATACTCTACCCCCTTGATTGAGTAAGAGAATTGCGTCCGGCTAAAAGACGTTAAAGACAACTACTTGGGAGGCAACCCAATGTTTTTAATTATGTTATTTCTATTTTTGTTTTAGTTGTTTTATTTTGTCATGAACAGTCTCACGGTCTTGGTTTTTGTCTTAGGTTTTTTTATGGCAGGTGGACTAGGGACTGACCCTGAGTGGAAAAAGGATCAAAAATGCTGGAAACTGGGAGAAATTGAATTTTCAGTGAATTAGCGTCGCGGCGCCTGTTCCAAGGGCCGCGACTCATCAACGACAGTGTGCACGAAATTGTTTACCTCCTCCCAGACCTCCGTTATGACCGTTGTTTTTGTGTCTGTAAGTTATCCCTTTATTTTTAGTCTTTACACATTGGGGACAATGTGTCAATTAACTTTGGGGGGATCTTACTTTGTTTTGTGTTTGTTTTGAATCTTTTTGTTGTCTTTTTGTTTGTTTTATGTGTTCATAATTTATTTATTTTAATGGATCATGTATGTTGTAGTTGCTAAAGATATTGAGTGGATAAAGTAGTATAATGTAATAGAATTAAAAGCAAAATCTATGTGCTTAAGTTAGATATGCCAAAAATTCATGAACTTCTAATTATTTGGGATATTTGTGCTTAGCCTAAAGATTGAAAATATCTATAAAATCTGTTTGCTTGTTATTTGAGGAGAAATATTTAAGATATACATGTTTAGAGAAATTATTCAGACATTATTTGATAGCCCTTCTGACCGTTCATTACCTACTCTGACATAAATTATATCACTAGTCAGCCTCTTTGTGCCTAAAATAATATCTTTGTTTGACACCCTATGATTCCTTACTGTGCCATAAGTAATAATGGAAAATGATTGGAATGAAAAGTGTTGAAAAATAAATAAAAAAAGAGTAAAATTTTGATGCACTCTAATGAAAAATATGCAAAAGTTGAAGTTTGGGGGTGATTGTTATTGATAATGTGTCTTATTCTCTCGAAAGAAAAGAGGTGAGAAAATAGGTATGAGATTAAAAAGAAAGTCAAAAAGTAGGAAAAATGAGTTGAATGAAAAATATTTATGGTACGTAATTGAGCCTAAATGCCTACTTTTACCTACCCCTGCCTAAGCCTACATTACACCATTGAAAGTCCTGATGATCTCTAATGTGTATGTCTATGATTAGTGAAGAATAGCAAGTAGACAGGTCTATAGAATTTTAGAAAAGATGGAATGAAATTGACATGCATCGGTTAGATGTTTATATTTCCAGTGATTATGATCTAACTGAATTTGCGAAATATCTAACTTGAAATTCTAGATTGCTAAAAATTCACGCTATGTATGTTCTAACATATTATCCTAGTTTCCATCCATGATTTTGAGGCAGCATTGCTATAGCTACTTGATCCATTTCATAGTCTTTGCTTTTGTTTTGGTTTTGTTTAGTGTTTTACTCGAGGGCGAGTAAAGTGTAAGTTTGGGGGTGTTTGTTGAGTCTATTTCATATACTCTTTTGAGTCCCTTTTTAGTTAGTATTTTCCTCTTTTCGTTTTTATTTAGTATAATATTAGGGTTGTTTGTCTTTCTTTTGAGTCACAGCTATCCTAAAGGAGGAAATGCAGAATTAAGGATAAAATGAGCTTAATTTAGATGAAATTGCACAAGCAAAATCCAAGAAATGAAGCCTAAGAAGTCCCGAGAAGAATATAAGAAAATCAGACGAAATCTGGAATTTCTCATCGACAGCGCCATGGCGCTGTAACGCAGGTCACTACCGAAGTTTAGAGAGTTGCAGTAATTTCGGTGCCATGGTGCCAGAATGCAGGGCCACGACGCTGGAAGTTTAGAGATTTGCAGTAATTTCGACGCCAGAATGCAGCGCCACGACGCCGACGCACGTTTTCAGATTTTGGGCCGAATTACATAAGGGTAAAAGGGTCTGAAATGCAATTTTTCTCAGATATAAAACACCTGAAACTCTCACGTACTTTACATCATACTTTGGAGGCTAGAAAGGAGGCAAAAGGCTACAAGATTGGAGACTACTCTTGTTCAAGTTCTTTCTTTTCTCTTTTATTTAATTCAGTTTATATTGGATATTAAATTAGTTCTTAGCATGAAAATGTCTAGGAGCTAATTTATGTATTAGGATTTTTCGTCGAATCGCTTGAAACTCTTTCATACAGTTAATGCATAGTTATTGATTTCTTCTTCATCTATATTAAGATCTATTCAATATTGTATTGATTGTGTGATAATTGACTGACCATTAATTGTCATAACTTATATGATTTCGAATCGAGATCTGAAAGGGGAGATTTGAATATGCTGTAGTTGTTTAGATATAGGTTAAAATCATGGACGAAAGTACCCCAATACTTGTGTAGTGTTTAAGGTTATTGTTCTTAATCTGCCTGTGTGGTAAAATCTATCATACAAATATAGAAGATTTATGCACAAGGTTGAATTTTTATACATTCTAACCGGAATATAGAACATATTAGTTAATATGCTATCTTAATAAGAAGAAGAATCATTAGAATTGCATTAACACGTGAAAGAGTGGATAGTTGAGGAGATTGAAATTCCTATTTCCTTCATAACTGTTTTTAACCCAAAGTATTATCATAATTAATTTATTTTCTTCACTTTACTTAGTTTTAATTCTTAGTCTAAAATCTCAAACAAAAGAACGGTTACCAAATAGATACCATAGATTAGATATTGGGTACTTGACAAACCACTCTCTATGGACAATAATTCGGTCTTACAGATATTTATTACTTGAACGATACGTACAATTGCGTAAACATAGAGAAATATTGCAACAAGTTTTTGGCGCCGTTGCCGGGGACTAGCGTACTATCAATATCGAATTATCTAGTTTTATTTCTAATTTGGTATTTATTTTCTGTCTTTTTATTATTTTTTATTTTTAGAACATTTTGTCGTGATCTTTTTGTTGTTTTTGATCAATTTCAGAAAATTCGTTTATGCGAAGTAAGAGAGGAGCAGACACTCTTATCCCTTTGAACCCTGAAATTGAAAGATTGTGCAGACAGAACAGGAAAGAGAAGATAAATGGTGATTCTTTAGCAATGGAAAATCAACAGAATCAGAGCGGGTTGAATGAAGGAGCAGAGATGAGAGAACGAGTTCAGCTACCTGCTGAGAGGAGCTTGGGAGACTACGTTCTACCTACAATCACTGGTGTGCAGACTTGCATCAGGCTTTCAGCTGTGGAAGCCAATAATTTTGAGATAAAACCAGCCATTTTGCACATGGTATAGAGCACGGTCCAATTTGGGGGGTTGCCGTCTAAAGACCCATATATGCATATTGCTAATTTTCTGGAGTTGTGTGCTACATTCAAGTACAATGGCGTTACTGATGATGTCATTCGATTGAGGATATTCCCATTCTCACTCAGGGATAGAGTCAAGTATTAGTTGAATTCTTTGCCAACAAACTCCATCACTACATGGTAAGACTTAGCCCAGAAGTTCCTTGCCAATTCTTCCCTCCATCTAAAGCAGAAAAGCTCAGAGGAGAGCTTAATAATTACTATCAGATGGATGGAGAGACACTCTATGATGCGTGGAAACGGTTCAAAGATCTGCAGAGAAAGTGTATGCATCATGAGATTGAGAAGTGGATGCTGGTCCATATCTTCTACAATGGGTTATGTGGTACTACTCGTACTATAATTGATGCTGCTTCAGGGAAAATGTTCATGAAGAAGAGTGACAATGAGGCACATGATTTTCTAGAAGTCGTGGCCACTAATAACTATCAGGGAGCCGATGAGAGAGCTACAAACAGCAGGAAAATGGCTGGGGTTCATGAGTTGGATGGTATCACTGCGTTGACTGTGCATATTGCTACTTTGACAAAGCATATGCAGCAGAATACTGTGTTTGTGAATATTGTTCAGATCCCAGTGATTTGTGAGATTTGTGGGGGGTTCCCATACTTTTGATAGGTGCACAACAGTGGATTCAAACAATGTGCCTATGGAGTAGGTTCAGGCAGTTGGGAATTTTCAGAGGCTATACAACAATGCATTCTCCAACACATATAATCAGGGGTGGAGAAATCACCCAAATGTTTTGTGGAAGAATGACCAAGGGCAGCAACCACAATTTTAGGCCTCATCCTCATAGCAAATTTCACCACCCCACAAGAGGTTTCCAATGAATTGAGAGCAAAGATCTAACACTCACAAATTCTCAGACCCAGTTCATGACAGAGACTAGGTCATCTATCAGAAATTTGGAGACACATGTGGGGCAGTTGGCTAACATGCTGAACAATAGAGGGAAAGGGAATCTTCCTAGAAATATTGTGGTGAACCCAAGAGAACAGTGTCAGACAATAAGCCTGAGAAGTGGTAAGCAGTTAGAGCAGGTTGCACCCCAACCAGTGGTTGAAAAAGAGAAGGAGTTAGAGAAGACAGTTGATGCAGAAAAAGAGGGGGTTACTGATGACCACCCTATATTAGAGAAGGCTCCACCAGCAGTTATGAGGGAATACACAAACAGAATCCCTTACCCTCAAATACCTGTGAAGAAATCACTTGATAAATATTTTTCCAAGTTCTTTGAGGTCTTCAAAAAGATGCATATCAATCTTCCTTTTATTGAAGCCTTGGAGCAAATGCCAGCATATGTGAAGTTCATGAAAGATATCCTCTTTAAAAATAGGAAGCTGGCAGACTATGAAACATTGGTGCTGAGAGAGGAGTGCAGTGCTATCTTGTAGAAGAAACTTCCCCCAAAGTTGAAAGATCCAGGGAGTTTCACCTTACCTTGCACTATAGGAAAGGTGACATGCAAGCATGCACTGTGTGACTTGGGGGCAAGTGTCAACCTGATGCCCCTCTCTGTGTTTAAAAGACTTGGTTTGGGGAAAGCAAGATCAACCACTGTCACCTTGCAGCTAGTTGATCACTCAATTGTGCATCCCCAAGAAATAAGTGAAGATGTATTGGTGAAAGTAGGTAAGTTCATCTTTACTACTGACTTCATCATCCTAGACATAGAAGCAGATGATAATATGTCCATCATCCTTGGGAGACCATTCCTAACCACAGGGAGGGCACTGATTAATTTTGAGAAGGGAGAGCTCAAACTCCGAGTTCAAAATGAGGAGATGGCCTTCACTGTTTTCAAGTGTCCAATTGAACCACAAGTCAATGATAGATATTTTGTGATTGGGATAGGTGGTGTCTGGTAAAAGCCTCACAAGTACTGATGTTCGTAGGGTACCATTATAACATTGTGAAGAAACTGATGGCAAGGTGAATGAGCCGACAAATGATAAAAAAAGAATGAACCCCTCTGACAGGAGCCCTGTGAAAAAGAAGAGGATGAGGAGGAGGAAAAGAATGGTACTAAAATGGATATGCGGAGGGGATACTCTACCCCCTTGATTGAGTAAGAGAATTGCGTCCGGCTAAAAGACGTTAAAGACAACTACTTGGGAGGCAACCCAATGTTTTTAATTATGTTATTTCTATTTTTGTTTTAGTTATTTTATTTTGTCATGAACAGTCTCACGGTCTTGGTTTTTGTTTTATGTTTTTTTATGGCAGGTGGACTAGGGACTGACCCTGAGTGGAAAAAGGATAAATAATGCTGGAAACTGGGAGAAATTGAATTTTCAGTGAATTAGCGTCGCGGCGCCTGTTCCAAGGGCCGCGACTCATCAACGACAGTGTGCACAAAATTTTTTACCTACTCCCAGACCTCCGTTATGACCGCTGTTTTTGTGTCTGTAAGTTATCCCTTTATTTTTAGTCTTTACACATTAGAGACAATGTGTCAATTAACTTTGGGGGGATCTTACTTTGTCTTGTGTTTGTTTTGAATCTTTTTGTTGTCTTTTTGTTTGTTTTATGTGTTCATAATTTATTTATTTTAATGGATCATGTATGTTGTAGTTGCTAAAGATATTGAGTGGATAAAGTAGTATAATGTAATGGAATTAAAAGCAAAATCTGTGTGCTTAAGTTAGATATGCCAAAAATTCATGAACTTCTAATTATTTGAGATATTTGTGCTTAGCCTATATGTTGTCAATTATGGAAAGAAAGGTTGAAAATGTCTAGAAAATCTGTTTGCTTATTATTTGAGGAGAAATATTTAAGATATACATGTTTAGGAAAATGATTCAGGCATTATTTGATAGCCCTTCTGACCGTTCATTACCTACCCTGACATAAATTGTATCACTAGTCAGCCTCTTTGAGCCTAAAATAATATCTTTGTTTGACACCCTATGATTCTTTACTGTGCCATAAGTAATAATGGAAAATGATTGGAATGAAAAGTGTTGAAAAATAAATAAAAACAGAGTAAAAATTTGATGCACTCTAATGAAAAATATGCAAAAGTTGAAGTTTGGGGGTGTTTGTTATTGATAATGTGTCTCATTCTCTCGAAAGAAAAGATGTGAGAAAATAGGTATGCGATTAAAAAGAAAGTCAAAAAGTAGGAAAAATGAGTTGAATGAAAAATGTTTATGGTACGTAATTGAGCCTAAATGCCTATTTTTACCTACCCCTGTCTAAGCCTACATTACACCATTGAAAGTCCTGATGATCTCTAATGTGTATGTCTAAGATTAGTGAAGAATAGCAAGTAGACAGGTCTATAGAATTTTAGAAAAGATGGAATGAAATTGACATGCATAGGTTAGATGTTTATATTTTCAGTGATTATGATCTAACTGAATTTGCGAAATATCCAACTTGAAATTCTAGATTTCTAAAAATTCACGCTCTGTATGTTCTAACATATTATCCTAGTTTCCATCCATGATTTTGAGGCAGCATTGATATATCTACTTGATCCATTTCATAGTCTTTGTTTTTGTTTTGTTTAGTGTTTTACTCGAGGGCGAGTAAAGTGTAAGTTTGGGGGTGTTTGTTGAGTCTATTTCATATACTCTTTCGAGTCCCTTTTTAGTTAGTATTTTCCTCTATTCGTTTTTCTTTAGTATAGTATTAGGGTTGTTTGTCTTTCTTTTGAGTCACAGCTATCCTAAAGGAGGAAATACATAATTAAGGATGAAATGAGCTTAATTTAGATGAAATTGCACAAGCAAAATCCAAGAAATGAAGCCTAAGAAGTCCCGAGAAGAATAAAAGAAAATCAGATGAAATCTGGAATTTCTCATCGACAGCGCCATGGCGCCAGAATGCAGGGTCACAGCGCTGGAAGTTTAGAGAGTTGCAGTAATTTAGGTGCCATGGCGCCAGAATGCAGGGCCACTGCGCTGGAAGTTTAGAGAGTTGCAGTAATTTCGGCGCCAGAATGCAGGGCCATGACGCCGACGCGCGTTTTCAGATTTTGGGCCGAATTTCATAAGGGTAAAAGGGTCTGAAATGCAATTTTTCTCAGATATAAAACACCTGAAACTCTCACGTACTTTACATCATACTTTGGAGGCTAGAAAGGAGGCAAAAGGCTACAAGATTGGAGACTACTCTTGTTCAAGTTCTTTCTTTTCTCTTTTATTTAATTCAGTTTATGTTGGATATTAAATTAATTCTTAGTATGAAAATGTCTAGGAGCTAATTTATGCATTAGAGTTTTTCGTCGAATCGCTTGAAACTCTTTCATACAGTTAATGCATAGTTATTGATTTCTTCTTCAGCTATATTAAGATCTAGTCAATATTGTATTGATTGTGTGATAATTGACTGACAATTAATTGTCATAACTTATATGATTTCGAATCGAGATCTGAAAATGGAGATTTGAATATGATGTAGTTGTTTAGATATAGGTTAAAATCATGGACGAAAGTACCCCGGTACTTGTGCAGTGTTTAAGGTTATTGTTCTTAATCTGCCTGTGTGGTAAAATCTATTATACAAATATAGAAGATTTATGCACAAGGTTGAATTTTTATACATTCTAACCGGAATATAGAACATATTAGTTAACCTGCTATCTTAATAAGAAGAAGAATCATTAGAATTGCATTAACACGTGAAAGAGTGGATAGTTGAGGAGATTGGAAGTCCTATTTCCTTCATAACTGTTTTTAATCCAAAGTATTATCATAATTAATTTATTTTCTTCACTTTACTTAGTTTTAATTCTTAGTCTAAAATCTCAAACAAAAGAACGGTTACCAAATAGATATCATAGATTAGATATTGGGTACTTGACAAACCAGTCTCTGTGGACGATAATTCGGTCTTACAGATCTTTATTACTTGAACGATACGTACACTTGCGTAAGCATAGAGAAATATCGCAACACAGACCAGCAGTAAACACCTCTGAGGGTCCTAACTCATATGCCTAAATGTTATGCCAATGCAGTATTCACATACCTGGCCTCATCGGACAATCTTTCTTACCATAACAGCCTCTGGGGCATCACACCATATGATGATTAATGAATGTATGCATGATGCAAATGTGGTCCATATATATGTTAGTGTTGTGGATCGTGAAATCCGTCCCATCACATCATGTTAGTGTTGCGGATCGTGCAACCCGTCCCAATCACCTATGTGGGCATCACATCACATAACATCATATTGGCATCTTCGGGCTCTTTTGTGATAGTCTGCACCAACTGCAGGTGGTATGCGTATATAACGCCTTTTCCCTTTTCCCATTTCCCTTACATATATATAATATTTATCATATAGTATGGTACATAGCACCATTGGTCTAGGGTAATATGCAAATGTAATGCAAATGAAATTGCATGAATGACAACACCATATTCCAATTTCAACAGGTGACATATTATCTTTGTACCTTTGACAACACTGTAAATATCATTATTTTTTTCATATGCCTCAATAAGGACTTAGAAATAATTTAGACATCCTTTTCGCATAGGAATCATGATTATTCTTAACTTCTAAGAGTCGAATAAATTATGGAGCAATATTACAATTATATTTCGTACGTAGAACATGACAAAAAAAAGAAATATTTATCTTAATATACCTCGAATATTGTCCTTTCAACAATTCTGTATTTGGATTGTTAGGTACGTTTTTGCTTTGCTTCTTCAATTAGGTGTGGACGTTGTTCCCTCTTTTCAATACAAAAAATATTTTGCTATTCACCTTGTTCACTTAACTGGTTCCGTTTCCTCTTTTTTTTTGTATTGCTTTTCCAAAGTAATGAAATGCTATCTCTTTACTACTTAAGATGAAATGCTTATTAAATGGTGTATTAAAGGTTGCTGGACGTTGCTGTTGTTTTTCAAGAATGAATTCTCAACAAAGATTTATACTCCACTCACTTTAAGACCATAAAATGCATATCATGATTGTCTCCCACCCAGCCAATTCTTTGGCGGTGGAGCACTATCAACCAACACCGCTTCACCCAACGTGCCACTTGTCTCATTAATTAATAAAGTGACTCCGTATAATTTATCAATTATACATATAATTAATTATAGATCTCACTTTATTTAAATCTCAAAAATTCATAAGACATTCGTATACTCGATGTCATAATTCTTGTAATATGACACTAATCCATCACCTCTTTTGGGGATATACAACTACTATTATTAATCTATATCGTCACACTTGTTACATCCAAAATTATTTTGGGATCACATTCCTTGAATACTAATTTCCTTATTAGCATATGTAAATATAACAAAAAAATTCTCAATACTCGGGTCTAATTCTTTTATTTACGTGCTCAAATTATCGCCCAAAATTACGAGACGTTACAAACAAGGAACAACCCCGACAAGGAATAACGATATATGAATAGAATAGTTCTATGGAAATACTTTGGATTTCATGCTTTTGAAAGAAGGTGATAGCCTTACATACCTGCATCGCTTAGTTCCTCATGCCTCACGAACCCTCGAATACTTTACGAGTGATCATCTACATAATTTGGAGGGGTTGTAGCAAAATGAGATAAAAAAAACTAGGTATTGACTCACTCGGACATTTCAATGAGCACCTAGAAGGTGTACTCTTCTATTTATGGTTTTCATAGTCACCAATATGTTACTAACTTCCCTCCAATACCACATCAATATAAAAAACCACTAACTACTACTACAACAACAACAATACATATTCCAACATTTAGCCATGATCATCTTCAAATTTTACTCAAAAACAATAGTAACTTCTTTATGGAGTTTAACATGATTTCCTTCCATTCAGCTTTACCAACATAAACAATCAAGATAAAAAAAAAGCTTAAGATCAATAAGGGGTAGAATAATCTTACCTTTACCAGCCACAATTTCTTTAGAACAAGTTATCTTTCATCTTCAAGACAACTTCCAACTTGTCTAGACATCAAGTGAGGATTTTCAAGCTTCATAATAATCATCTATAGAGGATTTCCCTTTAATTTGGTATGGGATGGACCCTTGCCGAGATGTACTTCCTTTGATCCAATTGACTTCCAACCTTTCGTATACCTCCGTAATACTCATATAACTCGATATGACCATCAGAAAGGGTCTCAGGTTGCCGGAGCTCAAATGGACTAACCATACATTCGATCGCATGCAAAATCACGGAGTGTAACATCCTTCCCCTCTTAAGAACATTTGTCCTCGAATGTTGAGAGACATAACTGAGAGGCTTTAACCCTTGGGTTCTACCACAATTTCGGTAGAGTTTCCTCTACAAATAGGACTAACTCAAAACCTTTACTCTCCAATCTCGGCATTTGAGCTGTTATGTTGTGATCATCATCTGTACATGAGTATGAAATAAATTTACTATCATAGAGTAGGAATAAGGGAGTCATATCGCACGAACATTACGTGAACCTGATGTTCAGACTATGGGAGAATATCTAGATCTTATATGCCTTTCTCAGCCACCCATATCATTACATTTATTCAATTTCTCTTCCGTAGTACTTTAACGAAGGTCATCTTATAAGTCTAAATATTCTGGACTTAGTGATAAATGATAGTAGTCGAGACCTCTTTTTAAGGTGGGTCTTTAGTAATCCAAACATTCTCGATAGGTAATATGCAAGAGAAATGTCCTATATACTTCAATAATATTAATGTGTGAAAACTGAATGAACTCCTTTGATTCTGGAGGTATTCCCAAGCGCGAAGGTCACTTGGCTAAATCTTTGGATAACCTTATACCATTTGCTGTATTTGGAGCTAAACTTGCCTTCCTGGTCAAATTCTTGTTACACCATTATGGGTAAAGCCCTCAAGGATATCCCATCATGAACATCATCATTTAAATCTCAGCATCGCACACCGGTAGAGGAATTCTCACAATCCTTGATCATTGATATTTATTCATGTAGAAACTTTACTTCTTTCACACTCTAGAGGCTAACAAAACCAATGCAGGTTTAAATAACTCTTTATTTCCTTATATCAATGCAATTTATCGACAATCTATACCCCCAACCATACCAGGTCTAATAAGAATCTATCTCAATGATAATGTAATAATTGTCATAATATGTGTCTCATAACAGGTTAGATAATCAGTTCTTATAGGCCAAGCATACCTTCATGTATTTTATATTTGGGCATCTAATCATGTACTCGGCTAAACCACCTGATTAAGAGTGAAATACAAGATCTTTCTCTGCACTTCTAAACATTCCTTGGCGAATCTTGGAATTGTACTGCACCGAGCCCCTTCTACTTAAATGTCCTAGAATTTTATGACCTCTTGTCAACGGACAACTAGCATAATCCTTAACTGCATGAATAACTCTATTTGGCACGAACAATGTCAAATGTATAAACCTATTGATTACCAACTGTGGGGGAGCGATACTCACAAACCCATATGGAGTTTTTATCATTAGACCAAGCTACCTTTTCTAGGTGGGAATCCATATTTTATACGTTAGTCCTCTGGGACTCTGATGTTCTGTCCTTCCATGCTGATCATTCAGTTTCTGGGCCAAAACTTGGCGTTGATCTTCTTCGTATTATTACATCAACCCATGTCTATAGTATTGTAATTCTTCCTCATCGAATCTAGATGGACAAAATAGCGGGAACAAGGCACCTCCGCTCTAATATTGTTTCATAATCCAATTAAACTTGGGACACACGATTGAATTAGTGTTGGAGAACTCTGTCTTGCTTTAACTCTGGCATTGGCTCTATTACCACGGGACCCTACATTCTGATGGTATCAACTTGCAACTTTCCCTTTGTTATTTCTTTTCCTTTTACCATCGGGGAACACTAACATTTCTCGTGTATCACTCTATCATCATCATCAATGCCCTAAAATTGGACTTTTAAACTTGCTATCGGTTGAAGCTCATTTTCTAGTCCTTCTTTTTCAAGGCCTCAATATAGGCTAAACCATTTCATTCTAAGTTATTCTGATGGTTGTTATGATATTTCATTGGACTTATTCCTTGGAAGGTAATATGATCGGGTTTCTATATGATTATATTCCACTCCATCCCTTACAAGAGGGATATTATCGAGCTCCACATAACACATTTATCATTGATTTAGTCACATGTCCGGACTCTCAATAGGTCGGCAGGAACAGTGCTATGCTCTTGTGTTCCCACCATACTCATGAGATACTCACTTGTTGAAGTTTAACTTCAAAAATCTCTTTCTCTTAAGGAGGATCACGCTTTACTACATTATTTTATTCCACCTTTACTGACTTACTTATATTCCTTCTAGGAACCGTTATTTTCTTTAAGAGTGCTCATAAGTTTTTATATCATGGAGACCCATCCGAGAGGATGTCATTACTCATTAGTAAGAGAAACTCATCTCAACTTTACACTGAAGATCTTCGTAGTTATACTCCTAATGGGGGCTCACTATTGTCGATCCTAGATCATGGGCTTAGCTTTCCCATCCGGTCTTTTGGTATAAACAACCTCATCCTATTTTTTCTTCTGGTTAAGCACCTTGTAATACATCGACTAATCTCGACCTTTATTATTCATGGGTTCTTTCTATATCTGCCATTATGCTCCACTCTAACATAAAATCTTAGTTCTTATTTAATCGTTACCATTTCAGTGAGTTATTCCCATCTGTATGTGGATTGGACACTCTTTTTTCTCTTAGTAGATATTTATCAACGATATGATTTTAATCTTTTTATAATCGTATATTCATGCGTAGTCTTAGATATCTCTAATCTTTTACCTTTTATCCTTATTATCATTACATTTTCTTTCATTCATAATGAGTATCATCCTTAACCATCGGGTTTTACTTCCCGGCTTAGTGACCTTGTATTAACCCTTCATACTCATAGCCCTTCAGTTTGGTCACCTTATATTAACCCCTCATATTATTACTTCTTGCTTGAAATATTTCTCGAGAATCGTTGTCGCTTCCCCGGACCCCGCGCATAGCGAGAGCTTAGTGCACCGGAATGTCTTTTTTTAAAGCATTAATCAGTTGAAACATCAATGATATTTAAAAATAATAGAGTAGGAGATGGACTTTTACTGGAGTAAAACCTTCTTGTAATTTATAAAAGAATCTTTAGTTGTTCCAGCAAGAAGGAGGAGCCGTAAATGAATGGGGTAGGTATTTTGGTAGACATCGAGCTAAGGGATCAGGTGGTAGAGGTTATGATGACCAATGATAGGATGATGACGATTAAGTTGAAAGTTTGAGGATGAACTATGAACATTATTAGTGCGTATGCGCCATAGACGGGCTTGAACGAGGCGGAGAAAAGGCATTTTTGGGAATATTTGGACGAAGTGGTAGGAGGTATACCACCAACTTAGAAGCTATTTGTATAAGGGGATTTTAATGGACATATCATGCACTTCTGGGGGGTTATGACGACGTGCAATGAGGTTTTGGCCTTGGGGACAGGAACGGGGGAGGCGTATCACTTTTAGAGTTTGCTAGAGCTTTTGGGATAATGATAGCCAATTCGAGGTTCCTGAAGAAGGATGAGCATTTGATGATTTGTCATAGTTCGGTGGCTAAGACTCAGATATACTTTTTGCTCCTTAAGAAGGTTGACAATGATCTTTGTAAAGACTGCAAGGTTATTCTGAAGGGTGATCTTACAATCCGAAATAAGTTTTTGGTGATGGATTTGTAGATCAAGATGGAAAAGAAGAAGAGGGTTGTGGATGACAGGTTAAGAATCAAATGTGGGAGTTTGGTCATGGCTAGTGCAAAGGAGATGGGGGAGAGGTTAATGTCCAAGAGGGCTTGGGAGAGTAGTGGAGATGCAACCGGTATATGGGACAAGACAGTGGTATCAGAGCAGTTAATCCTCGGAAAGTGTCTACAGACCGTATCCAGTAGAGTCTTGATTATCGGTGTGTTGTGCACCACACCAATAATCAGGAGGCTATAGGATATTTAGGATTGGTTTCTAATTCTTCTCACTCTGAGATCGTGCCTTAGAGCTGTGTTGTAAGTTGGACCCTCTGACGTATTTCTTTCCCTTACCGTTATGCCTCCGCGTAGGGCAACCCGGGCCCAGGAGGGCAAGGCAGCCGAGGGAGCTGCGAGTAGAGTTCAGAGGGTGGCGAGGGCACAGGCCCAATCATTACCTAGGGTAGTGCTTCTTTCGGGGAGTTCTGCGACGTCACTAGCCCCAGCAGAGTTTAGTACGGCGGCAGCAGTGCCTACTGCGGCCATGATATTTGAACCTTCAGTCCCACGACCGGGAACAGAGAATATAGATTGCCAAGAGACAACCCTGTTACTAGCTATGGATTTGGCTACCAGAGAGTATACCGACGTACCGCGAGTCTTGAGGACTATCTAAAAGAGGGTTGTGCAAGAGTAATTCTTCAGTTGGGCTTGAGCATGGCCTGTGTACGGGCTTATGCGCAGCAGGCCGAGAAACGTAGAGATCGACGGGTTAACAAAGGACAGCAGAAGGGGGCCAGAGCAGCAAGGTCCTTTGGTAACTTTCGAGGCGAGTCACCTCACCAGCAGATTAGATATGCACCTCCGCCAGTGCAGAGTGGTCTTCCACGGATTTCAGGACGTTCGGGGTGTGCAGGAGTTGGTCAGAACTCCAGGGCTTCCGGTTCACAGTGTGACAGACGTCATCCCGGGGAATGTCGTCTTTTAGTTGGTACTTGTTGTACCTACGACCGTCAGGGTCTGATGTCGATAGAATGTCCTTGTAGGAGGACTTAGCCTTCAGGATCGGTGGGTAGTTCGTCATCTTCCCTAGCTATGCGCCTACGCGTGGCAGTTTGATTAGAACGACTAAGGGGAGTGAAGAGATATAGATATATCTTTAACCTCTAGAGTTTTGTTTATGTGATAAGGTGAGTATACCTTAAGTGCTATGTTCGATAGCGGTGTGTTAGTTGTGATTAGATCGTGGTTGTTTAACCGAGTAAGATTTGGGGATAGAAGGTGTGAGCCTTAGAGTTCTATGAGTAGAGACCTTAGAGGTAAGGCCATCTCGAGTAAAGGTGTAGTGTTATGTTTGATCCTTATCGGAGTGCTTAGTGCATGTGAGATATATTGTATGATAAGTCCCTGAGTAGTGTGGAATGAAAGGGGGTAGTTGAGCTAAGAAGACCGCTAGGTTTTCGTAACGTGATTAGAAAAGTTGTTCGACCGGGAGCAAGTGTTTTACGCGAGTGGTCGGGTTGAGGCCATGCGCGCGTCAACCCGCTACCGTTTGTTGGTGGGCCGTTCGTGGTCCCGTGGCGGGTCACGAGGGTGTTAGGCCCAAGTTTAGTTAACCAGCGTACGAGTTCGTGGATGCGTTCGACCAGTGGTCGGGCCGATGGGGGCAGCCCGTCGTGTTTTTCGGTCAGGACCATGTACTCAGCAGTGTTGTTATATCAGAAAGGTTGTAAGGCTGCACGGGGTGCCTACCTTCACCTTATGTCAGACAGTGGAGCCCAGGTTACGGCTGTTTTTGTTTCTGGAAGCTTTGCCAAGCATGTGTTAAGAACTCAGGTGAGTCTCAGAATCGCATTCGCCCTCGGGCCAGTGGTTGAATTTCAGGGGTAGTTGTGGAGATTGTTGTCTCCTGTGGAGGGAGTGTTTAAGCTACCATTTCAGTGTTCGGATGTCGCCTTATAAAGCCTCAGAGGCGGATGTAAGTCACGGCCGAGTGGTTCGATGTTGGCAAGGTTCGCATTGGTTCAGCTTGTTCCACAGATCGGATAGTGAGAAGCTTGTCTAGAAGTTCGCGCTCGCAGAAATCGTATGGAAAAAATCGCGACGACGCTTAGAGTTCAGTGCCGACGGTTGGTCTTCTTGAGTACCACCCGGATTGGGTGTGACGAGCTTTGGAAAAACAGAGGAAACTTAGCCCGAGTTGTTTTAGGCCATTTTAAGTTCATGTGAAGAATAGGCCAGATTGCCAATATGTTAGCTTTTGCCGTCTGACTTGGGAGGCAAGACGTCCGGTCTTTTCAGATTGTTATGTTTGGAAAGTATCGGAGATCCATCCAGAGTGTTCCCGATTAATGATGACCACGTTAGAGATAGTAACCTCGAGTTTTGGAAACCAAGCGATTTAAATGTGGTAAGAGTTCGAGTGTACGTCACCTCGTGGATCGCATGCAGCCCGTACCATTTGTTGGGTCGCGGAGTGAACCTCGCGCAAAGTGACAAAAGTGGTATCATTTCTTTTGTAAAGAGAAGGTGCGAATGAAGTATATTTTGGACCCCGAGAGAGGTGTTTGTGGTGATGTTAGAGGTGTTTCCTCGTGGACTTGGAGGTAAGTATTTTGGCGCAAGTTGGTTCCGTGGCCATGCGTGGAGGATTGTTTTCGTAAGTATAGCGGTGAGGACTATACCGCGCGCTTGTTTTGAGACTTAGAAGGAACATTCGGACGAATGTTTCTAAGGAGGAGAATGTTATACCGTATTTCCGCAGTATGTACGTAAGGACGCACGAGAAAATTTTGAAGTGTAAAGTGGCTTGGCGAATTTATTTTGTTCACAACACCCGCTTAGAGTCGCTTTTTCGACGAAACGCTTTCACGACTTTCGTAGGGAATTTACGGCTATGTCATTTTTAATTTTTGCGGATTTTTCCGAGAGACGAAACATTTTGGGACCAACGAGAGGCGACACTTGTCACCCTCTCATTGATGGAGTGTGGCGGTTGGCTTGGACGATTTGGTGACAATTTTGTCAAGTAGTAGGTAGGATATTTTGTGTGTTAGTTGGTTAGGTGCACTTGGCAAGATCTTGGCCCTACACTTGCTATGCACTTGGCATGATCTTGGCCATTGGTTGGCCTTTGCTAGACCTATAAATACCCCTTGGAAGACTTCTTCATCCATTCCAAATATTTCCTAAGTGTTAAAAATCCTCCTCCCTTTGTGTGGTGTTTTCGCCCAACACCCCTCTCCCCTTTGAGTTGGCACTTTGGCCGAGAGCCCTCCCCACCCTCGCCGAGAGTACCCCTAGTGGGGTAGCCGAGGGGTATACACCCCCTTGTGGTGTTGTCTCGTATATACCCCTCTTGGTAGAAATACTCTCAAAAGTATTGTTATAATGCCCAAATTACCTTAGCCAGATACCTTGTTGTATTCTAAGGTCATACCTTACAAAAAGCCCGATTATACTATTATACTTCCCACAATACCAAACCGAAACCACAGGGAAAATCTCCATGGTTAGTTGGAGTAGTATGTAGAAGTTGGTTAGAACTTCTAAGGGTAGTTTGGAGCGGGTTGGAGCGCACGGAGTCGAGCTAAACGATTGCCCAGATCGACTTTATACTCGGATAATTATGGGCTTATCGAGGTAAATATCTTGTCCTCTATTGTAATTGGAAATTACATGATTGTTAGACCATATAGTTGAAGTATACTATATATATAGAACTGAACGTTGTTGTCGCAATGTCTTTGGACTTAAGCCCGAATAATAAGAAATCTTTTGAAAGAAGAGTCTCGAATCGCTTTTTACATAGGATCAGACATGAAGACTTGTGTAGCTTTTCTGAGGTAGAATTGTGCACGTCCGTTAGATGTATGAACCCCGGTTGGCTTGATAGCGGCCCAGATAGAGGAGATTTACGCTGCCATGGGGAGGTGCCGCGAATTTTACGTAGGATGTTCTACGATGGGATATAAATGTTAATAAGCGCCTTGTGGCCTTATAGTCAAGTACTACGTATGGCGCGATCTTACGGCTAAGGAGTAGCCGGTTTGAAGTACTTGGAGCGTTTTGCTATTAGTCGATACTGCCGCGAGGTATGTGAACCTCTTCCTATCTCTTCTAGCATGATATGTGTGTAACTATGTAGTACGGTAGACGCATACGTGTTAAATGTATTTGATTGGTCTAAAACATAAAGTGTTATAACGCTTTATGGGAAGTTGGTTATAATACTTTATGTTGGTACGAAAATACTTGTGGTCTTTAAAAGGTAAATCGATTTGAACTATAAGCGGCTTGTTATGTGTTAATAAAGAACTTGAAGTATTTCAAAAGATTTTTGAATCATTTTGAAAGAAGAAGTAATACTTGGTTTTTGAAAAACTTAAGAGTTATACTAGCTTTATGGGAAGTTAGGTATAACGGCTTAAGAATGTTTTATCGATTTGGAAATCGTAACGTGTATCGACAAACCACCGCAGCGTTAATAAAAGGAAATGTTTTGACTAATTAAGTATTATTAAAACCAAGAGAAACTTCCATCCGCATAGAAGCTAAGATGAGACAAAATGATATTTCCTAGATCACTACGCAGTAATAAGATTGTTATAAACAAGAATATCCTACTCACATATAAGGCTTATGTTTCTGGATTGTTTAAAAGAGAATTATATTCTTAAATGAATAAGACTATGTACTTGAAACCTTTCTAAAATAAGAAACGTGAACATTTGAAATTAGGCAAACTTGGACGCTTGGAAAATAATGTTGTTACTTGATTTTACAAAGGTAAATGTTTTGGTTTAATTAAAAAGATACCACACTCTATTTTATACTACGTATTGTGTGACTTATGTGAAAGCAACGGATCTTTTAAAAGATTTAATGTATGAAGTACTTTAGGGATAGATACGAACTTGTTAGCATAAAGTACCTTGTGTGAATAACTTGATTGTGTTGGTTTGAGATAGCCTTGTAAATACTTTCTTGTTGATGATAAGTAAACATGTTAGGATGCTACTTGTGTTAGTATCTTGTGTGATCGTGATGTAGGGGTCATTCTTGTCAGGCTTACGTTGTTAAACGTTAAGCCCGTTGTATCGTTATTGTATCACATACCCTTTGACTTATTATACCGAGGGCTTGCCACCCTGATGCGGTCTATACGGCCTATGCGGTCCTTGTGACTACGCGGAGCAGTAGCTCCGGATTGATCATTCCGGTGTTTAGCCCGACGCGGGGATTCCCATGCGTCCGCTGAGACTATGCGGTCTTTTGAGACTATGCGGTCATGGAGCCTAGGCGGATACCGGGGTTAAGCCGCCTCGATGCGGGTATACCTCAGCGATGCAGGACCATGATTCGAGGGATACCTCACGCGGTCCGTGTGACCTATGCGAGTCGCGAGAGTTCCGTGAATAGACGCGCCGGTGATATCGCGGGCGAGTGGCGGCTTCGATCATGGTGCGGTCTAGAAAGACCTTGTGATACGCTTTATGGCATTTGTGGTACCGGGGTCTTAGTAGTCGGCTATGCCTTCGCACTTACCGTGCACGCGGTTTTATTGTGATGACTTTGAGGCGTGAGTCACGACTTGACATGACCGCTATTGTGAATCGTAGTTTGGTTATTATACATGTCTCCTGCTTTTATAGACTACTATGATTTCATTTACTGATTTTCGCCACATACTTGGTACTGTTAGATCGACTCTCCTTCGGGCCGCTCATGCCGCAGAAAAGGTACACCGCCGTTGATCCTCGCTCTTAGTGGTCACAAATGGCTGGGAAAGCTCCGCTTTCTCCGAGGCTTATCAGTGGTATAGTCCCCGCGTTGTAGGTATTTACATTCGTGGTATGGCGGGCCCCGTCCCGCCATTGTTGTCGTATCATTTCTTAGAGGTGCAGAGTAATCACAAGTTGTGGCAGGGTTTGTAAAAAGGATTAAACTGTTCATGTTGAAAAGGTTGTTATTTATATATATGCCGAAAGACAAGTTTTTCTCAGATTATTGTTTCATATTTCATAATATGTCTTGTATCGTTTTATGTTCCGCTGATTACTCTGATGTTGTATCACTAGGGTGCCCGGGGTAAGGCACCAGTCACGGACCCCGGAACGGGTCGTGACAAAGACAACCACTTATATTCAGAAGATTTCTAGAGAAGTGTTAAAGATCTCGCGGGGTAGCTGTGGTAGGCATCGAGTGGACTGTGGTGGAATGATAAAGTTCAAGAGAAGGTGGAAGTAAAAAAATGGCATATGCGAAATTGGTAGAAAGCAAAGATGAGGTGGAGAAGTGGACGAATAGGAAATTATATAAGATGGTGCGGAAAAAAACAAAACTAGCGGTTATGGCGGCAAAAAAGGCAGATTTTAAATGTCTATATGTGGAATTAGAGGGAAAAAAACAGGATAAAAAGTTATACAGACTAGCCAATGCGAGTGAGATGAGGGTATGTGACTTGGATCACGTGAGGCGCGTCAAATACAAGTACCAATGGAGGACGCACATATTAGGCGGAGGTGACAGACTTACTTCTATAAACTCTTGAACGAAAAAAAAGATAGAGACATTGTGCTGGGAGATCTGGAGCACTCTGATAGGTACCAAGATTTTGGGTATTGTGAAAATATTAAGATTGAGGAGGTTCAGGGTGCTTTTCGCAGGATGCGCAGGTGACGAGTGGTCGGGCATGATGAGATCCTAGTTAAATTTTGGAAGAGCACAGGTAGGGCAGGTTTGGAGTGGCTGACAGAGTTGTTTAACGTCATTTTTAAGACAGCGAGGATGCCCTAAGAATGGAGGTGGAGTACAATGATTCTTTTGTACAAGAACAAAGGTGATATCTAGAGTTGCAATAACTATAGAGGTATCAAGATGTTAAGCCACACTATGAAAGTTTGGGAAAGAGTCATGGAGATGAGGGTGATAAGAGATGTGTCTATCTCTGAGAATTAGTTTGGATTATGTCAGGACGTTCGACTACAGAAGTTACTCATCTTATTAGGGGGTTAGTGGAACAGTATAGGAAGAGGGAGAGATACCTACATATGATTTTCATCGACCTCGAGAAGGTATACGACAAAGTCTCTATGGAGGTACTATGGAGATATTTGAAGGTTAGAGGTGTACATGTGGATTACACTAGGAAAATCAAGGATATGTATGATGGATAAAAGACCAAGGTACGGACAGTAGGAGGAGACTCAGATTTCTTCTCAGTGATGATGGGGCTGCACCAGGGATCAGCTCTTAGCCCATTCCTACCTGCATTGGTGATGGATGGACTAACGTGACAAATCCAATGAGAGGTGCCATGGTGTATGTTATTTGTAAACGACATAGTCCTGATTGATGAGACTTGCAACGGAGTGAACGCTAAACTGGTGGTTTGGAGACATGCTCTAAAGTCTAAAGGGTTCAGGCTGAGTAGGACCAAGACATAATACTTAGAGTACAAGTTCAGTAACGGGAGCGACCTTGAGATAGGCATAGAGGTGAGGCTTGGTACTCATGCCATTCCAAAGAAACGGAGCTTCAAGTACCTCGAGTCTATTATTCAAGGGAATTGAAAGATTGATGACGATGTCTGATATCTTATTGGAGTAGGGTGGATGAAATAGAGGCTCGCATCTGGAGTCTTGTGCGATAAAAAGGTTCCACAAAAACTTAAAGGCAAGTTCTATAGAATGGTGGTTAGACCGACTTTGTTGTATGGGGCAGAGTGTTGGCCGGTCAAGACTTCGCACACCCGAAAGATGAAAGTTATGGAGATTAGGATGATAATATGGATGTGTGGGCATACAAGGAGTGATAGAATTGAAATGATGATATCCAGGACAGAGTGGGAGTGGCCTCAATAGAGTATAAGATGTGAAAAACGAGGTTGAGATAGTTTGGGCACGTGTAGAGAAGAGACACAAATGCCTTAGTACGGAGGTGAGAAAGGTTGGCTATGGTCGGGTACATTAGGGGTAGAGGTAGGCCGAAGAAGTATTGGGGAGAGGTGATTAGATGGGACATGGCGCAACTGCAACTCACTAAGGACATAACCTTAGATAGAGGATCGTGGAGGACACGTATTAGGGTAGAAGGGTAGTAGGTAGTCCAGTGTAGTCATGCCTACACTTATAAACTAGTAGTTGTAATATTATTATTGTAGGATCGCTTAGCCTATCATACTAGTAGACACAGTATTGTCTTATAGTCCCTTGTCGTTTGATGTATGATGCTATATTTATTTTGTTTGTCGTATTTACTTGCATTATTTATTGCTTTTTTTTGCTTCTTTTTCTCTTTCAAAATTCGTTATCATGACTTACTCACTTTTGTCTTGAGCCGAGAGTCTCTTAAAAATAGACGATCTACCTACCAACACTACAAGAAAAACAGGCTACGGTGACGGATAAAAACCGTCATCTAACCCCTACGATGACGATTTCTGTAAGTGTCATCTTTGTCATTATCACAAACAGATGACGGTTCTATATTTGTCACATGACATGTGACGGGTTTTCCCCTCACACAAATGTCACAAACAGATGACGGGAAAACCCGTCACACAAAAGTCACATAAATTTAAATTTTGATTCATTTTTTAAAAACAATTCTATTAAATTAATAATTTATTTTATTTTGTGATCGGTGTATTTTATATACACTTTTTGAGTCATTTTTAGTTAGTATTTTACTCATTTCATTTATGTTTAGTATAGTATTAGGGTCGTTTTCCTTTCTTTTGTGTCACAGCGGTAAAAAATGGAGGAATGGCGAAAAGGAGATGAAATGAGCATAAATGAGATGAAATTGCACACAAAAGGGCCAAGAATTGAAGTCCAAGAAGTTCCGGGAATTATAGAGGAAATCAGACGAAGTCCGGATGAGAAAAAGACGACGAAACGAAAATTCACCAGAAAAACGTCACCGGAGCCGCGGCGCCTGGAAGCAGTACGCGCCAAATGTGCCGAAAGATCCGGCGTTGCTGAATTCAGCGCGCGCCACCGTCAGGTCGCGCCGATGCGGGAATTTATGAAATCTGGGCCGAATTTGACATGCTTCCAGAATCCTAAAGAGATTACTTTTCCTACCTAAAGGGATAACTTTTCCTACCTAAAGGGAAAACTTTTCCTACCTAAAAACCCTTACCTAAAAGGATTCTAATAACTTTTCCTACTTACACAAATCCTTAACCCTTCACCAAAAGGATTCTTTGGCTATAAATACTACATCATTAGAAGAATTATTCATTCTCCAATTCTCCATTCTACCATTCACCATCCTACATTCCATCCACCATTCCATCTTGTAAATATTCCACAACACAACCTTGGATGCTGTAAGGCTTGAGACTCGTTCTTGAGTATTTTTCTTTTCTTTCTTTTTGCTTTATTTATTTCAGTTCATGCATGGAGATTGTATTAGTTCTTAGTGTGACTATGGCTAGGAGCTAATTACTTTATTAGGGATTTCCTTGTGATTCACTTGAAACTCTATTCATGAATTAATATAGTAGTTGATTTATTCTTCTTATTGTGAGATCTATCCAATATTTGAGTTGAATTCTTGGTAATTAATTGACAACTAATTATCACTATATGATTTCTAATCAGATTCCGAAAGGGGGGGATTGTGAATATGCTGTAAGTTGGATAGACATTCTTGGATTGGGGATGAAAATACCTCAATTATTTATGTAGCGTTAATGAGAGGCTTAAAAACCCTAATTTTGCGCATGGTGCGTGACGGTTAACTAGGTTCTTGTTCTTAATCCTCCTATAGAGTTATCCTTATCACCGAAAGGTAGGTAAGGTGCAATACTGGGGTTGAGTGTTTATATAACCCTAACGGGAGTATAAAACGATTTAGTGAACCTGCTTTCTCCAAAAGAAGAAGAAGTCAGTCTAAACGTATTAAGGATTGAATAGAGTGGATAGTTGATGATCTTGGAAACCCTAATTATCCATCATAACTGATTTAAATCAAAGTATTTTTATAATTAGTTTATTTCCTGCATTATTAGTTAGGATTCCAATTCAATTTACGTTAACCAAATAGATACCATAGGATAGATAACCGGTACTTGAAAACCAATCCTTGAGGACGATATTCGGTCTTACCTAGACTATATTACTTGTCACGATAACGTGCACTTGCGTTTAAAGTGTGTGCATCTTACCGCGCATCATTTTGGCGGGATTTATTTTTTAGCAATTTATTTGGCGGGATTTGTTTTTTAGCAATTTAATTTCAATATTGCAAATTGAGTGCACCGATGAAATGGACTAAGAATTTAAATAACACCAAAAATATACATTAAATAGTTAGAATTTGTTGTACAAAGTCTAATGGATAATCATTCAAAGTGTTTAATATAAGACTAAAATATTGTTAATCACCTATCTTATCAATCTAAAATGTTCATTCATCAGCATTTAGTTTATCAACTTCTGTTTCAGCAAGTATCTTTGAAAAATGCAATCTCACTTGACACGAACATCATCAAGTTCCTCTTGTGAGTACATGTGTTTGTCATTGAACTATAAACCACAAAAGAAAATAATTAGTAATTTTTGAAATGATGTAACAATTAACATGGTTAATGATATATCATTTAAATATAGAAGTACTTACATTATTTGTCATTAAAGTTGAATCTAGCATCAACTCTTTCATGAAACGCATAACATAATAGCCACACTCTGTACCACCAGTTGTAGTGGTGTCTGTCATTGAATTAAATATCAACATATAAATATAACTTTAAAACAAAAATTGTAAAGATTCACTAAATATATAATCACTCATTGATGCTATTGGTATTTTCCAATCAGTTACCACTAAGTGGAACAATGAAATTTTTGGTAATGTGTTCCATGAAAAAAAATATATATTACTTGCTAGATTTACTCGCATTCAAAGATTCCCCTCCTATGCTACTAGTCAATATCTCTAGTCGTTGGAAAAAACTCTCATTAGAAATTATAATACATCCTTAGGATTGAGGAAGACTACTGGAAAATTCTTTCTAGAATAAATTGTCTCAACGATGGTGATGCTAAAATCAAATTTAACATCTTTCCGTAGTAAATAGGAGACGACAAAATAGGATTTGCTTCTTCAAAGATTATCAGGAAACTGGATTACTAATCATGATACCCTCCAAGAGCATACCCTCAAATACTTTACCAATATTTTTACCACTATTCATATTTCTTCTAAATCTATGAATCACTGTCCACCCCTTCAAACTTTCCTTAGGATTGATCTATCTCTTATAGACAACCCTCTACAGGACCAAGAAATTTCGCAAGCTTTGTTTTCATTCCAACCTTTTAAAGCTCCAGCACCCGATGGTTTACACCCCTATTTTTTTCAAACTCAGCAAATTCCTGAACCTTTAAATAACACTTACCTTTATTTAATTCTTAAATTCCATACATAGGCAAAACAGAGAGACAAGTTTCATGTCTTGGACCTCTAAATTTCTAAACCTCTAAATAACACTTACCTTTGTCCCCTGTTTGATTCCTCTGTCATTGTTTGATTCCTCTGTCATCTACAATAGAAAAGAGTTAGTCTCGTCGTTTTTTGATTCCTCTGTCATAAGTACCCTCATACTAGATATGACCTGTCAGGAAAAAAAAATAATTCCCTCAACATTCATCTACGACTAATATGAACATGCACTGATAGGACTTCAATTGGAGAAATCGACCATGCATAACTTACATCTGGGGAGACACTTCGTGTATTGTATTTGTCATCCCAGTAAAGAGTACAAATTCTGTAAAGTTGTTGGACACTGAGAATCTGTAACACCAGAATTTCATATTTTAAAGGAAGGTGATATGGTTTCTGACTAGAATTTCACATCATAAAAACATGGTCCACACAACCCATTATAGGTTCAATCAATCTCATACCAGCATCAGCAGTAGTGTCTGAAATCAGCTTCGCAGATTCACTATCCTTCAGCTCGAATAATCGCCGCCCTCCTCTCTTGATCAACTTTCATCAACACCTCAAAAATAATTGGATGAGCCTTATCATGTCAAGCACGACAAAATAATATCATTGCTCCTAAAATCTAATGCCTAAAACATATTTTTCATATTTGCAGTCCTTCTATGTACAAATTATACAAACCACGAAAAAGGGATAAAATTTACTTATATGAAGCATGCTGATATATTCCATAACAGAGAGAAAATCCTTTGCTAGCTACTGTTTTATCAGAACTTAACTTTCATAGTATAATATAAATAATTTCTAATTACAAATCACCTAAACTACAGTTCATACAACTCATAAAATGATGAGAAAATGGTTAAAAAAGTAAAGGAACAGAGCAAAAAAAGGCAATTGCTACCATATTCATTCACTTTATACAATTCATGCAGATTTGTGGTATGTCTATAGAATTAGATTAGGAAAGTTTCATACCAAAATGCTAAAGAGACAATGAATCGGTTACAACAATGACTGCCATTTTCCAATACATTTGATCAGCTTTCCCACAAAAAATTCAAAAGTTACTGTACTCATACTAATTTTTATAAGTTAAATGACTATTTAAGATATTAACTCCATAATTGCACGTCGACTAAAATAACCATTGACATAATGGATATATTGTTAGCATGTCATTATC
The DNA here is from genome assembly GCA_029844215.1 of Przewalskia tangutica. Lineage (NCBI taxonomy): Eukaryota > Viridiplantae > Streptophyta > Magnoliopsida > Solanales > Solanaceae > Przewalskia > Przewalskia tangutica. The sequence continues at coordinate 84,111,277 of CM056735.1, read as the reverse complement.
ATCCTTTTTTGTATAGCTAACTATTTGATTGAAATTTATACAATATCATAATATCATAGTTTTATTAATATGTTGAAGAGACTTGATGTTTGAGGATATGTTCAACCTTTAGTCTTCTTTTCCAGTTATGTTGTTTGAGCATTTAATTGCGCTTCAGCATTACGATTCCACAATGCCACAACAGTCAATAACCAAAACTAAAACATACAAAAAAAATCAGAAACGTGAAGTTATTCGTGCTTTTCTAGCTATAATATAACTTTATCCACAAAAGCTCTGAAATAAATACTTAAAATAACACTACAAATCCAACAACAATCTGAAATCAAATAAATATTCAGCATTAAAACACATCAAAAGCTGATAAATTACAACTATCATCATAATTTTTACTTAGTACAGTAATAATCTGAACAATAACTCTAATTGTACCTTAGATAGCGACAAACAAGGTTAACAAATCCAGATTTTCCAAATACTTACAAAAACACTACAAATCATCAACTAATCAACAACAATCTCACATATATTTTAGTTTGTAGTTTAGCCCAAAATCTCAATAACAATAATGGATTTTACTCAAAAGAATAGTTGAAATCGCCAGAAAGTCACCTCTAAACTTCTGAAATCGCCAGAAATTCACCCATGGAGGGCAGAAAAGAAAGGGATGATTTTTTTAAGGTTTTGTCCTTGTTTGACTGGAACAGCAAAAGGAGAAAGAGCATGCAAGCTTACCTGTTCATGGCTGAAGAGCGGCAGAGAGAGGTGGAAGGAGACAAGAGTCATTAAGACTCTTGGCCGAAATGGCCACATGGAACTGAAAAAAGTGAATTGTACACTGTAATCTTGCTATCAATGGCGGATGTTGTTGAAAATAGAAGGACGATAGAGGCATTAGGGTTTTCCTTCAAAGGTAAAATCGTGAAAATGAAATAAGGAAAAGGGGTTAGATATGGCAGTGGATCTGTACGTGGTCCGGATCCGTTTGATAGGATATGGATCTTCAAAATTTGGACGCGATGGATCCGGATCAGACACGGATCCATTTTTTACGGATTGAATTTGGATCTTGTATTTGAGATTTGTATCTGATCCAGATCCGACCCGTGGAAATAATTTCAAAAATAACCTAAATTTTTTCAGATTAATAGCTAAGATAAAATAAGAAAAATCAAACCATCGAGAGTATGTGAAGTGAGGGAAGCAAAACCTAACTGTGTGAGCGTGAAGATACTTAATATTTTTATAGAGTTTTTGATCTTTTATTTTTTATAATGTTAAAACAATAATGTTTAGTTTGTTTTTATTAAAAATAATTTTAAAAATAAAATAAAAATCATGTAAGTCTTAATTTAAATTAAAAACATGCTAAATAAATATTAAAAACGGTGTCGTTTTAATCAGTCAAACGCGCCATTTTTTGTCAATTTAAAATACAAGTCACTTATTTATGTGACATTTCACAAAAATGTCACACAAACGTCATAATTAAAAGACACTTAAAAAAACGGTCACATAAATGTCATAATTATATGACACGTACAAAATTTGTCACATGAATGTCAAGAAAAAACATAAATTTAGTAAAAATATGTGACACTTGCATTTCTGTCACATGTTAACTGTTACCGTAACCTGTTTTTCTTGTAGTGCAATGTAGAGATAAGATTTGTGTACACTCTACCCTCCCTAGACTCCACATTGTAGGATTTCACTGGGTATGTTATTGTTGTATAGTTAGTGTTTAGCTTCACCATATGTATCATAACATCTTACAAGTTATACCGGACAAAAAAAACTTTCAACATTCAACATAATCTGAAAAAAGACATAAGTTAAATTTCGCTAGGCAAAGTTAGTGTTTAGCTTCGGCATATGTATCATCACATCCACACAAGTTATGCCGAAAAACACAAAACATTCATCACTCAAAATTATCTGAAAAATACTACAAAACTTATGATGCATAACTTAATTCTTATAAAACTTGTGTCGAACGAGGCAAAAGTTCATTTTCGAATGATAAAAATGCTCTAGAACATATGACGAGTGAAGCATATCCGGGTACTTTCACTAAATAAGTAGCATGAATAAAAATTAAAAATCACATATATGAAGGACAATCATTAAAGACCAATCCCGCATGAAAGGAAATCTGTGCAAAAGTTTGATAGTAGACTAGCTGAAAGTATATTTATGTCCTAGAGACAATCAGTATTAGGACAAATGTACTTTATACACATTCATATTTATATATTAATGATGATTAATATTATGGAATTTGCATTTGTTGAATTATTAGTTGATTGTTTATAATATTCTATAAATGCATCCCTAAGAGATTATGTGGTTATTAATGATGTGAGAATTAATATTATAACGTAACTCCTAAAATTTCCTCGACTAATGATCATAAAAAATGGGATATCGATGATATGTGATACGTCGACATGTGATCTGCATCATATCCTTAGAGGATGTAGTATGTCTCACTTGCTACGAGTTATGGTGACTCGTGATGGACACATGTATACTTGTTGAAGTATTGGTATACCCTATTGATATACTATTTGTTTTACATGTCTAAATTAGGATCAGTGTGTGGGAGATAGAGGTCCTTAGACTTGAGGTCGATACGCACTTTGTTTGCAGAGTAATGTACTTTGATCCTGTCCTAAGCTCAAATGTCTTATAGGTTGAGACGCGGCTAGTTTTGGGTACATTGTGAAGTGGATTAAAGGTGATAGTTGAGACAAGATTAGGATTCATTCCTCGAATGTATCTTCGAGAGAACACTCAGATTCTCATATGGTATTAGGTTAACTAAGTCGTTGGCCAACGCAATAGACATGTATTTGATATGGTCCTGTTGTCAACTAATATAGATGAGAAATAATAATCAAGTCATTTGGATAGACACTTGACAAATCCTAAGCTTGATCGAGTGTGTCGTGAATGAAAGGATTTTATCTTCCCACATAGAGGTTCAGTTCACAAGTTACGTGTAACTATACTTCACATATTGAGTTCATCTTCTTGTGCAGTCTAGGAGTTCTGTGTAGACCCTAATGTTATTAGTGTCGATATGTGAAGGCCTGAAGGATAATACTAATTCAAGTGTTCCGTCGATTCAAGGATGTAATTAGAAAGAGATTATATATATGTTCGGTTTATAATTGAGACATTAAAAGAAAATAGAAAACAAGGCAGAAAGTGGAACAGGGTCGCGGCGCCATGGGCTCAGGGCTGCGACGCTAGAGCGCGTCAGCGCCGCGGTGCTATGTGTCCAGCGGGTCCGAGATGGCCCAGTCTGCTGAGGTTTTCTGGGCTGGCCCATTTGGGGAACCCTAGCTGTCCTCTTCAGCTATAAATAAGAGGGTTCCCCTCACATATTTTCTACACCAAATCAAGAGAATAATCTCTTCTGAAACTCTGCTGGAATTCCTAGCATTCCAAGAGTTAGAAATTACATCAGAGTTTTTAGAACTTGCAATCGAGGAACATTTGCGTGCACACCATCGGCGTACACAAAAGCTTGAAGATTCCATATTGCTAAAATTGTAAGTATTCTTTCGAAGTAGTACATTTTTCTTTGTGCTTACATTATATAATCATACTACAGTTTGACCGTCATGTTAGGTTTGAAACATAAATTTTCAAATTCCGTTGTGTGTACGAACCCGACAAAACCCCTACGGTGGTATCAGATCCTAGGCTATTTTGTGTGATTATTTAATAAATATTAATGATAATATGGGTTATGATTTGTTTAGATCTATTTTTTATGTCATTAAGAAGCTTTAAAATCCTAAATCTTTTGAACACATAGTCTTTGTAACCGGATCTGTTAAAACAATGATGTAGTCGAGGAAGTCATTCCGATCTAACTCTTCCAAGTTATATGTGTTATCCGATTCGTTTAGAACCTGGTGCATTGAGACGAAGAACGAGAATGGATTGGATGATGGTCGATGAACGTGTTGTTTGATGGTGAAGGAGATACGAGGATAGATCTGGAAATTTGACCCTAAACCAGTTTTAGGGGTTCGAAATTTCAGTATTTGCATTTTTGGAACAGAGGCGCCGCGGCTCTACGATGGAGCGTCGCGGCTCTGTTCTAGAGCGTTGCGGCGTTGTTCATCTAGAAACCTTAAAATAAATTTCCGGACTTACAACCTCGGAGGCGCCGCGGCGCCACCTGTTAGGGCCGCGACACTGACGATTATTTTTTTACAGACCGCCATCAGCGCCGAGGCGCCGCGTGCCACTGCTAGGCCGCGCATGACGAAAATTTTACGTAACTGGTCTCGCTTCGAGGTGTCGCGGCGCCACCTGTTAGGGTCGCGACGCTGATGAACATTTTACCAGATTATGTTCATTGCATTTGAAGTGCCGCGGCACCGTCGACGTTATTTTAAAAAAAATCAAAAAAATCAAAATCAGAACTGAAGTTTTAATATTCTGATTCTAAAGTTTCAAAAATGACATAATCTTAAAATATAAGTTTTAATTGGGCAGATTTGGTCCTTTCAGGCGGATCTGTAATTAAATAAAATTTCTGAAAATTGGTTATTAAAATCTGGAAATAGCAAACAGGTCCCTGAAACCTGAAAATATTTTCTGAGAGTTAAAATTGTATTTTCTGAATTTAATAGGGTTCAAATTGAACTTTTAAAATCAAAAAATATTTAGGGACTGTTTGGCATAGATTTTAGAGTTTAGACAAATAGACTCATGATTATCATTAATGATATATTATTGTATAATATACAAATGTGCTAAGTATTTTGAATGTGAAGCATTTGAATTATTAGCATAGCGCCCGCAATTATTATTTGGGTAGGCGGCGCCCAGTAATTGTTTACTTAAATGACCGCAATAACTGTCTGGGTAGGCAACACCTAGTAGTTGATTAAAACCATCTTAAATCATATTTATTGGGTTGATGGTTTTCCATCTAAATGTGTTTAGAAAATTGCATGATAGGATGTCATATGATGTATGACATATTTGTTGATCTTGGTTGAAATCCCCGAAAGAAAAAAAAATTCCCAAACATTAAATACAAGTCTAATAAATATTAGTATAATGCTCCCAAATTTTGCGATTTTGGCAGACTAAAAATTCGGTTTTACTCGACCGACCGAAAACCGAATCCACCATTTTGACTGGACGGACCGGATCGAATCCACCTGGCCCCGACCGTCCGGCTTTATTACACTTCAACCACGCATCGCTCGGCCGTGTGATATACCAAAAGCTTCGTCTTTTCATCCTCTACAATTCTATAATGGCCTTGCACCTTGATTTGTTCTCCTTCACCGTCGATTTTACTCACAAAGTATGATTGCAACAGAAACCCTAACCGCCGTGTCTCAAATTCCGGCGAGCTCTGGTAAAGTCGAGCTTCGTGGTTGGTTTCACTACACTCAGTGTACTCTTGCAGAAATTTTACACCCAACCACAACCTTCATTTCAACTCCAATCGTCGGGTCGACCAATTCAATTTTCCATTCGGTCTTTTAAAGATTCCGATCGATTCAGGTATTGTTGACGACTGAGGGTGGGTTCATTGAGTTCGTATCGTCATTCTCTAAAACATACAATCGATCCCAAAGTTCATCTCTCAATTTTTAGATTTACGTCATTTTTTTGCGACGACTACTAGTGGCGTGACTACGACGGCAACTGGGCGGCCTCCAGGCGAGGTTGTCCAGCAACTCCAGCACCTCTCCACTAATTTTCCAATATTACCACATCCCCAATGCAACAATTTTTTGACTTTCTATCAAAATGGAATTTTCCGGCGAACAATTCCAAAGAACTGGCGTCCATCGGTCAGATCGCCACCATCAAGCGCAACGCAGGCTGGTCATTCACCTAGAAATCAGTTTGCTCAAGCTCTCCAATCATCAACTCTGATAAATAGATCAGCGGGTCCCTCTACAACTCTAACAAGTCAATTACCAACTTCGTTGCCAACTAAACAAGTAACCTACTTTCAAGTTTGAACAAGCTGAAATTGATGCCTTGGTTTTGAGACAAAATCTGAAATGGGCGGTAATAGGTAAATTCAGTCATGGAATGCGTGACATTGAATTCTTAAGGACTGAAATACCTAAACAACTAAAGCTTAAATCATATGTCAATATTGGTTATCTGTGAAGTAGACATGTTCTGATTAGATGTTCCATTAAGGAGGACTATGATGCTTTAATGTCTATCAATGGATCCTTTGACATTAAAAGGAAGAACATGTCGCATCTGATGCGTTCTATGAAATGAGATATTCACTTTGACCCCACTAAAGAGACTAGCATAGCTTGGGCGTGGATTTCTTTTCCTAACTTACCGCCCAATTATTTTGAGGAGTCTACCTTGTTATCATTTGCTTAATCTGTTGGTAGACCTAGTTGTGTAGACAAAGCAACCTTGAATCAGACTCGACCTAGTTGTGCTAGGGTCAAAGTTGAGGTTGATTTGTTGAGGGAGCATCCCACCAAATTCCAAATCCAAATTGCTAAGAATGGAGAAATCATTACTAATTCTTACAAAATTGAGTTTGATTTTCTTCCTATGTATTGCACTAAGTGTTGCCTACAAGGCCATGTTGTGCATGGATATTGGAAACTTAATCAATCTTTGAGACCATCAAAGGAGATACCTACTCATCTTATACCTTTCAAAGAAACCCCACAAAATCCAAAATCAACCGAAAAACCAAAAGATCAAATTCCCGAAAATCAAAATGACTGGCAGGTGGTTGCCGGTAAAAAACAAAAGAAGAATAACACACAAATCCATAAACAACCATCCAAAATCCTACCAAATAATAACATAACCCAAAACAAGAATAGACCTCCAAAACAAAAACAAGCAAGGGATGTTAATGCTAGTGGTAATGGATTTGTTGCTATTTATACTGCTGTTGGTACTCTTGTTGCAGGTGTTGGTACCACTACTTCTGCTGGAGTTCAAGTTGACCCCTCTGCTGCTACTGCTGGTGCATCAACCTCTGCCTTTGCTGGTACTGGTTTGGCTGTAGTTGGAGTGGTTCCTGCTGATGCAGTCACTGCTTCTGCTGCTGGTTTGAGTACAACTGCTACACTATTGTTGCCACTGCAACTGGTTTATGCTACTGCAACTGCAGGGGATGATGATGTCATTGCACCTGCTGCCTCTGTTGTGCCTCGACCAACAACTGGAGGTGCAGCTACTGCTGCTGTCTATGCTACTGCTGAACCTCAATTTGATGCTACATAGGTTGTGTCCAATGCTGGAAATGGTGTTGAGGTTGTTGATAATCAACAATGTGATGACAATCCATCCTCGGGTAGTGATAAGGGTAATCCTGAAGAGGAGTATGAAGATGCAGATGAAGAAGAGTTTGATTTAGACTATGAAGAATCAGAAATAATAAGTGAAGAGTATGAGGAGGAAGAAGATGAGTATGAGTCAGATGAAGGCGACCAATATGATTGCAATCAAAAGAGATACAGAGAGCAGAGAAGCGAGAGCGAGTCAAAGGGGCAAGTCCATCCCACGAAGAGTTCCCGATAGAAATATTGGTTGAGCCGATACGAGTATCACAGGTACATGTGTCACCTCCTGTCATCACATCAATTGTCAAAAAACCAAGCGGACGACAAAGGAAAAACACGGTGGTTGTCACGACCCGAACCGACGGGCCGCGACTGGTGCCCTACCTGGGCATCCTTATACTCACACATTACATATAACCAACGGAAGCTTAAAACAAACTTATAATCTCATAACAAAGGGATCATGTCCCCTGAACTTTAATATCAAATTTGTATAATAAAACAGGCAAGCCGACAAGGCCGCCACTATACATAAAAATATCCAAACCACTACAACTGTACATATGTCCAACCCACACATGACTACAGACCTCTAAGAATATCATCAGAATTCATGACAGACAAGGCCCCGCTGCACTCGAATATACATAAGCCATAATGGAAGACCTGTACCAAAATGACAAGTCCCGGAATAATGGAGCTATCCCAAAAGTTGAGCAAGGATCCTAAGCTCGCGGATCCACAAACTGAGTACTTATACGTGCGACCATGAACGCAGCCCCCCGAAGGGGGTCAATACAACAAGGTACTAAGTATGTAAACATAAAGTACACTAAATAAGATCATAACTATACAAAAGATGACAGGGACAAGTATGAAAATCGAATACCAGATCCAACCGTGCCATATAAAATAGAGCCAACTGTACCTTTTTAAAAGTGAGAGCCAACCGTGCCCTTTTAAAAATGAGAGTCACCGTATCTGTTTACATATAATGTATCCCGGCCCTTTAGTGAGAGACTCGGTGCAATTATCATAATTATGAATACACGTCCATGTAACATATCTCTCATAACGTATCTCGGCCTTTTTGTGAGGGACTCGAGGAAATCATAATACATATATAAAATCAACTGTATCTTTTAAAACTGTAAGAGCGTCATGTCAAAATCAGGGACACCTACCTATAGAATCATTATGCATATCCTATTCATGGGAATCAAACCCGCATGGGTCTTTATATCCGTATGAGTATCTCATACTCGCATCACGGAGGTCGGTCCATAGAATCATGTACATATACTATTCGTGGGAATCGAACCCGCATGGGTCTTAATACCCGCATGAGTATCTCGTACTCGCATCACGGATCTTGCTCGTGGAGTCATAATACATGGGAATCGAACCCGCACGGGTCCTTATACCCGCATGAGTATCTCGTACTCGCATCACAGATCTTGTCTGTGAAGTCATAATACATGGGAATCGAACCCGCATGGGTCTTTATACACGCATGAGTATCTCGTACTCGCATCATGTATCTTATCCGTGGAGTCATAATACATGGGAATCGAACCCTCATGGGTGTTTATACCCGCATGAGTATCTCGTACTCGCATCACAGATCTTGTCCGTGGAGTCATAATACATGGGAATCGATCCCACATGGGTCTTTATACTCGTATGAGTATCTCGTACTCGCATCATGGATACATATTCATGGAATCATAGGGCCGCATGAGTATCTTGTACTCGCATCATGGATCTTGTCCATGGAATCAAATTTAACATTGCCGGCCCAATCGTGGGACTCGGCGAAGTGATGAAATAACACTTGCACGAATAGCTATCATGAACAACCATATGCAATTTAAATCACTACTTTGACTCTCCATATAATCTCTTTAAAATGAACCTTCATTTTAGAAAAACTAAGGCACTCTCATATCATGTACCCCTTTGAAATCATCATTTGGAAAATCAAGGCACTTATCATATCATGTAATATTAAGGACTTGAACCCAAAAGTACTATGTACGTTCACCGTACATTCATTTTATAAAAAGAATCATGCTAGAAGAAAAAAATGACAGTTTCACATACCTCTTGTCATTTGTACCACTTGATAATCTAAATTCGTCTCGCTCCTCTGGCTAACATTATGGAAACATCTGATTGGTGATAACCGATCCGAATTTGCCTAATTAATCCTTATATGGGTCGTGAGTGATTTATTCATAATGATCTTATCTAATCAGCTGTGAACTAACAAATGTAAAATAAACTGGTTATATCTTAGTTTATATGCAGATGGATGGCATTCTACTCATTTCAATAATATAATTTGATTGTCGATACCATTTTCATTTAACACTGCAATGACTTATTTTAACGCGTCTATTAAGACATACCCATTTATTTATTAAACCAGTTTCAACACTTAATACTGAACAATTCCTTTAAATAAGCAGAGTCAACTCGGCTCCCATTCTTACTAAAGACTCCTATCAACATCTCTCTCATATGCCTTAATAAGGACTTAGGAATAATTTAGACATGCTTTTAGCATAGAATCAATAACATGAATACCCCTTAACTTCTAAGAGTAGAATAACTTTCGAAACAATACCACTATTATGGTTCATACGTAGAACATGCCAAAAGAAGGAAGGAAGAGGTTCACATACCTTATTGACGAACTAACCAACTCAACAATCTAGAATCCGCCTCAAGTAGTACTTCAACCTAGAAATACAATAACGTGTATATCAACTCCATGGTTACTAGTGTAGTTCAATACCAAGTAATGACTCTCTTTTCTTATAAAAATTTGTGCAACACTTCCCCTATTTATACGTACTTTTCCACATTTCAATTAGACCAATTTCATCAACAACCAGGCACCAATTAAGGGCACAACCAAACAGTTAACCAAGGTGATTCACACCTATTTCTCACGTAAATCAGCCTCTTATTCCACGTTAAAACAATCCATAAAAACATTCCACAATCCAACAATAACAAGGGTAAAATGTGAGGCCTTTTAACTCTCTTCTACACCCGCATTCCTTTAGGACTTTCATTAGCAATTACTATACTTAAACATGCATAATGATGGCTGAATTTTCAGCATTCTAACTCCACAAAACATTCGCTAAAACTGCGTAACAATATCCAACATTTTTATACAAGTCTCGGCCAAACAACCATAACCAAAGCCCTTTTTCAATATTTCTTGTAATCCAATCCAAGTTCCAATACTTTAATATAATCATATCAACTTGTAGTAACCATATTTCCTTCATTTTAACATGCAAGTAGTGACGTTAATAACAACAATAATAACTAATGAATCTAATACCAAAACTACCTCATTTTCGGCCAACCAACCGAACTACCACAAGCACTTCTTAGTCTCTATTCTTCTTAACACAAGTTCATCTACTAACTATAACAACATGTAATATCCAATTACTTCAAGAGGAAGAAGAAGTCTTACCTTAAATCTTAGCCAAAATAGTCCACTTAGATTCGGCCAACACCTTCACTTTTACACCACTTCTTCAAGCCCTAACAACACACAAGTATCCTCTACAAGCTTGTAACCATCTTGCCATCTTGGTTTGCTTCCAAAAAGTCCATCTACAAGCGTAGGTTTTCAAGGCAACTCTCGGCCACCCACTGTTTTGGAGAACCTTGGTTTAACACTTAGTTAGGGAGCTTAATCTAGGAGGATATAAGCTAATCTAGGAGAAGTAATTCTTGTTCTTCACTTTGGTAGAGATTTTCGAGACTTAGAGCTTAAGTGATAGAGAAAAGCAAGCTTGAAGGAGAAGATATAATGCCAAGTCTTGCTATATTTATCTATATATAGTTGTCAACTTTGCAAGACAAGTGGATGAGGGACACATGTCACCCTTTCATTGGCCATAATCCTTTCTTCACAAAATATCTTAACACTTGGCCACAATATCTAAAATTCGAAGGGCCCCACAAAATTGTGAATTTTTCGGTGGACCCCATATTATCAATTCCAAGACTTCATAATACAATACTAAGTCCATAAATCCAATTAGAAGAATTAAACTCCAAGTTAATAATTTTTCGTCGTCACATTTTTTTCTATAATTTTTCCATATATAAATGTAAATATACTTTCCTTCCAACCTTCCAATCTTATTTCCTTACTTACGTTCTCACCTATATGCCCTGGAACTACGGGGTGTAACATTCTTCCCCCCCTTATAAACATTCGTCCTCGAATGTTCATCAAAGGTCTCAAGCTATACAGACTCGGCATATTCTCCTTTAAATAAACCTATCGACCTATACTTGTTAGTGTCAGCATCGCGGTCCTGCACGTCGGCACCGCGGTTCCTGAATTCCTGCAGCTCTCTGAAGTTTCAGCACCGCGGTCCTATCATTTGGCACCTCAGCGATGTGCCTGCATCTCACATCACGCATTTTTCTCACTTAATCTCTTCCTTTTCTACAAGTTCCAACAATACTCAGCAAACCCAAAGATGCCTCACATGGCCACCATATAACACATAGTCTCATTCATCAATCACAACTAATATACTTCACGTATACTATGTACTTTAACCAAGATCAAACATAGAATACTTTACTCAAGAAGGCCTTGTATATCTAAGGGCTCAACGATTATCAAATATTCTAAGATCCTTAAATACTCCATGTCCCAAGCTTACATTATCTTTCCCCTTATACGGGCAAGATAGTTTCTCATAATCTCAAAATCACGTTTAATCACAACTACCCTATTTACCCCATACCAATATTATTCGTACATATCACTAAAGCATACAACACAACTTAATCTAACAACATGGTATGCCATTAAGTCAATTAAACATGATCTCTTAAGGGTCCATCACCCTCTCCGACAGCTCATCACCTCCTAATTACTCCAAATTAGCAAATATATAACCTTGATATGGATTCATTACACGGTTTCATACCTTTCAACCAATTTATAAAGTTTAACCATCTCACGATAACCCATAATCATTTCAGGCAACACACACATGACCCTAATAAATATGTATGTATAGATGTACATCATCATACCAACTATACAATAATGTTACCAACCTGTATACCAAGTCCATATATTCCCCTTCGGGGTCGCTGTCGCTTTCTTTTGAGGCATAGCTGCAACCACAATAATACGTTAGGGAGGGACTACCCTAACGACATAGCTCTATCGCACGATCTTAGAGTAAGAAAAATAGAAATCAATCTTAAATGTACTGTAGCCTACATGTTTATGGGTGTGGTGCACAACACACCGATAACCAAGACTCTACTGCACACGGTCTGTAGAAATTCCGAGGACTAACTGCTCTGCTACCACCTTTGTCACGACCCGAACCGACGGGCCGCGACTGGTGCCCTACCTGGGCACCCTTATACTCACACATTACATATAGCCAGCGGAAGCTTAAGACAAAATTATAATCTCAAAACAAAGGGATCCTGTCCCCTGAACTTTAATATCAAATTCGTAAAATAAAACAGGCAAGCCGACAAGGCCGTCACTGTACATAAAAATATCCAAACCACTACAACTGTACATATGTCCAACCCACACATGACTACAGACCTCTAAGAATATCACTATAACTATGACGGGACAAGGCCCCGCCGTACCCCTGAATATATATAAGCCATAATGGATGACCTGTACCAAAATGACAAGCCCCGTAACAATGGAGCTATCCCAAAAGCTGAGCAAAGATTCTAAGCTCGCGGATCCACAAACTGAGTACCTATACCTGCGGGCATTTAACGCAGCTTCGGCGGTCGCATAACAAGGTACCAAGTATGTAAATATAAAGTACACTAAATAAGATCATAACTGTACAAAAGATGACAGGGACAAGTATGAAAATCGAATACCAGATCCAACCGTGCCATATAAAATAGAGCCAACTATACCTTTTTAAAAGAGAGAGCCAACCGTGCCCTTTTTAAAATGAGAGTCACCGTATCTGTTTACATATAACGTATCCCGGCCCTTTAGTGAGGGGCTCGGTGCAATTATCATAATCATGAATACCTGTCCATGTAAAGTATCTCTCATAACGTATCTCGTCCCTTTAGTGAGGGACTCGAGGGAATCATAAACATATATAAAATCAACTGTATCTTTTAAAATTGTAAGAGCGTCATGTCAAAATCAGGGACACCTGCCCATAGAATTATTATGCATATCCTATTCATGGGAATCGAACCCGCATGGGTCTTTATATCCGCATGAGTATCTCGTACTCGCATCACGGGGGTCAGTCCATGGAATCATGTACATATACTATTTGTGGGAATCGAACCCGCATGAGTCTTTATACCCGCATGAGTATCTCGTACTCGCATCACGGATCTTGCCCGTGGAGTCATAATACATGGGAATCGAACCCGCATGGGTCTTTATACCTGCATGAGTATCTCGTACTTGCATCACAGATATTGTCCGTGGAGTCATAATATATGGGAATCGAACCCGCATGGGTCTTTATACTGGCATGAGTATCTCGTACTCGTATCACGGATCTTGTCAGTAGAGTCATAATACATGGGAATAAAACCCGTATGGGTGTTTATACCCGCAAGTATCTCGTACTCGCATCACAGATATTGTCCGTGGAGTCATAATACATGGGAATCAAACCTGCATGGGTCTTTATACCCGCATGAGTATCTCGTACTCGCATCACGGATCTTGTCCGTAGAGTCATAATACATAGGAATCGAACCCGCATGGGTATTTATACCCACATGAGTATCTCGTACTCGCATCACGGATCTTGTCTATGTAGCCATAATACATGGGAATCGAACTCGCATGGGTCTTTATACCCGCATGAGTATCTCATACTCGCATCATAGATACATGTTCATGGAATCGTATGGCCGCATGAGTATCTTGTACTATCATCATGGATCTTGTCCATGGAATCAAATATAACATTGCCGGCCCAATCGTGGGACTCGGCGAAGTGATGAAATAACACTTGCACGAATAGTTATCATGAGCAACCATATGCAATTTAAATCACCACTTTGACTCTCCATATAATCCCTTTAAAATGAACCATCATTTTAGAAAAACCAAGGCACTCTCATATCATGTACCCCTTTGAAATCATCATTTGGAAAATCAAGACACTTATCATATCATGTAATATTAGGGAATTGAACCCAAAAGTACTAACTACGTTCACCGTACATTCATTTTATAAAAAGAATCATGCTAGAAGAAAAAAAGATAGTTTCACATACCGCTTGTCGTTTGTACCACTTGATAATCTAAATTCGTCTCGCTCCTCTGGCTAACATTATGAAAACATCTGAATGGTGATAACTGATCCGTATTTACCTAATTAATCTTTATATGGGCCGTGAGTGATTTATTCATAATGATCTTTTCTAATCAGTTGTGAACTAGCAAATGTAAAATAAACTGGTTATATCTCAGTTTCTATGCAGATGAATGACATTCTACTCAGTTCAATAATATAATTTGATTGTCGATACCTTTTTCATTTAACGCTGCAATGGATTATTTTAACGCGTCTATTAAGACATACCCATTTATTTATTAAACCAGTTTCAACACTTAATACTTAACAATTTCATTAAATAAGCAGAGTCAACTCTGCTCCCATGCTTACTAAAGACTCCTATCAATATCTCTCCTATATGCCTTAATAAGGACTTAGGAATAATTTAGACATGCTTTTAGCATAGAATCAATAACATGAATACCCCTTAACTTCTAAGAGTAGAATAACGTTCGAAACAATACCACAGTTATGGTTCATACGTAGAATATGCCAAAAGAAGGAAGGAAGAGGTTCACATATCTTATTGACGAACTAAACAACTCAACAATCTAGAATCCGCCTCAATTAGTACTTCAACCTATAAATACAATAACGTGTATATCAACTCCATGCTTACTAGTGTAGGTCAATACCAAGTAATGGCTCTCTTTTCTTATAAAATTTTGGGCAGCACTTCCCCTATTTATACGTACTTTTCCACCTTTCAATAAGGCCAATTTCATCAACAACCAAGCACCAATTAAGGGAACAACCAAACAGTTAACCAAGGTGATTCACACACCAATTTCTCACGTAAATCAGCCTCTTGTTCCACGATAAAACAATCCATAAAAACAGTCCACAATCCAACAATAATAAGGGTAAAATGTGAGGCCTTTTAACACCCTTCTACACTCTTATTCCTTTAGAACTTTCATTAGAAATTACTATACTTAAATATGCATAATGGTGGCTGAATTTTCAGCATTCTAACGCCACAAAACATTCCCTAAGACTGCATAACAATATCGAACAGTTTTATACAAGTCTCGGCCAAACAACCACAACCAAAGCCCTTTTTCAATATTCCTTATAATCCAATCCAAGTTCCAGTACTTTAATATAATCATATCAACGTGTAATAACCATATTTCCTTCATTTTAACATGCTAGTAGTGACGTTAATAACAACAATAATAACCAACGAATCCAATACCAAAATTGCCTCATTTTCGGCCAACCAACCAAACTACCACAAGCACTTCATATTCTCTATTCTTCTTAGCACAAGTTCATCTACTAATTATAACAACATGTAATATCCAATTACTTCAAGAGAAAGAAGAAACCTTACCTTAAATCTTAGCCAAAATAGTCCACTTAGATTCGGCCAACACCTTCACTTTTACACCACTTCTTCAAGCCCCAACAACACACAAGTATCATCTACAAGCTTGTAACCATCTTGCCTTCTTATTTTGCTTCCTAAAAGTTCATCTCCAAGCCTAGATTTTCAAGGCAAATCTCGGCCACCCACTATTTTGGAGAACCTTGGTTTAGCACTTAGTTAGAGAGCTTAATCTAGGAGGATATAAGCTAATCTAGGAGAAGTAACTCGTGTTCTTCACTTTGGTAGAGATTTTCGAGACTTAGATCTTAATTGAGAGAGAAGAGCAAGCTTGGAGGAGAAGATATAATGCCAAGTCTTGTTATACTTATCTCTATATAGTTGTCAACTTTGCAAGACAAGTGGATTAGGAACACATGTCACCCTTTCATTGGCCATAATCCTTTCTTCACAAAATATCTTAACACTTGGCCAAAATATCTAAAATTCAAAGGGCCCCACAAAATTGTGAAATTTTCGGTGGACTCCATATTATCAATTCCAAGACTTCATAATACAATACTAACTCCATACATCTAATTAGAAGAATCAAACTCCAAGTTAATAATTTTTCGTCGTCATATTTTTTCCATAATTTTTCCATATAGAAATGTAAATATACTTTCCTTCCAACCTTCCAATCTTATTTCGTTACTTACGTTCTCACTTATATGCCCTGAAACTACGGGGTGTAACAGTGGTCCCAGCCACCTCAGCAATATCCAATAAAACCAAACATAAATGATTAAGTTCCAATAATATTTGGAAGACGACAAGGAAGCGACACAACATCTTGAATTTTTTATAAGGCCAAAGGTAGACTATACCTTTGTACTTATATTATCTTCTCATTACATTAGCATTATTTTATGCCACATCATCACAGAGTGTGTTATAAACTCGGTGATGATCATAGACTACCTGATATTGGCATCTTCTTTCTTTTTGCACTCTTGCTAGTCAAGGCATGCGTGCCTCAATAGGACTAGTAAGGTAGGCGGTTTTCTCCATGTACCTTATTTTTCTCCGATGGGCCCCCCTGTATCTTTCTTTTTATATCTAAAATTGCTTCGGGCCGAGAGTCTATGGATTGCTTAAAAAAATACAAGTCTAATTAAAACGCATCGTCCATTATAATTGATAGGGTGCAAAATCCTTTTCGACGATACGAGTATATTTATGTCAAAACATTTGCTCTAAGTATATGAGGACTCAGACCCTTTCATAGATGTATTAAAAGTAAAAGTAGATGACAAACTTTTATGGGCATTTATACCAAAGTGTTTGCTCACAAAGGCCAAATTTACTTAGGTGCTTAAACGCAGTCGTGTAATGGGGTTGAATTTCTTAAACAAATCTTGGCGTCAAAGTGTCAGACTAATCTAAGGACGCAAGATTAAAATAAAAGATATTTAATCAAACCAAGAGTTGCGAATAAGCTTTACAATTGGTTGAGGACCTACCAAAATGTGCTATTGAAGTTATCAGCCAAAGCAAACGCGGATGTAGCATATGTTTGGATCTTGGCCCATTATGACCTTAAAATAATTTAGGTCCATATTCTACCATGGGGTCATAGAAGTATGATAAAATAGTGGGCGCTAATTGAACAAAAGGCCATGTTAAATTAGCCTAAAATGAATGTGTATAATAAGGAGAATAAATTTTGATTGCATTTTCCAGTCTGTCTATATCTTCAGATCTTCAGAATGTCAAATTTCTCATTGAAAATGCTGATGGAATCGAAAAAATTGACTGGACCCAATTATATCGATTGGCTCAGGAATCTTAGGATCGTCCTGAGACAAGAGAAAATTGAGTATGTGTTGGACATGTATTCCCTACAGTGCCTGCCGAAAACTCTGTTGAGTATGCCAACTTTGACAAAGTTGCTTATGAGAAGCATTTTGATGATGCCACTTCGGCACAATGTGTGATGATGTCTTCCATGTCACCGGAGTTACAGAGATAGCACGATCACATGAGACCCAATGAAATGTTAGAACATTTAAAGAGTATCTATGACTCTCAATCTCAGACCATGGAGTATGAGCTGCTTATAGAGCTCTTTAAATGTAGACTCAATGAAGGGGGTCAGGTGTTTCCACATGTGCTGAAGATGATTGAGCTGATAGAAAGGTTGGCCTCTATTGATATTAAGTTTCATGGCAGAGTTGCTTCCACCCTTATCCTACATTTACTTCCACATTCGTTTGAGAGTTTCATCATAAACTATAATATGAATGGAACTAAAGCGAAATTGCCAGAGTTTCACAATATGTTGAAGACCTTAGAATCTTCGATCTCCAAGAGCAAGGTTATGCTCATTATTGTCTCCTCTAATCATCCCAAATCGAAAGGTAAGGGAACTCAGAAGAGGAAGGAAAAAGTTGTCGCTGCGCCACAACAATAAAGCCCAAGGAAGGGGCGAAGAAGAAGAAGAAACTCTCGGCTGTGGATGTGTGCATGAACTACAATAGGAAAGGACACTGGAGGAAGGACTGTACTTCTCCAGGAGGAGGGAAGGCACCTGGTGCTCCTGCCTCTAGTGGACAAGGTATGTTTGTAATTTAAATAAATCTATATATTAATTATTCTCATTCCTGGGTACTAGATACCGCTTGTGGCTCACACATTTATACAAATGTGCAGGGGCTAACTGACAGCAGAAAGGTCGGGCCTCGAGAGGTGGACCTGCACATTGGAAATGGAGCACGAGTTAATGTTGAGTGCGTGGGAACTTATAGATTAGATTTACCTTCCGGTAAAGTTTTAGTGTTAAATAATTGTTTTTATGTTCCCTCATTGACGAGGAACGTTATTTTCATTCCTATTTTAGACACTGAGGGCTTTTCCTCAAGCATTTCTAATGGCAATATGATTTTGGCTTTTGATGATATTGTGTATGGAATTGCGCCTCTTGTGAATGGATTGTATACATTAAACTGCAGCCGTGAAATTTTGAATGTACAAAACAAAAAAGCTAAAATAAGTAAAAGAAATTCTACCTACCTGTGGCATTGTAGACTTGGTAATTTCAATCAAACAGGGATAGAACGGTCGGGGAAATTAAATTACCTTAAACCATTTGACTTACAATCTTATGGTAACTGTGAATCTTGTTTGAAGGGTAAGATGAACATTAAACCTCTTTCTGGAAAAGGGGATCTGTGCCAAGGAGGTTCTGGAGTTGGTACATACTGATGTATGTGGACCATTTTCGACTCAAGCTAGAGAAAGTTTCTCCTACTTTATCACTTTTATAGAAGACTTGACGAGGTATGGATATGTGTATCTTATGAGACACAAATCTGAGGCCTTCGAAAAGTTTAAGGAGTATAGTGTGTGGAGAAACAACTCTAAAAAGGTATCAAGACTCTTCGATCTGATCGAGGAGGTGAATACTTAAGTAAAGAATTTCTAGATTACTTAAAGCTACATGGAGTTCATTCAGAATGGACACCTCCTAGAACACCACAGATGAATGGTGTCGCCGAGAGGAGAAACCAACCCCTGCTTGACATGGTTCGATTCATGATGAGCTTTTCAGCTCTACCTACATATTTTTGGGGATACGCTATACAAACCTCGATATATGTTCTGAACAGAGTTCCTTCTAAATCAGTTGAAAGAATGTCATATGAGGTATGGTGTGGCAAGAAGCCATCACTTAGACATATGAGGCCCTGGGTTGTCCTGCATTGTTAGGACCGTGTCCAATTGCTCACGCAAGTGTACAGACTATTCACAAGTAATATAGTCTGTAAGACCGAGTTTATCGTCCACATAGACTGGTTTCTAATTACCGAACATCTATTCTAGATTATCTATTTGGCAAATGATATTTGATTTGGGTTTTTATCTAACTACTAGAATAATTGCGAGAAGTAATCTAAATTATTGGGGTTTAAGCAGTTATGAATGAATTAGGGCTTCAAAAATCCTCGAATATCCACTCTATTCAATCCTTAATGCAACTAGAATGACTTCTTTTTCTACGTTAAGATAGCAGTTAACTACACTGTCTTATATTTCGATTAGGATATATAATCGTTCAACCCTAGTGCAGAACCCTTCTATATTTCTATGATAGGATTTACCACATAGGAGGATTAAGACCAATAACTTATAATGCTATACAAGTATCGGGGTACTTTCATCCGCGATTTTAACCTATGTCTATTCAATTACAACATATCCAAATATCTCCTCTCGGTTCTTGATTCAAAACAATAAAGATTATGATAATTAGTGATCAATTAACTATCAAACATTCATACCAATTATTGAATAAATCTTAATCAATTGAAGAAGAAATCAAACTAATGCATTAAGTCATGAGATAGATGTCACGACCCGACCACGGACCCGTGACTGGTGCCTTACCCCGGGAACCCTGGTGATACAACATCACAGAAAACCAACGGAAAATAAACTCACAACAAGAACCCATATAGAATATAAAGCAGGCTAACCCAAAATGGCCACCTTTAAATATAACGAAAACTGAACAGTTACATCCTTAACAACCCAATTTATAACAGGACTACAGACCTCTAAGAATGTGTAACCACAATGACGGGACAGGGCCCCGTCATACCCCTGAATGTACAAAACATCTACCACACCAGGAAGAACCGTACCAAAAGTCAAGCCTACGGAGAAATGGAGCTTCTGACACCTGAGCAAAGATCCTAAGAATGAGGATCCACCACCTGCTTACCCCTACCTGCGGCATGAACGCAGCCCGGAAGCGGGGTCAAGACACATATGTACCAAGTATGTAAACCGAAAGTAATCAGTAATAATATCATAAGTACAAAATAAGCTGGAGTCATGGAAGAAAACCAAATTACACTGCACTGTGTCTTACTAACAATGAGAGTAACAAGTATAAACTTTACTGCATAAAAATAGGAGGCTCATGATCAAAACAGGGTCCCTCGCCCGTAGTATCATTAAGCAATCCTACTCCTGGGACTATTTCACCCGCATGGGACTATTTCACCCGCATGGACCCGGTGGGCCCGCATGAGTACAAGCGCCGCACTCGCATCATGGGTAGCAAATCCATGGAATAAGTAGTAAACCATCCTAATGGACGCATACCCGTGGACCATCCATCATGTCAGTATGTCCAAAGGAAATAATAAGAATAAGTAATAAACCATCCTAATGGACGCATACCCGTGGAACATCCATTGTGTCAGTATGTCCAAAGGAAATAACAAGAATCACCCGGGGTCTACCCCGTAAGAACACGTAACCTAGCACAACCGGCTATCATACATAACATAAGCGCTACCGGCTTATCACAACCTAAGCAAGTTAAGAAATCCCCTAACTTCTTATTAACATTATTAATATATCCTCTCATTTTAGTTTACTTAAGGCACTAACATGTCATTTAAGAGAAAATCCGGGAATTCAACCCAAGTACCACGTACTTCTAACCCTTTAAGAAAAGACCCCTTTTTATATAAAACTTCCAAGATACTAATAACCGTAGTATCAAGTCACGACTACTTTTCAAGACAAGTCACCTTTCCTTTTAAAAATATAATAGGCTTCTAAATCATGTGACTTCTTTTCTTTTGAAACCTTAGGCAATTGATGCCTTAAAACCAATTTGTCTTCCATAAATTCAAATCATTTATCCGTACTTATTTTGCTTAGAGTAAATCTTTCTTTTGTTAACCTCCCATAAAGCTAATATAACCAACTTCCCATAAAGTCATTATATTAACTTTATACATTAGTCAAATACATTTCCCTAAATCCAAGGGACTTATACTTTTTTTTTTTAAAACGAAACAAGTATCATATACTTAAAACAGTGAAGGATATCAAATCCTGTACGTCTACTGTACTACATAGGTATAACTATTCATGCTCAAGAGATAGGAAAGCTCCACATACCTCTTCGATCAATCCACTTGCTAAGTCCACTATACCGCACGTAGTACGTCAACCTATAATGACCATAATACGTTTATTAACCTCTAGTTTCAACGTAGAATATTCCAAGTGCAAAGTCACTAAATTCTATGGAAAATCGGGCAGCATTTCCTTTGTTTCTACATACTTTGCCACCTTTTTCAAGGCCGAATTCAACATTCAAACGCCACTTTTAAGGCCCAACAATCCAAACATTTCAAAGGGGATTACACACCTAATCTTGGATGTGTAAAATTCTGCCCCACAATGCATAACAACTAACTTAACAAGTTTAAGGTAGTATTTTGGCTACAACATGTTCACATCCTAACCTTATTCAATTCCTTCAAATCTAAATCATATTTCTTACATGCAATTTATCTAAGATCAATATTTACAACTACAAGTTCTTTCTTCTTAACATGCAACACCAAAAACTAGCAACAAGAGGAAGAATTTTTACCTTAGAGCTTTAGCCAAACTAATCCAACAAATTCACTAGCCTCCTTTCCACAATCACCACCACAACAACTCCTACAAGCTTGCCAACAAGTTTCCTTCTTGCCACACTTTTCAGATTTTTCTCAAGCCTTGATTTCCTCTTGATTTTCTAGAGAGAAGGGAGAGCTTTTATTTTTAGAGAGAGAAGAGAGCTTAAAGAATGACCAAGTCTCCAAGACTTGGTCAATAAATAGGACATGCAAAATCAGATGGGGGGGGGGGGGACACTTGTCACCCTCCCATGGCCTTTTTAAAAGAAGAAATCTGATTTCCTTTTTCCGCTAAAAACTCCGCGCTGGCGCGCGGCCTGCGCTAAACCTCTGCAACCGCCGGAACTTCCGTCGCGCCGCGACTGCTCTCGGCGCGCGGCTGCAACTTCAGCGATTCTCCAGTTATCCGCCGCGCCTGTGGCTCGACCGATGTTGCTTTTACGCCGATTGCGACCGAACTTGTAACTTCCATAACTTTCTACTCCGACGTCCTATCGACGAACGGTTGGTTGAGTTGGAAACTAGACTCAACGAACTATACCCTAGGCCTTTGAAACACCCAGGAACTCATAATGCAACTGTACATAAACCGCCTCCAAGTTGGCTAAAAACCTGTCCGAAACATTCTGTCGACTTATCTTTCAAAAATTTAAAACATAATTCCTTTCGTACGTCCCCCTAAGCATGACCCGAACCACGGGGTGTAACATTCTCCCCCCCCCCCCCCCCCTTAGAAACATTCGTCCCGAATGTTCCTTCTACGTCTCCAGAACGCATGCGCCGGTGTAGTCTTCACTACTATACCTATAAAACCAATTATGCCACATATGACCATAATTTACTAACCACGCAAAAGCTTACCTCCCAGCCTACGAGGAATTACCTCTAAAGCGTATAACCACTTATTAGTCCTCATCCATGGTCTAAGGGTATTCTCCTCACAAAATGATCACTACCATCCTCTTAACACATGTTCGCTTCTTCTTCCACTTGTCGTATCCCCCTTGCACACTCGACTCTTTCTCGTATACGTACCACACTCTTGTTCCCGATCCGAGACAATACTATTCAAGTCACGAAAACCTAGTGGTTTCCTTAGCTTAGCTACCCATTATCATTTCACACCACTCATGGACTTATTACCCACGTATATCCCATGTATACTATGTTACTCGACAAAGGTCACCCATAAAATCTTCCACTCAAGATGGCCCTGTAGCTAAGGTTCCCACGGTTATCAAAATCCTAAGGCTCACAACTTCCAGGTCCCCAAACTTACCCCTTCTATAAGCCAGGCTTTCTAAGTCACAATTTACATAAAATTACCCGAACATAACACTTAATATGTAACCATCTTATCACACCTACTAATCTTTTAGAGGGTTAAGGATATACCTGTAACTATTGCTTCACTTTCCCCTTGTCGTTCTAATCATGATCCTACCCTGCACGGCGTATAGCAAAAGAAGGCGATGAACCAGCCACTGATCCTGAAGGCTGAATCTCTACATCCGTGTTATCTCTAGTCGGACAATTTCTCGCAAAATGGCCTACTGGCCGCATGTAAAACAAACTCCCCTACTAGCACGACACTCCCCATCATGGAGCCTACCACAACGGCCACAACGATGTAGGGGTGGCCCCATCTGACTAACATCCATGTTCCCCCAAAAACCTGAAACCTTGGAGCCCTGACCTGCTCCTGAATCTCCCGAACGTCCTGAAGACTGTGGTGGAGTACTCCGTACTGGCTGAGGCGCATAACTAGCCTGCTGCTGAGGCGGTCCGCCTCGAAAGTTACCAAAGGACCCTGCTGTCTTGGCCCTCTTCTGCTGATCTTGGTTATTCCGTCGACCTCTACGCTCCTCACACCCAAGTGCATAAGCTTGTATGCGGGCAATGTCCATACCCGGCTGAAGAGCTACTCCCGTGCAACTCTCTGCTAAGTAATCATCGAGCCCAGTGACATAGCGGTGTACTCTGTCCTCCATGTCTGCTACTAAAGCGGGTACATACCGAGCCAACGAGTCAAACTCTACGTTGTACTCCCGGACCGTCCGCCCACTCTGTCTCAACGTCAGAAATCTATCCGCCCGCGCTCTCCTCATCTGCGAAGGCAAGAAGTGTGCAAGAAATGTCGCTGAGAACTCGTCCCAACCAGCTGGAAGTGCATGTTCCCCCCGGGACAGTTCCCATGAATCAAACCAGTCAACTGTAGTATCCCGCAGCCGATGTGCACCAAATACCACCGACTCTGTCTCCGAGGCCTTGATCACTCTCATGATCCGCTGCAACTGTCGGATAAACTCCTGAGGATCATCCTCAGTCCTCGACCCATAGAACTCTGGTGGGCTGCAACTCAAAAAGTCCCTAAGTCTCACGCTATCTGATCTAGGGTGAACTACGGTTACAACCGGAACCGTCGTCTCTCGTCTGTCCTCATTCCTCGCCACGATCCTGGCTAACAACTGGGCCATCTCCTTGTAACCCATCTCCTCCGCTCCAGGTTGTGTAACTGGAGGCTGTGTACCGCAGATCTCGATGGTCGCCGCTTGCCGAACTCGGTGGGGTGGCGGCGTCGTGGAACTCGCCGGCCAAAACATCATCTCGTGTAAGGATCGGGCTTGTGCCTCGTAACCTCTGGTCCTACTAGCAGCCTCACCGCTTTGCTCCTTCTGGGCCGTTGTCTTGCGTGGAGGCATAACTGATACATAAAAATATGTCAGAGGAAGTTCAACCTATAACACAGCTCTATTGCACGATCTTAGAGTGAAAGAATGGAAACCAATCCTAAATATTATGTAGCCTCCTGATTATAGGTGTGATGCACAACACACCGATAATAAAGACTCTACTAGATACGATCTGTAGACCCTTTCCGAGGATTAACTGCTCTGATACCACTTTTGTCACGACCCGACTACGGACCCGTGACTGGTGCCTTACCCCGGGTACCCTGGTGATACAACATCAGAGAAAACCAGCGGAAAATAAACTCACAACAAGAACCCATATAGAATATAAAGCAGGCTAACCCAAAATGGCTACCTTTAAATATAACGAAAACTGAACAGTTACATCCTTAACAACCCAATTTATAACAGGACTACAGACCTCTAAGAATGTGTAACCACTATGACGGGACAGGGCCTCGTCATACCCCTGAATGTACAAAACATCTACCACACCAGGGAGAACCGTACCAAAAGTCAAGCCTCCGGAGAAATGGAGCTTCTGACACCTGAGCAAAGATCCTAAGAATGAGGATCCACCACCTGCTTACCCCTACCTGCGGCATGAACGCAACCCCTGAGGAAGGGGGTCAGTACACAATATGTACCAAGTATGTAAAACTGGAAAGTACTGTAATAATATCATAAGTACAAAATAAGCTGGAGTCATGGAAGAAAACCAAATTACACTACACTGTGTCTTACTAACAATGAGAGTAACAAGTATAAATTTTACTTCATAAAAATAGGAGGCTCATGATCAAAACAGGGGCCCTCGCCCGTAGTATCATTAAGCAATCCTACTCCTTGGACTATTTCACCTGCATGGGACTATTTCACCCGCATGGACCCGGTGGGCCCGCATGAGTACAAGCGCCGCACTCGCATTATGGGTAGCAAATCCATGGAATAAGTAGTAAACCATCCTAATGGACGTATACTCGTGGACCATCCATCGTGTCAGTATGTCCAAAGGAAATAATAAGACTAAGTAATAAACCATCCTAATGGACACATACCCGTGGACCATCCATTGTGTCAGTATGTCCAAAGGAAATAACAAGAATCACCCGGGGTCTACCCCGTAAGAACACGTAACCTAGCACAACCGGCTATCATACATAACATAAGCGCTACCGGCTTATCACAACCTAAGCAAGTTAAGAAATCCCCTAACTTTTTATTAACATTATTAATATATCCTCTCATTTTAGTTTACTTAAGGCACTAACATGTCATTTAAGAGAAAATCCGGGAATTCAACCCAAGTACCACGTACTTCTAACCCTTTAAGAAAAGACCCCTTTTTATATAAAACTTCCAAGATACTAAAAACCGTAGTATCAAGTCACGACTACTTTTCAAGACAAGTCACCTTTCCTTTTAAAAATATAATAGGCTTCTAAATCATGTGACTTCTTTTCTTTTGAAACCTTAGGCAATTGATGCCTTAAAACCAATTTGTCTTCCATAAATTCAAATCATTTATCCGTACTTATTTTGCTTAGAGTAAATCTTTCTTTTGTTAACCTCCCATAAAGCTAATATAACCAACTTCCCATAAAGTCATTATATTAACTTTATACATTAGTCAAATATATTTCCCTAAATCCAAGGGACTTATACTTTTTTTTTAAAACGAAACAAGTATCATATACTTAAAACAGTGAAGGATATCAAATCTTGTACGTCTACCGTACTACATAGGTATAACTATTCATGCTCAAGATATAGGAAAGCTCCACATACCTCTTCGGTCAATCCACTTGCTAAGTCCACTATACCGCACGTAGTACGTCAACCTATAATGACCATAATACGTTTATTAACCTCTAGTTTCAACGTAGAATATTCCAATTGCAAAGTCACTAAATTCTATGGAAAATCGGGCAGCATTTCCTTTGTTTCTACATACTTTGCCACATTTTTCAAGGCCGAATTCAACATCCAAACGCCACTTTTAAGGTCCAACAATCCAAACATTTCAAAGGGGATTACACACCTAATCTTGGATGTGTAAAATTATGCCCCACAATGCATAACAAATAACTTAACAAGTTTAAGGTAGTATTTTGGCTACAACATGTTCACATCCTAACCTTATTCAATTCCTTCAAATCCAAATCATATTTCTTACATGCAATTTATCTAAGAGCAATATTTACAACTACAAGTTCTTTCTTCTTCACATGCAACACCAAAAACTAGCAACAAGAGGAAGAATTTTTACCTTAGAGCTTTAGCCAAACTAATCCAACAAATTCACTAGCCTCCTTTCCACAATCACCACCACAACAACTCCTACAAGCTTGCCAACAAGTTTCCTTCTTGCCACACTTTTCAGATTTTTCTCAAGCCTTGATTTCCTCTTGATTTTCTAGAGAGAAGGGAGAACTTTTATTTTTAGAGAGAGAAGAGAGCTTAAAGAATGACCAAGTCTCCAAGACTTGGTCAATAAATAGGACATGCAAAATCAGATGGGGGGGGGGGGGACACTTGTCACCCTCCCATGGCCTTTTTAAAAGAAGAAATCTGATTTCCCTCAGTTTTTCCGCCAAAACTCCGCGCGCGCTGCGTTGCCGTGGCGCACAATAAACCTCGCAACCCTTCGAATCACGCCGCGCCGCTTTCTCCGGGCGCGGCGCTGCAACTTCAGCGATTCTCCAGATTATCCGGCGCCGCGACCCTGCATCCGGC
This sequence comes from Przewalskia tangutica, assembly GCA_029844215.1. Classification (NCBI taxonomy): domain Eukaryota; kingdom Viridiplantae; phylum Streptophyta; class Magnoliopsida; order Solanales; family Solanaceae; genus Przewalskia; species Przewalskia tangutica. The sequence continues at coordinate 84,083,365 of CM056735.1, read as the reverse complement.
GCCGCGGCGCTGTGGTCCCTGACCGATGTTGCTTTTCTGCTCGACTGCGCACTGAACTTGTAACTTCCATAACTTTCTACTATGACGTCCTATCGACGAACGGTTGGTTGAGTTGGAAACTAGACTCAACGAAATACACCCTAGGCCTTCGAAACACCCAGGAACTCATAATGCAACTGTACATAAACCGTCTCCAAGTTGGCTAAAAACCTGTCCGAAACATTCTGTCGACTTATCTTTCAAAAATTTAAAACTTAATTCCTTTCGTACGTCCCCCTAAGCCTGACCCGTACCATGGGGTGTAACAATAGAGTTTCAAGCGATTCAAAAGGAAAGACCTAATAAAGTGTTTAGCTCCTAGTCATAGTCACGCTAAGAACTAATACAATTCCAAGCATAAACTGAATTAAAAAGAAAGAAAGAGAAGTACTGCGAACTAAAGTCTCCAATTGTAGCTTTCAATCCTTGCCATGTGATGTGTTCTGTGTTAGAATGACCGACTCCTCAATAGAATAATCCCTAGGGCTTAAGTATGTTGCAAATTTTGTGCCCTCTGGACCCTTCTTCCCTTGGCCAATTTTACTTCGGATCTGAAATTCCCCGCATTGGCACCGCGGTCCTGCAGAATAGCACTGCAGTGCCTAAAGTACTGTGGGTTCTCTGATCTTCTGGCACCGTGGTCTTGCTGCTGGGCACCGCGGTGATGCTTTGCCTTCGTCCGAATCTCTAATTTTTCAACCTTTTTCTGCCTCGGGACCCTCCTTTTATGCTCACTTTTCGCTTATTTTCGCCATTTTGTCTTTTTGAACCGCTTTGATTCAAAAGAAAGAAAAATTACCCTAACACTACACTTATTTAAACGAAAATGAGAAAAATACTAACTAAAAATGACTCAAAAAACGTATACAAAGTACGCCTAACATGCATATATCAAGAAGTTGATCACTGATAAGTTGGAGTCAAAGAGTGAGAAATGTTACTTCGTAGGGTATCCAAAGGAAACTAAGGGATACTACTTTTATCTTCTTAGAGAAGATAAGATAATTGTTTCCAGGAATGCAACCTTTCTTGAAGATGAATATGTCTACAAGAAAGAGAGTTACACATAAATAAAACTTGAAGAAATTCAAGAACAAAGTAACATAGAGATTGAATCCTTGATGAGTGAACAAGGCAAAGATTCAGTGGGAGCTGTTGGAGAAGATTGGGTACTTACGGTACGCCCTTCGGCCAGTGGGGGTGCTACGAGGAATAATGCAGAAATGCAGGACCCTCCTGCACAAACCTTGGGAGAAAGTGCAGTGAATGCACCTCCTCCCATTCAGGAAAGACATGAAAATAATATTCCCGAAAGCTCTCACGTTGGTGGATCAACCAACACATAAGAACCTTCTCACAATCAGAACATACCTAGAATGGAACTGCAAGAAACTCTACTCCATAGGTCTACTAGAACTCATCATCCTGTGGAAAGACTAAATCTACTTGTGAAAACACAAAATGAGTTAGATATTCCCGATGATGATGAGCCTACAACCTACATCGAAGCAATGCTAGACATTGATTCGAAGAGATAGAAAGAAGCCATGAAATCCGAGATGGAATCTATGTATATCAATCAAGTGTGGAACTCGGTTGATTTGCCAAACGGGGTTAAACCCATAGGATGCAAATGGGTCTTCAAGAAGAATATTGATGCATTTGGCAAGATTCAGACTTATAAGGCTAGACTAGTGGCTAAAGATTTTAATCAGCGTCCTGGTGTGGATTATGATGAACTTTTTCACATGTTGCTAAGATTAAGTCTATTCGGATTTTGCTTGCGATAGCTGCACATTATGATTATGACATTTGGCAGATGGACGTCAAAATTGCATTCCTCAATGGTAATCTAATTGAGGAAGTGTATATAAAACAACCCAAGGGTTTTTCATCCGAGTCCAGACCAAATGTTGTGTGCAAGCTACAGAAGTCCATTTATGGACTTAAGCAAGCCTTTAGGAGTTGAAATATTTGTTTTGACAAGGCTATCAAATCATTTGATTTCGTCAGAAGCAAAGAGGATCCTTGTGTTTATATCAAACACAAGGATGAGGATATTGTCTTCATTGTTATATATGTTGATGACATATTGATATAGTCTCTCATGCAATCAGTTAAGGAATGGTTGTCCAATACCTTCATGATGAATGATTTAGGTGTAACCTACTACATTCTGGAAATTAGGATCTATAGAGATAGACCTAATAGATTGTTGGAGATGTCACAGTCAATCTACATAGACAAAGTGCTTAGACGTTTTTCCATGGAGAAATCCAAGAAAGGCGATCTTCCAATGGGTCAAGCATCAAGTTATCTAATAAGGGTTTCTCTTCTAGTGTTGTAGAACTTGAGCACATGAAGAGGATCTCATATGCTTCGGCTATAGGATCAATCATGTATGCCATGACCTGTACTAGGCCAGATGTGGTCTTTGCACTTAGTATGACTTGCAAGTTCTAGCAGAATCCTGATGAGGAACACTGGAAGACAGTCAAAAGTATTCTTAAGTATCTCAGATGTACTAAAGATTACTTCTTAGTCTATGGTGAAGATAATAAGCTAGTTGCCACTGGGTATACTGATGCTAGTTTTCAGACAGATGTTGATGATTTCAAATCTCAGTCTGGTTACACGTTCGTGTTCAATAGTGGAGCAGTGAGCTGGAAGAGTTCCAAACAAGCTACAACTGCTGATTCGATAACTGAAGCAGAGTACATTGCTGGATCGGAAGCTGTTAAATAAGTTGTCACGATTTCTGAGTTTCCGAAGGAGCTAGGGGTTGTTCCGAGTGCTAGTTGTCCAATAACCATTTATTGTGACAACACTAGTACATTGCACAGGCAAAGGAACCAAGATCAACAATCAGAAACAAACATGTACCAAGGAAGTACCACATTCTCAGAGAGATGGTGGAGGCTGAAGATATTAGATTAGATTATGTTTCCACAGATAATAATCTAGCAGACCCATTTACTAAACCGTTAAGCTAGGTTAAACATAGTGATCATTTTGAGAACATGGGTATTAGATATGTTGATGATTGGCTCTAGGCCAAGTGGGAGATTGAAAGTATATTTATGTCCTAGAGACAATCAGTATTAGGATAAATGTACTTTATACACATTCATATTTATATATTAATGATGATTAATATTATGGCATTTGCATTTGTTGAATTATTAGTTAATTATTTATAATATTCTATAAATGCATCCCTAAGAGATTACATGGTTATTAATGATGTGAGAATTAATATTATAACGTAACTCCTAAAATTGTCTCGACTAATGATCAACGAAAATAGAATATCGATGTTATGCGATACATCGACATGTGATCTGCATCATATCCTTAGGGGATGTAGTATGTCTCACTTGTTATGAGTTATGGCGACTCGTGATGTACACATGGATACTTATTGAATTATTGGTATACCCTGCTGATATACTATTTGTTTTACATGTATAAAGTAGGATCAGTGTGTGGGAGATAGAGGTCCTTAGACTTGAGGTCGATACGCACTTTGTTTGCAGAGTAATGTACTTTGATCCTGTCCTAAGCTCAAATGCCTTATAGGTTGAAATGCGTCTTGTTTTGGGTACATTGTGAAGTGGATTAAAGGTGGTAGTTGAGCCAAGATTAGGATTCATTCCTCGAATGTATCTTCGAGAGAACACTCAGATTCTCATATGGTATTAGGTTGACTAAGTCGTTGGCCAACGCAATGGACATGTCTTTGATATGGTCCTATTGTCAACTAATATAGATGAGAAATAATAATCAAGCCATTTGGATAGACACTTGACAAATTCTAAGCTTGATCGAGTGTGTCGTGAATGAAAAGATTTTATCTTCCCACATAGAGGTTCAGTTCACAGGTTTCGTGTAACTATACTTCACATATTAAGTTCGTCTTTCAGTGCAGTCTAGGAGTTCCGTGTAGACCCTAATGGTATTAGTGTTGATATGTGAAGGTCTGAAGGGTAACACTAAGTCAAGTGTTCCATCGATTCAAGGATGTAATTAGAAAGAGATTATATATATGTTCAGTTTATAATCGAGACATTAAAAGAAAATAGAAAACAAGGCAGAAAATTGAACAGGGCCGCGGTGCCATAGGCTCAGGGCTGCGGCACCATGGGCTCAGGGCCGCGGCACCACTTACTCAGTGTCGCGGCGCCACTTACTCAGCGCCGCGACGCTAAGTGTCCAGCGGATCCGAGTGGCCCAGTCTGCTGAGGTTTTCTAGGCTATCCCATTTGGGAAACCCTGGCTGTCCTCTTCAGCTATAAATAAGAGGGTCCCTCTCACATATTTTCTACACCAAATCAAGAGAATAATCTCTTCTGAAACTCTGCTGGAATTCCTAGCATTTCAAGAGTTAGAAATTACATGGAGTTTTTAGAACTTGCAATCGAGGAACATTTGTGTGCACACCCTCGGCGTACACAAAAGCTTGAAGATTCCAGATTGCTAAAACTGTAAGTATTCGTTCGAAGTATTACAGTTTTCTTTTTGCTTACATTATATAATCATTTTACCGCCATGTTGAGTTTGAAACATAAAATTTTAAATTCCGCTGCGTGTACAAACCCAACAAAACTCCTTACCCTAGCTTCTCCCAAAGATCAGTCAAAGCTACCCACTTCATCAAATGCATCCCAGTAGCTTGAATGTCATTAGTTTGATTTATAGTGAAGGGTTTTGACGGCGTTGTATAAGAATACTATATGTTATAATATTTGAATTTCAGGTTATCTAAAAAATCAAAAAGTATAAATTAACAAAAAGTATTATGACTTTAAATGTTAATAATGTCACATAAAATAGGAATGAGTAGAATAAAGTGCAGTCAATAATGCTTAACATAAGTACTCCTTTGTCATCTCCAACTTTTTGTAATTCTAAATGAAAGAAAAATTCTTTGTTCGATAGAATTGTGCTGGGATAGATAGGTATGTTCGTATTTATTTTCCTTTCTTACCTAATAAATATACATATAATTAGTCATTGTCAGTGATGTTGTTCAAGACATTGTAAATATAGGGAGCATATAATTCGTATGATCAGTGACAAAGCTTGAAATTTAACTAATAAAAAAAGTCACCAGATACTAATAAAGAAAAAAGTTGAAAGGGAACATAAAAGAACAACCATTTTCGGCAGCGTTCGAATGGTGTAGACGATGAAGTTCTAAACAGACAGACTTCTTGGAGATATTAAAAAGCAAATCTAACAAACATTGCATTTAAATAAAATTAGCAAAATTATCCTCGTTTCGCGGGGTATGAAAAACATCAATATATTTAGAAATATTTTTTTATAATTTTAGTTGAGATATTTTCAGGTATATACAAATAAAATAGTGAAATATATTTTTATTAGAATTAAAATTTATATTGAACTGCAATTTTCATTACCAAATTTTCTTATAAAAGGTGGATTTTTTTTTTAAATCACTTTTATATATGTGTCTGGCGGGCGTTTTGTACATAATTATATAAATAATTAACTTATTTGTGTGTGTTTTTCTTTCATGTAGATTTTTAAGATTAAAGTAAAGAGGGTATTGGCACTTGGCATGATACCGCTTCTAGAAGGTGGTTAGGTAGATTTTAGTACTGTTTTAGAGTGTGTTTTAGGGAGTATTTGTTTGTCTTTTAATTGTTTTATACAGTATTATACGTGTTGTTTTGTGTTTTCATGTTTTAAGCAATTCATAAAGAAATAAGGCGAATTCAAAAGAAATAGGCGGTTATTGCGGATAAAAATGCATATCTGGTCACAAGAGATAAGTCAAAGAAGTTTTGGGAAACTCGGAAAGCAGTTTAAACAAATTCCAGATGAAGAATGTTGTAGACCTCATAAACCACATGTGGTTAATGTTTTAAGTCGAAAAAGCCCCAAAAACTACATAGTCGACCCCTCGCGGTCTACAAGGAAAGAGCCGCAACATAAGCGATGTGGTGCCCTCTGGCAGAAAGTGAGAAGCGAATTAGCACCGCAGCGCCCAAAATAAGTGTCGCGGCGCCTCACCGACAGTAAGTTTCAGAGCGAATTAGTGTTGCGGCGCTCTAATAACTGCGCCGTGGCGCCGATGACGTTATGGCTGCGAATAACTCAGTTTTCATAAGGGCAAAAGGGTTTTTTTCAAAAGGGAAGATTAAGGTTGCTATAAAAGGATAGACGAGGCATTTTTCTGAGGATATCTCACATTTGGAGGCAAGAAACAAGAGGTCAAGAAGCAATTAGAGACATCGATTGTTCAAGTTATTTTCCTTTTCTTTACTTTAATTCAGTTCATGTTAGATATTGAGTTAATTAATTTTCTTAGCATGTCTATGAGCTAATTACTTTTATTAGGATTTTCCGTCGATTCACTTGAAACTCTGTTATGAATTAATACATTACTAGTCTTTGTTCTTCATCTATTAATATATATTCAACTTGCGTTTATTGAATTAGAATTAGTTGGCCATTAGTTTTCATTACCTATATGATGTTGAATCAAAATCTGAAATGAGATATTTGATTATGCTATAGTTGATTAGACGTAGGTTTAATCTTGAATGAGAATATCACGATTGCATGTGTAGCGTTTTAGGTTATTAATCTTAATCCTCCTATGTGGTTGAATTTATCATAGAAATATAAAAAATTCTCACTAGGTTGAGTTTTTATATGTCCTAACCGGAATATAGAACATATCATTTAACCTGCTATCTTAATAAGAAGAAGAATCGCTAGTCTTCTATTAACGAATGATAGAGTGGATAGTTTGTTAATTCTTTAGTTTAGAGGTCACAACTTTTATTCGTTTGCCAAATAGAAACCAAAGATTAATTAGTTGGTAATTGATAAATCAGTCTTTATGGACGATACTCGGTTTTACCGAATTATTACAAATTGCGATACGTACACTTGCGTAGCATCTAGAAATTTCGCAACAAAGGTTCTTTGACTTGGTCTTCGAGGCGTCCAAATAAGTGTAGGTTTCAGCTGTTACACCCCGTAATACCAGAGCTACTAATTGAGAACGTGATTAAGGATTTAAGATTTGAATTTTGGGAGAAAAGAATTATTACATGTTGGAAAAATGTGAAGACGACAATTTTTTTACTTGGAGTTTAATTCTCCTAATTGGAGTTAAGGAATTAGTTTGGATTTTAAAGTCTTGAATTTGGTCATGTGGGGCCCACCGGAAATTTCACAATTTTGTGGGGCCCACGAAATTTTGAGATATTTTGGCCAAGTATAGAAATTATTTTGGGAAGAATTATTTTTGGACCAATAGGAGGGAGACATGTGTCACCCCTCCACTTGTCTTTCAAGATGACACACTTATAGATATTTTTGAGAAGAGGAGGACAAGTGGGTCTCAATCCACTTATTCATACATTTTGCTATACATATCCAAGTCTTGCAAGACTTGGATCATTTCACATTACATCCAAATAAGCTCTCATCTTCTCCATTTAGCTCTAGATTTTCGTGAATCTCTTAACCAAGAACAACTAGAGTTGATTAAGTTTCTTTCTCCAAGATTAAGCCCCTAAACCAAGATTTCTTTCCAAGACCTCTCCAAATATTGAGGGCCGAAACATGAGCTTGAAAACCCTAAGTTTTGATCATTTTTTTTTAGATGAAACGTGAAGGGAAGATGGGTACAAGGTTGTAGTGGATACATGAGAGTGATTGGAACTTGAAGAATAGGAGCTAAGACAAAACTGTGGACCAAAAATGAGTGGACTGTTTTGGCAGATTTGGGCTACTTTTAAAGGTAAAAATTCTTCTCCCTCTTGAAGTAATTGTATTACATATTGTTATAATGTATAGATGAGCTTGTGCTAAAAAGAATGAAGGATAAAAAGTGTTTGGACCATTTTTGGTGGTGAAGCCGAGAACTAGGCAGTTTTGGCCTTTGGATTTTCGTTGGTTATTGTTGTTGTTATCTTCACCTATTACATGTTATAATGGAGTAATATTGTTGTTAATAAGTTGATATAACTTATATATAAGTTTTGGGAACTTGAATTGGAATAAAAAGGATTAAGGAAAGAGTTATTGGATTGTAGTTTTGGCCGTGAAATCTATAAAACTGTTGGATATTGTCATGCATTTTTTATGAACTGTTTTATGGCGTGTATATGCTGAAAATTCAGTTATCAACATGCATGATTAATGTGGTAAAATTGCTAATGAAAGTCCTAAGGAATAAGGGTGTTAAAAGGCTTCACATTTTACCTTTATTGTTGATGGAATTGTGGACTGTTTTTATGGATTGTTTTGTATAGATTAGGAGCCAAATTTTACACGTCAAGTAGGCATGTAATCCCCTTTGGTTGCTGTTTTTATTGTGCCTTAAATGGGGCTTGATTGTTGTTGAATTTGGGCCTTGGAAAATGTGGAAAAGTGCGTATTTATAGGGGAAGTGCTGCCCAAATTTCCATAGAAAAAAGAGAACTTTTACTTGGTGTTAACCTACTTTAGTAAGCACGTGTTTATATATGTATTATTGTTGTTATAGGTTGAAGTACATTGAGACGTATCCTAGATTGTAGAGTTGGTTAGTCGCCAATAAGGTATGTGAACTATCCTTTCTTCTTTTAGCATGATTCCTTATTATAATGTGAGTGGATCCTACTCCTTAATGATGTACCTTATTGATAGTACTTTGGATTTCCTAAAATAGAAGTTTTTCTATATACTTCCTTGATAGTATTTTGGATCTCCTAAAAAGGAAGTTGTTCTAACTATTTCATTAATAGTACTTTGATTTTATAAAATGGAAGTTGTTCTATCCATTCTCATGCTAGTACTTTGAGGTTTATAAAATGGAGATTGTTATATCTATCCCTTTGATAGTACTTTGAGTTTTTAAAACGAAAGATTGTTATATCTATTTCATTGATAGTACTTTGGGTTCTTAAAATGAAAGGTGTTCTATCTATTTCACTAATAGTACTTTGAGTTCCAAAAAGGAAGTTGTTCTAACTACTTCGTTGATAGTACTTGAAGTTTCTAAAATGAAATTTTTTTATATCTATTCTTTTGATAATGCCTTGAGTTTTTCGAAAATGATAGTTCAGTTTATTTGTGCTAATGAGAGTCAAAGATGATTTAAATTGCACATAGTTGCTTGTGATAGCTATATGTGTACAGTCCTTTATATTTGGACCATGTCCCCGATAGGGTCGGGCAGTATACCTTAATGGGAAGGGCAGTATATATTATTAACTTTACCATATCCTGTAAGGGGTCGGGCAGTATACCTTAATGGGAAGGACAATATATATTATTGAATTTACCGTGTCCTACAAGGGGCCGAACAGTATACCTTAATGGGAAGGACAATATATATTATTGACTTTACCGTGTCCTACAAGGGGCCGGGCAGCCTTAATGGGAAGGGCAGTATATATTATTGAATTTACCGTGTCCTACAAGGGGTCGGGCTGCATACCTTAATAGGAATGGCAATATATATTATTGACTTTACCGTGTCCTAAAAAGGGTCGGGCAATATACCTTAGTGGGAAGGGCAGTATAAATTATTGACTTTACCGCGTCCCAGATGTGGCCGGGCAGAATACCTTATTGCCTTTACCGCATTCCAGAAGGGGCCGGGCAGAATACCTTATTGACTTTATCGCGTCCCAGATAGGGCCGGGCAGAATACCCTACAGGGCAGTATTTGTGTATAACGTTCGGGTTCAACTCTCATGACATTATTTGTTTATATGGAAAAACGTCCATAATTTTGACAGACTTTCATAATTTGAAAAAGTATAGTTGATTTTCATTACTCTCAGTTTAAAAAGGATACAATTGACTCTTACTTTGAAAAGGCAGTGTACTGGTATTTGATTATTATACTTGTCTCTTGTTATCTTTTGGTCTGTTATAATCTCATTTACAGTATTTATTGTTTCACATACTTGGTACATTTTCCTTACTGACCTCCTTTCTCCGGGGGGCTGCATTCATGCCGCAGGTTTAGGTACGCAGTTTGGTGATTTGCAAGTGTAGGATCCTTGCTCAGAGTTTTGGGATAGCTTCATTGTTCTGGAGTTTATCATTTTGGTAATGATCTTTCATTACAGGTTATTGTACATTTATGGGTACGGCGGGGCCTTGTCCCATCATAGTATATTGTCCAAACTCTTAGAGGTCTGTATTCATATGTGGGAATGGACTCGTGTACAGTGTAGTTTCATTTTAGCTTGTATATATATATAGCGGCGGTCTTGCCGGCTTTGCCTTTGCTTGTTTTTAAAAAAAATGATAATGAGTATCTTTATCTTCCGTGGGTTACTTGGGATGAATGGGTATAAGGTGCCCAGGTAGGGCACCAGTCGCGGGCCCGGGGTTCGGGTCATGATAGGACATTCCTCGGAATTATGACTCCGCCAGGCTACCGTAACATCCGATGAAACTTTTCTAGCCGAAGGCTAGGACTGATAGATTCGGCTACGATTCAGTTCGATTATCGACTTAGAAATATTTTGCTTGCTCGTTTTGAGATTTCCACCTTCGGTTATCACTAGACTCGGCTAAACACTTAAAAGTATTTTATGAGTGTTAAAATTTTCCCCATATATTAACTCGAGTGCGGCTATTGAGTTGATGTATTCAAAGATAGCCGTCATTTCATGTGGCAGTCGTGGGTGTCATTTCAATCACTTCTGCCCTTAATGTATGCAATGATGGTCTTTTCTTCATAAAAGTTTATTTCATTCAACTGAGGCGCCTCGGCTTTATTGAATAAATTCTGATGTATTTCAGCCGCACGTTTGAAACAAAATAGTCCCAAATGCGTGTCAGTCACATATCCAAGAAAATACTTAAGGAGAAACACCCCTCTCCCTAGAGGTTTCTCACTTAGTCTTCAGTCGTTTCCGAATCTCTTGATTTCTCCAAAGAAACCCATATTTCCTTAATTAGCAAAATAAACCATGTCTTCATCTTCCTCTCCATCTCAGGGGTCGGATAATGCCAATTTTTCTACTGATGACCTAACCCCTACCTTTGCCTTCATCGATAAGAAACTGATTCTTGCTCTCTATGGTACACCTGACCAAGGCGACCTCCTTCTGTCACACCCCGAACCCCGGGACTGTGATTGGTGCCCTACCTGGGCACCCTCCTATTCATACAATACAATATACCGCGAAAGATAAATAACACTCGTTTTTTTTTCTTAAAACCAAGGCAAAGCCGATAAGGCTGCCATAATATAAATCACCCAAAAGGGGTCTACACTATCCAACAATGTAAATACAACTCTAGCTAGTCCAACCCACATATGAATACAGACCTCTAAGATTTTGGACAAATACTATGACGGGACAAGGCCCCGTCGTACCTCTGAATATTTCTATCCATAATGACAAGCTCCAGAACATTGGACCTATCCCAAAATGCTGAACAAGGATCCTAAGCTCACGGATCCACAACTGTGTACCTAGACCTGCGGACATGAACGCAGCCCCCCGAAGGGGGTCAGTACAACAGGTACCAAGTATGGAACGAAAATACAGCACAGTAAACAAGATCATAACTGTACAAAAGAATGACAGAGGCAAGTATGAAAATCAAATACCAGATCCTACCGTGTCATATAACAATCAGAGAGAACTGTACTTTGTATCACTGTACTACTATAACACTGTACCACTTTAACATATGAAAGCCATGTCAAAATCAGGGACACGTGCCCTCAGCATAAAATATCACAGAAGCATGCTCGTGGAATACAACATCACTGTCAGCATGTAACGAGCATAACATATAACCAGTTATGTCAAAGTTAGGGACACATGCCCTCAAAGTAATTATACAATTCTAACCATGGGTCTATTTCACCCGCATAGGTCACGTGGACCCGCATGAGGCAATTTCCTCGCATAGGACTGTTTCACCCGTATAGGTCACGTGGACCCGCATGAGGTATTCCTCGCATAGGACTATTTTACCTGCATAGATCACGTGGACCCGCATGAGGTATTCCTCGCATAGGACTATTTCACCCGCATGGACCCTGTGGGCCCGCAATGAGTATATCCGCCATACTCGCATCATGGGTAGCAAATTAATGAAAATGTATAATGTCTTGGGGGTTTACCCCGCAATTATACTCAGAAGGTGTATAACGTCTTGGGGGTTTACCCCGCATTTATACTCATAACACTAGCACCAATGGCTATCATGAACAACATATACAAGTTAAGATAATCCTTGACTCTCATCATCATAAAATGAATAAACTATTATTTTAGCAAACCAAGACAATATCATGCCTTTCCTTTTTAACAAACCAAGAAAATTTCCATGCCTTCCTTTTTAAACAAATCAAGACAATACCATGCCTTCCTTTTCAACAATTCAAGACACTTACCATTTAAGCAAGCCAAAGTACTATCAAGGCACTAACACACCTTGCATCACTAAGGATTAAAGTCCATTTCGACAATGTACGTGAGCCGTACATTCACTTTATAAACTAAATTTCCATTTTAGGAAAACCCAAGTACTACATGTATCGTTAGGAAGTAGGATCCAATACATGTATCATTTTGAAACAATCATTTAGGAGATCGAGACACTTATCATTCCAAGTATCTTTCTAAGATATGATTTTGGCAAATCAAGGTACTAGACCTCACGTGCTACTTTAAAACATCTTTGAACATCAAAGTGCCACATATCATGTATTATATTGATGACTTAATCATGGACATTTACACACGATTTCCTTAAAACATTTTAAATCATCCCTTGACTTTCCACAAAACTTGTTATAACAACTTCCCATAAAGCCGTTATAACCACCTTCATTTTAGAAAAATAAAGTACTACCACGTCTTTCCTTTTAATACAACCAAGGCATTATCATATCATGTAAGGGAATTGAACCCAAAGTACTTTGTACATCTATTCTTTATAAAAGAATCGTTTCATGAAATATTAGGGCGTTGGACCCAAAAGTACTTTCACTATTAAAACCAAGTTACTTACTCTTTTAAACTCAAGTAACTTATACTTTTAAAACCAAGTAACTTATGCCTTTAAATCAAGTCACTTACTCTTTCCAATCAAATCATTTATTCTCTTTAAATCAATCAAGTAACTTATACCTTTAACTCAAGTTACTTCCCCTTTCAAAATCAAGTAACATATACTTACAAAATTAATACTTTTATGAGCCTTGAATATGTTATACTCGTTTATAACGATCTTGTTAAATCAACCATGATCTAGAAAATGTAATACAATTTTGTCTTATCTTAGTTTCTATACATATGGAGAATTCTACTTATTTCAATATAATTGATTGTCGATACATTTTCATTAACGCTGCAATGGCTTGTTCGATACCTATACTCATTAGTGTAGTAAATTAGCAAGGTCACTCGACTCCAATACTTCCTAACGACTCTTACCAACATCCCCCATAAGACTTGGTAAGAACTTAGGAATATTCTAGACATGCCTTTAGCATAAAATCAATAACATGAATACTTCCTATGACAAGGAAAGTATACTCAAGAACAAGTCATCTATACTCCTAACAACAAGGCAAGTATACCTCAAATATCCAGTCATGTATACTCCTAAACAAGGCAAGTATACTTCAAACAACAAGTCATGTATACTCCTAACAACAAGGCAAGTATACTTCAAATATCAAGGCAAGTATACTCCTAACAACAGGGAAAGTATACTTCAAATATCAAGTCATGTATACTCCTAATAACAAGGCAAGTATACCATAAAAATACTCATGTCTATAGAAAGAAGAAGTTCACATACCTCGTGACGACTAACCAATACGACAAGTAGCAAAATGCTCCAAAGTACTTCAACTTCATCGGCTATTCCTTAAGCCAAGTAGACTCTGCTACACGTAGTACTTCAACCTAAAATGACCATAGTACTTCTATCAATATCATACTTACTATTGTAAGACTTATACCAAATAATTGCCCTCTAATTCTACGGAAAATCGGGCAGCAGTTCCTTTGTTTCTACGTATTTTTTCACCTTTTATAAGGCCCGTATTCATCAACCAACAAGCCACATTTAAGGCGCAACCAACAGTTAACCAAAGGAGATTACACGCCTAACTGGACGTGTAAAATTCTGCCCCACTATTTATATAAAACAGTCTGCAAAACATTCCACAATTAATCAATTATTAAGGGTACAATGTGAAGCCTTTAACACCCTTATTCTTTAGGACTTCCATTAGCCAACTACTACATTAATCATGCATGTTTAGGGGCTGATTTTCCGGCATAATAACACCCCAAAACAGTTAATAAAACGACACAACAACGTCTAACAGTTTTAGGCAGTTTTCGGCTAACAACAACTACAACAATACAAAGTCCTTTTCCTTAATTCCTTTTAACCCAATTCTCATTCCAACATGTTATATAAGTTATATAATCTATATCCAACAATATTTCCTTCATTATATAACATGCAATACGTGAAAATAACGACAATAAAAATCAACGAATCTATTGTCGACAAAAGTGCTACTCTCGGCCCACTCTTCCAAAGTAGGGCATGAACACTTTATTTTCCATATCTTCCTTAATACAATTTCATCTATATACTATAAAAATGAGTAATATCCAATTACTGCGGAAAAAGAAGAATCATTACCTCATTTTTGTGCCCAAAAACGTCCCGGGCAGAATGCTACGTTTTGGTCCGCAGTTTTCGTTTCGCTCCACTTCTTCAAGTTCCAATCACATATATGTATCCTCTACAACCTTAGGAGCAACTTTTCTTCACGTTTCGCTTCCAAAAAGTTGACGGAAACCCCTAGGGTTTCATTACCATTCTCGGCCCAATGAAGATTTGAGGTTAGTGGTGTGTTATCTTGGCTAATCACTAGGTTAGGGACCCTAATCATATGTTAATAAACTAACTTGGAAGGTTTAAGAATTTTTGTCCAAGAATCTTAGCCAAAACCGAGAGCAACAATATAGAGAAGGGAAATATATTTCTTGAAAATGTTCTAAGTGATGGAAGACTTGTCTTCCACCTCCTCTCTTGTATATATAATATATCTCTAAGGTTGGATGCTTGACAAGTGTATGACCTTATGTGTAGCAAGTCAAGTGGAGTGGGATCCACCTCCACTTGTCTCCAAAATATCTAAAATGGTCAAAGTCTTCCAAGACCAAGACAAGGGGTGGGGGTGTGCCACGTGTCACCCTACCATTCGTCTAAAATATTTTCACCCTCCAAAAAGTCCATAATTGGCCAAAATATCAAAAAACTTGTGGGCCCCACAAAATTATAAAATTTCCCGGGTGGCCCCACATGACCAAATCCGAAAATAAAATTCCATAATTCTAATATATTCTATGAATCCAACATACCAAATTTGAGAATCATATTCCAATTAATGAACCTTTTTCCTTCACGAGGTTCCGAGATTTTTCCGAAATTTTTCATTCTTTCTAAAATTCAAATCTCAATTTCTCACGTACGTTATTATCTCAAACTGTTGGAAATACGGGGTGTAACATTCTTCCCCCCTTAGAAACATTCGTCCCGAATGTTCATACTAGGTTCAATCTAAACAGATATATGTATAGTCTCCTTGAACTACACCCTCTGAAACCAATCATGCCACATATGGCCCTAATGCATCACACCTGCATATACATAAATCATAAGCCAACCCTGGAATTAAATCTAAAGTGTATAACATCACTATTAACTCCCCTTCATGGCCTAAAAGGATACTCTCTTCGTACCTTCACTTCCCATACTATAAACACTTCAATCTTTTAACACATGTTCGCTTCTTTTCTTACTCGTCGTACTCTTCTCATGCTTCCAAACTCTTCCTAGTACACGTACATAATTTCAAACACTGCTTCTGTTTTCCAAACCTTGGAATTACTACATCCAACAATTTAAGGTCATATTACTAGATTCAATTTCTTTTAAGGCCATTCTCGGCCCTCACGACCCGGTCCTGGTGGAACGCGTCCACGAACCCGTACAATGATTAACTAGAGTAGGACTTTGCACCCTTGTGACCCTATCACATGGCGGGACCACCTCAAACTGACCCCACTTCATCCCGGGTTACGGGTTGACCCGCAAGTGGCCCACAACCCGACTCATCGTCACACTTAACTCTCATTCTTGGTCTGAAATAATCTTACTACCCGAGAAGCCCTTGTACATCTAAGGTCTCAGCGTTTATCAATATTCTAAGGTTCACAATTATTCCATGTCCCAAGCTTACATTATCAGCCCCACATACGGGAAATGTAGCTTCTTAAAATCTTGTTGTATTTACCACAACAACTCTATTTATTCCATACCATTATTATTCACACAATCACTTAAGCGTACAACACAGCTTAATCTAACAACATGGTATGTTATCAAATCAATAAAACATGATCTCTTTTAAGAGTCTATCACAATCTCAGACCGTTCATTACCTTCTGACTATTCCAAATCAGTACATAAATAAAGCCTAGGTGTGGGTTCAATAAACTGTTTCACACCTTTCAAGTAATTACTAAGGCTTAACCAACTCCTGCTAAACCATAACCATTCTAGGTAACATACATACGGCTCCAAATAAATACATTCGTACAGATATACTTCCTCAATATACCTACTATACGATAATTTTTACCAACCTGGATACGCAATCCATAAAACCTGTTCTGGGCCACTGTTGCATTTCTCAAAGCTGCAATCACAATAACTGTTAGTGAAATACCATCCTAACAACACAACTCTATCGCACGACCTTAGAGTAAGAAGAATAGAAACCAATCCTAAATATCCTGTAGCCTCATGTGTATAAGTATGGTGCACACATACCCATACCCAAGACTATACTAGACACGGTCTGTAGACATTCCGAGGACTAACTGCTCTGATACCACTCTGTCACACCCCGTATCCCGGACTAGTGACTGGTGCCCTACTTGGGCACCCTCCTATTCATACAATACAATATACCGCGGAAGATAAATAACACTCATTTTGTTTTCTTAAAACCAAGGAAAAGTCAATAAGGCTTCCATAATATAAATCACCCAAAAAGGGTCAACACTGTCCATCAATGTAAATACAACTCTAGCCAGTCCAGCCAACATATGAATACAGACCTCTAAGATTTTGGACAAATACTATGACGGGACAAGGCCCCGCCGTACCTCTGAATATACCTATCCATAATGACAAGCTCCAGAACATTGGAGTTATCCCAAAATGCTGAACAAGGATCCTAAGCTCACGGATCCACAACTGTGTACCGAAACCTGCAGACATGAACGCAGCCCCCCGAAAAGGGTCAGTACAACAGGTACCAAGTATGGAATGAAAATACAGCACAGTAAACAAGATCATAACTGTACAAAAGAATGACAGGGGAAAGTATGAAAATCAAATACCAGATCCTACCGTGTCATATAACAATCAGAGCCAACTGTACCTTATATCACTATACTACTATAACACCGTACCACTTTAACATATGAAAGTCATGTCAAAATCAGGGACACCTGCCCTCAGCATATAATATCACAGAAGCATGCTCGTGGAATACAATATCACTGTCAGCATGTAACGAGCATAATATATAACCAGTTATGTCAAAGTTAGGGACACATGCCCTCAAATTCATTTAACAATTCTAAGCATGGGTCTATTTCACCCACATAGGTCACGTGGACCCGCATGAGGCAATTTCCTCGCATAGGACTGTTTCACCCGCATAGGTCACGTGGACCCGCATAAGGTATTCCATGCATAGGACTATTTCACCCGCATGGACCTTGTGTGTTATACCCCGTAGTTCCTGGGTATGTATGCGGCACGCGTGCGAGAATCTGACGTAAAGATTGGAAAGGAAGAAATATGTAATTTTTCCACGTAAAAGTTTCGGTTTTGTGAAGGAAAAGGTTCGTTAATGGGAATTGATTCCCGCTTTGGTATTCGGACTTCTGGAATATTAGAAAAATATGGAATTTTATTTTCTGAATGGTCACGTGGGCCCACGGAGAAATTTACGGTTTTGTGGGGCCCACTTTGTTTTGAGATTTTGGCCATTGTGGATATTTTGGAAGATGTTTTATTTTTGGGCCATTAGGAGGGTGACACGTGTCACCCCCTGAGTGGCTCGCCGACGACATTTGGGCACAAGTGCGATTAGAGTCGTTTTTCGCCGAAACGCTTTACATAACTTGCGAGGGAAAATTCGGCTATGTCTTTTCTTTTTGCGGATTTTTCCGAGAGATGAAATGTTTTGGACCAACGAGAGGCGACACTTGTCACCTCAAGTTGGTGAGTCGACGGCCACCTCGACGTTTGAAGGTCAAGTTGGTGAGATATTTTGTGAGGATTTGTGGAGTAGGGACTGGGGCACTTGGGCACATCTTGGCCCTACACTTGCATAGCACTTGGCTAGATCTTGGCCCTTGGTTGGCCTTTGCTTACCCTATAAATACCCCCCCTCCCTTTGAAGTCTTCTTCATCTCTCAAATCTCTACGTCTTGAGACCCCCTCTCCTCGCTCTTGTTGACTCTCGTCCAAGAGCCTCCTCCCCTTTCATGTGGCCTTGTGGCCGAGAGCACCCTCTCCCTTCCTAGTAGGCCCTTCCGAGAGCACCCCCTACCTGGGTGTTCTCGGGTACCCCTTGGTTGAGAAATACTCAAAAGTATTGTTATAATGCCCAAATACCTTAGTCTTATACCTTGTAGTATTCTAAGGTTATATCTATCTGAAAAGCCCGTAAATACTATCATACTTCCCGTCACACAAAACCGAAACCACAAGGAAAATCTCCATGGTTGTTGGAGTGCTTTGTAGAAGTTGGTTAGAACTTCTAAGGGTTGTTTGGAGCGACTGAGCACCGGTGTAGAGCGAAACATTGCTAAGGATCGACTTTAAACTCGGATAATTATGGGCTTATCGAGGTAATTATCTTGTCCCCCTATTGTAATTGGATATTACATGTTGTTAGAATATATAGTTGAAGTATACTCTATATAGAACTGAACGTAGTTGTTGGCAATGTCTTTTGACTTCAGCCTGAGGAATAAGGAATCGAATCAGTAATTACATAGGACCGTATTACATGAGACTTGTGTAGTATTACGGTATAGTAGAATTGTACTGTTCGGGTTAGATGTATAACCCCTCGGTTGGCTTGGTAGCGGCCTCGATAGAGAGGAGATTTACGTTGTGGCGGGGGAGTCTGCCGAATTTTCTGTAGAATGTTCTACGATGTTAATAAGCGCCTTGTGGCCTGATAGGTTGAAGTACTACGTGTGGCGCGTTCTACTTGGCTTAAGGAGTAGCCGACAGTTGGGAGTACTTGAAGCGTTTTGCTATTAGTCGATACTGTCGCGAGGTATGTGAACCTCTTCCTATCTCTTCTAGCATGATATGTGTGAACTATGTAGTGCGGTGAGACGCACATGTACTAAATGTATTTGATTGGTGTAAAACATAAAGTGTTATAACGGCTTTATGGGAAGTTGGTTATAACGGCTTTATGTTGGTAAGAAAATACATGTGGTTTTTAAAAGGTAATCGATTTGAACTATAAGCGCTTGTTATGTGTTAATAAAGAACTTGAAGTATTTCAAAAGAGTTTTGAATCATTTTGAGAGGAGAAGTAATACTTGATTTGTTTTGAAAACTTAAGAGTTATACTAGCTTTATGGAAAGTTAGGTATAACGTCTTAAGAATGTTTTACTGATTTTGGAAATCAGAATGTGTATCGACAAACCACTGCAGCGTTAATAAAAGGAAATGTTTTGACAGATTAAGTATTATTAAAACCAGTAGAAACTTCCATCTGCATAGAAGCTAAGATGAGACAAAATGATATTCCTAGATCATGGCTGCTGTAATAAGATTGTTATAAACAAGAATATCCTACTCACATAAGACTTACGTTTCTCAGATAATTTAAAGGAGAATTATATTCTTAATTGAATAAGACTATGAACTACGAAACCTTTCTAAAATGAGAAACTTGAACATTGGAAATTAGGCAAACTTGATCATTGGAAAAGAATGTTGCTACTTGATTTTACAAAGAGAAGTAATTGATTTACTTTAAAAGGATAGTCACTCTATTTATACTACGGGTATTGTGTGACATTGTGAAAGTAACGTATCTTTTAAAGAGTTAACGTATGAAGTACTTTGGGGATAAAACCCCGAACTTGTTAGCATATAGTAGAAAGTACCTTGTGGGTATAACTTGATTGTGTTGGTTGTGATAGCCTGGTAATACTTTCTTGTTGATTGATAAGTAAACATGCTAGGATGCTACGTGTGTTAGTATCTTGTGATGTTGTGTAAAGGGGTTTCCTTCATGCTTATGTTGCTTAACGATAAGTTGTTGTGTTAGTATTTTTCATCACTCATCTCTTGAGATGATTCCGGTTGGCGCCTCCGACGCGGGTAGACTCAGCGGTCGATGGACCTATGATTCGAGAATACCTCACGCAGTCCCGGCCTATGCGGAACTACGAGTTCGAGTTAGTATCGCGCCCTTATGGGCATGCGTCCATGTGGGCTACGCGGATCGCGAAGTCGGTGACGTTGCCGGGAGTAGCTACCTCGATGCGGGAATACCTCATGCGGGCCGATGAGATTGGCCTACGCGAGTCGCGGAGTTCGAGGTTAGACGCAGACATTGATATCGTGGCAAGTGGCGGCCTTTGATCATGTGACGGTTCAGACAGATCTTATGATACGATTCATGACCTTGTTGGTACTGCGGTTTTTAGTAGCGGCTATGCCTTCGCATTTACCCGCACAGCTTTATGATGACACAGTGGACCCGTGTTCATATGTTCCTTGGTGCTTTTATATCATAGATCGCGGCATGAGAAGGTATTCCACGCATGATTGATGTTGTGGGCCGAGACCCATTTTTATACTGAGTGATGACTTGAGGCGTGAGTCCACGACTTGACACGATCGCTGGTCAGAATCGTAGTTCGGTTATCATACATGTCTCCCGCTTTATATGATCGCTATGATTTCATTTACGATGTATTTTTTCGCAGCATACTCTGCACTGTCAGATCGACCTCGGGGCCGCGTTCATGCCGCAGTAAAGGTACACCGCCGTTGATCCTCGCTCTTAGGGTCACGTCACTGGGAAGCTCCGCTTTCTCCGAGGCTTATCTTGTATAGTCCCCGTTGTTGTAGGTGTTTACAGTCAGGGGTTTGGCGGGGCCCTGTCCCGCCATTGTTGTCGTATCATTTCTTAGAGGTCTGTAGTACTGGTGTGGGCAGGGTTGGTAAAAAGGATTAAACTGTTCAGTTGCAACAGTTGGTATTTATATATGCCGAAAGGCAAGTTTTCCTCGACATCGCTTTGTACTTCACTTGTTTCATGTATATGTTTTATGTTCCGACACTCGATGTTGTGTCACTAGGGTGCCCGGTAAGGCACCACCACGCCCGATGGTCGTGACAGAGTGGTATCAGAGCAGTTAATCCTCGGAAAGTGTCTACAGGCCGTATCCAGTAGAGTCTTGATTATCGGTGTGTTGTGCACCACGCCAATAATCAGGAGGCTATAGGATATTTAGGATGGTTTCTATTCTTCTCACTCTGAGATCGTGCCTTAGAGCGGTGTTGAAAGTTGGACCCTCTGACGAAATTCTTTCCCTTATCGTTATGCCTCCGCGTAGGGCAACCCGGGCCCAGGAGGGCAAGGCAGCCGAGGGAGCTGCGAGTTGAGTTCGGAGGGTTGCGTGGGCACAGGCCCAATTATCACCTTGGATGGTGCTTCATTCGGGGATTTCTGCGACGTCACTAGCCCCAGCAGAGTTTAGCACGGCGGCAGCTAGCCCATCGCGCCATGATATTTGAACCTTCAGTTCCACGATTGGGAACAGAGAATATAGATTGCAGAGAGACGACCCTGTTACTAGCTATGGATGTGGCTACCAGAGAATATACCGATGTACCGCGAGTCTTGATGACTATCTAAAGAGAGGGTTGTACAAGAGTAATTCTTCAGCTAGGCGTGAGCATGGCCTATGAACGGGCTTATACGCAGCAGGCCGAGAAACGTAGAGATCGACGGGTTAACGAGGGACATCGAAGGGCCAGAGCAGCTAGGTCCTTTGGTAACTTCGAGGCAAGTCGCCTCACCAGCAGATTAGATTATGCACATCCGCCAGTGCAAAGAGGTCCCCCACGGGATTCAGTACGTTCGGGGTATGCAGGAGTTGGTCAGACTCCGTGGTTTTCGACCATCAGGCATGACGTCATCCCGGGGAATGTCGTCTTTTTAGATTGATACTTGTTGTACCTGTGGCCGTCAGGGCCATATGTCGAATAGGTGACCTAGTAGAAGGATTTTGTCTTCAGTACCGGTGGGTAGTTCGTCACCTTCCTTAACTATGCGCCCTACGGGTGTCTGATTAGAACGACATAGGGAGTGAAGCAAGAGATGCAGCATATCCTAAACCCTCTAGAATTTTGTTTATGTGATAAGGTGAGTATACCTTAAGTGCTATGTTCGCAGCGATGTTAGTTGTGGTTAGAAATCATGGTTGTTTAACCGAGTAAGATGTTGGGGGATAGAGAAAGTGTGAGCCTTAGAGTTTTACGCGTAGAGACCTTAGAGGTAAGGCCACCTCGAGTAAAAGACGTATATTATGTTTGACCCTTATAGGAGTGCATAGTGCACGTGAGCTATGTTCGTGGGATAAGTCCCTGAGTAGTGTGGAAGGAAAGAGGGTAGTTGAGCTAAGAAGACCGCTAGGTTTTCGTAACGTGTTTTGAGAGATTGTTCCTTCGGGGAGATAGTATTTTGCGCCTTGCCGGGTCGGGTTGAGGCCACGTTGCGGGTCAACCCGCGGCATGTTTGGTGGTGGGGTCTGGTTGTGGTGGTCCCGCCTTGTGGAAGGGTCACGAGGGTGTTAGGCCCAAGTTTAGTTAACCAGCGTACGAGTTCGTGGATGCGTTCGACCAGTGGTCGGTCGATGGGGGCAGCCCATCGTGTTCTTCGGTCGGGACCGTTCACTCGGCAGTGTTGATTTATCAGAAAGGTTGTAAGGCTGCACGGGGTGCCTACCTTCACCTTATGGCAGACAGTGGAGCCCAGGTTACGGCTGTTTTTGTTTCTGGAAGTTTTACCAGGCAGGGTTAAGGACTCAGGTGAGTCTCAGAATCGCATTCGCCGCGGGCGATGGAATTCGGGGTAGTTGTGAAGATTGTTGTCTCTGTGGAGGAGCGTTTAAGCTACCATTTCGGTGTTCGGAGGTCGCCTTGAAGCCTCAGGGCGGAAGTGTAAGTTCGGCCGATTGGTTCGATGTTGGCAAGGTTCGCATATTGGTTCAGCTTGTTCCAGCAGACCGGATGTGGAAAAGCTCATCTAGAAGAAGTTCGCACTCGGAGGAATCGTGCGGATAATCGGCGACGACGCTTAGAGTTCAGGTTGACGGTCGGTCTTCTTGAAAGTACCACCCCGGACAGGGTGTGACGAGTTTTGGAAACAGAAGGAACTTAGCCCGAGTTACTTTGGGCCTTTAAGAGTTCATGTGAAGAATAGGCCAGGTTGCCTATATGTTAGCTTTTGCCGTCCGACTTAGGAGGCAGGACGTCCGGTCTTTCGTATTGTTATGTTCGGGAAAGTATCGAAGATCCATCCAGAATGTTCCCAGTTAATGATGCCCACGTAAAGAGATAGTAACCCCGAGTTTTGGAAACTAAAGCGATCGTAAATGTGGTGCGGTTCGAGTGTACGGCTTGATGATCGCAAGCAGCCCGGTACCATTTGTTGGGTCGTCGGAGCTAGGCTCGCGGCAAAGTGACAAAAGTGTATTTGTGGTGATGTTAGAGGTGTTTCCTCGTAGACTTGGATATAAGTATGTTGCGCAGGTATTTTCTGTGGCCAGGTATGGCAGGATTGTTTCGTAAGTATAGAAGTGAAGACTATACTGGCGCACGTATGTTTTGAGACTTAGAATGAACATTCGGGACGAATGTTTCTAAGGGGGGAAGAATGTTATACCCCGTAGTTCCTGGGTATGTATGCGAGGACGTACGTACGAGAATACGACAGAAAGATTGGAAAGGAAGAAAGAGGTGATTTTTCCACGGAAAAGTTTCCGGTTTTTGTGAAGGAAAAAGGTTCGTTAATGGGAATTGGATTCCCGCTTTTGGTATTCGGACTTCTGGAATATTAGAAAAATATGGAATTTTATTTTCTGAATGGTCACGTGGGCCCACG
Source organism: Przewalskia tangutica (assembly GCA_029844215.1). Lineage (NCBI taxonomy): Eukaryota > Viridiplantae > Streptophyta > Magnoliopsida > Solanales > Solanaceae > Przewalskia > Przewalskia tangutica. The sequence goes on along the minus strand of CM056735.1, from coordinate 84,059,054 downwards.
GAGAAATTTACTGGTTTTGTGGCCCACTTTGTTTTGAGATTTTGGCCATTGTGGATATTTTCGAAGATGTTTTATTTTTGGGCCATTAGAGGGTGACACGTGTCACCCCTGTGTGGCTCGCCGAATGACATTTGGGGCAGTGCGATTAGAGTCGTTTTCGACGAAACGCTTTTACATAACTTGCGAGGAAAATTCCGGCCATGCCTTTTCTTTTATGGCGGATTTTTCCGAGAGATGAAATGTTTTGGACCAACGAGAGGGCGACACTTGTCACCCTCAAGTTGCGGAGTTGACGGCCACCTCGACGTTTGAAGGTCAAGTTGGTGAGATATTTTGTGAGGGATTTGTGGAGTAGGGACTAGGGGCACTTGGGCACATCTTGCCCTACACTTGCATAGCACTTGGCTAGATCTTGGCCCTTGGTTGGCCTTTGCTTACCCTATAAATACCACTCCCTTTGAAGACTTCTTCATCTCTCAAATCTCTAAGTCTTGAGAACCCTCTCCTCCTCTTGTTGACTCTCGTCCAAGAGCCTCCTCCCCTTTCATGTGGCCTTGTGGCCGAGAGCACCTCTCCTTCCTAGTAGTTCCCTTCGCCGAGAGCACCCCTACCTGGGTGTTCTCTGGGGTACCCCTTGGTTGAGAAATACTCAAAAGTATTGTTATAATGCCCAAATACCTTAGCCTTATACCTTGTAGTATTCTAAGGTTATATCTATCTAAAAGCCCGTAAATACTATCATACTTCCCGTACCACAAAACCGAAACCCTAAGGAAAATCTCCATGGTTGTTGGAGTGCTTTGTAGAAGTTGGTTAGAACTTCTAAGGGTTGTTTGAGCGGACGAGCACCGGTGTAGAGCGAAACATTGCTAAGGATCGACTTTAAACTCGGATAATTATGGGCTTATCGAGGTAATTATCTTGTCCCCTATTGTAATTGGATATTACATGTTGTTAGAATATATAGTTGAAGTATACTATATATAGAATGAACGTAGTTGTTAGCAATGTCTTTTGACTTAAGCTGAAGAATAAGGAATCGAATCAACTGTAATTACATAGACCGTATTACTGAGACTTGTGTAGTATTACGGTATAGTAGAATTGTACCGTTCGGGTTAGATGTATAACCCCGGTTGGCTTGGTAGCCTACCGATAGAGAGGAGATTTACGTTGTGGCGGGGGAGGTGTCGAATTTTACGTAGAATGTTCTACGATGTTAATAAGCGCGCGTGGCCTTATAGGTTGAAGTACTACGTGTGGCGCGTTCTACTTGGCTTAAGGAGTAGCCGGCGGTTGGGAGTACTGAGCGTTTTGCTATTAGTCGATACTGTCGCGAGGTATGTGAACCTCTTCCTATCTCTTCTAGCATGATATGTGTGAACTATGTAGTACGGTGACGCATACGTACTAAATGTATTTGATTGGTGTAAAACATAAAGTGTTATAACGGCTTTATGGGAAGTTGGTTATAACGGCTTTATGTTGGTAAGAAAATACATGTGGTTTTTAAAAGGTAAATCGATTTGAACTATAAGCGCTTGTTATGTGTTAATAAAGAACTTGAAGTATTTCAAAAGAGTTTTGAATCATTTTGAGAGGAGAAGTAATACTTGATTTGTTTTGAAAACTTAAGAGTTATACTAGCTTTATGGAAAGTTAGGTATAACGTCTTAAGAATGTTTCTTGATTTTGGAAATCGAATGTGTATCGACAAACCATCGCGTTAATAAAAGGAAATGTTTTGACAGATTAAGTATTATTAAAACCAGTAGAAACTTCCATCTGCATAGAAGCTAAGATGAGACAAAATGATATTCCTAGATCATGGCTGCTGTAATAAGATTGTTATAAACAAGAATATCCTACTCACATAAGACTTACGTTTCTCAGATAATTTAAAGGAGAATTATATTCTTAATTGAATAAGACTATGAACTACGAAACCTTTCTAAAATGAGAAACTTGAACATTGGAAATTAGGCAAACTTGATCATTGGAAAAGAATGTTGCTACTTGATTTTACAAAGAGAAGTAATTGATTTACTTTAAAAGGATAGTCACTCTATTTATACTACGGGTATTGTGTGACATTGTGAAAGTAACGTATCTTTTAAAGAGTTAACGTATGAAGTACTTTGGGGATAAAACCCCGAACTTGTTAGCATATAGTAGAAAGTACCTTGTGGGTATAACTTGATTGTGTTGGTTGTGATAGCCTGGTAATACTTTCTTGTTGATTGATAAGTAAACATGCTAGGATGCTACGTGTGTTAGTATTTTGTGATGTTGTGTAAAGGGGTTTCCTTCGCTGTGCTTATGTTGCTTAACGATAAGCTGTTGTGTTAGTATTTTTCATCACTCATCTCTTGAGATGATTCCGGGGGTTAAGCTGCCCTCCGATGCGGGGTAGACTCAGGCGGGTCGATGGACCTATGATTCGAGAATACCTCATGCAGTCCCGGCCTATGCGGAACTACGAGTTCCGTGTTAGTACGCGTCCTTACGGGCACGCGTCCACGTGGCCACGCGGATCGCGAAGTCCGTGACGTTGCGGGAGTAGCTACCTCGACGCGGGAATACCTACGCGGCCGATGAGATTGGCCTACGCGAGTGCGGAGTTCGAGGTTAGACGCAGCATATCGACATCGTGGGCAAGTGGCGGCTTTGATCATGTGACGGTCTAGACAGATCTTATGATACGATTCATGACCTTGTTGGTGCCGTGGGTTTTTAGTATCGGCTATTCCTTCAGACTTACCCCGCATGCTTTTATGATGACACGTGGGACACGTGTTCATATGTGTTCGGGTGCTTTTATATCATAGATCGCAAGATGGAAGGTATTCCACGCATGATTGATGTTGTGGGCACGAGACCCATTGTTATACTTGAGTGATGACTTGAGGCGTGAGTCACGACTTGACATGATCGCTGTTGTAAATCGTAGTTCGGTTATCATACATGTCTCCCGCTTTATATGATCGCTATGATTTCATTTATGATGTATTTTCGCCAGATACTGCACTGGCCAGATCGACTTCGGCTGCGTTCATGCCGCAGTAAAGGTACACCGCCGTTGATCCTCGCTCTAGTGGTCACAGCCATTGGGAAGCTCCGTTTCTCCGGAGGCTTATCTTGGTATAGTCCCCTGTTGTTGTAGGTGTTTACGTTCAGGGGTATGGCGGGGCCCTGTCCCGCCATTGTTGTCGTATCATTTCTTAGAGGTCTGTAGTCCCGGCGTGGTTGGTAAAAAGGATTAAACTATTCGATTGTAAAAGTTGTTATTTATATATGCAAAGGCAAGTTTTCCTCGACATCGCTTTGTACTTCACTTGTTTTATGTTCCGCTGATTACTCTGATGTTGTGTCACTAGGGTGCCCGGGGTAAGGCACCAGTCACGGGCCCAGTTTCGGGTCGTGACATTGTGGGCCCGCAATAAGTATATCCTCCATACTCACATCATGAGTAGCAAATCCATGAAAATGTATAATGTCTTGGGGGTTTACCCCGCAATTATACTCAGAAGGTGTATAACGTCTTGGGGTTTTACCCCGCATTTATACTCATAACACTAGCACCAATGGCTATTATGAACAACATATACAAGTTAAGATAATCCTTGACTCTCATCATCATAAAATGAATAAACCATTATTTTAGCAAACCAAGACAATACCATGCCTTTCCTTTTTAACAAACCAAGAAAATTTCCATGCCTCCTTTTTAAACAAATCAAGACAATACCATGTCTTCCTTTTCAACAATTCAAGACACTTACCATTTAAGCAAGCCAAAGTACTATCAAGGCACTAACACACCTTGCATCACTAAGGATTAAAGTCCATTTCGACAATGTACGTGAGTCGTACTTTCACTTTATAAACTAAATTTCCATTTTAGAAAAACCAAAGTACTACAAGTATCGTTAGGAAGTAGGATTCAATACATGTATCATTTAGAAAAAATCATTTAGGAGATCGAGACACTTATTGTCACGCCCCGAACCCCGGGCCCGTGACTGGTGTCCTACCTGGGCACCCTTCTACCTTAACAACTAAGTAAACTGCGGAAATTAAATAACACCATTTTGTTTTTTTTAAACCAACGTACGTGCAAGGGCAAAGCCGACAAGGCTGCCATATAATATACATAATCAAAAGACACTACACTGTACACGAGTCCAATCCCACATATGAATACAGACCTCTAAGAGTTTTACTGAAATATGACGGGACAAGGTCCCGCCATACCCATAACCGTACAAAAGCCTGTACTGAAAGAACTATACCAAAATGATAAACTCCTGAACAGATGGAGCTATCCAAAAACTCGGAGCAGGGTCCTACACCTGCAGATCACCAATCTGCATCTAAACTCAAGATAAACGCAGCCCCGGGCGAGGTCACGAAGAATGTACCAAGTATGTGAAATCAAAATATCAGAATGAAATCATAACGATCTATACAAAGCAGGAGACATGTATGATAGCGAACTACAAGACACAATACATAAGGCCATATCAAGTCGTGGACGATGCCTCAAAGTCATTACTAAAATATAACCATGGGTCTCACGCCATAATACCAATCATGCTCGTGGAATCCTTCTCACCGGCGATCCATGATATAATATAACACTAATAGGCATACATGAACACCAAGTCCCACTGTGTCCTAAAATCAGACGCCAAGTAGGAAAACGAACCACTGAGATCCACTGCGTCTATAAATCGACTGGCAAGTACGAAGCAAACTACGGATCCACTGCGTCAACAATCGACCGGCAAGTACGAAGCTAACTACGGATCCTCTCGCTGCCACGAGATATGACCGGGCAAGTGCGAAGCTATCTACCGGAGCTCACGTATCAGACAAAGCGTAGTAGAAGCGACGGGGCAAGTAAAGCCAACTACGAGATCCACTGCGACGTCAATCGACCGGGCAAGTACGAAAGCTAACTACGGATCCACTTACGCTACTAAATCTCATGGAGGCTAATCCATGGAATAACAATATCCCACGTGTCGCACGCTCCGAATCCCACATCGATAAGCATGACCACGGGTAATACAAACAACCGAATCTAACCCGCCTCCCGGTCACATGCCTAATCCCACATCGTATAAGCATGTCCAAGGAGTAATACAAATAATGGAAGCATACCCGTGGAATCCCACATCACTGTCGGTACGTCCAAGTAAACTTACAACAAGACAACCGGCCCTCCAACCGAGAGTCGCGGCAGCGTAAAAATATAATACTTGCACTCAAAGGCTATCACCATCACACATAGGCAAGTTCATAAAATCTTTAGACTTTCATTTTATAAACTCAAGGCACTTACGTTTTATATAAAAAATCCGGGATTTTAACACTAAGTACTACGTACTTCCATTCTTTTCAAAAGACTCATTTTTATATAAAACCCCAAGATACTAACACCCGTAGTATCAAGGCGTGTCTATTTTTCAAAGTAAGTTACTACACTTTTAGAAACTCATTTCAAAGCTTGAAACCAAGTAACTTCAAATTTTCACAATCTAGGCAACTTATGCTCATTAATCAAAATAGACAACTTTCTTAACCTTCCATAAAACCGTTATAACCAACTTCCCATAAAGCCGTTATAACCCTTTATGGTTTTAGACCAATTCATTCCTTTTATAACCAAGAGACTTATACTTTTTAAACCAAGTATCACATACTTACAAAACAAGTTTCTTAACTTTCAAAATACTTCAAGTCTCTTAATATTTAGAAAACAAGTTTCTTCTACTTTTAAACCTCAAGTAACTCACACCTTTAAAACAAGTTACTTCTCTTAAATCATGTCATTTCTCCTCTTTTAAAACAATTAAGTAAATCACTCCTTTAATTCCCCTAAAGTCATTATAACAACCCTTAGGTTTTGGAACTAAGGCACTAGCCAAAAGGTTTGGAAACCACTTTCTTTTCAAGACTCTATGTACTTTAAGTAAAATACTTTCACTCTTAAGAATCCAAACTTCACTAAGGCAATGGATTATACAACTTACAATTTAAACATCAAAGTACAATCAAGGAAGTACATAGAACAAATTCTATTTTAGGCAATCCAAATACAACCAAGGAATGGATCATTTAAGGAGTAGGACATACTTTCTTTATCTTAAGGAATCATGCTAGAAGAGGAGATAGTTCACATACCTTTTCGGCTTAATCCACAAGCTAAGTCGAATACGCCGCACGTAGAAGTGTCAACCTATAATGGTCACAACATGACTATCAATTTCTAGTTCCTAACGTAGAATAATACTAAGTATACGGTCTCTTATTCTACGGAAAATCGGGCAGCACCTCCTTTGTTTCTACATACTTTGCCACCTTTTTCAAGGCCGAATTCAATAACCAAACATGCCACATTTAAGGCTCAACATACCAACCAATCAAAGGGGATTACACGCCTTACAATACATGTAAAATTCCTCCCCACAATTCATACGAAGTAGTTCCATATTTAAAGCCATTCTCGGCTATATAAACAACAACTCAAAGTCTTTTCCAATCCTTTTCCAATTCCAAGTTCTAAGGTCTAACATGTTATATAGTCATAAACAACTTCAACAACTACAATTTCCTTCTTTATACAACATGCGACGACTTAAACTAATAATCAACTTGAATTGTAATCTTAAGGCTAAACATGCTAGTTTTCGGATTAGGGTTCCAATAGCCAAAACACTTATCAAACTTCATACTAAACATCTCATGCTTGTTAATATCCATAGCTACAACAATAAGTAAATCTTAATTACTAAAACGACAAGAATTATACCTTTACAAGCCCTTAAAAATTCCAAGATTCAAAGTCGCTCCTTAGCAATTCTTAGCTCCTTTCCTTTACGCTTCAATCCGCTATTTGAAGCCTCTAGAAATTCACAACCAACTTCTCTTCAATTTCCAATCAAAACCTATGAAAATGCCTTAGATTTTCGCCTTGCGACTAACGTGAAAACGCCGTTTTCCGAGATCTTTCTATTGAGATATCCTTACAATACCCTTAGGGATCTTGGGTTTAAGTCTTGTTAATAATGAACCAAAATTGCAAATTTTTCTAGTGAGAAAAGGCACAAAGCCGAGAGCTACTCTTGCAAGCACAATGATCTCTAATTTTTTCTAAGTGTTGAAGACTTGGTCTTGCACTAGGGTAGTATATATAACACAATGGATGGCTTAGATTATAACACTTGTGGGCTAGGATGAAGAGCAATTAATTAATTGGCCAAGTGGACAAGTTGACTAGTCAATAAACTCAAGCTTTGAAGACTTATCTTCCTTGATGGTCAATGACCATATTACCCTTGCATAAATTGTCCAAGACCATGTGGGGGGGTGCCACATGTCGCCCTCCCATTCGTCCATAAAATTCCGTAACCCTCGTGGGCCCCGCAAAACGTAAAATTCCTCGGGTGGGCCCCACGTGACCAAATCCGTAAAACTAAATTTCCATAATGTTAATAAGTTCCATACTCTTCAAATAATGCATTTTGAGAATCTAATTCTCCTCAACGAACATATTTCCTTTCCGACGTTCGGAAGATTTTCCGTCGGAAAAACAATTCTTCCTTTCGTACCAATTTCAAGTCTTGTGTTCCTTACGTACTTTCTCTTATACATGTCCTGGACTTACGGGGTGTAACACTTATCATTCCAAGTATCTTTCTAAGATATGATTTTGGCAAATCAAGGTACTAGACCTCACGTGCTACTTCAAAACATCTTTGAACATCAAAGTGGCACATATCATGTATTATATTGAGCACTTAATCATGGACATTTTCACACGATTTTCTTAAAACATTTTAAACCATCCTTGACTTTTCACAAAACTTGTTATAACAACTTCCCATAAAGTCGTTACAACCACCTTCATTTTAGAAAACTAAAGTACTACCACGTCTTTCCTTTTAATACAACCAATGAATTATCATATCATGTAAGGAAATTGAACCCAAAGTACTTTGTACATCTATTCTTTATAAAAGAATCGTTTCATGAAATATTAGGGTGTTGGACCCAAAAGTATTTTCACTATTAAAACCAAGTTACTTACTCTTTTGAACTCAAGTAACTTATACTTTTAAAACCAAGTAACTTATGCCTTTAAATCAAGTCACTTACTCTTTCCAATCAAATCATTTATTCTCTTTAAATCAATCAAGTAACTTATACCTTTAACTCAAGTTACTTCCCCTTTCAAAATCAAGTAACATATACTTACAAAATTAATACTTTTATGAGCCGTGAATATGTTATACTCGTTTATAACGATCTTGTTAAATCAACCATGATCTAGAAAATGTAATACAATTTTGTCTTATCTTAGTTTCTATGCAGATGGAGAATTCTACTTATTTCAATATAATTGATTGTCGATTATATTTTCATTAACGCTGCAATGGTTTGTTCGATACCTATTCTCATTAGTGTAGTAAATTAGCAAGGTCACTCGACTTCAATACTTCCTAACGACTCTTACCAACATCCCATAAGACTTGGTAAGAACTTAGGAATATTCTCGACATGCCTTTAGCATAAAATTCAATAACATGAATACTTCCTATGACAAGGAAAGTATACTCAAGAACAAGTCATGTAGACTCCTAACAACAAGGCAAGTATATCTCAAATATCCAGTCATGTATACTCCTAACAACAAGGAAAGTATACTTCAAACAACAAGTCATGTATACTCCTAACAACAAGGCAAGTATACTTCAAATATCAAGGCAAGTATACTCCTAACAACAGGGAAAGTATACTTCAAATATCAAGCCATGTATAATCCTAATAACAAGGCAAGTATACCATAAAAATACTCATGTCTATTGAAAGAAGAAGTTCATATACCTCGTGACGACTAACCAATACGACAAGTAGCAAAATGCTCCAAAGTACTTCTACTTCATCGGCTATTCCTTAAGCCAAGTAGACTTTGCTACACGTAGTACTTCAACCTAAAATGGACATAGTACTTCTATCAATATCATACTTACTACTGTAAGACTTATACCAAATAATTGCCCTCTAATTCTACGGAAAATCGGGCATCACTTCCTTTGTTTCTACGTACTTTTCCACCTTTTCTAAGGCCCGTATTCATCAACCAACAAGCCACATTTAAGGCGCAACCAACAGTTAACCAAATGGGATTACACGCCTAACTGGACGTGTAAAATTCTGCCCCACAATTTATATAAAACAGTCCGCAAAATAGTCCACAATTAATCCATTATTAAGGGTACAATGTGAAGCCTTTAACACCCTTATTCTTTAGGACTTCCATTAGCCAACTACTACATTAATCATGTATGTTAGGGGCTGATTTTCCAGCATAATAATACCCCAAAACAGTCCATAAAACTACACAACGACGTCTAACAGTTTTAGGCAGTTTTCGGCTAACAACAACTACAACAATACAAAGTCCTTTTCCTTAATTCCTTTTAACCAAATTCTCATTCCAACATGTTATATAAGGTATATAATCTATATCCAACAATATTTCCTTCATTATATAACATGCAATACGTGAAAATAATGACAATAAAAATCAACGAATCTATTGTCGACAAAAGTGTTACGCTCGGCCCACTCTTCCAAAGTAGGGCATGCACACTTTATTTTCCATATATTCCTTAATACAAGTTCATCTATATACTATAACAATGAGTAATATCCAATTACTGCGGAAAAAGAAGAATCATTACCTCATTTTTGTGCCCAAAAACGTCCCGGGCAGAATGCTACGTTTTGGTCCGCAGTTTTCGTTTCGTTCCACTTCTTCAAGTTTCAATCACATATATGTATCCTATACAACCTTAGGAGAAACTTCTCTTCATGTTTCGCTTCCAAAAAGTCGACGGAAACCCCTAGGGTTTCATCACCATTCTCGGCCCAATGAAGATTTGAGGTTAGTGGTGTGTTATCTTGGCTAATCACTAGGTTAGGGACCCTAATTATGTGTTAATAAACTAACTTGAAAGGTTTAAGAATTTTTGTCCAAGAATCTTAGCCAAAACAGAGAGCAACAATATAGAGAGGGGAAATATATTTCTTGAAAATGTTCTAAGTGTTGGAAGACTTGTCTTCCACCTCCTCTCTTGTATATATAATATATCTCTAAGGTTGGATGCTTGACAAGTGTATGACCTTATGTGTAGCAAGTCAAGTGGAGTGGGACCCACCTCCACTTGTCTCCAAAATATCTAAAATGGTCAAAGTCTTCCAAGACCAAGACAAGGGGGTGGGGGTGTGCCACGTGTCACCCTACCATTCGTCTAAAATATTTTCACCCTCCAAAAAGTCCATAATTGGCCAAATATCGAAAAACTTGTGGGCCCCACAAAATTATAAAATTTCCCGGGTTGGCCCCACATGACCAAATTCGAAAATAAAATTCCATAATTCTAATATATTCTATGAATCCCACATACCAAATTTGAGAATCATATTCCAATTAATGAACCTTTTTCCTTCACGAGGTTCCGAGATTTTTCTGGAATTTTTCATTCTTTCTAAAATTCAAATCCCAATTTCTCACGTACGTTCTTATCTCAAACTTTTGAAAATACGGGGTGTAACACCTTCTTTCCCGACATCTTAGCCCAGCAAACTATGACAATCTTATTACCAATGATTGGTTCACCTACAACCGCTATCTGACTAGCCTACGTACCTGGCCGGCCAAGATTACCAATATTCTGACTACCAATGCCTTTTTTTCCCCTGGGGAATGATAACCCCCACACTGCTTGATGTGATGGCGATACTTGGCCTTCCGATACTGGGAGTCGAAGCGCATGTCTTAAGCAATATAAATATTTCCGATTTAGGCATCAAAGTCTCAAAGACTTTTTCCGGCTATGGCCAATTTATGACATATCAGAACTTGGTAAGCAACATATCAGAAAGCGAGCAGTGAAAGACTGGTACAGCTGGAGAACATGTGGGTTGTGTGGAAAAAAAACTTTCTCAAGCGACGCCAACACTCCCTGCTAGTCTATCTGAAGTAGCATCCGAGAGAACTTATTCTTCGGTTCTGACTACTTCTTTGCCAGTTGACCCCGTTGCTCGATTTCCAGCCGACATTCTCATGGACTTACAATTCGAAGACAACGTTGTTGTTATTACTTATAGGGTGTTGACATGAGACTAAAAATAGCCATAGGATATTCTAGAAGCCAACCCTCAAGATTTTACCAAGACCCCATCGATTGTAGTGGTTGAGCCTTTGCTATATGCGGAAAGGGGGGTCCCAGTAGGAGTATGAGCGGATGAGGCAGTAGCAGTTGGTGCAGCTAAGGGTGAGAAAGATACTGCTGCTACCTAAAATACTGTTACACCCCGTAATTACAGGACATGTTTTAAGAACGTACGAAAGAACTCACGAGTGTTAAGATTTGAGACTTGTAAAAAGTTATCGAAAATATTGGAATTTGTCGGAAAACGTATTATTGTGACGAATGGGGGGACGACACGTGTCACCCCCCTTATAGATGCCTTGGACGAAATTGGCATGGCCAATATGGTCATTGACCATAGTCTTAAGATGACAAAGTCTTCCAATTAATGAGCTTGAGTTTCTTGACCAAAGTCAAAGGTCCCACTAGTCTTGATATTTTATAAGAGACCATCCAAACCCCCCAATTGTTTGCATCTTGACCCTACATTACACTATATAATACTACTAGTAGTGAGACTAGTTCCATACTTAGCCAAATTTACACAAAAATTGAAGAACATAGAGCAAGAGCTCTCGGGTTTGGGTCCAACAAGAAGGAAAAAAATTTGTTTGTTATCCAATAATCTTCCCACTTTAAACCAAGGTTCCTATGTGTATTGTAAGCATATCTCAATAGAAAAATCCCGGAAAAAGAGAGTTTTCGTATTAGTCGCAAAGTGAAAACCTAGTGGCTTTCTAGGTTTTGGATTGGAAGTTTGAAGGAAAGTTGTTGGTATGGTTCTAAGGGTCTCAAGTAGCGGATTGAAGTGTCTTGAAGAGGCTCTAAGTTACTAAGGAGCGACTTCGGATTTGAAGATTTGATTAAGATTCGTTGAGGTATAATCTTGTTCTTGAAAGTGTTACAAGGTTATTTATATTGTTGTTAGATTTACTTGTTGCTAGCATGAAGTATATGTGTTGAAGTTTATAAGGATTATGGATTGATTGTAGCCTTGAAAATCTGAAATGTAATGTAAGCCATGTTAAGTTGGATTACAATTTTGGTCGTTTATTAGAATCGTCGCATGTTGTTGACTTGAAGATTATAGTAGTTATAGTCGATTGTGACTTGATATCATGTATTGCTAACAACTTGGATTGAAATGGAAATTTGATAAGAATTGGTATTGTTGAAAGGAAGGTGGCCGAATTTGTACTTGTAGTTGTAATAGTTTGTTATTCATTTGTATTGGACTACCTTATAGATTGTGGTGAGCCAATTGGGGCTGTTTGGTTATTGTATTCGGCCTTGAAAAAGGTGGCAAAGTAAGTAGAAACAAAGGAGGTGCTGTCCGATTTTCCGTAGAATTAGTGACTTAGCACTTAGAATAATTCTACGTTAGAAGTGAGAGGTTAATGGACATATTGTGACCATTATAGGTTGAAGTACTAAGTATAGCGTATCCTACTTGAAGGATGGATTTGCTATCAAGATTGAAGTACTTTGGATCATTTTGCTACTTGTCGATAATCGTCGCGAGGTATGTGAACCTCTTCCTTCCTTTGGCATGATTCTATGTATGAAATATACATGTAGTAGTATTTCATGATTTCGTCTACTCTTAGAAGTTAAGAGGTAGTTATGTTGATTTACTCTATGTAAAAGCTACGTCTAAGAAATCCTAAGTCTTTACCAAGTCTTATGGGGGATGTTGGTAAGAGTCGTTAGGAAGTATGTTGGAGTCAAGTTGACTTGGCAAATTTTACGGCACAAATGAGAATAAGTATCGAACAAGCCATTGCAGCGTTAATAAAAGAAAATGTAATGACAATTAATTATGTTAAAACAAGTAGAATTTCTCCATCTGCATAGAAGCTAAGATAAGACAAAATTGTATTACATTTTCTAGATCATGGCTACTTGAATAAGATCGTTATAAATAAGTATAACTTATTCACAACGCACCAAAGAATATGTTACTTAATTTAAAAGAGTTTACGTATGAAGTTTTTAAGACTTTGAAACTGGTTTTCTTAAAAGTTAAGAGACTTGAAGTATTTTGAAAGCTATGTGATTTGATTTGAAAGTATAAGTCTCTTGGTTATAAAAAGAATGAATTAGTTTAAGGCATAAAGTTAGTATGACGGCTTTATGGGAAGTTGGTTATAATAACTTTATGGAAGGTTAAGAGCATGGTTTTCTAATGTAAGCAAAGAAATGATTTAAAATAAAGAAGGGCAAATTGTTTTAAAGGTACCAATTGCTTAAGGTTTTAAGTAAGAAGTCACTTGATTTAGTGTTCAGAATTGTATTTCTAAAAAGGTAGTGTGACTTGTCTGAAAGGTAGAGATGACTTGATACTACGGTTGTTAGTATCCAGGAAGTTTTGTTTGAAAAGAGTTTTTCTAAAGGAGTAGAGAGAGTACGTTGGGTTAACTTCCGGCAAGATACCTTACGCGCACTATATGACATTATCGACCCGAGACGGGCGGAAGTATACCTTACGCGCACTATATGACATTATCGACCCAGACGGGCCGGCAAAGATACCCACGCGCACTATATGACATTATCGACCCGAGACGGGCCGCAAAGATACCCACGCGCACTATATGACATTATCGACCCGAAGACGGGCCGCAAGATACCTTTACGCGACTATATGACATTATCGACCCGAGACGGGCCAGCAAGATACCTTACGCGCACTATATGACATTATCGACCCGCAGACGGGCCGCAAAGATACCTTTACGCGCACTATATGACATTATCGACCCAGAGACGGGCCGGGCAAGATACCTTCACGCGAACTATATGACATTATCGACCCGAGACGGGCCGGGCAAGATACCTTACGCGACTATATGACATTATCGACCCAGACGGGCCGACAAGATACCTTTAGGCGCACTACGTGACCTTATCGCGTCCCAATTTGGGTCGGGTAGTATAGGCGTCCCTCCGTAAAGGGCCGGATTAGGTTATGAAAGATAAGTAAGGTTATATGGTAATGAACTTGATGTTTTTCCTAAGTATGTACGTAAGAAAGTGGCTAACGTTTATTGAAAAATGGGAAAAGATAATAAGGTACGATTAAGTTCACGAGGGGGAAATGACATGGTAGGCTCAGGTATTTACTTCTTTTACACTTACCCATGTCATGCTTTTGTACAGATATGTTTTAATTGTTGTACCTTATTTCCGTTCCATATTCGCACTGTTGTTATCGACTTCTTCGGGCTGCGTTCATGCCCGCAGTTTTAGGTACTGTGTGGTGATCCTTGCTTAGGATCTCGGGGCTTTGAGAAAGCTCCATTTGCTCCGGAGGCTTAGCTCTTGGTACGGTTTTCCCTGAGGTAGTAGATTCACGTATATTCAGGGGTATGGCGGGGCCCTGTCCCGCCACAGTTGTTATGTTAAAACTCTTAGAGGTCTGTAGTCACATGTTGTGGGTCAGTTTGTAAAGAAATGAGGCAACCGCTTTGCTATATATATATGTCGGGAAGGTAGCATCGGCTAACTTTGTTTTACTTTTACTGTGTTATTTATAAGTTTCATGTATGTTCCGCTGATTTTCTCGATGTATACTGTAAGGGTGCCTGTAGGGCACCGATGCCCGGTCGGGTCGGTCGTGACAAAAGTGGTATCGAGCGATTAGTCCTCGGAAAGTGTCTGCGCACCGTGTCTAGTAGAGTCTTGATTATCGGTGTGTTGTGCACCACATCTATAATCGGAGGTCAGGACATTTAGGATTGGTTTCATTCTTCTCACTCGAGATCGTGCCATGAGCCGTGTTGTTGGTCGTCTCTCCCTAACGAGTTATGTTGATTGCATTCACGAGAAAGCGTGATGACCCGGGAAGGACTATGTGGATTGTGTATCCAGGTTGGTAATGATTATAGTATAGTTGGTATTGTGACATACATCTATACGGAGTTATGTATGAGGGTCAGACGCGTGTTGCCTAGACTGATTTTAGATTACCAAGAGTTGGTAAAGACTAACTAGATACCGGGAAGGTATGAAATAGTTAATGAATTTTCGCCAAGGTCTTCTCGGGTAGAAAGAGTTATTATAGACCAAGAATAAGAGTTAAGTGCGACGGCGGGTCGGGGTGAGGACCTGTTACGGGTCTCCTCATATCCTGGAATGGAGTGGGATCAGTTGGTAGTAGTTCCGCTACGTGACGGGGTCACGAGGGCGCAAGGCCCAAGTCTAGTTAATTGTTTTACGGGTTCGTGGACGCGTTCCACCGGAACCAGGTCGTGAAAGCCGGAAATGGTCGTATATTGTCTTATAGAGTGACTCCAAAGATTAGAGGCCAGAATTGGTATGGAAGTTATGTATGTATGCTAGTATGAGTTAGAAGTACGAAAAGGTAACCTCGTTTGGGCTTATGATGGACAGATATGCGTGTGCGAGGTATTAGGGCCATGTGTGGCATTGTTGGTATGTCGGGGTTGTGAAAGGGAACTACGTCGCTAATTATAAGTTTGACTCCGAAAGAACATTCGAGGACGAATGTTTCTAAGGGGGGAAGAATGTTACACCCCGTAATTACAGGACATGTTTTAAGAACGTACGAAAGAACTCACGAGTGTTAAGATTTGAGACTTGTAAAAAGTTATCGAAAATATTGGAATTTGTCGGAAAACGTATTATTTGGCGAATGGGGACGACACGTGTCACCCCCCTTATAGATGCCTTGGACGAAATTGGCATGGCCAATATGGTCATTGACCATAGTCTTAAGATGACAAAGTCTTCCAATTAATGAGCTTGAGTTTCTTGACCAAAGTCAAAGGTCCCACTAGTCTTGATATTTTATAAGAGACCATCCAAACCCCCCAATTGTTTGCATCTTGACCCTACATTACACTATATAATACTACTAGTAGTGAGACTAGTTCCATACTTAGCCAAATTTACACAAAATTGAAGAACATAGAGCAAGAGCTCTCGGGTTTGGGTCCAACAAGAAGGAAAAAAATTTGTTTGTTATCCAATAATCTTCCCACTTTAAACCAAGGTTCCTATGTGTATTGTAAGCATATCTCAATAGAAAAATCCCGGAAAAAGAGAGTTTTATATAGTCGCAAAGTGAAAACCTAGTGGCTTTCTAGGTTTTGGATTGGAAGTTTGAAGGAAAGTTGTTGGTATGGTTCTAAGGTCTCAAGTAGCGGATTGAAGTGTCTTGAAGAGGCTCAAGTTACTAAGGAGCAACTTGGATTGAAGATTTGATTAAGATTCGTTGAGGTATAATCTTGTTCTTGAAAGTGTTACAAGGTTATTTATATTGTTGTTAGATTTACTTGTTGCTAGCATGAAGTATATGTGTTGAAGTTTATAAGGATTATGGATTGATTGTAGCCTTGAAAATCCGAAATGTAATGTAAGCCATGTTAAGTCGATTACAATTTTGGTCGCTTATTAGAATCGCATGTTGTTGACTTGAAGATTATAGTAGTTATAGTCGATTGTGACTTGATATCATGTATTGCTAACAACTTGGATTGAAATGGAAATTTGATAAGAATTGGTATTGTTGAAAGGAAGGTGGCCGAATTTGTACTTGTAGTTGTAATAGTTTGTTATTCATTTGTATTGGACTACCTTATAGATTGTGCGAGCCTATTGGGGCTGTTTGGTTATTGTATTCGGCCTTGAAAAAGGTGGAAAAGTAAGTAGAAACAAAGGAGGTGCTGTCCGATTTTCCGTAGAATTAGTGACTTAGCACTTAGAATAATTCTACGTTAGAAGTGAGAGGTTAATGGACATATTGTGACCATTATAGGTTGAAGTACTAAGTATAGCGTATCCTACTTGAAGGATGGATTTGCTATCAAGATTGAAGTACTTTGGAGCATTTTGCTACTTGTCGATAATCGTCGCGAGGTATGTGAACCTCTTCCTTCCTTTGGCATGATTCTATGTATGAAATATACATGTAGTAGTATTTCATGATTTCGTCTACTCTTAGAAGTTAAGAGGTAGTTATGTTCATTTACTCTATGTAAAAGCTACGTCTAAGAAATCCTAAGTCCTTACCAAGTCTTATGGGGGATGTTGGTAAGAGTCGTTAGGAAGTATGTTGGAGTCAAGTTGACTTGGCAAATTTTACGGCACAAATGAGAATAAGTATCGAACAAGCCATTGCAGCGTTAATAAAAGAAAATGTAATGACAATTAATTATGTTAAAACAAGTAGAATTTCTCCATCTGCATAGAAGCTAAGATAAGACAAAATTGTATTACATTTTTTAGATCATGGCTACTTGAATAAGATCGTTATAAATAAGTATAACTTATTCACAACGCACCAAAGAATATGTTACTTAATTTAAAAGAGTTTACGTATGAAGTTTTTAAGACTTTGAAACTGGTTTTCTTAAAAGTTAAGAGACTTGAAGTATTTTGAAAGCTATGTGATTTGATTTGAAAGTATAAGTCTCTTGGTTATAAAAAGAATGAATTAGTTTAAGGCATAAAGTTAGTATGACAGCTTTATGGGAAGTTGGTTATAATAACTTTATGGAAGGTTAAGAGTATGGTTTTCTAATGTAAGCAAAGAAATGATTTGAAATAAAGAAGGGCAAATTGTTTTAAAGGTACCAATTGCTTAAGGTTTTAAGTAAGAAGTCACTTGATTTAGGTGGTAATTGTATTTCTAAAAGGTAGTGTGACTTGTCTGAAAGGTAGAGATGACTTGATACTACGGTTGTTAGTATCCGGGAAGTTTTGTTTGAAAAAGAGTTTTTCTAAAGGAGTAGAGGTGCGAGTACGTTGGGTTAACTTCCGGCAAGATACCTTACGCGCACTATATGACATTATCGACCCGCAGATGGGCGGGCAAAGATACCTACGCGCACTATATGACATTATCGACCAGAGACGGGCCGCAAAGATACCTTACGCGCACTATATGACATTATCGACCCGCAGACGGGCCGGCAAGATACCTTTACGCGCACTATATGACATTATCGACCAGACGGGCCGAGCAAGATACCTTTACGCGCACTATGACATTATCGACCCGCAGAGATGGCAAAGATACCCACGCGCACTATATGACATTGCCCGAGAAGACGGGCAAAGATACCTACGCGCACTATATGACATTATCGACCCAGAGATGGCGGCAAGATACCTTTACGCAGACTATATGACATTATCGACCCGAGACGGGCCGCAAGATACCTTTACGCGCACTATATGACATTATCGACCCGAGACGGGCGGACAAGATACCTTTAGGCGCACTATGACCTTATCGCGTCCCAATTTGGGTCGGGTAGTATAGGCGTCCCTCCGTAAAGGGCCGGATTAGGTTATGAAAGATAAGTAAGGTTATATGGTAATGAACTTGATGTTTTTCCTAAGTATGTACGTAAGAAAGTGGCTAACGTTTATTGAAAACGGGAAAAGATAATAAGGTACGATTAAGTTCACGAGGGGAAATGACATGGTAGGCTCGTATTTACTTCTTTTACACTTACCCCGCCATGCTTTTGTAGATATGTTTTAATTGTTGTACCTTATTTAGTTCCATATTCGCACTGTTGTCGACTTCTTCGGGCCGCGCTCATGCCCGCAGTTTTAGGTACTGGTTGGTGATCCTTGCTCTTAGGATCTCGTGATTTTGAGAAAGCTCCATTTTCTCGGAGGCTTAGCTCTTGCACGGTTTTCCTTGAGGTAGTAGATTCACGTATATTCGTGGTATGGCGGGGCCCCGCCACGATTGTTATGTTAAAACTCTTAGAGTGTAGTCACATGTTGTGGGTCAGTTTGTAAAGAAATGAGGCAACTGTTTCGGTTATATATATATGTCCAGGAAGGTAGCCCTATCGGCTAACCTGTTGTTTTACTTCTGTTGTGTTATTTATAAGTTTCATGTATGTTCCTGATTTTCTCTCGATGTATACCGTAAGGGTGCCTGTGTAGGGCACCGCCATGCCCGGCCTGGTCGTGACAAATACCCAAGCAATCGTAGATTCGGCTAACCCTGAGACTTATATAGCTAGTGATGTAGTGTAACCTTTAGCTGGTAGAATGCTAACCAACCCGACTTCCTAGTTCTATTGACCCCAAATTGAAGGGTCTATTTTTGTGACTAGGTAGCCGATCTATGGCTGTTGTTTACTCTTGTCTTACCCAAATAGAAGGGAAGTACTTTTTATATGATTGTGACTAGGTCGCCGGCCTGTGGTTATCATGTATTCCGCAAATTGAAGGGAAAAGTTTATTATGTGCGGCCAGGGAGCTTGTTGATCATCGTTGTTTACTCATGCATACCCAAAATCGAAGGGTAGTATTTCTTTAAGTATTTTTCGTTTACGTTTCTGTCATGTTCTTCATCATGCATATCTATTAGTCGATACGTGTTACCATCAATCCATTGGCTTACTATGAAGGGTCTTTCCCAACTTTGTGACTATTAACCGAATTTACGATCTTTCATTCTAAGTGGAAACACGGTTTTCTAAACCATGTCTCTTTCGACGAACCTCTTAGGCTTAACATGTTTGTTGTAAGCTTTGGCCATTTTTCGTTTGCCTGCCTCGATTCTTTCTAGGGCCATTAGTCAATCTTCATCTAACTGATCTAACTACATTAGCTTGCCCTTTTGATACTCTTCTAAGCTTAAAGAATTATGTTTGGCCACCCGTAATGACTTAACATTAATCTCTAGAGGCAACACTGCATTTGGCTATAAGTTAGTCGATAATGTGTTATCCCAATAGGTGTAGACTTAGTGTTTCTGATTGCCTAAATAACTTCATCCAAAGTGAGATGTCATACTGTCGGTATATCCTCTGCATTTTTACTGATTATGTCCACAATAAGCTTGTTAGCTGCTTCAGCTTGTCGTTCGCCTATGGATAATAAGGCGAGGATGTGATCATCTTGATCCCAAATTTCTCAGCAAAGGCTACCACCTTAGAACCAGTGAACATCATCCCTTGATCGGTTATAATCATCTCAAGAATACCATATTTGTATATGATCTGATGTTGGATAAACTGAATGATATTTGTTTGATGAACCCTCTTCATTGGTTGTACCTTTACCCATTTAGTGAAGTAATCGGTAGCCACAATAATGAAATTATGGTCTTTAGCCGATTGCGGGTGGATCTTGCTGATGAGGTCCATAGCCCATCCTCTGAAAGGTCAGGGCTTCATAATCGGGTGCAACAACTCGGCTAGTACCCGTTGGACTGGTCCATGTTTCTCACACTCTTCACATATTTTTTGCGTATTGAAAGCAGTCGGTTGTGATGGTAGGCCAGTAGTAGCCGTGGCGGTAAATCAACCATTTCATCATTGGCCCGGCTCTGTGTGATCTACAGATCCCCTCGTGAACTTCTCTCATGACTCTTAAGGCTTCTGCCTTATCAATGCACTTGAGTAGCACCCTATTTATACTTTTTTTTGTAAAGATAATTATCAATGAGCACATACTTCAAGGCTCTCCTCTTGACCTTAAGGTCCTTGCAGGTGGAAGGATCTTTTAAGTAGCCGATTAACACCTGCTTCCACGAGTCAATCTGGTCCATGGCTAGCACTTTGGCTGGCAGCTCATCACTCTAGAGTGAGTAGAGACTTCCTGAAGCCAGAAGCTTCTTGTGATAAGTCATTATCCTCAACATTTATGACCCTAAGAACATAACTTAACGTAGATGAAGCGAACCCACTAAGTAACCTGCTAGTCGTTCTGTAACGGCCAAAAAATTTGGATCTTTGTAGTCATATTCCCTAGTCGGCTGCTTGATAACCAACTGAGAGTATCCACAAATATTGATGCATTTCTCCTTCATGTAGATTAGCAGTTTGAGTTCCATGATGAGAGCATCATATTCAGCTTGATTTTTTGTCAGTTCAGAATCCAGCCTATAAGATAACCTCCATGTATTATCTATGGGATTAGTTATCATTATTTTGGCCTCGACTCCTTTCTGGGTTCTTAACCCATCAAAAGTTAACATCCAAGGGACAACGCCTATATACGCATTAAATGAGGCGCATAGGTCCTCCACATATACATAAGGGTGGTCTACCAAGAAATCGGCTAACACCTGACCTTTGACAACCCTAAGTGGCCTATATTAGAGAGAAAACATCGTGAGTTTGATTGCCCATTTCATTAGTCATCCTTGTAAAACATGTCTATTCAATAAGTATCGGACGATGTCAATTTTGCACAAAATATGAACTATATATGACATTAAATAATGTTCAAGTTTTGTACAAGCATAGAATAAGGACAAACAAAGCTTTTATATAGGGGTATATCTAGTTTCAACCTCATTGAGCGTTCGACTAAGATAGTAAACTGCCCTTTCTGTTCCATCATCGACATTCTGTGCTAATAGGAAGTCGATAGACAAATCTACAACCGAGATATACAACTTCAATGATTTATCTAGCCTGAGCGGCGCCAGCACATGAGTAGTTGCTAAAGCCTTTTTAATTTGGTAAAATGCCTCATACTGTTTCGGGCCCCACACTAGCTCTTCTCACCCCATAAGCTTAAGCAAAGGTGAGAAAGCCTTCTTTTTGCCAATTGAATTGGATATGAACCTCCTTAAGAAGTTGATATTCCCTAACAGGCTTTGTAACTATTTATATTTTCATGCTGGTGCAGATTCCATTACTGCCTGGGATTTGTTATGGTCTATCTTAAGACCTTTCTTATGTACCAAGAAGTCAAGGAAGTTGCCAGCTGATACTCCGAACATGCACTTGGCTGGATTCATTTTAAGATTATGAATCCTCAATCTTTTTAGTGTCTGCTCAAGATCGGATAAATGATCTTTGAAGTCTTTATACTTCACCACCACATCATCGATGTAGACCTCCACAGTCTTTCCGATCAAATCATGGAATATGGCATAACTACCCACTCGTAAATTCCCAAGGCTCCTGGACACCTAAAAGCAGTCTTTTGAATGTCCTCTTCGGCTACTATTATCTGATTATAGCCGGAGTATCTGTCCATTAATGTAATCACACCATTAGCGGCTACCGAATCGACTTGCATATCGGCTATAGGCATGACATATTCATCTTTGAGAGCGACTAGATTTATGTTCCTATAATAAATACATACCCGAACCTTGCCATTCTTTTTCTTGACTGGCATGATGTTTGCCAACCATTCCACATATTTGGCCGTTCTGATGAACCCAGCCTTCAACAGTCGTTCAATCTCAGCTTTAATTTGAGGCATCAACTGAGGGTGATATCTTCTGGGCAATTGCTTATAAGGTGTGAAGCCTTTTTTAATCTGCAATCTATGCTCCAACAAAGTGCGTGACAGCCCAGGCATCTCATGATAATCCCACGTGAAGTAGTCCTTATACTATAGTAGAAGAGTTGTTATGCTTCATTTATCATCCTCCTTCAGCAAACCACTAATTTGTGTTAGCTGAGGGGCTTCCTCGGTGCCCAAGTTGATATCTTCCAAGGGATCCTGAGAATCAAGCTAGGTATAGCCCTTCTTATAGGCGACTCAAGTTCCATCCACAACTCAATGTCATCAGCTGGGACGACTTCTATATTGTCTCATTCCAAGAAAATGAACTTTTGAGGCACGGTAGAAGGAATAAATTGGTTGGTGTGAATCTCATCTATGTCAAGCAGAATGTCGTAGAACTACTTGCCATCTATTACAAAGAAGACAAATCTTACCGTTTTAGGATCTACGGTGATTTCTACTACAAAGATCCCCAAAGCTTCAGAGACCTCCCCCATAAAGCTAGCCATTCTCATGTTAGTTTGGATGAGATCCTCCCTATTTTTGTTGAGGTTTTTAGAGTAAGTAGTGGAATCACATTCAGCATAGCCCCATTATCAACGAACACTCGACTGATATCTTTGTCGTTATTGAAAGCTTTAACATAGAGGGGTTTGAGGTGTTTAACCATCTCTTCTGTACGTGCACGAAATACAATACTCAAAGCATCCCTAGCCATAGTGTCGGATATAGTCGCCCATTCATAGTATTCCGCACATACATTACCTTCCAGGATATCCAGCAAGGAGTGGCCGGCCCAGAACTCACTTGGAATCGGGCTGACCATTTCAATAGCTGCCCAAATCTTATCGTATGAATCGTGCTTGAATAAATCAAGGATGGAGCCTTCCATCTCATCCAATTCAGTTGA
Organism: Przewalskia tangutica; assembly: GCA_029844215.1. Taxonomy (NCBI): domain Eukaryota; kingdom Viridiplantae; phylum Streptophyta; class Magnoliopsida; order Solanales; family Solanaceae; genus Przewalskia; species Przewalskia tangutica. The sequence continues at coordinate 84,035,675 of CM056735.1, read as the reverse complement.
CAAGAAGTTAATATCTTCCATCTTCTGGAGACATATAGGAACTGACTGAGGTTCTAATGCTTGGACCCTCTACGCAATCTGCGGAATCGAATCGGCTGGGGTTCTTTCAGGATAGTAGTTTCCCATCGAGGTTCCTCTGTCGGGTTATTATCAGGATGAATATTTGGCTCTGGTTGGTCCAATATTACTTCATAAAACACTATTTTGAAGAGATTGAACTGATTACCTGTTTGATAGCCTCATCTACGACGGACTCAGGAATCTCCTACCTATCGATCGCCCTAGCGCTGGATATCATGTGCAATGTCGCTTCATCTTGTGCAAGGCATTGGCACGCTACATCCTTCTTTTCTGAGTCCTCGATAAGATATTTCGTGGCTCCTATTTCATTCCAGACACCTGATTAACGAACCACTTTCCTTCTTCAATATTGACGGTTGTCTTAATCATCCTCCAGGGTCATAGTTGACTTTTATCCCTTATTGTGATACACAACAAAGAAACACCTTCTTTTACGTTGAATTAATCCAACATCTGTTTAGCTATGTTGAGTGTTTCCACATCTATCTAGGGCATGCTCGGCTTCTCATCGACTAGTAGCCATGTTTGCCCCACAAGCCTAAGATTGGGGTCTACTGGGTCCCTTTTGAATTTCAGGTACTGTTTGTGAGGTTCCCGAGCAATGTGCTCTAGTTTATAAGGGTGGCCATGAAAACTGCTTCTAGTTGGCTGCTTGTCTATGTCCTTATAGATATTACGCAAGTTGCCTAGCCGATCAAAGACAAAGGTCCTTGTGGCCTCCTCCTTACCAGTGGGCTTTTTTGGGACTCATACATTATTAATCGGTTGTTTCCCCTTGACATCTCTTGATCGATCTGGCTTAGCAAAGGATACCATAGATATCGACAATGTGGGAAAGGGGTCAATATCCACAGACATTTTAGCTATGCTTTTATCGGCTAGTTTGAATCTCCCTTCATTGATACCTTCTTGAATTGCCTTTCTAAACACTACACAATTATAAGTAGTATGGCTATATGAGTTACCGTACATCTTATCCTTGAGGTCTTCGGCATGCAGAATCTTATGGCCATCAGGTAGCCGAATCTGTTTATCTTTAAGCAGATGATCAAAGATCTGATCTGCCTTTGTAATATCAAACGCGTTACCGACCCTGTCACCGGTTGAACTCATCTCCTTGCTTTTCGTAGCTTTAGGAATGGGCAAGAATAAACCTTACCCCTGAAAATTTCGGCTACCATTGCATCTGCTGTGTAATCAGCCGACTTTAAGTCAGACTTATCTGCCTCAATAATGATACCAAATGGGAGTCTCGATTTCAGTTAGCCCTTTTTTCTCCTTCTCCTAGATATACTGCTCTATTTGGCTAGCCTTCTTGGCTAACTGGCTTAGTTTAGTATAAGATTGTCCCACTAATTTCTCTTTTAGCTGAAGATACATGTTGTTGATTATCATGTGGGAGCATTCCGACTCAAGGAAGTATACATTGCATTTCCCAACCTTTCTTATTAATCTCTCGATATAATCGGTATCCAACTCATCATATTGTTGTTTGAGATTCAGCAAATCGGTCATAGTGACTTGAGGTTAGGGCCAATAGAATCTATCATGGAAACACCGCTCCATGTCAGCCCAGCTCTATATGGAATCGGGGTACAAGGATGAGTACTAGGAGAATGTTCTCCCAGTCAGATAAAAGGGAAACAACTGCAGTTTGTGATACACGTTTTAGCCAAACTCGCCACATTGGGCGGTAAATCTGCTGATGTGTTCAATAGTATATTTGTCGTCATCACCCGAAAAGGTGGTGAAATCAGGCGTTTTGAAGAATATTGGCAGTGGTGCTATCCAATCTACCCAATCAAGGGAAGGGCTTCCAGTAAACAAGTTTGTCCAAGGGTTTCAGTTGGATGCCAAAGTACCTCTTCATGGTATTCACGATAGTTTCAGGATTCATCAGCTATGAAGTCCCTTAACAATTCTCAGTTGGAACCGGCTGATAGACATTCTAAACTGGAGGCCTTCATTCTGTACTTTGTTAAGCAGGGTTATGAAAGTTGTAGGTATTCTGCTGGCCATTACCCATATGTAGGGTATATCCTCATTGTTGTTGTTGGGTATAGCCATCAAAACCTGTAATTTGAGCTCCTGAAACAACCGACGGATCCAGTTGCGAAATTTTAGATGATACGCAAGTGTACGTATCAAATTTATTTAATTTAGTAAAACTGAGTATCGTCCACAGAGACTGATTTATCAAGTACCAATTAACTAATCATTAGTTTCTATTTGGCTAACGAATATAAGTGATGATCTCTAAACTGCAGAATTAACAAACTAAAATAAATTACAAAAATAAAGTACTAATGAAAACACACAAAGTTTAATTTAGTAATGAAGGAAATTAGGGTTTCCAATTTCATCAACAATCCACTCTATTATTCATTAATGCAACACTAGCGATTTTTCTTCTTATTAAGATAGCATGTTAACTGAGGTATTTTATATTTCGGTTATGACATATAAAAACTCAACCTAAGTGGGAATTTTCTATATTTCTATGATAAATTCAATCACATATGAGGATTAAGATCAATAACCTAAAAACTACATAGATAATCATGATATTATCACGACCCAAACCGGAGGGCCGCGACGGGCACCCGAATCCCACCCGCTGGGTACCGCCATTCATACATTCAACCCCTATTCATAATTAAACATCGGCTAAGACGAAAGAAAATTATGTGAAATCCTTATTTAAAAAACCATCTTATATATACATACTCATACCAAGGCCAGCAAGGCCACACAAAATCACTATCCACATGACACTTGTCTACAAGCCTCTAAAGAGTATACGATATCAAAATACCATACCAAGACTAGACCGCAACTCTGTAACAAATAGAGTGCTCTAACATCAGCTGAACCAGCAACCTACCAGCATGAACCATCACTCTCTTTAACTGAACCTACGGGCATGCGTCCCCCGACAAAAGGGACATCAGTACGACTAATGTACTGAGTATGTCAGACATTAGAAATGACATAGCCAAGATATATCATAACCTGAAACAAAAACACTGATCAACGGTACATGCCTTTGACAGCCATAATACATATGTCTAAATGCTATGCAATACCAATGTAGTATACAGATGGCCACACAGGCGTCTTTCTTTTCATAACAGTCTCTGTGGGCATCATTTCATTATTGGCCTCTGTGGGCATAAAATGTCTATATGTCATGCATGGAGTAAATGTGGTAATACATATATACTGGTCACACAAGGGCATCTTCCTTTCCAATCATATATGTATAATTTGGCCCTTAATCAGGCATCTTCCTTCATTAAGCCACACGGACTGGCCACACAGGCTTTATCATTATCATATCCCAGATGATCAGGTGGTATGTGTTCCCCGATTCTCATCCCTAATATATAGTCTTGGGTAAAATATGATTGCAATGTAAATGCAAATAAAAATGCATGAATGACAATAAAATCTCCTAAATGACATAATATCATTTATACCTTCGTTTAACACTGTGAATATCATCCTTTTTTTTGTAGGCCTCAATAAGGTCTTGGAAACATATTTAGACATGTCTTTAGCATATAAATCAATAATATGAATATTCCTTAACTACTAGGAGATTGATAGACTTATAAAATATTCTTATACTGAGTGTCATAATTTGTAATATGATATTAGTCCATAACTTATTTGGGATATCCAACTATTGTCATCAATACCCATCGTCACACTTGTTATGTCCAAAATTATTTCGGATCACATCCTTTTATATACTAATTTCCTTATTAGCATACATAAATATAACATACACTTCCCGGGGTTCGGGTCTACTTGCCTTCGTTAAAGTACTCAAATCATTATAAAATAATTTGAGACGTTACATCTTCCTCCCTTAGAAACATTCATCCTCGAATGTTGGGATGATATATCGAATCCTCATAACATAGCTAGAAGACCACCACTTTACGGGTACTGATCTCGCATGGTCATCACGCCTTTCATCGGCGAAACCTTCAGAAATACCCAATCATCTACCTGAAACTCCAAGTTTTGCCGTTGCACATCTGCATATGACTTTTGACGACTCTGTGTCGTTAACAGTCGCTCTTGGATAACCTTCACCTTTTCTATGGCTTGATGTACTAAGTCTGGCCCGAATAATTCTGACTCACCCACCTAGAACCATCCAACAGGAGATCTATATCTTCATCCGTACAAAGCTTCATATGGAGCCATTTTAATACCGACGTCACAGCTATTATTGTACGCGAACTCATTAAGAGGTAAATGATCATTCCAATTTCCTTTAAAATCCAATACACAAGCTTGTAACATGTCCTCGAGCATCTGAATCATTCGCTCAGCCTGACTGTCTGTCTAAGGATGGAAAGCCGTACTTAAATTAACTCGGGTGTCTAACCCTTTCTGAAATAACTTCCAGAAGTTATATGTGAACTGAGCACCTCGGTCAGATATAATAGAAACATGTACACCATGAAGGCAAACAATTTCCTTAACGTACAACTTTGCGTAGTCCTCGGCTGTGTAAGTAGTTTTGACTGGCAGGAATTGAGCTAATTTTATTAGTCTATCAACAATGATCTGAATAGCATAAAACTTATGATAAGGGCGAGGTAACCCTTAGTGAAATCCATATTAATCATTCTCCATTTCCACATCGGGATCTCAATATTCTGAGTCAAGCCGCCGGGCTTTTGGTGCTCTACTTTTACTTGCTGACAATTAAGACACTGAACCACCAACTCCACAATTGTCCTCTTCATATCGTCCTTCCAATACATACCTTTTGACATCATGATACATCTTAGTAGCTCCATGGTGAATGGAATATTGTGAACCGTGGACCTCCGTCGTAATCTTTTCTCGTAATCCTGCTACATTCGGAAAACACAAATGGACCTTCCATCTGAGGGTCCCTCTCCCATTATACTCGAAGGTTGCAGTTATCTTTTTTTGTTAAATATCTTTCGCAATCTTCTCTAACCAGGATATAGTGGTGGTATCAACTGATTCCTTCTTTTCTCCAAAAACATTTATCAACATCACGGGATGCCTTGCCTGTCCCCCTAAATTGGAGATACTGGACAACTGCCACTTGTAAGTCATTTGCTTCCACTTCATGTGACTCAAAATTAGGTTTACCAAATCTTTAACTTTTAATTATATCAATTCGCCCTAGTACATTCAATTCAACATTTCTTGTGTTCAAAGGAACATCAAATCTAGATCATGTACCAACTGTCACTTGCTTTCCCAGGAACAAGAAGCCACAATGCCTGTCAACGAATTCACATGGCACCTTTCAACAACCCTCTCAAAGTATTTTCTCGGGGTACATGGTGTTGCTATCACGATCCGAACCCCAGGCCCGCGAACAACACAAGTAACATGCGGAAGCTAAATAACATTCTTTTTTTTTTCTTTAAACAAAGGCAAGGCCGGCAAGGCTGCCATAATATATAACACCAGAATGAGACTACAGCTGTACAATAATATAAATACAACTCACGTCAGTCCAGCCCACATATGTATACAGACATTTAAGAGTTTTGGCAACAACTATGACGGGACAAGGCCCCGCTGTACCCTGAAATACACAACAGTCTAAACCAACCGTACCAATGGTAAGCTCCGGAACCAGGAAACTACCTCAACAGCTGAACAAGATCACACACACGCGGATCACCCAACTGCGAACCTAAACCTGCGGGCATGAACGCAGCCACCCGAAGGGGGTCAGCACAACAAGTACTAAGTATGAAACGGAAATAAAGTACAGTGTTAAAATCATGGCTGGCCAAGAAATGACAAGGGCAAGTAAAATAATCAAATACCAGATCCAACCGTGTCATATAAAATAGGAGTCAACTGTACCTCGTATCACTATATCCTGTACCATCGTACTCACCGCGTATATCAGACACCGTATTAATCGCATTATTATATCATCAGACATCAGATCACCGTACATCATGCATTACTATATCATCAGACATCGTACTCACTATACTACTATATCATCAGATCATCAGCATTACAATATCACCGAGTCAATCAGACTTTTCAAGATATGCAAGTCATGTCAAAATCAGAGACACCAGCCCTCGGAATCATTATGCAATTCTAACCACGGGTCTTAAACCCGCAATATAAAAGCATGTCCATGGAATTCCTCCATCACTGTCATCATGTAACAAGTGTCATATATAACATGCCCGTGGAATTCCTGCATCACTGTCGGTATGCACAAAGTATAATATATAACATGCCCGTGAAATTCCTGCATCTCGGGAACATATCATCATGGAGAGCTAGTCCATGGAATATTAAAATATCACCCGGGGATTGAACCCGCATCATGGCCGCGCGGCCACGAAATTTCTTCATCGTGAAAGCATGTCCATGGAACAATATAGTGGAAGCATGTCCATGGAATTCTTCTATCATGTAGGCACGTCCAAGTAAATAATACAATAAGATGGCCGACCCTTCAATGAGGGACGCGGTGGTATAGAAATATAACACTTGCACGAAAAGTTATCCTGAGCGAACATATGCACGTTTAGAATATTATGTGACTCTCATTATCATAAAATGAATAAACCATCATTTTAGCAAACCAATACAATACCATGCCTTCCTTTTAAACAAACCAAGACAGTTATCATGCCTTCCTTTTTAAGATAATACCATGCCTTCCTTTTCAAGACAACACCATGCCTTCCTTTTCAAAAACATTTAAAATGAACTTTTCTTTTAGAAATCCCAAGGTACTATCAAGGGAGTATATCTAACAACTTCCATTTTATGAGCCGTGATTAATATATCATGAGATTTTATCTAATCAACTGTGAACCTAGAAAATATAAAACGAACTGGTTATATATTAGCTTCTATGCAGATGGAAATTCTACTCACTTCGATATATTTGATTGTGGATTCCTGTTTTTCATTAACGATGTAGTGGCTTGTTCGATACCTTTTCTCATTAGTGCTATTACTTAGTAAGATCAACTCGACTCCAATGCTTTCTAAAAAGTCTTACCAACATCTCCCATAAGACTTGGTAAGGATTGTTAGGAACAATTTAGACATGCCTTAAGCATAGAATCAATAACATGACTGCCCTTAACTTCTAAGAGTAGAATAACTTCCCTTTTTATAAAACCCGAAGTACTATTAATGAAATAGATAAAACCACTTCCTTTCAAGATAAACCAACTAGAACCATGTACGTCAGCCGCACATTTTTTTCATTTATAAACCCCAAGACACTAACACTCATAGTATCAAGACACTTCCACTTTTAAAATCAAGTAAGTTATACTTTTATCACCAAGTAATTTATACCTCTCAATCAAGTCACTTCTTTTACAACAAATCCTATTTCATTTAAAACAAGTACGTCCACCGTACACACAAAATAATATTAGGGAATAGAAACCCCAAGTACTATCGAAAGGATATATCTAACAACTTCCATTTTAGGAATCTAAAGTACTATTAATGAAATAGAAACAACTTCCTTTTTAAAACTCAAGTACTTTTAATGGGATAGAAACAACTTTTTCTTTTAAGAACCCAAGGTACTATAAGTAGAACCACTTTCACTTATAAAGCCCAAAGTACTATAAGTAAACAACTTTCACTTTTTATGAAACCCAAAGTACTATAAGTAGAACCACTTTCATTTTAAAGCCCAAAGTACTATCAAGGGAGTATATAGAACAACTTTTATATTAGGAAATCCAAGTACAATCAAGGAATATATCATTAAGGAGTAGGATTTACTCACTTTAAATTAGGAATCGTGCTAGAAAAAAAGGAGATAGTTCACATACCTCATTGACGACTAACCAACACGACAAGTAGCATACGCTCCAATGTCCTTCAACCTTATCGGCTATTCCTCTAGCCAAGTAGAATATGCTACACGTAGTACTTCAACCTAAAATGACAATAACACTTCTATCAATTTCAAGCTTACTAGTGTAAGACTTATACCAAATAATGGCCCTTTAATACTAAGGAAAATTGGGCCGCACTTCCTTTGTTTCTTCGTACTTTTCCACCTTTTCCAAGGCCCGAATTCATCAACCAACAAGCCACATTTAAGGCACAACCAACAGTTAACCAAAGGAGATTACACGCCCATCTTGACGTGTAAATTCTTCCCCACAATTTATACAAAACAATCTGCAACTCTCGGCACAAAAAAGTCCACTATTCTACAATATTAAGGGTACAATGTGAAGCCTTTAACACCCTTATTCCTTAGGACTTTCATTAGCCATATTACCACATTAATCATTCATGTTAGGGGCTGATTTTCCAGCATATATACACCCCAAAACATTCCATAAAACGATATCACAACGTCTAACAGTTTTGGGCAGTTTTCGTCCAACAATAACTACAAAAATCCAATGTCCTTTTCCTTAATTCCTTTTAATCCAATTTTCATTCCAACATGTTATATAAGTTATATAAACTATCAACAACAATATTTCCTTCATTATATAACATGCAACAAGTGTTATTAACAACAATAATAACCAACGAGTCCAACGACGACAATATGGCTAGCTCTCGGCCTCACCACTCGTTTTTGGCCCAAACACTTTTTAATCTTCATTATATTTAGCACATGCTCATATATACATATAAACAATAAGTAATATCCAATTACTTTAAAAGAAGAAGAATCATTACCTCATTTTGCCCAAAATAACGTCCAAAACAGTCCAGGCTACAATGGTCCGCAATTTTCGTTTCGCTCCACTTCTTCAAGTTCCAATCACATATATGTGACCCCTATGATCTTATACACAGCTTCACTTTGTATTTCACTTCCAAAAAGTCGACGGAACCTTAGGGTTTCACCCTCATTTCTCAGCCCAATAACATGTTTTGTGTTCTTGGAATAATATCTTGGCTTAACACTTGGTTAGAGACCTTAATCTTGCATTATGAACTAAGCTTGGAAGATTTAACGATTTGATCTTCAAAAATGGCCCTTGGCCGTGAGCTTCAATGAGAGGAGAAAGAGATATAGAATTTTGTGAAATAATTGTAATTGTTGGCTAGGTCTTGCAAGACATCTCTATGTATATATAATGTATCACCTAGGCTTGAATGATGACAAGTGGAGGGTAAGATGGTGGACAAGTGTGGGTGGGACCCACTTGTCTTCACAACAACACAAAATATCTATGGTCAAAGTCAATGCCATGTGGGGGTGACACGTGTTACCCTCCCATTGGCCTCGAAATTATTTCATCTCCAAAAAATCCATAATTGGCCAAAATATCTCAAAATATTGTGGGCCCACAAAATCGTAAAATTCCCCGGTGGGCCCCACATGACCAAATTCGAGACTTGAAAATCCAAACCGTCAATATACTATACTAATCCCATATACCAAATATTAGAATCAAATTCTAAATAATAAACCTTTTTCCTTCACGAGGTTCCGAGATTATTCCTTAAGAAAAAGTAATCTTTCTTTATTTCCAAAATTCAAATCTCATTTTCCTTACGTACGTTCTCATCTCATTGCCTTGGAATTACGGAGTGTAACATCATTTCCCCCTTAGAAACTTTCATCCTGAATGTTCATACTAGGTTCAATCTAAACGGATATATGTATAGTCCCCTTTAACTATACCCTACACAATCGAATATGCCACACATGGCCAAAATATATCGCATATGCATATACATTAATCAAAAGCCAAACGAGGAATCAAGTCTAGAGTGTATATCACCACTATTAACTCCCATTCATGGCCTAAAAGGATTCTTTTTTCGTATCCTCATTATTCATTACTATAAACACTTGTTCGCTGTTTTTTTTACTTGTCGTACTCTTCTCGTACTTCCAAACTTATTCTAGTATACGTACAAAATTTCAATCATTGCTTCTGTTTTCGAATCCTTGGAGTTACTATATCAAACTCGGTCATTATACTTAGATTCAATTTCCTTTAAGGCCCTTCTCAGCTCTCACGACCCGGTTCTGGTGGAACACATCCACGAACTCGTACAACAATTAACTAGACTTGGGCCTTGCGCCCTCGTGACCCTATCACATAGCGGGACCACCTCCAACTGACCCACTCCATTTCATGCTACGGGTTGACCCGAAATTGGCCCACACTCCACCCATCATCGCACTTAACTCTAATTCTTGGTCTGAAATAAATCTTACTATCCGAGAAGGCCTTGTACATCTAAGGTCTCAGCGGTTATCAATATTCTAAGATTCACAATTATTCCATGTCCCACGCTAACATTATCAGTCCCTACATACGGATAAGGTAGTTTCTCATAATCTCAAAATCACGTTGTCTTAACCATAACAACCTTATTTACTCCATACCAATATTATTCACACATATCACTTAAGCGTACAACACCTCTTAATCTAACAACATGGTATGTCCTTAAGTCAATTGAACCTGATCTTTCAAGAGTTTATCACAATCTTAGTCAGTTCATTACCTCATGACTATTCCAAATCAGTACATATATAAAGCCTAGGTGTGGATTTAATAAACTGTTTCACACCTTCCAAGTAATTATTAAGGCTTAACCAACTCATGGTAATTCATAATCATTTCAGGAAATACACAGCGCCCCAAATAAATATGCTCGTACAGATACACATCATCATTATACCAACTATACAATAGTTTTACCAACCTGGATGCGAAGTCCATATAATCCTTTCTGGCCACTGTTGTCTTTCTCATAGCTGCAACTATAATAATACGTTAGGGAGAGAATACCCTAACAACACAGCTCTATCGCACGATCTCAGAGTGAGAAGAAGGAAAACCAATCCTAAATGTAATATAGCCTCCTGTTTATGGATATGGTACACAATAGACCGATAAACAAGACTCTACTATACACGGTCTGTAGACATTCCGAAGACTAACTGCTCTGATACCACTCTGTCATGACCCGAACCCCGGGCCCGTGACTGGTGTCCTACCGGGGCACCTTTCTATTCATACAACACAAATAACCTGCGGAAGCTAAATAACACTCTCTTTTTTTCTTTAAACAAAGGCAAGGCCGGCAAGGCTGCCATAATATATAACACCCGAATGGGACTACAACTGTACAAATATATAAATACAACTCACGCTAGTCCAGCCCACATATGAATACAGACCTCTAAGAGTCTTCATAACAACTATGACGGGACAAGGCCCCGTCGTACCCTGAAATACACAACAGTCTAAACCAACCGTACCAATAGGAAGCTCAGGAACAAGGAAGATAGTTCAACAGCTAAACAAGATCCCACACACGCGGATCACCCAACTGCGAACCTAAACCTGCGGGCATGAACGCAGCCCCCCGAAGAGGGTCAGTACAACAAATACTAAGTATGGAACGGAAATAAAGTATATTATTAAAATCATGGCTGGCCAAGAAATGACAGGGGCAAGTAAAATAATCAAATACCAAATCCAACCGTGTCATATAAAATAGGAGCCAACTGTACCTTGTATCACTATACCCCTGTACCACTGTACCACCGTGCTACTGTATCACTATAACACTATACTACTATATCATTGTATCACTGTACCACTGTACTACTATATCACCTAGAGTCAACTGTACCTTTTCAAGATATGCAAGTCATGTCAAAATCAGGGACATCTGCCCTCAGAATCATTATGCAATTCTAACCATGGGTCTTAAACCCGCAATATAAAAGCATGCCCATGGAATTCCTCCATCACTGTCAGGATGTAACAAGTGTCATATATAACATGCTCATGGAATTCCTGCATCATTGTCGGCATTCACAAAGTATAATATATAACATGCCCATGGAATTCCTGCATCTCGGAAACATGTCATCATGGAGAGCTAGTCCATGGAATAATAATATCACCCGGGGATTGAACCCGCATCATGACCGCACGCCTACGAAATTCCTTTATCGTGAAAGCATGTCCATGGAACAATATAGTGGAAGCATGCCCATGGAATTCTTCTATCATGTAAGCACGTCCAAGTAAATAATATAATAAGATGGTCGGCCCTCCAATGAGGGACGCGGTGGTATAGAAATATAACACTTGCACGAAAAGATATCCTGAGCAAACATATGCAAGTTTAGAATATTCTTTGACTCTCATTATCATAAAATGAATAAACCATCATTCTAGTAAACCAAGACAATATCATGCCTTCCCATTAAACCAAGACAATTACTATGCCTTTCTTTTAAACAACCCAAGAAAATTACCATGCCTTCCTTTTTAGATATTATCATGCCTTCCTTTTCAAGACAAAACCATGCCTTCCTTTTCAAAAACATTTAAAATGAACTTTCCTTTTAGAAATCCCAAGGTACTATCAAGGGAGTATATCTAACAACTTCCATTTTATGAGCCGTGATTAATATATCATGAGATTTTATCTAATCAGCTGTGAACCTAGAAAATGTAAACGCAAGTTATATCTTAGCTTCTATGCAGATGGAAATTCTACTCATTTTGATATAATTGATTATGGATTTCTTTTTTTCATTAACGCTGCAGTGGCTTGTTCGATACCTTTTCTCATTAGTGTTATAACTTAGCTAGATCAACTCGACTCCAATGCTTCCTAAAAAATCTTACCACAATCTCTCATAAGACTTGATAAGGACTGTTAGGAATAATTTAGACATGCCTTAAGCATAGAATCAATAACATGACTACCCTTAACTTCTAAGAATATAATAACTTCCCTTTTTATAAAACCCGAAGTACTATTAATGAAATATATAGAACCACTTCCTTTCTAGATAAACCAACTAGAACCGTATGCGTCCGCGCATCTTTTCATTTATAAACCCCAAGACACTAACACTCATAGTATCAAGACACTTCCACTTTTAAAATCAAGTAAGTTATACTTTTATCACCAAGTAATATACCTCTCAATCAAGTCACTTCTTTTACAACAAATCATATTTCATTTAAAACAAGTACGTCCACCGTATACACAAAATAATATTAGGGAATAGAAACCCCAGGTACTATCGAAAGGATATATCTAACAACTTCCATTTTAGGAATCTAAAGTACTATTAATGAAATAGAAACAACTTCCTTTTTAAAACTCAAGTACTTTTAATGGGATAGAAACAACTTTTTTTCTTTTAAGAACCCAAGGTACTATAAGTAGAACCACTTTCACTTATAAAGCCCAAAGTACTATAAGTAAAAAACTTTCACATTTTTTGAAACTCAAAGTACTATAAGTAGAACCACTTTTATTTTAAAGTCCAAAGTACTATCAAGGGAGTATATAGAACAACTTCTATATTAGAAAATCCAAGTACAATCAAGGAATAGATCATTAAGGAGTAGGATTTACTCACTTTAAAATAAGGAATCATGCTAGAAGAAGAGGAGATAGTTCACATACCTCATTGACGACTAACTTGACACGACAAGTAGCATACGCTCCAATGTACTTCAACCTTATCGGCTATTCCTCTAGCCAAGTAGAATATGCTACACGTAGTACTTCAACCTAAAATGAAAATAACACTTCTATCAATTTCAAGCTTACTAGTGTAAGACTTATACCAAATAATGACCCTCTAATTCTATGGAAATTTGTTCAGCACTTCCTTTGTTTCTTCGTACTTTTTCACCTTTTCCTAAGGCCTGAATTCATCAAACAACAAGCCACATTTAAGGCACAACCAACAGTTAACCAAAGGAGATTACACGCCCATCTTGACGTGTAAAATTCTGGCCCACAATCTATACAAAACAGTCCGCAATTCTCGGCACAAAACAGTCCACTATTCTACAATATTAAGGGTACAATGTGAAACCTTTAACACCCTTATTCCTTAGGACTTTCATTACCCATTTTACCACATTAATCATGCATGTTAGGGGATGATTTTCCAGCACATATACACCCCAAAATAGTCCATAAAACGACATCACAACGTCTAACAGTTTTGGGCAGTTTTCGTCCAACAATAACTACAACAATCCAATGTCCTTTTCCTTAATTCCTTTTAATCCAATTTTCATTCCAACATGTTATATAAGTTATATAAACTATCAACAACAATATTTCCTTCATTATATAACATGCAACAAGTGTTATTAACAATAATAATAACCAACGAATCCAACGACGACAATATGGCTAGCTCTCGGCCATATTAAGGGTACAACGAATCCAACGAATCCAAGGTACTATCAAGGGAGTATATCTAACAACTTCCATTTTATGAGCCGTGATTAATATATCATGAGATTTTATCTAATCAGCTGTGAACCTAGAAAATGTAAAACGAACTGGTTATATCTTAGCTTCTATGCAGATGGAAATTCTACTCATTTTGATATAATTGATTATGGATTTCTTTTTTTCATTAACGCTGCAGTGGCTTGTTCGATACCTTTTCTCATTAGTGCTATAACTTAGCTAGATCAACTCGACTCCAATGCTTCCTAAAAAATCTTACCACAATCTCTCATAAGACTTGATAAGGACTGTTAGGAATAATTTAGACATGCCTTAAGCATAGAATCAATAACATGACTACCCTTAACTTCTAAGAATATAATAACTTCCCTTTTTATAAAACCCGAAGTACTATTAATGAAATATATAGAACCACTTCCTTTCTAGATAAACCAACTAGAACCATGTACGTCCGCCGCACATCTTTTTCATTTATAAACCCCAAGACACTAACACTCATAGTATCAAGACACTTCCACTTTTAAAATCAAGTAAGTTATACTTTTATCACCAAGTAATATACCTCTCAATCAAGTCACTTCTTTTACAACAAATCATATTTCATTTAAAACAAGTACGTCCACCGTATACACAAAATAATATTAGGGAATAGAAACCCCAGGTACTATCGAAAGGATATATCTAACAACTTCCATTTTAGGAATCTAAAGTACTATTAATGAAATAGAAACAACTTCCTTTTTAAAACTCAAGTACTTTTAATGGGATAGAAACAACTTTTTTTCTTTTAAGAACCCAAGGTACTATAAGTAGAACCACTTTCACTTATAAAGCCCAAAGTACTATAAGTAAAAAACTTTCACATTTTTTGAAACTCAAAGTACTATAAGTAGAACCACTTTTATTTTAAAGTCCAAAGTACTATCAAGGGAGTATATAGAACAACTTCTATATTAGAAAATCCAAGTACAATCAAGGAATAGATCATTAAGGAGTAGGATTTACTCACTTTAAAATAAGGAATCATGCTAGAAGAAGAGGAGATAGTTCACATACCTCATTGACGACTAACCAACACGACAAGTAGCATACGCTCCAATGTACTTCAACCTTATCGGCTATTCCTCTAGCCAAGTAGAATATGCTACACGTAGTACTTCAACCTAAAATGAAAATAACACTTCTATCAATTTCAAGCTTACTAGTGTAAGACTTATACCAAATAATGACCCTCTAATTCTATGGAAATTTGTTCAGCACTTCCTTTGTTTCTTCGTACTTTTTCACCTTTTCCTAAGGCCTGAATTCATCAAACAACAAGCCACATTTAAGGCACAACCAACAGTTAACCAAAGGAGATTACACGCCCATCTTGACGTGTAAAATTCTGCCCCACAATCTATACAAAACAGTCCGCAATTCTCGGCACAAAACGATCCATTATTCTACAATATTAAGTGGTACAATGTGAAACCTTTAACACCCTTATTCCTTAGGACTTTCATTACCCATTTTACCACATTAATCATGCATGTTAGGGGATGATTTTCCAGCACATATACACCCCAAAATAGTCCATAAAACGACATCACAACGTCTAACAGTTTTGGGCAATTTTCGTCCAACAATAACTACAACAATCCAATGTCCTTTTCCTTAATTCCTTTTAATCCAATTTTCATTCCAACATGTTATATAAGTTATATAAACTATCAACAACAATATTTCCTTCATTATATAACATGCAACAAGTGTTATTAACAATAATAATAACCAACGAATCCAACGACGACAATATGGCTAGCTCTCGGCCATATTAAGGGTACAACGAATCCAACGAATCCAAGGTACTATCAAGGGAGTATATCTAACAACTTCCATTTTATGAGCCGTGATTAATATATCATGAGATTTTATCTAATCAGCTGTGAACCTAGAAAATGTAAAACGAACTGGTTATATCTTAGCTTCTATGCAGATGGAAATTCTACTCATTTTGATATAATTGATTATGGATTTCTTTTTTTCATTAACGCTGCAGTGGCTTGTTCGATACCTTTTCTCATTAGTGCTATAACTTAGCTAGATCAACTCGACTCCAATGCTTCCTAAAAAATCTTACCACAATCTCTCATAAGACTTGATAAGGACTGTTAGGAATAATTTAGACATGCCTTAAGCATAGAATCAATAACATGACTACCCTTAACTTCTAAGAATATAATAACTTCCCTTTTTATAAAACCCGGAGTACTATTAATGAAATATATAGAACCATTTCCTTTCTAGATAAACCAACTAGAACCATGTACGTCCGCCGCACATCTTTTTCATTTATAAACCCCAAGACACTAACACTCATAGTATCAAGACACTTCCACTTTTAAAATCAAGCAAGTTATACTTTTATCACCAATTAATATACCTCTCAATCAAGTCACTTCTTTTACAACAAATCATATTTCATTTAAAACAAGTACGTCCACCGTACACACAAAATAATATTAGGGAATAGAAACCCCAGGTACTATCGAAAGGATATATCTAACAACTTCCATTTTAGGAATCTAAAGTACTATTAATGAAATAGAAACAACTTCCTTTTTAAAACTCAAGTACTTTTAATGGGATAGAAACAACTTTTTTTCTTTTAAGAACCCAAGGTACTATAAGTAGAACCACTTTCACTTATAAAGCCCAAAGTACTATAAGTAAAAAACTTTCACATTTTTTGAAACTCAAAGTACTATAAGTAGAACCACTTTCATTTTAAAGTCCAAAGTACTATCAAGGGAGTATATAGAACAACTTCTATATTAGAAAATCCAAGTACAATCAAGGAATAGATCATTAAGGAGTAGGATTTACTCACTTTAAAATAAGGAATCATGCTAGAAGAAGAGGAGATAGTTCACATACCTCATTGACGACTAACCAACACGACAAGTAGCATACGCTCCAATGTACTTCAACCTTATCGGCTATTCCTCTAGCCAAGTAGAATATGCTACACGTAGTACTTCAACCTAAAATGAAAATAACACTTCTATCAATTTCAAGCTTACTAGTGTAAGACTTATACCAAATAATGACCCTTTAATTCTATGGAAATTTGTTCAGCACTTCCTTTGTTTCTTCGTACTTTTCCACCTTTTCCTAAGGCCCGAATTCATCAAACAACAAGCCACATTTAAGGCACAACCAACAGTTAACCAAAGGAGATTACACGCCCATCTTGATGTGTAAAATTCTGCCCCACAATCTATACAAAACAGTCCGCAATTCTCGGCACAAAACAGTCCACTATTCTACAATATTAAGGGTACAATGTGAAACCTTTAACACCCTTATTCCTTAGGACTTTCATTACCCATTTTACCACATTAATCATGCATGTTAGGGGATGATTTTCTAGCACATATACACCCCAAAACAGTCCATAAAACGACATCACAACGTCTAACAGTTTTGGGCAGTTTTCGTCCAACAATAACTACAACAATCCAATGTCCTTTTCCTTAATTCCTTTTAATCCAATTTTCATTCCAACATGTTATATAAGTTATATAAACTATCAACAACAATATTTCCTTCATTATATAACATGCAACAAGTGTTATTAACAATAATAATAACCAACGAATCCAACGACGACAATATGGCTAGCTCTCGGCCTCACCACTCATTTTTGGCTCAAACACTTTTTAATCTTCATTATTTTTAGCACATGCTCATATATACATATCAACAATAAGTAATATCCAATTACTTTTAAAGAAGAAGAATCATTACCTCATTTTGCCAAAAATAACGTCCAAAATAGTCCGGGCTACATTGGTCCGCAGTTTTCATTTCGCTCCACTTCTTCAAGTTCCAATCACATATATGTGACCCCTATGAGCTTATACACAACTTCACTTTGTATTTCACTTCCAAAAAGTCAACGGAACCTTAGGGTTTCACCCTCATTTCTCAGCCCAATACCATGTTTTGTGTTCTTAGAATAATATATTGGCTTAACACTTGGTTAGGGACCTTAATCTTGCATTTTGAACTAAGCTTGGAAGATTTAAGGATTTGATCTTCAAAAATGGCCCTTGGCCGTGAGCTTCAATGAGAGGAGAAAGAGATATATAATTTTGTCAAATAATTCTAAGTGTTGGCTAGGTCTTGCAAGACATCTCTATGTATATATAATGTATCACCTAGGCTTGGATGATGACTAGTGGATGGTAAGATGGTGGACAAGTGTGGGTGGGACCCACTTGTCTTCACAACAACACAAAATATCTATGGTCAAAGTCAATGCCATGTGGGGGTGACACGTGTTACCCTCCCATTGGCCTCGAAATTATTTCATCTCCAAAAAAATCATAATTGGCCAAAATATCTCAAAGTATTGTGGGCCCACAAAATCGTAAAATTTTCCGGTGGGCCCCACATGACCAAATTCGAGACTTGAAAATCCAAACTGTCAATATACTATACTAATCCCATATACCAAATATGTGAATCAAATTCCAAATAATAAACTTTTTTCCTTCACGAGGTTCCGAGATTTTCCCTTAAGAAAAAGTAATTTTTCTTTCTTTCCAAAATTCAAATCTCAATTTCCTTACGTACGTTCTCATCTCATTGCCTTGGAATTACGGGGTGTAGCATCATTCCCCCCTTAGAAACATTTGTCCTGAATGTTCATACTAGGTTCAATCTAAATGGATATAGGTATAGTCCCCTTTAACTATACCCTACATAATCGAATATGCCACACATGGCCACAATATATCGCACATGCATATACATCAATCAAAAGCCAAATGAGGAATCAAATCTAGAGTGTATATCACCACTATTAACTCTCATTCATGACCTAAAAGGATTCTCTTTTCGTACCCTCATTATTCATAACTATAAACACTTGTTCGCTCATTTTCTTACTTGTCGTACTCTTTTCGTACTTCCAAACTTATTCTAGTATACGTACAAAATTTCAATCATTGCTTCTGTTTTCGAATCCTTGGAGTTACTATATCCAACTCCGTCATTATACTTAGATTCAATTTCCTTTAAGGCCCTTCTCGACTCTCACGACCCGGTTCTGGTGGAACACTTCCACGAACTCGTACAACGATTAACTAAACTTGGGCCTTGCACCCTCGTGACCCTATCACATAGGGGGACCACCTCCAACTGACCCCACTCCATTTCATGCTACGGGTTGACCCTAAATTGGCCCACACCAGACCCATCGTCGCACTTAACTCTCATTCTTGGTCTGAAATAAATCTTACTACCCGAGAAGGCCTTGTACATCTAAGGTCTCAGCGGTTATCAATATTCTAAGGTTCATAATTATTCCATGTCCCACGCTTACATATTAGTCCCCACATACGGGTAAGGTAGCTTCTCATAATCTCAAAATCACGTTGTCTTAACCATAACAACCCTATTTACTCCATACCAATATTATTCACACATATCACTTAAGCGTACAACACGGCTTAATCTAACAACATGGTATGTCTTTAAGTCAATTGAACCTGATCTTTCAAGAGTTTATCACAATCTTAGTCAGTTCATTACCTCATGACTATTCCAAATTTGTACATATATAAAGCCTAGGTGTGGATTCAATAAACTGTTTCACACCTTCCAAGTAATTATTAAGGCTTAACCAACTCATGGTAATTCATAATCATATTGTTGTACAGTTATAGTCTCATTCGGGTGTTATATATTATGGCAGTCTTGCCGGCCTTGCCTTTGTTTAAAAAAAATAGTGTTATTTAGCTTCCGCAGGTTACTTATGTTGTATGAATAGAAGGGTGCCTAGGTAGGGCACAAGTCGCGGGCTCGGGGTTCGGGTCGTGACAGAGTGGTATCAGAGCAGTTAGTCCTGAGAATATCTACAGACCGTGTATAGTAGAGTCTTGTTTATCGGTGTGTTGTGTACCACATCCATAAACAGGAGGCTATAGTACATTTAGGATTGGTTTCCTCTTCTTCTCACTCTGAGATCGTGCGATAGAGCTGTGTTGTTAGGGTAGTCTCTCCCTAACGTATTATTGTGGTTGCAGCTATGGAAAAGGAAACAATGGCCAGAAAGAATTATATGGACTTCGCATCCAGGTTGGTAAAACTATTGTATAGTTGGTATAATGATGATGTGTATATGTACGGGCGTATTTAATTGGGGCCCTGTGAATTGCCTGAAATATAAATACAACTCACGTCAGTCCAGCCCACATATGAATACAGACCTCTAAGAGTTTTGACAACAACTATGACGGGACAAGACCCCGCCGTACCCTGAAATACACAACAGTCTAAACCAACCGTACCAATAGTAAGCTCCGGAACAAGGAAGCTACCTCAACAGCTGAACAATATCCCACACACGCGGATCACCCAAATGCGAACCTAAACCTGTGGGCATGAACGCAGCCCCGCGAAGGGGGTCAGTACAACAATTACTAAGTATGGAACGGAAATAAAGTACAGTATTAAAATCATGGTTGGCCGAGAAATGACAGAGGCAAGTAAAATAATCAAATACCAGATTCAACCGTGTCATATAAAATAGGAGTCAACTGTACCTCGTATCACTATACCCTGTACCACTGTACCACCGTGCTACTGTATCACTGTACCACTGTACTATTATATCACTGTATCACTGTATCACTGTACCACTGTACTACTATATCACTGTATTACTGTACCTTAATTCCTTTTAATCCAATTTTCATTCCAACATGTTATATAAGTTATATAAACTATCAACAACAATATTTCCTTCATTATATAACATGCAACAAGTGTTATTAACAATAATAATAACCAACGAATCAACGACAATATGGCTAGCTCTCTACCATATTAAGTACAACGAATCCAACGAATCCAAGGTACTATCAAGGAGTATATCTAACAACTTCCATTTTATGAGCCGTGATTAATATATCATGAGATTTTATCTAATCACCGTGAACCTAGAAAATGTAAAACGAATGGTTATATCTTAGCTTCTACATGCAGATGGAAATTCTACTCATTTTGATATAATTGATTATGGATTTCTTTTTTCATTAACGCCGGTGGCTTGTTCGATACCTTTTCTCATTAGTGCTATAACTTAGCTAGATCAACTCGACTCGATGCTTCCTAAAAATCTTACCACAATCTCTCATAAGACTTGATAAGGACTGTTAGGAATAATTTAGACATGCCTTAAGCATAGAATCAATAACATGACTACCCTTAACTTCTAAGAATATAATAACTTCCCTTTTTATAAAACCCGAAGTACTATTAATGAAATATATAGAACCACTTCCTTTCTAGATAAACCAACTAGAACCATGTACGTCCATGTGCATCTTTTTCATTTATAAACCCCAAGACACTAACACTCATAGTATCAAGACACTTCCACTTTTAAAATCAAGTAAGTTATACTTTTATCACCAAGTAATATACCTCTCAATCAAGTCACTTCTTTTACAACAAATCATATTTCATTTAAAACAAGTACGTCCACCGTATACACAAAATAATATTAGGGAATAGAAACCCCAGGTACTATCGAAAGGATATATCTAACAACTTCCATTTTAGGAATCTAAAGTACTATTAATGAAATAGAAACAACTTCCTTTTTAAAACTCAAGTACTTTTAATGGGATAGAAACAACTTTTTCTTTTAAGAACCCAAGGTACTATAAGTAGAACCACTTTCACTTATAAAGCCCAAAGTACTATAAGTAAAAAACTTTCACATTTTTGAAACTCAAAGTACTATAAGTAGAACCACTTTTATTTTAAAGTCCAAAGTACTATCAAGGGAGTATATAGAACAACTTCTATATTAGAAAATCCAAGTACAATCAAGGAATAGATCATTAAGGAGTAGGATTTACTCACTTTAAAATAAGGAATCATGCTAGAAGAAGAGGAGATAGTTCACATACCTCATTGACGACTAACCAACACGACAAGTAGCATACGCTCCAATGTACTTCAACCTTATCGGCTATTCCTCTAGCCAAGTAGAATATGCTACACGTAGTACTTCAACCTAAAATGAAAATAACACTTCTATCAATTTCAAGCTTACTAGTGTAAGACTTATACCAAATAATGACCCTCTAATTCTATGGAAATTTGTTCAGTACTTCCTTTGTTTCTTCGTACTTTTTCACCTTTTCCTAAGGCCTGAATTCATCAAACAACAAGCCACATTTAAGGCACAACCAACAGTTAACCAAAGGAGATTACACGCCCATCTTGACGTGTAAAATTCTGGCCCACAATCTATACAAAACAGTCCGCAATTCTCGGCACAAAACAGTCCACTATTCTACAATATTAAGGGTACAATGTGAAACCTTTAACACCCTTATTCCTTAGGACTTTCATTACCCATTTTACCACATTAATCATGCATGTTAGGGGATGATTTTCCAGCACATATACACCCCAAAATAGTCCATAAAACGACATCACAACGTCTAACAGTTTTGGGCAGTTTTCGTCCAACAATAACTACAACAATCCAATGTCCTTTTCCTTAATTCCTTTTAATCCAATTTTCATTCCAACATGTTATATAAGTTATATAAACTATCAACAACAATATTTCCTTCATTATATAACATGCAACAAGTGTTATTAACAATAATAATAACCAACGAATCCAACGACGACAATATGGCTAGCTCTACCATATTAAAGTACAACGAATCCAACGAATCCAAGGTACTATCAAGGGAGTATATCTAACAACTTCCATTTTATGAGCCGTGATTAATATATCATGAGATTTTATCTAATCAGCTGTGAACCTAGAAAATGTAAAACGAACTGGTTATATCTTAGCTTCTATGCAGATGGAAATTCTACTCATTTTGATATAATTGATTATGGATTTCTTTTTTTCATTAACGCTGCAGTGGCTTGTTCGATACCTTTTCTCATTAGTGCTATAACTTAGCTAGATCAACTCGACTCCAATGCTTCCTAAAAAATCTTACCACAATCTCTCATAAGACTTGATAAGGACTGTTAGGAATAATTTAGACATGCCTTAAGCATAGAATCAATAACATGACTACCCTTAACTTCTAAGAATATAATAACTTCCCTTTTTATAAAACCCGAAGTACTATTAATGAAATATATAGAACCACTTCCTTTCTAGATAAACCAACTAGAACCATGTACGTCCGCCGCACATCTTTTTCATTTATAAACCCCAAGACACTAACACTCATAGTATCAAGACACTTCCACTTTTAAAATCAAGTAAGTTATACTTTTATCACCAAGTAATATACCTCTCAATCAAGTCACTTCTTTTACAACAAATCATATTTCATTTAAAACAAGTACGTCCACCGTATACACAAAATAATATTAGGGAATAGAAACCCCAGGTACTATCGAAAGGATATATCTAACAACTTCCATTTTAGGAATCTAAAGTACTATTAATGAAATAGAAACAACTTCCTTTTTAAAACTCAAGTACTTTTAATGGGATAGAAACAACTTTTTTTCTTTTAAGAACCCAAGGTACTATAAGTAGAACCACTTTCACTTATAAAGCCCAAAGTACTATAAGTAAAAAACTTTCACATTTTTTGAAACTCAAAGTACTATAAGTAGAACCACTTTTATTTTAAAGTCCAAAGTACTATCAAGGGAGTATATAGAACAACTTCTATATTAGAAAATCCAAGTACAATCAAGGAATAGATCATTAAGGAGTAGGATTTACTCACTTTAAAATAAGGAATCATGCTAGAAGAAGGAGATAGTTCACATACCTCATCGACGACTAACCAACACGACAAGTAGCATACGCTCAATGTACTTCAACCTTATCGGCTATTCCTCAGCCAAGTAGAATATGCTACACGTAGTACTTCAACCTAAAATGAAAATAACACTTCTATCAATTTCAAGCTTACTAGTGTAAGACTTATACCAAATAATGACCCTCTAATTCTATGGAAATTTGTTCAGTACTTCCTTTGTTTCTTCGTACTTTTCACCTTTTCCTAAGGCACAATTCATCAAACAACAAGCCACATTTAAGGCACAACCAACAGTTAACCAAAGGAGATTACACGCCCATCTTGACGTGTAAAATTCTGCCCCACAATCTATACAAAACAGTCCGCAATTCTCGGCACAAAACAGTCCACTATTCTACAATATTAAGGGTACAATGTGAAACCTTTAACACCCTTATTCCTTAGGACTTTCATTACCCATTTTACCACATTAATCATGCATGTTAGGGGATGATTTTCCAGCACATATACACCCCAAAATAGTCCATAAAACGACATCACAACGTCTAACAGTTTTGGGCAATTTTCGTCCAACAATAACTACAACAATCCAATGTCCTTTTCCTTAATTCCTTTTAATCCAATTTTCATTCCAACATGTTATATAAGTTATATAAACTATCAACAACAATATTTCCTTCATTATATAACATGCAACAAGTGTTATTAACAATAATAATAACCAACGAATCCAACGACGACAATATGGCTAGCTCTCGGCCATATTAAGGGTACAACGAATCCAACGAATCCAAGGTACTATCAAGGGAGTATATCTAACAACTTCCATTTTATGAGCCGTGATTAATATATCATGAGATTTTATCTAATCAGCTGTGAACCTAGAAAATGTAAAACGAACTGGTTATATCTTAGCTTCTATGCAGATGGAAATTCTACTCATTTCGATATAATTGATTGTACTTCAATTATAACATGCAACAAGTGTTATTAACAACAATAATAACCAACGAATCCAACGACGACAATATGACTAGCTCTCGGCCTCACCACTCATTTTAGGCCTAAATACTTTTTAATCTTCATTCTTTTTAGCACATGCTCATATATACATATCATCAATAAGTAATATCCAATTACTTTAAAAGAAGAAGAATCATTACCTCATTTTTGCCCAAAATAACGTCCAAAATAGTCCGGGCTACAATGGTCCGCAGTTTTCGTTTCGCTCCACTTCTTCAAGTTCCAATCACATATATGTGACCCCTATGAGCTTATACACAACTTCACTTTGTATTTCACTTCCAAAAAGTCGACGGAACCTTAGAGTTTCACCTTCATTTCTCAGCCCAATACCATGTTTTGTGTTCTTGGAATAATATCTTGGCTTAACACTTGGTTAGGGACCTTAATTTTGCATTATGAACTAAGCTTGGAAGATTTAAGGATTTGATCTTCAAAAATGGCCCTTGGCCGTGAGCTTCTATGAGAGGAGAAATAGATATCGAATTTTGTGAAATAATTCTAAGTGTTGGCTAGGTCTTGCAAGACATCTCTATGTATATATAATGTATCACCTAGGCTTGGATGATGACAAGTGGAGGGTAAGATGGTGGACAAGTGTGGGTGGGACCCACTTGTCCACTTGTCTTCACAACAACACAAAATATCTATGGTCAAAGTCAATGCCATGTGGGGGTGACACGTGTTACCCTCCCACTGGCCTCGAAATTATTTCATCTCTAAAAATCCATAATTGGCCAAAATATCTCAAAATATTGTGGGCCCACAAAATCGTAAAATTCCCCGGTGGGCCCCACATGACCAAATTCGAGACTTGAAAATCCAAACTGTCAATATACTATACTAATCCCATATACCAAATATGTGAATCAAATTCCAAATAATAAACCTTTTTCCTTCACGAGGTTCCGAGATTTTCCCTTAAGAAAAAGTAATATTTCTTTCTTTCCAAAATTCAAATCTCAATTTCCTTACGTACATTCTCATCTCATTGCCTTGGATTTACGGGGTGTAACAGTTGCTTCTGTAAAGGGTATCTACACATTTAATGATTGAGATAATGCTTTAATTCCACCAACATTGAAACCAACCATATCCCCTGCACATGTCATGCTATTAGCCAATAGGATTAGGCGATCTTGAGAACACGCTTTGTAACCATTGTAACTGACGTTGATAGGCACTTGACAGCTTGCATTATCTCTTCCATATTCTCAAAACTTTTAAACATAATACTTCCCTTCTGACGTATCAACCGTCTTGAAAGAAATCGCTCATTTACTGACTACGAGTATAAACTAACTAAAATCTTTTTGGAAATCGGCATTACCGAAATGATATAAGGAACGAGTTAAACTCGAATTCTTAAAACTCAGGTCTACGACACGATTTACGAGATGAAAGAATATAAATCATCAATAAATGTCAGGCAGCCTCCTACGTATAAGTATGGTGCACAACATACTCATACGCAAGACTCTACTAGACACGGCTTGTAGACTCTCTAGGACAGACATGCTCTGATACCTAGTTTGTCACAACTCAAACCGGAGGGCCGCGACGGACACCCAGATCCCACCCACCGGTTACCGTCATTAATACATTCAACCCCTATTCATAATTAAACATCGGCTAAGACAAAAGAAAACTATGTGAAATCCTTATTTATAAAACCATCTTATATATACATACACATACCAATGCCGACAATGTCATAAAAAAACACTATCCACAAGACACTTGTCTACAAGCCTCTAAAGAGTATACGACATCAAAATATCATACCAAGACTCGACCGCCACTCTGGAACAAATAAAGTACTCCAACATCAGCTGAACCAGAAACCTACCAGCGTGAACCATCACTCTCTTTAACTGAACCTAAGGGCATGAAACACAACGTCCCCCGATAAAAGGGACGTCATTACGACTGATGTACTGAGTATGTCAGACATTAGAAATAACATAGTTAAGATATATCATAAGCTGAAACAGAAACACTGACCAATAGTATATGCCTCTGAGGGCCCTAGTACATATGTCCAATTGCTATGCAATACCAATGTAGTATACTGATGGTCACACAGGCGTTTTTCTTCTCATAACAACCTCTGTGAGCATCTTTTCATTTCGACCTCTATCGGCATAAAATGTCTAAATGTCTATATGTCATGCATGGAGCAAATGCGGTAATACATATATACTGGCCACACAAGGGCATTTTCCTTCTCAATCATATATATATAATTTGGCCCTTAATAAGGCATCTTCCTTCATTAAGCCACACGTAATGCAACACATGTTTTATCATTATCATATCCCAGCTGATCAGGTGGTCTGTGTTCCCCGTTTTCCATCCCCAATATATAGTCTTAGGTAAAATATGATTGCAATGCACATGCAAATGAAAATGCATGAATGACAATAAAATCTTCAAAATTACATATTATCCTTTATACCTTCCTTTAACACTTCATCCTTTTTTTGTATGCCTCAATAAGGTCTTGGAAACATATTTAGACATGTCTTTAGCATAGGAATCAATAACATGAATATTCCTTAACTATTAGGAGTAGAATAATTTTGGAACATTACCACGGACACAGTTCATACGTAGAATATGCCAAAGAAAGAAATAAGTTGCCTTAATATACCTATACTTCAGATCATTCCTTGACGACGAGGACAATAATCTTCCTTACAAGATTTTGATTGATGAAAATATATATTTGTCCGGTTGAATATAAAATGTTACTATTGCTACCCAAGGATAATCACGTTGCTATATATTCAGTTTTCTTGATTTTCTATCAGCTGGTGATGTTTTATTCATCTTAAGCTCAAAATCAAATCCAAATAGTAGTTGCCCGATAAATTCAAATGTGGGAGCCTTGGAAATGTGAGTTTTCCTTTCTCAATATCCTCACAACCTGTTTGTGGATTGTATACAATAGATTGTAATGCTACTCCAAATCCAATAATTCATTTGGAAGGAAATGTTTATAGTTGCTGGAACGATTATGTATCGTAAGTGAGAAATGATATTTCAAGTGTCCGCTTTTAACTTTTAAAAAGACACCTAGCTTTATATTAAGTCTTACTCACAACTTGCTACTTCTTACACATGTATAATGTCCACTTGAATGCTTATCCCCGGATGACTATTTAATTTACTAGTCTTCCAAAACAAAGTTCAATATTTTATCTAGTTATCCACATAATTTATTCTCGATCCCAATTTACTTAAATTCCCATGACTTATAAAACCTTTTTATACTCAGTATCATAATTTGTAATATGACATTAGTCCATAACCTCTTTGAGATATCCAACTACTGTTATTAATACCCATCGTCACACTTGTTATGTTCAAAAATTATTTCGGGATCACGTCATTTTGTATACTAATTTCCTTATTAGCATACATAAATATAACATACACTTCTCGGGGTCTTGGTCTACTTGCCTTTCGTTAAAGTGCTCAAATCATTGTACAAAATTTCGAGACGTTACAGATACTCTCGTTCAAGATTAAACCTACGTCTAATCAACTATAGCATATTCAAATCTCACTTTTCTGATCTTGATTTAAAATCATATAGGTAATGAAAACTAATGGCCAATTAATTCTCATTCAATAAACGTACGTTGAATAGATCTTTATAGATGAAGAAGAAACACTGGCAATGCACTAAATCATAACAGAGCTTCAAGTGATTCAACGAAAAACCCTATTAAAAGTAATTAGCTCATATACATGCTAAGAAATCTAATTAACTTAATATTCAACATAAACTGAATTAAAGTAAAGAAAAGGAAAAGAACTTGAATAATAGATGTCTTTAATTGCTTCTCGCTCTCTTGTTTCTTTCCTCCAATGTGCGATATCCTCCCAAAATTCGCCTCCCCATCATATATAACAAAAAATATCAGAATGGACCTTTTTGCACTTGTTAAATTTAGATTTCTTGCTCCTCGACATAGTCGGCGCCGCGACTCAGCTATTAGAGCGTCGCGACTCTTATTTTGGGCGCCACGGCTCTATCCTTGTAGACCACGAGGGTTGACTATGTAGTTTTGGAGGTCTACAACGTTCTTCGTTTGGAATTTGTTTAAACTACTTTCCGAGCTTCCCATGGCTTCTTTGACTTATCTCTTGTGACCAGATATGTATTTTTGTCCTCAATAACCACCTATTTCCTTTGAATTCACCTTATTCCTTTCTGAATCGTCTAAAACCTGAAAACACAAAATAACACGCATAATACTGTACAAAACACTAAAAGACAAACAAAAGACTCCCTAAAACACTCTAAAACAGTACTAAAATCTACCTAACAGAGCATGAGGATAAGGTGGAACAGTGTTCCATGTTTGCTCAGCCGGGATATCAGTCGTTCTTGAAAAGTGTATGCTTCTTAGATGGTATGGATTGAGTACCGGTTGTGACTGCTAGATTATTGCCCCGCTATAAATAGTGTCACCAGATAGCCGAGCATGGTCATAGCCCGGGGCTACCGACTGCCAATTCGGCTGGCCAATATTGGTTGCTTGTACCGTAAGGCCATTTGCATGAGTATACAACATAACGGATGGCAACCCAAAGTGTCCGGATGCCTGAACTGGTCTCTAAGACATATTTATCTACCCATAATGTAGACTCGCTCGGTCGAGTGGAACAGTTTGCCCCCTAGCATTTGGTGGCAACCATACAGTTGATTGGTTACCAAGTGGTTGGGACTCCTAGGTACGCGATCGGCTGTACCTGGGTAGGTATTGACTGATACACATTCGGTTGAGGAACAACACCTGGAGTCACAGTTGCATGTTGCACAGCGCCACTCGTCGGAGGGATGGCAGAACTAGCCGAACATTTTCCTGGATGCAATCGATTGGCTTCCAGTTCCCTCGCCTGCTGAACCTCATTGTGCACCATCGGCTTGACAATGTCAACCAATTATTTGAAAACTTGGTACATAATATCGTAGATGCCTAAGTCAATTTGTTGCCTGATGAACGATGTGGTCATGACAGTTGGACCTCAAGTTGCCTAGGTTCATCCACATATTGGGTTGATAGAGGAAGTGGAGGGGTATCAACCGATGTAGGCATACCCGAGGAAAATTATGGCTCGTTGTTCCTTCTGAGAGGGTTCTGTTATGATGTAGACTAGACTATGAGTTCATTTTCTTATCAGACCTTAGGCGCATACGCCAAACGTGATCCTGATCTGGAGAATCAAACATTGTTATGGAATCACCTATGGTCCCATTGGGCGTGCCAAAAATTTTTCCCTTCCGAGATGTCTACCATCTATCGGCTGACGAAATCGGATGACAAATTAATTTCCTTAACTAAGCAATTTCGGCTGAAAGCGAAACTCTAACTTTCAGCAATGAGTTTCCCAACTACTCCAGAAAGCGTTGGAATGGTGATTGAGTAAACTAAGTGGTAAGAAATATAAACACAATTAGATTGCAATAAAGATGATAAAAACAAAACGAAGATATGTAAAATCAATTGTTTGATTGATTGATTCTACATTTATAGTAAAAAGGATAAAACGTGATCCCCCTATGTTAGCCACCGAACTACCCACTAAATTCACTAGCCAACTATGAGGAGGTGGTGTTGATTTTTGCTCCTTGTCCTCTAGAACGATTAACGACACTCATTTTTGGCTATTGTTGGTTGCTACTTCTTATAGAAGGTTCTTTGACTTGGTCTTCGGGCATCAAAATAAGTGTGAGTTTCAGGCGTTCCTCGAAATTATGACTTGGCTAGGCTACTGTAATAGCCGATGACGTTTTTCTAGCCAAAGGTTAGGACTGATAGATTCGGCTACGAGTCTGTTCAGTTATCGACTTAGAAATCTTTTGCTTGCTCGTTTTGAGATTTTCACCTTCGGCTGTCACTCGGCTCGGCTAAACACTTTAAAGTATTTTTTTGAGTGTTAACAAATTTATCAAATTATTTCATTTCTACCCGAATCTCATCTTGTTTTTAGGAAATTTTTATTTATTTTCAACGTTTCCTGTTATGAAGCTGCAATGTCAATTTTCAACCTTGAATTATAGGACTTTTATGCTTTAAAAATAAATCATCCGTAGCAGTATCGAAACTCTCTTTATATTAAATCATATGAAAAGATTACAAGGCTCCTTTTTTTTGTCTTCTTCTTTTTTGCAATGTTTTTCTACGAATCAATGCCACAAAAGATATATTGATGAGATAATATCTAAGATAGTCACTCAATTATTGGTGTTTCACTCAAAAATTACTCAATTTTGTATTCTAACCGGAAAGTTGGTCAATTATTAGTGTTTCACTCAAAAGTTACTCAACTTTGTTTTCTAACAAAAAAGTCACTCAACTATTGGTGTTTCGCCTACAAAATCACTCAACATATTTAAGTGATTTTTTAATTACATATTGCTGATTTTTATTTAAAGCCAAAATTATTTTAAAAAAAATAAACAAATACTCATTTTAACTATTTTATTGATCCGGTCCACTAAAATATATTGACCAAGACCTTTTGTTTTACCCTCATTCTCACTAAATATAGTAGTATTAGTTAGTAGTAGTATTTTATTTAATAGTTATGTCAGTAGTTTTAAATAATTTTACCATTTATCTTTGTTATTTTTATAAACAAATGAATGGGTTAGTAAAATAATTAAAATAGGTACTTGTTTATTTCTTACAATTTTGGCTTTAAATAAAAATTAACAAAATATAATTAAAAAATTTACTTAAATAGATTGAGTGGCTTTGTAAGTGAAACACCAATAGTTGAGTGATTTTCCACTACAACGAAAACACCCTACGTTGACGGGTAAAAATCTTCATCTAACCCCTAAGATGACGGTTTCTGTAAGTGTCATATTTGTCACTGTCACAAACGCATGACGGTTCTGGAACCGTCACACGACATGTGACGGTTTTTACCCGTCACATAAATGTCACAAACGGACGACGGTTCAAACCCGTCACACAACCCGTCACATAAATTTAAATTTTAATTCGATTTTTTTAAAATATTTCTATTAAATTAATAATTTATTTTAATATGGCGAGAAAATTAAATTTGGAGGGATTTTTTTTTTTTGCAATTTAATTTCAATATTGCAAATTGAGTGCACCGATGAAATGGACTAAAAATTTAAATAACATCATAAATATACATTTAATAGCTAGAATTCGTTGTACAAAGACTTCCCAAATCGGATAATCATTCAAAGTGTTATTAAAGTGTTTAATTAAAGACTATAACATTGTTAATCAAGTATCTTCTTTCTGCTTCATCTACTTTAACATCAATTATAGCTTTGTTCTCAATTTCATCAGTTGAAGGACCCTTAATTGGCTTCGACTTGGATGATATGCTTGAACTTGGTGCACTTACTTTGGTTCACTGCAAGAATACCACATGACAATGGTAACAGATAACATAGTCAAAGTAGGTGGCACATCAATATCTACAGATCCTGGTCAAAACTACATCAAGATCTTGAGTTTAAGAAAAGCAAGTTACAAATGTAGTTGTGAATATAATAGTAACTCTTAAAACCTGTTAAGAAATTTTCTGAACATAACCCTGTGTAATCATTCCAGTACCAGCAACTTCCCCTGCAACAACCTGCAGATAAATTTACAAATATTTAATAATGTGAAATAACTACTAGGCTCAGTTGCAACATGATAAGCTACTAATACTGAAGTATACTAAGGAGATAGTTTATCATAAGACACTTAGTTAGAGACTGAGAATATACATATAGCAATAGTCTTGTTCTTAGTAATATAATCATGCCACCAGATGGGCGGTTTGGTAGTCCTAGTTGACTTCCTTACTTCAGGTACAACATGAGAAGAAGGAAGAACCAAGGATTCTGATGAATGAACAACCTCCAAGGGAATAGGGGGAAGATATGCTCCAGTAGGCTTAAGAGTATGAGTAACATCACCTGATGAAAGAGGCAAAGTACTAGACTACTCCATAGATAAAGGAGCAGATGCTGGAACTTCAGTACTGGAGGTAATACTTGTTTGTCACCAAGTGAAATAAGATCATCTGAGAACTCCAATACATGAAACAAAGGAGAGGAAGATGATAGGGGTAAGTGTTTAAAAAGAAAATGCCTTCCTTAAATATTACATTCTTGCTCACCACAAACTCTTTATCACGAACATTGTGCATTTTATAGCCCTTTTGAGTCAAGGAATAACCAAGAAATACAGCTAGAACAGCTCTTGATGAGAATTCTTCTCCCTTTCTTAGACAAGTAACATATCATAAGCATCGAAATACCATTAGGTGATCAAGAGAAGAGGCCTACTTATGCATAACTTCAAATGGAACCAGTCTTTTTAGAGTAGAGGAATGGAGTCTGTTAATGATGTATATTGTTGTTGTAATCAATCATCCCAGAATTTAAGAGGCATGTTATCCTGAAACCTGAGGGCTCTAGTTGTCTCTAGTATGTACATGTATCTTTTTCAACCACCCCATTTTGTTAGGGTGTATAGACACATGAACTTTGATGAAATATTATATTTGTGGGAAAACTGATCTGGTGGATTATGAAAAAAAAGATTTGTTTTGCTTAATCAGATTTCAATCAAAATGCTATCAAGATTTAGATTGGCAGATGCTTAATCAGACCTAGCATAGTTCATAAATAAAACTAAAGATCCCTTCTTAGAACACATCCAGAGGTGAGGCAAATAGTGAACAAAATGACATATGATGGACACAACCAACTATAGCTATCAGATACTAATACAAGCACCCCCAACATACCACATATGATCATGCCACTTAAAATAGCTCAAACATAAGCATTAAGATACATTATTCACACATATTTCATATTTCTAAATAAGAGAAACAAAACACTACATCTTCAAATAAAAGAAACTGGATTTAAGTGTATGTGACAGGATCTACATGTTCAAAGAAACTTCATTTCTAAAATAGCCTATATTTAACTTAAACAAACTTTAAGTTGACACACTAATCAACTTATAACCATTTAAACATATCACACATAGTTAAATAAACTTTAAATTTATAATATTAGGTATTAAATCAATTAAACAGTCTATAGAAGATTTGACAATTTCTTAAACTCGTAGAAATCCTAGATGCATCGGGAATTTGATGTGGGACAAGTGAAATTGGGTGGAAAATTCCCCTTCTAAATCATAGCTAATAAAAATCGAGTATTCAAAATCCATATAGAACAAAACCCATAAAATGAGCAGATAAGCAGACCAAAGGGGTTTTGACCCTTAACAACAGGGTGGTGGTCATATGGCAGTGCTGGTGGTACTGGACAAGAGCAATTAATGCTCTTGCCCCATTTGGATGAACCCACGACCTGCAAAAGCAACCTTGTCTATCCATCTTTGCCAAATTCGATTATGAGAGATGAATAGAAATGAGAAAAGTGCGTCTTAGGGCTATCGATTTGGGGAAATAGGGGGTGGGGTCTATTTCACGCGTTATTAAGCACATATGGGTCGGGTCACAGTCCTTTTGGACTGGACCCAACCGATTTTAAGAAATGGACCCCCTCAATGCGTACATATTGAATAAAAATCAAAGACATGGCCATATTTTGCAAATGTGGCCAAGTTTTAAATTAACAAATTACCCAAAACTAATATGATTTATATCGAGAATCCAACTAATATCCAAGCGAAGGATGTAACGCCGTTGGCTGATGGCGGCGAGATGACGGCGCATACTGTGTCAGCTTTGGATTTTAGGGTTAGATTTTTTTTAATTTGATTGATTTTGAATTCAGTCTCACTTTCACAAATTGGAAGTAGAATTGATTTGTTTTTTTAGATTAATAGCTAAGATAAAATAAGAAAAGTCAAATCAGTGAGAGTCAATGAAGTGGGGAAGCAAAACCTAACTGTGTGAGCGTGAAGACACTTAGTATTTTACAGAGTTTTTGATCTTATTTTTTATAATGTTAAAACGACAATGTTTAGTTTGTTTTTATTAAAAATAATTTTAAAAAAGAAAAAAAATCGTGTAAGTCTTAATTTGAATTTAAAAAGTGCTAAATAAATAATAAAAATTGTGTCGTTTTAATCAGTCAAACGCGTCATTTTTGGTCAATTTAAAACACAAGTCACTTATTTATGTGACATTTCACAAACCCGTCACACAAACATCATAAATAAATGACACTTAAAATATCTGTCACACAAATGTCATAATTATATGACACTTAAAAAACATGTCACATGAATGTCATAATTATGTGACACTTAAAAAAACACTGTATTCATTGTCTTTTCGATTAGTAACTTAATAACTTAAAAAATCAATAAATACCTGTTAGAGCAAATTAAAAAACACTAATAGTCCATGCACGTACGGCCAATTACAAAGTCCAACTTCCATATGTTTCTGGTTGTAAGCTTCAAAGCATTGGTATTGATTTCAGTGCAAATCTTGTCAAATTAGCAGTCTCTTTGCTTCTTTTTTTACCTTAGATTCATTGTCTTTTCGACCTTAAAGAAAGCATCAACTAGGGGTATCATTTTCTTCTCTTTGTTTGATTTTTTAAAATGACTTTTAACTTCTACACATTAACAGTGTAAACCAATTTCTCCAGTATTTAATTACCTAAATGAAAACTACATGTAATCATTAATAAAAAAGTGAGATTAATAACTTGTAAAATAAGGCACGTCAGGGTCAAAGCGCTGCTCAGAAGTTATAATAAATTTACATAAACCCAATAATTTTTACTCATATCATATGTATGTATTAATAAATCCACTAAATTAAATATTTATGAATATTTAACTGTAAAAATCGCTATAAGAAACTTATAAAATTCAAATCGTCTATTTGACTTTAAAATAAGTTACGTGCTAGAACAAACATAGGTAAAAGGTTGAGGCAGGAAGGTGGGTTCTAAGGCTGATAAGCCATAACGTTACAAACTTGGACTATATTATCTCATCGATCGGGACTATATTGTTCTTTTTTTAAAAGTTAAGAATATAGTAATACTATTAGTATATATTAATATGCATTGTAACAAAATGTTTCTTGAACAGTATAGAACTATCTGTAATTCTCCTAATAAAAGTAGTTCCTAATTTGTTTGTTTTATATGCTTTCTCAGCGTAGGATTAGGACTAATTGTTGTTACGATTATTTGTTCATGAAATAAGCCATCCTATTACCGGATAGTACATTATATATAGTTCTTTACATGTTTGGTTATATTAATAATGCAAATCACTAATTAATAGGTACAACACTATATTTTACACCTATGTATCGACTCAACGTCTATATTCATAGATTTAGAAATGTTTGCAACTACAACTTTAAATTCAAAGTCAAGAAAGCTAATCATGATAAGTGGTTGAGACATGTGCTTGTTACTTAATTACAAGCTAGTAGCTAGGGTTTGTAATTAGGGGCGTAGATATGAGAGCACAAGATCGTTGAAAAATTACACTGTATGACTCTCCTTCGCTTTTTCTTATATCTGTTTCTTTATATTTTGAATCTTTTTAGTAAAAATGTTGGCTTCGTTTATATAAATGATGAATAAATATTCTTCAAGGTCGAACAGACAATGAGACAAAGGATAACAGCAAAAAGGACTGCTCATTTGACAAGCATAGCATGGAAATCACTCACCTAGCTTCACCACATAAAATCCATCTCCAATTGCAACCAAAAAGCAATCAAACAAAAATAAATAATCAGTAAACAAGAAACAAAAAAGTACCATTAGCTACCTATCTGAACAATATAAAGAAAAAGAAGAAGAATAGGAGAAGTACCTTGTTAAATTTAAGTGTTTGAAGATAAGTTAAAGAATGTGTTCATGGGACTTGTTGTGTTAATGTTTATTGCACTGCATTTATATAGGGAGGAGAAAACTAGAGGTAGGTTATTAAAGCTTGAAGCGTGTGAATCATTGTGCTTTTTTCTGTTTTAATTATTTTATAATGCAACCTTAACACGTGGAACTATGGAACAACTTTGACTCACGGGTAAATTAATCACATGCATATAAAAAAATACTTTATAAAATGTTAACAAATGTTGCGTTTGTGACCTTTATTAACCACAACCTCTTTAATGATAAAAGTTTAACTTTTATATATATATATATATCGTAAACGTGTAAATATAGAAAATAATATTCTTTATTCATAATTAGAATATTTTCATATATTATGTAAATATAATTACGGTAAGACTAGGATTCCTCTTTTGTATAGGCTTTGGATTCCTATTATATAAGGGATGAATATTGTACTCTATATATACTTTGATATTAATGAGAAGACTCCCCAAGGGAGACTGTATCAGAGCCTAAAACAAAAATTCTAGAATTTTCTAGAGTAACAGCCGTCGAAACCCTCCCCCTCGGGATTCTCGCCGGCACTCCTCCCCTCTCCTCCCTAAAATTCTTGGTTTTTTTCTCCTCTTCTCTCTTCTCTAAATGGCTACTGAGGATTCTTCCAATACTTCTGATGCTTCAACCTCCACCAATCCCACCACCATGTCATCAGTCTTTTTTCATCCCGCTCTAAATGTTACCAATATCAAGAACTCTATTCTCATTCTTCTTGATCAAGCGATCGATGATTCTCTCGGTTGAACTGTTTCACAATCATGCATGTCTCTATAACGTGCTTGATCATATCGACGACACTATTTTGCGCCCTCCGGAGATTGATGAGTCTACTTGGCGTCGTTTAGACGCCGGCATCAAACAATGGATTTATGATAGTATTTCTCAGGATTTTTTTCTTACTATCATGAAATCTGGCGCCACAGCTCTTGAGTTATGGAATCGCTTGGAGAAAATCTTTCAAGATAACAAGCACACTCGTGCAGTGTATTTTGAGGAACAGTTTAACAAATCACGTCTTGAAAATTTCTCCAACATGACTGAGTACTGCAGACAGTTGAAATTTCTGGCGAATCAACTCTCTAACGTTGACACGCCCGTCTCGGACACTAAATTCACATCGAATAAGATTCACAAAAAATAAATATACCTATTCCGTTCTTAAGGTGCGAACCAAATTAATCCACATCACATACAAGTGAACTAGTGTACAAGAGATATTGTTAAGAGTCCAACTAACCATTTTTCTTGCTTTTTTGAATGGTCAAGAATGTCTTGGGAATATCACTACCAACCCCTTTTTAGGTAGTAAGTGGAAATTTTAGACAATCACAAAAAAATATAATAGCAATTTTATTTAAATAGCATAAAAATTAGAGGAGAGAGAAGACAAGTAGAGTTAGCTGCCATCGTGATGCTAAGAAACGCCGATGGTAGGTTCAGACAAATTGGTCAATATCATAATTTGTTTATGTTATTGGCAATATTTGGCATAATATTTAACCATCTTGATGTTAGGTGCCAAGCACATGACACGTACCGCTTGTTTTAGCCCAACAAACCTTATTGAGTTTGGCTACATTATCATTCCGCTACCAGAATATGTGTACCCCTTATTAAGAAGCTTGTCGACCCGCCCTCTACCATGGGTATCACACCTGCACTTGACATCATTTATTTGGTATGCATCTGATTACTTTTTGTGCTAATTATTCGCTAAACATGATTATTTGATAGCCAGAACTTCCCTAAACAACCTCCAACTCAAGTTGTACTTCAGATATATTATAGTCCAATCCAGGGCTGTCCAACGGGGCGGGGTCGGGGTCTGACAGGACTGGGGTAGGGCGGAGTCTGGGGCTGACGGGGTGTGCCGCCGTCTGGTTCCGATTCAGAGGGGTCAGGGTTGGGGTCGGAGTGGGATCATCTTTTTTTTTTGCCTTAAATTAAAAAAATAACACAAGTACTTATGACTTTTAATATTAAAAAAAGGAAAGGTGTGATTTGGGGAAGGAGAAAGTAAGAAAACAAAGAAATCTTTCATTTCTCTATAAAGGTAATCATTACCTACTATAGCACACGGTGATGGAAACCTTTAGAGTTTAGAACTTTAGACTTGTAATTATGTCCTGTTTAATAGCCTATCTTCATGGCCATGTATTTAGAACTTCAGGAATAAATTCACTATTTTATTTATTTATTAGTACAGTACTTATAACTTTTAGTATTAAAAAAGGGGAATGAGTAACTATATTAACCGTAAATATTAAATGTAAACTATGACTTTTAGTATAACAAAAGCTTTGCAAGATATAGATTATAGTATTATACAAGAAATCATATATCATGTAAAAAGAAGAAAAAACTTTAAAAAAATGAAATTCATTTTAATAAAATCTCAAACACGGATATATTATGATATTTGTTGGATCCCGTGAGTTAATACTATGGAATAAAGAAAATCAAACAGCACGGTAGAACTGAACGTATGCAGAAATAGTGTCAAATGTCAGCTAAAATGTCGTCTGACATAAGTGATGACATTTGGATAAAAACAAAAAACCGTTGAAATAATTTAAAGTGCAGCGGAAATAGATAAAGAACACAAGGGTTTAATTTTCATAGGTTATATATTAATATAACTCATGATAGTCAATGACCAAAGGTATTATATATATATATATATATATATATATAATTGATAATATTCCTTCTTTTCAATGTTACAAGATGATACAAAAGGAATAAAAAAATGGTTAAGTCGCAGATGACTTATGCCTGAAAAATCTATCTAAATAGAAGTGATCAACACCTCATTACAATTGCTTCAATGAAAGAACAAATCTAGAATCTAAAGAGCAATTATAATGTCGGACAGAATGTCGTCACAAACTCAGGCAACACAGTGATCCAGTCTATTTGATTGATATTTCTGGAGAGCTCTCTCTATCGTTTTCACTCTTAAGTTCTGGATATAGAATCCTTGAAGTAACATATCTATTTATAGTAGAGAGTTCCCTTGAAAGACTCCTCAATAGGTTGTGGAAGTTGAGCTGAAAAGGGGGCACGTGAGGCAGTACCGTCAGCCACGAAAATCTCCAACTGCTTGGACTATTTCTTCCTCGTCTTGCTCCTTAAGTTATGCTCTTTTTGGACTTGGTCTTCCTCGTGTGCAATCAGCTCCAAATACTCATTGCCAAGTCAATTTGCCATGTAATAAAAAAGTTACAGTTTCCTGAAAAACTGTCCGTGAAGATAGGCAAAACTGTTACCAGAATGTCGTCCCGAATGTCAAGACATTTGGTACAACATTTTCTGATTTTAACTTAGCTCTGAAAATGATATGTTAGAAAAAATGTCATGACACAAAACCTAACATTAATATTCTCCCCCTTTTTGCCTTTCCTCACAAAACCTAATCGAATAAGTGCAAGTGACCTATAGCGATGACAAGTCCACATACATGTTTGTTAGCCGATTTTCAATTGCTCACGCAAGTGTACGTATCGTTACAAGTAATATAATCTGGTAAGACCGAATATCGTCCTCAGAGACTGGTTTCTAATTACCGAACATCTATTCTAGGTTATCTATTTGGCAAACGCTAAGTTGATTTGGTTTTTATCTAACACTAGTAGAGTAATTGCAAGAATTAAACTAAATTATTGAGGTTTAATCAGTTATGAAGGAATTAGAGCTTCCAATATCCATTATTTTCTATTCTTAATGCAACTAGAATGATTTATTCTTCTATGTTAAGACAACGGTTAACTAGACTGTCTTATATGCCGGTTAGGATATATAATCACTCAACCTCAGTGCAGAAATCTTCTATATTTCTATGATAGGTTTTACCACATATGAGGATTAAGAACAATAACCTATAATGTTACACAAGTATCGGGGTACTTTCGTCCGCGATTTTAACCTATGTCTATGCAATTACAGCATATCCAAATCTCTCCTCTCGGTTCTTGATTCGAAATCATATAGATTATGATAATTAGTGATCAGTTAACTATCAAACATTCATACCAATATTGAATAAATCTTAATCAAGTGAAGAAGAAACCAAACAAATGCATTAATTCATGAATAAGAGTTTCAAGCGATTCAATAGGAAAGCCCTAATAAAGTGATTAGCTCCTAGCCATAGACATGCTAAGAACTAATACAAATTCAAACATGAACTGAATTGAAAATAAAGAAAAGCAAAAAAATACTTAGAACTAGGTCTTCAAGGCTTGTGTTGTGGAATATGTACAAGGATGTCCCCCAAAATATGTCACAAGGATTTATTTATGTTGTCAAAAATGTGTGCTTTGGACCCTTTTTCCCCTTGCCAATTCTATTTCGGATTGGAAATTCTCTCATCGGCACCGCGGTCCTGCAGAATGGCACTGTAGTGCCGAAAGTACTGCGGCTTCTTAGTAATTGTGGCATCACTATCCTGTAGTCCAACACCGCGGTCCTGCGGTCTTTCGTCCTGATCTGGCAATTTTTGTCCTTTTTGTTTCGGGAGCTCCTTTCCTGTCTTTTCTGCCCACTTTTAGCTTCCTTTTGCTATTTTTTCATATAGAACCGATGTTACTCAAAAGAAAGAAAAAATGACCCTACACGACACTTATTTAAACGAAACTGGGAAAAATACTAACTAAAAATGACTCAAAAAACATATACAAAATATGCCTAACAAAAACCCCAAACTTAACCTTTGCTCGCCCTCGAGCAAAAATCAAAACAAAATCAAAGAAACAGAAACAAAAAGACTCAAAGACTCAAATCAAGCAGCTGCACAATGTTACTTAGAAAAGCATGAACGTCAGTTGGAATAATATGCTGGAATATATAACATGAATATAGCAATCTAGAATTTCAAGTTAGATATTCCGCAGATTCACTTGGATCATAGTAACTGGAATTACAAACACCTAACCTATGCATGTCAATTTCATTCCATCTTTCCCAAACGCTATAGACCTGTTTACTTGTTATTCTCCACTAATCATAAATATACATATTAAAGATCATCAGGACTTTCAAGGGTTGTAATGTATGCTTAGGCAGGGGTAGGTAAAAGTAGGCATTTAGGCTCAATTACGTATCATAGGTATTTTTCATTCAACTCATTTTTTCTTCTTTTGACTTTCTTTTTAAATCCCATACCTATTCTTCCCCTCTTTTCTTTTGAGAGAACGAGATACATTATAGATAACAGACACCTCCAAATTTAGGCTTTTGCATATTTTTTATTGGGGTGCATTAATTTTTCACTTTCTTTTGGTATTTCTTTTTCACTTTTTTTCATTCATGTTTTCACGTACTGCTTATGACACACAAGGGACTCAGACGGTGTCAAAGAAATAACTTATTTTAGGCTCAAAGGACTGACTAGGGATACAATTTATGTCAGAGTAGGTAATGAACGGTAAGAATGGCTATCAAAGAAATGTCTGAATCATATCCCTGAACATGTACATCTTAACTATTTCGCCTCAAATAACAAGCAAACAGATTTTCTAGACATTTTTCAACCTTTCTTTCCATAACTGACACACATAAGCTAAGCACAAATATCCCAACAATTAGATGTCATGAATTTTTGACATATCTAATTTAAGCACACAGATTGTCGCTTTTAATTCCATTACATTATCCCACTTTATCCACTCAATATCTTTGGCAACTACAACATGCATGATCCATAAAAAAAATTACGACTCAAAAACACATAGAACAACACAAAGACAAATCAAAAAGACTCAAAAATAAAAACAATGAAACAAAATAAGACACTCCCCTCCCCAAACTTAATCGATTCACTGTCCCAATGTGTTAAGACTAAAAATAAAGGGACAACGTACTGAAAGAACACAACGGTCATAACGGAGGTGTGGGAGGGAAAACATTCTGGAATTTGCACAGTTTTCAGAATTTCAGCATTTTTGATACCTTTTTCCTCATAGTTAGCTTTCAGTCCACCTGTCACCCAAAAACACAAGACAAAAAACCAAGACCGTGAGACTGTTCAAGACAAAATAAAACAACTAAAACAGAAAATCAGACTAACATAATTAATAAATGTTGGGTTGCCTCCCAACAAGCGTTGTCTTTAATGTCTTTTAGCCGGACGTAGTTAATCCTTACTAGTGTCCAGTGGACCCTTCTGTGAACGGCTTGAAATCCGCACAGTTATTGTTGTAGGTCTCACTCCACCTAATTGATCACCATATCCATCAGCTGCCCTATTTGTGTCTCCAAATTTGTGAAGGACACTCTTGTCTCAACCATAAACTGAGTCTGACACTTGGTGAGCCTGAGTATAGCTGCCTGCAACTTATTTTGATCTTCTTGTGGAACCTGTGGGTTAGGCTGTTGTTGATAATTCAACTGCCCCTCATAGTAGTAGTAGTAGTTCATGTGTCCTGTTTTTTTTTTACCTACAAAATAAGAAAAACAACAAAAAGTGATAAAAAGATGCTCGCATAACAAGTTAGAAACTTGTTCCTGGAGCAACCGAGTTAGAAATAAAATAACATAATCAAATATATACAAAACAAATTAGAAATAAGAATAGATAATTCAATATTAAAAGTACGTCAGTCCCCGGCAACGGCGCCAAAAACTTGTTAGTCGATTTCCAATTGTTCACGCAAGTGTACGTATCGTTATAAGTAATATAGTCTACTAAGACCGAATATTGTCCTCAGAGACTGGTTTCTAATTACCGAACATCTATTCTAGGTTATCTATTTGGCAAATACTAAGTTGATTTGGTTTTTATCTAACACTAGTAGAGTAATTGCAAGAATTAAACTAAATTATTGAGGTTTAATCAGTTATGAAGGAATTAGGGCTTCCAATATCCACTCTTTTCTATTCTTAATGCAACTAGAATGACTTCTTCTACGTTAAGATAGCGGTTAAATAGACTGTCTTATATTCCGGTTAGGATATATAATCACTCAACCCAGTGCAGAAATCTTCTATATTTCTATGATAGGTTTTACCACATAGGAGGATTAAGAACAATAACCTATAATGCTACACAAGTATCGGGGTACTTTCGTCCGCAATTTTAACCTATGTCTATGCAATTACAGCATATTCAAATCTCTCCTCTCGGTTATTGATTCGAAATCATATAGATTATGATAATTAGTGATCAGTTAACTATCAAACATTCATACCAATATTGAATAAATCTTAATCAAGTGAAGAAGAAACCAAACTAATGCATTAATTCATGAATAAGAGTTTCAAGCGATTCAATAGGAAAGCCCTAATAAAGTGTTTAGCTCCTAGTCATAGACATGCTAAGAACTAATACAAATCCAAACATGAACTGAATTGAAAATAAAGAAAAGAAAAAAATACTTAGAACTAGGTCTCCAAGGTTTGTGTTGTGGAATATGTACAAGGATGTCCCCCAAAATATGTCCCAAGGATTTATTTATGTTGTCAAAAACGTGTGCTTTGGACCCTTTTTCCCCTTGTCAATTCTATTTCGGATTGGAAATTCTCGCATCGGCACCGTGGTCCTGCAGAATGGCATCGCGGTGCCGAAAGTACTACGGCTTCTCAGTAACTGTGGCACCGCAGTCCGGCACCGCGGTCCTGCGGTCTTTCGTCCTGATCTGCCAATGTTCGTCCTTTTTGCTTCAGGAGCTCATTTCCTGCCTTTTCTGCCCACTTTTAGTTTCTTTTAGCCATTTTGGCATTTA
Organism: Przewalskia tangutica; assembly: GCA_029844215.1. Taxonomy (NCBI): domain Eukaryota; kingdom Viridiplantae; phylum Streptophyta; class Magnoliopsida; order Solanales; family Solanaceae; genus Przewalskia; species Przewalskia tangutica. The sequence continues at coordinate 83,990,865 of CM056735.1, read as the reverse complement.
GAACCGCTGTGACTCAAAAGAAAGAAAAATGACCCTACACGACACTTATTTAAACGAAAATGGGGAAAATACTAACTAAAAATGGCTCAAAAAGCGTATACAAAATACGCCTAACAAATACCCTCAAACTTAACTGTTGCTCGCCCTCGAGCAAAGATCAAAATAAAATCAAAGAAACAGAAACAAAAAGACTCAAAGACTCAAATCAAACAGCTTCACAAGATTACTTAGAAAAGCATGAACGTCAGTTGGGATAATATGCTGGAACATATAGCATGCATTTAGCAATCTAGAATTTCAAAGTTAGATATTCCGCAGATTCACTTGGATCATAGTCACTGGAAATACAAACACTTAACCTATGCATGTCAATTTCATTTCATCTTTCTCAAACGTTATAGATCTATTTACTTGTTATTCTCCACTAATCATAGATATACATATTAAATATCATCAGGAATTTCAAGGGTTGTAATGTAGGCTTAGGCAAAAGTAGACATTTTGGCTCAATTACGTACCATAAGCATTTTTCATTCAACTCTTTTTTCCTTCTTTTGACTTTATTTTTAAATCTCATACCTATTCTTTCCCTCTTTTCTTTTGAGAGAATGAGATACATTATAGATAATAGGCACCCCCAAACTTAGGCTTTTGCATATTTTTCATTGGGGTGCATCAATTTTTCACTCTCTTTTGGTATTTCTTTTTCACTCTTTTTCATCCCTGTATTCACTTACTGCTTAGGACACACAAGGAACTCAGAGGGTGTCAAAGGGCTCAAAGGAATGACTAGGGATACAATTTATGTCAGGGTAGGTAATGAACGGTAAGAAGGGCTATCAAAGAAATGTCTGAATCATCTCCCTAAACATGTACATCTTAACTATTTTGCCTCAAATAACAAGAAAACTGATTTTCTAGACATTTTCAACCTTTCTTTCCATAACCGACACACATAAGCTAAGCACATATATCCCAACAATTAGATGTCATGAATTTTTGGCATATCTAACTTAAGCACATAGATTGTCGCTTTTAATTTCATTACATTATCTCACTTTATCCACTCAATATCTTTAGCAACTACAACATGCATGATCCATAAAAAAAATTACGACTCAAAAACACATAGAACAACACAAAGACAAATCAAAAAGACTCAAAAACAAAACAATGAAACAAAATAAGACACCCCCCAAACTTAATCGACACACTGTCCCCAATGTGTTAAGACTAAAAATAAAGGGACAACTTACTGACACAACACAACAGTCATAACGGAGGTCTGAGAGGGAAAATTCTGGAATTTCCACAGTTTTCAGAATTTTAGCATTTTTGATACCTTTTTCCTCAGAGTTAGCTTCCAGTCCACCTGTCATCCAAAAACACAAGACAAGAAACCAAGATCGTGAGACTATTCAAGACAAAATAAAACAAACTAAAACAGAAAATCAAACTAACATAATTAATAAATATTGGGTTACCTCCCAACAAGCGTTGTCTTTAATGTCTTTTAGCCGGACGTAGTTAATCCTTACTAGTGTCCAGTGGACCCTTCTGTGAACGGCTTGAAATCCGCACAGTTATTGTTGTAGGTCTCACTCCACCTACAACAATTTCACCAAACAAGGGCCTCAGATCTAAGATTATCCCCCAATTACACAAGACAGACTTGTCTTCTAGGCTCTCTATAATGTAGGGATCAGTGAAACTCCCTACATCTTTCAACTTTTGGGGGTGCCCTTGAGGGTATGGACTTTCTGGTTGGAGCTCAGCAATGCTAGTTGGTGGTGTCTTTTCTGCAACGGGTATAGGAAAGAAAAGTTCCAAGGAATCCAAAAAGGTGAATACTTGGATCTCAGTAACCTCTTTTTTCTCTACACCAACTATCTCTCTCAATTCCTCATTATTCTCAACGGCTTATTGTGGTTCAGGTTCTTCACTCTACTCATCATTCCCTACAACTGTGTCGCTAGGAAGATTTTCTTGCGGTACATTGATCACCATATCCATCAGCTGCCCTATTTGTGTCTCCAAATTTGTGAAGGACACCCTTGTCTCAACCATAAACTGAGTCTGGCTTGGTGAGCCTGAGTATGGCTGCCTGCAACTTATTTTGATCTTCCTGTGGAACCTGTGGGTTAGGCTGTTGTTGATGAATCAACTGCCCCTGATAGAAAAAATGCTCGTAGAATAAGTTAGAAAATTATTCCTGGAGCAACCAAATTTGAAATAAAATAACATAACCAAATATATATACAACCCAAATTAGAAATAAGAATAGATAATTCGATATTAAAAGTACGTCAGTCCCCGACAACGGCGCCAAAAACTTGTTAGCCGATTTCTAATTGCTCACGCAAGTGTACGTATCGTTACAAGTAATATGGTCTGGTAAAACTGAATATCGTCCTCAGAGACTGGTTTCTAATTACCGAACATCTATTCTAGGTTATCAATTTGGTAAACGCTAAGTTGATTTGGTTTTTATCTAACACTACTAGAGTAATTGCAAGAATTAAACTAAATTGTTGAGGTTTAATCAGTTATGAAGGAATTAGGGCTTCCAATATCCACTATTTTCTATTCTTAATGCAACTAGAATGACTTATTCTTCTACGTTAAGATAACGGTTAACTAGACTGTCTTATATGCCGGTTAGGATATATAATCACTCAACCCCAGTGCAAAAACCTTCTATTTTTCTATGATTGGTTTTACCACATAGGAGGATTAAGAACAATAACCTATAATGCTACACAAGTATCGGGGTACTTTCGTCCACGATTTTAACCTATGTCTATTCAATTACAGCATATCTAAATCTCTCCTCTCGGTTCTTGATTAGAAATCATATAGATTATGATAATTAGTGATCAGTTAACTATCAAACATTCATACCAATATTGAACAAATCTTAATCAAGTGAAGAAGAAACCAAACTAATGCATTAATTCATGAATAAGAGTTTCAAGCGATTCAATAGGAAAGCCCTAAAAAGTGTTTAGCTCCTAGCCATAGACATGCTAAGAACTAATACAAATTCAAACATGAACTGAATTGAAAATAAAGAAAAGAAAAGAAAATACTTAGAACTAGGTCTCCAATCTTGTAGCCTCCAAGGTTTGTGTTGTGGAATATATACAAGGATGTCCCCCAAAATTTATCCCAAGGGTTTATTTATGTTGTCAAAAACGTGTATCTTGTACCCTTTTTCCCCTTGCCAATTTTATTTCGGAGTGGAAATTCCCGCACGGACACCGCGGTCCTGCAGAATGGCACCGCGGTGCCGAAAGTACTGCGTCTTCTCAGTAATTGTGGCACCGCGGTCCTGCAGTCCGACACCACAGTCCTGCGGTCTTTCATCCTGATCTACCAATTTTCGTCCTTTTTGCTTCGGGAGCTCCTTTCCTGCCTTTTCTGCCCACTTTAGCTTCTTTTTGCCATTTTGTCATTTAGAACCGTTGTGACTCAAACGAAAGAAAAAACGACCCTACACGACACTTATTTAAACAAAAATGGAAAAAATACTAACTAAAAATGACTCAAAAGGCGTATACAAAATACGCCTAACAATGCTCCCCCTCAACCTGTGAAACAAAACGTATACAATATACACATACATATATACATATATAGGATTAGGAAAAACTAAGCATCCATGGCAGTATAGACATAATCATCATCCATAGAACTTTACAACCTCAAAATAAAAAGTATCAAAGATTGTCTTAAAAACATCCCAATGTAAGAGTATATCATTCGGCTTAGCCATCATTCAAAACCATATTCAGTAGCAAAAGTTTCTCGGCAGCAACACACATCAGTAGCAGCAACAGTCTCTGACAGTATCATCTCAGGCATAATAACTCGTCGACATCAGACTTCTCAGAAGTTCGACAGAAGTAGTAGATTTCTGCCTCTTTCTACTTCTTCCAACTTTACTGCCTAACCCCCCCCCCTGCACCAGTACCAGGTGATCGACGAGGTCTTCTTCACGTAGATGCAGCCCTGCTGCTTTCAGCTTGTTCTTTTATATGTCCATCTTCAGCTTTGTATCCCCCTGCTTCCTCTGGTTTGTCTCCCCCTGCTTCCTCTCCTTCTTTCTCCCTTTGTATAGTACCATCATCATCTCCCCCTTTTTAGGAAGAAAGCAAAAACAGAAAGTGATCTCTGTCTTGAACTAATGTTGCCTTGACATGATCAACTTCATCTATCTGCGAGTTGATTTATGCAATTTCTTTTACCAACCAGGCAGTAGACAGTCCTGACTGCGGCATATTGCCTAGAATGTCAGGAACATTTCTGGCAACATCCTCACTTCCAGCTTCTTTTCTCCAAGGCAGATCAATGATTATGTTCGTACTCCTAAGTATTGTTTGATTAACAATATACACCTCAGGTTCTTTCCTTATCATATCTCTCTTTGGTGGTTTGAACCCTTGAGATGTCAGAACTTTAAAGATCAATGAGGGAAATGGTAGGATTATGTTGGAGTCTTTTTCAGCCAAATTTACAATCTGTTGAAAGATTGTCTTTCCCATATCGACTTGTAAACCTTTTCATATCTTGTACAGGAGTATTGATTGCTCTATAGTTACAATCGACTCGTTCATTGAGGAGAGCCAATTGTATATTGCAATCTTGTGTATTATAGCAAACAATGCGGTAAGCTTCGACGCTGAACATCTTGATACCCATTTTTTCAAAACACCTCCAATGATATAGGTAATCACTTCATGTATGTCATTCACAACATCCATTTCTTCCTTTTCCAATCCATCACTCATACTCAAACATTGGTTGATTGTGGTAGGTATGAAGTCATAAAACTTGTCATAAAGATAAATCTTGCCAAATTTCTTCGACTCGACCTTCTCTATTTTAGTTTCAAGATTAGGATAAAACAACCTCACAATATCCTCAATGTATGGACACTTGTTATTGACAGAGCCTAGTAGATTTCTTTCGGTAAAGAAGTCCATCAGGCCATATTCAGTGCATGATGCAATGTCCATTACTTTTTCTGTTCTGATAGTTCTATTTTTATACCATGACCAATGTTCAGACTTTTCTTTAGTTAGAAATTTATCTGAGTAGGGATGTACCTCATTCTCCGATTCAGTTGCAGATTTGCTCGATGAGGTTAAAGAACTTGATTCTTTTGTCGCATGTTGGGATGTTGATGGAGATGTTGTGACATTTTCAGCAACATCTGGGGTATCTTCTGATGACTCTTCAATCACTACTTTTTGCAAGTTTCTGGGGCAAAACTTCTTTAAAGGCGTATCATCTGGGATTTTCTGCTCTTCACTTGAATCCACAATATTAGGAACAAAGAGATTTGAGTACGATGGTGACGCTGGAGCTTCTGTTGGTAATTCGACTGATGGAGTCCTCTCAGCATCATCGTCAGTGGACAGATTGAGGTCTGACTCACTCTAATCATTGCTCGATATGGCAGAGGCTGTGGTATCGAATTTTGGTCTCTTTGCAACAGATTCAGCGCTGCTGAAATTTCTCTCAAAATTGTGAGTGGACCTCCAAGTGGGAAATTTGGATTCGCCTTCTCTTTTTGGTAACACAGTGACATCATGAATAATTTCCAGATCAATCGGGTTGTTGGTGTCTCCTGGGTAGGCAGTGTCGAGTGGTTCTTAAAACTCACTCAACATAATGTATTTTCACTGAGGTGGACTTGTGCTCATTGGTGTAGGTTCTGGAATGTTAGGTGACATTTTGGGTGACATTAGTGATGTATCCATTGGTGAAGAAGATGAAAGGGTGTTAAGGTTTTTCATGATTTGAGAAAGTGGTGTGTTTTGGGAGGGATCCATCGGTTCTCTGATTATAACCGAGATGATGTGACAAATCCCCCCCCCCCCCCACCTTTTTTTTAAAAAAAAAAAATCGGAAAGAAAATGAACTAGACTAGAAAGATTAGCAATTGAAGATACATTTATACACTTGGCAAAAATATTTTTGTTTCCAGATTTTAAGAGTTTGTATTGTATTCCAATACTTGTTACTAAAATTTGGAGTTTTAAAAGATAGACATCAAAGTTAGATCATTATCAAAAAAAACATTAAAATATGTTCAAAAACCAACGGCACACAGTAGGGAAAAATATAACTGAATTTTCAAAAATCAGTTACACACTGCATTCCAACAAACATCAGTATCTGAGAATGTCAACAGTAATGTTAGCAACATTTTGAACAACACATGTATCATAATCTCTAAAAAACATTTTTTTTCATTTCGGCAATAAATCAAGACACATTTCATATACGATTTTATGAGTTCAATCTCCAGACCAATGTAACATTTTCCCATTGAATCCTAGATCTAATCATAAAGCACATACGGAACTTTATTTTTGTGTCAAAAACAAGAATACTTATTTAGCATCCTCATAATTTCTTTTGATTAAGCACGTTGATACTCCTATAGTATAGGAACGGTATCAATTTATAAGGGCTTTGCCCAATTTTCACAATTGTCGAGAATTACAAAGGTTTTGCCTTATTTTGATACTTTTTTTTTATGATATCTAATATCATCGCAGAGAACGGTATCACATTAAAATCATGTTCTTATTTGAAAATCATACCTGTATGACCAAAAACCAGACATAACAATTTACTGAAAATCAGATTCTGATATTACAAGGGTAAATGTCACCCAAAATGTTAGAGACATTTCAGACGACATTCGCCCAACAGTGCCGAATTTAGAAAGAGCAGAGACCAAGTGTTATACCCCGTAGTTCTGGCCATGCGTATGAGAACGTACGAAAGGGTTTAAGACGTAAATTTTAGAAGGATAGGTTGACAGATTGTTTCGGAAGGGTTTTTGATCAACTTTGAGGCGGGTTATGACCCGTTACATTGAGATTTCCTATGTGTTTCAAAGGCCTAAAGCGTAGTTCATTGAGTCTAGTTTCCAACGCAACCAACCGTTCGTCGATAGGACATCGGAGTAGAAAGTTATGGAAGTTACAAGTTCAGTGCACAGTCGGACAGAAAATAATTCGGACAGGAGCCACAGGGCCGCGGCGCCGAGAAGCAGGGCCGCGGCGCTGAAAGATCCGAGGGTTGGCAGAAGTATCAGCGCCGCGGCGCCGGCTGCAAGGCCGCGGCGCCGAGGCGGGTTCTGCGAGGTTAAATGGAAAAATCTGAACTGTTTTGTTTTAAAAAAAGCCATGGGAGGGTGACAAGTGCCCCCCCCCCCCCCATCTGATTTTGCATGCACTATTTATTGACCAAGTCTTCATTCTTCAAGCTCTTCTCTCTCTCTAAATTAGAAGCTCTTCCTTCTCTCTAGAAAATTAAGAGGAAATCAAGGATTGAGGAAAATCTGAAAAGTGTGGCAAGAAGGAAACTTGTTGGCAAGCTTGTGGGAGTTATTGTGGTGGTGTTTGTGGAAAGGAGACTAGTGAAATTGTTGGATTAATTTGGCTAAAGCTCTAAGGTAACAATTTTTTCCCTTTTTGCTAGTTTTTGGTGTTGCATGTGAAGAAGAAAGAACTTGTAGTGGTAAATATTGTCCTTAGATAAATTGCATGTAAGAAATATGGTTTGTATATGAAAGAATTGGATAAGAAGGTTATGTAAGCATGTTGTAGCCAAAATACTACATTAAACTTGTTAAATTAGTTGTTATGCATTGTGGGGCAGAATTTTACACACCCAAGATTTGGTGTGTAATCCCCTTTGAAATGTTTGGATTGTTGGGCCTTAAAAGTGGCGTTTGGGTGTTGAATTCGGCCTTGAAAAAGGTGGCAACGTATATAGAAACAAAGGAAATGCTGCCCAATTTTCCGTAGAATTTAGTGACTTTACACTTGGATTATTCTATGTTGAAACTAGAGGTTGATAAACGTATTATGGTCATTATAGGTTGACATACTACGTGCGATATTTTGGACTTAGCAAGTGGATTGACCGAAGAGGTATGTGGAACTTTCCTATCTCTTGAGCATGAATAGTTTTACCTATATAGTATGATAGACGTACAAGGTTTTGATATCCCTTGCTTGTTTTAAAGGATGGCCAAGTTTGGTGGGTAAGGGGGATTAACTCATTTCTTTAAAAGTATTAAGGATGTCTTGAGTTTTCAAAGTTAAGGGACTTGATGTGTTTAAGTATATGATTCTTGTCTCTTTTTAAAAGTGTAAGTCCCTTGAGTTTTAGGAAAATGTATTTGATTAAGGTATAATGTTAATATAATGACTTTATGGGAAGTTGGTTATATTAGCTTTATGGAAAGTTAACAAAGGAAGATTTACTCTAAGTAAAATGAGTACGGATAAATGATTTGAAGTTGTGAAAGGCAAATTGATTTTTAGGCATTAATTGCCTAAGGTTTTAAAAGAGTAAAAGTATCTAGTCTAGTACTTTGGGTTAAATTCCCGGATTTCGTAAAGACATGTTAGTGCCTTAAGTTAACTAAAATGAGAATGTATATGAACAAGATTAATAAGAAGTTAAGGGGTTCCTTAACTTGCTTGTATTATGTATGGTAGCCGGTTTGTGCTAATGATATATTATTATTTATTACGGGGTCATTCCCCGGGTTGTGGCATTTGCATATTCCGTGGATTTGCTACCCACGATGCGAGGAATACCTCATGCGAGTTCGTAGGGCTCATGCGGGTGAAATAGTCTCATGCGGGTGAGTACAGCCTATGCGAGGAATACCTCATGCGGGTCCACATGACCCATACGGGTGAAATAGTCCCAGGAGTAGGAGTCTTGTAATCATGCGGGGCGGATGACCTTGCTTTGACCATGAGCTTCCTATTTTCATGCAGTATTGTATATGTTTGATATTCTCATTATTAGTAAGGCACAGTGTTCTGTAAACTGATTTTCATACATGTCTCCAGTTATTTTAGACTTATGAGGTATTTTCAGTATTTTCGATTGCATACTTAGTACATATTGTGATCGACCCCTTCCTGGCTGCGTTCATGCCGCAGGTAGGGGTAAGCAGGTGGTGGATCCTCATTCTTAGGATCACTGGTCTGGTGTCAGAAGCTCCATTCTTCCGGAGGCTTGTTTTGCTGGTACGGTTTTTCCCTGAGGCTATAGGTATTATGTGCATTCAGGGGTATGGCGGGCCCCGTCCACGCTTATTCCTAGAGGTCTGTAGTCACGTTTGTGGTTTGGGCTGTAAAGACATAGTTGTACTGTTATACTTTTGATTAAGTATATTTCTATGAAAGGCGGCCTGGTCGGCTAGCCAGTGATGTTTACTTTATACAGATTTATGTGTTATGTATGTTCCGATGTTATTCTCTGATGTATACTGCGACGGTGCCCGGTAGGCACCGATCCGCGCCTCGGGTCGGTCGTGACACCAAGAGAGCTTTTCAAGTTGGAAAATCTCTCATGATTTAAAGCTTTTGTAAAGATATCAGCTAGTTGATGAAGTGTGTCAACATAATCAATTCGCACTAGCTGTTTTTCAACCAAATCTCTTAGAAAATGATGTCTAATATCTATATGTTTTGTACGAGAGTGCTGAACTGGATTTTTTGAAATGTTAATAGCACTCATATTATCACAATACAAAAATAAGACATTATTTGAAAAGTCACAGTCGTCTAACATGTGTCTTAACCATATTAATTGAGAACAACAACTCCTAGCTGCTACATATTCAGATTCAGCAGTTGAGAGTGAAACACAGTTTTGTTTGCGACTATACCAAAAAACTAAATTATTGCCAAGGTAAAAACATCTTACACTTGTGCTATTTATGTCCTCCACATCACCATCCCAATCCGAGTCACTATATCCTATTAGATTAGGATTAGTGTCTTTGGAATACCAAATTCTCAACTCACATGTGCCGACAACATATCTGATGACACGTTTAACGACATTTAAGTGGGAGATTTTGGGACAGGCTTGGAATCGAGCACACACACACTAAACATTAGATTAGGACGACTCGCGGTGATATACAAGAGACTACCTATCATAGAACGATACAAAGTTGGGTCGACATTTTCCCCAACATCATCTTTTCATATAGGTTGTGTTGATCCCATTGGAGTCTTCATATGTTTAGCACTCTCCAATCCAAACTTCTTGACCAAATTCTTGCATACTTACTCTGGAAGATGAAGATTCCCTCCTCATTTTGCTTTATCTGCAAGCCTAAGAAAAAAAGGTTAATTCCCCTATCATGCTCATCTCAAATGTTGAGGACATAACTTCGACAAATGTCTTAAGATGGGACTGTGAAGTCGAACTAAAAACTATGTCATCTACATAGATTTGAGCAATGATCATATCTACTTCGTGGTCTTTTACAAACAAGGTACAATCAGCTACACCACGTTTGAAACCAAATTCAAGAAGAAACTGAGTTAAACGACCATACCATGCACGTGGAGCTTGTTTTAATCCATACAAGGCCTTTTTCAGCTTGTATACAAATTGTGGATGGTGGGATCTTCGAACCCTTTAGGTTGTTCAACATACACTTCCTTATCAATATATCCATTCAAAAGAGAACATTTTGCATCCATTTAATGGAGAGTGATCTTCAAACAACAAGCTATGACAAGCAATAGTCTAATTGAATCAATTCTAGCAACTGGAGAGAATGTTTCATCATAGTCAATCCCTTCAACTTGAGAGTATCATTGAGCAACTAGTCTAGCCATATTCCTCACAACAGTTCCAGACTCATCTGATTTGTTTTAAAGATCCATTTAGTTCCAATAACATTAGTATCATTGGGGCGATGAACTAAATCCCAAACTTCATTTCTGGTGAACTGTTCTAATTCTTCTTGCATAGCTTGTATCCACCAACTGTTCTTGAGTGATTCATTGACATTCTTTGGTTCCAATGTAGATACATAACAAAAATGGCTTACCTTATGATATACGGTAGACATGCACGCATATTTTACCATATCTCGATAATTCCTTGGTTCCTTCCTTCTTGTTCTAACACCGAACACCTCTCCTATCACTTGTTCTGTAGGATGATTTCTCCTAATCCTGGATGAGGGATCCCTGCGTACTGGGTCATGAAGTTCATCTTCTGATTCCTCATCTGAACCTGCAATGTTCTCGGTTTTTGCTTCAGGTGTTGCTGCAGATGTCGTGGCATTTGGAGCAATAACTGGATTTTCTGCATTCTGCGCATCTTTCACTGTTATGATAACATCATCTACTGGTTTATTTCATGTAAGCTCAGCAGAATCATCAAAGACAATGTTAACAAATTCTTGTACGATTTTAGTTCGAAGATTATAAACTCGGTAAGCATGGCTATTTTGGGAATAGCCTACAAAAATTCCCTTATCACTTTTAGAGTCAAATTTAGCTAGGTGATCTCTATCATTAAGAACATAACACACACACCCAAACACCTGAAAGCAACGCAAATTGAGTTTCTTTCCACTCAAAAGCTCATAGGGTGTCATTTTAGTTTCAGGCCTAACATAGACTCTATTCGTGATTTGACTTGCAGTATTTAGAGCTTCTACCCAAAAACGTTTTGACAACTTCTTAGAACTCAACATGACTCTAGCCATCTCTTGTAAAGTCCTATTCTTCCTCTCTGCTACACCATTTTGTTGTGGGGTTTTGGGAGCAGAAAACTCATGGAAAATACCTTTTTTTCTCACAAAATGTAGAAAACTAACTATTCTCAAACTCTTTTTCATGGTCGGATCTAATCCAAAAAAATAGATGAATGATATAGATTTCTTATTCTAGAGTAGTACTTTGAACATGCCAAACGTTTGAGACTTAACCTTTAAAAAAAATATTCAAGAATACCTGGAAAAGTCATCCACAATAACATATGAGTATCTCATGCCTCCTAGGCTTTCTACCTCGATTGGACTCATAAGATCCATGTGAAAAAGCTGAAAATAGTGAGACGTACCTGAATGTTGTCCATCATTTTGAGCAACATTGTGGGAGACACGGGTTTGCTTACCTTTGAGACAATCTTCACAAACCACTGTTTTATCCTTAGGACTTAATTTAGGGATGTCTCTTACTGCCTCATAAGAAATTAATCTTTTAAGGTTGTGGAAATTAACGTGTCCTAATTTTTGATGCCACAAGGTCGTGTCATCGGTCCTAACACTATTGTAAATATCTTGTTCTCCAACAAGATAACAATTATCGCTCGTTCTTGTACCTGTCATTACACATTGGTTAGCTTCATTAGTAACTGTACAAGCATACTTGTTAAACTTTACCTCTAGATCGTCATCACACAATTGACTTATACTAACTAGATTGACCATCAAACCGTCAACGTGCAAGACATTTTTCAGTGCTGGACTCCAGGAACACTCAAGGTTCCTCTTCCTATGATTTTACTTTTTCCTCCACCTCCGTATGTGACATTACCTCCACTTAGAGCTTCGTAGTTCCTCAAACACTCTTTTGTCCCCGTCATGTGTCGAGAACATCCGTTGTCGAGGTACCACAATCCTGAAATATTAGTTCTCAATGCAGTAATAGCTACATTACATCTCATATTCATACTAGGAACCCAGACCTTCTTTACCTTTATCATGTTTCTTGATTCTGAGAAACTGCCTCGAGTGTTGTCTGGAATGTTGGACAGCATTTTCGATGACATTCTGCTCTTGGACTTCTGCAGTTTAAAGAAGTAAGGTTTTAAATGTCCAGACTTGTTACAGTGATGGCACACAAAATTCCTCTTTTTTATGAAGCCCGTTTTCTCATTTTTATCAAACAAGTTGGAGCATATTGCATTAATGGAGTTCTTATATCCCAAACCTGCATGTTGGGGTTGACTAACACTTATGATTTCATCTAGTTTGGAAGTACCAGTGTTAAGCTTTCGGAAGGTAGTTTCGGCCAGATCCAACTTCGCACTGATTTTACTAAATTCAAGATCCTTTTTTGTAAGAGTAACCTCTAGTCGGGTTATTGTGCCTTTTCAAACCTGCATTCTCAAGAGTTAAAGTTTTTACCTTTGAGTCAAGTTGTTTGGATTCAACAATTAAGTCCTTGCAAAGTTTTTGCAATTCTTTAATCATGTCATCCTACGAGTCGACTTGAGTCTCAGGGTCAGATTCACAATTTGAAATAAAACCACTAAAGCAGTTAACATCTGAATAGTTAAAAATATCATACCTGTCGGATGTTACTGGACCTGCATATGTCATCGATGATGTTGCCGAAAATGTTGTGACATTCGGGACAACACAGTCAGCGACATATTCATCATCTGACAGTGATTGTTCGAAAATAGTGGACAGCATAGCTTGTGACTCCATTTCTGGTTCCTCTTCACCTTCATCGTCACTTAGATAAATCCATAGACTTTTCTCAGCTTTTCTTAAAGTGTTTGCACACTCTTGGCATAATGGCCCCATCCCGATAAGGCATGACATTGTATATCTTCGAGCTTCTTGGGATCAAACTTGGTTCGGTCTGAGTTGGTTCTCCTAAGTTGATTTCCTTTTTGCGTTGTAGGAAGGGTTTTAGTGAATCGTGGATTGAAGCCTTGACTTTGGTGCTCTTTGGGTTTATATTTATTTTTATCATTGTTGAACCTTCTTAACAGCGTATTGAATTTTCGAGTGAGAAGGGCAACGTTAGCACCATCTCCGATTTCTTCAAGATTTTCGTCCTCTTCATTGACTTGCATCTCTAAGGATTTTTCACGAACCAAGTACAAGATCAAATTAACCCGATGACGGGAGAATTTTAGGCCCTGAATACGATAAACATAGAGATATGGAAGCAATAGCAAAATTAGTTACAGTGGAGGATTTGCCTTTTTCATTTCCTTCCTCTCCTGATTTTACTCATTACATTAGAGAAATGTATAATCATGTTTTTAACAGTTTTCCTACGTCAACTGTTAAGAGCGACGTTTTTAAATTTGCACACGAATATCAACAACATTTACGTTATTCATTATATTATTTTTCTGACAAAGTATTTATCACGTCTGATATAGACCGTACATGTCATTGGATAGATTATAAATGGTCTATGCAAAAAAATATTTTAGAATATAGATATATTAATGATAGGCACACTGAAATTTTATTGCAGAAAATATTCATCAAGTTTGCGAATATTATGGTATAACTGACAAAATAATTATTGTTACGTTAGATAATGCTTCTTCTAATATTATGTTGTAAGACTTTTAAAAAATCTATTAACTCTATCTTTTTCTAATCATTTTTATAAAAAATATGTGTGTCATATTTATAACCTAGTTGTAAAGGATGGTCTATCACTTTTTGAAGACATTCTTAATAAAGTACAATTTGTAATAAACTTTATTTTTAGAAGTCATAGAAAAATTCCTGAAGAAGTAGCTACTAAGTGAAATTATCTATATGAACAACTACTTGTTGCTTATGATTATAAAAGACCTATAACTTTATTTTTTAACGCCCATAATTAAAATTCAACTGATATGCTTGTAGATAACGATTGGGGGAAAATTCATAACTTATTGTATTTTTAGAGAAATTTTTTCAAGCAACTAAAGAATTTTCGGGTATATGTTATCCTACTATTCCAACTATGTTATTTTATATAGCTATAATATTTTTGTTACTTAGTGAATAAATGGAAAACCCATCTTATAAAGCACCTAATTTTTTTTCTATTCCACTATTTATATTATTGGTATTGTATTAAATTCGATTATTAAAATAGACGTTTGTAAAACACTTATTGAAACTATTTATGATTGTATAGCAGTACTTCCACCTCAGACTCCAAAAAAATCTAAATGAACAACCAACTTACGAACCAACTAAAGAAGAAGTTTTGTCTAGCATATAAACTGAATGCAAATAGTATATACACATTACCAACAAGAAAGTGATAGCAACTAATAGACTTCTATACCATTTTCTTCTTCTTCTTCAGTACAACCTTATAAAAGACATGTTCTTTCTGCGACTAGTATTGAAAGTCGTAGAAATAGAATGTGTGGTACCACTACTAATCAAGTTAGCGAGTTTGATGGTTTTGTTATACATGGTGTTGTACCGTACCAAACAGTTATCAATGAAGAAGGACGTAAATACTTGCTTAAATACTGGAGGGAAAATGAGAAGACATTTCCAACACTAGCAAATATGACCCGGGATGTGTTGAATATTCAAACTTCATCAACGACGTCTGAAAGAGCTTTTTCTACCGGAAGATTTCAAATATGAGAACACAGACACTCTTTGACGGGAGACAACTTGGAGATTGTAGTTTTATTCAGAGATTGGATACGGGTGGAGCGTAGAAGGTGTGGTCAATCAGAGATCAACGAAGAAGGCGATTTAAACTACAACGAAATCTTGTCCGGTGGAACTGGAAGTGACGTCGATCCATTTGACCAACAAATTCAAATTCCAACTGAAGAACCACAAGACATTATGAAGAAACTAGAAAGGTGTTTTTAAAAATATAATTTTTTTAATTGCAATTTTACTATATTTTTTGCAACTTTCAACACCACAAAGTTGCAATTTTGAAATTGTATTACAAAAAAAAAACATATTTCTATTAAATAATATAAGAGGCAAAAAACAGCATCGGGATTTTTTTATTACGCTATCTTGTTCAATTATTGAAGTGTTTATATATGTTATTTTTTAAAATTAAGTGTCAAAAAAACCCGACCTCGCCCCGTCAAGATCGGTCCCCTTTTTCGACAAGACTGGGAATGGGACGGGACATCGGCGGATCCCGCCGGGGGACCGTTCCCGCGCTCCCCCAAACCCGTCGGTTCCCAGCCCGCCGGGACCCCTCCCCCGAACCCGGCCTACTCCTAGTGTGGACCACTTATTTGTTCTTTTTCTTATATAAATATTATATCTATTCTTGTAAATAAAAATTATTATCTAGTATGATCGTTAAATATACTCCACATCATGTGAAATATGACATAAAAGACCAGCTTTTTAATGTTTTGTTGGTTATTGGTGACTCTCATGAAAGTTGGGCAACTATGAGCCACTAGCGGGAACTACCACTAGAAGTACATACACCTTTTTTTTTCTTTGGTAATACATGCATTAGATGAAGGATACTTGAATTTCAATTATTTAATATGTATAAATTACAACCTTATTTGCCAAAAGACTTAAAAATGAAAAGAAAAGTATCATGCTAAAATTACCTTATAATTAGAGAGATCAATCCCAAAAAAAAAAGTTATCCCCATGATAATAATTTTTATATTTTTCATCTGGTGTTTGTATATGCGTTGGAGGGCGACTAATCCAGACTCACACGGAAAACACCCATTTTGAAATAAAAGTGTTCTCTATCAATCTAATAACTTATGATTAAAGATAGGGAAGTAAATACCACTCTTTTTTTTTGGGTAGTACATACCACTCTACCACTACATTTAGTAGTTAGGATAACTTCTTTTTGTAATCGACAAAGTGCACCCTTCAAAAGATCAAATAATGAATATACAATAGCACTACAACTACAAATGTATAATTTTTGAAGCTAATATCACATATTTTATCGTGGTAAAAACTTGTACTAAATTCAAATATAATACAAGCAAATCATTTTTAAAATTTATTGATCAAAAGGCGCACTCAAATAGGATAAAATTACTTCCCCTCGATGATATGCAAACAAGTACATGAGGTATTCATAAAGACCTTTTTGCTTTATATCAATTAAAGTACACATTTTTGTTAGAAGCAAGGTCTTTGAGGTGATTGAAGGAAACTTCACAGCCAAGTATACCACCTACCAACATGAATTTGTATGTAAGTGTAAAGTGCGTGTACAAAAATATGTGAATTAACTCATTAACATGTGCTCATTCCAATGTTAGAAGTGTAGTGGTTACTTCAATTCATTAACTAAAAGAAGGCACACACACCAACAAGAGAGATAAAGAGAAAATCCATATTGATATGAATATTTTATTACTACCACTTAATGTTTAATCTTAAATGAGTTTGAGAATAAATAATTAATTTTATAAGAGTAAAACGTGAAGAGAAAAAAAATCAGTTGATATGTTAAAAGTGATTAGTTAAAATAAAAATTTATTTTTAGTATAGTTAACAAGTAAAAGTGAACGAAGGGAGTATATCTTTTTTGTTAAACTATTTAGATATCTGAAAATTACATATAAATAGTATTCACAGACCACTCTTCAATTAGTTTTTGAAAAATAGTCATTGTCATGTACGTAAATGTCCTAGAATTTTACATGTCAAAGTTATGATTATGAAATTTACTGTCGTGGAGTTCACATGTGACATTAGAAGCTCCATTACAATGACTACTTTTTAAATAAGGGACTAAAAAGTAGGTATTTGTGATTTCTATTCGAAAACTACTAGTGTGACTAATCAAGATTCAAGTTGAATAACGTCACTACAAGAAAAGGCATATTTTACGGAGGTTTTTTCTCAACTTTGTGGCGGTTTCCGACCTCCACAGATAGAATTGTGGAGGTTTTAAAAAACGCCAAGGTTATATGTGTCACGACGCATTTTGTGGCGATTTTAAAAAACCTCAACGACGACCTTCGCGTGCAATTAGTGGGGATTTTAAAGTCAACTTAGGGGTGGTCTCTGACCTCCACAACATAATTTTAATACTCCAAGATATATAATTTATGGGGGTTTTTAATTGTCGCAGTATGATTTGAATTTTTTTTTAAATAATTAGTGGTGGTGTACAATCGCCACAATATAAACTTTATATTTAAAAATATTATAATATGTTGGGGTCTACAATCTCCACAATATAATTTCATTATTTTATAAAATTTAATTTGTGGGGGTCAATTACCGTGACAAATTGATTATTGAAATGTGTTTTCTTCTCAATAAAAAAGTTCATTGCGTGATTAAATAAGACCAAGATTGTATAACAATATGCATATCAAATAAATAGTTTACTTAATAATATATAACATAAATCAAATTTCATAAAAATAATCCATAATAGCAAGTCACAAATTCAAATATTTTACTACCTAAGAAACTGAAGCAATATAAACTAATGTATGCTAAACATTACTACTATTTCATAGAAGCAAAAGTGGTTCCATATTGAAATAAATAAAATTCTAAGTATTTGCTTGGATCATTTCCATTGATGTCACCCAATGATTCTCTTATATTCACCGGTGATGTAGATTCACTCCAGACATCATCGCTAGGCTGAAATAAAAAAAAAACATATTCGATAAGAAATTTAAAAGCTAACGTCTAACTAATTAGAAATCAAAATGCAATACATTAACTAAATCATGTTAAATGGAGCATTCAGGAAAAAAAAAAGAACATCCCAGTGATATCCCACAACGTGGGGATCTTGGGAGAGTAGAGTGTACGCAGAACAACAACATCCCAGTGATATCCCACAACGTGGGGATCTTGGGAGAGTAGAGTGTACGCAGACCTTACTTCTACCTTGATAGGTAGAGCAGCTGTTTCCGAGAGACCCTCTCGACTCAAAACACAGCATAAGCATGAGCAAAACAAGGCAACTTTAGTTAACTGCATTATTAATAAATTCTTAAATTGACATCAGAATTTGATTTTAATATAGCTAGGTCTAAAATCAAGAACCTATAGATACTACAAGTTGGACATCAAAACTTACATAAAATAAAATATTAAAAAGCCCCATGGATAGAAACATGGAAGTTCACTGCATGCCTTTGGGTGTAATTCTAATAAGTTGATGTAGGCATATGCACTGATAGCTGCTTGGAGAACCGCTATTTAAAACATACTTGAAATTTATATGTAATGATTTGCATTCATATTTTTCAATATATTTGGTATGATACATTATGAAAGCGCTAGGGAACTAGCCGTATCTTTTGAACAGGGACCATGAACTGATTTAACAAATAGATTAATTGACTAGAATTATATTTACTTCATTACAGAGATAGAGTGAGAACATTAAGAGCAATTTGCATTCTTGTTCAGAATGAAAAGATACATCACCTGAGCAACCACACACTAGGACATGATAATATACTAGAAGTAGTTCCAATCGCCCACCAGTTTTTTTTAGGGGAACAATTGATTGATGTCTCTGCTATTAAGGAGGGACTTGAGAGGGCTCACATAATCTGTCTACTTTACTTGATCTAATATCTTTTCAAAGTAGCTATCATGAATCAAATAATTGAAGGCATCTACTCTAGTTGGGGCTATTAAGAAGTTTCACACTCCTAAGCTATTCTTAGCTGTCCTTAGCAGTCATGCGGGTATCATACATCTTAAGCAAATATTGGCAATGTTTTTCAATCTTTCTCTGGCCACTGAAATACAAAATAGCTAAAAAAGTTACTCTGGAGATACCTGAGGTTGGCCAGCAAGAATAATTGCTCGAATCTTGAGCAGCGACACATTCAAGCTCTGCAGATACTTTTCAACTTCACGCATGGCCTCTTTAACTTCAATAATTTTCTATAGCGTGTTTGATGGTGGTTGATCACGTATGATTACTTTTCCAAAATATCTTTCAAGCATGCCTTGTTCCTTGAGTCTCTTAAGTAATAACATGCCAGCCGCCAAGACCATCAATATTGCTGGTAAAATATAAGATAACATATTCCTGATCCCAAAAAACCGAGTGTCAAGAAATTCAATGTAAGAAAGACAGATAACTAACCACATGAAAGTAACTAATTTAACAGTCAGAAACGAATTACCATGATCCATCCTAATTATGTCTAGATATTCATGCACCATACTCACTGCACATTGCACATTATCCTTTAAAGCAAGCAACATTATCTGAAACTTATACAATGTAATATTTTTCCAAATGCACACACATGGGCAAAAATTACGAGTACAACACAACGTATCATTTCCCATGAACCTCCCCAACCTGCAAAAGGAACTCTTCTGAATGGTATACGAATATGGTTTTCAGAAGCAGGTTGAGTTTAGATGACAAATGCTATAAAACAATTTGGGACGTTTAGAATGGTAACTTAAATGGTCTCTTTAATTAGCATATATCTAACGTAAAAATTGAGTGCAAGATAGCAACAAGTCCATGAGATCGCAAATTCATATGGTTCCAGAAAAGATAAAAATCATGAAGACTAGTAATGAAATTTTATTCACGAGTAGTTTTCTCCAGAGACAAGCAAATATTCATTTGGACTTAGATGTCATATATATATTCTAGAAAATGCTTCCACATGTCTCAGTAAACATTAAGGTTTACAGGCAAAGCATACCGATGGCTGATGCCAGTACACTTCTGGACAATGCACTTTACCTGAACATAATCGTATATACAAGTGCAAGAGAAGAGGCAGTCAATAGGGGATCCTCCCAATGCCTAAGCTTCTCAAAGTTTTTCACCATAACTGTTAAACGAAACACAAGCTCCTGCCAAGAAAGGGGAATAATATTAATAATCAATATTACTGATAAAAGAATAAGCTTGTAGAATTAGAGAAACACAGACAACATACAAAAAGGTTGAACTTGTAAAACCACAGATTTAATCTTTGCAGCAAATTCTTACAAGAAAAACAGCACATAGTACCAGTTCTTGTCAAAGAAGGGAAATGTTAATAGCCAACTGCTGATGAGAGAATTTACCTTGTGGTGAGAAAAACACAGACAACATACAACAAGGCAAAACTTGTAAAACCACAGAACGTAACAAGATGTTCTAGCCAATTTCTTTGAAGAAAGAAACAGAAACCAATATCATTAGTAGCACAAACCGATCAGTTTGAATTTTCTCAATAGATAAAGGTACAGGGACACATCCCTTTCACATTAAGCTCCCAGTCCAGTACTCTTCCACATAGTCACTATGTAAGATGCCAGATTACAATAATGACAATTAGTCCTATATTAAAATGCGCCAATGAAAGTCTTTCTAGTCTAGTGTTTCTAAACACTACCGTCTCCCAGACCATTCAGAATAGCAATCTTAAATATAACCGAGCATTTAAATATTTAAACGCATGATCATTTTTCGAAAATGTCGTTTGATTATTCTGGAGTTACAAGATGTATGAATGCAGACTGATCAATCCAAAAGTTAAAAAAAAATTGCAGACAGAAACAACAGAAAAGGAAAGGGAAAAGATAACCTTAAAAAGGTCAATGTTACTAGGTATCCCTTCAAATTGTGGCCTGCGTTTTCTCTGCTATATTATAAACAACTGATATATTAGTACCTTATAATGTGAAGTGTCGCATATTGGTTTAGGACATATACTAGAAGAAACTATTCACATTGAAATCGATACCTGTCGATTGCTATGCCAGAGTGAATGATAGAGATGCTTTTCCACTGCTATATGAAAATCAATTCTTAGAAAATTAAAGTAGAAAGAAGAATTAAATTTGAGCTAATCTCTCAAAATTGGTGAGAAAACTATTACTACCTTGAGAGATTTAGTAATAAGATTTTCAGCAAATTTCATAGATGAATTTTATCAAATCACCAAAAAGACAGTTTCTAAAATAAGAGGGAAATGAAAAAAATAATGGAAGAACTTACTGCTGGTTCCATGACTTCCATCGCCCACGACCCAAAAAACCCTTCAAACTCTCCTTGGTTTCTTCTATACCTGTCTAAGGGTTCGGGTTGACCCGGAACCGGACCGGTTGACCCGGTAGAAAATCTGATTCGGACCGGACCGGTAAGGGCTTACCGGGTTGGGGTTGGGTTGACCCCCAACCCGCACGGGTTATATAAAAATCCGGTAAGGTCCGGACCGGTTAGACTCGGTAACGGAAACCGATTACATTACCGGTTAACCGGTCCGGTAACACATAAATTTAAAAAAAATTGCACAGTTTTTTCGACCCAAATGGTAATGTTACCGTTGGGAGGGGGGATGCCAACGGTCATTTCGACCGTTTGGCTGGGTTTTTTTTTAATTATTTTTTTTAATTACATTTTTACCCTTTAAAAAATTTATAAATTCTCTACATTTTTTTTATTTTTATCACACAACAATTCTCTTAATCCTCTTATTCTCAATTTTTCATACTCTCTTAATTATCTTTATTATCAATTTTAAAGTTATTATTATTATTAGTTTTCAAATTCAAAGTAGCAAGACGCAAGACTTCGAGCTTCGAGTTTCAATTGAATTCTGAATCCCGAAGTTTGGTACAATCGTTTCATTCTCTAATTATTTTATTAAATTGTCATATTTATTTGTTGATTATTTAAATATTTTATAATGTCTTCGCTAAGGGCAAATTTGTCGGGACTACGCTGTAAATCTAGTTCAAGGGGTAAAAAATCTATAGGTTCTTCATCATCTAATCAAAATATAGATTATGATCAAATGCAAGAAGATTTTGGAATAGAAGATAATGAATATGATAACGTTCAATTAGATATTGTTGAACTTGAAGAAAATGAACCTTCTACACCTACTAGTGTTCCTTCTGTCAATGTTGGTACTGCTAGTGGTAGTCGTAGACCTCCTTTACCAAAACCAGAAGTAAGAAAAAAAAGGAGTAAAGTGTGGCTCTTTTATGATAAAGTTGTGGACACTTATAGAGTTAGATGTAATATTTGTGGGAGAACTTATACACATAAGACAGGGGGTGGTGACGGGGGGACGGGCACTATAGGTAGACATATAAAAAACGATCATACGGCACAATGGAATGTTGTCTCTGATTTAGAACCCGATCAACAACAACTTAATCCATTAACTGGGGTGGCTAAGTACGATCCAAAAAAGGATCGCATTGAATTAGCAAAAATGATTGTCGGGGGTTGTTTACCTTTTTCTTTTGCTTCTTCTTCATATTTAATTACATATATTCAAAGAGTATATAATCCTTTTTTTAAAGGTGTTCCTCGTAGTACTACTAGAGCCGATATTTTTAGACTTCATAATGATTATGTTATTTTTTGGCAATATTTGTTTGTTAATCTTTCATGCCTAGTTAGTTTTACTTCAGACATTGGACATGCTTTAAACGGTTATGATTATTTAACAATTACTTGTCATTGGATTGATGAAAATTTTAGAATGGAAAAACGTATTATTGCTTTTGCGTATGACGAGGATCAAAGTCATACTGGAAAATATATAAGCGAAACTATTTGTTCTTATGCCCAAAAATATAATCTTTATAATAAAATATTTTGTGTATCATTCGATAATGCATCTAATAATACTGTTGTTGTAGATCTTTTAAAAGCGGAAGTACATCCACCACTTCCTCATATATTTCATGTTCGTTGTGCTTGTCATATTTATAATTTAATTATTAAAAGTGGTCTTAATTTATTTGCACCTGAAATAAAACTAGTCAAAAAAGTTGTTGGAGTTATTCATGGTAATAATAGAAAAAATAGAATTATAGAATTTAAAGAAAAATATAAACAATTTAATTTGAGACCTAAATTCATGTCAGATGAGATCATTACACGGTGAAATTATACTTATTTATTGTTAAAAGAATGTTATAAGTATAAAGACCGCATAACACATGTTGCAAATGCGCATTGTAAGAACGTGATGTATATGTTAACCGACGAACATTGGAAATCAATTGGTGAACTTTTAAAAAATTTACGTAAATTTTACACTGCTACTGTTGAATTTTCAGGATCTTATTACCCAACAGTTTGTAATGCTTTAGCTCATATAGCTGAAATTTCATATTTACTTTATGGTTTAAAATCAAATGTGAAATATAAAGATGCAGTTACACTTATGTTTGAAAATTTTTAAAAATATTTTTTCCCTATTCCTGATATTTATTGTATTGGTGCAGTCTTAAATCCTTCTATTAAAAAAGTAGATTGTCATAATTTAATATGTAGTTTATATACTTTTATGAAAGTAGGTGCAACAGAAACTACGTCTTCATTTGATTGCATAAGTAAACTTGATACTAATTTAACTACATTATATGAATATTATGCTACATTAAATGATAACAACTGTCACGACCCGATCTCGGGCCCGCGACTGGTGCCTTACCCCGGGCACCCTAGTGATACAACATCAGAGTAAATCAGCGGAAATAAAAACTTACACATGAAACAAGATATACAATAAGAAAAATAGGCTAACCAAAACGGTCACCTTTCTGCATATATATAAAAATGATTAAACACGAGCGATTCATCCCTTTTACAAACCACCGCCCACAGCGATGCTACATGCACTCTAAGAGTGTTATAACAACAACGACGGGGGCCCGCCATACCACGAATGTAAGTACTCTGGCGAGAGGACTATACGAAAGATAAGCCTCGGGAGAACGGAGCTTCCAACGTTGAGTGATCCTATGAGCGAGGATCAACAATCGGTGTGTACCTACTGCGGCATGAGCGGCCGAAGGAGGTCGATCTGTACCAAGTATGTGGCGAAAATCGTAAATGAAATCATAATAGTCTATATAAAGCGAAGACATATATGATAACCAATTTACGATACACATATAGCGATCGTATGTCAAGTCAGGGACCCACGCCCTCAAAGTCATCACTCAAATATAACCATGGGTCTCATGCCCACAATATCAATCATGCCCGTGGAATTCCTTCCTCACTGCCGGCAGTCCATGATAAAAAAAAACCAAGGAATACACATGAACACGGGTCCGCTGTGTCATAATAAAACCGTACGGGGTAAGTACGAAGGCATAACCGACTACTAGAACCCACGTACCAACAATGCTATAAAACTGTATCACGAGGTCTTTCTAGACCGCCACATGATCGAAGCTGGCCACTCTCCCTCAGTATCAATGTGCGCGTCTAACCCTGGAACTCACCGCAGCTCCACATAGGCCACATAGGCCCGCATGAGGTACTCCTCGCATCGGGGGTAGCTAACCCGCGACATCAACCTGGACTCCGGTCCGCGCTACACGTGGACGCGTGAGGTATTCTCGCACGGCGTAACACACCGGAGTGATCATCCCGTCCCGGAACTCCGCGACTCCGCGATAGTCACGTGGACTGCATGAGGTATTCCTCGCATCGGGGTAGCTAACGCTGCAACATAACAAGTCGTGGTATGTGATATAATACGATCTGGCGCTTATCGTTAAACAACGTAAGCACAACAAGAATAACCCCTTACACAACATCACAAGATACTAACACACGTAGCATCATAACATGTTCACTTTATCAAACCGATGCAAGTATTACAAGGCTATCACAGGCAAATCATAGGCAAGTTACTCACACAAGGTACTTTTATTTCATGTCAACAAATCCGGGTTTTTAACCCTAAAGTACTACATACTTTAATTCTTTTAAAAAGATCCATTTCTTTCACAAAAGTCACACGATACCCGTAGTATCAAAATATAGTAACTATCTTCTTAAGTAAACCAAAACAATTTCCATACCTTCTTTTAAAACAAAGACACTTTTCCTTTTTAAAGTCAAGTAGCAATATACTTTTTTAAACCAAGTGTCTTACTCTTTTAAAAACAAGTAACCTATGCCTTTAAATCAAGTTACTTCTCCTTTCCCAAAATCAAGTTGTTTATAAGTCAAGTCTCTTTACTTTAAAAAATCAGTCTCCTAATCTTTAAATCATATCTTTTAAGGAAACCAACCTCCAACTTTTAAAATGTCAAGTTATCATTTTAAATCCAATGATAAAACCATGCTTTTGTTTTCATAAAGTCGTTATAAATAACTTCCCATAAAGCTATTATAACACTTTATGTTTTAAACCAACCAAGGACAACTATTCTCATTTTCGAAATCAAGATAACTTTATTCTTTAAAAGACCACACACCCATTACTCATGAATGAGGTTTTACAACTTTTTTACATAATTCAAGTCCTTAATAGTTCATAACAAGTCACTTAACTTTGGAATCAAGTCAAGGACACAAAAGGAAAATCAAATTCCTTTAAACACACGTGCGTCTACCGCACTATATATATTTCACAACAATCATGCTAGAAAGGATAGGAAGAGGTTCACATACCTCGCGACGATTATCGACAATTAGCAAAACGCTCCAAAGTACTATAACCTTGCTAGCCTTTTCCACCCTTCAAGTAGAATACGCTACTCGTAGTACTTCAACTTATAATGGTCATAAAACGTCTATCAACTTCTCGATCTCTTGTAGCACAATTCAAAGTACAAGGTTCCTTTTTCTACGGAAAATTCGGCACCTCCCCAGTAACCACATAAATAACCTTCACTATCAAGGCCCGCTACCAAGCCAACAACTCGGAGGATTACACGCCTAACCTGACGTGTACAATTCTGCCCACAATAATACTATAAGTTCATCAGTAAATACGGTCAATGTAAATCTGATTCAATTCTTTTTAATCATCCTTCCATAAATCATATACTCAATTATACATTACTACTGACATGTAATCTCCAATTCTGATAGGGGATAAAGATCATTACCTCGATAAGCCCAAAATTATCCAAGTTTTATAAGTCGATCCTGAGCAACGTTTAGCTCCACTTCCTTACACTCCAACCCGATCCAAGAAACCCTTAGAAGTTTCTAAACAACTTCTCTTAACACTTCACCCATCTATGAAGATTTTCCTAGGGTTTCGTTTGCGACTAAAGGAGTAAAGTGGTATTTCCGGGCTCTTAGTATAGAGATAACTTTGGAATACTACAAGGGATTACAAGGCTAACGTATTTGGGACTATACCAACACTTGAAGAATTTTCTACACAAAGGGGGGTGTTTGGACGAGAATTAACTAAGGAGGGAGTATATATTTTTGCCTTGGAAACTCTTAAGTGGATGAATAAAGTCTTGAAATCAAGGGGGTATTTATAGAGAAATCAAGGGCCAAGATCTAGGCAAGTGTGTGGTGTAGATTGGGGACATGTGGGTGTGGATTCTACCAACCACATGTCCACCACAAAATTGGCCACTTGTCCACCCAAAACCGTCCATGGACACATGTCCATCATCAATTCGGCCAACATGGCCACATGGGGGTGACACGTGTCGCCCCCCTACTCGTCCAAAATATTTCATCTTCCGAAAATATTCGTATGCCAAAAATCCGAAAATAAAATGGGCCCCACAAAACCGTAAATTTTCCCCGTGGGCCCCACGTGACCAATTCCGGAAATAAAATTCCATAATTCTCAAATATTTCAAAAAGTCCAAATACCAAATCTGGGAATCCAATTCCCATTAACGAACCTTTTTCCTTCACAAAATCCGGAAACTTTTCCGTCGAAAAATCACATCTTTCTCCCTTTCCAATTTTTGTGTCGTATTCTCGTACGAACGTCTTCGTATACATACCCTGGAACTACGGGGTGTAACAACAACAACTCTGCTATTAATATTCCTTCTAGTTATGCTTCTGTGTCTACACCTTCAGGATTCAATGAAGATGACGATGATGAATCTTTAGACATATGGAGCACTTTTACAACACAAGCAACCACAAGTCGATCTTGCGATGAGATGCAATTTTATTTGCAAAAGCCAGCGGAGCCGAAGAAAAGTTTTGACCCTTTACAATGGTGGCAGGATAACAAAAGGCAATTCCCGGTACTTGCAGCGATGGCACGAGATGTTCTTAATGTGTCGATCTCAACAGTGGCTTCTGAAAGTGCATTTAGCCAAGCACGAGATCAAATAGGAGACACACGTCACTCATTGGGTGGAAGCACATTAGAAGTGTTAGTCTGCTTAAGGGAAGAAGAAATCAAGGATGTGTAGACGTTAATTATCCGTAAGATGAAGAAATAGGCAATATTTTGGAAGGCGGGAGCGGAGGCGGGACTGAAATTAATACTCCAGATTTATAGGCTATGGAGCATAACCAATTCAATCAACCTATAGATTACGAAGAACTTGCAAGAAGGATGCATAATATGTAAATAAAATTATTATTACTTCATTATGTACTCTTATTAACATTATGAAAGTTCAAAAGTTTACATCTTATCATTAGTTTTAATTTTACTATCTATTTAGTTGTTAATTTGTTATTACTTATTTGTTAACTTATATTTACTAATCTAATAAATATATAAAAGTATAATTACAATATAAAGTTATAAACTATAAAGTATAACTATAACAGTACTATAAAGTATAAACTATAAAATAAAGATAAAGTATAAAGTATAAAGTATAAACTATAAAGTAATAAAGTATAAAATATAAAGTATAAAGTTATAAACTATAAAATAGAAAGTTAACTTTAAAGTTTTAATTTTAATATATAAAATTATATTATATATTATATTATTATATTACATATTTAAATTGAATTTAGTTTACATTGTAGAAAATAAATACTAGAAATTAAAAATAAAAAAAACCGATCCGGTAGGCCCGGTTCAGACCCGGACCCGCACGGGCCGACCTGAAATCCGATAATGAACCGGACCGGTTGACCCGGTAGTCAGGTGAACCGGATCGATAACCGGTCCGGAATCGGTTAAACCCGGTAAGGGGCTACCGGACCGATTCGGCCCGTTAGACAGGTTTAGTTTCTTCTCCCTTTCTATCTCGCAATGTACTTCTTTTTTTCTTTTTGTTTTTTCCTTTCTTTTAAACTTGTAATGTAAAATAACACCTTTTTTTTTCTTTTTGTTTTTTCCTTTCTTTTAAGCTACCAGTAAAAGTGAATATATATGTAATTATATAAAAAAAATAAACGAAGCATAACGGTATGAAACGAGTAAATGAATCATAATTTTATTGTGCACACTATCTTTTCAGACACTACTAGAAAATTATCACTTTTTTCTACTGAATTTTTCACCACACGAAAAAATTAGAAAGTTTCCAGTGTTTCAATATAAACTTGTTTTCCACCATGTGTTTTCCCAGTAATTTTTCACTGAGTTGGATCGATAGTAATGAGATGGAAAAATTATATTTTGTAATTTATCTCAAAATATATGTCATTTTAGAAATTTAAAGTAAAATTAATTAGACTTTTTTCATTTTATCTGTAGTATAATTGTGTCATTAATAGAGATGATACATAAATAAACTAAATATTTAATAAAGAGAGGTTAGAATTTAGACATAAATAAAGATACAATAATAAAAATTCCACTTAATTAATCTAGTATTTCTTAAGGAGTGTGTAACTAAAAAGCGATAAATGTGGACTCTGTCCAGATGCCTGACTGCTACAGAACTTTCAGTAGATGTGAAATCTGGATTTATTTAGAAATTAACTATGAAAAGAAAAAAGGGAGTATTTTGTTTACCTAATAAAAATATTAGAGTACGGTTTGCTTACAAATTAGTGTTTAGTACCAACAAATTTTGATACTTTGTTTACCTATGGGAACACGTATGATTAAGACGGGGCATAGAGTCAAACTTGGCTCAACTCGACTAGTTTCATATTCAAACTCAACTTGGCTCCGCTCAGTCAAAGATAGAGCTCAATTGAGCTGGCTCGATTTGTTTAGCTCGATTGATCGTGTAACTTGTTAGTATTTAGAAAGTAACATTCACTCACTAGGCTCGAGTACTAAGTACAATCAATTTTTACTATGAATATATATTAATGCAATTGTTAATATTTGTGAGTTTGTAATTCTATACATATGTATTCAATTGTAAGTGAATTATTTAACATCAATTAAAAATAGGCATAATCTGGCTCGACTTGTTTTATTCAAATTTGACTTGACTACACTCGGTCAAAGATCGAGCTCAATTGAACTGACTCGATTCGTTTAGTTCGATTGATGGTGTAACTTGTTATTTAGTAGTAACATTCAATCATTAGGCTCAAGTACTAAGTAAAACCATATTTATATGCAAAGTTAATATTTGTAATTTTGTAATTCTATACATACATATATATATTAATTGCAAGAAGCATAATTCGACTCGACTTGTTTCATTCAAATTTGACTTGGCTCCGCTCGGTCAAATATCGAGCTCAATTGAGCTGGCTCGATTCGTTTAGCTCGATTGATGATGTAACTTGTTATTTAGAAGTAACATTCAATCATTAGACTCAAGTACTAAGAAAAATCAACTTTCAATAGTTACTATTTGTGAGTTTATACTTTTGTACTTACTGTTTTTTTTTTTTTTTTTGACGGCGAAGGCACCGCTACTCTTTCGAGTGCGCACAGGGTAAACCCCGGCTGACGCAATAGCCTGCAAACCACGTCAGCCGATTAACCACACTTGGCAAGCCATGTGTGACAGGCTCAACCAAGAAGGTTTATGCAGGGGATCGAACTCGTGACCTTGCGGTCCCGCGCTCTACTGCTACACCAACTTGGCTACCCTTGCGGGTTACTTTTGTACTTACTGAATTGTAAGTGAATTGTTTAACATCAATTAAAAAGAGGCATAATTTGGCTCGACTTGTTTCATTCAAATTTGAGTTGGCTACGCTCGGTCAAAGATCGAACTCATTAAACTAACCTCGATTATTAAACATAACAAAAAAATATAAATTTATTATATACTATACAATTAAAAAATATAAGGAGAATAAGTACAAAACAAAACATTCAGGAAAAAGAGAGGTTAAAGTATTGAATAAATCCATAAAAACCCAATCAAATTATTCATTTAATATCTAAAATTCTTAGATTAGATAAAAATGGAAAAAATATCTATCTTTGGATTTTCTTTTTGCCATGAAAGAATGTGATGGAAAAAGGAACAACAAACTATGAGAATTTAACCTAAATTACAATAATTCACAAAGTTAACTTAATTATGAATTTTAAGTTAACCCGCAGCCGCTACTCTTTCGAGTGCGCACATGGTAAACCCCGGGCTGACGCAATAGCCTGCAAACCACGTCAGCCGATTAACCACACTTGGCAAGCCATGTGTGACAGGCTCAACCAAGAAGGTTTATGCAGGGGATCGAACTCGTGACCTTGCGGTCCCGCGCTCTACTGCTACACCAACTTGGCTACCCTTGCGGGTTACTTTTGTACTTACTGAATTGTAAGTGAATTGTTTAACATCAATTAAAAAGAGGCATAATTTGGCTCGACTTGTTTCATTCAAATTTGAGTTGGCTACGCTCGGTCAAAGATCGAACTCATTAAACTAACCTCGATTATTAAACATAACAAAAAAATATAAATTTATTATATACTATACAATTAAAAAATATAAGGAGAATAAGTACAAAACAAAACATTCAGGAAAAAGAGAGGTTAAAGTATTGAATAAATCCATAAAAACCCAATCAAATTAGTCATTTAATATCTAAAATTCTTAGATTAGATAAAAATGGAAAAAATATCTATCTTTGGATTTTCTTTTTGCCATGAAAGAATGTGATGGAAAAAGGAACAACAAACTATGAGAATTTAACCTAAATTACAATAATTCACAAAGTTAACTTAATTATGAATTTTAAGTTAACATGCACCGCTTACTCTTTCGAAAGCGCATTGGTAAACCCGGCCGACGCAAATAGCACGCAAAACCACGCCACCGATTAACCACACTTGGCAAGCCATGTGTGACAGGCTCAACCAAGAAGGTTTATGCAGGGGATCGAACTCGTGACCTTGCGGTCCCGCGCTCTACTGCTACACCAACTTGGCTACCCTTGCGGGTTACTTTTGTACTTACTGAATTGTAAGTGAATTGTTTAACATCAATTAAAAAGAGGCATAATTTGGCTCGACTTGTTTCATTCAAATTTGAGTTGGCTACGCTCGGTCAAAGATCGAACTCATTAAACTAACCTCGATTATTAAACATAACAAAAAAATATAAATTTATTATATACTATACAATTAAAAAATATAAGGAGAATAAGTACAAAACAAAACATTCAGGAAAAAGAGAGGTTAAAGTATTGAATAAATCCATAAAAACCCAATCAAATTATTCATTTAATATCTAAAATTCTTAGATTAGATAAAAATGGAAAAAATATCTATCTTTGGATTTTCTTTTTGCCATGAAAGAATGTGATGGAAAAAGGAACAACAAACTATGAGAATTTAACCTAAATTACAATAATTCACAAAGTTAACTTAATTATGAATTTTAATTTAATTTTTGTTATATTAAAAAAATAAAAAAATGACTTATAATTGCATTAGTTAGTAATCGTGAATTTGTATCGAATTGCAATATTTTTTTAAATAAATGAAATTTGATGTATTTATGGAGATTATAAAAAAACTCCACAAACAATCGTCACAAGAAGAATAATTTTGGGGAATTTGAAATAAATGCCACAAACTCCACGTTTAAATTGCCACAAAAAGAACTATTTTATGGGAGTTGGCACAAACGCTATAAATTGAATGTATAATGAGGATTTCTTGTGACCCCTGTAAAAAAACCGCCACAATTAAGCATTTTTTTGTATTGCGTCATTAAGAGGAATAAAACACTTTCTTATCAAGAATTATCTACTCTCACACCTGAATCTCGAGATTTCATTACGAAAATAGTGATATCAATTATCAGGCCGCACCAAACTCAATTATACTATCTCAACAAACTCCTGAGAAAACGTGCATATATGCAATTAAAAGAACAACTACAAAAGTAAGTATGGAAGCAAATGACTATCCAACAACCCTACTTCGAGGATTCTTGGGAGCAAAAAAAGGCGAAATCCCTCGCCCACAGGGCCCCCATCCCTCCGACCCGACAGAGATTGGTGGAGAAAGGTAAATCACAGATTTCAGTGCCACTCAGGCGATGACAAAGGTCGACGCCACAAGGCGAGTTATCTCTCACAGGAGAAATGAACTCCCACATCGCGCTGCTGTGCTCGAACTCGCTTCTTGAAAGAATCTGCACCCCGAACCAACTGAAATTTACACTGACTGCAAGCATTTCGAGGATTCTTAATCTGAAAACTATACCTTTCATAATAACTTCCTCTCTTTTTTGTCAATATAAAATTAATTTTTCATATTTTATTAATCCTCATGTGGAGTCTCTATCAAGGATGTGACCTAGTGTAAATACATAGTCCTAAATTCAGATCGATAAAAGTTCACTTACAAAAACTCAAATACAAAAAGGACCTTTATCTCTTCTTTTTCTTTTCTAATTTAAAAAAAAATTAATTTTTTTCTTTCTGAAAAACATTTACAACAAAAGAAAGACTATAATTCAAAATAAAGGATGGGTCTAAGTTTAAAAGTCCTTATCTCTTAGAGAGGGCCCAACATGATAGGGAGGAGGATAGTTTAGCCAAATGAACCCCAAAATCAGTAAGTAGACCTGCAAATGAAGCCCATATTGATAGATAGCTGCTTTGAGGACCTCTATTTAATGAATAATCGAGGTTTATAAGTTTTTATTAATAAAATGGCTTCGAAATTAACTTCATACTCGCGGATTTGAAGTGTCAAAAGCTTCAAACATGAGTGTAAAGTTGAGCTTGTCAAACCCTAACTATAGACATGTATATATGTATTTGGCATATCACTTAGGTGAGTATGTCACCTTGAATTTAGTATTCAAATTTATCATGGTTAGACTATTACGCTAGAATCAGTCCATCACAATATTCAATTTAATTTAAACGGATTTTAAAGTGGTGTTGTTATTGTTGTATTTTTTTTTTGTGAAGGCGAATCGCCGCTCTTTCTTGAAATGCGACAGCAGAAAACCCCCGAACGATGCAAACCACGCCGCCAGTAAACCACACTTGGCAGCCATGATGACAGCCAACTACGCGATGCGAGTGATCGAACTCGCGACTTCATGGCCCGCGCTTCATCTGCTACACCAACTTGGCTATTGTATTTTAAATTGGTTATGATTTGCAAAACATGCATGTACATGCAGAGATATAATTTAACTAAGACCGACTCAAACCCGTGCCTTCCGTAACACGACCACTAAACATAATGTGACCTAAGTTAATGTTTTGGAAAGGGATATTTGCCTTTATTTTGTAACAAATAGACGAGTGGATCCACAATGCAGAAAGATAAATGTTGATCTTACCCGCCATAAGCATAAATAAGATACGTTAATAGTACGCATGCAGAATAGCACAGAAGAAGAAATACGTGACCGAAGCGCCAGTAAGCTCGATCCCTGATAAACCTTTTTTTGGTTGAAATGGCCACACACTGCCACTGTGTGACCTAATCGACGTGATTTGCGGCGCTATCATACACCCTGCACTTCACAAGACTCGAAAGAAAGAAATAAAAAAAGATACGTTAATAGTTGCTCATTCCCCTCTGCTTATATAAGTTTTATCCGCCTTTGCTTGCTTCTGACTCTCTTTTTCAGTTTGAATAACATGAAGGAGATAATAGAAGGACTCACATAAAGAAATTTGTCATTTCACACAACCCAAAATTGAAGATTAAACTCTACAACGTTGGTGCATATGAAGAATATGTTTGGTCATGGTGTAATTTGTTTTCTCATAGTATTAGCATTGGAGTACTTTTTTTGGTAGAAATCAACCTAATACCAAGAGGAAATTAAATAGCTAGAAAAAACAAAATGAAGGAGAAGCTCATAGAAGAAACAAACTATATACAGTGAAAGAAGATGTCTCTCTATTAAATTCTATTATAGCCAAACTATAAAATACAGATTAAGACGAAAATTAAAACAAACAAATGCATTATATATTCACTAATCATAACAAAAATTAAGGACACATAATATAATCTTGAGGAAAATTAAATTTTCTAAAAGTAGGATCAAGCCTGTTATGACATGGAGATGAATCAGAAGGTGGCACTGGTCCTCTTGGAAGTTGATTTTGTAATAATCTATCATAATCTAATTTCTCCTTCATAACTCTTATGCTTTCAACAACTCTAATTGAATAATCCATTGTTGTAATTAGTAGAAGAAAAATTACCAAATCCCTCATAAGAATAATATTAATCCTTTGATTACAAACTAACATTTTCCTTTGTTGTAAATGAGTTGATTGGGAATGTGAGAGTGCAAATATATAGAATTTTCAACACTAAAGACTAATTCGTAAAAGAAGTTAGAGGTTACTTTTTTATTGTTGGAGGGCTTTGATTTTAGTTGTTAGAAGTCATAAGTTGAATGATGAAGTGTTGGCAGACATTTTAGAAGTTGGAGGAAAATGAATATGTCATTTTCTTTCAAGTAATAATATATAATGTATCCACACATACCAACAGTTGTCTTTGATATAGTTAACGTTTTTCTCATTTTTATTAATTTCCTTATGGGAGTGTGTGTGAGTGTTGCTATGTTTAAATTATAAATAAAATAAAACTAACATAACATTTGTAGCCTCATAATCTTGAATGGCATGGTTGACTGGACGGGTGATCATTAGATTAGGTCAAATCAGGGGTGAATCAAGAATTTCAAGTAAAACGAGCATAACATTTGTATTTATTTCCTTATGGGAATTCATAGCGTCTTCATCGGTGAGTAAATCCTCATAATCATCCTCCGTAAGATAAAAGAATCTAACTTCTGAGCCTCTCTCTCCCCAATCCACACCATAGTGTGGAATCTGGATCCTTTCTATTTAAATAATAAATAAAGTAAAACGAGCATGATTATCTCATTTGTATTTATTTCCTTATTGAATGACATAGTTGACTAGACGGGTGATCATTTATATTAGGTCAAATTAGTAGTGAATTCAGAATTTTAAGGGGATGGATGCACTTTTAAAAAACAAATATAAAAGTGCAGTAAATTGGATTTGATCATTAAATCTTAAGGAATTAAACTCAATACTTAACCAATGCACCACTTAGAATCATTTGATCATTGTTCCTTTCAGTTAATATAAGATATATTTTAATAATTATACACATAATATACCAAATTTAATCAAGTGACCATGGGTTTACGTGACTCAAATTTTATACCTAAATTTTCCCCTGGGCCAAACCCATCGTCAGCCACCGGTGATTGTCGAGATTTGTCACTTGAACAGCTCAAGTAACACTTGTTCTATTTAGACGCTTTAGCTGATTGGACAACTTGCATGATGTTTAGAGAAATAAGGCGCGTGAAAAGCCTAAAAACATTTTTTTTCTTTTTACTTCTTTTTCTTCATTCTTTTTCTTTTTCAAATAATTTTCCAGGGAAACTCCACTTTTTTATCTGATTTCTTTTTTTTTTTCAATCTGGTTTCAGATCTAGCAACTCAATTTCATCTCTTTGGATTATTTCAAATTAATTGGGTCTAAAGATCATTAATGGGGTCTTTAGAAAGCTTAAAGATTTAAAATAAGTTACTTGATTTGATAAAAATATTGAGAAACTAATGATAAGTTTGTATTCGAGTCTTCGTGGTCTTCAGCTATAATAAATTTGGAAGGAACGTTTCTCTTGATTTTTTTTATTGAAATTGTGGTTGAAACAAGAACAAATATGAAGATGGTGAAGAACATGTTTTCTTTACTTTTTTGAACATGATCAAACGCCACATGTCCTAATTTAATTTGTCATTTTGTCACGTTATCGGCGAGTGTGACACACACATTTTACATATCTGATTGATTGCGTGAAAAGTGTCTAAATTGACACAGCGGAAGCTCACCTGAAATATCTAGATGGAACAAACATTACTTGCAATGTTCAAGTGATAAATCTGAACGGCCACATATGACAGACGATGAATTTGGTCTTTAGATTAATCAGTCGAATTTATACAATTATATTCTCAAAGTCTGCTCCTAATTTGCTTGCTTCAATATCTAAAATCTCGTGGTTAGAATTACAGGCTAATTGTTATTTGGTGATTAATAATGAATTTATTATTAGAACTGCTTACTTTGGAATGCCATTTTTATCTTTAAATAATTTGATTTCGCATTACTAATTTTACTATTCTTGTTCCACATTCTGCATAAATTATTCATTCATTCTTGTAAAACTTAATAATGCATAATGCCCCAACCAAACACCTTCATAAATTATGACATGACAATCTTTTTATGCGGCCAACTTGAACATGCTATTATCTAATGCGAAACTGGTCCCTATATCTTATAAAAGCTAAACCGCCACCTTTTTACAAAGACCATCAAAGATTGTGGAATGAAGCAGAACTAAGAGTTTTGAGTTAAGTGAGATTTTAATTTGAATTATACAAAAGTCAATTTACTGAATTTCTGGATAAATGAACCTTTTAACTGAAAGTATATATGTCCTAGAAACAATTATTTTAGGAGCACATGTACTCGAACATATTCATATTATTAATAAGATTAATATATACTTGGCATTTGCAATTATTGAATTATTATTTGATTGTTTATATTATTCATTAATGTGCATCCCTTGAACCTACATTGTCATTAATAGTGTGAGATATTAATGATAGAGTGTAGTTCTTAAAATAGCCTAGACTAATGATCATTGAGAATGGGATATCGATGATATGTTATAAGTCGACATGTGGTCTGCATCACATTCTTAGAGAATGTAGTATATCTCACTTACTGCAAGCAATAGTTGCTAGTGATGGACACATGGATACTCTTAGAGGAGTATTGGCATACCTCGATAAACTATTTGTTATACATGTCTAGAGTATTATCAGCATGTGAGAGATAGAGGTCCTTAGACTTGAGGTCAATATCGCCTTGTTTACGGAGCAATGCACTTTGATCCTGTCCTAAGCTCAAATGCCTTATAGGTTGAGACGCGGCTTGTATTGGGTGCATTACGAAGTAGATTGAAGGTGGTAGTTGAGCCAAGAATAGGATTCATTCCTCGATTGGAATTTCGAGAGAACACTCACTTCGGAGATGTTAGGTCGACGAGTCATTGGCGACGCAAGAGACATATCTAGGATATGATCTAGTTGTCGACTAATATAGATGAGATAAAGTGATCGCCATTTGGATAGACACTTGGCAAATCTTAAGCTTGATCGGTGTGTCGCGAATGAAAGGAATTTATCATCTCACATACGAGTTTGTTTACTTGAGTCTTGTAAACGTCTTTACATATCGGGTCCGTCGCGTGTAGTCTAGAGTTCCGTGTGAACCTTGATTTGATCAAGTGCCGATGTGTGAAGGCCTAAAGGGTCACACTAAGTCGATTGTCTTTTCGGTCTAAGGGTATATTGAGAGAATGTAAAATATCGGATTTTGAATCAAGATATTTTATTTTATAATAAATTATGGGATAATTTTCATTTGATGAAAATTAATTAATTAAGTTAAAATTAAGTCTTGGATTTAATTAGAACTAAAACGTGCAGAAAATAAATAAAGGAATCAAGATTGATGGGCCGATTAGTGGCCCATCGCAATTTGGATTTGGTCTTGAAGCCTGATCCAAATCTGATTAGGTTTAGGGTTTCCTCACTATATATTTGGCACTTAACCCATAATTTCAGAAAACTTATTTTTCACTTTCTGAACTTAGAGTTCAGGAAATAAATTCTCTCAAACCTCTGCCAAGATTTCCTAGCTTTCTTAGGCAAAGGAATATACTGAAGCAAGACTTGCACCCGGATTGACAATCGCGTGCGCACCTTTTAGTAAAGACTGTAAGTTTTCTTTTATGTCTTTGCAGATTTGAATTATCGCATAATCATACCAGAAACGTTTGTTGGAGCAAGTAAGTTTACACAAAATTTTAAACTTCCGCTGTGCCTTGTATGTTTTACACCCAACAAATCCCAACATTGGTATCAAAGCACAGGTTGGTTTAATGATTATACGATAATCTTTAATAACGATATGTGGGAAATTAAATTGTTTTGATTGAGAACTGATTTTCGGAATTTAAAAAAAAAAATTGGGCGATGAGCGATGGCAAGCCTTCGCTCACGGCGAACGATGACGCGATTCATTCACGACGTGAACCGTAAAGAATTTAAAAAAAAAAAAATCGAGCGATGAGCGATGGCGATCGTTCATTCCGGCGTGAACAGTGGCTGATTTCAAAAAAAAAAAAAAATTTTTTTTTAGGTCGCCGGAAACCGCCGACGGCGGGACGGTTTCCGGCCACCACGGGCGACGAAATCAGAAAGTAATAATATCATCGTGTTCGTCTCGACGAGAGGAATCTAATGGTGGTAGTGTTACACGGCAACGATGACCGGAAAGGAAGCACCACCGACGGTTTTAGAACCCGCCGGCGCTCTCGGTCCGACCGCGTGGGCCACCAAATCGGTGGTGAAAACCAGGTGAGTTAAATCGGCGTGTACCATCGCTTGGTGTGTTTTAATTAGTCAATTTCGCCGTCAAGAATCCCAAATTTGATTTGGAGTTGGAATTGATTTTGAAAATTTGAAATAGTGTAAGGACCTTTTTTGCAAATTAAAATTAGGGTTTTAAATTGTAGATTGGTCTTTTAACAAATCTGAAAATATTTTAAGTTCTGAAAATTACAAATTAGTCCCTGAGATATTTTCAAATCTTAAAAGTTTTAAAATCACAGATTCGGTCCACTGGTCAATCTGTAAATTTCGTAAAAGCGATTTGGTCTGGGTAAATCAGTAAATATTTTAAGGTTCTAAAATTACGAAATACCCACGAAAATTAAATTTTAATTTCGAATTGTTAAGGAAATTTGTTTGGATGAGCGAAAATTTGAAAATTGAAAATTGAGTTTAAATTTTGAATTTAAATATTTCCTAAATTGAAACAAAATTAATTAACCTACGATTATTGTTATTTAGCATATTATTTGATAATGTGTGCACAAATTAATTGTTTCTCCTAATTGTTTAATTGATTGTCATTTAAATAATTAGAATAGAGTCATGATTATTATGCAGGTAGGCGGCGCCCGATAATTGTTTACTTTCAATGACCGCTATAATTTTACGGGTAGGCGGCGCAAAGATATGATTAAAACCATCTTATATCACGCTATTGGGTTTGATGGTTTCCCATCTAAATGTGTTTAGAAATTGCATGATAGGATTTCATATGATGTATGATATAATAGTTGATCTTGGTCATAACCACGAATTAAAGTGTTCCCAAATTTAATACAAGTCTCATTTAAAATGAACGTCGTCAGTTATAATTGATTGTGGTGCAAAATCCTTTCTGGCGAGATGAGTATTTATGCCCAAAGATTTGCTCTAAGTCTACGAGGACTCAGACCCTTTCATAGATGCATATAAATGTTGTAGTAGGTGATAAACCTTCGTGAGTATTTACACCCCAGTGTTTGCTTGATGAAGGCTAAGCCCACTTAGATACATAATTGCAGTCGCATAACGGGGTTGACTTGCTAGGCTGTCTTGGCGCCCCAGTGTCGGACAGCCGAGGGACGCAGATCGAATTGTTTAGAACATTCGGTCAACCAAGAGTTGCAAATTGTTTGCAATTGGTTTAGAGACCTACCAGATCGTGTTGTTGAAGTTAACGCGGAGACAACATGAGTTTGGATCTTGGCCCATTATGACCGTATTTGATATGAGTCCGTATTCTTTATGGGGTAAAAGAGTATGTTAAAATAGTGGGAGCTAATTAAACTAAAGACCATGTTAGTTAGTTAGTTAATGAATGTGTTCAATAGAAATTATATTAAAGTATTGATTTCAAGTCTATCTTTTCTTCAGCTACAATGTCGAATCTATCACTTAAAATGTTGGTTGAAACGAACAAGTTGAATGAAGCCAATTTTCCTGACTGGTTAAGAAATCTGCGTTTGGTACTGCGATTAGAAAAGATTGAGTATGTATTGGATACATCACTCCCTACAGTCCCTGCTGAAGATTCTGAAGAGTATGCTCTGTTTGACAAAGCAGCCTATCAGAAATATCTTGATGATGCTGTTGCAGCACAATGTGTTATGCTATCTTCTATGACTCCAGAGTTACAAAGACAAAGATGAAAATACGAGCCCCAACGAGATGCTAGAACACTTGAAGAGTCTCTATGACTCACAATCTCAGACAGTGAAGTATGAACTGTTGAGAGATCTCTTTAAGTGTAAGCTGAACGAAGGGGGTCAGGTGTCACAACATGTTTTGAAGATGATTGGATTAATTGAAAGGTTGACTTGATTGGAGCGAATTTGCTGTGAATGTTTCTGTTAATCTAATCTTGAACTCGCTTCCTGGTTTCTTTGAGAACTTCATTGTGAATTACAACATGAATGGAACGAAAGCAAGTCTCCCAGAACTTCATAATATGTTGAAGACCTTCGAGTCGTCCACCTCCAAAGGTAAAGTTGTGCTCATGGTGGGCTCATCTAGCAAGTTCAAACCTAAGGGTAAGAATATGCAAAAGAAGAAGGGTAAGGCGGTTGCCGCCAAAACCACAGCTATGAAACCTAAAGGAGTTGTTCGAAAGAAGGCCAAGATAGGCTGGCGATGTCATCTCAATTGTAAGAAAGGGACATTGGAAGAAGGATCGCTGACCCTGGGAGACAAGGCACAAGCGTGCCGCCCCGCCGACACAAGGTATGTTTGTTATTGAAATAAATATATACGTAACTAATTCTCACCGTTGGGTATTGATACCGCTTGTGGCTCGCACATTTGTAATAATGTGCGAGGCTAATTGTGTGAAAGGTTGGACCTTGGGAAGTAGATCTACGCGTTGGCAATGGAGCTAGAGTTGATGCGAGCAGCGTGGGGACTTATAGACTAGATTTACCTTCAGGCTTTTGTTTAGAACTTAATAATTGTTATTTTGTCCCGTCTTTGACGAGAAATATTATTTCTATCCCTATGTTAGACATTGAGGGGTTTTCCTCACATATTACCAATGGAAACTATGTTTTGTCTTATAAAGGTTTTATTTGTGGAAATTCTCCGCTTGTGGATGGATTGTATGTTCTAAACTGTAGCCATGAAATTTTCAATATACAAAATAAAAGAGCTAAAATAAGTAATCAAAGAAATCACACCTACTTATGGCATTGCAGACTTGGTCACATCAATGAATCAAGGATAGCAATATTGAGGAAATTAGATTACTTAGAACCATTTGACTTAGAGTCATATGGTGATTGCGAATCTTGCTTAAGAGGAAAGATGACAACCAAATCACTTTCTGGGAAAGGAGTACGTGCCAAAGAGGTACTTGAGTTAGTCCATACCGATGTATGTGAGCCTTTTCCAACTCAAGCTAAGGGAGACTTTCTTTATTTCATCACTTTTACAGACGATTTCTCAAGGTTTGGGCATGTGTATCTTATGAAACATAAGTCTGAAGCTTTTAAGAAATTCATGGAGTACAAGTCAGAAGTAGAGAAGCAGCTTGAAACAAGTATTAAAACTCTTCGATCAGATCGAGGAGGTGAGTACTTAAGTAAAGAATTTCTAGATTACTTGAAGCTTCATGGAGTCCATTCAGAATGGACACCTCCCGGAACACCACAAATGAATGGTGTTGCTGAGAGGAGAAATCGTACCTTATTAGATATGGTTAGATCCATGATAAGCTTCTCAGCTCTACCAACATACCTATGGGGATATGCATTGCAAAGCTCAATCTACATTTTGAATAGAGTTCCATCAAAGTCAGTTGAGAAAACTCCATATGAGATATGGAATGGCAAGAAGCCAGCACTTTAACACATGCGACCCTGGGGGTGCCCTGCATATGTAAAGAAGTTGCTCACTGACAAATTGGAATCTAAAAGTGAGAAGTATTATTTTGTAGGGTATCCTAAGGAAATAAGAGGGTACTACTTCTATCTTCCTGAGGAACATAAAGTAATTGTTTCCAGAAATGCAACTTTCCTTGAAGAAGACTATGTCTACAAGGAACAGAGTTGCAACAAGATAGAACTTGAAGAAATTCAAGAAGTACAAAATAATGTAGAGAATGACCCCTTGTCAAATGACCTAGACAAGGATTCAGTGGGAGTATTTGATGATGATTGGGTACTTAGAGTACGCCCTTCGATGGGAGTGTTGTGAGGATCTGCGAAATGCAAGACCCTCATGCACAACCAATGATAGATGACACAATAGTTGTGCATCATCCTATTCAAAATGATATTCCTGAAAGTTCTCAAGGTGGTGGATTGTCCAACACACAAACATCTTCTCAAAATCAAAATACAGCAGACACTGAAACGCAGAATGTTCAACTCCGTAGGACCACTAGGACTCATCGTGCACCTGAAAGACTTAATCTCCTTGTTGAAACACATAATGAGATAGATATTCCTGATGATGATGAGCCTACTACCTACAACGAAGCAATGTTAGACATTGATTCACAGAGATGACAAGAAGCCATGAAATCCGAAATGGAGTCTATGTACATAAACCAAGTATGGAACTTGGTTGACTTGCCAACAGGGGTTAGACCCATAGGATGCAAATGAGTCTTTGATGCGCGTAAAGATGCACACACTTAAACGCAAGTGAACGTTATCGTATCAAGTAGTATAGTCTTAGATAAGACCGAATATCGTCCTCTGGGATTAGGGTTCAAGTACCAATTATCTATTTTCTAGTATCTATTTGGTGAATGTATGATTGATTGGTTGTTTATAACTACAAATTATAAAAACTATTTAACTATAAAGGCTTACTTCAGTTGTGATGAGAATAGGGCTTCTATGTATCCTCACTATCCGCTTATGCTACTTACTAATGCATTACTTATGGCATTCTTCTTTTGGAGAAAGCAGGTTTACGAAATCGTTTTATACTCCCGTTAGGGTTATATAAACACCCAACCCCAGTATCGTTCCTTACCTAACTTTCGCTGATAAGAGTAACTTTATAGGAGGATTAAGAACAAAAACCTAGTTGACCGTCACGCACAATGCACAAAATTAGGGTTGTTAAGCCTCTCATCAACGCTACATAAATAATTGAGGTATTTTCATCCCCAATCCAAGAATGTCTACCCAACTTACAGCATATTCACAATCCCCCCTTTTCAGAATCTGATTAGAAATCATATAGTGATAATTAGTTGTCAATTAATTACCAAGAATTCAACTCAATTATTGGATAGATCTCACAATAAGAAAAATAACCATAAGCATGCATTAATTTATAACATAAGTTTCAAGAAGTTCAACATAGAAAGCCCTATAAGAGAATTAGTTCCTAGCCATAAAGATGACAAGAACTAATTCCATGTTCATCATCTGGCTGAAATAAAGTAAAGAAAAGGAAAAGAAATTACTAAAC
The DNA here is from genome assembly GCA_029844215.1 of Przewalskia tangutica. Taxonomy (NCBI): domain Eukaryota; kingdom Viridiplantae; phylum Streptophyta; class Magnoliopsida; order Solanales; family Solanaceae; genus Przewalskia; species Przewalskia tangutica. The sequence continues at coordinate 83,946,847 of CM056735.1, read as the reverse complement.
TAATGGTGTCCAATCTCCAAGCAAAAAGTCTTGTGTTGTGCAAGAAGGGGAACCCTCAAAAACTGCCTAGGGTTCTCCTTTTATAGGCTGCAAACCGCCTCCCTCTTTTCCTTCAGGCCTGGCCCAGAAATTCGTCCAAAACCTAATTTTTCCGCGTCGGCGCGCGCTGACAGCGCCCATGGCCCGGAAGTTCTGCAATCCGTCGGGTGTTTTGGCGCCGCGCACCGCTATCTGCTGTCACGAGGCGCCGCAGTCTTCTGCCTCTACGAATAGTGGGCGCGCGGCCGCTTTGGCTGCGGAGCGCGCCGCTTGTCCGACTTTCGCCGTTTGCCACTTTCTGTTTCGGGCTCATCTCATCTCTTTTGCCCTCTTTTTGCTCCTTTTCCGCCATTTGGCCATTTTAACCACTTTGACTCAAAAGAAAGAAAAACTATCCTAATACGACACTTATATGTGCAAAACGGGACAAAAGACTAACTAAAACTGACTCAAAAGGTGTATATAAAATACACCGATCAAATACCCCCAAACTTAACCTTTGCTCGCCCTCGAGCAAAGATAGAAAGAAATAAAATAAAAGACTCCAAGAAACGAAAAAAAATAAAAGACTCCCTGTCATTAATCACTTTTGCTGCATAAATGTTAACTAGAAAAACATGAAGGTTAGCAGAATAATATGCAGGAACATATAGCATGAAATTTTCAGCACACTAAACACATGAAGCTAAATATTTCACAAACTCATATTCATCATGCTTAATGGAAGTCAATAGACTAAATCATGCATATAAATTCAAGAATTCCTATGACATGCTTACTTGCTATTCTCCACTAATTCTGGATATGCATAAAAGAGATCTTCAGGACTTTAAGGGTTGTAATGTAGGCTTAGGTATAGGTAGGTAACAACAGGCAATTTAGGCTCATTTCGTGTACTATAAGCTCTTCAGCTTTTCAGTATTCCCTTTTTTTTCTTTTTTTTCTTTTCTTCATTTCGATTCTATCTTTCCCCTCTTTTGTTTTGGGAGAGTGAAGTATATAATGATAAGCACCCCCAAACTTAGGCTTTTGCCTATTTCTTATTATTTTTGTATTGGGGTGCAACAGACTTATTCACTCTTTTTGTCTCTTTTTTAACACAATGTATTCCACTATTTCATATTTTCACTTATGGTACAATTTGTGGGAATATAGGGTGTCAAAGAAGAAGTTTCAAATTTAGGCTCGATAGAGTGACTAGGGATATTTTTAAAGTACGGGATAGAAAAGAATGGTACGAATTGACTATCAAAGAAATGCCTGAGTCATCTCCCTAACATGCATATCCTAACTATTTCGCCTCAAATAGCAAGCAATCATAACACATAAGCATTTATCATTTAGCATGCATAACTCAAGCAAGAAACTTCAAATAGACAGATTCTGTGAGTTTTTGGCATATCTAACCTAAGTGTTTAGATAGTTGCTTTAATTCCTTTACATTATTACACCTTACTTCACTAGGTGTTTCTAGCAACTACATCATGCATGATCTTTGACAGACAATTATGACTAAAAAAGGAAAAAAAATTTGGTGACTCAAAATAAACATAAAACAAATAAAAAACTTAAATAAAACATAACATGACACACAAATAAAACACCCCCAAACTTAAATCACACATTGTCCCCAATGTGTGCAAGACTCAAAGAAAATAAAAGAAAAAAAAAAAAACTTACAGACTTTGGTTAAAATGGTGGTGGTGATGGTGGATAATACTTTGAATTCCGTGAGGGGAGGAGCATTCTTGGTGTTTTGATTTGGCGATAGGGCCTTCGGATCAGGGTGTCTTCGAGTCGTTTTTTTCATTGTGGCATCGCGGCCACGCGATAGGCGCGCGGCCAAACTTCTGGCGTCTTCGATCGTTCGAGCGCGGCCTGCGTTGAGGCGCGGCGCTATTGCGATTTTTCGGGTATCCTTGGCCTCTTCATTTTTCGCCTTCCACATCCTTGGTTTTCACTGTCAACACAACATAGAACCACACGAACCCAAGAGTGAGGCGATCAAGCGAAATAAAATAAACTAAAAACATAGATTGAAATAACATAATTAAAAACGTTGGGTTGCCTCCCAATAAGCCTGTCTTTAACGTCTTTTAGCGGACGCAGTTCCTTATTATTTTAAGGTATGAGAAGTTACCAAGTTCATGTATTCCATTTCATTGATCGGTAGGGTTTTAACCTCTGTCCGTTTACCTTGAAGCGACTCCTCTCTTCCTTTTATTTCAATCGCTCATATGGGAATACTCTTTACCACCGTGTATGGTCTGTCAGCGTGATTTTAACTTACACGGAAACAATCTCAACCTTGAGTTAAATAACAGCACTTGTTGTCCTTCTTGAAAGTCTTTTGGTATCAAATTCTTATCGTGCCATGCTTTCGTTCGTTCCTTGTAGATCTTTGCATTCATAGGCATTGTGTGAATTCATCTAATTCGCATTTGTAGTAGCCTCATACGTCTGCTGCCGTGATATCCATGTTTAACTTCTTCATTGCCCAATATGCTCTGTGTTCCAACTCTCTTTGGCGGATGACATGCTTTACCAAAGACTAATTTATAAGGTGACATACCAATTGGTGTTTTGAATCTTTGTCGGTATGCCCACAATCGTCATCGATTTGATAGACCAGTCTTTCCTTGAAATTCACCGTCTTTTCCAATATGCTCTTTACTTCTCTATTTGATACTTCCGCTTGCCCATTAGCTTGAGGTGGTAGCGGTTGTAGTCGATGGTAAACTCCGTATCGGAAAGCAATGAATTCTGTCTATTACAGAAATGGCTCACACGTCGATGAGAGCTCTTGGTGCGAACGAACTTGTGAAAATATTCTTTTGGAGGAATTTTTGAACAGTCTTCTTGTCGTTTTCTTTGGTGTACTACCTACCCCGTTTGGATACATAGTCAATCGCGGAAGGATATATTGATTTCAAAGGATGGCGGGAATGGCCCCATGAAATCGATTCCCCACACATCGAATAATTCTACCTCCAATATCTCTTGCGTAGGCATTTCGTTTCGTCTTGAGATGTTCCCTGTTCTCTGACAATTATCACATCTCTGCACAAAGGTATGGGCATCCTTAAAAGTGTTGGCGATAGAATCCGCATTGCAATACCTTTCTTGTTCTTGATGCCCCAAGTGTCCACACATGATAAGGTGTGGCAATGGGTGAGAACACAGTGCATCTCTTATACGGTATACATCGCTTTGATGACTTGGTCGGCCTGTGTTTTTATAACATCGGTTCCTCCCAATAGTAATGTTTTATACGAATAAAACCTCTTCACTTCTTTGCCGTGACAAGCACAGGGGTAGCACTTTAGGCAAGAAAGTTAACAAAATCAGCGTACGAAGGTAAATTAGAATTCATACTTACTCAAAGCAGTTGTTAAATGCGGAAAGTGATCATTTATTTGCACATCCTTGGTGTTTTGGCTCTCTGTGTTTTCCAGCCTTGACAAGTGGTCTGCGACTGAATTCTCTGTTCCTTTCTTATCACGAATCTCTACGTCAAATTCTTGTAGGAGTAGGACCCATCGAATGAGGCGAGGCTTCGCATCCTTCTTTGTCATCAAGTACTTTATAGCAGAGTGGTCAGTGTATACTATCACTTTATTTCCAATCAAGTAGGGCCTGAATTTCTCAAACGCATATACTATAGCTAGTAATTCTTTTTCAGTAGTTGCATAATTTAATTGTGCGTCATTTAGAGTTTTACTAGCATAGTAAATGGATCTAAATACCTTGTCGATTCTCTGTCCAAGCACCGCTCCAACTGCATAGTCGCTTGCATCGCACATGAGTTCAAATGGGAGCTCCCAATTTGGTGCAATGACTATGGGTGCTGAGATGAGCTTCTCCTTGAGCGTCTTAAATGCGGATAAGCATTCTTTATTGAAGTCGAAGGCTACCCCCGTCATTAGCAATGTGGAAAGTGGCTTTGAGACCTTTGAAAAATCCTTGATGAATCTTCTATAGAAGCCTGCATGTCCAAGGAAACTTCTGACTCCTTTTGTCGATACCGGAGGTGGTAGATTTTCGATCACTGAAATCTTTGCTTTGTCTACCTCAATACCTTGGCTTGATATTTTATGCCCCAAGACGATTCCTTCTGTTACCATGAAGTGACACTTCTCCCAATTTAGCACAAGGTTAGATTCTTCGCACCGGCTTAACACTGCTTCTAGATGCCTTAAACATTCATCAAATGATGCTCCAAAGACCGAAAAGTCATCCATAAAGATCTCTATAGTCCTCTCTACCATATCTGAGAAAATTGCCATCATACACCTTTGGAAAGTTGCAGGTGCATTGCAGAGTCCAAATGGCATTCTTCTAAATGCAAATGTGCCAAAAGGGCAAGTAAATGTTGTCTTTTCCTGATCTTCTGGGGATATTGCAATCTGGTGATACCCTGAGTATCCATCCAAAAGCGATGTAGTTATGCCTGCGAGTCATCCCAACATTTGATCTAGGAATGGCAACGGGAAGTGGTCTTTTCTAGTTGCTTTATTCAACTTGCGATAGTCAATGCAGATTCTCCATCCGGTGACTGTTCTCGAGGGAATGAGTTCGTTTCTTTCGTTAGCCACTACTGTTATTCCACCCTTTTTCGGCACCACTTGTACTGGACTTACCCATGTGCTATCAGATATGGGGTAAATTACTCCTGCATCGAGCCATTTTAGGATTTCCTTCCTTACTACCTCGCCGTATTTGGGTTCGATCGCTTTGGGCTTCGATGGATGGTCTGCTCTCCTCATCTAGACGGATTTTATGCATTACCGTTGATGGACTTATCCCTTTTATGTCTGCTAATGTCCATCCAATAGCCCGCTTATGATTCTTTAGTACTCTTAGCAGTTTATCAATCTCTTCGGTGGATAGGTGACATGAAATGATCACTGGTAGGGTTTTTTCTTCACCTAAGTATTGGTATTGTAGATGATTGGGTAGGATTTTTAACTCTAACTCTGGGGCCTTCTCTGTGGATGGTAATGATCTTTCTGGTACCTGTCCCAGCTCTTCATACTTCCTTGTCCTTGTATCCCATTTTTCATAAGCATTCATCCAATTTGCATACTCCATCAGATCTGGATCGTTTCTACTATCATCATCCCATGTGGTCAATACTTCTTCAAGCGTATCATCATATTCGAACTCTTTGTTTGACATTGTCTCTTCGATAAGATCAATGGCTGAGCAGTTATCTTTGGCCTCTGGAAAATTTGTTGTTTGAAGAACATTGAAAATTACCTCTTCTTCATCTACTCGAAGCTTCAATTCCCCTTTGTGAACATCAATGAGAGAGCATCACGTGGCTAAGAAGTGCACTTGATATGATGGGGATTCCATCGTTATCTTGTATGTCTAAGATAACGAAATCGTCGGGGAAGATGAACTTGTCCACTTTTACTAATACATCTTCGATGACTCCTCTAGGATGAACAATTGAGCGGTCAGCTAGCTGCAAGGTGATGTTTGTAGGTTTGATTTCTCCCATTTCTAGTTTGCAGAAAATTAGATAGGGCATCAGATTTATGCCTGCTCCCAGATCGCACAGTGCTTTTTGACATTCAAACTTTCCAATTGTGCATGGGATGGTAAAGCTCCCAGGGTCTTGTAACTTCTGAGGCAGTTGTCTCTGTAGGATGGCACTACATTCTTCAGTTAACATCACCGTTTCGTAATCCTCTATCTTCCTCTTTTTGCTAAGCACATCCTTCATGAACTTGACGTAGCTCGACATTTGTTCTAATGCTTCAGCAAACGGGATATTGAGTTGCAATTGCTTGAGGATCTCCACGAATCTGGAGAATTGCTTGTCAAGAGTGCATGTTTTTAACTTCTGGGGGTATGGTATCATCACTTGGGTGCGATTGCCACGGCGCCGCTTTCTCGATTTAGGTTCCGGAGCCGCGACCCTGATCTTGGGCGCCGCGGCGCTCACTTTCCTGCACTACTTCGGATGCCAGATCCTTCTGCACTGTCTCCTGTATTGTCTCAGAACCTGCGGCGCCGCGGCTCTGCTGCTGTGAACTCTCTATTTCCCTTGGTTCGGCATCCTTCAGGTCAATTGCCTGACATTGTGTTTCCTCATTGTCTACCCCAGGTGCAGATTGCTCTTCATATGTTTCGCTGTTGAATATGATCGCGAGCTCTGCTATTTGCGTTTCCAATTTCTGCATGGCCATTCTTGTTTCGTCTATGAACTGATTTTGGTACCTCGTGAGGCTGAGTATAGTTTCTCTTAATTCCTATGGTTGGTTCTCTATCATATGGACAGTAAAAATCCATATCTAAGAAATTCCTGAGATAAATCAAAACCAACAAAGAATCACGGCACCTCGAATTTTCAAAAGAAAAACGTAAAAATTAAAAATTAAAAGAAAAGTTAAAAACCAAATTAGAAATTAAAAATAGACAACTTTGATATTGAACTATGCCTAATCCCCGGCAACGGCGCCAAAAACTTGATGCGCGTAAAGATGCACACACTTAAACGCAAGTGCACGTTATCGTATCAAGTAGTATAGTCTTAGATAAGACCGAATATCGTCCTCTGGGATTAGGGTTCAAGTACCAATTATCTATTTTCTAGTATCTATTTGGTGAATGTATGATTGATTGGTTGTTTATAACTACAAATTATAAAAATTATTTAACTATAAAGGCTTACTTCAGTTGTGATGAGAATAGGGCTTCTATGTATCCTCACTATCCGCTTATGCTACTTACTAATGCATTACTTATGACATTCTTCTTTTGGAGAAAACAGGTTTACGAAATCGTTTTATACTCCCGTTAGGGTTATATAAACACTCAACCCCAGTATCGTTCCTTACCTAACTTTCGCTGATAAGGGTAACTTTATAGGAGGATTAAGAACAAAAACCTAGTTGACCGTCACACACAATGCGCAAAATTAGGGTTGTTAAGCCTCTCATCAACGCTACATAAATAATTGAGGTATTTTCATCCCCAATCCAAGAATGTCTACCCAACTTACAGCATATTCACAATCCCTTTCGAATCGATTAGAAATCATATAGTGATAATTAGTTGTCAATTAATTACCAAGAATTCAACTCAATTATTGGATAGATCTCACAATAAGAAAAATAACCATAAGCATGCATTAATTTATAACATAAGTTTCAAGAAGTTCAACATAGAAAGCCCTATAAGAGAATTAGTTCCTAGCCATAAAGATGACAAGAACTAATTCCATGTTCATCATGCGAAATAAAGTAAAGAAAAGGAAAAGAAATTACTAAACTAATGGTGTCCAATCTCCAAGCAAAAGTCTTGTGTTGTGCAAGAAGGGGAACCCTCAAAAACTGCCTAGGGTTCTCTTTTTATAGGCTGCAAACCGCCTCCCTCTTTTCCTTGAGCTGGCCTGAAATTCGCCCAAAACCTAATTTTTCAGCGTCGGCGCCGCGTGCCGTGCGACAGCGCATGGCCCGGAGTTCTGCAATCCGTCGGGTGTTTTGGCGCCGCGGCCCTGCTATCTGCTGTGCGAGGCGCGCGTGCAGGTCTTCGCCTCTGAATAGTGGGCGCGCGACCGCTGCGAGGCGCGCTTGTCTGAATTTCGCCCTCGTTTGCCACTTTCTCTGTTTTCGGCTCTGGCATCTCCTCTTTTTGCTTCTTTTCCGCCATTTGGCCATTTTAACCACTTTGACTCAAAAGAAAGAAAAACTATCCTAATACGACACTTATATGTGTAAAACGGGACAAAAGACTAACTAAGACTAACTAAAACTGACTCAAAAGGTGTATATAAAATACACCGATCAGTCTTCAAGAAGAAGATTGATGCATATGGCAAAATACAGACTTATCAAGCAAGATTGGTGGCTAAAGGTTATAATCAACGGCCTGGGGTCGATTATGATGAAACCTTTTCGCCTGTTGCAAAGATTAAGTCCATTCGGATTTTGCTTGCTATAGCTGCATACTATGATTATCATATTTGACAAATGGATGTTAAAACTGCCTTCCTCAATGGTAATCTAATTGAGGAGGTGTATATGATACAACCAGAGGGTTTTACATCTAAGACTCAACCCAAAGCAGTATGCAAACTACAAAAGTTCATTTATGGACTTAAGCAAGCCTCAAGGAGTTGGAACATTTGTTTTGACAAAGCAATCAAATCATTTGACTTTGTTAGAAGCAAGGAATATCCGTGCGTTTATAGTAAACGCACAAATGAGAGCATTGTCTTCATTGTTATATATGTAGATGACATATTGATAATGGGAGACAATAAAGCTCTCATGCAATCAGTCAAAGAATGGTTATCCGTAACCATGTGATGAAGGACTTGGGTGAAACTGCTACATTCTTGGAATTAGAATCTCTGAGAGATAGACCTAATAGATTTTTGGGGTACATCACGATCGTATACATAGACAAAGTGCTAAAACGTTTCTCTATGGAAAATTCCAAGAAAGGGAATCTTCCTATGGGTCAAGGCATCAAGTTGTCAAGGAAGGATTGTCCTTCCATTGTTACAGAACTTGAACGCATGAAGAGAATCCCATATGCTTCAGCTATAGGATCAATCATGTATGCCATGACTGCATAAGGCCGAATGTGGCCTATGACTTAGCATGACTTGCAAATTCAGCAGAATCACGGGAGGAACATCGAAAGCGATCAAGAGTATTCTTAAGTATCTTAGACGAACTAAAGAATACTTCTTAGTCTATGGCGGACAAGAAGAGCTAGTAGCTACTGGGTACACTGATGCTAGCTTCCAGACAGATCTTGATGACTTCAAATCTCAGTCTGATTATGCCTTCATTTTAAATGGTGGAGTAGTTAGTTGGAAGAGTTCCAAGCAAGCTACAACTGCCGATTCGATAACAGAAGCCGAGTACATTGCTGAATCGAAAGCTTATAAAGAAGTTGTTACGATATCTAAGTTCTTAAAGGAACTAAGGGTTGTTCCAAGTGTCAGATGTGCAATAACGATTTATTGTGACAACACTGATGCGATTGCGCAAGCTAAGGAACCAAGATCAACGAATAGAAACAAGCATGTACCAAGGAAATACCACATACTCAGGGAGATGGTGGAGACAGAAGAAATAAAGATAGACTATATTCTCACCGAAAATAATCTAGCAGACCCATTTACTAAACCATTAAGCTTGGTCAAGCATAATGGTCATTTCGAAAATATGGGCATTAGATACATTGGTGATTGACTCTAGGCCAAGTGGGAGATTGAAAATATATATGTCCTAGAAACAATCATTTTAGAAGCACATGTACTCGAACACATTCATATTATTAATAAGATTAATATATACTTGGCATTTGCAATTATTGAATTATTATTTAATTGTTTATATTATTCATTAATGTGCATCCCTTGAACCTACATTGTCATTAATAATGTGAGATATTAATGATAGAGTGTAGTTCTTAAAATAGCCTAGACTAATGATCATTGAGAATGGGATATCAATGATATGTTATAAGTCGACATGTGGTCTGCATCACATTCTTAGAGAATGTAGTATATCTCACTTACTGCAAGCAATAGTTGCTAGTGATGGACACATGGATACTCTTAGAGGAGTATTGGCATACCCTGCTGATAAACTATTTGTTATACATGTCTAGAGTATTATCAGCATGTGGGAGATAGAGGTCCTTAGACTTGAGGTCAATATCGCCTTGTTTACGGAGCAATGCACTTTGATCCTGTCCTAAGCTCAAATGCCTTATAGGTTGAGACGCGGCTTGTATTGGGTGCATTACGAAGTAGATTGAAGGTGGTAGTTGAGTCAAGAATAAGATTCATTCCTCGATTGGAATTTCGAGAGAACACTCGACTTCGAGAGATGTTAGGTCGACCAAGTCATTGACCAATGCAAGAGACATATCTAGGATATGGTCTAGTTGTCGACTAATATAGATGAGATAAAGTGATCAAGCCATTTGGATAGACACTTGGCAAATCTTAAGCTTGATCGAGTGTGTCGCGAATGAAAGGAATTTATCATCTCACATAGAGGTTTGTTTACTTGAGTCTTGTAAACGTACTTCACATATTGGGTCCGTCACCGGCGTCGTCTAGGAGTTCCGTGTGAACCTTGATTTGATCAAGTACCGATGTGTGAAGGCCTAAAGGGTCACACTAAGTCGATTGTCTTTTCGGTCTAAGGGTATATTGAGAGAATGTAAAATATCGGATTTTGAATCAAGATATTTTATTTTATAATAAATTATGGGATAATTTTCATTTGATGAAAATTAATTAATTAAGTTAAAATTAAGTCCTCATTGAGACCCTCCCCTCTTCTCTAACCACAATCATACAATTCTTCATCCATTACTAATTAACCCCTTTTCTCTAGAAGAAACCAATTGATCCAAAGGCAATGAGGAAAAGTACAAAGAAGTTGTAAGTTGTGCCACTTTTAAAAGCATAGAATTTCTAATTCAAGATAATTGACTTAAAACACCTATGTTTAGAGTCAACAGTTACTGCATTTGATATTGTGTCTAATTGACATAAATGTGAACATCCCAAGTTTAAAAACTATCTAGGCAACATATTCAACAATAGATTTGACAAACGAGTACAATTATTACTTTTGCTAAACCTTATTTGCGTCAACTCCCCGTCGGCCATACAGTAGGAAAATAGTATTTTTTTTGGCTTTCTATTTTACAAGTTCACACTTTGTTATGTATTCTCACTATATATAAGAAAAAGATAAATTATTTTTATTTTATTTATACAACATATAATTTGCGGATGAAAGAGATTCAATATCGAACTTAGTAATAACTCAATTAATCAAAAGGCAATGAGGGAAAGTGGAAAGAAGTAATAACTTTTGCCCCTCTTAGAACCATATAAACTAATTTTAGATAATTGACTAAAACACATATGTTTAGAGTCAACAGTTATATGTGTGTCAAATTGACATAAAATGTGAACTCCCAAATTTAACATCTACCATATTCAACTGTATATATTTGACAAATAAGAAGAATTCTTACTTTTGATATGATTGCAAACGATGAAATTATAAGTTTATGTCAACGGTTCATCCGCTATAAAACAAGAAGATTTTATATCGTACGTATAGCGTTTAAGTTTTATACATGATATGAAAAAATATTTACATGATCAGATATCCTTCATTAGATAATTACAACTAAATATTTTATTATCATTAATTATACTTTGATAATAATGATAACTTGTAAAAGAGTAGTGTAGATATTAAAAGAGTAGTGTAGATATTAAAAGAGTAGTGTATTAGATATTTTACACATTTAGATATTTTGTATAGTTTGTATTTTACTCTTGCATTGGAAGATGTAAATGTATGTGTATATACATACACGACTAAACATTACAATCATTCAATTAATATACATTTCATTTCTCTCTCTCAACTGCTTCTTCTCCCTCTCTTCTTCTTCACGTTTCCTCTTCTGTCTTCCATCTTCATTCCTTCTCACATGTAAATAATCTTCTTCCTTCACTTCTTTCTTCTTCTGTGTATTTGAATATCCAACATGGTATCAAAGCAAGGTCAGTAAATCGCGATTGCAGCGAAGAAATCGTGAATCTACGATTTGAAATCGTGAATCTACGATTTGGAGCAAATCGCGAGTAGATCTGAGTAGATATGGTTGTTCCTTTGTTAAAACAGAGACAATCAAGTTGCATGCAAGAAGAGATCTAGGAATATGAGTTTGTTCTGCTACAACCTCATTAGATCTGGATTAATTTTGTTGACGATTAAGGACAAGATTGAAGATCCAACGATATGAGTTTACTGTGTTGATTTGTTGTGGATTAGGAACGAAATTAAGGAAATCGTTCGAAGATGAGCGTATGCCGGAAGCGATCGCGACGATGGAATGGATGCAGTAGGAGAAACATCAACTCTGAGGAACAATATAGTAGACCACAACCATCCTCTATATTTGTTCCCATCAGACGCACCTGGTTCCTTATCAGTTGGAATCGTTTTGAATGGAATGGACAACTATACGTTGTGGAGCAGGGCAGTGAAACTGGCGCTGTTGGGAAAGAACAAAATGGAATTCATAGATGGTACAATCAAAAGAGAAAACTACAATGATGAACTTGCAAGGATCTGGGACAGATGTAATGCTATAGTGGTGTCCTGGCTGATTGGAAATGTAAGTAAGAGTTTACTAACAGGGATGCTGTTCAATGCGGATGCGCACAGCATATGGGAAGAATTGAAAGAGAGGTTTGACAAAGTGAATAGCTCGAGAGCATTTCACCTTCATAAGGAGATATTCACGCTAAGACATGGAACAATGTCAGTTTCAGGATACTATTCGAGGCTAAAGGACCTTTGGGACGAGTATGATTCGATCATACCGTTACCATCTTGTTGCCCTAAGTCGAAAGACTTTGCTAATCACCTACAATACCAGAGGTTATTACAGTTTCTTATGGGTTTGAATGAGAGCTATAATCATGCGAGAAGCCAGGTTCTCATGATGCAGCAAATTCCAAGTTTAAACCAAGCCTATGCATTGGTTAATCAAGAGAAGTCGAGAATTACGGCGATGTGTGAACGATACATGAACATATTGAGTCGATCGCAATGTTCACCGCAAGGAATGGAAAGCGATAAAGGAGGTCACAAGCCAAGGAAACCTTTTAATCCTAATGTTGTGTGTGACTACTGTCATATGAAGGGACACTACAGGGTCGATTGTTTCAAACTGATGAAGTGCAATCATTGTGGGAAGACAGGACACCTAGAGGAGGGCTGTTATCAACTGATTGGATTTCCAGATGATTTCAAGACGAGACCAAAAAAGGCTTATACAGTTACGGGTAGTATTGGGGATACAGGACAGGAAGCTGATATGATGCAGAATGGGGCAAAGATGGTGAAACAACAACAAGATTATTTCACCCCTAATCAGAGACAACAGATACTCCGTATGCTGGAAGAGAAGGATAAGAATAAAGGCCACAATGCAAACATGGCAGGTATGCACATATCTGAAGAAGCACTGCAGTGGATTGTCGACTCAGGTGCGACCAACCATATGATAAGTGATTCTAAAAACTTACACAATAATCTAATGACAGAGGGGACTGGAAAGGTTCAGCTACCAACAGGAGATTCAGCTGGAATCTCACATGTTGGAGATTATCATCTAGGAAAAGGTGATGTTCTGAAAAATGTCCTTTGTGTCCCTGCATTCAAATTTAATCTCTTGTCAGTGTCTAAAGTGACTAGGGAACTGAATTGCAGTGTCACATTTTTCCCATCGTGCTGTGTATTTCAGGACTTAGCATCTGGGAAAGTGAGGGGGATTGGTAGTGAGAAGGAAGGGCTCTATATTCTGTGTCTGGATACTCATGATCGAGAGAAGGAATCGAGGAGATGTATGGCTACTACACATAACATAGATGCAAAGACATGGCATAAAAGGCTATGTCATGTACCCATGACAGTACTAAGGAAGATTTCATGCTTCAAAAATAATGTTGATTTTGTTTTGGACAATTGTGAGATATGTCCCTTGGCTAGACAAACTAGATCCCCATTTCCCGACAACACTAGTATGACAACTAAACCTTTCCAGTTATTACATTTAGATGTATGGGGACCATATAGAGTCGAGACTTACAATGGGATGAGATACTTCCTAACCATTGTAGATGATTTCTCTAGGTGGACATGAACATTCTTAATAAGACTGAAATCTGATGTACTCACTGTTTTGAGATTGTTTTTTACAGAAGTTAATACACAGTTTGATTTCAAAATTCAGAGAATTAGGTCAGATAATGGATCTGAATTTTTTAACTTGAATCAGAGAACTATTTGATCATATGGTATTATACATGAAAGCTCTTGTCCTACACACCACAACAAAATGGTGTGGTTGAGAGAAAACAGGCATATCCTTGAGATCGCTAGAAATTTGTTAAAATCAGGAAACATACTGCAGGTTACGGGGAATATGTATAGAAGTTGCAACATACATCATTAATAGAATCCACCATTTGTGTTGAAAAATGAATCCGTTTCTGGACTATACAACAAAACACCACTACTTACCCACTTAGAGTCATAGGTTGCTTATGTTTTGCTACAATACTTCATACACATGATAAGTTCAGCCCAGGCGATTAGATGTGTCTTGCTTGGATATGCTCCCACACAAAGGGATCTGGTATGACTTGGAGAATAAGAATATTATTGTGAGCAGGGATGTAATTTTTAGGGAAGATGTCTTCCCTTTCCAGAATGAGCAGAATGAAGACACTGTCAACATAAGGGCACATGAGCAATCCTCTTATGAGGAATTGCTAAATAATCCTATCACTAACAGTTCACCAATTTCTGAAGAGTGTATTGCAGGAATTTCTGAAGAGTGTATTAGTGCAGACCAAGATGTCATAGCTGCTGATGACTGCATAGATGAAGTTGCTGGTGCAGGGCATGGTGACTGTGTCAATGAAACCTCTCACCCAGAGGATACTGCACATAGAAGCCCACATACAGACCTTGTAACAAGAAAGTCAGGAAGGAGTAGCAAGCCTCCTATTTGGCACAAGGATTACATCACTGACAGAGGACCTTCTAAATGCCTATATTCTATTTCTGATTGTGTTGTCTACACAGGTACTTCACTCACTTATCAGCATTTTGTTGCTAAGGTGTCTCTGGACACAGAGCCATCAGGGTTCTCAGAAGCTGCAAAGGATCCTAGATGGGTTGAAGCAATGGAATCTGAGATTAAAGCATTGGAAGACAATGGGACATGGGAGTTGGTTAAACTGCCTGAAGGGAAGAAAGCTATAGGTTGTAGATGGGTGTACAAGATCAAATACAAGGCATCAGGAGAGATTGAAAGGTTCAAGGCAAGGCTTGTAGCCAAGGGATACAACCAAAAGGAAGGGATTGACTACCAGGAGACTTTCTCACCAGTGGTCAAAATGGCAACGATCGAGCAGTGGTGTCCATTCTTTGATGAAGAATTGGAGGATACATCGGATGGATGTTTATAATGCATTCTGCAAGGTGATCTATCGAGGAAGTTTTTATGGCAGTTCTGAAGGATTCAGTCAAGCTACTGAGGAAGACACGTGTGTGTAGGCTTTGAAGTCCCTATATGGATTGAAACAGGCCTGCAGACAATGGAACATAAAGTTGACATCCGCTTTGTTATCATCGGGCTTCAAACAAAGTCACGGTGATCATTCACTCTTCACCAAGAAGGTAGGGCATATTGTAGTGGTGTTGGTGTATGTGGATGATTTGTTGTTAGCGGCGGTGATTCGACACTCATTCGATCGACTAAGGAAGCCTTCTGATCGGCATTTAAGATCAAGGACTTAGGAGATTTGAGATATTTTCTTGGCATTGAGTTTGCAAGAAACTCACGGGAATTTTGATGCATCAAAGAAATGCACGCTGGAGCTCATATCCGGCATGGGTTTAGCGAGAGCCAAACCGCCGCTTCCCTATGGAGCCAAATCGAGAGACTTACTCTTGTCGAACTAGACAAAATTATAGTTTCTCATTACGGTTCATCATCCATTCGGACAAGTTGTTGAAGGATCCCACCGTGTATAAGAGGTTGATTGGAAGACTATTGTACTTAACAACCACGGGCGGACATCACTTTTACGATCCACTCACTCGGCCATTCATGCAGGCACCTAAGGACTCGCGTATGGAGGCGAGTCTTAGGTTAGTCGGATATGTTAAGCAGCGCGGGAATGGGATTCTCATATCGATTCGGTGATGGTATTCCTCACGAAATGTATTGCGATGCGGTAGGGAGGATGCGTAAACACCGGAGATCGATCGGCTGGTACTTGGCAATGTTTGGCTCATCACCTATATCATGGAAGTCGAAGAAACAAGATACAATTTCGAAGTTCTGCGAAGCGAATCTGACGGGGCCATGCTTGCTACTGGTGAGGTTATGCAGTTAGTTGGTTTGTTCAATGAATTGGGAGTTATTGTTGCTCAACCAGTAGCCATACACACAGACAGCAGATCTGCCATACAGATAGCTGGTAACCCAGTTTTTCACGAGAGAACTAAACACATAGATATCGATTGCCATTTCATTCGAGAGAAGGTTCATGCTGGGCTGATCAATACCCAATTTCTCACGTCGAAGGAACAACCAGCTGGCATCTTAACTAAGGCACTATGCCGACAAAGACACTTACATTATCCAAGCTAGGATTGAAGAACATCTTCATACATCCTAGCTTGAGGGGGGGTGTAAAAGAGTAGTGTAGATATTAAAAGAGTAGTGTAGATATTAAAAGAGTAGTGTATTAGATATTTTACACATTTAGATATTTTGTATAGTTTGTATTTTACTCTTGCATTGGAAGATGTAAATGTATGTGTATATACATACACGACTAAACATTACAATCATTCAATTAATATACATTTCATTTCTCTCTCTCTCAACTGATTCTTCTCCCTCTCTTCTTCTTCACGTTTCCTCTTCTGTCTTCCATCTTCATTCCTTCTCACATGTAAATAATCTTCTTCCTTCACTTCTTTCTTCTTCTGTGTATTTGAATATCCAACATAACTCACCTGCATTTACATGTTAAATTTCACCGTTTGAATAAAAAGATTATATTAATAAAATATAACTTAAATCAAATACAATTCACAAGTAGTATCTGTTGATCTTTTATCTTTACAAGTCGACACTTATAACATATGACAATGTAAACGTTTTACATATGTGATGTATTCTCACTATTTTTGGCTCATCAATCCATGTATTTGACCCTAATAAAAAAGTGTATCAAAAAATCAGATATTCTATTTTGTTATATATTTTTATTTTGCTCATATTCGATGTGAATACAACTGGTTGTACTTTTTATTTATTTGAGGCTTATGTTTGTTTTCTTTTACATTGAAATTTTATCAGTTCTTGATATTTTTTTGGAAGTAAATCTCCTTGATATAAGGAAATACTTTAATATAGTGTCAAATTAAAGAAAGCTCAAAATTTACTTTACATCACAAATTTAAACTCAAACTATGATATTATAATTTTTTTAAAAGATAAATTCATGACTTTACCATTGATACACTCTCGTTATTCTCAAAAGGAATAACAATAATTCTCCATCAGTTTTACTCCAATTAGTAATTTGAACTCCCAATCTTATTGATAGAAAATGAAGAACATTAATACCCGCAAGGATAGCCAAGTTGGTGTAGCAGTAGAGCGCGGGATCGCAAGGTCACGAGTTCGATCCCTTGCATAAACCTTCTTGGTTGAGCTTGTCACACATGGCTTGTCAAGTGTGGTTAATCGGCTGACGTGGTTTGCAGGCTATCGTGTCAGCCTGAGATTTATTCTGTGCGCACTTGAAAGAGTAGCGGCTGCGGGTTCCTTCGTCAACAAAAAGAAAATGAAGAACATTCATCACTAGAGCAACTCTCACTAGTCATAAGTACAACTAAAGTTATATAAAAGTGATAATTTAAAATAACAAAGCTAAGTCCATTTACCTATATATCTATCTGAATATCTCTGAGAAAAGATTTGTAATTCTATATTATAGCTTTTTTATGTCTTTGATTTAACGGTCCTCATTCTCCTACTTAACAAGCTGCTACTGTGAACAACAAATAAAAATACTTTAAAAAATTGTTCTTAAGATTCCTTTATTTTTATACTAAATCAAGAAAAGGGAAGTGCAAAATGACATTATGTGGTCACATGTTAATCATGAACGGTTAGAATGAAGACATATTGTTAATGTTGGGTTTGGAATTGTGATATTTTACCCAACATATCATTTTTAATACTAAGTTAAAGTGAGAAATATTGGAACAAATATCACGACATTCGGACCAACATTTTGTGAAGCAGTTTTGTCTTACTTCACGGAACTGAAGCAAATCTTGTGAGATTTTTACCATGATGGTAAAAGCGACTTCGAAAAGAGTTTTGGAGCTGATGACAAATGTAGGAAGGCCAAATCAAAGCCGTTGCTAAGCTTGGGGAATAAGTCCAAGAAGTTAGAGGATCTTGCTCCATAATCTTCTCCAACAAACTTTATCGGCTGCTCACCTTTCCCTCAACCTCTATAACGATTCAATGAGCTTTTCAAGGAAGACCCTCTACTATAAATTGAGAGGCTGCATCAGTGAATCGATATCCAGAAAAAGTTAGAAAAATATCAAGAGAGTTCTCCGATATATTCATCAGAAACTGAATCACAAGTGTTGCCTGAGTGTCGCGCCCGTTTTTGACCTCAGGGTCTGAACGGTATCCGCAACATTGCTCTTTGGCGCGGTTCCCTGGATGGAGCAATAATGCTGATTTTGAGGAGTCGCCACCTAATTAGTTAAGTGAATTAGGACACTTGATTTATTGCAATAAAAATACTGCAATTAATCTTCATTTATTGGTCTGCGAAATTAATGAGATTCTGGATCAGGGTTCTTTATTATCCTAAAGGGAAGGGGTTAAGCATCTTTTAAGATCCGCTAACTTGCGGTTATCCGTTCAAACCTAGGTTAATTATTTATTGCCTTTTTATTCTACATATTCTAAGCAGTTTTCATAATTTACAATTACAATGGAATGCAATACAAAATAATAAAGCTAAAATCGAAATAAACTCTGAGTCATCTTTTAACCCTTTTTAGGCCTTCTGCACAAGATAATCTCCGGGTACCTGCATAAACACTTAGTAAAAGTGTTAGTGATAGAATAAATAATTTTTAAGTAATAGCAAGAATTAATAAGTAAAACCAAAAATAAATCTGTCCTTTGTACAGGGGAGGCCTTGGAAATCAGACGGAGATTCATTCATCGGCCAATATTGCTAGAAACAATAAAATAAATAAAACCTTCAGATCCGCGCAAAAACAGTAATAGTTTTAAACACATAGGGCTCAGATATATAAAAAATAAAGTGGGACATCCTAAACAAGTCGGCGAAATTAAATTCGCCGGTAGCATGTTGGTTATCCGGTGTAAGTGGAAGAAATCATCATTGCCCGAAGATCTTATTTATTTTATTTTCCGTCTTTGCAACTCTATAGGCCTCAAAATCGACGGATAACTTTTTCATTGGCCAGTGTAGTATTTATTCAAATCAGTAAAATGTCAAAAGTGTAGCATCTGTTCTAAATCAGTAGATACAAAAATCAAAGATCAAAATAGTCTGAATCGATGCAGACAGCGAAAGCGATATGATTCGTGAATAACACCATTAATGCCAAAGATTTAGAAAGTCCCAGAGCGACCAAAAAATCAGAAAAAAACAAGTCCAACAACACAACAGATCCTGAAGTGGAAAGACGAACAGAGGTCGCCGGAGTTTTGAATCAGCAAATCAGTCCCCAATAATCAGTACGCAATAGATCGAACATAAAGCCGGACCAAGGCCAAAAATCAGTCCAACAAAATAATCAACCCAACAACATTAACCATTAAAATCAGCAGATACCAAACCAAGAACTCAATCTGGGTGTAAGGCCCGGTGTGGTCACGTGCAAAGAACACCTGAATAGTAGCTCACACATAAGAACAGAGGAAGCTAAGAACATATAGAACAAAATAACTGAAACACCAAGGTCAACAATAATAGTTGTTACCAACTGAATAAGAGCAGCAAGAGCACTAGAGAAATATTAATATAAGAAAATTGTGGCTTTAACGCTAACTATGAACATAAACATATAAAGGATTAGAAGACACCATGTTAGGACTTTCGCCGTCGTTGTCATTGCTAAGGGGATGGGCGACGACTGATGGGTGGTGTCGACTGAGGGTCTCACCGGAGCTGCGTGATGTTTGGTTCGAAACAGTGAGGTCGACGGGTGAGGGTTGCCGATGATGGGGTTTGGAGACGGGGTTGGGGTAAGGGTGTTCGACTGTGTGGGTCACCAGAACAGTGTGGGGGAGTGGTCGATGATGTTAATGGTGGGAGTCGCCGGAGCTCCGAGCTCCGACGATGGGGGTGACGGGAGAGGAGAGGTGTTGGTGGAGAGGGAATTAGGGAGAGAGTGGTAGGGTAGATGTAGTAGGGTGTGTGCGGTTGCTACTGATGTTTATTTTATAGGAAATTTTAGGTTAGGGTTTGAGTTTTGGGGGGGGGGAAACAAGATGAAAGTGTATTGGCCCTTATTTTTGGGCCTCGGTTTGGGCCTCGATTTTGGCGGACTAGACTGATCCGGATTATGTCTCGGCTTGGACTGATTTGACAAAAATGCAAAACGAGTTAATTATTTAAAAGAAAAATTATTTAAAAAGATACAAAATTATCAAAAATGAAAATGTCGATGCAATAATAATAAAATACAATATTTAAGAAATATTTAATGCCTAATTAAAAGTAAAAACGGGATGTCAATTAATTATTTGAAGAGATGCAAACATTAATAAAATAAAATGACGGTGTAATAATAATAAAAACATAATATTAACAAAGACATCATGCTTAATTTAAAATAAAAAGAGCATACAAAATTAAAGCAAACTATTTTAAGACATTTAAAATAAATAAAAGCAAATAAAGCCAAGCAGTAATAAACCTAGGTTTGCTATGGTCAAGAACCTGATTTACCCCAGCAGAGTCGCCATGCTGTCGCGCCCGTTTTTGACCTCGGGGTATGAACGGTATCCACAACATTTCTCTTTGGCGCGGTTCCCTGGATGGAGCAATAATGCTGATTTTGAGGAGTCGTCACCTAATTAGTTAAGTGAATTATGACACTTGATTTATTGCAATAAAAATACTGCAATTAATCTCCATTTATTGGTCTGCAAAATTAATGAGATTCTGGATCAGGTTTCTTTATTATCCTAAAGGGAAGGGGTTAGGCATCCTTTAAGATCCGCTAACTTGCGGTTATCCATTCAAACCTAGGTTAATTATTTATTGCCTTTTTATTCTAGATATTCTAAGCAGTTTTCATAATTTACAATTACAATGGAATGCAATACAAAATAATAAAGTTAAAATCGAAATAAACTCCGAGACATCTTTTAACCTTTTTTAGGCCTTCTGCACAAGATATTCTCCGGGTACCTGCATAAACACTTAGTAAAAGTGTTAGTGTAGAATAAATAATTTTTAAGTAATAGCAAGAATTAATAAGTAAAACCAAAAATAAATCTGTCCTTTGTACAGGGGAGGCCTTGGAAATCAGAAGGAGATTCCTTCATCGGCCAATATTGCTAGAAACAATAAAATAAATAAAACTTTCAGATCCGCGCCAATACAGTAATAGTTTTAAACAAAGAGGGCTCAGATATATAAAAAATAAAGTGGGACATCCTAAACAAGTCCGACTGCGAAAATTCGTCATGCCAGCGCATGTTGGTTATCTGGTGTAAGTGGAAGAAATCATCATTGCCCGAAGATCTTATTTATTTTATTTTCCGTCTTTGCAACTGTGGAGGCCTCAAAAATCGACAATTAACTTTTTCATTGGCCAGTGTAGTATTTATTCAAATCAGTAAAATGTCAAAAGTGTAGCATCTGTTCTAAATCAGTAGATACAGAAATCAAAGATCAAAATAGTCTGAAATCGATGCATAACGAAAGCGATATGATTCGGCGAGAATAACACCATTAATGCCAAAGATATAGAAAGTCGCCGGAGCGACCAAAAAATCAGAAAAAAACAAGTCCAACAACACAACAGATCCTGAAGAGGAAAGACCAACAGAGGTCGCCAGAGTTTCAAAACTACGGCGAGATAAAGCAAAAATCAGCAAATCAGTCCCCAATAATCAGTACGCAATAGATCGAACATAAAGCCGGACCAAGGCCAAAAATCAGTCCAACAAAAGAATCAACCCAACCATTAAAATCAGCAGACACCAAACCAAGAACTCAATTTGGGTGTAAGGCCCAATTGTGGTCACATGCAGCAACGCCCAGAATAGTAGCTCACACATAAGAACAGAGGAAGCTAAGAACATATAGAACAAAATAACTGAAACACCAAGGTCAACAATAATAGCTGTTACCAACTGAATAAGAGCAGCAAGAGCACTAGAGAAATATTAATATAAGAAAATTGTGGCTTTAACGCAAACTATGAACATAAACATATAAAGAATTATAAGACACCATGTTAGGACTTTTGCCGTCGTTGTCGTTGCTCAGGGGATGGGCGGCGACTGATGGGTGGTGTCGACTGAGGGTCTCACCGGAGCTGCGTGATGTTTGGTTCGAAACAGTGAGGTCGAAGGGTGAGGGTTGCCGACGGGATTGGGGTAAGGGCGTTCGACTGTGTGGGTCACCAGAACAGTGTGGGGGAGTGGTCGATGGTGTTTATGGTGGGAGTCAACGGAGCTCCGAGCTCCGACGATGGGGCTGACGGGAGAGGAGAGGTGTTGCTGGAGAGGGATTTTGGGAGAGAGAGATAGGGTATATGTAGTAGGGTAGTGTGCGGCTGCTACTGATGTTTATTTTATAGGGAATTTTAGGTTAGGGTTTGAGTTTTGGGGGGGGAAACAAGATGAAAGTGTATTGTCCCTTATTTTTTGGGCCTCAGTTTGGGCCTCGAATTTGGCGGACTAGAGTGATCCGGATTGTGTCTCGACTTAGACTGATTTGACAAAAATGCAAAACGAGTGCTCTTTGGCACGGTTCCCTGGATGGAGCAATAATGCTGATTTTGAGGAGTCGCCACCTAATTAGTTAAGTGAATTAGGACACTTGATTTATTGCAATAAAAATACTGTAATTAATCTCCATTTATTGGTCTGCGAAATTAATGAGATTCTGGATCAGAGTTCTTTATTATCCTAAAGGGAAGGGGTTAAACATCTTTTAAGATCCGCTAACTTGCGGTTATCCGTTCAAACCTAGGTTAATTATTTATTGCCTTTTTATTCTACATATTCTAAGCAGTTTTCATAATTTACAATTACAATGGAATGCAATACAAAATAATAAAGCTAAAATCGAAATAAACTCCGAGACATCTTTTAACCCTTTTTAGGCCTTCTGCACAAGATAATCTCCGGGTACCTGCATAAACACTTAGTAAAAGTGTTAGTGATAGAATAAATAATTTTTAAGTAATAGCAAGAATTAATAAGTAAAGCCAAAAATAAATCCTTCCTTTGTACATGGGAGACCTTGGAAATCAGACGGAGATTCCTTCATCGGCCAATAT
The DNA here is from genome assembly GCA_029844215.1 of Przewalskia tangutica. Lineage (NCBI taxonomy): Eukaryota > Viridiplantae > Streptophyta > Magnoliopsida > Solanales > Solanaceae > Przewalskia > Przewalskia tangutica. The sequence goes on along the minus strand of CM056735.1, from coordinate 83,923,619 downwards.
TGCTAGAAACAATAAAATAAATAAAACCTGCAGATCCGCGCCAAAACAGTAATAGTTTTAAACACATAGGGCTCAGATATATAAAAAATAAAGTGGGACATCCTAAACAAGTCCGACTGCGAAAATTTGCTCTGCCAGCGCATGTTGGTTATCTGGTGTAAGTGGAAAAAATCATCATTGCCGAAGATCTTATTTATTTTATTTTCCGTCTTTGCAATTGTAGAGGCCTAAAAAATCGACGGATAACTTTTTCATTGACCAGTGTAGTATTTATTCAAATCAGTAAAATGTCAAAAGTGTAGCATCATTACGAATCGGTGAATCAGAAATCAAAGATCAAAATAGTCGAAATCGATGCAGACAATGAAAGCGATGTGATTCGTGAGAATAACACCATTGATGCCAAAGATTTAGAAAGTCGCCGGAGCGACCAAAAAATCAGAAAAAAAACAAGTCCAACAACACAACAGATCCTGAAGTGGAAAGACGAACGGAGGTCGCCAGAGTTTTGAATCAGCAAATCAGTCCCCAATAATCAGTACGCAATAGATCGAACATAAAGCCGGACCAAGGCAAAAAATCAGTACAACAAAAGAATCAACCCAACAACATTAACCATTAAAATCAGCAGACACCAAACCAAGAACTCAATCTGGGTGTAAGGCCCAATTGTGGTCACATGCAACAGCGCCCATAATAGTAGCTCACACATAAGTACAGAGGAAGCTAAGACATATAGAACAAAATAACTGAAACACCAAGGTCAACAATAATAGCTGTTACCAACTGAATAAGAGCAGCAAGAGCACTAGAGAAATATTAATATAAGAAAATTGTGGCTTTAACGCTAACTATGAACATAAACATATAAAGGATTAGAAGACACCATGTTAGGACTTTCGTCGTCGTTGTCGTTGCTCGGGGGATGGGCGGCGGTTGATGGGTGGTGTCGACTGAGGGTCTCACCGGAGCTGCGTGATGTTTGGTTCGAAACAGTGAGGTCGACGGGTGAGGGTTGCCGATGATGGGGTTTGGCGACGGGCTTGGGGTAACGGTGTTCGACTGTGTGGGTCACCAGAACAGTGTGGGGGTGTGGTCGATGGTGTTAATGGTGGGAGTCGTCGGAGTTCCGAGCTCCGACGATGGGGGTGACGAGAGAGGAGAAATGTTGCTGTAGAGGGAATTAGGGAGAGAGGGGGAGGGTAGATGTAGTAGGGTGTGTGTGGCTGCTACTGATGTTTATTTTATACGGAATTTTAGGTTAGGGTTTGAGTTTTGGGGGTAACAAAATGAAAGTTTATTTGCCCTTATTTTTGGGCCTCGGTTTCGACCTCAATTTTGGCGGACTAGACTGATCCGGATTGTGTCTCGGCTTGGACTGATTTGACAAAAATGCAAAACGAGTTAATTATTTAAAAGAAAAATTATTTAAAAAGATACAAAATTATCAAAAATGAAAATGCCGATGCAATAATAATAAAATACAATATTTAAGAAATATTTAATGCCTAATTAAAAGTAAAAACGGGATGTCAATTAAATATTTGAAGAGATGCAAACATTAATAAAATAAAACGACGGTGTAATAATAATAGAAACATAATATTAACAATGACATCATGCTTAATTTAAAATAAAAAGATGCAATGCCATTTTGTGAAGAAATAAACATAGAATATTATGTAAAAAATGTAAAAAATGATGATTAAAATGCGGTGTCCTAAAATGCTTAAAATTGCAAGAAATGACTAAAAGATGGGTCAAAATTGGGTGTCAACAGCTTGTCCCTCTTTGATCGAAGACGATGAAAAAGTTTTCGGACAAAGATGTTGACTTGTAGCCAATTTTGTCCTCATCGTCAGAATTAAAACAAAAATCAAGAAAAAGAATGGGCAAAAGCTGATGCAGATTCAAAATTTTGTCCCAATGTCGAATTATGATGACACTGGGTCGTTGTGATGCAAAAATAAAAGACAAAGTTGATGCAGATTAAAAATTTGTCCCAGTGTTGAATTATGAGGACACTGGGTTGCTGCGATGCTAGAAAATTAAAGCAGGCAGACGCCGATTCAAAATTGTCCCAATGTCGAAACATGATGACACTGGGCTGCTGTGATGCTGCAAAATTAAAGACAATGCCTACGCAGATTCAAAATTTGTTCCAGTGTTGAATTATGATTGACACTGGGTTACAGGTGATGTGGTGCTTTAACAGACAGGGTGTTTGTAGATGTTGATGGCTTCATTGCATAGACGTGTGATGCAGATGTTCGTCATTGCATAGACGAAGCATAGATGAAACCGTTGCATAGGCTTAGTAGATATGACGTCGCTGCATAGATGCGATGCAGATGCTCGTCACTGCATAGACGAAACATAGATGAAGTTGTTGCATAGGCTTACATGAAATGACGTCGTTGCATAGACGCGATGCAGATGCTCGTCGTTGCATAGACGAAACATAGATGAAGTCGTTGCATAGGCTTAGAAGATGGCGTCGTTGCATAGACGCGATGCAGATGTTCGTCGTTGCATAGACGAAACATAGATGAAGCCGTTGCATAGGCTTAGAAGATATGGCGTCGTTGCATAGACGTCATGCATATGTTCGTCGTTGCATAGACAAAGCATGATGAAGCCGTTGCATAGGCTTAGAAGATGACATCGTTGCATAGACGCGATGCAGATGCTCATCGTTGCATAGACGAAACATGATGAAGTCGTTGCATAGGCTTACATGAAATGACGTCGTTGCATAGACGCGATGCATATGTTCGTCGTTACATGAACAAAACATAGATGAAGCTGTTGCATGGACTTACATGAAATGGCGTCGTTGCATAGACGCGATGCAGATGTTCGTCGTTGCATGACCGAAACATAGATGAAGCTGTTGCATGGGCTTACAATAAATGACGTCTTTGCATAGACGCGATGCAGATATTCGTCGTTGCATTGACGAAACATAGATGAAGCCGTTGCATAGGCTTACAATGAAATGATGTCGTTTTTATGGACGTACCTACTTTGTGACTCGCCTGGGTTGAGATAACGTCATTGCATAGACGTTGAACGTTTGTAACCCGCATGGGCTTATTGTTGTCCTCCCGTCTTTGCTGATATGAAAATCCTGCTTCAAAGAAAACTTGTGAGTTTTAGGAAAGGAGTGGTTGATTCACGTCGACTTTGTAGCTTTGGCTCTTGACGCTTGCATGCTCAGACTTAAGCAAAAGGTTAGTGCATAACTGTAAAGACAAAAATTATAACGCATGAATTTATAAGCAATGTAATTGTATGAGTAGAAATGTTATCCTGTTAAATGTGATGGCGATTGTATTGATGTGATGCTGCAAATGCTGAGATTTCGTCCTTGCATGGACGTGTTGAATATTGTGAATGTTTGTTGAATGTTGCGAGTGCTGATGCAGTCTTTGTGCGGATTTGCTGGATGCTGCGAATGTTTGCTGAATGCTCTGCGATTGCTGATGTAGTCTCTGCACGGACTTGCTGGATGCTGTGAATGCTTGCTGAATGCGGCGATTGCTGATGTAGTCTTTGAATGTATGCTGCGAATGCTTGCTGAATGTTAGTCTCTGCACGGACTTAACCCTGACGAAAATTGCTCATATCTCTTTTCAGAATAATCAAATGCATTCTGTCGCACGCGAGCCAATGAGAAGATTTCTAATGGTGTGACCGAAGCCGACTTAGGCCGCCTACATATCCTCATGAGGGAATCAGGTCATGACGTAGTTTGTGATGCAAAAAATGATTGTACAATTTTCAAAAAATGAGATCGAAGCCAATGTGGCTGCCTACGTATCCCGCTGAGGGAATCAGGTCAATACGTAGTTCGTGATGCAAAAAATGATAATTTTATATATGTATTTTTTGTTTTTTTTCCTGAAAAGTGGAAAGACAGTTGATACCAACAATTAGTATTGTGCTTAGGAATTCTGTTATTCACTTTTACTCTAACCGAGACTGACTTCTGGGTAATTCCTATAATTTCAAATGGTACCTCAGACACCTAAGTATCGACACACTTGCTTGCAGCCAAGATTTTGAACTACACGTAATCTCACGTTTCAAATGCCCTCACTGAAGAAAGTCACATTTCTCACATATATTCTAGTATTTTGAATTTTGGGACGTTTAGAGAAGTACGCTCACACTCAAAAGGATGTTCAATACATGCAATTGTGATACCATAGGCTTGATCATCATGTAAGTATCCACTAATGTGAGAACCCTCAGTATAAGATCATGTAGGGCTTGTCACGGGCTTGTAATGTAGGTTTTGGGGGAAGGGATGAATATCATTTGGGTAAAAGTGACTAATCCTTCCTTGAGCGTTGGACTACGTCCGTGCTTGATATTTGTGTGCTTTAATGCTGACCTGCTTTGTTTATCTCTCAGTTTTTCTGTACTGACTTCTTTTTTAATCTTTCGTTTGGAGCCCCCCTTTTCCAAAGTTTTCTCTCATTTTTATTCATCAATTTTTTATAATGTCGGGGCTTTTGATTTCTTCTTTTTGTGAAGTCGTCATTTGTGTTTCTTTTCCCTTTTGGGACTTTGACAATTTTGTCTTTGCAAACTTCGACGCAGAATTTTGTCAGTCACTTGCACATTTCTAAAGCGTTCAAGGAGGTCGGACAAAGAGATGGATAATGCGTATGCACTCAGAAAGGGTATAGGCTTAATATGTGGTTGTCAAAAGAATAGACTTTAGGCTCAAAAAGGGTGTACTACGGATGATGTTATTTGGTAGGCTGAAAAAGCTCAAACGGGTCAAAGAAAGCCTACGATCATTTCATACACCGAGTGTTACTCAGGATTTCGCCTCAACAAACATTCAGGCCAAGTTCTAGATCACAATGCAATACAATTGAACTTATTCTAAAACTCACCACACAATGCATATGAAACGCTGAGATTGGTTTCGTTCTTATCTTAAAAGCATGCAAGAATGTCATTACAAGTGTGAATGAGAGGTACTAAAAGAATCTATGGTTTACCACGAAGTCAACTCATATTGATTATTACTCGTTCTTTCCTATGAACACTCCTAACTGTGTTGGTATCAACCAAGTCAAACAATTATACTTAAAAAATGTTTTTGTATTTTTGGATAACATTTTTTTTTTGTATTTATGAACAAAATATTTTTTTTTAATATTTTTTTGAATAAAGGGTATCGAACTCGAGTAGGGCTGCCTACGTATCTCATCTTTGACGAGAATCAGATGTGCGTAGTTCGTTCAAATATGTTATAAAACGTATGATTTAAAAGAATTCATTCATGAAAGAAATGCAAAAGTAAAAGCTGTGCAAAACAAATGATTGTTCAATATAAGACTAATGCAAAGTAAAAGGAATGTAATGGAAAAATGAATGGTTGTGATAGAGTGAATGAAATGAATGAATGTGATAGAATGATTGAAATGCAATAATGAATGTCCGTGATTGGATAAATGCAATAAATGAGTGAACCAAATATGTCCCCTTTTTATTTTATGTGGTGGTGTCGAACCCAAGATGAGTTGCCTACGTATCATACCGTATGGTGAGAATCAAACACGCGTAATTCGGGATGTTTATGTTGTAAAATGCATGATAAAGAATTATGTAATCAACACTACACATATCAATTTAATTTGCAAATATGTATAAAGATCGAACATAAAGCCGGACCAAGGCCAAAAATCAGTCCAATAAAAGAATCAACCCAACAACATTAACCATTAAAATCAGCAGACACCAAACCAAGAACTCAATCTGGGTGTAAGGCCCAATTGTGGTCACATGCAGCAACACCCAAAATAGTAGCTCACACATAAGAACAGAGGAAGCTAAGAACATATAGAACAAAATAACTGAAACACCAAGGTCAACAATAATAGTTATTACCAACTGAATAAGAGCAGCAAGAGCACTCGAGAAATATTAATATAAGAAAATTGTGGCTTTAACGCTAACTATGAACATAAACATATAAAGGATTAGAAGACACCATGTTAGGACATCGCCGTCGTTGCTCACGGGATGGGCGGCGGCTGATGGGTGGTGTCGACTGAGGGTCTCACCAGAGCTACGTGATGTTTGGTTCGAAACAGTGAGGTCAACGGGTGAGGGTTGCCGACGATGGGGTTTGGCGACGGGCTTGGGGTAAGGGTGTTCGACTGTGTGGGTCACCAGAACAGTGTGGGGGAGTGGTCGATGGTGTTAATGGTGGGAGTCGCCGGAGCTCCGAGCTCCGACGATGGGTGTGACGGGAGAGGAGAGGTGTTGCTGGAGAGGGAGTTAGTGAGAGAGGGGTAGGGTAGATGTAGTAAGGGAGTGCGCGGCTGCTAGTGATGTTTATTTTATAGGGAATTTTAGGTTAGGGTTTGAGTTTTTTTTTGGGGGGGGGGGGGGGGGGGGGGAAACAAGATGCAAGTGTATTGGCCCTTATTTTTTGGGCCTCAGTTTGGGCCTCGATTTTGGCGGACTAGACTGATACGGATTGTATCTCGGCTTGGACTGATTTGACAAAAATGCAAAACGAGTGCTCTTTGGCGCGGTTCCCTGGATGGAGCAATAATGCTGATTTTGATGAATCGCCACCTAATTAGTTAAGTGAATTAAGACACTTGATTTATTGCAATAAAAATACTGCAATTAATATCCATTTATTGGTCTGCGAAATTGATGAGATTCTGGATCAGAGTTCTTTATTATACTAAAGGGAAGGGGTTAAGCATCCTTTAAGATCCGCTAACTTGCGGTTATCCGATCAAACCTAGGTTAATTATTTATTGCCTTTTTATTCTACATATTCTAAGCAGTTTTCATAATTTACAATTACAATAAAATGCAATACAAAATAATAAAGCTAAAATCGAAATAAACTCCGAGACATCTTTTAACCCTTTTTAGGCCTTCTGCACAAGATAATCTCCGGGTACCTGCATAAACACTTAGTAAAAGTGTGATAGAATAAATAAATTTTAAGTAATAGCAAGAATTAATAAGTAAAACCAAAAATAAATCCGTCCTTTGTACAGGGGAGGCCATGGAAATCAGACGGAGATTCCTTCATCAGCCAATATTGCTAGAAACAATAAAATAAATAAAACCTTCAGATCCGCGCCAAAACAGTAATAGTTTTAAACACAAAGGGCTCAGATATATAAAAAATAAAGTGGGACATCCTAAACAAGTCCGGCTGCGAAAATTCGCCCTGCTAGCGCATGTTGGTTATCCGGTGTAAGTGGAAGAAATCATCATTGCCCGAAGATCTTATTTATTTTATTTTCCGTCTTTGCAACTGTAGAGGCCTCAAAAATCGACAATTAACTTTTCATTGGCCAGTGTAGTATTTATTCAAATCAGTAAAATGTCAAAAGTGTAGCATCTGTTCTGAATCAGTAGATACAAAAATCAAAGATCAAAATAGTCCGAAATCAGTACAGACAACGAAACAGTAATAGTTCGACAGAATAACACCATTAATGCAAGAGATTTTGAAAGTCGTCGGAGCGACAAAAAAATCAGAAAAAAACAAGTCCAACAACACAACAGATCCTGAAGAGGAAAGACCAACTGAGGTCACGGGAGTTTCAAAACTCCGGCGAGATAAAGCAAAAATCAGCAAATCAGTCCCCAATAATCAGTACGCAATAGATCGAACATAAAGCCGGACCAAGGCAAAAAATCAGTCCAACAAAAGAATCAACCCAACAACATTAACCATTAAAATCAACAGACACCAAACCAAGAACTCAATCTGGGTGTAAGGCCCAATTGTGGTCACATGCAGCAACGCCCAGAATAATAGCTCACACATAAGAACAGAGGAAGCTAAGAACATATAGAACAAAATAAATGAAACACCAAGGTCAACAATAATAGCTGTTACCAACTGAATAAGAGCATCAAGAGCACTAGAGAAATATTAATATAAGAAAATTGTGGCTTTAACGCTAACTATGAACATAAACCTATAAAGGATTAGAAGACACCATGTTAGGACTTTCGCCGTTGTTGTCGTTGCTCATGGGATGGGCGGCGGCTGATGGGTGGTGTCGACTGAGGGTCTCACCGGAGCTGCGTGATATTTGGTTCGAAGCAGTGAGGTCGACGGGTGAGGGTTGCCGATGATGGGGTTTGGCGGCGGCAGGGTAAGGGTGTTCGTGTGGTCGCGAGAATAGTGTGGGGGAGTGGTCGATGATGTTAATGGTGGGAGTCGCCGGAGCTCCGAGCTCCGACGATGTGGCTGACGAGAGAGGAGAGGTGTTGCTGGAGAGGGAGTTAGGGAGAGAGGGGTAGGGTAGATGTAGTAGGAGAGTGTGCGACTGCTACTTATTTTTATTTTATAGGGAATTTTAGGTTAGGGTTTGAGTTTGGGGGGGGGGGGGGGACAAGATGAAAGTGTTTTGGCCTTTATTTTTTGGGCCTCAGTTTGGGCCTCGATTTTGGCGGACTAGACTGATCCGGATTGTGTCTCGGCTTGGACTGATTTGACAAAAATGCAAAACGAGTTAATTATTTAAAAGAAAAATTATTTAAAAAGATTCAAAATTATCAAAAATGAAAATGCCGATGCAATAATAATAAAATACAATATTTACGAAATGTTTAATGCCTAATTAAAAGTAAAAACAGGATGTCAATTAATTATTTGAAGAGATGCAAACATTAATAAAATAAAACGACGGTGTAATAATAATAGAAACATAATATTAACAAAGACACCATGCTTAATTTAAAATAAAAAGATGCAATGCCATTTTATGAAGAAATAAACATAGAATATTATGTAAAAAATGTAAAAAATGATGATTAAAATACGGAGTCCTAAAGTGTTTAAAATTGCAAGAAATGACTAAAAAATGGGTCAAAATTGGGTGTCAACACTGAGCATATCGACAACATTCTGTCCAATATTATAATTTCTGCCTAGATTCTAGATTTGTTCTTCATTGAAACAATTATAATGAGATGTTGTCTACGTCTATTTAGGTAAAATTTTCAGGCCGAAGTCATCTGCGACTTCAACTTTGTAATTCCTTTTGTATTATTTTATAATATTGTAAAATAATGAATTTATTCAATTGTATATAAACATATCTTAGTTTTGTATTGTGATAATTTGAGTGCTACAAATATTTCCAAAAATCCAGTTCAGCACTCACGTACAAAACATATTGATATTAGACATCATTTTAAAGAGATTTGGTTAAAAAACAGCTAGTTCAAATTGAACATGTTGATACTCTTCATCAACTAACGGATATTTTTACAAAAGCTTTGGACCATGAAAGATTTTCTAGTTTGAAAAAATCTCTTGGACTTTGTAATCTCTAAAAAGGCATGATTGGTGAATGTTGTCTGAAATGTCTCTAACTATGTAATATCATAATCTGATTATTGTTGTTGTATAGTGTATTAATTCTGGTCACACAAGCATGATCCTAAATAAGAATATGATTCGAATGTGATACCGTTCTCTGCGATGATATTAAATATCATAAAAAACGAGTATCAAAAGAAGACAAAACCTTTTACTAAATTTTGGCAACTGTGCATTATGGACAAAACACTTGAAATGATACCATTCCTATTCTATAGGAGTATCAAGTCACTACAAGAAAAATGACATACGGTGACAGTCAGAGTGTGACAGTTTTTGCAACTGTCCCATAGTGTGACAGTTTTTCCGTTGACTTCTCGGTCAACAGACACTTATGACATATGTGTGACAGTTATTTAAACCGTTATAAAGTTATGACAGTTATATGATGGGTATTTGCACCGTCATATGTTGTGTAACAGTTTTATAGAGATGATCATTTTATTTTGAGTTGACCCGATCCGACCCAACCCTTAAAAACCGTACCGGCCCATCTAAAATACACATTTTATTATACTAGGTCGAATTCATATGCCTCTTTTTCTCAAACCCACATCAAACCTATGAAAATCTGAGTTTATCTTCTTTACCTTTATCCCAACACCGATGGACTCCAGAAATCAACGGCAGAAGATGGCTTGAAGACGCTGGTGAAGCGTTTCTTGGACCTTCAGCCGTAACAGTAGAAGCACAAGCAGATGATGAAAAAGAAGGGAAAAGAGACGGCGTTGGAAGAGGATTTGAATTAGTAGCCCAAAATGAAAGGTCGAATTCTTAGCCCTAAATCTGAGTTTCTTCTTTTGTTCTCAGCCCTAAATCTGAGCCCTAAAATTCTCAAAGTGCACATGCAAATTGAAATCTGAGCCCTAAAATCGTTTCTGAGCTAAGAAAAATTACTGTGTGCACTAAAATCACTATCTAAATTTGTTCTGTGCACTAAAATCACTGTCAAAATCTGTGTTCATTTTGCTCTTTAACTTTGTTGTTATTTTTGCTCGATTTCTCTCATTGTGTGTTTCTCGATGGTTTATATTTTGTTGTTTGCCTTGATGTCTTTTTCTCTGTTTGAATCTCATTTGATCCTAACTTGGTGAAGGTTCTTGCACTTTGGATTTAGCGTATGCAGCTGCAGACCTTATTGTATCTAGAGCTGGAGCAATGACCTGTTCTGAGATCTTGGGGGAAACCTTATATTCTGGTAATAAATACATTTCTTCTCTTGTGTGTTTGCAACAAAAAGTTGCTTATACTGTCTGTTTTTGTTAGATGGGCTTACGAATCTTATAAACAAGAGACGTTTTTTGTCACTTTGATGACTCATATTTTTGAAAGATTGCCACCTTATTCCTAATATACAATGCCTACCTTGACTAACACAATTAAAGTAAGAAGTATAAGGTGCAGTGAAAAGTTGCACATCTTCCATTACATTTGAAATGTTTCAAAGTTGGTCCTTTGAACTTTGCAAAATATGAGCTCCGAAGGAAATGTCTTTTCTGTAGAGAAAGCTCTGAAGGAAATATTACTATATTGGGAAAGTGAATATTTTTTTCCTGTAGTAATGACTTGCAACTTTGACTCAGTTGCTCCATAATTCCTAATTATTAGCTCTTTCACTTTTGATTTCAAGATGAAATATGCAGAGTCGTTGCTGATAATGGCGGTATAGATGCAATTCTTCAATGTATAGATGATAGTGGTGAACAGGGTGAAAAAGTTGTAGCCATAACTTGCTGCTCCTTGTTATCTAAGGTGCAAAGTTGATATACAACTTAAACTTAGTTTTTCCTGTTTCTTCTTTCCCGTATTTGATTGTTATACTGGGGTGTGTAGTTAGCCAGTCTTCGCTGATCATATTTTTATTTTTGATCTATGAGGACTGTTGTCTGATCTTATAAATAGTGTCTTGATATTTCATGATCCTTTATCATATGATAACCCAATTCTCTAGTTGTGCTTGTGGAATAACTTCATCTTTCTTTTGGTCCCCATGAATTGACTATGCTATTTATATCCTTCATAAAATTAAATTTTAACATATTGTAGTAAGCAGTTGGCAAGAAGTGACATAAACAAGAGTGCTATTTTAGATAAGGATGGCATAGGCAAGAAAGAAGGTACTTAGGTAAGTGCTTGTTAGTATATCTTCAACATAATGTTGGTGGGTATTTGCCTGATGCTAAGTCCCTAGTGCTGTACTCTTCTTGTATTATTTTGGATGGATGTGCGACGTCATAACCTCTGTCGGTACATTGAAGCTCCTATTTTGGTCTGTTGGAAAATTTTGGAGGAACCTTCTATGACTTCATTCTTCGACTAAAGCGAGTATTTTCACCGACTTTCTTATATGTGTTCTTTTGACCTTGTTACTTTGTGTGTGGACAATGTTGATCTTGGAACAACATGTGGGAAGTTCCATCGTATGTCATCCCTCAGCATCTTGACCCAGGTAAAGTGTATTTGAGATTATTAATCCCCATTAAACAATCTAGAAAACATTTTACCCGGGTTGCACGAAACCATTTTACTGATGTTGAGAGGATCTGTACTATCTTTTTGTTCTTGTATTTCAGAGTTGTACCAAGATTAAATCAAATATCCTGCTTGCTGGTAAAGAAACACTAGCTCGCTTTGTCAAACATATAGGTAGTCCATTTGTTTTGAAGTGATTGGAAATGCTCTTCTGCCTATCTATTGTTTTTAAATGAAATAATTTTGCTGCAGTCAGTATCTTTATATTGCTCACAAAAGGATATATCACTTGTATGGCCACTAGACATGCAAGTGTTGCAAGTGGATTTTGAGAGTAATTTTTGGGAATCATTCAAAAGTATAATTGAAAAATTCTTAAATTGGACACAGAATCACAGTTGCTGAAAACTAATTGCAGCAAACAGTTATTTGGATGTCATGGTATACCAAACCATGTATTAATCTGTTGACTGGAAATGTGTCCTAGTTTGCCAATCTTTCTTCATAGGCTTGTATGTTTCCTGTACTTATATCATCTGAGTTGTCCAATATATTTTCCATTGGCAGGATATTATGCTTGACGAATAAGGTTACTCCAAGGTTCTTTCAGAATAAAGTACCTTTAAGCTCTTCTAAATTCTTCATCCTAAATGTTTTAAACTCTTTCCCGGGACTTGTCCTCCAGTGGATTGAGTGGGGAGATTCCATCTACTGTATCAAATTTAACTGCTTTACATTACTTGTAATTTTCCCTGAGTCTGAATTATTTAAAATCTATTAAGATTGACCAAAGAGAGGATCATAGTTAAAATGATTTTGATAATCTCAGGGATCTACCAGACAATGATTTGACTGGTCCAGTGCCCAGCTTTCTTGCAGGATTTACATCCTTGAGGTTCCTGTAAGTATTGTATATCCTTCTTCCTCTTGGTTTCATGATCATTTTCCAATTAAAATTAATCAAATGAATAAAGTATCTTTGCCATATTTATGGCATAAACTTAACTGGGAACAAGTTCCGGAGTTCAATTCCAGTCTCACTTGCTGAAAAAGCAAATAATGGAGCCTTGTTGCTCAGGTATGCTGATAAATTTACCAATGTTTGTGTCTTATGTGTTTATTTAGTTAGTTGGCAATACTATGTGTGTTCATTATTGCAATTGTTAGTATGATTAAGGTACGTATTCCAATTGATCTATTTCTATCTAGAAACTCTAATAAATCTTCTCTATTATTCTCCTGCTAGAAGAAGGGTGGCTTTTATTGCTGCACAACAACAGCTTGATTGTGTATTATTCAAGGTTGGTTTTATCTAATTAATCATGTTGAAATTTGTTTTTTTAAAAAAAAATTATTCCTAATTTATTTTTTGGTTCTTTACTTCTTGGGGTTATGTAGAGATGGCTCCAGCTGATGATATCAGATTATGCCACAAGCAAAGATAGTCCCTACAAAAGATTTGGCGGAATTGGCAATCAGGGAGTTCAAGAAGACATTGTATTTGCGGCCTTCTTGTTGGTCTTGGCCGAGACGATGCATTTCTTTTGTTTTGGGACATTTTGTTTTGTAAAACAATTCATAAATGTTTCAATATTGTGTATTAAAATGATTTGATTAATTAGTTACATTTTAGTTACAATATGTTATTTTCTCTCTAATTTAACTATTATTGAATTTTTTTAAAATAATTAATTAAAATTAAAATTTATTAAATTAATTAAAATTAAAATGTATTTAAAAATTTACCGCCAAAAAATATATTAAATTAATAAAATTTATATATTTACCGTCAAAATTTGTAAATTCCCGAAAAAAATGGCAAATTTTTGACTGTTTATGCCCATCACACTATGTGACGATTATTTAAACTGTCACCGTAGGGAGGACCTACGGTGACACCGACTACAATGACACTTAGAATAACTGTCATGCACCCCCTACGGTGACAGTTTCTAACTGTCATCGTAGGTCATTTTTCTTGTAGTGAATGATTAAACTGAAATTATGAGGATACTAAATAAGTATTCTTAGTTTTGACACAAAAATAAATTTTGTATGTGTTTTATGATTAGATCAAGGACAATGGAAAAATGTTACATTGGTCCGGTGGTTAAACTCTTAAAAATACATATAAAATGTGTCTTGATTTGTTGCCAAAACGAAAAGTTCTTGCAGGGTCATAATACTTGTGTTGTTTAAAATATTGCCAACATTACTGTTGACATTCTCAGATAATGATATTTGTTGATTGTTGGGATGTTGTTCTTAACTGACTGTCGAAAAATCAGTGATGTCTTTCATATATTTTTTTTAAAATTGGAATTCAAACCGTTAAATGATTAGATCAAATTCCAAATTTTGATGTCTATCTTTTATTCCATAATTTTAGGTGCAAGCATTTGAATACAATTCAAACACCTAAAATCAAGATTTTTTTTTTTGTCAAGAGTATAAAATCTTCTTCATTGGTTCTTCCATTTAGCTTTTGTCTTTTTCATAAAAAAAAAAAAGAAAGAAAAGATCACATCACTCTCGGTTAAATCAACCAAAACTGATGGATTTATCACATCATTCTTCATCCCAAAACCCCAAAAACCCTAAACATTCAATACATTCTTCTCCAATCTCACCCATGGATACATCATCAATGTCAATCCCAATGTCCAGCAACACCACTGCCAACACACCAATAAACACTAGTCCCCCATTGCGCTCGACAATCGTCCTTAACTCAGCATAAGAACCCTTAGAGATTAGCTATCATGGGGATGACAATAACCCCATCGATGTAGATTCTACTCCAGATGTCTCCACACTAGGCACGAGGACAAGTTCTTCCTCCTTCCCTAACCGAAGGTCAAGTAGGATGTTTGATAGAACTGTCCAAAAGGAACCTGTCACCAAGAAATCCAGGTTTGAGACCAAGGTTCCTGCCTACTCGAGTAGTGATTCAGAGGACATGGATTATGAGATGTCTTCTGAAGAACCCAAGGAGAACCTGAAGAATTTGCTGCTCCTAAAGAATCTGCTGATGTGCCACTGGAAATTATTGCTTCTAAGCATCAAGATGTGCCAATAGAAAGGGAGATTCCCGATGAAACATCATTAAAAAAATTCCTCCCGAAAGGAGTTTCCAGATTTACAAGATCAAGTGCTGTCCCAGATGTTGCCCATATGTCACAACATCTCAGAAAATATTTCAGCCAACTTCAGAAGAGGCACATTCTCCTACTTCCTCCAACAATTCAGAATCCAACATCCCAAACCTGTCTGATACAGACAGTGAGGTAAATGCATTTTATGACAAATTATATTCCCAAGAAAGGTTTGATAGATGGAATTGGTATAAGAATAGAATTGTTAGGGCAGAAAAGGTAATAGACTTAGCCTATTGTTCTGAATATGGGTTGATTGAGTTTTTAGAAGATTGTAAGCTTCTGAAGTCTGTAACTGATAAAGGACCTTACATTGATGAAGTAATTAGGTTGTTTTGCACAAACTTAAATTATGGGATAGACAATGCTTCCTCAATTTTTTTTGGGAAGGTATACATCTATAACAAAATTTATAAGTTTACCTCTCTAATTATCAATCAATGTTTGGGGACTGAGTTTGAAGTTGAAAGCAGTACTACTGAGATAATGACTGAAAACAGGGACGAGATAATAGAATACCTCACAGGAGGAATAGTGAAGAAATGGACTTCTTGTTGCCCTGCCTCAAAACTTGCTGCATTATTTTCTACCCTACATAAGATTGCAATTCACAATTGGCTCCCATCACTAAATGAGTCAATAGTAACAACTGATCAAGCCTCATTGCTAAATAGGAAAAAGATTAAAAGTGGACTTAGGGAAAATGATATTATATCAAGTAGCTAATCTGGCTGAAAAAGATTCAAACCTGACCCTACCCTATCCCTCACTGATCTATCAAATTCTAATTACTCAAGGCTTTGAGCCTCAAGGTGATGATATTTTAGGGGAAAAAACAGAGGTGTATGCAGTGAATAAAACAATCTTAAAAAGCAAAGAAAAAGTTATTGATCTTTCTTGGAAAAGAAAGCTAACATTGAGAATGTTGCCAAGAATGTTTCTAATATTCAGGGCAACACTGATTCAAGATAGTCAGTACTGTCTACCAACTGCTTGTGAAACAAATTACAAAAATCAACTCACAAATTGCTGAGATTGACACTGCTAGGGATGCTTTAGTAAGAGCCAGAGACCAGTTCCTATTGTTGCTTTCTTCCCAAAAAAGGGGAGATGATGTTGCTGGTGGTGGTGGTGAAGAGGTTGTTGTTGCTCGTGAAGCTGAGGGAGATAGAGAAAATACGGATGCAGGGGGAGCTGAGGAAGAAGGATAAATGCTGCTGTTGATGCAAAGCTCAAGTCACGAAAAAGTAGAAAGCGACTGGAAGCTACAATAGATGCATGACATGCAATGGAGATTTGCTGTTGTCGAAATGTGAAATGCTGGTTACAGTTTGACATTGGGATGTAATGATCTGACATTTTTTGTTGTTGTTTTGGATGATGTAATTAAATGACTATGTTTTAGTATTTCTAATCCTATATGAATGACATACATATGTGTTGCTTGTATATGTAGTATTTATATGCCATCACAGGTTAAGGGGGAACATTATTGTAATCATAGATGTTGGGACAATATCTATGACATTGCCGTAAGTCAATTTCACAAAATAGATTAGTTTTGTGAAGTAAGACAAAAAGGGGGAGAATGTTAATGTTGAGTTTGATGTTGTGACATTTTACCTAGCATATCATTTTTAGTACTAAGTTAAAATCAGAAATATTGAAGCCAATGTGACGACATTCGGACCAACATTCTGTGAAATAGTTTTGCCTTACTTCACGAAACTTAAGCAAATCTTGTGGGATTTTTACCACGATGGTAAAAGTGACTTGGCAAAGAGTTTTAGAGCAGATAAAAAATGAAGGAAGACCAAGTCAAAGCCGTTGCTAATCTTGGGGAACAAGTCCAAGAAGTTAGAAGATCTTGCTCCATAATCTTCTCCAATTAACCTTATCGGCTGCCCACCTTTCCCTCAACCTATACAATGATTCAATGATCTTTTCAAGGAAGACCATCTACTATAAATAGAGAGGTTGCATAAGTGAATCGATATCCAGAAAAAGTTAGAAAAAATATCAAGAGAGCTCTCCGATATATTCATCAGAAAACTGGATCACAAGTATTGCCTAAGCGTGTCGACAACATTCTGTCCAATATTATAATTGCTTCCCAGATTCTAGATTTGTTCTTCATTGAAACAATTATAATGAGATGTTGTCTATGTCTATTCAGGTAGATTTTTCAGGCAGAAGTCATATACGACTTCAACTTTGTAATTCCTTTTGTATTATTTTGTAATACTGTAAAAGAATGAATTTATTCAATTGTATATAAATATATACAATACTTTCGGTCATTGACCATCATAGGTTATATTATCAATATAACCTATGTAAATATTAAACCTTTGTGTTCTTTATTTTTCAGCTGCATTTACTCTTTAAGTTTTTTGTTTTATTAAAGTGTTGTCACTTGTGTCAGACAACATTATCACTGACATTTGCAAACTGTATTAACATTCGATTTAGGTTTACTTTCAGTTTGTTTTTATTGTTCCATAGTATACTCTCTGGATCCAACATATATTATTTCTATGTCTTTATTTGAGTATGAAGAAAATAAAGATTTAGTAACTCCAAGTCAATCCTCTTGTTCTTCAATTGAAAATTATCATGTGTTTAAACTAACAAATATGCAAGATGGTATTTTATTATTTATAGATGCAGGATTACATATGAATGATCGGAGGGAAAATATTGGTTTTGAGACTTAAGATAATCTTGGAAAACTGCTTCATGCCTATGGATCCCCTATCCAATATGTTGGGAAGACCATGACTACTCAAGCAGATTGTGAAGATTTTGTCTGATGCTAAACATGTTGTTGATATGATCCAGAAAGGAGTGACTATTTCGTGGGAGATATAAGTAATGTGTGAAGATATCTGGAAGCTATCAAGCTTATTTGATCATATCGAAATTATATATGTTCCTAGATGTTGGAACAAATTAGCTCATAATTTAGCTAGAAGTAATGGAGATCTCTTGAGAAAGTTTTTTCCAAGCTGGATTGTACGAGATGCTAAGGGTACTTTTGAACTGTGTAATCTGTTGAGGTACTAACACATAGTGGTTAATTCGTAAAAAAACAAAGTCACCTGTTAAACCATATGGACCAAAAACAACAAATTTCTATAGTTGGAGGATCATTTTTTTCAAAAAAAAAAAGGAAAACGCAAAGGCTCTTTTGTTACACCTCGTAGTTTAAGGCGATAATTAGAGAACGTAATTAAGAGAATAAGATTCGAATATTGGATATAAATTATGTTTATTTATGCTAATCCGAAAACTAGTATACAAAGGATGTAATTCCGAAATAATTTTTGAATACTAAGAGTGTGACAATGAAAATTTATAATGATAGTTGTATATTTCCCAATGGAGTTATGGATTAGTGTTGTATTATAAATTCTTGACATTGATAATATAAGGCCATTCAAAATTTTCAGATTTTTAACTAAGTGTGAGATTAAAATTTAAGTGGACAATTATGGGGACTTGGACCAAGCATGCAAATAAATTTTCAGCACTTATATACATATAACCTTTTATCTTTTTACTCTTAACTCAAAAACCCTTTCACTCTCATCCTATCTCCCTTTCAGCCGAACCCTCCACCATTTCCATAGCAAATTGAAGATTAACTCCACTCGTTCTTCCTAGATTAAATTCCTCATTTAAACTCTAAGCCATGACAACTCCAAAACAGTGAGCATCACAGGTTGTTGGACCAATTTTTAGCCCTGAAATTGTGGTTTGAAACATGAACATTTTGAAAGAGAAACGTGTAAGAATGATGGATTGAACTTTTGGAATACATGCATGTCATTTTGGGTTGAAGAAATGGTGAAAAATGGACGGGGCAGTGACCGATTTTTAGGGACTGTTTTGGGCAACAATTAAGGTATGATTTCTTCTTATTAATTGAGTATTGGAGTTACATGATATTGTAGTTTAAGAAATGAACCTGTGTTATCAGATGAACTTAGATTAAGAGGAAAAGGAAGTAAGAATGCATGTGATTGTTGTTGAAGTTGAGCCAGCCGAATGGGTGGTGGAATCGGGGCTTTTGTATACATTGACTTTGATTGTTGTTGTTGTTATTATTATCACTAATTGCATGTTGAAATTGAAGGAAATCTTGATATTTAAAGTTGTATTTGGTTATATGAAAGTATTGAAATATGAAATTGGATTTTAAGGAGTTATGAGAAGAGTTAGGGAATTATGGTTGTGGCCGAGAACTTCATTAAATTGTTGGACATTGTTGTGATGTATTAGGGGCTGTTTTTGGTTAAGTTATAATGCTGGAAATATAAGTTATGAACATGTATACGTTGTAGTAATTACTAAGACATGTCTTAAAGAAATTAAAGTGTAGAAAGGTGTTACTTTGTATTCTCGTTATTGTTGGTATATGGACTATTTTAGGGGCTGATTTGATATGGATTAAGAGGATGGATTAACATGAGAAATATGTGTATAAATCACCTTGGTTGTTGTAGTTGTTGTCTTCCATGAACGTAAAGAGAAAGTATGTATTATGATGGAGTATATGAAGTATTTGAGATTGTTTTGATTATATCTTTAAGTTGCATCTTGTTATTGATATTGTTGGCTTTGTTTGTAAGTTGTGGATGTGCATATAAATAGGGGAAGTGCTACTAAAATTTTTATAGAAAAGAGAGTCATCATTTGACATAACTTATACTAAGAATCATAGAGTTGACGAACGAATTACTATTATTATAGGTCGAGGTGCTAATCTAGACGAATATCAATTATAGAGTTCGTTAGTTCGACAATAATGTATGTGAAACTATCATTTCTTCTTTTGGCATGATTTATATAAAATGAGTGTACGACGGACGCACATAATTCTATTGAATCCTAATTCTCAATGATACATGATATGATAGTGCCTTAATTTTTAAAGTAATAGTTATTCTTTTTATTCCATTGAGAGTCATATGATGATTTAATTTGTATAAAGTTACTCATGATATTCTATTCGTGCTGATACGATTATATGATTTTACCGCGTCCCAGAATGGGCCGGAAAAGTTTCGTGCGTAATCCCTTATATGTTCACCGCGTCCTTCACTAGAGGGCCGGACAGTGTATATATGATATGTGGACAAGCATCCACGGATATGACTATGTGTTCAGCGCGTCCTTCACTAGAGGACTGGACAGTGTATATATGACTTATTATACGAATATGTCTTGACTCTCATCTCATAAGGCACAGGTGCATTGATAACTTGATTATTATACTTGTCTCATGTTATGTTCTGGCCAGTTATAATCTTCTTTACAGTACTTCATGTTTTACATACTCAGTACATTATTTCGCATCGACTTTTCCCTGGCCGCTTTCATGCCCGCAGGTACAAGTACTCAGTTTGGTGATCCTCCAGTCTAGGATTTCCTGTTCAGTTGTTTGGAGAGCTCCATTGATCCGGAGCTTAGTCGTTTTGGTACAGAGCCTTATTTTGACTTATGCATATTTAGGGGCACGACGGGGCCCTGTCCCGTCATATTTTATTATCGTATTCTTAGAGGTCTGTAGACAGTTGTGGGTGGTAAATGTGTTTTTGTATATGTGTACGGTTGTTAGACGTTTTGGATATCTATATGTACAGAAGCGACCTCGTCGTCTTGCCTATTTTGTTATATGAATTAGCTGTCACTCCTCGGGAGATAAGTTTATTATCGATGTTTACATTATCCTTGGTATCCGTGTGATTATATGTGACAAGTGGATATAAGGGTGCCCCGGTAGGGCACCGGGTCGCGGCCCGTCGGGTCGGGTCGTGACATCTTTCTCTTGCAAGAAAACAACACAATAATTATATTTGCCAAACCCCCCCCCCCCCTCCCCCCCAATTTCAATTTTTAGAGTTGTTCCCTTAACTGCAACTGTGGACCCTTATGCAATTACAACTCTAAGGTCTCCATAAAAGTGTATAAATATATCCATACCCATAATTAGAATATATCCCATATGAAAACAATGAATTTAGCAAGTTGGGTCCTTATGATGGTAGCCAATTTGGAACATTCTTCAGCACAATGACAAAAGAGAAGCCTATAAATCCTTTTTTTTTATAAGTAAATAGAAGCCTAGAAATTAAAAGAGGCTGGCACCCAAGGGCACAATCCAGCAGTCAGGAGTGGGTGAGAATCATGGGAGACTAGGATTCAAATTCCAACAGAAACAACAAATGTTAGGTGATTTCTTTCCCTTTTGCTTAAGCATTTGTGGACAGAGTTATTCGATATATGTGCTAGTGAGAAGTAGCAGGTACACCCAATGAGATAGTCGAGGTGTGCGTGATTTGGTCAGACACCAATATTTATTAAAAAAAAAGAAATCTAAAAAGGGTTATATTAATAGTATTCATAGCCCAAGGCAGGCCAAGCAAGTAAAGCTAATGATTGAGCTGACTTTGGAGCATTAATTCTCCATTTTTTGCCTCATGAATTCAGCCATTATTTGGCTGAATTATAACCTCAAATTAAAGGTCATTACATGACATTGAAGGACATTTACTTGACTATTTGGGAAGACATCTTGATCACACTATAAATTGATTCCATTGGCACAATTGATGAACACACCTAACTTCAGAATTCTCTAAGTTATTCTTCTTCTCTAGCATACTTCCACACACTCAAAGTTCTTTTTTTCTAGTAAACACTTGAGTTATCCTTTGCTCAATTGTTTGTTGTTGTTTTATCTGGGAGAAAAATTGCCAAAAGCCGTTAAGAGATTTATACGGGGCAATATAGTATTAAGGAAAGATTGAACATCAATTGACTCAGCAAACCATTTCCCTGTTCTTAGTTCCAGATTTGCTATCAAAATTGTTGTTGCTTACTTTCCTATTTCCTTGTAACCACATTGTAATACTCACAGTCTTAAGACTATATTTGTTGTTAGCAATAACATTATGACTGAAACTACTCAATTCAACGTTGAATCATCCGCCGCTGCTCAAGGAAACCCCAATGCCTCCAACACCGCGGCTTCTCAAGTCATTCCAAATTCCTTTGCCAATACTAATGGGAACGCCACCGTTCCACCACCTGCTGGGTTTCACCATGAACGCCAAGAAAAGTTCACGGGCTCTAAGTTCAAAAGGTGGCATCAGAAGATGCTGTTCTTCCTAACTGTGATGGGCATGTCTCGGTTCCTAACCGAAGATCCTCCAAAGGTTGGAGATGAAGTAGACCCTCAACCTAATGAAACGGCGGGAGGGGGCTAAGATATCCATGTTATTGATGGCATGAAGATGACTCTAGATGCTTAGAGTCATAGTGAGTTCCTTTGTCGGAACTATATCATGAATTGTCTATCCGATCCTCTTTACACAGTATACTGTACCATTGGCACTGCCAAAGAGTTGTGGGATAAACTTCAGAAGAAATACAACGCACAAGATGCGGGATCTAAGAAGTTCATCATTGGGAAATTTCTCAAATTTCAAATGGTGGACAACAAAACTGTGTCATAACAAGTCCAGGAATTCAAATGAATCTACATCCCCTGGATTTGGATGGGTTGAAATCGAACGAGCAATTTTTGGTTGCCTCGTTGATTGAGAAGTTACCTCCCTCGTGGAATGAGTTTACGAGTTACCTAAAACTCAAAACGAAAAAGATGACTCTAGAGAAACTTATTATCAAACTCCAGATTCAGGAAGATAATAAGAAGGCCATGCCAAAGGGGAAATGACCCGCTGAGGCTAAGGCAAACCTGGCGGAAGTCAAAGGGAATTCAAGCAAGAAACGAAAATTCCAGAAAGATAGTAAGGGTCCAACAACTGAAAAGTTTAAAGGGACTTGCCATCACTGCGGTAAACTTGGTCACATGGTCAAGGATTGCCGCAAACCCAAGAATGAGAATAAGGCCAAAGGAAATGCTAAGTCTAACATCGTCGAAGACAAGATCATAGACGATATGATTGAGAAGTTCTCAGCGGTGTTACTTGAAGCCAACCTCATTGAGAATCCAATGTAGTGGTGGATGGACACGGGTGCTAACACATCTGTTCTAACAAAAATGCCTTATCCACATATACACCAGTCACATATAAGAAGTTATTCATTGGAAACAATGCTTCTTCAGAGGTGCTGGGGGTAGAAAAGGTAATTCTGAGATGACTTCTAGTAAAGAGCTTACTCTGAAGGAGGTGATGCATGTCTTGGAAAATCGAAGAAATTTAATTTCTGGACCACTGTTGGTGAATGCTGGTTTTAGGCTAGTATTTGAGGCTAATAAGTTTGTAATCACTAAGAACGGAACATTTGTAGGAAGGGGCTTCATCTGTGAAGACGTCTTTAAAGTTAATGCTTCATCTGTAACCACTGCTTCTATTATCAATAAAATTGAGCCTTCTACTTATTTGCTTGGGTCTTCTATTTATGGCATCATAGATTAGGAAATGTAAACTATCAATCTATCCAAATATTGGTAAAGTTGGAGTTGTTGCCGTCTATCGACGTAAACCCTCAACGTATGTGTGAGGTGTGCATTGAGGCAAAACTTCCTAAGAGTCCCTTTAGATCCGTCGAAAGGGAAACCGCTCCTCTAGAACTCATGCATACTGATATATGTGACTTAAAGTTCGTACCAACTAGAGGGAGGAACAAGTACTTTGTGACTTTCATAGATGATAGCACAAGGTATTGTTACCTTTACTTACTAAAAAGTAAAGATGAATCATTTGAAACATTCAAACGCTACAAAGTAGAAGTTGAGAATCAACTAAGCGGACGGATTAAATCAATTTGTAGCGATAGAGGGGGAGAATATGTACCGCCCTTTGAAGAATATTGTACTCAATGGGGGTATAGTTCATCAAACGATGGCTCCTTAATCACCACAATCAAACGGTATTACTGAACGTAAGAACCGTACATTGAAAGAAATGATGAACACACTACTCATCTTTTCAGGCCTTCCCCAAACCATGTGGGGAAAAGCTATCCTTACAGCTAGTAAGATTCTTAACAGAGTCCCACACAAGGGTAAGGAAAAAACTCCATATGAATTATGGAAAGAAAAGAAACCCGCCTACAAATACTTGAAAGTGTAGGGTTGTCTGGCCAATGTAGTAGTACCTAAGTCAAAGCAGGTCATGATTGGGCCTACGACTGTAGATTGCATATTCATCGGATATGCAAATAACAGTAGTGCTTATCGCTTCTTAGTGCATAAGTCTGATGTACCAGACATTCATGTGGGTACAATCATGGAATCAAGAAATGCCAGTTTCTTTAAAGACTCGTTTCCTGGAAAGGAAAGAGACATAACCTCTTGCACGCGAAGTTATGAACAAACTTCACAGGATTCATGAGTCATTGATTGCCCAGATCTAAGCGGTTCAGATCTATCGAACTCTGAAGTGGCTGATTATCTGGAATCCAGTATTCTAGATTCTCAGGACTTGGAGGGTCCAGAGATGGAACCAAGACGAAGCAAAAGGGCCATGCAAGATAAGTCCTTCGGTCCAGACTTTGTAGCTTATATGGTTCATGACGAACCCCAGACAATTGATGAAGCATTGTCAACTTCAGAAGCACCGCTCTGGAAATAAGCTATAGAGAGTGAGATAGACTCCATC
The DNA here is from genome assembly GCA_029844215.1 of Przewalskia tangutica. Lineage (NCBI taxonomy): Eukaryota > Viridiplantae > Streptophyta > Magnoliopsida > Solanales > Solanaceae > Przewalskia > Przewalskia tangutica. The sequence goes on along the minus strand of CM056735.1, from coordinate 83,898,963 downwards.
TTACACAACCATACCTGGGAGTTGGTTGATCTTCCTCTAGGAAACAAACCGTTGGGGTGTAAATGGATACTCAAACAGAAGATGAAAGCAGATGAATCTATAGACAAGTACAAGGACAGGTTGATAGTCAAGGGCTATATCGACAAAAAAAGGGTCTTGATTAATTTGACACCTATTCTCCGGTGTTTAGGATGACATCCATACGTATGTTCATAGCTATCGCCGCCTTGCGGGATCTTGAAATACACCAAATGGATGTCAAGACAGCCTTCCTAAATGATGATTTGGAAGAAGAAATCTATATGGACCAATCCGAGGGGGTATGTGGTTCCAGGACAAGAGAAGAAAGTATGTCGGCTTGTCAAATCTCTGTATGAGTTGAAACAGGCCCCAAAGCAATGGCACGAGAAATTTGATAATACTCTATTATCAAAAGGATTCGCCATTAATGAGTGTGACAAATTTGTCTACACGAAAGGAAATGCCTACTCGTTCGTCATGATCTACTTTTACGTAGACAACATGTTGATCACAGGGAGCAGTCCTAGGATGATCCTAGACACTAAGAACATATTGAAATAATGTTTTGACATGAAGGATATGGGTATCACATATATCATCTTGGGGATTAAGATCTCTAAGTCATCTGACGAACTGGTCTTATCTCAATCTCACTACATCGAGAATGTGCTGAAGAAATTTGAGGTGTTCGATAGTTCGCCAATAACGACACCACTGGATGCAAATTAAAATATTGATAAACATCATAGTGTGCCCGTACGTCAGGAGTGGTATGCGAAGGTGATTAGTAGTTTATCACAAACTGCACTCGACCTGATATCGCTTATGTGGTCAACAAGTTGGCCAGGTTCACCCATAATCCGAGCGATGATCACTGGAAAGCGTTAAATCAGATACTACAATACCTGAAATACACGCTAGCTTATAGGTTGCATTATTCGAGATTCCAGTTGTACTAGAGGGGTACAGTAATACAAACTGGATATCTGATATAAGATCGTTAGACAGCTGATCACCACGAGTATCATTTCCATTGATTACATAAAATCAAAAGAAAGCATAGCAGATCACTTGACGAAGGGTATACCCAGAGATCAGATGTTCTACCTGTCTAGAGTAATTGGCCTAAAACCCAATCAATAAGGACTGATATGATGGACACCCAACCTTACGGACTGGAGATCCCAGGAATGAGGTTCAATGGGAAAACTAAATCATAGAAGTTCAGTTGAGCGCTTCGGTGGAAGCAAGATCACTTTAGATAATGATTTCTTTATAGAAACATGGATCCAAGGCCATTCCCGTGATAAAAATTAAGTGCCATCTGTAGAGTGGGTTAAGGTTAAGTTTCCAAAACTTTTAATGATCCTCAACAATTGAGGTTAGGTTTGGGGAAATTTTTAATGATTTCTAACACTAGTGGAGTGGGGTATAACAGGATACCTTGTAGGAGACCACCCATTTAAGTGTGAGGACTGGTCGACCTCAAATTGTATGCACTTAAGAATCCAAGACGTGTCCATGGACACAACAAGCAAAACCTTAAAGAAGGATATAGTAAGGAAAGGTGTTGTAGTGGTATCATTGTCTTGTCTTACACTAAACACCGACGGTTCAAGACATCACGTTCACCACACAGTAAGTAAGTCTGATGGTATTCTACTAAGAAAGGTTCAAAGCTATGGCTACCTCTTCAGATGCAACATCGATCCGACGGAAGATTGCTAAAAAGACACCATGTGCGCGTGACAAAATCTCTTCCAAGAGGGGATTGTTGGAAATTTATTAACGTGAAAAAAAGTTAATCCTATTATTTATGACTCGAACAATTGGGGTCCCGCATGTTGGAAACGTCGTTTTCACACATGTGCACACGTTGTACCAAGATCGTAAATTTCCTTAGTGAAAGAGATATTGGTACGTTAACAAAACGTTTGAAACATGAAATGATAGACAGTTATTGTCCAAATAACAAGTGGTTTTACGTTGATAAATGAAGAAAGAAGTATACAATGTGTAAAAGATGGAATGAGTCAGAAATTGCCGCGGAGTCGTGAAGGGCCGCGGCGTGACCCAGTCTGAGCCGCGGCAACTCGGCTCCAGTGAGTTACTGGATGAGAAGCGCCGCGGTACCCTCTCGAAGGGTCGCGGCACCATGGAACCAGTGTGACTGTTGGGGACGAAAATTAACTGACTCTTGGGCTGACTTTAGAGCATTAATTCTCTATTATTTGTCTCATGAATTTAGCCATTATTTGGCTGAATTGTAACCTCAAATTAAAGGTCATTACATGGCATTGAAGGCCATTTACTTGGCTATTTGGGAAGACATCTTGATCACACTATAAATTGATGTCATTAGCACAATTGATGAACACACTTAACTTCAGAATTCTCTAAGTTATTCTTCTTCTCTAGCATACTTCCACACACTCAAAGTTTTTCTTTTTTAGTAAACACTTGAGTTATCCTTTGCTCAATTATTTGTTGCTGTTTTATCTTGGGAGACAAGTTGCCAAAAGACGTTTAAGGGATTTATACGGGGCAATATAGTCTTAAGGAAAGATTGAACATCAATCGACTCAGCAAACCATTTCCTTGTTCTTAGTTCCAGATTTGTTATCAAAATTGTTGTTGCTTACTTTCCTACTTTCTTGTAACCGCATTGTAATACTCACATTTACCTTCTCCACGAATCTCTGTCAGGCCGGGGGATGGGGGCCCTGTAGGTGAGGTATTTCACCTTTTTCCCCCAAGTAATGACGAGATGAGACTTGACTTTTTTATATTTGCAGGCAATGTCAGATGCTGCACACCCTGCTTACATCTTGGAGACCAGGAAAACTGATCCAGGATTACGTTTGGTGGATAAATGGGCGGTAAAGATCTACTGACCAAAAATCATCCAGTTTTTCAGACGCTATCACATGTATAGTTTATTTTGTCTTTCTACCTGGCTTTTATTCAAGGTATTGATCGGTGGGGGAAAATCACCGAATGGGCTTATTTGATATGGTAATGATTATAGCTGGAAAACGAGGTGGGTGGGCCGGCCTGGGTCCGACGGCCGGGGTAGTGGTCGGGTCGGTTCTGTCGCCATCCTATCCCGATCCCGAGGTATCGGGAGTGGGGTCAGGGCGGGTCGGGATGGGTAATATTTTTGCCCTTAAATTAAAAAAAATAACACATACACATACAACAAGATAGTTTAATAAAACATCCCAAGGTTGTTTTTGTGCCTCTTATATTATTTAATAAAAGTATGATTTTTTTGGTAATACCATTTCAAAATTGCAACTTCGTGATATTGAAAGTTGCAAATAAATAACATAGTAAAATTACAATTAAAAGAATTACATGTTAAGAAACACGTTTTCTAGTTTCTTTATAATTTCTTGTGGTTCTTCGGTTGGAATTGGTATTTGTTGGTCAAATTGATCGACGTCGCTTCCACATCCGTCGGATAAGATTTCATTGTAGTTGTAGTCTTCTTCTTCATTGATCACCGGTTTGCCGCACCTCCTACGTTCCGCACGAATCCAGTCTCTAAATATAATTGTAATCTCCAATCAGTCTCCCGCCAATGAATGTCTGTGCTCTCCTATTTGATATCTGTCGTCCAAAAAAGTGCTTTCAGACGCTGTTGATGACGCTTGAATGTTCAACACATCTCGGGCCATCTTAGATAGTGTTGGAAATGTCTTCTCATTCTCCCTCCAGTATTTTAGGAAGTCTTCACGTCCCTCTTTATTTTCTATTTCTTCGTACAGTACAACACCCTGCAAAATAAAAACATCAAACTTGCTAACTTGGTTAGAAATGGTACCACTAAACATTCTATATCCGAGACTTTCAATACTAGCCGCAACATGTCATTTTTGAGGTTGTGTTGAAGAAGAAGAATATTGCATGGAATCCGGTTGGTTGCTAGCACTTTCTTGTTGGTAATGTGTATATACTTTTATACATTCATCTCGTAGGCTAGACAACACTTCTTTTATATTTTTTCAATAGGTGGTGGGTCATTTGGATTTTTGGGAGATTGAGGCGGAAGTTTATCTATGCAATCATAAATAGTTTCAATAAGTTCTTTACAACCTTCTATTTTAATAGACAAATTTAATACAACACTAATAATATAAATTGGGGAATATGAATAAAATATTTTTTCATTTTTAGAAACATTTTTTTAATAGGTGCCTTATAAGCTGGTTTTTCCATATATTTACCAAGTAATATAAATATTAGAGCTATATAAAATAACATTGATGAAATAGTAGGATAATAAATACCGGAAAATTATTTAGTAGCTAGATAAAATTTCTCTAAAAATGTATTAAGTTCTAAAATTGTATCCCAATCGGAGTCAATAATCATATTAGTAGGATTTCAATTACGGGCGTTAAAAAATTGGGTTACATGTCTTCTATACTCATAAGCAACACATAATTGGTTGTATAAATAATTCCATCTAGTGCATACTTCTTCGGAATTTTTTCTGTAGGTAGTTGACAATCGTGACAAGTTTTTTTATATTCTTTTATTCTTTGTATTCTATTACTTTTAAAAATAAAGTTTATAGCAAATTGTATTTTTACGGGAATGTCTTCAAAAAGTGATAGACCATCCTTTACAACTAAGTTTTAAATATGACATGCACATTTTATATGAAAATTATCTGAAAAAGATGGAGTTAAAACATTTTTAATAATCTAACAACATAAACATTAGAAGAAACGTTATCTAATGTAATAGTCATGATTTTATCAGTTATGCCATAATAATCACAAACTGAAAAAATATTTTCTGAAATAAAAAGACCGGTGTGTCTACTATCAATATATCTATTATGGCATAAATAATCATGGCCGTTAGTACTACGACCTATATCAGACGTAATAGATACTTTGCCAGGAAAATGATATAATGAATAACGTAAATGTTGTTGATATTCGTGTGCAAATTTAAAAACGTCTCTCCTAACAGTTGATCTAGAAAAACCGTTATAAACAGGATTGTACATTTCTCTTATATAATGAATAAAACCAGGAGAACCAGGAAATGAAAAAGGCAAACCCTCCACTGCAACTAATTTTGATAATGCTTCCCTATCTTTATTTTTATCGTATTATAAGTCGACACTTGGCAAATCCTAAGCTTGATCGAGTGTGTCGCGAATGAAAGGAATTTATCATCCCACATAGAGGTTGTGTTTACTAGAGTCTTGTTGTCACGACCCGACCTCGGGCCCGCGACTGGTGCCCTACCTGGGCACCCTTACAGGTACACATCAGAGAATAGTAGCGGAACATACATACATAAACTTAACAAGAATTAAATAATAGGTTAGCCGATATGGATACCTTCCTGGATACATATAAACATGTAAAACTAAAAGCAGTTACCTCTTTTTTTATTTACAAGCGACCCACAAGATATGACTACAGACCTCTAAGAATTTCTGACATAACCACTGTGACGGGACAGGGCCCCGCCATACCCCTGAATGTACACAAAACTACAACCTCAGGGAACCGTACCAAAAGACAAAGCCTCCGGAGAAATGGAGCTTTCCAAGAACTGAACAGTGATCCTAAAAGTGCGGATCAGCAAGCTATGTACCTCAACCTGCGGCATGAACGCAGCCCCCCGAAGGAGGTCAGTACGAAATATGTGAAACTGAAAATACTGTAATGAAATCATAACAGTCTATATAAAGCTGGAGACATGTATGATAACCAGAGCAACGATACACTGTGCCTTGTTGAAGTAGCGAATGAAAGTCGCTTTACCTTGCATGCACTATTTCAACACATGAACAATAGTCACACCAGGGCTATGGACACAAGCCCTCAAATATCATCACATAGTCCAGTAAGGGTCTCAAGCCCACAAATATCAAAGCGTGCCCGTGGAATCCCCCATCACTGCCGACAGCCATAAGTGTAAAATATAACCATGTGACGCGCCCGTGGCATCCCACCTCACTGTCGGCGTACACACACACACACACACACATATATATATATATATATATATATATATATATATATATATATCTCATGCCCGTGGAATCCCTCATATCGGGTACATGACTTCATGGAGAGCTAATCCATGGGGTAATAATCGTATATAACATGGTCGCATGCCCCGGAATCCCTCATCGTATAAGCATGGCCATAGGGTAATAATCGTATATAACATGCCCGTGTAATCTCTCATCTCGGGTACATGTCTTCATGGGGAGCTAGTCCATGGAGTAATAGTCGTACATAACATGGTCGCATTCCCCGGAATCCCTCATCGTATAAGCATGGCCATGGGTAATAAAACAAATCCGGGAATCTAACCCGCCTTCTGGTCGCATGCCCTGGAATCCCTCATCGTATAAGCATGTCCAAGGAGTAATAAGAATAATCCGGGAATCTAACCCGCATCCTGGTCGCATGCCCCGGAATCCTACATCGTATAAGCATGTCCAAGGATCAATCACAACAGAAGCATACCCGTGGAATCCCCCATCACTGTCGGTACGTCCAAGTAAATTCACAACAAGACAGCCGACCCTCCAACTGAGAGTCACGACAACGTAAACATATAATACTTGCACTCAAGGCTATCACAAGCAAGCATAGGCAAGTTCATAAAATCTTTAGACTTTCATTTTATATACTCAAGGCACTTTTCGTTTTTCATGAAACAAATCCGGGAATTTAACCCTAAGTACTACGTACTTCCATTCTTTTCAAAAGATTCCTTTTCATATAAAACCCCAAGATACTAACACCCGTAGTATCAAGGCTTTCTTACATTTCACATAAGTCACTACACTTTTAGAAATACATTTCTCGGCTTCTAAATCAAGTGACCCTTACTTTAAAACTTTAAGCAAGTGATACCTTTAAATCAAATTGCCCTTCCTTATTTCAAGTTAGTTCTTTGTTTACCTATTTAGAGAAAACCATTCTCTTAACCTTCCATAAAGCCGTTATAACCAACTTCCCATAAAGCCATTATAACCCTTTATGGTTTTAGACAAATTCATTCCTTTTATAACCAAGAGACTTATACTTTTAAAACCAAGTATCATATACTTTTAAATCAATTTCTTAACTTTCAAAATACTTCAAGTCTCTTAACTTTAGAAATCAAGTTTCTTAACCTTATATCTCAAGTAACTTACATCTTTTAAAAACAAGTTACTTCCCTTAAATCATGTCATTTCTTCCTTTAAGAATCAAGTTCTATTACTTGAAAATAAAGTCTCTCAACCCTTTAAGAGTTTAAGGTTCATAGTCTTAAAACTTCATAATGTAAACTCTTTAAATTAAGTACATATACTTACGCGTGTGAATAGGTTATACTCGTTTATAACAATCTTATTAAAGCAGCCATGATCTAGAAAATGTAATACAATTTTGTCTTATCTTAGTTTCTATGCAGATGGAGAATTCTACTCATTTTAATATAATCAATTGTCATTACACTTTCCTTTATTAACGCTGCAATGGCTTGTTCGATACTTATTCTTATTCGTGCTGTAAATTAGCCAAGCCAACTTGGCTCCAAATACCTCCTAACGACTCTTACCAACATCCCCCATAAGACTTGGTAAGAACTTAGGATAACTTAGACATAACCTTTACATAGAGTAAATCACATACATACCTCTTAACTTCTAAGAGTAGAAGGGAACATGAAATAATACCACATGTATATTCCATACATAGAATCATGCCAAAGGAAGGAAGAGGTTCACATACCTCGCGACGATTATCGACAAATAGTAAAATGCTCCAAAGTACTTCAACCTTGATAGCTATTCCATCCTTCAAGTAGAATATGCTATACTTAGTACTTCAACCTATAATGGCCATAATACGTCCATTAACCTCTAGCTTCGAACGTAGAATATTCTAAGTGCAAAGTCACTAAATTCTACGGAAAATCGGACAGCACTTCCTTTGTTTCTACATACTTTGCCACCTTTTTCAAGGCCGAATTAAATAACCAAACACGCCACATTTAAGGCTCAACAATGTAGTTAACAATAGGGGATTACACACCTAACATGATGTGTAAAATTCCGCCCCACAATTGATACGAAACTAGTTCCATTTTTAAAGCCATTCTCGGCTAAACATATATAACAACACAAAGTCCTTTTCCAATTCTTTTAATCCAAATTCTTAGGTCTAACATGTTATATAGTCATAAACAACTTCAACAACTATAATTCCTTCTTTATATAACATGTGACGTCTTAAACTAATAATCAACTTGAATTGTAATCTTAAGGGTTAAACATGCTAGTTTTCGGATTAGGGTTCCAATAGCCAATACACTTATCAAACTTCATACTAAATACCTCATGCTTGCTAATATCCATAACTACAATGATAAGTAATCTTTAATTGCTAAAACGGCAAGATTTATACCTTTACAAGCCCTTAAAATTTCCAAGATTCAAAGTCGCTACTTAGCAATTCTTAGCTCCTTTTCTTATGTTCCAATCCGCTCCAAGCACTCCTTAGAAGCTCATGAAGAACTCCTCTTCAAGTTCCATCTTCAAAGTTGAAGAACACCTTAGGGTTTCGCCTTGCGACTAACGTGAAAACGTCGTTTTTCCGAAATCTTTCTATTGAGATATCCTTACAATACCCCTAGGAACCTTGAGTTAAAGTCTTGTGAATTATGGACAACAATTGGAAATTTTTTGTGTGGAAATGGCCTTAAAGCCGAGAGCTCCTCAATGTTGCTCAAGTTCTCTAATTTTTTCTAAGTGTTGGAAGACAAGTCTTGCTACTAGCGTGCTTATATAATAAATTGTAGGGTCTAGATTATAACACTTGTTAAGTTTGGAGGGAAGAGATCAAGCCAAGTGGCCCTTGGACTTAGTCAACAATATCAAGCTCTTTAATTAGCAAGACTTGGTCATCTATACATTGGTCAAATGACCATTTCACCCTTGAAATTTCGTCCAACACCATTGTGTGGGGGGGGGGGGGTTGCCACGTGTCTCCCTCCCATTCGTCCATAAAATTCCGTAACCCTCGTGGGCCCCACAAAACGTAAAATTCCTCGGGTGGGCCCCACATGACCAAATCCGTAAAAATAAATTTCCATAATGAAAATACATTCCATAATCCTCAATTAATGCAATTTGAGAATCCAATTCTCCTCAACGAACATTTTTCCTTTCCGACGTTCGGAAGATTTTTCTGTCGGAAAAACAATTCTTCCTTTCGTACCAATTCCAAGTCTTGTGTTCCTTACGTACATTCTCTTAAACATGTCCTGGACTTACGGGGTATAACACTTGTAAACGTACTTCACACATTGAGTTCGTCACCTGCGCAGTTTAGGAGTTCCATGTGAACCTTAATTTGATTAAGTGTCGATGTGAGAAGGCCTAAAGGGTCACACTAAGTCGATTGTCTTTTCGGTCTAAGGGTATATTGAGAGAGGATAAAATATTCATTTGGAATTGAGATATTTTAAACAATAATAAATTATGAGATAATTTCTATTTGATGAAATTATTTAATTAAATAAAAATTGGATTTTAGATTTAATCAAAATTAAAACGTGCAGAAAATATGGGAGACGTCGCGCCGCTGGTATGGCAGTGGCCCAGTTCGACTGGCCCACTGAATTTTGGATTTTTGGATCAGTTTTAAACCTGATTCAAGTGTGATTTGGTTTTACCTCTTTCATATATAATTGACACTTAACCCATAATTTAGGATTGCACAAAATTCTGACACTTTCTTACTTTCTAAAATCAGAGTTCAGAGATTAAAATCCTCAAACCTCTGACAAGATTTCCTGGCTTTTCTGACAGAGGAATATACTGAAGCAAGACTTGAACCCAAGTGAGATAATCGCGTGCGCACCTTTTAGTAGAGACTAAATAATATCAACTGTAAGTTTGTTTATCATGTCTTTACAAGTTTCAATTGTAACATAATTAAATCAGAGACAGAATTGTTGGGGAAAGTAAGTTAATAAAATTTTAAACTTCCGCTGTGCCTTACTTGTGTGTTTTAGACCCAACAAAACCCTACAGTGGTATCAGAGCCCAGGCTGGTTCAATGGTTACGTAAAAAATGAAAGATAAAATAATATGGATTGAACAAAAATTGATTTTAAATTTGAATTAAAACAAAGCTATTTGAAATCTGACATACTTTGACTGAGTGATTGACCGTTGTAATCACCCTAATTTATCAACTATGTTAAATCGATGAAGTCATTCCGTTCTAGCACGAACTGAACCTTGTGCAGAAACCGGTTCATTACGAACATGGTGCACGACAAAGAACATGTAGGAATGAATGATGGTCAACATGTGCATGATTGATAATGGTGGGTGGTAGTAGATGACCCGTAATCTGAACCCTAAATTAGATTTAGGGGTTTGGACAATTTTAGAAAATCAACGGAAACTGCTCTGAAAAGGACGTTTGGCGCAGTTAGGGTTTCACGGCGGTGGTCACGTAATTTCCAGGGCCCGTGATTAAAAACTTCATTTAAAATTAGGGACTTTCTGGAACTCAAGCGCCGCAACCCTAATTCACAAAACAGAAACTTAAAGTTTCTACCTGTCAAGCACCGCAACTCTATGGTGGAGCATCGCGGCGCCTGACGTCCAGAATGTTAAAATCTCAGTTTTCAAAATTTAATCCATGATTATTATTACACAGTATGTTGATATACTGTTTACGTGCTAAATTATTGTCATTTACTTTACTAAGTTTTAGAGCCCGCTATCATGCTTGGGTAGGCGGCGCCCAAAACTAGTGTAGAGTTCACAATTCATGCTTGGGTAGGCGGCGCCCGAAACTAGTTTAGAGTTTGCTATCATGCTTGGATAGGCGACACCTAAATACATGTTTAAATGCTTTGAGTAATGTTTGAAACATGTAATAGTTGATCTTGGTCATAACCCTGAATTAAAATGTTCCCAAAATTCAATACAAGTCTCATTTGAAATGAACGCGTCGTCCGTTATAATTAATTGTGGTGCAAAATTATTTTTGGCGAGATGAGTATTAATGCCCCAGCATTTTCTCTAAGTCTGCGAGGACTCAGGCCCTTTCATAGATGCATATAAATGTTGTAGTAGGTGATAATCTTTCGTGAGTATTTACACCCAGTGTTTGCTCGATGAAGGCTAAGCCCACTTAGATACATAATTGCAGTTGCGTAATAGAGTTGACTTGCTAGGCTGTCTTGGCGCCCCAGTGTTACACCCCGTAATTCCAGGACACGTGTAAGAGAACGTACGAGGGAAGTTACGACTTTAAAAATTTGAACGAAAGAAAGAATTGTTTTTCGAAGGAAAAATCTTTCAAACCTCGGGAAAGGATTATGATTGTTATTTAAGACATTTAAGAGTTTATCGGAATTTTATTTTTAGAGTTGGATACGTGGGGCCACCCGAGAGATTTTACGTTTTTGTGGGGCCCACGAGGTTTCTGATACTTTGACAAATTATGGAAATATCGAAAAACGAAACATTATGGACGAATGGGAGGGTGACACATGTCACCCCCCACTCTATTGGGCTTGGACGAATTGGACAAGGCCAAACTTGTCAACTCTTGAAATGCCAAGGCTTGACATTGTTGACCAAGTCAAGAAGCCCACTTGAGTCTTGATATTTAAAGTTCCCTCATCCTATCCCCACAAGTGTCTTGATCTCAACCCTCCATTCTATTATATAGTCATCCTTGTTGCAAGACAAGTCTCAAACACTTAGAGAAAAAAACTAGAACTTGAGAGTGAGAGGGTGCTCTCGGCTTTGAGCCTCAATTGGAAGAAATGTTTTTTGTTTGTGGTTCAATAATCCCAATACTTTAAACCAAGGTTCCTTAGGGTATTGTAAGGATATCTCAATAGAAAAATCCCGGAAAAATTACGTTTTTACGTTAGTCGCAACATGAAAACTGTTGCGCCAGTTTTTGACCTCGGGGGTCTGAACGGTATTCGCAACGTTGCTCTTTGGCGCGGTTCCCTGGATGGAGCAATAATGATGTTTTTGAGGAGTCGCCACCTAATTAGTTAAGTGAATTAGGACACTTGATTTATTGCAATAAAAATACTGCAATTAATCTCCATTTTATGGTCTGCGAAATTAGTGAGATTCTGAATCAGGGTTCATTATTATCCTAAAGGGAAGGGGTTAGACATCCTTTAAGATCCGCTAACTTGCGGTTATTCGTTCAAACCTAGGTTAATTATTTATTGCCCATTTTTATTCTACGTATTCTACGAATTTTCATAATTTATAATTAAAATAAAATGCAATACAAAAATAATAAAACTAAAATTAAATGCGACATAAAATAAAACTTCGGGACATCTTTTAGCCATTTTAGGCCTTCTGCACAAGATGATCTCCGGGTACCTGCATAAACACTTAGTAAAAAGTGTTAGTACTAGAATAAATAATTTTAAAGCAATGACAGGAATTTAATAAGTAAAGCCAAAAAATAAATAAATCCGTCTTTTGCACAGAGAAGGCCTTGGAAATCAGACGGAGATTCCTTCATCGGCCAATATTGTAAAAAGCAATAAAATAAATAAAACCTTCAGATCCGCGCCAAAACAGTAATAGTTTTAAACACGTAGGGCTCAGATATATATAAAAATAAAGTGGGACATCCTAAACAAGTGCACATGAGAATTCGCCCGCCAAGCATGTTGGTTATCCAGTGTAAGTGGAAGAAATCATCCTTGCCCAGAAAGCTTCATTTATTTTATTTTCCGTCTTTGCAACTGTGGAGGCCTAAAAAATCGACGAATAACTTTTTCATTGGCCAAACAAGTGTAGCATCTTGTTCAAATCAGTAAAATACCAACAGTGTAGTATTTGTTCTAAATCAGTAAACCAACAAAAAATGTCCAAAATCAAAAGCAATATGGCCAAAACCAGTCCAATAATATGGCCAAAAATAGTAGCAAAATGGTCGAAAATCAGTCCAACAAATGCCCCAAACAGTAGCAACAATGGCAAAAAATTATTCCAAAACAACCCAGAATCAGTCCAGCAAAAGGCCAAAATCAGTCTAAGAGGAGTAAAAAAAATAGCAAAAATCAGTAGCCGCATATCAGCAACACAGCGAACTGATTCTGGAAAGGTCGCCAGAGTTTAACTCCGGCGAGATACCCAAAAACAACAAATTAAATCAGTCCCAACGCTAACATGTATATAATAGCAACAAAAGTGGGAGAATAACAGTAACATCGCCGGAAAAAAAATATATTTAAAGAGGCTAAATCAGTCCCACAACCAACAATAATCCAATAGCATAAAAAAACTGAAACAAACAGCAGTGTGGGACGAGGTCGTTGGGATAGTGATGGTCGACGGGAATAATGGTGAGGTTCGCCGGGAACAGTGGTGTTGTGGTGGGGTGCTGGTCGGCGATGGATTCGCTGGTTCAGTGAAAGTGGTGGGTTTGACGGGTCAGTAGTGGTGTTTGGGGTTCGGATCTGGGCGACGGGTGAGGGTTGTTGGTTCGCCGGAGACCGAGCCCGTGATGGCGACGGAATGGGAAAGAGGATGAGCGCATCGCTAAGTAGAGAGAGAGAGGGTGAGGGCTGAAGGGCTAGGGAAAGTGGGGAAAGTGAAGAGGGTTGTGCGACTGAGTCTTGTTATGTGGTGTTCGCCGGAGCTTGGAGCTCCGGCGAAAGGCGGCGAAAGGCGGCGACGGGAAGGAGAGGACATGATGAGGGAAAGGGCTGCTGAGCCTTTTTTTCTAGGGCTGCCCCCCTTTTTTTTTTTAATAAAAAGGGGGGGGGGGAATGTTTATTATATAGGGGTGTGTTAGGGTTTGGTATTTGGGGGAGAAAAATGAAAAGTGGGGTATTGTTTTGGGGGGAAAATGAAAGAGGGTGTTTGGATGAAATTAAAAAAATAGTGTTGGATTGGACTGATTCAAATCGTGTCTTGGACTGGACTGGTTTGACAAAATACAAGGCGAGTTAATTATTTAAAAGAGAAATTATTTAAAAAGATGCAAAATTATTAAAATGCAAATGCCGACGCAATAATAATAAAATACAATATTTTAGCAAATGTTTAATGCCTAATTAAAAGTAAAAACGGGATGCCAATTAATTATTTAAAGAGATGCAAATATTATTAAAACAAAAACATAATATTAACAAAGACATAATGCTTAATTTAAAATAAAGAGATGCAATGCCATTTTTGTGAAGAAATAAACACAGAATATTATGTAAAAATGCAAAAAATGATGATTAAAATGCGGTGTCCTAAAACACATAAAATTGCAACAAATATACGAAAAACAGGTCAAAATTGACTGTCAACAACATGTCCCTCTTTGTACGGAGATGATGGAAGAGTCTTTGGACAAAGATGTTGACTTGTAGCCAATTTTGTCCTGTTTTATAAACTAAAAACTCAAAAATAGGGATGATACAGACCCAAAAATGTCCCAGTGTCGAATTATGATGACACTGGGTCGTTGTGATGCGAAAAATAAAAAGCAAAGCTGACGCTGATTAAAAAATGTCCCAGTGTCGAAGTATGAGGACACTGGGTTGCAGGTGATGTGGTGTTGTAACAGACAGGGTGCTTGTGGATGTTGATGGCGTCATTGCATGGACGCGATGCAGATGCTCGTCGTTGCATAGACGAAACATAGATGAAGCCGTTGCATAGGCTTTGATGAAATGACGTCGTTGCATAGACGCAATGTAGATGCTCGTCGTTGCATAGACGAAACATAGATGAAGCCGTTGCATAGGCTTATATGAAATGATGTCGTTGCATAGACGCGATGCATATGCTCGTCGTTGCATAGACGAAACATGGATGAAGCCGTTGCATAGGCTTAAATGAAATGACGTCGTTTCATAGACACGATGCAGATGTTCGTCATTTCATAGACGAAATATGGATGAAGCCGTTGCATAGGCTTTTATGAGATGACGTCGTTGCATAGACGCGATGCAGATGCTCGTCGTTGCATAGACGAAACATGGATGAAGCCGTTGCATAGGTTTATATGAAATGACGTCGTTGCATAGACGCGATGCAGATGCTCGTCGTTGCATAGATGAAACATGGATGAAGCCGTTGCATAGGCTTATATAAAATGACGTCGTTGCATAGACGCGATGCAGATGCTCGTCGTTGCATAGACGAAACATGGACGCCGTGATAGGCTTATATGAAATGACGTCGCTGCATAGACGCCGACGCAGATGCTCGTCGTTGCATAGATGAAACATAGATGAAGCCAGATAGGATTTTAATGAAATGACGCCGTTGCATAGACGCGTGATGCGATGTTCGCCGTTGCATAGACGAAACATGGATGAAGCCGTTGCATATGCTTATATGAAATGACGCCATTGCATAGCGATGCTGAAATCGCCGCTGCATCGTCGTAAACATAGATGCGATGCAGATGTTCGTCATTGCGTAGACGAAACATGGATGAAGTCGTTGCATAGGCTTTGATGAAATGACGTCGTTGCATAGACGCGATGCAGATGCTCGTCGTTGCATAGACGAAACATAGATGAAGCTGTTGCATAGGCTTAAATGAAATGCGTTGGTTTATGGGCATACCTGCTTTGTGACCCGTCTGGGTTGAGATAGCGTCATTGCATAGACGTTGTGCGTTTGTGACCCGCATGAGTTTATTATTGTGCTCCTGCCTTTGCTGATATGAAGATCCTGCACTCAAAGAAAACTTAGTGAGTTTTAGAAAATGAATGATTGATTAGCGTCGACTCTGTAGCTTTGGCTCTTGACGCTTGCATTCTTGGTGAAGACCTAGTTGACCTGCTTTTTTTTTCTGTCTATTGTCATTTTCTTGCAGTGAATCCTTAAAATGTCCCAGTTTCTGTTAATGAAGATGTTGAACTTTCAACTGGGTAAGGTTGAATCTTGACGCTATCAATGCGATCACATAAGTTTTTTTTTTTAATCATGAATGAAAAACAAATGGACAATGTACAATTGAGTAGATGAGAATGCAACACTCAAAATATGCCCCAGTCATGTGTAGGTAGTCATGGATGCAAAATATATGAGGAGGCTAAACTCTCCAATGGACAAAATCGAGTCCTGTGCTTAGCAAAGAAGCAATATTTCTAATGGTGTGACCGAAGCCGATGTGGCTGTCTACGTATCCCGCCGAGGGAATCAGGTCAAGACGTAGTTCATGTTGCAAAATAAGAATTTTTTATGATTTTAAAATGATGCGGGACCGAAGCCGATGTGGCCGCCTATGTATCCCGCTGAGGGAATCAGGTCAAGACGTAGTTCATGATGCAAAAATAGAAACTTTATGTAATATGCATTTTGTTGTTTTTTTTGTTGAAAAAGTAGAAGACAACATTACGTTCTGACTTCAGTTGATACCGACAATTAATATTGTGCATAAGAATTTTTTTTATTGCTTTCAGTCTAACCGAGATTGGCTCCGGTGTAATTCACACAGCTTCAGATAGTACCTCAGACATACCTGAGTGTCGACACACCTGCATGCATCCAGGGTTTCGAACTACACGTAATCTCACGTTTCAAATGCCCTCACTGAAAGAAAGTCCCATTTCACACATATATTTCAGTATTTTTGAATTTTGGGACGTTTAGAGAAGTACGCTCACACTCAAAAAGATGTTCAATGCATGCAATTGTGATACCATAGGCTTGGCCGTCATGTAAGTATCCACTAATGTGAGAACCTCGATAAGATCATGTAGGGCTTGTCACGGACTTGTAATGTAGGCTTGGGGAAAGGAATGAATATCATTTGGATAAAAGTGACTAATCATTCCTCGAGAGTTGGACTACGTCCATGCTTGATATTTGTGCGCTTTAATGCTGACTTGCTTTCTTTTTGTCTCAGTTTTTCTGTACTGACTTATTTTGAATATTTCATTTCGAGCCCCTTTTTTCGGGGTCATATATCCCTTTTTTTATTTTTATTTTTATCGGGGCTTTTGATTTCCTCTTTGTGTGAAGTCGTCTCTGTTTTTTTTTTTTTTTGAGACTTTGACAATTTTTGTCTTTGCAAACTTCAGCTAGAATTTTGTCAGCCACTTGCACATTTCTAAAGCACTCGAGGAGGTTGGGCCAAGAGAGGGATAGTGCGTACGCACTTAGAAAGGGTATAGATGTAATATGCGGTTGTAAAAAAATAGGTTTTAGGCTCAAAGAGGTGTACTAGAGATAATGTTATTTGGTAGGCTGAAAAGGCTCAAACGGGTCAAAGAAAGCCTATGATCATTTCCCACACCGAGTGTTACTCAGGATTTCGCCTCAACAAACATTCAGGCCAAGTTCTAGATCACAATGCAACGCAATTGAACTTATTCAAACACTCACCACACAATGCATATGAAACGATGAGGTTGGTTTCGTTCTTATCTTGGAAACACGCAAGACAATGTCATTTACGGGTGTGAATAAGAGGTACCAAAAGAATTTATGGTTTACCACAAAGTTAACCCATACTATTTTTTTATGCACACTTGTAACTGTGTTGGTATCAACAAAGTCAAACAATAATACTTAAAAAATGTTTTTGTATTTTTGAATAACATTTTTTTTTGTATTTATGAACAATTTTTTTTTTTTGAATAAAGGGTACCGAACCCAAATGTGGTCTAAGTATCCCGAGGAATCAAAGTGCGTAGTTCATTCAAATATGTTATAAAATGTATGCTTAGAAAAAATTTATCAATGAAAGGATAGCAATATAAAGCTGTGCAAAAGAAATGATTGTCCATTGTGGACGAATGCAAAGTAAAATGAATGCCCGAAAATATGATGAATGAGATGCATGAGTGAGAAATGCGCTCTTTTTTTGTGGTTTTTTTTTGTGGTGTCGAGCCCAAAATGAGTTGCCTACGTATCACACCGTGTGGTGAGAATCAGACACGCGTAGTTCGGAATAGTTATGCTGTAAAAATGCATGATATGAAAGAACTATGCAATAAACGCTAAACATATTAATTGAATTTGCAAATATAAATAAAAATACAAAGTAAAGAAGAATTGAGAGCGATGTCTCGTTGAATCTGGTATAAACTGACTTCTATTAGTCAACATAATTCCCGCTCATTCTTGTGATGGTTTTTTTTTTCCCGACCGCCCTCGGTTGTTTGCGAGGACGACCTTCCTGCAAAAAATATAAGCAATATGTGAGTAGGAAAATGACAAAAATAATAAAAATGCAAAGGTGTGACAATATAGTCAAAGACTCCCCTGATTGGTTCGACCAGACTGGTGGTTGATGCTTCACAAAGTCCAAGTCGCGCTATTCAAGAGTGATTTACGCAGCAGAAGTCTTGATTGCAATGTGACAGCAAAAAGTGCAAAAATGCAAATGCTCGAGCCCGGAATCACAAAAGGATAATTATTGCATTAAATAATATGTACAGAGTTGCTAGCGAAAAACAATTGTAAACAAAAAACATGCAAATCAAGCGCGCGTCCTAATATGCATGGGACCTCTCTTATTCCAGAGGTCGACCTAAACGTCAAATATGCGAGATTATGATAAATAAGTCCAAGCCGTTAAACTGCAATGTTTTGTTGGAAATGGCGACCAAATGATGGTGCACTTTTTCCAATTTCGGCGTGTCATGACCAGGCTTGGATCCGTCTATCATTATCACGCTACACATATATGCTTACTGGTCGTTGGGTTGTGAAACCCGTCGACAATTTGGTGGATTCCCTAATTGTGGAGACGATACCAAGGTCCGATCCACCTAAGATGTATGCATGCATGACTTAAAACAAATGTGGTATAGATCTATCCTAATTTTGCTAAGATTTGGTTGACTAGACGCAAGGTTCCCGAGCGGACTACTCGAGTGAGAAGGCTACGCGGCCACCGGTTGGACCGGATTCTCCGTGCCTTTGCCAACTCTCCTAAAATTGGGTAATTGAAAGAAATTTGCGGGTGCGCAAAGCACACCTCGCGTGTAGTGTGTGATAGTGCTAATTTTCCAGAATGGAGGAAATATGAGCGGAATGTCAATTTAAGGAAAGCAATAAAATAATGTAGCAATTAAAGTAGTTAATTACAAAATAAAAGCAAACAATATAAAATATTTACAACAAATATAAAGGCAAAAATAAGGTGCAATATTTAATTAACATGGGTTTGCTATGATCAAGAACCTGATATTCCCAGCGGAGTCGCCATGCTGTCGCGCCCGTTTTTGACCTCGGGGGTCTGAACGGTATCCGCAACGTTGCTCTTTGGTGCGGTTCCCTGGATGGAGCAATAATGCTGTTTTTGAGGAGTCGCCACCTAATTAGTTAAGTAAATTAGGACACTTGATTTATTGCAATAAAAATACTGCAATTAATCTCCATTTTATGGTCTGCGAAATTAGTGAGATTCTGAATCAGGGTTCTTTATTATCCTAAAGGGAAGGGGTTAGGCATCCTTTAAGATCCGCTAACTTGCGGTTATTCGTTCAAACCTAGGTTAATTATTTATTGCCCTTTTTTATTCTACGTATTCTAAGCATTTTCATAATTTATAATTAAAATAAAATGCAATACAAAAATAATAAAACTAAAATTAAATGCGACATAAAATAAAACTTCGGGACATCTTTGAGCCATTTTTAGGCCTTCTGCACAAGATGATCTCCGGGTACCTGCATAAACACTTAGTAAAAGTGTTAGTACTAGAATAAATAATTTTAAAGCAATGACAGGAATTTAATAAGTAAAGCCAAAAAATAAATAAATCCGTCTTTTGCACAGAGGAGGCCTTGGAAATCAGACGGAGATTCCTTCATCGGCCAATATTGTTAAAAGCAATAAAATAAATAAAACCTTCAGATCCGCGCCAAAATAGTAATAGTTTTAAACACGTAGGGCTCAGATATATATAAAAATAAAGTGGGACATCCTAAACAAGTGCGGCTGCGATAATTCGCCCTGCCAGCACATGTTGGTTATCCAGTGTAAGTGGAAGAAATCATCCTTGCCCAGAAAGCTTCATTTATTTTATTTTCCGTCTTTGCAACTGTGGAGGCCTCAAAAATCGACGGATAACTTTTTCATTGGCCAAACAAGTGTATCATCTTGTTCAAATCAGTAAAATACCAACAGTGTAGTATTTGTTCTAAATCAGTAAACCAACAAAAAATGTCCAAAATCAAAAGCAATATGGCCAAAACCAGTCCAATAATATGGCCAAAAACAGTAGCAAAATGGTCGAAAATCAGTCCAACAAAATGCCCCAAACAGTAGCAACAATGGCAAAAAATTAGTCCAAAACAACCCAGAATCAGTCCAGCAAAAGGCCAAAATCAGTCTAAGAGGAGTAAAAAAAATAGCAAAATCAAGAGTCGTGATATCAGAACACAAATGAATCGATTCGAAAGGTCGCCAGAGTTTAACTCCGGCGAGATACCCAAAAACAACAAATTAAATCAGTCCCAACGCTAACATGTATATAATAGCAACAAAAGTGGGAGAATAACAGTAACATCGCCGGAAAAAAAATATATTTAAAGAGCTAAATCAGTCCCACAACCAACAATAATCCAATAGCATAAAAAAACTGAAACAAACAGCAGTGTGGGGCGAGGTCGTTGGGATAGTGATGGTCGACGGGAATAATGGTGAGGTTCGCCGGGAACAGTGGTGTTGTGGTGGGTCTAATGGATTCGGCCGGATTTCGGTGAAAGTGATGGGTTTGACGGGTTAGTAGTGGTGTTTGGGGTTCGGATCTGGGCGACGGGTGAGGGTTGTTGGTTCGCCGAGCACCGAGCCCGTGAGGCGCAGAATGGGGAAAGAGGGTGAGGGCGGCTGCTAAGTAGAGAGAGAGGGTGAGGGCTGAAGGGCTAGGGACAATGGGGAAAGCGAAGAGGGTTGTGCGGCTGAGTCTTGTTATGTGGTGTTCGCCGGAGCTTGGAGCATCGGTGAAAGACGGCGAAAGGCGGCGACGGGAAGGAGAGGAAGGGATGAGGGAGAGGGCTGCTGAGCCTTTTTTTCTAGGGCTGCCCCCCTCATTTTTTAATAAAAAGGGGGGGGGAATGTTTATTATATAGGGGTGTGTTAGGGTTTGGTATTTGGGGGAAAAAAATGAAAAGTGGGGTATTGTTTTGGGGGAAAAATGAAAGAGGGTGTTTGGATGGAATTAAAAAAATAGTGTTGGATTGGACTGATTCAAATCGTGTCTTGGACTGGACTGGTTTGACAAAATGCAAGGCGAGTTAATTATTTAAAAGAAAAATTGTTTCAAAAGATGCAAAATTATTAAAATGGAAATGCCGACGCAATAATAATAAAATACAATATTTTAGCAAATGTTTAATGCCTAATTAAAAGTAAAAACGGGATGCCAATTAATTATTTAAAGAGATGCAAATATTATTAAAATAAAAACATAATATTAACAAAGACATAATGCTTAATTTAAAGTAAAGAGATGCAATGCCATTTTTGTGAAGAAATAAACACAGAATATTATGTAAAAATGCAAAAAATGATGATTAAAATGCGGTGTCCTAAAACACATAAAATTGCAACAAATATACGAAAAACGGGTCAAAATTGACTGTCAACAAAAACCTAAGGGGTTTTTCATAATTGGAGTTGGAACTTGAAGAGGAGTTCTTCATAAGCTTCTAAGGGTTGCTTGGAGTGGATTGGAACGTCAAAAAGAGGAGCTAAAGTTGCTAAGGATCGACTTTTAATCTTGGATTATATTTGGGCTAAATAAGGTAATAATCTTCGTCTTACTATTGTAATTGAAGATTTCATGTTATGATAAGTTAGAAATGAGCATGTGATATATGTTATGAAGATTGATAAGTGTTATGGAATTTTAGAAGCCTAAAGTCCGAAAAGTTCATGTTAGTTATTAAGTTTGTAATTCAATTTAATTGTGGATACAATCGTCACATGCTATTGAAAGAAGGGATTATAGTTGTTATAATCGTTTGCGGCTATATAACATGTTAGACTAAACAATTTGTATTGAAGAAGAATTGAAAAAGACTTTGTGTTGTTGTACATTGTTAGCCGAGAATGACATTGAAATGTTAGACTATATGGATATCGATTGTGGGGCAGAATTTTACACGTCCTGTACGGCGTGTAATCCCCTTTGTTTAACTGATTGATGAGCCTTAAATGTGGCATGTTTGATTATTGAATTCGGGCCTTGAAAAGGTGGAAAAGTACGTAGAAACAAAAGAAGTGCTGTCCGATTTTCCGTAGAATTAAGAGTCCTTATACTTGGGAATATTCTACGTTGAAAGCTAGTAGTTGATGGACGTATTATGGTCATTATAGGTTGACATTCTACGTGCGGTGTATTCAATTTGGCAAGTGGATTGAGCCGGAGAGGTATGTGGCACTTTTCTTATCTCTTGAGCATGAGTAGCTATAAATGTATAGTACGGTAGACATACGAGATTTAAATGAATTTAGTTTCATTTGATATCCTTGACTTGTTTAAGAATGTACAAGATTGGTTGAGTTAGAGAATTAACTCACTTGTTTTAAAAGGTTAAAGATGTCTTAGTTTCTAAAGCATAAAGTTAGTATAACAACTTTATGGGAAGTTAAAATAATGGTTTTTTCTAATAAAGTAAACAAAGATTTCTTGACTTGAAAATGTATAGAATACTTGGTTTGGAAAGTATTGATTACTTGAACTATTCTAAAGTTAAGAAACTTGATTTCTAAAGTTAAGAGACTTGAAGTATTCTGAAAGTTATGAAACTTGATTTGAAAGTATATGATACTTGGTTTTAAAAGTATAAGTCTCTTGGTTTCAAAAAGAATGTAATTGTCTAAAACATAAAGAGTTATAACGACTTTATAGGAAGTTAGTTATAATGGCTTTATGGAAGGTTAAGAGAGTGTCTACTTGATTTATAGGCATGAGTTGCCTAGGTTGTGAATGTAGAAGTTACTTGGTGTCAAAGTCTTGAAATGAATTTCTAAAGGTGTAGTAACTTGTTTTGAAAAGTAGACAAGCCTTGATACTACGGGTGTTAGTATCTTGGGGTTTTTATATAAAGATGGTTCTTTTTAAAGGAACGGAAGTACGTAGTACTTTGGGTTAAATTCCCGGATTTCTAATTAGTTAGTGCCTTAAGTTAAATAAAATGAGAGTGCATGATAATTAAGGCTAATAAGAAGTTAGGGGATGTCTTAACTTGCTTATGATAATTATGATAAGCCGGTAGTACTTATATTATGTATGATAAGCCGGTGGTGCTTATGTTATGTATGATAGCCGGTTGTGCTAGTGATGTTTTGTTCTTTACGGGGTCATTCCCCGGGCTTGTGACATTTGCATATTCCGTGGATTTTCTTCCCACGATGCGAGGAATACCTCATGCGAGTCAGTAGGGCTCATGCGGGTGAAATAGTCCTATGCGGGGCGGACCAGTCCATGCGAGGAGATTACTTCATGCGGGTCCATACGACCTATGCGGGCGGATACAGTCTATGCGAAGAAATTACCTCATGCGGGTCCATACGACCTATGAGGGTGAAATAGTCCCAGGAGTAGGATTGCAGAATGATACTACGGGCGGATGACCCTAGGTTAATCATGAGCTTCCTGTTTTAAAACCGGCAAAGTTTATTCTTGTCCACTCTCATTGTTAGTAAGACATAGTGTACTGTTAATGTGGTTATCATACATGTCCCCAGCTTTATTTTACACTATTATGATTTCATTCTGATCATTTCTGGGCCACATACTTGGTATTGGCCAGATCGACCTCCTGCGTTCACGCAGTAGAGAGTTATACAGTTCTCGATCCTCACTCTTAGGATCACTGTTCAGCTGTTGAGAAGCTCCATTACTCCGAAGGCTTACCTTTGGTTCAGATCCTTGGTATTGTCGGTTGTTGTACATTCAGGGGTATGGCGGGGCCCTGTCCCGTCACAGTTGTTATGAAAAAAAAATTCTTAGAGGTCTGTAGTCATATCTTGTGGATTGGGTTGTAAAGAAAAAAGAGGTAACTACTTTTTGGGTTATGTGTATTACTTTCGGAAGGTGGCCTTATCGACTAACCTGTTATTTATTCTTTTTGAGTTGTATGTATGTTCCGCTACTATTCTCTGATGTATACCTGTAAGGGGTGCCCAGGTAGGGCACCAGTCGCGGGCCCGGGGTCGGGTCGTGACAAAAATGGTATCAGAGCAGTTAGTCCTCGGAAAGTGTCTACAGACCGTGTCTAGTAGAGTCTTGGTTATCGGTGTGTTGTGCACCACATCTATAACTAGGAGGCTGCAGGACATTTAGGATTGGTTTCCATTCTTCTCACTCTGAGATCGTGCGATAGAGCTGTGTTGTTAGGGTAGTCTCTCCCTAACGAGTTATGTTGATTACAACTATGAGAAAGGCAGCAGTGACCCAGGAAGGATTATGTGGATTGCGTATCCAGGTTGGTAATTATTGTTGTGTAGTTGGTATAATGACATACGACTATACAGATTTATGTATGAGGGTTAGACGCGTGTTGCCTAGAATTTTTTTGGATTACCAAGGACTGGTAAAGACTAAATAGATAATGGAGAGGTATGAAATAGTTTAATGAATTCTCATCAAAGTTTTACGTGCTAATTTGAGAAATTAGGAGATGATGAGCTGTCTGAGAAGGAAATGAACCCTTAAGAAGTTATGATTAAGTGACTTAAGGGAAGACTATGTTAATAGATTAAGCTACGTAGTATGCTTAAGAGAATTGTACGAATGAGATCCGTATGGAGTAAGTAATGACTGTTGTGATCACGACAACACGATTATGGTATTATGAGAAGTTATTATACCCGTTTACGGGGGGACTGATATGGTAGGCTTAGAGCATGGAAATTGCGAGCCTAAGAATATTGATAACCGCCGAGACCTTAGGTATATAAGGCCTTCTCGGGCAATAAGATTTAATTCAGACTAAAGGTAAGAGTTAAGTACGACGGTGGGTAGGGTTGAGGACCTATTGCGGGTCGCCCCATAACCTGAAATGGAGTGAGATCAATTGGTAGTAGTTCCGCTACATGACAGGGTCACGAGGGTGCAAGGCCCAAGTCTAGTTAATTGTTTTACGAGTTCGTGGACGCGTTCCACCGGAATCGGGTTGTGAGAGCCGGAAATGGCCTTATATTATTTAGAATAGTAACTCCAAATATTGGAGGCCAAAATCAGTATAGAGGATATACACGTATGCTAGACTAAGTTTGGGAGTACGGAAAGAGTACGACCAATAAGAAAGAGAGCAACCAAGTGTAGGAGAATAGAGCCTGAATCCATAAGAACCTTTCGAGGTAGCTACACCAGTGAGTGTTTGGGTCGTAGTTGAGCGGGTACATAGGGATTGCCCGGTGATGATATACGATTGGCAGACTTGATTTTAGTAAGTCTACGTGACTTGTTCGGTTGAAGTAAATAAATTGATGTTGGAAGTATGTGGTATGTGAATTTGAAAGCTAAGAGACGAAGATAAGAACGTACGATCATTGAAGGATTTTATGTTAAGTGCCCTTGGGGGTGCTTGGAGTTGTTTAGTGTGGCGGTCAGGGTCACGACTTCCCGAATAATTTCAGGAAAATGCGCAAGGCAAGAATAAGATAAGTACGAGTGCTGCCTGCGGAAGACCGAGGACTTCATCAGTAGGTTTTGAGAATCTACCCGATTTTTAAGGCGGTGCTTGATGATTTGATATACAGGACCACAAGAGGACCCGGTGAATAGGGTTGTAACTTCAAGGAAAGATTATGAAAGAGAGATAAGCTCTCTCCCCTACGTAAAAGGATAGTTGTACGTATTATTGATGGTTATGCGTACCCTTTTATTTAAGCCATAGGTATGGGACTGGTAAAGTCCCCAGCTTCGTTATGCAATAGGTTACTATTTTAAATAACCTTGAAAAAAGGTATTGGGTTGGGGTAGTTGAGGAAGACACTAGGAAATGGTTGAAGAAGTGTCGTAAGGATATAAATGCAGGTAATACGCATGAATGAAACTGTATGATCATGAATCAAGATAGAAATATTTTTGCTAATAATAAGCATAAGGAAGGATTATGACCAGAATTGTCACGACCCGACCCCGGATCCGTGACCGGTGCCTTAACCCGGGCACCCTTGTGACACAACATCAGAGAAAACCAGCGGAATATAAACTCACAATAAACAACCATAATGATATAAAATAGTCTAGCCCAAAATGGCTACCCCAAAAGTACATAAAACCGAACAGTTACATCCTTAAACAAACCAAGTTATGACAAGACTACAGGCCTCTAAGAAGGAGTAATACTATGACGGGACAGGGCCCCGTCATGCCCCTGAATGTACAAAACATCAACAACACCAGGGAGAACCATACCAAAAGTCGAGCCTCAAGAAATGGAGCTCACGACATACGAGTAAAAGATCCTAGGAATGAGGATCTACCACCGCTTCCCTTACTGGCAGATGAAACGCATCCCCGGCGAAGGGGTCATTACACAACGTACCAAGTATGTAAAACTGGAAAATACTGTAGTAATATCATAAGTCCAAAATACACTGAAGTTATAGATAAAAATCAAATTATGTTGCACTGTGCCTTACTAACAATGAGAGTAACAAGTATAAGTATAATACTGCATAAACATAGGAGGCTCATGATCAAAACAGGATCTCTCGCCCGTAGTATCATTAAGCAATCCTACTCCTGGGACTGTTTCACCCGCATGGATCCTGTGATTCCGCATAAGGCCATCCGCCTCGCATGAGACTATTTCACCCGTATGAGACTATTTCACCCGCATGGATCCTGTGGACCCGCATGAGACTATTTCACCCGCATGGACCCAGTGGGCCCGCATGAGTACAAGCGCCGCACTCGCATCATGGGTAGCAAATCCATGGAATACGCAGTAATAACACTGATAATACATAAATCAGCACAACCGGATAGTATACATAACATAAGCGCTACCGGCTTATCAGAATACTCAGTGATAACAATAATAATACATAAATCAGCACAACCGGCTAGTATACATAACATAAGCGCTACCGGCTTATCATAACATAAACAACATAAGAAATCTTCTAACTTCTTATGAACATTATTAATATAAATCCTCTCATTTTAGCTCATTAAGGCACTACATGTCTTTTTAAGAGAAATCCGGGAATTTAACCCAAGTATCACATACCGTAAACCTTTTTCGAAATGACTCTTTTTTTATATAAACTTTCAAGATACTAATACCCATAGTATCATGTCACAACCACTTTCAAAATAAGTCACAATTTTCCATTTAAAACCTTAGGCCATTTATGCCTTAAAACAATTTACCTTCCACAAATTCAACTCATTTTCCCCTTGCTTATTTTATGTAAAGTAAACCCTTCTTTATTTACCTTCTTCCCAAACTAATATAACCAACTTTCCATAAAGCCGTTATATTAACATTTTACGTTAGTCAAACACATTTCCCTATGTCCAAGGGACTTATACCTTTAAAACGAAACAAGTATCATATACTTCAAAACAAGTGAAGATTATCAAATCTTGTACGTATACCGTACTACATAGATACAACTACTCATGCTCAAGAGATAGGAAAGCTTTACATACCTCTTCGGTCAATCCACTTGTTAATTCCAACTATCGCACGTAATACGTCAACCTATAATGACCATAATACGTTTATTAACTTCTAGTTTCAAAGTAGAATATTTCCAAGTTCAAGGTTACTAATTCCTAT
Source organism: Przewalskia tangutica (assembly GCA_029844215.1). Classification (NCBI taxonomy): domain Eukaryota; kingdom Viridiplantae; phylum Streptophyta; class Magnoliopsida; order Solanales; family Solanaceae; genus Przewalskia; species Przewalskia tangutica. The sequence continues at coordinate 83,871,186 of CM056735.1, read as the reverse complement.
GGAAAATTGGGCAGCATTTCCTTTGTTTCTACTCACTTTGCCACCTTTTCAAAGGCCGATTTTTAACACTCAAACGCCACATTTAAGGCCCAACTTCCAAACCAACACAAAGAGGATTACACACCTAAACTTGGGTGTGTAAAATTCTGCCCCATAAGTTATAACAATTAATCTTAACAAGTTTAAGGTAATTTTTAGGCTACCACATGCTCACATAACCTCTTTAGCCAAATCCTTCAAACCCAAACCACATTTCTTGCATGCAATGACTCTAAGAGCATAATTTACTATCACAAGTTCTTTCTTCTTAACATGCAACACTAAAAACTAATTCTAAAGGAAGAATCATTACCTTAGAGCTTTAGCCAAATTTTTCCAACAACTTGCTAGCTTCCTTTCCAAGAATACCACCACAACAACCTTCACAAGCTAGCCACAAGCTTCCTTCTTGCCTTTACTTTTCAGATTTTTCCTAAGGCTAGAATATCTCTTGGAAATTTAGAGAGAAGGAGGAGCTTGAAATTTTAAGAGAGAAGGAAGAGCTTTTGTCTAAGAGAGAGATGAAAGATGACCAAGTCTTCAAGACTTGGTCAATATAATGCATGCAAAATCAGATGGGGGGGACACTTGTCACTCTCCCATGTCCTTTTTAAAAGAAAAGATCAGATTTTCCTAAGTTTTTCCGCGATTTCCGCCTCGGCCGCGTCTCAGAGTCGGCCATGCGCTGAAATTCTTGCCGCCTTCTTAGGACTTTCCGGCGCCGCGACCCTGCTTCCCGGCGCCCCGGCGCTGAAACTTCAGCGACCCTTCAGATCTTCCGGAGCCGCGGCCCTGTCTTCCGGCGCCGCGGCCCTACAATCACCCGCTTACGCGCGTTCTCGACCGCGCCGCGACAGCGAGGCCCCCGATCGCGTCCAGACCCGAACCACGGGGTATAACATTCTCCCCCCCTTAGAAACATTCGTCCCGAATGTTCCTTCTAGGCTTACTGGAATCACAAATCGACGTAGACGCTCTTAACTACTCCTTTGCAAATAAAGACGTTCCCCACGGCCACAACAATACTTAAGCACAATTGCTAAATCAAAACTAACAAGCATGAAAGTGGGTTAGCTAGAGGTGTAGGGAATAAGTGAGGATATTTCTTCATCATGTCATCCTCTGCTTCCCACGTCATCTCCTCTCTGTTCTCGTTCCGCCATAAGACCTTGACGGAAGCCACATACTTTGTCCGTAATCGCCTAACCTGATGATCGAGTATCGCTATGGGACTCTCCTCATACGATAACTCCTCTGTTACCTGAACCTCATGAATCAGATGTACTCTAGATGGGTCTCCAATACATTTCCGCAACATAGACACATGAAACACTGGATGTACCGCCTCCAAATCGGACGACAGATCTAACTCATAGGCAACCTTGCCTACCTTACGAATAATCTGATAAGGCCCGATGTACCTTGGGCTAAGTTTCCCCTTCTTCCCGAACCTCATCACACCCTTCATGGGTGACACCTTCAGAAAAACCCAATCATGTACCTCAAACTCCAAGTGTCGACGCCACGACCGCATACGACTTCGCCGACTGGCCGCCAATAACCTCTCTGGATAAGCTTCACCTTATCCATCGTCACTGAACCAAGTCCGCTCGACTAATCGAACCTCTCCTACCTCGAACCAAATTATCGGTGACTGCACTTCCTCCCGTATAAGGCCTCATAAGGCGCCATCTGAATACTAGAATGGTAGCTGTTGTTATAAGCAAACTCCACAAGAGGTAAATGATCCTCCCAGCTACCCCTGAAATCAATAACACAAGCCCGCAACATATCCTCAAGTGTCTGGATAGTGCGCTCGGCCTGTCCGTCAGTCTGAGGGTGAAATGTAGTACTGAGACTCACCTGTGTCCCTAATCCCTTCTGAAAAGACCTCCAGAAGTTAGCCGAGAACTGGGCTCCTCTATCTGATATAATCGACACCGGGACTCCGTGCAGTCTCACAATCTCTCTAATATATAATCTGGCATAGTCCTCAGCTGAGAACGTCGTCCTGACCGGAAGAAAATGGGCTGATTTCGTCAGCCTGTCGACAATCACCCAAATGGAATCATGCTTCCTCTGAGTGGTAGGTAGCCCTGTAATAAAATCCATATTTATCACCTCCCACTTCCAAGTCGGAATATCAATAGCCTGCAATAGCCCACCGGGCTTTTGGTGCTCAACCTTGACCTGCTGACAATTAGGACACTGTGCAACAAAACCTGCCACGTCCCTCTTCAGGCCATCCCACCAATACACCCACCTGAGGTCATGGTACATCTTAGTCGACCCCGGGTGAATAGAATAACGAGCAATGTGTGCCTCCCCAAAATCACGACGAAGTCCTCGCTACATCGGAACACACAATCGCCCTCAAACCTTAGCACCCCATCAGCGTTACCTCAAATAGACTCTTCTTCTCAAGAGCGGCATCTCGATACCGCACCATAATCGGATCCTCATCGCCGCCTCTTCACCTCCTCGACGATGGAAGACTCGGCAACCTCTCGAACCCGAACTCCATCACTATCAGAATCAAACAAACAAACCCCAAGGCTCGCTAGCTGACGAATCTCTCAGACTATATCCTTTTTCCCCGGCTGTACATCGGATAGACTACCCATCGATCTGCGATTAAGGGAATCTGCAACTACATTGACCTTTCCTGGGTGGTATAGAATATCAACATCATAATCCTTAAGCAGCTCCAACCACCATCTCTGTCGCAAGTTCAGCTCCCTCTGGCTGAAGATATACTGGAGGCTCTTGTGGTCTGTGTAAATATCCACATGAACTCCATACAAATAGTGTCTCCAGATCTTCAAGGCATGAATCACTGCTGCCAACTCCAAATCATGTGTGGGATAGTTTTTCTCGTGCTTCCTAAGCCGAGACGCGTAAGCTTATAATCGCCGCGTCGCATCAAAGACGCACTCCAAGCCCGACACCGACGATCGCAATAAACCACATATCCATCTAAGCCCTCTGGAAGAGTAAGGACTGGGGCGGTCGTCAATTTCTCCTTTAGTAACTGGAAACTCTCCTCACAAGCATCCGTCCACTGAAATATAGCTGCCTTCTGAGTCAGCCTAGTCAAAGGCGCTGACATGGAGGCAAACTTCTCCACAAACCTCCGATAATAACCTGCAAGGCCCAAAAGCTGCGCACTCCGTCGTAGTGGTCTAGGCCAAGTCTTGACTGCCTCAATCTTTGCTGTATCAACCCGAATACCATCGGCCCCGATAACATGCCCTAAGAAAGCCACTGAAGCCAACCAAAACTCGCATTTCGAGAACTTGGCATACAACCGCCGGTCTCGGAGGACTCCCAATACCATCCTCAAATGATCCGCATGTTCCTGCTCTGTGCGCGAATAAACCAGGATATCATCAATGAATACTATAACGAACATATTCAAGAATGGCCTGAACACCCGGTTCATCAAATCCATGAACACCTTGGGCGTTGTCAACCCGAAGACATCACCCTAAACTCCTAGTGCCCCTACCGGTCCCGAATGCGCCTTTCGGATATCCGCTCTCTAACTCGCAGACTGATGATAACCAGAACGCAGGTCTATCTTGGAAAAACATCTCGCACCCTGCAACTGGTCAAACAAATCATCAATCCTGGGAAGGGGATATCTGTTCTTGATAGTTACCTTATTCAGCTGCATGTAATCAACACACATACGCAGCGTTCCATCATTCTTCTTTACAAACAACACTGGCGCTCCCCAGGGAGAAACACTAGGCCTGATAAAGCCTTTCTCCAGCAAATCTTTCAGCTGGTCCTTCAACTCTTTTAACTCGGCAGGTGCCATTCTGTATGGCGGAATAGATATCGGTCGAGTGTCAGGCGCCAAATCAATGCAAAACTCAATCTCCCTCTCAGGAGGATACCCTAAGCTCGCCCGAATACGTCCGAAACTTCGCTAACAACCGAACCGATCAAGGTCCAGATCTCACCTCGTGATAAAACACCCGAAACAAATGGTAAATATACGCTTTCCGCACCATCTTCCTAGCCTTGAGGTAAGAAATAAACCTACCCCTCGACGATGCAGTATTCCCTTTCCACTCGATCACGGCCACCAGAAACCGAACCGTACTAGTCTCTCTCTACAGTCCACATTGGCATAGCAAGACGCTAGCCAATCCATACCCATAATCACATCAAAGTCTGTCATATCCAACTCTATCAAGTCAGCTAGAGTCTGACGACTATCTATAGTCACTGGACAAGCCTTATATACCCGCCGCCTACCACCAAGCACCTACGCGTAGCCACCTCAAAAGATTCTATGGACTCTGCTCTATCCCTATTCTACCAAAGAATATGAGGAGATATATAGGACAAGGTAGAACCGGATCTATCAAAGCATATACATCACGGCGAGAAACCAATAATGTACTGTGGCGACATCGGTGACGCCTCCGGTCCCGACGATCGACATAGCATAGATGCGTTCTCGAGGACCGCTGAATCGAACCCCGCCACGACCCTGCCGCGCTGCCTCGAACACTCGCCCCGGGCGCATTGCCACCAAGACGAAGATCCAAACATCGACCGCTTACCGAGCCATCATATTCCCGCCGCCTCGGGTCGACAATCTCTCTCAAATGCTCGCCGCCGCAAGAATAACAAGCTCCTGGAGTAACACGGCAACCCCCATAATGGAAATCGCCACATCGACCACACCGAGGTATAGGTGGCCTTATCTGACCGGAACTCTGGTCCCTCTGGGAACCCGGCCACGAACCCCGCCCCGCCTCGAATACTCAGACGTCCGAAGATGGTGGAAGAGCGCCTGACCGGCCGTGGTGCAACTCGTCTCGGGGTTGTCTACCCCTAAAACTACCAGAGGACCCTGCTGTCCTGGCCCTCTTCTGTTGATACCTGTCGATCAATCGGCCCCTGCGTTCCTCACACCCAAGTGCATATGCCTGCATACGGGCAATGTTCATGCCCGGCTGAAGAGCCACTCCTGTGCAACTCTCGGCCAAGTGATCATCAAGTCTTGTGACATAGCGGTGCACCCTGTCCTCCATGTCTGCTACCAAAGCGGGCACATACCGAGCCAATGAGTCAAACTTCACGTTGTAATCCCGAACCGTCCGCCCACTCGCTCGGTGTCAAAATCTATCGGCCGAGCCCTTCTCATCCGGCGGAGGCAAGAAATGGCCAAGTAACGCCTCGAGAACTCGTCCCAAACAATCGGAAGTGCATGCTCCCCGACGCTTCCATGAATCATATCGCCAATCGCGGTCCCGCACCGACGCGAACCTAGTACCACCGACTCGGTCTCCAAGCCCCGATCACCCTCATGATCCAGAATCGCTTCGGATAAACTCCCGAGGATCATCCTCGTGCCTCGACCCATAAAACTCGTGGTCGCAACTCAAAAGTCCATCGGGCCTCAAAGCAGCTGCGTCTTTGAACTACGTACAATGAATCGCTGCTCCACTTATCTCATGTTCGCCACGATCTCGGCGAATCGCCATCTCTCTTGTAGCCCATATCCTTCGCCTCGCCGCTGGATGGAGGCCTGTGTACCGCGGTCTCGATGAGCTGGCCGCCGCTCACTTTGGGGTTGGCGACGTTGTAGAACTCGCCGTCCGAAACACCTCATCTGGTAAGGACTGGGCCTGTGCCCTGGTAACCCTCGGTGCCCTACTAGTAGTTCACTCTACTGCCTTGCCCTTCTGGGCCGCGGTTGCCTTGCGTGGAGGCATAACTGATACAGGAAAAATAAGTCAGAGGAAATTCAACCTATAACACAGCTCTATTGCACGATTTTAGAGTGAAAGAATGGAAACCAATCCTAAATATCCTGCAGCCTCCTGATTATAGATGTGGTGCACAACACACCGATAATCAAGAATCTACTAGATACGGCCTGTAGACCCTTTCCGAGGATTAACTGCTCTGATACCACTTTTGTCATGACCCGACCCCGGATCCGTGACCGGTGCCTTAACCCGGGCACCCTTGTGACACAACATCAGAGAAAACCAGCGGAATATAAATTCACAATAAACAACCATAATGATATAAAATAGTCTAGCCCAAAATGGCTACCCCAAAAGTACATAAAACCGAACAGTTACATCCTTAAACAAACCAAGTTATGACAAGACTACAGGCCTCTAAGAAGGAGTAATACTATGACGGGACAGGGACCCGTCATGCCCCTGAATGTACAAAACATCAACAACACCAGGGAGAACCATACCAAAAGTCGAGCCTCCGAAGAAATGGAGCTCCTGACACCTGAGTAAAAGATCCTAGGAATGAGGATCTACCACCTGCTTCTTACCGCAGATGAACGCAGCCCAGGAAGCGGGGTCAAGACACAACGTACTGGTATGTAAAATCGAAAATACCGTAGTAATATCATAAGTCCAAAATACACTGAAGTTATAGGTAAAAATCGAATTATGTTGTATTGTGCCTTACTAACAATGAGAGTAACAAGTATAAGTATAATACTGCATAAAAATAGGAGGCTCATGATCAAAACAGGATCTCTCGCCCGTAGTATCATTAAGCAATCCTACTCCTGGGACTGTTTCACCCGCATGGATCCGGTGGATCCGCATAAGGCCATCCGCCTCGCATGAGACTATTTCACCCGCATGAGACTATTTCACCCGCATGGATCCTGTGGACCCGCATGGGACTATTTCACCCGCATGGACCCAGTGGGCCCGCATGAGTACAAGCGCCGCACTCGCATCATGGGTAGCAAATCCATGGAATACGCAGTAATAACAATGATAATACATAAATCAGCACAACCGGCTAATATACTGTTATACCCCGTATTTCCAGAGTATGTACGTAAGGGAATACGTACGAAAGTCTTGCCTTAAGGATAAGCCTTGGACGTTTTATTTTGTACACAACTCACTAAAAGAATCGCTTTCGACGCAAACGCTTCCACACTTTCAGAGAGTAAATTCCGGCTATGCCATTTCTTATTTTTGCGGATTTTTCCGAGAGACGAAACATTTTGGACCAACGGGAGGGCAACACTTGGCACCCTCCCATTGATGGACTTGAATCGTCCATGGACGAAATTGGAGAGCCAAGGCACGTTTTTTGTGCCTTGTGCACAAGTCAAGGGTTGGTAGGATATTTGTGTTTAGTTAATCCTCACCCTACACTTGCCTTGCACTTGTCTTCATCTTGGCCATTGGTTGGCCAAGGCTTGACCTATAAATACCCCCTTAGAGATGAAGAGTTCTTCATCCACAAATCTTCCAAGTCTTGAAAAATCCTCTCCTCTCCCTTTGTAGTCTTCTCGTCCAAAAACACCTCCCCCTCCCCGTGTGAAGGCCCTTGGCCGAATACCCCCCCCTCTCTAGCCTAGTAGTTTGGCCGAGGCCCCCCCCCTAGCCTAGCCAAAAATCTACCCCCCCTCCCTTGGTAGAAAAGTTACCTTCTTGTATCGTTATAATGCCCAAAATACCCTAGCCCAAATACCTTAGTACTTAGTAGAAGTTGTGAAGAACTTCTAAGGTTCTTGGAGCATACAACTTAGGAGCAAAACCTTGCTCAGGCGCGACTTTTTCTAGGATATTATTGGGCTTACCGAGGTAACTAATCCTAACCCTCTTTTGAATTAGAAAATATATACTGTTGTAGTATAAGGATAAGTATAAATACTTAGAAGTATATCACAGAATAGAATTGAACTTATCACATGAAGGGTTTAAAAGAAGAATAATTGAATCAGATTTACATAGGATCGTTTCACAAAGAGACTTATATAGCTCACCGCAGGGAAGTGCTGCCCGACTTTCCGTAGAATTGTGAACCCTCTGTTTAGAATGACCTTCAGAGTAGTCTTTGATAAATATCTGTGACCATTATAGGCTGACTCTCTGCGCGCGATATATTCAACTTGGCAGGTGGTTTTCGCTGAGAAGGTATGTGATTCTTCCTAAAGCATGATATTTTACAATATATATATAGTACGGTAGACGCATACGTGTTAACCGAATAATAACTACGGCAATGTCTTTGACTTAAGCCCGAATAACACTTACGGCAATGCCTCACGCTTAAGCCCGACAACACTTACGAATGCCTCACGGCTTAAGCCTGAATAATAAAGATCTGAAAGCATTTCAAAAGAATACTGAATCATTTTAAAGAGAACTAATTGGTTTTTAAAACAGAAGCTTAAGAGTTATACTAGCTTTATGGGAAGTTAAGTATAACCACTTAAGATTGATAAAAGAAACAAGTTTGCCTATGTGTTTATAACAGACTTATATTGTGAAAAGAATAATAAGATGGTTTGATAAGTAGACATGATATGATGCTATGTGTGTTAGTATCTTGTAACGCTTTGTATAGGTGAGTATCCTTGTTGTGCTTATGTTGTTTAAAGATAAGTTGTTATGTTAGTATACTATCACTCACCTCTTGAGATGATACCGGTTGTCGCCTCCGACGCGGGTAGACTCAGCGGTGCGGGACCATGATTCGAGAATACCTCACGCGGGTCCAGGGGCCTATGCGAGCTACGAGAGTTCCGTGTTAGTATGCGGGGTTATGCCTCACGCGGCCATGCGGACAATGAGTCCAGGCGACGCCGAGGAGTAGCTACCTCGACGCGGGTTATACCTCACGCGCCCACGTGAGTGGCCTATGCGGACTCCGGGAGTCCAGGATTAGGCTTGCAGAATGATGATGGGGGCGAGTGGCCCTGTTTCGATCAGTCGCAGCCTAGACAAGACTCATTACAGTTACCTATTGTTGCTATTGTTTGTGATGTGGCACTATGCGGTTCCTCGGTTGTTTCACACATATTTGTAAACCGGTTTTAAAAATGATATGTTTTCATTTAAGTACTTCTGATTTCGCATACTTAGTACTGTTAATCGACTCCTTCGGGCCGCGTTCATGCCGCAGTAAGGGCAAGCAGTGCTAGATCCGCATCCCAGGATCTCTACGTTGGTGTCTGAGCTCCATCTCTTCCGAGGCTCTACTTTTTGTATGATCTCCTGTTGTAGATAGTTTGTACAGCAGTCGGTATGGCGGGCCTGTCCCGCCATAGTTGTATATTTCCTTAGAGGTCTCAGAGTCATGTTGTACGAGTGTCGGATGTAATCTGAACTATGATTATATATATACGCCGAAAGGCGATGTTTTCACATAAAGCGTGGTCTTATTTTATAAACTGTTTCATGTCTTGTTTTATATTTCCGCTGATTTCTCTGATGTATGACTACTTGGGTGCCCCTGAAGGCACGACCACACGCCCCTGAACGGTCGTGACAAAAGTGGTATCGTGAGCGATTAATCTCTGAAAGTGTCTACGCATCAGATCTAGTAGTTCTTGATTATCGGCGTGTTGTGCACCACACCAATAATCAGGAGGCTATAGGATATTTAGGATTGGTTTCCATTCTTCTCATTCTGAGATCGTGCTTTAGAGCTGTGTTATAGGTTGGACCCCTCTAACGTATTCCTTTCCTGTAACAGTTATGCCTCCACGTAAGGCAACCCGGGCCCAGAAGGGCAAGGCAGCCGAGGGAGCTGCTAGCAGGACACCCAGAGTCACGAGGGCTCAGGCCCAGTCTATACCAGAGACGGCGAGTTCTATGACGCCGCCAGCCCCAGCACAGACCACAGTACCCACACCTCCTGTCCCACAGCCTGGGGCGGAGGAGTTAGGGTACAAGGAGATGGCCCAGCTTTTGGCTAAAGTTGTGGCCCGATACGAGGAGAGATTGGATGCGGCAGTTCCAGCTCCAGCTCCAGTCGCACCCGTGGTACACCCGAGGGCAGATAGTTTGAGGCTACGAGATTTCTTGAGTCAGAGCCCGCCGAGTTTTATGGGTCGAGGCCGAGGATGATCCGCAGGAGTTCATCCGCCGCCTTCAGAGGATTTTGAGAGTGATCGGGCGCCGAGACCGAGTCCGTGATCTTTGGTTCACATAGGTCGCGTGATACCGCAAATGATTGGTTTGATTCACGGGAGTTATCCCGGGAGAGCACGCGTCCCAGCCTACTGGGATGAGTTCTCGAGGCTTTCTCACTCACTTCTTGCCTCCACAGATGGCGAGGGCGCGGTCGATAGATTTTTACCGCCGAGGCAGAGGACGACCGCCGTGAGTACAATGTCGAGTTTGATTCATTGGCTCGATATGTCCCAAAGATTGGTAGCAGATATGGAGGATAGGGTACACCGCTATGTCACCGCCAGACGACTATATGGCCGAAGTCATGCGGGGTTTCTCCACCGGTATGGACATTACCCGCATGCAGCTCACGCCTTGGATGCGGCGAGCGCAGAGGTCGACGAGTGACAGCAGCAGCAGGCGCCGGGACGGGAGGGTCTTCGTGGTTATCGTGGTGGGCGGCCTCAAGAAGAGCCTAGATTCGCACCACGCCACCAGAGCACTCCGCACCGCCCTCAAGACACCCAGAGTTTTCGAGGGCGCACTCAGGCCCTGTGGCTTCGACGCCCGTAGTAGCAGAGGTATCGCCGATCGACCACCCGGTGTGGCCGATGCAGATCCCATTACGGAAGTGTGGTACTACTTATGGATCTTGTTACGATTGTGGCCGCAGGTCACTTTGCGGGATCGTCCGACCGGGGCGTGGTGGTAGGGCTCGCCTTCGTGTTCTGCGGGCCGCTTCATCATCTCCTACGATTACTCGCCGAGGGCGTGGTGCTCATGGGTCGCCAGGTCGCGGCAGAGGTCGTGGCTCGTGTCTCGCCTAGCGGTCCTCGAACCGCATTTATGCTTTGTCCACCGACAGATCGTGAGGCCTCACCGATGTCGCCACAGTACCTTATCGCTCGGGTTTGATGTTTATGCCTTGATAGATCCGGTTCTACTGCCCCATATATCTCCCTTGTTGCTAGTAGGATAGGGATAGAGCCTGAGTCCATAGACCCTTTCGAGGTAGCTACGCCAGTGGGTGATTCGGTGGTAGCTCGGCGGGTATATAGGGCTTGTCCCGTGACCATTTACGTCGCCGACCAGCCGACTTGATAGAGTTGGAGATGATTGACTTCGACGTGATTATGGGATGGATTGGCTAGCTTTGCTATGCCAATGTAGACTGCAGGGAGAGAGTGGTACGGTTCCAGTTTCCTGAGGAGCCGGTTGTTGAGTGGGAGGGGAACACTGTATCGCCGACGGGTAGGTTTATTTCCTACCTCAAGGCTAGGAAGATGGTGCAGAAAGGGTATATCTACCATCTAGTTCGAGTGTTTGATATCGAGGTCGCGGTACCAGATTTTCGCCGCCTCGTAGTCACGAGTTCCCGACGTGTTCCTGCATGACCTCCCGGGTATCCTCCCGAGAGGAGATTGAGTTTTGTATTGACATATTGCGGATACTCGGCCTATTTCCATTCCGCCATACGAATGGCACTGCCGAGTTGAGAGAGTCAAGGATCACTTAGGGATTTGCTAGAGAAGCGGCTTCATTAGGCCCGTGTTTCTCCCCGGGGCGCCGTATTGTTCGTGAAGAAGAAGGACGGACGCGCATGTGTTGATTACGTGCACCTGAACAAGGTGACCATTAAGAACAGATACCCTCCGCAGATTGATGATTTGTTCGACCGGTTGCAGGTGCGTAGATGTTTCTCCAAGATTGATCCGCGATCGCTATCATCAAAGTCGAAGTCGAGAGGTGGATGTCCCTAGATCGCATTCCGACGTCAGACGCATTATGAGTTCGTGGTCATGTCTTTTGGGTTGACCAATGCTCCGGCGGTATTCATGGATTTGATGAACCGAGTGTTCAAACCATTTTTGGACACGCTTGTGATAGTGTTCATTGATGATATCTTGGTTTATTCTCGCCAGAGCAGAGCACGCGAGCATTTGGCGATCTTGGCCGATTCTCCAGACCAGCAGCTTGTACGCCAAGTTTTCCAAATGTGAGTTTTGGTTGACTTCTGGCGCTTTCTTGGGCATATTGTCGGGCCGATGGCATTCGAGTTGATACGCCAAGATCGGCGATCAGACTTGGCCGAGACCTACTACTCCGGCAGAGGTTCGCAGATTTCGGGCCTTGCAGTTATTATCGGCGGTTCGTGGAGAAGTTTGCTTCTATCTTCGCACCATTGACTAGGGTGACTCGTAAGGCAGCCAAGTTTCATGGATGATGCTTGTGAGCGTGGTTTCCAGCTTCGAAGAGAGACCGACGACCGCCTCGCTTCTTACTCTTCCGCAGGGTCCAGATGGTTATGTCGTGTATTGTGACGTCGAGCATCGGGTTGGGATGTGTATTGATGCAGCATGGCGGGGTTATAGCATATGCATCCCGACACCAAGAAACACGAGAGGAACTACCCCACCCATGATTTGGAGTCGCGTACCGTGATTCACGCCAAGATCCGAGGCACTATTTGTATGGGTTCACGTGGATATTTATACGCACCACAAGAGCCTCCAAAGATATCTTCACGGCAGGAGCTGAACTTACGGCGAGACGGTGGTTAGAGTTGCTTAAGGATTACGATGTTGATATCCTATACCACCCGGAAGGCCAATGTTGTGGCGTATGCCTTAGTCGTAAGTCGATGGGAGCCTATCGATGTGCAGCTAGAGAGGAGGGACATGGTTCGTGATTTGCATCGATTAGCGAGCCTTGGTGTCCGCTTGATTGATTCTCGATAGCAAATGGGGTTAGAGTTCGTGAGGTTGCCGAGTCTTCCATCGTCGGCGAGGTGAAGAGGCAACGCTCGAGGATCCACTTTGATTCGATATCGTGATACACTCTTCGTGAGGGCAAGCGGTCCTGAGGTAGCACTGATGGGGTGCTAAGGTTTGAGGGCGATCAGGTGTTCCGGATGTTTCGTGACTTCGGCAGGTTCTTGGGGAAGCACACAAGCGTTACTCATCCATCCGGTCGACCAAGATGTACCACGACCTTAGATCCGTATTGGTGGGATGGCTTGAAGAGGACGCTGCAGAGTTCGTAGCTCGCGCCCGTGTTGTCGCAGTGAAGGTAGAGCACCGCAGGCCCGGTGGTTTGTTACGACGATTGAGATCCCGACGGAAGTGGGAGGTAATCAACATGGACTTCATCACAGGATTACCTCGCACTCGGAGGAGACATGATTCTATATGGGTTATCGCCGACAGTGGCGAAATCAGCCCACTTTCTTCCCGTCAGACGACTTTTTCTACCGAGGATTATGCGACTTTACATCCGAGAGATCGCCGATCGCATGAGTCCCTACTTCGATCATATCGCATGCAGGAGCCCGGGCCATTCGGCTAACTTCGGAGGTCCTTCCGAGGGGTTTAGGACGCAGTGAGCCCGAGTCGCATTTCATCCACGCAGACGGACAGCAGAGCGCACTATCCGCACTTCGAGGATATGTCTGCGAGCCTGTGTTATCGACTTCAGTGGTAGTTGGGAGGATCATTTGCCTCTAGTTGAGTTCGCTTATAATAATAGCTACCACTCCAAAGATTGATGGCGCCATGAGGCCTTGTATGGGAGGAAGTGCAGATCGCCTATAGGTTGGTTCGATGTGGGCGAGGGCTAGTGGGACCAGATTTGGTACACAGGCGATGGATAAGGTGAAACTTATCCGAGAGCGCTATCGACACTCGAGTCGATGTAAGTCGATGCAGATCATCGTCGTCGACATCTTGAGTTCGAGGTTCATGATTGGGTTTTCCTAAGGTGTCACCCATGAAGGTGTGATGAGATTCGGAAGAAGGAAGCTCACCAAGGTACATTGGGCCGCTTCAGATTGTCCGCAGGTAGGCAAGGTTGCTACGAGTTGATCCGCCGTCCGATCCGGAGGCGTGCATCCGGTGTTTCACGATCTACGCCGAGGAGATGTATCGGGGATCCATCTAGGGTGCACCCGATTGACGATGTCCAGTGATCAGGGGTTATCGATGAGGAGATTCCCATAGCGATAGTCGATCGTCGTTAGGCGTCTGCGGACGAAGGACGTGGCTTCCACAAAGTCTTGTGTGAACGAGCTCAGGGAGGAGATGACATGGGAAGCCGAGGAGGACATGAGGTGGAAGTATCCTCACCTATTCCCCACACCTCCAGGTAAATTCACTTTCCTACTTGCAAATTTTCGTTATCATTTCTGCCTATGTGTTGCTCTCGTGGCCGTGTGGCATTTACAATCGCTTAAGCTTCTTCGATAATCGTTTGGGAAGGAACATTCGGACGAATGTTTCTAAGGAGGGGAGAATGTTATACCGTATTTCCGAGTATGTACGTAAGGGAATACGACAAAAAGTCTTGCCTTAAAGATAAGCCTCGACGCTTTATTTTGTACACAACTCACTAAAAGAATCGCTTTCCACGAAACGCTTCCACACTTCAGAGAGTAAATTCCGGCTATGCCATTTCTTATTTTTGCGGATTTTTCCGAGAGGCGAAACATTTTGGACCAACGGGAGGGCAACACTTGGCACCTCCCATTGATGGACTTGAATCGCCCATGGACGAAATTGGAGAGCCAAGGCACGTTTTTTGTGCCTTGTGCACAAGTCAAGGGTTGGTAGGATATTTGTGTTTAGTTAATCCTCACCCTACACTTGCCTTGCACTTGTCTTCATCTTGGCCATTGGTTGGCCAAGGCTTGACCTATAAATACCCCCCTTAGAGATGAAGAGTTCTTCATCCACAAATCTTCCAAGTCTTGAAAAATCCTCTCCTCTCCCTTTGTAGTCTTCTCGTCCAAAAACACCTCCCCCTCCCCTTGTGAAGGCCCTTGGCCGAATACCCCTCCTCTCTAGCCTAGTAGTTTGGCCGAGGCCCCCCCCCTAGCCAAAAATCTACCCCTCCCTTGGTAGAAAAGTTACCTTCTTGTATCGTTATAATGCCCAAAATACCTAGCCCAAATACCTTAGTACTTAGTAGAAGTTGTGAAGAACTTCTAAGGTTCTGAGCATACAACTTAGAGCAAAACCTTGCTCAGCGACTTTTCTAGGATATTATTGGGCTTACCGAGGTAACTAATCCTAACCCTCTTTTGAATTAGAAAATATATACTGTTGTAGTATAAGGATAAGTATAAATACTTAGAAGTATATCACAGAATAGAATTGAACTGTTATCACAGTAGAAGGGTTTAAAAGAAGAATAATTGAATCAGATTACATAGATCGTTTCACATGAGACTTATATAGCTCACCGGGTAGGGAAGTGCTGCCCGACTTTCCGTAGAATTGTGAACCCTCTGTTTAGAATGACCTTCAGAGTAGTCTTTGATAAATATCTGTGACCATTATAGGCTGACTCTCTGCGCGCGACATATTCAACTTGGCAGGTGGTTTTCGCTGAGAAGGTATGTGATTCTTCCTAAAGCATGATATTTTACAATATATATATAGTACAGACGCATACGTGTTAATCGAATAATAACTACGCAATGTCTTTGACTTAAGCTCGAATAACACTTACGGCAATGCCTCACGCTTAAGCCCGAATAACACTTACTAAGAATGCCTCACGCTTAAGCCCGAATAATAAAGATCCAAAGCATTTCAAAAGAATACTGAATCATTTTAAAGAGAACTAATTGGTTTTTAAAACAGAAGCTTAAGAGTTATACTAGCTTTATGGGAAGTTAAGTATAACCACTTAAGATTGATAAAAGAAACAAGTTTGCCTATGTGTTTATAATGACTTATATTGTGAAAAGAATAATAAGATGGTTTGATAAGTAGACATGATATGATGCTATGTGTTAGTATCTTGTAACGCTTTGTATAGGTAGTATCCTTGTTGTGCTTATGTTGTTTAAAGATAAGTTGTTATGTTAGTATACTATCACCACCTCTTGAGATGATACGGGGTTAAGTCGCCTCCGACGCGGGTAGACTCAGTGATGCAGGACCATGATTCGAGAATACCTCACGCGGGTCGGGGGCCTACGCGAGCTACGAGAGTTCCGTGTTAGTATGCGGGGTTATGCCTCATGCGGTCTATGTGGCTACGCGACAATGAGTCCAGGGCGACGCCGAGAGTAGCTACCCTCGACGCGGGTTATACCTCACGCGAGCCCATGTGAGTGGCCTATGCGGACTCGGAGTCGAGGATTAGGCTTGCGAATGATGATGGGGCGAGTGGCCTGCTTCGATCATTCGCAGCCTAGACAAGACTCATTACAGTTACCTATTGTTGCTATTGTTTGTGATGTGGCACTATGTGCGGTTCCCTTGGTTGTTTCACACATATTTGTAAACTGGTTTTAAAAATGATATGTTTTCATTTAAGTACTTTACGCCGCATACTTAGTACTGTTGTCGACCTCCTTCGGGGCTGCTCATGCCGCAGTAAGGGCAAGCAGTGCTAGATCCGCATCTCAGGATCTCTACGTTGGTGCGCTGGAGCTCCATCTCTTCCGAGGCTCTACTTTTGGTATGATCTCCCTGTTGTAGATAGTTTGTACAGTCAGGGTATGGCGGGGCCCTGTCCCGCCATAGTTGTATATTTCCTTAGAGGTCTGTAGTCATGTTGTACAGTGTCGGATGTAACTGCTGAACTATGATTATATATATATGCCGAAAGGCGATGTTTTCACATAAATCGTGTCTTATTTTATAAATCGTTTCATGTCTTGTTTTATATTTCACGATTTCTCGATGTATGACTACTGGGTGCCCTTGAAGGCACGACCACGGCCCCTAACGGTCGTGACATATACATAACATAAGCGCCACCGCCATCGTAATACTCGATAACAATAATAATACATAAATCAAAGACAACCGGCTAGTATACATAACATAAGCGCTACCGGCTTATCATAACATAAACAAGATAAGAAATCTTCTAACTTCTTATGAACATTATTAATATAAATCCTCTCATTTTAGCTCATTAAGGCACTACATGTCTTTTTAAGAGAAATCCGGGAATTTAACCCAAGTATCACATACCGTAAACCTTTTTCGAAATGACTCTTTTTTTATATAAACTTCCAAGATACTAATACCCATAGTATCATGTCACAACCACTTTCAAAACAAGTCACAATTTTCCATTTAAAACCTTAGGCCATTTATGCCTTAAAACAATTTACCTTCCACAAATTCAACTCATTTTCCCCTTGCTTATTTTATGTAAAGTAAACCCTTCTTTATTTACCTTTTTCCCAAACTAATATAACCAACTTCCCATAAAGCCGTTATATTAACATTTTACGTTAGTCAAACACATTTCCCTATGTCCAAGGGACTTATACCTTTAAAACGAAACAAGTATCATATACTTCAAAACAAGTGAAGATTATCAAATCTTGTACGTATACCGTACTACATAGATACAACTACTCATGCTCAAGAGATAGGAAAGCTCTACATACCTCTTCGGTCAATCCACTTGTTAATTCCAACTATCGCACGTAATACGTCAACCTATAATGACCATAATACGTTTATTAACTTCTAGTTTCAAAGTAGAATATTTCCAAGGTCAAGGTTACTAATTCCTATGGAAAATTGGGCAGCATTTCCTTTGTTTCTACTCACTTTGCCACCTTTTCAAAGACCGATTTTTAACACTCAAACGCCACATTTAAGGCCCAACATCCAAACCAACACAAAGGGGATTACACACCTAAACTTGGGTGTGTAAAATTATGCCCCATAAGTTATAACAATTAATCTTAACAAGTTTAAGGTATTTTTTAGGCTACCACATGCTCACATAACCTCTTTAGCCAAATCCTTCAAACCCAAACCACATTTCTTGCATGCAATGACTCTAAGAGCATAATTTACTATCACAAGTTCTTTCTTCTTAACATGCAACACTAAAAACTAATTCTAAAGGAAGAATCATTACCTTAGAGCTTTAGCCAAATTTTTCCAACAACTTGCTAGCTTCCTTTCCAAGAATACCACCACAACAACCTTCACAAGCTTGCCACAAGCTTCCTTCTTGCCTTTACTTTTTAGATTTTTCCTAAGGCTAGAATATCTCTTGGAAATTTAGAGAGAAGGAGGAGCTTGAAATTTTAAGAGAGAAGGAAGAGCTTTTGTCTAAGAGAGAGATGAAAGATGACCAAGTCTTCAAGACTTGGTCAATATAATGCATGCAAAATCAGATGGGGGGGACACTTGTCACCCTCCCATGGCCTTTTTAAAAGAAAAGATCAGATTTTCCTAAGTTTTTCGCGATTTCCGCCTGGCGCGCGTCCCTGATGCGCGCAGCTGAAGCTCTGCCGCGCCTTAGGACTTTCCGGCGCGCGGCCTGCTTTCGGCGCGCCAGCGCTCGCGCGCCCGGCCGGCGCTGAAACTTCAGCGACCGCGAGATCTTCCAGAGCGCGGCCTGTCTTGGCGCCCGCTGCCCTAATCACCCGCGCGCGCGCGACCCGACTGACTAGCGCGGCGTACTGAGGCCCGATCCGGTCCAGACCCGAACCACGGGGTATAACAAGAATGATAAAAGAGAATGCAACTATGGTTATGTAAGTTGAACGAGATATGATTACCCTAGACTAGTGTAGGGACCATTAGTGAATGATGGGCAGTAGGAACACCTCGATGAAAGGTGACAAAAATCGGTACTGACGAGAAGGATAGTAGGAAAAATACGGGGAGGTAAGAGACCCCAGGGCAACTTGAAATGAAAAGTAAAGGTAAGACGAGTAGACACTCGAACGATAAGAAATCTGGGCAAGTCATTGGATTATGTAATACCATAAATTGAGTTTGAACACATGACTATAAGCTCTATGAGCTGGAAGAAAATAATAGAATTACTACTTAACGAGATCAAGGAAGCCTCCCACTAAATTATGATTGGCAGGAAGTCTTAGCCATGAGACAAGCAAATGAATCGAATCTAAGTATAGTGACCAAGTTGGTTGCAACAGAGAAATAGAAACAGGAATCATAATTGAGATTATATCCCCGAATATTTCGGAAGTATGAGACAGACTTCCAGTTATGGGAAGATAAGATGACTACGACTACAGTTCTAACCCCTCCAGAGGCCTGAAGGACTAGAGGGTTAGGTCATTATGGTAACACTTTGAGTGTTTTGGCTAGATTGTGTGCGGATGCAATGCAATAAGGTAACAACCTATATGTTCTCGACAGCTACGAGAACACGATATGAATCTCAGATTCGAGAGGTTGCCGAGTCTTCCCTCGTTGAGGAGGTGAAGAGGCGACAATATAAGGATCCAACTCTAGGGCGAACTTGAGATACAGCTCTTCAAGAGGAGAAGAACCTGTTTGGGTAGCACTGGATAAAGTGGTGTGATTGAGAATAACTTGTGTGTGCCCGATACTGCAGAACTTGTCAGCAGGTTTTAGGGGAGACACGCAGTTCTTATTTCTCTATTTGTTCGGGGTCGACTAAGATGTATCATGACCTCAGATATGTGTATTGGTAAGATGGCCTGAAGAGAGACGTAGCAGAGTCTGTTGCTTAGTGTCTGAATTAGTAGCAGGTCAAGGTGGAGCACCAGAAGCCCAGTGGGCTATTATAGGCGATTGAGATCTCGACTTAGAAATGGGAGGTGATTAGTATGGATCTTGTTACAGGGTTTCATCATACTCAGAGGAAGTGCGACTCCCTGAGGGTCATAGTAAACAGGCTGACGGAATCAGCCCATGTTCTTCCGGTCAGGACCACTTATTCGGCTGAAGATTATGTTAGATTATATAGCAGGGAGATTGTGAGACTGCACGGGGTTCCTACATTTATGATGACAGACGGATGAGCTAAGTTTACGGATAACTTCTGGAGGTTTTTCGGAAGGTATTAGGGACACAGGTGAGTCTCAGTGTTCATTTCACCCTCAGACCGACGGACAGACAAAACATACTATCCAGGCACTTGAGGATAGGCTGCGGGTCTGTGTTATTGATTTCAGAGATTGTTGGGAGGATTATTTGCCTCTTGTTGAGTTACGTACGCTAACAGATACCCTTCCAGTATTCAGATAGCCCTGTGTGAGGCCTTGTATGAAAAAAAGTGTAGATCGCCGGTTGGTTGGTTCGACGTAGGCGAGGTTCAGTTAATTGGCCCAGACTTGATTCAGCGGGTTGTGGATAAGGCGAAGCTTATCCAGAAAAGGTTGTTAGTAAGCTCAGGATCAACAGAAGCTTTATGCAGATAACCGACGTCGACACTTGGAGTTCAGGTTGACGTTTTAGTATAAGTATTGTTATGTGGCCATGTGTGGCAAATGTGATTATGTTGGGTGTAGTCAAGGGACTATGCCAATATCTGTTTAGATGGAACCTCGAAAGAACATTCGGGGATGAATGTTTCTAAGGAGGGGAGAATGTTACACCACGTAATTCCAGGACACGTGTAAGAGAACGTACGTGAGAAGTTATGACTTTAAAAATTTGAACGAAAGAAAGAATTGTTTTCCGAAGGAAAAATCTTCCGAACCTCGGGAAAGGATTACGATTGTTATTTAAGACATTTAAGAGTTTATCGGAATTATATTTTCAGAGTTGGATACGTGGGGCCACCCGAGAGATTTTACGTTTTTGTGGGGCCCACGAGGTTTCCGATACTTTGACCAATTATGGAAATGTTGGAAAACGAAACATTATGGACGAATGGGAGGGTGACACGTGTCACCCCCACTCTATTGGGCTTGGACGAATTGGACAAGGCCCAACTTGTCAAGTCTTGAAATGCCAAGGCTTGACATTATTGACCAAGTCAAGAAGCCCACTGGAGTCTTGATATTTAAAGTTTCCCCATCCTATCCCCACAAGTGTCTTGATATCAACCCTCCATTATATTATATAGTCATCCTTGTTGCAAGACAAGTCTCAAACACTTAGAGAAAAAAACTAGAACTTGAGAGTGAGAGGGTGCTCTCGGCTTTGAGCCTCAATTGGAAGATTTTTTTTTCCGTTTGTGGTTCAATAATCCCAATACTTTAAACCAAGGTTCCCTAGGGTATTGTAAGGATATCTCAATAGAAAAATCCCGGAAAAACTACGTTTTTACATTAGTCGCAACATGAAAACCTAAGGGGGTTTTCATAGTTGGAGTTGGAACTTGAAGAGGAGTTCTTCATAATCTTCTAAGGGTTGCTTGGAGTGGATTGGAACATCAAAAAGAGGAGCTAAAGTTGCTAAGGATCGACTTTTAATCTTGGATTATATTTGGGCTAAATGAGGTAATAATCTTCGTCTTACTATTGTAATTGAATATTTCATGTTATGATAAGTTAGAAATGAGCATGTGATATATGTTATGAAGATTGATAAGTGTTATGGAATTTTAGAAGCCTAAAGTCCGAAAAGTTCATGTTAGCTATTAAGTTTGTAATTCAATTTAATTGTTGATACAATCGTCACATGCTATTGAAAGAAGGGATTATAGTTGTTATAATCGTTTGCGGCTATATAACATGTTAGACTAAACAACTTGGATTGAAGAATAATTGGAAAAGACTTTGTGTTGTTGTACATTGTTAGCCGAGAATGACATTGAAATGTTAGACTATTTGGATATCGATTGTGGGGCAGAATTTTACATGTCCTGTGCGGCGTGTAATCCCCTTTGTTTAACTGATTGATGAGCCTTAAATGTGGCATGTTTGGTTATTGAATTCGGGCCTTGAAAAAGGTGGAAAAGTACGTAGAAACAAATGAAGTGCTGTCCGATTTTCCGTAGAATTAAGAGTCTTTATACTTAGGAATATTCTACGTTGAAAGCTAGTAGTTGATGGACGTATTATGGTCATTATAGGTTGACATTCTACGTGCGGCGTATTCAACTTGGCAAGTGGATTGAGCCGGAGAGGTATGTGACACTTTTCTTATCACTTGAGCATGAGTAGCTATAAATGTATAGTACGGTAGACATACGAGATTTAAATGAATTTAGTTTCATTTGATATCCTTGACTTGTTTAAGAATGTACAAGATTGGTTGAGTTAGAGAATTAACTGACATGTTTTAAAAGGTTAAAAATGTCTTAGTTTCTAAAGCATAAAGTTAGTATAACAACTTTATGGGAAGTTAAAATAATGGTTTATTCTAATAAGGTAAACAAAGATTTCTTGACTTGAAAATGTATAGAATACTTGGTTTGGAAAGTATTGATTACTTGAACTATTCTAAAGTTAAGAAACTCGATTTCTAAAGTTAAGAGACTTGAAGTATTCTGAAAGTTATGAAACTTGATTTGAAAGTATATGATACTTGGTTTTAAAAGTATAAGTCTCTTGGTTTCAAAAAGAATGTAATTGTCTAAAACATAAAGAGTTATAACGGCTTTATGGGAAGTTAGTTATAACGACTTTATGAAAGGTTAAGAGAGTGTCTACTTGATTTATAGGCATGAGTTGCCTAGGTTGTGAATGTAGAAGTTACTTGGTGTCAAAGCCTTGAAATGAATTTCTAAAGGTGTAGTAACTTGTTTTGAAAAGTAGACAAGCCTTGATACTACATGTGTTAGTATCTTGGGGTTTTTATATAAAGAGGGGTTCTTTTTAAAGTAACGGAAGTACGTAGTACTTTGGGTTAAATTTCCGGATTTCTAATTACATGTTAGTGCCTTAAGTTAAATAAAATGAGAGTGCATGATAATTAAGGCTAATAAGAAGTTAGGGGATGTCTTAACTTGCTTATGATAATTATGATAAACCGGTAGTGCTTATGTTTTGTATGATAAGTCGGTGGTGCTTATGTTATGTATGATAGCCGGTTGTGCTAGTGATGTATTGTTCTTTACGGGGTCATTCCCCGGGCTTGTGGCATTTGCATATTCCGTGGATTTGCTCCCCACGATGCGAGGTATACCTCATGCGAGTCCGTAGGGCTCATGCGGGTGAAATAGTCTACGGGCGGACGATCCTATGCGAGAAGATTACCTCATGCGGGTCCATACGACCTATGCGGGCGGATACAGTCTATGCAAGGAAATTACCTCATGCGGGTCCATACGGTCTATGCGGGTGAAATAGTCCCATGAGTAGGATTGCAGAATGATACTACAGGCGGATGGCCCTAGGTTAATCATGAGCTTCATGTTTTAAAACCGGCAAAGTTTATGCTTGTCCACTCTCATTGTTAGTAAGGCATAGTGTACTGTTAATGTGTTTATCATACATGTCCCCAACTTTATTTTAGACTATTATGATTTCATTACTGATCTTTCGGGCCACATACTTGGTACTGTAATCGACCTCTCCTTCTGCGTGCCTGCAGTAGAGTTATCTGAGTTCTTGATCCTCACTCTTAGGATCACTGTTCAGCTGTTGAGAAGCTCCATTACTCTGGAGGCTTACCTTTGGTTCAGATCCCTGGTATTGTCGATTGTTGTACATTCAGGGGTATGGCGGGGCCCTGTCCCGTCACAGCTATTATGAAAAACAATTCTTAGAGTTCTGTAGTCATATATTGTGGATTGGGTTGTAAAGAAAAAAGAGGTAACTGCCTTTTGGGTTATGTGTATACTTTCGGAAGGTGGCCATATCGGCTAACCTGTTATTTATTCTTTTTGAGTTGTATGTATGTTCCTCTACTATTCTCTAATGTATACCTGTAAGGGGTGCCCAGGTAGGGCACCAGTCGCGGGCCCGGGGTCGGGTCGTTACACCTAGTGTCGGACAGCCGAGGGCCGCAAATCGTATTGGTTAGAATATGCGATCAACCAAGAGTTGCAAATTGTTTGTAATTGGTTTAGAGACCTACCAGATCATGTTGTTGAATTTATCAGCTTCAGCAAACGCGGAGACAACATGAGTCTGGATCTTGGCCCATTATGACCGTATTTGATATGAGTTCGTATTCTTTCATAGGGTAAAAGAGTATGTTAAAATAGTGGGAGCTAATTAAACAGAGGACCATGTTAGTTAGTTAACGAATGTGTTCAATAGAAATTATATTAGGACTTTAATTTCAAGTCTATCTTTTCTTCAGTATACAATGTCAAATCTGTTACTTAAAATGTTGGTTGAAACAAACAAGTTGACTGGATCAAACTTTCCTGACTGGTTAATAAATTTGCGATTGGTGTTAAAACTAGAAAGAATTGAGTATGTGTTAGACATAATATTCCCCACAGTCCCTACTAATGATTCTGCTGAGTTTGTCCTGTTTGACAAGACAGCCTATCGGAAACATCTAGATGATGCTACCCTGCACATAATATAATGTCGTCCTCCATAATTGTAGAGTTACAAGTGAGACATGAAAACATGGGCCCTAACGAGATGCTAAAACGCTTGAATATTCTCTATGATTCACAGTCTCAGACAATGGAGTATGAACTGTTGAGGGGCCTTTTCAAGTGTAAGCTGAACTAAGAGGGTCCAGTGTCAGTGCATGTTGTGAAAATGATTGGGTTAATATAGAGGTTGACTTCTATTGGAATGAATCTGTCTATAAATGTCTCTGTCAAACTAATCCTGAATTCGTTTCCTGGTTCATTTGAGAATTTCATTGTGAACTTCAACATGAATGGAACCAAGGTGAATCTTCCAGAACTTCACAACATGCTAAAGGCTTATGAAGGGGATTACAACGATCCAAGAGGAGACAAGACACTAGGTTCTTATGGACCTGCTGGTCAATGTATGTTTGTCATTGAAATAAATATGTCTGTAACTAACTCTCACTGCTGGGTATTAGATACCGTCTGTGGCTCTCATATTTGTAATAATGTGAAGGGTCTAACTGACAGCAGAAAGGTTTGACCGTGTGAGGTTGATCTACGCGTTGGAAATGGAGCACGAGTTGATGTTGAATGCGTGGGAACTTATAGACTAGATTTACCTTCTGGATTTTGTTTAGAACTTAATAATTGTTATTTTGTTCCCTCGTTAACGAGGAATATTATTTCTATCCCAATGTTAGACATTGATGAGATTTATTCATTCATTGCCAATGACAGTTATGTACTATCTTATAATAGTTTTGTTTGTGAAAGTGCTCCACTTGTGGATGAATTGTATGTTCTAAACTGTAGTCGTGAAATTTTTAATGTACAAAATAAACGAGCTAAAATAAGTAATCCAAGAAATTCACTACTTATGGCACTGTAAACTTGGTCACATCAATGAATCAAGGATATCAAGATTATGGAAATTAGATTATCTAGAACCATTTGACTTAGAGTCATATGGTAATTGTGAATCTTGTTTAAGAGGAAATATGACAACCAAATCACTTTCTGGGAAAGGGGTACGTGCCAAAGAGGTTCTTGAGTTAGTCCATACCGATGTATGTGGACCGTTTTCAACTCAAACTAAGGGAGGCTTTCTTTATTTCATTACTTTTACAGACGATTTCTCAAGGTTTGGGCATGTGTATCTTAAGAAACATAAGTCCGAAGCTTTTGAGAAATTCATGGAGTACAAGTCAGAAGTAGAGAAGCAACTTGAAACAAGTATTAAAACTCTTTGATTAGGTCGAGGAGGTGAGTACTTAATTAAAGAATTTCTAGATTACTTGAAGATTCATGGAGTTCAATCACAATGGACACCTCCCGGAATGCCAACAAATAAATGGTGTTGATGAGAGGAGAAATCAAACCTTATTAGATATGGTTAGATCCATGATGAGCTTCTCATCTCTACCAACATACCTATAGGGATATGCATTACAAAGTCAATATATATTTTGAACAGAGTTCCTTCAAAGTCAGTAGAGAAAACTCCATATAAGATATGAAACGCCAAGAAGCCAGCACTTAGACACATGCGACCATGGGGGTTCCCTGCATATGTAAAGAAGTTGCTTACTGACAAATTGGAATATAAAAGTGAGAAGTATTATTTTGTGGGGTATCCTAAGTAAACAAGGGGATATTACTTCTATCTTCCTGGCAAACATAAGATTATTGTTTCCAGAAATACAACTTTCCTTGAAGAAGACTATGTCTACAAGGAACAGAGTTACAAGAAGATAGAACTTGAAGAAATTCAAAAAGTGCAAAATAATATAGAGGATGAACCCTTGTCAAACGACTTAGGCAAGGATTCAGTGGGAGTATTTGATGATGATTGGGTACTTAGAGTACGCCCTTCAGTCAGTGGGAGTGATGTGAGGGATAATGCAGAAATGTAAGACTCTCATACACAAGCAATGGAAGATGACACAATAGTTAAGAAAGTAATCTCTTAAGTAAATGGTACTAATAGTTCTTTAAAAGGTTCTCTTGGGGTATTATGTCAAAAGTGATGTGTGGGGGGGGGGGGGGGAGTGGGGATCACGAACGAGATATAGCACTACACGGTCGTGCATCATCCTATTCAAAATAATATTCCTGAAAGCTCTTAAGGTGCTGGATTGTCCAGCACACAAACACCTTATCACAATCAAAATACAACAAACACTGAAACACAAAATATTCAACTCTGTAGGACCACTAGGACTCATTGTGCACCTGAAAGACTTAACCTTCTTGTTGAAACACACAATGAGATAGATATTCTTGATGATGATGAGCCTACTACCTACAACAAAGAAATGTTAGACATTGACTCACAGAGATGACAATATGCCATGAAATCCAAAATGGAATCTATGTATATAAATTAAGTATGGAACTTGGTTGATTTGCCAACAGCGGTTAGACCCATATGATGCAAATGGGACTTCAAGAAGAAGATTGATGCATATGGAAAAGTACAGACTCATAAAACATGATTGGTGGCTAAAGGTTACAATCAACGACCTGGGGTCGATCATGATGAAACCTTATCACCTGTTGCAAAGATTAAATCCATTCGGATTTTGCTTGCAATATCTGCATACTATGATTATGATATTTGACAAATGGATGTTAAAACTACCTTCCTCAATGGTAACCTAATTGATGAGGTGTATATGATACATCCATAGGGTTTTACATCCAAGAATCAACCCAAAACAATATGCAAACTACAGAAGTCCATTTATGGACTTAAGCAAGCCTCAAGGAACTAAGGGTTGTTCCAAGTGCCACTTGTCCAATAACAATTTATTGTGACAACCCTGGCGCGATTGCGCAAGCTAAGGAACCAAGATCAACGAACATAAATAAGCATGTACCAAGGAAATACCACATACTTAGAGAGATAATGGAGACTGAAGAAATAAAGTTAGACTACGTTCCCACATATAAAAATCTAGCAGACCCATTTACTAAACTATTAAGCTTAGTTAAGAATAATGGTCATTTCGAAAACATGGACATTAGATACATTAGAGATTGACTCTAGGCCAAGTGGGAGATTGAAAGTATATATGTCCTAGAGACAATCATTTTAGGGACAGATGTACTTGAACACATTCGTATTATTAATGAGATTAATATATTTATGACTTTTGTAATTACTGAATTATTATTTGATTGTTTGTATTATTCATTAATGTGCATCTCTTGAGCTAACGTTGTCATTGATATGGTGAGATATTAATGATAGAGCGCAGTTCTTAAAGTTGCCTCGATTGATGATCATTGAGAAAGGGATATCAATGATATATTATAAGTCGACATGTGATCTGCATCACATTCTTAGAGAATATAATATGTCTCACTTACTATTAGTAATAGTTGCTGGTGATTTACACATGAATACTCTTAGAGGGTATTGGCATACAATTATTTATTATAAACGTCTAGAGTATTATCAGCATGTGGGAGATAAATGTCTTTTGACTTGAGGTCAATACGCACCGAGTTTGTACAGTAATGTACTTTGATCCTATCCTAAGATTAAATTCCTTATAGGATAAGACATGACTTGAATTGGGTACATTGCGATACAGACTAAGGTGGTAGTTGATCCAAGAATAGGATACATTCTTCGATTAGATATTCGAGAGAACACTCAGCTTCTCAGTGATGTTAGGTAGACCAAGTCATTGGCCAATGCAAGAGACATATTTGAGATATGATCTAGTTGTCGACTAATATAAATGAGATAAAGTGATCAAGTCATTTGGATAGACACATGGCAAATCCTAAGCTTGATCGAGTGTGTCGTGAATGAAAGGAATTTATCATCCCACATAGAGGTTGTGTTTACTAGAGTCTTGTAAACGTACTTCACACATTGAGTTCGTCACCGACGCAGTCTAGGAGTTCCCTGTGAACCTTAATTTGATAAAGTGTCTATGTGAGAAGGCCTAAAGGGTCACACTAAGTCGATTGTCTTTTCGGTTTAAGGGTATATTGAGAGAGGATAAAATATTCAATTTAGAATTGAGATATTTTAAACAATAATAAATTATGGGATAATTTCTATTTGATGAAAATTATTTAATTCAATCAAAATTGGATTTTAGATTTAATTAAAATTAAAACGTGTAGAAAAAAAGGGGGGCGCCTAAGAGGCTGAGTCGCGGCACTGGTACGACAGTTGGCCCAGTTCGACTGGCCCACTAAATTTTGGATTTTTGGATCAGTTTTAAACCTAATTCAAGTCTGATTTGGTTTTACCCCTTTCCTAGATAATTGACACTTAACCCATAATTTAAGGTTGCACAAAATTATGACACTTTCTTTTTTCTGAAATCAGAGTTCAGAGATTAAAATCTTCTCAAACCTCTGCCAAGATTTCTTGGCTTTCCTGACAAAGGAATATACTGAAGCAAGGCTTGCACCCCAGTGAGACAATCGCGTGCGCACCTTTTAGTAGAGACTAAAGAATATCAACTGTAAGTTTGTTTATCATGTCTCACTACAAAAAAAAGCCTACCGTGACGGTTTTTAACCGTCACGGAAGGAGTTTTGTGACGGGTTTTCTAAGTGTCACGGTAGGTACTGTCACAAATTCGTGACGGTTGTTGTGACGGTTTTTTGTGACGGTTATAAAAACCGTCACAAAATGTGATGTTTGACTTTGACTTTTCCTTTTTCTTTTAAAAATTTTCCCGCGAAATTATAAATTAAATAATATTTTTTGGCGGGAAATTTTAAATAAAATTAATTTAAATTGGCAGATTTTTTTTATTAAATTGGCGGGAAAATTAGTTTTTGACATTTTTTTATATTTTAATTTCAATTTGTTAAGTAAAAATAAATTAGAATTGTGAACATATTATAAATAAAATGTCACCCACATAATGAAATTGTTCTAATACATTAAATCGAAACATTACATTGTTTTTCAAACATCTAATGTTATCATCAAATACAACAAAAAAATATAATATGAGAATCCCAGCCATAAGAAACTTGTGTGATTCCAGCAAATCTTCATCTCTGTAGAATCCCACTTTGATATGTCGCATTGTTCGAATGTTCCTCGCAAAGTGTAAAAGAAAGGAAGTTAGAAAAATTAATAAATGCGAGTAAAACCTCCAGATTCGTATAAAACAATAGGAGTTTTAATCTAACTAAATAAAGTCAACATTAAACTCCATTTTTAAGGGTCTGCAAAATTTATGAAATTTCGGATAAGGATTCTTTATTATCCTAAAGGGAAGGGGTTAGACATCCTCTAAGATCCGCTAATTTGCGGTTGTCCGGTCAAACTTAGATAGGTATTATTGTGCTAACATGTATTCTAAAGGTATTCTACAATTATTAAACTAACTATAAGATATTTAAACTAGGCATGCAGTATTTAAACTAGGCATGCAGATATTTATCAAGGTTGTAACGAAAGCAAAAATCATATAAAGAGGGAGTGAAGAGAATTTAGCGGTATTTAACTTTATTTCCTTTTCTGCGCAGGCTTTAACATCGGGATGCATCTCCGGGTACCTGCAAAAATACTAAGTAAAAAAGTTAATAAAATAATAAATAAATGCGAGTAGAATCTTTAGATCTGTATAAAACAATAGGAGTTTTAATTACGGAGGGCTCAGATCTATATTTTTTGTAAAGGGACATTCCGATCATGTTGTAGTTGAGAACTAGTGACTCGTTAGTCATTTTAGTCACCTTGCAAATGCATGTTGGTTTTCCGTAGATGTGTGAAAGAATCCATAAGTCTCATCATCGCCATTTTCCGAAGGAAAGCAAACCGAGGGAAAACCTTTCCGGAAGGGTCATGGCCTCAAATTAATTATTCTCATCGGCTAAGTATAGTATCATGTTCAAATCAGTGGGGTTTTTATCAGGTGTAGCAATCTGTTTTGCCTTAAAAACCGCAGCAGTAGCTGCTTTGAAAATCCAGTAATATACTGGTTAAAATGAATAGCAGCTATTTAGTTCAAAATGTAGCAACAAGAGACTTGAAAACAGAATGGCAACTGACCTTAAATTTGCATAAAATGCAGCAGCAGTCTGGCCAAACACGACTGTGGTTCAGCCCAAAATAGCGTCATAATGTAGCAACACAGTAGCAATAAAATGTAGTAAAGATAGCAGCAATCAGCCCAAGTACAACAGCCAAGATACAACATTTTGAGCCTCAAAACGCCCCAAACACAACCAACCCAACCTCGAGAATGCAATGTATTTTCCAAACGCAGCCGTTAATTCCCTTAGAGTATATCATCTGTTTGCTTAAAAAATGCAGCAGAAACACAACAGTAAATGATACAAGCATCTTGACTACGAGTCCTTCCAAAGTGACAGATAAGAGAGCAAATGGGGATACCACCATCCATTTCCGATGCCGCAATAAGATCAAATAGGTTTCTAAAACCTTAGGCATGACAGGCTATCGGGGAGGCTAAACCAACCCAAAACAGTATAAAAATAGCAGCAAAACAACAGCAAAATCAACAAAACAGGTTGAAAAACAGCAGGAAAATGTGCTAAAAAATAGTGCAAAACAACAGCAAAATGTGCTAAAAACAGTGTAAAAATAGCAGCAAAAACAACAACAATTTTGATTACGAGTACTTGCGAAAACACTTTAACTTTGGGATGCGTCTCCGGGTACCTGCAAAAATACTTAGTAAAAGAGTTAGTAAAATAATAAATAAATGCGAGTAAAACCTTCGGATCCGTAAAAAATAGGAGTTTTGACTACGGAGGGCTCAGATCTATATTTTTTGTAAAGGGATATCCCAAACAAGTCATGGCTGCGAACTAATGACTCGTCAGTCAATTAGTCACCCCGCCAAGTATGTTGGTATCTGGTGTATATGTGAAAGATCCATAAGTGTCATCATCACCCTTTTTTTTTTACGAAGGAAAGCAAACCGAGGGACAACCTTTCCGGAAGGGTCACGACCTCAAATTAATTATTCTCATCGGCCCAAGTGTAGTATCTTGTTCAAATTGGTAAATAACCAAAACCGAAGGGACACAACCTCAATTTCAATTTCATTGGCCTAAGTGTAGTATCTTGTTCAAATCAGTAAGTAACCAAAACTGAAGGGACGCGGCCGCAATTTCAATGGCCTAAGTGTAGCATCGTGTTCAAATCGGGAAGTATTCGAAGTACAACAAATGTCCGAAACAGCCTCAAAGTAACAAAATGGCCAAATATCAGTAGCAAAATGGCCAAGAAATCAGTAGTAAATGGCCAAGAAATCTGTAGCAAAATGCCCCAAAATACAGCAGTGAAATGGCCAAAATCAGTAGCGAAATGGCCTAAAATCAATAGCAAAATGGCCAAGAAATCAGCAGCAAAATGACCAAGAAATCAGTAGCTGTTTGGCTTAAAATGTAGCAGTGGAATAACTCAAAACATAGCAGCAACTGACTCAAATTTGGCCAAGTTACAATAGTAAAACACTTCCAAAGATTTCAGATCACAAATGGAAATAACTCAGTCCATTGCAAAGAATAATTCACTAAAGTAATATTTTGATTTCTAATGTAAAGAATCCAATGATCCTTATTATTATAAGTAGTACTATCTATTCCCAAAGAAGTCCAGAAAGTAACAACAATATAACATTTTAAAAAGATGTGATCATTGGTTTCCTCATTTTTTTACATATTGGGCAGATATGATCAATATTTATACCAATGTGGTGGAGGTATGATCTGCTAGGAATCCTGTTATTATAGCATTTTCATATGAAGAATTTAATCTTATTTAGGAAATCAAGTTCCCATATCCACTGAAAGTTCCTATCATCAGATGTAGAAGATTCAATGAGAACATAATAAAATTTGATAGAGAAAGTACCACTGTTAGTAAAAGTCCATATTGGCTTATCAGTGTTGAAATGTTCTTTAAGAATGTGAATGCAATGAATTTTTTGAAGAATGTCAATTGGCAGATCAAAAGAGAGGCAATCTAAATTTCACTTATTTTGAACAAGATATCTCTAAAGGTTACTAGGTGGTCCATTTTGTGGAGGGGACCCTCAATACTATTTCTTAGACTTAGCATGTTAGGTATCCACCTGCTAATCCAGATGTCTGCAGTTGAGCGTTTGTTGAAAGGCCCAAGGGTACCTTTATTGCAGTATTCCCAAAAACAAAGAGGTATTGAATGCCAAACTTAAGTTGGAAGCATTGCAACTCACACTCCAGCAGAAACTATATAGGCAGCGACAAGTAACATCATAGCTTCCACCACCAACAATAAACTCTAAGAACATAATCGCACCCTGGACAGGGCACCATTTCGTCTATAGATGAAACAATAAACTTTAGACACTTTAACAGAAGTAGAATTAATGTAAGAAAATAGATACACATACTAGTAATTGCCAGTTACTACAAAAAATTGTCCATGAGGCAAACAAAAAATTGCCACATACTACAAAAAATTGCCATGCTCATCAGCTTCAACTTAATTCAACTTTATTCTAAAGAAACTCCAGGAATGATCATTAAGCTCACTATTTCACTAAGCAGATTTTTACTTCAACATCAAAGGTTAAGGAAGAATTTTATAATTCCATATGTATTCCAGCAGAACATTGATGTGGTATTTAGACTATATAATCCTCTAAAAATATATTGGGTTTTAGAAGAAAGTTTGAAATCATTTGAGAGGCCAAGATCAGTTCAAAATCAGTCCAAAACTTAAGCTAAAAATGTGACTTGGGCAGAGTAAATACCAATAGCCATTCAAGACCTTAAATACCAATCATGATCAACCTTCAACTATTAATCCAACTAGTTAACATTACAAACAACTATTTTAAAAGCCATGAATTATATCAGTAGAAATTTTAGTGAAAACTGAAAGCACCTCATTCACAAGTAAGCTCTCTTATCGACTAAAACCTATAAAGTTAAAACTACGCTATACTAACGGTCATACCAAACAGTGCACCAGGCTGTTAAGTTGCGTTCCTATTATACATGTATGTTACACCCCGTATTTCCAGGACATGAATAAGAGAATAGACGTGAGAACACAAGACTTGAAAATTGGTACGAAAGAAAGAATTGTTTTTCCGAAGGAAAATCTTCCGAACATCGGAAAGGAAAAATGTTCATTGATGAGAATTAGATTCTTAGAATACAATATTTGAGGAGTATGAAATTTATTATCATTGTGGAAATTTATTTTACGGATTTGGCCACGTAGGACCCACCCGAGAAATTTTACGTTTTGTGGAGACCACGAGGGTTACGAAATTTTATGGAAGAATGAGAGAGAAACACGTGTCACCCCCCCACATGAGCTTGCTCGAAATTGGACCTAGGTTAAGTGGTCAAGTGACCAAGGTTAAGTGGTCTTGTGACCAAGGTTAAGTAGCCTAAAAGCGGATGACAAACTTGAGATAATTGACTAAGTCAATGAGCCCACTTGGCTAGATATTTAATCCTCTTCATCTAAGACCACATAAGTGTTATAATCTTGAACCTCCATTGTTTTATATATACTACACTAGTGCAAGACAAGTATTCAACACGTAGAAATTTTTTCAAGAACTTGTCTTGTTGAAGAAATGCTCTCGGCTTTGTGCTATTTTGGAAGACAAAAATTTTCATTTGTGGTTAATTATTCACAAGACTTTAACCCAAGGTTCCTAGGAGTATTGTAAGGTTATCTCAATAGAATGATCCTGAAAAAACGACGTTTTTACGTTAGTCGCAAGGCGAAAACCTAAGGTGTTCTTCAACTTTGAAGATGGAACTTGAAAAGGAGTTCTTCATGAGCTTCTAAGGAGTGCTTGGAGCGGATTGGAACATAAGAAGAGGAGCTAAAAATTGCTAAGGATCGACTTTTACGCTTGGATATTATTAGGGCTTATTGAGGTAAAATCTTCATCTTCTTAATGTAATTGAAGATTACATGTTATAGTGGTTAAGAAATGAGCATGTGGTATATAGAATGAAGTTTGAAAAGATTTGGATCATGTCGACATGTTAAAACCGAAAATGGACAAGTTAGCCATTAATGTTGTAATCATTTGGTCGATAGTTACAATCGTCACATGTTAAGGAAGAAATGATTTATAGTTGTTGTAATTGTTATTAGGTATATAACATATTGGAATAACAACTTGGATTGAAAAAGGAATTGAAAGGAAATTGATAATTGTTGTGACAATGGTAGCCGATTATGGCTTGGAAATATTGGACAGTTTTATATTGATTGTGGGGCAGAATTTTACACGTCCTATTAGGAGTGTAATCCCCTTTGTATTGCTGAATTGTTGGGCCTTAAATGTGGCGTTTGGTTATTGATTTTAGGGCCTTGAAAAAGGTGGAAAAGTACGTAGAAACAAAGGAAGTGCTGCCCGATTTTCCGTAGAATAAGAGACCTTACACTTAGTATGATTCTACGTTAAAAAGTGAGGAGTTGATAGACATGTTATGATTAATATAGGTTGAAGTACTACGAGTAGCGTATTCTACTTAAAGGATGAAATAGCTATCAAGGTTGAAGTACTTTGGAGCATTTTGCTACGTGTTGATAATCGTCGCGAGGTATGTGAACCTCTTCCTTCTTTTGGCATGATTCTATGTATGAAATATACATGTGGTGTTATTTCATGATTCCTTCTACTCTTAGAAGTTAAGAGGTATGTATGTTGATTTACTCTATGTAAAAGTTATGTCTAAGTTATCATAAGTTCTTACCAAGTCTTATGGGGGATGTTGGTAAGAGTCGTTAGGAAGTATTTGGAGTCGAGTTGACTTTGCTAATTTACTGCACGAATGAGAATAAGTATTGAACAAGCCATTGCAGCGTTAATAAAAGAAAATGTATCGACAATCAATTATATTAAAATGAGTAGAATTCTCCATCTGCATAGAAACTAAGATAAAACAAAATTGTATTACATTTTCTAGATCATGGCTGCTTTAATAAGATTGTTATAAACGAGTATAACCTATTCACAACGCATAAAAGTATATGCTACTTAATATTAAAGAGTTTACGTTATGAAGTTTTAAGACCATGAACCATGAATTCTTAAAATGTTAAGAGACTTTATTTTTAAAGTTAAGAGACTTTATTTTTAAAGTTAAGAGACTTGAAATTCTAAGTTAAAGACACTTGATATTCTAAGTTAAGAAACTTGATTTCTAAAGTTAAGAGACTTGAAGTATTTTGAAAGTTATGTAACTTGATTTGAAAGTATAAGTCTCTTGGTTATAAAAAAAAAGAATGAATTAGTCTAAGACATAAAGTTAGTATAACGGCTTTATGGAAGGTTAGAAGAATGGTTTTCTCTAGTAATGTAAACAAAGAAATGACTTGAAATAAGGAAGGGCAATTTGATTTAAAGGTATCAATTGCTTAAAGTTTTAAAGTAAGGGTAACTTGATTTAGAAGCCTAGAAATGTATTTCTAAAAATGTAGTGACTTGTTTGAAATGTAGACATGCCTTGATACTACGGGTGTTAGTATTCTGGGGTTTTATATGAAAATGAGTCTTTTGAAAAGAATGGAAGTACGTAGTACTTTGGGTTAAATTCCCGGATTTTTATGTGAAACGAAAAGTGCCTTGAGTATATAAAATGAAAGTCTAAAGATTTTATGAACTTGCCTATGCTTGCTTGTGATAGCCTTGAGTGCAAGTATTATATGTTTCTGTTAGTGACTCTCGGTTGGAGGGTATGTCTTGTTGTGAATTTACTTGGGCGTCAAAGCGATGTGAAGGCTTCCGGGTATGCTTCCATTGTGATTGATCCTTGGACATGCTTATACGATGTGGGATTAGGGCATGCGACGAGATGCGGGTTAGATTCGAATTGTTTTATTACTCCTTGGACATGCTTATACGATGTGGGATTAGGCATGCAACGGAGGCGGGTTAGATTCGGTTGTTTTATTACCCCATGACCATGCTTATCGATAAGGGATTAGGCGTGCGACCGTGTTATATACGATTATTACTCGATGGACTAGCTCCGGCGAAGACATGTACGAGATGAGGATTCCACGGGCATGTTATATACGATTATTACCCATGGATTAGGTCTCCATTTAGTCATGTACAGAGATGAGGATTCCACGGGCATGAGATATATATATATATATATATATATATATATACATGTGCATATGTGTGTCTGTGATCGGTAGGAAGCCACGGGCGCGTCACATGATTATATTTTACACTTACGGCTGTCAGCAGTGATGAGGGATTCCACGGGCAGGGGATATATATATATATTGTATGTGTGTACGCCGAAAGTGAGGTAGGATGCCACGGGTGCGTCACATGGTTATATTTTACACTTACGGTATCGGCGATGGGGATTCCAGACGCGCTTTGATATTTGTGGGCTTGAGACCATTACTGGATTGTGTGATGATATTTGAGGGCTTGTGTCCATAGCCCTGGTGTGACTATTGTTCATGTGTTGAAATAGTGCATACAAGTAAAGCGACTTTCATTACTTTCAACGTCAAAGCCTGATTATCTTTATTATTTTGGTTATCATACATGTCTCGGCTTTATTATAGTATTATGATTTCATTCTGATATTTTCAGTTTCACTTACTTGGTACATATTTCGTCTTGACCTCCTTGGGTGCGTTCATCTGCGCGAGTTGAGGTACATAGCTTGCTGATCCTCATTCTTAGGATCCTTGTTGGTGGTTGGAAAGCTCCATTATTTGGAGGCTTTGTATTTTGGTCTGATTCACGAGGTTGTAGATTTATGTACATTCGAGGTATGGCGGGGCCACTGTCCGTCCACGATTGTTATGTCAAGAATTCTTAGAGGTCTGTAGTCATATCTTGTGGATTGGGTTGTGTAAAAAAAAAGAGGTAACTGCTTTTTGGGTTACATGTATATTTTTGGAAGGTGGCCTTATCGGCTAGCCAGTTATTTATTTCCTGTTAAGTTTATGTATGTTCCGCTAATTATCTCTGATGTATACCTATATGGGTTCCCAGGTAGGGCACCAGTCGCGGGCCCAGGGTCGGGTCGTGACAAAAGTGGTATCAGAGCAGTTAGTCCTCGGAAAGTGTCTACAGACCGTGTCTAGTAGAGTCTTGGTTATCGGTGTCTTGTGCACTACATCTATAACCAGGAGGCTGCAGGACATTTAGGATTGGTTTCCATTCTTCTCACTCTGAGATCGTGCGATAGAGCTGTATTGTTAGGGTCGTCTCTCCTTAACGAGTTATGTTGATTGCAGCTATGAGGAAGGCAGCAGTGACCCAGGAAGGATTATGTGGATTGCGTATCTAGGTTGGTAATGATTGTAGTGTAGTTGGTATTATGACATACAGCTATACGGAGTTATGTATGAGGGTCAGACGCGTGTTGCCTAGAATGATTTTAGATTACCAGGATTTGGTAAGGACTAAATAGATACCTGAAAGGTATGAAACAGTTAATGAATTCTCGCCAAGGTCTTATGTTTTATTTTGAGATAATTGGGAAGCGATGAGCTGTCTGATAGGGTAGTGAACCCTTAAGAAGTCATGTTAAGGTACTTGATGGAAGACTATGTGGATAGATTAAGCTACATGGTATGCGTAATAAGACTGTACGAATGAGAGTCGTATGGAGTAAGTAATGGTTGTTGTGATCAAGACAA
Organism: Przewalskia tangutica; assembly: GCA_029844215.1. Lineage (NCBI taxonomy): Eukaryota > Viridiplantae > Streptophyta > Magnoliopsida > Solanales > Solanaceae > Przewalskia > Przewalskia tangutica. Next base: position 83,833,383 of record CM056735.1, on the reverse strand, counting down.
CACGATTATGGTATTATGAGAAGTTATTGTACCCGTTTACGGGGGGACTGGTAAGGTAGGCTTGGAGCTTGGAAATTGCGAGCCTAAGAATATTGATAATCGCCGAGACCTTAGGTATATAAGGCCTTCTCGGGCAATAAGATTTTATTCAGACTAAGGGTAAGAGTTAAGTGCGACGGTGGGTCGGGGTGAGGACCTATTACGGGTCGCCCCATAGCCTGAAATGGAGTGGGATCAGTTGGTAGTAGTTCCGCTACGTGACAGGGTCACGAGGGTGCAAGGCCCAAGTCTAGTTAATTGTTTTACGGGTTCGTGGACGCGTTCCACCGGAACCAGGCCGTGAGAGCCGGAAATGGCCTTATATTGTTTAATAGAGTGACTCCAAAAGATTGGAGGCCTGAATCGGTATGGAGGTTATGTACGTATGCTAGTATAAGTTGGAGGTACGAAGAAATAATCCTTTTAGGCCATGAATGGGAGTAAATCGTGATGGTGCACACTTTGGATTTGTTTTCTCGTTTGGATTATGATGGATGAATATGAATGTGTGATGTATTAGGGCCATATGTGGCCTAATTGGATTTCATTAAGTGTAGTTTTATGAGACTATACCGAGAAATGCTAGATTGAGCTCCGAAAAAACATTTGGGGACGAATGTTTCTAAGGAGGGAAGAATGTTACACCCCGTAATTCCAGGACATGAATAAGAGAATAGACGCGAGAACACAAGACTTGAAAATTGGTATGAAAGAAAGAATTGTTTTTCCGAAGGAAAATCTTCCGAACTTCGGAAAGGAAAAATGTTCGTTGATGAGAATTAGATTCTTAGAATACATTATTTGAGGAGTATGGAATTTATTATCATTGTGGAAATTTATTTTACGGATTTGGTCAGGTAGGGCCCACCCGAGAAATTTTATGTTTTGTGGGGTCCACGAGGGTTAGGAAATTTTATGGACGAATGAGAGGGCGACACGTGTCACCCTCTCCACATGGGCTTGCTTGAAATTGGACCTAGGTTAGGTGGTCAAGTGACCAAGGTTAAGTGGTCTTGTGACCAAGGTTAAGTAGCCTAAAATTGGATGACAAGCTTGAGATAATTGACTAAGTCAATGAGCCCACTTGGCTAGATATTTAATCCTCTTCATCTAAGACCACACAAGTGTTATAATCTTGACCCTCCATTGTTTTATATATCCTACACTAGTGCAAGACAAGTCTTCAACACTTAGAATTTTTATCAAGAACTTGTCTTGTTGAAGAAATGCTCTCGGCTTTGTGCTATTTTGGAAGACAAAAATTTTCATTTGTGGTTCATTATTCACAAGACTTTAACCCAAGGTTCCTAGGGGTATTGTAAGGTTATCTCAATAGAAAGATCCCGGAAAAACGACGTTTTTACGTTAGTCGCAAGGCGAAAACCTAAGGTGTTCTTCAACTTTGAATATGGAACTTGAAGAGGAATTCTTCATGAGCTTCTAAGGAGTGCTTGGAGCAGATTGGAACATAAGAAGAGGAGCTAAAAGTTGCTAAGGATCGACTTTTACGCTTGGACATTATTAGGGCTTATTGAGGTAAAATCTTCATCTTCTTAATGTAATTGAAGATTATATGTTATAGTAGTTAAGAAATGAGCATGTGGTATATAGAATGAAGTTTTAAAATATTTGGATCATGTCGACATGTTAAAACCGAAAATGGACAAGTTAGCCATTAATGTTGTAATCATTTGGTCGATAGTTACAATCGTCGCATGTTAAGGAAGAAAGGATTTATAGTTGTTGTAATTGTTATTAGGTATATAACATATTGGAATAACAACTTGGATTGAAAAAGGAATTGAAAGGAAATTGATAATTGTTGTGACAATGGTAGCCGATTATGGCTTGGAAATATTGGACAGTTTTATATTGATTGTGGGGCAGAATTTTACACGTCCTATTAGGCGTGTAATCCCCTTTGTATTGCTGAATTGTTGGGCCTTAAATGTGGCGTTTGGTTATTGATTTTCGGGCCTTGAAAAAGGTGGAAAAGTACGTAGAAACAAAGGAAGTGCTGCCCGATTTTCCGTAGAATAAGAGACCTTACACTTAGTATGATTCTACGTTAAAAAGTGAGGAGTTGATAGACATGTTATGATTAATATAGGTTGAAGTACTACGAGTAGCGTATTCTACTTAAAGGATGGAATAGCTATCAAGGTTGAAGTACTTTGGAGCATTTTGCTACGTGTCGATAATCGTCGCGACGTATGTGAACCTCTTCCTTATTTTGGCATGATTCTATGTATGAAATATACATGTGGTGTTATTTCATGATTCCTTCTACTCTTAGAAGTTAAGAGGTATGTATGTTGATTTACTCTATGTAAAAGTTATGTCTAAGTTATCCTAAGTTCTTACCAAGTCTTATGGGGGATGTTGGTAAGAGTCGTTAGGAAGTATTTTGAGTCGAGTTGACTTTGCTAATTTACTGCACGAATGAGAATAAGTATCGAACAAGCCATTGCAGCGTTAATAAAAGAAAATGTATCGACAATCAATTATATTAAAATGAGTAGAATTCTCCATCTGCATAGAAACTAAGATAAGACAAAATTGTATTACATTTTCTAGTTCATGGCTGCTTTAATAAGATCGTTATAAACGAGTATAACCTATTCACAATGCATAAAAGTATATGTTACTTAATATTAAAGAGTTTACGTTATGAAGTTTTAAGACCATGAACCTTGAATTCTTAAAAGGTTAAGAGACTTTATTTTTAAAGTTAAGAGACTTTATTTTTAAAGTTAAGAGACTTGAAATTCTAAGTTAAAGAGACTTGATATTCTAAGTTAAGAAACTTGATTTCTAAAGTTAAGAGACTTGAAGTATTTTGAAAGTTATGTAACTTGATTTGAAAGTATAAGTCTCTTGGTTATAAAAAAAAAGAATGAATTAGTCTAAGGCATAAAGTTAGTATAACGGCTTTATGGAAAGTTGGTTATAACAACTTTATGGAAGGTTAGAAGAATGGTTTTCTCTAGTAATGTAAACAAAGAAATGACTTGAAATAAGGAAGGGCAATTTGATTTAAAGGTATCAATTGCTTAAAGTTTTAAAGTAAGGGTCACTTGATTTAGAAGCCTAGAAATGTATTTCTAAAAATGTAGTGACTTGTTTGAAATGTAGACATGTCTTGATACTACGGGTGTTAGTATCCTGAGGTTTTATATGAAAATGAGTCTTTTGAAAAGAATGAAAGTACGTAGTACTTTGGGTTAAATTCCCGGATTTTTATGTGAAACGAAAAGTTCCTTGAGTATATAAAATAAAAGTCTAAAGATTTTATGAACTTGCCTATGCTTGCTTGTGATAGCCTTGAGTTCAAGTATTATATGTTTACACTGCCGTGACTCTCAGTTGGAGGGCCGACTGTCTTGTTGTGAATTTACTTGGGCGTCTGAAGCGATGACGGAGGCTTCCACGGGTATGCTTCCATTGTGATTGATCCTTGGACATGCTTATACGATGTGGGATTCCGGGGCATGCGACCATGATGCGGGTTAGATTCCCAGATTATTTTTATTACTCCTTTGACATGCTTATACGATGTGGGATTCCGGGGCATGCAACCAGGAGACGGGTTAGATTTCTGGATTTGTTTTATTACCCCATGACCATGCTTATACGATGAGGGATTCCGGGGCATGCGACCATGTAATATACGATTATTACTCCATGGACTATCTCCCCATGAAGAAATGTACCCGAGATGAGGGATTCCACGAGCATGTTATATACGATTATTACCCCATGGATTAGCTCTCCATGAAGTCATGTACCCGAGATGAGGGATTCCACGGGCATAAGATATATATATATTGCATATGTGCATACGCCGACAGTGAGGTAGGATGCTACGGGCGCGTCACATGACTATATTTTACACTTACAACTGTCGGCAGTGATGGGGGATTCCACGGGCACGCTTTGATATTTGTGGGCTTGAGTCCCTTACTGGATTGTGTGATGATGTTTGAGGGCTTTTGTCCATAGCCCTGGTGTGACTATTGTTCATGTGTTGAAATAGTCTGTACAAGGTAAAACTGTCTTTCATTACTTTCACTTCGGCAAGGCACATTGTACTGTTATTTTGGTTATCATACATGTCTCCAGCTTTATTATAGACTGTTATGATTTCATTCTGATATTTTCGATTTCACATACTTGGTACATATTTCGTACTGACCTCCTTCGGGGGGCTGCGTTCATGCCGCATGTTGAGGTACATAGCTTGCTGATCCTCATTCTTAGGATCACTATTGGTGGTTGAAAGCTCCATTATTTGGAGGCTTTGTATTTTAGTCTGATTCCACGAGGTTGTAGATTTATGTACATTCGGGGTATGGCGAGCCTGTCCCATCCACGTTGTTATGTCAAGAATTCTTAGAGGTCTGTAGTCATATCTTGTGGATTGGGTTGTGTAAAAAAAAAGAGGTAACTGCTTTTTGGGTTACGTGTATATTTTTGGAAGGTGGCCTTATCGGCTAGCCTGTTATTTATTTCCTGTTAAGTTTATATATGTTCCGCTGATTATCTCTGATGTATACCTATATGGGTGCCCAGGTAGGGCACCAGTCGCGGGCCCGCAGTCGGGTCGTGACAATGTCGACCACTAATCAACAAAACTAATCACTTAACCGTATAATAATCACAATTGAAGACTGAAACTAAAATTAAAAGAAAAGGGATTGAGATTACCTTTTTTCGAGCAGCTACGGGGGTGACGAATGTCTTCGAACAACCTTTTACTAAAACTAAAATTAATAGGAAATGGATTGAGATTACCTTTTTGCCGATCAGCTATGGGGGAGACGAGTGTCGTCGAACAACCCTTCACTGAAACTTTTTCGAGTGCAACAACAGGGGCGACAAACATTCTTTCACCCACACAGACTTCCGACGAGTGGAAGAAAACCCCAAAAATTAACATTTAAACCCCAGACCTAGTCGGATTTATAGCTCAGGAGGTCTTAACCCTTTTTTCTACCAAAATACACATAAAAGTAAGTTATAAAGAGTGTTACAAATAGATTTTAACTCTTATCCCATAATAAGTTTCTTCCTTAGAAGAAATCCATAAATCTTACTTGCAAATGTACATATTAAAGTAAAAAACAGTAAAAAGTCTCTTCTTTTCAATAAACCCAAAAATAATTACTTGCAAAAACCCTAGGGATGAATAATGAGGGAGGAGAAATAGGTTTTGGTTCCTTCAAACAAAAAAAATAAGAAAATTTACCTGAACAAAATTCTGCAATTTTGAAAGTTTCCTTCCCTTTCTATATTTATGTCCCCCTTGCATAAGAGCCTTAGATTCACATTGATGAAGAAGAAACAAGTGGTGAGTCTGATAGAAAAGAGAGTATAAAAGTTAAAATAAAAAAACAATCAACAATACACTATTTTGTTGCTTGAAACAAGATTTTGTTGCTTGAAAAAAGTTAGAAGGGTTGATTTGCACGATGTAGTGAAAGAAATGTAGGGTTTTGGAGAGAAAGAAATGTGGCTGATGCGTTGATTTGGATTTTGATTTTTGGGATATTGGGTTTATAAATAAAATGGGTCGGGTCGGGTATAGAGTATTTTAAAAAAAGAAAATTAAATTCGTATTTTAAAAACCGTCACAAAAATATGTGACAGTTGAAATCACCGTCACATCGCTGTCACAAAGCTGTGACGACTAAAAAAACTGTCGCATACCTGTCACAAAGACCCATTGACCAGAAAGTCAATGCTAAAATGTGACGGTTTTTAAAACCGTCACACCCAAACTGTCACGGTAGGTCCTTTTTTATAGTATCTTTACAGGTTTCAATTGTAACGTAATCAAACCAGAGACATAATTGTTGGGGCAAGTAAGTTAATAAAATTTTAAACTTTCGTTGTGCCTTGTGTGTATTAGACCCAACAAAACCCTACAAATGGATGATCCTCAAGCTAGTTGCCAACTTCACTCCCAAATGAATAAATAAAGTTGAATATGTAGTAAACAATGTAGAGAGAATGAGAGATAGATTGGAGATTATTAGAGAGATTGTAGGAAGATTTGTGAGAAAGAATGAAGAGAAAATGAGGTATTTATAGGTGAAAAATTAGGTTAACGTGTAAATATAATAACTTAGAGGTAGGGGGTTTGGGGTGTGGGAGGAGGGAATTTGGTCGTTGCACAATGACCAAATTGTGTATAGCCATTGTGCAACGGGTGGGAAAGGTGCCTCAATGGCTGATTTAGCTTTTCCATCGACTGCATTTTTCACCAAGATATTACCGTGCATGTCCACAAGCTTCCGGAAGATCACGGATTGTTTAACGACCGGGCTCATGGTGCCTGGGTCATTAACCTTGGCAAATTGTGGCTTCACGCCCTTCACACCCTTACCAGCCTCGGTTTGTGGTTCCGACGGTTGGTCATCCACCTCATTTGGACTCCCCTTAGCGCCAGTCGCATTATGAACATCCACGGGTTGGCCTGAAGGCTGCCGGGTCTCGTCCTTTCTTCCATTTGATTCCGGGTGACCCCTATGGTCTCCCGGTGCTGAGTTCCGACCTTTGTTAACCCCGGTTTGTGTCCCAGAAGGCTGACCACCCGAATCCTCTATCGCTCCCAAGCACATACCCAAGCCAACCTCTCTCTGAATCACGAGTTGGCTCTCCATAACGTGTGTCTCGCCAACACTCCCTTTAGTACCCGCGGGGCCCCTAAAGTCACCCGCAATAAATTTCCGACCTTTGTCATCCCCGGTTTGTGTCCCCAAAGGATGACCACCCGAATCCTCTACCGCTCCCAAGTTAATACCCAATCCAACCTCTCCCTGAATCACAGGTTTGCTCTCCAATATGCGTGTCTCGCCAACACTCCCTTTAGTACCCGCAGGGCCCCTAGAATCACCCTCAATAAAGTTCCGACCCTTTCCAGCCTTGGTTTGTGCCCCAGAAGGCTGGCCACCCACACCCGCAACATCCAGATTCCGACCTGCATCAACCACGGTTTGTGGCCCCAATGGTTGATCTCCGCCTTCCGCATCCTCCAAAATCCGACCTGTGCCAGCCCCGGTCTGTGCACCCGAAGGCTGGCCACCACATTTAGCATGGCTACCATTCCCGTTAGTATCCGTAGTCTCATCTTCCACCTTGGGTGAGTCCAAGTAGATGTGAACCCCCTTTGCCTTGGCATTGAGGGTTTGTATCACGCCTTTCCCTTGTACCTGCCTATTTGTGTCGGCGTAATGCTTCTCACAACCCGTAGTGGAGTTCCCAATCATATGGCATTTCTCACAATACTCCGGTAGCTTTTCATAAACAAGCTTTTGCTCAATGATGGTGCCGTCCCAAAGTTTGAGTTCAATAGCATCAAGTGTACCTTTGGAGAGGTTTATCTCAACTAGAGCCCGTGCATACGAGAGAAACTCTTTTTCATTAGTGAGCTTATCGGTCCCAATAAGTTTGCCAATACGTGACAAGATACGGCTCAAAGCGTTTACGTTCCAAATCTCTAATGGGAGGGACGGGAGCCTTACCCATATTGGAATGGTACATATCTCATGCTTGTCAAAGGTGAAGCATTGATACATATCTTTCAGTAGAAGTGGAGTGTTATATACAAAGTGTGGCCCATTGGCCATGACCTTCTCTTTGTCAACTTCCGTGTTAAACTTGAAGACGATCCAACCCGAAGCGTGGACATTAAAGCGGTATGAAACTCCCCATGAGCGACATAACTTCCTTAATGCCAAGCTCTCCGGGTAGGACCCCACGAAGTATCCAACCAAAAGATGCCCCACAGTTTCCGTAAGATCATCCAAATCACCCCTATGTAAGTCTAGAGGGCCCACATTACGGCAATCAGCGACAAAATGCAGACGTTTTCCATTCGAAACATCACAGTTTCCTTTGACTATGGATGCATAAGCCTTCTTATTGTTTTGGCTAACTGTTAGGCGATTTCCACATGTGCAAAACATAAGTGTACGTATCGTCTCAAGTAATATAGTCTGTAAGACTGAATATCGTCCACAAAGACTAATTTCTAAGTACCGAGCATCTATTTTGTGTTATCTATTTGGCGAATGAATATTGATTGGGTTTTTTATTAAACTACTGGAATGATTGCAAGAAATAAGTAAACTAATTAGGTTGTATTCAGATTATGAAGGAATTAGGGCTTTCAAAATCATCATTATCCACTTTATTCAATCCTTAATGCGTTCTAGAATGACTCTTCTTCTATGTTAAGATAGCGGTTAACTAGACTATCTTATATTCCGGTTAGGATATATAATCACTCAACCCCAGTGCAGAACCCTTCTATATCTCTATGATAGGATTTACCACATAGGAGGATTAAGAACAGTAACCTATAAGCTACACAAGTATCGGGGTACTGTCATCCACGATTTTAACCTATGTCTATTCAACTACAGCATATCCAAATCTCTCATCTCGATTGTTGATTCAAAATCATATATGTTATGATATTTAGTGATCAATTAACTATTAAGCATTCACATCAATTATTGAATAGATCTTAACAACTGAAGAAGTAATCAAACTATTGCATCAAATCATGAATAAAGGTTCAAGTGAATCATAAGAAAAATCCTAATTAAGTGTTTAGTTCCTAGCCATAGACATGCTACGAGCTAACATAATATCCAACATAAAACTGAAATAAAAACTAAAGATAGAAAATTACGAAGAATAAAGTCTTCAATTGTTGCTCCAAGTGCCTTGTGTTGTTCTTGTGTTCAAGAATGGACTTCCCTCCTAAAAACTGATCCCTAGGGCTTTAAATAGGTATCAATTTCGTGCCCTAGAGACCCTATTGCCCTTGGCCAATTCCAACTCGGGCCGAAAAATTCCGTCGCGGCTGCGATTACGCAAGTCGGCCATGTCTTGAAACTCATGCAGCTCTCTGAATAAATGTGTCACGACCCGAACCTCGGGCCCGCGACTGGTGCCCTACCTGGGCACCCTTCTACCCATACATCACATGTAACCCGCGGAAGCTAAAGAAAACTCATCATCGTTTTTTCTTTAAACAAAGGCAATGAAATAGGCAAAGCCGACAAAGCCGCCATTATATATATAAAACAACCCAAAGGAACTACAACTGTACAACTTACATAAGTCCAGCCCACATATGAATACAGACCTCTAAGAGTTTGATAACAACATGTGACGGGACAAGGCCCCGCCATACCCTGAATATACACAAGTCTAAAATCAAGACTGTACCAAAATGACAACTCCGAAACAATGTCCAAAAGTGGAGCAATGATCCTAAGCACGCGGATCACCAAACTGAGTACCTACACCTGCGGGCATGAACGCAGCCCCCCGAAGGGGGTCAGTACAACAAGGTACCAAGTATGTAAACATAAAGTACAGTAAACAAGATCATAACTGTACGAAAGAATGACAGGGACAAGTATGAAAATCAAATACTAGATCCTACCGTGCCATGTACAATAAAAGCCAACTGCACCTTGTATCACTGTACCACTGTACTACTGTATCACTGTACTACTATAACACTGAGAGTCAACTGTGCCTTTTTTTTAAAAATATAACATCAACTGTATCCTTTCATAATGAGAGTCACATCAAAGACAGGGACACCTGCCCACAAATCAATATGTATATCTTTTTCATGGGAATCGAACCCGCATAGGTAATTATACCCGCATGAGTATCTCTACTCGCATCACGGATCTTGTCCGTGGATATTATTCATGGGAATCGAACCCGCATAGGAATCGAACCTGCATATGTATTTATACCCGCATGAGTATCTCTACTCGCATCATGGAAGAACGTCCATGGAGAAAATATACACAAATACTGTCATGGAATAAAACCAAGGTACCAACACATCATATACAAAATATTAAAATAAACAAAGTGAGACCAACCGTGTTCTTTCAAATTTTGAAATCAGTACCATTTCAAGATATGAAAGCCATGTCAAAATCAGGGAAATGAACCCAAAGTACTATGTACTTCCATCGCACATCCTCTCATTTATAAACCTCAAGACACTAACATCCGTAGTATCAAGGCACTTCCACTTCTAGAATCAAGTTACTACACTTTTAAACTCAAGACAAATATACTTCAAGAAACACGGTTGTGCGACGGAAGTACATAGTACTTTGGTTGCACTATAAGGGAACACACTTTCCACCACAAATGGCCCTGACCACCTGAACTTCAACTTGCCTGGGAACAATCTCAGTCTTGAATTGAATAAGAGTACTTGTTGCCCAGGTTGTAGTTCTTTCGGGATCAAATTTTTGTCATGCCATGTCTTGGCCCTTTCTTTGTAGATTTTTGCATTTTCATAGGCATTGTTCCGAAATTCATCTAGCTCATTCAGTTGCAATAGCCTTTTCTGCCATGCTGCTCTAACATCCATGTTCAGCTTTCTCATTACCCAATATCATCCTATGTTCTAACTCCACCGGTAGGTGACATGCCTTCCCATAGACCATCATGTATGGTGACATCCCAATGGTGGTCTTGAAAGCTGTCCTATAGGCCCAGAGTGCATCATCCAGATTGGCAGACCAATTCTTTCTTGAGCCATCCACTGTTTTCTCCAATATGTTTTTCACTGTTCTATTCGAAATTTCAGCTTGCCCATTGGCTTGAGGGTGATATGGAAAAGCAGTGCGATGGTAGACTCTGTAACGTGCCAGCAAAGTGTCAAGCTGCTTGTTGCAAAAACGTCTCCCTTCGTCACTGATGAGGGCCCTTGGAGTGCCAAATCTTGTGAAAATATTTTTTTGGAGGAATTTCAAAACAGTCTTACTATCATTTTCTCTAGTAGCCACAACTTCGGCCTATTTGGACACATAATCCACAGCGAGGAGAATGTATTGGTTCCCAAAGGACATTGGGAATGGGCCCATGAAGTCAATCCCCCATACGTTAAACAACTCTACTTCAGCGATCCCAGTTAGAGACATTTCATCTCGCCTGGACATATTCCCAGTTCTTTGGAAACGATCACATCCCCTCACGAAGGTGTTGGCATCTTTGAATAGGGTTGGCCAATAGAATCCACTCTGCAATACCTTGGCTGCTGTCCGTGGTGCCCCAAAATGCCCACCACATTGCAATGAGTGAGAATTTGGTGCATTTCATCCTCAGGTACGCACCGCCTTATGACCTGGTTAGCACAATGCTTGTAGAGAATTGACTCTTCCCAGTAGTAATGTTTTACCTCTGAATATAACTTTTTCACTTGGCCGTCAACCACAGAAGGCAATAATTTTGCTCTGAAAAATTAACCAAGTCGGAACGAGTAATTCCAGCGATACTACTTTGAAAGCGATTGCTCAAATGCGGAAATGAGTCATTTATTTGCACATCCTTGGTGTTCTGGCTCTCTTCCACTTCAATCCTGGACAAGTGGTCTGCCACCACGTTTTCAGTCCCCTTCTTATCACGGATCTCCATATCAAATTCTTGTAGTAGCAACACCCATCGTATAAGTCGAGGTTTAGCATCTTTCTTGGTCATCAAATACTTAATGGATGAGTGATCAGTGGACATTATCACCTTGTTTCCAATGAGGTATGGTCTGAACTTCTTAAATGCGTATACTATGGCTAGCAATTCTTTCTCTGTCGTCGCATAATTCAGCTGAGCATCATTGAGGGTCTTGCTAGCATAGTAAATAGACCTGAATACCTTATCAATTTTTGCCCAAGAACAACTCCTACTGCGTAGTCACTTGCATCACACATCAATTCAAACGAGAGTTCCCAATCAGGTGCAGTGACTATAGGTGCTGAGGTTAGCCGCTCCTTAAGTGTCTGAAAAGCAGTCAGACATTCTTCATTGAATTCAAACGCAACCCCATTCTTCAACAAGGTGGAAAGAGGTTTAGAGATCTTTGAGAAGTCCTTGATGAACCTCCTGTAGAATCCTGCGTGCCCAAGGAAACTTCTGATCCCTTTTACTGATACTGGAGATGGCAGATTTTCTATCACTGAAACCTTAGCTTTGTCCACCTCAATTCCTTTGCTGAAAATCTTGTGGCCAAGAACGATGCCTTCCTGCACCATAAAGTGACACTTCTCCCAATTCAGCACCAAATTCGAGTCTTTGCACCGTTGTAACACTGCTTCTAAATGCCTTAAGCATTCATCAAATGATGACCCAAAAACAGAAGAGTCATCCATGAAGATTTCTATGGTCCTCTCCACCATGTCAGAAAAGATAGCCATCATACAACGCTGAAAAGTAGCAGGTGCATTGCAAAACCCAAATGACATTCTCCTGAAAGCAAACGTACTAAAAGGGCATGTGAATGTTGTCTTTTCTTGATCTTCAGGAGAGATGGGAATTTGATGTGTTACACCCCGTATTTGCAAGATATGTTTTAAGAACGTACGTAAGAACTCATAAGTGTTAAAATTTAAGACTTGTAAGTATTTAACGGAATTTTGGAATTTGTCGGAAAACGTATTATTGTGAAGAATGGGAGGGCGACATGTGTCACCCCCCCCTTAGTATGCCTTGGTCGAATTGGGCATGTCCCTAATGGTCATTTGACCTTTGGTAGGATGAATTAGTCTTGCAAGTAGTAGCATGAGAATATTGACTAAGTCAAAGGTCCCACTAGACTTGGTATTTAGCAAGAGATCATCCAAACCACCCATTTGTGTGTATCATGACCCTCCAATACACTTTATATCACTAGTAGTAGTATGACAAGTTCCATACTTAGCCAAAAATCACAAAAATTGGAAGAACCACAAGAGGAGCTCTCGGGTTTGGCTAAGCTCTCTTTGCAAAAAAATTTGTTTGTTGTCGATAATCTCCCACTTTAAACCAAGGTTCCTAAGTGTATTGTGAGTGTATCTCAATAGAAAAATCCGGAAAAGATAGTTTTGGGTTAGTCGCAAAGTGAAAACCTAGTGACTTTTCTAGGTTTTGTTTGGAAGTTTGAAGGAAATTGGTTGGTGTTGTTCTAAGAGTCTCAAGTAGCGGATTGAAGTGTCTTGAAGAGACTCTAAGTTGCTAAGGAGCGATTTCGGATTGGAAGTTGGACTAAGAATCGATGAGGTATAATCTTGTTCTTTGAAAGTGTTACAAGATTATTTATATTGTTGTTAGCTTTACTTGTTGCTAGCATGAAGTATATGTGTGGAAGTTAATATGGATTATGGATTGATTGTAGCCTTGGAAATCCGAAATGTAATGTAAGCCATGTTAAGTTGAATTGCAATTTTAGTCGTTATTAGAATCGTCGCATGTTTTTGACTTGGAGATTATAGTAGTTATAATCGTTTGCGACTTGATATCATGTTAGGCTAATAACTTGGATTGAAATGGAAATTGGATAAGAATTGGTGTTGTTGAACTCAAGGTGGCCGAATTTGTACTTGTAGTTTGTAGTAGTTGGTATTTATTTGTATTGGATTACCTTATAGATTGTGGTGAGCCAATTGGGGCTGTTTGGTTATTGTATTCGGCCTTGAAAAAGGTGGCAAAGTTAGTAGAAACAAAGGAGGTGCTGTCCGATTTTCCGTAGAAATTGGTGACTTAGCACTTAGAATAATTCTACGTATGAAGTGAGAGGTTAATGGACGTATTATGACCATTTTAGGTTGAAGTACTAAGTATAGCGTATCCTACTTGGAAAGTGGAATAGCTATCAAGATTGAAGTACTTTGGAGCATTTTGCTACGTGTCGATAATCGTCGCGAGGTATGTGAACCTCTTCCTTCCTTTGGCATGATTCTATGTATGGAATATACTTGTGGTATCATTTCATGTTTCCTCTACTCTTAGAAGTTAAGAGGTAGTTGTGTGATTTACTCTATGTAGAACTTTTCCTATCTTTGAGCATGACTAGTTGCGTGTGTGATGCGGTATCGTCTGACACCTTGATATCCTTTACTAGTTTTATGAATAGCCAAGTCGGGTGGGTTAGGAGATTAACTCACTTCTTTGAAAGTATAAAGGATGTCTTAAGTCTTATTAAGGTTAAGGGACTTGAAGAGTTTTAAAGTATGTAATACTTGTTCCGTTTTAAGCATATAAGTCCCTTGGATAGGAAATTGTATATGGCTAAGGTATAAAGTGAATAAAACGACTTTATGGGGAGTTGGTTATATTTACTTTATGGAAATATAAATGACTTGTTTTATTGAAAAGGCAATTTGTTTTTAAGGCATCAATTGCCTAAGATTTTATAATAAAAGGAGTCACTTGAGTTTTAAAGGTTAAGAGACTAATTGTATTTTTGAAAGTTAAGAGAATTGATTTGAAAGTATTTAATACTTGGTTTCAAAAAGTAGAAGTCTCTTGGAAATAAAAGGAATGAGTTGGTCTAAAACCATAAAGGGTTATAACAGCTTTATGGGAAGTTGGTTATAACGGCTTTATGGAAGGTTAAAAGAATGGTTTTCTTCAGTAATGTAAGCAAAGAAATGATTTGAAATAAGGGAAGGCAAAGCTTTTTAAGATACCGATTCTTGAGGTTTTTAAGAAAGAAGTCACTTGTTTTAGAAGCCGGTAATTGTATTTCTAAAAATGTATTGTGACTTGTCTTGAAAGACGGATAGGACTTGATACTATAGTTGTTAGTAGCTGGGAAGTTGTAATTGAAAAAGAGTCTTTCTAAAGGAGTTGAGCGTAGTACGTTGGGTTAAATTCCCAGTTTTATATGACATTATCGACCGAGAATGGTAGGCAAGATACCTTCTGGGAAGACTATATGACATTATCGACCGAGAATGGGGCGTATACCTTCTGAGCGGACTATATGACATTATCGACCCGAGAATGGGCGGGCGATATACCTTCTGCAGGCGGACTATATGACATTATCGACCCGAGAATGGGCGGGCGATATACCTTCACGCGCACTATATGACATTATCGACCGAGAATGGGCGGGCGGTATACCTTCAGGCGGACTATATGACATTATCGACCGAGAATGGGCGGGCGATACCTCGCTGCGGCGGACTATATGACATTATCGACCGAGGATTGGGTCGGGCGATATACCTGCAGGCGCACTATATGACATTATCGACCGAGTTGGGTCGGGCAAGATATCGCTGCAGGCGGACTATGTGACCTTGATCGCGTCTAGATTGGGCGGGTAGTATAGGTGCCCTCCCAATGGGCGGATTATAGGTTATGAAAGTTAGGTAAGTTTTATGGTAATGAACTTAATGATTCTTTTTTTCTAATAATGTACGTAAGAAAGTGGCTATAACTTTGATTGAGAATGGAAAAGATAATGATGAGAAATTAAGTTCATAAGTGGTAATGACACGGCCGGATCTGGTATGTATTTTTATACTTGTCCCTGTCATTCTGTTGTACAGTTATGATCTATTTATTGTACGTTATTTCTGTTCCATATTAAATTTTTGTTATGCGGCCGCCTGAAGCTGCGTTAAATGCCGCGAGTTTTAGGTACCCAGGTTGGTGATCCTTGCTCTTAGGATCTCGGTTCAGTTTTTGAGAGAAAGCTCCACTTGCTCCGGAGGCTTATCTCTTGGTACGATATTTCCCTGAGGTAGTAGATTCATGTATATTCAGGGGTATGGCGGGGCCCTGTCCCGCCACAATTGTTATGTTAAAAACTCTTAGCAGTGCAGTCACATATGGTGGTTGGTTTGTAAAGAAATGAGGCAAGCTGCTTGATTGTATATATTTATGTTCGGGAAGGTAGCCACATCGGCTAACTCGTTTGTTTACATCTATTGTTTTATTGTTTTTTTATTTCATGTATGTTCGCTGATTTTCTCGATGTTCACTGTAAGGGTGCGGGTAGGCACGATGTGAGCTTGGGTCGGGTCGTGACATGATGATACCCTGAGTAGCCATCCAAAAAGTAATAGTAGTTGTATCCTGCAAGCCTGTTAAACATTTGTTCAAGAAAATACAAAGGAAAATGATCCTTCCTGGTTGCTTTGTTCAACTTGCGGTAGTCAATACACATTCTCCACCATGTAGTTGTTCTGGATGGAATAAGCTCATTCTTTTCATTGGTCACCACAGTCATGCCACCTTTCTTGGGCACCATTTGCACAGGGCTTACCCATGTACTGTCAGATATAGGATAAATCACCCCAGCATCAAGCCATTTCAGGATCTCTTTTCTCACCACCTCCTTCATGGTTGGATTCAGTCTCCTCTGTGCCTCAATGGAAGGTTTGATCTCCTCTTCTAGACGAATTTTATGCATCACTGTAGAATGACTTATCCCCCTAATATCTGCTAGTGTCCACCCAATCGCGAGCTTGTGAGCCCTCAATACTCTCAGCAGCTTTTCAACCTCCAACTTGGACAGATGACATGAGACGATAACTGGTAAGGATTGGTTCTCACCTAGATATTGGTAGTGCATATGATCTGGCAGAGTCTTCAATTCTAGTTCTGGAGCTTGCTATGTAGATGGCATTGGTCTCTCTGACATGGTGCCTAACTATTCATATTTCTTTTTATAGCATGGCTCATGGAAATCCAACCAACTCGCATACTCCAACAAATATTTTTTCCATCCATTCTACCCTCATCTCCTTGTGTCAGCACTACTTCATGAGCATCTGCACTCCTGAACTAACCTTCAGCAACTGCTTCATCAATCATATCAATATTATAACAGTTATCACTTGCCTCTGGGAAGGTTGCTGCTCTGAATACATTGAAAATCACCTCTTCTTCCTGAACCCGATGTCTGAGCTCACCTCTTTTAACATCAATAAGTTCCTGCCCTGTGGCTAAGAATGGTCTGCCAAGGATAATGGGCACATGTTCATCTTCTTCCATGTCTAAGATGATGAAATCAGCAGAAAAGCTAAACTTGTCCACCCTCACCAACACATCTTCGATGATTCCTCTAGGGTGGAAAATGTAGTGATCGGCTAGCTGTAAAGTGATGGTTGTAGGTCGTGCTTCCCCCACTCTGAGTTTGCGAAACACCGAATAAGGTATCAGAATTATACCCGCTCCCAAATCACACAAGGCTTTCTGACATTCAAACTTCCCTATAGTGCAAGGGATGGTGACGTGTTAGCGATATATCTACACGCTTAACGCAAGTGCACGTATCGTGACAAGTAATATAGTCTGGGTAAGACCGAATATCGTCCTCAGGGATTAATGTTCAATTACCAATTTCTATCCTATGGTATCTATTTGGTGATCGATATTTTGATGGTTGTTTGTATCTATGACTACTAAATAATTATAAAAGTTAACTAATTTACTTTACTTAAATCAGATATGGTGGAAATAGGGCTTTCAATCTCCTCAACTATCCGCTCGCTTTAATCTTTAATGCAATGATAAAGGTTTTTCTTCTATATTGAGATAGCAGGGTAACTAAGCCGTTTTATATTCCGATTAGGATATATAAACACTCAACCCCGATGCAGAACCCTTCTATCTTTCGATGATAAGATTTACCACAAAGGAGGATTAAGAACAATAACCTATCAAACTACACAAGTATCAGGGTACTTTCGTCCACGATTTTAACCTATGTTTATTCAACTATAGCATATTCACAATCTCCCCTTTCGGATCTCGATTAGAAATCATATATGTGATGATAATTAGTGATCAATTAATTACCAAGAAATCAAAGCAATTATCGAATAAATCTCAACTATATAAAGAAGCAACCAAAACCATGCATTAAATCATAAAACGAGGTTCAAATGATTCGAATGGAAAGCCTTAATTAAAGTTTATCTCCTAGCCATAGACATGCTAAGAACTAAAATATTATCCAACATAAAATGAAAAATAAATAAAGTAAGAAAAAAAATTACTCAAGAACAAGCCTCCAATCTTGAAGCTTTCAAGAACTATGTGTTGTGTAGAGTTAGAGATTGTGGAACAATTCAAAAATCTGCCCTAAGGCCTTTTTATATCCTCCAAAAACTTTCCCCAACTTTTCCCTCTTGGTCTTGGCTCATTCCCATTCGGATTTGGCTGAAAATACGCG
Organism: Przewalskia tangutica; assembly: GCA_029844215.1. Lineage (NCBI taxonomy): Eukaryota > Viridiplantae > Streptophyta > Magnoliopsida > Solanales > Solanaceae > Przewalskia > Przewalskia tangutica. The sequence goes on along the minus strand of CM056735.1, from coordinate 83,815,349 downwards.
TCGGCGCCACGACCCTGAGACCGGCGCCGTGGCGCCGAAATTCCTGCGACTCATCAGATTTTTGGGCGCCGTGGCGCTTCTTTCGCTGATACAGTGGTACCACGGCGCCGCCCAGTCCTTCGTCCGGGGTGCTAACTTTTCATCTCTTTTGGAGCTGGAACCTCTATTTCTACCTTCTTTTTGCTTCTATTCGCCAATGTGCCATTTTAAACCACTGTGACTCAAAAGAAAGAAAATTTATACTAACATGACACGTATTTGTACAAAAAATGGGCTAAAGACTAACTGAAAATGACCCAAAAGGTGTATATAAAATACGCCTAACAAACACCTCCAAACTTAACATTTGCTCGCCATCGAGTAAAGATCAGAAATAGAGACAAAGACACGAAGGAAAAGAAAATAAAAGGACTCAGACACTGATCAATCTGCTGCACAATTGCCACTAGAAAAGCATGAATGTTAGTAGGATAATATACAGGAACATATAGCATGAATTTTTAGCCTTCTAAAACTCTTAAGTCAGATATTTCGCAAATTCAATTCAATCATTCTCAATGGACGTAAGAACACTTAACCTATGCATGTCAATGTCAAAATTCTATGGCCTGTTTACTTTTTATTCTCCACTAATCATGGGTACACATACTAGAGATATTCAAGACTTTTCAGGGTTGTAATGTAGGCTTAGGCAGGGGTAGGTAAAAAATAGGCATTTAGGCTCAACTTACGTACCATAAGCTCTTTTTCTTTCAACTCTTCCCTTTTCTTTTGATTTTCTCTTTAATCTCGTACCTATCTTTCCTCTCTTTTTGTTTAGAGAGAATTAGGTGCATTGTGAATAACAGGCACCCCAAACTTAAGCTTTTGTATTTATTTTTATTTTTTTCATTGGGGTGCATCAATTTTTTTTTTTACTTCTCTTTTTTTCCTTTTTCAACACTTTTCATTCCAAACATCTTAATTTTCCACTTGTGGCACAATTATGGAACTATATGGTGTCAAAGAAAGATCTTATTTTTGGCTCAAAGAGGCTGACTAGGGATACAATTTTAATGTCAGGGATAGGCAATGAATGGTAATAAAGGGCTAACAAAGAAATGTCTGAGTCATATCCCTAGCATGTATATCCTAACTATTTCGCCTCAAATAACAAGTAAGCAGACATATAGACTTAATCATTAACAAATGCATAAATCAAACAAGATACCCCAAATAATTTGATTTCAAGAATTCTTGGCATATCTAACTTAAGCATTCAGATTTTCTACTTCTTATACCACTTTACTTCATTAGGCGTTTCAAGTAACTGCAACATGCATGATCATAAAAAAAAATTAGACTAAAAAATAAACTATAAAAAATAAACTAAGTGTTACACCCCGTAAATTCAAGGAGTTAAGATAAGTTGACAAACATGTGTTGGACGGATTTTTAGTTACCTTGGAGTGTTGTACCCCAGTTGTTAAGAGTTTCGAGGTGTTTAAAAGCCTAATGTGTAGTTCGTTAAATCTAGATCCCAACGCAACAAACCGTTCGTCGATAGGACATCGGAGTCAAAAGTTATGGAAGTTTCAAGTTTGGTGCGTGATCGAGCAGCGATTTGATTCAGTGCAGTAGCGCCGAATCTGAGGCATGGCGCGGTTGTTACGAAGTCGCGAGGTTGCAGCGCCGCGGCGCCGGAATGCAGGGCCGCGGCGCCGACATGCGGAAGATTTATTTTTGGAAGTGGAAGCGCCGAGGCGGGATTTTGCGCAGTAAGTGACGAAAAACAGGGGGTATTTCGTTTATAACCTATGGGAGGGTGACAAGTGTCCCTCCCATCCTTTTTATCAGTAAGTGGTCCTATTTTAGGGCCAAGTCTTGGAAGACTTGGCCATTCCATTTCATTTCATTTCATTTCCAAAACCCTCCTAAGAAAAACCCTCTCCCTTCTCTCTAGTTTTTAAAAGAAAACCTAGCTTTAGAGGAGATTGTTGGAGCGGCGGCAAGAAGAAAAAGTGTGGGTAAACTTGTGGGTAACGCTGGTGGGCGATTTTGACGGATAGAGGTGGAAGAAAAAGGGGCTTTTGTGGGCTATTCCTTAAGGTAAAAGTTTCCCCTTTATCTTGGTTATGAGCCTAAGGTTGTTTTATTTTAGTAAGTATATATGTGAGCCTGAGGCTGTTTTATTTTAGTAGTTTAGAGTTGAGCCTAAGGCTGTTATATTGTAGTAGTATAGAGTTGAGCCTGAGGCTGTTTTATTTGAATAGAGTTGGATCTTGTTGTAATTGTTGAAGATGTCTAGGGCAAGATATCATGTTAGGCCTAAGAACTTGGATTGGAAAGAATTGAAAGGGATTAAGAATTGGTTTATGGTTGGCCAAGTATGGCATGGAAAGTATTGGGTTATTTTGTATTATTGTGGGGCGTTTGTTATTGAATTCGACCTTGAAAGAGGTGTGAGTTAGTAGAAACAAAGGAAGTGCCGTCCAAATTGTCGTAGGATTTAGGGACTTTGCACTTAGTTTATTCTACGTTCGAAGCTGGAGATTGATAGACGTTTTATGACCTTATAGGATTGAAGTACTACGTGTAGCATATTCCTCTTAAGGGAGATAGTACTGTGGAGCATTTTGATTATTGTCGACAGTCGTCGCGAGGTATGTGATTCTTCCTATCCTCTTCAGCATGACTATTTGTAAAATATATAGTGCGGTAGGCCTTGCGTGTGTTAAAGGAATTTGATTTCCCTTTTGTGTCTTGACTTGATATGAAGTGTTAAGGGCTTCATTGTGTGGAAATAGTAGTAAAGTCTTATCCGTTGGTAGCGGGTACTCGGTGGTTAAAGAATGAGCCCTATTGGTCTTATAAATGTTTATAGTTGTAATTGGTTGGGTTAAAACATAAAGTGTTATAACGGCTTTATGAGAAGTTGGTTATAACCACTTTATGTAAGTAAAAGAATGTTTTGTTGATTTCAAAGGACAAGTGATTTGACTTAAATGGTGTCAAAAAGTGTGAAACCTAATTCGTGAGAAATGAATACTTGGTTTTTAAAAGAATAATGTTACAAATTTCGGAAATGGGAATAAGGATCGAACAAGCCAATGCAGCGTCGATAAAGGAAAGAAGTAATGACAATTAATCATATTAAAACCAGTAGAAACCTCCATCTGCATAGAAGCTAAGATAAGACAAAATTGTATTACATTTCCTAGATCATGGCTGCTCTAATAAGAATTATTGTAATCAGGGTTTGATCCTCTTAAAAATTCCAAAGTAAGGAATTCGATTTTCTAAAAGAAAAGAGACTTAAGAATTGGAAGTGTTTTGTTTTAAAAGAAACTCATGGTTTTGTCTTGTATTGTTTTAAAATATAAAGTGTTATAATAGCTTTATGAGAAGTTAGTTATAACGACTTTACGAAAACAAAGGAATGGTTTTATAATTGGATTTAGATTGGGATACTTGACGTTGTGCTAAAAAGTGTTTAGAGTGCTTGATTTAAACCTGAATATGTTCGATACTATGGGTGTTAGTATCGGGTGGCGTTTGCGTAGGAAGAGGTCTTTGTTTTGAAGGAATGAAAGTACGTTGAACTGGCCTATGCTTGTTGTGATAGCTTTTGTTGTGCAAGTGTTGTATTCTTTGTGCTCTGCGCGTCTCGTTGGAGGGCCGGCTATCTGGTTGATTGGTGGACATACTGACACGTTGGGTAGCCCACGGGTATGCTTCCACGGTGAGTATTATCTTGTGGTTGATTGATGGACATACTGACACGTTGGGTAGCCCACGGGTATGCGTCCACAGTGAGTATTATCTGGTTAGTTTTTTGGACATACCGATGCGTTGGGTGGCCGGGTATCTTACGAGGATTGTTATCTTGTTGACTCCTTTGGGCATACCGACACGCTGGATGGTCCACGGGTATGGGCCACTAGGATGGTTCCATGGCCATGCTTATAACGAGGTGAGATGCTGGGCATGCGGCCATTGTGCGGGTTAAACTCCCGGGTTGAATTTGAGTGATGACTTTACTGGCGTGAGTCCCTGATTTGACGTGGATTATGTGTTGTGTCTTGTAGTTTGGTTATCATACATGTCTCGCTTTATATAGACTATTATGATTTCATTTCTGATTTTCTGATTCACATACTTGGTACTGTTGCATCGACCTCGCCGAGTGCGTTCATGCCGCACGTTGAGGTACATAGCTTGCTGATCCACTCTCTTAGGATCGCTGTTCGGTTCTCGGAAAGCTCCATATATCCGGAAGCTTGTCCTGTGGTACGGTTCCCTGAAGTAGTAGACTTTTGTTTATTCAGGGGCATGGCGGGGCCCTGCCCCGCCATTATGGTTTCAAAATTCTTAGAGTGCATGCCTGTTGTGGCGAGTTTGTAAGGGATATGCTATTCAAGTTTTAATTTATGTACAAAAAAGTAACCGTTGGGTTAGCCTGCTTTCTTATTTCACTGTTTTATATGTTTAAGTTTTTATTTTCCGCTGGTTTTCTCTGATGTTGTATCACTAGGGTGCCCGGGGTAAGGCACCAGTCACGGGCCCGGGTTCGGGTCGTGACAAAAGTGGTATCAGAGCAGTTAATCCTCGGAGAGTGTCTGAGCCGTATCGATGAAGTCTTGATTATCGGTGTGTTGTGCACCACATCTATAATCGAGAGGCTATAGGATATTTAGGATTGGTTTCCATTCTTCTCACTCGAGATCGTGCCTTAGAGCGGTGTTATAAGTTGGACTCCTCCAGCGTGTTCTTTGTATACGGTGATGCCTCACGCAAGGCAACGAGCCCGAGAAGGGCAAAGCGGCGAAGGAGGCTGCGAGTAGAAGCGGCGGTCTCTCCCGAGACTACGGCACTGAGCCTCGATCCGCGGCACAGGGCGAGAGGAGATGGGTTACAAGGAGATGACCCGATTATTGGCGGGATCGTGGCGAGCACGAGATATAGGCCGGATCTGGCGATTCAGTTCAATAGCACCCATAGTTCACCCGAGGTCGGATAGTTTGAGGCTACGGGATTTTACGAGTTGTAGCCACGAGTTCTGCAGTCGAGGCACGAGGATGATCCGCAGGAGTTCATCAAGCGATTCTGACGGATCATGAGAGTGATCAAGCCGGAGACCGAGTCGGTGGTTTTGGGTTCACATCGGCTGCGTGATCTGCGATCGGTAGTTTGATTCGTGGGAGCTGTCCGGGGAACATGCACCTCGGTGGTTGGGGTGAGTTCTCGAGGCTTTCGGCCATTTCTTGCCTCGCGGATGAGGAGGCGCAGTGACAAATTTTGATGCTAAGACAAAGAGGCGCGATTCGGGAGTACAATGTAGAGTTTGACTCATTGGCGGTATGTCCCATTGTGGTGGCCAATATGGAGGATAGAGTGCACCGTTATGTCACCGGACTCGATGATTATTTAGCGGAGGATGCACTGTGTAGCTCTTCACCGGGTATGGACATTGCGCGTCCGTGCTATCTTGCGTGACCGAGAAACGTAAGTCGGCGGAATAACCAAGATCGGCGAGAAGGGCGGGGCGGTAGAGTCCTCTGGTGACCTTCGAGCGAGCGACACCGGCCGGCGAGCTAGCTATTTACCTCAGCCAGTACAGAGTGCCCCATCACGATCTTGGGGCGCTCAGAAATTCGGGAGCGGTCGGGGCTCCTGTGTTTGAGTTTTTAGGGAGCGAGGCGTTAGTCAGATGTGACCACCCCTACCTCGTTGTGGCGTTGTGGTAGGCTCCATCGTGGGAGTGTCGTCTTTGGAATGGGGTTTGTTTTGCATGCGGCCAGCGAGCCATTTGCGAGGAATTGTCCAACCAGAGATAGCGCGGATGTAGAGACTCAGCCTTCGGGATCAGTGGCTGATTCATCTCCTCCTTTTGTGCGCCGTGCAGGGAAGGAACATGAGTAGAACGACAGAAAGAGAAAGTGAAGACTATACCGACGTCGGCGTTTTGGAGACTTAGAAGGAACATTCGGGACGAATGTTTCTAAGGGGGGAGAATGTTACACCCCGTAAATTCAAGGAGTTAAGATAAGTTGACAAACATGTGTTGGACGGATTTTTAGTTACCTTGGAGTGTTGTACCCCAGTTGTTAAGAGTTTCGAGGTTTTTAAAAGCCTAATGTGTAGTTCGTTAAATCTAGATCCCAACGCAACAAACCGTTCGTCGATAGGACATCGGAGTCAAAAGTTATGGAAGTTTCAAGTTTGGTGCGTGATCAGCGCAGCGATTTTGGTTGAAGTGCAGCGCGCGCCGAATCTGAGGCAGCGGCGCGGTTGTTACGAAGTCGCAGGGTTGCAGTGCGCCGAATCTGAGGGCATGCGGAAGATTTATTTTGGAAGTGGAGCCTTGCCCGCGCGGCCGCGACGCAGCGGATTTGCGTAAGTGACGAAAAACAGGGCATTTCGTTTGTTTATAACCTATGGGAGGGTGACAAGTGTCCCTCCCATCCTTTTATCGATAAGTGGTCCTATTTTAGGGCAAGTCTTGGAAGACTTGGCCATTCCATTTCATTTCATTTCATTTCCAAAACCTCCTAAGAAAAACCCTCTCCCTTCTCTCTAGTTTTGGAAGAAAACCTAGCTTTAGAGGAGATTGTTGGAGAGCGCGGCAAGAAGAAAAAGTGTGGGTAAACTTGTGGGTACTGGTGGGCGATTTTGTGGATAGAGGTGGAAGAAAAAGGGCTTTTGTGGGCTATTCCTTAAGGTAAAGTTTCCTTTCTCTTGGTTATGAGCCTAAAAATTTGTTTTATTTTAGTAAGTATAGATGTGAGCCTGAGGCTGTTTTATTTTAGTAGTTTAGAGTTGAGCCTAAGGCTGTTATATTGTAGTAGTATAGAGTTGAGCCTGAGGCTGTTTTATTTGAATAGAGTTGGATCTTGTTGTAATTGTTGAAGATGTCTAGGGCTAGATATCATGTTAGGCCTAAGAACTTGGATTGGAAAGAATTGAAAGGGATTAAGAATTGGTTTATGGTTGGCCAAGTATGGCATGAAAAGTATTGGGTTATTTTGTATTATTGTGGGGCGTTTGTTATTGAATTCGACCTTGAAAGAGGTGGCAAGTTAGTAGAAACAAAGGAAGTGCCGTCCAAATTGTCGTAGGATTTAGGGACTTTGCACTTAGTTTATTCTACGTTCGAAGCTGGAGATTGATAGACGTTTTATGACCTTATAGGATTGAAGTACTACGTGTAGCATATTCCTCTTAAGGGAGATAGTACTGTGGAGCATTTTGATTATTTTCGACAGTCGTCGCGAGGTATGTGATTCTTCCTATCCTCTTCAGCATGACTATTTGTAAAATATATAGTGCGGTAGACGCACGTGTGTTAAAGGAATTTGATTTCCTTTTTGTGTCTTGACTTGATATGAAGTGTTAAGGGCTTCATTATGTGGAAATAGTAGTAAAGTCTTATCCGTTGGTAGCGGGTACTCGGTGGTTAAAGAATGAGCCCTATTGGTCTTATAAATGTTTATAGTTGTAATTGGTTGGGTTAAAACATAAAGTGTTATAACGGCTTTATGGGAAGTTGGTTATAACCACTTTATGTAAGTAAAAGAATGTTTTGTTGATTTCAAAGGACAAGTGATTTGACTTAAATGGTGTCAAAAAGTGTGAAACCTAATTCGTGAGAAATGAATACTTGGTTTTTAAAAGAATAATGTTACAAATTTCGGAAATGGGAATAAGGATCGAACAAGCCAATGCAGCGTCGATAAAGGAAAGAAGTAATGACAATTAATCATATTAAAACCAGTAGAAACCTCCATCTGCATAGAAGCTAAGATAAGACAAAATTGTATTACATTTCCTAGATCATGGCTGCTCTAATAAGAATTATTGTAATCAGGTTTTGATCCTCTTAAAAATTCCAAAGTAAGGAATTCGATTTTCTAAAAGAAAAGAGACTTAAGAATTGGAAGTGTTTTGTTTTAAAAGAAAGGCATGGTTTTGTCTTGTATTGTTTTAAAACATAAAGTGTTATAATAGCTTTATGGGAAGTTAGTTATAACGACTTTACGAAAACAAAGGAATGGTTTTATAATTGGATTTAGATTGGGATACTTGACGTTGTGCTAAAAAGTGTTTAGAGTGCTTGATTTAAACCTGAATGTGTTCGATACTACGGGTGTTAGTATCGGGTGGCGTTTGCGTAGGAAGAGGTCTTTGTTTTGAAGGAATGAAAGTACGTTGAACTGGCCTATGCTTGTTGTGATAGCTTTTGTTGTGCAAGTGTTGTATTCTTTGTGCTCTGGCGTCTCGTTGGAGGGCGGCTATCCGGTTGATTGGTGGACATCCGACCGCGTTGTGTAGCCCACGGGTATGCTTCCACGGTGAGTATTATCTTGTGGTTGATTGATGGACATACTGACACGTTGGGTAGCCCACGGGTATGCGTCCACAGTGAGTATTATCTGGTTAGTTGTTTGGACATACCGACGCGTTGGGTGGCCCACGGGTATGCTTCCACAGGGATTGTTATCTTGTTGACTCCTTTGGGCATACCGACACGCTGGATGGTCCACGGGTATGGGCCCACTAGGATGGTTCCATGGCCATGCTTATACCGAGGTGAGATGCCGGGGCATGAGGCCATTGTGCGGGTTAAATTCCCGGGTTGTATTTGAGTGATGACTTTACGGGCGTGAGTCCCTGATTTGACGTGACTGTTATGTGTTGTGTACTGTAGTTTGGTTATCATACATGTCTCCTGCTTTATATAGACTATTATGATTTCATTTCTGATATTTCTGATTTCACATACTTGGTACCTGTTGTACTGACCTCCTTCGGGGGGCTGCGTTCATGCCGCAGGTTGAGGTACATAGCTTGCTGATCCACTCTCTTAGGATCGCTGTTCGGTTCTCGGAAAGCTCCATATCTCCGGAAGCTTGTCCTGTGGTACGGTTCCCTGAAGTAGTAGACTTTTGTTTATTCAGGGGCATGGCGGGGCCCTGTCCCGCCATTATGGTTTCAAAATTCTTAGAGGTCTGTAGCACTGTTGTGGGCAGGTTTGTAAGGGATGTAACTGTTCAAGTTTTAATTTATGTACAAAAAATTAACTGTTGGGTTAGCCTTCTTTCTTATTTCACTGTTTTATATGTTTAAGTTTTTATTTTCCGCTGGTTTTCTCTGATGTTGTATCACTAGGGTGCCCGGGGTAAGGCACCAGTCACGGGCCCGGGTTCGGGTCGTGACACTAAGAACCCCCCCCCCCCCAAAAAAATTTAAATCACACATTGTCCCTAATGTGTGCAAGACTCAAAAATAAAAGAAAGACATGACAACTTACAGACTTGTGGTTTAAAATAGTGGTGGTGGATAATGCATGGCAGATAATTTCAGGGTGGCGCCGCGGCTCTGCATATCGGCACCGTGGTGCCCAAAGTACTGCGAGGTCTGAGAACTCGGCGCCATGTTTTTGGCCTTGTACCTAGCATCACAACATCAACAACAATACGGACGCGTGATCGTTTCTAACTAAGCTAAAAATGCATAAATTTAAAACCTTGGGTTGCCTCCCAAGTAGCGTTGTCTTTAACGTCTTGTAGCCGGACGCAGGTTTCTCTTCACACTGGCTTGAGATGGGTCACAGAGCTCACATGTTCCATGTCATTTATCAAGTACGGTTTCAATCTCTGTCCGTTCACTTTGAACGATTCTCCCTCTTTTCCTCTTATTTCAACCGCACCATAGGGAAATACTCTTTCAATAGTGAATGGGCCTGTCCATCGAAATTTAAGCTTACCAGGGAAGAGTCGCAACCTTGAGTTGAATAAGAGCACTTGTTGTCCTGCTTGGAGTTCTTTAGGGATCATGTTCTTATCATGCCATGCCTTGGTTCTTGCCTTGTAGATCTTTGCGTTTTCATAGGCGTTGTATCTGAATTCATCCAACTCACTCAGCTGTAGCAACCTCTTCTGTCCTGCTGCCTTAGCATCCATGTTCAGCTTCTTCATCGCCCAATAAGCCCTGTGTTCTAACTCCATCGGCAGATGACAAGCTTTCCCAAAAACCAATCGGTATGGTGACATTCCAATGGGAGTTTTGAACGCTGTTCTATAGGCCCAGAGTGCGTCATCCAACTTGATAGACCAATTCTTCCTTGAGCTATCCACTGTCTTTTCCAGTATGCTTTTCACCGCCCTGTTTGAAATTTCGGTTTGCCCATTCACTTGAGGATGATAGGGCAGTGTAGTGTGGTGGTAGACTCGTAGCGGCCAAGTAGTGTATCAAGCTGGTTGTTACAAAAGTGGTTTTCTTCATCGCTGATGATGGCTCTGGGAGTACCAAACCTTGTGAATATGTTCTTTTGGAGAAACTTTTGGACTGTCTTACTGTCATTCTCATTAGTGGCTACTGCTGCTACCCATTTGGACATATAATCCACTGCAAGAAGAATGTATTGATTCCCAAAGGACGATGGGAAAGGACTGATCGGTGTATTTTATATACACTTTTTGAGTCATTTTTAGTTAGTCTTTTTCCCATTTTTGTACAAATATGTGTCGTCTTAGGATAAATTTTCTTTCTTTTGAGTCATAATGGTTTAAAGTGGCACATTGGCGAAAAGGAGCGAAAAGAGGGCAGAAACAGAGGTTCCAGAGCTCAAAAAGCTAGAAAATTGGCGACCCGGGCGAGAAACAGGGCGGCGCCACGGTGCCTCCAACCAGCAGCATCAGAGCGCCACGGTGCCCAAAGTCTGAGTCGCGGGAGTTTCAGCGCCCGCGGCTGATTCACGAACGCGGCGTGAAATTGCCAAACTGAATGGGAATGGGCCAAAGCCAAGAAGGAAAAGTTTGGGAACGTTTTTGAGGCTATAAAAAGGACCTTTCTAGGTCAGAATAGGGGTTCCCACTTTTGCCAATTCATCACAACTTGGAGATCAAGATTGGAGACTACTTTTGTGTAATTTCTTTGTTCTTTATTTTATTTCTTTGTAGTTTATGTTGGATATTAGTTTAGTTCTTGGCATGTCTATGGCTAGGAACTAACTTAATTTATGGCTTTCCATATCGAATCACTTGAAACTCATTCTTATGAATTAATGCATGTTTTGGTTTCTTCTTATTATTGTTGAGATTTATTCAATATTTGTCTTGATTGCTTGGTAATTAATTGATCACTAATTATCATAACCTATATGATTTCTAATCGAAAGCCGAAAGGGAGATTGTGAATATGCTATAGTTGAATAAAAATAGGTTAAATCGTGGACGAAAGTACTTCGATACTTGTGTAGCTTAATAGGTTATTGCTCTTAATCCTCCTTTATAGTCAATTTTGTCACCGAAAGGTAGAAGGGTTCTATATTGGGGTTGAGTGTTTATATTACCTTAACAGGAGTATAAAATGGCTTAGTTAACCTTCTGTCTCAAAATAGAGGAAGAACCATAATTAATTGCATTAACAAGTAAGATGAGCGGATAGTTGAGGAGATTTGGAAGCCCTATTTCCACCATATCTGAAGTAAAATAAAGTAATTTAGTTAGCATCCGTAATTATAGTTATAAACAATTCATCAATTATCGGTTACCAAATAGATACCATAAGAATAGAGGTTGATAATTGGACACTAATCCCTGAAGACGATAACTCGGTCTTCTAGACTATATTACTTGTCACGACACGTGCACTTGCATTTAGTGTGTGCATAAATCGCGCATCAAGTTTTTGGCGCCGTTGTCGGGGATTGACATAGTTCAATATCATTCTATCTATTCCTAATTTCTAATTTGGTTTTTATTTTTTGTTTTTATTTATTACTATATTTTTCTCTTTTATTCGTGAAACCGTGCGCCGTGATCCGTTTGTTGATTTTGATCTGTTGCAGACATCTAGTTTATGTGAAGGAGAAGAGGAGCAGATACACTTGTTCCCTTCAACCCGGAGATTGAAAAGACTTGCAAGCAGAACAAGAGAAACAAACGAATTTTGGCCTTAATAGCAATGTGGGGATTGCAGAACAACAATGAGATGAACGAAGGGTTAGGTGATCATAAACCTAACCAAATGATGCCCCGGAGGTTACCAATGGATGTGGAAGAAAGGGTCCAGGTCCAAGCTGAGAGAAGCTTGGGAGATTATGTGCTGCCAAGGGTGAATGAAGCACAAACTTGCATCAGGCTCCCATTAATAGGAACAAATAATTTCGAAATCAAGCCTGCGATCCTGAGTATGGTCCAGAATATTGTGCAATTCAGAGGGTTGCCATCGGAAGGTCCTCATATGCACATAGCGAACTTCTTGGAATTGTGTGCAACTTTCAAGTACAATGACGTTACTGACGACGCCATCCGATTGAGGCTCTTTCCCTTCTCACTCAGGGATAGAGCAAACGTTTGGTTGAATTCCCTGCCTACAGATTCTATATTCACATGGCAGGAGTTGACACAAAAGTTCTTAGCAAAGTTCTTTACACCGTCCAAAGCCGCTAAGCTGAGAGGGTAGTTGAACAATTTGTACCAAGCTGATGGAGAGTCACTCTATGATGCTTGGAAGAGATTTAAAGATTTGCAGAGGAAGTGTACACATCACAGCATTGATCTGTGGAATTTGGTCCATATTTTCTACAATGGGCTAAGCGGGACCACAAGAACTATCATTGACGCAGTTGCAGTTGGAAATTTCATGAGGAAGACAGCACATGATGCCCATGACTTGCTAGAAGACATGGCCACCAATAATCATGTAACAGAGGACAGCGGGGTGAGTGAAAGAAGAGCAATAGGAGTTCATGAGATTGATGCCATCACAGTGTTAAATGCACAAGTTGCTCTCTTGACCAAGCAACTGCAACAGAACACAGTGTCAGTGAATGCAGTTCAAATGCCGTTGAGTTGTGAGATGTGTGGAGGTCCTCATACCTTTGATAGGTGCCCATCAGCAGACCCCAACAACATCTCTATCGAGCAAGCATAATGCCAAGCAGTGGGGAATTACCAAAGGCCCCAGAACAACCCCTATTCAAATACCTACAATCCATGGTGGAGGAATCACCCTAACTTTTCATGGAAGGGTGATCAAGGGCAGCAGAACCAGTTTCGAGGCCAATACAAAAATCAACAACCATTCACTCAGGCCTCATCTTCACAACAATTCAGTGCACCTGCTCAACAAGAAAAGCCAGATGAGTTGAGATCAGACCTGTTGACACTCACCAACTCACAGACCCAGTTCATGGCAGAGATAAGATCCTCTATCAGGAATTTGGAGACGCAGGTGGGACAACTAGCAAAGATGGCAAAAAACAGGCCACAGGGCACTCTTCCTAGTAATACAGAGATGAACCCCAGAGAACAGTGCCAAGCGGTGCAGCTGAGAAATGGAAAGCAGCTAGAACAACCTACACCCCAGCCTGTGGTAGAACAGAGAGTAGATGCAGAGAAAGAGGGGGTTACTGAAGACCGCCCTATGTTAGAGAAAGTTCTAATAGTCCCAGTGAGGGAATACATTGAGAGGATTCCTTACCTGCGGAGGTTGCAAAGGAAAGCGGTTGATAAACAATTCTCCAAGTTCTTGGAGGTATTCAGAAAGCTACACATTAACATTCCGTTCATTGAGGCATTGGAGCAAATGCCTACTTATTTTAAATTTATGAAGGAAATCCTTGGGAAGAAGAAGAAGTTGGTTGAGTATGAGAAAGTTGCATTGAAAGAGGAATGCAGTGCCATCTTGCAGAAGAAATTTCCCCCCAAACTCAAGGATCCAGAAAGCTTCACATTGCCTTGCACAGTTGGCAGGGTGACATGTAATTGGGCCCTTTGTGATTTGGGGGCTAGCATAAATCTTATGCCCTTGTCCATTTTCAAGAGGTTGGGGTTGGGTGAGGCCAAACCAACCAATGTGAGCTTGCAGTTGGCAGATAGGACAGTGGTGCATCCCAGGGGAATAATATAAGATGTCTTAGTTAAGGTGGGAAAAATCTTATTTCCTGCGGACTTCCTCATCCTTGATATGGAGGAAGATGATGAGATCCCCATCATATTGAGAAGACCATTCTTGGCAACCGGGAGAGCCCTGATTGATGTGGAGAAGGGCGAGCTGACACTCAGAGTATAGAATGAAGAGATGGTGTTCAAAGTGTTTAAACACATCGTTGAACCCTCAATCATAAGCAAGTGTTTTGCAGTCATCACTGTCAGCACATCGGTTGAGCCAGCATAAGCCAAAGCAAGGGAAATAAGTCCGCCAGAACAGGTGAGCAACGCTAAACCTCCTCTTGAGAAAAAAAAGAAAAAGAAAAACAGAAGGCGGAAGCGAAAAATGTTGATGAAATGGATAGGCTGTGGGGTTAATTTACCCCATGCCTCTTGATAAGGAACTTGCGTCCGGCTAAAAGATGTTAAAGACAACGCAACTTGGGAGGAAACCCAAGGTTATTTTATTTTATGCAATTTAATTTTAGTTAGAACAGTCTCACGGAAGGTATTGTTTGCATGTTGTGATGACATGTACAGGACAAAAAATTTGGAGGACGAAAACGGGAAGAGAAGAGAAAAAAAAAATCGGTGCAGCGCCACAGCTCCCAACAGAGGGTCGTGGCGCCGAGAATGCCGAAGGGCGCAGAAGTTTGGGCGCCACGGCGCCAGGTGCAGGGCCGCGGCGCCAAAAGTCCAGAAGGTCTTTAAAGTTTAGGCGTCGCGGCGCCAAATCAGAGCGCCACGGCGCTGGAAGTTCAGAGGGGCACAGAAGTTTGGGCGCCGCGGCGCCGATTGCAGGGGCGTGGCACAACGACGGAAAATCTGAATTTCAAAGGAGCCCTAATCCGATTTCCTATTCCAAATCAAAAACACAAACATTTCATTCCTCCAAAACCCACGAAATCAACCTCCCTTACTCAAAATCTTCCACAAACTAAACTCAATCACAACCAAAGTACTTAAATTCCTTGCACCCTTAGCCCTCTTAAATAACAACCCTCATTCCATTTCCTCAATCCATCATTAGGAACAAGAAAATCTTGAAGAACACCGTCAAAGGTAACCTTTATCACTTTTCTTGAAATTTTCAAAAACAATCAGGGGAGGTAATAGGTTTGGGGAGGTGCTTTATTGGTGGATAGTGTGTGATGTGTTGAAGTTGGGTGTGGAAATTTCGCGGAATATTATACATAGTGAGCGTGGGGTGTTGTACCGGTGCTTTGAGTGAAGTTTGGGGGTTGAATAGTGTTGTAGTTGCTGATTACACTGTGTGTTGATTGGGTTGATTGATAGTTGCTGGGTAACATCGCAGAAACAAAGGAAACACTGCCAAATTTTTCTAAAAATGTCTGCCAAGAAGAGGAGAGCTTCCGCATCCACATCCATCCCTCAATATGATACTACTAGGTTTGTCAGTCAAAAAGCTGAAGATAGATATTACAAACTTAGTACTAGACCCTTGATCCCTGAGAGAGGAATGTAGTACCAAAGGGAGTCATTTGAGGATGGAGATGCCGATGAGCCTATTCGGGCGATGATAAAGGTCATGGGGTGGAAGAGATTTGTTAATACGGAAAGAATAGCACCACAGAACACCGTAATCGTGAAAGAATTCTATGCTAACTTTCCGGAGAGGGTAAATGGTAGATGCTTTGTGAGAGGACAGTATGTGCATGTGACGGCCGAAATGGTGAATGAGCTATTAAGAACAGCCGACGTTGAAGAAAGAGGAGATGATCGGAGCTATTTCAGAACTTGGTCTAGAGACGTCAACAACATCGACTGAGATATCGTCGCAAACACATTATGCTACCCTGGGGCTGAGTATGATATTGCAAGAAATGGATCAAGAGGACTGAGCAGATGTCAGTTCAACAAAACAACCAAGGGTTGGTTATATTTCGTCAGTGCCCGCCTAATTCCATCGATGCACTTCACCAGTGCCAGCAGATAGAATCAAAATGATATATGGAATCATGGAAGGGAAGACGATTGACGTTGGGAAGAAGATATTGCAAAACATTGGAGAAACCAGTAGGTTGGTAACTACAGGTGGGTTGGGACATGGATCACTTATTTGCATCTTATGTTCCAGACATGGAGTCCCAACCCTAGCCACTGATACATATGAGAAAGGCCAACCTCCTGTGTCATATGGGATAGTTCATGCCTTCCCAGAACCAGTCCCTCCAGCAGCAGCAAGAAGGAGACCAACAACAGCAGCAACAGCAGAGGCTGCCATGGATGAAGATGAGCCTGAGACAGAGGCTCAGCATGAGGCAGGTAGCAGCCGCCAGCAGCCCCTGGATTTAGAACCTCCGGTGCCTATAATGGAGCAGTTGCTCATGAACCAGAGGAGGATGATGCAGAGCTTTGACATAATGATACAAGGTCAACAAGACCTGAGGCAAGGACAACAAGAACTAAGGCAGGAGCAACAACAGTTGCACCAGAGATTTGATGAGATGAGTTCCTTGTTCAACCAGTGGTCCATGCATTATCCGCCGCCACCGCCACCACTTTAAACCAAGTCTGTAAGTTGTCCCGTTTTTGTTTTTTTAGTCTTGCACATATTGGGGACAATGTGTGATTTAAGTTTGGGGGGGTGTATTATTGTTGTTTAGTCTTTTTGATTTGTTTTGTGTATTTTTGAATATTTTTTGAGTCATAATTTTTTTTTAAGATCATGCATGCTGTAGTTACTGGAAACGTCTAGTGAAGTAAGGTTGAATAATGTAATGGAATTAGAAGCAACCATCTAAACACTTAGGTTAGATATGCCAAAAATTCATGAAATCAGACTATTTGGGGTATCTTGCTTGATTTGTGCATTGTTAATGATGAAAACCTATGTGTCTGCTTGCTTGCTATTTGAGACGAAATAGTTAGGATATGCATGTTGGGGAGATGATTCAGGCATTTCTTTGTGAGCCATTTCTTATCATTCGTTGCCTATCCCTGACATTCAAATTGTATCACTAGTCAGCCCCATTGAGCCAAAAATATGACCTTTCTTTGACATCCTATAATTTCATATTTGTCTTATAAGTGAAAAATTGAGATGATTGGAATATAAAGTGTTGAAAAAGAGACAAAAGAGAGTGAACAATTTTGATGCACCCCAATGAAAAAGTAATAATAAATAGGCAAAAGCCTAAGTTTGGGGGTGTCTGCTATCCATAATACACCTCATTCTCTCAAAACAAAAGAGGGGAAAGATAGGTATGAAGTGAAAAGAGAATCAAAAGAAAAGGGAAGAATTTAAAGCAAAAAGAGCTTATGGTACGTAAGATTGAGCCGAAATGCCTATTTTTACCTACCCCTGCCTAAGCTCACATTACAACCCTGGAAAGCCCTGAAGATCTCTTATATGTATATCCATGATTAGTGGAGAATAGAAAGTAAACATGCCATAGGATTTTGAAATTAACATGCACAGTTAGGTATTTTTACTTCCATTGAGCATGATTAAAGTGAATTTGCGAAATGTCTAACTTGATGTGTTTAGAATGCTAAAAATCCGTGCTATATGTTCCTGCATATTATTCTGCTAACCTTCATGCTTTTCTAAGTGACAATTGTGCAGCAAAGTGATCAGTGTTTTTGAGTCATTTTATTTTCTTTTCCTTCATGTCTTTATTTCTTTCTTTTGATCTTTGCTCGAGGGCGAGCAAATGTTAAGTTTGAGGGTATTTGATCGGTGTATTTTATATACACTTTTTGAGTCATTTTTAGTTAGTCTTTTGCCCATTTTTGTACAAATATGTGTCGTCTTAGGATAAATTTTCTTTCTTTTGAGTCATAATGTTTAAAGTGGCACATTGGCGAAAAGGAGCGAAAAGAGGGCAGAAACTGAGGTTCCAGAGCTCAAAAATCTAGAAAGTTGGCGACCCGGGTGAGAAACAGGGCGGCGCCTCCAACCAGCAGCATCGGAGCGCCACGGCGCCCAAAGTACAGAGAGCCGTAGGATTTTCGGCGCCGTGGCGCCAGTTGCAGGGCCGCGGCACCGAGACGGGAATTCTGCCAAATTCGAATGGGAATGGGACAAAGCCAAGAAGGAAAAGTTTGGGAACATTTTTGAGGCCATAAAAAGGACCTTCCTAGGTCAGAATAGGGGTTCCCACTTTTGCCAATTCATCACAACTTGGAGATCAAGATTGGAGACTACTTTTGTGTAATTTCTTTGTTCTTTATTTTATTTCTTTGTAGTTTATGTTGGATATTAGTTTAGTTCTTGGCATGTCTATGGCTAGGAACTAACTTAATTTATGGCTTTCCATATCGAATCACTTGAAACTCATTCTTATGAATTAATGCATGTTTTGGTTTCTTCTTATTATTGTTGAGATTTATTCAATATTTGTCTTGATTGCTTGGTAATTAATTGATCACTAATTATCATAACCTATATGATTTCTAATCGAAAGCTGAAAGGGAGATTGTGAATATGCTATAGTTGAATAAAAATAGGTTAAATCGTGGACGAAAGTACTTCGATACTTGTGTAGCTTAATAGGTTATTGCTCTTAATCCTCCTTTATAGTCAATTTTGTCACCGAAAGGTAGAAGGGTTCTATATTGGGGTTGAGTGTTTATATTACCTTAACAGGAGTATAAAACGGCTTAGTTAACCTGCTGTCTCAAAATAGAGGAAGAACCATAATTAATTGCATTAACAAGTAAGATGAGCGGATAGTTGAGGAGATTTAGAAGCCCTATTTCCACTATATCTGAAGTAAAATAAAGTAATTTAGTTAGCATCCATAATTATAGTTATAAACAATTCATCAATTATCGGTTACCAAATAGATACCATAAGAATAGAGGTTGATAATTGGACACTAATCCCTGAAGACGATAACTCGGTCTTCTAGACTATATTACTTGTCACGACACGTGCACTTGCGTTTAGTGTGTGCATAAATCGCGCATCAAGTTTTTGGCGCCGTTGCCGGGGATTGACGTAGTTCAATATCATTCTATCTATTCCTAATTTCTAATTTGGTTTTTGTTTTTTGTTTTTATTTATTACTATTTTTTTCTCTTTTATTCGTGAAACCGTGCGCCGTGATCCGTTTGTTGTTTTTGATCTGTTGCAGACATCTAGTTTATGCGAAGGAGAAGAGGAGCAGATACACTTGTTCCCTTCAACCCGTAGATTGAAAAGACTTGCAGGCAGAACAAGAGAAACAGACGAATTTTGGCCTTAATAGCAATGGGGGGATTGCAGAACAACAATGAGATGAACGTAGGGTTAGGTGATCATCAACCTAACCAAAGGATGCGCCGGAGGTTACCAATGGATGTGGAAGAAAGGTTCCATGTCCAAGCTGAGAGAAGCTTGAGAGATTATGTGCTGCCAAGGGTGAATGGAGCACAAACTTGCATCAGGCTCCCAGTAATAGGAGCAAATAATTTCGAAATCAAGCCTGCGATCCTGAGTATGGTGCAGAATACTGTTCAATTCGGAGGGTTGCCATCGGAATATCCTCATATGCATATAGCGAACTTTTTGGAATTGTGTGCAACTTTCAAGTACAATGGCGTTCTTATCGCCATCGATTGAGGCTCTTTCCTTCTACGGGGAATAGAGCTCAGAATAGAGCAAAAGTTTGGTTGAATTCTCTGCCTACAGATTCTATATTCACATGGCAAGAGTTGGCACAAAAGTTCTTAGCAAAGTTCTTTCCACCGTCCAAAGCCGCTAAGCTGAAAGGGGAGTTGAATAATTTGTACCAAGCTGATGGGGAGTCACTCTATGAGGCTTGGGAGAGATTTAATGATTTGTAGAGGAAGTGTCCACATCACAACATTGAGCTGTGGAATTTGGTCCATATTTTCTACAATGGGATAAGCGGGACCACAAGAACTATCATTGACGCAACTGCAGGTGGAACTTTCATGAGGAAGACAACACATGAAACCCATGACTCGCTAGAAGACATGGCCACCAATAATCATGTAACAGAGGACAGAGGGGTGAGTGGAAGAAGAGCAATAGGAGTTCATGAGATTGATGCCATCACAACGTTAAATGCACAAGTTGCTCTCTTGACCAAGCAACTGCAACATAACACAGTGTCAGTGAATGCAGTTCAAATGTCGTTGAGTTGTGCGATGTGTGGAGGTCCTCATACCTTTGATAGGTGCCCATCAGCAGACCCCAACAACATCTCTATCGAGCAAGCATAATGCAAGCAGTGGAGAATTACCAAAGGCCCCAGAACAACCCCTATTCAAATACCTACAATCCAAGGTGGAGGAATCACCCTAACTTTTCATGGAAGGGTGATCAAGGGCAGCAGAACCAGTTTCGAGGTCAATACCAAAATCAGCAACCATTCACTCAGGCCTCATCTTCACAACAATTCAGTGCACCTGCTCAACAAGAAAAGCCAGATGAGTTGAGATCAGACCTGTTGACACTCACCAACTCACAGACCCAGTTCATGGCAGAGATAAGATCCTCTATCAGGAATTTGGAGACGCAGGTGGGACAACTAGCAAAGATGGCAAAAAACAGGCCACAGGGCACTCTTCCTAGTAATACAGAGATGAACCCCAGAGAACAGTGCCAAGCGGTGCAGCTGAGAAATGGAAAGCAGCTAGAACAACCTACACCCCAGCCTGTGGTAGAACAGAGAGTAGATGCAGAGAAAGAGGGGGTTACTGAAGACCGCCCTATGTTAGAGAAAGTTCTAATAGTCCCAGTGAGGGAATACATTGAGAGGATTCCTTACCTGCGGAGGTTGCAAAGGAAAGCGGTTGATAAACAATTCTCCAAGTTCTTGGAGGTATTCAGAAAGCTACACATTAACATTCCGTTCATTGAGGCATTGGAGCAAATGCCTACTTATTTTAAATTTATGAAGGAAATCCTTGGGAAGAAGAAAAAGTTGGTTGAGTATGAGAAAGTTGCATTGAAAGAGGAATGCAGTGCCATCTTGCAGAAGAAATTTCCCCCCAAATTCAAGGATCCAGGGAGCTTCACATTGCCTTGCACAGTTGGCAGGATGACATGTAATAAGGTCCTTTGTGATTTGGGGGCTAGCATAAATCTTATGCCCTTGTCCATTTTCAAGAGGTTGGGGTTGGGTGAGGCCAAACCAACCAATGTGAGCTTGCAGTTGGCAGATATGACAGTGGTGCATCCCAGGGGAATGATTGAAGATGTCTTAGTTAAGGTGGGAAAATTCTTCTTTCCTGTGGATTTCCTCATCCTTGATATGGAGGAAGATGATGATATTCCCATCATATTGGGAAGACCATTCTTGGAAACCGGGAGAGCCCTGATTGATGTTGAGAAGGGCGAGCTGACACTCAGAGTATAAAATGAAGAGATGGTGTTCAAAGTGTTTAAACACATTGTTGAACCCTCAGTCATAAACAAGTGTTTTGCAGTCAGCACTGTCAGCACATCGGTTGAGCCAGCATAAGCCAAAGCAAGGGAAATAAGTCCGCCAGAACAGGTGAGCAACGCTAAACCTCCTCTTGAGAAAAAGGAGAAAAAGAAAAATAGAAGGCGGAAGCGAAAAATGTTGATGAAATGGATAGGCTGTGGAGTTAATTTACCCCATGACTCTTGATAAGGAACTTGCGTCCGGCTAAAAGACGTTAAAGACAACGCTACTTGGGAGGAAACCCAAGGTTATTTTATTTTATGCAATTTAATTTTAGTTAGAACAGTCTCACGGAAGGTATTGTTTGCATGTTGTGAGGACAAGTACAAGACCAAAAATTTGTAGGACGAAAACGGGAAGAGAAGAGAAAAAAAAATCGGTGCAGCGCCACGCCAATGAGGGTCGTGGCGCCAGAATGCGAAGAAGCGAAGTTTAGCGCCACGGCGCCAGTGCGAGCATGGCGTAAAAGTCCAGAAGGTCTCTGAAGTTTAGCGCGCATGGCTAAATTAAGCGCCACTGCCGAAGTTGAGGCGCAGTTTGGCGCGGCACCAATTGCAGGGGCGTGGGACAGCGACGGAAAATTTGAATTTTAAAGGAGCCCTAATCCGATTTTCTATTCCAAATCAAAAACACAAACATTTCCTTCCTCCAAAACCCACGAAATCAACCTCCCTTACTCAAAATCTTCCACAAACTAAACTCAATCACAACCAAAGTACTTAAATTCCTTGCACCCTTATCCCTCTCAAACAACAACCCTCATTCCATTGCCTCAATCCATCATTAGGAACAAGAAAATCTTGAAGAACACCGTCAAAGGTAACCTTTATCACTTTTCTTGAAATTTTCAAAAACAATCAGGGGAGGTAATAGGTTTGGGGAGGTTCTTTATTGGTGGATAGTGTGTGATGTGTTGAAGTTGGGTGTGAAAATTTCGCAGAAGATTATACATAGTGAGCGTGGGGTGTTGTACCGGTGCTTTGAGTGAAGTTTGGGGGTTGAATAGTGTTGTAGTTGCTGATTACAATGTGTGTTGATTGGATTGATTGATAGTTGCTGGGTAACATCGCTGAAACAAAGGAAACACTGCCAAATGTTTCTAAAAATGTCTGCCAAGAAGAGGAGAGCTTCCGCATCCACATCCATCCCTCAATATGATACTACTCGGTTTGTCAGTCAAAAAGCTGAAGATAGATATTACAAACTTAGTACTAGAGCCTTGATCCCTGAGAGAGGAATAGAGTACCAAAGAGAGTCATTTGAGGATGGAGATGCCTATGAGCCTATTCGGGCGATGATAAAGGTCATGGGGTGGAAGAGATTTGTTAATACGAAAAGAATAGCACCACAGAACACCGTAATGGTGAAAGAATTCTATGCTAACTTTCCGGAGAGGGTAAATGGTAGATGCTTTGTGAGAGGACAGTATGTGCCTGTGACGGCCGAAGTGGTGAATGAGCTATTAAGAACAGCCGACGTTGAAGAAAGAGGCGATGATCGAAGCTATTTCAGAACTTGGTCTAGAGACGCCAACAACATCGACTGGGATATCGTCGCAAGCACATTATGCTACCCTGAGGCTGAGTATGATATTGCAAGAAATGGATCAAGAGGACTGAGCAGATGTCGATTCCAAAGAAACGAAGGGTTGGTTATATTTAAATCGATGCGCCTAATTCCATCGATGCACTTCACCAGAGTGACAGCAGATAGAATCAAAATGATATATGGAATCATGGAAGAGAAGACGATTGACGTTAGGAAGGAGATATTGCAAAACATTGGAGAAACCAGTAGCTTGGTAACTACAGGTGGGTTGGGACATGAATCACTTATTTGCATCTTATGTTCCAGACATGGAGTCCCAACTCTAGCCACTGATACATATGAGAAGGGCCAACCTCCTGTGTCATATGGGATAGTGCATGCCTTCCCAGAACCAAATCCCTCCAAAGAAGAAGAAGGAGACCAAAGACCAACAGCGGCGATAGCAGCAGAGGCTGCCATGGATGAAGATGAGCCTGAGACAGAGGCTCAGCATGACGCAGGTAGCAGCCGCCAGCAGCCCCTGGATTTAGAACCTCCGGTGCCTATAATGGAGCAATTGCTCATGAACCAGATGAGGATGATACAGAGCTTTGACGTAATGATACAAGGTCAACAGGACCTGAGGCAAGGACAACAAGAACTAAGGCAGGAACAACAACAGTTGCACCAGAGATTTGATGAGATGAGTTCCTTGTTCAACTAGTGGTCCATGCATTATCCGCCACCACCGCCACCACTTTAAACCAAGTCTGTATCTTGGGGTATCTTGCTTGATTTGTGCATTGTTAATGATGAAAACCTATGTGTCTGCTTGTGTCACGACCCGACCCCGGGCCGCGACTGGTGCCCTACATGGGCACCCTTATACTCATACAACATAATAAACTGCGGAAGATAAATAACACTTTTTAAAAAATAAAAAAAAACTAAGGTCAAGCCGATAAGGCTGCCATAACATAAAAATTACCCGAAAGGGTCTACACTGTTTAACAATGTAAAAACAACTCTAGCCAGTCCAGCCCACAGATGAATACAAACCTCTAAGATTTGGACCAATACTATGACGGGACAGGGCCCCGCCGTACCCCTGAATATACATAACCATGACGACAAGCTCCGGAATATTGGAGCCATCTCAAAATGCTGAATCGGGATCCTAAGCTCGATCTACAATCGTACCTTAACTGCGGACATGAACGCGGCCCGAAGAAGTCGATAACAAAGTGCGAATATGGAACGAAAAATAAGGTACAGTAACAAATCATAACTGTACAAAAGAATGGCAGGGGCAAGTATAAAGAAAGGGTAAATACCAGATCCTTCCGTGTCATTTCCATCTCGTGAACTTAACGTACCTTATTATCTTTTCCCATTTTCCCATAAGAGTATAGTCAAATTCTTACGTACATACTTAAGAAAACTCATCAAGTTCATAAACATATAACTTACGTATCTTGCATAACCTAATCCGTCCCTTTATGGAGGAACGCCTATACTGTCGGCCCAATCTGGGACGCGATAGAGTCACATAAGTCTGCCCATAAAGGTATACTGCCCGGCCCAATCTGGGACGCGATAAAATCACATAAGTCTGCCCATAATGGTATACTGCATAAAAATAGGAGGCTCATGATCAAAACAGGGTCCCTCGCCCGTAGTATCGATAAGCAATCCTACTCCTGGGACTATTTCACCCGCATAGGTCCTGTGGACCCGCATGAGGTATTCTCGCATAGGTACCATGCCCGCATGAGACTATTTCACCCACATAAGCCCATAAGGACTCGCATGAGGTATTCCTCGCATCATGGGTAGCAAATCCACGGAACAGGTGGTATAACGTCTTGGGGGTTTACTCCTCATTTATACTCTTACCCTGAAGAAGGTGGTATAACGTCTTGGGGGTTTACCCCTCATTTATACTCTTACCCTGGAGAAGGTGGTATAACGTCTTGGGGGTTTACCCCTCATTTATACTCTTACCTTAACTCAACCGACCATCATACATAACATAAGCCCTAAACTTATCATACATAACATAAGCACTACCGACTTATCATACATAACATAAGCACTACCGACTTATCATACATAACATAAGCACCACCGGCTTACCATACATAACATAAGCACCACCGGCTTATCATACATTACATAAGCAAGTTAAGAAATCCCCTAACTTCTTATTAGCTTGTTCATATACACTCTCATTTTTGTTTACTTAAGGCACTAACATGTCATTATAAAATCCGGGAATTTAACCCAATGTACTACGTGCCTCTACTCCTTTAAAATGATTCTCTTTCAAATAAAACTTCCAAGATACTAATAACCGTAGTATCAAGTCATATCTACTTTTCACGACAAGTCACAATACCCTTTAGAAATACATTATTAGGCTTCTAAATCAAGTGACTTCTTTCTTTAAAACCTTAAGCAATTGGTACCTTTAAAATAATTTGCCCTTCTTTATTTCAAATCATTTCTTTGCTTATATTACTGAAGAAAACCATTCTTTTAATCTTCCATAAAGTTGTTATAACCAACTTCCCATAAAGCCGTTATAACTCTTTATGTCTTAGACAAATTCATTCCTTTTATGACTAAGAAACTTATACTTTCAATTCAAATCACATAGCTTTCAAAATACTTCAAGTCTCTTATCTTTTAAGAAAACAAGTTTCTTAACTTTAGAATGGCAAGAAATCAATACTTCCAAATCAAGTATTCTATACTTTTAAATCAATTCATTTCTTCCTTTAAGAATCAAGTCCCATAACTTGAAAAATAAAGTCCCTTAACCTTTTAAAAATTTGAGGTTCATAGTCTTAAAACTTCATACGTAAATTCTTATAAATTAAGTAACATATACTTTGGTGCGTTGTGAATAAGTTATACTTATTTATAACGATCTTAATCGAGTAGCCATGATCTAGAAAATGTAATACAATTTTCTCTTATCTTAGCTTCTATGCAGATGGAGAATTCTACTCATTTTAACTTAATTGATTGTCATTACATTTTCCTTTATTAACGTTGCAGTGTCTTGTTCGATTCTTATTCTCATTTGTGCCGTAACTTAGCCAAGTCAACTTGGCTCCAAATACCTCCAAACGACTCTTACCAACATCCCCCATAAGACTTGATAATAACTTAGGATAACTTAGACATAACCCTTACGTAGAGTAAATCAACATACATACCTCTTAACTTCTAAGAGTAGAAGGAATCATGAAATAGTACTACATGTATATTCCATACATAGAATCATGTCAAAAGAAGGAAGAGGTTCATATACCTCGCGACGGTTATCGACAAATAGCAAAATGCTCCAAAGTACTTCAACCTTGATAGATATTCCATCCTTCAAGTAGAATACGCTATACTTAGTACTTCAATCTATAATGGCCATAATACGTCCATTAACCTTTAGCTTCGAACGTAGAATATTCTAAGTGCAAAGTCACTAAATTCTACGGAAAATCGGACAACACTTCCTTTGTTTCTACATACTTTGCCACCTTTTTCAAGGCCGAATTCAATAACCAAACACGCCACATTTAAGGCCCAACAATTCAGCTAACCAAAGGGGATTACACGCCTTAACAGGACATGTAAAATTCTGCCCCAAAACCATACCAAAACAGCCCCTAAAACAGTCCATAATTACTATAACGAGGGTGGAATGTGAGGCCTTTCAACGCCTTTCCACACCCTTATTCCTTCGGGGTTTTCTTTAGGAATCTACTACATTAAACATGAAATATAGGGGCTGATTTTCCAGCATACAACACGTCTAAAGCAGTCCCTAAAAACTGCACGACAATATCCAACAGTTTTATAGATTCTACGGCAACAACTAAAATCTGATAACTCTTTCCTTAATCCTTTTTATTCCAATTCGAGTTCCAAAACATCTACATAAGTTATAACAACTTATTAACAACAATATTAATCCATTATAACATGCAATCGGTGAAGATAACAACGACAATAACCAACGAATTCCATTTACACCAAATCTGTCCCAAATCGGTTTTAGCCCCAAAAAATGGCTCAAACGCTTTTTATTCTTCATTCTTTTTAACACAAGTTCATCCATACATTATAACAATAAGTACTATCCAATTACTTTAAAAGAAGAAGGACTGTTACCTCATTTTTTGCCCAAAAACGCCCCAAAACAGTCATGTCTTTATTGGTTCACAAATTTCGTTTCGCTCCACTTCTTCAAGTTCCAATAACATATATGTATCCCCTACAACCTTAGGATCAACTTCTCTTCACATTTCTCTTCCAAAAAGTCGACGGAAAACCCCTAGGGTTTCATTCTATTTTCGGCCCAACCCAGATTTAGGGGTTAAGGGTGCTTAATCTTGGAAAGAAAATACTTTGATCTTGATCTTGTCTTTGGATATGGGGATTTCGAATTGCTCTAGGTTTTTGGAGAGATGAGGGTTTGTATGGATGAATATCTTTTGTTCTAAGTCTTCAAGACTTATCTATATAAAGGTGTGTGGAGTCTTCACAAGACAAGTGGGGAGGGCACTTGCTAACCTCCTATTGGCCAAGTATTTCTTCACAAAATATTTCATCCACACTTAGTTATTTTTCATCCCATTTCGATGGACATGTAACATAGTATACCAAGACTTAATAAATCCACTAAGTCCATAATTCTAATGAAAAATAATTCCATTACTAGAATTAATTCTTGTCATCACATTAAACTCGAAAATTTTCCGTATAAGGAAATGTAAAAATCCTTTCCTTTCGACATTCCAATCTTAATTCTGTAATCATGTTCTTGAATTACGGGGTGTAACATTCTTCCCCCCTTAGAAACATTCGTCCCCGAATGTTCTTTCGGAGTCCAATTTAATTAGATAGCGACATAGTCTCCCTTTACTACACCCTTCATACAACATATGCCACCCATGGCCACATAACAATACTTATACTAAAATGTCAACCTTGGCACTCACGAAGCCAACTAGCCCATACTCATAATGACCTCAAAGTCTGTCATAATCCTCTCTACTAGGTCTACTAGGGTCTGACGACTGTATCATCACCGGGAAAATCTCATATTCCCGCTCAGCTACCACCCCACACACTCACGGGTGTAGTTACCTCGAAAGGTTCTTATGGATTCAGGCTCTATTCCTTTACACTTGGTTGTTATCTTTCTTCGTCGTACTCTTTCCGTACTTCCAACTCATACTAGCATACATACATAACTTCCATACCGATTCTGGCCTCTAATCTTTGGAGTCACTCTTTTAAACAACATAAGGCCATTTCCGACTCCCACGACCTGGTTCCGGTGGAACGCGTCCACGAACCCGTAAAACAATTAACTAGACTTGGGCTGTTATACCCCGTAGTTCCGGAGTACGTATGTGGGGACGTATATACGAGTGTATACACCCTAATTAGGGTAAGAATGATAGAATTGTTTTCCGACGGAAGTTATTTCGAACCTTGTGAAGAAAATTTACGTTTTCGATATTTTTTCGACTATGGAATTCTTCCGAGAGATAAAATATTTTAGATCAATAGGAGGGCGACAAGTGTCACCCCTAGATTGGGCCAAGTGGACGAAATGGAATAAACGTGTAATGTGCTAAGTGATCCTAAGGTGACTAATCCAACCAGCAAATAAAGTAGATAAGTATTGAGGGGACAACATTATTAATAAGTCATTATTATGTAACCAAGGGGTTACACGTATATAAGAGGAAGCCAACTAGTGATGAATTGATTAGAAAATTCATATCAGTAAGAAAACATTCTTAGTTGGCCATTTTAGTACTTTGTCCATTTTCCTTGACGAAGTAGTTTATGTGGTTCATTATTTCGGGTGTAGTCTACAACGAAAACAACACATCTTGTGGATATCCTATGAGTAAGGTAGGAATTAAAATAGATCCATGTTTTTATGAAAAATCCTCCAACCTTTCTTATTTTGTGTGAAGCAAAGGCGGTATATTTTAGTTTTGGGTTAAAAGGGTTGATAACGAGAAAGGTTGTTCGAATCCTTGGGGATATTTTTTTCAATGAATGAGCAGTTCCACTGTTGGAACTGAAAAGACGAAGAATATGGTTATTTGGAACACAAGAAATTGGAGCTAAAAGCACAAAGGTTTGGAGCTAAGACTTGCTTTGGAAAGACTTTAAAATCTTGGATATTGTTGGGCTAGTATTGAGGTGGAAGGCTAGCCGGGTTAGCGGTGGAGCTATTTGCTAATAGTCGATAATCGTCGCGAGGTATGTGAACCTCTTCCTATCTCTTCTAGCATGATATGTGTGAACTATGTAGTACGGTAGACGTACAGATGCTAAATGTATTGATTGGTTTTAAAACATAAAGTGTTATAACGGCTTTATGGGAAGTTGGTTATAACAGCTTTATGTAAGTAAGAAAATACTTTGTGGTTTTAAAAAGGTAACTGATTTGAACTATAACTGGCTTGTTATGTGATAATAAAGAACTTGAAGTATTTCAAAAGATTTCTGAATCATTTAGAAAGAAGAGTAATACTTGGTTTTTGAAAACTTAAGAGTTGTACTAGCTTTATGGGAAGTTAGGTATAACGACTTAAGAATGTTTTACTGATTTCGGAAATCAGAATGTGTATCGACAAACCACTGCAGCGTTAATAAGAGGAAATGTTTTGACTAATTAAGTATTATTAAAACCAGTAGAAACCTCTATCTGCATAGAAGCTAAGATGAGACAAAATGATATTACATTTCCTAGATCATGGCTGCTTTAATAAGATTGATTATGAACAAGAATAACCTACTCACATATAAGGCCTATGTTTCTCAGATTGTTTTAAAAGAGAATTATATTATTAAGTAGTTAATAATATGAATTACGAAACCTTTCGAAAATGAGAAACTTGAACATTTGAAATTAGGCAAACTTGAACGTTTGGAAAATAATGTTGTTACTTGATTTTACAAAGTAAGTGTTTTTGGTTTACTTGAAAGATAGTAACCCTATACTGATACGGCGATTACTGCGTGACTTTATGTGAGTAACTTAACTTGATTGTATTAGTTTGTGATAGCCTTGTAATGCTTTCTTGTTGATTCGATAAGTAAACATGTTAGGATGCTACGTGTGTTAGTATCTTGTGGTTGTTGTGGAAGGGGGTCACTCTTGATTGTGCTTACGTTGTTAAACGTTAAGCCCGTTGTACTATTATTGTATCACATACCCCCTTGACTTATTATACCGAGGGCTTGCCACCCTTGATGCGGGTCTATACGGCCTATGCAGTCCTTGTGACTATGCGGAGTTGCGAGAGCTCCAGGATTGATCATTCCGGGTGTTTAGCCTGATGCGGGGGATGCCCTATGCGGTCCTTGAGGGACTATGCGGTCCTTGAGGGGCTATGCGGGCTGCGGAAGTCCAGGCGGATACCGAGGGTTAAGCTGCCTTCGATGCGGGGTATACCTCAGGTGGTCTAGGACCATGATTCGAGGAATACCTCATGCAGGTCTGTGTGTGACCTATGCGGAGCTGCGGTAAGTTCCAGGGATAGACGCGCCGCGGTGATCTGCGGGCGAGTGGCGGCCCGATCATGTGGTGCGGTTTAGAAAGACCTCGTGATACAGTTTATGGTATTTTTGGTACTGTGGGTCTTAGTAGTCGGCTATGCCTTCGTACTTACCCCGTACGGTTCTATTGTGATGACTTTGAGGGCGTGAGTCCCTGACTTGACATGACTGCTTATTTATTATGAACTGTAGTTGGTTATCATACATGTCTCCTGCTTTGTATAGACTACTATGATTTCATTTACAGTATTTTCAGTTTCACATACTTGGTACCTGTTGTACTGACCTCCTTCGGGGGGCTGCGTTCATGCCGCAGGTTGAGGTACTCCTATTGTTGATCCCCGCTCTTAGGATCACAGTTCAGCGTTTGGGAAGCTCCGTTTCTCTGGAGGCTTATCAGTGGTATAGTCCCCTGTCGTTGTAGGTACTTACATTCAGGGGTATGGCGGGGCCCTGTCCCGCCATTGTTGTCATATCATTCTTAAGTGCGTAGAAATCTTGTTGTGGGCAGAGTTGTAAGAGGGATGTAACTGTTCGGATTTAAGTTTTTATATATATATATGCCGAAAGGCAAGTTTTCTCAGATAAACTGGTTTACACTTCATATTATTTCATGTCATGTTTTATATTCCGCTGATTACTCTGATGTATGTATCACTAGGGTGCCCGGGTAAGGCACCAGTCACGGGCCCCGGTTCGGGTCGTGACAAAAGTGGTATCAGAGCAGTTAATCCTCGGAAAGTGTCTACAGACCGTATCCAGTAGAGTCTTGATTATCGGTGTGTTGTGCACCACACCAATAATCAGGAGGCTATAGGATATTTAGGATTGGTTT
Organism: Przewalskia tangutica; assembly: GCA_029844215.1. Taxonomy (NCBI): domain Eukaryota; kingdom Viridiplantae; phylum Streptophyta; class Magnoliopsida; order Solanales; family Solanaceae; genus Przewalskia; species Przewalskia tangutica. The sequence continues at coordinate 83,784,075 of CM056735.1, read as the reverse complement.
CCATTCTTCTCATTCTGAGATCGTGCCTTAGAGCTGTGTTGTAAGTTGGACCCCTCTAACGTATTTCTTTTCCTTACCGTTATGCCTCCGCGTAAGGCAACCCGGGCCCAGGAGGGCAAGGCAGCCGAGGGAGCTGCGAGTAAAGTTCAGAGGGTTACGTGGGCACAGGCCCAATCATCACCTGGGGTGGTGCTTCATTTGGGGAGTTCTGCGACGTCACTAGCCCCAGCAGAGTTTAGCACGACGACGGCAGTTCCTACTGCGGCCATGACATTTGAACCTTCAGTTCCATGACCGGGGACAGAGAATATATATATAAAGAGGCGACCCTGTTGCTAGCTATGGATTTGGCTACCAGAGAGTATACCGATGTATCGCAAGTCTTGATGACTATCTAAGAGAGGGTTGTGCAAGAGTAATTCTTCAGTTAGGCCTGAGCATGGCCTGAGTACGGGCTTGTGCGCATCAGGCCAAGAAACGTAGAGATCGACGGGTTAACGAATGACAGCAGAAGAGGGCCAGAACAGCAAGGTCCTTTGGTAACTTTCGAGGCGAACCGCCTCAGCAGCAGACTAGATATGCGCCTCTGCGGTCTGAGTGTCCCTCGCGAGGTTCGGGGCGTTCGGGGTATGCGAGTTGGTCGAACTCGAGTTTTGATTCACGGCTACTGCGTAGGCTCGGCGGCGGATGATTTTCCCAGTGTTCATGTGGCAGCGTCGTCGGGAATGTCATCTTTTGTTGATGCTTGTTTTGCCGGCGGCCGTCAGGGCCATGTGTCGAATGGGTGACCTAGTAGGAGGACTTAGCCTTCAGGATCGATGGGTAGTTCGTCACCTTCCCTAGCTATGCGCCCTACGGGGTAGATTTGATTAGAACGACTAAGGGGAGTGAAGCAGTAGATACAGGTATATCCTTAACCCTCTAGAGAAGAGTATATCGTAAGTGCTGTGTGCTGATAGCAGCGTGTTAATTGTGATTAGAAATCATGGTTAGTTAACTGAGTAAGATTTGGGGGATAGAAAAGGTGTGAACCTTAGAATGTTATACGTGGAGACCTTAGAGGTAAGGCCCTCTCGGGTAAAGATTTATTTCATGTTTGACCCTTATCAGAGTGCATAGTGCACGTGAGTTATATTGTGTGATAAGTCCCCGAGTAGCGTGATATGAAAGAGGGTAGTTAAGCTAAGAAGACCTCTAGGTTTTCGTAACGTGATTAGTGGAATTGTTCCTTCGGGGGGCTGAGCGTATAAAGAGGCCAGAGCATCTCACTCGGGAACAGACCCGAACCGTGGCTCTCCGTATGGCACGTCCTGAGAAGGGTGGCGCTGCCACATGCCTCAGGGATCGCATGCAGTCCGGTACCATTTGTTGGGTCGCCTGAGAGGGGTGGCGCTGCCACATGCCTCGGGCAAAGTGACAAAGTGGTATCATCGGGGAGCTAGTATTTTTGCGCATTGCCGGGTCGGGTTGAGGCCACGTGCGGGTCAACCCGCGGCCTGTTTGGTGGTGGGATCAGTTTGTGGTGGTCCCTCCTTGTGGTAGGGTCACGAGGGTGTTAGGCCCATGTTTAGTTAACCATCGTACGAGTTCGTGGATGCGTTCGACCAGTAGTCGGGCCGATGGGGTCAGTCCATCGTGTTTTTTAGTCAGGACCGTTGCTTGGCAGTGGTGATATATCAGAAAGGTTGTAAGGCTGCACGGGGTGCCTACCTTCACCTTATGACAGACAGTGGAGCCCAGGGTATGGCTGTTTCTTTTTCTGGAGGTTTTACCAGGCAGGGTTAGGAACTCAGGTGAGTCTCCGTATCGCGTTCATCCTCGGGTCAGTATTTGGATTTCAGGGGTAGCGGTGAGGATCGTTGCCTCCTGTTAGGAAGTGTTTTATAGCTACCATTTCAGTATTGGATATCGCCGTATGATGCCTTGTAGGGGCGGAAGTATAAGTTGCCGGTCGATTGGTTCGATGTTGGCAAGGTTCAGATAGACGGTTCATACTTGTTTCAGCAGGATGTGGATAGGGTGAAGCTTATCCAGAAGAGGTTATTGGCAGCTCAGAGTCAACAGAAGTCGTGCGACGACGCTTAGAGTTCATATTGACGGTGAGTCTTCTTGAAGGTGCCACCCCGGAAAGGGTGTGACGAGTTTTGGAAAACAGAGGGAACTTAGCCCGAGTTACTTTGGGCCTTTTCAGATCAGGTGAAGATTAGGCCAGGTTGCCTATATGTTAGCTTTGCCGTCCGACGTAGGAAGCAGTACGTCCGGTCTTTCATGTTGTTGTGTACGGAAAAGTATCGGAGGTCCATCCAGAGTGTTCCCAGTTAATGATGACCAAGTTGGAGATAATAACCCCGAGATTCGGAGACGGAAGCAGTAACAGAAATGTGGTAAGTTATGAGAAAGAGTTCGAGTGTACGAGAAAGTGCAACGAGAAAAGGAAGAAGCGAGCATGTGTTGAGATCATAGATGTGATCATTTCTTTTGAAAAGAGAAGGTGCGAAGGGAGCATATTTTAGCCCTTGGATAGAAGCTTTTGTGATGTTAGAGGTGATTCCTCGTGGACTTGAATTAAGTATTTGCGCGTGTGTTATTTTATGGCCAGGTGTGGCTTGATCGTTTTCGTAAGTATAGTAGTGAAGACTATACTGACGCATGTTTGTTTTGAGACTTGAGAAGGAACATTCGGGACGAATGTTTCTAAGGAGGGGAGAATGTTATACCCCGTAGTTCCGGAGTACGTATGTGGGGACGTATATACGAGTGTATACACCCTAATTAGGGTAAGAATGATAGAATTGTTTTCCGACGGAAGTTATTTCGAACCTTGTGAAGAAAATTTACGTTTTCGATATTTTTTCGACTATGGAATTCTTCCGAGAGATAAAATATTTTAGATCAATAGGAGGGCGACAAGTGTCACCCCTAGATTGGGCCAAGTGGACGAAATGGAATAAACGTGTAATGTGCTAAGTGATCCTAAGGTGACTAATCCAACCAAAGAAATAAAGTAGATAAGTATTGAGGGACAACATTATTAATAAGTCATTATTATGTAACCAAGGGTTACACGTATATAAGAGGAAGCCAACTAGTGATGAATTGATTAGAAAATTCATATCGATGAAAACATTCTTAGTTGGCCATTTTAGTACTTTGTCCATTTTCCTTGTGAAGTAGTTTATGTGGTTCATTATTTGGGTGTAGTCTACAACGAAAACAACACATCTTGCGGATATCCTGAGTAAGGTAGGAATTAAAATAGATCCATGTTTTTATGAAAAATCCTCCAACCTTTCTTATTTTGTGTGAAGCAAAGCGGTATATTTTAGTTTTGGGTTAAAAGGGTTGATAACGAGAAAGGTTGTTCGAATCCTTGGGGATATTTTTTCAATGAATGGCGGTTCCAATGTTGGGCGAAAAGACGAAGAATATGGTTATTTGGAACACAAGAAATTGGAGCTAAAAGCACAAAGGTTTGGAGCTAAGACTTGCTTTGGAAAGACTTTAAAATCTTGGATATTGTTGGGCTAGTCTTGAGGTGGAAGGCTAGCGGGTTAGCGTGGAGCTATTTGCTAATAGTCGATAATCGTCGCGAGGTATGTGAACCTCTTCCTATCTCTTCTAGCATGATATGTGTGAACTATGTAGTACGGTGAGCGTCACGGATGCTAAATGTATTGATTGGTTTTAAAACATAAAGTGTTATAACGGCTTTATGGGAAGTTGGTTATAACGACTTTATGTAAGTAAGAAAATACTTTGTGGTTTTAAAAGGTAAGCGATTTGAACTATAAGCGGCTTGTTATGTGATAATAAAGAACTTGAAGTATTTCAAAGATTTACGAATCATTTAGAAAGAATAGTAATACTTTGTTTTTGAAAACTTAAGAGTTGTACTAGCTTTATGGGAAGTTAGGTATAACTACTTAAGAATGTTTCTTGATTTGAAATCGAATGTGTATCGACAAACCATCGCGGCGTTAATAAGAGGAAATGTTTTGACTAATTAAGTATTATTAAAACCAGTAGAAACCTCTATCTGCATAGAAGCTAAGATGAGACAAAATGATATTACATTTCCTAGATCATGGCTGCTTTAATAAGATTGATTATGAACAAGAATAACCTACTCACATATAAGGCCTATGTTTCTCAGATTGTTTTAAAAGAGAATTATATTATTAAGTAGTTAATAATATGAATTACGAAACCTTTCGAAAATGAGAAACTTGAACATTTGAAATTAGGCAAACTTGAACGTTTGGAAAATAATGTTGTTACTTGATTTTACAAAGTAAGTGTTTTTGGTTTACTTGAAAGATAGTAACCCTATCTTGTCTGGCGATTACTGCGTGACTTTATGTGAGTAACTTAACTTGATTGTATTAGTTTGTGATAGCCTTGTAATGCTTTCTTGTTGATTCGATAAGTAAACATGTTAGGATGCTACGTGTGTTAGTATCTTGTGGTTGTTGTGGAAGGGGGTCACTCTTGATTGTGCTTACGTTGTTAAACGTTAAGCCCGTTGTACTATTATTGTATCACATACCCCCTTGACTTATTATACCGAGGGCTTGCCACCCTTGATGCGGGTCTATACGGCCTATGCAGTCCTTGTGACTATGCGGAGTTGCGAGAGCTCCAGGATTGATCATTCCGGGTGTTTAGCCTGATGCGGGGGATGCCCTATGCGGTCCTTGAGGGACTATGCGGTCCTTGAGGGGCTATGCGGGCTGCGGAAGTCCAGGCGGATACCGAGGGTTAAGCTGCCTTCGATGCGGGGTATACCTCAGGTGGTCTAGGACCATGATTCGAGGAATACCTCATGCAGGTCTGTGTGTGACCTATGCGGAGCTGCGGTAAGTTCCAGGGATAGACGCGCACAGTGATACTGCGGGCGAGTGGCCAGCTTCGATCATGTGGTGCGGTTTAGAAAGACCTCGTGATACAGTTTATGGTATTTTTGGTACTGTGGGTCTTAGTAGTCGGCTATGCCTTCGTACTTACCCCGTACGGTTCTATTGTGATGACTTTGAGGGCGTGAGTCCCTGACTTGACATGACTGCTTATTTATTATGAACTGTAGTTGGTTATCATACATGTCTCCTGCTTTGTATAGACTACTATGATTTCATTCTGATATTTTGATTTCACATACTTGGTACTGTTATCGACCTCGCCTGGGCTGCGTTAAATCTGCCGCAGTTGAGGTACTCTATTGTTGATCCGCTCTTAGGATCACGATTCGGCGTTTGTGAAGCTCCGTTTCTACGGAGGCTTATCAGTAGTACAGTCCCCTGTCGTTGTAGGTACTTGCATTCAGGGGTATGGCGGGGCCCTGTACCGCCATTGTTGTCATATCATTCTTAGAGTGCATGAAATCTTGTTGTGGGCGAGTTGTAAGAGGATGTATTCGGATTTAAGTTTTTATATATATATATGCCGAAAGGCAAGTTTTCTCAGATAAACTGGTTTACACTTCATATTATTTCATGTCATGTTTTATATTCCGCTGATTACTCTGATGTATGTATCACTAGGGTGCCCGGGTAAGGCACCAGTCACGGGCCCCGGTTCGGGTCGTGACATGGGCCTTGCACCCTCGTGACCCTATCACGTAGCGGAACTACTACCAACCGATCCCACTTCATTTCAAACTATGAGGCGACCCGTAATAGGTCCTCAACCCGACTCCGCGTCGCACTTAACTCTTATCCTTGGTCTGACTTAAAATCTTATTGCAAGAGAAAGCCTTATATATCTAAGGTCTCGGCAGTTATCAATATTCTTAGGCTCGCAATTCCCATGCTCCAAGCCTACCTTACCAGTCCCCCCGTAAACGGGTACAATAACTTTTCACAATACCATAATCGTGTCGTCTTGATCACCACAACCCTTACTTACTCTATACGGATCTCATCTGTACAATCCTCTTACGCACACCACGTAGCTTAATCTATTAACACGGCATTCCATTAAGTTTCTTAACATGACTTCTTAAGGGTCCACTGCCTTATCAGACAGTTCATCCTTTCCCAATTATCCCAAAATAAAACATAAAACCTTAGCGAGAATTCATTAACTGTTCCATACCTTCCCGGTATCTAGTTAGTCTTTACCAACTCCTGGTAATCTAAAATCATTCTAGGTAACACGCGTCTGACCCTCATACATAACTCCGTATAGTTGTATGTCACAATGCCAACTATACTATAATCATTACCAACCTGGATACGCAATCCACATAGTCTTTCCTGGGTCACTGCTGCCTTTATCGTAGCTGCAATCAACATAACTCGTTAGGGAGAGACGACCCTAACAACACATCTCTATCGCACGATATTAGAGTGAGAAGAATGGAAACCAATCCTAAATGCCCTGCAGTCTCCTGATTATAGATGTGGTGCACAACACACCGATAATCAAGACTCTACTAGACACGGTCTGTAGACACTTTCCGAGGACTAACTGTTCTGATATCACTTTTGTCACGACCCGACCCCGGGCCGCGACTGGTGCCCTACCTGGGCACCCTTATACTCATACAACATAATAAACTGCGGAAGATAAATAACACTTTTTTTAAAAAAAAAAAACTAAGGTCAAGCCGATAAGGCTGCCATAACATAAAAATTACCCGAAAGGGTCTACACTGTTTAACAATGTAAAAACAACTCTAGCCAGTCCAGCCCACAGATGAATACAAACCTCTAAGATTTGGACCAATACTATGACGGGACAGGGCCCCGCCGTACCCCTGAATATACATAACCATGACGACAAGCTCCGGAATATTGGAGCCATCTCAAAATGCTGAATCGGGATCCTAAGCTCGCGGATCCACAACTGTGTACCTAAACCTGCGGACATGAACGCAGCCCCCCGAAGAAGTCGATAACAGTGCGAATATGGAACGAAAAATAAGGTACAGTAACAAATCATAACTGTACAAAAGAATGACAGGGGCAAGTATAAAGAAAGGGTAAATACCAGATCCTTCCGTGTCATTTCCATCTCGTGAACTTAACGTACCTTATTATCTGTTCCCATTTTTCCATAAGAGTATAGTCAAATTCTTACGTACATACTTAAGAAAACTCATCAAGTTCATAAACATATAACTTACGTATCTTGCATAACCTAATTCGTCCCTTTATGGAGGAACGCCTATACTGTCGGCCCAATCTGGGACGCGATAGAGTCACATAAGTCTGCCCATAAAGGTATACTGCCCGGCCCAATCTGGGACGCGATAAAATCACATAAGTCTGCCCATAAAGGTATACTGCATAAAAATAGGAGGCTCATGATCAAAGCAGGGTCTCTCGCCCGCAGTATCGATAAGCAATCCTACTCCTGGGACTATTTCACCCGCATAGGTCCTGTGGACCCGCATGAGGTATTCCTCGCATAGGCTGTACCCGCCCGCATGAGACTATTTCACCCACATAAGCCCATAAGGACTCGCATGAGGTATTCCTCGCATCATGGGTAGCAAATCCACGGAACAGGTGGTATAACGTCTTGGGGGTTTACCCCTCATTTATACTCTTACCCTGAAGAAGGTGGTATAACGTCTTGGGGGTTTACCCCTCATTTATACTCTCACCCTGGAGAAGGTGGTATAACGTCTTGGGGGTTTACCCCTCATTTATACTTTTACCCTAACTCAACCAGCCATCATACATAACATAAGCCCTACCGGCTTATCATACATAACATAAGCACTACCGACTTATCATACATAACATAAGCACTACCGACTTATCATACATAACATAAGCACCACCGGCTTACCATACATAACATAAGCACCACCGGCTTATCATATATTACATAAGCAAGTTAAGAAATCCCCTAACTTCTTATTAGCTTGTTCATATACACTCTCATTTTTATTTACTTAAGGCACTAACATGTCATTATAAAATCCGGGAATTTAACCCAACGTACTACGTGCCTCTACTCCTTTAAAATGATTCTCTTTCAAATAAAACTTCCAAGATACTAATAACCGTAGTATCAAGTCATATCTACTTTTCAAGACAAGTCACAATACATTTTAGAAATACATTATTAGGCTTCTAAATCAAGTGACTTCTTTCTTTAAAACCTTAAGCAATTGGTACCTTTAAAATAATTTGCCCTTCTTTATTTCAAATCATTTCTTTGCTTATATTACTGAAGAAAACCATTCTTTTAATCTTCCATAAAGTTGTTATAACCAACTTCCCATAAAGCCGTTATAACTCTTTATGTCTTAGACAAATTCATTCCTTTTATGACTAAGAAACTTATACTTTCAATTCAAATCACATAGCTTTCAAAATACTTCAAGTCTCTTATCTTTTAAGAAAACAAGTTTCTTAACTTTAGAATGGCAAGAAATCAATACTTCCAAATCAAGTATTCTATACTTTTAAATCAATTCATTTCTTCCTTTAAGAATCAAGTCCCATAACTTGAAAAATAAAGTCCCTTAACCTTTTAAAAATTTGAGGTTCATAGTCTTAAAACTTCATACGTAAATTCTTATAAATTAAGTAACATATACTTTGGTGCGTTGTGAATAAGTTATACTTATTTATAACGATCTTAATTGAGTAGCCATGATCTAGAAAATGTAATACAATTTTCTCTTATCTTAGCTTCTATGCAGATGGAGAATTCTACTCATTTTAACTTAATTGATTGTCATTACATTTTTCTTTATTAACGTTGCAGTGTCTTGTTCGATTCTTATTCTCATTTGTGCCGTAACTTAGCCAAGGCAACTTGGCTCCAAATACCTCCAAACGACTCTTACCAACATCCCCCATAAGACTTGGTAAGAACTTAGGATAACTTAGACATAACCCTTACGTAGAGTAAATCAACATACATACCTCTTAACTTCTAAGAGTAGAAGGAATCATGAAATAGTACTACATGTATATTCCATACATAGAATCATGTCAAAAGAAGGAAGAGGTTCACATACCTCGCGACGGTTATCGACAAATAGCAAAATGCCCCAAAGTACTTCAACCTTGATAGATATTCCATCCTTCAAGTAGAATACGCTATACTTAGTACTTCAATCTATAATGGCCATAATACGTCCATTAACCTTTAGCTTCGAACGTAGAATATTCTAAGTGCAAAGTCACTAAATTCTACGGAAAATCGGACATCACTTCCTTTGTTTCTACATACTTTGCCACCTTTTTCAAGGCCGAATTCAATAACCAAACACGCCACATTTAAGGCCCAACAATTCAGCTAACCAAAGGGGATTACACGCCTTAACAGGACGTGTAAAATTCTGCCCCAAAACCATACCAAAACAGCCCCTAAAACAGTCCATAATTACTATAACGAGGGTGGAATGTGAGGCCTTTCAACGTCTTTCCACACCCTTATTCCTTCGGGGTTTTCATTAGGAATCTACTACATTAAACATGAAATATAGGGGCTGATTTTCCAGCATACAACACGTCTAAAGCAGTCCCTAAAAACTGCACGACAATATCCAACAGTTTTATAGATTCTACGGCAACAACTAAAATCCGATAACTCTTTCCTTAATCCTTTTTATTCCAATTCGAGTTCCAAAACATCTACATAAGTTATAACAACTTATTAACAACAATATTAATCCATTATAACATGCAATCGGTGAAGATAACAACGACAATAACCAACGAATTCCATTTACACCAAATCTGTCCCAAATCGGATTTAGCCCCAAAAAATGGCTCAAACGCTTTTTATTCTTCATTCTTTTTAACACAAGTTCATCCATACATTATAACAATAAGTACTATCCAATTACTTTAAAAGAAGAAGGACTTTTACCTCATTTTTTGCCCAAAAACGCCCCAAAACAGTCATGTCTTTATTGGTTCACAGTTTTCGTTTCGCTCCACTTCTTCAAGTTCCAATAACATATATGTATCCCCTACTACCTTAGGATCAACTTCTCTTCACGTTTCGCTTCCAAAAAGTCGACGGAAAACCCCTAGGGTTTCATTCTATTTTCGGCCCAACCTAGATTTAGGGGTTAAGGGTGCTTAATCTTGGAAAGAAAATACTTTGATCTTGATCTTGTCTTTGGATATGGGGATTTCGAATTGCTCTAGGTTTTTGGAGAGATGAGGGTTTGTATGGATGAATATCTTTTGTTCTAAGTCTTCAAGACTTATCTATATAAAGGTGTGTGGAGTCTTCACAAGACAAGTGGGGAGGGCACTTGCTAACCTCCTATTGGCCAAGTATTTCTTCACAAAATATTTCATCCACACTTAGTTATTTTTCATCCCATTTCGATGGACATGTAACATAGTATACCAAGACTTAATAAATCCACTAAGTCCATAATTCTAATGAAAAATAAATCCATTACTAGAATTAATTCTTGTCATCACATTAAACTCGAAAATTTTCCGTATAAGGAAATGTAAAAATCCTTTCCTTTCGACATTCCAATCTTAATTCTATAATCATGTTCTTGAATTACGGGGTGTAACAGCTTGCTTGCTATTTGAGGCGAAATAGTTAGGATATGCATGTTAGGGAGATGATTCAGACATTTCTTTGTGAGCCATTTCTTATCATTCATTGCTTATCCCTGACATTCAAATTGTATCACTAGTCAGCCCCATTGAGCCAAAAATATGAACTTTCTTTGACATTTTATAATTCCATATTTGTGTCATAAGTGAAAAATTGAGATGATTGGAATATAAAGTGTTGAAAAAGAGATAAAAGAGAGTGAACAATTTTGATGCACCCCAATGAAAAAGTAATAATAAATAGGCAAAAGCCTAAGTTTGGGGGTGTCTGCTATCCATAATACACCTCATTCTCTCAAAACAAAAGAGGGGAAAGATAGGTATGAAGTGAAAAAGAGAATCAAAAGAAAATGGAAGAATTTAAAGCAAAAAGAGCTTATGGTACGTAAGATTGAGCCGGAATGCCTATTTTTACCTACCATTGCCTAAGCCCACATTACAACCCTGGAAAGCCCTGAAGATCTCTTATATGTATATCCATGATTAGTGGAGAATAGCAAGTAAACATGTCATATGATTTTGAAATTAACATGCACAGTTAGGTATTCTTACTTCCATTGAGCATGATTAAAGTGAATTTGCGAAATGTCTAACTTGATGTGTTTAGAATGCTAAAAATCCATGCTATATGTTCCTGCATATTATTCTGCTAACCTTCATGCTTTTCTAAGTGATAATTGTGCAGCAAAGTGATCAGTGTTTTTGAGTCATTCTATTTTCTTTTCCTTCATGTCTTTATTTATTTCTTTTGATCTTTGCTCGAGGGCGAGCAAATGTTAAGTTTGAGGGTATTTGATCGGTGTATTTTATATACACTTTTTGAGTCATTTTTAGTTAGTTTTTTGCCCATTTTTGTACAAATATGTGTCATCTTAGGATAAATTTTCTTTCTTTTGAGTCATAATGGTTTAAAGTGGCACATTGGCGAAAAGAGGGCAGAAACTGAGGTTCCAGAGCTCAAAAATGTAGAAAGTTGGCGACCCGGGCGAGAAACAGGGCGGCACCACGGCGCCTCCAACCAGCAGCATCAGAGCGCCACGGCGCCCAAAGTACAGAGAGCCGCAGGAGTTTCGGCGCAGTGGCACCAGTTTCAGGACCGCGGCGCCGAGATGAGAATTCTGCCAAATTCGAATGGGAATGGGCCAAAACCAAGAAGGAAAAGTTTGGGAAAATTTTTGAGGCTATAAAAAGGACCTTCCTAGGTCAGAATAGGGGTTCCCACTTTTGCCAATTCATCACAACTTGGAGATCAAGATTGGAGACTACTTTTGTGTAATTTCTTTGTTCTTTATTTTATTTCTTTGTAGTTTATATTGGATATTAGTTTAGTTCTTGACATGTCTATGGCTAGGAACTAACGTAATTTAGGGCTTTCCATATCGAATCACTTGAAACTCATTCTTATGAATTAATGCATGTTTTGGTTTCTTCATATTATTGTTGAGATTTATTCAATATTTGTCTTGATTGCTTGGTAATTAATTGATCACTAATTATCATAACCTATATGATTTCTAATCGAAAGCCGAATGGGGAGATTGTGAATATGCTATAGTTGAATAAAAATAGGTTAAATCGTGGACGAAAGTACCCCGATACTTGTGTAGCTTAATAAGTTATTGCTCTTAATCCTCCTTTATAGTCAATTTTGTCACCGAAAGGTAGAAGGGTTCTATATTGAGGTTGAGTGTTTATATTACCTTAATAAGAGTATAAAACGGCTTAGTTAACCTGCTGTCTCAAAATAGAGGAAGAACCATAATTAATTGCATTAACAAGTAAGATGAGCGGATAGTTGAGGAGATTTAGAAGCTCTATTTCCACTATATCTGAAGTAAAATAAAGTAATTTAGTTACCATCCATAATTATAGTTATAAACAATTCATCAATTATCGGTTACCAAATAGATACCATAAGAATAGAGGTTGATAATTGGACACTAATCCCTGAGGACGATAACTCGGTCTTCTAGACTATATTACTTGTCACGACACGTGCACTTGCGTTTAGTGTGTGCATAAATCGCGCATCAAGGACCCATGAAGTCGATCCCCCACACATCAAATAGCTCTACCTCCAAGATCCCATTCAGGGGCATTTTATTTCGCCTTGATATGTTCCCCGTTCGCTGACAACGATCGCAACCCTTCACTAAGGCATTGGCATCCTTGAATAGGGATGACCAATAAAACCCACTCTGCAATACTTTGGCGGCTTTCCTTGATGATCCAAAATGCCCACCACATTGTAAGGTGTGACAATGAGTGAGAATCTGGTGCATCTCATCTTCTGGTACGCAGCGCCTAATGACTTGGTCGGCGCAGTGCTTGTAGAGCATTGGCTCCTCCCAATAGTAATGTTTACCTCTGAGTGGAACCTCTTCAACTGTTGTCTTGTCAATCCTGGGGGTACTACCTTAGCTGCAAGAAAAGTAACAAAATCAGCGTACGAAGGTAAATTGAAGACAACGCTTACTTGAAACAATTGCTCATCTGGGAAGTGATCATTTATCTGCACATTCTTGTTGTTCTGACTCTCTTTGTTTTTGTTATACCCCGTATTTCCAGAGTATGTACGTGGGGGACGTACGTAGAAATTTTCGAACTTCATTAGGCTTGGCCGAATTCATTTTGGGCACAAGTGCCGATTTGAGTCGTTTTTCGACGAAACGTTTCCACAGCTTACGTTGGGAAAATTCCGGCTATGTCATTTATATTTTTTGCGGATTTTTCCGAGAGACGAAACATTTTTGGACCAACGGGAGGGTGACACTTGTCACCCTCATTGGACGGTTTGGAGGGGGCGGTCAAGGTTGGTTGGCCTTGGCCGATTGGCCCCTTGATTTGTGCCTTGCTTTGTGGCTTGTTTTGTGGAGTGTTTTGTGGAGTAGGGTTTAGGGTGCACTTGGCTTAATCTTGTCCTTACACTTGCTATACACTTGGAAGGATCTTGGCCCTTGGTTGGCCTTTGGTTTTGCTATAAATACCCCCCTAAGTGTGAAGACTTCATCCATTCTAAAAACTTCCAAGTCTTGAAAACCCTCCCTCTCCCTCTTGCTTGTGATTCGTCCAAAAGCCCTCCTCCCCTTTGTGGAGCTTTGGCCGAGAGGCCACCCTCCCCTTTGTGGTGCCTTGGCGGGGTACCCCTAGCCTAGTTGTTTTCGTATTCGACCCCTTGGGGTGGTATAGACATACTCTCCTAGGATTGTGAGAATGTCCAACGCCCTGGGCCCTCATACCTTGTAGTATTCCCAAGTTTACACTTATACAAAAGCCATGAAAATCCGATTTTACTTCCTCTAGCCTAAATAACGACTTCCTATCTAAATCTTCACCCGTTGTTGATGTTGTTAGTAGAAGTTGGATAGAACTTCAAAGGGGTGTTTGTATCGCTCTGAGTATGAGCTAAGCGTTGCTCAGGATCGACTTTATCCTTGGATAATTTTGGGCTTATCGAGGTAAACACTATCATTCTTCTATTGTAATTGGAAATTACATGTTAGAATATCTAATTGAAGTATACGATATCTAGAACGGAACGTAGTATTGTGGCAATGTCTTTTGACTTAAGCCTGAAGAATAAAGAACTGAACTGAACTGTAATTACATAGGACTGTATTGCAGTAGACTTGTGTAGTATTACTGAGTAGAATTGTACACGTCCGGTTAGACGTATAAACCCCCCCCCCCTGGTTGGCTTGGTAGCCGGCCTCGATAGAGGAGGAGATTTCTGTTGTGGCGGCGGGGAGGTGCCGAATTTTCTGTAGGAAGATGGGAACTTGTGTTTAAGATTTAATAGACGTTTGTGGCCTTTATAGGTGAAAGTACTAAGAGTAGCGTATTCTACTCGAGGAGTGGAAAGGGCTAGCAAGGTTGTAGTACTTGGAGCTTTTTGCTTATTGTCGATAATCGTCGCGAGGTATGTGAACCTCTTCCTATCTCTTCTAGCATGATATGTGTGAACTATGTAGTGCGGTGAGCGTCATACGTGTTAATTGTATTTGATTGTTGTAAAACATAAAGGGTTATAACGGCTTTATGGGAAGTTGGTTATAACAGCTTTATGTAGGTAAGAAAATGGGTTGTGGCTTTTAAAAGATAACTGATTTGATTTATAACTGGCTTGGGCGTTATAATACAGAACTTGATGTATTTCAAAAGATTATAAATCGTTTTGAAGGGAGAGTAACACTTGGTTTTAAAGGTTTTAAAAAGAGTTATACTAGCTTTATGGGGAGTTAGGTATAATGTCTTAAGAGAGGTAAAGAAAATGGTTTACTGATGTTAGAAGTTAAGAGACTTGATCTTATAAGATAAGAGACTTAACTTATTTGTTTTAAAGTGGATGTTTGTGTGAAACCTCATTCGTGAGTGATGAGTACTTGGTTTTATTTAAAGGGATAATGTTTCTTGATTTGGAAATCGAATGTGTATCGACAGGACCACTGCAGCGTTAATAAAGGAAAATGTATTGAATAATGATGTATCGTATTAAAACCAGTAGAAACCTCCATCTGCATAGAAACTAAGATGAGACAAAATGATATTACATTTTCTAGATCATGGCTGTTGTAATAAGAATGTTGTAAACAAGAATAACCTACTCTCACGTGAGACATATATTACTCAATTATTCTAAAAAGGAATCAAGTGATTAAGTTTGGGAACTATGAAACCATTTGAAAATGAGAAGCTTGAGTAATTGAAACTAGGCAAACTGGAACTTAGGAAAAGAATGTTGTTACTTGATTTTGAAAAGGAATGTGGGTTGGTCATTCTAATACTACGGGTATCGGGTGACTTTTATAAAGGTAATGGATCTCTTTTAAAAGAACTTAACGTATGTAGTACTTTGGGGTTAAAAACCCGGACTTTGGCATAAAATGAAAGTACTTTGAGTTGTGTGAAACTTGCCTATGCTTGTTGTTGTGAAACTTGCCTATGCTTGTTGTTGTGAAACTTGCCTATGCTTGTGATGATAGCCTTTGTTGTGCAAATGTGGTATTTACGTATTCTAGTGTCTCTCGATAGAGGGCCGGTTGACTTGTTGAGAACTTACTTGGACGTGCTGGCAGTGATGGAGAATTCCACGGGTATGTTTCCATGTTGATTACTGTCTTGTTGTTGATGTCACATGGACGTGTCTACACCGTCGCGAGATTAGGGGCATGCGGCCACGCGGCCGGGTTGATTACCGATATATGGTTATTACCGCAACATGGGCGTGTCTACACCGTCTGAAGATTCGGGGCATGTGGCTACGCGGGGTTGACCACCCAGTATATTGTTATTGAGGTTACATGGGCATGTCTACACCTGCCGCAGATTCCGGGGCATGTGGCCATGCGGCCTTGTTATTGTTGCATCATGGACATGTCTACACCGTCTGAGATTCCGGCATGCGGCCATGATGCGAACATGATGGATGTTGTGGGCGTGAGACCCATAGTTATATTTGAGTGGTGACTTTGAGGCGTGAGTCACGACTTGGCTAACTTTTATGTTGCGTCTTGTATTTTGGTTATCATACATGTCTCCGCTTTTTAGGCTATTATGATTTCATTCTGATGTTGTGATTTCACATACTTGGTACTGTTGTCTCGACCTCGCCGGGCTGCGTTCATGCCGCAGTAGAGGTACATCGGTCGTGGATCCGCTCTTAGGATCTCATTTCGTGTCGGAAAGCTCCGTTCCTTGGAGGCTTATCTTTGGTATGTTTCCACGAGTTGTAGGTTCTTGTACATTCGGGGTATGGCGGCCCACTGTCCGTCATAGTTGTTGTATATCTTAAGTGCAGTAATCTTGTTATGGCGGGGTTGTAAAAGGATTAAACTATTCAGGTTTTATGTATATACTGAAGGCAACTGTTTTGGTTGGCCTGTTTATTTATTATATCTCTTGTTTAATGACTCATGTTTTATGTTCCGCTGATTTTCTCTGATGTAGGTATCACTAGGGTGCCCGGGGTAAGGCACCAGTCACGGGCCCGAATTTCGGGGTGTGACAGTTTTCAAGCCTTGACAGGTGGTCAGCAACTGAGTTATTTGTCCCCTTCTTGTCATGGATTTCCATGTCAAATTCTTATAATAGCAGTACCCATCGGATAAGGCGGGGTTTTGCATCCTTCTTTGTCATCAAGTACTTTATGGCAGAGTGGTCCGTGTATACTATCGCCTTATTGCCAATTAAGTATGGCCTGAACTTCTCAAATGCATATACTATTGCTAGCAATTCTTTTTCTGTAGTGGCATAATTCAATTGTGCATCATTAAGGGTTTTGCTAGCATAGTAAATGGATCTGAATACCTTATCAACTCTCTGCCCAAGAACTGCTCCCACTGCATAGTCACTTGCATCACACATTAGTTCAAATGGGAGCTCCCAGTTTGGTGCAATGACTATGGGTGCTGAGATTAGCCTCTCCTTGAGTGTCTGAAAGACGGTCATGCATTCCTTATTGAATTCAAAAGCAACTCCAGTCATTAGCAAGGTGGAAAGGGGTTTCGAAACTTTTGAAAAGTCTTTGATGAATCTTCTATAGAAACCAGCATGCCCAAGGAAACTTCTGACCCCTTTTGCTGACACTGGAGGTGGTAGATTTTCAATTACTGAAATCTTTGCTCTGTCCACCTCAATACCTTGGTTGGATATTTTGTGTCCAAGGACAATCCCCTCTCTCACCATGAAGTGACACTTCTCCCAATTCAGCACAAGGTTGGACTCTTCACACCGTGTCAACACTGCTTCCAAGTGCCTTAAACACTCGTCGAAAGAAGACCCAAAAACCGAGAAATCATCCATGAAAATCTCTATGGTCCTCTCCACCATGTCAGAGAAAATTGCCATCATGCACCTCTGAAAGGTGGCAGGTGCATTGCAAAGCCCAAATGACATCCTTCTGAAAGCAAACGTACCAAAGGGGCAGGTGAATGTTGTATTTTCCTGATCTTCTGGTGCTATGGCAATCTGATGATACCCTGAGTAACCATCCAAGAAACAATAATAGTTGTGCCCTGCAAGCCTATCCAGCATCTGATCTAAAAAGGGCAATGGAAAGTGGTCTTTTCTGGTTGCCTTGTTCAACTTGCGAAGTCAATGCAAATCCTCCACCCAGTGACTGTTCTAGATGGAATGAGCTCATTCCTTTCGTTGGTCACCACTGTCATGCCACCCTTTTTGGGCACCATTTGCACAGGACTCACCCATGCACTGTCAGAGATAGGATAAATTACCCTAGCGTCAAGCCATTTCATGATTTCTTTTCTTACTACCTCATTTATGTTTGGATTCAGTCTCCGTTGTGCCTCAATGGAGGATCTGCTCTCATATTCTATATGGATCTTATGCATCACTGTTGAGGGACTTATCCCCATTATGTCTGCCAATGTCCATCCAATGGCACGCTTGTGAGCTCTCAACACTCTCAACAACTTCTCAACCTCCACTGTGGATAGCTGACATGACACGATCACTGGTAAGGATTGGTTCTCACCTAGATATCGGTATTGCAAATGACCTGGCAGAGTCTTCAACTCTAACTCTGGGGCTTTTTCTGTGGATGTTACTGATCTCTCTGGCATCTGCCCCAGCTCTTCATATTTCTTCTTATAGCATTGCTCATACGAATCCATCCAATTTGCATACTCCATCAATTTCGGGTCATTGCCACTATTCTCACCCCATTGGGTCAGCACTTCTTCAAGAGCATCAGCATTCCTGACCCCATTTTCTGAAACTGCTTCTTCAATCATATCAATGGCATAACAGTTTTCATTTGCCTATGGGAATGTTTCTGCTTGAAATACATTGAAAATCACCTCTTCTTCTTCCACACGAAGCCTCAGCTCACCCTTTCGAACATCAATGAGTGTATGTCCCGTGGCTAGGAATGGTCAAGGATAATGGGGGTCATGTCATAGTCTCTCGTGTCTAAGATGATGAAATCAACGGGAAAGATGAACTTGTCCACTTTAACCAACATATCCTCGATGACTCCTCTAGGATGGACGATGGAGCGATCAGCTAGCTGTAAAGTGATGTTTGTAGGTCTTGTTTCTCCCATTCCAAGTTTGCAAAACACCAGATAGGGAATCAAATTTATACCTGCCACCAGATCACACAACGCCTTCTGACATTCAAACTTTCCTATAGTGCAAGGGATGGTGAAGCTTCCCGGATCTTTCAACTTCTGAGGTAACTTCCTCTGTAGGATGACACTGCATTCTTCAGTCAACAATACTGTTTCATAGTCATTTATCCTCCTCTTTTTACTGAGAATCTCCTTCATGAACTTTACGTAACTCGACATCTGCTCTAGAGCCTCAGCAAACGGGATGTTGAGTTGCAGTTGTTTGAGAACTTCCAAGAATTTAGAGAACTGCTTGTCAAGGGAACTTGTCTTTAGCCTCTGAGGATACAGTATCTTCACTTGGGGTGCATCCACAACTGATGTCAGTCCTCCTTGTTCCGGATGAAGGTCTCCAGCAACCACTGCGCCTTTTGATCTTGCGGCGCCACGACCCTGAGATTCGGCGCCGTGGCACCCAAAATCCTGCAAGGGCTCTGGACTTTCGGCGCCATGGCTCTGCTCAGTGGCGCCATGGCGCTGCTCAGTGGCGCCACGGCGCTGCAAATCCTGCGAGCATTCTGTACCATCCTTCTCTCGATACGACGGTGGGGAGCTTGCTTCCACTGGTTCGCCATTTCTTAGGTCAACCTCCTGGAATTGCTCTTTTGGATTCGCCCCAATATTTTTAGGGTGATTCCCTTGTATTCTATTGCCTAGCATGCCCGCGAGTTGTCCTATGTGTGTCTCCAAATTCTTTAGGGGCACTCTTGTCTCATCCATGAACTGAGTTTGGTGCTTCGTTAGCCTGAGTATGGCCGCTCACAACCTATTTTGCTCTTCCTGTGGGACATGAGGGTTACATTGCTGTTGATAGTTCTGTAACCCGTGATAGTGGTAGTCCATGTTTGCTGGATCTCTGAGATGAATCAAAACCAACAAACGAATCACGGCGCACGGTTCCACAAATAAAATAAAATAAAATAAAATAAAAACCAAATTAGAAATTAAGAATAGATAGATTGATATTGAACTACGCCAATCCTCGGCAATGGCGCCAAAAGCTTGTTAGCGATTTATCCACACGCTTAACGCAAGTGCACGTATCGTGACAAGTAATATAGTCTGGATAAGACTGAATATCGTCCTCATGGATTAATGTTCAATTACCAATTTCTATCCTATGGTATCTATTTGGTAATCGATATTTTGATGGTTGTTTGTATCTATGACTACTAAATAATTATAAAAGTTAACTAATTTACTTTACTTAAATCAAATATGGTAGAAATAAGGCTTCCAATCTCCTCAACTATCCGCTCTCTTTAATCTTTAATGCAATGATAAAAGTTCTTCTATATTGAGATAACAGGTTAACTAAGCCGTTTTATATTCTGGTTAGGATATATAAACACTCAACCCCGATGCAGAACCCTTCTATCTTTCGATGATAAGATTTACCACAAAGGAGGATTAAGAACAACAACTTATCAAACTACACAAGTATCGGGGTACTTTCGTCCACGATTTTAACCTATGTTTATTCAACTATAGCATATTCACAATCTCCCCTTTCGGATCTCGATTAGAAATCACATATGTGATGATAATTAGTGATCAATTAATTACCAAGCAATCAAAACAATTATTGAATAAATCTCAACTATATAAAGACGAAACCAAAACCATGCATTAAATCATAAAACGAGGTTCAAGTGATTCGAATGGAAATCCCTAATTAAAGTTTAGCTCCTAGCCATAGACATGCTAAGAACTAAAAGATTATCCAACATAAACTGAAAAATAAATAAAGTAAGAAAAAGAATTACTCAAGAACAAGCCTCCAATCTTGAAGCTTTCAAGAACTATGTGTTGTGTAGAGTTAGGGATTGTGGAACCCTTCAAAAATCTTCCCTAAGGCCTTTTTATATCCTCCAAAAATGTTCCCCAACTTTTCCCTCTTGGTCTTGGCCCATTCCGATTCGGATTTGGCTGAAAATCCGCGTCGGCGCCACGACCCTGAGACCGGCGTCGTGGCGTCGATATTCCTGCGACTCGTCAGATTTTTGGGTGCTGTGGCGCTGCTTTCGCTGATAGAGTGGCGCCACGGCTCCGCCCTGTCCTTCGTCCGAGGTGCCGACTTTTCGTCTCTTTTGGCTCTGGAACCTCTGTTTCTGCCCTCTTTTTGCTTCTATTCGCCAATGTGCCATTTTAAACCACTGTGACTTAAAAGAAAGAAAATCTATACTAACATGACACATATTTGTACAAAAAATGGGCCAAAGACTAACTGAAAATGACCCAAAAAGTGTATATGAAATACGCCTAACATGAAGCTCCCCGGATCTTTCAACTTCTGAGGCAACTTTCTCTATAGGATGCCAATGTTTTATACTCTTCCCATCTCCTCTTTTTACTGAGAATCTCTTTCATGAACTTTACATAACTCGGCATTAATTCTAGGGCCTCAGCGGATAGAATGTTGATGTGCAGTTTCTTAAAGACCTCTAAAAACTTAGAAAACTGCTTGTCAAGAGAATTCTTTTAAAGTTTCTGAGGATACGGTATCTTCACATGCGGTGTGTCACTGACTGCATCATTGGGCTCATTCACCTTGTCAGATTCACCCTTTTTCTGGGCATAGTTGGGGTGAACCTGTCTCCATTTGCTGACCATTCATCACATCAACTGTCTAGCACTGCTCCTGTGGACCTGGCCCAATGTTGTTAGGGCGAGTCCACTGCATATCATCTCTCAGCTTGCTAGCTAGCTGTCCCATTTGCCCTTCCAGATTCCTGATGGATAACCTCGTTTCCTCCATGAACTGATTCTGGGCATTTGAGAGCGCCCATAGAGTTGATCCCATGTCATCTAGCCGTCCTGATGGAGTCTAACCCTGTGGTGGATGAGTGAACCCTTGAGGACTCTAGCACTCGGTAAGCCTGCATAAGGCTTCTTGAAGCTCATTTCGCTCCCCTTGCGGAGCCTGTGGTCTGAATTGCAGTGGACCAAGGTCATAGTCCTGCAACCCTTGGTAGTGATAGTCCATGTACCTAGATTTGACCTTGCCTGCAAGACTACACAAACATAAAAAAATGATAAAAAGAATGCTCTCAGAACAAGCTAAAAACTTGTTCTGTGAGGGACCAAATTAGAAATTGAAAATAGATGGTTCGATATTAGATATACGTCAGTCCCCGGCAACGACGCCAAAAACTTATTGGGCGATTTCCACACGCGCAAAATGCAAGTGTACGTATCGTCTCAAGTAATATAGTCTTTAAGACCGAATATCGTCCACAGAGACTGGTTTCTAAGTACCAAGCATCTATTTTGTGTTATCTATTTGGCGAACGAATATTGATTGAGGTTTTTATTTAACTACTGGAAATATTGCAAGAAATAAGTAAACTAATTAGGTTGTATTCAGATTATGCTTCCAAAATCATCAACTATCTACTTTATTCAATCCTTAATGCGTTCTAGAATGATTCTTCTTCTATGTTAAGATATCGGTTAACTAGACTGTCTTATATTCTGGTTAGGATATATAATCACTCAACCCCAGTGCAGAACCCTTCTATATCTCTATGATAGGATTTACCACATAGGAGGATTAAGAACATTAACCTATAAAGCTATACAAGTATCGGGGTACTGTCGTCCACGATTTTAACATATGTCTATTCAACTACAGCATATCCAAATCTCTCATCTCGGTTGTTGATTCGAAATCATATGTTATGATATTTAGTGATCAATTAACTATCAAGCATTCACATCAATTATTGAATAGATCTTAACAACTGAAAGTAATCAAACTATTGCATCAAATCATGAATAAAGGTTCAAGTGAATCATAAGGAAAGCCCTAATTAAGTGTTTAGTTCCTAGCCATATACATTCTACGAACTAACACAATATCCAATATAAAACTGAAATAAAAACTAAAGATAGAAAATTACGGAGATTAAAGTCTCCAATTGTTGCTCCAAGTGCCTTGTGTTCAAGAATGGACCCCCCTCCTAAAAATTGATCTCTAGGGCTTTAAATAGGTATCAATTTCGTTTCCTAGGGACCCTATTACCCTTGGCCAATTCCAACTCGAAACAGAAAAATTCAGTACCGGCACCGCGGTGCCGAAACTCCTTCAGCTCTCTGAATAAATAGCATCGCGGTTATGTCTGAATGCACCCCGGTGCTGAAAGTCCTGTGGGTTTCTGCTGTTTTGGCACCGCGGTCCTGCCTCTTGGCACCGCGGTGCTACTGTGGTTTTTCCGAGTCATCAATTTTCGACCTTTTTCTGCCTCGGGACCTCCTTTTATGCCCATTTTTCACTCTTTTTTGCCATTTTGCCTTTTTGAACCGCTGTGACTCAAAAGAAAGAAAAACAACCCTAAAATTGTACTAGACGCAATGAAAATGGGTAAAATACTAATCGAGAATGACTCAAAATAGGTATATGAAATATGTCTAACACTCACGTGATTCGTAGTCTTGTTCTTTCCATCTTCGACATTCCCTACGACGGGTTCACAATTGTTGCCACTCGAAGTTGAAGCAGTGTCTTGAGAACCAAGGGTGCAAAAGGAGGGAATGAAGTCCGAAGTTCCCTCGTTGGTAGATAACTCATTGTTTCCCGCGTGAGCATCCCCAACTTGAAGACCATTGCTCACAAGCCCGGTTGTGGTGGGTTCATGAGCAATCGGGGGGAACTCGACGGTGTTGTTGATTTAAATAGAAGCTTGCCCCATCCGGATGGGCAGTGGCGTGAAGTTCTCTTGAGTCCGCTTCTTTTTCTTTTTTGCCATCCTCAAAGTTACCAAATACGATTACAATCAAGAGATGAATACATTTGAGAAATGCGTTATTTTAAATCCAGACAGGCCCGATTTATGAATTACAACGCTTCTACTAATTATACAAACACTTGCCTATTTCAAAATATAAACTAGAAAAGATCGTAAATGAATGTAGTCCGGACAGGCCCGGAGTTTGAATTACAAGGCTTTCTAATTTATACAAGGTTTATCTAATGCGGTAGTAAACATTCATTCATACATTCATTCATACAATATGTCGTAATCCTAATATTTGCCTATCGATATTCTTAGGTTTGCCTAGTGAATATAGATAGTAAAATACTAAATTAAGGAATGAAATGTAATCAACCAAGCAAGGATTTAGAAATACCTCGTTGTAGCGTGCCTCGTTGGTTCGAACGGTTTTATCCGTGAACAGATAAGGACGTTGTGCTACTGCGTGCATGTAGCAAATCCTTTTTCCAATAACTAATAATATGAGAATAACCCTCGAATAAGTCAAACACAACCCGTCTTACTTCTTCTATAACCGGCTCGCAAAATCTGCAAAGACAAAGCCCAGCCAAGCCAAGGTCGTATCACGGGAAAAATAAAGAGTATATACGTGTATATATCTATAAATAACGTTTATAATATATGGTATATATGAGCACGTGAGTACAAATATATAAAATATAGTATATGTTAAATATAAAATATATAGTATAACTAAGTGTACAAGAAAACAACAAAAAACAAGACAACAAGATCTTAGAGTGTCTCGGGCGCGGGACTTGCACCAAAATGGAAAGAAGGACTGCGCGGCAGTCTAGGGGCAATGCGCATGCCCAGAAATGGCAAAGCTTGCACAAAAGAGGAAAAGGTCAGCCTTGGGACAGCGTGCTATCCCAAAATGGCAAAGACGCAGACGCGCAATGCCTAGGGAAGTCACGCCTTGCACAAAAGAGGCAAAGGGTCACAATCAGTCGGTACAATGTGCAAGAAATTCAAAATTGCATAGAGAAACACAATGCAAGAGAGATAATAAGTTAGCTAATAATCAAAGTGTACCTATTAGACTAACAATCATAACAATGTGAGCGAGCACGTTATGAACATGAAGAATACGAAGAACATGCTAGTCCAGTTATGAAAATCAAAACGCAAATACACAAAGACGATAAGAACTAGCACAAGAGTAGTAAAGGATTAAGGAGATTATAATCGAATACCCAACACCTAGCTAGTAAACAAAGTCTCAGGGGATAGAGATAACACTAAAAGAGGCGAGTCCTACCCAGCAAACTACATGTAACACAAGAATCATATGAGCAAACAAGCAATGTTAAGTACAAGATTCTCAAGAATACGGATGAACAAAGACAAAGAAAAGGTAAGACAGGATACGAACTAGTGTTATGACAACCCAGCAAAAGAAATATACTCAGCCCAACACAGAGAACACTCACAAAACACCCGTAGTAGCTTCAAGAACTTAAAACTCCAGGTAAGAATAAGACAAGACCAAGTGAGAAATATGACCAAACCGGTGAAAAGTGTGCAAGTCTAAGTAAAGAGGAAGAGTACACCTGATTGTGACGGGTATTCCACTTGAGGCCCGTCTATATGCAATAACTTCTCAAATAGACGAAGTTCTCGCCTTCGTCAAGAGGTTTTCGATGAAGAGTGAACTTCTTGTGCCTCTTGGAGAAGTAAATCCTCTTCCCTCAGTGATGGAGCTTTCGACCCCAATAGGGGTGTAGACCCCAAGCCTTGAAGGCTTATTGCTTGAGCCGAATAGAGGATAAATAATATAGGAAGGAGAAATGAAGACAAATCAAGATTTATAGCCTTCTCTTTCGTTCAAGCGCAATAAATGAACTCAAGCTCACAATAAATGTGTATCTACCATTGATGATGAACACTCTCACAATAAATGCTAAGTGTAAACCAAGACAAGCGTAATAAATACCAAAACTAAGCCCACAATCAGTCACGTCTTCAGCTCATCTGAAACTTAAAGAATGTGTTCCCCCCTTAGATTCAAGAACATAAACAAAGCACTTGGATAAATCCAAGCCAAAAGATTCACTCTTGTAACTTTGTTAGGCCTTGGACGAAATTAGAGAGAGAAACTAGAGAGAAGGAGGAGCGTAGCTGAAATTAAGGTACACAAAAAATGTACAATGGGTTCCACTCGGTTGGGTATTTTTTCTTGATAATGCTTTTCTTTTGTTACTAAAAGTAAGGAAAACTCAACAAAGTGAAAAGATAAAAGTAATATTGTTGAAACAGCTATGCGTCAATGTTATCACTTATCATCCACCCTAATATAACCTAAGAAGATTTTCAGCAACAAATGCATATTTAACATTACACATCAATCTAACAGTTGATCGGTAAATTTGAAAAAAATAGCAGACATTCTTCTCTCCACACTACCAGCTTGTCATTAGATAGAATACAAAGCAATGACTCTAACACTAGCACTTGCAGGCTTATCTTCTATTGCATTACAAGTATATTCTGCTACACTTTCCATTCCCATGGAGATTCATCTGTTACAATCACATTATGAATATAGCGCACACAAACTAAAAACGATTCTTACAATTCATGATTGAAGGTAACATAGAGCGAGAGTGTACGAATGGAAAAATTAAATTCTACTACTATTTTAATCAGTTAGAATACAATTACTTCTCTTATATTATCATTCTTTTTCATAACCCAAAAAAAATAATTAAAATCCATTTAATGTTATGTTGTCATGTTCATTATCACTTAATATATATTTTACAATTATGTCAAACTTTTTTTGCAAAACTTTTCTTTTGATATTTATTAAAGGCCCAAGTTTACAAGCGTTTTTAGTAGGTGTACAAATGAAAGATAAAAGAAACAACCACATGAACATATTGATTAAGAATTGGCTAATAATCAAAGATGGAATTTTAACGCACCTCTAAAAATTCGAACTTGAAGCTCATCATTTCCGTAGCTTTCTTGTTCTTCTCTAATTTTCTTTGCACTAGTCTCGAGTGCGGGACTGCAATCACATATTTTTATTAATTTTAGTGTCATTATTTCTCCGATACGTGGGGGAATCTCCTCTAGATTAGGAAGTAACCTTAGGTTCGATGGAATGCATATTCTGTTTTGAGAACCTCAAGATTGGGTAAATTAGCCAGCAGAACCATATCTTCCCATCCTAATTTAGTATAACCTAATCTCAATTGCTTGAGATTAGGTAGAAAAAAATCCATAGTGAGAATCATCCGGCTAAAGGTTGCTTGTATAAATAGTGTTTCCAGAATAGAATGAGAGAATCAAGAATAGTAGGCCAGTCAACAGGTTTCAAAGATAAAATCTTTAGCTTAATTAGATTGGGAGTTCTTCTTAGGATGTTAGACAATGGAACAGGGACGCTCATGCAAAAGATAAGTGTTCGGAACAACCAAGCTGCGGATTGTACTGATAATACCACTTCCATGCCTATGGCAATATTCATTCTTGTCATGAAAATCAAACTGAAGCATCACTCGCCGTTCATAATTTATTCCTTCTGGGAAAATACGGACATTCTTGTTCTTGACATGCACAACATTTTCAATTTGAGCTTTTCTTATGCACAGTTGAAGAAGAAGATCGTGAATTTTACATCTTTTCATTCTTCCGTTAGCCTTTCATTTACCAGCCAAAATTAGACTTCTATCAATTATGTCTTGTAGATACTCCTATGCCACCATTTCTAGCCTTTGATTGCTTCTTGCCTGTATGAATTTCTCAGCAATCCATAGTGACGTTCTTTATTTTGAGGATTATAACTAAGAATTTATAACTAATGCAGAAAATAAATTAAAGATTATAATACTTTGGGTTTATAACAGTTATGAAGGAAATATGACTTCCAATCTCCTCAACTATCCACTCTTTCACGTGTTAATGCAATGCTAACGATTCTTCTTCTTATTAAGATAGCAGATTAACTAATCTGTCATTATATTCCGGTTAGGACATTTAAGAGCTCAACTTTGTGCAGAAACCTTCTATATTTCTATAATAAGTTTTACCACACAGGAGGATTAAGAACAGTAACCTTAATTACTACACAAGTATCAGAATACTTTCGTCCACGATTTTAACCTATGTCTAGACAATTACATCATATTCAAATCTCACCTTTCAGACTTTTGATTCGAAATTATATAAGTGATGACAACTAATAGTTAGTTAATTATCAAGCAATCATACTTAATATGCTGAAAAAGAAATCAATAATCAATGCATTAACTATATGAAGAGCTTCAAGAAGATTCGATGGAAATCCTACTAAAGTAATTAGCTCCTAAACATTGTCATGTCAAGAACTAAATTACAATCCAACATAAATTGAAATAAAATAAGGGAAAGAAAAAGAACTTGAACAAGAGTCTCCAATTGTAGCCTCCTTCTTGCCTCCCAAAAGTATGAATTGTAATATGGTATAAGGTATATGGCTTAATGAGCAGAGTTTTAGGGTTTTATACTTGAGAAAACTTTCGCTTCAGACCCTTTTAACCCTCTGAAATTAGACAAAAAATCAGATTTTCCGCGTCGGCGCAGTGGCCCTGCAGGCTGGTGCAACGGAGCCAAAAATACTGCGATGAAATTAGACACTACAGGTGTTTTGGCGCCGCGGCACTGCTGCCAAGCGTCGCGGCGCTGCCGACGTCTTTTTCCGGTTTTTCTGTTTTTGTGCCCTTTTTTCGTCCGGACTTCGTCAGATTTCTTCTATGCTTCCCGGAACTTCTTAGGCTTCCTTTCTTGGCCTTTTTAGTGTGCAATTCTATCTCAATTAAGCTCATTTCATCCTCGATTATGTACTTCCTCCTTTATAATCGTTGTGACACAAAATGAAAGAAAAACACATCTAACACTATACTAAACGCAAAATAAAAGTGTATACAAGATACACTTAACAAACACCCCCAAACTTACACTTTACTCGCCCTCAAGTAAAACACTAAACAAAAACAAAAATAAAAACAAAGACTATGAAATGGATCAAATAGTTATAACAATGCTTCTTCAAAATCATGGATGAAAGTTGTAATAATATGTTAGAACATATATAACATGAATATTTTGCAATCTATAATTTCAAGTTAGATATTCGCAAATTCACTTAGATCACAATCACTGGAAATACAAGAACTTAA
This sequence comes from Przewalskia tangutica, assembly GCA_029844215.1. Classification (NCBI taxonomy): domain Eukaryota; kingdom Viridiplantae; phylum Streptophyta; class Magnoliopsida; order Solanales; family Solanaceae; genus Przewalskia; species Przewalskia tangutica. Next base: position 83,755,457 of record CM056735.1, on the reverse strand, counting down.
CCTATGCATGTCAATTTCAATCCATCTTTCCCAAAACTCTATAGATCTGTTTACTTGCTATTCTCCACTAATCATAAACATATATATTAAAGATCATTAGAAATTTTACTGGTTGTAATGTAGGCTTAGGCAGGGGTAGGTAAAAGTAGACATTTAGGCTCAAATTACGTACCATAAGAATTTTTCATTCAACTCATTTTCCTTCTTTTTGACTTCTTTTTAACTTATTTTACCTATTGTCCCCCTCTTTTCTTTTGAGAGAATGAAATACATTACAAATAACAAGCACCCTCAAACTTAATCGACACATTGTCCCCAATGTGTGAAGACTAAAAAATAAAGGGATACCCTACTGACACAACACAGCGGTCATAACGGAGGTCTGAGAGGAAAATTTTTGGAAATTGCACAACTTTTGGGCCCTCTGAAGTTCAGCGCTGTGGCCCTGCATGTTGGCCCCACGGCGCTGCTGCCAGTTTTTCCCATTATTCAGCATTTTTGTTCTTTCTTCCACTTTGGGTCACCAGAGTCCACATGTCACCACGACTGCCCGGTTCGTGGATCGTGCCTTACCCGGGCACCCAAGTAGTCATACATCAGAGAAATCAACGGAATATAAAACATACAGATATGAAACAAGAGATAAGATAATAAAACAGGCCAACCAAAACGGTTTCTTGCATATATACGTAAATTTTTGAACAGCTACATCCCTTTACAAACCCCGCCACAACAAGATTATGCACTTAAGAATGTAATAACACCTGACGGACAGGGCCCGCCATACCCTCGAATGCAGAACCTACAACTCGTGGAAACATACCAAAAGATAAGCCTCGGAGAAACGGAGCTTCCTAATACGAATTGTGATCCATGGCGAGGATCAACAACCGGTGTACTCTACCGCGGCGTGAACGCGGCCGGGCGAGGTCGATAACAGTACAGTATGTGAAATGAAAATATCGAAATGAAATCATAATAGTCTATATAAAATGAAGACATATATGATAACAAAACTACGATCACAAAGATAAAAGTAGTCATGTCAAGTCGTGACTCACGCCTCGCGTCATCCTCATGCCCGTGGAACTCCTTCCTCACTGCCGGCAGTCTAGGTATAAGTCATGTGATATGTGTAACATGTCTCGGCCCATCTCATGGACTCGAGGTGAAATCGTATGGAATACATTCCCGGTCCATCTCATGGACTCGGTATCAAATCGGGTGGTATACATTTCCGGTTCATCCCATGAACGCGGTGTCGCATGAAATACATTTCCGGTCCATCTCATGAACTCGGTATCGTGTGAAATATATTCCTGGTTCATCCCATGAATGCGGTATCGAGTGAAATACATTCCCGGTTCATCCCATGAACGCGATGTCGAGTGAAATACATTCCCGGTTCATCCCATGAACGCGGTGTCGAGTGAAATACATTCCCGGTTCATCCCATGAACGCGGTGTCGAGTGAAATACATTCTCGGTCCATCTCATGGACGCGGTATCAAATCAGGTGGAATACATTCCCGGTTCATCCCATGAACGCGTGTCGTAGAATACATTCGGTTCATCCCATGAACGCGGTGTCGTGAAATACATTCCCGTTTATCCTATGAACGCCGTGGTCGTGAAATACATTCCTGGTTCATCCCATGAACGCGGTGTCGAGTGAAATACATTCCCGGTTCATCCCATGAACGCGGTGTCGGGTGGTCATAACATTTAAACGCTCTTTAAGACAGATTAAGATAATACCATATTTTCCTTTTAAAACAACTAAGGTAATATTATGCCCTTCTTTTTAAACCAAAACACTTTCCTTCTTAAAGTCAAGTAACAACATTCTTTTCCAAAAGTTCAAGTTTGCCTAATTTCAAATATTCACATCTCTTATTTTCGAAAGGTTTCATAGTTCATAGTCTTAATAACATAATTCTCTTTTAAAAACAGTTGAGTAATATATGCCTTATGTGTGAGTAGGTTATTCTTGTTTATAACAATCTTATTAAAGCAACCATGATCTAGGAAATGTAATACAATTTTGTCTTATCATAGCTTCTATGCAGATGGAGGTTTCTACTGGTTTTAATATAATTACTTATTTGTCAATACATTTTCCTTTATTAACGCTGCGATGGGTTCGCTCGACACCTATTCTCATTTCCGAATCAAGAAACATTATTCTTTAAAACCAAGTACTCATTACTCACGAATGAGGTTTCACACTTTTTAACAAAATTCATATCAATTCAATTAAGTCAAGCCTCTTATCTTTTGAGATCAAGTCTCTTAACTTCTAAAATCAATAAACCATTCTTTTTATCTCTCTTAAGACGTTATACCTAACTTCCCATAAAGCTAGTATAACTCTTACGTTTTCAAAACCAAGTATTACTCTTCTTTCAAAAATGATTCTTAATTCTTTTGAAATACTTCAAGGTTATTATTATTTAAAACTCAAGTCAAAATACATCGAAGTAAAACCATGTTCAGTTAACACACGTACGTCTACCGTACTATATATATTCTTCTTTTAAAATATCATGCTCAAGAGGATAGGAAGAATCACATACCTCGCGACGATTTATCGACTATTAGCAAGACGCTCCAAAGTACTGTAATCCGGCTAGCCCTTTCCACCCTTCGAGTAGAATACGCTACTTGCGATTTCAACCTATAACGGCCATACAAGTCTATCAACGCCCAAACTACTCGCAGAATAATTCTAGATCTGATTCCTTATTCTACGGAAAATTGGGCAAGACTTCCCTACCCGCCAAACTATACAAGTTCATCAGAATACAAACCATGTAAGTACAGGTCACTTTATTCTTTAATATTCTCCGATGTGATTTCAATTCAATTCTCTTTTGTAATATCTTTCTATTACGCTCAATTCTCTTCAAATATCCTTCATGTATCTTATATTTATTTCTATACCACTTACAGATGTAATCTCCAATTACACTAGAAGGATAGGATTATTTACCTCGATAAGCCCAAAATTATCCAAGATTAAATGTCGATCCCGAGCAAGGTTTAGCTCCTACTCCGTGCGCTCCAACCCGCTCCAACAACCCTTAGAAGTTCTACGCAACTTCTTCTTAATACTTCAACCTGGCTATGAAGATTTTTCCTAGGGTTTCGTTTAGTGACTAATGGAAATATAGTAGTATTTCCTGCTCTACGATATAGAGGTAACTTTGGAAAGTACTACAAGGTATATGGGCTAAGGTTTTTGGCATAGTAACAATACTTGGAGACAACTTTTCTACCAAGGGGGGGGGTATTATACGAAACAACTCAAGGAAAGGGGGGGGGGGGATGTTTCGGCCAAGGCCTCTCAAAGGGGGAGGGGTGGCTTGGACGAAATTTAACTAAGGGGGAGAGGGATTTTTTGCCTTGGAATTTATCAAGTGAGGATGAAGAAATAGTCTTGCATTAGAGGGGTATTTATAGGACATTCAATGGCCAAGATCAAGACAAGTGGGGGGCAAGTGGAGGGTGAGGATTTGGGCAAGTGTCCTTATCCATCTACTACACAAAATATCCTACCTAACCCTTGACCAAAAGAAAGGCAAAAAAAAACGCCCAATGTTTCGTCCAAATGACCTCCCACTTGAGGGTGACAAGTGTCGCCCTCTCGTTGGTCCAAAATATTTCATCTCTCGGAAAAATCCGCAAAAATTATAAATGTTGCAGTAGATTTTTCCCTTCGCAAAGTCCGGAAAACGCTTCGTCGAAACGATTCTTTTGCTAGTTGTGCACAAATTTCGACCCTTATGCCTACTTAAGGCTAAAAACTTTTGTACGTACGCCCTCACGTACATACTCTGGAAATACGGGGTATAACATTCTCCCCTCCTTAGAAACATTCGTCCCGAATGTTCCTTCTCAAGACGGATAACGATAAAGTTCTTCTTAACTTAAACAAGTTGCCAATGCCACGCCTGGCCACAAAATAACACACGCGAAAACACTTAACCCAAGTCCACGAGAAATCATTCCTACATCACAAAAGCTTCCACGGTCTAAAGGATACTCCTTCGTGATCTTCACTTCACAACAAAATGATCGCTTTCTATTTTCTTAGCACATGTTCACTTCTTTCCTTACTCGCATCGTTTCTCGAACACTTGAACTCTTTCTAGTATAATGCACCATACTTCACCATCGCCTGCTTTCCACAATCTCTCGAGTCACTACCTCCAAACTTGGTCATCTTACTAGCCTCAATCTCCTTTAAGGTCATTCCCGCCTTCACGATCCGACTCGGTCGAACATATCCACGAACTTATGCAACGGTTACCTAAACTTGGGATTTGCACCTCGTGATCCTACCACCGGCGGACCACCTAACCGACCCCACCTTAATCCGGCCACGGGTTGACCCGCAATCGCCCTCAACCCGACCTCCGTCAGGCCGAACTCTCTTGCTTCTCGATCCGGAATAATCTCACAACTCAAGTCAGGAAAACCTAGTGGTCTTCTTAGCTCAACTACCCTCTTTCATTTCATACCACTCAGAGACTTATCACACAATTATATCCCACGTATACTATGCACTCTGATAAAGGTCAACACAAACATAATTCTTTTACTCAAGATGGCCTCGCATCTAAGGTTTCTACGTATAAAACTCTAAGGCTCACACTTTCCCTGTCCCCAAACTTACCCTTAAACATGTTTTCTAAAAACAATTTTTAACATAATGCTATCTGAACATAATACTTAGCACTTCATCATATCATCTACGCATACTAGTCTCTAGAGGGGTAAGAATATACCTGTACCATCTGCTCCACTCTAATCATAGGTCCACTGCAGGCGCATAGTCAGAGGCGATGAACTCGCCATCGACCGGCAGTCGCGTCATTCCGCTCGCACCCTTCCTATAAGCACAGTCTCTCGTCACATGGCCCTGACGGCCGCAGGTGAAACAAGCACCAGTAAGAAGACGACATTCCCGACGACGCCGCCACATCGCGCACCGAGGGGACATGAATCTCGCCGCTAGAACCCGTGTATATTCAGAAACTAAGCCACGAGCTCGACCAGCCCCGAATACCCCGAACGCCCCAAGATCGCGGAGGACCACTCAGATCGGGCGAGGTACATAACTAGCTCGCCACGAGGCGTCCGCCTCGAAGTTACCAAAGGACCTCGTTGTCTCGCCCTCTTCTCGCCGATCTCGCCATTCCGTCGACCTCTCCGCCTCACATCCAAGTGCATAAGCTCGCATGCGGCAATGTCCATGCGGCCAAGAGCTACACCGAACAAGCCTCGCCAAGTAGTCATCAAGCCCGGTGACGTAGCGGTGCACTCGCCTCCATGTCGGCTACCCATGCGGGACGTGCCGAAGCTAATGAGTCAAACTCACATTGTACTCCCAACCGCACGCCGGCTCGCTCAACGTCAAAAATCTGCCGCCCGAGCCCTTCTCATTTGTGGAGGCAAGAAATGTGCAAGAAATGCCCCTAAGAACTCGCTCCATACGGCTGGAAGTGCATACTCTCCCCGGGACAGCTCCCACGAATCAAACCACCGATCGCAGATCACGCAGCCGACGCGAACCTAAGACCACCGACTCGGTCTCCAAGCCTTGATCACTCACGATCCAGAATCGCCGAATGAACTCCGCGGATCATCCTCGTGCCTCGACCGTAGAACTCAAGCGCTACAACTCAAAAGTCCCGTAGCCTCAAACTATCCGATCTAGGGTGAACCACGGGCACCTTCGAATCGAACCGCCGTGATCCAACCTATCCTCATGTCTTGCCACTATCCCGCCAATAATCGGGCCATCTCTTTGTACTTAACTCCTCTCGCTCCAGCCTGTGGGACCGAGGCTCAGTATCGTGGTCTCAGCAGCCACCGCCGCGCCCTAAATCGCTGGCCGGCGGCCGCAAAACTCGGGCTCAAGCACTATCTCGTAAAGATCGGGCTCGCGCTTCGCATTCCTCTCAGATCCTACTAGCGACTTCTCGGCCGCTTTGCCCATCTGGGCCCGGTTGCTTGGCGCGAGGCATAATCGGTAAAATGAAATGCGTCGAGGGGTCCAACTTTCAACACATTTCTAAGGCACGATCTCGAATGAGAAGAATGTAAACTAATCCTAAATGTCTCAGACCTCACGATTATTGATGTGGTGCACAACACATCGATAATCAAGACTCTACTAGACACGGTCAGTAGACACTTTCCGAGGATTAATCGCTTCGATACCACTTTTGTCACGACTGCCCGTTCGGATCGTGCCTTACCCGCACCCAAGTAGTCATACATCGAGAAATCGCGGAATATAAAACATACATATATGAAACAAGAGATAAGATAATAAAACAAAGCAACCAAAACGGTTGCCTTCTGCATATATATACAAAAATTTTGAACGATATCCCTTTTACAAACCCCGCCACAACAAGATTACTGCACTTAAGAATGTAATAACACCTATGACGGACAGGCCCGCCATACCTCAATGTACGTAACCTACAACTCGTGGAAACATACCAAAAGATAAGCCTCCGAGAAACGGAGCTTCCTAATACGTTGAATCGTGATCCTATGAGCGAGATCAACAACCGGTACTCTACCGCGGCATGAACGCAGCCCGGGCGAGGTCGATAACAGTACCAAGTATGTGAAATCAAAATATCAAAATGAAATCATAATAGTCTATATAAAATGAAGACATATATGATAACAAAACTACGATTCACAAGATAAAAGTAGTCATGTCAAGTCGTGACTCACGCCTCGCGTCATCCTCACGCCCGTGGAACTCCTTCCTCACCGCCAGTCTAGGTATAAGTCATGTGATATGTGTAACATGTCTCGGCCCATCTCATGGACTCGAGGTGAAATCGTATGGAATACATTCCCGGTCCATCTCATGGACTCGGTATCAAATCGGGTGGTATACATTTCCGGTTCATCCCATGAACGCGGTGTCGCATGAAATACATTCCCGGTCCATCTCATGAACTCGGTATCATATGAAATACATTCCCGGTTCATCCCATGAATGCGATGTCGAGTGAAATACATTCCCGGTTCATCTCATGAACGCGGTGTCGAGTGAAATACATTCCCGGTTCATCCCATGAACGCGGTGTCGAGTGAAATACATTCCCGGTTCATCCCATGAACGCGGTGTCGAGTGAAATACATTCTCGGTCCATCTCATGGACACGGTATCAAATCAGGTGGAATACATTCCCGGTTCATCCCATGAACGCGGTGTCGTGTGAAATACATTCCCGGTTCATCCCATGAACGCGGTGTCGTGTGAAATACATTCCCGGTTTATCCCATGAACGCTGTGTCGTGTGAAATACATTCCCGGTTCATCCCATGAACGCGGTGTCGAGTGAAATACATTCCCGGTTCATCCCATGAACGCGGTGTCGAGTGGTCATAACATTTAAACGCTCTTTTAAGACAGATTAAGATAATACCATATTTTCCTTTTAAAACAACTAAGGTAATATTATGCCCTTATTTTTAAACCAAAACACTTTCCTTCTTAAAGTCAAGTAACAACATTCTTTTCCAAAAGTTCAAGTTTGCCTAATTTCAAATATTCACATCTCTTATTTTCGAAAGGTTTCATAGTTCATAGTCTTAATAACATAATTCTCTTTTAAAAACAGTTGAGTAATATATGCCTTATGTGTGAGTAGGTTATTCTTGTTTATAACAATCTTATTAAAGCAGCCATGATCTAGGAAATGTAATACAATTTTGTCTTATCTTAGCTTCTATGCATATGGAGGTTTCTACTGGTTTTAATATAATTACTTATTTGTCAATACATTTTCCTTTATTAACGCTGCAGTGGTTCGTTCGACACCTATTCTCATTTCCGAATCAGTAAAACATTATTATTTTAAAAACCAACTACTCATTACTCACGAATGAGGTTTCACACTTTTTAACAAAATTCATATCAATTCAATTAAGTCAAGCCTCTTATCTTTTGAGATCAAGTCTCTTAACTTCTAAAATCAATAAACCATTCTTTTTATCTCTCTTAGGACGTTATACCTAACTTCCCATAAAGCTAGTATAACTCTTACGTTTTCAAAACCAAGTATTACTCTTCTTTCAAAAATGATTCTTAATTCTTTTGAAATACTTCAAGGTTCTTATTATTTAAAACTCAAGTCAAAATACATCGAAGTAAAACCATGTTCAGTTAACACACGTACGTCTACCGTACTATATATATTCTTCTTTTAAAATATCATGCTCAAGAGGATAGGAAGAATCACATACCTCGCGACGATTTATCGACTATTAGCAAGACGCTCCAAAGTACTGTAATCCGGCTAGCCCTTTCCACCCTTCGAGTAGAATACGCTACTTGCAGTACTTCAACCTATAACGGTCATACAAGTCTATCAACGCGTCGGACTACTCTGCAGAATAATTCTAGATACAGATTCCTTATTCTACGGAAAATTGGGCAGCACTTCCCTACCCGCCAAACTACACAAGTCTACTGTAAATACAGTCCTATGTAAGTACAGTTCAGTCTTATTCTTTAATATTCTCCTGATGTGATTTCAATTCAATTCTCTTTTGTAATATCTTTCTATTACAGTTCAATTCTCTTCTGAAATATCCTTCTATGTATCTTATATTTATTTCTATACCACTTACAGTATGTAATCTCCAATTACACTAGAAGGATAGGATTATTTACCTCGATAAGCCCAAAATTATCCAAGATTAAATGTCGATCCTGAGCAAGGTTTAGCTTCTACTCAGTGCGCTCCAACCCGCTCCAAACAACCCTTAGAAGTTCTACGCAACTTCTTCTTAATACTTCAACCGGCTATGAAGATTTTTCCTTAGGGTTTCGTTTAGTGACTAATGAAAATATAGTAGTATTTTTGGGCTCTACATATAGAGGTAACTTTGGAAAGTACTACAAGGTATATGGGCTAAGGTTTTTTTGGCATAGTAACAATACTTGGAGACAACTTTTCTACCAAGGGGTATTATACGAAACAACTCGAGGAAAGGGGATGTTTGCCAAGGCCTCTCAGGGAGGGTGGCGTGGACGAAATTTAACTAAGGGGGAGAGGGATTTTTTGCCTTGGAATTTATCAAGTGAGGATGAAGAAATAGTCTTGCATTAGAGGGGTATTTATAGGACATTCAATGGCCAAGATCAAGACAAGTGGGGGGCAAGTGGAGGGTGAGGATTTGGGCAAGTGTCCTTATCCATCTACTACACAAAATATCCTACCTAACCCTTGACCAAAAGAAAGGCAAAAAAACGCCCAATGTTTCGTCCAAATGACCTCCCACTTGAGGGTGACAAGTGTCGCCCTCTCGTTGGTCCAAAATATTACATCTCTCGGAAAAATTCGCAAAAATTATAAATGTTGCAGCCGTATTTTTCCCTTCGCAAAGTCCGGAAAACGTTTCGTCGGAAAATGATTCTTTTTGCTAGTAGTGCACAAATTTCGACCCTTATGCCTACTTAAGGCTAAAAACTTTTGTACGTACGCCCTCACGTACATACTCTGGAAATACGGGGTATAAAAATGCCATCAAAACATAAGACAAAAACCAAGACCGTGAGACCGTTCAAGACAAAATAAAATAAGAATTGAAATAACATAATTAAAACCATTGTGCTGCATCCCAAGTAGCGTTGTCTTTAACGTCTTTTAGCCGGACGCAGGTTACTTACTAAATCAAGGGGGTAGAGCGTCCCCTCCGCATATCAATTTTAGCACCATTCTTTTTCTCCTCCTCTTTTTTTTTTCACAGTTCTGATTTTAGAGGAGTTCAATTCTTTTTCATCAAGAGCTAGTTCAAAAGTCTTACCATTAGGTTCTTCATGCTGTTTTGGTGGTACCCCACGAGCATCAGTACTTGTGAGGCTTTTCTCAGGCACAAACTTGTCAACTACCTTAATAGAAAAACATGTAGCATCAACTTGAGGTTCAGTGAGTTGCTTGAAAACTTTGAACACCATTTCCTCACCTTGAACTCTGAGCTTTAACTCCTCATTTTCAACATCAATGAGGGCTCTCCATGTGGCTAGGAATGGTCTCCCAAGGATCATGAGCATATTTTCATCTTCATCTATGTCTAGAATGATGAAATCAGCAGGAAGAATGAATTACCCACTTGTACCAACACATCTTCAATTATTCCTTGGGGATGCACAACCGAGCGATCAGCTAGCTGCATGGTGACTGTGGTTGGCTTTGCTTCCCCCAAACCAAGCCTTTTGACACAGAGAGAGGCATCAGGTTGATACTTGCCCCCAAATCACATAGAGCCCTTTTACATGTAACATTCCATATGGTGCAAGGTAAGGTGAAACTCACTGGGTCTCTCAACTTAGGGGGAAGATTCTTCTGCATATAGCACTGCACTCCTCTGTCAGCACCACTGTCTCATAATCCGCCAGCTTCCTCTTCTTAAACAGGACGTCTTTCAGGAATTTCACCTAAGCTGGCATCTGCACCAAAGCTTCAATGAATGGAAGATTGATATGCAGTTTTTTGAATACCTCCAAAAATTTCGAAAACTGCTTATCCAAAGCCTTCTTCTGCAGTCTTTGAGGGTAAGGGATTTTGTCTATGTAATCCCTCATCACTGCGGGTGGAGCCTTCTCTAAAGTAGGGCGGTCATCAGTAACCCCCTTCTTCTCTACCTCAACTGTCTTCCCCACATCCTTCTCCTTTTCAACCACTGGTTGGGGTGCCCTCAACTCTAACTGTTTCTCACTTATCAAGCTAATTTCCTGGCATTGCTCCCTGGGGTTCATCACTATGTTGCTGGAAAGGTTACCTTGCTCTCTATTATTCAACGTGTTCGCCAGCTGTCCCACATGTGTTTCCAAACTCCTGATGGATGACCTAGTCTCGGTCATGAACTGGGTGGTCTCCTTCATGAATTGAGTTTGGGAGTTGTTGGATTATGTCTGGGATTTAGCCAAGGACATCAGTGTTGCTCTTATTTCATCTGACTTTTCTTGTGGGTCTGGTGGGCTGAACATCTGTGAGGACGATGCCTGAAATTGTGGTTACTGCCCTTGTTCATTCTTCCATAAAAAAATTGGGTGATTTCTCCACCCCGAATTATCTGTGTTAGAGAATGCATTATTGTAGGGCCTTTGAAAATTCCCCATTACCTGAACCTGCTCCATGGGCACATTATTTGGGTCCACTGTTGTACACCTATCAAAAGTATGGGGACCCCCACAAATTTCGCATCTCACTGGTGTCTAAACCACTTTAACTGACATGGTACTCTACTGCATCTGCTTTGTCAAAGTAGCTACCTACGCAGTCAATGAAGTGATAGCATCTAGCTCATGAATCCCAGCCATCTTTCTACTGTTCATTGCTTTCTCATCGGCCCCCTGATGGTTGTTTGTGGTCATATCCTCTAGAAAATCATATGCCTCATTGTCACTCTTTCTCATGAACGTACCTCCTGCTGCAGCATCAATGATGGTACGAGTTGTACCACACAACCCATTGTAAAATATGTGGACTAGCATCCACTTCTTAATCCCATGATATGGGCACTTTCTCTGCAAGCCTCCAGCTGATAAAAGTTATTCAACTCACCTCTGAGCTTCGCTGCCTTAGCTGGGGGAAAGAACTTGGCAAGAAACTTCTGCTCTAAGTCTTGCCATGTAGTGATGGAGTTCGCCTGTAATGAGTTCAGTCAGCACTTTGTTCTATCCCTGAGTGAGAATGGGAAGAGTCTCAACCGAATGACATCATCCATAACACTATTGTATTTGAAGGTTGCACACATCTCCAGAAAATTTGCTAGATACATATGAGGATCTTCAGACGGTAATTCCCCAAACTGAACTGAGCTATGAACCATGTGCAATATGGCTGGTTTGATTTCAAAATTATTGGCTTCAACAGCTGGAAGCCTGATGCAAGTCTGCACCCCTAAAATAGTTGACATCATATAGTCCCCCAAGCTCCTCTCTGCAGGGACTTGTCTTAAGACAGACGGTAACTCATCATTCACCAAGTTGTTGTTTCGCTGATCTCCCATTGCTAAGGAATCAACAATTCTCTTTTCTTTCCTGTTCTGTCTGCACATTCTCTTAATCTCATGGTTCAGAGGGATAGGAATGTCAGCTCCTCTCCTACTTCGCATAAACTAAGTTCCTGAGACTAATCAAAAACAACAAACAGATCACGACAAACAACACTAACGCAAAATAAAAAAAATAAAAAAATAGAAAATAAAAATCAAATTAGAAATAAGAATAGATAAATCGATATTAACAGTATGCCAGTCCCCGGCAAAGGCGCCAAAAACTTGTTGCAATATATATAGATGCTTACGCAAGTGTACGTATCGCTCAAGTAATAAAGATCTGTAAGACCGAGTTTATCGTCCACAAAGACTAGTTTATTAAGTACTGATTATCTATTTTATGGTATCTATTTGGTTGACGTTCTTTAGTTTGAGGATTATAACTAAGAATTTATAACTAATGCAGAAAATAAACTAAAGATTATAATGCTTTGGGTTTATAACAGTTATGAAGGAAATAAGGCTTCCAATCTCCTCAACTATCCACTATTTCACGTGTTAATGCAATGCTAATGATTCTTCTTGTTATTAAGATAGCAGGTTAACTAATCTGTCATTATATTTCGGTTAGGACATACAAGAGCTCAACCTTGTGCAGAAACCTTCTATATTTCTATGATAAGTTTTACCACACAGGAGGATTAAGAACAGTAACCTTAATTACTACACAAGTATCGGGGTACTTTCGTTCACGATTTTAACCTATGTCTAGACAATTACAGCATATTCAAATCTCACCTTTCAGACTTTTGATTCGAAATCATATAAGTGATGACAATTAATAGCTAGTTAATTATCAAGCAATCATAACACTATTGAATAAATCTTAATATGATCAAGAAGAAATCAATAATCAATGCATTAACTATATGAAAGAGCTTCAAGAAGATTCGATGGAAACCCTACTAAAATAATTTGCTCCTAAACATTTTCATGTCAAGAACTAATTTACAATCCAACATAAACTGAAATAAAATAAGGGAAAGATTCTTGAACAAGAGTCTCCAATTGTAGCTTCCTTCTTGCCTCCCAAAAGTATGAATTGTAATATGGTATAAGGTATATGGCTTAAGGCTTTTATACTTTAGAAAACTTGCGCTTCAGACCCTTTTAACCCTCTGAAATTCGACCAAAAAAACAGATTTTCCGCGTCGGCGCCGTTCGAAGTGGCGCCCACAGTAAAATCTGCGATGAAATCGGACAACTGCAGTGTTTTGGCCTATGGCGCTGAAAGCGTCTTTTCGGTTTTTGTTTACATTTCCTTTTTTCGTTCGGACTTCGTCAGATTTCTTCTATGCTTTCCGGGACTTCATAGGCTTCATTTCTTGGCCTTTTTAGTGTGCAATTCCATCTCAATTAAGCTCATTTCATCCTCGATTATGTACTTCCTCATTTATAATCGATGTGACACAAAATGAAAGAAAAACACACCTAACATTATACTAAACGCAAAATAAAAGAGTACAATACTAACTAAAAAGGACTCAAAAGTGTATACAAAATACACTTAACACATAGCTTAATCAAGTCTGAAACACGAATCTTCACATTTTCAGGATAAGCTCCAATATAGAGAAAACAAGCCTTCAAATGCCGAGGCAAAAGAGACATAGCATCTTCTTTCTTACAGCGCCCGAAGGATACCGGAATACGACCCGACATAAATGATTGTAGATCAAAGAAAGAATTACTGGAAAAACAGCTCTGCAACCGTACCTAAGAATGAGCTCAAATTTTCCTCAACTGTCTTCCAATTATCATGCATTGGGTCCATTTTTCCATGAAGTCCAGCAACGACAACAATCGATAGAGGTAATCCTCGACATTGTCTGTAAGAGTTTGGAATAATTTCCCTTAGTAATTACTTTCATTAATCACAATATATATAGTTGTACAAAGGTGATTCATGATACAGTAAGAATCCTAAACTACCTTAAATACATATCAATAATAAATACAATATATTATTTAAAGAATATTCGCTAATACTCCCCCTCAGACGGAGCGGGAGGAGGACGAACACTAAGGTTGGATATGAAGTCTATGAATAGCTGTCTGGGTAATCCCTTTGTGAAATATCTGTATATTGATAGGAGGAAGACACATGCAGTATTTTGACTTGACCAAGTGCTACCTTCTCAAGTACAAAGTTGATATCTATCTCAATATGTTTGGTCCGCTGATGCTGGACCGGATTATGAGACATATATATGGCATTTATGTTACCACAATAGACTACAGACGCTTTACGCAGTGGACAATGGAGCTCCAAGAGAAGATTCGGAGCCAACAGACTTCATCAACTACATTAGCAATACCTCTATACTCTGCTACATCACTATAGTGGGATAAAGTGGCTTGCCTCTTGGCAGACCAAGAAATGAGGTTATCCCCTAAAAAGACACAATATCCGGAGGTAGAGCGTCGCATGTCCGGGCAACTTACCCAATCCGCATCTGTATAAGAGAACAACCTGGTCGGAGCGAAGGGGTAGAGATGCAACTCATAGTCAGGAGTACCCTTAATGTATCTGATAATACGCTTAAGAGCATCAAAATGGGGTTCCCTCGGGGCATGCATAAACAGATACACCTGCTGAACGACATATGCAATATCGGGCCTTATAAATATGAGGTACGTAAGAGCACCTGCAAGACTCCGATAGAGAGTATGATCAGACACTGGATCACCATCAGAAGTACTGAGCTTGGATTTCAAATCAACTGAAGTAGGCATAACTTTGCAATTCGACATCTTAACCCTGTACACAATTTCTTTTGCATACTTACGCTGAATCATGAATATATTATCTGCAGATCTAGTCACTGATATACCCAAAAAGTAACTCAGCTTGCCCAAATAAGTCATAGCAAATTCAGTTTTGAGAAGAACAATAATGTCATTTTTTCATTTGTTAGAGGAGGCAGTGAGAATAATGCCATCCACATATAACAGTAAGTAAGCAATGCTACTACCATGATGAAAAATGAATAGAGATGTATCACACCTGCAACATATATACCCAATCTGTATAAGATACCTGGAAAAACGATCATACCAAGCACGAGGTGCCTGTTTAAGGCCATAAAGTGTCCCTTTCGGTAGACCTGTAACAAGTTGTAGTACCATTTTTGTTTCTGAAATAGATGCCCCAACGTTAGAAAGTTGGTCGGCAATGAGTTTCAGTTGTTTGCAGTATTTGAAAATATTGTTGAAATTCTCGAGACGCGTGTTATTGAATTGCTCATATAAATACACTGCTCGAGTATTTTTATTGTCCTGAAAGATTTCCTCCAAACATACCCATAGTTCTCGCGCCGAAGCACCCGTTTTCATGATAGTACACAAAGGTCTTTTGAGATAGTTCCGTATATCCATTGCTTCACGATGGCATCAAGACGACGCCATGTTGAGTCTTCAATCTCTGCAGGGCGAGGAATTGAATCATCAATGTGATCGAGCACGTTGTATGCACAAGCATGAATATAGAACATTTCTACCCATATAGAATATTGACAGTCTTCTTGGTCAAGAATTATGAGTACAAAATTCTTGATGTTGGAAACAACAAAAGCCAGATGAAAATGAGAGGATGAAGACGGTGGGGAGGTGTCAATGATGCTAGTGGTAGAACTAGTAATTTTAGGGGGAAGAGACATGATAGCCACAAAAATTTAGAAAAGAGAGAAGGTTGCTGCCGAGGGGGGGGGGGGGGGTTCGGCGGTGCTTGAGAAAATTTTATGGTTTGAGAATTTTGGCTCTTGATACCATGTAAGAGTTTGGAATAATTTTCTTAGGGATTTATTTCATTAATCACATTATATATAGTTGTACAAAGATAATTTCTAATACAGTAGAATCATAAACTACCTTAAATACATATTAATAATAAATACAATATATACTTTGAATATTTGAAGAATATTCACTATTGTCGTACCATATGCTTCCTATTTCTTCAAGTAGAGGAGGACAGGGATCTTTTCTGAATAATTTTTCAGTAAATAGATTCCAACTATCATCTAGACTTAGAAAAGACATACTATGAGGCGGAAAATTGGGGCAGCTGACATAATCAGCAACAGATTTGAGCCGAGTAGTTAATAGAATTCGGCTTTTTTGTCATTATTTGGAAATATTCTTCGCATTAGGTCCCAAGCGTTGGTACTCCAAATATCATCTATGACAATTAGGAATCTCCTACGCTTCAGACCTCTAAACACAATCTCCATTAGTTGATCATCGCTCATTTCTTGATTGCTTTCAGTAATTGAGGAGACAACTTCAAGAAGCATTTGTCTTTCATTATACTCTTCGGAGATAGTGACCCATGCATGTTTATCAAATCGAGAACGAATAGATGAATCATCATAAACTTTTCTAGCCAGAGTTGTCTTACCTATACCACCCATATATACCAACAATTGGTATGACAGTTAGCTCTATTTGGTTAGTGAGGCGATCTACTATGGAGTTAAAGTCATCCTCCATTCCAACAACAGTATTGTGCTCAGTTGCATACCTTCTTGACGATGAAGTAGTAGGTGCTTCTGCCGACTTGCTACCATGCTTGTTAAAGTTGATATGCATCACCTCTTTCTTGAGAGAATTAACTTCTTTTTCCACTTCTTGCAATTCTTCATTGAAGGATCTACCGGGCCTTTCTCGACACTCTCCATTATCCGCTAGAATGACGCTTCTAAGGCTTGAATCAACTCTATATTCTGCCTTATAGACTACATCTCTGATCCTCTTTTCTATTACCATCAGAATTTTAATATCTTTGGCTTCCTTTGTAGTATCCTCAAGGAAACTTGCAGAGCACAAAGAATTTGATAGACAGATTGAACATGTTGTTGTTGTATAGAGCTCCCACAAATCAAAGGTGATTTAGACTGCAAGAGTTGCTGCAGTGTATGCATAAGTGAAGAAAGAGCAGCATAAGAAATTTCTTTGAGTAATTGTGGTTATTGCAGTTGCTGGAATGCCTAAAAGGTAGATATCTATGCAGATTTCAGTAGCTTAGTTAATTATTGACAAACAGGTGTAGTACTGCTTAGTTAATTATTGTTCAAACAGGTGTAGTACAAATTTATTTACACCTTTTTCTAAATGGGGGACCAGGCACAAAGTTTGATGGATTGCCAACTGTTCTGGTCAATCCAGTCTACTTTACACTAGAAAATAAGAATATCAAATTGTGTGTGATATATACATATGCAAGTAATGGCAAGGTCTACTCTTTCAAATAATAATATCAAAACTTATTTTAATTTTTCAAGAGAATTAATGAAATATCCTAGTCTTGGACTCTTGGCAATGTACTCTTTCAAAACAATCAAGAGAATTAATGAACATATACTTGTATATATACATTTTAATTTTTTTTCTTACCAATCTAACACGGTATAGGTTTCCATGATCACGTGCATGAGTATCAAACAATATTTCATGTAGTTTATGTTATTCTTACATTGATGTCATTATAACATTATACACAGTTGATATGTCTGGAACCTCAACGGTAAGAAATACAAGTTATGTAGCATCTTGCCGTGAAGAATATATGTGCATCAAGCTGATGAATCGGTCAATTCTTCTCTATAGCAATGCTTAAAACAATGTGAATGGTGGCTGGTTTAATCACTGGACTGAAGGTCTCACCACAATCAACTCCTTCTTGTTGCAGGCATAGTGTCTTATGACCCCGAACTGAGTTAGGCTTACAACACTATGAATCTCCAGCAGCCCGACGACGCATGGTACATGGATACATGTGTCACTTCTCACCTCACTCGTGACTCTGGTAATCTCCCTCAACTATTTAATTTGACGAATCCTTAAGTTATTTTGGTCGGCAATATCAATCGCATTCCAATTTAGTGCTATGGCACCACCCCAAGACCACTACCTCACCTTCCCTTTACCCTAAAAATGTCCTATATGCTCCTAACATCATTAAAAACTTAATCTCTGTTAGAAAATTTGCTAGTGATAATTTTGTATCTATTGAGTTTGACCCTTTTGGTTTTTCTATGAAGGACCTACGTACGGAGACAACTCTTACGAGATGCAATAGTGTGGGGACCTATATCCTTTCTCATCCAATTCCGCTGCAAGTGTCAATCCACCAACCTCTTTAGCTGCAATATCTCCTTCAACTTGGCATAGTAGACTCGGGCACCTATGAGCACCCGTTTCTAATTTTTTTAGGAATCAGAATTTCATTCAATGTAATAAAGGAAAATTTGACCATGTTTGTTACTCTTGTCCTTTAGAGAAACATGTTAGACTCCCTTTTCAATCTTCATTGAGTGTAATATTTTCTCCTTTTGATATTTTTAATGCGAATTTATGGACGTCTCTCATTACTAGCAAAATGGGTCACAAATATTATTTAGTATTTTTGGATGATTTCTCTTATTTTATTTGGATTTATCCTCTAAAATATAAGTCCCAAGTTTACACACTAGCAAACCGGATCACAAATATTATTTAGTGTTTTTAGATGATTTCTCTCATTTTATTTGGATTTATCCTGTAAAATATAAGTCCCAAGTTTACACATTTTTGCTTGAATTTCAAGCATATGTTAAAAATCTAATTTGAGAAGACCATCAATGTTACACCCCGTAATTCCATGACATTGATTTGATGACGTGATTAAGGAAAGAAGATTTGAATATTGGAAGGAAAGAGAAATTTCATTTTCTTAAGGAAAAATTTCAGAAAAACGGGACGATAGAAAAATTATTAACTTGGAGTTTAATACTTCTAATTGGATTTATGGAATTAGTATTGAATTATGAAGTCTTGGAATTGATATATGGGGCCCGTCGAAAAATTTCACAATTTAGCCCTTCGAAATATTAGATATTTTGGCCAAGTGTTAGATATTTGTGTGAAGAAAGATTATGTGACCAATAAGAGGGTGACATGTGTCCCTCATCCACTTGTCATTATAAGTTGTGTATATAGATAAGTCTTGCAAGACTAGGACATTCATTACATAATATCTCTTCTCATCCAAACTCTCTCCTCTCTTCCTTAGCCTTAGGGTTTTCGAAATTCCTTAGCCAAGAGAAGATCAAGATCACTTATTATCCAAGATTAAGTCCTCTAACTAAGTTCTAAGTCAAGTCAACACTCCAAGAACTAGAGGACATGGCTTGGCCGAATCTTTCCAACCAAAAACCCTAACTTGAGATGAACTTTTTGGAAGCAAAACAAGAAGGAAAATTGGTTACAAGCTTCCAGAGGATACATGAGTGTTATTGAAGCTTGAAGAAGTGGTGTGGAAGTGAAGGAGTTGGCCGAGAAAGTGTGGATTGTTTTGGGCGAGAATTGAGGTAATAATCTTCTTCTTTTAAAGTAATCGAATATTACATGTTGTTATAATTAAGGGATGAAAATGTATTAAGTGAAATGGAGAATAAGAAATGCATGAGACTATTTTTGGGTGTTGGCCGATTCTAGGCAGTTTTGGTGTTGTTGGATTTTGTTGGTTATTGTTGTTATTATCTTCACCTATTGCATGTCATTAATTGAAGGAAATATTGTTACAACAAGTTGTAATGAATTATATTAAGTGTTGTAACAAATTGGATTATAAAGAGTTATGAAAAAGGGCTTTGGATTGTAGTTGTTTGGCCGAGACTTGTACAAAACTGTTGGATATTGTTATGCAGTTTTAGGGACTGTTTTGAGGTATTAAAATGCTGGATATTCAGTTGTCGTTATGAATGTTTAAATGTGGTAAAAGCTAATGTAAGTCCTAAAGGAATAAGGGTATGGAAATGTGTAGAAAGACTTCACTTTTTATCCTCGTTGTTGTTGGATTGTGGACTGTTTTTGTGGGCTATTTTTATATGGTTTAAGGGGTTGAATTTTACACGTAAAGTAGACGTGTAGTCCCCTTTGGTTGTTGATTGGTTGTGCCCTTAATTGGTGTTTTTGGTTATTGATGAAATTGACCTTCTTGAAAGGTGGAAAAGTACGTATATTTAGGGGAAGTGCTGCCCAAAATTTTATAGGATAAGAGAGCCCTTACTTGGTATATGTCCTACATTAGTAAGCACATGTAGATATACGTGTTATTTTTGTTATAGGTTGAATTTCATTGAGAAGTATCCTAGATTGTAGAGTTGGTTAGGTCGTCAATAAGGTATGTGAACTATCTTTTCTTCTTCTAGCATGATTCTTTTTTTATAAAGTGAGTGGATCCTATTCCTTAATGATATATTCTTTTGATAGTACTTTGAGTTTCCAAAATAGAAGTGTTCTATCTACTTCATTAATAGTACTTTGAGTTTCTAAAAAGTAAGTGGTTCTATCTATTTCATTAATAGTACTTTGGGTTTTATAAAATGTGTCACGCCCCGAACCCCGGGTCCGTGACTGGTGCCCTACCTGGGCACCCTTCTACCTTAACAACACAAGTAAACTGCGGAATTTAAATAACACCTCCTTATTTTTATTTTTTTTAAAACCAACATACGTACAAGGGCAAAGCCGACAAGCCTGCCATATAATATACATAATAAAAGACACTACACTGCACATGAGTCCAATCCCACATATGAATACAGACCTCTAAGGGTTTTACTGAAATATGACGGGACAAGGCCCCGCCGTACCCATAACCGCATACAAAGCACATCTTGAAGGAACTATACCAAAAGATAAACTCACGAGCAGAGGAGCTATCCAAAACTACGGCGGTCCTACACTGCAGATCACCAAAGCTGCGTACTTAAACTTGCGGCGTGAACGCGGCCGAAGGAGGTCGATGCGAAGAATGTACCAAGTATGTGAAGCGATGAAATCTTGTAATGAAATCATATGATCTAAACAAAACAGGAGACATGTATGATAGCCACCTACGATACATAATACATAGCGATCATATCAAGTCGTGGACGCGTGCCTCAAAGTCATTACTAAAATATAACCATGGGTCTCACGCCCGTAATATCAATCATGCGTGGAAGCCTTCTCAGCTGGCGATCCATGATATAATATAACACCAATAGACATACATGAACACCAAGTCCCACTGTGTCCTAAAAGCAGTGCGGGCAGTAGGAAAAGCGAACCACGGATCCGGCTGCATCATAAAAGCGGCGAGGGCAAGTCGAAAGCCAACTACGAGATCGGCTGCGTCATCAATCGACGGCAAGTGCAAGCTAACTACGGATCCACTGTCGTCACGAGATATGGCCGGGCAAGTGCGAAGCTATCTACCGAGTCTGCGTACCAAGCGTGCAATAGCAGACGGGGAAATCGTAAGCTATCTACGAGATCGGTAGGCGTCAATGGCGGGGCAAGTACGAAAGCTAACTACCAGATCCAGCCTGCATCACGAAATCTCATGGAGGGCCAATCCATGGAACAACAATATCCCACGTGGTCGCATGCCCCGGAATCCCACATCGTTTAAGCATGACCATAGGGTAATACAAATAAATCCGGGAATCTAACCCGCCTCCTAGTCACATGCCCCAGAAACCCACATCGTATAAGCATGTCCAAGGAGTAATACAAATAATGAAAGCATACCCGTGGAATCCCACATCACTGTCGGTACGTCCAAGTAATCTTACAACAAGACAGCCGACCCTCCAACCGAGAGTCGCGTCAACGTAATAAAACATAATACTTGCACTCAAAGGCTATCACCAACACACATAGGCAAGTTCATAAAATCTAGAGACTTTCATTTTATAAACTCAAGGCACTTATAGAATAATTCTCAATTAAACAAGCCAAAGTACTTATCAAGGCACACATAGAATAATTCTCATTTAAACAAGCCAAAGTACTACGTACGTACATTCTTTTCAAAAGACTCTTTTTTATGTAAAACCCCAAGATACTAACACCCGTAGTATCAAGGTATGTCTATTTTTCAAAGTAAGTTACTACACTTTTAGAAAACTCATTTCAAAGCTTAAAATCAAGTAACTTCAAATTTTCACAATCTAGGCAACTTATGCCCATTTATCAAAATAGACAACTTTCTTAACCTTCCATAAAGCCGTTATAACCAACTTCCCATAAAGCCGTTATAACCCTTTATGGTTTTAGACATATTCATTCCTTTTATAACCAAGAGACTTATACTTTTAAAACCAAGTATCACATACTTACAAATCAAGTTCTTAACTTTCAAAATACTTCAAGTCTCTTAATATTTAGAAAACAAGTTTCTTCTACTTTTAAACCTCAAGTAACTCACACCTTTAAAACAAGTTACTTCTCTTAAATCATGTCATTTCTCCTCTTTTAAACCAATTAAGTAAATCACTCATTTTGACTCCCCTAAAGTCATTATAACAACCTTAGGTTTTGGAACTAAGACACTAGCCAAAAGATTTGGAAACCACTTCCTTTTCAAGACTCTATGTAATTTAAGTAAAATACTTTCACTTTTAAGAATCCAAACTTCACTAAGGAAATGGATTATACAACTTACAATTTAAACATCAAAGTACAATCAAGGAAGTTGTCACGACCCGACCGGTCATGATCGTGCCCTACATGGGCACCACTACGTATACATCGGAGAAAATCATTATACCGTATTTCCGAGTATGTATGTGAGGGCGACGTCTAATTGTGTAAACCCTAATTAGGTTTAGGATGAAATTGTGAACTTTCAACGGAAAAGATTCCGAACCTTGTGAAGGAAATTTTACGTTTTTAATATTTTAACCGATTACGGATTTTTCCGAGAGATGGAATATTTTGGACCAATAGGAGGGTGACATGTGTCACCCTTAGGTGGCATGTTTGGATGAAAATGTTGGGCTAGTGGACAAGTCAAATAGTCAAGTCTTGCAAGATATTTTCTTTGGGTTAGTGGGAGTAGGTATTGGACGATTTTTGTGAGCCATGTGGATGGCCACATGGCTCATTGTTGTGGTGGACATATGTTCCAATGTTGTGGTGGACATATGTCCCAATATTGTGGTGGACACTTGGTGGAAGACTCCACTCACACAAGCAACCCAATCTACACCCTCCACTTGCTTGAATCTTGGCCCTTGGTTGTTCTATAAATACCCCCCCTCAAGTGCAAGACTTCTTCATCCACAAAAACAATTTCCAAGTCTCCAAAATCCCTCCCCCTTTGTAGTAGTCTCGTCCGAAACACTCCCTCCCCCTCTTAGAAGCTCTCGTCGAAATACCCCCCCCCTTTTGGTAGAAAAATTGTCTTCAAGTATAGTTACTATTCCAAAATACCTTAGCCCAAATCCCTTGTAGTATTCCAAAGTTACCTCTATACTAAGAGCCCGGAAATACTACTATATTCCCTTTAGTCACAAAACGAAACCCTAGGAAAATCTTCATAGTTGGTTGAAGTACTAGGTAGAAGTTGTTTAAGAACTTCTAAGGGTTTCTTGGAGCGAATTGGAGCGTACAGAATAGGAGCTAAACGTTGTTCAGGATCGACATTTAAACTTGGATAATTTTGGGCTTATCGAGGTAAATACCCTTGTCCTTCTATTGTAATTAGAGATTACATACTGTAGTAGTATAGAAATAAGTATAAGATATATAGAAGGATGGTATAAAAGAAGAGAATTGAACTGTACTTACATATATTGTATTCTGATGAGACTTGTGGTTGTGGGTAGGAAAATGCTGCCCAATTTTCCGTAGAATAGAGAACCTTCTGCTTAGAAATATTCTACGAAGTAGTCTAGACGTTGATAGACGTATTTGACTATTATAGGTTGATACTCTGCGCGCGACATATTCGACTTGGCAGGTGGATTTCGCCGAGGAGGTATGTGATTCTTCCTATCCTCTTGAGCATGATACTTTTGAAATATATATAGTGCGATGAAGCGTCATGTGTTAACTAAACTTGGTTTTACTTTGATGTCTTTTGACTTGAGTCTTAAATGATAAGAATCTTGGAAATATTTCAAAGAGTTATGAATCATTTTGAAAGAAAAGTAATACCTGGTTTTAAAAGCTTAAGAGTTATACTAGCTTTATGGGAAGTTAGGTATAACGACTTAAGAAAGATAAAAGGAATGGTTTACTTATTTGTTTATGAAAGTCGTGTATTGATTGCTGGAAAGTGTAGTAAGATGGTTTGATAAGTAAACATGTTATGATGCTACGTGTGTTAGTGTCTTGTGATGTTTGTGTAAGGGGGTTATTCTTGTTGTGCTTACGTTGTTAAACGATAAGCGTTATCGCTATTATATCACATACCCCGACTTGTTATGATGCGAGGACTTGCCACCCTCGATGCGAGGAATACCTCATGCGGTGCATGTGACCTATGCGAGGCTGCGGGAGTTCGAGATTGATCACTCCGGGTGTGTTACGCCGATGCGGTCTATATGGCCTATGCGGTCCACGAGGACTACGCGGACCGGGGTCGGGAGGATGCCGCGGGTTAGCTACCGTCACGAGAATACCTCATGCGGTGCATGTGACCTATGCGGTGCGGGAGTTCGAGATTAGGCTCGCATAATGATACTATATGGGCGATTGGCCTTGCCCGATCATTAACGGCCTAGAAAAGACCAGTTATGTTATATCTATTTTGCTTTTGGTTATGCTGTGGCACTATGTGCGGTTACATTGGTTGTTTCGTACATATTTGTAAAATTGGTTTTAAAATGATATGATTTCATTTAAAGTACTTTACAGTTTCACATACTTGGTACCTGTTGTACTGACCTCCTTCGGGGGGCTGCGTTCATGCCGCAGGTAAGGGGAAGCAGGTGGTAGATCCTCATTCTTAGGATCCTTACTCTGGTGTCAGGAGCTCCATTTCTCCGGAGGCTCGACTTTTGGTACGACTCTCCCTGGTGTTGTAGATATTTTGTACATTCAGGGTATGGCGGGGCCCTGTCCCGCCATAGTTGTTTACTTCCAGAAGTGCGTAGTCTTTGTTGTAAAGTTGGGATGTAACTGTTCACTCTTGATGTATATATACATGCCGAAAGACAATCTTTTCTTGGATAAACTGTGTCTCTTTTACATTGGTTTCATGACTTGTTTTTATATTCCGCTGATTACTCTGATGTATGACTACTTGGGTGCCCGAGTAAGACACCAGTCACGGGCCCCGGATCGGGTCGTGACAAAAGTGGTATCAGAGCAGTTAATCCTCGAAAAGTGTCTACAGACCGTATCTAGTAGAGTCTTGATTATCGGTGTGTTGTGCACCACACCAATAATCAGGAGGCTATAGGATATTTAGGATTGGTTTCCATTCTTCTCACTCTGAGATCGTGCTTTAGAGTTGTGTTATAAGTTGGACCCCTCTAACGTATTTCTTTCCTGTACCAGTTATGCCTCCACGCAAGGCAATCCGGGCCCGAAGGAAAGCGGCCGAGGAGTCGCTAGTAGGACAGAGGTCACGAGGCGAGCGAACTTTACCTAGGCGATACCTCGGGCGGCGAGTTCTACGCCGCCGGCCCCAACGAGTTTGGAGCGCGGCGAGGGCCACGAGACCACGATACTGCGCCTCGGTCCACACTGGAAGCGAGAGAGATGGGTTCTGAGAGATGACCCGATTACTAGCGAGGATTGTGGCGGACATGAGATAAGTGGGCCAGCGGCCAGTTCGATGCACCGTGGGTCATCCTAGATCGGATAGCGAGACTACGGGATTTTACGAGTTGTAGCGCCCGAGTTCTACGGTCGAGGCACGAGGATGATCCGCGAGTTCATCCGCCCGGCTTGACGGATCATGAGTGATCGGGGCCGGAGACCGAGTCGGTGGTCTTAGGTTCACATCGGTGCGTGATCTGCGGTCGATTGGTTTGATCGTGGGAGCTGTCGAGGAGAGCATGCACTTCCGGTATGAGGCGAGTTCTCGGAGGCTTTTATCAGCCACTTCTTGCCTCGCGAGATGAGGAGGCCGCAGCAATTTTGATCTTTGAGGCAGAGAGCGCACGGTTGAGTACAACGTTGAGTTCGATTCGTTGGCTCGATATGTCCTGCGTTAGTAGCGAGATATGAAGGACCGAGTGCACCGCCACGTTCACGGGACTAGATGACTACTTGCGAGTCTTGCTCGGTGTGGCTCTTCACGGGCATGGACATTGCCGCGTTGAGCTCGTGCGCTTGGAGTGCGAGGCGTAGAGGCCAGGTCGGCGGATATCGATGGCGAAGAAGGCCAAGACGGCCGGATCTTTTGGTAGCTCTCGGGGTGGGCGATCTCGGAGACTAGATTTGCACCAAAGCGGCTCGAGCACTCTACACCGTCTTGGGCGGCCAGGGCATTGGGGCGGTCGGGGCCCAGGACGGACTTCGAGGGTATACGGGTGCTAACGGTCGAGTCCTCTGTGTGTCCGATGTGGTAGATTCCATTCCGGGATTTGTGATACTACCTCGGGAGTTTGCTACACTTGCGGCGGCAGGTCACTATCGCGAGCTGTCAGGCGAGGCGCGAGATGGTAGGGTCGACTACTGGTCTTTCGCGGGTCTTCTTCACTCTGATTTACTCACCCCGAGGGCGGGGTGCTCGAGGACCAGCGGTGGCAGAGGTCGTGGCGAGAGGTCCTAGTTCTAGCGGTCCTCGAAGCGCATTTATGCCTGTCGGTAAGCGGGACGGGGAGGCATCGCGGATGTAAATCGCGGTACTTTATCGGTTTCTTGTTGTGGCGTGTATGCCTTGATAGATCGGGTTCTATTACATCTATATCTCCCCTTATTTCTAGTAGGATAGGGATAGAGCACGAGTCCATAGACCGCTTTCGAGTAGCTACGCGATGGGTGTTTCGATGGTAGCTCGGCGGGTATATAGGGCTTGCGGTGTCTTTATGCGATCGTCGGACCTAGCCGACTTGATAGAGTTGGATATGACCGATTCGATGTGATCATGGGTATGGATTGGTTAGCTTCTTGCTACGCCAATGTGAAGCTGAGAGAAGTGAGTGCAGTTCGATTTCTGTGGGCCGGTTATTGAGTGGGAGAACACCGTGTCGCCAGGTGAGTTTTTCTTACCTCAAGGCTAGGAAGATGGTGCGAGAAGGGTATATCTACCATCTCATTCGGTGTTTGATCACGAGGTGCGGTACCAGATTTTGATCGATTCGGTCATAGAGTTCCCGGATGTGTTTCAGACGACCTCCGGGTATCCTCACGAGAGGAGATAGAGTTTTGTATCGATGTCTTTGCACTCGGCCTATTCCATTCCGCCATCTGAGAATGGCACTGCCGAGTTGAGAGAGTTGAAGGACCAACGAGAGATTCTTTGGAGAAAGGGCTTCATCGGGCCTAGTGTGTCTCCTTGAGGCGCCGGTATTGTTCGTGAAGAAGAAGGGCGGGGCGCTGCGCATGTGTGTTGATTAGGCGGTGAACAAGATGACTATTAAACGAATACCCTTCCCGGGATTGATGATTTGTTCGACTAGTTGCGAGTGCGAGATGTTTCTCAAGGTTGATCTGCGATCGGGCTATCATCAGTCTGCGAGTTAGAGGCGGATGTCCCTAGATCGCATTCGGACGATGCGCACTATGAGTTCGAGGTTATGTCTTTCGGTTTGACCAATGCTCGTGGTATTTATGGATTTGATGAACCGAGTGTTCAAGCCATTTTGGATACGTTTGTGATAGTATTCATTGATGACATCTTGGTTTATTCGCTCAGGCGAGGAGCATGCGAGCGGTGAGGCCAGTCTTGAGAGTTCTCCAGACCCGGTATGACGCCAAGTTTTGAAGTGTGAGTTCGGTTGACTTGGTGGCATTTCTTGGGCATATTGTCGGGGCGATGGTATTGGTGGATACGGCCAAGATCGAGGCGATCGAGAGTTGGCCTAGACCTCTTACTCCGACAGTGCGCGACTTTACGGGCCTTGCGAGTTACTATCGGAGGTTCGTGGAGAAGTTTGCTTCTATTTGGCACCTTTGACTAAGCTTACTCGGAAAGCGGCTAAGTTTGGTGGGCGGATGCTTGTGAGAGGGCTTAGGTTCTTGAAAGAGAGATTGACGACGCCCGGTTCTTACTCTTCGGAGGGCCAGGCGGCTATGTAGTGTATTGTGATGCGTCAGGCATCGGGCTTGGATGTGTGTTGATGCAGTAGGGTAAGGTTATAGCGTACGAATCTCGACAGCTCAAGAAGCATGAGAAGAACTACCCCACCCATGATTTGGAGTTGGCAGCGGTGATTCACGCCTTGAAGATCTGGAGGCACTATTTGTATGGAGTTCATGTGGATATTTACACAGACCACAAGAGCCTCGGTATATCTTCGACCAGAGGAGTGAACTTACGGCGAGAGGCGGTGGTTAGAGTTACTCAAGGATTATGATGTCGATATCCTGTACCACCCAGGGAAGGCCAATGTTGTGGCAGATGCCCTTAGTCGTAGGTCGATGGGGAGTCTATCAGATGTGCAGCCAGAGAGGAGGGGCATGGTCCACGAGATACATCAGCTAGCGAGCCTTGGAGTCCGATTGATTGGTTCTGATAGCAGTGGGGTTCGGGTTCGAGAGGTTGTCGAGTCTTCCATCGTCGAGGAGGTGAAGAGGCAACAGTTTGAGGATCCGATTTTGACACGGTATCATGATACAACTCTTCGTGAGGGGAAGTGTCCTTTTGAGGTAGCACCTGATGGGGTGCTAAGGTTTGAGGGCAGGTTGTGTGTTCCAGATATTGCAGGACTTCGGCAGCAAGTTCTAGGGGAAGCACACAGCGCACATTACTCTATCCATCCGGGGTTGACAAAGATGTACCACGACCTCAGATCTGTGTATTGGTGGGATGGCCTAAATAGGGACGTTGCAGAGTTTGTTGCTCAGTGCCCGTGTTGTCAGCAGGTAAAGGTAGAGCACCAGAGGCCTGATGGATTATTGTAGACGATAGAGATTCCGACCTGGAAGTGGGAGGTGATCAACATGGACTTTATCACAGGGTTACCTCGCACTCAGAGGAAGCATGATTCTATCTGGGTTATCGTCGATAGGCTGACGAAATCAGCCCACTTTCTTCCAGTCAGGATGACTTTTCGGCGGAGGATTATGCTAGACTTTACATCCGAGAGATCGTGAGACTGCATGGGGTCCCTATTTCTATCATATCAGACAGAGCCCGGTTTGGCTAACTTCGGAGGTCTTTCGGAAGGGATTAGGGGCGCAGTGAGCCTCGATCGCATTCCATCCTCGAGCAGAGACGGACGGCGAGCGTACTATCGGACTGCGAGGATATCTGCGAGCTTTGTGTTATTGACCGAGGTAGGCTGGGAGGATCATTTGCCTCTAGTAGAGTTTGCGTATAATAATAGCTACCACTCGGTATTCGATGGCGCCTTATGAGGCCTTGTATGGGAGGAAGTGCGGTCGCCGATAGGCTGGTTCGATGTGGCGGCGAGTGCGATTAGTCGGGCGGACTTGATGCGTGGCGATGGATAAGGTGAAGCTTATCCAGCGCGGTTATTGTGACTCGAGTCGGCGAAGTCGTATCACGAGATCATCATCGTCGACATCCGGGTTTGAGGTTGATGATTGGGTTTTCTGAAGGTGTCACCCGTGCGAGGTGTGATGAGGTTTGGGAAGAAAGGAAGCTCGGCCAGTACATTGGGCCTTATCAGTTGTCGCGAGGTAGGCAAGGTTGCCTATGAGTTGGATCTGCCGTCCGATCTGGAGGCAGTGCATCCGGTTTTTCATATTTCTATGCTGAGGAGATGCATCGGGGATCCATCTAGAGTGCACCCGATTGACGATGTCCAGGTGACCGAGGGGTTATCGTATGAGGAGAGTCCCATAGCGATACTCGATCGTCAGGTTAGGCGTCTGCGGACAAAGGATGTGGTTTCCGTCAAGGTCTTATGGCGGAACGAGAACAGAGAGGAGATGACGTGGGAAGCAGAGGAGGACATGAGGCAGAGGTATCCTCACTTATTCCCCACACCTCCAAGTAACTCCCTTTCCTACTTGCTGGTTTTAATTTTCATATGTGCTTAAGTGTTGTGTTGTGGCCATGTGTGGCATTTGCAAATTGTTTAAGTTGTGAGGAGCCATGTCGTTTCTGATTTGATTGAATCTAGAAGGAACATTCGGGACGAATGTTTCTAAGGAGGGGAGAATGCTATACCCCGTATTTCCTGAGTATGTATGTGAGGACGTACGTACAATTGTGTAAACCCTAATTAGGTTTAGGATGAAATTGTGAACTTTCAACGGAAAAGATTCTGAACCTTGTGAAGGAAATTTTACGTTTTTAATATTTTAACCGATTACGGATTTTTCCGAGAGATGGAATATTTTGGACCAATAGGAGAGCGACATGTGTCACCCTTAGGTGGCATGTTTGGACGAAAATGTTGGGCTAGTGGACAAGTCAAAATAGTCAAGTCTTGCAAGATATTTTCTTTGGGTTAGTGGGAGTAGGTATTGGACGGTTTTTGTGAGCCATGTGGATGGCCACATGGCTCATTGTTGTGGTGGACATATGTTCCAATGTTGTGGTGGACATATGTCCCAATATTGTGGTGGACACTTGGTGGAAGACTTCACTCACACAAGCAACCCAATCTACACCCTCCACTTGCTTGAATCTTGGCCCTTGGTTGTTCTATAAATACCCCCCCTCAAGTGCAAGACTTCTTCATCCACAAAAACAATTTCCAAGTCTCCAAAATCCCTCCCCCTTTGTAGTAGTCTCGTCCGAAACACTCCCTCCCCCTCTTAGAAGCTATCATCGAAATACCCCCCATTTTGGTAGAAAAATTGTCTTCAAGTATAGTTACTATTCCAAAATACCTTAGCCCAAATCCCTTGTAGTATTCCAAAGTTACCTCTATACTAAGAGCCCGAAAATACTACTATATTCCCTTTAGTCACAAAACGAAACCCTAGGAAAATCTTCATAGTTGGTTGAAGTACTAGGTAGAAGTTGTTTAAGAACTTCTAAGGGTTTCTTGAGCGGGTGGAGCGTCTGAGAATAGGAGCTAAGCGTTTGTCACGACCGATCCGGGCGTGATCGTGCCTTACCCCGGGCACCCTAGTGATACAACATCAGAGAAAATCAGCGGAAATAAAAACTTAAAAATGAAACAAGATATATGATAAGAACAGGATAACCAAAACGGTCACCTTCCAATAATATATATATAAATCTTTCAAACCGAACAGTTTAATCCTTTTTACAAACCACGCCACGTGATTACTACGGACCTCTAGAGTTTTTATACAACATGCGGGACGGGGCCCGCCATACCTCAGAATGTACAAGTACCTCTGATGTGAGGACTATACAAAGATAAGCCTCGGAGAAGCGGAGCTTCGATATCTTTGGCGTGATCCTATGGCGAGGATCAACGGCCCGGTGTACCTCTACCTGCGGCGTGAGCGGCCACGAAGGAGTCGATCTGGTACCAAGTATGTGGCGAAAATCACGTAAATGAAATCATAGTAGTCTATATAAAGCATAAGACATGTATGATAACCAAACTACGATCCTGATAAATAGCGATCATGTAAGTCGTGGACTCACGCCTCCAGTCATCACTCAATTATAACTATGGGTCTCACGCCTCAACATCAATCATGCGTGGAATACGCTTCGCCATTGCGGCGATCTATGATATAATAACACCAAGGAGTACATATGAACACCAAGTCCTACGAGTCATAAAAGCATGCGGGGCAAGTGCGAAGGCTAACTACGGATACGAGCCATACTAACAATACTATACAACCAACCACGGGCGTCACGGGGCAAGTCTGAAGCCGACTACGGATACCAAGGCGTGTCACGTAGTGGCCGGGGCAATCTGGCTAACTACGGATACCAGGCGTATCACGAGACTCCGCCAAGGCGTCTGGGGCAATCTGGCCGACTACGGATACCAAGGCGTGTCCGCGTGGTGGCCGGCAATCTGAGCTAACTACGGATACCAAGGCCGTATCACGAGACTTCGCCACTAAAGCGAGCAGGGGCAAATCGAGGGCTAACTACCAGTACCAAGGCGAATCAGCCACGAGGCGGGGCAATCTGGCAGCCGACCACGGATACCAAGGCGAATCGGTAAGAAACCTCGTGGAGAGCTAGTCCGTGGAATAACACTATCAGCGAGGCGTGCGGTGGAATTCTCGTCACCGCCAGACGCGTCAAGTAATATCATAACAAATCAGTGACCTCCATTGAGAGGCGGCGGTATAGAAATATAATACTAGCACGACAAGGCTATCACACGCAAACATACACAACTCAAGTACTTTCATTTTATGCCAAAGTCCGGTTTTAACCCCAAAGTACTACGTCGTTAAATATTTTTAAAAGATCCATTTCTTTTACAAAGGTCACCGATGCGTATTATAAAAGTAGAGTGACTAACATTTTTAAGTAAACCAAAACAACTTCCATACTTTCCTTTTTAAACCACATTAAGACAATACCATGCCTTCTTTTTAGACCAAAACACTTCTCCTTTTTTAAAGTCAAGTTATCACTTTAAAACCAATGATAAAACCATTCTTTTGTTTTCATAAAGTCGTTATAACTAACTTCCCATAAAGTTGTTATAACACTTTATGTTTTAAACCAAAAACTCATCAATTCCTCAAGTCATCTTTTCTTTTAGAAATCAAGTTCCTTACTTTGGAAATTTAAGAAAATCAATGCTTGTTTGTCTTGATTCTTATTAAAGCGACCATGCTCAGGAATTGTAATACAATTTCGTCTTATCTAAGCTTCTATGCAGATGGAGGTTTCTACTGTTTTTAATATAATAACTTATTCTTATTTCCGAAATCTGTAAAACATTATTCCTTTAAAAACCAGGTACTCATTACTCACGAATGAGGTTTCACACTTTATGGACTTTAAATCAATTCAATTTAAGTCAACCGTTCCTTTTATCACTCTTAAGTCGTTATACCTAACTTCCCATAAAGCTAGTATAACTTAAGCTTTCAAAACCAAGTATTACTCTTCTTTCAAAAACGGTTCTTAAATCTTTTGAAATACTTCAAGATTCTTATTATTCAGGCTTAAGTCAAAAGACATTGCAGTAAAACTACGTTCGATTAACACACGTCGTCTACGTACTATATATATATTCTTTTAAAATATCATGCTCAAGAGTATAGGAAGAATCACATACCTCGCGACGATTTATCGACTATTAGCAAATAGCTCCAAAGTATTGTAATCCTGCTAGCCTTTTCCACCCTTCGAGTAGAATATGCTACTCGCAGTACTTCAACCTATATCGGTCATATAAGTCTATCAATGTCTAGACTATTCTGTAAAATATTTCTAGATCTGATTCCTTTATTCTACGGAAAATTGGCAAAGACTTCCCTACCCGCCAACTACACAAGTCTCATGTAAATACGATCACATGTACGTCTGATTTAATCTTCTTCTTTAATATTCTTACGATGTGATTTGATTCAATTCTTTTCTGTAATATCCTTCTATGAATCTTATATTCATTTCTATACTACTACAGTATGTAATTTCCAATTACAATAGAAGGACAAGAGTATTTACCTCGGTAAGCCCAAAATTATCCAAGATTTAATGTCGATCCTGAGCAATGTTTAGCTCCTACTCTGGGCGCTTCAACCCGCTCCAAACAATCCTTAGAAGTTCTACACAACTTCTTCTTAATACTTCAACTCGCTATGAAGATTTCCGTAGGGTTTCGTTTAGTGGCTAAAGGAAGTATAATAGTATTTTTGGGCTTTTAGTATAAGGGTAACCTCGGAATACTACAAGGTATTTGGACCAAGGTATTTTGGAATAGCAACAATACTTGGAGAGTATTTTTCTACCAAGGGGGGGGGGTGTATGTACGAAAAACAACTCAAGGGGGGGGGGTTGGTTTCGGCCAAGGCTCACAAAGGGGGGAGGGGTGCTCTTGGACGAGAGCTTTGCTAAGAGGGGAGGGATTTTTGCTTTGAAATTTCACAAGTGTGGATGAAGAAATCCTTCAACTTAGGGGGCTATTTATAGGACTTTCAAGGGCTAGGATTAAGACAAGTGGTGGGCAAGTGTAGGGTGAGGATTTGGACATGTGTGTGTGGGTCCCACTTGCTCATCAACTACACAAAATATCCTACCTACTCTTTGACTACAAAAAATGCCAAGAAGGGCCCTTGAATTCGTCCACTTGAGGGTGACACTTGTCACCCTCTCGTTGGTCCAAAATATTTCATCTCTCGGAAAAATCCGAAAAAATTATAAATGACATAGCCGTATTTTTCCCTTCGCAAAGTCCGGAAAACGTTTCGTCGGAAAACGACTCTTTTCGCTAGTTGTGCACAAATTTCGCCACTTTGCCTACTTAAGGCTTAAACTTTTGTACGTACGCCCTTACGTACATACTCTGGAAATACGGGGTATAACAACGTTGTTCAGGATCGACATTTAAACTTGGATAATTTTGGGCTTATCGAGGTAAATACCCTTGTCCTTCTATTGTAATTAGAGATTACATACTGTAGTAGTATAGAAATAAGTATAAGATATATAGAAGGATGGTATAAAAGAAGAGAATTGAACCGTACTTAGATAGAATTTGTATTCTGATGAGACTTGTGTAGTTTGTGGTAGGGAAATCTTGCCAATTTTCCGTAGAATAGAGACATACGCTTAGAATATTCTACGAAGTAGTCTAGACGTTGATAGACGTATTTGACTATTATAGGTTGATACTCTGCGCGCGACATATTCGACTTGGCAGGTGGATTTCGCCGAGGAGGTATGTGATTCTTCCTATCCTCTTGAACATGATACTTTTGAAATATATATAGTACGGTAGACGTACATGTGTTAACTAAACTTGGTTTTACTTTGATATCTTTTGACTTGAGTCTTAAATGATAAGAATCTTGGAAATATTTCAAAAGAGTTATGAATCATTTTTGAAAGAAAAGTAATACCTGGTTTTAAAAGCTTAAGAGTTATACTAGCTTTATGGGAAGTTAGGTATAACGACTTAAGAAAGATAAAAGGAAGGGTTTACTTATTTGTTTATGAAAGTCTTGTATTGATTGCTGGAAAGTGTAGTAAGATGGTTTGATAAGTAAACATGTTATGATGCTACGTGTGTTAGTGTCTTGTGATGTTTGTGTAAGGGGGTTATTCTTGTTGTGCTTACGTTGTTAAACGATAAGCCCGTTATCTTGCTATTATATCACATACCCCCCTGACTTGTTATAATGCCGAGGACTTGCCACCCTCGATGCGAGGAATAACTCATGCGGGTCTGTGTGACCTATGCGGAGCTGCGGGAGTTCCAGGATCGATCACTCCGGGTGTGTTACGCCGATGCGGGTCTATATGGCCTATGCGGTCCACAGGACTATCACGGACCGGGGTCGAGGAGGATGCGCGGGTTAGCTACCCCGTGCGAGAATACCTCATGCGTGCAGTGCATGTGACCTATGCGGATTGCGGGAGTTCGAGATTAGGCTCGCATAATGATACTATGGGCGATTGGCCTTGCCCGATCATTAGCGGCCTAGAAAAGACGATTATGTTATATCTATTTTGCTTTTGGTTATGCTGTGGCACTATGTGCGATTACATTGGTTGTTTCGTATATATTTGTAAAATTGGTTTTAAAATGATATGATTTCATTTAAAGTACTTTACAGTTTCACATACTTGGTACCTGTTGTACTGACCTCCTTCGGGGGGCTGCGTTCATGCCGCAGGTAAGGGAAGCAGGTGCTAGATCCTCATTCTTAGGATCCTTACTCTAGTGTCAGGAGCTCCATTTCTCCGGAGGCTCGACTTTTGGTACGACTCTCCCTGGTGTTGTAGATATTTTGTACATTCAGGGTATGGCGGGGCCCTGTCCCGCCATAGTTGTTTACTTCCTTAGAGGTCTGTAGTCCTGTTGTAAAGTTGGGATGTAACTGTTCACTCTTGATGTATATATACATGCCGAAAGGCAATCTTTTCTTGGATAAACTGTGTCTCTTTTACATTGGTTTCATGTCTTGTTTTTATATTCCGCTGATTACTCTGATGTATGACTACTTGGGTGCCCGGGTAAGGCACCAGTCACGGGCCCCGGATCGGGTCGTGACAAAATCCGCGGAACATACATGAAACTTACAAAATAAAACAACAGAAGTAAAACAACAGGTTAGCCGATAGGGCTACCTTCCTGGACATACATATATACAACCGAAGCAGTTGCCTCCTTTCCTTTACAAACTGACCCACATTATGTGACTACAGACCTCTAAGAGTTTTAACGTAACAACAGTGGCGGGACAGGGCCCCGCCATACCCCTGAATATACATGAATCTACAACCTCAGGGAAAGCCGTACCAAGAGATAAGCCTCCGGAGCAAATGGAGGTTTTTCCCAAAAACTGAACCGAGATCCTAAGAGCAAGGATCACCAACATGTGTACCTAAAACCTGCGGGCATGAACGCAGCCCCCCGAAGAAGTCGATTACAACAAGTACGAATATGGAGCAGAAATAAAGTGCGATGTGAGATCATAAGCGTACAAAAAGAATGACAGGGGAAAGTATAAAAAAAGTTCATACCAGATCCTGCCGTGTCATTACCACTTATGAACTTAATCGTACCTTATTATCTTTTCCCCATTTTCAATAAAAGTTATAGTAACTTTCTTACGTACATACTTGGGAAGAATCGTCGAGTTCATTACCATATAACTTACTTATCTTTCATAACATAATCCGATCCTTTATGGAGGGACGCATATACTACCCGACCCAATCTGGGACGCGATCAAATCACACAAATATCAAAGCGTGCCCGTGGAATCCCCCATCACTGCCGACAGTCATAAGTGTAACATATAACAATGTGACGCGCCCGTGGCATCCTGCCTCACTGCCGGCGTACACATACACAATACATATATATATATCTCCTGCCCGTGGAATCCCACATCACTGCCGACAGTCATAGGTGTAACATATAACCATGTGACGCGCCCGTGGCATCTGCCTCAGCTAGCGTACACACACATATATATATATATATATATATATATATATATATATAACGTGGCGCATGCCGGAATCCTCATCGTATAAGCATGGCCATAACGTGCCCTCGGCATCCTCATCGTAGGTGCGTGTCTTCGTGGGAGCTAGCCCATGGAGTAATAATATAACATGCCGGAATCCTCATCGTGGGTACATGTCTTCATGGGGAGCTAGCCCATGGAGTAATAATCGTGCATAGCATGGTCGCATGCCCCGGAATCCCTCATCGTATAAGCATGGCCATGGGTAATAAAACAAATCCGGGAATCTAACCCGCCTCCTGGTCACATGCCCCGGAATCCCACATCGTATAAGCATGTCCAAGGATCAATCATAATGGAAGCATACGTGGAATCACATCACTGTCGGTACGTCCAAGTAAACTTACAACAAGACAACCGGCCCTCCAACTGAGAGTCACGACAACGTAAACATATAATACTTGCACTCAAAGCTATCACAAGCAAACATAGGCAAGTTCATTAAACCTTTAGACTTCCATTTTTATAAACTCATGGCACTTTCGTTTCACACATAAAAATCCAGGAATTTAACCCCAAGTACTACGCACCTCTACTCCTTTAGAAAAACTCTTTTTCAAATAAAAACTTCCAAGATACTAACAACCGTAGTATCAAGTCATATCTACTTTCAAGACAAGTCACAATACCTTTTTAGAAATACATTTACCGGCTTCTAAATCAAGTGACTTCTTTCTTAAAAAACTTTAAGCAATTGGTACCTTTAAAACAGTTTGCCCTTCTTTATTTCAAATCATTTCTTTACTTACATTACTGAAGAAAACCATTCTTTTAATCTTCCATAAAGTTGTTATAACCAACTTCCCATAAAGCCGTTATAACTCTTTATGTATTGGACAAATTCATTCCTTTTATAACCAAGAGACTTATACTTTCAAAATACTTCAAGTCTCTTAACTTTTAAGAAAACAAGTTTCTTATCTTTAGAAATCAAGTCTTTCCAAATCGAGTATTCTATACTTGTAAATCAATTCATTTCTTCCTTTAAGAATCAAGTCCCATAACTTGAAAAATAAAGTCTCTTAACTTCATAGCCTTAAACTTCATACGTAAATTCTTATAAGTTAAGTAACATATACTTTGGTGCGTTGTGAATAAGTTATACTTATTTATAACGATCTTATTCAAGTAGCCATGATCTAGAAAATGTAATACAATTTTGTCTTATCTTAGCTTCTATGCAGATGGAGAATTCTACTCATTTTAACATAATTTGATTGTCATTACATTTTTCTTTATTAACGCTGCAATGGCTTGCTCGATACTTATTCTCATTCGTGCCATAAATTAGCCAAGTCAACTTGGCTCCAAAGTACCTCTTAACGACTCTTACCAACATCCCCCATAAGACTCGGTAAGGACTTAGGATAACTTTGACATAAACTTTACATAGAGTAAATCACACACATACCTCTTAACTTCTAAGAGTAGAAGGAAATATGAAATAATACCACATGTATATTCCATACATAGAATCATGCCAAAGGAAGGAAGAGGTTCACATACCTCGCGACGATTATCGACAAGTAGCAAAATGCTCCAAAGTACTTCAACCTTGATAGCTATTCCATCCTTCAAGTAGGATACGCTATACCTAGTACTTCAACCTATAATGGCCACAATACGTCCATTAACCTCTTACTTCAAACGTAGAATATTCTAAGTGCTAAGTCACTAAATTCTACGGAAAATCGGACAGCACTTCCTTTGTTTCTACATACTTTGCCACCTTTTTCAAGGCCGAATTCAATAACCAAACACGCCACATTTAAGGCCCAACAATACAATTAATCAATAGGGGATTACACACCTACTAGACGTGTAAAATTCCGCCCCACAATTGATATACAACTAATATAACTACAAGTGCAATTCCGGCAACTTGAGATACAACAACACCAATTCTTATCCAATTTCCTTTTCAATCCAAATTGTTAGTATAACATGATATCAAGTCGCAATTGATTATAACTACTATAATCTTCAAGTAAGTAACATGCGACGATTCTAAATACGACCAAATTGTAATCCAACTTCAAATGGCTAATATGTCATTTCGGATTTTAGGCTACAACAATCCATAATACTTAAGAAACTTCAACACATATACTTCATGCTAGCAAAAATGTAAAGCTAACAACAATACATAATCTTGTAACACTTAAGAGCCAAGATTATTACCTCAACGATTCTTAGTCCAACTCCAAATCCGAAGTCGCTCCTTAGCACTTAGAGCTTCTTCTAGACACTTCAATCCACCACTTGAGACCCTTAGAACAACACCAACAATTTTCCTTCAATCTTCCAACCAAAACCTAGAAAAACAACTAGGTTTTCCTCTTGCGACTAATACGAAAACTATCTTTTTCCGGGATTTTTCTATTGAGATACCCTTACAATACACTTAGGAACCTTGGTTTAAAGTGGGAAGATTATTGGACAACAAACAATTTTTTTTCCTTTTCTTCCTAGGTGAACCCGAGAGCACATTGTAGTGTTCATCCAATTTTCTTGAAAATTTGGCTAAGTGTGGAACTTGTCTCACTACTAGTAGTATTATAAAGCACAATGGAGGGTCAAGATGTGAACAAATGGATGGCTTGGATGAGCTTCAATTAAATATCAAGACTTGTGGACCCTTTGACTTAGTCAATTATCTCAAGCTCACAACTTGCAAGACTTGTCATCTTAAGACTATGGTCAATGACCATTTTGGCCATGACCCAAATCGTCCAAGGCAACTATAAGGGGGGTGACACGTGTTGCCCTCCCATTCGTCACAATATTCGTTTTCCGACAATTCCATAATTCCGATAAATTTTTACAAGTCTCAAATCTTAACATTTCTGAGTTCTTACGTACGTTCTTAAAACATGTCCTGTAAATACGGGGTGTAACAGAAGTACATAGAACAAATTCTATTTTAGGCAACCCAAGTACAACCAAGGAATGGATCATTTAAGGAGTAGGACATACTTTCTGTATCTTAAGGAATCATGCTAGAAGAGGAGATAGTTCACATACCTTTTCGGCTAAATCCACAAGCTAAGCCGAATACGCCGCACATAGAAGTGTCAACCTATAATGGTCACAACATGACTATCAACTTCTAGTCTCTAACGTAGAATAATACTAAGTAAACGGTCTCTTATTCTACGGAAAAATCGGGCAGCACTTCCTTTGTTTCTACATACTTTGCCACCTTTTTCAAGGCCGAATACAATAACCAAACATGCCACATTTAAGGCTCAACATACCAACCAATCAAAGGGGATTACACGCCTTACAATACGTGTAAAATTCCGCCCCACAATTCATACGAAGTAGTTCCATATTTAAAGCCATTCTCGGCCAACTTATAACCAATCCTAAGTCCTTTCCAATTCTTTTTCAATCCAAGTTCTTAGGTCAAACATGTTATATAGTCATAGACAACTTCAACAACTACAATTTCCTTCTTTATACAATATGTGACGACTTAAACTAATAATCAACTTGAATTGTAATCTTAAGGCTAAACATGCTAATTTTCGGATTAGGGTTCCAATAGCCAATATACTTATCAAACTTCATACTAAACATCTCATGCTTGCTAATATCCATAACTACAACAATAAGTAAATCTTAATTACTAAAACGACAAGATTTATACCTTTATAAGCCCTTAAAATTTCCAAGATTCAAAGTCGCGCCTTAGCAATTCTTAGCTCCTTTCCTTTACGCTCCAATCCGCTATTTGAAGCCTTTAGAAGTTCACAACCAACTTCTCTTCCATTTCCAATCCAAAACTAGGAAAACTACTTAGGTTTTCGCCTTGCGACTAACGTGAAAACGTCGTTTTTCGCAATATTTCTATTGAGATAACCTTACAATATACTTAGGGACCTTGGGTTAAAGTCTTGTGAATAATGGATCAAAACTACAAATTTTTGTGTGGACAAAATGTCAAACCCGAGAGCAACATGAACTCAAGCTCTAGTTTCTCAAATATTTTCTAAGTGTGGAAGACCTTGTCTTGCTACTAGTGTGTATATAACACACAATGGAGGGTCAAGATTGCAACACTTGAGTGACTAGGATGAAAGACACTTGGATAATAGCCAAGTGGACAAGTTGACAAGTCAACAATCTCAAGCTTGAAGACTTATCATCCACAATGGTCAAATGACCATTCTAACCTTGCAATTTTCGTCCAAGGGCATGTGGGGGAGGTGCCACGTGTCACCCTCGCATTCGTCCATAAAATTCCGTAACCCTCGTGGGCCCCGCAAAACGTAAAATTCCTCGGGTGGGCCCCACGTGACCAAATTCGTAAAAATAAATTTCCATAATGTTAATAAGTTCCATACTCTTCAAATAATGCATTTTGAGAATCCAATTCTCAACAACGAACATTTTTCCTTTCCGACGTTCGGAAGATTTTCTGTCGGAAAAACAATTCTTCCTTTCGTACAAATTTCCAAGTCTTGATTCCTTACATACATTCTCTTATACATGTCCTGGACTTACGGGGTGTAACATTCTTCCCCCCTTAGAAACATTCATCCCCGAATGTTCTTAGTCGGTTGTCAAGATATACAAATTCCGACATAAACTCTATATAATGCCTATCAATCAAAACTGCACAAGACCAACGATGCCACACATGGCCACCACAACATACGTAAACATATCAATGGACCTTCCGTCCGCGACCCCTTCTCACAAAACTCGAAGGTTACAGTCTTCTCAAACACGGGATCCTTAGAGGTTCCTTTCTTTCCTTACTTGTCATACTTTCTCGTACTTTCAAACTTATTTAGTACACGTACAAAATCAACTAGACTTGGGCCTTGCATCCTCGTGACCCTATCACATAGCGGGACCAT
This sequence comes from Przewalskia tangutica, assembly GCA_029844215.1. Classification (NCBI taxonomy): domain Eukaryota; kingdom Viridiplantae; phylum Streptophyta; class Magnoliopsida; order Solanales; family Solanaceae; genus Przewalskia; species Przewalskia tangutica. The sequence goes on along the minus strand of CM056735.1, from coordinate 83,713,479 downwards.
ATCCAACTGACATCACCCGATTCCATACTATCGGTTGACCCGAAATGAGTCCATAACCCGACTCATCGTCACACTTAACTTTTCATTCTTAGTCTGAAATAAATCTTTCTCTTATCTCAAGGTACTTCTCACCCTATCCTCCCATTCACTAGAGGTTCGTCACATAAGCCAAAGTATTTATACTGTACATCCTTCCCTATCGGTCTTTACACTTATTATGGGGTAACTACAACTTGTGAACTCTACACAACTATAGTCTTAGTTCACTTTATCATTCTTGTCAACATTCTTAACTTTTCACTTTACTAATCAAAGTATTCCTACCTCTGGGGGTAATATCACTTACAACTACCAGCAACACAGGGAAAACATATACGCTAGGGCAAAATCTGAATCTAACAATGCACGTATGATTCAAAAGAATCGACATATACCTGTAACCCCATGCGATGTCGCCTCCTGATCCTGTCCAGTAGTCACGTCATCTATGCGGTTCGAAGGACCGCCAGAACTATAAACTCCACCCTGACCTCTACCACGGTTGGCTGACATCTGAACACCCTGCCCTGGGGGACGCACAGCTGTGGAGGAAAGGGAACCAACTACCGGCCTCATAGGCTGAGCCACCTCACCGGTGCTCTTTCTAAAAGGACATACTCTCAGTATATGGCCCGGACGGCCACAATAAAAACAAACACCTGTGCCATAACGACATTTCCCCAAATGACGCTTACTACATCGGAAACACTGAGGAAAAAGTGGCCTCGACTGAGAAAATCCTCTTCTCCTTTGAGAACCTCGACCCCTGGAGCTTGGACCGGCTCCTAAATACCTTGTGGTGTCAAATCTCCCACCTGTGGGCTACGGGGGTATGTACTGGGTAGGCTGGGACGAATATCTCACTCGCTGCTGAGGCTGCTCGTCCAAAAACTCACCGGGATAACCAACCGGTTTAGCCCTCTTCTGTGATCTCGCGTTGGCCTCTACCTCTGTACACACATGCATCTTGGCGAATAACCTCCTGCGATGAAAGCTGTAGCACCGCTATCTTGGTCAATAACATAATCGCTTCCCTCGCGACCTATAGTCTTCTCTAATTGAGAAAGCTGGAGGCTCGTCTTTGGGGCCTCAAAACCTGGCGCAGAAGAACTCGCCGACTGCGGAACAACATCCGGTATACCCTGGACATAAGCCCTATCAAATCCCTGAGTCTGACTGGTAGCTCCTGCTACTCCTTTGCCCTTTTCACGTTCTCCTCTTGGCATAGATGTAACACAAAAATACGTCAGAGAGGAATTATCTTACTAACACAGCTCTATGGCACGATCTTAGAGTGAGAAGAATAGAAACCAACTCCTAAATGTCCTGTAGCCTCCTGTTTATGGGCGTGGCGCGCAACACACCGATAATCAAGACTCTACTAGACACGGTCTGTAGACATTTCGAGGACTGACTGCTCTGATACCACTCTGTCACGCCCCGAACCCCCGGCGTGGCGGTGCCCTACACAGGCACCTTCTACCTTAACAACACAAGTAAACTGCGGAATTTAAATAACACCTCCTTATTTTATTTTATTTTTTAAAACCAACATACGTACAAGGGCAAAGCCGACAAGGCTGCCATATAATATACATAATAAAAGACACTACACTGCACATGAGTCAATCCCACATATGAATACAAACCTCTAAGAGTTTCTTGAAATATGACGGACAAGGCCGCCGTACCCATAACCGTACAAAAGCACATCTTGAAGGAACTATACCAAAAGATAAACTCTGAGCAGAGGAGCTATCCAAAACTACGGCGGGGTCCTACACTGCAGATCACCAAGCTGCATTACCTAAACTGCGACATGACGCTTGGCCGAAGGAGTCGATGCGAAGAATGTACCAAGTATGTGAAGCGATGAAATCTTGTAATGAAATCATAACGATCTAAACAAAGCAGGAGACATGTATGTTAGCCAACCTACAACACATGATACATAGCGGTCATATCAAGTCGGGGACGCGTGCCTCAAAGTCATTACTAAAATATAACCATGGGTCTCGCCCGTAATATCAATCATGCGTGGAATCGCCCTCATCGCCGTGATCCATGATATAATATAACACCAATAGGCATACATGAACACCAAGTCCCACTGTGTCCTAAAAGCATGCGGGCGAGTAGGAAAATGAACCACGGATCCGGCTGCGTCGCCAAAGCTGCCGGGGCAATGCAAGCCAACTACGAGATCCGGCTGCGTCGTCAAGCGGGGCAAGTGCAGCTAACTACGGATCCGGCTGTCGTCACGAGATATGGCCAGGGGCAAGTGCGAAGCTATCTCGGAGTCTCAGTACCAAAGCGTGCAATAGCAGCGGGGAGCAAATCGAAATCTATCTACGGATCCAGTGGCGTCATCAATCGAAGCGAGGCAATCGAAAGCTAACTACCAGATCCAGCATGCGTCACGAAATCTCATGGAGGGCCAATCCATGGAACAACAATATCCCACGTGGTCGCATACCCCGGAATCCCACATCGTATAAGCATGACCATAGGGTAATACAAACAAATCCGGGAATCTAACCCGTCTCCTGGTCACATGCCCCGGAATCCCACATCGTATAAGCATGTCCAAGGAGTAATACAAATAATGGAAGCATACCCGTGGAATCCCACATCATTGTCGGTACGTCCAAGTAATCTTACAACAAGACAGCCGACCCTCCAACCTAGAGTCGCGGCAACTTAATAAAACATAATACTTGCACTCAAAGGCTATCACCAGCACACATAGGCAAGTTCATAAAATCTATAAACTTTCATTTTATAAACTCAAGGCACTTATAGAATAATTCTCAATTAAACAAGCCAAAGTACTTATCAAGGCACACATAGAATAATTCTCAATTTCTACACTTTTAGAAAACCCATTTCAAAGCTTAAAATCAAGTAACTTCAAATTTTCACAATCTAGGCAACTTATGCCCATTTATCAAAATAGACAACTTTCTTAACCTTTCATAAAGCCGTTATAACCAACTTCCCATAAAGCCGTTATAACCCTTTATGGGTTTAGACATATTCATTCCTTTTATAACCAAGAGACTTATGCTTTTAAAACCAAGTATAACATACTTACAAATCAAGTTCTTAACTTTCAAAATACTTTAAGTCTCTTAATATTTAGAAAACAAGTTTCTTCTACTTTTAAACCTCAAGTAACTCACACCTTTAAAACAAGTTACTTCTCTTAAATCATGTCATTTCTCCTCTTTTAAACCAATTAAGTAAATCACTCCTTTTGACTCCCCTAAAGTCATTATAACAACCTTAGGTTTTGGAACTAAGACACTAGCCAAAAGATTTGGAAACCACTTCCTTTTCAAGACTCTATGTACTTTAAGTAAAATACTTTCACTTTTAAGAATCCAAACTTCACTAAGGAAATGGATTATACAACTTACAATTTAAACATCAAAGTACAATCAAGGAAGTACATAGAACAAATTCTATTTTAGGCAACCCAAGTACAACCAAGGAATGGATCATTTAAGGAGTAGGACATACTTTCTTTATCTTAAGGAATCATGCTAGAAGAGGAGATAGTTCACATACCTTTTCGGCTAAATCCACAAGCTAAGCCGAATACGCCGCACATAGAAGTGTCAACCTATAATGGTCACAACATGACTATCAACTTCTAGTCTCTAACGTAGAATAATACTAAGTAAACGGTCTCTTATTCTACGGAAAAATCGGGCAGCACTTCCTTTGTTTCTACTTACTTTGCCACATTTTTCAAGGCCGAATACAATAACCAAACATGCCACATTTAAGGCTCAACATACCAACCAATCAAAGGGGATTACACTCCTTACAATACATGTAAAATTCCGCCCCACAATTCATACGAAGTAGTTCCATATTTAAAGCCATTCTCGACCAACTTATAACCAATCCTAAGTCCTTTCCAATTCTTTTTCAATCCAAGTTCTTAGGTCAAACATGTTATATCGTCATAGAAAACTTCAACAACTACAATTTCCTTCTTTATACAACATGCGACGACTTAAACTAATAATCAACTTGAATTGTAATCTTAAGGCTAAACATGCTAGTTTTCGGATTAGGGTTCCAATAGCCAATATACTTATCAAACTTCATACTAAACATCTCATGCTTGCTAATATCCATAACTACAACAATAAGTAAATCTTAATTACTAAAACGACAAGATTTATACCTTTATAAGCCCTTAAAATTTCCAAGATTCAAAGTCGCGCCTTAGCAATTATTAGCTCCTTTCCTTTACGCTCCAATCCGCTATTTGAAGCCTTTAGAAGTTCACAACCAACTTCTATTCCATTTCCAATCCAAAACTAGGAAAACTACTTAGGTTTTCGCCTTGCGACTAACGTGAAAATGTCGTTTTCCACAATATTTCTATTGAGATAACCTTACAATATACTTAGGGACCTTGGGTTAAAGTCTTGTGAATAATGGATCAAAACTACAAATTTTTGTGTGGACAAAATGTCAAACCCGAGAGCAACATGAACTCAAGCTCTAGTTTCTCAAATATTTTCTAAGTGTGGAAGACCTTGTCTTGCTACTAGTGTGTATATAAAACACAATGGAGGATCAAGATTGCAACACTTGAGTGGCTAGGATGAAAGACACTTGGATAATAGCCAAGTGGACAAGTTGACAAGTCAACAATCTCAAGCTTGAAGACTTATCATCCACAATGGTCAAATGACCATTCTAACCTTGCAATTTTCGTCCAAGGGCATGTGGGGGAGTTTCCACGTGTCACCCTCGCATTCGTCCATAAAATTCCGTAACCCTCGTGGGCCCCGCAAAACGTAAAATTCCTCGGGTGGGCCCCACGTGACCAAATTTGTAAAAATAAATTTCCATAATGTTAATAAGTTCCATACTCTTCAAATAATGCATTTTGAGAATCCAATTCTCAACAACGAACATTTTTCCTTTCCGACGTTCGGAAGATTTTCTGTCGGAAAAACAATTCTTCCTTTCGTGCAAATTTCCAAGTCTTGATTCCTTACATACATTCTCTTATACATGTCCTGGACTTACGGGGTGTAACAAAATGGAAGTTGTTCTATCCATTCTCTTAATAGTACTTTGAATTTCTAAAAAGGAAGTGGTTCTATCTATTTCATTAATAGTACTTTGGGTTTTATAAAATGGAAGTTGTTATAATCCATTCTCTTGATAGTATTTTGGGATTTCTAAAAGAAAAGTTCATTTTAATGATTCTAAAAGAATAAGTGACTTGATTTTGAAAGATGTGATAATGCCTTGGTTTGTCTAAAAGGAAAGATGTGATAGTACCTTGGGTTTCCTAAATGAAAGTTATTAAATGATATTATTGAGAGTCAAAAGATGTTTATTTCATATGATTGCATTGATACCTGGAGTCCCTCAATAAAGGGTCGAGTAATGTCATATAAAAGAATGGTTGCCTTAATACATTTAGCCCCAGAATGGGCCGATTTTATGTCACACTTACGATACATCGAGCCCCAGAATGGGCCGGTTTTATGTCACACTTGAGATACATCGAGCCGCCGATGCAGTGGTCCTCCACGATCTTGGGGCGTCCGGTATTCGAGGCGGGTCGAGCTCCGAGTTTCGAGGAGCGGGGGTGTTAGCCAGATGAAACCACCCCTACCTCGGTGTGGCCATTGTGGTAGACTCCATATGGGGGAGTGTCATGGTGTTCAGAAAGCTTGTTTTACCTGCGGTCGGCAGGGCCATTTTGCGAGGAATTGTCCGACCAGAGGTAGCGCAGATGTTATGACTCAGCCTTCGGGATCGGTGGCTGGTTCATCACCTTCTATAGCTATGCGCCCTACAGGGCAGGATTATGATTAGAGCGACAAAGGAAAAATGAAGCAATAGTTACAGGTATATCCTTAACCGTTTTGAGACTAGTATGCGTTGATAAGATGGTTATACATTAAGTGTTATGTACGGGTAGTATTGTGTAAATTGTGATTAAGACAACCTGGTTAGAAGGAAAGGTAAGTTTGGGGACATGGAAATTGTGAGCCTTAGAATGTTGATAATCGTTGAGACCTTAGATACAAGGTCGTCTTGAGTGAACGATTTTACGGTTGATCTTGGTCGAAGTACATAGTATACGTGGAGTATATTAGAGTGATAATTCCATGGGTAGTGTGAAATGAAAGTGGGTAGTCAAGCTAAGAAGACCACTAGGCTTTCATGACTTGAATAGTGAGATTTGTTCCGGACGAGGAATGAGGATTTAGTGCGATAATGGGTCGGGTTGAGGACCAATCGCGGGTCAACCCGCAACCCGAAATAGAGTGGGATCAGTTTGAGGTGGTCCCGCTAGGTGATAGGGTCACGAGGGTACAAGGCCCAAGTCAGGTTAATCGTTGTACTGGTTCGTGGATGCGTTCCACCAGGACCAGGTCGTGAAAGCCGAGAATGGCCTTAAAGGAAATTGAAGCTTGTATAATGACCAAGTTTAGAGGTAGTAACTCCAGGGTTTTGAGAAATGAAGCAATGACTGAAATGTGGTGCGTGTACTAGAAAGAGTTCGATTGTACGAGGAGAGTACGACGAGTAAGAAAAGAAGTGAATATGTGTTAAAAGAATGGAAGTGATTATAGTATGGGAAGTGAAGGTAAGAAGGGAGTATTCTTTTTTTAGACCATGAATGAGAGTTAGTAGTGATGTTATACACTTTAGAGGTGATTCCTCATTGGCTTGGAATTATGTATATGCGCGTGTGTTATATTATGGCCATATGTGGCATAATTGGTTTTGTGAGTATAATAGTGAAGACTATACCGGTGCATGTGTTGTTGGAGACTTAGAAGGAACATTCGGGACGAATGTTTCTAAGGGGGAGAGAATGTTACACCCCGTAGTTCCAACACAAGAATAAGAGACCGTACGTAAGACGATAAGGGATAAAATCATGGAACGATAGAAGATGCACTTTTTTCTTAAAAAGAAATCTCAGAGCCCGTGAAGGAAAAGTGTTTAATAAGGAGAATTGAGTTCTCAGATTCGGGATTTGAACTTTTTGGAATATAATAGAATTATGGATTTTATTTCCAGAATTGGTCACATGGGGCCCACGGGAAAAATTTACGGTTTTGTGGGGCCCACAAGGTTTTCGATATTTGACCAATTATTGAGATTGTGGGGAGATGAAATGACTTGGACCAATAGGAGGGCGACACGTGTCACCCCATGTGGCCATGTTGGTCAAATTTGATGGACAAGTGGACAAGCCAAGTGGCCAAGATATTTGTGTGGACAAGTGGCTTGTGGGACCCACACACACTTGTCCCCAATATCAACCACACATTTGTTTCAATCCTAGCCCTTGGTTGTCTTATATATGCACACCTTGGGTTGAAGACTTCATCCACACTTAGAATTATTTCAAGAACAATACTCCCTCACTTGAGCATGCTCTCGGCCAAGCACCCCTTTAGGCTTAGAATTTCTTCAATTGTTGTTGATAAATCCCAACACTTAAACCAAGTGTCCCTTGTAGTGTTCTAAAGATATCCCAATACAAAAATCCCGAAAATACTACGTTAATCCGATAGTCGCAAAGTGAAACCCTAAGGTGATCTTCATATTTTTGGATGAAGTGTTAAGATAAGTTGGTTAGGAACTTCTAAGGGTTCCTTGGAGTGGATTGGAACATAAGGAATTGGAGCTAAGATTCCTAAGGATCGACTTATAATCTTGGAAAGTTTGGGCTTATTGAGGTAATAATCTTTGTCCTTTTAGTGAAGTTGGAAATTACATATGTTGTTGTGTATATGAGTATATGATATATGAAAGGAAGGTTGAAAAGATTTGGACCTTAATAAAGTTGTTAAAATTGAGAAATTTGCATGCTAGCCATAAAAATTGTTAAAATGTTACCTATTACTTGTTGACATGAAGGAATCTTGTTAATAACAAGTTAATATAACTTATATAAAGATTGGAATATAAGTTGGAATATTGAAGAAGTAATGAAACAAGTATTGGCATGCTAGCCGAAAAACGGGACAGTTTTGATTGTAGTAGTTGGCCAAAAACACCAACTAAAGGACTTGGACTTTGGACTGTTTTTACATTGGACTGTTTTTACATTTGACTATTTTTATTGTCACGCCCCGTACCCCGGGCCCGCGACTGGTGCCCTACCTGGGCACCCTTCTATTCATACAACCCAATAAACCGCGGAAGGTAAATAACACTCATTTTTTTTAAAACAAAGGCAAAGCCGATAAGGCTGCCATAATATAAATCACCCAAAAGGGTCTACACTGTTCAATAATGTAAATACAACTCTAGCCAGTCCAGCCCACATATGAATACAGACCTCTAAGAGTTTGGACAAATACTATGACGGGACAAGGCCCCGTCGTACCCCTGAATATACCTAGCCATAATGACAAGCTCCGGAACATTGGAGCCATCTCAAAATGCTGAACCAGGATCCTAAGCTCGCGGATCTACAACTGTGTACCTAGACCCGCGGACATGAACGCAGCCCCCCGAAGGGGGTCAGTACAACAAGTTCTAAGTATGGAACACAAATAAAGTACAGCAATTAAGATCATAACTATATAAGGAATGACAGGGGCAAGTATGAAAATCAAATACCAGATCCTACCGTGTCATATAAAAATCAGAGCCAACTGTACCTTGTATCACTGTACTACTGTAACACAACACCACTTTCAAATATGAAAGCCATGTCACAAATCCGGGACACCTGCCCTCCGCATATAATATCACAGAATCATGCTCGTGGAATACAACATCACCGTCAGCATGTAACAAGTATAATGTACCCTACCAGTACACTGTGCCTTTTTAACAAAGAGAGTGAACAAGAATAAATTTTGCCGGTTTAAAACAGGAAGCTTATGATTAACCTAGGGCCATCCGCCCGTAGTATCATTATGCAATCCTAATCCTGGGACTATTTCACCCGCATAAGCCGTATGGACCCGCATGAGGTAATCTCCTCACATAGGCTGTATCCGCCCACATAGGCCGCATGGACCCGCATGAGGTAATCTCCTCGCATAGGACTGGTCCGCCCCGCATGGGACTATTTCACCCGCATGAGCCCTACAGACTCACATGAGGTATTCCTCGCATCGTGGGGAGCAAATCCACGGAATATGCAAATGCCCAAGTCTGGGGAATGACCCCATAATGAATAATATATCACATGCACAACCGGCTAACATAATCACGTAACATAAGTACAATCGGCTATCATAATCTCATAACATAAGTACAACCGGCTATCATAATCTCATAACATAAGCACAACCGGCTATCATAATCTCATAACATAACCCAGCCTATGTGTAGGCTCGGTGTGTCTCATAACATAACATTTTAAACCGCCTTTTCACTTCTTCTTAAGTCGTTATAACAACTTCCCATAAAGCTATTATAACAACCTTTCATTTTAGAGAACTTAAGACACTTTTATTTCTTATCACATTGGGGAAACTAAACCCAAAAGTACTACGTACATACATACTTAAAAAGAATCATGCAACTCCTTTTCCTTAAATAAACAAACGTATACTTTTAAAACTCAAGTTACATACTCTTTTGAAATCATTCTTCTTAACTCTTGAAATAAATCAAGAAACCATACTTTTTAAATCAAGTCATTCCTTCCTTTAAAAATAAAGTCTCATAACCTTTTAGGAAATCAAGGTTCATAGTCTTAAAACTTCATAACATAAATTCTTTAAAAATCAATTCACTTACTTCAATTAAGTCAAGTCATTTCTTCCTTTAAGAATCAAGTCTCATAACTTGAAAAATAAAGTCTCATAACCTTTTAGGAAATCAAGGTTCATAGTCTTAAAACTTCATAACATAAATTCTTTAAAATCACTTCACTTACTTCAATTAAATCAAGTCATTCTTCCTTTAAGAATCAAGTCTCATAACTTGAAAAATAAAGTCTCATAACCTTTTAGTAATTCGAGTTACTATACTTTCATAATCAAGACTTATATATTTTCAAAATCAATTTACTACGTACTTTCGAAATTCAAGTCTCCCGTACTTTCCAAATTAATACTTTTATGAGTCGTGAATAGGTTATACTCGTTTATAACGATCTTTTCCATTGAGCCATGATCTAGAAAATGTAATACAATTTTGTCTCATCTTAGTTTCTATGCAGATGGAAGATTCTACTCATTTCAATGTAATTTATTACCGATACATTTTCATTAACGCTGCAATGGCTTGTTCGGTCCTTTTTTTTTCATTAGTGAAGTAAGTTAGCAAGGTCAACTAGACTCCAATACTTCCTAACGACTCTTACCAACATCCCCCATAAGACTTGGTAAGAACTTAGGAATATTCTAGACATGTCTTTAGCATAAAATCAATAACATGAATACTTCTTATGACAAGGAAAATATACTCAAGAACAAGTCTTGTATACCCCTAACAACAAGGCAAGTATACTTCAAATATACTCATGTCTATAAAAGAAGAAATTCACATACCTCTTCGGCTAATCCACACGCTAAGTAGACAATGCCGATGATTGGAAATTGTTGTCCGGATCGCTGAGAGTCTTGTGGAACACTTAGGGTGGTTGAGCGGCTGAATCGCCGCCATTGGTGGCAAATTCCCAACGCCGCTATTGTCGCGGAATTGTTCGCCGGAAAAATTCCATTTTTGATCCGTTGGAAGTGAATTCATCGAATTGTTGTTGCGTGGATGAATTAATGGAGGAAAATCAATTTTGGAGGTCTTCTTGTGGTCCTGCGGCGGCACCGCCGCCGCCTGCGAGCTCAAGGCGGCATCAATGGCGGATTCCAAATTACTGAGAATTGAGGCTCGGGATTAGTTGCAAAACGTAGATAAGATCAATACAAACACAACAGTATATGCCTTAGCCCTCAACTGTACCAGAATCGATCGGAATTTTCCAACTTCCGATCAAAAAATATTATTTGGTCGACCCGACGATCTGGGTTGAATTGGAGGTCGTGGGTGGTGCCAAAATGTCGACCTTTCCACCCTGAATCTTTCTACACTAGCCACGACCGTCGACTCTACCTGTGGTGGCCGGAAAATGCTCGTCGACGACCTAGGGTTTCAGCGAAGATCGATCTGGTCGACGGCGAGTTTGAGCAAAAATCGAGGGTCCTGGTTTACATGGAAATGACGGTAAGGAGATGGTGGTTCTGATGGTATACTCCACTCCGGTCGATTGTACCTCAGTTGGCCCGAAAATCAGAAAAACCGAACGGGGAAGATGGATGAACAGTGACCGAAACTTCGATCTGAAATTGCCGGCGATTCCGGGAGAATCGACGGTGGCTGTTGGTATGGATTTGACGGGCTCGACGGGACGAAGCTTTTGGTATATGTCTCGCCCCCGGCGGATTCCTGGTTTGGCCGAAAATGACGTTTTTCCAAACACTGTTCATCGAACGACACTGTTCATGGACGGGTTTTTCATTGTTCATACACGTTTTGGTATTTTTTTGTTCTCCGTTTTGCCTTCCCACACTCCCCAGTACATATAAAATTTCTCGGGTGGTCCCACATGAACAAATTTCAAAATTAAATACAACTAATAAACCCTTTTCCTTTACAAGGTTCGGAGAAATTTTCTTAATTTTTCATTCTTTCTAAAATTAAATTCCCAATTTCTTACGTACGTTCTTATCTCAACTGCTGGAAATACGGGGTGTAACATCCTTCCCCCCTTAGAAACATTCATCCCGAATGTTCATACTAGGTCCAATCTAAACAGATATAGGTATAGTCTCCTTGGAAGTACACCATATGAAACCAATCATGCCACATATGACCCTAATGTATCACACATGCATATACATAAATCATAAGTCAACCGAGAGTTAAATCTAAAGTGTATAATATCACTATTAACTCCCATTCACGGTCTAAAAGGATACTATCTTTGTACCTCTATTTCACATACTATAACACTTTACTCTTATAATACTTGTCCGCCCTCTTTCTTACCCGTCGTACTCTTCTCGTACCTCCGAACCCTTTCCAGTATACGTACATAATCTCACATTATGCTTCTGTCTTTCCATCCTTGGAATTTCTACTTCCAACTGTTTAAGGTTATAACACTAGATTCAATTCCCTTTAAGGCCATTCTTGGCCCTCACGACCCGGTTCTGGTGGAACGCGTCCACGAACTTGTACAATGATTAACTAAACTTGGGCCTTGCACCCTCATGACCCTATCACATAGCGGGACCACCTCAAACTGACCCCACTCGAATCCGGGTTGCGGGTTGACCCTCAATTGGTCCCCCAACCCGACCCATTATCGCACTAATTCTCATTCTTGGTCCAAAATAAGTCTTACTACCCGAGAAGGCCTTGTACATCAAAGGTTTCTGCGGTTATCAATACTCTAAAGTTCACAATTTTTCTATATCACCAGCCTACATTATCAGTCCCTACACATGGGAAATGTAGCTTCTCAATATCTCAAAATCATGTTGTCTTACTCACGACAACTCTATTTACTCCATACCAATATTTCCCTTTAATTCTATGGAAAATCGGGCAGCACTTTCTTTGTTTCTACGCACTTTTCCACCTTTTCCAAGGCCCGTATTCAACAACCTATACGCCACATTTAAGGCACAACTAACAGCCAACCAAAGGGGATTACACGCCTTAACAAGACGTGTAAAATTCTGCCCCACAATATATATACAAGACAGTCCGCACAATAGTGCACAATTTATCCAATATTTAGGCTTTACCAATTCATGGTAACTCATAATCACCCTATGCAAAACACATATGACCCTCATACATATAACCGTATAGATGTACATCATTGTACAAACTATACAACAATTTATACTAACCTGGATACGCAATCCATATAATCTTTCCTGGGTCACTGTCGTCATTCTCACAGCTGCAATCACAATAATACGTTAGGGAGAGACTACCCTAACAACACAGCTCTATCGCACGATCTCAGAGTGAGAAGAAGGGAAATAAATCCTAAATGTACTATAGCCTTCTGCTTATTGATGTGGTGCACAACACACCGATAAACAAGACTCTACTATACACGGGTCTGTAGAAATTCTGAGGACTAACCTGGCTCTGATACCACTCTGTCACGCCCCGTACCCCGGGCCCACGACTGGTGCCCTACCTGGGCACCCTTTTATTCATACAACCCAATAAACCGCGGAAGGTAAATAACACTCATTTTTTTAAAACAAAGGCAAAGCCGATAAGGCTGCCATAATATAAATCATCCAAAAGGGTCTACACTGTTCAATAATGTAAATACAACTCTAGTCAGTCCAACCCACATATGAATACAAACCTCTAAGAGTTTGGACAAATACTATGACGGGACAAGGCCCCGCCGTACCCCTGAATATCCTAGTTATAATGACAAGCTCCGGAACATTGAAGCCATCTCAAAATGCTGAACCAGGATCCTAAGCTCGCGGATCCACAACTGTGTACCTAGACCTGCAGACATGAACGCAGCCCCCGAAGGGGGTCAGTACAACAAGTACTAAGTATGGAACATAAATAAAGTACAACAATTAAGATCATAACTATACAAGGAATGGCAGGGGAAAGTATGAAAATCAAATACCAGATCCTACCGTGTCATATAAAAATCAGAGCCAACTGTACCTTGTATCACTGTACTACTATAACACCGCACCAATTTCAAATATGAAAGCCATGTCACAAATCCGGGACACCTGCCCTCAGCATATAATATCACATAAGCATGCTCATGGAATACAACATCACCGTCAGCATGTAACAAGTATAATGTACCCTACTAGTACACTGTGCCTTTTTAACAAAGAGAGTGAACAAGAATAAATTTTGCCGGTTTAAAACAGGAAGCTTATGATTAATCTAGGGCCATCTGCCCGTAGTATCATTATGCAATCCTACTCCTGGGACTATTTCACACGCATAATCCGTATGGACCCGCATGAGGTAATCTCCTCGCATAGGCTGTATCCGCCCGCATAGGCCGCATGGACCCGCATGAGGTAATCTCCTCGCATAGGACTGGTCCGCCCCGCATGAGACTATTTCACCCGCATGAGCCCTATGGACTCGCATGAGGTATTCCACGCATCGTGGGGAGCAAATTCACGGAATATGCAAATGCCACAAGTCTGGGGAATGACCCCATAATGAATAATATATCACATGCACAACCGGCTACCATAATCACGTAACATAAGTACAATCGGCTATCATAATCTCATAACATAAGTACAACCGGCTATCATAATCTCATAACATAAGCACAACCGACTATCATAATCTCAAAACATAACCCGGCCTATGTGTAGGCTCGGTGTGTCTCATAACATAACATTTTAAACCGCCTTTTCACTTCTTCTTAAGTCGTTATAACAACTTCCCATAAAGCTATTATAACAACCTTTCATTTTAGAGAACTTAAGACACTTTTATTTCTTATCACATTGGGGAAACTAAACCCAAAAGTACTACATACATACATACTTAAAAAGAATCATGCAACTCTTTTTCCTTAAATCAACAAACGTATACTTTTAAAACTCAAGTTACATACTCTTTTGAAATCATTCTTCTTAACTCTTGAAATAAATAAAGAATCCATACTTTTTAAATCAAGTCTCATGACTTGAAAAATAAAGTCTCATAACCTTTTAGGAAATCAAGGTTCATAGTCTTAAAACTTCATAACATAAATTCTTTAAAAATCAATTCACTTACTTCAATTAAGTCAAGTCATTTCTTCCTTTAAGAATCAAGTCTCATAACTTGAAAAATAAAGTCTCATAACCTTTTAGGAAATCAAAGTTCATAGTCTTAAAACTTCATAACATAAATTCTTTAAAATCACTTCACTTACTTCAATTAAATCAAGTCATTCTTCCTTTAAGAATCAAGTCTCATAACTTGAAAAATAAAGTCTCATAACCTTTTAGTAATTCGAGTTACTACACTTTCATAATCAAGACTTATATATTTTCAAAATCAATTTACTACGTATTTTCGAAATTCAAGTCTCCCGTACTTTCCAAATTAATACTTTTATGAGTCGTGAATAGGTTATACTCGTTTATAACGATCTTTTCCATTGAGCCATGATCTAGAAAATGTAATACAATTTTGTCTCATCTTAGTTTCTATGCAGATGGAAGATTCTACTCATTTCAATGTAATTGATTACCGATACATTTTCATTAACGCTGCAATGGCTTGTTCGGTCCTTGTTTTTTCATTAGTGAAGTAAGTTCGCAAGGTCAACTAGACTCCAATACTTCCTAACGACTCTTACCAACATCCCCCATAAGACTTGGTAAGAACCTAGGAATATTCTAGACATGTCTTTAGCATAAAATCAATAACAGGAATACTTCTTATGACAAGGAAAATATACTCAAGAACAAGTCTTGTATACCCCTAACAACAAGGCAAGTATACTTCAAATATACTCATGTCTATAAAAGAAGAAGTTCACATACCTTTTCGGTTAATCCACACGCTAAGTAGACAATGCCGGTGATTGGAAATTGTTGTCCGGACTGCCTGAGAGTACTGTGGAACACTTCCGGGTGGTTGAGCAGCCTGAACTACCGTCATTGGTGGCAGAATTCCCACTGCGCCGCTACCCGTCGTCGGAATTGTTCGCCGGAAAAATTCCATTTTTGATCCGTTGGAAGTGAATCCATTGAATTGTTGTTGCGTGGATGAATTAATGGAGGAAAATCAATTTTGGAGGTCTGCTTGTGGTCCTGCGGCAGACCGCCATGCGGCTGAAGCTCAAGGCGTCAATGGCGGATTCCGAAATACTGAGAATTGAGGCTCGGGATTGGTTGCAAAACGTAGCTAAGATAAATACAAACACAATGGTATACACCTTAGCCCTCAACTGTACCGGAATCGATCGGAATTTTCCAACTTCCGATCGAAAATATGATTTGGTCGACCCGACGATCTGGGTTGAATTGGAGGTCGTGGGTGGTGCCAAAATGTCGACCTTTCCACCCTGAATCTTTCTACACTAGCCACGACCGTCGACTCTACCTGTGGTGTGCGGAAAATGCTCGTCGGCGACCTAGGGTTTCAGCGAAGATCGCTCTGGTCGATGACGAGTTTGAGCAAGAATCGAGGGTCCTGGTTTACATGGAAATGACGGTAAGGAGATGGTGGTTCTGATGGTATACTCCACTCCGGTCGATTGTACCTCAGTTGGCCCGAAAATCTGAAAAACCAAACGGGGAAGATGGATGAACAGTGATCGAAACTTCGAACTGAACTTGCCGGAGATTCCGGGAGAATCGACGGTGGCAGTTGGTATGGATTTGACGGGCTCGACGGGACAAAGCTTTTGGTATATGTCTCGCCCCCGGCGGATTCCTGGTTTGTCCGAAAATGGCGTTTTTCCGAACACTGTTCATCGAATGACATTGTTCATGAACGGGTTTTTCACTGTTCATACACCTTTTGGTATTTTTTTTGTTCTCCGTTTTGACTTTCCACACTCCCCAATACATATAAAATTTCTCGGGTGGTCCCACATGACCAAATTTCAAAATTAAATACAACTAATAAACCATTTTCCTTTACAAGGTTCGGAGAAATTTTCTTAATTTTTCATTCTTTCTAAAATTAAATTCCCAATTTCTTTCGTACGTTCTTATCTCAACTGCTGGAAATACGGGGTGTAAAATTTACATTGGACTATGGACTAGTATTATGGACAACTTTGGTAGATTAAGGGGCTGAATTTTACACGTCCAGTTAGGCGTGTAATCCTCTTTGACTTGCTATATTATTGCGCCTTAAATATGGCAATTGGTTATTGATTTTGGGCCTTGAAAAAGGTGGAAAAGTACGTAGAAACAGGGGAAGTGCTGCCCAATTTTCCGTAAAATAAGAGACCTTATGCTTAGAAATACTCTACGAAGAAAACTAGAAGTTGATAAACGTGTTATGGTTATTATAGGTGGTTATTCTACGCGCGATATATTCGACTTGGCTAGTGGTTTTAGCCGAGGAGGTATGTGGCTCTTTCTATCCTTTTGAGCATGATTGTTGTGAAATATATAGTACGGTAGACGTACGTGTATTAAATGAATTTGGTTTCATTTTTGATGTACTTGACTTGACTTCTAAATCTTAAAGAGCATTGAATTATTCTAAAAAGTAGTGAATCATTATTTGGAAATAAATTGATACTTGGTTTTAAAAGAATAAGTCCTCTTGGTTTTCCAAAATAAATGTAGTTGTTTTGAATTGATTAAAACATAAGTGTTATAATAGCTTTATGGGAAGTTAGTTATAACGACTTGAGGAGGATAAAAGGACGGTTTACTTACTTGATTTTAAAGGCATTGTGATGATTTTCTGAAGGCGTAGTACTTTGGGGTTAAAACCCAAATTGTTGGCATAAAATGAAAGTACCTTGAGTTTATAAAATGGTGAATCAGTTTACATGTTAATGAAAGTCTAGAAATATGGTAACTTGCTTATGCTTGCTTGTGATAGCCTTGTTGTGCAAGTGTTGTATTCTTATGCTACCGCGTCTCTCGATGGAGGGCCGGTCATCTTGCTATTTACTTGGACATACCGACACTGATGGATGGTCCACGGGTATGCGTCCACTATGATTGTTCCATGGCCATGCTTACACCGATGAGAGATTCCGGGGGCATGCGGCCATGGTGCGGGTTCAATTCCCGGGTGATGTTATTAGTCCATGGACTAGCTATCCATGAAGCTTGCCGCAGTGATGAGTGGTCACGGGCTTGATTTGTACATGTAGTTCTGAGCACACTTTAGATACTTGTCTGGTCATTTCTCGTGTATCGTGAGCTCGGTAGATGGCTTAAGATACTTGTCGATCATATCTCGTGATCTGATGAAGCTCGCGATGCGTTGGCTTAAGATACTTGCCTGTCGATTCGTGATGCAGGCTGGATCTGGTAGTTGGCTTTCGTACTTGGCCCGTGAAGTTTTATGACGCAGACTGGATCTGGTAGTTGGCTCTCCTACTTGGCCCGATCAGTTTTATGACGCAGGCGGGATCTAGTGTTCATGTACACATATGAGTGTTATTTTACATCATGGACTGCCGGCAGTGAGGAAGGAATTCCACGGGCATAATTGATATTGTGGGCATGAGACCCATGGTTATATGTGAGTAATGATTTTAAGGGCATGCGTCCCTAACATGACATGACTGCTTATATATTATGAAATGGTCTTTTAAAATGATGAAATGTGATTTCATTACAGTACTTTTAGTTTCACATACTTGGTACCTGTTGTACTGACCTCCTTCGGGGGGTTGCGTTCATGCCGCAGGTAGAGGTACACCGGTTGTTGATCCTCGCTCATAGGATCACGGTTCTACGTATTGGGAAGTTTCGTTTTTCCAGAGGCTTATCTTTTGGTATGGTTCCCTGTCAGTGTTGGTACAGGTACATTCAGGGGTATGGTGGGGCCCTGTCCCGTCATAGTTGTTATGTCAAAAACTCTTAGAGGTCTGTAGTCCTGTTGTGAGTTGGGTTGTGTAAAGGATAACTGTTCGGGTTTTAATATATATATATATATATGCAGAAATGTGACCTTATTAGTTAGCCTATTTCTTGTATTACATTGTTACATGTCTATGAGTTTTATTCCGCTGGTTTTCTCTGATGTATTATCACTAGGGTGCCCGGGGTAAGGCACCAGTTACGGGCCCGAGGTCGGGTCGTGACACTCTTGCTCTCATACTTCACCTAAAAATGGTAAAGCTGAAATAATCATGCACACCATCAATAATAAGATCCGTACTATGATCATTCATGCTTCCATCACCCCTTCATTTTGTGTTTACGCACTACACATATTAACTTTCCTCCTTAATATATTACCAACACGAACTCTTCAAAATAAAACTCCAACTGAAATTCTCTTCCGCGGATCCCCTCTTATGATCACCTTCAGATTTTTGGTTGTCTATGCTACCCGAATCTCGCCTCCATGGCCCCTCACAAATTAGCAGCTAGGACTACTCCTTGAATCTTCTTAGGTTTTCTGTCAAACCATAGGGATACTTATACTATGATATGTCCAAAAATAAAATACTAGTCTTTCGCCATGTCACATTCGAGGAGACCGTTTTCCCATTTGCAAACGTCTAAAAATTTCAAGTTACAGATTACAACTTTCTTAATGATCCAGATACTTCACCTCTCATTAGAAACGCAATACATAGTCCTAGTATTTCGGCTAAAAAATCACCGCCCCTGCCAGCTGTCCCGCCACCTCCCCATAAACTATCGACCAGCCCCTATTGTTCCAAAATTTCATGATGTCACTGCCCCCACTGCCCTAATTCTGTGATCTCACTGCCTCACGACCCAAATCCCCTGACGTCAACCCTGCATCCCCAATCGACTACCCCGCCTCCCCTTTAACAAACACACTTCCCAGTATGTCTTCTAGCTTCAAACACCTGACTTTGTGCATCCTTCGGCTCCTCAGTATGTCTGCTAGCTTCGAAAGTTAATTTATGGTTTGAAACAAGCCTAAAGCTTGGGATGACCGCTTTGCCACTTACATCTTGCAGATTGGGTTCATGTGCAGCAAAAGTGATAACTCACTTTCATGATGAGGAATATGATGTGCTCACTATATAGCACATCATATTCCTCATCATGTGCAGCAAAAGTGCTTTGCTCCAATCACAACCCCATTGTTCCCAAATTTCATGATGTCACTGCCCCCACTACCCGAATTATGTGATGTCACTGCCTCACTGCCCAAATCCCCTGACGACAACCATGCATCCCCAATAGACCACCCCCATCCCCTAACAAACACACTGCCCAACCAACCCGACTGCACCCAGTTCTCGCTACCCAAATAACCCCACTGCCCCAGTCCCAATCTTGACCCACTATATGGAAACCCGTGCCCAACACCGGATTTTCAAATCAAAAGTTCATTTTAACCTATCCACTCAGACTATCTTACATCTACCTAAAAATCCAAAATAAACCAAGATTGACCTAAATTGGAATGCGTCCATGCGTGAGGAATATGATGTGCTCACTATATAGCACACTTGGGATTTTGTCCTGAAACCAGAGAGAGTGAATGTAATTCATTGCATGTGGCTTTATCGTCACAAATTAAGAGATAATGGTGATCCTGAGCGTCATAAGGCAAGACTTGTGGCAAATGGAACAAAGCAACAAGAAGTAGTTGATTGTGGTGCGACCTTCAGTCCAGTGGATAAAACCATCCACAATTCACATTGTTTTGAGCATTGCTATGGAAAAGAATTGGTTGATTGATCAGTTTGATGTGAAATATGTGTTCTTACACGGGGATTTGAAAGAATCCGTATATATGCATCAAACACCTGACTTTGTGCATCCTTCGGCTCCTCAGTATGTCTACCAGCTTCGAAAGTTAATTTATGGTTTGAAACAAGCCTACAGCTTGGTATGACCGCTTTGCCACTTACATCTTGCAGATTGAGTTCATGTGCAGCAAACGTGATAACTCACTTTTTATTTTCATCGAGGTAGTGACATTGCATACCTTTTGCTCTATGTGCATGACATTGTCCAAAATGCCTCCTTAGATGTGCTGAAAAATGAGATCATTACCATGCTCAAATTCGAAATTATCATGACAGACTTAGGTAAGTTGAATTATTTCTTGGGAATTTTCGTGACTAGATCCGAGAATACCATGTTCCTGTGTCAGTATAAGTATGTCAAATAAATTTTTTACAGGGCTAATATGGCTAACTGCAAGATCATACCCACTCTAGTCGACTCCAAATCGAAGCTTAGCGCGGATGACAGAGATTTGGTGCTTTGTCTTTCTCTTTATAGGAGTCTCGCTAGTGCGCTTCAGTAACTTACTTTCACTAGGTCCGATATTGCATACGCTGTTCAGCAGCTGTGTCTGTTCATGCATGCTCCCAGAGAGCCTCACTTCAGAACTATTAAATGTATCATTAAGAGTACTCGTGACTATGGATTACATCTTTATCCATATGCACCGACTAGGCTGATATCATATACAGACGCCTATTGTTAGGCATATTTTATATACATTTTTGAGTCATTTTTAGTTAGTATTTTACTCATTTTGTTTGTGTTTAGTATATTAATATGGTCATTTTTCTTTCTTTTGAGTCACATCGGTCCTAAATGGAGAAATGACAAAAAGAGGATGAAAAGATCTTTATTTAGATGGAATTTCACACTAAAAGGGCCAAGAAATGAAGTCTAAGAAGTCCCGGGAAGTATAGAAGAAATCAGACGAAGTCCGGACGAGAAAAAGACAAGATTTTGGGAAAATTGCCAGAAGATGTCACAGGCGCCGCGACGCCAAATGTACTGAAAGTCGGTTTTGCTGCAGGTGTTTCGGCACCGTGGCGCCAACTTGCAGTGTCACGGCGTCAACGCGGTATTTCTGATTTTTGGGCCGAGTTTCAGAGGGTTAAAATGGTCCGAAACACAAATTTTCTCAAATATAAAACTCTAAAACCCTGCTCATTGCAACATACCGTATACACATTACAAATCCTACTTCGGGAAGGCAAGAATTAGAGGCATCTTTGTTCAAGTTCTTTTCTTTTCCCTTTTATTTATTTCAGTTTATGTTGGATTGTAATTTAGTTCTTGACATGACAATGTTTAGGAACTAATCACTTTATTTAGGGTTTTCCAATTGAATCTTGTTGAAACTCTTTCATATAGTTAATGCATAGTTATTGATTTTTTCTTCAGCAAATTAAGATCTATTCAATATTGCTTTGATTGCTTGATAATTAACTGACCATTAATTGTCATAACTTATATGATTTCGAATCGAGAACCGAGAGGAGAGATTTGAATATGCTGTAGTTGTCTAGACATAGGTTAAAATTGTGGACGAAAGTACCTCGATACTTGAGTAGTATTTAAGGTTATTGTTCTTAATCCTCCTGTGTGGTAAAATCTATCATAGAAATATAGAAGGTTTCTGCACAAGGTTGAGCTCTCGTATGTCCTAACCAGAATATGATGACAGATTAGTTAACCTGCTAGCTTAATAAAAAGAAGAATCATTAGCATTGCATTAACACGTAAAAGAGTGGATAGTTGAGGAGATTGGAAGCCCTATTTCCTTCATAACTGTTTTAAATCCCAAAGTATTTTCATCTTTAGTTTATTTTCTGCACTTGGTTTTAATTCTTAGTCATAAATCTCAAACTAAAGAACTTTAGCTAAATAGAAACTATAGAATAGATAATAGGTACTTGATAACCAGTCTTTGTGGACGATATTCGGTCTTACAGACTATATTACTTGTAACGATACGTACACTTGCGTGAGCAATTGGAAATCGACCTAACACCTATTGGGGAGGCTGTCCAGACACACGTCAATCTACTTCCGGCTATTATGTATTTTTGGGTGATAACCTCATCTCGTGGTCTGCCAAACAACAAGCCATGCTTTCCCGTTCTAGTGTGCAGAAGCAGAATATAGAGGCGTTGCGAATGTTGTTGCTGAGATTTGTTGGCTCAGAAGCCTCCTTCTAGAGCTCCATTGTCCCTTAAGTAGGACATCTATTATCTACTGTGATAACATATCTGCTGTCTACTTGTCTCATAACCCGGTTTACCATAAGCGAACCAAAGATATTGAGATGAATATTCATTTTGTTCGTGAGAAGGTTGCCATGGGCCATGTTTGGGTGTTACATGTTCCTCCTTCATATCAGTACGCAAATATATTTACTAAGGGACTTCCTCGGCAGTTGTTCCTCGACTTCAGATTTAGTCTGAGCATCCGACCTCCTCTCGCTCCAACTACGGGGGTGTAATAGAGAATACGTAAATATTTTCAATATATTTTATAATTATTATTTTAGTGTAATTATGTAAAGTAGATATCCTCATTCGATTAGGATTACAGTTATAAACACCTATATATATATTATATTAATGAGAAGAATTCAAATAAGGAGAATTACACTTTTGTACCATATATATCATGGAGTGCTAAGTTGAAATTACTTTGGTTGCTAATATATACTCCAAATATATGTGTATATTTTTATTAATTAAGTGTTGTCTTTGTATGTCTGGTTTGAAGAAAAAGAATATGAATGAAGTGTTATTGGCTTGTGGATTGTGGTAAAATAATAGTAATATATAACACCTTTAACACGTGCTATAAATGTATGGACAAAACTAATTAATATTTTTTCATACAATATCATGTTTAAATCAACCACAGTGCTAGCGTTTTATTTTTCCATGAATAGATATTACTATTGGTTTCATAGATTTTTTTCGCTTGAAATTTGATTTATCAGAGTTTAAATATTTTTGCCTAAAGTTTGACTTGTTTAAATCACACTTTTGAGACGAATTTGAAGTTTTGATTTTCGAGACCAAATTTCATGCCTTCACGTAAGAACTTTAATTTGTACATGAAACTTTCTTTTACATGAGATTCAATTCTCTTAATTAATTCTACGTTATTTTATGGATTAAACTTTATCCAAGGGAATGAAAAGATTGATGACAATGACACACATCGTATTGGGGCAGAGTGGATGAAATGGAGGCTCGCATCTGGAGTCTTGTGCGACAAAAAGGTGCCATGAAAACTTAAAGGCAAGTTATATAGGATGATGGTTAGACCAACTATGTTGTATGAGGCGGAGTGTTGGCTAGTCAAGACTTCACCAATACAAAAGATGAAAGTTGCGGAGATGAAGATGTTGAGATGGATGTGTGGGCATACAAGGAGAGATAGAATTAGAAATGATGATATCCGAAAGAAAATGGGAGTTGCCTCGATAGATGATAAGATATGGGAAGTGAGGTTGAGATGATTCAGACATGTGCAGAGGAGAGACACAAATTGCCTAGTGCGGAGGTGTGAGATGTTGGCTATGGACGAGTTCAAGAGGGATAGAGGTAGACCGAAGAAGTATTGGGAAGATGTGATTAGATGGGATATGACACAGGTGTAACTTACTGAATATGACACATGTGCCCACTAAATTCTGCAAAAGTGCTTTGCTCCCATCACAACCCAATTGCTCCCAAATTTCATGATGTCATTGCCCCCACTGCCCGAATTCTGTGATGTCACTGCCTCACTTCCCAAATCCACTGACATCAACCCTGCATCCCCAATCGACCACCCCCCTCCCCTAACAAACACACTGCCCAACCAACCCGACTGCACCCATTTATCGCTACCCAAATAACCCCACTGCTCCAGTCCCAATCTCGACCCACTATATGGAAACCCATGTCCAACATGAGATTTTCAAATCGAAAGTCCATTTTAACCTATAAACTCAGACTATCTTACATCTACCTAAAAATCCAAAATAAACCAATCTTGACCTAAATTGGAATGCGGCCATGCGTGAGGAATATGATGTGCTCACTATATAGCACACTTGGGATTTTGTCCTGAAACCAGAGAGGGTGAATGTAATTCATTGCATGTGGCTTTATCATCACAAATTCAAAGATAATGGTGATCCTGAGCGCCATAAGGCAAGACTTGTGGCAAAGGGAACAGAGCAACAAGAAGTAGTTGATTGTGGTGCGACCTTCAGTCAAGTGGATAAAACCATCCAACATTCACATTGTTTTGGGCATTGTTATGGAAAAGAATTGGTTGATTGATCAGTTTGAAGTGAAAAATGTGTTCTTACATGGGGATTTGAAAGAATTCGTATATATGCATCAAACACCTGACTTTGTGCATCCTTCAGCTCCTCAGTATGTTTGCTAGCTTCGAAAGTTAATTTATGGTTTGAAACAAGCCTAAAGTTTGGTATGACCGTTTTTCCACTTACATCTTGCAGATTGGGTTCATGTGCAGCAAACGTGATAACTCACTTTTTATTTTCATCGAGGTAGTGACATTGCATACATTTTGCTCTATGTGCATGACATTGTCCTAAATGCCTCCTTAGATGTGCTGAAACGAGATCATTACCATGCTCAAATTCGAAATTATCATGACAGACTTAGGTAAGTTGAATTATTTCTTGGGAATTTTCGTGACTAGATCCGAGAATACCATGTTCCAGTGTCAGCATAAATATGTCAAATAGATTTTTTACAGGGCTAAAATGGCTAACTGCAAGATCATGCTCACTCCAGTCGACTCCAAATCGAAGCTTAGCGCGGATGACAGTGATTCAGTGCTTGATCTTTCTCTTTATAGGAGTCTCGCTAGTGCACTTCAGTATCTTACTTTCACTAGGTCTGATATTGCATACGCTGTTCAGCAGGTGTGTTTGTTCATGCATGCTCCCAGAGAGTCTCACTTCAGAACTATTAAACGTATCATTCATTATGTTAAGAGTACTCGTGACTATGGATTACATCTTTATCCATATGCACCGACCAGGATGATCTCATATACAGACGACTATTGTTAGGTATATTTTATATATACTTTTTGAGTCATTTTTAGTTAGTATTTTACTCATTTTGTTTGTGTTAAGTATAGTATTATGATCGTTTTTCTTTCTTTTGAGTCACATCGGTCCTAAATGGAGAACTGGCAAAAAGAGGATGAAAAGAGATTGAATTAGATGGAATTGTACACTAAAAGGGCCAAGAAATGAAGTCTAAGAAGTCCCGGGAAGTATATAAGAAATCAGACGAAGTCCGTACGAGAAAAGGACAAGATTTTGGGAAAATTGCCAGAAGATGTCACAGCGCATGGCCAAATGTATCTTGAAAGTTGGTTTTCGATAAGTTTCGCCGCAGGCGCTGTCATCAGGCTACGCCGACGTGGGATTTCTGATTTTTTTGGCCGAGTTTCAGAGGGTTAAAAGGGTCCGAAGTGCAAATTTTCTCAAATATAAAACCCTAAAACCCTGCTCATTACAACATACCATATATCACATTACAAATCCTACTTCGGGAAGGCAAGAATTAGAGGCATCTTTGTTCAAGTTCTTTTCTTTTCCCTTTTATTTATTTCAGTTTATGTTGGATTGTAATTTAGTTCTTGACATGACAATGTTTAGGAGTTAATCACTTTATTTAGGGTTTTCCAATTGAATCTTGTTGAAACTCTTTCATATAGTTAATGCATAATTATTGATTTTTTTTCAGCAGATTAAGATCTATTCAATATTGCTTTGATTGCTTGATAATTAACTGACCATTAATTGTCATAACTTATATGATTTCGAATCGAGAACCGAGAGGAGAGATTTGAATATGTTGTAGTTGTCTAGACATAGGTTAAAATTGTGGACGAAAGTACCCCGATACTTGGGTAGTATTTAAGGTTATTGTTCTTAATCCTCCTGTGTGGTAAAATCTATCATAGAAATATAGAAGGTTTCTGCACAAGGTTGAGCTCTCGTATGTCCTAACCGGAATATGATGACAGATTAGTTAACCTGCTAGCTTAATAAGAAGAAGAATCATTAGCATTGCATTAACACGTAAAAGAGTGGATAGTTGAGGAGATTGGAAGCCCTATTTCCTTCATAACTGTTTTAAATCCCAAAGTATTTTCATCTTTAGTTTATTTTCTGCACTTGGTTTTAATTCTTAGTCATAAATCTCAAACTAAAGAACGTTAGCCAAATAGAAACTATAGAATAGATAATCGGTACTTGATAACCAGTCTCTGTGGACAATATTCGGTCTTACAGACTATATTACTTGTAACGATACGTACACTTGCGTGAGCAATTGGAAATCGGCCTAACAAGTTTTTAGCGCCATTGTCGGGGACTGACGTAATTTCAATATCGAATTATCTATTCTTATTTCTAATTTGGTTGCTCCATGAACAAGTTTCTAACTTGTTCTGCGAGCATCATTTTATCAGTTTTTGTTGTTTTTCTTATTTTGTAGGTAAAGCTAGAGTAAAAAATATAAAAATAACAAGGCACATGTACTACTACTACTATCAGGGGCATTAGAATCATCAACAACAGCCTAACCCACAGGTTCCACAGGAAGATGAAAATGAGTTACAAGCAGCTATACTCACGCTCACCAAGTGCCAGAATCAGTTTATGGCTGAGACAATGGTGTCCATCAAAAATTTGGAGACACAAATAGGGCAGCTAATGATATGATGAGCAATGTACCGCAAGAAAATCTGCCTAGCGACATAATTGTGGGGAGTGATAAGTAGAGTGAGGAACCTGAACCACAACAAACTGTTGAGAATGATAATGAATTGAGAGAGATAGTTGGTGTAGAGAAAGAAGAGGTTACTAAGATCCAACTTTTCACCTTTTTGGATTTCTTAGAATTTCTTTTTCCTATACCCGTTGCAGAAGAGACACCACCAACTATCATTGCTGAGCTCCAACCAAAAAGTCCATACCCTCAAGGGCACCCCCAAAAGTTGAGAGATGTAGGGAGTTTCTCTGATCCCTACATTATAGAGAGCCTAGAAGACAAGACTGTCTTGTGTAATTGGGGGATAATCTTAAATCTGAGGCCATTGTTTAAAAACATTGTTGTCGGTGAAGTGAGACCCACAACAATAAATGTGCGGATTGCAAGTCGTTCGCAGAAGGATCCACTAGGCACTAGTAAGGATTAATTGTGTCCGGCTAAAAAACGTTAAAGACAACGCTTGTTGGGAGACAACCCAATATTTTTAATTATGTTATTTAAATTCTAGTTTTAGTTATTTTATTTTATCTTGAACAGTCTCACGGTCTTGGGTTTTGTCTTATGTATTGTTGGCAGGTGGACTAGGATTGTCCCTAAGGGGGAAAAGAATCAGAAGCGCTGCAACTTCAGAGAGCCCAAAACTTTGTGCAAACTCAAGAATCTCATCCCAGACATCTTTTATGACCGCTGTGTTGTGTTAGAACAACATCGGTTAATCCTGTCTTTCTTTGATAAGAATCAATATGATCTTAAGTTGTCCCTACTTTTAGTCTTCAGACATTGGGGACAATGTGTCGTTTAAATATTGGGGGGGGGGGTATCTTATTTTGTTTTATTATTATGTGTTTGAGTCTTTTGATTTGTCTTTGTGTGTTTTTGAGTCATAAATTATTTTCTATGGATCATGTATGTGGTAGTTGCTAAAGATATTGAGTGGATAAAGTGAGATAATGTAATGGAATTGAAAGCAATAATTCGTGTGCTTAAGTTAGATATGCCAAAAATTCATGACATCTAATTATTTGGGATATTTGTGCTTAGCCTATGTGTGTCAGTTATAGAAAGAAAGGTTGAAAAATGTCTAAAAAATCTATTTGCTTGTTATTTGAGGCGAAATAGTTAAGATGTACATGTTTAGGGAAATGATTCAGACATTTCTTTGATAACCCTTCTGACCGTTCATTACCTACCCTGACATAAATTGTATCACTAGTCAGCCCCATTTGAGCCTAAAATAATGTCTTTATTTGACACCCTATGATTCCTTTGTTGTGTCATAGGTAATAATTGAAAACTCTTAGGATGAGTAGTGTTGAAAAAGCAATAATTATTTTATTTTTTTTAAAAAAAAGAATGAAGATTTGATACACCCCAAAGAAAAAATTGCAAAAGTCTAAGTTTGGGGGTGCCTGTTATTTATAATACATATCATTCTCTCAAAATAAAAGAGGGGAGAAAGTGGGTACGAAACTAAAAAGAAAACCAAAAGAAGGAAATGAGTTGAATGAAAAACGCTTATGGTATGTAATTTGAGCCTAAATGCCTACTTTTATCTACCCCTGCCTAAGCCTATATTACAACCCTTGAAAGTCCTGATGATCTTTAATGTGTATATCTATGATTAGTGGAGAATAGCAAGTAAACAAGTCTATATCATTTGGGGAAAATAGAATGAAATTGGCATGCATAGGTTAGGTGTTTATGTTTCAATTGATTATGATCTAAGTGAATTTGCGAAATATCTAACTTGAAATTCTAGATTGCTGATTATTCATGTTATATATGTTCTAACATATTATCTCATCTTTCATCCATGATTTTGAAGAAGCATTGCTATAGCTACTTGATCCATTTCATAGAGTCTTCGTTTGTTTTGTTTTTGTTTTTGTGTTGTGCTTTACTCGAGGGCGAGTAAAGTTTAAGTTTGGGGGTTTGTTAGGCATATTTTATATACACTTTTTGAGTCATTTTTAGTTAGTATTTTACTCATTTGTTTTGTGTTTAGTATAGTATTATGGTCGTTTTATTTCTTTTGAGTCACAGCGGTCCTAAATGGAAAAATGTCAAAAAGAGGATGAAAAGAGCTTGATTTAGATGGAATTGCACACTAAAAGTGTAACACCCCGGAAAATTCCAGGATAGGTTTATAAGAACGTACGTAAGAACTCAAATGTTAAGATTTGAGACGAGTAAAAATTTATCGGAATTTTGGAATTTGTTGGAAAACGAAATATTGCGATTTAACGGAGTATACGTGTCACCCCTTAATGGTCTTGGACGAAATTGACATGGGGGAAATGGTCATTTGACCATAATTTAAAAGACCAAGTCTTGCAAAGGCAAGAGCTTGACATTGTTGACTAAGTCAATTGCCACTTGGCTTGATCCTTGTGAAAAGAATCCTAACCACCCATTTGTTCTAATCTTGACCCTCCATCTTGTTATATATGTATGCTAGTGCAAGACAAGCTTCAACACTTAGACAAATTTTACAAAAATCTTGAAGAGCACAAGGGAGGCTCTGGTTTGCCTTAGGTTTCAAGAAAAAATTTCAATTGTTGTCCAATAATTCCCCCACTTTAAACCAAGGTACCTAAAGGTATTGTAAGTGTTTCTCAATAGAAAGATCCCGGAAAAACGGTGTTTTCGTATTAGTCGCAAGGCGAAAACCTAAAGGGTTATTCAACCTAGAAGTTGAAACTTGAAGATGAGTCTTTTATAAGCTTCTAAGGGTTGCTTGGAGTGGATTGGAACGTCGAAAGGAGGAGTTAAAGTTGCTAAGGAGCGACTTGTGATCTTGGATCATAATTGGGCTAATTGAGGTATAATCTTCGTTTTACTTTTGTAATTGAAGATTTCATGTTATGATAAGTTATAAGTGATCATGTGATTTGTGTTATGAAGTTTGATAAGTGACATGGATTGTAGAAGCCTAGAACCGAAAAGGACATGATTAGCCTTTTGAAATTGAAATACAATTTTGGTCGTTTATTAGAATCGTCGCATGTTTATCTACTTGAGGATTGTAGTAGTTGTAATCGATTGCGGCTTGATATCATGTTATACTAAACCACTTGGATTAAAAAGGAATTGGAAACGATTGGTATTGTTGCCTAATTGCCGAATTGACATTATAGTTTAGACTAGTTTGTTATCAATTGTGGTGAGCCAATTGGGGCTGGTTGGTTATTCATTTGTATTGAACTACCTTATAAATTGTGGTGAGCCAATTGGGGCTGTTTGGTTATTGTATTCGGCCTTGAAAAAGGTGGCAAAGTTAGTAAAAACAAAGGAAGTGCTGTCCGATTTTCCGTAGAATTTAGTGACTTGCACTTGGAATATTCTACGTTTGAAACTAGAAGTTAATAGACGCATTATGGTCATTATAGTTGCCTACTACGCACGCGATTGGACTTAGCAAGTGGATTAAATCAAGAGGTATGTGGAACTTTCTTATCTCTTGAGCATGATTAAGTCAGAAAGGTATAGTGCGGTAGACGTACAAGATTTTGACAATCTAGTCTATTTGATATCCTTGGCTTATTTTAAGAATGCCCTAGTTGTTTGATTTAGAGTATTAACTCACTTGTTTAATTATTAAGGATATCTTGGTTTTCAAAAGTTAAGAGACTTTAAGTATGTTGAAAGTATTTTGATACTTGTTTTGTTGGAAAGTTTAAGTCTCTTGGTTAAAAAGAAGTATGTAAGTTGCTAATGTATAAAGCTATTATAACCAACTTTATGGGAAGTTAGTTATAATAGCTTTATGGAAAGTTAATAAGAGAATGGTTTACTCTTAAGTAATTTAAGCATGTTAAGGGACTTGAAGAGTTTTAAAAATGTGACACTTGTTTCGCTTTAAACGTATAAGTCCTCGATAGGAAATTGTACTTGACTTAGGTATAAAGTGAATATAACGACTTTATGGGAGTTGGTTATATTGGCTTTATGGAAAGATAAATGGCTTGATTTATTTGAAAGGCAATTTGATTTGAAGGCATCAATTGCCTAAGGTTTTTATTTAGAGAAGAAGTCACTTGATTTAGAAGCCTAATTTTATTTCTAAAAGTATTGTGACTTGTCTTGAAAAAGAAATTGTAACTTGATACTACGGTTATTAGTATCTTGGAAGTTTTATAATGAAATGAGTCATTTTGAAAGAATAGAAGTACGTAGTACTTGGGTTAAATTCGGATTTTTATAAAGAACATGTTAGTGCCTTAAGTAAACTAAACGGGAGTGTATATGAAATGTAATAATAAGAAGTTAGGGATTGCTTAACTTGCTTATATATTGTATGATAAGTTGGTAGTGCTTATGTTATGTGTGATAGCCGGATTTGTGCTAGTAGTTCAAGAATAATTGCGGGTCATTCCCTGTTTGTGGCATTGCATATTTACGTGGATTTGCTACCCACGATGCGAGGAATACCTCACGCGAGTCCGTAGGGCTTATGCGGTGAAATAGTCCCACGCGGTGGGTCCAAATTACGCGAGGAATACCACGCGAGTCCGTAAGGGCTTACGCGGTGAAATAGTCCCATGCGAGGAATACCTCATGCGGATTCACGCGATCTATGCGGGTGAAATAGTCCCGGAATAGATTGCTTAATGATACCGCGACAAGGTGGTCTGCTTTGATCGTGAGCTTCCTACTTTATATTGTAAGTATACACCTATTTACTCTCATTGTTAGTAAGGCACGGTAATCGTTAATCGAGTATCATTCATGTCTCCGCTTTATTATTAGACTTATGATTTCATTACAGCATTTCGGGCCACATATTTGGTACATGTTATCGACCTCTTCGGGCCGCTCACGCCGCAGTAGTACAGTGTCGATCCTCGCTCTTAGGATCACTGCTCACCGTTGAGAAGCTCCTCATTTCGGAGGCTTATCCTCGTATTGTCGGTTGTTGTACATTCGTGGGTATGGCGGCCCCGTCCCGCCAGAATGTTATTCTTAGGTGCAGAGCCACATAGTGGATTGGGTTGAAAAAAAATGTACTGTTTTATTGGTATTAGTTACGGAAGGTGGCCTTATCGGCTAGCCTGTTGTTATTTTATGTTTAAGTATTTTATCAGTTGTGTATGTTCCGCTGCTATTCTCTGATGTATGCGAAAAGGGTGCCTGGTAGGGCACTGGGCCGCCCGGTCGGGTCGTGACAAAAAGGACCAATAAATGAAGTCTAAGAAGTCCCGGGAAGTATAGAAGAAATCAGACGAAGTTCGGACGAGAAAAGGACAAGATTTCGGGAAAATTTCGGAAGGACGCCACAGCGCCACAGCGCGCGCCAAATGCATCGAAAGTCGGTTTTATCGCATTCGAATACTATGTCACGACCAACCTGCCCGGATCGTGCCTTACCCCGCACCCAAGTAGACATACATCGAGTAATCACGAACATAAAGACAATACATGAAACCATGTAATAAGACGGTGAAATAAGACAAAGCTAACCAAAACGGTTACCTTTCAAGATATATATAAATAGCAACTTTTTCAACATGAACAGCTTTAATCCTTTTTACAAACCCCGCCACAACAAGATTACATGCACTCTACGAAAGATATGATAACAACGACGGACGGGGCCGCCATACCCCGAATGTAAGCACCTACGACAACAGGGACTATACCAAGATAAGCCTCCGAGAAACGGAGCTTCCCAAAAGTCGAATCAGGACCCTATGAGCGAGGATCAACGATCGTGTACCTTTACTGCGGCATGAACGCAGCCTCAAGCGAGGTCGCATAACAGTACCGAGTATGTGAAATCAAAATAAATATCAGAAATGAAATCATAGTAGTCATATGAAGCAGAGACATATATGATAACCAAACTACGCTTACAACAAAGCAACATGTCAAGTCGTGACTCACGCCTCAAGTCATCACTCAAGTATAACAAGGGGTCTCTGTGCCCACAACATCAATCATGCCCGTGGAATACCTTTCCTCACCGCGGCCTATGATATAAAAGCACCAAGGAACACACATGAACACGTGTCCCACCTGTGTCATAATAAAATCAGACGGTAAGTGCGAAGGCATAGCCGACTACTAAAACCCACGCATCAACAAGGTCGCGAATCAGATCATAAGATCTGCTTCAGACCGTCACATGATCAAAGCCGCCACTTGCCCGCAGATCAATGCGCGCGTCTAACCTCGAACTCCCGCAGCCCGCGATAGGCCAATCTCATCGCCCGCATGAGGTATTCCCGCATCGAGGGTAGCTACTCCCGATCGCCCCGACTTCCGAGTCCGCATGGCTACGCGACCGCATGCCCATAAAGGACGACGCTAACCCGAACTCGTAGCTCCGCATAGGCCCTCAGACCCGCATGAGGTATTCTCGGATCACGGTCCTGCATCACCGAGTCTACCCCGTGACGGAGGGCGCTTAACCCCTAATCATCTCAAGAGATGAATGCCACAATACTATCATAACGATCGATAGTTAATAAGCACAATCAAGGGAAACCCTTTACACAAACATCACAAGATACTAACACACGTAGCATCCTAACACGTTTACTTATCAAAGCAACAAGAAGTATTACAAGGCTATCACAAACCAATACAATCAAGTTGTTCACACAAGGTACTTTCTACTATATGATTAACAAGATCGGGTTTTTATCCCCAAAGTACTTCATACATTAACTCTTTAAAAGATACGTTGCTTTCACAAAAGTCACACAATACCCGTAGTATATGAAAATAGAGTGATTATCTTTTTAAAGTAAATCAATTACTTCTCTTTGTAAAATCAAGTAGCAACATTCTTTTCCAATGTTCAAGTTTGCCTAATTTCCAATGTTCAAGTTTCTCATTTTTTTTGAAAGGTTTCGTAGTTCATAGTCTTATTCATTTAAGAATATAATTCTCCTTTAAACAATCTGAGAAACCCAAGCCTTATATGTGAGTAGGATATTCTTGTTTATTACAATCTTATTACTGAAACCATGATCTAGAAATATCATTTTGTCTCATCTAGCTTCATGCAGATGGAAGTTTCTACCGGGTTTTAATAATACTTAATTATTCCAAACATTTCCTTTTATTAACACTGCAGTGGTTTGTCGATACACATTCTGATTTCCGAAATCAGTAAAACATTCTTAAGCCGTTATACCTAACTTCCCATAAAGCTAGTATAACTCTTAAGTTTTCAAAAACCAAATATTACTTCTCCTTTCAAAATGATTCAAAAATCTTTTGAAATACTTCAAGTTCTTTATTAACACATAACAAGCCAGTTATAGTTCAAATCAGTTACCTTTTAAAAACCACATGTATTTTCTTACCAACATAAAGCTGTTATAACCAACTTCCCATAGCAAAACGCTCCAAGTACATCCAACCGTCGGCTACTCCTTAAGCCAAGTAGATCGCGCCACACGTAGTACTTCAACCTATAAGGCCACAAGGCGCTTATTAACATTTAGATCTCATCGTAGAACATTCTACCAAAATTCTAAGAAGACCTCCCCGCAACAATGCAAATCTCCTCCTCTATCGAGGCCGCTACCAAGCCAACCAGTGGGTTATACATCTAACCCTAACGGTACAATTCTACTTCACTGACTACTACACAAGTTCATCGTAATACATTTCATGTAATTACAACAAGATTCTTCTTTCAATTCAGCTTAAGTCGCAAGACATTGCTGTAAGTATTATTCAGCTTAAGTCAAAAGACATCACGATACTACGTTCAGTTCTATATATAGTATACTTCAACTATATATTCTAACAACATGTAATTTCCAATTACAATAGAGGGACAAGATATTTACCTCGATAAGCCCATAATTATCCTAGCTTAAAGTCGATCCCGGCAATCGTTTAGCTCCAACTCGAGCGCCCAACCCGCTCTAAACCACCCTTAGAAGTTCTAACCAACTTCTACACAATACTCCAACTGACTATGGAGATTTTCCTAGGTTTCGGTTTTGTGGATGATGGAAGTATAATAGTATTTTCTGGCTTTTCAGATAGTATAACCTTAGAATACAACAAGGTATAAGGCTAAGGGAAATTGGGCATTATAACAATACTTTTGAGAGTATTTCTACACCACAAAGAGGGGGGTATTATACGAAAGCAACAAGGCTAGGGGGGGGGAACCCCACGGCCACACTACTAGGATGGGGGTGGCTACCCTCGCCTACCCCACTGTGGGAAAACTCTCGCCAAGTGGGCCTCACGAAAAGTGAGGGGAAGGCTCTCAAGACTTAGGCATTTTGGATGAAGAAGTCTTCAACCTTAGAGGGGTATTTATAGCACAAGCCAAGGCCAACCAATGGCCAAGATCTAGCCAGCAAGTGTAGGGCAAGATCTTGCCAAGTGCCCCTTAACCAACTAACACACAAATATCCTACCAACTAAAGCCATTCCAATCGGCCACAACCGAGCCTCACGTCCGCTGATGGGAGGGTGCCGTGGCGCCTCTTGTTGGCCCAACACGCT
Organism: Przewalskia tangutica; assembly: GCA_029844215.1. Classification (NCBI taxonomy): domain Eukaryota; kingdom Viridiplantae; phylum Streptophyta; class Magnoliopsida; order Solanales; family Solanaceae; genus Przewalskia; species Przewalskia tangutica. Next base: position 83,677,760 of record CM056735.1, on the reverse strand, counting down.
TCGCCTCTCGGAAAAATCCGCAAAAATTAAAAATGACATAGCGGAAATTCCCTACGAAAGTCGTGGAAAACGTTTCGTCGAAAAACGACTCTAAACGGGTGTCGTGCACAACTAATTTTCGGCCAAGCCAATATTAAAAGTTTCAAATTTTCTACGCACGCCCTACGTACATACTTTGGAAATACGGTATAACATTCTCCTTCCTTAGAAACATTCGTCCCGAATGTTCCTTCTAAGTCTCAAAACAAACATGCGCCAGTATAGGCTTCCCTACTATACTTACGAGAACAATCCTTGCCACACATGGCCACAGAAACAACTTGCGCAAAAAGCTTACATCCAAGTCCACGAGGAAACACCTCTAACATCACCATAAAACACTTCCCACCGGGGTTTAAAATATACCTCCTTCGTGACCTTCTCTTTACAAAAGAAATGATCACCTCTATGCTCGCCATACATGCTCGCTTCTCTCTTTACTCGTCGTAGATACCACTTTGTCACTTTGCCTGAGGCATTAACCTTCTCAGGCGACCCAACAAATGGTACCATCGCACGCGATCCCCGAGGATGTCGATACTCGAACTCTTTCCACATTTCGACATCGCTTCAGTTTCCAAAACTCGGGTTACTATCTCTAACGTGGTCATCATTAAGTGGGAACACTGATGGATCTCCGATACTTTTCCGATCATAACAATACGAAAAGATCGGACGCATGACCTCCTAAGTCGGACGGCAAAAGCTAATCATATAGGCAACCTGGCCTATTCTTCACATGAACTCAAAAGGCCCAAAGTAACTCGGGTTAAGTTCCCTCTGTTTTCCAAAACTCGTCGCACCCAAACCCGGGGTGGTACTTTCAAGAAGACCGACCGTCAACCTGAACTCTAAGCGTCGTCGCCGATTATCCGCACGATTCCTCTGAGCTACCAGAACTTCCTAACCATTCTTACCAACGTCTCCCATAAGACCTAGTAAGGACTTAGGACAATTTAAACATACTCTTAACTTAGATTCAACAATGCAAATACTTCTTAACTTCTAAGAGTAGAAGAAATCTTGAAATACTATCACATGGAGATTTCATACGTAGGATCATGCCAAAGAAAGAAGAGGTTCACATACCTCGCGACGATTGTCGACAAGTAGCAAAATGCTCCAAAGTACCTCAACCTTGATAGTTATTCCACTCTCCAAGTAGGATACGCTATACTTAGTACTTCAACCTATAATGGTTACAATACGTCCATTAACCTCTTACTTCAAACGTAGAATATTCTAAGTGCTAAGTCGCCAAATTCTATAGAAAATCGGACAGCACCTCCTTTGTTTTTACTTACTTTGCCACCTTTTCAAGGCCGAAATACAATAGCCAAACAGCCCCAATTGGCTCACAACAATATGTATGTACCCAATACAAATAATTAACTATACAAACCAATTGGCTCACCACAATATAAAAGGTAGTTCAATACAATTAATTAACAAACTATTACAAACCACAAGTACAAATTCGGCCACCTTGAGTTCAACAATACCAATTCTTATTCAATTTCCATTTCAATCCAACTTGGTAGCATAACATGATATCTAGTCGCAACCAAATATAACTACTACAATCTTCAAGTTAATAACATGCGACGATTCTAATCAACGACCAAATTGTAATCCAACTAAACATGGCTTACATTACTTTTCGGATTTTCAAGGCTATAATCAATCCATAATCCTTATAAACTTCAATACATATACTTCATGCTAGCAACAAGTAAGGCTAACAACAATATAAATAATCTTGTAACACTTCAAAGAACAAGATTATACCTCAACGAATCTCAATCCAATCTTCAAATCCGAAGTCGTTCCTTAGCAACTTAGAGACTCTCCAAGATACTTCAGTCCGCTTACTGAGACCCTTAGAACCATACCAACAATTTTCCTTCAAACTTCCAACCAAAACCTAGAAAAGCCATTAGGTTTTCACTCATGACTAATACGAAAAACTCTCTTTTTCCGGATTTTTCTATTGAGATATACTCACAATACACTTAGGAACCTTGGTTTAAAGTGGGAGATTATTGACAACAAACAAATTTTTTTCCTCTTATGGATGCCCAACCCGTGAGCCTCCCTCTCTTGTTCTACAATATTTTGTGAATTTTAGCTAAGTGTGGAACTCTTGTCTTGCTACTAGTATTATATAGGGACATGGAGGGTCAAGGTGTGCACAAATGGTTGGCTAGGATGAGGTCTTAACAAATATCAAGACTAATTGTCCCCTTGACTAAGTCAAACATGTCAAGCTTTCAAGTTGCAAGACTTGTCTTGCTAACATAGGTCCAATGACCCTTTAGCCCTTGCAAAAATCGTCCAAGGCATCATCTAAGGGGGGTGACACGTGTCACCCTCCCATTCGTCATAATAATATGTTTTCCGACAATTTCATAATTCCGATAAATTTTTACAAGTCTCAATTTTCAACACTTGCGAGTTCTTACGTACGTTCTTAAAACACGCCCTGCATAATACCGGGTGTAACATTCTTCCCCCCTTAGAAACATTCGTCCCCGAATGTTCTTTCGGAGTCAATCTTTATAATTAGCGACATAGCTTCTTTTCACAACCCCGACATACCAACAATGCCACACATGGCCCTAATACCTTGCACACGCATATTTGTCCATCATAAGCCCAAAAGAGATTATCTTTTCGTACTTCCAACTCCTTCTAACATACATACATAACTTCCATACCGACTCGCCTCAAACCTTTGGAGTCACTCTATAAAACAACATAAGGCCATTTCCGGCTTCATGACTCCGGTGGAACGCGCCCACGAACCCAGAAACAATTAACTAAACTTGCCTTGCGCTCGTGACCCTATCACGTAGGAACTACTACCAACTGATCCCACTCCATTCCAGGCCGGGAGACCCGTAACAGTCCTCAACCACTCGGTCGCACTTAACTCTTATCCTCGTCCGACTTAAAATCTTATTGCAGAGAAAACCTTATATACCTAAGGTCTCAAGAAGTAATCAATATTATTAGGCTCGCACTTCCATGCTCCACGCCCACCTTCCGGTCCCAAGAACGGTACAATAACCTCTCATAATACCATAACCAAGTCGTCTCGATTTCAATAACCATTTCTTACTTTATACGGACCTCATCCGCATAATTCTCTTAAGCCTACTATGCAGCCTTAATCTATTAACTGACATTCCGTTAAGTTCCTTAACATGGCTTCTGGGGTTCACTACCCTATCGCATGACCTCATCCTTTCCCAATTATCTCAAAATAAAACACAAAACCTTGGCGAAAATTCATTAACTATTCAATACCTTCCCGGTATGTAGTTGGTCTTTACCAATTCCTGGAAATCTAAAATCATTCTAGGCAACACGCTGCCCGACTTCATACATAACTCCGTATAGATGTATGTCACAATACCAACTATACTATAATCATTACCAACCCGATATGCAATCCACATCATCTTTCCCGGTCATCACGCTTTCTCAGAATGCAGAACAACATAACATGTTAGGGAGGGACGACTTAACAACACGCCTCTATCGCACGATCTCGTGAGTGAGAAGAATGGAAACCAATCCTAAATGTCCCGCAGCCTCCCGATTATAGATGGTGCACAACACACCGATAATCAAGACTCTACTAGACACGATGCGTAGACACTTTCCGAGGACTAATCGCTCGATACCACTTTTGTCACGACCACCGATCGCGATCGTGCCCTACCTGGGCACCCTTACAGCTAAACATCAGAGATAATCAGCGGAACATACATGAAACTTATAAATAAAACAACGGAAGTAAAACAACAGTCACCGATAGGCTACCTTCCGACGCATACATACATAAACGGCGTGCCTCCTTTCTTTTACAAATGCACCCACAATATGTGACTACGGACCTCTAAGAGTTTTAATATTACAACGGTGGCGGGACAAGGCCCCGCTGCACTTCAATATACATAAACGTGACAACTCCGAACACCGAGTCATCTCAACTTTCTCAACCGATCCTAAGCTCATGGATCCACAATCACAGTACCTAAACTCGCGGCATTTAACGCACTTCGGCGGGTCATAACAAAAATTTAATATGGAATGTAAATAACGCAAGAATCAAATCATAATCGTATAAAAGAATGCCATTTTTAACTCCCGAAATCACTCGATATTAACTGCTCCATTCCTTCTTTCCATAAGATTTAACATCATATTCTTACATACATACTTAAGAGGTTAATCAAGTTTTTCCACATAACTTCCTTATCTTACATAACATAATCCGCCCATTTGCGGACACGGTGTCTTGATGAATCATGTGACATAATCCGCCCGCTGGGGCTCGATTATCGTGGAATCATGTAGCATAATCCGCCCGCTGTGGAGCTCGGTGTCTTGTGGAATCATGTAGCATAATCCGCCCGCTGTGGAGCTCTTGCATTGTGGAATCATGTAGCATAATCCGCCCTCCCGCGAGCTCGGTTGTCTTGTGGACGTAACCCTACGGCGTGTAGGCTCGGGGTAATATGGCGTAATCCGCCTATGTGTAGGCTCGGTGTATCTCATAACATAATCCGCCTATTTGTAGGCTCGGTGTATCTCATAACGTAATCCGCCTATTTGTAGGCTCTGTATCTCATAACGTAATCCGCCTATTTGTAGGCTCGGTGTATTTCATAACGAATCCGCCAATTCGTAGGCTCGGTGTATTTTCCTTACATAACATTTTTAAACCATCTTTTCATTTCTTCTTAAGTCGTCATAACAACTTCCCATAAAGCTATTATAACAACCTTTCTTTTTAAAGCTCAAGTCACATACTTTTGGAAACCATCTTCTTAACTTTCAAATAAATTAAGCCATACTTTTTAAAAATTAGTCCTTTCCACTTATAATCAAGGCTTATGGTCTTAACACCTCGTAGCATACACTCTTTAAAATCATGTCGCTTATACTTATAAAATCATGTCATCAATACTTTAGAAATCAAGTCCCATAACTTGAAAAATAAAGTTTCAAAATCCTTCAAAGACAACCAAAGTTCATAGTCTTAAAACTTCATAACATACATTCTTTAAAGTCCATTTACTTATACTTATAAAAAAATATAAAGTTCCATACACTTCCAAAACCAAGTAACTTATTCTCTTAAAATCATATAACTTCCACTTTTAAAATCAATCCCTTTTCACATATAAATTCAAGTCATTTTCGAACATAAAATCCACTTACTTACTTTAACCAAATCAAGACACATAGCCTTTAAATCAAATCTCATAACTTCCTAACCATTCTTACCAACGTCTCCCATAAGACCTAGTAAGGACTTAGGACAATTTAAACATACTCTTAACTTAGATTCAACAATGCAAATACTTCTTAACTTCTAAGAGTAGAAGAAATCTTGAAATACTATCACATGGAGATTTCATACGTAGGATCATGCCAAAGAAAGAAGAGGTTCACATACCTCGCGACGATTGTCGACAAGTAGCAAAATGCTCCAAAGTACCTCAACCTTGATAGTTATTCCACTCTCCAAGTAGGATACGCTATACTTAGTACTTCAACCTATAATGGTTACAATACGTCCATTAACCTCTTACTTCAAACGTAGAATATTCTAAGTGCTAAGTCGCCAAATTCTATAGAAAATCGGACAACACCTCCTTTGTTTTTACTTACTTTGCCACCTTTTTCAAGGCCGAAATACAATAGCCAAACAGCCCCAATTGGCTCACAACAATATAGAAGGCAGTCCAATACAAATAATTAACTATACAGCCCCAATTGGCTCACCACAATATAGAAGGTAGTTCAATACAATTAATTAACAAACTATTACAAACCACAAGTACAAATTCGGCCACCTTGAGTTCAACAATACCAATTCTTATTCAATTTCCATTTCAATCCAACTTGGTAGCATAACATGATATCTAGTCGCAACCAAATATAACTACTACAATCTTCAAGTTAATAACATGCGACGATTCTAATCAACGACCAAATTGTAATCCAACTAAACATGGCTTACATTACTTTTCGGATTTTCAAGGCTACAATCAATCCATAATCCTTATAAACTTCAATACATATACTTCATGCTAGCAACAAGTAAGGCTAACAACAATATAAATAATCTTGTAACACTTCAAAGAACAAGATTATACCTCAACGAATCTCAATCCAATCTTCAACCAAGTCGCTCTTAGCAACTTAGAGACTCTCCAAGATACTTCACCGCTACTGAGACCCTTAGAACCATACCAACAATTTTCCTTCAAACTTCCAACCAAAACCTAGAAAAGCCATTAGGTTTTCACCTTGCGACTAATACGAAAAACTCTCTTTTTCCGGATTTTTCTATTGAGATATACTCACAATACACTTAGGAACCTTGGTTTAAAGTGGGGAGATTATTGGACAACAAACAAATTTTTTTCCCTCTTATGGATGCCCAACCCGTGAGCCTCCCTCTCTTGTTCTACAATATTTTGTGAATTTTAGCTAAGTGTGGAACTCTTGTCTTGCTACTAGTATTATATAGGGACATGGAGGGTCAAGGTGTGCACAAATGGTTGGCTAGGATGAGGTCTTAACAAATATCAAGACTAATTGTCCCCTTGACTAAGTCAAACATGTCAAGCTTTCAAGTTGCAAGACTTGTCTTGCTAACAAAGGTCCAATGACCCTTTAGTCCTTGCAAAAATCGTCCAAGGCATCATCTAAGGGGGGTGACACGTGTCACCCTCCTATTCGTCATAATAATATGTTTTCCGACAATTTCATAATTTCGATAAATTTTTACAAGTCTCAATTTTCAACACTTGCGAGTTCTTACGTACGTTCTTAAAACACGTCCTGTACACACGGGGTGTAACATGAAGTCTATCCGAAGATGGCCTGAACCTACGAGGACCGTTATAGTAAATAGTGTCTTTGGTTCGGCTTCTTCTTCTCATCATGTCATGCGGAATTGTTGTGCCCTTGCTTCCCATATCCAATAGTTCCAAGGAGCCACAAGAGTCTTTGAAGCCTTGAGAAGGAAGATTTGTGAAGCCCCAGTCCTAACGATGCCTAGCTGTGAAAAGCCATTGGACATCAAGCGTGAAACTAGAGTAGGTGCCATCCTTTGCCCTAGAACAAAATGGAGTGGTGCACGTTACCATTATACTACTTATGGCAAGGCATTATATCTTATGGGATCCATGATCCAATTTGGGAAATATTTTGAATCAAAACCATTGGTCTCATATTCAGATACATATTTGGCAAGTTTAGAAGAAGGTTCTTACAAGATAAAACTTTCGGTCTTATCTAATGGTGGAAATATTAGATCAACATTTGTTGTTGATTTTTTTTTTCACATTTAGACAACGTGAATTTGAGGGCAAATTCCTTTAAAGAAGGGGAGATTGATGAAAGAAAGTCTGTAGACCTAAACTCTCAACATGAGTCGAGAAGAGCTTTGTTAAGAATGTCAACAATGACCCGTTAACCTACACTTACATGCCTAATATGACATGGAAAATGAAATGGAATTGGAGTTGTTACGTGAATGTTCAAGAACATGTTTATATTCGTATTTGTATGTAGGTCTTGGCCGAAGACCATGTTTTCTTTTAGCTTGTCTTTATTTCTTAGATTAGCTTTTAGCTCTTAGCTTAAGACATAGTAGTCCATGAAATAACTACCTTAGGACACAATTAATAAGCCATGTAAAGGGTGACAAGGACGAGAGTCTTCCAATAAGGTGACTAAGCCAAAAGGTCTTCCCAAATAGATGACTAGGCAGTGAGTTGGAGGATAAAGTGGCAAGGACAAGAGACATCTAGAAGACGGAGCTATCAAGGAAGAATTTATTAACTAAAAAGTTCATGAATTAGCTATATTGAATACTTCAAGGTCTTCCAAAAGGGAGAGGAATAATTGGCCGAAATGGTTCATCAAACAATTGCAATGAATGAAAGCTTCTAAACTAGTTCCAAGAAGATGAAGTCTTGAGAAGCCAAATCCATCCACTCTTCTACTTAGAATCCACAAAGGGTGTGTGAAAGTTTTATTCTTTGTCCCCAAGAAAAGCCAAGACCTTTCCCATTATCTTGGTTTGATCGAAACACCCTTGGTCACCAAGTAAACCCAAACTCATTCGCATTTGTTTCCACTAGGCCAAAACTGTCATGTAGTTTGTGTCCTTCAATTTGTCTTCTAGAATGGTCCATTTGCTACTATAAATAGGACCCTTAGGACTTGTAAATATTTAGAGTTTGATTATATATAAAGTTGAGTTTTACTCACGAACACTCAGTCTCTCAATCCGGGATTGGTACTCTTAGTTTATGCTACGGGAGTACCTTCGGTTTTTGTGTGAACCAAACCCTTGGTGAAAGTTTAGCTAAGACTGTGTAACTTAGTTGAACCCAAACTAAGGTTTTCCTTTAGTGTAAGTTTGGTTAAAACTTAGTTACTTAACTAAACCCAAGCTTAAGGAACCCCCTTTGGTGCGAGTGGACGTTGGGACTGTGTGACCCAACCAAACCCAAACCTAGGGTCTATCCTAAGGTTTCCGGCCAACCTTACTTGGATAGTATTTGGGCTTATATTTAGAAACCCCGGTCTAGTCCTTGTTATATTGGTCACCCTCATCTTGGTGTCGGCTCAGGCATTTAAAACCCCTTGTCATTATCCAAGCCATATCGACCGTACTATCACTTCACCAAGTCGTCCACTCTTCACCCGAGCTTGCATCTTACAACTCTTGGGCCATCCAAACCCAACCCATCATATACTGATCATCCTCACCTCCCACAATAACTCCTAAATACTCACAACAAAGGATAAGTCTTGAAAGCACTCACAACTCCCCATCCAACCCCAGAAACTATAAAAAGTCCACAAAACAACATTTACCGCGACCTCACTATTTCAGATTGTTTACGACACTTTTCCACCACTAAACCACCAGGACAGATAACCTACATGACCCTCAACATACCCGAAATACCCTTGTAAAACGTCTAAATCCGATTCCAACTATATCTACCCGAAACAGTCTCTCAACCCCACACTGCCCGGCGATAACTCCCCAACCAAGAACCTTACTGTTTCAGTAAACTTCTGACACCCTCCCAACTAAACTAACCAATCCCGATCACTACAAAAATCCTCAACGTGTCCACAACATCCCCACAAAACTCCTTAACCCTACTCCTCACGAAACCATCTGAAACAACCCTCAAATAACCCACTGCCCGGCAGAAACCTCCTATCCGAGAACCCCATTTCCACCCCTTTGTCGCGTCAACTTGTTCCATGTCGAACTCAGCCCCACTTGAAACATACATCAAGTCATATGATGTAAAGATCATGAGAGTCATCAAGTTAGGAGATATTCATATGCCAAAGTCTAAGATAGTGAAAAAGAAAAAGGAAATAGCCACTTTGACTGATGAGTTAGTTTCCCTAGCCGACTACACTGATTAACAAATAGAGGTAATACAAATAAACTCAAAGGCCATGAATCTACTTTACAATACTATCAGTTGAGAAGAATATGCAAAGATCTCCACATGTGAAATTGCTAAAGAAATGTAGGATAAACTTGAAGTCACTTATGAAGGTTCTTACAAAGTAAAGGAAACTATCATTAGTCTCCTTGTCTATGAATATGAGACTTTAAAGATGAAAGAAAGAGAAACTGTGAAAGATATATTTGCAAGATTTACCAAGATTCTCGGAGAACTTAAGGCATCAGGAAAAGTCTTTTCTTCTATACACAATATAAGGAATATTCTCAGTTGTCTTCCTCCATAGTGGTATGCAAAGGTGATTGCTCTTGAAAGAATAAATCTCAAAACTCTTATATATGATTAAGTAAGAAGAGATCTGATTGCATTTGAAAAGACCTATCTCAACAAGTCTGGACAGGATGATGATAATATTAGGGAAGATGAATTTTCTATATTCTAGTTCTGTGGTAGAATTCATGAAGAGATCTAGAAATAACAAAAAAGGTACTTCAAACTTCAGAAAAGGGAAATCTCAAATTGACCAATGAAGGAATTATGAGAAATTCTATGAGTGTGGGAAGTATGTCCATATAGCATCTGAGTTCCCAGAGTAAAAAAAGAAATGATTTAGAGGTCAATAAAATCAAAGAGCATTCAGTAGCAAGAGTGAAGATGAAATCACAAAAGATGAAAATGAAGAAGTTGAAATGTCTGTTTCATGGCAATCAGTGAAACTAGCGAGGTAAGACCTTATACATGCTCTAAATGTCATGAAACTTAAGAGTTTTAGATCAAACTCTTAAGGATCTAAATAAAAAAAATCATGAATATAGGAAATTACAAAGAGAAGAGAGATTGGGAAATTAATTTAGAAGTTTGTGAAATTAAAAGAGACCTTATTCAAGAAGAAGTGCATGATTTGCACTACAACTAAATAGTGTGCGCAAATCTACCAGTCAATCGACTTGTAACAACAAGTCAACTGGGAAAAAAGCCTATATTTGACAAATCTTCTACTAGCAACTCAACTAATAAGTCTATTGCTTACTTTAAGAAAAATTAGTCGATTAGGTCAACCAAGTCAACTAATATGAAGTCTAATAAGAATCTTAATGTGAGCAAGTCAACTAATCAGCATGTCACTGAAGAACACTCTTCTCAAACTTATTTTTGTTGTGGTCAAATTGGGCACAAATCATATAACTGAAGATTTCGCTACACAATTATTGCAGGTTGGATATGAAAATCTAAATTTAATGCTAATCTTATTAGAACTAACCCTCAAGGATCCAAGAAATCTTAGGTACCTAAAATAAGTAATTACTCTATTTTGCAAGAGCACCATAAGGAGAAATCAAAAGGTAAATAGTATTTAGACAATGCATGTTCAAGCCACATGACTGGTGACAAAAGCTTATTCAAATCAATTGTGAATTTTGATAAAGGATTAGTAACTTTTGGAGACAATTCCACTGGGACTGTAACTAGTATAAGAACTATTGCCTTCAATGACTTGTATAATATCACTAATGTTTATTTGGTGAAGGGTCTTAAATATAACCTTCTGAGCATAAGTCAACTATGTGACTCTGATCTAGAGGTAAGATTTAAAAAAAAAAGGTTTTATCATTGAAAACCTATCTGGCAAAGTTGTGTTACCTGGAAGCAGGAACAAAAATACATATATAGTAGATTCAATTAATAACTCAGTAGGGCACATCTGTTTGGCGTCAATGGGAGAAGAAACATGGATATGGCACAAGAATCTTGGACATACAAGTAAACATCTAATATAAAAAATTGCAAAACATGAACTGGTTCTAGGACTGCCCAAGCTAAACTATTCCAAGGATCATATATGTGATGCATGCCAAAAAGGTATGCAAACTAGAAACTCTTTCAATTCAAAAGATACTTTATCTACCTCTAAACCGTTGTAGATGCTTCATATGGACTTTCTTGGTCCCATTAGAACTACCAGTATATGAGGAAAAAGGTATTCCTTTGTATAATAGATGATTTCTCTTTTTTACATGGGTTATATTTCTTACTTCTAAATATGATACTTTAAAGAATTTCAAGTTTTTTCTGTGAGAAAGTACAACGTGAAAAAGGATACTACATATCTTCTATCAGAAGTGATCACGATGAGAACTTGAAAACAAGGCATTTGAAGAGTTCTGTAATGAACATGTATATACTCATAATTTCTCTTCAATATAATCTCCTCAACAAAATGGTGTTGTTGAACGAAAAAATAGGACTTTACAAGATATGACAAAAACAATGACTATGAAAAACAATCTACCACATAACTTTTGGGCTGAGGCTGTAAGTACAACATTCATGTTTTAAATAGATGTCTAATCAGGCCAATTCTGAAGAAAACTCCATCTGTACTATGGACGGGAAATAAGCCAAATGTAAGTTACTTTTATTCGTTTGGCTGCAAGTGTTTTGTTCAAGACAATGTAAAGGAAAATCTTGATAAGTTTGATCCACAAAGTGATGAAGGTATTTTTCTTGGCTACTCAACCAACTTTAGATATTATAGAGTATTTAATAAACATACATTAACTGTTGAAGAATTTCTTCATGTGATTTTTGATGATACTAATCGCTTGGCCGAGAAAGGTAAAATTGCAAATGAAGAAGATAGTCAACTACCAACCACAATGATTACTCCCACTGTTGATCAAAATAACAATAAAGTGTCGACTATTGAATCTGCCAAGTTGACTAACCTAACAGTTGGACCTATTCTAAATGAATGAAGAAGCAATCATTACTATCCAAAGAAGTTCATTATAGGAGACATTAATGAAGGAATGAAGACTAGAGCTTCAAATAAAAACAATGCAAATTTGGCTCTTATATCACAACTAGAGCATAAGAATGTTGATTAAGCCCTGAAGGATGATCATTGGGTCAAGGCTATAAAAGAGGAACTCAATTTGAGAAAAATAAAGTATGGAGTCTGGTTTCTAAGCCTGAAATGCTTCATGTTGTTGGAACTAAATGGGTATTTCGAAACTGATTGAATGAATTAGTGGAAGTGAGAAGAAATAAAGCTCGACTAGTTGCTCAATGTTACTGAAAACAAGAGGGAGTCGACTATTTCCCCTCCGTTATCGAAATGATCATTGCTTCTTGGAATATAAGGGGCCTGCACCACTCCTCCAAGCAAAAGGAGATTTGCTCCGTGGTGCATGCGAACAACATTGACATTTTTGGTATCCTGGAATCGAAGCTCAACAACACGACGCTTGATCATTTCTGGTCTACAAAATTTCACAACTGGGAGGTGTTGGATAACTTCGCCCATCATCCGGCGGGGAGGATATTTATTTTATTCAACCCGGCCAAAGTCATACTACAAGTGCTTGACATCAACCCGCAAGTCATTCACTGCGGTGTCACTTGTGCTATCTTCTCTAAGAGGCTTCATGTCACCTTCATGTACGGGCTTCACACGATTGTCACTAGACGAGGCTTATGGGAGAAGTTGAGGGAGTACGGGACCCCCATGACTAAGTCGTGGCTAGTACTTGGTGATTTCAACACGGTTATGAATGAGGATGAGCGTTTCAACATGGCGCCCATATCCAACTATGACACGAAGGATATTGTTGATTGTTGCCGAGATTTGAGCCTCACAGATTTGGCCTCAACGGATTGCGAGTTCATGTTCCTCCGTAACAATACTATGAGCAAGCTTGATAGGGCCCTCATTAACGCCCATTGGTTACAAGTTGGTTGGTATAGCAGTGCATATTTCCGTCGGTCCGGGCCCTTCTCGGACCATACGCCGTGCATTGTTACTATTTTTTATCGTCCCAGAATGCATAATAAACCCTTCAAGTTCTTCAACATGTGGGCTACCCATCAAAACTTCGGAAGGATTGTTACGGATTCTTGGGAGCAGAATATTGATGGCAATGCCCAATTCAGATTATGTCGGAAGTTACTTAGCCTAAAAGACCCTTGAAGTAGCTCAATGAGAAAGACTTCTCTCATATCTCTTCTAGATTCAAAAGGGCAAAGGATGAGCTTGATATTGCTCAACAGGAGGCTTTGATCAACCCGCATCTTGATCACTTACACACATGAGTGATCGAGCTCAGACACAAGTACATGGTCCTTATTGAAGCGGAAATGAGTTTCCTTAGACAACTTGCCAAATGTGAGCATCTCAAGCACAGTGGTAGGTGCACTAAGTTCTTTCATGGTATGGTCAAGCGCAACTCCAAAAGGAATTTCATTACGGCCACTACCAAGAGCGATGGTTCTCTTACGAACTTCAGTGACCAATTGCGGCAGAATTCATCAATTACTATAAATGGTTGTTTGGAACTAGGGACACTTGTGTACCTATTGATATTGGTGTCATCTCCTGGGGAAATTGTCTTTCGGCGGAACAAGGAGATGAACTAATTAGAAATGTCATGGACGCAGAGATTAAATGGGCATTATTCGGTATTGGGGAAGACAAAGCTCCAGGTCCGGATGGCTTCTCTTCGGGTTTCTTCAAGAAAGCTTGGAATATTGTCAGCGGGAGGTTTTGTGTTGTGGTTAAAAGGTTCTTCAGTTCAGGAAAGCTTCTCAAACAGATCAATCACACTACCATCACCCTTATTCCTAGATCTACCCACTGCGCAACGGTGTGCGACTATAGACCTATTTCGTGTTGCAACATCATGTACAAGATCATCACCAAGATTATTGCATCACAGTTGGTGCCGTTTTTGGATTTTCTCATTGATCCAGCTCAGGCGGATTTGTCCAGAGTAGAAGTATGTCTGACAACATACACATAGCTCAAGAGCTTTTGAGGAGTTACAACCACAAAAGGGTCTCTAGTAGATGCATGCTCAAAGTTGATCTCTGAAAGGCCTTTGACTCGGTGAATTGGGAATTCTTTACGGCTACTTTGATTGGTTTGAATTTCTGGGAAAGGCTGGTGGCTTGGATTATGGAGTGCGTCTCCACGACTTCATATTCAATTTCTATCAACGGGAGCTTACACATCCATTTTAAGGGCCGAAATGGGCTCAGACAGGGGGACCCTCTCTCCCCTACCTTGTTTGTTATTTGCCTGGAATATCTCTCGAGGATGATCAACAAGAACACTCAGACGACGGTTTTCAACTACCACCCCAAGTGCAGAAGCTTAAGGATCACCCACCTTGCATTCGTCGATGATTTGTTTCTTATGTCAAGAGGGGATATAAGAGAGGATGAGGCTGGTGCACTATGATCATTTTGTGAACAAAATTGTCGGGTAAACTGACTCGTGGATGAGCGCTACTTTATCTTATGCGGGCAGGCTTGAGCTCATCAAGTCAGTCCTACAAGGTGTGGAATGTTTCTAGTTATCTATGATGCCGGTGGCTGTTGCGGATTCTGAGAAAGTTTACTGGCTTTGTAGGACCTTCTTGTGGCATTCAAACCACCCTCTTATAGCTTGGAAGGAGTGTACTAGACCGAAAGCCGAGGGTGGCCTCGGAATCAGTGATCTCAAGGCCTGGAATCTTTCTTTTCTTTCTAAATGTCTTTGGAAAATCCATCAAAATAAGGACACGCTCTGAATTCGATGGATCAATCACAAATATCTTAGCAACAACAACAATATTTGGACCTAGGTTGCAATGAAGAATGACTCACCTTTGATCAAGCGGCTTCTGATCATTATTGACATCATTCTACACCGTGAAGGGTCCCATGATCGGGCGTCTACTATCATCCCGACATGGTATATGGACTTCCGTAGCAACCACAATGCCTATGATTACTTCAGGACACATGGGCAGCCGGTGATTTGGGCGAATGACGTTTGAAGTGCATGTATCATTCTAAAACAGGCTTTCATTTTGTGGCTTTGTGCGAGAAAGAGATTACGAACGAAGGATAGAATCCCTTATATGGACATTTATAGAAGGTTCTCCCTATGCGGCCATTCTGATGAGTCAATAGCGCACTTATTCTTCAGTTTCTCGGTCAGTAGTTACCTTTGGTCCAGGGTCAAGACATGGCTTGGCATCCGGAAGGCTATGACCACCATCGATAGCGCTTTGAAATATATTAAGAAAGAGGGACGTGGTACGGGTTGGGCTGGCCACCACCGTCTACCACATTTGGACAGAGAGGAACAATATTATCTTTGACAGGTCTAGACTCTATAGAGAAGCTATTCTTTTTAGGATCAAGACCAACATCTACAAAATCTTGTTTGCTTTATAGCCCCTCTTCCAAGACAATTTCGTTACTTTGGCCACGGGTTAGGATACGAGATGATGTGTATGTCTTGGTTAGTCACGAGTAAATCTCCAGACTACCTGACCTGTGGGATCAATTGGAGTCTCCTGACCACCCGCCGTGTGGGATTGGCGGGAGTTCATCTTATTTTGTTGTATCCCGTGACTTCCCAGTTTGTGGGTAAGTGCGAGAACTTATGACTTATAGGTCTTAGGTACTATGACAATTATCTTTTAGCAGCATAACATGACGAGGTTGGGCTCAACCCATGTTCGAATAGGTACTCTTCCCTTGACCGTGGGTTTTTCCCTTTGGGTTTACCATGGCAAGGGTTTAAGGAGGCCCACAGATGCAACCTTATGGCTACATAATGGAATTTCCATAGCTTAGGACTTTCTCATTGATCTCCTTCTTGCATTATAGTTTTTGCACTCTTGACTACCTAGTTTGTGGGACTAGCTAGAGTTTTGTTATTGACGTGATTAAATCTGGTGTTGATCTGCCTAGCAGGGACGCGCTAGATTTATATCGTCACTGAGTTCGTGGGTATGCCCATCGTACATGTACATTTTGATGATTTTAATACACATTTACCTTTCATTAAAAAAACTCCTAAGGAAGCTCACATTAGTGTTGTCAAAATAATTATTAGATACTTAATTGGAATAGTTTCTCATGGTTTATTGTACCCAAAGACTAACTCCTTTAAATTAGAAGATTTTTCTGATGTTGATTTTGCAGGAGATAAAGATGATTGTAAAAGTACTAGTGTTACTTGTCAACTACTTGTACAATCCCTAATCTCTTGGAATAGAAAAAAAGGAAGTGTGTAACTATGTACCACTAAAGAAGAATACATTGCCATTGGGCAATGTTTTTGTAACATCTTGTACCTCCAAACTAAGTCATGTTTATGATTTAGGGATTTAGAAAACTGGAACGGGGAGTTTAGAGTTAAAAACTAGTTTTAGTTCTGCATATCAGATTTGATGCCAACAATTATGGACAGTAAAATATTCTACGGACAGTTAAAATGAACCGTCAATTTTATTTTTGAATTGATGGCATGTTGTAGATTCTATGGACCTGTTATACCCTGTAATTTCAGGTCATGTATTTGAGAACGTACGAAAGGAAATAATATTTGAATTTGGAAAGATAAGTTGACAAAATGTTTTTGGATAGATTTTCAGTTAACTTTGGAACGGTATATCTCCTAGTGTATTAGGAGTTTTTAGGTGTTTCAAAATCCTAGTATGAATTTCATTGAGTCTAGTTTCCAACGCAATAAACCGCTCGTCGATAGAACATCGGAGTAGAAAGTTATGAACGTTACAAGATCAGCTGACAGAAGAGAAATGGTGCAGTTTTTAGTCAGGCGCCACGGCGCTGGCTGCAGGGCCGTGGCTCTGTAAGCCCTGAAACTTTCTGAAGTTGCAGCGCCACGACGCCGGCTGCAGGGCCACTGCGCCGAGGCGGGATTTTTTGCGGAAATTGGGTAAAAATCAGAAGATATTTGTGTAGAGGACCTATGGGAGGGCGACAAGTGTCCCTCCCAACTTGTAGGCAAGCAAGACCCTATATTATAACCAAGTCTTGCAAGACTTGGTCATTTTGCAAGACTTCATCCAAATAGAAATTTCCCTTCTCTTTCTCTAAAAGTTTAAGAAATCCTAAGCCTTCATGGAAGTATTGGAAGGGCGACAATAAGATGATATGTTGATAGACTTGTAGAGGGTTCGTGTTGATGATTTTGATGTGAAAAGGAGTTGCGGAAAAAGGGCTACAGTGGGCGAGATTTTGCTGGTTTGGGCGAAATCCTAAAAGGTAAATTCCCTCTCCTCTTGGAAGTAAGTTAAGATTACATGTTATAGTAGTTGATAAATGAGGATGTTATATATAGAGTGAAATTTGAAAAGATTTGGATCATGTCGACATGTTAAAAACCGAAATTGGACATGTTAGCCATTAAGTTTGTAATTCAATTTAATTGTTAGATACAATCGTCGCATGTTAAGGAAGAAAGGATTTATAGTTGTTGTAATTGTTATTATGTACATAACATGTTGGAATAACAACTTGGATTAAAAAGGAATTGAACGAAAATTGACATTGTTGTTGATATTGATGGTAGCCGAGAATGGCTTAAGTTGTTGGACAGTTTTATATTAATTGTGGGGCATAATTTTACACGTCCTGTTAGGCGTGTAATCCCCTTTGAATTTCTGAATTGTTGAGCCTTAAATGTGGCATTTGGTTATTGATTTTCGGGCGTTGAAAAAGGTGGAAAAGTACGTAGAAACAAAGGAAGTGCTGCCCGATTTTCCGTAGAATTAAGAGTCCTTATACTTAGGAATATTCTACGTTGAAAGCTAGTAGTTGATGGACGTATTATAGTCATTATAGGTTGACATTCTACGTACGACTTATTCAACGTGGCAATTGGATTGAGCCGGAGAGGTATGTGGAACTTTTCTTATCTCTTGAGCATGAATATTTATCAATGTATAAGTACGGTAGACGTACGAGATTTAAATGAATTTAGTTTCATTTGATATCCTTGACTTGTTTTGAGAATGTCCAAGTTGGTGGAGTTAAAGAATTAACTCACTTGTTTTAAAGGTTAAAGATGTCTTAGTTTCTAAAACATAAAGTTAGTATAACGACTTTATGGGAAGTTGGTTATAACAACTTTATGGTAAGTTAAAAGAATGGTTTATTCTAAAAAGGTAAACAAAAATTTCTTGACTTGGAAATGTATAGAATACTTGGTTTGGAAAGTATTGATTACTTGAACTATTCTAAAGTTAAGAGACTTGATTTCTAAAGTTAAGAGACTTGAAGTATTCTGAAAGTTATGATACTTGTTTTAAAAGTATAAGTCTCTTGGTTTCATAAAGAATGTAATTGTCTAAAACATAAAGAGTTATAACGGCTTTATGGGAAGTTAGTTATAACAACTTTATGGAAGGTTAAGAGAGTGTCTACTTGATTTATAGGCATGAGTTTCCTAGGTTGTGAATGTAGAAGTTACTTAATGTCAAAGCCTTGAAATGAATTTCTAAAGGTGTAGTAACTTGTTTTGAAAAGTAGACAAGCCTTGATACTACAGGTGTTAGTATCTTGGGGTTTTTATATAAAAAGGGTTCTTTTTTTTTAAAGGAACGGAAGTACGTAGTACTTTGGGTTAAATTCCCGGATTTCTAATAACATGTTTGTGCCTTAAGTTAAATAAAATGAGAGTGCATGATAATTAAGACTAATAAGAAGTTAGGGGATGTTTTAACTTTCTTATGATAATTATGATAAGCCGGTGGTGCTTATGTTATGTATGATAAGCCGGTGGTGCTTATGTTATGTATGATAGCCGGTTGTGCTAGTGATGTATTGTTCATTACGGGGTCATTCCTCGGGCTTGTTGCATTTGCATATTCCGTGGATTTGCTAACCACGATGCGAGGAATACCTCATGCGAGTCTGTAGTGCTCATGAGGGTGAAATAGTCCCATGCGGGCGGACACCCTACGCGGCGAGATTACCTCATGCGATCTATACGACTATGCGGTGGATACAATCTATGCGAGAAATTACCTCACGCGGTCCATACGGCTACGCGGGTGAAATAGTCCCGTGAGTAGATTGCCGAATGATACTACGCGGATGGCCCTAGGTTAATCATGAGCTTCTGCTTTTAAAACCGCAAAGTTTATTCTTGTCCACTCTCATTGTTAGTAAGGCATAGTGTAATCGTTAATGGTTATCATACATGTCTCGACTTTATTTTAAACTATTATGATTTCATTACAAGATTTCTGGGCCACATACTTGGTACTGTTATCGACCTCTCGGGCCGCTCATGCCGCAGTAGAGTTATACTGAGTTCGATCCTCACTCTTAGGATCACTGTTCAGCTGTTGAGAAGCTCCATTACTCCGGAGGCTTATCTTTGGTTCAAATCTCTGGTATTGTCGGTTGTTGTACATTCAGGGGTATGGCGGGGCCCTGTCCCGTCATAGTTGTTATGTCAAAATTCTTAGAGGTCTGTAGTCATGTATGTGGGTCGGTTCGTAAAGAAAAATGATGTAACTGCTTTTGACTATTTATATATGTATATCCAGGAAGACAGCCTCATCGACTAGCCTGTTGTTTACTTCTTACTGATTTACGTTGTGTGTGCTATGTATGTTCCGCTGACTTTCTCTGATGGTTACCTGTAAGGGTGCCCTGGTAGGGCACCAGTCGCGGGCCCGGGGTAGGGTCGTGACAAAAGTGGTATCAGAGCAGTTAGTCCTCGGAAAGTGTCTACAGACCGTGTCTAGTAGTGTCTTGGTTATCGGTGTATTGTGCACCAAATCTATAATCAGGAGGCTACAGGGCATTTAGGATTGGTTTCCATTCTTTTCACTATGAGATCGTGCGATAGAGTCGTGTTGTTAGGTTAGTCTCTCCCTAACGAGTTATGTTGAATGCAGCTATGAGAAATGCGACAGTGACCCAGGAAGGATTATGTGGATTGCATATCCAGGTTGGTAATAATTGTAGTATAGTTGGTATTATGATGTACAACTATACGGATTTATGTATGAGGGTCATATATGTGTTGCCTAGAATGATTTTAGATTACCAGGAATTGGTAAGGACTAAATAGATACCGGGAAGGTATGAAACGGTTAATGAATTCTCGCCAAGGTCTTACGTATTATTTTGAGATAATTGGAAGATGATGAGCTGTCTGACAGGGTAATGAACCCTTAATAAGTCATGTTAAGGGACTTAATGGAAGACTATGTTAATAGATTAAGCTACGTGGTATGCTTAAGGGAATTGTACGAATGAGATCCGTATGGAAAATTTATGGTTGTTATGATTAAAACAACACAATTGAGAGGTTATGAGAAACTTCTCTACCCGAATACGGGGGGACTGATAAGGTAGGCTTGGAGCATGGAAATTGCGAGCCTAAGAATATTGATAACCGCCGATACCTTAGGTATGTAAGACCTTCTCGGGAAATAAGATTTAATCCAGACTAAGGGTAAGAGTTAAGTGTGACGGTGGGTCGAGTTGAAGACCTATTACGGGTCGCCCCATAGTCTGATATGGAGTGGGAATAGTTAGTAGTAGTCTCGCTATGTGACTGGGTCACGAGGGTGAAAGGACCAAGTATAGTGAATTGTTTTACGAGTTCGTGGACGCGTTCCACCGGAACCAGGTCGTGAGAGCCGGAAATGGCCTTATATTGTTCGATTTAGTAACTCCAAAGATTGGAGGCCAGAATCAGTATGGAGGTTATGTACGTATGCTAGTATAAGTTTGGAAGTACGGAAAGAGTACGAACAGTAAAAATGAGAGCAACCAAGTGTAGAGGAATAAAGCCTGAATCCATAAGGACCTTTCGAGGTGGCTACACCAGTGGGTGATTGGATGGTAGCTAAGCGGGTATATAAGATTTGCCCAATGATGATACAGTCATCAGGCCCTAGCAAATCTAGTAGAGCTGGATACTACAGACTTTAAGGTCATTATGAGTATGGACTAGTTGGCTTCGTGTATGCCAAGGTTGACTGCAGAGAGAGATTGGTTCGATTCCAGTTTTCCGGTAAGCCGGTTATCGAGAGGAGAGGAAGGGAAGCGATTGTAACAAGTGAATTATCCTTCCTTCTTTGGCATAATTAATTGGTAAGTCTGTGTGACTTGTTCATTGGGGTAAATGGATGTAGAAGGTATGGAATAGTTGAATTTGAAGAGTTTAAGAGATAGAAATGGAAATGTAAGGCCATTGAAAAAGTTCATGTTAAGTGCCCTTGGAGGTACTCGGAGTTGGTTTAGTGTGGCAGTCAAGGCCACGACATTCCGAATGATTTCAGAAAAAATGCGCGAGGCAGGAATAAGATAAGTGTGAGTACTGCCTGTGGAAAAACATAAGACATTGTTTGTAGGTTTTGAAAATCTATACGATTATAAGGTGGCGCTTGATGATTATGATTAGGAAAGGGAGATAAGCTCTCTCCCCCACGTATAAGGATATAAATGCTGGTAATAAGCATAAATGGAAATGTATGACCCCAGGAGCGAGGTAGAAATATTTTGGGTTAGTAATTAGTATGATGTAGGGTTATGACCAGAATATTGAAGAGAATGCAATTACAGTTATGAAGGTTTCCCAAGACATAATTACCCAGACTAGTGTAAAGACCATTAGTGAATGAGGGGAAGTAGGAATACCTCGATGAAAGGTGGCAAAAATTTGTACTGACGAGAAAGATAGTCGAAATAATGCGGGGAGGTAAGAGACCTCAGGGCAACTTGAAATGAAAAATAAAGGTAAGACGAGTAGGCACTCGAACGATAAGAACTCTTGGCAAGCCGTTGGATTATGTAATACCATGAATTGAGGTTGAACACCTGACTATAAGCTCTACGAACTGGGAGAGAATAATAGGATTACTACTTGACGAGATCAAGGAAATCTCCCCCTAAATTGTGATTGGCACGAAGTCTTAGCCATGAGACAAGCAAAGGAATCGAATCTAAGTATAGTGACCAGGTTTGGTTGCAACAGAGAAATGGAAACATGAATCATAATTGAGATTATGTCCTCGATTATTTCGGGAGTATGAGACAGGCTTCCGATTATTGGAAGATAAGCTGACTACGACTACAGTTCTAACCCCTCATGAGGTCTGAGGGACTAGAGGGTTAGGTTATTATGGTAACACTTTGAGTGTTTGGCTGGGTCGTGTGCGGATGCAACACGATAAGGTAACAACCTATATTTCCCGGCAGCTACAGGAGCATGCGGGTGGAGCTCAGATTCGAGAGGTTTCCGAGTCTTCCCTCGTTGATGGGGGTGAAGAGGCGACAATATAAGGATCCAATTCTAGGGCGAATTTGAGATACGACCCTCCAAGAGGAGAAGAACCTGTTTGGGTAGCAACGGATAAGGTGTTGTGATATGAGGATTATGCTAGATTATATAGCAGAGAGATTGTGAGACTGCACGAGGTTCCCACATTTATGATGTCGGACGGATGAGCTCAGTTTACGGATAACTTCTGGAGGTTTTCCAGAAGGGATTAGGGACACATGTGTGTCTCAGTGTTGCATTTCACCCTCAGACTGGCGGACAGGAAGAGCGTACTATCCAGACACTTGAGGATAGGTTGCGGGCCTGTGTTCTTGATTTCAGAGATAGTTTGGAGGATTATTTGCCTCTTGTTGAGTTACGTACGATAACAGATACCCTTCCAGTATTCAGATGGCCCTGTATGAGGCTTTGTAGGAAAGGAAGTGTAGATCGCCGATTGGTTGGTTCGACGTAGGCGAGGTTCAGTTAATTGGCTCAGACTTGATTCAGCGGGCTGTGGATAAGGCGAAGCTTATCCAGGAAAGATTATTAGCAAGTTCAGAGACGATAAAAGCTTTATACAGATAACCGATGTCGACACTTGGAGTTCAGGTTGACGTTTTAGTATAAGTATTGTTATGTGTCCATGGGTGGCATATTTTTGTATGAAGGGTGTAGTAAAAGGAGACTATGTCGCTATCTAATTAGTTGACTCCGAAAGAACATTCGGGGACGAATGCTTCTAAAGGGGGAAGAATGTTACACCCCGTAATTCCAGGTCATGTATTTGAGAACGTACGAAAGAAAATAAGATTTAAATTTGGAAAGATAAGTTGACTTAATGTTTTTGGATAGATTTTCAGTCAACTTTGGAGCGGTATATCTCCTAGTGTATTAGGAGTTTTTAGGTGTTTCAAATTCCTAGTATGAAGTTCATTGAGTCTAGTTTCCAACGCAATAAATCGCTCGTCGATAGGACATCAGAGTAGAAAGTTATGAACGTTACAAGATCAGCTGACAGAAGAGAAAGAGTGCAGTTTTCAACAGCCACGGCGCCGATCGCAGGTCAGAGCTCTGTAAGCCACAAACTTTCTGGTTGCGCCACGCGCTGCCGCGTGGCGCGCGAGGTGGGATTTTTTGCGAAAATTGGATAAAAATCAGAAGATAATTGTGTAGAAGACCTATGAGAGGGCGACAAGTGTCCCTCCCAACTTGTAGGCAAGCAAGACCCTATATAATGACCAAGTCTTGTAAGACTTGGTCATTTTGCAAGACTTCATCCAGATAGAAATTTCCCTTCTCTTTCTCTAAAAGTTTATGAAACCCTAAGCCTTCATGGAAGTATTGGAAGGGAGGCAAGAAGATGATATGTTGATAGACTTGTAGAGGGTTCGTGTAGATGATTTTGACGTGAAAAGGAGTTGCGGAAAAAGGGGCTACAGTGGGCGAGATTTTGTTGGTTTGGGCGAAATCCTAAAAGGTAAATTCCCTCTCCTCTTGGAAGTAAGTTAAGATTACATGTTATAGTAGTTGATAAATGAGCATGTTATATATAGAGTGAAGTTTGAAAAGATTTGGATCATGTCGACATGTTAAAAACCGAAATTGGACATGTTAGCCATTAAGTTTGTAATTCAATTTAATTGTTAGATATAATCGTCGCATGTTAAGGAAGAAAGGATTTATAGTTGTTGTAATTGTTATTATGTATATAACATGTTGGAATAACAACTTGGATTAAAAAGGAATTGAACGGAAATTGACATTGTTGTTGATATTGATGGTAGCCGAGAATGGCTTAAGTTGTTGGACAGTTTTATATTAATTGTGGGGCAGAATTTTACACGTCCTATTAGGCGTGTAATCCCCTTTGAATTTCTGAATTGTTGAGCCTTAAATGTGGCATTTGGTTATTGATTTTCGGGCCTTGAAAAAGGTGGAAAAGTACGTAGAGACAAAGGAAGTGCTGCCCGATTTTCAGTAGAATTAAGAGTCCTTATACTTAGGAATATTCTACGTTGAATGCTAGTAGTTGATGGACGTATTATGGTCATTATAGGTTGACATTCTACATACGGTGTATTCAACGTGGCAAGTGGATTGAGCCGGAGAGGTATGTGGAACTTTTCTTATCTCTTGAGCATGAATATTTATCAATGTATAAGTACGATAGACGTACGAGATTTAAATGAATTTAGTTTCATTTGATATCCTTCACTTGTTTTGAGAATGTCCAAGTTGGTGGAGTTAAAAAATTAACTCACTTGTTTTAAAGGTTAAAGATGTCTTAGTTTCTAAAACATAAAGTTAGTATAACAGCTTTATGGGAAGTTGGTTATAACAACTTTATGAGAAGTTAAAAGAATGGTTTATTCTAAAAAGGTAAACAAAGATTTCTTGACTTGGAAATGTATAGAATACTTGGTTTGGAAAGTATTGATTACTTGAACTATTCTAAAGTTAAGAGACTTGATTTCTAAAGTTAAGAGACTTGAAGTATTCTGAAAGTTATGATACTTGGTTTTAAAAGTATAAGTCTCTTGGTTTCATAAAGAATGTAATTGTCTAAAACATAAAGATTTATAACGTCTTTATGGGAAGTTAGTTATAACGACTTTATGGAAGGTTAAGAGAGTGTCTACTTGATTTATAGGCATGAGTTGCCTAGGTTGTGAATGTAGAAGTTACTTAATGTCAAAGCCTTGAAATGAATTTCTAAAGGTGTAGTAACTTGTTTTGAAAAGTAGACAAGTCTTGATACTACGGGTGTTAGTATCTTGGGGTTTTTATATAAAAAGGGTTCTTTTTTTAAAGGAACGGAAGTACGTAGTACTTTGGGTTAAATTCCCGGATTTCTAATAACATGTTTGTGCCTTAAGTTAAATAAAATGAGAGTGCATGATAATTAAGGCTAATAAGAAGTTTGGGGATGTCTTAACTTGCTTATGATAATTATGATAAGCCGGTGGTACTTATGTTATGTATGATAAGCCGGTGGTGCTTATGTTATGTATGATAGCCGGTTGTGCTAGTGATGTATTGTTCATTACGGGGTCATTCCCCGGGCTTGTTGCATTTGCATATCCCTTGGATTTGCTCCCCACGATGCGAGGAATACCTCATGCGAGTCCGTAGGTCTCATGCGGGTGAAATAGTCCCATGCGGGGCGGACCTGTCCTATGCGAGGAGATTACCTCATGCGGGTCTATACGACCTATGCGGGCGGATACAACCTATGCGAGGAAATTACCTCATGCGGGTCCATACGGCCTATGCGGGTGAAATAGTCCCAGGAGTAGGATTGCTGAATGATACTACGGGCGGATGGCCTTAGGTTAATCATGAGCTTCCTGTTTTAAAACCGGCAAAGTTTATTCTTGTCCACTCTCATTGTTAGTAAGACATAGTGTACTGTTAATGTGGTTATCATACATGTCCCCAACTTTATTTTAAACTATTATGATTTCATTACAGTACTTTCAGTTTCACATACTTGGTACCTGTTGTACTGACCTCCTTCGGGGGGCTGCGTTCATGCCGCAGGTAGAGTTATACAGGTTGTTGATCCTCACTCTTAGGATCACTGTTCAGCTGTTGAGAAGCTCCATTACTCCGGAGGCTTATCTTTGGTTCAGATCCCTGGTATTGTCGGTTGTTGTACATTCAGGGGTATGGCGGGGCCCTGTCCCATCACAGTTGTTATGTCAAATTTCTTAGAGGTCTGTAGTCATGTATGTGGGTCGGTTCGTAAAGAAAAAAGATGTAACTGCTTTTGACTATTTATATATGTATATCCAGGAAGGCAGCTTCATCGACTAGCCTGTTGTTTACTTCTTACTGATTTACGTTGTGTGTACTATGTATGTTCCGCTGACTTTCTCTGATGGTTACCTGTAAGGGTGCCCGTGTAGGCACCCGCGGGCCCGGGTCGGTCGTGACAGACTGGCCCAAATTTATACTACCGTCGATTTCCACCATTTGAGAACTTCAACTTTCATAACTCTCTGAAATTCTTATATATAATAGTATAGTCTGATTATACGGATCGTACAATTATTGACGGTCCAGACCCAGACCGTCAAATTATCGACGATCCTACAATCTCAGCTATCAATTTATTCCATCAGCAAACAATATAAATATGAGACTTAATTCTAAAAACCAATTTTCACAATTCCCAAGCCCTTGAACGAAGGTTTTCTCTGTCCGATCATCTCCTACACCAGTCCTTCCCATATATTTTCATGTGTTTTCTAATCAAGTATAATCAATTCCTAAGCAAAATTCACTATTTCTAACCTAGGGTTTTCAAGAAAACCCAACTCAAGGAATTAAGGTTCAAGCTTTGGGATTATCCTTCCAAGTTCATATTTTTAAGACACATTTTGGAATGAATAAGGTATGTAGAGCTTCTATACACATGTAGGAATATCCATGTTCTTCCCACGCCACGTTTTCTATGAAATTCAAGAAATTCCATAACGTAGGATTTTATTCCAATTTCATGATAGCAAAAATTACATGTATCATGATATAAAAAATTGTATTATTAATTCGTCATTGTGTTCCTGATATTCCATTATGGTTATTAGGAATACGTGTGTAATTCATGGATACCCATAACCTCGAATTCCATGGGTTGTAGAATTACTAGTCATGCACCATTACTATTAAATTCCATGTACTTATATATGTATGTTTTCATAAATTTACACAAGTTATATGTTATATTAGTTCACATGATAAATTATGATTTCAAACCATGCTTTATAAGTTGCTTTCATGAAATCGTTGGTTTAAAGCCACTATTTTTAAATACATTTTTTGGGAGTTGCATAGTTCACCGAAAAGTTTCAGATAGCCTAAAACTATGGATGTCATTGTAGAATAAGGGTCACTCCGCTAGAGGACGTTATCTTCAGATTTGCATAGTATATCCTTTACTACCATGTTATATCTCATACCTCGGCAAGATATGGGATTATGATGCTAGTTTGGCCAGGTACCTGACTCAATGTATCCATATGGTGATTCATGTTGTCAGTTATGCTACTGATATACCCACAGTTATACAGATATACATATATATATATAGTTTCACATATATTCATACTTATAGATATTCAGCTATATATATGTTTATAGATTTTTACATATGTTATTATATTCATGTTCATGTTCAGTTGCATGTTACTATTATATCATGTTCCTGCTTATTCTTTCAGTTTCTTTACATGTAGTACAATTCAAATGTACTAACGTCCCTTTTGCATGGGGCCTGCACTTCACTGTGCATGTTTTGAGTTTTGGGGAGACAGATCTGCTCAGTAAGATTGCTTCAGTATCATCCATTTGATGAGCCCTATCTCATTCGGAGTGTCAGTCAATTTACATTTATGATTACATTTTATGATAGAGGTATGCTATGGCCTTGTCCTGGTAAATCATTTGGTAGCCAGACTCATGTTCAGAGGTTTCATAGACTAGTTTAACATGTCATGTTAGCATTGGTTTTTAGACTTATTATAATTCCAGATTATTTTCGCTATGATTATTTCAGACTACTTCAGTATATAGTTTTTTCATATTTCATTGTCATTACTATTGCATGCTTTTGATGCCCATGTTAATTCAGCAATCCGTGTAGTTCACTCTGTCATATGCAGTTAGGCACCGAGTGCCATATTTTACCCAGACCATGGTTTGGGGTATTGCAAATCTTGGTATTACAACCTAAGTTCAAGTGTCTTAGGGAGTTTATGAAACGGTGTCCAGTTGGGTCACTTTTATATAGGTGAGGGCCCCACACATATAAAGAGTTGACCACCAAGACATCTAGGATTATCTCACTTATTTCATACTCTATATCATGTAGTTAGAGCTATACCTTCAGGATATCCTTCTAACTAGTGTGTATTACGTATTTTAGAAAATGCCTAGATAAAGAAAATTAGCTAAAAGTAAGAGAGGTGCCACTAATGTTGCTTGTGAGGAGGATACTCATGCTCAGAGGGCTAATTTGGGTATAACACCCCACCCAATACCATAGAATCTGCGGAGATTCCAGTTCGACCACCTAGTTCTACTGACTCGGATGTTAGGGGAGCTATTTCGCTGCTCTCCCAGCTTGTGGCTGGTCAATCCCAATGTCAGGGAATGACTCCAAGCATGGGAACTAATAGAGAGTCATCTAGTTTCAGGACTCGAGAGTTTCTGCGTATAGACCCTCCGGTGTTCACGTGGTCTTGTAAAAAAGAAGATCTACATAATTTTATTGATGGGCTATATAATATCATTTGTGTTATGCATATTACTTAGATATAGGAAGCAAAGTTATGAGTTTATTAGTTGTAGGATGTTGCCAACATTTGGTATGAGTCATGAGAACAGTGTCACAGATAAGATGCACCTTCAACAACTTGGGATGAGTTCGCTGATGCTTTTGTTGAGCACTTTTTACTAGTAGAGCTTAGGGAAGCAAAGTCTATGGAATTTGAAAAGCTCAAGAAGAACAGTAGGAGTGTGCATGAGTACTATCTTCATTTTGTCTCTTTGGAAAAGTATGCTCCACATATGCCATAGTTAGGCATTTTGTGTATGGTCTTGATCCCTATTTGTATGATGTAGCTAATATTATAGCTCAGAATAGGGAGATAACTATTATAAAGATGGTTGCTTTCGTACTGGGTAATAGGAGCAGTTTGAAGGAAAAGGAAATCTTGCAAAAAGAGAAGAATAAAGAGTTTAATAAAAGAGCTAAGTCTTCAGGTCACTTCAGTCATGGGGGAGGTAGAGGTAGACAATACTCTAAGAATAGGTCATCAGGACCTACTACATCTTCAACTAGTGCTCGAGTCCCTATGTTCATGAAAGATCACAAAAGACAAAATTTCAGAGCATCGAGTTCTCAATCACAGACCAACGTGGGTCAAGGTACTTTTAGTAATCCAGTTTATGGAAAGTGTAGTAGGAGACACCCAGGGGAGTGTCGAATGGGTATGGATATCTGCTATGGTTGTGGTCAGTAGGGTTATTTTCTGAGGACTGTCCATCAGTGAGGTAGTGTACAAAAGATAATGTGGCTTAATCCACAAATCCAACAACTCCTCATAATTCTCAGGCCCAAGCAGGGTGTGGTCCAGCTAAGTCCAGTAATACAGTCGGAGGTCCAAACTTCTTGTACATGCTAGCAGGTTGTTAGGATATAAAGTCCTATACAGATGTGGTCACAGTAATATTAACGGTCTTCACTTTTGATATTTAAGCTCTTATAGATCCCGAATCCACTCTATCATAAGTAACCCCTTTTGTTGCTAAGAAATTTTGGATAGAACCTGAAAAGTTGCATGAACCCTTTGAAGTATCCTCTCCAGTTGGCGAGTTAGTTATAGCCAGGCAGGTTTATAGGGGTTGTCCTGTTAAAGTATATCACTGCATTACCATAGTCTATCTGGTAGAGTTAGAAATGGTAGACTTCGATATAATCATGGGTATGGATTGATTGTCTTCATGTTATGCCACAATAGGTTGTATAACCAAAATTGTAAAGTTAGAATTTCTCATTGAGCCAGTCATAGAATGGAAGGGTGATTCAGTAGCACCCATGAGTAGGTTTATTTCCTATCTTAAGGCCAGAAAGATGATATCCAAGGGATATATTCACCATCTATTTCGATTTAGAGATGCAGATACCGAGACCCTAACTTTTTAGTCAATGTCAGTTGTCAGTTAATTTCCAAAAGTATTTTCTGAAGATCTTCCCAGAGTTCCTTCCGATAGGGAGATTGAATTCAAAATTGATCTACTTCGTGGCACGAAGTCAATATCTATTCCGCCATACAGAATGATTCCAGCAGAGTCAAGAGAGCTAAAAGCCCAGTTGAAAGATCTCCTTGATAAGGGATTCATTAGACTAAGTGTCTCACCATGGGGTGCACCAGTTTTGTTTGTTAGGAAGAAAGATGGGTCTTTGTGTATGTACATTGACTATCGACAATTGATCAAAGTCACTATTAAAAAGAGGTATCCTCTTCCAGAATGATTTATTCGATCAACTCCAGGGTGCTCAGTGTTATTCCAAGATTGACCTTAGATCAGGGTACCATCATCTTAAGATTAAGGAAGTTGATATTCTGAAACCCCCTCCAGAACTTGTTATGGTCATTTCAAATTTTATGTCATTTCGTTCGGATTGATGAATGCCCCAACTGCTTTCATGGATATTATGAACATGGTCTTCAAGATGTATCTTGATCTTTTTTTCGTTGTCTTCATTGATGATATCTTAGTCTATTTACGTAATAAGGCTAATTATGTAGAATATCTTAGAATTATATTGCGGACACTTCAGGACCGTAATCTTTATGCGAAATTTTCCATGTGTGAATTTTGGCCAAAGCCAGTAGCATTCTTAGGCCATATGATTTAAGGCGAAGGCATCTAGGTTGAATTTCAGAAAATAGCCTTTGTAAAGAAATAGCCCAGACCCACTTTGCTTTAGATAAATGGAGTTTCTTCGAACTGGATGGCTACTACATATGTTTCGTAGAGGGTTTTTCGTCCATTACAACCCCTTTGACTAGATTAACTCAGAAGAAAGTCAAATTTCAGTGGTCAGATGCCTGTGAGCGTAGTTTCGAGGAATTAAAAATGAGATTGACTTCAGATCTATTGTTAACATTGCTAGAAGGAACCGAGGGGTTCATTGTATATTAATATGCTTAAGGAGTTGTTCTTGGGTGTGTTTTAATACAGCATGGTAAGGTTATAACTTATGCATCCAGACAAATTAAGCCTTGTGAAAAGAATATCCGAATCATGACTTAGAACTAGCAGCCGTAATTTTTGCACTTAAGATATGGCATCGTTATTTGTATGAAGTTTATATTGATATTTCATAGATCACAAGATCCTTCAGTACATTTTCAAGCAGCGGGAGTTGAATCTTAGACAAAGGAGATGGCTCGAATCGATAAAGGATTATGATGTAGATATTCTCTATCATCCAAGAAAAGTGAATGTGGTAGCCGATTCTCTTAGTCGACGATCCATGGGAAGTTTAACTCATATTGAGAATGGTAAGAAAATCATGATGAAAGAGATTCATCAACTATCCAGTCTAGGAATTCGACTCATGGACTCCAAAGATGGTGGTGTTGTTGTTCAGCACAAGTTCGAGTCCTCCTTAGTAGCTGAGGTAAAATAGAAGCATCTTAGTGATCCCTACCTGTTATGGCTGAATGAGGGAATTTAAAAGCATAAGACTACGACTTTTGAACAAGGGGGATATCACGGTACATTGAGATACCGAGGCAGATTATGTGTTCCAGATGTGGACGCACTTAGAGAGAGAATCATGGCAGAAGCGCATAATTTCATGTATTCCATTCACCCATGTTCTACCAATATGTACCATGATCTTAAGGAGATCTATTAGTGGAATGATATGAAGAGAAATGTGGCAGATTTTGTAGCCAACCAAGTGTAAGAATTCTCAACAGGTGAAAGCCGAGCACTACAGGCCTAGTAGGTTGGCTTAGAATATTGATATTTTTATTTGGAAATAGGAGATGATAAATATGTATTTCATAACATGTCTACCTCACTCAGTCTGAAGGCATGATTTGATTTGAGTAATAGTGGACTGACTGACTAAATCAACCTACTTTTTGTCAGTCAAGACCAAAGATTCAGTAGAGGATTTCGCTAAGTTATATATCTGAGAAATTGTCAGGCTTCATGGGACCCTGGTGTTCATTATTTCAGATTGTGGTGCTTAGTTAATAACGCGCTTTTAGAAGTCTTTTCAGAAAGGATTGGGTACCAAGTTAAATCTTAGCACAAATTTTCACCCATATACAGATGGACATGCAGAGTGTACTATTCACGCCCTTGAGGATATATTAAAGGCATGTGTTCTAGACTTTAAAGGTAATTGGGATAATAATTTGCCTCTCATTGAGTTTGCTTACAATAACAGCTACCATGATAGCATCCAGATGGCACCGTTTGAAGCTCTATATGGGTGAAGGTGTAGGTTGCCAATTGGTTGGTTCGAAGTTGGTGAAGCATAATTATTAGGACCAGACTTGGTCCATCAGGAAATGGAGAAATTCAAGTTGATTCAGGGGTGTTTGAAAATAGCTCAGAGCCGCCAGAAGTCCTATTCGCATATGAGGTATATATATTTGGAGTTCCAAGTTGATGATTGGTTAATTCTAAAACTTTAACCTATGAAAGGTGGCATGAGGTTTGAAAAGAAAGGGAAACTCAATCCCAGATATATCAAACCTTACAGAATTTTGAGGAGAGTTGGTCAAGTGGCTTATGAACTTGAATCGCCACAAGATTTAGTTGTTGTGCAGCTAGTGTTTCATGTATCCATGTTGATCAAGTGTGTAAAATTCCTGTTGTTGGTTGTTCCAACATAATCTATCATAGTTAAAGATGAGTTGACCTATGAAGAGATCTCTGTGGCTATTTTGGATCATCATATTTGAAAGTTGAGAACGAAGGAAGTTTTTCAGTGAAAGTGTTGTGGAGAAGTCAGAATGTTGAGAAGTCTACATGGGAAGCCAAATGAGACATGGAGTCTAGATATCCACACATATTTATAGAGCAAGCAGAAAATGATCAAGGTAAATATACTTAGCAGTCATGTCATGTCTCTTGTGTATCCATGTCTCATGTTTCACATTCATGTAATTAGTACTCATGTCCCATGTTCATGTCTTCATGTAATCATGACATTCAATTTCATATTTCATGTCATGTTTCTTCACGCTCATGTACTCATCCTATGTCTAGTCTCATTCCTTACCATGAAATATCATTCAAGGACGAATGATCCCAATGAGGAGATATTGTAACACCTCGTATCTCTAAACTAGCCATGTTTATGATTCAGGGATTTAGAAAACAAAAATGGGGAGTTTAGAGTTAAAAATCAGTTTCAATTCTGCAGATCAGATTTGACGGCAAGAATTACGAACCGTAAAATATTCTATGGCCCGTCAAAATAAATTGTAAACTTCATTTTTTAAACTGATGGCAAGTTGTAGATTCTACGGACCATCCGAATTTATATGGACCATCAATTTTCACCGTGTCACAACTTCATCTTTCACAACTCTCTAAAATTCTCAAAAATAACAGTACGATCCAATTATATGGACCATAAAATTATTGACGGTCCAGACCTAGATTGACGGTCCATCAATCTCAACTGTCAATTTCTTCCGATGGTAAACAGTATAAATACGGGACTTAATTCTAAAAATCAGTTTTCACAATTCCAAGGCCCTAGAATGAATTTTCTCTCTTCCCAATCATCTCCTACACCAAGGCAAGTCCTTTCCATTTATTTCCATGCGATTCTAATCAAGTATAATCAATTCCTAAGCAAAATTCACTATTTCTAACCTACGTTTTCAAGAAAACCAACTCAAGGAATTAAGGTTCAAGCTTCGGGATTATCCTTCCAATTTCAGATTTTTAAGACATATTTTAGAACGAATACGGTATGTAGAGCTTATATATATATGTGTGGGAATATCCATGTTCTTCCACACGCCACGTTTTCCAGGAAATACCATAACTTAGGGTTTTATTTTAATTTCATGATAGCCATAAATTACATGTATCATGATATATCATATTGTATTATTAATTCATTATTGCGTTCCTGATATTCAATTATGGTCATTAGGAATCCGTGCGTAATCCATGAATCCCCGTAACCTCGAATTCCATGGGTTCTAGAATTACAAGTCGTGGACCATTATATTAGATTTCATGAACTTATATATGTATGTTTTTATAAATTTATACAAGTTATATGTTATATTAGTTCACATGATAAAATAAGATTTTAATCCATTCTTTACAGGTTGCTTTCATGAAACCATGGGCTTACAAGCCACTATTTTTAAATACATATTTTGGGAGTTGCGTAGTTCACCGAGAAGGCTCAGATAGACTGAAACTACGTATGCCACCGTAGGATAAGGGTCGCTCCGCTAGAGAATGATACCTTCCGATTTGTATATTGGATCCTTTCATGCCATGTTATGTCTCATACCCCAACAAGGTATGAGATTGCTCTGCTGGTCGGGCCAGGTACTAGACTCCACGTACACATGTGGTGATTTATGTTGTCAGTTATGCTATTGCTCTCCCCACAGATATACAAATATATATATATATATACAGTTTTACAGATATACATGTATTCAGACTTACATACATACAACTTTATAGATGTTTATAGATTTTACACATGTTATTATATTCATGTTCATGTTTAGTTTCAATTTCATATTCCAATTATATCATGTGTTTGATTATTCTTTCAGTTGCTTTACATACGATATAATTCAAATGTACTAACGTCCCTTTTGCATGGGTCCTACACTTCACGGTGCATGTGCTGATTTTAGGGAGACCGATATGCTCAGTATCACCCATTTAGTGAGCCCCATCTCACTCGGGCGTCAGATTAGTTACTTTTATGATTACATTTTATGGTAGAAGTATGTCAGGGCCTTGTCCTGGTAAATATTTTTGCGGCCAGACTCGTGTTCAAAGGTTTCATACACTAGTTTAGCATGTCATGTCAGCATTGGTTTTCAAACTTATTATAAGTTCAGATTGTTTCCGCTATGATTATTTCAGATTACTTTCAGTATACAGATTTTGCATGTTTCATTGTCATTACTATTGCATGATTTTTATGCCTATGTTGATTCAACAATCTATGTGGTTCGCTCGATCATATACAGTTAGGCATCGAGTGTCGTATTTCTCGTAGGCCATGTTTCAGGGCATTACAACTATGTTAAAATATTATGGATGATTCATCAGTTAAGTAATTACTATATGCTATTTAAACTTGTCAAATTTTACTATGATAATTCTAGTGCTATTTGTTTGACCAAAAATTATGTGCATCACTCTAGAGAAATGAATATAGATATTAAACATCATTTTATTAGAGATCATGCTCATACGTGAGCAATTGAACTACAATTTATGTTCACTGAAAAACAACATGCTGACATTTTTATAAAACACTTATAAGAAGAAAGATTTTGCATGCTGAGAGAGTCTCTAGGAATTATTGCAAACCCTTTGTGGATTTTTTTCCTTTCTTAGACTGCTACATTTCTACAAAATTTTGTTTTCTTATATTTCCATCTAATTGTGATATTTACCGATGTATTAAATAATATTGTGTGAACTCATATCTTGTCAAATCGATTAAGCATCATTATTGCTTTTGTCAGTTCAAATCACATCCCTTGAACTACTTCATCGTCGGTTCTCTTTCCCAAAAAAGCCTTTCCCCTTCATTGACTCTTCATCCATCCTCTTTCTCTTTAATTACATACTCCATATTTGTTTCTCCCTTCACCACTCTCCCTCTTCCCCAAATACACTCCTATAACATTGGCTAAAACCCAAAAGTCCTCTAACCCCTCCCTTAGAAGTAGTTCCCTCTTTAGGAACAAGGTAAACCCCTATTTCTGTTACACCCCGTAAGTCCAGGATATGTAAAAGAGAATGTACGTAAGGAAACAAGACTTGGAAATTGGTACGAAAGGGAGAATTGTTTTTCCGACGGAAAATCTTTCGAACGTCGGTAAGGAAAAATGTTCGTTGTTGAGAATTGGATTCTCAAAATGCATTATTTGAAGAGTATGAAACTTCTTAACGCTATGTAAATTTATTTTTACGGATTTGGTCATGTGGGGCCACCCGAGGAATTTTACATTTTTGTGGGGCCCACGAGGGTTGCGGAATTTTATGGACGAATGAGAGGGCGACACGTGGCACCCCCACACTTGGTCTTGGTCGAAATTTGTAAGGGTAAAATGGTCATTGACCACCTTGGAAGATTAGTCTTGCTAGCATGACATTGTTGACTTGTCAACTTGTCCACATGGGCTTGATCCTAGTGAAACTCATCCAAGCCACACATTTGTTGTAATCTAAGCCCTCCAATGTGTTATAAATACATACTAGTAGCAAGACAAGGTCTTGAACACTTAGAAAAATTTAGAGTTCATCTTGTGCACTATAGAGACCTCTCGGGTTTGGCTAAGCTCTCACAAGAAATTTTTGTAGTTTTGATCCATTAGCCACAAGACTTTAACCCAATGTCCCTAAGGGTATTATAAGGTTATCTCAATAGAAAGATTTCGGAAAAACGACGTTTTCGTATTAGCCGCAAGGCGGAAACTAAAGGAGTTCTTCAACTTTGAAGTTGGAACTTGAAGATGGGTTCTTCATAGGCCTCTAAGGAGTGCTTGGAGAGGATTGGAACCTAAGGAAATGAGCTAAGAATTGCTAAGGCGCGACTTTGAATCTTGGAAATTTTAAGGGCTTGGAAAGGTATAAATTTTGTCGTTTTAGCATTTAAGATTTACTTATTGTTGTAGCTATGGATATTATCAAGCATGAGATGTTTAGTATGAAGTTTGATAATTATATTGGCTATTGGAACCCTAATCCGAAAACTAGCATGTTTAGCCTTAAGATTACAATTCAAGTCGATTATTAGTTTAAGTCATCGCATGTTGTATAAAGAAGGAATTGTAGTTGTTGAAGTTGTTTATAACTATATAACATGTTAGACCTTAGAACTTGGAATTGGAAAAGGGTTGGAAAAGACTTTGAATTGTTGGTTGTAGTTGGCCGAGAATGGCTAGTGAGCATTAAACTACTTCGTATGAATTGTGGGGCGGAATTTTACACGTATTGTAAGGCGTGTAATCCCCTTTGTTTGGTTGTTGTTTTGAGCCTTAAATGTGGCGTGTTGGTTATTGTATTCGGCCTTGAAAAAGGTGGCAAAGTGAGTAGAAACAAAGGAAGTCTTTGCCCGATTTTCCGTAGAATTAGAGGCGTATACTTAGTATTATTCTCGTTAGAGACTAGAAGTTGATAGTCTTGTTGTGACCATTATAGGTTGACACTTCTCGTGCGGCGTATTCGGCAGCTTGTGGATTTAGCGAAAGGTATGTGAACTATCTCTCTTACAGCATGATTCCTCACGATAAAGAAAGTATTTCCTACTCTTAAATGATCCATTCCTTGGTTGTATTTGGATTGCCTAAAGTAGAATTTGTTCTATGTACTTCCTTGATTGTACTTTGATGTTTAAATTGTAAGTTGTATAATCCATTTTCTTAGTGAAGTTTGGATTCTTAAAAGTGAAAGTATTTTACTTAAAGTACATAGAGTCTTGAAAAGGAAGTGGTTTCTAAACCTTTTGGCTAGTGCCTTAGTTCCAAAACCTAAAGGTCATTATAATGACTTTAGGGGAGTCAAAGGAGTGATTTACTTAATTGTTTTAAAAGAGGAGAAATGACATGATTTAAGAGAAGTAACTTGTTTTGAAAGGTATGAGTTACTTGAGGTTTAAAAGTAGAAGAAACTTGTTTTCTATATATTAAGAGACTCGAAGTATTTTGAAAGTTAAGAGACTTGATTTGAAAGTTTGTGATACTTGGTTTTAAGTATAAGTCTCTTAGTTATAAAATGAATGAAATTGTATAAAAACCATAAAGGGTTATAACGGCTTTATGGGAAGTTGGTTATAACGACTTTATGAAAGGTTTAGAAAGTTGTCTATTTTGATTAATGGGCATAAGTTGCCTAGATTGTGAAAATTTGAAGTTACTTGGTTTCAAGTTTTGAAATGAGTTTCTAAAAGTATAGTAACTTACTTTGAAAAATAGACACACCTTGATACTACGGGTGTTAGTATCTTGGGGTTTTACACAAAAAGGAGTCTCTTGAAAAGAATGTACGTATGTAGTACTTTGGCTTGATTAATTGAGAATTATTCCATGTGATGCCTCGACAAGTACTTTGGCTTGATTAATTGAGAATTATTCCATGTG
The DNA here is from genome assembly GCA_029844215.1 of Przewalskia tangutica. NCBI lineage: Eukaryota > Viridiplantae > Streptophyta > Magnoliopsida > Solanales > Solanaceae > Przewalskia > Przewalskia tangutica. The sequence goes on along the minus strand of CM056735.1, from coordinate 83,639,205 downwards.
ATGCCTTGATAAGTACTCTGGCTTGATTAATTGAGAATTATTCCATGTGATGCCTTGATAAGTACTTTGGCTTGATTAATTGAGAATTATTCCATGTGATGCCTTGATAAGTACTTTGGCTTGATTAATTGAGAATTATTCCATGTGATGCCTTGATAAGTACTTTGGCTTGACTAATTGAGAATTATTCCATGTGTGTCTTGATAAGTACTTTGGCTTGATTAATTGAGAATTAGTCTAAGTGTGCCTTGATAAGTACTTTGGCTTGATTAATTGAGAATTATTCTATGTGTGCCTTGATAAGTACTTTGGCTTGCTTAATTGAGAATTGCCTATGTGTGCTGGTACTAGCCGGTTTTGTGCTAGTGGTATATCATTCATTTCGGGTCATTCCGGGTTTGTGGCATTTGCATATTCCGTGGATTTGCTACCCGATCACGAGGAATACCTCGTGCGGGTCGTAAGGACTTATGCGGGTGAAATAGTCCCACGCGGCGGGTCCGACCTATGCGAGGAATACCTCAATGCGAGTCCGTAAGGGCTTATGCGGGTGAAATAGTCCTATGCGAGGAATACCTCACGCGGGTCCACGCGACCTATGCGGGTGAAATAGTCCCAGGAGTAGGATTGCTCAATGATACTGCGGGCGGGTGGTCATGCTTTGATCGTGAGCTTCCTATTTTATATTGTAGGTATACTACTGTTTACTCTCATTGTTAGTAAGGCACAGGGTGCTGTAACTTGATTATCATACTTGTCTCGGTTGTTTGTGTTACCACATGGTCATGCTTTTACGATGTGGGATTAGGGCATGAGACCACGAGGTATTTAGGACACAGGTGGGACTTGGTGTTCATGTATCCTTATTGGTGTTATTATATCATGGACTGCCGGCAGTGAGGAAGGATTCCACGGGCATGATTGATATCATGGGCGTGAGACCCATAGTTATATTTGAGTAGTGACTTTGAGGGCCTGCGTCCCTGACTTGATATGACTGCTTACGTATTGTGTACTGTAGGTTGGCTATCATACATGTCTCCTGTTTTGTTTAGACTGTTATGATTTCATTACAGTACTTACTGTTCACATACTTGGTACATTCTTCGTCGACCTCGCCCGAAGTGCGTTCATGCCGAGTTTAGGTGCCTTGATTCGGTGATCAGCCAGTGTAGGACCGCCGTTCGAGTTTTGGATAGCTCCTTCTGTTAGGGAGTTTATCTTTTTGGTATGAGTCCTTTCGGTACAGGCTTTTGAACAGTTATGGGTACGGCGGGGCCTTGTCCGTCATAGTTGATATAACTCTTAGAGTGCGTATTCATATGTAGGATTGGACTCGTATGCGGTGTAGTGTCTTTTGTTTATGTATATATGGCAGCCTTGTCGTCTTTGCCCTTACCACGTCGTTGGTTTTAAAAAAATGAGGTGTTATTTAATTTCCGATTTACTTGTGTTGTTAAGGTAGAAGGTGCCTGGGTAGGGCACCGATCCACGGCTTGGTTGGGCGTGACAGTGGTATCGAGCGATCGGTCCTCGGAATGTCTACGAGCCGTGTCTAGTAGAGTCTTGATTATCGGTGTGTTGCGTGCCACACCCATAAACAAGAGGCTACGGGGCGTTTAGGAGTTGGTTTCTATTCTTCTCACTCTAGATCGTGCCATAGAGTCGTGTTAGTAAGATAATTCCTCTCGATGTACTTTTGTGTTCTGATTATGCCTCGAGAGGCAACAGCCACCCGAGAAGGGCAAAGGAGTAGCGAGAGCTACTAGTCGGACTCGAGAGAGTTGATAGGGCTTATGCCCGTGGTATACCGGATGTTGTTCGCGATCGGCGAGTTAACCTGCGCCAGTTTTGAGGCCCAAAGCACGAGCCTCGGTTTCTCGATTAAGAAGACTTTAGGGTCATGAAGGAAGCCATTATGTTATTGGCCGAGATAAGCGGTGCTACGGTTTCATCAACGGGAGGTTATTCGGCGGTACAAACAGTGTACGAGGGTAGAGGGCGGCGGAGATCAGCGTAAGAGGCTAGACCGGTTGGTTATTCCGATGAGTTTATGGACGGCAACCTCGGAATGAGTGAGATATTCGTCGGCCTACCCGGTACATACCCCGGCTCACGGTGGGATATTGGACCCCAAGGTATTTAGGAGCGGTCCAAGCTCCGGGTCGAGGTTCTCGAGAGAAGCGAGGATTTTCTCGATCGAGGCCACTTTTTCCTCGGTGTTTCCGATGTAGTAAGCGTCATTTGGGAAATGTCGTTATGGCGCAGTGTCTTTGTTTTTATTGTGGCGTCCGGCCATATCACGAGTATATCCTTTTAGAAGAGGCAGGTGAGGTGGCTCACTATGAGCGGTGGTTGGTTCCCTTTCCCACGGTATGCGTCCCCGGAGCGGTGTTGGATGTCGATCGATCGTGGTAGAGGTCAGGGTGGAGTTTATAGTTCTGGCGGTCCTTCGAACCGCATAGATGACGTGACTACTGGGCAGGATCAGGAGGCGACATCGCACGGGGTTACAGGTATATTTCGATTCTTTTGAATCATACGTGTGTTGATAAATTCAGATTTTACCCTAGCGTACATGTTTTCCCTTTATTGCTAGAGTTGTAAAGTGATAGTACCCCAGAGGTAGGGATACTTTGATTAGTAAAGTGAGAAGTTAAGAATATTGACAAGAATGGTAAGTGAGCTGAGACTAGAGTTGTGTAGAGTTCACGTAGAAATTGCCCATGTGATGTAAGACCAATAGGGAAGATTGTACAGTAGGAATACTTTGGCTTATGTGGCGAACCTCTAAGTGAATAGGGGATAGGGTAAGAAGTACCTTGAGATAAGAGAGAGATTTATTCCAGACTAAGAATGAGAAGTTAAGTGTGATGATGGGTCGGGTTATAGACTCATTTCGGGTCAACCGATAGTATGGAATGGGGTGATGTCAGTTAGAAATGGTCAGATTATGTGATAGGGTCAGGGATGCCAGCCCAAGTTTAGTTAATCGTTATGCGAGTTCGTGGATGCGTTCCAGAACTAGGTCGTAAGGACCGAGATGAGCCTTAGCAGAAATTCAAGTAGCATAATGGCCAAGTTTGGTTAGTAACTCGAGTTGGAGGGCGAAAACAATATTTGAGATTTGGTACGTGTACTAGATAAGTTTGAAAGTACGAGAAAGTATGATAAGTAAGGAAATAAAGGAACCTCTAGGGATCCCGTGTTTGAGGAAACTGTAACCTTCAAGTTTTGTGAGAAGGGACCACGGATGGAAGGTCCATTGTTATGTTTACGTATGTTGTGGTGGCCATGTGTGGCATCGTTGGTCTTGTGCAGTTTTGATTGATAGGCATAATATAGAGTTTATGCCGGAGTTTGTATAGCTTGACAACCGACTAAGAACATTCGGGGACGAATGTTTCTAAGGGGGGAAGAATGTTACACCAGTAAGTCGGGACATGTAAAAGAGAATGTACGTAAGGAAACAAGACTTGGAAATTGGTACGAAAGGGAGAATTGTTTTTCCGACGGAAAATCTTCCGAACGTCGGTAAGGAAAAATGTTCGTTGTTGAGAATTGGATTCTCAAAATGCATTATTTGAAGAGTATGAAACTTATTAACGCTATGGAAATTTATTTTTACGGATTTGGTCATGTGGGGCCCACGAGGGTTGCGGAATTTTATGGACGAATGAGAGGGCGACACGTGGCACCCCCACACTTGGTCTTGGTCGAAATTTGTAAGGGTAAAATGGTCATTGACCACCTTAGAAGATTAGTCTTGCTAGCATGACATTGTTGACTTGTCAACTTGTCCACATGGGCTTGATCCTAGTGAAACTCATCCAAGCCACACATTTGTTGTAATCTAAGCCCTCCAATGTGTTATAAATACATACTAGTAGCAAGACAAGGTCTTGAACACTTAGAAAAATTTAGAGTTCATCTTGTGCACTATAGAGACCTCTCGGGTTTGGCTAAGCTCTCACAAGAAATTTTTGTAGTTTTGATCCATTAGCCACAAGACTTTAACCCAATGTACCTAAGGGTATTATAAGGTTATCTCAATAGAAAGATTTCGGAAAAATGACATTTTCGTATTAGTCGCAAGGCGGAAACTAAAGGAGTTCTTCAACTTTGAAGTTGGAACTTGAAGATGGGTTCTTCATAGGCCTCTAAGGAGTGCTTGGAGCGGATTGGAACCTAAGGAAAGGAGCTAAGAATTGCTAAGGAGCGACTTTGAATCTTGGAAATTTTAAGGGCTTGGAAAGGTATAAATTTTGTCGTTTTAGCATTTAAGATTTACTTATTGTTGTAGCTATGGATATTATCAAGCATGAGATGTTTAGTATGAAGTTTGATAATTATATTGGCTATTGGAACCCTAATCCAAAAACTAGCATGTTTAGCCTTAAGATTACAATTCAAGTCGATTATTAGTTTAAGTCGTCGCATGTTGTATAAAGAAGGAAATTGTAGTTGTTGAAGTTGTTTATAACTATATAACATGTTAGACCTTAGAACTTGGAATTGGAAAAGGGTTGGAAAAGACTTTGAATTGTTGGTTGTAGTTGGCCGAGAATGGCTAGTGAGCATTAAACTACTTCGTATGAATTGTGGGGCGGAATTTTACACGTATTGTAAGGCGTGTAATCCCCTTTGTTTGGTTGTTGTTTTGAGCCTTAAATGTGGCGTGTTGGTTATTGTATTCGGCCTTGAAAAAGGTGGCAAAGTGAGTAGAAACAAAGGAAGTGCTGCCCGATTTTCCGTAGAATTAGAGACCGTATACTTAGTGTTATTCTACGTTAGAGACTAGAAGTTGATAGTCTTGTTGTGACCATTATAGGTTGACACTTCTACGTACGGCGTATTCGTCTTAGCTTGTGGATTTAGCCGAAAAGGTATGTGAATTATCTCCTCTTCTAACATGATTCCTTAAGATAAAGAAAGTATTTCCTACTCCTTAAATGATCCATTCCTTGGTTGTATTTGGATTGCCTAAAGTAGAATTTGTTCTATGTACTTCCTTGATTGTACTTTGATGTTTAAATTGTAAGTTGTATAATCCATTTTCTTAGTGAAGTTTGGATTCTTAAAAGTGAAAGTATTTTACTTAAAGTACATAGAGTCTTGAAAAGGAAGTGGTTTCTAAACCTTTTGGCTAGTGCCTTAGTTCCAAAACCTAAAGGTCATTATAATGACTTTAGGGGAGTCAAAGGAGTGATTTACTTAATTGTTTTAAAAGAGGAGAAATGACATGATTTAAGAGAAGTAACTTGTTTTGAAAGGTGTGAGTTACTTGAGGTTTAAAAGTAGAAGAAACTTGTTTTCTATATATTAAGAGACTCGAAGTATTTTGAAAGTTAAGAGACTTGATTTGAAAGTTTGTGATACTTGGTTTTAAGTATAAGTCTCTTAGTTATAAAAAGAATGAAATTGTATAAAAACCATAAAGGGTTATAACGGCTTTATGGGAAGTTGGTTATAACGGCTTTATGGAAGGTTTAGAAAGTTGTCTATTTTGATTAATGGGCATAAGTTGCCTAGATTGTGAAAATTTGAAGTTACTTGGTTTCAAGTTTTGAAATGAGTTTCTAAAAGTATAGTAACTTAATTTGAAAAATAGACACACCTTGATACTACGGGTGTTAGTATCTTGGGGTTTTACACAAAAAAGAGTCTCTTGAAAAGAATGTACGTACGTAGTACTTTGGCTTGATTAATTGAGAATTATTCCATGTGATGCCTCCATAAGTACTTTGGCTTGATTAATTGAGAATTATTCCATGTGATGCCTTTATAAGTACTTTGGCTTGATTAATTGAGAATTATTCCATGTGATGCCTTGATAAGTACTTTGGCTTGATTAATTGAGAATTATTCCATGTGATGCCTTGATAAGTACTTTGGCTTGATTAATTGAGAATTATTCCATGTGATGCCTTGATAAGTACTTTGGCTTGATTAATTGAGAATTATTCCATGTGTGCCTTGATAAGTACTTTGGCTTGATTAATTGAGAATTAGTCTAAGTGTGCCTTGATAAGTACTTTGGCTTGATTAATTGAGAATTATTCTATGTGTGCCTTGATAAGTACTTTGGCTTGCTTAATTGAGAATTGCCTATGTGTGCTGGTACTAGCCGGTTTTGTGCTAGTGGTATATCATTCATTTCGGGGTCATTCCCCGGGTTTGTGGCATTTGCATATTCCGTGGATTTGCTACCCACGATGCGAGGAATACCTCATGCGGGTCCGTAAGGACTTATGCGGGTGAAATAGTCCCATGCGGGCGGGTCCAGCCTATGCGAGGAATACCTCATGCGAGTCTATAAGGGCTTATGCGGGTGTAATAGTCCTATGCGAGGAATACCTCACGCGGGTCCACGCGACCTATGCGGGTGAAATAGTCCCAAGAGTAGGATTGCTCAATGATACTGCGGGCGGGTGGTCCTGCTTTGATCGTGAGCTTCCTATTTTATATTGTAGGTATACTACTGTTTACTCTCATTGTTAGTAAGGCACAGGGTGATGTAACTTGATTATCATACTTGTCTCCGAATTTGTTTGTGTTACCCTATGGTCATGCTTTTACGATGTGGGATTCCGGGGCATGAGACCACGAGGTATTTAGGACACAGGTGGGACTTGGTGTTCATGTATCCTTATTGGTGTTATTATATCATGGATCGGCGGTGAGGAAGGATTCCAGGCATGATTGATATCGTGGGCGTGAGACCCATAGTTATATTTGAGTAGTGACTTTGAGGGCTGCGTCACGACTTGATATGGCGCTACGTATTGTGTATGCGTAGGTTGGCTATCATACATGTCTCTGTTTGTTTAGATTTATGATTTCATTCTGATACTACTGTTCACATACTTGGTATATTCTTCGTCTTGACCTCGCCCGGGGCTGCGTTCATCCGCGAGTTTAGGTACGCATTCGGTGATCGGCAGTGTAGGACCGCCGAGTTTTGGATAGCTCCTTACGTTGGGAGTTTATCTTTTGGTATGAGTCCTTTCGATGTGCTTTTATGCGATTATGGATGCGGCGGGGCCTTGTCCGTCATAGTTGATATAACTCTTGAAGTGCGTATTCATATGTGGGATTGGACTCATGTACGGTGTAGTGTCTTTTGTTTATGTATATATGGCAGCCTTGTCGGCTTTGCCCTTGCACGTACGTTGGTTTAAAAAAAAATGAGGTGATATTTAATTTCCGCAGTTTACTTGTGTTGTTAAGGTAGAAGGGTGCCCAGGTAGGGCACCAGTCACGGGCCCGGGGTTCGGGGCGTGACAATTTCCCTGTTCATCTGGACTCTGACCACTCCTCCCATTCATCTTCCTCTGACGCCACTGACTCCGTTCCTATTAAAAATCTTGGAAAATGGCCTATTGATCACGATGCATGCTTCGACTCTATCAAGAAAAGCAAACCTGACCATGAAAGACTTCTTGATCTCAAGTGGAAGTTTTGGGAGACTCCAAATAGGGAACTTTTCCTCTCTCTAAAAAACAAATCCATCATCACCGGTCTCATTGCTGATTTGGATCTCAAGAAATCGCAATCTTACAAGCTAAAGCATATTTTCACTTATCAAGGTTGGGAAATCTGCTTTCAAATCTTACCAATGTTTATGAAACCCCTTTGCATATGTTTTATTCTAATATTTGTTCCTCTAAGCCTAATGATCATGAAACTTTTGTTCTTGGAACTCGTATTTTGTTGTATTATGTTGTTCTTGATTCTATTCTTGGTTGTTCCTGCTCTTGTTATTATGATATGCCTAACACTTTGTTTGGATGGTTGTTACATATTATTTTATATTGTATTGTATTGTATTGCATTGTATTATAATATATTATATTGTATTATTTTGATTAATACAACATTTGGATAGATTGTAACATTTTTCGTCATTACATAATCTAACACATCAACGGTTTAGAGGATAAACCTACAAGAAAATTAGGGTATGCAATAGAGCTACCATAAAAAGGTTGGCTAAGTGATAAAATAGAATTATTAGATAATAAAAATGAGAAAAAAGGTAACGATGCAATAACACCAAATCAGTCATTACATAAAATAAGACTTTTTGTCTTTGTGTAACGATGTATTTAGCGATACGATACATTAAAATTTAACTAACAATAAAAACTGACATTGTATTTAAACTAACAATACAATACAATACAACCATTCAAGCAAGTTGTTAACCAGTTGGCTTGAATCTCTCAATGTCTCTTTTAACTAAGCCAAGAAAGTTCTACCTAATTCCCCCATTGTTCCTGATTAGTTAGGCCCTTTTGATATAACATTTGAAGCTCATGTTCTTTTCCACATTGTGTCCACTAATATTGTTCCCCATGTTGGTTGCTTCTCAAATTCACCCAAAGAGATACCCTTGTTGCCTACTGCTTGCGTTCCAAAAAGAGGCTCAAATATTTTGTCATTATCATAAACTACATGATAATATGCCTCTAATCCCACCATTCTTCCTTGTGGCATACTCATTCTGCGCATTCTTGAGGCTCGTCACATAAACTTGGATGATTATCTTGGCACTCTTGTCATGTACTGCTATAATTCTAGGGCTTTTGGTAGTATGTGTTATGTTCTCTCTGTTGATACTTGGATTGCAAATGATAACCCTAAGGAATCCCACCCTGGGTCTCCCTCCAAACAAACCCCTCTGATCCATCTCCTATTATGCCTGAGTGTTATGTGGATATTCTTTCAAAACTCAATGCCATTTATGCCAAAGTTGAGACTCTCAAAGATTTGATAGCATCCTCTCTTTTCTGCATTGAGAAACTTCAAGAATTCACAAAAGAAATAGGGAGTGACATTGCTCGTCTAAGGGCTAAACTAGAACAAATACTGAAGGAAACTGCAAACTTATATGTAAAGCTGCAGACAAGTGTGATTGACTTGTCTGGGAAATTCTTTGATACTCTTGAGGCCACCAAGGATGCTATTTTCAACATGTTGTCTTACTTTCTTCGCCCTATTACACAATAGTATCAGGAGCAACAACTGTAGGAACAACATGAGCAACAGCAGGAGGAATAAAAATAGCAGCAGGAGGATGTGGAGAAACACTAATTTTCCTGATCTATGTTTTGTTAAGACCGTTTATGTGTTTTGGTGACTTACTTTTAAACAATGTGTTATGTATGAGACATAAGTCCTAATGCTTGTTAGACTAAATTGCTCAATAGGGCATGAGTCCTATGATTATCTATGTGGTATTTCTTCTTTCTTTCTTTGTTTTGATTGATGCCAAAGGGGGATCAACAAGTCAACAATCCAAGGGAAGTACATAGATTCAACTACTTAGAGGGAGCATTAGTCGACACACTAATTGTTACACCCCGAAAATTTCCAGGATAGGTTTATAAGAACGTACGTAAGAACTCAAATGTTAAGATTTGAGACGAGTAAGAATTTATCGAAATTTTGGAATTTGTCGGAAAATGAAATATTGCGACGAACGGGAGGGCGACACGTGTCACCCCCCCTTAATGGTCTTGGACGAAAATGACATGGGGGAAATGGTCATTTGACCATAATTTAAAAGACCAAGTCTTGCAAAGGCAAGAGCTTGACATTGTTGACTAAGTCAAATGCCACTTGGCTTGATCCTTGTGAAATGCATCCAAACCACCCATTTGTTCTAATCTAGACCTTCCATTTGGTTATATAAGCTCCTTAGTAGCAAGACAAGGCTTAACACTTAGAAATTTTTCAAGAATTTTGAAGAAACCCTTAGAGGGGCTCTCGGCTTTAGCACCCTTCAAGAGAGAATTTTTTTTGTTTCTTGTCCAATAATCTCCCCACTTTAAACCAAGGTACCTAAGGGTATTATAAGTGTATCTCAATAGAAAGATCCCGGGAAAATGGTGTTTTCGTATTAGTCGCAAGGCGGAAACTAAAGGAGTTCTTCAACTTTGAAGTTGGAACTTGAAGATAAGTTCTTCATAAGCTTCTAAGGGTTGCTTGGAGTGGATTGGAACATCGAAAGGAGGAACTAAAGTTGCTAAGGATCGACTTGTGATCTTGGATCATATTTGGGCTAATTGAGGTATAACCTTCATTTTACTTTTGTAATTGTAGATTTCATGTTATGATAAGTTATAAGTGATCATGTGATATGTGTTATGAAGTTTGATAAGTGTTATGGAAATTTGGAAGCTCAAATCCGAAAATGACATGTTTAGCCAATTGAAATTGAAATACAATTTGGTCGATAATTAGAATCGTCGCATGTTATCTACTTGAAGATTATAGTTGTTATAATCAATTGAGGCCTTATAACATGTTATACTAAAAAACTTGGATTGAAAAGAAATTGGAAGAAGAATTGGTATTGTTGCCCTAATTGCCGAATTGACATTGTAGTTTATACTAGTTGTTATATATTGTGGGGCGGAATTTTACATGTCTTGTTTAAGCGTGTAATCCCCTATTGTTAACTACTTTGTTGGGCCTTAAATGTGGCGTGTTTGGTTATTGAATCCGGCCTTGAAAAAGGTGGCAAAGTATGTAGAAACAAAGGAAGTGTTGTCCGATTTTTTGTAGAATTTAGTGATTTTGCACTTGGAATATTCTACGTTTGAAACGTGAAGTTAATAGACATACTATGGTCATTATAGGTTGACATACTATGTACGGCGTTGGACTTAGCAAGTGGATTAACCGAAGAGGTATGTGGAACTTTCTTATCTCTTGAGCATGAATAAGTTGTAAATGTATAGTACGGTGAGCGTCTGAATTTTGACAATCTAGGTCCATTTGATATCCTTGGCTTATTTTAAGAATGTCCAAGTTGATTGAGTTAGGGAATTAACTCACTTGTTTAAATATTAAGGATATCTTGGTTTTCAAAAGTTAAGAGACTTTAAGTATGTTGAATGTATTATTGATACTTGTTTTGTTGGAAAGTTTAAGTCTCTTGGTTATAAAGAAGTATGTAAGTTGCTAATGTATAAAGCTAGTATAACGGCTTTATGGGAAGTTGGTTATAATAGCTTTATGGAAAGTTAAAAAGAGTGGTTTACTCTAAGTAATTTAAGTATGTTAAATGACTTGAAATAACGAAAGGCAAATTGATTTAAAGGCATCAATTGCTTAGGGTGTTAAAAGAAAGAAGTCACTTGATTTAGAATCCCGGAAATGTATTTTCTAAAAAGGTATTGTGACTTGTCTTAAAATGTAGTTATGACTTGATACTACGGTTATTAGTATCTTGGAAGTTTTATATGAAAATGAGTCATTTTTAAAAGAATTGAAGTACGTAGTACTTTGGGTTAAACTCCCAGATTTATAATAACATATTAGTGCCTTAAGTAAACTAAAATGAGAGTGTATATGAATAAGACTAATAAGAAGTTAGGGGGATTTCTTAACTTGCTTATTTATTGTATGATAAGCCGGTAGTGCTTATGTTATGTATGATAAGCCGGTAGGGCTTATGTTATGTATGATGGCCGGTTGAGATAGGGTAAGAGTATAAATGAGGGGTAAACCCCCAAGACGTTATACCACCTTCTCCAGGGTAAGAGTATAAATGAGGGGTAAACCCCCAAGACGTTATACCACCTGCTTCAGGGTAAGAGTATAAATGAGGGGTAAACCCCCAAGACGTTATACCACCGTTCCGTGGATTTGCTACCCATGATGCGAGGAATACCTCATGCGAGTCCTTATGGGCTTACGCGGGTGAAATAGTCCCGTGCGGTAGTGCTGACTATCACGAGGAATACCTCATGCGGGTCCACACGACCTATGCGGGTGAATAGTCCCAGAAGTAGGATTGCTTAATGATACTGCGGGCGGATGGTCCTGCTTTGATCGCGAGCTACCTATTTTTATGTTGTAAGTATACTTTTGATTACTCTCATTGTTAGTAAGGCACTGTGTACTGTTAATTGAGTTATCATACACATCTCGATTTTATTATAGACTTATGATTTCATTCTGACTTTCGATTTTACATATTTGGTACATGTTATGCGACCTCCTTGAGGCTGCGTTCTCACGCCGCGGTAGAGTACTGATTCTTGATCCTCGCTCTTAGGATCACTGTCACTTTGTTGAAAAGCTCCTTTATTCCGGAGGCTTATCCCTGGTATTGTCGGTTGTTGTACGTTCAGGGGTATGGCGGGGCCCTATCCCGCCAGAGTTGTTATTCTTAGAGGTCTGTAGTCATATTGTGGTTTGGGTTGTAAAAAAAAATGTACTGTTTTATTTGTATGGTTTACGGAAGGTGGCCTCATCGGCTAGCCTGTTGTTATTTTATGTTTTAAAAATTTTATCAGTTGTGTATGTTCATTGCTATTCACCGATGTATCACAGAAAGTGCCTGGTAGGGCACGATCGTGAGCGGGTCGGGTCGTGACAAAAGTGGTATCGAAGCGATTAGTCCTCGGAAAGTGTCTGAGCATCGTGTCTAGTAGAGTCTTGATTATCGGTGTGTTGTGCACCACATCTATAATCAGGAGGTTGCAGGACATTTAGGATTAGTTTCCATTCTTCTCACTCTAAGATCGTGCGATAGAGCTGTATGGTTAGGGTCGTATCTCCCTAACAAGTTATGATTGTTTGCAGCTATGAGAAAGGCAGCAGGGACCCAGGAATGATTATGTGGATTGCGTATCCAGGTTGGTAATATTAGTAGTATAGTTGGTATTGTGACATACAGCTATACGGATTTATGTATGAGGGTCACATATGTGTTGCCTAGAATGATTATGGATTCCCAGGAATTGGTAAGGACTAAAATACCGGGAAGGTATGAACAATTATTGGACTCTCAGCAAGGTTTTACGTACTAATTTGAGATAAGTAGGAAATGATGAGCTGTCTGAGAAGAAAGGGGACCCTTAAGAAGTTATTATTAAGGGAATTAATGGAAGACTATGTTAATAGATTGAGCTACGTAGTAGGATTTCGATAATGGTACGGGTGAGATCCGTATGGAGTAAGTATGGTTGTTGTGGTCAAGACAACACGATTATGGTATTACGATAAGTTTTGTACCCGTTTACGGGGGGACTAATAAGGTAGGCATGGAGCATGGAAATTGCGAGCCTAAGAATGTGATAACCACCGAGACCTTAGGTATATAAGGCCTTCTCGGGTAGTAAAAAGTTAAGACAAACCAAGGAAAAGAGTTAAATACGACACCGAGTCGGGTTGGGGACCTATTAAGGGTCTCCCCATAGCTTGAAATGAAATGGGATCAATTGTTAGTAGTCCCACTACGTGACAGGGTCACGAGGGTGCAAGGCCCAAGTTTAGTTAATCATTTTACGGGTTCGTGGACGTGTTCCACCGGAACCAGGTTGTGAGAGCCGGAATGGGCCTTATATTGTTTAATTTAGTAACTCCAAAGAGTGGAGGCCAGAATTAGTATGGAATTTATGTACGTATGCTAGTATAAGTTTGGAAGTACAGAAAGAAATGCGACCGATGAAAAAGAGCAACCAAGTGTAGAGAAATGGAGCCTGAATCCATGAGGACCTTTCGTGGTGACTACACCCGTAAGTGTTGGGTGGTAGCTGAGCGGGTAGATAATTGCCGGTAATGATATAGTCGTTGGACCCTAGCAGACCTAGCAGAGCTGTTATGACAGACATCGAGGTCATTATGAGTACGGGCTAGTTGGCCTCTTGTTATGCCGACGTGGTCTCTAGAGAGAGATTGATTCGGTACCAGTTTCCCGGTAAGCCGGTTATCGAGTGGAAAGGAAGAGAAGTGGTGGTAACCAGTGAATTATCCTTCCTTCTTTGGCATTGTTGATTTTAATAAGTCTGTGTGACTTGTTCATTTGAGGTAAATTGACGTTGATAGTAAGTAATAATTGAATTTGAAGGAATTTATGTTAAGTGCCCTTGGTGGTACTTGGAGTTGGTTTGGTGTGGCGGTCAGGGCCACGACCTTCCGGATAATTTCAGGAAAGTGTGCAAGGCATGAATAAAATAAGTCACAGTCTTTGCAGAAAAGTCGAGGACAACTTTGGTAGGTCTTGAAAATCTACATGACTTTAAGGCGGTGCGTGATGATTAGATATTTATTGGACCGCGAGAGGACCCTGCGATTTGGGTTGTGACTCCAAGGAAGATTTAAGAAAGGGAGATAAGTTTTCTCCCCCACATAAAAGGACAGTTTTACGTATTATGGGGTTGCGTGTACCCATATTGTTAGACGAAGGATATGAGACTGGTAAGGTCTTCAGTATCGTCATGCCATAGGTTATAGTTTAGATAACCGTGGGAAAAGTATTGTGTTGAGGTAATTAAGAACGACGTCCCAAGTAGTCGAGGAAGTGTCGTGAGGACAAAAATGCAGGTAGTACGCATATATGAAACTGTACGACTATGAATCAAGATAGAAATACTTTGGCTAATAATAAGCCTAAGGTAAGGATATGGCCAGAATGATAAAGAAGAATACGACTATGGTTATGTAAGTTGCACGAGTTATGACTACCCCAGACTAGTGTAAAGACCATTAGTAAAATAATGGGAAGTAAGAACATTTCGAGGAAATGTGGTAACACCTAGCTATAGGCTCTACAAATTGGGAAAGGAAAATCGGGTTACTACTTTAAGAGATCAAGGAAATCCCCCCCCCCCCCCCAAATTGTGATTGATAGGAAGTCTTAGCCATGGGGCAAGCAAAGGAATCAAATCCAAGTTTAGTGACCAAGTTTGGTTGCAACAGAGAAAGGGAAACATGAACCATGATAGAGGTTAAGGATACCCGAATATTTCGCAAGAATGAGAAAGGTTTCCAGTTATGATACGGTATCGAGATACGGCTCTCCGAGAAGAGAAGAGCCTGTTTGAGTAGCATCGGATGAGGTGCTGTGATATGAGGATAGATTGTGTGTACACGGTGCTGCATGGCTAGTCAGCAGGTTTTAGGGGAGGCATACAGTGCTTATTGCTCAAATTTTTCGGGGTCGACTAAGTTGTGTCGTGACCTCAGAGATATGTATGGGTAAGATGACCGGAAAAGGGACGTAGCAGAGTTGTTGCTTAATATCCGAATTAGTAGCAGGTCATGGTTGAACACCAGAAGCCCCAGTGGGCTATTACAGGCGATTTAGACCCCGACTTAGACATGGGAGGTATTTAAAATGGATCTTGTTACAGGGTGGCATCGTACTCAGAGGAAGTGCGATTCCCTGGGGGTCATGGTAAATAGGCTGAGGAAACCAGCCGTGTTCTTCCGGTTAGGACCACTTACTCGGCTGAGGTTCGTGCTAGCTTTTATAGCAGGAGGATTGTGAGACTGCACGGGGTTCCTACGTTTATGATGTCAGACAGATGAGCTCGATTACAGATAACTTCTAGAGGTTTTTTTCTTTTTCCAGAAGGGTTTTAGGGACACAGGTGAGTCTCAGTGTTGCATTACACCCTCAGACCGACGGACAGGCAGAGCGTACTATCCAGGCACTTGAGGATAGGTTGCGGGCCTGTGTTCTTGATTTCAGAAATAGCCGGGAGGGTTAATTGCCTCTTGTTGTGTTACGTACGATAAAAGATACCCTTCCAGTATTCAGATGGCCCTGTATGAGGCCTTGTATGTAAGAAAGTGTAGATCGCCGGTTGGATGGTTCGACATAGGCGAGGTTCAGTTATTTGGTCCAGACTTAATTAGCGGGCTGTGGATAAGGCGAAACTTATCCGGGAAGATTATTAGTAAGCTTAGAGTCAGCAGAAGCTTTATGCAGATAACCGACGTTGAAACATGGGGTTCAGCTTGACATTTTAGTATGAGTATTGTTATGTGGCCTTGTGTGGTATTATTGGTATGTAGGGGTTGTAAGGAGACTATGTCGCTATCTTTAAGTTTGACTCCCAGAAGAACATTCGGGGACGAATGTTTCTAAGGGGGGAAGAATGTTACACCCCGGAAATTTCCAGGATAGGTTTATAAGAACGTACGTAAGAACTCAAATGTTAAGATTTGAGACGAGTAAGAATTTATCGAAATTTTGGAATTTGTCGGAAAACGAAATATTGCGACGAACGGGAGGGCGACACGTGTCACCCGCCCCCCTTAATGGTCTTGGACGAAAATGACATGGGGGAAATGGTCATTTGACCATAATTTAAAAGACCAAGTCTTGCAAAGGCAAGAGCTTGACATTGTTGACTAAGTCAAATGCCACTTGGCTTGATCCTTGTGAAATGCATCCAAACCACCCATTTGTTCTAATCTAGACCTTCCATTTGGTTATATAAGCTCCTTAGTAGCAAGACAAGGCTTAACACTTAGAAATTTTTCAAGAATTTTGAAGAAACCCTTAGAGGGGCTCTCGGCTTTAGCACCCTTCAAGAGAGAAATTTTTTTGTTTCTTGTCCAATAATATCCCCACTTTAAACCAAGGTACCTAAGGGTATTATAAGTGTATCTCAATAGAAAGATCCCGGAAAAATGGTGTTTTCGTATTAGTCGCAAGGCGAAAACTAAAGGAGTTCTTCAACTTTGAAGTTGGAACTTGAAGATAAGTTCTTCATAAGCTTCTAAGGGTTGCTTGGAGTGGATTGGAACGTCGAAAGGAGGAACTAAAGTTGCTAAGGATCGACTTGTGATCTTGGATCATATTTGGGCTAATTGAGGTATAACCTTCATTTTACTTTTGTAATTGAAGATTTCATGTTATGATAAGTTATAAGTGATCATGTGATATGTGTTATGAAGTTTGATAAGTGTTATGGAAATTTGGAAGCTCAAATCCGAAAATGACATGTTTAGCCAATTGAAATTGAAATACAATTTGGTCGATAATTAGAATCGTCGCATGTTATCTACTTGAAGATTATAGTTGTTATAATCAATTGCTGCCTTATAACATGTTATACTAAACAACTTGGATTGAAAAGAAATTGGAAGAAGAATTGGTATTGTTGCCCTAATTGCCGAATTGACATTGTAGTTTAGACTAGTTGTTATATATTGTGGGGCGGAATTTTACATGTCTTGTTTAAGCGTGTAATCCCCTATTGTTAACTACTTTGTTGGGCCTTAAATGTGGCGTGTTTGGTTATTGAATTCGGCCTTGAAAAAGGTGGCAAAGTATGTAGAAACAAAGGAAGTGCTGTCCGATTTTCCGTAGAAACAAAGGAAGTGCAGGGTCCTACACCTGCAGATCACCAAACCGCGTACCTAACACCTACGGGCATGAACGCAGCCCAGAAGAAATCGATTACAACAGTGCAGTATGGAACAGATACAAGGTACAGTAACCAAATCATAACTGTATAAAAGAAATGACAGGGGAAAGTATAAAAATGAAATACCAGATCATACCGTGCCATTTTAACTCCTGAAATCAATCGTATATTAACCGTTCTTTTCCTTATTTCAATGAGAATTAACATCATATTCTTACGTACTTACTTTAAGGATTTAATCAAGTTTTTCCACATAACTTACATATCTTACATAACATAATCCGGCCCTTTATGGAGGAACTTCTTATTTGGGAGCTTACTTTGATTATCCGTACGTGATAACGTAATCCGGCCCATTTGCGGGACACGGTGTACTGATGAATCATGTGACATAATCCGGCCCGCCTGTGGGGCTCGGTGTACTGTGGAATCATGTAGCATAATTCGGCCCGCCTGTAGAGCTCGGTGTAATGTGGAATCATGTAGCATAATCGGCCGCTGTGGGCTCGGTGTAATGTGGAATCATGTAGCATAATCCGGCCGCTGTGGAGCTTGGTGTAATGTGGAATCATGTAGCATAATCCGCCCGCTGTGAGCTCGGTGTAAGATGACGTAACCCGGCCTATGTGTAGGCTCGGGGTAATATGGCGTAATCCGGCCTAGGTGTAGGCTCGGTGTATCTCATAACGTAATCCGGTCTATTTGTAGGCTCAGTGTATTTCATAACGTAATCCGACCTATTTGTAGGCTCGGTGTATTTCATAACGTAATCCGGCCTATTTGTAGGCTCAGTGTGATTTTTCCTTACATAACATTTTTAAACCATCTTTTCACTTCTTCTTAAGTCGTTATAACAACTTTCCATAAAGCTATTATAACAACCATTCATTTTAGAGAACTTAAGACACTTTTATTCTTACAATATTAGGAAAACTAGACCCAAAAATACTACGTACATACATACTTAAAAAGAATCATAAAACTCCTTTCTTTTTAAAGCTCAAGTCACACACTCTTTTGGAAACCATCTTCTTAACTTTTGAAATAGATTAAGAAGCCATACTTTTTAAAGTTTAGTCATTTCCACTCATAAAATCAAGGCTTATAGTATTAACCCCTCGTAGCATACACTCTTTAAAATCATATCGCTTAAAACTTCATAATCCTTAAAAGACAATCAAAGTTCGTAGTCTTAAAACTTCATAACATACATTCTTTAAAGTCCAATTACTTATACTTATAAAATCATATAACCTACACTTTTAAAATCAATCCCCTTTTCACATATAAATTCAAGTCATTTTTCAAACATAAAATCAACTTGCTTACTTTAAATAAATCAAGACACATAACTTTAAATCAAATCTCATAACTTCCTAACCATTCTTACCAACATCTCCCATAAGACTTGGTAAGGACTTAGGACAATTTAAACATACTTTTAACTTAGAATCAACAACTTGGACACTTCTTAACTTCTAAGAGTAGAAGGAATCATGAAATACTATCACATGGATATTTCATACGTAGGATCATGCCAAAGAAAGAAGAGGTTCACATACCTCGCGACGACTAGCGACAAGTTGCAAAATGCTCCCAAGTACTTTATCCTTGCTAGCTTTTCCACCCCTTCAAGTAGAATACGCTACTCGTAGTACTTCAACCTATAATGGCCATAATACGTACATTAACCTCTAGATTCAAACGTAGAATAATACTAAGTATACGGTCTCTTATTCTACGGAAAATCGGGCAGCGCTTCCTTTGTTTCTACATACTTTGCCACCTTTTTCAAGGTCGAATACAATAACCAAACATGCCACATTTAAGGCTCAACATACCAACCAATCAAAGGGGATTACACGCCTTACAATACGTGTAAAATTCCGCCCCACAATTCATACCAAGTAAGTTTAATATCCAAGCCATTCTCGGCCAACTTATAATCAATCCTAAGTCCTTTCCAATTCTTTTTCAATCCAAGTTCTTAGGTCTAACATGTTATATAGTCATAGACAACTTCAACAACTACAATTTCCTTCTTTATAACATGTGACAACTTATACTTATAATCAACTTGAATTGTAATCTTAAGCCTAAACATGCTAGTTTCGGATTAGGGTTCCAATAGCCAATATACATATCAAACTTCATAATATAAACATCTCATTCTTGCTAATATCCATAGTTACAACAATAAGTAATCTTAATTACTAAAACGACAAGAATTTATACCTTTACAAGCCCTAAAAATTCCAAGATTCAAAGTCGCTCCTTAGAAATTCTTAGCTCCTTTCCTTTACGCTCCGCTATTTGAAGCCCTTAGAAGCTCACAACCAACTTCTCTTCCATTTCCAATCCAAAACTAGGAAAACCACTTAGGTTTTCGCCTTGCGACTAACGTGAAAATGCCGTTTTTCCGAAATCTTTCTATTGAGATACCCTTACAATACCCTTAGGGACCTTGGGTTTAAGTCTTGTGAATAATGGAACAAAATTACAAAATTTCTTGTGGGAAAGTCCTTGAACCCGTGAGCTATGTTCAACAAGAACAACAATGTTGTGAAAAATTCTAAGTGTTGAAGAGCTAGTCTTGCACTAGTGTGGTATATATAACACAATGAAGGGTCAAGATTATAACAAATGTGTGGCTTGGATGAAGATCATTAATTAAATAGCCAAGTGAACAAGTTGACTTGGTCAACATTATCAAGCTAGCAAGACTTATCATCCACAATGGTCAAATAACCATTCTAACCTTGTATATTTTCATCCAAGACCATAGTGGGGGGTGCCACGTGTCGCCCTCCCATTCGTCCATAAAATTTCCGTAACCCTCGTGGGCCCCACAAAACGTAAAATTCCTCGGGTGGGCCCCACATGGCCAAATCCGTAAAAATAAATTTCCATAATGTTAATAAGTTCCATACTCTTCAAATAATGCATTTTGAGAATTCAATTCTCAACAACGAACGTTTTTCCTTTCCGACGTTCGGAATATTTTCCGTCGTAAAAACAATTCTTTCTTTCGTACCAATTTTAAATCTTGATTCCTTACATAAATTCTCTTATACATGTCCTGGACTTACGGGGTGTAACATTCCTCCCCCCTTAGAAACATTCATCCCCGAATGTTCTTAGTCGGTTGTCAAGCTATACAAACTCCGGCACAGTCTCTTTACTATGCCTATCAATCAATACTCCACAAGACTAACGATGCCACACATGGCCACCACATAACATACGTAGACATAACAATGGACCTTCCGTCCGTGGCCCCTTATCACAATACTCGAAGGTTACAGTCTTCTCAAACACGGGATCCTTAGAGGTTCCTTTATTTTCTTACTTGTCATACTTTCTCGTACCTCCAAACTTATTTAGCATACGTACAAAATTTCAAATATTGTTTCTGTTCTCCAATCCTTGGAGTTACTAACCCAACTTGGCCATATACTACTTGAATTTCCGCTAAGGCTCTTCTCGGTCCTTACGACCTGATTCCGGTGGAACGCGTCGACAAACTCGTATAACGATCAACTAGACTTGGGCTTTGCATCCTCGTGACCCTATCACATATCGGAACCATCTCTAACTGACATCACCCCATTTCATACTACCGGCTGACCCGAAATGAGTCCATAACCCGACTCATCATCATACTTAACTTCTCATTCTTAGTCTGAAATAAATATTTCTCTTATCTCAAGGTACTTCTTACCCTATCCCCCTATTCACTAGAGGTTCGTCACATAAGACAAAGTATTTCTACTGTACATTCTTCCCTATTGGTCTTACACTGTTATGGGGCAATTACAACTTGTGAACTCTACACAACTATAGTCTCAGTTCACTTACCATTCTTGTCAACATTCTTAACTTTTCACTTTACTAATCAAAGTATTCCTACCTCTGGGGGTACTATCACTTACAACTGCTATCTTGGTCAATAACATAACTGATTCCCTCATGACCCTATAGTCTTCTCCTAACTGAAATCAGAGGCTCGTGTCTTGGGGCCTCAAAACTGCGCAGAAGAACTCGCCGATCGCACAACATCTGGTATACCACGGGCATAAGCCCTATCAACTCTCGAGTCATTGGTAGCTCATGCTACCCTTTGCCCTCTCCTGGCCGCTCTCTTCTCGGAGCATGGCGAACACAAAAATACGTCAGAGAGGAATTATCTTACTAACACAGCTATATGGCACGATCTTAGAGTGAAAAAAAAATAGAAACCAACTCCTAAATGTCATGTAGCCTCCTGTTTATGGGTGTGGCGCGCAACACACCGATAATCAAGACTCTACTAGACACGGTCTGTAAACATTCCGAGGATCGCGCTCTAATACCACTCTGTCACGCCCGAACCGGGCGTGGTGGTGCCCTACCTGGGCACCCTACTACCTTAACAACACAAGTAAACTGCGGAATTTAAATAACACCTCATATTTTTTTTTAAAACCAACATACGTGCAAGGGCAAGGCCGACAAGGCTGCCATACAATATACATAATAAAAAGACACTACACTGTACATGAGTCCAATCCCACATATGAATACAGACCTCTAAGAGTTTTACTGAACTATGACGGGACAAGGCCCCGCCGTACCCATAACTGTACAAAAGCCTGTACTGAAGGATCTTATACCAAAAAGATAAACTCCTGAACAGATGGAGCTATCCAAAAACTCTGAGCAGGGTCCTACACCTGCAGATCACCAAACCGCGTACCTAACACCTGCGGGCATGAACGCCGAAGAAGTCGATAACAGTGCAGTATGGAACAGATACAAGGTACAGTAACCAAATCATACCTGTATAAAAGAAATGACAGGGGCAAGTATAAAAATGAAATATCAGATCCTACCGTGCCATTTTAACACCTGAAATCAATCGTATATTAACCGTTCTTTTCCTTCTTTCAATGAGAATTAACATCATATTCTTACGTACTTACTGTTACACCCCGTAGTTCCAGGGTATATATGTGAGGACATACGTACGAGAATACGACAGTAATATTGGAAAGAAAGAAAGGTGTGATTTTTTCGACGGAAAAGTTTTTCGGGTTTTGTGAGGAATGGTTCGTTAATGGGAATTGGATTCCCAGAATTTATGTTCGGACTTTTTAGAATAATTGAGAATTATGGAATTATATTTCCGGAATTGGTCACGTAGGGCCCACGGGAGGAATTTACGGTTTGTGGGGCCCACTTTGTTTTCGATTTTTTTGGAATTACGGATTTTTTTTCCAAGAGATGAAATATTTTGGACCAATAGGAGGGAGACATGTGTCACCCTTAGGTGGAATGTTTGGGCGAAATTGTGGGCTAGTGGACAAGTCAATTAGTCAAAG
Source organism: Przewalskia tangutica (assembly GCA_029844215.1). Taxonomy (NCBI): domain Eukaryota; kingdom Viridiplantae; phylum Streptophyta; class Magnoliopsida; order Solanales; family Solanaceae; genus Przewalskia; species Przewalskia tangutica. The sequence goes on along the minus strand of CM056735.1, from coordinate 83,616,665 downwards.
TTTTGGAAGATAATTTTTGGGATAGTGGGAGTAGGTAAAAACGTTTTTTTGTGGGCAAGTGGGGGAGGCTTGGACGGTTTTTTGGAGGAGCAAGTGGCTAGCCACATGGCTCATTGTTGTGGGGGACATATGTCCCAATGTTGTGGTGGACATATGTCCCAAAGTTGTGGTGGACACTTGGTGGAAGACTTCACTTGCACAAGCAGCCAAATCTACACATTACACATGTTTTAATCTTGGCCCTTGAGTGTCCTATAAATACCCCCCTTAAGTTGCAAGACTTCTTCATCCACACTTGAGAAATTCCAAGGCAAAAATACTCTCTCCCTTTGATAAAGTTCTCGTCCCACACCCCTCTCCCTTATCCAAACTTTGTCCAAAAATTCTTAAAGTCTTAAGTGTTCTTCCTTAGTGTATTAGGAAGATTTGTAACCAAAGGTTAGAAAAGATTTCACACCCTTAGCCTAAATACACCCCCTTGGCCGAGAGTTGCCACAAGTTTAGCCTAAGTGTACTTCACTTTTTGGAGTTGAAGTGTTTAAGAGAAGTTATTAGAAACTTCTAAGGGTTGCTTGGAGCGGTTTGGAGCGTACAGAGTAGGAGCTAAACGTTGCTCAGGATCGACATATAATCTTGGATAATTTTGGGCTTATCGAGGTAATGATCTTTATCCCCCTATTGAAATTGGAAATTACATGTTGTAGTAATGTATAGCTGAGTATACTATATATAGAATGGATATTAAAGAAGAGAATTGAACTATAATTAAATAGGACTGTATTTACAATAGACTTGTAGTATTCCTGTGAAGTAGAATTGAACACGTCCGGTTAGACGTGTAATCCCCTGGGAGTTGTTGGCCTGGTAGCGGGCCTTGATAGGGGAGGAGATTTTTGTGATAGCGGGGAGGTCTGCGAATTTTCCGTAGAAATATTCTACGAAGAGAGCTAGAAGTTAATAGGCGTTTTATGGCCATTATAGGTGGAAGTACTACGAGTAGCGTATTCTACTTGAAGGGTGGAAAAGGCTAGCAAAGTGGTAGTACTTGGAGCATTTTGCTAATTGTCGATAATCGTCGCGAGGTATGTGAACCTCTTCCTATCTTTTCTAGCATGATATGTTGTGAACTATGTAGTACGGTAGACGTACATGTGTTAAATGAATTTGGTTGGTTTAAAACATAAAGTGTTATAACGGCTTTATGGAAAGTTGGTTATAACAACTTTATGTGGGCAAAGAAATGGTTTGTGGATTTTAAAAGATAAAAGACTTGATGTGAAATAATAAGGACTTGGGTTGTGTTAAACAGTTGTGAAACCGCTTTTATGAGAAATGGGTACTTGGGTTTTAAAAGGAATAATATTATATTGATTTCGGAAATGAGAATAAGTATCGAACAAACCACTGCAGCGTTATTAAAGGAAAATGTATTGACAAATTAATTACTATTAAAACCAGTAGAAACCTCCATCTGCATAGAAGCTAAGATAAGACAAAATTGTATTGCATTTCCTAGATCATGGTTGCTTTAATAAGAATCATTATAAACAAGCATTAATTTTCTTAAATTTCCAAAGTAAGGAACTTGATTTCTAAAAGAAAAGAGACTTGAGGAATTGAAGAGTTTTTGGTTTAAAAGAAAGACATTGTTTTTTCTTAATTTGGTTTAAAAAGGAAAGTATGGAAGTTGTTTTGGTTTACTTAAAAATGTTAGTCACTCTATTTTTATAATACGGCCATCGGGTGACCTTTGTAAAAGAAATGGATCTTTTAAAAAAATAATTTAACGTACGTAGTACTTTGGGGTTAAAACCTGGACTTTGGCATAAAATGAAAGTACCTTGAGTTGTGTGTAACTTTCCTATGTTTGCGTGTGATAGCCTTGTCGTGCTAGTATTGTATTTCTATACCACCGCGTCTCTCGATGGAGGGCCGACTGATTTGTTATGATCTTACTTGGACGTACCGGCAGTGACGGAGCATTCCACAGGTACGCTTCTGCGATTATTATTCCATGGACTATGTCACGACCCGAACCGGGGCCCGTGACTGGTGCCTTACCCCGGGCACCCAAGTAGACATACATCAGAGTAATCAGCGGAACAAACACAACAATATGAGATAACAGAAGTATAAAACAATAATCTGTGAAAACTTGCCTTTCGGCATATATATAAATGACAACTTTTAACATGAACAGTTTAATCCTTTTTACAAACCCTGCCCACAACAGTACTACAGACCTCTAAGAACGATATGACAACAATGGCGGGACAGGGCCCCGCCAAACCCCTGAATGTAAACACTTACTACGACAGGGGACTACACCACTGATAAGCCTCCGGAGAAACGGAGCTTCCCAAACGCTGAACTGTGACCCTGAGAGCTAGGATCAACGACTGGTGTACCTCAACCTGCGGCATGAACGCAGCCCCCCGAAGGAGGTCAGTACAACAGGTACCGAGTATGTGAAACTAAAAATACTGCAAATGAAATCATAATAGTCTATAAAGCAGGAGACATGTATGATAACCAAACTACAGTTTTACAATAACTAAGCAGTCATATCAAGTCAGGGACTCACGCCCTCAAGTCATCACCAAAGAACATAACAGTGGGTCTCACGCCCACAACATCAATCGTGCCTGGGACATTCCTCACCGGCGATTTATGATATAAAAGTTCCAAGGAACACACATGAACACGTGTCCCACTGCCATAATAACACCGTGCGGGTAATGCGAAGGCATAACCGACTACTAACACCCACAGTACCAACAAGGTCATGAACTGTATCATAAGATCTGTCTAGACCGTCACATGATCAAAGCTGGCCACTTGCCCGCAGTATCTAATGTGCGCGTCTAGTCACGAACTTCCGCGACTCGCGTAGGCCAATCTCATCGGCCCGCATGCAGGCATCCCCGCGTCGAGGGTAGCTACTCCCGGCATCGCCCCGGACTTCGCATCCGCGTGGCCCTGCGACCGCATGCCCATAAAGGCGACACTAACACGGAACTCGTAGTTCCGCATAGGCCGGGACTGCGTGAGGTATTCTCGAATCATAGGTCCATCGACCCGCTGAGTCTACCCCGTCGGAGGGCTTAACCCCCGGAATCATCTCAAGAGATGAATGCCACAATACTATCATAACGACTGATAGTTAATAAGCACAATCAAGGGAAACCCCTTCACACAAACATCACAAGATACTAACACACGTAGCATCCCAACACGTTTAATTATCAACGCAATCAAGAAAGTATTACAAGGCTATCACAAACCAATACAATCAAGTTGTTCACACAAGGTACCTTCTACTATATGATTAACAAAATCGGGTTTTTATCCCCAAAGTACTTCATACATCAACTCTTTAAAAGATACGTTACTTTCACAATGTCACACAATACCCGTAGTATAAAATAGAGTGACTATCCTTTTAAAGTAAATCAATTACTTCTCTTTGTAAAATCAAGTAGCAACATTCTTTTCCAATGATCAAGTTTGCCTAATTTCCAATGTTCAAGTTTCTCATTTTAGAAAGGTTTCGTAGTTCATAGTCTTATTCAATTAAGAATATAATTCTCTTTTAAACAATCGGAGAAACATAAGCCTTATATGTGAGTAGGACATTCTTGTTTATAACAATCTTATTACAAAGACCATGATCTAGGAAATATCATTTTGTCTCATCTTAGCTTCTATGCGGATGGAAGTTTCTCGGTTTTAATAATACTTAATTATTCAAAACATTTCCTTTTATTAACGCCGATGGTTTGTCGATACACATCACGATTTCCAAAATCAAGAAACGTTCTTAAGCCGTTATACCTAACTTCCCATAAAGCTAGTATAACTCTTAAGTTCTCAAAACCAAGTATTACTTCTCTTTCAAAACGATTTGAAATCTTTTGAAATACTTCAAGTTCTTTATGATCACACATCAAGCCGCTTATAAACAAATCATTTACCTTTTTAAAAACCACAAAGTGTTTTCTTATCTACATAAAGTCATTATAACCAACTTCCCATAAAGCCGTTATAACACTTTATGTTTTAAACAATCGAATACATTTAGCACGTATGCGTCTACCGTACTACATAGTGCACACATATCATGCTAGAAGAGATAGGAAGAGGTTCACATACCTCGCGACGATTATCGACTAATAGCAAAATGCTCGAGTACCTCAAGCCGCATTACTCCTTAAGCCAAGTAGAACGCGCCACACGTAGTACTTGACCTATAAGGCCACAGCGACATTAACCTTTAGTTCTCATCGTAGAACTTTCTCTGAAATTTCAGACACCTCCCGCATAGCGCGTAAACCTCCTCTCTAACGAGTGGCTACCAAGCCAACCAGGGGTTATACATCTAACCCTAACTGTACAATTCTACTCCACTTACTACACAAGTCTCATGTCTGAATACCCTATGTAATTACAGTTCAGCACTATATATAGTATACTTCTACTATATAATCTAACAACATGTAATTTCCAATTACAATAGGGGGACAAGATAATTACCTCGATAAGCCCATAATTATCCGAGTTTAATGTCGATCCTTAGCAAAGTTTTAGCTCGACTCCGGCGCTCCAACCGCTCTAAACCACCCTTAGAAGTTCTAACCAACTTCTACACAATACTCCAAACTATGGAGATTTTCTAGGGTTTCGGTTTTGTGACTGACGGGAAGTATAATAGTATTTCTGGTCTTTTAGTAAAGGTATAACCTTAGAATACAACAAGGTATAAGGCTAAGGTAATTTGGGCATAACAACAATACTTTTGAGAGTATTTCTACCAAGAGGGGGGGGGGTATTTATACGAAAACACTAGGCTAGGGGTACCCCACACCACAAAGGGGAGAGGGGGGGAGGCTCTCGGCCACAAAGGCCTATCTAGGGAGGGGGGGGCTCTTGGACGAGAGTCAAACAAGAGGGGAGAGGGAGGGACTTTAACACTTAGGAAATATTTGGAATGGATGAAGAAGTTCATCAACCTTAGAGGGGTATTTATAGCACAAGCCAAGGCCAACCAATGGCGAGATCTAGCCAAGTGCCTAGCAAGTGTAGGGCAAGATTCACCCGTGTGTCCCAGCCAACTTGCACACAAAATATCTACCAAAATATCTCCCACTTGCTTTCCCAAATCGTCCCACGCCCACTTTGCCACCAATGAGAGGGTGCGAGTGCGCCCTCTCGTGGGTCCAAAATGTTCGTTCTCTCTTAAAAATCCGAAAAAATACTAACTCACATCGCCGGAATTTCCCCTCCGAACGCTGTCAAACCGTTTCGTCGAAAAACGACTCTAACCGGGTGTTGTGCACAAACATATTTCGGCCCAAAGGTGCCACATGGGGGTGACACGTGTCGCCCCCCGATTCGTCCAAAAATATTTCGTCTTCCGAAAATATCCAAAACGGCCAAAATCTCAAAATCAAAGCGGGCCCCACAAAACCGTAAATTTCACCCGTGGGCCCCACGTGACCATTCAAAATAAAATTCCATAATTCTCTAATATTCCAGAAGTCCGAATACCAAACTGGGAATCCAATTCCCATTAACGAACCTTTTTCCTTCACAAAACCGGAAACTTTTCCGTGGAAAAATCGCCTCTTTCTTCCTTTCCAATCTTTCATGCGTATTCTCGCATGCGACGCCCTCGCATACATACCCTGGAACTACGGGGTATTACATTCTCCCCCCCTTAGAAACATTCGTCCCGAATGTTCCTTCTAAGTCTCAAAAACGAACACGTGCCAGTATAGTCTTCACTACTATACTTACGAAACAATCCTGCCACAGCTGGCCATGGAAACACCTGCGCAAAACTTACATCTAAGTCCACGAGGAAACACCTCTACATCACCACAAATAATACTACTTTTGTCACTTTGTCGCGAGCCTTGCTCCGACGACCCAACAAATGGTACCGGGCTGCGTCACGATCACAAGGCTATTGTACACTCGGATTCTTATCACATTTACGATCGCTTTAGTATCCAAAACTCGGGGTTACTATCTCTAACGTGGTCATCATTAATCGGGAACATTACGGATGGATCTTCGATACTTTCCGAACATAACAATACGAAAAGACGGACGTCCTTCCTCCTAAGTCGGACGGCAAATGCTAACATATAGGCAACCTGGCCTATTCTTCACATGAACTCACAAAGGCCCAAAGTAACTCGGGCTAAGTTCCTTCTGTTTCCAAAACTCGTCACACCCCGCCGGGGTGGTACTTTCAAGAAGACCGACCGTCGGCACGAACTCTAAGGCGCCGCCGATTATCCGCACGATTCTCCGAGCCGTCGAACTCCTTCTAGACAAGCTTCACACTATCCACGATCTGTGGAACAAGCTCAACCAACTATTCAACCACGCCAACATCGAACCAATCGACCAAGACTTGCATTTACGCCTACAAGGCGCCACAAGACGACATCCGAACACCGAAATGGTAGCTTAAACACTCCAACCGGAGACAACGATCCTCGCGGCTACCCACGAAATCAAAACAGCGGCGAGGCGAATGCGTCTGAGGAGACTCACGAGTTCCTAGCCCCGCTCGTACAAACTCCCGAAGAGAAACAGTAGTACCACTGGCTCCGTATCGTCGTAAGGTGAAGGTAGGCACCGTGCAACCTCACAACCTTTTCGGATAACATCAACTGCCGAGGCGACCACGACCAGAAGAACACGATAGTCGCCCCATCGGCCCGACCAGGGTCGACGCGTCCACGAACTTGCACTGGCTAACTAAACATGGGCCTAACACCCTCATGACCCTAACACAAGAGGGACCACCACAACCGCCCACCACCAAACCTACGCGGGTTGACGCGCGTAGCCTCAACCCCGACCTGCAAGCGCAAAATACCATCACCCGAAGGAACAATCTTACTAAACACGTTACGAAAACCCGGCGGTCTTAGCTCGACTACCTTCTTTCAAATCACGCTACTCGGGGACTTATCCCACGAACATAGCTCACGTGCACTATGCACTCCTATAAGGTCAAACATAACACTACACCTTTCTCGAGATGGCCTTATCTCTAAGGTCTTTACGTATAACACTCTAAGGCTCACACCCTCTATCCCCAAAATCTTACTCGGTTAACCCACCATGATTCCTAATCACAACTCACACATCGCTATCGTAACGTAGCACTTAAGGTATACTCACCTTGAAAGTTACCGAAGGACGCTTTGCTCTGGCCTCTTCTGCGCCCTTGGTTAACCCGTCGATCTCTACGTTTCTCGGCTGCTGCGCATAAGCCCGTACAGGCCATGCTCGAAGCCTAATCGAAGAATTACTCTTGCACAACCTCTTTTAGATAGTCCTCCGGACTCGCGGTACATCGGTATACTCGGTAGCCAAATCTATAGCTAATGTGAGGTTGTCCTCGCAATCTATATTCTCTGTTCGGTCGTGGGCGAAGGTTCAAATATCATGGCGCGATAGGAGCTGCCGTCGCCGTGCTTAAACTCTCTTTGGGGCTAGTGGCGTCGCGAAATCCCGAATGAAGCACTACCTAGGTAATGATTGGGCTGTGCCCTCGCCACCCTCACGAACTCTACTCGCGGCTCTCTCGCCTTGCCCTCTGGGCGGGTTGCCCTGCGGAGGCATGACGATAAGGAAAAGATTTCGTCGGAGGGTTCAACTTACAACACGACTCTAAGGCACGATCTCGAGTGAGAAGAATAGAAACCAATCCTAAATATCCTATAGCCTCACGATTATTGATGTGGTGCACAACAATCGATAATCAAGACTTCTCGGATCGGATGCGTAGACACTTTCCGAGGATTAATCGCTCGATACCACTTTTGTCACGACTAACCGGGGCGTGGTGGTGCCTACCGGGCACCCAAGTAGACATACATCGAGTAATCGTGGAACAAACACAACAATATGAGATAGCAGTATAAAACAATAATCAGGAAAACTTGCCTTTCGGCATATATATAAATGACAACTTTTAACATGAGCAGTTTAATCCTTTTTACAAACCACCGCCCACACAAGATTACTATGGACCTCTAAGAACGATATGACAACAATGGCGGGACGGGGCCCGCCAAACCCCGAATGTAAACACTTACTACGACGGGGACTACACCTGATAAGCCTCGGAGAAAGCGGAGCTTCCCAATATTGACTGTGACCACGAGGCTAGGATCGGCGGTGTACCTCAACTGCGGCATGAGCGCGGCCCGAAGGAGGTCGATCTAACAGTGCAGTATGTGAAACTAAAAATACGCAAATGAAATCATAATAGTCTATAAAGCGGGAGACATGTATGATAACCAAACTACGCTTTTACAATAACTAAGCGATCATATCAAGTCGTGGACTCGCCTCAGTCATCACCAAAGAACATAAGATGGGTCTCACGCCTGACATCAATCGTGCGTGGGACACATTCCTCACTTGGCGGTTTATGATATAAAAGTTCCAAGGAACACACATGAACACCAGTCCCACGTGCCATAATAACACCGTGCGGGGTAAGTGCGAAGGCATAACCGACTACTAACACCAGCGGTACCAACAAGGTCATGAAGCGTATCATAAGATCTGTCTGGGCCGTCACATGATCAAAGGCGGCCACTTGCCCGCGGTATCTAATGTCGCGCGTCTAGTCTGGAACTTCCGCGACTCGCGTAGGCCAATCTCATCGGCCCGCGTGGCGCATCCGCATCGAGGTAGCTACTCCGGCATCGTCCCGAACGCGATCCGCGTAGCCTGAGGACGCGTGCCCATAAAGGCGTCACTAACACGGAACTCGTAGTTCCGATAGGCCGGGACTGCATGAGGTATTCTCGAATCATAGGTCCATCGACGCTGAGTCTACCCGCGTGGAGGCGGCTTAACCCGGAATCATCTCGAGATGAATGCCACAATACTATCATAACGATAGTTAATAAGCACAATCAGAAACCCCTTCACACAACATCACAAGATACTAACACACGTAGCATCCCAACACGTTTAATTATCAACGCAATCAAGAAAGTATTACAAGGCTATCACAAACCAATACAATCAAGTTGTTCACACAAGGTACCTTCTACTATATGATTAACAAAATCGGGTTTTATCCCCAAAGTACTTCATACATCAACTCTTTAAAAGATCGTTACTTTCACAATGTCACACAATACGTAGTATAAAATAGAGTGACTATCCTTTTAAAGTAAATCAATTACTTCTCTTTGTAAAATCAAGTAGCATTCTTTTCCAATGATCAAGTTTGCCTAATTTCCAATGTTCAAGTTTCTCATTTTAGAAAGGTTTCGTAGTTCATAGTCTTATTCAATTAAGAATATAATTCTCTTTTAAACAATCGGAGAAACATAAGCCTTATATGTGAGTAGGACATTCTTGTTTATAACAATCTTATTACAGCAGCCATGATCTAGGAAATATCATTTTGTCTCATCTTAGCTTACATGCGGATGGAAGTTTCTCTTGGTTTTAATAATACTTAATTATTCAAAACATTTCCTTTTATTAACGCTGCAGTGGTTTGTCGATACACATCCTGATTTCCAAAATCAGTAAAACGTTCTTAAGCCGTTATACCTAACTTCCCATAAAGCTAGTATAACTCTTAAGTTCTCAAAAACCAAGTATTACTTCTCTTTCAAAACGATTTCAGAAATCTTTTGAAATACTTCAAGTTCTTTATGATCACACATCAAGCCAGTTATAAACAAATCATTTACCTTTTTAAAAACCACAAAGTGTTTTCTTATCTACATAAAACATTATAACCAACTTCCCGTAAAGCCGTTATAACACTTTATGTTTTAAACAATCGAATACATTTAGCACGTACGTCTACCGTACTACATAGTGCACACATATCATGCTAGAAGAGATAGGAAGAGGTTCACATACCTCGCGACGATTATCGACTAATAGCAAAATGCTCCGAGTACCTCAAGCCTGTCGGCTACTCCTTAAGCCAAGTAGAACGCGCACGTGCGTAGTACTTGACCTATAAGGCCACAAGGCGACATTAACCTTTAGGTCTCATCGTAGAACTTTCTCTGAAATTTGTGACACCTCCCCATGACAGCGTAAACCTCCTCCTCTAACGAGGCTACGAAGCCAACCGGGGTTATCATCTAACCCTAGCAGTACAATTCTACTCCGGTACTACTACACAAGTCTCATGTCTGATCCTATGTAATTACTGATTCAGCACTATATATAGTATACTTCTACTATATAATCTAACAACATGTAATTTCCAATTACAATAGGGGGACAAGATAATTACCTCGATAAGCGCATAATTATCCGAGTTTAATGTCGATCCTTAGCAAAGTTTTAGCTCGACTCAGCGCTCCAACCCGCTCTAAACCACCCTTAGAAGTTCTAACCAACTTACACAATACTCCAACGGACTATGGAGATTTTCCTAGGGTTTCGGTTTTGTGGTGACGGGAAGTATAATAGTATTTACGGGCTTTTCGTAAGGTATAACCTTAGAATACAACAAGGTATAAGGCTAAGGTAATTTGGGCATAACAACAATACTTTTGAGAGTATTTCTACCAAGAGGGGTATTTATACTGAAAACACTAGGCTAGGGGGTACCCATTGCCCACAAAGGGAGAGGGGAGGCTCTGCCACAAAGGCTATCTATCTAGGGGGCTCTTGGGCGAGAGTCAAACAAGAGGGGAGAGGAGGGACTTTAACACTTAGGAAATATTTGGAATGGATGAAGAAGTTCATCAACCTTAGAGGGTATTTATAGCACAAGCCAAGGCCAACCAATGGCGAAGATCTAGCCAAGTGCCTAGCAAGTGTAGGGCCAAGATTCACCCGTGTGTCTGTGACTTGCACACAAAATATCTACCAAAAATATCTCCCACTTGCCTTCCCAAATCGTCCATGCCGCCACTTTGCCCACTGATGAGAGGGTGCGAGTCGCTCTCGTTGGTCCAAAATGTTCCGATCTCTCGGAAAAATCCGCAAAAATACTAAATGACATAGCGGAAATTCCCTACGAAAGGCTGGAAAGCGTTTAGTCGAAAAGCGACTCTAACGGGTGTTGTGCACAAACATATTTCGGCCCAAAGGTGCCACATGGGGTGACACGTGTCGCCCCGATTCGATCAAAAATATTTCGTCTTAGAAAATATCCAAGCGGCCAAAATCTCAAAATCAAAGCGGGCCCCACAAAACCGTAAATTTCACGTGGGCCCACGTGACCATTTCAGAAAATAAAATTCCATAATTCTCTAATATTCGGAAGTCCGAATACCAAATGGGAATCGATTCCCATTAACGAACCTTTTTCCTTCACAAAACCGGAAACTTTTCCGTGGAAAAATCGCCTCTTTCTTCCTTTCCAATCTTTCATGCCGTATTCTCGACGTGCGTCCTCGCATACATACCACGGAACTACGGGTATGCTGTAGCTCTCCGTGAGGTTTTCTTGGATTCGGTTTGGTATCGGTAGTTGGCTCTCGTCTTGCCCAAGTCGTGGTGATTCGGCGGTATCACGGTAGTTTGCCTTACTTGCCCGTTCGGTTTTGTGACGAAGTCTCGTGATTCGGCTTGGTATCGGTAGTTAGTCTTCGTACTTGCCCAGGCCATACGTGGCGCGGTGGTATCGGTAGTTGGCTTTCGTCGCCACTGGTCGCCCGTGGTATGGTTATATAGATTTGTTAGTGCGGCTTTGGTATCGGTAGTTGGCTTCGAACTTGTCGGTCGATTGATGATCGTCTTGGTATCGGTAGTTAGCCTCGTACTTGCCGTCACGGTTTTAGGACAGGTGGGACACTGGTGGTCATGTGTACTCCTTGGTGTGGTTATAGTAGACTGTCGGCAGTGAGGAAGGTGTTCCACGGGCATGATTGATGTGGCGGGCATGAGACCCATAGTTATATTTGAGTGATGACTGTGAGGGCGTGAGTCCACGACTTGGCGTATCGCTACATATTATGTATTGTAGTTTGGTTATCATATATGTCTCTGTTTTATATAGACTACTATGATTTTATTTACGATATTTTGATTTCACATACTTGGTACTGTTATCGACCTCCTTGAGGTGCGTTCATGCCGCAGGTAGAGGTACATCGGTTGTTGATCCTCGCTCATAGGATCACAGTTCAGCGTATTGGGAAGCTCCGTTTCTCCGGAGGCTTATCTTTTGGTATGTTTCCTTGAGTTGTAGGTTCTTGTACATTCAGGGGTATGGCGGGGCCCTGTCCTGTCATAGTTGTTGTTACATTCTTAGAGTTCTGTAGTACTGTTGTGGGCAGGGTTGTAAAGGATGTAACTGTTCAATTTCTGTATATATGCAAGAAGGCAACCGTTTTGGTTGGCCTGTTTTATTATCATATCTCTTGTTTCATGTTTAAGTTTTTATTTCCGCTGATTTTTCTCTGATGTAGTATCACTAGGGTACCCGGGGTAAGGCACCAGTCACGGGCCCGGGATCGGGTCGTGACAAAAGTTGTATCATAGCAGTTAGTCCTCCGAAAGTGTCTACAGACTGTGTCTAGTAGAGTCTTGATTATCGGTGTGTTGTGCACCACATCTATAATCAGGAGGTTGCAGGACATCTAGGATTGGTTTCTATTCTTCTCACTCTGAGATCGTGCCTTAGAACTGTATTATAAGTTGGACCTCTCTGACGTATTTCGTTTTTACGATTATGCCTCGCGCCAAGCAGGGCCCGAGAAGGGCAAAGCGTGAGGAGGCTGCTAGTAGGATCTGAGAGAATGCGGCAGCGCGAGCCGGACATTACACGAGATAGTGCTTGACGGCGAGTTTTGCGGCGCCGCCCGGCCCAGCGAGTTTAGAGCGCGCGAGGCTCACGAGACCACGAGACCTGCGCCTCGGTCCACGGCTGGAAGCGAGAGGAGTTGGGGTACAAAGAGATGGCGATTCTTGGCGGGATTGTGGCGACATGAGGTTAAATTTGGATGCGGCGATTCGATTCAGTAGTACCCGTGGTTCACCCGAGGTCAGATAGTTTGAGACTGCGGGACTTTACGGTGCGACCGCGAGTTTTATGGGTCGAGGCACGAGGATGATCGCGAGGAGTTCATCAAGCGATTCTGACGGATCGTGAGTGATCGAGTTTGGAGACCGAGTCGGTGACGCCGGTTCGCATCGGCTGCGTGATACTGCAGTCGACTGGTTTGATTCGTGGGAGCTGTCCCGGGGAGAGCATGCACTTCCAGCAGTATGGGACGAGTTCTCATAGGCATTCCTCACTCACTTCTTACCTCCGCAGATGAGGAGGGCACGGGCCGAAAGATTGATGATGCTGAGACAGAGAGGGCGTACGGTTCGGGAGTACAATGTGGAGTTTGACTCACTAGCTCAGTACGTCCCCGCGTTAGTATCCGACATGGAGGGCGAGTGCACCGCTACGTTCACGGGGCTCGATGACTACTTAGCGAGCTTGCTCGGGTGTAGCTCTTCAGCCGGGCATGGACATTTCCCGCATGCAGGCTTATACACTTGGGTGTGAGGCGGAGAGGTGGGCGGAATGGCCGGGATCGGCGAGAAGAGGGCGAGCAGCGAGGTCTTTTGGCGACTTTCGGCGGACCGCCTCGGCCAGACTAGTTATGCGCCTCCGCCCGATCTGAGAGGTCTTCCACGATCTTGAGGGCATCCAGTATTCGGAAGGCGGTCGGGGCTCGAGGTTGAGTTTTGGGGAGTAGTGGTGTTGACTAGATGAGGCCACCCTTACCTCAGTGTGGCCGTTGCGGTAGAATTCATAAGGGGGAGTGTCGTGCTGGTTCAGGAGCTTGTTTTACATGCGGCCAGCAGGGCCATTTTGCGAGAAATTGTCCGACCAGAGGTAGCGCGGATGTAGAGACTCGGCCTTCAGGATCTATGACTAGTTCATCACGCCTACTGCTATAAGCCTGCGAGTGGGCCTATGATTAGAGTGAAGCGGTAGATACAGGTATATCCTTAACCCTCTAGAGATTTGTATGCTTGATATGATGATCTTATTATTGTGTGCTATGTACGGATAGCGTCGTGTTATGGGTGAGTTAGAAAACATGGGTAGTTGAAAAGGTAAGTATGGGGGTATGGAAGGTGTGAACCTTAGAATATTACACGTCGAGACCTTAGATGTAAGGTCGTCTCGAGTAGAAGATTTTGCGGGTGATCATTGTCGGAGAGCATTATATACATAGGGTGTAACATTTGTACCAGTGGGATAATTCCTTGGGTTGTGTAAGACGGAAGTGGTGGCTTTCAGGACTTGAATAAGTAAGATTGTTCCGGATCGGGGAACAAGAGTTTGGCGCGTTTATGGGTCGTGTTGAGGACCATTCGCGGGTCGACCCGCAGCCCGGTTTGGGGTGGGGTCAGTTCGAGGTGGTCCCGCCAGGTGGTAGGGTCACGAGGGTGCTAAGCCCAGGTTTAGGTAACCATCGTAAGAGTTCGTGGATACGTTCGACCAGAATCGGATCGTGAAGACCGGGAATGGCCTTAAAGGAAATTGAAGCTAGTGAGATGACCAAGTTTCGAGGTAGTGACTCCAAGGTTTTGGAAATTGAAGCAATGACTGAAGTATGGTACATGTACTATAGAAAGTTCGGATATACGAGAAGGGTACGACGAGTAAGGAAGGAAGCAAACATGTGTTATGAGAACGGAAGTGATCATTTCTTTTGTGAAGTGAAGATGCGAAGGGAGTATTCTTTAGACCATGGGTGGAAGCTTTTTGTGATGTTAGAAGTGATTCCTCGTTGGCTTGGATTTGAGTTTTGCGCGTATGTTATATTATGGCCACGTGTGGCATAGTTGGTTTCATAAGTATAGTAGTGAAGATTATACTGGCACAAGTATGTTTGGAGACTTAGAAGGAACATTCGGGACGAATGTTTCTAAGGGGGGAAGAATGTTACACCCCGTAGTTCCAGGGTATGTATGTGAGGACATACGTACGAGAATACGACAGTAATATTGGAAAGAAAGAAAGGTGTGATTTTTTCGACGGAAAAGTTTTCTGGGTTTTGTGAGGAAAGGTTCGTTAATGGGAATTGGATTCCCAGAATTTATGTTCGGACTTTTTGGAATAATTGAGAATTATGGAATTATATTTCCGGAATTGGTCACGTAGGGCCCACGGGAGGAATTTACGGTTTGTGGGGCCCACTTTGTTTTCGGTTTTTTTGGAATTACGGATTTTTTTTTCCGAGAGATGAAATATTTTGGACCAATAGGAGGGCGACATGTGTCACCCTTAGGTGGCATGTTTGGGCAAATTGTGGGCTAGTGGACAAGTCAATTAGTCAAAGTTTTGGAAGATAATTTTTGGGATAGTGGGAGTAGGTAAAAACGTTTTTTTGTGGGCAAGTGGGGGAGGCTTGGACGGTTTTTTGGAGGAGCAAGTGGCTAGCCACATGGCTCATTGTTGTTGGGGACATATGTCCCAATGTTGTGGTGGACATATGTCCCAAAGTTGTGGTGGACACTTGGTGGAAGACTTCACTTGCACAAGCAACCAAATCTACACCTTACACATGTTTTAATATTGGCCCTTGAGTGTCCTATAAATACCCCCCTTAAGTTGCAAGACTTCTTCATCCACACTTGAGAAATTCCAAGGCAAAAATACTCCCTCCCTTTGATAAAGTTCTCGTCCCACACCCCTCTCCCTTAACCAAACTTTGTCCAAAAATTCTTAAAGTATTAAGTGTTCTTCCTTAGTGTATTAGGAAGATTTGTAACCAAAGGTTAGAAAAGATTTCACACCCTTAGCCTAAATACACCCCCTTGGCCGAGAGTTGCCACAAGTTTAGCCTAAGTGTACTTCACTTTTTGGAGTTGAAGTGTTTAAGAGAAGTTATTAGAAACTTCTAAGGGTTACTTGGAGCGGTTTGGAGCGTACAGAGTAGGAGCTAAATGTTGCTCAGGATCGACATATAATCTTGGATAATTTTGGGCTTATCGAGGTAATGATCTTTATCCCCCTATTGAAATTGGAAATTACATGTTGTAGTAATGTATAGCTGAGTATACTATATATAGAATGGATATTAAAGAAGAGAATTGAACTATAATTACATAGAATTTGTATTCTGATGAGACTTGTAGTATTCCTGTGAAGTAGAATTGAACACGTCCGGTTAGACGTGTAATCCCCTGGGAGTTGTTGCCCTGGTAGCGGGCCTTGATAGGGGAGGAGATTTTTGTGATAGCGGGGGGGGAGGTGCTGCCGAATTTTCCGTAGAAATATTCTACGAAGAGAGCTAGAAGTTAATAGGCGTTTTATGGCCATTATAGGTGGAAGTACTACGAGTAGCGTATTCTACTTGAAGGGTGGAAAAGGCTAGCAAGGTGGTAGTACTTGGAGCATTTTGCTAATTGTCGATAATAGTCGCGAGGTATGTGAACCTCTTCCTATCTTTTCTAGCATGATATGTTGTGAACTATGTAGTACGGTAGACGTACATGTGTTAAATGAATTTGGTTGGTTTAAAACATAAAGTGTTATAACGGCTTTATGGGAAGTTGGTTATAACAACTTTATATGGGCAAAGAAATGGTTTGTGGTTTTTAAAAGATAAAAGACTTGATGTGAAATAATAAGGACTTGGGTTGTGTTAAACAGTTGTGAAACCGCTTTTATGAGAAATGGGTACTTGGGTTTTAAAAGGAATAATATTATATTGATTTCGGAAATGAGAATAAGTATCGAACAAACCACTGCAGCGTTATTAAAGGAAAATGTATTGACAAATTAATTACTATTAAAACCAGTAGAAACCTCCATCTGCATAGAAGCTAAGATAAGACAAAATTGTATTACATTTCCTAGATCATGGCTGCTTTAATAAGAATCATTATAAACAAGCATTAATTTTCTTAAATTTCCAAAGTAAGGAACTTGATTTCTAAAAGAAAAGAGACTTGAGGAATTGAAGAGTTTTTGGTTTAAAAGAAAGACATTGTTTTGTCTTAATTTGGTTTAAAAAGGAAAGTATGGAAGTTGTTTTGGTTTACTTAAAAATGTTAGTCACTCTATTTTTATAATACGGGCATCGGGTGACCTTTGTAAAAGAAATTGATCTTTTAAAAAAAGAATTTAACGTACGTAGTACTTTGGGGTTAAAACCTGGACTTTGGCATAAAATGAAAGTACCTTGAGTTGTGTGTAACTTTCCTATGTTTGCGTGTGATAGCCTTGTCGTGCTAGTATTGTATTTCTATACCACCGCGTCTCTCGATGGAGGGCCGACTGATTTGTTATGATCTTACTTGGACGTACCGGCAGTGACGGAGCATTCCACGGGTACGCTTATGCGATTATTATTCCATGGACTAGCTCTCCATGAGGTTTTACTGATTCGGTTTGGTATCTGGTAGTTGGCTCTCGTACTTGCCCCGAAGTCGTGGCTGATTCGACAGTATCACGGTAGTTTGCCTTCGTGCTTGCCGTTCGGTTTGTGGAAGTCTCGTGATTCCGCTTGGTATCGGTAGTTAGTCTTCGTACTTGCCCGGCCATTCGTGGCGCAGTGGTATCGGTAGTTGGCTTCGTACTTGCCACAGGTCGACCGTGGTATGGTTATATAGATTTGTTGGTACGGCTTTGGTATCTGGTAGTTGTCTTTCGTACTTGCCCCGGTCAGTTGATGATGCGGCTTGGTATCTGGTTGTTAGCCTTCGTACTTACCCCGTACGGTTTTTAGGACACAGGTGGGACCTGGTGTTCATGTGTACTCCTTGGTGTGGTTATCGTAGACTGTCGGCAGTGAGGAAGGTGTTCCACGGGCATGATTGATGTTGCGGGCATGAGACCCATAGTTATATTTGAGTGATGACTGTGAGGGCGTGAGTCACGACTTGAGCGTATCGCTTACATATTATGTATTGTAGTTTGGTTATCATATATGTCTCCTGTTTTATATAGACTACTATGATTTCATTTATAGTATTTTCAGTTTCACATACTTGGTACCTGTTGTACTGACCTCCTTCGGGGGGTTGCGTTCATGCCGCAGGTAGAGGTACATCGGTTGTTGATCCTCGCTCATAGGATCACAGTTCAGCGTATTGGGAAGCTCCGTTTCTCCGGAGGCTTAGCTTTTGGTAGGTTTCCACGAGTTGTAGGTTCTTGTACATTCGGGGTATGGCGGGAGCCTGTCCGTCATAGTTGTTATTACATTCTTAAGTGCATGAAATCTTGTTGTGGGCAGGGTTGTAAAGGATGTAACTGTTCAATTTTTGTATATATGCAAGAAGGCAACCGTTTTGGTTGGCCTGTTTTATTATCATATCTCTTGTTTCATGTTTAAGTTTTTATTTCCGCTGATTTTTCTCTGATGTAGTATCACTAGGGTGCCCGGGGTAAGGCACCAGTCACGGGCCCGGAATCGGGTCGTGACACTTACTTTAAGGATTTAATCAAGTTTTTCCACATAACTTACATATCTTACATAACATAATCCGGCCCTTTATGGAGGGACTTCTTATTTAGGAGCTTACTTTGATTATCCGTACGTGATAACGTAATCCGGCCCATTTGCGGGACACGGTGTACTGATGAATCATGTGACATAATCCGGCCCGCCTGTGGGGCTCGGTGTACTGTGGAATCATGTAGCATAATCCGGCCCGCCTGTGGAGCTCGGTGTAATGTGGAATCATGTAGCATAATCCGGCCCGCCTGTGGAGCTCGGTGTAATGTGGAATCATGTAGCATAATCCGGCCCGCCTGTGGAGCTCGGTGTAAGATGACGTAACCCGGCCTATGTGTATGCTCGGGGTAATATGGCGTAATCCGGCCTAGGTGTAGGCTCGGTGTATCTCATAACGTAATCCGGCCTATTTGTAGGCTCAGTGTATTTCATAACGTAATCCGACCTATTTGTAGGCTCGGTGTATTTCATAACGTAATCCGGCCTATTTGTAGGCTCAGTGTGATTTTTCCTTACATAACATTTTTAAACCATCTTTTCACTTCTTCTTAAGTCGTTATAACAACTTCCCATAAAGCTATTATAACAACCATTCATTTTAGAGAACTTAAGACACTTTTATTCTTACAACATTAGGAAAACTAGACCCAAAAATACTACGTACATACATACTTAAAAAGAATCATAAAACTCCTTTCTTTTTAAAGCTCAAGGCACACACTCTTTTGGAAACCATCTTCTTAACTTTTGAAATAGATTAAGAAGCCATACTTTTTAATGTTTAGTCATTTCCACTCATAAAATCAAGGCTTATAGTATTAACCCCTCGTAGCATACACTCTTTAAAATCATATCGCTTAAAACTTCATAATCCTTAAAAGACAATCAAAGTTCGTAGTCTTAAAACTTCATAACATACATTCTTTAAAGTCCAATTACTTATACTTATAAAATCATATAACCTACACTTTTAAAATCAATCCCCTTTTCACATATAAATTCAAGTCATTTTTCAAACATAAAATCAACTTGCTTACTTTAAATAAATCAAGACACATAACTTTAAATCAAATCTCATAACTTCCTAACCATTCTTACCAACATCTCCCATAAGACTTGGTAAGGACTTAGGACAATTTAAACATACTTTTAACTTAGAATCAACAACTTGGACACTTCTTAACTTCTAAGAGTAGAAGGAATCATGAAATACTATCACATGGATATTTCATACATAGGATCATGCCAAAGAAAGAAGAGGTTCACATACCTCGCGACTACTAGCGACATGTTTCAAAATGCTCCCAAGTACTTTATCATGGCTAGCTTTTCCACCCATTCAAGTAGAATACGCTACTCGTAGTACTTCAACCTATAATGGCCATAATACGTCCATTAACCTCTAGATTCAAACGTAGAATAATACTAAGTATACGGTCTCTTATTCTATGGAAAATCGGGCAGCACTTCCTTTGTTTCTACATACTTTGCCACCTTTTTCAAGGTCGAATACAATAACCAAACATGCCACATTTAAGGCTCAACATACCAACCAATCAAAGGGGATTACACGCCTTACAATACGTGTAAAATTCCGCCCCACAATTCATACCAAGTAAGTTTAATATCCAAGCCATTCTCGGCCAACTTATAATCAATCCTAAGTCCTTTCCAATTCTTTTTCAATCCAAGTTCTTAGGTCTAACATGTTATATAGTCATAGACAACTTCAACAACTACAATTTCCTTCTTTATAACATGTGACAACTTATACTTATAATCAACTTGAATTGTAATCTTAAGCCTAAACATGCTACTTTCGGATTAGGGTTCCAATAGCCAATATACATATCAAACTTCATAATATAAACATCTCATGCTTGCTAATATCCATAGTTACAACAATAAGTAATCTTAATTACTAAAACGACAAGAATTTATACCTTTACAAGCCCTAAAAATTCCAAGATTCAAAGTCGCTCCTTAGAAATTATTAGCTCCTTTCCTTTACGCTCCAATCCGCTATTTGAAGCCCTTAGAAGCTCACAACCAACTTCTCTTCCATTTCCAATCCAAAACTAGGAAAACCACTTAGGTTTTCGCCTTGCGACTAACGTGAAAATGTCGTTTTTCCGAAATCTTTCTATTGAGATACCCTTACAATACCCTTAGGGACCTTGGGTTTAAGTCTTGTGAATAATGGAACAAAATTACAAAATTTCTTGTGGGAAAGTCCTTGAACCCGTGAGCTATGTTCAACAAGAACAACAATGTTGTGAAAAATTCTAAGTGTTGAAGAGCTAGTCTTGCACTAGTGTGGTATATATAACACAATGAAGGGTCAAGATTATAACAAATGTGTGGCTTGGATGAAGATCATTAATTAAATAGCCAAGTGGACAAGTTGACTTGGTCAACATTATCAAGCTAGCAAGACTTATCATCCACAATGGTCAAATGACCATTCTAACCTTGTATATTTTCGTCCAAGACCATAGTGGGGGGTGCCACGTGTCGCCCTCCCATTCGTCCATAAAATTTCTGTAACCCTCGTGGGCCCCACAAAACGTAAAATTTCTCGGGTGGGCCCCACATGGCCAAATCCGTAAAAATAAATTTCCATAATGTTAATAAGTTCCATACTCTTCAAATAATGCATTTTGAGAATTCAATTCTCAACAACGAACGTTTTTCCTTTCCGACGTTCGGAATATTTTCCGTCGTAAAAACAATTCTTTCTTTCGTACCAATTTTTAAGTCTTGATTCCTTACATACTGTCACGACCCGAATCTGGGCCCGTGACTGGTGCCTTACCCCGGGCACCCTAGTGATACAACATCAGAGTAATCAGCGGAACATAAAACACATACATGAAACAAATGAAGTACAAAGCGATGTCGAGGAAAACTTGCCTTTCGGCATATATATAAATAACAACTCCTACAAATGAGCAGTTTAATCCTTTTTACAACCACGCCCACAACGATTTCACTGAGACCTAAGAAATGATACGACAACAATGGCGGGACGGGGCCCGCCATACCACGAATGTAAATACCTACAACGACGGACTATACGAAGATAAGCCTCGGAGAAAGCGGAGCTTTCCCAACGAATCGTGACCCTAAGGCGAGGATCAACGGCGGTGTACCTTTACTGCGGCATGAACGCAGCCCGAAGGAGGTCGATCAGTACCAAGTATGTGGCGAAAATAAATCAGTAAATGAAATCATAGTAGTCTATATAAAGCGGGAGACATGTATGATAACCAACTACGATTCACAATAAATAAGCGATCATGTCAAGTCGGGGACTCACGCCTCAAAGTTATCACAATAAAACCGTGCGGGGCAAGTGCGAAGGCATAGCCGACTACTAAGACCACGGTACCAAAAATACCACAAGCGTATCCGAGGTCTTTCTAGACCGCACCATGATCGAAGGCCACTCGCCGCAATATCAATGTCGGCGTCTATCCACTGGAACTCTCGCGACTCGCATAGGTCACCCAGGACCGCGTGGTATTCCTCGAATCATGGTCCTGCACGCTGAGGTATACCGCGTCGAAGCGGCTAACCCTCGGTATCCGCCTAGGCTCCGCAACCGCGTAGTCTCAAAAGACCGCGTAGTCTCAGCGGACCGCATAGGAATCCCGCGTCGGGCTAAACACCGGAATGATCAATCCTGGAGCTAACGCACTCGCGTAGTCACAAGGCTGCATAGGCCGTATAGACCGCGTCAAGGGTGGCAAGCCCTCGGTATAATAAGTCAAGGGTATGTGATACAATAACGATCTGCGGGCTTAACGTTTGACAACGTTAGCACAACAATGGTGACGCACTTACACAATAATCACAAGATACTAACACACGTAGCATCCTAACATGCTTACTTATCAAATCAACAAGAAAGTATTACAAGGCTATCACAAACCAATACAATCAAGTTATTCACACAAGGTACTTTCTACTAACAAGTTCGGGTACCTATCCCCAAAGTACTTCATACATTAAATCTTTAAAAGATACGTTACTTCACAAAAACCACACAATACACAGTATATGAAAATAGAGTGATTATCTTTTTAGAGTAAATCAATTACTTCTCTTTGTAAAATCAAGTAGCCACATTCTTTTCCAATGTTCAAGTTTGCCTAATTTCCCATGTTCAAGTTTGCCTAGTTTCCAATGTTCAAGTTTGCCTTTTTAGAAAGGTTTCGTAGTTCATAGTCTTATTCATTTAAGAATATAATTCTCCTTTAAACCATCTGAGAACATAAGCCTTATATGTGAGTAGGATATTATGGTTTATAACAATCTTATTACAATGACCATGATCTAGGAAATATCATTTTGTCTCATCTTAGCTTCATGCGGATGGAAGTTTCTCTGGTTTTAATAATACTTAATTATTAAAAACATTTCCTTTATTAATCTTGCGATGGTTTGTCGATACACATTCGATTTCCAAAATCGAGAAAACATTCTTAAGCCGTTATACCTAACTTTCCATAAAGCTAGTATAACTCTTAAGTTTTCTAAAAAAATCAAGTACTACCTCCTCTTTCAAAATGATTCAAAAATCTTTTGAAATACCTCAAGTTCATTATTATCACATAACAAGCCGATTATAGTTCAAATCGATTTACCTTTTAAAAGCCACAAGTATTTTCTTACCAACATAAAGTCATTATAACCAACTTCCCATAAAGTCGTTATAACACTTTATGTTTTAAACCAATCAAATACATTTAGCACGTATCGTCTCACCGTACTACATAGTTCACACATATCATGCTAGAAGAGATAGGAAGAGGTTCACATACCTCGCGACGATTATCGACTAATAGCAAAACGCTCCAAGTACTTCCAACTGTCGGCTACTCCTTTAAGCCAAGTAGATCGCGCCACACGTAGTACTTCAACCTATAAGGCCACAAGGCGCTTATTAACATTTAGATCCCTTCGTAGAACATTACGAGAAAATTGGCACCTCCCCGCATGACGGCGTAAATCTCCTCCTGCCTGGGTGGCTACCAAGCCAACCAGGGGGGGGGGTTATACGTTTAATCCGGACGTGCACAATTCTACCTCACAGAAAAGCTACACAAGTCTCATGTCTGATCCTATGTAAATCTGATTCGATCTTCTTTCGAAAAGGTTTCTTATTATTCGGGCTTAAGTCAAAAGACATTGCGATAACAACGTTCGATCTTATATATAGTATACTTCATCTATATAATCTAACAACATGTAATTTCCAATTACAATGGGACAAGATATTTACCTCGATAAGCCCATAATTATCCGAGTTTAAATGTCGATCTGAGCAAGGTTTAGCTCTACTCAGTGCGCTCAGGCCGCTCCAAACAACCCTTAGAAGTTTTAACCAACTTCTACTAATTACTCCAACTAACTATGGAGATTTTCCTTAGGGTTTCGGTTTTGTGGTGAAGGAAGTATAATAGTATTTAGGCTTTTGTAAAGGTATAACCTTAGAATACTACAAGGTATATGGCTAAGGTAATTTGGGCATTATAACAATACTTTTGAGAGTATTTCTAACAAGAGGGTATTATCTGAAGACAACTAGGCTAGGGGGTACACTCTCGGCTAGCACCCACAGAGGGGGTGCTCTCGGCCACAAGGGAGGCCTCGGCGAACTCAACCTGAGGAGGGAGAAGGAGAGCTTTGAGACTTAGGAAATTTTGTGGATGAATTAGTCTTCAAAGGGTGGGTATTTATAGGTCAAGTGAAGGCCAACCAATGGCCAAGATCTTGCCAAGTGCAAGGCAAGTGTAGGGCAAGATCTTGCCAAGTGCACCTTATCCATCTACCACCAAAATATCCTACCAACCCGCGACCAAACAATGGCCATTCGGCCCCCTTTACCGCCCAAGGTGTTCCCAGGAGAGGGTGACAAGGGTCGCCCTGTTGTTGGTCCAACATGTTTCGTCTCTCGGAAAAATCCGCAAAATTAAAAATGACATAGCGGAAATTCCCTACGAAAGTGTGGAAACGTTTAGTCAAAAACGACTTTAATCGGGTGTTGTGAACAAAAGAATTCGCGAAGCCTAAATCACAAGTTCAAATTTTTCTACGTGCGCCCTACGTACATACTCTGGAAATACGGTATAACATTCTCCCTCTTAGAAACATTCGTCCGAATGTTCCTTCTAAGCCTCAAAAACAAGCGGCGCAAGATAGTCTTCACTACTATACTTACGAGGACAAACACATCACCACGTACGAAACAACTGCGCAAAATGCTTACATCCAAGTCCACTGGGAAGCACCTCTAACATCATAAAGCATACCACTTTTGTCACTTTGCCGCGAGGTTCTAGTGTCACTCCGGCGACCCAACAAATGGTACCGGGCTGCATGCGATCACTGAAGATGTCGTACATTCGAACTCTTACCACATTTCTGATACTGCTTCAGTATCCAAAACTCGGGGTTATCATCTTCAACTTGGTCATCATTAGTGGGCATACTGCGGATGGATCTCCGATTTCCTTCTCGAACATAACACGAAGATGGGCCTTGCCTCCTAAGTCGGACGGCAAATGCTAACATATAGGCAACACGGCTATTCTTCACATGAACTCAAAGGCCCAAGTAACTCGGGCTAAGTTCCTCTGTATTCCAAAACTCGTCACACTGACCGGGGTGGTACTTTGAAGACCGACCGTCGACTGAACTCTGGCGTCGTCGCCGATTATCCGCGATTTCTACAGTGCCGAACCTCTTACAGACAAGCTTTACTCATCCGCGATCTGCTGGAACAAGCTGAACCAACTATCTGAATCCTCCCAACATCGAACCAATCGGCCGCGACTCACACATCCGCCTCTACAAGGCTTCATAAGGCGACATCCGAACAACGAAATGGTAGCTTAAACACTCCTTCAGCGGGAGACAACAATTCTCGCAACTATCCACGAAATCGAACACCGGCGAGGCGAATGTGGTCTGAGACTTACTTGAGTTCCTAACCTTGCACGGTAAAACCTCGAGAAAAGCAGTATGACATGGGCTCCATGCGACATAAGGTGAAGGTAGGCACCTCGTGCGACCTTACAACCTTTTTGATATATCATCTCGCATAACCTACGCCGAGTAAGCGGTCTTTGCTAGAAGACAACACGGTGACCTCGCCGGCCCACTCTGGTCGAATCGTCCATGAAATCGTCGTTGGTTAACTAAACTCGCCTAACACCCTCGTGGCCTACCACAGCGGGACCACCATGGCCCGACCCACCATACATGCCGCGGGTTGACCCTGGCGTGGCCTCAACCCGACCGAACGGCGCAAAACGCCCGACTCGCGAAGGAAAACTCTCACTAATCACGTTACGAAAACCTAGCGGTCTTCTTAGCTCAACTACCCTCTTTCATTCCACACTACTCGGGGACTAATCCTGAAACATAACTCACGTGCACTATGCACTCCTATAAGGTCAAACATAAACAATACCTCTTTTACTCGAGATGGCCTTACCTCTAAGGTCTCTACGTATAACACTCTAAGGCTCACACTTTCTCTATCCCCAAATCTTACTTGGTTAACTAACCAAGATTTCTAATCACCATTTACACAATGCTATCGAATAAACACTTAAGGTATACTCACCTTATCACACATACTAAACCACAGAGGGTTAAAGATCTATCTGTATCTCTTCTTGCTCCCCTTAGTCGTTCTAATCAAACACGCCGTGAGGCGCATAGCTAAGGAAGATGACGAACTACCCACCGATCTGAAGGCTAAGTCCTCCCGCAAGGACACTCTTTCGACATCGGACCACGGCGGTCATAGCAACAAGTACCAACTAAAAGACGACATTCTCGAGATGGCGCTGCCGCGCTGTGAACACCGAGAAAAAGCTGAATCGGATGGTGGAACGCCCGTGTATTGTGAACGGAAGCTCTGGAGCTCGACCAACTCTGCGTACCCGAGCATACGAACCACGTGGAGGACCTTTACGCGGTGGATGCGCATGTCGATCTGCTGGTGAGGCGACTCGCCTCGAAAGTTACCAAAGGACCTTCTGCTCGGCCTCTTACCTGCGTCGCCCGTTAACCCGTCGATCTCTACGTTTCTCGGCCTGATGCGAATAAGCCCGTACACAGGCCATGATCAAGCCTAACTGACGAACTACTCTTCCAAAACCCACTCGTTGATATTCATCACGACTCGCCGGACATCGGTATACTCTCTGGTAGTCAAATCCATAGTTAATGTAAGGTCGCCTCCTTGAAATCTATATTCTCTGTTCCCGGTCGTGGAACTGAAGGTTCAAATATCATGGCCGCAGTAGGAACTGCTGCCGGCGTGCTAAACTCTGCTGGGGCTAGTGACGTCGCAGCACTCCCCGAATGAAGCACCACGAGGTGATAATTGGGCTGTGCCCACGTAACCCTCTGCTCTACTCGCGACTCCCTCGGCCGCCTTGCCTCTGGGCGGGTTGCCTACGCGGAGCATAGCGGTAAGGGAAAGAAATACGTTAGAGGTCCAACTTACAACACGGCTCTAAGGCACGATCTCGAGTGAGAAGAATAGAAACCAATCCTAAATATCCTATAGCCTCACGATTATTGGTGTGGTGCACAACACACCGATAATCAAGACTTCTTGGATCTGATGCGTAGACACTTTCCGAGGATTAAGCGCTCGATACCACTTTGTCGACCCGAATGCGGGCGTGGCGGTGCCTTACCGGGCACCCTAATGATACAACATCGAGTAATCGGGAACATAAAACACATACATGAAACAAATGAAGTACAAAGCGATGTCGAGGAAAACTTGCCTTTGGCATATATATAAATAACAACTCCTACAAATGAGCAGTTTAATCCTTTTTACAACCACGCTTAAAGATTACTACGGACCTAAGAAATGATACGACATGATGGCGGGACGGGGCCGCCATACCACGAATGTAAATACCTACAACGACAGGGACTATACGAAGATAAGCCTCGGAGAAGCGGAGCTTTCCCAACGAGCAGTGACCCTAAGGCGAGGATCAACGGCGGTGTACCTTTACTGCGGCATGAACGCAGCCCGAGGAGGTCGATAACAGGTACAGTATGTGGCGAAAATAAATCACGTAAATGAAATCATAGTAGTCTATATAAAGCGGGGAGACATGTATGATAACAAACTACGATTCCTGATAAATAAGCGATCATGTCAAGTCGGGGACTCACGCCTCAAAGTTATCACAATAAAACCGTGCGGGGCAGAAATACGAAGGCATAGCCGACTACTAAGACCAGCGATACCAAAAATACCACAAAGCGTATCCGAGGTCTTTCTAGACCGCACCACGTAATCGAAGGCGGCCACTCGCCGCAATATCAATGTGCGGCGTCTATCCACGGAACTCTCGCGACTCGCATAGGTCACCCACAGACCGCGTGAGGTATTCCTCGAATCATGGTCCTGCATCACTTTGAGGTATACCCGCATCGGCGGCTAACCCTCGGTATCCGCCTAGGCTCCGCAACCCGCATAGTCTCAAAAGACCGCATAGTCTCAGCGGACCGCATAGGAATCCCGCGTCGGGCTAAACACCGGAATGATCAATCCTGGAGCTAACGCTCCGCGTAGTCACAAGGATTGCATAGGCCGTATAGACCGCATCAAGGGTGGCAAGCCCTCGGTATAATAAGTCAAGGGTATGTGATACAATAACGATCTGCGGGCTTAACGTTTGACAACGTAAGCACAACAAGAGTGACCCCTTACACAATAATCACAAGATACTAACACACGTAGCATCCTAACATGCTTACTTATCAAATCAACAAGAAAGTATTACAAGGCTATCACAAACCAATACAATCAAGTTATTCACACAAGGTACTTTCTACTAACAAGTTCGTACCTATCCCCAAAGTACTTCATACATTAAATCTTTAAAGATACGTTACTTCACAAAACCACACAATACGTAGTATATGAAAATAGAGTGATTATCTTTTTAGAGTAAATCAATTACTTCTCTTTGTAAAATCAAGTAGCCACATTCTTTTCCAATGTTCAAGTTTGCCTAATTTCCCGTGTTCAAGTTTGCCTAGTTTCCAATGTTCAAGTTTGCCTTTTTAGAAAGGTTTAGTAGTTCATAGTCTTATTCATTTAAGAATATAATTCTCCTTTAAACCATCTGAGAACATAAGCCTTATATGTGAGTAGGATATTATGGTTTATAACAATCTTATTACAGCATCAATGATCTAGGAAATATCATTTTGTCTCATCTTAGCTTCTATGCAGATGTAAGTTTCTACTGGTTTTAATAATACTTAATTATTAAAAACATTTCCTTTATTAACGCCGCGATGGTTTGTCGATACACATTCTGATTTCCAAAATCAGTAAAACATTCTTAAGCCGTTATACCTAACTTTCCATAAAGCTAGTATAACTCTTAAGTTTTCTAAAAAAAATCAAGTACTACCTCCTCTTTCAAAATGATTCAAAAATCTTTTGAAATACCTCAAGTTCTTTATTATCACATAACAAGCCAGTTATAGTTCAAATCAGTTACCTTTTAAAAGCCACAAGTATTTTCTTACCAACATAAAGCTGTTATAACCAACTTCCCATAAAGTCGTTATAACACTTTATGTTTTAAACCAATCAAATACATTTAGCACATGTGCGTCACCGCACTACATAGTTCACACATATCATGCTAGAAGAGATAGGAAGAGGTTTACATACCTCGCGACGATTATCGACTAATAGCAAACGCTCAAGTACTTCCAACCGGCTACTCCTTTAAGCCAAGTAGATCGCGCCACACGTAGTACTTCAACCTATAAGGCCACAAGGCGCTTATTAACATTTAGATCCGCCGTAGAACATTCTCAGAAAATTCGGCACACATGACAGCGTAAATTTCCTCTCTATCGGGGCGGCTACCAAGCCAACGGGGGTTATACGCTTAATCGGACGTGCACAATTCTACCTCGCGGAAAAGCTACACAAGTCTCATGTCTGATCCTATGTAAATCTGATTCGATACTCTTCTTCGAAAAGATTTCTTATTATTGGGCTTAAGTCAAAAGACATTGCCGATAACAACGTTCGATTACTATATATAGTATACTTCATCTATATAATCTAACAACATGTAATTTCCAATTACAATAGGGGACAAGATATTTACCTCGATAAGCCCATAATTATCCGAGTTTAAATGTCGATCTGAGCAAGGTTTAGCTCTCTACTCAGTGCGCTCAGACCAGCTCCAAACAACCCTTAGAAGTTTTAACCAACTTCTACTAATTACTCCAACTAACTATGGAGATTTTCCTTAGGGTTTTGGTTTGTGGTGAAGGAAGTATAATAGTATTTACGGGCTTTTGTACAGGGATAACCTTAGAATACTACAAGGTATATGGCTAAGGTAATTTGGGCATTATAACAATACTTTTGAGAGTATTTCTAACAAGAGGGGGGGTATTATACGAAGACAACTAGGCTAGGGGGGGTACACTCTCGGCTAGCACCCCTAGAGGGGGGGGTGCTCTCGGCCTGAGGAGGCCTCGGCGAACTCAACAAGGAGGGACAAGGAGAGCTTTCAAGACGTAGGAAATTTTGTGGATGAATTAGTCTTCAAAGGGGTGGGTATTTATAGGTCAAGTGAAGGCCAACCAATGGCCAAGATCTTGCCAAGTGCAAGGCAAGTGTAGGGCCAAGATCTTGCCAAGTGCACCTTATCCATCTACCACCAAAATATCCTACCAACCCCTTGACCAAACAATGGCCATTCGGCCAACCCCCTTTACCGCCCAAGGTGTTCCAATGAGAGGGTGACAAGTGTCGCCCTCTTGTTGGTCCAAAATGTTTCGTCTCTCGGAAAAATCCGCAAAAATTAAAAATGACATAGCCGGAAATTCCCCTACGAAAGCTGTGGAAACGTTTCGTCGAAAAACGACTCTAATCGGGTGTTGTGAACAAAAAGAATTCGGCCAAGCCTAAATCACAAGTTCAAATTTTTCTACGTACGTCCTTACGTACATACTCTGGAAATACGGGGTATAACATTCTCCCCTCCTTAGAAACATTCGTCCCGAATGTTCCTTCTAAGCCTCAAAACAAACGCGCGCCAGTATAGTCTTCACTACTATACTTACGAGGACAAACCTGTCACACATGGCCACCGAAACAACTACGCAAAATGCTTACATCCAAGTCCACTGGGAAGCACCTCTAACATCATAAAGCATACCACTTTTGTCACTTTGCCGCGAGGTTCTAGTGTCACTCCGGCGACCCAACAAATGGTACCGGGCTGCATGCGATCACTGAAGATGTCGTACATTCGAACTCTTACCACATTTCTGATCATCGCCCGTATCAAAACTCGAGGTTATCATCTTCAACTTGGTCATCATTAGCCGGGCATACTGCGGATGGATCTCCGATTTCCTTCTCGAACATAACACGAAGATCGACGACGGCGCCTCGCAAGTCGGACGGCAAATGCTAACATATAGGCAACTGGCCTATTCTTCACATGAACTCAAAGGCCCAAGTAACTCGGGCTAAGTTCCTCCGTATTCCAAAACTCGTCACACCCAACCCGGGTGGTACTTTCAAGAAGACCGACCGTCAACTGAACTCTGGCGTCGCCGATTATCCGCGATTTCGATTTGCGAACCTCTTCTAGACAAGCTTTACTCTATCCACAGTCTGCTGGAACAAGCCTGAACCAACTATCTGAATCCTGCCAACATCGAACCAATCGACCGGCGACTCACACATCCGCCCCTACAAGGCTTCATAAGGCGACATCCGAACACTGAAATGGTAGCTTAAACACTCCTTCAACAGGAGACAACAATTCTCGCAACTATCCCTGAAATCCAAACACTGGCCCGAGGGCGAATGTGATTCTGAGACTTACTTGAGTTCCTAACCTTGCCTGGTAAAACCTCCAGAAAAGAAACAGCCGCAACCTGGGCTCCACTGTCTGACATAAGGTGAAGGTAGGCACCTCGTGCAGCCTTACAACCTTTCTGATATATCATCTCGCATAACCCTCTGCCGAGTAAACGGTCTTTGCTAGAAGACAACACGGCTGACCTCCTCGGCCCAACTACTGGTCGAATGCATCCATGAAATCGTACGTTGGTTAACTAAACTCGGGCCTAACACCCTCGTGGCCCTACCACAAGGCGGGACCACCACAAACTGACCCCACCACCATACATGCCGCGGGTTGACCCGCAAAGTGGCCTCAACCCGACCCGGCAACGCGCAAAACGCCAGCTCCCTGAAGGAAAACTCTCACTAATCACGTTACGAAAACCTAGCGGTCTTCTTAGCTCAACTACCCTCTTTCATTCCACACTACTCAGGGACTAATCCCACAAACATAACTCACGTGCACTATGCACTCCTATAAGGGTCAAACATAAACAATACCTCTTTTACTCGAGATGGCCTTACCTCTAAGGTCTCTACGTATAACACTCTAAGGCTCACACTTTCTCTATCCCCCAAATCTTACTTGGTTAACTAACCAAGATTTCTAATCACCATTTACACAATGCTATCAGAATAAACACTTAAGGTATACTCACCTTATCACACATACTAAACCTTAGAGAGTTAAAGATCTATCTGTATCTCATCTTCACTCCTTAGTCGTTCTAATCAAACACGCCGTAGGCGCATAGCTAAGGAAGATGACGAACTACCCACCGATCACGAAGGCTAAGTCCTCCGCAAGGACACTCTTTCGACATCAGACCACGGCGGTCATAGGTACAACAAGTACCAACTAAAAGCGACATTCCGAGATGGCGCTGCCAGCTGTGAACACCGAGAAAAAGCGAATCCGGATGGTTGGAACGCCCGTGTATCGTGAACGGAAGCTCTGGAGCTCTGACCAACTCCTGCATACCCCGAACGCCCTGAACCCTGTGGAGGACCTTTCGCGCGGTGGATGCGCATGTCGATCTGTGGTGAGGCGACTCGCCTCGAAAGTTACCAAAGGACCTTCGCTGCGGCCTCTTCGCGTCGCCCGTTAACCCGTCGATCTCTACGTTTCTCGGCCTGCTGCGCATAAGCCCGCACACAGGCCATGCTCAAGCCCAACTGAAGAATTACTCTTGCACAACCTCCTCGCTGATATTCATCAAGACTCGCGGTACATCGGTATACTCTCTGGTAGTCAAATCCATAGTTAATGTGGTCGCCTCGCTGAAATCTATATTCTGTTCGGTCGTGGGCGAAGGTTCAAATATCATGGCGCAGTAGGAGCCGCTGCCGGCGTGCTAAACTTCTGGGGGCTAGTGACGTCGCAGAACTCCCGAATGAAGCACCACCCAAGGTGATAATTGGGCTGTGCCCACGTAACCCTCAGTACTTACTCGCAGCTCCTCGCCGCTTTGCGCCTCTGGGCCGGGTTGCCCTGCGAGGCATAACGGTAAGGGAAAGAAATACGTTAGAGGTCCAACTTACAACACGACTCTAAGGCACGATCTCAGAGTGAGAAGAATAGAAACCAATCCTAAATATCCTATAGCCTCACGATTATTGGTGTGGTGCACAACAGCGATAATCAAGACTGCGGATACGGTCGTCAGACACTTTCAGAGGATTAATCGCTCGATACCACTTTGTCACGACCGAATCTGGGCGTGATCGTGCCTTACCGGGCACCCTAGTGATACAACATCCAGTGTCAGTGGAACATAAAACACATACATGAAACAAATGAAGTACAAAACGATGTCGAGGAAAACTTGCCTTTCGGCATATATATAAATAACAACTCCTACAAATGAACAGTTTAATCCTTTTACAACCACCGCGCGATTACTCTGGACCTCTAAGAAATGATACGACAACAATGGCGGGGCGGGGCCCGCCATACCACGAATGTAAATACCTACAACGGCGGACTATACGAAGATAAGCCTCGGAGAAGCGGAGCTTTCCCAAACGTCAGCAGTGACCCTAAGGCGAGGATCAACGGCGATGTACCTTTACTGCGGCATGAACGCGGCCCCGAAGAGGTCGATCTGGTACAGTATGTGGCGAAAATAAATCGTAAATGAAATCATAGTAGTCTATATAAAGCGGGAGACATGTATGATAACCAAACTACGATTCACAATAAATAAGTAGTCATGTCAAGTCGTGGACTCGCGCCTCAAAGTTATCACAATAAAGCCCATGCGGGCAAGACGAAGGCATAGCCGACTACTAAGACCCACGCACCAAAAATACCACAAAGCGTATCCGAGGTCTTTCTAGACCGCACTACATGATCGAAGGCGCCACTTCGCCCGCAATATCAATGTCGGCGTCTATCCTGGAACTCTCGACTCGCATAGGTCACCGCGGACCGCGAGGTATTCTCGAATCATGGTCCTGCATCACGAGGTATACCCGCATCGGGCGGCTAACCCTCGGTATCCGCTAGGCTCCGCAGCCGCATAGTCTCAAAAGACCGCATAGTCTCAGCGGACCGCATAGGAATCCCCGCGTCGGGCTAAACACCGGAATGATCAATCTCGGAGCTCTGCACTCCGCATAGTCACAAGGATCGCATAGGCCGTATAGACCGCATCAAGGGTGGCAAGCCCTCGGTATAATAAGTCGGGGTATGTGATACAATAACGATAACGGGCTTAACGTTTGACAACGTAAGCACAACAAGAGTGACCACTTTACACAATAATCACAAGATACTAACACACGTAGCATCCTAACATGCTTACTTATCAAATCAACAAGAAAGTATTACAAGGCTATCACAAACCAATATAATCAAGTTATTCACACAAGGTACTTTCTACTAACAAGTTCGTACCTATCCCCAAAGTACTTCATACATTAAATCTTTAAAAGATACGTTACTTCACAAAACCACACAATACAGTAGTATATGAAAATAGAGTGATTATCTTTTAGAGTAAATCAATTACTTCTCTTTGTAAAATCAAGTAGCCACATTCTTTTCCAATGTTCAAGTTTGCCTAATTTCCCATGTTCAAGTTTGCCTAGTTTCCATGTTCAAGTTTGCCTTTTAGAAAGGTTTAGTAGTTCATAGTCTTATTCATTTAAGAATATAATTCTCCTTTAAACCATCCGAGAACATAAGCCTTATATGTGAGTAGGATATTACGGTTTATAACAATCTTATTACAATGACCATGATCTAGGAAATATCATTTTGTCTCATCTTAGCTTCTACATGCGGATGGAAGTTTCTCTTGGTTTTAATAATACTTAATTATTAAAAACATTTCCTTTAATGCTTATTGCAGTGGTTTGTCGATACACATTCGATTTCCAAAATCAAGAAAACATTCTTAAGCGTTATACCTAACTTTCCATAAAGCTAGTATAACTCTTAAGTTTTCTAAAAAAATCAAGTACTACCTCCTCTTTCAAAATGATTCAAAAATCTTTTGAAATACCTCAAGTTCTTTATTATCACATAACAAGCCAGTTATAGTTCAAATCAGTTACCTTTTAAAAGCCACAAGTATTTTCTTACCAACATAAAGCTGTTATAACCAACTTCCCATAAAGTCGTTATAACACTTTATGTTTTAAACCAATCAAATACATTTAGCACATGTGCGTCTACCGTACTACATAGTTCACACATATCATGCTAGAAGAGATAGGAAGAGGTTTACATACCTCGCGACGATTATCGACTAATAGCAAAACGCTTCAAGTACTTCCAACTGTCGGCTACTCCTTTAAGCCAAGTAGATCGCGCCACACGTAGTACTTCAACCTATAAGGCCACAAGGCGCTTATTAACATTTAGATCCCTTCGTAGTACATGCTACAGAAAATTCGGCACCTCCCCACCCATGGCAGTAAAATCTCCTCTCTATCGGGCTACCAAGCCAACCGGGGTTATACGTTAATCCGGACGTGCACAATTCTACCTCACGAAAAGCTACACAAGTCTCCATGTCTGATCCCATGTAAATCTGATTCGATACTCTTCTTTGAAAAGATTTCTTATTATTCAGGCTTAAGTCAAAAGACATTGCGATAACAACGTTCGACTATATATAGTATACTTCATCTATATAATCTAACAACATGTAATTTCCAATTACAATAGGGGACAAGATATTTACCTCGATAAGCCCATAATTATCCGAGTTTAAATGTCGATCTGAGCAAGGTTTAGCTCTTACTCGTGCGCTCGACCGCTCCAAACAACCCTTAGAAGTTTTAACCAACTTCTACTAATTACTCCAACTAACTATGGAGATTTTCCTTAGGGTTTCGGTTTTGTGGTGAAGGAAGTATAATAGTATTTACGGGCTTTTGTAAGGTATAACCTTAGAATACTACAAGGTATATGGCTAAGGTAATTTGGGCATTATAACAATACTTTTGAGAGTATTTCTAACAAGAGGGGGTATTATACGAAGACAACTAGGCTAGGGGGTACACTCTCGGCTAGCACCCAGAGGGGGTGCTCGGCCTGAGGGAGGCCTCGGCGAACTCAACACAAGGGAGGAGAAGGAGAGCTTTCAAGACTTAGGAAATTTTGTGGATGAATTAGTCTTCAAAGGGGTGGGTATTTATAGGTCAAGTGAAGGCCAACCAATGGCGAGATCTTGCCAAGTGCAAGGCAAGTGTAGGGCCAAGATCTTGCCAAGTGCACCTTATCCATCTACCACCAAAATATCCTACCAACCTCGACCAAACAATGGCCATTCGGCCACCCCTTACCGCCCAGGTGTTCCAATGAGAGGGTGACAAGTGTCGCCTCTTGTTGGTCCAAAATGTTTCGTCTCTCGGAAAAATCCGCAAAAATTAAAAATGACATAGCCGGAAATTCCCCTACGAAAGCTGTGGAAACGTTTCGTCGAAAAACGACTCTAATCGGGTGTTGTGAACAAAAAGAATTCGACCAAGCCTAAATCACAAGTTCAAATTTTTCTACGTACGTCCTTACGTACATACTCTGGAAATACGGGGTATAACATTCTCCCCTCCTTAGAAACATTCGTCCCGAATGTTCCTTCTAAGCCTCAAAACAAACGCGCCAAGATAGTCTTCACTACTATACTTACGAGGACAAACACATCACACATGGCCACCAAAACAACTACGCAAAATGCTTACATCCAAGTCCAGGAAGCACCTCTAACATCATAAAGCATACCACTTTTGTCACTTTGCGCGAGGTTCTAGTGTCACTCGGCGACCCAACAAATGGTGCGGCTGCGTGCGATCATCAAGATGTCGTACATTCGAACTCTTACCACATTTACGATCGCCCGATTATCAAAACTCGAGGTTATCATCTTCAACTTGGTCATCATTAGTGGCATACTGCGGATGGATCTCCGATTTCCTTCTCGAACATAACACGAAGATCGACCTTGCGCCTCCTAAGTCGGACGGCAAATGCTAACATATAGGCAACGGCCTATTCTTCACATGAACTCAAAGGCCCAAAGTAACTCGGGCTAAGTTCCTCTGTATTCAAAACTCGTCACACCTGACGGGGTGGTACTTTCGAAGACCGACCGTCGACACGAACTCTGGCGTCGTCGCCGATTATCATACGATTTCTACGAGTTGCGGAACCTCTTCTAGACAAGCTTTACTCTATCCACGATCTGTGGAACAAGCTGAACCAACTATCGAATCACGCCAACATCGAACCAATCGACCGGCGACTCACATCCGCCCTACAAGGCTTCATAAGGCGACATCCGAACACCGAAATGGTAGCTTAAACACTCCTTCAACAGGAGACAACAATTCTCGCAACTATCACGAAATCAAACAACGGCGAGGCGAATGTGATTCGAGACTTACTTGAGTTCCTAACCTTGCACGGTAAAACCTCGAGAAAAGCACCGCAACATGGGCTCCACTGCGACATAAGGTGAAGGTAGGCACCTCGTGCGACCTTACAACCTTTACGATATATCATCTCGCATAACCTCTGCCGAGTAAGCGGTCTTTGCTAGAAGACAACACGGTGACCTCGCCGGCCCAACTCGGTCGAATCGTCCATGAAATCGTACGTTGGTTAACTAAACTCGGGCCTAACACCCTCGTGGCCCTACCACAAGGCGGGACCACCACAAACTGACCCCACCACCATACATGCCGCGGGTTGACCCGCAACGTGGCCTCAACCCGACCCGCAGCGCGAAACGCCACTCACGAGGAAAACTCTCACTAATCACGTTACGAAAACCTAGCGGTCTTCTTAGCTCAATTACCCTCTTTCAGTCCACACTCCTCAAGGACTAATCCCACAAACCTAACTCACGTGCACTAGGCACTCCCATAAGGGTCAAACATAAACAATACCTCTTTTACTCGAGATGGCCTTACCTCTAAGGTCTCTACGTATAACACTCTAAGGCTCACACTTTCTCTATCCCCCAATCTTACTTGGTTAACTAACCAAGATTTCTAATCACCATTTACACAATGCTATCGAATAAACACTTAAGGTATACTCACCTTATCACACATACTAAACCACAGAGGGTTAAAGATCTATCTGTATCTCGCTTCACTCCCTTAGTCGTTCTAATCAAACACGCCCGTAGGCGCATAGCTAAGGAAGATGACGAACTACCCACCGATCACGAAGGCTAAGTCCTCCCGAGGACACTCTTTCGACATCGGACCACGGCGGTCATGGTACAACAAGTACCAACTAAAAGCGACATTTCACGAGATGGCGCTGCCCACCTGTGAACACCGAGAAAAAGCGAATCGGATGGTGGAACGCCGTGTATTTGTGAACGGAAGCTCGAGCTCGACCAACTCTGCATACCGAGCTGAACCACCTGTGGAGGACCTTTACCTTGGTGGATGCGCATGTCGATCTGTGGTGAGGCGACTCGCCTCGAAAGTTACCAAAGGACCTTGCCGCTCTGGCCTCTTCGCTGTCGCCGTTAACCCGTCGATCTCTACGTTTCTCGGCCTGCTGCGCATAAGCCCGTACACAGGCCATGCTCAAGCCCAACTGAAGAATTACTCTTGCACAACCTCCTCGTTGATATTCATCAAGACTCGCGGTACATCGGTATACTCTCTGGTAGTCAAATCCATAGTTAGTAACAGGGTCGCCTCCTTGAAATCTATATTCTCTGTTCCCGGTCGTGGAACTGAAGGTTCAAATATCATGGCCGCAGTAGGAACTGCTGCCGACGTGCTAAACTCTGCTGGGGCTAGTGACGTCGCAGAACTCCCCGAATGAAGCACCACCCAAGGTGATAATTGGGCCTGTGCCCACGTAACCCTCTGTACTCTACTCGCAGCTCCCTCGGCTGCCTTGCCTCTGGGCGGGTTGCCTGCGCGGAGGCATAGCGGTAAGGAAAGAAATACGTTAGAGGTCCAACTTACAACACGGCTCTAAGGCACGATCTCGAGTGAGAAGAATAGAAACCAATCCTAAATATCCTATAGCCTCGCGATTATTGGTGTGGTGCACAACACGCGATAATCAAGACTCTTGGATCTGATGCGTAGACACTTTCCGAGGATTAACTGCTCTGATACCACTTTGTCACGACCCGAATCTGGGCCCGTGACTGGTGCCTTACCCCGGGCACCCTAGTGATACAACATCAGAGTAATCAGCGGAACATAAAACACATACATGAAACAAATGAAGTACAAAGCGATGTCGAGGAAAACTTGCCTTCGGCATATATATAAATAACAACTCCTACAAATGAGCAGTTTAATCCTTTTTACAACCACGCCACATGATTACTACGGACCTACAGAAATGATCGACAACAATGGCGGGACGGGGCCCGCCATACCACGAATGTAAATACCTACAACGCGGACTATACGAAGATAAGCCTCGGAGAAGCGGAGCTTTCCCAAAGCGAGCAGTGACCCTAAGGCGAGGATCAACGGCGATGTACCTTTACTGCGGCATGAGCGCGGCCCGAAGGTCGATAACAGTACCAAGTATGTGAAACGAAAATAAATCGTAAATGAAATCATAGTAGTCTATATAAAGCGGGAGACATGTATGATAACCAACTACGATTCTGATAAATAAGTAGTCATGTCAAGTCGGGGACTCACGCCTCAAAGTTATCACAATAAAAAATGCGGGGCAAATGCGAAGGCATAGCCGACTACTAAGACCAGCGATACCAAAAATACCACAAAGCGTATCCGAGGTCTTTCTGCACCGCACCACATGATCGGCGGCCACTCGCCCGCAATATCAATGTGCGCGTCTATCCTGGAACTCGCGACTCGCGTAGGTCACCATTGGACCGCATGAGGTATTCCTCGAATCACGGTCCTGCATCGCTGAGGTATACCGCGTCGAAAGCGGCTAACCTCGGTATCCGCCTAGGCTCCCGCGGCCGCATAGTCTCAAAAGACCGCATAGTCTCAGCGGACCGCGTAGGAATCCCCGCGTCGGGCTAAACACCGGAATGATCAATCACGGAGCTCCGCGCTCCGCGTAGTCACAAGGATTGCATAGGCCGTATAGACCAGCATCAAGGGTGGCAAGCCCTCGGTATAATAAGTCAAGGGTATGTGATACAATAACGATAACGGGCTTAACGCGTTTGACAACGTAAGCACAACAAAGTGACCCTACACAATAATCACAAGATACTAACACACGTAGCATCCTAACATGCTTACTTATCAAATCAACAAGAAAGTATTACAAGGCTATCACAAACCAATATAATCAAGTTATTCACACAAGGTACTTTCTACTAACAAGTTCGGTACCTATCCCCAAAGTACTTCATACATTAAATCTTTAAAAGATACGTTACTTCACAAAACCACACAATACGTAGTATATGAAAATAGAGTGATTATCTTTTAGAGTAAATCAATTACTTCTCTTTGTAAAATCAAGTAGCCACATTCTTTTCCAATGTTCAAGTTTGCCTAATTTCCCATGTTCAAGTTTGCCTAGTTTCCAATGTTCAAGTTTGCCTTTTTAGAAAGGTTTAAGTAGTTCATAGTCTTATTCATTTAAGAATATAATTCTCCTTTAAACCATCCGAGAACATAAGCCTTATATGTGAGTAGGATATTACGGTTTATAACAATCTTATTCTGAATGACCATGATCTAGGAAATATCATTTTGTCTCATCTTAGCTTCATGCGGATGGAAGTTTCTCTTGGTTTTAATAATACTTAATTATTAAAAACATTTCCTTTATTAACGTATGCGATGGTTTGTCGATACACATTCTGATTTCCAAAATCAGTAAAACATTCTTAAGCCGTT
The DNA here is from genome assembly GCA_029844215.1 of Przewalskia tangutica. Taxonomy (NCBI): domain Eukaryota; kingdom Viridiplantae; phylum Streptophyta; class Magnoliopsida; order Solanales; family Solanaceae; genus Przewalskia; species Przewalskia tangutica. The sequence goes on along the minus strand of CM056735.1, from coordinate 83,575,952 downwards.
ATACCTAACTTTCCATAAAGCTAGTATAACTCTTAAGTTTTCTAAAAAAATCAAGTACTACCTCCTCTTTCAAAATGATTCAAAAATCTTTTGAAATACCTCAAGTTCTTTATTATCACATAACAAGCGGTTATAGTTCAAATCAGTTACCTTTTAAAAGCCACAAGTATTTTCTTACCAACATAAAGCTGTTATAACCAACTTCCCATAAAGTCGTTATAACACTTTATGTTTTAAACCAATCAAATACATTTAGCACATGTGCGTCTACCGTACTACATAGTTCACACATATCATGCTAGAAGAGATAGGAAGAGGTTTACATACCTCGCGACGATTATCGACTAATAGCAAAACGCGGCAGTACTTCCAATCGGCTACTCCTTTAAGCCAAGTAGATCGCGCCACACGTAGTACTTCAACCTATAAGGCCACAAGGCGCTTATTAACATTTAGATCCGCCGTAGAACATTCTCTGAAAAATTCGCGACACCTCCCCACATGCAGCGTAAATCTCCTCCTCTATCGGGGCGGCTACCAAGCCAACCGGGGTTATACGTTTAATCCGGACGTGCACAATTCTACCTCACGTAAAAGCTACACAAGTCTCATGTCTGATCCTATGTAAATCTGATTCGACTCTTCTTTCGAAAAGATTTCTTATTATTGGGCTTAAGTCAAAAGACATTGCGATAACAACGTTGATACTATATATAGTATACTTCATCTATATAATCTAACAACATGTAATTTCCAATTACAATAGGGGACAAGATATTTACCTCGATAAGCCCATAATTATCCGAGTTTAAATGTCGATCTGAGCAAGGTTTAGCTCCTACTCGTGCGCTCAGGCCAGCTCAAACAACCCTTAGAAGTTTTAACCAACTTCTACTAATTACTCAACTAACTATGGAGATTTTCCTTAGGGTTTCGGTTTTGTGGTGAAGGGAAGTATAATAGTATTTCGGGGTTTTGTGTAAAGGTATAACCTTAGAATACTACAAGGTATATGGCTAAGGTAATTTGGGCATTATAACAATACTTTTGAGAGTATTTCTAACAAGAGGGGGGGTATTATACGAAGACAACTAGGCTAGGGGGGGGTACACTCTCGGCTAGCACCACAGAGGGGTGCTCTCGGCCACTGAGGGAGGCCTCGGCCGAACTCAACACTGAGGAGGAGAAGGAGAGCTTTCAAGACTTAGGAAATTTTGTGGATGAATTAGTCTTCAAAGGGGGTGGGTATTTATAGGTCAAGTGAAGGCCAACCAATGGCCAAGATCTTGCCAAGTGCAAGGCAAGTGTAGGGCCAAGATCTTGCCAAGTGCACCTTATCCATCTACCACCAAAATATCCTACCAACCCCTTGACCAAACAATGGCCATTCGGCCAACCCCCCTTTACCGCCCAAGGTGTTCCAATGAGAGGGTGACAAGTGTCGCCCTCTTGTTGGTCCAAAATGTTTCGTCTCTCGGAAAAATCCGCAAAAATTAAAAATGACATAGCCGGAAATTCCCCTACGAAAGCTGTGGAAACGTTTCGTCGAAAAACGACTCTAATCGGGTGTTGTGAACAAAAAGAATTCGGCCAAGCCTAAATCACAAGTTCAAATTTTTCTACGTACGTCCTTACGTACATACTCTGGAAATACGGGGTATAACATTCTCCCCTCCTTAGAAACATTCGTCCCGAATGTTCCTTCTAAGCCTCAAAACAAACGCGCGCCAGTATAGTCTTCACTACTATACTTACGAGGACAAACCTGTCACACATGGCCACCGAAACAACTGCGCAAAATGCTTACATCCAAGTCCACTGGGAAGCACCTCTAACATCATAAAGCATACCACTTTTGTCACTTTGCCGCGAGGTTCTAGTGTCACTCCGGCGACCCAACAAATGGTACCGGGCTGCATGCGATCACTGAAGATGTCGTACATTCGAACTCTTACCACATTTCTGATACTGCTTCAGTATCCAAAACTCGGGGTTATCATCTTCAACTTGGTCATCATTAGCTGGGAATACTCTGGATGGATCTCCGATTTCCTTCTCGAACATAACACGAAAGACTGGACGCACTGCCTCCTAAGTCGGACGGCAAATGCTAACATATAGGCAACCTGGCCTATTCTTCACATGAACTCAAAGGCCCAAAGTAACTCGGGCTAAGTTCCCTCTGTATTCCAAAACTCGTCATACCCAACCCGGGGTGGTACTTTCAAGAAGACCGACCGTCAACCTGAACTCTAAGCGTCGTCGCCGATTATCCGCACGATTTCTCTGAGCTGCCAGAACCTCTTCTAGACAAGCTTTACTCTATCCACAGTCTGCTGGAACAAGCCTGAACCAACTATCTGAATCCTGCCAACATCGAACCAATCGTGGCGACTCACACATCCGCCCCTAAGGCTTCATAAGGCGACATCCGAACACCGAAATGGTAGCTTAAACACTCCTTCAACGGAGACAACAATTCTCGCAACTATCACGAAATCCAAACACCGGCCAGGGCGAATGTGGTCGAGACTTACTTGAGTTCCTAACCTTGCACGGTAAAACCTCGAGAAAAGAAACGCAACATGGGCTCCATGCATCGACATAAGGTGAAGGTAGGCACCTCGTGCGACCTTACAACCTTTACGATATATCATCTCGCATAACCTACTGCGAGTAAGCGGTCTTTGCTAGAAGACAACACGGTGACCTCGCCGGCCCAACTCGGTCGAATCGTCCATGAAATCGTCGTTGGTTAACTAAACTCGGGCCTAACACCCTCGTGGCCTACCACAAGCGGGACCACCACAACCGACCCCACCACCATACATGCCGCGGGTTGACCCGCAACGTGGCCTCAACCCGGCAGAACGCCAAGCGCCACTCTCAAGGAAAACTCTCACTAATCACGTTACGAAAACCTAGCGGTCTTCTTAGCTCAACTACCCTCTTTCATTCCACACTACTCAGGGACTAATCCCACAAACATAACTCACGTGCACTATGCACTCCTATAAGGGTCAAACATAAACAATACCTCTTTTACTCGAGATGGCCTTACCTCTAAGGTCTCTACGTATAACACTCTAAGGCTCACACTTTCTCTATCCCCCAAATCTTACTTGGTTAACTAACCAAGATTTCTAATCACCATTTACACAATGCTATCGAATAAACACTTAAGGTATACTCACCTTATCACACATACTAAACCACAGAGGGTTAAAGATCTATCTGTATCTCTTGCTTCACTCCCTTAGTCGTTCTAATCAAACACGCCCGTGAGCGCATAGCTAAGGAAGATGACGAACTACCCACCGATCTGAAGGCTAAGTCCTCCCGAGGACACTCTTTCGACATCGGACCACGGCGGTCGTACAACAAGTACCAACTAAAAGACGACATTCCACGAGATGGCGCTGCCGCTGTGAACACCGAGAAAAAGCGAATCGGATGGCTGGAACGCCCGTGTATCGTGAACGGAAGCTCGAGCTCGACCAACTCCTGCATACCGAGCATACGAACCACGTGGAGGACCTTCGCTGCTTGGTGGATGCGCATGTCGATCTGCTGGTGAGGCGACTCGCCTCGAAAGTTACCAAAGGACCTTCGCTCGGCCTCTTCTCGTCGCCGTTAACGTCGATCTCTACGTTTCTCGGCTGCTGCGCATAAGCCCGCATACGTGCCATGCTCAAGCCAATGAAGAATTACTCTTGCACAACCTCGCCGTTGATATTCATCAAGACTCGCGATACATCGGTATACTCTCGGTAGTCAAATCCATAGTTAATGTGGTCGCCTCCTTGAAATCTATATTCTCTGTTCGATGCGTGGGCGAAGGTTCAAATATCATGGCGCGGTAGGAGCTCTGCCGGCGTGCTAAACTCTGCTGGGGCTAGTGGCGTCGCGAGAACTCCCGAATGAAGCACCACTGAGGTGATAATTGGGCTGTGCCCACGTAACCCTCAGATTTACTCGCAGCTCCTCGGTGCCTTGCCTCTGGGCGGGTTGCCTACGCGGAGGCATAGCGGTAAGGAAAGAAATACGTTAGAGGTCCAACTTACAACACGGCTCTAAGGCACGATCTCGAGTGAGAAGAATAGAAACCAATCCTAAATATCCTATAGCCTCACGATTATTGGTGTGGTGCACACACCGATAATCAAGACTCTTGGATCTGATGCGTAGACACTTTCCGAGGATTAATCGCTCGATACCACTTTGTCACGACCGAATCGGGCGTGGTGCCTTACCGGGCACCTAGTGATACAACATCGTGTAATCGGAACATAAAACACATACATGAAACAAATGAAGTACAAAGCGATGTCGAGGAAAACTTGCCTTTCGGCATATATATAAATAACAACTCCTACAAATGAACAGTTTAATCCTTTTTACAACCACACTTACAAGATTACTACAGGACCTCTAAGAAATGATCGACAACAATGGCGGGGCGGGGCCCGCCATACCACGAATGTAAATACCTACAACGGCGGACTATACGAAGATAAGCCTCGGAGAAGCGGAGCTTTCCCAAGCGAGCGGTGACCCTAAGAGCGAGGATCAACGGTGATGTACCTTTACTGCGGCATGACGCGGCCCGAAGGAGGTCGATAACAGTACCAAGTATGTGAATGGCGAAAATAAATCGTAAATGAAATCATAGTAGTCTATATAAAGCGGGAGACATGTATGATAACCAAACTACGATTCACAATAAATAAGTAGTCATGTCAAGTCGGGGACTCACGCCTCAAAGTTATCACAATAAAGCATGCGGGGCAAGTGCGAAGGCATAGCCGACTACTAAGACCAGCGGTACCAAAAATACCACAAAGCGTATCGAGGTCTTTCTAGACCGCACCACATGATCGGGCGCCACTCGCGCAATATCAATGTCGCGCGTCTATCCTGGAACTCTCGCGACTCCGCATAGGTCACCCGCGGACCGCATGAGGTATTCCTCGAATCATGGTCCTGCATCGCCGAGGTATACCGCGTCGAAGGCGGCTAACCCTCGGTATCCGCTAGGCTCCGCGACCGCATAGTCTCAAAAGACCGCATAGTCTCAGCGGACCGCATAGGAATCCCGCATCGGGCTAAACACCGGAATGATCAATCTCGAGCTACCGCTCCGCGTAGTCACAAGGATGCATAGGCGTATAGACCCGCATCAAGGTGGCAAGCCCTCGGTATAATAAGTCAAGGGTATGTGATACAATAACGATAAGCGGGCTTAACGTTTGACAACGTAAGCACAACAAGAGTGACCACTTACACAATAATCACAAGATACTAACACACGTAGCATCCTAACATGCTTACTTATCAAATCAACAAGAAAGTATTACAAGGCTATCACAAACCAATATAATCAAGTTATTCACACAAGGTACTTTCTACTAACAAGTTCGGGTACCTATCCCCAAAGTACTTCATACATTAAATCTTTAAAGATACGTTACTTCACAAAACCACACAATACCTGTAGTATATGAAAATAGAGTGATTATCTTTTTAGAGTAAATCAATTACTTCTCTTTGTAAAATCAAGTAGCCACATTCTTTTCCAATGTTCAAGTTTGCCTAATTTCCCATGTTCAAGTTTGCCTAGTTTCCAATGTTCAAGTTTGCCTTTTTAGAAAGGTTTCGTAGTTCATAGTCTTATTCATTTAAGAATATAATTCTCCTTTAAACCATCTGAGAACATAAGCCTTATATGTGAGTAGGATATTCTGGTTTATAACAATCTTATTACAGCAGCCATGATCTAGGAAATATCATTTTGTCTCATCTTAGCTTCTATGCAGATGGAAGTTTCTCTTGGTTTTAATAATACTTAATTATTAAAAACATTTCCTTTAATTATTTGCGATGGTTTGTCGATACACATTCGATTTCCAAAATCAAGAAAACATTCTTAAGCGTTATACCTAACTTTCCATAAAGCTAGTATAACTCTTAAGTTTTCTAAAAATCAAGTACTACCTCTCTTTCAAAATGATTCAAAAATCTTTTGAAATACCTCAAGTTCTTTATTATCACATAACAAGCGATTATAGTTCAAATCGATTACCTTTTAAAAGCCACAAGTATTTTCTTACCAACATAAAGTATTATAACCAACTTCCCATAAAGTCGTTATAACACTTTATGTTTTAAACAATCAAATACATTTAGCACGTATGCGTCTCTCGTACTACATAGTTCACACATATCATGCTAGAAGAGATAGGAAGAGGTTTACATACCTCGCGACGATTATCGACTAATAGCAAAACGCTTAAGTACTTCCAACCGGCTACTCCTTTAAGCCAAGTAGATCGCGCCACACGTAGTACTTCAACCTATAAGGCCACAAGCGCTTATTAACATTTAGATCCGCCGTAGAACATTCTACGAAAATTCGGCACCTCCCCCACATGACAGCGTAAAATCTCTCTCTATCGGTAGGCTACCAAGCCAACGGGGGTTATACGTTTAAACAGGCCGTGCACAATTCTACCTCACAGAAAAGCTACAAAAGTCTCATGTCTGATCCTATGTAAATCTGATTCGATTCTTCTTTCGAAAAGATTTCTTATTATTCAGGCTTAAGTCAAAAGACATTGCCGATAACAACGTTCAGTACTATATATAGTATACTTCATCTATATAATCTAACAACATGTAATTTCCAATTACAATAGGGGGACAAGATATTTACCTCGATAAGCCCATAATTATCCGAGTTTAAATGTCGATCCTGAGCAAGGTTTAGCTCTACTCAGTGCGCTCAGGCCGCTCCAAACAACCCTTAGAAGTTTTAACCAACTTCTACTAATTACTCCAACTAACTATGGAGATTTTCCTTAGGGTTTCGGTTTGTAGTGAAGGAAGTATAATAGTATTTCGGGCTTTTTGTAAAGGTATAACCTTAGAATACTACAAGGTATATGGCTAAGGTAATTTGGGCATTATAACAATACTTTTGAGTATTTCTAACAAGAGGGGTATTATACGAAGACAACTAGGCTAGGGGGTACACTCTGGCTAGCACCCACAGAGGGGGTGCTCTCGACCACTGAGGAGGCCTCGGCCGAACTCAACCTGAGGGGAGGAGAAGGAGAGCTTTCAAGACTTAGGAAATTTTGTGGATGAATTAGTCTTCAAAGGGGTGGGTATTTATAGGTCAAGTGAAGGCCAACCAATGGCCAAGATCTTGCCAAGTGCAAGGCAAGTGTAGGGCCAAGATCTTGCCAAGTGCACCTTATCCATCTACCACCAAAATATCCTACCAACCCCTTGACCAAACAATGGCCATTCGGCCAACTCCCTTTACCGCCCAAGGTGTTCCAATGAGAGGGTGACAAGTGTCGCCCTCTTGTTGGTCCAAAATGTTCGTCTCTCGGAAAAATCCATAAAATTAAAAATGACATAGCCGGAAATTCCCCTACGAAAGCTGTGGAAACGTTTCGTCGAAAAACGACTCTAATCGGGTGTTGTGAACAAAAAGAATTCGGCCAAGCCTAAATCACAAGTTCAAATTTTCTACGTACGTCCTTACGTACATACTCTGGAAATACGGGGTATAACATTCTCCCCTCCTTAGAAACATTCGTCCCGAATGTTCCTTCTAAGTCTCAAAACAAACGCGCGCCAGTATAGTCTTCACTACTATACTTACGAGGACAAACCTGTCACACATGGCCACCGAAACAACTGCGCAAAATGCTTACATCCAAGTCCACTGGGAAGCACCTCTAACATCATAAAGCATACCACTTTTGTCACTTTGCCGCGAGGTTCTAGTGTCACTCCGGCGACCCAACAAATGGTACCGGGCTGCATGCGATCACTGAAGATGTCGTACATTCGAACTCTTACCACATTTAAATCGCTTGATTATCAAACTCGAGGTTATCATCTTGACTTGGTCATCATTAGCTGGGAATACTCTGGATGGATCTCCGATTTCCTTCTCGAACATAACACGAAAGACTGGACGCACTGCCTCCTAAGTCGGACGGCAAATGCTAACATATAGGCAACCTGGCCTATTCTTCACATGAACTCAAAGGCCCAAAGTAACTCGGGCTAAGTTCCCTCTGTATTCCAAAACTCGTCACATGACGGGGTGGTACTTTCAAGAAGACCGACCGTCGGCACGAACTCTGGCGTCGTCGCCGATTATCCGCACGATTTCTGAAGTGCGGAACCTCTTCTAGACAAGCTTTACTCTATCCACGATCTGCTGGAACAAGCTGAACCAACTATCGAATCACGCCAACATCGAACCAATCGACGGCGACTCACACATCCGCCCTCTGAGGCTTCATAAGGCGACATCCGAACACCGAAATGGTAGCTTAAACACTCCTTCAACAGAGACAACAATTCTCGCAACTATCACGAAATCAAACAACGGCGAGGCGAATGTGGTCGAGACTTACTTGAGTTCCTAACCTTGCTCGGTAAAACCTCGAGAAAAAAGCAGTATGACATGGGCTCCACTGCGACATAAGGTGAAGGTAGGCACCTCGTGCGACCTTACAACCTTTACGATATATCATCTCGCATAACCTCTGCCGAGTAAGCGGTCTTTGCTGAAGACAACACGGTGACCTCGCCGGCCCAACCTTGGTCGAATCGTCCATGAAATCGTCACGTTGGTTAACTAAACTCGGGCCTAACACCCTCGTGGCCTACCACAAGCGGGACCACCACAAACCGACCCCACCATACATGCCGCGGGTTGACTCGCAAAGTGGCCTCAACCCGACCCGGCAACGCGCAAAACGCCAGCTCCCTGAAGGAAAACTCTCACTAATCACGTTACGAAAACCTAGCGGTCTTCTTAGCTCAACTACCCTCTTTCATTCCACACTACTCAGGGACTAATCCCACAAACATAACTCACGTGCACTATGCACTCCTATAAGGGTCAAACATAAACAATACCTCTTTTACTCGAGATGGCCTTACCTGCAAGGTCTCTACGTATAACACTCTAAGGCTCACACTTTCTCTATCCCCCAAATCTTACTTGGTTAACTAACCAAGATTTCTAATCACCATTTACACAATGCTATCAGAATAAACACTTAAGGTATACTCACCTTATCACACATACTAAACCACAGAGGGTTAAAGATCTATCTGTATCTCTTTCTTCACTCCTTAGTCGTTCTAATCAAAGCACCTCGTAGGCGTAGCTAAGGAAGATGACGAACTACCCACCGATCTGAAGGCTAAGTCCTCCCGAGGACACTCTTTCGACATCGGACCACGGCGGTCATAGGTACAACAAGTACCAACTAAAAGACGACATTCCCCGAGATGGCGCTGCGGCTGTGAACACCGAGAAAAAGCGAATCGGATGTTTGGAACGCCCGTGTATCGTGAACGGAAGCTCGGAGCTCGACCAACTCTGCGTACCGAACGCCCGAACCTGTGGAGGACCTTTGCCTGCTGGTGGATGCGCATAATCGATCTGTTGGTGAGGCGACTCGCCTCGAAAGTTACCAAAGGACCTTCTGCTCCGGCCTCTTCCGCGTCGCCCGTTAACCCGTCGATCTCTACGTTTCTCGGCTGCTGCGCGCATAAGCCCGATACCAGTGCCATGCTCAAGCCCAATGAAGAATTACTCTTGCACAACCTCGCCGTTGATATTCATCAAGACTCGCGGTACATCGGTATACTCTCGGTAGTCAAATCCATAGTTAATGTGGTCGCCTCGAAATCTATATTCTGTTCGGTCGTGGGCGAAGGTTCAAATATCATGGCGCGATAGGAGGCTGCCCGGCGTGCTAAACTTCTGCTTTGGGGCTAGTGGCGTCGCAGAACTCCCGAATGAAGCACCACCCAAGGTGATAATTGGGCTGTGCCCACGTAACCCTGCATACTCTACTCGCGGCTCCTCGTTGCCTTGCCCTCTGGGCGGGTTGCCTACGCGGAGGCATAGCGGTAAGGGAAAGAAATCGTTAGAGGTCCAACTTACAACCGGCTCTAAGGCACGATCTCGAGTGAGAAGAATAGAAACCAATCCTAAATATCCTATAGCCTCACGATTATTGGTGTGGTGCAACACACCGATAATCAAGACTCTTGGATCTGATGCGTAGACACTTTCAGAGGATTAATCGCTCACGATACCACTTTGTCACGACCGAATGCGGGCGTGGATTGGTGCCTTACCGGGCACCCTAGTGATACAACATCGAGTAATCACGGAACATAAAACACATCATGAAACAAATGAAGTACAAAACGATGTCGAGGAAAACTTGCCTTTCGGCATATATATAAATAACAACTCCTACAAATGAGCAGTTTAATCCTTTTTACAACCACCTTGCAAAGATTACTGGACCTCTAAGAAATGATACGACAACAATGGCGGGACGGGGCCGCCATACCACGAATGTAAATACCTACAACGACAGGACTATACGAAGATAAGCCTCGGAGAAGCGGAGCTTTCCCAAATTGAATGTGACCCTAGGCGAGGATCAACGGCGGTGTACCTTTACTGCGGCATGAACGCAGCCCGAGAAGTCGATCTGACAACAGTACCAAGTATGTGAAACGAAAATAAATCACGTAAATGAAATCATAGTAGTCTATATAAAGCGGGAGACATGTATGATAACCAAACTACGATTCACAATAAATAGCGATCATGTCAAGTCGGGGACTCACGCCTCAAAGTTATCACAATAAAGCATGCGGGGCAAGTACGAAGGCATAGCCGACTACTAAGACCCACGATGCCAAAAATACCACAAAGCGTATCCAGGGTCTTTCTGCACCGCACATGATCGAAGGCGGCCACTCGCCCGCAATATCAATGTCGCGCGTCTATCCACTGGAACTCTCGCGACTCGCATAGGTCACCCGCAGACCGCATGAGGTATTCCTCGAATCATGGTCCTGCATCGCTGAGGTATACCGCGTCGAGCGGCTAACCCTCGGTATCCGCCTAGGCTCCGCAGCCGCATAGTCTCAAAGACCGCATAGTCTCAACAGGACGCATAGGAATCCGCGTCGGGCTAAACACCGGAATGATCAATCACGGAGCTACCGCGCTCCGCATAGTCACAGGACTGCATAGGCGTATAGACCGCGTCAAGGGTGGCAAGCCCTCGGTATAATAAGTCAATGGGTATGTGATACAATATGATAACGGGCTTAACGTTTGACAACGTAAGCACAACAAGAGTGACCCCTTACACAATAATCACAAGATACTAACACACGTAGCATCCTAACATGCTTACTTATCAAATCAACAAGAAAGTATTACAAGGCTATCACAAACCAATACAATCAAGTTATTCACACAAGGTACTTTCTACTAACAAGTTGGTACCTATCCCCAAAGTACTTCATACATTAAATCTTTAAAAGATCGTTACTTCACAAAAACCACACAATACGTAGTATATGAAAATAGAGTGATTATCTTTTAGAGTAAATCAATTACTTCTCTTTGTAAAATCAAGTAGCCATTCTTTTCCAATGTTCAAGTTTGCCTAATTTCCCATGTTCAAGTTTGCCTAGTTTCCAATGTTCAAGTTTGCCTTTTTAGAAAGGTTTCAGTAGTTCATAGTCTTATTCATTTAAGAATATAATTCTCCTTTAAACCATCCGAGAACATAAGCCTTATATGTGAGTAGGATATTCGGTTTATAACAATCTTATTACGTGACCATGATCTAGGAAATATCATTTTGTCTCATCTTAGCTTCTATGCGGATGGAAGTTTCTCTTGGTTTTAATAATACTTAATTATTAAAAACATTTCCTTATTAACTGCGGTGGTTTGTCGATACACATTCGATTTCCAAAATCAAGAAAACATTCTTAAGCCGTTATACCTAACTTTCCATAAAGCTAGTATAACTCTTAAGTTTTCTAAAAAAAATCAAGTACTACCTCCTATTTCAAAATGATTCAAAAATCTTTTGAAATACCTCAAGTTCTTTATTATCACATAACAAGCCAGTTATAGTTCAAATCAGTTACCTTTTAAAAGCCACAAGTATTTTCTTACCAACATAAAGCTGTTATAACCAACTTCCCATAAAGCCGTTATAACACTTTATGTTTTAAACCAATCAAATACATTTAGCACATGTGCGTCTACCGTACTACATAGTTCACACATATCATGCTAGAAGAGATAGGAAGAGGTTTACATACCTCGTGACGATTATCGACTAATAGCAAAACGCTCCAAGTACTTCCAACTGTCGGCTACTCCTTTAAGCCAAGTAGATCGCGCCACACGTAGTAATTCAACCTATAAGGCCACAAGGCGCTTATTAACATTTAGATCCCTTCGTAGAACATTCTACAGAACATTCGGCAGCTCCTCCCCACATGGCGTAAAATCTCCTCTCTATCGGGCGGCTACCAAGCCAACCGAGGGGTTATACGTTTAATCCGGACGTGCACAATTCTACCTCACGTAAAAGCTACACAAGTCTCATGTCTGATCACATGTAAATCTGATTCAATACTCTTCTTTCGAAAAGATTTCTTATTATTCAGGCTTAAGTCAAAAGACATTGCCGATAACAACGTTCAGTACTATATATAGTATACTTCATCTATATAATCTAACAACATGTAATTTCCAATTACAATAGGGGGACAAGATATTTACCTCGATAAGCCCATAATTATCCGAGTTTAAATGTCGATCCTGAGCAAGGTTTAGCTCCTACTCCGTGCGCTCCGACCCGCTCCAAACAACCCTTAGAAGTTTTAACCAACTTCTACTAATTACTCCAACTAACTATGGAGATTTTCCTTAGGGTTTCGGTTTTGTGACTGAAGGGAAGTATAATAGTATTTCTGGGCTTTTTGTAAAGGTATAACCTTAGAATACTACAAGGTATATGGCTAAGGTAATTTGGGCATTATAACAATACTTTTGAGAGTATTTCTAACAAGAGGGGGGGTATTATACGAAGACAACTAGGCTAGGGGGGGGTACACTCTCGGCTAGCACCCCTAGAGGGGGGGGTGCTCTCGGCCACACGGGGGAGGCCCTCGGCCGAACTCAACACAAGGGGAGGGAGAAGGAGAGCTTTCAAGACTTAGGAAATTTTGTGGATGAATTAGTCTTCAAAGGGGTGGGTATTTATAGGTCAAGTGAAGGCCAACCAATGGCCAAGATCTTGCCAAGTGCAAGGCAAGTGTAGGGCCAAGATCTTGCCAAGTGCACCTTATCCATCTACCACCAAAATATCCTACCAACCCCTTGACCAAACAATGGCCATTCGGCCAACCCCCTTTACCGCCCAAGGTGTTCCAATGAGAGGGTGACAAGTGTCGCCCTCTTGTTGGTCCAAAATGTTTCGTCTCTCGGAAAAATCCGCAAAAATTAAAAATGACATAGCCGGAAATTCCCCTACGAAAGCTGTGGAAACGTTTCGTCGAAAAACGACTCTAATCGGGTGTTGTGAACAAAAAGAATTCGGCCAAGCCTAAATCACAAGTTCAAATTTTTCTACGTACGTCCTTACGTACATACTCTGGAAATACGGGGTATAACACATACATTCTCTTATACATGTCCTGGACTTACGGGGTGTAACACCCCCCTCCACCACACTTTCACATTCTACCCTCCCCAGACCCCACAATAAGAAAATAAAATAATACTTAGAGAAGGATTGTTAGCCGGGCAGTAAATCTGCATAGCGACAGCATGTGCGGCGAGCAGCGGCAAGGGCTGGGAGAGGCAATGCTAGATTGTTCGGATTAGCCGACGTGCCATCCATTGGGACTAAAGAGGGGGTTAAATAAAGAATGAAGGGTTTGGGAGAGAAAAGAGAGATGGAAAATGGGGAAAACAATCCCCAAGATTTGTATTAATTTTTAAAATTGACTGAATCACTCGGTTAGATATTTTAAAAGGTTTGTCCGCAATTAGACCAAAAATAATGTTAGATGAAATATATCTTAATTTAATTTTAAATAAATGCGACCGAGCATAATCGATTTCACTTAAAGAAATCATGAATAGTTAAACAACTGAGATCGATCGATTATTCATTTTTCAATTTTTTGGCGCTAAAAGAACTGATCGAGTTTGGTCGGTTTTATTTGAGAAACAATTTAGGCTCGAACTCAGTTAAAATATCGGTTGGTTAATCTTTTGATCAAATTTTGGCGTGTTTTCAGTGATGTGAGTCAGTATGAATCACTTTGTGCACTAAAATTCACTTTACAATTTTCATTAGTAATCGAAAATCTATTCTTCCTTTTTTCATAGATTAAGCTCCATTTAGGATGGAATGCTTGCTTTAAACTATAAATAGACAACGTCACACATTTATCTAAAATCCTATCGGCGCACATTTAGCTGAGGCATGCTAACTTGTACCAAGTATGGTACAATGGCAGAGATGGAACCCACCACCAGCATCTTCTACGATAATGGTTACCCCAGCTAGTGGAATATAACAACCTTTACTCTAATTGACATTTGGAAGCTTCCTCCCAGGTCAATTTTAACCCATTGACGAAAGGGTGGAGTATGACTTGGATGTTGATGTAACGACCCGTTCCGGGGCCCGTTACTGGTGCCTTATCCCGGGCACCCTAGTGACACAACATCAGAGAAAACCAGCGGAAAATAAAACTTTAAACAAGAAACAAGATATATGATCATAAAACAGGCCAACCCAACGGTTACCTTCCAATAACATATATAAAAACAACTCTTTCAAAAATGAACAGTTTAATCCTTTTTTTACAAACCACGCCACAAAGATTACTCTGCACCTCTAAGATTTACAACAACTATGACGGGACAGGGTTCGCCATACCCCGAATGTACAGAACCTACAACTCAGGGAACACCGACCACAAGATAAGCCTCCGGAGAAACGGAGCTTCCCAAAACGGCGAGATCCTAAGAGCGAGGATCCACGATGTACCTCTACTGCGGCATGACGCGGCCCCGAAGGAGGTCGATCTGACAGTACCAAGTAAGTATGTGAAGCGTAAAATCGTAAATGAAATCATACTAGTCTATATAAAGCGAGAGACATGTATGATAACCAAACTACGATTCACAACATAAAGCGATCATATCGATCGAGGACTCACGCCTCAAGCCATCACTCAAATATAACTACTATGGGTCTCACGCCCACAACATCAATCATGTTCGCATCATGGCGCATGCCCCGAATCTGCATCGGTGTAGACATGTCCATGATGCAACAATAATACCAATGCCCTACGGCCACATGCCCGAATTCTACCTCGGTGTGACACGCCCATGTGACATCAACAATAATATCTTTGGGTGATCAACCTGCCGCACGCCACATGCCCCGGAATTCTACCTCGGTGTAGACATGTCCATGTAACCACAATAACAATATATCGGGTAATCAACCCGACCGCACCGCGATGCCGGAATCTTTGCGACGGTGTAGACATGTCCATGTGACATCAACAACAAGACAAGAATCAAAATGGAAACATACGTGGAATTCTCCATCACCGCCAAAGACGCGTCCAAGTAAGTTCTCAACAAGTCAACCGCCTCTATCGAGACGCGGTAACACAGAAATACCACACTTGCACAACAAAGGCTATCATCACAAGCATAGGCAAGTTTCACAACAACAAGCATAGGCAAGTTTCACAACAACAAGCATAGGCAAGTTTCACAACAACAAGCATAGGCAAGTTTCACAACAACTCAAAGTACTTTCATTTTATGCCAAAGTCCGGGTTTTTAACCCTAAAGTACTACATACGTTAAGTTCGTTTAAAAGAGATCCATTACTTTTATAAAAGTCACCCGATACCCGTAGTATTAGAATGACCAACCCACCTTCCTTTTCAAAATCAAATAACAACATTCTTTTCCTAAGTTCCAGTTTGCCTAGTTTCAATTACTCAAGCTTCTCATTTTCAAATGGTTTCATAGTTCCCAAACTTAATCACTTGATTCCTTTTTAGAACAACTGAGTAATATATGTCTCACGTGAGAGTAGGTTATTCTTGTTTACAACATTCTTATTACAGCAGCCATGATCTAGAAAATGTAATATCATTTTGTCTCATCTTAGTTTCTATGCAGATGGAGGTTCCTACTGGTTTTAATACGATACAACATTATTCAATACATTTTCCTTTATTAACGCTGCGGTGGTCCTGTCGATACACATTCGATTTCAAATCAAGAAACATTATCCCTTTAAAACCAAGTACTCATTACTCACGAATGAGGTTTCACACAAACATCCACATTAAAACAAATAAGTTAAGTCTCTTATCTTATAAGATCAAGTCTCTTAACTTCTAACATCATGAAACCATTTTCTTACCTACATAAAGTCATTTATAACTTCCCATAAAGCGGTTATAACACTTTATGTTTCAAACCAATCAAAT
Organism: Przewalskia tangutica; assembly: GCA_029844215.1. NCBI lineage: Eukaryota > Viridiplantae > Streptophyta > Magnoliopsida > Solanales > Solanaceae > Przewalskia > Przewalskia tangutica. The sequence goes on along the minus strand of CM056735.1, from coordinate 83,559,539 downwards.
ACATTAAACACGTATGCGTCTCACCGTGCTACATAGTTACACATATCATGCTAGAAGAGATAGGAAGAGGTTCACATACCTCGCGACGAGTATCGACAATAAGCAAAATGTTCCAAGTACTACAACCTTGCAAGCCCTTTCCACTCCTCGAGGTAATACGCTACTCTTAGTACTTTCACCTATAAAGGTCACAAACGTCTATTAACCCCAAAACACAAGTTTCTATCTTTCTCTGAAAATTCGGCAACATTTTCCCATGGCGTAAATCTCCTCTCTATCGAGTGGCTACCAAGCCAACCGGGGGTTTACGCCTAACCGGACGTGTACAATTCTACTCGATAATACTACACAAGTCTCTGCAATACGATCTATGTAAATACAGTTCGATTCGATTCTTTATTCTTGAGCTTAAGTCAAAAGACATTGCGAATACTAAGTATAGTTCCATATATAGTATACTTCAACTATATATTCTAACAAACATGTAATTTCCAATTACAATAGAGGACAAGATAATTACCTTGATAAGCCCAAAATTATCCAAGTTATAATGTCGATCTGAGCAAGGTTTAGCTCTACTCCGTGCGCTCAATCCGCTCCAAACAACCCTTAGAAGTTCTAACCAACTTCTACTCAAATACTTCAACCAACCATGAAGATTTCCTTAGGGTTTCGGTTTGAGACTAAAAGGACAAAGGTAGTATTTCGGACTCTACGTAAAGAGGTATCTTTGGAATACTACAAGGTACAAGGCTAAGGTATTTTGGGCATTATAACAATACTAGGAGAAGTATTTCAATACCAAAAGGGAGGGGTATTATACGAAAACAACTAGGCTAGGGGTACCCACTTAGCACCACAAGGGGAGGAACCCCTCGGCCAAAGGCCACGAAAAGGGGAGGAAGGCTCTCGGCTAAGAGCTCACAAAGGGGGAGGAGAGTTTTCAAGGCTTAGACAAGTGAAGAGTGGATGAAAAAGTTCATCTCTAAGGGGGGGTATTTATAGGAAACCAAAAGCCAACCAATGGCCAAGATCAAGCCATGTGCAAGGCAAGTGTATGGCCTTGATCAAGCCAAGTGCACCCTAACCCCTACTCCACAAAACAAGGCACAAAACATGGCACCAAACAAGCCACAAAACAAGGCCAAAACAAGGAGCCAATAGGCCTCCACCGTGACCAAGCCGGCCCATCGCTTCAAATGAGGGTGACAAGTGTCACCCTCCGTTTGGTCCAAAACATTTCGTTTCTCGTAAAAATCCGCAAAAATACTAATGACATAGCCGGAATTTTCCCAACGTAAGCTGTGGAAACGTTTCGTCGAAAAACGACTCCAATCGGCACTTGTGCCCAAAATTCGGTCCTTTGCCTAACTTAAGGCTCAAATTCTCTACGTACGTCCTTACGTACATACTCTGGAAATGCGGGGTATAACATTCTCCCCTCCTTAGAAACATTCGTCCCGAATGTTCCTTCTCAAGTCTCAACACAAACATGCGCTAGTATAGCCTTCATCGCTATCTGTGCGAAAACAATCATGCCACACCGCCATAAAAATAACAAACGCACAATACTTAAACCCAAGTCAATGAGGAAACACCTCTAATCATCACAAAACCCCTTACCCGAGGTCTAAAATATACTCGTCACACCTTCATTTCCCAAGAAAGCGATCACACGTTCACTTTTCCCCTATCTTGTTGTACCCTTCTCGAACACTCAAACTCTTTCTAGTATCTGTACCACACTTCCGTCAACGCTTCTGTTTCCAACTCTTGGAGTCACTACCTCCAAACTTGGTCATCTTACTAACCTCGATCTTCTCAAAGGCCGTTCCCGGCCTCACGGTCCGCTTTTGGTCGAACATATCCACCAACTCATACGATGGTCATACAAACTTGGGCCTAGCATCCTCGTGACCCTACCACCTGGCGGGACCACCCAGAACTGACCCCACCCCAAACCGGGTTACGGGTTGACCCGCAAATGGTCCTCAACCCGACCCCCAACCGCGCCAAACTCTTGTTCCCCGATCCGGAACAATCTTACTAATTCACATCATGAAAGCTACCACTTCCATCTCACACTACCCACGGACTTATCACACAAATAAAACCCACGTATACCACTACTCTGATAAGGGTCAAACATAAAATAAATCTTTAACTCAAGACGACCTTACCCCTAAGGTCTCAGTCGTGACATAGTCTAAGGTTCACACTTACCATGCCCCCATACGTATCCTCCCAATTAAGCATGTTTTCTAACTCACAATTAACACAACGCTATTCGTATATAGCACATAATAATGAGACCATCATAACAAGCATACCAAAACTCTAGAGGGTTAAGGATAAACCTGAAGCTACCGCTCCACTCTAATCATAGGCACGCCTGCAGGCGTATAATCGAAGGCGATGAACCAGCCATCGATCCGGTGGTGAGTCGTAACATCCGTGCTACCCTTGGTGACAGTTCCTCGCAAAATGGCCCGCTGGCGCAAAAATAACAAGCTCCTGGCACCACGACACTCCCGAAATGCGGTCTACCATCAACCACACCGAGGTAGGGGTGACCGCGTCCGCCAACACCCTTACTTCCCGGAAACTGAACCTGGAGCCACGACCGCTCCGAATACTCGAAGGTTGTGGAGGACCACTCTGACCGGGCGGAGGTACAAAACTAGTATCTTCTGGCGGTCCGCCTCGAAAGTCACCAAAGGACCTGTTGTTCGGCCTCTTACCTGCGATCTTGGTCATTCGCCGACCTCTCCGTGCCTCACATCGGTGCATGAGCTGCGTGCGGGCAATGTCCATGCCGGTGAAGAGCTACTCACGAACATGCCTCGACATGTAATCATCGAGCCTCGTAACATATCGATGCACTCGATCCTCCATACTAGCTACTGGCCCGGGACGTCGCCAATGAGTCGAACTCCACATTGTACTCCCGAACCGCACGCCCGCTCTGTCTAAGCATCAAAAATCGCCGGCGTGCCCTCCTCATCCGCGGAGGCAAGAAGTGCGTGAGAAAGCCCCGAAAACTCATCCCATCTGCTGAGGTGCATGCTCTCCCGAAAGCTCCCATGAATCAAACCAATCGATCGCGGTATCACGCGGCCGATCGCGAACCAAAGGTCCTGACTCGGTCTCAAGCCTTGATCACCCGCATGATCCGGTCAGAATCGCCGGATGAACTCGCGGATCATCCTCGTGCCTCGACCCATAAAACTCGCGGGCTACAACTCAGAAAGTCCCGTAGCCTCAAACTATATGCTCGGGGGTGAACCATTGGTGCTCTGGAGGCTGCTGCGTCGGCCAATTTATCTCATATCGGCCCACGACTTCGCGGCAATCGCCATCTCCTCGCCCCTGGTGTGGGACTGGAGGCTCAGTGCTGCGGTCTCGGCAGCCATTCCGCGGCTCTAACCTCTTTGGTGGCGGCGTCACAAAACCCGCCGTCTCAAGCACAACCTCAGTGCATGCGGGCTGCGCCTCGTACTCCTCAGATCTCACTAGCGGTTCCTCGGTGTCTTGCCCTTGGGCTCTGGTTGCCTTCGGCGAGGCATAATCGGTAAAAACGAGATACGTCGGAGGTCCAACTTACAACACATTTCTAAGGCACGATCTCGAATGAGAAGAATGGAAACTAATCCTAAATGTCTGCGGCCTCACGATTATAGATGTGGTGCACAACACATCGATAATCAAGACTCTACTAGACCGCGGTTCGTAGACACTTTCCGAGGATTAATCGCTCGATACCACTTTTGTAACGACTGTTCGGGGCAATTCTCGGTTCCTTATCCCGGGCACCCTAGTGACACAACATCAGAGAAAACCAGCGGAAAATAAAACTTTAAACAAGAAACAAGATATATGATCATAAAACAGGCCAACCCAACGGTTACCTTCCAATAACATATATAAAAACAACTCTTTCAAAAATGAACAGTTTAATCCTTTTTTTTTACAAACCCTGCCCACAACAGTACTACAGACCTCTAAGATTTACAACAACTATGACGGGACAGGGCCCCGCCATACCCCTGAATGTACAAGAACCTACAACTCAGGGAACACCTACCAAAAGATAAGCCTCCGGAGAAACGGAGCTTCCCAAAACGGCGAACGAGATCCTAAGAGCGAGGATCCACGGCCGATGTACCTCTACTGCGGCATGACGCGGCCGAAGGAGGTCGATCTGCAGTACCAAGTATGTGAAACTGTAAAATACTGTAAATGAAATCATACTAGTCTATATAAAGCAGGAGACATGTATGATAACCAAACTACAGTTCACAACATAAAAGCAGTCATATCCAGTCAGGGACTCACGCCCTCAAGCCATCACTCAAATATAACTATGGGTCTCACGCCCACAACATCAATCATGTTCATCACGGCGCATGCCCCGAATTGCGCCGGTGTAGACATGTCCATGATGCAACAATAATACCAATGCCCCAGCGCCACGCCCGGAATTCTACCTCGGTGTAGACACGTCCATGACATCAACAATAATATCTTGGGTGATCAACCCCGCGCGGCCACATGCCCCGAATTCTACCTCGGTGTAGACATGTCCATGTAACCACAATAACAATATATCGGGTAATCAACCCGACCGCGTGGCCGCATGCCCGGAATCTGCGTCGGTGTAGACACGCCCATGTGACATCAACAACAAGACAAGAATCAAAATGGAAACATACCCGTGGAATTCTCCATCACCGCCAAAGACGCGTCAAGTAAGTTCTCAACAAGTCAACCGCCTCTATCGAGACGCAGTAACGAAATACCACACTTGCACAACAAAGGCTATCATCACAAGCATAGGCAAGTTTCACAACAACAAGCATAGGCAAGTTTCACAACAAGCATAGGCAAGTTTCACAACAACTCAAAGTACTTTCATTTTATGCCAAAGTCGGGTTTTTAACCCCAAAGTACTACATACGTTAAGTTCGTTTAAAAGAGATCCATTACTTTTATAAAAGTCACCCGATACGTAGTATTAGAATGACCAACCCACCTTCCTTTTCAAAATCAAATAACAACATTCTTTTCCTAAGTTCCGGTTTGCCTAGTTTCAATTACTCAAGCTTCTCATTTTCAAATGGTTTCATAGTTCCCAAACTTAATCACTTGATTCCTTTTAGAACAATTGAGTAATATATGTCTCACGTGAGAGTAGGTTATTTTTGTTTACAACATTCTTATTACGTGACCATGATCTAGAAAATGTAATATCATTTTGTCTCATCTTAGTTTCTATGCGGATGGAGGTTCCTACCGGTTTTAATACGATACAACATTATTCAATACATTTTCCTTTATTAACGCTGCGATGGTCCTGTCGATACACATTCGATTTCAAATCAAGAAACATTATCCCTTTAAAACCAAGTACTCATTACTCACGAATGAGGTTTCACACAAACATCCACATTAAAACAAATAAGTTAAGTCTCTTATCTTATAAGATCAAGTCTCTTAACTTCTAACATCAAGAAACCATTTTCTTACCTACATAAAGTCATTATAACCAACTTCCCATAAAGCGTTATAACACTTTATGTTTCAAACCAATCAAATACATTAAACACGTATGCGTCACCGTACTACATAGTTACACACATATCATGCTAGAAGAGATAGGAAGAGGTTCACATACCTCGCGAGTATCGACGATAAGCAAAATGCTCCAAGTACTACAACCTTGCAAGCTCTTTCCACTCCTCGAGTAGAATACGCTACTCTTAGTACTTTCACCTATAAAGGTCACAAACGCTATTAACCCCAAAACACAAGTTTCTATCTTTCTACAAAAATTCGCAAAGACTCTCCCGCGCAAGAACAGGCGTAAATCTCCTCCTCTATCGAGGCTACCAAGCCAACCAGGGGTTTACACGCCTAACCGGACGTGTACAATTCTACTCGATAATACTACACAAGTCTCTGCAATACATCCCATGTAAATACTGATTCGATTCGATTCTTTATTCTTCAGCTTAAGTCAAAAGACATTGCGAATACTAAGTATAGTTCCATATATAGTATACTTCAACTATATATTCTAACAAACATGTAATTTCCAATTACAATAGAGGGACAAGATAATTACCTTGATAAGCCCAAAATTATCCAAGTTATAATGTCGATCCTGAGCAAGGTTTAGCTCCTACTCCGTGCGCTCCAATCCGCTCCAAACAACCCTTAGAAGTTCTAACCAACTTCTACTCAAATACTTCAACCAACCATGAAGATTTCCTTAGGGTTTCGATTTGAGACTAAAAAGGACAAAAGGTAGTATTTCCGGACTCTACGTAAAGAGGTATCTTTGGAATACTACAAGGTACAAGGCTAAGGTATTTTGGGCATTATAACAATACTAGGAGAAGTATTTCAATACCACAAGGGAGGGGTATTATACGAAAACAACTAGGCTAGGGGTTCCCCTGGCTAGCACCACAAGGGGAGGGAACCCGCCAAAGGCCACACCAAACGGGGGCGGGGGAAGGCTCTCGGCTAAAAGCTCACAAAGGGGGAGGAGAGTTTTCAAGGCTCAGACAAGTGAAGAGTGGATGAAAAAGTTCATCTCTAAGGAGGGGTATTTATAGGAAACCAAAAGCCAACCAATGGCCAAGATCAAGCCATGTGCAAGGCAAGTGTATGACCTTGATCAAGCCAAGTGCACCCTAACCCCTACTGCACAAAACAAGGCACAAAACATGGCACCAAACAAGCCACAAAACAAGGCCAAAACAAGGAGCCAATAGGCCTCCAACCCGTGACCAACCGGCCAACCCACATCGCCCAAATGAGGGTGACAAGTGTCACCCTCCGTTGATCCAAAAACATTTCGTTGCTCGGAAAAATCCCCAAAAAAACTAAATTACATAGCCGGAATTTTCCCAACGTAGTCGTGAAACGTTTCGTCGAAAAACGACTCCAATCGGCACTTGTGCCCAAAATTCGGTCCTTTGCCTAACTTAAGGCTCAAATTCTCTACGTACGTCCTTACGTACATACTCTGGAAATGCGGGGTATAACAGTTGAAGTGCAAACTTAGATTGATGGCAAGCGCGCAACACCTGTGACGATAATAGTCCCTCTTCGACTCCAGTTCTCTGAGGCTAACACCTCATCAAATCCTACGCCAGTAATGGAGTATCACACCCTAACCTTAGGGGGTGTGTTACCGGCACCTAGTGTCTAATGGCCCGAGCATACCACGTATGTCTGTACACTAGATACACATGAATTTGGGCCAATAAGGCCCATAATAACCCTCAAAATACAATAAGACATAATTACATATAGAAGCAGAAAAACCCAACATATATAATATGAAGAAAGCCGATAAGGCCACAATATGTATCAACTGACTAACAAGGAGGCCGTAAAGGCATGTATGACTCTGACATACAGGACGACTGTCTACAATCCTCTAATAGTACATACATATCAACAGTTCGAGATAGGGCCCCACCATATCCATAACTATATATAAAATTATTCCAACTCTGACTACTACCTTCGGAACAAGTGGAGACCTCTGACACTACTTTTAACTTGGAGTCCTAATGGAAATGAGTGTCTCTTTGTCTATCTGAACCTGCAATCATGAAATGCAATACCCCAGTAAGGTACGTCAGTACGAAAAATATACTGAATATGTAAGGCAGAAAATGTAAATGGGTGTACAAATATAAAAAAATGATAGAGAAGAGACAACCTGTAACTCTGAATGCCACTGAGGGTGTATGATATGCATGTTTTCCTCTTAAAAACATAGTCATATATGTATATATAAGCCACACTATGGGGTAATATCATCATCATATCATACCCGACCATAATAGGACTCAGTAATATCATACCCAGCGATAATAGGACTCGGTAATATCATACCCAACTGTAGTGGTGTGCACAATAGGTTTCGTACACGATCAACTATAGCACAACTCGATAGAAAAATAGATACATATATATATAATGCATGAATGACCTTAGAAGACTATCATGAATAGGGTCGAGTGACATAAGATCTTTAACCCCCGCCTATGATTATGGGATTATGTAGAGCAATTGTTACAATCCAACAAGGAACTCAGAACAAATTTTATAGCAAGAAATATCATAAAGTGTGATGAGTACTACCGATAAGGGACATGTCAAGAGATATCATAAGAGTGTGGAAAGTACTCCCGACAAGAAAAATATAAGATTCAATAATCCAATCAACAAAATAAAGGATATTCACATCCTAACAGCCAAGGGTAGAACCTTTATTTAAGGGACATTCTGTATTTGCCATTCTATTATGATCGTGCGAAAAGAAAAGGAAGGGTAAGCCTTACATACCATATCGTTTGACCCATCATTAGCTTGCAAAGTCTCGTACGCTGTACGAATTTCAACCCACCTAATAAAGATGATGCAAGCCAAGTTTAGATAGATGATGAGAAGGTCAGTTCATTATGACATTCTACAGAGCACCAATATCTATAGAACTACATACCATTTACTTATGATAACTTAACCTTAGAACAACCACTTTATTCCTTTTCTGGCTTCTTCTTCTTATTCTAGCCATGAACAAGGTTCAATAACCCAACACTAACACTAACACCTTGTTTTAAAAAACCCAACAATTAACACAATATAATAATATGAACAACTTTCAAATGTTATCTAGCCATTCCCTTTTCTAGTTAGCAATATCTTCAACAAGTTCAACTTTTAGATAATCATAATAACATCAGGATATAAAAACCAAGTTATTTAGCATAATTTCCAGCCATGATGAGTCATAACATAGCCTTAAAACAGTTCAACAACACGACATCCTTACTTCCTATCATTTCAAGTACTTGTTTGTAGTATTTCACTCAAACCACTCATCCAATTCTTACATAAGCTTAATCACAAGAAAGAGGGTGATGTACTTACCTTATACAACTTGCACAACCTCAGGCTAAACCTTTTCTCCATTTGGAACAACCTTCAACTACATAGAAACACCATGGTAGTGTTATTCTTCACTCCAATTGGCTTCTTGATGATGGATTATGGTAAAATCACCTTGGAACCAACTTTGAATCTTAGGAATTTGTTGGGATGTCTTGGGAGAGAGTAAGAGCAAATTTTGGTCGAGAAATGATAAGAAGTAATCCCAAAATGTATTTAAAACAAAATAAAGTCATCCACCGCCTCAATGTACAACTGAAAGTATCGCCCGTACAAAATGTACAACCACATGTATGGCCCATACACAATGTACGGCTTGTATCTCATAGACAAAAGTTTTCCCAAATCTCCAAGATTGATATGCTCTCCCAAGCACAATTATACGGTCGTACCTCAATGTATGGTCTTTATATCCCACCGTACTAGTGTAACTTCATCGAAATTTGGTGAAAAACATCATTTTTATTCGTTTAACTTCCATGCTTCCCAACACCTCTATGAATAGTCTTAAACCATCATTAACTCTTTGTAAGGCCTCATATCTTCTCGGAAAACTTAAGTTAATTAATGACGTGACTTAACATAAGACTACGAGGTATAACATCTTTACTTAAGAACATTCATCCTCGAATGTAGGGTAACGTATCTTTAGGACCTTAACTCTTAAGGATTTCTAGAAATTTTGGCAGAATTTCCTCTGTAAATAAGACTATCCAAACCTTGTCAAGAAGCCAGAAAATATATCCAATGTCACCCAGGGTCACACAATAATATTGGCCTCACATGACCACTCATTTACCCAAAAGTCAAGAAACGTTAGCCATAACTCACTTCAACCATCAAAAGTCAAAATCGGGGTTGCGTGCATCACATATGTATTAATAATGTTGCCTCTATAAGGTATGCGAGATAATCTTTATAAATAAGATAGATATAGGGAAATAGTATCGCATGAATGTTGATATAAACCTATAGGCTGAAATAAGTGAGGATATATGTAATTCATGTTCTCTTTAGTTTCCCACACCATTCCTCCCATATTATTGTTCCTTCATAGCCCTTTAACGGATGCTACTTTGATCTGTAGCTTGCGGACCTGATGATCTAAGATGGTAATTGGGGTCTCTTCATATGACGTATTTTATAACCTGAACATACATTATAAGGGTAATACCAGAGGGATTTCTCATGCACTTCCAACGCATTATAGTATAAAATACTGGATGAACTGATCCAATGTCTGGGGGGAGGGTAATCCCAGTTCATAGGTCACTTGGTCAATTTCTTTGAATAACATTATACGGTCCAACGTACATAAGGTTAAACTTGTCCCTCTTTCTGACTTTGCTCACGCCTTTCATAGGCGATACATTTAAGAACCATAAGTCTTGTTGTTATATATCTAAATATTTCTTACCGACGATTCTGAGCAACCAACGTCCTTTGTCGAGGGACTTTACTTGTTCTACGACTTGATATTTTAAATCAGATCTCACTAACTTTAGCTTACTTATTTCAAACTATTCGATAGGAGTTCCACATATCTTGCTCATTTAAGGCTTCATATAGTGTCGTTCAGATGGTTAACATGATAGTCACCGTTGCACAAAATATAGGTGGTCATCCCAATTTTCTTTAGAACACATCATGTAAATTTGTAATGTGCCCTCGCACGTCTAAATTATAAGCTCAATTTGCTTTTGTGTGGATGTGAGGCTAGCCGGAGTACCTATAGCCTCTTCTCGAAACAACCATCCAAATTTAGTTACAAACTGAGTGCTCTTTGTCAATTGTCATAAATCTAGGGATATCATGGAGGTGAATCATCTTTTTAATCATAAAATCTCATGTCGTTCTTGGTCGTAAAAGTAGTTTTGATTGACAATAACTGGATAGGATATTCAGTCTACTAACATTTACTTAGGTAGGAATCAACATTATGACAGCAGCGAAATAAACCCTTACTAAAACCCATACTAACCATTTATTTTTCTCTAGCGGTTCCTTCGTGATCCGAGCCTACTCATCAGCTTCTGGTGTTAATTCTTCATCTGTTGACACTTAATATACTAATTTGCAACCTCTATAAAATTCCTCCTCATATCGGTTCATTAATATGCTCATTAATGTCTTGATACATCTTAGGACATCTAGCCAGAATCTTGTCCCGCAATTTTATTATATTGGGAATACACATGTGGCCCTGAGGGTTCCTCTTTTATCAAGTTCAAGGATTGCGATTTTCTTTCATTAAGTATCTTTCCAACTTTTACTGAAAATTGGGTCTTTATCCTGATGTTTCTTATCTCTACATCTGAAGGATGACTCTATTGAATCCAGAATACCGTATTTTGAATTCATTAATAAAACTTTCATTAAGTTAGTGTCACGACCCGACCCCGGGCCCGCGACTGGTGCCCTACCTGGGCACCCTTACAGGTATACATCAGAGAAAATCAGCGGAACATATATGAAACTTATAAAATAAAACAACAGTAATAAAACAACAGGTTAGCCGATAGGGCTACCTTCCTGAACGTACATACATAAACGAAGCAGTTGCCTCCTTTTGCTTTACAAACTGACCCACAAAATGTGACTCTGAGACCTCACAGAATTACAAGCTGCGGCGGGACGGGGCCCGTACCACCTGAATGTACATGAGTCTACCATATCAGGGAAACCGTACCAAAAGATAAGCCTCCGGAGTGAAAGGAGCTTCTTTCCAAAAACTGAACAGAGATCCTAAGAGCAAGGATCACCAACCTGGGTACCTATTGTTGACACCCAATTTTGACCCTCCCGTCCAGTCATTAACTATAAAATTACATTAATTTTAAAACAATTTTATAATAATAAAATGCAACAATAATACATAAATACAGGCATAAATAAACAATTTAATAATGACATCGCGTCTTACGTAGAGTTTTAAGCACTTAGAGTCCCGCGCCCACATTAATTATTTTAAGCCATGTCGTAATTCTTAAATTAATAATAAATACATAAAATAAATAATTTAGCAATGACGTCGTGTCAAGTAACATAGCCGCATTTATTAATATGCGAAGCAATTTCATAATCATTGCAGCACCTGAAGTCATATTAGGATAATTTTAATTTAACTTCGCAATAATGCACAATAATAAGATTTTAAATAATAGCGTCGCAGTCTAAAGTATTAAGCATTAATTAAATAGCACGCCCGCATTCATAACAATTAGATTAATAAAACACCTAAATAATTTAAGCACAATCTATGTATTAATTTATCACTAATTAACTAATTAAACTAATAATTATAACACTAACCTAAAACTAATACCCAATTTAATATTAACTACCCAGAAGCCCACTCCCTATTTTAACTCCCACTAATTAATTGACCCATAAAACGCAAGCCCAACACTCCCTCTACCCAGAAGCCCACGCCCATCACTTATTTCCTAAGCCCTTTTCCCTTCTCGTCCATAATCCACTCCCTCACCCCAGCCCTTATCATTACCCTTTACCCATCGTCTCCCTCAACGTACAAACCAAGAACCCTAAAATTTAAAACCTCAGCCTCCAATTAATTTCGCCCCAGATTCCCTTCCATGTATGCCACGATTTCCTACCAATTAACACTCAAATCAGTACCAGAAATAAATGATTAGCTCCCGAAATCAACCACTAATAGCCATGTTTCGCCTATTTTAAAATGTCACATGCTAAGTTTAGATGTTCAGTCTAGATGAACATAGGACTAGTTTGTTATTTTCTTCATGATAGAACAAGGATAAAAATGATTAGTTGTTTAAATGCTTTTGTATAATAGTCTCATTTATTGAAAATTAGACCCGTAGCATATCTGTTATCTCTGTTTTAGTCTCTATATTGTATGAACCCTCTGTATGTAAATGCTCTTGTGTCATTAGAAAGCAACCCATTTTTTATCAATAACTCTATGGGATAACACTAACTTAGATAGATTAGGGGATGCATAACCTGATCTTTGTTAAGTGTTGCATCATTTGCCTTCTTTCCTCTTAAATTAGACACATCAAGGTGATAAATAGAATCTGGAATATAAGAGAATTTGAGACCATGTACTGTCTGTAGTGTGCCTGATATTGTTGGCTTGTTATGAACTTAAACATGATTCGGGCACTTGTTTGTTCTAAATACACCGATATACGTGCGATTTAGGTATACTTTGTATATTTAAACATGTCTTGTCATATTCCTATCTGTCATCTACTTACCCTGGATCCGCAATCCTCTATTTACGCCTCATTGCCTGCCTTTGTCGATCTAGGCCAAACCCACTGGATTTACTCTTCATTTATTTTGGTTATCTGTTGATCTTCACAATTAATCATAGTATGTATGTTCAAATATAAATTGCATGTGTTGAATTTTATAAATGCTTATTCATTACTAATATGGCTTGAGTATATACTAATCCTTATCTTTCTTTTTCGCATGAAATGCACGAGACAACAAAGAATCTCATAGCGAGATTCATCGTGGCAAACGTGAAGACCCACATCTATGTGCATCCTCTCCGCATCAGAAATTCCAAAGCCATAGGCGAAAATGACCTCGCCATTCCTTAGAGTCTTTATTATTGCCTCCCCTTTCTCTATTTGTTTATTGTAATTATTTGTCTAACATTACGCTACTACTACAACATAATATGGAAGCAATAAATTAGAAGATAACGTCCCCCTTTAAGCTCTAGGAAACCATTTAATAATTTTCATTTGTATAAGTATTTAGATAGCTAATATGAGAAACCCATTTGCTATAAATCTTTATTAACATCCACCTAAGAAAATTATTTAAATCATAGGTTGTTAGCATCAAGCTATTTTATACCTTATCTCATAAATAAATATTTTTTCATAATAGATCTTGCACTATTACTTTTTTTCGGGTAAATGCAAATATTATTACTAAAAAGAAAAGCTCAGGAAGCTACAATCAGTCGTTGAGGGTTCTCAATCCTCAACGTAAACAAGAACAAGAAAATAAACTTCAACATGAAAATTAAATGCTATCTATCCGGGACATTCCAAGATAGTATCTTCATTTAAGTAATCGGGGGGTAGTGAAATACTCTTCCAATCTTCGTACTTGGACTTTTAATCGTTGGATTAGGCTCCTTAATTTGTTGTGACTCCCTAGTATCATTTGCACGCTCATTAGGTGCAATAGTTGGATTCGTGGGGGAAATCAAGACTAGTGCATCATTGGGAATTAAGTGGCTCATGTCCTTCGGCATTAAGTGGTTTGTTGGCCGAAACAAGGTCAGACTCCTTAGGCTTCTTGGAAAAGAAATATCCTTCAAATTCCACATTAATTGCTCTTCCAAGACTCATTTGAAATGTAGCCCCTTCGGTTCCCGTAGCCATCAAGTTACCATACCTCTTTGGACGAGTTGCCCCTATGGTTTCCGCAACTTTTGACTTCATTAGAAGAGTAGACCCATCGGTACCCACCCTTATCAAGTTTCGAAGCCCTATTGAATGAGATGTTTCCTTGGTACTCACAGCAATTAAATTCCCCAAGTTACCAAGTCTTGTTTGAAGAGTAAATTTGTTCAAATTCCGCACGTTTGTACAACCAAAAGCCATGGAATTGAACCAACCGGACCCAACAATCTTGAACCGATGACCCTTGGGTTCCGGCCTTGACACGTGACCACCATAAAGACCAATCAGCAGCCCATGACCACCGCCGACCTCGCCCGACCGGAACCACCCTCAAGAACCGCCATCGACCCGTGCCCACCCATGCTACCCGTCAACCCCTCAAGAATGGGTGACGCTTCGGAAACCGCAACACTTGAATTCCCAACAAACTCAACTCCGAAAGTTGCACCTAATGAATGAGGCGTGCCATTGATAACCGAAGCAATTGAATGAGGCGTGCCATTGACATCCGCACCCATTGAATGCATTAAATTCCTAGACCTCTTTTGGATAGGAAACCCCTCGGCTTCCAAAACCTTTGCATTTCCAAGGCCAATTGGAAAAGAAACAATGTCGAACTCAACAACCAAAGGCTGGTGACCCATGGACCTCCCAGACCCATGACCACCCTCGACCCGCAATCAACCGTGACCAACGTCGAGACCACGTCACCTTGGCGTCCAAAGTGGCGCGGAAAAGTCTCTATGAACTCGAAGCCAAGGATCGGAGACCCGAGGGTTCAAACCACAAACCACGAACATCAACACCACCCTCGCAACCGGAACCACCCTCCATACCCACTTTCGACGGGGGATCCCTATCAAGATCCGCAATCTCTCCATAGTCGAGTGCCTACCGGAATCGTGGCTGCCATTCCGACGTCGAGGTGCTAGTAGGAAGGTTGGGAAAATCAAAGGGTTGTATCCTCAACCCAAGACCACCATCATGACCTCTTGCACACCAAGAACACCCTCACGACTTGCTAGCAACCTGCTTCAACCGCTTTGTCGAAGAGAAGCAAGCGCCACCAGAGGCTGCCCCACCGAATGCAAACCTCAAATTCAAATCTTGAATCTTGTAATCTTGAACAATCAAAATAATCTCTTTCATTCTTTTGGCTGAAATCTTTGTATTCTTTCTCATGGCTAGAAGGAAGATAATGCAAATCTTGAGTAATCTTTAATCAAGTTGAAGTATCTTCGTAACAATCTTTGGACAAGTTGATAATCTCGAACAATCTTTCCACAATTTTCGAAAAATCTTCGAACAAGATGTAAAATTTCCGTAATTAACTCAAACAACTTCGTATCAAATTCAAGTAAGATGAACAGACGAACAATCTCATGAAATCAAAGATGAAATCAGATTTATGGAGTATGAAATCGAAGATGAAATCATAAGAATGAGGCGGATTGCGAAGAGCGACTAGGGAGAAATGTTGAGAGCATTTTCGCCTAGTGAGAGAAACTTCTCTCTAACTCTTTTATTATATATAACACATGTCTAATATGGTATTTAGGTATCCTAATCACATATTTTTTTCAAAACTAACTTTGTCTTTTATACACAAATCTTACAATTTCTATCCCTTTTATTTAAAACCCTTTAAAAAAAACATGCATTCTTTAGCCATAATAATTAACCTAGGTTTGAACGGACAACCGCAAGTTAGCGGATCCTTTAGGGTGCCTAACCCCTTCCCTTTAGGATAATAAAGAACCCTTACCCAGAATCTCATTAAGTTTAGCAGACCATTAAAATGGAGTTAATGTTTTACTTTAAACTAGTTAAACATTTAGGTGTCCTAATTCACCCAAACTAATTAGGTGGCGACTCCCGAACCCTTTTATTTTTAAAGTTAACCTTTAAACACCCTCTTAAACCGTTTTTAACTATTTAGCATTTTTTTTTTATTTTCTAACATTTTACTTAAGCAGGGTTCGCTTAGAATAAAGTCGCGGTCGAAAAAGGGCGCGACAGAATGGCGACTCCGCTGGGGATTTAAGGTTCTTAACCATAACAGACCTAGGGTTATTATTTGACATTATTTTTTGCATTTAATTTTGTGTGCGCTATATTTTGTTTATTTTAATTGCTACCTGTTTTACTGTTTTCCCTAAACTGGCATTCCGCTCATATTTCTTCCACTCTGGAAAATTCACACAATCACACACTGCATGCGAGGTGCGCTTGGTGCATCAGCAAAATTCTTTCTTCAAAACCCAAATTTAGGAGAGTTGGTAACATACGTGGAGTGCCCGGTCTAACCGGTGGCCGCGTAGCCTTCTCACTCGAGTTGTCCGCTCGGGAACCTTGCGTCTAGAAAAGCCAGATCTTAGAAACTTAAGATAGAGCTATACCACCCCTTATTTTAGGGCATGCATGCATTTACCTCAGGTGGGTCGGTCCTTGGCATCGACACCACAATTAGGAAGACACCAAACTCGTCGACGGGTTTCTCAACCCAACGACCAATCATCATATTATGTGTAGCGTGGCAATGACAGACAAATCCAAGCCTAAACATGACATGCTGAAATTGGAAAAAGTGCACCGTCATTTGGTCGCCATTTCCAACGAAGGCATTATAGTTGGACAACTTGAACAAATCCATCATGACCTCGTATATGTGACGTTTAGGACTACCTCTGGCATAAAGAGGTCCCCCCTGCATGTTAGGAAACGTTTGAATGTGCTATGTGCGATATATCTGTTACAAACCTGCAAATTACGTGTTTTATGCTAACACCGTTTGTTGCATTTTTTTTTTTAGAAAGATTTATCATCTCTCCAAAGGTCGATTTGTATTTGACTAAACAATGGCAGAACATCGATATCTCACAAGATCAAAGGCACGGTCCAGTGACATGACTGATTCAAGGGCATCTGAGCGGAACGAGTCGGAACCTGTCTTGGTCCCTATAGGCAGCGAGGGTCTCGAAGAGAAAGCGGCATAGATCGGTCGGCGGCTCGCGAATACCGCAACAAATAGCAAACCTGCAGGCCGAAATCAGAAGGCTCAGAAACATCACTGAAGTACTCGTCACTGCAAACAACCAAAACAGTCAAAATCCTCCAAATTCACGCGATACCCTCACCTACATATCCCATTCGGCCAATATACAATGCACCCATACATCCCCACAAAACCAAATGCCTATTATGTTCGGTAAACACAAACCAAAGGCGCCTGAGCCACTTTCGCAATGCATACGACAACCCCTTACGATACCCATTCGTGCACGCGCCACAGCCAAATGCCCGTTCACTAAACACCTTCAAACCCCGCATAGGTGCTAAGAGAAAACCAACCAGAACCTATACACCTTTGGCCGAGCCCATAACCCAAGTGTATGAGGAGCTGAAAGCGCGAGGAATACTCGGCCAATTCGGGAATATCCCGGGCCTACTTCCAGAGGCATGATAAAACCAAACATTGTGCATACCACTCCGGTGTCGAGGGCACGACATCGAAAATTGCTATGCACTCGAGGACAAAATAGAGGAGCTAATCAAAGAGAGTCATTCGTGCAGAGAGACCTCGCGATGAGTACAATGAACCCGAAGGAAGAGAGGTGTTCCTGGCGGCCGCCACTTTGAATCAACCTTTTATTACGCCGCCGTAGATCCACCCATCAAGCCCGCCAACAAAATAGAGCACCCATCGATCGGACCAAATAAGAATTTTGAAGGAAAACCACCCAAAGTTCGCACCCGCTCATTGAACCCATGCCTCAAATATATGAAAGGTTGTGGCTGCGGGCTAATCGACCAATTCCGGGAAGGATTCGACCCTATCCCAAGATGGTATGATGAGAGCAAGCGTTGCGGCGTATCACTCCGATCGCCCGGGACATGACACCGAAGGTTGCCATTCCTCGAGGGGACGAGAATCGGCGTTGATCAAAGAAGGGTAATTCGGTGAAGGAGTGCGCTGAATCCGCGCGAAACCACGACCGTGTCAATGTGCACCGACAACCTTAGATGAGGAATAAACTCCTCGCCTATGCCCGTTCACTGAATCAATCATTTATCCGAGCGTCGCCTGCGAAGCCAAAGAAGAAGATATTGATAGCGGCGTGAAGACCCGGCCGGCCATGACCACGAAGCGAAGGCGTATTGGTTGGATTTGCACCCTTGATACGGTCGCTGGGCCGGATAAGAAAGAACAATTTAATTTAGCAGAATAAATCAAGACTCGTATTTAAGCTTTAATAATGTTTTCCCTTGTTTTGGCTTGTAATTGGAACTACGTTAGACCTGATTCCCTTGGCGGATACGTAGGCGGCCATATCGGCTTCGGTCCCACCTTTTAGAAAATCCCAATTTCTCTTTTGCTTGTAAGTGGAACTACGTTCGACCTGATTCCCTTGGCGGATACGTAGGCGGCCACATCGGCCTCGGTCACACCTTTAGAATTTTACCCAAAATTTGCTTGTAATGAACTACGTCATGACCTGATTCCCTCATGGGGATACGTAGGCGGCCTAAATCGGCTTCGGTCACACCATTAGGAAACTTTCCCTTCGTTATGAAAATAACAAGAATACACATAACATACAAGCAACTCCATTGAGACCCCCTTAGGCCAAACACCCTTTTCAAAACTGGGACAATGTAGGAAACCAGACAGGGGTTGCAAGTCCAAACAAGCAAGGCACGCAGATGTCAAGGAAGAAGGCGGCAAAGTCAAATACGAATCGACCACCCCCCCAAACTCACAAATTTTCTTTGAGCGCAGGTCTTTCATATTAACAGAAGCAGAAAGTGCAATAGCCGAAGCAGAAAATACGACAAAAAGTTTTCTTCGCAGAAGTAGAAAGAAGCAGCAGAGGCAGAGGATATGACAACAATCCAAAATTCAAAGTCCGCATCAGAAGCAGCAGAAGCAGAAAGAGGCATTGACAATCCACAGTCAGAATTCTGAATTCCGCAACAAGGGTTAGCGCCTCAGCGCAGGCATAAAGTCAAATCGGCAACCAACGCATCGCACCCAACAAAAGCATCATGGCAATTTCGATTCGCGGCATTTAGCATGTCGTGCAAGGACAACATCTCGATATTCATCGGCGTATCGGGGCGACATCTCTACCGTAAAATTGCACTTCTCATATGTATTTATCATTTTGTTTAAGCGGTATACACTAACGTTTTCTCAAGCTTAGCTTGCGAGCATTTATTCTACGGGAGCGGCGAAGAACACGTCCGCACAACGGCGTTATCGGCCACGGCAAGTCGAAGCAGCGCCCGAAGAATACGCCCGACGGCGGCGTTATCGGCGATTATGTCGAACAGCGACATATATCCGACCAGTTCGTCGATCAAATCGGGACAATTTTTAAGATTTTGCCATGAAAAGACAGCGACAAATATGATTCCATATGCTCGAAAGATCGACATAACCGGGACAATTTTAAGGGCTTTACTACAAATGACATCAATGGACATGGTTAATTTACGCTAAGGGTTCCATGTCCCAGCGGGACAAATTTTAAAGAGAGCTTTGGCGTGAGCACAAGAGTATGGGAGAATACACGCGATTTCGGATAAGGAAGTTTGCTTTGTTTATGACATGTCACTATTCAAATATCGACATAATTTCTGCTTTATACATACTAGTATTTTCTCAAGATAGAATATTTTCAACAAATGTTTCGTCGAGACTCGAAATCGAGCGGGGTTACATGGTCCAGACAAGACAACGCGTGCAAATATCAAGAGCCAACACAAATCGGCTGACCCCTCCCCGAACTCACAATTTTTCTTTGAGTGAATTTTGCAGGTCAACAGGAACAAGGAGGACAACAACATTCCAATACAACAGATCCGCTCACGAAGTTCATCTACAACAAGTCTACATCAAATACATCTCGCAAAAATCACATTTTCGTTACTCAGGCTACATCATTTACACTTTAATTATTTCATTTAGCTTTGATTATGCATAACACAAATTTTATCCATGCCCTAGGAGGCGTCATATGCATCTCGTCCATACAAGACGAGAACGCCCATACAAGACGTCATTTGCATTTCGTCCATCTGAGCGATAACGCCCATCTGGCGTCATTTGCATTTCGTCCATACAAGACGATAACGCCCATACAAGGCGTCACATGCATTTCGTCCATACAAGACGAGAACGCCCATACAAGGCGTCATATGCATCCCGTCCATACAAGACGAGAACGCCCATACAAGGCGTCATATGCATCCCGTCCATACAAAGCGAAACGCCATCTGGCGTCATATGCATCTCGTCCATCTGAGCGAAACGCCATACTGGCGTCATATGCATCCGTCCATCAAAGCGAAAACGCCATACAAGCGTCATTTGCATCTAAATCCATACAAGCGAAAACGCCATACTGGCGTCATGCATCCGTCCATACTGAGCGAGAACGCCCAGCTGGCGTCATGCATCCGTCCATACAAGGCGAACGCGCATACAAGCGTCATGCATCCCATCCATACAAAGCGAAACGCCCATACTGGCGTCATTTGCATCGTCGCCTGAGCGAAACGCCCATCTGGCGTCATGCATCTCGTCCATACAAGCGAACGCCCATACAAGGCGTCATATGCATCCGTCCATACAAAGCGAAACGCCCATACAAGGCGTCATATCGTCGTCCATCTGAGCGAGAACGCCATACAAGGCGTCATGTCATCGTCCATACAAAGCGAAACGCCCATACTGGCGTCATATGCATCGCCCATACAAGCGAAACGCCCATACAAGGCGTCATATGCATCCGTCCATACAAGCGAAACGCCAGCCTAAGGCGTCATATCATCGTCCGTCTGAGCGACGAACGCCCATACTGGCGTCATATCATCTAAATCCATACAAGCGAAACGCCCATACAAGGCGTCATATGCATCACGCTCATACAAGGCGTCATTTGCATTTCGTCCATACAAGATGATTCCGCCCATACAAGGCGACATTTGCATTTCGTCCATACAAGACGATAACGCCCATACAAGGCGCCATCTGCATCATTTCATATACGATTTGACTACGACCACAACACAAAAGTTACATTCTTACATTATTTTGTTTTGTGATTTATGCACTAATGCTTCTATCTTAGCTTCAATCTGAGAACCGCACAAGATGGAGCATAACGTGGATTTTCTCTTACAGCGAACCGGGGCAATTTGTTGGGGGGCCAACCTTCCCAATGAATGGCAGAAGCGGCCTCGAGCGTCGGTCCACTCGTTCCACATCACCACTCATTCCACAGCACCATAAGCCATAGCAGTACACCCCAGGTTCAAGCCAGTTGCTTCTATTTTTTTTATTTTTATTTTTAGCACCATAACCCAGTGTCATCATAACTCGACACTGGGACAAATTTTGAGTCCGCGTTAACCCGCCTTGGTGTTTTGACCATGGTAGCCCAGTGTCGTCATAACTCGACACTGGGACAATTTTTGAGTCCGCGTTAGCCCGCCTTGGTGTTTGACCATGGTAGCCCAGTGTCGTCATAACTCGACACTGGGACAATTTTTTTTAAAATTTTTGCGTCAGCCTTGCTTAATTGCCCAAACCTTTCAATTCCGAGGATCGAGACAAAATTGGCTATGAGTCAACGTCTTTGTCCGAAGATTCTTCCATCATCTCCATACAAAGAGGGACAACTGTTGACACCCAATTTTGACCCTCCCGTCCAGTCATTAACTATAAAATTACACTAATTTTAAAACAATTTTATAATAATAAAATGCAACAATAATACATAAATACAGGCATAAATAAACAATTTAATAATGGCATCGCGTCTTACGTAGAGTTTTAAGCACTTAGAGTCCCGCGCCCGCATTAATTATTTTAAGCCATGTCGTAATTCTTAAATTAATAATAAATACATAAAATAAATAATTTAGCAATGACGTCGTGTCAAGTAACATAGCCGCATTTATTAATATGCGAAGCAATTTCATAATCATTGCAGCACCTGAAGTCATATTAGGATAATTTTAATTTAACTTCGCAATAATGCACAATAATAAGATTTTAAATAATAGCGCCGCAGTCTAAAGTATTAAGCATTAATTAAATAGCACGCCCGCATTCATAAAAATTAGATTAATAAAACACCTAAATAATTTAAGCACAATCTATGTATTAATTTATCACTAATTAACTAATTAAACTAATAATTATAACACTAACCTAAAACTAATACCCAATTTAATATTAACTACCCAGAAGCCCACTCCCTATTTTAACTCCCACTAATTAATTGACCCATAAAACGCAAGCCCAACACTCCCTCTACCCAGAAGCCCACGCCTAGCACTTATTTCCTAAGCCCTTTTCCCTTCTCGTCCATAATCCACTCCCTCACCCCAGCCCTTATCATTACCATTTACCCATCGTCTCCCTCAACGTACAAACCAAGAACCCTAAAATTTAAAACCTCAGCCTCCAATTAATTTCGCCCCAGATTCCCTTCCATGTATGCCACGATTTCCTACCAATTAACACTCAAATCAGTACCAGAAATAAATGATTAGCTCCCGAAATCAACTACTAATAGCCATGTTTCGCCTATTTTAAAATGTCACATGCTAAGTTTAGATGTTCAGTCTAGATGAACATAGGACTAGTTTGTTATTTTCTTCATGATAGAACAAGGATAAAAATGATTAGTTGTTTAAATGCTTTTGTATAATAGTCTCATTTATTGAAAATTAGACCCGTAGCATATCTGTTATCTCTGTTTTAGTCTCTATATTGTATGAACCCTCTGTATGTAAATGCTCTTGTGTCATTAGAAAGCAACCCATTTTTTATCAATAACTCTATGGGATAACACTAACTTAGATAGATTAGGGGATGCATAACCTGATCTTTGTTAAGTGTTGCATCATTTGCCTTCTTTCCTCTTAAATTAGACACATCAAGGTGATAAATAGAATCTGGAATATAAGAGAATTTGAGACCATGTCTTATGTCGTAGTGTGCACGATATTGTTGGCTTGTTATGAACTTAAACATGATTCAGGGCACTTGTTTGTTCTAAATACACTGATATACGTGCCCAATTTAGGTATACTTTGTATATTTAAACATGTCTTGTCATATTCCTATCTGTCTACATCTACTTACCCTGATCCGCAATCCTCTATTTCTGCCTCATTGCCTCTGCACTGTCCAGTCCTAGGCCAAACCCACTGGATTTACTCTTCATTTATTTTGGTTATCTGTTGATCTTCACAATTAATCATAGTATGTATGTTCAAATATAAATTGCATGTGTTGAATTTTATAAATGCTTATTCATTACTAATATGGCTTGAGTATATACTAATCCTTATCTTTCTTTTTTCGCATGAAATGCACCGGGGCAACAAAGAATCTCATAGCGAGATTCATCGTGGCAAACGTGAAGACCCACATCTATGTGCATCCTCTCCGCATCAGAAATTCCAAAGCCATAGGCGAAAATGACCTCGCCATTCCTTAGAGTCTTTATTATTGCCTCCCCTTTCTCTATTTGTTTATTGTAATTATTTGTCTAACATTACGCTACTACTAGAACATAATATGGAAGCAATAAATTAGAAGATAACGTCCCCCTTTAAGCTCTAGGAAACCATTTAATAATTTTCATTTGTATAAGTATTTAGATAGCTAATATGAGAAACCCATTTGCTATAAATCTTTATTAACATCCACCTAAGAAAATTATTTAAATCATAGGTTGTTAGCATCAAGCTATTTTATACCTTATCTCATAAATAAATATTTTGTCATAATAGATCTTGCACTATTACTTTTATTATATATAACACATGTCTAATATGGTATTTAGGTATCCTAATCACATATTTTTTTCAAAACTAACTTTGTCTTTTATACACAAATCTTACAATTTCTATCCCTTTTATTTAAAACCCTTTAAAAAAAACATGCATTCTTTAGCCATAATAATTAACCTAGGTTTGAACGGACAACCGCAAGTTAGCGGATCCTTTAGGGTGCCTAACCCCTTCCCTTTAGGATAATAAAGAACCCTTACCCAGAATCTCATTAAGTTTAGAAGACCATTAAAATGGAGTTAATGTTTTACTTTAAACTAGTTAAACATTTAGGTGTCCTAATTCACCCAAACTAATTAGGTGGCGACTCCCGAACCCTTTTATTTTTAAAGTTAACCTTTAAACACCCTCTTAAACCGTTTTTAACTATTTAGCATTTTTTTTTTATTTTCTAACATTTTACTTAAGCAGGGTTCGCTTAGAATAAAGTCGCGGTCGAAAAAGGGCGCGACACCTATAACCTGCGGGCATGAACGCGACCAGAAGAAATCGATTAACAGTGCAGTATGGAACAAAAATAAAATGCAATAACCAAATCGTATCTGTATAAAAGAATGTCCTTTTAACTCCTGAAATCAATCATATATTAACCGTTCCTTTCCTTCTTTCAATAAAATTAACGACATATTCATACATACATACTTAAGAGTTTAATTCAGTCTTTTTCACATAACTTACATATCTTACATAACATAATCCGGCCCATTATGGAGGGACTTCTTATTTGGGAGCTTACTTTGATTATCCATACGTGATAACGTAATCCGGCCCATTTGCGGGACACGGTGTACTGATAAATCATGTGGCATAATCCGGCCCGCCTGTGGGGCTCGGTGTACTGTGGAATCATGTAGCATAATCCGGCCCGCCTGTGGGGCTCGGTGTACTGTGGAATCATGTAGCATAATCCGGCCCGCCTGTGGGGCTCGGTGTAAGATGACGTAACCCGGCCTATGTGAAGGCTCGGGGTAATATGGCGTAATCCGGCCTATGTGTAGGCTCGGTGTATTTCATAACGTGTCCGGCCTATTCGTAGGCTCGGTGTATTTCATAACGTGTCCGGCCTATTTGTAGGCTCGGTGTATTTCATAACGTGTCCGGCCTATTTGTAGGCTCGGTGTATTCATAACGTGTCAGGCCTATTTGTAGGCTCGGTGTATTTCATAACGTAATCCGGCCTATTTGTAGGCTCGGTGTGATTTTCCTTACATAACATTTTTAAACCATCTTTTCACTTCTTCTTAAGTCGTCATAACAATTTCCCATAAAGCTATTATAACAACCATTCATTTTAGAGAACTTATGTCACTTTTATTCTTACAACATTTAGGAAAACGGGATCCAAAGATACTACGTACATACATACTTAAAAAGAATCGTATCGCTTAAAACTTCATAATCCTTAAAAGACAATCAAAGTTCTTAGTCTTCAAACTTCATAACATACTTCCTTTAAAGCCCAATTACTTATACAAAAACATATAAAGTTCCATACCTTCCCAAAACCAAGTAATTCATTCCCTTAAAATTGTAACGACCCGTTCCGGGGCCCGTTACTGGTGCCTTACCCCGGGCACCCTAGTGATACATACATCAGAGAAAGTCAGCGGAACATAAAACATGAGTCATGAAACAAGAAATATAATAATAAACAGGCCAACCAAAACGGTTGCCTTCAGTATATACATAAAACCTGAACAGTTTAATCCTTTTACAACCCTGCCCACGCTTGATTCTCTGCACCTAAGATTTACAACACTATGACGGACGGGGCCCGCCATACCACGAATGTTCAGAACCTACAACTCGGGGAACACATACAAAGATAAGCCTCGGAAGCGGAGCTTCCCAATCTGTTGGCGCGTGATCCTATGGCGAGGATCCACGGCCGATGTACCTCTACTGCGGCATGAACGCGGCCGAAGGAGGTCGATCAGTGGTACCAGTATGTGGCGTAAATATTGTACATGAAATCATACTAGTCTATATAAAGCGGGAGACATGTATGATAACCAAACTCTGATTCACAACATAAAGCGATCATGTCGATCGGGGACTCACGCCTGGTCATCACTCAAATATAACTATGGGTCTCACGCCCACAACATCAATCATGTTCGCATCACGGCGCGTGCCGAATTACGCCTCGGTGTAGACATGTCCATGATGCAACAATAATACCAATGCCCGTGGCCACATGCCGGAATTCTACCTCGGTGTAGACACGTCCATGTGACATCAACAACAATATCTTGGGTGATCAACCACGCGCGTAGCATGTCCCCGGAATTCTACCTCGGTGTAGACATGTCCATGTAACCACAATAAGACAGTAATCAAAATGGAAACATACCCGTGGAATTCTCCGTCACTGCCAGCACGTCCAAGTAAGTTCTCAACAAGTCAACCGGCCCTCTATCGAGAGACGTGGTAACACAGAAATACAACACTTGTACAACAAAGTCTATCATCACAAGCATAGGCAAGTTTCACACAACTCAAAGTACTTTCACATAAGTCACACAATACCCGTAGTATAAAAATCGTGACTATCTTTTTAAGTAAACCAAAATACTTCCCTTTGCAAAAATCAAGTAACCACATTATTTCCAAACATTCAAGTTGGCCTAATTTCAAATGCTCAAGTTTCTCATTTTAGAAAGGTTTTATAACTCATAGTCTTAATCCCTTTTAAAACAATTGAGTAACATATTTCTTATGTGTGAGCGTTTATTCTTGTTTATAACGATCTTATTACAATGACCATGATCTAGAAAATGTAATATCATTTTGTCTCATCTTAGCTTCTATGCGGATGGAGGTTTCTCTTGGTTTTAATACAACACATCATTATTCAATACATTTTCCTTTATTAACGCTGCAGTGGTGCTGTCGATACGTTACGATTTCCAAATCAGTAAAACATTATCCCTTTAAAACCAAGTACTCATTACTCACGAATGAGGTTTTACACAAACATCCACATTAAAACAAATAAGTTAAGTCTCTTAACTTCTAACATCAGTAAACCATTTTCTTACCTACATAAAGCTGTTATAACCAACTTCCCATAAAGCCGTTATAACACTTTATGTTTAAACCAAACAAATACACTTAGCACTTTGTCGTCCACGTACTACATAGTTACACACATATCATGCTAGAGAAACAGATAGGAAGAGGTTCACATACCTCGCGACGAGTATCGACAATAAGCAAAATGCTCCAAGTACTACAACCTTGCTAGCCCTTTCCACTCCTCAGTAGAATACGCTACTCTTAGTACTTTCACCAAAAAGGTCACAAACGTCTATTAACTTTTAAACATACGGTTCCATTTCTCTCTGAAAATTCGGCCTCCCACAGTAAATCTCCTCCTCTATCGAGGCCGCTACCAAGCCAACGTGGGGTTTACTCTAACGGGCGTGTACAATTCTACTCGAATACAACACAAGTCTACCGCAATACTGATCTATGTAAATCTGATTCGATTCTTTTCTTTAAATTGGGCTTAAGTCAAAAGACATTGCCGCACAATAATGTTGATTCTATATATAGTATACCTCAACTATATATTCCTACAACATGTAATCTCCAATTACAATAAGGGGACAAGAATATTTACCTCGACAAGCCCAAAATTATCCAAGTTTATAATGTCGATCCTGAGCAAGGTTTAGCTCCTACTCCGTGCGCTCAATCCGCTCAAACAACCCTTAGAAGTTCTAACCAACTTCTACTCAAATACTTCAACCAACTATGAAGATTTCCTTAGGGTTTCGGTTTGAGACTAAAAGGACAAAGAGTAGTATTTTAGACTCTACGTATAGAGGTAACTTTAGGAATACAACAAGGTAAAGGCTAAGGTATTTTGGGCATTATAACAATACTAGGAGAAGTATTTCAATACCACAAGGGAGGGGTATTATACGAAAACAACTAGGCTAGGGGGGGGGTACCCCACGGCTAGCACCACAAAGGGGGGAAGGGGAACCTCTCGGCCAAAGGCCACACGAAAAGGGGGAGGGGGAAGGCTCTCGGCTTAGAGCTCACAAAGGGGGAGGAGAGGGTTTCAAGACTTTGGAAGTTTTGGATGAATGAAGTCTTCAAGCTTAGGGGGGTATTTATAGCAAAACCAAAAGCCAACCAATGGCCAAGATCAAGCCATGTGCAAGGCAAGTGTAAGGCCTTGATCAAGCCAAGTGCACCCTAGCCCCTACTCCACAAAACAATGCACCAAACATGGCACCAAACAAGCCACAAAACAAGGCCAAAACAAGGAGCGATTGGCGGCGTGAACCAATTCGTCGAGGTTGCCACTTTGCTTCGATGTGAGGGTGACACCTGTCACCCTCCCGTTGCTCTAAAATGTTTCGTCTCTCGGAAAAATCCGCAAAACTTATACCTGACATAGCCGTAATTTTCCATACGAAAGGTGTGGAAACGTTTCGTCGAAAAACGACTCTAATCGGCACTTGTGCCCAAAGGTAATTCGGCCAAGCCACCTAGGGGGGGGGGGTGACACGTGTCGCCCTCCTACTTGTCCAAAATAATTCATCTTCCGAAAATATCCAAAATGGCCAAAATCTCAAAATCAAAGCGGGCCCACTTGGCCAGTAAATTTCTCCCGTGGGCCCCACGTGACCATTTCTGAAAATAAAATCTCAAAATTCTAATATAATCTAAGAAGCCCAAATTCCAAATCTGGGAACCCAATTCCCTTCAACGAACATTTTTCCTTACAAAAACCGGAAACTTTTTCCGTGGAAGAATCACCTCTTTCTTCCTTTCCAAATTTTACATGCGTGCTCTCGTGCGTCCTCGCATACATACCACGAGAATCGGGGTATAACATTCTCCCTCGCTAGAAACATTCGTCCGAATGTTCCTTCTCAAGACGGATATCGATGAAGCTCATACAAAGTTGTCAACGCGCGACAGCGCGAAATAACACACGTTCTCTTCCTTCCTTACTCGTCGTGCCCTTCTCGAACACTTGAACTCTCCCAAGACGTACCATACTTGATCATTACTTCCGTTCCCAAAAATCTGCGAGTCACTACCTCCAAACTTGGTCATCTTACTAACCTCAAACTTCCTTAAGGCCATTCCCGGCCTTTACGAACCGCTTCTGGTCGAACGCGTCCACGAACTCATACGATGATTAACTAAACTGGGGCCTAGCACCCTCGTGACCCTACCAACTGGCGGGACTACCCAGAACTGACCCCACCTTAATCCGGGCTACGGGTTGACCCGTATCACGTCCTCAACCCGACCCACAATCGCGTCAAGCCCTTGTTCCCGGCGGAACAATCCTGCTAAATCACATCATGAAAGCTACCACTTCCATCTCACATTACCCATGGACTGATCACTCAAATAAAACCCACGTATACTACGCACTCTGATAAAGGTCAAACATAAAATGAATCTTTTACTCAAGACGACATTACTTCTAAGGTCTCAATCGTGTGATCTAGTGGTTCACTTACCATGCCCGTACTTATCCTCCCAACTAAGCATGTTTTCTAACTCATAATTAACACAACGCTATTCGTACATAGCACATAATAATGAGACCATCATAACAAGCATACCAAAACTCTAGAGGGTTAAGGATATACCTGAAGCTACCGCTCCACTCTAATCATAGGCTGCCTGCAGTGTAGCTAGTGAAGGTGATGAACACGCCAGTCTGAAAGGTGAGTCGTAACATCCGTACTACCCTTGGTCGGACAGTTCCGCAAAATGGCCCCGTATCGCCAAAAATAGCAAGCCCCCTTGGCACCACGACACTCCCGAAATGCGGTCTACCATCGACCACACGAGGTAGGGGTGACCGCGTCGCCAACACCCTTACTTTCTCGGAAACAGAACCCTTGGAGCCACGACTGCTCCGAATACTCTGGATGCTCTGAAGGTTGTGGAGGCCACTCTGCTGGCGGAGGTACAAAACTAGTATCTTCTTGGCGGTCCGCCTCGAAAGTCACCAAAGGACCTGTTGTTCGGCCTCTTCTGGCGATCTTGGTCATTCCGTCGACCTCTCGTGCCTCACATCGGTGCATGAGCTGCGTGCGGGCAATGTCCATGCCGGTGAAGAGCTACACTCGAACAAGCCTCTCAAGCAATCATCTAATCCGGTGGCGTGGCGGTGCACTCTATCCTCCATGGTTGCCACTAAAGCGGGGACATACCGAGCCAACGAGTCAAACTCCACGTTGTACACCCGAACTGTACGCCCGTTCTGCCTCAACATCAAAAATCTGTCGGCCCGAGCCCTCCTCATCTGTGGAGGCAAGAAATGTGCCAGGAAGGCCCCCGAAAACTCGTCCCAAACTGCTGGAAGTGCATTCTCTCCGGGACGGCTCGCGAATCAAACCGATCATTGCGGTATCACGCGGCCGATGCGAACCTAAGACCACCGACTCGGTCTCGAAGCCTTAATCACTCTCGCGACCAGAATCGCTGCGGATGAACTCCTGCGGATCATCCTCGTGCCTCGACCCATAAAACTACGGCGGGCTACAACTCGAAAGTCCGTAGCCTCAAACTATCTGCTCGGGGCGAACCATGGTGCTATTGGGCTGACTGCTGCGTCGATCTATCCTCATATCGGCCCACGACCACGGCGGCCAAGCCGGGCCATCTCCTTGTACCCGTCTCATACGCTCCGGTGTGGGATGAGGCTCAGTCTTGTGGTCTCGGCGACCGCTGCTGCGGCTCTAAACTCTGAAATTTGTGGCGGCGTCCAAAACTTCGCCGTCAAGCACAATCTCAGTCTTGGCCGGGCTGCGCGCTCGTACCTCAGTATCTCACTAGCGGCTCCCTCGGTGCCTTGCCCACGGGCTCTGGTTGCCTTGCGCGGAGGCATAACTGGTAAAAACGAGATACGTCAGAGGGGTCCAACTTACAACACAGCTCTAAGGCACGATCTCAGAATGAGAAGAATGGAAACCAATCCTAAATGTCCTGCAGCCTCCGTATTATAGATGTGGTGCACAACACATCGATAATAAAGACTCTACTAGACACGGTCTGTAGACACTTTCCGAGGATTAATCGCTCGATACCACTTTTGTAACGACCGTTCGGGGCGGGTCGTGCCTTACCGGGCACCCTAGTGATACATACATCAGAGAAAGTCAGCGGAACATAAAACATGAGTCATGAAACAAGAAATATAATAATAAACAGGCCAACCAAAGCGGTTGCCTTGGTATACATAAAACACGAGCAGTTTAATCCGTTTACAACCACGCTTGCAGTTCTCTGGACCTAAGATTTACAACACTATGACGGGACAGGGCCCGCCATACCACGAATGTTCAAGAACCTACAACTCGGGGAACACATACAAAAGATAAGCCTCGGAGAAACGGAGCTTCCCAATCTGTTGGCTGTGATCCTATGGCGAGGATCCACGGCCGATGTACCTCTACTGCGGCATGAACGCAGCCCGAAGGAGGTCAAGATAACAAGTATGTGAAATATCAGAATGAAATCATACTAGTCTATATAAAGCGGGAGACATGTATGATAACCAAACTACGATTCACAACATAAAAGCGATCATGTCGATCGGGGACTCGCCTCAGTCATCACTCAAATATAACTATGGGTCTCACGCCCACATCAATCATGTTCGCATCGTGGCGCGTGCCGGAATTACGCCGGTGTAGACATGTCCATGATGCAACAATAATACCAATGCCCGGCCACGTACCGAATTCTACCTCGGTGTAGACACGTCCATGTGACATCAACAACAATATACTGGGTGATCAACCCTGCCGCATGGCCACATGCCCCCGGAATTCTACCTCGGTGTAGACATGTCCATGTAACCACAATAAGACAGTAATCAAAATGGAAACATACCCGTGGAATTCTCCGTCACTGCCAGCACGTCCAAGTAAGTTCTCAACAAGTCAACCGGCCCTCTATCGAGAGACGTGGTAACACAGAAATACAACACTTGTACAACAAAGGCTATCATCACAAGCATAGGCAAGTTTCACACAACTCAAAGTACTTTCACATAAGTCACACAATACCCGTAGTATAAAAATCGTGACTATCTTTTTAAGTAAACCAAAATACTTCCCTTTGCAAAAATCAAGTAACCACATTATTTCCAAACATTCAAGTTGGCCTAATTTCAAATGCTCAAGTTTCTCATTTTAGAAAGGTTTTATAACTCATAGTCTTAATCCCTTTTAAAACAATTGAGTAACATATTTCTTATGTGTGAGCGTTTATTCTTGTTTATAACGATCTTATTACAATGACCATGATCTAGAAAATGTAATATCATTTTGTCTCATCTTAGCTTCTATGCAGATGGAGGTTCTACTTGGTTTTAATACAACACATCATTATTCAATACATTTTCCTTTATTAACGCCTGCAGTGGTGCTGCCGATACACATTACGATTTAGAAATCAGTAAAACATTATCCCTTTAAAACCAAGTACTCATTACTCACGAATGAGGTTTTACACAAACATCCACATTAAAACAAATAAGTTAAGTCTCTTAACTTCTAACATCAGTAAACCATTTTCTTACCTACATAAAGTATTATAACCAACTTCCCATAAAGCGTTATAACACTTTATG
This sequence comes from Przewalskia tangutica, assembly GCA_029844215.1. NCBI lineage: Eukaryota > Viridiplantae > Streptophyta > Magnoliopsida > Solanales > Solanaceae > Przewalskia > Przewalskia tangutica. The sequence continues at coordinate 83,526,653 of CM056735.1, read as the reverse complement.
TTTAAACAAACAAATACACTTAGCTTTGTCGTCCACCGTACTACATAGTTACACACATATCATGCTAGAACAGATAGGAAGAGGTTCACATACCTCGCGACGAGTATCGACAATAAGCAAAATGCTCCAAGTACTACAACCTTGCTAGCCCTTTCCACTCGCAAGTAGAATACGCTACTCTTAGTACTTTCACCTAAAAGGTCACAAACGTCTATTAACTTTTAAACATACGGTTCCATTTCTCTCTGAGAAAATTGGCGACTCCCCCCACATGCAGCGTAAATCTCCTCTCTATCGAGCAGGCTGCAAACCAGCCAAGAGGGTTTACGTCTAACAGGGCGTGTACAATTCTACTCAAGAATACAACACAAGTCTCTGCAATACGATCTATGTAAATACTGATTCGATTATTTTCTTTAAATTCAGGCTTAAGTCAAAAGACATTTGCACAATAATGTTCAGTTCTATATATAGTATACCTCAACTATATATTTCTACAACATGTAATCTCCAATTACAATAAGGGGACAAGAATATTTACCTCGACAAGCCCAAAATTATCTAAGTTTATAATGTCGATCCTGAGCAAGGTTTAGCTCCTACTCAGTGCTCTACAATCCGCTCCAAACAACCCTTAGAAGTTATAACCAACTTCTACTCAAATAATTCAACCAACTATGATGATTTCCTTAGGGTTTGGTTTGAGACTAAAAGGACAAAAGGTAGTATTTCCTGCTCTACGTATAGAGGTAACTTTTGGAATACAACAAGGTAAAGGCTAAGGTATTTTGGGCATTATAACAATACTAGGAGAAGTATTTCAATACCACGAGGAGGGTATTATCTGAAAACAACTAGGCTAGGGGTACCCACTGCTAGCACCAAAGGGGAAGGGAACCTCTCGGCCAAAGGCCACACGAAAAGGGGAGGGAAGGCTCGTCTTAGAGCTCACAAAGGGGGAGGAGAGGGTTTTAAGACTTTGGAAGTTTTGGATGAATGAAGTCTTCAAGCTTAGGGGGGTATTTATAGCAAAACCAAAAGCCAACCAATGGCCAAGATCAAGCCATGTGCAAGGCACGTGTAAGGCCTTGATCAAGCCAAGTGCACCTAGCCCTACTCCACAAAACAATGCACAAAACATGGCACCAAACAAGCCACAAAACAAGGCCAAAACAAGGAGCCAATTGGCGGAAACGTGAACCAATTCGTCCGAGGTTGCGCCGCGCTTCGATGTGAGGGTGACACATGTCACCCTCCGTTGGTCCAAAATGTTTCGTCTCTCGGAAAAATCCGCAAAAATTATAAATGACATAGCGAATTTTCCTACGAAAGTGGAAACGTTTCGTCGAAAAACGACTCTGTCGGCACTTGTGCCCCGAAGGTAATCGGCCAAGCCACGCAGGGGTGACACGTGTCGCCTCCTACTTGTCCAAAATAATTCATCTTAGAAAATATCCAAAATGGCCAAAATCTCAAAATCAAAGCGGGCCCAGCCAGTAAATTTCTCCCGTGGGCCCCACGTGACCATTTCTGAAAATAAAATCTCAAAATTCTAATATAATCTAAGAAGCCCAAATTCCAAATCTGGGAACCCAATTCCCTTCAACGAACATTTTTCCTTACAAAAACCGGAAACTTTTTCCGTGAAAGAATCACCTCTTTCTTCCTTTCCAATTTTTATGTCGTGCTCTCGTACGTACGTCCTCGCATACATACCCTGAGAATACGGGGTATAACAAAAATCATATAACTTCCACTTTTAAAATCAATCCCCTTTTCACATATAAATTCAAGTCATTTTCGAACATAAAATCCACTTACTTACTTTAAACAAATCAAGACACATAGCCTTTAAATCAAATTTCATAACTTCCTAACCGTTCTTACCAACGTCTCCCATAAGACCTAGTAAGGACTTAGGACAATTTAAACATACTCTTAACTTAGATTCAACAATGTAAATACTTCTTAACTTCTAAGAGTAGAAGGAATCTTGAAATACTATCACATGGAGATTTCATACGTAGGATCATGCCAAAGAAAGAAGAGGCTCACATACCTCGCGACGACTAGCGACAAGTTGCAAAAAGGCTCCAAAGTACTTCAACCTATGTTATACCCCGTATTTCCAGAGTATGTACGTAAGTACGTACGTAGAAAATTTGAACTTGAGAATTAGGCTTGGCCGAATTAACTTTGTTCACAACACCCGGTTAGAGTCGGTTTCGTGAAACATTTTCCACAACTTTCGTAGGGGAATTTCCGGCTATGTCATTTTTAATTTTTACGGATTTTTCCGAGAGACGAAACATTTTGGACCAACAAGAGGGCGACACTTGTCACCCTCTCATTGGTTAGGCTTGGGCGGTAAAGGGGTGGCCGAAAGTGTGGTTAAATTGGTCAAGGGTTGGTAGGATATTTTGTGTGTAGTTGGTTAGGGTGCACTTGGAAAGATCTTGGCCCTACACTTGCCTTGCACTTGGCAAGATCTTGGCCATTGGTTGGCCTTCACTTGGCCTATAAATACCCACCCCTTTGAAGACTAATTCATCCATAAATTTGCCTAAGTCTTGAAAGCTCTCCTTCTCCCTCCCCTTGTGTTGAGTTCGGCCGAGGGCCTCCCCCTTGTGGCCGAGAGCACCCCCCCCCTCTAGGGGTGCTAGCCGAGAGTGTACCCCCCCCCCTAGCCTAGTTGTCTTCGTATAATACCCCCCCTCTTGTTAGAAATACTCTCAAAAGTATTGTTATAATGCCCAAATTACCTTAGCCATATACCTTGTAGTATTCTGAGGTTATACCTTTACAAAAAGCCCAGAAATACTATTATACTTCCCTTCAGTCACAAAACCGAAACCCTAAGTAAATCTTCACCCGTAGTTGATGTTATAAGTAGAAGTTGGTTAGAACTTCTAACGGTTGTTTGGAGCGGGTCGGAGCGCACGGAGTAGGAGCTAAACCTTGCTCAGGAGCGACATTTAAACTCGGATAATTATGGGCTTATCGAGGTAAATATCTTGTCCCCCTATTGTAATTGGAAATTACATGTTGTTAGATTATATAGTTGAAGTATACTATATATAGTACTGAACGTTGTTATCGGCAATGTCTTTTGACTTAAGCCTGAATAATAAGAAACCTTTTCGAAAGAAGAGTACTGAACTGTATTTACATAGGACTGTATTACAGTAGACTTGTGTAGCTTTTCGGTGAGGTAGAATTGTGCACGTCCGGATTAAACGTATAACCCCCCCCCCCTGGTTGGCTTGGTAGCCGGCCCCGATAGAGGAGGAGATTTACGCTGTTGCGGGAGAGTCTTGCGAATTTTACGTAGAATGTTCTCTGAAGGGATCTAAATGTTAATGAGCGCTTGTGGCCTTATAGGTTGAAGTACTACGTGTGGCGCGATCTACTTGGCTTAAAGGAGTAGCGGTTGGAAGTACTTGGAGCGTTTTGCTATTAGTCGATACTCGTCGCGAGGTATGTGAACCTCTTCCTATCTCTTCTAGCATGATATGTGTGAACTATGTAGTACGGTAGACGTACATGTGCTAAATGTATTTGATTGGTTTAAAACATAAAGTGTTATAACGGCTTTATGGGAAGTTGGTTATATGACTTTATGTTGGTAAGAAAATACTTGTGGTTTTAAAAGGTAACCGATTTGAACTATAAGCGGCTTGTTATGTGATAATAAAGAACTTGAAGTATTTCAAAAGATTTTTGAATCATTTTGAAATGAGGTAGTACTTGATTTTTTTAGAAAACTTAAGAGTTATACTAGCTTTATGGAAAGTTAGGTATAACGGCTTAAGAATGTTTCTTGATTTTGGAAATCGTAATGTGTATCGACAAACCACTGCGGCGTTAATAAGGAAATGTTTTTAATAATTAAGTATTATTAAAACCAGTAGAAACTTCCATCTGCATAGAAGCTAAGATGAGACAAAATGATATTTCCTAGATCATGGCTGCTGTAATAAGATTGTTATAAACAAGAATATCCTACTCACATATAAGGCTTATGTTCTCAGTTGTTTAAAGGAGAATTATATTCTTAAATGAATAAGACTATGAACTACGAAACCTTTCTAAAAAGGCAAACTTGAACATTGGAAACTAGGCAAACTTGAACATTGGAAATTAGGCAAACTTGAACATTGGAAAAGAATGTGGCTACTTGATTTTACAAAGAGAAGTAATTGATTTACTCTAAAAAGATAATCACTCTATTTTCATATACTACAGGTATTGTGTGGTTTTTGTGAAGTAACGTATCTTTTAAAGATTTAATGTATGAAGTACTTTGGGGATAGGTACCCGAACTTGTTAGTAGAAAGTACCTTGTGTGAATAACTTGATTGTATTGGTTTGTGATAGCCTTGTAATACTTTCTTGTTGATTTGATAAGTAAGCATGTTAGGATGCTACGTGTGTTAGTATGTTGTGATTATTGTGTAAGGGGGTCACTCTTGTTGTGCTTACGTTGTCAAACGTTAAGACCGTTGTACTGTTATTGTATCACATACCCTCGACTTATTATACAGGGCTTGCCACCCTTGATGCGGTCTATCGGCCTATGCGATCCTTGTGACTACGCAGTCACGGTAGCTCGAGATTGATCATTCCGGTGTTTAGCCCGACGCGGGGATTCCTATGCGGTCTGTTGAGACTATGCGGTCTTTTGAGACTATGCGGGCTGCGGGAGCCTAGGCGGATACCGAGGTTAGTGCGCCCGATCACGGGGTATACCTCGGTGATGCAGGACCATGATTCGAGGAATACCTCATGCAGTGCATGGGTGACCTATGCGGGCTGCGAGAGTTCGAGGATAGACGCGATATTGATATTGCGGGCGAGTGGCGGCCGATCGTGTGGTGCGGTCTAGAAAGACCTCGGGATACGCTTTGTGGTATTTTTGGTCGTGGGTCTTAGTAGTCGGCTATGCCTTCGTACTTGCCCGTCACGGTTTTATTGTAATAACTTTGAGGCGTGAGTCACGACTTGACATATCGCTTATTTATTGTGAGCGTAGTTTGGTTATCATACATGTCTCTGCTTTATATAGACTACTATGATTTCATTTCTGATTTATTTTCAATTTCACATACTTGGTACTGTTGTCTTGACCTCCTTGGGCTGCGTTCATCCGCAGTAAAGGTACACGATCGTTGATCCTCGCTCTTAGGGTCAGTTCGGCGTTTGGGAAAGCTCCGTTTCTCGGAGGCTTATCTTGGTATAGTCCCCGTCGTTGTAGGTATTTACATTCGGGGTATGGCGGGCCCTGTCCGCCATTGTTGTCGTATCATTTCTTAGAAGTGCAGTAAATCTTGTTGTGGCGGGGTTGTAAAAAGATTAAACTTTCATTTGTAGGAGTTGTTATTTATATATACGAAAGGCAAGTTTTCCTCAGTTCTTGTTTTGTACTTCATTTGTTTCATGTATGTGTTTTATGTTCGTGATTACTCGATGTTGTATCACTAGGGTGCCCGGTAAGGCACGATCCACGGGCAGATTCGGTCGTGACAAAAGTGGTATCGAGCGATTAATCCTCGGAAAGTGTCTACAGTATCGATGAAGTCTTGATTATCGGTGTGTTGTGCACCACACCAATAATCAGGAGGCTATAGGATATTTAGGATTGGTTTCTATTTCTTCTCACTCGGAGATCGTGCCTTAGAGCTGTGTTGTAAGTTGGACTCTCTAACGTATTTCTTTCCCTTACCGTTATGCCTCCGCGTAGGGCAACCCGGCCTAGGAGGGCAAGGCAGCCGAGGGAGCTGCGAGTAAATCTGAGGGTTACGTGGGCACAGGCCCAATTATCACCTCAGGTGGTGCTTATTCGGGAGTTCTGCGACGTCACTAGCCCAGCGAGTTTAGCGCGGCGGCAGCGATTCCTACTGCGGCCATGATATTTGAACCTTGGTTCGCGGCCAGGGAGCAGAATATAGATTTCAAGGAGGCGACCACCATTACTAACTATGGATTTGACTACCATAGAGTATACCGATGTCTGCGAGTCTTGATGAATATCAACGAGAAGGTTGTGCAAGAGTAATTCTTGATTGGGCTTGAGCATGGCACGTATGCGGGCTTATGCGCGGCAGCAGAACGTAGAGATCGGCGGGTTAAGGGCGAGAAGAAGGGCGAGCGGCAAGGTCCTTTGGTAACTTTCGAGGCGAAGTCGCCTCGCGGATTAGATTATGCGCATCCACGGTGCGAAAGGTCCTCCGCGGGGTTCGGGGCGTTCGGGGTACGAGGAGTTGGTGAGCTCGAGCTTAGGTTCCACGATCACACGAAGGTTCGGCCATCCGGATTCAGTTTTTTCGGTGTTCACGCGGTGTGGCAGCGTCATTTCGAGGAATGTCGCCTTTTAGTTGGGTACTTGTTGTACTATGACCGTCGGTCGATGTCGAAAGAGTGTCCTTGCGGGAGGACTTAGCCTTGAGGATCGGTGGGTAGTTCGTCATCTTCGCTATATCGCCTACGAGGCGGGTTTGATTAGAGCGACTAAGGGAGTGAAGCGATGAATCTGAGATAGATCTTTAACCTCAGGGTTTAGTATGTGTGATAAGGTGAGTATACCTTAAGTGTTTATTCGATAGCATTGTGTAAATGGTGATTAGAAATCTTGGTTAGTTAACCAAGTAAGATTTGGGGATAGAGAAAGTGTGAGCCTTAGAGTGTTATACGTAGAGACCTTAGAGGTAAGGCCATCTCGAGTAAAAGATGTATTGTTTATGTTTGACCCTATAGGAGTGCATAGTGCGTGAGTTATGTTTGTGGGATTAGTCCCGAGTAGTGTGGAATGAAAGAGGGTAGTTGAGCTAAGAAGACCGCTAGGTTTTCGTAACGTGATTAGTGAGTTTTCCTTGAGGAGCTAGCGTTTTGCGCGTTGCGGGTCGGGTTGAGGCCACGTTGCGGGTCAACCGCGGCATGTATGGTGGTGGGGTCGGTTGTGGTGGTCGCCTTGAGGTAGGCCACGAGGGTGTTAGGCGAGTTTAGTTAACCAACGTCTGAATTCGTGGACGATTCGACGATGGTCGGGCGAGGAGTCGATCGTCTTGTCTTAGCAAAGACCGTTTACTCGTGAGGTTATGCGAGATGTTATATCGAAAGGTTGTAAGGCTGCGAGGTGCCTACCTTCACCTTATGTCGACAGTGGAGCCTGGTTTGGTGTTTCTTTTCCGGAGGTTTTACCAGCAAGGTTAGGAACTCAAGTAAGTCTCGAGAATCACATTCGCCTCGGGCCGGTGTTTGGATTTCGAGGATAGTTGCGAGAATTGTTGTCTCTGTTGAAGGAGTGTTTAAGCTACCATTTCGGTGTTCGGATGTCGCCTTATGAAGCCTTGTAGGGCGGATGTGAGTCGGCCGATCGATTGGTTCGATGTTGGCGGGATTGAGATAGTTGGTTCAGCTTGTTCCGCAGATCGTGGATAGAGTAAAGCTTGTCTAGAAGAGGTTACGGCGGCTCGGAGAAATCGTGCGGATAATCGGCGGCGCCAGAGTTGAGTTGATCGGTCTTCTTGAAAGTACCACCGGGTTGGGTGTGACGAGTTTTGGAATCTGAGAGGAACTTAGCCCGAGTTACTTTGGGCCTTTGAGTTCATGTGAAGAATAGGCGGGTTGCCTATATGTTAGCATTTGCGTCCGACTTAGGAGGCGGTCGTCGATCTTTCGTGTTATGTTCGAGAAGGAAATCGGAGATCCATCGAGTATTCCCTAATGATGACCAAGTTGAAGATGATAACCCGAGTTTTGGATCGGGCGATGCTCGAAATGTAGTAAGAGTTCGAATGTCACGGCAACTTGATGATCGCATGCGGCCGGTACCATTTGTTGGGTCGCAGAAGGTTAATGCCTCGAGCAAAGTGACAAAAGTGGTATCATTTTGGTGATGTTAGAGGTGTTCCTCGTGGACTTGGATGTAAGCATTTTGCGCAAGTTGTTTTACGTGGCGGTGTGGCGGGATTGATTCGTAAGCATAGTAGTGAAGACTATCTTGGCGCGCGTTTGTTTTGAGACTTAGAAGGAACATTGGGACGAATGTTTCTAAGGAGAGGAGAATGTTATACCCGTATTTCGGTATATGCGTAAGGGCGTGCGTAGAAAATTTGAACTTGAGAATTAGGCTTGGCGAATTAACTTTGTTCACAACACGGTTAGAGTCGGTTTTCGGCGAAAGCGTTTTCCACGACTTTCGTAGGGAATTTCGGCTATGTCATTTTTAATTTTACGGATTTTTAGAGAGGCGAAACATTTTGGACCAACAAGAGGCGACACTTGTCACCTCTCATTAGTTAGGCAGGCGGTAAAGGGGTGGCGAAAGTGTGGTTAAATTGGTCAAGGGTTGGTAGGATATTTTGTGTGTAGTTGGTTAGGGTGCACTTGGCAAGATCTTGGCCTACACTTGCCTTGCACTTGGCAAGATCTTGGCCATTGGTTGGCCTTCACCAGCCTATAAATACCCACCCCTTTGAAGACTAATTCATCCATAAATTTGCCTAAGTCTTGAAAGCTCTCCTTCTCCCTCCCTTGTGTTGAGTTCGTGAGGCCTCCCCGCTGTGGCAGAGCACCCCCTCTAGGGGTGCTAGCAGAGTGTACCCCACAGCCTAGTTGTCTTCGTATAATACCCTCTTGTTAGAAATACTCTCAAAAGTATTGTTATAATGCCCAAATTACCTTAGCCATATACCTTGTAGTATTCTAAGGTTATACCTTTACAAAAAGCCGAAATACTATTATACTTCCCTTCATCCACAAAACCCTAAGTAAATCTTCACCCGTAGTTGAAGTTATAAGTAGAAGTTGGTTAGAACTTCTAAGGGTTGTTTGGAGGCGGAGTCGGGCGCGGAGTAGGAGCTAAACCTTGCTCGGGAGCGACATTTAAACTCGGATAATTATGGGCTTATCGAGGTAAATATCTTGTCCCCTATTGTAATTGGAAATTACATGTTGTTAGATTATATAGTTGAAGTATACTATATATAGTCTTGAACGTTGTTATCGGATGTCTTTTGACTTAAGCTGAATAATAAGAAACCTTTTCGAAAGAAATCTTGTTGTATTTACATAGGTGTATTCTGATGAGACTTGTGTAGCTTTTGGTGAGGTAGAATTGTACGTCCGGATTAACGTATAACCCCTGGTTGGCTTGGTAGCGGCCAGATAGAGGAGGAGATTTACTGTTGCGGGGAGGTCTTGCGAATTTTCGTAGAATGTTCTACGAAGGGATCTAAATGTTAATGAGCGCCTTGTGGCCTTATAGGTTGAAGTACTACGTGTGGCGCGATCTACTTGGCTTAAAGGAGTAGCCGGCAGTTGGAAGTACTTGGAGCGTTTTGCTATTAGTCGATACTCGTCGCGAGGTATGTGAACCTCTTCCTATCTCTTCTAGCATGATATGTGTGAACTATGTAGTACGGTAGACGTACATGTGCTAAATTTATTTGATTGGTTTAAAACATAAAGTGTTATAACGGCTTTATGGGAAGTTGGTTATAACAGCTTTATGTTGGTAAGAAAATACTTGTGGTTTTTAAAAGGTAACTGATTTGAACTATAACTGGCTTGTTATGTGATAATAAAGAACTTGAAGTATTTCAAAAGATTTTTGAATCATTTTGAAAGAGGAGGTAGTACTTGATTTTTTTTAGAAAACTTAAGAGTTATATGTCACGACCCGAACCCGGGCCCGTGACTGGTGCCTTACCCCGGGCACCCAAGTAGACATACATCAGAGAAATCAGCGGAACATAAAGACAATACATGAAACCAGTGCAATAAGACAGTGAAATAAGAAGACAGGCTAACCAAAAATGGTTACCTTCAGTATATATATAAATAGCAACTTTTTCAACATGAACAGTTTAATCCTTTTTACAAACCCTGCCCACAACAGTACTACAGACCTCTAAGAATGATACGACAACAATGGCGGGACAGGGCCCCGCCAAACCCCTGAATGTAAACACTTACGACGACAGGGGACTATACCACTGATAAGCCTCCGGAGAAACGGAGCTTCCCAAACGCCGAATCGTGACCGAGAGCTAGGATCAACGACTGGTGTACCTCAACCTGCGGCATGAACGCAGCCGGGCGAGGTCGATAACAGTGCCGAGTATGTGAAATGAAATACATATCGTAAATGAAATCATAGCATCATATAAAGCAGAGACATGTATGATAACCAAACTACGATTTACAAAGCGCCATGTCAAGTTGTGGACTCACGCCTCAAGTCATCACTCAAGTATAACAATGGGTCTCGTGCCCACGACATCAATCATGCGTGGAATACCTTCCTCACCGCCGTGGCCTATGATATAAAAACACCAAGGAACACATGAACACCGGTCCCACCGTGTCATAATAAAATCAGACGGTAAGTACGAAGGCATAGCCGACTACTAAAACCCACGCACCAACAAGGTCATGAATCAGATCATAAGATCTGTCTAGACCGTCACATGATCAAAGCCGCCACTTGCCCGCAGATCAATGTACGCTGCCTAACCTCGAACTCCCGCAGCCCGCATAGGCCAATCTCATCGCCCGCGAGGTATTCCCGCATCGAGGGTAGCTACTCCGGCATCGCCCCGACTTCCGAGTCCGCATGGCCACGCGACCGCATGCCCATAAAGGACGACGCTAACCTCGAACTCTCGTAGCTCGCGATAGGCCCTCAGACCCGCATGAGGTATTCTCGAATCATGGTCCTGCATCACCGAGTCTACCCCGCGACGGAGGGCGCAACCCCTAATCATCTCAAGAGATGAATGCCACAATACTATCATAACGACTGATAGTTAATAAGCACAATCAAGGGAAACCCCTTTACACAAACATCACAAGATACTAACACACGTAGCATCCTAACACGTTTACTTATCAAAGCAACAAGAAAGTATTACAAGGCTATCACAAACCAATACAATCAAGTTGTTCACACAAGGTACTTCCTACTATATGATCAACAAGATCGGGTTTTTATCCCCAAAGTACTTCATACATTAACTCTTTAAAAGATACGTTACTTTCACAAAAGTCACACAATACCCGTAGTATATGAAAATAGAGTGATTATCTTTTTAAAGAAAAACAATTACTTCTCTTTGTAAAATCAAGTAGCAACATTCTTTTCCAATGTTCAAGTTTGCCTAATTTCCAATGTTCAAGTTTCTCATTTTTTTTGAAAGGTTTCGTAGTTCATAGTCTTATTCATTTAAGAATATAATTCTCCTTAAAACTATCTGAGAAACATAAGTCTTATATGTGAGTAGGATATTCTTGTTTATAACAATCTTATTACAAAGACCATGATCTAGAAATATCATTTTGTCTCATCTTAGCTTCTATGCATGGAAGTTTCTCTTGGTTTTAATAATACTTAATTAGTCAAAACATTTCCTTATTAACGCCGCGATGGTTTGTCGATACACATTCGATTCAAATCAAGAAACATTCTTAAGCCGTTATACCTAACTTCCCATAAAGCTAGTATAACTCTTAAGTTTTTCAAAAACCAAGTATATTACTTCTTCTTTCAAAATGATTCAAAAATCTTTTGAAATACTTCAAGTTCTTTATTAACACATAACAAGCCAGTTATAGTTCAAATCAGTTACCTTTTTTTAAAGACCACAAGTATTTTCTTACCAACATAAAGCTGTTATAACCAACTTCCCATAAAGCCGTTATAACACTTTATGTTTTAAATCAACCAAATACGTTTAGCACATGTACGTCTACCGTACTACATAGTTCACACATATCATGCTAGAAGAGATAGGAAGAGGTTCACATACCTCGCGACGAGTATCGACTAATAGCAAAACGCTCCAAGTACTTCCAACCGTCGGCTACTCCTTAAGCCAAGTAGATCGCGCCACACGTAGTACTTCAACCTATAAGGCCACAAGGCGCTTATTAGTGTCTAGATCCCTTCGTAGCACATTCTACAGAAAATTCGGCAGCACCTCCCCCCCCCCGCAACAGCGTAAATCTCCTCCTCTATCGAGGCCGGCTACCAAGCCAACCAGGGGGGGGGGTTATACAACTAACCCTAACGGGTACAATTCTACTCCACGGTACTACTACACAAGTCTACTGTAATACAACCCTATGTAATTCTGATTCAAGATTCTTTTAAATTCAGGCTTAAGTCGCAAGACATTGCCGTAAGTATTATTCAGGCTTAAGTCAAAAGACATTGCCGATAACTACGTTCAGTTCTATATATAGTATACTTCAACTATATATTCTACAATATGTAATTTCCAATTACAATAGAGGGACAAGATAATTACCTCGATAAGCCCATAATTATCCAAGTATAAAGTCGATCATGGGCAATCGTTTAGCTCCAACTCCGTGCGCTCCAACCCGCTCCAAACAACCCTTAGAAGTTCTAACCAACTTCTACTTACTACTCCAACTAACCATGGAGATTTTCCTAGGGTTTCGGTTTTGGACCGACGGGAAGTATAATAGTATTTCGGGCTTTTGTATAGGTATAACCTTAGAATACTACAAGGTATATGGCTAAGGTAATTTGGGCATTATAACAATACTTTGAGAGTATTTCTACCAAGAGAGGTATTATACGAAAGCAACTAGCAGTGGGGTACCCCACGCCACACTACTAGAGGGGAAGGGCTCTCGCCAAGGGGAGGAGGCTCTACCACTACACTACACAAAGGGGGAGGAAGAAGCTTTCAAGACTTAAGAGATTTTGGATGAAGAAGTTCATCAAAGGGAGTGGTATTTATAGGTCAAGTGAAGGCCAACCAATGGCCAAGATTTAGCCAAGTGCTAGGCAGTGTGTAAGGCCAAGATTAGGGCATGTGTACCTAGCCAACTTGCACACAAAATATCCTACCTACTACTTGACAAAACCAACCCCAATCGTCCAAGCTTTACCGCCCTGGTCCACTCATGAGAGGTGCCAAGTCGCCTCTCTCGTTGGTCCAAAATGTTACGTCTCTCGGAAAAATCCGCAAAAATTAAAAATGACATAGCCGAAATTCCCTACGAAAGTTGTGGAAAATGTTTCGTCGAAAAACGACTCTAACGGTGTTATGCACAAATAAAATTCGCCAAGCACTTTAAGGCACAAACTCAAATTTTCTACGCACGCCCCACGCATATACTGGAAATACGGTATAACATTCTCCTTCCTTAGAAACATTCGTCCCGAATGTTCCTTCTAAGTCTCAAACAAGCGCGCGCCAAGATAGTCTTCACTACTATACTTAAAACAAACTCGCCACATCCGCCACGAAACACCCAAGCAAAATACCTCCATCCAAGTCCACGAGGAAACACCTCTATCATAACCACAAACACTTCTCACCGGGTCTAAAATATACTTCCTTCGACCTTCTCTTTACAAAAGAAATGATCACATCAATGCTCGCCATACATGCTCACTTCTCTCTTTACTCGTCATAGATACCACTTTGTCACTTTGTCGCGAGCCTTGCTCCGACAACCCAACAAATGGTACCGGGCTGCTTGCGATCCCGGAGGATGTCGTGACACTCGAACTCTTACCACATTTCGATCATCGCTTTCCAAAACTCGGGTTACTATCTCTAACGTGGTCATCATTAATCGGGAACACTCGGATGGATCTCGATACTTTCCCGAACATAACATTTAACGATCGACGACCGCTTCCTAAGTCGGACGGCAAATGCTAACATATAGGCAACCCGCCTATTCTTCACATGAACTCGTGCGGCCCAAAGTAACTCGCTAAGTCCTCTGTATTCCAAACTCACACCCAACCCGGGTGGTACCTTCAAGACCGACCGTCAACTCGAACTCTAAGCGTCGCCGATTATCCGCACAATTCCTCCGAGCCGCCGTAACTTCTTCTAGACAAGCTTCAGACTATCCACACCGGAACAAGCTGAACCAACTAATCAACCTTGCCAACATCGAACCAATCGACCGGCAATTTACACTTCCGCCTACAAGGCTTCACAAAGCGATATCCGAACACCGAAATGGTAGCTTAAACACTTCCTCCCGTGAGACAACAATCCCCACGACTACCTCAAATCCACGACCGCCCGGTGGCGAATGCGATTCGAGACTCACCCGAAGTTCTTAACCTGCTCGTAAACTTTTAGAGGGCGTAAAATAGCCACAACACGGGCTTCACTGTTCGACATAAGGTGAAGGTAGGCACCCCGCAGCCTTTCAACCTTCGATAACTCAACACACCAGTAAACGGTCGAACGAAGAACACGATGGGCTGCCCCATCGACCCACCACCGGCCGAACGATCCACGAACTCAGTCTTGGTTAATCGAACACGGGCCTAACACCTCGTGACCCTACCACAAGGCGACCACCACAACCGACCCCACCACCAAACCCGCCGGGTTGACCCGCAACGTGGCCTCAACCCGACCCGCAACGCGCATCATACTAGCTCCCAACCGAACAATCTCACTAATCACGTTACGAAAACCTAGCGGTCTTCTTAGCTCAACTACCCTCTTTCATTCCACACTACTAGGACTGTCCCAACATAACTCACGTGCACTATGCACTCCGATAAGTGGTCAAACATAACACTACACCTTTTTCCTCGAGATGGCCTCACCTCTAAGGTCTCTACGTATAAAGCTCTAAGGCTCACACTTTCTCTATCCCCAAAATCTTACTCGGTTAAACAACCATGATTTCAAATCACAACTAACACATCGCTATCGTAACATAACACCTAAGGTATACTCACCTTATCACCTATACAAAACTCTAGAGGTTAAGGATAGATCTATGTTCATCGCTTCACTCCTTAGTCGTTCTAATCAAACTCGCCTGTAGGCATAGGCGAGGAGATGACAAACTACCCACCGATCACGAAGGCTAAGTCCTCCTACAAGGACACTCGACACTGCACTCGACGGTCATAGTACAACAAGTACCAACCTAAAAGATGACATTCCACGATGACGTCGCCACATCGTGAACCGGAAGCCACGGAGTTCGACCAACTCCCGCACACCGAACGCCCCAAATTTGTAGAAGACCACTCTGACCGGGCGAGGTGCATATCTAACTCTTTGGGAGGCGACTCGCCTCGAAAGTTACCAAAGGACCTTCTTTGCTCGCCCTCTTCTACCGCCCTTCGTTAACCCGCCGATCTCTACATCGCTCGCTGCCGCGCATAAGCCCGCATACGTGCCATGCTCAAGCCTAATCAAGAATTATTCTTGCACAACCTCTTATAGATAGTCCTCAAGACTCGCAGACATCCAGATACTCTCTGGTAGCCAAATCTATAGCTAGTAACAGAGTTGCTTCTTTGCAATCTATATTCACCGTTCTGGCCGTGGAATCGAAGGTTCAAATATCATGGTCGCAGTAGGAACTGCTGCCGTCGTGCTAAACTCTGCTGGGGCTAGTGACGTCGCAGAACTCCCCGCATGAAGCACCACCCAAGGTGATAATTGGGCATGTGCCCACGCAACCCTCTCAGACTTTACTCGCAGCCTCCTCGGCCGCTTTGCCTCCCGGGCGGGTTGCCTACGCGAGGCATAACGATAAGGGAAAGAATTTCGTCGGAGGTCCAACTTACAACACGCCTCTAAGGCACGATCTCAGAGTGAGAAGAATAGAAACCAATCCTAAATATCCTATAGCCTCACGATTATTGGTGGTGCACAACACACCGATAATCAAGACTTCATCGATACGGTCAGAGACACTTTCCGAGGATTAATCGCTCACGATACCACTTTTGTCACGACCGAACCTGCCCGTGGATCGTGCCTTACCGGCACCCAAGTAGACATACATCGAGAAATCAGTGAACATAAAGACAATACATGAAACCAAAGGCAATAAGACGGTGAAATAAGAAGACAAAGCAACCAAAAATGGTTACCTTCAAGATATATATAAATAGCAACTTTTTCAACATGAGCAGTTTAATCCTTTTACAAACCCCGCCACAACAAGATTACTGCACCTCTAAGAATGATACGACAACAATGGCGGACAGGCCCGCCAAACCCCGAATGTAAACACTTACGACGCAGCGGACTATACCACCGATAAGCCTCCGAGAAACGGAGCTTCCCAAACGCCAAATCTGTGACCGAGAGCTAGGATCAACGATCGTGTACCTCAACTCGCGGATGAACGCACTTCGGGCGAGGTCGATAACAAAAATTTAGTATGTGAAATGAAATACATATCGTAAATGAAATCATAGCGCCATATAAAGCGAGACATGTATGATAACCAAACTACGATTACAACAAAGCGATCATGTCGTTAGGGACTCACGCCTCAAGTCATCACTCAAGTATAACAATGGGTCTCGTGCCCACGACATCAATCATGCGTGGAATACCTTCCTCATCACGCCTATGATATAAAAACACCAAGGAACACACATGAACACGTGTCCCACTGTGTCATAATAAAATCAGACGGTAAGTACGAAGGCATAGCCGATTACTAAAACCCACGCATTCAACAAGGTCATGAATCAGATCATAAGATCTGTCTAGACCGTCACATGATCAAAGCCGCCACTTGCCCGCAGATCAATGTACGCGTCTAACCTCGAACTCCCGCAGCCCGCGATAGGCCAATCTCATCGCCCGCATGAGGTATTCCCGCATCGAGGGTAGCTACTCCCGCATCGCCCCGACTTCCAGTCCGCACGCCACGCGACCGCATGCCCATAAAGGACGACGCTAACACGGAACTCGTAGCTCGCATAGGCCCAGACCCGCATGAGGTATTCTCGAATCATGGTCCTGCATCACCGAGTCTACCCCGCAGACGGAGGCGCTTAACCCGGAATCATCTCAAGAGATGAATGCCACAATACTATCATAACGACCGATAGTTAATAAGCACAATCAAGGGAAACCCTTTACACAAACATCACAAGATACTAACACACGTAGCATCCTAACACGTTTACTTATCAAAGCAACAAGAAAGTATTACAAGGCTATCACAAACCAATACAATCAAGTTGTTCACACAAGGTACTTCCTACTATATGATCAACAAGATCGGTTTTTATCCCCAAAGTACTTCATACATTAACTCTTTAAAAGATACGTTACTTTCACAAAAGTCACACAATACCCGTAGTATATGAAAATAGAGTGATTATCTTTTAAAGAAAAACAATTACTTCTCTTTGTAAAATCAAGTAGCAACATTCTTTTCCAATGTTCAAGTTTGCCTAATTTCCAATGTTCAAGTTTCTCATTTTTTTGAAAGGTTTCAGTAGTTCATAGTCTTATTCATTTAAGAATATAATTCTCCTTAAAACTATCCGAGAAACATAAGTCTTATATGTGAGTAGGATATTCTTGTTTATAACAATCTTATTACAAAGACCATGATCTAGGAAATATCATTTTGTCTCATCTTAGCTTCTATGCAGATGGAAGTTTCT
This sequence comes from Przewalskia tangutica, assembly GCA_029844215.1. Classification (NCBI taxonomy): domain Eukaryota; kingdom Viridiplantae; phylum Streptophyta; class Magnoliopsida; order Solanales; family Solanaceae; genus Przewalskia; species Przewalskia tangutica. The sequence goes on along the minus strand of CM056735.1, from coordinate 83,509,210 downwards.
CTCGGTTTTAATAATACTTAATTAGTCAAAACATTTCCTTTTATTAACGCCGCAGTTGGTTTGTCGATACACATTCGATTTCAAATCAAGAAACATTCTTAAGCCGTTATACCTAACTTCCCATAAAGCTAGTATAACTCTTAAGTTTTTCAAAAACCAAGTATATTACTTCTTCTTTCAAAATGATTCAAAAAAAATCTTTTGAAATACTTCAAGTTCTTTATTAACACATAACAAGCCAGTTATAGTTCAAATCAGTTACCTTTTTAAAGACCACAAGTATTTTCTTACCAACATAAAGCTGTTATAACCAACTTCCCATAAAGCCGTTATAACACTTTATGTTTTAAATCAACCAAATACGTTTAGCACATGTACGTCTACCGTACTACATAGTTCACACATATCATGCTAGAAGAGATAGGAAGAGGTTCACATACCTCGCGACGAGTATCGACTAATAGCAAAACGCTCCAAGTACTTCCAACCGTCGGCTACTCCTTAAGCCAAGTAGATCGCGCCACACGTAGTACTTCAACCTATAAGGCCACAAGGCGCTTATTAGTGTCTAGATCCCTTCGTAGCACATTCTACAGAAAATTCAAAGACTCTCCCGCAACAACAGAAATCTCCTCCTCTAACGAGGCGGCCACCAAGCCAACCAGTGGGGTTATACAACTAACCCTAACGGGTACAATTTACTCCACGGTACTACTACACAAGTCTACTGTAATACAACCCTATGTAATTACAGCAAAGATTCTTTTAAATTCAGCTTAAGTCGCAAAGACATTGCCGTAAGTATTATTCAGGCTTAAGTCAAAAGACATTGCCGATAACTACGTTCAGTTCTATATATAGTATACTTCAACTATATATTCTACAATATGTAATTTCCAATTACAATAGAGGGACAAGATAATTACCTCGATAAGCCCATAATTATCCAAGTATAAAGTCGATCCTGGGCAATCGTTTAGCTCCAACTCAAGGCGCCCAACCCGCTCCAAACAACCCTTAGAAGTTCTAACCAACTTCTACTTACTACTCCAACTAACCATGGAGATTTTCCTAGGTTTCGGTTTTGTGGTGACGGAAGTATAATAGTATTTCTGGGCTTTTGTATAGGTATAACCTTAGAATACTACAAGGTATATGGCTAAGGTAATTTGGGCATTATAACAATACTTTTGAGAGTATTTCTACCAAGAGAGGGGGGTATTATACGAAAGCAACTAGCAGTGGGGTACCCCACGGCCACACTACTAGGAGGGGGGGGAAGGGCTCTCGGCCAAGGGGGAGGGGGGAGGCTCTCGGCCACTACACTACACAAAGGGGGAGGAAGAAGCTTTCAAGACTTAAGAGATTTTTGGATGAAGAAGTTCATCAAAGGGGAGGGGTATTTATAGGTCAAGTGAAGGCCAACCAATGGCCAAGATTTAGCCAAGTGCTAGGCAAGTGTAAGGCCAAGATTAGGGCATGTGTACCTAGCCAACTTGCACACAAAATATCCTACCTACTACTTGACAAAAACCAACCCCAATCGTCCAAGCTTTACCGCCCCAAGGTCCACCAATGAGAGGGTGCCAAGTGTCGCCCTCTCGTTGGTCCAAAATGTTACGTCTCTCGGAAAAATCCGCAAAAATTAAAAATGAAATAGCCGTAAATTCCCCTACTAAAGCTGTTAAAACGTTTCGTCTAAAAACGACTCTAACCCGGTGTTATGCACAAATAAAATTCGGCCAAGCACTTTAAGGCACAAACTCAAATTTTCTACGTACGTCCTTACGTACATACTCTGGAAATACGGGGTATAACATTATACTAGCTTTATGGAAAGTTAGGTATAACGGCTTAAGAATGTTTTACTGATTTTGGAAATCAGAATGTGTATCGACAAACCACTGCAGCGTTAATAAAAGGAAATGTTTTTAATAATTAAGTATTATTAAAACCAAGAGAAACTTCCATCCGCATAGAAGCTAAGATGAGACAAAATGATATTTCCTAGATCATGGTCATTGTAATAAGATTGTTATAAACAAGAATATCCTACTCACATATAAGGCTTATGTTCTCATTGTTTAAAGGAGAATTATATTCTTAAATGAATAAGACTATGAACTACGAAACCTTTCTAAAAAGGCAAACTTGAACATTGGAAACTAGGCAAACTTGAACATTGGAAATTAGGCAAACTTGAACATTGGAAAAGAATGTGGCTACTTGATTTTACAAAGAGAAGTAATTGATTTACTCTAAAAGATAATCACTCTATTTTCATATACTACGGTATTGTGTGGTTTTGTGAAGTAACGTATCTTTTAAAGATTTAATGTATGAAGTACTTTGGGGATAGGTACCCGAACTTGTTAGTAGAAAGTACCTTGTGTGAATAACTTGATTGTATTGGTTTGTGATAGCCTTGTAATACTTTCTTGTTGATTTGATAAGTAAGCATGTTAGGATGCTACGTGTGTTAGTATGTTGTGATTATTGTGTAAGGGGTCACTCTTGTTGTGCTTACGTTGTCAAGCGTTAAGCCCGTTATCTTATTATTGTATCACATACCCCCGACTTATTATACAGGGCTTGCCACCTTGATGCGGTCTATACGGCCTATCACGATCCTTGTGACTATGCGGAGTGCGGTAGCTCCAGGATTGATCATTCCGGGTGTTTAGCCTGATGCGGGGGATTTCCTATGCGGTCTGTTGAGACTATGCGGTCTTTTGAGACTATGCGGGCTGCGGGAGCCTAGGCGGATACCGAGGGTTAGCTGCCTTCGATGCGGGTATACCTCGGCGATGCAGGACCATGATTCGAGAATACCTCATGCGGGTGCATGGGTGACCTATGCGGGCTGCGAGAGTTCGAGGATAGACGCCGCGACATTGATATTGCGGGCGAGTGGCCAGCTTCGATCATGTGGTGCGGTCTAGAAAGACCTCGGGATACAGTTTGTGGTATTTTTGGTACTGTGGGTCTTAGTAGTCGGCTATGCCTTCGTACTTGCCCCGTACGGTTTTATTGTAATAACTTTGAGGGCGTGAGTCCCTGACTTGACATGACTGCTTATTTATTGTGAACTGTAGTTTGGTTATCATACATGTCTCCTGCTTTATATAGACTACTATGATTTCATTTACAGTATTTATTTTCAGTTTCACATACTTGGTACCTGTTGTCCTGACCTCCGCCGAAGTGCGTTCATGCCGCAGGTAAAGGTACACCAGTCGTTGATCCTCGCTCTTAGGGTCACAGTTCAGCGTTTGGGAAAGCTCCGTTTCTCCGGAGGCTTATCTTGGTATAGTCCCCTGTCGTTGTAGGTATTTACATTCAGGGGTATGGCGGGGCCCTGTCCCGCCATTGTTGTCGTATCATTTCTTAGAGGTCTGTAGTACTGTTGTGGGCAGGGTTGTAAAAAGGATTAAACTGTTCATTTGTAGGAGTTGTTATTTATATATATGCCGAAAGGCAAGTTTTCCTCAGATTACTGTTTTGTACTTCATTTGTTTCATGTATGTGTTTTATGTTCCGCTGATTACTCTGATGTTGTATCACTAGGGTGCCCGGGGTAAGGCACCAGTCACGGGCCCAGATTCGGGTCGTGACAACCTATAATGGCCACAATACGTCCATTAACCTCTTAATTCAAACGTAGAATATTCTAAGTGCTAAGTCGCTAAATTCTACGGAAAATCGGACAGCACCTCCTTTGTTTCTACTCACTTTGCCACCTTTTTCAAGGCCGAAATACAATAACCAAACAGCCCCAATTGGCTCACAACAATAAAGAAGATAGTCCAATACAAATGAATAACTAAACAGCCCCAATTGGCTCACAATTTAGAAAGTAGTCCAAATTCGACCACCTAGAGTTCAACCATACCAATACTTATCAAATTTCCATTTCAATCCAATTTGTTAATCATAACATGATATCAAGTCGCATTGGGTTAAAACTACCACAATCTTCAAATCAATAACATGCGACGATTCTAATAACGACTAAATTGAAATCCAACTTAACATGGCTTACATTACATTCCGGATTTCCAATGCTACAATCAATCCACAATCCTTATAAACTTCTACATATCAACTTCATGCTAGCAACACGTAAAGCTAACAACAACAATATAAATATATAATCTTGTAACACATTAAAGGACAAAATTATACCTCAACGAATCTTAATCCGATTCCAATCCGAAGTCGCTCCTAGTAGTTTAGAACCTCTCCATGACACTTCAATCCGCTCGTTGAGACCCTTAGAACTATACCAACAACTTTCCTTCAACTTCCAATCCAAAACCTAGAAAGACCCTTAGGTTTTCGTTTTGCGACTAACCCGTAAACTATTTTTTTCCAAGATTTCTCTATTGAGATACACTTACATAACACTCATGAACCTTGGTTTAAAATGTGGGGCTAAATGGACAAGAAACAAAAAAAAATCCTTCTTTGAGAGCTAGAACCCGAGAGCTCCTTTTGTTGTTCATCCAATTCTCTTGAAATTTTTGGCTAAGTGTGGGACTAGTTTCACTACTAGTATACATATATAACATAATGGAGGGTTAAGATAGGAACAATTGGGTGGTTTGGATGATCTCTTAACAAATATCAAGACTTGTGGGACCTTGACTTAGTCAAACTTCTCAAGCTAATCAACTTGCAAGACTTGCCATCTAGGACTATGGTCAATGACCATATTGGCCATGCCAATTTCGTCCAAGGCATCTATAAGGGGGGGTGACACGTGTCGCCCTCCCATTCGTCACAATAATACGTTTTCCGACAATTCCATAATTCCGTTAAATTTTTTTACAAGTCTCAAATTTAACACTTGCGAGTTCTTACGTACGTTCTTAAAACATGTCCTGCAATTACGGGGTGTAACATTCTTCCCCCCTTAGAAACATTCGTCCTCGAATGTTCTTTCGGAGTCAAACTTATAATTAGCGACAAAGTTTCCTTTCACAACCCCGACATACCAACAATGCCACACATGGCCCTAATACCTCGCACACGCATATCTGTCCATCATAAGCCCAAACGAGGTTACCTTTTCGTACTTCCAACTCCTTCTAACATACATACATAACTTCAATATTACCCGTTCTTAATACTTAAACATAAAATAACCTTATCATGCATACAGATCTGTAAAGGGCCGAAGATATACTTGAATTCATATAGGTGGTTCAAAGGACCGCTAAAAATGGAAACTTCCACCACGACCCCTGCCCGCGGCTGGATGAACATCTGCCTAGCTATCAAGGCGAAGAACCCATGACTGATCCGGTAGACTTTTCTATCCCTCCCGCAACTCTCCTACTAGGACAATCCTCAACATATGGCCCGACGGCCACAGGCAAAACAGCAGCACGATGGCGATGACATTCCCGTGGTGATGCCGCCACACTGTGAACACCGAGGAAGAGGGGCCCTGATCTAGAACCCATGTGCGTATACGAATCCAAGTCTGGAGCTCGACCGGCTCGAATTACGGTGATCTAACCTCCGCGAGAAAACTAGGAAGGAGCACTGCGCGGCTGAATCAGACCTAGCTCGCCGAGGCTCTCCGCCTTGAAAATCACCTCAACCTCGCTGCCCCGGCCTCTTGGGTGGCCGCCTGGTCGGTCCTCTCTCTCCTGTCCTCGATCCCGTGCATAAGTCGTATCTCGGCAATATCCATTCTGGTGAAGGGCTACTCTGTGCAAGCAGTGATCATATAACGGTCTAGCCCCATAACATAGCGATGAACTCTATCCGCCATGTTAGCCACATAGTATGCGCATGTCTGGCCAAGGAGTCAAACTCCAAGCTATACTCTCTGATAGTCCTCCCGTTCTGCCTCAAGGTCAAGAATCTGTCTACCCGGGCTCTCCTCATCTCATGAGGCAAAAATGATCCATGAAGGCCTCAGTAAACTCCTCCCAAACAATTTGGAAGAGCATCATCACCTCTTGAAAGCAACCACGACTCAAACGGTTCAACGCGATATCGCAGAATCGGTAGGAGGCTAAGCGTAATGCACTCGTCTCTGAAGCCCTAAGAACTGCGTGGTCAGTAGCTGCCGAATGAACTCCTGCGGATCCTCATCGGACCTCGAACCATAAAACTCGGTGGATGACATCCTAGAAAATCCCTAATCCGCATGGCCGGCTCTGGGTGTTTGCTGCTCGCTGTTTGCCGCCCGACTACTATCTTGGTCAATAATCGGACCGCTCCCGTAGTCTCTATACTCGGCACCGGCTGCGGGCTCGAGGCTCGTGCAGGAACCTCGAGCTACCGCGCTATCGGCTCCTCTGTCTGGCGTGGTGAACTCGCCGACCCGCCTACTACCTCGGGCATATTGCGTGCCCGACTCGTAACTCTCTGCGCCATCGCGCTCCTGCCGCTTTGCCTTGCCTCGGGCCTCGTCGCTTCCGTGGAGGCATAGCTGATTCACATACATAAGAATACGTCAGAGACGGATCAACCTATTAATACAGCTCTACTGCACGATCTCAGAGTGAGAAGAATGGAAACCAATCCTAAATGTCCTGTAGCCTCCTGATTATAGATGTGGTGCACAACACACCGATAATCAAGACTCTACTAGACACGCGATGCATAGACACTTTCCGAGGACTAACTGCTCTGATACCACTTTTGTCACGACCCGACCCCGGGCCCGCGACTGGTGCCCTACCTGGGCACCCTTACAGGTATACATCAGAGAAAATCAGCGGAACATACATGAAACTTATAAAATAAAACAACAGTAATAAAACAACAGGTTAGCCGATATGGCTACCTTCCTGAACGTACATACATAAACGAAGCAGTTGCCTCCTTTCCTTTACAAACTGACCCACAAAATGTGACTACAGACCTCTAAGAATTACAACTGCGGCGGGACAGGGCCCCGCCATACCCCTGAATGTACATGAGTCTACCATATCAGGGAAACCGTACCAAAAGATAAGCCTCCGGAGTGAAAGGAGCTTCTTTCCAAAAACTGAACAGAGATCCTAAGAGCAAGGATCACCAACCTGGGTACCTATAACCTGCGGGCATGAACACACGGCCAGAAGTCGATAACAGTGCAAGTATGGAACAGAAATAAAATGCAATAACCAAATCGTATCTGTATAAAAGAATGTCCTTTTAACTCCTGAAATCAATCATATATTAACCGTTCCTTTCCTTCTTTCAATAAAATTAACGACATATTCATACATACATACTTAAGAGTTTAATTCAGTCTTTTTCACATAACTTACATATCTTACATAACATAATCCGACCCATTATGGAGGGACTTCTTATTTGGGAGCTTACTTTGATTATCCATACGTGATAACGTAATCCGGCCCATTTGCGGGACACGGTGTACTCATAAATCATGTGGCATAATCCGGCCCGCCTGTGGGGCTCGGTGTACTGTGGAATCATGTAGCATAATCCGGCCCGCCTGTGGGGCTCGGTGTACTGTGGAATCATGTAGCATAATCCGGCCCGCCTGTGGGGCTCGGTGTAAGATGACGTAACCCGGCCTATGTGAAGGCTCGGGGTAATATGGCGTAATCCGGCCTATGTGTAGGCTCGGTGTATTTCATAACGTAATCCGGCCTATTCGTAGGCTCGGTGTATTTCATAACGTAATCCGGCCTATTTGTAGGCTCGGTGTATTTCATAACGTAATCCGGCCTATTTGTAGGCTCGGTGTATTTCATAACGTAATCCGGCCTATTTGTAGGCTCGGTGTATTTCATAACGTAATCCGGCCTATTTGTAGGCTCGGTGTGATTTTCCTTACATAACATTTTTAAACCATTTTTTCACTTCTTCTTAAGTCGTCATAACAACTTCCCATAAAGCTATTATAACAACCATTCATTTTAGAGAACTTATGTCACTTTTATTCTTACAACATTTAGGAAAACGGGATCCAAAGATACTACGTACATACATACTTAAAAAGAATCGTATCGCTTAAAACTTCATAATCCTTAAAAGACAATCAAAGTTCTTAGTCTTCAAACTTCATAACATACTTCCTTTAAAGCCCAATTACTTATACAAAAACATATAAAGTTCCATACCTTCCCAAAACCAAGTAATTCATTCCCTTAAAATCATATAACTTCCACTTTTAAAATCAATCCCCTTTTCACATATAAATTCAAGTCATTTTCGAACATTAAATCCACTTACTTACTTTAAACAAATCAAGACACATAGCCTTTAAATCAAATTTCATAACTTCCTAACCGTTCTTACCAACGTCTCCCATAAGACCTAGTAAGGACTTAGGACAATTTAAACATACTCTTAACTTAGATTCAACAATGTAAATACTTCTTAACTTCTAAGAGTAGAAGGAATCTTGAAATACTATCACATGGAGATTTCATACGTAGGATCATGCCAAAGAAAGAAGAGGTTCACATACCTCGCGACGACTAGCGACAAGTTGCAAAAAGGCTCCAAAGTACTTCAACATATAATGGCCACAATACGTCCATTAACCTCTTAATTCAAACGTAGAATATTCTAAGTGCTAAGTCGCTAAATTCTACGGAAAATCGGACAACACCTCCTTTGTTTCTACTCACTTTGCCACCTTTTTCAAGGCCGAAATACAATAACCAAACAGCCCCAATTGGCTCACAACAATAAAGAAGATAGTCCAATACAAATGAATAACTAAACAGCCCCAATTGGCTCACAATTTAGAAAGTAGTCCAAATTCGACCACCTAGAGTTCAACCATACCAATACTTATCAAATTTCCATTTCAATCCAATTTGTTAATCATAACATGATATCAAGTCGCATTGGGTTAAAACTACCACAATCTTCAAATCAATAACATGCGACGATTCTAATAACGACTAAATTGAAATCCAACTTAACATGGCTTACATTACATTCCGGATTTCCAATGCTACAATCAATCCACAATCCTTATAAACTTCTACATATCAACTTCATGCTAGCAACACGTAAAGCTAACAACAACAATATAAATATATAATCTTGTAACACATTAAAGGACAAAATTATACCTCAACGAATCTTAATCAGATTCCAATAAGAAGTCGCTCATATTATTTTAGAACCTCTCCATGACACTTCAATCCGCTCGTTGAGACCCTTAGAACTATACCAACAACTTTCCTTCAACTTCCAATCCAAAACCTAGAAAGACCCTTAGGTTTTCGTTTTGCGACTAACAGTAAACTATTTTTTCCAAGATTTCTCTATTGAGATACACTTACATAACACTCATGAACCTTGGTTTAAAATGTGGGGCTAAATGGACAAGAAACAAAAAAATTTCCTTCTTTGAGAGCTAGAACCCGAGAGCTCCTTTTGTTGTTCATCCAATTCTCTTGAAATTTTTGGCTAAGTGTGGGACTAGTTTCACTACTAGTATACATATATAACATAATGGAGGGTTAAGATAGGAACAATTGGGTGGTTTGGATGATCTCTTAACAAATATCAAGACTTGTGGGACCTTGACTTAGTCAAACTTCTCAAGCTAATCAACTTGCAAGACTTGCCATCTAGGACTATGGTCAATGACCATATTGTCCATGCCAATTTCGTCCAAGGCATCTATAAGGGGGGGTGACACGTGTCGCCCTCCCATTCGTCACAATAATACGTTTTCCGACAATTCCATAATTCCGTTAATTTTTTTTTTTACAAGTCTCAAATTTAACACTTGCGAGTTCTTACGTACGTTCTTAAAACATGTCCTGCAATTACGGGGTGTAACAGTTAGTCAACACCTTCCTGAAACTTATTCCATTTATTAGCCCTCATCCTGGTAGCGGTACATGGTTTGTTGTACTGGTTTCAATACTATAAGGTTGTCAGTACTATATGGTTCACATTACTTCAGCAATAAATATTCCATAGATAATATCATCAAAACTCTTATTCAGGGTTTGGAAGGAAAACCTTTTTGTATTTTCTCATTACTTGTGACTATAGGCGATCTTAAATCAGTTATTGTTACACCCCGTAGTTCCGGAGTATGTATGTAAGGACGTACGTACGAATGTATAAACCCTAATTAGGGTAAGAATGAAAGAATTGTTTTCCGACGGAAAGTATTCCGAACCTTGTGAAGGAAAATTTTTTTACGTTTTCAATATTTTAACCAATTATGAAATTTTTCCGAGAGATAAATATTTTGGACCAATAGGAGGGCGACATGTGTCACCCCAAGTGGACATAGTGGACGTTTTTTCAAGACTAGTGGGCAAGACAAGTGGCCAAAAGTCTTGCATGGCATTTACATGGCACCTTGGATGTTTTTTTGCAAGTTAGTGGGCAAGTCAAATGGTCAAAGTCTTGCATGGCATTTGTGGGACAAGTGGAGAAAGGAACCTACACAAACAATCTATACCATACACATGTTTTAATCCTAACCCTTGGTTGTACTATATAAACCCCTCTAGTTGATGAAAATCTTCCACACTTAGAATATTTCAAGACTTGAAAATATTTTCTCTCCCTCCCTAGTTGCTCTCGTCCAACCCCTCCATTTTTGAGCAATTGTTGTCCCAAAATTCTTAAACTTATAAGTGTTCTCCCTTAGTGTATTAGGAAGATTATTAACCAAGAGTTAGACAAGATTTCACACCCCTAGCCTAAAAAATCCTCACAAAGCCGAGAGCATGCATAAAATGGAACCTTAGTGTTCTTCACTTTTTGGAGTTAATTCTTGAATAGAAGTTGGTTAGAAACTTCTAAGGGTGACTTGTGGTGGTTTGGAACACAAAGATTTGGAGCTAAGACTTGCTTGGAACGACTTTAAGTTCTTGGATATTTTTGGGCTATTATTGAGGTAATGAACCTTAACCTCTTTGTGAAGTTGATTATTATGTATATTGGATATTATACATATATTGGAAGTATATTATGGAATATGAGATATAAGGAAAGATTTGGACCTTGTTAAGATGTTAAAAGGAGAATTGGCATATTAGCCATTAAAATGGTAAAAATGTATCCATTACTTACTAAGAAGTTAACAACAAAGAAACTATAACTTATATAAAGATTGGAATATAAGTTGAAGGACTAATGAAGTAATTAGATAAGTAAAATTGTAAAAGTTGGCCAAGGACCCCAACTTAAGGACTGTATTTACTTTGGACCATATTTACTTTGGACTGTATTTACTTTGGACTGTATTTACATTGTTGTTAAGGGGAAGATTGTTAAATCACGTTTCGTTTGGGCGTGTGATCCCCTTCTTTAATTATTGTTGTTGTTAATGGGAAGATTGTTAAATCGCGTTCCGTTTGGGCGTGTGATCCCCTTCTTTAATTATTGTTGTTGTTAAGGGGAAGATTGTTAATCGCGTTCCGTTTGGGCGTGTGATCCCCTTCTTTAAATTTCGGAATTATGGCACCTTAATTATAGTATGCTAATTACGGTTATCGGGCCTTGAAAAAGGTGGAAAATTGAGTAGAAACGGGGGAGGTGCTGCCGAATTTTCCGTAGGATATGGAACCTTGTTCTTAGAAATATCCTACGAAGAGATCTAGAGGTTAATAGACATTTCGTGGCCATTATAGGTGGAAGTACTACGAGTAGCGTATTCTACTTGAAGGGTGGAAAAGGGCTAGCAAGGTTATAATACTTTGGAGCGTTTTGCTAATTGTTGATAATCGTCGCGAGGTATGTGAACCTCTTCCTATCCTTTCTAGCATGATTGTTGTAAACTATGTAGTACGGTAGACGTACGTGTGCTAAACGAATTAAGTTGTTTTAAAAAAAAATGTTATAATGGCTTTATGGGAAGTTAATTATAACAACTTTATGTAGTAAAAAGAATGGTTTATTGACTTTTGTTAAAAAGATAAGAGACTTGACGTATATTTGACTTGATTTGATATGTGAAGAACTTGAATTGTGTGGAAAGTTGTGAAACCTCATTCGTGAGTAATGAGTACTTAGTTTTTAATAATAATGTTATATTGATTTCGGAAATGGGAATGAGTATCGAACAAGCCATTGCAGCGTTAATAAAGGAAAATGTAATGACTAATAATTAACTTAAAACAAGTAGAATCTTCCATCTGCAAAGAAGCTAAGATAAGACAAAATTGTATTACATTTCCTAGATCATAGCTGCTTTAATAAGATCATTAAAAACAAGTTTTGATTTTCTTAAAAATTCCAAAGTAAGGGACTTGTTTTATAAAAGAGAGAGACTTGAAGATTTGAAGTGTTCTTGTTTAAAAAAGAAAAAAAAGGCATGCTTTTGTCTTAAGTGGATTTAAAAAAGAAGGTATGGAAATTGTTTTGGTTTACTTTAAAAGATAGTTACTCTATTCTGATACTACGGGTATCGTGTGACTTTTGTGAAAGAAATGGATCTTTTTAAAGAGTTAAAGTATGTAGTACCTTGGGGTTAAAACCCGGATTTGTTGACATGAAACGAAAGTACCTTGTGTGAGTAACTTGCCTATGTTTTGTGATAGCCTTGTAATACTTTCTTGTTGGTTTGATAAAGTGCACATGTTATGATGCTACGTGTGTTAGTGTCTTGTGACGTTGTGTAAAGGGGTTTTTCTTGTTGTGCTTATGTTGTTTAACGATAAACCCGTTGTGCTGGTATTATATCACTTACCCCCCCTGACTTGTTATGATGTCGGGGGTTAGCTGCCCCCCGATGCGAGGAATACCTCATGCGGGTCCATGGGACCTATGCGGAGCTGCGGGAGTTCCAGGAACCATCGGGTGTGTTACGCCGATGCGAGGAATACCTCATGCGGTCCATGTGGCCATGCGGATTGCGGGCGTCCAGGATGTTGTCGAGGGTTAGCTGCCCTGCGATGCGAGGAATACCTCATGCGGGCCTATGTGGCCTATGCGGAACTGCGGGAGTTCCAGGATTAGACGCGCACAATGATACTGCGGGCAAGTGGCTCAACTTCGATCATTTGGCGGTGTAGAAAGACCTCGTGATACAGTTTTATAGCATTGTTGGTACGGTAGGTTCTAGTAGTCGGCTATGCCTTCGTACTTACCCCGTACGGTTTTATTATGACACAGGTGGGACCTGGTGTTCATGTGTATTCCTTGGTGTTTTATATCATGGACTGCCGGCAGTGAGGAAGGAATTCCACGGGCATGATTGATATTGTGGGCATGAGACCCATGGTTATATTTGAGTGATGACTTTGAGGGCGTGAGTCCCTGACTTTACATGACTGCTTACATATTGTATATCGTAAATTGGTTATCATATATGTCTCCTGTTTTATATAGACTATTATGATTTCATTTACAGTATTTTCAGTTTCACATACTTGGTACCTGTTGTACTGACCTCCTTCGGGGGGCTGCGTTCATGCCGCATGTAGAGGTACATCAGTCGTTGATCCTCGCTCATAGGATCACAGTTCAGCGTTTTGGGAAGCTCCGTTTCTCCGGAGGCTTATCTTTTGGTATGATTCCCTGAGATTGTAGGTACTTGTACATTCAGGGGTATGGCGGGGCCCTGTCCCGTCATAGTTGTTATAAAAATTCTTAGAGGTCTGTAGTACTGTTGTGGGCAGGGTTGTAAAAGATGTAACTGTTCAAGTTTTGATATATATATACATGCCGAAAGACGACTTTTTCTTGGTTTAGACTGTTTTTACTCTTTATTGCTTCATGTCTTTGTTTTTATATTCCGTTGGTTACTCTGATGTATATCTACTTGGGTGCCCGGGTAAGGCACCAGTCACGGGCCCGGGATAGGGTTGTGACAGTTATAATGATCTGCTCAACTCTCTTGCCTTAAGTTTCCTTAAAGGCTATCGTCTTGCTATATTATGTTTTCTGCTTAAACTATACTTAGAGCAGAAATATTTTATCCTCGTCCCATCCCTTGGCCACTAAGGATCCTACTACTGAGCTCTGGTTAGCGACTCTATATGTTGTAATCTAGCTTTTGAAGAGGACAATATCCTACTATACCATCTGGGTTCGCCTTTATTTTATTCTTATTTAAGAAGACTCATAGGTTTCGGTATTGCTACTACCCATCTTGAATGGTGCCTTTACCTTTAATTGAAGAACTCATCTTATGAAAAGAAGGTCGTGAACTTAAGTGTCCCACATGAGCCGCGAGGTGATTGTCTAGGGTGCCAAAGATTGTCGTTCATCATATGGTGATATGCTTAATATGGAATGGAGTATGGAGTGGAGTTGAAAAAAAGATTTGAAGATCCAAGAAGTGCCATAAATTTTCGGCTTTTATGTAGGTCTTGGCCGAGACTAACGTTTACCTTATTTTAAATTCCTAGCCTAATAGGATGAGATGACTAAGACGTCCATGTAATAAGATAGGGTGACTAGGCCGAGAATCATCTAGAAGGAGAAGCTTCCAAATTTTCCCCAATGAGGTAGTTCATAAACTAGCTAGTTCATGCACTTATCTACATGGATAACACAAAAGGTGGCCTAGAGAACATGAAGGGTTGGTTCTTTTACCTTCCCTAAGTCGGTCGAAGCCTCTGCCTTTCCCATTCGGCCGAGTGCCATGTATGATGTCTATCTAGTTGCTCTTCTAGAAGGTTTAGAACTAGTATAATTAGGACATGTAGTTGATGTAAAGATACATTGAAGTGATATGAAATATATTTGAGTTTTCTCAAACTTTGCTAAGTATTTCAACTTTTGTGTTGTTATCCTTAGTTGTTACTTTTATGCGCCAAACATCGATCCTTTTGTGGTCCGAACCCCGGTCCTTTTGTAGGCCACCCCTTGGTCCTTTTGTTGTCAAAACCCTCGATGTAAGTCTAGTTAGAAATTTTGTGATCTAACTATACCAAATCCAAGGTTCTATCCGATTACTTGTTACAAATACGTTGACGATATTCTCGGCTTTCATCACCTTATCAGCACATAAATTTGTGTACAAATTTCGTCATCCATCCTTGTACGAACTACCTGATTCCTTTCACCACAATACACCACAACACCCCCCAACCTATACCTAAAAGGTCGTCAGCCGATTCCTCCCACAAACCTCTGAAACCCCAACCAGTTTCCCACTGTCCCTATTGAGTCCCTAAACCGCCAACCTTATTGTCCCAATCAGTTTCCACCACCTTACCATCAACCAACCACTAACATAATCCACAACGTGTCTAAATTAGCCCCTCCAAATGCCTCAGTCTGATACCACCCGAAGGTACCAATGTTGACACCCAATTTTGTCCCCTCCTTACCACATTTCATTCAGATCGTCCTTTTATCTTTAATTAATTTTACTATGCTTCTTAGTCTTGAAAATTTCCAAAAAATAAATACTTTTAATATTTTCACCAATTACCGCATTAATAATTTTTCTTACAAATATTATATTTTACGCAAAATTAGATATATTTATTAAATCTCTTGTATTGTATTTTATGTGTGTGTGCATTTTTTAAATAAATTTTAGGACAAAGAAGCATATTTTAATTAATTAGGAGAATCGGGTTAGTTACCAATTAATTCATCTTTGAGTTAATTAAATCCTCAACAATTTTATACCCCCATTCCCAAACCCAAACCATAAATCATTTAGAACCCTTAATTTTATACCCAATTCCCATCCCTTTAAAATCAGCCCAAACATTTCCCCACCTCTTCCGGCCCAAACTCCTAACCCGCGGCCTACTTCCTTTTTTTTATCCCCCCATCGTCCATCATCTTCCATCCAGACCCCTGCGCACATCCCTCCCCCCCCCCCTTCCAAATCGCCGACACCCCCATTCCCTGCACCCCCAACGACTCTCTTTCACTTCACCCACGCCCCCCTGACACAACCCATACCCTTATCCCCCAAAATCTGCGATTTGAATAAACAAATCATCCAAAAATCAGTCCTCTAACATCTTTATTTCGAATTCAAACCCAAATTTTCATCTATAAAAGGACCCCATTATCTTTCATTGGGGGGATCCGATTTTCTCCTCTTGAATTCACACACCATTTTCTCTTTGTTTCTTCATGTAAATGAGGGAAATTCTGTCTAGAACAAGACTCAGATTTTTCCTACTTTAAAATCGTTGCAAAAAATTAGAAAGGAAACCTTTCTCATTCTAGAATTTCCTGATTTTCATTCTCAGTTCCAGCGAACATAGCCATAAAAATATTCATCTCTTAATTGCATAAACAACAACACTCTCCGAGCGGAGTCGACAAGTCGAGACGACGCCCCAGTTCGCTGCCCGGAGAAGGTCAGCAAACCCAAAGTTCCTCTCGCATTTTATTTTCTGCGTTGTTTATGTGTTGTGTGGTACTGTCAATTCGCGACTGTTAATTTAGAGTGTGGTACCTCTGTCTAGCTTGTGTAGTTTATATTAGTGATATTACATTTTTGGTTTGATGTGTATAACATTGTATGGTTCAAGTGTAGACGGTAATGGACATCTCAGGACTTAATTTGAACATATTATCAGATCATACATACTAATATAGTATGTTAGATGTTTACTCCCAAGTGATTAGTTAATATGTGTTGGTCTAGTACTGTATCTGAGCATGAGATATAATCTTCGCTTAAATTTCTTATAATGTGCATATGTGTGTAGCAATATCTTATTTAAACTTGTCTAGCCTCAGTTTAGGTATACTCTATTCTTAAGAGGATTATAATGTGTTTTACTGATACACTATAGAATGTCTGACTTGTTTGGTTTGCTTAGTTTAGATCAAATGTGATGACATGGTCCTGCATTGATTCTATGTGATGTGATTGAATCTTGAAGGGTTAACATGATGTTCTGGTTTATTTTAGAAGTCATGTTTGATATATTTAACACAGGTTGCTTGCATTTCGATCCTAATATGTCTAGTATGTCCCTACTAGGTCTTAAATGTATCTTGATTGAGGCTTTGGTAATTTGATGACTCAAAACTTGTTTAGCAACCATGTAAAATGTGTCATGTCTGATCTTAAAATACCAATATGTCTAATATGACATGAGCATGTCTAAATCTGGCATCATTAGCTCTGAATACTTAGAATCATGTCCTTAAGATGGTCATATGTTCACTCTACTTGGCTTTCATATTTGTTGAATTTACCATAAATCTTCTGTCACATGTGTTACACCTCATGATTTAGGGACATTAATTGAGAATGTAATTAAGAGAATAAGATGCGGATATTGGATACAAAGGGTACTTATATATGCTAATAAAGAAATTAGTATACAAGAGGATGTGATTCCGAAAAAATGTGGGTTACAACGTGTGTGACGTTGGAAATTAGTAATAATAGTTGTATATTCCCGTTATGGACTAGTGTCGTATTATAAGAATTATGACATTGAGAATACGAGGCCTTATGAAATTTTCGGGACTTAAAAGAAGTGGGATCTAAGCCTTAATTATTACTTGAGAGATTAATTTAAGTAGAAAATTAGGGACCAAAGTGCAAATTTAATGTCACGACCCGACCCCGGGCCCGCGACTGGTGCCCTACCTGGGCACCCCTTTCAGGTATACATCAGAGAATAGCAGCGGAACATACACAACACATATACATACTTAGACAATAAACATCACAGGCTAGCCGATAAGGCCACCTTCCATAAAATATACATAAACCAAAAGTAAAACAGTACATCTCTGTTCTTAAAACCCAATCCACAAATGTGACTACAGACCTCTAAGAATAACAACTGTGGCGGGACAGGGCCCCGCCATACCCCTGAATGTACATAAATCTACAACATCAGGGAAAACCGTACCAAAAGACAAGCCTCCGGAGAAATGGAGCTTCGATGCACGATCGGTGATCCTAAGAATGAGGATCCACCACCGCTACTTACCCTACATGGCGATGAACGCAACCCCCCGAGGAAAGGGGGTCAGTACACAATATGTACCAAGTATGTAAAACTGGAAAATACTGCAATTTACATCTTAAGTCTAAAATAAAGCTGGAGACATGTATGATAATCAAATTACAGTACACTGTGCCTTACTAACAATGAGAGTAAACAAGTGTATACTTTACTGCATAAAAATAGGAGGCTCATGATCAAAGTAGGGTCACCCGCCCATAGTATCATTAAGCGATCCTACTCCTGGGAGTATTTCACCCACACAGGCCGTATGGACCCGTATGAGGTAACTTCCTCGCATAGACTGTATCCTCCCGCATAGGTCGTGTGGACCCACATGAGGTAACTTCCTCGCATAGGACTTGTCCGCCCCGCATGGGACTATTTCACCCGCATAAGCCCTACGGACTCGCATGAGGTATTCCTCGCATCATGGGTAGCAAATCCACGGAATATGCAATTGCCACAAAGCCGGGGAATGACCCCATAATGAACAATATATATATCCATAGCACAACCGGATATCACACATAACATAAGCACTACCGGCTTATCATACATAACACAAGCACTACCGGCTTATCATACATAACACAAGCAAGTTAAGAAATCTCCTAACTTCTTATTAGCTTTGTTCATAAACACTCTCATTTTAGTTTACTTAAGGCACTAGCATGTCATTATAAAAATTGGGGAATTTAACCCAAAGTACTACGTACTTCTACTCTTGTAAAAATGACTTTTTTTCATATAAAACTTCCAAGATACTAATAACCGTAGTATCAAGTCATATTTACTTTTCAAGACAAGTCACAATACCTTTTAGAAATATATTTATAGGCTTCTAAATCAAGTGACTTCTTTCTTTTAAAACCTTAAGCAATTGATGCCTTCAAATCAATTTGCCTTTCATTAATTCAAGTCCTTTATCATTACTTACATTACTTAGAGTAAACCACTCTTTTTAACTTTCTATAAAGCTATTATAACCAACTTCCCATAAAGCCGTTATACTAGCTTTATACCTTAGATACTTACATTCTTCTTTATAACCAAGAGACTTAAACTTTCCAAACAAAACAAGTATCTTTCAAAATACTTTAAGTCTCTTAACTTTTAGAAACTAAGATATCCTTAATACCTTTAAACAAGTGAGTTAATTCTCTGACTCAACCAACTTGGACCTTCTTAAAATAAGCCAAGGATATCAAATGGACTAGATTGTCAAAAATCTTGTACGTCTACCGTACTATATATATACAACTATTCATGCTCAAGAGATAAGAAAGTTCTACATACCTCTTCGGTTCAATCCACTTGCCAAGTCCAATATGTCGTACGTGGTATGTCAACCTAAAATGACCATAATACGTCTATTAACTTCTAACTTCAAACGTAGAATATTCAAAGTGTAACGTCACTAAATTCTACGAAAAATCGGACAACACTTCCTTTGTTTCTACATACTTTTCCACCTTTTTCAAGGCCCGAATTCAATAACCAAACACGCCACATTTAAGGCTCAACAATGTAGTTAACAATAGGGGATTACACGCCTACAAGACGTGTAAAATTCCGCCCCACAATTTTTATCAAACTAGTCCAACATACAATATCATTTTCGGCAATTTGAGGGACAACAATACAAATTTCTTTCCAATTTCTTTTCAATCTAAGTTGTTTAGTATAACATGTTATCAATCCGCAATCGATTATAACTACTACAATCCTCAAGTAGGTAACATGCGACGATTCTAATTAACGACCAAATTGTATTTCAATTTCAAAAGGCTCACAATGTCATTTCGGATTTAGGCTTCTACAATCCATATCACTTATCAATCTTCAATACATATACTTCATGCTAGTTAAAATGTAAGGTTACAACAATATGTAATCTTATAACACTTAAGAGAACAAGATTGTTACCTTAACGAGCCTTAATCCACTTCAAGATCCGAAGTCGCTCCTTAGAAACTTAGAGCCTCTCCTTGACACTCCAATCCGCCACTTGAGACCCTTAGAAGATCACAAACAACTTTCCTTCAATATCCAATCCAAACCTAGGAAAGTAACTAGGTTTTCACCTTGCGACTAATACGAAAACGATATTTTTCTGGGATCTTTCTATTGAGATACCCTTACAATACCATTAGGAACCTTGGTTTAAAGTGTGGAGCTTATTGAACAACAAACAAAAAAAAAATTCTTCTTCTTCTTACCCTAACCCGAGAGCTCCCTCAAGTGTTCTTCATATTTCTTGAAATTTTTCTAAGTGTAGAAGTTTGTCTTGCTACTAGTATACATATATAACACTATAGAGGGTCAAGATTTAAACAAATGGGTGGCTTAGATACAATTCAATAAAGCTCAAGCCAAGTGGCCCTTTGACTAAGTCAATTATATCAAGCTCCAAGACTTAGCAAGACTTGGTCATCTTAAATTATGGTCAAATGACCATTTTAGCCATGTCCATTTCGTCCAAGACCACTAAGGGGTGACACGTGTCGCCCTCCCATTCGTCGCAATATTTCGTTTTCCGACAATTCCGATAAATTTTTACTAGTCTCAAATCTTAACATTTTTGAGTTCTTACATACGTTCTTATAAACATGCCCTGGAATTACGGGGTGTAACATTTTTCCCCCCTTAGAAACATTCGTCCCCGAATGTTCTTTCGGATTCAAACTTATAGATAGCGACATATTCTCCTTTTACAACCCCTACATATTAATAATGCCACACGTGGCCACATAATAGCACTTAAGCAAAAATACTTCAATCAAAACTTGACAAGTAAGGGAAATGAATTACCTGAAGGTGTAGAGAATAAGTAAGGATACTTCCTCAACATGTCCTCCTCCGCTTCCCAAGTCATCTCGTCCCTATTATCATTCCGCCACAAGACTTTGACGGAAGCCACATCCTTGGTCCGCAGTCACCTGACCTGGTGATCGAGTATCGCTATGGGACTCTCCTCATACGATAACCCCTCTATCACCTAGACCTCGTGTTATACCCCGTATTTCCTGAGTATGTACGTAAGGGCGTACGTACAAAAGTTTAGCCTTAAAGATTAGGCATTGGACGAAATTAGTACACAACTCACAAAAAGAATCGTTTTCCGACGAAACGTTTTACAAAACTTGCGAAGGGAAAATTCCGGCTATGTCATTTATTATTTTTGCGGATTTTTCCGAGAGACGAAACATTTTGGACCAACGGGAGAGTGACACTTATCACCCTCAATGGACGGCAAACATGGGCCAACGTTGCACGTTTTTTGTGCCTTTGCACAAAGTCAAGGAGTTGGTAGGATATTTGTGTAGTAGATGGATAAGGACACTTGGGTGAATCTCCACCCTACACTTGCCTTGCACTTGGCATCATCTTGGCCATTGGTTGGCCATTTCTTGACCTATAAATACCCCCCTTAAGATGAAGAGTTCTTCATCCACAAATCAAACTTTCCAAGTCTAAAATCCCTCCCTCTCCCTTGTGAGCTTCTCGTCCAAGAGCTCTCCTCCACCCCCCCCCCCTCTAAAAGAGCCTAGCTGAAACAACCCTCTAGCCCTAGCCGAAACACCCACCCTCCTTGGTAGATAATTGTCTTCCAAATACCCTAGCCCAATTCCCTTAGAGTATTTTAGTAGAAGTTGTTGGAAACTTCTAAGGGTTCTTGGAGCTATCGGAGCGTACAAATTAGGAGCTAAACCTTGCTCAGGAGCGACTTTTAACTTGGATAATTTTGGGCTTATCGAGGTAAATACTTTTGTCCTTCTATTGTAATTGGATATTACATATAAGAATAGTTAAGACTTGAGTATAAGTTATAGAAGAATATTAAAGAATAGAATTGAACTGTTTTCACAGTAGAAGGGTTTAAAAGAAGAATAATTGGCTGCATTTACATAGGACTGTTTTCACTGATGAACTTGAGTAGCTTGACGGGTAGGGAGTCTGCCCCAAATTTCCGTAGAATAGAGAACCCTCTCGCTTTGAGAATAGTCTAGACGTTGATAGACGTATTTGACTATTATAGGCTGATTCTCTGCGCGCGACATATTCGACTTGGCAGGTGGTTTTCGCCGAGAAGGTATGTGATTCTTCCTATACTCTTGAGCATGATATTTTAAATATATATATAGTACGGTAGACGTACGTGTGTTAACTGAATAATACGTATGGCAATGTCTTTTGACTTAAGCCTGAATAATACTTACGGCAATGTCTTTTGACTTAAGCCTGAATAATAAAGATCTTGAAGCATTTCAAAAGAATACTGAATCATTTTTAACAGAAGAGAAATATTTGGTTTTTAAAAAAAAAAAAAAACTTAAGGGTTATACTAGCTTTATGGGAAGTTAGGTATAACAACTTAAGGAAGATAAAAGGAACTGTTCACTTATTTGTTTATAAAAACCTTGTATTGATTTCTGTAAGGTGTACTAGGATTGTTTGATAAATAGACATATTATGATGCTACGTGTGTTAGTGTCTTGTGATGTTGTGAAAGGGGGTCATTCTTGTTGTGCTTACGTTGCTAAACGGTAAGTCAGTTGTACTGTTATTATATCACCTACCCCCTTGACTTGTTATACCGAGGGTTTGCCACCCTTGATGCGGGTCTATACGGCCTATGCGGTCTATGTGACTATGCGGAGCTGCGGGAGTTCCAGGATTGATCATTCCGGGTGTTTTAGCCCGATGCGAGGGATGCCCTATGCGGTCTGTGTGACTATGCGGTCTATTGAGACTATGCGGACTGCGGGAGTCCAGGAGGGTACCGGGGTTAGCTACCCCCGATGCGAGGAATACCTCATGCGGGTCTGTGTGTGACCTATGCGGACTGCGGGAAGTCCAGGACTAGGCACGCATAATGATACTATGGGCGATTGGCCTTGCTTCGATCATTCGCGACCTAGAAAAGACCTGTTACAGTTTACCTATTATTGTTCTTGTTTGTGATATGGCACTATGTGCAATTGAACTGATTGTATTTGCAAATGGTTTTAAATACTTTGACTTCATTTAAGTACTTTACAGTTTCACATACTTGGTACCTGTTGTACTGACCTCCTTCGGGGGGCTGCGTTCATGCCGCAGGTAAGGGCAAGCAGGTGCTAGATCCACATCCTTAGGATCTCTTTGCTTTGGTGTCAGGAGCTCCATCTTCTCCGGAGGCTCGACTTTTGGGTATGATCTCCCTGTTGTTGTATATAGTTTTGTACATTCAGGGTATGGCGGGGCCCTGTCCCGCCATAGTTGTTTATCTTCTTAGAGGTCTGTAGTCCTATTGTACAGTTGGGATGTAGCTGCAAAACTATGTTTATATATATACGAAAGCGACATTTTCTCACATAAAAATGTGTCTCATTTACAATCTGTTTCATGTCTTGTTTTTATATTCCGATTACTCGATATATGACTACTTGGGTGCGGGTAAGGCACGATCCACGAGCCGAGGCAGTCGTGACAAAAGTGGTATCGAGCGCTTAATCCTCGGAAAGTGTCTCAGATCGTATCTAGTAAGTCTTGATTATCGGTGTGTTGTGCACCACACCAATAATCGTGAGGCTATAGGATATTTAGGATTGGTTTCCATTCTTCTCACTCACGAGATCGTGCCTTAGAAATGTTATAAGTTGGACCCTCTAACGTATTCCTTTTAATGCGATTATGCCTCACGTAAGGCAACCGGGCCCGAGAGAAGGGCAAGGCGGCCGAGGAGCCGCTAGTAGGACACCGAGAGTTACGAGGCACGTGCCCGATTCTTACCCGAGGCGATACCTCGACGGCGAGTTCCATGACGCCCGGCCCGGCCAAAGACCACGGTACCCACCCCTCGGTCCCACGGCTGGGGCGGAGAGTTAGGTACAAGGAGATGCCCGCCATCGCCGTGATCGTGGCGAACATGAGGATAGGATCACGGCGATTCGATTCGGCCCAGATGCACCCCGGTTCAGAGGCGTATAGTTTGAGGCTACGAGATTTCCTGAGTTGTAGCCCGCCAGAGTTTTACGGGTCGAGGCCGGAGGATGATCCGCAGGAGTTCATCCGTCAGTTACAGAGGATTATGAGGGTGATCAGGGCGTCGGAGACCGAGTCCGTGATCTTCAGTTCGCATCGGCTGCGTGATACCGCAGTCGATTGGTTTGATTCATGGGAGTTATCGGGAGAGCACGCGTCCCCGCCTACTTGGGATGAGTTCTCAGAGGCTTTCCTCACTCACTTCTTGCCTCCACAGATGAGGAGGGCACGGGCCGACAGATTTTTGTTACTGAGACAGAGAGGACGCACAGTTAGGGAGTACAATGTCGAGTTCGATTCTTTGGCTCGATATGTCCCTGCGTTGGTAGCAGATATGGAGGACAGGGTGCATCGCTACGTCACCGGGCTAGATGATTATATGGCCGAGTCTTGTGCGGGTGTGGCTCTTCACCGAGCATGGACATTACCCATACGCAGTTCATGCACTTGGATGCGAGGCGTAGAGACCGCGGGTCGGCAGATATCGACATCGAGAAGAAGGCCAAGACGGCCGGTTCTTTTGGTAGTTCTCGGGGTGGACGGCCTCAGCAGCAGTCTAGATTTGCACCCCAGCCGGCTCAGAGCACTCCCACATCATTGTCGATGTACCGAGTATTCGGGGCGGTCGTGGCCCCGTGACTTGATTTCGGGTAGCAAGGGTGCTAACCGATCGAGGTCTTTCGGTGTGTCCGTTGTGGTAGATTCCATTCGGGAGCCGTAGTACTACTCCGGAGCTTGCTATACTTGTGGCCGCAGGTCATTTTGCGAGGGCTGTCCGACCGGGCGGCACGGTGGTAGGCTCACCCTGTGGTCATTCTTGGTTCATCATCTCCTACGATTACTCGCCCGGTGGGTGGTACTCATGGGCGGCCAGGTCGCGGCAGGTCGTGGCGCGGGTCGCTTCTAGCGGTCCTCGAATCGCATTTATGCCTTGTCGGCCGGCGGGACGGTGAGGCCTCACCGATGTCGCCACGGTACTTTATCGCTGGTCATGATGTATGCGCCTTGATAGATCCGGTTCTACTCGTCTATATATCTCCCTTATTGCTAGTAGGATAGGGATGAGCTCGAGTCCATAGACCCTTTCGAGGTAGCTACGCCAGTGGGTGATTCGGTGGTAGCTCGGCGGGTATATAGGGCTTGTCCAGTGACCATTTGCAGTCGTCAGACCCTAGCCGACTTGATAGAGTTGGACATGACTGATTTCGATGTGATCATGGGTATGGATTGGCTAGCTTCTTGCTACGCCAATGTAGACTGCCGGGAGAGAGTAGTACGGTTCCAGTTTCCTGAGGAGCCGGTTGTTGAGTGGGAGGAACATCAGACGTAGGGTAGGTTTATTTCTTACCTCAAGGCTAGGAAGATGGTGCAGAAGGGGTATATCTACCATCTCGTTCGGGTGTTTGATACTGAGGCTGCGGTACCAGATTTTCAGTCAGTTCCAGTAGTCAGAGAGTTCCCAGACGTGTTTCCAGACGACCTCCCGGGTATCCCTCCTGAGAGGGAGATTGAGTTTTGTATAGATGTGTTGCCAGACACTCGGCCTATTTCCATTCCGCCATACAGAATGGCACCTGCCGAGTTGAGAGAGTTGAAGGACCGGTGAGAGATTTCTTTGGAGAAGCGGCTTCATCAGCCTAGTGTTTCTCCCGGGAGCGCGTATTGTTCGTGAAGAAGAAGGGCGGGACGCCGCGCATGTGTGTTGATTCTGGCGGTGAACAAGGTGACCATTAAACGAATACCCTTCCTGTGATTGATGATTTTTTCGACCGATTGCGAGCGCGAGATGTTTCTCAAGATTGATCTGCGATCGGGCTATCATCAAGTGCGAGTCGAGGCGGATGTCCCTAGATCGCATTCGGACGTTACGGGCATTATGAGTTGAGTCATGTCTTTGGGTTGACCAATGCTCGTGGTATTCATGGATTTGATGAACCGAGTGTTCAAACCATTTTTGGACACGCGTTTGTGATAGTGTTCATTGATGATATCTTGGTTTATTCTCGCCAGCGAGGAGCATGCGGAGCATTTGAGGCTGTCTTGTGATTCTCCGGACCCAGCGATTATACGCCAAGTTTTCCAAATGTGAGTTTTGGTTAGCCGGTGGCTTTTCTTGGGCATATTTTCGGGCCAATGGTATTGGTGGATACGCCAAGATCGAAGCGATCGAGTTGGCCTAGACCTACTACTCGGCTGCAGGTTCGCGATTTCGGGCCTTGCAGTTATTATCGGTTCGTAGAAGTTTGCTTATCTGCCCCATTGACTAGCCTGACTCGAGGCGCTAAGTTTGATGGTGATGCTTGTGGCGTGGTTTTCATTCTTGAAGGAGATCGACGCCCGTTCTTACTCTTCCGTAGGTCCAGACGGTTATGTCGTGTATTGTGATGCGTCAGGCATCGGGTTGGGATGTGTGTTGATGCAGCAGGGAAAGGTTATAGCGTATGCATCCCGACAGCTGAAGAAACACGAGAGGAACTACCCCACTCATGATTTGGAGTTGGCAGCGGTGATTCACGCCTTGAAGATCTGGAGGCACTATTTGTATGGGGTTCATGTGGATATTTATACAGACCACAAGAGCCTCCAGTATATCTTCAGCCAGAGGGAGCTGAACTTACGACAAAGACGGTAGTTAGAGCTGCTTAAGGATTATGACGTCGATATCCTGTACCACCCGGGGAAGGCCAATGTTGTGGCAGATGCCCTTAGTCGTAGGTCGATGGGTAGCCTATCAGATGTGCAGTCAGAGAGGAGGGGCATGGTTCGCGATTTGCATCAGTTAGCGAGCCTTGGTGTCCGTTTGATTGATTCTGATAGCAGTGGGGTTCGAGTTCGAGAGGTTGCCGAGTCTTCCATCGTCGAGGAGGTGAAGAGGCAATAGTTTGAGGATCCGGTTTTGATTCGGTATCGTGATACGGCTCTTCGTGAGGGGAAGGGTCCTTTTGAGGTA
This sequence comes from Przewalskia tangutica, assembly GCA_029844215.1. Taxonomy (NCBI): domain Eukaryota; kingdom Viridiplantae; phylum Streptophyta; class Magnoliopsida; order Solanales; family Solanaceae; genus Przewalskia; species Przewalskia tangutica. Next base: position 83,482,378 of record CM056735.1, on the reverse strand, counting down.
GCACCTGATGGGGTGCTAAGGTTTGAGGGCAGGTTGTGTGTTCCAGATGTGTTCCCGATGTTTCTAGGGGAAGCACACAGCGCACGTTACTCTATCCATCCAGGGTCGACCAAGATGTACCACGACCTTAGATCTGTGTATTGGTGGGATGGCTTGAAGAGGGACGTTGCAGAGTTTGTAGCTCAGTGCCCGTGTTGTCAGCAGGTGAAGGTAGAGCACCAGAGGCCTGGTGGTTTGTTGCAGACGATAGAGATCCCGACCTGGAAGTGGGAGGTGATCAACATGGACTTTATCACAGGATTTCCTCGCACTCAAAGGAGACATGATTCTATTTGGGTTATCGTCGACAGGCTGACAAAATCAGCCCACTTTCTTCCCGTCAGGACGACTTTTTCGGCTGAGGATTATGCCAGACTTTACATCCGAGAGATCGTCAGACTGCATGGAGTCCCTATTTCGATCATATCAGACAGAGGAGCCCAGTTTACGGCTAACTTCTGGAGGTCCTTCCGTAAGGGTTTAGGACGCGATTGAGCACGAGTCGCATTTCATCCACGCAGACGGACAGTGAACGCACTATCCGCACTCTCGAGGATATCCGCGAGCTGTGTTATTGACTTGTGGGTACTGGAGGATCATTTGCCTCTAGTTGAGTTTGCGTATAATAATAGCTACCACTCCAGTATTCAGATGGCGCCTTATGAGGCCTTGTATGGGAGGAAGTGCAGATCGCCGATAGGCTGGTTCGATGTGGGCGAGGTGCAGTTAGTGGGACCAGATTTGGTGCGTGAGCGATGGATAAGGTGAAGCTTATCCAGAGGCGGTTCTTGGCGGCTCGAGTCGGCGAAGTCATATGCAGATCATCGTCTTCTGCATCTGGAGTTCGAGGTTGATGATTGGGTTTTCCTGAAGGTGTCACCCATGAAGGGTGTGATGAGAGTCGGGAAGAAAGGGAAACTCAGCCCAAGGTACATCGGGCGTATCGATTGTCGCGAGGTAGGCAAGGTTGCCTATGAGTTGGATCTGCCGTCCGATCTGGAGGCAGTGCATCCGGTGTTTCATGTTTCTATGCTGAGGAGATGTATCGGGGATCCATCTAGAGTGCACCCGATTGACGATGTCCAGGTGACCGAGGGGTTATCGTATGAGGAGACTCCCATAGCGATAATCGATCGTCAGGTTAGGCGTCTGCGGACGGGCGTGGCTTCCACAAAGTCTTGTGGCGGAACGAGCTCAGGGAGGAGATGACGTGGGAAGCTGAGGAGGACATGAGGCAGAAGTATCCTCACCTATTCCCCACACCTCCAGGTAATTCACTTTCCTACTTGTAAATTTTCATTGTCATATATGCCTAAATGTTGTATTGTGGCCATGTGTGGCAAACTGTTTAAGTTATGAAGAACCTTATCATTATCTGTCTTGGGAAGGAACATTCGGGACGAATGTTTCTAAGGAGGGGAGAATGTTATACCGTATTTCACGAGTATGTACGTAGGGCGTGCGACAAAAGTTTAGCCTTAAAGATTAGGCATTGGACGAAATTAGTACACAACTCACAAAAGAATCGTTTCCGATAAACGTTTTACAAAACTGCGAAGGGAAAATTCGCTATGTCATTTATTATTTTTGCGGATTTTTCCGAGAGACGAAACATTTTGGACCAACGGGAGGGTGACACTTGTCACCCTCAATGGACGGCAAACATGGGCCAAGGTTGCACGTTTTTTGTGCCTTTGCACAAAGTCAAGGAGTTGGTAGGATATTTGTGTAGTAGATGGATAAGGACACTTGGGTGAATCTCCACCCTACACTTGCCTTGCACTTGGCATCATCTTGGCCATTGGTTGGCCATTTCTTGACCTATAAATACCCCCCTTAAGATGAAGAGTTCTTCATCCACAAATCAAACTTTGCCAGTCTAAAATCCCTCCCTCTCCCTTGTGAGCTTCTCGTCCAAGAGCTCTCCTCCACCCCCCCCCCCCTCTAAAAGAGCCTAGCCGAAACAACCCTCTAGCCCTAGGCGAAACACCCCCCCCCCCATTGGTAGATAGTTGTCTTCCAAATACCCTAGCCCAATTCCCTTAGAGTATTTTAGTAGAAGTTGTTGGAAACTTCTAAGGGTTCTTGGAGCTATCGGAGCGTACAAATTAGGAGCTAAACCTTGCTCAGGAGCGACTTTTAACTTGGATAATTTTGGGCTTATCGAGGTAAATACTCTTGTCCTTCTATTGTAATTGGATATTGCATATAAGAATAGTTAAGACTTGAGTATAAGTTATAGAAGAATATTAAAGAATAGAATTGAATTGTTTTCACAGTAGAAGGGTTTAAAAGAAGAATAATTGAACTGTACTTACATAGGACTGTTTTCACAGTAGACTTGAGTAGATTGACGGGTAGGGGAGTGCTGCCCAAATTTCCGTAGAATAGAGAACCCTCTGCTTAGAACTGTTTACAGAATAGTCTAGACGTTGATAGACGTATTTGACTATTATAGGTTGATTCTCTGCGCGCGACATATTCGACTTGGCAGGTGGTTTTTGCCGAGAAGGTATGTGATTCTTCCTATACTCTTGAGCATGATATTTTAAATATATATATAGTACGGTAGACGTACGTGTGTTAACTGAATAATACTTACGGCAATGTCTTTTGACTTAAGCCTGAATTATACTTACGGCAATGTCTTTTGACTTAAGCCTGAATAATAAAGATCTTGAAGCATTTCAAAAGAATACTGAATCATTTTTAACAGAAGAGAAATATTTGGTTTTTTAAAAAAAAAAAGCTTAAGGGTTATACTAGCTTTATGGGAAGTTAGGTATAACAACTTAAGGAAGATAAAAGGAACTGTTCACTTATTTGTTTATAAAAACCTTGTATTGATTTCTGTAAGGTGTAGTAAGATTGTTTGATAAATAGACATATTATGATGCTACGTGTGTTAGTGTCTTGTAATGTTGTGAAAGGGGGTCATTCTTGTTGTGCTTACGTTGCTAAACGGTAAGTCATTATCTTGTTATTATATCACCTACCCTCGACTTGTTATCAGGGCTTGCCACCCTTGACGCGGTCTATACGGCTATGCGGTCTATGTGACTACGCGAGTCGCGGGAGTTCGTGATTGATCATTCGGTGTTTTAGCTCGACGCGGGGATGCCCTATGTGGTGCGTGTGACTACGCGGTCTATTGAGACTATGCGGTGCGAGTCGAGGATGGTACCGGGGTTAGCTACCCGTCACGAGGAATACCTCACGCGGTGCATGTGTGACCTATGCGGACTGCGGGAAGTCCAGGACTAGGCACGCATAATGATACTATGGGCGATTGACCTTGCTTCGATCATTCGCGGCCTAGAAAAGACCTGTTACAGTTTACCTATTATTGTTCTTGTTTGTGATATGGCACTATGTGCAATTGAACTGATTGTATTTACAAATGGTTTTAAATACTTTGACTTCATTTAAGTACTTTACAGTTTCACATACTTGGTACCTGTTGTACTGACCTCCTTCGGGGGGCTGCGATCATGTCGCAGGTAAGGGCAAGAAGGTGCTAGATCCACATCCTGAAGATCTCTTTGCTTTGGTGTCAGGAGCTCCATCTTCTCCGGAGGCTCGACCTTTGGGTATGATCTCCCTGTTGTTGTATATAGTTTTGTACATTCAGGGTATGGCGGGGCCCTGTCCCGCCATAGTTGTTTATCTTCTTAAGGTCTAGTCTATTGTACAGTTGGGATGTAACTGCAAAACTATGTTTATATATATATGCCGAAAGGCGACATTTTCTCACATAAAACTGTCTCATTTTACAACTGTTTCATGTCTTGTTTTTATATTCCGCTGATTACTCTGATGTATGACTACTTGGGTGCCCGGGTAAGGCACCAGTCACGGGCCCCGGAACGGGTCGTGACACCTCGCTAGCTGGGAAAACTCTCGATGGATCTCCGATACACTTCCGCAACATAGAAACATGGAAGACCGGATGTACCGTGTTATACCCCGTATTTCCAGAGTATGTACGTGAGGGCGTACGTATACAATTTGAGCCTTAAAGTTGGCTAGTTTCGAAATTTGTACACAACACCCGAAAGGAGTCGTTTTTCGACGAAACGTTTCCACAGCTTTCGAAGGGAAAATTCCGGCTATGTCATTAATAATTTTTGCGGATTTTTCCGAGAGACGAAACATTTTGGACCAACGGGAGGGTGACATGTGTCACCCTCACATTGGAAGAGGTTGGACGGCAATTGGCTAAGTCTTGCACGTTTTTGGTGTGAAATTTTGGTCAAGGGTTAGGTAGGATATTTTTGTGTAGATGGATAAGGTAGCACATGGCTAAATCTTGGCCTTACACTTGCTATGCACGTGTCTTCATCTTGGCCATTGGTTGGTCTTCACTTGACCTATAAATACCCCTCTAAGTGATGAACTTTCTTCATCCAAAAATTGAGCAATCTTTCTAAGTCTCAAACCCTCCCTCTCCCTCTTGTGATCTCGTCCACCACACACCCCTCCCCCTCTTGAAGGCCCCTTGGCCGAAACCCACCCTCCCTCAGAGGCTTGGCGTGGGAGTACATACCCCTAGCCTAGTTGTCTCGTATAAATACCCCTTGTTGTGGTATAGAAATACTCTCCTAGTATTGTTGTTATGTCCAAATACCTTGGCCCAAATACCTTGTAGTATTCCCAAAGTTACACTTGTACAAAAGCCCAGAAAATACTATTATACTTCCCTCAGTCACAAAAACGAAACCCTAAGTGAATCTTCACCCGTAGTTGAAGTTATAAGTAGAAGTTGGTTAGAACTTCTAAGGGTTGGTTGGAGCGGGTCGGAGCGCACGGAGTAGGAGCTAAACCTTGCTCAGGATCGACATTTAAACTCGGATAATTTTGGGCTTATCGAGGTAAACACTCTTGACCTTCTATTGTAATTGGAAATTACATGTTGTAGGAATATATAGTTGAAGTATACTATATAAAACTGAACATTATAATTGTGCGGCAATGTCTTTTGACTTAAGCCTGAATAATACTTACGGCAATGTCTTGCGACTTAAGCCTGAATTTAAAGAAGAGAACTGAACTGTAATTACATAGGACTGTATTACAGTAGACTTGTGTAGCATTACTGTGTAATAGAATTTGTACACGTCCGGTTAGACGTGTTAACCCCCCCCCCCTGGTTGGCTTGGTAGCCGGCCTCGATGGAGGAGGAGATTCTGTTGTTGCGGGAGAGGTCTTTGAATTTTACGTAGAATATTCTACGTCGGGATCTAAAAGATATTAATAGGCGCTTTGTGGCCTCTATAGGTTGTAGTACTACGTGTGGAGTGATCTGCTTGACTGAGAGTGTAGCAGACGGTTTGGGGTACTTGGAGCGTTTTGCTATTAGTCGATACTCGTCGCGAGGTATGTGAACCTCTTCCTATCTGTTCTAGCATGATATGTGTATAACTATGTAGTACGGTAGACGTACATGTGTTAAATGTATTTGATTGCCTTTAAACATAAAGTGTTATAACAACTCTATGTAAATGAGAAATGCTTTGTGATTTTTAAAAGATAACTGATTTGACTTATAACCGACTTGATGTAAAAGAACCTTGAAGTATTCTAAGAGATTAAGAAACCTTTTTGGAAGAAGTGTATACTTGGTTTGAAAACATAAAAGCTATACCAGCTTTATGAAAAGTTAGGTGTAACGCCTTAAGAGAGATAAAAAGAATGGTTTAATGGTTTAGAAGTTAAGAGACTTGACTTAATATGGATGTTTGTGTGAAACCTCATTCGTGAGTAATGAGTACTTGGTTTTTGGAAGGAATAATGTTTTACTTATTTCGGAAATCAGAATGTGTATCGACAAACCACTGCAGCGTTAATAAAGGAAATGTATTGAATAATTAAGTATTATTAAAACCGGTAGAAACCTCCATCCGCATAGAAGCTAAGATGAGACAAAATGATATTACATTTTCTAGATCATGGTGCCTAATAAGATTGATTATGAACAAGAATAACTACTACTTTATGGCATATGTTACTCAATTGTTTTAAAAGAGATTAAGACATTGAACTATGAAACTTTTAAAAAGAGACTTGCGTAATTAAAATTAGGCAAACTGGAACCTTAGGGAAAAGAAAGGCATTGTGTTGTCTTAAAATGGTTTAAAGCATAAGGTGTTATAACAGCTTTATGGGAAGTTGGTTATAATGACCTTATGAAAACAAAAGAAAGGTTTTATCATTGGTTTTAACGTGGTAACTTGACTTTAAAAAAAAAGAAAGTATGGAAGTTGTTTTGGTTTACTTAAAGGATGTAAGTCACTCTATTTTATACTACGGTATCGGGTGACTTTTATACAAAGAATGAATCTCTTAAAAGGAATTTAACGCGTAGTACTTTAGGGTTAAAACCGGACCTTGGCATAAAATGAAAGTACTTTGAGTTGTGGTGAAACACGCCTATGCTTGTTGTTGTGAAACTTGCCTATGCTTGTTGTTGTGAAACTTGCCTATGCTTGTTGTGATAGCCTTTGTTGTGCAAGAATTGTGTTTCTATACTCTGGCGTCTCGATGGAGGGTCGGTTGACTTGTTGAGAACTTACTTGGACGTGCCGGCAGTGACGGAGAAATTCCACGGGTACGTTCCTGTTGATAGTGTTACTTTTGTTAAATCACTTTGGACATACTGACACGATGCGTAGCGCACGGGTATGCTTCCACTTTGATTACCGACTTGTTGCTTATTGTTTCCTTTGGACATATCGACCGCGATCGTGGCGCTGCGGGTATGCTTCCATTTGGAATCTTTGTCTTATTGTTTCCGGACATCTCGACACGATGCGTAGCGCACGGGTATGCTTCCATTTGGAATGTTGTCTTATTGTTTCCCTTTGGACATACTGACACGATGCGTAGCGCACGGGTATGCTTCCATTTGGAATGATGTCTTATTGTTTCCCTTTGGACCTACTGACACGATGCGTAGCGCACGGGTATGCTTCCATTTGGAATGTTGTCTTATTTGTTCCCTTTGGACATACTGACACGATGCGTAGCGCACGGGTATGCTCCCATTTGGATTGCTATCTTGTTGTTATCATATCATGCAGCGCCGGTGAGGAAGGTACTCACGGCGGGATTGATGTTGTGGCGTGAGACCACGAATTGATATAATCATTATGTGTATGTCTTGTAGTTTGGTTATCATACCGTCTCTCGCTTTTATAGACTATTATGATTTGATTCTGATATTTTACAATTTCACATACTTGGTACTGTTGTCTCGACCTCGCCCGGGGCTGCGTTCATCTGCGCAGTAGAGTACATCATTTGTCGATCCGCGTTTAGGATCTCATTTCACGTTTTGGGAAGCTCCGTTCCTTCGAGGCTTATCTGTTGGTATGTTACCACAGTGCAGAGGTTCTTGTACATTCTGGGTATGGCGGGGCCCTGTCCGTCATAGTTGTTGTATAAATTCTTAAGTGCCTGCTGTGTGGCAAGGTTTGTAAAGGATAACTGTCGGTATTTATGTATATATATGATGAAGGCAAGCTGTTTTGGTTGGCTGTTTATTTATTTTGTCTCTAAATTCATGTTCATGTTTTTATTTCCTGATTTTCTCGATGTTGTATCACTAGGGTGCCCGGGTAGGCACGATCCACGCCCGGTTCGGTCGTGACAAAAGTGGTATCGAGCGCTTAGTCCTCGGAAAGTGTCTGACCGTTTTTAGTAGAGTCTTGATTATCGGTGTGTTGTGCACCACATCTATAATCAGGAGGCTATAGGACATTTAGGATTGGTTTCCATTCTTCTCATGCTGAGATCGTGCCTTAGAGCTGTGTGATGAGTTGAACCCCTCTGACGTATTCCTTTCCTTTACTAGTTATGCCTCCGCCAAGGCAACCGGGCAAGAAGGCAAAGCGGCGAAGGAAGATACGGTAGAAGCGGCAGCGATCTCTACAGAGACCACAAGACTGAGCCTCCATCCTACAGTGGGGCGAGATGAATGGTTACGCGAGATGGCCCGATTAATGGCCGGGTTGTGGCGAACTTGAGATAAGCCGACGCAGCTTGATTCGATCCAGAGCACCGTAGTTCACCCCGGCGAGCGATTTGAGATTACGGGATTTTCCGAGTGTAACCCGCGAGTTTTATGGGTCGAGGCACGAGGATGATCCGCAGGAGTTCATCCGGCGATTCTGGCGGATCATGAGAGTGATCAAGCATCGGAGACCGAGTCGGTGGTCCTAGGTTCGCATCGGTGCGTGATACCGCAATGATCGTTTGATTCGTGAGCCTGTCGGGAGAGCATGCACTTCCAACTTTATGGGACGAGTTCTCGAGGCCTTTCTTGCACATTTCTTGCCTCGCAGATGAGGAGGGCTCGGGCAGATTTTTGGGGTTGCGGCGAGCGTGCGGTTCGGGAGTATAATGTGGAGTTCGACTCATTGGCGACGCGTCCCGCATTAGTAGCTAGTATGGAGGATCGAGTGCACCGATATGTTCTGAGGCTCGATGATTACCTAGAAGAGAGTTGTTGGTGTAGCTCTTCACCGGGCATGGACATTGCCGCATGCGAGCTTATGCACTCGGAGGTGAGGCGGAGAAATCGACGGAATAACCAAGGTCGGCGAGAAGAGGGCGAGCAGCAGGTCCTTTGGTGACTTTCGAGGCGGACCGCCTCAACAGCGAACTAGTTATGCGCCTCCGCCCGATCTGAGTGGTCCTCCACAATCTTCAGAGCACCTGAGTATTCAGGCGGTCGTGGCTCCAGGTTGATTTTGAGAGAAGCGAGGTGTTAGCGGTGAAGCCACCTACCTCGTTGTGACATTGTGGTAGACTCCACGGTGGGAGTGTCGTGCTAGTCCGGGAGTTTGTTTTACATGCGACAAGAGGCCATTTTGGGAGAAATTGTCCACCAGTGGCTGGTAGGATAGCACAGACTACGGATCGATTGCGGGTTCTTCACCTCCCATAGTCAGCAGATGTTCATACACGGCGGGCCACGGTAGAGTCGCGGTGGAAGTTCCCAGTTTTAGCGGTCCTCTGAATCGCCTATTTTCAGGTATATCCTTAACCCTCTAGAGTTTTGTATGTATTGATGATGTGATGATGTGTTTAGTGTTATGTTCGGATAGCGTTATGCTAAAACGTGATGTAGAACTGGTTGTGAGAAGGGTAAGCTTGAGGTGAGAAATGATGAACCTTAGAATATTACGATTGAGACCTTAGATGTAAGCGCCGCCTTGAGTACCAGTTTTGCAAGTGATCCTTGTCGAGTGCATTTTTATGCCTAGAAAGTTTTGTGTGATAAAATCCCTGTGTAGTGTGTAATGGAAGTGGTAGCTTTCATGACCTGTATAGGTAAGATTGTTCCGGATCGGGGAACAAGAGCGTGATGCGTAAGTGGGTCGGGTTGGGGCCATGTTGAGGGCCAACCCGCGGCCGGTTTCAAAGTGGGGTCAGCCGGTGGTCCCGCCAGTGGTAGGTCACGAGGGCGCTAGGCCCATGATTAGATAACCATCGTATGAGTTCGTGGATATGTTCGACCAGAAGCGGATCGTGAAGACAGAGTGAAGCTAGTAAGATGACCAAATTTGGAGGTTGTGACTCCAAAGTATTGGGAAGCGGCGATGGCGAAGTGTGGTACGATACTAGAAGAGTTCAAGTGTCAGAAGGGCACGACGAGTAAGGAAGGAAGAGAACGTGTGATATTTCGTGGCCAGGTGTGGCGTTGGCAACTTGTTAGAAGAACTTCGTTATTTGTTCCGAGAAGGAACATTCGGGACGAATGTTTCTAAGGAGGGGAGAATGTTATACCGTATTTCCGTATATGCGTGAGGCGTGCGATACAATTTGAGCCTTAAAGTTGGCTAGTTTCGAAATTTGTACACAACACCCGAAAGGAGTCGTTTTTCGACGAAACGTTTCCACAACTTTCGAAGGGAAAATTCCGGCTATGTCATTAATAATTTTTGCGGATTTTTCCGAGAGACGAAACATTTTGGACCAACGGGAGGGTGACATGTGTCACCCTCACATTGGAAGAGGTTGGACGGCAATTGGCTAAGTCTTGCACGTTTTTGGTGTGAAATTTTGGTCAAGGGTTAGGTAGGATATTTTTGTGTAGATGGATAAGGTAGCACATGGCTAAATCTTGGCCTTACACTTGTTATGCACTTGTCTTCATCTTGGCCATTGGTTGGCCTTCACTTGACCTATAAATACCCCTCTAAGTGATGAACTTTCTTCATCCAAAAATTGAGCAATCTTTCTAAGTCTCAAACCCTCCCTCTCCCTCTTGTGATCTCGCCCCCCACACACCCTCCTCTTGAAGGCCCTCGGCGAAACCCACCCTCCCCTCAGAGGCTTGGCCGTGGGGTACATACCCCCCCCTAGCCTAGTTGTCTCGTATAAATACCCCTTGTTGTGGTATAGAAATACTCTCCTAGTATTGTTGTTATGTCCAAATACCTTGGCCCAAATACCTTGTAGTATTCCCAAAGTTACACTTGTACAAAAGCCCAGAAAATACGATTATACTTCCTCACCACAAAAACGAAACCCTAAGTAAATCTTCACCCGTAGTTGAAGTTATAAGTAGAAGTTGGTTAGAACTTCTAAGGGTTGGTTGGAGCGGGTCGGAGCGCACGGAGTAGGAGCTAAACCTTGCTCAGGATCGACATTTAAACTCGGATAATTTTGGGCTTATCGAGGTAAACACTCTTGACCTTCTATTGTAATTGGAAATTATTGTAGGAATATATAGTTGAAGTATACTATATATAAAACTGAACATTATAATTGTGCGGCAATGTCTTTTGACTTAAGCCTGAATAATACTTACGGCAATGTCTTGCGACTTAAGCCTGAATTTAAAGAAGAGAATCGTAATTACATAGGGTGTATCAGACATAGACTTGTGTAGCATTCGTAATAGAATTTGTACACGTCGGTTAGGCGTGTTAACCCCGGTTGGCTTGGTAGCCGGCCTCGATAGAGGAGGAGATTTACGCTGTTGCGGGGGGGGAGGTGCTGCCGAATTTTCTGTAGAATATTCTACGTCGGGATCTAAAAGATATTAATAGGCGCTTTGTGGCCTCTATAGGTTGTAGTACTACGTGTGGAGTGATCTGCTTGACTGAGAGTGTAGCAGACGGTTTGAGGTACTTGGAGCGTTTTGCTATTAGTCGATACTCGTCGCGAGGTATGTGAACCTCTTCCTATCTGTTCTAGCATGATATGTGTATAACTATGTAGTACGGTAGACGTACATGTGTTAAATGTATTTGATTGCCTTTAAACATAAAGTGTTATAACAACTCTATGTAAATGAGAAATGCTTTGTGATTTTTAAAAGATAACTGATTTGACTTATAACCGACTTGATGTAAAAGAACCTTGAAGTATTCTAAGAGATTAAGAAACCTTTTTGGAAGAAGTGTATACTTGGTTTGAAAACATAAAAGTTATACCAGCTTTATGAAAAGTTAGGTGTAACGCCTTAAGAGAGATAAAAAGAATGGTTTAATGGTTTAGAAGTTAAGAGACTTGACTTAATATGGATGTTTGTGTGAAACCTCATTCGTGAGTAATGAGTACTTGGTTTTTGGAAGGAATAATGTTTTACTGATTTCGGAAATCAGAATGTGTATCGACAAACCACTGCAGCGTTAATAAAGGGAAATGTATTGAATAATTAAGTATTATTAAAACCAGTAGAAACCTCCATCTGCATAGAAGCTAAGATGAGACAAAATGATATTACATTTTCTAGATCATGGCTGCCTAATAAGATTGATTATGAACAAGAATAACCTACTACTTTATGGCATATGTTACTCAATTGTTTTAAAAGAGATTAAGACATTGAACTATGAAACTTTTAAAAAGAGACTTGCGTAATTAAAATTAGGCAAACTGGAACCTTAGGGAAAAGAAAGGCATTGTGTTGTCTTAAAATGGTTTAAAGCATAAGGTGTTATAACAGCTTTATGGGAAGTTGGTTATAATGACCTTATGAAAACAAAAGAAAGGTTTTATCATTGGTTTTAACGTGGTAACTTGACTTTAAAAAAAAAGAAAGTATGGAAGTTGTTTTGGTTTACTTAAAGGATGTAAGTCACTCTATTTTATACTACGGGTATCGGGTGACTTTTATACAAAGAATGAATCTCTTAAAAGGAATTTAACGCGCGTAGTACTTTAGGGTTAAAACCCGGACCTTGGCATAAAAATGAAAGTACTTTGAGTTGTGGTGAAACCTGCCTATGCTTGTTGTTGTGAAACTTGTCTATGCTTGTTGTTGTGAAACTTGCCTATGCTTGTTGTGATAGCCTTTGTTGTGCAAGAATTGTGTTTCTATACTACCGCGTCTCTCGATGGAGGATCGGTTGACTTGTTGAGAACTTACTTGGACGTGACCGGCAGTGACGGATAAATTCCACGGGTACGTTCCTGTTGATAGTGTTACTTTTGTTAAATCACTTTGGACATACTGACACGATGCGTAGCGCACGGGTATGCTTCCACTTTGATTACCGCCTTGTTGCTTATTGTTTCCCTTTGGACATACTGACACGATGCGTAGCGCACGGGTATGCTTCCATTTGGAATGTTGTCTTATTGTTTCCCTTTGGACATACTGACACGATGCGTAGCGCACGGGTATGCTTCCATTTGGAATGCTGTCTTATTGTTTCCCTTTGGACATACTGACGATCGTAGCGCGGGTATGCTTCCATTTGGAATGATGTCTTATTGTTTCCCTCTGGACCTACTGACACGATGCGTAGCGCACGGGTATGCTTCCATTTGGAATGTTGTCTTATTTGTTCCCTTTGGACATACTGACACGATGCGTAGCGCACGGGTATGCTCCCATTTGGATTGCTATCTTGTTGTTATCATATCATAGACTGCCGGCAGTGAGGAAGGTACTCCACGGGCAGGATTGATGTTGTGGGCGTGAGACCCTGAATTGATATAACTGTTATGTGTATGTACTGTAGTTTGGTTATCATACCGCTCTCGCTTTTATAGACTATTATGATTTGATTCTGATTTTTCTGCTTTCACATACTTGGTACTGTTATCGACCTCCTTGGGGCTGCGTTCATGCCGCAGTAGAGTACATCACCGCCGATCCGCGTTTAGGATCTCATTTCAGCGTTTTGGGAAGCTCCGTTCCTTCGGAGGCTTATCTGTTGGTATGTTACCCTGAGTCTGTAGGTTCTTGTACATTCAGGGGTATGGCGGGGCCCTGTCCCGTCATAGTTGTTGTATAAATTCTTAGAGTGCAGCATCGTGTGGCAAGGTGGTTTGTAAAAAGGATAATCGTCGGGTATTTATGTATATATATGATGAAGGCAAATGCTTTGGTTGCTTTGTTTATTTATTTTGTCTCTAAATTCATGTTCATGTTTTTATTTCCGCTGATTTTCTCTGATGTTGTATCACTAGGGTGCCCGGGGTAAGGCACCAGTCACGGGCCCGGGTTCGGGTCGTGACATACCGCCTCTAACTCTAATGTCAGATCCAACTCATAGGCAACCTTGCCTACTCTACAGTACCTTGGGCTAAGTTTCCCCTTCTTTCTGAACCTCATCACACCCTTCATGGGTGATACCTTCAAGAAGACTCAATCGTCTACCTGAAACTCCAAATGTCGACGCCGATTATCTGCATAAGACTTCTGCCGACTCTGAGCTGCCAACAGTCTGTCCTGGATAAGCTTCACCTATCCACAACCTGATGAATCAAGTCTGGGCCAACTAACTGAACCTCGCCCACGTCGAACCAACCAATCGGCGACCTACACTTCTGCCCATACAAAGCCTCATATGGCGCCATCTGAATGCTAGAATGATAGCTGTTGTTATAAGCAAACTCCACAAAAGGCAAATGATCCTCCCAGCTACCCCTGAAATCAATAACACGGGCTCGCAGCATATCCTCAAGTGTATGGATAGTACGCCCGCTTTGCCGTCGATGCGAGGTGAAACACGATCGAGACTCACTGTGTCCCTAATCCTTCGAAAGACCTCCAGTTAGCCAGAACCGGGCTCCTGCATGCGATATAATCGATATAGGGACTCCGTGCAGTCTCACAATCTCCCTGATATACAACCTGGCATAATCCTCAGCTGAATACGTAGTCCTGACTGGAAGAAAGTGGGCTGATTTAGTCAGCCTGTCGATAATAACCCAGATGGAATCACACTTCCTCTGAGTATGAGGTAACCCTGTAACAAAATCCATGTTGATCACCTCCCACTTCCATGTTAGAATATCAATAGCCTGCAATAGCCCACCGCTTCGTGCTCAACTCGACTACGACAATTAGGACACTGAGCAACAAAATCTGTCACGTCCCTCTTCAGGCCATCCCACGAATACATACATCTGAGGTCATGGTACATCTTAGTCGACCCTGGATGAATAGAATAACGGGCACTGTGTGCCTCTCCCAGAATCTGCTGACGATGTCCTGCAACATCGGGAACACACAATCTGCCCTCAAACCTTAGCACCCCATCAGGCGCTACCTCAAATAGACTTTTCTCCTCTCGAAGAGCCGTATCTCGATACCGTATCATAACTGGGTCCTCATACTGTTGTCACGACCCGACCCCGGGACCGCGACTGGTGCCTTACCTGGGCACCCTTAAAGGTATACATCAGAGAAAATCAGCGGAACATACATGAAACTTATAAATAAAACAATGGAAGTAAAACAACAGGTTAGCCGATAGGGCTACCTTCCTGTGCATAAATATATATAACCGAAGCAGTTGCCTCATTCCTTTACAAACTGACCCACAATATGTGACTACAGACCTCTAAGATTTTTAACATAACAACTGTGGCGGGACAGGGCCCCGCCATACCCCTGAATATACATGAATCTACTACTTCAGGGAAAACCGTACCAAGAGATAAGCCTCCGGAGCAAATGGAGCTTTCTCTCAAAAACTGAACCGAGATCCTAAGAGCAAGGATCACCAACCTGGGTACCTAAAACCTGCGGGCATGAACGCAGCCCAGAAGTCGATAACAACAGTGCAGAATATGGAATGTAAATAACGTCTGAAATGCATCATAATCGTAAAAGAATGACAAGGACAAGTATAAAAACACATACCAGATCCTGCTGTGTTATTACCACTTATGAACGTAATCGCACCTTATTATCTTTTCCATTCTCAATAAAAGTTATAGCCACCTTCTTACGTACATCATTAGAAAAAGAATCATTAAGTTCATTACTATATAACTTACTTATCTTTCATAAGCATAATCCGCCTGTAGCGAGGGCACCTATACTACCCCAATCTAGACGCGATCAAGGTCACATAGTGCGCGTAAGGTATACCGCCCGCCCAATCTCGGTCGATAACGCCATCTAGTTCGCCTGTAAAGGTATACCGCCTGCCCATTCTCGGTCGATAATGTCATATAGTCTTCCCATAAAGGTATCTCGCCGGCCCATTCTCGGTCGATAATGTCATATAGTGCGCCCATAAAGGTATCTCGCCGGCCCATTCTCGGTCGATAATGTCATATAGTTCGCCCATAAAGGTATCTTGCCCGGCCCATTCTCGGTCGATAATGTCATATAGTCGCCCATAAAGGTATCTTTGCGGCCCATTCTCGGTCGATAATGTCATATAGTGCGCCCATAAAGGTATCGCTCGCCCATTCTCGGGTCGATAATGTCATATAGTCTTCCCATAAAGGTATCGCCCGCCCATTCTCGGTCGATAATGTCATATAGTGCGCCCATAAAGGTATCTTGCCCGCCCATTCTCGGTCGATAATGTCATATACGCCCATAAGGTATACCGCCCGGCCCATTCTCGGTCGATAATGTCATATAGTCTTCCCATAAAGGTATCGCCCGGCCCATTCTCGGTCGATAATGTCATATAGTCCGCCCATAAAGGTATCTTGCGACCCATTCACGGGTCGATAATGTCATATAGTATTCGAATTTAACCCAACGTACTCACGACCTCTACTCCTTTAGAAAGACTCTTTTCCAATAAAACTTCCTGGATACTAACAACTATAGTATCAAGTCCTATCCACCTTTCAAGACAAGTCACAATACCTTTTAGAAATACAATTACCACTTCTAAAACAAGTGACTTCTTTCTTAGAAACCCTAAGCAACTGGTACCTTAAAAACAGTTTGCCCTTCTTTATTTCAAATCATTCTTTGCTTACATTACTGAAGAAAACCATTCTCTTAACCTTCCATAAAGCCGTTATAACCAACTTCCCATAAAGCCGTTATAACCCTTTATGGTTTTAGACCAACTCATTCCTTTTTATAACCAAGAGACTTCTACTTTTTGAAACCAAGTATTAAATACTTTCAAATCAATTCTCTTAACTTTCAAAAATACAATTAGTCTCTTAACCTTTAAAACTCAAGTGACTCCTTTTATTATAAAACCTTAGGCAATTGATGCCTTAAAACAAATTGCCTTTTCAATAAAACAAGTCATTTATCTTTCCATAAAGTAAATATAACCAACTCCCCATAAAGTCGTTATATTCACTTTATACCTTAGCCATATACAATTTCCTATCCAAGGGACTTATACGTTTAAAACGGGACAAGTATCACATACTTTAAAACTCTTCAAGTCCCTTAACATTAATAAAACTTAAGACATCCTTTATACTTTCAAAGAAGTGAGTTAATCTCCTAACTCACCCAACTTGGCTATTCACAAAACTAGTAAAGGATATCAAGGTGTTGTACGTCTACCGTACTACATACGTGCAACTAGTCATGCTCAAAAGATAGGAAAAGTTCTACATAAAGTAATTCACACAACTACCTCTTAACTTCTAAGAGTAGAAGGAAACATGAAATGATACTACAGGTATATTCCATACATAGAATCATGCCAAAGGAAGGAAGAGGTTCACATACCTCGCGACGATTGTCGACAAGTAGCAAAATGCTCCAAAGTACTTCAACCTTGAGCAATTCCATTCTTCAAGTAGGATACGCTATACTTAGTACTTCAACCTATAATGGTCACCATACATCCATTAACCTCTTATTCCAAACGTAGAATTATTCTAAGTGCTAAGTCACTAATTTCTACGGAAAATCGGACAACACCTCCTTTGTTTCTACATACTTTGCCACCTTTTTCAAGGTCGAATACAATAACCAAACACGCCACATTTAAGGCCCAACAAAGTAGTTAACAATAGGGGATTACACGCTTAAACAAGACATGTAAAATTCCGCCCCACAATATAAAACAACTAGTCTAAACTACAATGTCCATTCTCGGCCAAAGGTGTAACAACATAACAATCTTTCCAATTCCTTTTTAATCCAAGTGGTTTAGTATAACTTGGTATCAAGCCGCAATCGATTATAGCTACTACACTCTTCAAGTAGGTAACATGCGACAATTCAATTTATCGATCAAATTGGATTTCAATTTCAAATGGCTAAACATGTCATTTTCGGATTTGAGCTTCCAAATTTCCATAATACTTATCCAACTTCATAACACATATCACATGATCACTTATAACTTATCATAACATGAAATCTTCAATTACAAAAGTAAAACGAAGATTATACCTCAATTAGCCCAAATATGATCCAAGAGTACAAGTCGATCCCTAGCACCTTTAGCTCCTCCTTTTGACATTCCAATCCACTCCAAGCAACCCTTAGAAGCTTATGAATAACTCAACTTCAAGTTTCAACTTCAAAGTTGAATAACCCCTTAGGTTTTCGCCTTGCGACTAATACAAAAACACCACTTTTCCGAAATCTTTCTATTGAGAAAACCTTACAATACTCTTAGGAACCTTGGTTTAAAGTATGGGGATTATTGGACAAGGATTGAAAATTCTTGTTTTGAAGAACCTTCAAAACCGTGAGCCCTCTTAGGTGTTCCTAAGTTTCTTGAAAAAAAATTCTAAGTGTAGTGCCCTTGTCTTGCTACTTGTACACATATATAATACTATGGAGGGTCAAGATCTACACAAATGGTTGGCTTAGAAGAGTTTCACATGGATCAAGCCAAGTGGCCCTTGGACTTTTAGTCAACAATGTCAAGCTAAGTCATGTGCAAGACTTGGTCATCTCACTAATGGTCAAATGACCCTTTTGCCCATGGCAAATTTCGTCCAAGACACTAAGGGGGGGTGACACGTGTCGCCCTCTCATTCGTCGCAATATTTCGTTTCCGACAATTTCACAATTTCCGATAAATTTTTTACTCGTCTCTAATCTTAACATCTTTTGAGTTCTTACTTACGTTCTTAAAACATATCCTGTAAATACAGGGTGTAACAACTGTGGCCTCTTCACCTCATCAACGATGGAAGACTTGGCAATCTCACGAACCTGTACCCCACTATCATCGGTATCGACCAATCAAACCCCAAGGCTCGCTAGCTGATGGATCTGACGGACCATGTCCTGTCTCTGGCTGTACCTCTGACAGACTCCCCATCGATCTACGACTCAAAGCATCTGCAACTACGTTGGCTTTCCCCGGATGGTATAGGATGTCAACATCATAATCCTTCAACAACTCTAACCACCGTCTCTGCCGCAAGTTCAACTCCCTCTGCCTGAAGATGTACTGGAGGCTCTTGTGGTCTGTATAAATATCCACATGAACCCCATATAAATAATGTCTCCAAATCTTCAAGGCATGAATAACTGCGGCCAACTCTAAGTCGTGAGTAGGGTAATTCCTCTCATGCTTCCGTAGCTGCCGGGAAGCATAGGCTATTACCTTGTCGTGCTGCATCAATACGCACCCTAGCCCGATACCCGAGGCATCACAATAAATCACGTATCCCTCTAACCCCTCAGGAAGAGTAAGAACTGGAGCCGTCGTCAACTTTTCCTTCAGTAACTGGAAGCCCTTCTCACAAGCTTCTGTCCACTGGAACTTAGCTGCTTTCTGAGTCAGCCTAGTCAACGGTGCTGATATCGAAGCAAACTGCTCCACAAACCTACGATAATAACCTGCCAGCCCTAAGAAACTGCGCACCTCCGTCGGAGTAGTAGGTCTCGGCCAAGACTTGACCGCCTCAATCTTTGCCGTATCCACCTGAACACCGTCAGCCCCAATAATGTGCCCCAAGAATGCCACTGAGGCCAACCAAAACTCACACTTGGAGAACTTGGCGAACAACTGCCGGCTCCGGAGGACCCCAAGTACCGTCCTCAAGTGATCTGCATACTCCTGCTTTGTGCGCGAATAAACCAGAATGTCATCAATGAATACTATAACAAACGTATCCAAAAATGGCTTGAACACCCGGTTCATCAATCCATAAATACCGCTGGAGCGTGGTCAAACCGAAAGATATCACCCTGAACTCATAGTGCCCATACCGGGTCCTGAATGCAGTCTTTGGGATATCTGCCTCTCTAACTCGCACATGATGATAACCAGACCGCAGGTCTATCTTGGAGAAACACCTCGCACCCTGCAACTAGTCAAACAAATCATCAATCTTGGGGAGGGGGTATCTGTTCTTGATGGTTACCTTATTCAGCTGCCTGTAGTCAACACACATACGCAGCGTCCCATCCTTCTTCTTTACAAACAAAACTGGATGAAATGGAGGGTCAAGATTTGTACATATGTGTGGTTTGGATGAAATTCTCTTAAATATCAAGCTAAGTGGCCCCATTGACTAAGTCAATTATATCAAGCTCTACTACTTGCAAGACTTGGTCATCTTAATAATGGTCAAATGACCCTTTTTCCCATGTTATTTTCGTCTAAGACCATTTAAGGGGGTGACACGTGTCGCCCTCCCATTCGTCACAATATTTCGTTTTCCGACAATTTCATAATTCCGATAAATTTTTACTAGTCTCAAATCTTAACATTTGAGATTCTTACGTACGTTCTTAAAACATGTCCTGTAATTACGGGGTGTAACATTTTTCCCCCCTTAGAAACATTCGTCCCCGAATGTTCTTTCGGAGTCAAACTTATAATTAGCGACATAGTTTCCTTTTACAACCCCGACATACCAATAATGCCACACATGGCCATATAATAGCACTTAAGCAAAAATGCTTCAATTAAAACTTGACAAGTAAGGGAAAACGAATTACCTGAAGGTGTAGGGAATAAGTGAGGATACTTTCTCAACATGTCCTCCTCCGCTTCCCACGTCATCTCCTCCCTGTTATCATTCCTCCACAAGACTTTGACGGAAGCCGCATCCTTGGTTCGCATTCGCCTGATCTGGCGATCGAGTATCGCTATGGGACTCTCCTCATACGATAACCCCTCTGTCACATGGACCTCTCTAGCTGGGAAAACTCTAGATGGATCTCCGATACACTTCCGCAACATAAAAACATGGAAGACCGGATGTACCGCCTCTAACTCTGATGGCAGATCCAACTCATAGGCAACCTTGCCTACTCTACGGATGATCTGGTAGGGCCCAATATACCTTGGGCTAAGTTTCCTTCTTCGAATCTCATCACACCGCCATGGGCGACCTTCAAGAAGACCCAATCGTCACGAAACTCCAAATGTCGACACCGACGATTATCTGCGTAAGACTTCGCCGACTCGAGCGCTGCAGTCTCTCCTGGATAAGCTTCACCTTATCCACAGCCTGCTGAATCAAGTCTGGGCCAACTAACTACACCTGGCCCACGTCGAACAAACCAATCGGCGACCTACATTTCCGACCATACAAAGCCTCGTATGGCGTCATCTGTATACTAGAATGGTAGCTGTTGTTATAAGCAAACTCCACAAGAGGCAAATGATCCTCCCAGCTACCCCTGAAATCAATCACATAGGCTCGCAACATATCCTCAAGTGTCTGGATAGTACGCTCTGCCTGCCCGTCAGTCTGAGGATGAAATGCGGTACTGAGACTCACTTGTGTCCCTAGTCCCTTCTGGAAAGACCTCCAGAAGTTGGCCATAAATTGGGCCCCTCTGTCTGATATAATCGATATAGGGACTCCGTGCAGTCTCACAATCTCCCTGATATACAATCTGGCATAATCCTCAGCCGAATACGTAGTCCTGACTGGAAGGAAGTGGGCTTATTTCGTCAGCCTGTCAACAATAACCCAGATGGAGTCATACTTTCTCTGAGTATGAGGTAACCCTGTAACAAAGTCCATGTTGATCACCTCCCACTTCCATGTCGGAATATCAATAGCCTGCAATAGCCCACCGAGCTTCTGGTGCTCAACTTTGACCTGCTGGCAATTAGGACACTGTGCAACAAAACCTGCCACGTCCCTCTTCAGGTCATCCCACCAATACATACACCTGAGGTCATGGTACATCTTAGTCGACCCCGGATGAATAGAATAACGAGCACTGTGTGCCTCCCCCCAGAATCTGCTAACGAAGTCCTGCAACATCGGGAACACACAACCGGCCCTCAAATATTAGCACCCCATCAGGCGCTACCTCGAATAGAATCTTCTCCTCCCGAAGAGCTGCATCTCGATACCGTACCATCACTGGGTCCTCATACTGTCGCCTCTTCACCTCATCAATGATGGAAGACTCGGAAACCTCACGAACCCGTACCCCACTATCATCGGTATCGACCAATCGAACCCCAAGGCTTGCTAGCTGATGGATCTGACGGACCATGTCCTTTCTGTCTGGCTGTACCTCTGACAGACTCCCCATCGATCTACGAATCAAAGCATCTGAAACCACGTTGGCTTTCCCCGGATGGTATAGAATATCAAAATCATAATCTTTCAACAACTCTAACCACCGTCTCTGTCGCAAGTTCAGCTCCCTCTGCCTGAAGATATACTGGAGGCTCTTGTGGTCTGTATAAATATCCACATGAACCCCATATAAATAATGTCTCCAAATCTTCAAGGCATGAATAACTGCGGCCAACTCTAAGTCGTGAGTAGGGTAATTCCTCTCATGCTTCCGTAGCTGCCGGGAAGCATAGGATATTACCTTGTCGTGCTGCATCAATACGCACCATATCCCGATACCCGAGGCATCACAATAAATCACGTACCCCTCTAACCCCTCAGGAAGAGTAAGAACTGGAGCCGTCGTCAACTTTTCCTTCAGTAACTGGAAGCCCTTCTCACAAGCTTCTGTCCACTGGAACTTAGCTGCCTTCTGAGTCAGCCTAGTCAACGGTGCTGATATCGAAGCAAACTGCTCCACAAACCTACGATAATAACCTGCCAGCCCTAAGAAACTGCGCACCTCGGTCGGAGTAGTAGGTCTCGGCCAAGACTTGACTGCCTCAATCTTTGCCGTATCAACCTGAACACCATCAGCCCCAATAATGTGCCCCAGGAATGCCACTGAGGCCAACCAAAACTCACACTTGGAGAACTTGGCGAACAACTGCCGGCTCCGGAGGACCCCAAGTACCGTCCTCAAGTGATCTGCATGCTCCTGCTCTGTACGCGAATAAACCAGGATGTCATCAATGAATACTATAACAAATGTATCCAAAAATGGCTTGAACACCCGGTTCATCAGATCCATAAATACCGCATGAGCGTTGGTCAAACCGAAAGACATCACCCTAAACTCATAGTGCCCATACCGGGTCCTGAATGCAGTCTTTGGGATATCTGCCTCTCGAACTCGCACCTGATGATAACCAGATCGCAGGTCTATCTTGGAGAAACACCTCACACCCTGCAACTGGTCAAACAAATCATCAATCCTGGGGAGGGGGTATCTGTTCTTGATGGTTACCTTATTCAGCTGCCTGTAGTCAACACACATACGCAACGTCCCATCCTTCTTCTTTACAAACAAAACTGGGGCTCCCAGGGAGAAACACTAGGCCTGATAAAGCCTTTTTCCAGCAAATCTTTCAGCTGGTCATTCAGCTCCCTCAACTCAGCAGGTGCCATCCTGTATGGCGGATTAGATATAGGTCGAGTGTCTGGCAACATATCAATACAAAACTCAATCTCCCTCTCAGGAGGATACGGAAAGATCGTGCGGAGCACATCCGAAACTCCCTAACCATCGAATCGATCAAGAATCGCACCTCAACCTCTGTATCGAATACCCGAACCAGATGATAGATGTACCCTTTCTGCACCATCTTCCTGGCCTTGAGGTAAGAAATAAACCTACCCCTCGGCGACGATGTGTTGCCCTTCCACTAGATAACTGGCTTACTAGGAAACTGGAACCGGACCAACCTGTCTCTACAGTCAACGTTGGCATAACAAGAAGCCAACCAGTCCATACCCATAATGACGTCAAAATCTGTCATCTCCAACTCTATCAAGTCTGCTAGGGTCTGACGACTGTAAATAAACACCGGGCAACCCTTGTACACCCGCTCAGCTAACACCGAATCACCCACTGGCGTAGCTACCTCAAAAGGCTCTATCGACACCGGCTCTATCCCGATTCTACCAGCAATAAGAGGGGACACATAGGACAAGGTAGAACCTGGATCTATCAAAGCATAAACGTCACAGCATGAAATCAATAATGTACCTGTGACGACGTCTGGGGAAGCCTCCTGATCCTGGCGGCTGGCTAAGGAATATATGCGGTTCTGTGGACCGCTAGAACTGGGACCCCCACCACGACCCCTGCCGCGGCCTGCTGGTCCGTGAACACCCTGCCCTCCGGGGCGCATAACCACAGAAGAAGAAGATCCAGCAACTGACCCTGTCGGCTGAACCATAACACTCCCGCCGCCTCTGGTCGGACAATCTCTCTTCAAATGGCCCTGCTGGCCACAAGAGTAACAAGCTCCCGAAGCCATACGGCACTCGCCCGGGTGAGACCTACCGCATCGAACACACCGAGATGTGGGTGGTCTCGATCGGTGACGGTCTCTGCCTCCCTGAAACCCCGAAGTCCTGGAGCCCTGACCTGCCCCTGAATGACCCGGCTGATCAACCCTCCTGCCAGAAAACCGAGAAGGGGCACTCTGTGCCGGCTGAAATGTGGACCTAGTCTGCTGCTGAGGCTGTCTACCTCAAAAATTGCCCTGAGACCCTGCTGTCCTGGCCCTCTTGGGCTGGCCTGAGTCAAGTTGATCCTCCCTCTCTCTATCCTCTATCCCCTGCGCATACGCCTGCATCCTGGCAATATCCATACCTGGCTGAAGGGCCACCCCCAAGCATGCAGTAATCATATGACGGTCTAGCCCCATCACATAGCGATGAACTCTGTCCGCCATGTCAGCTACAATGGTGAGCGCATACCTGGCCAATGAGTCAAACTCCAGGTTGTACTCTCTGATAGTCCTCCCATTCTGCCTCAAGGTCAAGAATCTATCCACGCGGGCTCTCCTCATCTCAGGAGGCAAAAAGTGATCCAGGAAGGCCTCTGTGAACTCCTCCCAAACAGCTGGAAGAGCACCCTCACCTCTAGACAGCTCCCATGACTCAAACCAGTTCAACGCAATATCGCGTAACCGGTAAGAGGCTAGCATAATCGACTCTATCTCCGAAGCCCTACGCACCTGCATAGTCCGCTGTAACTGCCGAATAAACTCCTGAGGATCCTTCTCAGACCTCGAACCATAGAACTCGGGTGGATGACAACCCAAAAAATCCTGAATCATGGCGCCGGCTAGGGTAAGCTACCGCTCGCTTCGGCGCTGCCTCGCTACTATCTTTGGTCAATAAACGGATCTGCTCTCCATAATCTCTATACTCACCGGCCGGAATCGAGGCTCAGTGCAGGAACCTCTGGTGCTACTGCCGCTCTCGGCTCCTCTAATACTGTCGGCGTGGCTGAACTCGCCGACCCTCCTACTACCTCAGGCATAGTATGTGCCTGAGTCCTAGTAACCCTCTGAGTACCGCTAGCAGCTCCTGCTGCTGCCTTGCCCTTCTGGGCCCTGGTCGCCTTCCGTGGAGGCATAACTGATACATAAGAATAGGTCAGAGAGGATTAAACCTAATAAGACAGCTCTACTGCACGATCTCAGAGAGAGAAGAATGGAAACCAATCCTAAATGTCCTGCAGCCTCCTGATTATAGATGTGGTGCACAACACACCGATAATCAAGACTCTACTAGACACAGTCTGTAGACACTTTCCGAAGACTAACTGCTCTGATACCACTTTTGTCACGACCCGACCTAGGGTCGCGACTGGTGCCCTACCTGGGCACCCCTTTCAGGTATACATCAGAGAATAGCAGCGGAACATACACAACACATAAACATGTTTAGACAATAATCATCACAGGCTAGCCGATAAGGCCGCCTTCCATAAAATATACATAACCAAAAGTAAAACAGTACAACTTTGTTCTTACAGCCCAAACCACAAATGTGACTACAGACCTCTAGGAATAACAACTGTGGCGGGACAGGGCCCCGCCATACCCCTGAATGTACATAATATCTACAACATCAGGGAAAATCGTACCAAAAAGACAAGCCTCCGGAGAAATGGAGCTTCTGACACCTGATCAGTGATCCTAAGAATGAGGATCCACCACCTGCTTACCCCTACCTGCGGCATGAACGCAGCCCCCGAGGAAGGGGGTCAGTACACAATATGTACTAAGTATGTAAAACTGGAAAATACTGTAATACATCATAAGTCTAAAACAAAGCCGGAGACATGTATGATAGTAAAATTACAGTACACTGTGCCTTACTAACAATGAGAGTAAATAAGAGTATACTTACTACATAAAAATAGGAGGCTCACGATCAAAGCAGGGCCACCCGCCCGCAGTATCATTAAGCAATCCTACTCCTGGGACTATTTCACCCGCAAGGGTCGTATGGACCCGCATGAGGTATTCCTCGCATAGAATGTATCCGCCCGCATAGGTCGTGTAGACCCGCATAAGGTATTTCTCGCATAGGACTGGTCCGCCCCGCATGGGACTATTTCACCCGCATAAGCCCTTACGGACCCGCATGAGGTATTTCTCGCATCATGGGTAGCAAATCCACGGAATATGCAAATGCCACAAACCCGGGGAATGACCCCGTAATGAATAATATACCACTAGCACAAACCAGCTATCATACATAACATAAGTACTACCGGCTTATCATACATAACATAAGCACTACCGGCTTATCATACAATATATAAGCAAGTTAAGAAATCCCCTAACTTCTTATTAGTCTTGTTCATATACACTCTCATTTTAGTTTACTTAAGGCACTAACATGTCTTTATAAAAATCTGGGAATTTAACCCAAAGTACTACATACTTCTACTCTTTTAAAAATGACTCTTTTTCATATAAAACTTCCAAGATACTAATAACCGTAGTATCAAGTCACAACTACTTTTCAAGACAAGTCACAATACCTTTTAGAAATATAATTAGGCTTCTAAATTAAGTGACTCCTTTTCTTTTAAAACCTTAGGCAATTGATGCCTTAAAATCAATTTGCCTTTCGTAAATTCAAGTCATTTATCCTTACTTATTTTACTTAGAGTAAATCTCGCTTTTTAACTTTCCATAAAGCTAATATAACCAACTTCCCATAAAGTCGTTATATTAACTTTATACATTAGTCAATTACATTTTCCTATATCCAAGGGACTTATACGTTTAAAATGAAACAAGTATCATATACTTTAAAACACTTCAAGTCCCTTAACTTTGAAAACTAAGACATCCTTACTACTTTTAAAAAAATGAGTTAATCCCCTAACTCAAACGACTTGGACATTCTTAAAACAAGTAAAGGATATCAAAGTCTTGTACGTCTACCGTACTATATAAGTACAACTATTCATGCTCAAGAGATAAGAAAGTTCCACATACCTCTTCGGGTCAATCCACTCGCTAAGTCCAATATACCGCATGTAGTATGTCTACCTATAAGGACCATAATACGTCTATTAACTTCTTACTTCAAACGTAGAATATAATAAGTGCAAAGTCACTAAATTCTACGGAAAATCGGATAACACTTCCTTTGTTTCTACATACTTTACCACCTTTTTCAAGGCCCGAATTCAATAACCAAACACGCCACATTTAAGGCCCAACAATGTAGTTACCAATAGGGGATTACACGCCTATTAGACGTGTAAAATTCCGCCCCACAATTGATATCAAACTAGTACTACAAGGTAAATTCGGCAACTTCAGATACAACAACACCAATTCTTATCCAATTTCCTTTTCAATCCAAGTTGTTTAGCATAACATGATATCAAGTCGCAATCAATTATAACTACTACAATCTTCAAGTTAGTAACATGCGACGATTCTAATTAACGACCAAATTGTAATTCAACTTCAAATGGCTTATATGTCATTTCGGATTTAGGCTACAACAATCCATATCACTTATCAATCTTCAACACATATACTTCATGCTAGTAAAAATGTAAGGCTAACAACAATATATAATCTTGTAACACTTTAAGAGAACAAGTTTGTTACCTCAACGAGCCTTAGTCCAACTTCAAATCCGAAGTCGCTCCCTAGAAACTTAGAGCCTCTTCTTGACACTTCAATCCGCCACTTGAGACCCTTAGAATATCACAAACAACTTTCCTTTAATCTTCCAATCAAAACCTAGGAAAGCAACTAGGTTTTCACCTTGCGGCTAATACGAAAACAATCTTTTTCCGGGATCTTTCTATTGAGATACCCTTACAATACCCTCATGAACCTTGGTTTAAAGTGTGGAGCTTATTGGACAACAAACAAATTTTTTTCCTTTTTGAAGAGCTTGAACCCGAGAGCTCCCTCAAGTTCATCCAATTTTTCTTGAAAATTTTCTAAGTATGGAAAGCTTGTCTCACTACTAGTACTACTATATAGTAACAATGGAGGGTCAAGATTTGTACATATGTGTGGTTTGGATGAAATTCTCTTAAATATCAAGCTAAGTGGCCCCATTGACTAAGTCAATTATATCAAGCTCTACTACTTGCAAGACTTGGTCATCTTAATAATGGTCAAATGACCCTTTTTCCCATGTTATTTTCGTCCAAGACCATTTAAGGGGGGGTGACACGTGTCGCCCTCCCATTCGTCACAATATTTCGTTTTCCGATAATTTCATAATTCCGATAAATTTTTACTAGTCTCAAATCTTAACATTTGAGATTCTTACGTACGTTCTTAAAACATGTCCTGTAATTACGGGGTGTAACATTCTTCCCCCCTTAGAAACAATTAAAGGATATCAAAGTCTTGTATGTCTACCGTACTATATATATACAACTATTCATGCTCAAGAGATAAGAAAGTTCTACATACCTCTTCGGTTCAATCCACTTGCCAAGTCCAATATGTCGTACATAGTATGTCAACCTATAATGACCATAATACGTCTATTAACTTCTAACTTCCAACATAGAATATTCTAAGTGTAACGTCACTAAACTCTACGGAAAATCGGACAGCACTTCCTTTGTTTCTACATACTTTTCCACCTTTTTCAATGCCCGAATTCAATAGCCAAACACGCCACATTTAAGGCTCAACAATGTAGTTAACAATAGGGGATTACACGCATAAAAGACGTGTAAAATTCCTCCCCACAATTTATATCAAACTAGTCCAACATACAATATCATTTTCGGCAATTTGAGGGACAACAATACAAAGTTCTTTCCAATTCTTTTTCAATCCAATTTGTTTAGTATAACATGTTATCAAGCCGCAATCGATTATAACTACTACAATCCTCAAGTAGGTAACTGTTACACCCCGTAGTTCAGGTCATACGCATGAGAGCGTACGAAAGGGAGTAAGACTTAAAATTTTCAAAAGATAGGTTGACGGATTGTTCCGGATGGGTTTTAGTCAACTTTGAGACGGGTTGTGACCCGGTACATTGAGAGTTCCTAAGTGTTTCAAAGGCCTAGGGCGTAGTTCATTGAGTCTAGATTCCAACGCAACCAACCGTTCGTCGATAGGACGTCGGAGTAGAAAGTTATGGGAGTTACAAGTTCGGCACGACGACGTAAATGCGTTTCGTGCAAAGCGCAGGGCGCGCCGGATGCGCAGCGCGCCGAAGTACTGAGGGGTTGCTGAAGTTGCAGCGCCAGGACAACAGGGCCGCGGCGCCGGAAGTACAGAGAAGCTGCGGAGGTTTCAGCGCCGCGGCGCCGAGGCGGGATTTTTGGGCGGAAAAACTTAGGAAAATCTGATTTTCTCTTTTAAAAAGGCCATGGGAGGGTGACAAGTGTCCCCCCCATCTGATTTTTCTTGCATGCCTTATATTGACCAAGTCTTGAAGACTTGGTCATCTTTCAAACCTCTCCCTCTCTCTAAATTAGCTCCTCCTTCTCTCTACATTTCCAAAGGAAATTCAAAGCCTAAGAAAAATCTGAAAAGTTAAGAACAAGAAGGAAACTTGTGGCTAGCTTGTTGGTATTGTTGTGGTGGTGTTCTTGGCAAGGAAGCTAGCAAAACATTTGGAATAAGTTTGGCTAAAACTTTAAGGTAACATTTCTTCCTTTAGAATTAGTTTCTAGTGTTGCATGTTAAGAAGAAAGAACTTGTGGTAGTAAATAATGCTCTTAGAGTCATTGCATGCAAGAAATGTGGTTTGGATGTGAAAGAATTGGTTAAGAAGATTATGTGAGCATGTTGTAGCCTAAAAACTACCTTAGACTTGTTAAGTTAGTTGTTTTACCTTGTGGGGCAGAATTTTACACACCCAAGTTTAGGTGTGTAATCCCCTTTGAAATGTTTGGATTGTTGAGCCTTAAATGTGGCATTTGGATGTTGAATTCGGCCTTGAGAAAGGTGGCAAAGTATGTAGAAACAAAGGAAATGCCGCCCAATTTTCCATAGAATTTAGGGGCTTTGAACTTAGATTATTTCTACATTGAAATTAGAGGTTAATAAACGTATTATGGTTATTATAGGTTGACTTATTACTTGCGGTAGTTTGGGCTTAGCAAGTGGATTGACCGAAGAGGTATGTGGAAACTTTCTTATCTCTTGAGCATGAGTAGTTATAAC
The DNA here is from genome assembly GCA_029844215.1 of Przewalskia tangutica. Lineage (NCBI taxonomy): Eukaryota > Viridiplantae > Streptophyta > Magnoliopsida > Solanales > Solanaceae > Przewalskia > Przewalskia tangutica. The sequence goes on along the minus strand of CM056735.1, from coordinate 83,452,430 downwards.
TATATAGTACCAGACGACGTGTTTTGAATGGTAAAACCCTTTTGTTATACTTGACTTGTTTTAAGAAAATGTCTAAGTTGGTTGGGTTAAGAAGTTAACCCGCTTGTTCTTAAGGAGTGGTTTATCCTAAATAAGGTAGACAAGGAATTCTTGACATAATGAAGTATAGAGTACTTGGTGTGAAAGTATTGAGTATTGAATTATTCTAAAAGATAAGAGACTTAAATTTTGAGGTAAGAAACTTGTTTTCTAAAGGATAAGAGGCTTGAAGTATTTTGAAAATTGTATGAATTTGTTTGAAGTATAAGTCTCTTGGTTAGTAAAAGAACGAAATGGTTTATAAGGAGTTATAACGGCTTTATGGGAAGTTAGTTATAACGGCCTTATGAAAGGATAAGGATGTCTTAATTTCTAAAGCATAAAGTTAGTATAACGCTTTATGGGAAGTTGGTTATAATAACTTTATGGATGGTTATGAAAGTTGTCTATTTTGATTAATGAGCATAAGTTGTCTAGATTGTGAAGAATTGAAATTACTTGGTTTCAAGCTTTGAAATGAGTTTCTAAAGGTGTAGTAACTTACCTTGAAAAATAGACACGCCTTGATACTACTGTTAGTATCTTGGATTTTACATAAAAGGAGGCTTGAGCGAATGTACGACGTAGTATTTTGGCTTGTTTAATTGAGAATTATTCTATGTGTGCCTTGATAAGTACTTTGGCTTGCTTAAATAAGAATTCTCTTGGTTTATGTGAAAGAAGACATGATAATTGTCTTGGTTTATGTAAAGGCATCGGTAATCGCAATCGAATTAAAAGCATGTAGTTATGAGTCTATTTGGCGTACTGGCACGGTGATGGAGGATTCCACGTACGCGCCATGATGAGGGTTCGCTTCGTTGACGATTATTCCATGGATTAGCTCTCCATAAGGTCCATCACGATGCGGTGGATCTAGTAGTTAGCCCTCGTATTTTCCCTGGCCGAGACGTGATGCAGGTGGATTCGTAGTTGGCTGCATTTAACCCGGTCGTGTTAGCGGCGCGTGATGCGGTGGATCCGTGGTTAGCTCGCATTGCCCTGGCCGATGTGACGCAGGTGGATCTCGGTAGAGGCTATCGACTTGCCCTCGGCCGATTCGTGATTCGTATAGTATTGTTGCACGGTGGATCTCGTAGCCGGCTTTCGACTTGCCTGGCCGTTTGAGGACGCAGTGGATCCGTAGCTATGCCTTCGCATTTGCCTCAGACGGTTTTGATGACACATGGGATCTAGTGTTCATGTGTACTTTAATGTTGTGATATCATAGATCGCCAGCGGTGGCGAATTCCACGGGCATGATTGATATTACGGGCACCTATGGTTATATTTGAGTGATGACTTAGAGGGCGTGAGTCCCTGACTTGACATGGCTGCGTATATGTTGTGTACTGTAGTTTGGCTGTCATACATGTCTCCTGCTTTATATATGCTATTATGATTTCATTACAGTGTTTTTAGTTTCACATACTTGGTACTTGTTAGATCGACCTCCTTCGGGCCGCGTCACGCCGCAGTCGAGATCGAGCTGGCGATCCGCACTCTTAGGATCACCGCTCATTCTCGAAAGCTCCATCTCTCCGGAGGCTTTGTCGTCTTGGTATGATTCCCTGAGGTTATAGACTTTTGTACATTCAGGGGGTATGGCGGGGCCCTGTCCCGCCAAAGTTGTTATTCCTAGAGGTCTGTAGTCACGTTTGTGGTTTGGGGCTGTAAGAATAAGTTGTACTTCTGATTAAGTATTTTTTCTCGAAGGCGCCTTTATCGATCGCCGATGTTTACCTTTTATAAGTTATGTGTTATGTATGTTCATTGCTATTCTCTAATGTACCGATGGTGCCCGATAGGCACCGCCGCGCCCCGGTCGGTCGTGACAAAAGTGGTATCGAGCGATTAGTCCTCGGAAAGTGTCTACGCACCGTGTCTAGTAGAGTCTTGATTATCGGTGTTGCGCACCACATCTATAATCGTGAGGTCGCGGGACATTTATGATTGGTTTTCATTCTTCTCTGCGAGATCGTGCAAGAGCCGCCCTACTAGGTCGATCCTCACCGACCTCTTCTTATGTACCGCTTATGCCTCCACGGCGCCACTGAGCACAAGGCGCAAGCAGGAGTCGCTAGTGGTACGCAGAGAGTTACTGGACTCGGCACGCACTATGCACGGCGAGGAGTAGGCGGGTCGGGCGAGTTTAGCTACGCCTACAAGACAGATGAGCCGAGCGCAAGAGCTCCAGAGGTTTCTGCACCCGAGCCTCCGCCATAGCTTGCGTGGTATAGGGATTACGAGAGCGATCAGGTTGTTGACTAGCATCGTGGCGATGCAAAGACCGCTGTGGCCGTGGCTAACCCAGGCCGGCGCTTTAAGGATTCGACTTTCGAGTTGTAATCCACCCGAGTTCTATGGTTCGAGGTCCGGCGAGGATCCTCGTGAGTTTATTCAACAGTGCGGCGACTACGCAGTGCTTAGGGCCCTGAGACGAGTCCGTTGTGTTAGCTTCTTACCGGTTACGCGATATTGCGTTGAACCGGTTTGAGTCGGGAATTGTCTAGAGGGAGGGTGCTCTTCCAGCCGGGGAGGAGTTCACAGAGGCCTTCCCGATCACTTCTGCCTCCCGAGTTGAGGAGAGCTCGTGTGGATAGATTCTTGACTCGAGGCGAATGGGAGGACCATCGAGAGTACACTGAGTTTGACTCTTTGGCCGTATGCGACACTATTGTAGCCGATACGGCGCATGCAGTTCATCTCTATGTGATGGGGCTAGACCGTCATATGATTACTGCGTGCTTGGGAGTGGCTCTTCATCCAGGTATGGATATCGCCAGGATGCAGGCATATGCGCAGGGGATATAGGACAGAGAAAGAGAGGGTCGTCTTGACTCAGGCCAGCTCAAGAGGGCAAGGACAGCAGGATCTCGTGGCGCTGAGGCGGACCGCCTCGCCAGAAAGAAGTTATGCGCCTCACCAAGACGGAGTACTCCACCACGCCTTCGTGACGCTCGAGATTCGGAGCAGACATGGCTCCGCGGTTCAGTTTTCGGAGAGTAGGGGTGTTAGTCCGAGGAAGCCACCTCTACCCTGCCAGTAGCGATGTGGTAACACCCATTATGGGAGTGTCGTGCTAGTTTGGGTAATTGCTATACATGCGCCGCAAGGCCATTATGCGAGGAACCGTCCACTGCAGATAGCACGGATGTAGAGATTCACCTTCCGGGATCGATGGTCGTTCATCGCCTTATTTTGTTATGCGCGCCGCATGCGGTGATCATGATTAGAACGACAAGGGGAATGTGAAGCAATAGTTACAGGTATATCTTTGACCCTTTAGAGATTAGTATGCATGATAGGATTGTTGTATGATTTAGTGTTATGAACATAGGATATTGAGACTGTGTACATGTGATAGAATGAGTGGTAAATACGAACGGGAAATTTTGTTAGGTCGTGAATGGGGGTAAGTAGTAATGGTTCCTATGTTGGGTTCGTTTTCTGTTTGACTTACGGTGAATGGGTATGCGTGTGCGATATCTTAGGGTCATAGGTGGCATAATGAAGTTCCATTAGTATATAGTACGAGGATGTACCGAGGAATAGTAGATTGGTTTCCAAAAGAACATTCGGGACGAATGTTTCTAAGGGGAGAATGCTACACCTCAGAGTTCAGTCATACGCACGAGAGCGCATTTAAAGGGAGTAAGACTTAAAATTTTCAAAAGATAGGTTGACGGATTGTTCGGATGGGTTTTAGTCAACTTTGAGACGGGTTGTGACCCGCACATCGAGAGTTCCTGGTGTTTCAAAGGCCCAGGCGTAGTTCGTTGAGTCTAGATTCCAACTCAACCAACCGTTTGTCGATAGGACGTCGGCGTAGAAAGTTATGGGAGTTACAAGTTCGCGCAGACGACGTAAATGCGTTTCGTGCAAAGGCAGCATGGCGCCATGCACGGGTCGCGCTAAGTAATGAGGGTCGCTGAAGCGTGGCCGCGCGCCAGACGCAGGGTCCGCGCGCACAAGTCTGCAGGTCCGCGAGGTTTCATTACGCGCCGGTGCGCCGAGGTGGGATTTTTGGGCGGCAAAACTTAGGAACATCTGATTTTCTCTGTTAAAAAGGCCAGGAGGGTGACAAGTGTCCCCATCTGATTTTTCTTGCATGTCTTATATTGACCAAGTCTTGAAGACTTGATCATCTTTCAAACCTCTCCCTCTCTCTAAATTAGCTCCTCCTTCTCTCTACATTTCCAAAGGAAATTTAAAGCCTAAGAAAAATCTGAAAAGTTAAGAACAAGAAGGAAACTTGTGGCTAGCTTGTTGGTGTTGTTGTGGTGGTGTTCTTGGCAAGGAAGCTAGCAAAATATTTGGAATAAGTTTGGCTAAAACTTTAAGGTAACATTTCTTCCTTTAGAATTAGTTTCTAGTGTTGCATGTTAAGAAGAAAGAACTTGTGGTAGTAAATAATGCTCTTAGAGTCATTGCATGCAAGAAATGTGGTTTGGATGTGAAAGAATTGGTTAAGAAGATTATGTGAGCATGTTGTAGCCTAAAAACTACCTTAGACTTGTTAAGTTAGTTGTTTTACCTTGTGGGGCAGAATTTTACACACCCAAGTTTAGGTGTGTAATCCCCTTTGAAATGTTTGGATTGTTGAGCCTTAAATGTGGCATTTGGATGTTGAATTCGGCCTTGAGAAAGGTGGCAAAGTATGTAGAAACAAAGGAAATGCCGCCCAATTTTCCATAGAATTTAGAGGCTTTGAACTTAGATTATTTCTACATTGAAATTAGAGGTTAATAAACGTATTATAGTTATTATAGGTTGACTTATTACTTGTGGTAGTTTGGGCTTAGCAAGTGGATTGACCGAAGAGGTATGTGGAAACTTTCTTATCTCTTGAGCATGAGTAGTTATAACTATATAGTACGGTAGACGTACGTGTTTTGAATGAAGTAAACCCTTTTGTTATACTTGACTTGTTTTAAGAAAATGTCTAAGTTGGTTGGGTTAAGAAGTTAACCCATTGTTCTAAGGAGTGGTTTATCCTAAATAAGGTAGACAAGGAATTCTTGACATAATGAAGTATAGAGTACTTGGTGTGAAAGTATTGAGTATTGAATTATTCTAAAAGATAAGAGACTTAAATTTTTGAGGTAAGAAACTTGTTTTCTAAAGGATAAGAGGCTTGAAGTATTTTGAAAATTGTATGAATTTGTTTGAAGTATAAGTCTCTTGGTTAGTAAAAGAACGAAATGGTTTATAAGGAGTTATAACGGCTTTATGGGAAGTTAGTTATAACGGCCTTATGAAAGGATAAGGATGTCTTAAATTTCTAAAGCATAAAGTTAGTATAACGGCTTTATGGGAAGTTGGTTATAATAACTTTATGGATGGTTATGAAAGTTGTCTATTTTGATTAATGAGCATAAGTTGTCTAGATTGTGAAGAATTGAAATTACTTGGTTTCAAGCTTTGAAATGAGTTTCTAAAGGTGAAGTAACTTACCTTGAAAAATAGACACGTATTGATACTACGGGTGTTAGTATCTTGGATTTTACATAAAAAGGAGGCTTCGAAAGGAATGTATGTACGTAGTATTTTGGCTTGTTTAATTGAGAACTATTCTATGTGTGCCTTGATAAGTACTTTGGCTTGCTTAAATAAGAATTCTCTTGGTTTATGTGAAAAGAAGACATGGTAATTGTCTTGGTTTATGTAAAGGCATGGTACTGCAATTCGAATTAAAAGCATATAGTTATGAGTCTATTTGGGCGCATCACTGATGGAGGATTCCACGTATGCGCCACGATGAGGGTTCGCTTCGCTGTTGACATTATTCCATGGATTAGCTCTCCATGAGGTCATCACGCAGGGTGGATCTAGTAGTTAGCCCTCGTATTTGCCCCGGCCGTAGACGTGATGCAGTGGATTCGTAGTTGGCTTTCGACGCCTGGCCGGTTAGAGCGGTGGTGTGATGCAGTGGATCTCGTGGTTAGCTTGCGATTGCTCCCGGCCGATGTGACGCAGGTGGATTCGTAGAGGCTATCGACTTGCCCCGGCCGCCGTGATTCGTATAGTATTGTTGGTACGGTGGATCCGTAGCCGGCTTCGTATTTGCCTGGTCGGTTGAGGACGCAGTGGATCCGTAGCTATGCCTTCGCATTTGCTCAGACGGTTTTGATGACACAGGTGGGATCTAGTGTTCATGTGTACTCCTTAGTGTTGTGATATCATAGACTGCCGACAGTGAGAAAGGAATTCCACGGGCATGATTGATATTACGTACGTGACCTATGGTTATATTTGAGTGACGACTTAGAGGCGTGAGTCCCCGACTTGACACGGCCGCGTATATGTCAGGTAATCGTAGTTTGGCCGTCATACATGTCTCCCGCTTTATATATGCTATTATGATTTCATTACAGATTTTCGCCACATACTTGGTACATGTTGTAATCGACTCCTTCGGGCCGCGTCACGCCGCAGTCGAGATACGTAGCTTGCTGATCCGCACTCTTAGGATCACTGTTCATTTTTTGGAAAGTTCCATCTCTCCGGAGGCTTTGTCGTCTTGGTATGATTCCCTGAGGTTATAGACTTTTGTACATTCAGGGGGTATGGCGGGGACCTGTCCCGCCACAGTTGTTATTCCTAGAGGTGCGTAGTCACGTTTGTGGTCAAATGTAAGAATAAGTTGTACTTCCGATTAAGTATTTTTATAAGGCACTTATCTACCGGCCGATGTTTACCTTTTATAAGTTATGTGTTATGTATGTTCGCTGCTATTCTCTCGATGTGTACGGCGGTGCCCCGATAGGCACCGATCGCGGCTCGGGTTCGTGTGATAAGAATACGCGACGATTCTAATTAACGACCAAATTGTATTTTAATTTCAAAAGGCTCACAATGTCATTTCGGATTTAGGCTTTTACAATCCATATCACTTATCAATCATCAATACATATACTTCATGCTAGTTAAAATGTAAGGTTACAACAATATGTAATCTTATAACACTTAAGAGAACAAGATTGTTACCTTAACGGGCCTTAATCCACTTCAAGATCTGAAGTCGCTCCCTAGAAACTTAGAGCCTCTCCTTGACACTACAATCCGCCACTTGAGACCCTTAGAAGATCACAAACAACTTTCCTTCAATATCCAATCCAAACCTAGGAAAGTAACTAGGTTTTCACCTTGCGACTAATACGAAAACGATATTTTTCCGGGATCTTTCCATTGAGATACCCTTACAATACCCTTAGGAACCTTGGTTTAAAGTGTGGAGCTTATTGAACAACAAACGAAATTTTTTTCTTCTTCTTATTACCCTAACCCGAGAGCTCCCTCAAATGTTCTTCAAATTTCTTGAATTTTTTCTAAGTGTAGAAGCTTGTAGTGCTACTAGTATACATATGTAGCACTATATAGGGTCAAGATTTAAACAAATGGGTGGCTTAGATACAATTCAATAAAGCTCAAGCCAAGTGGCCCTTTGACTAAGTCAATTATATCAAGCTCCAAGACTTAGCAAGACTTGGTCATCTTAAATTATGGTCAAATGACCATTTTAGCCATGTCCATTTCGTCCAAGACCACTAAGGGGGGGTAACACGTGTGGCCCTACCATTCGTCGCAATATTTCGTTTTTCGACAATTCCATAATTCCGATAAATTTTTACTAGTCTCAAATCTTAACATTTTTGAGTTCTTACCTACGTTCTTATAAACATGCCCTGGAATTATGGGGTGTAACATTTAATTTCCAGCCTTAATACCCTTAAACCTATCATCTCCCCACTTCTAATTCAAAAACACTCTCTCCATCTCTTCCTCTCTCTCTATGCCGAGACACCCCTCCCCCATAGCCAACAAATTTAAGATTTTTATTTCTTCTTCCTAGCCTAAGTTCTTCCACAAATTATAAGCCGAAGAAACACCACAAAACAGTGGATAAAAAGACGCCACTGCTGGACCGAAACTGCCCAGAAAATTCAAGTTTTGGAGACGAGTTTTTGGAAGACAAACATGCAAGAATGATAGATTAAACTTATAGAATACATGCATGTCATTTTGGAGATGAAGAAGTGATAAAAATGGGCAAGAAAAACTAAACAGTGGACCGAGACTTAGGGGTTATTTTGGCATAAATTTAAGGTTGAGGTGCTAGTCGAGACGAGTATTAATTATAGAGTTGGTTAGTTCGACAATAAGATATGTGAAACTATCCTTTCTTCTTTTGGCATGATTTATACAAAATGAGTGTACGGCGGACGTACATAATTCTATTGAATCCGAATTCTTAATGATACATGATATAATAGTGCCTTGATTTTCTAAGTGATAGATATTCTATTTATTCCATTGAGAGTCAAATGATGATTTAATTTGTATAAAGTTAATCATGATAATATATTCGTGCATGATGTGATTATATCATTTCACCGAGTCTCGGGCTGGGTCATGTTTGTGCGCTGATTTATTGTATTGATTCACCGAGTCCTTCACTAGAGGACCGGGACATGTTATATGTATATGTGATAATTCCATGGATAGGCATCCATGATGATAATGAGCTCACCGAGTCCCAGAATGGGTCGGGATACGTTATATGGACAGGTATCCATGATATGATAATTCCATCGAGTCCCTCACTAGAGGGCCGTGACACGTTATAGGTATATGTACAGATGATGATACTATGGATAGACATCCATGATTTTAATATGACTCTCATTTTATAAGGCACAATTGACTCTCATTTCATATGGTACAATTGTATTGACATTTGGATTATTATATTTGTCTCCTGACATCTCTTGACCAGTTATGATTTCATTTACAGTACTTCATGTTTTACATACTCAGTACATTATTTCGTACTGACCCCCTTTTCCCGGGGGGCTGTGTTTCATGCCCGCAGGTACAAGTTATCAGTTTGGTGATCCTCCACTCTAGGATTCCTGTTCATCTGTTTGGAGAGCTCTATTGATCCCGAGCTTAGTCATTTTGGTACAGAGCCTTATTTTGACTTATGTATATTTATGGGCACGACGGGTCCCTGTCCCGTCATATTTCTTTACCATACTCTTAGAGGTCTGTAGACAGTTGTGGGTGGTAGGTGTGTTTTAGACTTGTGTGGATTGTATATGAGTTTTGGCCAGTTGTACTGTTGTACTCGTTGTGGGATGTTCCCATAGTTAGTGGCGGCCTTGTCGGCTTGCCTATTTTGATATGATTGACAGATTTCCACATTATTCTTGGTATCCATATAATTATATGTGATAGGTGGGTGTAAAGGAGCCCAGGTAGGGCACCTGGTCGCGGCCCGTTGGGTCGGTTCGTGACATTTAGTGGTATCAGAGAAGTTCGTCCTCCGAATATCTATAGACCGTGTCTAGTAGAGTATTGTGTACGGGTATGTCGTGCACCATACTTATACGCAGGAGGCTGCCAGACATTTAGGATTGGTTTTTATTCTTCTTACTCTAATATCGTGCGATAGACCTATGTTATTAGGGTAATCCCTTTTTAAATGACTTATTGTGTTTTCAGCTATGCCGCCAAAGAAGGCGACAACGGCCCAGAAGGGCAAATAAGTAGCAGAAGCTACTAGCCAGGTCCGGAGAGTTACCGCACTCAGTCTATGCCTGAGACTGTACCCCATTCGATGAGTTCTGCTACATCGCCACCCCCAGTGGCTCCAGTCCAGGGGGCATCATCACCAGCTCCCGAGGCCCCAACACCTGAGCCTCCAGATCCTCAGCCAGGGGCAGAGGACAGAGCTATGAGAGATGCAGTACAGCTGTTGACCAGATTAGTGGAAGGGCAGACTCGCAGACAGGGACTTGGGGTTGACAGTAGATCTGAAAGTTTGAGGGTTCGTGACTTTTTAAGTTGTAATCCTAAAGAGTTTTTCGGGTCAAAGCCCGAAAATGACCTGCAGGAGTTCATCCGATAGATGCAGCGTACATTGAGGGTGATCGAGGCTTCAGAGACTGAGTCTGTTGAGTTGGTTTCATATAGGATGCGGGATATAGCAATTAATTGGTATGATTCTTGTGAGTTATCTAGAGGCGATGGTGCTCCTCCAACTGTATGGGATGAGTTTACAGAGGCATTCCTTGGCCACTTTCTGCCTCCAGAGATGAGATGAGCTAGAGATGATAGATTCTTGCAGTTGAGGCAGAATGGCAAGAGTATCCGAGAGTATAGCCTTGAGTTTGATTTTCTGGCTAGGTATGCAACTATTATTGTGGTTGATATGGCGGAAAGAGTGCATCGTTATGTGATGGGACTAGACCGCTACTTGATTGATGGTTGTATAGAGGTGGCTCTTTAGCTAGGTATGGATATTGCGCGGATTCAGGCATATGAACAGGGGGTAGAAGACCGACATAGAGGACGTCAGCCGGATGGGCATCACGACAGAGGCCAGCATAAGAGGGCTAGATCGGATGAATATTCTGGTGGGTTTCGAGGCGGGCAGCCTCAGCAGCAGGTTAGATATTCTTCCCAGCCAGCACAGAGCGCACATCCACAGTCCATAGGTATGATATTTGACCGTGCGGGGTATTCAGGAGCTGGTCAGAGCTCCAGGGCTTCAGGTTCACAGATGAACAGGGGTTCTAGTCAGTCGAGGGCATCTTTTCCTCGGTGTGGTAGGTCCCATCATGGGGAATGTCGTCTTACTATTGGTGCTTGTTTTACTTGTGGCCGTCAAGGCCATATGATGAGAGAATGTCCTTATGTAAGTGGTACAGGTGGTATGGCTCGGCCTACCGGGTCGGTTACTCGTTTATCTTCTTCTATAGTTATGCGCCACGGAGGGCGGGGTGCTCATATGCCAGTAGGCCGTGGTATAGGTCGTGGTGGAGTTTACAGTTCTAGCGGTCCCTCACACCGCATATATGCCTTGGCTATTATGCATGATCAGGAGGCGTCTCCAGATGTCGTTACATGTATATTATCGATCTTTTTCCGGAGCGTATATGCATTAATAGATCCAGGTTCTATCTTATCATATATATATCCCACTTTGTTGCTAGTAGTATCAAAATAGAACCTGAGTCGATAGAACTATTTGAGGTAGCTACACTGGTAGGAGATTCAATCATAGCTAAGCGTATGTATAAAAATTGTTCGGTGGTTATATATAGTCGTCATACCATAGCAGATTTGATAGAGTTAGACATGACTGACTTTGATGTTATTATGGGTATGGATTGGTTGACTTCTTGTTTTGCTAATGTCGATTGTAGAGAGAAGTTGGTTCGATTTAAGTTTTTAGGCAAACCAATTATTGAGTAGAAAGGAAATACAGCATCGCCGAAGGGTGAGTTTATTTCATACCTCAAGGCAATGAAGATGGTTAGGAAAGGTTATATTTACCATCTGGTTCGAGTGCATGACATGGAAGGTACCAGCGCTTCAGTCAATTTCAGTAGTTTGTGAATTCCCAGATGATCTTCCAAGTCTTCCTCCAGAACGGGAGATAGAGTTCGCTATAGATGTACTGCCAGGTACCCAACCCATATATATTTCTCCTTATAGGATGGAACCTGCAGAGCTGAAGGAGTTGAAAGAGCAGTTGAGAGACTTGTTAGAAAAAGGATTCATCAGGCCTAGTACATCACCTTGGGGAGCACCGATACTGTTTGTGAGAAAGAAAGATGGATCGTTGTGGATGTGTATTGATTATAGGCAACTGAATAAGGTAACAATCAAGAACAGGTATCCCCTCCCCAATATTGATGATTTATTTGACCAGTTGCAGGGTGCTAAGTGTTTCTCAAAGATAGACTTGCGGTTAGGTTATCATCAGGTGTGGGTAAGGGAGGCAAATATTCCAAAGAGAGCATTCAGAACCTGATATGGACATTATGAGTTTAGAGTGATGTCTTTTGGGCTGACCAATGCTCTAGTAGTGTTTATGGATTTGATGAACCGGGTATTCAAGCCATTCCTGGATATGTTGGTTATTGTATTCATTGATGATATACTGGTTTATTCACGTTCAGAAGAGGAGCATGCAGACTATTTGAGGGCGGTACTTAGGGTACTCCAGCACCAGCGGTTGTATGCCAAGTTTTCTAAGTGTGAGTTCTGGTTGACTTCAGTGGAATTCTTGGGACATATTATCGGAGTTGATGGTATTCGGGTGGATACACAGAAGATTGAGGCAGTGAAGACTTGGCCTAGACCTATGATACCTATGGAGGTACGCAGTTTTCTGGGGCTAGCAAGGTATTACAGGAGGTTCGCGGAGCAGTTTGCCTCGATTTCAGTGCCTTTAACAAGGCTAACTCGAAAGGCAGCTAAGTTTCAGTGAACGGATGCTTGTGAGCATAACTTCCAGTTGTTGAAAGACAAGTTGACTACAACTCCAGTTCTGACTCTTCCTGAGGGACTAGATGTGTATGTTATTTATTGTAATGCTTCAGGTGTTGGATTAGGTTGTGTGCTGATGCAGCATGGTAGGGTTATAGATTATGCCTCCCGACAGCTCAGGAAGCACGAGAAGAATTACCCTACTCGTGATTTGGAGTTAGCAGTGGTGATTCATGCGTTGAAGATATGAAGACATTATTTGTATAGAGTTCATGTTGATATTTATACGGATGACAAGAGTCTCCAATATATCTTTAAGCAGAAAGAGCTGAACATACGGCAGAGACGGTGGCTAGAGTTGCTGATGGATTATGATATTGATATTTTGTATCATCCGGGGAAAGAAATGTTGTAGCAGATGCTCTTAGTCGTAGATCTACTGGTAGCTTGACGGATGTGCAGCTCTTCGAAAGGAGAAGACCCTATGTGAGGTTGCACCTGATGGAGTGCTACGATATGATAGTAGATTGTGTGTGTCTGATGTTGTAGGGCTACGACGACAGTTATGGGAGAGGCACACAATTCTCGTTATTCTATTCATCCAGGGTCAACGAAGATGTATCATGACCTTAGATTCTTGTATTGGTGGGATGGCATGAAGAGAGACATAAAATAGTTTGTTGCTCAGTGCCCGGATTGTCAACAGGTTAAGGTCGAGCATCAGAAACCTGGTGGTTTATTACAGGAGATAGAGATCCCAACTTAGAAGTGGGAAGTGATTAATATGAACTTCATTATAGGCTTACCTCGCGCTCAGCGGAAGTGTGACTCTATATGGGTGATTGTGGATAGGCTAACGAAATCAGTCCATTTTCTTCCAGTCAGGACTACTTATTCTGCAGAAGACTATGCGAGATTGTACATCAAAGAGATAATGAGACTTTATGGGGTTCCCACATCTATCATATCGGACAGAGGTAGTTGGGATGATCATTTACCACTCATTGAGTTTTCTTATAATAATAGCTACTATTCCAGTATCCTGATGGCACCGTAAGTGTAGGTCACCTATTGGTTTGTTTGACATAGGCGAGACTAAGCTAATAGGCCCAGACAATTCAGCAAGTTTTTGATCAAGTGAAGCTTATTCAGGAGAGATTATTAGCAGCCCATAGTCGACAGAAGTCATATGCAGATAATCGACGTCGACACTTAGAGTTTCAGGTTGGTGATTGGGTATTCTTGAAGGTATCACCCATGAAGGGTGTGATGAGGTTCGGAAAGAAAGGGAAGCTTAGCCCGAGATACATTGGCCTTACCAGATTATTCGTAGGATGGGCAAGGTTGCCTATGAGTTGGATCTACCATCTGATTTGGAAGCGGTACATCCAGTCTTCCATGTATCGATGTTGCGTAAGTGTATTGGTGATCCTGCTAGAGTATTCGGTAGACGATGTCCAGGTGACAGAAGAGTTATCTTATGAGGAAAGTCTCATAGCTATCCTTGATCGCCAGGTTAGACGGTTACGTACTAAGGATGTGCCTTTCGTCAAGGTATTATGGCGAAACAACAATAAGGAAGAGGTGACTTGGGAAGCAGAAGACGAAATGAAGAAAAAGTATCCTCAATTGGTCCCTAAGCCTACAGGTAATTCGATTCAACTCCTTATTTGATTATAGTAATTGATGAATTATATATGTGTTATATTGTGGCCCTGTGAGGCACCTGCGGGTTTGCTAATATAAGTGGATAAGCATAGTTATAAAGGAGACTCTACCGAAATTTCTATAGCATAAGACATATGGTGAACATTCGAGGACGAATATTTCTAAAGGGGGGAAGGATGTCACACCTAGTGATTTAGAGATATTAATTGAGAACGTAATTAAGAGAATAAGATGCGGATATTGGATACAAAGGGTACTTATATATGCTAATAAAGAAATTAGTATACAAGAGGATGTGAGAAAAATGTGGGTTACAATGTGTGTGACGTTGGAATTAGTAATAATAGTTGTATATTCCCGTTATGGACTAGTGTCGTATTATAAGAATTATAACATTTAGAATACGAGGCCTTATGAAATTTTCGGGACTTAAAAGAAGTGGGATCTAAGCTTTAATTATTACTAGAGGGATTAATTTAAGTAGACAATTAGGGACCAAAGTGCAAATTTAATTTTCAGCCTTAATACCCTTAAACATATCATCTCCCCACTTCTAATTCAAAAACACTTTTCCCTCTCTTCCTCTCTCCCTTGGCCGAGACACCCATCCCCATAGCCAACAAATTGAAGCTTTTTATTTCTTCTTCCTAGCCTAAGTTCTTCCACAAATTATAAGCCAAAGAAACACCAGAAAACATTGGGTAAAAAGACGCCACCGCTGGACCGAAACTGCCCAGAAAATTCAAGTTTTGGAGATGAGTTTTTGGAAGAAAAACATGCAAGAATGATGGATTAAACTTATAGAATACATGCATGTCATTTTGGAGTTGAAGAAGTGATAAAAATGGGCAAGAAAAACTAAACAGTGGACCGAGACTTAGGGGTTGTTTTGGCATAAATTTAAGGTGAGGTGCTAGTCGAGACGAGTATTAATTATAGAGTTGGTTAGTTCGATAATAAGGTATGTGAAACTATCATTTTTTCTTTTGGCATGATATATACAAAATGAGTGTACGACGGACGTATATAATTCTATTGAATCCTAATTCTTAATGATACATGATATGATAGTGCCTTGATTTTCTAAGTGATAGATATTCTATTTATTCCATTGAGAGTCAAATGATGATTTAATTTGTATAAAGTTACTCATGATAATCTATTCATGTTTGATGTGATTATATCATTTTATCGAGTCACAGGCCGGGTCATGTTCGTGCGCTGATTTATTGTATTGATTCACCGAGTCCCTCACTAGAGTGTCGGAACACGTTATATGTATATATGATAATTCCATGGACAGGCATCCATGATGATAATGAGCTCACCGAGTCCCATAATGGGCCGGGATACGTTATATGGACATGTATCCATGATATGATAATTACACCGAGTCCCTCACTAGATGGACGGGACACGTAATATGTATATGTACAGATGATGATACTATGGACAGGCATACATGATTTTGATATGACTCTCATTTTATAAGGCACAGTTGACTCTCATTTCATATGGTACAGTTGTATTGACATTTGGATTATTATATTTGTCTCCTAACATCTCTTGACCAGTTATGATCTCATTTACAGTACTTCATATTTTACATACTCAGTACATTATTTCGTACTGACCCCCTTTTTCTGGGGGGTTGCGTTTCATGCCTGCAGGTACAGGTACTCAGTTTGGTGATCCTCCAGTCTAGGATTCATGTTCAGCTGTTTGGATAGCTCCATTGATCCGGAGCTTAATCATTTTGTTACAGAGCCTTATTTTGACTTATGCATATTTAGGGGCATGACGAGGCCCTGTCCCGTCATATTTCTTTTCCGTACTCTTAGATGTTTGTAGACAGTTGTGGGTGGTAGGTGTGTTTTGGATTTGTGTGGATTGTATATTAGTTTTGGACAGTTGTATTGTTGTACTCGTTGTGGGATGTTCCCATAGTTAGTGGTGGCCTTGCCGGCTTGCCTATTTTGATATGATTGACAGATTTCCACATTATCCTTGGTATCCATGTAATTATATGTGACAGGTGGTATAGGGGTGCCCAGGTAGGGCACCGGGTCGTGGCCCGTCGGATCGGGTCGTGACAACATGCCTAGATATAAAACTGTCCCCAGGTCAGCATGCAAGGTCTCCCTTGAGTCCTATTGTAGCATATTTATTTTACTGAATTGCGGTGAATTGCTTAATACAGTTTAGATAATTGTGTGTATCTAGAATTCCATCTCTTGAAATGACCCCATATGCGATTTATCATTGCTTTTGACAAATTTGGTTGTTGGATACTCATTCTTTTCCTTCTCCTTTTTGGCATGGTCCGAGCATAATGGGAGCAAAACACCAAGATCATTAACACTTTGATGTCATAAATATTACTCTATAATGAGCAAGCTGCTGCAGTTTTGTCCATTTACACTTCTGTTGGGAACATTTTACTGCTACACTTTTGAGCATATCTGATATCCATCGCTACTGTATTTTGGGCCTAACCTCTGGTGGCTTCTTGGCTAAAAACCTGTTACTTTGAAGCTGTTTGGACAGCTGCTGCTGCTTCGAATCAGTTGATGCCTTTGGCGATAATTCATTAAGATTTCTTCCACCTATGTTTTTCAAACCTACTGTTGTTTTGAATTAGTTGCCGCCTTTGGTGATAATTCATCAAGATTACTTCCACATATGCTCTCAAATCTGCTGGCTGCTTTATTTCAGTGCCCATGGCTACTGTTTTGGTGGACTACTTGTTGCTGCTATAACATAAGCTACTACTATATAGGTTTGATAAAAAGGGTCTACACTTGATATGCTGTTGTATTTTCTAAAGGCAGATAGATGCTATATTTGTTATCCCAATACGACAATTTAATGTCACCAATTGTTGCATTCTAGGCTAAGATGTTGCTGTATTCTGAGGCTGAAATGGGTCGCATACTTGAGACAATTTTGGAGCAAGTTACCTAGTTCCAACAGTTATGTTCTGGGGATAAACCATTGTCTCAATTGATGCTACTGACATATGTTTGACGAGGTTGCTTCTTTGTTCTTTAAGAAGTGGATATGAGCCAGACTTGAAAGAAAATAATATGTTGTTATATTCTTGAGGAGCCACTGCCCTTCTTTAAAAGGAACAAATTACTACACTTAGGCCAATGAAATTGAGGCCGCGTCCCTTCGATTTTGGTTATTTCTTGATTTGAACAATATACTACACTTAGGTCAGTGAAATTGAAATTGAGGCCGCGTCCCTTCGATTTCGGTACAATACTGATTTGAACATGATTCTACATGACCCTTCCGGAAAGGTTGTCCCTCGGTTTGCTTTCCTTCGGAAAAGGGCAATGATGACACTTATGGATTTTTCACATATATACTGGATACCAACATGCTTGGGGGGTGACTGTATTGACTGACAAGTCATTAGGACACACACCCATGACTTGTTTGAGATGTCCCTTTACAAAATATAGATCTGAGCCTTCCGTAATTAAAACTCCTATTGTTTTACTACGGATCCGAAGGTTTTACTCGTATTTATTCATGTTACTAACTCTTTTACTAAGTGTATTTTGCAAGTACCCGGAGGCGCATCCTAAAGTTAAAGCCCGCGCAGAAAAGGAAATAAAAGTGAAATACCGCTAAGTTCTCTTCACTCCCTCTTTATATGATTTCTGCTTTCTTGTTAAATGCATATCTTATTTAAATATTTACATACCTAGTTTAAATATCTCTTAGTTTAATAGTTGTAGAACACCTTTAGAATTGTGAATACATGTTAGCACAATAATATCAACCTAAGTTTGACCAGACAACCGCAAGTTAGCGGATCCTATAGGATTCCTAACTCATTCCCTTTAGGATAATAAAGAACCCTTACCTAGAATCTTATAAATTTTCGTAGACTTTTTTAAAATGGAGATCATTCGTAGTATTTTATGCTATATTTAAAATTGTCCTAATTCACTAGACTAATTAGGTGGCGAATCCTTAAATACATTTAGGAATCAACCATACGTAGTACACCGTTTTGACCCTCCCGGTTAAAATGGGGTATTACAACCCACACACCTCCCACCAAACACACACTAACCGTCAACCTCCACTTGAACCCCACTTTCGTGTCCATCCGATTCCAATACAACTCCGACCCACCTAAACATACAATCCCCCTCCTTATATACATCAATTTAGTATTAGAACAAGGCTTTCCCGTCCCACGTCTTACCTCTATGGCTAACATAAATGAATAACTTCGGAGGACCATAAGTGACCTTATTGCAGAACAAATGAAAATCTTGATAAGAGAGTTTGTGGAGTGTACCATGATTAATGATGTTGATTCCATAGAGGAGGTTGTACAAAACAACCTAAGACATGAAAGGAAAGATGTCCAAGACAACCCGAGGCATGAAAGTGAAGATGACCAAAGCATACAATTTGATCTTCCAACCTTTGAAGGAAATATAGACCCGAAAGAGTTTCTTGAATGGTTAAGGGCCATTGAGAGGCTTTTCAAATACAAGCAATATGATGAACACAAGTTTTTTAAAGTTTCTACATTGTAGTTGAATGAATTCGCTTCTGTGTGGTATGAAAACCTCAAAACAAGCCAGATGAGGAATGAAAAAACCAAGATTGAATCTTGTGACAAACTAAAGAAATATTTGAAGAAGAAGTTCTTTCCTAGGGAGTATGAACAAGACTTATACCTCAAGCTCACCAAACTTCATCGAGGAGTTCTTAAAGTTGAGGAATACTTACGAGAGTTCGAGAAAGTTACCATGCTTTGTGACTTAGAATAAAAGAAGATTTAAAGGGTTGCACGATTCATTGGAGGCTTGAACGTGGTGATTCAAGAGAAGGTTGAAGTTGCAACATACAACACCTTTAAATACATATGTCATTTAGCACTCAAGTTTGAAAAAAACAAAAAAAAGGTACCCCAAAATTCTATGTAAAGCCTACTAATGTTAAATAAAAGGGCGATACCTCTTTTACTAACTCATTGTATATCCAAGAAAGTGTAGAGAAAGATAAAGGAAAGAAAGTAGAAGTTACAAAGGAGGTATATAGAAGTAGAAAAAGGTGTTTTAAATGTCAAGGATTAGGACACTTTGAAAATAAATGGCCTAACCCTCGGGTAATAACTATTGAAGAATATCAAGTGTGGGGGGGATTTTTTATTATTGAAGAACCCGGAGTCGAGAAGGTCCTTGAGAATGATGTTGATCTTGCGGAGGAGGGTGAAAGTTTAATACTCCGACGTAAGTTGAATGTTCAACTTGAATAACCAAAAGAGATACAAAGAGAGCAACCATTCTACACTCGATGTAAGGTGAATGACAAGGTATGTAATGTGATCATTGATGGAGGAAGCTGTACCAATGCGGCCTCCGTGAAAATGGTGGAAAAATTAGCATTGCCTACCCGCAGACATCCCAAACCATATGCTCTCCAATGGTTGAACAAAGACAAGGGGCTAAAGGTAATGAAACAAGATCTTGTTAGTTTTTCGGATTGGTAAGTATGAATATGAGATATGGTGTGACATCCTACCTATGGATGCTTGTCATATATTATTGGGACGGCAAAAGGCAATTTGATAGGAAAGAACATCATGATGGAGAAAAGAATATTTATTCTTTACAGTCGTCAGACCCTAGCAGACTTGATAGAGTTGGAGATGACAGATTTTGACGTCATTATGGGTATGGACTGATTGGCTTCCTGTTATGCCAACATTGACTGTAGAGACAGGTTGGTCCGATTCCAGTTTCCTGGTGAGCCAGTTATTGAATGGAAGGGCAACACAGCGTCGCCGAGAGGTAGGTTTATTTCTTACCTCAAGGCCAAGAAAATAGTGCAGAAAGGGTACATCTATCATCTGGTTCGGGTATTCGATACAGAGGCTGAGGTGCCAGCTCTTCAGTCAGTACCGGTGGTTAGAGAGTTTCCAGATGTGTTCCCAGACGATCTCCCGGGTATCCCTCCTGAGAGGGAGATTGAGTTTTGTATTGATATGTTGCCAGACACTCAGCCTATATCTATTCCGCCGTACAGGATGACACCTGCTGAGTTGAGGGAGTTGAAGGACCAGCTGAGAGATTTGCTGGAAAAAGGCTTTATCAGGCCTAGTATTTCTCCCTGGGGAGCGCCGGTTTTGTTTGTGAAGAAGAAGGATGGGACGATGCGTATGTGTGTTGATTACAGGCAGCTGAATAAGGTAACCATCAAGAACAGATACCCCCTCCCCAGGATTGATGATTTGTTTGACCAGTTGCACGGTGCGAGGTGTTTCTCCAAGATAGACTTGCGCTCTGGTTATCATCAGGTGCGAGTTAGAGAGGCAGATATCCCAAAGACTGCATTCAGGACCCGGTATGGGCACTATGAGTTCAGGGTGATGTCTTTCGATTTGACCAATGCTCCAGCAGTATTTATGGATTTGATTAACCGGGTGTTCAAGCCATTTTTGGATACGTTTGTTATAGTATTCATTGATGACATCCTAGTTTATTCGCGTCTGAGCAGAGTACGCAGATCACGAGGCGACGGTACTTGGGGTCCTCCGTAGCCGGCAGTTGTTCGCCAAGTTCTCCAAGTGTGAGTTTTGGTTGGCCTCAGTGGCATTCTTGGGGCACATTATTGGGGATGATGGTGTTCAGGTTGATACGACAAAGATTGAGACGGTCACGTCTTGGCCGAGACCTACTACTCCGACGAAGGTGCGTAGTTTCTTAGGGCTGGCAGGTTATTATCGTAGGTTTGTGGAGCAGTTTGCTTCGATATCAGCACCGTTTACTAGGCTAACTCAGAAGGCAGCTAAGTTCCAGTGGACAGAAGCTTGTGAGAAGGGCTTCCAGTTACTGAAGGAAAAGTTGACGACGGCTCCAGTTCTTACTCTTCCTGAGGGGTTAGAGGACTACGTGATTTATTATGATGCCTCGGGTATCGGGCTATGGTGCGTATTGATGCAGCATGGCAAGTTAATAGCCTATGCTTCCCGGCAGCTACGGAAGCATGAGAGGAATTACCCTACCCACGACTTAGAGTTGGCCGCAGTTGTTCATGCCTTGAAGATTTGGAGACATTATTTATATGGGGTTCATGTGAATATTTATACAGACCACAAGAGCCTCTAGTACATCTTCAGGCAGAGGGAGCTGAACTTGCGGCAGAGACGGTGGTTATAGTTGTTGAAGGATTATGATGTTGCCATCCTATACCATCCGGGAAAAGCCAACGTGGTTGTAGATGCCTTGAGTCGTAGATCGATGGGAAGTTTGTCAGAGGTACATCCAGAGAGACAGGACATGGTCCGTCAGATCCATCAGCTAGCGAGCCTTGGGGTTCGATTGGTCGATACCGATGATAGTGGGGTACGGGTTCGTGAGATTGTCGAGTCTTCCATTGTTGATAAGGTGAAGAGGTGACAGTATGAGGACCCAGTTATGATACGATATCGAGATACGGCTCTTCGAGAGGAGAAGAGTTTGTTTGAGGTAGCTCCTGAGGGGGTACTAAGATTTGAGGGCAGGTTGTGTGTTCCCGATGTTGCAGGACTTCGTCAGCAGATTCTGGGGGAGACACACAATGCTCATTACTCTATTCATCCGGGGTCGACTAAGATGTACCATGACCTCATATGTATGTATTGGTGGGATGGCCTGAAGAAGGACGTGGCAGGTTTTGTTGCTCAGTGTCCTAATTGTCAGCAGGTCAAGGTTGAGCACCAGAAGCCCGACGGGCTATTGCAGGCTATTGATATTACGACATGGAAGTGGGAGGTGATTAACATGGATTTTGTTACAGGGTTACCTCGTACTCAGAGGAAGTATGATTCCATCCGGTTATCAGAGACGGTGACTAAATCAGCCCACTTTCTTCCAGTCAGGACTACGTATTCGGCTGAGGATTATGCCAGATTGTATATCAGGGAGATTGTGAGACTACACGGAGTCCTTATATCGATTATATCAGACAGATGAGCCCAGTTTATGGCTAACTTCTGGAGGTCTTTCAAGAAGAGGCTAGGGACACAAGTGAGTCTCAGTACTACGTTTCATCCTCAGACCGACGGGCAGGCAGAGCGTACTATCCAGACACTTGAGGATATGCTGCGAGCCTGTGTTATTGATTTCAGGGGTAGCTGGGAGGATCATTTGCCTCTTGTGGAGTTTGCTTATAACAACATCTACCATTCTAGCATTCAGATGGCGCCATAGGAGGCTTTGTATGGGCGGAAGTGTAGGTCGCTGATTGGTTGGTTCGACGTGGGCGAGGTTCAGTTAGTTGGCCCAGACTTGATTCAGCAGGCTGTGGATAAGGTGAAGCTTATCCAGGAGAGACTGTTAGCAGCTCAGAGTCAGCAGAAGTCTTATGCAGATAATCGGCGGCGACATTTGGAGTTTCAAGTAGACGATTGGGTCTTCTTGAAGGTATCACCCATGAAGGGTGTGATGAGGTTCGGAAAGAAGAGGAAAATTAGCCCAAGGTACATTGGGCCTTACCAGATCATCTGTAGAGTAGGCAAGGTTGCCTATGAGTTGGATCTTCCATCAGATTTAGAGGCGGTACATCCGGTCTTTCATGTTTCTATGTTGCGGAAGTGTATCGGAGATCCGTCGAGAGTTTTCCCAGCTAGCAAGGTCCAGGTGACAGAGGGGTTATCATATGAGGAGAGTCCCATAGCGATACTCGATCGCCAGGTCAGGCGACTGCGGACCAAGGATGTGGCTTCCGTCAAAGTCTTATGGAGGAATGATTATAGGGAGGAAATGATGTGGGAAGCGGAGGAGGACATGTTGAGGAAGTATCCTCACTTATTCTCTACACCTTCAGGTAATTCATTTCCCTTACTTGTCAAGTTTTAATTGAAGTATTTTGCTTAAGTGATATTATGTGTCCACGTGTGGCATTATTAGTATGTAGGGGTTGTAAAAGGAGGCTAGGTCACTATCTATAAGTTTGACTCCGAAAGAACATTCGGGGACGAATGTTTATAAGGGGGGAGAATGTTACACCCCATAATTTCAGGACATGTTTTTAAAAATATACGTAAGAATTCAAAAATGTTAAGATTTGAGACTAGTAAAAATTTATCGGAATTATGGAATTGTCGGAAAACGAAATATTGCGACGAATGGGAGGGCGACATGTGTCACCCCCCTAGTTGGTCTTGGAACGATTTGGACATGGATAAAATGGTCATTTGACCATTAATGAGATGACCAAGTCTGCTAAGTCTAAGAGCTTGATAATGTTGACTTAGTCAAGAGCCACTTGGCTTGATCTTTAAGTGAATTTCACCCAAGCCACACATATGTGCAAATCTTCACCCTCCAAAGTGTTATTTAAGTATACTAGTAGCAAGACAAGCTTCTACACTTAGAGAAATTTCATGAAAATTGAAGAACACATAAGAGTGCTCTCGGGTTCTAAGGGTTCCAAAAGAAAAAAAATGTGTTTGTTATTCAATAAGCTCCACACTTTAAACCAAGGTTCCTAAGGGTATTGTAAGTGTTTCTCAATAGAAAGATCCCAAAAAAGTATTGTTTTCGTATTAGTCGCAAGGTGAAACCCTAGCCACTTTCCTAGGTTTAGATTGGAAGATTAAAGGAAAGTTGTTTGTGATCTTCTAAGGGCTTCAAGTGGCGGATTGGAGCGTCAAGGAGAGGTTCTAAGTTGCTAGGGAGCGACTTCAGATCTTGAAGTGGATTAAGGCTCGTTAAGGTAACAATCTTGTTCTCTTAAGTGTTATAAGATTACATATTATTGTAGCCTTACATTTTAACTAGCATGAAGTTTATGTATTAAAGATTGATAAGTGTTATGGATATTGGAAGCGTAAAATCCGAAATGACATTCTAGCCATTTGAAATTGTAATACAATTTGGTCGATAATTAGAATCGTTGCATGTTTACCTACTTGAGGATTGTAGTAGTTATAATCGATTGCGGCTTGATAACATGTTATACTAGACAACTTGGATTGAAAAGGAATTGGAAAGGAATTTGTATTGTTGTCCCTCAAATTGCCGAAATGACATTGTATGTTGGACTAGTTTGATATCAATTGTGGGGCGGAATTTTCCACGTCTTGTTAGGCGTGTAATCCCCTATTGTTAACTACATTGTTAAGCCTTAAGTGTGGCGTGTTTGGCTATTAAATTCGGGCCTTGAAAAAGGTGGAAAAGTATGTAGAAACAAAGGAAGTGCTGTCCGATTTTCCATAGAATTTAGTGACTTTGCACTTAGAATATTCTACGTTTGAAGTAAGAAGTTAATGGACGTATTATGGTCATTATAGGTTGACCTACTACGTACGGCATATTGGACTTAGCAAGTGTATTGAACCGAAGAGGTATGTGGAACTTTCTTATCTCTTGAGCATGAATAGTTATAAATATATAGTACGGTAGACGTACGAGATTTTGACGATCTAGTCCATTTGATATCCTTGGATTATTTTAAGAATGTCCAAGTTGGTTGAGTTAGGGAATTAACTCACTTGTTAAAAAATATTAAGGATATCTTAGTTTCTAAAAGTTAATAGACTTAAAGTATTTTGAAAGTATATGATACTTGTTTTGTTTGGAAAGTTTAAGTCTCTTGGTTATAAAGAAGAATGTAAGTATCTAAAGTATAAAGCTAGTATAACGGCTTTATGGGAAGTTGGTTATAATAGCTTTATGTAAAGTTAAAAAGAGTGGTTTACTCTAAGTAATGATAATGACTTGAATTAATGAAAGGCAAATTGATTTGAAGGCATCAATTGCTTAAGGTTTTAAAAGAAAGAAGTCACTTGATTTAGAAACCTATTAATGTATTTCTAAAAGGTATTGTGACTTGTATTGAAAAGTAGATATGACTTGATACTATGGTTATTAGTATCTTGGAAGTTTTATATGAAAAGAGTCATTTTAAAAGAATAGAAGTACGTAGTACTTTGGGTTAAATTCCCGATTTTTTAAAATGACATGTTAGTGCCTTAAGTAAACTAAAATGAGAGGGTATATAAATAAAGTTAATAAGAAGTTAGGAGATTTCTTAACTTGCTTATGTTATGATAAGACGGTAGCGCTTATGTTATGTATGATAGCCGGTTGTGCTAGTTTATGTTATTCTTACGGGGTAAAGCCCCGGGTTACTACTAATTTCATGGATTTGCTACCCATGATGCGAGTGCGGCGGTTGTACTCATCGGGCCCACCGCCCAAGCGGTGAAATAGTCCTGCGGTGAAATAGTCCCACGCGGAGCGCATCGCTCCATCGGTCCGTAGGACCTATGCGTGAAATAGTCCCGTGAGTAGGATTGCTTAATGATACTACGGCGGGTGACCTACTTTGATCATGAGCCTTCTATTTTTATGCATTAAAGTATATACTTGGTTACTCATTGTTAGTAAGGCACGAGCATCGTAATTTGGTTATCATACTGTCTCGACTTTATTTTAGACTTATGATGTAAATTGCAGATTTTCCGCTTTACATACTTGGTACATATCAGTAATCGACCCCCTTTCCTGGGGTTGCTCATGTCGCAGGTGGTAAGAGCGGTGGTGGATCCTCATTCTTAGGATCACCGATCAGTGTCGAAGCTCCATTTCTCTGAGGCTTGTCTTTTAGTACGCTTTCGATGTTGTAGATTTATGTACATTCGTGGTATGGCGGGCCTGTCCACACGCTTGTTATTCTTAGAGGTCTGTAGTCATATTTGTGGATTGGGTTTTAAGAACAGAGATGTACTGGCTTATTTTTGGATTATGTATGTTTTACGAAAGGTGGCCTTATCGGCTAGCCTGTTGTTGTTTATTGTCTAAGTATTTTTATGTGTTGTGTATGTTCCACTGCTATTCTCTGATGTATACCTGAAAGGGTGCCTGTAGTAGGCATCGATGCCCGGCTGGTCGTGACACATAAGCACCACCAGCTTATCATACATAACATAAGCACCACCTGCTTATCATAATTATCAAAAGCAAGTTAAGAATTCCCCTAACTTCTTATTAGCCTTAATTATCATGCACTCTCATTTTATTTAACTTAAGGCACTAACATGTCATTAAAAAATCCGGGAATTTAACCCAAAGTACTATGTACTTCCGTTCCTTTAAAAAGAGCCCTTTTTATATAAAAACCCGAAGATACTATCATACGTAGTATCAAGGCATGTCTATTTTTCAAATCAAGTTACTACACCTTTAGAAATTCATTTCAAGGCTTTAAAACCAAGTGACTTCTACTTTCACAACCTAAGCAACTCGTGCTTATAAATCAAGTAGACACTCTCTTAACTTTCCATAAAGCCGTTATAACTAACTTCCCATAAAGACGTTATAACTCTTTATGTTTTAGACAATTACATTCTTTTTATAACCAAGAGACTTATACTTTAAAAAACCAAGTATCATATACTTTCAAATCAAGTTACATAACTTTCAGAATACTTCAAGTCTCTTAACTTTAGAAATCAAGTTTCTTAACTTTATAATAGTTCAAGTAATCAATACTTTCCAAATCAAGTATTCTATACATTTTCAAGTCAAGAAATCTTTGTTTACCTTATTAGAATAAACCATTCTTTTAACTTCCCATAAAGTTGTTATAACCAACTTCCCATAAAGCCGTTATACTAACTTTATGCTTTAGAAACTAAGGCATCTTTAACCTTTAAAACAAGTGAGTTAATTCTCTAACTCAACCAACTTGGACATTCTTAAACAAGTCAAGGACATCAAATGAAACTAAATTCATTTAAATCTCGTACGTCTACCGTACTATACATTTATAGCTACTCATGCTCAAGAGATAAGAAAAGTTCCACATACCTCTTCGACTTAAACCACTTGCCAAGTTGAATACGCCGTACGTAGAATGTCAACCTATAATGACCATAATACGTCCATCAACTACTAGCTTTCAACGTAGAATATTTCTAAGTATAAGGACCCTTAATTCTACGGAAAATAGGGCAACACTTCCTTTGTTTCTACGTACTTCTCCACCTTTTTCAAGGCCCGAAAATCAATAACCAAAAGCCACATTTAAGGCTCAACAATTCATAAATTCAAAGGGGATTACACGCCTAACAGAACGTGTAAAATTCTGCCCCACAATTGATATCAAAATAGTCCAAAAGACAATGCCATTCACGGCTAATAGGGGCAACAACATATAATCATTTCCAATTCCTTTTCAATCCAATTTGTTAAGTCTAACATGTTATATAGTCGCAATCGACAATAACAACTACAATCCCTTCTTTATATAACATTCGACGACTAAAACTAATAACTAAATCGAATTACAATCTTAAGGTTAAACATGCAACTTTCGGATTCCATCCAACTATTCCATAACATTTCAATCTCCATTATACATATCTCATATTTGCATATATATATATATATATACATGACTACAATCAACATGTAATCTTTAATCACTTAAGAGGACAAGATTGTTACCTTGACAAGCCTTAATCCAACTTCAAGATCCGAAGTCGCTCCTTAGCAACTTAGCTCCTTTCCTTGACGCTCCAATCCGCTATTTGAAGCCTTTAGAAGTTCACAAACAACTTTCCTTCAATTTCCAACCAAAACTTTGAAAACGACTTAGGTTTTCACCTTGCGACTAATGTAAAAATGTAGTCTTTCCGGGATTTTTCTATTGAGATATCCTTGTAATACCCTTAGGAACCTTGGTTTAAAGTATTGGGATTATTGAACCACAAACGAAATTTTTTTCTTCCTTCTATAGAGCAAAGCCGAGAGCTTCAAGAACAAGAACAAGATTTCTAATTTTTCTCTAAGTGTTAGAGACTTGTCTTGCTACTTAGAATGATTATATAAAACAATAGAGGGTTTAGATTAAAACATTTGTGTGGCTTGGATGAATTTCATTTAAAAATCTAGTCAAGTGGCTCATTGACTTAGTCAATTATATCAAGCTTAGCTTAGTCAAGACTTTATCATCTTTGCCTTGGTCATTTGACCTCTTTACCCTTGGTCCAATTCGACCAAGACCATCCAAGGGGGTGACACGTGTCACCCTCCCATTCGTCGTAATATTTTGTTTCCCGACATTTCCATAATTCCGATAAATTCTACAAGTCTCAAATCTTAACGTCCTGATTTCTTACGTACGTTCTTTTATACATGTCCTGGGATTATGGGGTGTAACAGGTAAGCTGGCGAGGACGTCCTTTGTAGCTTCTCGTGTAGGCACTAAGTATTTCAACTTTTGTGTTGTTATCCGTAGGTGGTCATTTTGTGGGCTAACATCAGTCCTTTTGTGGTCCGAACCCCGGTCATTTTGTGGGCCATCCCTTAGTCCTTTTGTGGTCCAAACCATCGGTGTAAGTCTAGTTAGAACTTTGTGATCTAACTATGCCCAAGCCAAAGTTCTATTCGGTTACTTGTTACAAATACGTTGAAGGTCTTCTCGACTTTCATTACCTTATCCGTACACGAATTTGTGTATAAATTTCGTGATCCATCCTTTTCCAAACTACCTGATTCCTTTCACCACAAGACACCACAACACCCCCCCCCCCCCCCAACTAACACCCAAAAGGTTGTCAGTCGATTCCTCTCACAATCCCTCGAAACCGCAACCAGTTTCCCACCGTCCCTAACGAGTCCCTAAACCGCTAACCTTACTATCCCGATCAGTTTACGCCACCTTACTATCATTCAACCACCAAATACCAACCACCAAAACAACCCACAATGTGTCTAAATCAACCCCTCCAAATGCCTCAGTCTGATTCCACCAGAAGGTACATGCACACCTCCCACAAAACACACATTGCCCGGATACCTGTCAACCTCCACTTGACCCCCACTTTCATGTCCATCCGGTTCCAATCTAACTCTGACCCACCTAACCATGTAATCCCCCTCCTTATATACATCATCATCTTAATTTCGACTATTGCCACCTGGAAAATGGGGGTACATGAGGTTCTTATGGTTATAAAAGATATCACGTCAAACTTCTAATGCGTACTCACCATTTCTGCCCTTACAACTTGGGCCTGCTATCCCTCTTCTTAATCGCCTTTTAAGCGTAAACATACTCATTTCCTTACCCATGCTGAACCTGCATATTATAATGTATTGATTTATCACAACTTCTATCATTTATGAGTCCTTTGTTTATATGATCTTATATTTCACTCTGGATCATAATCTCAGTCATTTATTTAACCAACACATCAAACGGTAATAATTGACATACTTCATTATTAAGTTATATACCCACACTTAAACTGTTTGGCTAATATCTTCTAGCAATATATATATTCTCAAGAATCTCGTCGTTACATATTCCTATAAGATCTTGGGCATCTTTGACTGTCAAAATTTTCCCTCTTGTCTTCATATCCACTCTTATCCTGACAATACCAATTTTGAGTGTATTCTTAATTACTTGCATCCCCTTTTCTTCTAGGCATTTGTAATCCTTTAACTTGATTCGCTTTATGTTGTGCCATTACTTTCTATCTGAATTACTTTCTGAGAAATGTGATCTCTTACTGATGAGTTAAAACTTCCAGTTTTAAAACCATCTCATACTGTGTAATTTTATATCGATTGGCGGCTTTTTCGATCCCTTAGCTCATCTTCCATCTAGGCCCAATTTACCCCTTATATTCATTAATCATGAATACCCCTTTCATGCCTTTGTCTTTACTTGTGGGTCACGTTCTTCTCTTCCGAGTCTCATATATTGTGTGTCCCTTGTCATTGCTAAATTCCTTTAATCATGGGGTCACTACCCATCGCTTCTTAGCATTAATACTTACATCTTATTTCGTGATCATAACGCATTCGCTAAATCTGGAGGACATAATCTAGTTTGTCTTAAAAAAAATTCTCATAACCTTCTCATCTTCTTGTTGAACCATCAGATGAGTCTTGCATCATTCTTCATCATACCATCTCCCCTATAAGAGGAGGACCACTCTCTATACTCAGAGATTCCTATCCTAAAAAGGTCATATTATTATCTCAACTCATTTCATACTTCTGCAAACGTTTGACAACTTACAATCTGCTTCAACACAATTCCTCTTACTCGAAGTCACTAAGTCATATACATGACTAGAATGTCACGCGTTCATAACTGGTATGCTCAGTTTCAATAAATTGTTCATCTACTAGCAATATATTTAATCTTTAAGGGCTTCTATCTAGATAACTTTTAAGGATTACCTCTTTCTTTTGCAGTTTATTCTCTAACCATCATGATTTCTTAATTTTAAACTTCTCAATATCCTTTCTTATAATAATCTCTCAAAGATCTGACACTTATCCTATTTAACCAAAGGAATTTCCCGATATCGATATTCCCTGAGTTAGAGAGCTAGCCCACCCGATTGGTTTATGTTGTTGACATTTGAATGTTTAAATCTCATAGTATATATCCTCATAACACATTTATCTTCAACACTTGCTACTTACTTCTTCTTGTCTTTTGGGTTTACTCGACTACCAACTGGTACTATCCATTTACTCTCCATCTCACTTCTCTACGCATTCCGAATACTTGTAACAAAACATACCTTTACTTTTTAAATTTTCCCTCAATTATGTTACACCCCGTAAGTCCAGGACTTGTATAAGAGAATGTATGTAAGGAGTCAAGACTTGGAAATTGGTACGAAAGGAAGAATTGTTTTCCGACGAAAAATCTTCCGGACGTCGGGAAGGAAAAATGTTCGTTGTTGAGAATTGAATTCTCAAAATGCATTATTTGAAGAGTATGGAAATTATTAACATTAAGGAAATTTATTTTTTACGGATTTGGTCATGTGGGGCCCACCCGAGGAATTTTACGTTTTGTGGGGCCCACGAGGGTTACGGAATTTTATGGACGAATGAGAGGGCGACACATGGCACCCCCACACTTGGTATTGGTCGAAATTTTGTAAGGGTAAAATGGTCATTGACCATCAAGGAAGATAAGTCTTGCTAGCTTGAGATTGTTGACCAAGTCAACTTGTCCACTTGGCTACTATCCATGTGTTCTTCATCCTAGCCACACAATTGTTATAATATTGACCCTCCATTGTGTTATATATACTAGACTAGTGCAAGACAAGGTCTTCCAACACTTAGAATTATTTCACTCTTTCTTGTTCTTGTAGATTGCTCTCGGGTTTGATGACTTTTCCACACAAAAAAATTTAGTTTGTGATCCATTATTCACAAGACTTAAACCCAAGGTCCCTAAGGGTGTTGTAAGGTTATCTCAATAGAAAGATTGTGGAAAAATGACATTTTCGTATTAGTCGCAAGGCGAAAACATAAGGAGTTCTTCAACTTTGAAGTTGGAACTTGAAGATGGGTTCTTCATAGGCTTATAAGGAGTGCTTGGAGCGGATTGGAACATAAGGAAAGGAGCTAAGAATTGCTAAGGCGCGACTTTAAATCTTGGAATTTTTTAAGGGCTTATAAAGGTATAAGTCTTGTCGTTTTAGCAATTAAGGTTTAATTATTGTTGTAGCTATGGATATTAGCAAGCATGAGTTATATAGTTTGAAGTTTGATAAGTATATTGGCTATTGGAACCCTAATCCGAAAACTAGCATGTTTAGCCTTAAGATTACATTTCAAGTTGATTATTAGTTTAAGTCGTCGCATGTTGTATAAGAAGGAAATTATAGTTGTTGAAGTTGTTTATGACTATATAACATGTTAGACCTTAGAACTTGGAATTTGAAAAGGATTGGAAAAGAATTTGAATTGGTGGTTATGGTTAGCCGAGAATGGCTTTGAGTATTAAACTACTTGGTATGAATTGTGGGGCGGAATTTTACACGTATTGTAAGGCGTGTAATCCCCTTTGATTGGTTGGTATGTTGAGCCTTAAATGTGGCATGTTTGGTTATTGTATTCGGCCTTGAAAAAGGTGGCAAAGTGAGTAGAAACAAAGGAAGTGCTGCCCGATTTTCCGTAGAATTAGAGACCGTATACTTAGTATTATTCTACGTTAGAGACTAGAAGTTGATAGTCTTGTTGTGACCATTATAGGTTGACACTTCTACGTACGGCGTATTCGGCTTAGCTTGTGGATTTAGCCGAAAAGGTATGTGAACCATCTCCTCTTCTAGCATGATTCCTTAAGATAAAGAAAGTATGTCCTACTCCTTAAATGATCCATTCCTTGGTTGTATTTGGATTGCCTAAAATAGAAATTGTTCTATGTACTTCTTTGATTGTACTTTGATGTTAAATTGTAAGTTGTATAATCCGTTGCCTTAGTGAAGTTGGATTCTTAAAAGTGAAAGTATTTTACTTAAAGTACATAGAGTCTTGAAAAGGAAGTGGTTTCCAAATCTTTTGGCTAGTGCCTTAGTTCCAAAACCTAAGGGTCGTTATAATGACTTTAGGGGAGTCAAAGGAGTGATTTACTTAATTGTTTTAAGAGAGGATAAATGACATGATTTAAGAGAAGAAACTTGTTTTCTAAATATTAAGAGACTTGAAGTATTTTGGAAAGTTAAGAACTTGATTTGTAAGTATGTGATACTTGGTTTTAAGTATAAGTCTCTTGGTTATAAAAAGGAATGAATATGTCTAAAACCATAAAGGGTTATAACGGCTTTATGGGAAGTTGGTTATAACGGCTTTATGGAAGGTTAAGAAAGTTGTCTATTTTGATTATTAGGCATAAGTTGCCTAGATTGTGAAAATTTGAAGTTACTTGATTTCAAGCTTTGAAATGAGTTTTCTAAAAGTGTAGTAACTTACTTTGAAAAATAGAGACACCTTGATACTACCGGTGTTAGTATCTTGGGGTTTTACATAAAAAGGAGTCTTTTGAAAAGAATGTACGTACGTAGTACTCTGGCTTGTTTAATTGAGAATTATTCTATGTATGCCTTGATAAGTACTTTGGCTTGTTTAATTGAGAATTATTCTATGTATGCCTTGATAAGTACTTTGGCTTGTTTAATTGAGAATTATTCTATGTATGCCTTGATAAGTACTTTGGCTTGTTTAATTGAGAATTATTCTATGTATGCCTTGATAAGTACTTTGGCTTGTTTAATTGAGAATTATTCTATGTATGCCTTGATAAGTACTTTGGCTTGTTTAATTGAGAATTATTCTATGTATGCCTTGATAAGTACTTTGGCTTGTTTAATTGAGAATTATTCTATGTATGCCTTGATAAGTACTTTGGCTTGTTTAATTGAGAATTATTCTATGTATGCCTTGATAAGTACTTTGGCTTGTTTAATCGAGAATTATTCTATGTGCCTTGATAAGTACTTTGGCTTGTTTAATTGAGAATTGCCAATGTGTCTTTGGTGATAGCATTTGAGTACAAGTATTATGTTTTATTACGTTCGCGACTCCGGTTGGAGGGTCACCGCCTTGTTGTAAGTTTACTTGGACGCATCGACAGGTGGGATTCCACGTATGCTTCCATTATTTGAGTTACCCCACGGTCATGCTTATACGATGTGGGATTCCGGCACGCGACCACGAGGATACTCTTGACACGCTTATACGATGTGGGATTCCGGCATGTGACCGCGAGCGGGTTAGATTCCGGATTTGTTTGTATTACCCCACGGTCATGCTTATACGATGTGGGATTCCGGCACGCGACCACGAGGATACTCCTCGACACGCTTATACGATGTGGATTCGGCGTGTGACCGTGAGCGGGTTAGATTCGGTTGTTTGTATTACCCCATGGTCATGCTTATACGATGTGGGATTCCGGGGCATGCGACCACGAGGGATACTCCTTGGAGATGCTTATACGATGTGGGATTCTGGGGCATGTGACCAGGAGCGGGTTTGATTCCCGGATTTGTTTGTATTACCCGATGGTCATGCTTATACGATGTGGGATTCCGGGGCATGCGACCACGAGGGATGCTCCTTGGATATGCTTATTGGTGTTATATTGTTATATCATGGACTGCCGGCAGTGATAAAGGATTCCACGGGCATGGTTGATATTATGGGCTTGAGACCCATAGTTATATTTGAGTAGTGACTTTGAGGGCATGCGTCCCTGACTTGATATGACTGCTTATGTATTGTGTACTGTAGGTTGGCTATCATACATGTCTCCTGTTTTGTTTAGACTGTTATGATTTCATTACTGATTTATTGTTTCACATACTTGGTACATTCTTCAGTCGACCTCCTTGGGCCGCTCATGCCGCAGTTTAGGTACGCAGCTTGATGATCTGCAGTGTAGGACCGCCGTGAGTTTTGGATAGCTCCTCTGCTCGTGAGTTTATCTTTTTGGTATAGTTCGCTCAAGATGTGCTTTTGTATGCATGGGTACGGCGGGGCCTTGTCCCGTCATATTTCAGTATAACTCCTAGAGGTCTGTATTCATATGTGGGATTGGACTCATGTACAGTGTAATGTCTTTTGAGTATGTATATTATATGGCAGCCTTATCGGCTTTGCCCTTGTACGTATGTTGGTTTTAAAAAAAATGAGGTGTTATTTAATTTCCGCAGTTTTACTTAGTTGTTAAGGTAGAAGGGTGCCCAGGTAGGGCACCAGTCACGGGCCCGGGGTTCGGGGCGTGACAAATTATCCTTATCTTCTAGGCACCCACTCAACCTATTTACGTTCATAAGAAAGCATTTACCCTTCACACACAAAAGTCCAACACTTGGATCTAAAATTTTCAGGCTCTTCAAAGGTTATATCTAATTAACAATTCCCTAGGTACATCATGTATATACTTTCTAAAGAGGTGCCTTTAATGTAATTGTACTATTCTCTGTACTGCTCATGGTAAGGGTAGAACCCGAGACCTTGCTTCTTCCTAAACCCACATCTCTTAATATCAATAGATCAAAAATCAGTATGGTATTTTTCATTGTGGTTGTACCATTACTGAAAGCTGAATAACAATATATATAACATGTTGCCTAAATATCAATCTCCATACAGTCTTCCGGATTTCAACATTCTATACCCCCCCCCCCCCCCCGCACTTAACTTTCTTAACATCTTAAAATCAGTACTACACCGTTCTATACCCGTTTTAGCTTTTCTGCATATGTGTAAAACAATTACTAACACTTTAAAACTCTAGTATAATACTCGCATCTCTGGCGTATCAATGATCTGGTAGGGATCTTTCAATAACCGGTTGCGAATATGAACTAATCGAAGTATTTATGGTAATTAGCAGTACTAGGACTGCATAAAGCATGAGATAGAGTCAAATTGTCAAGCCCCGAACCCCGGACACACGACTGGTGCCCTACCTGGGCACCCTTATACCCACACATCACATATAACCAGCGAAAGCTCTAAGAAAACTCATGTTATAAAAGCAAGCCAAGTGCCACATCAGTATATAGATATAACCAAAACTAGTACAACTCACATATGTCCAAATACATATACAACCCACACATGTCTAAAAGACCTCTAAGAGCTTGAGAAACACATGTGACGGGACAAGGCCCCGCCTTACCCCTGAATATACATAAGTCATAATGGAAGACCTGTACCAAAATGACAAGCTCCGGAACATTAGAGATATACCCAAAACGTTGAACAAGTATCTTAAGCTCACGGATCACCCAACTGAGTACCTATACCTGCGGGCATGAATCCAGCCCCCCGAAAGGGGTCAGTATAACAAGGTACCAAGTAGGTATACATGAAGTATAGTAAACAAGATCATAACTACACAAAAGAATGACAGGGACAAGTATGACAATCAAATACCAGATCCTACCTTACCATATAAAATAAGAGTCAACTATAACTGTACTACTGTACCACCGTACTACTGTACCACCGTACCTTAAAAAATGAGAGTTATAACAAAATCATGAATGTCCTTCCATTTAATCATCATGTTGTCATGAGTATCTACACTCGCCTCATGGATACATGTCCATGGAGTTATATACCTGTTACACTCCGTAATTCCATGGCATTGATATGAGAACGTGACTAAGGGATTGAGATTTGAATATTGGAAGGAAAGTATAATTACATTTTCTTAAGGATTTTTTTTGGAAAAATGGGAAGACGAAAAATTATTAACTTAGAGTTTAATTCTTCTAATTGGATTTATGGAATTAGTATTGGATTATGAAGTATCGAAATTATTAATATGGGGCCTACAAAAAAATTCACAATTTTGCGGGGCCCTTCGATTTTAAGATATTTTGGACAAGTATCTAGATATTTATGTAAAGAAGGAAATTTGGCCAACGGGAGGGCGACATGTGTCCCCCTCCACTTGTCTTGAGAAGACTCCACTTGTTATATTGGTAAATCTTGCAAGACTTGAGACTTAGCTCATAATATCTCACCCAAAAACTCTCTTATCGTCTCCCTTTCTCTCTAAGATTTTCAAGAATCTCCTTAGACCAAAAGTGAAGATCAAGTGTTACTAATCCTCTTAGATTAAGCACCTTGATTAGGTGCTAAGCCAAGTTAACTCTCCAAGGTTAGGGGCTCACGATTTTGGCAAGTTTTGCCAAGAAAAATACTAGCTTATTATGAACTTTTTGGAAGTAATACAACAAGGGGAGTTGGTTGCAAGCTTGTAGGGGTTACATGTGTGTGATTTTAACTTGAAGATGTGGTGTAGAAATGGAGCTTTTGGCCGAGATCTTAGGGGCTGTTTTGGTCGAAATTTGTGGTAATTTCTTCTTTATCTTGAAGTAATTGGATATTACATGTTGTTATAATTTATAGATGAGTTTGTGCTAAAAAGAATGAAGGATAATAAGTGTTTGAACCATTTTTGGGTGTTGGGCCGAGAATGGGCAGTTTTGGTCCCTTTGGATTTCGTTGGTTATTGTTGTTGTTATCTTCACCTATTATAGTTAAAATGGAGTAATATTGTTGTTGATAAGTTGATATGTCATATATAGAATTGTTGGAACTTGAATTGGAATAAAATGGATTAAGGAAAGAGTTATCAGATTGTAGTTGTTGGCCGTGAAATCTATAAAACTGTTGGATATTGTCGTGCAGTTTTTATGGAATGTTTTGTGGCGTTATTAACCTGGAATTTCAGTGGAAATTATTCATGTTTAATGTGGTAAATTTATAATGAAAGTCCTAAGGAATAAGAGTGTAAAAGGGTGTTAAAGGTCTCACATTTTACCCTTGTTGTCGTTGAATTGTGGGCTGATATTATGGACTGTTTTTATGTGATTGTGGGGCAGAATTTTACACGTCAAGTAGGCGTGTAAACCCCTTTGGTTAAATGTTGGTTGTGCCCTTAATTGTGGCTTGTTTATTGTTGAATTCGGGCCTTGGAAAAAGGTGGAAAAGTACGTATAAACGGGGGAAGTGTTGCCCAAATTTTCGTAGAATAAGAGGACAATTACTTGGTGTATATCTTATACTAAGTGTGCTAGAAGTTGATAGAAGTGTTATTGTCATTATAGGTTGAAGTACTACATTGAGACGAATTCTAAATATCAAGTTGGAATAAGCCGGTAAGGTATGTGCACTATCCCTTCTTCTTTGGCATGATTTGATTTCATAAAGTGAGTGGATTTTTATCCTTATTGATACTTGATTTTATTTTAGAAAGTGAGTGGATCCAAATCCCTAAACGATACTTGACTTGATCTCTATAGAGTTCTATTGGAACTTAATCCTTAGTGATATACTCTATTGATAGTACTTTGAGTTTCTCTAAAATGAAATTTGTAACATATATTCCTTGATAGTACTTAGTGATGTACTCTCTACATAGTACTTTGGATTTCTAAAAGGGAAGTTCCTTTTAATGGATTTGAAGAGTATAGGTTACTTGATTTGAAGAGTATAGGTAATTCGATTTGAAAAGTTAAAGTACC
Organism: Przewalskia tangutica; assembly: GCA_029844215.1. Lineage (NCBI taxonomy): Eukaryota > Viridiplantae > Streptophyta > Magnoliopsida > Solanales > Solanaceae > Przewalskia > Przewalskia tangutica. The sequence goes on along the minus strand of CM056735.1, from coordinate 83,414,566 downwards.
TTGATACTACAAGTTCTAGTGTCTTGAGTTTTTTTTATAAAGGAAAGATTGTACGGCGGACGTACATTGAGTTATTGGATCTTAATCCTTATTGATGCACGACGTGATAATACCTTGGGATTTCTAAATGAAAGTTATTGTATGTGGAACTCTTCCTATCTTTCTTTGTGCATGAACCTTATAGAATGTGTGTACGGTGGACGTACTTGTTTTAAATGAAATTGGATTCGTTGTAGTATATAAAAGAAGTTACTTGATTGAAAGGTATAAATTACTTGGAGTTAAAAGCATAACTTACTTGAGTTTAAAAGTGTAGTAACTTGATTTTAGAAGTGGAAGTGCCTTGATACTACGGATGTTAGTGTCTTGAGATTCTTAAATGAGAGGATGTACGGTGGACGTACATAGTACTTTGGGTGCATTTCCCTAATAATGTAAGATATGATGCCTTAGGCTTTCTAAACATGCTTCTGTGTTATTGATTATATATTGTTCTATAGACGTGCCGACAATGATGTTGGAATTTCATGGGCATGCTTCTATGTTATTGATTATATATCGTTCTATAGACGTGCTGACAGTGATGTTGAAATTCCACGAGCATGCTTCTGTGATGTTGATTTTATATTATATCATGGACTTGCTGACAATGATGTTCGAATTCCACGGGCATGCTCCAGTGATGATGGTTTGATATTCTATTATAGACATGTTGACAGTGATGTTGGAATTCCACGGGTATGCTTCCTTGATGATGGTTATATATTACACTTGTTACATGCTGACAGTGATGTTGGAATTCCACGGGCATGCTTCTCTGATGATGGTTATATATTATACTTGTTAGATGCTGACAGTGATGTTGGAATTCCACGGGCATGCTTCATTGATGATGGTTATATATTAGACGTGTTAGATGTTGACAATGATGTTGGAATTCTATGGGCATGCTTTTCTGATAATGGTTATATATTATACTTGTCACACGCTGACAGTGATATTGGAATTTAACGTGCATGCTTCTCTGATGATGGTTATATATTATACTTTGTACATGCTGACAGTGATGTTGGAATTTCACGGTCATGCTTCTTTGATATTGGTTATACATTATACCATGTACATGCTGATGGTGATGGGGTATTCCACGAGCATGCTTCTGTGATACTGTGATATAGTGATACAGTGGTACAATAGTAGAGTGATACAAAGAGTACAAAGAGTACTGACACAAGAGTATAGTAGTACAAAGAGTATAGTGATACTGGGTACAAATGATACAAAGAGTCTGATGATACTGTTGATACGTCTGATACAAGAGTCTGTCTGATACAAAGGCATTGGTTCCATATTTGAAACGGTATTTTAAAAAAGGTAAAGATGACTCTCATTACACTATTTGAAAAGGCGCACTGTACTGGTATTTTTTTATTGTACTTGTGTCTTGTTATCTTTCTGGCCTGTTATAATCTTGTTTACTGTACTTCATGTTTACATACTTGGTACATTGTCGTACTGACCCCCTTCAGGGGGCTGAATTCATGCCCACAGGTGTAGGTACTCAATTTGGTGATCCGCGTGCTTAGGGTCATTGCTCCACTTTTGGGATAACTCCATTGTACCGGAGTTGTCGTTTTGGTACAGTCTTGATTTTAGACTTGTGTATATTCAGGGTACGGCGGGGCCTTGTCCCGTCATATGTTGTTATCAAACACTTAGAGGTCTATTTAAATTACGATATTGACCTTCCTTGCTCAGCTTTTCCTCTTCCGGAGGTGAAAGTCGTTGCGCAACAAGCAGCGGATGAGCGCACTAACGCGATATGTGGGCTGGACTTGCGTAAGTTGTAGTTCCTTTAGGTTGTTCTATATATATAATGATGGTCTTATCGGCTTTGCCTGTTTTTAAAAAAAAATTATGATGAGTTTTCTTTAGCTTCCGCTGTTTACATGTGATGTATGGGTAGAAGGGTGTCCAGGTAGAGCACCAGTCGTGGACCCGGGGTTCGGGTCGTGACTATATCAGAGCAATTAGTCTTCAGAATGTCTACAGACCTTGTCTAGTAGAGTCTTGGTTATCGGTGTGTTGTGCACCACACCTATAAACATGAGGCTACAGGATATTTAGGATTGGTTTCTATTCTTCTTACTCTAAGGTCGTTCATAGAGCTGTGTCGTTAGGGTAGTCCCTCCCTAACGTATTATTGTGGTTGCAGCTATGTCCCAAAAGGAAGCGACAGCGTCCCAGAAAGGAATATTTGGGCTCTGTATACAGGTTGGTAGAATTATTGTATAGTTGGGTGTGATTCCTTGGTTTGAGTATAAACCACTTGTGATTATCGTTGAAGATTGTTGAGCCGATTGGAAATTGTATTATCGATTTTAAAGAACTGTAATAGGACCTTAGGAATGTGACTTTGATTACAAAAGAAGTACAATGTGCTAAGGACTATCCGAAGTAGAATGAGACTATGTGTTATATGGTGGCCAGGTGTCTCATCTTTGGTTTGTTGAGTATTGTTGGAACTTGTATACGAAAAAGAGATTAAGTGGGAAAAAAATGTGTGATGTGAAATTCAGGCACAACACTGTGCCAAAGGACAGGACCGCGGTGTTAAAACTTCAGAGAGTTGCAGGAATTCCGGAACCGCGATGTCGACGTGCAGAACTGCGGTGCTGACACTAACGAGTATTGGTTGGTAGGTATAGTTAAAGGAGACTATGCCGAAGTTTGTATAACTTGAGACCTTGGATGAACATTCGAGGACGAAAGTTTCTAACGGAGGAAGGATGTTACACCCCGTAATTCCATGACATTGATATGAGAACGTGATTAAGGGATTGAGATTTGAATATTGGAAGGAAAGTAGAATTACATTTTCTTAAGGAAAATTTTTGGAAAAATGTGACGACGAAAATTTATTAACTCGGAGTTTAATTCTTCTAATTGGATTTATGGAATTAGTATTGGATTATGAAGTATCAAAATTATTAATATGGGGCCCGCCAAAAATTTCACAATTTTGCGGGGCCCTTCGATTTTAAGATATTTTGGACAAGTATCTAGATATTTTTGTAAAGAAGGAAATTTGGCCAATGGGAGGGTGACATATATCCCCCTCCACTTGTCTTGAGAAGACTCCACTTGTTAAATTGATAAGTCTTGCAAGACTTGAGACTTAGCTCATAATATCTCACCCAAAAACTCTCTTATCTTCTCCCTTTCTCTCCAAGATTTTCGAGAATCTCCTTAGATCAAAAGTGAAGATCAAGTGTTACTAATCCTCTTAGATTAAGCACCTTGATTAGGTGTTATGCCAAGTTAACTCTCCAAGGTTAGGGGCTCATGGTTTTGGAAAGTTTTTCCAAGAAAACCCCTAGCTTGTTATGAACTTTTTGGAAGTAATACAAGAAGGGGAGTTGGTTGCAAGCTTGTAGGGGTTACATGTGTGTGATTGGAACTTGAAGAAGTGGTGTAGAAATGGATCTTTTGGCTGAGAACTTAGGGGTTGTTTTGCTCGAAATTTGTGGTAAGATTTCTTCTGTCACGACCCGAACCCGGGCCCATGACTGGTGCCTTACCCCGGGCACCCAAGTAGACATACATCAGAGTAAATCAGCGGAATATAAAACAGACATGGAATAACATGAAGTGTAAAACAGTTTATCTGAGAAAAGTTGTCTTTCGGCATATATAAAAAAACTTTAATCCGAACAGTTACATCCCTTTTACAAACTCTGCCCACAATAGTACTACAGACCTCTAAGAATGATATAACAACAATGGCAGGACAGGGCCCCGCCATACCCCTGAATGTAAGTACCTACAACGGCAGGGGACTATACCCAAGATAAGCCTCCGGAGAAACGGAGCTTCCCAAATGCTGAACTGTGACCCTATGAGCGAGGATCAACACTGGTGTACCTCTAACTCGCGCAGATGAACGCGGCCCCGGAGGTCGATAACAGTACCAAGTATGTGAAATCAAAAATATCAGAAATGAAATCATAGTAGTCTATATGAAGCGGGAGACATATATGATAACCAAACTACGATTCACAATAAATAAGCGATCATGTCAAGTCGTGACTCACGCCTCAAAGTCATCACTCAAATATAACTATGGTTCTCACGCACAAAAAATCAATCATGCCCGTGGAATACCTTCCTCACTGCCGGCAGTCTTTGATATAAAAGCACCAAGGAATACACATGAACACCAGGTCCCACATATGTCATAATAAAACCGTGACGGTAAGTACGAAGGCATAGCCGACTACTAAAACCCACGCACCAACAAAGTCATAAATCAGATCACGAGGTCCGTCTGCATCCGCCACATGATCGGCTAGCCACTCGCGCGCAGATCAAATGTGCGCGTCTAATCTCGAACTTCCAGACTCCAGATAGGCCACACACATAGCCCGCATGAGGTATTCCCGCATCGGGGTAGCTACTCCTAATCGCCCCGACTCGCATCCGCATGGCCACATAGATCGCACGCCATATATACCGCACACTAACTCGAACTCAGAGTTCTCGCATAGGTCCTCGACCTACATGAGGTATTCTCGAATCATAGTCCTGCATCGCTCGAGTATACCGCGACGGAGGCGACAACCCCTGTGATCATGTCAAGAGCGAGTGGTACAATACTATCATAACGGCTTATCGTTAAACAACGTAAGCACAATCAAGGGGAAACCCCTTTACACAAACATCACAAGATACTAACACACGTAGCATCCTAAACATGTTTACTTATCAAATCAACAAGAAAGTATTACAAGGCTATCACAAACCAACACAATCAAGTTATTCACACAAGGTACTTTCTACTTTATGTTAACAAGTTCGGGTTTTTATCCCCAAAGTACTTCATACATTAACTCTTTAAAAGATCCGTTTCTTTCACAAAAGTCACACAATACCCGTAGTATAAAAATAGAGTGACTATCTTTTTAAGTAGACCAAAACACTTCCCTTTGTAAAATCAAGTAACAACATTATTATTCAAACGTTCAAGTTTGCCTAATTTCAAATGCTCAAGTTTCTCATTTTCGAAGGGTTTCGTAGTTCATAGTTTTAATCACTTAATAATATAATTCTCTTTTAAAACAATCTGAGAACATATGCCTTAGGTGTGAGTAGGTTATTCCTGTTCATAACAATCTTAATAAAGCATCCATGATCCAGGAAATGTAATATCATTTTGTCTCATCTTAGCTTCTATGCAGATGAAGGTTTCTACTGGTTTTAATAATACTTAATTAGTCAAAACATTTCCCTTTATTAACGCTGCAGTGGTTTGTTCGATACTTATTCTCGATTCAAATCAAGAAACATTATTCCTTTTAAAAACCAAGTACTCATTACTCACGAATGAGGTTTCACACTTTTTATCAAAATTCATATTAAGTCAAGTCTCTTATCTTTTAAGATCAAGTCTCTTAACTTCTAAAATCAGTAAACCATTCTTTTTATCTCTCTTAAGTCGTTATACCTAACTTCCCATAAAGCTAGTATAACTCTTAAACTTTTAAAACCAAGTATTACTCTTCTTTTAAAAAAAACGATTCTTAACTCTTCTGAAATACTTCAAGATTCTTATTATTAGACTCAAGTCAAAAGACATCGCAGTAAAACCACGTTCAGTTAACACACGTACATCTACCGTACTATATATATATTCTTTTAAAATATCATGCTCAAGAGGATAGGAAGAATCACATACCTCGCAACGATTATCGACAAATAGCAAAACGCTCCACCGATATAACCCGGCTAGCCTTGTCCACCTTTCAAGTAGAACATGCTACTCGCAGAACTTTCAACCTATAAAGGCCATATACGTCTATCAACGTCTAGACTAATCTGTAGAACATTCTAAGCAGAGGGTTCTCTATTCTACGGAAAATCGGGCAAAGACTTCCTACCCACAAACTACACAAGTCTCATCAGAATACAAATTCTATGTAAGTACTGATTCAATCTTCTTCTTTAATATTCTTACGATGTGATTTCAGTTCAATTCTTTCTCAGAATATCCTTCTATGAGTCTTATATTCATTTCTATACTACTACAGTATGTAATTTCCAATTACAATATAAGGACAAGAGTATTTACCTCGATAAACCCAAAATTATCCAAGTTTAAATGTCGATCCTGAGCAACGTTTAGCTCCTACTCTGAGCGCTCCAACCCGCTCCAAACAACCCTTAGAAGTTCTACGCAACTTCTTCTTAATACTTCAACTAATCGTGAAGATTTTCCTGTGGTTTCGCTTTTGTGACTGAAGGGAAGTATAATAGTATTTCTGGGCTTTTAGTATATGGGTAACCTTGGAATACTACAAGGTATTTGGGCCAAGGTATTTTGGAATAGTAACAATACTTGGAGAGTATTTTTCTACCAAGGGGGGGGGGGTATTTTACGAGAATCAACTAGTAAAGGGGTTGTTTCGGCCAAGGCCTTCTCAAGGGGGAGGGGGAGCTCTTTGGACGAGAGCTACACTAAGGGGGAGAGGCCTTTTCAAGACTTAGAAAATGTTTGTGGATGAAGAAGTCTTCAACAAAGGGGGGGTATTTATAGGGAAATCAATGGCCAAGATCAAGACAAGTGGGGGGCAAGTGGAGGGTGAGGATTTGCCCAAGTGCCCCCTAGCCATCTACTCCTCAATTCACTCCAAACATTGACCCATGGTTTAGGCCACAAAACATGGCACAAAACGTGCACACCATCGGCCACAAGACCGCCCACTTGAGCGTGAAAAGTGTCGCCCTCTCGTTGGTCCAAAATATTTCATCTCTCGGAAAAATCCGCAAAAATGATAAATGTCGCAACCGTAATTTTCCCCTCGCAAAGTTTGGAAAACGTTTCGTCGGAAAATAATTCTTTTCGCTAGTTGTGCACAAATTTCGTCCCTTTGCCTACTTAAGGCTTAAACTTTTATACGTACGCCCTCACGTACATACTCTGGAAATATGGGGTATAACATTCTCCCCTCCTTAGAAACATTCGTCTCGAATGTTCCTTCTAAGCCTCAAAACATACATGCGCCAGTATAGTCTTCGCTACTATACTTACGAAAACAATCATGCCACACCTGGCCACAGAATAACACGCGTAAATACTTAAATCCAAGTCCACAAGGAATCACCTCTAACATCACAAAAGCTCCCACTCGAGGTCTAAAATATACTCCCTTCGTACCTTCTCTTTACAAAAGAAATGATCACATCTATTTTCTCAACACATGCTCGCTTCTTCCCTTACTCGTTGCACTTCTCGCATACACTCGAACTCTTTCTCATAACTTACCACATTTCATCGCTTTGCTTCCAAATCCTCGGTTACTACCCAACTTGGTCATCATTACTAGAACAACTGGATGGATCTCCGATACTTTTGAACCTAGCAACACGAAAGACCGCGCATCGCTTCCTATGTCGGACGGCAATGCTAACTATAGGCAACCCGCCTATTCTTCACATGATCCGAAAGGCCCAACGTAACTCGCTAAGTTTCTCTGCTTTCCAAAACTTGTCACACCCTGTCCGGGGTGGTACTTTCAAGAAGAACCACCGTCAACCTGAACTCCAAGCGTCGTCGCCGATTATCCGCACGACTTCTGTTGACTCTGAGCTGCCAATAACCTCTTCTGGATAAGCTCCACCCTATCCACATCCTGCTGAAACAAGTGTGAACCAACCATCCAACCTTGCCAACATCGAACCAATCGATCGACAACTTACACTTCCGCCCTTACAAGGCTTCATAAGGCGATATCCGAATACTGAAATGGTAGTTATAAAACACCCCCTCAACAGGAGGCAACAATCCTCACAGCTACCCCTGAAATCCAAACACTGCCCGAGGGCGAATGCGAGCATCGAGACTCACCCGAGTTCCTAACCCCGCTCGTAAAACTTCGAAAAAGAAATAGCCATAACTGGCTTTATGCGTCATAAGGTGAAAGTAGGCACCTCGCAGCCTTTACAACCTTCCCGATATAACAACTCGCATAACCTCTGCCGAGTACACGGCCCCGATCGAAGATAAGATGGGCTGACCTCATCGGCCGACTACTGGTCGAACGCATCCACGAACTCGTACGATGGTTAACTAAACTTGGGCCTAACACTCTCATGACCCTGCCACCTGGCGGGACCACCTCGAACTGACCCCATCATAATACAGGCCACGGGTTGACCCGCGATTGGCCTCAACCCGACCCACTTCGCGCCAAGCTCTTGTTCCCCGATCCGGAACAATCTCACCATCGAGTCACGAAAACCTAGTGGTCTTCTTAGCTCAACTACCCTCTTTCATTTCACACTACTCAGGGACTTATCACACAAATAATCTCACGTGCACTATGCACTCCGATAAAAATAAAAATAAATCTTTTACTCAAGATGGCCTCGCCTCTAAGGTCTCTACGTACAACATTCTAAGGCTCACACTTTCCCTTATCCCCAATCTTACCCTTTTAAATAACCATGATTTCTAATCACAATTAGCACAATGCTATCTGAACATAACACTTAAGATATACTCATCTTATCACACATACAAATCTCTAGAGGGTTAAGGATATACCTGTATCTACTGCTTCACTCCCCTTTGTCGTTCTAATCCATCCTGCCCTGTTGGGCGCATAGCTAGGGGAGGTAATGAACTAGTCACTGATCCTGAAGGCTGAGTCTCTACATCCGCGCCACCTCTGGTCGGACAATTTCCCGCAAAATGGCCCTGCTGGCCGCAAGCATAACAAGTTGTCGTAGAAGTACGACACTCCCCACAATGACATCTTCCACAACGGCCACACCGAAAGCGGGTGGCCTCTGCTAACACCCTTCCTCTCCGAGCCATCAATCCGCAGAATCGACCGGGTAGGTCGAGTCCTCCTACTGCATCCACAAAAAGACGACATTCCCGGATGACGCCACACCGTGTGAATACCGAGGGAAAATCAATCCGCCGGCCGGAACCTACGCAGTATCGTGAATCGAAGCCCTCGAGCTCACCAACGCCGCATACCTCGAACGCCCCGAAGTTCGCGAGGACCACTGCATCGGGCGGAGGTGCATATCGATCTGCTGAGGCGATTCGCCGAAAGTTACCAAAGGACCTGTTGCTCGCCTCTTCGCCGATCTTCGTCAACCCGTCGATCTACGCTTTCGGCCTTTGCATAAGCTCGACGCGAGCCATGCTCAAGTCCGATCAAGAGCTACTTCAGACAACCTCGCCACGACCGACCAAGCCGCGATCGTGCCCTACCCGGGCACCTCACAGTATACATCGAGATAATCACGAACATACATGAAACTTATAAAATAAGCAACAGAGTAAAACAACAAAGTTAGCCGACAGTGGCTACCTTCCGACATAAATAAATACAACCAAGCAGCTTGCCTCCTTTCCTTTACAAATCGACCCACAACGCTTGACTACTGCATCTATAAGAGTGTTAACATAACATCCGACGACAAGGCCCCGCTGCATTCTCGAATATACATAGCCATGACAACTCCGAACAGTGGAGCCATCTCAAATCTTGAACCAGATCCTAAGCTCATGATCCACAATCGTACCTAAACTCGCGACATGAACGCACTTCGGCGGGTCGCATAACAAAAATTGAATATGGAATGTAAATAACGCACAAGAAATGATCATAATCAGATAAAAGAATGACAAGGACAAGTATAAAAATACATACGGATCTCGCCGTGTCATTACCACTTATGAACTTAATTTCACATCAATATCTTTTTCCATCCCATTAAGAGTTATAGCCATATCTTACATACTTACTTAGGAGAAGTCATTAAGTTCATTTCTATCTAACTTACTTATCTTTTATAACATAGTCCGGCCCACTACGGAGGGACACATATACTACCCGGCCCAAACCGACGCGATCGATACACCAATATCAAAGCATGCCCATGGAATCCCCATCACCGCGACTAAAAGTGTAAAACATAACCACGGGTCTCACGCCCATAAAATCAATCAAAACAGGTGGTATAACGTCGGGGGCTTGCCCCTCATTTATACTATTACCCTGGAGACGGTGTTAAAGCAGGGGGTCTAACGTCTTGGGGCTTGCCCCTCATTTATACTCTTACACTGGAGAATGTGGTATAACGTCTGGGCTTGCCTCATTTATACTCTTACCCTATCTCGAATGGCCACAAATAACACATAAAGCAGTGGTACAGCCTCGGGATTTACCCTCACTTATACTCTTACCCTGGAGAAGGTGGTATAACGTCTTGTGGCTTGCCCCTCATTTATACTCTTACCCTAACTCAACCGGCCATCATACATAACATAAGCACTACCGACTTATCATACATAACATAAGCACTACCGGCTTATCATACATAACATAAGCACTACCGGCTTATCATACATAACATAAGCAAGTTAAGAAATCCCCTAACTTCTTATTAGCTTGTTCATATACACTCATTTTTGTTTACTTAAGGCACTAACATGTCATTATAAAATCCGAATTTAACCCAACGTACTACGTGCCTCTACTCCTTTAAAATGATTCTCTTTCAAATAAAACTTCCAAGATACTAATAACCGTAGTATCAAGTCATATCTACTTTTCACGACAAGTCACAATACTTTTTAGAAATACAATTATAGGCTTCTAAATCAAGTGACTTCTTTCTTTAAAACCTTAAGCAATTGGTACCTTTAAAACAATTTTGCCCTTCTTTATTTCAAATCATTACTTTGCTTACAATACTGAAGAAAACCATTCTTTTAAATCTTCCATAAAGTTGTTATAACCAACTTCCCATAAAGCCGTTATAACTCTTTATTTCTTAGATTTAATTCATTCATTTGATAACCAAGAAACTTATACTTCAATTCAAATCATATAGCTTTCAAAATACTTCAAGTCTCTTAACTTTTAGGAAAACCAGCTTAACTTAGAATGGCAAGAAATCAATACTTTCCAAATCAAGTATTCTATACTTTTAAATCAATTCATTTCTCCCTTTAAGAATCAAGTCTCATAACTTGAAAAAATAAAGTCCCTTAACCTTTTAACAATTTGAGGTCCATAGTCTTAAAACTTCATACGTAAATTCTTATAAATTAAGTAACATATACATGGTGCGTTGTGAATAAGTTATACTTATTTATAACTATCTTAATCAAGTAGCCATGATCTAGAAAATGTAATACAATTTTGTCTTATCTTAGCTTCTATGCAGATGGAGGATTTCTACTTGTTTTAACATAATGGATTGTCATTACATTTTCCTTTATTAACGCCGCAAAGGGCTTGTTCGATACTTATTCTTATTCGTGTAAATTAGCCAAGTCAACTTGGCTCCAAAATACCTCCTAACGACTCTTACCAACATCCCCATAAGACTTGGTAAGAACTTAGATAACTTATACATAACCTTTACGTAGAGTAAATCGACATACATACCTCTTAACTTCTAAGAGTAGAAGGAATCATGAAATAGTACTACATGTATATTCCATACATAGAATCATGTCAAAGAAGGAAGAGGTTCACATACCTCGCGACGATTATCGACAAGAGCAAAAAGCTCCAAAGTACTTCCACCTGAGCTATTCCATTCTTCAAATAGGATACGCTATACTTAGTACATCAACCTATAAGTGGTCACCATACGTCCATTAACCTCTTACTTCATACGTAGAATATTCTAGGTGCTAAGTCGCTAAATTCTACGGAAAATCTGGACAAAGACCTCCTTTGTTTTTACTAACTTTGCCACCTTTTCAAGGCCGAATACAATAACCAAACAGCCTCAATTGGCTCACAACAATATAGATGGTATTCCAATGCAAATGAATAACTAAACAGCCCCAATTGGCTCACAATTTAGAAAGTAGTTCAATACAAATGAATAACAAACTAAAAGTCCAAATTCGGCCACCTTGAGTTCAACCATACCAATTCTTATCAAATTTCCATTTCAATCCAAATTGGTAGCATAACATGATATCAAGTCGCATTTGATTATAACAATCCATAATCTCTAAGTAGGTAACATGCGACGATTTCTAATAAACGACCAATTAGTAATCCAATTTTCGTTGGCTTATATAACATTTCAATTTAGCTACAAGCACTCCAAAATACTTATAAACTTCAACTTAACAACTTCATTCTAGCAACATGTAAAGCTAACAATAACAATAAAAATAATCTCAGAACACTTTCAAAGAACAAGATTATACCTCAACGAATTGTAATCCAATCTTCAAAACCGGTTGCTCCTTAGCAACCTAGAGCCTCATCAAGACACCTCAATCCGCCTCGAGACCCTTAGAACAACACCAACAATTATCCTTCAAATCTTCAAACAAAACCTAGAAAGACCATTAGGTTTTCGCCATGACTAACCCGTAAACCATCTTTTTCCAAGATTTTTCTATTGAGACATGCTTACAATACACTTAGAACCTTGGTTTAAAGTGTGAGCCTAAAGAACAAGGAACAAACATTTTTCTTTTCTTCCAAGAGTGAAGCCGAGAGCAACCCTATGAGTTCTTCCAATTTGTGTGAAAATTTTCTAAGTGTGGGAACTAGTCTTGCTACTAGTATACATATATAACATAATGGAGGGTTAAGATAGGAACAATTGGGTGTCTTGGATAAGCTTTTAGTAAATATCAAGGCTAAGCTGGGTCATTGACTTAGTCAATTTTCTCACGCTACTACTTGCAAGACTAAATCATCCTACCAAAGGTCAAATGACCTCTGTGCCCATGCTTCAATTCGGCCCAAGACAACATAAGGGGGTGACACGTGTCGCCTCCCATTCGCCACAATAATACGCTTTCCGACAATTCCATAATTCCGTAAATTTTTACAAGTCTCAAATTTTAACACTCATGAAGTTCTTACGCACGTTCTAACACACGTCTTGTAAATACGGGGTGTAACATTTTTCCCCCCTTAGAAACATTCGTCCTCGAATGTTCTTTCGGAGTCAATCTTTATAATTAGCGACATAGTTTCCTTTCACCACCCCGTCATACCAACCATGCCACACATGGCCCTAATACCTCGCACACGCATATCCGCCCATCATATGCCCAAAAGAGATTACCTTTTCGCATTTCCCACTCCTTCTAACATACATACATAACTTCCATACCTATTCGCCTCTAATCTGGAGTCACTCTATGAAACAATATAAGGTCATTTCCGACTTTCACTACTTCGGTGTGGAACGCGCCCCAACCCGTAAAACAATTAACTAGACTTGGGCTTTGCGCTCGTGACCCGCCACGTGGCGAACTACTACCAACTGATCCCACTCCATTCTGTGCCATGGGGAGACGTGAATGGTCCTCACCCCAACCCGCCGCACTTAACTCTTATTCTTGGTCTATAATAAATCTTCTACCCGAGAAGACCTCGAGAATTCATTAACTATTCCATACCTTCCCTATCTAGTTAGTCCTTACCACTCTTGGTAAATCTAAAACCATTCTAGGCACCCATAAACGACCCTCATACATAACTCCGTATAGATGTATGTCCCAATACCAACTATACTATAATCATTACCAACCCGATACGCAATCCACATAGTCCTTCCCGGTCATCACGCTTTCTCAGAATGCAATCAACATAACTCGTTAGGGAGGGACGACCCTAACAACACAGCTCTATCGCACGATCTCAGAGTGAGAATAATGGAAACCAATCCTAAATGTCCTGCAGCCTCCTGATTATAGATGTGGTGCACAACACATCGATAATCAAGACTCTACTAGACACGGTCTGTAGACACTTTCCGAGGACTAACTGCTCTGATACCACTTTTGTCACGACCCGACCCCGGGCCGCGACTGGTGCCCTACCTGGGCACCCTCACAGGTATACATCAGAGATAATCAGCGGAACATACATGAAACTTATAAAATAAGCAACAGGAGTAAAACAACAGGTTAGCCGATAGGGCTACCTTCCTGGACATAAATAAATACAACCGAAGCAGTTGCCTCCTTTCCTTTACAAACTGACCCACAACGTTTGACTACAGACCTCTAAGAGTGTTAACATAACATCTGACGGGACAAGGCCCCGCTGCACTTCGAATATACATAGCCATGACAACTCCAGAACAGTGGAGCCATCTCAAAATGCTGAACCAGTATCCTAAGCTCGCGGATCCACAATCGTACCTAAACTCATGACATTTAACGCAGCTTCGGGCGGGGCCGATAACAAAAATTTAATATGGAATGTAAATAACGTCAAGAAATGATCATAATCGTACAAAAGAATGACAAGGACAAGTATAAAAATACATACGGATCCCCGCCGTGTCATTACCACTTATGAACTTAATTTCACATCAATATCTTTTTCCATCCCATTAAGAGTTATAGCCATATCTTACGTACTTACTTAGGAGAAGTCATTAAGTTGATTTCTATCTAACTTACTTATCTTTCATAACATAGTCCGCCACTCACGGAGGGACACATATACTACCCTACCAAACCGACGCGATCACACACTAATATCAAAGCATGCCCATGGAATCCCCATCATCGCCGACACTAAAAGTGTAAAACATAACCATGGGTCTCACGCCATAAAATCAATCAAACAGGTGGTGGTATAACGTCCGGGGCTTGCCCTCATTTATACTCTTACCACGGAGAAGGTGGTAAAGCAGGGTATAACGCCTGGGGCTTGCCTCATTTATACTCTTACTCGGAGAAGGTGGTATAACGTCTTGGGCTTGCCTCATTTATACTCTTACCCTATCTCGACGGTCACAAATAACACATAAAGCGGTGGTACAGTGCTTGGGATTTACCCTCACTTATACTCTTACTCGGAGAAGGTGGTATAACGTCTTGGGGCTTGCCCCTCATTTATACTCTTACCCTAACTCAACCGGCCATCATACATAACATAAGCACTACCGACTTATCATACATAACATAAGCACTACCGGCTTATCATACATAACATAAGCACTACCGGCTTATCATACATAACATAAGCAAGTTAAGAAATCCCCTAACTTCTTATTAGCTTGTTCATATACACTCTCATTTTTGTTTACTTAAGGCACTAACATGTCATTATAAAATCCGGGAATTTAACCCAACGTACTACGTGCCTCTACTCCTTTAAAATGATTCTCTTTCAAATAAAACTTCCAAGATACTAATAACCGTAGTATCAAGTCATATCTACTTTTCACGACAAGTCACAATACTTTTTAGAAATACAATTATAGTCTTCTAAATCAAGTGACTTCTTTCTTTAAAACCTTAAGCAATTGGTACCTTTAAAACAATTTTGCCCTTCTTTATTTCAAATCATTACTTTGCTTACAATACTGAAGAAAACCATTCTTTTAAATCTTCCATAAAGTTGTTATAACCAACTTCCCATAAAGCCGTTATAACTCTTTATTTCTTAGACGAATTCATTCATTTGATAACCAAGAAACTTATACTTCAATTCAAATCATATAGCTTTCAAAATACTTCAAGTCTCTTAACTTTTAGGAAAACCAGTTTCTTAACTTAGAATGGCAAGAAATCAATACTTTCCAAATCAAGTATTCTATACTTTTAAATCAATTCATTTCTCCCTTTAAGAATCAAGTCTCATAACTTGAAAAAATAAAGTCCCTTAACCTTTTAACAATTTGAGGTCCATAGTCTTAAAACTTCATACGTAAATTCTTATAAATTAAGTAACATATACATGGTGCGTTGTGAATAAGTTATACTTATTTATAACTATCTTAATCAAGTAGCCATGATCTAGAAAATGTAATACAATTTTGTCTTATCTTAGCTTCTATGCTGATGGAGGATTTCTACTTGTTTTAACATAATGGATTGTCATTACATTTTCCTTTATTAACGCTGCAATTGGCTTGTTCGATACTTATTCTTATTCGTGTCAGTAAATTAGCCAAGTCAACTTGGCTCCAAAATACCTCCTAACGACTCTTACCAACATCCCCATAAGACTTGGTAAGAACTTAGGATAACTTATACATAACCTTACGTAGAGTAAATCGACATACATACCTCTTAACTTCTAAGAGTAGAAGGAATCATGAAATAGTACTACATGTATATTCCATACATAGAATCATGTCAAAAGAAGGAAGAGGTTCACATACCTCGCGACGATTATCGACACGTAGCAAAAAGCTCCAAAGAACTTCCACCTGAGCTATTCCATTCTTCAAATAGGATACGCTATACTTAGTACATCAACCTATAAGTGGTCACCATACGTCCATTAACCTCTTACTTCATAGAATATTCTAGGTGCTAAGTCGCTAAATTCTACGGAAAATCGGACAAAGACCTCCTTTGTTTTTACTAACTTTGCCACCTTTTCAAGGCCGAATACAATAACCAAACAGCCTTCAATTGGCTCACAATAATATAGATGGTATTCCAATGCAAATGAATAACTAAACAGCCCCAATTGGCTCACAATTTAGAAAGTAGTTCAATACAAATGAATAACAAACTAAAAGTCCAAATTCGGCCACCTTGAGTTCAACCATACCAATTCTTATCAAATTTCCATTTCAATCCAAATTGGTAGCATAACATGATATCAAGTCGCATTTGATTATAACAATCCATAATCTCTAAGTAGGTAACATGCGACGATTTCTAATAAACGACCAATTAGTAATCCAATTTTCAAGTGGCTTATATAACATTTCGAATTTAGCTACAAGCACTCCAAAATACTTATAAACTTCAACTTAACCACTTCATGCTAGCAACATGTAAAGCTAACAATAACAATAAAAATAATCTTGTAACACTTTCAAAGAACAAGATTATACCTCAACGAATTGTAATCCAATCTTCAAAACCGAAGTTGCTCCTTAGCAACCTAGAGCCTTGTAACGACCCGATCCGGGGCCCGTTACTGGTGCCTTACCCTGGGCACCCTAGTGATACATACATCAGAGAAAATCAGCGGAACATAAAACATGAGACATTTAACAAGGGATATAATAAATAAACAAAGCAACCAAAAAGCTTGCCTTGATATACATAAAACACGAGCAGCTTTAATCCTTTTACAACCCCGCCACAACAAAGATTACTGCACTTAAGATATCTGATGACTATGACGGACAGGCCCCGCCATACCTCGAATGTACAAGAACCTACAACTCAGGGAACACCTACCAAAAGATAAGCCTCGGAGAAACGGAGCTTCAAATGCGGCTGAATCAGGATCCTCATGGCGAGATCCACGATCGATGTACCTACTGCGCAGATTTAACGCGGCCAAGGAGGTCAAGACAAAGAGTACCAAGTATGTGAAATCTGCATAACATCAGAAATGAAATCATACTAGTCTATATAAAGCGGAGACATGTATGATAACCAAACTACGATTCACAACATAAAAGCCATCACTCCAATATATCTATGGGTCTCACGCCCACAACATCAAACAGTTCGCATTATGGCGCATGCCGAATATCGTGACGGTGTAGACATGTCCATGATGCAACAATAATACCAATGTCCCATGGCCACATGCCCCGAATGCAGACGGTGTAGACATGTCCATGTGACCTCACAACAAGACAAAGAATCCAAATGGAAGCATACCCGCGCGCTACGCATCGTGTCAAGATGTCCAAAGGGAAACAATAAGACAACATTCCAAATGGACGATACCCGCGGCGCACGCATCGTGGTCGATGTCCAAAGGGAAACAATAGACAGATTCCAAATGGACGATACCCGCAGCGCTACGATCGCGGTCAAGATGTCGAAAGCGGAAATCACAAGGCGATAATCAAAATGGAAACATACCCGCAGCGCTACGCATCGTGGTCGTGATATCCAAAGCGATTAACCACAAGACCTTAACCAAAAATGGAAGCATACCCGTGCGCTACTCATCGTGTCAGTATGTCCAAAGCGTTTAACAACAATAATACTATCAGCGAACGCACTGCGGAATTTCTCCGTCACACGCAAGACGCCCAAGTAAGTTCTCAACCACCAACCGAATTTCTATCGAAAGACGCGAACACGTAAACACAACGTTTGTACAATTAAGACTATCATCACAAGCATAGGCAAGTTTCACAACAACAAGCATAGGCAAGTTTCACACAACTCAAAGTACTTTCATTTTATGCCATAGTCCGGTTTTTTAACCCCAAAGTACTACATACGTTAAGTTCTTTTAAAAGAGATCCATTACTTTTATAAAAGTCACCCGATAATTCGTAGTATTAGAATGACAAACCCACCTTCCTTTTCAAAATCAAGTAACAACATTCTTTTCCTAAGTTCGGCTTTGCCTAGTTTCAATTACTCAAGCTTCTCATTTTCAAATGGTTTCATAGTTCCCAAACTTAATCACTGATCCTTTTAGAACAATTGAGTAACATATGTCATATACGTGAGTAGTTTATTCTTGTTTATAACGATCTTATTACAAAGCCATGATCTAGAAAATGTAATATCATTTTGTCTCATCTTAGCTTCATGCATGGAGGTTTCTACCGGTTTTAATACAACACATCATTTATTCAATACATTTTCCTTTATTAACGCCGCAGCGGTCCTGTCGATACACATTCGATTCCCAAATCAAGAAACATTATCCCTTTAAAACCAAGTACTCATTACTCACGAATGAGGTTTCACACAAACATCCACATTAAAACAAATAAGTTAAGTCTCTTATCTTATAAGATCAAGTCTCTTAACTTCTAACATCAAGAAACCATTTTCACTTACATAAGGTCGTTATAACTAACTTCCCATAAAGCTATTATAACACCCTATGTTTTAAACCAACCAAATCACTTAGCACACGTGACGTCTACCGCACTACATAGTTCACAACAATCATGCTAGAAAAGATAGGAAGAGGTTCACATACCTCGCGACGAGTATCGACTAATAGCAAAACGCTCCAAACGATCGGCTACTCCTAAGCCAAGTGGATCATTCCACACGTAGCATTTCAACCTATAAGGCCACGCGCGCTTTATTAACATCGTAGAACATTCTACGTAAAAATTGGCAAAGACTTCCCGCAACAAACAGAAATCTCCTCCTCTATCTGGGGCCGGCCATCAAGCCAACCAGTGGGTTATACATCTAACCCGAACGGTACAATTCTACTCCACAAGATTACTACACACGCTCATCGTAATACCCCCATGTAAAAACATTCGATTCTTGCTTAAGTCCAAGGACATTGCCACAAGCTATGTTGATTATATATATAGCATACTTAAACTATATTTTCCTACAACATGTAATATCCAATTACAATGTGGGACAAGATATTTACCTCGCTAAGCCCATAATTATCCAAATATAAAGTCGATCCCGGCAATCGTTTAGCTCCAACTCCAGCGCCCAACCCGCTCTAAACCACCCTTAGAAGTTCTAACCAACTTCTACACAACACTCCAACTGACTATGGAGATTTTTCCTGTGGTTTCGGCCATGTGGAAGTATAATAGTATTTGGCTTTTCAGATAGGTATAACCTTAGAATACAACAAGGTATACGGCTAAGGTAATTTGGGCATTATAACAATACTTGGAGAGTATTTCTATACCATAAAAGGGGTATTATACGAAAGCAACTAGGCAGTGGGTACCCCACGCTAGCACCTCAAAGGAGGGGTGGCTACCCTCGGCCTACCCCACTGTGGGGAACTCTCGACTGGGCCTCACGAAAAGGGGGAAGGCTCTCAAGACTTAGGCATTTTGATGAAGAAGTTCATCAAAGGAGAGGGTATTTATAGACAAGCCAAGGCCAACCAATGGCCAAGATCTAGCCAAGTGCTACACGTTGTAAGGCCAAGATCAAGCCAAGTGCACCCTAACCCTACTCCACAAATCCTCACAAATATCTACACAAATATCTTCCACCACTTGCCCATTCAATCGCCCATGCGCCCACTATGCCCACCAATGAGAGGTGCGTGCCGCGCCTCTCGTTGGTCCAAAATGTTAGTCTCTCGGAAAAATCCGCAAAAATACTAAATGACATAGCCGAAATTCCCTACGAAAGTGGAAAACGTTTAGCCGAAAACGACTTAACCAAGTGCCAGCACAAACATAATTCTACCAAAGGTGCCATGGGGTGACACGTGTCGCCCCGATTCGGCCCAAAATATTTCGTCTTAGAAAATATCCAAAACGCCAAAATCTCAAAATCAAATGGGCTACAAAATCAGTAAATTTCTCCGTGGGCCCACGTGACCATTTCCTAAATAAAATTCCATAATTCTCTAATATTCCAGAAGTCCGAATACCAAATCTGGGAATCCAATTCCCGTTAACGAACCTTTTTCCTTCACAAAACCGAAACTTTTCCGTGGAAAAATCGCCTCTTTCTTCCTTTCCATCTTTACGTCAGATGCTCGCACGCACGTCCTCGCATACATACCCCGGGACTACGGGTATAACATTCTTCCCTTAGAAACATTCGTCCCGAATGTTCCTTCTAAGTCTCAAACGAACACGTGCAAGATAGTCTTCACTACTATACTTACTTAAACAATCCCGCCACACCGCCACGTAAATACCCAAAAATACTTACATCCAAGTCCACGAGGAAACACCTCTAACATCACCACAAATAATACTACTTTTGTCACTTTGTCGCGAGCCTTGCTCCCACGCACCAACAAATGGTACCGGCCGCCATGATCCCCGTTCGTCGTGACACTAATTCTTACCATATTTCGAGCATCGCTTTAGTATCCAAAACCCGGTTACTATCTCTAACGAGGTCATCATTAATCGGAACATTCGGATGGATCTTCGATACTTTCCCGAACATAACAATACGAAGATCGGACGCACGCCTCCTAAGTCGGACGGCAATTACTAACATATGTGCAACCCGCCTATTCTTCACATGAACTCAAAAGGCCCAAAGTGACTCGCTAAGTTCCTTCGTTTCCAAAACTCGTCACACCCCACCGGGTGGTACTTTCAAGAAGACCGACCACAACTCGAACTCTGCGTCGCCGCCGATTATCCGCACGATTCCTCCGAGCTGCCGTAACTTCTTCTAGACAAGCTTCACTATCCACGATCTGCCGGAACAAGCTCAACCAACTATTCAACCCCGCCAACATCGAACCAATCGATCGCAACTTGCATTTCGCTTCTTCAAGGCGCCACAAGACGACATCCGAACACCGAATGGTAGCTTAAACACTCCCCAACCGAGACAACGATCTCACGGCTACCCTCAAATCAAAACATCGCCCGGCGGCGAACGCGAGCACGAGACTCACCGAGTTCCTAGCCCCGCTCGTACAAACTCGAGAAGAGAAACAGTGCACTGGCTCCATCGTCATAAGGTGCGTAGGCACCGTGCAACCTCACAACCTTTTCGATAACATCAACACCGCCGAGGAACGACTCGATCAAGAACACGATAGTCGCTTCCCATCGCCCGACCATCGGTCGAACGCATCCACGAACTTGCACGCTGGCTAACTAAACATGGGCCTAACACCTCATGACCCTAACACAAAGAGGACCACCACAACCGACCCACCACCAAACCTACCGCGGGTTGACCAAGACGTAGCCTCAACCCGACCCAAGGCGCAAAAATACCATCTCCGGAAGGAACAATCTTACTAAACACGTTTAAAACCTAGCGGTCTTCTTAGCTCAACTACCCTCTTTCATTTCATACTACATAGGGACTTATCCCAAACACACCACGTGCACTATGCACTCCTATAAGGGTCAAACATAACACTACACCTTTCTCGAGATGGCCTTACCTCTAAGGTCTCGTATAAAGCTCTAAGGCTCACACTTTCTCTATCCCCAAAATCTTACCTGCTAACCCACCATGATTCTAATCACAACTAACACACCGCTGCTATCGTAACATAGCACTTAAGGTATACTCACCTTGAAAGTTACCAAAGGACCTGGCCGCTCGCCCTCTTCTGTCCTTCGTTAACCCGCCGATCTCTACGCTTCGGCACGCGCATAAGCCCGCATACGTGCCATGCTCAAGCCTAATCAAGGATTACTCTTGCACAACCTTCTCTAGGTAGTCATCAAGACTCGCGATACATCGGTATACTCTCCGTAGCCAAATCCATAGCTAGTAATGCGTTGTCTCTTGCAATCTATATTCTCGCTCTGGCCGTGGAACTGGCGTTCACATACCATGGCCGCAGTAGGAACCGCCGCCGCCACGCTTAAACTCGCCGGCTAGTGACGTCGCAGAAATCCCCGAATGAAGCACTACCCTAGGTAATGATTTGGCCCGCCTCGCCACCCTCTCGAACTCTACTCGCAGCCTCCGCCGCTTCGCCTCCCGCCCGGGTTGCCTACGCGAGGCATAACGATAAGTGGAAATAATTTCGCCGAGGGTCCAACTTACAACACGGCTCTAAGGCACGATCTCAGAGTGAGAAGAATAGTAACCAATCCTAAATATCCTATAGCCTCGATTATTGGTGGTGCACAACACACCGATAATCAAGACTTCATCGATACGGCCTGAGACACTTTCCGAGGATTAATCGCTTCGATACCACTTTGTAATCGCGGCCAAGCCGCTCGAGGCATTAACCTTCTCAGCGACCACAAAGTGTACCGGCTGTTGCGATCTCGAGGCATGCCCAACGGCCTTCTCGGGATGTGCCATACGAGAGCCACTGCCGCTCGTTTCAGTGAGAGGCTCGCCTTTATACGCCACTCAAGGAGGTCGACAAGACAGTACCAAGTATGTGAAACTGCATAACATCAGAAATGAAATCATACTAGTCTATATAAAGCAGAGACATGTATGATAACCAAACTACAGCCACAACATAAAGCGATCATCACTCCAATATATCTATGGGTCTCACGCCCACAACATCAAACAGTTCGCATTATGGCGCATGCCGGAATATCGTGACGGTAGACATGTCCATGATGCAACAATAATACCAATGTCCCATGGCCACATGCCCCGGAATTCTGATCGGTGTAGACATGTCCATGTGACCTCAATAACAAGACAAAGAATCCAAATGGAAGCATACCCGCGCGCTACGATCGTGTCGATGTCCAAAGGGAAACAATAAGACAACATTCCAAATGGACGATACCCGTGCGCTACGATCGTGTCGATGTCCAAAGGGAAACAATAGACAGATTCCAAATGGACGCATACCCGTGCGCTACGCATCGTGTCAGTATGTCCAAAGCGAAATCACAAGGCGATAATCAAAAAGGAAACATACCCGTGCGCTACGCATCTAGGCTCGATATCCACAGCGATTAAGCACAACAACTTAACCAAAATGGAAGCATACCCGCGCGCCACGATCGCGGTCGTGATGTCCAAAGCGTTAACAACAATAATACTATCAACGCGAACGCACTGCGGAATTTCTCCACATCGCCGCACGCCCAAGTAAGTTCTCAACCACCAACCGAATCTCTATCGAAAGACGCGTAACACGTAAAACACAACGCTTGTACAATAAAGACTATCATCACAAGCATAGGCAAGTTTCACAACAACAAGCATAGGCAAGTTTCACACAACTCAAAGTACTTTCATTTTATGCCATAGTCCGGGTTTTTTTAACCCCAAAGTACTACATACGTTAAGTTCTTTTAAAAGAGATCCATTACTTTTATAAAAGTCACCCGATACGTAGTATTAGAATGACAAACCCACCTTCCTTTTCAAAATCAAGTAACAACATTCTTTCCTAAGTTCCAGTTTGCCTAGTTTCAATTACTCAAGCTTCTCATTTTCAAATGGTTTCATAGTTCCCAAACTTAATCACTGATCCTTTTAGAACAATTGAGTAACATATGTCATATACGAGTAGTTTATTCTTGTTTATAACGATCTTATTACAATGACCATGATCTAGAAAATGTAATATCATTTTGTCTCATCTTAGCTTCTATGCGGATGAGGTTTCTACCGGTTTTAATACAACACATCATTTATTCAATACATTTTCCTTTATTAACGCCGCAGTTGGTCCTGTCGATACACATTACGATTCCCAAATCAAGAAACATTATCCCTTTAAAACCAAGTACTCATTACTCACGAATGAGGTTTCACACAAACATCCACATTAAAACAAATAAGTTAAGTCTCTTATCTTATAAGATCAAGTCTCTAACTTCTAACATCGAGAAACCATTTTCACTTACATAAGGTCGTTATAACTAACTTCCCATAAAGCTATTATAACACCCTATGTTTTAAACCAACCAAATCACTTAGCACACGTACGCTCACCGCACTACATAGTTCACAACAATCATGCTAGAAAAGATAGGAAGAGGTTCACATACCTCGCGACGAGTATCGACTAATAGCAAAACGCTCCAAACAGTCGGCTACTCCCTAAGCCAAGTGGATCATTCCACACGTAGCATTTCAACCTATAAGGCCACCAGGCGCTTATTAACATCGTAGAACATTCTACGTAAAAATTGGCAAAGACTCTCCCCGCAACAGCGTAAATCTCCTCCTCTATCGGGCCGCCATCAAGCCAACCGTGGGTTATACATCTAACCCGAACGGTACAATTCTACTCCACAAGATTACTACACACGCTCATCTGAATACACCCCATGTAAAAACAGTCGATTCTTGAGCTTAAGTCCAAGGACATTGCCACAAGCTATGTTCGATTATATATATAGCATACTTAAACTATATTTTCCTACAAATACGTAATATCCAATTACAATAGGGGACAAGATATTTACCTCGCTAAGCCCATAATTATCCAAATATAAAGTCGATCCCGGGCAATCGTTTAGCTCCAACTCAGCGCCCAACTCGCTCTAAACCACCCTTAGAAGTTCTAACCAACTTACACAACACTCCAACTGACTATGGAGATTTTTCCTAGGGTTTCGGTTTCATGATCGGGAAGTATAATAGTATTTACGGCTTTTCAGATAGGTCTAACCTTAGAATACAACAAGGTATACGGCTACGGTAAGTTGGGCAGGATACCAATACTGGGCGAGTATTTCTATACCATAAAAGGGGTATTATACGAAAGCAACTAGGCAGTGGGTACCCACTCACTAGCACCTCAAAGGAGGGGTGGCTACCCTCGGCCTACCCCACTGGGGGAACTCTCGGCCAAGGGGCCTCACGGTGCGAGGGGAAGGCTCTCAAGACTTAGGCATTTTGGATGAAGAAGTTCATCAAAGGAGAGGGGTATTTATAGCACAAGCCAAGGCCAACCAATGGCCAAGATCTAGCCAAGTGCTACACAAGTGTAAGGCCAAGATCAAGCCAAGTGCACCCTAACCCTACTCCACAAATCCCTCACAAATATCTACACAAATATCTTCCACCACTTGCCCATTCAATCGTCCGTACGCCCACTATGCCCACCAATGAGAGGGTGCCAAGTGCCGCCCTCTCGTTGGTCCAAAATGTTCCGTCTCTCGGAAAAATCCGCAAAAATACTAAATGACATAGCCGGAAATTCCCCTACGAAAGCTGTGAAAACGTTTCGTCTAAAAACGACTCTAACCGGGTGTTGTGCACAAACATAATTCGGCCCAAAGGTGCCACATGGGGGTGACACGTGTCGCCCCCCGATTCGTCCAAAATATTTCGTCTTCCGAAAATATCCAAAACGGCCAAAATCTCAAAATCAAAGCGGGCTACAAAATCAGAAATTTCTCCCGGGCCCCACGTGACCAATTTCGGAAATAAAATTCCATAATTCTCTAATATTCCAGGAAGTCCGAATACCAAATCTGGGAATCCAATTCCCATTAACGAACCTTTTTCCTTCACAAAAACCGGAAACTTTTCCGTGGAAAAATCGCCTCTTTCTTCCTTTCCAATCTTTCTGTCGTATGCTCGTACGTACGTCCTCGCATACATACCCTGGGACTACGGGGTATAACAAGCCTCATCAAGACACCTCAATCCGCTCCTTGAGACCCTTAGAACAACACCAACAATTATCCTTCAAATCTTCAAACAAAACCTAGAAAGACCATTAGGTTTTCGTTTTGCGACTAACCCGTAAACCATCTTTTTCCAAGATTTTTCTATTGAGACATGCTTACAATACACTTAGGAACCTTGGTTTAAAGTGTGGAGCCTAAAGAACAAGGAACAAACATTTTTCTTTTCTTCCAAGAGTGAAGCCGAGAGCAACCCTATGAGTTCTTCCAATTTGTGTGAAAATTTTCTAAGTGTGGGAACTAGTCTTGCTACTAGTATACATATATAACATAATGGAGGGTTAAGATAGGAACAATTGGGTGTCTTGGATAAGCTTTTAGTAAATATCAAGGCTAAGTGGGGTCATTGACTTAGTCAATTTTCTCATGCTACTACTTGCAAGACTAAATCATCCTACCAAAGGTCAAATGACCCTTGTGCCCATGCTTCAATTCGTCCAAGACAACATAAGGGGGGTGACACGTGTCGCCCTCCCATTCGTCACAATAATACGTTTTCCGACAATTCCATAATTCCGTAAATTTTTTACAAGTCTCAAATTTTAACACTTGAAGTTCTTACGCACGTTCTTAACATACGTCTTGTAAATACGGGGTGTAACATTCTTCCCCTTAGAAACATTCGCCCTCGAATGTTCTTTCGAGTCAATCTTTATAATTAGCGACATAGTTTCCTTTCACCACCCGTATACCAACCATGCCACACATGGCCCTAATACTCGCACACGCATATCCGCTCCATCATATGCCCAAAAGAGATTACCTTTTTCGTACTTCCCACTCCTTCTAACATACATACATAACTTCCATACCTATTCTGGCCTCTAATCTTTGGAGTCACTCTATGAAACAATATAAGGTCATTTCCGACTTTCACTACCTGGTTCCGGTGGAACGCGTCCCCGAACCCGTAAAACAATTAACTAGACTTGGGCTTTGCGCCCTCGTGATAAGCCTCCGGAGAAACGGAGCTTCCCAAATGCTGAACTGTGACCCTATGAGCGAGGATCAACACTGGTGTACCTCTAACTCGCAGATGAACGCACTTCAAGGAGGTCGATAACAGTACCAAGTATGTGAAATCAAAAATATCAGAATGAAATCATAGTAGTCTATATGGCAGAGACATATATGATAACCAAACTACGATTCACAATAAATAAGCCATGTCAAGTCGTGACTCACGCCTCAAAGTCATCACTCAAATATAACTATGGGTCTCACGCCCACAAAATCAATCATGCGGTGGAATACCTTCCTCACCGCCTAGCCTATGATATAAAAGCACCAAGGAATACACATGAACACGTGTCCCACGTGTCATAATAAAACCGCACGGGTAAGTGCGAAGGCATAGCCGACTACTAAAACCCACGCATCAACAAAGTCATAAATCAGATCACGAGGTCTGTCTAGACCGCCACATGATCGAAGCTAGCCACTCGCCCGCAGTATCAAATGTGCGCGTCTAATCCTGGAACTTCCCGCAGCTCCGCATAGGCCACACACATAGGCCCGCATGAGGTATTCCCCGCATCGGGGGTAGCTACTCCCCGGAATCGTCCTGGACTCGCAGTCCGCATGGCCACATAGATCGCATGGCCATATATACCGCACACTAACCTGGAACTCTCGTAGTTCTGCATAGGTCCCCTGGACCCACATGAGGTATTCTCGAATCATAGTCCCAGACTGCCTGAGTATACCCCGCATCGGAGGGCAGCTTAACCCCCGGTATCATGTCAAGAGGTGAGTGGTACAATACTATCATAACGGCTTATCGTTAAACAACGTAAGCACAATCAAGGGAAACCCCTTTACACAAACATCACAAGATACTAACACACGTAGCATCCTAAACATGTTTACTTATCAAATCAACAAGAAAGTATTACAAGGCTATCACAAACCAACACAATCAAGTTATTCACACAAGGTACTTTCTACTTTATGTTAACAAGTTCGGGTTTTTATCCCCAAAGTACTTCATACATTAACTCTTTAAAAGATCCGTTTCTTTCACAAAAGTCACACAATACCCGTAGTATAAAAATAGAGTGACTATCTTTTTAAGTAGACCAAAACACTTCCCTTTGTAAAATCAAGTAACAACATTATTATTCAAACGTTCAAGTTTGCCTAATTTCAAATGCTCAAGTTTCTCATTTTGAAGGGTTTCAGAGTTCATAGTTGTCACGACCAACCCGCCCGGATCGTGCCTTACCGGGCACCCTAGTGATACAACATCGAGAGAAAATCAGCGGAAATAAAAACATGAACATGAATTAAGAGACATGATAAATAAACAGCCAACCAAAATAAATGCCTTCAAGATATATACATAAATACCGAACAGTTATCCTTTTTACTGCATCGCCACAACAAGATTACATGCACTCTAAGAAGTGACAACAACTATGACGACAGGGCCCCGCCATACCCCGAATGTACAAGAACCTCTGGACTGTGGTAACATACCAAAGATAAGCCTCCAAGGAACGGAGCTTCCCAACACGTGAAATGTGATCCTATAAGCGGATCGACGGTCGATGTACCTTTACCGCAGATGAACGCAGCCCCGGGCGAGGTCAAGACAACAGTACTAAGTATGTGAAATCAGAAATATCAGAAATGAAATCATAATAGTCTATATAAAGCAGAGACATGTATGATAACCAAACTACGATTCACAACATAAAAGCGATATGTCAAGTCGTGACTCACGCTCAAAGTCATCCTCATGCCCGTGGAACTTCTTCCTCACCGCCAGCCTAGGTACAAATCATGTGATACGTATAATGTGTCTCGCCCATCTTATGGACCCAATATAGAAACGTGTGGAATACATTCTGCTCATCCTATGAACCTGAGTCGAGTGAAATACATTCGGATGAACCGGTAGTCAAGTGAAATACATTCCGGATGAACCTAGTCAAGTGAAATACATTCCTGATGAACCTAGAGTCAAGTGAAATACATTCTGATGAACCGGTAGTTGAGTAGAACACAATACTTGCACAACAAGGCTATCACACGTAACATGGTCAAGTTTCATAACAAAAGCATAGGCAAGTTATACACAAATCAAGGTACTTTCATTTTATGTCAAAGTCCGGATTTTAACCCTAAAGTACTACGTACGTTAAATTCCTTTTAAGATCCATTACAAAGGTCACCCGATACCCGTAGTATAAAATTTGAGTGACTAACATTGTTAAGTAAACCAAAATGCTTTCCTTTGTAAAATCAAGTAACAACCTTATTTTCCAAACGTTCAAGTTTGCCTAATTTCAAATGCTCAAGTTTCTCATTTTAGAAAAGGTTTCGTAGTTCATAGTTTTAACATAATTCTCCTTTAAACGTTTTGAGAAACATATGTCTTATATGTGAGTAGGTTATTCTTGTTTATAATCAATCTTATTAAGCAGCCATGATCTAGGAAATGTAATATCATTTTGTCTCATCTTAGCTTCTATGCAGATGGAGGTTTCTACTGGTTTTAATAATACTTAATTATTCAATACATTTTCCTTTATTAACGCTGCAGTGGTTTGTCGATACACATTCTGATTTCCGAATCAGTAAAACATTATTCCTTTCAAAAACCAAGTACTCATTACTCACGAATGAGGTTTCACACAAACATCCATATTAAGTCAAGTCTCTTATCTTCTAAAAATCAGTAAACCATTCTTTTTATAACTCTTAAGACGTTATACCTAACTTCCCATAAAGCTAGTACAACTCTTATGTTTTCAAAGCCAAGTATTACTCTTCTTTCAAAAAGGTATTTTTGAAACACTTCAAGTTCTTTGTTACTACACATCAAATCCGTTATAAGTCAAATCAGTTACCCTTTGAAACCACAAAGCATTTTCTTACCTACATAAAGCTGTTATAACCAACTTCCCATAAAGCCGTTATAACACTTTATGATTCAAACCAATCAAATACATTAAACACATGTACGCTCACCGCATTACATAGTTATACATATATCATGCTAGAACAGATAGGAAGAGGTTCACATACCACGCGCCGATTAACGACTAATAGCAAAATGCTCCAAGTACCTCACACCGTCGGCTACACTCTGCCAAGCAGATCACCCACACGTAGTACTACAACCTATAGAGGCCACAAGGCGCCTATTAAAATCTTTAGATCCCGACGTAGAATATTCTACATAAAATTCGGCAAAGATCTCCCCGCAACAACAGAAATCTCCTCTTTTATCGAGGCCGCCACTAAGCCAACCAGGGGTTTGCACGTCTAACCGGACGTGTACAATCCTACTCACAGTAATACTACACAAGTCTACTGTAATACAGTCCTATGTAATTACAGTTCAGTTCACTTCTTAAAATTCAGGCTTAAGTCGCAAGACATTGCCGTAAGTATTATTCAGGCTTAAGTCAAAAGACATTGCCGCACAATTATGCTCAATTCTATATATAGTATACTTAACTATATACTCCTACAACATGTAATTTCCAAATACCACAGAAGGTTAAGAATGTTTACCTCGATAAGCCCAAAATTATCCGAGTTTATATGTCGATCCTGAGCAAGGTTTAGCTCCTACTCCGCGCGCTCCGACCCGCTCCAACCAACCCTTAGAAGTTCTAACCAACTTCTACTTATAACTTCAATTACGGGTGAAGATTTGCTTAGGGTTTTGTTTTTGTGACTGAGGGAAGTATAATAGTATTTTCTGGGCTTTTGTATAAGTGTAACCTTGGGAAAACTACAAGGTATTTGGGCCAAGGTATTTGGGCATTATAACAATACTTGGAGAGTATTTCAATACCACAAAAGGGGGGTATTTATACGAGGCAACTAGGCTAGGGGGGGGGTGTACCCCACGGCCAAGCCTCTACAAAGGGGGAGGGGGAGGCCCTCTCGGCCAAAGCTTCACAAGGGAGGGGGGAGGGGCTTTGGACGAAGCAAACAAGAGGGAGGGAGTAGTGTGAGACTTAGAAAGATTGCTCAAGTTTGGATGAAAAAAGTCTTCAACTTAGAGGGGTATTTATAGGTCAAGGAATGGCCAACCAATGGCCAAGATCAAGCCAAGTGCCATGCAAGTGTAGGGTCAAGATTAAGCCATGTGTTTGTGGGTCCCACTTTCTCATCTTCCACACAAAATATCCTACCAACTCCTTGACTAAGGAGAAGGCACAAAAAACGTGCCAACCATGCCCATTTCGTCCGTCCACTCCTTCCAATGTGAGGGTGACACATGTCACCCTCCCGTTGGTCCAAAATGTTTCGTCTCTCGGAAAAATCCGCAAAAATTATTAATGACATAGCCGTAATTTTCCCTACGAAAGCTGTGGAAACGTTTCGTCGAAAAACGACTCTAATCGGGTGTTGTGTACAAATTTCGAAACTAGCCAACTTTAAGGCTCAAATTATAATACGTACGCGCTCACGTACATACTCTGGAAATACGGGGTATAACAATAGTTTTAATCACTTAATAATATAATTCTCTTTTAAAACAATCTGAGAACATATGCCTTAGGTGTGAGTAGGTTATTCCTGTTCATAACAATCTTAATAAAGCAGCCATGATCCAGGAAATGTAATATCATTTTGTCTCATCTTAGCTTCTATGCAGATGGAGGTTTCTACTGGTTTTAATAATACTTAATTAGTCAAAACATTTCCCTTTATTAACGCTGTAGTGGTTTGTTCGATACTTATTCTGATTTCCGAAATCAGTAAAACATTATTCCTTTTAAAAACCAAGTACTCATTACTCACGAATGAGGTTTCACACTTTTTATCAAAATTCATATTAAGTCAAGTCTCTTATCTTTTAAGATCAGGTCTCTTAACTTCTAAAATCAGTAAACCATTCTTTTTATCTCTCTTAAGTTGTTATACCTAACTTCTCATAAAGCTAGTATAACTCTTAAACTTTTAAAACCAAGTATTACTCTTCTTTTAAAAAAACGATTCTTAACTCTTCTGAAATACTTCAAGATTCTTATTATTAGACTCAAGTCAAAAGACATCGCAAAGAAACCATATTCGCTAACACACGCACGCTCACCGTACTATATATATATTCTTTTAAAATATCATGCTCAAGAGGATAGGAAGAATCACATACCTCGCGACGATTATCGATAAATAGCAAAACGCTCCACCG
The DNA here is from genome assembly GCA_029844215.1 of Przewalskia tangutica. Classification (NCBI taxonomy): domain Eukaryota; kingdom Viridiplantae; phylum Streptophyta; class Magnoliopsida; order Solanales; family Solanaceae; genus Przewalskia; species Przewalskia tangutica. The sequence continues at coordinate 83,382,378 of CM056735.1, read as the reverse complement.
CTTATAACCCTAGCCTTGTCCACCTTTCAAGTAGAACATGCTACTCGCAGAACTTTCAACCTATAAAGGCCATATACGTCTATCAACGTCTAGACTACTCTGTAGAACATTCTAAGCAGAGGGTTCTCTATTCTACGGAAAATCGGGCAACACTTCCCTACCCACAAACTACACAAGTTCATCAGAATACAAATTCCATGTAAGTACAGTTCAATCTTCTTCTTTAATATTCTTCTGATGTTATTTCAGTTCAATTCTTTTCTGTAATATCCTTCTATGAGTCTTATATTCATTTCTATACTACTACAGTATGTAATTTCCAATTACAATATAAGGACAAGAGTATTTACCTCGATAAGCCCAAAATTATCCAAGTTTAAATGTCGATCCTGAGCAACGTTTAGCTCCTACTGAAGGCCCAACCCGCTCCAAACAACCCTTAGAAGTTCTACGCATAACTTCTTCTTAATACTTCAACTAAGTGAAGATTTTCCTTAGGGTTTCGCTTTGTGATCAAGGAAGTATAATAGTATTTCGGCTTTTAGTATATGGGTAACCTTGGAATACTACAAGGTATTTGGGCCAAGGTATTTTGGAATAGTAACAATACTTGGAGAGTATTTTTCTACCAAGGGGGGGGGGGTATTTTACGAGAATCAACTAGGCAAGGGGGGGTTGTTTCGGCCAAGGCCTTCTCAAGGGGGAGGGGGAGCTCTTTGGACGAGAGCTACACTAAGGGGGAGAGGCCTTTTCAAGACTTAGAAAATGTTTGTGGATGAAGAAGTCTTCAACAAAGGGGGGGTATTTATAGGGAAATCAATGGCCAAGATCAAGACAAGTGGGGGGAAAGTGGAGGGTGAGGATTTTCCCAAGTGCCCCCTAGCCATCTACTTCTCAATTCACTCCAAACATTGACCCATGGTTTAGGCCACAAAACATGGCACAAAACGTGCACACCATCAGCCACAAGACCGCCCACTTGAGGGTGACAAATGTCGCCCTCTCGTTGGTCCAAAATATTTCATCTCTCGGAAAAATCCGCAAAAATGATAAATGTCGCAACCGTAATTTTCCCCTCGCAAAGTTTGGAAAACGTTTCGTCGGAAAACAATTCTTTTCGCTAGTTGTGCACAAATTTCGTCCCTTTGCCTACTTAAGGCTTAAACTTTTATACGTACGCCCTCACGTACATACTGTGGAAATACGGGGTATAACATCTTCTTTCTCTTGAAGTAATTGGATATTACATGTTGTTATAATGTATAGATGAGCTTATGCTAAAAAGAATGAAGGATAAAAAGTGTTTGAACCATTTTTGGGTGTTGGGCCGAGAATGGGCAGTTTTGGTCCCTTTGGATTTCGTTGGTTATTGTTGTTGTTATCTTCACCTATTACATGTTAAAATGGAGTAATATGGTTGATGATAAGTTGATATGTCATGTATAGAAGTGTTGGAACTTGAATTGGAATAAAATGGATTAAGGAAAGAGTTATCGGATTATAGTTGTTGGCCGTGGAATCTATAAAACTGTTGGATATTGTCATGCAGTTTTTATGGATTGTTTTGTGGCGTTATTAACCTGGAATTTCAGTGGACATTATGCATGTTTAATGTGTTAAATTGCTAATGAAAGTCCTAAGAAATAAGAGTGTAAAAGGGTGTTAAAGGTCTCACATTTTACCCTTATTGTTGTTGAATTGTGGGCTGATATTATGGTCTGTTTTTATGTGATTGTGTGGCAGAATTTTACACATCAAGTAGGCGTGTAATCCCCTTTGGTTAACTGTTGGTTGTGCCCTTAATTGTGGCTTGTTTATTGTTGAATTTGGGCCTTGGAAAAGGTGGAAAAGTACGTATAAACGGAGGAAGTGCTGCCCAAATTTTCGTAGAATAAGAGGACAATTACTTCGTGTATATCTTATACTAAGTGAGCTAGAAGTTAATAGAAGTGTTGTTTTCATTATAGGTTGAAGTACTGCATTGAGATGAATTCTAAATATCAAGTTGGAATAAGCCGATAAGGTATGTGAACTATCCCTTCTTTGTTATACCCCGTATTTTCAGAGTATGTAGGTAAGGACGTACGTAGAAAAATTTGAACTTGAGAATAGGCTTGGCCGAATTATTTTTGTTCACAACACCCGGTTAGAGTCGTTTTTCGACGAAACGTTTTCACAACTTTCGTAGGGAAAATTCCGGCTATGTCATTTCTAATTTTTGCGGATTTTTCTGAGAGACGAAACATTTTGGACCAACAAGAGGGCGACACTTGTCACCCTCTCATTGGATAGGCTTGGGCGGTCAAGGGTGGACGAATTGGGTGAGTTTTTGTCAAGTAGTAGGTAGGATATTTTGGTGGTAGATGGATAAGGTGCACTTGGCATGATTCGCCCTACACTTGCTATGCACTTGGCATGATTCGCCATTGGTTGGCCTTTGCTAGACCTATAAATACCCCCTTTGGAAGACTTCTTCATCCATTCCAAATATTTCCTAAGTGTTAAAATCCTCCTCCCTCCTTTGTGTTGAGTTCGGCCGAGAGCCCCTCTCCCCCCCCCCCCCTTGGCCGAGAGTACCCCCCTCCTAGTGGGGTAGGCCGAGGGGTATACACCCCCTCCCTCCTTGTGGTGCTAGCCGTGGGGTACCCCCCCCTAGCCTAGTTGTTTTTGTATAAATACCCTCCTCTTGGTAGAAATACTCTCAAAAGTATTACTTATACCCAAATTACCTTAGCCAGATACCTTGTAGTATTCTAAGGTTATACTTATACTGAAAAGCCCGTAAATACTATTATACTTCCTTCACCACAAAACCGAAACCCTAAGGAAAATCTCCATAGTTAGTTGAGTATTAAGTAGAAGTTGGTTAGAACTTCTAAGGTGGTTCGGAGCGGGTCGAGCGCACTGAGTCGAGCTAAACGTTGCCCAGGATCGACTTTATACTTGGATAATTTTGGGCTTATCGAGGTAAACACTTTTGACCTTCTGTTGTAATTGGAAATTACATGTTGTTGAATATATAGTTATAGTATACTATATATAGAATGGAACATAGTTGTGCGGCAATGTCTTTTGACTTAAGCCTGAATAATACTTACGCAATGTCTTGCGACTTAAGCCCGAATGTAAAGAAGAGTCTTGAATCAGAATTACATAGGATCAGACATGAGGCTTGTGTAGCTTTTCTGTGGGGTAGAATTGTGCACGTCCGAGTTAGACGTATAAACCCCCGGTTGGCTTCGTAGCGGCCCAGATAGAGGAGAGATTTACGCTGCATGCGGGGAGGTCGCCAATTTTCGGTAGAATGTTCTACGATAAGATCTAGATGTTAATAAGCGCCTTGTGGCCTTATAGGTTGAAGTACTACGTGTGGCGCGATCTACTTGGCTTAAGGAGTAGCTGACGGTTTGAGGTGCTTGGAGCGTTTTGCTATTAGTCGATAATCGTCGCTAGGTATGTGAACCTCTTCCTACCTTTTCTAGCATGATATGTGTATAACTATGTAGTACGGTAGACGCATACGTGTTAAACGATTTGATTGGTTTGAAACATAAAGTGTTATAACGGTTTTATGGGAAGTTGGTTATAACAGCTTTATGTAAGTAAGAAAATGCTTTATGGTTTTAAAAGGTAACTGATTTGACTTATAACTGACTTAATGTGTAATAATAAAGAATCTTGAAGTATTTCAAAAGAATGCTGAATCATTTTTTAACAGAAGAATAATACTTGGTTTTGAAAACATAAGAGTTATACTAGCTTTATGGGAAGTTAGGTATAACGTCTTAAGAATGGTAAAATGAATGGTTTATTGATTTTAAAAGTTAAGAGACTTGATCTTAAAAGATAAGAGGCTTAACTTGTTTTACTCGTAATTAACATTTTGTTAAAAATGTTGTAAAACCTCATTCGCGAGTAATGAGTACTTGATTTTAAAAGCAACAATGTTTTACTGATTTCGGAAATCAGAATAAGTATCGAACAAACCACAGCAGCGCTAATAAAAGGGAAATGTTTTGACTAATAATGTATTAGTAAAACCAGTAGAAACTTCCATCTACATAGAAACTAAGATGAGACAAAATGATGTTACATTTCCTAGATCATGGCCGCTTAAATAAGATTGTTATAAACAAGAATAACCTACTCACGTATCAGACATATGTTTCTCAAATTGCTTTTAAAGGAGAATTATATCATTAAGTGATTAAAATTATGAACTACGAAACCTTTCCAAAAAGAGAAACTTTAGTAATTGAAATTAGGAAAACTTTAAACAAATGTAAAATAATGATGTTACTTGATTTTACGAAGAGAAGTGTTTTGATTTACTTCAAAGGATAATCACTCTATTTTCATATACTGCGGGTATTGTGTGACTTTTGTAAACGTAAAGTATCTTTTAAAAGATAATGTATGAAGTACTTTGGGAATAGATACCCGATCTTGTTAATCATATATTAGAATGTACCTTGTGTGTATAACTTGATTGTGTTGGTTTGTGATAGCCTTGTAATACTTTCTTGATTGATTTGATAAGTAGATGTGATATGATGCTATGTGTGTTAGTGTCTTGTAACGTTTGTGTAAGAGAGTATTCTTGTTGTGCTTATGTTGTTTAACGATAAGCTGTTATGTTAGTATAATATCACTCACCTCTTGACATATTACCGGGGGTTAAGCTGCCCTCCGATGCGGGGTAAACTCAGGCGGTATGGGACCATGATTCGAGGATACCTCATGCGGGTCCAAGGGACCTATGCGGAGCTACGGGAGTTCCGTGTTAGTGATGCGGGGTTATACCTCACGCGGTCATGTGGCCATGCGGACTACGAGTCCAGGGGCGACGCCGAGGAGTAGCTACCCTCGACGCGGGTTACATACCCCATGCGGGCCTATATGAGTGGCCTATGCGACTACGGAGTCGAGGATTAGGCTTGCATGGTGATACTACGGCAATTGGCCTCGCTCGATCATTCGCAGCCTAGAAAAGACATTCTGATTTACCTATTGTTGCTCTTGTTTATGATGTGGCACTATGTGCGGTTACCTTGGTTGTTTCATACATACTTGCAAAACTGATTTTAAAATGAGATGTTTTCATTTAAGTACTTTACAGTTTCATATACTTGGTACCTGTTGTACTGACCTCCTTCGGGGGGCTGCGTTCATGCCGCAGGTTGAGGTACACCAGTCGTTGATCCTAGTTCTCGGGGTCACGCTTCAACGTATGGGAAGCTCCGTTTTCTCCGGAGGCTTATCAGTGGTATAGTCCCCTGTCGTTGTAGGTATTTACATTCAGGGGTATGGCGGGGCCCTGTCCCGCCATTGTTGTCGTATCATTCTTAGAGGTCTGTAGTACTGTTGTGGGCAGAGTTGTAATGGGATGTAACTGTTCGGTTTTAAAATTGATTTATATATATGCCGTAAGGCAAGTTTTCTCCGATTACTGTTTCTTACTTCATCATATTTTCATGTCTTGTTTTATGTTCCGCTGATTACTCTGATGTTGTATCACTAGGGTGCCCGGGGTAAGGCACCAGTCACGGGCCCGGGTTCGGGTCGTGACAAAAGTGGTATCAGAGCAGTTAATCCTCGGAAAGTGTCTACAGACCGTATCTAGTAGAGTCTTGATTATCGGTGTGCGCGCACCACACCAATAATCGTGAGGCTATAGGATATTTAGGATTGGTTTCTATTTCTTCTCACTCGAGATCGTGCCTTAGAGCCGTGTTGTAAGTTGGACCTCTAACGTAATTCTTTCCTTATCGCTATGCCTCCGCGTAGGCAAACCCGCTCGTGAGGGCGCGCAATGGCGGGAGTCGCGAGTAGAGTACAGAGGGTTACATGGGCACAGGCCCAATCATCACCTGGGGTGGTGCTTTATTCGGGGAGTTCTGCGACGTCACTAAGCCCCAGCAGAGTTTATCACGGCGGCGGCAGTTCCTACTGCGACCATGATATATGAACCTTCGCCCACGACCGAAACAGAATATAGATTGCAAAGAGGCGACCACATTAGCTATGGATTTGGCTACCAGAGAGTATACCGATGTACCGCGAGTCTTGATGACTATCTAAGAGAGGGTTGCACAAGAGTAATTCTTCAGTTAGGCTTGAGCATGGCCTGTGTACGGGCTTATGCGCAGCAGGCCAAGAAACGTAGAGATCGACGGGTTAACGAAAGACAGCAGAAGAGGGCCAGAGCAGCAAGGTCCTTTGGTAACTTTCGAGGCAAGTCGCCTCACCAGCAGATTAGATATGCACCTCCGCCAGTGCAGAGTGGTCTTCCACGGATTTCAGGACGTTCGGGGTATGCAGGAGTTGGTCAGAGCTCCAGAGTTTCCGCTCACACCACACGTAGTTCCGGCCCACCGATTCGATTTTTCCCAGTTGTTCATCGTGATGACGCCATCCCGGGAATGTCATCTTTTAGTTGGTACTTGTTTTACTGCGCCGCCGTGGCCATGTGTCGAAAGGATGTCCTAGTAGGAGGACTTAACCTTTAGGATCGGTGGGTAGTTCGTCATCTCCCTAGCATGTGACTTACTGGGTGGGTTTGTTTAGAACGACTAAGGAGAGTGAAGCGAGATACAGGTATATCCTTAACCCTCAGAGATCGTATGTATGATAAAATGGGTATATCATAAGTGCTATGTTACGATAGCGATGTGTAATTAGTGATTAGAAATCATGGTTAGTAACCGGAAAGATTGACTGGATAGGAAGTGTGAGCCTTAGAGCTTTATACGTAGAGACCTTAGAGGTAAGGCCATCTCGAGAAAAGGTGTAGTGTTTTGTTTGATCCTTATCGGAGTGCATAGTGTACGTGAGCTATGTTTGGGATGAGTCCCTGAGTAGTGTGGAATGAAGGAGGGTAGTTGAGCTAAGAAGACCGCTAGGTTTTCGTAACGTGATTAGTGAGATTGTTCCGGATCGGGGAGCTAGCGTTTCGCGCGTTGCCGGGTCGGGTTGAGGCCACGTTGCGGGTCAGCCCGCGCATGTATGGTGGTGCGGGTCGGTTTATGGTGGTCCCGCTTGTGGTAGGGTCACGAGGGTGTTAGGCCCAAGTTTAGTTAACCAGCACGAGTTCGTGGATGCGTTCGACGATGGTCGCCGGCGAGGTCGGTCCTCTTGTCTTTAGTCGACCGTTTACTCGGCAGAGGTTATGCGAGATGGTATATCCGAAAGGTGGTAAGGCTGCACGGTGCCCGCTTTCACCTTATGAATGCATGGAGCCAGTGTTACTACTGCTTTTTCTGGAAGTTTTACCAGGCAGGGTTAGGAACTCAGGTGAGTCTCCGTATCGCGTTCGCCCTCGGGCCAGTGTTTGGATTTCAGGGGTAGTTGTAAGGATTGTTATCTCATGTTGGGGAAGTGTTTTATAGCTACCATTTCAGTGTTCGGATATCGCCTTGGACGCCAGAGGCGGAAGTGTAAGTTTCCGGTCGATTGGTTCGACGTTAGCAAGGTTCAGATAGTTGGTTCATACGTGTTCAGCAGGATGTGGATAGGGTGAAGCTTGTCTAGAAGAGGTTCTGGCAGCTGCAGAAATCGTGGCGGATAATCGACGACGCCAGAGTTCAGCCGACGTCCGGTCTTCTTGAAAGTACCACCCCGTCATGTGACGAGTTTTGGAAAACAGAGGGAACTTAGCCCGAGTTACTTTGGGCCCTTTTAAGTTCATGTGAAGAACAGGACAGGTTGCCTATATGTTAGCATTTGTCGTCCGACTTAGGAGGCAGTACGTCCGGTCTTTCGTATTGTTATGATCGGGAAAGTATCGGAGATCCATCCAGAGTGTTCCCAGTTAATGATGACCACGTTAGAGATAGTAACCCCGAGTTTTGGAAATCAAGCGATTTAAAATGTGGTAAGAGTTCGAGTGTACGACCTCGGGGATCGACGCAGCGGCACCATTTGTTAGGTCGCCGGAGTGACACTAGAACCTCGCGGCAAAGTGACAAAAGTGGTATCACGACGAGTAAAGGGAGAAGCGAGCATGTATGGCGAGCATAGATGTGATCATTTCTTTTGGAAGGAGAAGGTGCGAAGGAAGTATATTTTAGACCCCGGAGAGAGGTGTTTGTGGTGATGTTAGAGGTGTTTCCTCGTGGACTTGGATGTAAGTAGTTTGCGCAAGTTGTTTACGTGGCTACGTGTGGCAGGTTTGTTTCGTAAGTATAGTAGTGAAGACTATACTGGCGCACGTTTGTTTTGAGACTTAGAAGGAACATTCGGGACGAATGTTTCTAAGGAGGGGAGAATGTTATACCCCGTATTTTCAGAGTATGTACGTAAGGACGTACGTAGAAAATTTGAACTTGAGAATAGGCTTGGCCGAATTATTTTTGTTCACAACACCCGGTTAGAGTCGTTTTTCGACGAAACGTTTTCACAGCTTTCGTAGGGAAAATTCCGGCTATGTCATTTCTAATTTTTGCGGATTTTTCCGAGAGACGAAACATTTTGGACCAACAAGAGGGCGACACTTGTCACCCTCTCATTGGATAGGCTTGGGCGGTCAAGGGTGGACGAATTGGGTGAGTTTTTGTCAAGTAGTAGGTAGGATATTTTGGTGGTAGATGGATAAGGTGCACTTGGCATGATCTTGGCCCTACACTTGCTATGCACTTGGCATGATTCGCCATTGGTTGGCCTTTGCTAGACCTATAAATACCCCCTTTGGAAGACTTCTTCATCCATTCCAAATATTTCCTAAGTGTTAAAATCCTCCTCCTCCCCTTTGTGTTGAGTTCGGCCGAGAGCCCTCTCCCCTCGTCGAGAGTACCCCTAGTGGGTAGGCCGAGGGGTATACACCCCCCCTCCGTGGTGCTAGCCGTGGGGTACCCCCCTAGCCTAGTTGTTTTTGTATAAATACCTCCTCTTGGTAGAAATACTCTCAAAAGTATTACATTATACCCAAATTACCTTAGCCGTATACCTTGTAGTATTCTAAGGTTATACTTATACGAAAAGCCTGTAACGCCCGAACCCGGCCCACATCGTGTCTTACCCCGGCACCCTAGTGATACAACATCGAGAAAACCAGCGGAAAATAAAACATGAATCATGAAACAAGAGATATAATAAATAAACAAAGCAACCAAAACAAGCTTCAAGATATACATAAAACCCGAACAGCTTTAATCCTTTTACAACCCCGCCACAACAGCTTCTCTGCACTTAAGATTTACCACAACTATGACGGACAGGCCCCGCCATACCCCGAATGTACAAGAACCTACAACTCAGTGGAACACATACCAAAAGATAAGCCTCCGAAAAACGAGCTTCCTAATACGCCGAATCGTGATCCTAAGAGCGAGGATCCACGACCGATGTACTCTACTGCGGATGAACGCAGCCGAAGCGAGGTCAAGACAACAGTACCAAGTATGTGAAATCAGAAAAATATCAGAAATGAAATCATACTAATCTATATAAAGCAGAGACATGTATGATAACCAAACTACGATTCACAACATAAAAGCGATCCATGTCGATCCGTGACTCACGCCTCAAGTAATCACTCAAATATAACTATGGGTCTCACGCCCACAACATCAATCATGTTCGCATCACGGCCGCGTGCCCCGAATTCTGCAGACGGTGTAGACATGTCCATGATGCAACAATAATACCAATGCCCCACGGCCACATGCCCGGAGTGCAGCCGGTGTAGACACGTCCATGTGACATCAACAACAATATACTGGGTGATCAACCCTGCCGCATGGCCACATGCCCCCGGAATTCTACATCGGTGTAGACATGTCCATGTAGCCACAATAACAATATATCGGGTAATCAACCCTGCCGCATGGCCACACGCCCCCGGAATTCTGCATCGGTGTAGACATGTCCATGTAGCCACAATAACAATACAGCAATCAAAATGGAAACATACCCGTGGAATTCTCCGTCACTGCCAGCACGTCCAAGTAAGTTCTCAACAAGTCAACCGGCCCTCTATCGAGAGACGCCAGAATACGTAAACACCACACTTGCACAACAAAGGCTATCATCACAAGCATAGGCAAGTTTCACAACAACAAGCATAGGCAAGTTTCACCACAACAAGCATAGGCAAGTTATACCTCACTCAAGTACCTTCATTTTATGCCAAAGTCCGGGTTTTAACCCTAAAGTACTACTTACGTTAAACCCTTTAAAAGATCCGTTTCTTTCACATAAGTCACACAATACCCGTAGTATTAAAATAGTGACTATCTTATTAAGTAAACAAAATACTTCCCCTTTTGTAAAAATCAAGTAACAACATTATTTTCCAAACGTTCAAGTTTGCCTAATTTCAAATGCCTAAGTCACTTATTTTAGAAAGGTTTCATAACTCATAGTCTTAATCTCTTTTAAAACATTTGAGTAACATATGCCATATATGTGAGTAGGTTATTCTTGTTTATAACAATCTTATTACAACAGCCATGATCTAGAAAATGTAATATCATTTTGTCTCATCTTAGTTTCTATGCAGATGGAGGTTTCTACTGGTTTTAATAATACTTCATTACTTAAATACATTTTCCTTTATTAACGCTGCAGTGGTTTGTCGATACACATTCTGATTTCCAAACTGTAAGACATCATTCCCTTTAAATAAAACCAAGTACTCATTACTCACGAATGAGGTTTCACACAAACATTCACATTAAAACAAATAAGTTAAGTCTCTTATCTTATAAGATCAAGTCTCTTAACTTCTAACACCAAGAACTCCATTTTCTTTACCTCTCTTAAGACATTATACCTAACTCCCATAAAGCTAGTATAACTCTTTTTAAAACCTTTAAAACCAAGTGTTACTCTTTCTTTCAAAACGATTCACAAATCTTTTGAAATACTTCAACTTCTTCATTAACACATAACAAGCCGCTTATAACCAAATCGGTTCCTTTGAAAACCACAACCCATTTTTCACCTACATAAAGTCATATAACCAACTTCCCATAAAGCCGTTATAACACTTTATGTTTTAAAAACAATCAAACACAGTTAACACGTACGCGTCACCGCACTATAGTTTACACATATCATGCTAGAAGATATAGGAAGAGGTTCACATACCTCGCGACGATTGTCGACTAATAGCAAAACGCCCAAGTACCTCAAACCACGGCCACTTCCAAGCCAGTGGATCACTCCACACGTAGTACTTCAACCTATAAGGCCACAAGGCGCTTATTAACATCTAGATCTCAACGTTCCATATTCTACGTAAAATTCAAAGACCTCCCACTTCCCGCAAAGCGTAAATCTCCTCCTCTATCGAGGCCACTACCAAGCCAACCGTGGGGTTTTACACGCCTAACCGGACGTGTACAATTCTACTACACAAGAATGCTATACAAGTCTCAGAATACACCCTATGTAATTTCGTCAGCTTTTATTCTTCAGCTTAAGTCAAAAGACATTGCCACAATACTAAGTTCAGTTCTATATATAGTATACTTCAACTATATATTCTAACAACATGTAATTTCCAATTACAATAAGGACAAGAGTGTTTACCTTGATAAGCCCAAAATTATCCGAGTTTAATGTCGCTCCCGAGCAAGGTTTAGCTCCTACTCGAGTGCTCCAAACAACCCTTAAGTTCTAACCAACTTCTACTTACAACTTCAACTACGGGTGAAGATTTCCTTAGTGGTTTCGTTTAGAGGCTAAAGGAAAGTATAATCGTATTTTCCGGTTTTTCAGACAAAGGGTACTTTGGAAAGTACTACAAGGTATTTGGGCTAAAGTATTTGGACATTATAACGATACTAGGAGAGTATTTCTATACCATAACAAAGGGTATTATACGAAACAACTAGGCTAGTGGTACCCACTGGCTAGCACCACTAGGAGGGTGGTGCTCTCGGCTAGTACTCACAAAGGGGTAGGGTTTCTACCACAAGGCCTCACAAGGGAAGAGGGGTGGTGGACGAACTACACAAGGGAGGAGGAAGAGAACTTCAAGACTTAGGAAGATTTTTGGATGAAGAAGTCTTCCAAAGTGGGGTATTTATAGGTCAAGAAATGGCCAACCAATGGCCAAGATTCAACCAAGTGTAAGGCAAGTGTAGGGCTAGATTTCAACCATGTGGACCTTATCCATCTACCACACAACTTGCACAAAATATCCTACCAACTAAAGTGGTCCAAATCGCCTGCCAAGCCATGGTTGCCGCTGCCTTCCAATGAGGGTGACACATGTCACCCTCCCGTTGGTCCAAAATGTTTCGCCTCTGAAAAATCCGCAAAAATTATAAATGACATAGCCGAATTTTCCTACGAAAGTCAGTGGAAACGCTTCGTTTAAAAACGACTCCTATCGCACTTGTGCCCAAATTTCAAACTTGTCAATTCTAAGGCAAAATTTAATACGTACGCCCTCACGTACATACTCAGGAAATACGGGGTATAACAAGCCCAGAAATACTATTATACTTCCCTTCAGTCACCAAACCGAAACCCTAAGGAAAATCTCCATAGTTAGTTGGAGTATTAAGTAGAAGTTGGTTAGAACTTCTAAGGGTGGTTCGGAGCGGTCGAGCGCACGAGTCGAGCTAAACGTTGCCCGGATCGACTTTATACTTGGATAATTTTGGGCTTATCGAGGTAAACACTTTTGACCTTCTGTTGTAATTGGAAATTACATGTTGTTGAATATATAGTTATAGTATACTATATATAGAATGGAACATAGTTGTGCGGCAATGTCTTTTGACTTAAGCCTGAATAATACTTACGGCAATGTCTTGCGACTTAAGCCTGAATGTAAAGAAGAGTAATGAACTGTAATTACATAGGACTGTATTACAGTAGGCTTGTGTAGCTTTTCTGTGGGGTAGAATTGTGCACATCCGGGTTAGACGTATAAACCCCCCCCCCCTGGTTGGCTTGGTAGCCTACCCGATAGAGAGGAGATTTACGCTGCCATGTGGGGAGGCGCCGAATTTTCGGTAGAATGTTCTACGATAAGATCTAGATGTTAATAAGCGCCTTGTGGCCTTATAGGTTGAAGTACTACGTGTGGCGCGATCTACTTGGCTTAAGGAGTAGCTGACGGTTTGAGGTGCTTGGAGCGTTTTGCTATTAGTCGATAATCGTCGCTAGGTATGTGAACCTCTTCCTACCTTTTCTAGCATGATATGTGTATAACTATGTAGTACGGTAGACGCATACGTGTTAAACGTATTTGATTGGTTTGAAACATAAAGTGTTATAACGCTTTATGGGAAGTTGGTTATAAACTTTATGTAAGTAAGAAAATGCTTTATGGTTTTAAAAGGTAACCGATTTGACTTATAACCGACTTAATGTGTAATAATAAAGAATCTTGAAGTATTTCAAAAGAATCTCAATCATTTTTAATGAAGAATAATACTTGGTTTTGAAAACATAAGAGTTATACTAGATTTATGGGAAGTTAGGTATAACGTCTTAAGAATGGTAAAATGAATGGTTTATTGATTTTAAAAGTTAAGAGACTTGATCTTAAAAGATAAGAGACTTAACTTGTTTTACCTGGTAATTAACATTTTGTTAAAAATATTGTAAAACCTCATTCGCGAGTAATGAGTACTTGATTTTAAAAGCAACAATGTTTTATCGATTTGAAATCGTAATAAGTATCGAACAAACCACGAAATGGCTTAATAAAAGGGAAATGTTTTGACTAATAATGTATTAGTAAAACCAGTAGAAACTTCCATCTACATAGAAACTAAGATGAGACAAAATGATGTTACATTTCCTAGATCATGGCCGCTTAAATAAGATTGTTATAAACAAGAATAACCTACTCACGATCGTATATATGTTTCTCAAATTACTTTTAAAGGAGAATTATATCATTAAGTGATTAAAATTATGAACTACTAAACCTTTCAAAATGAGAAACTTGAGTAATTGAAATTAGGCAAACTTGAAACATTTGGAAAAGAATGTTGTTACTTGATTTTACGAAGAGAAGTGTTTTGATTTACTTCAAAGGATAATCACTCTATTTTCATATATCATGGTATTGTGTGACTTTTGTAAACGTAAAGTATCTTTTAAAAGATAATGTATGAAGTACTTTGGGAATAGATACCTGATCTTGTTAATCATATATTAGAATGTACCTTGTGTGTATAACTTGATTGTGTTGGTTTGTGATAGCCTTGTAATACTTTCTTGATTGATTTGATAAGTAGACGTGATATGATGCTATGTGTGTTGTCTTGTAACGCTTGTGTAAGAGAGTATTCTTGTTGTGCTTATGTTGTTTAACGATGTCGTTATGTTAGTATAATATCACCACCTCGACATATTACACGGGTTGTCGCCTCCGACGCGGTAAACTCAAGCGGTATGGGACCATGATTCGAGGATACCTACGCGGGTCCGGGACCTACGCGAGCTACGGAGTTCCGTGTTAGTGATGCGGGTTATACCTCACGCGTCTATGTGGCTACGCGACTACGAGTCCAGATACGCCGAGGAGTAGCTACCTCGACGCGGGTTACATACCCTATGCGACTACGGAGTCCGTGATTAGGCTTGCATGGTGATACTACGCAATGGCCCGCCGATCATTCGCACTAGAAAAGACTCGCTAGCTTTACCTATTGTTGCTCTTGTTTATGATGTGGCACTACGTGCGGTTACCTTGGTTGTTTCATACATACTTGCAAAACTGATTTTAAAATGAGATGTTTTCATTTAAGTACTTTACAGTTTCATATACTTGGTACCTGTTGTACTGACCTCCTTCGGGGGGCTGCGTTCATGCCGCAGGTTGAGGTACACCAGTCGTTGATCCTAGTTCTCGGTCAGCGTCAACAGATGGGAAGCTCCGTTTCTCGAGGCTTATCAGTGGTATAGTCCGTCGTTGTAGGTATTTACATTCGTGGTATGGCGGCCCCGTCCCCGCCATTGTTGTCGATCATTCTTAGGTCCGTAGTAATCGCTGTGGGCGAGTTGTAATGGGATGTAAATCGTCGGTTTTAAAATTGATTTATATATATGCCGTAAGGCAAGTTTTCTCCGACATCGCTTACTTCATCATATTTTCATGTCTTGTTTTATGTTCGTGATTACTCGATGTTGTATCACTAGGGTGCCCGGTAGGCACCACCACGCCCAGGTTCGGTCGTGACAAAAGTGGTATCGTGAGCGATTAATCCTCGGAAAGTGTCTACAGACCGTATCTAGTAAGTCTCGATTATCGGTGTGCGCACCACACCAATAATCGCGAGGCTATAGGATATTTAGGATTGGTTTCTATTTCTTCTCACTCAGATCGTGCCTTAGAGCCGTGGTTGTAAGTTGGACCTCTAACGTAATTCTTTCCTTATCGCTATGCCTCCGCGTAGGCAAACCCGCTCAGAGGCGCGCGGCCGAGTCGCGAGTAGAGTCTGAGGGTTACATGGGCACAGGCCCAATCATCACCTGGGGTGGTGCTTTATTCGGGGAGTTCTGCGACGTCACTAAGCCCCAGCAGAGTTTATCACGGCGGCGGCAGTTCCTACTGCGACCATGATATATGAACCTTCAGTTCCACGACCGGAAACAGAGAATATAGATTGCAAAGAGGCGACCGCATTAGCTATGGATTTGGCTACCAGAGAGTATACCGATGTACCGCGAGTCTTGATGACTATCTAAGAGAGGGTTGCACAAGAGTAATTCTTCAGTTAGGCTTGAGCATGGCCTGTGTACGGGCTTATGCGCAGCAGGCCAAGAAACGTAGAGATCGACGGGTTAACGGGCGACAGAAGAGGCCGAGCAAGAAGGTCCTTTGGTAACTTTCGAGGCAAGTCGCCTCACCAGCAGATTAGATATGCACCTCCGCCAGTGCAGAGTGGTCTTCCACGGATTTCAGGACGTTCGGGGTATGCAGGAGTTGGTCGAGCTCGAGTTTCGGTTCACACCACAGCGTAGGTTCCAAACACCGGATTCGCTTTTTCCCGGTGTTCATCAGGATGACGCCATCCCGGGGAATGTCATCTTTTAGTTGGTACTTGTTTTACCTGCGGCCGTCAGGGCCATGTGTCGAAAGGATGTCCTAGTAGGAGGACTTAACCTTTAGGATCGGTGGGTAGTTCGTCATCTCCCCTAGCTATGTGCCCTACGGGGTGGGTTTGTTTAGAACGACTAAGGAGAGTGAAGCAGTAGATACAGGTATATCCTTAACCCTCTAGAGATCAGTATGTATGATAAAATGGGTATATCATAAGTGCTATGTTCTGATAGCAGTGTGTAATTAGTGATTAGAAATCATGGTTAGTAACCGGGAAAGATTGACGGATAGGGAAGTGTGAGCCTTAGAGCTTTATACGTAGAGACCTTAGAGGTAAGGCCATCTCGAGAAAAGGTGTAGTGTTTTGTTTGATCCTTATCGGAGTGCATAGTGCACGTGAGCTATGTTTGGGATGAGTCCCTGAGTAGTGTGGAATGAAGGAGGGTAGTTGAGCTAAGAAGACCGCTAGGTTTTCGTAACGTGATTAGTGAGATTGTTCCGGATCGGGGAGCTAGCGTCGCTGGCCGCCGGGTCGGGTTGAGGCCACGTTGCGGGTCAGCCCGCGGCATGTATGGTGGTGGGGTCAGTTTATGGTGGTCCCGCCTTGTGGTAGGGTCACGAGGGTGTTAGGCCCAAGTTTAGTTAACCAGCGTACGAGTTCGTGGATGCGTTCGACCCGATGGTCGGCGAGAGGCTCCCTCTTGTCTTTTAGTCGACCGTTTACTCGCAGAGGGTTATGCGAGATGGTATATCCGAAAGGTGGTAAGGCTGCACGGTGCTGCTTTCACCTTATGAATGCAGTGGAGCCTGTGTTACTACTGCTTTTTCTCGGAAGTTTTACCAGCAGGTTAGGAACTTCGGGTGAGTCTCAGACGCGTTCGCCTCTCGTGCCGTGTTTGGATTTCAGGGGTAGTTGTAAGGATTGTTATCTTATGTTGGGGAAGTGTTTTATAGCTACCATTTCAGTGTTCGGATATCGCCTTGTGACGCCTTGTAGGGGCGGAAGTGTAAGTTTCCGGTCGATTGGTTCGACGTTGGCAAGGTTCAGATAGTTGGTTCATACGTGTTCAGCAGGATGTGGATAGGGTGAAGCTTGTCTAGAAGAGGTTCTGGCAGCTCAGAGAAATCGTGCGGATAATCAGCGACGACGCTTAGAGTTCAGGTTGACGGTCGGTCTTCTTGAAAGTACCACCCCGGGTTGGGTGTGACGAGTTTTGGAAAACAGAGGGAACTTAGCCCGAGTTACTTTGGGCCCTTTTAAGTTCATGTGAAGAATGTGCCGTTGCCTATATGTTAGCATTTGTCGTCCGACTTAGGAGGCAAGACGTCCGGTCTTCGTATTGTTATGATCGGGAAAGTATCGAGATCCATCCAGTGTTCCCAGTTAATGATGACCACGTTAGAGATAGTAACCCCGAGTTTTGGAAACTGAAGCAGTATCAGAAATGTGGTAAGAGTTCGAGTGTACGACAGCCTCAGGGATCGCATGCGGCCCGGTACCATTTGTTGGGTCGCCGGAGTGACACTAGAACCTCGCGGCAAAGTGACAAAAGTGGTATCACGACGAGTAAAGGGAGAAGCGAGCATGTATGGCGAGCATAGATGTGATCATTTCTTTTGGAAGGAGAAGGTGCGAAGGAAGTATATTTTAGACCCCGGAGAGAGGTGTTTGTGGTAATGTTAGAGGTGTTTCCTCGTGGACTTGGATGGAGGTATTTTGGCGCAAGTTGTTTCGTGGCCACGTGTGTGAGGTTTGTTTCGTAAGTATAGTAGTGAAGACTATCTTGGCGCACGCTTGTTTTGAGACTTAGAAGGAACATTCGACGAATGTTTCGCGAGGGGAGAATGTTATACCCGTATTTTCGCAGTATGTACGTAAGGACGTGAGAAAAATTTGAACTTGAGAATAGGCTTGGCGAATTATTTTTGTTCACAACACCTTGTTAGAGTCGTTTTTCGCGAAACGTTTTCACACTTTCGTAGGGAAAATTCGCTATGTCATTTCTAATTTTTGCGGATTTTTACGAGAGGCGAAACATTTTGGACCAACAAGAGGCGACACTTGTCACCCTCTCATTGGATAGGCTTGGGCGGTCAAGGGTGACGAATTGGGTGAGTTTTTGTCAAGTAGTAGGTAGGATATTTTGGTGGTAGATGGATAAGGTGCACTTGGCATGATCTTGGCCCTACACTTGCTATGCACTTGGCATGATCTTGGCCATTGGTTGGCCTTTGCTAGACCTATAAATACCCCCCATTGGAAGACTTCTTCATCCATTCCAAATATTTCCTAAGTGTTAAAATCCTCCTCCTCCTCCTTTGTGTTGAGTTCGAGAGCCCTCTCCCCCTCGTCGAGAGTACCCCTAGTGGGGTAGGCCGAGGGTATACACCCCCTCGTGGTGCTAGCCGTGGGTACCTCTCCTAGCCTAGTTGTTTTTGTATAAATACTCCTCTTGGTAGAAATACTCTCAAAAGTATTACATTATACCCAAATTACCTTAGCCGTATACCTTGTAGTATTCTAAGGTTATACTTATCTGAAAAGCCTCAGAACGCCCGAACCTGGCCCGCATCTGGTGTCTTACCTGGCACCCTAGTGATACAACATCGAGAAAACCAGCGGAAAATAAAACATGAATCATGAAACAAGAGATATAATAAATAAACAAAGCAACCAAAACAGTTGCCTTCAAGATATACATAAAACCCAACAGCTTTAATCCTTTTACAACCCCGCCCACAACAGTTCTCTGCACCTCTAAGATTTACCACAACTATGACGGACAGGCCCCGCCATACTCGAATGTACAAGAACCTACAACTCAGTGGAACACATACCAAAAGATAAGCCTCGGAAAAACGGAGCTTCCAATACGTTGAATCGTGATCCTAAGAGCGAGGATCCACGACCGATGTACCTCTACTGCGGCATGAACGCAGCCCGGCGAGGTCAAGACAACAGTACCAAGTATGTGAAAGCGTAAAAATATCGTAAATGAAATCATACTAATCTATATAAAGCAGAGACATGTATGATAACCAAACTACGATTCACAACATAAAGCGATCATGTCGATCGTGGACTCACGCCTCAAGTCATCACTCAAATATAACTATGGGTCTCACGCCCACAACATCAATCATGTTCAGATCACGGCCGCATGCCCGAATGCAGACGGGTGTAGACATGTCCATGATGCAACAATAATACCAATGCCCATGGCCACATGCCGGAATGCGACGGTGTAGACACGTCCATGTGACATCAACAACAATATCTTGGGTGATCAACCGCCGCACGCCACATGCCCCGAATTTACATCGGTGTAGACATGTCCATGTAGCCACAATAACAATATATCGGGTAATCAACCTCGCCGCATGGCCACACGCCCCGACTCGTGACGGTAGACATGTCCATGTAGCCACAATAACAATACAAAGAATCAAAATGGAAACATACCGTGGAATTCTCGTCACCGCCAAAGACGTCCAAGTAAGTTCTCAACAAGTCAACCGCCTCTATCGAGAGACGCCAGAATACGTAAACACCACACTTTCACAACAAAGGCTATCATCACAAGCATAGGCAAGTTTCACAACAACAAGCATAGGCAAGTTTCACCACAACAAGCATGTAAAGTTATACCTCACTCAAGTACCTTCATTTTATGCCAAAGTCGGGTTTTAACCTAAAGTACTACTTTACGTTAAACCCTTTAAAAGATCCGTTTCTTTCACATAAGTCACACAATACCCGTAGTATTAAAATAGTGACTATCTTATTAAGTAAACAAAATACCTCCCCTTTTTGTAAAAATCAAGTAACAACATTATTTTCCAAACGTTCAAGTTTGCCTAATTTCAAATGCCTAAGTCACTTTTTTTAGAAAGGTTTCATAACTCATAGTCTTAATCTCCTTTAAAACATTTGAGTAACATATGCCATATATGTGAGTAGGTTATTCTTGTTTATAACAATCTTATTACAAAGATCCATGATCTAGAAAATGTAATATCATTTTGTCTCATCTTAGTTTCTATGCATGGAGGTTTCTACTGGTTTTAATAATACTTCATTACTTAAATACATTTTCCTTTATTAACGCTGCGATGGTTTGTCGATACACATTCGATTTCCAAACTGTAAGACATCATTCCTTTAAATAAAACCAAGTACTCATTACTCACGAATGAGGTTTCACACAAACATTCACATTAAAACAAATAAGTTAAGTCTCTTATCTTATAAGATCAAGTCTCTTAACTTCAACACCAAGAACCCATTTTCTTTACCTCTCTTAAGACATTATACCTAACTCCCATAAAGCTAGTATAACTCTTTTTAAAACCTTTAAAACCAAGTGTTACTCTTTCTTTCAAAACGATTCACAAATCTTTTGAAATACTTCAACTTCTTCATTAACACATAACAAGCCAGTTATAACAAAATCAGTTCCCTTTTGAAAACCACAACCCATGTTCTCACCTACATAAAGCTGTTATAACCAACTTCCCAAAAAGCCGTTATAACACTTTATGTTTTAAAAACAATCAAACACGATTAACACGTATGCGTCTACCGTACTACATAGTTTACACATATCATGCTAGAAGATATAGGAAGAGGTTCACATCCCTCGCGACGATTGTCGACTAATAGCAAAACGCTCCAAGTACCTCAAACCGCCGTCTACTCCTTAAGCCACGTGGATCACTCCACACGTAGTACTTCAACCTATAAGGCCACAAGGCGCTTATTAACATCTAGATCTCAACGTTCCATATTCTACGTAAAATTCTAAGACTCTCCCACCCCCGCAAAGCGTAAATCTCCTCCTCTATCGAGGCCGGCTACCAAGCCAACCGAGGGGTTTTACACGCCTAACCGACGTGTACAATTCTACTACACAAGAATGCTATACAAGTCTCATGTCTGATCTATGTAATTGATTCGATTCTTTATTCTTGAGCTTAAGTCAAAAGACATTGCCACAATACTAAGTTCAGTTCATATATAGTATACTTCAACTATATATTCTAACAACATGTAATTTCCAATTACAATAGAAGGACGATAGTGTTTACCTTGATAAGCCCAAAATTATCCGAGTTTAATGTCGCCTCCCGAGCAAGGTTTAGCTCTACTCAGAGTGCTCCAAACAACCCTTAAGTTCTAACCAACTTCTACTTACAACTTCAACTACGGGTGAAGATTTCCTTAGGGTTTCGTTTAGAGGCTAAAGGAAAGTATAATCGTATTTTAGGTTTTTTAGACAAAGGGTACTTTGGAAAGTACTACAAGGTATTTGGGCTAAAGTATTTGGACATTATAACGATACTAGGAGAGTATTTCTATACCATAACAAAGGGTATTATACGAAAACAACTAGGCTAGGGGGGGGGTACCCCACGGCTAGCACCCCGAGGAGGGGTGGTGCTCTGGCTAGTACTCACAAAGGGTAGGGTTTCTCGGCCACAAGGCCTCCCAAGGGTACGCGGGGGGTGGTGGACGAACAACACACGGGAGGAGGAAGAGAACTTCAAGACTTAGGAAGATTTTTGGATGAAGAAGTCTTCCAAAGGGTGGGGTATTTATAGGTCAAGAAATGGCCAACCAATGGCCAAGATTCAACCAAGTGTAAGGCAAGTGTAGGGCTAGATTTCAACCATGTGGACCTTATCCATCTACCACACAACTTGCACAAAATATCCTACCAACTAAAGTGGTCCAAATCGTCCAAGCCAAGCCATGGTTGCCGTCCAAGCCTTCCAATGTGAGGGTGACACATGTCACCCTCCCGTTGGTCCAAAATGTTTCGTCTCTCGGAAAAATCCGCAAAAATTATAAATGACATAGCCGGAATTTTCCCTACGAAAGCTGTGGAAACGTTTCGTCGAAAAACGACTCCTATCGGCACTTGTGCCCAAATTTCGAAACTTGTCAATTCTTAAGGCAAAAATTTAATACGTACGCCCTCACGTACATACTCAGGAAATACGGGGTATAACAAGCCCAGAAATACTATTATACTTCCCTTCAGTCACCAAACCGAAACCCTAAGGAAAATCTCCATAGTTAGTTGGAGTATTAAGTAGAAGTTGGTTAGAACTTCTAAGGGTGGTTCGGAGCGGGTTGGAGCGCACGGAGTTGGAGCTAAACGTTGCCCAGGATCGACTTTATACTTGGATAATTTTGGGCTTATCGAGGTAAACACTTTTGACCTTCTGTTGTAATTGGAAATTACATGTTGTTGAATATATAGTTATAGTATACTATATATAGAATGGAACATAGTTGTGCGGCAATGTCTTTTGACTTAAGCCTGAATAATACTTACGGCAATGTCTTGCGACTTAAGCCTGAATGTAAAGAAGAGTAATGAACTGTAATTACATGGGTGTATCAGACAAGAGCTTGTAGCTTTTACGTGGGGTAGAATTGTGCACATCCGGTTAGGCGTATAAACCCCTGGTTGGCTTGGTGGCCGCCCGATAGAGAGGAGATTTACGCCATGGGGAGGTGCCGAATTTTCGGTAGAATGTTCTACGATAAGATCTAGATGTTAATAAGCGCCTTGTGGCCTTATAGGTTGAAGTACTACGTGTGGCGCGATCTACTTGGCTTAAGGAGTAGCTGACGGTTTGAGGTGCTTGGAGCGTTTTGCTATTAGTCGATAATCGTCGCTAGGTATGTGAACCTCTTCCTACCTTTTCTAGCATGATATGTGTATAACTATTTGATTGGTTTGAAACATAAAGTGTTATAACGGCTTTATGGGAAGTTGGTTATAACAGCTTTATGTAAGTAAGAAAATGCTTTATGGTTTTAAAAGGTAATTGATTTGACTTATAAGCGACTTAATGTGTAATAATAAAGAATCTTGAAGTATTTCAAAGAATCTTTGAATCATTTTTAATGTAAGAATAATACTTGGTTTTGAAAACATAAGAGTTATACTCGCTTTATGGGAAGTTAGGTATAACGTCTTAAGAATGGTAAAATGAATGGTTTATTGATTTTAAAAGTTAAGAGACTTGATCTTAAAAGATAAGAGACTTAACTTGTTTTACCTGGTAATTAACATTTTGTTAAAAATATTGTAAAACCTCATTCGCGAGTAATGAGTACTTGATTTTAAAAGCAACAATGTTTCTTGATTTGAAATCGGAATAAGTATCGAACAAACCACGCGGCTTAATAAAAGTGGAAATGTTTTGACTAATAATGTATTAGTAAAACCGTAGAAACTTCCATCTACATAGAAACTAAGATGAGACAAAATGATGTTACATTTCCTAGATCATGGCGCTTAAATAAGATTGTTATAAACAAGAATAACCTACTCACGTATCAGACATATGTTTCTCAAATTGCTTTTAAAGGAGAATTATATCATTAAGTGATTAAAATTATGAACTACGAAACCTTTCGAAAATGAGAAACTTGAGTAATTGAAATTAGGCAAACTTGAAACATTTGGAAAAGAATGTTGTTACTTGATTTCTGAAGAGAAGTGTTTTGATTTACTTCAAAGGATAATCACTCTATTTTCATATATCGCGTATTGTGTGACTTTTGTAAACGTAAAGTATCTTTTAAAAGATAATGTATGAAGTACTTTGGGAATAGATACCCGATCTTGTTAATCATATATTAGAATGTACCTTGTGTGTATAACTTGATTGTGTTGGTTTGTGATAGCCTTGTAATACTTTCTTGATTGATTTGATAAGTAGACGTGATATGATGCTATGTGTGTTAGTGTCTTGTAACGTTTGTGTAAGAGAGTATTCTTGTTGTGCTTATGTTGTTTAACGATAATCTGTTATGTTAGTATAATATCACTCACCTCTTGACATATTACAGGGGTTAAGCGCCTCCGACGCGGTAAACTCGGTGATGCAGGACCATGATTCGAGGATACCTCATGCGGTCCGGGACCTATGCGAGCTACGGAGTTCGAGGTTAGTGATGCGGGTTATACCTACGCGGTCTATGTGGCTACGCGACTACGAGTCGGGGCGATGCCGAGGAGTAGCTACCCTCGATGCGGGTTACATACCCTATGCGGACTACGGAGTCGAGATTAGGCTTGCGTGGTGATACTACGGCAATTGGCCTGCTTCGATCATTCGCGACCTAGAAAAGACTGCTGATTTACCTATTGTTGCTCTTGTTTATGATGTGGCACTATGTGTGTTACCTTGGTTGTTTCATACATACTTGCAAAACTGATTTTAAAATGAGATGTTTTCATTTAAGTACTTCTGATTTCATATACTTGGTACTGTTATCGACCTCCTTGAAGGCCGTTCATGCCGCGAGTTGAGGTACACCGATCGTTGATCCTAGTTCTCGGTCACGATTCGGCGTATGGGAAGCTCCATTTCTCGAGGCTTATCGATGGTATAGTCCTCGTCGTTGTAGGTATTTACATTCGGGGTATGGCGGCCCTGTCCCGCCATTGTTGTCGATCATTCTTAGAAGTGCGTAGTAATCTTGTTGTGGCGAGTTGTAATGGGATGTAATCGTTCGGTTTTAAAATTGATTTATATATATGCGTAAGGCAAGTTTTCTCCGACATCGTTTACTTCATCATATTTTCATGTCTTGTTTTATGTTCCGCTGATTACTCTGATGTTGTATCACTAGGGTGCCCGGGGTAAGGCACCAGTCACGGGCCCGGGTTCGGGTCGTGACATTCTTCTTGGCATGATTTGATTTCATAAAGTGAGTGGATTTTTATCCTTATTGATACTTGATTTGATTTTAGAAAGTGAGTGGATCCAAATCCCTAAACGATACTTGACTTGATCTCTATAGAGTTCTATTGGAACCTAATCCTTAGTGATATACTCTATTGATAGTACTTTGAGTTTTCTAAAATGGAAGTTGTAACATATATTCCCTAGATATTACTTTGGGGTTTCCAAAATGGAAGTTATCTATCTATTCCTTGATAGTACTTAGTAATGTAGTCCACACATAGGACTTTGGATTTCTAAAAGGAAAGTTACTTTTAATGGATTTGAAAAGTATAGGTTACTTGATTTGAAGAGTATAGGTAATTCAATTTGAAAAGTGAAAGTACCTTGATGCTACAAGTTCTAGTGTCTTGAGTTTTTTTTTATAAAGGAAAGATTGTACGGCGGACGTACATTGATTTATTGGATCTTAATCCATATTGATGCACGAAGTGATAGTACCTTGGGATTTCTAAATGAAAGTTATTGTATGTGGAACTCTTCCTATCTTTCATTGTGCATGAACCTTATAGAATGTGTGTACGGTGGACGTACTTGTTTTAAATGAAATCGGGTTCGTTGTAGTATATAAAAGAAGTTACTTGATTGAAATGTATAAATTACTTGGTGTTAAAAGTATAACTTACTTGAGTTTAAAAGTGTAGTAACTTGATTTTAGAAGTGGAAGTGTCTTGATACTACGGATGTTAGTGTTTTGAGGTTTTTAAATGAGCGGATGTACGGCGGACGTACATAGTACTTTGGGTTCATTTCCCTAATAATTTAAGATGTGATGCCTTAGGCTTTCTAAAGTAGAAGACGTGCTATACCTTCTAGTAAAGTGAAAAGATGATTTCTACTTGCATATGATTTCTCATGATAGTTATTCGTGCATGTCATGACCCGACCCCGGGCCCGCGACTGGTACCCTACCTGGGCACCCCTTACATGTATACATCAGAGAATAGTAGCGGAACATACATACAACTCAAAAAGTACAAGTCATGAAATATCAACAGGCTAGCCGATAAGGCCACCTTCCAAAAATATATACATAACCCAAAAAACAGTCACATCCCTTTTTTTTCCAACCCAATCCATAAGATATGACTATAGACCTCTAAGAATTTTTACATAACAACTGTGACGGGACATGGCCCCGCCATACCCCTGAATGTACACAAATCTACAACCTCAGGGAAATCGTACCAAAAGACAAGCCTCCGGAGAAATTGAGCCTTCTGACAACTGATCAGTGATCCTAAGAGTGAGGATCCACAACCTGCTTACCCCTACCTGCGGCATGAACGCAGCCCCCGAGGAAAGGGGGTCAGTACACAATATGTACCAATTATGTAAAACAAAAAATACTGTAATTTACATCATAAGTCTAAAATAAAGTTGGAGACATGTATGATAATCAAATTAACAGTATATTGTACCTTACTAACAATGAGAGTAACAAAATAAACATTTCCGGTTCTTAAAATAGGAAGCTTGTGATTAACCTAGGACCATCCGCCCGTAGTATTATCACACAATCATACTCCTGGGACTATTTCACCCGCATAGGCCGTGTGGACCCGCATGAGTTAATTTACTCGCATAGGACTGGTCTGCCCGCATGGGACTATTTCACCTGCATGAGCCCTACGGACTCGCATGAGGTAACTTCCTCGCATCGTGGGGAGCAAATCCACGGAATATGCAAAATGCAACATGCTCGGGGAATGACCCCGTGAAGAATAATATATCACAAGAACAACCGGCTACCATAAATAACATAGGCAAGTTAAGAAATCCCTTAACTTCTCATCAGACTTAATTAGCATGCACTCTCATTTTATTTAACTTAAGGCACTATCATATCATGAAAAATCCGGGAATTTAACCCAAAGTACTACGTACTTCTATTCTTTTAAAATGACTCTTTTTCATATAAAAACCTCAAGATACTAATACCCGTAGTATCAAGTCATATCTACTTTTCAAGACAAGTCACTATACCTTTAGAAATACATTTATAGGCTTCTAAACCAAGTGACTTTTCTCAGAAACTTTAAGCTATTGATGCCTTTAAATCAATATTTGCCCTTCTTCATTTCAAGTCATTTATCTTTGTTTACATTACTAGAGAAAACCATTCCTTTAACTTTCCATAAAGTTGTTATAACCAACTTCCCATAAAGTCGTTATAATAACTTTATGCTTTAGGAACTAAGACATTTTCATTCTTTAAAAATCAAATGAGTTAATTACCTAACTCAACCAAATTTAGACATTCTTAGTCAAGTTAATGATATAAAACAAAACCGAATTTCTTTAAAACTCGTACGCCTACCGTACTATACATTTATAAAACTCATGCTCAAGGGATAGGGAAAGTTCTACATAGCTCTTCGGTTAAATCCACTTGCTAAGTCCAATATGTCGTACGTAGTATGTCAACCTATAATGACCATAATACATCTATTAACTTCTAGCTTCAAACGTAGAATATTCTAAGTGTAAAGTCACTTATTCTACGAAAAATCGAACAACACTTCCTTTGTTTCTACATACTTTTCCACCTTTTTCAAGGCCCGAAATCAATAATCAATATGTCACATTTAAGGCTCAACACATTAACCAATCAAAGGGGATTACACGCCTTACAGGACGTGTAAAATTCTGCCCCACAATTAATACCAAGTAGTTCCATAGAAAATTCCATTCTCGGCTAGCAATGTACAACAACACAAAGTCTTTTCCAATTCTTTTCAATCCAAGTTGTTAAGTCTATAGTCAAGTGGGCTCATTGACTTAGTCAATTATATCAAGCTTTGGGCTTGTCAAGACTTGATCATCTAACCTTGGTCATTTGACCATTTTAGCCTTGGCTAAAATCGACCAAGTCCATGTGGGGGTGACACGTGTCGCCCTCCCATTCGTTATAATATTTCGTTTCCCGACATTTCCATAATTCTGTTAAATTCTACAAGTCTCAAATCTTAGCGTCCTGATTTCTTACGTACGTTCTTATTTACATGTCCTGGAATTACGGGGTGTAACATTCTTCCCTCCTTAGAAACATTGATCCCCGAATGTTCTTTCGGAGTCAATCTAATAGATAGCGACATAGTTCCTTTTACAACCCCTACATACCAATTATGCCACATCTGGCCACATAATAACACTTAAGTAAATACGTCAATTAAAACTGACAAGTAAGGGAAAAGGATTACCTGGAGGTGTAGGGAATAAGTGAGGATACTTCTTCATCATGACCTCCTCTGTTTCCCAAGTCATCTCCTCTCTATTATCATTCCGCCACAAGACTTTGACGGAAGCCACATCCTTGGTCCGCAGTCGTCTGACCTGGCGATTGAGTATCGCTATGGGACTCTCCTCATACGATAATCCCTCTGTCAGCTGAACATCACTAGCTGGGAAAACTCTCGATGGATCTCCGATACACTTCCGCAACATAAAAATATGAAAGACCGGATGTACTGCCTCCAAGTCGGACGACAGTTCCAACTCATAGGCAACCTTGCCTACTCTACGGACGATATGATCAGGCCCAATGTACCTTGGGCTAAGTTTCCCCTTCTTCCCGAACCTCATCACACCCTTCATGGGTGATACCTTCAAGAAGACCCAGTCGTCAACCTGAAACTCCAAGTGTCGACGCCGATTATCTGCATAAGACTTCGCCACTGGTCGCTAAAGTCTCTCCTGGATAAGCTTCACCTTATCCACAGCCTGCTGAATCAAGTCTGGGCCAACTAGCTGAACCTCTCCCACGTCGAACCAACTAATCGGCGACCTACACTTCCGCCCATACAAAGCCTCATATGGCGCCATCTGAATACTAGAATGGTACTTGTTGTTATATGCAAACTCAACAAGAGTCAAATGATCCTCCCAGCTACCCCTGAAATCAATAACACAGGCCCGCAACATATTCTCAAGTGTCTTGATAGTACGCTCTGTCTGTCCATCGGTCTGAGGATGAAACGCGGTACTGAGACTCACCTGTGTCCCTAACCCCTTCTGGAAAGACCTCCAGAAGTTAGCCGTAAATTGGGCTCCTCTGTCTGATATAATAGATATACGGAATCCGTACAGTCTCACAATCTCCCTGATATAAAGTCTAGCATAATCCTCAGCCGAATACGTAGTCCTGACTGAAAGAAAGTGGACTGATTTCGTCAGTCTGTCTACAATAACCCAGATGGAATCACACTTCCTCTGAGTACGAGGTAACCCTGTAACAAAATCCATGTTGATCACCTCCCACTTCAATGTCGTAATATCAATCGCTTGCAATAGCCCACCAGGCTTCTGGTGCTCAACCTTGACCTGCTGACAATTCGGATACTGAGCAACAAACTCTGTTATGTCCCTTTTCAGGCCATCCCACCAATACATACATCTGAAGTCATGGTGCATCTTAGTCGACCCCGGATGAATAGAGTAACGCACCGCAGGCTTCCTCGTAACTCGCCGACGAAGTCCCGCAACATCGGAACACACACCGCCTCGTATCTTAGCACCCCATCAGACGCTACCTCAAATAAACTCTTCTCCTCTCGAAGAGCCGTATCTCGATACCGCATCAGAACTGGATCCTCATACTGTCACCTCCTCAACGATGGAAGACTCGGCAACCTCATGAACTCGTACCCCACTATCATCGGTATCGACCAACCGAACCCCGAGGCTCGCCAGCTGATGGATCTCACGGACCATGTCCTGACTATCTGGTTGTACCTCTGACAGACTCCCCTTATATCTAAGGCTCAGAGCATCTGCAACCACGTTGGCTTTTCCCGGATGGTATAGGATATCAACATCATAATCCTTCAGCAACTCTAACCACCGTCTCTGCCGCAAGTTCAGCTCCCTCTGCCTGAAGATGTACTGGAGGATCTTGTGGTCTGTATAAATATCCACATGAACCCCGTATAAATAATGTATCCAAATCTCCAAGGCATGAATAACTGCGGCCAACTCTAAGTCATGAGTAGGGTAATTCCTCTCATGCTTCCGTAGCTGCCGGGAAGCATAGGCTATAACCTTGTCGTGCTGCATCAATACGCACCCTAGCCCGATACCCGAGGCATCACAATAAATCACATAACCCTCTAATCCCTCGGGAAGAGTAAGAACTGGAGTCGTCGTCAACTTTTCTTGATGAATCGGAAGCCCTTCACAAGCTTCCGCTTCATCGGAACTTAGCCGCTACGAGTCAGCCTAGTCAATGGAGTTGAT
Source organism: Przewalskia tangutica (assembly GCA_029844215.1). NCBI lineage: Eukaryota > Viridiplantae > Streptophyta > Magnoliopsida > Solanales > Solanaceae > Przewalskia > Przewalskia tangutica. The sequence goes on along the minus strand of CM056735.1, from coordinate 83,352,362 downwards.
ATCGAAGCGAACTGCTCCACGAATCTATGATAGTAACCTTCCATCCCCAAGAAGTTGCACACCTTCGTCGGAGTAGTAGGTCTCGGCCAAGTCTTGACCGCCTCAATCTTTGCTGTATCAACCTCAACACCGTCAACCCCGATAATGTGCCCCAAGAATTCCACTGAGGCCAACCAAAACTCACACTTGGAGAACTTGGTGTATAACTGTCGGCTCCGGAGGACTCCAAGTACCGTCCCCAAGTGATCTGCATGCTCCTGCTCTGTGCGAGAATAAACCAGGATGTCATCAATGAATACTATAACAAACGTATCCAGAAATGGCTTGAACACCCGGTTCATCAAATCCATAAACACCGCTGGAGCGTTAGTCAAACCGAAAGACATCACCCTGAACTCATAATGCCCATACCGGGTCCTGAATGCAGTCTTTGGGATATCTGCCACTCTAACTCGCACCTGATGATAACCGAACCGCGGATTTATCTTAGAGAAACACCTCGCACCATGCAACTGGTCAAACAAATCATCAATCCTGGGGAGGGGGTATCTATTCTTGATGGTTACCTTATTCAGCTGCCTGTAGTCAACACACATACGCAGCGTCCCATCCTTCTTCTTTACAAACAAATCCGGCGCTCCCCAGGGAGAAATACTAGGCCTAATAAAGCCTTTTTCCAGCAAATCTTTCAACTGGTCTGTTATACCCTGTATTTCCAGAGTATGTACGTGAGGGCGTACGTACAAAAGTTTAAGCCTTAAGTTAGGCAAGGGACGAAAATTGTGCACAACCCCCGAAAAGAATTATTTTCCGACGAAAAGTTTTCCAAACCTTGCGAAGGGAAAATTACGGTTGCGACATTTATTATTTTGCGGATTTTTCCGAGAGACGAAATATTTTGGACTAACGAGAGGGCAACACTTGTCACCCTCAAGTGGACGGCAACAATGGGCAATTGTTGGCACGTTTTTTTGATGGAAAATGCCTTAAACACTTGGTCAATGTTTGCTAGATATTTATGGAGTAGATGGATAAGGTTCCACTTGCCCAAATCTCCACCATCCACTTGCCCTCCACTTGTCTTAATCTTGACCATTGGTGGTCCTATAAATACCCCCCTAAGTTGCAAAGAATTCTTCATCCACAAATATTTTCCAAGTCTTGAAAACTCCCTTCTCCCTTGTGAGCTTCTCGTCCAAAGCCCTCTCCCCCCCCCCCTCTAGTGAGCTAGCCGAAACACCCCCCCCCCTTGATAGAAAATACTCTCCAAGTGTTGTTACTATTCCAAAATACTTTAGCCAAATACCATTGTAGTATTCCAAAGTCCCCTCTATACTAAAAGCCCAGAAATACTATCTTATATCCATTAGTCACTAAACGAAACCCTAGGAGAAACTTCATAGTTGGTTGAAGTAGTAAGTAGAAGTTGTGTAGAAACTTCTAAGGGTTTCTTGGAGCGGATTGGAGCATTCAGATTAGGAGCTAAACCTTGCTCAGGATCGACTTATATCTTGGATAATTTTGGGCTTATCAAGGTAAATAATAATCCTATCCTTCTATTGAAATTGGAGATTACATACTATAGTAGTATAGAAATAAGTATAAGATACATAGAAGGATATTAAAGAATAGAATTGAACTGAAATCACATCAGAAGAATATAAATGAAGAATTGAACTGTACTTACATAGGACTGTATTTACAGTAGACTTGAGTAGTTTGACGGGTAGGGAAATGCTGCCCAATTTTCCGTAGAATAGAGAACCCTCTGCTTAGAACTTTCTACAGAGTAGTTTAGACGTTGATAGACGTATTTGACTATTATAGGTTGATACTCTGCGCGCGACATACTCGACTTGTGTGGATTTCGTAGAAGGTATGTGATTCTTCCTATCCCCTTGAGCATGATATTTTAAAATATATATATAGTACGGTAGACGTACGTGTGTTAACTGAACATGGTTTTACTGGACGTCTGTTGACTTGAGTCTAAATAATAAGAACCTTGAAGTATTTCAAAAGAATTATGAATCATTTTTGAAAGAAGAGTAATACTTGATTTTTAAACAGAAAGCTTAAGAGTATACTAGCTTTATGGGAAGTTAGGTATACGACTTAAGAAAGATAAAAGGAACGGTTTTACTTATTTGTTTATGAAAATCTTGTATTGATTTCTGAAAAGTGTAGTAAGATAGTTTGATAAGTAAACATGTTATGATGCTACGCATGTTAGTATCTTATGATGTTGTGTATGGGGGTTATTCTTGTTGTGCTTACGTTGTTAAACGTTAAGCCCGTTGTACTGTTCTTATATCACATACCCCCTTGACTTGTTATACCGAGGGCTTGCCACCCTTGATGCGGGTCTATACGGCCTATGCGGTCTGTGTGACCACGCGAATGCGGAGTTCCAGGATTGATCATTCCGGAAGTATTATCCCGATGCGAGGAGTGCCTTATGCGGTATGTGTGACTATGCGGTCTATGTGACTATGCGGACTGCGGGAGTCCAGGAGGATACCGCGGGCTAGCTACCCCCGATGCGAGGAATACCTCATGCGGGTCTGTGTGTGACTTATGCGGACTGCGGGAGTTCCAGGATTAGGCTCGCATAATGATACTATGGGCGATTGGCCTTGCTTCGATCATTAGCGGCCTAGAAAAGACCAGTTATGTTATATCTATTTTGCTTTTGGTTATGTTGTGGCCCTATGTGTGGTTACATTGGTTGTTTCGTACATATTTGTAAAATTGCTTTTAAAATGGTATGATTTCATTTAAAGTACTTTACAGTTTCACATACTTGGTACCTGTTGTACTGACCTCCTTCGGGGGGCTGCGTTCATGCCGCAGGTAAAGGGAAGCAGGTAGCGGATCCTCAGTTTTAGGAATCTTTTCTTTGGTGTCAGGAGCTTCATCTTCTCCGGAAGCTCGACTTTTGGGTATGATCTCCCTGTTGTTGTAGATAGTTTTGTACATTCAGGGTATGGCGGGGCCCTGTCCCGCCATAGTGGTCTACTTCCTTAGAGGTCTGTAGTCCTATTGTACAGTTGGGATGTAACTTCCAGACTTGGTTTATATATATATATGCCGAAAGGCGACTTTTTCTCAAATAAACTGTTTCTCATTTTTACACTTGTTTCATGTCTTGTTTTTATATTCCGCTGATTACTCTGATGTATGCCTACTTGGGTGCCCGGGTAAGGCACCAGTCACGGGCCCGGGGTCGGGTCGTGACATGGTCCTTCAATTCCCTCAACTCAGCAGGGTCCATCCTGTACGGCGGAATAGATATAGGCCGAGTTTCTGGAAGCATATCAATACAAAACTCAATCTCCCTCTCTGGAGGAATACCTGGGAGATCATCTGGGAATATATCCGAAAACTCTCTAACCACCGAATCGATCAAGAATCGCACCTCGGCCAGTATCGAATACCCGAACCAAATGATAGATGTACCCTTTCTGAACCATCTTTCTAGCCTTGAGGTAAGAAATAAACCTACCCCTCGGTGACGCTGTATTGCCTTTCCACTCAATAACCGGCTCACCGGGAAACTGGAATCGGACCAACCTGTCTCTACAGTCAACGTTGGCATAACAAAAAGTAAACCAGTCCATACCCATAATGACGTCAAAATCTGTCATCTCCAACTCTATCAAGTCTGCTAGGCTCTGACGACTGTATATGAACACCGGGCAATTCTTATACACCCGCTCAGTTAACACTGAATCACCCACTGGCGTAGCTACCTTAAAAGGCTCTATCGACACCGGCTCTATCCCTATTCTACCAACAATAATAGGGGACACATAGGACAAGGTAGAACCTGGATCTATCAAAGCATAAATGTCACAGCATGAAATCAATAATGTACTGCGAACATCCGGAAGCCTCACGTCCCGCCGGCTGGCTAAGGAATATATACGGTTCTGTGGACCGCTAGAACTAGGACCCCTGCCACGACATGCTGGCCCATGAACTCCCTGCCCTCCGGGGCGCATGACCACAGAAGATGAAGACCCAGCAACTGACCATGTAGGCTGAACCATACCACCCACGCCGCCTCTGGTCGGACAATCCCTCTTCATATGGCCCTGCTGGCCACAAGATAAACAAGATCCCATAGCAGTACAACACTCACCAGGATGAGATCTATCGCATCAAACACACCGAGATAAGGGTGGTCTCGATCGGCTACTATCTCTGCCTTCCTAAAACCCCAAAGCCCTGGAGCCCTGACCTGCTCCTGAATAACTCGGCTGATCAAACCTCCTGCTAGAATGTTGGGAAGGAGCACTCTGTGCCGGCTGAAATGTAGACCTAGCCTGCTGCCGAGGTTGTCCGCCTCAAAAGTTACCCTGTAACTCTACCGTCCTAGCCCTCTTGGGCTGGCCTGGGTCTGGCTGATCCTCTCTCTCTCTGTCTTCGATACCCTGTGCGTATGTCTGCATCCTGCCAATATACATACCTGGCTGAAGGGCCACTCCCAGGCATGCAGTAACCATATAGCAGTCTAGCCCCATCACATAGTGATGAACTCTATCAGCTATGTCAGCCACAATAGTGAGCGCATACCTGGCTAATGAGTCAAACTCCAGGTTGTACACTCTGATAGTCCTCCCATTTTGTCTCAATCTCAAGAACTTATCCACGCGGGCTCACCTCATCTCAGGAGGCAAAAAGTGATCAAGGAAGACCTCTGTGAACTCATCCCAAACAGCTGGAAGAGCACCCACACCTCTAGACATCTCCCATGACTCAAACTAGTTCAACGCAATATCGCGTAACTGGTAAGAAGATAGCACAACTGACTCTGTCTCTGAGGTCCTAAGTACCTGCATAGTCCGATGTATCTGCCGAATGAACTCTTGAGGATCATCCTCAGGCCTCTAACCATAAAACTCTGGTGGATTACAACCCAGAAAATTCCGAATCCTTAAACTGTCGGCTCTAGGGTTAGCTACATGCTCCTGTCGGCGCTGCCCTGCCACTATGCTAGTCAATAACCTGATATGCTCTCTATAATCTCTATACTCTGCCCCTGGCTTCAGAATTGGAGGCTCAGGTATCGGAACCTCTGGATCTACGGCTGCTCCCGACTCCTCTAATACTACCGACGTAACTGAACTCGCCGCCTAGACCACAACCTCAAGCATAGTCTGTGTCTGAGTCCTAGTAACCCTCTGTGTACCACTAGCAGCTCCTGCTGCTGTCTTGCCCTTCTGGGCCCTGGTCGCCTTTCGTGGAGGCATAACTGATACATAAGAATAGGTCAGAGAGGATTCAACCTAATAAGACAGCTCTACTGCACGATTTCAGAGAGGGAAAAAATGGAAACCAATCCTAAATGTCCTGCAGCCTCCTGGTTATAGATGTGGTGCACAACACACCGATAACCAAGACCCTACTAGACACGGTCTGTAGATACTTTCCGAGGACTAACTGCTCTGATACCACTTTTGTCACGACCCGACCCCAGGCCCGCGACTGGTGCCCTACCTGGGCACCCCTTACATGTATACATCAGAGAATAGTAGCGGAACATACATATAACTCAAAAATTACAAGTCATGAAATATCAACAGGCTAGCCGATAAGGCCACCTTCCAAAAATATATACATAACCCAAAAAGCAGTCACATTCCTTTTTTTTTCAACCCAATCCACAAGATATGACTACAGACCTCTAAGAATTTTTACATAACAACTATGACGGGACAGGGCCCCGCCATACCCCTGAATGTACACAAATCTACAACATCAGGGAAACCGTACCGAAAGACAAGCCTCCGGAGAAATGGAGCCTTCTGACAACTGATCAGTGATCCTAAGAGTGAGGATCCACAACCTGCTTACCCCTACCTCCGCATTTAACGCACTCCGAGGAAAGGGGGTCGACACATATGTACCAAGTATGTAAAACTGGAAATACTGTAATTTACATCATAAGTCTAAAATAAAGCTGGAGACATGTATGATAATCAAATTAACAGTATATTGTGCCTTACTAACAATGAGAGTACAAAATAAACATTTTCGGTTCTTAAAATAGGAAGCTTGTGATTAACCTAGGACCATCCGCCCGTAGTATTATCACGCAATCCTACTCCTATGACTATTTCACCCGCATAGGCCGTGTGGACCCGCATGAGGTAATCTCCTCGCATAGGACTGGTCTGCCCCGCATGGGACTATTTCACCCGCATGAGCCCTACGGACTCGCATGAGGTAACTTCCTCGCATCGTGGGGAGCAAATCCACGGAATATGCAAAATGCAACATGCTCGGGGAATGACCCCGTGAAGAATAATATATCACAAGCACAACCGGCTACCATAAATAACATAGGCAAGTTAAGAAATCTCTTAACTTCTCATCAGACTTAATTAACATGCACTCTCATTTTATTTAACTTAAGGCACTATCATATCATGAAAAATCCGGAAATTTAACCCAAAGTACTACGTACTTCTATTCTTTTAAAATGACTCTTTTTCATATAAAAACTCCAAGATACTAATACCCGTAATATCAAGTCATATCTATTTTTCAAGACAAGTCACTATACCTTTAGAAATACATTTATAGGCTTCTAAACCAAGTGACTTTTACTGTAAAACTTAAAGTTATTGATGCCTTTAAATCAATATTTGCCCTTCTTCATTTCAAGTCATTTATCTTTGTTTACATTACTAGAGAAAACCATTCCTTTAACTTTTCATAAAGTTGTTATAACCAACTTCCCATAAAGCCATTATAATAACTTTATGCTTTAGGAACTAAGACATTTTCATTCTTTAAAAATCAAATGAGTTAATTATCTAACTCAACCAAACTTAGACATTCTTATATCAAGTTAATGATATAAAACAAAACCGAATTTCTTTAAAACTCGTACGCCTACCGTACTATACATTTATAAAACTCATGCTCAAGAGATAGGGAAAGTTCTACATAGCTCTTCGGTTCAATCCACTTGCTAAGTCCAATATGACATACGTAGTATGTCAACCTATAATGACCATAATACGTCTATTAACTTCTAGCTTCAAACGTAGAATATTCTAAGTGTAAAGTCACTTATTCTACGGAAAATCGGACAGCACTTCCTTTGTTTCTACATACTTTTCCACCTTTTTCAAGGCCCGAAATCAATAACCAATATGCCACATTTAAGGCTCAACACATCAACCAATCAAAGGGGATTACACTCCTTACAGGACGTGTAAAATTCTGCCCCACAATTAATACCAAGTAGTTCCATAGACAATGTCATTCTCGGCTAGCAATGTACAACAACACAAAGTCTTTTCCAATTCTTTTCAATCCAAGTTGTTAAGTCTAACATGTTATATAGTCGTAAATAACTTTAACAACTATAATTCCTTCTTTATATAACATGCGACGACTAAACTAACAACCAAATTGAATTTCAATCTCAAAGGCTAAACATGCTAGTTTCGAATTAGTGGTTCCAATATCCATAACAGTTATCAATCTTCATAATATATATCTCAAGCTTGTTTATATATATAATTACAACAACGTGTAATCTTTAATCACAAGGAGGACAAGATTGTTACCTTGACAAGCCTTAATCCAACTCCAAGATTCAAAGTCGCTCCTTAGCAACTTAGCTCCTTTCCTTCACACTCCAATCCGCTATTTGAAGCCTTTAGAAGTTCATTAACAACTTTCCTTCAATTTCCAAACAAAACTTATGAAAACAACTTAGGTTTTCATCTTGCGACTAATGCAAAAATGTAGCTTTTCCGGAATCTTTCTATTGAGATAACCTTACAATACCTCTAGGAACCTTGGGTTGAAGTATTGTGAATTATGAACAACAAACGAAAAAAATTCTTGTTCTTCAATGAGCAAACCCGAGAGCTCCTCTTCAAGTCTCTAAGTTTTTCTAATTTTTTCTAAGTGTTTGAGACTTGTCTAGCTACTAGGATGAATATATAATAAAATGTAGGGTCAATATTAAAACACTTGTGGGGTTTGGATGAAGGAGATTTAAATATCTATAGTCAAGTGGGCTCATTGACTTAGTCAATTATATCAAGCTTTAGGCTAGTCAAGACTTGATCATCTAACCTTGGTCATTTGACCATTTTAGCCTTGGCTAAAATTGACCAAGTCCATGTGGGGGTGACATGTGTCGCCCTCCCATTCGTTATAATATTTCGTTTCCCGATATTTCCATAATTCCGTTAAAATCTACAAGTCTCAAATCTTAGCGTCCAGATTTCTTACGTACGTTCTTATATACATGTACTGGAATTACGGGGTGTAACAGTGCAAGTGTTGTATTTCACTTCACCGAGTCCCTCGCTTGGGGCCCGACCTGTGTTATATGTATACATGTGATGCCACGGACGTGCTGACAGTGATGTTGAAATTCCACGGGCATGCTTCTGTGTTATTGATTATATATTGTTCTATAGACGTGCCGACAGTGATGTTGGAATTCCACGGACATGCTTCTGTGTTATTGATTATATATTGTTCTATAGACGTTCTGACTGTGATGTTGGAATTCCACGGGCATGCTTCTGTGATGTTAACTTTATATTATATCATGGGCTTGCTGAAATTGATGTTGGAATTCCACGGACATGCTCCAGTGATGCTGGTTTGATATTCTACTATGGACATGCTGACAGAGAGGTTGGAATTCCACGGGAATGCTTCCTTGATGATGGTTAAATATTACACTTGTTACATGCTGACAGTAATGTTGGAATTCCACGGACATGCTTTTCTTATGATGGTTATATATTATACTTGTTACATACTGACAGTGATGTTGAAATTCCACGGGCATGCTTCCTTAATGATGGTTATATATTACACTTGTTACATGCTGACAGTGATGTTGGAATTCCACGGGCATGCTTCTCTGATGATGGTTATATAATATACTTGTTACATGCTGACAGAGATGTTGGAATTCTACATGCATGTTTCTCTGATGGTTATATATTATACTTTATACATGCCGACAGTGATGTTGGAATTTTACGGGCATGCTTCTTTGATATTGGTTATACAATACCATGTACATGCTGACGGTGATAGGGTATTCCACGAGCATGCTTCTGTGATACAGTGATATAGTGGTACAGTAGTATAGTGATACTGATGAGACAAGAGAGTACGAGTACACAATCTGATACAAAGATGGTACAAAGAGTACAATGATACAAATGTACTTGGTTCCATATCTGAAACGGTATTTTAAAAAGGTAAAGATGACTCTCATTACTCTATTTGAAAAGGCGTAGTGTACTGGTATTTTTTTATTGTACTTGTGTCTTGTTATCTTTCTGGCCTGTTATAATCTTGTTTACTGTACTTCATGTTTACATACTTGGTACCTTGTCGTACTGACCCCCTTCGGGGGGCTGCGTTCATGCCCTCAGGTGTAGGTACTCAGTTTGGTGATCCGCGTGCTTAGGGTGATTGCTCCACTTTTGGGATAACTCCGTTGTACCGGAATTGTCAATTTGGTACAGTCTTGATTTTAGACTTGTGTATATTCAGGGTACGGAGGGGCCTTGTCCCGTCACATGTTGTTATCAAACTCTTAGAGGTTTGTATTCATATGTGGGCTGGACTTGCGTAAGTTGTAGTTCCTTTGGGTTGTTCTATATATATAAGGGTGGCCTTGTCGGCTTTTCCTGTTTTAGAAAAAATTATGATGAGTTTTCTTTAGCTTCCACTAGTTACATGTGATGTATGGGTAGAAGGGTGCCCAGGTAGGGAACCAGTCGCTGGCCCGGGGTTTGGGTTGTGACAGAGTGATATCAGAGTAGTTAGTCCTCAGAATGTCTATAGACCATGTCTAGTAGAGTCTTGGTTATCGGTGTGTTGTGCACCACACCTATAAATATGAGGCTACAGGACATTTAAGATTGGTTTTTATTCTTCTTACTCTAAGGTCGTGCGATAGAGCTGTGTCGTTAGGGTAGTCCCTCCCTAACGTATTATTGTGGTTCCAGCTATGTACCAAAAGGAAGTGACAGCGTCCCAGAAAGGAACATTTGGGCTTTTATACAGGTTTGTAAAATTGTTGTATAGTTGGGTGTGATTCCTTGGTTTGAGTATAAACAACTTGTGATTATTGTTGATGATTGTTGATCCGATTAGAAATGGTATTATCTATTTTAATGAACTGTAATAGGACCTTAGGAATGTGACTTTGATTACAAAGGAAGTACAATGTGCTAAGGACTATCCGAAGTAGAATGAGACTATGTGTTATATGGTGTCCAGGTGTCGCATCTTTGGTTTGCTGAGTATGGTTGGAACTTGTAGACGAAGAAGAGATTAAGTGGAAAAAATGTGTCTTTGTGAAATTCGTGCACGCGTGATTAAAGGGCGGGACCGCGTCGCTGAAACTTCAGAGAGGTGCAGGAATTCCGGAACAGCGATGCCGACGTGCAGGCCCGCGGTGCTGACACTAACGAGTATTGGTTGATAGGTATAGTTAAATGAGACTATGCCGAAGTTTGTATAACTTGAGACCTTGGATGAACATTCGAGAACGAATGTTTCTAAGGGAAGAAGGATGTTACACCCCGTAATTCCATGACATTGATATGAGAACGTGACTAAGGGATTGAGATTTGAATATTGGAAGGAAAGTATAATTACATTTTCTTAAGGAATTTTTTTGAAAAAATGTGACGACGAAAAATTATTAACTTGGAGTTATTCTTCTAATTGGATTTATGGAATTATTATTAAATTATGAAGTATCGGAATTATTAATATGGGGCCCGCCAAAAATTTCACAATTTTATGGGGCCCTTCGATTTTAAGATATTTTGGACAAGTATCTAGATATTTTTGTAAAGAATGAAATTTGGCCAACGGGAGGGTGACATGTGTCCCCCTCCACTTGTCTTTAGAAGACTCCACTTGTTATATTGATAAGTCTTGCAAGACTTGAGACTTAGCTCATAATTTCTCACCCAAAAACTCTCTTATATTCTCCGTTTCTCTCCAAGATTTTCGAGAATCTCCTTAGACCAAAAGTGAAGATCAAGTTTGACTAATCCTCTTAGATTAAGCACATTGATTAGGTGCTAAGCCAGGTTAACTCTCCAAGGTTAGGGAATCACGGTTTTGGCAAGTTTTTCCAAGGAAATCCTAGCTTGTTATGAACTTTTTAGAAGTAATACAAGAAGGGGAGTTGGTTGCAAGCTTGAAGAGGTTACATGTGTGTGATTGGAACTTGAATAAGTGGTGTAGAAATGGAGCTTTTGGCCGAGAGCTAAGGGGTTGTTTTGGTCGAAATTTGTGGTAAGATTTCTTCTTTCTCTTGAAGTAATTGGATATTATATGTTGTTATAATGTATAGATGAGATTGTGCTAAAAAGAATGAAGGATAAAAAGTGTTTGAACCATTTTTGGGTGTTGGGCCGAGAATGGACAGTTTTGGTCCCTTTGGATTTCGTTGGTTATTGTTGTTGTTATCTTCACCTATTACATGTTAAAATGGAGTAATATTGTTGTTGATAAGTTGATATGTCATATATAGAAGTTTTGGAACTTGAATTGGAATAAAATGGATTAAGGAAAGAGTTATTGGATTGTAGTTGTTGGCCGTGGAATCTATAAAACTGTTGGATATTGTCGAGCAGTTTTTATGGACTGTTTTGTGGCGTTATTAACCTGGAATTTCAGTGTACATTATGCATGTTTAATTTGGTAAATTGCTAATGGAAGTCCTAATGAATAAGAGTGTAAAAGGGTGTTAAAGGTCTCACATTTTACCCTTGTTGTCGTTGAATTGTGGGCTGATATTATGGAATGTTTTTATGTGATTGTGTGGCAGAACTTTACACGTCAAGTAGGTGTGTAAACCCCTTTGGTTAACTGTTGGTTGTGTCCTTAATTGTAGCTTGTTTATTGTTGAATTTGGGCCTTGGAAAAGGTGGAAAAGTGCGTATAAACGGGGGAAGTGCTGCCCAAATTTTCGTAGAATAAGAGGACAGTTACTTGGTGTATATCTTATACTAAGTGAGCTAGAAGTTAATAGAAGTGTTATTGTCATTATAGGTTGAAGTACTACATTGAGACGAATTCTAAATATCAAGTTGGAATAAGCCGATAAAGTATGTGAACTATCCCTTCTTCTTTGGCATGATTTGATTTCATAAAGTGAGTGGATTTTTATCCTTATTGATACTTGATTTGATTTTAGAAAGTGAGTGGATCCAAATCCCTAAACGATACTTGACTTGATCTCTATAGAGTTCTATTGGAACCTAATCCTTAGTGATATACTCTATTGATAGTACTTTGAGTTTTCTAAAATGGAATTTGTAACATATATTCCCTAGATAGTACTTTAGGGTTTCCAAAATGGAAGTTGTCTATCTATTCCTTGATAGTACTTAGTGATGTACTCTATACATAGTACTTTGGATTTCTAAAAGGAAAGTTCCTTTTAATGAATTTGAAAAGTATAGGTTACTTGATTTGAAGAGTATAGGTAATTCGATTTGAAAAGTGAAAGTACCTTGATGCTACAAGTTCTAGTGTCTTGAGTTTTTTTTATAAAGAAAAGATTGTACGGCGGACGTACATTGAGTTATTGGATCTTAATCCTTATTGATGCACGAAGTGATAGTACCTTGGGATTTCTAAATGAAAGTTATTGTATGTGGAACTCTTCCTATCTTTCTTTGTGCATGAACCTTAAAGAATGTGTGTACGGTGGATGTACTTGTTTTAAATGAAATCGGGTTCGTTGTTGTCACGACCCGTTCCGGGGCCCGTGACTGGTGTCTTACCCGGGCACCCAAGTAGACATACATCAGAGTAATCAGCGGAATATAAAACAAAACATGAAACAAAATAAAGTGTGAAACAGTTTATCTGCGAAAAGTTTCCTTTCGGCATATATAAACATACACTTGAACAGTTACATCCCCTTTTACACTCTCTGCCCACAACAGTACTACAGACCTCTAAGAGTTTTATAATAACAACGACGGGACAGGGCCCCGCCATACCCCTGAATGTAAGTACCTACAATGACAGGGTACTATACCAAAGATAAGCCTCCGGAGAAACGGAGCTTCCCAAAACGCTGAACTGTGATCCTAAGAGCGAGGATCGACGATCGCGGTGTACCTACACTGCGGCATGAACGCAGCCGAAGGAGATCGATGCAACAGTACCAAGTATGTGAAATCGAAAATCATCAATGAAATCATAGTAGTCTATATAAAGCGGAGACATGTATGATAACCAAACTACGATTCCTGATAAATAAGCAGTCATGTAAAGTCAGGGACTCACGCCCTCAAAGTCATCACTCAAATATAACTATGGGTCTCACGCCCACAACATCAATCATGCCCGTGGAACACCTTCCTCACTGCCGGCAGTCTATGATATAAAAGCACCAAGGAATACACATGAACACCAGGTCCCACCTGTGTTATAATAAAACCGTACGGGGTAAGTACGAAGGCATAGACGACTACTAAAAACCACAGTACCAACAATGCCATAAAACTGTATCACGAGGTCTTTCTAAACCGCGCCATATGATCGAAGCGGGCCACTCGCCCTCAGTATCAATGTGCGCGTCAAATTCTGGAACTTCCCGCCGCTCCGCATAGGCCACACTCATAGGCCCGCATGAGGTATTCCCCGCATCGAGGGTAGCTACTCCCCGGCATCGCCACGGACCCGTGGTCGCGTGGCACATAGCGCATGGCCATATAGACCGCACACTAACACGGAACTCGTAGCTCCGCATAGGCCACCTGGACCCGCATGAGGTATCTCGAATCATAGTCACAAAGACCGCCTGAGGTATACCCCGCATCGGAGGGCAGCTTAACCCCCGGTATCATGTCAAGAGGTGAGTGGTATAATACTAACATAACGGCTTATCGTTAAACAACATAAGCATAACAAGGGAAACCCCTTTACACAAACATCACAAGACACTAACACACGTAGCATCCTAACATGTTTACTTATCAAGCCAACAAGAAAGTACTACAAGGCTATCACAAACCAACATAGTCAAGTTATTCACGCAAGGTACTTTCTATTCTATGTCAACAAGTTCGGGTTTTTAACCCCAAAGTACTTCATACATTAACTCTTTAAAAGATCCGTTTCTTTCACAAAAGTCACACAATACCTGTAGTATAAAAATAGAGTGACTATCTTTTTAAGTAAACCAAAACACTTCTTTTTGTAAAATCAAGTAACCACATTCTTTTCCAAACGTTCAAGTTTGCCTAATTTCAAATGCTCAAGTTTCTCATTTTCGAAAGGTTTCGTGGTTCATAGTCTTAATCACTTAATAATATAATTCTCTTTTAAAACAATTTGAGAACATATGCCTTATGTGTGAGTAGGTTATTCTTGTTCATAACAATCTTGTTAAAGCAGCCCTGATCTAGGAAATGTAATATCATTTTGTCTCATCTTAGCTTCTATGCAGATGGAGGTTTCTACTGGTTTTTTTAATAATACTTAATTAGTCAATACATTTCCCTTTATTAGCGCTGCAGTGGTTTGTTCGATACTTATTCTCAATTCCGAAATCCATACAAGGCTTTCATAAAACAATTAAGTAAACTGCCTTTATCACTCTTAAGTCGTTATACCTAACTTCTCATAAAGCTAGTATAACTCTTAAGCTTTTAAAACCAAGTATTACTCTTCTTTCAAAAACGATTCTTAATTCTTTTGAAATACTTCAGATTCTTATTATTTAGACTCAAGTCAAAAGACATCGAAGTAAAACCACATTCAGTTAACACACGACGCTATCGCATCTATATATATTCTTTTCAAAATATCATGCTCAAGAGGATAGGAAGAATCACATACCTCGCGACGATTATCGACAAATAGCAAAACGCTCCACCGCTATAACCCGGCTAGCCTTGTCCACCTTTCAAGTAGAACACGCTACTCGCAGTACTTCAACCTATAACGGTTATATAAGTCTATCAATGTCTAGACTACTCTATAGAATAAATCTAGATACAAGATTCTACGGAAAATTGGGCAGCACTTCCCTACCCGTCAAACTACACAAGTCTACTGTAAATACAGTCCTATGTAAGTACAGTTCAATTCCCTTCTTATATACCTTCCTTGTATATAACTTATACTTAATTCTTATACTTCAACAATATGCAAACTCTAATTACAATAGGGGGACAAGATATTTACCTCGATAAGCCCAAAATTATCCAAGATTTAATGTCGATCCTGAGCAACGTTTAGCTCCTACTCTGGGCGCTCCAACCCGCTCCAAACAACCCTTAGAAGTTCCCAAACAACTTCTACTTAGCACTTCAACCAACTATGAAGATTTTCCTTAGGGTTTCGTTTTGAGACTAAAAGGACATAAGGTAGTATTTCCGGGCTCTACGTATAGAGGTAACTTTGGAATACTACAAGGTATAAGGCTAAGGTATTTTGGAATAGTAACAATACTTGGAGAATACTTTTCTACCAAGGGGGGTATTTTACGAGAACAACACTCAAGAGGGGGGTACTTTCGGCTAGCACCACTAGAGAAGGGGGGGTATTTCTCAGCCAAAGGCCTCACAAAGGGGGGAGGGGGAGGCTTGGACGAAAGCCTTACAAATGGGGAGAGGGATTTCAAGACTTAGAATGTGTGGAGTGGATGAAGAAGTCTTCAACTAAGGGGGGGGGTATTTATAGGGCCTTCAATGGCCAAGATCAAGACAAGTGGTGGGCAAGTGGAGGGTGAAGATTTGCACAAGTGCACCCTAGCCATCTACTCAACAAATCACTCCAAACATTGACCCAAGTTTTAGGCCACAAAACATGCCAAGAACGTGCAACCAATCGGCCACATGACCGCCCACTTGAGGGTGACAAGTGTCGCCCTCTCGTTGGTCCAAAATATTTCATCTCTCGGAAAAATCCGCAAAAATAATAAACGTCGCAACCGTAATTTTCCCTTCGCAAAGTTTGGAAAACATTTCGTCGAAAAACAATTCTTTTCGGGGGTTGTGCATAAATTTCGACCCTTGCCTTTCTTAAGGCTTAAACTTTCGTACGTACGTCCTCACGTACATACTCTGGAAATACGGGGTATAACAGTTGTAGTATATAAAAGAAGTTACTTGATTGAAAGGTATAAATTACTTGGTGTTAAAAGCACAACTTACTTGAGTTTAAAAGTGTAGTAACTTGATTTTAGAAGTAGAAGTGCCTTGATACTACGGATGTTAGTGTCTTGAGGTTTTTAAATAAGAGGATGTACGGCCTAAGGCATCACATCTTACATTATTAGGGAAATGAACCCAAAGTACTATGTAATAACAACCAGACCATCCTGCGTTACTAAACCTCATGGAGGGCTAGTCCATGGAATAACAATATCCAACATGGTCGCATGCCCCGGAATCCCACATCGTATAAGCATGTCCATGGGGTAATAAAAACAAATTCGGGAATCTAACCCGCCTCCTGGTCGCATGCCCCGAAATCCCACATCGTATAAGCATGTCCAAGGAGTAATAAAAACAATCAGGGAATCTAACCCGTATCCTGGTCGCATGCCCCGGAATCCCACATCATATAAGCATTTCCAAGGATCAATCACAATGGAAGCATACCCGTGGAATCCCCCATCACTGTCGGTACGTCCAAGTAAACTCACAACAAGACAGTCGGCCCTCCAACTGAGAGTCACGACAGCGTAAAAATATAATACTTGCACTCAAAGGCTATCACAAGCAAGCATAGACAAGTTCATAAAATCTTTAGACTTTCATTATCATACAAAAATGAATTTAATTTTATAAACTCAAGGCACTTTCATTTCACATAAAAATCCGGGAATTTAACCCTAAGTACTACGTACTTCCATTCTTTTCAAAAGACTCTTTTTTTTATATAAAACCCCAAGATGCTAACACCCGTAGTATCAAGGCATTTCTACATTTCAAACAAGTCACTACATTTTTAGAAATACATTTCTAGACTTCTAAATCAAGTGACCCTTACTTTAAAACTTTAAGCAATTGATACCTTTAAATCAAATTGCCCTTCTTTATTTCAAGTCATTTCTTTGTTTACATTACTAGAGAAAACCATTCTTTTAACCTTCCATAAAGTTGTTATAACCAACTTCCCATAAAGCCGTTATACTAACTTTATGCTTTAGAAACTAAGACATCTTTAACCTTTCATAAAGCCGTCATAACTAACTTCCCATAAAGCCGTTATAACTCTTTATGTCTTAGACAAATTTATTCTTTTTATAACCAAGAGACTTATACTTTCAAATCAAGTTACATAGCTTTCAAAATACTGCAAGTCTCTTAACTTTAAGAAATCAAGTTTCTTAACTTAGAATATCAAATCTCTTTAACTAAGAATCTCAAGTCTCTTAACTTAGAATATCAAGTCTCTTTAACTAAGAATATCAAGTTGTCAATACTTTTCCCAAATCAAGTATTCTATACTTTTCAAGTCAAGTAACATATACTTCTTTGAAAACGAGTTACTACACTTTCGAAAATCCATACAAGGATACCAAATGAAACCGAGTTCATTTAAAACACGTACGTCTACCGTACTATACATTTCATAAGATTCATGCTCAAGAGATAAGAAGAGTTCACATACCTCTTCGTCTTAATCCACTTGCTAACTTGAATTTGCCGCACGTAGAATGCCAACCTATAATAACCATAATATGTCTATCAACTCCTCACTTTTTAACGTAGAATCATACTAAGTGTAAGGTCTCTTATTCTACGGAAAATCAGGCAGCACTTTCTTTGTTTCTACGTACTTTTCCACCTTTTTCAAGGCCCGAAAATCAATAACAAAACGCCACATTTAAGGCCCAACAATTCAGCAATACAAAGGGGATCACACGCCTAATAAGACGTGTAAAATTCTGCCCCACAATCAATATAAAATTGTCCAATATTTCCAAGCCATAATCGGCTACCATTGTCCCAACCAATCATCAATTTCTTTTCAATTCCTTTTTCAATCCAAGTCGTTATTCCAACATGTTATATAAGTCATAACCAATTAAAACAACTATATCCCCTTCTATATATAACATGTAACGATTTTAGCTAACAACCGAATTGATTACAACATTAATGGCTAACATGCCCATTTTCGGTTTTCAACAAGTCGACATGATCCAAATCTTTTCAAACTTCAATATATATACCACATGCTCATTTAACAACTACTAAACATGTAATATTCAATCACTAAGATGACAAGATTGTTACCTCGATAAGTCCAAAACAATCCAACAATCTCGCGCCCTCTTTCCGTAATTCTTCTTCACGTTAAAATCACCCACACGATCCCTCTACAAGTTTGCCAACATATAACCTTCTTGTCGCCTTTCCAAAAATCTCATCACACTTAGGGTTTTATCAAATTTTGAGAGAAGAGAGCAGTTTTTGGATGATCTTATTGTATAGAATGGCCAAGTCTTGCAAGACTTGGCCAAGATATAAGCCTTATCTTGGTCCACAAGTTGGGAGGGACACTTGTCGCCCTCCCATAGGGCCCCTACAAAAATATCTTCTGATTTTTACCCTTTTTCCGCAAAAATCCCGCCTCGGCGCCGTGGCGCTGCTACTTCAGAACACTTCAGGGCTTTCGGAGCCACGGCCCTGCAGCCGGCGCCGTGGCGCCTGACTGAAGCTTCATTTCTCCTCCGTCAACTGAACTTCTAACGCTCATAACTTTCCACTACGATGTCCTATCGACGAGCGGTTTGTTGCGTTGGAAACTAGACTCAACGAACTTCATACTAGGCTTTTGAAACACCTAAAAACTCTTAATAAACTGGGAGATATACTGCTCCAAAGTTGACTGAAAATCTGTCCAAAAACGTTCTGTCAACTTATCTTTCCAATTTCAATTCTTATTTCCTTTCGTACGTTCTCAAATACATGATCTGGAATTATGGGGTATAACACGTGTTATACCTTCTAGTAAAGTGAAAAGATGATTTCTACATGCATATGGTTTCTCATGATAGTTATTCGTGCAAGTATTGTATTTCACTTCACCGAGTCCCTCGCTTGGGGCCCGGCCTTTGTTATATGTATACATGTGATACCACAGACGTGCTGACAGAGATGTTGGAATTCCACGGGCATGCTTCTGTGTTATTGATTATATATTATTCTATAGATGTGCCGACAGTGATGTTGGAATTCCACGGGCATGCTTTTGTGTTATTGATTATATATTGTTCTATAGACGTGTTGACTGTGATGTTGGAATTCCACGAGCATGCTTCTGTGATGTTGGTTTTATATTATATCATGGGCTTGCTGACAGTGATGTTGGAATTCCACGGGCATGCTCCAGTGATGCTGGTTTGATATTCTACTATGGACATGCTAACAGTGATGTTGGAATTCCACGGACATGCTTCCTTGATGATGGTTATATATTACACTTGTTACATGGTGACAATGATGTTGGAATTCCACGGGCATGCTTCTCTGATGATGGTTATATATTATATTTGTTACATGCTGACAGTGATGTTGGAATTCCACGGGCATGCTTCCTTGATGATGGTTATATATTACACTTGTTACATGCTGACAGTGATGTTGGAATTCCACGGGCATACTTTTCTGATGATGGTTATATATTATACTTGTTACATGCTGACAGTGATGTTGGAATTCCACGGACATACTTCTCTGATGATGGTTATATATTATACTTTTTACATGCTGACAGTGATGTTGGAATCCACGGGCATGCTTCTCTGATGATGGTTATATATTATACTTTGTACATGCTGACAGTGATGTTGGAATTTCACGGGCATGCTTCTTTGATATTGGTTATACATTATACCATGTACATGCTGACGGTGATGGGGTATTCCACGAGCATGCTTCTGTGATACAGTAATATAGTGATACAGTGGTACAGTAGTACAGTGATACAGTAGTACAGTAGTACAGTGATACAGTAGTACAATGATACAGTGGTACAGTTGGTTCCATATCTGAAAAGGTATTTTAAAAAGGTAAAGATGACTCTCATTACTCTATTTGAAAAGGCGCAGTGTACTGGTATTTGATTATTGTACTTGTGTCTTATTATCTTTCTGGCCTGTTATAATCTTATTTACTGTACTTCATGTTTATATACTTGGTACCTTGTCATACTGACCCCCTTTGGGGGGGGGGGGGTTCATGCCCGCAGGTGTAGGCACTCAGTTTGGTGATCTGCGTGCTTAGGGTCATTGCTCCACTTTTGGGATAACTCCATTGTATCGGAGTTGTCATTTTGGTACAGTCTTGATTTTAGACTTGTGTATATTCAGGGTATGGCGGGGCCTTGTCTCATCACATGTTGTTATCAAACTCTTAGAGGTCTGTATTCATATGTGGGCTGGACTTGGGTAAGTTGTAGTTCCTTTGGGTTGTTCTATATATATAATGGTGGCCTTGTCGGCTTTGCCTGTTTTAAAAAAAATGATGATGAGTTTTCTTTAGCTTCCGCTGGTTACATGTGATGTATGGGTAGAAGGGTGCCCAAGTAGGGCACCAGTCGCAGTCCCGGGGTTCGGGTCGTGACAATATCTATACTGCTCGGCCTTCTAGCGACGGTCGCGATGAACATATAAGGTATATTGCCCGGTCCATTTTAGGACACAGTAAAGTCATGTAAGGTACACTGCCCATCTAAGGTATACTGCCCGACCCATTATGGAACACGGTAAAGTCATATAGTCATATACTGCCCATCAAGGTATAATGCCCGACCCATTCTAGGACACGGTAAAGTCATGTAGTCATATACTGCCCGGCCCATTCTGGGACACGGTAAAGTCATGTAATATATATATTGTTCTGCCCATTAAGGTATACTTCCCGGTCCATTATAGGACACGGTAAAGTCATGTAATATATATACTGCCCTGCCCATTAAGGTACACTGCCCGGTCCATTCTGGGACACGGTAAACTGGAATAATAACACTATCATGAATAGCTATCATGAGTAACCATATGCAATTAAAATCACCACTTTGACTCTCCATAAAATCATATAAAACGAACTTTCATTTTTGAAAAACTAAGGCAATACCATGCCTTCCATTTTTGGGAAAACCAAGACAACATCATGCCTCTCATTTTAGACAAACCAAGACAATACCATGCCTTCCTTTTTAGAAAAAAACCAAGGCAATACCATGTCTTCCTTTTTAGAATAAACCAAGGCAATCTCATACCTTTCTTTTTAGAAAACCCAAGGCACTATCACTTGTAGCATCAAGACACTCCCACTTTTAAAATCAAGTTACTTACACTTTTAAACTCAAGTAACTTACACTCTTAAAATCAAGGCACTTACACCTTTAAAATCAAGTAACTTATTCTTTTCAAATCAAGTCACTTATACTTTTCAAGTCAAGTCACTTTAAATCCTCATTTGGAAAATCAAGACACTTATCATATAAAGTATCACTTTAAATCATCTTTTGGAAAATCAAGACACTTATCATACCATTAAGGATTAAGATCCAAAAGAACTGCGTACGTCCACCATAGACTTACTTCATATAAACATATCAAAAGGAGAAAGGATAGTTCACATACCGCCTATCGTTTGTACCAACTCGATAATCTAAATTCGTCTCGCTTCTTTGGCTAACATTATGGAAACATTTGCATAGTGATAACCGATCCTAATTTCCAAATTAATTCATTTTATAAACCGTTAATATGTTATAGATTAATAATGATCTTTATCTAATCAGCTGTGAACTAAAAAAAATGTAAAACGAACTGGTTATATCTTAGTTTCTATGCAGATGGAAGTCTACTCATTTTAATATAATTGATTGTCAATTTCTTTTTTCATTTAACGCTGTAATGGCTTGTTCGATACCTTTTCTCATTAGTGCTGTAACTTAGCAAGATCAACTCGACTCCAATACTTACTAAAAACTCTTACCAACATCTCTCATAAGACTTGGTAAGGACTTAGGAATAATCTAGACATGCCTTTAGCATAGAATCAATAACATGAATACTCCTTAACTTCTAAGAGTAGAATAACTTTTGAAACAATACCACAGTTATGGTTCATACATAGAACATGGCAAAAGAGATGAGGAAGAGGTTCACATACCTTATTGACGACTAACCTACACGACAAGTAGAATATGTCCCAAATAGGTACTTCAACCTATAATGACAAAAACACGTCTATCAACTTCATGATACTAGTATACACTTATACCACATAATGAATCTCCTTTCTTATAAAAATTTGGGCAGCACTTCCCCTATTTATACGTACTTTTCCACCTTTCTCTAAGGCCAATTTCAACAACAACCACACCACAATTAAGGGCACAACCAACAGTTAACCAAAGGGGATTAGACGCCTACTTTACGTGTAAAATTCTGTCACGACCCGTTCCGGGGCCCGTGACTGGTGCCTTACCGGGGCACCCAAGTAGTCATACATCAGAGTAACCAGCGGAATATAAAACAAGACAGAAATGCTTTATAAAATAAGACACGCTTTATCGAAGAAAAGCTTGCCTTTCGGCATAATATAAATAACTCAAGTTTTGCGATTACATCCCAGCATACAATAGTACTACAGACCTCTAAGGAAGTAAACAACTATGGCGGACAGGGCCCATACCATACCGATCGACAAAACTATCTACAATACAGGAGATCATACCCAAAAGTAGAGCCTCGGAGAAGATGGAGCTCCCGACACCAACGCAAAGATCCTAAGGATGTGGATCTAGCACTGCTTGCTTACCTGCGGCATGAACGCAGAAGGAGGTCAAGACAACAGTACTAAGTATGCGAAATCAGAAATACTTAAATGAAAACATATCATTTAAAAACCGTTTACAAATATGTGTGAAACAACCAGAAACCGCACGTAGTGCCACATCACAACAAGAGCAACAATAGGTAATCGTAATAGGTCTTGTCTAGGCTGCGAATGATCGAACAGGCCACTCGCCCATCATCATTCGCAAGCCTAATCCTCGACTCGAGTCCGCATAGGCCACTCACGTGGGCCCGCATGAGGTATAACCCGCATCGAGGGTAGCTACTCCTCGGCATCGCCCCGACTCATTGTCGCGCACGGCCACACTGCATCGCATGAGGCATAACCCCGCATACTAACTCGGAACTCCGTAGCTCGCGCATAGGCCCCTGGACCCGCATGAGGTATTCTCGAATCATGGTCCTGCATCGCTGAAGTCTACCCGCGACGGAGGCGACTTAACCCGGTATCATCTCAAGAGGTGAGTGATAGTATACTAACATAACAACTTATCTTTAAACAACATAAGCACAACAAGGATACTCACCTATACAAACGTTACAAGATACTAACACACATAGCATCATATCATGTCTATTTATCAAACCATCTTTATTATTCTTCTCACAATACAAGTCTGTTATAAACACATAGGCAAACTTGTTTCTTTTATAAATCTTAAGTGGTTATACTTACTTCCCATAAAGCTAGTATAACTCTTAAGCTTCGCTTTAAAACCAATTAGTTCTCTTCCGATAATATGATTCAAGAGTCTTTTGAAATGTTTTCAGTTCTTTATTATTCAGGCTTAAGCCGTGAGGCATTGCCGTAAGTATTATTCAGGCTTAAGTCAAAGACATTGCCGTAGTTATTATTCAGTTAACACATGTACGTCTACCGTACTATATATATTGTAAAATATCATGCTTTAGGAAGAATCACATACCTTCTCAAATAAAACCACCGCCAAGTCAATATGTCGCAAGCAGAGTCACCTATAATAGTCACAGATATCTATCAAAGACTACTCAAGGTCATTCTAAGCAGGGGTTCATAATTCTACGATAAGTCGGGCAGCACTTCCCTACCCGTGAGCTATATAAGTTCATCGTGAAAACAATCCCATGTAAGTCTTTTGATTATTCTTCTTTAAACCCTTCTAAGTGATTAATACTTCAATTCTATTCTGTGATATACTTCTAAGTATTTATACTTATTCTTATACTACAACAGATACATATTCTAATTCAAAAGAGGGTTAGGATTAGTTACCCTGGTAAGCCCAATAATATCCTAGAAAAGTCGCTACTGAGCAAGGTTTTGCTCCTAAGTTGTATGCTCCAGAACCCTAGAAGTTCTTCACAACTTCTACTAAGTACTAAGGTATTTGGGCTAGGGTATTTTGGGCATTATAACGATACAAGAAGGTAACTTTTCTACCAAGGAGGGGGTAGATTTGCCAGGCTAGGGGTAGGCTCTCGCCATACAACACAAGGGAGGGAAGAGGTGTTTGGACGAAAAGCTTAAGGGAGAGGAGAGGATTTTAGACTTGGAAGATAACTTTGTGGATGAATAACTCTTCATCTCTAAGGGGTATTTATAGCTCAAGCCTTGGCCAACCAATGGCCAAGATGAAGACAAGTGCAAGGCAAGTGTAAGGCCAAGATCAATCCAAGTGCACCCTAACTCCTACTCCACAAAACACTCCACAAAACACACCACAAAACACACCACAAAACAAGGCCTAAACAAGACCCAATCGCCAAGGCCAACACCCTCTTTGACGCCCAATCGCCCAAAGCCACCCCACTTGCTTCAATGTGAGGGTGACACACGTCACCCTCCCGTTGGTCCAAAATGTTTCGTCTCTCGGAAAAATCCGCAAAATAAGAAATGGCATAGCCGAATTTACTCTACTTAAAGTCGTGGAAACGCTTTCGTCGGAAAACGATTCTTTTAGTGAGTTGTGTACAAAATAAAACGCCCAAGGCTTATCTTTAAGGCAAGACTTTCAGACGTATTCCCTACGCATATACTGAAATACGGTATAACATTCTCCTCCTTAGAAACATTCGTCCCGAATGTTCCTTCCCAAGACTAAGCGGTTAAGCTTAAACAAAGAGTAAATGCCACACACGCCACAGAGCAACACATAGGCGTAAACGATAACGAAAATTTACAAGTAGGAAAGTGAATTATCTGGAGGTGTGGGGAATAGGTGAGGATACTTCCGCCTCATGTCCTCCTCGGCTTCCCATGTCATCTCCTCCCTGAGCTCGTTCCGCCACAAGACTTTGACGGAAGCCACGTCCTTCGTCCGCAGACGCCTAACCTGACGATCGACTATCGCTATGGGAATCTCTCACACGATAACCCCACACCGACATCGTCAATCGGTGTACCCTAGATGGATCCGATACATCTCTCAAAGATAGATACGTGAAAACCGGACGATCGCCTCCAGATCGGACGGCAGATCCAACTCATAGGCAACCTTGCCTACCTCGCGACAATCAAACGGCCCAATGTACCTAGGGTCGAGCTTCCTTCTTCCCGAATCTCATCACACCCTTCATGGGTGACACCTTTAGAAAACCCAATCATGAACCTCGAACTCAAGATGCCGACGACGATGATCCGCATACGACTTGCCGACTCGAGTGTCAATAGCCGCCTGGATAAGCTTCACCTTATCCATCGTCACTGTACTCAACCGTCCCACTAGCCGCCGCCCACATCGAACCAACCTATAGGCGATCCGCACTTCCTCCCATACAAGGCCTCATAAGGCGCCATCCGAATACCGGAGTGGTAGCTATTATTATACGCGAACTCAACTAGAGGCAAATGATCCTCCCAACTACCACTAAAGTCAATAACACAGCTCGCAAAGATATCCTCGAGTCGGATAGTGCGCTCGCCTGTCCGTCTGCTCGTGGATGAAATGCAAGACGTGCTCACTCGCTGCCCCTAAACCCTCTCGAAGGACCTCCGGAAGTTAGCCGTAAACCGGGCTCTGCATGCGATATGATCGGTAGGGACTCCATGCGCACCGACGATCTCTCGGATGTAAAGTCCGCATAATCCTCACCAAAAAGTCATCCCGACGGAAGAAAGTGGGCTGATTTCGCCACCGTCGACGATAACCCATATAGAATCATGTCTCCTCCGAGCGAGGTAATCCTGTGATGAAGTCCATGTTGATTACCTCCCACTTCCGTGTCGGATCTCAATCGCTCAGAATAAACCACCGTGCCTCCGTGCTCTACCTTACCCGCCGACAACACGCACCGAGCTACGAACTCGCAACGCCCCTCTTCAAGCCATCCCACCAATACACGATCTAAGGTCGTGGTACATCTTGGTCGACCGATGGATAGAGTAACGCTACCGTGTGCTTCCCCAAGAACTCACAAGTCCTCAAACATCCGAACACACACCGCTTCAAACCTTAGCACCCCATCGTGCTACCTCAAAAGGACCCTTGCCCTCACGTAAGAGTCAGATCACGATATCGAATCAAAGCCGGATCCTCGAATCGTTGCCTCTTCACCTCCGACGATGGAAGACTCGAACCTCACGAACTCTAACCCCATCGCTATCGTAATCAATCAAACGGACACCAAGGCTCGCTAATCGATGCAAATCACGAACCATGTCCCTCCTCTCTAGCCGCACATCCGATAGGCTCCCATCGACCTACGACTAAGAGCATCCGCCACAACATCGCCTTCCCGTGGTATAGATATCAACATCGTAATCCTTAAGCAACTCTAACCACCGTCTCGCCGTGAAGTTCACTCCTCCGGTGAAGATATACCGAGGCTCTTGTGGTCTGTATAAATATCCACGTGAACCCCATACAAATAGTGCCTCCAGATCTTCAAAGCGTGAATCACTACCGCTAACTCCAAATCATGGCGGGTAGTTCCTCTCGTGTTTCTTCACCGTCGGGATGCATATGCTATAACCCCGCCATGCCGCATCAATACATCCCAACCCGATGCCCGACGATCACAATACACGACACATAACCATCCGACCCTCCGGAAGAGTAAGAACGGGCGGCCGCCTCTCTTTCAAAGAATCGAAACCCCGCCACAAGCATCACCATCAAACTTGGCCGCTTTCCGAGTCACCTAGTCAATGGTGCAGAGATAAGCAAACTTCCACGAACCGCCGATAATAACTCGCAAGGCCCGTAAAATCGCGAACCTGCTGAGTAGTAGGTCTCGCCAAGTCCTCGATCGCTTCGATTCGCCAGACAACTCGAATGCCATCACCCGGCTAATATGCCCAAGAAACGCCATCAAGTCAACCAAAACTCGCATTTGGAAAACTTGGCATAATCGCTGGTCTCGAGAATCACAAGACAGCCCTCAACGCTCCGCATGCTCCTCGCCCGAGCGAATAAACCAAGATATCATCAATGAACACTATCACAAACGTGTCCAAAAATGGTTTGAACACTCGGTTCATCAAATCCATGAATACCACGAGCATTGGTCAACCCAAAAGACATGACCCAACTCATAATGCCCGCACGTCCGAATGCGATCTAGGGACATCCACCTCTCTCGACTCGCACTGATGATAGCCCGATCGCAGATCAATCTTGAGAAACATCTCGCACTCGCAACCGGTCGAACAAATCATCAATCCCGGGAGGGGGTATCCGTTTAATGGTCACCTTGTTCACCGTCAGTAATCAACACACGCGCAGCTGGCCCCGCCCTTCTTCTTCACGAACAATACGCGCTTCTGCGAGAAACACTGGCCTAATGAAACCCTTTCTAGCAAATCCTGCCGATCCTTCGCCTCTCTCAACTCGGCAGTGCCATTCAGTATGGCGGAATGGAAATAGGCCGAGTATCCGCAATATGTCAATACAAAACTCAATCTCCTCTCGAGGGATACCCGAGGTCATCCGGGAACACGTCTGGGAACTCACGACTACGGAATCGATCAAAACTGCACCGCACCTCGTGATCAAACACCCGAACTAGATGGTAGATATACCCTTCGCACCATCTTCCTAGCCTTGAGGTAGGAAATAAACCTACCCCTGCGATACCGCGTTCTCCCACTCAACAACCGGCCTCAGAAACCGGAACCGCATTACTCTCTCTCAGCCTACATTGGCATAGCAAGAAGCTAGCCAATCCATCCCCATAATCACGCCGTCAATCATCTCCAACTCTATCAAGTCGCCAGGTCCGACGATCAGAATGGTCACAGGACAAGCTCTATATACCCGCCGAGCTACCACCGAATCACCATCGGCGTAGCTACCTCGAGTGGTCTATGGACTCGTGCTCTATCCCTATCCTACTAGCAACAAGTGGGAGATATATAGACAGTAGAACCCGGATCTATCAAAGCATACACATCAAACCCGTGAACCGAGCAAGGTACCGCGATTTACATCGCGAGGCCTCCCGATCCCGCTTACCGGACAAAGCATATACGCGGTTCGAGGACCGCTAGAATCGGGACCCGAGCCACGACTTCGCCGCGACCTGGCCGACCCATGAGCACCCCGCCCGGGCGAGTAATCGTAGGAGATGATGGCCGCCACGTAACTCGGGCGTCGGGCCCTACCACCGCCACGCTCGGCCTGACAAGCCTCGCAGTGACCCCGCCGCCACAATCAGAATAAGATCCATAAGTAGTACCACACTTCCGTAATGGGATCTACCGACGGCCACACCGGGTGGTCCCATCGCCGCACTCGCTACTCGACGCCCAAGCCCCGGCCCCGGTCCGCCTCGAAAACTCGGGCCAGGCCGAGGACGCAGAGTGCTCGAGCCGGCCGGTGCGACCCAGATCGCCGCCGAGGCCGCCACCACGATAACCACCAAAACCCTCCCGCCCCGCCTTCTTCTCGCGATGTCCGCCCACTCGCCGACTTCGCGCCTCGCATCCAAGGGCGTGAGCTCGCACGCGGTAATGTCCATACGGCCGAGAGAAACCCCGCACATGACTTCGCCATATAGTCGCTTCAGCCCGTGACATAGCGGTGCACCCTATCCTCCATATCGCTACCAATGCCGGGACATATCGAGCCAAAGAATCAAACTCGACATTGTACTCCCGACAAGGCCCTTCTCGCCTCGCAGAAAAATCTATCACCCGCGCCTCCTCATCCGCGAGGCAAGAAGTGAGTGAGGAAAGCCTCCGAGAACTCGTCCCACGTAGCCGGGACGCTGCTCTCCCGATAACTCCCATGAATCAAACCAATCGATCGCGGTATCACGCAAATTATGTGGAACCAAAGATCACTTGACTCGCTCCGACGCCCGATCACTCTCAAAATCCTTCAAGCCGACGGATGAACTCCTGCGATCATCCTCGGCCGACCCATAAAACTCCGCGGCTACAACTCAAGAAATCTCGTAGCCTCAAACTATTCGCCGGGTGTACCACGGGTGCGATCGAGCTGAGCTGAACCGCCGCATCCAATCTCTCTCAGACGGGCCACAACTTTAGCCAAAAGTCGGGCTATCTCTCAGCTTTCTAACTCTCCGCCCCAGCCGCGGGATGCGAGGCTGGTACTGTGGTCTCGCTGGGCCGGGCGGCGTCATAGAACTCGCCGCCTCGTATAGACCGGGCTCGAGCCTCGTGACTGGGTGTCTCGCTAGCAGCCTCACGCTTTGCCCTTCGCCCGCCGCCTTACGCGAGGCATAATCGCATAGAAAGGAATACGTTAGAGGGTCCAACCTATAACACACTCTAAAGCACGATCTCGTAATGAGAAGAATGGAAACCAATCCTAAATATCCTATAGCCTCTCGATTATTGGTGTGCACAACACACCGATAATCAAGACTTACTAGATACACCTGTAGACACTTTCCGAGGATTAATCGCTCGATACCACTTTTGTCACGAATTCGCCCGGCCCGTGGATCGTGCCTTACCGGCACCCAAGTAGTCATACATCGAGTAACCATGAATATAAAACAAGACAGAAACAGCTTTATAAAATAAGACACGCTTTATTCAAGAAAAGCTTGCCTTTCGCATAATATAAATAACTCAAGTTTTGCGCTACATCCCAACCGCATAATAGTACTACTGCACTTCTGGAAGTAACAACTATGGCGACAGGGCCCGCCATACCCCGATCGCATAAAACTATCTACAATACAGGAGATCATACCAAAAGTAGAGCCTCCTAGAAGATGGAGCTCCCGACACCAACGCAAAGATCCTAAGGATGTGGATCTAGCACCGCTGCCTCTTACCGCGCAGATTTAACGCACTCGGGCGAGGTCGATAACAGTACTAAGTATGCGAAATCAGAAATACTTAAATGAAAACATATCATTTAAAACCGGTTTACAAATATGTGTGAAACAACCAAGGAAACCGCACGTAGTGCCACATCACAAACAAGAGCAACAATAAATCAGAATAGGTCTTGTCTAGGCCGCGAATGATCGAAACAGGCCACTCGCCTCATCATCATTCTCGCAAGCCTAATCTCGACTCGAGTCCGCATAGGCCACCACACGGGCCCGCATGAGGTATAACCCCGCATCGAGGTAGCTACTCCGGCATCGCCCCGACTCATTGTCCGCACGGCCACACTGCACCGCATGAGGCATAACCCCGCATACTAACTCGGAACTCCGTAGCCCGCATAGGCCCTCGACCCGCATGAGGTATTCTCGAATCATGGTCCTGCATCGCTGAAGTCTACCCCAGACGGAGGCGCTTTAACCCCTGATCATCTCAAGAGGTGAGTGATAGTATACTAACATAACAACTTATCTTTAAACAACATAAGCACAACAAGGATACTCACCTATACAAACGTTACAAGATACTAACACACATAGCATCATATCATGTCTATTTATCAAACCATCTTTATTATTCTTTTCACAATACAAGTGCATTATAAACACATAGGCAAACTTGTTTCTTTTATAAATCTTAAGTGGTTATACTTACTTCCCATAAAGCTAGTATAACTCTTAAGCTTCGCTTTAAAACCAATTAGTTCTCTTACGATAATATGATTCAAGAGTCTTTTGAAATGTTTTCGCTTCTTATTATTCGTGCTTAAGCCAGGCATTGCCGTAAGTATTATTCAGCTTAAGTCAAAGACATTGCCGTAGTTATTATTCGATTAACACATGTACGTCACCGCACTATATATATATTGTAAAATATCATGCTTTAGGAAGAATCACATACCTTCTCAAAAAACCACCGCCAAGTCAATATGTCGCGCAGAGAGTCACTATAATAGTCACAGATATCTATCAAAGACTACTCAAGGTCATTCTAAACAGGGGTTCATAATTCTACAGTAAGTCCGGGCAAAGACTTCCCTACCGGTGAGCTATATAAGTTCATCGTGAAAACAGTTCTATGTAAGTACGCTTGATTATTCTTCTAATAAACCCTACTAAGTGATAAATACTTCAATTCAATTCTGTGATATACTACAAATTAGAAAACCTTATTCTTATACTACAACAGTATACATATTCTAATTCAAAAGAGGGTTAGGATTAGTTACCTCGGTAAGCCCAATAATATCCTAGAAAAAGTCGCGCCTGAGCAAGGTTTTGCTCCTAAGTTGTATGCTCCAAGAACCCTAGAAGTTCTTCACAACTTCTACTAAGTACTAAGGTATTTGGGCTAGGGTATTTTGGGCATTATAACGATACAAGAAGGTAACTTTTCTACCAAGGAGTGGGTAGATTTCGGCAGGCTAGTGGGTAGTCTCTCGGCCATACAACACAAGGGGAGGGAAGAGGTGTTTGGACGAAAAGCTTAAGGGAGAGGAGAGGATTTTTAGACTTGTAAGATAACTTTTTGGATGAATAACTCTTAATCTCTGGGCGGGTATTTATAGCTCAAGCCTTGGCCAACCAATGGCCAAGATGAAGACAAGTGCAAGGCAAGTGTAAGGCCAAGATCAAGCCAAGTGCACCCTAACTCCTACTCCACAAAACACTCCACAAAACACTCCACAAAACACTCCACAAAACAAGGCCTAAACAAGACCCAATCGCCAAGGCCAACACCCTCTTTGACGCCCAATCGCCCAAAGCCACCCCACTTGTTTCAATGTGAGGTGACACATGTCACCCTCCCGTTGGTCCAAAATGTTTCGTCTCTGGAAAAATCCGCAAAATAAGAAATGGCATAGCCGAATTTACTCTACGAAAGTCGTGGGAAACGCTTTCGTGAAACGATTCTTTTAGTGAGTTGTGTACAAAATAAAACGTCCAAGGCTTATCTTTAAGGCAAGACTTTCGTACGTATTCCCTTACGTACATACTCTGGAAATACGGGGTATAACAAATTCAGCCTCTTAATCCATATAAAAACAGTCCACAAAATCTGTCCAAAATCCGACAATAACAAGGGTGAAATGTGAGGCCTTTTAACACTTTTCTACACCCTTAATCCCTTAGGACTTCCCTTAGAAATTACTACATTTTAACATGAATAATAGTGGCTGAATTTCCAGCATTCCAACGCCACAAAACAGTCCCTTAAAACTGCACAATAATATCCCACAGTTTCATACAATACACGACCAACACCCCAATACAATTACCCTTTCCATAATCATTTTTAATCCAATTCAAGTTCCAATACTTTTATACGAATCATATCAAATTATCAACAACAAGATTACTTCATCATAACATGCAATAGGTGACGTTAACAACAACAATTATAGCCAACAATTTCAATGGCCGAAACTGCCTAGTTTCGGCCCCAACATCCAAACTGCCCAAAACAATTTTTATCCTCCATTATTTTTAGCACAAGCTCATCTATACATTATAACAATAAGTAATATCCAATTACTTCAAGAGGAAGAAGAATTCTTACCTTTAAAATAGCCCAAAAATGCTAAAACAGTCCACTCGATTTTTGGCCCACAGTTTTCGTTTTGCTCCACTTCTTCAAGTTCCAATCACATCCATGTATCCACTACAACCTTATACCCATCTTTTCTTCACGTTTTACCTCCAAAAAGTTGAAGAACAAGCCTAGGGTTTCAATAGCAAACTCACGGCCCAATGGATTTTTGGAGGATCTTGGAGAGTTAACTTGTCTTAAGACTAGATTAGGGTTCTTAATCTTGTAAAATAATCAACTTGTTCTTGAAATTATCTTGGAAAAATCAAGACTTAAGAGAGAATAGAGAGCATTTAAAAGATGAATTATCTTGTGAAAATGAAATAATGGCTAAGTCTTCTAAGTGTATCTCTATATAGATAATATCTTCAAGACAAGTGGAGGAGGTCCACGTGTCAACTTCTCATTGGCCGAAAATCCTTCTTCACAAAAATATCTTAAAATCGAAGGGCCCCGCGAAATTGTGAAATTTTTTACGGGCCTCATATTATTAATTTCAATCCTTCATAATCCAATACTAATTCCATAAATTAAGTTAGAAGTATTAAACTCCAAGTAATTAATTTTCCCGTCGTCACATTTCCGAAATTTTTCCTTAAGAAAATGTAATTTCTCTTTCCTTCCAATATTCAACTCTGTTTTTCTTAATCACGTCCTCAAATCAATGTCATGGAATTACGAGGTGTAACACAAATTCTTACAACTCGACTCTACTGGAAGATCTTGATTATGAAAGGAATGTAACCATCCTAAATGTGCTATAGTATCCTATTCATATGTGTGACACGTTGCACACCCATAAACAAGACTCTACGAGATACGACTTGTGGACATCTCTAGGACTAACCTGCTCTGATACCAATTTTGTCACAACTCAACCTTAGGGAGGGGTCCGGCACCCGGTGCCTAACGGCCTGAGCGTACCATATCTCGTCCATACCCTGGATATACATGAATTTGGTCCGCCTCAGAATAACCCTCATAAGACAATAAGACATAATTACATGTAGAAGCAGAAAAACCCAACATATGTAATATGAAGAAAGCCTACAATGCCACAGTATGCACCAATAACTAACAAGGAGGTCGTCCAGGCTATACCTGACTAAAACACACAGAACAACTATTTACAAGCCTCAAAGAGTACATACACATCATCCGGTCGAGATAGGGCCCCATTATACCCATAACTATGTATATATATAAAATCATATCGACTCTGCAATAGCACATTCGGAATAAGTAGAGAGCTCTGACTCCACCGCTAAGCTGAAGTCCTACTGGAAGTGAGCGTTGCTCCGTCTATCTGAATCTGTAGGCATGAAATGCAGCACACCAGAAAGGGACGTCAGTACAAATAATAAACTGAATATGTAAGGCATGAAATATAAATAGGTGCAGAAATATAAAGAAAGATAGGGAAGAGACAACATGTAACTCTGAATGCCACTAAGGGCATATGATATGCATGTTTTTCTTTTAAAAACATAGTCATATATGTACATATAGGCCACACTGTGGGACAATATCATTATCATATCATACCCAGCCATAATAGGACTCGATAATGCCATACCCGACCATAATAGGACTCGATAATATGTACCCAATTATAGTGGTGTGCACAATAGGTATCATACCCGGCCAACTATAGCGCGACTTGGTAGAAAATAGATACATATATATAATGCATGAATGACCTCAAAAGAGCAACATGAACAGGGCGAGTGACATAAGGTCGTTAACCCCCGCCTATCATTATGGTACTATGTACAACAATAGTTACAATCCAACAAGGAACTCGGAACAAATCTTATAGAAGGAATATCATAAAGTGCGATGAGTACTCTCGATAAGGGACATGTCAAGAGATATCATAAGAGTGTGGAAAGTACTCTCGGCAAGGGACAAATAAGATTCAATAATCCAAATAATAGAATAAAGGGTAGACACATCCTAACATCCAAGGGTAGAACCTTTATTCGAGGGACATTCCGTATTTGTCATTCTATTATGATCATGCCAAAAGAAACTGAAGGGTAAGCCTTACATACCTTATTGCTTGACCCATCATTATCTTGTGAAGCCTCGCACGCTCTACGAATGTCAACCTACACAATAAAGATGATGCGAGCCAAGTTTAGATAGATGACTAGAAGGTCAATTCATTATGACATTCTATCGAACACCTAGCATTCGTAGAACTCCATACCCTTTACTTATGATTACTTAACCTTAGAACAACCTCCTTATTCCTTTTCTGGAATTTTCTTCTTATTCCGGCCATCAACAAGGTTCAACAACCCAACACTAACGCCTAGTTTCAACAAACAACTCAACAATGCCAGGAAAGAAACTCCATGAGGTTCCAAATGGGTCATTTGAATACCAGTAGGGTCTGTCGGGAGATTTTTATTCATGTGCATATCAAAAGGAGGAAGATAGTTAAATGACAATACATCTTGAGTAACCTCAATTGCTTTCCTTAGGAGGTTACTCGGGATATCCAACTCAAATTAAGAGGACTAATCAAGAGGATTCCTAGTCCCGATGATTTCTCTCATATAAATGAAACTGATTTTTAATGATATTAATATACCATTAGATCATGAGGTATATTCTACATCTAAACTAGACTTTAATTTTGAAAATTAATTAGATGATAATATAGATAACACACCCACTAGTGACCCTTCACCTCCGGCTCATATTAAGTCTCAGCTTGAAACTCAAACTGAAATGTCTCATATTCTCCCTAGTATTAGTCGAGGCCCAAGACAACGAAAATTAAAATCACATGCATGGATTATTTTGATAGGGACATTGATAATAAACTAGATAGATGTAAAATTTGTCAAGAAGTTTATAAATTTAAAACCTGAAAAGGTTAAGGTGGGACGGGAGGTTTAATGAAACATGTATAAAACTCTCACAAAGCAAGGTATAACCAATACCTGGCTGAAAAATCGGGTATGCCAGGTTCACATAGTCGGGACAAGGTTCACATAGTGTCCCCGACCAAGTACAGGGTCGAATTAACCTGATGACAAGAGAAATTATAGGTAGAGGGTTTGCCTTTTTCATTTCCTTCCTCTCCTGATTTTATTCATTACATTAGAAAAATATATAATATTGTTTTTAATGGTTTTTCTAGATCAACTGTTATAAAAGACATTTTTAAATTTGCACATGAATATCAACAGTATTTACGTTATGCATTATATCATTTTAATGGGAAAGTAGCTATCACTTCTGATATAGGCCGTAGTACTAACGGTAATGATTATTTAACTGTAACACTGGATCTTTTATTGCAAGAAATATTCATGAAATTTGTGAATATTATGGAATAACTAATAAAATTATAATTGTAACATTAGATAATGCGACTTCTAATGATTATGATGTAAACCTTTTAAAAACTCGATTAACTCCATCTTTTTCCGATAATTTTCATATAAGATGTGCATGCCATATTTATAACTTAGTTGTAAAGGATGACCTAAAACTTTTGAAAACATTCTTGATAAAGTACAATTTGCTATAAACTATATTTAAAATGTAATAAAATACAAAGACGCAAATAGTATAAAAAACTTGTCATGATTGTGCATTACCTTATAGAAAAATTCCAGAAGAAGTAGCGACTAGGTGGAATTATTTGTATGAACAACTACTTGTTGCTCACGAGTATAGAAGACCTATAACTTTATTATTTAACGCCCATAATCAAAATCCAAGGATATGCTTGTAGATAATGATTGAAAATTTATTTTAGAACTTATTGGATTTTTAGAGAAATTTTTCTAGCTACTAAAGAATTTTCTGGTATCTATTATCCTACTATTTCAACTATGTTATTTTATATAGCTCTAATATTTTTGTTACTTACTGAATTTATGCAAAACCATCTTACGCTCCATCTATTAAAAATGTTTATAAAATTAAAAAAAAAATCTATTCTCACTATTTATTTTATTGGTGATGTATTAAATTCGACTATTAAAGTAGACGATTGTAAATCAGTTGTTGAAACGATTTATGAAAGTATAGAAATACTCCCACCTCCAAGTCCAACAGACCCAAATAAAGAACCAACTTACGAACCAACTAAAGAAGAAGTTACATCTAGCATACACACTGAATGCAAATATATATATATATATATATATATATATATATTACCAAGAACAAAGTGCAAATAATCAACCGTCTTCTGTACTATCTTCTTCTACTTCGCTGAAACCTTATAAAAGACATGTTGTTTCTGTCTCAAGTATTCAAGGTCTTAGAAATAGAATGTATAATGGTTCAACTTCTTTACAAATTAGCGAATTTGATATTTATGTCTTGCAGGGTGTTGTACTGTACGAAACAAATGCTAATGAAGATGGACGTGAAGACTTGCTGAGATACTGGAGGGAGAATTAGAAGACATTTCTGACACTAGCAAATATGGCTCAAGATGTGTTTAATATTCAACCGTCATCAACAGCTTCAGAAAGCATTTTTTTACTGGACAGTTTCAAATAGGAGAGCATAAACAGTCATTGGCGGGAGACAACTTGAAGATTGTAGTTTTATTCAGAGATTGGATTAGAGCGGAGCGAAGAAGGTGCGGTCAATCAGAGATCAATGAAGAAGACGACTACAACTACAACGAAATCTTATCTGAGGGAGCTGGAAACGACGTCGAATAATTTGACCAACAACTTTCACTTCCGACAGAAGATCCTCAAGAGATTGTGAGGAAATTAGAAAAAGTATGGTTGAATATGTAATTTTTTAATGACAATTTTACTATGTGATTTGCAACTTTTGAACTACGAAACAAAGTTGCAATTTTAAAATTGTAAAAAATTAAATCATATTTCTATTAAATAATATAAGAGGCACAAAAACAATCTTGTGATGTTTTTATTCACTATCTTGTTCAATTTTTTTTTTTTTATATTAAGTGTCTAAAAAATTCCTCAAATCTCGCGATCCGCCCGTCCCCCCAAATCCCGGCCCTTGTTCCGGCGGGATGTGGGACGGGACGGGACCTCTTTCCTTCCCGCCGAATTTCGTCATGTCCCGTTTCATTCCGTCTCACTGGTCAGCCCTATATAAATATAAAGGAAGAAAGTTTCTGGACTGATCTTGCACACTTCATATCTATTTATCTTTATCATTTATTATTGAGTTGATTAAATTAAAGAAATTTTAGTGGTTGTATAATTTTTAAAGTATATTTTATTTATTTCAAAATGTGACAAGTAAAAATAATAGATCAAGGGAGTAATACATATCTAGAACCACCCAGAAAAAAAAATCTTTTAAGAAGAGAGATTATATTTTGCCAATTTGACCCTTTGGGTAAGATCAAACCTGATTTGCATTTATCCTTAGTTTTCACACGTCCTCATCGGGCTCATCCCCAAGTAAAGCATCATGTTTTTTGTCCTTCTCCATGTCTATGCCAATATATCTCCATAAAATTATGTCATCCAAAAAGCAATTTAGTTTATCATCACCTCTCACTTTAATTTCTTCTTCCTCTGTTTTTTCTTTTCTTTTTTTGTTTCCCATCTCACTTTTTCTTATTCTTTTTTTCCCTTGCCCGTTGTATAATTTTGATAAAGAAGCTCGTCTCGGAGTATATGTATATATATCCAACATAAGAAAGAAGAGAAACCCACCCTCGTTCAACTTATTATACATCAATTACATGCTCTTCTCTTAGTCTTTCCTCATCTTCAAAACTCCTATATTGATCTTAAATAGGGTTAGCAATTCATCGTTAACATCCGAAGATCTCAGCTGCGCAGCAATCCCATGTCATAAAAAAAAACATCCAAAAGAGCCAAAGTGGATAGAAGACATGGAAAGAGGTCAGTTCCACAGGAAGTACCGTCGTCGGAGAAAAATGAAGTAGAAGACATAGCGTTCTTAAGCTCCCACGGCGGACAGTACCCAACTTATTACACTAACACCACCATGGCTCTCAACACTAGTTTTCCACAAGGTGACAACCCTGCACTACAACAACAAGGTAAATCCATGTAATTAAACCTTCTACTCTTAGATCTTCAATTTTCTTCTTTCTTTTATTATTGTTTTGCTAAATGTGGATTTTAGCCATCTTTTTTATTTTTATTGTCGATGTCATCAAGCTTAGTATATTACTTCCTTCATTTCAAAATACTTGTCGTATCATTATTTTTAAAAATTAATTTAATTAAATTTTAAAGTTAAATTAGATTAGATTAATTTAATATTTTAAAAATAAAATTTAAATATATGAAAAATAATATACGTCTCAATTCTTTTTTCATAGAAAAAATATAATTTAAAATATTTGTCAAAATTCATATAATTTGACTCTTGAAATGCGTTAGATAACAAGTATTTTTTAAATAGATGAGTACTTAATTTCTTTTTACTATTTGTCTCTTTCGATCTTAATTTTAAATGTCAAGAATGCTATTTTATAGGAGTAAACGATTTTTATTAATAAGCATCCTCCTTGCGGATATATATGTATGTTAAATAGTTAAAATGTTTCTTTCATTGACAAAACATGTCCGTGTCAAATATTTTGAGTCTTGTTCTAAATCGTAAAAGTTGGTTTTTATTTGGGCTAAGACCTACGAATTATGAGTCTTAACAGTAAATTTTAGCTATTACTACTTAATAAAAATGAAAAAACCCTTAAATTTTTACGTTTTCGGGAGGTGTGCGTTGTACGAATCCAAAGACGGCTCCGACGGGTCCAAAGACAAAGACAGCTCTAATTGACAGCGGTGTTAGGTTTTTTGTTTTACTATCGTTTGTTCAACTCTATAGCCAGCTTTTGGACCGGTTCATTGTATACTACTTTCCGTAAAGAACTTTCCCTCTGTATCGAATAAATAATTGACTATTGCTACTCTGTCTCTTGAAATCATGTCTTCTTTATAATAAGTTGCCGTTTACAAATTATATACTATTATCAAATAATGGCAAGTCTAGCTAGTAAAAACACTTATTTCACGCAATTTTTATTATCGTTTTCCATGTGCATATTTGTTCATTTTGTCAGTCTCCATCAAATTATACTACATTAGTTATATATTTATTGTTCTTGTCTTTGACTACTCCGCACATATCCTATCAGCTCATTAACACGATTCAATTAATTTTAGCACTTAAAATATGTAATGAAAGTATGACCGACCTATGTCTTCATGCCTTCCATTTTATTTTAAGAGTAGTTAATTCAAAGATGGACTTGCTATATATTCTGTATTCATGCCTTTTTTTCTCTAAGCTATTCCAAGTCATATTTTGGAGTTGAAAGCATGCATTCAATTAGGTCGGTTTTGCTTCCTTTTTCAATTTGACTTCCAGCTAATTAAGAAAACTACATATTGACACAAATACATATACTTGGTCATAGAGAGCGTATTCAAACGTAACCCAAAAATAAATCAGAAGAAAATTTTGATTAATTAAGAGGGATGTTGGTTTCAGGGAGTGGTAGGAGACATTATAGAGGAGTGCGACGGAGACCGTGGGGAAAATGGGCAGCAGAAATACGAGACCCAAAGAAGGCAGCTCGAGTATGGCTGGGGACATTCGATACAGCAGAGGATGCAGCCCTTGCATACGATGAAGCTGCTCTCCGATTCAAAGGCTCCAAAGCGAAGCTCAACTTTCCTGAAAGACTTCTTCAAGGCCAGCCTCAATTGCTCATGAGCAGTACTAGTGTTGAACCCGCAAGTGGATCAGCTTCTTACTCTGAATTTAATAGTAACAATAATAATACTCCTATTTCATATGAAGCTTATCCGCACCTTCTCCAGTATGCCCAGCTACTTTCCAGCAATGATGCTGAATTCCCTTACTTGACTTCAGCTCTATATAATAATCAAGATGGTGGTGGTCCCATCAGCTCAAATATTATTCCCCAGCAACTGCAACAGCATGATTTTCCGCCCCAGCATGAGAGTTTTCCTAGTTATTCAGGTTATCAAAAGCATGACAACAGCCAAATGGATTAAGGTATCCTACACGCACGCATATATTATTTGATGTAGTAGTCAAGTAGCTAGCTAGATGATGCAGCTATATAAATATGTTGCTAAATTGCACGGACTCTTCACTTCAAGTATCGGATTCTTCATAAATACATTACTTTTGGAAAATCCAATACTCGTTGACATTTTTGAAGAGTTCGAGCAACACAGATATGCTTCATGCTATGGGAATTACTCCATATATTAAGGTATGTAGATTTAATTTCTGTTCGAATATTCCAAGATGTTGTAACAATTTTTCTCATCAATCTTACTGATGAAGATATTTAGTTCATGAAATCTT
Organism: Przewalskia tangutica; assembly: GCA_029844215.1. Classification (NCBI taxonomy): domain Eukaryota; kingdom Viridiplantae; phylum Streptophyta; class Magnoliopsida; order Solanales; family Solanaceae; genus Przewalskia; species Przewalskia tangutica. The sequence goes on along the minus strand of CM056735.1, from coordinate 83,311,272 downwards.
TCAGCAAAGGAACTACTTGTACATCAAACATTGGTGGTTAGTACGCTTTTGCCATTGCTAGGGTTTTCATTTATCTGATAGTGCTGCGAGCTACTCGTGCCAGATATAATAGCACATAAATAATACTTCCTATTCCAAAAAAATTGTCTTTTGAATTGTATGAATAATGATAGAATCGTGATTTATTACAAAACAAAATACTATTTTATGTTTTGTATGTTGTTATATTTGTATGAAATTTGTATACAATGTTGTTATAGTTATATTAAATTTTTAAAAACCTAATATGAACTTTATATAACTTTTATACAATTATATACATATTTCATATTATTTTTATACAGTTTTCATACACAAAAAATGTGTGAATTTTTTAAGTTTTGACGGAGATATACATATTTCACACACAAAATTTTGAGCGAAATTTTTAAGTCAAGCGTAATATATATTTCATACCGTTTTCATACCGAAATTTGTTAAGTTTTGTAAACTGAAAAGTATCGTTATATTTTGTAAATATACCCTATCCTTACGTATATATACGTCGATATCCCATTGGGGAATTGATAATTGGAAAATTCTCCCCCTTACTGATAGGCCAATTAGGTCTTATTCCACCCGCAAGGGTAGTCAAGTTGGTGTAGCAGTAGAGCGCGGGATCGCAAGGTCACTAGTTCGATCCCCTGCATAAACCTTCTTGGTTGAGTCTGTCACACATGACTTGCCAATTGTGGTTAATCGGCTGACGTGGTTTGCAGGCTATTGCGTCAACCCGGGGTTTACCCTGTGCGCACTCGAAAGAATAGCGGCTGCGGGTTTCTTCGTCAAAAAAAAAAATTGTTAGGTCTTATTCCATATTTAATTGTATAATGACATTTAAGATTTAACTTAGGAATATTGACACCTAACTCTAAAAAATAATTGGCTGGCATTTAGCCAACAGAATAGCAACTACTTTTCTCACTAGTCACTTCTAAAGCAATAACGTAAATGCAAGTTTCTGGTTGGCCATTTAATATAAGTGACTTGGTAATAACAATCCCCAATGTGTTTGAAGAATTAAATAATAAATATACCCAATTAAATTCCTTACACGAAATATCGATCAATTAATGAGTTAACAATGCTTTACTCTCAATTATTTAGCTGGGATACTCAGTTATATGAATTGTTATAAAGTTATAAAACAAGTAATTTGAGTACACTTCGACGTATTTGATTAGATACAACAAAAGTTCGGTACGCTCTAAATATGGGTTTGGTACACTCCCAAATTGTTCAGTGCACCATAAGGCATGCTCCCTCCAATTCATACTGTAAGGTGTTTTTTTACATTTAGTTCAAAAAAATATAAATTTTAATAATGAACAAGACATTAGTTGTTTTTTCAACTACCCTTATTTGAATAAATACATTTTTACATAATCAAGAAATTAGATTACTCCCTCAGTTCATTTTTACTTGTCCACGTTTGATTGTGCACACCGCTTAAAAATTAATAAATAAAGTATATATTATCATAATACCTATGGTGTATAATCTCAATAGACTTAAAAATTTGAAAATGAGTAATTAACGTTAAGGGTATAATAAGAAGAAAAAAATTGTCTTTCGCTTGATATGCTAAAGTGGACAAGTAAAAGTGAATTTATTTTTAATATAGTAGACAAGTAAAAGTGAACCGATTGAGTAAATAAGTGAACATCTTTTGCTTTCTGATCTCACCCAAATTACACCATAATATGGTATAACGCGATCGTTGTCAACCCAGGGGTCGCGATGAAGAAAATTTTCGGGCAAAAAAAAAGTTGGCCTTCGCAATCGCGACACATGACATCACGATCGAGAAGAAGAAAATCTTCCTGGACAGTGCATTAAAAATCAGACCGCGATTTCATTCTATTTTGGTCATAATTTGAGTTTTAGAGCTTCGTTTGAGGTGATTTCGGTGGCTAAATTATCGTCTTCAAAACGGTTTAAGTATCCAACCTTCATTTATGTATTTTCCCATAATTATTTCCGATAATTATCAATTTTATCCAGATTTGGGTGGTAGAAATTAGGGTTTTGAGCCCTAGAGTTGAAAATGATACACCTTTGAATTGAAGGTCGATTTATGAATGAATTTCAAAGTTTTTCGATATTCTTACTAATTAGACTATGGGTAAATCGATTTCGCAATAAAATTACAGTTACCCTTGTGGGCTTGGGGTTGGCTTCTTGGTTCTATTTTTGGATTTCGATATAAAGTATAGCAATATGGGTATCATTGGACTCATCTAACCCTGCCAGTTATAATATTGACTAGATTGAACTAGTTTGGTGAATTTAGACATGGTGGAGCTTCCGGGAAGCTTAATCTTCGCATAGTTGAGTTTGGAGTCGTTTGGGAGCTGTGTGACTTCATAATAAGGCAAGTTGAGACTTTCTAAACTCTAGTATATTGTTTATGTGTTGGTATGTTATATAATAAAATAAGGAGAGTAATGGGGACTTGGGAGTCCCGTATTAGTGAGGTGACAAACACTAGTACGGGTACCGGTGAACTTAATTGGATAATTAAATGAACTAGTATGATGCATTTGAAGGAGTTTATGTGGTTAATCTTTGGGCCACGGGGCGGTGCATAAATTCTCTTAGATTGGTATGATTGTTGTTTATTTGGGCATGTAGCCAAGTTGATATGATATTTTGATTTGACTTGTCATGCATTCATCACTCCACACCTTGTCTAAACACTTGAATAGAAACTGATAAATACTTATTAAACTGACTACGTTGATTGCATGGTGTACAAATATTCATATCATTCATACATTCTATAATTGACATTGGATTGCTGATATATTATTGAGAACGGCTTGGGAAGTCAGTTATGGGATATGATGCATGATACAAGAGTGATGACTAATTACGACACTGCAGCCACAGAGTTGGGGTCTGATGAGAAATTTTGGATGATTATGACACTTCAGCCATAAAGCTGGTATCTGATGGGATCGGTGACTCACGTGACAGCTATTGCAGTAGCGTGTGTATACCGGATACATATAATTATGGAATACATACATATTATCTGAATTACATTCATTACATATTTCTAACATGTATTTGATGTTGTGTGTACTCGTTGTTGGTAGACTTTATGATCATATGATTGTTAAGAAGGGTAATACTGGCACCTTGTACCTTATGTTTAATGAAAAATGGAAATATTAGATGATATGGTAATGATATAAAGATGAGATGTTTATGACATTGATTGCTAGAAATGATTATAAAGTTGGGATCTTTTAGACTTGAAATGTTAGGAACGACATAGATATGATATCTTTACATGTTCCTTAGTATACGAACAAAAAAATTGAACCTTTAATGATAAACTTATGTAATTAATGAAAAAAATAATCTTTGAGGACTTAGATGTCGATTTGGCTAAGGTTGGAATCTTATTACTATATCTATCCTAATTGTAGTAAAATTAGAAACCTTATGGTATCATTTGAAGAGCAATGGACTTATGACTTAGTACGATCGTAGAATCTTTACTTGAATTGATTAAATTTCTTAGAAATTGTATAGTTTTATTAACCAAGCAAGAAAAAAAGTATTGAAAGTACCAACTCTCGCCGTCGCTATAGCTGCTAGGGTCGATCGACGATATTGTTGGGTACACGTGCTTCCCGTATTCACTGTACACTTACTGCACTCTATGTGCAGGTACCGAACCGGACACCAGCAAAGGATCTTGACGCAGAGCTTGGAGATTCATCTTGGGAGTCTAGGGTGAGTCGTAGATTCCATCACGTACTTCAACTCTTCATCTTGTTATTTTATTATTCTGTCTAATATTATATTTAAGTTCCAGACTTGTATTTCGATTTAGTAGCTCTGTACTCGTGACAATCAAATTTTAGGGTTTTCTTTCATGGTTTAAGTTCTAAGACTTAATGGTACTTAGGTTGTTTCCTTAATTTTTTCGCATTTGCTTTATATTATTGATATTTGGGTGTTAGTGATTCGCTTACAGGTTAGGGTAGGTGTCCTCACGACACAATGGGATTTTGGATCATTGACAATACTACTATTATAAAGGTGGGAAGTACTCATCTAAAAGTTAAAAGTACTCAAATATTCTTCAAACAATAAAAATATTTTGATAAATATATAAAATATTAACTAACATCGTGCATGTCTTCTCTAAATATTTAGTATTCTTTCATTAGTAAGTAATTTAATGTTTAAGAAATTATTTGGTTTTTAGGAAATTATTTCGAAAGTTAGTTGTTTTATTAAAAGGACACAACCCGGCCCTTGTGAGAGAAAAGACACAATCTTTTTTATTTTTACAGTATTATCATTAAATAATATATGCTATTTAAACATATTTTTAAGGTGGTGGTATGAACTAATATTAGTATTGATTTATTAATGAATAAGTTATTTGTGTTTACCAATTGTACAGATTATTTTTAAAAAATCAAACAAAAAGGGAAAGTGATTAAAAATGCCTCTTTTTTTCATGTCGAACTACGTAATATAAAGTGGGTGACAACAAATGAATGGAATAGTCAATAAGCATTACCGAGTTATGTTTATTTACAAAAGACGTACATCTTCAAACTCTAACTGCAAAAAGACACATATCCATCCGAAGCCCTGCACAGGTTAGTGCTTGGCGAAGGAGTATCCTCATGGGTGGTGTGAGAATTTGGTCACAAGTTCAAACCTGCGTAACGCCTCGCCCCGCCTCTTTGGGAGCCTGTCACACCGCTTGCCAAGTGTGGTTAACCTACCGACGTGGTTTGCGCTATCATGCGTCCCGGGTTTACAATGCGCACTTCGAAAGAAAGCGTGCATGGCCCTTCAACAAAAAAAAAAAAAAAAGACACATATCCAAGTTCCTGAAAATTGTGTATTTTGAAGACATTGTAGATCTGTGACCCTTAATTAGTTATAAAGAAATTAACAGAAGGGTCTTGATCATTTAATTAGTACTCTAGCACTTGAAGTATAATTATGTTAAGTTCAAATAAATCAAAGTTACGATCAACAAAAAATTACTATATTGAATTATCAAGAATTAAAAGGAGTCACATAGGTATCAATTAATTAGTATTAAAATAAAAACAGAGAAAATCGAAAAACTGGATGCCCCTATCAACATTTTTATTATATGTTTTTGTACATTTGTTCATTGTTCTTCGTATATGTATGTATACTTATGCTTTCGTTGTTTATTCTATGCTATTATATTAAAAATGTAAAGTCCTAAACCAACAATTTATCAAAATACCTTTTATAAAATATATTTGATTAAAATAATTACATAAGAACTAAAAAGAATTAATTAGTATGTGTCTTTTCTAAATAGTTGTGTTCTTTCATTAGTAACTAGTAGTAGTTTTTGTTGAAAATTTACTAAACGTGAAATAAAATTAATCCTATTAATTATGACTCGAACAATTGGGGCCCCACACGTATTAAACATGGTTTTCACACACGTGCACATAAAGTACCAAAGATCGAAATTTCCTTAAAAGGAAGAGATATCAATACGAATTGTTTGAGACCTAAGAGAATAGACGATTATTGGCCAAATGACAATGATTTCACGTTGGTAAACGAAGGGAAGACGTGTATAAAGTGTAAAAGATGAAACGAGTCTAAAAAATTGTCGTGGCGCCGGCGACGCCCGAAACTCTTTGAAGTTTCGGCGCCGCAGCGCCAGCCTGCAGGGCCACGGCGCCAACTCTTTGGAGTTTCGGCGCCACGACGCCAACCTGTAGGGCCACGACGCTGCGGACGTTTCAGACCGTTGGAAGATGAACGAAAACTGTTTTTTGGGCTGACTTTTGAGCATTAATTCTCCATTATTTGGCTCATGAATTCAGCCATTATTTTGCTGAATTATTACTCCACATTCATGGTCATTATATGGTCTTTATTGACCATTACTTGGCTATGTGGAAGATCATCTTCACTACACTATAAAATGGAGTCTTGGGCTTATTTGGAAATACACCTTACACTTAACAATTCTCTGAAATTGTCTTCCTCTCTTTCAATCACAAAACATTCAAAGATCTTTCTTCCTAAGTGAACACTTGAGTTCTCTTTGCTCATTTGTTTGATTGTTGTTTTATCTTGGGAGATAAATTTCCATTACACCATTGAAAGGATATACGTGGCAATATTATCTTAAGAATAGATTGAGAATTCAATCGACTCAGCAAGCCCTTATATTTGTTTATTTCTAGATTTCTTACATGTTGTTTTTGTTACATTCTCATTTCCTTGTTTCTACACTTTGTTCCCACAAGCCTAAGATAATATCTGATGTTTCAACAACAACATGACTGGACAAGATCAATTCAACCAATTCAACATTGAAAATCCCACCGATGCTCAAGACAATCCCACTGCTCAAGGCACTACCGCTGCCTTCAACTCCACTACTTTTGGCACCTCAAGTGTCTCTACTGATCATGGCATTCCTAATGCCTTTCAAACCAATGTTTTTGGCACAACTAATGTCTCTACTGCTGCTCTGGGCACTTATAGTGCCTATGCTACTGCCTAAGGTGTCAACAACGTCTATGCTCCTATTAGAGGTGTTTCCAACACCTTTGCAACTGCTCAAGTGAGTGTCACTGCCCCTACACCCGCTGGTTTCCACCATGAGCGTCTTGAAAATTTCATGGGTGCTCACTTTAAGTGATGGCATCAAAAGATGTTTTTTTTCTGACGGTTATGGGAATGTCACGTTTCCTAACTGAAGACCCTCCACTAGTTGTGGAAGACGTGGACCCTCAGTCAAATGATTTGGCGAGAGGGGGTGTTACACCCCGTAATTCCAGGACATGTACATAAGAACATACGAAAGAAAACAGGACTTTAAGATTTGAGACTCGTACAATTTACCGGAATTATGGAAATGTCGGGAAACGAAACATTATGGACGAATGGGAGGGTGACACATGTCACCCCCCCACACTTGGGCTTGGACGAAAATGGACTAGAAATGGGTCAAGTCTTGAAAGGCCAAGGCTTGACATTGTTGACCAAGTCAATGAGCCCAATTGGCTTGATATTTAAATGAATTCATCCAAGCCACACAAATGTTTTAATCTAGACCCTTGAATGTAGTATATATCTATACTAGTAGTGCAAGACTTGATCATTTCAACACTTAGAGAAAAAATTGAAAATCTTGAGTTGCTCTTTTAGAGAGCTCTCGGCCAAGAGGGAAAAAAAGAGAGAATTTTTTTGCAATTTTGCTACATAAATCTCAATATTCAAACCCAATATCCCTAAAGGTATTCCAAGGATATCTCAACACAAAAATCCCGGAAAAACTACATTTTTACATTAGTCGCAAGGTGAAAACCTAAGTGGTTGTTTATAGTTGGAGTTGGAACTTGAAGAGGAGTTCTTCATAAGCTTCTAAGGGTTGCTTGGAGTGGATTGGAACGTCGAAAAGAGGAGCTAAAGTTTCTAAAGATCGACTTTTAATCTTGGATTATATTTGGGCTAAATGAGGTAATAATCTTCGTCTTACTATTGTAATTGAAGATTCCATGTTATGATAAGTTAGAAATGATCATGTGATATATGTTATGAAGATTGATAAGTGTTATGGAATTTTAGAAGCCTAAAGTTCGAAAAGTTCATGTTAGCCATTAAGTTTGTAATTCAATTTAATTGTTAGACACAATCATCACATGTTATAGAAAGAAGGGATTATAGTTGTTATAATCGATTGCCGCTATATAACATGTTAGACTAAACAACTTGGATTGAAAAAGAATTGGAAAAGACTTTGTGTTGTTGTACATTGTTAGCCTAGAATGACATTGAAATGTTGGACTATTTGGATATCGATTGTGGGGCAGAATTTTACATGTCCTGTGCGGCGTGTAATCCCCTTTGATTAACTGATTGTTGAGCCTTAAATGTGGCATTTGGTTATTGATTTTTGGGCCTTGAAAAAGGTGGAAAAGTACGTAGAAACAACAGAAGTGCTGCCCGATTTCCCGTAGAATTAAGAGTCCTTATACTTAGAAATATTCTACATTGAAAGCTAGTAGTTGATGGACGTATTATGGTCATTATAGGTTGACATTCTACGTGCGGCGTATTCAACTTGGCAAGTGGTTTAAGTCAAAGAGGTATGTGGAACTTTCCCTATCTTCTTGAGTATGAGTTTTATAAATGTATAGTACGGTGGACGTACATAGTTAAAAATGAATTCGGTTTCATTTTGGTATCCTTGCCTTGTTTTCGAAAAGGATATGTGACTTGATGCTACATGGAAAGATTTCTTGACTTGAAAAGTATAGAATACTTGATTTGGAAAGTATTGATTCCTTGAACTATTATAAAGTTAAGAGACTTGAAGTATTTTGAAAGTTAAGAAACTTGATTTCTAAAGTTAAGAGACTTGAAGTATTTTGAAAGTTAAGAAACTTGATTTCTAAAGTTAAGAAACTTGATTTCTAAAGTTAAGAGATTTAAGAAACTTGATTTCTAAAGTTAAGAGACTTGAAGTATTTTGAAAGTTAAGAAACTTGATTTCTAAAGTTAAGACACTTGAAGTATTTTGAAAGTTATGTAACTTGATTTGAAAGTATAAGTCTCTCGGTTATAAAAAGAATGAATTTGTCTAGGACATAAAGAGTTATAACGTCTTTGTGGGAAGTTAGTTATAACGATTTTATGAAAGGTTAAAAATGTCTTAGTTGCTAAAGCATAAAGTTAGTATAACGGTTTTATGGGAAGTTGATTATAACAACTTTATGGAAGGTTAAAGGAATGGTTTTCTCTAGTAATGTAAACAAACAAAATGACTTGAAATAAAGAATGACAATTTGATTTAAAGATATCCATTGCTTAAAGTTTTAAAGTAAGGGTCACTTGATTTAGAAGCCTAAGATGTATTTCTAAAGGTATAGTGACTTGTCTTGAAAAGTAGATATGACTTGATACTATGGATATTAGTATCTTGGGGTTTATATGAAAAAGAGTCATTTTAAAAGATTAGAAGTACGTAGTACTTTGGGTTAAAATCCCGGATTTTTCAGGATATGATAGTGCCTTAAGTTAAATGAAATGAGAGTGCATGTTGATTAAGTCTAATAAGAAGTTAGGGGATTTCTTAACTTGCTTATGATATTTATGATAAGCCGGTGGTGCTTATGTTATGTATGATAACCGGTTGTGCTAGTGATATATTGTTCATTACGGGGTCATTCCCCGGGCTTGTTGCATTTGCATGTTCCGTGGATTTGCTCCCCACGATGCGAGGAATACCTCATGCGAGTCTGTAGGGTTGTGCGGGTGAAATAGTCCCATGCGGGGCGGACCAGTCCTATGCGAGGCTGATGACCTCATTGCGGGTCCACATGACCTATGCAGGTGAAATAGTCTCAGGAGTAGGATTGCTTAATGATACTACGGGCGGGTGGCCCTAATTTGATCATGAGCCTCCTATTTTTATGCAGTAAAGTATACTCTTGTTTACTCTCATTAATAGTAAGGCACAGTGTACTGTTATTTTGGTCATCATACATGTCTCCAGCTTTATTTTAGACTATATGATTTCATTACAATACTTTCGGGCCACATACTTGGTACCGTTGTAATCGACTCCTTCGGGGCCGTGGTTCATGCCGCAGGTGAGTTATACAGGTTGCTGATCATCACTCTTAGGATCACTGTTCAGCTGTTGAGAAGCTCCATTACTCCGGAGGATTATCTTTGGTTCAGATTCCTGGTATTGTCGATTGTTGTACATTCAGGGGTATGGCGGGGCCCTGTCCCATCACAATTGTTATGTCAAAACTCTTAGAGGTCTGTAGTCATATCTTGTGGGTCGGTTTGTAAGGAAAAAAAAGAGGTAACTGTTTTTGACTTTACATATATATCCAGGGAGATAGCCTTACGGCTAGCCTGTTATTTATTTCTTATTGAGTTTATGTATGTTCCGCTGATTTTTCTCTGATGTGTACCTGTAAGGGTGCCCAGGTAGGGCACCAGTCGCGGGCCCGGGTTCGGGTCATGACAAAAGTGGTATCAGAGCAGTTAGTCCTCGAAAAGTATCTACAGACCGTGTCTAGTAGAGTCTTGGTTATCGGTGTGTTGTGCACCACATCTATAACCAGGAGGCTGCAGGACATTTAGGATTGGTTTCCATTCTTCTCACTCTGAGATCATGCGATAGAGCTGTGTTGTTAGGGTCGTCTCTCCCTAACGAGTTATGTTGATTGCAGCTATGAGAAAGGCATCAGTGACCCAGGAAGGATTATGTGGATTGCGTATCCAGGTTGGCAATACTTGTTGTATAGTTGGTATAATGACGTACAACTATACGAATTTATGTATGAGGGTCAGGTGCGTGTTGCCTTGAATGATTTTGGATTACCAAGAATTGGTAAGGACTAAATAGATATCGAAAAGGTATAAAACAGTTTAATGAATTCTCATCAAAGTTTTACGTGCTAATTTGAGAAATTAGGAGATGATGAGCTGTCTGAGAAGGTAATGAACCCTTAAGAAGTTATGATTAAGGGACTTAAGGGAAGACTATGTTAATAAATTAAGCTACGTGGTATGCTTAAGAGAATTGTACGGATGAGATCCGTATGAAGTAAGTATGGGTGTTGTGATCAAGACAACACGATTGTGGGTTTATAAGAAGCTATCTTACCGTATACGGGGAAGGATAATGTAGGCTTGGGGCAAGGAAATTGTGAGCCTTAGAAATGTGATAACCGCCGAGACCTTAGGTATATAAGGCTTTCTCGGCAAGAAGATTTAAGTCAGACCAAGGACAAGAATTAAGTGTGACACCAAATCGGTTTATGGACCTATTACGGGTCGACCCATAGACTGTAGTAAAGCGGGGCCAGTTAAGGGTTGTCCCGCTATGTGACAGGGTCACGAGGGTGCAAGGCCCAAGTCTAGTTAGTCGTTTTACGGGTTCGTGGATGCGTTCCACCGGAACCGGATCGTGAGAGCCGGAGATGGCCTTAAATATCGGATGTAAGTAACTCCAAAGATTGGAGGCCAGAATTAGTATGGAAGTTATGTACGTATACTAGTATAAGTTTGGAAGTACGGGAAGAGTACAACCAGTAAGAAAGAGAGCAAACAAGTGTAAAGGAATAGAGCCGGAGTCCATAATGACCTTTCGAGGTAGCTACACCAGTGGGTGTTTGGGTTGTAGCTGAGCGGGTACATAAGGATTGCCCGGTGATGATATACAACTAGCAGACTTGATTTTAGTAAGTCTATGTGACTTGTTCAGTTGAAGTAAATAAATTGATGTTGGAAGTATGTAGTACTTGAATTTGAAAGCTAAGAGACGGAGATAAGAATGTACGATCATTGAAGGATTTTATGTTAAGTGCCCTTGTAGGTGCTTGGAGTTGTTTAGTGTGGCGGACAGGGCCACGACTTTCCGAAGGATTTCAGGAAAATGCGCTAAGCAAGAATACGATAAGTACGAGTGCTGCCTGCGGAAAATTGAAGACATCTTTGGTAGGTTTTGAAAATCTACACGATTTTTAAGGCGGTGCATGATGATTAGATATATACAGGACCACAAGAGGACCCTGTGATTAGGGTTGTAACTTCAAGGAAAGATTATGAAAGGGAGATAAGCTCTCTCCCCTACGTAAAATGATAGTTTTACATATTAGTGGGGGTTATGCGTACCCATATTATTAGGCGATGTATATGAGACGGGTAAAGTCTTCAGTTTCGTCATACAATAGGTTACAATTTTAGATAACCGTGGGAAAAGTATTGTGTTGGGGTAATTGAGAACGACATTAGGAAATGGTCGAAGATATGTCTTAAGGATACGAATGCTGGTAATAAGCATAAATGGAAATGTACGACCAAAGATCAAGATAGAAATATTTTGAGTTAATAATTAGTATAACGACGGGTGGCAAACCTGTAATGACGGGCCGGACTGTATTGTATGCGGGGAGGTATGAGACCCCAGGGCAACTTGAAATGAAAAAATAAAGGTAAGACGAGTGGATACTCGTACGATAAAAATCTTGACAAGCCATTGGATTATGTAATACCATGAATTGAGGTTGAACACCTGACTATAAGCTCTATGAGTTGGAAGAGAATAATAGGATTACTACTTGACGAGATCAAGGAAGTCTCCCACTAAATTGTGATTGGCAGGAAGTCTTAGCCATGAGACAAGTAAAGGAATCGAATCTAAGTATAGTGACCAAGTTTGGTTGCAACCGAGAAATGGAAACAGGAATCATAATTGAGATTATATCCCCGACTATTTCAGAAGTATGAGAAAGGCTTCCAGTTATTGGAAGATAGGTTGACTACGACTACAGTTCTAACCCCTCATGAGGCCTGAGGGACTAGAGGGTTAGGTTATTATGGTAACACTTTGAGTGTTTGGCTAGGTTGTGTGCGGATGCAACACGATAGGGTAACAACCTATATTTCCCGGAAGCTACGGGAGCATGATAGTGGAGCTCAGATTCGAGAGGTTGTCGAGTCTTCCCTCGTTGAGGAGGTGAAGAGGCGACAGTACAAGGATCCAGTTCTAGGGCGAATTTGAGATACGACTCTCCAAGAGGAGAAGGACCTGTATGGGTAGCACCGGATAGGGTTCTGTGATATGAGGATAGATTGTGTGTGCCCGATGTTGCAGGAATTGTCAACAGATTTTAGGGGAGGCACGCAGTGCTCGTTACTCTATTTAATTGGGGTCGACTAAGATGTATCGTAACCTCAGATGCATGTACTGGTGGGATGGCCGGAAGGGGGGAGTAGCAAAGTTCGTTGCTCAGTGTCCTAATTGTCAGCAGGTCAAGGTTGAGCACCAGAAGCCCAGTAGGCTTTTATCGACGATTGAGATTCCGACTGGGTAATGTGAGACGATTAATATGGATTTTGTTATAGGGTTGCATCATACTCAGAGGTAGTGCGACTCCTTGTGGGTTATAGTAGATAGGCCGACGAGGTCAGCCCATTCTTCTTCCGATTAGGACTATTTACTCGGCTGAGGGTTATGCGAGATTATATATCAGGAAGATTATGAGACTTCACGGGGTTCCTACATTTATTTATGACAGACATAAGAGCCTAGTTTACGACTGACTTCTGGAGGTTTTTCCAGAAGGGGTTAGGAACACAGGTGAGTCTCAGTGTTGTATTTCACCCTCAGACCGACGGACAGGCAGATCATGTTATCCAGACACTTGTGGATAGGTTGCGGGCCTGTGTTTTTGATTTCAGGAGTAACTGGGAGGATCATTTGCCTCTTGTGAATTTTATGTATTATAACAGCTACCATTCCAATGTTCGGAAGGCGCCTTATGAGACTTTGTATGGGCGAAAGTGTACGTCGTCGATCGGTTGATTCGATGATTGGCAAAGTTCAGTTAGTTGGCCCAGACTTGATTTAGCAGGCTGTGGTTAAGGTGAAGCTTATCCAGGAGAGGTTATTAGCAACTCAGAGTCAACATAAGTCTTATGCAGAGAACCGACGTCGACACTTGGAGTTTCAGGTTGACGATTGGGTCTTCTTGAAGTTACCACCCATGACGGGTGTGATGAGATTTGGAAAGAAGGGGGACTACGCCGATATCTGATTAGAATGAACTCCGAAAGAACATTCGGGACGAATGTTTCTAAGGGGGGAAGAATGTTACACCCCGTAATTCCAGGACATGTACATAAGAACATACAAAAGAAAATAAGACTTTAAGATTTGAGACTCATAGAATTTACCGGAATTATGGAAATGTCGGGAAACGAAACATTATGGACGAATGGGAGGGTGACACGTGTCACCCCCCCACACTTGGGCTTGGACGAAAATGGACTAGAAATGGGTCAAGTCTTGAAAGGCCAAGGCTTGACATTGTTGACCAAGTCAATGAACCCACTTGGCTTGATATTTAAATGAATTCATCCAAGCCACACAAATGTTTTAATCTAGACCCTTGAATGTAGTATATATCTATACTAGTAGTGCAAGACTTGATCATTTCAACACTTAGAGAAAAAATTGGAAATCTTGAGTTGCTCTTAGAGAGCTCTAGACCAAGAGGGAAAAAATGAGAGAATTTTTTTGCAATCTTGCTACATAAATACCAATATTCAAACCCAAAATCCCTAAAGGTATTCCAAGGATATCTCAACACAAAAATCCCGGAAAAACTACATTTTTACATTAGTCGCAAGGTGAAAACCTAAGGGGTTGTTTATAGTTGGAGTTGGAACTTGAAGAGGATTTCTTCATAAGCTTCTAAGGGTTGCTTGGAGTGGATTGGAACATCGAAAAGAGGAGCTAAAGTTGCTAAGGATCGACTTTTAATCTTGGATTATATTTGGGCTAAATGAGGTAATAATCTTCATCTTACTATTGTAATTGAAGATTCCATGTTATGATAAGTTAGAAATGATCATGTGATATATGTTATGAAGATTGATAAGTGTTATGGAATTTTAGAAGCCTAAAGTTCGAAAAGTTCATGTTAGCCATTAAGTTTATAATTCAATTTAATTGTTAGATACAATAGTCACATGCTATAGAAAGAAGGAATTATAGTTGTTATAATCGATTGCGGTTATATAACATGTTAGACTAAACAACTTGGATTGAAAAAGAATTGGAAAAGACTTTGTGTTGTTGTACATTGTTAGCCGAGAATGACATTGAAATGTTGGACTATTTGGATATCGATTGTGGGGCAGAATTTTACACGTCCTGTGCGGCGTGTAATCCCCTTTGATTAACTGATTGTTGAGCCTTAAATGTGGCATTTGGTTATTGATTTTTGGGCCTTGAAAAAGGTGGAAAAGTACGTAGAAACAACGGAAGTGCTGCCCGATTTTCCGTAGAATTAAGAGTCCTTATACTTAGAAATATTCTACGTTGAAAGCTAGTAGTTGATGGACGTATTATGCTCATTATAGTTTGACATTCTACGTGCGGCGTATTTAACTTGGCAAGTGGTTTAAGTCGAAGAGGTATGTGGAACTTTCCCTATCTTCTTGAGCATGAGTTTTATAAATGTATTGTACGGTGGACGTACATGGTTAAAAATGAATTCGGTTTCATTTTGGTGTCCTTGCCTTGTTTTCAAAAAGGATATGTGACTTGATGCTACATGGAAAGATTTCTTGACTTGAAAAATATAGAATACTTGATTTGAAAAGTATTGATTCCTTGAACTATTATAAAGTTAAGAGACTTGAAGTATTTTGAAAGTTAAGAAACTTGATTTCTAAAGTTAAGAAACTTGATTTCTAAAGTTAAGAGACTTGAAGTATTTTGAAAGTTAAGAAACTTGGTTTCTAAAGTTAAGAGACTTGAAGTATTTTGAAAGTTAAGAAACTTGATTTCTAAAGTTAAGAGACTTGAAGTATTTTGAAAGTTATGTAACTTGATTTGAAAGTATAAGTCTCTCGGTTATAAAAAGAATGAATTTGTCTAAGACATAAAGAGTTATAACGACTTTATGGAAAGTTAGTTATAACGGCTTTATGAAAAGGTAAAAATGTCTTAGTTGCTAAAGCATAAAGTTAGTATAACGGCTTTATGGGAAGTTGGTTATAACAAATTTATGGAAGGTTAAAGGAATGGTTTTCTCTAGTAATGTAAACAAACAAAATGACTTGAAATAAAGAATGACAATTTGATTTAAAGGTATCCATTGCTTAAAGTTTTAAAGTAAGGGTCACTTGGTTTAGAAGCCTAAGATGTATTTCTAAAGGTATAGTGACTTGTCTTGAAAAGTAGATATGACTTGATACTATGGATATTAGTATCTTGGGGTTTATATGAAAAAGGGTCATTTTAAAAGAATAGAAGTACGTAGTACTTTGGGTTAAAATCCCGGATTTTTCAGGATATGATAGTGCCTTAAGTTAAATGAAATGAGAGTGCATGTTGATTAAGTCTAATAAGAAGTTAGGGGATTTCTTAACTTGCTTATGATATTTATGATAAGTCGGTGGTGCTTATGTTATGTATGATAGCCGGTTGTGCTAGTGATATATTGTTCATTACGGGGTCATTCCCCGGGCTTGTTGCATTTGCATGTTCCGTGGATTCGCTCCCCACGATGCGAGGAATACCTCATGCGAGTCTGTAGGGCTGTGCGGGTGAAATAGTCCCATGCGGGGCGGACCAGTCCTATGCGAGGTTGATGACCTCATTGCGGGTCCACATGACCTATGCGGGTGAAATAGTCTCAGGAGTAGGATTGCTTAATGATACTACGGGCGGGTGGCCCTAATTTGATCATGAACCTCCTATTTTTATGCAGTAAAGTATACTCTTGTTTACTCTCATTAATAGTAAGGCACAGTGTACTATTATTTTGGTCATCATACATGTCTCCAGCTTTATTTTAGACTATATGATTTCATTACAAGATTTTCTGGCCACATACTTGGTACTGTATCGACCTCCTTCGGGGTTGCGTTCATGCCGCAGTAGAGTTATCTGAGTTCTTGATCCTCACTCTTAGGATCACTGTTCAGCTGTTGAGAAGCTCCATTACTCCGGAGGCTTATCTTTGGTTCAGATTCCTGGTATTGTCGGTTGTTGTACATTCAGGGGTATGGCGGGGCCCTGTCCCGTCACAATTATTATGTCAAAATTCTTAGAGGTCTGTAGTCATATCTTGTGGGTCGGTTTGTAAGAAAAAAAAGAAAGAGGTAACTGCTTTTGACTTTACATATATATCCAGGGAGGTAGCCTTATCGGCTAGCATGTTATTTATTTCTTATTGAGTTTATGTATATTCCGCTAATTTTTCTCTGATGTGTACCTGTAAGGGTGCCCAGGTAGGGCACCAGTCGCGGGCCCGGGGTCGGGTCGTGACAGGGGGCCAAGGTAACCATGTCGCTGACGACGTGAGGATGGTTCGCGAAGCATGGAAACATAGCGATTTCATGTGTAGGAACTATATTCTAAACAGTTTGTCCGATCCTCTTTACACAGTATATTGTACCGTTGAAACTGCCAAGCAGTTATGGAACAAACTTCAGAAGAAATACAACACCCAAGATGCGGGTAGTAAGAAGTTCATCATTGGGATGTTCGTGAATTTCAAATGGTGGACAACAAAAGTGTGTCGTTCCAAATCCAGGAATTTCAAATGATTCTACATCACCTGGATTTGGAAGGATTAAAGCCAACGAGCAATTCTTGGTTGGGGAATTGATCGAGAAGTTGCCTCTCTCGTGGACTGAGTTCATGAGCTATCTTAAACTCAAAACGAAGGAGATGACCTTAGACGAAGTTATTTTCAAACTCCTTATTCAGGAGGACAATAAGAAGGTCATGCCAAAGGGAAAACAACTCGCTGAGGCTAAGGCGAACTGACGGAAGTCAAAGGGAACTCAAGCAAGAAGCAGAAGTTCCATAAGGAAAGCAAGTCCCAAACAACTGAAAAGTTCAAGGGAAAGTGTAACTACTGTGGTATAGTTGGTCACATAGCCAAAGACTGCCACAGGTTCAAACGTGAGAATAAGTATAAGGCTAACATCGTCGAAGACACGCTTGTAGACGATATGATCGAGGAGTTCTCAGTGGTGGTTCTTGAATCAAACCTCGTTGAGAATTCGGTACAGTGGTGGTTGGACACGGGTGCCACCCGTCACATATGTTCCTATAAAGAAACATTCTCCACATATACACCAGTCACAGATAAGAAAATGTTCATGGACAACAATTCTTCTTCAGAGGTGCTAGGGGTAGGAAAAGTGACCCTAAAGAAGACGTCCGGGAAGGAGCTGATTCTGAAGGAAGTGATGCATGTTCCAGAAATTCAAAAAAATTTAATTTTTGGACCTTTGTTAGTAAATGTTGGTTTTAGGCTAGTGTTAGAGGCTAACAAGTTTGTAATCACTAAAAATAGAACTTTTGTAGGAAGGGACTTCGTCTGTGAATGCCTCTTTAAGTTTAATGATGCACCTGTAATGCATTATGTTTTAACTATCAATAAAATTATGCATTCTAATTACTTGATTGAGTCATCTAATTTATGGCATCATAGATTAGGACATGTTAACTATCAATCTGTCCAAATATTAGTAAAGATGGAATTATTGCCGTCTATCGACATAAAACCTCAACGTAAGTGTGAGGTGTGCGTAGAGGCAAAACTTTCCAAGAGTTACTTTAGATCCATCGAAAGGGAAACTGCTCCTCTAGAACTCATACACACTGATATATGTGATTTAAAGTTCACTCAAACTAGAGGGGGAACAAGTATTTTGTGATTTTCATAGATGATGGCACAAGGTTTTGTTACCTTTACTTACTAAAACGTAAAGATGAAGCCTTTGAAGAATTCAAACGCTACAAAGCAGAAGTTGAGAATCAACTAAGCGGACGGATTAAAACAATCCGTAGCGATAGAGGGGGAGAATATGTAGCACCTTTTGAAATTTTTTGTACCCAATCGGGTATAGTTCATCAAACGACGACTCCTTACTCACCTCAATCAAACGGTGTGGCTGAACGCAAGAATCGAACACTAAAGGAAATGATAAATGTTTTACTCATCAATTCAGGCCTTCCCCAACACATGTGGGGAGAAGTTGTCCTTACCGCAAATAAGATTCTTAATAGAGTCCCACACAAAGTTAAGGACAAGACTCCATACGAGTTATGGAAAGGAAAGAAACCTACCTACAAGTATTTGAAGGTATGTGGTTATCTGGCCAAGGTAAAAGTACCTATGCCAAAGCAGGTCAAGATTGAACCTAAGACTGTGGATTGCATATTCATCGGATATGCCAATAACAGTAGTTTTTATCGCTTCCTAGTGTATAAGTCGGATGTACCAAACATTCATGATGGTACGATCATGGAATCAAGGAACGCGAGTTTCTTTGAAGACACATTTTCGTATAAGGAAAAAAACATAACCTCTCGCAAATGAAGTTATGATCAAATATCTGAGGATCAAGGAGTCGATGACTACCTAGATCTGAACGGTTCAGATCTAGTGAATTCTGAAGTTGCAGATTATCTGGAATCCAGTATTCCAGGTTATCAGGACATGGAAGATTCAGAAATAGAACCAATGAGAAGCAAAAGGGCCCGGAAGGACAAGTCCTTTGGTCCAGACTTTGAAGCTTATTTGGTTCAGGGTGAACCACAGAAAATCGTCGAAGCATTGTCAACTCCAGAAGCACCACTCTGGAAGGAAGCTTTAGAAAGTGAGATAAAATCCATCCTGCATAACCACACTTGGGAGTTGGCTGAACTTTCTCCGGGACACAAATCTTTGGGTTGTAAGTGGATCCTTAAACGAAAGTTAAAGGCAGATGAATCTATCAATAAGTACAAGGCTAGGTTGGTAGTCAAGGGTTATCGGCAAAAGTAGGGCCTTGATTACTTCGACACCTACCCCCGGTGTCTAGAATGACATCCATACATATGTTCATAGCTATCGCCGCCTTACAGGATCTTGAAATACATCAAATGGATGTTAAGACAGCCTTCCTAAATGGTGATTTGGAAGAAGAAATATATATGGACCAACCCGAAGGGTATGTGGTTTCAGGACAAGAGATAAAAGTGTGTCGTCTTGTTAATCGTTGTACGGGCTGAAACAGGCCCCTAAACAATGACACGAGAAATTTGATAGTACTCTATTATAAAAAGGATTCACCATTAATGGATGTGACAAATGTGTCTACATGAAAGAAAATGTCGAATCCTTCGTCATGATATGTCTTTATTTAGACGACTTGTTAATCACTGGAAGCAGTCCTGGGATAATCCTAGAGACTAAAAACATGTTAAAATAATATTTTGACATAAAAGATATGGGCATTGCATATGTCATCTTAGGGATCAAGATCTCTAAGACATCTAATGGACTGGTCTTGTCTCAATCTCACTACATCGAGGATGTACTGAAGAAATTTGGGATGTTCAACAGTTCACTAGTATTGACACCATTGGAAATAAGTCAAAAGATTGACAAATATCTTGGTGAGCCCGTACGCCATGAGCGATATACGCAGGTGATTGGTAGACTGATGTATATCACAAATTGCACTCGATCTGATATCGCTCATGCAGTCAATAAGTTGGCTAGGTTCACTCGTAATCCAAGTGAGGATCATTGAAAAGCGTTGAATATGGTACTACGGTTCCTGAAGTTCACGCTAAATTTTGGGTTACACTATTCGAAATATTCAACGGTACTAGAGGGATACAGTGATGCAAACTGTATATCTGATAGCAACGACAATCAAGTCCACCAACGGATATATTTTTACAATCGATAGTGGAGCTGTGTCTTGGAAATCCTCTAGGCAAACTCTTATTGCCCGATCCACGATGGAGTCAGAATTTATCGCTTTAGATAAAGCGGGAGAGGAAGCTGAGTGGCTTCATGGTTTTCTAGAGGATGTCCCATGTTGGGATAAACCTGTGTCTTCTGTAATGATCCACTGCGATAGTCAGTCGGCTCTAGGAACGTCATGAAGTTCTATATACAACGGAAAGTCTCATCATATTCAACGGAGACATGAGTCCGTTAGGCAGCTGATTACCTCAGGTATTATTTCCATTAATTACATAAAATCTAAAGAAAATATCGTGGATCCCTTGATGAAGGGAATACCCAAAGATCAGATGTTCTGCCTGTCTAGGGGAATGGGTTTCAAAACCCAAACAATAAGAACCGATACAATGGACACCCAACCTTACAGACTGGAGATCCCAGGAATAAGGTTCAATAGGAAAATTAAATTATAAAGGTTCCGTGAATGCTTCGGTGGAAGCAAGAGCACTTCGGATAATGTTT
Organism: Przewalskia tangutica; assembly: GCA_029844215.1. Lineage (NCBI taxonomy): Eukaryota > Viridiplantae > Streptophyta > Magnoliopsida > Solanales > Solanaceae > Przewalskia > Przewalskia tangutica. The sequence goes on along the minus strand of CM056735.1, from coordinate 83,290,435 downwards.
TCTTCTTAAAAACGTAATCCAAGGCCGTTCCCGTGATAGACATAAAGTGCTACCTGTAAGAGGGAGAAAGGATAAGTTTCTGAACCTTTAATGATCCTCAATACTTGAGGTTAGGTTGGTGAAATTTTTAATGGTTCCTAACGCTTGTGTAGCGTGGTATTGCAGGATACCTTATAGGAGACCACCTATTTAAGTGTGAGGACATGCCGCCTCAAATGAACGCACTTAAGAATTCAAGTGTGTCCACGGCCCACGATGGACAAAAACATAAGAAAGATTGAGTAGGAAAGGTGTTGTGTTGATATCATTGTCTTGGCATATACTAAACACTGACGGTTCAAGACATCACATTAACCGCGCAGTAAATATGTCTGATGGTATTCTACTATGGAAGGTTCAAAGCTACGACTACCTCTCCAGATGCAACATCGATCCACCAAGTGATTGCTCGAAAAACACCATGTGCGTGCGCCAAAATCTCTTCCAAGAGGGAATTGTTGGAAATTTACTAAACGTGAAATAAAATTAATTCTATTAATTATGACTCGAACAATTGGGGCCTCGCACGTCGAAAACATGGTTTCCACACACGTGCACATAAAGTACCAATGATCGAAATTTCCTTAAATGGAAGAGAAATCGGTACGAATTGTTTGAGACGTAAGAGAATAGACGGTTATTGGTCAAATGACAATGGTTTCACGTTGGTAAACAAAGGGAAGACGTGTATAAAATGTAAAAGATGAAACGAGTTTGAAAAATGTCGCGGCGCCAGAGCGCCACGGCGCCTCCTTACAGGGTCGTGGCGCTGGCGACGCCAAGTTTCGGCGCCATGGCGCCTCCCTGCAGGGTCGTGGCGCCGGCGACGTCCGAAACTCTCTGGAGCGGCGCCAGCCTGTAGGGCCACGGCGCCAACTTTCTAGAATTTCGGGGCCACGACGCCAGCCTGCAGGGCCACGACGCTGCAGACGTTTCAGACTGTTGGAAGATGAACGAAAACTATTTTTTGGGCTGACATTGGAGCATTAGTTCTCCATTATTTGGCTCATGAATTCAGCCATTATTTGACTGAATTATTACTCCACATTCATGGTCATTATATGGTCTTTATTGGCCATTACTGGGTTATGCGGAAGATCATCTTCACTACACTATAAAATGGAGTCTTGGGCTCATTTGGAAATACACCTTACACTTAACAATTCTCTGAAATTGTCTTCCTCTCTTGCAATCACAAAACACTCAAAGATCTTTCTTCCTAAGCAAACACTTGCGTTCCCTTTTCTTATTTGTTTGATTGTTGTTTTATCTTGGGAGATAAGTTGTCATTACACCGTTGAAAGAATATACGGGACAATATTATCTTAAGGATAGATTGAGAATTTAGTCGCTTTAGTAAATCCTCATATTTGTTTATTTTCAGATTTCTTACGTACTTATTGTCGTTGTTACATTCTCATTTTCTTATTTCTACATTTTATTCCCGCGGTTTTTAAAGAAAGTTTAGCCATTCGAAAAGAACTTTTCAAAAGGATTGGTCGCTCTGTGAAAGGACAAATTTTTGTGAGGGAAAAAACACATTTTATTTTATTATATAATTAGGAAGAATAATATGAGAGTACAATTATATCAGATAACATTTATATGACATTGACATGAAGATACATTTTAATAATATAATTTAATGGTATCACATATTTCAGAATTCAGATCCTTAAACAAATATATTTTGTATATTCAATCTTTATAATAACCAAACGTGCTTTTTCTAAAAAGTAGTAACAATGAAAAGACCTCGTTATCATAAAAAAAAATCATCAAAGGAGAGATTGCGCATGTAAAAGGCGGGCCAAGTTGGCCGAAAAGAAGAAAGTAGGAGAAGCGTGATATAGTGCATCATTCTTGTTTTACAAAGTAAAATCGGCGTCATTTGTCTCGTAGTATTCATTTTGAAATGTTTTAACATATTTAACGTACATAATTTACATTATTCATTAAATCTAGTATACACTAATTTTATAAGAATTAATTTCCTTTAATAAGGTTATGTTTGCCTTTGATATTTAATTATTAAATTGACTGGATATCAATCCATCAAGTCAACTTTCTTAAATGGAAAAAAATATACATGATGTAACCATGGAGTTACCTTAGTAGCCGATGGAGCTCTTGTCGACGAGAGTTAGGAGTAAATTCGCCTCCTGAGTAATTCAGCTGTCATTGACTTCGGCTAAACACTTAAATTATTTTTTGAGTGTTAACAATTACCCCCTACATTAACTCGAGCGTCTATTGAGTTGATGTATCCGAAAGTAGCCGTCGTTTCAGTCTGACAGTCGCGCATGTCACTTCAATTGTCTAATCTTCAGTGCATGCAATGATGATTTCTTCTTAGTTTTCCCTTCAACCGAGGTGCCTTTATGACCATGAATCAGTCCCAATGTATTCTAGTCGTGCATTCGAAGAATTATCCCCAATTCATGCCGCACATCGAAATCCATTTAAGAAGAGATCTCTCTTCTGAGGAATTTTCCCCCCGCCCCTAAGATCATCTCCAATTTCTTTCTTCTGAAAAAAGAAAAAACCTCAATCTCGATCCTTTTCTTATTCAGATACCATGGCTTCTTCTTCCTCTTTTAAGAAGGTTTACGTGACCACTTTAGCCGATAAAGACCTAACCGATGCCCTGATCCTCGTTGATGAAAATTAGTTTTGGATCCATATGGTAGGCTGCCTTGACTACCTCTCTATTGACTACATAGCCTTACTCATGTTTTCTTTGTTTTGTCTTTCAGGAGTCGTTGCTACTAAGGCGAATTAGGCGGGGGAGAGTACATGATACATCTCTCTGTGCTGAAGGGACGTCCTCTTTGAATCGTACTTCTAAACACCCGCATAGTTCTCCATCGGCTAGCCTCGATGCCAGAATTCCTCCTGTTGAGGCAGTTGTAGAGATATATCCTTTTCTTCTAGTCTTGTTGTCGATTGTCTCTAGACTCTTGCATCACTTTCTGAAACTGTTCTTTCATGTGTAGGAGACGGTTGGAGGTAATCCTTCGGCTGAAGCCTTCAGAACTGATGGCTCAGAGGTACCAACCGAAATCATCCTGGAAGATGTACTTTTGCACTACTTTAGCTCAACCGACACTACATCAGCTGCACCTATTGACGTCCATCGAGAGCGAGTCGAGGAATTCTAACCACCAAAGAGGTGTTACATGGTCTGAGGGCCTTTTTGCTCTGATTTTCGAAAGAAACAAAGGATTCCCCGACTCTGACAGCTACTTATAATGACATGGCTTTGGCTCTGAATGATTTGTTGCTATATATAGAACGACCAAAGATATCCATGATGAGTCTATCGTTGCTCTGCAACACTTGGGATCTCTTCGTCAAGAGAAGAACTACATTCAAACTTCTTTCAATGAGGTGAATGTAGCAAGGCAACAAAATGGCAGCTGAAGAAATGATTTGCAGGAGCGGTTGTCCAAACTGTGAGTTGAGTTGGAACGGAGATATGGGCTATTATTCTGGATATGAGCACCTTAGACTCAGCTATTAGTGCACGCGATTCCACTCGTTCCTTTTTGTTTTGGTAGAGCTTTCAACTGGATAATCAAATCAATGAACTCGGTGACCAGCAGGAGGTTTGAGAGCTAGATCAGAAAGCAGGTAGAGAACGGTTGGCCAAATTAGAGGATGAATGGACTTTGTGGAGAAGTCGTGTAGTTCAAGTAATGCTGGCAATCACTTCTCTTTGGCCCACTGGTCCTATTGCTGAGTTGTCAACCGATACCCTTATGGACCTGCCATACGAAGCCGCAGTTGCTCCTGTTGTTCAAGTTGTATCGGCCAATCCTTAGGCTTTTACCGAGACACTATCGACTGTAGTGGCTGAGATCATACAGGGGATGGAAATCCCTGAAGAGTTCGAGGTGATGGCCATTAGTATGGATGATTAAGAGGAGCAGACTACATCAATTAGAGAAGACCAATCAGCTGTTGATTCAGCTGATCCTGGGACTTCGATAACTAATGATGTAGTGCAGTCTTAGATGAGTTCAAGGTCGACCAATTCATATTTTATTTGTATAGATCCCAAATCGAAGGGTCTATTTTTGTGACCAGGCAGCCGGTCTATGGTTGTCGTGTCACGACCCGACCCGACGGTACGCGACTGGTGCCCTAGCTGGGCAGCCTTATACTTACCTATTACAGAAAATCATATTGATACTAAGGACAATGTAGAAATTTGTAATAAACTTGTCTCCTGAGGAGTCTCAGCTAATCAAACATAACCAATTATGCAAGACGACAAGGCTGTCACTATATACAGAAATATCCAAAACGGATTACAACTGTACAACTGACCAAAACACGTCTATAACTCACACTGTCCAATTCACACATGTCTACAGACCTCTAAGAGTATAAAAGTAAAATATGACGGGATAGGGCCCCGCCGTACCCCTAAATATGCATAAGTCTATAGCAAGGATCTATACCAAAATGACTAAGCTCCAGAACAATGGAGCTCCCCAAATATCTGAGCGGAAATCCTAGGCTGAAGGATCACCAAACTGAGTACTGCATTCGCAGCATGAACGCAGAAGAAAGAGGTCGATTTAAATAATGTACTGAGTATATAAAACATGAAGTACTGTAAGGAATACATAACTGGCCAAAAGATAAGTATGAAAATCAAAGATACCAATGCACCTGTGCCTTATAAAATGAGAGTCAAACATGTCCATATAATATACCGTACACGGCCCATTCTGGGACTCAGTGAATGAAGTCATATTCGTGGATTCCTGTCCACATATATATTCATGGATACCTGTCCACTGCGCACATACCGTACTCGGCCCATCGTGGGACTCGGTGAAATAATCATATTCATAGATGCCTGTCCACATATATCGTACCCGGTCCATTCTGAAACTCGATAAAATCATCATATATATATATACATACCCGGCCCTCTAGCGAGGGACTCGGTGAAATATAATCACATCAAGCACGAATAAAATATCATGAGTAAGCATATGCAAATTAAATCATCATTTGACTCTCAATGGAATAAATAAAATGAACTATCACTAAAAATCAAAGGCACTATTATATCAAGTATCACTAGGAATTAAGATTCATTGAAACTATGTACGTCCGCCGTACACTCATTTATGTAAATCATGCCAAAAGAAAAAAGGGATAGTTTCACATACCTTATTATCGAATTAACCTAAGTTCAGCGGATCCTTATAAGCTCTATGAATGATTATCTACATCCTAAGAATAATTTTCATTACAATCGGATCAATATACTACTAACAAACTCATTGAGACACTTTATCGAACACCTTATTCGCGTAGAATCTATGCTTCTTCTATGTGAAGTTCTATACGTGTAGCAACACAATCATCCTTTTCAATTCTCCCCCTTACTGTATCAATGTCTAAAACAACCCAACAATATCACATGCAATCACCAATTTATATACGGACAACTCCAATAACCCATTAACTTTAGCATTTTCGATAATCTCCCTAGAACTTAGTAAGAATCATGCTTTATGATAGGTATAAATTTATGAATAAGGAAGGTTACCTCTGTTAGAAGTTGCGACGAAAGTCATCGAACAATCCTTTTCCAATACCGGCCTTTGACAAGAAAAACATGGCTCAACTATCGATTCCAAGAACTGTTCGAAACTTCAAGGTCTCAACATGATTTCCTTGTGTTCGAGCTTGCTTAATGCCTCGATTTCTACTGGAATTACAGTCTAAAACACCATGCATTCTCTCATTTTGGTTCTGTGAAAGCGTACAAAATACCCCAACATCGATCGAGCTTCAGAGGTTTTTTTTTCTTTACTGGGAACACTCTTATGACCCTTGAGGTGTGAGATTGCTTCTAGAGAAATTCTTACTGAAATTGGAAGGGAGAGGAATTGGCAAAGAGAAGAAGTTCTTCAGGAAGAAAAATTGCATGTTCAAGGCTCAGAAATAAGGCCACAGATCGTGATATACGATGTTGTGCCATTGAGATAGCCTTTAATAAGGCTAACACATAGAATTCTACTTGGCTTTGTCCCCACATATAATTAATCCCACAATTAATTAGTTATACACACAAATAATTCCTGATTCCAATTCACTTAAATTTCGATGGCTTATAAAACCTTCGTGTACTCAAGGTCACAATTCTCATAATATGGTACTAGTCCGTAACCTCTGGGGATATAAAATCATTATTTTAAATTCCCATTGACGCACTGGTTACATCCAAAATTATTTCGGGATCACGTCTTTTAATACACTAATTTCCTTATTAATGTACGAAGGTACAACAGAATTTCCCCGGGGTTCGAGTCCACTTACTTACGTTATGCCGAAATCATTATCTGAAAATACAAGGTGTAACATGTCGCTTGCCCATGCCTTTCCCCAAATCGAAGGGAAATTGACTTCTTTTGTGACCAGGAAACTGTTTTGTGGCTCGATTACTTATGCATGTCCAAAGAGTGATGGGTATTGTTTCTCCAAATATGCCCACTCTTTTATCTTTCTTTTCCTTGCATAACTATCGCTTGATTCGTATTACCAACAACCTGTGGGTTAGCTACGAAGGGTCTTTCCCAATTTGGTGATCATTCGCCAAATTTATGATCTTAATTAGCAAAACGGTTTCCAAACTATGTCTCATTCGACAAACCTCTTAGACTTACATGTTTGTTGTATTACGTTTGCCGGCTTTGATTCTTTCTATGATTGTAAGTCGATTTTAATCCAACTGACTTAACTCCATTAACACAGCCTGCTGATATTCTTCCAAACTTAGAAGCTTTTGTTTGGCCATCCTTAATGATATTAACTCCCGAGGACAACGCTGTATCTAGCCATAGAATTAGCCGACAAGATGTCACACGACCGACCGGCCGTGGATCGTACTCCTACCGGTACCGCCGATTATATGTCGAGAATAGCAATGAACATACATAACACATAACTTATAAAAGGGGTAACATCACCGCCACCGATAAGTGCCGCTTCCATAAAACATTCTTAAACAAAAGTATAGTAGTACAACCGGTTCTTATAGCCCAAAACACATAGGTGACCACGCACTTAAAGATAATAATCGTATGGACAGGGCCCCGCCATACCCGTGAATGTACAAAATACCTATATCATCAGGGAATATCCGTACCAATAAACAAGCTTCCGGAGGAATGGAGCTTCTGACACTGGAACAATGATCTTAAGAACGAGGATCCACAATCTTCTTACCCTTACCAGCGGCATGAACGCAGCCCCCGAGAAAGGGGGTCAGTACACAATATGTACCAAGTATGTAAAGCTGGAAAATACTGTAATAATGATATCATAAGTCTAAAAGTAAGCTGGAGTCATGGAAGACAATAAAATACCTTTTACTGTGCCTTACTAACAATGAGAGTGACAAGTATATATATATAGTACTGCATAAAATAGGGGTCTTAGGATCAAAACAGGGTATCTCGCCCGTAGTATCAATAAGCACCCCTACTCCTAGGACTATTTCACCCGCTAGGTCCTGTGGACCCGCATGAGGTATTCCTCGTGATAGTCAGACTACCGCACGGGACTATTTCACCCGATAAGCCCATAAGGACTCGCATGAGGTATTCCTCGCATCGTGGGTAGCAAAACCACTAACAGTGGTATAACGATCTTGGGACTTTCCTCGATATACTCTACCCCGGCAGATGGTATAACGATCTTGGGGCTTACCCCTCAGATATACTCTTACACTGAAGCAGATAGTATAACGATCTTGGGGCTTGCCCCTCAGATATACTCTTACACTGAAGAAAGTGGTATGACGATCTTGGGGCTTGCCCCTCAGACATACTCTTACCCTGGAGTAGGTGGTATAACGATCTTGGGGCTTACCCCTCAGATATACTCTTACCCTAGCTCAAACTGTCATCATATCATAATCATAAATAAGTTAAGAAAACTTATAACTTGTTATTAGTCTTGTCCATATACCCTCTCATTTTAGTTTACTTAAGGCACTTAATCCTATCTTTAGTAAAGAAAACCGGGAATTTAACCCAAGTACTACATACTTCAACTCTTTTGAAAGTGACTCTTCTTTATACGTAAAAACCTTTGGGCAATTGATGCCTTAAAATCAATTTGCCTCTTCATACACTTATCTTACTTAGAGTAAATCTCTTCTCATTAACCTTTTATGAAGCTAATAAACCAACTCCCCATAAAGTTGTTATATTAACTCTACACTTTAGTAAAATCATACTTTTCCCCTAACCAAGGGACTTATACATTCTTAAAATGAAACAAGTCATTATATACTTAAAACAAGTAAGAATACCAAATCTTGTAGGTCTACCGTACTACATAGTTTCATCTATTCATGCTCAAGAGATAGGAAAGCTTCACATACCTCTTTGGTCAATCCACTTGCTAAGCTCAACTACCGCAAGTAATATTTCAACCTATAATAATCATGATACGTTTGTTAACCTCTAATCTCAAAGTAGAACAATCCAAGTTCAAAGTCACTAAATTCTATGGAAAATTGGGCAGCATTTCCTTTGTTTCTACTCACTTTGCCACCTTTCTCAAGGCCGAATTTATCATCCAAACACCACATTTAAGGCTCAACAATCCAACATTTTAAAGGGGATTACACATCCAAACTTGGGTGTGTAAAATTCTGCCCCATTAGGTACAACAATTCACTTAACAATTCTAAGGTAGTTTTTAGGCTACAACATGCTCATAATCTCTTCTTAACCAATCCTTCATATCCAAACCACATTTCTTACATGCAAGGACTCTAAGTGCATTATTCACTACCACAAGTTCTTTCTTTTTAACATGCAACACTACAAACTAATTACAAATGAAGAATCATTACCTTAGAGCTTTAGCCAAATTTATCCCAAATGTTTTGCTAGCTTTCTTGCCAAGAATACCACCACAACAACACCAACAAGCTAGCCACAAACTTCCTTCTTGTTCTTAATTTTTTTCAGATTTTTCTTAGGCTTAGAATTTCCTTTGGAATCAGAGATAAGGAGTAGCTAATTTAGAGTGAGGGAGAGTTTTGAAAGATGACCAAGTCTTCAAGACTTGGTCAATATAAGGCATGCAAGAAAAATCAGATGGGGGGGACACTTGTCACCCTCCCATGGCCTTTTTAAAAGAGAAATCAGACTTTCCTACGTTTTTCCGCCCAAAAATCCGGCCTCGGCGTCGGCGCCGCGGCGCTGAAACCTCCGCAGCCTCTCAACTTCCGCACCGCTGCCTGCTGCCCAGTCTGGCGCTGCAACTTCAGCGACCCTTCGATTTCGGCGCCATGCCTCGCCGCTTTGTCCGAAACACATTTCTGTCCGATCACAAGACCGAACTTGTAACTCTCATAACTTTCTACTCCGACGTCCTATTGACGAACGGTCGGTTGCGTTGGAATCTAGACTACACGAACTACGCGCTAGGCCTTTGAAACACTTAGGAACTCTCAATGTACCGGGTCATAACCCGCCTCAAAGTTGACTAAAACCTGTCCGGAACAATCCGTCAACCTATCCTTAGAAAATTTTAAGTCTTACATGCTTTCGTATGCTCTCATACGTAGGGTCAGAACTACGGGGTATAACATTCTCCTCTTAGAAACATTCGTCCCGAATGTTCCTTCTAGGCTTACTCAAATCACAATATCGACATAGACCCTCTTAACTATTCTTTTGCAAATAAAGAAGCTCCACGAGCCACAACATACTTAAGCGTAAATGCTAAATCAAAACTAACAAGCAGGAAAGTGGGTTACCTGGAGGTATAGGAAATAGGTGAGGGTACTTCTTCATCATGTCATCCTCTGCTTCCCACGCCATTTCCTCCTGCTCGCTCGCCATAAGACCTTGACGGAAGCCACGTCTTTCGTCCGAAGTCGTCTAACCTGACGATCGAGTATCGCTATGGGACTCTCCTCATACGATAACTCCTCTGTCACTTGGACATCATGAACCGGGTGCACTCTAGATGGATCTCCAATATATTTCCGCAACATGGACACATGGAAAACTGGATGTACCGCCTCCAAATCGGACGGCAGATCTAACTCATAGTCAACCCTGCCTACCCTACGGACAATCTGATACGGCCCAATGTACCTTGGGCTAAGTTTCCCCTTCTTTCCAAATCTCATCACGCCCTTCATGGGAGATACCTTTAGAAAAACCCAATCATCTATCTCAAATTCCAAGTGTCGACGCCGATGATCTGCATATGAATTTTGTCGACTCTGAGCTGCCAACAACCGCTCCAGGATAAGCTTCACCTTATCCATCGTCACAACCAAGTCCGCCCGACCAATGCATTTCTACCTCGAACCAAATTATCGGTGACTGCACTTCCTCCCATATAAGGCCTCATAAGGCGCCATCCGAATACTAGAGTGGTAGCCGTTGTTATAAGAAAACTCCACGAGGTAAATGATCCTCCCACTACCCTCAAATCAATAACACAAGCCCGCAAAGATATCCTCGAGTGCGGATAAGGCGCTCGGCCCGTCCGCTTGGCCCGAGGATGAAACGCCAGATCGAGACTCACCTGTCCCTAATCCTTCGAAAGACCTCTAAGTTAGCCAGAACCGGGCTCTTCGCTCAAATAATCGATACAGCACACCGCGCCTCACACAATATCCCCGATATACGCTCGCGTAATCCTCGGCCAGAAAGCGTCGCCCCGATCGAAGAAAATGGGCTGATTTCGCCACCGCCGACGATAACCCAAATGGAATCATGCTTCCTCCGGTGGAAGGTAATCTCGTAATAAAATCCATATTTACCACCTCCCACTTCCAAGTCGAATGTCAATAGCTCGCAATGTTTCACCGCTTCGTGCTTAACCTTCACCGCCGACACCCGCACTGCTACGAACTCCGCAACGCCCCGCTAAGGCCATCCTACCAATACACGATTCGAGGTCATGATACATCTTAGTCAACCCCATGAATAATAACGAGCACCGCGGCTCCCCATAATCACGACGAAGTCCTCGCTACATCGGAACACACAACCGCTCAAATCTTAGCACCCCATCGTGCTACTCAAACAGACTTCTCTTCTCAACAGAAAGATCACGATACCGACCATAATCGAATCCTCATATCGCCGCTTCTTCACATCCTCGACGATGGAAGACTCGCAACCTCTCGAACCCGAATTCCATCACTATCGAATCAACCAAATGAACCCCAAGGCTCGAGAATTGATGTAACTCTCTGACCATATCCTCTTCCCCGGTCAGACGTATGCACTACCCATCGACCGCGACTGGCGGCATCCGCAACTACATCGCCTTCCCGTGGTATATAATATCAACATCGTAATCCTTAAGAGCTCCAACCACCGCCTTCGCCGCAAGTTCACTCCTCCGTCAAGATATACCTGAGACTCTTGTGGTCCGTAAATGTCCACACGAACTCCATATAAATAATGTCTCCGATCTTCAAGGCATGAATCACACCGCCAACTCCAAGTCATGCGTGGATAGTTCTTCATGCTTCCTGCCGCCGAGACGCATAAGTTATAACCTTGCCGCGGCCGCATCAAAGACGCACTCCAAGCCCGACACTGACGCGCCACAATAAACCACATATCCATCTAAACCCTCCGAAGAGTAAGAATCTGGGCGTCGCCAACTTCTCCTTTAGCAATCGGAAACTTTCTCACAAGTATCCGCCCACCGAACATAGCCGCTTTCCGAGTCGCCTTAGTCAAAGCGGCTGAAATAGAAGCAAACTTCCACAAACCTCCGATAATAACTGCAAGGCCCAAAGCCGCGACTCTCCGCTTGTAGCTGGTCCGCCAAGTCTGATCGCTCAATTTTCGCCAGACAACCCGAATACCATCGCCCGATAACATGCCCTAAGAAAGCCACCGGTTAACTAACTCGCACTTCGAGAACTTGGCATACAATCGCGGCCTCGAGGACTCCCAAAACCGCCCTCAAATGATTTGTATGCTTCCGCTCAGGCGCGAATACACCAAGATATCATCAATAAACACTATAACGAACATATCCAAGAATGGCTCAACACCCTATTCATCAAATCCATGAATCGCCGGGCGCTGTCACCAAAACATTACATCGAACTCATAGTGCCCATACCGGTCCCGAATGCATCTTTGGGATATCTATCTCTAACTCGCACTGATGATAGCTGCATCGCAGTCTATCTTGAAAAACACTTTGCACTCGCAATCGGTCAAACAAATCGCCAATCCCGGGAGGATATCTGTTCTTGATAGTTACCTTGTTCACCGCTCGTAATCAATACACATACGCAGCTGGCCCCATCCTTCTTCTTTACAAATAACACCGGCGCTCTGTGAGAAGCACTTGGCCCGATAAAGCCTTTCTCCAAGAAGTCTTTCACCGGTCCTTCAATTCTTCAACTCGGCAGGTGCCATCCTGTATGGCGGAATAGATATCGCCGAGTGTCCGCGCCAAATCAATACAAAACTCAATCTCCTCTCCGAGGGATACCTAAGCTCGTCGGGAATATATCCGAAACTCTCTAACGGCGAATCGATCAAGGTCCAGATTCAAATTTCGTTTAATACCCAACCATATGGTAGATATACCCTTTCCGCACCATCTTACTTGCCTTGAGGTAAGAAATAAACTTACCTCTACGACGCAAAGATTCCCTTCCACTCGATAACCGGCCACGGAAACCGAACCGAACTAATCTCTCTCATACCCACATTGGCATAGCAAGATGCTAGCCAATCCATACCCATAATCACATCAAAGTCCGTCATGTCCAACTTTATCAAGTCGGCCAGAGTCCGCCGACTATCTATAGTCACAGGGCAAGCCTTATACACCCGCCACCTACCATCGAATCACCTATCGGCGTAGCCACCTCAAAAGGTCTTATGGACTCTGCTCTACCTCTACTCATCGGCAATATGAGGAGATATATAGGACAAGGTAGAACTCGGATCTATCAAAGCATATACATCACAAAGAAGAAACCAACAATGTACCCGTGACGACATCCGTGACGCCCCGGTCCCGCCGATCGACATAGCATATACGCGCTCGAGGACCGCTTAGAATCGAACCCCTACCACGACCTCTGCCGCGCCCGATGGCCCATAAGTACTCGCCTCCGGCGCTCGACTATCAAGACGAAGATCCAAAGAATGCACTTCGCCGCTGAACTGCAACGCCCCGCCGCCAAGCGACGACAATCTTCTTTAGATGGCCTGCCGCTACAAGAGTAACATGCTCGAACCCATACGCACTCGCCGGATGAGACCTACCGCATCGAACGCACCGGCAGGTAGGTGGTCTCGATTGCGCCGGCTCGCCTCGAAACTCAAGTCCCGAGCCACGACCGCCTCAATAACCTCGCTGACGACCTCCCGCCGAAATCGAGAAGGAGCACTGCGCCGGCTGGAATGTGGACCTAGTTCGCCGAGGCCGCCCGCCAAAATCGCTTCGAACTCGCTGCCCCGCCTCTGGCCGCCCAAATCTAGCCGATCCCGCCTCTCTTTGTCCTCAATCTCGCAGACGCCGCATCTCCGCAATATCCATCCTCGGTTGAAGAGCCACCCCAAGCATGCAAGAATCATACGACGGCCTAACCCCATCACATATCAATGAACCCCGCTCGCCATGTCGCCACTATGGTGTGCGATATTCGCCAAGGAGTCGAACTCGTGCTATACTCCCGATAGTCCTCCCGCCCCGCCTCAAGGTCAAGAACCTATTCACGCGGCTCTCTCACCTCGTGAGGCAAGAAGTGGTCTAGAACGCCTCGTGAACTCCTCCCAATCACCGGAAGAGAATCTCACCCTCGACAATACCCATGACTCAAACCACCAACGTAATATCGCAGAACCAGAAGAAGCTAGTATAACAAACTCGCCTCCGATGCCCTAAGGACTGCATGGTCCGTCCAGAATCGCCGGACAAACTCCTGCGATCCTCCTCAAATCTCGAACCATAGAACTCGGTGGTGACAACCCAGAAATTCGAATCCGTTAATCGTCGGCCAGGGTTGGCCGCCGCTCGCTTGCCGCTCGCCACTATGCGCGCAAGAATCGACTGTTTCGTAATTTATACTGCACTCGATCGCGGATCGAGGCTCCGCATCGCGGTCTCGTGAGCCGCGCCCACGCCGAACTCGCTGAGGCCGGGCGACGACGTGGAACTCGCCGCTTAAACATCATCTCTGCAAGGATCGGGCTCGCTCTCGTGACTCTCCGCTGCCCCACTAGCAGCCTCACGCTTTGCCTTCCGGGCCGCGGTTGCCTTGCGTGAGGCATAATCGATACATAAAGGAAAACATCGTGAGATTCAACCTATAACTCACTTTCTATTGCACGATCTCGTGAGTGAAAGAATGGAAACCAATCCTAAATATCCTGCAGCCTCCTCGATTATAGATGTGGCACGACACACCGATAATCAAGATTCTACTAGACACGGTCAGGACACTTTCCGAGGACTAATCGTTTCGATACCACTTTTGTCACGACCACTTCTCGCCGCGATCGTACTTACCGGTACCGCCGTATATGTCAGAGAATAGCAGCGGAACATACATAACACATAATTTATAAAAAGGGGTAAACATCACTGGCCAGCCGATAAGGCTGCCTTCCATAAAACATTCTAAAACAAAAGTATAGTAGTACAACTGGTTCTTATAGCCCAAAACACATAGGTGACCACGCACTTAAAGATAATAAGCGTATGGACAGAGCCCGCCATACCCTGAATGTACAAAATACCTATATCATCGTGGAATATCCGCACTAATAAACAAGCTCCAAGGAATGGAGCTTCGACATCGAACAGTGATCCTAAGAACGAGGATCCACGATCTCCTTACCCTTACCGCAGATTTAACGCAGCCCCAGGAAGGGGTCAGACACAATATGTACCAAGTATGTAAAGTCGAAAATATCAGAAAATGATATCATAAGTCTAAAAGTAAGTCGAGTCATGGAAGACAATAAAATACCTTTTATCAGGCCTTACTAACAATGAGAGTGACAAGTATATATATATAATAATTGCATAAAATAGGGTCTTAGGATCAAAACAGGTACCTCGCCTGTAGTATCAATAAGCACCCTACTCCTAGGACTATTTCACCCGTGATAGTCATGGACCCGCATGAGGTATTCCTCGTGATAGTCGTACTACGCCCGCATGGGACTATTTCACCCGCATAAGCCCATAAGGACTCGCATGAGGTATTCCTCGCATCGTGGGTAGCAAATCCACGGAACAAGTGGTATAACGATCTTGGAGACTTTCCTCGATATACTCTACCCCGGCATGGTATAACGATCTTGGGGCTTACCCCTCAGATATACTCTTACACTGAAGCAGATGGTATAATGATCTTGGGGCTTGCCCCTCAGATATACTCTTACACTGAAGAAGGTGGTATGACGATCTTGGGGCTTGCCCCTCAGACATACTCTTACCCTGGAGTAGGTGGTATAACGATCTGGGCTTACCCTCAGATATACTCTTACCCTAGCTCAAACTATCATCATATCATAATCATAAATAAGTTAAGAAAACTTATAACTTGTTATTAGTCTTGTCCATATACCCTCTCATTTTAGTTTACTTAAGGCACTTAATCCTATCTTTAGTAAAGAAAACCGGGAATTTAACCCAAGTACTACATACTTCAACTCTTTTGAAAGTGACTCTTCTTTATACGTAAAAACCTTTGGGAAATTGATGCCTTAAAATCAATTTGCCTCTTCATACACTTATCTTACTTAGAGTAAATCTCTTCTCATTAACCTTTTATGAAGCTAATAAACCAACTCCCCATAAAGTTGTTATATTAACTCTACACTTTAGTAAAATCATACTTTTCCCCTAACCAAGGGACTTATACATTCTTAAAACGAAACAAGTCATTATATACTTAAAACAAGTAAGAATACCAAATCTCAGACGCTCATCAGACTACATAGTTTCATCTATTCATGCTCAAGAGATAGGAAAGCTTCACATACCTCTTTGGTCAATCCACTTGCTAAGCTCAACTACCGCAAGTAATATTTCAACCTATAATAATCATGATACGTTTGTTAACCTCTAATCTCAAAGTAGAACAATCCAAGTTCAAAGTCACTAAATTCTATGGAAAATCAAGATTTCCTTTGTATCTACTCACATTGCCACCTTTCTCAAGACCGAATTTATCATCCAAACACCACATTTAAGGCTCAACAATCCAACATTTTAAAGGGGATTACACATCCAAACTTGGGTGTGTAAAATTCTGCCCCATTAGGTACAACAATTCACTTAACAATTCTAAGGTAGTTTTTAGGCTACAACATGCTCATAATCTCTTCTTAACCAATCCTTCATATCCAAACCACATTTCTTACATGCAAGGACTCTAAGTGCATTATTCACTACCACAAGTTCTTTCTTTTTAACATGCAACACTACAAACTAATTACAAAGGAAGAATCATTACCTTAGAGCTTTAGCCAAATTTATCCCAAATGTTTTGCTAGCTTTCTTGCCAAGAATACCACCACAACAACACCAACAAGCTAGCCACAAACTTCCTTCTTGTTCTTAATTTTTTTCAGATTTTTCTTAGGCTTAGAATTTCCTTTGGAATTGTAGAGAGAAGGAGGAGCTAATTTAGAGAGAGAGAGAGGTTTGAAAGATGACCAAGTCTTCAAGACTTGGTCAATATAATGCATGCAAGAAAAATCAGATGTGGGACACTTGTCACCCTCCCATGGCCTTTTAAAAGAGAAATCGACTTTCCTAAGTTTTTCCGCCTAAAACTCCCGGACGGCGCGGCGCGCTACTGGAAACCTCCGCAGCCTTCTTCAACTTCCGCGCCGCTGCTGCAGCTGGCGCTGCAACTTCAGAGACCCTTCAAGATTTTCGCGCCGCCCTCGCATCCGCGCCGCGCCTCGCCTTTGTCAGAAACACATTTCTGTCCGACTGCGCACTGAACTTGTAACTCTCATAACTTTCTACTCCGACGTCATATTGACGAACGGTCGGTTGCGTTGGAATCTAGACTACACGAACTACGCGCTAGGCCTTTGAAACACTTAGGAACTCTCAATGTACCGGGCCATAACCCGCCTCAAAGTTGACTAAAACCCGTCCGGAACAATCCACAACCTATCCTTAGTAAATTTTAAGTCTTACATGCTTCAGACGCCTCATACGTAGGGTCGAACTACGGGTATAACATTCTCCCCCCCTTAGAAACATTCATCCCGAATGTTCCTTCTAGGCTTACTCAAATCACAATATCGAAATAGACCCTCTTAACTATTCTTTTGCAAATAAAGAAGCTCCACGAGCCACAACATACTTAAGCGTAAATGCTAAATCAAAACTAACAAGGTGAAAGTGGGTTACCGGAGGTATAGGAATAAACTTACCCTACGACGCAGATTCCCTTCCACTCGATAACCGGCCACGGAAATCAGAATCGAACTAATCTCTCTCATACCCACATTGGCATAGCAAGATGCTAGCCAATCCATACCCATAATCACATCAAAGTCCGTCATGTCCAACTTTATCAAGTCGCCAGAGTCCATCGACTATCTATAGTCACGTGGCAAGCCTTATACACCCGCCGCCTACCATCGAATCACCTATCGCGTAGCCACCTCAAAAGGTCTTATGGACTCGGCTCTACCCTACTCATCGCAATATGAGGAGATATATAGGACAAGGTAGAACTCGGATCTATCAAAGCATATACATCACAAAGAAGAAACCAACAATGTACTGCGATTTACATCCGTGACGCCTCCGGTCCCGCTGACCGACATAGCATATACGCGCTCGAGGACCGCTAGAATCGAACCCTACCACGACCTCGCCATCCGATGGCCCATAAGTACTTCGCCCGGCGCTCGACCATCAAGACGAAGATTCAAAGAATGCACTCGCCGCCGAACTGCAACGCCTCGCCGCTGGCGACGGACAATTCTTCGATGGCCTCGCTGCTACAAGAGTAACATGCTCTCGAACCCATACGGCATCGCCGGATGAGACCTACCGCATCGAACGCACCGGCAGGTAGGTGGTCTCGATTGCGCCGGCCTCGCCTCGAAAACTCAAGTCCCGAGCCCCGACCGCTTCCGAATAACCTCGCTGACGGACCTCCTACCGGAAAACTGAGAAGGAGCACTCTGTGCTGGCTGGAATGTGGACCTAGTTTGCCACGAGGCCGCCACTAAAATCGCCCGAGAACTCGCTGCCCCGCCTCTGGCCGCCCACCCACTGATCTCGCTTTCTGCGTTCGACGCGGTAGGTCTCATCCGGCGATCGTACTTACCGGTACCCTGCTGTATATGTCGAGAATAGCAATGGAACATACATAACACATAACTTATAAAAGGGTAACATCATCGCCACCGATAAGGCCGCCTATAAAACATTCTTAAACAAAAGTATAGTAGTACAACCGTTCTTATAGCCCAAAACACATGGTGACCACTGCACTTAAAGATAATAAATCGTATGGACAGGCCCCGCCATACCCCGAATGTACAAAATACCTATATCATCGTGGAATATCCGCATCAATAAACAAGTTTCCGAGGAATAAGCTTCGACATCGAACAGTGATCCTAAGAACGAGGATCCACGATCTCCTTACCCTTACCGCAGATTTAACGCAGCTTCGAGAAGCGGGGTCCGACACAATATGTACCAAGTATGTAAAGTCGAAAATACTGTAATAATGATATCATAAGTCTAAAAGTAAGTCGAGTCATGGAAGACAATAAAATACCTTTTATCAGGCCTTACTAACAATGAGAGTGACAAGTATATATATATAATCTCGCATAAAATAGGGTCTTAGGATCAAAACAGGTACCTCGCCCGTAGTATCAATAAGCACCCTACTCCTAGGACTATTTCACCCGCATAGTCATGTGGACCGCATGAGGTATTCTCGTGATAGTCAGACTACCCGCACGGGACTATTTCACCCGCGATAAGCCCATAAGGACTCGCATGAGGTATTCCTCGTGATCGTGGGTAGCAAATCCACTAATGTGGTATAACGATCTTGGGGACTTTCCTCGATATACTCTTACCCCGGCAGATGGTATAACGATCTGGGGCTTACCCTCGATATATACTCTTACACTGAAGCAGATGGTATAATGATCTTGGGGCTTGCCCCTCAGATATACTCTTACACTGAAGAAGGTGGTATGACGATCTTGGGGCTTGCCCCTCAGACATACTCTTACCCTGGAGTAGGTGGTATAACGATCTTGGGGCTTACCCCTCAGATATACTCTTACCCTAGCTCAAACTATCATCATATCATAATCATAAATAAGTTAAGAAAACTTATAACTTGTTATTAGTCTTGTCCATATACCCTCTCATTTTAGTTTACTTAAGGCACTTAATCCTATCTTTAGTAAAGAAAACCGGGAATTTAACCCAAGTACTACATACTTCAACTCTTTTGAAAGTGACTCTTCTTTATACGTAAAAACCTTTGGGAAATTGATGCCTTAAAATCAATTTGCCTCTTCATACACTTATCTTACTTAGAGTAAATCTCTTCTCATTAACCTTTTATGAAGCTAATAAACCAACTCCCCATAAAGTTGTTATATTAACTCTACACTTTAGTAAAATCATACTTTTCCCCTAACCAAGGGACTTATACATTCTTAAAACGAAACAAGTCATTATATACTTAAAACAAGTAAGAATACCAAATCTCAGACGCTCGTACTACATAGTTTCATCTATTCATGCTCAAGAGATAGGAAAGCTTCACATACCTCTTTGGTCAATCCACTTGCTAAGCTCAACTACCGCAAGTAATATTTCAACCTATAATAATCATGATACGTTTGTTAACCTCTAATCTCAAAGTAGAACAATCCAAGTTCAAAGTCACTAAATTCTATGGAAAATTGGGCAGCATTTCCTTTGTTTCTACTCACTTTGCCACCTTTCTCAAGACCGAATTTATCATCCAAACACCACATTTAAGGCTCAACAATCCAACATTTTAAAGGGGATTACACATCCAAACTTGGGTGTGTAAAATTCTGCCCCATTAGGTACAACAATTCACTTAACAATTCTAAGGTAGTTTTTAGGCTACAACATGCTCATAATCTCTTCTTAACCAATCCTTCATATCCAAACCACATTTCTTACATGCAAGGACTCTAAGTGCATTATTCACTACCACAAGTTCTTTCTTTTTAACATGCAACACTACAAACTAATTACAAAGGAAGAATCATTACCTTAGAGCTTTAGCCAAATTTATCCCAAATGTTTTGCTAGCTTTCTTGCCAAGAATACCACCACAACAACACCAACAAGCTAGCCACAAACTTCCTTCTTGTTCTTAATTTTTTTCAGATTTTTCTTAGGCTTAGAATTTCCTTTGGAATTGTAGAGAGAAGGAGGAGCTAATTTAGAGAGAGAGAGAGGTTTGAAAGATGATCAAGTCTTCAAGACTTGGTCAATATAAGACATGCAAGAAAAATCAGATGGGGGGGGGGACACTTGTCACCCTCCCATGGCCTTTTTAAAAGAGAAATCAGACTTTCCTAAGTTTTTCCGCATAAAAATCCGGCCTCGCGGCATGGCCAATAAACTCCGCAGCCTCTTCAACTTCCGCGCGCCTCGCTGCCCGCAGCTCTGGCGCTGCAATCTCAGCGACCCTTTAGTACTTTCGCGCTGCCCTGCCGCTTTGTCCAAACATTTCTGTCCGATCACAGACCGAACTTGTAACTCTATAACTTTCTACTCCGACGCCCTATCGATTTAACGGTGCATGGCTGGAATCTAGACTACACGAACTACGCGCTAGCCTTTGAAACACTTAGGAACTTCAATGTACCGGGTCATAACCCGCCTCAAAGTTGACTAAAACCCGTCCGAACAATCCACAACCTATCCTTAGAAAATTTTAAGTCTTACATGCTTTAGACGCCTCATACGTAGGTCGAACTACGGGTATAACATTCTCCTCTTAGAAACATTCGTCCCAATGTTCCTTCTAGGCTTACTCAAATCACAATATCGACATAGACCCTCTTAACTATTCTTTTGCAAATAAAGAAGCTCCACGA
This sequence comes from Przewalskia tangutica, assembly GCA_029844215.1. Lineage (NCBI taxonomy): Eukaryota > Viridiplantae > Streptophyta > Magnoliopsida > Solanales > Solanaceae > Przewalskia > Przewalskia tangutica. The sequence goes on along the minus strand of CM056735.1, from coordinate 83,269,247 downwards.
GCCACAACATACTTAAGCGTAAATGCTAAATCAAAACTAACAAGGTGAAAGTGGGTTACCCGAGGTATAGGAAATAGGTGAGGGTACTTCTTCATCATGTCATCCTCTCGCTTCCCACGCCATTTCCTCCTCGCTCGCTCCGCCATAAGACTTGACGAAGCCACGTCTTTCGTCCAAGTCGCCTAACCCGACGATCGAGTATCGCTATGGGACTCTCTCATACGATAACTCCTCCGCACTTGGACATCATGAACCGGGTGCACTCTAGATGGATCTCCAATACATTTCCGCAACATGGACACATGGAAAACTGGATGTACCGCCTCCAAATCGGACGGCAGATCTAACTCATAGTCAACCCTGCCTACCCTACGGACAATCTGATACGGCCCAATGTACCTTGGGCTAAGCTTCCCCTTCTTTCCAAATCTCATCACGCCCTTCATGGGAGATACCTTTAGAAAAACCCAATCATCTATCTCAAATTCCAAGTGTCGACGCCGATGATCTGCATATGACTTTTGTCGACTCAGCCGCCAACAACCGCCTCCGGATAAGCTTCACCTTATCCATCGTCACTGAACCAAGTCCGCCCGACCAATCATTTCCTACCTCGAACCAGCCTATCAGTGACCTGCACTTCCTCCCATATAAGCCCTCATAAGGCGCAATCTGAATACTAGAGTGGTAGCTGTTGTTATAAGAAAACTCCACGAGAGGTAAATGATCCTCCCAGCTACCCCAGAAATCAATAACACAAGCCCGCAGCATATCCTCGTTGTTCGGATAGTGCGCCGCCCGTCTGGCCTCGAGGATGAAACGCTGCATCGAGACTCACCCGTGTCCCTAATCCTTCGAAATACCTCGAAGTTAGCCGAACCGGGCTCTCTCGTCAAATAATCGATACAGTACACCGTGCGCCTCACAATATCCCGATATACGCTCGCGTAATCCGGCCGAAAGCGTCGCCCCGATCGGAAGAAAATGGGCTGATTTCACACCGGCCGACGATAACCCAAATGGAATCATGCTTCCTCCGAGGAAGGTAATCCCGTAATAAAATCCATATTTACCACCTCCCACTTCCAAGTCGGAATGTCAATACCGCAATGACCACCGGCTTCGTGCTTAACCTTCACTCGCCGACACCGCACCGTGCTACGAACTCCGCAACGCCCCGCTAAGGCCATCCCACCAATACACGATTCGAGGTCATGATACATCTTAGTCAACCCTGATGAATAGAATAACGAGCACCGCGCCTCCCGAATCTGCCGACGAAGTCCCGCTACATCGGGAACACACAACCGCTCAAATCTTAGCACCCCATCGTGCTACCTCAAACAGACTTCTTTCTCAACAATGCATCACGATACGGACCATAATCATATCCTCATATCACACCTCTTCACCTTCCTCGACGATGGAAGACTCGCAACCTCTCGAACCCGAATTCCATCACTATCGGGAATCAACCAAACGAACCCCAAGGCTCGCTAATGATGTAACTCTCGGACCATATCCTCTTCCCCGTCAGACGTCGCATGCACTACCCATCGATCTGCGACTAAAGGCATCTGCAACTACATTGGCCTTCCCTGGGTGGTATATAATATCAACATCGTAATCCTTAAGTAGCTCCAACCACCGTCTCTATCACAAGTTCAGCTCCCTCTGGCTGAAGATATACTGGAGACTCTTGTGGTCTGTGTAAATGTCCACATGAACTCCATATAAATAATGTCTCCAGATCTTCAAGGCATGAATCACAGCTGCCAACTCCAAGTCATGTGTGGGATAGTTCTTCTCATGCTTCCTAAGCTGTCGAGATGCATAAGTTATAACCTTGCCGTGCTGCATCAGCACGCACCCAAGCCCGACACCTGACGCGTCACAATAAACCACATATCCATCTAAACCCTCTGGAAGAGTAAGAATTGGTCGCCAACTTCTCCTTTAGCAACCGGAAACTTTCTCACAAGTATCCGCCCATCGAACATAGCCGCTTTCCGAGTCGCCTTAGTCAAAGTGGGCCAAATAGAAGCAAACTTCTCCACAAACCTCCGATAATAACTCGCAAGGCCCAAAGTGCGCAAGACTCCGCTTGGCCAGTGCTGGTCCGCCAAGTCTTGACCGCCTCAATCTTCGATGTATCAACCCGAATACCATCTACCCAATAACATGCCCTAAGAAAGCCATCAAGCTAACTAACCCGCGATTTCGAGAACTTGGCATACAACCGGCCTCTGAGGACTCCCAAAACCGCCCTCAAATGACCAGATGCTTCCGCTCAGGCGCGAATACACCAAGATATCATCAATAAACACTATAACGAACATATCCAAGAATGGCTCAACACCCTATTCATCAAATCCATGAATATCTGGGCGCTGTCACCCGAAGACATTACCTCGAACTCATAGTGCCCATACCGGTCCCGAATGCAGCTTTGGGATATCTATCTCTAACTCGCACTGATGATAGCTGCATCGCAGTCTATCTTGAAAACACTTTGCACCTCGCAATCGTCAAACAAATCACAATCCCGGGAGGGATATCTGCTTTGATAGTTACCTTGTTCACCGTCGTAATCAATACACATACGCAGCTGGCCCCATCCTTCTTCTTTACAAATAACACCGCGCTCCTGCGGAGAAACACTCGCCGATAAAGCCTTTCTCCAAAGAAGTCTTTCAGCTGGTCGTTCAATTCCTTCAACTCGGCAGGTGCCATCCTATATGGCGGAATAGATATCAGTCGAGTGTCTTGCGCCAAATCAATACAAAACTCAATCTCCTCTCCGAGGATACCTAAGCTCGCCCGGGAATACATCCGAAACTCTCTAACGATCGAATCGATCAAGGTCCAGATCTCACCTTTAGTGTCGAATACCCAACCATACGGTAGATATACCCTTTCCGCACCATCTTCCTAGCCTTGAGGTAAGAAATAAACTTACCCTACGACGTAGTATTCCCTTCCACTGGCAACCGGCCACGGAAACCGAACCGAACTAATCTCTCTCATACCCACATTGGCATAGCAAGATGCTAGCCAATCCATACCCATAATCACATCAAAGTCCATCATGTCCAACTTTATCAAGTCCCAGAGTCCGCCGACTATCTATAGTCACAGGCAAGCCTTATACACCCGCCGCCTACCATCGAATCACCATCGGCGTAGCCACCTAAAAAGGTCTTATGGACTCGCTCTACCCCTACTTCATCCGCAATATAAGGAGATATATAGGACAAGGTAGAACTCGGATCTATCAAAGCATATACATCACAAAGAAGAAACCAACAATGTACTGCGGATTTACATCCGTGACGCCCGCGGTCCCGCTGATCGACATAGCATATATGCGCTCGAGGACCGCTAGAATCGAACCCCTACCACGACCTTCTACCGCGCCCGATGGCCCATAAGTACTCGCCCCGGCGCTCACCATCAAGACGAAGATCCAAAGAATGCACTCGCCGGCCGAACCGTAACGCCCCGCCGCCTAAGCGACGACAATCTCTTCGCATGGCCCCGCCGCCACAAGAGTAACATGCTCTCTAACCCATACGACACTTCGCCGGATGAGACCTACCACATCGAACGCACCGAGAGTAGGTGGTCTCGACAGCGCCGGTCTCGCCTCGAAACTCAAGTCCCGAGCCCGACCGCTTCCCGAATAACCTCGCTGACGTACTTCTCCCGGAAATCGAAGGAGCACTCGGCCGGGCCGGAATGTGGACCTAGTTCGCTGCCGAGGCCGCCACTAAAATCGCCGAACTCTGCCTCGCCTCTCGGCCGCCCAAATCTAGCTGATCCGCTTCTTTGTCCTCAATCCTCAGGCGCACGCCAGATCTCCGCAATATCCATCCTCGTCAAGAGCCACCCCAAGCATGCAGAATCATACGACGGCCTAACCCCATCACATATCGATGAACCCGCTCGCCATGTCGCCTACTATGGTGTGCGATATTCGCCAAGGAGTCGAACTCTGTGCTATACTCCCGATAGTCCTCCCGCCCCGCCTCAAGGTCAAGAACCTATCTACGCTGGCTCTCTCACCTCGTGAGGCAAGAAGTGGTCTAGAACGCCTCGTGAACTCCTCCCAATCACCGGAAGAGCATCCTCACCTCGACAATACCCATGACTCAAACCGCTTCAACGTAATATCGCAGAACCTAGAAGCTAGTATAACAAACTCGCCTCCGATGCCCTAAGGACTCAGATGGTCCGTCAGAATCGCCGGACAAACTCTCGCGATCCTCTCAAATCTCGAACCATAGAACTCGTGGGTGACAACTCAGAAATCCCAATCCGTAAACCGTCGGCTTGGTTGGCCGCCGCTTCCTCGCGCCGCTCGCCACTATGCCGGCCAAGAATCAACTGCTCTCGTAATTCTATACTCGCACCGATCGTGGATCGAGGCTCGCATCGCGGTCTCGCAGGCCGCGCCCGCCGCCGAACTCGCTGAGGCCGGCGACGACGTGGAACTCGCCGCTTAAACATCATCTCGGCAAGGATCGGGCTCGGCTCGTGACTCTCCGCGCCCCACTAGCAGCCTCGGCCGCTTTGCCCTTCCGGGCCGCGTTGCCTTGCGCGAGGCATAATCGATACATAAAGGAAAACATCGTGGAGATTCAACCTATAACTCACTTCTATTGCACGATCTCGAGTGAAAGAATGGAAACCAATCCTAAATATCTCGCAGCCTCCCGACATAGATGTGGTGCACGCATACACACCGATAATCAAGACTCTACTAGACACGGTCATGGACACTTTCCGAGGACTAATCGCTCGATACCACTTTTGTCACGACCGACACCGGCCGCGATCGTACTTACCGGGTACTCGCCGTATATGTCGAGAATAGCAACTAACATATATAACACATAACTTATAAAAAGGGGTAACATCACCGCCACCGATAAGTGCCGCTTTCCATAAAACATTCTTAAACAAAAGTATAGTAGTACAACCGGTTCTTATAGCCCAAAACACATAGGTGACCACGCACTTAAAGATAACAACCGTATGGACAGGCCCCGCCATACCCCGAATGTACAAAAATACCTATATCATCGTGGAATATTCGTACTAATAAACAAGTTTCCGAGGAATGGAGCTTCGACATCGAACAGTGATCCTAAGAACGAGGATCCACGATCTCTTACCCTTACCGCGCAGATTTAACGCAGCCCTCGAGGAAGGGGTCGACACAATATGTACCAAGTATGTAAAGTCGGAAAATATCGTAATAATGATATCATAAGTCTAAAAGTAAGTCGAGTCATGAAGACAATAAAATACCTTTTATCAGGCCTTACTAACAATGAGAGTGACAAGTATATATATATAATATCGCATAAAATAGGGGTCTTAGGATCAAAACAGGTACTCGCCCGTAGTATCAATAAGCACCCTACTCCTAGGACTATTTCACCCGTGATAGTCATGTGGACCCGCATGAGGTATTCTCGTGATAGGTCAGACTACCGCACGGGACTATTTCACCCGCATAAGCCCATAAGGACTCGCATGAGGTATTCCTCGATCGTGGGTAGCAAATCCACTAACAGTGGTATAACGATCTGGGACTTTCCTCGATATACTCTTACCCCGGCGGATGGTATAACGATCTGGGGCTTACCCTCGATATACTCTTACACCAAGCAGATGGTATAATGATCTTGGGCTTGCCTCGATATACTCTTACACCAAGGTGGTATGACGATCTGGGCTTGCCTCGACATACTCTACCCCGAGTAGTGGTATAACGATCTGGGGCTTACCCTCGTATATACTCTTACCCTAGCTCAAACTATCATCATATCATAATCATAAATAAGTTAAGAAAACTTATAACTTGTTATTAGTCTTGTCCATATACCCTCTCATTTTAGTTTACTTAAGGCACTTAATCCTATCTTTAGTAAAGAAAACCGGGAATTTAACCCAAGTACTACATACTTCAACTCTTTTGAAAGTGACTCTTCTTTATACGTAAAAACCTTTGGGAAATTGATGCCTTAAAATCAATTTGCCTCTTCATACACTTATCTTACTTAGAGTAAATCTCTTCTCATTAACCTTTTATGAAGCTAATAAACCAACTCCCCATAAAGTTGTTATATTAACTCTACACTTTAGTAAAATCATACTTTTCCCCTAACCAAGGGACTTATACATTCTTAAAACGAAACAAGTCATTATATACTTAAAACAAGTAAGAATACCAAATCTCAGACGCTCATCAGTACTACATAGTTTCATCTATTCATGCTCAAGAGATAGGAAAGCTTCACATACCTCTTTGGTCAATCCACTTGCTAAGCTCAACTACCGCAAGTAATATTTCAACCTATAATAATCATGATACGTTTGTTAACCTCTAATCTCAAAGTAGAACAATCCAAGTTCAAAGTCACTAAATTCTATGGAAAATCAAGCATTTCCTTTGTTTCTACTCACTTTGCCACCTTTCTCAAGACCGAATTTATCATCCAAACACCACATTTAAGGCTCAACAATCCAACATTTTAAAGGGGATTACACATCCAAACTTGGGTGTGTAAAATTCTGCCCCATTAGGTACAACAATTCACTTAACAATTCTAAGGTAGTTTTTAGGCTACAACATGCTCATAATCTCTTCTTAACCAATCCTTCATATCCAAACCACATTTCTTACATGCAAGGACTCTAAGTGCATTATTCACTACCACAAGTTCTTTCTTTTTAACATGCAACACTACAAACTAATTACAAAGGAAGAATCATTACCTTAGAGCTTTAGCCAAATTTATCCCAAATGTTTTGCTAGCTTTCTTGCCAAGAATACCACCACAACAACACCAACAAGCTAGCCACAAACTTCCTTCTTGTTCTTAATTTTTTTCAGATTTTTCTTAGGCTTAGAATTTCCTTTGGAATTGTAGAGAGAAGGAGGAGCTAATTTAGAGAGAGAGAGAGGTTTGAAAGATGACCAAGTCTTCAAGACTTGGTCAATATAAGGCATGCAAGAAAAATCAGATGGGGGGGACACTTGTCACCCTCCCATGGCCTTTTTAAAAGAGAAATCTTTCTTACGCTTTTTCCAAAAAAATCCGGCCTCGGCTGGGCCACGGCCAAACCTCCGCAGCCTTCTCGAACTTCCGCGCCGCGCCGCTGCCTCAGCCAAGGCGCTGCAACTCTCAGCGACTTCGATTTCTCGCGCCATGCGCCGCTTTGTCCAAACACATTTCTGTCCGATCAAGACCGAACTTGTAACTCTCATAACTTTCTACTCCGACGTCCTATTGACGAACGGTCGGTTGCGTTGGAATCTAGACTACACGAACTACGCGCTAGGCCTTTGAAACACTTAGGAACTCTCAATGTACCGGGTCATAACCCGCCTCAAAGTTGACTAAAACCCGTCCGGAACAATCCGTCAACCTATCCTTAGAAAATTTTAAGTCTTACATGCTTTCGTACGCTCTAATACGTAGGGTCAGAACTACGGGGTATAACATTCTCCCCCCCTTAGAAACATTCGTCCCGAATGTTCCTTCTAGGCTTACTCAAATCACAATATCGACATAGACCCTCTTAACTATTCTTTTGCAAATAAAGAAGCTCCACGAGCCACAACATACTTAAGCGTAAATGCTAAATCAAAACTAACAAGCAGGAAAGTGGGTTACCCGAGGTATAGAAATAGCGAGGGTACTTCTTCATCATGTCATCCTCTCGCTTCCCACGCCATTTCCTCCTGCTCGCTCCGCCATAAGACCTTGACTAAGCCACGCTCTTCGTCCAAGTTGTCTAACTCGACGATCGAGTATCGCTATGGGACTCTCCTCATACGATAACGCCTCTGTCACTTGGACATCATGAACCGGGTGCACTCTAGATGGATCTCCAATACATTTCCGCAACATGGACACATGGAAAACTGGATGTACCGCCTCAAAATCGGACGGCAGATCTAACTCATAGTCAACCCTGCCTACCCTACGACAACCGACACGCCCAATGTACTCGGGCTAAGCTTCCTTCTTTCCAAATCTCATCACGCCTTCATGGAGATACCTTTAGAAAACCCAATCATCTATCTCAAATTCCAAGTGTCGACGCCGATGATCCGTGATATGACTTTTGTCGACTCGAGCCGCTAACAACCGCCTCCGGATAAGCTTCACCTTATCCATCGTCACGAACCAAGTCCGCCCGACCAATCTGCATTTCCCTACTCGAACCAAATTTATCCTGACTGCACTTCCTCCCATATAAGGCCTCATAAGGCGCCATCTGAATACTAGAGTGGTAGCTGTTGTTATAAGAAAACTCCACGAGAGGTAAATGATCCTCCCAGCTACCCCTGAAATCAATAACACAAGCCCGCAGCATATCCTCAAGTGTCTGGATAGTGCGCTACCGTCCCGCTTGGCCTCGAGGATGAAACGCTGCATCGAGACTCACCTGTCCCTAATCCCTTCGAAATACCTCGGTTAGCCGTAAACCGGGCTCTGTCAAATAATTGATACAGTACACCGCGCGCCTCACAATATCCTCGATATACGCCTCGCGTAATCCTCGCCGTAGCGTCGCCCCGACCGGAAGAAAATGGGCTGATTTCACACCGCCGACGTATAACCCAAATGGAATCATGCTCTCCGGTGGAAGGTAATCCCGTAATAAAATCCATATTTACCACCTCCCACTTCCAAGTCGGAATGTCAATACCGCAATGCCCACCGCTTCGTGCTTAACCTTCACCGCCGACAATTCGCACCGTGGTTACGAACTCCGCAACGCCCCGCTAAGGCCATCCCACCAATACACGATTCGAGGTCATGATACATCTTAGTCAACCCGGATGAATAGAATAACGAGCACCGTGTGCCTCCCTGCACCGACGGTTCTCACATCGGAACACACAACCGCCAAATCTTAGCACCCCATCGTGCTACCTCAAATGCATTTCTTCTTCTCGAACAGCAGATCACGATACCGACCATAATCGGATCCTCATATCGCCGCTCTTCACTCCTCGACGATGGAAGACTCGCAACCTCTCGAACCCGAATTCCATCACTATCGGAATCAACCAAACGAACCCCAAGGCTCGCTACCGATGTAACTCTGACCATATCCTCTTCCTCGGTCAGACGCCATGCACTACCCATCGACCGCGACTAAGGGCATCCGCAACTACATCGCCTTCCCCGGTGGTATATAATATCAACATCGTAATCCTTAAGTAGCTCCAACCACCGCCTCGCCGCAAGTTCACTCCTCCGTCAAGATATACCGAGATTCGCGTTCGTGGTAAATGTCCACATGAACTCCATATAAATAATGTCTCCAGATCTTCATGGCATGAATCACAGTTGCCAACTCCAAGTCATGTGTGGGATAGTTCTTCTCATGCTTCCTAAGCTGTCGAGATGCATAAGTTATAACCTTGCCGCGGCCGCATCAAAGACGCACTCCAAGCCCGATACTGACGCGCCACAATAAACCACATATCCATCTAAACCTCCGAAGAGTAAGAATCCGGTCGTCAACTTCTCCTTTAGCAGTTGGAAACTTTTCTCACAAGTATCCGTCCACCGGAACATAGCTGCCTTCTGAGTCAGCTTAGTCAAAGGTGCTGAAATAGAAGCAAACTTCTCCACAAACCTCCGATAATAACCTGCAAGGCCCAAAAAGCTGCGCACCTCCGCTGCCAGTGGTCCGCAGGCCAAGTCTTGATCGCCACCTTCGGATGATCAACCCGAATACCATCGCCCCATAACATGCCCTAAGAAAGCCACTGGTTAACTAACTCGCACTTCGAGAACTTGGCATACAATCGCCGGCCTCGAGGACTCAAAACCGCCTCAAATGATTCAGATGCTCGCTCTGGCGCGAATACACCAAGATATCATCAATAAACACTATAACGAACATATCCAAGAATGGCTCAACACCCTATTCATCAAATCCATGAATATCGCTGGCGCTGTCACCAAAGACATTACTCAACTCATAGTACCCATACCGGGTCCCGAATGCGCTTTGGGATATCTATCTCTAACTCGCACTGATGATAGCTGCATCGCAGTCTATCTTGGAAAACACTTTGCACCCTCGCAATCGGTCAAACAAATCGTCAATCCCGGGAGGGATATCTGCTTTGATAGTTACCTTGTTCACCGTCAGAATCAATACACATACGCAGCTGCCCCATCCTTCTTCTTTACAAATAACACCGCGCCCCTGGGAGAAACACTTGGCCCGATAAAGCCTTTCTCCAAAGAAGTCTTTCACCGGTCCTTCAATTCCTTCAACTCGGCAGTGCCATCCTCGTATGGCGGAATAGATATCATCGAGTGTCCGCGCCAAATCAATACAAAACTCAATCTCCTCTCGGAGGATACCCTAAGCTCGTCTGGGAATACATCCGAAACTCTCTAACGATCGAATCGATCAAGGTCCAGTATCTCACCTCGATGTCGAATACCGAACCATATGGTAGATATACCCTTTCGCACCATCTTCCTAGCCTTGAGGTAAGAAATAAACTTACCCTCGGCGACGCAAAGATTCCCTTCCACTGGATAACGGCTCGTAGAACCGAACCGAACTAATCTCTCTCTACAGTCCACATTGGCATAGCAAGATGCTAGCCAATCCATACCCATAATCACATCAAAGTCTGTCATGTCCAACTTTATCAAGTCGGCTAGAGTCTGTCGACTATCTATAGTCACAGGGCAAGCCTTATACACCCGCTCAGCTACCACTGAATCACCTACTGGCGTAGCCACCTCAAAAGGTCTTATGGACTCGGGCTCTACCCCTACTCTACTGGCAATATGAGGAGATATATAGGACAAGGTAGAACCTGGATCTATCAAAGCATATACATCACAGCAAGAAACCAACAATGTACCTGTGACGACATCTGGTGACGCCTCCTGGTCCTGTCGACTGGACATAGCATATATGCGGTTCTGAGGACCGCTAGAACTGGAACCCCTACCACGACCTCTGCCGCGGCCTGATGGCCCATAAGTACCCTGCCCTCCGGGGCGTCTGACCATCGAAGACGAAGATCCAAAGAATGCCCGTCGGCTGAACTGCAACGCCCCGCGCCTGGGACGGACAATCTCTTCGATGGCCTGCTGCCACAAGAGTAACATGCTCGAACCCATACGGCACTCGCCGGATGAGACCTACCGTCGAACGCATGCAGAGGTAGGTGGTCTCGATTAGCCGGTCTCGCCTCGAAAACTCAAGTCCGGAGCCCCGACCGCTCCCGAATAACCTCGCTGACGTACCTCTCCCGGAAAATCGAGAAGGAGCACTCAGGCTGGCCGGAATGTGGACCTAGTTCGCTGAGGCCCGCCTCGAAATCGCCACGAGAACTCGCTGCCTCGGCCTCTTGGTGGCCCAAATCTAGCCGATCCCGCTCTCTCGCCTCAATCTCGTGCAGACGCTGCATCTCGGCAATATCCATCCTCGGTTGAAGAGCCACCCCAAGCATGCAAGAATCATATGAAGCGTCTAACCATCACATATCGATGAACCACATGCTCGCCATGTCGGCTACTATGGTGTGCGATATCCGCCAAGGAGTCGAACTCCAGTGTACTCACGATAGTCCTCCCGCCCCGCCTCAAGGTCAAGAACCTATCTACGCGGGCTCTCTCACCTCGTGAGGCAAGAAGTGGTCTAGAACGCCTCGTGAACTCCTCCCAATCACCGGAAGAGCATCCTCACCTCGACAATACCCATGACTCAAACCGATTCGGCGTAATATCGCGTAACGGTAAGCTAGTATAACAAACTCGGTCTCCGATGCCCTAAGGACTGCATGGTCCAGAATCGTCGGACAAACTCCTGCGGATCCTCCTCAAATCTCGAACCATAGAACTTCGGGTGGGTGACAACCAGAAATCCGAATCAGTAAACTTCGGCTCTGGGTTGGCGCCGCTCTGTCGGCACGCCGCCACTATCTTTGTCGAAGAATCTGCTCCGTAATCTCTATACTCGCACCACGATGGGATCGAGGCTCGCATCGCGGTCTCGATGCGCGCCCGCCTCGAACTCACGAGGTGGCGACGACGTGGAACTCGCCGCTCTAAACATCATCTCTCGCAAGGATCGGGCTCGTGCCTCGTGACTCTCCGCGTCCTAGCAGCTCCCTCGCTGCCTTGCCGCCGGGCGCGGTTGCCTTGCGTGGGCATAATCGATACATAAAGGAAAACATCGGGGAGATTCAACCTATAACTCGGCTCATTGCACGATCTCGAGTGAAAGAATGGAAACCAATCCTAAATATCCTGCAGCCTCCCGATTATAGATGTGGTGCACGACACAATCGATAATCAAGACTCTACTAGACACGGTGCATGGACACTTTCCGAGGACTAATCGCTTCGATACCACTTTTGTCACGACCCGACTCGGGGCGCGATCGTACCTAGGGTACCTGTCGGTATATGTCGAGAGAATAGCAATGAACATACATAACACATAACTTATAAAAGGGTAACATCATCGCCACCGATAAGGCCTTCCATAAAACATTCTTAAACAAAAGTATAGTAGGACAGCTGCGTCTTATAGCCCAAAACACATAGGTGACCACGCACTTAAAGATAATAATCGTGGCGGGACAGGTTCCCGCCATACCACGAATGTACAAAATACCTATATCATCAGTGAATATCCTTACCAATAAACAAGATTCCGGAGGAATGGACCTTCTGACACTGGAAAAGTGATCCTAAGAACGAGGATCCACGATCTCCTTACTCCTTACTCGCATGAACGCAGCCCAGGAAGGGGGTCGATACACATGATATGTACCAAGTATGTAAAGTCGGAAAATCTTGTAATAATGATATCATAAGTCTAAAAGTAAGTCGAGTCATGGAAGACAATAAAATACCTTTTCTTGTGCCTTACTAACAATGAGAGTGACAAGTATATATATATAATCGCATAAAATAGAGTCTTAGGATCAAAACAGGTACCTCGCCTGTAGTATCAATAAGCACCCTACTCCTAGGACTATTTCACCCGTAGGTCATGTGGACCGCATGAGGTATTCTCGCATAGGTTGTACCGCATGGGACTATTTCACCCGCATAAGCCCATAAGGACTCGCATGAGGTATTCCTCGCATCGTGGGTAGCAAATCCACGGAACAGGTGGTATAACGATCTTGGGGACTTTCCCCTCAGATATACTCTTACCCTGAAGCAGATGGTATAACGATCTTGGGGCTTACCCCTCAGATATACTCTTACACTGAAGCAGATGGTATAACGATCTTGGGGCTTGCCCCTCAGATATACTCTTACACTGAAGAAGGTGGTATGACGATCTTGGGGCTTGCCCCTCAGACATACTCTTACCCTGGAGTAGGTGGTATAACGATCTTGGGGCTTACCCCTCAGATATACTCTTACCCTAGCTCAAACTATCATCATATCATAATCATAAATAAGTTAAGAAAACTTATAACTTGTTATTAGTCTTGTCCATATACCCTCTCATTTTAGTTTACTTAAGGCACTTAATCCTATCTTTAGTAAAGAAAACCGGGAATTTAACCCAAGTACTACATACTTCAACTCTTTTGAAAGTGACTCTTCTTTATACGTAAAAACCTTTGGGCAATTGATGCCTTAAAATCAATTTACCTCTTCATACACTTATCTTACTTAGAGTAAATCTCTTCTCATTAACCTTTTATGAAGCTAATAAACCAACTCCCCATAAAGTTGTTATATTAACTCTACACTTTAGTAAAATCATACTTTTCCCCTAACCAAGGGACTTATACATTCTTAAAACGAAACAAGTCATTATATACTTAAAACAAGTAAGAATACCAAATCTTGTACGTCTACCGTACTACATAGTTTCATCTATTCATGCTCAAGAGATAGGAAAGCTTCACATACCTCTTTGGTCAATCCAAGTTCAAAGTCACTAAATTCTATGGAAAATTGGGCAGCATTTCCTTTGTTTCTACTCACTTTGCCACCTTTCTCAAGACCGAATTTATCATCCAAACACCACATTTAAGGCTCAACAATCCAACATTTTAAAGGGGATTACACATCCAAACTTGGGTGTGTAAAATTCTGCCCCATTAGGTACAACAATTCACTTAACAATTCTAAGGTAGTTTTTAGGCTACAACATGCTCATAATCTCTTCTTAACCAATCCTTCATATCCAAACCACATTTCTTACATGCAAGGACTCTAAGTGCATTATTCACTACCACAAGTTCTTTCTTTTTAACATGCAACACTACAAACTAATTACAAAGGAAGAATCATTACCTTAGAGCTTTAGCCAAATTTATCCCAAATGTTTTGCTAGCTTTCTTGCCAAGAATACCACCACAACAACACCAACAAGCTAGCCACAAACTTCCTTCTTGTTCTTAATTTTTTTCAGATTTTTCTTAGGCTTAGAATTTCCTTTGGAATTGTAGAGAGAAGGAGGAGCTAATTTAGAGAGAGGGAGAGGTTTGAAAGATGACCAAGTCTTCAAGACTTGGTCAATATAAGGCATGCAAGAAAATCAGATGGGGACACTTGTCACCCTCCCATGGCCTTTTAAAAGAGAAATCGACTTTCTAAGTTTTTTCGCCAAAAATCCGGCCTACGGCGCAAGGCCGCTAAAACCTCATGACCTCTCTGAACTTCCGGCGTCGCGGCCTGGCGCTGGCGCTGCAACTTCAGCGACCCTTCGCACTTTCGCGCGCCTCGCATCCGCGCCGCTGCTCGCATCCGCGCGCGGCTCGCCGCTTTGTCCGAAACACATTTCTGTCCGACTGCGCACTGAACTTGTAACTCTCATAACTTTCTACTCCGACGTCCTATTGACGAACGGTCAGTTGCGTTGGAATCTAGACTACACGAACTACGCCCTAGGCCTTTGAAACACTTAGGAACTCTCAATGTACCGGGTCATAACCCGCCTCAAAGTTGACTAAAACCCGTCCGGAACAATCCGTCAACCTATCCTTAGAAAATTTTAAGTCTTACATGCTTTCGTACGCTCTCATACGTAGGGTCAGAACTACGGGGTATAACATTGTCATCCCCGTAGCTGTAGTTTTGGAGTTTTCTAATCGCCCATTCCATTTAAGACTTGTTTTTGTAAAAACGAGTTTATTCAAACCTTGCACAAAAATACATAAAATGGGATATTGAACAACACTCAAGTTTTGTACAAACGGGAAACAAAGACAAATAAATCTAGCCGTAAAATTCCTATCGGCAACTCAAAATGTTGTTGGCCTCCAGATATGGCTTTCAATTATGGTTCTCTATTTGTGACGCTTCTGCTATCCTTGCCTCAGAACTTTAGGGTTGTCAGCTGATGTTATAGGTCACGTATGATTTGGGTTTCTTCAACCATTTAAATCCTAAAAAGTAAGTCGTGGTTCGGCTGATTGTTTTATTTCAAACCCTCGAGAGATAAGATTATAGGATTCCCAAGACCCTTCATACTTCTTTGTGATGGCTATGGGAGCCTCATAGGGTGAGTAGAGGACGGTCTCTACATTTTGAACCCCTGGTCGGAACGAGTTATCATCCGCAAAGACGATTTCAAACTTGTCTCCTTCCCAAAAGATGAGCTTGTGGTGCAGGGTAGAAGGAAAACATCCACTGGTGTGAATCCAATACCTGCCCAACAGAAAAGTGTAGGAGGGCCTTCCATCTATCAGACTGAAGGTTGGCTTGACCATCTTGGGACCCACAATGATTTCTGCCACTAGAATCCCCAATGCTTCAGAGGCCTCTCCCATAAAGCTATCCATTTTCATGTTAGTTGGGATGAGATCCTCCTTTTTTTTTGTTGAGATCCTTCAAGGAAAGCAGTGGTATCACATTCAACACAACCCCATTATCGATGAACACTCGACTAATGACTTTGTCGTTGATATAAGCCTTCACATAGAGGGGCTTGAGACATTTAACCATATCTTCTGTAGGCGTGCCAAATACGGTGCTTTAAGTTTCCCTATACGAGGTGTTAGCTATTGCTGCACATTCTGTGTCTTCTACACAAACATCACCTTCTAGGCTATCTGGAGCGGAGCGACTGGCCCAAAACTCACATGGGATTATATTGACCATTTCAATGTCTGCCCATATCTCATCAACCATGTATTGGATAAATAAGTCGAGGATGGAGTCTCTCACCTCGTTGAATTCAGTTAAAGAGAAATCGACACCTTCCATCTCTTGGAGATCGATTGGGGATTTTTTGAGTGAGTCCTCTGCACGATCTGTGAGATTGTATCAGCTAGAAATCCATCCGAGGTCACGTTCTCTTGCCGGGGTTCTTCTGTTGGGTTTTTGGTAGGTTGTTTACCCAAATCTTATTGTCCCAACATCTCTTCTTCAGGCGGTATGGCTCATGATACACATGAGCCAAATTCTCGCTCGATAGCTTCGGCTACGGCAGACTCAGGAATCTCCTGATTTTCGCCTGCCTTGGTATTGGAGATTAGATGCAATGTCTGATGCATCCTTCACACGACCTTGGCACATTGCATCAATCTCTTCTGGGTCCTATATGCGACTCTCGGTGGTGCCTTTTTCTTTCTGGGAGTTTGATTGATGGACCACTTCCTTTCCCAGTGTTGGCGGTTGGTTTAACCATTCTTCGAGGTCTCGTTTGATCCTTATTTCTTGCTATGACGCGTAAGGATAAAACACCCTCATTCACGTTAAACTCGACTACCATCTGTTTGGTTTTAGGTAGTGGTTCTTCATCTATCTGAGGCATACTCGACTGCGAATTGGTTTGCATCCGTACTTGCCCCTAGGCCTGTGCCTGGCATCGGTAGGGACCCTTCTGAACCTCATAGTTTGTTCCTGAAGTTATCGTTCATAGTCCCTCGCGTCTTTGGAGCGGTCCAGAAAACTGATCCTAGGTGGGCTGCCTGTCCTCACGAGAGTCATGCAAGCTTCTTAGCCGGTCGAACACTGAAGTCCTTGTGACCTTCTCCTTCTTTATGGGTTTCTTATAGATCTATATCATTTTTATCGGTTGTTTCCCTTTGGTGTCCTTGTATTCATCGGGTCTAGCGAAAGACGCCATGGATATTAGTACTAAAATGTTATACCCCGTAGTTCCATGGTATGTATGTGAGGACGTACGTACGAGAATACGACAGAAATTTTGGAAAGAAAGAAAGATGTGATTTTTCGACGGAAAAGTTTCCGGGTTTTGTGAAGGAAAAAGGTTCGTTGATGGGAATTGGATTCTCAGATTTGGTATTTGGGCTTCTTGGATTATATTAGAATTATGAGATTTTATTTTCGGAAATGGTCACGTGGGGCCCACGGGAGAAATTTACGGTTTTGTGGGGCCCACTTTGTTTTTGAGATTTTTGGTATTTTGGATATTTTCGGAAGACAAAATATTTTGGACGAGTAGGGGGGAGACACGTGTCACCCCCTTAGGTGGCCTTGGCCGAAATGGCTTGACAACGGCTTGTGGCGATTTTGTTGCCATGTGGCTAGCCACTTGTCTTGCTTAGACAAGTGGCTTGTGGCACCACACTTGTACCCCAATCTCACCACACACTTGCATTAATCTTGGCCCTTGAATTCTCTATAAATACCCCCTTAAGTGCAAGACTTCATTTCATCCACACTTACGCTTTCCAAAGCAAAATATTTTTCCCTCCCTTTGTAGTTGATTTCGTCCCCCTCCCCCTCTTGAGTAGAAAATACTTTGAGTATTATTGTATAATCCCAAATACCTTAGCCTAGTATCTCTAGTTGTATTCCAAAGTTATTTCAATACTAGGAGCCCGGAATACTACTTTATTCCAATAGTCGCAAAACGAAACCCTAGAAAAATCTTCCTAGCTTGGTTGAAGTGTTTAGAGAAGTTGTTTAGAAACTTCTAAGGGTTGCTTGGAGCGGGTTGGAGCGTAAGGATTTGGAGCTAAACGTTGCTCAGGATCGACTTATATCTTGGATAATTTTGGGCTTATCGAGGTAATGATCTATGTCCCCCCTATTGTAATTGGATATTACATATTGTAGTAGTTTAGAATTGAGTATAAAATATATTGGAAGGATCATTATAAAGGATTGAACTGTATTTACATTGATGTATTCTGATAGACTTGTGTAGTATTATTGTGAGGCAGAATTGAACACGTCCGGTTAGACGTGTAATCCCCTTGGAGTTGTTGGCTTGGTAGCAGGCCTTGTTAGGGGGAGGTTATTTATGTGTTTGCGGGGGGGGGGGGGGGGGAGGTGCTGCCGAATTTTCCGTAGAATAGGGAACTGTTTACTTAGAATATGCTACGAAGAGAGCTAGAGATTGATAGATATATTGTGGTTGTTATAGGTGGATCTTCTACGCGCGGCATACTTGACTTGGCTTGTGGTTTAAGCTAAAAAGGTATGTGATTCTTCCTATACTCTTGAGCATGATTGTTGTGAACTATATAGTACGGTAGACGTACGTGTGTGAAATGAATTTTGTTGTTTAAAACATAAAGTGTTATAATGGCTTTATGAGAAGTTAGTTATAACGACTTTATGAAGATAAAAGAAAGATTTGATTTTGAAAGATAAACGACTGATTTTAAAGGATAAGAGACTTGACTTATAAACAACTTGATTTCAGAAAAAGAGAAGTAACTTGATTTAAGTATAGGTTACTTGTTTTGAAAAGAGTAAGTATTTGAGTTTTAAAGAGTATACTTGATGTTGTTTTAAAAGAAAGGCACTTGGTTTAAAAAGTATCTGACTTGATTTTAAAAGTCTTGTAAAGGTTTTTACGAAAGTAAAGTAATTTGGTTTGAAAAGGAAACGTGTTTTTGATACTACGAGTATTAGTATCTTTTACGAAAAAAGAGGTCTTTTTGAAAGAATGAAAGTAGGTATTATTTTTGGGTTTGAAACCCGTATTGTTGACATAAAATGAAAGTACGTTGAACTTGCCTATGCTTGTTGTGATAGCCTTTGTTGTGCAAGTGTTTGATTGTGTGCTACCGTGTCTCTCGGGAGAGGCTATCGATTGATTGCTTGGACATCGACACGTTGGATGGTCCACGGTATCGTCCACTATCGAGTATTATCCGGTTATTTCTTTTGGACATAATGACACGTTGGATGGTCCACGAGTATCGTCCACTTTGGGTATTATCTTGTTATTTCCTTTGGACATCGGCCACGATGGATGGTCCACGCATGCGCCGATAGGATGGTTTCATGGCCATGCTTTCCGAGGTAAGATGTCGGGGCATGCGGTCATTGTGAGGGTTTTGTTATTAGTCCATGGACCGCTAATCCATGAAGCTTGCCGCGGTGACGAGCGATCACGGGCTTGATTTGTACATGTGGTTCAGGCACACTTTAGATACTTGTCCTGGTCATTTCTCGTGTATCGGAAGTCTCTGGTAGATAGCTTAATATACTTGCCTCGGTCATATCTCGTGAGACGGTAGGCTATGGTACGTTAGCTTATGGTACTTGCCTCGGCCAGTTGCGTGGCTAGCTTTTGGATCTGGTAGTTGGCTTCCGTACTTCGCCCGTGAAGTTTTATGACTAGCTTTTAGGCGGTAGTTGGCTATTCTACTTGGCCCGTCGGTTTGACGACGCAGCGTGATCTAGTGTTCAGTTCACATACGGGTGTTGTTTTACATCATGTACCGCCGATGAGAATGAGTTCCACGCATGATTGATATTATGGCGTGAGACCCATAGTTATGTGTAGTGATTATTTTGGGGCATCGTCCCTTACTTGACATAATTGTTTACTTATCGCAAAATGGTTTTATAAAATGATGAAATGAGATTTCATTACAGTATTTTTCAGTTTCACATACTTGGTACCTGTTGTACTGACCTCCTTTGGGGGGCTGCGTTCATGCCGCAGGTAGAGGTACACCAGTTGTTGATCCTTGCTCATAGGATCGCAGTTCAGCGTTGGGAATCTTCGTTTCCTCGGAGGCTTATCTTTTGGTATAGTCCCCTGTCATTGTAGATACTTGTACATTCAGGGGTATGGCGGGGCCCTGTCCCGTCATAATTGTTGTTACACTCTTAGAGGTCTGTAGTACTGTTGTGGGCAGGGTTTGTAAAGGATTGTAACTGTTCGGTTATATTGTATATACATGAAGGTGACCGTTTTGGTTAACCTGTTTTCTTATCTTGTATCTTGTTTCCTGTTTAAATTTTATTTCCGCTGATTTTCTCTGATGTTGTTATCACTAGGGTGCCCGGGGTAAGGAACCAGTCGCGGGCCCGAGATCGGGTCGTGACAAAAGTGGTATCAGAGCTGTTAATCCTCGGAAAGTGTCTACAGACCGTATCTAGTAGAGTCTTGATTATCGGCGTGTTGTGCACCACACCTATAATCAGGAGGCTATGGGATATCTAGGATTGGTTTCTATTTCTTCTCACTCTGAGATCGTGCCTTAGAGCTATGTTGTAAGTTGGACTCCTTCTGACGTATTCTTTTATGCCAGTTATGCCTCCACGCAAGGCAACCACAGCCCAGAAGGGCAAGGCGGTAGAGGGAGCTGTGAGTAGAGCGGCGGTCTCACCGAGGCCACGAGACACGAGCCTCGGTCCATGGCGAGAGCAGAGGATATGGGTTATAAGGAGATGACCCAGTTACTAGCTAGGATTGTGGCTAGACACGAGGACAGACGAGATCCAGAGGTTCCGGTAGCACCCGTAGTTCACCCCAGATCAGATAGTTTGAGACTACGGGACTTTTTGAGCTGCAGCCCACCTGAGTTCTATGGGTCGAGGCCTGAGGATGATCCGTAGGAGTTCATCCGACAGTTACAGCGGATCATGAGAGTAATCAAGGCTTCAGAGACCGAGTCGGTGGTCTTAGGTTCGCATCGGCTGCGTGATACTGCAGTCGACTGGTTTGATTCGTGGGAGCTGTCCCGGGGGGAGCATGCGCCTCCAGCTATTTGGGACGAGTTCTCGGAGGCATTTCTCAGCCATTTCTTACCTCGCGCATGAGAGAGCAGGCGCACAAATTTACGATCTGAGACAGAGAGGCGTGCGGTTGGAGTACAATGTGGAGTTCGACTCGTTGGCTCGATATGTCCCGCATTAGTGGCGAATATGGAGGGCGAGTGCACCGCCACGTCACGGGCTCGATGACTACTTGGCGAGGCTTGCTCGGGTGTAGCTCTTCACCGGCATGGACATTGCCGCGTGCGACTTATGCACAGGTGTGAGAGCGGAGGCGAAGGATTGACCATACCGAGAAGAAGGCGGGCGGCAGAGTCCTTTGGTAACTTTCGAGCGGACGCGCGGCCAGCGAACTAGTTATGCGCCTCGCCCGACTGAGTGGTCCTCTGATCTTGAGGAAGTCGGGGCTCGGGGTTGAGTTTTGAGGCGGGAGTGTTGGCCGGATGAAGCCACCCAACCTCGGTGTGGCCAGTGTGGTAAAACCCATGTGGGGAAGTGTCACGGTATTCAGAGAGGTTGTTTTACATGCGGCCAGCAGGGCCATTTAGCGAGGAATTGTCCGACCAGAGGTAGCGCGGATGTTGAGACTCGGCCTTCGGGATCTGTTGCGGGTTCTTCGCCTTCGATAGCTAGGCAGGGTGTTCATACACCGGCAGGCCATGGCAGGGGTCGTGGTGGAAGTTCCCAGTTCTAGCGGTCCTTGGAACCGCCTATTTGATTTCAGGTATATCCTTCACCCTCTAGAGACTAGTATGTATTGATGATATGATGATGTGCTAGGTATTATGTTAAATTGTGATTTAGATGCCTGGTTAGTAAAGGGGAAGTTGGGTACATAGAGATTGTGAGCCTTAGAATATTATACGTGGAGACCTTAGAGGCGAGGTCGTCTGAAGTAAAAGATTTTGTTTACGATTTGACCTTTGTCGGAGTGCATAGTATACGTGGGGTAATTGTGTGATAAGTCCCTGAGTGGTGTGAATTATAAGAGGGTAGTTGAGCTAAGAAGACCACTAGGTTTTCGTGACTTGATTAGTGAGATTGTTCCGGATCGGGGAACAAGAGCTTGGCGCGGTAAACGGGTCGGGTTGAGGCAAGGTCGCGGGTCAAACCGCAGCCCGGATTGGGGTGGGGTCAATTTGTGGTAGTCCCGCTATATGATAGGGTCACGAGGGTGCTAGGCCTAAGTTTAAGTAACCATCGTACGGGTTAGTGGATGTGTTCGACTAGAATCAGATCGTGAAGGCCGGGAATGACCTTAAAGGAATTTGAGGCTAGTAAGATGACCAAGTTTGGAGGTAATGATGACTGAAGTATGGTACGTGTACTGGAAAGAGTTCGGGTGTTCGAGAAGTGTACGACGAGTAAGGAAAGAAGTGAACGTGGGCTAAGAGATGGGAGTGATCATTTTTATGAAGTGAAGGTGCGAATGAAGTATCCTTTGGACCAGGAGCGAGAGTTGGTGTTGTTTTTCATCTTCGAGGTGATTCCTCGTTGGCTTGGATTTGAGTTCTGCGCACATGTTATATTCTGGCCAGTGGTGGCATGATCGGTTTTGTAAGTGTAGTAGTGGAGACTATACCGGCGCAAGTACGTTTGGAGACTTAGAAGGAACATTCGGGACGAATGTTGCTAAGGGGGAAAAATGTTATACCCCGTAGTTCCAGGGTATGTATGTGAGGACGTACGTACGAGAATACGACAGAAATTTTGGAAAGAAAGAAAGATGTGATTTTTCGACGGAAAAGTTTCCGGGTTTTGTGAAGGAAAAAGGTTCGTTGATGGGAATTGGATTCCCAGATTTGGTATTTGGGCTTCTTGGATTATATTAGAATTATGAGATTTTATTTTCGGAAATGGTCACGTGGGGCCAGGAGAAATTCTGGTTTTGTAGCCCACTTTGTTTTTGAGATTTTCGATATTTTGGATATTTTCGGAAGACGAAATATTTTGGACGAGTAGGGGGGCGACACGTGTCACCCCCTTAGGTGGCCTTGGCAGAAATGGCTTGACACTTGGCTTGTGGCCGATTTTTGTTGCCATGTGGCTAGCCACTTGTCTTGCTTAGACAAGTGGCTTGTGGCACCACACTTGTACCCCAATCTCACCACACACTTGCATTAATCTTGGCCCTTGAATTCTCTATAAATACCCCCTTAAGTGCAAGACTTCATTTCATCCACACTTAAGCTTTCCAAAGCAAAATATTTTTCCCTCCCTTTGTAGTTGATTTCGTCCCCCTCCCCCTCTTGAGTAGAAAATACTTTGAGTATTATTGTATAATCCCAAATACCTTAGCCTAGTATCTCTAGTTGTATTCCAAAGTTATTTCAATACTAGGAGCCCGGAATACTACTTTATTCCAATAGTCGCAAAACGAAACCCTAGAAAAATCTTCCTAGCTTGGTTAAAGTGTTTAGAGAAGTTGTTTAGAAAATTCTAAGGGTTGCTTGGAGCGGGTTGGAGCGTAAGGATTTGGAGCTAAACATTGCTCAGGATCGACTTATATCTTGGATAATTTTGGGCTTATCGAGGTAATGATCTATGTCCCCCCTATTGTAATTGGATATTACATATTGTAGTAGTTTAGAATTGAGTATAAGATATATTGGAAGTATCATTATAAAGGATTGAACTGTATTTACATTGAATTTGTATTCTGATAGACTTGTGTAGTATTATTGTGAGGCAGAATTGAACACGTCCGGTTAGACGTGTAATCCCCTTGGAGTTGTTGGCTTGGTAGCAGGCCTTGTTAGGGGAGGTTATTTATGTGTTTGCGGGGAGGTCTTTGCGAATTTTCCGTAGAATAGAGGCATTTACTTAGAATATGCAACGAAGAGAGCTAGAGATTGATAGATATATTGTGGTTGTTATAGGTGGATCTTCTACGCGCGGCATACTTGACTTGGCTTGTGGTTTAAGCTAAAAAGGTATGTGATTCTTCCTATACTCTTGAGCATGATTGTTGTGAACTATATAGTACGGTAGACGTACGTGTGTGAAATGAATTTTGTTGTTTAAAACATAAAGTGTTATAATGGCTTTATGGGAAGTTAGTTATAACGAATTTATGAAGATAAAAGAAAGATTTGATTTTGAAAGATAAACGACTGATTTTAAAGGATAAGAGACTTGACTTATAAACAACTTGATTTCAGAAAAAGAGAAGTAACTTGATTTAAGTATAGGTTACTTGTTTTGAAAAGAGTAAGTATTTGAGTTTTAAAGAGTATACTTGATGTTGTTTTAAAAGAAAGGCACTTGGTTTAAAAGTATACTGATTTGATTTTAAAAGTCTTGTAAAGGTTTTACGAAAGTAAAGTAATTTGGTTTGAAAAGGAAATGTTTTTGATACTACGAGTATTAGTATCTTTTACGTAAAAAGAGGTCTTTTTGAAAGAATGAAAGTAGGTATTATTTTTGGGTTTGAAACCCGTATTGTTGACATAAAATGAAAGTACGTTGAACTTGCCTATGCTTGTTGTGATAGCCTTTGTTGTGCAAGTGTTTGATTGTGTGCTACCGTGTCTCTCGGGGAGGGCCGGCTATCTAATTGATTTCTTGGACATACTGACACGTTGGATGGTCCACGAGTATGCGTCCACTATTGAGTATTATCTGGTTATTTCTTTTGGACATACTGACACGTTGGATGGTCCACGAGTATGCGTCCACTTTGGGTATTATCTTGTTATTTCCTTTGGACATGCTGACACGATGGATGGTCCACGGGCATGCGTCCAGTAGGATGGTTTCATGGCCATGCTTTCTGAGGTAAGATCTTGGGGCATGCGGTCATTGTGAGGTTTTGTTATTAGTCCATGGATCGCTAATCCATGAAGCTTGCGGTGACGGCGATCACGGGCTTGATTTGTACATGGTTCGTGCACTTTAGATACTTGTCTGATCATTTCGTGTATCGCGGGCTCGGTAGATAGCAAGATTCTTGCCTCGGCCATATCTCGTGAGGCGGTAGGCTATGATGCGTTAGCTTATGGTACTTGCCTCGGCGATTCGTGGCTAGCTTTTGGATCACGTAGTTGGCTTCGTACTTTGCGTGAAGTTTTATGACTAGCTTTTAGGCGGTAGTTGGCTATTCTACTTGGCGTCGGTTTGACGACGCAGCGGGATCTAGTGTTCGAGTTCACATATGGGTGTTGTTTTACATCATATCGCTGCGATGAGGAATGAGTTCCACGCATGATTGATATTATAGGCGTGAGACCCATAGTTATGTGTGAGTGATTATTTTGGGGCATCGTCCCTTACTTGACATAATCTTGTTTACTTATCGCAAAATGGTTTTATAAAATGATGAAATGAGATTTCATTATAGTATTTTGATTTCACATACTTGGTACTGTTATCGACCTCGCCCGTTTGCGTTCATGCCGCAGGTAGAGGTACACCTGTTGTTGATCCTCGCTCATAGGATCGCAGTTCAGCGTTGGGAAGCTCCGTTTCCTCGGAGGCTTATCTTTTGGTATAGTCCCCTGTCATTGTAGATACTTGTACATTCAGAGGTATGGCGGGGCCCTGTCCCGTCATATTTGTTGTTACATTCTTAGAGGTCTGTAGTACTGTTGTGGGCAGGGTTTGTAAAGGATTGTAACTGTTCGGTTATATTGTATATACATGAAGGTGACCGTTTTGGTTAACCTGTTTTCTTATCTTGTATCTTGTTTCCTGTTTAAATTTTATTTCCGCTGATTTTCTCTGATGTTGTTATCACTAGGGTGCCCGGGGTAAGGCACCAGTCGCGGGCCCGAGATCGGGTCGTGACATACAAGAAAGGGGTCGGTATCAATAGTCATTTCAGTCGTGCCTTTGTTGGCTAGCTTGAACCTCCCCTCTCTAATGTCATTCTGGATTGCCTTTCTGAATACCACACAGTTAGAAGTAGAGTGATTTTATGAGTTATGCCACTTGCAGTACTTCTTATCTTTGAATTCCTCGGCTGGCGGGATCCTGTGGCCATTAAGCAGCCGAATCTGCTTGTCCTTGAGAAGATGATCAAAGATCTAATCTGCTTTTGTTATATCAAACAAGTAACTGACCCTGTTATTGGTTGAACTTGTTTCCTTGCCTTTGACGACTTTCAAGGCTGGGCAAGAGTAGACCATACCCCTAACAATCTCATCCACCATTGCGTCTATCGTGTAGTCGGCTGATTCTGAGTCAGACTCATCTGCTTCAATGATGGATACCAAGTGGGAGCCTCAATTTCGGTTGGTTCTCATTCGCTCATTTTTCTAGAGTTATTGCTCTATTTGACTAGATTTTTTGGCTAATTTAGGTCAGAGTGGGATTTTCCCACCAACTTCTCTTTCATCTGAGGGTGCATATTGTTGATTATCATGTGGCACACTCATCTTCGGGGAAGTGTACAGTGTATTTTCCAACCTTCTTCCTGAAGCTCTCAATGAAATCGGTCGATTCATCGACCTGCTGCTTGAGATTCGTTAGATCAGTAATGGTAACCTAATGTCGGGCCAATAGAACCTATCATAGAAGCATCCCTCTATGTCGGCCCATCTAATTCGGAGCCAAATAGGAGTATCATGCGAAGGTTATTCCCGTTAGAGAGAGGCAATAGTTGCAACTTGTGGTACTCATTCTGGCTAGCTTCGCCGCATTGGATAGTAAATCTACTGATGTGCTCGATAGTGGATTTGCCATCATCGCCAGAAAAGATGGCAAATTCTGGTGTTTTGAAGCTCCTCGACAAAGGTGCTATCCAATCTACCCAATCAGGGTAGGACTTCTTGTAAACAGGCCTGTCCAAAGGTTTTAGTTGGATGCCAAAGTACCTCCTCATGGTATTGGAAATAATCTCTGAGTTTATCAGTTGCGACGTCCCCTATCGATTCTCAACTGGATTCGGCTGGTAGGCGTTCTGCACTGGCGACCTCCATTTTATACCTTGTTCGACAGGGTTTTGAAGGTTGTAAGTGGTCTTGTGTCCATTACCAATAGGTGGGGTGATGCCCTATTATTGTTGTTGGGAATGGCCACCAAAGCCCGCAACCTGAGCTCCTGGAACGGCTAACGGAACTTGATGATAAGGTGGAACAAGGTTCCATGGCTGCTCTCCTCCGGCGTCAGCCATCCTTGGAAATTTTACGCCTCCTAAAAAGTATGGATTGGGTACCGACAATGACTGTTGGAATGGTAACTCACTGTATATAGTGTCACCAGCTAAGTTATAGCCAAGGACTATCGACTGGCTAACATTTTTCGCCTGTATCGTATGGCCGTTCATGAAACGTACGTTATAACGGATGGTTTTTGGGCCATGTTGATATACTGTAGACTCGCTTGGTCAGGCGACATACTTTGCCCCCCAAGATTTGGCAGATACCATGCAATATGTTGGTTGTCAGATGACTGGGCTTGTGTTCCTAGGTGTGCTATCAGTTGTACCTGAGTAGGTACTGGCTGATGCACATACAATTGAGGAACAATATCGAGAGTCACGATCTCATACTGAACAACACCACTCACCAAAGGGGTGACAGAACTAGCTGAACATTCCCCAGGGTGCATTCGGTTGGCTTCCATCTCCCTGGCTTGCTGAACCTCATTTTGCACCATCATCTTTATAATGTCAGCCAATTGTTTAGAAACTTGGTACAAAATGTCGTGAATTCCCAAGTCAATTTGTTGTCTAATAAAAGACGTCATTATGGTTGGACCTTCTTATTGACCAGAGTCTTCCACTATTTGGTTGATGGAGGAAGTTGAGGGGTATCCACCGAAGTAGGCATACCCGAGAAGGGTGTCGGTTCGTTGTTCCTTCTGGGATGATTTTTTCTAGGATATGCATTGGACTCGAGGTTCATTTTCTTACCGGACCTTAGGTGCATACGCCAAATATGATTCTGACCTGGAGAATCAAACTTCGTTATTAATTCACCTACGGTCCCACTAAGCATGCCAAATTTGTTCTCGCCCCGATGTTTTGTTCCTTCCATTTATTGGTTGGTAAAATCGGAAAACAAATTGATTTCTTAACTCAAGCAATTTGGGCTGAAAACGAAACTCTAATTTTCAGCAATTGGCTCTCCAACAACTCCAGAAAGCGTTAGGACGGTGTGATTAAACTAAGGGGTAAGAAAATATGAATACATCTGAGTAAAGTAAAGGATAAAGTAAAGATAGATGAAAATTTTAATTTTATTTGGATTGTGTGTATAATCTGTACAAAGAATGAGTATTTATAGTACAAAAAAGAGAAAAAACTATACAAAACGTGACCCCTCATGTCGTCCGTCAAATAATCCACTAAGTACCACGACTAACTATGGGGGAGGTGGTACCGATTTTCTCGCCCTCTATCATCTTGCTCGGATAATGTCCCTTCCATTTAGTTGTTGTTGGCCGTTACAGCTTTTGGGGGTCTAGAAACTCTTTTGACTTGGTCGTTGAGGCGCTTGTATTTGAGTGGGTCCCAGTCATACCTCTAACTGATAGCTTCGGCTAAGATGCCTTAGTAGCCGATGGAGCTCTTGTCGTCGAGGGTTAAGAGTAAATCCGGCTACTGAATAATTCAGCTATCAGTGACTTCGGCTAAACACTTAAATTATTTTTTGAGTGTTAACAACATCTTAAGGGAAAGGGATGCATACACCTCACCCTGACACATATATTAAAGACAATTAGGTGTATGAAACTTTTTGCATAAACTTAAAATTAGCACAAGAATATGAAAGTAATGTTTTAAAGTGTTGAGAAGAAAGGAAATCCTAATTGTATATTATTACGTTTTGGACGTACTTATACATCCTTAAATGTCTATTAATACACAATGGTTGAAAATGACATAACTTTTTGAATATGCACTTATAATATCGTTATCTCTTTTATTTATAAATTTAATATATCATTCAGACCTTAGTTATTAAGATTTTTTTATGTACAATCACTTTATGAGTTTGAATATATGAATGATTAAAATGTATAACAAAGTCTTAATATCATTGAAATGTCTAATCAAGAATTTTTACAAAAATAATAGTTTACCAAATTCATCCATTCATTGCAACCGTCATAGCCACCATTATCAAGTACCGTCGCCGCCAACCATTATCGACTACTATCACTCAGCACTCACAATTATCACCTCGGTCACAATCACCTTTGTTGTCAATCACTACAATATAATCAGTTGCCAACACTATTATCAACCATTTACAATTCTCACAACAAACCACTATTACAACAACAATCACACCAATCAGTACTTACCATCCCCGCCATCCATCCCCATTATATATTGCGTGCCAACTACCATCATCATTCACCAACATATTAATTTTCACTTTCTTCCATCAAAACTATTGCCACCATCAACTATCACCATGGACCACTATTGTCAGTTATTATCACCACTAATTAATACCTACAACTAAAAATATCCCCAAATCGGTCCCTATAATACTCCTACTGTCCCCATCCCAAAATGATTGTCTTGATTCAGATACGACGATTAAACTAACTAATGTTTGATGTGAATTCAGAAATAAAATCATTAATTTTTTTTTGAAATAAAAATTAGATATTTTGGAACTACATAAAAAGTACGTACTCATAATAGTTAAAATTTAAAATAAGTATTCGAAAAAATTATGGTAAAAAAGTAATCTTTGGCTGTCCAAATATGTAACGACCTGTCTGGTTGTTTTTAGCCTATGACCTCTATTTGACTATTTTACCCTTCTCATAGACTCTTTGAGGGGTTTGTGATGCGCGGGTGGTGCAAATCTCGAGGTCCATTTACATGAATTTCAGATGAAAAATCTAAAACTGGAACCTTAGAGTTGGATAGTTTAACTCAAGGTAGACTTTTGAGTAGATGGGTTCACTTCTGAGTTTCGTCACTTTCAGTAGCGCCGGAGGGTCATTTATAACTTAGTTAGTCATTGGTTCATTTTACGAGACAATGGATGTACTTTGTGGTGCTATTTATGAAATTCTGATATTTAGTTTTCGCTGATGAGTCTTTACAAAAGTATGCCTTGGCTCAGTTATATGGGAAATCTGAGGGTACGGGTGAGTTCGTAGCACTGTTTACCTTGGGGGAGCATGTATGGTTTGTGTCCGGGAGGTCTCGGCAGTGTTTCAAGTGTTTGGTGAAAGATTTAGTTGTTTCTTGTGATCTAGTGTCTGGTGTCCATCGCGGCGACACTTCTATTTGATTCTGAGTGTCTGCCTCGGTGAGGCTAGCTTACAGAAGAAGGATATGGTAATCTGTTGAGTTTTCGCTTTGGTTGATGAGACTTCCGCTGGGGCGGGTGCTCCTTTTCAGATTTGGGTTCGTTGTTGCGCTGAGGTGAGGTGTCAAGTGACACCGCCTCAGCGAGGTTGATTTAGGCGGGAGCGAGTCTGAGCCAGCGGGGTCAAATCTGTTGGGGCAGAATTGTTGGATCATGTAGCATAATTCCTAGGTCAAGGCTCATTTCCCAAAATGAAAATTCTCGAACCTAGAGCCGCATTGAGAGGGTTTCTAAAGTTCACGAGTGAATTCATCTTTGAGTTAAAGATTTCCATTCATTTCTATTTTGGCTCCATGATTTAAGGTCCTTTAGTGATGTTATTATGTTCATGTAAATTGGAGAAGATTAGTTATAGGGTCTTGTGAGAATACGAGGGTTGTATCCTTGATTAGATGGGCGTTTATGGATTAGTTTACTTCAATTGTGATTAATTAGTGATGAAATATACTAGATTATCATGTTTTGAGGTTTAATTTGATTATTGAAGTCTCTTTAAATTTGGGGGAAATTATAGGGTTCCAAATTGGGGCTTTTTGTATATTGTTCAATTTAAAGTCCAAATGAGTATAGATTTCCAATTAACTTGAGGATATGATTAGCTAGTATGTATTGATACTTTTTTAATATTAAAGTTTGAGTCTTGATGTCTTGCTTTGTTAATGGTTATGTCCATGTATATGTGTAAGCCTTATATTAATGAATAATATATGTATGATTAGACTTTGATTATCACGAGGCTCAGCGAAAATGCAAGGTTCTCACAGAGAGTTGACCATTTGAGGATCCGATAGAAGTACATACTTAGTTATAAATATTGAGGGGTATTGGGTGTATTTGGGGATCCCACTTATCCGGTTGTGATGAACATTTAAGTTGGTACCGATGTTGAATCTGTGATGATGGATGATTTAGAGAACTAGCCTTATGGTGCTTCCAACTTTTGATTGATTGGGCTTGTCGCCATATGTGGGCTAGTCGCCATATTTGCTTTTGTATGTTTATTCATCACACCTACTTCCGATATGATATCCTAATTGTATTTAGATTGTTATGTTGTTGAATCCATGGAAGTATGTGATATTCATCTCTATATTTGGTTGCATCTCAACATCATGATATCCTACCTTATATTGTCATTTGCATTCATACACTGATGGTTCTGAGATATTGATATGAGAGTGGTATAGAAATATTGTGCGTCCATAGCATTAGAAAGGTGAGAATACTTATGATATTATGGCAACATTAAGATGATGATGATGATGATGATACACGAGGGGACGAGTTGCACGCCTGCAACAATTATTATTCAGCCAAGAGCTAGGCTCCAATTGGAAATTTCAGAGGAGTATATGAACTTCGCGAGTCCCACATGGGTGTGCGTCTCATAATAAAAATTTGAGCGCGTGTATACTAGAGAATTAAGGTACCTGACATATGTATTGCATTCATATCATACATATATCATTTCATGGATTTTCTGTTGTTAAATTAAGTGTTAGATTGTTTATTGATAACTTGAAAGAATTCATGGATAAAGAAGGTTTGTTAGTTACTCATTCATACATGGAATCATTATATTGAACTATTCTAGAATTGGGTGACTTACATGAATATGAAATCTTATATGAACAATGTCTTATACTGATTCTATGAACCATTTTTTGAATAATGTGACAGTAATTGGGTTATTGACTGCTAGTATATGCCTATTGGTGTCAACTTGATATTTATCTTTTTTTTATGTATCTTCCATCATCGTCGGCCTATGATGCCTATGGAGTATGTTGTGTTCTCATACTAATTTTGTTATACCCCGTATTTCCAGAGTATATACGTGAGGGCGTACGTATATAAGTTTAAGCCTTAAGTAGGCAAGGGTCGAAATTTTGTTCACAACCCACGAAAAGAATCGTTTTCCGACGAAACGTTTTCCAAACTTTGCGAAGGGAAAATTACGGCTATGTCATTTATTATTTTTGCGGAGTTTTCCGAGAGATGAAATATTTTGGACCAACGAGAGGGCGACACTTGGCCTCAGTGGGCAAAAGCCATGGGAATTCTTGGCACATTTTTTTGTGTTGATTTTTGGTCAAGGAGTTGGTAGGATATTTTGTGAGATATTTGTGTGGTAGATGAGCAAGTGGGACCCACTTAACACATGTCCTAATCCACACCATCCACTTGCCCCCCACTTGTCTTGATCTTGGCCATTGGTTGGCCTATAAATACCCCCTTAGTTGATGAACTTCTTCATCCACACTTAGACATTTCCAAGTCTTAAAAAATCCCTCCCCCTTTGTGAGCCTTGGCCGAAACCACCCCCTCTCCCTTTGTCAAGCCTAGACGAGACATACCCCCCCCCCCCTTTGGTAGAGAAATACTTCTCCAAGTATTGTTATAATGCCAAATACTCTAGCCCAAAAAAAAACCTTTGTAGTATTTCCAAGTACCATCTATACGAAAAGCCCGGAAAAATACTACTATACTTTCCTTTAGCCACTAAACGAAACCCTATGGAAAAATCTCCATAAGTGATTGAAGTATTAAAGTAGAAGTTCTGTAGAACTTCTAAGGGTTTCTTGGAGCGAATTGGAGCATTCAGAATAGGAGCTAAACCTTGCTCAGGATCGACTTTAATCTTGGATAATTTTGGGCTTATCGAGGTAAATAATCTTGTCCTTCTATTGTAATTGGAAATTACACATTGTAGCATAGAATTGAGTATAAGATATAGAAGGGCATTAAAGAAGAAGATTGAACTGTAATAGAAGGATATTACAGAAGAGAATTGAACTGAAATCGCATCAGAAGAATATTAAAGAAGAAGATTAAATTGTACTTACATAGGACTGTATTTACAGTAGACTTGTGTAGCTTAACGGGTAGGGAAGTGCTGCCCGATTTTCCGTAAACTAGTGAACCTACTGCTTAGAATATTCTACAGAGTAGTCTAGACTTTGATAGACTTATATAACCGTTATAGGTTGAAGTACTGCGAGTAGCGTGTTCTACTTGAAAGGTGGACAAGGCTAGCCGGGTTATAGCCATGGAGCGTTTTGCTAATAGTCGATAAATCATCGCGAGGTATGTGATTCTTCCTATCCTCTTGAGCATGATATTTTAAAAGAATATATATAGTACGGTAGACGTACGTGTGTTAACTGAACGTGGTTTTACCGCGATGTCTTTTGACTTGAGTCTAATAATAAGAATCTTGAAGTATTTCAAAAGAATTAAGAATCGTTTTTGAAAGAAGAGTAATACTTGGTTTTAAAAGCTTAAGAGTTATACTAGCTTTATGGGAAGTTAGGTATAACGACTTAAGAGAGGTAAAAGGAATAATGTTTTACTGATTTCGGAAATCAGGATAAGTATCGAACAAACCACTGCAGCGTTAATAAAGGAAAATGTATTGACTAATTAAGTATTATTAAAACCAGTAGAAACCTCCATCTGCATAGAAGCTAAGATGAGACAAAATGATATTACATTTCCTAGATCATGGCTGCTTTAATAAGATTGTTATAAACAAGAATAACCTACTCACACCTAAGGCATATGTTTCTCAGATTGTTTTAAAAGAGAATTATATTTATTAAATGATTAAAACTATGAACTACGAAACCTTTCGAAAATGAGAAACTTAAGCATTTGAAATTAGGCAAACTTGAACGTTTGGAAAAGAATGTTGCTACTTGATTTTACAAAGAGAAGTGTTTTTGTTTATTTAAAAAGATAGTCACTCTATTTTTATACTACGGGTATTGTGTAACTTTGGTGAAAGAAACGGATCTTTTAAAGAGTTAATGTATGAAGTACTTTGGGGATAAAAACCCGAACTTGTTAACATAAAGTAGAAAGTACCTTGTGTGAATAACTTGATTGTGTTGGTTTGTGATAACCTTGTAATACTTTCTTGTTGGTTTGATAAGTAAGCATGTTATGATGCTACGTGTGTTAGTATCTTGTGATGTTGTGTAAGGGGGTTATTCTTGTTATGCTTACGTTGTTAAACGTTAAGCCCGTTGTACTGTTATTATATCACATACCCCCTTGACTTGTTATATCGAGGGCTTGCCACCGCGATACGGTCTATACGGCTATGCGGTATGTGTGACTATGCGAGCAGCGGTATTCTCGTGATTGATCATTCCGGTGTATTATCCGTCACGAGAGTGCCTATGCGATGCAATGTGACTATGCGGTCTATGTGACTATCTTGTGCGGGAGTCCAGGAGGGATACCGCGGGCTAGCTACCCCCGATGCGAGGAATACCTCATGCGGGCCTATGTGTGGCCTATGCGGAGCAGCGACATGCTCCAGGATTAGACGCGCACATTGATACTGAGGGCGAGCGGCCAGCTTCGATCATGTGGTGCGGTCTAGAAAGACCTCGTGATACAGTTTATGACTTTATTGGTACTGTGGGTTTTAGTAGTCGGCTATGCCTTCGTACTTACCCCGTACGGTTTTATTATGACACAGGTGGGACCTGGTGTTCATGTGTATTCCTTGGTGCTTTTATATCATAGACTGCCGGCAGTGAGGAAGGTATTCCACGGGCATGATTGATGTTGTGGGCGTGAGACCCATAGTTATATTTGAGTGGTGACTTTGAGGGCGTGAGTCCCTGACTTGACATGACTGCTTTTATTGTGAGCGTAGTTTGGTTATCATCATACATGTCTCTCGCTTTATATAGACTACTATGATTTCATTTCTGATATTTTGATTTCACATACTTGGTACTGTTATCGACCTCGCCCGGGCTGCGTTATCTGCGCGGTAGAGGTACACGATGTTGATCCTCGCTCTTAGGAGTCACGATTCAGCGTTTGGGAAGCTCCGTTTCTCGGAGGCTTATCTTGGGTATAGTCCTGTCGTTGTAGGTACTTACTTTGAGGTATGGCGGGGCCTGTCCGCCCGTTATTGTTATCATTCTTAGAAGTGCAGTAATCTTGTTGTGGGCAGAATTTGTAAACGGGATGTAACTGTTCGGATTTAAGTTTTTATATATATATATGCCGAAAGGCAACTTTTCTCAGATAACTGTTTCATATTTCATGTCTTGTTTTATGTTCCGCTGATTACTCTGATGTATGTCTACTTGGGTGCCCGGGGTAAGGCACCAGTCACGGGCCCGGGTTCGGGTCGTGACAAATTTGTTGTATCTTTTTTGGTGAAAATTTTGATCCTACTACCAATTATCAAGCTCGAGTGTGAGTCCGAGTGGAAGTCTTCTATATTCAGGGTGATATGCTACCTCCAGCATGCCTTGAATACTCTATCCTTATCTGTATTTTATTTATGATCGAGAGACATGTTCAAACTCCTATGTTATCAGATTTAATTTTGGTGTGTGTGTTGTATTCAAACTTGTATCAGATTATTAGTGCTCTTGTATGATTGACCAAATTTTGGGTAGTTTTGTTATTTCTCAGACTTTATTCTGCATTTATATCATGAGAAATTATTTTATATTTATTATCTTTCTGTTTTTCGCTATATATATCATGCGAATGATTGGGAGTGATTCGCCTACCGGTGGGAGTCTGTAGGTGCCACGACAGTCCATAAAAGGGTCGTGACAAAGTTAGATCAGAGCTTTAGGTTAAACGGTCTTGAATACAATATCAATGTCTAGTAGAGTCTCACTGATCAATTTAGAGACATTTGTACTTATCTTCGAGAGACTATGAGACATTTAGGAAATTTCAGTTTCTTCATTCCTTTCATGTTATCTTGAATCAAATTGATTTATGACATTTGTTCCTATTCTCTTATAGATGGAGAGGACTCATGCCGATGCAACGAGGGAGTAGGCACCGGTACCGGCACCTATAGTGCATGGTCGCGGTAGAGGATGTGTTCGGGGACAAGGTAGAGACCGAGGAGCTGCACCAACTTGGGGTGTAAGAGTTGGTTAGACTCATGCTAGATCAGTTTCCCCTAAGCCAGTTGTTGAGTCTTATGATGAGCTACTTGAAGAGGAGATGGGGCTAGCCCAGGAGTAGCCTGAATTTATTACTACTCCAGTTCTACAGGACACGTTGGTCAGATTGTTGGATCTTCTAGATAGTTTTGCCCAGATAGACGTGTATCAGACTACTCCGGGTGGTTCTCATACCCACGTGGGAGAGGGACAGACTCAGACTCCTGAGTGTCATACTCCCAAGGTTTAGCTAGCGGCGATGTCAGCACCCCGTATTGATGAGGATCCTGCTCTAGAGTTTGGTCCCATACATATTGCAGGGACAACTATGACCCACGATGAGCGGAAGATTTAGGAGAACTTTTGGAACATAAAGCCTCTAGTATTTAATGGTCATATCGATCAGGATGCACATGAGTTTATTGTGAGCAGCCATGAGAGGTTGCATACTTTGGGTATCGTTGAGTGAACGAAGTTAGTTTTGTGGCCCTTTAACTTTTGGGAGATGCAAAATAGTAGTGAGAGTTTATAGTGAACGTCGACCAGTGGGGTCGCCTCCATTGTCATGGGTTAGGTTTTATCGGATTTTTCATGAGAAGTATGTGATTTTTAGATTGCATCCGAGCAAGCGTGATGAGTTTTAGAGGATTAAGTAGAGGGGGTTTACAATTACAAATTATGAGATTCGCTTCCACGTCTTATCGTGCTATGCAATGTCGTTTCTACCTATAGAGGTAGAGAGATTGAGATGCTTTGTGAGAGGGTTTAGTATTCCCCTTCAGTTGGCTACATTGCATCTAGTGGGTGATGGTGCTTCTTTTGAGACCTTAGTTAAGCATGTGAGGATAGTGAAGTCTGTGAGGGGCAAGATGCCCAGATATGAGTCTGATAAGAGGGCGAGGCGACATGGACAGTTCAACGAATCTACTTCTCGTGGTTATGACCAGCATGGTAGATATCATCAGTCATAACATTCCCAATCAGTTCAGGATGTCACGCCCCGAACCCCAGGACCGCGACTGGTGCCCTACCTGGGCACCCTTCTACCCATACATCACATGTAACCAACGGAAGCTAAAGAAAACTCGTTATTTTTTTCTTTAAAAGTAAAATAGGCAAAGCCAACAAGGCCGCCATTATATATAAAACAACCCAAAGGAACTACAACTGTACAACTCACGCAAGTCCAGCCCACATATGAATACAGACCTCTAAGAGTTTGGACAGTAACCTATGACGGGACAAGGCCCCGTCGTACCCCTGAATATACACAAGTCTACTACCAAAGACCTGTACCAAGATGACAAGCTCCGGAACAAGGGAGCCATCTCAACAAGCTGGGCAAGGATCCTAAGCTCGCGGATCCACAAACTGTGTACCTATACCTGCGGGAATGAACACAGTCTCCCGAAGGGGGTCAGTACAACAAGGTACCAAGTATGTAAACATGAAGTACAGTAAACAAGATCATAGATGTACAAAAGAATGACAGGGGCAAGTATGAAAACTCAAATACCAGATCCTACCGTGTCATATAAAAATAAGAGCCAACTGTACCTTGTATCACTGTATCACTGTACCACTGTATCACTGTACCACTGTACTACTGTGTCACAGTACCATTTTAAAATATGCCTTTTAAAAGTGAGATCAACCGTATCATTTACAAATACCATTTCAAAATATGAAAGTCATGTAAAAATCAGGGTCATCCGCCCTCAGAATCATTATGCAATCCTACTCATGGGACTATTTCACCCATTGGTTCTTGTGGACCCGCAATAAGCATCTGTACACGATACTCGCAACACGGAGAGCTAATCCATGGAATGTGTCCTGGGAATGGAATCCGCATGAGTCCTTCAGACCCGCAGTGAGTGTGTACTATCTCACGTCATGTGAGATACTCTATGAAATATAAAGAACGTTTCCGGCCCTCTAGTGAGGGACTCGATGATGTGGAAATATAACACTCTCACGAATGGCTATACGAGCAAACATATGCAAGTTAAAATATCAAAGTCACGTCAAAATCAGGGGCACCTGCCCATAGAATCATTATGCAAATCCTATTCGTGGGACTATTTCACCCGCATGGGTCTTGTAGACCCGCATAGGAAATCTGTACCCGATACCCGCATCACAGAGAGCTAGTCCAAGGAATGTGTCCTGGGAATTGAACCCGCATGAGTCCTTCAGACCTGCAGTGAGTGTGTACCATCTCACGTCATGGGAGCTACTCCATGAAATATATATACAATGTACGACATGTTCCGGCCCATTCTGGGACTCGGTGTAATGTGCTATAAGTCAAATAAGGTACGACATATTCCGGCCCATTCTGGGACTCGGTGTAATATGCTATAAGTCAAATAAGGTACGACATGTTCCGACCCATTCTGGGACTCGGTGTAATTTAAAGGACTGTACACCTATAGCTATCACAAGAAACTATGTACAATTTAAATCATCTTTGACTCTCATTAGAACCACTAAAATGAACCTTCGCTTTAGAAAACCAAGGCATTACCATGCCTTCTTTTTTATAAACACCAAGGCAATACCATGCCTTCCTCTTTAGAAATACCAAAGTACTATCCCGTCATGTAATATTGGAGACTTGAACCCCAAAAATATCATGTACGTTCGCCGTACATCCTTTCCTTTATAAAACCCCAAGACATTAACACGTGTAGCATCAAGGCACCTACTCTTTTAAATCCAAGTGACTTCTACTTTAAAAATCAAGACAAGTACACTTTTAACATCAAGTTACTACCACCTTATGTACCACATGAAATCTAGATTTGTCTCGCTCCTCTGGCTAACATTATGGAAACATTTGCATAGTGATAACCGATCAGAATTGGCAAATTAATCCATTTATGAGTCGTGATTAATATATATCATAAGATTTTATCTAATCAGCTGTGAACCTTGAAAATATAAAACAAACTGGTTATATCTTAGCTTCTATGAAAATGGAAGGCATTCTACTCATTTCAATCTAATTGATTGTCGATTCCTTTTTCATTTAATGCTGTAGTGGCTTGTTCGATACTTTTTCTCATTAGTGTTGTAATTAGCAAGATCAATTCGACTCCAATACTTCCTAAAAACTCTTACCAACATCTCCCATAAGACTTGGTAAGGACTTAGGAATAATTTAGACATGCCTTTAGCATAGAATCAATAACATGAATACTCCTTATCTTCTAAGAGTAGAATAACTTTTGAAACAATAACAGTTACGGTTCACACAAAGAACATGCCAAAAGAGAGAAGGAAGAGGTTCACATACCTCATTGACGACTAACCAACACAACAAGTAGAATACGCCCCGAATAGGTACTTCAACCTTATCGGCTATTCCACACGCCAAGTAGAAAATGCCACAAGTAGTACTTCAACCTATAACAACAATAATACTTCTATCAACTTCATACACACTAGTATACGACTTATTCCAAGTAATGGTTCTCTTATTCTACGGAAATTTGGGCAGCACTTCCCCCGTTTATACGTACTTTTCCACCTTTTCCAAGGCCAAAATTCAACAACTATCAAGCCTCATTTAAGGCAGAACCAACATTTAACCAAAGGGGATTACACTCCTACTTGACGTGTAAAATTCAACCCCTTAATCTACCAAAACAGTCCATAAAAATCAGTCCAATATCCAACAACAACAAGGGTACAAAGTGAAGCCTTTTAATACCTTTCTACACCCTTAATCTCTTAGGACTTCCATTAACAATTACCACATTAATCATGCATATAGGTGGATGATTTTCCAACAGCCTAATACCACAAAACAGTCCATAAAAAAATGCATAATAACGTCCAACAGTTTTATAGATTCCACGGCCAACAACTACAATCCGGTAACTCTTTTCTTAATCCTTTTTATTCCAATTCAAGTTCCAAAACTTCTATATAAGTTATATCAACTTATTAACAACAATATTACTCCATTATAACATGCAATAGGTGAAGATAACAACAACACAACCAACGAAATCCAAGGGAACCCGAAACTACCCACTCTCGGCCAAAGCATTAAAAATGGCCCAAATAGTTTTTATCCTTCATTATTTTTAGCACAAGCTCATCTATACATTATAACAATAAGTAATATTCAATTACTTCAAGAGAAGGAAGAATTTTTACTTTATTTTGTGCCAAAAAACGTCCCAAACAATCCGCATTATAATGGCCCGCAGTTTTTGTTTTGCTCCACTTCTTAAGATCCAATCACTCATGTATCCACTACAACCTTATAACCAACTTCCCTTCACGTTTTACCTCCAAAAAGTTGACGAACAAGCTAGGGTTTCACCCCAAACTTTCGGCCAAACCGTCACAAGTCTTGAAGAATATTAATGTAGGCTTAGCACTTGGTTTAATGGCTTAATCTTGGAGAAAGAAACTAATCAACCCTTGTTGTTCTTGGCTAGGGGTTCTCAAAAAAAATAGGGAGCTTAAGGGAGAAGATGAGAGCTATATGGATGTAAGTGTATAATAATCCAAGTCTTGCAAGACTTGGATATTTATTCTAACTGTAAAGCCAAGTGTATGGAAAAGTTTAGTGGGACCCACTTGTCCACTTGTCCTCCTCTTCTCAAAATATCTAAAGTGTGGTCATATTGCAAGACAAGTGGAGGGGTGACACGTGTGACCCTCCGATTGGGTCCAAAATATAATAATTTTCGAACCCCCCCCCCCCCCCCCAATATTGTGAACTTTTCGGCGGACCCCGTATTATCTATTCCAATTCTCTGTAATCCAATAGTAATCCCACAAATCCAATTAGAAGTATTAAACTCCAAGTTAATAATTTTTCGCCGTCACATTTTTCCTAAATTTTCCTTAAGAAAATGTAATAATTCTTTCCTTCCAAAATTCAAATCTTAAATCCTTAATCAAGTTCTCAATTATTAGCTGTGGTATTACGGGGTGTAACATCCTTCCCCCCTTAGAAACATTCGTCCTCGAATGTTCATCTAAGGTCTCAAGCTATACAAATTCTCAATCGGCTCAACAATCATCAACATTAATCCCAAGTGGTTTATACTCAAACCAAGGAATCATCACCTCTAATATACTTCATATATACTATGTATTTTAACCACAATCATAGATAAAATACTTTACTCTTGAAGGCCTTGTTTATCTAAGGTCTCAACGCCAATACTCTAAGATCCTCAAATATTTCATTTCCCAAGCTTACATTATTTCTCCCAGTATACGGGCAAGACGTCTTCTCAATATCTCAAAATTATGTTGTCCTAATCACAACAACCCTATTTACTCCATACAAATATTATTTGTACACATCACTTAAGCATACAACACAACTTAATCTAACAACATGGTATGTCCTTAAGTCAATTAAACATGATCTCCTAAGGGTTCATCACCCTTCCCGACAGCTCATCACCTCCTAATTATTCTAAATTAGCACATATATAACCTTGATGTGGATTCATTAAACTGTTTCACACCTTCCAAACAATTTATAAAGCTTAATCATCACATGATAACCCACAATTGCTTCAGACAACACACACATGGCCCCAAATAAATATGTACGCACAGATGTACATCATCATTATATCAACTCGACAACAATTTTACCAACCTGGATACTAAGTCCAAATATTTCCCTTCTGGGCCGATGTCGCTTTCTCGTAGCTGCAATCACAAAAATATATTAGGGAGGGACTACCCTAACCACACAGCTCTATCACACGATCTTGGAGTAAGAAGAATAGAAACCAATCCTAAATATACTATAGCCTCCTATTTATGGGTGTGGTGCACAAAACACCGATAACCAAGACTCTACTGCACACGGTCTATAGACATTCAGAGGACTAACTGCTCTGATACCACTCTGTCACGCCCCGAACCCCGGGACCACGACTGGTGCCCTACCTGGGCACCATTCTACCCATACATCACATGTAACCAGCGAAAGTAACAGAAAACTCATTTTTTTTTCTTTAAAAGTAAAATAGACAAAGCCGACAAGGCCACCAATATATATAAAACAACCCAAAAGAACTACAACTGTACAACTCACGCAAGTCCAGCCCACATATGAATACAAACCTCTAAGAGTTTGGATAGTAACCTATGACGGGACAAGGCCCCGCCGTACCCCTGAATATACACAAGTCTACTACCAAAGACATGTACCAAGATGACAAGCTCCGGAACAAGGGAGTCATCTCAACAAGCTGGGCAAGGATCCTAAGCTCGCGGATCTACAAT
This sequence comes from Przewalskia tangutica, assembly GCA_029844215.1. Classification (NCBI taxonomy): domain Eukaryota; kingdom Viridiplantae; phylum Streptophyta; class Magnoliopsida; order Solanales; family Solanaceae; genus Przewalskia; species Przewalskia tangutica. Next base: position 83,226,782 of record CM056735.1, on the reverse strand, counting down.
ATGTGTACCTATGCCTGCGGGCATGAACGCAGCCCCCCCGAAGGGGGTCAGTACAAAAAGGTACCAGGTATGTAAACATGAAGCACAGTAAACAAGATCATAGCTATACAAAAAAATGACAGGGGCAAGAATGAAAACTCAAATACCAGATCATATTGTGTCATATAAAAATAAGAGTCAACTGTACCTTGTATCACTGTACCACTGTATCACTGTACCACTGTACTGTGTCACTGTACTTTTTTAAAATATACCTTTTAAAAGTGAGATCAACCGTATCATTTCCAAATACCATTTCAAAATATGAAAGTCATGTCAAAATCAGGGCCATCCGCCCTTAGAATCATTATGTAATCCTACTCATGGGACTATTTCACCCTCATGTGACTATTTCACATGCATGGGTCTTGTGGACCCGCAATGAGCATCTGTACACGATACTCGCATCACGGAGAGCTAATCCATGGAATATGTCCTGGGAATTGAACCTCCATGAGTCCTTCAGACCCTCAGTGAGTGTGTACCATCTCACGTCATGGGAGCTAATCCATGAAATATATAGAACGTTGTCGTCCCTCTAGTGAGGGACGCAGTGATGTGGAAATATAACACTCGCACGAATGGCTATATGAGCAAACATATGCAAGTTAAAATATCAAAGTCACGTAAAAATCAGGGGCACCTGCCCATAGAATCATTATGCAGATCCTATTCATGGGACTATTTCACCCACATGAGACTATTTCACCCGCATGGATCTTGTAGACCCGCATAGGAAATTTGTACCCGATACCCGCATCACGGAGAGCTAGTCCAAGGAATGTGTCATGGGAATTGAACCCGCATGAGTCCTTCAGACCCGCAGTGAGTGTGTATCATCTCACGTCATGGGAGCTACTCCATGAAATATATATACAATGTACGACATGTTCCGGCCCATTCTGGGACTCGGTGTAATGTGCTATAAGTCAAATAAGGTACGACATGTTCCGGCCCATCCTGAGACTCGGTGTAATGTAAAGGACTGTACACCTATAGCTATCACAAGCAACTATGTACAATTTAAATCATATTTGACTCTCATTATAACCATTAAAATGAACGTTCGCTTTAGAAAACCAAGGCATTACCATACCTTCCTTTTTATAAACACCAAGGCAATACCATGCCTTCCTCTTTAGAAATACCAAAGTACTATCCCACCATGTAATATTGGAGACTTGAACCCCAAAAGTACCATGTACGTCCGTCGTACATCCTTTCTTTATAAAACCCTAAGATACTAACACGTGTAGCATCAAGGCACATACTCTTTTAAATCCAAGTTACTTCTACTTTTAATATCAAGACAAGTATACTTTTAACATCAAGTTACTACTGTTATACCCCGTACTTCCAGAGTATGTATGCGAGGACGTACGTACGATTATTCAAGCCCTAATTAGGTTAAGATGAAATTGAGAGCTTTCAACGGAAAAGATTCCGAACCTTGTGAAGGAAATTCTACGTTTTTAATATTTTAACCGATTACAGATTTTTTCGAGAGATGAAATATTTGGACCAATAGGAGGGCGACATATGGCACCCTTAGGTGGCATGTTTGGACGAAAATGTTGGGCTAGTGGACAAGTCAAATGGTCAAGTCTTGGAAGATATTTCTTTGGGTGAGTGGGAGTAGGTAGTAGACGGTTTTCTTGAGCAAGTGGGAGGCCACATGGCTCATTGTTGTGGGGGACATATGTCCCAATGTTGTGGTGGACATATGTCCCAACATTGTGGTGGACTCATGGTTGGAAGACTTCATTCTTCACATGGATCCAAATCTTCACCCTCCATTTGTTTTAATCTTGTCCATTGAAGGTTCTATAAATACCCCCCTCTTGTGCAAGACTTCTTCATTCACTAAACAATTTCCAAGTCTCAAAATCCCTCCCCCCCTCTTAGTAGTTCTCGTCCAAGTCCTCCCCCCCCCCTTCCTAGTAAGTTTCGTCCGAAACCCCCCCTTGGTAGAAAAATATTCTCCAAGTATTGTTACTATTCCAAAATACCTTAGCCACATACCTTGTAGTATTCCAAAGTTACCTCTATACTAAAAGCCCGGAAATACTACTTTATATCCTTTAGTCACAAAACGAAACCCTAGGAAAATCTTCATAGTTGGTTGAAGTGTTAAGTAGAAGTTGTTTAGAAACTTCTAAGGGTTTCTTGGAGCTATCGGAGCGTGCAAATTAGGAGCTAAACGTTGTTCAGGATCGACATTTAAACTTGGATAATTTTGGGGCTTACCGAGGTAAATATCTTGTCCTTCTATTGTAAATGGGAGATTACATATTGTAGTAGTATAGAAATAAGTATAAGTTATATGGAAGGAGGGTATAAAAGAAGAGAATTGAACTGTACTTACATAGGACTGTATTTACAGTAGACTTGAGTAGTTTGACGGGTAGGGAAGTGCTGCCCAATTTTCCGTAGGATAGAGAACCTTCTGCTTAGAATATTCTACAGAGTAGTCTAGACGTTGATAAACGTATTTGACTATTATAGGTTGATACTCTGCGCGCGACATATTCGACTTGGCAGGTGGATTTCGCCGAGGAGGTATGTGATTCTTCCTATCCTCTTGAGCATGATATTTTTGATATATATATATATATATATATATAGTACGGTAGACGTACGTATGTTAACTAAAATTGGTTTTACTCTGATGTCTTTTGACTTGAGTTTTAAATAATAAGAAACTTGAAGTATTTCAAAAGAGTTATGAATCATTTTTGAAAGAAAAGTAATACTTGGTTTTAAAAGCTTAAAGAGTTATACTAGCTTTATGGGAAGTTAGGTATAACGACTTAAGAAGGATAAAAGGAACGGTTTATTTATTTGTTTATGAAAGCCTTGTATTGATTTCTGAAAAGTGTTGTAAGATGGTTTGATAAGTAAACATGTTATGATGCTACGTGTGTTAGTGTCTTGTGATGTTGTGTAAGGGGGTTATTCTTGTTGTGCTTACGTTGTTAAACGTTAAGCCCGTTGTACTGTTATTATATCACCTACCCCCCTGACTTGTTATGATGCCGAGGACTTGCCACCCTCGATGCGAGGATTACCTCATGCGGTCTGTGTGACTATGATTCGAGGAATACCTGCATGCGTGTGACCATGCGAGTGCGGGAGTTCGGGATGATCACTCGGGTGTTACCCGTCGCGAGGTATACCTCATGCGGTCTCATGTGACTATGATTCGAGGAATACCTCATGCGTGCGTGTGACTATGCGGATCATGGAGTCCAGGAGGATGCCGCGGGTTAGCTACCCCCGATGCGAGGAATACCTCATGCGGGTCTGTGTGACCTATGCGGACTGCGGGAGTTCCAGGATTAGGCTTGCATAATGATACTATGGGCGATTGGCTGTTACACCCCGTATTTACAGGACATATGTTAAGAACGTACGTGAGAACTCCTAATGTTAAGATTAGAGACTTGTAAAAATTTATCGGAATTATGGAATTTTCGGAAAATGTAATATTGTGACGAATGGGAGGGCGACACGTGTCACCCCCCTTAGTGATGTCTTGGACGAATTTTACATGGACACAAGGGTCATTTGACCCTTGTTAGGAAGACAAGTCTTGCTAGCCTTAGAGCTTGACAACATTGACTAAGTCAATGACCCCACATAGACTTGATATTTGGTAGAAACTCATCCAAACCTCACAAGTGTTCTAATCTACACCCTCCAATGTTTTATATATTCATCCACATTGCAAGACTAGTTCCATACTTAGAAAAATTTCCACAAATATTGTGCTACACCTTGAGGTGCTCTCGGCCAAGCTCACTTCCAAGAAGAAATTTTTTTGTTCCTTGTACAATAAGCTCCACACTTTAAACCAAGGTTTATGAGGGTATTGTAAGTGTATCTCAATAGAAAAATCCCGGAAAAAGAGAGTTTTCGTATTAGTCGCAAGGTGAAAACCTAGTTGCTTTTCTAGGTTTTGGTTGGAAGATTGAAGGAAAATTGTTGGTGTGGTTCTAAGGGTCTCAAGTAGAGGATTGAAGTATCTTGAAGAGGCTCTAGGTTGCTAAGGAGCGACTTCGGATTTTAGAATTGGATTAAGATTCGTTGAGGTAATAATCTTGTCTCTTAAGTGTTACAAGATTTTATATTGTTGTTAGCCTTACATTTTACTAGCATGAAGTCTATGTGATGAAGTTTGATTAGTATTATGGATTGCTTGTAGCCTTAAAATCCGAAATGTAATGTAAGCCTTGTGAAGTTGGATTACAATTTAGTCGTTTATTAGAATCATCGTATGTTACATACTTGAAGATTATAGTAGTATAATCGATTGTGACTTGATACCATGTTATGCTAACAATTTGGATTGAAATGGAAATTGGATAAGAATTGGTATTGTGGTACTCAATATGGCCGAAATTGGACTAGTAGTTGTATTAGTTTGATATCTATTGTGGGGCGGAATTTTACACGTCTAGTAGGCGTGTAATCCCCTATTGTTAATTGCATTGATTGGGCCTTAAATGTGGCGTGTTTGGTTATTGTATTCGGCCTTGAAAAAGGTGGCAAAGTAAGTAGAAACAAAGGAGGTGATGTCCGATTTTCCGTAGAATTTAGCGACTTAGCACCTAGAATATTCTACGTTTGAAGTAAGAGGTTAATGGACGTATTGTGACCATTATAGGTTGAAGTACTAAGTATAGCGTATCCTACTTGAAGGATGGATTAGCTATCAAGATTGAAGTACTTTGGAGCATTTTGCTACTTGTCGATAATCGTCGCGAGGTATGTGAACCTCTTCCTTCCTTTGGCATGATTCTATGTATGGAATATACCTGTGGTATCATTTCATGTTTCCTTCTACTCTTAGAAGTTAAGAGGTAGTTGTGTGATTTACTCTATGTAGAACTTTTCCTATCTTTCGAGCATGACTAGTTGCACGTATATAGTACGGTAGACGTACGACACCTTGATATCCTTTACTAGTTTTATTTATAGCCAAGTCGGGTGAGTTAGGAGATTGACTCACTTCTTTGAAAGAATAAAGGATGTCTTAAGTTTTATTAAGTTAAGGGACTTGAAGAGTTTTAAAGTATGTGATACTTATTCCGTTTTAAACGTATAAGCCCCTTGGATAGGAAATTATATTTTTGGCTAAGGTATAAAGTGAATATAACGACTTTATGGGGAGTTGGTTATATTTGCTTTTTGGAAGGATAAATGACTTGATTTTAAGGCATTAATTGCCTAAGGTTTTATAACAAAAGGAGACACTCGATTTCTAAGGTTAAGAGACTAATTGTATTTTTTGAAGTTAAAAGAATCGATTTGAAAGTATACAATACTTGGTTTTTAAAAGTAGAAGTCTCTTGGTTATAAAAGGAAAGAGTTTTGTCTAAAACCATAAAGGGTTATAACGGCTTTATGGGAAGTTGGTTATAACGGCTTTATAGAAAGTTAAGAGAATGGTTTTCTCTAATAAAGTAATCAAAGAATTAACTTGTATTAAGGAAGGGCAATGTGATTTAAAGGTATCACTTGCTTAAAGCTTTTAAGTAAGGGTCACTTGATTTAGAAGCCGAGAAATGTATTTCTAAAAGTATCGTGACTTAGGTGAAATGTACACAAGCCTGGATACTACGGGTGTTAGTATCTTGGGGTTTTACACAAAAAAGGAGTCTCTTAAAAAGCTTTAAGCAATGCGGTCTGTGTGACTATGCGGAGATGCGGGAGTTCCAGGATTGATCATTCCGGGTGTTTTAGCCCGATGCGGGGGATGCCCTATGCGGTCTGTGTGACTATGCGGTCTATTGAGACTATGCGGACTGCGGGAGTCCAGGAGGGTACCGGGGTTAGCTACCCCCGATGCGAGGAATACCTCATGCGGGTCTGTGTGTGACCTATGCGGACTACGGGAGTCCAGGATTAGGCACGCATAATGATACTATGGGCGATTGGCCTTGCTTCGATCATTCGCGGCCTAGAAAAGACACATTCTGATTTACCTATTATTGTTCTTGTTTGTGATATGGCACTATGTGCAATTGAACCGATTGTATTGCAAATGGTTTTAAATACTTTGATTTCATTTAAGTACTTTCTGATTTCACATACTTGGTACTGTTATCTTGACCTCCTTGAAGTGCGTTCATGCCGCAGTAAGGGCAGCAGTGCTAGATCCACATCCTTAGGATCTTTTTGCTTTGGTGTCGAGCTCCATCTTCTAGGAGGCTCGACTTTTGGGTATGATCTCCTGTTGTTGTATATAGTTTTGTACATTCAGGTATGGCGGCCCTGTCCCGCCATAGTTGTTTATCTTCTTAGAAGTGTAGTCCTATTATGCGGTGGGATGTAATCGCAAAACTATGTTTATATATATATGCCGAAAAGCGACATTTTCTCATAAAGCGTGTCTCATTTTACATTGTTTCATGTCTTGTTTTATATTTATTGATTACTACGATGTATGACTACTTGGGTGCCCCGGTAAGGCACCAGTCACGGGCCCCGGAACGGGTCGTGACAAAAGTGGTATCAGAGCAGTTAATCCTCGGAAAGTGTTTCTGCATCGTATCTAGTAGAGTGCTTGATTATCGGTGTGTTGTGCACCACACCAATAGTCGAGAGGCTATAGGATATTTAGGATTGGTTTCATTCTTCTCACTCGAGATCGTGCCTTAGAGTGTGTTATAAGTTGGACCTCTAACGTATTCCTTTCATGAATGATTATGCCTCCGCGTAAGGCAACCCGGGCCCAGAAGGGCAAGGCGGCCGAGGGAGCTGCTAGCAGGACACCCAGAGTCACGAGGGCTCAGGCCCAGTCTATACCCGAGATGGCGAGTTCCATGACGCCGCCGGCCCAGAGAGACCATAGTACCGCACCTCGTCCCCACGGCTGGGGCGGAGGAGTTAGGAGTACAAGGAGATGGCCCACTATTGGCAGATCGTGGCCGCATGAGGACATCTGGACGCAGATTCAGTTCGGCCCAGTAGTACCGTGGTTCACCCAGGGAAGATAGTTTGAGGCTACGGATTTCACGAGTTGTAGCCTTGAGTTTTACTGGTCGAGGCCGGAGGATGATCCGCGGAGTTCATCCGTCGATTCTGAAGGATTATGAGAGTGATCAGGGCGTCGGAGACCGAGTCCGTGATCTTCGGTTCGCATCGGCTGCGTGATACCGCAGTCGACTGGTTTGACTCGTGGGAGTTTTCCCGGGGAGAGCATGCGCCTCCAGCAGTATGGGACGAGTTTTCGGAGGCTTTTCTCACGCACTTCTTGCCTCCGCAGATGAGGAGGGCACGGGCCGACAGATTTTGGTTGCTGAGACAGAGAGGGCGCACAGTTAGGGAGTACAACGTCGAGTTCGATTCATTGGCTCGATATGTCCCTGCGCTAGTAGCAGATATGGAGGACCGAGTGCACTGATACGTCACCGGACTAGATGATTACATGGCCGAGTCTTGTGCGGGTGTGGCCCTTCAGCCAGGCATGGACATTACCCGTATGCAGGCTCATGCACTTGGATGCGAGGAGCGTAGAGACCGACGGGTCGACAGATATCAGCATCAGAAGAAGGCCAAGACGACCGGATTTTTTGGTAGTTCTCGGGGAGGACGGCCTCAGCAGACGTCTAGGTTTGCACCAGCCCGGCTCGAGCACTCCTACATCATTTTCGGTACAGAGCATTGAGGCGGTCGGGGCCCGGGACTTGGACTTTCGGGGTAGCAAGGGTGCTAACCGATCGAGGTCCGGTGTGTCCGTTGTGGTAGATTCCATTCGATGGTGTAGTACTACTCGGGAGCTTGCTATACTTGGCAGTGAGGTCATTTTGCGAACTGTCAGGCCGAGCGTGGCGGTGGTAGGGCTCGGCTACGGTCTGTGCCGGTTCATCATCTCCTACGATTACTCGCCACGAGGCGGTGGTACTCGTGGGCCAGCGTGGCAGAGGTCGTAGCGCGGGTCGATTCTAGCGGTCCTCGAGAACCGCATTTATGCCTTTCGGCGGGCAGACGGGAGGCCTCACCGATGTCGTCACAGTACCTTATCGATCTCCGATTATGATGTGTATGCCTTGATAGATCCGGGTTCTACTGTCTATATATCTCCCTTGTTGCTAGTAGGATAGGGATAGAGCCTGAGTCCATAGACCCTTTCGAGGTAGCTACGCCAGTGGGTGACTCGGTGGTAGCTCGGCGGGTATATAGGGCTTGCCCAGTGTCTTTATGCAGTCGTCAGACCCTAGCCGACTTGATAGAGTTGGACATAACGGATTTCGATGTGATCATGGGTATGGATTGGTTAGCTTCTTGCTACGCCAGTGTAGACTGCAGAGAGAGAGTGGCACGGTTCCAGTTTCCTGGGGAGCCGGTTATTGAGTGGGAGGGGAACACGGTGTCGCCGAGGGGTAGGTTTATTTCCTACCTCAAGGCTAGGAAGATGGTGCAGAAGGGGTATATCTACCATCTCATTCGGGTGTTTGATACTGAGGCTGCGGTACCAGATTTTCAGTCAGTTCCAGTAGTCAGAGAGTTCCCAGATGTGTTTCCAGACGACCTCCCAGGTATCCCTCCGGAGAGGGAGATAGAGTTTTGTATCGATGTGCTGCCAGACACTCGGCCTATTTCCATTCCGCCATACAGAATGGCACCTGCCGAGTTGAGAGAGTTGAAGGATCAGCTTAGAGATTTGCTGGAGAAGGGCTTCATCAGACCTAGTGTTTCTCCCTGGGGAGCGCCGGTATTGTTCGTGAAGAAGAAGGACGGGACGCTGCGCATGTGTGTTGATGGCACGGTGAACAAGGTGACCATTAAGAACAGATACCCCCTCCCCAGGATTGATGATTTGTTCGACCAGTTGCAGGGTGCGAGATGCTTCTCCAAGATTGATCTGCGATCGGGCTATCATCAGGTGCGTGTTAGAAAGGCGGATGTCCCTAGGACTGCATTCCAGACCCGGTATGGGCATTATGAGTTCAGGGTCATGTCTTTTGGGTTGACCAATGCTCCGGCGGTATTCATGGATTTGATGAACCGAGTGTTCAAACCATTTTTGGACACGTTTGTGATAGTGTTCATTGATGATATCTTGGTTTATTCTCGCGCGAGCGAGCATGCGAGCATTTGAGGGCTGTCTTGTGATTCTCCGGGACCAGCAGTTATACGCCAAGTTTTCCAAATGTGAGTTTTGGTTAGCTTCGGTGGCTTTTCTTGGGCATATTGTCGGGGCCGATGGTATTCAGGTGGATACGGCCAAGATCGAGGCAGTCAGGAGTTGGCCTAGACCTACTACTCCGACAGAGGTTCGCAGTTTTCTGGGCCTTGCAGGTTATTATCGGCGGTTCGTGGAGAAGTTTGCTTCTATCTCTGCACCATTGACTCGGCTGACTCAGAAGGCAGCTAAGTTTCAGTGGACTGATGCGTGTGAGCAGGGTTTCCGCCATCTTGAAGGAGAGACTGACGACCGCCCCCGTTCTTACTCTTCCAGAGGGTCCAGACGGCTATGTCGTGTATTGTGATGCGTCAGGCATCGGGTTGGGATGTGTGTTGATGCAGCAGGGCAAGGTTATAGCGTACGCATCCCGACAGCTTAAGAAGCATGAGAGGAACTACCCCACCCATGATTTGGAGTTGGCAGCGGTGATTCACGCCTTGAAGATCTGGAGGCACTATTTGTATGAGGTTCATGTGGATATTTATACAGACCACAAGAGCCTCCAGTATATCTTCAGCCAGAGGGAGCTGAACTTACGACAGAGACGGTGGTTAGAGTTGCTTAAGGATTATGATGTCGATATCCTGTACCACCCGGGGAAGGCCAATGTTGTGGCAGATGCCCTTAGTCGTAGGTCGATGGGTAGCCTATCAGATGTGCAGCCGGAGAGGAGGGGCATGGTTCGCGATTTGCATCAGTTAGCGAGCCTTGGTGTCCGTTTGATTGATTCTGATAGCAGTGGGGTTCGAGTTCGCGAGGTTGCCGAGTCTTCCATCGTCGAAGAGGTGAAGAGGCAACAGTTTGAGGATCCGGTTTTGATTCGGTACCGTGATACGGCTCTTCGTGATGGGAAGGGTCCTTTTGAGGTAGCACCTGATGGGGTGCTAAGGTTCGAGGGCAGGTTGTGTGTTCCGGATATTGCAGGACTACGGCGTGAGTTCTAGGGAAGCACACGCGCGCGTTACTCTATCCATCCGGTCGACCAAGATGTACCACGACCTTAGATACGTGTATTGGTGGGATGGCTTGAAGAGGGGCGTTGCGAGTTTGTAGCTCGGTGCCGTGTTGTCGCAGTGAAGGTAGAGCACCAGAGGCCTGGTGGTTTGTTGCAGACGATTGAGATCCCGACCTGGAAGTGGGAGGTGATCAACATGGACTTCATCACAGGATTACCTCGCACTCAGATGAGACATGATTCTATATGGGTTATCGTCGACATGCTGACGAAATTAGCCCACTTTCTTCCCGTCAGGACGACTTTTTCGGCTGAGGATTATGCGGACTTTACATCCGAGAGATCGTCGATCGCATGGAGTCCCTATTTCGATCATATCGCAGAGGAGCCCGATTTACGGCTAACTCGGAGGTCCTTCCAGAAGGGTTTAGGACGCAGTGAGCTGAGTCCGCATTCCATCCACGAGACGGACGGTGAGCGCACTATCCAGACTCTTGAGGATATGCTACGAGCCTGTGTTATTGACTTCAGGGGTAGCTGGGAGGATCATTTGCCTCTAGTTGAGTTTGCATATAATAATAGCTACCACTCCAGTATTCAGATGGCGCCTTATGAGGCCTTGTATGGGAGGAAGTGCAGATCGTCGATATGCTGGTTCGATGTGGGCGAGGTACAGTTAGTGGGACCAGATTTGGTGCAGCAGGCAGTGGATAAGGTGAAACTTATCCAGGAGCGGTTCCTCACAGCTCAGAGTCGTATGCAGATCATCGTCGTCGGCATCTGGAGTTCGAGGTTGATGATTGGGTTTTCCTGAAGGTGTCACCCATGAAGGGTGTGATGAGATTCGGGAAGAAAGGGAAACTCAGCCCAAGGTACATTGGGCCCTATCAGATTGTCCGCAGGGTAGGCAAGGTTGCCTACGAGTTGGATCTGCCGTCCGATCTGGAGGCAGTGCATCCGGTGTTTCATGTTTCTATGCTGAGGAGATGTATCGGGGATCCATCTAGGGTGCACCCGATTGACGATGCCCAGGTGACCGAGGGGTTATCGTATGAAGAGATTCCCATAGCGATAATCGATCGTCAGGTTAGGCGTCTGCGGACCAAGGACGTGGCTTCCGTCAAAGTCTTGTGGCGGAGCGAGCTCAGGGAGGAGATGACGTGGGAAGCCGAGGAGGACATGAGGCAGAAGTATCCTCACCTATTCCCACACCTCCAGGTAATTCACTTTCCTACTTGTAAATTTTCATTGTCATATATGCCTAAGTGTTATTTTGTGGCCGTATGTGGCATTTGCAAACTGTTTAAGTTACGAGGAACCTTATCGTTAACTGTCTTGGGAAGGAACATTCGGGACGAATGTTTCTAAGGAGGGGAGAATGTTATACCCCGTATTTCCAGAGTATGTACGTGAGGGCGTACGTACAAAAGTGTAGTCTTAAAGTTAGGTTGGACGAAAATATTTGTGCACAACTCACTAAAAGAATCGTTTTCCGACGAAACATTTTCCAAAGCTTGCATAGGGAAAATTCCGGCTATGTCATTTCTAATTTTTGCGGATTTTTCCGAGAGACGAAACATTTTGGACCAACGGGAGGGTGACACTTGTCACCCTCAATGGACGGCAAGCTTGGGCCAAGGTTGCACGTTTTTTTGTGCCTTTGCACAAAGTCAAGGAGTTGGTAGGATATTTGTGTAGTAGATGGATAAGGACACTTGGGTGAATCTCCACCCTACACTTGCCTTGCACTTGGCATCATCTTGGCCATTGGTTGGCCATTGGTTGGCCTATAAATACTCCCCTAACTTGAAGGTTTTCTTCATCCACAAATCATTCTCCAAGTCTTGAAAATCCTCCCCCCTCTCTTTGTAGTATTCTCGTCCAAGAGCCCTCCCCCTCCCCCTTGAGAAGGCCCTTGGCCGAATACCCTCCCCCTTGTAGAAGTTGCCTTCTAGTATAGTTACTATACCAAAATACCCTAGCCCAAATCCCTTATAGTATTTAAGTAGAAGTTGTTAGAACTTCTAAGAGTTTCTTGGAGCTATCGGAGCGTGCAATTAGGAGCTAAACCTTGCTCAGGATCGACATTTAACTTGGATAATTTTTGGGCTTATCGAGGTAAATACTCTTGTCCTTCTATTGTAATTGGATATTACATATAAGAATAGCTAAGACTTGAGTATAAGATACTTAGAAGGATATTAAAGAATAGAATTGAACTGTTATCACATCAGAAGAATAATAAAGAAGATAGGACTGTATTTACAGTAGACTTGTATAATTACCGGGTAGGGAAGTGCTGCCCAATTTTCCGTAGAATAGAGAACCCTCTGCTTAGAATCAAGCATGAGTAGTCTAGACGTTGCTAGACGTATTTGACTATTATAGGCTGATTCTCTGCGCGCGACATATTCGACTTGGCAGGTGGAGTTCGCCAAGAAGGTATGTGATTCTTCCTATACTCTTGAGCATGATATTTTAAAATATATATATAGTACGGTAGACGTACGTGTGTTAACTGAATAATAATTACGGCAATGTCTTTTGACTTAAGCCTGAATAATAAAGATCTTGAAGCATTTCAAAAGAATACTGAATCATTTTTTAACAGAAGAGAAATATTTGGTTTTTAAACAAAAAGCTTAAGAGTTATACTAGCTTTATGGGAAATTAGGTATAACAACTTAAGAAAGATAAAAGGGACTGTTTACTTAATTGTTTATAAAAAGCCTTGTATTGACTTCTGCAAGTATAGTAAGATGGTTTGATAAGTAAACATGTTATGATACTACGTGTGCTAGTGTCTTGTGATGTTATTATTGTTGTGCTTACGTTGTTAAACGTTAAGACCGTTATACCGTTATTATATCACATACCCCCTTGACTTGTTATACCGAGGGCTTGCCACCCTTGATGCGGGTCTATACGGCCTATGCGGTCTGTGTGACTATGCGAGGCGCGGAGTTCCAGGATTGATCATTCCGGGTGTTTTAGCCCGATGCGGGGGATGCCCTATGCGGTCTGTGTGACTATGCGGTCTATTGAGACTATGCGGACTGCGGGAGTCCAGGAGGGTACCGGGGTTAGCTACCCCCGATGCGAGGAATACCTCATGCGGGTCTGTGTGTGACCTATGCGGACTACGGGAGTCCAGGATTAGGCACGCATAATGATACTATGGGCGATTGGCCTTGCTTCGATCATTCGCGGCCTAGAAAAGACCTGTTACAGTTTACCTATTATTGTTCTTGTTTGTGATATGGCACTATGTGCAATTGAACTGATTGTATTTGCAAATGGTTTTAAATACTTTGATTTCATTTAAGTACTTTACAGTTTCACATACTTGGTACCTGTTGTACTGACCTCCTTCGGGGGGCTGCGTTCATGCCGCAGGTAAGGGCAAGCAGGTGCTAGATCCACATCCTTAGGATCTTTTTGCTTTGGTGTCAGGAGCTCCATCTTCTCCGGAGGCTCGACTTTTGGGTATGATCTCCCTGTTGTTGTATATAGTTTTGTACATTCAGGGTATGGCGGGGCCCTGTCCCGCCATAGTTGTTTATCTTCTTAGAGGTCTGTAGTCCTATTGTACAGTTAGGATGTAACTGCAAAACTATGTTTATATATATATGCCGAAAGGCGACATTTTCTCACATAAAACTGTGTCTCATTTTACAACTGTTTCATGTCTTGTTTTTATATTCCGCTGATTACTCTGATGTATGACTACTTGGGTGCCCGGGTAAGGCACCAGTCACGGGCCCCGGAACGGGTCGTGACAGTTCAATTGAAGGTCCAAATAAGTATAGGTTTTCAATTAACTTAAGGATATGATTACCTATTATGTATTGATGTTTTTTAATATTAAAGTTTGAGTCTTGACGATGTGAGCTCGAAGTTGGTGTTGAAAGTCTTATTTTGTTAAGGATTATGTTCGTGTATGTGTGTTAGCCTTATATTAACGAATTGTATATGCTTGATTAGACTTTGATTATCACGAGACACAACGAAAAGGCAAGGCTATCACAGAGAGTTGACAGGCTCCATCTCGGTCAAAAGGTAGGATATGATTTACTAAACTAGACTCCGATAGAAGTACGTAATTAATTATAAATATTGAGGGGTATTAAGCGTGTTTGGGGGTCTCACACAACCGATTATGATGAATGTTTGAGTGGGTACCGGTGTTGAACTTTGATGATGAGTGATTTGGGTAATCAACCTTATTTTTACACCACGTAATTCCAAGAGAATGAGATGAGAACATATGAAAGGAAATAAGATTTGAATTTGGAAAAAAAAGGCTGGCAGAATGTTTTTGGACAGATTTTTAGTCAACTTTGGAGCGGTATATATCCTAGTATATTAGGAGTTTTTAGGTGTTTCAAAAACTTAATATGAAGTTCATTGAGTCTAGTTTCCAACGCAACAAACCGCTCGTCGTTTGAAAATCGGAGTAGAAAGTTATGGACGTTACAAGTTCAGCTGACAGAAGAGAAAGGGAGCAATTTTCAGTCAGGCGCCACGGCGCCGATTTCAGGGTCGTGGCTCCGTAAGTCCTGAAATCTTCTGAAGTTTCAGCGCCACGGCGCCGGCTACAGGGCCGAGGCAGAATTGTTTTGCAGAAATGGTGTAAAATTAGAAGATATTTGTTGTAGAGGACCTATGGGAGGGCGACAAGTGTCCCTCCCAACTTGTAGGGCAAGAAAAGCCTATATCTTGGCCAAGTCTTGCAAGACTTGGCCATTCTACACAAAACTTCATCCAAATACTTGCTCTTCTCTCTCTCATTTTCGATTTGGCCAAGAACCAAAGGCAAGGATTGTTGAATCTTAAAAGTGTTGTTCTTACACACTAGATGAAGGATATTAACAAAGGGATTAGCCAAGATTGAACTCCCACCTTCCCTGAATCTTCACGAAACGTGGTTAGGGTTTGAAACAAACCCTAAGGTGTTCTTCACTTTTTGGTATTAAAGCAAGAATAGAAGTTGGTTAGAAGCTTCTAAGGGTCATTAATTGCGGATTGGATAGTATAGAAGAGGAGTTGCGGAAAAGAGCTAAATTGGGCGAGATCCTTGGAATATTTTGGGCTTATTGAGGTAATGATCTTTGTCTTCCTAATGTAGTTGAAGATTACATGTTATAGTAGTTGTATATAAATGAACTTGTGATACAAGGAATGAAGATTGATAAGTGTTAAGATAATTTGAGGGTTAAAAATCGAGACATGGCATGTTAGCCATTGAAGTTGATAATCAATTTAGTTGTTGTAATTGTTATGACAGATATAACATGTTGGAGTAATGACTTGGATTAAAGAATTGAAAAGGACTATATGTTGTCATTATTGTAGCCGAGATTGGCCTTAATAATAATTGACTATTATATATGAATTGTGGGGAAGAATTTTACACGTCCAGTTAGGCGTGTAATCCCCTTTGGTTAGCTTTTTGGTTGAGCCTTAAATGTGGCGTCTTGGTTATTGAAATACGGGCCTTGAAAAAGGTGGAAAAGTACGTAGAAACAAAGGAAGTGCTGCCCAATTCTTCGTAGAATTAGAGGACATTATTTGGTATAAGTTTTATACTAGAAAGTATGATATTGATAGAAGTACTATGGCCATTTTAGGTTGATGTACTACGTGTAGCAAAGTCTACTTGGCTTAAGGAATAGCCGATGAGGTTGAAGTACTTCGGAGCATTTTGCTACTTGTCGTATGGGTTAGTCGTCACGAGGTATGTGAACTTCTTCTTTCTATAGACATGAGTATTTTTATGGTATACTTTCCTTGTTGTTAGGAGTATACATGAGTTTGAAGTATACTTGCCTTGTTGTTAGGAGTATACATGACTGGATATTTGAGGTATACTTGCCTTGTTGTTAGGAGTATACATGATTTGTTCTTGAGTATACTTTCCTTGTCATAGGAAGTATTCATGTTATTGATTTTATGCTAAAGGCATGTCTAGAATATTCCTAAGTTCTTACCAGGTCTTATGGGGGATGTTGGTAAGAGTCGTTAGGAAGTATTAGAGTCGAGTTGACCTTGGTAAATTACTACACTAATGAGAATAGGTATCAAACAAGTCATTGCAGTGTTAATGAAAATGTATCGACAATCAATTATATTGAAATGAGTAGAATTCTCCATCTGCATAGAAACTAAGATAAGACAAAATTGTATTACATTTTATAGATCATGGCTGATTTAACAAGATCGTTATAAACGAGAATAACTTATTCACGGCTCATAAAAGTATTAATTTTGTAAGTACATGAGGCTTGATTTTCGAAAGTACTTAGGACTTGAATTTCAAAAATGTGTAGTAACTCGATTTGAAAAGTATATGTTACTTGATTTAAAGAGAGTAAGTGACTTGAATTGAAGGCATAAGTTACTTGGTCTTAAAAGTATAAGTTACTTGAGTTTAAAAAAGTAAGTAACTTGGTTTTAAAGGTGAAGGTACTTTTGGGTCCAACACCCTAATATTTCATGAAACGATTCTTTTATAAAGAATAGATGTACAAAGTACTTTGGGTTCAATTCCCTTACATGGCATGATAATGCCTTGGTTTTTATAAAAAAGAAAGAGGTAATGGTGCGTTAGTTGTCGAAAAATGAAGTGGTTATAACGACTTTATGAGAAGTTTGTTATAACAAGTTTTAGTGGAAAGTCAAGGGATGGTTTAAAATGTTTTAAGGAAATCGTACGAGAATATCCATGATTAAGTCCTTAATATAATACATGATATGTGGCACTTTGATGTTCAAGATGTTTTAAAGTAACACGTGAGGTCTAGTGCCTTGATTTGCCAAAACCATGTCTTAGAAGGATACTTGGTACGATAAGTGTCTCGATTTTCTAAATGATGGTTTCAAAATTATACATGTATTGGATCCTACTTCTTAGCGATACATGTTGTACTTGGGCTTTCCTAAAAATGGAAATTTAGTTCATAAAGTGAATGTACGGCTCACGTACATTATCGTAAGGGACTTTAATCCTTAGTAAAGCAAGGTGTGTTAGTGCCTTGATAGTACTTTGTCTTGCTTAAATGATAGTTATTCTATTTTGTGCCTTGATAGTACTTCGGCTTGCCTAAATGGTATTGTCTTGATTTGTTAAAAAGGAAAGGCATGGTATTGTCTTGATTTGTTGAAAAAGAAGGCATGGAAATTGTCTTGATTTGCTAAAATGATGGTTTACTCATTTTATGATGTTGAGAGTCAAAGATTATTTTAACTTGCATATGTTGTTCATGATAGCCATTGGTGCTAGTATTATGAGTATAAATGTGGGGTAAACCCCCAAGACGTTATACACCTCCTGAGTATAAATGCGGGGTAAACCCCCAAGACGTTATACACCTCCTGAGTATAAATGTGGGGTAAACCCCCAAGACGTTATACACTTTCTGAGTATAATTGCGGGGTAAATCCCCAAGACATTATACATCTCCATGGATTTGCTACCCATGATGCTAGCATGACGTATATGCTCATTGAGGACCCGTAGGGCCTAAGCGGGTGAAATAGTCCTGTGCGGGTGAAATAGTCCTATGCGGGGCAAATTGTCCTATGCGGGTCCACAAGACCCTTGCGGGTGAAACAATCCCAGGAGTAGGTTTGCAAAATGATACTACGGGCGGGTGACCCTAGATTGATCATAAGCTTCCTATTTTAAAGCACATAAAGTTTACTCTCATTGTTAAAAAGGCACAGTGTGCGGGTAGTTGTATGTTATACTGGTTACATGCTGACAGTGATGTTGTATTCCTCGAGCATGCTTCTGTGATATTATATGCTGAGGACAGGTGTCCCGTATTTTGACATGACTTTCATATTTGAAAGTGGTGCGGTGTTACAGTAGTACAGTGATACAAGGTACAGCTGACTCTGATTTTTATATGACACGGTAGGATCTAGTATTTGATTTTCATACTTGCCCCTGTCATTCCTTGTATAGTTATGGACTTAATTGCTATACTTTATTTATGTTCCATACTTAGTACTTGTTGTACTGACCCCCTTCGGGGGGCTGCGTTCATGTCCACAGGTTTAGGTACACAGTTGTGGATCCGCGAGCTTAGGATCCTGGTTCAGCATTTTGAGATGGCTCCAATGTTCCGGAGCTTGTCATTATGGCTAGGTATATTCAGGGGTACAGCGGGGCCTTATCCCGTCATAGTATTTGTCCAAAATCTTAGAGGTCTGTATTCATATGTGGGATGGCCTGGCTAGAGTTGTATTTACATTATTGAATAGTGTAGACCCTTTTGGGTGATTTATATTATGGCAGCCTTATCGGCTTTGCCTTTGTTTTAAGAAAAAAAAAGTGTTATTTATCTTCCGTGGTTTATTGTGTTGTATGAATAGAAGGGTGCCCAGGTAGGGCACCAGTCGCGGGCCCGGGGTTCGGGGCGTGACAGAGTGGTATCAGAGCAGTTAGTCCCCGGAATGTCTACAGACCATGTATAGTAGAGTCTTGTTTATCGATGTGTTGTGCACCACATCTATAAACAGGAGGCTATAGTACATTTAGGATTGGTTTCCCTTCAAGCACTCTGAGATCATGCGATAGAGCTGTGTTGTTAGGGTAGTCTCTCCCTAACGTGTTATTGTGGTTGCAGCTATGAGGAAGACAACAGTGGCCCAGAAAGGATTATACGGATTGCGTATCCAGGTTGGTAAAATTATCCTATAGATGGTATTATGATGATATATATTTGTACGAGCATATTTACTTAGGTCCATATGTGTGTTTCCTAGAATGACTATGAGTTACCATAAGTTGGTAAAGTCTTGATAAATACTTGGAAGGTGTGAAACAGTCTATTGAAATCCACACCTAGGCTTTTATATATGTACTGACTTGGATTAGTCAGAAGGTATTGAACGGTCTGAGATTGTGATAGACTCTTAAAAGAGATCATGTTTAATTGATTTGAGAGCGTACCATGTTGTTAGATTAAGCTGTGTTGTATGCTTAAGTGATTATGTGAATAATAATGATATGGAGTAATTAGAGTTGTTGTGAGTAAGACAACATGATTATGAGATATTAAGAAGCTACATTTTCCGTATGTGGGGACTGATAATGTAGGCTTGGGGCATAGAAAAATTGTGAACCTTAGAACATTGATAACCGCTGAGACCTTAGATGTATAAGGCCTTCTCGGGTAGTAAGAGTTATTTCAGACAAAGAATGAGAATTAAATGCGATAATGGGTTGGGTTGTGGGCTGATTACGGGCCAACCCGTAGCCTGGAATGGAGTGTGGTCAGTTGGAGATGGTCCCACTTTGTGATAGGGTCACAAGTGTGCAAGGTCCAAGTCTAGTCAATCGTTGTACGAGTTCGTGGACGCGTTCCACCAGAACCGGGTCGCGAGAGCCGAAAATGGCCTTAAATTTGTTGGATGTAGTAACTCCAAGGATTTGAAAACAGAAGAAATGATTGAAATTATGTACGTATACTAGAATAAGTTTGGAAGTACGAGAAGAGTACAACAAGTAAGAAAAGGAGCGAACAAGTGTTTATTGTATGAGAAAAGAAGGTACGAAAGGAGAATCTTTTAGGCCATAAATGGGAGTTAATAGTGGTAATACTCACCTTATATTTGATTCCTCGTTTGGCTTTGACTTATGTATATGCATGTGTGATATATTGTGGCCATATGTGGCAAAATAGGTTTCGTAAATATAGTAGTGAAGACTATAACGGTGCATGTGTAGTTGGAGGCTTAGAAAGAACATTCGGGACAAATGTTTCTAAGGGGGGGAGAATGTTACACCCCGTAATTCCAAGAGAATGAGATGAGAACATATGAAAGGAAATAAGATTTGAATTTGGAAAAAAAAAAGTTGGCAGAATGTTTTTGGACATATTTTTAGTCAACTTTGGAGCGGTATATATATTAGGAGTTTTTAGGTGTTTCAAAAGCCTAATATGAATTTCATTGAGTCTAGTTTCCAACGCAATAAACCGCTCGTCGTTTGGACATCGGAGTAGAAAGTTATGGACGTTACAAGTTCAGATGACAGAAGAGAAAGGGAGCAGTTTTCAGTCAGGCGCCACGGCGCCGATTTCAGGGCCGTGGCTCCGTAAGTCCTGAAATCTTCTGAAGTTTCAGTGCCACGGTGCCGGCTGCAGGGCCGTGGCGCCGAGGCGGGATTTTTTTGCGGAGATGGTGTAAAATTAGAAGATATTTGTTGTAGAGGACCTATGGGAGGGCGACAAGTGTCCCTCCCAACTTGTAGGGCAAGAAAAGCCTATATCTTGGCCAAGTCTTGCAAGACTTGGCCATTCTACACAAAACTTCATCCAAATACTTGCTCTTCTCTCTCTCATTTTCGATTTGGCCAAGAACCAAAGGCAAGGATTGTTGAATCTTAAAAGTGTTGTTCTTACACACTAGATGAAGGATATTAACAAAGGGATTAGCCAAGATTGAACTCACACCTTTCCTGAATCTTCACGAAACGTGGTTAGGGTTTGAAACAAACTCTAAGGTGTTCTTCACTTTTTGGTATTAAAGCAAGAATAGAAGTTGGTTAGAAGCTTCTAAGGGTCATTAATTGCGGATTGGATCGTATAGAAGAGGAGTTGCGGAAAAGAGCTAAAGTGGGCGAGATCCTTGGAATATTTTGGGCTTATTGAGGTAATGATCTTTGTCTTCCTAATGTAGTTGAAGATTACATGTTATAGTAGTTGTATATAAATGAACTTGTGATACAAGGAATGAAGATTGATAAGTGTTAAGATAATTTGAGGGTTAAAAATCGAGACATGGCATGATAGCCATTGAAGTTGATAATCAATTTAGTTGCTGTAATTGTTATGACGGATATAACATGTTGGAGTAACGACTTGGATTAAAGAATTGAAAAGGACTATATGTTGTCATTATTGTAGCCGAGATTGGCCTTAATAATAATTGACTATTATATAAGAATTGTGGGGCAAAATTTTACACGTCCAGTTAGGCGTGTAATCCCCTTTGGTTAGTTGTTTGGTTGAGCCTTAAATGTGGCGTATTAGTTATTGAAATACGGGCCTTGGAAAAGGTGGAAATGTACGTAGAAACAAAGGAAGTGCTGCCCAATTCTTCGTAGAATTAGAGGGCATTATTTGGTATAAGTTTTATACTAGAAAGTATTATTGATAGAAGTACTATGGCCATTTTAGGTTGAAGTACTACGTGTAGCAGAGTCTACTTGGCTTAAGGAATAGACGATGAGGTTGAAGTACTTCGGAGCATTTTGCTACTTGTCGTATGGGTTAGTCGTCACGAGGTATGTGAACTTCTTCTTTCTATAGACATGAGTATTTTTATGGTATACTTTCCTTGTTGTTAGGAGTATACATGACTTGTTGTTTGAAGTATACTTGCCTTGTTGTTAGGAGTATACATGACTGGATATTTGAGGTATACTTGTCTTGTTGTTAGGAGTATACATGATTTGTTCTTGAGTATACTTTCCTTGTCATAGGAAGTATTCATGTTATTGATTTTATGCTAAAGGCATGTCTAGAATATTCCTAAGTTATTATAAAGTCTTATGGGGGGTGTTGGTAAGAGTCGTTAGGAAGTATTAGAGTCGAGTTGTCCTTGGTAAATTACTACACTAATGAGAATAGGCATCAAACAAGACATTGCAGCGTTAATGAAAATGTATCGACAATCAATTATATTGAAATGAGTAGAATTCTCCATCTGCATAGAAACTAAGATAAGACAAAATTGTATTACATTTTCTAGATCATGGCTGATTTAACAAGATCGTTATAAACGAGAATAACCTATTCACGGCTCATAAAAGTATTAATTTTGTAAGTACATGAGGCTTGATTTTCGAAAGTACTTGGGACTTGAATTTCGAAAATGTGTAGTAACTCGATTTGAAAAGTATATGTTACTTGATTTAAAGAGAGTAAGTGACTTGAATTGAAGGCATAAGTTACTTGGTCTTAAAAGTATAAGTTACTTGAGTTTAAAAAAGTAAGTAACTTGGTTTTAAAGGTGAAGGTACTTTTGGGTCCAACACCCTAATATTTCATGAAACGATTCTTTTATAAAGAATAGATGTACAAAGTACTTTGGGTTCAATTCCCTTAGGTGGAATGATAATGCCTTGGTTTTTATAAAAAGGAAAGAGGTAATGGTGCGTTAGTTGTCGAAAAATGAAGTGGTTATAACGGCTTTATGGGAAGTTTGTTATAACAAGTTTTAGTGGAAAGTCAAGGGACGGTTTAAAATATTTTAAGGAAATCGTGCGAGAATGTCCATGATTAAGTCCTTAATATAATACATGATATGTGGCACTTTGATGTTCAAGATGTTTTAAAGTAACACGTGAGGTCTAGTGCCTTGATTTGCCGCAACCATGTCTTAGAAGGATACTTGGTACGATAAGTGTCTCGATTTTCTAAATGATGATTTCAAAATGATACATGTATTGGATCCTACTTCCTAGCGATACAGGTAGTACTTGGGCTTTCCTAAAAATGGAAATTTAGTTCATAAAGTGAATGTACGGCTCACGTACATTGTCGTAAGGGACTTTAATCCTTAGTAAAGCAAGGTGTGTTAGTGCCTTGATAGTACTTTGGCTTGCTTAAATGATAGTTATTCTATTTTTTGCCTTGATAGTACTTCGGCTTGCCTAAATGGTATTGTCTTGATTTGTTAAAAAGGAAAGGCATGATATTGTCTTGATTTGTTGAAAAAGAAGGCATGAAAATTGTCTTGGTTTGCTAAAATGATGGTTTACTCATTTTATGATGTTGAGAGTCAAAGATTATCTTAACTTGCATATGTTGTTCATGATAGCCATTGGTGCTAGTATTATGAGTATAAATGCGGGGTAAACCCCCAAGACGTTATATACCTCCTGAGTATAAATGTGGGGTAAACCCCCAAGACGTTATACACTTTCTGAGTATAATTGCGGGGTAAATCCCCAAGACATTATACATCTCCATGGATTTGCTACCCATGATGCTAGCATGACGTATATGCTCATTGAGGGCCCGTAGGGCCTAAGCGGGTGAAATAGTCCTGTGCGGGTGAAATAATCCTATGCGGGGCAAATTGTCCTATGCGGGTCCACAAGACCCTTGCGGGTGAAACAGTCCCAGGAGTAGGTTTGCAAAATGATACTACGGGCGGGTGGCCCTAAATTGATCATAAGCTTCATATTTTAAAGCACGTAAAGTTTACTCTCATTGTTAAAACGGAACAGTGTGCGGGTAGTTGTATGTTTGTCACGACCCGTTCCGCGGCCCGTGACTGGTGCCTTACCCGAGCACCCAAGTAGTGATACATCAGAGTAATCAGCGGAATATAAAAACACAAGACATGAAACAATTATAAATGAGACACATTTTATCTGAGAAAAGGGTGCCTTTCGGCATATATATATAAAAATCTGGCAGTTTACATCCCAACTGTACAATAGGACTACAGACCTCTAAGGAAGTAAACAACTATGGCGGGACAGGGCCCCGCCATACCCTGAATGTACAAAACTATCTACACAACAGGGAGATCATACCCAAAAGTCGAGCCTCCGGAGAAGATGGAGCTCCTGACACCAAAGCAAAAGATCCTAAGGATGTGGATCTAGCACCTGCTTGCCCTTACCTGCGGCATGAACGCAGCCCCCCGAAGGAGGTCAGTACAACAGGTACCAAGTATGTGAAACTGTAAAGTACATTAAGTGAAATCAAAGTATTTAAAACCATTTGCAAATATAATCAGTTCAATTGCACATAGTGCCATATCACAAACAAGAGCAATAATAGGTAAACTGTAACAGGTCTTTTCTAGGCCGCGAATGATCGAAGCAAGGCCAATCGCCCATAGTATCATTATGCGTGCCTAATCCTGGACTCCCGCAGTCCGCATAGGTCACACACAGACCCGCATGAGGTATTCCTCGCATCGGGGGTAGCTAACCGATTTCCTCGACTCGCGACCGCATAGTCTCAATAGACCGTATAGTCACACAGACCGCATAGGGCATCCCCCGCATTGGGATAGAACACCCGGAATGATCAATCCTGGAACTCCCACAGCTCCACATAGTCACACAGACCGCATAGGCCGTATAGACCCGCATCAAGGGTGGCAAGCCCTCGGTATAATCAAGTCAAGGGGGTATGTGATATAATAACAGTACAACGGTCTTAACGTTTAACTACGTAAGCACAACAATAATAACATCACAAGACACTAACACACGTAGTATCATAACATGTTTACTTATCAAACCATCTTACTATACTTGCAGAAGTTAATACAAGATTTTCATAAACAAACAAGTAAAACCGTTCCTTTTATCTTTCTTAAGTCGTTATACCTAACTTCCCATATAGCTAGTATAACTCTTAAGTTTTCTGTTTAAAAATCAAGTATTACTCTTCTTTTAAAAATGATTCATAATTCTTTTGAAATACTTCAAGGTTCTTATTATTCAGGCTTAAGTCAAAAGACATTGCCGTAAAACTACGTCCAGTTAACACACGTACGTCTACCGTACTATATATATATTTTAAAATATCATGCTCAAGAGTATAGGAAGAATCACATACCTTCTTGGCGAAGACCACCTGCCAAGTCGAATATGTCGCGCGCAGAGTATCGACCTATAACAGTCAAATACGTCTATCAACGTCTAGACTATACTGTATAAAGTTCTAAGCAGAGGGTTCTCTATTCTACGGAAAATTGGGCAGCACTTCCCTACCCGTCAAGCTACTCAAGTTCATCAGAAACAAATTCTATGTAAGTACAGTTCAATTATTCTTCTTTTATACCCTTCTACTGGGATAACAGTTCAATTCTATTCTTTAATATCCTTCTATATCTTATACTCAAGTCTTAACTATTCTTATATGTAATATCCAATTACAATAGAAGGACAAGAGTATTTACCTCGATAAGCCCAAAATTATCCAAGTTCAATGTCGATCCTGAGCAAGGTTTAGCTCCTAATTTGCACGCTCCGATAAGTCCTTAGAAGTTCTACACAACTTCTACTCAAATACTATAAGGGATTTGGGCTAGGGTATTTGGAATAGTAACTATACTTGGAAGACAACTTTCTACCAAGGCGGGGTTGGCTAGAGCTACTAGGCTAGGGGGGAAGGTGTTTCGGCTAGGGCTTTCTCAAAGGGGAGGGGGAGTGTTGGACGAAACACTTCAAGAGAGGGGGAAGGATTTTCAAGACTTGGAGAAGTGATTTGTGGATGAAGAAAACCTTCAAGTTAGGGGGGGTATTTATAGGCCAACCAATGGCCAAGATGAAGCCAAGTGCTATGCAAGTGTAGGGTGAGGATTTACCCAAGTGTCCTTATCCATCTACTACACAAAATATCCTACCTAACCTTGACCAAAGGAAAGCCACAAAATCATCCAAACAAGCCCATGTTTGCCGTCCACTTGAGGGTGACAAGTGTCACCCTCCCGTTGGTCCAAAATGTTTCATCTCTCGGAAAAATCCGCAAAAAATATTAATGACATAGCCGGAATTTTCCCTACGCAAGCTTTGGAAAACGTTTCGTCGGAAAACGATTCTTTTCGTGTGTTGTGCACAACTTTTTCGTCATTAATGCCTAACTAAGGCTTAACTTTTATACGTACGCCATTACGTATATACTCTGGAAATACGGGGCATAACATTCTCCCCTCCTTAGAAACATTCGTCCCGAATGTTCCTTCCCAAGACAGATAATGATAAAGTTCCTCATAACTAAAACAGTTTGCAAATGCCATATACGGCCACAAAACAACACTTAGGCAAATATGATAATTAAAAACCAGCAAGTAGGAAAGTAAGTTACCTGGAGGTGTGGGGAATAAGTGAGGATACCTCTGACTCATGTCCTCCTCTGCTTCCCACGTCATCTCCTCCCTGAGCTCGTTCCGCCACAAGACTTTGACGGAAGCCACGTCCTTGGTCCGCAGACGCCTAACCTGACGATCGATTATCGCTATGGGAATCTCCTCATATGATAATCCCTCGGTCACCTGGACATCGTCAATCGGATGCACTCTAGATGGATCCCCAATACATCTCCTCAGCATAGAAACATGAAACACCAGATGCACTGCCTCCAGATCGGACGGCAGATCCAACTCATAGGCAACCTTGCCTACCCTGCGGACAATCTGATACGGCCCAATGTACCTTGGGCTGAGTTTCCCTTTCTTCCCGAATCTCATCACACCCTTCATGGGTGACACCTTCAGGAAAACCCAATCATCAACCTCGAACTCCAGATGCCGACGACGATGATCTACATACGACTTCTGTCGACTCTGAGCTGTGAGGAACCGCTCCTGGATAAGCTTCACCTTATCCACTGCCTGCTGCACCAAATCTGGTCCCACTAATCGCACTCGCCCATCAAACCAGCCTATCGGCGATCCGCACTTCCTCCCATACAAGGCCTCATAAGGCGCCATCCGAATCCGGAGTGGTAGCTATTATTATATGCAAACTCAACTAGAGGCAAATGATCCTCCCTACCCACGAAGTCAATAACACAGCTCGCACATATCCTCAAAAGTGCGGATAGTCGCGCTCGGTCTGTCTCTGTGGATGGAATGCGATCGGGCTTACTGCGTCCCTAAACCCTTACGGAAGGACCTCCGGAAGTTAGGCGTAAATTGGGCTCCTCATGCGATATGATCGAAATAGGGACTCCATGCGATCGGCGATCTCTCGGATGTAAAGTCCGCATAATCCTCAACCGAAAAGTCGTCTGACGGAAGAAAGTGGATCGATTTCGTCACCGCCGACGATAACCCATATAGAATCATGTCTCCTCCGAGTGCGAGGTAATCACGTGATAAAGTCCATGTTGATTACCTCCCACTTCCGGTCGGGATCTCAATCGTCGCAACAAACCACCGGGCCTCTCGTGCTCTACCTTCACCGCCGACAACACGCACCGAGCTACAAACTCGCAACGCCCTCTTCAAGCCATCCCACCAATACACGGATCCGAGGTCGTGGTACATCTTGGTCGACCGGATGGATAGAGTAATGCGTTGTGTGCTTCCTAGAACTCGCCAAGTCCCGCAATATCCGAACACACAACGCCTCGAACCTTAGCACCCCATCGTGCTACCAAAAGGACCCTTCCTCACGAAGAGTCGATCACGGTATCGCATCAAAACCGGATCCTCAAATCGTTGCCTCTTCACCTCTCGACGATGGAAGACTCGGCAACCTCTCGAACTCGAACCCCATCGCTATCGTAATCAATCAAGCGGACACGAAGGCTCGCTAATCGATGCAAATCGCGAACCATGCCCTCCTCTCTCGGCCGCACATCCGATAGGCTACCCATCGACCTACGACTAAGGGCATCCGCCACAACATTGGCCTTCCGGGTAGTACAGGATATCGGCGTCATAATCCTTCAAGAATCTAACCACCGTCTTTGTCGTAAGTTCAACTCCTCTCGGTGAAGATATCCGAGTCTCTTGTAGTGCGTATAAATATCCACATGAACCCCATACAAATAGTGCCTCGGATCTTGGCGTGAATCACCGCGCGAACTCCAAATCATGGGGTAGTTCCTCTCATGCTTCTTAAGCCGTCGGGATGCGTGACGCTATAACCCCGCCTCGCCAGATCAACACACATCGGCCCGATGCTCGACGCATCACAATACACACATAGCCGTCTGGACCTCCGGAAGAGTAAGAACGGGCGGTCGTCGATCTCCTTCGATGGCGGAAACCTCGCCACAAGCATCACCATCAAACTTAGCCGCTTACGAGTCACCCTAGTCAATGGTGCGAGATAAGCAAACTTCTATGAACCGCCGATAATAACTGCGAGGCCCGTAAAATCGCGCACTGGCGGAGTAGTAGGTCTAGGCCAAGTCCCGATCGCTTTCGATCTTGGCGTATCCACTCGAATACCATCGCCCGACAATATGCCCAAGAAAAGCCACCGAAGCTAACCAAAACTCACATTTGGAAAACTTAGCGTATAATCGCTGGTCTGGAGAACTCTTAACACGATCTCAAATGCTCGCATGCTCCTTCTCTCGAGCGAATAAACCAAGATGTCATCAATGAACACTATCACAAGCGTGTCCAAAATGGCTTGAACACTCGGTTAATCAAATCCATGAATACCACGAGCATTGGTCAACCCGAAAGACATGACCTGAACTCATAATGCCCGCACGTCGGAATGCGATCCTAGGGACATCCGCCTCTCGACTGCACTGATGATAGCGATCGCAGATCAATCTTGGAGAAACATCTCGCACTTCGCAACCGTCGAACAAATCATCAATCACGGGAAGGGGTATTCGTTTAATGGTCACCTTGTTCACCGTCAGAATCAACACATGCGCAGCGTCCCGTCCTTCTTCTTCACGAACAATACCGGCGCTCCCCAGGGAGAAACACTAGGACTGATGAAGCCCTTCTCCATCAAATATCTAAGCTGATCCTTCAACTCTCTCAACTCGGCAGGTGCCATTCTCAGATGGCGGAATGGAAATAGCCGAGTGTCCGCAAAGACATCGATACAAAACTCAATCTCCCTCTCAGGAGGGATACCCGGGAGGTCGTCTGGAAACACGTCTGGGAACTCTCGACTACCGAACCGATGAAAATCGCATCGCATCCTCAGTATCAAACACCCGAACGAGATGGTAGATGTACCCCTTCTGCACCATCTTCCTAGCCTTGAGGTAGGAAATAAACCTACCCCTCGGCGATACAGTGTTCCCCTCCCACTCAACAACCGGCTCATCAGGAAACTGGAACCGTACCACTCTCTCCCTGCATTCTACATTGGCATAGCAAGAAGCTAGCCAATCCATACCCATGATCACATCGAAATCAGTCATATCCAACTCTATCAAGTCGGTTAGGGTCTGACGACTGTATATGGTCACTGGACAAGCCCTATATACCCGCCGAGCTACCACCGAATCACCCACTGGCGTAGCTACCTCGAAAGGGTCTATGGACTCAGGCTCTATCCCTATCCTACTAGCAATAAGGGGAGATATATAGGACAGAGTAGAACCCGGATCTATCAAGGCATACACATCATAACCAGATACTGATAAGGTACCTGTGAAGACGTCAGGTGAGGCCTCCTGATCCTGCCGGCTGGACAAGGCATAAATGCGGTTCTGAGGACCGCTAGAACTGGGACCCGCGCCACGGCCTGCGCGACACGCTGGTCCATGAGTACCCCGCCTCGGGCGAGTGGCGAAGGGGATGAAGACCCGGCAACAGACCCTGAAGGCTGACCCCTACCCTCTGCGCTGCCTCTGGTCGGACAGACTCTCGCATAATGACCCTGCTGGCCACAAGTGTAGCAAGCTCCCGAAGTAGTACTACAGCTCCCTGAATGGAATCTACCACAACGGACACACTGAGCAGACCTCGATCGGTTAGCACCCTTGCTACTCGAAGTCAAGTCCTGGGCCCCGACCGCCCCGAATGCTCTGGCTGTACCGAAAACGATGTAGGAGTGCTCTGAGCTGGCTGTGGTGCAAATCTAGACGTCTGCTGAGGCCGTCCACCCCGAGAGCTACCAAAAGATCCGGCCGTCTTGGCCTTCTTCTGCTGCTGATATCTGTCGACCCGTCGGTCTCTACGCTCCTCGCATCCAAGTGCATGAGCCTGCATGCGGGTAATGTCCATACCCGGCTGAAGAGCAACACCCGCACAAGACTCGGCCATATAATCATCTAGCCCGGTGACGTAGCGGTGCACTCGGTCCTCCATATCCGCTACTAGCGCAGGGACATATCGAGCCAATGAATCGAACTCGACGTTGTACTCCCTAACTGTGCGCCCTCTCTGTCTCAGCAACAAAAATCTGTCGGCCCGTGCCCTCCTCATCTGCGGAGGCAAGAAGTGCGTGAGAAAAGCCTCCGAAAACTCGTCCCATACTGCTGGAGGCGCATGCTCTCCCCGGGAAAGCTCCCACGAATCAAACCAATCGACTGCGGTATCACGCAGCCGATGTGAACCGAAGATCACGGACTCGGTCTCTGAAGCCTTGATCACCCGCATGATCCTTCAGAATCGGCGGATGAACTCATGCGGATCATCTCGAGCCTCGACACGTAGAACTCGCGGCTACAACTCGTAAAATCCCGTAGCCTCAAATCGCTCGATTCGTGAATCGCAGTACGGGCTGAATCTGCATCACGTGATCCAAATTATCTCACGTTCGCCACAATCTCGCCAATAATCGGGCCATCTCCTTGTACTAACTCTCCGCCCAGCCGGGGACGAGGCGCGGCATCGTGGTCTCGCTGGGTCGGCGCGTCATGGATCTCGCCGCCGGGTATAGATCGGGCACGAGCCCTCGTGACTCTCGGTGTCCTACTAGCAGCCTCTCGCCGCTGGCTCTTCTCGCCCGGTTGCTTACGTGGAGGCATAATCATGTAAAAGGAATACGTTAGGGGTCCAACTTATAACACGCTCTAAGGCACGATCTCGAGTGAGAAGAATGGAAACCAATCCTAAATATCCTATAGCCTCCGATTATTGATGTGCACAACACACCGATAATCAAGACTTACTAGATACGGTGCGTAGACACTTTCCGAGGATTAATCGCTCGATACCACTTTTGTCACGACTGCCTGGCCCGGATCGTGCCTTACCCGGGCACCCAAGTAGTCATACATTAGAGTAATCAGAGGAATATAAAAACACAAGACATGAAACAATTATAAATGATACACATTTTATCTGAGAGTGGTGCCTTTCGCATATATATATATAAAATCGCGCTTACATCCCAACTGCATAATAGGACTACAGCACTTAAGGAAGTAAACAACTATGACGGACAGGCCCCGCCATACCCTTAATGTACAAAACTATCTACACAACAGGGAGATCATACCCAAAAGTCGAGCCTCCGGAGAAGATGGAGCTCCTGACACCAAAGCAAAAGATCCTAAGGATGTGGATCTAGCACTGCCGCCTTACCTGCGGCATGAACGCAGCCCCCCGAAGGAGGTCAGTACAACAGGTACCAAGTATGTGAACTGTAAAGTACATTAAGTGAAATCAAAGTATTTAAAACCATTTGCAAATATAATCAGTTCAATTGCACATAGTGCCATATCACAAACAATGGCAATAATAGGTAAATCGTAATGTGTCTTTTCTAGGCGCGAATGATCGAAGCAAGGCCAATCGCCCATAGTATCATTATGCGTGCCTAGTCTCGACTCCGCGATCGCATAGGTCACACACAGAGCCGCATGAGGTATTCCTCGCATCGGGGGTAGCTAACACCGGTACCCTCCTGGACTCCCGCAGTCCGCATAGTCTCAATAGACCGCATAGGCCACTCACATAGGCCCGCATGAGGTATAACCCCGCATCGAGGGTAGCTACTCCTCGGCATCGTCCTGGACTCGTTGTCCGCATGGCCACATAGACCGCATGAGGCATAACCCCGCACACTAACATGGAACTCTCGTAGCTCGCATAGGCCCCCTGGACGTGTATGAGGTATTCTCGAATCATGGTCCTGCATTGAGTCTACCCGCATCGGAGGCGACTTAACCCGGTATCATCTCAAGAGGTGAGTGATATGGTACTAACATAACGACTTATAGTTTAAACAACATAAGCGTAAGATCGACCTCTTTACACAAACGTTACAAGATACTAACACATAGCATCACAATATGTCTACTCATCAAAACCATCTTATTATACCTTTCAGAAATCAATACAAGTCTTTTATAAACACATAAGTAAACTGTTCCTTTTTATAAAACTTAAGCCGTTATACTTAACTTCCCATAAAGCTAGTATAACCCTTAAGCTTCTTGTTTTAAAAACAAATATTCTTCTTTTTTCAAAACTGTTTTATAATTCTTTTGAAATACTTTTTAAGATCTTTATTATTCAGGCTTAAGTCGCAAGACATTGCCGTAAGTATTATTCAGGCTTAAATCAAAAGACATTGTCGTAGTTATTATTCAGGCTTAAGTCAAAAGACATTGCCGTAGTTATTATTCAGTTAACACATGTACGTCTACCGTACTATATATATATGTTAAAATATCATGCTTAGGAAGAATCACATACCTTCTTGGCGAAAATCCACCTGCCAAGTTGAATATGTCGTGAGAGAATCACTATAATAGTCACGCATATCTATCAAAGTCTAGACTACTCAGAGGTCATTCTAAGCAGAGGGTTCTCAATTCTACGAAAGTCGGGCAGCACTTCCCTACAGGTGAGCTATATAAGTCTCTTGTGAAAGCAGTCATGTAAGTATAGTTCAATTATTCTTCTTTATACCCTTCATCGTGATAATGATTCAATTCTATTCGTAATATTCTTCTAAGTATTTAATACTTATTCTTATACTTCTACAGATGTATTCTCTAATTATAAAGAAGGGTAAGTTTATTTACCTCGATAAGCCCAAAATTATCCAAGTTAAGCGTCGCTCTGAGCAAGGTTTAGCTCCTAATTTGTACGCTCCGATAGCTCCAAGAACCCTTAGAAGTTCTTCACAACTTCAACTAAGTACTAAGGGATTTGGGCTAGGGTATTTTGGGCATTATAACAATACTAGAAGGCAACTTTTCTACCAAGGGAGGGGGGGTAGGTTTCGGCTAGGCTAGGGGGGTTGCCTCGGCCAAGGGCCACTTAGGCTAGAGGGGGAGAGGGTGTTTGGACGAAAACTTAACAAGAGAGGGGAGGGAATTTCAAGACTTGGAAAGCTTGTTTGTGGATGAAGAACTCTTCATCTTAAGGGGGGTATTTATAGGTCAAGAAGTGGCCAACCAATGGCCAAGATTAAGCCAAGTGCTAGGCAAGTGTAAGGCCAAGATTTGGGCAAGTGTACCTAGCCAACTTGCACACAAAATATCCTACCAACTACTTGACAAAGAAGGCCATCCATTCGGCCCTATTGCCGTCCATACATCCATCAATGAGAGGGTGACAAGTGTCGCCCTCTCGTTGGTCCAAAGTGTTACGTCTCTCGGAAAAATCCGCAAAAATTAGAAATGACATAGCCGGAATTTATCCTACGCGAGTCTTGTAAAACGTTTCGTCGGAAAACGATTCTTTTAGTGAGTTGTGCCCAAGTATTTTCGTCCAAAGCTTAACTTTTAAGGCTAAACTTTTGTACGTATTCCCTCACGTACATACTCTGGAAATACGAGGTATAACATTCTCCCCTCCTTAGAAACATTCGTCCCGAATGTTCCTTCCCAAGACAGATAACGATAAGGTTCTTCATAACTTAAACAGTTTGCAAATGCCACACACGGCCACAGAACAACACTTAGGCATAAACGATAACGAAAATTTACAAGTAGGAAAGTGAATTACCTGGAGGTGTGGGGAATAGGTGAGGATACTTCTGCCTCATGTCCTCCTCAGCTTCCCACGTCATCTCCTCACGAGCTCGTTCCGCCACGTAACTTTGACGGAAGCCACGTCCGGTCGCATGACGCCTAACTCGACGATCGATTATCGCTATGGGAATCTCTCATACGATAACCCTCCGGTCACCGGACATCGCCAATCGGATGCACCCTAGATGGATCACGATACATCTCTCCGGATAGAAACATGAAACACCGGATGCCTCGCCTCCGATCGGACGACAGATCCAACTCGTAGGCAACCTTGCCTACCTGCGGACAATCGATAGGGCCCAATGTACCTTGGTGAGTTTCCCTTCTTCCGAATCTCATCACACCGCCATGGGTGACACCTTCAGAAAACCCAATCATCAACGCGAACTCCGGATGCCGACGACGATGATCTGCATCGATACATGCCGACTCGGTATCAATAGCCGCTCTCGGATAAGCTTCACCTTATCCACTGCCTGCTGCACCAAGTCTGGTCCCACTAACTGTACCTCGCCCACATCGAACCAGCCTATAGGCGATCTGCACTTCCTCCCATACAAGGCCTCATAAGGCGCCATCTGAATCTTTGGAGTGGTAGCTATTATTATACGCGAACTCAACTAGAGGCAAATGATCCTCCCAGCTACCCCTGAAGTCAATAACACAGGCTCGCAGCATATCCTCAAGAGTCTGGATAGTGCGCTCTGCCTGTCCGTCTGTCTGTGGATGGAATGCAGTACTCAAGCTCACCTGCGTCCCTAAACCCTTCTGGAAGGACCTCCAGAAGTTAGCCGTAAACTGGGCTCCTGCATGCGATATGATCGAAATAGGGACTCCATGCAGTCTGACGATCTCTCGGATGTAAAGTCTGGCATAATCCTCAGCCGAAAAAGTCGTCCTGACGGGAAGAAAGTGGGCTGATTTCGTCATCCTGTCGACGATAACCCATATAGAATCATGTCTCCTCTGAGTGCGAGGTAATCCTGTGATAAAGTCCATGTTGATCACCTCCCACTTCCAGGTCGGGATCTCTATCGTCTGTAACAAACCACCAGGCCTCTGGTGCTCTACCTTCACTGCCGACAACACGGCATCGAGCTACGAACTCGCAACGTCCTCTTCAAGCCATCCCACCAATACACGGATCTAAGGTCGTGGTACATTTTGGTCGACCACGGATGGAGTAACGCTTGCCGTGTGCTTCCCTAGAACTCCTGCCAAGTCTCAAACATCTGGAACACACAACTCGCCCTCAAACCTTAGCACCCATCGTGCTACCTCAGGACCTTTCCTCATGAAGAGCGCATCACGATACCGAATCAAAACGGATCCTCGAATCGTTGCCTCTTCACCTCCTCGACGATGGAAGACTCGGCAACCTCACGAACTCGAACTCTCTATCGTCGAGAATCAATCAAGCGGACACCAAGGCTCGCTAATCGATGCAAATCACGAACCATGTCCCTCCTCTCTGCACATCGATAGGCTCCCCATCGACCTACGACTAAGGCATACGCCACAACATTGGCTTTCCCGGGTGGTACAGGGATATCAACATCGTAATCCTTAAGCAACTCTAACCACCGTCTCGCCGTAAGTTCGGCTCCTACGGTGAAGATATCTGGAGGCTCTTGTGGTGCGTATAAATATCCACGTGAACCCCATACAAATAGTGCCTCCAGATCTTGGCGTGAATCACCGCGACTCCAAATCATGGGTGGGGTAGTTCCTCGTGTTTCTTAAGCTGTCGGGATGCGTACGCTATAACTCTACCTTGCTGCATCAACACACATCCCAGCCCGATGCCTGACGCATCACAATACACGACATAACCATCTGGACCCACTGGAAGAGTAAGAACGGGGGCGGTCGTCAGTCTCTCCTTCAAAGAATCGAAAACCCCGCCACACGCATCGTCCATCAAACTTAGCCGCTTACGAGTCGGCCTAGTCAATGGTGCGAGAGATAAAGCAAACTTTTCCACGAACGCCGATAATAACTGCAAGGCCCGAAATGCGAACCTCTGCCGGAGTAGTTCAGGCCAAGTCTGATCGCTTCGATCTTGGCGTATCCACTCGAATGCCATCACCGGACAATATGCCCAAGAAAAGCCACGAAGTTAACCAAAACTCACATTTGGAAAACTTGGCGTATAATCGCGGTCTCGAGAAGCTATCGACAGCCTCTCAAATGCTCGCATGCTCTCGCTCTGGCGAGAATAAACCAAGATAT
Source organism: Przewalskia tangutica (assembly GCA_029844215.1). Classification (NCBI taxonomy): domain Eukaryota; kingdom Viridiplantae; phylum Streptophyta; class Magnoliopsida; order Solanales; family Solanaceae; genus Przewalskia; species Przewalskia tangutica. Next base: position 83,190,958 of record CM056735.1, on the reverse strand, counting down.
CATCAATGAACACTATCACAAACGTGTCCAAAATGGTTTGAACACTCGGTTCATCAAATCCATGAATATCGCGGAGCATTGGTCAACCCAAAGACATGACCACGAACTCATAATGCCCGCATGGTCCGAATGCGATCTAGGGACATCCACCTCTCGACTCGAACGATGATAGCCCGATCGCAGATCAATCTTGAGAAACATCTCGCACTCGCAATCGGTCGAACAAATCATCAATCCCGGGAAGGGTATCTGTTCTTAATGGTCACCTTGTTCACCGTCAGAATCAACACACATGCGCGGCGTCCGCCCTTCTTCTTCACGAACAATACGGCGCTCCCGGGGAGAAACACTAGGTCCGATGAAGCCCTTCTCCAAGAAATCTCGGTGGTCCTTGACTCTCTCAACTCGGTGCCATTACGTATGGCGGAATGGAAATAGGCCAAGTGTCCGGCGACATCTATACAAAACTCAATCTCCCTCTCAGGAGGGATACCCGGGAGGTCGTCTGGAAACACGTCTGGGAACTCTCTGACTACTGGAACTGACTGAAAATCTGGTACCGCAGCTTCAGTATCAAACACCCGAACGAGATGGTAGATATACCCCTTCTGCACCATCTTCCTAGCCTTGAGGTAGGAAATAAACCTACCCCTCGGCGTCTGATGTTCCCCTCCCACTCAACAACCGGCTCCTCAGGAAACTGGAACCGTACCACTCTCTCCCTGCAGTCTACATTGGCGTAGCAAGAAGCTAGCCAATCCATGCCCATGATCACGTCGAAATCAGTCATGTCCAACTCTATCAAGTCGGCTAGGGTCTGACGACTGTATATGGTCACTGGACAAGCCCTATATACCCGCCGAGCTACCACCGAATCACCCACTGGCGTAGCTACCTCGAAAGGGTCTATGGACTCAGGCTCTATCCCTATCCTACTAGCAATAAGGGGAGATATATGTGCAGTAGAACCGGATCTATCAAGGCATACACATCATAATCGGAGACTGATAAGGTACCTGTGACGACATCAGGTGAGGCCTCCTGATCCTGCCGGCTGGACAAGGCATACATGCGGTTCTGAGGACCGCTAGAATCGACCAGCGCCCACGACCTGCCGCGACCTGCTGGTCCATGAGTACCACGCCTCCGGGCGTGTAATGAGGGACGGCGAAGAAGCGGCAATGCACCATGGTGAGCCTACCACCAGCGCCGCTCGGCCGGACAGTCCGCCGCAAAGTGACCGTGCGGCCACAATCGTAATAAGCTCTGAAGCGATACCACACTTCCGTAATGGGATCTACCGCATCGGCCACACCGGAGGGTGGTCCCGTCGGCGATGCCTCGCTCTGGACGTCTCGAAGCCACAGGGCCACAGTGCGCCTCGAATACTGGGTCTTGAGGGCCCGGTGCGAGAGTGCTCGAGTGGTTGTGGTGCAAATCTAGGCTATTCTTTGAGGCCGCCACCACGATAGCCACCAAAGACCCTCCGTCCCCGCCTTCCTGCTGGCTGTCACAACTCGGCCTCGCTTACGCTCGCCGCATCCGGTCGTGAGCCTGCATACGGGTAATATCCATGCCTGGCTGAAGAGCCACACCCGCACAAGACTCGGCCATATAATCATCTAGCCCGGTGACGTAACGATGCACCCTGTCCTCCATATCTGCTACCAACGCAGGGACATATCGAGCCAACGAATCAAACTCAACGTTGTACTCCCTAACGGTGCGTCCTCTCTGCCTCAGCAACAAAAATCTATCGGCTCGTGCCCTCCTCATCTGTGGAGGCAAGAAGTGAGTGAGAAAGGCCTCCGAAAACTCATCCCATACTGCTGGAGGTGCATGCTCTCCCCGGGAAAGCTCCCACGAATCAAACCAATCGACTGCGGTATCACGCAGCCGATGTGAACCGAAGGTCACAGACTCGGTCTCTGAGGCCTTGATCACCCGCATGATCCTCTGTAGCTGACGGATGAACTCCTGCGGATCATCCTCCGGCCTCGACCCGTAAAACTCTGGCGGGCTACAACTCAGGAAATCCCGTAGCCTCAAACTATCTGCCCTCGGGTGAACCACGGGTGCGACTGGGGCTGGAATCGCTGATCCAGCTGTCCTCATGTTCGCCACAATCCTAGCCAATAGTGGGCCATCTCCTTGTACCTAACCTCCGCCCGGTGTGGGGCGGGAGTGCAGTGCGTGGTCTCTCTTTGGGGCGGCGGCGTCATGGAACTCGCCGTCTCGGGTATCCGGGCACGAGCCCTCGTGACTCGGTGTCAAACTAGCAGCTCCTGCCTTGCCGCTTCTGGGCCGGGTTGCCTTACGTGGAGGCATAATCAGCATGTAAAAGAAAGGAATACGTTAGAGGTCGGCACCTATAACACGACTCTAAAGCACGATCTCGAGTGAGAAGAATGGAAACCAATCCTAAATATCCTATAGCCTCGTGATTATTGGTGTGGTGCACAACACACCGATAATCAAGACTTACTAGATACGATGCGTAGACACTTTCCGAGGATTAATCGCTCGATACCACTTTTGTCACGACCCGTTCGGGGCCGTGGATCGTGCCTTACCCGCACCCAAGTAGTCATACATCGAGAAAATCGGGAATATAATACAAGACATGAATCAAATGAAATTTTAGACACGCTTTATATGAGAAAAAGTCGCCTTTCGGCATAATATATATAAACCAAGTTTTGCGATTACATCCCAAATGTACAATAGGACTACAGCACCTCTAAAGGAGTAAACCACTATGGCGGGACAGGGGCGCCATACCTGAATGTACAAAACTATCTACAATACGGGAGATCATACCCAAAAGTAGAGCCTCGGAGAAGATGGAGCTCACGACACCAAAGCAAAGATCCTAAGGATGTGGATCTAGCACTGCTTGCCTGCCACTGCGTGACGCAGCCTTGAAGGAGGTCGATAACAGTACCAAGTATGTGAAATCGTAAAGTACTTAAATGAAATCATATCACTTTAAAACCAATTTTACAAATATGCGAAACAACCAATGTAACGCGCATAGTGCCACATCATAAACAAGAGCAACAATAGGTAAACTAATGTGTCTTTTCTAGGTGCGAATGATCGAGCAGGCCACTCGCCCATATTATCATTCCGCAAGCCTAATCTCGACTCCGTAGTCCGCATAGGCCACTCGTAGGCCCGCATGAGGTATAACCCGCATCGAGGGTAGCTACTCCTCGGCATCGCCCCGGACTCGTTGTCGCGTAGCCACATGTAGACCGCGTGAGGCATAACCCGCACACTAACTCGGAACTCGTAGCTCGCGAGGCCCCCTGGACCCGCATGAGGTATTCTCGAATCATGGTCCCAGACCGCCTGAGTCTACCCCGCATCAGAGGGCAGCTTAACCCCCAGTATCATCTCAAGAGGTGAGTGATATTGTCACAGCCCGAACCCCGGGCCCGTGACTGGTGCCCTACCTGGGCACCCTTCTACCTTAACAATACAAGTAAGCTGCGGAACTGAAATAACACCTCATTTTTTTTTTAAAACAACGTACGTGCAAGGGCAAAGCCGACAAGGCTGCCATATATACATAAACAAAAGACACTACACCGTACATGAGTCCAATCCCACATATGAATACAGACCTCTAGGAGTTAAACTGAACTATGACGGGACATGGCCCCGCCGTACCCAAAACTATACAAAGTCTGTACTGAAGGACATAAACCAAAGATAAACTCCGGAATAGAAGGAGCTTATCCAAAACCCTGAGCAGGATCCTACACCTGCCGATCACCGAACTGCATACCTAAACCTGCGGCATGAACGCAGCCGAAGGAGGTCGACGAAGAATGTACCAAGTATGTGAACAATAAATGCGTAATGAAATCATAACGATCTAAACAAAACAGAGACATGTATGATAGCCAACCTACGATGCATAACACATAAGCGATCATATCAAGTCGTGACGCAAGCCTCAAAGTCATTACTCAATATAACCATGGGTCTCACGCCATAATATCAATCATGCGTGGAATCCTTCCTCACCTGGCGATCCATGATGTAATAACACCAATAAGGATACATGAACACCAAGTCCCACCTGTGTCCTCAATACTCGTGGTCCCATGCCCTAATCCCACATCGTAAAAGCATGACCATAGGGTAACACAAACAAATCCGGGACATATATGATAATCAAAATACAACACATTGTTCCTTACTAACAATGAGAGTAAATGAGTATCCTTACAATATAAACTAGGAAGCTCATGATCAAGCAGGACCATCCGCGCAGATTATCATTTAGCAATCCTATTCCCGGGACTATTTCACCCGCATAGGTCGCGTGGACCCGCGAGGTATTCCTCGTGATAGGTGGACCCGCCGCGTGGGACTATTTCACCCGCATAAGCCCTTTCGGACTCGCATGAGGTATTCCTCGCATAGGACTATTTCACCCGCATAAGCCCTTACGGACTCGCATGAGGTATTCCTCGCATAGGCTGGACCCGCCCGCATGGGACTATTTCACCCGCATAAGCCCTACGGACTCGCATGAGGTATTCCTCGCATCGTGGGTAGCAAATCCACGGAATTATGCAAATTCCACAAACCCGGGGAATGACCCCGAAACGACTGATATACCAATAGCACACAACCGGCTATTTCCAGCACACATAGGCAAATCCTTAATTACAAGCCAAAGTCCTTACCAAGGCACACTTAGAATAATTCTCTTTAACAAGCCAAAGTACTTATCAAGGCACACTTAGACAAATTCTCAATTTATCAAGCCAAAGTACTAATCAAGGCATACATAGAATAATTCTCTTTTAACAAGTCAAAGTACTTATAAGGCACACTTTAGACAAATTCTCAATTTATCAAGCCAAAGTACTAATCAAGGCATACATAGAATAATTCTCTTTTAACAAGTCAAAGTACTTATCAAGGCACACTTTAGACAAATTCTCAATTTATCAAGCCAAAGTACTAATCAAGGCATACATAGAATTATTCTCTTTTAACAAGTCAAAGTACTTATCAAGGCACACTTTAGACAAATTCTCAATTTATCAAGCCAAAGTACTAATCAAGGCATACATAGAATAATTCTCTTTTAACAAGTCAAAGTACTTATCAAGGCACACTTTAGACAATTTCTCAATTTATCAAGCCAAAGTACTACATACGTACATTCTTTTATAAAAGACTCCTTTCTATGTAAAGCCCCAAGATACTAACACCCGTAGTATCAAGGCGTGTCTATTTTCAAAGTAAGTTACTACACTTTTAGAAAACTCATTTCAAAGCTTGAAATCAAGTAACTCCAAATTTTCACAATCTAGGAAACTTATGCCGATTTAATCAAAATAGACAACTTTCTAAACCTTCCATAAAGCCGTTATAACCAACTTCCCATAAAGCCGTTATAACCCTTTATGGTTTTAGACGTATCCATTCCTTCAATAACCAAGAGACTTATACTATTAAAACCAAGTATCACATACTTACAAATCAAGTTCTTAACTTTCAAAATACTTCAAGTCTCTTAATAGTTAGAAAACAAGTTTTCTTCTACTTTTTAAACCTCAAGTAACTTCACCCTTAACGCAAGTTACTTCTCTTAAATCATGTCATTTCTCCTCTTTTAAATCAAATAAGTAAATCACTCCTTTGACTCCCCTAAAGTCATTATAATGACCTTTAGGTTTTAGAACTAAGGCACTAGCCAAAAGATTTGGAAACCACTTCCTTTTCAAGTCTCTATGTACTTTAAGAAAATACCTTCACTTTTAAGAATCCAAACTTCCTAAGGAAATGGATTATACTACTTACAATTTAAACATCAAAGTACACTCGAGGAAGTACATAGAACAAATTCTATTTTAGGCAATCCAAATACAAGCAAGGAATGGATCATTCAAGAGTAGAACTTACTTTCTTTATTCTAAGGAATCATGCTAGAAGAGGAGATAGTTCACATACCTTTCGGATAATATCCACAAGCTAAGCCGAATACGCAGTACGTAGAAGTGTCAACCTATAATGGTCACAACAAGACTATCAACTTCTAGTCTCAACGTAGAATAATACTAAGTATACGGTCTCTAATTCTACGGAAAATCGGCAAAGACCTCCTTTGTTTCTACTTACTTTGCCACCTTTTTCAAGGCCGAATACAATAACCAACAAGCCACATTTAAGGCTCCAACCAACATCCAAACAAAAGGGGATTACACGCCTTACTATATGTGTAAAATTCCGCCCCACAATTCATACGAAATAGTTCAATACTTACTAGTCATTCTCGGCCAACAATGACTCAACACAAGTCCTTTCCAATTCTTTTCCAATTTCAAGTTCTTAGGTCAACATATTACTTAGTCATAAACAACTTCAACAACTAAAATTTCCTTCTTTATTCAACACGCGACTTAAACTAATAATCAACTTGAATTCCAATCTTAAAGCTAAACATGCTAGTTTTCGGATTAGGGTTCCAATAGCCCATAAACATATCAAACTTCATACTATATAACACATGCTTGCTAAAATTCATAGCTACAACAATAAGTAAGTCTTAACTACTAAAACGACAAAAATTTATACCTTTCCAAGCCCTTAAAATTTCCAAGATCCAAAGTCGCGCCTTAGAAATTCTTAGCTCCTTTCCTTAAGTTCCAATCCGCTCCAAGCACTCCTTAGAGGCCTATGAAGAACCCATCTTCAAGTTCCAACTTCAAAGTCAAGAACTCCCATAGTTTCCGCCTTGCGACTAACGTGAAAATGCGTTTTTTCCGAAATCTTTCTATTGAGATATCCTTACAATACCCTAAGGGACATTGGGTTAAAGTCTTGTGGCTAATGGATCAAAACTACAAATTTTTCATGTGAGAGCTTAGCCAAACCCGAGAGCTTCCCCTCATGGCACTAAGTGTTCTAATTTTTCTAAGTGTAAATGAGCTAGTCTTGCACTAGTAGTAACCTTATAAAACACAATGGAGGGCTTAGACTTAAACAAATGTGAGGTTAGGATGAGTTTCACTTGGATCAAGCCTAGGTGGACAAGTTGACTTGTCAACAATATCAAGCTTAGAAGACTTATCATCTACATAGGTCAAATGACCATAACACCCTTGCAATTATTTCGACCAAGCCATGTGGGGGTGCCACGTGTCGCCCTCTCATTCGTCCATAAAATTCCGTAACCCTCGTGGGCCCCACAAAAATGTAAAATTTCCTCGGGTGGGCCCCACATGACCAAATCCGTAAAAATAAATTTCCATAAATATAATAAGTTCCATACTTTACAAATATTGTCTTTTGAGAATCCAATTCTCAACAACGAACATTTTTCCTTTCCGACGTTCGGCACATTTTCCGTCGGAAAAACAATTCTTCCTTTCGTATCAATTTCCAAGTCTTGTTTCCTTTCGTACATTCTCTTTTACATGTCCTGGACTTACGGGGTGTAACATTCTTCCCCCCTTAGAAACATTCGTCCCCGAATGTTCTTAGTCGGTTGTCACGCTAAACAAACTCCGGCACAATCTCTCTACTATGCCTATCAATCAAATGCACAAGACCAACGATGCCACACATGGCCACCACATAACATACGTAAACATAATAATGGACCTTCCTTCCATGGTCCCTTCTCACAAAACTAGAAGGTTACAGTCTTCCCAAAACACGGGATCCTTAGAGGTTCCTTTCTTTCCTTACTAGTCATACTTTCTCGTACTTTCAAACTTATCTAGTACACGTACAAAATCTCAATATCGTTTCTGTTCTCCACTCCTTGGAGTTACTAATCAAACCTGGCCATTAAGCTACTTGAATTTCCGCTAAGGCTCTTCTCGGTCCTTACGACCTAGTTCGTGGAACGCTGGCCCACAAACTCGTACAACGATTAACTAAACTTGGGCCTGGCATCCCCAGGACCCTACCACATAACGGGACCATTTCTAACTGACATCACCCCATTCCAAACTATCGGCTGACCCGAAATGAGTCCATAACCCGACTCATCGTCACGCTTAACTTCTCATTCTTAGTCTGGAATAAATCTCTCTTATCTCAAGGTACTTCTTACCCTATCCCCTATTCACTAGAGGTTCGTCACATAAGCCAAAGTATTTCTACTGTACAATCTTCCCTATTGGTCTTACATCACATGGGCAATTACAACTTGTGAACTTTATACAACTATAGTCTCGGTTCACCTATCATTCTTGTCAACATTCTTACTTCTCACTTACTAATCAAAGTATCCCTACCTGCAGGGTACTATCACTTACAACCGCTAGCACCGCTATCTTGGTCAATAACACAACGGCTTTCCTCGCGACTATAGTCTTCTCCTAACCGAAACCTGGAGGCTCTGGTCTGGGGCCTCAAAACTCGTGCGAGAAGAACTTCGCCGATCGGAACAACATCCGTGTACCACAGGCATAAGTCCTATCAACTCTTCGAGACCGACTAGTAGCTCTCGCTACTCCTTTGCCCTCTCGGGTGTTGCCCTCCTCGGAGGCATAATCAGAACACAACAATACGTCGAGAGGAATTATCTTACTAACACAGCTCTGTGGCACGATCTTAGAGTGAGAAGAATAGAAACCAACTCCTAAATGTCCCCGTAGCCTCGCTGTTTATGGGTGTGGCGCGCAACACACCGATAATCAAGACTCTACTAGACACGTGCGTAGACATTCCGAGGATCGCGCTTTGATACCACTCACACGGCCGAACCGGGCTCGTGGATCGTGCCCTACAGGGCACCTTCTACCTTAACAATACAAGTAAGCTGCGGAACTGAAATAACACCTCATTTTTTTTAAACAAACGTACGTGCAAGGGCAAAGCCGACAAGGCTGCCATATATACATAAACAAAAGACACTACACCGCATACGTGAGTCCAATCCCACATATGAATACGCACTCTGAGTTAAATGAACTATGACGACAAGGCCCCGCGTACCCAAAACTATACAAAGCACATCTTGAAGGACATAAACCAAAGATAAACTCAGGAATAGAAGGAGCTTATCCAAAACCCCGAGCAGGATCCTACACTGCCGATCACCGAATCACTGCTAAACTGCGGCATGTAACGCAGCGGCCAAGGAGGTCAAGACGAAGAATGTACCAAGTATGTGAACAATAAGTATGCGTAATGAAATCTTAACAGTCTAAACAAAACAGAGACATGTATGATAGCCAACCTACAAGACATAACACATAAGGCAATATATCAAGTCGTGGACGCAAGCCTCAAAGTCATTACTCAATATAACCATGGGTCTCACGCCCGTAATATCAATCATGCGTGGAATCCTTCCTCCATTCTGGCGATCCATGATGTAATAACACCAATAAGGATACATGAACACCAAGTCCCACGTGTCCTCAATACCTCGTGGTCCCATGCCGGAATCCCACCTCGTAAAAGCATGACCATAGGGTAACACAAACAAATCCGGGACATATATGATAATCAAAATACAACACATTGTGCCTTACTAACAATGAGAGTAAGCGATAGTATCCTTACAATATAAACTAGGAAGCTCATGATCAGCGGGACCATCCGCGCGATGATCATTTAGCAATCCTATTCCGGGACTATTTCACCGCGTAGGTCGCGTGGACCCGCGTGAGGTATTCCTCGCATAGGTGGACCGCCCGCGTGGGACTATTTCACCCGCATAAGCCCTTTCGGACCGCATGAGGTATTCTCCGCATAGGACTATTTCACCGCATAAGCCCTTACGGACTCGCATGAGGTATTCTCGCATAGGTCGGACGCCGCGTGGGACTATTTCACCGCATAAGCCTACGGACTCGCATGAGGTATTCCTCGCATCGTGGGTAGCAAATCCACTAATTATGCAAATGCCACAAACGGGAATGACCAAACGACCGATATACCAATAGCACACAATGGCTATTTCCAGCACACATATGCAAATCCTTAATTACAAGCCAAAGTCCTTACCAAGGCACACTTAGAATAATTCTCTTTAACAAGCCAAAGTACTTATCAAGGCACACTTAGACAAATTCTCAATTTATCAAGCCAAAGTACTAATCAAGGCATACATAGAATAATTCTCTTTTAACAAGTCAAAGTACTTATCAAGGCACTTTAGACAAATTCTCAATTTATCAAGCCAAAGTACTAATCAAGGCATACATAGAATAATTCTCTTTTAACAAGTCAAAGTACTTATCAAGGCACACTTTAGACAAATTCTCAATTTATCAAGCCAAAGTACTAATCAAGGCATACATAGAATAATTCTCTTTTAACAAGTCAAAGTACTTATCAAGGCACACTTTAGACAAATTCTCAATTTATCAAGCCAAAGTACTAATCAAGGAATACATAGAATAATTCTCTTTTAACAAGTCAAAGTACTTATCAAGGCACACTTTAGACAATTTCTCAATTTATCAAGCCAAAGTACTACATACGTACATTCTTTTATAAAAGACTCCTTTCTATGTAAAGCCCCAAGATACTAACACCCGTAGTATCAAGGCGTGTCTATTTTTCAAAGTAAGTTACTACACTTTTAGAAAACTCATTTCAAAGCTTGAAATCAAGTAACTCCAAATTTTCACAATCTAGGCAACTTATGCCGATTTAATCAAAATAGACAACTTTCTAAACCTTCCATAAAGTCGTTATAACCAACTTCCCATAAAGCCGTTATAACCCTTTATGGTTTTAGACGTATCCATTCCTTCAATAACCAAGAGACTTATACTATTAAAACCAAGTATCACATACTTACAAATCAAGTTCTTAACTTTCAAAATACTTCAAGTCTCTAAATAGTTAGAAAACAAGTTTTCTTCTACTTTTTAAACCTCAAGTAACTTCACCCTTAACGCAAGTTACTTCTCTTAAATCATGTCATTTCTCCTCTTTTAAATCAAATAAGTAAATCACTCCTTTGACTCCCCTAAAGTCATTATAATGACCTTTAGGTTTTAGAACTAAGGCACTAGCCAAAAGATTTGGAAACCACTTCCTTTTCAAGTCTCTACGTACTTTAAGAAAAATACCTTCACTTTTAAGAATCCAAACTTCCCTAAGGAAATGGATTATACTACTTACAATTTAAACATCAAAGTACACTCAAGGAAGTACATAGAACAAATTCTATTTTAGGCAATCCAAATACAAGCAAGGAATGGATCATTCAAGGAGTAGAACTTACTTTCTTTATTCTAAGGAATCATGCTAGAAGAGGAGATAGTTCACATACCTTTCGGCTAATATCCACAAGCTAAGCCGAATACGCTGCGTAGAAGTGTCAACCTATAATGGTCACAACAAGACTATCAACTTCTAGTCTCTACGTAGAATAATACTAAGTATACGGTCTGCAATTCTACGGAAAATCGGGCAGCACCTCCTTTGTTTCTACTTACTTTGCCACCTTTTTCAAGGCCGAATACAATAACCAACAAGCCACATTTAAGGCTCCAACCAACATCCAAACAAAAGGGGATTACACGCCTTACTATACGTGTAAAATTCCGCCCCACAATTCATCTGAAATAGTTCAATACTTACTAGTCATTCTCGGCCAACAATGACTCAACACAAGTCCTTTCCAATTCTTTTCCAATTTCAAGTTCTTAGGTCAACATATTACTTAGTCATAAACAACTTCAACAACTAAAATTTCCTTCTTTATTCAACATGCGACGACTTAAACTAATAATCAACTTGAATTCCAATCTTAAAGCTAAACATGCTAGTTTTCGGATTAGGGTTCCAATAGCCCATAAACATATCAAACTTCATACTATATAACACATGCTTGCTAAAATTCATAGCTACAACAATAAGTAAGTCTTAACTACTAAAACGACAAAAATTTATACCTTTCCAAGCCCTTAAAATTTCCAAGATCCAAAGTCGCGCCTTAGAAATTCTTAGCTCCTTTCCTTAAGTTCCAATCCGATCCAAGCACTCCTTAGAGGCCTATGAAGAACCCATCTTCAAGTTCCAACTTCAAAGTTGAAGAACTCCCATAGTTTCCGCCTTGCGACTAACGTGAAAATGCGTTTTTTCCGAAATCTTTCTATTGAGATATCCTTACAATACCCTAAGGGACATTGGGTTAAAGTCTTGTGGCTAATGGATCAAAACTACAAATTTTTCATGTGAGAGCTTAGCCAAACCCGAGAGCTTCCCCTCATGGCACTAAGTGTTCTAATTTTTCTAAGTGTAAATGAGCTAGTCTTGCACTAGTAGTAACCTTATAAAACACAATGGAGGGCTTAGACTTAAACAAATGTGAGGTTAGGATGAGTTTCACTTGGATCAAGCCTAGGTGGACAAGTTGACTTGTCAACAATATCAAGCTTAGAAGACTTATCATCTACATAGGTCAAATGACCATAACACCCTTGCAATTATTTCGACCAAGCCATGTGGGGGGTGCCACGTGTCGCCCTCTCATTCGTCCATAAAATTCCGTAACCCTCGTGGGCCCCACAAAAATGTAAAATTTCCTCGGGTGGGCCCCACATGACCAAATCCGTAAAAATAAATTTCCATAAATATAATAAGTTCCATACTTTACAAATATTGTCTTTTGAGAATCCAATTCTCAACAACGAACATTTTTCCTTTCCGACGTTCGGCACATTTTCCGTCGGAAAAACAATTCTTCCTTTCGTATCAATTTCCAAGTCTTGTTTCCTTTCGTACATTCTCTTTTACATGTCCTGGACTTACGGGGTGTAACATTCTTCCCCCCTTAGAAACATTCGTCCCCGAATGTTCTTAGTCGGTTGTCACGCTAAACAAACTCCGGCACAATCTCTCTACTATGCCTATCAATCAAATGCACAAGACCAACGATGCCACACATGGCCACCACATAACATACGTAAACATAATAATGGACCTTCCGTCCGTGGTCCCTTCTCACAAAACTCGAAGGTTACAGTCTTCCCAAAACACGGGATCCTTAGAGGTTCCTTTCTTTCCTTACTAGTCATACTTTCTCGTACTTTCAAACTTATCTAGTACACGTACAAAATCTCAATATCGTTTCTGTTCTCCACTCCTTGGAGTTACTAATCAAACCTGGCCATTAAGCTACTTGAATTTCCGCTAAGGCTCTTCTCGGTCCTTACGACCTAGTTCCGGTGGAACGCGTCCACAAACTCGTACAACGATTAACTAAACTTGGGCCTGGCATCCCCAGGACCCTACCACATAACGGGACCATTTCTAACTGACATCACCCCATTCCAAACTATCGGCTGACCCGAAATGAGTCCATAACCCGACTCATCGTCACGCTTAACTTCTCGTTCTTAGTCTGGAATAAATCTCTCTTATCTCAAGGTACTTCTTACCCTATCCCCTATTCACTAGAGGTTCGTCACATAAGCCAAAGTATTTCTCTTGCATAATCTTCCTATTGGTCTTACACATCGTGGGGCAATTACAACTTGTGAACTTTATACAACTATAGTCTCGGTTCACCTATCATTCTTGTCAACATTCTTACTTCTCACTTACTAATCAAAGTATCCCTACCTCCGGGTACTATCACTTACAACCGCTAGCACCGCTATCTTGTCAATAACACAACGGCTTTCCTCGCGACCTATAGTCTTCTCCTAACAGAAACCGGAGGCTCGTCTTTGGGGCCTCAAACTGGCGCAGAAGAACTCGCCATCGCGGAACAACATCCGGTGTACCACGGGCATAAGCCCTATCAACTCTCGAGTCGACTAGTAGCTCCTCGCTACTCCTTTGCCACTGGCGGTGTTGCCCTCCTGGAGGCATAATCAGAACACAACAATACGTCGAGAGGAATTATCTTACTAACACGGCTCAGGGCACGATCTTAGAGTGAGAAGAATAGAAACTAACTCTAAATGTCACGTAGCCTCCTGTTTATGGGTGTGGCGCGCAACACAGATAATCAAGACTACTAGACACGGTCAGTAGACATTCCGAGGATCGCGCTTTGATACCACTCTGTCACGGCCGAACCGGGCGTGGCGGTGCCCTACTGGCACCTTCTACCTTAACAATACAAGTAGTGCGGGCGAAATAACACCTCATTTTTTTTTAAAACAAACGTACGTGCCAGGGAAAAGCCTTGAAGGATGCCATATATACATAAACAAAAGACACTACACCGTACATGAGTCAAATCCCACATATGAATACATACCTCTAGGAGTTAAACTGAACTATGACGGGACAAGGCCCCGCCGTACCCAAAACTATACAAAGCCTGTACTGAAGGACATAAACCAAAGATAAACTCCGTAATAGAAGGAGCTTATCCAAAACCACAGCGGATCCTACACTGCCGATCACCGACTGTACCTAAACTGCGGCATGAACGCAGCCTCAAGGAGGTCGACTGAAGAATGTACCAAGTATGTGAACAATAAGTACTGTAATGAAATCATAACAGTCTAAACAAAACAGGAGACATGTATGATAGCCAACCTACAGTACATAACACATAAGCAGTCATATCAAGTCAGGGACGCAAGCCCTCAAAGTCATTACTCAATATAACCATGGGTCTCACTCCCATAATATCAATCATGCCCGTGGAATCCTTTCTCACTGCCAACAGTCCATGATGTAATAACACCAATAAGGATACATGAACACCAAGTCCCACCTGTGTCCTCAATACCTCGTGGTCCCATGCCCCGGAATCCCACCTCGTAAAAGCATGACCATAGGGTAACACAAACAAATCCGGGGACATATATGATAATCAAAATACAACACATTGTGCCTTACTAACAATGAGAGTAAACAGTAGTATCCTTACAATATAAACTAGGAAGCTCATGATCAGCGGGACCATCCGCGCAGATATCATTTAGCAATCTTATTCCCGGACTATTTCACCCGCATAGGTCGCGTGGACCCGCGTGAGGTATTCTCGCATATAGTGGACCGCCGCGTGGGACTATTTCACCCGCATAAGCCCTTTCCGGACCCGCATGAGGTATTCTCGCGATAGGACTATTTCACCGCATAAGCCTTTACGGACTCGCGTTAGGTATTCCTCGTGATAGGTGGACCGCCCGCATGGGACTATTTCACCCGCATAAGCCCTACGGACTCGCATGAGGTATTCCTCGCATCGTGGGTAGCAAATCCACGGAATTATGCAAATGCCACAAACCCGGGGAATGACCCCGAAACGACTGATATACCAATAGCACACAACCGGCTATTTCCAGCACACATAGACAAATCCTTAATTACAAGCCAAAGTCCTTACCAAGGCACACTTAGAATAATTCTCTTTAACAAGCCAAAGTACTTATCAAGGCACACTTAGACAAATTCTCAATTTATCAAGTCAAAGTACTAATCAAGGCATACATAGAATAATTCTCTTTTAACAAGTCAAAGTACTTATCAAGGCACACTTTAGACAAATTCTCAATTTATCAAGCCAAAGTACTAATCAAGGCATACATAGAATAATTCTCTTTTAACAAGTCAAAGTACTTATCAAGGCACACTTTAGACAAATTCTCAATTTATCAAGCCAAAGTACTAATCAAGGCATACATAGAATAATTCTTTTTTTAACAAGTCAAAGTACTTATCAAGGCACACTTTAGACAAATTCTCAATTTATCAAGCCAAAGTACTAATCAAGGCATACATAGAATAATTCTCTTTTAACAAGTCAAAGTACTTATCAAGGCACACTTTAGACAATTTCTCAATTTATCAAGCCAAAGTACTACATACGCATTCTTTTATAAAAGACTCCTTTCTATGTAAAGCCCCAAGATACTAACAGTAGTATCAAGGCGTGTCTATTTTTCAAAGTAAGTTACTACACTTTTAGAAAACTCATTTCAAAGCTTGAAATCAAGTAACTCCAAATTTTCACAATCTAGGCAACTTATGCCGATTTAATCAAAATAGACAACTTTCTAAACCTTCCATAAAGCCGTTATAACCAACTTCCCATAAAGCCGTTATAACCCTTTATGGTTTTAGACGTATCCATTCCTTCAATAACCAAGAGACTTATACTATTAAAACCAAGTATCACATACTTACAAATCAAGTTCTTAACTTTCAAAATACTTCAAGTCTCTTAATAGTTAGAAAACAAGTTTTCTTCTACTTTTTAAACCTCAAGTAACTTCACCCTTAACGCAAGTTACTTCTCTTAAATCATGTCATTTCTCCTCTTTTAAATCAAATAAGTAAATCACTCCTTTGACTCACCTAAAGTCATTATAATGACCTTTAGGTTTTAGAACTAAGGCACTAGCCAAAAGATTTGGAAACCACTTCCTTTTCAAGTCTCTATGTACTTTAAGAAAAATACCTTCACTTTTAAGAATCCAAACTTAGCTAATGATATGGATTATACTACTTACAATTTAAACATCAAAGTACACTCAAGGAAGTACATAGAACAAATTCTATTTTAGGCAATCCAAATACAAGCAAGGAATGGATCATTCAAGGAGTAGAACTTACTTTCTTTATTCTAAGGAATCATGCTAGAAGAGGAGATAGTTCACATACCTTTCGCTAATATCCACAAGCTAAGCGAATACGCGTGCGTAGAAGTGTCAACCTATAATGGTCACAACAAGACTATCAACTTCTAGTCTCTACGTAGAATAATACTAAGTATACGGTCTCTAATTCTACGGAAAATCGGGCAGCACCTCCTTTGTTTCTACTTACTTTGCCACCTTTTTCAAGGCCGAATACAATAACCAACAAGCCACATTTAAGGCTCCAACCAACATCCAAACAAAAGGGGATTACACGCCTTACTATACGTGTAAAATTCCGCCCCACAATTCATACGAAATAGTTCAATACGTACTAGTCATTCTCGCCAACAATGACTCAACACAAGTCCTTTCCAATTCTTTTCCAATTTCAAGTTCTTAGGTCAACATATTACTTAGTCATAAACAACTTCAACAACTAAAATTTCCTTCTTTATTCAACATGCGACGACTTAAACTAATAATCAACTTGAATTCCAATCTTAAAGCTAAACATGCTAGTTTTCGGATTAGGGTTCCAATAGCCCATAAACATATCAAACTTCATACTATATAACACATGCTTGCTAAAATTCATAGCTACAACAATAAGTAAGTCTTAACTACTAAAACGACAAAAATTTATACCTTTCCAAGCCCTTAAAATTTCCAAGATCCAAAGTCGCGCCTTAGAAATTCTTAGCTCCTTTCCTTATGTTCCAATCCGCTCCAAGCACTCCTTAGAGGCCTATGAAGAACCCATCTTCAAGTTCCAACTTCAAAGTTGAAGAACTCCCATAGTTTCCGCCTTGCGACTAACGTGAAAATGCGTTTTTTCCGAAATCTTTCTATTGAGATATCCTTACAATACCCTAAGGGACATTGGGTTAAAGTCTTGTGGCTAATGGATCAAAACTACAAATTTTTCATGTGAGAGCTTAGCCAGCAGAGAGCTTCCCTCGTGGCACTAAGTGTTCTAATTTTTCTAAGTGTAAATGAGCTAGTCTTGCACTAGTAGTAACCTTATAAAACACAATTGAGGGCTTAGACTTAAACAAATGTGAGGTTAGGATGAGTTTCACTTGGATCAAGCCTAGGTGGACAAGTTGACTTGTCAACAATATCAAGCTTAGAAGACTTATCATCTACATAGGTCAAATGACCATAACACCCTTGCAATTATTTCTACCAAGCCATGTGGGGGTGCCACGTGTCGCCCTCTCATTCGTCCATAAAATTCCGTAACCCTCGTGGGCCCCACAAAAATGTAAAATTTCCTCGGGTGGGCCCAGCGATAAATCCGTAAAAATAAATTTCCATAAATATAATAAGTTCCATACTTTACAAATATTGTCTTTTGAGAATCCAATTCTCAACAACGAACATTTTTCCTTTCCGACGTTCGGCACATTTTCCGTCGGAAAAACAATTCTTCCTTTCGTATCAATTTCCAAGTCTTGTTTCCTTTCGTACATTCTCTTTTACATGTCCTGGACTTACGGGGTGTAACAGATATGGTACTAACATAACAGCTTATAGTTTAAACAACATAAGCATAAGTAAGACTGACCTCTTTACACAAACGTTACAAGATACTAACACATAGCATCACAATATGTCTACTCATCAAAACCATCTTATTATACCTTTCTGAAATCAATACAAGTCTTTTATAAACACATAAGTAAACTGTTCCTTTTTATAAAACTTAAGTCGTTATACTTAACTTCCCATAAATCTAGTATAACCCTTAAGCTTCTTGTTTTAAAAACAAATATTCTTCTTCTTTCAAAACTGTTTTATAATTCTTTTGAAAGACTTTTTAAGATCTTTATTATTCAGGCTTAAGTCGCAAGACATTGCCGTAAGTATTATTCAGGCTTAAGTCAAAAGACATTGCCGTAGTTATTATTCAGTTAACACATGTACGTCTACCGTACTATATATATATGTTAAAATATCATGCTTAGGAAGAATCACATACCTTCTTGGCGAAAATCCACCTGCCAAGTCGAATATGTCGCGCGCAGAGAATCAGCCTATAATAGTCACAGACATCTATCAAAGTCTAGACTACTCTGTAGGTCATTCTAAACAGAGGGTTCTCAATTCTACGGAAAGTCGGGCAGCACTTCCCTACCCGGTGAGCTATATAAGTCTACTGTGAAAACAGTCCTATGTAAGTATAGTTCAATTATTCTTCTTTTATACCCTTCTACTGTGATAACAGTTCAATTCTATTCTGTAATATTCTTCTAAGTATTTAATACTTATTCTTATACTTCTACAGTATGTATTCTCTAATTATAAAAGAAGGGTAAGTTTATTTACCTCGATAAGCCCAAAAATTATCCAAGTTAAACGTCGCTCCTGAGCAAGGTTTAGCTCCTAATTTGTACGCTCCGATAGCTCCAAGAACCCTTAGAAGTTCTTCACAACTTCAACTAAGTACTAAGGGATTTGGGCTAGGGTATTTTGGGCATTATAACAATACTAGAAGGCAACTTTTCTACCAAGGGAGGGGGGGTAGGTTTCGGCTAGGCTAGGGGGGTTGCCTCGGCCAAGGGCCACTTAGGCTAGAGGGGGAGAGGGTGTTTGGACGAAAACTTAACAAGAGAGGGGAGGGAATTTCAAGACTTGGAAAGCTTGTTTGTGGATGAAGAACTCTTCATCTTAAGGGGGGTATTTATAGGTCAAGAAGTGGCCAACCAATGACCAAGATTAAGCCAAGTGCTAGGCAAGTGTAAGGCCAAGATTTGGGCAAGTGTACCTAGCCAACTTGCACACAAAATATCCTACCAACTACTTGACAAAGAAGGCCATCCATTCAGCCCTATTGCCGTCCATACATCCATCAATGAGAGGGTGACAAGTGTCGCCCTCTCGTTGGTCCAAAGTGTTACGTCTCTCGGAAAAATCCGCAAAAATTAGAAATGACATAGCCGGAATATATCCTACGCGAGTCTTGTAAAACGTTTCGTCGGAAAACGATTCTTTTAGTGAGTTGTGCCCAAGTATTTTCGTCCAAAGCTTAACTTTTAAGGCTAAACTTTTGTATGTATTCCCTCACGTACATACTCTGGAAATACGGGGTATAACATATTTATAGGCCAACCAATGGCCAAGATGAAGCCAAGTGCTATGCAAGTGTAGGGTGAGGATTTACCCAAGTGTCCTTATCCATCTACTACACAAAATATCCTACCTAACCTTGACCAAAGGAAAGCCACAAAATCGTCCAAACAAGCCCATGTTTGCCGTCCACTTGAGGGTGACAAGTGTCACCCTCCCGTTGGTCCAAAATGTTTCATCTCTCGGAAAAATCCGCAAAAAATATTAATGACATAGCCGAAATTTTCCCTACGCAAGCTTTGGAAAACGTTTCGTCGGAAAACGATTTTTTTCGTGTGTTGTGCACAACTTTTTCGTCCTTAATGCCTAACTAAGGCTTAACTTTTATACGTACGCCCTTACGTATATACTCTGGAAATACGGGGCATAACAATGTTATACTGGTTACATGCTGACAGAGATATTGTATTCCACGAGCATGCTTCTGTGATATTATATGCTGAGGACAGGTGTCCCGGATTTTGACATGACTTTCATATTTGAAAGTGGTGCGGTGTTACAGTAGTATAGTGATACAAGGTACAACTGACTTTGATTTTTATATGACACGGTAGGATCTGGTATTTGATTTTCATACTTGCCCCTGTCATTCCTTGTATAGTTATGGACTTAATTGCTATACTTTATTTCTGTTCCATACTTAGTACTTGTTGTATTGACCCCCTTCGGGGGGCTGCGTTCATGTCCGCAGGTTTAGGTACACAGTTGTGGATCCGCGAGCTTAGGATCCTGGTTCAGCATTTTGAGATGGCTCCAATGTTCCAGAGCTTGTCATTGTGGCTAGGTATATTCAGGGGTACGGCGGGGCCTTGTCCCGTCATAGTATTTGTCCAAAATCTTAGAGGTTCGTATTCATATGTGGGCTGGACTGGCTAGAGTTGTAGTTACATTATTGAATAGTGTAGACCCTTTTGGATGATTTATATTATGGCAGCCGTATCGGCTTTGCCTTTGTTTTAAGAAAAAAAAATGTTATTTATCTTCCGCGGTTTATTGTGTTGTATGAATAGAAGGGTGTACAGGTAGGGCACCAGTCGCGGGCCCGGGGTTCGGGGCGTGACACTTATGTTGGTTCAACTGCTGATTGATTGAGCTTGTCGACATATGTTAGTTTGTCTTCATATTTGCTTTTGTATGTTTATTCATCACACCTGCTTCCGATATGACATCCTGAATTGTACTTGGATTGTTATGTTATTGAATCCTTGGAAGTATGTGATATTCATCTCTATATTTGATTGCATCTCATTTCATCATGATTTCTTGCCTTATATTGTCATTTGCATTCATACACTCATAGTTCTGAGATATTGATATGAGAGTGATATGAAAATGATGTGGGTCCAAAAGACCGAAAAAGTGAGAATACTTATGAGATTATGGAAACACTAAGATGATGATGATGATACACGAGGGGACGAGTTGCACGCCTGCAACAATTATTATTCAGCCAAAAGTTGGGCTCTGATGAAAAATTTCAAAGGAGTATATATATCACGCGAATGATTGAGTGTGGTTCGCCTACTGGTGAGAGTGTGTAGTTGCCACCACGGTCCCTAAAAGCTGTCATGACAAAATAGTAATTAAGACGATCTTAATGAAATGGAGGGAGTATTACTTTTAAAATATTTTATTGGCATTATTAGATAATTTAAAATTTTATTAAATTTATGTTTATTAATTTTTAAGTAAAAGTAAGTTATATACATTCAAATATTAAAAATATAAAAAGTCTGACTTATTTAGTATTCAAATTTTAATATTCAAATTCAGATATCTAATATTGTTATGCATATTTTAATATTGAAATATAAATTCAAATTCAGACGCACTATTTTTTAATAAAAATAAGTAAAGCCTAATACTCCTAGGTGAGAAGACGACGACACTTCTTTTATCTTTTGTTGTGCTTTCATTTTACATAAATCCTTTACCTTGACATTATTTTGTTTCACGTACTACTCTCTATCGGTTCAAAATAAATTTTCACTTACCCTTTTGCATATTTTAAAAAATAAAATAAATTTCTAAATAATAAATTAATTTTAATTAAAATTTATATATTATTATTAACTTGACATATTTAATAAAGACAAATCTAAAAATAAAAATTACAAGTTGACACGTATTCCGAAATAAAATAAAAAGGTTAAATAGATAATTATTAGAACCGGAGAAAGTATTACTTTTCGGCTCACTCGGGAGAAAAGGTAGGGCAATTCGTCAAACTTTGCGGCTGTGCATCTTAGATTTTGCCGCAAACCCGTTGAACCAGGCGAATCCACTTCTTTCACTTCAATTCCTCCACTATGATCATTTCTTTTATTCAGGAGTCAGAAAAACAAGAAGATGCAATGGCTAATGAAACGTTGATTTTTCAATCTGTTGTCTACAAATTACGTAATCTAAATATTAAAACCAGAATCAAAATCAAAAGTAAGCATACGTTTTACTTTTTCATATCCATTTATGTGAAAGTGTTGGGAATGAAGTAATATTAAAAGGAAGGTTTTTGAAATTTATTTTATTGATTATTTTATGAGTACAACTCAGTATGTAATCATTGATTCTGATCTCCGTGTTGTTCGCCTTGATTTAAGGGCCAATATAGTATTTTTCACAAATGAAGGATGGACTTCCGCCGATGTGTTAAATCTTCGAAGAACTTTGAGTAATACTTTGGAGAAAACTCATGTAGATGTCGTTGCTCTCCTATGCCTCTAGTCAAGATGCTATGTCAATTTCAAGATATCTTCAAAAGGGAATGTGTGACTTTTTTTTATAGGTGTGAGCTAGAGCTTGGGGTATTTTAGTTTCTAAGTAATTCTAGCGGACCTTGGGTTGAGAAAGACGTGGGTTGAGCTCGTCTTGTAGAGACCCAATTTAATGGACTAATCCAAATGTAATTTGAATTTCACTCAAGGCATGTAATTTTAACTTAAATAATTAATTCAATTTTATTAACCAAAAATTAAATTGGTCAACATGTCAATAACTTAGAATTTAATCCACATTTTATATAGATTAATTTAATTAAAAATTTGAATGTCTACAAATGTTCCCTAATTCAAATCTTACCGAGGTGTAGACTTGTCGAATTTGGGAGACTGGATTTGAAGTACCCGTAGAGCCAACAACTTGTGTGAAGACTCTTGCTTGACCCAATTTCTTATCGGAAGCATCACCTTGGTGAGCATCATTTCTTTCAATTAAAAAAAGAGGCTAAATCATAACATTGTCTAACGTTGCAATTACTTAGGCCAAAACATAGTTTTTATCTTAACCATCCTTCTAGAGAATATTGGCACAAACTTGGATCCCACTTGACTTAAAGAAAAGGAATATCCGAGTCATAAATGGCAATACAATTCTAATTAGAATTGGGTAGAATAATTGTAACGACCCGATTGATCATTTAGGCGTTTTACCCTTTTTCCCCTGTTGACACTTACCCAACATCGTTATAGTATATCTGACTTGCAGGGATGAGTGGAGTGGTTCCAGAGATAGTCTGGTAAGTTTTGGTTGGTTTTGAGGAAATTAGTGGCTTTTAAGTTGAATAAGTGAAAAGGGTTGACCAATAATTGACTTTAAGTGTATGAGTTAATTTTCGAGTTTCATAACTTCCGGTAGGTCTGGAGCGTCATTTGTGACTTAGTTGAGTCTTTGGTTGGCTTCCCGAGGCGTTCAGCTGTGTTTTGTGCCATTTATTGTAACATTGTGAAACTCGAGTAATTTGGGTGTTTTCATAGAAAAGAGAGTCTTAGCTCTGTCATCTCAGAAATCTGAGTGCATGAGTGTGTTTGTAGCATCGTTTACCTTTGGGTAGCATCCTTGGTTTGTATCCAGGTCATCTCGGAAGTGTTTCAAATGTTTGATAGATAAATTGCTAAGTTTTCCTATTGATGATTTCTGGTGTGGCACACTAGCAGGTCCTTGGCCGCTTCTGAAAAATTGATTGTGCAGAGGAGACCTGCCTATGTGATTGTTTGTCCGCTTTTGCGCCCTTGAAGCGACCTGTTTTCCCCCGAAGCAATTTTCCTAGGCGATGTCGATTCTGTCGAAGCGGAATCGTTGTTTCTAGACCTAAAATTTAATGCATATTTCGAAATCACTTTTTCCGTTACTAAAGTTGGAGACCTAAGCTCGGTGGGGAGGTGAATATTGACAGTTTTCATCATTGTTCCTCTTGAGGTAAGATTTCTATCCCTTTATATTCCTTTATCATGAATATATGCTAGAATCTAGGATGACTTCCTTGTTTGGGGTAGAAATAACCTAGAGTTCATAAGAGGCTTAAACCATGGATTAGAGGCTATGTATTATTTATTATGATTTGGTATTGTAAATAAGAGTTGGTTAATGATGGTAGGATGTGTTGTAATGCTTAATTTGGTGATTGAATTCCTTTTGAAATTAGGGAAGAATCAAATGTTCCTAAATTGGGGTTTTTACTAGTTCATGCAATTGGAAACCTATACGTGATTAGTATTCAAACTAACTTAAGGTTTTGACTCGATAGAGTATTCTCAAGGTTTTTGAATAATAAAGTCCCGATTTTTACCTTCATGGGCCCGGGGTTGATTTGGGGGTTTAGATTTGTGATTGCTTTGACGGGTTAAGCATTTATGATTGTAGTAGATTAGTTTATTAACGTAGAATCTATGTGTTAGTACGATTATTTAGAGGCACTTCACAAGAGCAAGTCCTTGGCTGAGGAGTAGTGTTCGTGGCACCAGCTTGGCTCTGTGGAAGATTATGGTTTATTCTTTCTAGACTCTGATAGAAATACATGGTTATTATAAATATTGAGGGATATTGAACGTGTTTGAGGGTCCCACCTTAGTGACTATGATGAGCACTTGAGTTGGTATCAGTGTTGAACAGTCTTGTTAAGTGATCTGAGAAATCAGCCTTAGGGCTAGTTACGACTACTGTTATGTGCACTTGTCTCCATTACTTGGGCATGTCGCAATTGATTTATATTGTTGTGTTACTCATCACATATTCTTCTGTTATAAAGGACTGATTACTTGGAAATATGTGTTGTGTAATTCTTAATCATGTGATAATCATCTCCTAAATTTATTGCATCTCACACATCATGATCACTTGCCTTGATAGTGTTGCATTCATACACTTATTATTATTTGTAATATGGAAAGTGGAGTGGTATGGTAATGTTATGGGTCCAATGAGACTGGAAAAGAAAGAAAATGATATTACTATGAGATGTTAGCAATACTGAGATGATGATTGATGATCGATATGGATCGAAAGAAGTCCGTGATTGATAGGCTATCTAGATCAATGGACCATTGTGGTTGGTTATAGCAGAATAAATTGTTATGACTCGACAAATGAGTCTTGACTCTACTCATATGCGTGTGTTAAATTGTGGCTGGATAAGAGCGACATATAGACGACGCAAGTCCCCATGAGTCACGATTGATAGAATTTTAATGTATGTATATCGGGTTGATGGAAAGGTACCTTGCATTTCATTTTATTGAATTTCATTCACATTATACATTCAAACATAGTTATTATTTGAGACTGGTATTATTGTTGATAGTTTACCTTGATAAGATGGATTCTGTTGATTTGAACTTCTATAATTCTTAGTTGTTGATTACTGAACTCTTGTTATGGTATGAGGGGTCTAAGTTTTGAACCATATATGTGATTAAAGGTAAATTGTGTGGATAGTTGTAATACTTGATGAATAATTATGTTACTTCATAGAGTGTCTAGTGGACTAATGAGTTG
Source organism: Przewalskia tangutica (assembly GCA_029844215.1). NCBI lineage: Eukaryota > Viridiplantae > Streptophyta > Magnoliopsida > Solanales > Solanaceae > Przewalskia > Przewalskia tangutica. Next base: position 83,165,510 of record CM056735.1, on the reverse strand, counting down.
ATATATTGACGTGGTAATTACCGTCTCATATGTTTTATTTATATGTGTCCAACTTTACCCTAAATAGAATATTTATGACATAATCACTTACTTGAACATAATAAGGATGTATAGTGAACTGGCATGTACCGATATCTTATTATACAAATATTAACTAAGTCTATGAGTTAGGGATAATACTGGGTCAATAATTCTATGGTAAGTCAATCATTGTTTCACAAAAGGGTCGTTATGTGACGGTGTGTTCTAAGTGTGAACCTGTCCTAATTTGTTGGCAATTAGAGTATGTGGGGATATAATGAGTATAATTTAGGCCTTGATTAATGACTAATGGGCATTGCTTCTATGATTCTTATGTGTAACCACGAATTAGACCGTAACTTAAAGTGGAATTAATCATTTACCTGAATAAGGTGTCTTAAGTGATTACTGAACTGTGTAGAGTAGGATGATGTGAGAGTCAACTTGGTATTTATGTTAGTTATGTATCTTCCGTTGTTGTCGTCCTATGATGCCTACAGGGGTACGTTGTGTACTCATGCTACACTTGTTACATCGTTTACGTGCATGCAAGCATACAATTAGGTTGCTTCTTTGGAGCACATGAAGGTTAAGGCAGTACACTATCTTATCAATGGCCTTGATCTTCATCCTAGTCAAATTGTCCCTATTTACTCAGGGCGATGTCATTTTACTATCCTCTATATTTTATCTTAGAAGTCCTTGTACGAACCAGGCCAGATTTTGGAAAGTCTTTGTAAGGGTTGATAATTATTGACTTAATGGGAATTGTTGTATATCTTTGTAATTTCTTCATTTACTTCCACATTTTTTATGTTTGTGTTAAATGATTTGGGATGGTTATCCTACCGAGGGATAGTGTAGGTGCCACCACAACGTCTGTGATTTGGGACATGACAAAGTTAGTATCAGAGCTCTAGGTTCACCGATTTCACAAGTACACGGATAATGTTTAGTAGAGTCTCACAGACAGGTACGTAGACGTCTGTACCCATCATCGAGAGGCTATAAGACATCTAGGAAATATTACATTAGTTTGTTCTTTTGTTTTACTTCTTTGAATTGGTATCTAGTCGATTCTAATTGGTATATGAACCCTGTTAATCTTATTCTTACATTGAGGGTGGTAACAAGTTCTTAAAATCATGTGTGAGTGGTTAGATATGACGTCACGTGGTAGGATACAAGATGTGTCACTGTGATATGGACGCATGGCCAAGGTCAATTTTCAGGTATGATTTTAAAGTTTAGTTGTGTGGGGTTGTGTTTGAGACTTCTTAGTTCAGTGATATCTTTGGGAAGCGAGAATGATAATACATAGCCACAAGCAAAGGGAATAGGATGGATAAATATCCTCTCTATGAATGGGAATTTTTTTTTGTATCTGACGTGCTCGTCATGATAAGGTTGCAAGATGTATGAGGTGGATGTCGTGTGGGTTATGAAAGTTAAGTTGGTCTTCGACGTGGCAGCGATGTAGTTGTGGAGTGAGAACTAGTTGTTTGTGAGTTCCTTCAGGATATGACTATCTGTTCTAGGTCAGGTGGCAAGATTACTTATGATGAATGAAGCTTAAGGAAATGGGCAACCATGATCCTTCAGTAGAGGGTGTGTTTGTAGAGTCACTTGGTGTTTCGAGTTTAGTGAAAAGGGGCATTATTGTAACAAAAACTATTGTAAACTAATGAGGGTCAGTGATTGATGAATAGGAATGACTCTAGAACTGGACAAGGGTGGAGATTGATTCTAAGGATTTACAGGATGCTGCATTTAGTTCTTGGATAAGATTTGTGGGTATGGTATATAAATATTAATACTTGAGAAGTTCTACAATTACTGGTATAATAATTTTAGAATTAACCGAAGGATAGGGATAATCGCACGATTGGTTGAATGTGTTCTTGTTCGACAAAATAAGGTAAGGGTTGGTTCTTCATAGGAAAACATCATTTTAGGACCCTCGAATAAGGTGTTGGTCAATGAGAATATTTATGGTAACAGATTGATGACGGTTTGAATTAATTCTAGTTGTGAAGAGACTTTTCGGATATCGATAATTGGGTCAGTAAACTCATAAACCAATATGAGAGAGGGCTTATTCGGTTAATGATTTTGGCAAGGGTACTTCAGCGAACTATATGAGTATGTTAGCAGAAATATATGTTCGATAATTAAGGATCAACCTACAGATTATGGACCAGTTCGGTGATGGTTTGGGATTGGGTACTAAATGATTTTTTATCGGAATAACCAGAGTGGGTCGGTATCCTCCTAGTGGAGGAACTTTATAAAGAATGATGCATGAGAGGAGCCAGATTTGGAGGAGCTTTCAGTTTTTTTAAGTTTGGGTGAGGCGAGGGAAACCCTCGATTGTGTGGGTATGCAGTGTCCTACTATCTCTAGGACCATCTTAGTTATTTTGCGAGACCTATGGTATTTCAGTATAATCTGGGATAAGTGTGAATAATTACCGATCGTTGGTGGTGAATGTGATTGAAATGAAAAATGAAAAATTGAAGAATTAATATAAATGCATGTATGATCTATTTGGAGCGAGTAAGGTACCTCTTCGAGAAAGGGGAGGATTTTGATTCAAAGCAACGAAATTTCTTGGGTTAGGTGTGGATTATGGTGGCATTATTTTCGCATCTTTGACATGGGGTTTTGGATTGGCGACTGGTGTTGTATCAAGGTGGGTAATTACACAACATTGTTAAATGAATGGTCTAGAGTGAATTGATAAGAGGGAATCTTTATAATCTCTTAAATTGAAGGTTACATTTATATTTTCAAGGAGAGGCTGTTATTGTGGTGGTAGGTTATGTGAAACATTGTTGACTAATAACATGAATGAGTATTTCAATACTAAAGACCTAAGAGAAAATGCACCAGGTAATGTAAATGGATTATAAGGTTGATACGTCAGAAATTGGTAAGGCTAGTAAATTTCAAGATTCGATACATTTTTCATGGTTAAAGCAAAACGAGATATTACAAATATAGGTTTGATGAGGTGTCCAGAGTTGTAGGCTAGTTCAGAGAAAGTACAAGGAAAATTTCATGTATTTAGAGTTCAGAGGGCTTTATCAGACTTGCGTATCGGCTGAAAGTTGAGAAATATGAAGATTTCAATCATAAGGTATAATATTCGACACTAAGTCGACGACTTGGATAGAATTCATCGTTTGGAATTGATGGTTTTAGTTAAAAATTGCAGTACGACAATGTCGTTGGGCCTCATCGAAGTTTGTAAGTAAGATTGATGATATTTTACAAAACGACAACTATTCTAGTAGTTCTAATAGGTTATGCCAGTACTTGGCAGGGTATTGAGGAGATACAATTGACTATGAAGGGTTTCTAGAGTGGTTAGTGGATTCTCTACGGATTGGGCATGGTAAGACATTCAGTAGGTGTGCATATAGTATGGCGATTTGAAGACATAAGCATATTGGGAGATGGGTTTTGACTAGAAGGTTTCAACTCTAGATTACTGAACTAACAAGAATTGGAAATGACATAATCATATATGAGTAAGATCAGTTTTAAAATGGAATTGATTAAAATTCTCCTAGATAAGCAAGGTTTCTTTTCTAGCAAATAGGAAGTCATGATTTAGGTGTGCGATGTGTTACTGATATTTCTAAGAATCTTGGTATGAAGGACCACTTGATAGTTGTGAAAGGAGGTTATTAGAATCAGACTACATATTAGTACATGTTAGAATATGGTTGTTCTATGACTAAAGGATTGTGGAGATTAAGGTGGTATTTGTGGAATCAATCGGACGCATATAGAGGTATGGTTATAATCAAATCATTGAATTTGATCTGAGTCAATTCTTATTGTCACGCACCGACCCCGGGCCCGCGACTGGTGCCCTATCTGGGCACCCTTACAGGTATACATCAGAGATAATCAGCGGAACATGCATAACCACATAATGTGTAACAATAACAATAAACAACAGGCTAGCCGATAAGGCCACCTCCCTGGACATATACATATAATTACATATCCAAAAGCAGTTACATCCCTTCTTTTACAAACTGACCCACAAGATATGACTACAGACCTCTAAGAGTTTTGACGTAACAACTGTGATGGGACAGGGCCCCGCCATACCCCTGAATGTACATAAATCTATAACATCAGGGAAAACCGTACCAAAAGACAAGCCTCCGGAGGAATGAAGCTTCTGACAACTGATCAGTGATCCTAAGAGTGAGGATCTGCAACCTGCTTACCCCTACCTGCGGCATGAACGTAGCCCCCGAGGAAGAAGTCGATCTGAGATGTACCAAGTATGTAAAACTGAAAGTACTGAAATGAAATCATATAGTCTAAAATAAAGCTGGAGACATGTATGATAACTAAAATAACAGTACACTGTGCCTTACTAATAATGAGAGCAAACAAGAGTACACTTTACTGCATAAAAATAGGAGGCTTATGATCAAATTAGGGCCACCCGCCCGTAGTATCATTAAGAAATTCTACTCCTGGGACTATTTCACCCGCATAGGTCCTCTGGACCCGCAATGGAGCAATTTGCTCCGCATGGGACTATTTCACCGGCATGGGCCCGGTGGACCGCAATGAGTACAAACGCCGCACTCGCATCGTGGGGAGAAAATCCACGAAATATGTATTAACCCGGGGGTTTACCCCGCAAGAATAACATAACACTAGCACAACCGGCTATCATACATAACATAAGCAAGTTAAGAAATCCCTTAACTTCTTATTAGACTTAATTATCATGCACTCTCATTTTATTTAATTTAAGGCACTAACATGTCATGAAAAATCCGGGAATTTAACCCAAAGTACTATGTACCTTTATCCTTTTAAAAATGACTCTTTCTCGTATAAAACCCCCAAGATACTAACACCCGTAGTATCAAGGCTTGTCTACTTTTCAAAACAAGTCACTACACCTTTAGAAATACATTTTTAGGCTTCTAAACCAAGTGACTTTTACTTTAAAACTTTAAGCAATTGATGCCTTTAAATCAAATTGCCCTTCTTCATTTCAAGTCATTTATCTTTGTTTACCTTACTAGAGTAAACCATTCTTTTAACTTTCCATAAAGTTGTTATAACCAACTTCCTATAAAGCCGTTATACTAACTTTATGCTTTAGAAACTAAGACATTTTATCCTTCAAAACAAGTGAGTTAATTCTCTAACTCAACCAACTTGGACATTCTTAAAACAAGTCAAGGATACCAAAATAAACTGAATTTATTTAAATCTCGTACGTCTATCGTACTATACATTTATAACTACTCATGCTCAAGAGATAAGAAAAGTTCCACATACCTCTTCGGTTCGATCCACTTGCTAAGTTCTATATGACGCACGTAGTATGTCAACTGTTACACCCCGTAGTTCCAGAGTATGTATATGAGGACGTACGTACGTAAATACGACATTAAAATTGGAAAGGAAGAAAGATGTGATTTTTTTCGACGGAAAAGTTTCCGAATTTTGTGAAGGAAAAAGGTTCATTAATGGGAATTGGATTCCCAGATTTGGTATTCGGACTTTTTGGAATATTTGACAATTATGAAATTTTATTTCCGAAATTGGTCACGTGGGGCCCACGGGAGAATTTACGGTTTTGTGGGGCCCACTTTATTTTCGGATTTTTGGCATTACGGATATTTTCGGAAGATGAAATATTTTGGACGAGTAGGGGGGCGACACGTGTCACCCCGGTGTGGCCATGTTGGCCGATTTGGAGAAGACAAGTGGGGCGTTTTTGGTGGACAAGTGGCCCATTTTTGTGGTGGCCACTTGTCCCATTTTTGTGGTAGCCAAATGGTTGGCCAACTACCCACACACATGTACCCCATCCTCACCTTACACTTGCCTAGATCTTGGCCATTGATTTTCTTATAAATACCCCTTTGTGCAAGACTTATTCTTCATCCACTTAAACATTTTCCAAGTCTCAAAACTCTCTCCCCCTTTTAGAAAGCTCGTCAAAAGCTTCCCCGCCCTCTTGATAGTTCTCGTCCGAAACACCCCCCACTTTGTGTAGAAAATACTTCAAGTATTGTTGTATTATCCCAAAATACCTTAGCCTATTATTCCTAGTAGTATTCCAAAGTTATTTCAATACTAAGAGCCCGGAAAAATACTACTTTATTCCAATAGTCGCAAAATGAAGCCCTAGAAAAATCTTCATAGCTTAGATGAAGTGTTAAGAGAAGTTGTTTGGAAACTTCTAAGGGTTGCTTGGAGCGGGTTGAGCGTCGAGGTGGAGCTAAACGTTGCTCAGAATCGACTTATAAATTTGGATAATTTTGGGCTTATCGAGGTAATGATCTTTATCCCCCTATTGTAATTGGATATTACATGTTGTAGTAATGTATAGTTGAGTATACTATATGTAGAATGAATATGGATAAGAATTGAACTGTATTTACATAGGACTATATTTACAGTAGACTTGTAGTATTATTGTGGAGTAGAATTGCACACGTCCGGTTAGACGTGTAACCCCCCCTGGGATTGTTGGTTTGGTAGCAGGCCTCGTTTGAGGAGGAGATTTATGTGGTTGCGGGGGGGGGGGGGGGCGGTCGAATTTTCCGTAGAATAAGGAATCTTGTATCTAGAATTATTCTACGAAGAGATCTAGAGGTTGATAGACGTTTTGTGACCATTATAGGTTGAAGTGCTACGAGTATCGTATTCTACTTGAAGGGTGGAAAAGGCGAGCAAGGTTAGAGTACTTTGAAGCGTTTTGCTAATTATCGATAATCGTCGCGAGGTATGTGAACCTCTTCCTATCCTTTCTAGCATGATATTTGTGAAATATATTTAGTGCGGTAGACGCACGTGTGTTTAAAGTAATTTGACTTTCCTTTTGTGTCCTTGACTTGATTCCAAATTTAAGTGACTTGTTTTGAAATATTAAGGACTTGAATTATGTTAAAAAGTTATAAAACCTCACTCATGAGTAATGGGTGAGTGGTCTTTTAAAGAATAAAGTTATCTTGATTTCGAAAATAAGAATGGTTTTATCATTGGATTTAAAATGATAACTTGACTTATAAACAACTTGATTTTGAGTTTTAAATAATAAGACTCTTGAAGTATTTCAAAAGAGTTATTAATCATTTTTGAAAGAAAAGAAATACTTGGTTTTAAAAGCTTAAGTGTTATACTAACTTTATGGGAAGTTAGGTATAATGACTTAAGGAAGATAGAAGGAACGGTTTACTTATTTGTTTATGAAAGTCTTGTATTGATTTCTGGAAAGTGTAGTAAGATGGTTTGATAAATAAACATGTTACGATGCTACGTATGTTAGTGTCTTGTGATGTTTGTGTGAGGGGGTTATTCTTGTTGTGCTTACGTTGTTAAATGATAAGCCCGTTGTACTGCTATTATATCACATACCCCCCTGACTTGTTATGATACCGAGGACTTGCCACCCTCGATGTGAGGAATACCTCATGCGGGTCTGTGTGACCCATGCGGAGCTGCGGGAGTTCCAGGACAGGATGATCACTCCAGGTGTGTTACGCCGATGCGAGGTATTATACCTTATGCGGTCCATAGGACTATGCGGACTTCGGGGGTCCAGGAAGATGCCGCGGGTTAGCTACCCCCGATGCGAGGAATACCTCATGCGGGCCTATGTGTGGCCTATGCGGAGCTGCGGTAAGTTCCAGGATTAGACACGCACATTGATCGAGGCGAGTGGCGGCCGATCATGTGGCGCGGTCTAGAAAGACCTCGTGATACAATCTTATAGCATTGTTGGTACGGTGGGTTTTAGTAGTCGGCTATGCCTTCGTACTTACCCCGTACGGTTTTATTATGACACAGGTGGGACCTGGTGTTCAGGTGTATTCCTTGGTGCTTTTATATCATGGACTGCCGGCTATGAGGAAGGAATTCCACGGGCATGATTGATATTGTGGGCATGAGACCCTTGGTTATATTTGAGTGATGACTTTAAGAGCGTGAGTCCCTGACTTGACATGACTGCTTACATATTGTTTATCGTAAATGAGTTATCATATATGTCTTCTGTTTTATATAGACTATTATGATTTCATTCTGATATTTTCGATTTCACATACTTGGTACTGTTGTCTTGACCTCGCCCGGGGCTGCGTTCATCTGCGCAGTAGAGGTACGCGATTGTTGATCCTCGCTCATAGGATCACAGTTCAGCGTTTTGGGAAGCTCCGTTTCTCCGGAGGCTTATCTTGGTATAGTCCCCTGTCGTTGTAGGTACTTACATTCAGGGGTATGGCGGGGCCCTGTCCCGTCGTTGTTGTTATAACATTCTTAGAAGTGCATGTAAATCTTTATTTGCGGGCAAAGTTTGTAAAAGGGATGTAACTGTTCGGGTTCAAGTTTTTATTTATATATTCAGAAAGGTAACCGTTTTGGTTAGCCTATTTTCTTATTTCATTATTGTATATCTTGTTTCATGTATAAGTTTTTATTTCCGCTGATTTTTTTCTCTGATGTTGTATCACTAGGGTGCCCGGGGTAAGACACCAGTCACGGGCCCGGGGTCGGGTCGTGACAAAAGTGGTATCAGAGCAGTTAATCCTCGGAAAGTGTCTACAGACCGTGTCTAGTAGAGTCTTGATTATCGGTGTGTTGTGCACCACATCTATAATCAGGAGGCTGCAGGATATTTAGGATTGGTTTCCATTCTTCTCACTCTGAGATCGTGCCTTAGAGCTGTGTTATAAGTTGGACTCCCTCTGACGTATTCTTTTCACCCGTTATGCCTACGCAGAGCAACGAGCCGAAGGGCAAAGCGGCGAAGGAGGCTGCGAGTAGATTCTGAGAGGTTACGAGCACGGGCCCAATCATTATTCGAGACAGTGCTTCATTCGGGGAGTTCTGTGACGCCGCTAGCCCCAGCAGAGTTTAGAGCGGCAGCAGTTTCTACTGAGGCCACGATACCTGAGCCTTCAGTTTCACGACCAGGAGCCGAGGATATGAGTTACAAGGAAATAGCCCAGTTACTAGCTAGGCTTGTGGCTAGGAATGAGGACAGACGTGAGTCGGAGGTTCCGGCAGTACCAGTAGTTCACCCTAGATTCGATAGTTGAGATTTCGGGACTTCTTGAGTTGCAGTCCACCCAAGTTCTATGGATCTAGAACTGAGGAAGAACCTCAGGAGTTTATTCGGCGATTCTGTGGATCGGAAAGTGATCAAGACCTTAGAGGCATTTTCTACGCTTCTTGCCCTCGCGGATGAGAGAGCTTCGGGCGGATGGATTTATGATGTTGAGGCGAGCAGGCGGACGGTTGGGAATCTGATATAGAGTTTGACTCATTGGCTCGTTATGTCCCCGCTTTAGTGGCAGGCATGGAGGATAGAGTGCACCGTTATGTCACAGGAATTGACGATTATTTGGTAAGAGGGATACATGTGGGATGACTTAGCCTACCAAGTCAGTTGTGGGTTCAGTTGTTCGGGAGAAGGGGGTGTTAGTCAGACGAGGTCACCCCTACCTCGTTGTGGCCGTTGTAATAGACTCCATTATGGGGAGTGTCGTACTACTTCGACAGCTTGTATGCTTGCGGCCAACAGGGCCATTTGGTGAGAGTTTGTCCGACCAGAGGTAGCACAGATGTAGGGACTCAGCCTTCGGGATCGGTGGCTGGTTCATCACCGTATATAGTTATGTGCCAGCAGAGCAGGATTTGATTAGAGCGACAAAGGGAAAGTGAGGAAGTAGTTACAGAGATATCTTCAGCCTTTAAGAGACTTGTTTAGGTCGTTAGGGTAGATGCATGTGGAGTGCTATGTGCGGATAGCATGGTGTTAGGTGTGGATTAGAAAACATGGGTAGTTGAAAAGGGTAAGTCTGGGGACGAGGAAATTTTGAGCCATAGAATACAGATAACCATGAAGACCTTAGATGCAAGGCCATCTTGAGTAAATGATTGTACGTTTGATCGTTGTCAGGGTACATTGTATACGTGGAGTATTTTTAGGTGATAAGTCCATGAGTGGTGTGAAGGGGAAGTGGGTAGATGGGCTTAGAAGACCACTAGGTTCTCATGACTTGAATAGTGAGATTGTTCCGGACCAGGAACGAAAGTTTAGTACGAAGTGGGTCGGGTTGAGGCCATATCGCGAGTCAACCCGCAGCCCGGCGTGGGTCAGTTTGAGGTGGTCCCGCTAGATGATAGGGTCACGAGGGTGTTAGGCCCAAGTTTAGATAACCATCGTACGAGTTTGTGGATGCGTTCGACCAGTAGTAGGGCCGATGGGGTCAGCCCATCTTGTCTTTCAGTTAGGACTGTTTACTCGGCAGAGGGTTATGCGAGATATTGTATAGCAGGAAGGTGGTAAGGCTGCACGGGATTCCTACTTTTTATGACAGGCAGTGGAGCCCAGTTTTCGGCTATTTCTTTTTTGGGAGGTTTTACCAGGCGGGGTTAGGAACTCAGGTGAGTCTCGATGTGCATTCACCTCGGGCGGACGAGCAGCGCGTTTTATCCAGATATTTGAGGGCGAGTTCTGGTAGGTGTTTTGATTTCGAGGTAGTTGTGAGGATTATTTGCGTCTTGTTTAGTGAGTATTATATAGCTACCTTTTTAGTATTCGGTTGGTGCCTTATGAAGCGTTGTATGGCGAAGTGCAGTTCTTGGTCGATTGGTTCGAGTTGGCAAGGTTCGGATAGTTGGTCCCTACTTGATTCGAGGATGTGGGTAAGGTGAAGCCTATCCGTAAGAGGTTTTTAGCGGCTCGAGTCAGCGAGTCGTGCGGGTGTCGGCGTCGACACTTGGAGTTCGGGTTCGTGGTGGGTCTTCTTGAAGGTACCACCCCGAAAGGGTGTGACGAGATTTGGAAAGCAGGGGAAACTTAGCACGAGGTACTTTGGGCCTTTTCAGATCGTTGTAGAATAGGCCAGGTTGCCTATAAGTTAGCATTGCCGTCCGACTTAGGAGGCAGTACGTCCGATCTCCCAGGTTGCTATGTGTCGGAAGAGTATCGGAGATCCATCTAGAGTGTTCCCAGTTAATGATGACCAAGTTGGAGATAGTAACCCTGAGATTTTGGAAACTGAAGCAATGTCAGAAATGTGGTACGTATAGTAGGAAGAGTTCGAGTGTACGAGGAAGATACGACGAGTAAGAAAAGAGGCTAAGATATGTTAAGAAGATGTAAGTGTCCTTTTTATAAGTGAAGAGGGGAAGAAAGTATCCTTTGGACCATGGGTGGAAGTTTTGTGTTGTTATACACGTTAGAGGTGATTCCTCGTTGGCTTGGTTTGAGTTTTGCGCGTATGTTATACTATGGCCATTGGTGGCAGGATTAGTTTGGTAAGTATAGTAGTGAAGACTATACCGACGCAGGTATGTTTTGGAGACTTAGAAGGAACATTCGGGACGAATGTTTCTAAGGGGGGAAAAATGTTACACCCCGTAGTTCCAGAGTATGTATATGAGGACGTACGTACGTAAATACGACATTAAAATTGGAAAGGAAGAAAGATGTGATTTTTTTCGACGGAAAAGTTTCCGGATTTTGTGAAGGAAAAAGGTTCATTAATGGGAATTGGATTCCCAGATTTGGTATTCGGACTTTTTGGAATATTTGAGAATTATGGAATTTTATTTCCGAAATTGGTCACGTGGGGCCCACGGGAGAATTTACGGTTTTGTGGGGCCCATTTTATTTTCGGATTTTTGGCATTACGGATATTTTCGGAAGATGAAATATTTTGGACGAGTAGGGGGACGACACGTGTCACCCCCGTGTGGCCATGTTGACCGATTTGGAGAAGGACAAGTGGGACGTTTTTTTGGTGGACAAGTGGCCCATTTTTGTGGTGGCCACTTGTCCCATTTTTGTGGTAGCCAAATGGTTGGCCAACTACCCACACACATGTACCCCATCCTCACCTTAAACTTGCCTAGATCTTGGCCATTGATTTTCTTATAAATACCCCTTTGTGCAAGACTTATTCTTCATCCACTTAAACATTTTCCAAGTCTCAAAACTCCCTCCCCCTTTGAGAAAGCTCTTGTCCAAAGCTTCCCCCCCCCCCCTCTTGATAGTTCTCATCCGAAACACCCCCCACTTTGTGTAGAAAATACTTCAAGTATTGTTGTATTATCCCAAAATACCTTAGCCTAATATTCCTAGTAGTATTCCAAAGTTATTTCAATACTAAGAGCCCGGAAAAATACTACTTTATTCCAATAGTCGCAAAATGAAGCCCTAGAAAAATCTTCATAGCTTAGATGAAGTGTTAAGAGAAGTTGTTTGGAAACTTCTAAGGGTTGCTTGGAGCGGGTTGGAGCGTCAGAAATTAGAGCTAAACGTTGCTCAGAATCGACTTATAAATTTGGATAATTTTGGGCTTATCGAGGTAATGATCTTTGTCCCCCTATTGTAATTGGATATTACATGTTGTAGTAATGTATAGTTGAGTATACTATATGTAGAATGAATATGGATAAGAATTGAACTGTATTTACATATGATTGTATTTACAGTAGACTTGTAGTATTATTGTGGAGTAGAATTGCACACGTCCGGTTAGACGTGTAACCCCCCCTGGGATTGTTGGTTTGGTAGCAGGCCTCGTTTGAGAAGGAGATTTATGTGGTTGCGGGGAGGTGCTGCGAATTTTCCGTAGAATAAGGAATCTTGTATCTAGAATTATTCTACGAAGAGATCTAGAGGTTGATAGATGTTTTGTGACCATTATAGGTTGAAGTGCTACGAGTAGCGTATTCTACTTGAAGGGTGGAAAAGGCGAGCAAGGTTAGAGTACTTTGAAGCGTTTTGCTAATTGTCGATAATCGTCGCGAGGTATGTGAACCTCTTCCTATCCTTTCTAGCATGATATTTGTGAAATATATTTAGTGCGGTAGGCCTTGCGTGTGTTTAAAGGAATTTGACTTTCCTTTTGTGTCCTTGACTTGATTCCAAAGTTAAGTGACTTGTTATGAAATATTAAGGACTTGAATTATGTTAAAAAGTTGTAAAAACTCACTCATGAGTAATGGGTGAGTGGTCTTTTAAAGAATAAAGTTATCTTGATTTCGAAAATAAGAATGGTTTTATCATTGGATTTAAAATGATAACTTGACTTATAAACAACTTGATTTTGGGAAAGGAGAAGTAACATGATTTAAAGGTATATGTTACTTGTTTTTAAAAGAGTAAGACATTTGGTTTAAAAAGTATATTGCTACTTAACTTTTAAAGGAAAAAGTGCCTTTGTTTTAAAAGAAGGTATGGAAATTGTTTTGGTTTTACTTTGATGTCCTTTGACTTGAGTTTTAAATAATAAGACTCTTGAAGTATTTCAAAAGAGTTATTAATCATTTTTGAAAGAAAAGAAATACTTGGTTTTAAAAGCTTAAGTGTTATACTAGCTTTATGGGAAGTTAGGTATAACGACTTAAGGAAGATAGAAGGAACGATTTACTTATTTGTTTATGAAAGTCTTGTATTGATTTCTGGAAAGTGTAGTAAGATGGTTTGATAAGTAAACATGTTACGATGCTACGTGTGTTAGTGTCTTGTGATGTTTGTGTGAGGGGGTTATTCTTGTTGTGCTTACGTTGTTAAACCATAAGCCCGTTGTAATGCTATTATATCACATACCCCCCTGACTTGTTATGATACCGAGGACTTGCCACGCTCGATGCGAGGAATACCTCATACGGGTCTGTGTGACCCATGCGGAGCTGCGGGAGTTCCAGGACATGATGATCACTCCGGGTGTGTTACGCCGATGCGAGGTATTATACCTTATGCGGTCCATAGGACTATGCGGACTTCGGGGGTCCAGGAGGATGCCGCGGGTTAGCTACCGTCACGAGGAATACCTCATGCGGGCTATGTGTGGCCTATGTGGAGCTGCGGTAAGTTCGAGATTAGACGCGCATTGATCCGAGGCGAGTGGCGGCCGATCATGTGGCGCGGTGCAGAAAGACCTCGTGATCTGATCTTATAGCATTGTTGGTACGGTGGGTTTTAGTAGTCGGCTATGCCTTCGCATTTACCGCACTATTTTATTATGACACGGTGGGACACGGTGTTCGTGTGTATTCCTTGGTGCTTTTATATCATGGACTGCCGGCTGTGAGGAAGGAATTTCACGGGCATGATTGATATTGTGGGCATGAGACCCATGGTTATATTTGAGTGATGACTTTAAGGGCGTGAGTCCCTGACTTGACATGACTGCTTACATATTGTGTATCGTAAATGGGTTATCATATATGTCTACATTTTATATAGACTATTATGATTTCATTTACGATATTTTCGATTTCACATACTTGGTGCTGTTGTGCGACCTCGCCGGCTGCGTTCATGCCACGGTAGAGTACACGATTGTTGATCCTCGCTCATAGGATCACAGTTCAGCGTTTTGGGAAGCTCCGTTTCTCCGGAGGCTTATCTTGGTATAGTCCCCTGTCGTTGTAGGTACTTACATTCAGGGGTATGGCGGGGCCCTGTCCCGTCGTTGTTGTTATAACATTCTTATAGGTCTGTAGTACTGTTGCGGGCAGAGTTTGTAAAAAGGATGTAACTGTTCGGGTTCAAGTTTTTATTTATATATTCAGAAAGGTAACCGTTTTGGTTAGCCTGTTTTCTTATTTCATTATTGTATATCTTGTTTCATGTATAAGTTTTATTTCCGCTGATTTTTTTCTCTGATGTTGTATCACTAGGGTGCCCGGGGTAAGGCACCAGTCACGGGCCCGGGGTCGGGTCGTGACATCAACCTATAATGACCATAATACGTCTATCAATATCTAGCTTTCTAAAGTAGAATATTCTAAGTGTAAAGTCACTTATTCTACGGGAAATTGGGCAGCACTTCCTTTGTTTCTACGTACTTTTCCACCTTTTTCAAGGCCCGGATTTAACAACCAAACATGCCACATTTAAGGCTCAACAATTCAGCTATCCAAAGGGGATTACACGCCTTATAAGACGTGTAAAATTCTGCCCCACAATTTATACAAAACAGTCCAATATTAAATATCATCCTCGGCTACAAAGTACAACCATATATAATCCTTTCCAATTCTTTTCAATCCATATTGTCGTTCTAACATGTTATATAGTCGCAAACAACTTTAACAACTATAATCCCTTCTTTCTATAACATGCGACGACTAAAACTAATAACTAAATTGAATTACAATCTTAAAGGCTAAACATGCTAGTTTCGGATTTAGTGGTTCTAATATCCATAACACTTATCAATCTCCATTACATATATCTCATGCTTGTTTATCTATATAACTACAACAATATGAAATCTTTAATCACTAAGACGACAAGATTGTTACCTTGATAAGCCCTAATATAACTTCAAGATTCAAAGTCGTTCCTTAGCAATTTAGCTCATTTCCTTCACTCTCCAATCCGCTATTTGAAGCCCTTAGAAGTTCATAAACAACTTCCCTTCAATTAACAATCAAAACTTATGAAAACAACTTAGGTTTTCATCTTGCGACTAACGTAGAAACGTAGTTTTCCCGGGATTTTTGTATTGAGATATCCTTGTAATACCTCTAGGAACCTTGGGTTTAAGTATGGTGAATTATGAACCACAAATGAAATTTTTTCTCTTCCAAAGGATGCCTAACCCGAGAGCTCCTCTTCTAGGTTCTAAGTTTTCTAATTTTTTTTCTAAGTGTTAGAACTTGTCTTGCTACTAGGGTGTATATATAATTAAATGTAGGGTCAAGATTAAAACACTTGTGTGTCTTGGATGAAGAAATTTAAATATCTAGTGTCAACTTGACTTGGTTGACTTGGTCAATTTTCTCAAGCTTGATCATCCACATTAGGCTACTTAACCTTGGTCACAAGATCACTTAACCTTAGTCAATAATTCGACCAATTCCATGTAGGTGGGTGAAACGTGTCGCCCTTCCATTCGTCATAATATTTCATTTCCCGGTATTTCCATAATTCCGATAAATTATACAAGTCTCAAGTCTTAAAGTCCTGTTTTCTTACGTACGTTCTTATATACATGTCCTGAAATTACGGGGTGTAACATTCTTCCCCCCTTAGAAACATTCATCTCCGAATATTCTTTCGGAGTCAAACTAATTAGATAGCGACATAGTCTCCTTTTACTACACCCTTCATACCAAATATGCCACCCATGGCCACATAACAATACTTAAACAAATACGTCAATTAAAACTGACAAGTAAGGGAAATGAATTACCTGAAGGTGTAGGGAATAAGTGAGGATACTTCTTCATCATGTCCTCCTCTGCCTCCCAAGTCATCTCCTCTCTATTATCATTCCGCCACAAGACTTTGACGAAAGCCACGTCCTTAGTCATGATCGCTGACACAGCGATCGAGTATCGCTATGGGACTCTCCTCATACGATAATCCCTCTGTCACCTGGACATCTCTAGCTGGGAAAACTCTCGATGGATCTCCGATACACTTCCGCAACATAGAAACATGGAAGACCGGATGTACTGCCTCCAAGTCAGACGACAGTTCCAACTCATAGGCAACCTTACCTACTCTACGGAGGATCTGATAAGGCCCAATGTACCTTGGGCTAAGCTTCCCCTTCTTCCAGAATCTCATCACACCCTTCATGGGTGATACCTTTAAGAAGACCCAATCGTCAACCTGAAACTCCAAGTGTCGATGTTGATTATCTGCATAAGACTTCTGCCGACTCTGAGCTGCTAAAAGTCTCTCCTGGATAAGCTTCACCTTATGCACAGACTGTTGAATCAAGTCTGGGCCAACTAACTGAACCTCGCCCACGTCGAACCAACCAATCGGGAACCTACACTTCCGCCCATACAAGGCCTCATATGGCACCATCTGAATACTGGAATGGTAGTTGTTGTTATATGCAAACTCAATAAGAGGCAAATGATCCTCTCAGCTACCCCTGAAATCAATAACACAGGCCCGCAACATATCCTCAAGTGTCTGGATAGTACACTCTGCCTGTCCGTCGGTCTGAGGATGAAACGTGATACTGAGACTCACCTGTGTCCCTAACCCCTTCTGGAAAGACCTCCAGAAGTTAGTTGTAAACTGGCTCCTCTGTCTGATATAATATATATAGGAACTCCATGCAGTCTCATAATCTCTCTGATGTAAAGTCTAGCATAATCCTCAGCCGAATACGTAGTCCTAACTGGAAGAAAGTGGGCTGATTTCGTCAGCCTGTCTACAATAACCCAGATGGAATCACACTTCCTCTGAGTACGAGGTAACCCTGTAACAAAATCCATGTTGATCACCTCTCACTTCCATGTCGGAATCTCAATTGCCTGTAATAGCCCACCGGGCTTCTGGTGCTCAACTTTGACCTGCTGACAATTCGGACACTGAGCAACAAACTCTGCTATGTCCCTCTTCAGGCCATCCCACCAATACATACATCTGAGGTCATGTTACATCTTAGTCGACCTCGGATGAATAGAGTAACGGGCATTGTGTGCCTCCCCTAGAACCTGCTGACGAAGTCCTGCAACATCGGGAACACACAATCTGCCCTCGTACCTTAGCACTCCATCAGGTGCTACCTCAAATAAACTCTTCTCCTCTCGAAGAGCCGTATCTCGATACCGTATCAGAACCGGATCCTCATACTGTCGCCTCTTCACCTCCTCAACGATGGAAGACTCGACAACCTCTCGAACCCGTACCCCACTATCATCGGTATCGACCAACCGAACCCCAAGGCTCGCTAGCTGATGGATCTCACGGACCATGTCATGTCTATCTGGCTGTACCTCTGACAGACTCCCCATAGATCTACGACTCAGAGTATCTGCAACCACATTGGCTTTTATTGGATGGTATAGGATATCAACATCATAATCCTTCAGCAACTCTAACCACCGTCTCTGCCGCAAGTTCAGCTCCCTCTGCCTGAAGATGTACTGGAGGATCTTGTGGTCTGTATAAATATCCACATGAACCCCGTATAAATAATGCCTCCAAATCTTCAAGGCATGAATAACTGCGGCCAACTCTAAGTCGTGAGTAGGGTAATTCCTCTCATGCTTCCGTAGCTGCCGGGAAGCATAGGCTATTACCTTGTTTTGCTGCATCAATACGCACCCTACCCCGATACACGAGGCATCACAATAAATCACATAACCCTCTAATCCCTCGGGAATAGTAAGAACTAGAGTCGTCGTCAACTTTTCCTTCAATAATTGGAAGCCCTTCTCACAAGCTTAGTCGGCTGGAACTTAGCGCTTTACGAGTCGGCTAGTCAATGGCGCTGATATCGTTTAATCGCTTCCACAAATCTACGGTAATAACACGCCGACCCTAAGAAGTTGCGCACTCGTCGAGTAGTAGGTCTCGGCCAAGTCTTGACCGCCGATCTTTGCGTATCAACACGAACAGTCGGCCAGATAATGTGCCCCAAGAATGCTACTGAGGCCAACTAAAACTCACACTTGGAGAACTTGGCGTGCAACTGCCGGCTCCGGAGGACTCCAAGTACTGTCTTCAAATGATCCGCATGCTCCTGCTCCATGCGAGAATAAACCAGGATGTCATCAATGAATAATATAACAAACGTATCCAGAAATGGCTTGAACACCCAGTTCATCAAATCCATAAATACCGCTGGAGCGTTAGTCAAACCGAAAGACATCACCCTGAACTCATAATGCCCATCTGGGTCACGAATGCGATCTTGGGATATCTGTCTCTCTAACTCGCACCTGATGATAACCGGACCGCATGTCTATCTTGGAGAAACACCTCGCACCCTGCAAGTGGTCAAACAAATCATCAATCCTGGGGAGGGGGTATCTATTTTTTATGGTTACTTTATTCAGCTGCCTGTAGTCAACATACATACGCAACGTCCCATCCTTCTTTTTTACAAACAAAACCGGCGCTCCCCAGGTAGAAATACTAGGCCTAATAAAGCCTTTTTCCAACAAATCTTTTAGCTGGTCCTTCAACTCCCTCAACTCTACAGGTGTTATCCTGTACGGCGGAATAGATATAGGCCGAGTGTCTGGCAACACATCAATACAGAACTCTATCTCCTTCTCTGGAGGAATACTTGGGAGATCATCTGGGAATACATCCGGAAATTCTCTAACAACCGGAACTGACTGAAGAACTGACACCTCAGCCTCTGTATCGAATACCCGAACCAGATGATAGATGTACCCTTTCTGAACCATATTTCTAGCCTTGAGGTAAGAAATAAACCTACCCCTCGGCGATGTTGTATTGCCTTTCCACTCAATAACCGACTCACCAGGAAACTGGAATCGGACCAACCTGTCTCTACATTCAAAATTGACATAACAAGAATCTAACCAGTCCATACCCATAATGACATAAAAACCTGTCATCTCCAACTCTATCAAGTCTGCTAGGGTCTGACGACTGTATATGAACACCGGACAGTTTTTATACACCCGCTCAGCTAACACCGAATCACCCACTGGCGTAGCTACCTCAAAAGGCTCTATCGACACCGACTCTATCCCTATTCTACCAGCAATAAGAGGGGATACATAGGACAAAGTAGAACCAGGATCTATCAAAGCATAAACGTCACAACATGAAATCAACAATATACCTGTGACGACATCCGACGAAGCCTCCTGGTCCTGCCGACCTAAGGAATATATGCGGTTCTGTGGACCGCTAGAACTAGGACCTCCACCACGACCTGCATCGCGGCTGCGGCAGTGAACACCACGCCGCCGGGCGCATAACCTGAAGATGAAGACCCGACAACTTGTTACACCCCGAAATTCCAGGACATATTTAAGAGAATATACGTAAGAAACCAGGACTTAAATTGTACGAAAGGAAGAATTGTTTTTCCGAAGAAAAATCTTCCGAACTTCGGAAAGGAAAAATGGTTGTTAATGAGAATTGGGTTCTCAGATTTTTTTTTTATTAGAGACTGTTGGAATTTATCGGAA
The DNA here is from genome assembly GCA_029844215.1 of Przewalskia tangutica. Taxonomy (NCBI): domain Eukaryota; kingdom Viridiplantae; phylum Streptophyta; class Magnoliopsida; order Solanales; family Solanaceae; genus Przewalskia; species Przewalskia tangutica. The sequence goes on along the minus strand of CM056735.1, from coordinate 83,145,545 downwards.
CTATGGAATTTTATTTTCAGAGTTGGATACGTGGGGCCCACCCGAGAAATTTTACGTTTTTGTGGGGCCCACGAGGTTTCCGATACTTTGACCAATTATAGAAATTTCGGGAAATGAATTAGAATGGACCAATGGGAGGGCGACACGTGTCACCCTCCACATGGATAAAGTGGACGAAATGGACCAAGAAATTGTGGTCAAGTAGTGCAAGTTGAAGCTTGACATAATTGACTACATTTGACTAAGATCCTAGCCTTCCATTTGGATTAATCCTAGCCCTTGGATGGTATTATATATTACTACTACTACTAGTGAAAGACAAGCTGTCATGCCCCGAACCCCGGGCCCGTGACTGGTGCCCTACCTGGGCACCCTTCTACCTTAACAACTAAGTAAACTGCGGAAATTAAATAACGCCTCATTTTTTTTTTAAAACCAACATACGTACAAGGGCAAAGCCGACAAGGCTGCCATAATATACATAATCAAAAGACACAACATCGCATACGAGTCCAATCCCACATATGAATACGCACTTCTAAGAGTTATCTCGAACTATGACGAGACAAGGCCCCGCTGCACCCATAATCAGATAAAAAGCTCTGATCGAAAGAACTTATACCAAAAAGATAAACTCACGATGAAGGAGCTATCCAAAACTACGAGCGGTCCTACACTGCCGATCACCAAATCAAGGTACCTAAACTGCGGCATGAACGCGGTCCGGGCGAGGTCAAGAAGAATGTACCAAGTATGTGAAACTGCAAATACTGTAATTACATCATAAGTTTAAAACAAAGCCGGAGACATGTATGATAATCCAATTACAGTACACTGTGCCTTACTAACAATGAGAGTAAATAGTAGTATACTTACAATATAAAATAGGAAGCTCACGATCAAAGCAGGACCACCCGCCCGCAGTATCATTAAGCAATCCTACACCTGGGACTATTTCACCCGCATAGGTCGCGTGGACCCGCATGAGGTATTCCTCGCATGGGACTATTTCACCCGCATAAGGCCTTACGGATTCACATGAGGTATTCCTCGCATAGGCTGTATCCGCCCGCATGGGACTATTTCACCCGCATAAGCCCTTGCGGACTCGCATGAGGTATTCCTCGCATCGTGGGTAGCAAATCCACGGAATATGCAAATGCCACAAACCCGACGAATGACCAGAATGAATGATATACCGCTAGCACAAAACCGGCTATTACCAGCACACATAGGCAATTCTCAATTAAACAAGCCAAAGTACTTATCAAGGCACACATAGAATAATTCTCAATTAAACAAGCCAAAGTACTTATCAAGGCACACATAGAATAATTCTCAATTAAACAAGCCAAAGTACTACGTACGTACATTCTTTTCAAAAGACTCATTTTTTATGTAAAACCCCAAGATACTAACATTCGTAGTATCAAGGTGTGTCTATTTTTCAAAGTAAGCTACTACACTCTTAGAAAACTCATTTCAAAGATTGAAACCAAGTAACTTCAAATTTTCACAATCTAGGCAACTTATGCCCATTAATCAAAATAGACAACTTTCTTAACCTTCCATAAAGCCGTTATAACCAACTTCCCATAAAGCCGTTATAACCCTTTATGGTTTTAGACATATTCATTCCTTTTATAACCAAGAGACTTATACTTTAAAACCAAGTATCACATACTTACAAATCAAGTTCTTAACTTTCAAAATACTTCAAGTCTCTTAATATTTAGAAAACAAGTTTCTTCTACTTTTTAAACCTCAACTAACTCACACCTTTAAAACAAGTTACTTCTCTTAAATCATGTCATTTCTCCTCTTTTAAAACAATTAAGTAAATCACTCATTTTGACTCCCCTAAAGTCATTATAACAACCCTTAGGTTTTGGAACTAAGGCACTAGCCAAAAGGTTTGGACACCACTTCCTTTTCAAGACTCTATGTACTTTAAGTAAAATACCTTCACTTTTAAGAATCCAAACTTCACTAAGGAATTGGATTATACAACTTACAAATTAAACATCAAAGTACAATCAAGGAAGTACATAGAACAAATTCTATTTTAGGCAATCCAAATACAACCAAGGAATGGATCATTTAAGGAGTAGGACGTACTTTCTTTATCTTAATGAATCGTGCTAGAAAAGGAGATAGTTCACATACCTTTTCGGCTAAATCCACAAGCTAATCCGAATACGCCGTACGCAGAATTGTAAACCTATAATGGTCACAACATGACTATCAATTTCTAGTTTCTAACGTAGAATAATACTAAGTATACGGTCTCTTATTCTACGGAAAATCGGGCAGCACTTCCTTTGTTTCTACATACTTTGCCACCTTTTTCAAGGCCGAATACAATAACCAACACGCCCCATTTAAGGCTCAAAACAACAACCAAACAAAGGGGATTACACGCCTTACAATACGTGTAAAATTCCGCCCCACAATTCATACCAAGTAGTTTAAAATCCAAGCCATTCTCGGCCAACTACATAACCAACAATTCAAAGTCTTTTCCAATCCTTTTCCAATTCCAAGTTCTAAGGTCTAACATGTTATATAGTCATAAACAACTTCAACAACTACGATTTACTTCTTTATACAACATGCGACGACTTAAACTAATAATCAACTTGAATTGAAATCTTAAGGCTAAACATGCTAGTTTTCGGATTAGGGTTCCAATAGCCAATAAACATATCAAACCTTATACTAAATACCTCATGCTTGCTAATATCCATAGCTACAACAATAAGTAAAACTTAATTACTAAAATGACAAGATTTATACCTTTATAAGCCCTTAAAAATTTCCAAGATTCAAAGTCGCGCCTTAGAAATTCTTAGCTCCTTTCCTTATGCTCCAATCCGCTCCAAGCACTCCTTAGAAGCCTATGAAGAACCCTTCTTCAAGTTCCAACTTCAAAGTTGAAGAACTCCTTAAGTTTCCGCCTTGCGACTAATACGAAAACGTTGTTTTTCCGAAATCTTTCTATTGAGATATCCTTACAATACCCTTAGGGACCTTGGGTTTAAGTCTTGTGAATAATGGATCAAAACTACAAATTTTTCTAGTGGGAATGGCCTTGAACCCGAGAGCACTTAGTGAAGAACAAGAATGTGTGATTTTTTTCTAAGTGTTGGAAGACCTTGTCTTGCTACTAGTTGGGTATATATAACACAATGAAGGGTCAAGATATCAACACAAGTGTGGCTAGGATGAGTTTCACTAGGATCAAGCACAAGTGGCAAGTTGACTTTGGTCAATAATATCAAGCTTTGAAGACTTATCTTCTACCATGGTCAATGACCATTTTAACCTTGCATGAAATCGTCCAAGACCATATGAGGGAGTGCCACGTGTCGCCCTCTCATTCGTCCATAAAATTCCGTAACCCTCGCGGGCCCCGCAAAACGTAGAATTCCTCGGGTGGGCCCCACATGACCAAATCCGTAAAAATAAATTTCCATAATGTTAATAAGTTCCATATTCCTCAAATAATGCATTTTGAGAATCCAATTCTCAACAACGAACATTTCTCCTTTCCGACGTTCGGAAGATTTTCTGCCGGAAAAACAATTCTTCCTTTCGTACCAATTTCCAAGTCTTGATTCCTTACGTACATTCTCTTATACATGTCCTGGACTTACGGAGTGTAACATTCTTCCCCCCTTAGAAATATTCGTCCCCGAATGTTCTTAGTCGGTTGTCAAGCTATACAAACTCCGGCACAATCTCTATACTATGCCTATCAATCAAAACTGCACAAGACCAACAATGCCACACATGGACACCACAACATACGTAAACATATCAATGGACCTTCCGTCCGCGACCCTTTTTTCACAAAACTCGAAGGTTACAGTCTTCCAAAACACGGGATCCTTAGAGGTTCCTTTATTCTCTTACTTGTCATACTTTCTCGTACTTCTAAACTTATTTAGTAAACGTACAACATCTCAAATATTGTTTCTGTTCACCAATCCTTGGAGTTACTAACCAAACTTGGCCATTTTGTTACTTACATTCCCGTTAAGGCGCTTCTCGACCCTTACGACCTAGTTTCGGTGGAACGCATCCACGAACTCGTACAATGATTAACTAAACTTGGGCCTGGCGTCCTCGGGACCCTACCACATAACGGGACCATATCTAATTGACATTACCCCATTCCATACTACCGGTTGACCCGAAATGAGTCCATAATCCGACTCATCGTCACACTTAACTTCTCATTCTTAGTCTGAAATAAAAATCTCTCTTATCTCAAGGTACTTCTCACCCTATCCTCCCATTCACTAGAGGTTCGTCACATAAGCCAAAGTATTTCTATTGCACATACTTCCCTATCGGTCTTACACTGTTACGGGGTAATTACAACTTGTGAACTCTACACAACTATAGTCTCAGTTCACTTATCATTCTTGTCAACATTCTTAAGTTCTCACTCTACTAATCAAAGTATTCCTACCTCTGGGGGTACTACCACTTACAACAGCTAGCAACAAAGGAAAAACATATACGCTAGGGCAAAATCTGAATCTATCAATGCACGTATGATTCAAAAGAATCGACATATACCTGTAACCCCATGCGATGTTGCCTCCTGACCCTGTCCAGTAGTCACGTCATCTATGCGGTTCGAAGGACCGCCAGAACTATAAACTCCACCGACCTCTCGCTACTACTGGCCGACATCCAACACCGCCTCGGGGACGACGGCCAGGAGGAAAGGGAATCAACCATCGGCCTCATAGGCTGAGCCACCTCACCGGTGCCCCTTTTAAAAGGACATACCCTCAGTATATGGCCCGGACGGCCACAATAAAAACAAAGACTTGTGCCATAACGACATTTCCCCAAATGACGCTTACTACATCTGAAATACTGAGGAAAAAGTGGCCTCGACTGAGAAAATCCTCTGCTCCTCTGAGAACCTCGACCCCTAGAGCTTGGACCGGCTCCTAAATACATTGTGGAGTCCAATCTCCCACTTGAAATGGGCGGCAAGTTGGACGATTTAAGGGTCAAGGGGTTGGTAGGATATTTGTGATATTTTGGTGGTAGATGGATAAGGTACACATGGGTAAATCATAGCCCTACACTTGCCTACCACTTGGCTTCATCTTGGCCATTGGTTGGCCATTGCTTGACCTATAAATACCCCTTTAGTTGATGAGTTATTTCATCCACACTTAGACATTTTCCAAGTCTTGAAACCCTTCTTCCCCTTTGATAGTTTATCGTCCACAACACCCCTCCCCCTTTGTGAGGCCTTGGCCGAGAGCACCCCTCCCCCTTTGTAGTGTTCTAGCCGAGCCTACCCCCCCTCCCCCCCCCCTTGCCTAGTTGTCTCGTATAAATACCCTTCCCTTGGTTGAGAAATACTTCTCCAAGTATTGTTGTAATGCCAAAATACTCTAGCCCAAATACCTTGTAGTACTTTCCAAAGTTACCTCTATACGTAGAGCCCGGAAATACTACTATATTCCCTTTAATCACAAAAACGAAACCCTAAGGAAAACCTTCATAACCGGTTGAAGTGTTAAGAAGAAGTTGCATAGAACTTCTAAGGGGTTGTTTGGAGCGGGTTGGAGCACCCGGAGTAGGAGCTAAACGTTGCTCAGGATCGACATTAAACTTGGATAATTTTGGGCTTACCGAGGTAAATAATCCTATCCTTCTATTGTAATTGGAAATTACATACTGTAGTTGTATAAAAATGAATATAAGATTCATAGAAGAGAATTGAATCGTAATAGAAGGATATTACGAGAAAGAATTGAATCAAATCACATCGGAAGAATATTAAGTAGAAGATTAATCTGACTTACATAGGAATTTGTATTCTGATGGTCGATAACCTTTATTGGTTGAATGTTCGCGAGTAGCATATGCTACTTGGAAGGTGGACAAGGCTAGCGGGTTATAGCCGTGAGCGTTTTGCTTATAGTCGATAATCGTCGAGGTATGTGATTCTTCCTATACTCTTGAGCATGATATTTTTAAAGATATATATATATATATATATATATATAGTCTGATGACGTCGTGTGTTAATCGAACGTAGTTGTACGACAATGTCTTTTGACTTAAGCCTGAATAAAATATATATATATAGTACGGTAGACGTACGTGTGCTAACTGAACGTAGTTGTACGACAATGTCTTTTGACTTAAGCCTGAATAAGAAGAATCTTGAAGTATTTCAAAAGAAATAAGAAACCTTTTTGAAAGAAGAGTAATACTTGGTTTTGAAAACATAAGAGTTATACTAGCTTTATGGGAAGTTAGGTATAACGTCTTAAGAGAGATAAAGAGAATGGTTTACTGATTTTTAGAAGTTAAGAGACTTGATCTTAAAAGATAAGAGACTTGACTTGAATGAATTAATATGAACTTTGTGTGAAACCTCATTCGTGAATAATGAGTACTTGGTTTTAAAAGGAATAATGTTTCTTGATTTTGGAAATCAGAATGAGTATCGACAAACCACTGCAGCGTTAATAAAAGGAAATGTTTTGACTAATTAAGTATTATTAAAACCAGTAGAAACCTCCATCTGCATAGAAGCTAAGATGAGACAAAATGATATTACATTTCCTAGATCATGGTCGCTTAATAAGATTGATTATGAACTGAATAACCTACTCACATATAAGGCATATGTTTTATAAAATTGTTTAAAGAGAATCATATTCTTAAGTGATTAAGACTATGAACTATGAAACCTTTCTAAAATAAGAGACTTAAGTACTTGAAATTAGGCAAACTTGAACTTAGGGAAAAGAATGTTGTTACTTGATGTTGAAAAGGAAAGTGTTTGGGTTTACCTAAAAATGTGAGTCACCCTATTTTTATACTACGGGTATCGGGTGACCTTTATAAAAGAAATGGATCTTTTAAAAAGAATTTAACGTATGTAATACTTTGGGGTCAGAACCTGGACTTTGGCCTAAAATAAACTTGAGTTGTGTGTAACTTGCCTATGTTTGTGTTTGATAGCCTTGTTGTGCAAATACTGTATTTCTATACCACCGCGTCTCTCGATGGAGGGCCGGCTGATTTGTTATGAACGATTCTTCACCGAGTCCCATGGATGGGCGACACGTATTTCATCTGATTCTTCACCGAGTCCCATGGGATGGGCCGGGACACGTATTCCATCTGATTATTCACCGAGTCCCACGAGATGGGCCGGGACACGTATTTCATCTGATTCTCTACCGAGTCCCATGGGATGGGCCGGGACACGTATTCCACATGATTCTTTACCGAGTCCCACGGGATGGGCCGGGACACGTATTCCACACGATTTATACCTAGACTGCCGGCAGTGAGGAAGGAGTTCCACTGGCATGAGGATGACTTGAGGCGTGAGTCCACGACTTGACATATGCTTTTATGTTGTGAGCGGTAGTTTGGTTATCATATATGTCTCCGCTATATAGACTATTATGATTTCATTCTGATCTTTTCTGATTTCACATACTTGGTACTGTTGTCTCGACCTCCTTCGGGCTGCGTTCATCGCAGTAGAAGTACATCGATTGTGGATCCTCGCCATAGGATCACGATTCAGTGTCGGAAGCCCCATTTCTTGGAGGCTTATCTTTTGGTATGTTACCCGAGTGCATAGATTCTTGTACATTCGTGGTATGGCGGGGCCTGTCCGTCATAGTTGTTGTCACTTTCTTAGAGGTGCTGTAATCTTGTTGTGGGCGTCAGTAAAGGATAAGCTGTTGGGTTTTTATGTATATATACTGAGAACTTGATTTTAGTTGCTGTTTATTTAATCAAATCTCTTATTTCATGTTTATGTTTTATTTCCGATTTTCTCGATATTGTATCACTAGGGTGCCCGGTAGGCACGATCCACGCCCGGTTCGGTCGTGACAAAAGTGGTATCGTAACGCTTAATCCTCGGAAAGTGTCTCTGACGATGTCTAGTAGAGTCTTGATTATGGGTGTGTTGTGCACCACATCTATAATCGGAGGCTATAGGACATTTAGGATTGGTTTCCATTCTTCATTCGAGATCGTGCCTTAGTGAGCGTGTGATAATTTGGACCCCTCCGACGTATTCCTTTCCTTTACCGATTATGCCTCCGCGTAAGACAACCCGCGTGGCGAAGAGGCAAAGCGAGGCGTGAGTAGAGCACGGAGGTTACGAGCGAAGGCCCGGTCGTTACACGAGATAGTGCTTCGACGGCGAGTTTTGCGACGCCGCCCGGCCGCCAGCAGAGTTTAGAGCGCAAGCGGTGGCTCACGAGACTCTGATACTGAGCCTCCAGTCCCGGCTGGAAGCGAGATGAGATGGGTACTAGGAGATGGCCCGCCATCGGCGGTCGTGGCGAATATGAGGAGAGGAATCGGCGATTCGATCCGAGCCGGCAGGCACCCGTAGTTCACCCCGGCGAGCGGTTTGAGACTACGGGACTTTACGAGTTGTAGCCCGCCGATGTTCTATGGATCGAGAGCGAGGATGACCTCGAGAGTTTATCCGACTACAATGGATCATGAGTGATCGAGTCTCGGCGAGTCGGTGGTATTGGGTTCGCATCACCGCGTGATCTGCCGATCGGGTTTGATTCGTAGGAGCTGTCGGGAGAGCATGCACTTCCGGCCGTTTGGGACGAGTTCTCAAGGCTTTTCTTGCACATTTCTTGCCCACAGATGAGAGGGCTCGGGCGATAGATTTTTGACGCTGAGGCGGGGCGGGCGGACGGTTAGAGAGTACAATGTGAGTTCGACTCATTAGCTCGGTATGTTCCCGTAGTAGGCGATATGGAGGATGAGTACACCGCCACGTCGGGCTAGATGATTACTTGGCGAGGCTTGTACGGTGTAGCTCTTCACCGGGCATGGACATTGCCGCATGCAAGCCCATGCACTAGGATGTGAGGCATGGAGAGGTCGACGGAATGACCGGGATCGCGAAGAGGCGAGCAGCGAGTCCTTTGGTAACTTTTGGCGGGCGCGCCAGTGAGACTAGTTATGTACCTCCGCCCGATGCAGTGGTCCTCCGCGATCTTGAGGCGTTCGGTATTCGGAGCGGTCGAGGCTCGTGGCTTCGTTGCGAATATACATGGGTTCTAGCGATCGGGTTGAGTTTTCCTCGGTGCACGATGTGGCGACGCCATCGGGAATGTCGTCTTTTCGGGTGCTTGTTTTCTGCGGCCGTCGAGCCATATGACGAACTGTCTAATAGGAAGGATGCAGCAAATGACTCGACTACCGGTCGATGCGAGTTCATCGCCTTCTACGGACTATGCGCCTGCCAGTGTGCCTATGATTAGAGTGGAGCGGTAGATTCAGGTATATCCTTAACCCTCTAGAGATTTGTATGCATGATATGATGACCTTATTATTGTGTGCTATGTACGGATAGCGTTATGTTGGTTATGAGTTATAAAGCATGGTTAGTTGAAAGGATATGTATGGGGGCATGGAAAGTGTGAACCTTAGAATATTTCATATTGAGACCTTAGATGTAAGGTCATCTTGAATAAAAGATTTTACGGTTAGTCTTTGTTGAAATACTTAGTTTGCGTATAAATGTGTTGTGGGATAAGTCCATGGGTAGTGTGAGATGGAAGTGGTAGCTTTCATGACGTGAATTAGTAAGATTGTTCCGCATCAGGGAACAAGAAGTTTGGCGCGATTTGGGGTCGGGTCGAGGACCATTCGCGGGTCAACCCGTAACCCGGATTGAGGTGGGGTCAGCTCGAGGTGGTCCCGCCAGGTGGTAGGGTCACAAGGGAGCTAGGCCCAGGTTTGGGTAGCCATCGTACTAGTTCGTGGAAGCGTTCGACCGAAAGTCGGGCCGATGAGGTCAGCCCATCTTGTCCTTCAGTCAGGACTGTTTACTCGGCAGAGGGTTATGCGAGATGATCAGGAAGGTGGCAAGGCTGCACGAGGTGCCTACTTTCACCTTAAGACAGACAGTGAAGCCCAGGTTATGGCTATTTCTTTTTCTGGAGGTTTTACCAGGCAGGGTTAGGAACTCAGATGAGTCTTAGTATCGCATTCGCCCTCGGGCCAGTGTTTGGATTTCAGGGGTAGCTGTAAGGAGTATTCGCCTCTTGGTTGAGTGTGTATTATAATAGCTACCATATCAGTATTCGGATATCGCCTTATGACGCCTTGTAGGGGCGGAAGTGTAGGTTGCCAGTCGGTTGGTTCGAGGTTGGCAAAGTTCAGATAGTTGGTCCGTACTTGATCCAGCAGGATGTGGATAAGTTGAAGCTTATCCAGTAGGGGTTATTGCAGCTCAGAAGCAACAGAAGTCGTGCGGATAATTGGCGTCGACACTTGGAGTTCAGGTTGACGGTGGGTCTTCTTGAAGGTATCACCCCGGAAGGGCGTGATGAGATTTTGGAAACTAAAGCAATGACAGAAATGTGGTAAGTTTATTAGGAAGAACTCGAGTATACGAGGAGGGTACGACGAGCAAGGGAAGGAACAAACATGCGTTATTTTTGTGGCCATGTGTGGCATTGGCAACTTGTTTATGTTAAGAAGGACTTCATCGTTATCCGTCTTGAGAAGGAACATTCGGGACGAATGTTTCTAAGGAGGGGAGAATGTTATACCCCGTATTTTCCAGAGTATGTACGTAAGGACGTACGTAGAAAAGTTTGAGCTTTAAAGTAGGCTAGGGCCGAAATTTTTGTTCACAAGTACCGAAAGGAATCGTTTTTCGACGAAACGTTTTACAAGACTCGCGAAGGGAAAAATACGGCTATGTCATTTATTATTTTTGCGGATTTTTCCGAGAGATGAAACATTTTGGACCAACGGGAGGGTGACATGTGTCACCCTCATATTGGGCGTTGAAATGGGCGGCAAGTTGGACGATTTAAGGGTCAAGGGGTTGGTAGAATATTTGTGATATTTTGGTGGTAGATGGATAAAGTACACATGGGTAAATCCTAGCCCTACACTTGCCTACCACTTGGCTTCATCTTGGCCATTGGTTGGCCATTGCTTGACCTATAAATACCCCTTTAGTTGATGAGTTATTTCATCCACACTTAGACATTTTCCAAGTCTTGAAACCCTTCTTCCCCTTTGATAGTTTCTCGTCCACAACACCCCTCCCCCTTTGTGAGGCCTTGGCCGAGAGCACCCCTCCCCCTTTGTAGTGTTCTAGCCGAGCCTACCCCCCCCCCCCCCCCTTGCCTAGTTGTCTCGTAAATACCCTTCCATTGGTTGAGAAATACTTCTCCAAGTATTGTTGTAATGCCAAAATACTCTAGCCCAAATACCTTGTAGTACTTTCCAAAGTTACCTCTATACGTAGAGCCCGGAAATACTACTATATTCCCTTTAATCACAAAAACGAAACCCTAAGGAAAACCTTCATAACCGGTTGGAGTGTTAAGAAGAAGTTGCGTAGAACTTCTAAGGGGTTGTTTGGAGCGGGTTGGAGCACCCGGAGTAGGAGCTAAACGTTGCTCAGGATCGACATTAAACTTGGATAATTTTGGGCTTACCGAGGTAAATAATCCTATCATTCTATTGTAATTGGAAATTACATACTGTAGTTGTATAAAAATGAATATAAGATTCATAGAAGAGAATTGAACTGTAATAGAAGGATATTACAGAAAAGAATTGAACTGAAATCACATCAGAAGAATATTAAGTAGAAGATTAATCTGTACTTACATAGGACTGTATTTACAGTAGACTGATAACCTTTATTGGTTGAATGTTCTGCGAGTAGCATGTGCTACTTGGAAGGTGGACAAGGGTAGCCGGGTTATAGCCGTGGAGCGTTTTGCTTATAGTCGATAATCGTCGCGAGGTATGTGATTCTTCCTATACTCTTGAGCATGATATTTTTAAAGATATATATATATATATATATAGTACGGTAGACGTACGTGTGTTAACTGAACGTAGTTGTACGGCAATGTCTTTTGACTTAAGCCTGAATAAAATATATATATATATATAGTACGGTAGACGTACGTGTGCTAACTGAACGTAGTTGTACGGCAATGTCTTTTGACTTAAGCCTGAATAAGAAGAATCTTGAAGTATTTCAAAAGAAATAAGAAACCTTTTTGAAAGAAGAGTAATACTTGGTTTTGAAAACATAAGAGTTATACTAGCTATATGAGAAGTTAGGTATAACGTCTTAAGAGAGATAAAGAGAATGGTTTACTGATTTTTAGAAGTTAAGAGACTTGATCTTAAAAGATAAGAGACTTGACTTGAATGAATTAATATGAACTTTGTGTGAAACCTCATTCGTGAGTAATGAGTACTTGGTTTTTAAAAGGAATAATGTTTTACTGATTTTGGAAATCAGAATGAGTATCGACAAACCACTGCAGCGTTAATAAAAGGAAATGTTTTGACTAATTAAGTATTATTAAAACCAGTAGAAACCTCCATCTGCATAGAAGCTAAGATGAGACAAAATGATATTACATTTCCTAGATCATGGCTGCTTTAATAAGATTGATTATGAACCAGAATAACCTACTCACATATAAGGCATATGTTTTCTCAAATTGTTTAAAAGAGAATCATATTCTTAAGTGATTAAGACTATGAACTATGAAACCTTTCTAAAATAAGAGACTTAAGTACTTGAAATTAGGCAAACTTGAACTTAGGGAAAAGAATGTTGTTACTTGATGTTGAAAAGGAAAGTGTTTGGGTTTACCTAAAAATGTGAGTCACCCTATTTTTATACTACGGGTATCGGGTGACCTTTATAAAAGAAATGGATCTTTTAAAAAGAATTTAACGTATGTAATACTTTGGGGTCAGAACCTGGACTTTGGCCTAAAATAAACTTGAGTTGTGTGTAACTTGCCTATGTTTGTGTTTGATAGCCTTGTTGTGCAAATACTGTATTTCTATACCACCGCGTCTCTCGATGGAGGGCCGGCTGATTTGTTATGAACGATTCTTCACCGAGTCCCATGGGATGGGCCGGGACACGTATTTCATCTGATTCTTCACCGAGTCCCATGGGATGGGCCGGGACACGTATTCCATCTGATTATTCACCGAGTCCCACGAGATGGGCCGGGACACGTATTTCATCTGATTCTCTACCGAGTCCCATGGGATGGGCCGGGACACGTATTCCACATGATTCTTTACCGAGTCCCACGGGATGGGCCGGGACACGTATTCCACACGATTTATACCTAGACTGCCGGCAGTGAGGAAGGAGTTCCACGGGCATGAGGGATGACTTGAGGGCGTGAGTCCCTGACTTGACATGACTGCTTTTATGTTGTGAACGGTAGTTTGGTTATCATATATGTCTCCTGCTTTATATAGACTATTATGATTTCATTTCTGATCTTTACTGATTTCACATACTTGGTACTGTTGTGCCGACCTCCTTGAGGCTGCGTTCATCCGCAGTAGAAATACATCGGTTGTGGATCCTCGCTCATGGATCACGATTGATGTGTCGGGAAGCCCCATTTCTTCGGAGGCTTATCTTTTGGTATGTTACCCTAAGTCTTTAGATTCTTGTACATTCAGGGGTATGGCGGGGCCCTGTCCCGTCATAGTTGTTGTCACTTTCTTAGAGGTCTGTAAAATCGTTGTGGCGTCTGTAAAGGATAACTGCTCGGTTTTTATGTATATATCTGAGCAACATGATTTTAGTTGCTTATTATTTAATCAAATCTCTTATTTCATGTTTATGTTTTATTTCCGCTGATTTTCTCTGATATTGTATCACTAGGGTGCCCGGGGTAAGGCACCAGTCACGGGCCCGGGTTCGGGTCGTGACAAAAGTGGTATCAGAACAGTTAATCCTCGGAAAGTGTCTACAGACAGTGTCTAGTAGAGTCTTGATTATCGGTGTGTTGTGCACCACATCTATAATCAGGAGGCTATAGGACATTTAGGATTGGTTTCCATTCTTCTCATTCTGAGATCGTGCCTTAGAGCCGTGTGATAAGTTGGACCCCTCTGACGTATTCCTTTCCTTTACCAGTTATGCCTCCGCGTAAGGCAACCCGGGCCCAGAAGGGCAAGGCAGCCGAGGGAGCTGTGAGTAGAGCACGGAGGGTTACCGGGGCAGAGGCCCAGTCGTTACCTGAGATAGTGCTTCCGACGGCGAGTTTTGCGACGCCGCCAGCGCCGGCAGAGTTTAGAGCCGCAACAGTGGCTGCTGAGACTACAGTACCTGAGCCTCCAGTCCCACAGCCTGGAGCAGATGAGATGGGGTACAAGGAGATGGCCCGCCATCGCCGTGGTCGTGGCGATATGAGGAGAGGCTGACGCAGCTAGCCGATCCATTAGCACCCGTAGTTCACCCCCGAGCAGACAGTTTGAGACTACGGGACTTTCTGAGTTGTAGCCCGCCAGTGTTCTATGGATCGAGAGCTGAGGATGACCCTCAGGAGTTTATCCGACAGCTACAGCGGATCATGAGAGTGATCAGAGTCTCAGAGGCAGAGTCGGTGGTATTGGGTTCGCATCAGCTGCGTGATACTGCAGTCGACTGGTTTGATTCGTGGGAGCTGTCCCGGGGAGAGCATGCACTTCCAGCCGTTTGGGACGAGTTCTCAAGGGCTTTTCTTGCACATTTCTTGCCCCCACAGATGAGGAGGGCTCGGGCCGACAGATTTTTGACGTTGAGGCAGGACGGGCGGACGGTTAGAGAGTACAATGTGGAGTTCGACTCATTAGCTCGGTATGTTCCCGCCAGTAGCCGATATGGAGGATGAGTACACCGCCACGTCACCGGCTAGATGATTACTGGCGCAGGCTTGTACGGTGTAGCTTCACCGGCATGGACTTTGCCCGCATGCAAGCCCATGCACTAGGATGTGAGGCATGGAGAGGTCGACGGAATGACCAGGGTCAGCAGAAGAGGGCCAGAACAACAGGGTCCTTTGGTAACTTTCGAGGCGGGCCGCCGCCAGCCAGACTAGTTATGTACCTCCGCCAGTGCAGAGTGGTCCTCCGCGCCTTCGTGGACGTTCGGTATTCGAGCCGGTCGTGGCTCCGTGGCTTCGTTCACAGATATACGGGTTCTAGCCACGTTGAGTTTTCTCGCAGTGCACGATGTGGGCGACGCCATCCCGGAATGTCGCTTTTTATCGGTGCTTGTTTTTCTGCGCCGTCGTGGCCATATGACGAGAAACCGTCCCTAATAGGAAGGATGCAGCAAAATGACTCACCACCGGTCGATGTTCATCGCCTTTCTATACGCCTACTGGCAGGCGTGCCTATGATTAGAGTGGAGCGGTAGATTCGTGTATATCCTTAACCCTAGAGATTTGTATGCATGATATGATGACCTTATTATTGTGCTATGTACGGATAGCGTTATGTTGGTTATGAGTTATAAAGCATGGTTAGTTGAAAGGATATGTATGGGGGCATGGAAAGTGTGAACCTTAGAATATTTCATATTGAGACCTTAGATGTAAGGTCATCTTGAATAAAAGATTTTACGGTTAGTCTTTATTGAAATACTTAGTTTGCGTATAAATGTGTTGTGGGATAAGTCCATGGGTAGTGTGAGATGGAAGTGGTAGCTTTCATGACGTGAATTAGTAAGATTGTTCCGCATCAGGGAACAAGAAGTTTGGCGCGATTTGGGGTCGGGTCGAGGACCATTCGCGGGTCAACCCGTAACCCGGATTGAGGTGGGGTCAGCTCGAGGTGGTCCCGCCAGGTGGTAGGGTCACAAGGGTGCTAGGCCCAGGTTTGGGTAGCCATCGTACTAGTTCGTGGAAGCGTTCGACCGAAAGTCGGGCCGATGAGGTCAGCCCATCTTGTCCTTCAGTCAGGACTGTTTACTCGGCAGAGGGTTATGCGAGATGTTACACCAGGAAGGTGGTAAGGCTGCACGAGGTGCCTACTTTCACCTTAAGACAGACAGTGAAGCCCAGGTTATGGCTATTTCTTTTTCTGGAGGTTTTACCAGGCAGGGTTAGGAACTCAGATGAGTCTTAGTATCGCATTCGCCTCGCCGTTGTTTGGATTTCGTGGGGTACTGTAGCGAGTATTCGCCTCTTGGTTGAGTGTGTATTATAATAGCTACCATATCAGTATTCGGATATCGCCTTATGATGCCTTGTAGGGGCGGAAGTGTAGGTTGCACCGGTTGGTTCGAGGTTGGAAAAGTTCGGATAGTTGGTCCGCATTTGATCCGGCAGGATGTGGATAAGTTGAAGCTTATCCAAAGGGGTTATTGCAGCTCGGAAACGAAGTCGTGCGGATAATTGGCGCCGACACTTGGAGTTCAGCCGACGGTGGGTCTTCTGAAGGTATCACCTGGCGGCGTGATGAGATTTTGGAAACTAAAGCAATGACGTAAATGTGGTAAGTTTATTAGGAAGAACTCGAGTATACGAGGAGGGTATGACGAGCAAGGAAGGAACAAACATGCGTTATTTTGTGGCCATGTGGCATTGGCCTTGTTTATGTTAAGAAGGACTTCATCGTTATCCGTCTTGAGAAGGAACATTCGGACGAATGTTTCTGAGGGAGAATGTTATACCCGTATTTTCTGCAGTATGTACGTAAGGACGACGTAGAAAAGTTTGAGCTTTAAAGTAGGCTAGGGTAAATTTTTGTTCACAAGTACCGAAGGAATCGTTTTTCGACGAAACGCTTTACAAGACTCGCGAAGGGAAAATACGGCTATGTCATTTATTATTTTTATGGATTTTTCCGAGAGATGAAACATTTTGGACCAACGGAGGGTGACATGTGTCACCTCATATTGAAGCGTTGAAACGGGCGCAAGTTGGACGATTTAAGGGTCAAGGGGTTGGTAGGATATTTGTGATATTTTGGTGGTAGATGGATAAAGTACACATGGGTAAATCCTAGCCCTACACTTGCCTACCACTTGGCTTCATCTTGGCTATTGGTTGGCCATTGCTTGACCTATAAATACCCCTTTAGTTGATGAGTTATTTCATCCACACTTAGACATTTTCCAAGTCTTGAAACCCTTCTTCCCCTTTGATAGTTTCTCGTCCACAACACCCCTCCCCCTTTGTGAGGCCTTGGCCGAGAGCACCCCTCCCCCTTTGTAGTGTTCTAGCCGAGCCTACCCCCCCCCCTTGCCTAGTTGTCTCGTAAATACCCTTCCCTTGGTTGAGAAATACTTCTCCAAGTATTGTTGTAATGCCAAAATACTCTAGCCCAAATACCTTGTAGTACTTTCCAAAGTTACCTCTATACGTAGAGCCCGGAAATACTACTATATTCCCTTTAATCACAAAAACGAAACCCTAAGGAAAACCTTCATAACCGGTTGGAGTGTTAAGAAGAAGTTGCGTAGAACTTCTAAGGGGTTGTTTGGAGCGGGTTGGAGCACCCGGAGTAGAGCTAAACGTTGCTCAGATCGACATTAAATTGGATAAGTTGGGGCTTACCGAGGTAAATAATCCTCACATTCTATTGTAAGTGGAAATTACATACGGTAGTTGTATAAAAATGAATATAAGATTCATAGAAGAGAATTGACCTCTAATAGAAGGATATTACAGAAACGAATTGAACTGAAATCACATCGAAGAATATTAAGTAGAAGATTAATCAGATTTACATAGGATTGTATTTACTGAGATCGATAACCTTTATTAGTTGAATGTTCGCGAGTAGCATGTGCTACTTGGAAGGAGGACAAGGCTAGCCGTTATAGCCGGAGCGCTTTTGCTTATAGTCGATAATCGTCGCGAGGTATGTGATTCTTCCTATACTCTTGAGCATGATATTTTTAAAGATATATATATATATATATATAGTACAGAGCGACGTGTTAATCGAACGTAGTTGTATGGCAATGTCTTTTGACTTAAGCCTGAATAAAATATATATATATATATATATAGTACGGTAGACGTACGTGTGCTAACTGAACGTAGTTGTACGGCAATGTCTTTTGACTTAAGCCTGAATAAGAAGAATCTTGAAGTATTTCAAAAGAAATAAGAAACCTTTTTGAAAGAAGAGTAATACTTGGTTTTGAAAACATAAGAGTTATACTAGCTATATGAGAAGTTAGGTATAACGTCTTAAGAGAGATAAAGAGAATGGTTTACTGATTTTTAGAAGTTAAGAGACTTGATCTTAAAAGATAAGAGACTTGACTTGAATGAATTAATATGAACTTTGTGTGAAACCTCATTCGTGAATAATGAGTACTTGGTTTTTAAAAGGAATAATGTTTTACTGATTTTGGAAATCAGAATGAGTATCGACAAACCACTGCAGCGTTAATAAAAGGAAATGTTTTGACTAATTAAGTATTATTAAAACCAGTAGAAACCTCCATCTGCATAGAAGCTAAGATGAGACAAAATGATATTACATTTCCTAGATCATGGCTGCTTTAATAAGATTGATTATGAACCAGAATAACCTACTCACATATAAGGCATATGTTTTCGCAAAATTATTTAAAAGATAATCATATTCTTAAGTGATTAAGACTATGAACTATGAAACCTTTCTAAAATAAGAGACTTAAGTACTTGAAATTAGGCAAACTTGAACTTAGGGAAAAGAATGTTGTTACTTGATGTTGAAAAGGAAAGTGTTTGGGTTTACCTAAAAATGTGAGTCACCCTATTTTTATACTACGGGTATCGGGTGACCTTTATAAAAGAAATGGATCTTTTAAAAAGAATTTAACGTATGTAATACTTTGGGGTCAGAACCTGGACTTTGGCCTAAAATAAACTTGAGTTGTGTGTAACTTGCCTATGTTTGTGTTTGATAGCCTTGTTGTGCAAATACTGTATTTCTATACCACCGCGTCTCTCGATGGAGGGCCGGCTGATTTGTTATGAACGATTCTTCACCGAGTCCCATGGGATGGGCCGGGACACGTATTTCATCTGATTCTTCACCGAGTCCCATGGGATGGGCCGGGACACGTATTCCATCTGATTATTCACCGAGTCCCACGAGATGGGCCGGGACACGTATTTCATCTGATTCTCTACCGAGTCCCATGGGATGGGCCGGGACACGTATTCCACATGATTCTTTACCGAGTCCCACGGGATGGGCCGGGACACGTATTCCACACGATTTATACCTACACTGCCGGCAGTGAGGAAGGAGTTCCACGGACATGAGGGATGACTTGAGGGCGTGAGTCCCTGACTTGACATGATTGCTTTTATGTTGTGAACGGTAGTTTGGTTATCATATATGTCTCCTGCTTTATATAGACTATTATGATTTCATTTACAGTCTTTTACAGTTTCACATACTTGGTACCTGTTATCGACCTCCTTCGGGAGCCGCGTCACGCCGCAGTAAGTACATCGGTTGTGGATCCTCGCTCATAGGATCACAGTTCAGCGTGTCGGGAAGCCCCATTTCTTCGGAGGCTTCTCTTTTGGTATGTTACCCTGAGTCTGTAGATTCTTGTACATTCAGGGGTATGGCGGGGCCCTGTCCCGTCATAGTTGTTGTTACTTTCTTAGAGGTCTGTAGTACTATTGTGGGCAGCTAGCACAAAACCGGCTATTACCAGCACACATAGGCAATTCTCAATTAAACAAGCCAAAGTACTTATCAAGGCACACATAGAATAATTCTCAATTAAACAAGCCAAAGTACTTATCAAGGCACACATAAAATAATTCTCAATTAAACAAGCCAAAGTACTACGTACGTACATTCTTTTCAAAAGACTCCCTTTTTACGTAAAACCCCAAGATACTAACACCCGTAGTATCAAGGTGTGTCTATTTTTCAAAGTAAGCTACTACACTCTTAGAAAACTCATTTCAAAGATTGAAACCAAGTAACTTCAAATTTTCACAATCTAGGCAACTTATGCCCATTAATCAAAATAGACAACTTTCTTAACCTTCCATAAAGCCGTTATAACCAACTTCCCATAAAGCCGTTATAACCCTTTATGGTTTTAGACATATTCATTCCTTTTATAACCAAGAGACTTATACTTTAAAACCAAGTATCACATACTTACAAATCAAGTTCTTAACTTTCAAAATACTTCAAGTCTCTTAATATTTAGAAAACAAGTTTCTTCTACTTTTTAAACCTCAACTAACTCACACCTTTAAAACAAGTTACTTCTCTTAAATCATGTCATTTCTCCTCTTTTAAAACAATTAAGTAAATCACCCTTTGACTCCTAAAGTCATTATAACAACCCTTAGGTTTTGGAACTAAGGCACTAGCCAAAAGGTTTGGACACCACTTCCTTTTCAAGACTCTATGTACTTTAAGTAAAATACCTTCACTTTTAAGAATCCAAACTTCACTAAGGAATTGGATTATACAACTTACAAATTAAACATCAAAGTACAATCAAGGAAGTACATATAACAAATTCTATTTTGGGCAATCCAAATACAACCAAGGAATGGATCATTTAAGGAGTAGGACGTACTTTCTTTATCTTAAGGAATCATGCTAGAAGAGGAGATAGTTCACATACCTTTTCGGCTAAATCCACAAGCTAAGCCGAATACGCCGTACGCAGAATTGTCAACCTATAATGGTCACAACATGACTATCAATTTCTAGTTTCTAATGTAGAATAATACTAAGTATACGGTCTCTTATTCTACGGAAAATCGGGCAGCACTTCCTTTGTTTCTACATACTTTTCCACCTTTTTCAAGGCCGAATACAATAACCAACATGCCCCATTTAAGGCTCAAAACAACAACCAAACAAAGGGGATTACACGCCTTACAATACGTGTAAAATTCCGCCCCACAATTCATACCAAGTAGTTTAAAATCCAAGCCATTCTCGGCCAACTACATAACCAACAATTCAAAGTCTTTTCCAATCCTTTTCCAATTCCAAGTTCTAAGGTCTAACATGTTATATAGTCATAAACAACTTCAAAAACTACAATTTCCTTCTTTATACAACATGCGACGACTTAAACTAATAATCAACTTGAATTGAAATCTTAAGGCTAAACATGCTAGTTTTCGGATTAGGGTTCCAATAGCCAATAAACATATCAAACCTTATACTAAATACCTCATGCTTGCTAATATCCATAGCTACAACAATAAGTAAAACTTAATTACTAAAACGACAAAATTTATACCTTTATAAGCCCTTAAAAATTTCCAAGATTCAAAGTCGCCCCTTAGAAATTATTAGCTCCTTTCCTTATGCTCCAATCCGCTCCAAGCACTCCTTAGAAGCCTATGAAGAACCCTTCTTCAAGTTCCAACTTCAAAGTTGAAGAACTCCTTAAGTTTCCGCCTTGCGACTAATACGAAAACGTCATTTTTCCGAAATATTTCTATTGAGATATCCTTAAAATACCCTTAGGGACCTTGGGTTTAAGTCTTGTGAATAATGGATCAAAACTACAAATTTTTCTAGTGGGAATGGCCTTGAACCCGAGAGCACTTAGTGAAGAACAAGAATGTGTGATTTTTTTCTAAGTGTTGGAAGACCTTGTCTTGCTACTAGTTGGGTATATATAACACAATGGAGGGTCAAGATATCAACACAAGTGTGGCTTGGATGAGTTTCACTAGGATCAAGCACAAGTGGCAAGTTGACTTTGGTCAATAATATCAAGCTTTGAAGACTTATCTTCTACCATGGTCAATGACCATTTTAACCTTGAATGAAATCGTCCAAGACCATATGAGGGAGTGCCACGTGTCGCCCTCTCATTCGTCCATAAAATTCCGTAACCCTCGTGGGCCCCGCAAAACGTAGAATACCTCGGGTGGGCCCCACGTGACCAAATCCGTAAAAATAAATTTCCATAATGTTAATAAGTTTCATATTCCTCAAATAATGCATTTTGAGAATCCAATTCTCAACAACGAACATTTTTCCTTTCCGACGTTCGGAAGATTTTCTGCCGGAAAAACAATTCTTCCTTTCGTACCAATTTCCAAGTCTTGATTCCTTACGTATATTCTCTTATACATGTCCTGGACTTACGGGGTGTAACACAAGCACTCCACACTTAGAAAATAATCAAGAACTTTGTGCACTAGATGAGAAGCTCTCGGCCAAGGCTCATTGAGGAAAGAAAATTTTTGCAATATTGCCTCATAAATCACAATACTTAAACCCAAGATCCCTAGAGGTATTCTAAGGATATCTCAATACAAAAATCCTAGAAAAACTACGTTTTTACGTTAGTCGCAAGATGAAAACCTAAGGTGTTCTTCAACTTTGAAGTTGGAACTTGAAGAGGGGTTCTTCACAAGCTTCTAAGGGTTGCTTGGAGTGGATTGGAACGTCGAGAAGAGGAGCTAAAGTTGCTAAGGATCGACTTTAGGCTTTGGATTGTATTTGGGCTTAAAGAGGTAATAATCTCCGTCTTGCTATTGTAATTCAAGATTTCATGTGGTAGTAGTTGATAGATGAGCATGTGATATTTAGAATGAAGATTGAGAAATGTTATGGAATTTGGAAGCTCAAATCCGAGATTGGCATGTTAGCCTTTAAGATTGTAATTCAATTAAATTGTTAGTTACAATCGTCGCATGTTATAGAAGAAAATAATTATCGTTGTTAGTATTGTTATTATGTATATAACATGTTGGAATAACGACTAGGACTAAAAAGGAAATTGAAAGAGAATTGATGTTGTTGTAGCCGAGAATGGCCATTGAATTATTGGATTGTTTTATACAATTGTGGGGCAGAATTTTACACGTCCTGTTAAGGCGTGTAATCCCCTTTGGCTAGCTGAATTGTTGAGCCTTAAATGTGTCTTATTGGTTGATGAATACGGGCCTTAGAAAATGTGGAAAAGTACGTATAAACAAAGGAAGTGCTGCCCGATTTTCTGTAGAATTAGAGGGCAATTATTTGGTATAAGTCTTACAATAGTAATTATGATATTGATAGAAGTACTATGCCCATTTTAGGTTGAAGTACTACGTGTAGCAGAGTCTACTTGACTTAAGGAATAGCCGATGAAGTTGAAGTTCTTTGGAGCATTTTGCTACTTGTCGTATTGGTTAGTCGTCACGAGGTATGTGAACTTCTTCCTTCTATAGACATGAGTATTCTTATGGTATACTTGCCTTGTTATTATGAGTATACATGACTTGATATTGAAGTATACTTTCCTTGTTGTTAGGAGTATACTTGCCTTGATATTTGAAGAATACTTGCCTTGTTGTTAGAAGTATACATGACTTGTTCTTGAGTATACTTTCCTTGTCATAGGAAGTATTCCTGTTATTGATTTTATGCTGAAGGCATGTCTAGAATATTCCTAAGTTCTTACCAAGTCTTATGGGGGACGTTGGTAAGAGTCGTTAGGAAGTATTGGAGTCTAGTTGACCTTGCTAACTTACTTCACTAATGAAAAAAAATGACCGAACAAGCCATTGCAGCGTTAATGAAAATGTATCGGTAATCAATTACATTGAAATGATTAGAATCTTCCATCTGCATAGAAACTAAGATGAGACAAAATTGTATTACATTTTCTAGATCATGGCTCAATGGAAAAGATCATTATAAACGAGTATAACCTATTCACGACTCATAAAGGTAAGTGAATTAATTTTAAAGAATTTATGTTATAAAGTTTTAAGACTATGAACCTTGATTTCCTAAAAGGTTATGAGACTTTATTTTTCAAGTTATGGGACTTGATTCTTAAAGGAAGAAATGACTTGATTTAATTGAAGTAAGTGAAGTGATGTTAAAGAATTTATGTTATGAAGTTTTAAGACTATGAACCTTGATTTCCTAAAAGGTTATGAGACTTTATTTTTCAAGTTATGGGACTTGATTCTTAAAGGAAGAAATGACTTGATTTAATTGAAGTAAGTGAAGTGACTTTAAAGAATTTACGTTATGAAGTTTTAAGACTATGAACCTTGATTTCCTAAAAGGTTATGAGACTTTATTTTTCAAGTTATGGGACTTGATTTTTAAAGGAAGGAATGACTTGATTTAAAAAGTATGGCTTCTTGATTTATTTCAAGAGTTAAGAAGAATGATTTCAAAAGAGTATGTAACTTGAGTTTTAAAAGTATACGTTTGTTGATTTAAGGAAAATGAGTTGCATGATTCTTTTTAAGTATGTATGTACGTAGTACTTTTGGGTTTAGCTTCCCCAATGTGATAAGAAATAAAAGTGCCTTAAGTTTTCTAAAATGAAAGGTTGTTATAATAGTTTTATGGGAAGTTGTTATAACGACTTAAGAAGAAGTGAAAAGACGGTTTAAAATGTTATGTTATGAGACACACCGAGCCTACACATAGGCCGGGTTATGTGATGAGGTTATGATAGTCGATTGTGCTTATGTTATGAGATTATGATAGCCGGTTGTGCTTATGTTATGAGATTATGATAGCCGGTTGTGCTTATGTTATGAGATTATGATAGTCGGTTGTGCTTATGCTATGTGATTATGATAGCCGATTGTACTTATGTTACGTGATTATGTTAGCCGGTTGTGCCTGTGATATATTATTCATTGCGGGGTCATTCCCCGGGCTTGTTGCATTTGCATATTTCGTTGATTTTCTCCACACGATGCGAGGAATACCTCATGCGAGTCCATAGGGCTCATGCGGGTGAAATAGTCCCATGCGGGGCGGACTAGTCCTATGCGAGGAGATTACCTCATGCGGGTCCATGCGGCCTATGCGGGCGGATACAACATATGCGAGAAGATTACCTCATGCGGGTCCATACGGCCTATGCGGGTGAAATAGTCCTAGGAGTAGGATTGCATAATGATACTACGAGCGGATGACCCTGGGTTAATCATAAGCTTCCTGTTTTGAAACCGGCAAAGTTTATTCTTGTTCACTCTCTTTATTAAAAAGGCATAATGTACTGGTAGGGTACATTATACTTGTTACATGCTGACGGTGATGTTGTATTCCACGAGCATGCTTCTGTGATATTATATGCTGAGGGCAGGTGTCTTGGATTTTTGATATGGCTTTCATATGTGAGAGTGGTACGGTGTTACAGTAGTATAGTGATACAAGGTACAGTTGGCTCTGATTGTTTTATGACACGATAGGATCTGGTATTTGCTTTTCATATTTGCCCCTGTCATTCTTGTGTACAGTTATGATCTTGCTTACTATACTTCTTGTTTACATACTTGGTACCTTGTTGTACTGACCCCCTTCGGGGGGCTGCGTTCATGTCCGCAGGTATAGGTACATAGTTGTGGATCCGTGAGCTTAGGATCCTTGTTCAGCATTTTGGGATAACTCTAATTTTCTGGAGCTGGTCATTATGGATAGGTATATTCAGAGGTACGGAGGGGCCTTGTCCCGTCACAGTAGTTATGTCAAAAATTCTTAGAGGTCTGTAGTCATATCTTGTGGGTCGGTTTGTAAAGAAAAAGGATGTAACTGCGTTTGATTATATATATATATGTATGTCCAGGGAGGTATCCTTATCGGCTAGCCTGTTGTTTATTTTTCTGTTAAGTGTACGTTATGAGTTTCATGTATGTTCCGCTGATTTTCTCTGATGTATACCTGTAAGGATGCCCAGGTAAGGCACCAGTCGCGGGCCCGAGGTCGGGTCGTGACACAACTGACCCTATAGGCTGAATCATATTACCCATGTTGCCTCTGGTCGGACAATCCCTCTTCAAATGGCCCTACTGGCCGCAAGCGTAACAAGCTCCTGAAGGAATACGACACTCCCCCCGATGGAACCTACCACATTGACCACACCGAGGTAAAGGTAGCCTCATCTAACTCAGTCCCTGCCTCGAAACACAAGCCCTCGAGCCCCGACCGCTCCGAATAACCCACGATCAAACCTCCTGCCAGAAAACCGGGAAGGAGCACTCTGTGCTGGCTGAACCGTAGACCTAGCCTGCTGCTGAGGTTGTTCGCCTCGAAAGTTACCCTGAAACCCTGCCGTCCTGGCCCTCTTGGGCTGGCCTGGGTTTGACTGGTCCTCTCTCTCTCTGTCTTCAATACCCTGTGCGTAAGCCTGCATCCT
Organism: Przewalskia tangutica; assembly: GCA_029844215.1. Classification (NCBI taxonomy): domain Eukaryota; kingdom Viridiplantae; phylum Streptophyta; class Magnoliopsida; order Solanales; family Solanaceae; genus Przewalskia; species Przewalskia tangutica. The sequence goes on along the minus strand of CM056735.1, from coordinate 83,119,603 downwards.
GACAATATCTATACCTGGCTGAAGGGCCACTCCCAGGTATGCAGTAACCATATAACGGTCTAGCCTCATCACATAGCGATGAACTCTATCAGCCATGTCAGCCACAATAGTGAGCGCATACCTGGCCAATGAGTCAAACTCCAGGTTGTACTCTCTGATGGTCCTCTCATTCTGTCTCAATTTCAAGAACCTATCCACGCGGGCTCTCCCCATCTCATGAGGCAAAAAGTGATCAATGAAGGCCTCTGTGAACTCATCCCAAACAGCTGGAAGAGCACCCACACCCCTAGACAGTTCCCATGACTCAAACCAGTTCAACGCAATATCGCGTAACCGGTAAGAAGCTAGCACCACTGACTCGGTCTCCGAGGCCCTAAGTACCTTCATAGTTCGATGTATCTGCCGAATGAACTCCTGAGGATCATCTTCAGATCTCGAACCATAGAACTCAGGTGGATTACAACCCAGAAAATCCCGAATTCTCAAACTGTCGGCTCTAGGGTTAGCTACCGCTCGCCGGCGCCGCCGCCACTATGCTAGTCAATAACCTGATCTGCTCTCCATAATCTCTATACTCTGCCCCTGGCTGCGGGATGGAGGCTCAGGTATCGGAACCTCTGAGCCGCGTCGCTCGACTCTCTAATATCGCCACAGAATCAACTCGCCCCCTGAGCCACAACCTCAGGCATAGTCTGGGCCTGATTCCTAGTAACCTTCTGTGTACCACTAGCGCCTCCCGCACGCTTTGCCCTTCTGGGCCCTGGTCGCCTTCCGTGGAGGCATAACTGATACATAAGAATATGTCAGAGAGGATTCAACCTAGTAAAACAGCTCTACTGCACGATCTTAGGGAGAGAAGAATGGAAACCAATCCTAAATATCCTGTAGCCTCCTGATTATAGATGTGGTGCACAACACACCGATAATCAAGACTCTACTAGACACGGTCTGTAGACACTTTCCGAGGACTAACTGCTCTGATACCACTTTTGTCACGACCCGACCCCGGGCCCGCGACTGGTGCCCTACATGGGCACCCTTACAGGTATACATCAGAGATAATCAACGGAACATACATAACCACATAACGTGTAACAACAACAATACACAACAGGCTACCTACCTGGACATATACATATAATTACATATCCAAAAGCAGTTACATCCCTTATTTTACAAACTAGCCCACAAGATATGACTACAGACCTCTAAGAGTTTTGACGTAACAACTGTGACGGGACAGGGCCTCGCCATACCCCTGAATGTACATAAATCTACAACATCAGAGAAAACCGTACCAAAAGACAAGCCTCTGGAGGAATGGAGCTTCTGACAACTGATCAGTGATCCTAAGAGTGAGGATCCGCAACCTGCTTACCCCTACCTGCGGCATGAACGCAGCCCCCGAGGAAGGGGGTCAGTACAACAGATGTACCAAGTATGTAAAACTGAAAGTACTGAAATGAAATCATATAGTCTAAAATAAAGCTGGAGACATGTATGATAACCAAAATAATAAAGATAATCGTGCCTTACTAATAATGAGAGAAAACAAGAGTACACTTTACTGCATAAAAATAGGAGGCTTATGATCAAATTAGGGCCACCCGCCCGTAGTATCATTAAGCAATCCTACTCCTGGGACTATTTCACCCGCATAGGTCCTGTGGACCCGCAATGGAGCAATTTGCTCCGCATGAGACTATTTCACCCGCATGGGACTATTTCACCCGCATGGGTCCGTGGACCCGCAAGGAGTACAAACTCCGCACTCGCATCGTGGGGAGCAAATCAATGAAATATGTAGTAACCCTGGGGTTTACCCCGCAAGAATAACATAACACTAGCACAACCGGCTATCATACATAACATAAGCAAGTTATGAAATCCCTTAACTTCTTATTAGACTTAATTATCATGCACTCTTATTTTATTTAATTTAAGGCACTAACATGTCATGAAAAATCCGGGAATTTAACCCAAAGTACTATGTACCTTTATCCTTTTAAAAATGACCCTTTCTCGTATAAAACCCCCAAGATACTAACACCCGTAGTATCAAGGCTTGTCTAATTTTCAAAACAAGTCACTACACCTTTAGAAATACATTTTTAGGCTTCTAAACCAAGTGACTTTTACTTTAAAACTTTAAGCAATTGATGCCTTTAAATCAAATTGCCCTTCTTCATTTCAAGTCATTTATCTTTGTTTACCTTACTAGAGTAAACCATTCTTTTAACTTTCCATAAAGTTGTTATAACCAACTTCCCATAAAACCGTTATACTAACTTTATGCTTTAGAAACTAAGACATTTTATCCTTCAAAACAAGTGAGTTAATTCTCTAACTCAACCAACTTGGACATTCTTAAAACAAGTCAAGGATACCAAAATAAACCGAATTTATTTAAATCTCGTATGTCTACCGTACTATACATGTATAACTACTCATGCTCAAGAGATAAGAAAAGTTCCACATACCCCTTCGGTTCGATCCACTTGCTAAGTTCTATATGACGCACATAGTATGTCAACCTATAATGACCATAATATGTCTATCAATTTCTAGCTTTCTAACGTAGAATATTCTAAGTGTAAAGTCACTTATTCTACGGAAAATTGGGCAGCACTTCCTTTGTTTCTACGTACTTTTCCACCCTTTTCAAGGCCCGGATTTAACAACCAAACATGCCACATTTAAGGCTCAACAATTTAGCCATCCAAAGGGGATTACATGCCTTACAAGATGTGTAAAATTTCATCCCACAATTTATACAAAAGAGTCCAATATTAAATATCATCCTCGGCTACAAAGCACAACCATATATAATCCTTTCCAATTCCTTTCAATCCATATTGTCGTTCTAACATGTTATATAGTCGCAAACAACTTTAACAACTATAATCTCTTCTTTCTATAACATGCGACGACTAAAACTAATAACTAAATTGAATTACAATCTTAAAGGCTAAACATGCTAGTTTCGGATTTAGTGGTTCCAATATCCATAACACTTATCAATCTCCATTACATATATCTCATGCTTGTTTATCTATATAACTACAACAATATGAAATCTTTAATCACTAAGACGACAAGATTGTTACCTTGATAAGCCCTAATATAACTTCAAGATTCAAAGTCGCTCCTTAGCAATTTAGCTCCTTTCCTTCACTCTCCAATACGCTATTTGAAGCCTCTAGAAATTCATAAACAACTTCCCTTCAATTTACAATCAAAACTTATGAAAACAACTTAGGTTTTCATCTTGCGACTAACATAGAAACGTAGTTTTCCCTGGATTTTTGTATTGAGATATCCTTGTAATACCTCTAGGAACCTTGGGTTTAAGTATGGTGAATTATGAACCACAAACGAAATTTTTTCTCTTCCAAAGGATGCCTAACCCGAGAGCTCCTCTTCTAGGTTCTAAGTTTTCTAATTGTTTTCTAAGTGTTAGAACTTGTCTTGCTACTAGGGTGTATATATAATTAAATGTAGGGTCAAGATTAAAACACTTTTGTGGCTTGGATGAAGAAATTTAAATATCGAGTGTCAACTTGACTTGGTCAATTTTCTCAAGCTTGATCATCCACATTAGGCTACTTAACCTTGGTCACAAGATCACTTAAACTTGGTCAATAATTCGACCAAGTCCATGTAGGGAGGGTGATACGTGTCTCCCTCCCATTCGTCATAATATTTCGTTTTCCGGCATTTCCATAATTCCGATAAATTATAAAAGTCTCAAGTCTTAAAGTCATGTTTTCTTACGTACGTTCTTATATACATGTCCTGGAATTACGGGGTGTAACACTTATATTGGAGAATCAATTGTTAAAGAAATTTTAGTTATGAAGGAATATAAATTTTGGTTTGTGTAGCGAGGTAAAAGGTAGTTTCGACTCATAGTTGTACTGCATGTATAATTCTTGCATGTTGAGGCTTTCGTGAGGCTATAATGGAGAATCCTTAATTACTTGTTGGCTTTCATATTGTAATGCCTTGAACCATGGCATAGACGCAACACGACACCCGGTGCCATACTATATGTGACAGAGTGAACCAACTAGCTGGCTGAATCAACTTGTGAGATCAAAACATACTGAATGTGGAAATAAAATTAACACATGCTGCTATACTGAAAGTCTAACGGAATAATCATTAAGTACGAAAGATACTAAATAAATCGAAACATAGTAAAAGTGCCAACACGATGAAAATCTAATGGGCCAACACTATGAAGCCTTTAAAGAGTAATGAAATGCTAACTATTTGCTGGGACAAGGCCCCCGATGTACCTGGTAGTCCGTAATAAATTATAAATACTGCGAAATAAATGATAAGGCCCCGAAAGAATGGGGCTCACCAACTAAGCTGATACCAGAGATCCTAGCATGCCAATGTGTATCCCTGTAAAACGTTATCTACATCAGGAGATACAGGCACTGAGCAAAGAAAAGTTAGTACATTTGAATTGGACTAGTATGTAAAGTAACTAAATGAAAGAATTGTAAGTGGGATGCTCGGTAAAGGGAATCCCAAATAAATAAATAGGTGATAAATATTGAAACTGATAATTGTAATGAACAAGAGAAGTGAAGTTATGAGTACTTCATGTTCTGAATCTAAAACACATGTTTAACTATATGTATACGTATATATTGTTACATGGCGCCTTGACCTAATAATAAATACACAAACTATGGCTTTGGCCAAGTAAGTACGTAAGTCAATGACCTTGGTCAAGTATACATATACATGAGATTGTGCCTTTGAGCAATCACATATGTTAAATAATATTAAGGGACTGAGATTACTGGAATAATGAACATCACTGAACTGAGACATGTATTCATGAAATGATTATCAGACTTGAAGCCTTAGCTGTTCTAGACCTGCTGAGTTTCTATATTGAGACTCATTAGTATCTAACACGAGTCTGTAGTGAATACGTTCTGGATTCACAATTTTTAAAATGAAGATCATGAACGCATTATGAAACTACATCATCTAGAGAATATAAGTTTACTATTCACGAAACTAAGTCATAACTATGTTTTGAGGTAATTTGTAATAGTCAATAAAAACGTAGCGTAGGGAGAATCATCAACATTCTCAAACGTAGAGAGTTAGCCTCAAATACCTTAATTTCATGCTCTTGAGTGTGTCACATCATTCTTCGCCTCTTTCAACATCAATTTATAGCAATATGGGTCAAAGGGAATCAATATTAGCACTCTTGCTCATATTTTGGTCACCTAGGCATTTTATCAAACACTAGGTGGGAATAAAGCTTCGTGGCCCTTATTAATGGCGATTTTGCACCCAAAGACCCTCTCACTTTCTTCTAGGTGACCCTACTATCTCCAATGGGTATAATTAACAACATTCTTCATCACCCATATGATTACAACAATTCTAAATCAACATCAACTAATATCTCAAGAACCTATGATTTATAATCATTAATCCAATGAAATAGTTAGTTAGAGGGTGAAAATGATACCTTTTTGATGTCCCCACTGCCTGAATTCTAATACTAGGGCTTTCTCTCCAACAGATAAGACTCAATCAATATCTAGGGATTTTGAAGGGTTAAACCATGTTAATAAGAAATTAGGGACTTGAATTCATCCCAAAATCATCATAGAACTTACCTTAGGGGGTTCTTGAGGCTAGAGACTTATTATTACTGCCTCTAGGGTAATTTTCGAGCTTTAGAAAGTTTTGAAAATAAACCATAAGCTTAATATAACTTAAAACGTGAAGCATGGAAACAATTAGGCTAAAATCATAAACCGTGCGCTGGACCCGATCGCACATGCAGCGTGCGACGCTCTGCAAACTAAAAACCAATGTGTTTACTTTCCACTATAGGCCAGCGACTCGTGGCAAATACGAACACGCCTCATGCGCAACGCGTGGCAAATACGAACGCGCCTCATGCGCAACGCGTGGCTAACACAGGTTGGCCTGGTTCTTTCAGTGTTTTTGTAACACCCATAACTTCCTGTATATACCTCTTTTTGTCCTGGTATTTATATGGATGTAAAGGTATTTCAACTGTTACACCTCGTAAGTTTAAGGCAATAATTAAGAACGTCATTAAGGAAATTAAAATACTTAGGGATGTGATTCCAGAAAAGTTTTTGTTACAACGAGCGTGACAATGGAATTGGAAATGATAGTTATACATATAATATATATATATATATCCCGTTATGGATTAGTAATGTATATAAGTTACGACAACAAGGACACGAGTCTTTATGAAACTTTTGGAAAATTAAAAGAAGAGAGATTAAGATTTATTACTTGGGGGATTGATTTAATTTAAGTAGACAATGAGGGACCAAAGTGTAATATAAAAGAGACCAAAGTGTTAACACTTGATTTTCAGATTTTATAATTAAAACCTTACTTAACCTATTTTCTAATTCATTCATCTTCTCCAATTCAAGCATAGGCAAAACACATCTCCTTTCCTCCCCAATCCAACCAAAAGTACATCCTCCCCGTATCCAAGAAAATTAAGCTTTCAAATTCCCCTCCTAGGTTAAGAATGTTCACCTAAATTAGAAGCCAAAAATTAGAGAAAATTTGGGCAGAAAATCGGGATTTTGGGCAGATTTTTAGTCAACTTTTGAGGGGTATATCTCCACGTATATTAGAAGTTTTTAGGTGTTTCAAAAGCCTAAAATTAAGTTCGTCGAGTCTAGTTTTCAACTCAATAAACCTATCGTCAATAGGACATCGGAGTAAAAAGTTATGGACGTTTTCAGCTGACAGAACAGTGAATTCCGCCACTGCTGGCCGATTTTGAGCAGAGAAATTCAAGTTTTTGAGACAATTTTTTGGAAGATAAAATGTGTATAAATGATGGTTTAACATCATAGATTGTATGCATATTGAATTGGAGTTGAAAAAGTGAGGAATTAGGCAAGAAAAGTTGATAAAACCATGGGTTGTTCGGCGAAGCAGTGGGTTCGAATTAGGGGTTGTTTTGGCTTTATTTGAGGTATACAATTCTTCCTTCTATGATATAATTTGAGTTGAATGTTGTTATAATTGAAGTAATGAATGTATGTTGAGAGAAACTTGAAGTTTAGGCAATGCATGTGACAAATTTAATGTTGTAGCCGATTTTAGGACCATGTTGTATACATTGGATTAAAGTGTTATTGTTGTTATTATGGTTGTTAATTGCATGTTGAGAATTGAAAGGAAACATTGATGTTTAAAGATGTATTTGTTATATGGAATTGTTGGAAGGTGAGTTGGATTAAGAATTAAGGAGAGAGTCATAGAGTGGTGACGTTGTGGCCGAAATTGGTATGGAAATTATTGAACCTTGTTAAATGCATTTTATAGATTGTTTACATATGATTTTGGGGCAGAATTTTACACATCTAGTAGGCGTGTAATCCCCTTTGGATTAACTGTTGATTGTGCCCTTAGTCGGGGCTTGGTTATTGTTGAAATTGGGCCTTTTTAAAGGTGGAAAAATACGTAGAAACAAAGGAAGTGCTGCCCAATTTTTCGTAGAAATAGAAACGTTACTTAAGTCCCTAACCTCCCCTTAAAGGCATGTAGTTAATAGACATGCTATTGTCGTGATAGGTGGAAGTGCTACGTGATCGTATTCCACTTAGCGGGTTGGTAGAAGAACGCTAAGGTATGTGAACTAACTTCCTTCTATTGGCATAATTATTCTTGAAGTATACTAGCCTTGCTTATTGAAGTATACTTGTCTTGGTTTTGAAAGTCATGAGACTTGATTTATTTTGAAAGAATATATGATTTGATTTTGAAAGTAAGCGACTTGAGTTATGAAGTATAAATGACTTGGTTTCAAAAGATGTAAGTGACTTGATTTAAAGAGTAGAAATTACTTGATTTTAAAGCCTCGAGTTAAATTTAAAAAGTATATGTTACTTGGTTTTAAGAGTATTAGTTACTTGGTTTTGAAAGTATAAGTTGATTTATTTTATAAGTGGAAATGACTTTAAAGGTATAGGTTATTTTATTTTGAAAGTAGAAGTGCCTTGATACTACGTGTGCTAGTATCTTGGGGTTTATTACATGAGAGGATTTTTTTTAAAAAAAAGGATGGATGTACTTAGTACTGTTGGAGTCCAACTCCCTAATGTTACATCACATGATAGTGTCTTGGTTTTATTAAAGGAAAGAGGTGATAGTGCCTCGGTTTGTGTAAAAAGAATATGTGGCAGTGCCTTATCTTTCTAAAATAAAAGTTTGTTATAATGACTTTATGGGAAGCCAGAAGATGGTTTAAATTGTCATATGATTGCATTGTTACACCGAGTCCCATGGTGGGCCGGGACACGTTGCATGTACCAACCCGAGGAATCATGTGAGAATGTCCATGATTATGACTTATATATTATACGAAAATCATGTGAGAATGTCCATGATTATGACTTATATATATTATACGGAAATCATGTGAGAATGTCCATGATTATGACTTATATATTTTACGGAAATCATGTGAGAATGTCCATGATTATGACTTATATATATTATACAGAAATCATGTGAGAATGTCCATGATTATGACTTATATATTATACGAAAATCATGTGAGAATGTCCATGATTATGACTTATATATTATACGGAAATCATGTGAGAATGTCCATGATTATGACTTATATATTATACGGAAATCATGTGAGAATGTCCATGATTATGACTTATATATTATACAGAAATCATGTGAGAATGTCCATGATTATGACTTAGATATTATACGGAAATCATGTGAGCATGTCCATGATTATGACTTATATACACTTACGGGAATCATGTGAGAACGTCCATGATTATGATATAACTCTTATTGTGAAAATGATATTGTCTTGGGTTATTTAAAAAGGAAGGCATGGTATTGTATTGGATTTTCTAAAAAGAGAGTACATTCTATTTGTTCTAATGAGAGTCAAATATTGCTTTAACTTGCATATGTTTACTCATATAGTTATTCGTGCATGTGAATTGTCCGTGAACTTGTATTCACAATGCGGGATAGATTACCATGAGATGTATATAGAGTATAGGATTACATGACTAGACATACATGGTTTTAAAAATAACTCTCTTTGAAAAAGATACAGTTGACTTATTTTATATGACATGGTAGGATCTGGTATTTGGTTTTCATACTTGCCCCTGTCATTTCTTTGTACAGTTATGATCTGATTTACTGTACTTCTTGTTTACATACTTGGTACCTGTTGTACTGACCCCATTCGGGGGGCTGAGTTCATGCCCGCAGGTATAGGTATTCAGTTTGGAGATCCTCGAGCTTAGGATCGGTGCCCAGCTTTTTTTTTAGATAGCTCTCCTGTTCCGGAGCTTATCATTTTGGTACGGAGTTTGTATTACAATATTATGGTTATTCAGAGGTACGGCGGGGCCTTGTCCCGTCATAGTTGTTGTCAAAATCTTAGAGGTCTGTATTCATATGTGGGGTGGACCTGGGTACAGTTGTAGTTCTGTTTGATTATATATATTGGCGGCCTTGTCGGCTTTGCCTTTGTTTGTTTTAAAAAAATGAGTGTTATTTAGCTTTCGTGAATTTCTTATGTTGTATGGATAGAAGGGTGCCCAGGTAGGACACCAGTCGCGGGCCCGGGGTTCGGGTCGTGACATCAAAGTACTACAATTTTAATTAAGGATGCATTTCCAAATTCTTATTTAATCAAAGGTTTATGGTTGCTTGAAGTAGGCCCCTCGGCCAATTTCACAAAATGTGGAATCTTCTCAATTGTGATTCATCCCCTTAGAACGAGCCAGGAATTAGTATGGAGACTTGAGACATTACATTATATCACATTGGGATCATTCGTCCTTAAATGATGTTTCTGGTTACCTATATGGCTAACATCGGATCATAAATGTGACTAACGGAAATATGCAGGCACTGAACTGCCGCGAACGCATGAATACTAAATTGATGAATTCTATGCTTAACCAAATACGTACTGAACTGAATAAATAATGCACTTCATGAAAACTAAACTAATTGGATACAGAACTAACTGAATACTGAAAACATGGAGTTTAGGATATAAGACATGAATGAAAGGTTAGTTACCTTCGGTATTTTATGCTTGCTCTTCGAAAATATGGGGATACTTGGACTTCATGTCCTCTTCGGCTTCCCATGTAGCCTCTTAAACATTCTTCTTTCTCCATAACACTTTCACCAAAGCAATTTATTTAGTTCTCAACTTGAGACATACGTCACTACACTTGAGAGTTAGAGAGAAGTTTCTCTCACTAAGGAAAACGCTCTCAACGTTTTCTCCTTGGTTGCTCTTTCGGTTTGTCCGTCTCCCTCATTGTCTCTTCACTAGTCGAAGCTTAATGTTCATAATATGAAAAAAACTAAGCGTTATACTCGCTCTAGCAATGATTCCGGAGGTTCAGGAGGATCTACAAAGTCTAGAACCAAGAAAACGAAAAAGAATGGTGGAAGTCCAACCATAGTTGAAGAAAACTTAATTCCGTCAATCTCAGACCCCACAGTGTTAGTTCACGTTGAGCCTGATTTGTGCATTCCACTTGAGAATGTGGATGATGATTTTTACTCTACAAAGGATACATGAATGGGGAAAAAGTATAGAAATCGAGAGCTTGGATATAAGTGAGTTCGAAGGTGGAAAGCATCATGTTCCGTCAGTCACCAATCCGAAAATGATTCCTCCTACTACTCCAGAAGTAACTACAATAGAGGACTCTAACACTGTCCACGAGCCTATTGGAAAAGACTCTCTCGAAACTCCCGGCAATGGTAATGAAATTCGGATAGCCAAAGTCACTTCTTTCTCTCCTAGGGATGATGTTTCTATCTCGGGTCATTTGGTAAAATCCGGGACCATAACGGAAGAGCATGGCAATCACGACACTAATATGATCTCTGCACAACCTGGAAACTTACTCAGGCAAGCCGGAGAAGTTAGAGAACCAAGACCAGGAATCGCAAACGACAATAATTTGCATGATGGTATCCTCGGGTCAAAACCGGGTCAGGGTACAGGTCAGAAGGCTATGGCGGGTCAGGCGGGAGTCCATGGGTCTAAGAATAATACTGGTATACCTGGATCAATGCAAGTTGGGAGAAACGAAGAGCCTTCTACCCCCAAGGTGCCTAGTTACTCTCCAAGCATTAATATCGCGGGAACCAAAGAGTCTCACTTTAATACCGCGGGAACCAAAGAGGCACCTCACTTAATGGGGCAACATCAGAATTCATTAGGTGTTACTAATGAGTCCTTTCCTACTTTAGCCAGCTTGATTAGTGGAATCCAACACAAGAATCTCAATAGCCCTTTTGCCTTTACTTCTTTCTTGGGTATGGGAAACGTTAACATCAATCCTCCTCTCTCATCTACTACCTCTTCAATGCTCCCTGAAATCCAAGATAACACACCCCTACTATACCCCCTACCATCAATACCTCCCGGAATTCATGACAACTTCCCTACTCTTTCAAATGGCACACGCATCCTTTCTCCTAAGGCGGGGCCAAGCTCTACTCCCTCTAACCACCTCCCTCAGTCCACACTTCACGGGAAATCTACTGAACACTTTCCCACAAATGAATTTAGAAACCAACATGAAACCCCACCCGTCGATCCAACAAACATTGAGTTACCCCCGAATCAACGCAAAGGGTCCAATGCGCCTAAGAAGACTTATGCGGGAGTTTTTGCGGGTACCAGACTTGAAGCTAAGGGTATGAAACTACAATTTATTGAACAACAAGGAGAAGATGTAGAAATTGAAGCTTCTGATGAAGTCCCCTTCATTGAAACATGGGGATATTGCCTAATAGGGTGCTTCACGGGTCCTTTCCCGGGAAGAGAGGCATTGAATTCTATTGTGAATGGATGGGGAGTGAAATGTCGTATCATCCCGTATGGCAAATGATAGACAGTCTTCAAATTCATGACGGAAGAAGATCGAACAAATGTTCTTCATCGAGGCCCATATATGGTCTTCGTTAAAACTATGATGCTAAAGCCTATTAATAAGAGAGTTTTATTAACAGATGACTTATTCATGGATATTCCAATATGGGTCACTTTCCACGACATCCCCCTCTCAATTTGGAGTGCAACAGGCCTTAGCAAGATTGCTTCGCGTGTGGGGAAACCTATATACACGGATCAATATACTAAGGAGGTCAAAAAATGAATTATGCAAGAGTCTTAGTGGAAGTAGATGTCAGCAAAGAACCGGTTATGGAATTTGGTGTCAAACTTCCCGACAATAGAAAGTATACTCAAAAGGTGAACTATGAGAACTATCCGGATTTTTGCTATCATTGTGCATCCTTTGGGCACAACCATTTGAAGTGTAGAAAATTGGTGCAAGAAACCAACACTCAAGAAGCTCAAAAAATCCACAACCCTTGGGTGCCTCCTAAGAATGGTGGAGTTTCTACATGTTCGGGGGCTGACGTTGCTACGGGAAAAACTACCCCTCCTTGCACTGATCCGTCACCTACTCAACATCCCTTAGGTACTGAGAACTTGATGGATATAGAGAATAGTGAGCAAATACCACCTCATGTACCCGGAAGTGTGGGAGAAGCTCTGAACTTTGCAATTCCTCCGGTTGGGGATCAGTCTAGCTCATCGAGTTTACGGGTTGCACTAGAGGGGTCCTCAAGCCATCACCCCCATGCTGGTCTTGCGCATCAAGATAGGAGAAGTTTTGAAACAAGACACACTGATTCTAGAACGACAATGGACCCGCACTGGATGGGGTAGTCTACAAGAGTTCTACGGATGATTCTAGATATGCATTACGGGGCATAAACTTTGAACGCGGGGATCACATCCTAGCTGAGACACCTGCCTTAACCTCCAACAACAAGGATGAGGGATGGAAACAAGTAATTTCAAGGAAAAATGCGCCAAAAGGTAGTAGTTTGGCAAAGACAGCGAAGCGCGGAGGTGCTAACAAAACCTCATTTGTTTCTTAATGAAAGTACTTTGTTGGAATGTCCGGGGTCTTTGCGGACAAATGGAAAGGGCAGCCACGCAAACTCTTGTGTGTAGGATCACAAAGCAACATGATACATCAATTGTTTGTCTAATTGAAACTAAATTCTCTAGAGCACGGATTGACTCTTTTAAATCTCAAAGATTCCTTGCTTGGAATTCTTGCTCCAACATAGATTTCATTGATGGCGGAAGAATGTTAATACTTTGGGATCCCTCCAGAGTTAGTTGTGAAGTGCTTGGAATGGAATCTCAACATATTCATGTCCATGCAAGATGTAAAACAACACAAGTGTCCTTCCTAGCTACATTTGTGTACCCCGTTTATAGCATCTCAGAAAGAAGGAAATTTTGGCATCACCTTACCCACTTGGGCATCGACATTGTCAAGCCTTGGATGATTATTGGAGATTTCAACACCTATTTCTACCCACATGATAAGGCGGGTGGTCCCCCTCTCACGCCTTATGCAATTAGGGATCTTGGAGTATTCAAAAATGCCCATGGCCTAGAAGACACCCCTTCATCCGGTTCCTTCTACACTTGGACGAATGGTTCAATATGGTCTAAGCTTGATAGAGTGATGATGAATCAACATTGGAGCGATTTGAATCTTGAGTGCATGGCCAACTTCCTGCCTATGGAACCAGTCTCGGATCATTGCCCCGTGGTAGCTTCGGTAATTGCATCCTCTAGTATTGGGAAACGTCCTTTCAAGTTCATGAACATGTGGTTCTCCCATCCCGCATTTGAGAACATAATTACTTCATGTTGGAGGCAGCACATATTGGGATCTGCCCAATTCATATTAGCCACAAAATTGAAATTTCTGAAAAAGCCATTGCGAGAATTGAACACAAGGGAATTTGGAAGCATAGAACAAAGAGCAATTACGGCAAACATGGAGTTCAAGGAGGCTATCAATGCACATATGGAGGATCCCTTTGATGATGAACTAAGAGACAATGTTAATTCCTTAAGGGCTAAAGCAAACCTCTTACTTGAAGCCGAAAGACACTTCATAAGACAAAAATCGAGGCAAAAACACTTGATTGGAAGTGATAGATGCTCCAAATACTTTCACAGTTTGATCAAGAGGAGTAATGTCAGGAATTCAATCAACTACCTTGTCAAGGCCAATGGGACTAGCACAACATCTCCCGGAGAAGTAAGAGAATTGCTTGTAGAGTTTTACAAAGATCTTTTAGGCACATCCCGGTCCTCAACAAGCATTGAACCCGCGGTATTGGATTGCGGCCCGAAGCTAGGAGAGGAGGACGTAATACACCTTCTGCATTTCATCTCCCCTAAGGAGATTTGGGAGGCTCTTTCAGATATAGACAATGACAAGACACCCGGTCCGGATGGTTTCTCAGCCGCATTCTTCAAAACAAGATGAAGATATGTGGGACAAGATGTAGTAAGAAGTGTACAAGAATTCTTCTCATTCGGAGTTCTTTTGAAGCAAGTGAACCATACCATACTTACCCTCCTGCCCAAGACTGATCGGGATCCCAAGGTAAATGACTTTAGGCCTATCGGATTGACCAATGTGATCTACAAGATCATAACAAAGATTTTAGCTAATCGGATGGCAAAGGTTCTTCCTACACTTATTGATAAATGCCAAGGAGCTTTTGTGAAAGAAAGGAATATGGTGGACAATGTCTTCATTGCCCAAGAACTTGTGAGAGGTTATAATAGAGCTAGGGTCTCACCAGGGTGTATGCTTATGGTAGATCTTCGGAAAGCATTTGATACGGTCTCGTGGAGTTTCCTTGAATCAGTGCTAAGAGGTCTCAAGTTTCCAGACAGATTTGTAAGATGGATTATGGAATGTGTATGTTCAACCTCTTTCTCTCTTTCCATCAATGGAGAGTTACATGGTTATTTTGCGGGTAAACGCGGCTTAAGGCAAGGTGATTCTATGTCTCCTATGCTCTTTATCCTTTGCATTGAGTACCTTTCAAGGATGTTAAAGCTAAGGACCTTGGACAAAGCTTTTTCTTATCACCCAAAGTGCAAGAAACTAGGCATCTCTCACCCTGCCTTTGCGGATGATCTCATGCTCTTTGCCAAAGGGGATGTACCTTCGGTAAATGTTCTTATGGAGTGTCTTGAAGATTTGGAAGCAGCTTCCGGGCTTACACTTAACCCGTCAAAATCATCCATCTACATTGCGGGTGTGCAAGGTTCAATCCGGGACTTGATCTTGGCAAGAGTTGGTTTCTCATTAAGAGTCTTTCCCGTACGGTACTTGGGGATCCCTTTTTCCCCAATTTCTGTCTCGGTGGATCAGTTTGCCCCATTCACTAGTGCAATCTCGGAATACATTCAGAAATGGGGGCATCACTCACTCTCTTATGCGGGAAAACTAGAACTAATCAGATCGGTTATTCAAGGTGTTGAGAGATTTTGGTTTCAGGCGCTTCCTATTCCTTCTTCAGTCCTCAACAAGGTACGGTCTGCATGTATTCAGTTCTTATGGGGTGGTAAGCCACCAAGAGTCGCTTGGGATGTCATTTGTGTGCCTCAATCCGAAGGAGGCTTAGGTCTTATGAACATCAAAGAATGGAACCATGCCTTACTCTCCCGGACTATCTGGCAAACTCACACTAAGGCGGATACCTTATGGGTCCAATGGATTAATAGCTACTACTTGAGAGGCCAATCCTTTTGGGAATATGAGGTACGGGCTAGGGACTCCCCCTTATACAAAAAAGTTTGTAGTATTCGTGACACATTCATTTCCATCTTCGGTAGTCAAGGTAACGCAATTGCCGGCTTGGAAAAATGTTGCACAAATGAAAGATTTGATTCTAGTCTTGTGTATGAGATCTTGCGCACTCCGCGGGATAAAAGTCTTTGGATGTCTCAAATTTGGAAAGGCTTCATTCCTCCTAAATACTCATTCACAGTATGGCTCGCTTGTAGGAAACGTCTAGCTATCAAAGACACTCTCTCCTATCTTAACTTGGAAGATAGGACTTGCGGGTTATGCAAGAGGGCAAATGAGACAAGGGCTCACCTCTTTTTCTCTTGCGCCTACACCCGCATCATTTGGAAGAACATAAAGGATTAGTTGGGTATTAGAAGAGAAATGACAACTATTGAAAGCACACTCAAGTGGATCAAGAAAGAGCATCGCGGGACAGGTATCCTATCCAAAGCCATCTTACTTGCCTTTTGCATAGTGGTATATGAGATTTGGAGAACAAGGAATGAATTGCTATTCGAGGACATAAGTATAACGACGGATGGGGTTGTTGCAAAAGTCAAAACAACAACTTATAGAGTTCTTTATGACTTAATCCCCTATTGTAACATCACCCAAGGGTGAACGTCACTTTCCCCCGCTCTTTCTTTTCTTGTTTATGCTTACGTTGAGGATTGAGAACCCCCAATGACTGATTGTAGCTCCCAGTTCTTCCTTTTTCTAGTAATAATATTTGCATTTACCCAAAAAAAAAAAAACTTGAGAACCTGATAGTCAAGAATAGCTACTGGAATTTCCTCATAAGATAGGCTATATTTAACTCCTATGATTTCTGTAGGAACAACCAGAGATTGGTCACCCATGAACTTCTTCAACATAGAGATGTGAAATACTAGGTGTACAACCTCCAACTCTCGAGGTAACTCTAACTCATAAGCTACCTTCCTGATCCTTCGTATGATCCTATATCGCCCAATGTAGCGGGGACTGAGTTTCCACTTCTTCCCAAATCTCATAACTCATTATGGGCAAAAATTTCTGGAACACCTAATCATCGACCTGAAATTCCAAATCTCTATGGCATACATCCAAATAGCACTTTGAGTCATTTTCAGGCTCTCCTGAATCAGATTGACTTTCTCCATATCCCAGTAGACCAAATCTGGTCCTAACAATTCCGTTTCACCAACTTTAAACCATTTAATTAGTGATCTACACCCGCGTCCATTCAAAGCCTCTAATGGTTCCATTTTAATATTAGGGTGATAATTGTTATTGTAGGAAAATTCTTTGAGAGACAAGTGATGATCCTAATTACCTTTAAAATCAAGGACACATGGCCTTAACATATCCTCGAAGTTTCGAATAGTACGCTCTTTCTGGCCATCTTTCTGAGGATAAAAAGTTATACTGAGGATAACCCTTGTGCCTAATCCCTTATGAAAGGATCTCTGAACTGGGCACCACGATCTGAGATGATGGATGTTGGGGTCCCATGTAATGTGACGATCTCCTGAATATATAACTTGGCATAGTAGTTTGTTGAGTCGGTAGTTTTCACGGGAAAAATTGTGCTAATTTAGTTAATAGGTCTACAATCACCCATATCGAATCATGCTTAGGAAACAACACTATTTTTGGATTCCAGAAGTTGGACTCCTAGATAAGCTAAAATATTGACTTCCTTTACAATGTTCCTCTTATGTTCCTCAACGTGAGCTAAGCTCCATATGGAATGCGGACTAAGAGAATTGAGTACGACATTTTACTTCCATTGATAATAGAGAATATCTACATCATAATCCTTAAGCAATTCGAGCCATCTCCTCTACCTAAGATTCAACTCTCTTTGTTTGAAAATGTACTGAATACTCTTATGATCGGTGAAAATATCAACGTGAACCCCGTACAATTAGTGATGCCAAATTTTCAGTGCAAACACCAGTGCTGCTAACTCTAAATCATGAGTCAGATAGTTCTTCTCGTGAGGTTTAACTGCTTGGACACATAAGCTATCACCTTGCCATATTTCATTAAGACACACGCAAGACCAACTCCTGAAGCGTCATAGTAAACAACAAACCCCTTGGTTCCCTCTGGTAGCGTCAAAACTGGAGCAAAAAAAGTCAATGATATATATAAGGAAGGGTGTAAGTAGGTAAGTGTGTCAGAGTTCGGTTGTGTATGGGTCAACCCGAAAATGGGGTTCTTTGGTGGGATGTTTCTGCCTGGAAGTATGGTGTTATGGAGTTATTTCGGGTAGATTTATGAGGAGTTTATGTTAAGGAGTTTTACGGGGGTGTTCTGGGTATGTTGAGGGTGGTGTTGATGATCGGGGTTTGGCAGTTTGATAGTGGCAATGCGACAACAAAACTGAAACAATGAGGTCTCGGTAATGGTTATTTTGTGGACTATTTGTGGTTGTCGGGTTTGGACAGTTTTGTACATGTTGTTTTGTGGTGTCCTTTGTGGTGGACGTTAGGGAAGTATTTTGGGATATGGTGGTGGAAGGAAGATAGTGGTTTGGACAAGGAATGAATGCATAATTCTACGTGCAAACCCGAATACAAACCAAGTATAGAACGACAAGGATACCGACACAAGGTTTTTAATGCTCGTGTCAACACCAAGATTAGTTTGGCAAATTGAACAAGGACCAGACCGGGGTTGCTAAGTATAAGCCCATGAACAATCCAAGTGAAGGTGGCCGGTAACCTTAAGATAGAACCTAGGCTTGGGTTTTGTTGGATCATACAAGTTCCAACGTCCACTTGCAGCAAGGGGGTCCCTTAAGCTTGGGTTTAATTAGATCACACAAGTTCTAACCAAGACTTACACCGAAGGGACCTTAGTTTGGGTTCAACTAAGTCACACAAGTCTTAGCTAAACTTACACCAAGGGTTTGGTTCACACAAGAATCGAAGGCCCTCCCGGAGGACTAACTAATGTATACAACCCTGGGTTGAATACTTTAGCTTTTGAGTAAAACTCACTTTTTATATCATCAACTCCATTTACACTATCCTAAAGGTCCTATTTATAGTAACACATGGACCTTTCTAGAAGAATAATATAAGACATTAACTACAAGACCTAGGTGGGGACAAATGGGGAAGCGTTCAGGTTTACTTGGTGATCAAGGAACTTCTCGGCCATTGTGGGAACAATGGGAAAGCTTTTGGTTTTACTTGGAGACAAAGATGAACCCAATATCTTTCACACCCTTTTGTGGTTCCCATGTAGAAGAATGCATAAACTTGGTTCTTCCAAATATCTCATCTTCTTGGAATATGTTTGGAAGCTTCTATTCTTTGTATTTGCTTTGATGAAACATTTGGTTAACTATTGATATTCCTATGTCCGATCTTGATGTCTCCCACATGACTAGATGAATGATTGTATTATCTTCTTATAAGCCTCATCTTCTAGATCATTCTTGTCCTTGCCACCTTATCTTTCTTACACTCTTCTTGGCCTAATCATCTTGTCAGAAGGAACTCTCGGCTTTGTCACCTTATTAAATGGCCTAGTCATCCTTCTTTATTACATGGCTTATTAATGATGTCCTAATAAGAACTAAAAGCTAAGCTAATATTAAATACAAACTAAAAGAAAAACAAACATGGTCTTAGCAAAGACCTACATACAAAGCCGAAAGTAAAGTTGTCTTCTTAGCCTTCACGTGATGTCTTTAATCCAACTCCATATTCCATGCATTTTAGGCATCTAGTTGAAGGTTGACGGGAAATCGTTGACACCCTTGATAAATCCCCTCTCGGCTCATGATGAAATTTTAAGCTCACAAGATTTCTTTCATCAATCTCCCCTTCTTTGAAAGAATTTTCCCTCAAATTTGTGTCGTCTAATTGTGGTAATAAGTTTTCAACAACAAGTGTTGATCTACCACTTTCATAGTTTTATTTTGTGGATGCCTTCCTTGGAACTTGCCAAATAAGGATCTGAATACAATATATATGATTTTTACTTCACATGATTTCCATGTTGGATCACGGATCCTATAAGACATGTTGTCTTGCCATAGGTAGAAGAATAACGTTGTGCACCACTCAATTTTGTGCTAGGTAATGCAATGGATTCTTTGCCTTGAGTCATGCCAACACCCATTCCAACTCTAATATCGTGTTCCACTTCAAATAACATGTTATGATTCGGCATAATGGTAGCAAGAGTACCAACATCCCGAATGAAATGATGAGGGGAGGAACTCACACAATGGAAACTTCTTGCACTCGTAGGCTTGGACCAATTCCTGATAGTTTCCACCGTGCATGGATTCTCGTACGTGCCTTTGGATGAGGTTATGTACCCCATGAATGGTTGGTCAACCAAAAGAGTTTGGAGTGATTTGTGCACACCACTTATGAAAAAACGTAGGAAATTCTTTCGATACATAGTTACCACACAAGAATATTTTTTTTAACTCGCCACACAAGTCCACAATATTTAGAAGATCTCCTTGACCCATTGGAAGATCACTTTTCTTGGAATTCTCCATAGAAAAATGTCTAAGCACTTTGTCTATGTAGACCGATTGTGATAGCCCCAACAATATGTTAGGTCTATCTCAATAGATCCTAATTCCCAAAATGTAGCAGGCTTCACCTAAGTCCTTCATCACGAAGGTATTGGATAACCACTCCTTAACTGACTGCATGAGAGTCTTATTGTCTCTCATTATCAATATGTCATCAACATATATAACAATGAAGAGAATACCCTCATCCTTGCGTTTGCTATAAACACAAGGATCTTCTTTGCTTCTGACGAAATCAAATGACTTGATAGCCTTTTCAAAGCAAATGTTCCAACTCCTAGAGGATTGTTTAAGTCCATAAATGGACTTCTGTAGCTTGCACGCATCATTTGGTACGGACTCAGATGAAAAACCCTCGGGTTATTTCATATATACTTCATCAATTAGATTACCATTGAGGAATGCAGATTTGACATCCATCTGTCAAATGTCATAGTCATAATGTGCAGCTATCGCAAGCAAAATCCGAATGGACTCAATCTTAGCAACATCTAAAAAGATTTCATCATAATCGACACCAGGCCGCTGATTATATCCTTTAGCCACCAGTCTAGATTTATAAGTCTGAACCTTGCCAAATGCATCAATCTTCTTCTTGAAGACTCATTTGCATCCTATGGGTTTAACCTCATTTGACAAATCAACCAAGTTCCACACTTGATTGACATACATAGATTCCATTTTGGATTTCATGGCTTCTTGCCATCTCTTCGAATCAATGTGTCACGACCCAACCTCGCCTGGATCGTGCCTTACCCCGCACCCAAGTAGACATACATCGAGTAATCACGAATATAAACGATGCAAGACATATTATGAAATATGAAACAATAACTGAGAAAACTTGCCTTTTGCATATATAAAAATGACAACTTTTTCAACATGAACAGCTTTAATCTTTTTACAAACCCCGCCACAACAAGATTTCTGCACTTCTAAGAATGATACGACAACAATGGCGGACAGGGCCCCGCCAAACCCCGAATGTAAACACTTACGACGCATGCGACTATACCATCGATAAGCCTCCGAGAAACGGAGCTTCCATACGTCAAATGCGTGACTCGAGAGCTAGGATCAACGATCGTGTACCTCAACTCGCGGCATGAACGCACTTCGGGCGAGGTCGATAACAAAAATTTGCAGTATGTGAAATGAAAATACATATCAGAAATGAAATCATAGCGATCATATAAAGCAGTAGACATGTATGATAACCAAACTAAAGTTTAAAACAAAGCAGTCATGTAAAGTCAGGGACTCACTCCCTCAATTAATCACTCAAGTATAAAAATGGGTCTCGTGCCCACAACATCAATCATGCGGTGGAATACCTTCCTCACCGCCAGCCTATGATATAAAAGCACCAAGGAACACACATGAACACCAGTCCCACTGTGTCATAATAATACAATCAGACGGTAAGTACGAAGGCATAGCCGACTACTAAAACCCACGCATCAACAAGGTCGAATCAGATCATAAGATCTGTTTAGACCGTCACATGATCAAAGCCGCCACTTGCCCGCAGATCACCGTAATGCACGTCTAACCTCGAACTCCCGCAGCCCGCGATAGGCCAATCTCATCGCCCGCATGAGGTATTCCCGCATCGAGGGTAGCTACTCCCGCATCGCCCCGACTTCCGAGTCCGCGACGCCACGCGACCGCATGCCCATAAAGGACGACGCTAACACGAACTCTCGTAGCTCGCATAGGCCCTCAGACCCGCATGAGGTATTCTCGAATCACGGTCCTGCATCGCTCGAGTCTACCCAGACGGAGGGCGCTTTAACCCTAATCATCTCAAGAGATGAATGCCACAATACTATCATAACGATCGATAGTTAATAAGCACAATCGCGGAAACCCTTTACACAAACATCACAAGATACTAACACACGTAGCATCCTAACACGCTTACTTATCAAAGCAACAAGAAAGTATTACAAGGCTATCACAAACCAATACAATCAAGTTGTTCACACAAGGTACTTCCTACTATATGATCAACAAGATCGGGTTTTTATCCCCAAAGTACTTCATACATTAACTCTTTAAAAGATACGTTACCTTCACAAAAGTCACACAATACCGTAGTATATGAAAATAGAGTGATTATCTTTTAAAGAAAATCAATTACTTCTCTTTGTAAAATCAAGTAGCAACATTCTTTTCCAATGTTCAAGTTTGCCTAATTTCCAATGTTCAAGTTCCTCATTTTTTGAAAGGTTTCGTAGTTCATAGTCTTATTCATTTAAGAATATAATTCTTCTTTAAACAACTGAGAAACCTAAGCCTTATATGAGTAGGATATTCTTGTTTATTACAATCTTATTACAATGACCATGATCTAGAAATATCATTTTGTCTCATCTTAGCTTCTATGCAGATTAAGCTTTCTACCGGGTTTTAATAATACTTAATTAGTCAAAACATTTCCTATTAACGCCGCAGTTGGTTTGTCGATACACATTCGATTTCAAATCAAGAAACATTCTTAAGCCGTTATACCTAACTTCCCATAAAGCTAGTATAACTCTTAAGTTTTTCAAAACCACGATATTACTTCTTCTTTCAAAATGATTCAAAATCTTTTGAAATACTTCAAGTTCTTTATTAACACATAACAAGCCAGTTATAGTTCAAATCAGTTACCTTTTAAAGACCACAAGTATTTTCTTACCAACATAAAGCTGTTATAACCAACTTCCCATAAAGCCGTTATAACACTTTATGTTCTAAATCAACCAAATACGCTTAGCACATGACGCTCACCGCACTACATAGTTCACACATATCATGCTAGAAGAGATAGGAAGAGGTTCACATACCGCGACGAGTATCGACTAATAGCAAAACGCTCCAAGTACTTCCAAACGTCGGCTACTCCTTAAGCCAAGTAGATCGCGCCACTCGTAGTACTTCAACCTATAAGGCCACACGACGCTTATTAACATTCAGATCTTATCAGAGAACATTCTACCAAAATTCGCAAAGACTTCCCGCAACAACGTAAATCTCCTCCTCTATCGAGGCCGGCTACAAAGCCAACCAGGGGGGGTTATACATCTAACCCTAACGGGTACAATTCTACTTCACGGTACTACTACACAAGTCTACTGTAATACAACCCTATGTAATTACAGTTCAGTATTCTTCTTTCAATTCAGGCTTAAGTCGCAAGACATTGCCGTAAGTATTATTCAGGCTTAAGTCAAAAGACATTGCCGATACTACGTTCAGTTCTATATATAGTATACTTCAACTATATATTCTAACAATATGTAATTTCCAATTACAATAGAGGGACAAGATATTTACCTCGGTAAGCCCATAATTATCCTAGCTTAAAGTCGATCCTGGGCAATCGTTTAGCTCCAACTCCGAGCGCTCCAACCCGCTCTAAACCACCCTTAGAAGTTCTAACCAACTTCTACACAATACTCCAACGGACTATGGAGATTTTTCCTAGGGTTTGGTTTGTGACCGACTAAGTATAATAGTATTTTCTGGCTTTTCAGATAGGTATAACCTGTAATACAACAAGGTATATGGCTAAGGTAATTTGGGCATTATAACAATACTTTTGAGAGTATTTCTACCAAGAGGGGTATTATATGAAAACAAACTAGCAGTGGGTACCCCACGCCACACCACAAAGGAGTGGGTGGCTACCCCTACCCCACTGTGGGGAAACTTCGCCAAGGGGGCCTCACGAAAGTGGGAGGAAAGCTCTCAAGACTTAGGCATTTTGGATGAAGAAGTCTTCAACCCAGAGGGGTATTTATAGCACAAGCCAAGGCCAACCAATGGCCAAGATCTAGCCAAGTGCCTAGCAAGTGTAGGCCAAGATTCACCCATGTGTCCTTAACCAACTAACACACAAAATATCCTACCAACTCCTCTTCAAATCGTCCAAGCCGAGTCCTCACGTCCGCCAATGGGAGGTGCCAAGTGGCGCCTCTCGTTGGTCCAACACGCTTCGCCTCTCGGAAAAATCCGCAAAAATTAAAAAGACATAGCCGAAATTCCCTACGAAAGTCGTGGAAAACGCTTCGTCAAAAACGACTCTAAACGGGTGTCAGGCACAAATAAAATTCGCCAAGCACTTTAAGGCACAAACTTTTCTACGCACGCCCTCGCACATACTGAAATACGGGTATAACATTCTCCCTCCTTAGAAACATTCGTCCCGAATGTTCCTTCTAAGTCTCAAACAACGCCGCCAAGATAGTCTTCACTACTATACTTACGAGAACAAACTCGCCATACATGGCCACGTAAACAATCACAAGAAAATACTTATATCCAAGTCCACGAGGAAACACCTCTAACATCACCACAACCACCTCTCCGTGGTCTAAAATATACTTCCTTCGCACTTCTCTCTACAAAAGAAATGATCACACCTATGCCGCCATACATGCTCACTTCTCTTTACTTGTCGTAGATACCACTTTGTCACTTTGCTCGAGGCATTAACCTTCTCAGCGACTAACAAATGGCACCAATTTGTCCCTTTGTCGCGAGCCTTGTCCGACGACCCAACAAATGGTACCGGCCGCCATGATCCCCGAGGATGTCGATACTCGAACTCTTTCCACATTTCGACATCGTCAGCCTCCCAAAACTCGGGCTACTATCTCTAACGTGGTCATCATTAAGTGGGAACACTGATGGATCTCCGATACTTTTCCGATCATAACAATACGAAGACCGGACGCATGCCTCCTAAGTCGGACGGCAAAAAGCTAACATATAGGCACTCGCCTATTCTTCACATGAACTCGTGCGGCCCAAAGTAACTCGCTAAGTTCCTCTCAGATTCCGCATCACACCCAACCCGGGTGGTACCTTCAAGAAGACCGACCAACCTCGAACTCTGCGCCGCCGCCATTATCCGCACAATTCCTCCGAGCCGCCGTAACTTCTTCTAGACAAGCTTCGCACTATCCACAGTCTGCTGGAACAAGCCTGAACCAACTAACTGAACCTTGCCAACATCGAACCAATCGACCGGCAATTTACACTTCCGCCCCTACAAGGCTTCACAAAGCGATATCCGAACACTAAAATGGTAGCTTAAACGCTTCCTCCACAGGAGACAACAATCCCCCCACGACTACCTCTGAAATCCACGACCGCCCGAGGCGAACGCGATTCGAGACTCACCAGTTCTTAACCCCGCTCGTAAACTTTTAGAAGATTTAAAAATAGCCACAACCCGGGCTTCACTGTCTGCGCGGTGAAGGTAGGCACCGCAGCCTTACAACCTTTACGATAACTCAACACACCGAGTAAACGGTCCCGATCAAGAACATGACGGGCTGCTTCCCATCGCCCGACCATCGGTCGAACGCATCCACGAACTCAGACGCTGTTAACTAAACTCGGGCCTAACACCCTCACAACCCTAACACGCAGGCGACCACCACAACCGACCCCACCACCAAACTCCGCCGCGGTTGACCCGCAACGTGGCCTCAACCCGACCCGCAACGCCGCATCATACTAGCTCCCAACCGAACAATCTCACTAATCACGCTACGAAAACCTAGCGGTCTTCTTAGCTCAACTACCCTCTTCATTCCACACTACCAGGACCTGTCCCAACATAACTCACGTGCACTATGCACTCCGATAAGTGGTCAAACATAACACTACACCTTTTTCTCGAGATGGCCTCACCTCTAAGGTCTCTACGTATAAAGCTCTAAGGCTCACACTTCCTCTATCCCCAAAATCTTACTCTGCTAAACAACCATGATTTCAAATCACAACTAACCCATCGCTATCGTAACATAGCACCTAAGGTATACTCACCTTATCACCTATGCAAAACTCAGAGGGTTAAGGATAGATCTATGTCATCGCTTCACTCCTTAGTCGTTTAATCCAACTCGCCTGCAGGCGATAGCTGGCGGAGATGACGAACTACCCACCGATCCCGGCGCTAAGTCCTCCCGCAAGGACATTCTTTCGACAACAGACTCGACGGTCATAGGTACAACACGCATCAACTAAAAGACGACATTCCTCGACGACGCGCCACATCAGGAACACCGAGAAAATCAATCCGGATGGCCGGAACCTACGCAGATGCGGAACCTAAGCTCGAGCTCGACCAACTCCCGCATACCCGAACGCCCCGAAATTCGCGGAGGACTCGCCAGACCGTGGATGTGCATAATCTATTCACGCGAGGCGACTCGCCTCAAAAGTTACTAAAGGACCTTGCCGCTCGCCTCTTCTCGTGTCCTTCGTTAACTGCCGATCTCTACACGCCTCGGCCGCGCATAAGCCCGCATACGTGCCATGCTCAAGCCTAATCAAGAATTACTCTTGCACAACCTCTTTTAGATAGTCCTCAAGACTCGCAGACATCAGATACTCCCGGTAGCCAAATCTATAGCTAGTAAATGTGGTCGCTTCTTTGCAATCTAAATTCTCTGCTCCTGGCCGCGAATCAAGGTTCAAATATCATGGTCGCAGAAGAACCGCCGCCACCGCGGCTAAACTCGCTGGGCTAGCGACGCCGCAGAACTCCCCGAATGGCACCACCCAAGATGATAATGGGCCTGTGCCCACGTAACCCTCAGATTTACTCGCAGCCTCCTGGCCGCTTTGCCTCGGGCCCGTTGCCTCACGCGAGGCATAACGATAAGGAAAGAATTTACGTTAGAGGGTCCAACTTACAACACGCCTCTAAGGCACGATCTCGAGCGAGAAGAATAGAAACCAATCCTAAATATCCTATAGCCTCACGACATTGGTGCGCACAACACACCGATAATCAAGACTTCATCGATACGGTCTCAGACACTTTCCGAGGATTAATCGCTCGATACCACTTTTGTCACGACCAACCCGGCTCGCGGATCGTGCCTTACCCGCACCCAAGTAGACATACATCGAGTAATCAATGAATATAAACGATGCAAGACATATTATGAAATATGAAACAATAACTGAGAAAAACATGCCTTTCTAAGATATATAAAAATGACAACTTTTTCAACATGAATGCTTTAATCCTTTTTACAAACCCCGCCACAACAAGATTTCTGCACTTAAGAATGATACGACAACAATGGCGGACAGGCCCCGCCAAACCCCCGAATGTAAACACTTACGACGGCTGCGGGACTATACCACCGATAAGCCTCCGAGAAACGGAGCTTCCCATACGTCAAATCGTGACTCGAGAGCTAGGATCAACGATCGTGTACCTCAACTCGCAGATGAACGCAGCCTCGGGCGAGGTCGCATAACAAAAATTTAGTATGTGAAATCAAAATACATATCAGAAATGAAATCATAGCAGTCATATAAAGCAGAGACATGTATGATAACCAAACTACGCTTTACAACAAAGCGCCATGTTAGTGGACTCACGCCTCAAGTCATCACTCAAGTATAACAATGGGTCTCGTGCCCACAACATCAATCATGCCCGTGGAATACCTTCCTCACCGCCAGCCTATGATATAAAAGCACCAAGGAACACACATGAACACCGTGTCCCACTCGTGTCATAATACAATCAGACGGTAAGTACGAAGGCATAGCCGACTACTAAAAACCCACGCATCAACAAGGTCGCGAATCAGATTATAAGATCTGTTAGACCGTCACATGATCAAAGCCGCCACTTGCCCGCAGATCAATGTACGCGTCTAACCTCGAACTCCCGCAGCCCGCGATAGGCCAATCTCATCGCCCGCATGAGGTATTCCCGATCGAGGGTAGCTACTCCCGCATCGCCCCGACTTCCGAGTCCGCATGGCCACGCGACCGCATGCCCATAAAGGACGACGCTAACTCGAACTCTCGTAGCTCGCATAGGCCCCAGTGACCCGCATGAGGTATTCTCGAATCACGGTCCTGCATCACCGAGTCTACCCCAGACGGAGGCGCTTAACCCCTAATCATCTCAAGAGATGAATGCCACAATACTATCATAACGACCGATAGTTAATAAGCACAATCAAGGGAAACCCTTTACACAAACATCACAAGATACTAACACACGTAGCATCCTAACACGCTTACTTATCAAAGCAACAAGAAAGTATTACAAGGCTATCACAAACCAATACAATCAAGTTGTTCACACAAGGTACTTCCTACTATATGATCAACAAGATCGGGTTTTATCCCCAAAGTACTTCATACATTAACTCTTTAAAAGATACGTTACCTTCACAAAAGTCACACAATACCCGTAGTATATGAAAATAGAGTGATTATCTTTTAAAGAAAATCAATTACTTCTCTTTGTAAAATCAAGTAGCAACATTCTTTTCCAATGTTCAAGTTTGCCTAATTTCCAATGTTCAAGTTCCTCATTTTTTGAAAGGTTTCGTAGTTCATAGTCTTATTCATTTAAGAATATAATTCTTCTTAAACAACTGAGAAACCTAAGCCTTATATGTGAGTAGGATATTCTTGTTTATTACAATCTTATTACAAAGACCATGATCTAGGAAATATCATTTTGTCTCATCTTAGCTTCTATGCAGATGGAAGCTTCTATCGGGTTTTAATAATACTTAATTAGTCAAAACATTTTTATTAACGCCGCAGTTGGTTTGTCGATACACATTCGATTTCAAATCAAGAAACATTCTTAAGCCGTTATACCTAACTTCCCATAAAGCTAGTATAACTCTTAAGTTTTTCAAAACCACGATATTACTTCTTCTTTCAAAATGATTCAAAATCTTTTGAAATACTTCAAGTTCTTTATTAACACATAACAAGCCGCTTATAGTTCAAATCTTACCTTTTAAAGACCACAAGTATTTTCTTACCAACATAAAGTCGTTATAACCAACTTCCCATAAAGCCGTTATAACACTTTATGTTCTAAATCAACCAAATACGTTTAGCACACGTACGCTCACCGTACTACATAGTTCACACATATCATGCTAGAAGAGATAGGAAGAGGTTCACATACCGCGACGAGTATCGATTAATAGCAAAACGCCCAAGTACTTCCAAACGCCGCTACTCCTAAGCCAAGTAGATCGCGCCACTCGTAGTACTTCAACCTATAAGGCCACAAGGCGCTTATTAACATTCAGATCTCATCAGAGAACATTCTACCAAAATTGCAAAGACTTCCCGCAACAACAGAAATCTCTCTCTATCGAGGCCGCCACAAAGACAACCAGTGGGTTATACATCTAACCCTAACTGTACAATTCTACTTCACAGTACATTACACAAGTCTATCGTAATACAACCCTATGTAATTACAACAAGATTCTTCTTCAATTCGTGCTTAAGTCGCAAGACATTGCCGTAAGTATTATTCAGCTTAAGTCAAAAGACATCACGATACTACGCTCAGTTCTATATATAGTATACTTCAACTATATATTCTAACAATATGTAATTTCCAATTACAATAGAGGACAAGATATTTACCTCGGTAAGCCCATAATTATCCTAGCTTAAAGTCGATCCCCGGCAATCGCTTAGCTCCAACTCCGAGCGCCCAACCCGCTCTAAACCACCCTTAGAAGTTCTAACCAACTTCTACACAATACTCCAACTGACTATGGAGATTTTTCCTGTGGTTTCGGTTTTGTGACCGACTAAGTATAATAGTATTTTCTGGCTTTTCAGATAGTATAACCTTAGAATACAACAAGGTATATGGCTAAGGTAATTTGGGCATTATAACAATACTTTGAGAGTATTTCTACCAAGAGGGTATTATATGAAAACAAACTAGGCAGTGGGTACCCCATGCCACACCACAAAGGAGTGGCTACCTCGCCTACCCCCACTGTGGGAAACTCTCGCCAAGGGGGCCTCACGAAAGGGAGGGGAAAGCTCTCAAGACTTAGGCATTTTGGATGAAGAAGTCTTCAACCTTAGAGGGTATTTATAGCACAAGCCAAGGCCAACCAATGGCCAAGATCTAGCCAAGTGCCTAGCAAGTGTAGGCCAAGATTCACCCATGTGTCCTTAACCAACTAACACACAAAATATCCTACCAACTCCTCTTCAAATCGTCTGCCGAGTCCTCACGTCCGCCAATGGGAGGGTGCCAAGTGGCGCCTCTCGTTGGTCCAACACGCTTCGCCTCTAAAAATCCGCAAAAATTAAAAAGACATAGCCGGAAATTCCCTACGAAAGTCGTGGAAAACGCTTTCGAAAAACGACTCTAAACGGGTGTCAGGCACAAATAAAATTCGCCAAGCACTTTAAGGCACAAACTTTTCTACGCACGCCCTCGCATACATACTGGAAATACGGGTATAACATTCTCCTCCTTAGAAACATTCGTCCGAATGTTCCTTCTAAGTCTCAAACAACGCGCCAAGATAGTCTTCACTACTATACTTACGAGAACAAACTCGCCATACATGGCCACGTAAACAATCACAAGAAAATACTTATATCCAAGTCCACGAGGAAACACCTCTAACATCACCACAACCACCTCTCTCGTGGTCTAAAATATACTTCCTTCGACCTTCTCTCTCTACAAAAGAAATGATCACACCTATGCCGCCATACATGCTCACTTCTCTCTTTACTTGTCGTAGATACCACTTTGTCACTTTGCTCGAGGCATTAACCTTCTCAGCGACCCAACAAATGGCACCAATTTGTCCCTTTGTCGCGAGCCTTGCTCGACGACCCAACAAATGGTACCGGCCGCCATGATCCCCGAGGATGTCGATACTCGAACTCTTTCCACATTTCGACATCGCTTCGTTCCCAAAACTCGGGCTACTATCTCTAACGTGGTCATCATTAAGGGAACACTGGATGGATCTCCGATACTTTTCCGATCATAACAATACGAAAGACCGGACGCATGACCTCCTAAGTCGGACGGCAAAGCTAACATATAGGCACCGGCCTATTCTTCACATGAACTCGTGCGGCCCAAAGTAACTCGCTAAGTTCCTCTCAGTATTCCGCACTGTCACACCCAACCCGGTGGTACCTTCAAGAAGACCGACCACCAACTCGAACTCTGCCGCCGCCGATTATCCGCACAATTCCTCCGAGCCGCCGTAACTTCTTCTAGACAAGCTTCAGACTATCCACACCGGAACAAGCTCAACTAACTAATCGAACCTTGCCAACATCGAACCAATCGACCGGCAATTTACACTTCCGCCCTACAAGGCTTCACAAAGCGATATCCGAACACTAAAATGGTAGCTTAAACGCTTCTCCACAGAGACAACAATCCCCACGACTACCTCTCAAATCCACGACCGCCCGAGGCGAACGCGATTCGAGACTCACCAGTTCTTAACCCCGCTCGTAAACTTTAGAAGACGTAAAAATAGCCACAACTGGGCTTCACTGTCGTCTTAAGGTGAAGGTAGGCACCGCAGCCTTTACAACCTTTCGATAACTCAACATACCAGTAAACGGTCCCGATCAAGAATACGATGGGCTGCCTCATCGCCCGACCATCGTCGAACGCATCCACGAACTCGTACGCTGGTTAACTAAACTTGGGCCTAACACCCTCACAACCCTAACACAAGGCGGGACCACCACAACCTGACCCCACCACCAAATCTACCGCGGGTTGACCCGCAACGTGGCCTCAACCCGACCCGGCAACGCGCATCATACCAGCTCCCCGAACCGGAACAATCTCACTAATCACGTTACGAAAACCTAGCGGTCTTCTTAGCTCAACTACCCTCTTTCATTCCACACTACCAGGGACCTGTCCCAACACATCTCACGTGCACTATGCACTCCGATAAGGGTCAAACATAACACTACACCTTTCTCGAGATGGCCTCACCTCTAAG
The DNA here is from genome assembly GCA_029844215.1 of Przewalskia tangutica. Lineage (NCBI taxonomy): Eukaryota > Viridiplantae > Streptophyta > Magnoliopsida > Solanales > Solanaceae > Przewalskia > Przewalskia tangutica. The sequence continues at coordinate 83,087,486 of CM056735.1, read as the reverse complement.
GTCTCTACGTATAAAGCTCTAAGGCTCACACTTTCTCTATCCCCCAAAATCTTACTCGGTTAAACAACCATGATTTCAAATCACAACTAACCCATCGCTATCGTAACATAGCACCTAAGGTATACTCACCTTATCACCTATGCAAAACTCTGAGGGTTAAGGATAGATCTATGTTCATCGCTTCACTCCCTTAGTCGTTCTAATCCAACTCGCCTGCAGGCGATAGCTAAGGGAGATGACGAACTACCCACCGATCCTCAAGGCTAAGTCCTCCCGCAAGGACATTCTTTCGACAATGCACTCGACGGCCATAGTACAACACGCACCAACTAAAAGACGACATTCCTCGACGACGCCGCCACATTGTGAACACCGAGAAAATCAATCCGGATGGCCGAACCTACGTGTATCTGGAACCTAAGCTCGAGCTCGACTAACTCCCGCATACCCCGAACGCCCCGAAATTCGCGAGACTCGCCGTGATCGTGGATGTGCATAATCTATTCGCCAGCGAGGCGACTCGCCAAAGTTACTAAAGGACTCGCCGCTCCGCCTCTTCTCGTGTCCTTCGTTAACTCGCCGATTCTACATCGCCTCGGCCACGCGCATAAGCCCGCATACGTGCCATGCTCAAGCTTAATCAAGAATTACTCTTGCACAACCTCTTTAGATAGTCCTCAAGACTCGCAGACATCGGTATACTCCCGGTAGCCAAATCTATAGCTAGTAATGTGGTCGCTTTGCAATCTAAATTCTCTTTCCTGGCCGTGGAATCAAGGTTCAAATATCATGGTCGCAGAAGAATCGCCGCCGCTATAAACTGGGCTAGCGACGCCGCAGTAACTCCCCGAATGAAGCACCACCTAAGGTGATAATTGGGCTGTGCCCACGTAACCTCTCAGATTTACTCGCAGCCTCTCGCCGCTTTCGCCTCCCGCCCGGCTGCCTACGCGAGGCATAACGATAAGGGAAAGAATTTACGCGAGGGTCCAACTTACAACACGCCTCTAAGGCACGATCTCGTGAGCGAGAAGAATAGAAACCAATCCTAAATATCCTATAGCCTCGACATTGCGTGCACAACACACCGATAATCAAGACTTCATCGATACGGTCAGACACTTTCCGAGGATTAATCGCTCGATACCACTTTTGTCACGACCAACCTGCCTGCGGATCGTGCCTTACCCCGCACCCAAGTAGACATACATCGTAGTAATCACGAATATAAACGATGCAAGACATATTATGAAATATGAAACAATAATCGAGAAAACTTCGCTTTTCTAAGATATATAAAATGACAACTTTTTCAACATGAACAGCTTTAATCTTTTTACAAACCCCGCCACAACAAGATTACTGCACTTCTAAGAATGATACGACAACAATGGCGGACAGGCCCCGCCAAACCCCGAATGTAAACACTTACGACGCATGTGGACTATACCACCGATAAGCCTCCGAGAAACGGAGCTTCCCATACAAATCGTGACCGAGAGCTAGGATCAACGATCGTGTACCTCAACTCGCAGATGAACGCAGCTCAAGGAGGTCAAGATAACAAAATTTAGTATGTGAAATCAAAATACATATCAGAAATGAAATCATAGCAATCATATAAAGCAGAGAGACATGTATGATAACCAAACTAAAGTTTACAACAAAGCTATGTCGTTAGTGGACTCACGCCTCAAGTCATCACTCAAGTATAACAATGGGTCTCGTGCCCACAACATCAATCATGCGTGGAATACCTTCCTCACCGCTGCAGCCTATGATATAAAAGCACCAAGGAACACACATGAACACTGTGTCCCACCTGTGTCATAATACAATCAGACGGGGTAAGCAAGGCATAGCCGACTACTAAAAACCCACAAGACAAACAAGGTCATGAATCAGATTATAAGATCTGCTTAGACCGTCATACATGATCAAAGCCGCCACTTGCCCGCAGATCAATGTACGCGTTTAACTCGAACTCCCGCAGCCCGCATAAAGCCAATCTCATCGCCGCATGAGGTATTCCTCGCATCGAGGGTAGCTACTCCCGCATCGCCCCGACTTCCGAGTCCGCATGGCTACGCGACCGCATGCCCATAAAGGACGACGCTAACTCGAACTCTCGTAGCTCGCGATAGGCCCTCAGACCCGCATGAGGTATTCTCGAATCACGGTCCTGCATCACCGAGTCTACCCCGACGGAGGGCGCTTAACCCCTAATCATCTCAAGAGATGAATGCCACAATACTATCATAACGACTGATAGTTAATAAGCACAATCAAGGGAAACCCCTTTACACAAACATCACAAGATACTAACACACGTAGCATCCTAACACGTTTACTTATCAAAGCAACAAGAAAGTATTACAAGGCTATCACAAACCAATACAATCAAGTTGTTCACACAAGGTACTTCCTACTATATGATCAACAAGATCGGGTTTTTATCCCCAAAGTACTTCATACATTAACTCTTTAAAAGATACGTTACCTTCACAAAAGTCACACAATACCCGTAGTATATGAAAATAGAGTGATTATCTTTTTAAAATCAAGTAGCAACATTCTTGTCACGACCCGATTCCGGGCCCGTGACTGGTGCCTTACCCCGGGCACCCTAGTGATACAACATCAGAGTAATCAGCGGAACATAAAACGATACAAGACATATTATGAAATATGAAACAATAATCTGAGAAAAACTTGCCTTTCGGCATATATGTAAATAACAACTTTTTCAACATGAACAGTTTAATCCTTTTTACAAACCCTGCCACAACAGATTTCATGCACTTAAGAATGATATGACAACAATGGCGGGACAGGGCCCCGCCAAACCCGTGAATGTAAACACTTACTACGACAGGGGACTATACCACTGATAAGCCTCCGGAGAAACGGAGCTTCCCAAACGCAAATCGTGACTCGAGAGCTAGGATCAACGATCGTGTACTCAACTCGCGCAGATGAACGCAGCCGAAGGAGGTCGATAACAAAAATGCCGAGTATGTGAAACTAAAAATATCAGAATGAAATCATAATAGTCTATAAAGCAGAGACATGTATGATAAGCAAACTACGCTCACAACAAATAAGCCATATGTCAAGTCGAACTCACGCCTCAAAGTTATCACAATAAAACCGTGACGGCAAGTACGAAGGCATAGCCGACTACTAAGACCCACGCATCAAAAATACCACAAATCGTATTCCGAGGTCTTTCTAGACCGCACCACATGATCGGCCGCCACTCGCCCGCAATATCAATGCGCGCCTATCCTCGAACTCTCGCAGCCCGCATAGGTCACACACGGACCCGCATGAGGTATTCTCGAATCACGGTCCTGCATCGCCGAGGTATACCCCGCATCGGCGCGCTTAACCTCGGTATCCGCCTAGGCTCCCGCAACCCGCATAGTCTCAAAAGACCGCATAGTCTCAACAGACCGCATAGGAATCCCCGCGATCGTGCTAAACACCCGAATGATCAATCTCGAGCTACCGCGACCGCGATAGTCACGAGGACCGCATAGCCGTGAAAGACCGCATCGGGTGGCAAGCCCTGTGATAATAAGTCAAAGGGGTATGTGATACAATAATAGTAATAACGGGCTTAACGCTTAACAACGTAAGCACAACAAGAATGACCCCTTACATCACGATCACACAAGATACTAACACACGAGCATCCTAACATTTTCACTTATCACATCAACAAGAAAGTATTTACAAGGCTATCTCAAACCAAAGACAATCAAGTTATTCACACAAGGTACCTTAAGCTAACAAGTTCGTATCTACCCCTAAAGGACTTCATACATTAAATCTTTTAAAAGATCCGTTTTCACATAAGTCACACAATACCCGTAGTATAAAATAGAGTGATCGTCTTTTTAAATACTAAAACACTTACCTTTGTAAAATCAAGTAACAACATTATTTTCCAAACGCCCAAGTTTGCCTAATTTCAAATGTTCACGCTTCTTATTTTAGAAAGGTTTCAGAGTTCATAGTCTTATTCATTTAAGAATATAATTCTCTTTTAAACAATCTGAGAAACATAAGTCTTATATGTGAGTAGGATATTCTTGTTTATAACAATCTTATTACAGAAGCCGTGATCTAGGAAATATCATTTTGTCTCATCTTAGCTTCTATGCAGATGGAAGTTTCTACTGGTTTTAATAATACTTAATTAGTCAAAACATTTCCTTTTATTAACGCTGCAGTGGTTTGTCGATACACATTCTGATTTCCGAAATCAGTAAAACATTCTTAAGCCGTTATACCCAACTTCCCATAAAGCTAGTATAACTCTTAAGTTTTTCACAAACCAAGTATTACTTCTTCTTTCAAAATGATTCAAAAATCTTTTGAAATACTTCAAGTTCTTTATTAACACATAACAAGCCAGTTATAGTTCAAATCAGTTACCTTTTAAAAACCACAAGTATTTTCTTACCAACATAAAGCTGTTTATAACCGACTTCCCATAAAGCCGTTATAACACTTTATGTTTTAAACCAATCAAATACATTTAGCACATGTACGTCTACCGTACTACATAGTTCACACATATCATGCTAGAAGAGATAGGAAGAGGTTCACATACCTCGCGACGAGTATCGACTAATAGCAAAACGCCTAAGTACTTCCAAACGCGGCTACTCCTTAAGCCAAGTAGATCGCGCCACACGTAGTACTTCAACCTATAAGGCCACAAGGCGCTTTATTAACATTTAGGTCTAATCGTAGAATATTCTACGTAAAATTGGCAAAGACTCTCCCGCAACAACAGAAATCTCCTCCTCTATCGAGACCGCCACCAAGCCAACCATGTGGGTTATACATCTAACCCTAACGGGTACAATTCTACTTCACGGTACTACTACACAAGTCTACTGTAATACAGCCCTATGTAATTACAGTTCAGTATTCTTCTTTTATTTAGGCTTAAGTCGCAAGACATTGCCGATAACTATGTTCAGTACTATATATAGCATACTTCAACTATATAATCTAACAACATGTAATTTCCAATTACAATAGAGGGACAAGATATTTACCTCGATAAGCCCATAATTATCCAAGTATAAATTCGATCCCGGCAATCGCTTAGCTCCAACTCCGAGCGCCCAACCCGCTCTAAACCACCCTTAGAAGTTCTAACCAACTTCTACACAATACTCCAACGGACTATGGAGATTTTCCTAGTGGTTTCGGTTTTGTGACAGACGGAAGTATAATAGTATTTCGGCTTTTCAGATAGGTATAACCTTAGAATACTACAAGGTATACTACTAAGGTAATTGGGCATTATAACAATACTTTGAGAGTATTTCTACCAAGAGAGGGGTATATACGAAAGCAACTAGGCAGTGGGTACCCCACGGCCACACTACTAGAGGGGTGTACTCTGCCAAGGCCTCAGGAGAGGAGGCCTCTGGCCGAACTCAACACAAAGGGGAGGAGAAGATTTAACACTTAGGAACATTTAGGAATGGATGAATAAGTCTTCAAAGTGGACGGGTATTTATAGGCCAAGTGAAAGCCAACCAATGGCCAAGATTGAGCCAAGTGCTACACAAGTGTAAGGCCAAGATTCACCCAAGTACACCTTATCCATCTACCACACCAACCAACACAAAATATCCTACCTACTCCTTAAGCCCAAATCGCCCATAATGCCGTGCCCAGTGTTCCAATGAGAGGTGACAAGTGTCGCCTCTTGTTGGTCCAAAATGTTTCGCCTCTAAAAATCCGCAAAAATAAAATATGGCATAGCCGAAATTCCCTACGAAAGTCGTGGAAAACGCTTTCACTAAAAACGACTCTAACCAAAGTGCCAGGCACAAAATTAAATCGCCAAGCCTACTTTGCCTACTCAAGGCTTTAAACTTTTATACGCACGCCTCACGCACATACTCCGAAATACGGTATAACATTCTCCTCCTTAGAAACATTCGTCCCGAATGTTCCTTCTAAGTCTCAAAACAAACGCTACCGATATAGTCCTCACCGCTATACTTACTTTAAAACAATCCCGCCACGCATGGCCACGGAACCAACTTGCGCAAAGTACTTACCTTCAAGTCCACGAGACACCTCTAACATCACAAACGCCCCATCCAAGGGTCTAAAATATAATTTCTTCGCACTTTCTCCACACAAAAGAAATGATCACATCTACGCCGCCATACACGCCGCTTCTTCCCTTACGTGTCGCACTCTTCTCGCACACTCAATCTTACCACATGATACCACTTTTGTCACTTTGCCCGAGGCATAAACCTTCTCAGCGACCCAACAAATGGTACCGATCGCATGTGATCATCGCCTGTCAGACTCCCAAACTTCGATATCGCTTCGCTTCAAACTCGGGTTACTATCTCTAACGGTCATCATTAATCGAACACTGATGGATCTCCGATACTTTCCGAACATAACAATACGAAAGATCGACATACCGCTTCCTAAGTCGGACGCAAAGCTAACATATAGGCAACCCGCCTATTCTTCACATGAACTCGTGCGGCCCAAAACAACTCGGCTAAGTTCCTCTGCTTTAACTCGCCACACCCGACCGGTGGTACCTTCAAGAAGACCGACCACAACTGAACTCTAAGCGCCGCCGCCATTATCCGTGACGATTTCTCCGAGCCGCTAGAACTTCTTCTAGACAAGCTTCACCACTACGTCACTGGAACAAGCTCAACTAATCGTTCAACCTTGCCAACATCGAACCAATCGATCGCAACTTACACTTCCGCCCTTACAAGGCTTCATAAGGCGACATCCGAACACCGAAATGGTAGTTAAAAACATTTCTCTCCAGAGACAACAATCCCCACAACTACCTCAAATCCAAACACCGCCCGAGGCGAACGCGATTCGAGACTCACTGAGTTCTTAACCTTGCTCGTAAAACTTTCTAAACAAAACAGCCGCACTGGCTCCACTGTCACATAAGGTGAAGGTAGGCACCCTGCAGCTTTACAACCTTTCTCGTAAAATCAACATCGCCGAGTAAACTGCTTTGCTAGAAGACAAGACGGCCGACTTCTCGCCCGACCATCGGTCGAACGCATCCACGAACTCAGATCTTGGTTAACTAAACTGGGCCTAACACCTCACAACCCTAACACAAGGCGGACCACCACAACCTGACCCCACCACCAAACCTACCGCTGGTTGACCCGCAACGTGGCCTCAACCCGACCCTAACGCCGCACAATACTAGCTCCCGATCCGAACAATCTCACTAATCACGCTTCAAAACCTAGCGGTCTTCTAGCTCGACTACCCTCTTTCAAATCACGCTACTCAGGACTTATCCCATAAACATAGCTCACGCACTATGCGCTCCGATAAGGATCAAACATAACACTACACCTTTACTCGAGACTACTTACCTCTAAGGTTCCTACGCATAAAACTCTAAGGCCCACACTTTCTATCCCCAATCTTCCCTAAGCATTAACCATGATTTCTAATCACAAATATTAACACATGCTATCAAAACATAGCACTTATGCTATACCCATCTTATCACACATACCGAACTCTAGAGGTTAAGGATATGCTCGACCCATCGCTTCACTCCCTAGTCGTTCTAATCAAACCCGCCTGTAGGCGATAGCTAAGGAAGTGACGAACTACCCACCGATCTCAAGGCTAAGTCCTCCTACCAGACACTCTTTCGACAATGCACTCGACGGTCATAGTACAACAAGTACGAACTAAAAGACGACATTCCCGGATGACGACGTCACACCGCGAACCGAAGCCCCGGAGTTCGACCAACTCCCGCATACCCCGAACGCCCAAATCCGTGGAAGACCACTGCATTGTGGATGTGCATAATCGACCGCCGTGAGGTGACTCGCCGAAAGTTACCAAAGGACCTTGCCGCTCGCCCTCTTCTCGGCCTCGTTAACCCGCCGATCTCTACGCTTTCTACCGTGTATAAGCTCGCATACGTGCCATGCTCGCTTAATCAAGAACTACTCTTGCACAACCTCTCGTTGATATTCATCAAGACTCGCGTACATCGGTATACTCTCCGTAGTTAAATCCATAGCTAGTAACAGGTCGCCTCTTTGCAATCCATATTCTCTGCTCTCGGTCGTGGAACCAAGGTTCAAATATCATGGCCGCAGAGAACCGCCGCCGTGCTAAACTTTATCGGGCTAGTGATGTCGCAGAATCCTCGAATGGAGCACCTAACTCGTGTGATGATTGGGCCTGTGCCTCGTGAACCTCTCGAACTCTACTCGCAGCTCCTACGCCTAGCCTCCCGGGCCCGGTTTGCTACGCGAGGCATAACGATAAGGGAAATAATTTTGTCGAGGGTCCAACTTACAACACACTCTAAGGCACGATCTCGAGTGAGAAGAATAGAAACCAATCCTAAATACCCTATAGCCTCCCGATTATTGATGGTGCACAACACACCGATAATCAAGACTTCATCGATACGGTCAGAGACACTTTCCGAGGATTAATCGCTTCGATACCACTTTTGTCACGACCGATTTCGGCCCGTGATCGTGCCTTACCCCGCACCCTAGTGATACAACATCGAGTAATCACGGAACATAAACGATACAAGACATATTATGAAATATGAAACAATAACTGAGAAAACTTGCCTTTCTAAGATATATGTAAATAACAACTTTTTCAACATGAACGCTTTAATCTTTTTACAAACCCCGCCACAACAAGATTCATGCACTCTAAGAATGATATGACAACAATGGCGGACAGTGCCCGCCAAACCCCGAATGTAAACACTTACTACGACAGGGACTATACCACCGATAAGCCTCCGAGAAACGGAGCTTCCCAAACGCCAAATCGTGACTCGAGAGCTAGGATCAACGATCGTGTACCTCAACTCGCGCGTGATGAACGCAGCCTCAAGGAGGTCGCATAACAAAAATTTAGTATGTGAAACTAAAAATATCAGTAAATGAAATCATAATAGTCTATAAAGCAGAGACATGTATGATAAGCAAACTACGCTTCACAACAAATAAGGCCATGTCAAGTCGAACTCACGCCTCAAAGTTATCACAATAAAACCGCACGGGCAAGTACGAAGGCATAGCCGACTACTAAGACCCACGCACCAAAAATACCACAAATCGTATTCGAGGTCTTTCTAGACCGCACTACATGATCGAAGCCGCCACTCGCCCGCAATATCAATGCGCGCCTATCCTCGAACTCGCAGCCTCCGCATAGGTCACACACGGACCCGCATGAGGTATTCTCGAATCATGGTCCTGCATCACCGAGGTATACCCCGCATCGGGCGGCTAACCTCGGATCCGCCTAGGCTCCCGCAACCCGCATAGTCTCAAAAGACCGCATAGTCTCAACAGACCGCATAGTGGAATCCCGCATCAAAGCTAAACACCCGAATGATCAATCCCGAGCTACCGCGACCGCATAGTCACGAGGACCGCATAGCCGTAAAGACACTGCATCGGGTGGCAAGCCCTGTATAATAAGTCAAAGGGGTATATGATACAATAATAGTACAACCGCTTAACGCTTAACAACGTAAGCACAACAAGAATGACCCTTACATCACGATCACACAAGATACTAACACACGTAGCATCCTAACATTTTCACTTATCACATCAACAAGAAAGTATTTACAAGGCTATCTCAAACCAAAGACAATCAAGTTATTCACACAAGGTACCTTAAGCTAACAAGTTCGTATCTACCCCAAAGGACTTCATACATTAAATCTTTTAAAAGATCCGTTGCTTTCACATAAGTCACACAATACGTAGTATAAAATAGAGTGATGTTTTTTAAATACTAAAACACTTACCTTTGTAAAATCAAGTAACAACATTATTTTCCAAACGCCCAAGTTTGCCTAATTTCAAATGTTCACGCTTCTTATTTTAGAAAGGTTTCAGAGTTCATAGTCTTATTCATTTAAGAATATAATTCTCTTTTAAACAACTGAGAAACATAAGTCTTATATGTGAGTAGGATATTCTTGTTTATAACAATCTTATTACAGCAGTCGTGATCTAGGAAATATCATTTTGTCTCATCTTAGCTTCTATGCAGATGGAAGTTTCTACTGGTTTTAATAATACTTAATTAGTCAAAACATTTCCTTTTATTAACGCGGCAGTGGGTTGTCGATCCACATTCGATTTCAAATCAAGAAAACATTCTTAAGCCGTTATACCCAACTTCCCATAAAGCTAGTATAACTCTTAAGTTTTTCACAAACCAAGTATTACTTCTTCTTTCAAAATGATTCAAAAATCTTTTGAAATACTTCAAGTTCTTTATTAACACATAACAAGCCAGTTATAGTTCAAATTAGTTACCTTTTTAAAAAAACCACAAGTATTTTCTTACCAACATAAAGTTGTTTATAACCGACTTCCCATAAAGCCGTTATAACACTTTATGTTTTAAACCAATCAAATACATTTAGCACATGACGCTCACCGACTACATAGTTCACACATATCATGCTAGAAGAGATAGGAAGAGGTTCACATACCTCGCGACGAGTATCGACTAATAGCAAAACGCCCAAGTACTTCCAAACGCCTACTCCTTAAGCCAAGTAGATCGCCCACACGAGTACTTCAACCTATAAGGCCACAAGGCGCATTAACATTTAGGTCTAATCGTAGAATATTCTACGTAAAATTAAGAAGACTCTCCCGCAACAACAGAAATTTCTCCTCTATCGAGACCGGCTACCAAGCCAACCAGTGGGGGTTATACATCTAACCCTAACTGTACAATTCTACTTCACTACTACTACACAAGTTCATCAGAATACACTCATGTAATTACAGTCAAGATTCTTCTTTATTCAAAGCTTAAGTCGCAAGACATTGCCGATAACTATGTTCAAGACTATATATAGCATACTTCAACTATATAATCTAACAACATGTAATTTCCAATTACAATAGAGGACAAGATATTTACCTCGATAAGCCCATAATTATCCAAGTATAAAGTCGATCCCGGCAATCGCTTAGCTCCAACTCCGAGCGCCCAACCCGCTCTAAACCACCCTTAGAAGTTCTAACCAACTTCTACACAATACTCCAACTGACTATGGAGATTTTCCTAGGGTTTCGGTTTGTGACAGACGGAAGTATAATAGTATTTCGGGCTTTTCAGATAGGTATAACCTTAGAATACTACAAGGTATACGGCTAAGGTAATTGGGCATTATAACAATACTTTGAGAGTATTTCTACCAAGAGAGTGGGTATATACGAAAGCAACTAGGCTAGTGGGTACCCCACGGCCACACTACTAGGAGGGGTGTACCTCGGCCAAGGCCTCTAGAGAGGGAGGCCTCGCCGAACTCAACACAAAGGGAGGAGAAGATTTAACACTTAGGAACATTTAGGAATGGATGAATAAGTCTTCAAAGGGATGGGTATTTATAGGCCAAGTGAAAGCCAACCAATGGCCAAGATTGAGCCAAGTGCTACACAAGTGTAAGGCCAAGATTCACCCAAGTACACCTTATCCATCTACCACACCAACCAACACAAAATATCCTACCTACTCCCTTAAGCCAAATCGTCCATAATGCCGTCCAAGGTGTTCCAATGAGAGGGTGACAAGTGTCGCCCTCTTGTTGGTCCAAAATGTTTCGCCTCTCTAAAAATCCGCAAAATAAAATATGGCATAGCCGAAATTCCCTACGAAAGTCGTGGAAAACGTTTCACTAAAAACGACTCTAACCGGGTGTTGTGCACAAAATTAAATCGGCCAAGCCTACTTTGCCTACTCAAGGCTTTAAACTTTTATACGTACGCCCTCACGTACATACTCTGGAAATACGGGGTATAACAATTCTTTTCCAATGTTCAAGTTTGCCTAATTTCCAATGTTCAAGTTCCTCATTTTTTTGAAAGGTTTCGTAGTTCATAGTCTTATTCATTTAAGAATATAATTCTTCTTTAAACAATCTGAGAAACCTAAGCCTTATATGTGAGTAGGATATTCTTGTTTATTACAATCTTATTACAGCAGCCATGATCTAGGAAATATCATTTTGTCTCATCTTAGCTTCTATGCAGATGGAAGCTTCTACTGGTTTTAATAATACTTAATTAGTCAAAACATTTCCTTTTATTAACGCTGCAGTGGTTTGTCGATACACATTCTGATTTCCGAAATCAGTAAAACATTCTTAAGCCGTTATACCTAACTTCCCATAAAGCTAGTATAACTCTTAAGTTTTTCAAAACCACGATATTACTTCTTCTTTCAAAATGATTTAAAATCTTTTGAAATACTTCAAGTTCTTTATTAACACATAACAAGCCAGTTATAGTTCAAATCAGTTACCTTTTAAAGACCACAAGTATTTTCTTACCAACATAAAGCTGTTATAACCAACTTCCCATAAAGTCGTTATAACACTTTATGTTCTAAATCAACCAAATACGTTTAGCACATGTACGTCTACCGTACTACATAGTTCACACATATCATGCTAGAAGAGATAGGAAGAGGTTCACATACCTCGCGACGAGTATCGATTAATAGCAAAACGCTCCAAGTACTTCCAAACGTCGGCTACTCCTTAAGCCAAGTAGATCGCGCCACTCGTAAGATTCAACCTATAAGGCCACAAGGCGCTTATTAACATTCAGATCTCATCGAGAACATTCTACCAAAATTGGCAAAGACTCTCCCGCAACAAACAGAAATCTCCTCCTCTATCGAGGCCGGCCACAAAGCCAACCGGGTTATACATCTAACCCTAACGTACAATTCTACTTCACAGACTACTACACAAGCTCTGTAATACAACCCTATGTAATTACAGCTCGATTCTTCTTTCAATTCAGCTTAAGTCGCAAGACATTGCTGTAAGTATTATTCAGCTTAAGTCAAAAGACATCCGATACTACTTTCAGATCAATATATAGTATACTTCAACTATATATTCTAACAATATGTAAGTTCCAATTACAAGAGAGTGACAACATATTTACAGCTCTAAGCCCATAATTATCCTCGCTTAAAGTCGATCCCGGCAATCGCTTAGCTCCAACTCAGCGCCCAACCCGCTCTAAATCACCCTTAGAAGTTCTAACCAACTTCTACACAATACTCCAACGGACTATGGAGATTTTTCCTAGGGTTTCGGTTTTGTGACTGACGGAAGTATAATAGTATTTTCTGGGCTTTTCGTATAGGTATAACCTTAGAATACAACAAGGTATATGGCTAAGGTAATTTGGGCATTATAACAATACTTTGAGAGTATTTCTACCAAGAGGGGTATTATATGAAAACAAACTAGGCTAGTGGGTACCCCACGCCACACCACAAAGGAGGGGGTGGCTACCTCGCCTACCCCACTGTGGGAAACTCTCGGCCAAGGGGGCCTCAAAAGGGAGCGGCAAAGCTCTCAAGACTTAGGCATTTTGGATGAAGAAGTCTTCAACCCAGAGGGTATTTATAGCATGCCAAGGCCAACCAATGGCCAAGATCTAGCCAAGTGCCTAGCAAGTGTAGGGCCAAGATTCACCCATGTGTCCTTAACCAACTAACACACAAAATATCCTACCAACTCCCCCCTCTTCAAATCGTCCAAGCCGAGTCCTCACGCCCGCTAATGGGAGGTGCCGTGGCGCCTCTCGTTGGTCCAACACGTTCGTCTCTCTAAAAATCCGCAAAAATTAAAAAGACATAGCCGGAAATTCCCTACGAAAGTCGTGAAAACGCTTTTAAAAACGACTCTAAACGGGTGTTGTGCACAAATAAAATTCGGCCAAGCACTTTAAGGCACAAACTTTTCTACGTACGTCCCCTGCGTACATACTCTGGAAATACGGGGTATAACACAATGTCCACCATTGCTTCGTTGTAGGTTGTAAGCTCATCATCATCTGGAATATCTATCTCACTATGTGTTTCCACAAGTAGATTTAGTGTTTCCGGAGGATGATAAGTTCTTATAGACCTACAAAATTAATTGTTTTGCAGTTCAGTTCTAGGTATGTTCTGACTATGAGAAGGTTCTTGTGTGTTGGTTGATCTACCAACATGAGAGCTTTCCGGAATATTATTTTCATGTCTTTCCTGAATGGGAGGAGGTACAATCACTGCACTTGCTCCCAAGGTCTGCGTAGGAGGGTCTTGCATTTCTGCATCTTTCTCGCAACACTCCAACTGGTCGAAGGGCGTACCCTAAGTACCCAATCTTTGCCAAAATTTCCCACTGAATTCTTGCCTTGATCATTAGGCAAGGATTCAACCTCTATGTTACTTTGTTGTTTTTGAATTTCTTCAAGTTCTATGTCTGTGCAACTCTCTTCCTTGTAGACATATTCTTCTTCAAGGAAAGTTGCGTTCCTAGAAACAATGATCGTATGTTCGCTAGAAAGATAGAAATAGTATCTCTTAGTTTCCTTTGGTACCCTACAAAGTAACAATTCTCACACTTGGATTCCAACTTATTAGTGAGCATATTCTTGACATATGCAGGACACCCTCAGGGCCTCATGTGTCTAAGAGCTGGCATTTTTCCACACCATACCTCATATGGCGTATTTTAAGCTGATTTGGAAGGAACCCTGTTTAGAACATACATCGAGGTTCGTATAACATATCCCCAAAGGTATGTTGGTAGAGTTGTGAAGCTCATCATGGAACAAACCATATCAAATATGGTCCGGTTTCTCCTATCGGCAACACCATTCATTTGTGGTGTTCCAAGAGGTGTCCATTCTGAATGAACTCCATGCAGCTTCAAGTAATCTAGAAATTCTTTACTTAAGTATTCACCTCCTCGATTAGATTGAAGAGTCTTGATACTCCTTGCGAGTTGTTTATCCACTTCACACTTGTACTCCCTAAACTTTTCGAAAGCTTCGGATTTTTGTTTCATAAGATACACATATTCATACATTGTCAAGTCGTCTATAAAAGTAATGAAATAAGGGAAACCTCCTCTAGCTTGAGTCGAAAATGGTCCACATACGTCAGTATGTACCAACTCAAGAACCTCTTTGACTCGTATGACCTTTCCAGAAAAAGGCTTATTGGTCATCTTACATTTAAAACAGGATTCATAGTTACCATAAGATTTTAAGTCAAATGGTTCGAGGTAGTTAAGTTTCCTCAATCGTTCAATCATTTTTTGATTGATATGACCAAGCCTACAATGCCACGGGCAGGTAGAATTTCTTTTACCTATTTTAGTTCATTTGTTTTGGATATTGAAAATTTCTCAACTACAGTTTAGTGTATACAATCCATTCACAAGAGGCGCAATTCCAAATACAACATCATTAAAAGACAATATCAAACTGCCATTAATTATTCTTGAGGAAATTTTCACCCTCCATGTCTAATACAGGATTTGAAATGATGTTCCTCGTTAACGAGGGAACATAAAAACAATTGTTCAACACTAAACATTTTCCAGAAGGTAAAGCTACTCTATAAGTTTCCACGCGCTCAGCATCAACTCGTGCTCCGTTTCTAACGCGCAGGTCCACCTCTCGAGGTCCGACCTTCCTGCTGTCTGTTAGCCCCTGCACATTTGTACAAATGTGTGAGCCACAAGCGGTATCTGGTACCCAGGAATGAGAATTATTTATAGATATATTTATTTCGATTACAAACATACCTTGTCCACTAGAGGCTGAAGCACCACGTGCCTTCCCTCATCCTGGAGCAGTGCAATATCTCTTCCAATGTCATTTCCTATTGCAATTCATGCAAACATACTTATCCAGGATTACCTTATTCTTCTCGTCCCTCCCTTGGGTTTCATTGTTGCGGGCGCAACGTTAGCTTTGCCCTTCTTATTCTGCCATTCCTTACCTTTCGGTTTGGGATGACTAGAGGAGCTTACCTTGAGCACATGTTTGCCCTTAAAGATTGAAGATTCAAAAGTCTTTAGCATATTATGCAATTCTGGCAAATTCGCTTTAGTACCATTCATGTTGTAGTTAATGATGAAACTCCCAAACAAATGAGGAAGTGAATTTAGGATCAGCGTGGAAGCAACTCTAATTTGCAGATCAATACCAATTGAGGTCAACCTTTCAATTAGCCCTATCATCTTCAGCACATGTTGAGACACTTGTCCTCCTTCGATCAACTTACACTTGAAAAGGTCTATCAACAACTCATATTCCAGTTTCTGGGACTGAGAGTCATAGAGGATCTTCAAATGTCCTAGCATCTCGTAGGACCCATGTTTCTCATGTTGCCTTTGGAGGTCTACTGACATGGAAGATAGCATAATGCATTCTGCAAATGTGGCATCATCAAGATGTTTTTGATAAGCAACCTTGTCAAAAGCAGCATACTCAGCAGAGTCTTCAGCAGGCACTATGGGGAAAACCTTGTCCAATGCATATTCAATTTTCTCTTGCCTTAGGACAATCCTTAGATTCCTAAGCCAATCTAGATAATTCGGTCCGGTGAGCTTGTTCATTTCAATTAGGATCTTTAGTGAAAAACTCGACATTCTGAAGATCTGAAGATATAGATAGTTAGGAAAATACAATCAAAATTTATTTTCCCTTTTATACACATTCATTTTAGACTAATTTAACATGGTCTTTTGTTTAATTAGCTTCCACTATTTTAGCATACTTCTACGACCTCAAGGTAGAATACAGACCTAAAACATTTTAAGGTCATAATGGGACAAGATCCAAACCTATGCTATATCCACGTTTTCTTTGGCTGATAAATTCAATAGCACATTTTGGTAGGTCTAAAACCAATTTCAAAGCTTATTTGCAACTATTAGTTGATTAAATAATTCAATTTTAATCATGCGTCCTTAGATTAGTCTGACACTTTGGCGCCAAGATTTGTCTAAGCAAGTCAACCCCATTACACGACTGCGTTTATGTATCTAAGTAAACTTGGCCTTTGCGAGCAAACACTTTGGTGTAAATACCCACAAAAGTTTCTCATCTACTTTTATATTTAACACATCTATGAAAGAGTCTGAGTCCTCGTAGACTTAGAGCAAACACTTTGACATAAATACTCGTATCACCGAAAAGGATTTTGAACTCTAACAATTATAATGGACGACACCTTTTAATTTTAGACTTGTATTCAAAGTTTGGGGAACATTTTCAGTGTTAAGGGATTTCAACCAAGATCAAAATACATGTCATATATCATATGGCATCCTAATGCAATTTCTAAAACACATTTAGATGGAAAACCATCAACCCAATAGGCATGATATAAGATGGTTTTTTAATCAACTACTGGGCGCCGCCTATCCAGACAGTTATAGCGGTCATTTATGTAAGTCAATTACTGGGCGCCGCCTACCCAGACAATAATTGTCATGCCCCGAACCCCGGGCCAGCAACTGGTGCCCTACCTGGGCACCCTTCTACCCATACATCACATGTAATCCGCGGAAGCTAAAGAAAACTCATCATTATTTTATTTCTTTAAATAAAGGCAATGAAATAGGCAAAGCCCACAAGACCACCATTATATATATAAAACAACCCAAAGGAACTACAATTGTACCACTTATGCAAGTCCAGCCCACAATGAATAAAGACCTCTAAGAGTTTGATAACAACATGTGACGGGACAAGGCCCCACAGTACCCTAAATATACACAAGTCTAAAATCAAGACTCTACCAAAATGACAACTCCGGAACAATGGAGCTATCCCAAAAGTGGAGCAATGACCCTAAGCACGTGGATCACCAAACCGAGTACCTACACCTGCAGGCATGAACGCAGCCCCACGAAGGGGGTCAGTACAACAGGTACCAAGTATGTAAACATGAAGTATAGTAAACAAGATCATAACTGTACAAAAGAATGACAAGGACAAGTATGAAAATCAAATACCAGATCCAACCGTGTCATAATAAATAAAATCCAACTGTACCTTGTATCACTATACCCCTGTACCATCGCATTCATCAGACACCGTACTCATCAGACATCAGACATCGTATCATCGCATTATTGAGAGTCAATTGTGCCTTTTTTAAAAATATAACATCAACTGCATCGTTTCAAAATGAGAGTCACATCAAAGATGGGGACACCTTCCCACGAATCAATATGTATATCTTTTTCATGGGAATCGAACCCGCATGGGAATCGAACCCGCATAAGTAATTGTACCCGCATGAGTATCTCTACTCGCATCACGTATCTTGTCCATAGATATTATTCATGGGAATCGAACCCGCATAGGAATCGAACCTGTATAGGTAATTATACCCGCATGAGTATCTCTACTCGCATCATGGAAGCACATCCATGGAGCAAATATACACAAATACTGTCAAGGAATAAAACCAAGACACCAACACATCAGATACAAAATATTAAAATAAACTTTCTTTTTAGAAATGCCAAGGTAAATATGAGAGCCATGTCAAAATCAGGGACACCTGCCCTCAGAATCATCATGCAGATCCGATTCATGGAACTATTTCACCCGCATGGGTCCTGTGGACCCATAATGAGTATATATACGCGATACCCGCATCATGGAGAGCTAATCCACGGAATATGTCCAGGGAGTTGAACCCGCATGAGTCCTTCAGACCCGCAGTGAGTGTGTACCATCTCACGTCATGGGAGCTACTCCATGAAATATATATACAATGTTGCCGGCCCTCTAGTGAGGGATGCGGAGATGTGGAGATATAACACTTGCACGGATAGCTATCATGAGCAACCATATGCAAGTAAATAATCTTTTACTCTTATTTAAACAATTAGAATGAACTTTCCTTTTATAAAACCCAAGGCATTATCATGTCATGTAACATTAGGGAAATGAACCCAAAGTACTATGCACGTCCGCCGTACATCCTCTTATTTATAAACCTCAAGACACTAACACCCGTAGTATCAAGGCACTTCCACTTCTAAAATCAAGTTACTACACTTTTAAACTCAAGTAAGTTATGCTTTTAACACCAAGTAAGTTATACCTTTCAATCAAGTAACTTTTTTTATATACTACAACGAATCCGGTTTCATTTAAAACAAGTACGTCCACCGTACACACATTCTATAAGGTCAATGCACAAAGAAAGATAGGAAGAGTTCCACATATAATAACTTTCATTTTAGAAATCCCAAGGTACTATCACGTCGTGCATCAATAAGGATTAAGATCCAATAACTCAATATACGTCCGCCGTACAATCTTTCCTTTATAAAAACTCAAGACACTAGAACTAATAGCATCAAGGTACTTTCACTTTTAAAATCAAGTTACTTATTCTTTCCAAATCAAGTAACCTACCCTTTTCCAATCGAATTACCTATACTCTTCAAATCAAGTAACCTATACTTTTCAACTCCATTAAGATGAACTTCCCTTTTAGAAATCCAAGGTACTATGTATAGAGTACATCACTAAGTACTATAAAGGAATAGATAGACAACTTCCATTTTGGAAACCCCAAAGTACTATCTAGTGAATATGTATTACAACTTCCATTTTGGAGACCCCAAAGTACTATCTAGGGAATATGTCATTTATACCCCAATAACAAGGCAAGTATACTTCAAGAAACAAGTCACGTATACTCCAATAACAAGGCAAGTATACTTCAAGAAACAAGTCATGTATACTTCAATAACAAGGCAAGTATACTTCAAGAAACAAGTCATGTATACTCCAATAACAAGGCAAGTATACTTCAAGAAACAAGTCATGCCGATAGAAGGAAGTAGTTCACATACCTTATCTGTCACGACCCGACCCTGTGTCGCAATCGTGCCCTACCCGGGCACACCGCTCGTATACATCGAGAATAGCAATGAACATACACAACATATAACATGTTTAGACAATAACATCACAGGCTAGCCGATAAGGCCGCCTTCCATAAGATATACATAATCACAAGTAAAATATTACAACTCTGTCCTTACAGCCCAAACCACAAAATATGACAATGCACTCTAGAATAACAATCGTGGACGGTTTCGCCATACCCTCGAATGTACATAAATCTACAACATCGTGGAAAGATCAGACTAAAAAGACAAGCCTCCGAGAAATGGAGCTTCGACGCTGATCGGTGATCCTAAGAATGAGGATCCACCACCGCTACCCCTACCGCGCAGATGAACGCAAATTTCGAGGAAGGGGTGACACAATATGTACTAAGTATGTAAAACTGGAAAATACTGTAATTACATCATAAGTTTAAAACAAAGCCGGAGACATGTATGATAATCAAATTACAGTACATTGTGCCTTACTAACAATGAGAGTAACTAAGAGTATACTTACAACATAAAAATAGGAAGCTCACGATCAAAGCAGGACCACCCGCCCGCAGTATCATTAAGCAATCCTACTCCTGGGACTATTTCACCGTGACAGTCGTGTGGACCCGCATGAGGTATTCTCGTGATAGTCGCACTACCGCATGGGACTATTTTACCCGCATAAGCCCATAAGGACTCGCATGAGGTATTCCTCGCATCATGGGTAGAAAATCCACGGAAACAGGTGGTATAACGTCTTGGGTATTTACCCCTCATTTATACTCTTACCCTGAAGCAGGTGGTATAACGTCTTGGGGGTTTACCCCTCATTTATACTCTTACCCTGGAGAAGGTGGTATAACGTTTTGGGGGTTTACCCCTCATTTATACTCTTACCCTATCTCAACCGGCCATCATACATAACATAAGCTCAATCGGCTTATCATACATAACATAAGCACTACCGGCTTATTATACAATAAATAAGCAAGTTAAGAAATCCCCCTAACTTCTTATTAGCCTTATTCATATACACTCTCATTTTATTTTACTTAAGGCACTAACATGTCATTATAAAATCCGGGAATTTAACCCAAAGTACTACGTACTTCTATTCATTTAAAAATGACTCTTTTCATTATAAAACTTCCAAGATACTAATAACCATAGTATCAAGTCACCATTACTTTTCAAGACAAGTCACAATACTTTTAGAAATATAATTAGGCTTCTAAATCTAGTGACTTCTTTTCTTATAAAACCTTAGGCCATTGATGCCTTAAAATCAATTTGCCTTTCATTAAATCAAGTCATTTTATCCTTATTTATCTTTTCATAAAGCTAATATAACCAACTTCCCATAAAGTCGTTATATTAACTTTATACCTTAGCCAATTACAATTTCCTATCCAAGGGACTTATACGTTTAAAACGAAACAAGTATCAAATACTTTAAAACTCTTCAAGTCCCTTAACTTTTAAAAATCTAAGACATCCTTAATACTTTTAAAGAAGTGAGTTAATCCCCTAACTCACCCAACTTTGCCATTCTTAAAACAAGTAAAGGATATCCAAGTCTAGTACGTCTACCGTACTATATAAGTCAACTATTCATGCTCAAAAGATAGGAAAGTTCTACATACCTCTTCAGGTCAATCCACTTGCTAAGTACAATATCCCGCCCGTAGTATGTCAACCTATAATGTCCACAATACTTCTATTAACGTCTTACTTCAAACGTAGAATATTATAAGTGCAAAGTCACTAAATTCTACGGAAAATCGGACAGCACCTCCTTTGTTTCTACGTACTTTGCCACCTTTTTCAAGGCCGAATTCAATAACCAAACACGCCACATTTAAGGCCCAATCAATGCAATTAACAATAGGGGATTACTCGCCTAATAGACGTGTAAAATTCCGCCCCACAAATGATATCAAACTAATACAAACTACTAGGTCAATTCGGCAACATTGGGACACAATAACACCAATTCTTATCCAATTTCCTTTTCAATCCAAGTTGTTAGCATAACATGATATCAAGTCGCAATCGATTATAACTACTATAATCTTCAAGTAAGTATCATGCGACGATTCTAATTAACGACCAATTTGTAATCCAATTTCAAATGGTTTATATGACAATTCGGATTTAAGGCTACAATCAATCCATAATACTTATGAAACTTCAACACATATACTTCATGCTAGCAAACATGTAAAGCTAACAACAATATATAATCTTGTAACACTTTAAGAGACAAGATTATTACCTCAACGATTCTTAGTCCAACTTCAAATCCGAAGTCGCTCCTTAGCAACTTAGGGCCTCTTCTTGACACTTCAATCCGCTACTTGAGACCCTTAGAATAACACAAACAAATTTCCTTCAATCTCCCCAACAAAACCTAGAAAAGCAACTAGGTTTTCATCTTGCGACTAATACGAAAACTATCTTTTTCCGGGATTTTTCTATTGAGATACACTTACAATACCCTCATGAACCTTGGTTTAAAGTGTGGAGCTTAATGGACACCAAACAAATTTTTTTTTGTGTTGGGAGCTTGCAAACCCGAGAGCTATCCTATGGTGTTCTTGAAATTCTTGAAATTTTTTCTAAGTGTAGAAGTTAGTCTTGCTACTAGTACTACTATATAGCACAATGGAGGGTCAAGATGTGAACAAATGTGTGGCTTGGATGAAGTTTCTTTAAATATCAAGACTTGTGGTCCTATTGACTAAGTCAACATTGTCAAGCTCTTCAAGTTGCAAGACTTAGTCATCCTAACAAAGGTCAAATGACCCTTTTGTCCATGCCTAATTCGTCCAAGGCTACATAAGGGGGGGTAACACGTGTCGCCCTCCCATTCGTCACAATATTACGTTTTCCGACAATTCCATAATTCCGATAAATTTTTACAAGTCTCTAATCTTAACACTTGGGATTCTCACGTACGTTCTTAAAACATGTCCTGTAAATACGGGGTGTAACATTATTCCCCCCTTAGAAACATTCGTCCCCGAATGTTCTTTCGGAGTCAAACTTATAATTAGCGACATAGTTTCCTTTCACAACCCCGACATACCAATAATGCCACACATGGCCACATAATAGCATTTAAGCAAAAGAGATACTTCAATTAAAACTTGACAAGTAAGGAAAAATGAATTACCTGAAGGTGTAGGGAATAAGTGAGGATACTTCCTCAACATGTCCTCCTCCGCTTCCCAAGTCATCTCCTCCCGGTTATCATTCCTCCACAAGACTTTGACGGAAGCCACATCCTTGGTCCGCAGTCTCCTGACCTGGCGATCGAGTATCGCTATGGGACTCTCTTCATACGATAACCCCTCTGTCATCTGGACCTCACTAGCAGGGAAAACTCTCGCTGGATCTCCGATACACTTCCGCAACATAGAAACATGGAAGACCGGATGTACCGCCTCTAACTCTGATGGCAGATCCAACTCATAGGCAACCTTGCCCACTCTACGGATGATCTGGTAGGGCCCAATGTACCTTGGGCTGAGTTTTCCCTTCTTTCCAATCTCATCACACCCTTCATGGTGATACCTTCGAGAAGACCCAATCGCCTCACCAAACTCCAAATGCCGACGATTATCCGCGATATGACTTCGCCGACTTCAATCGCTATCAGCTTCTCTGGATAAGCTTCACCTTATCCACACTGTTGAACCAAGTGCCGCCAACTAATCGCACTCGCCACGCCGAACCAACCAATCGGCGACTGCATTTCCGCCATACAATGCCTCGTATGACGCCATCTCAGATATCGGAATGGTAGCCGTTGTTATAAGCAAACTCCACAAGAGGCAAATGATCCTCCCTACCCTTAAAATCAATCACTCGGCTCGCAGATATCCTCGTTGTGCGGATGGTACGCCCGCCCGCCACACCGAGGATGAAACGATGTACTAAGACTCACTGTGTCCCTAATCCTTCGGAAAGACCTCAGGAAGTTAGCCAGAACCGGGCTCTCTATCTCGATATAATCGACACAGGACACCATGCAGCCTCACAATCTCTCGATGTACAATCCGCATAGTCTCACCAAAACGTCATCCCGATCGAAGGAAATGGGCTGATTTCACACCACAACAATAACCCAAATGGAGTCGTATTTCCTCCGAGTGCGAGGTAACCTCAGAATAAAGTCCATGTTGATCACCTCCCACTTCCAAGTTGGAATCTCAATAGCCGCAATAATCCATCGGGCCTCGTGCTCGACCTTGACCTGGCAATTAGGACATCAGACAACAAAACTCGCCACGCCCCTCTTCGTGCCATCCCACCAATACAAACATCCGAGGTCATGGTACATCTTGGTCGACCGGATGAATAGAATAACGAGCACCGTGTGCCTCCCTGCACCGACGGTCCTCGCTACATCGAGCACACAACCGGCCCTCAAATCTTAGCACCCCATCAAGCGCTACCTCGAATAGACTCTTCTCCTCCCGAAGAGTTGCATCTCGATATCAGATCAACATCGGGTCCTCAAATCGCCGCTTCACCTCATCAACGATGGAAGACTCGCAACCTCATGAACCCGCACCCACTATCGTCAGATCGATCAATCGAACCCCAAGGCTCGCTACCGGTGGATCTCGACGACCATGTCCTATCTCTCCGTTGTACTGGCTGCACTCCCATTGATCTACGACTCAAGGCATCAGCAACCACGTTGGCTTTCCCCGGATAGTATAGAATATCAACATCATAATATTTCAACAACTCTAACCACCGTCTTTGTCGCAAGTTCAGCTCCCTCTGCCTGAAGATATACTAGAGGCTCTTGTGGTCTGTATAAATATCCACATGAACCCCATACAAATAGTGTCTCCAAATCTTCAAGGCATGAATAATCGCGCCAACTCTAAGTCGTGGTAGGTAATTCTCTCATGCTTAGAATCGCCGGAAGCATAGGCTATAACCTTGTCGTGCTGCATCAAAACACACCCTAGCCCGATACCCGAGGCATCACAATAAATCACGTACCCGTCTAACCCCTCCGGAAGAGTAAGAACTGGAGCCGTAGTCAACCTTTCCTTCAGCAACTGGAAACCCTTCTCGCAAGCCTCTGTCCACTGGAACTTGGCTGCCTTCTGAGTCAGCCTAGTCAACGGTGCTGAAATTGAAGCAAACTGCTCCACAAACCTACGATAATAACCTGACAAACTAAGAAATCGCGCACTCGGCCGAGTAAGAGGTCTCGGCCAAGACTTGACTGCCTCAATCTTTGTCGTATCCACCTGAACACCATCAGCCCCAATAATGTGCCCTAGGAATTCCACTGAGGCCAACCAAAACTCACACTTGGAGAACTTGGCGAATAATCGCGGCCCGAGGACCCAAGTACCGCCTCGCCGATCTGCATGCTCCTCGCTCAACGCGAATAAACCAGATGTCATCAATGAATACTATCACAAATGTATCCAAAATGGCTTGAACACTCGGTTCATCAAATCCATAAATATCGCCGAGCGTTGGTCAAACCGAAAGACATAACTCAACTCATAGTGCCCATACCGGTCCCGAATGCGATCTTTGGGATATTCGCTCTCGAACTCGCACTGATGATAACTGCATCGCAGTCTATCTTGAGAAACACCTCGCACTCGCAATCGGTCAAACAAGTCATCAATCACGGGAGGGTACCTATTTTTGATGGTTACCTTATTCAGCTGCCTGTAATCAACACACATACGCAGCATCCCATCCTTCTTCTTCACAAACAAAACTGGCGCTCCGCAGGGAGAAACACTAGGCCTGATAAAGCCCTTTTTCCAAAGAAATCTTTCACTGGTCCTTCACTCCTCAACTCAAGAAAGCCATCCCGTATGGCGGAATAGAAATAGGTCGAGTGTCCGCAACGTATCAATACAAAACTCAATCTCCTCTCGTGAGGATACCCTAATATCGCCCGGGGAACACATCCGAAACTCCCTAACCATCGAATCGATCGCAGAATCGCACCTCACCAGTATCAAATACCCAACCAGATGATAGATGTATTCTTCGCACCATCTTCCTAGCCTTGAGGTAAGAAATAAACCTACCCTGCGACGCTGTGTTGCCGCTTCCACTCGATAATCGCTCGCCAGAAATCGAACCAACCAACTCGCTTACATACCAACGTTGGCATAACAAGAAGCCAACCACCCATACCCATAATGACATCAAAATCGTCATCTCCAACTCTATCAAGTCTGCAAGGTCCGACGATCAGAATAAACACCGACAACCTCTATACACCCGCCGCCTAACACCGAATCACCCATCGAGTAGCTACCTCAAAAGGCTCTATCGACACCGCCTATCCCGATTCTACCCGCAATAAGAGGGGACACATAGGACAAGGTAGAACACGGATCTATCAAAGCATATACGCCACGGCATGAAATCAATAATGTACCGTGACGACGCCGTGGAAGCCTCACGATCCCGGGCGGCTAATGAATATATGCGGTTCGTGGACCGCTAGAATCGACCACCACCACGACCTCGCCACGCCCCGCCGTCCGTGAACACGCCGCCTCCCGGGCGCATAACCACGTAAGAGGAAGACCTAACAATCGATCCGCTTGCCGACCAGACCACCCATGCCGCCTCTCGGCATACAATCTCTCTCAAATGGCCTGCCGCCACAAGAGTAACATGCTCCCGAGCCATGCGACACTCGCCGGTGAGACCTACCGTGACGAGCACACCGAGATGTGGGTGGTCTCGATCGTGACGGTTGCCGCCTCGAAACCACGAGCCCGACCGCTTCCTGAATGACTGGCCGATCGACCTCCCGCCAAAAACCGTGAAGGAGAACTCAGGCCGGGTGGAATGTGGACCTAGTCTGCCGAGGTTGTCCGCCTCAAAATCGCCTCGAGACTCGCTGCCCCGCCTTCGGGCCGCTCGAGTCAACTGATCCTCCTCTCTATCCTCTATCCCCTAAGCATATGCTGCATCTCCGCAATGTCCATACCGGGTGAAGAGCCACCCCAAGCATGCAGAATCATATGACGGTCCTAGCCTCATCACATAACGATGAACCCTATCTCGCCATGTCGCTACAATGGTGTGCGATGCTCGACCAAGCGAGTCAAACTCGTCAGATTTCTCGATAGTCCTCCCATTCGCGCTCAAGGTCAAGAATCTATCTACGCGGCTCTCCTCATCTCAGGAGGCAAAAAGTGATCCATGAAGGCCTCTGTGAACTCCTCCCAAACACCTGGAAGAGCATCCTCACCTCTCGACAGCTCCCATGACTCAAACCAGTTCAACGCAATATCGCGTAACTGGTAAGAGGCTAGCATAATGCACTGCCTCCAAGCCCTAAGAACTCCGCATAGTCCGTCAGAATCGCCGAATGAACTCCTGCGATCCTCCTCGCACTTCGAACCATAAAACTCGTGGATGACAACCGTAAAAATCCCGAATCCGCAAACCGCTCACAGGTTAGCCGATCGCTCTGCCGGCCGCTCGCTACTATATCGTCAATAACCGGACCGCCTCGTAGTTCTATACTCACGGCCGCGGAATCGAGGCTCTGCAGGAACCTCGAGCTACTTCCGCCTCGGCCTTCTATATCGCCGGCGTGGCGAACTCGCCGACCGCTTACTACCTCGTGCATAGTCGTGCTCGAGTCCGAGTAACCTCTTAGTACCCCTAGCGCCTCGCCGCTTTGCCCTTCTGGGCCCTGGTCGCCTTCCGTGGAGGCATAACTGTTTCATAAGAATAGGTCAGAGAGGATTCAACCTAATAAGACAGCTCTACTGCACGATCTAAGAGAGAGAAGAATGGAAACCAATCCTAAATGTCCTGCAGCCTCCTGATTATAGATGTGGTGCACGACACATCGATAATCAAGACTCTACTAGACACGGTCTGTAGACACTTTCCGAGGACTAACTGCTCTGATACCACTTTTGTCACGACCACCCCGGTTGCGGACATCGTGCCCTACCGGGCACCCTGCCTGTATACATCGAGAATAGCGAATGAACATACACAACATATAACATTTTTAGACAATAACATCACAGAGCTGAGCAAGGCCGTCTTCCATAAGATATACATAATCACAAGTAAAACATTACAACTCTGTCCTTACAGCCCAAACCACAAAATGTGACTACAGACCTCTAGGAATAACAAATGTGGCGGGACAGGGCCCCACCATACCCCTGAATGTACATAAATATACAACATCAGTGAAAGACTGTACCAAAAAGACAAGCCTCCGGAGAAATGGAGCTTCTAACGCCTGATCAGTGATCCTAAGACTGAGGATCCACCACCGCTACTCCTACCGCAAGATGAACGCAGCCCCCGAGGAAGGGGGTCAGTACACAATATGTACTAAGTATGTAAAACTGGAAAATACCGTAATTACATCATAGGTTTAAAACAAAGCCGGAGACATGTATGATAATCAAATTACAGTACACTGTGTCTTACTAAAAATGAGAGTAACTAAGAGTATACTTACAACATAAAAATAGGAAGCTCACGATCAAAGCAGGACCACCCGCCCGCAGTATCATTAAGCAATCCTACTCCTGGGACTATTTCACCCGTGATAGTCGTGGACCCGCATGAGGTATTCCTCGTGATAGATGTACCGCATGGGACTATTTCACCCGCATAAGCCCATAAGGACTCGCATGAGGTATTCCTCGCATCATGAGTAGCAAATCCACGGAAACAGGTGGTATAACGTCTTGGGGATTTACCCCTCATTTATACTCTTACCCTGAAGCAGGTGGTATAACGTCTTGGGGGTTTACCTCTCATTTATACTCTTACCCTGGAGAAGGTGGTATAATGTTTTGGGGGTTTACCCCTCATTTATACTCTTACCCTATCTCAACCGGCCATCATACATAACATAAGCCCTACCGGCTTATCATACATAACATAAGTACTACCGGCTTATTATACAATAAATAAGCAAGTTAAGAAATCCCCCTAACTTCTTATTAGCCTTATTCATATACACTCTCATTTTATTTTACTTAAGGCACTAACATGTCATTATAAAATCCGAGAATTTAACCCAAAGTACTACGTACTTCTATTCTTTTAAAAATGACTCTTTTCATTATAAAACTTCCAAGATACTAATAACCATAGTATCAAGTCACCATTACTTTTCAAGACAAGTCACAATACTTTTAGAAATATAATTAGGCTTCTAAATCTAGTGACTTCTTTTCTTATAAAACCTTAGGCCATTGATGCCTTAAAATCAATATGCCTTTCATTAAATCAAGTCATTTTATCCTTATTTATCTTTTCATAAAGCTAATATAACCAACTTCCCATAAAGTCGTTATATTAACTTTATACCTTAGCCAATTACAATTTTCTATCCAAGGGACTTATACGTTTAAAACGAAACAAGTATCAAATACTTTAAAACTCTTCAAGTCCCTTAACTTTTAAAAATCTAAGACATCCTTAATACTTTTAAAGAAGTGAGTTAATCCCCTAACTCACCCAACTTTGCCATTCTTAAAACAAGTAAAGGATATCCAAGTCTAGTACGTCTACCGTACTATATAAGTCAACTATTCATGCTCAAAAGATAGGAAAGTTCTACATACCTCTTCGGGTCAATCCACTTGCTAAGTACAATATCCCGCCCGTAGTATGTCAACCTATAATGTCCACAATACTTCTATTAACGTCTTACTTCAAACGTAGAATATTATAAGTGCAAAGTCAATAAATTCTACGGAAAATCGGACAGCACCTCCTTTGTTTCTACGTACTTTGCCACCTTTTTCAAGGCCGAATTCAATAACCAAACACGCCACATTTAAGGCCCAATCAATGAAATTAACAATAGGGGATTACACGCCTACTAGACGTGTAAAATTCCGCCCCACAAATGATATCAAACTAATACAAACTACTAGGCCAATTCGGCAACATTGGGACACAATAACACCAATTCTTATCCAATTTCCTTTTCAATCCAAGTTGTTAGCATAACATGATATCAAGTCGCAATCGATTATAACTACTATAATCTTCAAGTAAGTATCATGCGACGATTCTAATTAACGACCAATTTGTAATCCAACTTCAAATGGTTTATATGACAATTCAGATTTAAAGCTACAATCAATCCATAATACTTATGAAACTTCAACACATATACTTCATGCTAGCAAACATGTAAAGCTAACAACAATATATAATCTTGTAACACTTTAAGAGACAAGATTATTACCTCAACGATTCTTAGTCCAACTTCAAATCCGAAGTCGCTCCTTAGCAACTTAGAGCCTCTTCTTGACACTTCAATCCGCTACTTGAGACCCTTAAAATAACACAAACAAATTTCCTTCAATCTCCCCAACAAAACCTAGAAAAGCAACTAGGTTTTCATCTTGCGACTAATACGAAAACTATCTTTTTCCGGGATTTTTCTATTGAGATACACTTACAATACCCTCATGAACCTTGGTTTAAAGTGTGGAGCTTAATGGACAACAAACAAATTTTTTGTGTTGGGAGCTTGCAAACCCGAGAGCTATCCTATGGTGTTCTTGAAATTCTTGAAAAATTTTCTAAGTGTAGAAGTTAGTCTTGCTACTAGTACTACTATATAGCACAATGGAGGGTCAAGATGTGCACAAATGTGTGGCTTGGATGAAGTTTCTTTAAATATCAAGACTTGTGGCCCATTGACTAAGTCAACATTGTCAAGCTCTTCAAGTTGCAAGACTTAGTTATCCTAACAAAGGTCAAATGACCCTTTTGGCAATGCCTAATTCATCCAAGGCTACATAAGGGGGGGGGGGGTGACACGTGTCGCCCTCCCATTCGTCACAATATTACGTTTTCCGACAATTCCATAATTCCGACAAATTTTTACAAGTCTCTAATCTTAACACTTGGGATTCTCACGTACGTTCTTAAAACATGTCCTGTAAATACAGGGTGTAACATTATCGTTCTTCTACCAATCTGTTAAGTGGAATACACCGCACGTAGCTTCCACCAATATGCTATGCGGAATACACCTCACGTAGCACTTCAAACTATAATGATAATAGCATGTCTATCAAATATATGCCTTTAAGGGTAGGTTATGGACTAAGTAAATTTCCCATTTCTACGAAAAATTGGGCAGCACTTCGTTTGTTTCTATGTACTTTTCCACCTTTTCCAAGGCCCAATTTCAACAATAACCAAGCCACATTTAAGGGCACAACAACAGTTAACCAAAGGGGATTACACACCTACTTGACGTGTAAAATTCTGCCCCATAATCACATAAAAATAGTCCACAATTTAATCAACATTAAGGGTACAATGTGAAGTCTTTAACACCCTTTTCTACACCCTTAATCCTTAGGACTTTCATTGAAAATTTTACCACATTAATCATGCATGTTGGTGGCTGATTTTCCAGCATTATAACACCATGAAACAGTCCATAAAACGACACGACAACGTCTAACAGTTTTGGGCAGATTTCAGCCAACAACAACTACAACAATCCAAAGCCCTTTTCCATCATTCTTTATAATCCAATTCGCATTTCAACACTTATATATACTTCATATCAAATATCAATAACAATATTACTTCATTTTAACATGCAACAAGTGCAATTAACAACAACAATAACCAACGAATCCAATGTCACACAAAAACTAGCTCTCGGCCAAGACCAACAAAAATGATCCAAACACTTTTTATTCTTCATTATTTTTAGCAAAAGCTAATCTATACATTATAACAACATGTAATATCTAATTACTTCAAGAGAATGAAGAATTTTACCTTATCTTGGTGCTCAAAAACGTCCAAAACAGTCCTAACAATATTGGTCTGCAGTTTTCGTTTCGCACCGCTTCTTCAAGTTCAAATCACACACAAGCATCCACTACAAGCTTATAACCAACTTCACTTCACGTTTCACTTCCAAAAAGTCGACGAACAAGCCTAGGGTCTTACCCAAACTTTCGGCCAAGGCAAGCTTTGGAGGATCTTGGAGAGTTAACTTGGTTTAACACTTGGTTTGGGAGCTAATCTTGGAGAAAGAAACTAACTAATCTTGCTGTTCTTGGCTATGGGGTTTCTCGATTTTTAGGAGCTAAAGGGAAGAAGATGAGAGCTTTACTTGGATGAACTTTTACCAATGAACCAAGTCTTCAAGACTTGGATATATATCCATAAAGTGTAGATCCAAGTGGAGTGGGACCCATGTCCACTTGTCCTCAAGTCTCAAAATATCTAATGTGTTGCCATCTTTGCAAGACAAGTGGAGGGTTGACACATGTCACCCTCATATTGGTCCAAAATAATTCTTTATCAAAATAATTTCTATACTTGACCAAAATATCTCAAAATCTCGTGGGTCCCACAAAATTATAAAATTTCCCATGGGCCCTACATGACCAAATCTGAGATTTCAAAATCCAAAACTAATTCCGTAACTCCAATTATGAGAATTGAACTCCGAGTAAACAAATTGTCGTCTTCACATTTTCGAATTATTTCCTTATGAAAAATGTAGTTATACTTTCCTTCCAACGTTCAAGTTTTACTTCTTCACTTACGTTCTCATATTCATGTCTTGGAAATACGGGGTGTAACATCCTTCCCCCCTTAGAAACATTCGTCCTCGAATGTTCATCCAATGTCTCAAGTTATACAAACTTAGGCATAGTCTCCTTTAACTATACCTGTCAACCAATACTCGTTAGTGTCAAGATCTGGCCCCGCATGTCACACGCGTTCCGAATTCCTCGCAACTCTCAAGTTTCAAGATCGCTGTGCCAGGCCCGAATTTCACAACACACATTTTTCCACTTAATCTCTTCTTTTTCTACAAGTTTCAACAATACTCCGCAAACCCAAAGATGTCTCACATGACCATCATATAACACATAGTCTCATTCTACGTTGGATAGTCCTTAGCACATTGTACTCCATTTGTAATCAAAGTCACATTGCTAAGGTCCTATTACGGTTCCTTAAAATTGATAATACCATTTCTAATCGGCTCAACAATCATCAACATCAATCACAAGTGGTTTATACTCAAACCAATGAATCATCACCTCTAATATACTTCATATATACCATGTTCTTTAACCACGATCACATATAAAATACTTTACTCTTGAAGGCCTTGTCTATCTAAGGTCTCAACGATTATCCAATACTCTAAGATCCTCAAATATTTCATATCCCAAGATTACATTATTTCTTCCGGTATACGGGCAAGATAGCTTCTCAATATCTCAAAATTTTGTTGTCTTAATCACAACAACTCTATTTACTTCATACCAATATTATTCGTGCAACTCACTTAAGCATGAAACACAGCTTAATCTAACCACATGGTATGTCATTAAGTCAATTAAACATGATCCTTTAAGTGTTCACCACCCTCTCAAGCAGCTCATCACCTCCTAAATATTCCAAATTAGCACATATATAACCTTGATATGGATTCATTAATTTGTTTCACACCTTCCAAGCAATTTATAAAGCTTAACCATCACATGATAACCCACAATTGCTTTAGAAAACACACACACATGGCCCCAAAGAAATACGTCTGCATAGATGTACATCATCATACCAACTATATAACAATTTTACCAACCTGGATACCAAGTCCAAATATTACTCGTCGTTGCACGCTTTCATAGTCAGTAATCACAATAATATGTTAGGGAGGGACTACCCTAACCACACAGCTCTATCGCATGATCTTGGATTAAGAATAATAGAAATCAATCCTAAATGTCTAGTAGCCTCTTGTGTATAAGTATGGTGCACAACATACCTATACCCAAGACTCTACTTAGACACGGTATATAGATATTCCGAGGACTAACTCCTATAATACCACTTTATCACGCTCCGAACCCCGGGCCCGCGACTGGTACCCTACCTGGGCACCCTTCTACCCATACATCACATGTAACCCGCGGAAGCTAAAGAAAACTCATCATTATTTTTTTTCTTTAAACAAAGGCAATGAAATAGGCAAAGCCGACAAGACGCCATTATATATACAAAACAACCCAAAGGAACTACAACTGTACCACTTACGTAAGTTCAGCCCATATATGAATACAGACCTCTAAGAGTTTGATAACAACATGTGACGGGACAAGGCCCCGCCGTACCCTGAATATACACAAATCTAAAATCAAGACTGTACCAAAATGACAACTCTGGAACAATGGAGCTATCCCAAAAGTGTAGCAAAAACCCTAAGTACGCGGATCACCAAACTGAGTACCTACACCTGCGGGCATGAACGCAACCCCACGAAGGGGGTCAGTACAACAGGTACCAAGTATGTAAATATGAAGTACAGTAAACAAGATCATAACTGTACAAAAGAATGACAGGAACAAGTATGAAAATCAAATACCAGATACAACCGTGCCATAATAAATAAAAGCCAATCGCATTTTGTATCAATGCACTGCATCATCGTACCATCTGTACCATCGTACCATTGTACCATCAGACATCGTACTCACCGCATTTATCATTTAATGAGAGTCAATCGTGCTTTTTTAAAAATATAACATCAACTGCATCTTTTCAAAATGAGAGTCACATCAAAGACAGGGACACCTGCCCACAAATCAATATGTATAGCTTTTTCATGGGTATCGAACCCGCATAGGTAATTATACTCGCATGAGTATCTCTACTCGCATCACATATCTTGTCCGTCGATATTATTCATGAGAATCGGTGCATAGGAATCGAACCTGCATAGGTAATTATACCCGCATGAGTATTTCTACTTGCATCATAGAAGCACATCCATGGAGCAAATATACACAAATACTATCAAGGAATAAAACCAAGGTACCAACACATCAGATACAAAATATTAAAATAAACTTTCTTTTTTAGAAATGCCAAGGTAAATATGAGAGCCATGTCAAAATCAGGGACACCTGCCCTCAGAATCATCATGCAGATCCTATTCATGGGACTATTTCACCCGCATGAGACTATTTCACCCACATGGGTCCTTTGGACCCGCAATGAGTATCTATACGCAATACCCGCATCATGGAGAGCTAATCCACGGAATGTGTCCAGGGAGTTGAACCCACATGAGTCCTTCAGACCCGCAGTGAGTGTGTACCATCTCACGTCATGGGAGCTACTCCATGAAATATATATACAATGTTTCCGGCCCTCTAGTGAGGGACACAGAGATGTGGAAATATAACACTTACACGAATAGCTATCATGAGCAACCATATGCAAGTAAATCATCTTTGACTCATTTAAACAAATAGAATGAACTATCCTTTTATAAACCCAAGGCATTATCATGTCATGTAACATTAGGGAAATGAACCCAAAGTACTATGTACGTCTGTCGTACATCCTCTCATTTATAAACCTAAAGACACTAACACCCGTAGTATCAAGGCACTTCCACGTCTAAAATCAAGTTACTACACTTTTAAACTCAAGTAAGTTATGCTTTTAACACCAAGTAAGTATACCTTTCAGTCAAGTAACTTCTTTTATATACTACAACGAATCCGGTTTCATTTAAAACAAGTATGTCCATCGTACACACATTCTATAAGGTTCATGCACAAAGAAAGATAGGAAGAGTTCCACATACAATAACTTTCATTTTAGAAATCCCAAGGTACTATCACATCGTGCATCAATAAGGATTAAGATCCAATAACTCAAAGTACGTCCGTCGTACAATCTTTCCTTTATAAAAACTCAAGACACTAGAACTTGTAGCATCGAGGTACTTTCACTTTTGAAATCAAGTTACTTATTCTTCCCAAATCAAGTAACCTACACTTTTCAAATCGAATTACCTATACTCTTCAAATCAAGTAACATATACTTTTCAACTCCATTAAGAGGAACTTCCCTTTTAGAAATACAAGGTACTATGTATAGAGTACATCACTAAGTACTATCAAGGAATAGATAGACAACTTCCATTTTGGAAACCCCAAAGTACTATCTAGGGAATATATATTACAACTTCCATTTTGGAGACCCCAAAGTACTATCTAGGGAATATGTCATTTATACCCCAATAACAAGACAAGTATACTTCAAGATACAAGTCGCGTATACTCCAATAACAAGGCAAGTTTACTTCAAGAAACAAGTCATGTATACTCCAATAACAAGACACGTTTACTTCAAGAAACAAGTCATGTATACTCCAATAACAAGGCAAGTATACTTCAAGAAACAAGTCATGTATACTCCAATAACAAGGCAAGTATACTTCAAGAAACAAGTCATGTATACTCCAATAACAAGGCAAGTATACTTCAAGAAACAAGTCATGCCGATAGAAGGAAGTAGTTCACATACCTTATCGTTCTTCTACCAATCCGTTAAGTGAAATACACCGCATGTAGCTTCTACCAATATGCTAAGCGTAATACACCTCACGTAGCACTTCAACTTATAATGATAATAGCATGTCTATCAACATTAAGGGTACAATGTGAAGTCTTTAACACCCTTTTCTACACCCTTAATCCTTAGGAATTTCATTGGCAATTTTACCACATTAATCATGCATGTTGGTCGCCGATTTTCCAGCATTATAACACCACGAAACAGTCCATAAAATGAGACGACAACGTCTAACAGTTTTGGGTAGTTTTCGGCCAACAACAACTACAACAATTCAAATCCCTTTTCCATCAATCTTTATAATCCAATTCGCATTTCAACACTTATATATACTCCATATCAAATATCAATAACAATATTACTTCATTTTAACATGCAACAAGTGCAATTAACAACAACAATAACCAACGAATCCAATGTCGCACAAAAACTAGCTCTCGGCGACGACCAACAAAAATGGTCCAAACACTTTTTATTCTTCATTCTTTTTAGCACAAGTTCATCTATACATTATAACAACATGTAATATCCAATTACTTCAAGAGAATGATGAATTTTACCTTATCTTGGTGCTAAAAAACGTCCAAAACAGTCCTAACAATATTGGTCCGCAGTTTTCGTTTCGCTCCGCTTCTTCAAGTTCCAATCACACAGAAACATTACTACAAGCTTATAACCAACTTCACTTCTCGTTTCACTTCCAAAAAGTCGACGAACAAGCCTAAGGTCTCACCCAAACTTTCGGCCAAGGCAAGCTTTGGAGGATCTTGGAGAGTTAACTTGGTTTGGGAGCTAATCTTGGAGAAAGAAACTAACTAATCTTGTTGTTCTTGTCTATGTGGTTTCTCGATATTTAGGAGCTAAAGGGAAGAAGATGAGAGCTATACTTGGATGAACTTTTACCAATGAATCAAGTCTTCAAGACTTGGATATATATATCCATAAAGTGTAGAGCCAAGTGGAGTGGGACCCATGTCCACTTGTCCTCAGGTCTCAAAATATCTAATGTGTTGCCATCTTTGCAAGACAAGTGGAGGGGTGACACGTGTCACCCTCCTATTGGTCCAAAATAATTCTTTACCAAAATAATTTCTATACTTGGCCAAAATATCTCAAAATCTCGTGGGCCCCACAAAATTGTAAAATATCTCGTGGGCCCCACATGACCAAATCCGAGATTTTAAAATCCAAAAATAATTCTGTAACTCCAATTAGGAGAATTGAACTCCGAGTAAACAAATTGTCGTCTTCACATTTTCGAATTATTTCCTTATGAAAAATGTAGTTATACTTTCCTTCCAACGTTCAAGTTTTACTTCTTCACTTACATTCTCACATTCATGTCTTGGAAATACGGGGTGTAACAATAATAACGGACACTATGCTAATAATTAAATATTTGCATTTAAACACTTAACACATTTGTATATTATTCAATAATATACAATTAATGATAATCATGCGTCTATTTGTCTAAACTCTAAAATCTATGTCTATGTCAAACAGTCCCTAATATTTTATGATTTTAATTCTTATTTTCAGAAAATTCTGTAAACATTCAAAATTTACAGTTTAGCCCCTTTTAAAAATTCAATTTGAACCCTATTAAATTCGGAAATCCAATTTTAATTTTCAGAAAATATTTTCAGGTTTCTAAGACCTGTTTGCAATTTCCAGATTTTAAAAATTCAGTTTTCAGAAACTTTATGTAATTACATAATTGCCCGAAGAACCAAATCTGTCTAATTAAAAGTTAAACTTTTAGATTCTGAAACCTTTTAAACATAAGAATCAAAATCTGAAATATTGAAACTTCAGTTTCTGATTCCGAAAGTAATTCAAACTGAGATTTGAAGTCATCAACATCTGTCTGGAAGCTAGCATCAGTATAACCAGTAGAAACTAGCTTCTCATCTCCACCATAGACCAAAAAGTAATCTTTAGTCGTCTGAGATACTTAAGAATACTTTTGACTGCCTTCCAGTGTTCATCACCAGGATTCTGCTGGAACTTGCAAGTCATACTAAGTGCAAAGGCCACATCTGGCCTAGTACAAGTCATGGCATACGTGATTGATCCTATAGCCGAAGCATATGAGATCCTCTTCATGCGCTCAAGTTCTACAACACTAGAATGGCAATCCTTCTAAGATAACTTGATGCCTTGACCCATTGGAAGACCGCCTTTCTTGGAATTCTCCTTAGAAAAATGTCTAAGCACTTTGTCTATGTAGACCGACTGTGATAGCCCCGACAATCTATTAGGTCTATCTCTATAGATCCTAATTCCCAAAATGTAGCATGCTTGACCTAAGTCTTTCATCATGAAGGTATTGGACAACCACTTCTTAACTGACTGCATGAGAGTCTTATTGTCTCTCATTATCAATATGTCATCAACATATATAACAATGAAGACAATACCTCATCCTTGTGTTTGCTATAAACACAAGGATCTTCTTTGCTTCTGACGAAATCAAATGACTTGATAGCATTGTCAAAGCAAATGTTCCAACTCCTAGAGGATTGCTTAAGTCCATAAATAAACTTATGTAGCTTGCACACAACATTTGGTCTGGACTCGGATGAAAACCCTCGGGTTGTTTCATATACACTTCCTCAATTAGATTACCATTGAGGAATGTAATTTTGACGTTCATCTGCCAAATGCCATAGTCAAAATGTGCAGCTATCGCAAGCAAAATCCGAATGGACTCAATCTTAGCAATAGGTGAAAAGATTTCATAATAATCGACACCAGACCGCTGATTTTATCCTTTAGCCACTAGTCTAGCTTTATAAGTCTAAACCTTGCCAAATGCATCAATCTTCATCTTGAAGACCCATTTGCATCCTATGGGTTTAAACTCATTTGGAAAATCAACCAAGTTTCACACTTAATTGACATACATGGATTCCATTTCAGATTTCATGGCTTCTTATCATCTCTTCGAATCAATGTCCACCATTTCTTCGTTGTAGGTTGTAGACTCATCATCATCTGGAATATCTATCTCACTGTGTTTCCAAAAGTAGATTTAGTCTTTCTGGAGGACGATGAGTTCTTACAGACCTACAAAGTTAATTGTTTTGCAGTTTTAGGTATGTTCTCACTGTGAAAAGGTTCTTGTGTGTTGGTTGATCCACCAACATGAGAGCTTTCAGGAATATCATTTTCATGTCTTTCTTGAATGAGAGGAGGTGCAATCATTGCACTTGCTCCCAAGGTCTGCGTAGGATGGTCTTGCATTTCTGTATCTTCCTCACAACACTCCCATTGGCCGAAGGGCGTATCTTAAGTACTCAATCTTCGCCAAAAGCT
Source organism: Przewalskia tangutica (assembly GCA_029844215.1). Taxonomy (NCBI): domain Eukaryota; kingdom Viridiplantae; phylum Streptophyta; class Magnoliopsida; order Solanales; family Solanaceae; genus Przewalskia; species Przewalskia tangutica. Next base: position 83,047,936 of record CM056735.1, on the reverse strand, counting down.
CCCACTGAATTCTTGCCTTGATCATTCGGCAAGGATTCAACCTCTATGTTACTTTTTTGTTCTTGAATTTCTTCAAGTTCTATGTATATGCATCTCTCTTCCTTGTAGACATATTCTTCTTCAAGAAAAGTTGCATTCCTAGAAACAATGATCTTATGTTCGCTAGAAAGATAGAAATAGTATCCCTTAGTTTTCTCTGGATACCCTACAAAGTAACAATTCTCACTCTTGGATTCCAACTTATCAGTGAGCATTTTTTTGACATATGCAGGACACCCCCAGGGCCTCATGTGTCTAAGAGCTGGCATCTTACAACACCATACCTCATATGGCGTATTTTAATCGGAGCAGTAGTTATAATCGATGCCAGCTATTTTTATGGGAGCAATTCTAATTACTACAATCTCCAAGTAGGTAACATGCGACGATTCTAATTATCGACCAAATTGTATTTCAATTTCAAATGGCTAGAATGTCATTTCATAGCCTCCTATATTTATGCAGTAAAGTATACTCTTGTTTGATCTCATTGTTAGTAAGGCACAATGTACTGTTAATTGAGTTATCTTACATGTCTCTAGCTTTATTTTAGACTTATGATTTCATTACAGTACTTTCAGTTTCACATATTTGGTACATGTTGTACTGACCCCCTTAGGGGGCTGCGTTCATGCCGCAGGTAGAGTATACAGGTTGCTGATCCTCACTCTTAGGATCACTGTTCAGCTGTTGGGAAACTCCATTACTCCGGAGGCTTATCCTTGGTTCAGATCCCTGGTATGGTCGGTTGTTGTACATTCAGGGGTATGGCGGGGCCCTGTCCCGTCACAGTTGTTATTCTTAGAGGTCTGTAGTCATGTCTTGTGGATTGGGTTGTAAAGAAAAAAAGAAAATGTAACTGATGTTTTTGCGTTATGTATATTTTACGGAAGGTGGCCTTATCGGCTAGCCTGTTGATTTTTATTGTCTAAGTATTTTTTTATGAGTTGTGTATGTTCAGTTGCTATTCTCTAATGTATACATGGAGGGGTGCCCAGGTAGGGCACCAGTCGCGGGCCCGGGGTCGGGTCGTGACAAAAGTGGTATCAGAGCAGTTAGTCATCGGAAAGTGTCTACAGACCGTGTCTAGTAAAGTCTTGGTTATCGGTGTGTTGTGAACCACATCTATAACCAGGAGGCTGCAGGACATTTAGGATTGGTTTCCATTCTTTTCACTCTGAGATCGTGCGATAGAGCTGTGTGGTTAGGGTCGTCTCTCCCTAACAAGTTATGTTGATTGCAGCTACGAGAAAGGCAGCAGTGACCTAGGAAAGATTATGTGGATTTCGTATCCAGGTTAGTAATATTTGTAGTATAGTTGGTATTATGACATATAGCTATACGGATTTATGTATGAGGGTCACATATGTGTTGCCTAGAATGATTTTAGATTACCAGGAATTGATAAGGACTAAATAAATACCGGGAAGGTATGAAACAGTTTAATGAACTCTCATCAAGGTTTTACGCACTAATTTGAGATAATTAGGAGATGATGAGTTGTCTGAAAAGGTAATGGACCCTTAAGAAGTTATAATTAAGGGACTTAATGGAAGACTATGTTAATAGATTAAGCTACGTGGTATGATTAAGAGAATGGTACGGATGAGACCCGTATGGAGTAAGTATGGTTGTTGTGATCAAGACAACACAATTATAGTATTATGAGAAGTTATTGTACCCGTTTACGGGGACTGATAAGGTAGGCTTGGAGCATGGAAATTGCGAGCCTAAGAATGTTGATAACCACCGAGACCTTAGGTATATAAGGCCTTCTCGGGTAGTAAAAAGTTAAGTCAGACCAAGGATAAGAGTTAAGAACGACGCCGAGTCGGGTTGAGGACCTATTAAGGGTCGTCTCATAACCTGTAATGGAATGAGATCAGTTGGTAGTAGTCCCTCTACGTGACAGGGTCACGAGGGTGCAAGGCTCGAGTCTAGTTAATCGTTTTACGGGTTCGTGGACGCATTCCACCAGAACCAGGTTGTGAGAGCCGGAAATGGCCTTATATTGTTTAATTTAGTAACTCCAAGGATTGGAGGCCAGAATTAGTATGGAAGTTATGTACGTATGCTAGTATAAGTTTGGAAGTACGGAAAGAGTACGACCAGTGAAAAAGAGAGCAACCAAGTGTAAAGGAATAAAGCCTGAATCCATGAGAACCTTTCGAGGTGACTACACCCGTGAGTGATGGGTGGTAGCTGGGCGGGTATATAATAATTGCCCGGTGATGATACAGTCGTCGGACCCTAGCAGACCTAGCAGAGTTGTTATGACAGACTTTGAGGACATTATGGGTACGGGCTAGTTGGCCTCTTGTTATGTCAACGTTGACTGCAGAGAGAGATTTGTTCGATTCCAGTTTTCCGGTAAGCCGATTATCGAGTGGAAAGGAAGGGAAGTGGTGGTAACCAGTGAATTATCCTTCCTTCTTTGACATCATTGTTTTTAATAAGTCTGTGTGACTTGTTCATTTGAGGTGAATTGAGGCAGAAGGTAAGTAGTACTTGAATTTGAAGGAGTTTTAATGTTAAGTACCCTTGGGGGTACTTGGAATTGGTCTGGTGTGGCGGTCAGGGCCACGACCTTCCGGATAATTTCAGGAAAGCGCGCAAGCAAGAATAAGATAAGTACGAGTGCTGCCTGCGGAAAACAGAAGACATCGTTGGTAGGTTTTGAAAATCTATACGATTATAAGGTGGCGCTTGATGATTAAGATTTTGAAAGGGAGATAAGTTCTCTCCCCCACGTAAAAGGATAGTTTTACGTATTATGGGGTTATGTGTACCCATGTTGTTAGACGAAGGATAGGAGACTGGTAAGGTCTTCAGTATCGTCATGCCATAGGTTACAGTTTTAGATAACCGTGGGAAAAGTATTGTGTTGGGGTAATTAAGGACGACGTTACGAAATGGTCGGGGAAGTGTCATAAGGATATAAATGCAGGTAGTAAGCATGTATGAAACTGTACGATTATGAATCAAGATAGAAATACTTTTGCTAATAAAAAAAATAAAAAAAGCATAAGGAAGGGTTATGACCAGAATGATAAAAGAGAATACAACTATGGTTATGTAAGTTGCACGAGATATGATTACCCCAGACTAGTGTAAAGACCATTAGTAGATGATGGGCAGTAAGAACACCTCGAGGAAAGGTGGTAACATCTGTACTGACGAGAAAGATAGTAAGAAAATACGGAGGGGTAAGGGACCCCAGGACAACTTGAAATAACTTATAAAGGAAAGACGAGTAGACACTCGAACGATAAGAAATCTTGACAAGTCATTAGATTATGTAATACCGTTAATTGAGGTTGAACACCTGACTATAAGCTCTACGAGCTGGGAGAGAATAATCGGGTTACTACTTGACGAGATCAAGGAAATCTCCCCCCCTAAATTGTGATTGACATGAAGTCTTAGCCATGAAGCAAGCAAAGGAATCAAATCTAAGTTAGTGACCAAGTTTGGTTGCAACAGAGAAAGGGAACATGAACCATAATTGAGATTAAGGATGCCCGAATATTTCGCAAGTATGAGAAAGGCTTCCAGTTATTGGAAGATAAGTTGACCACGACTACAGTTCTAACCCCTCCTGAGAGACTAGAGGGTTAGGTTATTATCACAACACTTTGGGTGTTGGGCTAGGTTGCGTGCTGATACAACACGATAAGGTTAGAGCCTATGTTTCCCGGCTATTACGGGAGCATGAAAGGAATTACGCTACTCACGATTTAGAATCGGCGGCAGTTAATTGTGCCTTGAAGATTTGGAGGCATTCCTTATATAGACTTCATGTGGATATTTGTGCAGACCACAAGAGCTTCTAGTATATCTTCAGACAGAGGCAGCTGAATTTGCGACAGAGACGGTGGTTAGAGTTACTCAAGGATTGTGATATTGATATCCTATACCACCAGGGGAAAGCCGAGACGGTTACAAATGCTCTTGGTCATGGATCTCTGTGTAGTCTGTCAGATGGGCAGCCAGATAGACAGGACATAGTCCGTCAGATCCATCAGCTAGCGAGCCTCGGGGTTCGGTTGGTCGATACCGATGATAGTGGGGAACGGGTTCGTGAGATTGCCGAGTCTTCTATCGTTGATGAGGTGAAAAGGCGACAGTATAAGGACCCAGTTATTATACGGTATCGAGACATGACTCTTCGAGAGGAGAAGAGTTTGTTTGAGGAAGCGCCTGACTGGTAGGTTTTGTTGCTCAGTGTCCTAATTGTAGCAGGTCAAGGTGGAACACCAGGAGCCCGATGGGCTACTGCAGGCAATTGAGATCCCAACATAGATATGGGAGGTAATTAATATGGATCTTGTTACAGGGTGGCATCGTACTCAGAGGAAGTGCGACTCCCTGGAGGGTCATAGTAATAAAGTCGACGAAACCACTGCGTTATTCGGTTAGGACCACTTACTCTACCGAGGATTATTCTAGCTTATATAGCAGGAGATTTTGAGATCGCACGGGTTCCTACATTTATGATGTCGCATGATGAGCTCGATTTACCGACTGGAGGTTTTCCGAAGGTATTAGGGACACGTGAGTCTCGTGATGTCATTTCACCCTCAGACCGACGGACAGGCAGAGCGTACTATCCAGGCACTTGAGGATAGGTTGCGGGCCGGTGTTATTGATTTCAGAGTTAGCTGGAAGAATTATTTTCCTCTTGTTGAGTTTGCGTATAACAAAAGCTACCATTCCAGTATCCAGATGGCCCTGTATGAGGCTTTGTATGAAGAAAGTGTAGACTCACCGATTGGTTGGTTCAACGTAGGCGAGGTTCAGATAATTAGCCCGGACTTGATTCAGCGGGCTGTGAATAAGGCGAAGCTTATGTCACGACCCGTTCCGGGGCCCGTGACTGGTGCCTTACCGGGGCACCCAAGTAGTCATACATCAGAGTAATCAGCGGAAATATAAAGCAAGACATGAAACAGTTTATAACATAAGACACAGTTTATGTGAGAAAACATCGCCTTTCGCAGATATATATAAAATCATGGTTTAGCAGCTACATCCGACATCGCATAACATGACTACTGCACTTAAGGAAATATACAACTATGGCGGACAGGCCCGCCATACCTCGATCAGCACAAAACTATCTACAACAGGGAGATCATACCAAAAGTAGAGCCTCCGGAAGAGATGGAGCTCCCGACACCAACGTAGAGATCCTAAGAATGCGGATCTAGCACTGCCGCTCTTACCGCTGCAGATGAACGCAGCCCAAGGAGGTCGATAACAGTACTAAGTATGCGAAATCAGAAATACTTAAATGAAAACATATCATTTTAAAACCGTTTACAAATATGTGTGAAACAACCAAGGAAACCGCACGTAGTGCCACATCACAAACAAGAGCAACAATAGTAATCGTAATAGGTCTTGTCTAGGCCGCGAATGATCAAACAGGCCACTCGCCCATATCATCATTCCGCAAGCCTAACTCGACTCTGAGTCCGCATAGGCCACTCACATGGGCCCGCATGAGGTATAACCCCGCATCGAGGGTAGCTACTCCTCGGCATCGTCCTGGATTCGTTGTCCGCATGGCCACATAGACCGCATGAGGTATAACCCCGCATACCAACTCCGAACTCTCGTAGCTCGCATAGGCCCTCGACCCGCATGAGGTATTCTCGAATCATGGTCCTGCATCACCGAGTCTACCCCGCAGCGGAGGGTAGCTTAACCCCCGGTATCATCTCAAGAGGTGAGTGATAGTATACTAACATAACAACTTATCTTTAAACAACATAAGCACAACAAGGATACTCACCTATACAAACGTTACAAGATACTAACACACATAGCATCATATCATGTCTACTTATCAAACCATCTTTATTATTCTTTCACAATACAAGTCTGTTATAGACACATAGGCAAACTTGTTTCTTTTATAAATCTTAAATGGTTATACTTACTTCCCATAAAGCTAGTATAACTCTTAAGCTTCCGTTTTAAAAACCAATTAGTTCTCTTCTGTTAATATGATTAAGTAGTCTTTTGAAATGTTTTCAGTTCTTTATTATTCAAAGCTTAAGTGAGGCATTCGTAAGTATTATTCAGCTTAAGCGTGAGGCATTGCCGTAAGTATTATTCAGCTTAAGTCAAAGACATTGCCGTAGTTATATTGTAAAATATCATGCTTTAGGAAGAATCACATACCTTCTCAAATAAAACCACCGCCAAGTCAATATGTCGACGCAGAGAGTCACCATATAATAGTCACAGATATCTATTAAAGACTACTCAAGGTCATTCTAAACAGGGGTTCATAATTCTAAGGTAAGTCGGGCAGACTTCCCTACCCTGAGCTATATAAGTTCATCGTGAAAACAGTTCTATGTAAGTACATTTGATTATTCTTCTTTAAACCCTTCTAAGTGATTAATACTTATTCTTATACTTCTACAAGATGCATTCTCTAATACAAAAGAGGGTTAGGATTATTACCTCGGTAAGCCCAATAATATCCTAGAAAAGTCGCACTGAGCAAGGTTTTGCTCTAAGTTGTATGCTCCAAGAACCTTAGAAGTTCTTCACAACTTCTACTAAGTACTAAGGTATTTGGGCTAGGGTATTTTGGGCATTATAACGATACAAGAAGGTAACTTTTCTACCAAGGGAGGGTAGATTTTTGGCTAGGCTAGTGGGTATTCGGCCAAGGCCACTTAGGCTAGAGGGGAAGAGGGCTTGGACGAAATGGCTAACAAGGGAGAAGGGAGGATTTTCAAGACTTGAAAGTAATTTGTGGATGAAGAACTCTTCATCTTAAGGGGTATTTATAGGTCAAGAAGTTGGCCAACCAATGGCCAAGATTTAGACAAGTGCAAGGCAAGTGTAGGGTGAGGATTAACTATACACAAATATCCTACCAACTCCTTGACTTGTGCACAAGGCACAAAAAACGTGCTCCTCCTAGTCCAAATCGTCCCAATGGACGATTTCAAGTCCATCAATTGGAGGGTGACAAGTGTCGCCCTCCCGTTGGTCCAAAATGTTTCGCCTCTAAAAATCCGCAAAAATTAGAAATGGCATAGCCGAATTTACCCTACGAAAGTCGTGGAAACGTTTCGCCGAAAACTATTCGCTTTGTGAGTTGTGCCTAAAAAAAAACGTCCAAGGCTTATCTTTAAGGCTAGACTTTAGTACTTATTCCCTTACGTACATACTCTGTAAATACGGGGTATAACATTCTCCCCCCCTTAGAAACATTCGTCCCGAATGTTCCTTCCCAAGACAGTTATCGAAGAAGCTTAAACAGTTGTAAATGCCACACACGGCCACAGAGCAACACTTAGGCAGAAACGATAACGAAAATTTACAAGTAGGAAAGTGAATTTACTCGAGGTGTGGGAATAGGTGAGGATACTTCCGTCTCATGTCCTCCTCGGCTTCCCACGCCATCTCCTCCCGAGCTCGCTCCGCCACAAGACTTTGACGAAGCCACGCCCCGTCCGCAGACGCCTAACTCCGACGATCGACTATCGCCATGGAATCTCCTCATACGATAACCCTCACACTGGACATCGTCAATCGGGTGTACCTAGATGGATCCCGATACATCTCCTCAAAGATAGACACGTGAAAACCGGATGCACCGCCTCCAACGGACGGCAGATTCAACTCATGTGCAACCTTGCCTACCTCGCGACAACTGAAATGGCCCAATGTACCTGAATTGAGTTTTCCTTCTTCCCGAATCTCATCACACCCTTCATGGGTGACACCTTTAGGAAAACCCAATCATGAACCTCGAACTCAAGATGCCGACGACGATGATCCGTGATACGATTGGCCGACTCAGCCAATAGCCGCCTTCGGATAAGCTTCACCTTATCCATCGTCACTGTACCAACCTGGTCCCACTATCCGCCCTCGCCCACATCGAACCAACCTATAGGCGACCGCACTTCCTCCCATACAAGGCCTCATAAGGTGCCATCTCACTTGGAGTGGTAGCTATTATTATACGCGAACTCAACTAGAGGCAAATGATCCTCCCAACTACCATCGGTCAATAACACAGCTCGCAGATATCCTCAAGAGTCCGGATAGTGCGCTCTGTCCGTCTGCTCTGTGGATGAAATGCACGACTGTCGAGCTCACCGCCCCTAAACCCTCTGGAAGGACCTCCAGTTAGCCAGAACCGGGCTCTCATGCGATATGATCGAAGTAGGGACTCACGCACCGACGATCTCTGATGTAAAGTCCGCATAATCCTCACCGAAAAGTCGCCCCGACGGAAGAAAGTGGCTGATTTCGCCACCGTCGACGATAACCCATATAGAATCATGTCTCCTCTGAAAGCGAGGTAATCCCGTGATGAAGTCCATGTTGATTACCTCCCACTTCCGTGTGTCGATCTCTATCGTCAGAATAAACCACCGTGCCTCCGTGCTCTACCTTCACCGCCGACAACACGCACCGAGCTACGAACTCGCAACGCCCTCTTCAAGCCATCCCACCAATACACGGATCTAAGGTCGTGGTACATCTTGGTCGACCCGATGGATAGAGTAACGCGCGCCGTGCTTCCCAAGAACTCACTGCCAAGTCCTCAAACATCCGAACACATACCGCCTCAAACCTTAGCACCCCATCGTGCTACCAAAAGGACCCTTTCCTCACGAAGAGTCAGACACGATATCGAATCAAAGCCGATCTCGAATCGCTGCTCTTCACCTCTCGACGATGGAAGACTCGCAACCTCACGAACTCTAACCCCACCGCTATCGTAATCAATCAAACGGACACCAAGGCTCGCTAATCGATGCAAATCACGAACCATGTCCTCCTCTCTACCGCACATCCGATAGGCTCCCATCGACCTACGACTAAGAGCATCCGCCACAACATCGCCTTCCCGTGGTACAGGATATCAACATCGTAATCCTTAAGCAACTCTAACCACCGCCTCGCCGTAAGTTCACTCCTCCGTCGAAGATATACCGAGGCTCTTGTGGTCTCGTATAAATATCCACGTGAACCCCATACAAATAGTGCCTCCAGATCTTCAAAGCGTGAATCACGGCCTAACTCCAAATCATGCGGGTAGTTCCTCGTGTTTCTCACCGCCGATGCATATGCTATAACCCCGCCATGCCGCATCAACACACATCCCAACCCGATGCCCGACGATCACAATACACGACATAACCATCCGACCCTCCGGAAGAGTAAGAACGAGGCGATGCCAATCTCTTTTCAAAGAATCGAAACCCCGCCACAAGCATCACCATCGGAACTTGGCCGCCTTCCGAGTCACCTAGTCAATGGTGCGTAGATAGAAGCAAACTTCTCCACGAACCGAGCATAATAACTCGCAAGGCCCGTAAAATCGCGAACCTCAGCCGGAGTAGTAGGTTCAGGCCAAGTCCCGATCGCCGATCTTCGCCGATTCACTGAATGCCATCACCCATAATATGCCCAAGAAACGCCATCAAGTCAACCAAAACTCACATTTGGAAAACTTGGCGCATAATCGCTGATCTCGAGAATCACAAGATAGCCTCAAATGCTCCGCATGCTCTCGCCCGAGCGAGAATAAACCAAGATATCATCAATGAACACTATCACAAACGTGTCCAAAAATGGTTTGAACACTCGGTTCATCAAATCCATGAATACCACGAGCATCGTCAACCCAAAAGACATGACTCAACTCATAATGCCCGCATCGTCCGAATGCACCTAGGGACATCCACCTCTCTCGACACGAACTCGATGATAGCGAACGCAGATCAATCTTGGAGAAACATCTCGCGCTCGCAATCGTCGAACAAATCATCAATCTCGGGAAGCGGGTATTCGTTTAATGGTCACCTTGTTCACCGCTGTAATCAACACACATGCGCAGCGCCCCGCCCTTCTTCTTCACGAACAATACACGCTTTCTGCGGGAAACACTGGGCCTAATGGCCCTTCTCCAAAGAAATCCTCACTGGTCCTTCACTTCTCAACTCGGCAGTGCCATTCTCAGATGGCGGAATGGAAATAGGCCGAGTATCCGCAATATGTCAATACAAAACTCGATCTCCTCTCGTGAGGGATACCCGGCGTCATCCGGGAACACGCCTGGGAACTCACCGACTACGGAATCGATCAAAATCGTACCGCAGCCTCAAGATCAAACACTCGAACTAGATGGTAGATATACCTCTTACGCACCATCTTCCTAGCCTCGAGGTAGGAAATAAACCTACCCTCGGCGTCTGGTGCTCCTCCCACTCAACCGGCTCTCAGAAACTGGAACCGCACTACTCTCTCTGCAGTCTACATTGGCATAGCAAGAAGCTAGCCAATCCATCCCCATAATCACGCCGAAGTCAATCATCTCCAACTCTATCAAGTCGGCGGTCCGACGATCGTAAATGGTCACAGACAAGCCCTATATACCCCGAGCTACCACCGAATCACCCATCGGCGTAGCTACCTCGAAAGGGTCTATGGACTCGTGCTCTATCCCTATCCTACTAGCAACAAGGGAGATATATGGGAAGAGTAGAACCGGATCTATCAAGGCATAAACATCAAACCCAGAACCGATAAGGTACTGTGGCGACGACATCGGTGAGGCCTCCGATCTGTCGCTGGACCGAAAGCATAAACGCGGTTCGAGGACCGCTAGAATCGACTCGAGCCACGACCTCTGCCGCGACCTGGTGACCCATGAGCACCCTGCCCTCCGGGGCGAGTAACTGTAGGAGATGATGAAGCGGCAACAGAACGAAGGTGAGCCTACCACCGGGCCACGGTCGGACGGTCCTCGCACAGTGACCCTGCTGGCCACAACTGTAACAAGCTCCAAAAGTAGTACCACACTTCCCGTAATGGGATCCCCCGCATCGGCCACACTGGGGGGGTGGTCCCGATCGGCCAGTACCTCTGCTACTCGACGCTCAAGCCACAGGGCCCGTGCGCCTCGAAAACTCGGTGTCGAGGGCGGTGCAGGAGTGCTCGAGTGCCGTGGTGCGAATCTAGGCCACTTGAGGCCGCCACCACGATAACCACCGAAGACCCTCCGCCCCGGCCTTCTCGCTGTCTGTCGCCCACTGTCGACCTGCGCCTCGCACGCAAGGCGTGAGCTGCGTGCGGGTAATGTCCATACCCGGTGGAGAAACCCCGCACATGACTTCGCCATATAGTCGTCTCAGCGGTGACATAGCGGTGCACCCTATCCTCCATATCTGCTACCAATGCTGGGACATATCGAGCCAAAGAATCAAACTCGACATTGTACTCCCTGACAGTGCGTCCTCTCTGCCTCAGCAGTAAAAATCTATCAGCCCGCGCCCTCATCCGCAGTGGAGGCAAGAAGTGAGTGAGAAAGCCTCCGAGAACTCATCCCAGTAGGCTGAGGCGCGTGCTCTCCCCGGGATAACTCCCATGAATCAAACCAATCGACTGCGGTATCACGCAGCCTATGTGAACCAAAGATCACGGACTCGATCTCCGACGCCCTGATCACTCTCAAAATCCTCTGAATCTGACGGATGAACTCCTGCGGATCATCCTCCGGCCTCGACCCATAAAACTCCGTGGGCTCTGACTCAAGAAGTCTCGTAGCCTCAAACTCTCGCCTCGGGTGAACAACGGTACGGTCGAGCTGAACCGCCGCATCCAGCCTCTCTCCGTGTCGGGCCTGACTTTGGCCAAAGCTGGGCCATCTCCTTGTACCCTAACTCCTCCGCCCCAGGCTGTGGGACAGGAGGTGTGGGTACTGTGGTCGCTGCTGGGGCCGGCGGCGTCATAGAACTCGCTGTCTCTGGTATAGACTGGGCCTGAGCCCTCGTGACTCTGGGTGTCTCGCTAGCGCCTCACGCTTGCCTTGCCCTTCGGGCGGGTTGCCTTCGTGAGGCATAATCATACAGGAAAGGAATACGTTAGAGGGGTCCAACCTATAACACAGCTCTAAAGCACGATCTCAGAATGAGAAGAATGGAAACCAATCCTAAATATCCTATAGCCTCCTGATTATTGGCGTGGTGCACAACACACCGATAATCAAGACTCTACTAGATACTGATCAGTAGACACTTTCCGAGGATTAATCGCTCGATACCACTTTTGTCACGACCCGTTCGGGGCGTGATCGTGCCTTAGGGCACCCAGTAGTCATACATCGAGTAATCGGCGGAAATATAAAGCAAGACATGAAATGCTTTATAACATAAGACACAGTTTATGTGAGAAAACACGCCTTTGGCGTATATATATACAATCATGTATTAGCAGTTACATCCGACACTGTACAACATGACTACAGACCTCTAAGGAATATACAACTATGGCGGGACAGGGCCCCGCCATACCCTGACTGTACAAAACTATCTACAACAGGGAGATCATACCAAAAGTAGAGCCTCCGGAAGAGATGGAGCTCCCGACACCAACGTAGAGATCCTAAAAATGCGGATCTAGCACCTGCTTGCCCTTACCGCGGCATGAACGCAGCCGAAGGAGGTCGATCTAACAGTACTAAGTATGCGAAATCAGTAAAATACTTAAATGAAAACATATCATTTTAAAACCGGTTTACAAATATGTGCGAAACAACGAGAAACCGCACGTAGTGCCACATCACAAACAAGAGCAACACTAGGTAACTGTAATAGGTCTTGTATAGGCTGCGAATGATCGAAACAGGGCCACTCGCCCATATCATCATTCTGCAAGCCGAATCTCGACTCGAGTCCGCATAGGCCACTCACACGGGCCCGCATGAGGTATAACCCGCATCGAGGTAGCTACTCCTCGGCATCGCCCCGACTCGTTGTCCGCATGGCCACATAGACCGCATGAGGTATAACCCCGCATACTAACCTGGAACTCTCGTAGCTCCGCATAGGCCCCCTGGACCCGCATGAGGTATTCTCGAATCATGGTCCCAGACCGCCTGAGTCTACCCCGCATCGGAGGGTAGCTTAACCCCCGGTATCATCTCAAGAGGTGAGTGATAGTATACTAACATAACAACTTATCTTTAAACAACATAAGCACAACAAGGATACTCACCTATACAAACGTTACAAGATACTAACACACATAGCATCATATCATGTCTACTTATCAAACCATCTTTATTATTCTTTTCACAATACAAGTCTGTTATAGACACATAGGCAAACTTGTTTCTTTTATAAATCTTAAATGGTTATACTTACTTCCCATAAAGCTAGTATAACTCTTAAGCTTCCGTTTTAAAAACCAATTAGTTCTCTTCTGTTAATATGATTCAGTAGTCTTTTGAAATGTTTTCAGTTCTTTATTATTCAGGCTTAAGCCGTGAGGCATTGCCGTAAGTATTATTCAGGCTTAAGCCGTGAGGCATTGCCGTAAGTATTATTCAGGCTTAAGTCAAAGACATTGCCGTAGTTATATTGTAAAATATCATGCTTTAGGAAGAATCACATACCTTCTCAGCGAAAACCACCGAGTTGAATATGTCACATGCAGAGTCACTATAATAGTCACAGATATCTATTAAAGACTACTCAAGGTCATTCTAAACAGGGTTCATAATTCTAAGGTAAGTCGGGCAGCACTTCCTACAGGTGAGCTATATAAGTTCATGTGAAAACAATTCTATGTAAATCTGCTTTGATTATTCTTCTTTAAACCCTTCTAAGTGATTAATACTTATTCTTATACTTCTACAAGATGCATTCTCTAATACAAAGAGGGTTAGGATTATTACCTCGGTAAGCCCAATAATATCCTAGAAAAGTCGCGCTGAGCAAGGTTTTGCTCTAAGTCAGATGCTCAAGAACCTTAGAAGTTCTTCACAACTTCTACTAAGTACTAAGGTATTTGGGCTAGGGTATTTTGGGCATTATAACGATACAAGAAGGTAACTTTTCTACCAAGGGAGGGGGGGTAGATTTTTGGCTAGGCTAGGGGGGGTATTCGGCCAAGGCCACTTAGGCTAGAGGGGGAAGAGGGCTTGACGAAATGGCTAACAAGGGAGAAGGGAGGATGATCAAGACTTGGAAAGTAATTTGTGGATGAAGAACTCTTCATCTTAAGGGGGGTATTTATAGGTCAAGAAGTGGCCAACCAATGGCCAAGATTTAGACAAGTGCAAGACAAGTGTAGGGTGAGGATTAACTATACACAAATATCCTACCAACTCCTTGACTTGTGCACAAGGCACAAAAAACGTGCTCCTCCTAGTCCAAATCGTCCCAATGGACGATTTCAAGTCCATCAATTGGAGGGTGACAAGTGTCGCCCTCCCGTTGGTCCAAAATGTTTCGTCTCTCGGAAAAATCCGCAAAAATTAGAAATGGCATAGCCGGAATTTACCCTACGAAAGCTGTGGAAACGTTTCGTCGGAAAACTATTCGTTTTGTGAGTTGTGCCTAAAAAAAAACGTCCAAGGCTTATCTTTAAGGCTAGACTTTCGTACGTATTCCCTTACGTACATACTCTGGAAATACGGGGTATAACAGCTTATCCAGGAAAGATTATTAGTAAGCTCAGAGTCGATAAAAGCTTTATGCAGATAACCGACGTCGACACTTGGAGTTCTGGTTGACGTTTTGGTATAAGTATTGTTATGTGGCCACGTGTGGCATTATTGGTATGTAGGGGTTGTAAAAGGAGACTATGTCGCTATCCATAAGATTGACTCCAAAAGAACATTCGGGGACGAATGTTTCTAAGGGGGGAAGAATGTTACACCTCGTAGTTCCAGAGCATGCTTTTAAGAATGTCATGACCCGTCCCCGGGCCCGCGACTGATGCCCTACCTGGGCACCCTTACAGGTATACATCAGAGAATAGCAGCGGAGCATACACAACATATATAAACATATAGACAACAACCATCAACAGGCTAGCCGACAAGACCACCTTCCGTAACATATACATAGACCAAAACTAAAGCAGTACATCTCTGTTTTTATAACCCAATCCACAAATGTGACTACAGACCTCTAGGAATAACAACTGTGGCGGGACAGGGCCCCGCCATACCCCTGAATGTACATAAATCTACAACATCAGGGAAAACCGTACCAAAAGACAAGCCTTCGGAGGAATGGAGCTTCTGACATCTGATCAGTGATCCTAAGAATGAGGATCCACCACCGCTACCACCTACTACGGCGTAACGCAGCCCGGGAAAGGGGTCGATTACAACAGATGTACCAAGTATGTAAAACTGAAAATTACTGTAATTACATCATAAGTCTAAATAAAGCTGGAGACATGTATGATAATCAAATTACAGTACACTGTGCCTTACTAACAATGAGAATAACAAGTATAAACTTTACTGCATAAAAATAGGAGGCTCATGATCAAAGTAGGGTCATCCGCCCGTAGTATCATTAAGCAATCCTACTCCTGGGACTATTTCACCCGCATAGGTCGTGTGGACCCGCATGAGGTATTGTTCGCATAGGACTGGTCCGCCCCGCATAGGACTATTTCACTCGCATGAGGTATTCCTCGCATCATGGGTAGCAAATCCACGGAATATGCAAATGCCACAAACCCGAGGAATGACCCCGTAATGAATAATATATCACTAGCACAAACCGGCTATCATACATAACATAAGAACTACCGGCTTATCATACATAACCTAAGCGTTACCGGCTTATCATACATAACATAAGCAAGTTAATAAATCCCCTAACTTCTTATTAGTCTTGTTCATATACACTCTCATTTTAGTTTACTTAAGGCACTAACATGTCATTATAAAATCCGGGAATTTAACCCAAAGTATTACGTACTTCTACTCTTTTAAAAATGACTCTTTTTCATATAAAACTTCCAAGATACTAATAACCATAGTATCAAGTCATAACTACTTTTCAAGACAAGTCATCATACCTTTTAGAAATATATTTAGGCTTCTAAATCAAGTGACTTCTTTTCTTTTAAAACCTTAAGCAATTGATGCCTTCAAATCAATTTGCCTTTCATTAATTCAAGTCATTTATCCTTACTTATATTACTTAGAGTAAACCTCTCTTATTAACTTTCCATAAAGCTATTATAACCAACTTTCCATAAAGTCGTTATATTAACCTTATGCTTTAGGCAATTACATTTCTCCATATCCAAGGGACTTATACTTTCAAACAAGACAAGTATCATATACTTTCAAAAACACATCAAGTCCCTTAACTTTGAGAATTAAGACATCCTTAATCTTTTTCACAAGTGAGTTAATCCCCTAACTCAACCAACTTGGACATTCTTAAAACAAGTAAAGGATCAAAATCTTGTACGTCTACCGTACTATATAGGTACAACTACTCATGCTCAAGAGATAGAAAAGTTCCACATACCTCTTCGGTTCAAACCACTTGCTAAGTCCAATGTGCCACACGTATTATGTCAACCTATAATGACCATAATACGTCTATTAACTTCTTATTTCAAACGTAGAATATTCTAAGTGTAAAGTCACTAAATTCTACGAAAAATCGGACATCACTTCCTTTGTTTCTACATACTTTTCCACCTTTTTCAAGGCCCGAATTCAATAGCCAAACACGCCACATTTAAGGCTCAACAATGTAGTTAACAATAGGGGATTACACGCCTATAAGACGTGTAAAATTCCGCCCCACAATTGATATTAAACAAATCCAACATACTTTGCCAATTCGGCAATTTGAGAGGCAATAATACAAATTTGTTTCCAATTCCTTTTCAATCCAAGTTGTTTATTATAACATGTTATCAAGCCGCAATCGATTATAACTACTACAATCTACAAGTAGGTAACATTCGACGATTCTAATTAACAACCAAATTGTATTTCAATTGTAAATGGCTAGAATGTCATTTCGGATTCTAGGCTTCTATTATCCATATCACTTATAAATCTTCAACACAATATACTTCATGCTAGTTAAAATGTAAGGCTACAACAATATGTAATCTTATAACACTTTAAGAGAACAAGATTGTTACCTCAACGAGCCTTAATCCAACTTCAAGATCCGAAGTCGCTCCCTAGCAACTTAGAGCCTCTCCTTGACACTTCAATCCGCCACTTGAAGCCCTTAGAAGATCACAAACAACTTTCCTTTAAACTTCCAATCCAAACCTATGAAAGCAACTATGTTTTCACCTTGCGACTAATACGAAAACGATACTTTTCCGGGATTTTTCTATTGAGATACCCTTAAAATACACTTAGGAACCTTGGTTTAAAGTATGAATGTTATTGGACAACAAACAAAAAAATTTCTTGTTGGAACTATAGTGAACCCGAGAGCATGCCTTAAGTGTTCTTCAATTTTCTTGAAAATTTGCTAAGTGTAGAAGTTTGTCTTGCTACTAGTACTACTATATAGAAACATGAAGGGTCAAGATTTGCACATATGTGTGACTTGGATGAAATTCATTTAAATATCAAGCCAAGTGGCTCTTGACCAAGTCAACAATGTCAAGCTCCAAGACTTAGCAAGACTTGCTCATCCTATTAATGGTCAAATGACCCTTTTACCCATACGATTTCGCCCAAGACCATCAAGGGGGTGACACGTGTCGCCCTCCCATTCGTAGTAATATTTCATTTTCCGACAATTCCAGAATTCTGATAATTTTTTACTAGTCTTAAATCTTAACATTTGAATTCTAACGTACGTTCTTATAAACATGTCCTGTAATTACGGGGTGTAACAAAGAACGTACGTAAGAACTCGAAAATGTTAAGATTTGAGACTAGTAAAAATTTATCGGAATTATGGAAATGTCTGAAAATGAAATATTGTGACAAATGGGAGGGCGACACGTGTCACCCCCTAGTTGGTCTTGGACGAAATGGACCATGGGTGAAATGGTCATTTGACCAATATAGAGATGAGCAAGTCTTGCTAGACTTGAGCTTGATATTGTTGACTAAGTCCAAGGGCCACTTGGCTAGATTTGTAAGTGGATTGGATCCAAGCCATCTATATGTGCTAATCTTGACCCTCCATTGTATTATTTAAACATACTAGTAGCAAGACTAGTTCCCACACTTAGACAATTTTCAAGAAAACTTGAAGAACACAAATGGGAACTCTCAGGTTTGAGGGTTTTTGCAAGCCAAGAATTTTCGTTTTTTGTCCAATAAGCTCCACACTTTAAACCAAGGTTCCTAAGAGTATTGTAAGGGTATCTCAATAGAAATATCTCAGAAAAGTATCGTTTTTGTATTAGTCGCAAGGTGAAAACCTAAGTCACTTTCCTAGGTTTGGATTGGAAGTTAAAGGAAAGTTGTTTGTGATCTTCTAAGGGCTTCAAGTGGCGGATTGGAGTTTCAAGGAGAGACTCTAAGTTGCTAGGGGGCGACTTCGGATCTTGAAGTTGGATTAAGGCTCGTTAAGGTAACAATCTTGTTCTCTTAAGTGTTATAAGATTACATATTGTTGTAGCCTTACATTTTTACTAGCATGAGGTATATGTATTACAAATGACCCTTTTACCCATGCCAATTTCGTCCAAGACCAACTTAAGGGGTGACACGTGTCGCCCTCCCATTCGTAGTAATATTTCGTTTTCCGACAATTCCAGAATTCCGATAAATTTTTACTAGTCTTAAATCTTAACATTTGAATTCTAACGTACGTTCTTATAAACATGTCCTGTAATTACGGGGTGTAACATTCTTCCCATCTTAGAAACATTTATCCCCGAATGTTCTTTCGGAGTCATCTTATCAATAGCGACATAGTCTCCTTTCACCACCCCGACATACCAATAATGCCAAACGTGGCCACATAATAGCACTTAAACAAAATTTCAATTAAAACTTGACAAGTAAGGGGAAAATGAATTACCTGAAGGTGTAGAAAATAAGTGAGGATACTTTCTCAACATGTCCGTCTCTGCTTCCCAAGTTATTTCCTCCCTGTTATCATTCCGCCACAAGACTTTGACGGAAGCCACATCCTTGGTCCGCAGTCGCCTGACCTGGTGATCGAGTATCGCTATGGGACTCTCCTCATACGCTAACCCCTCTGTCACCTGGACCTCACTAGCTGGGAAAACTCTCGATGGATCTCCGATACACTTCCGTAACATAGAAACATGAAAGACCGGATGTACCGCCTCTAAATCTGATGGCAGATCCAACTCATAGGCAACCTTGCCTACTCTACGGATGATCTGGTAGGGCCCAATGTACCTTGGGCTAAGTTTCCCTTTCTTTCTGAATCTCATCACACCCTTCATGGGCGATACCTTCAAGAAGACCCAATCGTCTACCTGAAACTCTAAATGTCGACGCCGATTAACTGCATAAGACTTCGCGACTACGCCGCTAACGATCTCCTGGATAAGCTTTACCTTATCCACAGCCTGCTGAACCAAGTCTGGGCCAACTAACTGAACCTCGCCCACGTCGAACCAACCAATCAGCGACCTACACTTTCGCCCATACAAAGCCTCATATGGCGTCATCTGAATGCTAGAATGGTAGCTGTTGTTATAAGCAAACTCTACAAGAGGCAAATGATCCTCCCATCTACCCCTGAAATCAATAACACAGGCCCGCAGCATATCCTCAAGTGTCTGGATAGTACGCTCTGCCTGTCGTCCGCTTGCCCGAGGATGAAGCGATCGAGACTCACCTGTGTCCCTAACCCCTTCTGGAAAGACCTCCAGAAGTTAGCCGTAAACTGGGCCCCTCCTGTCTGATATAATCGATATAGGAACCCCGTGAACTCTCACGATCTCCCTGATATACAATTTGGCATAATCCTCAGCCGAATACGTAGTCCTGACTGGAAGAAAGTGGGCTAATTTCGTCATCCTGTCAATAATAACCCAGATGGAATCATACTTCCTCTGAGTACGAGGTAACCCTGTAACAAAGTCCATGTTGATCACCTCCCACTTCTATGTCGGAATATCAATAGCCTGCAATAGCCCCCCGGGCTTCTGGTGCTCAACCTTGACCTGCTGATAATTAGGACATTGTGCAACAAAACCTGCCACGTCCCTCTTCAGGCCATCCCACCAATACATACATCTGAGGTCATGGTACATATTAGTCCACCCCGGATGAATAGAATAACGGGCATTGTGTACCTCCCCCAGAATCTGCTGACGAAGTCTTGCAACATCGGGAACACACAATCTGCCCTCAAATCTTAGCACCCCATCAGGCGCTACCTCAAATAGACTATTCTCCTCCCGAAGAGCAGTATCTCGATATCGTATCATAAATGGGTCCTCATACTATCACCTCTTCACCTCATCAACGATGGAAGACTCAGAAATCTCACGAACCCGTACCCCACTACCATCAGTATCGACCAATCGAACCCCAAGGCTCGCTAGCTGATGGATTTGACGGACCATGTCCTGTCTCTCTGGCTGTACCTCTGACAGATTCCCTATCGATCTACGACTCAAAGCATCTGCAACCACGTTGGCTTTCCCCAGATGGTACAGGATATCAACATCATAATCCTTCAACAACTCTAACCACCGCCTCTGCCGCAAGTTCAGCTCCCTCTGCCTGAAGATGTACTGGAGGCTCTTGTGGTTTGTATAAATATCAACATGAACCCTATATAAATAATGTCTCCAAATCTTCAAGGCATGAATAACTGCGACCAACTCTAAGTCGTGAGTAGGGTAATTCCTCTCATGATTCTGTAGCTGTCGGAAAGCATAGGCTATTACCTTGCCGTGCTGCATCAATACGCACCCTAGCCCGATACCCGAGGCATCACAATAAATCACGTATCCCTCTAACCCCTCAGGAAGAGTAAGAACTGGAGTCGTCGTCAACTTTTCCTTCAGTAACTGGAAGCCCTTCTCACAAGCTTCTGTCCACTGGAACTTAGCTGCTTTCTGAGTCAGCCTAGTCAACGGTGCTAATATCGAAGCAAACTGCTCCACAAACCTACGATAATAACCTGCCAGCCCTAAGAAACTGCGCACCTCCGTCGGAGTAGTAGGTCTCGGCCAAGACTTGACCGCCTCAATCTTTGTCGTATCCACCTGAACACCGTCAGCCCCAATAATGTGCCCCAAGAATGCCACTGAGGCCAACCAAAACTCACACTTGGAGAACTTGGCGAACAACTGCCGGCTCCGGAGGACCCCAAGTACCGTCCTCAAGTGATCTGCATGCTTCTGCTCTGTGCGCGAATAAACCAGGATGTCATCAATGAATACTATAACAAATGTATCCAAAAATGGCTTGAACACCCGGTTCATCAAATCCATAAATACCGCTGGAGCGTTGGTCAAACCGAAAGACATCACCCTGAACTCATAGTGCCCATACCGGGTCCTGAATGCAGTCTTTGGGATATCTGCCTCGCTAACTCGCACCTGATGATAACCAGACCGCAAGTCTATCTTGGAGAAACACCTCGCACCCTGCAACTGGTCAAACAAATCATCAATCCTGGGGAGGGGGTATCTATTCTTGATGGTTACCTTATTCAGCTGCCTGTAATCAACACACATATGCAGCGTCCCATCCTTCTTCTTCACAAACAAAACCGGTGCTCCCCAGGGAGAAACACTAGGCCTGATAAAGACTTTCTCCAGCAAATCTTTCAGCTGGTCCTTCAACTCCCTCAACTCAGCAGGTGCCATCCTGTACGGTAGAATAGATATAGGCCGAGTGTCTGGCAACATATCAATACAAAACTCAATCTCCCTCTCAGGAGGGATACCCGGGAGATCGTCTGGGAATACATCTGAAAACTCCCTAACCACCGGAACTGACTGAATAGATGGCACCTCAGTCTCTGTATCGAATACCCGAACCAAATGATAGATGTACCCTTTCTGCACCATCTTCCTAGCCTTGAGGTAAGAAATAAACCTACCTCTCGGCGACGCTGTTTTGCCCTTCCACTCGATAACTGGCTCACCAGGAAACTGGAACCGGACCAACATGTCTCTACAGTCAACGTTGGCATAACAAGAAGCCAACCAGTCCATACCCATAATGACGTCAAAATATGTCATCTCCAACTCTATCAAGTCCGCTAGGGTCTGACGACTGTAAATAAGCAACGGGCAACCTTTGTACACCCACTCAGCTAACACCGAATCAGACACTGGCGTAGCTACCTCAAAAGGCTCTATCGACACCGGCTCTATCCCGATTCTACCAGCAATAAGAGGGGACACATAGGACAAGGTAGAACCTGGATCTATCAAAGCATAAACGTCACAGCATGAAATCAATAATGTACATGTGACGACGTCTGGGGAAGCCTCCTGATCCTGGCGGCTGGCTAAGGAATATATGCGGTTCTGTGGACCGCTAGAACTGGGACCTCCACGCGACCCTCGCGGCTTGCCGGCCCGTGAACACCACGCCTCGGGCGCGCATAACTGAAGAAGAAGATCCAAAGAATCGACCGCCGGTGAACCATAGCACTCCCGCCGCCTCTGGTCGGACAATCCCTCTTCATATGGCCCTGCTGGCCACAAGAGAAACAAGCTCCCGAAGTCATACGGCACTCGCCCGGGTGAGATCTACCGCATCGAACACACTGAGATACGGGTGGTATCGATCGGTGATGGTCTCTGCCTCCCTGAAACCCCGAAGTCCTGGAGCCCTGACCTGCTCCTGAATGACCCGGCTGATCAACCCTTCTGCCAGAAAACCGAGAAGGGGCACTCTGTGTCGGCTGAAATGTGGACCTAGTCTGCTGCTGAGGCTATCCGCCTCGAAAATTGCCCTGAGACCCTACTGTCCTGGCCCTCTTGGGCTGGCCTGAGTCTAGCTGATCCTCCCTCTCTCTGTCCTCTATCCCCTGCGCATATGCCTGCATCCTGGCAATATCCATACCTGGTTGAAGGGCCACCCCCAAGCATGCAGTAATCATATGACGGTATAGCCCCATCACATAGCGATGAACTCTGTCCGCCATGTCAGCTACAATGGTAAGCGCATACCTGGCCAATGAGTCAAACTCCAGGATGTACTCTCTGATAGTCCTCCCATTCTGTCTCAATGTCAAGAATCTATCCACGCGGGCTCTCCTCATCTCAGGAGGCAAAAAGTGATCCAGGAAGGTCTCTGTGAACTCCTCCCAAACAGCTGGAAGAGCACCCTCACCTCTAGACAACTCCCATGACTCAAACCAGTTCAACGCAATATCACGTAATCGGTAAGAGGCTAGCACAACTGAATCTGTCTCCGAGGCCCTAAGTATCTGCATAGTACGTTGTAACTGCCGAATAAACTCCTGAGGATCCTCCTCAGATCTCGAACCATAGAACTTGGGTGGATGACAACCCAGAAAATCCCAAATCCGTAAACTGTCGGCTCTAGGGTTAGCTACCTGCTCCTGTCGGCGCTGCCCTGCCACTATACTGGTCAATAACCGGATCTGCTCTCCGTAATCTCTATACTCACCGGTTGTGGGCTGGAGGCTCAGTGCGGAACCTCTGGAGCTTCGCCGCTCTCGGCTCCTCTATCTTTGGCGTGGTGAACTCGCCGACTACCGCCTGACCTCGGGCATAGTCCGGGCACGAGTCCTAGTAACCTCTGCGTGCATAGCGACCTGCTTTGCCCCTCTGGGCTCTGGTTGCCTTCCGTGGAGGCATAACTGATACATAAGAATAGGTTAGAGAAGATTCAACCTAATAAGACAGCTCTACTACACGATCTTAGAGAGAGAAGAATGGAAACCAATCCTAAATGTCCTGCAGCCTCCTGATTATAGATGTGGTGCACAATACACCGATAATCAAGACTCTACTAGACACGGTCTGTAGACACTTTCCGAGGACTAACTGTTTTGATACCACTTTTGTCACGACCCATCCCCGAGCCCGCGACTGATGCCCTACCTGGGCACCCTTACAGATATACATCATAGAATAGCAGCGGAATATACACAACATATATAAACATATAGACAATAACCATCAACAGGCTAGCCGATAAGGCCACCTTCCGTAACATATACATAGACAAACAATAAAGCAGTACATCTCTGTTTTTAAAACCCAATCCACAAATGTGACTACAGACCTCTAGGAATAACAACTGTGGCGGGACAGGGCCCCGCCATACCCCTGAATGTACATAAATCTACAACATTAGGGAAAACCGTACCAAAAGACAAGCCTCCGGAGGAATGGAGCTTCTGACACCTGATCAGTGATCCTAAGAATGAGGATCCACCACTGCATCGTCACGACCGATCCGGGCCGTGATCGTGCCTACCGCACCCTAGTGATACAACATCAGAGAAAATCAGCGGAAATAAAAACTTAAAAATGAAACAAGATATATGATAAGAACAGGATAACCAAAACGGTCACCTTCCAATAATATAAATACAAATCTTTCAAACCGAACAGTTTAATCCTTTTTACAAACCCTTTCCACAACAGTACTACAGACCTCTAAGAGTTTTTATACAACATGACGGGACAGGGCCCCGCCATACCCCTGAATGTACAAGTACCTACAGTGACAGGTGACTATACCAAAAGATAAGCCTCCGGAGAAACGGAGCTTCCGATATCTTTCGTGATCCTATGAGCGAGGATCAACGACTGGTGTACCTCTACCTGCGGCATGAACGCAGCCCCCCGAATGAGGTCAGTACAACAGGTACCAAGTATGTGAAACTGAAAATACTGTAAATGAAATCATAGTAGTCTATATAAAGCAGGAGACATGTATGATAACCAAACTACGATCCTGATAAATAAGCGATCATGTAAGTCGTGGACTCGCCCTCCAGTCATCACTCAATTATAACTATGGGTCTCACGCCTCAACCTCAATCATGCCGTGGAATACCTTCCTCACCATCGGCGATGCATGATATAATAACACGAGAGTACATATGAACACCAAGTCTTACGAGTCATAAAAACCGTGACGGCAAGTAAGGCTAACTACCGATACCGTGAGCCATACTAACAATACTATACAATCAAACCACGGAGCGACACGGGGCAAGTACGGCGACTACGGATACCAAGGCCGTGTCACGTGGTGACCGGGCAATCTGAGGGCTAACTACCAGATACCAAGGTCGTATCACGAGACTCCGCCACGAAGCTGATACGGGGCAAGTACAAAAGCCGACTACCAGATACCAAGGTCGTGTCACGTAGCTGACCGGGGCAAGTACGAGGGCTAACTACCAGATACCAAGGCCGTATCACGAGACTTCGCCACTAAACTGAACGGGGCAAGTGCGAGGGCTAACTACCAGGTACCAAGGCCGAATCAGCCACGAGACGGGGCAAGTACGAAAGCCGACCACCAGATACCAAGGTCGAATCAGTAAGAAACCTCATGGAGAGCTAGTCCATGGAATAACACTATCAACAGGAGCGTACCCGTGGAATTCTCCGTCACTGCCGGTACGTCCAAGTAATATCATAACAAATCAGCCGGCCCTCCATTGAGAGACGCGGCGGTATAGAAATACAATACTAGCACGACAAGGCTATCACACGCAAACATACACAACTCAAGGTACTTTCATTTTATGCCAAAGTCCAGGTTTTAACCCCAAAGTACTACGTACGTTAAATTCTTTTTAAAAGATCCATTTCTTTTACAAAGGTCACCCGATGCCCGTATTATAAAAATAGAGTGACTAACTTGTTTTAAGTAAACCAAAACAACTTTCATACTTTCCTTTTTAAACCAAAACACTTCTCCTTTTAAAATCAGGTTACAACATTCTTTTCCAAAGTTCAAGTTTGCCTAATTTCAAATATTCACGTTTCTTATTTTCGAAAGATTTCATAGTTCAAGTCTTAATCATTTAATAACGTAATTCTCTTTTAAAACTCTTTGAGCAACATATGCCTTATGTGGGAGCAGGTTATTCTTGTTTATAACAATCTTATTGAAGCAGCCATGATCTAGGAAATGTAGTACAATTTTGTCTTATCTTAGCTTCTATGCAGATGGAGGTTTCTACTGGTTTTAATATAATTACTTATTTGTCAATACATTTTCCTTTATTAACGCTGCAGTGGTTCGTTCGATACTTTCTTATTTCCGAAATCAGTAAACATTATTCTTTAAAACCAAGTACTCATTCCTCACGAATGAGGTTTCACACTTCTTAACAACTTTCATATCAATTCATTTAAGTCAAGTCTCTTATCTTTTAAGATTATGTCTCTTAACTTCTAAAATTAATAAACCATTCTTTTATCTTTCTTAAGTCGTTATACCTAACTTCCCATAAAGCTAGTATAACTCTTAAGCTTTTAAAACCAAGTATTACTCTTCTTTCAAAAATGATTCTTAATTCTTTTGAAATACTTCAAGATTCTTATTATTCAGGCTTAAGTCAAAAGACATTGCCGTAAAACTACGTTCAGTTAACACACGTACGTCTACCGTACTATATATATATTCTTTTAAAATATCATGCTCAAGAGTATAGGAAGAATCACATACCTCGCGACGATTTATCGACTATTAGCAAATAGCTCCAAAGTATTGTAATCCTGCTAGCCTTTTCCACCCTTCGAGTAGAATATGCTACTCGCAGTACTTCAACCTATATCAGTCATATAAGTCTATCAATGTCTAGACTATTCTGTAAAAAATATTTCTAGATACCGATTCCTTTATTCTACGGAAAATTGGGCAGCACTTCCCTACCCGCCAACTACACAAGTCTCATCAAATACGATCACATGCGTCTGATTTAATCTTCTTCTTTAATATTCTCGATGTGATTTGATTCAATTCTTTTACGTAATATCTTTATATGAATCTTATATTCATTTCTATACTACTACAGTATGTAATTTCCAATTACAATAGAAGGACAGGAGTATTTACCTCGGTAAGCCCAAAATTATCCAAGATTTAATATCGATCCTGAGCAACGTTTAGCTCTACTGCAGGCGCCTAATCCGCTCCAAACAACTCTTAGAAGTTCTACACAACTTCTTCTTAATACTTCAACTCGCTATGAAGATTTCCTTAGGGTTTCGTTTAGTGGCTAAAGGAAGTATAATAGTATTTCTGGGCTTTTAGTATAAGGGTAACCTCGGAATACTACAAGGTATTTTGGAATAGCAACAATACTTGGAGAGTATTTTTCTACCAAGGGGGGGTGTATTTACGAAAAACAACTCAAAGGGGGGGTTGGTTTCGGCCAAGGCTCACAAAGGGGGGAGGGGTGCTCTTGGACGAGCTTTGCT
The DNA here is from genome assembly GCA_029844215.1 of Przewalskia tangutica. Lineage (NCBI taxonomy): Eukaryota > Viridiplantae > Streptophyta > Magnoliopsida > Solanales > Solanaceae > Przewalskia > Przewalskia tangutica. The sequence continues at coordinate 83,020,735 of CM056735.1, read as the reverse complement.
AAGAGGGAGGATTTTGCTTTGAAATTTCAAGTGAGGATGAAGAAATAGTCTTGCACTAGAGGGGTATTTATAGGACATTCAATGGCCAAGATCAAGCCAAGTGGGGGGCAAGTGGAGGGTCAAGATTTGGACATGTGTTTGTGGGTCCCACTTGCTCATCAACTACACAAAATATCCTACCAACTCCTTGACAAAAATCAAGGCCAAAAATGCCCCAATTCGTCCCACCTTATCCGTCCACTTGAGGGTGACACTTGTCACCCTCTCGTTGGTCCAAAATATTTCGTCTCTCGGAAAAATCCGCAAAAATTATAAATGACATAGCCGTATTTCCCTTCGCAAAGTCCGGAAAACGTTTCGTCGGAAAACGACTCTTTTCGCTAGTTGTGCACAAATTTCGCCACTTTTCCTACTTAAGGCTTAAACTTTATACGTACGCCCTCACGTACATACTCTGGAAATACGGGGTATAACATTCTCCCCTCCTTAGAAACATTCGTCCCGAATGTTCCTTCTCAAGACAGATAACGATAAAGTTCCTCATAACAAGTTGCCAATGCAACACCTGGCCACCAAATAACACATACGCAAATACTTATCCCAAGTCAACGAGGAATCACCTCTAGCATTACAAAAAGCTTCCACCCCCGGTCTAAAAGATATCCCCTTTGCACCTTTTCTTCACAAAAGTAATGATCATTTCTATTCTCTCAGCACATGTTCACTTTTTTCCTTACTCGTCGTACTTTTCTCGAACACTTGAACTCTTCTAGTGTACGTACCATACTTCAGTCATCGCTTCAGTTTCCAAAACTTTGGAGTCACCACCTCCAAACATGGTCATCTAAACTTGGGCCTGGCACCCTCGTGACCCTACCACCTGGCGGGACCACCTCGAACTGACCCCACCACATTTCAGGCCGCGGGTTGACCCGCGATCGGTACTCAACCCGACCCGCTATCGCGCTAAACACTTGTTCTCCTGATCCGGAACAATCTTACCTATTCAAGTCCTGAAGGCTACCACTTTCATTTTATACAACCCATGGAATTATCCCACAATACATTTATACGCATACCAAGTATTTGACAAAGACTAACCGAAAAATCTTTTATTCAAGTCGGCCTTACATCTAAGGTCTCAACGTGTAATATTCTAAGGTTCATACCTTCCCTGTCCCCATACTTATTCTTTCAACTAACCATGTCTCTAAACCACAATATACACAATGCTATCTGTACATAGTACTCAACATATAATCATCGCATCACGCATGCTAAACTCTGAGGTTAAGGATATACCTGAAACGATAGGCGGCTCAAAGGACCGCTAAAACTGGGAACTTCTATCGCGACCTCTGTCGTGGCCTGCCGGTGTATGAGTATCCTTCCTAGCTATGGAAGGTGAAGAACCATGGCCCGATCTCTGTGCTATCCTATTACTACCAGTGCTACCGGTCTGATGATCTCGCCAAATGGCCCTGTTGGCCGTAAGCATAACAATCTCCCAAACTAGTACGACATTCTCCCTTATGAAGTTTTCCACAACGGCCACACTGAGACAAGGGCAACCTTATCCGGCGAGCACTCCTACTCCCCTGAAACACAAAGCACAGGAGCCACGACCCGCTCCTGAATATCCCGAATGTCCGGCGTGGGGACCACTCTGTCTTTGGCGGAGGTACATAGCTAGCTCTTCTTCTTGGCGGTCCGCCTTGAAAGTCGCCAAAAGACCCTGCTGTCCTGGCCCTCTTCTGTTGATCTTGGTCATTCCGTCGACCTCTCCGCTCCTCACACCCAAGTGCATAAGCCTGCATGCGGGCAATGTCCATGCCCGGCTGAAGAGCTACACCCGAACAAGCCTCTGCCAAGTAGTCATCTAGCCCGGTGACGTAGCGGTGCACTCTGTCCTCCATACTGGCTACTAACGCGGGGACATACCGAGCCAATGAGTCGAACTCCACATTGTACTCCCGAACCGTACGCCCGCTCTGCCTCAACACCAAAAATCTGTCGGCCCGAGCCCTCCTCGTCTGTGGAGGCAAGAAATGTGCAAGAAATGCCTCCGAGAACTCGTTCCAAATAGCTGGAGGCGCATGCTACCCCGGGACAGCTCCCACGAATCAAACGATCATTGCAGTATCACGCAGCCGATGTGAACCTAAGACCACTGACTCGGTCTCCGAAGCCTTGATCACTCTCATGATCCGCTGTAACTGTCTGATGAACTCCTGCGGATCATCCTCAGGCCTCGATCCATAAAACACTGGCGGGCTGCAACTCAGAAAGTCCCGCAGTCTCAAACTATCTGCTCTTGGGTGAACTACGGGTACTACCGGTACCGGAATCGCTGCATCCAGCTTATCCTCGTGCCTTGCCACTATCTTGGCCAATAACTGGGCCATCTCCTTGTAACCCATCTCCTCTGCTCCAGGCTGTGGGACTGGAGGCTCAGGTACTGTGGTCTCAGTGACCTGCTGCGGCCACTAAACTCTGCGAAATTTGTGGCGTCGCAAAACTCGCCGTCTGAAGCACTATCTCAGGTAATGACTGGGCCTGCGCCCCCGTACTCCTCTGTATCCTACCAGCAGTTTCCTCGGCTGCCTTGCCCATCTGGGCCCGGGTTGCCTTGCGCGGAGGCATAACTGGTAAAAACGAAATGCGTCAGAGGGTCCAACTTATAACACAGCTCTAAGGCACGATCTCAGAATGAGAAGAATGGAAACCAATCCTAAATGTCCTGCAGCCTCCTGATTATAGATGTGGTGCACAACACACGATAATCAAGACTACTAGACACGATGCGTAGACACTTTCAGGATTAATCGCTCACGATACCACTTTTGTCACGACCGATCCGGGCGTGGTCGTGCCTACCGGGCACCTAGTGATACAACATCAGAGAAAATCAGCGGAAATAAAAACTTAAAAATGAAACAAGATATATGATAAGAACAGGATAACCAAAACGGTCACCTTCCAATAATATATATACAAATCTTTCAAACCGAACAGTTTAATCCTTTTTACAAACCACACTTGCATTACTCTGAGACCTACAGAGTTTTTATACAACATGACGGGACGGGGCCTCGCCATACCAGATGTACAAGTACCTACGATGTGAGGACTATACCAAAAGATAAGCCTCGAGAAAGCGGAGCTTCCCGATATCTTTGGCGTGATCCTATGGCGAGGATCAACGGCGGTGTACCTCTACTGCGGCGTGAACGCGGCCCGAAGGAGGTCGATAACAGTGGTACCAGTATGTGGCCGAAAATCGTAAATGAAATCATAGTAGTCTATATAAAGCAGGAGACATGTATGATAACCAAACTACAGTCCACAATAAATAAGCAGTCATGTAAGTCAGGGACTCACGCCCTCCAAGTCATCACTCCATTATAACTATGGGTCTCACGCCTCAACCTCAATCATGCGTGGAATACCTTTCTCGCTGCGGCGATCTATGATATAATAACACCAAGGAGTACATATGAACACCAAGTCCTACGAGTCATAAAAACGTGCGGGGCAAGTGCGAAGGCTAACTACCGGATACGAGCCATACTAACAATACTATACAACCAAACCACGAGCGTCACGGGGCAAGTCTGGCCGACTACGGATACCAAGCGTGTCACGTGGTGGCCGGGCAATCTGAGGGCTAACTACGGATACCAAGGCCGTATCACGAGACTCCACCACGGCGTCACGGGCAAGTCTGAAGCCGACTACGGATACCAAGGCCGTGTCACGTGGTGGCCGGGGGCAATCTGAGGGCTAACTACCGGATACCAAGCGTATCACGAGACTTCGCCACTAAAGCGAGCAGGGCAAGTGCGAGGGCTAACTACCGGTACCAAGGCCGAATTAGCCACGAGGCGGGGCAAATCTGGCCGACCACGGATACCAAGGCGAATCGGTAGAAACCTCGTGGAGAGCTAGTCCGTGGAATAACACTATCAGCGAGGCGTGCGTGGAATTCTCCGTCCCGCCAGATGCGTCAAGTAATATCATAACAAATCGATCGGCCTCCATTGAGACGGCGGTATAGAAATACAATACTAGCGACAAGGCTATCACACGCAAACATACACAACTCAAGGTACTTTCATTTTATGCCAAAGTCCGGTTTTAACCCCAAGTACTACGTCGTTAAATTCTTTTAAAAGATCCATTTCTTTTACAAAGGTCACCCGATTCCCGTATTATAAAAATAGAGTGACTAACTTTTTTTTAAGTAAACCAAAACAACTTTCATACTTTCCTTTTTAAACCAAAACACTTCTCCTTTTAAAATCAGGTTACAACATGCTTTTCCAAAGTTCAAGTTTGCCTAATTTCAAATATTCACGTTTCTTATTTTCGAAAGATTTCATAGTTCAAGTCTTAATCATTTAATAACGTAATTCTCTTTTAAAACTCTTTGAGCAACATATGCCTTATGTGGGAGCAGGTTATTCTTGTTTATAACAATCTTATTGAAGCAGCCATGATCTAGGAAATGTAGTACAATTTTGTCTTATCTTAGCTTCTATGCAGATGGAGGTTTCTACTGGTTTTAATATAATTACTTATTTGCCAATACATTTTCCTTTATTAACGCTGCAGTGGTTCGTTCGATACTTTCTTATTTCCGAAATCAGTAAAACATTATTCTTTAAAAACCAAGTACTCATTCCTCACGAATGAGGTTTCACACTTCTTAACAACTTTCATATCAATTCATTTAAGTCAAGTCTCTTATCTTTTAAGATTAAGTCTCTTAACTTCTAAAATTAATAAACCATTCTTTTATCTTTCTTAAATCGTTATACCTAAATTCCCATAAAGCTAGTATAACTCTTAAGCTTTTAAAACCAAGTATTACTCTTCTTTCAAAAACGATTCTTAATTCTTTTGAAATACTTCAAGATTCTTATTATTCAGGCTTAAGTCAAAAGACATTGCCGTAAAACTACGTTCAGTTAACACACGTACGTCTACCGTACTATATATATATTCTTTTAAAATATCATGCTCAAGAGTATAGGAAGAATCACATGCCTCGCGACGATTTATCGACTATTAGCAAATAGCTCCAAAGTATTGTAATCCTGCTAGCCTTTTCCACCCTTCGAGTAGAATATGCTACTCGCAGTACTTCAACCTATATCGGTCATATAAGTTTATCAATGTCTAGACTATTCTGTAAAATATTTCTAGATACAGATTCCTTTATTCAACGGAAAATTGGGCGACTTCCTACCCGCCAACTACACAAGTCTACTGTAAATACGATCACATGCGTCTGATTTAATCTTCTTCTTTAATATTCTCTGATGTGATTTGATTCAATTCTTTTCTGTAATATCCTTCTATGAATCTTATATTCATTTCTATACTACTACAGTATGTAATTTCCAATTACAATAGAAGGACAGGAGTATTTACCTCGGTAAGCCCAAAATTATCCAAGAATTAATGTCGATCCTGAGCAACGTTTAGCTCCTACTCTGGGCGCTTCAACCCGCTCCAAACAACCCTTAGAAGTTCTACACAACTTCTTCTTAATACTTCAACTCGCTATGAAGATTTCCTTAGGGTTTCGTTAAGTGGCTAAAGGAAGTATAATAGTATTTCTGGGCTTTTAGTATAAGGGTAATCTCAGAATACTACAAGGTATTTTGGAAAAGCAACAATACTTAGAGAGTATTTTTCTACCAAGGGGGGGGTGTATTTACGAAAAACAACTCAAAGGGGGTTGGTTTCGGCCAAGGCTCACAAAGGGGGGAGGGGTGCTCTTGGACAAGAGCTTTGCTAAGAGGGGAGGGATTTTTGCTTTGAAATTTCAAGTGAGGATGAAGAAATAGTCTTGCACTAGAGGGGTATTTATAGGACATTCAATGGCCAAGATCAAGCCAAGTGGGGGGCAAGTGGAGGGTCAAGATTTGGACATGTGTTTGTGGGTCCCACTTGCTCATCAACTACACAAAATATCCTACCAACTCCTTGACAAAAATCAAGGCCAAAAACGCCCCAATTCGTCCCACCTTATCCGTCCACTTGAGGGTGACACTTGTCACCCTATCGTTGGTCCAAAATATTTCGTCTCTCGGAAAAATCCGCAAAAATTATAAATGACATAGCCGTATTTTTCCCTTCGCAAAGTCCGGAAAACGTTTCGTCGGAAAACGACTCTTTTCGCTAGTTGTGCACAAATTTCGCCACTTTGCCTACTTAAGGCTTAAACTTTATGCGTGCGCCTCACGCATACTCTGGAAATCTGGGTATAACACTTACCCCTACCGCGGCATGACGCAGCCCGGGAAAGGGTCGATCTGTGGATGTACGAGTATGTAAAACTGGAAAATATTGTAATTACATCGTAAGTCTAAATAAAGCTGGAGACATGTATGATAATCAAATTACAGTACACTGTGCCTTACTAACAATGAGAATAACAAGTATAAACTTTACTGCATAAAAATAGGAGGCTCATGATCAAAGTAGGGTCATCCGCCAGTAGTATCATTAAGCAATCCTACTCCTGGGACTATTTCACCGCGTGTAGCCGATGGACCGCGTGAGGTAACTTCCTCGCATAGACTGTATCCGCCTGCATAGGTCGTGTGGACCCGCATGAGGTATTCCTCGCATAGGACTGGTCCGCACCGCATAGGACTATTTCACCCGCATGAGCCCTACGGACTCGCATGAGGTATTCCTCGCAACATGGATCGCAAATCCACGAAATATGCAAATGCCACAAACCCGGGGAATGACCCCGTAATGAATAATATATCACTAGCACAAACAGGCTATCATACATAACATAAGCACTACCGGCTTATCATACATAACCTAAGCGATACCGGCTTATCATACATAACATAAGCAAGTTAAGAAATCCCCTAACTTCTTATTAGTCTTGTTCATATACACTCTCATTTTAGTTTACTTAAGGCACTAACATGTCATTATAAAATCCGGGAATTTAACCCAAAGTACTACGTACTTATACTCTTTTAAAAATGACTATTTATCATATAAAACTTCCAAGATACTAATAACCGTAGTATCAAGTCATAACTACTTTTCAAGACAAGTCACCATACCTTTTAGAAATATATTTAGGCTTCTAAATCAAGTGACTTCTTTTCTTTTAAAACCTTAAGCAATTGATGCCTTCAAATCAATTTGCCTTTCATTAATTCAAGTCATTTATCCTTACTTATATTACTTAGAGTAAACTTCTCTTATTAACTTTCCATAAAGCTATTATAACCAACTTCCCATAAAGTCGTTATATTAACCTCATGCTTTAGGCAATTACATTTCTCCATATCCAAGGGACTTATACTTTCAAACAAGACAAGTATCATATACTTTCAAAAACACATCTAGTCCCTTAACTTTGAGAATTAAGACATCCTTAATCTTTTTCACAAGTGAGTTAATCCCCTAACTCAACCAACTTGGACATTCTTAAAACAAGTAAAGGATATCAAAATCTTGTACGTCTACCGTACTATATAGGTACAACTACTCATGCTCAAGAGATAGGAAAGTTCCACATACCTCTTCGGTTCAAACCACTTGCTAAGTCCAATGTGCCGCACGTAGTATGTCAACCTATAATGACCATAATACATCTATTAACTTCTTATTTCAAACGTAGAATATTCTAAGTGTAAAGTCACTAAATTCTACGGAAAATCGGACAGCACTTCCTTTGTTTCCTACATACTTTTCAACCTTTTTCAAGGCCCGAATTCAATAGCCAAACACGCCACATTTAAGGCTCAACAATGTAGTTAACAATAGGGGATTACATGCCTATAAGACGTGTAAAATTCCGCCCCACAATTGATATTAAACAAATCCAACATACTTTGCCAATTCGGAAATTTGAGAGGCAATAATACAAATTCGTTTCCAATTCCTTTTCAATCCAAGTTGTTTAGTATAACATGTTATCAAGCCGCAATCAATTATAACTACTACAATCTACAAGTAGGTAACATGCGACGATTCTAATTAACAACCAAATTGTATTTCAATTTCAAATGGCTAGAATGTCATTTCGGATTCTAGGCTTCTATTATCCATATCACTTATAAATCTTCAACACAATATACTTCATGCTAGTTAAAATGTAAGGCTACAACAATATGTAATCTTATAACACTTTAAGAGAACAAGATTGTTACCTCAACGAGCCTTAATCCAACTTCAAGATCCGAAGTCGCTCCCTAGCAACTTAGAGCCTCTCCTTGACACTTCAATCCGCCACTTGAATCCCTTAGAAGATCACAAACAACTTTCCTTTAAACTTCCAATCCAAACCTATGAAAGCAACTAGGTTTTCACCTTGCGACTAATACGAAAACGATACTTTTCCGGGATTTTTCTATTGAGATACCCTTAAAATACACTTAGGAACCTTGTTTAAAGTATGGATGTTATTGGACAACAAACAAAAAAATTTCTTGTTGGAACTATAGTGAACCCGAGAGCATGCCTTAAGTGTTCTTCAATTTTCTTGAAAATTTGCTAAGTGTAGAAGTTTGTCTTGCTACTAGTACTACTATATAGAAACATGAAGGGTCAAGATTTGCACATATGTGTGACTTGGATGAAATTCATTTAAATATCAAGCCAAGTGGCTCTTGACCAAGTCAACAATGTCAAACTCCAATACTTAGCAAGATTTGCTCATCCTATTAATGGTCAAATGACCCTTTTACCCATGCCAATTTCGTCCAAGACCAACTTAAGGGGGTGACACGTGTCGCCCTCCCATTTGTAGTAATATTTCATTTTCCGACAATTTCAGAATTCCGATAAATTTTTACTAGTCTTAAATCTTAACATTTGAATTCTAACGTACGTTCTTATAAACATCTCCTGTAATTACGGGGTGTAACAAAGAACGTACGTAAGAACTCGAAAATGTTAAGATTTGAGACTAGTAAAAATTTATCGGAATTATGGAAATGTCGGAAAATAAAATATTGTGATAAATGGGAGGGTGACACGTGTCACCCCCTAGTTGGTCTTGGACGAAATGGACCATGGGTGAAATGGTCATTTGACCAATATAGAGATGAGCAAGTCTTGCTAGACTTGAGCTTGATATTGTTGACTAAGTCCAAGGGCCACTTGGATAGATTTTTAAGTGGATTGGATCCAAGCCATCTATATGTGCTAATCTTGACCCTCCATTGTATTATTTAAACATACTAGTATCAAGACTAGTTCCCACACTTAGACAATTTTCAAGAAAACTTGAAGAACACAAATGGGAGCTCTCAGGTTTGAGGGTTTTTGCAAGACAAGAATTTTCGTTTTTTGTCCAATAAGCTCCACACTTTAAACCAAGGTTACTAAGAGTATTGTAAGGGTATCTCAATAGAAATATCTCAGAAAAGTATCGTTTTTGTATTAGTCGCAAGGTGAAAACCTAAGTCACTTTCCTAGGTTTGGATTGGAAGTTAAAGGAAAGTTGTTTGTGATCCTCTAAGGGCTTCAAGTGGCGGATTGGAGTTTCAAGGAGAGACTCTAAGTTGCTATGGGGCGACTTCGGATCTTGAAGTTGGATTAAGGCTCGTTAAGGTAACAATCTTGTTCTCTTAAGTGTTATAAGATTACATATTGTTGTAGCCTTACATTTTTACTAGCATGAGGTATATGTATTAAAGATTCATAAGTGTTATGGATATTGGGAGCCAAAAATCTGAAATGACATTCTAGCCATTTGAAATTGAAATACAATTTGGTCGATAATTAGAATCGTCGCATGTTACCTACTTGAAGATTGTAGTAGTTATAATCGATTGCGGCTTGATAACATGTTATACTAAACAACTTGGATTGAAAAGGAATTGGAAAGAAGACTTTGTGTTGCTGAACCTCTAATTGCCGAAAATGACTTTGTATTTTGGACTAGTTTGATATCAATTGTGGGGTGGAATTTTACACGTCTTGTTAGGCGTGTAATCCCCTATTGTTAACTACATTGTTGAGCCTTAAATGTGGCATGTTTGGTTATTGAATTCGGGCCTTGAAAAAGGTGGAAAAGTATATAGAAACAAAGGAAGTGTTGTCCGATTTTCCGTAGAATTTAGTGACTTTGCACTTAGAATATTCTACGTTTGAAGTTAGAAGTTAATAGACGTATTATGGTCATTATAGGTTGACATACTACGTACAACATATTGGACTTAGCAAGTGGATTGAACCGAAGAGGTATGTGGAACTTTCTTATATCTTGAGCATGAGTAGTTGTAAATGTATAGTACGGTAGACGTACGAGATTTAAATGAATTTAGTTTCATTTGATATCCTTGACTTGTTTTAAGGATGTTCAAGTTGGTTGAGTTAGAGAATTAACTCACTTGTTTTTAAAGGATAGAAATGTCTTGGTTTCAAAAGCATAAAGTTGGTTAATAACTTTATGGAAAGTAAAGAGAATGGTTTATTCTAATAAGGTAAACAAAGATTTCTTGACTTGAAAATGTATAGAATACTTGATTTGGAAAGTATTGATTCCTTGAGCTATTCTAAAGTCAAGAAACTTGATTTCTAAAGTTAAGAGACTTGAAGTATTTTAAAAGTATATGATACTTGGTTTTGAAAGTATAAGTCTCTTGGATATAAAGAAGAATATAATTGCCTAAAGTATAAAGTTAGTATAACGACTTTATGGAAAGTTGGTTATAATAGCTTTATGGAAAGATGAAAGAGTGGTTTACTCTAGTAATGTAAATAATGATAAATGACTTGAAATAATGAAAGGCAAATTGATTTGAAGGCATCAATTGCTTAAAGTTTTAAAGTAAAGAGTCACTTGATTTAGAGGTCTTTAAATGTAGTTTTAAAAGGTATAATGACTTGTTTTGAAAAGTAGATATGACTTGATACTACGATTATTAGTATTGTTGACAGTCAATTTTGACCCGTTTTTTGTATATTTGTTGCAATTCTAAGTATTTTAGCACATCGCATTTTAATCAGTATTTTTGCATTTTTTATCTTTTTATGTTAAAATAAGCATCATGTCTTCGTTAATATTATGTTTTTATTATTGTTACACCGTCATTTTATTTTAATAATATTTGGATCTCTTTAAATAATTAATTAGCATCCCGTTTTACTTTTAATTAGGCATTAAACATTTCTTAAATATCGTTTTATTATTATTATCGCATCGGCATTTGTATTTTATAATTTTGCATCTTTTTAAATAAATAATTAATCAGCCTTGCATTTTTGTCAAGCCAGTCCAGTCCAAGACACAATTGGAATCAGTCCAATCCAACACCATTTTTGTTTTCATCCAAACACTCTTTTATTTTCCTCCCTAAATTTTAAACCCCACTTTTCATTTTTTCCCCCCAAAACAATACCCCACTTTTCATTTTCCCCCCAATACCTGTACCTAATCCTACCCTATAAAACAAAACATTTCCCCCCCCTTTCATTTTAACCCTAGCCGCACAAATCTGACCCCCCCCCTCAGCCTTCGTCCCTCTCTCTCATCCCTTCATCTTCTTCAGCCGCACAGCCCACTTCAACCCCACCTTTTACCCTCAGCATCATCTCCCCTTAACCCTTTGTCTCCCTCACAGCAGCCCACCTTCCCTTTTCCCGTCGCCGCCGCCTTCGCCGGAGCTCCAGGCTCCGGCGAACACCATCTCCCAACACACACAACCACCACCGCTACCGGATCTCGAGCTAGCTGCGGCAAACCCGGCGAAACCAACCCACTGCTCTCACACAACATCACCGTCGAACCCCACGTTCGCCGCCTAATCCCGTCCGAGTACCACCACCACCGTGGCGCCGCTCGTGATAGCCGTGGAAGTGATGCCGCCCATTTCGCCGTTAGTTCGGTTTATATCTTGTTCGGTATGTTGTCGATTGTGGACTGATTTTCCCTTTTCCGGATAACTGGCCGGAGTCTTTAAACTCCGGCGACCTCCATTGCTTTGTATTTTCATATATAACTGCTGTTTATTTTATTGTTGGGCTGATTTCTGAAGTTTTGATATTTGGCCGGAGTTTGCAAAACTCCGGCGATGTTCGTCGGTATGCTTTGTCTTGTGGGAATGATTCTCGCGATTTTGAACTTGGCCGGAGTTTGTGAATTCTGGTGATGCTAATAGTTTGTTGCTATTTCTCTTGGTTATTTTGCTACTGTTATCGTGGGTATTTTTGGCGACTGCTGTGATGTTGCCATTGCGTCGCTACTGATTTGTTATTTTATGGGACTGATTTTGGGATTTGGTTATCTGGCCGGAGTTTTCGCAACTCCGGCGATTCTGTCGGGTTATTTTTGGACTGGTTTTGCCTATTTTGGATTGTGGGACTGATTTTAACTTGCTGATAAAAAAAAAAAAAAGAGACATCGATGCGGTTCTGAAATTTCCTGCAAGTTATTTCTTGCTTGTTCATCACTGTCCGCATACCATTTTTGGTCACTGTCTTGTTTTGCTGTTCACTGTTCATGGTGACTGATTTTGGCCTTTTATTATTTTATTTAACTGATTTAGAACAAATACTACACTGTTGGTATGTACTGATTTTGAACAAGATGCTACACTTGTCTGGCCGATGAAGGAATCTCCGTCTGATTTCCAAGGCCTCCTCTGTGCAAAAGACGGATTTATTTATTTTTTGCCTTTACTTATTAATTCTTGTCATTGCTTTAAAATTATTTATTCTACTACTAACACTTTTACTAAGTGTTTATGCAGGTATCCGGAGATCATCTTGTGCAACTAGCCTAAAAAGGGCTAAAAGATGTCCCGAAGTTTTATTTTTATATCGCATTTAATTTTAGTTTTATTATTCTGTATTGCACTTTATTTTAATTATAAATTATGAAAAATACTTAGAATATGTAGAATAAAAAAGGGCAATAAATAATTAACCTAGGTTTGAACGAACAACCGCAAGTTAGCGGATCTTAAAGGATGCCTAACCCCTTCCCTTTAGGATAATAAAGAACCCTGATCCAGAATCTCACTAATTTCGCAGACCATAAAATGGAGATTAATTGCAGTATTTTTATTGCAATAAATCAAGTGTCCTAATTCACTTAAATAATTAGGTGGCGACTCCTTAAAAACAGCATTAATTGCTCCATCCAGGGGAACCGCGCCAAAGAGCAACGTTGCGTACACCGTTCAGACCCCCGAGGTTAAAAACGGGCGCGACAGCATGGCGACTCCGCTGGGGATATCAGGTTCTTGATCATAGCAAATGCATGTTAATTAAATATTGCACTTTATTTTGCTTTTATATTTGTTGTAAATATTTTATATTGTTTGCTTTTATTTTGTAATTAACTACTTTAATTGCTACATTCTTTTATTGCTTTCCTTAAATTGTCATTCCACTCATATTTCTTCCGCTCTGGAAAAATCACACTATCACACACTACACGCGAGGTGCGCTTGGTGCATCAGCAAAATTCTTTCTTCAAAACTCAAATTTAGGAGAGTTGGTAATATACGTGGAGTGTCCGGTCTAACCGGTGGCCGCGTAGCCTTCTCACTCGAGTTGTCCGCTCGGGAACCTTGCGTCTAGTAAGCCAAATCTTAGAAAACTTAAGATAGAGCTATACTACTTTTTTTAAGTCATGCATGCATAAACCTTAGGTGGGTTAATCTTTGGTATTAACACCACAATTAGAAATCCACCAAACTTGTCGACGGGTTTCACAACCCAACGACCCATTAGCATATATGTGTTGTGACGCCCCGAAAATCGGGCCCGTCACTGGTGCCTTACCCCGGGCACCCTAGTGATACAACATCAGAGAAAACCAGCGGAAAATAAAACATGAATCATGAAACAAGAGATATAATAAATAAACAGGCCAACCAAAACAGTTGCCTTCAGTATATACATAAAACCCGAATAGTTTAAACCTTTTACAACCCCGCTTGATTACTCTGCACCTCTAAGATTTACAACAACTATGACGGACAGGGGCCCGCCATACCCCGAATGTATAAGCATCTACTGCACTGTGGTAACATACCAAAGATAAGCCTCGAAGGAACGGAGCTTTCAATCTGTGAAAGGTGATCCTAAGCGGGGATCGACGGCCGATGTACCTTTTACTGCGGCATGACGCGGCCCCGAAGGAGAGGTCGACAGAGTACTAAGTATGTGAAATCAGAAATCGTAAATGAAATCATAATAGTCTATATAAAGCGAGACATGTATGATGACCAAACTACGAGATATAACATATAACGATATATCAAGACAGGACTCACGCCTTCAAATTATCACTGTGCGTGGAATTTCTTCCTCAGCTGCCGATTTATGATATAACAATACCAAGGATTATACATGATCACCATGTCCCACATGTGTTATAAAAACCGTACAGGACAAGTATAACTACCAGATCCGAACGTACCAATAATACAATGCAACCAAAACACGGCCGTCGGGGCAAGTGCGAGCCGACTCTAGGATACCAAGGCCGTCACGCACCTGACCGGGGCAAGTACGAGGTGACCACGGGGACCAAGGTATTACGAAACTTCGTCACTATCTTGAACGGGGCAAGTGCGGTCGACTACCGATACCAAGGCCGGTCACCACGAGACGGAGGCAGGATCACGAGCACACTGGATACCCAGCGAACAAGAAGAAACCTCAACTACCAACCCCTCTATCGAGACGGTAACACGAAACACCACACTTGCACAACAAAGGCTATCATCACAAGCATAGGCAAGTTTCACAACAACAAGCATAGGAATGTTTCACCACAACAAGCATAGGCAAGTTTCACATCACTCAAAGTACCTTCATTTTATGCCAAAGTCCGGGTTTTAACCCCAAAGTACTACGTACGTTAAAGTCTTTAAAAGAGATCCATTACTTTTATAAAAGTCACCCGATACCCGTAGTATTAGAATGACCAACCCACCTTCCTTTTCAAAATCAAGTAACAACATTCTTTTCCTAAGTTCCAGTTTGCCTAGTTTCAATTACTCAAGCTTCTCATTTTCAAATGGTTTCATAGTTCATAAACTTAATCACTTGATTCCTTTTTAGAACAATTGAGTAATATAAGTCTCACGTGAGAGTAGGTTATTCTTGTTTACAACATTCTTATTACAGCAGCCATGATCTAGAAAATGTAATATCATTTTGTCTCATCTTAGTTTCTATGCAGATGGAGGTTTCTCGGTTTTAATACAATTCATCATTATTCAATACATTTTCCTTTATTAACGCTGCAGTGGTCTGTCGATACACATTCTGATTTCCGAAATCAGTAAAACATTATCCTTTAAATAAAACCAAGTACTCATTACTCACGAATGAGGTTTCACACAAACATCCACCTTAAAACAAATAAGTTAAGTCTCTTATCTTATAAGATCAAGTCTCTTAACTTCTAACATCAGTAAACCATTTTCTTTACCTTTCTTAAGACATTATACCTAACTCCCCATCAAGCTAGTATAACTCTTTTTAAAACCTTTAAAACCAAGTGTTACTCTCCCTTCAAAACAATTTAGAAATCTTTTGAAATACATCAAGTTCTTTATTATAACTAGCCAGTTATAATTCACATCAGTTACCTTTTAAAACCACAAAGTATTTTCTTACCTACATAAAGCTGTTATAACCAACTTCCCATAAAGCCGTTATAACACTTTATGTTTTAAGAACAATCAAACACGATTAACACATGTACGTCACCGTACTACATAGTTCACACATATCATGCTAGAAGAGATAGGAAGAGGTTCACATACCTCGCGACGATTTAACGACAATAAGCAAAATGCTCCAAGTACTACAACCTTGCTAGCCCTTTCCACTCCTCGAGAATACGCTACTCTTAGTACTTTCACCTATAAAGGCCACAAACGTCTATTAACTTTTAAACACACGTTCCCATCTTTCTACGAAAATTCGGCAAAGACTCTCCCGCAACACAGAAAACTCCTCTCAATCGAGGTCGGCTACCAAGCCAACCAGTGGGGGTTAACACGCCTAACCTGACGCTGCATAATTCTACTACACAAGAATGCTACATAAGTCTCATCAGTAATACAACCCTAGGTAATTACAGTCAGCTTCTTCTTTATTATCCTTCATGTGACTTGCTCAATTCTTCATTCTTCAGCTTAAGTCAAAAGACATTGCCATAATACTAAGTTGATTTCTATATATAGTATATAACACTATATATTCAACACTTATGTAATTTCCAATTACAATAGGGGACAAGATATTTACCTCGATAAGCCCAAAATTATCCGAGTTTAAAGTCGCCCCGAGCAAGGTTTAGCTCCTCCTCCGAGTGCTCCATCCGCACTAAACAACCCTTAGAAGTTCTACGCAACTTCTACTCCATACTTCAACAACGGTGAAGATTTTCCTTAGGGTTTCGTGTAGAGGCTAAGGAAAGTATAATCGTATTTTCCGGTTTTTCAGACAAGCGGTACTTTGGAAAGTACTACAAGGTATATGGGCTAAAGTATTTTGACATTATAACAATACTTAGGAGAGTATTTCTATACCACAACAAAGGGTATTATACGAAAACAACTAGGCTGTGGGTACCCACTGCCAAGGCACCACCAAGGGGGGAGCTCTCAAAGGGGGAAAGGGGTGTGGTGGGCCAATTTCACAAGAGGGAGGAAGAGAACTTCAAGACTTAGGCAATTTGTGGATGAAGAAAGTCTTCACAAAGGGAGCTATTTATAGGCCAAGCAAAGGCCAACCAATGGCCAAGATCCATCCATGTGTTAGGCAAGTGTAAGGCCAAGATCGCCAAGTGCACCCACAAAACACTCCACAAAACACTCCACAAAACAAGCCACAAAACAAGGCACAAAAGGAGGGACCAATCGGCCAAGGCCAAGCCTCCTTTGCTCCAATGAGGGTGACAAGTGTCACCTCCCGTTGGTCCAAAATGTTCGTCGCTCGGAAAAATCCGCAAAAATACTAAATGACATAGCCGGAATTTTCCCAACGTAGTCGTGGAAACGTTTCACGAAAACGACTTATTCGCACTTGTGCCCAAATTTCAACCAAAGCCAATTCTTAAGGCAAAAATTTAATACGCACGCCTCACGCATACATACTGGAAATACGGTATAACATTCATCCTCTTAGAAACATTCGTCGAATGTTCCTTCAAGGTCTCAAAACAACAGCGCCGATAGTCTTCACCGCTATACGCATTTAAAACAATCATGCCACACCGCCACAAAACATACGCTCACTTTTCCTTTCTCGTAGTACTGCCACGAACACTCGAACTCGTTCTAGTATCCGTACCACACTTCGCCAACGCTCGCTTTCCAACCTCGAGTCACTACCTCAAACTTGGTCATCTCACTAACCTCGATTTCCTAAGGCCATTCCCGCCTTCACGAACTGATTCTGATCGAACGATCCACGAACTCATACGATGGTCATCTAAACTGGGCCTAGCACCTCGTGACCCTACCACCGCGGACCACCTAACCGACCCACCCCAAACCGGGTTACGGTTGACCCGCAAATGGTCCTCAACCCGACCCCAATCGCCAACTCTTGTTCCCGATCCGAACAATCTTACTATTTCACATCATGAAAGCTACCACTTCCATCTCACACTACCTGTGACTTACCCTTTTCACTAACTGTGTTTCTAAATCACATTTTTGCACAAAGCTATCCAAACATAACATTAAACACATCAACAACATCAATACAACAAAACTCTGAGGTTAAGGATATACTCAAACTAGGCGGTTCAAGGACCGCTTAAAATCGGAACTCCCACCGCGACCTACCGGGCCTTCCGGCACGAGCATCCCGCCTGCTACGGAAGGTGAAGAACCCGAATCGCTTACAGTAGTCCATGCTATCCTACCGCATACTGCCTGGACGCTTCTTGCCACGCTGGCCGCAAAAATAACAATCTCCCGAGTTAGTACGACACTCTCCTTATGAAGCTTTCCACAACGCCACACCGAGACAAGGGCAACTCATCCGCGAGCACTCGCTTCCTCAAAATCTGAAACAGGGAGCCCCGACCGCTTCCCGAATATCCCGGCGTCCCAAAGCCGGGAGGACCACTCAGATCGACGAGGTACATAACTAGTTCGGTCACGAGGTCCGCCTCGAAAGTCACCAAAGGACCTCGCTGCTCGCCTCTTCGCGACTTTGGTCATTCCGTCGATTTATCCGCTCCTCACATCCAAGTGTATACGCTGCACGCGAGCGATGTCCATGCCCTACCAAGAGCTACACCGAACAACTCTCGCAAGGCAATCATCGAGCCTCAGAACATATCGGCACTCGATCCTCCATACTAGCTACTAACGCGGGACGCACGCCAATGAGTCGAACTCCACATTGTACTTCCGAACCAGACGCCTGCTCGCCAGAACACCAAAAATCTGTCGCCCGAGCCTCCTCATCCGGGAGGCAAGAAATGTGCAAGAAAGGCCTCGAGAACTGCTCCATACCGCTGAAGTGCATGCTCTCCTCGACAGCTCCCAAGAATCAAACCACTGATCGCGGTATCACGCGATTGATGTGAACCTGTGGCCACCGACTCGATCTCCGATGCCTCGATCACTCTACGATCCAGAATCGCTTGATGAACTCCTCGCGGATCATCCTCGTGCCTCGACCCATAAAACTCGCGGCCTACAACTCGGAAAATCCCGTAGCCTCGAACTATCTCGATCTAGGTGAACCATCGGTGCATCTGAACCGCCGGCCCACTTATCCTCAAGTTCTGCCACAACCCCGCCATTAATCGGGCCCACTTGTAACTCATCTCTCTCGCCTGCATCGCGGATCGAGGCTCGTATCGTGGTCTCGCCACGTTTGCTCGCAGATCCTCTCGCCGCTTGCCTTCTCGCCCGGCCGTTGCCTTCGCAGAGGCATAATCGTAAAAACGAAACACGCCGAGGGTCCAATCTTATCACACGCTTCTAAGGCACGATCTCGTAATGAGAAGAATGGAAACCAATCCTAAATGTCCTATAGCCTCCTCGATTATAGATGTGGTGCACAACACACCGATAATCAAGACTCTACTAGACACGGTGCAGACACTTTCCGAGGATTAATCGCTCGATACCACTTGTGACGCCCGAAAATCGTTCGCCATCGTGCCTTACCGCACCCTAGTGATACAACATCGAGAAAACCAATGAAAATAAAACATGAATCATGAAACAAGAGATATAATAAATAAACAGTCAACCAAAGCTTGCCTTCAAGATATACATAAAACCCAACAGTTTAAACCTTTACAACCCCGCCACAACAAGGCATGCACTTAAGATTTACAACAACTATGACGGACAGGGCCGCCATACCCCGAATGTATAAGCATCTACGGACTCGGGTAACATACCAAAAGATAAGGCTCAAGGAACGGAGCTTTCAATACGTGAAAGGTGATCCTAAAAGCGGATCGACCGATGTACCTTTTACTGCGCAGATTGAACGCACTCCAAGGAGAGTCAAGACAACAGTACTAAGTATGTGAAATCAGAATATCAGAAATGAAATCATAATAGTCTATATAAAGCGGAGACATGTATGATGACCAAACTACGATATAACATATAACCAAGATATCAAGACAGGACTCACGCCTTCAAATTATCACTCGTGCGTGGAATTTCTTCCTCACCGCTAGCGATTTATGATATAACAATACCAAGGATTATACATGAACACCATGTCCCACTGTGTTATAAAACCGTGCAGACAAGTATAACTACCGATCCGACCGTACCAATAATACAATGCAACCAAAACACGGCCGTCACGGCAAGCGCGAGAGCCGACCATCAGGATACCAAGGCCGGCCACGCGGTGACCGGGCAAGTACGAGGGTGACCACTGGGACCAAGGCGTGATCACGAAACTTCACTATAATCGAACGGGCAAGTGCGAGGGTCGACTACCGATACCAAGGCCGAATCGCCACGAGACGGCAAGTACGAGCCACCACCTGATACCAGCCGAACAGAAGAAACCTCAACTACCAACCGCCTCTATCGAGAGCGCCAGAATACGAAATACCACACTTGCACAACAAAGGCTATCATCACAAGCATAGGCAAGTTTCACAACAACAAGCATAGGAATGTTTCACCACAACAAGCATAGGCAAGTTTCACATCACTCAAAGTACCTTCATTTTATGCCAAAGTCCGGGTTTTTAACCCCAAAGTACTACATACGTTAAGTTCTTTTAAAAGAGATCCATTACTTTTATAAAAGTCACCCGATACCCGTAGTATTAGAATGACCAACCCACCTTCCTTTTCAAAATCAAGTAACAACATTCTTTTCCTAAGTTCCAGTTTGCCTAGTTTCAATTACTCAAGCTTCTCATTTTCAAATGGTTTCATAGTTCATAAACTTAATCACTTGATTCCTTTTTAGAACAATTGAGTAATATAAGTCTCACGTGAGAGTAGGTTATTCTTGTTTACAACATTCTTATTACAGCAGCCATGATCTAGAAAATGTAATATCATTTTGTCTCATCTTAGTTTCTATGCAGATGGAGGTTTCTACTGGTTTTAATACAATTCATCATTATTCAATACATTTTCCTTTATTAACGCCGCATGGTGCTGTCGATACACATTCGATTTCAAATCAAGAAACATTATCCTTTAAATAAAACCAAGTACTCATTACTCACGAATGAGGTTTCACACAAACATCCACCTTAAAACAAATAAGTTAAGTCTCTTATCTTATAAGATCAAGTCTCTTAACTTCTAACATCAGTAAACCATTTTCTTTACCTTTCTTAAGACATTATACCTAACTCCCATCAAGCTAGTATAACTCTTTTAAAACCTTTAAAACCAAGTGTTACTCTCCCTTCAAAACGATTTAGAAATCTTTTGAAATACATCAAGTTCTTTATTATAACTAGCCAGTTATAATTCACATCAGTTACCTTTTAAAACCACAAAGTATTTTCTTACCTACATAAAGTCATTATAACCAACTTCCCATAAAGCCGTTATAACACTTTATGTTTTAAGAACAATCAAACACAGTTAACACATGTACGTCTACCGTACCTACATAGTTCACACATATCATGCTAGAAGAGATAGGAAGAGGTTCACATACCTCGCGACGATTTAACGACAACAAGCAAAATGCTCCAAGTACTACAACCTTGCTAGCCCTTTCCACTCTCGAGTAGAATACGCTACTCTTAGTACTTTCACCTATAAAGGCCACAAACGTCTATTAAATCTTAAACACACGCTCCCATCTTTCTACGTAAAATTAAGAAGACCTCCCGCAACAACAGTAAAACTCCTCCTTCATCGAGGTCGCTACCAAGCCAACCAGTGGGGGTTAACACGCCTAACCGACGCTGCATACCCTACTACACAAGAATGCTACATAAGTTCATCAGAATACAACCCTAGGTAATTACGATCAGTTCTTCTCTTTATTATCCTTCTATGTGATTCATCGCTCAATTCTTCATTCTTCAGGCTTAAGTCAAAAGACATTGCCATAATACTAAGTTCAGTTCTATATATAGTATATAACACTATATATTCAACACTTATGTAATTTCCAATTACAATAGGGGGACAAGATATTTACCTCGATAAGCCCAAAAATTATCCGAGTTTAAAGTCGCTCCTGAGCAAGGTTTAGCTCCTCCTCCGAGTGCTCCAATCCGCACCAAACAACCCTTAGAAGTTCTACGCAACTTCTACTCCATACTTCAACAACGGGTGAAGATTTTCCTTAGGGTTTCGTGTAGAGGCTAAGGAAAGTATAATCGTATTTTCCGGGTTTTCAGACAAAGGGTACTTTGGAAAGTACTACAAGGTATATGGGCTAAAGTATTTTGGACATTATAACAATACTTAGGAGAGTATTTCTATACCACAACAAAGGGTATTATACGAAAACAACTAGGCTAGGGGGGGGGGTACCCCACGGCCAAGGCACCCCCACGGGGGGGGGGAGCTCTCGGCAAAGGGGGAAAGGGGTGTGGTGGACGAATTTCACAAGGGAGGGAGGAAGAGAACTTCAAGACTTAGGCAATTTGTGGATGAAGAAAGTCTTCACAAAGGGGAGCTATTTATAGGCCAAGCAAAGGCCAACCAATGGCCAAGATCCATCCATGTGTTAGGCAAGTGTAAGGCCAAGATCAAGCCAAGTGCACCCACAAAACACTCCACAAAACACTCCACAAAACAAGCCACAAAACAAGGCACAAAAGGAGGGACCAATCGCCATGCCAAGCCTCCTCTTTGTTGCCCAATGAGGGTGACAAGTGTCACCCTCCCGTTGGTCCAAAATGTTCCGTCCGCCGAAAAATCCGAAAAAATACTAAATGACATAGCCGTAATTTTCCCAACTTAAGCTGTGGAAACGTTTCGTCAGAAAACGACTCTATTCGGCACTTGTGCCCAAATTTCGAACCAAAGCCAATTCTTAAGGCAAAAAAAAATTTAATACGTACGCCCTCACGTACATACTCTGGAAATACGGGGTATAACATGTGTAGCGTGATAATGATAGACAGATCCAAGCCTGGTCATGACACGCCAAAATTGAAAAAAGTGCACCGTCATTTGGTCGCCATTTCAAACAAAACATTGCAGCTTAACGGCTTGGACTTATTTATCATAATCCCGCATATTTGGCGTTTAGGCTCACCTCTGGCATAAGGGAGGTCCCAAGCATATTAGGGCACACGCTTGATTTGCATGTTTTTCGTTTACTGTTGTTTGTCGCTAGCAACTCTGTACATATTATTTAATGCAATAATTACCCTTTTGTGATTTCGGGCTCGAGCATTTGCATTTTGCACTTTTTACTGTCACATTGCAATCAGGACTTCATCACAGAAATCACTCTTGAATAGCGTGACTTGGACTTTGTGAAACATCAACCACCACTCCGGTCGAATCAATCAGGGGAGTCTTTGACTATATTGTCACACTTTTGCATTTTTATTATTTTGGTCATTTTCCTACTCACCTATTTTTTATATATTTTTTTTGCAGGAAGGTCGTCCTCGCAAACAACCGAGGGCGGTCAGAAAAAAAAAATGAGCGTTAGTTATGTTGATTAAAAGAAGTTAGTCTATACCAGATTCAACGATACATCGCTCTCAATTCTTCTTTACTTTGTATTTTTATTCATATTTGCAAATTCAATTAATATGTTTAGCGTTGATTGCATAGTTCTTACATATCATGCATTACATCATAATTATTCCGAACTACGCGTGTCTGATTCTCACCACACGGTGTGATACGTAGGCAACTCATTTTGGGTTCGACACCACAAAAAACAAATCTCACTCATGCATCTCATTCATCATGTTCTCGGTCATTCATTTTTCGTTACAGTCATTTTTACTTTGCACTCGCCCACTATGGACAATCATTTTCTTTTGCATAGCTTTACATTGTCATCCTTTCATTGATAAATTCTTTTCAAGCATACATTTTATAACATATTTGAATGAACTACGCGCACCTGATTCCCTCGACGAGATACGTAGGCAACCCTATTCGGGTTTGATACCATTTATTCAAAAAATACAAAAAAAAACAATTATTCAAAAAATATAAAAAATATATTATTCAAAAATACAAAAAAAAATGTTATTCAAAATACGAAAAAAAAACATTTTTTTTAGTATTATTGTTTGACTTTGTTGATACCAATACAGTTAGAGTTGTGCATAAAAAATAAAAAAAAACAAGTGATAATTAGTATGGGTTGACTTTGTGGTAAACCATAAATTCTTTTGGTACCTCTTATTCACACTCGTAAATGACATTATCTTGCGTGTTTCCAAGATAAGGACGAAACCAACCTCATCGTTTCATATGCATTGTGTGGTGAGTGTTTGAATAAGTTCAATTGCATTGCATTGTGATCTAGAACTTGGCCTGATTGTTTGTTGAGGCGAAATCCTGAGCAACACTCGGTGTGGGAAATGATCGTAGGCTTTCTTTGACCCGTTTGAGCCTTTTCAGCCTACCAAATAACATTATCCCTAGTACACCCCTTTGAGCCTAAAACCTATTTTTTGACAACCGCATATTACACCAATAACCTTTCTGAGCGTCAGACGCACTATCCTCTCGCCCGACCTCCTCGAGTGCTTTAGAAATGTGCAAGTGACTGACAAAATTCTAGCTGAAGTTTGCAAAGACAAAAATTGTCAAAGTCTCAAAAAAAAAAAAAAAAAACAGAGACGACTTCACACAAAGAGGAAATCAAAAGCCCAATATAAAAATAAAAAAATAAAAAATAAATAAAAAAGAGGGGAATATATGACCCCGAAAAAAAAGGGGCTTGAAATGAAAGATTCAAAAGAAGTCAGTACAGAAAAACTGGGACAAAAAGAAAGCAAGTCAGCATTAAAGCGCACAAATATCAAGCATGGACGTAGTCCAACTCTCGAGGAATGATTAGTCACTTTTACCCAAATGATATCCATTCCTTTCCCCAAGCCTACATTACAAGCCCGTGACAAGCCCGTGACAAGCCCTACATGATCTTATACTGAGGGTTCTCACATTAGTGGATACTTACATGACGGCCAAGCCTATGGTATCACAATTGCATACATTGAACATCTTTTTGAGTGTGAGCGTAATTCTCTCAACGTCCCAAAATTCAAAATACTGAAATATATGTGAGAACAGGGACTTTCTTTCAGTGAGGGCATTTGAAACGTGAGATTACGTGTAGTTCGAAACCTTGGATGCAAGCAGGTGTGTCAACACTCGGGTATGTCTGAGGTACTATCTGAAGCTGTGTGAATTACACCAAAGTCAATCTCGGTTAGACTGAAAGCAATTAACGAAAATCATATGCACAATACTAATTGTTGGTATCAACTGAAATCAGAACGTAATGTTGTCTTCCATTTTATCTGGAAAAAAAACAACAAAATGCATATTACATAAAAAAAAAATTATCACGAACTACGTCTTGACCTGATTCCCTCAGCGGGATACGTAGGCGGCCACATCGGCTTCGGTCCCACATCATTTTAAAATTATAAAAATTGTTATTTTGCATCACGAACTACGTCTTGACCTGATTCCCTCTACGGGATACGTAGGCGGCCACATCGGCTTCGGTCCCACATCATTTTAAAATCATAAAAAAATCGTTATTTTTGCATCACGAACTACGTCTTGACCTGATTCCCTCTACGGGATACGTAGGCGGCCACATCGGCTTCGGTCCCACATCATTTTAAAATCATAAAAAATCGTTATTTTTGCAGCACGAACTACGTCTTGACCTGATTCCCTCAGCGGGATACGTAGGCGGCCACATCGGCTTCGGTCCCGCATCATTTTAAAATCTTAAAAAAAAAATCCTTATTTTGCATCACGAACTACGTCTCGACCTGATTCCCTCAGCGGGATACGTAGGCGGCCACATCGGCTTCGGTCCCACATCATTTTAAAATTATAAAAATTGTTATTTTGCATCACGAACTACGTCTTGACCTGATTCCCTCAGCGGGATACGTAGGCGGCCACATCGGCTTCGGTCCCACATCATTTTAAAATGATAAAAAAAAATCCTTATTTTGCATCACGAACTACGTCTTGACCTGATTCCCTCGGCAGGATACGTAGGCGGCCACATCGGCTTCGGTCCCGCATCATTTTAAAATCATAAAAAATTTCTTATTTTTGCAGCACGAACTACGTCTTGACCTGATTCCCTCAGCAGGATACGTAGGCGGCCACATCGGCTTCGGTCCCACATCATTTTAAAATCATAAAAAATAAAAAAATCGTTATTTTTGCAGCATGAACTACGCTCTGACCTGATCCCCTCAGCGGGATATATAGGCAGCCACATAGGCTTCGGTCACTCCATTTGAAATATATATTTTTTTCTTGTTTTGCACTGGACTCGATTTTGTCCATATTCTCGCATTAGCTTTACATTCATGATAAAAAAATAAAAAATAAAAAATAAAAAAAGCTTACCTGATCGTCTTGATAGCGTCAAGATGCAACCTTACCCAGTTCAACATCTTCATTACCAGAAACTGGGACAGTTTAAGGAATTCACTGCAAGAAAATGGCAACAGACAGAAAAAAAAGCAAGCAGCTAGGTCTTCAGTCCAAGTCTGAGCATGCAAGCGTCAAGAGCCAAAGCTACAGAGTCGGCGCTAATCAACCACTCATTTCCTAAAACTCACAAGTTTTCTTTGAGTGCAGGATCTTCATATCAGCAAAGGCAGAAACACAACAATAAACCCATGCGGGTCACAAATGCACAACGTCTATGCAATGACGCTATCTCAACCCAGACGGGTCACAAAGCAGGTACACCCCTAAACCAATGCATTTCATCTAAGCATATGCAACGGCTTCATCTATGTTTCGTCTATGCAACGACGAGCATCTGCATCGCGTCTATGCAACGACGCCATTTCATCTAAGCCTATGCAACGGCTTCATCTATGTTTCGTCTATGCAACGACGAGCATCTGCATTGCGTCCGAAAACGACGCCATTTCATTTAAGCATATGCAACGGCTTCATCTATGCTCCGTCTATGCAACGACAAGCATATGCATCGCGTCTATGCAACGACGCCATTTCATTTTAAGCCTATGCAACGGCTTCATTCATGTTTCGTCTATGCAACGACGAGCATCTGCATCGCGTCTATGCAACGACGCCATTTCTTTTAAGCCTATGCAACGGCTTCATTCATGTTTCGTCTATGCAACGACGAGCATCTGCATCGCGTCCATGCAACGACGCCTTTTCATTTTAAGCCTATGCAACGGCTTCATTCATGTTTCGTCTATGCAAAGTCGAGGATCTGCTTGGCAACGACGCCATTTCTTTTAAGCCTATGCAACGGCTTCATTCATGTTTCGTCTATGCAACGACGAGCATCTGCATCGCGTCCATGCAACGACGTCTTTTCATTTTAAGCCTATGCAACGGCTTCATTCATGTTTCGTCTATGCAACGACGAGCATCTGCATCGCGTCCATGCAACGACGCCTTTTCATTTTAAGCCTATGCAACGGCTTCATTCATGTTTCGTCTATGCAACGACGAGCATCTGCATCGTGTCTATGCAACAACGCCATTTCTTTTAAGCCTATGCAACGGCTTCATTCATGTTTCGTCTATGCAACGACGAGCATCTGCATTGCGTCAATGCAACGACGCTTTTCATTTAAGCCTATCTGGCGGCCGTTCATGTTTCGTCTATGCAACGACGAGCATCTGCATCGTGTCTATGCAACAACGCCATTTCTTTTAAGCCTATGCAACGGCTTCATTCATGTTTCGTCTATGCAACGACGAGCATCTGCATTGCGTCCGAAAACGACGTCATTTCATAAAAGCCTATGCAACGACTTCATTCATGTTTCGTCTATGCAACGACGAACATCTGCATCGCATCTATGTTTCGTCCATGCAACGACGAGCATTTGCATCGCGTCTATGCAATGACGCCATCAACATCTACAATAACCTTGTCTTTTTCAGCACCACATCACCTGCAACCCAGTGTCAATCATACTTCGACACTGGGACATTTTTAATCAGCGTCAGCTTTGCTTTTTATTTTTTTTGCATCGCCTGCAACCCAGTGTCAATCATACTTCGACACTGGGACATTTTTAATCAGCGTCAGCTTTGCTTTTTATTTTTTTGCATCACAACGACCCAGTGTCATCATGATTTGACACTGGGACATTTTTGGATCTGCATCATCCCTATTTTTGAGTTCCAATTTATAAAACAGGACAAAATTGGCTACAAGTCAACATCTTTGTCCGAAGACTCTTCCATCATCTCCGTACAAAGAGGACGTCGTTGTGATCAATTTTGACCCGTTTTTTGTATATTTGTTGCAATTCTAAGTATTTTAGCACATCGCATTTTAATCAGTATTTTTGCATTTTTTATCTTTTTATGTTAAAATAAGCATCATGTCTTCGTTAATATTATGTTTTTATTATTGTTACACCGTCATTTTATTTTAATAATATTTGTATCTCTTTAAATAATTAATTAGCATCCCGTTTTACTTTTAATTAGGCATTAAACATTTCTTAAATATCGTTTTATTATTATTATTATCGCATCGGCATTTGTATTTTATAATTTTGCATCTTTTTAAATAAATAATTAACCAGCCTTGCATTTTTGTCAAGTCAGTCCAGTCCAAGACACAATTGGAATCAGTCCAATCCAACACCATTTTTGTTTTCATCCAAACACTCTTTTATTTTCCCCCTAAATTTTAAACCCCACTTTTCATTTTTTCCCCCCAAAACAATACCCCACTTTTCATTTTCCCCAAATACCTAACCCTAATCCTACCCTATAAAAAAAAAAATTTCCCCCCCCTTTCATTTTAACCCTAGCCGAAATCGACCCCGCCGACGCCCGTCCCTCTCTCTCATCCCTTCATCTTCTTCAGCCGCACAGCCCACTTCAACCCCACCTTTTACCCTCAGCATCATCTCCCCTTAACCCTTTGTCTCCCTCACAGCAGCCCACCTTCCCTTTTCCCGTCGTCGCCGCCTTCGCCGGAGCTCCAGGCTCCGGCGAACACCCTCTCCCAACACACACAACCACCACCGCTACCGGAGCTCGAGCTAGCTGCGGCAAACCCGGCGAAACCAACCCACTGCTCTCACACAACATCACCGTCGAACCCCCGCTGTTCTCGTCGCCCTAATCCCGTCGCTGAGTACCACCACCACTGTGGCGGCGTCGCTCCGGCGATAGCCGTGGAAGTGATGCCACCCATTTCCCCGTTAGTTCGGTTTATATCTTGTTCGATATGTTGTCGATTGTGGACTGATTTTCCCTTTTCCGGATAACTGGCCGGAGTCTTTAAACTCCGGCGACCTCCATTTCTTTGTATTTTCATATATAACTGCTGTTTATTTTATTGTTGGGCTGATTTCTGAAGTTTTGATATTTGGCCGGAGTTTGCAAAACTCCGGCGATGTTCGTCGGTATGCTTTGTCTTGTGGGAATGATTCTCGCGATTTTGAACTTGGCCGGAGTTTGTGAATTCTGGTGATGCTAATAGTTTGTTGCTATTTCTCTTGGTTATTTTGCTACTGTTATCGTGGGTATTTTTGGCGCATCTTTGTGATGTTGCCATTGCGTCATCTTGATTTGTTATTTTATGGGACTGATTTTGGGATTTGGTTATCTGGCCGGAGTTTTCGCAACTCCGGCGATTCTGTCGGGTTATTTTTGGACTGGTTTTGCCTATTTTGGATTGTGGGACTGATTTTAACTTGCTGATAAAAAATAAAAAAAAAGACATCGATGCGGTTCTGAAATTTCCTGCAAGTTATTTCTTGCTTGTTCATCACTGTCCGCATACCATTTTTGGTCACTGTCTTGTTTTCTTTGTTCACTTTGTTCATGGTGGATTTTGGCCTTTTATTATTTTATTTAAGCGATTTAGAACAAATACTACCTTTGTTGGTATGTCGATTTTGAACAAGATGCTACACTTGTGCAGTAGATGAAGGAATCTCCGTCTGATTTCCAAGGCCTCCTCTGTGCAAAAGACGGATTTATTTATTTTTTGCCTTTACTTATTAATTCTTGTCATTGCTTTAAAATTATTTATTCTACTACTAACACTTTTACTAAGTGTTTATGCAGGTATCCGGAGATCATCTTGTGCAACTAGCCTAAAAAGGGCTAAAAGATGTCCCGAAGTTTTATTTTTATATCGCATTTAATTTTAGTTTTATTATTCTGTATTGCACTTTATTTTAATTATAAATTATGAAAAATACTTAGAATAGGTAGAATAAAAAAGGGCAATAAATAATTAACCTAGGTTTGAACGAACAACCGCAAGTTAGCGGATCTTAAAGGATGCCTAACCCCTTCCCTTTAGGATA
Source organism: Przewalskia tangutica (assembly GCA_029844215.1). NCBI lineage: Eukaryota > Viridiplantae > Streptophyta > Magnoliopsida > Solanales > Solanaceae > Przewalskia > Przewalskia tangutica. The sequence continues at coordinate 82,990,785 of CM056735.1, read as the reverse complement.
ATAAAGAACCCTGATCCAGAATCTCACTAATTTCGCAGACCATAAAATGGAGATTAATTGCAGTATTTTTATTGCAATAAATCAAGTGTCCTAATTCACTTAAATAATTAGGTGGCGACTCCTTAAAAACAGCATTAATTGCTCCATCCAGGGGAACCGCGCCAAAGAGCAACGTTGCGTACAGATTCGGACCAGGGTTAAAGCGGGCGCGGCGATGGCGACTCATTTGGGGATATCAGGTTCTTGATCATAGCAAATCCATGTTAATTAAATATTGCACTTTATTTTGCTTTTATATTTGTTGTAAATATTTTATATTGTTTGCTTTTATTTTGTAATTAACTACTTTAATTGCTACATTCTTTTATTGCTTTCCTTAAATTGTCATTCCACTCATATTTCTTCCGCTCTGGAAAAATCACACTACCACACACTACACGCGAGGTGCGCTTGGTGCATCAGCAAAATTCTTTCTTCAAAACTCAAATTTAGGAGAGTTGGTAATATACGTGGAGTGTCCGGTCTAACCGGTGGCCGCGTAGCCTTCTCACTCGAGTTGTCCGCTCGGGAACCTTGCGTCTAGTAAGCCAAATCTTAGAAAACTTAAGATAGAGCTATACTACTTTTTTTAAGTCATGCATGCATAAACCTTAGGTGGGTTAATCTTTGGTATTAACACCACAATTAGAAATCCACCAAACTTGTCGACGGGTTTCACAACCCAACGACCCATTAGCATATATGTGTAGCGTGATAATGATAGACAGATCCAAGCCTGGTCATGACACGCCAAAATTGAAAAAAGTGCACCGTCATTTGGTCGCCATTTCAAACAAAACATTGCAGCTTAACGGCTTGGACTTATTTATCATAATCCCGCATATTTGGCGTTTAGGCTCACCTCTGGCATAAGGGAGGTCCCAAGCATATTAGGGCACACGCTTGATTTGCATGCTTTTCGTTTACTGTTGTTTGTCGCTAGCAACTCTGTACATATTATTTAATGCAATAATTACCCTTTTGTGATTTCGGGCTCGAGCATTTGCATTTTGCACTTTTTACTGTCACATTGCAATCAGGACTTCTACTGCGTAAATCACTCTTGAATAGCGTGACTTGGACTTTGTGAAACATCAACCACCACTCCGGTCGAATCAATCAGGGGAGTCTTTGACTATATTGTCACACTTTTGCATTTTTATTATTTTGGTCATTTTCCTACTCACCTATTTTTTATATATTTTTTTTGCAGGAAGGTCGTCCTCGCAAACAACCGAAATGATCGAGAAAAAAAAAATGAGCGTTAGTTATGTTGATTAAAAGAAGTTAGTCTATACCAGATTCAACGATACATCGCTCTCAATTCTTCTTTACTTTGTATTTTTATTCATATTTGCAAATTCAATTAATATGTTTAGCGTTGATTGCATAGTTCTTACATATCATGCATTACATCATAATTATTCCGAACTACGCGTGTCTGATTCTCACCACACTGCGGTGTGATACGTAGCAACTCATTTTGGGTTCGACACCACAAAAAAATCTCACTCATGCATCTCATTCATCATGTTCTCGGTCATTCATTTTTAAATTCTGATCATTTTTACTTTGCACTCGCCTATGGACAATCATTTTCTTTTGCATAGCTTTACATTGTCATCCTTTCATTGATAAATTCTTTTCAAGCATACATTTTATAACATATTTGAATGAACTACGCGCTTTGATTCCTCGACGAGATCGTGGCGACCACTATTCGGGTTTGATACCATTTATTCAAAAAATACAAAAAAAAACAATTATTCAAAAAATATAAAAAATATATTATTCAAAAATACAAAAAAAATGTTATTCAAAATACGAAAAAAAAACATTTTTTTTAGTATTATTGTTTGACTTTGTTGATACCAATACAGTTAGAGTTGTGCATAAAAAAAAAAAAAAACAAGTGATAATTAGTATGGGTTGACTTTGTGGTAAACCATAAATTCTTTTGGTACCTCTTATTCACACTCGTAAATGACATTGTCTTGCGTGTTTCCAAGATAAGGACGAAACCAACCTCATCGTTTCATATGCATTGTGTGGTGAGTGTTTGAATAAGTTCAATTGCATTGCATTGTGATCTAGAACTTGGCCTGATTGTTTGTTGAGGCGAAATCCTGAGCAACACTCGGTGTGAGAAATGATCGTAGGCTTTCTTTGACCCGTTTGAGCCTTTTCAGCCTACCAAATAACATTATCCCTAGTACACCCCTTTGAGCCTAAAACCTATTTTTTGACAACCGCATATTACACCAATAACCTTTCTGAGTGCGTACGCACTATCCCTCTCTTGGCCCGACCTCCTCGAGTGCTTTAGAAATGTGCAAGTGACTGACAAAATTCTAGCTGAAGTTTGCAAAGACAAAAATTGTCAAAGTCTCAAAAAAAAAAAAAAAAAACAGAGACGACTTCACACAAAGAGGAAATCAAAAGCCCAATATAAAAATAAAAAAATAAAAAATAAATAAAAAAGAGGGGAATATATGACCCCGAAAAAAAAGGGGCTTGAAATGAAAGATTCAAAAGAAGTCGATCTGAGAAAAGCGGGACAAAAGAAAGCAAGTCGGCATTAAAGCGCACAAATATCAAGCATGGGCGTAGTCCACTCTCGAGAATGATTAGTCACTTTTACCCAAATGATATCCATTCCTTTCCCCAAGCCTACATTACAAGCCCGTGACAAGCGTGACAAGCCTACATGATCTTATATCGAGGTTCTCACATTAGTGGATACTTACATGTGGCCAAGCCTATGGTATCACAATTGCATACATTGAACATCTTTTTGAGTGTGAGCGTAATTCTCTCAACGTCCCAAAATTCAAAATACTGAAATATATGTGAGAACAGGGACTTTCTTTCAGTGAGGGCATTTGAAACGTGAGATTACGTGTAGTTCGAAACCTTGGATGCAAGCAGGTGTGTCAACACTCGGGTATGTCTGAGGTACTATCTGAAGCTGTGTGAATTACACCAAAGTCAATCTCGGTTAGACTGAAAGCAATTAACGAAAATCATATGCACAATACTAATTGTTGGTATCAACTGAAATCAGAACGTAATGTTGTCTTCCATTTTATCTGGAAAAAAAACAACAAAATGCATATTACATAAAAAAAAAATTATCACGAACTACGTCTTGACCTGATTCCCTCAGCGGGATACGTAGGCGGCCACATCGGCTTCGGTCCCACATCATTTTAAAATTATAAAAATTGTTATTTTGCATCACGAACTACGTCTTGACCTGATTCCCTCTACGGGATACGTAGGCGGCCACATCGGCTTCGGTCCCACATCATTTTAAAATCATAAAAAAATCGTTATTTTTGCATCACGAACTACGTCTTGACCTGATTCCCTCAGCGGGATACGTAGGCGGCCACATCGGTTACGGTCCCACATCATTTTAAAATGATAAAAATCGTTATTTTTGCAAAGACGAACTACGTCTTGACTGATTCCCTCGGCGGATACGAGGCGCCACATCGGCTTCGGTCCCGCATCATTTTAAAATCTTAAAAAAAAAATCCTTATTTTGCATCACGAACTACGTCTCGACCTGATTCCCTCAGCGGGATACGTAGGCGGCCACATCGGCTTCGGTCCCACATCATTTTAAAATTATAAAAATTGTTATTTTGCATCACGAACTACGTCTTGACCTGATTCCCTCAGCGGGATACGTAGGCGGCCACATCGGCTTCGGTCCCACATCATTTTAAAATGATAAAAAAAAATCCTTATTTTGCATCACGAACTACGTCTTGACCTGATTCCCTCGGCAGGATACATAGGCGGCCACATCGGCTTCGGTCCCGCATCATTTTAAAATCATAAAAAATTTCTTATTTTTGCAGCACGAACTACGTCTTGACCTGATTCCCTCAGCAGGATACGTAGGCGGCCACATCGTCTTCGGTCCCACATCATTTTAAAATCATAAAAAATAAAAAAATCGTTATTTTTGCAGCATGAACTACGCTCTGACCTGATTCCCTCAGCGGGATATGTAGGCAGCCACATAGGCTTCGGTCACTCCATTAGAAATATATATTTTTTTCTTGTTTTGCACTGGACTCGATTTTGTCCATATTCTCGCATTAGCTTTACATTCATGATAAAAAAATAAAAAATAAAAAATAAAAAAAGCTTACCTGATCGTCTTGATAGCGTCAAGATGCAACCTTACCCAGTTCAACATCTTCATTACCAGAAACTGGGACAGTTTAAGGAATTCACTGCAAGAAAATGGCAACAGACAGAAAAAAAAGCAAGCAGCTAGGTCTTCAGTCCAAGTCTGAGCATGCAAGCGTCAAGAGCCAAAGCTACAGAGTCGGCGCTAATCAACCACTCATTTCCTAAAACTCACAAGTTTTCTTTGAGTGCAGGATCTTCATATCAGCAAAGGCAGAAACACAACAATAAACCCATGCGGGTCACAAATGCACAACGTCTATGCAATGACGCTATCTCAACCTGACGGGTCCTGGCAGTACACCCTAAACCAATGCATTTCATCTAAGCATATGCAACGGCTTCATCTATGTTTCGTCTATGCAACGACGAGCATCTGCATCGCGTCTATGCAACGACGCCATTTCATCTAAGCCTATGCAACGGCTTCATCTATGTTTCGTCTATGCAACGACGAGCATCTGCATTGCGTCCGAAAACGACGCCATTTCATTTAAGCATATGCAACGGCTTCATCTATGCTTCGTCTATGCAACGACAAGCATATGCATCGCGTCTATGCAACGACGCCATTTCATTTTAAGCCTATGCAACGGCTTCATTCATGTTTCGTCTATGCAACGACGAGCATCTGCATCACGTCTATGCAACGACGCCATTTCTTTTAAGCCTATGCAACGGCTTCATTCATGTTTAGTCTATGCAACGACGAGCATCTGCATCGCGTCCATGCAACGACGCCTTTTCATTTTAAGCCTATGCAACGACTTCATTCATGTTTCGTCTATGCAACGACGAGCATCTGCATCGCAACGACGCCATTTCTTTTAAGCCTATGCAACGGCTTCATTCATGTTTCGTCTATACAACGACGAGTATCTGCATCGCGTCCATGCAACAACGTCTTTTCATTTTAAGCCTATGCAACGGCTTCATTCATGTTTCGTCTATGCAACGACGAGCATTTGCATCGCGTCCATGCAACGACGCCTTTTCATTTTAAGCCTATGCAACGGCTTCATTCATGTTTCGTCTATGCAACGACGAGCATCTGCATCGCATCTATGCAACGACGCCATTTCTTTTAAGCCTATGCAACGGCTTTATTCATGTTTCGTCTATGCAACGACGAGCATCTGCATCGCGTCCATGCAACGACGCCTTTTCATTTTAAGCCTATGCAACGGCTTCATTCATGTTTCGTCTATGCAACGACGAGCATCTGCATCGTGTCTATGCAACGACGAGCATCTGCATCGTGTCTATGCAACAACGCCATTTCTTTTAAGCCTATGCAACGGCTTCATTCATGTTTCGTCTATGCAACGACGAGCATCTGCATTGCGTCCGAAAACGACGTCATTTCATAAAAGCCTATGCAACGACTTCATTCATGTTTCGTCTATGCAACGACGAACATCTGCATCGCATCTATGTTTCGTCCATGCAACGACGAGCATTTGCATCGCGTCTATGCAATGACGCCATCAACATCTACAATAACCTTGTCTTTTCAAAGACCACGTCACTGCGCAACCCGGTGTCAATCATACCCGACATCGGGACATTTTTATCGTCGGCTTTGCTTTTATTTTTTTGCATCGCTGCAACCCAATGTCAATCATACCCGACCTTTGGGACATTTTTAATCAGCGTCAGCTTTGCTTTTTATTTTTGCATCACAACGATCCAGTGTCATCATGATTTGACACTGGGACATTTTTGGATCTGCATCATCCCTATTTTTGAGTTCCAATTTATAAAACAGGACAAAATTGGCTACAAGTCAACATCTTTGTCCGAAGACTCTTCCATCATCTCCGTACAAAGAGGGACATGCTGTTGACAGTCAATTTTGACCCGTTTTTTGTATATTTGTTGCAATTCTAAGTATTTTAGCACATCGCATTTTAATCAGTATTTTTGCATTTTTTATCTTTTTATGTTAAAATAAGCATCATGTCTTCGTTAATATTATGTTTTTATTATTGTTACACCGTCATTTTATTTTAATAATATTTGTATCTCTTTAAATAATTAATTAGCATCCCGTTTTACTTTTAATTAGGCATTAAACATTTCTTAAATATCGTTTTATTATTATTATTATCGCATCGGCATTTGTATTTTATAATTTTGCATCTTTTTAAATAAATAATTAACCAGCCTTGCATTTTTGTCAAGTCAGTCCAGTCCAAGACACAATTGGAATCAGTCCAATCCAACACCATTTTTGTTTTCATCCAAACACTCTTTTATTTTCCCCCCTAAATTTTAAACCCCACTTTTCATTTTTTCCCCCCAAAACAATACCCCACTTTTCATTTTCCCCCAATACCTAACCCTAATCCTACCCTATAAAACAAAACATTTCCCCCCCCTTTCATTTTAACCCTAGCCGCACATCATCGGCCTCACGCCGTCCTCTCTCTCATCCCTTCATCTTCTTCAGCCGCACAGCCCACTTCAACCCCACCTTTTACCCTCAGCATCATCTCCCCTTAACCCTTTGTCTCCTCACGTGACCCACCTTCCCTTTTCCGTCGTCGCGCCGCCGGAGCTCCAGCTCGGCGAACACCTCTCCAACACACAACCACCACCGCTCACGAGCTCGAGCTAGCTGCGGCAAACCCGCGAAACCAACCCATCGCTCTCACACAACATCACCGTCGAACCCATTGTTCTCGCCGCCTAATCCGTCGCCGAGTACCACCACGCTGTGGCGGCGTCGCTCGGCGATAGCGTGGAAGTGATGCCACCCATTTCCCGTTAGTTCGGTTTATATCTTGTTCGATATGTTGTCGATTGTGGACTGATTTTCCCTTTTAGGATAATCGGCGAGTCTTTAAACTCGGCGACCTCCATTTCTTTGTATTTTCATATATCGCTGCTTTATTTATTTTATTGTTGGGCTGATTTCTGAAGTTTTGATATTTGGCCGGAGTTTGCAAAACTCCGGCGATGTTCGTCGGTATGCTTTGTCTTGTGGGAATGATTCTCGCGATTTTGAACTTGGCCGGAGTTTGTGAATTCTGGTGATGCTAATAGTTTGTTGCTATTTCTCTTGGTTATTTTGCTACTGTTATCGTGGGTATTTTTGCATTCTTTGTGATGTTGCCATTACGTCGCTACTGATTTGTTATTTTATGGGACTGATTTTGGAATTTGGTTATCTGGCCGGAGTTTTCGCAACTCCGGCGATTCTGTCGGGTTATTTTTGGACTGGTTTTGCCTATTTTGGATTGTGGGACTGATTTTAACTTGCTGATAAAAAAAAAAGACATCGATGTGGTTCTGAAATTTCCTGCAAGTTATTTCTTGCTTGTTCATCACTGTCCGCATACCATTTTTGGTCACTGTCTTGTTTTGCTGTTCACTGTTCATGGTGACTGATTTTGGCCTTTTATTATTTTATTTAACTGATTTAGAACAAATACTACACTGTTGGTATGTACTGATTTTGAACAAGATGCTACACTTGTCTGGCCGATGAAGGAATCTCCGTCTGATTTCCAAGGCCTCCTCTGTGCAAAAGACGGATTTATTTATTTTTTGCCTTTACTTATTAATTCTTGTCATTGCTTTAAAATTATTTATTCTACTACTAACACTTTTACTAAGTGTTTATGCAGGTATCCGGAGATCATCTTGTGCAACTAGCCTAAAAAGGGCTAAAAGATGTCCCGAAGTTTTATTTTTATATCGCATTTAATTTTAGTTTTATTATTCTGTATTGCACTTTATTTTAATTATAAATTATGAAAAATACTTAGAATAGGTAGAATAAAAAAGGGCAATAAATAATTAACCTAGGTTTGAACGAACAACCGCAAGTTAGCGGATCTTAAAGGATGCCTAACCCCTTCCCTTTAGGATAATAAAGAACCCTGATCCAGAATCTCACTAATTTCGCAGACCATAAAATGGAGATTAATTACAGTATTTTATTGCAATAAATCAAGTGTCCTAATTCACTTAAATAATTAGGTGGCGACTCCTTAAAAACAGCATTAATTGCTCCATCCAGGGGAACCGCGCCAAAGAGCAACGTTGCGTACACCGTTCAGACCCCCGAGGTTAAAAACGGGCGCGACAAGTATCTTGGAAGTTTTATATGAAAAAGAGTCATTTTAAAAGAATGAAAGTACGTAGTACTTTGGGTTAAATTCCCGGATTTTATAATGACATGTTAGTGCCTTAAGTAAACTAAAATGAGAGTGTATATGAATAAGGCTAATAAGAAGTTAGGAGATTTCTTAACTTGCTTATGATAACTGTGATAAGCCGGTGGTGCTTATGTTATGTATGATAAGCCGGTAGTACTTATGTTATGTATGATAGCCGGTTGTGCTAGTGATTTATTGTTCATTACGGGGTCATTCCCCGGGTTTGTGGCATTTGCATATTCCGTGGATTTGCTACCCATGATGCGAGGAATACCTCATGCGGGTCCGTAGGGCTTATGCGGGTGAAATAGTCCTATGCGGGGCGAACCAGTCCTATGCGAGGAAGTTACCTCATGCGGGTCCATACGACCTATGCGGGCGGATCTGATCATCACGAGGAAGTTACCTCATGCGGGTCCATACGGCCTGTGCGGGTGAAATAGTCCCAGGAGTAGGATTGCTTAATGATACTACGGGCGGGTGGCCCTACTTTGATCATGAGCCTCATATTTTTATGCAGTAAAGTATACTCTTGTTTGCTCTCATTGTTAGTAAGGCATAATGTACTGTTAATTGAGTTATCATACATGTCTCCAGCTTTATTTTAGACTTATGATTTCATTCTGATACTTCGATTTCACATATTTGGTACATGTTGTACTGACCTCCTTAGGGGGGCTGCGTTCATGTCGCGGGTAGAGTATACAGGTTGCTGATCCTCACTCTTAGGATCATTGTTCAGCTGTTGGGAAACTCCATTACTCCGTAGGCTTAACCTTGGTTCAGATCCCTGGTATGGTCGGTTGTTGTACATTCAGGGGTATGGTGGGGCCCTGTCCCGTCACAGTTGTTATTCTTAGAGGTCTGTAGTCATGTCTTGTGGATTGGGTTGTAAAGAAAAAAAGAAAATGTAACTGATGTTTTTGCGTTATGTATATTTTACGGAAGGTGGTCTTATCGGCTAGCCTGTTGATTTTTATTGTCTAAGTATTTTTTTATGAGTTGTGTATGTTCCGCTGCTATTCTCTGATGTATACCTGGAGGTGTGCCCAGGTAGGGCACCAGTCGCGGGCCCGGGGTCGGGTCGTGACATTGAGGTTTGTATAGAATATCCCTAAAGGTATGTTGGTAGAGTTGTGAAGCATATCATGGACGAACCATATCAAGTAGGGTTCGGTTTCTCCTCTCGGAAACAACATTCATTTGTGGTGTTCTTGGAGGTGTCCATGCGGAATGAACTCTATGTAGCTTCAAGTAATCTAGAAATTATTTACTTAAGTATTCACCTTTTCGATTAGATCGAAGAGTCTTGATACTATTTGTGAGTTGTTTCTCCAATTCACACTTGTACTCCCTAAACTTTTCGAAAGCTTCGGATTTGTGTTTCATAAGATACACATATCCATACCTTGTCAAGTCGTCTAGAAAAGTAATGAAATAAGGGAAACATCCTCTAGCTTGAGTCGAAAATGGTACACATACGTCAGTATGTACCAACTCAAGCACCTCCTTGACTCGGATGACCTTTCCAGAAAGAGGCTTATTGGTCATCTTACCTTTCAAACAGGATTCACAGTGACCACAAGATTCTAAGTCAAATGGTCCGTGGTAGTTAAGTTTCATCAATCGTTCTATCCTTATTTGATTGATATGACCAAGTCTACAATGTCATAGGCAGGTAGAATTTCTTTACTTATTTTAGCTCGTTTGTTTTGTATATTGAAAATTTCTCGACTACAGTTTAGTGTATACAATCCATTCACAAGAGGCGCAATTCCAAATATAACTTCATTAAAAGACAATATCACACTGCCATTAACTATGTTTGAGGAAATACCCTTCATGTCTAATACATGAATGGAAATGATGTTCCTCATTAACGAGGGAACATAAAAACAATTGTTCAACACTAAACATTTGCAAGAAGTTAAATCTAATCTATAAGTTCCCATGCGCTCAACATCAACTCGTACTCCGTTTCCAACGCGCAGGTCCACCTCTCGAGATCCGACCTTCCTGCTGTCAGTTAGCCCGTGCACATTTGTACAAATGTGTGAGCCACAAGCGGTATCTAGTACCCAGGAATGAGAATTATTTATAGATAGATTTATTTCAATTACAAACATACCCTGTCCACTAGAGGTTGAAGCACTAGGTGTCTTCCCTCCTCCTGGAGCAGTGCAATATTTCTTCTAATGTCCTTTCCTATTGCAATTCATGAACACATCCTTAGCTGGGATTACCTTCTTCTTCTTCATCCCTCCCTTGGGTTTCATTGCTGCGGGCGCAGCGTTAGCTTTGCGCTTCTTCTGCCATTCCTTACCTTTCGCTTTGGGATGACTAGAAGAGCTTACCATGAGCACATATTTGCCCTTAGAGATTGAAGATTCGAAAGTCTTTAGCATATTATGTAGTTCCGACAGATTCACTTTAATTCCATTCATGTTATAGTTAATGATGAAATTCTCAAACGAACGAGGAAGTTAATTTAGGATCAGCGTGGAAGAGACACTACTTTGCAGATCAATACCAATTGAGGCTAACCTTTCAATTAGTCTTATCATCTTCAGCACGTGTTGAGACATTTGGCCTCCTTCGATCAACTTACACTTGAAAAAGGTCTATCAACAGCTCATATTCCAATGTTTGGGACTGAGAGTCATAGAGGCTCTTCAAATGTCCTAGCATCTCGTAGGACCCATGTTTCTCATGTTGCCTTTACAGTTCTACTGACATGGAAGATAACATAATGCATTGTGCAGATGTGGCATCATCAATATATTTTTGATAAGAAATCTTGTCAAAAACAACATATTCAGCAGAGTCTTCAGCACGTACTATGGGGGAAACCTTGTCCAATGCATACTCAATTATCTCTTGCCTTAGGATAATCCTTAGATTCCTAAGCCAATCAAGATAATTCGATACGGTGAGCTTGTTCATTTCAATTAGCATTTTTAGTGAAAAACTCGACATTCTGAAGATCTGAAGATATAGATAGATAGGAAAACACAATCAAAATTTATTTTCCCTTTTATACAAATTCGTTTTAGACTAATTTAACATGGCCTTTTGTTTAATTAACTCCCACTATTTTAGCATACTTCTACGACCCCAAGGTAGAATACGGACCTAAAACATTTTAAGGTCATAATGGGCCAAGATTCAAACCTATGTTATATCCGCATTTGCTTTGGTTGATAACTTCAATAGCACATTTTGGTAGGTCTAAAACCAATTGCAAAGATTATTTGCAACTCTTGGTTGATTAAATAATTCAATTTTAATCCTGCGTCCTTTGATTAGTCTGACACTTTGGCGTTAAGATTTGTCTAAGCAAGTCAACCCCATTACACGACTGCGTTTATGTATCTAAGTACACTTGGAATTTGCGAGCAAACACTTTGGTGTAAATACCCACAAAAGTTTCTCATCTACTTTTATATTTAACACATCTATGACAGAGTCTAGGTCCTCGTAGACTTAGAGAAAATTCTTTGGCATAAATACTCGTATCGCCGAAAAGGATTTTGCACTCTAACAATTATAATGGACGACACATTTTAATTTTAGACTTATATTCAAAGTTTGGAGAACATTTTTCAGTTTTCGGGGATTTCAATCAAGATAAACATACATGGCATACATCATACGACATCATATCATGCAATTTTAAAACATATTTAGATGGAAAACCATCAACCCAATAGGTATGATATAAGATGATTTTAATCAACTACGGGACGCCGCCTACACAGACAGTTATAGTGGTCATTTATGTAAATCAATTACTGGGCGCCGCCTACCCAGACAATAATAGCAGACACTATGCTAATAATTAAATATTTGCATTTAAACACTGAGCATATTTGTATATTATTCAATAATGTACAATTAATGGTAATCATGTCTATTTTTCTAAACTCTAAAATATATGTTTATGCCAAACAGTCCCTAATATTTTATGATTTTAAAAATTCTGATTTACAGGAAATTCTGTAAACTTTCAGAATTTAGAGTTTAGCCCCTCAAGAATTTGAAAATTTAATTTGAACCCTATTAAATTCAGAAAATCCAATTTTAATTTTCAGAAAATATTTTCAAGCTTCAAGGACATGTTTGCAATTTCCAGATTTTAAAAATCTAGTTTTCAGAAACTTCATTTAATTATAGAATTGTCTGGAAGGACCAAATCTATCTAATTTAAAGTTAAACTTTCAGATTTTGAAACCTTTTAAACTTCAGAATCAGAATTTGAAATACTGAAAACTTCAGTTTCTGATTACGAAAATAATCCAGACTGAGATTTGAAGTCATCAACATCTGTCTGGAAGCTAGCATCAATATAACTAGTAGCAAATAGTTTCTCATCTCCACCATAGACCAAAAAGTAATCTTTAGTACGTCTGAGATACTTAAGAATACTTTTGACTGGATTATGTTGGAACTTGCAAGTCATACTAAGTGCAAAGGTCACATCTGGCCTAGTACAAGTCATGGCATACATGATTGATCCTATAGCTGAAGTATATGGGACCATCTTTATGCTCTCAAGTTTTACATCACTAGAATGGCAATGATAACTTGATGCCTTGACCCATTAGAAGACCACCTTTCTTGGAATTCTCCATCGAAAAACGTCAAAGCACTTTGTCTATGTAGATCGACTGTGACAGCCCCAATAATATATTAGCTCTATCTCTATAGATCCTAATTCCCAGAATGTAGCAGGCCTCACCTAAGTCCTTCATTATGAAGGTATTGGACAACCACTCCTTAATTGACTGCATAAGAGTCTTATTGTCTCCCATTATCAATATGTCATCAGCATATATATAACAATGAAGACAACTCCCTCATCCTTGCGCTTGTTATAAACACAAGGATCTTCTTTGCTTCTGAGGAAATCAAATGACTTGATAGCCTTGTCAAAGAAAATGTTCCAACTCTTTGAGGCTTACTTAAGTCCATAAATGGACATCTATAGGTTGCACACATCATTTGATCTGGACTCGGATGAAAAACCCTCGGGTTATTTCATATACACTTCCTCAATTAGATTAGCATTGAGGAATGTCATTTTGACGTCCATCTACCAAATGTCATAGTCATAATATGCAGCTATCGCAAGCAAAATCCGAATGGACTTAATTTTAGCAACAGGTGAAAGGTTTCATCGTAATCGACACCAGACCGCTGATTATATCCTTTAGCCACCAGTCTATCTTTATAAGTCTGAACCTTGCCAAATGCATCAATTTTTTTCTTGAAGACCCATTTGTATCTTATGGGTTTAACCCCATTTGGAAAATCAACCAAGTTCCACACTTGATTGACATACATAGATTCCATTTCGGATTTCATGGCTTCTTTCCATCTCTTCGAATCAATGTCCACCATTGCTTCGTTGTAGGTTGTAGTCATCCTCATATGGAATATCTATCTCACTATGTGTTTCCACAAGTATATTTAGTCTTTCTGGAGGACGATGAGTTCTTACAGACCTACGGAGTTAATTGTTTTGCAGTTCAGTTCTAAGTATGTTCTGACTGTGAGAAGGTTCTTGTGTGTTGGTTGATCTACCAACATGAGAGCTTTCAGGAATATCATTTTCATGTCTTTCCTGAATGGGAGGAGGTGCAATGACTGCACTTGCTCCCAAGGTCTGTGTACGAAGGTCTTGCATTTCTGCATCTTCCTTGCAATACCCCCACTGGCCGAAGGGCGTACCCTAAGTACTCAATCTTCGCCAAAAGCTCCCACTGAATTCTTGTCTTGATCATTCGGCAAGGATTCAACCTCTATGTTACTTTAATGTTCTTGAATTTCTTCAAGTTCTATCATTGTGAAGCTCTCTTCCTTGTAGACATATTCTACTTCAAGGAAAGTTGCATTCCTAGAAACAATGATCTTATATTCACTAGGAAAATGGAAATAGTATCCCTTAGTTTCATTTGGATACCTTACAAAGTAATAATTCTCACACTTGGATTCCAACTTATCAGTGAGCATCTTCTTGACATATGCAGGACACCCCTAGGGCCTCATGTGTCTAAGAGTTTGCATCTTACCACATCATACCTCATATGGCATCTTTTAAACTAATTTGGAAGGAATCATGTTTAGAACATATATCGAGGTTTGTATAGCATATCCCAAAGGTATGTTGGTAGAGTTGTGAAGCTCATCAAGAAACGAACCATATCAAGTAGGGTTCGGTTTCTTATCTCGGCAACACCATTTATTTGTGGTGTTCTAGGAGGTGTCCATTCGGAATGAACTCCATGAAGCTTCATGTAATCTAGACATTCTTTACTTAAGTATTCACCTCCTCGATTATATCGAAGAGTCTTGATACTCTTTGCGAGTTGTATCTCCACTTCACACTTGTACTCCCTAAACTTTTCAAAAGCTTCGGATTTATATTTCATAAGATACACATATCCATACCTTGTCAAGTCATCTGTAATAGGAATGAAATAAGGGAAACCTCCTCTAGCTTGAGTCGAAAATGGTCCACACGCGTCAGTATATACCAACTAAAACACCTCCTTGACTCGTATGACCTTTCTAGAAAGAGGCTTATTGGTCATCTTACCTTTCAAACATGATTCACAGTTACCACAAGATTCTAAGTCAAATAGTTCGAGGTAGTTAAGTTTCCTCAATCGTTCTATCCTTGTTTGATTGATATGACCAAGTCTACAATGCCACAGGCATGTAGAATTTCTTTTACTTATTTTAGCTCGTTTGTTTTGTATATTGAAAATTTCTCGATTACAGTTCAGTGTTTACAATCCATTCACAAGAGGCGCAATTCCAAATACAACTTCATTAAAAGACAATATCATACTGCCATTAAATATGCTTAAGGAAATACCCTACATGTCTAATACATGAATGGTAATGATGTTCCTCGTTAACGAGGGAACATAAAAACAATTGTTTAACACTAAACATTTGTCAGAAGGTAAATATAATCTATAAGTTCCCACGTGCACAGCATCAACTCGTGCTCTATTTCCAACGTGCAGGTCCACCTCCGAGGTCCGACCTTTCTGTTGTCAGTTAGCCCTGCACATTTGTACTAATGTGTGAGCCACAAACGGTATCTAGTACCCAGGAATGAGAATTATTTATAGATAGATTTATTTCAATTACAAACATACCTTGTCCACTAGAGGCCGAAGCACTAGGTGTATTCCCTCCTCTTGGAGCAGTACAATCTGTCTTCCAATGTCCTTTCCTATTGCAATTCATGAACACATCCTTAGCCGGTATTACCTTCTTCTTCTTCATCCCTCCCTTGGGTTTCATTGCTGCGGGCGCAACATTAGCTTTGCGTTTCTTCTTCTTCTTCCATTCCTTACCTTTCAGTTTGGGATGACTAGAGGACCTTACCATGAGCACAACTTTGCCCTTAGAGATTTAAGATTCGAAAGTCTTTAGCATATTATGCAATTCCGACAGATTCGCTTTAGTTCCATTCATGTTGTAGTTAATGATGAAACTCTCAAACGAACGAGGAAGTGAATTTAAGATCAGCGTGGAAGCAACACTACTTTGCATATCAATACCAATTGAGGCCAACCTTTCAATTAGCCCTATCATCTTCAGCACGTGTTGAGACATTTGGCCTCCTTCGATCAACTTACACTTGAAAAGGTCTATCAACAGCTCATATTCCAGTGTCTGGGACTGAGAGTCATAGAGGCTCTTCAAATGTCCTAACATCTCGTAGGACCCATGTTTCTCATGTTGCCTTTGCAGTTCTACTGACATGGAAGATAGCAAAACGCATTGTGCAGATGTGGCATCATCAAGATGCTTTTGATAAGCAACCTTGTCAAAAGCAGCATACTCAGTAGAGTCTTCAGAAGGTACTATGGGGAAAACATTGTCCAATGTATATTCAATTTTCTCTTACCTTAGGACAATCCTTATATTCCTAAGCCAATCTAGATAATTCGATCCGATGAGATTGTTCATTTCAATTAGCATCTTTAGTGAAAAACTTGACATTCTGAAGATCTGAAGATATAGATAGATAGGAAAATACAATCAAAATTTATTTTCCCTTTTATACAAATTCGTTTCAGACTAATTTAACATGGCATTTTGTTTAATTAGATCCCACTATTTTAGCATAATTTTACGACCCCAAGGTAGAATACGGACCTAAAATATTTTAAGGTCATAATGGGCCAAGATCCAAACCTATGCTATAACCGCGTTTGTTTTTTATGATAACTTCAACAGCACATTTTGGTAGGTCTAAAACCAATTGCAAAGCTTATTTGCAAATCTTGGTTGATTAAATAATTCAATTTTAATCTCATCTACCTTTAGATTTAAAATATATATGAAAGAGTCTGAGTTCTCGTAAACTTAGAGCAAATACTTTGGTATAAATATTCGTATCGTCGAAAAGGATTTTGCACTCTAAAAATTATAATGGACGACGCATTTTAATTTTAGACTTGTATTCAAAGTTTGGAGAACATTTTAATTTTCGGGGATTTCAACCAAGATCAACATACATGTCATACATCATACGACATCCTATCATGCAATTTCTAAAATACATTTAGATGAGAAACCATCAACCCAATAGGCATGATATAAGATGGTTTTAATCAACTACTGGGCGACGCATACCCATTCAACTATAGTGGTCATTTATGTAAATCAATTACTGGGCGCCGCCTACCCAGACAATAATAGCGGACATTATGCTAATAATAAAATGCTTGCAGTTAAACACTTAGCACATTTGTATATTATTCAATAATATACAATTAATGATAATCATTGGTCTATTTGTCTAAACTCAAAAATCTATGTCTATGCCAAACAATCCCTAATATTTTATAATTTTAGAAATTCTGATTTTCAGGAAATTCTGTAAACTTTCAGAATTTACAATTTAACCCCTTAAGAATTTAAAAATTCAATTTGAACCATATTAAATTCATTAAATCCAATCTTAATTTTTAGAAAATTATTCAGGTTTCAGGGACCTATTTGCAATTTCTAGATTTTCAAAATTCAGTTTTCAGAAACTTTATTTAATTACAGAATTTCCCGAAAGAAGTAAATCTGTCTAATTAAAGTCATCAACATCTGTCTGGAAACTAACATCAATATAACCAGACTATGATTTGAAGTCATCAACATTTGTCTGGAAGTTAGCATCAATATAACCAGTAGCAATTAGCTTCTCATCTCCACCATAGACTAAGAAGTAATCTTTAGTACGTCTGATATACTTAAGAATACTTTTGACTGCCTTCCAATGTTCATCACCAGGATTCTGCTGGAACTTGCAAGTCATACTAAGTGCAAAGGCCACATCTGGCCTAGTACAAGTTATGGCATACATGATTGATCCTATAGCCGAAGCATATGAGACCTTTTTTATGCTCTCAAGTTCTACAACACTAGAAGGGCAATCCTTCTTAGATAACTTGATGCCTTGACCCATTGGAAGACCGCCTTTATTAGAATTCTCCATAGAAAAATGTCTAAGCACTTTGTCTATGTAGATCGACTGTGACTGCCCAAACAATCTATTAGGTCTATCTCTATAGATCCTAATTCCCAGAATGTAGCAGGCTTCACCTAAGTCCTTCATCATGAAGGTATTGGACAACCACTCCTTAACTGACTACATGAGAGTCTTATTGTCTCTCATTATCAATATGTCATCAACATATATCACAATGAAGATAATACCCTCATCCTTGCACTTGTTATAAACACTAGGATTTTCTTTGCTTCTAATGAAATCAAATGATGTGATAACCTTGTCAAAGCAAATGTTTCAACTCCTTGAGGCTTGCTTAAGTCCATAAACGTACTTCTGTAGCTTGCACACAACATTTGGTCTGGACTCGGATGAAAACCGCCGGGTTGTTTCATATACATTTCCTCAATTAGATTACCATTGAGGAATGTAGTTTTGACGTCCATCTGCCAAATGTCATAGTCACAATATGCAGCTATAGCAAGCAAAATCTGAATAGACTTTATCTTAGCTACTGGTGAAAAGGTAATATCATAATCCACACCATGACGTTGATTATAACCTTTAGCCAACAGTCTAGCTTTATAAGTCTGAACCTTGCCAAATTCATCAATCTTCTTCTTGAAGACCAATTTGCATCCTATGGGTTTAACCCTATTTGGTAAATAAACCAAGTTCCACACTTGATTGACATACATGGATTTCATTTCAGATTTCATCGCTTATTGCCATATCTTTGAATCAATGTCTACCATTACTTCGTTGTAGGTTGTAGGCTCATCATCATCTAAAATATATATCTTACTATGTGTTTCCACAAATAGATTTAGTCTTTCTGGAGAACGATGAGTTCTAATCTACCTACGGAGTTGATTGTCTTGCAGTTCAGTTCTAGGTATGTTTTGACTGTGAGAAGGTTCTTGTGTGTTGGCTGATCCACCAACATGAGAGCTTTCAAGAATATTACATTCATTTCTTTCCTGAATGGGACGAGGTGCAGTCATTGCACTTGCTCCCAAGGTCTGTGTAGGAGGGTCTTGCATTTCTGCATCATTCCTCGCAACACTCCCACTGGCCGAAGGGTGTATCCTAAGTACCCAATCTTCGCCAAAAGCTCCCACTGAATTCTTGCCTTGATCATTCGACATGGATTCAACCACTATGTTACTTTGTTGTTCTTGAATTTCTTCAAGCTCTATCTTTGCGCAGCTCTCTTCCTTGTAGATATATTATTTTTCAAGGAAAGTTGCATTCTTAGAAACAATGATCTTATGTTCTCTAGGAGATAGAAATAGTATCTCCTAGTTTCCTTTGGATACCCTACAAAGTAACATTTCTCACTCTTGGATTCCAACCTATCAGTGAGCATCTTCTTTACATATGCAGGGCACCCCAGGGCTTCACATGTCTAAGAGATGACTTCTTGCCACACCATATCTCATACGGTGTCTTTTCAACTAATTTTGAAGGAACCCTGTTTAGAACATATATTGAGGTTTGTATAGCATATCCCTAAAGGTATGTTGGTAGAGCTGTGAAGCTCATCATGGACGAACCATATCAAGTAGGGTTCGGTTTCTCCTCTCGGAAACACTAATCATTTGTGGTGTTCTTGGAGGTGTCCATGCGGAATGAACTCTATGTAGCTTCAAGTAATCTAGAAATTTTTTACTTAAGTATTCACCTCTTCGATTAGATCGAAGAGTCTTGATACTCTTTGCGAGTTGTTTCTCCACTTCACACTTGTACTCCCTAAACTTTTCGAAAGCTTCGGATTTGTGTTTTATAAGATACACATATCCATACCTTGTCAAGTCGTCTGTAAAAGTGATGAAGTAAGGGAAATCTCCTCTAGCCTGAGTCGAAAATGGTCCACATACGTCAGTATGTACAAACTCAAGCACCTCTTTGGCACGTATCCCCTTTCCAGAAAGAGGCTTATTGGTCATCTTACCTTTCTAACAAGACTCACAGTTACCATAAGATTCTAAGTCAAATGGTTCAAGGTAGTTAAGTTTCCTCAACCGTTCTATCCTTGTTTGATTGATATGACCAAGTCTACAATACCACAGGTAGGTAGAATTTCTTTTACTTAATTTAGCTCGTTTCTTTTGTATATTGAAAATTTCTCGACAACAGTTTAGTGTATACAGTCCATTCACAAGAGGCGCAATTCCAAACACAGCATCATTAAAAGACTAAATCATACTGCCATTAAATTATTTTTTCTGAAAAAACCCTCTTCGTCTTAAACAGAAATGGAAATGATGTTCCCCGTTAATGAGGGAACATAAAAACAATTTTTCAACACTAAACATTTGCCAAAAGGTAAATCTAATCTATAAGTTCCCACGCGCTCAGCATCAACTCGTGCTCCATTTCCGAAGCGCAGGTCCACCTCTCGAGGTCTGACTTTCCTGCTGTCAGTTAGCCCCTGCACATTTGTACAAATGTGTGAGCCACAAGCGGTATCTTGTACCCAGGAATGAGAATTATTTTATAGATAGATTTATTTCAATTACAAACATACCTTGTCCACTAGAGGTTGAAGCACCAAGTGTCTTTCCTCCTCTTGGAGCAATTTTTCTTCCAATGCCCCTTCCTATTGCAATTCATGCACACATCCTTAGATGGGATAACTTTCTTCTTCTTCGCCCCTCCCTTAGGTTTCATTGCTATGGGCGCAGTGTTAGCTTTGCCCTTCTTCTTGCCATTCCTTTTCTTTCGGTTTGGGATGACTAGAAGATCTTACCATATGCACAACTTTTCCCTTAGAGATCGAAGATTCAAAAGTCTTTAACATATTATGCAATTCCGACAGACTCGCTTTAGTTCTATTCATGTTGTAGTTAATGATGAAACTCTCTAACGAACGAGGAAGTGAATTTAGGATCAGCGTGAAAGAAACTCTACTCTGCAGATCAATACCAATTGAGGCAACCTTTCTATTAACCCTATTATCTTCAGCATGTGTTGAGACACTTGGCCTCCTTCGATCAACTTACATTTGAAAATCTCTATAAGCAGCTCATACTCCAATGTCTGAGACTGAGAGTCATAGAGGATCTTCAAATGTCCTAGCATCTCGTTATGGCTCATGTTCTCATGTTGCCTTTGCAGCTTCATAGACATGGAAGATAGCATAATGCATTGTGCAGATGTGGCATCATCCAAATTCTTTTGATAAGCAACCTTGTCAAAAGCAGCATACTCAACAGAGTCTTTAGCAGACACAATGGAAAACCTTGTCCAGTACATATTCAATCTTCTCTTGCCTTAGGACAATCCTAAGATTCCTAAGCAAATCAAGATAATTTCGTCCGGTGATCTGAAGAATTAGACAGATAGGAAAATACAATCAAAATTTATTCTCCCTTTTATACACATTCGTTTTAAAACTAATTCAACGTTGCCTTTTGTTTAATTAGCTCCCACTATTTTTGCATACTTCTACGACCCCAGGGTAGAATACGAACCTAAAACATTTTAAGGTCATACTTGGTCAAGATCCAAACCTATGCTATATTCGCGTTTGCTTGGACTGATAACTTCGATAGCACATTTTGGTAGGTCTTAAAACCAATTGCAAAGCTTATTTGCAACTCTTGGTTGATTAAATAATTTATTTTAATCCTGCGTCCTTAGATTAGTCCGACACTTAGGCGCAAAGAGTTGTCTAAGAAAGTCAACCCCATTACACGACTGTATTTATGTATCTAAGTAAACTTGGCCTTTGCGAGGAAACACTTGGGTGTAAATACCCACAAAAGTTTATCATCTACTTTTACGTTTAACACATCTATGAAAGGGTCTGAGTCTTCGTAGACTTAGAGCAAATGCTTGGGCATAAATACTCGTATCGCCGAAAATGATTTTTCACCCTAACAATTATAACGGACGACGCGTTTTAATTTTAGACTTGTATTTAATGTTTGGGGAACATTTTCAGTTTTCGGGGATTTCAACCAAGATCAACATACATGTTATATATCATACGACATCCTATCATGCAATTTCTAAAACACATTTAGATGGGAACTCATCAACCCAATAGGCATGATATAAGATGGTTTTAATCAACTATTGGATGCCGCCTACCCAGACAGTTATTGCGGTCATTTATGTAAATCAATTAATGAGCGCCGCCTACCAGACAATAATAGCGGACACTATGCTAATATTTAAATGCTCGCATTTAAAACACTCAGCACATTTGTATATTATACAATAATATACTATCAAAGATAATCATGGGTCTATTTGTCTAAAATCTAAAATCTATGTCTATGCCAAACAGTGCCTAAACATTTTCAGAATTACCCGCGGCCCTTATGGGTGGCTCCGCGGCGCCTCGGAGGCAGTAACCAAAAAAATTAATTTTTAAGCCGGATGAACAGTGGCCGCGACGCCCGCAACGAGCGCGAATTCTTCCGACAAACCCAGTGCAGCGCGCGTGCCTCGCCCTAAACGTAAAATCCTCGCACTCAACCCTAAACCGGTTCAGTGGTCGACGGCAGATTTAACCGCCTACCCTTCACCATTAAACAACACGTTCATCGACCATCGTCCAATCCCTTCCCGTTCTTTGTCTCAATGCACCATGTTCGAAACAAACCGGTAACGCATATCAACTTAGAAGAGTTAGATCGGAATGACTTCCTCGATTACATCATTGTTCAATAGTTTAAGAGACAAGGATTATGTGTTTTTGAGGTTTAAGGTTTTAAAGTTTCTTAACGACATAAAATTAGATTTAAACAAATCCTAACGCATATAATCATTAATATTCATTATATAATCACCCAAAACATCCCAGACTCTGATACCACTGTAGGGTTTTGTCGGTTCATACACGCAGCATAATTTGAAAATTTATGTTTCAAATCCGACGGGCGGTCAAATTGATGGATGATTATATAATGTAAAACACATAGATAACTGTAATACAAACGAATACTTATAGCTTAGCAAATCTGGAATCTTAAAACTTCAAGTGTGTAATCCGAGGGTGAGCACGCAACCGTTCCTCGATTGCAAGTCAAAGACTCTGATGTAATCACTCTTTTGGAAAGCTAGGAAATCCATCAGAGTTTCAGCAGAAAATAATTCTATTGAATTTGGTGTATTAAAATAATGATTGAACCATCTATTTATAGCTGAAAATATCAGTTAGGTTTTCCAAGTGGGCAAGGCCCAGAAACCGAGACAGAGTGGGTCGTCTGGACCCATATGACACGTGGCACCGCGACGCTCAATTGGAGGCGATGCGGCGCGGCCTTTGGTCCTTTACGCCACGACCCTAGTCCAATTCTGCCCCGTTTCTATTTTAATTAAATCTGAAATATCATCTCGATTTAATTAAGCAATTATTATTTATTCTAATGTCTCGATTATAAACCGAACATTTATATTATTTCTGATTACATCATTGGATCGACAGAACAATTGACTTAGTGTTACGCTACAAGCCTTCACATATCGACACTAATATCATTAGGGTCTATACGGAACTCCTAGACGACACCGGAAGATGAACTCAATATGTGAAGTATAGTTACACGAGAACTGAACCTCTATGTGGGTAGATAAAATCATTTCATTCACGACACACTCGATCAAGCTTAGGATCTGTCAAGTGTCTATCCAAATGGCTTGATCATTATATCTCATTTATATCAGCTGACAACAAGACCATATCATAGATATGACTACTGCGTTGGCCAATGACTTAGTCAACCTAATACCATATGAGAATCTGAGTGTTCTATCACGACCCGACCCGATGGGCCACGACCCGGTGTCCTACCTGGGCACCCTTATACCCACCTATCACATATAATCACACAAATATCAAGGATAATGTAGAAATCTGTAAACCATATCAAAATCGACAAGCCGACAAGGCTGCCACTATATACGGGAATATCCCAAAATGAAGTACAACAGCACAGCTGACTAAAACACATATACAATCCACACAAGTACAAAACACATCTACCACCCACACCTGTCTATAGACCTCTAAGAGTATGATAGTGAAACATGACGGGAAAGGGCCCCGCCGTACCCCTGAATATACATAAGTCCATAACAAAAGGATCTGTACCAAAATGACTTGGCTCTGGATCAATGGATGTCACGACCCAACCCGACGGGTCGCGATCCGGTGCCCTAATTGGACACCCTTACACTAACCTGTCACACATAATCACACGGATACCAAGGATAATGTAAAACATCGGTACTACACCTGTCTCCAAAGGAGTCATAGCTAAATTCATATAATAAATAGGCAAGCCGACAAGGCCGCCACTGTACAGAGAGATATCCAAAATGGCTCACAATCTGTTATACCCCGTATTTCCAGAGTATGTACGTGAGGGCGTACGTATTAAATTTTTTTGCCTTAAGAATTGGCTTTGGTTCGAAATTTGGGCACAAGTGCCGAATAGAGTCGTTTTCTGACGAAACGTTTCCACAGCTTACGTTGGGAAAATTCTGGCTATGTCATTTAGTATTTTTTGCGGATTTTTCCGAGCGACGGAACATTTTTGTCACGACCCGAAACTGGGCCCGTGACTGGTGCCTTACCCCGGGCACCCTAGTGACACAACATCAGAGTAATCAGCGGAACATAAAACATATACATGAAACAAGTGAAGTACAAAACAGTAATCTGAGGAAAACTTGCCTTTTGGCATAAATAAATAACAACCTTTACAAATGAACAGTTTAATCCTTTTCACAAACCCCGCCTACGATAAGATTACTGCACTTAAGAAATGATACGACAACAATGGCGGACAGGCCCCGCCATACCCCGAATGTAAACACCTACAACAACAGTGGACTATACCATCGATAAGCCTCCGAGAAACGGAGCTTTCCCAAATGCCGAATCGTGACCCTAAGAGCGAGGATCAATGATCGTGTACCTTTACTCGCGGATGAACGCAGCCTCAAGGGCGAGGTCGATAACAGTAATGAGTATGTGAAATCAAAATAAATCAGAAATGAAATCATAGTAGTCTATATAAAGCAGAGACATGTATGATAACCAAACTACGCTTCACAACATAGAAGCCATGTCAAGTCGTGGACTCACGCCTAAAAGTCATCCTCATGCCCGTGGAACTCCTTCCTCACCGCCAGCCTAGGTACAAATCATGTGATACGTATAATGTGTCTCGCCCGCCTTATGGACCCAATATAGAAAATGGTGGAATACATTCTGCTCATCCTATGAACCGTAGTCGAGTGGAATACATTCTGATGAACCCAGAGTCAAGTGAAATACATTCTGATGAACCTGGTCCTCAAGTGAAATACATTCTGATGAACCGGTCCTCAAGTGAAATACATTCTGATGAACCGGTCCTCAAGTGAAATACATTCGGATGAACCGTGTCGAGTGAAATACATTCCTGATGAACCGTAATCAAGTGATATACATTCCGGATGACCCCGTAATCGAGTGAAATACATTCGGATGAACCCAGAATCAAGTGATATACATTCGGATGACCCAGTAGTCAAGTGATATACATTCGGATGAACCGGTAGTCGAGTAGAACACAAAGATTTACACAACAAGGCTATCACACGTAACATGGTCAAGTTTCATAACAACAAGTATAAGCAAGTTACACACGACTCAAGGTACTTTCATTTTATATCAAAGTCCGATTTTAACCTTAAAGTACTACGTCCGTTAAATTCCTTTTAAGATCCATTCCTTTACAAAGGTCACCCGATACCCGTAGTATAAGATTTGAGTGACTAACATTGTTAAGTAAACCAAAATGCTTTCCTTTGTAAAATCAAGTGACAACCTTATTTTCCAAACGCTCAAGTTGCCTAATTTCAATGCTCAAGTTTCTCATTTTAGAAAAAGGTTTCAGTAGTTCATAGTTTTAAATCCTTTAAAGCATAATTCTCCTTTAAACGCTTTTGAGAAACCTATGTCTTATAAGTGAGTAGTTATTCTTGTTTATAATCAATCTTATTAAGCAGCCATGATCAACGACATGTAATATCATTTTGTCTCATCTTAGCTTATAAGAGTATGGAGGTATATACTGGTTTTAATAATACTTCTTTAGTCAAT
Source organism: Przewalskia tangutica (assembly GCA_029844215.1). Lineage (NCBI taxonomy): Eukaryota > Viridiplantae > Streptophyta > Magnoliopsida > Solanales > Solanaceae > Przewalskia > Przewalskia tangutica. The sequence continues at coordinate 82,964,741 of CM056735.1, read as the reverse complement.
ACATTTTCCTTTATTAACGCTGCAGTGGTTTGTCGATACACATTCTGATTTCCGAAATCAGTAAAACATTCTTAAGCCGTTATACCTAACTTCCCATAAAGCTAGTATAACTCTTAAGCTTTCAAAACCCAAGTAATACTCATTCTTTCAAAACGATTCATAGATCTTTTGAAATGCTTCAAGTTCTTTATTAACACATATCAAGCCAGTTATTATTCAAATCGCTTTTTTAAAACCCACAAAGTATGTGCTTATCCACATAAAGCTATTATAACCAACTTCCCATAAAGCCGTTATAACACTTTATGTTTTAAATCAATCAAATACATTTAGCACATGTACGTCTACCGTACTACATAGTTCACACATATCATGCTAGAAGAGATAGGAAGAGGTCCACATACCTCGCGACGAGTATCGACTAATAGCAAAACGCTCCAAGTACTTCCACACGTCGGCTACTCCTAAGCCAAGTATATCTCGCCACACGTAGTTCTTCAAACTATAAGGCCACAAGGGGCTTATTAACATCTAGATCTCATCGTAGATCATTCTACATAAAAATTCGCAAGACCTCCCGCACAACAGAAATCTCCTCCTCTATCGAGGCCGCCATCAAGCCAACGGGGGTTCTACACGCCTAACCTGACGTACAATTCTACTCCACGCACCACTACACAAGTCTCATCAGAATACACCCCATGTAATTACGATCAGCTCTTTATTCTTCAGCTTAAGTCAAAAGACATTGCCAACTAACTACGTTCAGTTCTATATATAGTATACTTCAACTATATATTCTAACAACATGTAATATCCAATTACAATAGGGGGACAAGATAATTACCTCGATAAGCCCATAATTATCCGAGTTAAAAGTCGATCCTTAGCAATGTTTCGCTCCTACTCCGGGTGCTCCAACCCGCTCCAAATAATCCCTTAGAAGTTCTACTCAACTTCTTAATAATACTCCAACCAACAATGGAGATTTTCCTTAGGGTTTCGTTTAGTGACTGAAGGAAGGTATAATAGTATTTTTGGGCTTTTCGTATAGGTATAACCTTAGAATACTACAAGGTATAAGGCTAAGGTATTAGGGCATTATAACAATACTTTGGAGAGTATTTCTATACCACAAAGGGGGGTATTATACGAAAACAACTAGGCTAGTGGTGTATACCTTTCTACCTACCCCACTAGTGGGGTACTGCCAAGGGAGGGGTACACTCTGCTAGCACCCCTAGAGGGGGTGCTCTCACGAACTCACACAAAGGAGGAGAAGGCTCTCAAGACTTAGGCATTTTGGATGAAGAAGTCTTCAACCTTGGGGGTATTTATAGGTCAAGGGATGGCCAACCAAAGGCCAAGATCAATCCATGTGTTAGGCAAGTGTAGGCTAGGATTTACCAAACACAAATATCCTACCAACCCTTGACTTTTCAAAGGCACAAAAACGTGCTCCACCCTTGTCCATTTCGTCCTAAGGACGTTTCAAATCCACTCAATGAGAGGGTGCCAGTGGCGCCTCTTGTTGGTCCAAAATGTTTCGCCTCTGAAAATCCGCAAAAATTAAAAATGACATAGCCGGAAATTCCCTACGAAAGTCGTGGAAAACGCTTCATCGAAAAACGACTCAAACGTGTTGTGAACAAACATTAATTCGCCAAGCCTTACTTGAAGTTCGAATTTCCTACGCACGCCCTCGCATATACTCCGGAAATACGGGTATAACAATTTTTGACCAACGAGGGTGACACTTGTCACCCTCATTGACTAAGAAAGAGGAGGCTTGGCCTTGGGCCGATTGGTTCATGGTTTTGTGCCTTGTTTTGTGGCTTGTTTTGTGCCATGTTTTGGAGTAGGGGTTAGGTGCACTTGGCTTGATCTTGGCCTTACACTTGCTATACACTTGGAAGGATCTTGGCCATTGGTTGGCTTTTGGTTTTGCTATAAATACCTCTCTTTGAAGACTTCATTCATCCAAAAATCTTCCAAGTCTTGGAAACCCCCCTCCCTCTTGTTGACTCGCCCAAGAGCCCTCCCCTTAAAGTTTGGCTTTGGCCGAGAGGCCACCCCTCCCCCCTTTGTGGTGCCTTGGCCGTGGGGTACCCCCCCCCCCGAGCCTAGTTGTTTTCGTATAATACCCCTTGTTGTGGTATAGAAATACTCTCCTAATATTGTTATAATGTCCAAATACCTTGGCCCAAATACCTTGTAGTATTCCCAAGGTTACACTTATACAAAGCCCAGAAAATACGATTATACTTCCTTTAGCCACAAAAACGAAACCCTAAGGAAATCTTCACCCGTTGTTGAAGTTGTAAGTAGAAGTTGGTTAGAACTTCTAAGGGTTGTTTGGAGCGCTGAGTAGAGCTAAGCGTTGCTCGGGATCGACTTTATACTTGGATAATTTTGGGCTTATCGAGGTAAACACTATCGTTCTTCTATTGTAATTGAAATTACATGTTTGAATATATAGTTGAAGTATACTATATATAGAACTATACTTAGTAATCGTGGCAATGTCTTTTGACTTAAGCCCAAGAATTAAGAATCGAATCGAATCAGAATTACATAGGATCAGACATGAGACTTGTGTAGTATTACCGTAATAGAATTGTACACGTCCGGTTAGGCGTGTAAATCCTCTCGGTTGGCTTGGTAGCCGATAGAGAAGGCGAGATTTGCGCTACGTGGGAGGTGCCGCCGAATTTTCTCAGAGATTATGGAACGTTGAGATCTAGATGTTAATAAGCGCCTTGTGGCCTTATAGGTTGAAGTACTACGTGGAGTGATCCACTTGGCTTAAGGAGTAGCCATGGTTTGAGGTACTTGAGCGCTTTTGCTATTAGTCGACAATCGTCGCGAGGTATGTGAACCTCTTCCTATCTCTTCTAGCATGATATGTGTGAACTATGTAGTACGGTAGACGCATACGTGTTAATCGTGGTTTGATTGTTTAAAACATAAAGTGTTATAACGGCTTTATGGGACGTTGGTTATAACAGCTTTATGTAGGTAAGAAAATTCTTTGTGGTTTTAAAAAGGTAACTGATGTGAATTATAACTGGCTAGTTATAATAAAGAACTTGATGTATTTCAAAAGATTTATAAATCGGTTTGGAAGGGAGAGTAACACTTGGTTTTAAAGGTTTTAAAAAGAGTTATACTAGCTTTATGGGGAGTTAGGTATAATGTCTTAAGAGAGGTAAAGAAAATGGTTTATCATGTTAGAAGTTAAGAGACTTGATCTTATAAGATAAGAGACTTAACTTATTTGTTTTAATGTGAATGTTTGTGTGAAACCTCATTCGTGAGTAATGAGTACTTGGTTTTATTTAAAGGGATAATGTTTTACTGATTTCGGAAATCAGAATGTGTATCGACAGACCACTGCAGCGTTAATAAAGGAAAATGTATTGAAAAATGATGAATTGTATTAAAACCAGGAGAAACCTCCAGCAGCATAGAAACTAAGATGAGACAAAATGATATACATTTTCTAGATCATGGTCTGTGAATGAGAATGTTGTAAAGAAGAATAACCTACTCACGTGAGACATATATTACTCAATTGTTCTAAAAAGGAATCAAGTGATTAAGTTTGGGAACTATGAAACCATTTGAAAATGAGAAGCTTCGAGTAATCAAACTAGCAAACCGAACTTAGGAAAAGAATGTTGTTACTTGATTTTTAAAAGGGAATGTGGGTTGGTCATTCTAATACTACGTATCGGGTGACTTTTATAAGTAATGGATCTCTTTAAAAGAATTTAACGATGTAGTACTTTGGGGTTAAAAACCCGACTTTGGCATAAAATGAAAGTACTTTGAGTTGTGTGAAACTTGCCTATGCTTGTTGTTGTGAAACTCGCTCGCGCTTGTTGTTGTGAAACTTGCCTATGCTTGTGATGATAGCCTTCACGTGCAAGTGTGGTATTTCGTGTTACCGCTCTCTCGATGCAGGTCGGTGACTTGTTGATAACTTACTCGACGTCTTTGGCGGTGATGGAGAATTCCACGTATGTTTCCATTTTGATTATCGCCTTGTTGTTGATATCACATGGACATGTCTACACCGACGCAGATTCGGCACGCGCCACGCGTCGGGTTGATTACCCGATAGATGGTTATTATCGCAACATGGACGGTTCACACCGACGCAGATTCCGGCATGTGGCCACGCGGCAGGTTGACCACCCAAGATATCATATTGAGGTCACATGGGCATGTCTACACCGACGCAGATTCCGGTACGTGGCCACGCGCCTTGTTATTATTGTTGCATCACGGACATGTCTACACCGAGGCGATTCCGGGGCACGCGCCATGACGCGAACATGATGGATGTTATGGGCGTGAGACCCATAGTTATATTTGAGTGGTGACTTTGAGGCGTGAGTCCTCGACTTGACTGCTTTTATGTCATGCATCGTATTTTGGTTATCATACATGTCTCCCGCTTTTAAGCTATTATGATTTCATTTACGTGATTTTGACGCTTTCACATACTGCAATTGCCAGATCGACTCTTCGGGGCCGCGTTCATGCCGCAGTAGGTACATCGGCCGTGGATCCTCGCCTAGGATCTCGCCATTGCGTTTGGGAAGCTCCGCTTCTCCGAGGCTTATCTTTGGTATGTGTTCCCGAGTTGTAGGTTCTTGTACATCTGTGGTATGGCGGCCCCGTCCCGTCATAGTCGTTGTAAATCTTAGAGGTCTGTAGAACTGCTGCAAGTGTGGTTGTAAAAGGATTAAACTGTCGGTTTTATGATATACCGAAGGCAAATCGCTGGTTGGCCTGCTTATTTATTATATCTCTTGTTTCATGATTCATGTTTTATTTTCCGCCGTTTTCTCGATGTTGTATCACTAGGGTGCCCGGTAAGGCACCAAAGCCCGCCCGTTCGGGCGTTACAAAGTGGTATCGAGCGCTTAGTCCTCTGAAAGTGTCTGCATCGCGGTTCAGTAGTAGTCTTGATTATCGGTGTGTTGTGCACCACATCTATAATCGTGGAGGCTATAGGACATTTAGGATTGGTTTCATTCTTCTCATTCCGAGATCGTGCCTTAGCCGTGTTGTAAGTCGACCCTCCGACGTGTTTCGCTTTTTACCGCTATGCCTCGCGAAGGCAACCAGTGGCCCGGGCAAGGCGCCGAGGAGTCGCTAGTGGATTCAGAGGAGTACGAGGGCGCAGCCCTGGCCAAGACTGAGGTAGTGCTTCAGACGGCGAAGTTTTGCGACGCCGCCAAAGACCAAAGAGAGTTTAGAGCCGCAGCAGTGGTCTGCCGAGACTACAAGACTCGAGCCTCCACCCCACACCGAGCGGGAGACGGGTCATGCGAGATGGCCCGATTATTGCCGTGGTCAGGCCGATATGAGGATAGGCCGGACGCAGCAGCCCAGCCCAAAGAAGACTGTAGTACACCCGAGGCGCATACTGAGGCTACGGATTTCTTAGTCAGAGCCCTTTGAGTTTTACGTCGAGGCCGAGGATGATCCGCAGGAGTTCATCCGTCGATTCTGCAGAGGATCACGCGTGATCAAGGCTTCGAGATCGAGTCGTGACATTTGTTCGCACGGCCGCGTGATACCGCAGCCGATTGGTTTGACTCGCGGAGCTTTCCGGGAGAGCATGCACTTCCACCGCTTGGGACGAAGTTTTCGGGCCTTCCCGCACATTTCTTGCCTCCACAAATGGCGAGGGCTCGGCCGCGATTTTTGATGTTGAGGCGTAATCCGCGCATACCGGAGTACAATGTGGAGTTAGACTCATTGGCCCGGTATGTTCCCTCATTAGTAGCTAGTATGGAGGATCGAGTGCACCGATATGTTACGTGGCTCGATGATTACCTAGCAGAGTTGTTCGGTGTTTCTCTTCACCGCATGGACATTGCCCGCATTCGTGCTCATGCACTGGGTGCGGCGAGCGCAGAGATCGACGCAGCGGACCGCCACAGGTTAAGGCCAAGACGGCCGGATATTTTGGCGACTTTCGAGGCGGACCGCCTCAGCCAGACTAGTTATGTACTCCGCCATTGCGAGTAGTCCTCCGCAGCCTTCGGACCTCGGGATATTCGGAGCGTCGTGGCTCCTGTGTTTGAGATGTTCGCGGAGTAGGGTGTTGGCGGATGCATCACCCTACCTCGGTGGTCGATGTGGTAGACCGCATTTCGGAGAGTGTCGTAGTACGAGGGAGCTTGTTATTCTTGCGGCCAACAGGCCATATGACGAGAGATCGTTCACTGCGGTAGCATGGTAGGATAGCACAAAGCTACAGAGCGGCCATGGGCCACGGTAGAGGTCGCGGAAGTTCGAGCTTTAGCGGTCCTCGAACCGCCTAGTTTCGTGTATATCCTTAACCTCAGAGTTTTGTGTGTATTGATGTTGTTGATGTGTTTAATGATATGTTTGGATAGCTTTGTGCTAAAATGTGAGTTAGAAACCTGGTTCGTGCAAAGGGTAAGTCCCTGGGTGGTGTTAAAGGGAAGTGGTAGCTTTCATGACGTGTAGAGGTACGATTGTTCGGATCAAGAAATTAGAGAGTTGGCGCTACAAGAGTCGGGTTGGGGCCATGTTGCGCCAACCCGCCCCGCTTTGATGGCGGTCAGCTCGGGTGGTCCCGCCAGTGGCAGGTCACGAGGGTGCTAGGCCCACGCTTAGATGACCATCGTATGAGTTCGTGGATACGCTCGATCGTAATCATCGTGAAGGCCGGAATGGCCTTAGGGGAAATCGAGGTTAGTGAGATGACCAAGTTTGGAGGTAGTGACTCCAAGGGTTGGGAAATGGCGCTGACGGAAGGGTACGGACACTAGAACGAGTTCGAGTGTTCGTGACGTGCATCGCGAAAGGGAGAAGTGGCGGTGTTTTTGTGACCAGTGTGGCATGATTGTTTTCAGACGTATAGCGGTGAAGACTATACCGACGCATGTTGTTTTGAGATTGAAGGAACATTCGGACGAATGTTTCTGGCGGGGAAGAATGTTATACCCGTATTTCCGCAGTATGACGTGAGGCGCACGATAAATTTTTTGCCTTAAGAATTGGCTTTGGTTCAAATTGGGCACAAGTGCGAATAAGTCGTTTTCGACGTAAACGCTTCCACGCCTTACGTTGGGAAAATTCGCTATGTCATTTAGTATTTTTTATGGATTTTTCCGAGCGACGGAACATTTTTGGACCAACGGAGGTGACACTTGTCACCCTCATTGACGGCAAAGAGGAGGCTTGGCCTCGCCGATTGGTTCATGGTTTTGTGCCTTGTTTTGTGGCTTGTTTTGTGCCATGTTTTGGAGTAGGGGTTAGGTGCACTTGGCTTGATCTTGGCCTTACACTTGCTATACACTTGGAAGGATCTTGGCCATTGGTTGGCTTTTGGTTTTGCTATAAATACCCTCTCTTTGAAGACTTCATTCATCCAAAAATCTTCCAAGACTTGGAAACCCCTCCTCCTCTTGTTGACTCTCGCCCAAGAGCCCTCTCCCTTAAAGTTTGGCTTTGGCCGAGAGGCCACCCTCCCCTCATGGTGCCTTGGCCGTGGTACCCCTAGCCTTGTTGTTTTCGTATAATACCCTTGTTGTGGTATAGAAATACTCTCCTAATATTGTTATAATGTCCAAATACCTGCCCAAATACCTTGTAGTATTCCCAAGGTTACACTTATACAAAGCCAGAAAATACGATTATACTTCCTTTAGCCTCTAAACGAAACCCTAAGGAAATCTTCACCCGTTGTTGAAGTTGTAAGTAGAAGTTGGTTAGAACTTCTAAGGGTTGTTTGGAGCGCTCGGAGTAGGAGCTAAGCGTTGCTCAGGATCGACTTTATACTTGGATAATTTTGGGCTTATCGAGGTAAACACTACTGTCCTTCTATTGTAATTGGAAATTACATGTTTGAATATATAGTTGAAGTATACTATATATAGAACTATACTTAGTACTGTGGCAATGTCTTTTGACTTAAGCCTGAAGAATTAAGAACTGAACTGAACTGTAATTACATAGATCAGACATAAGAGACTTGTGTAGTATTACCGTAATAGAATTGTACACGCCGTTAGGCGGTAAACCCCCGGTTGGCTTCGGTAGCCGCCTCGATAGAGCGAGATTTGCGGCGTGCGTGGGAGGTGCTGCCGAATTTTCTGTAGATTATGGAACGTTGAGATCTAGATGTTAATAAGCGCCTTGTGGCCTTATAGGTTGAAGTGCTACGTGTGGAGTGATCCACTTGGCTTAAGGAGTAGCCGGTGGTTTGAGGTACTTGGAGCGTTTTGCTATTAGTCGACAATCGTCGCGAGGTATGTGAACCTCTTCCTATCTCTTCTAGCATGATATGTGTGAACTATGTAGTACGGTAGACGTACATGTGTTAACTGTGTTTGATTGTTCTTAAAACATAAAGTGTTATAACGGCTTTATGGGAAGTTGGTTATAACAGCTTTATGTAGGTAAGAAAATTCTTTGTGGTTTTAAAAAAGGTAACTGATGTGAATTATAACTGGCTAGTTATAATAAAGAACTTGATGTATTTCAAAAGATTTATAAATCGTTTTGAAGGGAGAGTAACACTTGGTTTTAAAGGTTTTAAAAAGAGTTATACTAGCTTTATGGGGAGTTAGGTATAATGTCTTAAGAGAGGTAAAGAAAATGGTTTACTGATGTTAGAAGTTAAGAGACTTGATCTTATAAGATAAGAGACTTAACTTATTTGTTTTAATGTGAATGTTTGTGTGAAACCTCATTCGTGAGTAATGAGTACTTGGTTTTATTTAAAGGGATAATGTTTTACTGATTTCGAAATCGAATGTGTATCGACTGCACCACCGCGTTAATAAAGGAAAATGTATTGAAAAATGATGAATTGTATTAAAACCAAGAGAAACCTCCATCCGCATAGAAACTAAGATGAGACAAAATGATATACATTTTCTAGATCATGGTCATTGAATGAGAATGTTGTAAAGAAGAATAACCTACTCACGTGAGACATATATTACTCAATTGTTCTAAAAGGAATCAAGTGATTAAGTTTGGGAACTATGAAACCATTTGAAAATGAGAAGCTTGAGTAATCAAACTAGGCAAACCGAACTTAGGAAAAGAATGTTGTTACTTGATTTTTAAAAGGGAATGTGGGTTGGTCATTCTAATACTACGTATCGGGTGACTTTTATAAGTAATGGATCTCTTTAAAAGAATTTAACGTATGTAGTACTTTGGGGTTAAAACCCGGACTTTGGCATAAAATGAAAGTACTTTGAGTTGTGTGAAACTTGCCTATGCTTGTTGTTGTGAAACTTGCCGTGCTTGTTGTTGTGAAACTTGCCTATGCTTGTGATGATAGCCTTTGGCCGCAAGTGTGGTATTTCGTGTTACCGCGTCTCGATAGAGGCCGGTTGACTTGTTGATAACTTACTTGGACGTCTTTGGCGGTGATGGAGAATTCCACGCATGTTTCCATTTTGATTCTTGTCTTGTTGTTGATATCACATGGACATGTCTACACCGACGCAGATTCCGGCACGCGGCCACGCGTCGTTGATTACCCGATAGATGGTTATTACCGCAACATGGACGTGTCTACACCGACGCAGATTCCGGGGCATGTGGCTACGCGCAGGTTGACCACCCAAAGATATCATATTGAGGTCACACGGGCATGTCTACACCGGCGCAGATTCCGGTACGTGGCCACGCGCGCCTTGTTATTATTGTTGCATCATGGACATGTCTACACCGAGGCGATTCGGGCACGCGCCGTGATGCGAACATGATGGATGTTATGGGCGTGAGACCCATAGTTATATTTGAGTGGTGACTTTGGCGTGAGTCCCCGACGATCGCTTTTATGTTGCATCGTATTTTGGTTATCATACATGTCTCGCTTTTAAGCTATTATGATTTCATTTATGATTTGTGATTTCACATACTTGGTACTGCCAGATCGACTCCTTCGGGGCCGTTCATGCCGCAGTAGAGGTACATCGGTCGTGGATCCTCGCTCTTAGGATCTCGCTCAGTTTTGGGAAGCTCCGTTTCTCGAGGCTTATCTTTTGTATGTGTTCTCGAGTCAGGTTCTTGTACATCTGTGGTATGGCGGGCCCTCGCCGTCATAGTCGTTGTAAATCTTAGAGGTTTGTAGAACTGCAAGTGGTTGTAAAAGGATTAAACTGTCGGTTTTATGTATATACCAAGGCAACTGCTGGTTGGCCTGTTTATTTATTATATCTCTTGTTTCATGATTCATGTTTTATTTTCCGCTGGTTTTCTCTGATGTTGTATCACTAGGGTGCCCGGGGTAAGGCACCAGTAACGGGCCCGGGTTCGGGGCGTTACACAATCGTACACATATGCAACACACATTTACCACCCACAACTGTCTACAGACCTCTAAGAGTACGATAATGACATATGACGGGACAGGGCCCCGTCGAGCCCATAAATATGCATAAGTCAAAAATAAGGTTCTTGTCCCAAAATGACTAAGCTCCGAATCAATGGAGCTCTCCAAACAGCTGAACATGAATCCTAGACTGGAGGATTACCAAATCGAGTATATGTACCTGCGGGCATGAAACGCAGCCCCACGAGGAAAGAGGGGTCAGTACGAAATAATGTACTGAGTATGTAAAACATGAAGTGCGGTAAATAAGATCATAACTGGCCAAGCGATATGAGGAAACAAATATAATAGTCCAAATATCAATTCAATTGTGCCTTATGAAATGAGAGTTATATCAAAATCAGGGATGCCTGTCCATAGGATCATCTTGTCTATATACATTGTCGGCCCTTAAGTGAGGGACTCGGTGGAATAATCATATCTATATACATATATATATATATATATATATATATATACTGTACCCGGCCCATTATGGGACTCGGTGTGAAATCATATATATACCGTACCCGGCCCATTATGGGACTCGGTGTGAAATTATATACATACCGTACCCGACCCATTATGGGACTCAGTGTGTAATCACCATTCGACTCTCGATAAAATCATCAAAATGAATTCTTTTCTGTAAAATCAAGCACGTCTCATAACAAATATCATTAGGAATTAGACTATGTAGAAATCATGTACGTCCGTCGTACGCTCATTTTATACAAATCATGCCAAAAAGAAAGAAGGAATAGTTCACATACCTTACTGTCGAACTAACCAACTCACTAATTAAAGTACGTCTCGTCTAGCACTTCAACCTATAACAACAGTATTTCGTTCGTCAATTCCATGTCTTCTAGTATACTTAATATGTATTAAATGATGACTCTTTTTCCTATAGAAATTTGGGCAGCACTTCCCCTATTTATATACATATCCACAACTCATAAATAATGTCAATAATTGTCACGACCCGAGCCCTACGGGCTGCGACTGGTGCCCTACTAGGGCTCCCTTACCCATGAAATCACATAAGACCAGCGGAAGCTAATAAAACAACTCATAACTATATAACGAAGGGATCATGTCCCTCTAGCTGTCATATAACATCATAGGCAAGCCGGCAAGGCTGCCATTACATACACAATAGCCAAATGAACTACAAATGTACATGTCCAACCCACACATGACTACAGACCTCTAAGAGTTAAGACAGTGAACTATGACGGGACAAGGCCTCGTCGTACCCCTGAATATACATAATTCTATCATAGCAACACTGTACCAAAATGACAAGCTCCGGAACAATGGAGCTATCTCGAATGGAAGCTGAGAGGAGATCCTAAGCTCGCATATCACCAAACTGAGTACCTATACCTGCGGGAATGAATGCTGCCCCCCGGAGAAGGGGGTTCAGTACAACAACGTAGTAAATATGTAAACATAAAGTACAGTAAATAAGATCATAACTGTACAAAAGATGACAGGGACAAGTATGATAATCAACATACCAGATCCAACTTTGCCATATAAAATAAGAGTCAACTGTACCTTATACAAATAGAGACATCTATGCCTTTTAAAATAGAGAGTCATTTCAAGATCACGGATGTCCATCCATATAATCATATACTGTCTTGGGTATCTATACCCACATCATGGATACATGTCCATGGAATCATATATTGTCGTGAGTATCTATACTCGCATCATGGATACATGTCCATGAAATCATATATGTCATAGGTATCTATACCAGCATCATGGATACATCTTCATGGAATCATATACTACCCAGTCCTCAAGTGAAGGACGCAGTGAACATATATTGCCCGTCCCTTTCTGGGACGCTCAGTCATCTACTGTCCGGCCCTCTAGTGAAGGACGCGGTAAACATAAATACATCTACTGCCCGACCCTTTCTGGGACGCGATAAACCCATATACATATACTACCCGGCCCTTTCTGGGATGCGGTAAAATCATATTCATATATTGCCCGACCCTTTCTGGGACGCGGTAACATAGAATTATAACACTTGCATGAATAGCTATCATGAGCAACTATGTGCAATTTAAATCATATTTTGACTCTCAATGGAATACATAGAATGAACTATCACTTTTAAAATCAAAGACACTTATCATATCATGCGTTACTATAGCTAGGCTTCAATGGAATTACGTACGTCCGTCGTACGCTTATTTCATATAAATCATGTATAAGTCATTAAAATGTACTTTCATTTTAGAAACACCAAGGTAACATCATATCATGTACCAATCATATATAATGTACTTTCATTTTAGAAAAACCAAGGTATCATCATATCATGTACCAATCATACATAATGAACTTTCATTTTAGAAAATACCAAAGCACTATCACATCTTTCATTTTAGAAAATACCAAGGCACTATCACATCTTTCATTAAAGATTAAGATCCAATAAAACTATGTACGTCCGCCGTACATTCATTTATAAAATCAAGACACTTACACTTTTAAAATTAAGTCACTTACACTTATAAAATCAAGTCAATTGCACTTATAAAATCAAGTCACTTATACTTATAAAATCAAGTCACGTATCATAAAGTATTCAATGGAATTACGTACGTCCTCCGTACACCCATTTCATATAAATCATGTCAAAGAAGAAATGATAGTTTCACATACCTTATAGGCTATACCAACACGACAAGTAGAATACGTCTCACGTAGTACTTCAACCTATAATAACGATAACACATCTATCAACTTCATGCTTACTAGTGTAGGTCATATACCAAGTAATGGTTCTCTTTTCATATAAAAATTTTGGCAGCACTTCCCCTATTTATACATACTTTTCCACCTTACAAATAAGGCCAATTTCATCAATAACCAAGCACCACTTAAGGGTACAACTAAATAGCAACCAAGGTGATTCACACACCTATTTCTTATGTAAATTCGGCCTCTTAATCCACATCAAAGCAGTCCATATTCCAACAACAATGAGGATAAAATGTGAAGTCTTTCTACACATTTATATACCCTTATTCCTTTAGGGACATACGTTAACAATTACCAAATTAAACATGCATAATTGTAACTAAATTTCCAGAATTATACACGTATAAAATAGTCCCTAAAACGACACAACAACGTCCCACAGTTTCATGCAGTTTTCGGCCAACATCCAATACCAAAGCCCTTTTCACAATTCCTTATATCCAATTTACATTTCAACATGTTTATATAAACCATAACAACTTGTAATAACAAGATTTCCTTCATTTTAACATGCGAGTAGTGACGATAATAACAACAATAACCAACGAATCCAATATCACCAAAACTTTCCAGAATTCGGCAACTAGCCAAAATTGTCTCATGCATTTCTTATTCTCCATTCTCTTAACACAAGTTCATCTATCAACTATAACATTATGTAACTTCTAATTACTTCAAGAGTAAGAAGAAATCTTACCTTAATCATAGTCAAAAACAGTCCCTAAGTTCGGCCCACTACTTTCCTTTTCGCACCACTTCTTCATGTTACAATACCACAAACGTATCCTCTACAAGATTGTATCCATCTTGCTTTCATGTTTCTCTTCCAAGAAGTTTATTTCCAAGCTAAGGATTTCAAGAAGTTTCTTGGTCAAAATCTGTCCAAAACCGTGACCATCATTTGGAGTATTAACTTGGCTTAGAACTTGGTTAAGGTGCTAAATCTTGGACAATAACTTAATCTTGTTCTTCACTTTCTTTGGAATTTTTGAAAATGAGAAGGGGAAAGGAAGAGATAAGAACTTAAAGATGAAGATATTTAGTGTAACATAAGTCTTGCAAGCCTTTGTAATATATAGATGTATATAGCACAAATGGAGGCGGGGACCCTTGAACCCCACTTGTCCACTTGTTCCCCTCTTCACAAATAATATCCCACACTTAGCCAAATTCTTGCTAATTTGCGTCCCACCCCCCACCCCACCCCCCAAATTGTAAAATTTTTTATGGGCCCCATATTATCAATGTCAAGACTTCATAATACAATACAAAGTCCGTAAATCCATTGGAAATAATTTAACTACTAGTTAATAATTCTCGTCGTCACATTTCTATCCAAAAAAAATCTATATAAGAAAATGAAAATATACTTTCCTTCGAACATTCAAATCTTATTTCCATAAACATGTTCTCACTTATATGCCCTAGAATTTATGGGGTGTAACATTCTTCCCCCCTTAGAAATATTCATCCTGAATGTTCATAACAGGTCTCATTCATAAATCTGTAACTCCAAGTGTCGACGTCGATCATCTGCATAAGACTTTTGTCGACTCTGGGCTGCTAATAATCTCTCCTGGATAAGTTTCACCTTATCAACGGCTTGCTGAACCATGTCTGGGCCAAGTAACTTAGTCTCGCTCACATTAACCTAACCAATATGTTACCTGCACTTCCTCTCATATAAGGCCGTACGGGGCCATCTAGATACTAGAATGTTAGTTGTTGTTATACGCAAAATCAGCGAGTGGCAAATGATCCTCCCGGCTACCTCTAAAGTCAATAGTACAGGCTCTCAACATATCCTCACGTGTCTGAAATAAATCTTTTTTTTCATATCTTCTCACTACTCGTACTTATAAACAACTTCAATTCTTTTGACACTTGTTCACTCCTTTTCTTACTTGTCGTACTCTTCATAATTCCAAAATATTCTGGTATACATATGTAATCTCTAGTCTATTTTCTGCTAACCAAATTGATGACTGATGATATGGCACTTTTATTATCTAGAATATCCATTGGTAGAAAATCAACCTTTAAGAGGAGGTGCAAATTCAGTTTAGCTTTAGTATTTCTTGTGCTTTTCTTTTGAGTTAGTATCCAAAATGTGGAACCAATCAATAGTTCATACCGAACATATGAAAGCACATAAATGGTTATATCACATTTGTTACACCCCGTAATTCCAAGGCATTAATATGAGAACGTACGTAAGAAAATAAGATTGGAAGGTTGGAAGGAAAGTATAATTACATTTTCTTATGGACAAATTTTGGAAAAATGTGACGACGAGAATTAATATTAGTGGTTGAATTATTTCCAAATGGAGTTATGGATTTTGGAGAGTATTGTTAAATCTTGGGATTAAGAATATGAGCCAATTGAAAATTTCACAATTTTTTTTTGTGGGCGGGGGTCCATCGAAAATACTATGATTTGGCTAAGTGTTGGATTAATATTTTATGAAGAGATTAGTGTGGATTAATTAACTCTTAGTATTGTGAAGGGAGGCTATCGAAAATATTGGGTGTATGACTAAGTGTCGGAGATATTTTTCATACAAGTGGACAAGTGGGTCCCCCATCCACTTGGCTTGTGCACACATTATATGTTCAAGTCTTGAAGACTTAAGCTCACAAATATCTATATTCTTCAACCTCTCTTATCCTTTCCTTAGCTCTAAGTCTCTAAATTTCCTAAGCAAAAGTGAAGAACAAAAGTTGTTATTCTCCTAGATTAAGCACATTGATCAAGTTCTAAGCCAAGTTAACTCTCCAAGTATTCTCCAAAAATAGTTTTGGCCGAAAAGGGTGTTGAGACCCTAAGCTTGTTTATGAACTTTTTGGAAGTAAAACAAGAAGGGAAGATGGTTACAAGCTTGTAGAGGTTACATGTGTGTGATTGGAACTTGAAGAAGTGGAGCTAAGACAAAATTGTGGGCCGAAAGTTAGTGGACTGTTTTGGGCGAATTTGAGGTAATATTTCTTCCTCCTTTTGAAGTATTGGATATTACATGTTTTTATAGTAATAGATGAACTTGTGCTAAGAAGAATGGAGAATAAGAAATGCATGTGACATTTTTGGTGTGTTGGCCGAGAATGGACAGTTTTGGCATCGTTGGATTCGTTGGTTATTGTTGTTTATATATTCACCTATTGCGTGTTAAAATGAAGTAATCTTGTTGTTGATAAGTTTATATGGTTTGTATAAAAGTATAAGTAACTTGATTTGAAAAGTATAAGTTACTTGATTTGAAAAGAGTAAGTAACTTGATTTAATGTGATACTTGATTTGATAAGTGTCTTGATTTTCCAAAAGAGGATTTAAAAAGAAAGGTATGAGAGTGTCTTGGTTTTTCTAAAAAGGAAGGCATGGTATTGTCTTGGTTATTCCAAAAAGGAAGGCATGGTATTGTCTTGGTTTTTCTAAAAAGAAAGGCATGGTATTGCCTTGGTTTGTCTAAAATGAGAGGCATGGTGTTGTCTCGGTTTTACTCGAAAAAGGGAAGGCATGTTATTGCCTTGGTTTTTCTAAAATAAAAGTTCGTTTTAAAGATGATGTTATTGAGAGTCAAAAGGTGATTTAAATTGCACAGGGTTTCCATGATAGTTATATGTATATATATTGGGACGGGTTGCACGGTCTGCAACACTAATATATATATTGGGAGGGGTTTCACGATCCGCAACACTATTATATATTGGGACGGGTTGCACGATCCGCAACACTATTATATATAGTGACGGGTTGCACGATCCGCAACATTATTATATTATTTACATGGACATGCTTACATGATGCAGGAATTTCATGGGCATGCTTCCTTTATATATTTCATGGATTAGCTCCCATGACGTGAGTAGGTATACTCATTGCGGGTCTAAAGGGCTCATGCGGGTTCAACTCCCAGGATATTATTCAGTGCACTAGCTCTCCATGATGTGGGTATCGCGTATAGATACTCATTGCGGGTCCACAAGACCCAGCGGGTTTAATTCTCATGCGGGTTCAATTCCCATGAATAGGCTATGCATAATGATCCTGAGGGCACGCGTCCCTGATTTTGACATGACTTTCATATTGAAAAGGTACGGTTGATTTTCTATTTTGAAAATGTAGGGTTTGCGGTCGAGTACAAGAGGCTCAAGCGATTATATTTGATTATATATATGTATATATATATATATATATATATGTTGGTTATAGGGTCAGGCATGCATAATGATTTTATGGACCGAGTTCCTCACTAAAGGGTCGGGACACGTTACATGGACCGAGTCCCTCACTAAAGGGTCGAAATACGTTATATGAAAACAAATACGATGACTCTCATTTTTATAAGGTACAGTGGTACAGTAGTACAGTGGTACAGTGCTACAAGGTACAATTGGCTCTTATTTTATATGGCAAGGTAGGATCAGGTATCTTGTTTATTGTACTTCATGTTTACATACTTGGTACCTTGTTGTACTGACCTCCTTCAGGGGGCTGCGTTCATACCCGCAGGTATTAGGTACTCAGTTGGCGATCCGTGAGCTTAGGATCCTTGGTCAGCATTTTGGGATAGCTCCAATGTTCCGGAGCTTGTCATTTTGGCACAGGTCTTCCATTATGGCTATGTATATTCAGGGGTACGGAGTTGAGTGTATTTTGGTTCACTCTTTTGAGTCATTTTTAGTTAGTATTTTACTTTTTTCGTTTGTGTTTAGTATAGTATTAGGGTTGTTTTTCTTTCTTTTGAGTCACAGCGGTTCCAAAGGAGGAAATACATAATTGAGGATGAAATGAGCTCAATGAAGATGAAATTTGCACAAGCACATCCCAAGAAATGAAGCCTAAAATGTCCCAAGAAGAATAAAAGAAATCAGGTGAAATCCGGACGAAAACAGGTCAAGGGTCGCGACACAAGGCAAGGAAGGGTCGCGGCGCTGATGAGCCGCAGCTGAAGGAATTAGGGCCGCGGCGTGAAAATTCTAGAGAGCAAGAAAAATATTCACTGCGGCAGCCGCGCGCTGACGGCGGGTCGCGCGCAGAAGCAGAATGCTCCAGTGATTTTTGTCGATTAAGGGTCGCGGCGCCGACGCGCATAATTTCCAGATTTGAGTCAAATTTAGCCAAGGGTAAAAAGGTCCGAAGCAAGGTTTTTCTCAGATATAAATACCCTAAACCCTGTTATACTTTAAATCATACTTTGGAGAGGAGAACGTCGGCTACAAGCTACACAATTGGAAACTTTTGTTCAAGTTCTTTCTCTTTCCTTTACTTTAATTCAGTTTATGTTGGATTGTAATTTAGTTCTTAGCATGACAATGTTTAGGATCTAATTACTTTATTAGGGTTTTCCGTCGAATCGCTTGAAACTCTTTCATATAGTTAATGCATTATTGGTGATTTCTTCTTCATGCATATTAAGATCTATTCAATAATTGTTTTGATTTCTTGATAATTAATTGATCACTAATTGTCATCACATATATGATTTCGAATCAAAATTCTGAAAGGTGAGATTTGAATATGTTGTAGTTGAATAGACATAGATTAAAATCGTGGACGAGAGTACCCCGATACTTGTGTAATGTTTAGTGTTATTGTTCTTAATCCTCCTATTTGGTAAAATCTATCATAGAAATATAGAAGGTTTCTGCACATGATTGAGCTCTTGTATGTCCTAACCACAATATAATGACAGATTAGTTAACCTGCTATCTTAAAATGAAGAAGAATCATTAGTATTGCATTAACGCGTGAAAGAGTGGATAGTTGAGGAGATTGGAAGTCCTATCTCCATCATAATTGTTTTAAAT
Organism: Przewalskia tangutica; assembly: GCA_029844215.1. Lineage (NCBI taxonomy): Eukaryota > Viridiplantae > Streptophyta > Magnoliopsida > Solanales > Solanaceae > Przewalskia > Przewalskia tangutica. The sequence goes on along the minus strand of CM056735.1, from coordinate 82,945,760 downwards.
CCCAAAGTATTTTCAACATTAGTTTAATTTCTGCACTTTATTTTAATTCGTAGTTATAATTGTCAAACGAAATAACGTTAACCAGATATATACCATAGAATAGATAATCGGTACTTGATAACCAGTCTTTATGGACGATATCGGTCTTACAGACTATATTACTTGAAGCGATATGTACACTTGCGTAAGCACTTGAAAATATCCTAACAAGTTTTTGGCGTCGTTGTCGGGGACTGGCGTACTTTAATATCAATTTATCTATTCTTATTTCTAATTTGGTTTTTATTTTCAGTTTTTATTTTTATTTTTTATTTTATTTTGTTTTAGTGTTGTTTGCCGTGATCTGTTTGCTGTGTTTTATTAGTCTCAGAAACTTAGTTTATGCGAAGTAGGAGAGGAGCAGACACTCCTATCCCTCTGAATCCTGAGATTGAAAGATTGTGCAGACATAACAGAAAAGAGAAAAGAGCAGTTGATTCCTTAGAAATGGGAGATCAGCGAAACAACAATGAGGGGAATGATGAGTTACCGGCTTTGATGAGACAATTTCTGCATCCTGCAGAAAGGAGCTTAGGGGACTATGTGTTGTCTACTATTACAGGGGTGCAGACTTGCATCAGGCTTCCAGCTGTTTAAGCTAATAATTTTGAAATCAAACCAGCGATCTTGCACATGGTCCAAGGTTCAGTCCAATTTGGGGAATTACCGACAGAAGATCCCCACTTGCATCTTGAAAATTTCCTGGAGCAGTGTGCAACGTTAAATACAATGGTGTTACTTATGATGTCATTCGGTTGAGACTCTTCCCATTCTCACTCAGGGAAAGAACAAAGTGTTGGTTGAATTTATTACAGACGAACTCCATCACTACATGGCAAGACTTAGCCTAGAAGTTCCTTGCCAAGTTCTTTCCTCCATCCAAAGAAGCAAAGCTCAGATGAGAGCTTAATAATTACTATCAGATGGATGAAGAGTCACTCTACGATGCATGGGAGCGTTTCAAAGATCTGCAGAGAAAGTGTCATCATCATGGGATTGAGAAGTGGATGTTAGTCCACATATTCTACAATGGGCTGTGTGGTACAACTCGTACCATTATTGATGCTGCAGCAGGAGGAACGTTCATGAAAAAGAGTGTCAATGAGGCACATGATTTGCTACAGGACATAACCACAAACAACCATCAGGGGTCCGATGAGAGAGCAGTGAATGATAGGAAAGTAGCTGGGATTCATGAGCTATATGCTATCACTGCATTGACTGCGCAGATGGCCACTATGATAAAGCAGATGCATCAGAATACTATGTCTGTCAAAGCTGTCCAGATACCTGTGAGTTGTGAAATTTGTGGGGGTCCCCATACTTTTGATAGGTGTACAACTATGGACCCAAATAATGTGCCTATGGAGCAGGTTCAGGCAGTGGGAAATTTTCATAGGCCCTACAATAATGCATTCTCCAACACATATAATCCAGGGTGGAGAAATCATCCAAATTTTTCATGGAAGAATGATCAGGGGTAGCAACCATAGTTTCAAGCCTCATCTTCACAGCAGTTCAGCCAACCAGCACCACAAGAAAAACTAGATAACTTGGAAGCAGCACTGTTAGCCATGGCCAAAACCCAGAACCAATTCATAGCAGAGACCCAATCCTCACTTTCGACCCTGACCAACTCCCAAAATTAGTTCATAATGGAAACAAGATCATCGATTAAAAATCTGGAAGTTCAAATGGGACAGCTGACGAACACACTGAACAAAAAAGAGCAAGGTAATCTCCCCAGTAATACAGTGATGAACCTAAGGGAGCAATGTCAGACAGTTAGCTTAAGAAGTGGGAAGTAGTTAGAGCATGTGGGATCTCAATCAGTGAGGGAGAATGAGAATGGGGTAGAGAAGACAATTGAGGGAGTAAATGAGGGGGTTACTGATGACCCCCTATTTTAGAGAAGGCTCCGCCCGCAGTTATGAGGGAATACACAGACAAAATCCCTTATCCTCAAAGGCTGCAGAAGAAGTCCTTACATAAGCAGTTTTCAAAAAATTTGGAGGTATTTAAAAAACTGCACATTAACCTTCCCTTCATTGAAGCATTGGAGCAAATGCCAGCATATGTAGAGTTTATGAAAGACATACTGTCTAAGAAGAAAAAGCTGGCAGACAATGAGACAGTGGTGCTCACTGAAGAATGCAATGTTAATTTGCAGAAGAAGCTCCCACCAAAGTTGAGAGATCCAGGGAGTTTCACCTTACCTTGCACTATAGGGAAGGTGACATGTAAAAGAGCTTTGTGTGACTTAGGGGATAGTATCAACTTGATGTCTCTCTCTGTGTTCAAAAGACTTGGGTTGGGAGAAGCGAAGTCAACCACAGTCAACTTGCAGTTAGCTGATCACTCAGTCGTGCATCCCAAAGGTATAATTGAAGATTTGTTAGTGAAAGTGGATAAATTCATCCTCCCTGCTGATTTCCTCATTCTTGATATGGAGGAAGATGAAAATATGCCTATTATCCTTGGGAGACCATTCCTAGCGACATGAAGAGCTCTTATTGATGTTGAAAATTGAAGCTCTGAGTCCAAGATGAGGAGATGACTTTCACTGTTTTCAAACCTTCAACTGATCCACAATTCAATGATAAATGCTTTGCTGTTAGTGTAATTGATAAAAAGACTCCTCATGAAATTTCCAAGGGTACTGATGCCCTTGATGGTAAGAAGTTTGGACTTGTGAATGATGATGTGAATGATGAAAAAAGAATAAAGTCCACTGAACTCAACCCTGTGAAAAAAAAGATGAGGAGAAAGCGAATGGTGCTAAAATGGATATGTGAAGGGGATAATCAACCCCCTTGAGTGAACATGTATTTGCGTCCGGCTAAAAGACGTTAAAGACAACGCTACTTGGGAGACAACCCAATGTTTTAATTATATTATTTCAATTATCATTTTAGTTTGTTTTAATTTTGTCTTGAACAGTCTCACAATCTGGTATGTTTAGTGTTTGTGGATGACAGATAAAGAGCAGATACTAACTCCGAGGCGAAAAGGGCGAAAAATTCTGAAAACTGGAAAAATCAAAACTTTAGGGAATCATAGTCGCGACGCCTGTTGAGAGAGCTGCAATTCAAGAGAGGCAGTAGCCTCAGTGAATTCTATCAGGCAATTAGGGTCGCGGCGTACATTCCAAGGGTAGTGGCTCCTCCGTCGGCTTTGTGCACAGTGATTTTTCCATCAACCCAGACCTCCGTTGTGATCGATGTGTTTGTCGGTAAGTGTCCATTTATTTTTGGTCTTTACACATTGGGGACAATGTGTCAATCAAGTTTGGGGGGATCCTACTTTGTTTTGTGTTTTGTATTGAGTCTATTTGTTTTCTTTTTGTTTGTTTTATGTGTTCGTGAGTCATAATTTTTTTTTATGGATTATATAGGTTGTAGTTGCTAAAGATATTGAGTGGATAAAGTGGTTAATGTAATCGAATTAAAAGCGACAATGTGTGTGCTTAAGTTAGATATGCCAAAAATTCATGACATCTAATTCTTTGAGATATTTGTGTTTAGCCTATGTTTATCAGTTATGGAAAGAAAGGTGGAAAAATGTCTAGAAAATATGTTTGCTTGTTATTTGAGGCAAAATAGTTAAGATGTACATGTTTAGGGAGATGATTCAAGCATTTCTTTGATAGCCCTTCTGACCATTCATTACCTACCCTGACATAAAATGTATCACTAGTCAGCCCCTTTGAGCCTAAATTATATCTTTCTTTGACACCCTATGTCACGACCCGTTCCGGGGCCCGTGACTGGTGCCTTACCCGGGCACCCAAGTAGTCATACATCAGAGTAATCAGCGGAATATAAAAACACAAGACATGAAACAATTGTAAATGAGACGCTTTATCTCGAAAAAAGTGGTCGCTTCGGCATATATATATATAACCAAAATCGCGATACATCCCAACTGCATAATAGACTACAGACTTCTAAGGAAGTAAACAACTATGGCGGACATGGCCCCGCCATACCTGAATGTACAAAACTATCTACATCAACAGGAGATCATACCTAAAAGTCGATCCTCGGAGAAGATGGAGCTCGACACCAAAGAAAAGATCCTAAGATCGAGGATCCGCTACTCGCTTCCCTTTACTGCATTTAACGCAGCCCCGGGAGGTCGATAACAGTACCAAGTATGTGAAATCAGAAAGTACTTAAATGAAATCATATCATTTTAAAACCGCTTTACAAATATGTACAAACAAACAAGGTAAATCGCACATAGTGCCACATCACAAACAAGAGCAATAAGAGGTAAACTGTAATGTGTCTCTTTCTAGGCCGCGAATGATCAAGCAAGGCCAATCGCCCATAGTATCATTAAGCATGCCTAATCTCGACTCCTCGCACCGCATAGGCCACTCACGTAGGCCCGCATGAGGTATTCCCCGCATCGAGGGTAGCTACTCCTCGGCATCGTCCTGGACTCGTAGTCCGCATGGCCACATAGATCGCATGGCCACAAGGACCGCACACTAACCTGGAACTCTCGTAGCTCCGCATAGTCCCCCGGGACCCGCATGAGGTATTCTCGAATCATAGTCACACGCATCGCCCGAGCTATACCGCGTGACGGAGGCTTAACCCCAGATCATGTCAAGAGCGAGTGATATAATACTAACATAACAACTTATCGCTAAACAACATAAGCACAATAAGAATAACCTCTTTACACAAACGTTTACAGGATACAACACACATAGCATCACAATATATCTACTCAATAAACCATCTTATTATACTTTCCAGAATCAATACAAGTCTTTCATAAACACATAAGTAAACTGTTCATTTCATCTTTCTTAAGTCGTTATACCTAACTTCCCATAAAGCTAGTATAACTCTTAAGCTTTTTGTTTTAAAAACAATTATTCTTCTTCTTTCAAAAATGATTTATAATTCTTTTGAAAGACTTCAAGATTCTTATTATTCAGGCTTAAGTCAAAAGACATTGCCAGTAAACTACGCCCGCTTAACACACGCACGCTCACCGCTATATATATTTTAAAATATCATGCTCAAGAGTATAGGAGAATCACATACCTCCTCGGCGAAATCCACCTGCCAAGTCGAGTATGTCGCGCGCAGAGAATCAACCTATAATAGTCAGGTACGTCTATCAATGTCTAGACTACTCTGTAGACTATTCTAAGCAGGGGGTTCTTTATTCTACGAAAATTTGGGCAGCACTTCCTACCCGTCAAGCTACACAAGTTCATCAGAATACAGTCCTATGTAAGTACAGTTCAATTCTTCTTTATTATACTTCTGATGTGATTTCAGTTCAATACTCTTCTGTATTATCCTTCAGTGTAATTACAGTTCAATTCTCTTCTTTAATATCCTTCTATATGTTTTATACTTATTTCTATACTTCTACGGTATGTATTCTCCAATTACAATAGAAGGATAAGATTATTTACCTCGATAAGCCCAATATTATCCAAGTTAAATGTCGATCCTGAGCAAGGTTTAGCTTCTAATTTGTACGCTCCGATAGCTCCAAGAAACCCTTAGAAGTTTCTAACAACTTCTACTTAAATACTATAAGGGATTTGGGGCTAGGGTATTTAGGAATAGTAACTATACTTGGAAGACAACTTTTCTACCAAGAGAGGGGGGGTAGGTTTCGGCTAGGACTCAAGGAAGGGGGGGGGGAGAAGAGCTTGGACGAAAAGCTATAAGAGAGGGGAGGGATTTTTCAAGACTTGGAGAATTGATTTGTGGATGAAGAAAACCTTCAAGTTAGGGGGGTATTTATAGGCCAACCAATGGCCAAGATGAAGCCAAGTGGTAGGCAAGTGTAAGGTGGAGATTTAGGCAAGTGTCCTTATCCATCTACTACAGAAATATCCTACCAACTCCTTGACCAAAAACTAAGCCACAAAATCGTCCAACCCTTGCCCAAGTTGTTGCTCATATGAGGGTGACAAGTGTCGCCCTCCCGTTGGTCCAAAATGTTTCGCCTATCGTAAAAATCCGCAAAAATTATAAATCACATAGCCGTAATTTACCCTACGCAAGTTTTGAAAAACGTTTCGTCGGAAAACCATTCGTTTCGTGGGTTGTGCACAAATTTCGCCCAAAGTGCCTATCTTAAGGCTAAACTTTTGTACGTACGCCCTCACATACATACTCTGGAAATACGGGGTATAACATTCTCCCCTCCTTAGAAACATTCGTCTCGAATGTTCCTTCCCAAGACAGATAATGTTAAAGTTCCTCATAACTTAAACAGTTTGCAAATGCCACATACGGCCACAAAACAACACTTAGGCATATATGACAATGAAAATTTATAAGTAGGAAAGTGAGTTACCTGGAGGTGTGGGGAATAGGTGAGGATACTGCCTCATGTCCTCGGCTTCCCATGTCATCTCCTCTCGAGCTCGCTCCGCCACAAGACTTTGACGGCCACGCCCTTGGTCCGCAGACGCCTAACCCGACGATCGATTATCGCTATGGGAATCTCTCATACGATAACCCCGCACTGACATCGCCAATCGGATGCACTCTAGATGGATCCTCGATATATCTCTCAAAGATAGAAACATGAAACACGGATGCATCGCCTCAGATCGGACGGCAGATCCAACTCATAGCAACCTTGCCTACCTCGCGACAACTGACACGCCCAATGTACTGGCCGAAGTTTTCCTTTCTTCCCGAATCTCATCACACCCTTCATGGATGACACCTTCAGGAAAACCCAATCATCAACCTCGAACTCCAGGACGATGATCTGCATATGACTTCTGGCCGACTCGAGCCGCCAAGAATCGCTTCCCGATAAGCTTCACCTTATCCATCGCTGTTGTACAGTGTCCGTCCTACTAATCGCACTCGCCTACATCGAACCATTTATCGGCGATCCGCACTTCCTCCCATACAAGGCCTCATAAGGCGCCATCCGAATACCGGAGTGGTAGCTATTATTATACGCAAACTCAACTAGAGGCAAATGATCCTCCCACTACCCTCGGTCAATAACACAGCTCGCAAAGATATCCTCAAGAGTCCGGATAGTGCGCCAACTCGTCCGTCTGCCTATGGATGGAATGCGATTTAGGCTCACTCGTCCCTAAACCCTTCCGAAAGACTCCGTAAGTTAGCCAGAACCGGCTCTCGGCCGATATGATAGAAATAGGGACTCCATGCATCGACGATCTCTGATGTAAAGTCCGCATAATCCTCACCAAAAAGTCGCCCCGACGGAAGAAAGTGGGCTGATTTCACAAATTTTGTCGACGATAACCCGTGATAGAATCATGCTTCCTCCGAGCGAGGTAATCCCGTGATAAAGTCCATGTTGATCACCTCCCACTTCCGTGTCGGGATCTCTATCGTCGCAACAAACCACCGTGCCTCGTGCTCTACCTTCACTGCCGACAACACGGCATCGAGCCACAAACTCGCAACGCCCTCTTCAAGCCATCCCACCAATACACAGATCCGAGGTCGTGGTACATCTTGGTCGACCGATGGATAGAGTAACGCGTCGTTGTGTGTTTCTAGAATCACTGCCAAGTCCCGCAATATCCGAACACACAACCTACCTCAAACCTTAGCACCCCATCAAGTGCTACCAAATGACCCTTCCTCACGAAGAGTCGTATCACGGCAGCGTCCAAAACCGAATCTTAAATCAAGGTTGCCTCTTCACCTCCTCGACGATGGAAGACTCGGCAACCTCTCGAACTCGAACCCCACTGCCATCAGAATCAATCAATCGGACTCCAAGGCTCGCTAACTGATGCAAATCACGAACCATGCCCCTCCTCTCTGGTTGCACATCTGATAGGCTACCCGTCGACCTACGACTAAGGGCATCTGCCACAACATTGGCCTTTCCCGGGTGGTACAGGATATCAACATCGTAATCCTTGAGTAACTCTAACCACCGTCTCTGTCGTAAGTTCACTCCTCCGCCGAAGATATACCGAGGCTCGTGGTCTCAGATAAATATCCACATGAACCCCATACAAATAGTGCCTCCAGATCTTCAAGGCGTGAATCACCGCCGCCAACTCCAAATCATGGGTGGGTAGTTCCTCTCGCTTCTTAAGTCGCCGATGCGTGACGCTTATAACCTTGCCCCCGCTGCATCAACACACATCCCAACCCGATGCCCGATGCATCACAATACAGACATAGCCGTCGACCTCTCGGAAGAGTAAGAACGGGGCGGCCGCCGCCTCTCCTTCAAGAATCGGAAACCCCGCCACACGCATCGTCCATCAAACTTAGCCGCTTCCGAGTCACCCTAGTCAATGGTGCGTAGATAGAAGCAAACTTCTACGAACCGCCGATAATAACTCGCAAGGCCCGTAAAATCGCGAACCTCTGCCGGAGTAATAGTCAGCCAACTCTCGATCGCTTCGATCTTGGCCGATCCACCGAATACCATCGGCCGACTATATGCCCAAGAAAAGCCACCAAGTCAACCGAACTCACATTTCAAAACTTGGCGATAATCGCTGGTCTCGAGAACTCTCAAGACAGCCTCAAATGCTCCGCATGCTTCCCGCTCGAGCGAATAAACCAAGATATCATCAATGAACACTATCACAAACGTGTCCAAAAATGGCTTGAACACTCGGTCATCAAATCCATGAATACCGCCGAGCATTGTCAACCCGAAAGACATGACTCAACTCATAATGCCCGTATCGTCCGAATGCGAAATTAGGGACATCCGACTCCTCGACTGCACTGATGATAGCCCGATCGCAGATCAATCTGAGAAACATCTCGCACTCGCGGCCTGGTCGAACAAATCATCAATCCCGGGAAGCGGGTATTCGTTTAATAGTCACCTTGTTCACCGTCAGAATCAACACACATGCGCGGCCCCATCCTTCTTCTTCACGAACAATACAAGGCGCTCCTGCGGGAGAAACACTAGGCACGATGAAGCCCTTTCTCCAAAGAAATCTCTCACCGGTCCTTCAACTCTCTCAACTCGGCGGTGCCATTCTATATGGCGAATGGAAATAGGCCGAGTGTCCGCAAAGACATCGATACAAAACTCTATCTCCTCTCGGGAGGATACCCGAGGTCGCCCTGAAACACGCCCGGGAACTCTCTCGACCATCGAATCGATCAAAATCGCATCGCAGCCTCGTGATCAAACACCGAACGAGATGGTAGATGTATTCTTCTCGCACCATCTTCCTAGCCTCGAGGTAGGAAATAAACCTACCCTCGGCGATATGGTGTTCCTCCCACTCAATAACCGGCCTCAGAAATCGGAACCGTACTCACTCTCTCCTCGCAGCTACATTGGCGTAGCAAGAAGCTAACCAATCCATGCCCATGATCACATCGAAATCGGTCCATGTCCAACTCTATCAAGTCGGCTAGGTCCGACGATCGCATAAGGTCATCCGGACAAGCCCTATATACCCGCCGAGCTACCACCGAATCACCATCGGCGTAGCTACCTCAGTGCGGTTCATGGACTCGTGCTCTATCCCTATCCTACTAGCAACAAGGGAGATATATAGATGCAGTAGAACCCGGATCTATCAAGGCATACACGTCACAACACGAAACTGATAAAGTACATGTGACGACATCAGGTGAGGCCTCCTGGTCCGCCGGCTTGACAAGGCATAAATGCGGTTCTTAGGACCGCTAGAACTGGGACCCGCGCCACGACCTCTGCCGCAACCTGCTGGTCCCTGAGAACCCTGCCTTCCGGGGCGAGTAACTGTAGGAGATGAAGACCCGAAAAGACCGCTGGCCGACTTCCTACCTACGCCTCTTGGCCTGACAGCTCTCGCAAAGTGACTCGCTGGCCGCAATCAGAACAAACTCTGAGCAAGCACAATTCCGTAATGGATCTACCGACGGCCACACCGGGTGGTCCCGATCGACATCACTCTCGCTACTCGACGTCCAAGTCCCGGCCCCGGTCCGCCTCAAGACGGCAGTGAGTACTGAGCCGGCTGTGGTGCAAATCTAGATCGCCGAGGCCGCCCACCCCGAGAGCTACCAAAAGACTCGCCGCCCCGCCTTCTTCTCGCCGTCACAACCTGCCGCCTTACGCCTCGCATCCAAGTGCATGAGCTCGCATACGGTAATGTCCATGCTCGTCAAGAGCCACACCCGCACAAGACTCGCCATATAATCATCTAGCCCGGTGACGATCGGTGCACTCGGTCCTCCATATCGCACATTAGCGCAAGGACATATCGAGCTGAATCGAACTCGACGTTGTACTCCTAATCGGCGCCTCTCGCCTCAACAACAAAAATCTGTCGGCCCATGCCCTCCTCATCTGCGGAGGCAAGAAGTGCATGAGAAAAGCCTCCAAAAACTCGTCCCATACTGCTGGAGGCGCATGCTCTCCCCGGGAAAGCTCCCACGAGTCAAACCAGTCGACTGCGGTATCACGCAGCCGATGTGAACCGAAGATCACGGACTCGGTCTCTGAAGCCTTGATCACCCGCATGATCCTTCAGAATCGACGGATGAACTCCTCGCGATCATCCTCGTGCCTCGACCGTAGAACTCGCGGCTACAACTCGTAAAAATCCGTAGCCTCAAATCGTCGATCTCGGTGAACTACACGCACCGGCTGAATCGAATCGCGATCCAAATTATCTCACGTTCGCCACAATCTCGCCAATAGCCGGGCCATCTCCTTGTACTCCTAACTCTCCGCCCCAGCCGTGGGACAGAGGCGCGGCATCGTGGTTCGCTGGCCGGGCGGCGCCATGTAACTCGCCCTGTATAGATCGGCTCGAGCCCTCGTGACTCGGTGTCCTACTAGCAGCCTCCGCCGCTTTGCCCTTCGGGCCCGGTTTTACGTGAGGCATAATCACATGTAAAAGGAATACGTTAGAGGGTCCAACTTATAACAAAGCTCTAAGGCACGATCTCGAGTGAGAAGAATGGAAACCAATCCTAAATATCATATAGCCTCTCGATTATTGGTGTGGTGCACAACACACCGATAATCAAGACTTTACTAGATACGGTCAGAGACACTTTCCGAGGATTAATCGCTCGATACCACTTTTGTCACGACTGCCCGGCCCGTGACTGGTGCCTTACCCGGGCACCCAAGTAGTCATACATCAGAGTAATCCGTGGAATATAAAAACACAAGACATGAAACAATTGTAAATGACACGCTTTATCTCAAAAGGGTCGGTCGCTCTTCTGATATATATATATAACCAAAATCGCGCTACATCCCAACTGCATAATAGACTACCTGCACTAAGGAAGTAACAACTATGGCGATGTGGTTCCGCCATACCCTGAATGTACAAAACTATCTACATCAACAGGGAGATCATACCCAAAAGCCGAGCCTCCGGAGAAGATGGAGCTCCTGACACCAAAGAAAAGATCCTAAGACTGAGGATCCGCTACCTGCTTCCCTTTACCTGCGGCATGAACGCAGCCCCCCCGAAGGAGGTCAGTACAACAGGTACCAAGTATGTGAAATCAGAAAGTACTTAAATGAAATCATATCATTTTAAAACCGCTTACAAATATGCATTTAAACAAACAAGGTAACCGCACATAAGCCACATCACAAACAAGAGCAATAAGAGGTAAATCAGAATGGTCTCTTTCTAGGCTGCGAATGATCGAAGCAAGGCCAATCGCCCATAGTATCATTAAGCATGCCTAATCCTGGACTCCCGCAGTCCGCATAGGCCACTCACGTAGGCCCGCATGAGGTATTCCCCGCATCGAGGGTAGCTACTCTCGCATCGCCCCGACTCGTAGTCCGCATGGCCACGGACCGCACACTAACCCGAACTCGTAGCTCGCATAGGCCCCGGGACCCGCATGAGGTATTCTCGAATCATAGTCACACTGCATCGCGAGCTATACCCGCGTGACGGAGGCATTTTAACCTCAGTATCATGTCAAGAGCGAGTGATATAATACTAACATAACAATTTATCGCTAAACAACATAAGCACAATAAGAATAACCTCTTTACACAAACGCTTACAAGATACAACACACATAGCATCACAATATATCTACTCAACAAACCATCTTATTATACTTTCCTAATCAATACAAGTCTTTCATAAACACATAAGTAAACTGTTCCTTTCATCTTTCTTAAGTCGTTATACCTAACTTCTCATAAAGCTAGTATAACTCTTAAGCTTTTTGTTTTAAAAACAATTATTCTTCTTCTTTCAAAAATGATTTATAATTCTTTTGAAAGACTTCAAGATTCTTATTATTCAGGCTTAAGTCAAAAGACATTGCCGTAAAACTACGTCCAGTTAACACACGTACGTCTACCGTACTATATATATTTTAAAATATCATGCTCAAGAGTATAGGGAGAATCACATACCTCCTCGGCGAAATCCACCTGCCAAGTCGAGTATGTCGCGCGCAGAGAATCAACCTATAATAGTCAGGTACGTCTATCAATGTCTAGACTACTCTGTAGACTATTCTAAGCAGGGGGTTCTTTATTCTACGGAAATTTGGGCAGCACTTCCCTACCCGTCAAGCTACACAATTCTACTGTAAATACAGTCCTATGTAAGTACAGTTCAATTCTTCTTTATTATACTTCTGATGTGATTTCAGTTCAATACTCTTCTGTATTATCCTTCAGTGTAATTACAGTTCAATTCTCTTCTTTAATATCCTTCTATATGTTTTATACTTATTTTTATACTTCTACGGTATGTATTCTCCAATTACAATAGAAGGATAAGATTATTTACCTCGATAAGCCCAATATTATCCAAGTTAAATGTCGATCCTGAGCAAGGTTTAGCTCCTAATTTGTACGCTCCGATAGCTCCAAGAAACCCTTAGAAGTTTCTAACAACTTCTACTTAAATACTATAAGGGATTTGGGGCTAGGGTATTTAGGAATAGTAACTATACTTGGAAGACAATTTTTCTACCAAGGGAGGGAGGGTAGGTTTCGGCTAGTACTCAATTAAGGGGGGTGGGGAGAAGAGCTTTGACGAAAATCTATAAGAGAGGGAGGATTTTCAAGACTTGGAGAATTGATTTGTGGATGAAGAAAACCTTCAAGTTAGGGGGGTATTTATAGGCCAACCAATGGCCAAGATGAAGCCAAATGGTAGGCAAGTGTAAGGTGGAGATTTAGGCAAGTGTCCTTATCCATCTACTACACAAATATCCTACCAACTCCTTGACAAAAAACTAAGCCACAAAATCGTCCAACCCTTGCCCAAGTTGCCGTCCATATGAGGGTGACAAGTGTCACCCTCCCGTTGGTCCAAAATATTTCGTCTCTCGGAAAAATCCGCAAAAATTATAAATGACATAGCCGTAATTACCCTACGCAAGTTTTGAAAAACGTTTCATCGGAAAACCATTCGTTTCGTGGGTTGTGCACAAATTTCGCCCAAAGTGCCTATCTTAAGGCTAAACTTTTGTACGTACGCCCTCACGTACATACTCTGGAAATATGTGGTATAACACCCTATGATTCCCTTTTTGTGCCATAAATAATTATTGAAAAGTAGTGGGATGAAAAATATTGAAGAATGAACAAAAAGAGAATTGAAAATTTTGATGCACCCCAATGAAAAATATGCAAAAAAAGTAAGTTTGGGGGTGCTTGTTAATTATAATACATCTCATTCTCTCAAAAGAAAAAGAGGGGAGAAAAATGGGTATGTGATTGAAAAGAAAGTCAAAAAGAAGGACAAAGAGTTGAATGAAAAATGTTTATGGTACGTAATTTGAGCCTAAATGCCTACTTTTACCTACCCCTGCCTAAGCCTACATTACAACCCTTGAAAGTCCTGAAGATCCTTAATGTGTATATCTATGATTAGTGGAGAATAGCAAGTAAACAGATCTATAGCATTTTGAGAAAGATGGAATGAAATTGACATGCATAGGTTAGGTGTTTATGTTTCCATTAATTATGATCTAAGTGAATCTGCGAAATATCTAACTTGAAATTCTAGATTGCTATATATGCATGCTATATGTTATAACATATTATCCCATCTTTCACCCATGATGTTGAAGAAGCATTACTACAACTACTTGATCCAGTTCATAGAGTCATTGTTTTTGTTTTGTTTTTGTTTTGTTTTTGTTTTTTGTTTAGTGTATTTTGGTACACTCTTTTGAGTCATTTTTAGTTAGTATTTTACTCTTTTCGTTTGTGTTTAGTATATTATTAGGATTTTTTTTCTTTCTTTTGAGTCACAGCGGTTCCAAAGGAGAAAATACAGAATTGAGGATGAAATGAGCTCAATGAAGATGAAATATGCACAAGCACAACCCAAGGAATGAAGCCTAAAATGTCCCAAGAAGAATAAAAGAAATCAGGTGAAATCCAGACGAAAACAGGTCAAGGGCCGCGACGCAAGGCAAAGAAGGAGCGCGGCGCTGATGAGCCACGGTTGAAGGAATTAGGGCCGCAGCGTGAAAATTCAAGAGAACAAGAAAAATATTCACCGTGCCAAGAGCCGCGGCACCTGGACGAGGGCCGCGGCGCCGCAGAAGCAGAATGCTCCAGTGATTTTTGCTGATTAAGGGTCGCGGCGCCGACGCGCATAATTTCCAGATTTGAGTCGAATTTGGCCAAGGGTAAAAGGGTCCGGAGCAAGGTTTTTCTCAGATATAAATACCCTAAATCATGTCATACTTTAAATCATACTTTGGAGAGGAGAACGGCGGCTACAAGCTACACAATTGGAGACTTTTGTTCAAGTTCTTTCTCTTTTCTTTACTTTAATTCAGTTTATGTTGGATTGTAATTTAGTTATTAGCATGACAATTGTCACGACCCAATCCCGGGGCCGCGACTAGTACCCTACCGGGGTACCCTGTCAGGTATATGTCAGAGAATAGCAGCGGAACATACATAACACATAACTTATAAAAAGGTAAACATCACTGGCCAGCCGATAAGGCTGCCTTCCATAATACATACTTTAAACAAAAGTATAGTAATACAACTGGTTCTTATAGCCCAAAACACATAGGTGACCACAGACCTCTAAAGATAACAACTGTGGCGGGACAGGGCCCCGCCATACCCCTGAATGTACAAAATACCTATAGCATCAGGGAATATCCGTACCAATAGACAAGCTTCCGGAGGGATGGAGATTCGACCGAATAGTGATCCTAAGAACGAGGATCCTCAATCGCTTACCCTTACTGCGGCATTTAACGCAGCCCCAGGAAGGGTCGACACAATATGTACCAAGTATGTAAAGCTGGAAAATACTGTAATAATGATATCATAAGTCTAAGAGTAAGCTGGAGTCATAGAAGAAAATCAAAATACCTTTTACTGTGCCTTACTAACAATGAGAGTGACAAGTATATATAATACTGCATAAAATAGGGGTCTTAGGATCAAAACAGGGTACCTCGCCCGTAGTATCAATAAGCACCCCTACTCCTGGGACTATTTCACCCGCATAGGTCCTGTGGACCCGCATGAGGTATTCCTCGCATAGGCTGTACCCGCCCGCATGGGACTATTTCACCCGCATAAGCCCATAAGGACTCGCATGAGGTATTCCTCGCATCGTGGGTAGCAAATCCACGGAACAGGTGGTATAACGATCTTGGGGACTTACCCCTCAGATATACTCTTACCCTGAAGCAGATGGTATAACGATCTTGGGGACTTTCCCCTCAGATATACTCTTTGCTCAAGGCGGTGGTATAACGATCTTGGGGCTGGCCCCTCAGATATACTCTTACACTGAAGAAGGTGGTATGACGATCTTGGGGCTTGCCCCTCAGACATACTCTTACCCTGGAGAAGGTGGTATAACGATCTTGGGGCTTGCCCCTCAGATATACTCTTACCCTAGCTCAAACTGTCATCATATCATAATCATAAATAAGTTAAGAAAACTTATAACTTCTTATTAGTCTTGTTCATATACCCTCTCATTTTAGTTTACTTAAGGCACTTAATCATATCTTTAATAAAAGAAAACCGGGAATTTAACCCAAGTACTATATACTTCAATTCTTTTAAAAGTGACTCTTTTTCATACATAAAGCTCTTGGGAAATTGATGCCTTAAAATCAATTTGCCTTCATAAATCAAATCATTTGTCCTTACTTGTCTTACTTAGAGTAAATCTCTTCTCATTAATCTTTTATAAAGCTAATAAACCAACTTCCCATAAAGTTGTTATATTAACCCTTCACTTTAGTAAAGTTACACTTTTCCCCTAACTAAGGGACTTATACATTCTTAAAACGACACAAGTCTTTATATACTTAAAACAAGTAAGAATACCAAATCTTGTACGTCTATCGTACTACATAGTTACATCTATTCATGCTCAAGAGATAGGAAAACTTCACATACCTCTTTGGTCAATCCACTTGCCAAGTCCAAACTACCGCAAGTAATATTTCAACCTATAATAGTCATGATACGTTTATTAACCTCTAATCTTAATGTAGAACAATCCAAGTTCAAAGTCACTAAATTCTATGGAAAATTGGGCATCATTTCCTTTGTTTCTACTCACTTGCCACCTTTCTCAAGGCCGAATTTATCATACCACATTTTAGGCTCAATCAATCCAACAATTCAAAGGGGATTACACACCCAAACTAAATTCTGCCCCATAAGTTACAACAATTCACTTAACAATTCTAAGGTAGTTTTTAGGCTACAACATGCTCATAATCTCCTCTTAACCCATTTTTCATATCCAAACCACATTTCTAGCATGCAATGACTCTAAGAGCATTATTTACTTCCACAAGTTCTTTCTTCTTAACATGCAACACTATAACTAAATCTAAAGGAAGAATCATTACCTTAAAGTTTTAGCCAAACTTATTCCAAATGTTTAGCTAGCTTCCTTGCCAAGAACACCACCACAAGCTAGCTACAATCTTCCTTTTCTTGTTCTTAACTTTCAGATTTTTCCTTAGGCTTGGATTTCCTTTGGAAATGTAGAGAGAAGGAGGAGCTTTTGCTTTAGAGAGAGAGGAATTGGAAGATGACCAAGTCTTGAAGACTTGGTCAATATATTGCATGCAATAAATCACATGGGGGGGGGGGGGGAGGGATACTTGTCACCCTCCCAAGGTCTTTTAAAAGAAAATCTGACTTTTCCTAAGTCTTTCCGCCCAAAAATCCCGCCTCGGCGCCGCGGCCCCGCCGCCGGCGCCGCGGCGCTGAAACCCCCGCAGCCTCTCTGAACTTTCGGCGCCGCGGCCCTGCTGTCCTGGCGCCGCGGCGCTGTAACTTCAGCGACCCCTCAGTACTTTAGGTGCCGCGGCCCTGCATCCGGCACCGCGGCCCTGTCGCCTTCGTCCGAAACATATTTATGTCCGACTGCGCACTGAACTTGTAACTCTCATAACTTTCTACTCCGACGTCCTATCGACGAACGGTTGGTTGCATTGGAATCCAGACTTAACGAACTACGCCCTAGGCCTTCGAAACACTTAGGAACTCCCAATGTATCGGGTCATAACCCGCCTCAAAGTTGACTAAAACCCGTCCGGAATAATCCATCAACCTATCCTTTGAAAATTTTAAGTCTTACATTGTTACACCCCGGAATTTCAGGATATGTTTATAAGAACGTTCGCAAGAACAAAAAAGATGTTAAGATTAGAGTCGAGTAAAAATTTATCGGAATTTTGGAATTTGTCGGAAAACGAAATATTGCGGCGATTGAGGGGGAGACACGTGTCACCCCCCCCCCCCTTATGGTCATGGACGAAATTGTCATAGTTAGAATGGTCATTTGACCATAATTTAAATGACCAAGTCTTGCTAGTCTTGAAGCTTGACAAAGTTGACTAAGTCAAAGGCCACCTAGACTTGATCCATGTGAAACCCATCTAGGCCAACCATTTGTGTAGATCTTAACCCTCCATGCCCCTTTATATAACTACTAGTAGCAAGAGAGAGCCAACACTTAGCCATTTTTTTCACAAAAATTTGAAGACCACACTAGAGAGCTCTCGGCTAGAGGGAGGGTTTCAAGAAAAAAATTTCAATTGTTGTCCAATAATTCCCCCACTTTAAACCAAGGTACCTAAGGGTATTGTAAGTGTTTCTCAATAGAAAGATCCCGGAAAAATGGTGTTTTCGTATTAGTCGCAAGGCGAAAACCTAAAGGGTTATTCAACTTTGAAGTTGAAACTTGAAGATGAGTCTTTTATAAGCTTCTAAGGGTTGCTTGGAGTGGATTGGAACGTCGAAAGGAGGAGCTAAAGTTGCTAAGGAGCGACTTGTGATCTTGGATCATAATTGGGCTAATTGAGGTATAATCTTCGTTTTACTTTTGTAATTGAAGATTTCATGTTATGATAAGTTATATGTGATCATGTGATTTGTGTTATGAAGTTTGATAAGTGACATGGATTGTAGAAGCCTAGAACCGAAAGGGACATGATTAGCCTTTTGAAATTGAAATACAATTTTTGTCGTTAATTAGAATCATCGCATGTTTACCTACTTGAGGATTGTAGTAGTTGTAATCGATTGTGGCTTGATATCATGTTATACTAAACCACTGGGATTAAAAAGGAATTGGTAACTATTTGTATTGTTGCCTAATTGCCGAATTGACATTATAGTTTAGACTAGTTTGTTATCGTTTGTGGTGAGCCAATTGGGGCTGTTTGGCTATTCAATTGTATTGAACTACCTTATAAATTGTGGTGAGCCAATTGGGGCTGTTTGGTTATTCAATTGTATTGAACTACCTTATAAATTGTGGTGAGCCAATTGGGGCTGTTTGGTTATTGTATTCGGCCTTGAAAAAGGTGGCAAAGTTAGTAAAAACAAAGGAGGTGATGTCCGATTTTCCGTAGAATTTAGTGACTTGCACTTGAAATATTCTACGTTTGAAACTAGAAGTTAATAGACGTACTATGGTCATTATAGGTTGACATACTACGTACGGCGATTGGACTTAGCAAGTCGATTAAACCCGAGAGGTATGTGGAACTTTCTTATCTCTTGAGCATGATTAAGTTGTAAATGTATGGTACGGTAGACGTACAAGATTTTGACAATCTAGTCTATTTGATATCCTTGGCTTATTTTGAGAATGTCCAAGTTGTTTGAGTTAGGAAATTAACTCACTTGTTTAAATATTAAGGATATCTTGGTTTTCAAAAGTTAAGAGACTTTAAGTATCTTGAAAGTATTTTGATACTTGTTTTGTTGGAAAGTTTAAGTCTCTTGGTTATAAGGAAAAATGTAAGTTGCTAATGTATAAGGCTAGTATAACGGCTTTATGGGAAGTTGGTTATAATAGCTTTATGGAAAGTTTAAAGAGTGGTTTACTCTAAGTAATTTAAGTATGTTAAGGGACTTGAAGAGTTTTAAAGTATGTAATACTTGTTTCGTTTTAAACGTATAAGTCCTCGATAGGAAATTGTACTTGACTAAGGTATAAAGTGAATATAACGACTTTATGGGGAGTTGGTTATATTTGCTTTATGGAAAGATAAATGGCTTGATTTATTGAAAGGCAATTTGATTTAAAGGCATCAATCGCCAAAGGTTTTATAAGAAAAGGAGTCACTTGATTTAGAAACCTAACTTTATTTCTAAAAAGTATTGTGACTTGTCTTGAAAAGAAATTGTAACTTGATACTACGATTATTAGTGTCTTGGAAGCTTTATAATGAAATGAGTCATTTTAAAAGAATAGAAGTACGTAGTACTTTGGGTTAAATTCCCGGATTTTTTTATAAAAGACATGTTAGTGCCTTAGGTAAACTAAAATGAGAGTGTATATAAACAAGAATAATAAGAAGTTAGGGGATTTCTTAACTTGTTTATGTATTGTATGATAAGCCGGTAATGCTTATGTTATGTGTGGTAGCTGGATTTGGGCTAGTCATATATTATTCGTTGCGGGGTCATTCCTCGGGTTTGTGGCATTGCATTTTCCGTGGATTTGCTACCCACGATGCGAGGAATACCTCATGCGAGTCCGTAAGGCTTATGCGGGTGAAATAGTCTCATGCAGGCGGGTCCAGCCTATGCGAGGAGTACCTCATGCGAGTCCGTAAGGGCTTATGCGGGTGAAATAGTCCCATACGAGGAATACCTCACGCGGGTCCACTGGATCTATGCGGGTGAAATAGTCCCGGGAGTAGGATTGCTTAATGACACTGCGGGCGGGTGGTCCTGCTTTGATCGTGAGCTTTCCTACTTTATGTTGTAAGTATACCCCTATTTACTCTCATTGTTAGTAAGGCACAGTGTACTGTTAATTGAGTTATCATACATGTCTCCAGTTTCATTTTAGACTTATGATTTCATTACAGTACTTTCAGTTTCACATATTTGGTACATGTTGATCGACCTCCTTGGTGTGTTCACCGCAGTAAAGTGAGTTCTTGATCCTCGCCTAGGATCACTGTCACTGTTGAGAAGCTCCTTTATTCCGGAGGCTTATCCCTGGTATTGTCGGTTATTGTACATTCAGGGGTATGGCGGGGCCCTGTCCCACCAGAGTTGTTATTCTTAGAGGTCTGTAGTCACATTGTGGATTGGGTTGTAAAGAAAAAAATGTCTTTTTCTATTTCGGATCGAGTATATTTTTACGGAAGGTGGCCTTATCGGCTAGCCTGTTGTTAATTTATGTTTAAGTATTTTTTTTAGTTGTGTATATTCCGCTGCTATTCTCTTGTGTTTACCAAAAGGGGTGCCTGTGTAGGGCACCGATCGCGAGCTGGTCGGGTCGTGACAAAAGTGGTATCGAGCGCTTAGTCCTCGGAAAGTGTCTACGCATTGTCTAGTAGAGTCTTGATTATCGGTGTGTTGTGCACCACATCTATAATCGTGAGGTCGCAGACATTTAGGATTGGTTTCCATTCTTCTCACTCTAAGATCGTGCGATAGAGCTGTATGGTTAGGGTCGTCTCTCCCTAACAAGTTATGATTGTTTGCAGCTACGAGAAAGGCAGCAGTGGCCCAGGAAGGATTATGTGGATTGCGTATCCAGGTTGGTAATATTTGTAGTATAGTTGGTATTGTGACATACAACTATACGGATTTATGTTTAGGGGTCACATGTGTGTTGCCTAGGATGATTTTAGATTACCAGGTTTTGGTAAGGACTAAATAAATATCGGGCAGGTATGAAACAGTTTAATGAATTCTCATCAAGGTTTTACGTACTAATTTGAGATAATTAGGAAATGATGAGCTGTCTGAGAAGGAAATGGACCCTTAAGAGGTTATTATTCAGGGAATAAATGGAAGACTATGTTAATAGATTGAGCTACGTAGTAGGATTTCGAGAATGGTACGGGTGAGATCCGTATGGAGTAAGTACGGTTGTTGTGGACAAGACAACCCGATGATAGTATATTGCGAAGTTTTTGTACCCGGTTACGGGGGGCTGGTAAGATAGGCTTGGAGCATGGAAATTGCGAGCCTGAGAATGTGATAACCGTCGAGACCTTAGGTATATAAGGCCTTCTCGGGTAGTAAAGGGTTAAGACGGACCAAGGAAAGAGTTAAATACGACGCCGAGTCGGGTTGGGGATCTATTAAGGGTCGCCTCATAGCTTGAAATGAAATGGGATCAGTTGGTAGTAGTCCCGCTACGTGACAGGGTCACGAGGGTGCAAGGCCCAAGTTTAGTTAGTCATTTTACGGGTTCGTGGACGTGTTCCACCGAACAGTTGTGAGCGGAATGGGCCTTGTATTGTTTAATTTAGTAACTCCAGATATTAGAGGCTCGAATCAGTATGAAGGCTATGTGCGCACTCTAGAATAAGTTTGGGAGTACGGAAGAAATGCGACCATGAAAAAAAAAGAGCAACCAAGTGTAAAGAAATGGAACCTGAATCCATGAGGACCTTTCAAGGTGATCACACCCGTGAGTGATGGGTGGTAGCTGAGCGAGTAGATAATAATTACCGGTAACGATACAGTCGTTGGACCTTAGCAGACCTAGCGTATTGTATGACAGACGTTGTGGTCATTTTGAGTACGGACTAGTTGGCCTCTTGTGATGCCAACGTGGACTACAGAGAGAGATTGATTTCGGTACCAGTTTTCCGATAAGCCGGTTATCGAGTGGAAAGGAAGAGAAGTGGTGGTAACCAGTGAATTATTCTTCCTTCTTTGACATAATTGTTTTTAATAAGTCTGTGTGATTTGTTCATTTGAGGTGGATTGAGGCAGAAAGTAAGTAATAATTGAATTTGAAGGAATTTATGTTAAATGCCCTTGGAGGTATTTGGAGTTGGTTTGGTGTGGCGGTCAGGGCCACGACCTTCCAGATAATTTCAGGAAAATGTGCAAGGCATGAATAAATAAGTACGAATGCTGCCGGCGGAAAGCTGAGGGCAACTTTGGTAGGTTTTAAAAATCTACATAACTTTAAGGCGGTGCGTGATGATTAGATAATTACTGGACCGCGAGAGGACCCTGTGATTAGGGTTGTGACTCCAAGGAAAGTTTAAGTAAGGGAGATAAGTTCTCTTCCCCACGTAAAAGGACAGTTTTGCGTATTATGGGGTTACGTGTACCCATGTTGTTAGACGAAGGATATAAGACAGGTAAGGTCTTCGGTATCGTTATGCCATAGGTTACAGTTGTAGATAACCGTGGGAAAAGTGTTGTGTTGGGGTAATTAAGAACGACGTACGAATTGGTCGAGGAAGTATCGTAAAGATATTAATGTAAGTTGCACGGGTCATGATTACCCCAGACGAGTGTAAAGACCATTAGTAGATAATGGGCAGTAAGAACATTTCGAGAAAATGTGGTAACACCTAGTTTTAGGCTCTTCAGCTGGGAAAGGAGAAATCGGGTTACTACTTGACGAGATCAAGGAAAACCTCCCCCCCCCCCTAAAATGTGATTGACAGTAAGTCTTAGCCATGAGGCAAGCAAAGGAATTAAGTCTAAGTTGGTGACCAAGTTTGGTTGCAACAAAAAGGGAATCAGGAACCATAAGTGAGATTAAGGATACCCGAATACTTCGCAGGAATGAGAAAGGCTTTCAGTTATTGGAAGATAAGTTGACCACGACTTTAGTTCTAACCCCTCCTGTGAGACTAGAGGGTTAGGTTATATTGATAACACGTTGGGTGTTGGGCTAGGTTGTGTGCTGACGCAACCCGAGAAGGATAGAGCCTATGTTTTCCCGGTAGTTAGGGAAGCAGGAAAGGAAATTGCGCCACTCACGATTTAGAGCTGGCGGCAGTTAAATCATGCCTTGAAGATTTGGGGCGGACGTATATACAGCCTTCATGTGGATATTTGTGCAGACCACAAAAGCCTCCGGTATATCTGCGGGCTGAGGCAGTAGAATTTGCGACAGCGATGGTGGCTAGAGTTACTCAGGGATTGTGATATTGATATCCTATACCATCCGGGGAAAGCCAAGACAGTTACAGATACTCCTTGTCGCGGACCTGAGGGTAGTCCGCTGGTAGGCGAGCAGATAGACGGACGCGTGGTCCGTGAGATTCTTCAGTTACCGAGCCTAGGGGTTCGATTAATTGCTTCCAAGTTAAGGAAGTTTAGATCCGAGAGGTTGCCGAGTCTTCCGTCGTTGAGGAGGTAAAGAGGCGACAATATGAGGATCCAGTTATGATACGGTACCGAGATACGGCTCTCCGAGAAGAGAAGAGCCTGTTTGAGTAGCACCGGATGAGGTGCTGTGAGATGAGGATAGATTGCGTGTACCCGGTACTGCAGGACTAGTCAGCAGGTCTTAGGGGAGGCACGCAGTGCTATTGTTCTAAATTGTACAGGGTCGACTAAGTCGTGTCGTGACCTCAGATGTATGTATGGGTAAGATGACCGGAAAAAGGGACATAGCGGAGTTTACTGCTTAAGTGTCCGGGTTAGTAGCAGGTCATGGTTGAGCACCAGAAGCCCAGTGGGCTATTACAGGCGATTGAAATCCCAACCTAGAGATGAGGAGTATTTTATGGATCTTGTTACAGGGTGGCATCGTACTCAGAGGAAGTGCGACCCCCTGGGGGTCATGGTAATTAGGCTGGCGAAACCAGTCGTGTTCTTTCGGATTGGGACCACTTACTCGGCTGAGGATTAGGCTTGCTTGTATAGCAGAGAGATTGTGAGACTGAACGGGGTTCCTACGTTTATTATGACAGACAGATGAGCTCGGTTGCGGATAACATCTGGAGGTTTTTTTCAGAAGGGATTAGGGGCACAGGTGAGTCTCAGTATTGCATTACACCCTCAGACCGACGGACAGGCAGAGCGTACTATCCAGGCGTTTAGGGATAGGTTGCAGGCCTGTGTTTTTGATTCCAGGGGTAGCTGGGAAGGTTATTTGCCTCTTGTTGTGTTACGTACGATAACAGATACCCTTCCAGTATTCGGATGGCCCTGTATGAGGCCTAGTATGTAAGAAAGTGTAGATCGCCGGTTGGTGGGTTCGACATAGGCGAGGTTCGGTTAATTGGTCCAGACTTGATTCAGTGGGCTGTGAATAAGGCGAAGCTTATTCAGGAAAGATTATTTAGTAAAGCTTAGAGTCAGCAGAAGCTTTATGCAGATAACCGACATTGACACAGGGGGTTCAACTTGACATTTTAGTATGAGTATTGTTATGTGGCCAAGTGTGGCATTATTGGCACGTAGGGGTTGTAAGGAGACTATGTCGCTATCTTAAGTTTGACTCCCGAGAGAACATTCGGGGACGAATGTTTCTAAGGGGGAAAGAATGTTACACTCCGGAATTTCAGGATATGTTTATAAGAACGTTCGCAAGAACAAAAAAGATGTTAAGATTAGAGACGAGTAAAAATTTATCGGAATTTTGGAATTTGTCGAAAAACGAAATATTGCGGCGATTGAGGGGGAGACACGTGTCACCCCCCCCCCCCCCTTATGGTCATGGACGAAATTGTCATGGTTATAATGGTCATTTGACCATAATTTAAATGACCAAGTCTTGCTAGTCTTGAAGCTTGACAAAGTTGACTAAGTCAAAGGCCACCTAGACTTGATCCATGTGAAACTCATCTAGGCCAACCATTTGTGTAGATCTTAACCCTCCATGCCCCTTTATATAACTACTAGTAGCAAGAGAGAGCCAACACTTAGCCATTTTTTTCACACAAATTTGACGACCACACTAGAGCTCTCGCATTTGGAGGGTTTCAAGAAAAATTCAATTGTTGTCCAATAATTCCCCCACTTTAAACCAAGGTACCTAAGGGTATTGTAAGTGTTTCTCAATAGAAAGATCCCGGAAAAATGGTGTTTTCGTATTAGTCGCAAGGCGAAAACCTAAAGGGTTATTCAACTTTGAAGTTGAAACTTGAAGATGAGTCTTTTATAAGCTTCTAAGGGTTGCTTGGAGTGGATTGGAACGTCGAAAGGAGGAGCTAAAGTTGCTAAGGAGCGACTTGTGATCTTGGATCATAATTGGGCTAATTGAGGTATAATCTTCGTTTTACTTTTGTAATTGAAGATTTCATGTTATGATAAGTTATATGTGATCATGTGATTTGTGTTATGAAGTTTGATAAGTGACATAGATTGTAGAAGCCTAGAACCGAAAGGGACATGATTAGCCTTTTGAAATTGAAATACAATTTTGGTCGTTAATTAGAATCGTCGCCTGTTTACCTACTTGAGGATTGTAGTAGTTGTAATCGATTGCGGCTTGATATCATGTTATACTAAACCACTGGGATTAAAAAGGAATTGGTAACGATTTGTATTGTTGCCTAATTGCCGAATTGACATTATAGTTTAGACTAGTTTGTTATCGTTTGTGGTGAGCCAATTGGGGCTATTTGGTTATTCAATTGTATTGAACTACCTTATAAATTGTGGTGAGCCAATTGGGGCTGTTTGGTTATTCAATTGTATTGAACTACCTTATAAATTGTGGTGAGCCAATTGGGGCTGTTTGGTTATTGTATCCGGCCTTGAAAAAGGTGGAAAAGTTAGTAAAATCAAAGGAGGTGCTGTCCGATTTTCCGTAGAATTTAGTGACTTGCACTTGAAATATTCTACGTTTGAAACTAGAAGTTAATAGACGTACTATGGTCATTATAGGTTGACATACTACGTACGGCGATTGGACTTAGCAAATGGATTAAACCGAAGAGGTATGTGGAACTTTCTTATCTCTTGAGCATGATTAAGTTGTAAATGTATGGTACGGTAGACGTACAAGATTTTGACAATCTAGTCTATTTGATATCCTTGGCTTATTTTGAGAATGTCCAAGTTGTTTGAGTTAGGAAATTAACTCACTTGTTTAAATATTAAGGATATCTTGGTTTTCAAAAGTTAAGAGACTTTAAGTATCTTGAAAGTATTTTGATACTTGTTTTGTTGGAAAGTTTAAGTCTCTTGGTTATAAGGAAAATGTAAGTTGCTAATGTATAAGGCTAGTATAACTTTATGGGAAGTTGGTTATAATAGCTTTATGGAAAGTTTAAAGAGTGGTTTACTCTAAGTAATTTAAGTATGTTAAGGGACTCAAGAGTTTTAAAGTATGTAATACTTGTTTCGTTTTAAACGTATAAGTCCCTTGGATAGGAAATTGTACTTGACTAAGGTATAAAGTGAATATAACGACTTTATGGGGAGTTGGTTATATTTGCTTTATGGAAAGATAAATGACTTGATTTATTGAAAGGCAATTTGATTTAAAGGCATCAATCGCCAAAGGTTTTATAAGAAAAGGAGTCACTTGATTTAGAAACCTAACTTTATTTCTAAAAAGTATTGTGACTTGTTTTGAAAAGAAATTGTAACTTGATACTACTGTTATTAGTGTCTTGGAAGCTTTATAATGAAATGAGTCATTTTAAAAGAATAGAAGTACGTAGTACTTTGGGTTAAATTCCCGGATTTTTATAAAAGACATGTTAGTGCCTTAGGTAAACTAAAATGAGAGTGTATATAAACAAGAATAATAAGAAGTTAGGGGATTTCTTAACTTGCTTATGTATTGTATGATAAGCCGGTAGTGCTTATGTTATGTGTGGTAGCTGGATTTGGGCTAGTCATATATTATTCGTTGCGGGGTCATTCCCCGGGTTTGTGGCATTGCATTTTCCGTGGATTTGCTACCCACGATGCGAGGAATACCTCATGCGAGTCCGTAGGGCTTATGCGGGTGAAATAGTCCCATGCGGGCGGGTCCAGCCTATGCGAGGAATACCTCATGCGAGTCCGTAAGGGCTTATGCGGGTGAAATAGTCCCATGCGAGGAATACCTCACGCGGGTCCACTGGATCTATGCGGGTGAAATAGTCCCGGGAATAGGATTGCTTAATGACACTGCGGGCGGGTGGTCCTGCTTTGATCGTGAGCTTTCCTACTTTATGTTGTAAGTATACCCCTATTTACTCTCATTGTTAGTAAGGCACAGTGTACTGTTAATTGAGTTATCATACATGTCTCCAGTTTTATTTTAGACTTATGATTTCATTACAGTACTTTCAGTTTCACATATTTGGTACATGTTGTACTGACCTCCTTCGGGGGGCTGCGTTCATGTCGCAGGTAAAGTACAGGTTGCTGATCCTCGCTCTTAGGATCACTGTTCAGCTGTTGAGAAGCTCTTTTATTCCGGAGGCTTATCCCTGGTATTGTCGGTTATTGTACATTCAGGGGTATGGCGGGGCCCTGTCCCGCCAGAGTTGTTATTCTTAGAGGTCTGTAGTCACATTGTGGATTGGGTTGTAAAGAAAAAAATGTACTGTTCTATTTCTGGATTGAGTATATTTTTACGGAAGGTGGCCTTATCGGCTAGCCTGTTGTTAATTTATGTTTAAGTATTTTTTTTAGTTGTGTATGTTCCGCTGCTATTCTCTGATGTTTACCAAAAGGGGTGCCCAGGTAGGGCACCAGTCGCGGGCCCGGGGTCGGGTCGTGACATACATGCTTTCGTACGCTCTCATACGTAGGGTCAGAACTACGGGGTATAACATTCTCCCCTCCTTAGAAACATTCATCCCGAATGTTCCTTCTAGGCTTACTCAAATCACAACATCGACATAGACCCTCTTAACAATTCTTTTGCAAATAAAGAAGCTCCACGAGCCACAATATACTGAAGCGTAAATGCTAAATCAAAACTAACAAGCAGGAAAGTGGGTTACCTGGAGGTATAGGAAATAGGTGAGGGTACTTCTTCATCATGTCATCCTCTGCTTCCCACGTCATTTCCTCCCTGTTCTCGTTCCGCCATAGGACCTTGATAGAAACCACGTCTTTCGTCCGAAGTCGTCTAACCTGACGATCGAGTATCGCTATGGGACTCTCCTCATACGACAACTCCTCTGTCACTTGGACATCATGGACCGGGTGCACTCTAGATGGATCTCCAACACATTTCCGCAACATGGACACATGGAAAACTGGCTGTACCGCCTCCAAATCGGACGGCAGATCTAACTCATAGGAAACCCTGCCTACCCTACGGACAATCCGATACGGCCCAATGTACCTTGGGCTAAGCTTCCCCATCTTTCCAAATCTCATCACGCCCTTCATGGGCGATACCTTTAGGAAAACCCAATCATCTATCTCAAATTCCAAGTGTCGACGCCGATGATCTGCATACGACTTCTGCCGACTCTGAGCTACCAACAACCGCTCCTGGATAAGCTTCACCTTATCCATCGTCACTGAACTAAGTCCGCCCGACTAATCGAACTTCTCCCACCTCGAACCAGCCTATCGGTGACTGCACTTCCTCCCGTATAAGGCCTCATAAGGCGCCATCCACGCCGGAATGGTAGTTGTTATTGTAAGCAAACTCCACAAGAGGCAAATGATCCTCCCTACCACTCGGTCAATAACACAAGCCCGCAAAGATATCCTCGTTGTGCGGATAGTGCGCTCGCCCGTCGGTCCGAGGATGAAACGTCAGATCGAGACTCACTGTGTCCCTAATCCTTCGAAAAGACCTCCGAAGTTAGCCGAGAACCGGGCTCTCTATCCGATAAAATCGACACCGACTCGTGCAATCTCACAATCTCTAATATATAATATGGCATAGTCCTCACCGAGAACGCCGCTCGACCGGAAGAAAATGGGTTGATTTCACACCGCCGACAATCACTCAAATGGAATCACGCTTCCTCCGAGTGGTAGGTAGCCCCGTAATAAAATCCATATTTATCACCTCCCACTTCCAAGTCGGAATATCAATAGCTCGCAATAGCCCACCGCTTCGTGCTCAATCTTAACTCGCGACAATTCCGCATCGTGCACGAACTCCGCAACGCCCCTCTTTAGGCCATCCCACCAATACACGATTCGAGGTCATGATACATCTTAGTCGACCGGATGAATAGAATAACGCACCGCAGTGCCTCCCGAAATCTGGCGAAGTCTGTCACATCGGAACACACAACCGGCCCTCGAATCTTAGCAACCCATCAGGCGCTACCTAAAATAGACTCTTCTCCTTCGAGAGCTGCATCTGATGCCGTACCAAAATCGGATCCTCATCGCCGCCTCTTCACCTCGACGATGGAAGACTCGGCAACCTCTCGAACCCGAATTCCGTCCACTATCGAATCAACCAAACGAACCCCAAGGCTCGCTGGCGATGTAACTCTCGGACCATATCCTCTTCTCTGGTGAACATCGCATGACTACCCATCGATCCGCGACTAAGGGCATCCGCAACTATATTGGCCTTCCCGGTGGTATAGAATATCAACATCGTAATCCTTAAGTAGCTCCAACCACCGCCTCTCGCCGCAAGTTCACTCCTCTCCGTCAAGATATACCGAGACTTTTGTGGTCTGTATAAATGTCCACATGAACTCCATATAAATAATGTCTCCAGATCTTCAAGGCATGAATCACAGCTGCCAACTCCAAGTCATGTGTGGGATAGTTCTTCTCATGCTTCCTAAGCTGTCGATGCATAAGTTATAACTCGCTGGCCGCATCAAAGACGCACTCCAAGCCCGACACTGACGCGTCACAATAAACCACATATCCATCTAAGCCCTCGGAAGAGTAAGAACTGGGCGGCGTCCAACTTCTCCTTTAGCAATGGAAACTTCCTCACAAGTATCCGTCCCATCGAACATAGCCGCCTCGAGTCACTTAGTCAAAGTCTTGAAATAGAAGCAAACTTCTACAAACCTCCAATAATATCCTGCAAGGCCCAAAGTTGCGCACTCCGTGGTGTAGCTGGTCCGCCAAGTCTTGGCTAACTTCAATCTTGTTGTATCAACCCGAATACCATCGGCCCCGATAACATGCCCTAAGAAAGTCACTGAAGTTAGCCAGAACTCGCACTTCGAGAACTTGGCATACAACTGCCGGTCTCGGAGGACTCCCAATACCGTCCTCAAATGATATGTATGCTCCTGCTCTGTGCGCGAATATACCAAGATATCATCAATGAACACTATAACGAACATATCCAAGAATGGCCTGAACACCTTATTCATCAAGTCCATGAATACTGCTGGGGCGTTGGCCAAACCGAAAGACATCACCCTGAACTCATAGTGCCCATACCGGGTCCTGAATGCAGTCTTTGGGATATCTATCTCTAACTCACTTTGATGATAAACTGACCGCAGTCTATCTTGGGAAAACATTTTGCACCCGTGAACCGTCAAACAAATCGTCAATCACGGGAGGGGATATCTGCTTCTTGATAGTTACCTTGTTCACCGCTCGTAATCAATACACATACGCAGCTGTTCCATCCTTCTTCTTTACAAATAACACCGTGCTCCCTGGGAGAAACACTTGGCCTAATAAAGCCCTTCTCCAAAGAAATCTTTCATTTGGTCCTTTAATTCCTTCAACTCGGCAGGTGCCATCCTGTATGGCGGAATAGATATCGGTCGAGTGTCTGGCGCCAAATCAATACAAAACTCAATCTCCCTCTCGGGAGGGATACCCGGAAGCTCGTCTGGGAATACGTCTGGAAACTCTCTAACAATCGGGACTGACGGAAGGTCCGGTACTTCAGCCTCAGTGTCGAATACCCGAACCAGATAGTAGATATACCCCTTCCGCACCATCTTCCTAGCCTTGAGGTAAGAAATAAACTTACCCCTCGGCGATGCAGTATTCCCCTTCCACTCGATAACCGGCTCACCAGGAAACTGGAACCGAACTAATCTATCTATACAGTCCACGTTGGCATAGCAAGATGCTAGCCAATCCATACCCATAATCACATCAAAGTCTTTCATATCCAACTCTATCAAGTCGGCTAGAGTCTGACGGCTATCTATAGTCACAGGGCAAGCCTTATACACCCGCTCAGCTACCACTGAATCACCTACTGGCGTAGCCACCTCAAAAGGTCTTATGGACTCGGGCTCTATCTCTATTCTACTGGCAATATGAGGAGATATGTAGGACAAGGTAGAACCTGGATTTATCAAAGCATATACATCGCAGCAAGAAACCAATAATGTACCTGTGACGACATATGGCGACGCCTCCTGGTCCTGTCGACTGGACATAGCATATATGCAGTTCTGAGGACCGCTAGAACTGGAACCCCTACCACGACCTCTCGCCGCTGGCCCATAAGTACTCGCCTCCGGCGTCTAACCATCGAAGATGAAGATCCAAAGAATGCACTCGGGCTGAACCGTAATGCTTCCGCCGCCTAAGGACGGACAATCCTTCTTCAGATGGCCCTGTTGGCCACAAGAGTAACATGCTCTCAAACCCATACGGCACTCGCCCGGATGAGACTTACCGCATCGAACACACCGAGAGGTAGGTGGTCTCGATTGCGCTGGTCTCTCGCCTCCTCGAAAACTCAAGTCCCGGAGCCCCGACTGCCCCGAATAACCTCGCTGATCCGACCTCTCACGGAAATCGAGAAGGAGCACTTTGTGCTGGTTGGAATGTGGACCTAGACTGCTGCTGAGGCTGCCCGCCTCAAAATCGCCCCGAGAGCTGCCTCGGCCTCGGGCTGGCCCAAATCTAGCCGATCCGCTCTCTGCCTCAATCTCGTGCGTACGCCGCATCTCCGCAATATCCATCCTCGGTGAAGAGCCACCCCCAAGCATGCAGTAATCATATGACGGTCTAACCCCATCACATATCGATGAACCCTGTCTGCCATGTCAGCTACTATGGTGTGCGCATATCTGGCCAAGGAGTCGAACTCTGTGTCAGACTCCCGATAGTCCTCCGTCATGTCTCAAGGTCAAGAACCTATCTACACGGGCTCTCTCACCTCGTGAGGCAAGAAGTGGTCTAGAACGCCTCGTGAACTCCTCCCAATCACCGAAAGAGCATCCTCACCCTCGACAATACCCATGACTCAAACCAGTCAACGCAATATCGCGTAACCGTAAGCTAGTATAATGCACTCACCCCGATGCCCTAAGGACTGTGACGGTCCATGGTCCAGAATCGCCGGACAAACTCCTCGCGATCCTCTCAAATCTCGAACCATAGAACTCGGGTGGGTGACAACCCAAGAAATCCCAATCCAGAAATCGTCACTCGGTTGGCCGCGCTGTTCTGTCGCTTGCCGCCACTATGTCGCCGTCAAGAATCTGACTCGTAATCTTCTCAGACTCGCACTGCGCTGGACTAGAGGCTCCGCATCGCGGTCTCGTGAGTCGATCCGCTGCCTCGAACTCTGCTGAGGCTGGCGACGACGTGGAACTCGCCGCCCTAAACATCATCTCTGGTAAGGACTGGGCCTGTGCCCTCGTGACTCTCCGCATCCCACTAGCAGCACCCTCAGCTGCCTTGCCCTTCTGGGCCGCGGTTGCCTTGCGTGGAGGCATAACTGATACATAAAGGGAAAACATCAGAGGAGGTTCAACCTATAACTCAACTCTATTGCACGATCTTAAAGTGAAATAATGGAAACCAATCCTAAATATCCTGCAGCCTCCTGATTATAGATGTGGTGCACGACACACCGATAATCAAGACTCTACTAGAAACGGTATGTGGACACTTTCCGAGGACTAACTGCTCTGATACCACTTTTGTCACGACCCAATCCCGGGGCCGCGACTGGTACCCTACCGGGGTACCCTGTCAGGTATATGTCAGAGAATAGCAGCGGAACATACATAACACATAACTTATAAAAAAGGTAAACATCACTGGCCAGCCGATAAGGCTGCCTTCCATAAAACATTCTTTAAACAAAAGTATAGTAGTACAACGGGTTCTTATAGCCCAAAACACATAGGTGACCACGCACTTAAAGATAACAATCGTGGCGGGACAGGGCCCCGCCATACCCCGAATGTACAAAATACCTATAGCATCGTGGAATATCCGCATTCAATAGACAAGCTTCCTGATGGATGGAGCTTCGACATCGAATAGTGATCCTAAGAACGAGGATCCTCAATCGCTTACCTTACCGCGCATGTAACGCAGCCCGAGGAAGGGGTCGATACATGATATGTACCAAGTATGTAAAGTCGAAAATATCGTAATAATGATATCATAAGTCTAAGAGTAAGTTTGAGTCATAGAAGAAAATCAAAATACCTTTTATCGTGCCTTACTAACAACGCAGAGTGACAAGTATATAATATCGCATAAAATAGGGGCCTTAGGATCAAAACAGTGGTACCTCGCCTGTAGTATCAATAAGCACCCCTACTCGGGACTATTTCACCCGCATAGGTCCCGTGGACCCGCACGAGGTATTCTCGTGATAGGTCAGACTACCGCACGGGACTATTTCACCCGCATAAGCCCATAAGGACTCGCATGAGGTATTCCTCGTGATCGTGGGTAGCAAATCCACGGAACACGTGGTATAACGATCTTGGGACTTACCCTCGATATACTCTTACCCCGGAGATGGTATAACGATCTTGGGGACTTTCCTCGATATACTCTTACATCAAGCGGTGGTATAACGATCTTGGGCAGCCCTCGATATACTCTACACCAAGAAGGTGGTATGACGATCTGGGGCTTGCCCTCAAACATACTCTTACCTCGAGAAGGTGGTATAACGATCTGGGCTTGCCTCGATATACTCTTACCCTAGCTCAAATCACATCATATCATAATCATAAATAAGTTAAGAAAACTTATAACTTCTTATTAGTCTTGTTCATATACCCTCTCATTTTAGTTTACTTAAGGCACTTAATCATATCTTTAATAAAAGAAAACCGGGAATTTAACCCAAGTACTATATACTTCAATTCTTTTAAAAGTGACTCTTTTTCATACATAAAGCTCTTGGGCAATTGATGCCTTAAAATCAATTTGCCTTTCATAAATCAAATCATTTGTCCTTACTTGTCTTACTTAGAGTAAATCTCTTCTCATTAATCTTTTATAAAGCTAATAAACCAACTTCCCATAAAGTTGTTATATTAACCCTTCACTTTAGTAAAATTACACTTTTCCCCTAACTAAGGGACTTATACATTCTTAAAACGACACAAGTCTTTATATACTTAAAACAAGTAAGAATACCAAATCTTGTACGTCTACCGTACTACATAGTTACATCTATTCATGCTCAAGAGATAGGAAAACTTCACATACCTCTTTGGTCAATCCACTTGCCAAGTCCAAACTACCGCAAGTAATATTTCAACCTATAATAGTCATGATACGTTTATTAACCTCTAATCTTAATGTAGAACAATCCAAGTTCAAAGTCACTAAATTCTATGGAAAATTGGGCAGCATTTCCTTTGTTTCTACTCACTTGCCACCTTTCTCAAGGCCGAATTTATCATTCAATTGCCACATTTAAGGCTCAATCAATCCAACAATTCAAAGGGGATTACACACCCAAACTAAATTCTGCCCCATAAGTTACAACAATTCACTTAACAATTCTAAGGTAGTTTTTAGGCTACAACATGCTCATAATCTCCTCTTAACCCATTTTTCATATCCAAACCACATTTCTAGCATGCAATGACTCTAAGAGCATTATTTACTTCCACAAGTTCTTTCTTCTTAACATGCAACACTATAACTAAATCTAAAGGAAGAATCATTACCTTAAAGTTTTAGCCAAACTTATTCCAAATGTTTTGCTAGCTTCATTTCCAAGAACACCACCACAAGCTAGCTACAATATTCCTTTTCTTGTTCTTAACTTTCAGATTTTTCCTTAGGATTGGATTTCCTTTGGAAATGTAGAGAGAAGGAGGAGCTTTTGCTTTAGAGAGAGAGAGGAATTGGAAGATGACCAAGTCTTGAAGATTTGGTCAATATATTGCATGCAAGAAATCAGATGGGGGGGGGGGGGGGGGACACTTGTCACCCTCCCAAGGTCTTTTAAAAGAAAATCTGACTTTTCCTAAGTCTTTTCGCCCAAAAATCCCGCCGCGGCGCTGAAACCCCGCAGCCTCTCTGAACTTTCTTAGGCGCCGCGGCCCTGCATCCGGCGCCGCGGCCCTGTCGCCTTCGTCCGAAACATATTTCTGTCCGACTGCGCACTAAACTTGTAACTCTCATAACTTTCTACTCCGACGTCCTATCGACGAACGGTTGGTTGCGTTGGAATCCAGACTTAACGAACTACGCCCTAGGCCTTCGAAACACTTAGGAACTCCCAATGTATCGGGTCATAACCCGCCTCAAAGTTAACTAAAACCCGTCCGGAATAATCCGTCAACCTATCCTTTGAAAATTTTAAGTCTTACATGCTTTCGTACGCTCTCATACGTAGGGTCAGAACTACGGGGTATAACAACAATATTTAGGATCTAATTACTTTATTAGGGTTTTCCGTCGAATCGCTTGAAACTCTTTCATATAGTTAATGCATTATTGGTGATTTCTTCTTCAAGCATATTAAGATCTATTCAATAATTGTTTTGATTGCTTGATAATTAACTGATCACTAATTGTCATCACATATATGATTTCGAATCAAAATTCTGAAAGGTGAGATTTGAATATGTTGTAGTTGAATAGACATAGGTTAAAATCATGGACGAAGTACCCCGACTTGTGTAGTATTTAGGGTTATTGTTCTTAATCCTCCTGTGTGATAAAATCTATCATAGAAATATAGAAGGTTTCTGCACATGATTGAGCTCTTGTATGTCCTAACCGGAATATAATGACAGATTAGTTAACATGTTATCTTAAAACGAAGAAAAATCATTAGCATTGCATTAACGCGTGAAAGAGTGTATAGTTGAGGAGATTGAAAACCCTATCTCCATCATAATTGTTTTAAATCCCAAAGTATTTTCAACATTAGTTTAATTTCTGCACTTTATTTTAATTCGTAGTTATAATTGTCAAAAAAAATAACGTTAACCAAATAGATACCATAGAATAGATAATCACTTGATAACTAGTCTCTGTGGGCAATATTCGGTCTTACAGACTATATTACTTGAAGCGATACGTATACTTGCGTAAGCACTTGGAAATATCCTAACATATTGCGGGGTCTTGTCCCGTCATAGTTTACTGTCCAAACTCTTAGAGGTCTGTATTCATATGTGGGTTGGACTTGTGTGAGTTGTATATATATTGTTGGCCAGTTGTACTACTGTGTTGTCGGGATGTTCCCGTTTATATATATTGGCAGCCTCATCGGCTTGCCTATTTTTATAACATGAGTTTTCTTAGAGCTTCCAATGATTTTATGTGATGTATGGGTAGAAGGGGGCCCAGGTAGGGCATCAATCGCGGGCCTGGGGTTTGGGTCTTGACAAAATTGGTATCAGAGCAGTTAGTCCTCGGAATGTCTACAGACCGTGTGCAGTAGAGTCTTGGTTATTGGTGTGTTGTGCACCACACCCATAAACAGGAGGATACAGTACATTTAGGATTGGTTTCTATTCTTCTTACTCCAAGGTCGTGCGATAGAGTTGTGTTGTTAGGGTAGTCCCTCCCTAACATATTATTGTGTTTGCAGCTATGAGAAAGCGACAGCGGCCCAGAAGGGGAATATATGGACTTGGTATACAGGTTGGTAAAATTGTTGTATAGATTGGTATGATGATGATGTACATCTATACGAGCATGTTTATTTATTAAGGTCATATGTGTGTTGCCTAAAATGATTATGGTTTATCCTGAGTTGGTTAAGCTTTAGAATGGCTTAGAAGGTATGAAACAGTTTAATGAATCCACATCAAGGTTATATATGTGCTAATTTGGAATAACTAGGAGGTGATGAGTTGTCTGAGAGGGTGATGAACCCTTAAAGGATCATGTTTAATTGACTTAATGGCATACCATTTGTTAGATTAAGTTGAGTTGTATGCTTAAGTGTTATGTACGAATAATATTGGTATGGAGTAAATGGGGTTGTTGTGATTAAGACAACATGATTTTGAGATATTGAGAAGTTATCTTTCCCGTATACGGGGAGAGATAATGTAAGCTTGGGACATGAAATATTTGAGGATCTTAGAGTATTAGAAAATCATTGAGACCTTAGATAGACAAGGCCTTCAAGAGTAAAGTATTTTATGTGTGATCTTGGATAAAGTACATAGTATATGTGAAGTATATTAGTGGTGATGATTCCTTGATTTGAGTATAAACCACTTGTAATTGTTGTTGGTGAAAGAGACTGTGTTATATTATGGCCCGGTGTGGCATCTGTGAGCTGCTTAGTATTGTTGGAACTAGTAGAAGAAGAAGAGATTAAGTGAAAAATGTGTGCTGTGAATTTCAGGCACAGCACCGCGGTGCCAAGGAACAGGGCCGTGGTGCTGAAACTTCAGAGATGTTGCAGGAATTA
Source organism: Przewalskia tangutica (assembly GCA_029844215.1). Lineage (NCBI taxonomy): Eukaryota > Viridiplantae > Streptophyta > Magnoliopsida > Solanales > Solanaceae > Przewalskia > Przewalskia tangutica. The sequence continues at coordinate 82,908,058 of CM056735.1, read as the reverse complement.
CGGCACCACGGTGCTGAAGTGCAGGACCGCGGTGTCGACGCTATCGAGTATAGGTTGATAGGTGTAGTTAAAGGAGACTATGTCGTTATCTATTTAGCTTGAAACCTATTATAAACATTCGGGACGAATGTTTCTAAGGGGGGAAGGATGTTACACCCCGTAATTCCAAGGCATTAATATGAGAACGTACGTAAGGAAATAAGATTGGAAGGTTGGAAGAAAAGTATAATTACATTTTTTATGGAAAAAAATTGGAAAAATGTGACGACGAGAATTAATATTAGTGGTTGAATTATTTCCAAATGGAGTTATGGATTTTGGATAGTATTGTTAAATCTTGTGATTAAGAATATTAGCCAATTGAAAATTTCACAATTTTGGGAGGGGGGGGGGGGGGAGGGTTTCCATCGAAAATACTGTGATTTGGCTAAGTGTTGGATTAATATTTTGTGAAGAGATTAGTGTGGATTAATTAAGTATTGGTATTGTGAAGGGATGCTATCGAAAATATTGGGTGTATGACTAAGTGTGGGAGATATTTTTCATACAAGTGGACAAGTGGGTCCCCCATCCACTTGGCTTGTGCACACATTATATGTTCAAGTCTTGAAGACTTAAGCTCACAAATATCTATATTCTTCAACCTCTCTTATCCTTTCCTTAGCTCTAAGTCTCGAAATTTCCTAAGCAAAACTGAAGAACAAGAGTTGATTATTCTCCTAGATTAAGCACTTTGATCAAGTTCTAAGTCAAGTTAACTCTTCAGGTATTCTCCAAAAATAGTTTTGGTCGAAAAGGGTGTTGAGACCCTAAGCTTGTTTATGAACTTTTTGGAAGTAAAACAATAAGGGAAGATGGTTACAAGCTTGTAGAGGTTACATGTGTGTGATTGGAACTTGATGAAGTGGAGCTAAGACAAAACTGTGGACCGAAAGTTAGTGGACTGTTTTGGGCGAATTTGAGGTAAGATTTCTTCCTCCTTTAGAAGTAATTGGCTATTACATGTTGTTATAGTTAATAGATGAACTTGTGCTAAGAAAAATGGAGAATAAGAAATGCATGTGACATTTTTGGTGTGTTGGCCGAGAATGGACAATTTTGGCGTCGTTGGATTCGTTGGTTATTTTTGTTGATATCTTCACCTATAGCGTGTTAAAATGAAGTAATCTTGTTGTTGATATGGTTTGTATAAAAGTATAAGTAACTTGATTTGAAAAGTACAGTTGTCTCGATTTGAAAAGTATAAGTTGCATGGTTTGAAAAGTATAAGTTACTTGATTTGAAAAGTATAAGTTACTTGATTTGAAAAGGGTAAGTAACTTGATTTAAAGTGATACTTGATTTGATAAGTGTCTTGATTTTTCAAATGAGGATTTAAAACGAAAGGTATGAGAGTGCCTTGGTTTTTCTAATAAGAAAGGCATGGTATTGTCTTGGTTATTCTAAAAAGGAAGGCATGGTATTGTCTTGGTTTTTCTAAAAAGGATGGCATGGTATTGTCTTGGTTATTCTAAAAAAGAAGGCATGGTATTGTCTTGGTTTTTCTAAAAAGGAAGGCTGGTATTGCCTTGGTTTGCCTAAAATGAGAGGCATGGTGTTGTCTCGGTTTTTCCCGAAAAGGGGAAGACATGGTATTGCCTTGGTTTTTCTAAAATGAAAGTTCGTTTTAAAGATGATGTTATTGAGAGTCAAAAGGTGATTTAAATTGCACAGGGTTGCCATGATAGTTATATGTATATATATTGGGACGGGTTGCACGATCCGCAATATTTATATACATATTGGGACGGGTTGCACGATCCGCAACACTATTATATATTGGAACGGGTTGTACGATCCACAACACTATTATATATTGGGAGGGGTTGCATGATCCGCAATGTTATTAAATTATTTACATGGACATGCTTACATGATGCAGGAATTTCATGGGCATGCTTCCTTTATATATTTCATGGATTAGCTCCCATGACGTGAGTAGATATACTCATTTCAGGTCTAAAGGGCTGATGCGGGTTCAACTCCCAGGATATTATTCTGTGGACTAGCTCTCCATGATGCGGATATTGCATATAGATACTCATTGCGGGTCCACAAGACTCATGCGGGTTTAATTCCCATGCGGGTTCAATTCCATGAATAGGATATGCATAATGATCCTGAGGGCAAGCTTCCCTGATTTTGACATGACTTTCATATTTTGAAAAGGTACAGTTGATTTTCTATTTTGAAAATGTAGGGTTGATGGTCGAGTACAAGACGCTCAAGCGGTTATATTTTATTATTATTATTATATATATATATATATATATATATATATATATATATATATTGGTTATAGGGTCAGGCATGCATAATGATTCTATGGAACGAGTCCCTCACTAAAGGGTCGTAATACGTTATATGAAAACAGATACGATGACTCTCATTTTTATATGGTACAGTAGTACAGTGGTACAGTGCTACAAGGTACAGTTGGCTCTTATTTTATATGGCAAGGTAGGATCTGGTATTTGATTTTCATACTTGTCCCTGTCATTCTTTTGTACAGTTATGATCTTGTTTATTGTACTTCATGTTTACATACTTGGTACCTTGTTGTACTGACCCCCTTCGGGGGGCTGCGTTCATGCCCGCAGGTATTAGGTACTCAGTTGGTGATCCGTGAGCTTAGGATCCTTGGTCAGCATTTTGGGATAGCTCCAATGTTCCGGAGCTTGTCATTTTGGCACAGGTCTTCCATTATGGCTATGTATATTCAGGGGTACGGCGGGGCCTTGTCCCGTCATAGTTTACTGTCCAAACTCTTAGAGGTCTGTATTCATATATGGACTAGACTTGCGTGAGTTGTATATATATATTGGCGGTACCAGACATCGTGTTGTCGGATGTTCCGTTTATATATCATGGCAAATTTCATCGGCCGCTGTTTTTATAACATGAGTTTTCTTAGAGCTTCCGCTGATTTTTATGTGATGTATGGGTAGAAGGGGGCCCGGGTAGGGCACCAGTCACGGGCCCGGGGTTCGGGTCGTGACAACATTAGCACGTAAGCAATTGTAATATTCGCATTCCTAAACCTCATTCCTCCAAGGCTTTATAATCGTTTGAAGAATAATTGTGGCAAATGTTAAGTTAAACCATTACCCCATAATCATTTTCATTAATAGTAAAATCCTCCCCAGTGGGATTACAAAAGATGAATAAAGTAGTAAAATCAAAATAAGCTGCCTCCAGTGGCGGGTGATGAAGCTTTGTCTGTCTGAGCCTTCTTGGCCCTTCAAAGGATGGTATAAATTGAATATAAGTAAACATCAACAATGAATCCACCCAGAAACCTTTCTATGTGAAGGTCATGGTGCAGTCTCGTCCATAGCTCTCCTCATGCGAGCATTTAAGTACTCTAAAACTCGTGAGAGAAGTCTAACTCATCGTTCAAACTGGCTATAACAGTCTGATCATACTCCATCTTCTCTAGGTACTTGGAATCTATGTCATCAACATGTCTCTGAATGTGTTATGCCTTGATCTCAGCCTTTGAATCCCTGTCATGGCTACACTAATAGTGGTGGAGCCCCGGTGTGAGAGTGCCTTGTAAGTGTGCTCTAAACTAGTCTATGTATTCCTCATCACAACATGAGTGGAAAACATCCTAAGCTAAAGTCTCTGGACCCCACTTCACTCGACCATTCCACTCTCGGATGATGTTGCAAACCCTCTGATCCTATCTCTTTTGTAATTGACCACGTACTCCCCCATGTTCCATACTTGGGATATTACTTGTCTCTTTCTGAACTGTCTTAGGACCCTAATAGGTACATATGGTCGGATTCCCATAAGTGGTAGAAAAGGGCATTTTCTACCTATCACAGCTATGGTCTCAGTTATAAATTTGGGAAATATCCACTGGATGTTGTCCTATCGGAGTCTAGAAAAGATAAAAGCCCACCCCTCTTAGGTTTGATTCCCGAATCTTGGGTAAGTGGCTTGAAGGTTGTCTTTCCTACATTCTGGATCTAGGTATGAGGGACCCTCGGTTTTGTTGAGGTGTTTGATAATACACCACTGTAATAAGAGGTTACACCCTTAGAAGTACCTATATAGGTTTCGATATTGACCTAAAGATTGGTATATGTTGGCTAGGATGACATAGAATAGGTCATAGTACTTGGTTTTTCCGTTTGTGGTTATACCATGAAAGATAGCACCGGTGATGTAAATGACACAGGTATGGTTTGGTGTCGGTCTTTAGGAAATACCATGGTTCCTAATAGGCATATGGCAAAGGCTAGGGGTGGGGTAGCTTCCCAACTGGCATATGATCGTAACTCTACGTAGTGTTCTATGTATCCTTGTCTGGACCCAAATCAGTTTTAGAGATCCCTAAAGGCTACGGTCGGGCCGAATATCCAATCGGTGCTAGCTAAGAATAGTAATTTGATAATTTCATCGGGAGTATGCTTATGGTGTACTAGAAGGTTATTGTTATACCCCGTATTTCCAGAGTATGTACGTAAGGGAATACGTACAAAAAGTTTGGCCTTAAAGTTAGCCTTGGACGTTTTTTTTGTACACAACTCCCTAAAAGAATCGTTTTCCGACGAAACGTTTCCACAGCTTTCGTAGGGAAAATTCCGGCTATGCCATTACTAATTTTTGCGGATTTTTCCGAGAGACGAAACATTTTGGACCAACGGGAGGGCGACACTTGGCACCCTCCCATTGATGGACTTGAATCGTCCATTGGACGAAATTGGAGAGGAAGTGCACGTTTTTTGTGCCTTGTGCACAAGTCAAGGAGTTGGTAGGATATTTGTGTGGAGTAAATCTTCACCCTACACTTGTCTTGCACTTGTCTTAATCTTGGCCATTGGTTGGCCACTTCGACCTATAAATACTTCTTAAAGATGAAGAGTTCTTCATCCACAAAGTTATCTTCCAAGTCTAAAAATCCTCTCCTCTCCTTAGCCTTCGTCCAACACCTCTCCCCTTTGAGTGAGGATGGCCGAGGGCCTACCCCCCCGCGCCTCGCCGACATCTACCCCCCTCCCTTGGTAGAAAAGTTGTCTTCTAGTATTGTTATAATGCCCAAAATACCCTAGCCCAAATCCCTTAGTCCTTTATAGAAGTTGTGAAGAACTTCTAAGGTTTCTTGTGCTGGGAGCGCATACAACTTAGAGCTAAACCTTGCTCAGCGCGACTTTATCTAGGATATTATTGGGCTTACCGAGGTAACAAATCCTAACCTCTTTTGAATTAGAGAATACTTCTGTAGTAGTATAAGAATAAGTATAAATACTTAGAAGAATATCACATAATAGAATTGAATCGTTATCACAAAGAAGGGTTTAAAGAAGAATAATCAAACAGCACTTACATAGAATTTCTCGCATGAGACTTATATAGCTCACCGGGTAGGGAAGTCTGCCCAACTTACCGTAGAATTGTGAACCCTCTGCTTAGAATGACCTTGAGTAGTCTTTGATAGATGTGTGACTATTATAGGTGACTCTGCGCGACATATTCAACTTGGCGGTGGTTTTCATTGAGAAGGTATATGATTCTTCCTAAAGCATGATATTTTACAATATATAGTACGGTAGACGCATACGTGTTAATCGAATAATAACTACGGCAATGTCTTTGACTTAAGCTGAATAATACTTATGGTAATGCCTCACGCTTAAGCTGAATAATACTTACGGAATGCCACGCTTAAGCTCAATAACAAAGAATGGAAGCATTTCAAAAGAATATCTGAATCATTTTTTAACAGAAGATAAATATTTGGTTTTAAAACAAAAGCTTAAGAGTTATACTAGCTTTATGGGAAGTTAGGTATAACAACTTAAGAAAGATAAAAGGAATTGTTTATCGCTTGTTTATAAAAGCCTTGTATTGATTTCATTAAGTGTAGTAAGATTTGTGTGATAAGTAGACATATTATGATGCTACCAGGTTAGTGTCTTGAAATCATGTGTAAAGGGGTCATTCTTGCGGCTTACGTTGCTAACCTGCAGAAGTCCGTTGTATCGTTATTGTATCACCTACCCTCGATCGTTATACCGGGGTTTGCCTTGACGCGGCCTATACGGCTATGCGGTCTGTGAGACTATGCGGAGCGGTATGCTCGGATTGATCATTCGGTGTTTAGCCCGACGCGGGGATTCTCGCGCGTCCGCTGAGACTACGCGGTCTTTTGAGGCTGCGCGCTGCGGAGCCTAGGCGGACGCCGGGGTGGCTGCCCACGATGCGAGGAATACCTACGCGTGTGTGTGACCTATGCGGATGCGGAAGTCGTGACTAGGCACGCAGAATGATACTATGGGCGATTGGCCTTGCTTCGATCATTCGCGCCTAGAATAGACTGCTACGCTTTTCCTATTTACATTGTTGTTTGTGATGTGGCACTATGTGCAAATGAACTGATTTTATTACTGAAAAGGATTTAAATACTTTGATTTCGTTTGATTCTTTATAGTTTCACATACTTGGTACTGTTATCGACCTCCTGGGCCGCGCTCATGCCGCAGTAAAGGCAAAGAGTGCTAGATCCACATCCTTCGGATCTTTCCGTTGTTTTCAGTAGCTCCATCTTCTACGTAGGCTCTACTTTTCGCTATGTTCTCCCTGTATTGTAGATAGTTTCGTACAGTCAGGGTATGGCGGGGCCCTGTCCCGCCATAGTTGTTTACTTCCTTAGAGGTATGTAGTACTATTGTACAGTTGGGATGTAACTGCAAAACTTGAGTTATTTATATTATGCCGTAAGGCAAGCTTTTCATCAGATAAACTGTTTCTGTTTTTACTATGTTTCCTGTCTTGTTTTATATTTCATTGGTTACTCGATGTATGACTACTGGGTGCCCCTGAGGCACGACCACGGCCCCTAACGGGTCGTGACAAAAGTGGTATCGAGCGCTTAATCCTGAAAGTGTCTACGCACCATATCTAGTAGAAGTCTTGATTATCGGTGTGCGCACCACACCAATAATCAGGAGGCTATAGGATATTTAGGATTGGTTTCCATTCTTCATTCTGAGATCGTGCTTTAGAGCTGTGTTATAGGTTGGACCCCTCTAACGTATTCCTTTCCTGTAACAGTTATGCCTCCACGTAAGGCAACCCGCCCGTGGGCAAGGCGGCAGGAGTCGCTAGCAGACACCCAGAGTCACGAGGGCTCGCACCCGCCTATACCAGTGGACGGCGAGTTCTATGACGCCGCCGCCCCAAAGAGACCACGCACCCACACCTCCCGCCCCACACACCGGGCGGAGGAGTTAGGTACAAGGAGATGGCCCGGCTATTGGCAGAGTTGTGGCCCGACACGAGAGAGGCCGACGCGGCAGCCCAGCCTCCAGCTCGGGCCGCACCTGTAGTGCACCCGAGGGCCGACAGTTTGAGGCTTCGGGATTTCCTTAGTTGTAGCCCTCCAGAGTTTTACGGGTCGAGGCCGGAGGATGACTCGCAGGAGTTCATCCGTCAGCTGCAAAGGATTATGCGGTGATCGTGGCTTCGTAGATCGAGTCCGTGACATTCGGTTCAGACGGCCGCGCGTGATACCGCAATCGATTGGTTTGATTCACGGAGCTTTCGGGAGAGCATGCACTCAGCAGTATGGGATGAGTTTTGAGGCTTTTCTCACCCACTTCTTGCCTCCGCAGATGGCGAGGGCACGAGTGATAGATTCTTGTTCTCGAGACAGGGAGGACGCAGTGAGGAGTACAATGTCGAGTTTGATTCTTTGGCTCGATATGTCCTCGCACCGTAGCAGAGATGGAGGACCGGTGCATCGCTATGTCATCGGGCTAGATGATTACATGGCCGAAGTCTTGTGCGGGTGTGTCCTTCACTGAGCATGGACATAACCCGTATGCAGCTCATGCACCGGGATGCGGCGAGCGTAGACCGCCGCAGAGCGATATCGCAAGCAGAAGGCCAAGACGGCCGGTTCTTTTGGTGGTCCTCGTGGTGGGCGGCATCGCAGAAGTCGGATTTGCACCACGGCCAGCAGAGCGCCCTACCTCATTTTCGGTAACAGAGCGCCAGCGTGTCGGCCCCGGGACTTGGATTTCGGTAGCAGGTGCTAACTGCTCGAGGTCCGCTCGGTGCCCGTTGTGGTAGATACCATTCGGGAGTCAGACTCGAGCTCGCTATACTTGTGGGCCGCAGGTCATTTCGCGAGTTTGTCCGACCGGGGCGGCGCCGTAGTAGGCCCGCCTGCGTGGTCTTGCCGCTTCTTCATCCTCGACAGCTACTCGCCCGAGGCAAGGTACTCATGGACCAGCGGTCGCGCAGAGGTCGTGGCGCGGTCCAGCTTCTAGCGGTCCTCGTAACCGCATTTATGCTTTGTCCACCGACAGATCGTGAGGCCTCACCGATGTCGCCACTGTACCTTATCGCTGGGTTTGATGTGTATGCTTTGATAGATCCGGTTCTACTCCCCATATATCTCCCTTGTTGCTAGTAGGATAGGGATAGAGCACGAGTCCATAGACCTTTTCGAGGTAGCTACGCCAGTGGGTGATTCGGTAGCTCGGCGTATATAGAGCTTGTCTGTGACTATTTACGTCGCGGACCTAGCCGACTTGATAGAGTTGAGATGATTGACTTCGACGTGATCATGGGGATGGATTGGCTAGCTTCTGCTACGCCAATGTGGACCGCAGAGAGAGTAATACGGTTCCGGCGAGCCGGTTGTTGAGTGGGAGGAGCACAGATCGCCGAGTGGTAGGTTTATTTCCTACCTCAAGGCTAGGAAGATGGTGCGCGGGTATATCTACCATCTCGTTCGGGTGTTTGATAATGAAGTGCGCTACCAGATTTTCGGGCCCAGAGTCGAGTTCCCGCACGTGTTTCGGATGACCTCCGGGTATCCTCCCGAGAGGAGATTGAGTTTTGTATTGACATATTGCGGACACTCACCTATTTCCATTCCGCCATACGTAACGGCACCGCCGAGTTGAGAGAGTCAAGGATCGCCTTAGGATTTGGCCGGAGAAGCGGCTTCATCGCCCAGTGTTTCTCCCCGGGAGCGCCAGATTGTTCGTGAAGAAGAAGGACGCCGCGCACGTGTTGATTACGGTGAACAAGGTGACCATTAAGAACGATACCCTTCCCAGATTGATGATTTGTTCGACCGGGCAGGTGCGAGATGTTTCTCCAAGATTGATCTACACGGGCCGCTATCATCAAAGTGCGAGTCGAGAGGTGGATGTCCCTAGATCGCATTCGGACCAGACGCATTATGAGTTCGTGGTCATGTCTTTTGGTTGACCAATGCTCCGCGGTATTCATGGATTTGATGAACCGAGTGTTCAAACCATTTTTGGACACGTTTGTGATAGTGTTCATTGATGATATCTTGGTTTATTCTCGCCAGAGCAGGAGCACGCGAGCATTTGGCGATCTTGGCCGACAGTTCTCGAGACCAGCACTGACGCCAAGTTTTCCAAGTGTGAGTTTTGTTGACTTCGTGGCGTTTCTTGGGCATATTGTCGGGCCGATGGCATTCGAGTGGATACGCCAAGATCGAGGCGATCAGACTTGGCCTAGACCTACTACTCCGGCAGAGGTTCGCAGCTCGGGCCTTGCAGGATATTATCGGCGTTCGTAGAAGTTTGCTTCTATCTTCGCACCATTGACTAGGCCGACTCGTAAAGCGCCAAGTTTCAGCCGACTGATGCTTCAGGAGCGTGGTTTCGATTCTTGAAAGAGAGACCGACGACCGCTTCGTTTCTTACTCTTCCAGAGGTCCAGATGGTTATGTCGTATTGTGATGCGTCCAGCATCGGGTTGGGATGTGTGTTGATGCAAAGATGGCAGGTTATAGCATATGCATCCCGACACCAAGAAACACGAGAGAACTACCCACCCATGATTTGGAGTCGCGGCCGTGATTCACGCCAAGATCCGAGGCACTATTTGTATGGGGTTCACGTGGATATTTTTACGCACCACAAGAGCCTCCAGATATCTTCACCGCAGAGGAGCCGAACTTACGCAGAGACGGTGGTTAGAGTTGCTTAAGGATTACGATGTTGATATCCCGTATCACCCGGGAAGGCCAATGTTGTGGCGTATGCTCTTAGTCGTAGGTCGATGGGGAGCCTATCGATGCGCAGAGAGGAGGACATGGTTCGTGATTTGCATCGATTAGCGAGCCTTGGTGTCCGCTTTGATTGATTCGATAGCATGGGTTAGAGTTCGAGGTTGCCGAGTCTTCCATCGCCGGCGAGGTGAAGAGGCAACAGCTCGAGGATCCCGCTTTGATTCGATATCGTGATACGCCTCTTCGTGAGGCGCGGTCCTTTTGAGGTAGCACCGATGGGGTGCTAAGGTTTGAGGCGCATCGTGTGTTCCGGATGTTTCGTGACTTCGCAGAGGTTCTGGGGAAGCACACAGCGTTACTCATCCATCCGGTCGACCAAGATGTACCACGACCTTAGATCCGTGTATTGGTGGGATGGCTTGAAGAGGGACGCTGCGAGTTCGTAGCTCGGTGCCCATGTTGTCGCAGTGAAGGCAGAGCACCGAGGCCCGGTGGTTTGTTACGCATTTATCGAGATCCCGACCGGAAGTGGGAGGTAATCAACATGGACTTCATCACGTGATTACCTCGCACTCGGAGGGACATGATTCTATATGGGTTATCGCCGACAGTCGATTTAAATCAGCCCACTTTCTTCCCGTCAGACGACTTTTTCACCGAGGATTATGCGGACTTTACATCCGAGAGATCGCCGATCGCATGGAGTCCCTACTTCGATCATATCGCATGCAGGAGCCCGATTTACGCTAACTTCCTGAGGTCCTTCCAGGGGTTTAGGACGCAGTGAGCTCGAGTAATCGCATTTCATCCACGCATGACGACAGCAGAGCGCACTATCCGCACTTCGAGGATATGTCGCGAGCACGTGTTATTGACTTCGTGGTAGTTGGGAGGATCATTTGCCTCTAGTTGAGTTTCATATAATAATAGCTACCACTCCAGATTCGAGATGGCGCTTTATGAGGCCTTGTATGGGAGGAAGTGCGATCGCCTATAGGTTGGTTCGATGTGGCGAGGTGCGGCTAGTGGGACCAGATTTGGTGCAGCAGCTGATAAGGTGAAGCTTATCCGAGAGCGGCTGACGGCTCGTAGTCGGTAAGTCGTATGCAGATCATCGTCGTCGTGATCTTGAGTTCGAGGTTCATGATTGGGTTTTCCTAGGTGTCACCCATGAAGGGTGTGATGAGATTCGGGAAGAAGAAACTCACCAAGGTACATTGGGCCGCTTCAGATTGTCCGCAGGTAGGCAAGGTTGCCTACGAGTTGGATCCGCCGTCCGATCCGGAGGCAGCATCCGCTTTTTCACGATCTACGCCGAGAGATGTATCGGATCCATCTGGGTGCACCGATTGACGATGTCCAGTGTGACCAGGGGTTATCGTATGAGGAGATTCCCATAGCGATAGTCGATCGTCGAGTTAGGCGTCTGCGACGGCGGACGTGGCTTCCACAAAGTCTTGTGGCGGAACGAGCTCGGGAGGAGATGACGTGGAGGCCGAGGAGGACATGAGGCAGAAGTATCCTCACCTATTCCCACACCTCCGTAATTCACTTTCCTACTTGTAAATTTCCATTATCATTTATGCCTAAGTGTTATTTTGTGGCCATGTGTGGCACTTACAAACCGCTTAAGCTACATCGATAATCGTTTGAGAAGGAACATTCGACGAATGTTTCTACGAGGGGAGAATGTTATACCCGATTTCCAGAGTATGTACGTAAGGGAATACGCATAAAAGTTTGGCCTTAAAGTTAGCCTTGACGCTTTTTTTTGTACACAACTCCCTAAAATAATCGTTTTCCGACGAAACGTTTCCACAGCTTTCGTAGGGAAAATTCCGGCTATGCCATTACTAATTTTTGCAGATTTTTCCGAGAGACGAAACATTTTGGACCAACGGAGGCGACACTTGGCACCTCCCATTGATGGACTTGAATCGCCCATTGACGAAATTGGAGAGGAAGTGCACGTTTTTTGTGCCTTGTGCACAAGTCAAGGAGTTGGTAGGATATTTGTGTGGAGTAAATCTTCACCCTACACTTGCCTTGCACTTGTCTTAATCTTGGCCATTGGTTGGCCACTTCTTGACCTATAAATACCCTTAAAGATGAAGAGTTCTTCATCCACAAAGTTATCTTCCAAGTCTAAAAATCCTCTCCTCTCACGTAGCCTTTCGTCCAACACCTCCCCTTTGAGTGAGTTTGGCCGAGGCCTACCCCCTAGCCTAGCCGAAATCTACCCTCCCTTGGTAGAAAAGTTGTCTTCTAGTATTGTTATAATGCCCAAAATACCCTAGCCCAAATCCCTTAGTCCTTTATAGAAGTTGTGAAGAACTTCTAAGGTTTCTTGTGCTCTGAGCGCATAACTTAGGAGCTAAACCTTGCTCAGCGCGACTTTATCTAGGATATTATTGCTTACCGAGGTAACAAATCCTAACCTCTTTTGAATTAGAGAATACTTAATGTAGTAGTATAAGAATAAGTATAAATACTTAGAAGAATATCACGTAATAGAATTGAATCATATCACGCAGAAGGGTTTAAAAGAAGAATAATCAAACCGCATTTACATAGGATCAAGCTCGCAGCACTTATATAGCTCACCGCAGTGGAAGTGCCCAACTTACCGTAGAATTGTGAACCCTCTGTTTAGAATGACCTTCAGAGTAGTCTTTAATAGATGTATGTGACTATTATAGGTTGACTCTCTGCGCGCGACATATTCAACTTGGCAGGTGGTTTTCATTGGTAGGTATGTGATTCTTCCTAAAGCATGATATTTTACAATATATAGTACGGTAGACGCATACGTGTTAATCGAATAATAACTACGGCAATGTCTTTGACTTAAGCCCGAATAATACTTATGGTAACGCCACGCTTAAGCCTCGAATAATACTTACTGAATGCCTCACGCTTAAGCTGAATAACAAAGAACTGGAAGCATTTCAAAAGAATATCGATCATTTTTAACAGAAGATAAATATTTGGTTTTAAACAAAAGCTTAAGAGTTATACTAGCTTTATGGGAAGTTAGGTATAACAACTTAAGAAAGATAAAAAGGAATCACATCGCTTGTTTATAAAAGCCTTGTATTGATTTCTTAAGTGTAGTAAGATTTGTGTGATAAGTAGACATATTATGATGCTACAGGTTAGTGTCTTGAAATACCGTAAGGGGGTCATTCTTCGTGCTTACGTTGCTAACCGGTAAGTCCGTTGATCGTTATTGTATCACCTACCCTCGATCGTTATACCGAGGCTTGCGCTTGACGCGGGCCTATACGGCCTACGCGGTCGTGAGACTACGCGAGCAGCGGTATGCTCGAGGATTGATCATTCCGGTGTTTAGCCCGACGCGGGATTCCTATGCGCGTCCGCTGAGACTACGCGGTCTTTTGAGGCTATGCGGGCCGCGAGCCTAGGCGGACGGGGTCGCTGCCACGATGCGAGGAATACCTACGCGGGTGCGTGTGACCTATGCGATCGCGGAAGTCCGTGACTAGGCACGCAGAATGATACTATGGGCGATCGCCTTGCTTCGATCATTCGCGCCTAGAATAGACGCTACGCTTTTCCTATTTCATTGTTGTTTGTGATGGCACTATGTGCAATTGAACCGATTGTATTTGTGAAAAGGTTTTAAATACTTTGATTTCGTTTGATTCTTTATAGTTTCACATACTTGGTACTGTTATCGACCTCCTTCGGGGCCGCTCATGCCGCAGTAAAGGCAAAGGTGTGCTAGATCCACATCCTTAGGATCTTTGCGTTGGTGTCGTGAGCTCCATCTTCTCCGAGGCTCTACTTGGGTATGATCTCCCGTATTGTAGATAGTTTCAGATCGTGGTATGGCGGGGCCCTGTCCCGCCATAGTTGTTTACTTCCTTAGAGGTCTGTAGTACTATTGTACAGTTGGGATGTAACTGCAAAACTTGAGTTATTTATATTATGCCGTAAGGCAAGCTTTTCATCAGATAAACTGTTTCTGTTTTTACTATGTTTCCTGTCTTGTTTTATATTTCCGCTGGTTACTCTGATGTATGACTACTTGGGTGCCCCGGTAAGGCACCAGTCACGGGCCCCGGAACGGGTCGTGACAGTTATGGTCGTGTTTCTTCCTCTTTCTCATACAGGTCCCGTTGCTATCTATGCAATCCCGGATCTTCTCTAGGTCGAAGTCTTCTCAAAGTCTCAGAACCTAAACACCATTCTACCACAATCCCAATACCCGGTAAGGACTTTTATGAGTTCTCTATTTCCTTTCATGGTCATAACGGAGGGTAGGTGTCCTAGATAGTTCGTTACTTCTCTTTGTTGTGGGGCATCAAGCCATGAACACCAAAATCTAAGCAACTCAGATGCGTCTATAACCATGTTGAATTTCAAATTTGTATGCATCTATAAAACAGAACATGGTTAATCCCCCCCCCCCCCGAAGGACAATGGTTTATCATATAATGCATATTTAAATGCTTCCACATAGAAAGTAGTTGGATGCAATCGTCGGGTCATAGACCATCAATACACGAGGTAATTTTCCTAATAGGTCCAGATACATCTAAAATATCTAAATCTGTCTAGGTCAAGCATGCGCTAGTTAAGTAGGTAAATGGATTCGCTCCATCCTAGTTGTACTAGAGTGGTTTAGCAAATGACTAAGGGACCCGAGCAAACTACTTAGGATGAACCATTGTTGACTGTTGGACCATTGCGAACCAACTCTGTCTACAACATGTTCCAAAAAAGGTTTTTTAGTTTTATACTGGAGAATGATTGCGAAATTTGCATAATCATCTTTGTGTACTAACGTGAGTGTGTGTGTGTATTCCATTTAGAGAAAGATGAAATACATGAATGACAATCATAATTGCCAGTATTTAAACACATAAGCAATTATATTATTTAAAAACATGTTGTATTGGAACCCTTATCTGATGAAAGAAAGTCTGTAGACTTAAAATCTTAAACTAAGCCGACAGATGCTTTACTAAGAGTGCGAACAATGACTCGTCAATCTACACTTACATGCCTAGTGTGACATGGAAAATGGAGTGGAGTTGGAGTTTTCACGTGAAGGTCTATGAAGCATGTGTACTTCGGCTTTGTATAGGTCATGGCCAAAGACCATGTTATTTCTTTTATCTTATCTTTAATTCCTAGTTTCGCTTGTGGTTCTCCTTAGGACATGATGTAATATGTAAATAACTCCTAGCTCCCATTAGGACACAATTAATAAGTTGTGTAATAAGAAATAGAGTGACAAGGCCGAGATTTCCTACAACAAGATGACAAGGCCGAAAGTGACAAGGTGGCATGGACAAGAATGGTCTAGAAGTTGAGGCTTTCAAGAAGATAATTCATGAACCAACTAGTTCATGGATTTGACTACCTAGTTTACATCAAGGTCGGCCTTGGGGAGGAAATGAGTTGACCGAAATAGTTCATCAAACAAGTGCAAGGAATGGAAGCTTCTAAACACATTCCAAGAAGATGAGATTGTTAAAAGAATCACGTTCATGCATTCTTCCACTTGGAATCCACAAAGGGATGTAAAGGAGATTGAGCTCACTCTTATCTCCAAGTAAAGACATTTCCCATTGTCTTGGTTTAGCTGAAACACCCTTGGTCACCAAGTAAACCCAAACTCGTTCCCATTTGTTCCCACTAGGGCAAAAGTGTCATGTATTTTGTGTCCTTTAGTTTGTCTTCTAGAAAGGTCCATTTACTACTATAAATAGGACACTTAGGACCTTGTAAATATCCAGAGTGGATTAAGATATAAACTTGAGTTTCTCATTTCACTAATTGTTTCAATCCGGGATTGATATTCCTAGTTGGTGCTCCGGGAGTACCTTTGGTTCTTGTGTGAGCCAAAACTCTTGGTTAAGTTCAAGCTAGGGTTGTGTGAGCTAGTTAAATCCAAACAAAGGTTTTCCTTTAGTGTAAGTCTTGGTTAGGATTGTGTGAACTAATCAATACCCAAGCTCGACAAACCCCCTTAGTGGTAAGCTAATGTTGGAACTGTGTGGACCAATCTAGCCTAAGCTTCGGGTTACTAAAAGGGTTTCCGATCACCCTCACTTGGCTAGTTCACCGGCACTGCACTTAGCAAACCCCGGTCTTGACCTTGTTGAATTAGCCATCTTATCCTTGGTGTCGACTCGGGCAGTAAAACCCCTGTGTCTCTATCCTTGAGCTCATCTACCGCACCTCATTTAAACTATAACAACTGAACCAAACACTTAACAAAATCAAACCTCCAACATTTGGTGTGTCTTCAGACTTGCATCTTGTATTCCATGATCATGCCTCGTCCAAACCACTTCATTATTTATACCTCTACATCCCATAAGACTCCATAAACATCCCCATCAAAGTTCCCCAACCGAAACTGTAAAATCCGGAAAAAAATAGTGATTATGTTACGACCTTATTCACATTCGAGGACGAATGTTGCTTGAGGAGGAGAGAATGTAAAATCCGGAAAAAAATAATAATAATATATAGTTGTGTGTGTGTGTATATATATATATATTTATATATATATATATATATATATATATATATATATATATATATATATATATATATAAGAAAACAAAGAATAAATTGCATGGGATGTAGTTAGTGTTAAAGTTGGATAAATAGATGGATAAAAATGAAAATAAGAAAAAAAAAAAAAAAAATGAGAAACAAAAACAAAACAAAACAAAAAAAAACAAAAAAAAAAAGAAGGAAGAAACATGCAAAGACGTAAACCCCTTCCCTTTACCCTTCCCCTTCATTTCCCTTCAATCTTTTGGTTTTTCACCTCCCATAGGTTATAGAAAACTCCTTCATTTATACATTGTATTTACACACAAACAAAGGACATAACATAAAGGTTAGAAAATCAGAAAAAAACAAGTGAACAAGAAGGAAAAAAATCAAGAAAATATCAAGGGAGGAAGGAGAACAAGAAAATTAGGAAACACTAAGGAGCAAAGATCACTTGTAGCAACCGAACCACAATCTTTTTCACACTTACAAGGTGAGTTTTCTCACTCAGAAATTCTTGGTAACATCCTTTATTTTAAGTTCAATACATGTTAGAATAAGAATTGAGTATTGAAAAGAAATATTGAACTTTTGATTGTTTAGACAACTAGTTGCGTCATGAACTTTACGAACTGTTCTCACTGAGTTATAATTGTTAGAATTTGATGAAATTCGGAGGAATTGTACACCTCTCTAATATGATCATATAGAACCAAAAATGAGGTAAAATGGACGTACGGTTTGAAAGTTATCATAGTTCAAAGTTTCTGCCTTAGATTTGGTCGAAATTCGGAAAGGCATAATTACGGACTGTTTTTATTGAGTTTTACTTATTAGAATTATATGAAAATTTACATGGTTGTAAATATCTCTGTTACGGACAGATATATATAAAGATTTATTAAAACGGACTTACGAGTTGAGAGATATTGTAGTTTGAAGTTGCTGCCTCGGATTCGTCGGAATCCAGAAGGGCAGGACGTTGAAACGTAAAACTGTACTAATATGTGGGGAATATGAAAATTGTTGCTAAATGAAAGTTCTAGATCTCTTTGTTGTGGACATTTTGAGACCTTACGGGGGTCTATCCGACTTACGTATTGAGAGTTATCGCTGTTTAAATTTTCTGCCTCGGATCTATCGAGATTCAGGAAGGGCAGCGAATAAAAGTGTAAAACTGTACCAAATGGTACAGAATATGAAAGGATGGTTCACATGGAGACGTGTAGCTCTCTGTTCTCGTCGTTTTGAGATTTTATGGGGCTTGAACGGGTTTACAGATTAGGAGTTATGACTATTCTAAGATTGGGTGTTGTTTAATAAATATTCTGCCGAAATAAATTTCATGTGGCTGTTTTGAGGATAAATTTGTGTTAGTTACCCAAAGTAGTTTTAAATGAAATTTGGTACAGTGAAAGATCCCCGTCTTACCTTAGTTTCCGCTTGAGAAACAGCTTAGTTGGAGTTATGGTTAAAAAGTTATAATCGTTACAAGTATGAATGACAGAATGTTAGAAAAGAGAATAGTATTTATTTGATCTTCTGAAAAATATGAAAAGTGAATACGTGTTCGCATAAATATATAAATATATAATGGATCGGGTTGCACGCCGCAACAAAACGTAAAGTGAATACCCGTCACAAATACGTAAACATAATGGATCGGGTTGCACGCCGCAACAAAATGTAAAGTGAATACATGTTCACAAATACGTAAATATAATGGATCGGCCGCACGCAACAAAACGTAAAGTGAATACGCGTTCACGAATACGTAAACATAATGGATCGGGTTGCACGCGCAACAAAACGTAAAGTGAATATATGTTCACAAATACGTAAATATAATGGATCGGGTTGCACGCGACAAAACGTAAAGTGAATACACATTCACAAATACGTAAACATAATGGATCGGGTTGCGCGCAACAAAACGTAAAGTGAATACGTGTTCACAAATACGTAAATATAATGGATCGGGTTGCACGCGCAACAAATATGAAAGATGAATACATGTTCACCTATATATAAATATGAAAAGTGAATACGCGTTCACAAATATATAAATGTAATAAACATGTGGAAATGCGAGGAATGTCTTAACGTATAATACGAGATAAAATGAAGTGTTAGTTAAACCGAGAATTACCTATGAGAGTTGTTGCATATTTAAAGATGTTGTAACTCGATATGTTTTGCAATATGCTTATTACGTTATAATGTGATTGCACTTGGAATATTGTGGTGTTACTTTGAATTGCGGGGTAAGGTTCTCACTCATTGGATGGTAGGTGACTCTTTATTTAACATGTTTGAAAGCGTGATAGAGGAAAGGTTCCACGCCAAGGCTAGCGATCGTCCCAGACCTCTTGTCATACCAAGTCCATTGCTTGGGCTTGGTACTCGTCGAGTTCGTAATGTCGGTTCGGTGTCTCGGAAAATGCCCGTGTGGAATGGGCTCCCTTCCAACTTAGAATAAGATTTGTCAGTACGTCTATGTAGAAACAATGTTTGCACGAGCATGGGCTCGCGTTATATTTTCAATAAAGTCATGAACAAATTTCTTTATTGTTATTTTTATTAATAGCTCCGTATCTGAATATAAGTTTAAATTTCTAAATAAAGAGAATTAAATGGTGCTCCTGGTGGAAAATAATTGTCCAGGTGCCATCACGCCCTAAGTAAAGACTTAGGAAAAATCGGGGCGTGACAGAAACCACCCACAAAGTCCCGTCCAATCCCGACAATACCAAACAGTCCGCATAACACACCTTGTCGATGACCTCATTGTTTCAGTTATGTTTCCTCATCTTGTCACCAACAAAACACCAAGTACATAACATCAACCTGACCATCAACCCATCCATGACAACCCTACAAAACTCCTGTCCATTTCCCTATACAACTATCTGAAACAGTCATCAACATCAGGCTACCCGACCGTAACACACCTACCAAGAACATCACTGGTTAAAGTATGTTATGTGGCCTTGCCACTATCAAACCACCAATTTCCGATCACCAACACAGCCCTCAACGTTTCAATGATACCCCAGTAAAATTCCTTTACCCAAATCCACCTAAAGCTACCCGTCTAAACCACCAAAACCCCACTGCCCAACTAGAAACCGAGAACCACCTTTTGTGTCCAACCCGAGTATAACCAAGACCCAACCCACATACGAAACATCACCACTCCTTACTTGCATCATTATTGTTAGAACCTAGGTTTATCCCCAGTAGAGTTGCTATTTGTTACGGTTCACTTTTACGAGGAGGTATAAAAGCTACTAAGAGGTTGTTGGTGCTCTAAGACGCATAATATTTTTTTAGAGTCACCACCTAATTTATAGGTAAATTAGGAAAACCAATTTGAGACGGTTTATTCAAATTAATGTAAAATCCTTTCTAAACCAAAGTCAAGGGAAGGTGTTAGACACCCCAGTATTAAAGATCTATATTATACGGTTGACCTTCGGATTCTATTGCATGTTTAAACTTTACAAATTGCTTAATGTGTTTAAATTCTCAAACATCATGTCATTCATTTATTTCAAACTAAAAGGCTTTTGAAAATCCAAGAGTTAACTTTCGCATACAAATTATTTGTGTAAGGGTGATTTAGTCAATTTATTCTCAGACTAAGAACACTCAGATTTAACTTCAATAGAACTTTATAGTTAGTCCAATAAATTGTCCGTATCACTTTACACATTTTTTGAAAACCTTTTTGTAATTTCAAAAGAATGTAACCCATTTTAAATGTCAAATTTAGTAAAATAAATTGTCTTTTCATGCTATAGTCCAACGGGTCACCACATAGTCCACGATACTCCAAGAATTCATATCTTAATCAAGTCTAAGAAAGGGTTTTGTGGAGAAATGTCACAAAGTCGAGAGCAACTTTCTTGAACAAGAAATGTTGTGATTAACACTTAAGCATTTTGAGAGTTAGAGAGATGTTTCTCTCACTAGGCGAAAATGCTATCAACATTTTCCTCTAGTTGCTTTTCTACGTCTCCCTTCTTATATGATTTTCATCAACTGAATTATTACGGATTGTTCTTTGATCAATCCCATCCTACGGAGAAATTTGTGTGTTCATTTCATGTTCAATTTAATCGATTTGTTATAGAGTGAGTTATCTTCCTTCTTGCCATGAGGAAGAATATAAAGATTTCAGCCAAAAGAAAGAAAGAGATTAGTTTGATTGTTCAAGATTTGAATTTGACGAGTGCATCTCTGGTGGGGGCAGCTTCCGGTGGTGGCCAGTTTGCTTCTCTGAACATTGTGGAGAAATCGGGTCAGGAGGGTGTTACCGGGTTGTTAGCAGGTCAGGAGGGTGGTCTTGGAGTTCAAGAAGGTCATGATGGTGGTCTTGGGTCGAGTATGCAGCTCATTGAATCTCTCAACTTTCCGGTGGCAACCTCAGGTGGTGTTCTGGTTGGAACCCTTGACACTAGAAGGATTACGGGTCTTGATGGAGATCCCGGGTCAAAAGCGGGTATGGTGGGTGGTCCCGGGTTGCAGGAGGGTCGTGATGGTGGTCATGGGTTGTGGTTGAAACCCATGGGTCACCGTACTATGGTTTTTAAGTCCAAAGGGACTTTTCCGGCAGACACCTTGGGAGTCGGGGAGGAAGCTGGGGTTCCGGTAGGTACACTTGACTCTGGGGGGAAAACGGGTCATGAGGGAGTTCCCGGGTCGAAAGCGGGTATGAAGGGTGGTTCCGGGTTGCAGGAGGGCAGTGTTGATGGTCATGGGTTGCGGATTAAACCCTTGGGTCACCGATCCTTGGTTTCTGAGTCCAAAGAGACTTTTCCAGCAGGCACTTTCGATGCCGAGGTGAAAGCGGGTCACGTGGTTAGTCACGGGTTAATAGTGGGTCAGGTGGGTGGGCATGGGTCTTGGGGGAAGTCCATGGGTCACCAGTCTATGGTTGTTGAGTCCGAGATTACTTCTATTCCAATAGGCCTTGGAAATACAAAGGTTGCGGAAGCCGAAGGGTTTTTTATTCAAAAGAGATCTAGTAATTTGAAGCATTCAATTGTTGCGGATGTCAATGGCACGCCTCATTCAATGGGTGCTACTTCCGAAGTTGCTCCTAATCCCACGGATCTTGGTAAGGCAAATGTTGCGGAAGCCGAGGGGTTTTCTCTCCAAAAGATGCCTATTAACTCGACGCATTTAATTGGCATAGGGAATGTAGAGACATCTCATTTAAGTGGACTTCATAACTCGATTTGGGGGGGAACCGGTGTTGACAAAAACGAGAGCCCTAGGAACTCTAATACATTAATTGATAGTGCATTATTACAACAAAAGACTTCTGGGACACCAAATCCCAATGATGCACGTTTTTTTACTTCAATTGCGGGAACCAACAATGTACCTATGGACCCTCAACCCTTCACTTCACCCGAAGATGTAAATGCACCAAAGGATAAGCCTATTCCAAGGAAGAAGACTTATGTGTTGGTGTTTGCGGAGTCACGTTTGGAAGCGAAGGGTATGAAATTGCAATTTATTGAATAAGAAGGAGATATTGTATAACTTGATGCGAATGATGAAGTTCCATTCGTTGAGACTTGGGGCTATTGTCTTATTGGATGTTTCACGGGCCCTTTCCCGGGACGTGAGGCACTGAATTCAATTGTTAAGGGATGGAATGTGAAGTGTCGAATCATTCCCTATGGAAATAGATGGACCGTCTTCCGTTTCATGTCAGAGGATGATCGCATTAAGGTGTTTCATGGTGGCCCCTATATGACATTCGACAAAACATTTATGTTAAAACTAGTTAATAAGGACGTGATACTTTCAGATGATCTTTTTATGAAAATCCCCATTTGGGTGTTGCTACGTGACATCCCCTTATCGGTTTGGAGTGAAACCGGCTTGAGTAAAATAGCATCGCGTGTTGGAATGCCTCTATACACGGATCAGTTTACTAAAGAGAGGTCCAAAATGAACTATGCACGAGTATTGATCGAAGTCGATGTTAGTAAGGAGCCAGTCACGGAATTTAAAGTAAAGCTGCCAAGTAACATCATGTATGTTCAAAAAGTGGAATATGAACATTATCCGGATTTTTGTTTTCTTTGCCAAATATTTGGACATAGCCATTTAAAGTGTAAGAAGTTGAAGAAACAAGCCGCTTCATGAGACTTCCCAACCTCAAAATTCGACTGTTTTGCCTCAATATGGCAAGGATACGAGTTTGCCCTCTATGCCTGGAAGTGTCGATACAGCTTGGAATCTTGATCGAACTTCGGGTGAAAATCAATTTGATGAACACCGTTTGCGGGATGCACATGTTGTTCCCAATACAACAAAGGTGGGAAATAGAGATTTTAATCAAGTCAGGACCTTTGCTGAGGCAGCACGAGGGGGGTCTAAAACTCCTTTCGTCCCGGGGTCCTTTAGAAGTGTTATGGGTATCGTGAGTTCGCCGAGTGTGTACATGCAAGCACCACTTTGTGCGGATAATGATGGATGGCAAGAAGTTACTTCAAGGAAGAATTTTATCAAGAACAAAGCCAAGCAGCAAGTTTGAGAAGTGAAAAGAGTATTTCAACCTTCCAATATTGAGTTTGTGATTTAATCCCCTCTTGTAACGTCACCTATGAGTGAACGCCCCATCCCTCATCTCATTCATTTCTTGTTTATGCTTACGTTGAGGATTGAGAACCCTCAACGACTGATTGTAGCTCCCTGTTTTTTTCTTTTTAGTAATAATATTTGCATTTACCCGGAAAAAAAAAATAAGAAAGGGTTTTGAATTTTCAAAATCATTCTGAGTGGGCCAAATCAATCCACAAATATATCTTTTCAGCTCGTATTCATGAAATTTAAACTTGTCTAA
Organism: Przewalskia tangutica; assembly: GCA_029844215.1. Taxonomy (NCBI): domain Eukaryota; kingdom Viridiplantae; phylum Streptophyta; class Magnoliopsida; order Solanales; family Solanaceae; genus Przewalskia; species Przewalskia tangutica. Next base: position 82,884,602 of record CM056735.1, on the reverse strand, counting down.
AATTATGTGGTCCTATTTGAAAAATTACAATCTTGTTTCTTTATCTGATCTCAGCCCAAAAACAATCATGATTTAAGAGTAAAGAGGAGGGGCAAATAGCATATCAGTTAGAAAGCATCTTGTGTGGAGGCAGCCTAGGATCGAAGGGGAGGCTTTTCTCTTCAATCTCGTACCTCAAACACTCGTAAAATACAAAAATAAAAAGGTTTTAATTTGTGAAGACCAATTTAGGACTAGTTCAGGCTCCACCAAAGGGTTTGGATCCCAAATAAGCCTAAATTGATCACATTTTAGTACAAAAACAATTCTTCTCAACAATGCAAGACCTGAGATTCAAACTTTCGACCTCTAAAAATGAAGCAAAATAGTTCAATTTATAGAACTCTTGGAACCCTAGCTAAGTCGAAGGGATCTGGTGTGGGAGAGCAAATTTTGGGATTGGGGGGAGGATTCCCTCCGAAAATGTTCTTACCCAATGGAAATCATCCATTCAAAACCAAATAAGACAAGAGCAATTAAGATTTCACAGAAAAAGTAACGAATGGGAGGGGAAACCTCACTTTTGGGGGGTATGAGGTACGGTGGTGCCTGTGTGGCTTACTGGTGATGTAAGGACAAAAGCAATTAATGCTCTTATCCAAATTGAACGAACACACACTATAGAAAGCAATGAGTACCAACAGTTTGCCATTTTAGGTGTCGTGAAGAAGACAAAGGGTGTGGCCAGGGTTAAAAATAGGGATGATAACGGGTCGGATCTGAACTGGATCCTACTAGATTCAGATCCAAATCCAATTTTTATACCTGAATCCAGATCCGAATTCAGATCTATCGAGTCCATAAAAATTAGATTCAAATCCGGATCCATCGGATCCATCGAGTACACGGATCGGATCTGGATCCATATATCAAAAAAATTGCCTTGAATTATATTCTCACCTGTTGAAACTTTTTGAAGATCCGGATTCATCGGATCCAAATTTTGAAGATTCATATCCTATAAAACGGATCTGGATCCACCGAATCCGTAACGGGTCCAGAATCTACTGCCTATCTCTAGTTAAGACTGTAAAAGGGAAAAGGGAAATGAGGTTTGCCTTGTCTAATTCTACGCCTAAAATATGGTTTGGGCTGGGTCACAGTTCTATTGGGCTGGACCTGAAAGTTTTCTTTTGAAATGAAAATAGCCCAAATGATTTGAAGTTAAAATAAAACTTTGACCACATTTTGCAAATGCAGCAATATTTTAAATTAAAAAATGACCCAACTAATTTCAAATATGGTTAAATAAAATTAAAAGCTTTGAATTAAGCCTGAATTTGATATAACTTGGAATTTAAAATCTTAAAGTCAAGCAAAAATCTTTTGAATTTAAAATGCACAAATGATTTGAAACTGGGACGTAATTTTAACTATCTAATTAAATACACAATCTTCCCAAATTTGACGGAATAAATATTAATTTCTTGTAGAGATTATGAATTTGAACGATTTGCACAAGTATCTTTACTTTTAATTTTGAAATTGCAATTAATTATCAAAATAATATGTAAAAATAATACGTGATATACAATACTTATATTGGATGATACATTGTCAAATAGAGTGATAAAATATCTCAGAAATAATTTGTAAAATTATTTTTGTCTCGTAAGAGGTATATTTTACTCCGTCTGTGACTCTGAAACTCTGAATAATTAAATAAAATTATTGGAGGATAAAAATTATGTGTCAGCAATCCTTATAGTATAGGTGCTTGTATGGATTAATCTTTAGGAGGTCTTTGGTTTAATATACCTTTGGTGGCCTATTGATTTCTATTTTTGTGTCTTATTTCTATCCTTGATTAGTGTTTGATTTGGTTATTCCATTGAGGTCTAAGCTTTCATATAGTTTAGGTTGTCTTGGATGACATTGAAGGTATCAATCTTCTATCCTTTCAATTCTATATTTGTTCTTTTTTTGGGTCTGTTGGACTTGTAGGTGGAATATTTCTATACTTTCGTAAATCTTTTCAGTGTTTTACAACCGTCTACTTTAATAGTCGAATTTAATAGAACGCCAATAATATGAATAGTGGAAATAGGAAAAATTTAATTTTATAAACATTTTTTTAATCGATGGAGCGTAAGATGGTTTTTGAGTATATTCACTAAGTAACAAAAATATTAGAGCTATATAAAATAACATAGTTGAAATAGTAGGATAATAAATACCATAAAAATCTTTAGTATCTAGAAAAAAAATCTCTAAAAATCCAATAAGTTCTAAAAATATTTACCAATCATTATCTACAAGCATATCCCTTGGATTTTGATTATGAGAATTAAATAAAAAAAGTTATAGGTCTTCTATACTCGTGAGCAACAAGTAGTTGCTCATACAAAGAATTTCACTTAGTCGAAACTTCTTCTGGAATTTTTCTATAAGGTAATCCACAATCATGACAAGTTTTTTTATACTCTTTGCGTCTTTGTATTTTATTACCTTTAAAAATAAAGTTTATAGCAAATTGTACTTTATCAAGAATGTTTTCAAAAAGTTTTAGGTCATCCTTTACAACTAAGTTATAAATATGGCATGCACATCTTACATGAAAAATATGGGGAAAAGATTGAGTCAGTCGATTTTTAAAAATGTTTACAGCATAATCATTAGAAGTAGCATTATCTAATGTAACAGTCATAATTTTATCAGCTATTTCATAATATTCACAAATTTCATGAGTATTTTTTGAAATAAAAACTCCAGTATGTTTTTCATCAATATATCTATATGCTAAAATATATTTTTGCATAGACCAATTCTGATCGATCAAATGAAATCTTACAATTAAATAATTATTTTCGTTAGTACTACAACTTATATCAAAAGTGATAGTCATTTTGCCATTAAAATGATATAATGCATAACGTAAATAATGTTGATATTCATGTGCAAATTTGAAAATGTCTCTTCTAACAGTTGATCTAGGAAAACCATAAAGAGCAGGATTATATGTTTCTCTAATGTAATAAATAAAACCAAGAGAGAAAGGAAATGAAAAAGGCAAACCCTCCACCGCAACTAATTTTGCTATATTTTCCCTATCTTTGTGTTTATCATATTTAGGACTTATAATTCACCCCCATCATCAGGTTAATTCAATCATGTACTTGGTCGGAGACACTTGTGAACCTTGTCCCGACTCAGAAGGCATTGGAACACCTGATTTTTCAGCCAGGTATTGGTTATACCTTACTTTGTGAGAGTTTTCTACATGTCTCGTTAAACCTCCCGTCTCACCTTGACCTTTTCTAGTTTTAAATTTATGAACTTCTTGATAAATTTTACATCTAACTAGTTGATTATCAATGTCCCTATCAAAAAATTCCCATGCATGTCATTTTAATTTTCCTTTACTTGGGTCTCGACTCATACTAGGGGGAATAAGAGGCATTCTAGATTGAGTTTCAGGCTGAGGCTCAGACGTTTGAGCCTGAGGTGGAGGTGCACTAGTGGGTGTGTTATCTAAATTATCTTCTAATTCATTTTTTTAATTAAAGTCTAGTTCAGATGCATAATATACCTCATGATCTAATGGTATATAAATATTAACATCAACAAATCAGTTTCTTCTACATGAGTGAAATTATCGTAATTAGGATTACTAGAAGATGCACCCTTATCCTGTTACCCCCAGTATCTCTACCAGCAATAAAACGTCTAATTCATTCCATTATAATTATTTAAATACATAATTAAAGATAATGAAATTAAGTACAATAATTAAAATTAAGTAACCATAATAATTTAAAGAAGGAACGAAGGTACCAAATGTCGACGTGACGTCGACGTGTAATCGAGGTTGAGAAAATTGAAACTTTGCTCGATGGATGATCCTCAAGTAATTTGCCAACTTCACTCCTAATTTTTTAACTTTGATATAAATAAGCAAATAAAATAAATATTTATTAGGCAATGTAGACTTGTAGAAATATAAATAAAGAGATTAGAGAGATGGTATGAAGATTTGTGAGAAAATGAAGAGGAAAATGAGATATTTCTAGTTGAGAAATAGGGTTAAAGTGTAAATATACTAACTTAGGGGTTAAAATAAATATTAGGGGGTAGGGGTTTTATGGGGTAGGGGCCAAAATGGTCGTTATAGATGTTGCACAACCACCAAAATTTTAAATTTTGTCATTGTGCAACGGCTATTTTTGCAAAGCGGGTCGGGACGGGACGAGGCGGGTCGAGATAGGTGCCAGATCAAGATAGGCGAGATGAGCCCTAGTCCCATCCCGAGTTCGGGATCGGGCCTACCTGGCCCATAGACAACCCTAATTTGAACCATGACATATACAAACTCATGAGGCTTCAATCCTATACTACACTTGAAGAAGCATTTTATGATGCAACCAAAGTTGAAGCAAATTTGAAAAAAGAAAAGTTATACAAGGCCAAGAGTAGTACATCCTCATTATGGAGTAAAGAAAAAACAAGTGGAAGTCTTACACTTGGGAGAAGCCTAAAGTTACCACTAAAGCTCCCTAAAACAAAGTTGACTACCAACTAATAGGAGGTGACAATACTAAACTTATCATTCCTTGTCCTTCTACTATTCAATATTTCAAATGCCAAGGAAGATGGAATATTTCTAGAGTGTCATAATCATAGGTAAATTTATTAAATCCCATAAGTTTTTGCGTTGGATCCTTGATGAGAGGGATAAGTAAAGTTTGAAGGAAGGACTATTTGTTTGAAAACTAGGGAGGAAATTCTGACAACTTTACTCCTTTGATTTCGCTTGGGTGCGATGAGGGTTGAGCTAGACTATATCAACTTAAGACTTTTCCAAAGGATATATATTGCTTAATAGAGCATCAATAATGTATCGGGAGGTGTAAATCCATTGGGATTGAAGAAAATACTCTTCGATGAAGTTAAAGTGATACACTAAGTATTTCATGTCGCGGATGAGGTCTGCTCATGGATGAGGCCGCATTAGGGAAACCAAAAAATTGAGAAGATTCTAGGAGAAGATATGGCCGCACATGGGCCTGTATATGGCCACACGTAGGGTGGCATCCCTAAAGCGGTGGGGCGGCGATACTATGATGTTTTCCTTCAGGATATGACAGTTTTCTTCAGAGCTACAGACCATGTAAATTGCATTCGGGGCTATACAGATGTGTGCTTGCCTAGGGGCTATACATACATAGATTGCCTTCAGGGCTATTCATCTATGTATAGGTGCCTTATACAAGGCTAGGTAATAGATATTAGTTTGTTTAATTAGTAGAAAAAAAAGGCAGATAAACATAGCCATTTTTCCTTTAGTAGCTCTTCAGGTTATATTAAGATTACTTTACATTTAAGTACAGTTCAGTTTCAGTTGCCTTACATACTCGATACATTATTTCATACTGACGTCCCTTTCCTTGGTGAGATTGTGTTCATGCTTGTAGGTTCAGACAGCTTGCAGGAAGGACCGCTTCAGTAGGATCTGCCGAGTGTCAGCTTTTATGGTAAGCTCCAGATCATATGGAGTTGCCAAGTCTATTTTTTATGTCTTTACAGCTCATGTGTAGGTTGGGGCCCTTTCTCGGTCATGATACAGTTATAACTCATTAGAGGCTTGTAGACGTGTCTTGTATAGTCAGTAGTGTTAGTATGGTGGCCTAGTCGGCCTTTGTATATATAGTCTATTTTGGGATTTTACTCCTTGCACGGACTAGGGTATGCCTCATCGGCGGCCCAGTCATATATATAGATATGTGGGGATAGTCCGTTCTAGTCATGTTGTTCTTTATTTATAGATATCTTAGTATATATTCTTGCCAACCTAAGTTGATGTTATGTTTACAGTATGACCTCAATGGCCTAGTTTGCCTTTTTAGGTTCAGATTGCGGGTTCAGCATGGTGCGCTCAGACCTAGCAAGGTTCGGGTGCTAGACATGCCTCACCAAGGTTGGAGTGTGATAAATTGGTATCAAAGCAGGTCTATCCTAGGAATTCTACAAGTTGTGTCTAGTAGACTCTTGTTTAGGTAGGTGTTATGCACCACATGTATAAGTAGGAAGCTACCATGCATTTAGGAGTTGGTTACCCTTCTTTTTTATCTCAGATCGTGCTATAAAGCTTAGTATAAGTGATTCATGTTTTTTTACATAGATTATTTAGGGATCACTATTACTACGAGAGCTTCAGCTAGTCAGAGGATTGGTGCAGATGTAGGAGAGGGTACAAGTTAGGTGCCACCTGACAATGCAAACCGGCATGAGTCCCAGGGGGAGACACCCCCTCAGCCACCTCCACCTCCTCCACCACTAGAGGAGCTTCCTTGAGATATAACACCATTAGTTCAGCCTCCAGTTCCTCATTCTGCACCTCTAACAGGATATTAGGAGTATGATGCACTTACTAGCCCAGATAGTGGCTACATAAAGGCAGCCAAGAGTACCAGCTAGTGCTAGAGCTCTACAAATACCCCAGTGTTCGAGGATTATAGAGTTTATATTATTGAACCCTCTAGAGTTTATGGGATCAAATGCAAATGAAGATCTCCAGAAATTTACAGACCATCTCTATAGAGTTCACAGATTTAAGCATGCTACAGAAATGAAAGTAGTTAATTAGCAGCCTTCAGGTTGCGAGATATTATCGTCCTCTAGTACGAGGCATGAAAGTGGTCTAGGGGAGAGAATGCCCCACCGACCGTTTGGGAAGAATTTGTAGAGCCCTTTCTAGACCATTATCTACCTTTGGAAATCTAAGAGCCCCAAAATGACCAATTCTTGACTCTCCAACAAGGGAATATGAGCGTTCGAGAATATAGTCTCCGATTAAATTCCTTAGCAAGGTATGCTCCAGCCTTTGGGGATATGATGCATGCTCGGAGTCATCAATTTATTTTAGGTCTTGCACCAGAATATGTTCAGGCATGTACTATAGCAGTTGTGTACGAAAATATGGATATTTCTCACATGCAAACCTTCTCTCAGAATTTGGAAGAGTGTCGCCTTCAGTAATCGATCAATGAATGGATTGAAATAGAGTGACACAAGAGAGCAAGACTTACTGGGCCTTAGGATTAGCCTTGGGTTGGCTCGCAGCCACGACAGTTCAGACTCCCACCCCGGATGTAGCCATGTTAGTCACAGGGTTACACTCTATTAGAACCCGATCAGAGCTTCTAAGCATCAGGCTCGCATAGGCAGTAGAGTGCAAACTAGATGAGACATTCCCCTTCGTATTATGGTACTTGTGACAGAGGACATTATGGAAGGTGCAGGTTAAGGTAAACTACTTTCTATACGTGTAGTCATAAGGGTCACATGATGAGGAACTACCGGATAGAGGATAAAGTAGCATGACTCTAACTCGGTAGCAGGATCATCTGCTTCAATGCACCCCCTAAGACTAGGGTCCCAATCTTCTACTGGTAGAGGTCGAGGGAAAGGTGGTACCTCTAGTTCAGGTGGTAACTAGAATCACATTTATGCTTTCGCCGATCATCAGGACCCTGAATTCTCTTCAGGTGATATGGCATGTATAGTGGAATCGTACCGATGTAATAGTTATACTTTGACAAGTTTTGGACCCGTTGTCTCGGTAGTGCCCAATTAGTTATGTGAGAGACTTGATTTATTACTTGAGTTGCAAACTAAGTTGTACGTAATATCTAAGCTAAGTGCACAGTCAGTTATTGCTAAATAGTTCTGGTAGGACTGTGTAGTAAACATATGTAACCATTAAGCCTTAATCGATAGTGTAGGATTGGACATAGCCCCATTAGATATTAAGGATAGGCTGGCATCCTGTTAGAATTAAAGTGTCTTACAGAAGAATAACGTCAAAAGATAGAAATACTAGATAAGAGAACAAATCTAAGAAGACTTTAGAGACCTTAAAAAATTTCAAAGAGGGACCAGTCACTACAAGAAAAACACTCTATGGTGACGGGTAAAAATAGTCATCTAACCCCTAAGATGACGGTTCCTGTAAGTGTCATATTTCTCACTGTCACAAATGGATGACGGTTATAGAACCGTCACATGACATGTGACGGTTTTTACCCGTCATACAAATGTCACAAACGGATGACGGTTTTTACCCGTCACACAAATATCACATGACGTGACGGTTTAAACCCGTCACACAAATGTCACATAAATTTAAATTTTGATTCAATTTTTTTAAAATTTCTATTAAATTAATAATTTATTTTAATATGGCAGAAAAATTAAATTTGGCGTTTTTTTTTTGAAATTTAATTTCAATATTGCAAATTGAGTGCACCAATGAAATTGTCACGACCCGATCCCGGGCCCGTGACTGGTGCCTTACCCCGGGCACCCTAGTGATGCAACATCAGAGAAAACCAGCGGAAATAAAAACATAAACATGAACATGAGACAAGATAATAAAACAGGCCAACCAAACGGTTACCTTCCATTAAAATATATATAAACAACTCTTTCAAAACGAACAGTTTAATCCTTTTTACAAAACCCTGCCCACACAGTGCTACAGACCTCTAAGATTTACAACAACTATGACGGGACAGGGCCCCGCCATACCCCTGAATGTACAAGAACCTATAACTCAGGGAACACATACCAAAAGATAAGCCTCCGAAGGAACGGAGCTTCCCAATACGCTGAAAGGTGATCCTAATAGCGGGGATCGACAGCCAATGTACTTCTACCTGCGGCGTAACGCGGCCCGAAGGAGTCGCATAACAGTACCAAGTATGTGAAATCAGAATATCGTAAATGAAATCATAATAGTCTATATAAAGCAGGAGACATGTATGATGACCAAACTACGATATAACATATAACTAGTTACATCAAGTCGTGGACTCACGCCTCCAAATTATCACTCGTGCGTGGAATTTCTTCCTCACCGTAGCTTTATGATATGACAATACCAAGGAGTATCATGAACACGTGTCCCACTGTGTGTCATAAAACCGTATAGGACAAGTATAACTACCAGATCCGACCGTACCAATAATATAATGCAACCAAAACACGGCCGTCACGGGGCAAGTCACGAGCCGACCGGATACGGGCCTGGCCACGTGGCGGCGGGCAAGTACGGTGACCACCAGGACCAAGGTCGTATCACGAGACTTCGTCACTACACCGAACGGGGCAAGTCGCGGTCGACTCACGTACCAAGGCCGAATCACCATGAGGCAGGCAAGTACGAGAGCCGACCACCGTGGACCAAGGCGAACAAGAAGAAACCTCATGGAGAGCTAGTCCATAAAATAACCGGTCTTGCACAACCAAGGCTATCACCACAAGCATAAGCAAGTTACGCAACAACAAGCATAGGCAAGTTACACAACACAAGCATAGGCAAGTTACACAACAACCAAAGATAGGCAAGTTACACAACACAAGCATGGCAAGTTACACAACTCAAAGTTACTTTCATTTTATGCCAAAGTCCGGGTTTTAACTCCTAAAGTACTACGACGTTAAATTCCTTTTAAAGAGATCCATTCCTTTATAAAAGTCACGATGTCCGTAGTATAAAAGATAGAGTGACGAGCATTGTTAAATAAACAAAATGCTTTCCTTTGTAAAATCAAGTAACAACCTTATTTTCCAAACGTTCAAGTTTGCCTAATTTCAAATGCTCAAGTTTCTCATTTTTAGAAAAGGTTTCGTAGTTCATAGTTTTAATCCTTTAAAACATAATTCTCCTTTAATGATTTGAGAAACATATGCCTTATATGTGAGTAGTTTATTCTAGTTTATAATCGATCTTATTAAGCAGCCATGATCTAGGGTATGTAATATCATTTTGTCTCATCTTAGCTTCTATGCAGATGGAGGTTTCTACTGGTTTTAATACAATACTTCATTATTCAATACATTTTCCTTAACGCTGCAGTGGTCTGTCGATACACATTCTGATTTCCGAAATCAGTAAAACCTTATCCCATTAAATAAAACCAAGTACTCATTACTCACGAATGAGGTTTCACACAAGCATCCACATTAAAACAAATAAGTTAAGTCTCTTATCTTATAAGATCAAGTCTTTTAACTTCTAACATCAGTAAACCATTTTCTTTACCTTTCTTAAGACATTATACCTAACTTCCCATAAGCTAGTATAACTCTTTTTAAAACCTTTAAAACCAAGTGTTACTCTCCCTTCAAAACGATTTATAAATCTTTTGAAATACATCAAGTTCTTTATTATAACTAGCCAGTTATAATTCACATCAGTTACCTTTTAAAACCACAAAGTATTTTCTTATTTACATAAAGCTGTTATAACCAACTTCCCATAAAGCCGTTATAACACTTTATGTTTTAAAAACAATCAAACACAGTTAACACATGTACGTCTACCGTACTACATAGTTCACACATATCATGCTAGAAGAGATAGGAAGAGGTTCACATACCTCGCGACGAGTGCCGACTAATAGCAAAACGCTCCAAGTACTTCAAACCGTCGGCTACTCCTTAAGCCACGTAGATCGCACCACACGTAGTAATTCAACCTATAAGGCCACAAGGAGCTTATTAACATCTAGATCTCATCGTTCCATATTCTACAGAAAATTCGCAAAGACTCTCCCCGCAACAGTAAATCTCCTCTCTATCGAGGCTACCAAGCCAACCGAGGGGTTAACACGTCTAACCGGACGTGTACAATTCTACTACAAGTAATGTTACACAAGTCTCATCAGAATACAGTCTATGTAATTACAGCTTCTTCTTTAAATTCAGGCTTAAGTCGCAAAGACATTGCTGTAAGTATTATTCAGCTTAAGTCAAAAGACATTGCGCAATTATAATCAGTTATATATAGTATACATCAACTATATATTCCTACAACATGTAATTCCCAATTACAATAGAAGGTCAAGAGTGTTTACCTCGATAAGCCCAAAATTATCCGAGTTTATATGTCGATCCCGAGCAAGGTTTAGCTCCTACTCGGCGCTCCAATCCGCTCCAACAACCCTTAGAAGTTCTAACCAACTTCTACTTATAACTTCAACTACGGGTGAAGATTTACTTAGGGTTTCGTTTTTGGTGAGGAAGTATAATAGTATTTCCTGCTCTACGTATAGAGGTAACTTTGGAAGTACTATAAGGTATATATGGGCTAGAGTATTTTGGGCATTATAACAATACTAGGAGTATTTCTATACCACAAAAAAGGGGTATTATACGAAACAACTAGGCTAGGGGTACCACTACCAAACACCACAAAGGGGAGGGGGGCGGCTCTCGGCCAAGGGCTCACCAAGGGGGAGGTGATTTGGACGAGAACGACGCTTCAGGGGGGGGAGAGATTTTAACACTTAGAAAGGATTTTTGGATGAAGAAGTTCATCAACATAAGAGGGGTATTTATAGGTCAAGGGATGGCCAACCAATGGCCAAGATTATGCCAAGTGCAAGGCAAGTGTAAGGCCAAGATTTGGGCAAGTGTCCTAAGCCAACTTGCACACAAAATATCCTACCAACTCCAAGACAAAACAAGCCACCTTGTTCGTCCCTTTTGCCGTCCACTCAAGGCGATGTGAGGTGACACTTGTCACCCTCCGCTGGTCCAAAATGTTTTCTCTCGGAAAAATCCGCAAAAATTAAAAATGACATAGCGAATTTTCCTACAAAAGCTGGGAAACGTTTCGTCGAAACGACTCTTTTCGGCACTTGTGCACAAATTTCGAAACTAGCCAACTTTAAGGCTCAAATTATTATACGTACGCCCTCACGTACATACTCTGGAAATACGGGGTATAACAGAAATGGACTAAAAATTTAAATAACACCAAAAATATATATTAAATAGTTAGAATTTGTTGTACAAAGTCTTCCCAAAATGGATAGGCATTCAAAATGTTACTAAAGTGTTAAATTAAAGACTAAAACATTGTTAATCAACTATCTTATCAACATTAGGAGTCTTAGCCATAAATTCCCAGCAATTTCTTTAGAAGCTTCAATCCTTCTAAGTTCAATCAATCCCATACAAGAAGCAGCAGTAGCATCTGAAATTTGCTTCGCAGATTCACTCTCTCCTTCAGCTTGAATAATCACTGCCCTCCTCTCTTGATCAACTTTCATCACCACAAATTTCGACCTCTCAGCCTCCTGCTGAGCTACCTTCTTCTTCTCCACAACTCTCAATGCTTTCTTTCAGATTTCATACACAATTCAGTAAAGTAGAATCAATCACAAGAAAATTGAATGTGGATGAGCTAGCCAAAACAGTGTCGCTTCTTGAGTTAGAAATGAAAGCAATAAACCTAATTGTGATTTGTTCATTCACATGATCTTTGTCTTGTTAGTTTTTCATGTCATCACTTTACTTTCTTTTATAAATGTGGGAGTATCTGTTAACTTATGATTAAAATGATAGTAGTCTGGCCAACTTAAGCTCGCCTCGGCTATTCTACTGATGTAGGATTTGCATTTCTGTTCCAATGATCCAAGATACAGTTATATGTTGTGACATTAGAGAAACTAAAGGAATAATAAATACATGGTCTCTGACTTCTCTACTAGAATTTTATCATAAAGAAAGACTGATACACTTTAAGCTGAAGATGCACAAATCAAGAGTGTCCGTCCTTGATCATTATTGTTGGTAGGTAAAGAATTTAGATCAATCGTCTTGATCACTTCATCCATCTCTCCGAGTTTGGGGGCCATCAAAGACATCGTAAATAAACACCAAAAAATGTTATGAATGAATTACCTTTTTTCTTCGTATGTCAATGCAAAGTAATGTATCATACTTCACCAAGATGTCCAACATGATCCAAGCCAAGATAATGAAGAATCTGAAATTGTGCAAGCTTGTATTAAATCAAGTAGTGGCAAACAAAAAAGTTAACTCCACAGAAAGAACCAGATGAACCATCAGCAACATGTTCATGGATCTCCCATGATGCCCCATTTGGAATATAACTGACCAGAGTAAGACATATTCAGAAGGAAAATGATTTAGACGTCTGTTCAATATGTTTACTAGTGTTAGTCGGAATTTGAAACATCAACCAGGCATGCTAATAAAACTGACAATACTATGCATATATGGCCTTTAAAATATGACTTAGGAATCATGATGTAAATTTGAGCTCTCAAAGCAAGTTTACTAGTGTTAGTCGGAATTTGAAACATCAACCAGGCATGCTAATAAAACTGGCAATACTATGCATATACGACCTTAAAAAATATGACTTAGGAATCATGATGTAAATTTGAGCTCTCAAAGCAGTAGATTCTGAAACATCTTATATGAAGACCAGTTCAATATATACTCAAGAAGGATAATTTGTTTACTTCAGTACCGGAACACACTTGCTTTAGAGGCACAACAAGGCAATTGGAGTCGTGAACGTTGGATATCATTGAGAAATAAATAGGAAAAAGTGTTCCTGCAACCCTTCCCACTATAAATGAATAAAGAAACAAGATAAAACACTCAATCTATATGAAACACACTGTTTTTTCTTTCTTTCTTGTAGTTTCATTGATAACATATTATCTGAAGCCTTGCAATAAATCCCTCTTAAACTTATCTGCATTGACAGGTCAAAGACTAAGGTAATAAGAAGACTGCATCTTTAAATTTAATTTGTTTAAACAGTAGAAATGGTGCAGTCAAAACTCAAAACTAAGACAAATTTTACCTCTATATGTAGATCTACACAATGGCCTCAGCTTGAAAATTTCTCCTTCAGTTTAGAAGTCACTTTCAGAGTAATATCACCATAAGGTTCATGTTGATATGCATGTACAAGTCCACAATTCTCCAACACCTGTAATCAATTTCCACAAGGAAGACAGTAAGTAAAATCGTCTGAACTAGCTCCTCAAACAATATATACACATTACACCAACGTTACCATTATCAAAATAAATGGACAAATAGAAGGGACAGATAGATTTACCAGAAAACTCCAGTCAGCAGGACTAAGTTCATCAACCAAATGTCGAGATACATTTTGATCTACTTGGACAGTGTCTTTAATCTGCAAAATTCCATAAGCAGCTAAAAAAAATTCAACTTTTCAACACCAAGTACACAGAACTTAAACTAGATTTGTAGAACTATATTTAAAGTTTGAAGTTAGATTGCAGTATATGAAATTGGAACTACTTAAACTATCATATTATACTCCCTCCACTGCTTGAAAGCATTAGTTCGTCAAAAAAAGTATACTCCCTCTACTACAATGTTACACGACACTACCTTCTGTAATGTTGACATCGTTCCATTATTAATAATATTATAAACAATATCTCATAATCTCCACAAATTCCTATCTATTAAGCTTTTTAACTTAAAAGTTAGGGGTCTTTGAGAACAGCCTCCCTACTTTCACAAAGTAGGGTAACGTATGCGTACACCCCACCCTCCCCAAACCACATTTATGGGATTACACTAGGTTTGTTGTTGTTATTGTTTCTAGTTCTATATCAGCTAAATTTTCAATTTTTATTACATTACATGTGCGTAATGTTGTGGCATTAATGATGTTGCTGGTAATTGATCCATGTTTATTGCAGGTTGTAACACCTCCATAGCTACACCAATTCACCGAGAAACTCTCTGTTCACTGTCGGGACTACCATCAGAAATCAGAGTTGTATGTTTGGGTTGTTGAGGATGAATTAAAGTTGGATAGTCATTGATATAGGACTGGACGACCACTGTGGGTGGTCGCCCAGTCGACGTTTCTGCCATGGAAACCTTAGTGAAGTTCGACAACTATGAAAATGGTGAAATATGTTATGCGTCGATTCGAGTCATGGGGGTGGGTGTAGAATGTAGAGGAGAGTTAGGGGAACATAATGGTATTGTTGCGATAATTCTATATGCTTACGCAAGTGTACGTATCACTCAAGTAATATAGTCTGTAAGACCGAGTTATCGTCCACAGAGACTGATTTATCAAGTACTGAATATCTAATCTACGGTATCTATTTGGTTATCATTTTTGGTTGGTGATTATAACTAAGAATTAGAACTAAACAAAGTGCGAAAAATAACTAAAGATTTATAATACTTTGGTTTAAAACAGTTACGAAGGAAATAGGGCTTCCAATCTCCTCAACTATCTGTTCTTTCACGTGTTAATGCAATGCTAATGACTCTTATTCTTATTAAGATAGCAGGTTAACTAATATGTTCTATATTCCGGTTAGGACATATAAAAACTCAACCTTGTGCATAAACCTTCCATATTTCTATGATAGATTTTACCACACAAGAGGATTAAGAACAATAACCTTAAATACTACACAAATATCGGGGTACTTTCATCCGAGATTTGAACCTATGTCTAAACAACTACAGCATATTCAAATCTACTCTCTCGAATCTCGATTCGAAATCATATAAGTTATAACAATTAATGTCCAGTTAATTACCAAGCAATCAAAATAATATTGAATAGATCTTAATATGCTGAAGAAAAAATCAATAACTATGCATTAACTATATGAAAGAGCTTCAAGAAGATTCGACGGAAAACTCTACTAAAGATATTAGCTCCTAGACATTGTCATACTAAGAACTAATACAAAATCCAACATACACTGAAATTAAAATAAAAGAGAAGAAAAAGCACGTGAACAAAGTTGTCTCCAATCTTGTGTTTGCTCCAATTCTTGCCTCTCTAAAGTATGATATGAATAATGACAGGGTTTAGGGTATTTATATCTGAGGAAAACATTGCTTCGGACCCTTTTACCCTTACTGAAATTCGGCCCAGAAACCTAAACTATTCGCGTCGGCACCGCGGTGCTGCGGCCCTAATTCAGCCGAATACACTTAGAGGCTACTGGAAATATTGTGCTGCGGTGCTTCATACCTGGACCGTGATGACTTCGACGGTGATTTTTCGTCCTCAGTTACTGGAAATTTTACGTCTCGGCTCAACATTTTTCGGTCGCGGTTCATCAACACCGCGGTCCCTCTTGGCCTTACGTAGCGGTGCCTTCTGATTTTCGCTCAGATTTTTCCAGATTCTTTCCATGCTCTTCATGACTCTTTAGCTATATTGTTCGGGGCTTGGTTGCGCATTTACAACCTTCAAATCCGTCATTTCATGTTAATTTCGCCATTTCCCACCTAAGTCGCTCATAACCTGAAAACACAACAAATAAAGCATAATACTGCACAAAAAACACTAAAAAGACACGTAAAAGACTCCTAAAATAGACTCTAAAATAGTCCTAAAATGAACTTAACAAACACCCTCAAACTTAAACTTTACTCGCCCTCTAGTAAAGAACTCTAGACTCTCTAAAAATAAACAGACACAAAGACTCTAAAACATGAATCAAGTCAATCACAATATTGCTTCCTCGAAGATCATGAACACATGCAATCTCATTCTCAAAAGCTTTCTAGCCACAAGTTGTAATCTAGAATTCCAAGTCAGATAACCATTAAACTTGCTTAAGGTTATTAAGGCATATGATTACTTAAACATGACTACCAACTCAAACAAGCATTCAATATCAGTCTATGCACAAGTAAATTCGTTCCAACAGTCTATCAGGCCAGAATTCTATAGCTTGCTCACTTAGTAACTCTCCACTAATGTAAACAACACATGCTTAAAAATCAATAGGACTTTCATGGGTTGTATCGTTAGGCTTAGGCATTGTGCAGATAAAAAGACATTTAGGCTCAAAATTACCATAAGCATAGAATCAACCAAACACAACTTGATTTTCATTATAATGCACCAAATTCCCCCATTTTCTCTTCTTTTCTAGATTGAGAAGTTCTCATTCTATATATTATTTTTTTGGAACTACAACACCCCAAACTTGTTTTTCATTGTATGTACAAGGGGTGTGTAGTTGATTTATATATCTATTTTTTTCTTCTTTTCATTCACTTCTCAATCTTTTACACTTCTTTTTGACAGAAACTCAATCTTCAATCTTTTTTTACTAGAATTCAATTCCCCCAACTTGTAAATTTCTATACTTATGGTAATTTAAGGGAGTGAAAGAATAGTAACAAATTTCAAGTAGGATCATGGATGGATGTTTATCAACAAAGAAAGGTTTCATTATGCTCAAAAGGGGTGACTAGGGATTAATGTAATCAAGGGTGGCTTGAAAGGCTCAAACGATACAAAGAGAGCCTAAATCATTTTCCTAAGCATGCGTTATCTAGGATTTCGCCTCAAGTAGCAATCAAACAAGTTCTAGAATCTACCACCTTCTTTCCTCAAACCCAAATTCATTTATGCATAAACCAATAAATTGAACACAAGAGAGTTGGATAGTCATGACTAAGTGCTTCATTATTATCAATAATCAAAAGCAAACTCAAAGGCTATCTTAACTCGGCACATAGATTTATGCATTTCATGACTATAAATTTCATCTAATGTTACTACAAGTATCCACTCAATCTCATTGGCTATCGATTTTCAACTTGATTCATTGACACTTAATATTAAAACACAGACACGGACACTAGATAAATAATTAAAAAAAACACAACTAGACAAAAATAAAAAATCCCCCCCCCCAAACTTATTCAACACATTGTCCCTAATGTGAAAAGTAAAGCACATGTGAGGAAACTTACAAACACATAGGCGACTCAAAACAGTGGTCGTGACGGTGGATTTTGTGGCTCAAAAAGCGGATACTGTGGTGGTAATCCAAAGTGGGGTTCAGGCGGTGGGACTTGTAGTGACCAATGGTTGAACATGGAGTTTAGTTCATTGACGCGCTGGTACTCATAATTGTACTGTTGTTGCTCTCATTGATACAGGTGATGGTCGCGCTCCCGCTGAGTTTGGATGATGTAATCTCCTTGCTGTCTCTGTAGTGGTGCTCCTACATCATGTGCTCTTGATTTCAGAGCAGTTGATCGTGGATCCCATTCCAAGCTATCTCCCCTCAATCAGTGAGCCAAGTCAAGGGATAGAGTCCAGACAGGTTCAACACTTAGTTCTTCCACTCTGTGATAATGGAGGTGGATGGCTACTCTCTCATGGCTCATTGTAGGCAGATGCCTCATGTTCCTCCTCCATGACTCTTTGGCGGCGTCTGGGTGGGTGTTGGACACCCTCTTCTGCAGCCGGTTCTCGAACATAGACCACTGGCACTGGGTTTGGGTAGCCATTTACTTGAACTCGGGTGATGACATTCTGTATCCGGCCCGTCGCATCACTAGCATGAATGTCACTCCATATTCAGCACATAACTTGGTGATCAATGACACGTGTCCTAGTCCAGCTGTGGTCGTAAGGTGACAAGTGTACTCCATGCTTTCAAAAATCGCTCGACCCACATCTATAGTAAACCATCTCATTAAGGCATACACCAACTTGAGCCGGTCTATTATTACTTTGGAAAGATGCGTGGAGCGTATAATTCTAGCACTCACAAAGTATATCCATGTCCGAGCCACCCTATTGAATTGAGCACGAAGCATCAATCGTGGCTCATTATAAACACTATATGTCATTCTTGGCCCTCGAGCACTCAAAGTTTCTGCCACCTCAACCCAATCACTTCTGTTGGACTTGCTCCAAGTGGTATACAGATCTTATTCCTCATCATCTTCAATCATTACATTAGGAACATCACAGACTGCATTTATGTTCTCTGTTGTGACAGGCACCCACCTCCCTCGAACAAAGCACCTATTCTCTACCCGCTCTGAGAAGTTGGCATAAAATTCACACACCACTGGGATGTTGAGAAGCGAAAGATTGGTAGTAACAAATTCCTCCCAATTTATGATGACAGTCAATTATCTAATCGGCTCATAGGCATCACTGTAGGGTTTTCGTCTGAATTTCATGCCTCTCTGGAATTAAGGGGCGGCCGCTTAATTTTTCATAACGGTCTTGGACTGCCTTATTGGCAACCTTGCAGTATCATAATCAGGAATTACTGATCTAGAAGAAGAGGCCCTATTGATTGTTCTTTTTGGAGCCATTTTTTTTCTAGGTATGATTGGAAAAAATTTGGGTAGAATTTCCTTTGTTTTTCGAATGATTCTTCACCAACACTTAGTAACCAAATCCACAACATGCAACAATCAAAACAACCAATAACAACCAACAACACACCCACAAAAATCAACACACAACTCACTTAGAACTCGACAACAATGGTCAATAACAACTCCAACTACAACACCCAACAACCAAAAGCCACGAAATTTGCAAGGAAAAAGTGATGAATTTTACCTTTTGGACAAGTTTTTCTTCACAAATGTCTTGACACAAGTGATGAATTGATGGTGGTATATGAGAGAGTGGGAGATTTGTAGTATAATGGGGTGCGGGAGGTTTGTTTTTTAAAGGATTTCGAAGCTTTTTGGAGAAGATGGAATTTTTAGAGGTTTGGGTGAATTGGGAATGATGAAAATCAAAAAAGGAGGCTAGGGTTTTTATTCTGAAATCGCATAGGGGCCGCGACCCTTAGGACTCGCACCTCGATGCTAATTCATCGATAAATCACTGGGACTTTCTGCTAGAGAGGCACCGCGGTCCTTCAATCCTGAACCGCGGTGCTAATTCCTTCTTTAAAAAACCGAACTCACTGGAAAAATTTCGTCGCGGTGCTAATTCGCTGAAAACTCATCCCTGCTCACTGGAAATTAGGGGCCGCGGTCCTTCATACCTACACCGCGGTTCTAATTCACTGAGAACTCATCCCTGCTCAGTGGAAAAATTTGGCCGCGGTGCTAAGCCTTAAAATTCAATTTCTCTAATTTTTAGCGTTTTCAATCCCTTACCTCTCAGAATTAGTCCCATTTTACCTGTCATCAAAATATAAACCAAGTGGCACAAGACCGTGAGACTGTTCAAAAACATAATAAAACTACTTAACATAATTTAAAACGTTGGGTTTCCTCCCAAATAGAGCTGTATTTAACGTCTTTTAGCTGGACACAGATTTTTCTTCATTGTGGTTTGAATTGGATTACAGACTTTATTTGATCCATGGTGTCACACAAGTAGGTCTTCAATCGTTACTCGTTTACTTTGAATGGTGCACCCTCTTTACCTCGTACACCTTTCTCGACAATGAATGGCCCTGACCACCTGGATTTCGACTTGCCTGGGAATAATCTCAGCCTTGAGTTGAACAGGAGCACTTGTTGCCCACGTTGGAACTCATTCGGGATCAAATTCTTGTCATGTCATGCCTTGGTGCGTTCTTTATAGATTTTTGCGTTCTCATAAGCATCATTCTGAAACTCATCAAGCTCATTCAGCTGCAATAGCCTCTTTTGTTCGGCAACTTTTGCATCCATGTTCAGCTTCTTCATCGCCCAATATGCCCTATGCTCCAACTCTACCAGTAGGTGACATGCTTTTCTAAAGACCAGCCTATATGGTGAAATTCCAATGGGAGTTTTGAATGCAATCATGTAGGCCCATAGTGCATCATCCAGCTTGACAGACCAATTCTTCCTCGAGCTATCCACTGTCTTTTCTAATATACTCTTTACCGCTCTGTTTGAAATTCTAGCCTACCTATTTGTCTGAGGATGGTAGGGAAGAGCAATGCGGTGGTAAACTCTATAGCGAGAAAGTAAGGTGTCAAGCTTCTTGTTACAGAAGTGACTCCCTTCATCGCTTATGAGAGCTCTAGGAGTGCCAAAATGTGTGAATATGTTCTTTTGGATGAATTTCAAGACAGTCTTACCATCATTCTCTTTGGTAGTGACTGCCTCGACCCACTTGGATACATAGTCCACTGCAATCAAGATGTATTTGTAGCCGAAAGATGGTGGGAACGGGCCCATGAAGTCAATTCCCCATACATCAAAGATTTCTACTTCAAGTATTCCATTCAGGGGCATTTCATTTCGCCTGGAGATGTTCCCAGTTCGTTGACACCAATCACAGGCCTTCACAAAAGCATTGGAGTCTTTGAACAATGTTGGCCAATAGAACCCACTTTGTAGTACCTTAGCCGATGTCCTCGAAGCACCAAAATTCCCACCACATTGCAACGTGTGACAATGAGTGAGAATTTGGTTCATTTCATCCTGTGGCACACAACGTCTAATGATTTGATCAACACACTTCTTATACAAAATTGGTTCCTCCCAATAATAGTGCTTCACCTCTGAGTAGAACTTCTTCACTTGCTGCATTGATATCTCCGGGGGCACAACCTTAGCTACAAGGAAATTAACAAAATCAGCATACCAAGGTAAAATAGAGTCAGCACTTACCTGAAAGAGTTGCTCGTCTGGAAAATGGTCATTGATCTGCATATCTTTAGCATTTCGGCTTTCTTCTAGCTCAAGCCTTGACAAGTGGTCAGCCACCATTCATCAACAAGGAGGAAAGAGGCTTTGAGATTTTTGAGAAGTCCTTGATGAACCTCCTATAGAAACCATCATGCCCAAGGAAACTTCTAACCCCTTTCACTGACACCAGAGGTGGTAGATTTTCAATAACTGAGATTTTCGCTCTGTCTACCTCGATGCCTTGGCTCGAAATTTTGTGGCCAAGGATAATACCCTCTTTTACCATAAAGTGACACTTCTCCCAATTCAGCACAATATTGGATTCTTCACACCGCTTCAACACTGCTTCTAAATGCTTCAAACACTCATCAAAAGATGACCCAAACACAGAAAAATCATCCATAAAAAACTATATGGTCCTCTCCACCATGTAAGAAAAAATAGCTATCATACAGCGCTGAAAAGTGGCAGGTGCATTGCAAATCCCAAATGACATTCTTCTGAAAGCAAACGTACCATAGGGACATGTGAATGTGGTCTTCTCTTGGTCTTCTGGTGATATTGCAATTTGATGATATCCAGAGTAACCATCCAAAAAGAAATAGTAGTTTTGTCCAGCACTTTGAAATGGGAGGGACTTGATTTATGTCACGACCCGACCCCGGGCCCGCGACTGGTGCCCTACCTGGGCACCCTTACAAGTATTCATCAGAGATAAACAGCGGAACATACATAAACTTAAATAATGAAATAAATAATAGGTTAGCCGATAAGGCTACCTTCCTGGATATAAACAAAATCCAAAAGCAGTTACCTCAATTTTCTTTTAAGAGTGACCCACAATATATGACTACAGACCTCTAAGAGTTGACATAACAACTGTGACGGGACAGGGCCCCGCCATACCCCTGAATATACAAAGGTCAACGACTTCAGGGAACCATACCAAAGACAAAGCCTCCGGAGAAATGGAGCTTTCCAGAACTGAACAGTGATCCTACGAGTGCGGATCAGCAAGCTAGGTACCTCAACCTGCGGCATGAACGCAGCCCCCCGAAGGAGGTCAGTACAAAACATGTACCAAGTATGCAAAACTGAAAGTACTGTAATTTAAATCATAATAGTCACAAAGATACAGCTGAAGACATATATGATAACCAAATTAACAGTACACTGTGCCTTACTGAAGTAGAAGTAATGAAAGTCAGTTTTACCTTATACAGCCTGTTTCATCATATGAACCGTAGTCACACCAGGGCTATGAACACCAGCCCTCAAAAAAAATCCAAGCGCGCCCGTGGGATTCCCCATCACTGCCGACCGCTAGGTGTAAAATCTAACTCTGTGACGCGTCTGTGGCAGGTGATCCCGTGGAAAAGGAAAATCGACAAGGAAGATATGAAGTCAACGTTATTCCAAACCTTGCATATTTGTTGAAGATAATTACTTACTATGTACATATAATAATAAACTTCATAATCTATAAATTTTAATTTCAAAACCGAACTAGTAATAGAGATTTGTGCAGAGTAGGTAGACACTTAAAGGGGATAAATCAATTCAAATCAATAAAGTATCTATTCACAAGGTTTGAAATTGAAATCTTTACTTTAAAGCAGAGAAGCATATTGCCACACCCCTTAATTTCTACCTCACTGTCGGCGTACACACAAATCTAACCATGTGACGCTCTCGTGGTATCCTACCTCACTGTCGGCGTACACACCTACAACACGTATATACCTATATCCTCGGCCCGTGGAATCCTCACACGCCGATGTACCATAAAAGTAAATACAACCATGTGACGCGCTGGCATCCTACCTCACCGCTGCATACACATACACAATACATACACGATATATATCATGCGCGTGGAATCCCCATCTCGTACATGACTCGCGATCAAAGCAGACCACCCGCTCGCAGATCCTTAAGCAATCCTACCTCGGGACTATTTCACCCGTGATAGTCGTGTGGACCCGCATGAGGTATTCCTCGTGATAGTCAGACTACCGCGTGAGACTATTTCACCCGCATAAGCCCATAAGGACTCGCATGAGGTATTCCTCGCATCGTGGGTAGCAAATCCACGGAAACAGGTGGTATAACTATCTTGGGGATTTACCCCTCAGGTATACTCTTACCCCTCGAACTACATGCCTCGGGATCCCTCATCGTAAGCATGTCCACGGTGCATACCCGTGGAATCCCACATCACTGACGATATGTCCCTGTAAACTCATACTAAGACCATGGAAGCATACCCGTGGAATCCCACATCACTGTCGGTACGTCCAAGTAACTCATACTATGACCAGGGAAGCATACCCGTGGAATCCTCCATCACTGACGGTACGTCCAAGTAACTCCTACTATGACCAGGGAAGCATACCCGTGGAATCCTCCATCACTGACGGTACGTCCAAGTAACTCCTAACTTCTTTAGACTTTCATTAATCATACAAAATGGATCTCATTTTATGACCTTAAGGCACTTTTCATATCACTTAACAAGTCCGGGGAAATTCAACCCAAAGTACTATGTACTTCTATTCTTTCCAAGATCCCTTTTCCACATAAGACCCCAAGATACTAACACCCGTAGTATCCAGGCTTATCTACATTTCAAACAAGTCACTATACTATTAGAAATATACTTCGGCTTCTAACTCAAGTGACCCTCATTTTAAACTTTAGCAATTGATGCCTTTAAATCGAATTGCCTTTCTTAGTATCCATTCTTTTATCTAGGCTTACCTTATTCGAGAAAAACCATTTCTTTAAGCTTCCATAAAGTTATTATAACCAACTTCCCATAAAGCCGTTATACTAACTTTATGCTTTAGAACCAAGACATCCTTATCCTCCCATAAAGCCGTCATAACTAACTTCCCATAAAGCCGTTATAACTCTTTATGTCTTAGACCACTTTGCTCTCTCTATAACCAAGAGGCTTGTACTTCAATTCAAGTTACACTACTTTCAAATACTTCAAAAATCTTAACTTAGAAAACAAGTTTCTTAACTTAGGAATCAGGTCTCTTATCTTTTAGAATAGTTCAAGAATCAATACTTCTCAAATCCAGTATTCTATACTTGATCATGTCAAGAAATCCTTGTCTACCTTATTAGGATAAACCATTCTTATAACTCTTCCTTAAGGACACGTGAGTTAATTCTCTAACTCAACCAACCAGACATCCTTAAAACAAGTCAAATATATCAAATGACTTCACTTCATTTAAAGATCACGTACGTCTACCGTACCATACAGTTATAACTACTCATGCTCAAGAGATAGGAAGAGTTCTACATACCTCTTTTGTTTAATCCACTTGCCAAGTCCAATATGCCGTCCGTAGATGTCAACCTATAATGAACATAATACGTCTATTAGCTTCTAGCTTCAACGTAGTAAATTCTAATGAAAAATCCCTTGTTCCACGGGAAAATTGGACAGTACTTCCTTCGTTTCTACTTCCTTTTCCACCTTTTTCAAGGTCCGAATTCAATAACCAAACGCCGCATTTAAGGAACAACAATTCAGCTAACCAAAAAGGGGATTACACGCCTTCACAGGACGCGTAAAATTCTGCCCCACAATAACACAAAACAATCCAATAATTTCCAAACCACATTCGGCTATATTATCCCAATAATTATCAATATCCTTTCCATTCCCTTTTAACCCAACTCGTTATCCCAACATGTTATCTAAATCATAACCAATTACATACCCTCATATTTGTAACTTGTAACGATTTCTAGCTAGCAACCAAATTGATTACAATATGAGTGGCTAACATGCCCATTTCGGTTTTTACAAGTCGACACCACCCCAATCTTTTCAAGCTTTAAATATAACAGCCTCAGGCTCACTTCTTAACTACTATAACTTGAAATCTTCAAATATACAAGAAGGAGGAGATTTTACCTCAAGAAGCCCTCTTTCCGAAATCTTCTTCACTTCAAAATTACTCACAAGAGTCCTTTACAAGCTTGCCAACACTTTTCCTTCTTGAAGCCCTTCCAAAAATCTCACCGGGGTTCATCAATTTGAGAGAGATGAGAGGGATTTTTCTTAGGAAACCCTTGCAAAATGGTCAAGTCTTAAAGACTTGGCCCTAAAATAAGACCCTCCTTTGGTCAAAAGATGGGAGGGACACTTGTCACCCTCCCATAGGCCTTTTATCAAAATATCCCCGCGCCCTTACCGCGTCAAAAATCCGCCAGCCGCGGCTTCCACTTCGAGAATTTCTGCATTCCGCGCCGCGCCTCAGATTCGGCGCGCGCTGCAACCTCAGAGGAATTTGAATTATCGCGCCGCCCTCGCTGATCGCCACATGCGACGCTCACTGGGAAGATCTGTCCTCTCACACCACGTAACTTCTAACGCCCGTAACTTCCTACCCCGATGTCCAATCGACGAGTGGCTTGTTGCGTTGGAAACTAGACTCAACAACCTTCATACTAGTCTTTTAAAACTCCTCAAAACTCCTACGGAACTAGGAGATATACCGCTCCAAAGTTGGCTGAAAATCTGCCCACAACCTTTTTGCCAACCTAACTTTCCAAATTCAAATCTTATTTTCTTCCATACGTTCTTAACTTAACCTCTTGAATTTACGGGGTGTAACAATTTATTACATGAGTTGAAAACTAAGTTGTACGTAATATCTAAGCTAAGTGCACAGTCAGTTATTGATAAATAGTTCTGGTAGGACTGTGTAGTACACATATGTAACCATTAAGCCTTAATCGATAGTGTAGGATTGGACATAGCCCCATTAGATATTAAGGATAGGTTGTCATCCTGTTAGAATTAAAGTGACTTACAGAAGAATAGCGTCAAAAGATAGAAATACTAGATAAGAGAACAAATCTGAGAAGACTTTAGAGACCTTAAAAAAATTCAAAGAGGGACTAGTCACTACAAGAAAAACACCCTATGGTGACGGGTAAAAACTGGCATCTAACCCCTAAGATGATGGTTCTTGTAAGTGTTATCTTTACCACTGTCACAAACGGATGACGGTTCTGGAACCGTCACATGACATGTGATGGTTTTTACCCGTCACACAAATGTCACAAACGGATGACGGTTTTTACCCGTCACACAAATGTCACATGACGTGACGGTTTAAACCCGTCACACAAATGTCACATAAATTTAAATTTTGATTCAATTTTTTAATTTCTATTAAATTAATAATTTATTTTAATATGGCGGGAAAATTATATTTGGCTTTTTTTTTTTTGCAATTTAATTTCAATATTGTAAATTGAGTGCACCAATGAAATGGCATCCCTGAAGAGTTGGGGGTGGTGGAACACCTATTTAAAGAGGTGGCAGCCATATTTCTTTATTTAGTACGACCAAATTAAGTCCTCAAATCCTCCTAAGAGTCTCCTAGATGTTCTTCAAGGTTTAAGAACATATCCCATGTAATTTAAGTAAGATTCAACTCCTACAAGTTGATGCAAGCTTGAAGAGGATCTTTCTTGGTTTGGTGTGGTTGTTGGGTGTTGTCTCAAACTCAAAGGAAGTTGTGGTTGAAATTTCTAGATTCCTCAAGTATGCTTAACCTCTTGTTGTTATGTTCAAGATAGTTTTTGGGTTGGTTGAATTGAAAAAAGTGAAGAACTACAAAGATGAGGCAACAAGATGATCTAGAAAAGTGTTGTTGTTTTGTTGAGTTGTTGGAAGTGTATACATAGTTTCTTATGGCTGGAAATTGCTAGAAATAGTATAATTATGATGTTGATATACTTGTTATCATGGCTGGATTGTTGATGGAAGTGAGAGTTTAGAAAGGGAAGGAGAGAACTAAGTTCAATCTGAATCGAGCATATCAACTATCGTAGTTTCTACTAATTGTGAAAGTAATGTTTGTGTATTTATTTTTGTATAAATTGAAGCGTGTTGTGGACCGGTTATGTTGTGTTGTTGAGACCAGATAAACTAAGATATGTGAAGGCTATTCTTTTATTTTTATTTTTAAATTAAATCATGCCCACACGGGCCTTTTAGTAAATCAAGAAGAAAGCAAACAAAGTCCACGTTTAAGCCCAAAACCGGCCCAATCATAAAGTAAAAATACAAAGCAATAAAATAAAACTAAAAATAAAACAAAAGAAGATGCTCAGGCAACAAATGTTGTCTTCATTTTGTGCCCAAGAATTTTGCTTGTTTCTCTCTCTATCTTCAGAGCATCTAATTGGAAACTTCGGCTGAAGAGAGAATGAACTAAGTTAGTTTCAATAAGAATGTCGTCTTCCTGTGCTCTAGTTGTTTGTTGTGTAGCTGTTCAAATGGAACTATTCTCATGAAGGGCGTTCCATATTAGAACTGTCCATATCTGGTTCATCCTTCGGAACCATATCACATCCCGGATCTGATGAAATAGGATGAATTGAAACGATATTTTGTAAATACGTAATGGTCTCATTTCACTGTAAGTGTGCTTTTGCTCCTTTCTGATCCTTTTTCCCTTACTTTTGTACTCATTTATTATTTTCTTGTGTTGCATGTACCAAATATGATGGAATGAGACCTCCTTTTAAGTTGATGAAACTTTGGGTTGATATAAATGCTCCTCATTACTTGTAGGTAATAAATCATTACCCTGAAACCACGAAATTGTATTATTACTTTCCTCATTTGTGTTGTTGTTGCTTGTGTTCTGTGTATGATTAACATGATTTAACTTTTATGTATCATATCTGAATTTTAGCACTTTTCATTATTTTTTTAACCCTACCTCCATGTCCTTGAATTAACCATAGTTGATTGTACCACCTTTGTCCAAAGCCATATGAGCTAAAGAACCAGCTAATTTATTCTCTTCCCTTAGGATATGAGTGTATAGAACCTGTTTTGTTTATATCAGCTGCTTAATTTCATCTATACTTGCCACAATGGCCAATGGTGGCTTCCACTCCTCTGATAATATTATATATATCAATTGTGAGTCAGTTTGGATAATGATTTTGTCAAAATGTCAACTTGTACACCATTTGGCAGCTTCTAAGATTACAACTGCCTCAACTTCTGTATTTGTACCCCATCTTATCTCCTCTGCCTAAGTATGTATTAGGTTACCCTCCTCATTACTAGAACAAAAACCATATACTCCTCCACCGTGGTTGCCTCTTGATGCTCTATCAGTGTTGCATAAGAACTAGCCCTCAAGAGGAGGATGTCATATCACCTTTCTGAATTTCATTCATGGTCTATATCCCTCAATCACCTGCATCAAATATCTCCATCTATTAGGTATGTGTGGCATTATTGGATTCTTGATCTTTACCATCCTCTGAATAGTAACATATATCTAATAAATGCATCTTCCAACAGGCTTCTTTTCCCCATTTTTATATGCATTTCTCTTTTTCTAAAGATCACATACATTTATAGCAGGTATAACCTGAAATAGTTGTTTCAACTATCATTAACAGGTTGTTTCCACCATTTAACTATAATCTGATGTAATTGTAATTCTTTAATGTTAATATATGAAGAGAAAAAAAAGTAGGACCATGTCCTGTTAGCAGAAAAGGACTTAGCAAATAAGTGTTGGATTGTCTCCTCTCTAGGACTTGAAAAACACCAACACTTAGATGTCAAGTTAATATTCATCCTTTTCAACACCTCATCAAATAGTAGTTTGAACTTCCAGCAAATCCACATAAAGAAATATATATTAAAAGGTAACCCCTTAATCCATATGTAAACACTTCATTTTCTTGTCCACTCAGCCTTAGATACTCTCATTAATTGTGAACACTCCTCCATTACTTAGAACCCACCAGGGTGAATCCATCTTTGTTTCAACACTAGGAGGTTTAACATTATCCACTATATGTTGGACAATATCACTTGCTAGTTGTTACACCCCGGAATTTCAGGAAAAGTATACGAGAATAGACGCAAGAACACAAGACTTGAAAATTGGTACGAAAGGAAGAATTGTTTTTCCGAAGGAAAATCTTCCGAACGTCGGAAAGGAAAAATATTCGTTGATGAGAATTAGATTCTCAAAATGCATTATTTGAAGAGTATGATACTTATTAACATTATGGAAATTTATTTTTACGGATTTGGTCACGTGGGGCCCACCCGAGAAATTTTACGTTTTGTGGGACCCACGAGGGTTACGAAATTTATGGACGAATGGTAGGGCGACATGTGGCACCCCCCAATGGTCTTGGATTAAATAAGACAAGGGTAGTATGGTCATTGACCTATGTGGAAGATCAAGTCTTCAAAGCTTGAGAAATTTGACCAAGTCAACTTGTCCACTTGGCTAAATAATTAATGCTCTTCATCCTAGCCTCACATTTGTTGTAATTTAAGCCCTCCATTGTGTTATATATACACTACACTAGTGCAATACTTGTCTTCAACACTTAGAAAAATTAGAAACCTTGTTCTTCACTTGTAGGTGCTCTCGGGTTTGGCATAAGTTCCACACAAAAAAATTGTAGTTTTGGTCCATTATTCACAAGACTTTAACCCAAGGTCCCTAAGGGTATTTAAGGATATCTCAATAGAAAGATCTCGGAAAAATGACGTTTTCACGTTAGTCGCAAGGCGAAAACCTAAGTCGTTTTCATAGTTTTGGATTGGAAATGGAAGAGAAGTTGGTTGTGAACTTCTAAAGGCTTCAAATAGTGGATTGGAGCATAAAGGAAAGGAGCTAAGAATTTCTAAGGAGCGACTTTGAATCTTGGAATTTTTAAGGGCTTATAAAGGTACAAATCTTGTCGTTTTAGTAATTAAGATTTCTTATTGTTGTAGCTATGGATATTAGCAAGCATGAGGTATATATTATGAAGTGTGATAAGTGTTATGGATATTGGAAACCCTAATCCGAAAGTTGCATGATTAACCCTAAGATTGTAATTCAATTTGGTTATTAGTTTTAGTCGTCGCATGTTATATAAAGAAAGGATTATAGTTGTTTGAATTGTTTGCAACTATATAACATGTAAGGACAACATTATGGATTGAAAGGAATTGGAAAGAAATACATGTTGTTGTTGTCCTTGATATTGCCTAAAGTTATTGGATTGTTTTGTATTATTGTGGGGCAGAATTTTACACGTCCTGTTAAGGCGTGTAATCCCCTTTGGATAGCTGAATTGTTGGGCCTTAAATGTGGCGTGTTTGGTTGTTAATTCGGGCCTTGAAAAGGGTGGAAAAGTACGTAGAAACAAAGGAAGTGTTGTCCGATTTTCCGTAGAATTTGGTGACTTTACACTTAGAATATTCTACGTTTGAAGCTAGAGGTTAATAGACGTATTATGGCCATTATAGGTTGAAGTACTACGAGTAGCGTATTCTACTTGAAGGGGTGGAAAAGCTAGCAAGGATAAAGTACTTGGGAGCATTTTGCAACTTGTCGCTAGTCGTTGCGAGGTATGTGAACATCTTTTTTCTTTGACATGATCCTACGTATGAAATATCCATGTGATAGTATTTCATGATTCCTTCTACTCTTAGAAGTTAAGAAGTATTCACATTGTTGATTCTAAGTTAAAAGTATGTTTAAATTCTCCTAAGTCCTTACCAAGTCTTATGGAAGATGTTGGTAAGAATGGTTAGGAAGTTATGAGATTTGAATTAAAGCTATGTGTCTTGATTTATTTAAAGTAAGCAAGTTTATTTTATGTTTAAAAATGACTTGAATTTATATGTGAAAAGGGGATTGATTTTAAAAGTGGAGGTTATATGGTTTTAAAGAGAATAAGTTACTTGGTTTTGGAAGTGTGTGAAACTTTATTTTTCAAGTTATGGGACTTGATTTCTAAAGTGTAGATGATATGATTTTATAAGTATAAGTAAATGGACTTTAAAGAATGTATGTTATGAAGTTTTAAGACTACGAACTTTGATTGTCTTTTAAGGATTATGAAGTTTTAAGCGATATGATTTTAAAGAGTGTATGCTACGAGGGGTTAATACTATAAACCTTGATTTTATGAGTGGAAATGACTAAACTTTAAAAAGTATGGCTTCTTAATTTATTTCAAAAGTTAAGAAGATGGTTTCCAAAAGAGTGTGTGACTTGAGCTTTAAAAAGAAAGGAGTTTTATGATTCTTTTTAAGTATGTATGTACGTAGTATTTTTGGGTCTAGTTTTTCTAATGTTGTAAGAATAAAAGTGTCTTAAGTTCTCTAAAATGAATTGTTGTTATAATATCTTTATGGGAAGTTGTTATGACGACTTAAGAAGAAGTGAAAAGATGGTTTAAAAATGTTATGTAAGGAAAAACACACCGAGCCTACAAATAGGCCGGATTATGTTATGAAATACACCGAGCCTACAAATAGGGATTATTACGCATGAGATACACCGAGCCTACACATAGGCCGGATTACGCCATATTACCCCGAGCCTACACATAGGCCGGGTTACGTCATCTTACACCGAGCTCTACAGGCGGGCCGGATTATGCTACATGATTCCACAGCACACCGAGCTCCACAGGCGGGCCGGATTATGCTACATGATTCCACAGTACACCGAGCTCCACAGGCGGGCCGGATTATGCTACATGATTCCATAGTACACCGAGCTCCACAGGCGGGCCGGATTATGCTACATGATTCCATAGTACACCGAGCTCCACAGGAGGGTCGGATTATGTCACATGATTCATCAGTACACCGTGTCCCGCAAATGGGCCGGATTACGTTATCACGTATGGATAATCAAAGTAAGCTCTCAAATAAGAAGTCCCTCTATAAAGGGCCGGATTATGTTATGTAAGATATGTAATTTATGTGGAAATACTTGATTAAATCCTTAAAGTAAGTATGTAAGAATATGAAGTTAATTTTTATTGAAAGAAGGAAAAGAACGGTTAATATACGATTGATTTCAGGAGTTAAAATGGCACGGTAAGATCTGGTATTTCATTTTTATACTTGCCCCTGTCATTTTTTTTATACAGTTATGATTTGGTTATCGTACCTTATTTCTGTTCCATACTTGCATTTGTTATGCGACTTCTTCGGGTCTGCGTTCATGCCCGCAGTGTTAGGTACACAGTTGGTGATCTCTCGATTTTGGGAAGAATCTCCATTCACTCCGGAGGCTTATCTTTTGGGTACGGTTTCCCTGATATGGTAGATTATGTACATTCAGAGGTATGGCGGGGCCCTGTCCCGCCACAGTTGTAATTCTTAGAGGTCTGTAGTCATATCTTGTGGGTCGGTTTGTAAAAAAAAAAGGATGTAACTGCGGTTGTTTAAGTATATGTATATGTGTCCAGGGAGGTGGCCTTATCGGCTAACCTGTTGTTTAAATTCTTGTTGTTTTATTTTATCAGTTTCATGTATGTTCCGCTGATTATCTCTGATGTGTACCTGCAAGGTGCCTGTGTAGGCACCGCCGCGGCTCCTGGCTCGGTCGTGACAAAAGTGGTATCGTGAGCGGTTAGTCCTCGGAAAGTGTCTGCACCGTGTCTATTAGAGTCTTGATTATCGGTGTGTTGTGCACCACATCTATAATCGACGCCGCAGACATTTAGGATTGGTTTCCATTCTTCTTACTCTGAGATCGTGCAATAGAGCTGTGTTATTAGGTTGATCCGTCTCTGACGTATTCTTATGTGTATGAATCAGCTATGCCTCCACGGAAGGCGGCCGTGGCCCGAAGAAGGCAGCAGCAGGTCGCTAGTGCGCAGAGGATTACTAGGACTCGTGCCCGACTATGCACGAGGTCAGGTCCAGCGGCGAGTTGATTCGCCGCAATATTAGAGAGTAGAGCGATCGCAGCCTCCGGGGTTCCGACACGATCCTCCACCCTCACCGGTGGAGTATAGAGATTATGGAGAGCAGATCAGGTTATTGACTAGCATAGTGGTAGGCAGGCGTGAGTGAGCGTAGCTAACCCAGAGCTGATTGAGGATTCGGGATTTTCTGGGTTGTAGCCCACCCTAGTTCTATGGTTCGAGATCTGAGGAGGATCTTCAGGAGTTTATTCGGCAGATACATCGGACTATGCAGGTACCTAGGGTCTCGTAGACCGAGTCAGTGGTGCTAGCTTCTTACCAGTTACGCGATATTGCGTTGAACTGGTTTGATTCATGGAAACTGTCTAGGGGTGTGGGTGCTCCTCCAGCTGTTTGGGATGAGTTCACAGAGGCCTTTCTTGATCACTTTTTTCCTCCTGAGATGAGGAGAGCCCGTGTTGATAGGTTCTTGTCATTGAGGCAGAATGGGAGAACCATCAGGGAGTACAACCTGGAGTTTGACTCGTTGGCCAGGTATGTGCATACTATTGTGGCTGACATGGCTGATAGAGTTCATCGCTATGTTATGGGGCTAGACCGATATATAATCACTGCTTGCCTGGGAGTGGCCCTTCAGCCAGGTATGGATATTGCCAAGATGCAGACATATGCACAGGGGATTGAGGACAGGGAGAGAGAGGACCGGCCAGACCAAGGCCAGCCCAAGAGGGCCAGGACGGTAGGGGTTCAGGGTGATTTTCAAGGCGGAGAGCCTCAGCAGCAGACTTGGTCTATATTTCAGCCAACACATATTGCTCCTTCCCAGTTTTCTGGCAGGAGGTTGGATCAGCCGGGTAATTCAGGAGCTGGTCAGAGCTCCAGAGTTTCGGATTCGCACGGGCACATGGGTTCTGGCAGTCGGGACCACTCTTCCCTCAGTGTTCACAGTGTGGCCAGCATCACCATGGGGAATGTCGTCGTGCTACTGGTGCCTGTTTTACCTGTGGCTGTCAGGGCCATATGTTGAGGGATTGTCCTAGTAGGAAGGTTACGGTGGATAACACACCATCTTTGGATCGGCCATGTTCTTCGCCTTGATAGCTAGGCAGATGTTCATACACCGCAGCCGCGCGCAGGTCGTGGTGGAAGTTCCCAGTTTTAGCAGTCCTTTGAACCGCCTATATGATTTCAGGTATATCTTTGACCCTTTAGAGATTTGTATACATGATAAGGTTGTTGTATGTTTAAGTGTCATGAATGGATAATATTGAGATTATGTATGTATGCTAGAAGTAAGTTGGAAGTACGAAAAGATAACCCTTTTAGGCAATGAATGTGAGTAGATAGTGATGGTGCACTTTGGATTTTTTTCCTCGTTTGGTTTATGATGGATGGATATGCAAGTGCGGTGTATTAGGGCCATATGTGGCATAATTAGGTTTCACTAAGTGCAGTTTTATGAGTCTATGCCAAGAAATGATAGAGTGAGCTCCGAAAGAACATTCGGGGACGAATGTTTCTAAGGGAGGAAGAATGTTACACCCCGGAATTTCAGGACAAGTATACGAGAATAGACGCAAGAACACAAGACTTGAAAATTGGTACGAAAGGAAGAATTGTTTTTCTGAAGGAAAATCTTCCGAACGTCGGAAAGGAAAAATATTCGTTGATGAGAATTAGATTCTCAAAATGCATTATTTTAAGAGTATGATACTTATTAACATTATGGAAATTTATTTTTACGGATTTGGTCACGTGGGGCCCACCCGAGAAATTTTACGTTTTGTGGGGCCCATGAGGGTTACGAAATTTATGGACGAATGGAAGGGCGACATGTGGCACCCTCCCAATGGTCTTGGACGAAATAAGACAAGTGTAGTATGGTCATTGACCTATGTGGAAGATCAAGTCTTCAAATCTTGAGAAAATTGACCAAGTCAACTTGTCCACTTGCTAATTAATTAATGCTCTTCATCCTAGCCTCACATTTGTTGTAATCTAAGCCCTCCATTGTGTTATATATACACTACACTAGTGCAAGACTTGTCTTCAACACTTAGAAAAATTAGAAACCTTGTTCTTCACTTGTAGGTGCTCTCGGGTTTGGCATAAGTTCCACACAAAAATTTTGTAGTTTTGGTCCATTATTCACAAGACTTTAACCCAAGGTCCCTAAGGGTATTTTAAGGATATCTCAATAGAAATATCTCGGAAAAACGACGTTTTCACGTTAGTCGCAAGGCGAAAACCTAAGTCGTTTTCATAGTTTTGGATTGAAAATGGAAGAGAAGTTGGTTGTGAACTTCTAAAGGCTTCAAATAGTGGATTGGAGTGTAAAGGAAAGGAGCTAAGAATTTCTAAGGAGCGACTTTGAATCTTGGAATTTTTAAGGGCTTATAAAGGTACAAATCTTGTCGTTTTAGTAATTAAGATTTCTTATTGTTGTAGCTATGGATATTAGCAAGCATGAGGTATATATTATGAAGTGTGATAAGTGTTATGGATATTGGAAACCCTAATCCGAAAGTTGCATGATTAACCCTAAGATTGTAATTCAATTTGGTTATTAGTTTTAGTCGTCGCATGTTATATAAAGAAAGGATTATAGTTGTTTGAATTGTTTGCAACTATATAACATGTTAGGACGACATTATGGATTGAAAGGAATTGGAAAGAAATACATGTTGTTGTTGTCCTTGATATTGCCGAATATTGCCTAAAGTTATTGGATTGTTTTGTATTATTGTGGGGCAGAATTTTACACGTCCTGTTAAGGCGTGTAATCCCCTTTGGATAGCGGAATTGTTGGGACTTAAATGTGGCGTGTTTGGTTGTTAATTCGGGCCTTGAAAAAGGTGGAAAAGTACGTAGAAACAAAGGAAGTGCTGTCCGATTTTCCATAGAATTTGGTGACTTTACACTTAGAATATTCTACGTTTGAAGCTAGAGGTTAATAGACGTATTATGGCCATTATAGGTTGAAGTACTACGAGTAGCGTATTCTACTTGAAGGGGTGGAAAAGCTAGCAAGGATAAAGTACTTGGGAGCATTTTGCAACTTGTCGCTAGTCGTCGCGAGGTATGTGAACCTCTTCTTTCTTTGGCATGATCCTACGTATGAAATATCCATGTGATAGTATTTCATGATTCCTTCTACTCTTAGAAGTTAAGAAGTATTCACATTGTTGATTCTAAGTTAAAAGTATGTTTAAATTCTCCTAAGTCCTTACCAAGTCTTATGGAAGATGTTGGTAAGAATGGTTAGGAAGTTATGAGATTTGAATTAAAGCTATGTGTCTTGATTTATTTAAAGTAAGCAAGTTGATTTTATGTTTAAAAATGACTTGAATTTATATGTGAAAAGGGGATTGATTTTAAAAGTGGAGGTTATATGGTTTTAAAGAGAATAAGTTACTTGGTTTTGGAAGTGTGTGAAACTTTATTTTTCAAGTTATGGGACTTGATTTCTAAAGTGTAGATGATATGATTTTATAAGTATAAGTAAATGGACTTTAAAGAATGTATGTTATGAAGTTTTAAGACTACGAACTTTGATTGTCTTTTTAGGATTATGAAGTTTTAAGCGATATGATTTTAAAGAGTGTATGCTTATGAGTTAATCTGATAAGCCTTGATTTTATGAGTGGAAATGACTAAACTTTAAAAGTATGGCTTAATTTATTTCAAAAGTTAAGAAGATGGTTTCCAAAAGAGTGTGTGACTTGAGCTTTAAAAAGAACGGAGTTTTATGATTCTTTTTAAGTATGTATGTACGTAGTATTTTTGGGTCTAGTTTTTCTAATGTTGTAAGAATAAAAGTGTCTTAAGTTCTCTAAAATGAATGGTTGTTATAATAGCTTTATGGAAAGTTGTTATGACGACTTAAGAAGAAGTGAAAAGATGGTTTAAAAATGTTATGTAAGGAAAAACACACCGAGCCTACAAATAGGCCGGATTATGTTATGAAATACACCGAGCCTACAAATAGGCCGGATTATGTTATGAGATACACCGAGCCTACACATAGGCCGGATTACGCCATATTACCCCGAGCCTACACATAGGTCGGGTTACGTCATCTTACACCGAGCTCCACAGGCGGGCCGGATTATGCTACATGATTCCACAGTACACCGAGCTCCACAGGCGGGCCGGATTATGCTACATGATTCCACAGTACATCGAGCTCCACAGGCGGGCCGGATTATGCTACATGATTCCATAGTACACCGAGCTCCACATGCGGGCCGTATTATGCTACATGATTCCATAGTACACCGAGCTCCACAGGAGGGTCGAATTATGTCACATGATTCATCAGTACACCGTGTCCCGCAAATGGGCCGGATTACGTTATCACGTATGGATAATCAAAGTAAGCTCTCAAATAAGAAGTCCCTCCATAAAGGGCCGGATTATGTTATGTAAGATATGTAATTTTTGTGGAAATACTTGATTAAATCCTTAAAGTAAGTATGTAAGAATATGAAATTAATTTTTATTGAAAGAAGGAAAAGAACGGTTAATATACGATTGATTTCAGGAGTTAAAATGGCACGGTATGATCTGGTATTTCATTTTTATACTTGCCCCTGTCATTTTTTTATCTGATTATGATTTGGTTATCGTACCTTATTTCGTTCCATACTCTGCACTGTTAGATCGACTTCTTCTGGTCTGCTCACGCCCGCAGGTGTTAGGTACACAGGTTGGTGATCTCCGTTCAGTTTTTGGGAAGAAGCTCCATTCACTCCGGAGGCTTATCTTTTGGGTATGGTTTCCCTGATATTGTAGATTATGTACATTCAGGGGTATGGCGGGGCCCTGTCCCGCCACAGTTGTAATTCTTAGAGGTCTGTAGTCATATCTTGTGGGTCGGTTTGTAAAAAAAAGAAGGATGTAACTGCGGTTGTTTAAGTATATGTATATGTGTCCAGGGAGGTGGCCTTATCGGCTAACCTGTTGTTTAAATTCTTGTTGTTTTATTTTATCAGTTTCATGTATGTTCCGCTGATTATCTCTGATGTGTACCTGCAAGAGTGCCCAGGTAGGACACCAGTCGCGGGCCCAAGGTCGGGTCGTGACAGTAGTATTCCTTCCAAAATATTAATGTCCCAATTCCCATTCACTGCCAATTGCATTACATTTTGAATATTGTCATCATAGTAATCATGTTGAGACAAAATATATAGAGCATCCAATCTTTTCCAATGGTCAGACAAAAAAAGTGAATTACCCATTTTGGTCTGCCACCATATATGTTGTTCTATAATGTCCCTAGCTTGAAGCATTTTTTTCGGGTTCTGAGATCCATAATTCCACTGAACAATAACAGAGTTACTCTTCTGAAAAAACTTGTTACTCATGAAAGCACTCCATAAAGATGGAGTTGTTCTGAAATTCCACCAAATCTTGCAGTATAATGCCATGAAAATATCATGTAAGGATCTAAAACCAAGTCTTCTTTTCTTCTCTAGTACACATAAATGTGTCCAAGAAGCCTGCTCTTTCCCCTGTTGTATTGCTCCAAAAGAATTAAACAAACATTATATGCATCTGTCTAATCACACAATTAGGTGGGTTTAGAGATGATAAAATATGTATGGGCATACCTTGGAGCACATGTTTGATCAATACTGCCCTACCCCCGAAGATAGCATTTTACCTTTCCAAGACTGTAATATTTTCTTCCTATTCTTGTAGTTACTTCCACAATAATCTTTATATCTCTTGGAACATTATGATGAAAATACACGACACTCTTTTCTTTATTCACTTTCTGTCCAGACGTCTCCTCATATTTTTGAAGTACCTTCATTACTAACTTCAAAGACATGATGTCTGTTGAAGCAAAAATGATCATATCATCTGCATATGCAAGATGACTTACCTTAGGGTTTCACTTAGGTAGACCAAATCCCTTAAATTGTGGTGCCTGATACAAATGGTTTAAGTTTCTAGACAAAACTTCTGCAGCCAATATAAACAAAGTAGGTGATAATGGATCTCCCTATGTCACTCCCCTAGAAGATTGAAAGAATCCATGTTGTTTCCTATTTACCAAAATTTAATACCAATTATTACTAATGATTCTGAAGACCATATCAATCAAACTTTCTTCAAATCCTATTTTCCTTAGTACCTTAGTCAAAAACAGCCAAGATACCCTATCATATGCATTTGCCATATCCAGCTTCATAACCATATTTATTGTTTTTGTCCTCAATCTAATATCTGCCACTATCTCCTGAGTTACTACAATGTTCTCCACAATACTTCTTCCTTTTAAAAAAACCAACCTGATTTAATGAAATCAAATCATTCGGCACCCCAGCCAGTCTGTCATGAATCTTTCTTGATAAAATCTTATTCATAAAGTTACTCAAACTTACTGGTGTCATATCAAAAAAGGCGTTGATTATATCTTTTTTGGTAGTAAGACCAAATTAGTATGAGTTAGGCTTTTCTGCTCAACAAAAAAAAGATCTCATTATATTAGTGACATCCTTCTCTGTAATGTTCCACCATGACTAGTAAAACAATCCATTAGATCAATTAGGGCCCCCATCACTTTCACCATTTAAACTAAAAATAACCTTTCTCAGTTTTTCTTGTGTTGGCATCTCAGTGAACATGTTATTTTGTTCAGCTGAGATCATTTTTGGTACATGGTCAAGAATTTCAAATTTACTATGATTTATCTCCTTAGTAAACTGGTCTTGAAAAAACCTGATTGTATCTACTGCTATGTCACTATTCTCTTCTAACCACAAACCATATTGATTCTAAATTCTTTTCAACTAAAGCCTCTTCATCATTCCCCGAATATAATAATTTTGTGTTCCTGTCCCCATCTTGAAACCATTGCGTGCTAGCTTTTTGTTTTCAAAATTGTTCTTCCAAATGCAGTTATCTATTAAGACTAGCCTGAACTCTATGCAAATTATCCATATTAATGGGAGTATGATGTAACTCAAATTGTACTTCATGGACCTTCATCACATCCTCTAAAGCCTCAATCTCCTAAAAAATATTACCAAAAGTGCTTTTACTCCATTGAAACAAAGCAGCCTTCACTTTCTTCAATTTGTGATGGAAGATAATGAAGGTGTTAGCCATAAAATCTGCCTACCAATGCTCTCTAACAATATCCAAAAAGCTTTCATTCTTAACCCAGAAATTAAGAAATTTGAAAGGCTTCTTGATTGGAATAGAATTCCCAGTTTAAGAAATCAACAACGGTGCATGATCTGAACCACATCTGATTAGATGTTGAATTTCTATACTAGGATATAGCCCATGAGTACTCTGATTACCAAAGCATCTATCTAATTTCTTGAAAATACAGTTCTCTCCACTATGACCATTCCACCAAGTATATTTACTCCCTTTGAATCCCAAATCATACACACTACAGTTTTAAATACAAGATTTAAAATTATGTACTTCACTTGCTCTAACATGAAGGCCTCTCTTCAGAAGTTATCACATTAAAGTCACCTCATATTATGCATGGATTGGTCAAACCATAACACAATTGTTCTAAACTCTCCCACAATTCAAGTCTCTCTCCTTGTGTACATTTGGCATACACAACTATATGTATCAGATCTTATTGTAAACATTGACTCTTGAGTTTAAATAGTGTAATGTTTCATATGATCAACAACCACATCCACCTCAAAAATTTCATCCACAAATAACCATATATATTGCCAGATAGGTTCACCAAAGCAGTATGCATGTTCACTCTTCTTCTATACTTCTCAATTTTGTCAGGCTCTTGGAAGGTTCTAATAAACCAATGAATCAAATTGATATTTACTGTGATTTTTTATTAATCTTTGAAATGCTTCAATAGCATTCAATTACCTAATATTACATATAAGTGCATTCATCATGAAATATTACTTTAATTTAGGGACCTTCTAGTTTGATAACCAGTTGTTGGTAGAACACTAGATTCGCTCTAGGTCTTTTCACACCTCTCCTTATAGTCGAGTGGCTTTTCAGCTCCTCTCCTTCCTTAATCTTGAGTGGCTTTCACTCCTCTCTTGACTATTTTTCCCGCTTCCTACTCCTTTTTGACATCTAGGGGATATATCTCCTTCTTTCATAGTAGTCTAATACTTTAAATCTAGAGATTCCCCATCTGTGAAGGTTATCTTTTTCTTTGTTTCTGGCATGACTCTTTTTTTAACGAGTTAGTTTTGATTCCATCGCACAAAAATGTGCTAGTTATAGAAAATGCATTCAGGTTACCACAACCCTATCCTAGTAGTTCTCCCTTATCAAGGATGAGGCGTGTTTACCTATGTTTAGCTGAGTAGTTAGAATATGTAGAAAGTATGACTATAGAATGTGTAGAGTCATGGTTGCCTTCGGGGCTATGATAGTTTCTTTAGGGGATATGATGTTTGCCTTCAGGCTATGACAGTTGCCTTTGGGGCTATTGGACATATAGATTGCCTTCGAGGATATATAGACACACGCTTATCTATGGGCTATACATACACAAATTGCCTTCGAGGCTATTTGTCTATGTCTAGGTGCCTTATATGAGGCTATGTAATAGATATTAGTTTGTGTAGTTAGAAAATAACAGAGGCATGTAAACATAGCCAGTTTTCATTTAGTAGCTCTTCAATTTATATTTAGATTTCTTTACATTTTAGTAAAGTTCAATTTTAGTTATCTTACATACTCGGTACATTATCTCATACTGAAATCCCTTTGCCTAGGGATGATATGTCCATGCCGCAGGTTCAAACAGGTTGTAGGAAGGATCATATCAGTAAGATCCACTGAGTGTCAGCTTTTGTGGTAAGCTCTAAATCATTTGGAGTTGCCAAGTTTAGTTTTTGTGTATTTACCGCTCATTGGTAGGCCGAGGCCCTGCCCCGGTCATGATACAATTATAATTAGATACTTGTAAACTTTTCCTGTATAGTCACTATTGGTAGTATGGTGGCCTAGTCGACCTTTGTATATATTGTATGTTTTGGGATTTTGCTACTTGCATGAATTAGGGTAGGCCTCGCCAGCTACCCAGACATGTATACATATGTGTGGGGATAGTCTTATTCTAGTCAGGTTGTTCCTTATTTACATATATCTCAGTATATGGCCTTGATGGCCTAAGTTGATGTTACATTTAGTGTA
Source organism: Przewalskia tangutica (assembly GCA_029844215.1). Taxonomy (NCBI): domain Eukaryota; kingdom Viridiplantae; phylum Streptophyta; class Magnoliopsida; order Solanales; family Solanaceae; genus Przewalskia; species Przewalskia tangutica. The sequence goes on along the minus strand of CM056735.1, from coordinate 82,842,461 downwards.
CTCAATGGCCTAGTTTGCCTTTTTAGGCGCAGATTGTGAGTTCATCTTGGTACGATCAGACCTAGCAAGGTAACGAGTGCCAGCCATGCCTCACCAAGGTTGGGTGTGACATAATTGTGGCCCTACGTAATGATTGGTATCAAACCACTGATGAAAATGAGAGATGAGTAGGTAGTGATAATGAGGGAGAAAAAAGTGAGCATGAGTGATGAACTGTGGGTGATGATGAATATCGGATGAAGAAGGGAGTAAATTTTGCCCTTGTTGTAAGGCGGGCCATTGGTGCACTAGCTAGGGAAGCACTTAATCAAAGAGAAAACTTGTTCCATGCTAGATGAAAGATTATGGACAAGGTGTGTTCCTTGATTATTGATGGTGGGAGTTATAATAATATGGTGAGTTAATCATTGGTTGAACACATGAAGCTTTCCACTCGAAAGTACCCTAGTCTGTATAAGCTCCAATGGTTCGATGAATGTGGTAAAGTGAGGGTGACCAAGCAATTGGTTATCAAGTAGCACTGAGAGGTATAAGGATGAGATATTATGTGATGTTGTTCCGATACAAGCATGTCATATATTTCTTGGGAGGCCTTGGCAATTTGGATGCCCAATATAGTAGAAGGACCAACAAGTACTCATTTATACTTGGAGGTCAAAAATACACTATTTCTCCATTAACACCCTATCAAGTGAGTGAATTATCGAGTTATGAAGGAACTCAGAGAAAGGGTTCAAAGAGAGGAAATGGAGAAGCATGAAAATGAGATCTTGATTGCTCATGGAGGACAAGGTTCAAACCAAGAGAATGCTAAAATATGCATCATTTCCAAACCTAGAACTTTTTTTAAAGGGATTGATGAGGAGCCTTCATGGTGCACCCCATCAATGAAATTTTTTATTTGATACCGACCAAGATACTAGCACTTTGCCTAGTATTGTATATTTTTTTAGGTACATAGTGATGTGATTATCGGGGAGATGCAGAAGGAAATACCTCGACCTCAAGGTTTGCACGTCTCTCTCCTTTACTCTTGTGGTCCTCCCATGAGCAATCTTATAGGCTTGTTATGGGTATCCCAATAACTATGGAAAGACATGACAATGTTTTTGTTGTTGTAGATAGGATTCTAAAATTGTCTAATTGTATGTCATACCATAAATATGATTCTACCTCGCATGTGGTTTTCTTGTGTGGAAGTAAGACTGTTGAATTATCATTTGATCATTTTTAGTGTTGCTAATTAAGTTAATTTCGGGTGTACATGAAGTGTGTGTGCATGTTAACTTGGGAGATATCATATATTTGTTTTTCATGATTGGTTAGTCACCCCATTCTTAGGTAGAGATAGTGCAAGGAATAGGATCTTGATTTTGGGCGGTCTTATTTTGAATATTGCACTTAGTCATGAGGAGGGTCATTCTTATTTGATAAATGAGGATCTAATGTGTTTCTTATCATCTAGAACCAATGTAGCATCACATGCTCCTAATTTAACTACATTGGTTTCATTACTTTATCATTGTGTCATGATAATTGGAGGAATTAACTTTTGATACCTCATGTGTGGAAATTTTGTTCTTGGTGATCATTGATACATGGTTGTACTACAAGTTTATACATCCTTGGTATTAGAATAAGATTATTACTTTTTGTGCTAACCCTCATGTTAAGAGGATCATGTTTGCGTATATCTTCCCTTGGCTTTTGCAAGGTTCAAATTCAAGGACGAATCCCTTTCAAGAAAGGGAAGATGATATAATGCTAGAAATCTCGTGGGTACTTATGAGGGATAAGATTCATGTTAAATCTTTGAACGTGTATTTTCGTTCCACATGTCGTTTGAGGATGAGGATAAGGCCTTTGAAGGTCATTGAAACATTCCCTTTGATGATAAAGATAGGGCCTTTGAAGGGCATGGAAGAACAAGTCACAATGGTGTACAGTATATGGAAATTTCTTGGAAGGAAGATGAAGGCACAAGAATGGATGTCACAAAAAGTGACTAGGAATACAAATCGAATGAAGGTCCCATTTTGGATTATTTGTGCAAAAGTCACTTTTGGGCCTTTGTTGTAATAGGGAAAACTATAAATATGACTCTTAGCTAGTTTCATTCCTTAGATTGAATGTTAATGAAAACTCATATGAATGTAGTTTATCTTAGTTTCTAGTTGTAGTGTTAATTTTAGTGATTAGTGGAGTGATAGCTAATTAGGGTAGATTCATTTGTTGGTTATTGGATCTTGTTCATGATTCTCACATGAGATTACTCACTTGTGGAATCATCCTTATAGTATAGGTGCTTGTATGGATTAATCTTTAGGAGGTCTTTGGTTTAATATATCTTTGGTTGCCTATTGATTTCTATATTTGTACCTTGTGTCTATCATTGATTGTTATTTGATTTGGGTTATTCCATTGATGTCTAAACTTTCATATAGTATAGGTTGACTTGGATGGCATTGAAGCTATCAATCTTTTATCCTTTCAATTGCGCATTTGATTCTTAGAGTTTTATTTTAGGAATCATATCAATGGAGGACACGGATTAAGGTAGAATGTTAGTATATAGTAGAATGTTGTCCTACTTACCCTTTCATACTAGTAGTCGCAATATTAATTTTGTAGTTTCTTATCAATCAATTTATGTTATTTGTTATTTTTGTATATCGATTATCGTATTAATCTGTGTGGTAGTTACGACTCTTTTTTAAAATTTATCATTTTTTAAGTATTTTGCCATTGTGTGTTTACATAGATTTGAGTTGTTTGTCCTTGTGCGAGAGTCTACCAAAAATAGTATCTCTATCTCCCAAGATAGGAGTAAGGTTTGCATACACACCCTTCCTAGATCCCACTTTTTAGAATTTCAGTGAGTATGTTATTGTTGTGGTAAAGAGGAATCACTTATCACACATATAACATTACTAGTACAATAATAAGGATTAGGTGAAGTCGGCCAAGTTACATTGCATTCCACTTGGAGGCATATGGGAGTAGTAATGGATGGTAATAAGGTGCATGGTAATAAGTAAAGAAAGTCTATTTGATTTGGCACAGCTAGCATATGCTCTATAATCTCCAGTTGGATTAAGTAAACAACTCTACAATTCATTTGGCCCCCTCTTTTAAACTAAGCATATGGTGGACTCACAATTTGGTTGGTATGCATCACACCAAAACATCCACTCATACTCCATTTAAGTCATAAGGATGTCTATTCCGTACACAACACAATCCAACAAATGAAGAGGCAAAAGAATTTCTGGAATAGTAATTACTTATATCAACTAAACCTTCAAAACCTCGACATTAGCCACATATTGTCTAAACCCCTCACTATTCTATTTTCATAAGAATGAATTGTAGGGTTTTGTCGGGTTCGTACACGCAGCGGAATTTAAAAATTTATGTTTCAAACCCGATAGGTGGTCAAACTGATGGATGATTATATAATGATAAACACATAGAAACAGTAATGCATCGATAGAACACTTATAGTTTGCAAAATCTGGAATCTTCAATTTTGTAAGCTGATGAGGGTGAGCATGCAATCGTTCCTCGATTTGCAAGTCAAAACTCCAATGTAATTACTCTTTCGGAAAGCTAGGAAATCCGGTAGAGTTTTAGCAGAGAATAATTCTAGTTAATTTTGGTGTGTTAAAATAATGATGGAACCCTCTATTTATAGCTGTAAAATCCGCTAGGGTTTCCCATATGGGCCAGGCCCAGAAACTGAGGCAGAGTGGGTCGTCTGGACCTACTGGACACGTGGTGTCGCGGCGCTGAGTGGGTGGCGCCGCGGCCCTTGTCCAATTTTGCCTCATTTCTATTTTAATTAAATCTGAAATACCATCTCGATTTAATTAAATAATCATTATTTATTCTAATGTCTCGATTATAAATCGAACATTTATATTCTCTATTATTACATCATCGAATCGATGAAACAATTGACTTAGTGTTACCCTACAAGTCTTAACATATCGACACTAATAACATTAGGTCTACACGAAACTCCTAGACGGCGTCAGAAGACGAACTCAATATGTGAAGTATAGTTACACAAAACCTGTTAACTGAACCTCTATGTGGGAAGATAAAATCATTTCATTCACGACACACTCGATCAAGCTTATGATCTGCCAAGTGTCTATCCCAATGGCTTGATCATCATATGTCATCTATATTAGCTGACAACAAGACCATATCATAGATATGTCTACTGCATTGGCCAATGACTTAGTCATCCTAATACCACATGAGAATATGAGTGTTCTCTCGAAGATACATTCGAAGAATGAATCATAATTTTGGCTCAACTACCACCTTTAATCTACATCGCAATATACCCAATACAAGTCGCGTCTCAACCTATTAGGCATTTGAGCTTAGGATAGGATGAAAGTACATTACTCTATAAAAAAGACGCGTATCGACCTCAAGTCTAAGGACTTATATCTCTCACACGTTGATGACACTCTAGACATATATAACAAACAGTACATCAACAGGGTATACCAATACTTCCAAAAGTATCCATGTGTCCATCACGAGTTGTCATAACTAGTAGCAGGTGAGACATACTACATCCCCTAAGGATATGATGCAGATCACATGTCGACGTATCACATATCATCGATATCCCATTTTTTATGATCATTAGTTGAGGCAATTTTAAGAGTTACGTTATAATATTAATCTCTCACGTTATTAATAGCCAGGTAACCTCTAGTGATGCATTTATAGAATTACAAACAATCAACTAATAATTCAATAACTGCAAATGTCATAATATTAATCTCCATTAATATAAATATGAATGTGTATAAAGTACATTTGTCCTAACACAGATTGTCTCTAGGACATACATATACTTTCAATCTCTCACTTGGCCTAGAGTCAATCACCAACATATCTAATACCCATGTTCTCAAAATGACCATTATGATTAACTAAGCTTAATGGTTTAGTAAATGGGTCTACTAGATTATTGTCTGTGTGAACATAATCTAATCTAATATCTTCAGTATCCACCATCTCTCAAAGTATGTGGTACTTCTTTGGTACATGTTTGTTTCAGTTTGTTGATTTTTGTTCCTTTTCCTGTGCAATTGCACCAGTGTTGTTACAATAAATGTTTATTGGACAACTAGCACTTGGAACAACCCCTAGTTCCTTCAGGAACTCAGAAATCGCGACAACCTCTTTGCCAGCTTCCCATCCAGCAATGTACTCAGCTTCAGTTGTTGAATCAACAATTGTAGCTTGTTTGGAACTCTTCCAGCTGACTGTTCTATCATTGAAAATGAACGTGTAACCAGACTGAGATTTGAAATCATCAATATATGTCAGGAAGCTAACATCAGTGTATCCAGTAGAAACTAGCTTTTCATCTCTACCATAGACCAAGAAGTAATCTTTAGTACGTCTGAGATACTTAAGAATACCTTTGACTGCCTTCCATTGTTCATTGTTATACCCCGTGGTTCGGGTCGGGACCTCGGTCGGGGTCGGTGCGCGCGCGGGCGGCGGCGCGGCGCAGTGATTGTAGGGCGGTGTGGCCGGAAAACGAGTCGCTGAAGTTTCAGCGCTTGGCCGGAAATGAGGGCGCAGGCGAAAGATCAGGTCCGCAGGAGATTCTGCTATGCGCCAGAAGCGAACTGGCGAGGCGGGAAATCAGGCGGAAAAACTTAGGAAAAGTCAGATTTTTCTTTTAAAAGGGCCTGGGTGGGGGACAAGTGTCCCCCCCCCCATCTGATTTTTGCATGCATTATATTGACCAAGTCTTAAAGACTTGGTCATCTTTCATCTCTCTCTTAGAAAAAGCTCCTCCTTCTCTCTTAAATTATTTCAAGCTCCTCCTTCTCTCTAAAACTCCAAGAGGTATTCTAGCCTTAGGAAAAATATGAAAAAGTAAAAGGCAAGACAAAAGCTTGGGGCTAGCTTGTGAAGGTTGTTGTGGTGGTGTTCTTGGAATAGAGGCTAGCAAATTGTTGGATAAATTTGGCTAAAGCTCTAAGGTAATGATTCTTCCTCTATTATTAGTTTTTATTGTTGCATGTTAAGAAGGAAGTACTTGTGGTAGTAAATTATGCCATTAGAGTCATTGCATGCAAGAAATGTGGGTTGGGTATGAAGGATTTGGCTAAAGAGATATTATGAGCATGTTGTAGCCTACAAACTATTTTAGAATTGTTAAGTGTATTATTATAACTTATGGGGCAGAATTTTACACACCCAAGATTAGGTATGTAAACCCCTTTGTGTTGGTTTGGATGTTGTGCCTTAATGAGGCGTTTGAGTGTTAAAAACTGACCTTTGAAAAAGGTGGCAAAGTGAGTAGAAACAAAGGAAATGCTGCCCAATTTTCCTTAGGAATTGGTAACTTGAATTTGGAATTTCTACATTGGAATTAGAGGTTAATCAACGCACTATGGTTATTATAGGTTGACATATTACTTGCGGTAGTTGGACTTAGCAAGTGGATTGACCAAAGAGGTATGTAGAGCTTTCCTATCTCTTGAGCATGAATAGTTGTATCTATGTAGTACGGTATACGTACAAGAGTTGATAATCTACACTTGTTTTAAAGTATATGATACTTGTTTCATTTCAAAAGTATAAGTCCCTTGGATTTAGGGAAAATGTATTTGACGAAGGAATAACGCTAATATAATGACTTTATGGGAAGTTGGTTATATTAGTTTTTGAAAGGTTCACAAAGAATGGTTTACTCTAATTAAAACAAGTACGGGTAAAGGATTCGAAACTATGGAAGGTGGATTGGTTTTAGGCATTGGTTGCCTAAGGTTTTAAAGGAAATGAAGTCACTTGATTTAGAAGTCTATTATATTTCTAAAAGGAAATGTGACTTGTTTTGAAAAGAACTTGTAACTTGATACTATGGTGATTAGTATCTTGGAATCTTTGTATAAAAAGAGTTTTTCTTAAAAAGTTAGAAGTACATGGTACTTGGGTTGAATTCCCGGATTTTCTATTAAAAGACATGTTAGTGCCTTAGGATACTAAAATGAGAGGATATATTAATAATGTTAATAAGAAGTTAGGGGATTTCTTAACTTGCTTATGTTACGATAAGCTGGTAGTGCTTATGTATGATATGATAGGCCGGTAGTGCTTATGTTGTGATATGATAGGCCGGTAGTGCTTATGTATGATATGATAGGCCGGTAGTGCTTATGTTATGTATGATAGTCGGACGAGCTATGTTATATATATGTATTATTACGGGGTAAACCCCGGGTTATTATCTATGCCATGGATTGCTACCCATGATGCGAGTGCGGCGCTTGCACTCATGCGGATCCGGACCACAGGATCCATGCGGGTGAAATAGTCTCATGCGAGTACGGCGATGGTACTCATGCGGGTCCACAGGATCCATGCGGGTGAAATAGTCCCATGCGGGTGAAATAGTCCCATGACGAGGCGGATGACCTCATGCGGGTCCACAGGACCCATGCGGGTGAAATAGTCCCAGAAGTAGGATTGTTTAATGATACTACGGGCGAGGTACCCTGTTTTGATTGTGAGCCTCCTATTTTTATGCTATAAGATTTACACTTGTTACTCTCATTGTTAGTAAGGCACAATGCAAAGAAATTGATTTTATCTATGACTCCAGCTTATTTTGACTTATGATATTACTACAGTATTTTCCAGTTTTACATACTTGGTACGTTGTGTCTTCGACCCTTCCTCGGGGCTGCGTTCAATCTGCGGTAGGTAAGCGGTGTGGATCCTCGTTCTTAGGATCACTATTCGGTGTCGAAGCTCGTTCCTCGGAAGCTTGTTTATCGGTACGGACATTCCACGATGCTATAGGTATTTTGTACATTCAGGTATGGCGGGGCCCCGTCATCATACGATTGTTATCTTTAAGTGCGTGGTCACATATATGTTTTGGGCTATAAGAACCAGGTGTACTACTATACCTTGTTATTGTATGTTTTATGGAAGGCAGCCTTATCGGCTGGCCAGTGATGGTTACCCTTTTTATAAGTTATGTGTTATGTATGTTCCGCTGCTATTCTCTGACATATACGGCGGTACCGGTAGGTACGATCGCGCCTCGAGGTTGAGTCGTGACAAAAGTGGTATCGAGCGATTAGTCCTCGGAAAGTGTCCACGCACCGTGTCTAGTAGAGTCTTGATTATCGGTGTGTCGTGCACCACATCTATAATCGAGGAGGCTGAGATATTTAGGATTGGTTTCCATTCTTTCACTCTAAGATCGTGCAATAGAGTGAGTTATAGGTTGAACCTTCTCGATGTTTTCCTTTATGTATCGATTATGCCTCCACGCAAGGCAACGCGGCCCGAGAAGGGCAAGCGATGAGAACTACTAGTAGGGCACAGGGTTACGAGCACGAGCCCGATCACTACCGGATGAGGTGTTTTGGGCCAGCGAGTTCTACAACGCCGCCAACCCCAAAGCGGCGGCGGCGGCCATCGAGACCGCGGTACGAGCCTCGATCCAGCACCGGCGAGAGGATATGGGCTACAAGGAGATGGCGATTACTAGCTAGGATCGTGGCGAACGTGAGATAAGTGCAGCGATTCCATTGTACCGTAGTTCAGACAGTGCTAGCTTAAGCGAGGACTTTGAGTTGCGGCCACCGGAGTTTTATGGGTCGAGGCACGAGGATGATCTCGAGTTTATCCGGCGATTCTGACGGATCGTGAGGTGATCGGGCGGAGACCGAAGTCGGTGGTACTAGGTTCGTATCGGTGCGGGACAGCTGCGATTGGTAGTATGATTCATAGGAAGCCCCGGGGAGCATGCGCTTCAACTGTTTGGGGCGAGTTCTCGAGCGTTACTTGGCCATTTCTTGCCTCCGCAGATGAGGAGGGCTCGGGCCGATAGATTTTTAACACTGAGACAGAGTGGGCGGACGGTTCGGGAGTACAATGTGGAGTTTGACTCATTGGCTCTGTATGTGCCCACTTTGGTAGCAGACATGGAGGGCGAGTGCCGGTATGTCACGGACTCGATGATCACTTGACAAGAGTTGCGGAGTGGCTCTTCACCGAGCATGGACATTGCCGCGTGCGAGCATATGCGCAGGTGTGAGAGCGCAGGCCGACGGATCGGCAGTATCGGCGAGAAGAGGCGGTGACAGCAGGTCCTCTGGTAGTTTTAAGGGTAGACAACCCGGCCAGACGGATTTGCACCACAATGGTCAGGCGCTCCTCCACCATCTTCGGGGCGTCTGAGTATTGAGGCGGGGCGGGGTTCCGGGCTTGGGTTTCGGAGGACGAGTTCGGTCATATGAGGCCACCTATGCCTCGGTGTGGTCGATGTGGTGATTGCCATTATAGAAGTGTCGTGTTCCTCCGTGAGCTTGTTACTCTTGTGGCGGCAGCCATTTGAAGAAGATTGTCCGACAGGCGGCGGAAATGCTATGGCTCGGCCGATTCGATTCTTTGGTGCCATCTTGATTGTTGTGTGCCGGGCGCGAGGTGTTCACGGGCGGCGCGCGGCGAAGTCGTGGCGGGGTTCTAGTTCGGCGGTCCTCGAACCGCATCTATGCTATGTCGATCGTCGGGACCGGGAGGCGTCACGATGTCGTCACGGTACATTATTGGTTTCTTCTTTGTGATGTATATGCTTTGATAGATCCGAGTTCTACCTTGTCCTATATATCTCCTCATATTCTTTGGTAGAATAGGGATAGAGCAGAGTCCATCGAATCTTTTGAGGTGGCTACGCAGGTAGGTGCTTCAGTGGTAGCTGAGCGGGTATATAAGGCTTGCCCAGTGACTATAGATGGTCGTCAGACTCTAGCTGACTTGATAGAGTTGGATACGACAGACATCGATGTGATTATGGGTATGGATTGGCTAAGCGTCTTGCTATGCCAATGTGGATGAGAGAGAGGTTAGTTCGGTTCCGATTTCTGGTGGCCGGTTATCGAGTGGAATGGAATCTTGCGTCGCCAGGGTAGGTTTATTTCTTATCTCAAGGCTAGGAAGATGATACGGAAGGGTATATTTACCATTTGGTTGGTGCTCGTCATCGAGGTTGAGATCTGGACCTTGATCGATTCGGTTGTTAGAGAGTTTCGGCACGTATTCCCAGACGAGCTTAGGGTATCCTCCCGAGAGGAGATTGAGTTTTGCATCGATTTGGCGCGGACACTCGACCGATATCTGCTCGCCATCTGAGGATGGCACCCGCCGAGTTGAGGAATTGAAGGACCGGTGAAAGATTTCTTTGGAGAAAGGCTTTATTAGGCAGTGTTTCTCCTCGGGGCGCCGATGTTATTTGTAAAGAAGAAGGATGGGGCGCTGCGTATGTGTATTGATTCTGAGCGGTGAACAAGGTAACTATCAAGCAGATATCCCTCCCGTGATTGACGATTTGTTTGACCGGTTGCGAGGGTGCAAAGTGTTTTTCCAAGATAGACATGCGGTGCAGTTATCATCAGTGCGAGTTAGAGATGGATATCCCAAAGATCGCATTCGGGACCGGTATGGGCACTATGAGTTCGGTGATGTCTTTCGGGTTGACCAACGCCCGTGATATTCATGGATTTGATGAATAGGGTGTTGAGCCATTCTTGGATATGTTCGTTATAGTGTTTATTGATGATATCTTGGTGTATTCGCGCGCAGAGCGGAAGCATCAGATCATTTGAGGCGGTATTGGGAGTCCTCCGAGACCGCGATTGTATGCCAAGTTCTCGAAGTCACGAGTTAGTTGGCGTCGATGGCTTTCTTAGGACATGTTATCGGGTGATGGTATTCGGGTTGTCTGGCGAAGATTGAAGCGATCAAGACTTGGCCCATACCCACTACACCGAGGTGCGCAACTTTTGGGCTTTGCGAGTTATTATCGGAGGTTTGTAGAAAGCGTTTGCTTATTTATTTCACCTTTGACTAAGGCGACTCGAAGTCGGCTACGTTCGATGGGCGGATACTTGTGAGAAAGTTTCCGGTTGCTAAAGGTGAAGTTGACGGCCGCCCGATTCTTACTCTTCCGGAGGGCTTAGATGGATATGTGGTCTATTGTGGCGCGTCGGTGTCGGGCTTGGAGTGCGTCTTTGATGCGGCCGCGGCAAGGTTATAGCTTATGCGTCGGCGGCTTAGGAAGCATGAGAAGAACTATCCCACATGACTTGGAGTTGGCGATGATTCATGCCTTGAAGATTTGGAGACACTATTTATATGGAGTTCATGTGGACATTTACACGCACCACAAGAGTCTCGGTACATCTTCACGGAGGAGCTGAACTTGCGGCGAAGGCGATGGTTGGAGCTACTTAAGGATTACGATGTTGATATTACGTACCACCCGGGGAAGGCGATGTAGTTGCGGATGCCGCAGTCGCAGATCGATGGGTAGTGCATCGATGTTCACCAGAGAAGAGGATATGGTTTGAGAGATACATCGCCTAGCGAGCCTTGGGGTTCGTTTGGTTGATTCTGTTAGTGAAGGAATTCGGGTTGAGAGGTTGCGAGTCTTATCGTCGAGGAGGTGAAGAGGCGGCGATATGAGGATCCGATTTTGGTGCGATGCAGAGATGCGATGTTGAAGAGAGAGTCTATTTGAGGTAGCGCTGATGGGGTGCTAAGATTCGGTCGGTTGTGTGTTCCCGATGTAGCGAGGACTTCGTCGGCAGATTACGGGAGGCACACGGTGCTCGTTATTCTATTCATCCGGTCGACTAAGATGTATCATGACCTCGAATCGTGTATTGGTGGGATGGCCTAAGAGGACGTTGCGGAGTTCGTGGCGATGCGAATTGTCGGCAGGTTAAGATTGAGCACCAGAAGCCCGGTGGACTGTTGCAGGCTATTAATATTCCGACTTGGAAGTGGGAGGTGATAAATATGGATTTTATTACAGGACTACCTACCACTCAGAGGAAGCATGATTCCATTTGGGTGATTGTCGGCGGTGTGAAATCAACCCATTTTCTTCGATCGAGCAGCGTTCTCGGTGAGGACTACGCGATTATATATTAGAGATTGTGAGGCACGAGTCGGTGTCGATTATATCGAATAGAAGGCCCATTCTCGGCTAACTTACGGAGGTCTTTTCGGAAGGATTAGGGACACAGGTGAGTCTCAAGATCGCATTTCACCTCGGACCAAGCGACGGCGAGCGCACTATCCAGACACGAGGATATGTTGCGGGCTTGTGTTATTGATTTCGTGGGTAGTGGGAGGATCATTTGCCTCTTGTGGAGTTTTCTTACAACAACGGCTACCATTCCGGTATTCGGATGGCGCGCATGAGGCCTTATACGAGAAGTGCAGTCACCGATAAGTCGGTTCGAGGTGGGAGAAGTTCGATTAGTCGGGCGGACTTAGTTCAGCGGTGGATAAGGTGAAGCTTATCCGGGAGGCGGTTGTTAGCGGCTCAGTCGGCAAAAGTCGTATCACGGACCATCGGCGTCGACACTTGGAATTTGAGATAGATGATTGGGTTTTCTAAAGGTACGCCCATGAAGGGCGTGATGAGATTTGGAAAGAAGGGGAAGCTTAGCCCAAGGTACATTGGGCCGTATCAGATTGTTCGTAGGGTAGGCAGGGTTGCCTATGAGTTAGATCTACAGTCCGATTTGGAGGCGGTACATCCAGTATTCCATGTGTCCATGTTACTGAAATGTATTGGAGATCCATCTAGAGTGCACCGGTTCGCGAGGTTGTAAAGAGGAGTTATCGTATGAGGAGAGTCCCATAGCGATACTCGATCGACAGGTTAGGGGACTTCGGACGAAGGACGTGGCTTCCGTCAAGGTCTTATGGCGGAACGAGAACATGGAGGAAATGACGTGGGAAGCAGAGGATGACATGATGAAGAAGTATCCTCACTTATTCCCTATACCTCCAGGTAACCCACGTTCTAAATTGTTTGTCTTTAAATTTAGTATTTATGCTTGAGTTTTGTTGTGGCCGTGTGGAGCGTCTTTTTTTTTAGTCTATGCCGATATTGTGATTTGAGTAAGCCTAGAAGGAACATTCGGGATGAATGTTTCTAAGGAGGGGAGAATGTTATACCCCGTGGTTCGGGCCGGGACCTCGGTCAGGGGTCTAAGCGTCGCGGCGCCGGAGCGGGCAGCGCCAGCGCGGTGATTGTAGGCGCGGCTCGGAAGTCGGCGGCCGGAAAACTCGGGTCGCTGAAGTTTCAGCCGCGGCCCGTGAAGCGAAGGCTGGCCGAAAGATCCGAGTCGCGGGAGTTGCGGCGCCCATGGCCGAAAGCGAACAGCGCGGAAATCAGTGAAAAACTTAGGAAAAGTCAATTTTTCTTTTAAAAGGGCACAGGTGGGGACAAATGTCCCCATCTGATTTTTGCATCATTATATTGACCAAGTCTTAAAGACTTGGTCATCTTTCATCTCTCTCTTAGAAAAAGCTCCTCCTTCTCTCTTAAATTATTTCAAGCTCCTCCTTCTCTCTAAAACTCCAAGAGGTATTCTAGCCTTAGGAAAAATCTGAAAAAGTAAAAGGCAAGAAGGAAGCTTGGGGCTAGCTTGTGAAGGTTGTTGTGGTGGTGTTCTTGGAATAGAGGCTAGCAAATTATTGGATAAATTTGGCTAAAGCTCTAAGGTAATGATTCTTCCTCTATTATTAGTTTTTATTGTTGCATGTTAAGAAGGAAGTACTTGTGGTAGTAAATTATGCCATTAGAGTCATTGCGTCAGAAATGTGGGTTGGGTATGAAGGATTTGGCTAAAGAGATATTATGAGCATGTTGTAGCCTACAAACTATTTTAGAATTGTTAAGTGTATTATTATAACTTATGGGGCAGAATTTTACACACCCAAGATTAGGTATGTAAACCCCTTTGTGTTGGTTTGGATGTTGTGCCTTAATGAGGCGTTTGAGTGTTAAAAACCGACCTTTGAAAAAGGTGGCAAAGTGAGTAGAAACAAAGGAAATGCTGCCCAATTTTCCTTAGGAATTGGTAACTTGAATTTGGAATTTCTACATTGGAATTAGAGGTTAATCAACGCACTATGGTTATTATAGGTTGACATATTACTTGCGGTAGTTGGACTTAGCAAGTGGATTGACCAAAGAGGTATGTAGAGTTTTCCTATCTCTTGAGCATGAATAGTTGTATCTATGTAGTACGGTATACGTCTGAGTTGATAATCTACACTTGTTTTAAAGTATATGATACTTGTTTCATTTCAAAAGTATAAGTCCCTTGGATTTAGGGAAAATGTATTTGACGAAGGAATAACGCTAATATAATGACTTTATGGGAAGTTGGTTATATTAGTTTTTGAAAGGTTCACAAAGAATGGTTTACTCTAATTAAAACAAGTACGGGTAAAAGGGATTCGAAACTATGGAAGGTGGATTGGTTTTAGGCATTGGTTGCCTAAGGTTTTAAAGAAAATGAAGTCACTTGATTTAGAAGCCTATTATATTTCTAAAAGGAAATGTGACTTGTTTTGAAAAGAACTTGTAACTTGATACTATGGTGATTAGTATCTTGGAATCTTTGTATAAAAAGAGTTTTTCTTAAAAAGTTAGAAGTACATGGTACTTGGGTTGAATTCCCGGATTTTCTATTAAAAGACATGTTAGTGCCTTAGGATACTAAAATGAGAGGATATATTAATAATGTTAATAAGAAGTTAGGGGATTTCTTAACTTGCTTATGTTACGATAAGCCGGTAGTGCTTATGTATGATATGATAGGCCGGTAGTGCTTATGTTGTGATATGATAGGCCGGTAGTGCTTATGTATGATATGATAGGCCGGTAGTGCTTATGTTATGTATGATAGTCGGACGAGCTATGTTATATATATGTATTATTACGGGGTAAACCCCGGGTTATTATCTATGCCATGGATTGCTACCCATGATGCGAGTGCGGCGCTTGCACTCATGCGGATCCGGACCACAGGATCCATGCGGGTGAAATAGTCTCATGCGAGTACGGTGATGGTACTCATGCGGGTCCACAAGATCCATGCGGGTGAAATAGTCCCATGACGAGGCGGATGACCTCATGCGGGTCCACAGGACCCATGCGGGTGAAATAGTCCCAGGAGTAAGATTACTTAATGATACTACGGGCGAGGTACCCTGTTTTGATCGTGAGCCTCCTATTTTTATGCTATAAGATTTACACTTGTTACTCTCATTGTTAGTAAGGCACAATGCAAAGAAATTGATTTTATCTATGACTCCAGCTTATTTTGACTTATGATATTACTACAGTATTTTCGATTTTACATTGAGTACGTTGTGTCTTGACCCCGCCTTCGGGGCTGCGTTCATCTGCGCGGTAAGGGTAGCGGTGTGGATCCTCGTTCTTAGGATCACTATTCGGTGTCGAAGCTCCATTCCTCGGAAGCTTGTTTATTAGTACGGACATTCCACGATCTTATAGGTATTTTGTACATTCGGGGTATGGCGGGGCCTGTCATACGATTGTTATCTTTAAGTGCAGTCACATATATGTTTTGGGCTATAAGAACCAGTTGTACTACTATACCTTGTTATTGTATGTTTTATGGAAGGCAGCCTTATCGGCTGGCCAGTGATGGTTACCCTTTTTATAAGTTATGTGTTATGTATGTTCATTGCTATTCTCGACATATACGGCGGTACCGGCAAGTACCGATCGCGGCCCCGGGGTTGGGTCGTGACATTCATCACCAGGATTCAGCTAGAACTTGCAAGTCATACTAAGTGCAAAGGTCATATCTGGCCTAGTACAAGTCATGTCATACATGATTGATCCTATAGCCGAAGCATATGGGATCCTTTTCATGCGCTCAAGTTCTACAATACTAGAAGGGTAGTCCTTCTTAGATAACTTGATGCCTTGACCCATAGGAAGACCGCCTTTCTAGGAATTTTCCATAGAAAAATGTCTAAGCATTTTGTCTATGTAGACCGACTGTGACAACCCCTACAATTTATTAGATCTATCTCTATAAATCCTAATTCCCATAATGTAGCAGGCTTCACGTTAAGTCCTTCATCATGAAGGTATTGGACAACCACTCATTGACTGACTGCATGAGAGTCTTATTGTATCCCATTATCAATATGTCATCAACATATATAATAACGAAGACAATACCCTCGTACTTGAATTTGCTATAAACACAAGGATCTTTTTTGCTTCTAACAAAATCAAATGACTTTATAGCATTGTCAAAGTAAATGTTCTAACTCTTCGAGGCTTGCTTAAGTCCATAAATGGACTTCTGTATCTTGCACACAACATTTGTTAGACTCAGATGAAAAACTCTCGGGTTGTTTCATATATACTTCCTCAATTAGATTACCATTAAGGAAAGCGGTTTTGACATTCATCTGTCAAATGTCATAATCATAATATGCAGCTATCGCAAGCAAAATCCGAATGGACTTAATCTTAGCAACATGTGAAAAGGTTTCATCATAATCGATACCAGGACCTTTAGCCACCAGTATAGCTTTATAAGTCTGTACCTTGCCAAATGTATTAATCTTCTTCTTGAAGACTCATTTGCATCCTATGGGTTTAACCCTACTTGGAAAATCAACCAAGTTCCACATTTGATTGATGTACATGGATTCCATTTCTGATTTCATGGCTTCTTGCCATCTCTTCAAATAAATGTCCATCATTGCTTCGATGTAGGTTGTAGGATCATCATCATCGAGAATATCTATCTCATTATATGTTTTCACAAGTAGATTTAGTCTTTCTGGAGGACGGTGAGTTCTTGTAGACATACGGAGTTGATCGTTTTGCAGTTCTAGGTATGTTCTGATTTTGAGAAGGTTCTTGTATGTTGGTTGATCCACCAACTCGAGAGCTTTCAGGAATATCATTTTCATGTCCTTCCTGAATTGGAGGAGGTGCAATCATTACACTTGCTTCCAAGGTCTGTGCAGAAGGATCTTGCATTTCTGCAGCTTTCCTGGCAATACTCCCACTGGCCGAAGGGCATACTGTAAGTACCCAATCTTCGCCAAACACTCCCACTAAATTCTTTCCTTGATCATTCGGCAAGGATTCAACCTCTATGTTACTTTGTTGTTCTTCAATTTCTTCATCTATATCTGTGCAACTCTCTTCTTTATAGACATATTCTTTTTCAATGAAAGGTTGCGTTCCTAGAAACAATGATCTTATGTTCGCTAGGAAGATATAAGTAATATCCCTTAGTTTCCTTTGGATACCCCCCACGAAGTAACATTTCTCACTCTTGTATTCCAACTTATCAGTGAGCATTTTTTTGACATATGCAGGGCACCCCCAGGGCCTCATATGTCTAAGAGCTAGCTTCTTGCCACACCATATCTCATATGGCATCTTTTCAACTGATTTGGAAGGAAACCTATTCAGAACATATATCGAGGTTTGTATAACATATCCCCAAAGGTATGTTGGTAAAGTTGAAAAGCTCATCATGGATCGAACTATATCAAGTAGGGTTCGGTTTCTCCTCTCAACACTATTCATTTGTGGTGTACCATGAGGTGTCCATTCTGAATGAACTCCATGTAGCTTCAAGTAATCTAGAAATTCTTTACTTAAGTATTCACTCCCTCGATCAGATCGAAGAGTCTTAATACTATTTGCGAGTTGTTTCTCCACTTCACACTTGTACTCCTTAAACTTTTCGAAGGCCTCGGATTTGTGTTTCATAAGATACACATATATACCTTATCAAGTCGTCTGTAAAAGTGATGAAGTAAGGGAAACATCCTCTAGCTTGAGTCAAAAATGGTCCACATACGTCAATATGTACCAACTCAGGCACCTCCTTGGCTCGTACCCCATTTCCAGAAAGAGGCTTATCGATCATCTTACCTTTCAAACAGGATTCACAGTTACCATAAGATTCTAAGTCAAATGGTTTGAGGTAGTCAAGTTTCCTTAACATTTCCTTGTTTGATTGATATGACCAAGTCTACAATGCCACGGGTAGGTAGAATTTCCTTTACTTGTTTTAGCTCGTTTATTTTGTACATTGAATATTTCTACTAATTTCAATGTTGTACATACCTTGTCCACTAGAGGTAGAAACACTTGGTTCCTTCCCTCCTCCTGGAGAAGTGCATACCTTCTTCAAATTCCCTTCCTATTACAGTTGAGGCATATATCCTTGGCCGTAATCACATTTCCTTCTTCACACCTCCCTTAGGCTTTATAGCTGAGGGTGCAGCGACTGTCTTGCCCTTCTTCTTCTGCTATTCCTACCTTTCGGCTTAGGACTGCTAGAGTAGTTCATCATGAGCACAACTTTTCCCTTGGAAGTTGAAGATTTAAAGGTCTTTAGCAACTTATGCAGCTCCGACAGACTCCCTTTTGTTCCGTTCATATTGTAGTATACAATAAAATTCTCGAACGAACGAGGAAGAGAGTTCAGGATAAGGGTGGAAGCGACGTTATTCTGCAGCCTTATATCAATCGAGGTCAACCTTTCTATCAGCCCTATCATCTTCAAGACATGCTGAGACACTTGACTCCATTTAACTTAGCTTACACTTGAAGAGTTCTATTAACACCTCATATTCCATAGTTTGGGACTGAGAGTCATGGATATTATTCAAATGTTCGAGCATCTCGTTAGGGCACATGTTCTCATGTTGTCTCTGAAGTTCCACAGAAATGGAAGACAACATTACGCATTGTGATGAAGTGGCGTCATCTAGGTTCTTATGGTAGGTTACCTAATCAAATGTGGTATATTCTGCAGAATTCTCGACAGGGACTGTGGGGAATACATTGTCCAATACGTATTCTATCTTTTCTTGCTTTAGGACAATTCTTATATTTCGTTAGCCAGTCTAGATAGTTCAGTCCGGCGAGTTTGTTCATTTTCAATTATAGACTCGGCATTCTGATAATCCGAAGAGTTTAGATAGACATGAAACTATAATCAAAATTTATTTCCCTATTATACACATTCATTTTAGGCTAATTTAATATGGCCTTTTGTTTAATTAGGTTCCACTATTTTAGAATACTTCTACGACCCCCAAGGTAGAATACGGACCTAAAATTATTTTAAGAAGATCCAAACCTATGTTATATCCATGTTTGCTTTGGCTGATAACTTCATTAGCACATTTTGGTAGGTCCTAAACCAATTGCAAAGCTTATTTGCAACTCCTGGTTGATTAAATAATTCATTTTTAATCCTGCGCCCTTAGATTAGTCCGACACTTTGGCACCATGATTTGTCTAAGCAAGCCAATCGCATTACACGACTGTGTTTATGTATCTAAGTAAACTTGTCCTTATCGAGCAAACACTTTGGTGTAAATACCCACAAAGTTTCTCATCTACTTTTACATTTAACACATCTATGAAAGAGTCTGAGTCCTCGTAGACTTAGAGCAAATGATTTGGCATACATATTCGTATCGCCGAAAAGGATTTGCACTCTAACAATTATAATGGACGAAGCGTTTTAATTTTAGACTTGTATTCAGAAGTTAGGGAGAATTTTCAGTTTTCGGGGATTTCAACCAAGATCAACATACATGTCATATTTTATATGACATCCTATCATGCAATTTCTAAAACGCATTTAGATGGGAAATCATCAACCCAATAGGAATGATATAAGATGATTTAATCAACTACTGGGCGCCGCCTACCCAGACAATTATAGAGGTCATTATGTAAATCAATTACTGGGCGTCGTCTACTCAAACATGTATAGCGGACACTATGCTAATAATTAAATGCTCGCATTTAAAACATTCATATACGATAATATACAATTAATATAATCATGGGTTTATTTGTCTAAACTCTATAATCTATGTCTACGCCAAAAATATTTTCTGATTTTTAGGAAATTTCTACAAACTTTCAGAATTTGCAGTCTAGTCCCTCAAGAATTTAAATTTTCAATTTGAACCCATTTAAATTCAGAAAATCCAATTTTAAACTTTCAGAAAATATAGAGATTTCAGAGACCTATCTGCAATTTTCAGAATTAAAAAATCTGATTTTCAAAAACTTTATTTAATTACAGAATTTTCCGAAAGGACCAATTTTGTCTAATTAAAAGTTTTAATTTTCAGATTCTGAATATTTAAAACTTTAGTTTCTGATTCCGAATTTGTTTTTATAAATTTCATCGTTGGTGCCTCGGCCCTATTAGGTGGCGTCGTGGCGCCTCAGAGGCAGAAAGTCAAAATTTTTAATTTAAGCTTCGGGATGAACAGCGTCGCGGCACCTCTGCCCAGAAACATAAAATTCTACAATTTCGTAATCCTAAAACTTGTTTAGGGTCGGATTTGCAGACTCATCCTCGCACCCCTTCACCTTTAAACAACGCATTTATCGACCATCATCCAATCCCTTCTCGTTCTTCGTCTATTCATCAGTCATAGTAATTTTCTAATTCGGATCATTTAAAGCAGACATAGAATTACGGGCAGTGGTGATTTAAGAATATTTGAATTTAAATTAAAATGTTTTTTTGGTTTAAAAATACCCCGTTGACTTCGGGTGACTGGACCATGACTAGTGGTAGGATTGGATGAATTTTGGAAATTTTTGGGACCTGGGACGGGCTGGACAGCAGGCTATGGGCCTGCTGGCCCAAATATGGAAACAGAACCCGTGATTGCTGGGCCAGAAAGGACACTGGATTATGCAGGAATCGCCATAATCGGGCTTGGAGGAAGGCCTAGTTCTTTGGACCCGCAGCGGAGTAGAGCAGTGATGTTAGGACTTAGACCACGGCGATGGCCAACTAGTGGATTCGGGGCGCGAGATATGTCCGAAAATGGTGAATTAAATATGGGGATATATCATCATCCAAAAAATTATACGAACTAGGCACGGGACAATTGACCTTAGTAAACGGAAATTGAGACTCATCAAATATTACATGACGACTAATAATGATTCGATTAGATGATTAATCAAAATATTTATAACCATGGTGATTTGATGGATATCCCAAAAACACAAGGGATAAAACGGGCCTGAAGTTTGTTAATTGTGGTGGACGGAAAAAGTGGATAACATAAGCACCCAAAGACCCTAAGATGTGAATACGAAGGAGTCTTATTATATAAAATTTGAAGAGGGGACAAACATGTCAAACCTTTAGAAGGAATAATGTTAAGAATATCTGTAGTCATTTGTAGAGCATGCTTCCAAAAAAACGGGGGTACGGAAGCATGAATCAATAAAATGTGAATAATGTTATTAATGGTACGAATTTTACGTTCGGCTTTTCCATTTTGTGAAGATGTATGAGGACAAGAAAAATGAAAATTGATCTCATTTTTAGCACAACATTCCCGAAACTTCCCATTGTCAAATTCTTTGAAGAAAATAGTCATATTTGCCCTACAACTTTTGAAAAAGGGTCATATTTGCCCTCAATTAAAGTATGAGGTCAAATATACCCTTTCTGTTAACAAAGTTATCACATTTGCCCTTTATTGACAGAAAATCCATGTGGACGCCATATGTGACCCACGTGGACGCCACATGGGATCCACGTGGAAATTCTCCATTCTTGTGTTCCTCTACTCTGCACAACCAAGCTCAACAATTTCAGACCAAATTATATATAGAGAACCCAAAACCAACAACAACCCCAAGTAATGAAGGAACTAGAGAAATTATATTATCACACCAACACAATTCAAAAGTACAAAAAGAAAATCCATCTGTAGATTAGGTAGCAGAGAAATATAATTAAGGAACTAGAGTTCGTCTGCAACAATCACAGCCATCACCGCCGCCCCTCCACCTCCGTCACCTCCACGCTGGAGCTTCGACCACCATGTCACTGCCTCACCCCCTTCTCCTTCTACTTCCTCCATTATTGTCTTCCTCTACTGTACACAACCATGGCAGAAAACTCAATAATTTCAAACCAAATTAGATATAGAAAACTCAGAACCCAAAACCAACAACAACCTAGGTCACAATGGTCAGATACTCCTTGAATTACTGAGAACCTGACCCAGAAACCCTAACGATACTCGGCATCAAACCTTAATAGTCGGGATCAGTACCAAAAATTACTGGACCAGATGAGCCGGACCGAAACCCAGAACACCCCACCCCACTGCACTCTCCTCCTCGCTGCACACCCTCCCAATGAAGCCCTAATCATATTTAATTGTAGTATTCCCTAATGTTCGACTATTTTACATGTTTTAAATATATGTGAGGTAGACTTTATGTTTTAATTTGAAGCATTGACATATAAATTAGTTGTAAATTAGTGAAATTTTAAATGGTCATAACTTTGCGCTCGGATGTCTGTTTCACCTAAAAAAAATTGATTTCGCGTATTTTTTCTAGTCAGGGCCGGACAAACGCTAAAGCGGTTTGATTCAGCCGATTTCTCCAAAAACGTCCATCTTGCCAATCAATTTCACTTTCCCCCCAAATCGTTACGTTTTTCCCCTTTTCAAACCTAAATATCTCGCGATATACAATAGATTTCAACGTACAAATTTCGTGGTAATGTGTCCGAGGATGTCAATTTCAGTATTGAAAATTCAATTTTTTAAAAATAAAATAAATTGGGCCCCGGACCCGGAATCGGACCGAGAAGGTTTCAATCTGGTCCCGGATCTGGACTCTGGACCGAAACCTTATCGGTCCGGATCGGACCAATAACACCCCTACAACAACCCCAAGGAAATATGGATCCAATTTCTTCTTCATCTCGCTCAAAACCCATCATTTCCAACTTGCATACCAAACACTTTGACACAAATTCCCAACAGACTATTGGAAACCCTTGTCGACTAGGATTTAGTTACCAAGGTCTATTTCATTGTTTTTATTATCGGCCTCTGTAAAAAAGATCATTTTTTGAAGGAAATTTTTGTTACTGAAATATGTATGATCAAATTTAAAAATTATAGTTAAATGCTATTGTAGAATTGCAATTTTCAGTAGAGTTGTTGGGTTTGTCAAGAGATTTTAGGAAAATTGTTCGTACTTTCTATCCGAATTGGCTTGAACTTTTCCATTTTCCCAACAATTTTCCTTTCAATTTTACATTTGTTATTCTATCCACTTGAGAATTACAAATGCCTATCATAAACAAGAACCTGTGAGGGAGGATTAATTTGTTGTCTAAGTGTACATCTGGTAAACTGTGAATATCCGATTATCTCCAGGAAATAACTTTTGGTTCTGGACGGCGTTATCACCAACGTTAATGGATTTGTTCTTCTGGTTTTTCTTCTTAACTCTCTAGTTCCTTAATTACTCGGGGTTGTTGTTGGTTTTGGGTTCTGGGCTTTCTATATCTAATTTGGTCTGAAATTGTTGAGCTTTCTGCCATGGTTGTGTACAGTATAGGAAGACAAGAATGGAGAATTTCCACGTGGATCTCATGTGGCGTTCACATGGATTTTCTGTCAATAAAGGGCAAATGTGACAACTTTGCTAACGGAAATGGCATATTTGACGTCATACTTTAACGGAGGGCAAATATGACCCTTTTTCAAAAGTTGGATGGCAAATATGACCTTTTTCCCTATTTTTTGTCATTATCACATTGAATATTTTTTATTTCCCATTCGAATTGAGTTCTAATGAAAGCTCTAAATTTTAAGAAGATGGAAAAAACTTGAGATTTTTTCGCTAATGGAAAAGTCCATAAAATTTTAGAATAATCATCCAAAAACATAACATAATAACGATGACCCAATGAACTAAGAACAATTTTCCCTAAAGAATGATATTGACAATTCGGAGTACTATGTGTACCCTTACAAGAAATATGACTATTTTTATCTAAGACAGACAAAATAGACGATCCCGGATGATCTAGACGAGCATGTCACAAGGAAGGAGCAAGAGCTGCAAAAGTTGAAGGCATGGCTTGACCCAAGAAATTGAGACTTGGTGTGATTGGGTAAAGATCTCCCCTACTATCACACCTCATTAGAGGGTTTCTCGTCTTGAAATCTTTCACAGAAAACCCAAAAGGATCAAAATTTACCGAAACTCAATTATCAGTTGTGAATTTACGGACAGACACTAAATTTTTAATCAATTTTGGGGCGTGAAGGGTATTTTTCAAGACAAGTGGTGGATGGAGGGGAGATAGAGTTTTATGACCATAACTTCGAATTGGAATTGAATTATCATTACCAACAATTATACCACGATTACTTCTCAAATTGAATAAGACGAGAGAGTACCTTGGTCGGATGTCATGTGAGTAGTGGCGCCTGTGTCTATATACCAATTCGGGTCCGGTTGAGTTAATCCAAGCGTGTGCATCGCGGCTTCAATATCGGTTTGTGTGGATCCCGCTATAAAATGGGCTTGTAGGGCCGAGGCCCAGCACCTACCATGTTGCCTCGCCAATAAGCACCAAATCGATCGCATCGCATCGTTGGGCTGGCGGCGGTCACCATCGCGATCGCCAAACGGCCGATCGCTGTATGAAGAATACGGGTTGTTATTACGCCCATCGCCTCATCATCACTGCCATGGGGCCCACTGCTGTTGGGGCAAGTGGGTCAGAGGCCTACTATTTTGGCTACCATTCCTGTTGTCGCCGTGTTTGCCCCCATGATTTTTTTCATTGTTTTTACGATTATTTTTAACGCCATTGTGGGTACGATTTTCGCCCGAATGATCATCGGAGAATTTGTGGAGGACATCATCATGACGATGGGGCTAGTACCGGTAGCTGCCTTCTTAGCCAACCCGGCTTCTTCCAACATAAGCAGAGAGCGTGCTTGATAGAATTCCGGAAGAGGGTTACTTTGACGAAGGATAGAAGCAACACCATTATAGGTCTCGGACAGGCCTGCAACCATCTGTAGAACGAGACGACTATTGCTCACAGGAGCACCCACGTTTCGAAGTTGATCCGCCAGGTCCTTGAGTCGTTTACAATAAGATGAAACGTTTGGATAATTCTCCATAGCAACTTGGGAAAATTCATATTTAAGGGTGTCAATGCGTGAATGACTGTTATCCTGGAAGATATCACGCAATCGATTCCAAGAATCCATAGCTGAGGAATTGGGTTCCATAATCGTCTATAAGAAGTCAAGGGAGATAGTGGCATAAATCCACTAGAGAACTTTTGCATCAAGCGTGATCCATAATTTTGGATCGTCTGCTTTTGTGGGAACATCATCCGTAGTAGCCTCCGTATTACCCTCCGCGTTAGTAGTCGGAGGGATGATGTGGTGGAGAATTTGATGTGCCATTGCATGAATTTTGAATAATTCTGTTCACGTCCCATATTAAACGTTTTCTAGGTCAAGAACAATAAGAAGAACGCTCTTGATGTTAGAAACTGTTAGGGCGAGATGAAACGTGCTCTTATCAGTTGATGAAGAGAACAAACTTTGGACAAGAATATTTTTTGGGAGAGGGGAGGCTCGGGTATGCAGAAACCGAGAGGGGGGATTTTTTATCACTGAAATGAAGAAGAAATTGAGAAAGAAGTGAGTAGCGGAAGCAAGGAAAATAACCTAGACTCTTGATACCATGAAAGAAATAATCTCTTTATTATTATTATTGATGAAAGGTGTATATATACAAGTTACAATAGGAAAATCATTTTCCTATTCTACATTTAAATCCATATTCTATATGGAGACTAATTATACACTAATGGTAATATTACAATACTAATTAAGGTACAATATTAATATCTAATATATACCAAATATACAATAATAGAATTTGCCCGTGATGGGCTGCTGGAACAGCCCGTGATCCGTGATTCTTATTGGGCTGGGTCGTGATCCTCAATGTTCTAAATATACACATAATATACATTTGTATATTTTATATTATGTGTATACTTAACAAATGACATCAAGAACATTAAAGGAATACTTGACACTAAGAAGATTAACACACAATTAAAGAAATTGTTAGAGTAATTATGGGAGTATCCTATCATTATTACAATTGATTATTGTTATACCCCGTAGTTCCAGGGTATGTATGCAAGGACGTACGTACGAGAATACGACAGAAAGATTGGAAAGGAAGAAAGAGGTGAATTTTCCACGGAAAAGTTTCCGGTTTTTGTGAAGGAAAAAGGTTCGTTTATGGAATTGATTCCCGATTTGGTATTCGGCATTCCTGGAATTTTAGAGAATTATTGAATTTTATTTTCGACAATGGTCACGTGTGGCCCACGGGAGATATTTACCGTTTTGTGGGGCCCGCTTTTATTTTGAGATTTTGGCCGTTTTGGATATTTTCTAAGACGAAATATTTTGATTTAATCGGGGCGACACGTGTCACCCCCATGGCACCTTTGGGTAGAAATATGTTTGTGCACAACACCCTAGAGTCGTTTTCGACGAAACGTTCTACCTAACTGCGGGCGGTAAATTACGGCTATGTCATTTAGTATTTTTATGGATTTTTCCGAGAGACGGAACATTTTGGACCAACGAGAGGCGCACTTGGCACCCTCTCATCAGCGGCAAATGGCGCATACGTGGACGATTTTGGGAAGGCACGTGGGAGATATTTTTGGTAGAGCGTTTGTGTGCAAGTTGGCTCGGTACACAGGGGTGACTCTTGGCCCTCCACGTGCCTAACACTTGGCTCGATCTTGGCCATTGGGTGGCCTTGCTTCGCTTATAAATACCTCTCCTTTGATGAACTTCTTCATCCAAAATGCCTAAGTCTTGAGAGCCTTCCCCTTTTTCGCGAGGCCCCTCGCCGAGTTCCCCACTGGGTAGGTGGCGAGGGTAGCCACCCCCTCCTTGTGGTGTGGCAGTGGTACCCACTAGCCTAGTTTGTTTTCATATAATACCCCTCTTGGTAGAAATACTCTCAAAAGTATTGTTATAATGCCCAAATTACCTTAGCCATATACCTTGTAGTATTCTAAGGTTATACCTTTACAAAAAGCCCGCTTATACTATTATACTTCCGTCACCACAAAACCGAAACCCTAGGAAAATCTCCATACCATTGGAGTATTGTGTAGAAGTTGGTTAGAACTTCTAAGGTGGTTTAGAATGGTTGAGCGCTGAGTTGAGCTAAACGATTGCCCAGATCGACTTTATACTTGGATAATTATGGGCTTATCGAGGTAAATATCTTGTCCTCTATTGTAATTGGAAATTACATGTTGTTAGATTATATAGTTGAAGTATACTATATATAGAACTAAGCTTAGTATCGCGCAATGTCTTTTGACTTAAGCCCAAGAATCGAATCGAACAGAATCTGTAATTACATGGGATCAGACATGAGACTTGTGTAGTAAGCAGTGGAGTAGAATTGTACCGTTAGGGTTAGATGTATAACCCCCGGTTGGCTTGGTAGCCACCGATAGAGAGGAGATTTACGTTGTGCGGGTGGAGTCGCTGAAATTTCGTAGAAGTTCTACGATGAGACCTAAATGTTAATAAAGCGCGCGTGGCCTTATAGGTGGATGTATCACGTGTGGCGCGATCTACGTGGCTTGGCGGGTAGCCGACGTTTGGAAGTACTTGGAGCGTTTTGCTATGAGTCGATACTCGTCGCGAGGTATGTGAACCTCTTCCTATCTCTCTAGCATGATATGTGTGAACTATGTAGTACGCAGACGCATACGTGCTAAATGTGTTTGAATGGTTTAAAACATAAAGTGTTATAACGGCTTTATGGGAAGTTGGTTATAACGACTTTATGTTAGTAAGAAAATACATGTGGTTTTTAAAAGGTAATCGATTTGAACTATAAGCGGCTTGTTATATGATAAGAAAGAACTTGAAGTATTTTCAAAAGATTTTTGAATCATTTTGAAAGGAGAAGTAATACTTGGTGTTTGAAAACTTAAGAGTTATACTAGCTTTATGGGAAGTTAGGTATAACGCTTAAGAATGCTTTCTTCGATTTGAAATCGTAATGTATCGACAAACCACCGCGGCGTTAATAAAAGGAAATGTTTTGAATAATTAAGTATTATGAAAACCAAGAGAAACTTCCATCCGCATGAAGCTAAGATGAGACAAAATGATATTTCTAGATCACGGTCATTGTAATAAGATTGTTATAAACAAGAATATCCTACTCACATATAAGGCTTATGTTTCTCGATTGTTTAAAAGAGAATTATATTCTTAAATGAATAAGACTATGAACTACGAAACCTTTCTAAAAATAAGAAACGTGAACATTTGAAATTAGGCAAACTTGGGCGTTTGAAAAATAATGTTGTTACTTGATTTTACAAAGGTAAGAGTTTTGGTTTTCTTAAAAGGATACCACTCTATTTTATACTACGGGTATTGTGTGACTTATGTGAAAGAAACAGATCTTTTTAAGATTTTAATGTGTGAAGTACTTTGGGGATAGATACGAACTTGTTAGTAGAAAGTACCTTGTGTGAATAACTTGATTGTATTGGTTTGTGATAGCCTTGTAATACTTTCTTGTCGTGATAAGTAAACGTGTTAGGATGCTACGTGTGTTAGTATCTTGTGATGTTTGTGTAAAGCGGGTTTCTTGATTGTGCTTATTAACTATCGATCGTTATGATAGTATGGTGGCATTCATCTCTTGAGATGATTCCGGGTTAAGCCGCCTCCGACGCGGTAGACTCAAAGTGATGCAGGACCATGATTCGAGAATACCTACGCGGGTCCCGGGGCCTATGCGAGCTACGAGTTCCGAGTTAGTGTCGTCCTTTATGGGCACGCGTCCTCGCGCTACGCGACTGAAGTCGGGGACGACGCCGGAGTAGCTACCGACGCGGGAATACCTACGCGGCCGATGAGATTGGCCTACGCGAGTCGCGGAGTTCCAGACTAGACGCGACATTAGATATCGCGCAAGTGGCCGCCTTTGATCATGTGGACGGTGCAGACAGATCTTATGATACGATTTATGACCTTGTTGGTACTGTAGGTGTTAGTAGTCGGCTATGCCTTCAGACTTACCTGCATGCAGTTTTATTAGACACAGTGGGACTCGTGTTCATGTGTATTCCTCGTGCTTGTATATCATAAATCGCTGGCGATGAGGAAGGTATTCCACGCACGATTGATGTTGGGCGTGAGACCCATTGTTAAATTAAGTGATGACTTGAGGCGTGAGTCACGACTTGACACGATCGCTATTTATGGTGAATCGTAGTTTGTTATCATACATGTCTCCCGCTTTGTATAGACTACTATGATTTCATTTACTGATTTATTTTTAGTTTCACATACTCGTTGCATTGTTATCGACCTCGCCCGGGCCGCTCATGCCGCGAGTTGAGGTACATCGCCGTTGATCCTAGCTCGTGGTCACGGTTCAGCGTTTGGGAAGCTCCGCTTCTCGGAGGCTTATCAATGGTATAGTCCCATCGTAGTAAGTGTTTACATTCGGGGTTTGGGCCCCGCCCCGCCACTACGGTCGTATCATTCTTGAGGTCCGTAGTACCGTTGGGCGTGGTTAGTAAAAAGGATTAAGCTGTTCATTTGTAAAAGAGTTGATGGTTATATATATTCCGAAAGGCAAGTTTTCTGATTATTGTTTTATATTTCTGTTATCTCACGTTGTTGTTTTATGTTCATTGATTACTCGATGTTGTGTCACTAGGGTGCCCGGTAAGGCACGATCCACGCCCGCCGGTCGTGACAAAAGTGGTATCGAGCGATTAATCCTCGGAAAGTGTCTACGCATCAGATTCAGTAGTCTTGATTATCGGTGTGTTGTGCACCACATCAATAATCGTGAGGCTATAGGATATTTAGGATTGGTTTCTATTCTTCTCACTCGAGATCGTGCCTTAGCCGTGGTTGTAAGTTGGACCTCCGACGAAATTCATTCCTTATCGTTATGCCTCCGCGTAGGCAACCCGCCCGGGAGGCGAGGCGGCAGGAGGCGCGAGTTGAGTTCGAAGGTGGCGAGGGCACAGGCCCAATCATTACCTAGGTAGTGCTTCATTCGGGAGTTTTGCGACGTCACTAGCCCGAGCAGAGCTTAGCACGGCGGCAGCAGTGGCTACAATGACCATAATATTTGAAACTTCAGTTCCACGACCGTGAACAGAGAATATAGATTGCCAAGAGACAACCATGTTACTAGCTATGGATTTGGCTACCAGAGTATACCGATGTATCGCGAGTCTTGATGACTACCTAAGAGAAGGTTGTGCAAGAGTAATCCTTCGATTAGGCTCGAGCATGGCCTCGTATGCGGGCTTATGCGCAGCAGCCGAGAAACGTAGAGATCGACGTTAACGGGCGACAACGTAAGAGGGCAGCAGCAAGCGTCCTTTGGTAACTTTCAAGGTGAGTATACCTTAAGTGCTATGTTCGATAGCAGTGTGTTAGTTGTGATTAGAATCACGGTGGGTTAACCGAGTAAGATTTTGGGGGATAGAAGGTGTGAGCCTTAGAGTGTTATACGTAAAGACCTTAGAGGTAAGGCCATCTCGAGAAAGGTGTAGTGTTATGTTTGACCCTTATAGGAGTGCATAGTGCACGTGAGCTATGTTCGTGGGATAAGTCCCAGTAGCATGATTTGAAAGAAGGTAGTCGAGCTAGGAAGACCGCTAGGTTTTCGTAATATGATTTGTGAAATTATTCCTTCGGAGCTAGTGTTTTGCGCGCAATACGGTCGGGTTGAGGCCATGTTGCGTCAACCCGCGTATGGTGGTGGGTCAGTGTGGTGGTCCTCTTTGTGTTAGGGTCGCGAGGTGTTAGGCCCATGTTTAGTTAGCCAGCGCAAGTTCGTGGATGCGTTCGACCGATGGTCGGGCCGATGGGGCAGCCTATCGTGTTCTTGGTCGCGGTCGTTCTCTGGCGGTGTTGATGTTATCCGAAAAGGTTGTGAGGTTGCACGGGTGCCTACCTTCACCTTATGACGACGATGGAGCCAGTGGTACTACTGCTTTCTCTTCCGGGAGTTTGTACGAGCGGCTAGGAACTCAGCGAGTCTCTCAGACGCATTCGCCCCGCCGTTGTTTTGATTTCGAGGGTAGCCGCGAGGATCGTTGTCTCGGTTGAAGTGTTTAAGCTACCATTTCGTGTTCGGATGTCGTCTTGCGACGCCAGGAAGCGTAAATGCAAGTCACGGTCGATTGGTTCGATGTTGCGGGGTTCGGATAGTTGTTGAGCTTGTTCCAGCAGATCGTGGATAGTGAAGCTTGTCTAGAAGAAGTTACGCACTTCAGGAATTGTGCGGATAATCGGCGACGACGCCAGAGTTCAGCCGACGGTCGGTCTTCTTGAAAGTACCACCGGTTAGGTGTGACGAGTTTTGGAAACGAATGAACTTAGCCCGAGTTACTTTGGGGCCTTTGTGAGTTCATGAAGAATAGGCCGTTGCCTATATGTTAGCATTTGCCGTCCGACTTAGGAAGAAGGACGTCCGGTCTTTCAGATTGTTATGTTCGGGAAAGTATCGAAGATCCATCCGAATGTTCCCGATTAATGATGACCACGTTAGAGATAGTAACCCGAGTTTTGGATACTAAAGCGATCGTAAATGTGGTGCGGTTCGAGTGCACGGCGCCTTCGGTGATCGTGACGCAGCCCGGTACCATTTGTTGGGTCGTCGGAGCAAGGCTCGCGACAAAGTGGCAAAAGTGGTATTATTTGTGGTGATGTTAGAGGTGTTTCCTCGTAGACTTGGATATAAGTATGTTGCGCAGTATTTACGTGGCGGTACGGCAGATTGTTTCGTAAGTATAGTAGTGAAGACTATCTTGGCGCACGCTTGTTTTGAGACTTAGAAGGAACATTCGGACGAATGTTTCTGGGAAGAATGTTATACCCGTAGTTCCGTGGTATGTATGCAAGGACGCACGCACGAGAATCTGACAGTAAAAGATTGGAAAGGAAGAAAGAGGTGAATTTTCCACGGAAAAGTTTCCGGTTTTGTGAAGGAAAAGGTTCGTTTATGGAATTGATTCCCGTGACGGTATTCGGACTTCCGAATATTAGAGAATTATGGAATTTTATTTTGAAAATGGTCACGTGGGCCCACGGAGAAATTTACGCTTTGTGGGGCCCGCTTTGATTTTGAGATTTTGGCCGTTTTGGATATTTTCTAAGACGAAATATTTTGGATTTAATCGGGGCGACACGTGTCACCCCACGTGGCACCTTTGGGGTAGAAATATGTTTGTGCACAACACCCTTGCTAGAGTCGTTTTCGACTAAACGCTCTACCTAACTTGCGGCGGTAAATTACGCTATGTCATTTAGTATTTTTATGGATTTTTCCGAGAGACGAACATTTTGGACCAACGAGAGGCGGCACTTGGCACCCTCATCAGTGGGCAAAGTGGGCGCATACGGACGATTTTGGGAAGCGTGGAGATATTTTTGGTAGATATTTTGTGTGCAAGTTGGCACAGTACACATGGGTGAATCTTGCCCTACACTTGCCTAACACTTGGCTAGATCTTGGCCATTGTTGGCCTTGGCTTGGCTTATAAATACCCCTCTCCTTTGATGAACTTCTTCATCCAAAATGCCTAAGTCTTGAGAGCCTTCCTCCTTTTCGCGAGCCCTCGTCGAGAGTTCCCTACTGGGTAGGCCGAGGGTAGCCACCCCCTCCTGGTGGCCGTGGGTACCCCAGCCTAGTTTGTTTTCATATAATACCCCCTCTTGTAGAAATACTCTCAAAAGTATTGTTATAATGCCCAAATTACCTTAGCCATATACCTTGTAGTATTCTAAGGTTATACCTTTACAAAAGCCCGTTATACTATTATACTTCCCGTACCACAAAACCGAAACCCTAGGAAAATCTCCATAGTCCGTTGGAGTATTGTGTAGAAGTTGGTTAGAACTTCTAAGGGTGGTTTAGAGCGGTTGAGCGCCGAGTTGGAGCTAAACGATTGCCTGGATCGACTTTATACTTGGATAATTATGGGCTTATCGAGGTAAATATCTTGTCCTCTATTGTAATTGGAAATTACATGTTGTTAGATTATATAGTTGAAGTATACTATATATGTAACTAAGCTTAGCATCGCGCAATGTCTTTTGACTTAAGCCCAAGAATCGAATCGAACTGAATCAGAATTACATAGGTATCAGACATGAGACTTGTGTAGTAGTACCGTGGAGTAGAATTGTACCGTTAGGTTAGATGTATAACCCCCCGGTTGGCTTGCCAGGCCTACCGATAGAGGAGGAGATTTACGCTGTTGCGGGAGTGCGCAGAAATTTCGTAGAAAGTTCTACGATGAGACCTAAATGTTAATAAGCGCCTTGTGGCCTTATAGGTGGATGTATCACGTGTGGCGCGATCTACGTGGCTTAAGGGGTAGCCGACGCGAAGTACTTGGAGCGCTTTTGCTATGAGTCGATATCGCCGCGAGGTATGTGAACCTCTTCCTATCTCTCTAGCATGATATGTGTGAACTATGTAGTACCAGAGACGCATACGTGCTAAATGTGTTTGAATGGTTTAAAACATAAAGTGTTATAACGGCTTTATGGGAAGTTGGTTATAATGACTTTATGTTAGTAAGAAAATACATGTGGTTTTTAAAAGGTAATCGATTTGAACTATAACCGCTTGTTATATGATAAGAAAGAACTTGAAGTATTTTCAAAAGATTTTTTGAATCATTTTGAAAGGAGAAGTAATACTTGGTGTTTGAAAACTTAAGAGTTATACTAGCTTTATGGGAAGTTAGGTATAACGGCTTAAGAATGCTTTACTGATTTCGGAAATCAGAATGTATCGACAAACCATCGCGGCGTTAATAAAAGGAAATGTTTTGAATAATTAAGTATTATGAAAACCAAGAGAAACTTCCATCCGCATAAGCTAAGATGAGACAAAATGATATTTCCTAGATCATGGTCATTGTAATAAGAGTGTTATAAACAAGAATATCCTACTCACATATAAGGCTTATGTTTCTCAGATTGTTTAAAAGAGAATTATATTCTTAAAAGAATAAGACTATGAACTACGAAACCTTTCTAAAAATAAGAAACGTGAACATTTGAAATTAGGCAAACTTGGACGTTTGAAAAATAATGTTGTTACTTGATTTTTCAAAGGTAAGAGTTTTGGTTTTCTTAAAAGGATACCACTCTATTTTATACTACGTATCAGGTGACTTATGTGAAAGAAGCAGATCTTTTTAAGATTTTAATGTGTGAAGTACTTTGGGGATAGATACCCGAACTTGTTAGTAGAAAGTACCTTGTGTGAATAACTTGATTGTATTGGTTTGTGATAGCCTTGTAATACTTTCTTGTTCTTTGTGATAAGTAAACGTGTTAGGATGCTACGTGTTAGTATCTTGTGATGTTTGTGTAAAGGGTTTCTTGATTGTGCTTATTAACTATCGTTATGATAGTATGGTGGCATTCATCTCTTGAGATGATTCCGGGTTAAGCCCTCCACGCGGGTAGACTCGCGGTGCAG
The DNA here is from genome assembly GCA_029844215.1 of Przewalskia tangutica. Taxonomy (NCBI): domain Eukaryota; kingdom Viridiplantae; phylum Streptophyta; class Magnoliopsida; order Solanales; family Solanaceae; genus Przewalskia; species Przewalskia tangutica. The sequence goes on along the minus strand of CM056735.1, from coordinate 82,808,143 downwards.
GACCATGATTCGAGAATACCTCACGCGGGTCCCGGGGCCTATGCGAGCTACGAGAGTTCCGTGTTAGTGCGCCCTTTACGGGCACGCGGTCGCGCTATGCGACTCGGAAAGTCCGTGACGACGCCGGAGTAGCTACCTCGACGCGGAATACCTCACGCGGCCACGATGATTGGCCTACGCGAGTCGCGGAAGTTCCAGGACTAGACGCGACATTAGATCTGCGGGCAAGTGGCCTTTGATCATGTGACGGTTCAGACAGATCTTATGATACGCTTTATGACCTTGTTGTACTGCTGGTGTTAGTAGTCGGCTATGCCTTCGCATTTACCCCTGCATGCAGCTTTATTAGACACAGTGGGACTCGTGTTCATGTGTATTCCTTGCGCCAGATATCATAAATCGCCGCAGATGGCGAAGGTATTCCACGCACGATTGATGTTGTGGGCGTGAGACCCATTGTTAAATTAAGTGATGACTTGAGGGCGTGAGTCCCTGACTTGACATGATCGCTTATTTATGCGAATCAGAGTTCGTTATCATACATGTCTCGCTTGTATAGACTACTATGATTTCATTTACGTGATTTATTTTTAGTTTCACATACTCTGCACTGCTGTTATCGACCTCCTTCGGGCCGCTCATGCCGCAGTTGAGGTACATCGCCGTTGATCCTAGCTCGTGGTCACGCAGCATTGGGAAGCTCCGTTTCCCGAGGCTTATCAGTGGTATAGTCCCCGTCGTAGTGTTTACATTCGGGGTTTTGGCCCCGCCCCGCCACTACGGTCGTATCATTCTGTGAGGTCCGTAGTACCGCAAGGTGGTTGGTAAAAAGGATTAAGCTGTTCATTTGTAAAAGAGTTGATGGTTATATATATGCCGAAAGGCAAGTTTTCACAGATTATTGTTTTATATTTCTGTTATCTCATGTTGTTGTTTTATGTTCCGCTGATTACTCTGATGTTGTGTCACTAGGGTGCCCGGGGTAAGGCACCAGTCACGGGCCCAGTTTCGGGTCGTGACAATTATACTCATTATTATAATTGTAATTAGGATGTTATAAATTAGATAGAGATGATTAGGGTGATTAGTCTTCTAGAATAATCTTTGTAAATTAGGTAATGATGATTACAATTCTAGAATAGTCTTCCATAAGATCCATGTATATATATTGTATATTTGGGAGAATAATAATTAAGGGATTCAATTCTTACATGGTATCATTAGCCAAAGATCCTTTATTTTTTCGACCAAACTTAGGTTTAGTAGACCAACAAAACCATAAACCTAAAATATTCCTCCTAAACCTAAACTAGCCAATTACAAAACAAATTAACCACCCCCTTGGCTAGCCTAAAACACCCTTTAGGTTTTTTAATCCACTTTCATCCAAACACAACTTCCTTCAACTACTTGTTCTTTTTTTCTCTAAGTAGAACATATGGCCGAAAAACAAACCTTTCATCCCGCTCTTGCCGTCAATAACGTCAAGAATTTCATCTTCATAACTCTTGAAATGGAGAAATGGCAGTATACCTCATGGACAGAACTTTTCAAAATTCACTACCGTGCTTATGAGGTGAATGACCATATTCCTCCATCCGAGTCACCGATGGATACCACTACGGTGGACAAGAAATTGTGCTCTCACTTAGATGTTATTGTCCTTCAATGGATTTATGGCACAATTTCAAATGATCTTCTTCATACCATCCTTGAACCCAATTCTACGGCTAAACAAGTGTGGGAAAGATTAGAAAATATTTTTCAAGATAACAAAATATCTAGGACTGTTTATCTTGAACATCAATTTACTAATACTAAATTGGATGATTTTTCTAACATCTCAACATATTGTCAAGAATTAAAAATAATTGTGGATCAATTGTCCAACGTTGGTTCGCCCGTAACAAATCAAAGATTAGTTCTTCAGTTGATTGCGGAATTGAATAAACATTATGATGGTGTTGCTACGTTCATTCAGCAAAGCAATTTGTTACCTCCTTTTTACGAGGCTCGTTCAAGGTTAATCCTTGAGGAAATGAGGAAGGCAAAGCAAGCATCATCGGACACAACAACTGGTGACACCGCTCTCGTATCTACCAACTCCTTTTCCACCAATTTGGAACCCCAAAATTTTGGTTCTGGTGGCCAAAATACTCGTCAAAATAATGGTAAAAAATGGGGTTCAAATAGAAACAATAAAGGAAAAATAGTAGTGAAAAGGGACGTGGACGGGACGGGGTACAAACCGTCGGCGGCAGCAGCCAGCCCGGGCAGTGATGGCATTTTTCCAGGTAGTGGAATTGGCCAGTGGGGGCAATACCCACCGTGGGCCTGGGCCCCACAGTAGGCTGCCCGGCCATGTCTATTATTGACCTCTTCTTGGGCCCGGCCTCCTCCTTCCAATCGCCAACCCGGTATTCTTGGATCTTGTCCACAATATGTTTTTGCAGCTCAGACACCATCTTTTGTCGGATATGCACCTACGGAAATTGAACACGACATGAGTCACATGAATCTGAATATTCCAGATGAATCATGGTACATGGATACAGGGGATACATCACACATGACAGTGTCTCAAGATAATCGTTTATCTTATTTTAATGAGTGGTAATAAAATATTATTGTCTCCAGTGGGCAAAAAATTCCAATTCGTGGTATTGGTCAGGTAACACTACCCTCGCCCCACCCACCTTTATGTTTGAAAATTTCTTACATGCACCAAAATTAATTAATCTCTGTTAGACGTTTTACAATTGACAACAATGTTTCTGTGAATTTTGATCCATTTGGTTTCTCTGTGAAGGCTTTTCAGACGGGGATGCAGCTAATGAGATATAATAGCATGGGGACTTATATCGCATCACTTCTATTTGTGACAACCAAATAGTTAAACCTTCCACCTTTGCGGTCATCTCTCCGAATATATGGCACAATAGGTTGGGACACCCAGGAGCACCAGTTTTTAATCAATTTAGAAAGAATAATTTGGTTTTTTTGTAATGGACATTTGGACTCTTCTGTTTTCCAAACCTGTGTGTTTGGTAAACATATTAAACTTTCGTTTTCTGCCTCTAATTCTACTACTGTTATGTCATTTGATATTTTGCATTGTGATTTGTAGACTTCACCTGTATTGAGTACTGCATGTCATAAATATTATTTGCTAATTCTTGATCATTTTTAAAATCTTTTGTGGACCTTTCCCTTAGGACAAAAATCACAGACCTATAACATTTTGAAACAATTTAGTGTGTTTATCAAAATTCAGTTTGGAAAACCCATTAAATGTTTTCAATGTGATAATGGAGGGAATTTATAAATATCCAATTTCAGAATTTTTGTCAACAAAATGGGATGTCTGTCCATATTTCATGTCCACATACATCTTCTCAAAATGGAAAAGCTTAAAGGGAGATTCGAACAATCAACAATATGACTAGATTTATCCTTATGCACTCATCCACTCCACCAAGTTTTTGGACTCATGCTCTTCAAATTGATACATATCTCTTAAATATTGCTCCTAATAAACTACTCTTCAATGTGTCTCCTACTCACGTATTGTACAATTGTATCCCTTCCTTTACACATTTATGGGTTTTTGAATGTTTGTGTTTTCCCTTATTTCTGTCCACAACCATCCATAAACTTCAAGCTAGGTCTACTCCTTGCGGTTTTTTGGGGTACCCACAAAATCACAGGGGATATAAATGCTTTGATATGTCAATAGGGAAACTCATTATTTCTCGTCATGTTATCTTTGATGAATCAACCGTCCATTTGCTACATCTCGAGTGGCATCCCCACATTCATATGATTTTCTAGACGATGGAATTCATCCAATTTTGAGGTATCATCTAAACTCTCCTAATAACAATTTAGGGACACCACAGAACCCTACACCACAACCCGTTGACCCACCCCCTTCCGAAAACTCATCGGCCCAGAACCATACTGAGCCCACTATCTCGGTTCAAACTTCCGCACAAACCCTACACTATTTTGGCTCAAAATCCAAATAACGCCCAACCATCCAACAACCCAACACCTAAAAGGACCATGGAAACACGTGTCCATGCACATAATTTTTTGCCCTAAAAACCATTTCAACCTCACCACATCAGTCCATCCCTCATCAATCCCAAAAACTTCCAAAGCCGCCTTATCAGACCCGAATTGCAAGGCTGCCAAGTTCGATGAGTTTACTACTCTTATTCAAAATAAGATGTGGGATTTGGTACCACGGTCGTCTAACGTTAATATAATTCATTCAATGTGGGTGTTCTTCCTTAAAAAGAATTCTGATGGCTCATTTGTCATATACAAAGCTCATCTTGTTGGTGATGACAAGTCTCAGCAAGTGAGAGTAGATTTTGGTGAAACATTCTGTCCAATAGTCAAGCCTGCAACTATCAGGATTTTTTTTAGTCCCGTACTGTCCAAGTCATGGTACATTCATCAGTTGGATATCAAGAATGCATTTTTACATGGCCACTTGCAGGAAACAGTATACATGCATCAACCGTTGGGATTCCGCGATCCTGCCCGTCCAGATCATGTGTGCCTATTGATAATATCCTTATATGGTCTAAAACAATTTCCTCGTGTATGGTATAATAGGTTTTCAGGTTTTGTTTCCAAATTGGGATTCTCTTATAACAAGTTTGATCAATCTCTCTTTATTTATAAAAAGGGCACTGATGTGGCTTATATATTTCTATATGTTGATGACATTATTCTCACTGCATCCTCCGCTTCACTGCGCCAGTCCATTATGTCCCTTCTTGCATCAGAATTTGTAATGAAAGACTTAGGTCTCTTGAATTATTTTCTTGGAATTGCTGTCACTCACTATGCAGGTGGTTTATTTCTCAGTCAAAAGAAATATGTCGAGAAGATACTTGACAAAGCAGGGATGTATTCATGCAAACCTTCACATACTCCAGTTGACATGAAAGAGAAGTTGATCAATGTTTTCGATACTTCATACAGCGACCCCACACATTACCGCAGCCTGGCTGGTGCATTGCAATATCTAACTTTACGAGACCTGATATTTTCTATGCGGTTCAGCAAGTTTGTTTACACGTGCATGACTCAAAGAAAGAACATATGGGGGCTCTCAAGAGGATTTTACGGTATGTTAAGGGTACTCTTCAGTTCGGACTACATATGTATAAGACCTTCGTCTCGTATATGTCTGCCTACACAAACGTGGATTGGGGTGACTGCCCAGATATATGTCGTTCCATTTCCGGATATTATGTGTTCTTAGGTGACAATCTCATCTCATGGTCCTCCAAACGTCAGTCCACTCTATCTCGATCAAGTGTAGAGACAGAATACTGAGGGGTAGCAAATGTTGTTGTTGAATCTTGTTGGCTCCGTAATTTGTTACTGGAGATTCATTATCCGATTAAAAAGGAAATAGTGGTCTATTATGACAGTATGAGTGTGATCTACTTATCGGGCAATCATGTTCAGCATCAACGCATGAAGGACATTGAAATTGATATTTTATTCGTCCGAGAAAAAGTTGATTGTGGTCAAGTTCGTGTTCTACATGTGTTGTCCCATTATCAGGTAGCTGACATCTTTAAAAAAGGTCTTTCACGCGTATTTTTGATGATTCTAGGGATCAATGATTTCCTACTTCATCTTTCTTTCAATACCGAACTTGTCAGCATCTGAGAACCTGCGGCTAAGATTGTGGGGGACTGTTACAGTAATTATGGGAGTATCCCATATTTACCTCTATCATTATTACAATTGATTATGCTCATTATTATAATTGTAATTAGGATCTTGTAAATTAGGTAGAGATGATTACAATTCTAGAATAGTATTTCATAGGATCCATGTATATATATTGTATTGGGAGAATAATAATTAAGGGATTCAATTCTTACAGAAACAATCCAAAGATAAGAAGTGGAGAACTTATACAAGAATTACCTAGATATGGAGTAATTCGATAAAGTTGTAGAAGAGAACTTTGATAATCTTTATCCAAAATAACAAGAGTGTGCAACACTCAAAGAGAATATCTCATCATTCATTATAGTCTAACCTCACCAAATGAGGAAAATGGGTTATTTGCACTAGGGCTTAAGATAAGCTTAAGAAGTGCAAAATACTCCTAACTATCCCTTGTAATACAATTAGGCCGAAAATAACAAAAATAATAACACATCAGTCGTCTCCGTATTTGACAATCGTGGAGTCGTTTGGTCAGTCTTCAACTACCAAACATCACTACGTTTATGGATCATGGAGTCGTTCGGTCTTGAGGCTCCATCTTCATGTTCTCTGTTTGTATCCACCTTTTGAATCATGGAGACGAATCATGCTCCACCTTTTGGATTCAGTTTCTCCTCTTCTTCCGTTGACTTATTTGACTTGAAAGTTTTGCTTCCATGATCTTTTATATAGCACTCCAAGAACTTGATGTTGATGTAAAAACCATCCTTAGCATGAATGTTTAAGTTATCAACACTACTTTCCGTTTAGTGTCACGCCCTGCAGCAACCGTAAAAATTTCACATATGCCACGAGGGCCATGAGGTGGCAAAGGAGATTTAAAAAAAAGTTATTCGCCACCTCGTGGCATATGTGAAATTTTCACGATTGCGGCAGAGCGTGACACTGAACTCAAAAATAAGGTAATTAATTTTTCATAACAATATTTTCAATGGGAAGATCCAACTCAATTAGTAGGTGAATTTGAAAGTATGTATGTCCTAGAAACAATCATTTTAGGGACAAATGTACTTAAATACATTCATGTTATTAATAAGATTAATATAATTTGGCATTTGCAATTATTGAATTATGATTTTGATTGCTTATGATTATTCATTAATGTGTATCCCTTGAGCTTACGTTATCGTTTATAAAGTGAGATATTAATGATAGAACGTAACTCTCAAAATAGTCTTGACTGATGATCATTGAAAATGGGATACCAATGATATATTATAAGTCAATATGTGGTCATTCTTAGAGAATGTAGTATGTCTCACTTACTACTAGTATGAGTACTAGTGATGGACACATAGATACTCTTATAGGGTATTGACATACCCTGCTGATACAATATTTGTTATACATTTCTAGAGTATTATCAGCATGTGAGATATAGAGGTTCTTTGACTTGAGGTCAATACACACCTAATTTGCAGAGTAATGCACTTTGATCCTGTCCTAAGCTTAAATTCCTTAGAGGATAAGACATGGCTTGTATTGGGTATATTGTGATGCAAACCAAGGTGGTCATTGAGCCAAGAATAGGATTCATTCCTCGATTGGATATTCGAGAGGAACATTCAGTTTCTCAGTAATGTTAGGTCGACCAAGTCATTGGCCAGTGCAAGAGAAATATTTAGGATATGATCTAGTTGTCGACTAACATAGATGAGATAAAGTGATCAAGCCATTTGGATAGACACTTGGCAAATCCTAAGTATGATCGAGTGTGTAGCGAATGAAAGAAATTTAGCATCTCACATAAAGGTTATGTTTACTGGAGTCTTGTAAATGTACTTCACATATTGAGTTCGTCATATGGCGCAGTCTAGGAGTTCCGTGTGAACCTTAATTTGATTAAGTGTCGATGTGTGAAGACTTAAAGGGTCACACTAAGTCGATTGTCTTTTCGGTCTAAGGGTATATTGAGAGAATATAAAATATTCGATTTTGAATCGAGATATTTTAACCAATAATAAATTATGGGATAATTTTTATTTGATGAAAATTATTTAATTAAGTCAAAATTAGATTTTGGATTTAATTAAAATTAAAATGTGCTGAAATGTTAAAATCAGGGGTAGCACATGGCCTCAGAGGTCGAAGTCATGCCGCAGATTGTGGGCCCACCGATCGCCCATCGCAACTCAGATTTGAGTCAGGTTTTTTAGCCCAATCCCAGTCTGATTTGTACAATAATATCCCCTATATATTCAACACTTAACCCAAACTGTAATTCTACTTTTATCTGTCACTGATTTCAATTGTAACACAATCATATCAGACGGAATTGTTGGGGTAAGTAAGTTAACAAAATTTTAAACTTCCGTTATGTCTTACTTATGTGTTTTTACCCAACAAAACCCTACAGTGGTATTAGAGCCCGGGCTGGTTCAATGTTTACGTAACAATTGAAAGACATAATAATATGGGTTAAACGTAAAATTGATTTTTAATCTGAATTAAAACTAGGTCACTTGAAATCTGACATACCTTGACTGAACGATTAACCTTTGTGGTCACCCTAAATTATCAACTACGCTAAATCGAGGAAGTCATTCCGTTCTAGCTCGAACTAAGCCTAGTGCATAAACCGCTTCATTGCGAACATGGTGCACGATGAAGAACGAGTGGGAATGGATGATGGTCGACATATGCGTTATTGATATTGGTGGGTGATAATAAAGGATTCGTGATCTGATCCCTAAATTAGATTTAGGGTTTGGACGAATTTCGAAAATCAAATATGAAAACGTTCTGACAGCGTCATCAGTGTCGCGGCGATTGCAGGGCGCTGCGACGCTTGCTAGGGTTTTGGGGAGGCTTTGCGGCTCCATGGTGGAGCTCTGCGGCGCCGATCACGGTAACAGATTAAGGTTGCGACTCGAATCCGAAATCGTGATTAAAACCTCTTCTTAAAAATCGGAACATACTGGACCTAAAGCACTGCGGCCCCAGAGTGGAGAGTCGCGGCTCTAATTCACGAAAAAATAACCAAAAGTTTCCGCACCGCAAGCGCAGCGGCAGAATTATGGCAGCGCCACGGCTCCATAGTGGAGTGTCGCGGCGCCGGATGTCCAGGAACTTAAAAAAATTAATTTCAGAATGTTAACCCATGATTATTATTATACAATATATTAATGTACTGTTAATGTGCTAAATGATCATCATTTATTATACTAGAATAGCATCTGCAGATAATGCTTGGGTAGGCGGCGCCCAATACTAGTTTAAAGTCCGCAAATTATGTTTGGGTAGGCGGCGCCCAATACTTGTCTGACTGTTTAATACCATGCTTTGAGTGATGTTTGAAACATGTTAGAGTTGATCTTGTTTAAAACCCTGAATTAAAATATTCCCCAAATTTAATACATGTCTCATTTAAAATGAATGTGTCGTCCGTTATAATTGATTGTAGTGCAAAATCCTTTTCGGCGAGATGAGTATTTATGCCCCAGTATTTGCTCTAAGTCTACGAGGACTCAGACTCTTTCATAGATGCATGTTAAATGTAGAAGTAGGTGATAAACATTCATGGGTATTTACACCCCAGTGTTTGCTCTATGAAGGCAAAACACACTTAGATACATAATTTCAGTCGCATAACGGGGTTGACTTGCTATGCTATCTTGGCGCCCTAGTGTCAGACAGCCGAGGGACGCAGATCATTTTGTTTAGAACATTCGGTCAACCAAGAGTTACAAATTGTTTGTAATTGATTTAGAGACCTACCATATCATATTGTTGAAGTTATCAGCCTCAGCAAACGTGGAGATAACATGAGTCTGGATCTTGGCCCATTATGATCATATTTGATATAAGTCCGTATTATTTCATTGGGTAAAAGAATATATTAAAATAGTGGGAGCTAATTAAACTAAAGGCCACGATTAATTAGTTAATGAATGTGTTAAAATAGAAATTATATATTAGGATGTTAATTTTCAAGTCTATCTTATCTTCAGTTTACAATGTCGAATCTGTCACTTAAGATATTGGTTGAAACAAACAAGATGACTGGAGCAAACCTCTCTGATTGGTTAAGAAATCTGCGTTTGGTGTTACGATTGGAAAAGATTGAGCATGTGTTAGATACAACACTCCCACAATCCCTGGTGAAGATTCTGAAGAGTATGCCTTATTTGACAAGGCAGCCTATCAGAAATATCTTGATGATGATATTGTGACACAATGTGTTATGTTATCTTCTATGACTCCAGAGTTACAAAAACAGCATGAAAACATGGACCCTAACGAGATGATTGAACATTTGAAGAGTCTCACTCACAGTCTCAGACAATGGAGTATGAACTGTTGAGAGATCTCTTCAATTGTAAGTTGAACGAAGGGGGTCAAGTGTCACAACATGTTTTGAAGATGATTGAGTTAATAGAGAGGTTGGCTTCGATTGGAACGAAGCTGCCCATAAATGTTTCTGTCAACCTAATCTTGAACTCGCTCCCTATTTCATTTGAGAATTTTATTCTAAATTTCAACATGAATGGAACCAAGGCGAGTCTACCAGAGCTTCACAACATGTTGAGAACCTTCGAATCGTCCATCTCCAAAGGTAAGGTTGTGCTCATGGTGGGCTCCTCTAGCAAATTCAAACCTAAGGGTAAGAACATGCAAAAGAAGAAGGGTAAGGCGGTTCCGCCACACCCACAACTTTGAGACCTCCAGGAGTTGTTCAGAAGAAGGCAAAGATAGTTGCAGATGTTTGCCTCAACTGTAAGAGAAGGGGGCATTGGAAGAAGGATTGCACAGCTCCAGGGGAGACAAAGCACCAGGTGCTCCTGGCCCTGCTGGACAAGGTATGTTTGTTATTGAAATAAATATGTATATAATTAATTCTCACTGATTGGTATTAGATACAGCTTGTGGCTCACACATTTATAACAATGTGCAGGGGCTAACTGACAACAAAAAGGTTGGACCATGAAAAGTAGATATATGCGTTTGAAATGGAGCACGAGTGGATGTTGAACGCGTGGGAACTTATATACTAGATTTACCTTCTGGATTTTGTTTAGAACTCAATAATTATTATTTTTTTCCCTCGTTAACGAGGAATATTATTTTTGTCCTGATGTTAGACGTTGAGGAATTTTCCTCATTTATTACAAATGGCAATTTTATGATATCTTTTAATGATTTTATTTGTGGAAATGCACCGCTTATGGATGGATTGTATGTTCTAAACTGTAGTCATGAAATTTTTAATATACATAATAAACGAGCTAAAATAAGTAATCCAATAAATCTCACCTACTTATGGCACTGCAGACTTGGTCACATCAATGAATCAAGGATAGCAAGATTAAGGAAGTTATACTACCTAGAATCAATTGACTTAGAGTCTTATGGTAATTGTGAATCTTGCTTGATATGAAAGATGACCACCAAGTCACTTTCTGGGAAAGGGGTGTGTGCCAAAGAGTTTCTTGTGTTAGTCCATACCGATGTATGTGGACCATTTTCAACTCAAGCTAAAGGAGGCTTTTCTTACTTCATCACTTTTACAGACGATTTCACAAGGTTTGGGCATGTGTATCTCATGAAACACAAGTCCGAAGATTTTGAGAAATTCAAGGAGTACAAATTAGAAGTAGAGAAGAAACTTGAAACAAGTATCAAGACTTTTCGATCAGATCGAGGAGGTGGATACTTAAGTAAAGAATTTTTAGATTACTTGAAGTTTCATGGAGTCCAATCAGTGAGAGTATTTGGTGAAGATTAGGTACTTAGAGTACGCCCTTCAGTTAGTGGAACTGTTGTGAGAGAGAATGCAGAAATGTAAGACTCGCATACACAACCAATGGAAGATGATACAATAGTTGTACATCATCCCATTCAGGAAAGACATGAAAATGACATTCTTGAAAGCTCTCAAGGTGGTGGATTGTACAACACACAAACACCTCCTCACAATCAGAATATAATAAATACTGAAATGCAGAATATTCAACTTCATATGACCACTAGAACTCATCGTCCGCCTGAAAGACTAAATCTCCTTGTTGAAATACACAATGAGATAGATATTTCTGATGACAATGAACCTACTACCTACAGCGAAGCTATGTTAGACATTGATTCGCAAAGATGGCAAGAAGTCATAAAATCGGAAATGAACTCAATGTACATCACTCAAGTGTGGAACTTGGTTGATTTTCCAACAGGGGTTAGACTCATAGGATGCAAATGGGTTTTCAAGAAGAAGATTGATTCATATGGAAAGGTACAAACTTATAAGGCAATATTGGTGGCTAAAGGTTATAATCAACGGTCTGGGGTCGATTATGATGAAACATTCTCACCTGTTGCGAAGATTAAGTCCATTCGGATTTTGCTTGAAATAGCTGCATACTATGATTATGATATTTGGCAATCTTATATTCCATGACATGTACAAGGCCAGATGTGGCCTATGCACTTAGTATGACTTGCAAATTCCAGCAGAATCCTGGGGAGGAACACTGGAAAGAAGTCAAGAGTACTCTTAAGTATCTTAGACGAACTAATGAATATTTCCTAGTCTATGGTGGGCAAGAAAAGCTAGTAGCTACTGGTACACTGATGCTAGCTTCCAGACAGATCTTGATGAATTCAAATCTCAATCTAGATATGCCTTCATTTTAAATGGTGGAATGGTGAGTTAAAAAAGTTCCAAGCAAGCTGCAACTGCTGATTCGACAACTGAATTGCTGGTAAGGAAGTTGTCGCGATATCAAGTTCTTGAAAGAACTAGGGGTTTTTCCAAGTGCCACTTGTCCAATAACGATTTATTGTGACAACACTGGTGCGATTGCCCAAGCTAAGGAACCTAGATCAACAAACAGAAACAAGCATGTACTAAGGAAATACCACATACTCAGAGAGATGGTGGATACTGAAGAAATAAGATTGGACTACATTCCCACAAATAAAGAAATCTAGCTGACCCATTAACTAAACCATTAAGCTTAGTCAAGCATAATAGTCACTTTGAAAACATGGGCATTAGATATGTTGGTGATTGGCTCTATGTCAAGTGGGAGATTGAAAGTATGTATGTCCTAGAAATAATCATTTTAGGGACAAATGTACTTAAACACATTCATGTTATTAATAAGATTAATTTAATTTGGCATTTGCAATTATTGAATTATGATTTTGATTGCTTGTGATTATTCATTAATGTGCATCCGTTGAGCTTACGTTGTCGTTTATAAAGTGAGATATTAATGATAGAACGTAACTCTCAAAATAGTCTTGACTGACGATCATTGAGAATGAGATATCAATGATATATTATAATTCAATATGTGGTTTGCATCACATTCTTAGAGAATATAGTATGTCACACTTACTACTAGTATGATTACTAGTGATTCACACATAGATACTCTTATAGGGTATTGGCATACTCTGCTGATACACTATTTGGTATACATGTCTAGAGTATTATCTGTGAGATATAGAGGTCTTTTGACTTGAGGTCAATACACACCTAATTTGCAGAGTAATGTACTTTGATCCTGTCCTAAGCTTAAATTCCTTATAGGATAAGACATAACTTGTATTGGGTACAATGTTATTCAAACCAAGGTGGTATTTGAGCCAAGAATAGGATTCATTCCTCGACTGGATATTCGAGAGGAACACTCAGCTTCTCAGTAATGTTAGGTCGACCAAGTCATTGGCCAGTGCAAGAGACATATTTAGGATATGATCTAGTTGTCAACTAACATAGATGAGATAAAGTGATCAAGCCATTTGGATAGACACTTGGCAAATCCTAAGCTTGATCGAGTATGTAGCGAATGAAATGAATTTATCATCTCACATAAAGGTTATGTTTACTGGAGTCTTGTAAATGTACATCACATATTGAGTTCCTCATATGGAGCAGTCTAGGAGTTCTGTGTGAACCTTAATTTGATTAAGTGTCGATGTGTGAAGACTTAAAGGGTCACACTAAGTCGATTATCTTTTCGGTCTAAGGGTATGTTGAGAGAATATAAAATATTCAATTTTGAATCGAGATATTTTAACCAATAATAAATTATGGGATAATTTCTATTTGATGAAAATTATTTAATTAAGTCAAAATTAGATTTTGGATTTAATTAAAATTAAAATGTGCTGAAATGTTAAAATTAGGGGTAGCGCCACAAGTCTGTGATGGGCCAGTCGACCGCAACTTCAATTTGGGTCAGGTTTTTAAGCCTAATCCCAGTCTGATTTGTACAATAATTTCTCCTATATATTCAACACTTAACCCATAATTTCTATACATTGAATTAACACTTAATTCTTACTTTCCGAACTCAGAGTTCAGAGAATAAAATCTTCTCAAACCTCTGCCAAGATTTCTTGGCTTTCTTGACAGAGGAATATACCACAGCAAAGGCTTGCGGTCGAAAGGATAATCGAGTGCGCTCCCTCTAGTAGAGACTTCAGATAACACAAATTGTAAGTTTACTTTTATCCGTCGTAAATTTCAATTGTAATGCAATTATACCCGACGGAATTATTGAAATAAGTAAGTTAACCGAATTTTCAACTACTTTATCTTTTCTCTAAGAAAAATGCACAGAAAATAGTTAGTGTTTTTGTCGACAATAACGTGTGAAGTGCCATAAAACGTGGAGCAGATAAAAGTGACAATTACGACTTTCGGTAAAAGTTCTAGATTTGCAAGTGTTTGGGTCATGATTCATGTATCATTAAAACTTTAAAAGGTTAATGTTTAGGTCCCATTTTTTCAAGAATCATTTTATTAGGGTTAGAAATGTGTATATTTGTAGATTTAAGGAATTTATAATACACCTTAATAGATACGTTATATCTAGTATTAAATTGCAAAAACCCAACTATATTAGTAATTGAAAACTAATAGTTTGTTTAGCCATACTTCTAAAATCAGCTTATTATAAAAAAATGTTTTTTTCAGAAGTATTTTCAAAAAAAAAAATTGTGAGAAGCAGTTTACATGTTTGGGTGATTAATTTAAAAAGTATTTTTGAGAAGCAATTAATATTTGACGAAGCGTTTAAAATGTGCTTCTAATTGTATTTTTTTCAAAGTACTTTTCCGGAAAAGGGTTTTTAGCTTCTGAAAAATGACTTTTGCTACTTTTCAAAAGCACTCATTTTCTTCCAAAAACTTGGTCAAACACCTCAATTTTTTAAAATAAACATTTTTGAAAGGAAAATAAATTTGGTCAAAATGCTATAAAGCATAGTGGATCTCTTAATATAATATCCAGATGGCTTGGACTGCATGTCCGGATAGAGTTGCAACTACCAAGGACATAAACAAGGGAAATGAAAGGTGCAAAGGAAAAGTCATTGTTGAAGAGGTGATCATTTCAACGGAATTTCCCTGTATTTTAGCATGAAGGAGTGGTCAATATACATATTCTCTCCTCCTTCATATGCGCTACTAAAATTAAATGCAAGCCTCGCATTTCCTATATATTATTAGTTTCAAGTATGAGTGCTTGGATTAGTATTCGTGTCACTGTAAAAGGTTTCTCTAAGTTTCTGCTCGTCTCTTTAAAGACTTCCTGAAAGCTATCAGTTGTCTTTCAAAGCAAGGAAAGTATTTTGTTTTTCGTAGCCCACTTTGAAGTTTGATAGGTTTCATTTTCCCTATGTTCCTGTTCATTATCCTCTTTGTAATGTTGGCTATATAGATATTACGTTATACCTGTATACACTGTGCCTGCAATGAGAAAAATTGAATTTCTGCACATCTAACAGACAAAATGGCTTTCTTCTATCCTCGGTTGTAAATGTGTGATTATGACTGGCATATTAACGACTTTCTCAAATTTGCATCATTGGTTTAGCAATTTCCACCTTTGTTGGAACTTGTACAAGAAGAAGAGAAGAAAGTGATCGAAATCTGGAAAAATAGGCGAAGCGCCGCAGAGGCCAGGAACAGGGCCGCGGCGCCAGAACAGTAAAAGTTCTCGTCGACAGCGCCACAGCGCTGGGAAGCAGCGCCGCAGCGCTGAAACTTCAGAGAGCTCTGCAGGAAATTCAGAGCTGCAGCGCTGAGAGCGAGCAGCGCGAGTGGCCAGCTGGCGCAAAGGCGCAAGCGCGCTGGCCCAACGGTATTTCTAGAAATTTCCAAAAGTTGTGTCTATTCACATAGAGTCACAACCTTTGGGTGAAAAACTGCATATGGTCGAAATTAATGTCATATAAAGTATGTTGATCACTTGATAAACATACAAGATCTACATATTACATTACAATCAATCATTTAACTAAATTAATGATTAGTGATTGTGACTTCTTCTTCATAAAATCTTTCCGAAGAACGCATATAGTAAATTCGTCAGAAGTGAAGTTCTTGTGCTAGAACTCTCACTTAGATAGTTGTATCATGTAGACAGACGTCCGTAAAACTACAGCACACGTAGGGGCGAATTTTTGTCTTAGGACACTGCATTGCAGGCCTCTATCGACATCAAGTTAGTATGTGTTTTTCAACTTGTTGAATTCATTATTATTGATTTCAAGTTATATTGAATTATTATTATATTATTGTGCTTATTCATTGATGATACTAGATTGGCACTAACAATCTAAGACAAAATATTCTCAGAAAAAAACATTTTTTTTTCCTGATTTATTGAGTTTGCAAAAAAATTCAGAGAATTCAATTTCCTGATTTGCAAAGATGGATCAATCTGGATCGTCAATGGTGAAAAAACATTTTGAGAAGCCTGAGAAATTCAAAGGCTCTGATTTCAAACGCTGCCAACAGAAGATGTTGTTCTACTTGACAACTCTTCACGTGGAAAACGTATTGATTGTTGAGGATCTTATGGCTTTGCCAGAAGGAGAAGGGGAGAATGCTCCGATTGATGCGGAGAAGGCTGAAAGACATTCAAACTTGGAAAAGTCAGGAGTTTCTTTGCAGAAACTATATTCTCAATGCATTGGATGATTCTCTCTATGACATCTACTCCACGTTCAGAACAACACGGGAGTTGTGGCAATCATTGGAGAACAAGTACAAAACTGAGGTTGCTTGTTCCAAGAAGTTCGTCATCGAAAAGTTTCTTAACTTTAAGATGAGTGATGCCAAGGCGTTTGTCAAGCAAGTAGAGGAACTCCAAGTCATTGTTCATGAACTAGAGGTTGAAGGTATGGGTCTTAACCCAAATTTCTTTGTTGGTGCTATTATTGAGAAATTACCTCCTTCTTGAAAGGATTTTAAGGTTTATCTGAAGCATCTAACCGAGGAAATGAATTTTGAGCAACTGGTTCTGAAAATTCGTGTTGAAGAGGACAACCGAAAGAGTGAAAGGGTTGATGTTGTTTCATTGGAGCCTAATGCCAACATGGTTGAAGGCAATGCTTCTAAGGCCAAGTTTCAGAAAGGCAAGGGCAAATTTGTTGGTGTCAGACCATCTTTTGCAACCGGGAGGAATGCACTCGCCCCACAAAGGACTAATACATTCAAGAAACCACAACCAGGACTCTGTTGGGTATGTGTCAAACCTGGGCACAGAGCAAAAGATTGTCGCCTTCGCAAAATTCAAGGTGGTGGTGTTGGAGGTTCGAGTAATGTCAACCAATCCAACCAGGGTGAAACTAAAAACCAATTCATTGGGATTGTGGCTGCTCAAGAAAATCTGGTTACAAATTCAATCGATTGGTGGATGGATACTGGTGCTACAATGCACGTATGTTCTGAAAAAGACATGTTTTCATCCTATCAGGCCATCAAGTATGGAGAACCATTGTTCGTGGGGAATGCTGCTTCTGTGAAGGTGGAAGTCAAAGGGAAGGTGACTTTGAAACTCACTTCTGAGAATGATTTTGTGCTCATTAATGTGTTGCACGTGCTTGAAATTTGTAAGAGTTTAATTTTTGGGTCTGTTCTTCGTAACAAAGGCTTCAAAATTGTATTTGAATCTGACAAATTTGTACTCACCAAAGGTGGGGTGTATGTAGGGAAGGGTTACCTCAGTGAGGGACTCTACAAACTATCCATTGTACCTACTCTGGCAATTGTCGTTATTAATTAAAATGCAGGCACTAGCACTATGTCTATGTATATGGTTGATTCCCCTTCTTTAAGATTAGGTCATGCTAATTATCGCTCTTTACAAAGAATAATAAAGTTAGACATGTTGACAAAATGCTCAATGAACAAAATGACTATGTGTGGAGTTTGCATAGAATCAAAATATGCAAGTCATCCTCATAAATCTGTTGTGAAATCAAATGAAGTGATTGGTTTAATTCATAGTGATTTGTGTGATTACCAAGCAACCTCATCGCATGAAAGAAAAAATTATTATATATCATTCATAGATGATTGCAGTAAATTTTGTTATGTATACTTAATACATACCAAAGATGATGCTTTGAACATGTTTAAAACATACAAAGCAGAAGTGGAAAACCAACTTGACAAAAGAATCAAAATTCTAAGGTCAGACAGATGTGGTGAATATCAATCGAATGAGTTCAAAGAATTTTGTTCTACACATGGTATAGTTCATCAAACCATTGCGTCGTATACTCCAAAACAAAATGGAGTTGTCGAACGTAAGAATAGAACATTGAATAATATGATAAATTCAATGTTGATTAGTTTGGGGTCACCCTTTAGTCTATGGGGTGAGGCGTTAATTACTGCAAATATGATATTGAACAAAATTCCTCAAAAGAAAAATGATCAATCTCCCTATGAGTTATGGAATGGAATATTGCCTACTTTCAAAAGGATGAAAGTGTGGGGTTGTCTAGCAAAAGTTCAAATTCACTTACCAAAGAGAACTAAACTTAGACAAAAAATGGTGGATTGCATATATATTGGTCATGTCAATAATAATGTAGCATATAAGTTTTTGGTGTATCAATCCGATGTTGAAGGTATTCACAAAAACACACTTATGGAATCTGCTGAAGCAGAATTTTTTGAGGATATTTTTTCCTACAAGGATAAAAGTGATCCTAATCATAAGAAGAGGACACTGTCTCAAGATGAGTCAAACCAACAATCAAAATGATGAAAATCTTGCTTCATTTGTTCAAGAAGAAAGTTTTGAACCAAGGATAAGTAAACATGGAAAAATTGTCAAAGATTTTGGACCGAACTTTATGACATTTTCTGTTGAAGGAGAACCTCAGACATATAGGGCTACTATGGAATCATTCGAAGCACTTTATTGAAAGGAGGCTATCCAAAGTGAGATAGAATTCATTGTGCAAAATAATACATGAATTTTGGTTGATCTTCCTCCGGGACAGAAGCTAATAGGCCATAAATGGATTTTCAAATGGAAGTTAAGGTCTGATGGTACTATAAAAAAATACAAAGCTCGTATAGTAGCCAAAGGATTTCGACAGAAAGAAGGTGTAGATTTCTTTGATACCTACTCATCCGTCACGAGAATTACGTCTATAAGGACACTAATTGTTATAGTGGCGATTCACAATTTGGAAATACACGAAATGGATGTGAAAACCGCATTCATGAATGGTGAACTAGATGAAGAAATTTACATGGAACAACCCAAAGGGTTGTTAAAGGTCAAGAGAAGAAGGTTTCTAAATTGATTAAGTCATTATACGGACTTAAACAAGCTCCAAAACAGTGGCATGAAAAGTTTGATAATATATCATTATCAAATGGTTTTCAAATAAATGAATGTGACAAATGTGTCTACATTAAATAATGTAAGAATACATGTGTCATTATATGCTTATATGTTGAGCACGGATAAAGATGCAATTAACCAAACTAAGAAGATGTTGCATGCCGTTTTCGATATGAAAGATATGGGAATAGCGGATGTCCTTCTTGGTATTAGAATTCAAAAGAATTTTGATGGCTACATCTTAACTCAATCTCATTATGTTGAGAAGTGTCACGACCCGAACCCGGGCCCGTGACTGGTGCCTTACCCCGGGCACCCTAGTGACACAACATCAGAGTAATCAGCGGAACATAAAACACATACATGAAACAAGTGAAGTACAAAACGATGTCTGAGAAAACTTGCCTTTCGGCATATATAAATAACAACTTTTACAAATGAACAGTTTAATCCTTTTTACAAACCCTGCCCACAACAGTACTACAGACCTCTAAGAAATGATACGACAACAATGGCGGGACAGGGCCCCGCCATACCCCTGAATGTAAGCACCTACAACAACAGGGGACTATACCATGATAAGCCTCCGGAGGAACGGAGCTTCCCACACGCTGAACTGTGACCCTAAGAGCGAGGATCAACGACTGGTGTACCTCAACCTGCGGCATGAACGCAGCCCGAAGAGGTCGATAACAGTGCAGTATGTGAAATCGAAAATACATCGTAAATGAAATCATAGCAGTCATATAAAGCAGGAGACATGTATGATAACCAAACTACAGTTTACAACCAAGCAGTCATGTCAAGTCAGGGACTCACGCCCTCAAGTCATCACTCAAGTATAACAATGGGTCTCAGGCCCACAACATCAATCATGCCCGTGGAATACCTTCCTCACTGCCGGCAGTCTATGATATAAAAGCACCAAGGAACACACCTGAACACCAGGTCCCACCTGTGTCATAATAAAACTGTACGGGGTAAGTACGAAGGCATAGCCGACTACTAAAAAACCCACAGTACCAACAAGGTCATGAACTGTATCATAAGATCTGTCTAGACCGTCACATGATCAAAGCTGGCCACTTGCCCGCAGTATCAATGTGCGCGTCTAACCCTGGAACTCCCGCAGCTCCGCATAGGCCAATCTCATCGGCCCGCATGAGGTATTCCCCGCATCGAGGGTAGCTACTCCCCGGCATCGTCCCGACTTCGATCCGCATGGCCACATGTACCGCATGCCCATAAAGGACGATACTAACTCGAACTCGTAGCTCGCGATAGGCCCGGGACTGCATGAGGTATTCTCGAATCATAGGTCCATCGACCCGCTGAGTCTACCCGCGACGGAGAGCAACTTAACCGGAATCATCTCAAGATATGATTGCCACAATACTATCATAACGACGATAGTTAATAAGCACAATCAAGGAAACCCCTTCACACAAACATCACAAAAAACTAACACACGCGTAGATCCCAACACGTTTACTTATCAAAGCAATCAAGAAAGTATTACAAGGCTATCACAAACCAATACAATCAAGTTGTTCACACAAGGTACCTTCTACTATATGATTAACAAGATCGGGTTTTTATCCCCAAAGTACTTCATACATTAACTCTTTAAAAGATACGTTACTTTCACAATGTCACACAATACCCGTAGTATAAAATAGAGTGACTATCCTTTTAAAGTAAATCAATTACTTCTCTTTGTAAAATCAAGTAGCAACATTCTTTTCCAATGATCAAGTTTGCCTAATTTCCAATGTTCAAGTTTCTCATTTTAGAAAGGTTTCGTAGTTCATAGTCTTATTCATTTGAGAATATAATTCTCCTTAAAACTATCTGAAAAACATAAGTCTTATATGTGAGTAGGATATTCTTGTTTATAACAATCTTATTACAGCAGCCATGATCTAGGAAATATCATTTTGTCTCATCTTAGCTTCTATGCAGATGGAAGTTTCTACTGGTTTTAATTATACTTAATTAGTCAAAAGCATTTCCTTTTATTAACGCTGCAGTGGTTTGTCGATACACATTCTGATTTCCGAAATCAGTAAAACATTTTTAAGCCGTTATACCTAACTTCCCATAAAGCTAGTATAACTCTTAAGTTTTTCAAAAACCAAGTATTACTTCTTCTTTCAAAATGATTCAAAAATCTTTTGAAATACTTCAAGTTCTTTATTAACACATAACAAGCCAGTTATAGTTCAAATCAGTACCTTTTAAAAACCACATGTATTTTCTTACCAACATAAAGTCGTATAACCAACTTCCCATAAAGTCGTTATAACACTTTATGTTTTAACCCAATCACATACATTTAGCACACGTACGCTCACCGTACTACATAGTTCACACATATCACGCTAGAAGAGATAGGAAGAGGTTCACATACCTCGCGACGATTATCGACTAAATAGCAAAACGCCCAAGTACCTCAAACGCCGGCTACTCCTAAGCCAAGTAGATCGCGCCACGCATAGTACTTCAACCTATAAGGCCACAAGCGCTTATTAACATTTAGATCTCATCGTAGAACATTCTACCGAAAATTGGCAAAGACCTCCCGCAACAACAGAAATCTCTCCTCTATCGAGGCCTACTGCAAGCCAACCAGGGGTTATGCATCTAACCCTAACGGGTACAATTCTACTCCACGGCACTACTACACAAGTCTCATGTAATAATACAACCCTATGTAATTACAATTCAAGACTCTCTTTAAATTCAGCTTAAGTCGCAAGACATTGCCAATAACTACGTTCAGTTCTAATATATAGTATACTTCAACTATATATTCACAATCATGTAATTTCCAATTACAATAGAGGACAAGATAATTACCTCGATAAGCCCATAATTATCCTAGCTTAAAGTCGATCTGGGCAATCGCTTAGCTCAACTCCGAGCGCCCAACCCGCTCTAAACCACCCTTAGACGTTCTCACCAACTTCTACACAATACTCCAACGGACTCTGGAGTTTTCCCTCGGGTTTCGGTTTGGTGACTGACGGGACGTATAATAGTATCTCAGGGCTTGTTGTCAAGGTATAACCTTAGACTACTACAAGGTATTGGCTAAGGAAATTTGGGCATTATAACAATACTTTTGAGAGTATTTCTACCAAGAGAGGGGTATTATACGGAAACAACTAGGCTAGTGGGTACCCCACGGCTAGCACCCCAAGGAGGAACTCTCGGCCAGGGGAGGGAAGGCTTTGGACGAGAACCTCTAGAAGGGAGAGGAGGGATTTTAACACTTAGAATATTTTTTGGATGAAGAAGTTCATCAAAGGGAGGGTATTTATAGGTCAAGGGGTGGCCAACCAAAGGCCAAGATCAATCCATGTGTTAGGCAAGTGTAGGGCTAGGATTTACCAAACACAAATATCCTACCTACCTCGACTTTGTGCCAAGGCACAAAACGTGCTGCTTAGCCATTTTCGTCCAATGGACGATTTGAAGTCCACCAATGAGAGGGTGCCAAGTGGCGCCCTCTTGTTGGTCCAACACGTTTCGTCTCTCGGAAAAATCTGCAAAAAATAAAAATGACATAGCCGGAAATTCCCCTACGAAAGCTGTGAAAACGTTTCGTCGAAAAACGACTCTAAACGGGTGTTGTGAACAAAATTAATTCGGCCAAGCCTTAATACAAGTTCAAATTTTCTACGTACGCCCACACGTACATACTCTGGAAATACGGGGTATAACATTCTCCCCTCCTTAGAAACATTCGTCCCGAATGTTCCTTCTAAGTCTCAAAACAAACGCGCGCCAGTATAGTCTTCACTACTATACTTACGAGAACAAACCTGCCACACATGGCCACAGAAACAACTGCGCAAAATACTCATCCAAGTCCACGAGGAAACACCTCCAACATCACCACAACCACCTCTCTCCAGGGTCTAAAATATACTTCCTTCGTACCTTCTCTCTACAAAAGAAATGATCACATCTATGCTCGCCATACATGCTCGCTTCTCTCTTTACTCGTCGTAGATACCACTTTGTCACTTTGTCGCGAGCCTTGCTCCGACGACCCAACAAATGGTACCGGGCTGCTTGCGATCCCGGAGGATGTCGTACACTCAAACTCTTACCACATTCTGATACGGCTTCAGTATCTAAAACTCGGGGTTACTATCTCCAACGTGGTCATCATTAAGTGGGAACACTGGACGGATCTCCGATACTTTTCCGAACATCACAATACGAAGACCGGACGATCGCCTCCCACGGACGGCAAATGCTAACATATAGGCAAGTGGCCTATCCTTCACATGAACTCACAAAGGCCCAAAGTAACTCTGGCTAAGTTCCTCTGCTTTCCAAACATGCCACACCCAAACCCGGTGGTACTTTCAAGACCGACCGCCAACTCAACTCTAAGCGTCGCCGCCGATTATCCGCACGATTTCTCCGAGCTGCGTAACTTCTTCTAGACAAGCTTCACTATCCACATCACCGGAACAAGCTCAACCAATCATGCGAACCGCAACCTCGAACCAATCGACCGCAACTTACACTTCCGCCTCTACAAGGCTTCATAAGGCGATATCCGAACACTGAAATGGTAGATCAAACACTACCTCCACAGGAGACAACAATCCCCACAACTATCCCTGAAATCCACGCACTGGCCCGAGGGCGAATGCGATTCTGAGACTCACCTGAGTTCTTAACCCTGCCTGGTAAACTTTTTAGAAAACGAAAATAACCACAACCTGGGCTTCACTGTCTGACATAAGGTAAAGGTAAAGGTAGGCACCCCGTGCAGCCTTTCAACCCTTCAGATAACTCAACACAGCCGAGTAAACGGTCCCGAACGAAGAACACGATGGGTTGCCCCCATCGACCCGACCACCGGCCGAACGCATCCACGAACTCGACTGTTAGTTAGCGAATACGGGCCTAACACCTCGTGACCCTACCACAAGGCGGGACCACCACAACCGACCCACCACCAAACAGCCGCGGGTTGACCGCATCACGGCCTCAATCCGACCCGTCAACGAGCACAACACTAGTTCCCCGATTCGAACAGCCTCACTAATCACGTTTAAAACCTAGGCCTTCTTAGCTCAACTACCCCTTTCATTCCACACTACTAGGACCTATCCCAACCATAACTCACGTGCACTATGCACTCGATAAGGGTCAAACATAACACTACACCTTTCTCGAGATGGCCTCACCTCTAAGGTCTCTACGTAAAAGCTCTAAGGCTCACACCTTCTCTATCCCCAAAATCTTACTCTGCTAAACAACCATGATCTAATCACGACTAACACATCGTTATCGTAACATAGCACTTAAGGTATACTCACCTTATCACACATACCGATCTCTGCAGGGTTAAAGATATATCTATATCTACCGCTTCACTCCCTTAATCGCTCAAATCAAACCCGCCTGCAGGCGCATAACTAAGGGGCGTGACGACTACCCATCGATCCTCAAGGCTAAGTCCTCCTACAAGGACACTCTTCGACACTGCACTCGACGGTCATAGTACAACAAGTACCAACCTAAAAGATGACATTCCCGGATGACGCTCACACCGCGGAACCGGAAGCCCCGAGTTCTAACCAACTCCTCGTGATACCCCGAATGTCCCGAACTCCGGAAGACCACTCGCATCGGGCGAGGTGCATAACTGACCACGCGAGGTGACTCGCCTCGAAAGTTACTAAAGGACCTTGCCGCTCGCCTCTTCTCGTGTCCTTCGTTAACTCGCCGATTTCTACATCGCCTCGGCCACGCATAAGCCCGCATACGTGCCATGCTCAAGCCTAATCAAGAATTACTCTTGCACAACCTCTTTAAATAGTCCTCAAGACTCGCAGACATCCAGATACTCTCCGTAGCCAAATCTATAGCTAGTAATGTGGTCGCTTCTTTGCAATCTAAATTTCTATTCTGGCCGTGGAATGGGCGTTCATATATCATGGCCGCAGCAGGATCGCCACGCCGTACAAACTCTGGGCTAGCGACGCCGCAGAAATCCCGAATGAAGCACTACCCTAGGTAATGATTGGGCCTGTGCCCTCGCCACCCTCTCAGACTTTACTCGCAGCCTCCTCGGCCGCTTTGCCCTCCCGGGCTCGGGTTGCACGCGAGGCATATCGGAAGGAAAGAAATACGTTAGAGGGTCCAACTTACAACACAACTCTAAGGCACGATCTCAGAGTGAGAAGAATAGAAACCAATCCTAAAATATCCTATAGCCTCCTCGACATTGATGGTGCACAACACACCGATAATCAAGACTCTACCGGATACGACCAGTAGACACTTTCCGAGGATTAATCGCTCGATACCACTTTTGTCACGACCAACTCGCCCGTGGATCGTGCCTTACCCCGCACCCTAGTGACACAACATCGAGTAATCGAACATAAAACACATACATGAAACAAGTGAAGTACAAAACAAGAACTGAGGAAAACTTGCTTTTCTAAGATATATAAATAACAACTTTTACAAATGAACAGCTTTAATCCTTTTACAAACCCCGCCCACAACAAAGATTACATGCACTTCTAAGAAATGATACGACAACAATGGCGGATGTGGTTCCCGCCATACCCCGAATGTAAAGACCTACAACAACAGGGACTATACCAAGATAAGCTCCGAGGAACGGAGCTTCCCACACGCCGAATCGTGACCCTAAGAGCGAGGATCAACGATCGTGTACCTCAACTCGCAGATGAACGCACTCGGGCGAGGTCGCATAACAGTACCGAGTATGTGAAATCAAAATACATATCAGAAATGAAATCATAGTGCCATATAAAGCAGAGACATGTATGATAACCAAACTACGCATAACAAAGCATCATGTCAAGTCGTGGACTCACGCCTCAAGTCATAACTCAAGTATAACAACGGGTCTCGTGCCCACAACATCAATCATGCCTGGAATACCTTCCTCACCGCCAGCCATGATATAAAAGCACCAAGGAACACACATGAACACCGTGTCCCACCTGTCATAATAAAATCAGACGGTAAGTACGGCGCATAGCCGACTACTAAAAACCCACGCACTAACAAGGTCGCGAATCAGATCATAAGATCTGTCTGCATCGCCACATGATCAAAGCCGCCACTTGCCCGCAGATCAATGCACGCGCCTAACCTCGAACTCCCGCAGCCCGCATAGGCCAATCTCATCGCCCGCATGAGGTATTCCCGCATCGAGGGTAGCTACTCCCAAGATCGCCCCGACTTCGCACCGCGCCACACGGACCGCATGCCCATAAAGGACGATACTAACTCGAACTCTCAGAGCTCGCGATAGCCCCCGACTGCATGAGGTATTCTCGAATCATAGTCCATCGACTACCGAGTCTACCCCCAGACGGAGGGCGCTTAACCCCTAATCATCTCAAGAGATGAATGCCACAATACTATCATAACGACCGATAGTTAATAAGCACAATCAAGCGGAAACCCTTCACACAAACATCACAAGATACTAACACACGTAGATCCCAACACGCTTACTTATCAAAGCAATCAAGAAAGTATTACAAGGCTATCACAAACCAATACAATCAAGTTGTTCACACAAGGTACCTTCTACTATATGATTAACAAGATCGGGTTTTTATCCCCAAAGTACTTCATACATTAACTCTTTAAAAGATACGTTACTTTCACAATGTCACACAATACCCGTAGTATAAAATAGAGTGACTATCCTTTTAAAGTAAATCAATTACTTCTCTTTGTAAAATCAAGTAGCAACATTCTTTTCAAGTTTGCCTAATTTCCAATGTTCAAGTTTCTCATTTTAGAAAGGTTTCAGAGTTCATAGTCTTATTCATTTGAGAATATAATTCTCCTTAAAACTATCCAAAAACATAAGTCTTATATGTGAGTAGGATATTCTTGTTTATAACAATCTTATTACAGCAGCCATGATCTAGGAAATATCATTTTGTCTCATCTTAGCTTCTATGCAGATGGAAGTTTCTACTGGTTTTAATTATACTTAATTAGTCAAAAGCATTTCCTTATTAACGCCGCAGTTGGTTTGTCGATACACATTCGATTTCAAATCAAGAAAACATTTTAAGCCGTTATACCTAACTTCCCATAAAGCTAGTATAACTCTTAAGTTTTTCAAAACCAAGTATTACTTCTTCTTTCAAAATGATTCAAAAATCTTTTGAAATACTTCAAGTTCTTTATTAACACATAACAAGCCGCTTATAGTTCAAATCAAGACTTTTAAAAACCACATGTATTTTCTTACCAACATAAAGTCGTTATAACCAACTTCCCATAAAGTCGTTATAACACTTTATGTTTTAACCCAATCACATACATTTAGCACACGTATGACGCTCACCGTACTACATAGTTCACACATATCATGCTAGAAGAGATAGGAAGAGGTTCACATACCTCGCGACGATTATCGACTAAATAGCAAAACGCTCCAAGTACCTCAAACCGCCGGCTACTCCCTAAGCCAAGTAGATCGCGCCACGCATAGTACTTCAACCTATAAGGCCACAAGGCGCTTATTAACATTTAGATCTCATCGTAGAACATTCTACCGAAAATTCGGCAGCACCTCCCCCCCCCCCGCAACAGCGTAAATCTCCTCCTCTATCGAGGCCGGCTACCAAGCCAACCAGGGGGGGGTTATGCATCTAACCCTAACGGGTACAATTCTACTCCACGGTACTACTACACAAGTCTACTGTAATACAACCCTATGTAATTACAACAAGATACTCTCTTTAAATTCAGCTTAAGTCGCAAGACATTGCCAATAACTACGTTCATTTCTAATATATAGTATACTTCAACTATATATTCACAATCATGTAATTTCCAATTACAATAGGACAAGATAATTACCTCGATAAGCCCATAATTATCCTAGCTTAAAGTCGATCCTGGCAATCGCTTAGCTCCAACTCCGAGCGCCCAACCCGCTCTAAACCACCCTTAGAAGTTCTAACCAACTTCTACACAATACTCCAACGGACTATGGAGATTTCCTAGGGTTTCGGTTTGGTGACCGACGGGAAGTATAATAGTATATCCGGCTTTTTGTAAAGGTATAAACTTAGAATACTACAAGGTATTGGCTAAGGAAATTTGGGCATTATAACAATACTTTTGAGAGTATTTCTACCAAGAGAGGGGGGTATTATACGGAAACAACTAGGCTAGGGGGTACCCCTGGCTAGCACCCCAAGGAGGGGAACTCTCGCCAAGGGGAGGAAGGCTTTGGACGAGAACCTCTGAAGGGAGAGGAGGGATTTTAACACTTAGAATATTTTTTTGGATGAAGAAGTTCATCAAAGGGAGGGGTATTTATAGGTCAAGGGGTGGCCAACCAAAGGCCAAGATCAATCCATGTGTTAGGCAAGTGTAGGGCTAGGATTTACCAAACACAAATATCCTACCTACCCTTGACTTTGTGCCAAGGCACAAAACGCGCTGCTTAGCCATTTTCGTCCCAACGGACGATTTGAAGTCCACCAATGAGAGGTGCCAAGTGGCGCCTCTTGTTGGTCCAACACGCTTCGCCTCTGGAAAAATCCGCAAAAATTAAAAATGACATAGCGGAAATTCCCTACGAAAGTCGTGGAAAACGTTTCGTCGAAAAACGACTCTAAACGGGTGTTGTGAACAAAATTAATTCGGCCAAGCCTTAATACAAGTTCAAATTTTCTACGTACGCCCACACGTACATACTCTGGAAATACGGGGTATAACAAGAAGGTCCTTAGAAAATTTAGACGCTATGATGATCGACCGGTTGTGACACCATTTGATCCCGCTAGTCACCTTAAGAAGAATGAAGGTGAAAGTGTGTCTCAATTGGAGTATACACAAGTTTTTGGAAGCTTGATGTACATAATGAATTGTACAAGACCGAACTTAGCATATACAGTGAGTCGACTTAGTCGATACTCCCACAATCCTGAAAAGGATCATTGGTTTACACTAATTAGGGCACTCCGATATCTAAAGCATACAATGAACTATGGGTTGCATTATACAAAATATCCTTCTGTTTGAAAGGATATTGTGATGCTAATTGGATTTCTAACCAGTCAGAAAGTAATTCCATAAGTGGTTATGTGTTTACACTTGTTGGAGCGTCGGTATCTTGGAAATCATCAAAGAAAACGGTGAATATGCGATCAACTAAGGAAGAAGAGTTTGTAGCCTTGGACAAAGCTACCGAAGAAGCAGAATGGCTCAGAAACTTCCTAGAAGGTATTCCGTTGTGGACAAAGCCTGTGACAGCCATTTGCATACATTGTGATAGTATGGCTGCCCTGACGAGGGGAAAGAATCAGATATACAATGGCAAGTAAACACATAAGTGGTTATGTGTTTACACTTGTTGGAGCATTGGTATCTTGGAAATCATCAAAGCAAACGGTGAATATGCGATCAACTAAGGAAGAAGAGTTTGTAGCCTTGGAAAAATCTACCGAAGAAGCAGAATGGCTCAGAAACTTCCTAGAAGGTATTCCGTTTTGGATAAAGCCTGTGACAGTCATTTGTATACATTGTGATAGTATGGCTGCCCTGACGAGGGGAAAGAATCAGATATACAATGGCAAGTCGAGACATATAAGGCGATGTCATAATACAATACGAAGCTTGCTGAAGAATGGAATTATTTCCATTGATTATGTAAAATAAAAGGACAATATAGTGGATCTTTTGACAAAAGGTCTTAACAGAGAGCAAGTCGTATTTATCCATATAATCGTCTGATTAGAATCGTCTGATTCTGGTACTAGAGAAATGAACAGAGACTCGAGTCGTTAACTGGCGAAAACCTAACCTATCATAATTGGAGATCTCATTGTTTAGGTTCAATAGGAAAACTAGTTGGGGAAGACTCGAGGAGCATAAAACACACATATGCTCATTCTTATGGTGTATTAAGTGTGTTAATCCGTTGACGATTAAGGGATGAATATTATTCTTAATAATACGAAAAGATTTTCTGGTAAGAAGATAGCACGGACTATTCTTGTTTGGTATTACCTATATGATATTGATGTGGGGTCGTATCTAGGAGAATCGATATGGCTACGTTCTCTAGAAAATCTCACGAAGAAGGAGTTGTTCACGACCGAAATGAACACAACCGTAAGAATTGAATATGTTGATATGATGTGTGAGATACTTGTTGTCTTGATTTACTACAAAATGTGAATAGTTCAAGACATGTCGTTCACTATTTCACAAAGTAGATCCGATAAGTATTCACTACGAACGGTTCAAGTCCAAAGAATACCTTTTCCTATGCATGTCATATCTAGTTTTTCGGGAATAACGTTAAGTTCCTCATTATCTTATTTTCTATCCAAATATGGGATATTGTTGATGTTTGAATAGAAAATGTGGGGTATTGTTGGAACTTGTACAAGAAGAAGAGAAGAAAGTGATCGAAATCTGGAAAAATAGGTGAAGCGTCGCGGCGCCGGAACAGTAAAAGTTCTCGTCGACATCGCCATCACTTGGAAGCGGCGCCAGCTGAAACTTCGTGAGAGCTCTGCAGAAATTCGTGCGCGCTCAGAGGCAGAGCAGCGGCGCCATAAGTTGTGTCTATTCACATAGAGTCACAACCTTTGGGTGAAAAGTTGCATGTGGTCGAAATTAAGGCAATATAAAGCATTTTGATCACTTGATAAACATACAAGAACTACATATTACATTACAATCAATCATTTAACTAAATTAATGATTTGAGATTGTGACTTCTTCTCCTTCTTCTTCATAAACACTTCCCGAAGAACGCATTTAGTAAATTTGTCAGAAGTGAAGTTCTTGTGCTAGAATTCTCACTTAGATAGTTGTACCTCTATACAGACGTCCATAAAACTACAGCACAAGTGTGGGCGAATTTTTGTCTTAGGACACTGCATTGCATGCCTCTATCGACATCAAGTTAGTATGTGTTTTTCAACTTGTTGAATTCATTATTAGTGATTTCAAGTTATATTGAATTATTATTATATTATTGTGTTTATTCATTGATGATACTAGATTGACACTAACATGCTTCCATTTTGCGCAGCTTGATCAAGAGAAATCTTGATTTATTTAATGCAATCGGAGTGTGGATTGGCCCGTCGTCATATCTTATTGACATGCATCTATGAAACAAAAAGTAAAACACTTTTCAAAGCTCCGTGGTTGTTGGGTCCTTCTATATCATCGGTAATGTTTCATGCTCTTGCTTAACCAGCTGTCCAGAGCTTAATTCAATGTCATCAACAATTTTTTTGTTGCATTTACAAGACATGTATTCAATGAACATAGATGTTAATCACATCTTAAATACAGTATAGTTTTATGAGCTTAGTTAAATGACTTTGCTTTTGCTTATCTTCTGAACTGGAAATTGTGATGGCAAGTTAGAAGTTGGTGTCATCCATCACTCATACTAGGGCTGGTAATATTTGGGCTCGTTCTATTTATAGAGTTTTGTTGGGTCTAAAACACACAAGTAAGGCACAGCGGAAGCTTAACTTTTATGAACTTACTTGCCCCAACAAAGTCGTCTGGTAAGATTACGTTACAATTGAAATCTGCAAGACAAAAGAAAACTTACAATTTATGTTATCTTTAGTCTTTACTAAAAGGTGCGCACGCGATTGTCTCTTCGGATGCTATAGTATACTCCTCTGTCAGGAAAGCCAGGAAATCTTTGCAGAGGTTTGAGAGGATTTTAATTCCTGAACTCTGAGTTCAGAAAGTAAGAAGGTTTTGTTAAAAACTCTAACATAAATTATGAGGTTAAGTGTCAAATATATAGGGGGGAAACCTAAACTAAATCAGACTTGGATCACGCCTTAAAACCTGTCCAAAATCCAAAATTCAGTAAGTCAGTCGAACTGGCCCACTGTCGCATTAGCGTCGCGGCTGTGCCTCATAGGCGCCGCGGCGCCCCCCCTGTTTTAATATTTATGCACGTTTTAATTTTAATTAAATCCAAAATCCAATTTTGACTTAATTAAATAATTTCCATCAAATAGAAATTATCTCATAATTTATTATTGTTTAAAATATCTCAATTCTAGATTGAATATTTCATCCTCTCTCAATATACCCTTAGACCGAAAAGACAATAGACTTAGTGTGACCATTTAGGCCTCCCACATCGATACATAATCAAATTAAGGTTCACACGGAACTCTTATACTACGCCGGTGACGAACTCAATGTGTGAAGTACGTTTACAAAACTCATAGTAAATACAACCTCTATGCAGGATGATAGATTCCTTTCATTCTCAACATACTCGATCAAGATTAAGATTTGTCAAGTGTCTATCCAAATGGCTTGATCACTTTGTCTCATCTATTAGTCGACAACTAGATCATATCTCAAATATGCCTCTTGCATTGGTCAATGACTTGGTCGACCTAACATTACTGAGAAGCTGAGTGTTATCTCGAATATCTAATCGAGGATGAATCATATTCTTGGCTCAACTACCACCTTATTCTATAACGCAAGGTAACTAATACAAGCCATATCTTATCCTATAAGTAATTTAAGCTTAGGACAGAATCAAAGTACATTACTCTACAAACCAGGTGTGTATTGACCTCAAGTCAAAGAACCTCTATCTCCCACATGCTAATAATACTCTAGACATGTATAACAGATAGTTTATCAGCAGGGTATGACAATACCCTCTAAGAGTATTCATGTGTCCATCACTAGTAACAATTACTAGTAGTAAGTGAAACATACTACATTCTCTAAGAATGTGATGCAGACCACATGTCGACTTATAATATATCATTGATCTCTCATTCTCAATGATCATCAGTTTAGGCTACTTTAAGAACAATTTTCTATCATTAATATCTCACACTATCAAAGACAACATTTAGTTCAAGGGATGCACATTAATGAGTAATACAAACAATCAAATAATAATTCAGTAATTGAAAAATGCCATAAATATATTAGTCTCATTAATAATACGAATGTGTTCAAGTACATCTGTCCCTAAAATGATTGTCTCTATAACATATATACTTTCAATCTCCCACTTGGCCTAGAGCCAATCTCCAACGTATCTAATGCCCATGTTTTCGAAATGACCATTATGTTTGACTAAGCTTAATAGTTAAGTATATGGATCTGCTAGATTTTCATCTGTGGGAACATAGTCTAACTTTATTTCTTCAGTCTCCACCATCTCTCTAAGTATGTGGTATTTCCTTGGTACATGCTTATTTATGTTCGTTGATCTTAGTTCCTTATCTTGCGCAATCGCACCAGTGTTGTCACAATAAATCATTATTGGACAACTGGCACTTGGAACAACCCTTAGTTCATTTAATAACTCAGATATCGCGGCGAACTTCCGCGACTTCCGATCCAAAGAATGTACTTCTGTTGTCGAATCAGCAGTTGTAGTTTTCTTGGAACTTTTCCAACTTACTACTCCACCATTTAAAATGAAGGCATATCCAGATTGAGATTTGAAGTCATCAATATCTGTCTGAAAGCTAGCATCAGTGTACCCAGTAGCTACTAGTTTTTCTTGTCCACCATAGACTAGGAAATATTATTTAGTTCGTCTAAGATACTTAAGAATATTCTTGACTGCTTTCCAGTATTCCTCCCCATGATTCTGCTGGAATTTGCAAGTCATACTAAGTGCATAGGCCACATCTGGCCTTGTACAGGTCATGGCATACATGATTGATCATATATCTGAAGCATATGGGATCCTCTTCATGCGTTCAAGTTCTGCAACAGTAGAAGGACTATTCTTCTTTGATAACTTGATGCCTTCACCTATTGGAAGATTTCTTTTCTTAGAATTCTCCATAGAAAAATGTTTTAGCACTTTATCTATGTATATGGACTGTGACATCCCCAACAATCTATTAGGTCTATCTCTGTAGATCCTAATTCCAAAAATGTAGCAGGCTTCACCTAAGTCCTTCATCATGAAGGTGTTGGATAACCATTCCTTGACTGATTGTATGAGAGTCTGATTATCTCTCATTATCAATATGTCATCTACATATATGACAATGAAGACAATACTCTCATCTGTGGGTTTACTATATAAACGCATGGGTCTTCTTTTCTTCTAACAAAGTCAAACGATTTGACTGCTTTGTCAAAGCAAATATTCCAACTCCTTGAGGCTTGCTTAAGTCTATAAATGGACTTCTGTAGTTTGCATACTGTTTTGGGTTGAGTCTTAGATGTAAAACCCTCTGGTTGTATTATATACACCTCCTTAATTAGGTTACCATTGAGGAATGCAGTTTTAACATCCATTTGCCAAATATCATAATCATAGTATGCAGCTATTGCAAGCAAAATCTGAATGGACTTAATCTTTGCAACTGGTGAAAATAGTTTCATCATAATCGACCCCAGACCGTTGATTATAACCTTTAGCCACCAATCTTGCTTTATAAGTCTGTACTTTGTCATATGCATCAATCTTCTTCTTGAAGACACGTTTGCATCCTATGGGTCTAACCACTGTTGGCAAATCAACCAAGTTCCATACTTGATTTATGTACATGGACTCCATTTCGGATTTCATGGCTTCATGTCATCTCTGTGAATTAATGTCTAATATTGCTTCGCTGTAGGTAGTAGGCTCATCATCATCAGAAATATCTATCTCATTGTGTGTTTCAACAAGGAGATTAAGTCTTTCGGGTGCACGATGAGTCCTAGTGATCCTACGGAGTTGAATATTATGCGTTTCAGTGTTTGTTGCATTTTGATTTTGAAAAGGTGTTTGTGTGGTGGACAATCCCTCAATGTCTAACATAGGGACAAAAATAATATTCCTCGTTAACGAGGGAACAAAATAACAATTATTAAGTTCTAAACAAAAGCATAAAGGTAAATCTAGTCTATAAGTCCTCACGCGTTCAGCATCAACTCTTGCTCTGTTTCCAACGCGTAGGTCTACTTCTCAAGGTTCAACCTTTCTGTTGTCAATCAGCCCCTGCACATTGTTACAAATGTGTGAGCCACTAGCGGTATCTAATACCCAACAGTGAGAATTAGTTATAGACATATTTATTTCAATAACAAACATACCTTGTCCAACAGGGCCAGAAGCACCTTGTGCTTTGTCTCCCCCTGGGGTTGTGCAGTCCTTCTTCCAATGCTCATTTCTCTTGCAATTGAGGCAAACATCAGCAGCTACCTTGGCCTTCTTTTGAACAACTCTTTAAGGTTTCATAGTTATGGGTTTGGCGGCAACCGCTTTACCCTTCTTCTTCTGCACATTCTTACTCTTAGGCTTGAACTTGCTAGATGAGCCCACCATGAGTACAACTTTACCTTTGAAGGTGGACGATTCGAAGGTATTTAACATGTTATGAAGCTCTGGAGATTCGCTTTGGTTCCATTCATGTTGTAATTCACAATGAAGTTCTCAAACGAAACAGGAAGCGGATTCAAGATTAGGTTGACAGAAACTGTTACGGGCAACTTCGTTCCAATCGAAGCCAACCTTTCTATTAACCCAATCATCTTCAAAACATGTTGTGACACATGACCCCCTTCGTTCAACTTACACTTAAAGAGATCTCTCAACAGTTCATACTCTATTGTCTGAGACTGTGAGTCATAGAGACTCTTCAAGTTCTAACATCTCGTTGGGGCCCATATTTTCATGTTGTCTCTGTAACTCAGGAGTCATAGAAGATAACATGACACATTGTGCCGCAATAGCATCATCAAGATATGATAGGCCACCTTGTCAAATAGGGCGTATGCTTCATAATCTTCAGCAGGACTGTAGGGAGTGTTGCATCTAATACATACTCAATCTTTTCTAATCGCAATACCAAACGCATATTTCTTAACCAGTCAGAAAAATTGGCTTCATTCAGCTTGTTTGTTTCAACCAACATTTTAAGTGACAGATTCGACATTGTAACTGAAGAAAAAGATAGACTTGAAATTAACATTCTAATATAATTTCTATTAAACACATTCGTTAACTAATTAACATGATCTTTTGTTTAATTAGCTCCCACTATTTTAACATACTCTTTTACCCCATAAAAGAATACGGACTCATATCAAATACGGTCATAATGGGCCAAGATCCAGACTCATGTTGTCTCCGCATTTGCTGAGGCTGATAACTTCAATAACACGATCTGGTAGGTCTCTAAACCAATTACAAACCATTTACAACTCTTGGTTGATCGCATGTTCTAAACAATACAATCTGCATCCCTCGGTTGTCCGACACTGAGGCGCCAAGATAGCCTAGCAAGTCAACCCCGTTACGCGACTGCAATTATATATCTAAGTGGGCTTAGCCTTCATCGAGCAAACACTGGGGTGTAAATACTCACGAAGGTTTATCACCTACTACAACATTTATATGCATCTATGGAAGGGTCTGAGTTCTCGTAGACTTAGAGCAAATGCTGGGGCATAAATACTCTTCTCGCCGAAAAGGATTTTGCACCACAATCAATTAGAACGGACGACACGTTCATTTTAAATGAGACTTGTATTAAATTTGGGGAACATTTTAATTCTGGGTTATGACCAAGATCAACTATTACATGTTTCAAACATTACTCAAAGCATTTAAACTTGTATTTGGGCACCACCTACCCAAGCATGATAGCGAAATCTAAACTAATTTTGGACGCCGTCTATCCAAGCATGATTGTGGACTCTAAACTTAGTAAAGTAAATGACAATCATTTAGCACGTAAACAGTATACCAACATACTGTGTAATAATAATCATGGATTAAACACCGAAAAGCTGAGATTTTACATTATGGAAATCTGCCGCGGCTGAACAATGCGTAAACATTTTGTTTCGCTTTAGTGAATTAGGTCGCGCGCTTCCACTACGGGACGCGATGCTTCGCCCGAAAGTTCTGAATTTTACCAGGTTTTAATCACGTCCCTGATAATTACCGTGACCGGTGCCACGGCGCTCCGCCATGGAGCCGCGGCGCCGTCGTGAAATCCTAACTGCGCGTCGCGGCGCTGACGTTCTTTTCAGAGCGATTCCTCGCTTGATTTTCAAAAAATCGTCCAACCCCTAAATGTAATTTAGGATCAGATTACGGGTCCTTTACAACCACCCACCATTATCAATAATGCACATATCGACCATCATCTATTCCTATACGTTCTTCGTCGTGCACCTTGTTCGTAATAAACCGGTTTCTGCACAAGGCTCAGTTTGTGCTTAGAATTGAGACGTCCTCGATTTAGCGTAGGTGATAATTTAGGGGTATTTCAAAAAAGGTTAATCACTCTATCAAAGTTTGTCAGATTTCAATAGTCTTGTTTTAATTCAGATTTAAAATCAATTTACGTTTAAACCATATTATTATATCTTTCAATTGTTACGTAACCATTGAACCAACCTGTACTCTGATACCACTGTAGGGTTTTATTGGGTCTAAAACACGCAAGTAAGGCATATCGGAAGTTTAAAATTTTATGAACTTACTTGCCCCAACAAAGTCGTCTGGTATGATTACGTTACAATTGAAATCTGCAAGACAAAAGAAAACTTACAGTTTATGTTATCTTTAGTCTTTACTAAAAGGTGCGCTCGTGATTGTCTCTTCGGGTGCAAGCCTTCGCTATGGTATACTCCTCTGTCAGGAAAGCCAGGAAATCTTGGCTATGGTTTGAGAGGATTTTAATTCCTGAACTCTGAGGTTAAGTGCCAAATATATATGGGGGAAACCTAAACTAAATCTGTCCAAAATTCGAAATTCAGTTGGCCAGTCGAACTGGACCCACTGCCGCATTAGCTCCGCGGAGCCCCCAACCCCGTTTTAATATTTTTGCACGTTTTAATTTTAAATAAATCCAAAATCCAATTTTGACTTAATTAAATAATTTCCATCAAATAAAAATTATCTCATAATTTATTATTATTTAAAATATCTCAATTCTAAATTGAATATTTCATCCTCTCTCAATATACCCTTAGACCGAAAAGACAATCGACTTAGTGTGACCCTTTAGGCCTCCCACATCGACACTTAATCAAATTAAGGTTCACACGGAACTCCTAGACTGCGCCGGTGACGAACTCAATGTGTGAAGTACATTTACAAGACTCATAGTAAACACAACCTTTATGCAGGATGATAGATTCTTTTCATTCTCAACATACTCGATCAAGCTTAAAATTTGTCAAGTGTCTATCCAAATGGCTTGATCACTTTATCTCATCTATATTAGTCGACAACTAGATCATATCTCAAATATGTCTCTTGCATTGGCCAATGACTTGGTCGACCTAACATTACTGAGAAGCTGAGTGTTATCTCGAATATCTAATCGAAGAATGAATCATATTCTTGGCTCAACTACCACCTTAGTCTGTATCGCAATGTACCCAATACAAGTCATGTTTTATCTTACGAGGAATTTAAGCTTAGGACAGGATCAAAGTACATTACTCTACAAATCAGGTGTGTATTGACCTCAAGTCAAAGGACCTCTATCTCTCACATGCTGATAATACTCTAGACATGTATAACAAATAGTTTATCAGCAGGGTATGTCAATACCTTCTAAGAGTATCCATGTGTCTATCACTAGTAACAATTACTAGTAGTAAGTGAGACATATTACATTCTCTAAGAATGTGATGCAGACCATATGTCGACTTATAATATATCATTGATATCCAATTCTCAATGATCATCAATCTAGGCTACTTTAAGAACTATGTTCTATCATTAATATCTCACACTATCAATGACAACGTTTAGTTCAAGGGATGCACATTAATGAATAATACAAACAATCAAATAATAATTCAGTATTTACAAAATGTCATAAATATATTAATCTCATTAATAATATGAATGTGTTCAAGTACATATATCCCTCAAATGATTGTCTCTAGGACATATATACTTTCACTATTAACTTTAGCAGTAGGAGAGCTCTAAAAGGCAACTCCAGCATTTAACCTTCTACCCGTTTTGAGCTTATCAATTATCGAGCGAAGATATACTCCACATTCTACTACAAACACTTTCACCTGCAACATTCACAACCTTATGTAAAAGTCTAAAAGAACTAGAAAAGTGCATAGAAGTACAATGAGGAGCACTACACATGATATATTCTAATTAGTTTGTTGTTAGAGTTAGTTAGGGTTAGTTATGGTTATTAGAGTTAGTTGTGGTTGTTAAGGAGGTAGTTGTAATTAGTTTAAATGAATTTAAGTGTGATTAGAAGTTTCTAGAGATGTATAAATATCTTGTATGTATCTGTTTTGGAGTAATGAAATATACTATCTCTTTATCTCCACTCTCTTCTCTCCACTCATCTCTCTCTCTCTTCATACGCCTCTTCTTTCTCTTCACTGTTTTCTTTTCTCACGATCATATTCAAATGGCACAGTACATAATCACTGATCTACTTCAGTGTTCAGTGTTCTCTGTTTCCTCAATGGAACAGTTTTTCTCATGGTATCAAAGACGGTGATGATTTGATGAAGGTTTAGGGAATTTTTTTCACATGCAAGGAGAAATTCGAGGAATCAATACATTCAATTTGCAGAATTTGAGGTTTTTGAGGTTGCAGTAATGATTAGATAAAGATCAAGGGAATTTCTTCCACATGCAAGGAGAAACTTGAGGGATCTGTACATTCAATTTGAGGTTAGATCGTTGACAACCAGCAATTAGCAGCACACTGTGTTTGTGGTAATGTGTTTGAGATCGAATTACATTCTCAGTTGAACATATAAGTTTTTTTTTTACATTTGAACTTGTATACTTGTGTTGCATTACTGCATTCTCGACTATCTGTGAAAAGTAATAATGGAGAACATTGGGGAAGAATTGTCGAGTGGAGCTACAACAATGACTGTCACTATTGATCATAATCATCCTTTATACGTGTTCCCCTTCGATGCATCGGGATCATTATCGGTTGGGATTATATTGAGTGGAATGGACAATCATACACTATGGAGTAGAGCAATGAAATTAGCAATGCTGGGAAAGAATGAGATAGGGTTCATTGATGGAACGATGAGAAGGGAAACCTTTCATGGTGATTTAGCAAGATTGTGGGACAGATGCAATGTCATTGTAGTCTCATGGCTGATGGGAAATGTGAGCAAGAGTTTACTCAGTGGCATGTATTCAATTCTGACTCACACTACAAAAAAAAGGCCTACCGTGACGGTTAAAACCCGTCACGAAAGGGGTTTTGTGACGATTTTTCTAAGTGTCACGGTAGGTAGTGTTACAAATTCGTGACAGTTTTTTGTGACGGTTATAAAAACCGTCACAAATTGTGATGTTTGACTTTGACTTTTCCCTCTTTTTTTTAAATTTTCCCGCGAAATTTATTAATTAAATAATATTTTTTTGCGGGAAATTTTAAAAAAATTAATTTAAATTGGCCGAATTTTTTTAATAAATTGGCGGGGAAATTATTTTTGGCGATTTTTTTTAATATTTTAATTTATTAAATAAAAATAAATAAGAATTGTAAACATATTATAACTAAAATGTTACCCACATAATGAAATTATTCTAATACATTAAATTGAAACATTACAAATTGTTTTACAAAATAACTAATGTTATCATCAAATACAAAAAAAAAAAACATAATATGAGAATCTAAGCCTTGTGCGATTCCAGCAAATCTTCATCTCTGTAAAATTCCACTTTGCTATGCCATATTGTTCGAATGGTCCTCGCAAAGTGTAAAAGAAAGGAAGTTAGAAAAATAAATAAATGCGAGTAAAACCTTCAGATCCATATAAAACAATATGAGTTTTAATTACGGAAAGCTCAGACTTATTAAACTAACTAAGAGATATTTAAACTAGGCATGCAGATATTTAAATAAGATATACATTTAACAAGGTTGTAACGAAAGCAAAAAATCATATGAAGAGGGAGTGAAAAGAACTTAGCGGTATTTCGCTTTTATTTTCCTTTTTTGCGCAAGCTTTAACTTCGGGACGCGTCTCCGGGTACCTGCAAAAAACACTTAGTAAAAGAGTTAGTAAATAATAAATAAATCCAAGTAAATCCTTCGGATCCGTATAAAACAATAGGAGTTTTAATTACGGATGACTCAGATCTATATTTTTGTAAAGGGACATCCCAAACAAGTCGCGAACTAGTGACTCGTCAGTCAATATAGTCGCCCCGCCAAGTATGTTGGTATCTGGTATATATGTGAAAGATCCATAAATGTCATCATCACCCTTTTTTCCTAAGGAAAGCAAACCGAGGGACGTATGTGTAGTATCTTGTTCAAATCAGTAAATAACCAAAATCGAAGGGACGCGGCCTCAATTTTAATTTCATTGGCCTTAAGTGTAGTATCTGATTCAAATCAGTAAATGAAGTTTCTAGAAATATATAAATATCTTGTATGTATCTGTTTTTGGAGTAATGAAATATACAATCTCTTCCTCTCCACTCTCTTCTCTCGACTCATCTCTCTTCATACGCCTCTTCTTTCTCTTCACTGTTTTCTGTTCTCACGATCATATTCAAATTGCACAGTACATAATCACTGATACTGATCTACTTCAGTGTTCTCTGTTTCCTCAATGGAACAGTTTTTCTCATCTTGAGCTTATATAGCTACGAACCATTATTGCAACACCTTGCTGAATAGTTGTCAAAGATTAACTATATTCCCAAACTTGTAGGAAACCCCTCTACTATTTTTAACTACTACCATTACCAGGCACGTAATAGTATAACTGTACATAAACAATAAGCTAATTAAAGAAGCCAGAATGCAAGAGATGTATAAAGAAAAGAAATCTCCTATCATTAATAGTTGCAGTTCATAATTTCAGTCTACTATCCACAAAAAGATAAAAAAAAACACTAATCGGTTGCTGATATAAGCTTCAACATCAAAGCAAGTTTGCCATGCAAGGGCTACGGTTATGCAACTGTAATTTGACAAATGCACCAAGTTCTTATACGTCCAACCAAAAATAAACTAAAAACTATCCACGATTAACATGTCCGCCAACTTGTTCAGAATCATCATTCCTGGAATGACCTGTCCAGTAGCTTGTGGCTACTTTCAAACTGCCAATTCAGGTATGGCAGAATCAACTTCCTCAACATTATGCACAACATCATTGTCAATATCACTTTCTCTTTCTGGATCATTGTCAATATCACTGGATCTCTTTCTCTTGTGGGTCTGCTTGGTTTCAGCCTGGTGCACCTTCTTTATCATCCTCCACACTTTTATCTGTTTCAACAGCTTCTTCAGCTAGAACCTCATTGTTTCCATCCAAGACACCATCATCAACATCATCACTTAATGC
Source organism: Przewalskia tangutica (assembly GCA_029844215.1). Taxonomy (NCBI): domain Eukaryota; kingdom Viridiplantae; phylum Streptophyta; class Magnoliopsida; order Solanales; family Solanaceae; genus Przewalskia; species Przewalskia tangutica. The sequence goes on along the minus strand of CM056735.1, from coordinate 82,765,416 downwards.
TGCATTTTCTTCCGCAATTTGGCGCTTCAGTGATTCTATAACGTTCATCAACTCTCTATTAATCTGCCAACAAAACACCCTTTCAAGTAAGACTAAAATTTATAGTCAGACATAGCAAGTCCAGTGCTCAAAAAACACCATAATGATTAAGATTTACTTAATAGACATTCACATATAAGCTACTGAGATTGTAATGATCAGATTTTGGAGTCCTAAAGTCATGCAGGCATATTCTTAATTAGGTACCTGGGGGTTCTGGATGAAATCAGATATATCAGTTGGGCACGACGGGCATTTCATTATATTTTTCTTGGCTCGTAATGTCCGTCTGCCTTCACATGTCCTCTGTCTTGTGAAAGACTGCCCAGCAAAGGCACCTTCCAAACATGCCTTGCAGAAGTTATGAGCACATGGAGTGGTAACCGGCTGATCTATCACATCCCGACAAAGAAGACAGCTAAACTCTGCACAATCAAGAACCTCATCTAATTATATTGAGAAATACATTGAAGACATATCAATGATTAATAATCACACAGAATACCTAGTCAAATCAGATTAGAAAGGAGATTTAATGAAGCGAATGATAAGTATACCTTTCAAGAGCGTCTGCTTTACAGACATTGCAAGTTTCTTTGGTCTAACTTTCCTCACTTTTGTTCCATCTTCATTTTCACATTGAACCGGTTTCCTACTAGGAGGAGGAGCCTTTTTCCACATCCAGCAACACTTCTCCTGTAAAACAGAAAACAAATGTTATAAACAATACCAGCACCCGTGTAACTGTATGCTTTGCTTACAAAAAAGTCAATAAAAACATTTCACTGCATTTACAGAAAGAAGGTAAAGTCACCAATTAGATTGGCAAAAAATTACTAGATAATCTGATAGTCGGCATCCTATTAATGTGCTAAATTACAAAAAGGAAAGAATCCACTGGAGATCCAAAATATCATCAGATAAAAATCTAGCTTCTCACATCATAATCCCAGGCTGGAGCTCCTTTTCTCTCAGTCATATCTGTGGCACCGTTTAGCTCTTTGATGGGAGGCAAGGCCCTAGGACGGTCCCCATGGTCATCACTGCCAATATAACAAGGTGAATAAGAACATGATTAAAGCCCAAATAGAAGGGGATGTCATTGTAATGAAGTTAAAAAGACACAATAAAAGACCTGGTCCATGGAGCAGGTTCATTATCACAGCGCACAAAAAGATATCGACAAACTTTGAATCCCTGCACAAAAGTCAAGGTAATTTAAATAAGCGACAAACCGTTGGAAATACAAATGCATGAAGTTATCAGCAAGAGTTTCCAACTTGTTTTCCAGCTTTCCGCCAACATTTTTCAATCCTGTAGACCCCGTCATATCGTACTCCTTTGTCTGGTGCATATGAAGAGCGCTTCTCTTTGTGGGACCTATTCATATTAGAAAGGACAAAGATAAAACTTGTGAATTAGAAATAAACTCCCAATGGAAATGAAAAAGATCGGAGACTTGATGTGGATATTGAAATACAAAATTGATTTAGGCACATCCCACCAAATAGAGAATTGTGGTAACCCAACTAGTGGATGCTGATAGAAATTAGTTTGTTGTCACAGGACAAGATATGTTCAATAGCAGAAACATCATCCCGAAGCGAAAAAAATTGAATGGAATGTAGAACATGTATCACCCTACTTGCTACTACCAAAAACAATCGGAACAAACAACCATTGCATGGAATGGCAAGACTGATCACAAGTACATCAGCTAGTCATGCAAACTTGGCTAAGCAAACTACATATACTTTGTGGACCAGCCTACGAGAGAATAAGACAGCAATATATAAGCCAACTTCCAGTCAAAAGAAGGAATAGCAAGAACTTGTTTCAGTTATCTACCTAATTATTCAGAAAGTTAACAGCACCAACTTACCTCACAACTCGGACAGGATAACCCTTGAGACAGCTGACACGTAAAGCTTCATTAAGCTTATCAAATTTCTGGTCAAAAGATTGTAACTTGTTTGTTCGCTTGTTACCACTCAAGTCTCTTCCACCACTATCCAACACAAATCAACATAAAACTAGTTAGAAGAGTACCTCAACAGAAACCTGCAGCAGATTCTACACCAAGACTTATCAGTGTAAATAAGTAAACAAATGCAAAACCAAGCATTAATCTGGACTCACTTTTAAGCAGATGAAAGACACTAAAAATAAGCACGCAAAGTTGTCAAAACCAAAAGGGAAAAACAGCTTAATGAAGAAGATCATTTATAGACCAAATGCATGATATTACAATGGGTAGATATTTTACAAGTAAAAGCATGGTTCTCAAACACAAAAGAAATGGAGAATAGAAATTCAACATAAAAATATGCATCACAAGTGGACTTCATACTTAATAAAATTTGAGTGAACAAGTTGCACGGTAGGTGAGTTAAAAAGAAGCCAGAATGCACATGCATCAAACAAAATATTTAAGACAATACAGGCACTTTACCTTCCCGTATAAAGAAACCATTCACCATGGTCCTCATCGTCTTCGTATCCGCCAGAAAGTGCAACAGACTGGGCCCCGTAATCTGACTGTCCTGCAATACCAGCCACATGAGGGAAATGAGCCCCCCATTGCCGACACTCAAAACGATCCTCCCATGTCTCACCAACCAAGACACCCAAGTTGCGCTCTGGATCATTGTCTGCTGAAATTGGTCCAAAATGGTCACCAGGGATTGTGACAAAAATCTTCCCACTGCAAGCATTAGCCTTCCCGGTCTTTTTTGCACGCTCAGTGGTGAAAGCTTTGTCAGGTCTATTTTGGTTGTGAATGAAATGTGAAACTTTTGAGGTCCCATTAGAAGTACCAGGTCGTAGTGTTCTTGCCATTCTAATGGCAATGACCAGAGCAGAGTTAATTCTAGGCTGGCTTGCCATTTTAGCTGGAATAGGAGCGCGACAATTAGCACAGGTGCTCTTCCGCTCCCGAATCCACCTTTGGAAGCACTTCAAGCAAAAGTTATGACCACAAGGTGTCTGACATGGATGAGAAAACATTATTGTAAGAATGTATTAATCTCCCTTAAGAGGTCTTTCTCATTAATACAAATATATATAGTGTGTACAAGATGAATCCTAATTGAATGAGGATCTCTATTTTACATAATTACACGCCAATATTAATTACAGAATATACGACGAATATATCATAATATATTCGTTATCACACCCCCTCAGTCGGAGCGGGAGGAGGTCGGACACCGAGACTGGATCTGAAGTCTAGGAACAGCTGTCGAGTAAACCCCTTGGTGAAAATATATGCATACTGATACGAAGAAGACACATGCAACAACTTAACATGACCTATAGCAACCTTCTCATGAACAAAATGTATATACATCTAAATGTGCTTGGTTCTCTAATATTGAACTGGGTTATGAGATAAGTAGACCACAGATATATTATCACAGTAAACTATAGATGTCTTACGTACGGGACAATGAAGTTCCAAGAGGAGGTTTCGAAACCAGCAGATCTCAGCAACAACGCTTGCAATACCTCTATATTCTGCTTATGCACTCGATCGGGAGAGTGTGGCTTGTCGCTTGGCAGACCACGAGATGAGATTATCTCCTAAGAACACACAGTAGCCGGACGTGGAACGTCACGTGTCCGGACAGCCTGCCCAATCAGCGTCTGTATATGATATCAACATGGTCGGTACAAAAGGGTAGAGATGTAATCCATAATCAAGAGTGTCCTTAACGTATCGAATGATACGTTTAAGAGCTGTAAAGTGAGGCTCTCTGGGAGCATGCATAAAAAAAACACATGTTGAACAACATATGCAATATAAGGTCCGGTGAATGTAAGATAATGAAGTGTACCTGCGAGACTCCTATAAAGAGTGGGATCAGACATCGGACCGTCAACAACATCGAGTTTCGACTTCGAGTCGATCGAGGTAGCCATGATCTTGCAGTTTGTCATTTTAGCCATGTACACAATTTCTTCCACATACTTACGCTGACACAGGAACATAGTATCTGCATATCTAGTCACAGAAATTTACAAGAAGTAACTCAACTTCTCCAAGCTTGTCATAGCAAATTCGGATTTGAACAGCGCAATGATCTCATTTTTCAACACAACAGAGGAGGCAGTTAGAATAATATCACTCACATATAATAACAAGTATGCAGTGTCACTACCTCGATGAAAAATAAAAAGTGAATGGTCACTTTTGCTACACATGAACTCAATCTGCATAATGTAAGTGGCGAAGCGCTCATATCAAGCCCTGGGAGCCTGTTTCAATCCATACAGTGACTTACGAAGACGGCAGACATAATGAGGAGCCTCTGGATGTACAAAGTCTGACGGTTGGTGCATGTAAACAATTTCTTTCAAATCCCATGTAAGAACGCATTTTTATATCAAGTTGATGAATCGACCAGTTCTTACCCATAGCGATGATCAGAACAGTGCGAATGGTAGCCGATTTAACCACCGGACTAAACGTCTCACCACAATCAATACCCTCCTGCTGCCCAGTGCCATTAGCCACAAGTCTTGCCTTACGGCGCTCAAGGTCACCACTATCTCTAAATTTGTGACGAAAGAGCCACATACTCTGAATCACATTAACCCCATCCGGCTTTGGAACCATATCTCAAGTGTGCTATTTCGTTAAAACATTAAATTCATCATGCATGGCCACATTCCAATTCGGCTCAAGGTTGGCTAATTTTGGATTTTTAGGAATTGGGGATATAGTTTGAGTGGATAGGTTAAAGTGAACTTTGAGTTTGAAAATCTCATACTGAGCACAAGTTTTCATTCTATGTGTGGGCCATGGGCTGTTTTGGCAGAGGGGTAGGGTGAGGTCTGGCAATGTCTTGGGTCAAATGTCGAGGGCAATAAGGGTGGTGACTGAGCAGTGGCACTAGTGGGTGGGTGTCGGGGCTGATCGACGGGATTGGGGAGCATTGGGTCGGTTCTAATGACCGGTGTGGGGGTTGCTTGTTGGGTGACTATGATGTATTGGCAATAGGTCAGTGGTTGGGTTAAGGTGTTTGACGGGAGGGTGGTTGTCGGGTGATGATTTGGTTGTCGGACTGGTTGGCCAGTGGGTGGGGGAGGCAGTGGCGGTTTGGATCGGCGTCGTTAGAGGGATTTTCGATAGGACAGAGGTGGCAGCAACAGGGTCGGTTAGTGAGAGAACAATGGGGACGATGGCACGACAAACTACCGTATATACGATAGGGAATGCATCGGACTCGTCGAGAAAGGTATAATCTGTGTTCCGGAATTGATTGATGTTTGCAAATGGGAAGATTGTTTCATCAAACGTGACATGGCGAGAGACGGGGATCTTACATGTAGACAGGTCATAGCACAAATACCCCTTATGATTGGACGGGAAGCCTAAAAGACGTAAGGAGTGGTGCGAGGTGCTAGTTTATAAGTGGCCATGGAGGCAAGATTCGGGTAACAGAGACAAGATGATCATATGAAGGATCCGACAGAATAGAATTTCGATTGGGGTTCTATTATGAAGAGGGCAGGTAGGCAATATATTAAGAATGTATTCTACCATTTTAACTGCATAAACCTAAAAGGAAGGGGAGAGGCATGAAAAAGGATCGTGTGAACCATGTTATTGATAGTGTGGAAGATTCGTTCGACTTTACCATTTTGGAGGGAGATGTTGGGACACGAAAAACAAAAGACTATGCCATTATTGGTGCAAAATTTGTTAAAAGTTAAATTGTTAAACTCACGACCATTATTACATTGAAATAATTTTATAGCTCTTTCACATTGTGTTTTAATATAAATACGAAATTCAAAAAACTTGACAAAAAAGGGTAAACCCAGAGAAAGTTAGAAAAATCATCTAATAACACGAAATAATATTTATGACCAGTGATGGGAGAGGTCCATAAGTCCGCATGAACAATGTTAAAGGGAGAAAAAGTAACACTTAAAGATAACTTAAAAGGAAAGCGAGAATGCTTGCATAAAGGGAAAGAATAACAATTTTGGGCAAGGTTTCCAGTATTACATCGAATGAAATTATTACATCTAAAAAAATTAAAAACATGAGCGCATGGGTGTAAGTCTATTGTATCAAGTTGAAGAAGAGATGGCAACAAGAGAGGTATGTGATCGAGGTCCGACGGCGGAAGTGAATGAGAAAGGATAGAGGTCCCTACACTATTGTATCTTGTAAGAGGTGTCCCCGTAAGTAAATCCTTCATAAAAAACCAAAGGGGTCAAACTCAACAGATAATCGGAAGTGTTACGAGTAAATTTTCTAATAGATATTAAGTTTTTAATGGTGTTAGGAGCATAAATGACGTTATTTAGGGAGAAAGGTTGGTGAGGTGGTTTTGTGTGGGTGCATAACCTTGAATTGGAATGCGATTATCATTACCGACCGTAATAAATTGAGGATGCTTCAAACGAAACAATTAGAAAAGATTACCTTAGGAATGGGTGAGATAAGAAGTGGCTCCCGTATACATATACCAATTTTCATCGGGCTGTTGTAAATTTAATGAGCTGAAGGTCTGGCCCAAATCAGTAGGGGTCAAGTCGTACGTGGGATGCTGGTGTTGGGCCGTCATTAAATGAGTTTGCTAAGTCGGATGGGATGTCGGTGTGGGCCTAGTGGGGAGCCCAAAATACTAGACTGACAATGGCCTTGGTAGTGGGCATTCTTTGTAGGATAAGAGCGGCGAGCTGCTTGCACTGGTTTGGCCACAGTTTGGCCGCCAGCTGGAAAGGTGGTGGCACAGGAGTGTTAGCTGCTCGTCCCCCCACACGGCCTCTGCTGCATCTACCATTGTCGCGGCGCTGCGCCCTTGCCGCACCGCGGTTTTGATTGTGCAGCGATGTGACTAGTCAGCGAGGGTGGCGTTTGTCATCGAATTTTCAATCGCTAATGCCTTTTGATTATGTTAGTCCTGTTTGGAACGTCGAATTTCTTCTAATACTAATTGTGAATGGGCCCTATTGAAGGTAGGTAGTGGATCGGCTTGTTGGATCATAGTTGCTAGAGTATCGTATTCACCTTTTGGTAAGCTAGCAACTAATTGTAGGACCATCTTCATTTCAGAAATTGGTGTCCCCACATTGGATAATTGGTCTGCAATTAACTTAAATGGTTTACAATACTCGAACATGTTGGCAAAATTCTCAAGACGTGTATTATTGAATTATTCCTCCATGTACACGAACTTAGAAGAGAGACAAAATTAGGGTAGCCATGGAAGTGGTGGGAGAGGTGGGAGTAGCCATGGATGTCATTGGAGGGGCTGAATTTTGGTTAGGAAGAGAGACAAAATTAGGGTTTGTGGGGTAGGGAGGCAGCAGGCTGAGAACTAGGGGTTGTGGTCCTGATTGAAGAATGTTTTAGGGTTTAGGTGTTTTTAGGGTTTGGCTCCTTATATCATGTAAGAATATATTAATCTCGATTGGAAGGTCTTTCTCATTAATATAAATATATAGTGTGTACAAGATGAATCCTAATTGAATGAGGATCTCTGTTCACACCAATATTAATTACAGAATATACGGCGAATATATGGTAATATATTCGCTATCAATTATTAAGATGGAGTTACGTAAAGCTTCCAAGTTAAATTACTCACTTGCAAAGAAAATGAGCATTTATCCAACAAAGGATCAATATCACTTGCAAGAAAGTGATCAACAAGTAGGTAAAATAACGGTAAGATGATATTAATCTCCCTTGGGGAGTCTTTCATTAATATCAAGGTATATATAGAGTATAATGTTCATTCCTTATACAATAGGAATCCTAAGCCTATACAAAAAAGGAATATTAGTCTTACCATAATTATATTTACATAATATATGGAAATATTCTAATTATGGGTAGGGAATATATTGTTTCCTATATTTACACGTTTACACACACCCTCAGTCGGAGCGGGAGGAGGCGAGAGGCTGGATCTAAAGTCAAACAAGCGTATGCAGGAAGTCCTTTGGTAAATATGTATGCATCGATAGGATGATGGAACAAGAAACACTCACGACGTGGCCTAAAGCAACTTTCTGCGAACAAAGTGTGGTACATCTCGATGTGCTTGATTCGATCTTTGAGCGGATTATGAGACAAATAGATGGCGAGATGTTATCACGGTCTGATAGATGTCGCGTATGAAAGGACTTTGAAATTCTAACAGTAAGTTTCTGAGACAACAAATCTCAACTACTACATTTACAACGCCTCTGTACTCAGCCTCAGCACTCGATCTAGATAGGGTAGCATGTCGACAGCGGACGAGAAATCAAATTATCCCTAAGAAATCACAAAGCTCGAGGTGGGCGTCGCGTGTCGGACACACGCCAATCTGCGTCTGTATATGAGAGCAACTTTGTTTGGCGCGAGAGGGTATAGGTCTGCAAACCATAATCAAGAGTGCCGCCAATGTATCGAATGATACGCAAGAAAAGTGAAGTGAGACTCTAGGTATCGTGAATAAGCATACTTTGAGCAAACATAAGCAATGTCGGCACAGTAAATGTGAGTTCTTGAAGTGCACTGCAAGTCCCTATCTGAGTAGGATCGGAGGCGGAGCACCATCCATAAGCTGAGCTTAGATTTGAATCGGTGGAGTAGGCATAACTTTGCAATTCACCGTCTTAGCCAGCCATACCTATATCTCATACATACTTACGGCACGAAACATGTGATTGGCAGACCTGGTCACTGATATCCCCAAGAAATAACTCAGCTTTCCCAAATCAGTCATTGCAAATTCGGACTTATGCAAGGCAATAATCTCATTATTCAATCTATCTGAGGAGGCAGTCAGAACAATATCATCCACGTATAGTAATAAGTAAGCAGTGCTACTACCTCGATGAAAAATGAAGAGTGGTGTATCACTCTTGTTGCATACAAACTCAATCTGCAAGATATACCTGGCAAAGCGATCATACCACGCACGGGGGGCCTGTTTCAGGCCATATAGTGACTTACGGAAATGGCACACATAGTGAGAAACTGCTGGATGGGTGAACTCAGGCGGCTGATGCATGTACATTGTTTCTCTCAGGTCCCCATGTAAGAATGCATTCTTTACATCAAATTGATGGATCGGTCAATGTTTGCCCATGGCAATGCTCAAAACTGTGCGAATGGTAGCCGGTTTGACAATCGGGCTGAAGGTCTCTCCACAATCAATGCCTTCCTGTTGATTTGTGCCATTAGCCACAAAACGGGCCTTATACCTCACAAGATCCTCATTGTCTCTGAACTTGTGACGAAAAAACCACATACAACGAATTACATTTACCCCCTCAAGTCTAGGTACTAGATCTCACGTGTGCTGTTTAGTCAAAGCATTGAATTCCTCATACATAGTTGCATTCCAATTAGGGTCTTGTTTGGCCAATTTTGGGTTCTTTGGAAGTGGAGAGATGGTTTGGGCAGGCAAGTTGACATGGACTTTGGGTTTGAAGATTTCATGCTTTGAACGAATTTTCATTGGATGAGTAGGGACAGTGGGTGGCTGAGTGGGAGTGCGAGGCGGGGTAAAGTCGAGACGAGAGGGTGGGAGAGGCCGTCGAGCGCGGCCAGGAGGCGAGGCCGCGGCTGGGCGAATGATGCCTTCGGACATTTAGCGCGCGGCTCATATCTGAGGGCAGCGGTGCCGCTGCGAGGCACATTGGCGCGGCGCCTCGTCTGAGGCGGCGAGGCCAGACGAGAAGAAGCGAGTTGTTCGAGGAGGATGGGAGAGATGGCAGGCTCGTCAAGGAATGAGTAATCCGATTTTTGGAATTTTTGAAGATTCGAAAACGGGAATGTGGTCTCGTCGAATGTGACGTGACGAGAGATGTGGATTTGACGAGTCGACAAGTCATAGCATATATAACCCTAGTGGTTCAGCGGGAATCCTAGGATGACACATGGAGTGGACCTAGGAGCGAGCTTATGAGGGGCGATAGAGCTAAGGTTGGGATAGCACAGACAACTGAAAATCCGTAGATGAACATAAAAGGGGACTCTATGGTAAAGGATTTCGGTAGGGGTCATATTGTGAAGAGTGCTAGTATGAAGAATATTTAGAACGTATTCTGACATTTTAGCAGCATAGACCCAGAATGATGGAGGGAGGGAGGTATGAATCAATAGGGTACGAATCATGTTGTTAATGGTGTGTATGATTCTTTCAGCTTTACCGTTTTGTGGTGAGGTGTAAGGGAAGGAGAAACGAAAAACCATATCATTATTGGTACAAAAAACGGTGAAACATAGAGTTATTGAATTCACGACCATTATCGCACTGAAATGATTTTATGTCTTTTTCAAATTGTGTTTGAATGAACTTGCGAAACTCAAGAAATTTGACAAACACTTCCGATTTAAATTTAAGAGGGTATAACCAAACATAGTGTGAAAAATCATCAAGCAACACAAGATAGTATTTATGACCGAGAGAACTAGAGATAGGAGACGTCCATAAATCAGCATATATAATATCAAAGGAAGCAAAGGTAACACTAGTAGATGATTTAAACGGAAGACGAATATGTTTGCCTAAAGAACAAGAAACACAATTTTGGGCAAACTTCCCATTACAAGTAATGAAATTGTTGCCTCTAAGAAAATTAAAGACTGGGACTCCAGGATGACCAAGTCTATTGTGACATGTTGAAGAAGAAATAGCCGCTAGAGTGACGGGAGAGCAAGATCTGGCAGAGGGGGTGGAGGTGAATGGATAAAGATCTCTCGTGCTATTGCATCTCGTAAGAGGTGTCCCCGTACGAAGATCCTTCACAGTAAAACCAAAAGGGTCAAAGTCCACAGAGACAACAAGGAGTGGAAAGGGGCCCCCTATCATAGGCGACGGAAGGCACAGCCTGTTTAACAACAGCAAGAAGGACATTTTTCTTGCTCACCTCACACTCACATGAGAGCTTCTTTAAGAAGATGGTCATGTGAGAGGCCCTATGTATTACTTCCTGCAAAGAGAAAGTAGGAGAGTGTTGGGCACGATCTCAAAATTATTACGAGTAAATTGACGGACAGATATGAGGTTATTAATCATGTGTGGGGCATATAGGGTGTTTTTTAGGGAGAATGGTGGATGAGGAGGTTGTGTGTATGAGGTACCATAACCTTTAACTGGAATGCGTTGTCCACTACCAACTGTAACATATTGAGGATGCTTTAAACTAAACAGTTTAGGAATAGTACCTGCAGATTGGGTAACGTGAGATGTGGCGCCCGAGTCCATGTACCAAGTATTGTCATGTTGTTGCATAGAGAGGGTGTTGAACGTCTGACCCAACGCAGTGGGTGTCATGCCGGAGGAGAGATGTGGGACGACCTGCGTGAAGTGGGCTCTTCTGCGGTGAGCGGGGCCAACAAGCCGGGTAAGAATATGGATTGTAGGGTTCTTTGATGCTGGAATGGACCTTGTGTGACTCTGGAATAGGCGCCGCGGTCTGTAGTAGAACCGCCGCGGCATCTGAGGCCGCTGCGCTGCAAACAGCTGGCGAGTCGCGGCCCGGTTGTTACGTGATCCTGTTGTTATTCTTCTTGGTCTGTTGACGCGACCGCACCCACGACCACGGCCTCCTCTACCGCCGCGGCCCTGCAGCTTTTGGGAGTTTTTCGGTGGCGTCTAATCTTGGGGTTGCGAGTCGACAGTTAACACCTGCTGGGCGTGCTCATCCTACTTAGCACGACGGGTTTCTTCGAGCAATAATTGTGAGCGAGCTTTGTTAAAACTTGGTAGCGGATCTGCCTGTTGGATTATGATGGCCAAAGTATCATATTCGCCCTTAGTAAGGCCTGCAATCATTTGGAGCACCATTTTAGCGTCGATGCGAGCGTGCGGCGTTGAAGAGTTGATCCGCTAAAAGTTTAAGCTGCTTGCAGTACTCAGAAACATTAGAGAAGTTTTCAAGACGTGTTTTATTGAATTGTTCTTCCAAATAAACGGCATGAGTGTGCTTGTTGTCCAGAAAAATTTCCTCCAAACGATTCCACAAGTCAAGGGCTGTGGAGTCAGATTTCATGATAAGGAGCAGATCCTGAGAGATACTACAATATATCCACTGTTTGACGTCAGCGTCTAGACGACGCCAAGTTGAATCATCAACCTCCTAAGGGAGCGAAATTTTGTCATCAATATGATCAAGCACGTTATAGAGACATGCATGATTGCGAAACAGTTGACCGGGAGAATCTTGTTTTCTTGATCAAGAAGAATAGGGATATGGTTCTTGATGTTGGAAACAGTTAGGGCGGGATGAAAAGAGGGTGATGACTTGATAGTGGATTTGTGGAGGAAGATGCGTTAAGGACAGCGGAAATTTAGAGAATAGAGGAATGGAGAAGAAAAACCAAGAATTTAGGTAGAGAGAGGGAGGCGCCGCGGCGAGATGCCCGAGGGGGGTGGGCTGCTTGGTAGAAAAATTCTAGGATTTTTCTTTTTAGGCTCTTGATACCATGTGAGATGATATTAATCTCCATTGGGGAGTCTTTCATTAATATCAAGGTATATATAGTACAATGTTCATCTCTTATACAATAGGAATCATAAGCCTATACAAAAGAGTAATCTTAGTCTTACTATAATTATATTTACACAATATATGAAAATATTCTAATTATGGGTAGGGAATATATTGTTTCCTATATTTACACGTTTACAATAACTCTAATGCCCAATCTGCTGTTCAAATCATATATATATATATAGGTTGACTCATCCTATACTTCTGATCGATCATAAACTTTACGAGAACAAGACATACATAAGGCTCCTTGTGTTCCAATTGACATATATGAACCAGAAGGAAGTCGATTCTGGGTAACTCTCCCAGTACAACTAAAGGGCAATAACACTGGTCAGACATTTGGAATTCCTAGGGAGTGAAAATTGGAAATATTTCGGGCTAAGCATCTATGCAAGAGTAGTATATCTGAATGAAACTTAAAACATAACAAAATGGGAAGGAGATGTACCGTAACAGGTCTCTCAGGGAGTTGCAAGCAGATAGAGCAGTTCAAAGTGTCATCGAGAATGTTGAGAATATCGTTATTGTCTGGATTGACACGGTTAGCCACCTCCTCTTTGGGGCCTCCAGTATAGAGCTGTTGTCGTCGCTTGTCCTTCTCTTGAACCGTGAGCGAGGTATCGGAATCTATGGATCGAACCGCGGCGATGAAGTCAGCAGAGGAGGAGGAAACGGCGGCTGCATTTTGTATAACGGGGGCATCAGGGGGGTTAAAGCAGTCAGGGCACCGCCAGTTAACGGCGTCAGCCATGGAATCGGGAGGAACAGAAAGGCAGTTGACGTGCCAGGGAGAGATACATGTCTTGCAGATGAGGGATTCGTTCTTGGATGGCTTCGTTTTGCATACCATACACACGCCATCGAGGTCGCATGGGAGGTGCGCCATCGGAAGGGAAAGTAAAATCTCAAAACCCAATGAAGTATAGTGTGTGTGTGAGAGAGAGAGAGGAGACGATTGGCTATATTATATATAGTGAGAGAGAGGGGAAATGGACTATTCACTAATCGACGCGGGGATGTTCTGGCGATACAAAATGGTGTGTTCAAATTTAGTCTTCCCTCTATTTTTTCTTTGGGTCTATAAATGGGAAACTACTTGCACCCTCACTTATGTTATATTCACCCTATAATAACTTCCTTAAATTTCATCACCAAAATCTAGGCTCAAATGTATAAATTCGTCAATTAATTAAACTTCTTCCAATTATTTACAAACTTTTTTACAAAAGGTGGAACTCACCCCAGGAGCCCTCACACCCCGGTCCGACAGGTCTGTGAAGGAGTTTAATCATAGTAATTCAACTGATTTCAAATGTTATACCACTATCATGTTGCGCACAAGGGATCTTCCTTTATTTCAAGAAGAAACTTCCACACTGTCGCTGGCGGAATTCGATCTTGACAATTTTTTCAATTATCCCCCTTGAGAACCAATTGAGCTGCCCATGCGGACCAATTATTTACAAACTTAACCACAACAATTCAAGGTATTACCTTTTCCTAAATGATTTTTCAACTTCATTTACCTTTCTTTGATTGCATTTTCTAAAGTAATCATGTACTTTATAATGAGAGAAAACTAAGTAGGTAATTGGTCATATTTAAAAAAATTAAAGTTGGAGGTGAAGATATGGTTGTGTTTGGTTATACTTTTGGAAAAAACTATTTAGTTATTTGAATATATTGAAAGTGAAAAATATTGAAGAAAAAGAAAGAGTAAAAACAAAATTTTAGATGTTTTTTAAATTTCAAATAATTTTCATGATCAAATATTAATTTTCAAATAAAATAAAATAAAAGTGAATAATAATCATGGTCAAACGGGTCTTAGATACTTTGCTCTAATAAATACCACCTTTCATCATATATTTTATGTAATTTTTTAATCAAATAGTCATAATTATGTTAAAGGAAGAAAATCTTAGTAAGTTAGATGCACTTTTTGTTGTGAAGGAAGGCATGATGCTACTCTTTCGAGTCTTGTGAGAATGCTTGACCACGTTGATGGCGCAAACCACGTCGGTATGTAAACCACACTGGCTGTGGCCCAGTATGTGGCAATTTCAACCAAAGAAGGTTTATCACGGGGATCGAGCTCGTGGCCTTGCGGTCACGTATTCTCTTCTTCTGTGGCTTCATGCGGGTTATAAGTTAGATGCACTTGACGACATATTTGGTGGAGATAAGTTTTGTCTAAGCCTTACGTTTACCTCTTTATATAATTTTCCTCATTGCTCAAGCACAATCATATGAGTGCGCTTGAACATCACAGAGAGTCTATTTTATACAATAAACTAAGAAATTAATCTGAATGATTAAGGCTTTGCATATGGTTATATTTTTCGTCGGAATTAATATTTTGCTTGGATTATGTAAAAGAATTAAAATATGAATGGATTATTCTTTATTAAGGAATATATGGCAAATATTTTTTATTTAAGAATAATATTAAAAAGGTATAATAATGAACAAGCCAAAGCGGTCAACTTAATGTATTTTTAATACCATATATATATTTCGACGTTTTAAAACTTGGACCTTATTTTTAGCATAAATTTTAAAAAAAAAAAGGGGGTTGACAACTATTGATAGAGCATTGTCGTTTTACAAATATTTGTTGACTAGACTCCTTTTTATTTATTGTTTATATGAGTTTTAGCCTTATCTGTCAGAGTCAAAACCCTAAATAACTATTACATATCTATATATCATAAAGTGTTGACATTGCATCTCTACCTATTTTTTTTAATTTAGGTCCTATGTTTAATATCACATCCTTAAAGTAAAGATGTAACTACTAATAAACAATACAAGACGTAATTGCTGTCAATTTTGATTATTGCATCCCCTTTACTATTCTCAATGTTTCTCTTTTGTTTGATGAATTTTAGTTCTCCATTCCATCTTTTTAAATGTATTTAGTCATTGTTTAATAATGCAGCATACCATTATGAACTCTGTGAGAAATGCATACCGTATAGTGCTGTAATTTAATTTTTTTCATGTCTAGAAAATTTGATGAGCTCTTGTATGTTTACTTTACCAAGGTGTCTGAAACTGTAACCATATGGGTTTAAACCAAACCCCAATTATGTTTATGATAACGACATCGATGAAGAACTTTTGTCTGACGACGATTTGCCGGAGCATCTATCTGAATTTTTTCCTATTTGGTCATGAAAGGGCAAGGATAGAGGTGAGTGAAACTTCGCAGCTCCCCTTCTTGAAGGATATTTCAAATAGAAGAGCTGACGTATTGTTTCACATTTGAATATGTTACGACTCAAAAGAATAATTTCTTCATTATTTTTCATTAACGAATTAGTAAATATACAATTTATAATTTTCATAATATGGAAAATCATATTCATATTCTAATTTCAAACCGTATTCTATTTGTATGGTAAGAATACAATGCTAATTAATTACAAACAGAGCCGACCCTGGGGATGGGCGGACCGGGCGAGCGTCCGAGGCCTCAAAATCTATAGGGCCTCAAAATGTTAATATGGTATATGGTATATTATTGAGTCCAGATTTTATTTTGTCACTTAATGAGGTAAAATCGTAAATTTACCCCTTAATATTTTGCCCTATCTTTATAGCAAACAAGGGAAAATCAGCAGCCACCAACAAAGAGAAAAAAAGCATCGATCAAGAAGGAGAAAAAAAGCAAGTCTTCACTTCAACACTCAAGATTCAAGATTCAACAATACAAAAAAGAAAAAAGCCCTAAAAATCTTCAATCAAGCTTCAACTCTTCAAGGTTAGTTCTATTTCTTCTTTTTTTACTTCGTATATTCTTATATTGTTGTACGTCGTATGAATTAGTTTTATTGTCTAAATTTCTAATTGTGTTTTACTCATTATGTTCAATGATATGATGAAAGCCTAGAATGTCACCGACAAAAAAAATTGAATCTGGTCATTCTAAACGAAAAAGAAAAAGACAAGATGAGCTTATTGTTCAAAGTCAAAGAGGAGCTCTTGATAAATTTATTGTCAAACAACCAGTAAATGTTGAAGTCAATAATGAAGAGGGGGAACAGCCTATAGAAGCAACAACAAATGTTGAAGAACATGTACAGATAGAGATGGAAGAAGATGATGATGTACATATAGAAGAAAATGTGGAGAATCTTGAGGATGAAGTTGTGGTGGAACCTGAGGTGATAATATTGAAGACATTGGCTTGAACATATATGATCCTAGAGTATGGGACAATCTTGCTCCTAAATGAAAAGATTTATTGGTGAGAAATGGTGTCGTAAGAGAGATGTTGAACGAAAAAAGCCCTAAAGATAAGTTAGGAAGACGTTTCTCTTACAAGTTTTACACTAGGTACTTACCGAACGGAGAGAAGCACGATAGAAATTGGTTAGTATATTACAAGGATATTGACAAGGTATTTTGCTTTTATTGTAAATTGTTTCAAAACAAGATACAACCAAGTCAATTAGCAACTGATGGAGTAAATGATCGAAAACACATGTCTGATATTCTGAAATCACATGAAAGAAGTGCAGAACATATAAATCATATGGCTATTTGGGTTGATTTGTATGCTAGGCTAGAAAATAATTAAGTTATTGATAAAGTTGTGCAAGACCAAATCATGCAAGAAACTGAACACTGGAGAAATGTACTACGGAGGTTGTTTGGATTTGTGCAGTTTTTGTCAAAATAAAATTTGGCATTCCGTGGATCTAATGAGAAGATATTTGAAGAAAGCAATGGAAATTTTATGGCTTTAGTTGAAATGGTTGCTAAGTGGGATTCAACTTTGAAAGAGCATCTCCGCAGGAAACAAAATCGAGAGATCCATTACCATTATTTGAGCCATAAGATCCAAAATGAGATGATATTCTTACTAGCTTCTGAAGTTAAACATGAAATCATAAAAAAATAAAGCAAGCTATATATTTTTCAGTAATACTTGATTGCACTCCAGATGTTAGTAAAAATGAACAGATGACATTGATATTGAGATGTGTTGATGTCTCTACAGCTCCAATAAAGGTACAAGAATTTTTTCTGAAGTTTTTGGTTGTTTATGACTCAACTGGTCAAGGGTTATTCGATGAGTTGCAAAATGCACTTCACCATCTTGATCTTGATATTGATAATGTCAGAGGTCAGAGCTATGATAATGGGGTAAACATAAAAGGGAAGCACAAGGGTGTGCAAAGAAAACTCTTAGACATTAATCCCAGAGCATTTTATACACCTTGTGGCTCCCATTCTCTAAATTTGACGTTGTTAGATATAGTTAATTCTTGTAGAAAAGCAAGTGATTTTTTCGGTGTTATACAAAGTATTTATATCTTATTTGCAGATTCTCCGAAAAGGTGAAAGATTTTGAAAGACAACCTACCAACGAAAGGTTTCACCCTAAAAAAATTATCGGATACAAGATGGGAAAATAACAAAGAACTACAATCGGAAGATATGCGTATTGATGGGGCAATGGCTAGTGTTAAGACACTAGTTTCTTCTCTTCATGAGTTTAGACAAGATGGGTTTGATAAGGCTTTGGATTGTGCTAAAATGATTGCAAATGACTTGAATATTGATCCTGTGTTTCAGAAACCCTATAAAAGAGAGCGACGGGAAAAAAAATTTGATGAGATTGATATTGCGTCTGAGCCGGTCCTTGAAGAATCAATTCAAGAGAACTTCAAAATTCATTACTTTGTATACATAGTTGATCAAGCAATCGGTTCATTGGAAAGGAGGTTTGAGCAGTATAAACAATATGAATATACCTTCGGGTTCTTATTTACAGCGGAAAGATTAAAGTCATTGGATGTTGAGGAACTAAAGACAAGCTGTAACAATCTTAAAAAGAAGTTAGAGAATCAGAAATCAGACATTGATGGTGAGGACTTATTTAATGAATTGAACCTATTACAAAATGTTTACCAGGAGAATATATTACAGCTAGTGCAATACTAAATTATTTGATAAGAATGAATTGTTATCCTACGTGTTGTCTTGCATATAGAATTTTATTGACGATTCCTGTTACGGTTTCGACAGCGGAGAGAAGTTTTTCAAAAATAAACTTTTGAAATCTTACTTGCGATCAACCATGTTGCAAGAAAGATTAAATGTTTTAGCTTTGATTTCCATAGAGCATGAATTGTTAGATGAAATCGATCATGAAAGTCTAATCGATTATTTTGCTGCTAAGAATGCAAGAAGATCAATGTTCAATAAGTAGTACAGTATTAGCTGTTTTTTTTTGTTCTCCTGGTAAAAGTATTGTAATAGTTTCAATTTGTTATTGAAAATCTATTGGAAAACCAAGCTTTGAAAGGTACATCTTAATTTCTATACTTTTATTTGTCCTTTATATGTTCTCACTATGGGATTGATTTTTATCTATTGGAAAATCAAGTTTTGTCCTTTGAGAAGGAGAAGTTTTATATTTAATGTAAAGTACTAGCTTTTTTTTTAAAAGGCCACATTTATGAGTTTCGCCTAGGGCCATCAATTACCCAGAAACGACCCTGATTACAAAGGTATACAACAAAATATACTCCAAGCCGAGTGGTCTTTTAACTACCGGCAAACTCAAACAACCAGTATATATATTGTCTGCTTCCCTTCACAATTTGAACTTCTCTCGATCTAGATTCCATATGCAAATAGATGTGTGTATATATACATAAAACACACACGTAGGAGGCCAAAAAGGTGTTGACACAGCACATCTCGCAAGTTAGGATTCTTATTTATTTTTTCCTCTTTTTTTCTTCATTTTTACCTATTTTTTAAATTTAGTTTATAAGTAAAATGTTTAATAATCCAAAAATCACATTCTTGAAGAAAAGATGTAACTGATGAAAAAATACAAGACATAATTTCTCGTTTTTAAGAGGCATAACTATTGTCAACGTTCATTATTGTCTTCCTCTTTACTATCTCTAATATTCTGTTTCATCTGATGGCTTTTACTATTTCATTTCCTGAGTGACCATCTTTCTAAATAAATTTGATCGTTATTGTCTTATTAAACAATGCAAAGTACATCGTTATGAACTTTGTGAGAGGTGCATCATGCATGTCATACTGTTAGAAGTTATTAAGTGACATTTAGTTATTAGTGTTGTGTTTAGCTTAGAGAGCTTGTTATGTATTAGTTAAATTGTGGGACCACGGTGTAGACCCACCACTACGTTTTACCTCTTCTCTTTGTCTTATATAAATAAGTTTTATGCACTCATTTTGTAAGTTGAGCTTTCAGTTAGTATCAATATTAAGAAAAGCTTCCACACTTCTTCTCTCAACACTCATTAAGATTAGCATTTTGTATCTCACATACAGTGAGAACACAGTGACGATTACTGAATTGCACCTTGGAGCGTAACAATTAACATGGTATCAAAGCCATAGGAAGAAGATATAGATCAAATTTCTGACTTGCGATTCAAAATCGAGAAGATCGAGGATAGTGCAATTGAAGATCGAGATTCTGAGTTGACATGTTTTAATTTGTTCGTGATCCAAATTGAGGAGATCGAGGACAATCTGGTACATGCAGGTCAAATTTCACTTAATAATTGAAGTTTTGTGAGTTTTTTCATTGATTGAAATAGATCTATTAAGGACAGATCGATCTATCACTATTGCTCTTGTTATTGTTGTTATTATCAATTTTTTGTTGATTAATCGATTTGTTTGATGGAGAACACTTCGCAAAGCGTACCAATCATTACATATGAAACTTCGAATGTGAGTTCAAATATAATGGATCATAATCTCCATTATATTTGAGCTCATCCGATACCCCTGGAGTTGTGCATGTCGAAATACAGTTAACATGAATGAAAAACTTTACATTGTGGAGTCGCGCAATGAAATTGAATAATAAGATTGGCTTTATTGACGGCACAGTGAGGAATGATATGTATGATGAAAATATGATGAAGCAGTGGGATCGTTGCAACGCAATGGTGATTTCATGGATTATGAAGAATGTGAGTAGAGATTTGTTGAGTGAATCTTGTATAGATCTACTGCTCTTGCATTTTGGAGAGATATGAAAGAGCGATTTGACAAGATCAATTTGTCTCGGGTATATCAATTGCAGAAGGAATTAGCCATGCTCCAGCAATGAGTATCGCCTGTGGCTACCTATTATTCTAGGATGAAGGATCTGTGGGATGAAATCGACTCAATCATCTCAACACCTGCATGTGAATGTGACAGTCCTCGAACATATATTGATCATCTCGCTAATCATATATTATTAGAATTTTTGATGGGATTAAATAATGGCTATAATCAGGCACGAAGCCACATTTTATTACTGTCACCTACACCTAGTGTCAATCAAGCATATGTTATGATTGCGCAAGATAAAAGTAAAAAATCTATTACTGGAAGATTTGGAGGTATTGACTCAAGTGAATCTATGGCTATGTATGGCAAGACAACACAATATAAACAAAGGAAACCAAATCAATCTGAATTCTGTGATCACTGCCAGATGAAAAGCCACACCAGAGAGATCTGTTACAGATTGATGTTTTGTGACTACTGCAAGAAACAAGGACATATTAAAGACAAATGTTACAAGCTTGTTGGATATCCAGCAGATTACAGAGGGAAAACGAAGGTGAATGTTGCAGATGGGAACTCAGACTGGTATGGGTGACAATCTCATTGGCATGATGATGTATTGCTGATCATGAACACATGTAACTGTCTAAGGAGCAACATGATTATCTCCAAAGCAGATTGTCCTCATGCACTCCAAATTGTATGATAAAGTGCTGCAAGCATTTGATCGACAAGAAGAAGAGACCAGCAAGACAGCAATAGTCAGAGCTCATATGGCAGGTAATTTTATATCTCATAGGCATAAAGGTAATATCAATGCAGACTGGATAGTGGACATATGGGCAACTAATCATATGGTCTGTAATAAAAACATGATTGAGAAAAGAGATAAAGAAAGTGCAGGCCAAGTACAATTACCCACAGGTGATGTAGCTGAGATTACATAAGCAGGAAGTTGTAGGTTAAAGAATGGTGATATTATAGAGCATGTGTTATGTATCCCAACCTTCAAATTTAATCTTCTCTATGTTAGATGTATTTTGTATACACCTTTTGTGTCATTTTTAGTTAGTATTTTCCCATTTTTCGTTCAAATAAGTGTCGTGTTAGGTTGTTTTTCTTTCTTTTGAGTCACATCCGTGCAAAAAAGCAAAAAATGGCGAAAAGGAGCGAGAATTGGACAGAAAAGGTGCCCCCGAGGCAAAAAGGACGAAAGTTGACACATTAGGACGAAGAATTTTCAGCACCGCGGTGCCAATATGCAGAACCGCGGTGCCATATTTACTGAGAAGCCACAGGACTTTCAGCACCGCGGTGCCACTATGCAGAACCGCGGTGCCATATTTGCTGAGAAGGTGCAGGAGTTTGGCACCGTGATCTGCGTTATGTAAAGCGTGGTCGTGCGGAAAATCTCAGTTCCGAAGAAGAATTGGCTAAAGACAGATTGGTCCATAGGGCACGAAATTTGGAACATATTTAAGCCCTAGGGATTAATGCTATGAGCGGGGGTCATTCTACAACATAGCACAACACAGGACAACAAGAGAGACTACAATTGGAGACTTAGTTCGCAGTAATTTCTTTTCTTTTATTTTTAATTCAGTTTATGTATGAATTTTGTGTTAGTTCTTAGCGTGACTATGGCTAGGAGCTAAACACTTTATTAGGGATTTCCTTATGAATCACTTGAAACTTCTATTCATGAATTAATGCAGTAGTTTGATTTCTTCTTCACTTGATTAAGATTTAGTCAATAATTGGTATGAATGTTTGATAATTAATTGATCATTAATTATCATAATATATATGATTTCGAATCAAGAACCGAGATGAGAGATTTGAATATGTTGTAATTGACTAGATGTCACGACCCGAACCCGGGCCCGTGACTGGTGCCTTACCCCGGGCACCCTAGTGATACAACATCAGAGAAAATCAGCGGAAAATAAAACATGAACATGAAATAAGAGATATTATAAGTAAACAGGTCAACCAAAACAGTTGCCTTCTGCATAAATATATACAAACCCTGAACAGTTTAATCCTTTTTACAACCCCGCTCAACAAAGATTACGGACCTCTAAGATTTACAACAACTATGACGGGACGGGCTTCGCCATACCACGAATGTACAAGAACCTACAACTCAGGGAACACATACCAAAAGATAAGCCTCAGAAGGAACGGAGCTTCCCAAAACGCTGAAATGAGATTCTAAACGCGGGGATCGACAGCCGATGTACTCCTACCTGCGGCGTGACGCAGCCCGGCAAGGAGGTCGATCTAACAGTACCAAGTATGTGAATCAGTAAATGCGTAAATGAAATCATAATAGTCTATAAAAGCGAGAGACGGTATGATAACCAAACTACGATACACACATAATGATTATATCAATTGGTCTCATGCCCACAACATCAATCCCGCGTGGAGTACCTTCCTCACTCTGGGTAGTCTATGATATGATAACAACAAGACAAAGAATCCAAATGGGAGCATACACATGCGCTACGCATCGTGTCGGTATGTCCAAGGAACAAATAAGACAACATTCCAAATGGAAGCATACGTGCGCCACGATCGTGTCGGCGTGTCCAAGAAACAATAAGACAAAGATTCCAAATGGAAGCATACCCGCGCTACGCGTCGTGTCGGTATGTCCAAGGAGCAAATAAGACAACATTCCAAATGGAAGCATACGTGCGCTACGCGTCGATGTCGGCGTGTCCAAGGGAAACAATAAGACAACAAGCGGTAATCAAAGTGGAAGCATACCGCCGCGCCACGATCGTGTCGGTATGTCCAAAGTGATTTAACAAAGTAACACTATCAGCGAGAGCGTGCGTGGAATTTCTCCGCCACGCAAGACGCCCAAGTAAGTTCTTAACAAGTCAACCGACCTCCATCGAGACGCGGTAGTATAGAAACATAATCTTTGCACAACAAAGGCTATCACAACAAGCATAGGCAAGTTTCACAACAACAAGCATAGGCGAGTTTCACATCAACAAGCATAGGCAAGTTTCACAACTCAAAGTACTTTCATTTTATGCCAAAGTCCGGGTTTTAACCCTAAAGTACTACGCACGTTAAATTCCTTTTAAAGAGATTTATTCCTTTTATATAAAAGTCACCCGATACCCGTAGTATAAAAATAGAGTGACTTATATCTTTTAAGCAAACCAAAACAACTTCCATACTTTCTTTTTTAAAGTCAAGTTACCACATTAAAACCAATGATAAAACCTTTCTTTTGTTTTCATAAGGTCGTTATAACCAACTTCCCATAAAGTTTATAACACCTTATGCTTTAAACCAATTTAAGACAACACAATGCCTTTCTTTTCCCTAAGGTTCGGTTTGCCTAATTTCAAATACACAAGTCTCTTTTTGAAAAGTTCATAGTTCAATGTCTTAATCTCTTTTAAAACAATTGAGTAACATATGCCTTAGGCGAGTAGGTTATTCTTGTTCATAATCAATCTTATTAGCAGCCATGATCTAGAAATGTAATATCATTTTGTCTCATCTTAGCTTCTATGCAGATGAAGGTTTCTACTGGTTTTAATAATACTTAATTATTCAATACATTTCCCTTTATTAACTGCGGTGGTTTGTCGATACACATTCGATTTCCAAATCAAGAAACATTATTCCTTCCAAAACCAAGTACTCATTACTCACGAATGAGGTTTCACACAAACATCCATATTAAGTCAAGTCTCTTATCCTTTAAGAATAAGT
Organism: Przewalskia tangutica; assembly: GCA_029844215.1. NCBI lineage: Eukaryota > Viridiplantae > Streptophyta > Magnoliopsida > Solanales > Solanaceae > Przewalskia > Przewalskia tangutica. The sequence continues at coordinate 82,741,050 of CM056735.1, read as the reverse complement.
CTCTTAACTTTTAACCCATTAAACCATTCTTTTATCTCTCTTGGCGTTACACCTAACTTCTCATAAAGTGGTATAACTCTTATGTTTTCAAACCAAGTACACACTTCTTTCAAAAAGGTTTCTTAATCTTTTAGAATACTCCAGGTTCTTTTACATCCGATCGGTTATAAGTCAAATCGTTATCTTTTAAAAACCACAAAGCATTTCTCATTTACATAGAGCTGTTATAACCAACTTCCCATAAAGCCGTTAGAACACTTTATGATTAAAGACAATCAAAGACATTTAACACACGTACGTCTCCCGTACTACATATTTATACACATATCATGCTAGAACAAATAGGAAGAGGTTCACATAACTCGCGGCAGTATCGACTAATAGCAAAACGCTCAAGTACCTCAAACCGCTCGCTACACTCTGGTCAGCGGATCACTCCACACGTAGTACTACAACCTATAGAGGCCACAAAGCGCTATTAATATCTTTAGATCTCAATGTAGAATATTCTCTGAAAATTCGAAGACTCCCACAACAGCGTAAATCTCCTCTCTATCGAGGCCGCTACCAAGCCAACCGGGGGTTAACACGCCTAACGGGCGTGTACAATTCTACTACACAAGAATGCTACACAAGTCTCGTATGTCTGATCTATGTAATTACGATTCGATTCTCTTCTTTAAATTCAGGCTTAAGTCGCAAGACATTGCCGTAAGTATTATTCAGCTTAAGTCAAAAGACATTGCGCACAATTATAATGTTCATTCTATATATAGTATACTTCAACCATATATTCCTACAACATGTAATTTCCAATTACAATAGAAGGTCAAGAGTGTTTACCTCGATAAGCCCAAAATTATCCGAGTTTATATGTCGATCCCGAGCAAGGTTTAGCTCCTACTCGTGCGCTCAGGACCGCTCAACCAACCCTTAGAAGTTCTAACCAACTTCTACTTATAACTTCAACTATGGGTGAAGATTTACTTAGGGTTTCGTTTTTGTGGTGAGGAAGTATAATAGTATTTTCCGGGTTTTGTACAAGTGTAACTTTGTGAATACTACAAGGTATTTGGGCAAGGTATTTGGACATTATAACACTACTAGGAGTATTTCTATACCACAAAGGGGTATTTATACGAGACAACAAGGCTAGGGGGTACCCTCGGCTAGGAGCACCACAGGGGAGGAGGCCTCGGCAAGACTCTCAAAGGAGGGGAGAGAGTTGGACGAACTCAACACTAAAGGGGAGGATTTTTAACACTTAGAAAAGATTTTTGGATGAAGAAAGTTCATCACTTAGAGGGTATTTATAGGTCAAGTGAAGGCCAACCAATGGCCAAGATGAAGACAAGTGCATAGCAAGTGTAAGGCCAAGATTAAGCCATGTGCAACCTTATCCATCTACCCAAAATATCCTACCAACTCCTTGACCACCAATTCAACACAAAAACGTGCCACACTCCCATTCTCGTCCGCCAACCTTCACGATTAGAGGGTGACAAGTGTCGCCCTCTTGTTGGTCAAAATGTTTCGTCTCTGGAAAAATCCGCAAAAATTATTAATGACATAGCGGAAATTCCCTACGAAAAGTCAGGAAAGCGTTTCGTCGAAAAACGACTCTAACCGGGTGTTGTGCACAAAAGAATTCGGCGAGCCTAAGAAGTTCGAAAATTTCTACGTCGTCCCCACGTACATACTGCGGAAATACGGGTATAACATTCTCCCCTTAGAAACATTCGTCCGAATGTTCCTTCTCAACAGAATAACGAAGTTCTTAACAAGTTGCCAACGCCACACCGCGCGAAATATCACACGTTCTCTTCCTTCCTTACTCGTCGTGCCGCTTCCGGACACTTGAACTCCTCTAGCATACGTACCACACTTCGGTCATTGCTTTCCCAAAACTTTGGAGTCACCACCTCCAAACTTGGTCATCTTACTAGCTTCAATCTCCTTAAGGCCATTCCGGCCTTCACGATCCGCCTCGGTCGAACATATCCACGAACTCATACGATGGTTATCTAATCATGGGCCTAGCACCCTCGTGACCCTACCACTGGCGGGACCACCTGCAGTGACCCCCACTTTGAAAGCCGGCGGGTTGGCCCTCAACATGGCCCCAACCCGACCCACTTACGCATCAAGCTCTTGTTCCCGATCCGGAACAATCTTATCTACAGTCATGAAAGCTACCACTTCCATTACACACTACCGGGGACTTTATCACACAAAACGTTCTAGGCATAAAAATGCACTCACAAGGATCACTTGCAAAATCGGTACTCAAGCGGCGCTTACATCTAAGGTCTCAACGTAATATTCTAAGGTTCATCATTTTCTCACCCTCAAGCTTACCCTTCTCACAACCGTGTTCTACATCACGTTTTAGCACAACGCTATCCGAACATAACACTAAACACATCATCACATCATCAATACATACAAAACTCTGCAGGTTAAGGATATAAAAAATAGGCGATTCAGAGGACCGCTAAATCGGGAACTTCCACCGCGACCTACCGTGGCCCACGGTGTATGAACATCTGCTCGACTATGGAGGTGAAGAACCCGCAATCGATCCCGTAGTGCATGCTATCCTACTAGCGCTACCCGGTGGACAATTTCTCCCAAAATGGCCTCGGGCCGCATGTAAAACAAACTCCTGACTAGCACGACACTCCCACCGTGAGTCTACCACACGGTCACAACGAGGTAGGGTGGCTTCACCGCTAACACCTCGCTTCTCTCGAAATCTGAACCTCGAGCCTCGACCGCTTCCCCCGAATACTGGATGCTCAAGATTGCGAGGACCACTCAGATCGGGCGAGGCGCATAACTAGTTCGGCCGAGGCGGTCCGCCAAAGTCACCAGCGACCTCATTGCTCGCCTCTTCACGACCTTGGTTATTTCGCCGATTTCTCCGCCTCCGCCTCCAAGTGCATAAGCTCGCATGCGGGCACGTCCATGCCCTACAAGAGCTACACCCGAACAACTCTCGCTAGGTAATCATCGAGCCTCGTAATATATCGGCACTCGATCCTCCATACTAGCTACCAATGCGGGACGCATCGCCAATGAGTCGAACTCACATTGTACTCCCAACCGTGACGCCTGCCCCGCCGCAACCCCAAAAATCGTTTACCGAGCCCTCCTCATCCGCGAGGCAAGAAATGTGCAAGAAAGGCCTCGAGAACTCGTCCCATAAAGCCGGAAGTGCATGCTCTCCCGACAGCCTCCCACGAATCAAACGATCATGCGGTATCACGCACCGATGCGAACTCAGACCACCGACTCGGTCTCCGATGCCTTGATCACTATCATGATCCGCAGAATCGCCGGATGAACTCCTCGCGATCATCCTCGTGCCTCGACCCATAAAACTCGGCGGGTTACACCTCGTAAAAATCGTAATCTCAAATCGTCGCCGGGGTGAACTACGGGTGCTACTGGATCTGAATCGCCGGCTTATCCTCAAGTCTGCCACAACCTCGCCATTAATCGCCATCTCCTTGTAACCTATCATTCATCTCGCCCACTGTAGGATCGAGGCTCGTATCGTGGTCTCGTAGAGATCGCCACGCTTCTACTCGTATCTTCCTTTGCCGCTTTGCCCTTCGGGCCCGTTGCTCAAGGCGCGAGGCATAATCGTAAAGGAAAGGAATACGTCGGAGGGTTCAACTCATCACACAACTCTAAGGCACGATCTCGTAATGAGAAGAATGGAAACCAATCCTAAATGTCCTATAGCCTCACGATTATAGATGTGGCACAACACACCGATAATCAAGACTCTACTAGACACGGTCTGTCAGACACTTTCCGAGGACTAATCGCTTCGATACTTTTGTCACGACCAAACTGCCCGGATCGTGCCTTACCCGCACCCTAGTGATACAACATCGAGAAAATCAGAAAATAAAACATGAACATGAAATAAGAGATATTATAAGTAAACAGTCAACCAAAATAGCTTGCCTTCTCGATAAATATATACAAACCCCGAATGCTTTAATCTTTTTACAACCCCGCCACAACAGATTACTGCACTTAAGATTTACAACAACTATGACGGACAGGCTCGCCATACCCTGAATGTACAAGAACCTACAACTCAGTGGAACACATACCAAAAGATAAGCCTCCAAGGAACTGAGCTTCCCAAACGCTGAAATGAGATCCTAAACGCGGATCGGCGGTGATGTACTCTACTGCGCAGATGAACGCAGCCGAAGGAGGTCAAGACAACAGTACCAAGTATGTGAAATCAGAAAGATCAGAAATGAAATCATAATAGTCTATAAAAGCAGGAGATGTATGATAACCAAACTACAAGACACACACATAACAGCTTATATCAATTCGTGGTCTCATGCCCACAACATCAATCCCGCCGTGAGTACCTTTCCTCACTACCGGCATGCATGATATGATAACAACAAGACAAAGAATCCAAATGGGAGCATACCCGCGCGCTACGATCGTGTCGAAGATGTCCAAAGGGAACAAATAAGACAACATTCCAAATGGAAGCATACCCGTGCGCTACGATCGTGTCAGCATGTCCAAAGTAAAACAATAAGACATCATTCCAAATGGAAGCATACCCGTGCGCTACGCATCGTGTCAGTATTTCCAAAGGAGCAAATAAGACAACATTCCAAATGGAAGCATACCCGCGCGCCACGATCGTGTCGCGATGTCCAAAGGGAAACAATAAGACAACAAGGCGGTAATCAAAGTGGAAGCATACCCGCGCGCCACGATCGTGTCGAGATGTCCAAAGTGATTTAACAAAAGTAACACTATCAACAGGAACGTACCCGTGGAATTGCTCCGTCACTGCCGGCACGTCCAAGTAAGTTCTTAACAAGTCAACCGACCCTCCATCGAGACGCCAGAGTATAAACACAATCTTTGCACAACAAAGGCTATCACAACAAGCATAGGCAAGTTTCACAACAACAAGCATAAAGTAGTTTCACATCAACAAGCATAGGCAAGTTTCACAACTCAAAGTACTTTCATTTTATGCCAAAGTCCGGGTTTTAACCCTAAAGTACTACGCACGTTAAATTCCTTTTAAAGAGATTTATTCCTTTTATATAAAAGTCACCCGATACCCGTAGTATAAAAATAGAGTGACTTATATCTTTTAAGCAAACCAAAACAACTTCCATACTTTCTTTTTTAAAGTCAAGTTACCACATTAAAACCAATGATAAAACCTTTCTTTTGTTTTCATAAGGTCGTTATAACCAACTTTCCATAAAGTTGTTATCACACCTTATGCTTTAAACCAATTTAAGACAACACAATGCCTTTCTTTTCCCTAAGGTTCCAGTTTGCCTAATTTCAAATACACAAGTCTTTTTTTTTGAAAAGTTCATAGTTCAATGTCTTAATCTCTTTTAAAACAATTGAGTAACATATGCCTTAGGCGAGTAGGTTATTCTTGTTCATAATCAATCTTATTAGCAGCCATGATCTAGAAATGTAATATCATTTTGTCTCATCTTAGCTTCTATGCAGATGGAGGTTTCTACTGGTTTTAATAATACTTAATTATTCAATACATTTTCCTTTATTAACGCTGCAGTGGTTTGTCGATACACATTCTGATTTCCGAAATCAGTAAAACATTATTCCTTCCAAAACCAAGTACTCATTACTCACGAATGAGGTTTCACACAAACATCCATATTAAGTCAAGTCTCTTATCCTTTAAGAATAAGTCTCTTAACTTTTAACCCATTAAACCATTCTTTTTATCTCTCTTACATGCTACACCTAACTTCTCATAAAGTTGGTATAACTCTTATGTTTTCAAACCAAGTACACACTTCTTTCAAAAAGGTTTCTTAATCTTTAGAATACTCCAAGGTTCTTTTACATCCATCGGTTATAAGTCAAATCCGCTTATCTTTTAAAACCACAAAGCATTTCTCATTTACATAGAGTTATAACCAACTTCCCATAAAGCCGTTATAACACTTTATGTTTAAAGACAATCAAATACATTTAACACATGACGCTACCGTACTACATAGTTATACACATATCATGCTAGAACAGATAGGAAGAGGTTCACATACCTCGCGACAGTATCGACTAATAGCAAAACACTCCAAGTACCTCAAACCGTCGCTACACTCTCGGCCAAGATCACCCACACGTAGTACTACAACCTAGAGGCCACAAAGCGCCTATTAATATCTTTAGATCTCAATGTAGAATATTCTACGTAAAATTCAAAGACTCTCCGCAACAACAGCGTAAATCTCCTCCTCTATCGAGGCCGGCTACCAAGCCAACCGTGGTTAACACGCCTAACCGGATGTGTACAATTCTACTACACAAGAATGCTACACAAGTCTCTGTAATACACCCTATGTAATTACAGTCGCTTTCTTTAAATTCAGCTTAAGTCGCAAGACATCACTGTAAGTATTATTCAGCTTAAGTCAAAAGACATTGCCGCACAATTATAATGTTCAGTTCTATATATAGTATACTTCAACCATATATTCCTACAACATGTAATTTCCAATTACAATAGAAGGTCAAGAGTGTTTACCTCGATAAGCCCAAAATTATCCGAGTTTATATGTCGATCCTGAGTAAGGTTTAGCTCCTACTCCGTGCGCTCCGACCCGCTCCAACCAACCCTTAGAAGTTCTAACCAACTTCTACTTATAACTTCAACTACGGGTGAAGATTTACTTAGGGTTTCGTTTTTGTGACTGAGGGAAGTATAATAGTATTTTCTGGGTTTTTGTACAAGTGTAACTTTGTGAATACTACAATGTATTTGGGCCAAGGTATTTGGACATTATAACACTACTAGGAGAGTATTTCTATACCACAAAAGGGGGGTATTTATACGAGACAACAAGGCTAGGGCACCACAAAGGGGGAGGGGGGAGGCCCTCGGCCAAGAATCTCAAAGGAGGGGGGGGAGAGAGTTGGACGAACTCAACACTAAAGGGGGAGGGATTTTTAACACTTAGAAAAAGATTTTTGGATGAAGAAAGTTCATCACTTAGAGGGGTATTTATAGGTCAAGTGAAGGCCAACCAATGGCCAAGATGAAGACAAGTGCATAGCAAGTGTAAGGCCAAGATTAAGCCATGTGCAACCTTATCCATCTACCCAAAATATCCTACCAACTCCTTGACCACCAATTCAACATAAAAAACGTGCCACACTCCCCATTCTCATCCGCCAACCTTCACCAATTAGAGGGTGACAAGTGTCGCCCTCTTGTTGGTCCAAAATGTTTCGTCTCTCGGAAAAATCCGCAAAAAATATTAATGACATAGCCGGAATTCCCTACGAAAGTCGTGGAAAACGCTTTCGTTAAAAACGACTCTAACCGGGTGTTGTGCACAAAAAGAATTCGGCCAAGCCTAAAGAAGTTCGAAAATTTCTACGTACGTCCCCCACGTACATACTCTGGAAATACGGGGTATAACACTAGACATATGTTAAAATTGCAGACGACAGTACCCCGATACTTGTGTAGCATTATAGGTTACTGTTCTTAATCCTGCTATGTGGTAAATCCTATCATAGAAATATAGAAGGGTTCTGAACTGGGGCTGAGTGATTATATGTCCTAACCGGAATATAAGACAGTTTAGTTAACCGCTATCTTAACGTAGAAGAAGAAGTCATTCTAGTTGCATTAAGGATTGAATAAAGTGGATAGTCGAGGATTTTGGAAGCCCTAATTCATTCATAACTGATTACAACTTAAATAGTTCAGTAATTCTTGCAATTATTCTAATAGTTAAACAAAAACCCAACTCAAATATCGATTGCCAAATAGATAACATAAATTAGATGAACGGTAATTAGAAACCAGTCTCTGAGGACGATATTCGGTCTTATCAGACTATATTACTTGTCAACGATGCGTACGCTTGCGTGAGCATTCGAAATATCGCTAATAAGTTTTTGGCACCGTTGTCGGGGACTGGCGTACATCTAATATCGAACCATCTATTTTTAATTTCTAATTTGGTCGCTCCCAGAACAAGTTTCTAACTTGTTCGGAGAGCACATTTTTATCATTTTTTGTTGTTTGTGTAATCTTGCAGGTAAGGTCAAGTATAGGTACATGGACTATCACTATCAAGGGTTGCTGGACTATGACCTTTGTCCACCGCAGCAACTTAGTACGCATGCTCAACAAGAGGAGCGAAATGAGTTGCAGAAAGCTTTATTCAGGCTCACCAAGTGCCAGAATCCTCAAGGACTAACTCATCCACCACAGAATCAGGCTCAATCAGGAAGGCTAGATGACATGAGAGCAGTTCTTTGGGCACTCTCAAACGCCCAGAATAAGTTCATGGAGGAAACAAGATTATCAATCAGGAATCTAGAGATGCAACTGGGACATCTAGCTAGCAAGATGAGAAATGGTATGCAAGGGAACTGCCCTAGCAATACTGGTACAGACCCATAAGAGCAGTGCCAAGCAATTGATGTGACGAGTGACAAACACATGGAGACAGGTTCATCCCCAATATGTCCAGAAAAAAAGGGTGAACCCAATGAGGTGAGGGAGCTAGCAGTTATTGACACACCGCAGGTGAATATACCATATCCTCAGAAACTTAGAAAGAATTCTCTTGACAAGCAGTTTTCTAAGTTTTTGGAGGTCTTTAAAAAACTGCACATCAACATTCCATTTGCTGAAGCCTTAGAATAAATGTCGAGTTATGTAAAGTTCATGAAGGATATCCTCTGTAAAAAGAGGAGGTTGAAAGAGTATGAAACTGTGGTGTTGACTGAGGAATACAGTATCATCCTACAGAGAAAGTTACCTCAGAAGTTGAAAGATCTGAGAAGCTTCAGCATCCCTTGCACTATAAGGAAGTTTGAATGTCGGCAGACTCTATGTGATTTGGGGGCAAGTATAAATTTGATGCCCTATTATGTGTTCTGCAAACTTGGAGTGAGGGAAGCAAGACCTACAACCATCACCTTACAGCTAGTTGATCGCTCTATCATCCACCTTAGAGGAATCATCGAGGATGTGTTGGTTAAAGTGGACAAATTCATCTTCCCCGCTGATTTCATCATCCTAGACATGGAAAAAGATGAAGAAATGCCCATTATCCTTGGCAGGACATTCTTCGCCACATTACAGACACTTATTGATGTTCAGAAAGGTGAGCTGAGACTTCATGTTCAGGGAGAAGAAGTGATTTTCAATGTATTCAGGGCAGAAACTTACCCAAGGGCAAGTGATAACTGTTATGCTATTGATGTGGTTGATGAAGCAGTTTCTGAAAACGGGTTCAGAAGTGCATATGTTCTTGGAATGGTGATGACACTATGGGATGATGATAGTGGTAATGACACAGAATGGAGAGAGTATGCGAATTGGTTGGATTCTCATGAGCCCTGCTATAAGAGAAAATACGAGGAGCTAGGAACCATGCCAGAGAGACCAGTGCCGTCCACAGAAAAAGCTCCAGAACTAGAGTTGAAGACTCTGCCAGATCATTTGCACTATCAATATCTAGGTGAGAATCAATCCTTACCAGTGATCGTATCATGCCATCTATCCAAGGTGGAGGTTGAAAAGCTGTTGAGAGTATTGAGGGCTCACAAGCTCGCGATTTGGTGGACACTACCAGACATTAGATGGATAAGTCTTTCTACAGTAATGCACACAATTCATCTAGAAGCTGAGAGCAGACCAGCCATTGAGGCACAGAGGAGACTAAATCCAACCATGAAAGATGTGGTGAGAAAAGAGATCCTGAAATGGCTCGATGCTGGGGTGATTTATCCTATCTTTGATAGTGCATGGGTAAGCCCTGTGCAAATGGTACCCAAGAAAGGTGACATGACTGTGGTGACTAACGAAAAGAATGAGCTTATTCCATCCAGAACAACTACATGATGAAGAATGTGTATTGACTACCGCAAGTTGAACAAAACAACCAGGAAGGATCATTTTCCTTTGCCTTTTCTTGACCAAATGCTTGATAGGCTTGCAGGGCACAACTACTATTGCTTCATGGATGGCTATTCAGGGTATCATCAAATTGTCATCTCTACAGAAGATCAGGAGAAGACAACCTTCACATGCCCCTTTGGTACGTTTGCTTTCAGAAGAATGCCACTTGGGCTTTGCAATGCACCCGCCACCTTTCAGCGTTGTATGATGACTATCTTTCTGACATGGTGGAGAGGACCATAGAAATCTTCATGGATGATTTTTCTATTTTTGGGTCCTCCTTTGATAAATGCTTAAAGAATTTGGAAGCAGTGTTGCAGCGGTGCAAGAATTCGAATCTGGTGCTGAACTGGGAGAAGTGTCACTTTATGGTACATGAAGGTATCGTGTTTGGCCACAAGATTTCCAGCAAAGGCATTAAGGTAGACAAGGTGAAGGTTTCAGTGATCGAAAATCTGCCACCTCCAGTATCGGTGAAAGGGATCAGAAGTTTCCTTGGGCACACTGGTTTCTACAGAAGATTCATCAAGGACTTCTTAAAGATTTCTAAACCTCTGTCCACCTTGTTGATGAATGGGGTTGCTTTTGAATTCAATAAAGAATGTCTGACTGCCTTTCAGAAACTTAAGGAGAAGCTAACCTCTGCACATATAGTCACTGCACCTGACTGGACACTCCCATTTGAATTAATGTGCGATACAAACGACTACGCAGTGGGAGCGGTTCTTGGACAGAAAACTGACAAGGTATTCAGGTCAATTTACTATGCTAACAAAATTCTCAATGATGCTCAGTTGAATTATGCGACGACAGAGAAAGAGCTGCTAGCCATAGTATACGCATTTGAAAAATGCAGGCCATACCTCATTGAGAATAAGGTGATAGTGTACACTGACCACTCAACCATTAAGTATTTGATGACTAAGAAGGATGCAAAACCTTGGCTTATACGATGGGTGCTGCTACTACAAGAATTTGACATAGAGATTCGCGATAAAAGGGGACCGAGAACGTGGTATCAGACCACTTGTCAAGGCATGAAGTGAAAGAGAGCCAGAACACCAAGGATGTGCAAATAAATGACTACTTCCCAGACAAGCAGCTGTTCAAGGTAAGTACCAGTGCAAATTTACCTTGGTTCGATGACTTTGTTAATTTTCTTGCGGTAAAAGTATTGCCTTCAGGAATGACAAGGCAACAGGTGAAAAAATTCTATTCAGAGGTAAAATATTACTACTGGGAGGAGCCAATTCTCTACAAGCACTGTGCTGATCAAGTCATAAGAAGTTGCGTACCCGAGGATAAAATGCCCCAAATTCTAACTCATTGTCACACTTGCAATGTGGTGGGCATTTTGGAGCATCACGGACAACAGCCAAGGTATTGCAGAGTGAATTCTATTGGCCAACCCTATTCAAGGATGTCAACACCTTCGTGAGGGGCTGTCACGATCCGACCCCGGGCCCGCGACTGGTGCCCTACCTGGGCACCCTTACAGGTATACATTAGAGATAATCAGCGGAACATACAAAAACTTAACAAGAATAAATAATAGGTTAGCCGACAAGGCTACCTCCCTGGTATATATACAAATCCAAAAGCAGTTACCTCATTTTTTTTACAAAGTGACCCACAAGATATGACTACAGACCTCTAAGAGTTTGACATGACAACTGTGATGGGATAGGGCCCCGCCATACCCCTGAATGTACATAAATCTACAACCTCAGGGAACCGTACCAAAAGACAAAGCCTCCGGAGAAATGGAGATTTCCAAGAACTGGACAGTGATCCTAGAGTGCGGATCGCCAAGTTATGTACTCAACTCGCAGATTTAACGCAGCCCGGCGAGGTCAAGACAACATGTACCAAGTATGTGAAACTGAAAGTGTTACACCCCGTAATTACAGGACATGCTTTAAGAACGTACGTAAAAATCCCAAATGTTAAGATTTGAGACTAGTAAAAATTTATCGAAATTATGAAATTGTCGGGAAACGAAATATTGTGACGAATGGGAGGGCGACACGTGTCACCCCCTTAAATGGTCTTGGACAAAAAATACCATGGGTATAAGGGTCATTTGACCATTATTAGGATGACAAAGTCTTGCAAGTTGAAGAGCTTGATAGAATTGACTTAGTCAATGGGGCCACATGACTTGATATTTAAAAGAATTGCATCCAAGCCACACATATGTACACATCTTGACCCTCCATGTTACTATATAAGGATACTAATAGAGAGACAAGCTTTCCATACTTAGAAAAAATTTCAAGAAAATTGGATGAAAGTTGAAGGAGCTTTCGGGTTCACCTTGTCCAAAAGAAAAAAAAATTGTTTGTTGTCCAATAAGCTCCACACTTTAAACCAAGGTTCATGAGGGTATTTTAAGGGTATCTCAATAGAAAGATCCCGAAAAAATAGCATTTTCGTATTAGTCGCAAGGTGAAAACCTAGTTGCTTTCTTAGGTTTTGATTGGAAGATTAAAGGAAAGTTGTTTGTGATATTCTAAGGGTCTCAAGTGGCGGATTGAAGTGTCAAGAAGAGGCTCTAAGTTTCTAGGGAGCGACTTCGGATTTGAAGTTGGACTAAGACTCGTTGAGGTAACAATCTTGTTCTCTTAAAGTGTTACAAGATTATATATTGTTGTTAGCCTTACATTTTTACTAGCATGAAGTATATGTGTTGAAGATTTATAAGTAATATGGATTGTTGTAGCCTAAAATCCGAAATGATAAATAAGCCATTTGAAGTTGGATTACAATTTGGTCGTTAATTAGAATCGTCGCATGTTACTTACTTGAACATTGTAGTAGTTGTAATCGATTGCGACTTGATATCATGTTATACTAATAACTTGGATTGAAAAGGAATTTGATAAAAAAGGAGTTAGAGAGAAGTTTCTCTCACTAAGGAAAACGCTCTCAACGTTTTCCCTTAGTTGCTCCTTCGGTTTTTTTCCCATCTCCCCCCCTCAAATTAACCATTGTTTCCCCATGGTTTGAAGCTTAATGTTCACAACATGAAAAAGACTAAATGTTACACACGCTCCAGCAATGATTCAGGAGGTTCAGGCAGTTCGACGAAGGCTAGAACCAAGAAAAAGAAAAAGAATGGCGGTAGTCCAACTATTGTTGAAGAAAATCTAATTCCGGCAATTTCAGACCCATCGGTGTTAGTTCATGTCACGCCTGATTTGCGTATCCCACTCGAGAATGTAGTAGATGATTCTATGCTTCAAAGGATACATGAATGGGGCAGAAATATAGAAATTAAGAGCTTGGATATTAGTGAATTTGAAGGCGAAAAACTACATGGTCCATCAGTAACCAATCCAGTAATAATATCTCCTATTACTCCTCCTGAAGTGACAACAGTTGAAGACCATGTCACTGACCACACGCCTCCTGGGAAGAACCCTCTTGAAACTCCCGGCAAGCAGAGGATTATTCATGGGTCTAAGTACAATCCCGTTTTGCATGAATCAATATCAGTTGGGAGCATTGAAGAAACTTCTATTCCCAAGGAGTCTATCGCGGGTGCCAAGGTATTAAACTTTAATGTCGCGGGAGCCCAAGAGCCACCTCCTAAATCGGGTCGGGGCATGGGTCAGAATGATAAGGCGGGTCAGGCGGGAGCCCATGAGACTATGGATGTTCCCATTATGCAAGAAACAAGGTCAGTTGGTAGGAACGAAGAGATCTCTATCCCCAAGGAGTCTAACATTAATGTCGCGGGAGACGAGGCGTCACACTTTAATGCTGCGGGTACCAAGGAGCCATCTTCAATTATGGGTCAATGCAATGGTCAGAATGCCAAGACGGTCAAAGTGGAGTCCATGGGTTGATGAATATTCCGTTATGCAAAGACCAAGGTCGGTTGAGAAACGGTTGACTTCTATTTCCAAGGAACCTAGGTACTCTATGAACATTAATAACGCGGGAGCCAATGCGACATAATTAAATGCCGCGGGAATCAATGAGTCTTCTAACTTAATGGGATAACAACCTCTGAATTCTTTAAGTGTCACTAATGAATCCTTCCCTACTTTAGCAAGTTTGCTTAGTGGAACCCATCACAGAACCCTTAACAACCCCTTCGCCTTTAATTCTACCTTGGGCACGGGTAGAGTCAATAACAACACCCCTCTCTCATCCAATACCTCTTCATTACTTCCTGAAATTCCTAATACCTCATCACTTCTATCCTCCGTACCATCTATTCTTACCGAAACCCATAACACATTCCCTACCCTCCCTAATGGCACGCGAATCCTCTCACCTATTGCGGGCCCTAGTTCTTTTCCACCTACCCATATCCCTCTGTCTATACCTCCAGAAATACCTTCTAATGACTTACCCACAAATACATCTTCAGAACAACATGAAACTCCACCCGTTAGTACAACACATAATACTATACCCCAGAATCATGGCAAAGGTCCCCTTCCTCCTAAGAAGACTTATGATGGAGTCTTTGCGGGTACTAGGCTTGATGCAAAGGGTATGGAGTTACAATTCATTGAACAACAAGGAGAGGAAATTGAAATAGAAGTTGAGGATGAAGTTCCATTCATTGAAACATGGGGATATTGCCTTATAGGTTACTTCACGGGTCCTTTCCCGGGAAGAGAGGCATTGAATACCATTGTGAAGGGATGGGGAGTGAAGTGTCGTATTATACCATATGGCAAAGGTTGGACTGTTTTCAAATTCATGACGGAGGAAGAACGCACAAATGTACTCCACGGTGGCCCTTATATGGTCTACGGGAAAACTATGATGCTTAAGCCTATTGATAAGGGAGTTCTAATAACCGATGATTTATTCATGGACATTCCAATTTGGGTCACTTTCCCTGACATTCCCCTTTCTATTCGAGTGTAACGCCTTAGCAAGATTGCTTCACGTGTAGGAAAACCTCTTTACACTGATCAATTTACTAAGGAAAGGTCAAAAATGAATTATGCAAGAGTATTAGTGGAAGTTGATGTTAGCAAAGAACCGGTAATGGAATTTGTTGTCAGGCTGCCCGACAATAGAAGATATACTCAAAGGGTGAACTATGAAAACTACCCGGACTTTTGCTATCATTGTGCGGCTTTTGGACACAATCACTTGAAGTGTAGAAAGCTGAGGGGTGATGCCAACACTGAAGAAGCTCCTAAAAAACGCAATCCAGTGGTACCCCCTAGCAAAGAGGGAGGTTCTACTTGTCCGAATGCCAATGTATGACGGTGGAACCAACCCTCCTACCCCTTATCCACCACCCTCTCAACATCCCGCAGTTGATGAAAACTTGATGGATACTGAAGACAGTAAGCACACACCACCTCTTATTCCCGGAAGTATGGGAAATGCTACGCATGCTGCGGTTCCTCCAGTTTTGGGTCATCATGGATCATCAAGCTTGCGGGATTCTCAAGTAGGGTCCTCAAGGCTTCTACCACATCCTGGCATTGCACAACATGATAGGATGAGAAAGGAGACAAGGCAGACTGATTCTGAAGTGCCAATGAACCCGCAACCTTCATTGGATGGGGGAACCTACAAGAGTGCTACGGAGGATTCTAATCTTGCATCACGGTGCATAAATTTTGAACGCGGGGAACATAGCTTGGCTGAGACACATGTTATGGCTTCCAACAACAAATAAGAGGGATGGAAGGAAGTAATATCAAAGAAAAACACGGCGAAAGGCAGTGGTAAGGCAAAGGCAGCAAAGCGCGGAGGTGCTAACAAAACCTCATTTGTTTCCTAATGAAAGTACTTTGTTGGAATGTTCGTGGTCTTTGCGGACAAAGGGATAGGGCAGCCACGCAAACTCTTGTGTGTAGGCTCACAAAACAGCATGATGTGGCAATGGTTTGTCTATTGGAAACTAAATTCTCTCGGGCAAGGACGGAATCTTTTTCTACTCAAAGATTCAAAGCTTGAAATCTTTGCTCAAACTTAGAATTCATTGATGGCGGAAGAATGCTTCTACTTTGGGATCCCTCCAGAGTTTGTTGTGAAGTGCTTGGAATAGATTCTCAACATATCTATGTCCAGGCAAGATGTAATATAACACAAGTGTCCTTCCTTGCCACATTTGTGTACCCGCTCTATAGCATCCCGGATAGAAGGAAGCTTTGGCATCACCTTACTCACTTGGGAATTGGCATTGTTAAGCCTTGGATGATTATGGGAGATTTCAACACTTATTGCTACCCACATGATAAGGCGGGGGGTCCTCCTCTCACGCCTTATGCACTTAGGGATCTTGGAGAATTCAGGAATGCTCATGGACTAGAAGACACTCCTTCTTCCCGTTCCTTCTACACTTGGACGAATGGTTCGATTTGGTCTAAGCTTGATAGAGTGATGATGAATCAACATTGGAGTGATTTGACCCTAGAATGCACGGCCAATTACTTGCCTATGGAACCCGTCTCGGATCACTGTCCCGTGATAGCTACGGTTATTGCATCCTATAACGCCGGAAACGACCTTTCAAGTTCATGAATATGTGGCTTCTCATCACGCCTTCGACAACATATTGGCTTATGCCGAGACAAGACATATTGGGAATCGCCAATTGCTCGCCTCAAAATTGAAAGCCTCAAGCATCCATCATGTATTGAACATAAGTGATTTTGGAAGCATTGAACAAAGAGCAAATGGGGCAAACATTGAGTTTAAGGAGGCTATCAATGCGCATATGGAAGATCCCTTTGATGAGGAGCTAAAAGCCAAGGTTAAGTCCTCAAGAGCTAAAGCAAACACCTTACTGGAAGCCGAGAGACACTTCATAAGGCAAAAGTCGAGGCAGAAACACTTGCTTGGAAGTGATAGATGCTCCAAATACTTCCACAACTTGATCAAAAGGAGTAATGTCAGGAACTCAATCAACTACCTTGTCAAGGCCAATGGTTCTATCACAACATCTCCCAGGGAAGTTAGAGAATTGCTTGTGGAATTTTACAAGGACCTTTTAGGCACATTCCAATCCACTACCAACTTTGATCCCGAAGTATTCAACTCTGGCCCGAAGCTAAGTGAAGAGGATGGATTACACCTTTTGCATTTTATCTCCCCAAAGGAGATTTGGGAAGCTCTTTCCGATATAGGCAATGACAAGACACCTGGCCCGGATGGTTTTTCGGCTGCCTTCTTCAAGGATAGATGGAGAGATGTGGGGCAAGACGTAGTAAGAAGTATTCAAGAGTTCCTCTCATCCGAGTTCTTTGAAGCAGTGAATCATACCATCATTACCCTCCCGCCAAGACCGACGGATCCCAAGGTAAACGATTTTAGGCCTATTGGATTGACTAATGTGGTCTACAAGATCATAACAAAGATTTTAGCAAATAGAATGGCAATGGTTCTTCCTACTCTTGTTGACAAATCTCAAGGGGCTTTTGTGAAAGGAAGAAACATGATGGACAATGTCTTTGTTGCACAAGAGCTTGTGAAAGGTTTTAATAGAGCTAGAGTCTCACCAAGGTGTATGCTTATGGTGGATCTTCGGAAAGCATTTGATACGGTCTCTTGGAGCTTCCTTGAGTCGGTGCTAAGAGGTCTCAAATTTCCGGACAGATTTGTAAGATGGATTATGGAATGTGTTAGCTCAACTTCTTTCTCTCTTTCAATCAACGAGGAGCTACATGGTTACTTCAAGGGTAAGCACGGCCTAAGACAAGGTGATCCTATGTCCCCTTCGCTCTTTATCTTGTGTATGGAATACCTTTCAAGGATGCTAAAACTAAAGGTCATGCAAAGAGCTTTCTCCTATTATCCAAAGCAAAGAGATTGGGCATTACTCACCTTGCATTTGCGGATGACCTCATGCTTTTTGCCAAAGGAGATGTATCTTCTGTTGAGATTCTTATGGAGTGTCTTGAAGAGTTGGAGGCTGTCTCAGGGTTAACTCTTAACCCATCTAAATCCTCCGTCTACATAGCAGGAGTACATGATACAGTTCGTGACTTGATCTTGTCCAGAGTGGGATTCGGCATTGGTAGCTTTCTGGTACGGTACTTGGGGATCCCTTTGTCCCCAATTTCAGTCTCGGTGGATCAGTTTGATCCATTCACTTGTGCAATATCGGATTACATTCAGAAATGGGGGCATCACTCGCTATCTTATGCGGGTAAGCTGGAACTAATCAGGTCGGTCATTCAAGGGGTTGAGAGCTTTTGGTTCCGGGCACTTCCTATTCCCGCCACTGTCCTCAACAAGGTACGGTCTACATGCATTCAGTTCTTATGGGGAGGGAAACCACCAAGAGTCGCTGATGTCATTTGTTTGCCCTAATCCGGGCGAGGCTTGGGACTTATGAACATCAAAGAATGGAACCATGCCTTGCTATCCCGGACCATTTGGCAAACTCACACTGAGGCAGATTCCTTATGGGTCCAATGGATCAATAGCTACTATTTGAGAGGCCTATCATTTTGGGATTATGAGGTACGTCCTAGGGACTCCCCCTTATTCAAAAAAATTTGTGGGATCCGCGACAAATTTGTTTCCATCTTTGGTAGCCAAGGCGCGACGCTTATCACGCTTGGAAAAGTCTTGTACCAATGGAAAATTTGATTCTAGCCTCGTGTATGATATCTTGCGCATTCCGCAAGATAAAAAGCTTTGGATGTCACAAATTTGGAAAGGCTTCATTCCTCCCAAGTTCTCTTTCACAATATGGCTCACTTGTAGAAAGCGGTTAGCTACAAAAGACACTCTTTCCTATCTAAACTTGGAGGATAAGTCTTGCGGGTTCTGCAAGCGTGCTAATGAGACAGGAGAGCACCTCTTCTTTACATGCCCCTACACCCGCTTGATTTGGAAGAGCATAAGGGAATGGTTGGGTATTAGAAGAGAAATAACAACTGTTGAAAGCTCTCTTAAGTGGATCAAGAAAGACCACCGTGGGACAGGCATCCGAGCCAAATCTATCTTGCTTGCCTTTTGCATAGTGATCTATGAGATTTGGAGGACAAGAAATACATTGCTCTTTGAAGGCACAAGCATACCGGCAGAGGTGGTCATTGTAAAGATTAAAACAACATCTTATAGAGTTCTATATGACTTAATCCCCTCTTGTAATGACACCTTTTGAGTGACCGCCCCTCCCCTCTCCATTTCTTGTTTATATTACGTTGAGGATTGAGAACCCTCAATGACTGATTGTAGCCACCTTTCTTTCCATTATTAGTAATAATATTTGCATTTACCTAAAAAAAAAAAAAAGGAATTTGATAAGAATTAGTGTTGTTATATATCAAAGTTGCCGAATTGGACCTTGTAGTTGGTACTAGTTTGATATCAATTGTGGGGCGGAATTTTACACGTCTTGTAGGCGTGTAATCCCCTATTGATAACTACATTGTTGAGCCTTAAATGTGGCGTGTTTGGTTATTGAATTCGGCCTTGAAAAAGGTGGCAAAGTATGTAGAAACAAAGGAAGTGTTGTCCGATTTTCCGTAGAATTTAGTGACTTTGCACTTATAATATTCTACGTTTAAAGTAAGAAGTTAATAGACGTATTATGGTCATTATATGTTGACATACTACGTGCGGGATATTGTACTTAGCAAGTGGATTGACCCGAAGAGGTATGTGGAACTTTCCTATCTCTTGAGCATGAATAGTTGTACCTATATAGTACGGTAGACGTACAAGACTTTGATATCCTTTACTTGTTTAAGAATGTCCAAGTCGGTTGAGTTAGGGGATTAACTCACTTGTTTAAAAGTAGTAAGGATGTCTTAGTTTTCAAAGTTAAGGGACTTGAAGTGTTTTAAAGTATATGATACTTGTTTCGTTTTAAAAGTATAAGTCCCTTGGATATAGGGAAATGTATTTGACTAATGTATAAAGTTAATATAACGACTTTATGGGAAGTTGGTTATATTAGCTTTATGGAAGGTTAACAAAAGAAAGATCTACTCTAAGTAAAATAAGTACGGATAAATGATTTGAATTTATGAAAGGCAAATTGATTTTAAGGCATCAATTGCCTAAGGTTTTAAGAGAAAAGAAGTCACTTGATTTAGAAGCCTAATTATATTTCTAAAAGGTATTGTGACTTGTCTTAAAGTAGTTGTGACTTGATACTATGGTTATTAGTATCTTGTATTTTGTATATGAAAAAGAGTCATTTGTAAAAGATTAGAAGTATGTAGTACTTTGGGTTAAATTCCCGGATTTTTATAAAGACATGTTAGTGCCTTAAGTAAACTAAAATGAGAGTGTATTTGAACAAGACTAATAAGAAGTTAGGGGATTTCTTAACTTGCTTATATATTGTATGATAAGCCGGTAGTGCTTATGTTATGTATGATAAGTCGGTAGTGCTTATGTTATGTATGATAAGCCGGTAGTGCTTATGTTATGTATGATAGCCGGTTTGTGCTAGTGGTATATTATTCATTACGGGGTCATTCCCCAGGTTTGTGGCATTTGCATATTCCGTGGATTTGCTACCCATGATGCGAGGAATACCTCATGCGGGTCCGTAAGGGCTTATGCGGGTGAAATAATCCCATGCGGGGAGGACCAGTCCTATGCGAGGAATACCTCATGCGGGTCTACACGACCTATGCGGGCGGATACAGTCTATGCGAGGAATACCTCATGCGGGTCCACACGACTCGCGGTGAAATAGTCCCAAGAGTAGGATTGCTTAATGATACTGCGGGCGGATGGTCCTGCTTTGATCGTGAGCCTCCTATTTTTATGTTGTAAGTATACCCTTATTTACTCTCATTGTTAGTAAGGCACAGTGTACTGTAATTTGATTATCATACATGTCTCCGACTTTATTTTAGACTTATGGTGTACTTACAATATTTTCCAGTTTTACATACTTAGTACATATTGTGTACTGACCCCCTTCCTCGGGGGTTGCGTTCATGCCGCAGGTAGGGGTAATCAGGTGGTGGATCCTCATTCTTAGGATCACTGATCAGGTGTCAGAAGCTCCATTTCTCCGGAGGCTTGTCTTTTGGTACGGTTTTCCCTGATGTTGTAGATATTATGTACATTCAGGGGTATGGCGTGGTCCCGTCCCCGCCACGCTTGTTATTCCTAGAGGTGCGTAGTCACATTTGTGGTTTGGTTTGTAAGAACAAAGTTATACGCTTTACTTTTGGTTATGTATATTTTATGGAAGACGACCTTATCGCCAGCCCGTGATGTTTATTGTCTAAACATGTTTGTGTGTTGTGTATGTTCACGCTATTCTCTCGATGTATACCGAACAGGGTGCCTGTGTAGGGCACCGCGCCGGCCCGGGTCGTGACAAAAGTGGTATCGAGCGATTAGTCCTCGGAAAGTGTCTACGCATCGTGTCTAGTACGCCTTGATTATCGGTGTTGCGCACCACATCTATAATCGTGAGGTCGCAGGACATTTAGGATTTGTTTCCATTCTTCTCTCTCGAGATCGTGCAAGAGCCTGTCTTATTAGGTTGAATCCTCTCCGACCTATTCTTATGTATCGATTATGCTCCACGGAAGGCGACCAGGGCCCGAAGGACAAGGTCGCAATGCGAGTCGCAGAGGTACGCAGAGGGTTACTAGACTCAGTACGCACTATGCCCGAGGTTGCGAAGTGTCGGCGAGTTCACCACGCCAAAGATTAGAGAGCCGAGAGCGGCGGAGCTCCCGAGATTCCTGCACCGAGCCTCAGCCCACACGTGGCCGAGTATAGAGATTACGGGAGCAGATCCGGTTATTGACCAAAGATAAGAGCGGTAGCGCCGACAGCGAGCGGTAGCTAACCCCAGAGCCGGGCCATGGATTCGGGATTTTACGGGTTGTTATCCACCCGAGTTCTATGGTTCAAGGTCCGAGGAGGATCCTCGGAGTTTATTCGGCAGCTACAATCTGACTACGCAGTGCTAGGGCCCTGAGACAGAGTCAGTTATGCTAGTCTCTTACCGGTTACGCGATATTGCGTTGAACTGGTTTGAGTCATGGGAGCTGTCTAGAGGTGAGGGTTGTTATACCCCGTAGTTCCAGGGTATGTATGCAAGGACGTACGTACGAGAATACGACATTGAAATTGGAAAGGAAGAAAGAAGTGATTTTTTCCACGGAAAAGTTTCCGGTTTTTGTGAAGGAAAACGGTTCGTTAATGGGAATTGGATTCCCAGATTTGGTATTCGGACTTCTTGGAATATTAGAGAATTATGAAATTTTATTTTCGGAAATGGTCACGTGGGGCCCACGGGAGAAATTTACGATTTTGTGGGGCCCACTTTGTTTTCGAGATTTTGGCCATTGTGGATATTTTCGGAAGATGAAATATTTTGGACGAATAGGAGATGACACGTGTCACCCCCAGTGGCTTGGCGAATATTATTTGTGCACAACACCCGACAGTCGTTTTCGACGAAACGTTTTACACAACTCGCGTAGGATAAATTCCGGCTATGTCATTTCTATTTTTTGCGGATTTTTCCGAGAGACGAAACATTTTGGACCAACGGGAGGGCGACACTTGTCACCCTCCAATTGATGGACTTGAGGCGTCAATATGGCCGATTGGAGTGCCTAATTTGTCATGGAGTTGGTAGGATATTTTTGTGTAGTAGATAGAATGGACACTTGCCTAAATCCTCACCCTACACTTGCCGTGCACTTGGCATCATCTTGGCCCTTGGTTGGCCATGGCTTGACATATAAATACCCCTTTAAGATGAAGAGTTCTTCATCCACAAAAATCTTTCCAAGTCTTGAAAATCCTTCCTCCCCTCGAGCTTGTTTCGTCCCAAAGCCTACTCCCTTTGAGTGAAGTTGGCCGAGGCCCCCCCCTCTAAAGCAAGCCCTAGCCGAAACACTACCCCCCTCCCTTGGTAGAAATGTTGTCTTCCAAGTATTGTTATAATGCCCAAAATCCCTTATAGTATTTAAGTAGAAGTGGTGTAGAACTTCTAAGGGTTCTTGGGGCTATCGGAGCGTGCATTTAGGAGCTAAACCTCGCTCAGGATCGACGTTTATACTTGGATAATATTGGGCTTATCGAGGTAAATAGACCTTATCCTCCTTTTGTAATTAGAATATACTTACTGTAGAAGTACAGGAATAAGTACTAAATACTTATAAGGATATTACAGAATAGAAATGAACTGTTATCACCATAGAATGGTATAAAAGAAGAATGATTGAACTGTACTCACATAGTACTGTATTACCGTAGACTGTATAGTTTACCGGGTAGGGAAGTGCTGCCCAAATGTCCATAGAAAAGCGAACCCTCTGCTTAGAGCTTTGAACAGTACAGTCTAGACGTTGATAGACGTATTTTACTGTTATAGGTCGATTCTCTGCGCGCGACATATTCAACTTGGCAGGTGGATTTCGCCAAGAAGGTATGTGATTCTTCCTATCCTCTTGAGCATGATATTTTAAAGAATATGTATATAGTACGGTAGACGTACGTGTGTTAACTGAATAATAATTACGGCAATGTCTTCGGACTTAAGCCTGAATAATAATTACGGCAATGTCTTTTGACTTAAGCCTGAATAAAAAGAATCTGAAGTAGTTCAAAAGAATTAAGAAACCTTTTTGAAAGAAGAGTAACACTTGGCTTTAAAAGCTTAAGAGTTATACTAGCTTTATGGAAAGTTAGGTATAACGGCTTAAGAGTGATAAAAAGAATGATTTATTGATTTAATAAAATAAGAGACTTGACTTAATTATATTAATGTGAATTTTGTTAAAAAGTGTGAAACCTCATTCGTGAGTAATGAGTATTTTGGTTTTCAAAAGGAATGATGTTTTACTGATTTCGGAAATCAGAATGAATGTCGAACAAACCACAGCAGCGCTAATAAAGGGAAATGTTTTGACTAATAAAGTATTATTAAAAACCAGTAGAAACTTCCATCTGCATAGAAGCTAAGATGAGACAAAATGATATTACATTTCCTAGATCATGGCTGCTGTAATAAGATTGTTATGAACAAGAATAACCTACTCACACATAAGGTATATATTTCTCAAATTGTTTTAAAGAATTAAAACTATGAACTACGAAACCTTTCGAAAATGAGAAACTTGAGTAATTGAAATTAGGCAAACTTGAACGTTGGGAAAAGAATGTTGTTACTTGATTTTACAAAGAGAAGTGTTTTGATTTACTTCAAAAGATAATCACTCTATTTTTATACTACGGGTATTGTGTGACTTTTGTAAAAGAAACGGATCTTTTAAAAGAGTAATACATGAAGTACTTTGGGGCTAAAAACCCGAAACTTGTTAACATAATGTAGAAAGTACCTTGTGTGAATAACTTGATTGTGTTGATTTGTGATAGTCTTGTAATACTTTCTTGTTGACTTGATAAGTAAACATGTTAGGATGCTACGTAAGTTAGTATCTTGTGATGTTTGTGTAAAGGGGTTTTCCCTTGTTGTGCTTAGGTTATTTAATGATAAGCTGTTATGTTAGTATTATATCACTCATGATTCCGGTTAAGTCGCCTCCACGCGGTAGACTCAAAGTGTCTGTGTGACCTATGATTCGAGAAGACCTTATGCGGGTCTGTGTGGCCTATGCGGAACTGCGGGAGTTCCAGGTTAGTATGCGACCTTCATGGTCATGCGGTCATGGCTACGCGACGGCGAGTTCAGACGCCGGGGAGTAGCTACCTCGACGCGGAATACCTCACGCGGGCCATTGGAGTGGCCTACGCGAGCTACGAAGTTCCAGGGCTAGACGCGCACATTAGCTACTGCGGGCGAGTGTCCAGCTTTGATCATGTGACGGTCTAGACAGATCTCATGATACAGTTTACGACCTTGTTTGTACTGTGGGTTTTAGTAGTCGGCTATGCCTTCGTACTTACCCCGTACGGTTTTATGATGACACCAGTAGGACCTGGTGTTCCTGTGTATTCCTTGGTGCTTTTATATCACAGACTGCCGACAGTGAGGAAGGTATTCCACGGGCATGAGTGATGACTTTGAGGGCGTGAGTCCCTGACTTGACATGACTGCTCATTTATTGTGAACTGTAGTTTTTGGTTATCATATATGTCTCCTGCTTTATATAGACTACTATGATTTCATTTACGATTTTCGCCACATACTTGGTACTGTTCAGATCGACCTCCTTCGGGGCCGCTCACGCCGCAGTAAAGCGTACTCCTACCGTTGATCCCCGTTCTTAGGATCACCGCTTTCAGCGTTGAAAAGCCCGCTTCTCCGAGGCTTAGCATTTTGTATGGTCCCCGCCGTTGTAGGTATTTTGCATTCAGGGTATGGCGGGCCCCGTCCCGCCATTGTTGTGTTAAACTCTTAGGTCCGTAGTCTGTTGTAAAGTTGGGATGTAATCGCTCATTTTGGGTATTTATATATATATGCCGAAAGGCAACTTTTCTTCGTATAATCGTGTCTCAATTTATACTGCTTTCATATCTTGGTTGTTTTATATTCCGATTACTACGATGTATGACTCTTGGGGTGCCCGTAAGGCACTACCACGCCCCGAATGGGTCGTGACAAAAGTGGTATCGAGCGATTAATCTGAAAGTGTCTACGCATCAGATTCAGTAGTCTTGATTATCGGTGTGCACCACACCAATAATCGTGAGGCTATAGGATATTTAGGATTGGTTTCCATTCTTCTCACTCGAGATCGTGCTTTAGAGTCGTGTTATAAGTTGGACCCTCTAACGTATTCCTTTCCTTTACCGATGCCTCCGCCAGTGCAACTCGCCCGAGGCGGCAAGGCGAGGAGCCGCGAGTGGAGTTCGAGAGTTAGAAGCGGCTCAGCCCAATCATCACCGGGTGATGTTTCACGCGGAGTTCGAGACGCCGCCAAAGAAGAACAGAGTTTGGCACAATGCGGCAATAGCCTCATCGCGCCATGACATCTGGACCTTCGCCCACGGCTTGGAGCGTAAAAATATGGATTGGAAGGAGACGGCCACATTACTAGCAAGGATTTGGCGGCCAGAGAGTATTTTATGTACAGATACCAAGAATATTGATGATTATCTAAGAAGGTTGTGAAGAAGTAGCTCTTGATCAGAATGAAGTTGGGCTTGCGCCAGCTTATGTGCAGCGTGAGAGATGTAGAGATCGACAGATTAACCAAGAACAGCAGAAGAGGGCCCGATTGGCAGGATCATTTGGTAACTCTCGAGGCGAACCGCCTCAGCAGCAGAGTAGACATGCACCTCCGCCAGTGCAGAGTGTCCCTCCACAGAGTTCAGTTTTTCCTCAGTGTTCACAGTGTGGCAGGCGTCATCCCGGGGAATGTCGCCTTTTTATTGGTGTTTGTTTTACTTGCGGCCGTCAGGGCCATATGGCGAGGGAATGTTCTATAAGGAAGGATGCAAGTAGGAGGGCCCAGCCTACTAGGGCCATGATTCGCGGTCGGTAGTGCGGGAGGAAGGGGTGTTAGCTGCAGAGGCCACCCCACCTCGGTGTGCCGTTGTGGTCGATGTCATTTGGGAGTGTCGTGCTTGCGGCGGCTTGTTATGTTTGCGGCCAGCAGGCCATTTGCGAGAAATTGTCCAACCGGTGTTGGGGTGTAGGGACTCACCTTTCGATCGATGGATAGTTCATCACCTTCCCAGTATCCCAACATGGATTGATTAGAACGACCTAGGGGAAGTGCCGCGTAGATACAGGTATATCCTTAACCCTTTAGAGATTTAAATGTATAGTAAGATGCGAATATCTTAAGTATTATTTTCGGATAGCATTGTGTTAACTGTGATTAGAATCATGATTAGTTAACCGGGAAAGATTGGGGGATAGAGAAAGTGGGAGCCTTAGAATATATACGTAGAGACCTTAGAGGCGAGGTCATCTTTGGTAAAAAGAATTATTTCATGTTTGACCCTTATCAAAGTGCATAGTTTACGTGAGATATATTTGTGGGATAAGTCCCTGAGTGTTGTGAAATGAAAGAGGGTAGTTGAGCTAAGAAGACCGCTAGATTTTCATAACGTGATTAGTGAGAGTTTTCCTTCGGGGGACTGAGCGTATAAAGAGGCCAGAGCCTCTACCACGGGAACGGACCCGAACCGTGGCTCTCCGTATGGCACGTCCTGAGATGGTTCATGCCTCAGGGATCGCATGCAGTCCGGTACCATTTGTTGGGTCGCTGGGCTTAGTGCGGCAATGTGACAAAAGTGGTATGTTTTGCGCGTCGGGTTGAGGCCATGTTGCGGGTCAACCCGCGGCCTGTATGGTGGTGGGGTCAGTTTGTGGTGGTCCCTCTTTGTGTTAGGGTCACGAGGGTGTTAGGCCCAAGTTTAGTTAACCATCGTACGAGTTCGTGGATGCGTTCGACCAGTAGTCGGGCCGATGAGGTCAGCCCGTCTTATCTTTTAATCAAACCGTGTTCTCGGTAGTAAGTTGCGGGATGATTATTTCAGGAAGGTTGTAAGGCTGCACGAGGTGCCTACCTTCACCTTATGACAGACAATGGAGCCCAAGTTACGACTGTTTTTCTTTTCTGGAGGTGTTACCAGGCAAGGTTAGGAACTCAGGAGAGTCTCGGTGTCTCATTCACCTTCGGGCCAGTGTTTGGATTTCAGGGGTAGCTGTAAGGACTATTCGCCTCTTGTTGAGGGCCTCTTGATGAGTGTGTATTATAATAGCTATCGTTTCAGTATTCGGGTGTCGCCGTTTGGAGCCTTTTTTATAAACGCTAGTGTAAGATTGCCGATCGATGGATTCGATGTAAGCAAGGTGCAGATAGTTGGTTCGTACTGGTTCAGCAGGGCGTGGATAGGGTGGAGCTTATCCAGAAGAGGTCATTGGCAGCTCAGAGTCAGCGGGAAGCAGTACCAGGAACATGGCAAGTTTTGATAAAGAGTTCGAGGATACGAGAAGGGTACGACGAGTAAGGGAAGAAGCGAGCATGTATTACAGGCATAGGTGTGACCATTTCGTTTGTAAAGAGTAGGTGCGAAGGGAGTATCTTTTTAGACCTCGAGTAGGAGCTTTTGTGATAGAGGTGATTCCTCGTGGACTTGGAGATAAGTATGTGCGCTTGTTGTGTTGTGGCCAGGTGTGGCATGGTTGTTTCCGTAAGTATAGCAGTGAGGACTATACTGGCGCCTGTTTGTTTTGAGACTTAGAAGGAACATTCGGGACGAATGTTTCTAAGGAGGGGAGAATGTTATACCCCGTAGTTCCAGGGTATGTATGCAAGGACGTACGTACGAGAATACGACATTGAAATTGGAAAGGAAGAAGGAAGTGATTTTTTCCACGGAAAAGTTTCCGGTTTTTGTGAAGGAAAAAGGTTCGTTAATGGGAATTGGATTCCCAGATTTGGTATTCGGACTTCTTGGAATATTAGAGAATTATGGAATTTTATTTTCGGAAATGGTCACGTGGGGCCCACGGGAGAAATTTACGGTTTTGTGGGGCCCACTTTGTTTTCGAGATTTTGGCCATTGTGGATATTTTCGGAAGATGAAATATTTTGGACGAATAGGAGGGCGACACGTGTCACCCCCCTAGGTGGCTTGGCCGAATATTATTTGTGCACAACACCCGATTAGAGTCGTTTTTCGACGAAACGTTTTACACAACTCGCGTAGGATAAATTCCGGCTATGTCATTTCTATTTTTTGCGGATTTTTCCGAGAGACGAAACATTTTGGACCAACGGGAGGGCGACACTTGTCACCCTCCAATTGATGGACTTGAGGCGTCAATATGGCCGATTGGAGTGCCTAATTTGTCATGGAGTTGGTAGGATATTTTTGTGTAGTAGATAGAATGGACACTTGCCTAAATCCTCACCCTACACTTGCCGTGCACTTGGCATCATCTTGGCCCTTGGTTGGCCATGGCTTGACCTATAAATACCCCTTTAAGATGAAGAGTTATTCATCCACAAAAATCTTTCCAAGTTTTGAAAAATCCTTCCCTCCCCCTTGAGCTTGTTTCGTCCAAAGCCTACTCCCCCCCTTTTGAGTGAAGTTGGCCGAGGCCCCCCCCTCTAAAGCAAGCCCTAGCCGAAACACTACCCCCCTCCCTTGGTAGAAATGTTGTCTTCCAAGTATTGTTATAATGCCCAAAATACCCTAGCCCAAAATCCCTTATAGTATTTAAGTAGAAGTGGTGTAGAACTTCTAAGGGTTCTTGGGGCTATCGGAGCGTGCATTTAGGAGCTAAACCTCGCTCAGGATCGACGTTTATACTTGGATAATATTGGGCTTATCGAGGTAAATATACCTTATCCTCCTTTTGTAATTAGAATATACTTACTATAGAAGTACAGGAATAAGTACTAAATACTTAGAAGGATATTACAGAATAGAAATGAACTGTTATCACCATAGAAGGGTATAAAAGAAGAATGATTGAACTGTACTCACATAGGACTGTATTACCGTAGATTGTATAGTTTACCGGGTAGGGAAGTGCTGCCCAAATGTCCATAGAAAAGCGAACCCTCTGCTTAGAGCTTTGAACAGTACAGTCTAGACGTTGATAGACGTATTTTACCGTTATAGGTCGATTCTCTGCGCGCGACATATTCAACTTGGCAGGTGGATTTCGCCGAGAAGGTATGTGATTCTTCCTATCCTCTTGAGCATGATATTTTAAAGAATATGTATATAGTACGGTAGACGTACGTGTGTTAACTGAATAATAATTACGGCAATGTCTTCGGACTTAAGCCTGAATAATAATTACGGTAATGTCTTTTGACTTAAGCCTGAATAAAAAGAATCTGAAGTAGTTCAAAAGAATTAAGAAACCTTTTTGAAAGAAGAGTAACACTTGGCTTTAAAAGCTTAAGAGTTATACTAGCTTTATGAGAAGTTAGGTATAACGGCTTAAGAGTGATAAAAAGAATGATTTATTGATTTAAGAAAATAAGAGACTTGACTTAATTATATTAATGTGAATTTTGTTAAAAAGTGTGAAACCTCATTCGTGAGTAATGAGTATTTTGGTTTTCAAAAGGAATGATGTTTCTTCGATTTGGAAATCGAATGAATGTCGAACAAACCACAATGGCTTAATAAAGGGAAATGTTTTGACTAATAAAGTATTATTAAAAACCAAGAGAAACTTCCATCCGCATAGAAGCTAAGATGAGACAAAATGATATTACATTTCCTAGATCATGGTCATTGTAATAAGATTGTTATGAACAAGAATAACCTACTCACACATAAGGTATATGTTTCTCAAATTGTTTTAAAGAATTAAAACTATGAACTACGAAACCTTTCGAAAATGAGAAACTTGAGTAATTGAAATTAGGCAAACTTGAACGTTGGGAAAAGAATGTTGTTACTTGATTTTACAAAGAGAAGTGTTTTGATTTACTTCAAAAGATAATCACTCTATTTTTATACTACGGGTATTGTGTGACTTTTGTGAAAGAAACGGATCTTTTAAAAGAGTAATACATGAAGTACTTTGGGGCTAAAAACCCGAAACTTGTTAACATAATGTAGAAAGTACCTTGTGTGAATAACTTGATTGTGTTGATTTGTGATAGTCTTGTAATACTTTCTTGTTGACTTGATAAGTAAACATGTTAGGATGCTACGTAAGTTAGTATCTTGTGATGTTTGTGTAAAGGGGTTTTCCCTTGTTGTGCTTAGGTTATTTAACGATAAGCTGTTATGTTAGTATTATATCACTCATGATTCCGGGGGTTAAGCTGCCCTCCGATGCGGGGTAGACTCAGGCGGGTCTGTGTGACCTATGATTCGAGAATACCTTATGCGGTCTGCAGGCGCGGAATCGCGGGAGTTCCGTGTTAGTACGCGCCTTCATGGTCATGCGGTCTATGTGGCCGCGCGACGGCGAGTCCAGACGCCGCCGGAGTAGCTACCCTCGATGCGGAATACCTCATGCGGGCCATCGAGTGGCCCATGCGAGCTACGAAGTTCTGGGCTAGACGCGACATTAGATATCGCGGCGAGTGGCGGCTTTGATCATGTGACGATGCAGACAGATCTCATGATACGCTTCGACCTTGTTTGTACGTGTAGGTTTTAGTAGTCGGCTATGCCTTCGTACTTACCCCGCACGGTTTATGATGACACCGTAGGACTGGTGTTCCTGTATTCCTTGGTGCTTTTATATCACTGCATCGCGGCGATGAGGAAGGTATTCCACGCGTGAGTGATGACTTTGAGGCGTGAGTCACGACTTGACACGATTGCTCATTTATCAGGAATCGTAGTTTTTGGTTATCATATATGTCTCCGCTTTATATAGACTACTATGATTTCATTTACTGATTTTTTCGCCACATACTTGGTACTGTTATCGACCTCCTTCGGGGCCGCGTACGCCGCAGTAAAGGTACTCCTACCGTTGATCCCCGTTCTTAGGATCACCGTTTAGCGTTGGAAAAGCTCCGTTTCTCGAGGCTTAGCATTTTGTATGGTCCTCGTCGTTGTAGGTATTTTGCATTCAGGTATGGCGGCCCCGTCCCGCCATTGTTGTGTTAAACTCTTAAGTGCGTAGTCTGTTGTAAAGTTGGGATGTAACTGTTCATTTTGGGTATTTATATATATATGCCGAAAGACAACTTTTCTTCAGATAACTGTGTCTCAATTTATACTGTTTCATATCTTGGTTGTTTTATATTCCGCTGATTACTCTGATGTATGACTACTGGGGTGCCCGGGTAAGGCACCAGTCACGGGCCCCGGAACGGGTCGTGACAAGGGTGCTCTTCCAGCTGTTTGGGAGGAGTTCACGGAGGCCTTCCTGGATCACTTTTTGCCTCCTGAGATGAGGAGAGCTCGCGTGGATAGATACTTGACCTTGAGGCAGAATGGGAGGACTATCAGAGAGTAAAACCTGGAGTTTGACTCATTGACCAGGTATGCGCACACCATTGTAGCTGACATGGCAGACAGAGTTCATCGTTATGTGATGGGGCTAGACCGGCCATATGATTATCGTGATGCTTGGGGTGGCCCTTCACCTGTATGGATATTGCGGAGATGCAGCGTATGCGCGAGGATAGAGGATAGAGAGAGGAGGATCGCTGACTCAAGCCACCAAGAGGCTGTGACAGCAGGTCTCAGGCGCTGAGGCGCATACTCGCAGCAGACTAGGTCCATATTTCACCAAAGACAGAGTGCTCCTTCCGGTTTTCTCGCGGGAGGTCCGATCACCGGTCATTCAGAGCAGTCGTGGCTTCGGGTTTCTGCGAGGCAGAGATCACACCGTCGAGACCACCCACATCTCGTGTGCCGTCGATGCAGATCTCACCAGCGAGTGTCGTGTTCCTCCGTGAGCTTGTTACTCTTGTGGCGCAGGCCATTTAAAGAGAGATTGTCAGACCGCAGGCAACATGGGTGGTATGGTTCACCGACAGGTCGGGCTTGGTCGGATCTTCTTCTTCTATGGTTATGCGCCCCGAGGCGGGGTGGTCACGCATCGCAGCGCGCAGCAGGTCGTGGAGGTCTCAGCTTCAGCGGTCCACGTAACCGTATTTATTCCTTAGCCACCGCCAGATCGGAGGCTTCTCGACGTCGTCCACGGTACCTTATTGATTTCATCTTTGTGACGATATGCTTTGATAGATCCGAGTTCTACCTTGTCCTATGTGTCCTCTTATCGCTGGTAGACCGGATAGAGCGGGTCGATAGATCCTTTTGAGGTAGCCACGCCATGGTGATTTGTTAGCCGAATGGCGGTGTACAAAGGTTGTCGGTGTTTATTTACGTCGACTCCTAGCAGACTTGATAAAGTTGAGATGACAAATTTTGACGTCATTATGGGTATGGATGGTTGGCTTCTTATTATGCCAACGTTGATCAGAGACAGTTGTCCGGTTTCAGTTTCGCGAGCCGATTATCGAGTGGAAGCGGCAACACAAATACGCCGGTGGTAGGTTTATTTCTTACCTCAAGCCTAGGAAAATGCAGCAGAAAGGGAACATCTAACATCTGGTTTGGGTATTCGATACGCAGGCCGAGGTGCAGTTCTTGATCGATGCCGTGGTTAGGAAGTTCCAGATGTGTTCCCAGACGATCTCCCGGGTATCCCTCCTGAGAGGGTGATTGAGTTTTGCATTGATATGTTGCCAGACACTCGACCTATATCTATTCCGCCATACAGGATGACACCTGCTGAGTTGAGGGAGATGAAGGACCAGCTAAAAGATTTGCTGGAAAAAGGTTTTATCAGGCCTAGTGTTTCTCCCTGGGGAGCGTCGGTTTTGTTTGTGAAGAAGAAGGATGGGACGTTGCGTATGTGTGTTGATTACAGGCATCTGAATAAGGTAACCATCAAGAATAGATACCCCCTTCCCAGGATTGATGATTTGTTTGACCAGTTGCAGGGTGTGAGGTGTTTCTCCAAGATAGACCTGCGGTCTGGTTATCATCAGGTGCGAGTTAGAGAGGCAGATATCCCAAAGACTGCATTCAGGACCCGGTATGGGCACTATGAGTTCAGGGTGATGTCTTTCGGTTTGACCAACGCTCCAGCGGTATTTATGGATCTGATGAACCGGGTGTTCAAGCCATTTTTGGATACTTTTGTTATAGTATTCATTGATGACATCCTGGTTTATTCGCGTCTGAGCGAGGAGCATCAATCGGCGAGGCGGTACCAGGGTCCTCGGGCCGGCGATTGTTCGCCAAGTTTTCCAAGTATGAGTTTTGGTTGGCCTCGGTGGCATTTTGGGGCACATTATTGGGTGATGGTGTTGAGTTGATACGACAAAGATTGGCGATCAGTCTTGGCGAGACCTCTTACTCGGCCAAGTGCGCGATTTCTTAGAATTGGCGAGTTATTATCGTAGGTTTGTGGAAGCGGTTGCTTGATATCGGCCGCGTTGACTAGGCGACTCGTAGCGGCTAAGTTCCAGTGGACAGAGGCTTGCGAGAAGGGCTTCCAGTTACTGAAGGAAAGGTTGACGACGGCTCCAGTTCTTACTCTTCCTGAGGGGTTAGACGGGTACATGATTTATTGTGATGCCTCGGGTATCGGGCTAGGGTGTGTTTTGATGCAGCACGGCAAGGTTATAGCCTATGCTTCCCGGCAGTTACGGAAGCATGAGAGGAATTACCCTACCCACGACTTAGAGTTGGCCGCAGTTATTCATGCCTTGAAGATTTGGAGACATTATTTATATGGGGTTCATGTGGATATTTATACAGACCATAAGAGCCTCCAAAGATATCTTGAGCGAGAGGAGTGAACTGCGGCGAGACGGTGGTTAGAGTTGTTGAAAGATTATGATGTGGATATTCTATACCATCCGGGGAAAGCCAACGTGGTTGCAGATGCCTTGAGTCGTAGATCGATGGGGAGTGCAGTCAGTGCGACGGAGGCAGGACATGGTCCGTCAGATCCATCAGCTAGCGAGCCTTGGGGTTCGATTGATCGATACCGATGATAGTGGGGTACGGGTTCGTGAGGTTGCCGAGTCTTCCATCGTTGATGAGGTGAAGAGGCGACAGTATGAGGACCCAGTGTTGGTACGGTATCGAGATGCAACTCTTCGGGAGGAGAAGAGTCTATTCGAGGTAGCGCCTGATGGGGTGCTAAGATTTGAGGGCCGGTTGTGTGTTCCCGATGTGACAGGACTTCGTCAGCAGATTCTGGGGGAGGCACACAGTGCTCGTTATTCTATTCATTCGGGGTCGACCAAGATGTACCATGACCTCAGATGTATGTATTGGTGGGATGGCCTGAAGAGGGACGTGGCAGGTTTTGTTGCACAGTGTCCTAATTGCCAGCAGGTCAAGGTTGAGCACCAGAGGCCTAGTGGGCTATTGCAGGCTATTGATATTCCGACATGGAAGTGGGAGGTGATCAACATGGACTTTATTACAGGGTTACCTCGTACTCAGAGGAAGTATGACTCCATCTGGGTTATTGTTGTGGTGTGAAATCAGCCCACTTTCTTCGGGGCGACGTTTTGGTGAGGACTATGCGGTGTATATCAGAGAGATTGTGAGACTACACAGAGTCCCTATATCGATTATATCAGATAGAGAGCCCGGTTCTGGCTAACTTACGGAGGTCTTTCAGAAGGATTAGGACACGCTGAGTCTCGGACAACGTTTCATCCTCGGTGGCGGGCAGCGGCGAGCGTACTATCCGACAACGAGGATATCTGCGAGCTGCGTGATTGATTTCGAGGTAGTTGGGAGGATCATTTGCCTCTTTTGGAGTTTGCTTATAACAACAGCTACCATTCCAGTATACAGATGGCGCCATACGAGGCTTTGTATGGGCGGAAATGTAGGTCGCCGATTGGTTGGTTCGACGTGGGCGAGTGCGATTGGTTGGCGGACTTGGTTCGCAGGTGTGGATAAGGTGAAGCTTATCCAGAGAGGCTGATAGCGGCTGAGTCGGCAGAAGTCATATGCAGATAATCGGCGTCGACATTTGGAGTTTCAGGTAGACAATTGGGTCTTCTTGAAGGTATCACCCATGAAGGGTGTGATGAGATTCGAAAAGAAGGGGAAACTTAGCCCAAGGTACATTGGGCCCTACCAGATCCTCCGTAGAGTAGGCAAGGTTGCCTATGAGTTGGATCTGCCATCAGAGTTAGAGGCGGTACATCCGGTCTTTCATGTTTCTATGTTGCGGAAGTGTATCGGAGACCCATCAAGAGTTTTCCCCGCTAGTGAGGTCCAGGTGATAGAGGGGTTATCGTATGAGGAGAGTCCCATAGCGATACTCGATCGCCAGGTCAGGTGACTGCGGACCAAGGATGTGGCTTCCGTCAAAGTCTTGTGGCGGAATGATAACCGGGAGGAGATGACTTGGGAAGCGGAGGAGGACATGTTGAGGAAGTATCCTCACTTATTCCCTACACCTTCAGGTAATTCGTTTTCCCTTACTTGTCAAGTTTTAATTGAAGTATTTTTGCTTAAGTGCTTTTATGTGGCCATGTGTGGCATTATTGGTATGTCGGGGTTGTAAAAAGAAACTATGACGCTAATTATAAGTTTGACTCCGAAAGAACATTCGGGGACAAATGTTTCTAAGGGGGGAAGAATGTTACACCCCGTAATTACAGGACATGTTTTAAGAACGTACGTAAAAATCCCAAATGTTAAGATTTGAGACTAGTAAAAATTTATCGGAATTATGAAATTGTCGGAAAATGAAATATTATAACGAATAGGAGGGCGACACGTGTCACCCCCCCTTAAATGGTCTTGGATGAAAAATACCATGGGTATAAGGGTCATATGACCATTATTAGGATGACAAAGTCTTGCAAGTTGAAGAGCTTGATAGAATTGACTTAGTCAATGGGGCCACATGACTTGATATTTAAAAGAATTGCATCCAAGCCACACATATGTACACATCTTGACCCTCCATGTTACTATATAAGGATACTAGTAGAGAGACAAGCATTCCATACTTAGAAAAAATTTTAAGAAAATTGGATGAAAGTTGAAGGAGCTCTCGGGTTCACCTTGTCCAAAAGAAAAAAAAAATTGTTTGTTGTCCAATAAGCTCCACACTTTAAACCAAGGTTCATGAGGGTATTGTAAGGGTATCTCAATAGAAAGATCCCGGAAAAATAGCGTTTTCGTATTAGTCGCAAGGTGAAAACCTAGTAGCTTTCCTAGGTTTTAATTGGAAGATTAAAGGAAAGTTGTTTGTGATATTCGAAGGGTCTCAAGTGGCGGATTGAAGTGTCAAGAAGAGGCTCTAAGTTGCTAGGGAGCGACTTCGGATTTGAAGTTGGACTAAGACTCATTGAGGTAACAATCTTGTTCTCTTAAAGTGTTACAAGATTATATATTGTTGTTAGCCTTACATTTTTACTAGCATGAAGTATATGTGTTGAAGATTTATAAGTAATATGGATTGTTGTAGCCTAAAATCCGAAATGATATATAAGCCATTTGAAGTTGGATTACAATTTGGTCGTTAATTAGAATCGTCGCATGTTACTTACTTGAACATTGTAGTAGTTGTAATCGATTGCGACTTGATATCATGTTATACTAAACAACTTGGATTGAAAAGGAATTGGATAAGAATTGGTGTTGTTGTATATCAAAGTTGCCGAATTGGACCTTGTAGTTGGTACTAGTTTGATATCAATTGTGGGGCAGAATTTTACACGTCTTGTAGGCGTGTAATCCCCTATTGATAACTACATTGTTGAGCCTTAAATGTGGCGTGTTTGGTTATTGAATTCGGCCTTGAAAAAGGTGGCAAAGTATGTAGAAACAAAGGAAGTGCTGTCCGATTTTCCGTAGAATTTCGTGACTTTGCACTTATAATATTCTACGTTTAAAGTAAGAAGTTAATAGACGTATTATGGTCATTATAGGTTGACATACTACGTGCGGGATATTGTACTTAGCAAGTGGATTGACCCGAAGAGGTATGTGGAACTTTCCTATCTCTTGAGCATGAATAGTTGTACCTATATAGTATGGTAGACGTACAAGACTTTGATATCCTTTACTTGTTTAAGAATGTCCAAGTCGGTTGAGTTAGGGGATTAACTCACTTGTTTAAATGTAGTAAGGATGTCTTAGTTTTCAAAGTTAAGGGACTTGAAGTGTTTTAAAGTATATGATACTTGTTTCGTTTTAAAAGTATATGTCCCTTGGATATAGGGAAATGTATTTGACTAATGTATAAAGTTAATATAACGACTTTATGGGAAGTTGGTTATATTAGCTTTATGGAAGGTTAACAAAAGAAAGATTTACTCTAAGTAAAATAAGTAAGGATAAATGATTTAAATTTATGAAAGACAAATTGATTTTAATGCATCAATTGCCTAAGGTTTTAAGAGAAAAGAAGTCACTTGATTTAGAAGCCTAATTATATTTCTAAAAGGTATTGTGACTTGTCTTGAAAAGTAGTTGTGACTTGATACTATGGTTATTAGTATCTTGTATTTTGTATATGAAAAAGAGTCATTTGTAAAAGATTAGAAGTATGTAGTACTTTGGGTTAAATTCCCGAATTTTTATAAAGACATGTTAGTGCCTTAAGTAAACTAAAATGAGAGTGTATTTGAACAAGACTAATAAGAAGTTAAGGGATTTCTTAACTTGCTTATATATTGTATGATAAGTCGGTAGTGCTTATGTTATGTATGATAAGCCGGTAGTGCTTATGTTATGTATGATAGCCTGTTTGTGCTAGTGGTATATTATTCATTACGGGGTCATTCCCCGGGTTTGTGGCATTTGCATATTCCGTGGATTTGCTACCCATGATGCGAGGAATACCTTATGCGGGTCCGTAAGGGCTTATGCGGGTGAAATAGTCCCATGAGGGGCGGACCAGTCCTATGCGAGGAATACCTCATGCGGGTCTACACGACCTATGCGGCGGATCTGATCTATCGCGAGGAATACCTCATGCGGGTCCACACGACCCTTGCGGGTGAAATAGTCCCAGGAGTAGGATTGCTTAATGATACTGCGGGCGGATGGTCCTGCTTTGATCGTGAGCCTCCTATTTTTATGTTGTAAGTATACCCTTATTTACTCTCATTGTTAGTAAGGCACAGTGTACTGTAATTTGATTATCATACATGTCTCCGGCTTTGTTTTAGACTTATGGTGTAATTACAGTATTTTCCAGTTTTACATA
Source organism: Przewalskia tangutica (assembly GCA_029844215.1). NCBI lineage: Eukaryota > Viridiplantae > Streptophyta > Magnoliopsida > Solanales > Solanaceae > Przewalskia > Przewalskia tangutica. Next base: position 82,702,525 of record CM056735.1, on the reverse strand, counting down.
CTTAGTACATATTGTCTTGATCCTTCCTCGGGGCTGCGTTCATGCGCGGTAGGGAGTAGCGGTGGTGGATCCTCATTCTTAGGATCACTGATCAGGTGTCAGAAGCTCCATTTCTCCGGAGGCTTGTCTTTTGGTACGGTTTTCCCTGATGTTGTAGATATTATGTACATTCAGGGGTATGGCGGGGCCCTGTCCCGCCATAGTTGTTCTAAGTGCGTAGTCACATTTGTGGTTTGGGCTGTAAGATCAAAGTTGCAGCTTTTACTTTTGGTTATGTATATTTTATGGAAGCGGCCTTATCGGCTAGCTTTGTGATGTTTATTGTCTAAACATGTTTGTGTGTTGTGTATGTTTCGCTGCTATTCTCTGATGTATACCTAAACGGGGTGCGGGTAGGGCACGATGCGCCCGGGTCGGTCGTGTGACAATCTTGTAATGAAATCATAATAGTCTAAAATAAAGCCGAACATGTATGATAACCACATTAACGATCTGATGTGCCTTACTAACAATGAGTTAACAAGAATAAATCGTCACGACCAGGCCGATCGGCGGTGCCTACACAGGCACCGCTACAGTAAACATCGAGAAAATCAGCGGAACATACATGAAACTTATAAAATAAAAACAACGATAATAAAACAACGAGTTAGCCGATAGGCTACCTTCCCGAACGCATACATAAATGAAGCAGTTGCCTCCTTTCCTTTACAAACTGACCCACAATATGTGACTACAGACCTCTAGGAATAACAACTGTGGCGGGACAGGGCCCCGCCATACCCCTGAATATACATGAATCTTCTACCTCAGGGAAAACCGTTCCAAGAGATAAGCCTCCGGAGCAAGTGGAGCTTTCTCTCAAAACTGAACCGAGATCCTAAGAGCAAGGATCACCAACCTGGGTACCTAAAACTGCGGGCATGAACGCAGCCCGAAGAAGTCGATAACAACAGTGCGAATATGGAGCGAAATAACGTCTGATAAGCAGATCATAACTGTACAAAAGAATGACAAGGACAAGTATAAAAATACATACCAGATCATGCCGTGTCATTACCACTTATGAACTTAATTTCACATCAATATCTTTTACATTCCGTTAAGAGTTATAGCCATATCTTACGTACTTACTTAGGAGAAGTCATTAAGTTCATCTCTATCTAACTTACTTATCTTTCATAACATAGTCCGGCCCATTACAAAGGGACACATATACTACCCGGCCCAATCTGGGACGCGATCAAGTCACACAAATAGCAAAGTGTGCGTGGAATACCAATCACCGCCAACACTATAAGTGTAAAATATAACCACGTGACACGCGTGGCATCCCACCTCACCGGCGTACATACACAATACATACATATATCTCCTGCCCGTGGAATCCCACATCACTGTCGACAGCTATAAGTGTAAAACATAACCATGGGTCTCACGCCCATAATACCAATCAAAACAGGTGGTATAGCGTCTTGGGGCTTGCCCCTCATTTATACTCTTACCCTGGAGGAGGTGGTAAAGCAGGGGGTATAACGTCTTGGGGCTTGCCCCTCATTTATACTCTTACCCTGGAGAAGGTGGTACAACGTCTTGGGGCTTGCCGCCATTTATACTCTTACCCTATCTCAACCGGCCGTGACAATCAACACATAAAGCGGGTGGTGCAGTCTTGGGGTTTACCCTCACTTATACTCTTACCACGGAGAAGGTGGTACAACGTCTTGGGGCTTGCCGCCATTTATACTCTTACCCTATCTCGATCGACCATCAACAAGACATAAGCACTACCATGTCTTCTATAAAAATCAGGAATTTAACCCAGTACTACAAGTAGCGGAAGCATACGTGGAATCCCATCAGCTGTCGATGCGTCCAGAACTTACAACAAGACATCCGACTTCAACCGAGTCGCGACAACTTAATAAAACATAATACTTGCACTCAAAGGCTATTACCCGTACATATAGGCAAGTTCTCAATTAACAAGCCAAAGTACTTATCAAGGCACACATAGGATAATTCTCATTTTATCAAGCCAAAGTACTAATCAAGGCATACATAGAATAATTCTCTTTTAACAAGTCAAAGTACTTATCAAGGCACACTTAGACAAATTCTCAATTTATCAAGCCAAAGTACTAATCAAGGCATACATAGAATAATTCTCTTTTAACAAGTCAAAGTACTTATCAAGGCACACTTAGACAAATTCTCAATTTATCAAGCCAAAGTACTAATCAAGGCATACATAGAATAATTCTCTTTTAACAAGTCAAAGTACTTATCAAGGCACACTTAGACAAATTCTCAATTTATCAAGCCAAAGTACTAATCAAGGCATACATAGAATAATTCTCTTTTAACAAGTCAAAGTACTTATCAAGGCACACTTAGACAAATTCTCAATTTATCAAGCCAAAGTACTAATCAAGGCATACATAGAATAATTCTCTTTTAACAAGTCAAAGTACTTATCAAGGCACACTTAGACAAATTCTCAATTTATCAAGCCAAAGTACTACATACGTACATTCTTTTATAAAAGACTCATTTCTATGTAAAGCTCCAAGATACTAACACGTAGTATCAAGTCCTATTCACCTTTCAAGACAAGTCACAATACCTTTTTAGAAATACAAATACCGAACTTCTAAATCAAGTGACTTCTTTTATTAAAACCTTAAGCAATTGGTACCTTTAAACCAATTTTATGTTCCTTAATACAAGTTATTTCTTTGATTACTTTATTAGAGAAAACTATTCTCTTAACCTTCCATAAAGCCGTTATAACCAACTTCCCATAAAGCCGTTATAACCCTTTATGGTTTAGACCAACACGTTCCTTTTATAACCAAGAGACTTCTACTTTTTGAAACCAAGTATTAAATACTTTCAAATCAATTCTCATACCTTTCAAACATACTACTAGTCTCTTAACCTTTAGAAAACAAGTGACTCATTTTATATAAAACCTTAGGCAATTAATGCCTTAAAAACAAGTTGCCTTTTCACTAAAATCAATTCATTTATCTTTCCATAAAGCAAATATAACTAACTTCCCATAAAGCCGTTATATTCACTTTATATCTTAGCAAAAACAATTTCCTATCCAAGGGACTTATACGTTTAAAGCAGAACAAGTATCACATACTTTAAAACTCTTCAAGTCCCTTAACTTAATAAAACTCAAGACATCCTTTATTCTTTCAAAGAAGTGAGTTAATCCCTAACTCACCCGACTTGGCTATTCATAAAATTAGTAAAGGATATCTAGGTGTTATACGTCTGTAGTACTACATACGTGCAACTAGTCATGCTCAAAGATAGGAAAAGTTCTACATAGAGTAGATCACACAACTACCTCTAATGGTCACAATATGTCGACAAGTAGCAAAATGCTCCAAAGTACTTCAACCTATAATGGTCACAATATGTCTATTAACCTCTTACTTCGTAGAATATCCAGGTGCTAAGTCACTAAATTCTACGGAAATCTGACAAAGACCTCATTTGTTTCTACTTACTTTGCCACCTTTTCAAGGTCGAATACAATAACCAAACAGACCCAATTGGCTCACCACAATCTATAAGGTAGTCCAAAACAAATGAATAACAAACTACTAGTCGATTTTGGCCATAAAGAATACAATACCAATTCTTATCCAATTTCCATTTCAATCCAAATTGGTAGCCTCACATGATATCAAGTCGCATTTGATTATAACAACCGTAATCTTCAAGTCAATTACATGCGACGATTCTAACAACGATTAAATTGTAATCCAACTTAATCAAGGCTTACATGTCATTTCGGATTTTAAGCTACAACAATCCATAATACTTATAAAACTTCAACACATATACTTCATGCTAGTAAAAATGTAAGGCTAACAACAATTACATAATCTTGTAACACTTAAAGAGAACAAGATTATACCTCCACGAATTGTAATCCAATCTTCAAAACCGTTGCTCCTTAGCAACCTAGAGCCTCTTCAAGACACCTCAATCCGCTCTTTGAGACCCTTAGAACAACCCCAACAATTTTCCTTCAACTTCTAAACAAAACCTAGAAAGACAACTAGGTTTTTGCTTTGCGACTACTACGAAAACTCTTTTTCAGGATTTTTCTATTGAGATACACTTACATAACACTCAAGAACCTTGGTTTAAAATGTGGAGCTTAAAGAACAAGCAACGAAATTTTTTCCTTTCTTCTCCATGGTGAACCCGAGAGCACCATTAGTGTAGTCTTCAATTTTGTGAAATTTTGCTAAGTGTTAAGTCATCTCTTGCTACTAGTATTAAATATAGGGACATGGAGGTTAAGATGCAACCAATTGGGTGGTTTGGATGAGCTCAGCTAAATATCAAGACTAAGTGGGGTCATTGACTTAGTCAATTTACTCATGCTACTACTTGCAAGACTAAATCATCCAACCAAAGGTCAAATGACCATTGTGCCCATGCTTGATTCGTCCAAGACAACATAAGGGGGTGACACGTGTCGCCTCCCATTCGTCCTAATAATACGTTTCGACAATTCCATAATTAGTTAAAAAAATTTCTGATCTCAAATTTTAACACTTGCGAGTTCTTACGTACGTTCTTAACACATGTCCTGTAAATACGGGGTGTAACATTCTCCCCCCCTTAGAAACATTCGTCCTCGAATGTTCTTTCGGAGTCAATCTTTATAATTAGCGACATAGTTTCCTTTCACAACCCCGACATACTAATAATGCCACACATGGCCCTAATACCTCGCACACGCACATCCGTCCATCATAAGCCCAAAAGAGATTACCTTTTCGTACTTCCAACTCCTTCTAACATACATACATAACTTCCATACCAATTTTTGGCCTCTAATCTTTGGAATCACTCTATAAAACAAAATAAGGCCATTTCTTGGCCACGACTGTTCGGTGGAGCGTGTCCACGAACCAGTAAAACAACTAACTAGACTTGGGCATTGCGCCTCGTGACCTGTCACGTGGCGGAACTACAAACTGATCCCACTCCATTCCAGGCCATGGGAGACCCATGCGGTCCTCAACCCGACTCAACGTCGCACTTAACTCTTATTCTTGGTCTATAATAAATCTTATTGCCAGAGAAAGCCTTATATACCTAAGGTCTCGGCAGTAATCAATATTCTTAGGCTCGCAATTTCCATGCTCCAAGCCTACCTTATCAATCCCCCAGTAAACGGGTACAAAAACTTCTCATAAAACCATAACCATGTTGTCTCGATCACAACAACCATTACTTACTCTATACGGACCTCATCCGTACAATTCTCTTAAGCCTACTACGCAGCTTAATCTATCAACATGACATTTCGTTAGGTTCCTTAATATGGCTTCTTGGGGTTCACTACCCTATCAGACAGTTCATCCTTTCCCAATTATCTCGAAATAAAACACAAAACCTTGGCGAAAATTCATTAACTATTCCATACCTTCCCGGTATCTAGTTAGTCTTTACCAATTCCTGGTAATCTAAAATCATTCTAGGCAACACGCGTCGACCTCATACATAACTCGTATAGATGTATGTCACAATACCAACTATCCGTAATCATTACCAACCCGGATGCGCAATCCACATAGTCATTCTGGTCGGCTGCTTGCCTTTCGTAGCTGCGATCAACATAACTCGTTAGGGAGGACGACCACAACAATACTGACTCTATCGCACGATCTCGAGTGAGAAGAATGGAAATCAATCCTAAATGTCCTGCGGCCTCCGATTATAGATGTGGTGCACAACACACCGATAATCAAGACTCTACTAGACACGCGGTCGTAGACACTTTCAGAGGACTAAGCGCTCGATACCACTTTTGTCACGACGACCGGGATCGCGATCGTGCCCTACAGGCACCCTTACGTAAACATCGAGAGAAAATCAGCGGAACATACATGAAACTTATAAAATAAAAACAACGATAATAAAACAACAAAGTTAGCCGATAGGGCTACCTTCACGAGCATACATAAATGAAGCGATTGCCTCCTTTCCTTTACAAAGCGACCCGATATGTGACTACGGACCTCACAGGAATAACAAGCGTGGCGGGACGGGGCCCGCCATACCACGAATATACATGAATCTTCTACCTCGGGAAAACCGTTCCAAGAGATAAGCCTCGGAGCAAGTGGAGCTTTCTCTCAAAATCGAACCGAGATCCAGAGCAAGGATCACCAACCTGGTACCTAAAACTGCGGCGTGAGCGGCCAGAAGAAGTCGATAACAGTGCGAATATGGAGCGAAATAACGTCTGATAAACAGATCATAACTGTACAAAAGAATGACAAGGACAAGTATAAAAATACATACGGATCCCGCCGTGTCATTACCACTTATGAACTTAATTTCACATCAATAACTTTTACATTCCGTTAACAGTTAAAGCCATATCTTACGTACATAATAAGGAGAAGTCATTAAGTTCATCTCTATCTAACTTACTTATCTTTCATAACATAGTCCGACCCATTACAAAGGGACACATATACTACCCGGCCCAATCTGGGACGCGATCAAGTCACACAAATAGCAAAGTGTGCGTGGAATACCAATCACGCCCGACTATAAGTGTAAAATATAACCATGTGCGCCCGTGGCATCCCACTCCAATGGCGTACACATACACAATACATACATATATCTCCCGCCGTGGAATCCCATCATCACACAACTATAAGTGTAAACATAACCATGGGTCTCACGCCCGTAATACCAATCAAAACAGGTGGTATAGCGTCTTGGGGCTTGCCGCCATTTATACTCTTACCACGGAGGAGGTGGTAAAGCGGGGTATAACGTCTTAGGGCTTGCCTCATTTATACTCTTACCGGAGAAGGTGGTATAACGTCTTGGGGCTTGCCCGCCGTTTATACTCTTACCCTATCTCAACCGTGACAATCAACACATAAAGCGGGTGGTGCAGTCTTGGGGTTTACCTCACTTATACTCTTACCTGGAGAAGGTGGTACAACGTCTTGGGGCTTGCCGCTCATTTATACTCTTACCTATCTCGGCCAGACCATCAACAAGACATAAGCACTACCGTATGTCTTCTATAAAAATCCGGAATTTAACCTAAGTACTACAAGTGCGGAAGCATACGTGGAATCCCACATCACCGCTGTCGATGCGTCGAGAACTTACAACAAGACATCCGACCCTTCAATCGAGTCGCAACAACTTAATAAAACATAATACTTGCACTCAAGGCTATTACCCGTACATATAGGCAAGTTCTCAATTAACCAAGCCAAAGTACTTATCAAGGCACACATAGGATAATTCTCATTTTATCAAGCCAAAGTACTAATCAAGGCATACATAGAATAATTCTCTTTTAACAAGTCAAAGTACTTATCAAGGCACACTTAGACAAATTCTCAATTTATCAAGCCAAAGTACTAATCAAGGCATACATAGAATAATTCTCTTTTAACAAGTCAAAGTACTTATCAAGGCACACTTAGACAAATTCTCAATTTATCAAGCCAAAGTACTAATCAAGGCATACATAGAATAATTCTCTTTTAACAAGTCAAAGTACTTATCAAGGCACACTTAGACAAATTCTCAATTTATCAAGCCAAAGTACTAATCAAGGCATACATAGAATAATTCTCTTTTAACAAGTCAAAGTACTTATCAAGGCACACTTAGACAAATTCTCAATTTATCAAGCCAAAGTACTACATCGTACATTCTTTTATAAAAGACTCATTTCTATGTAAAGCTCCAAGATACTAACACCCGTAGTATCAAGTCCTATTCACCTTTCAAGACAAGTCACAATACCTTTTTAGAAATACAAATACCGGCTTCTAAATCAAGTGACTTCTTTTATTAAAACCTTAAGCAATTGGTACCTTTAAACCAATTTGCGTTCCTTAATACAAGTTATTTCTTTGATTACTTTATTAGAAAACTATTCTCTTAACCTTCCATAAAGCCGTTATAACCAACTTCCCATAAAGCCGTTATAACCCTTTATGGTTTAGACCAACACGTTCCTTTTATAACCAAGAGACTTACTTTTTGAAACCAAGTATTAAATACTTTCAAATCAATTCTCATACCTTTCAAACATACTACTAGTCTCTTAACCTTTAGAAAACAAGTGACTCATTTTATATAAAACCTTAGGCAATTAATGCCTTAAAAACAAGTTGCCTTTTCACTAAAATCAATTCATTTATCTTTCCATAAAGCAAATATAACTAACTTCCCATAAAGCCGTTATATTCACTTTATATCTTAGCCAAAAACAATTTCCTATCCAAGGGACTTATACGTTTAAAACGGAACAAGTATCACATACTTTAAAACTCTTCAAGTCCCTTAACTTAATAAAACTCAAGACATCCTTTATTCTTTCAAAGAAGTGAGTTAATCCCCTAACTCACCCGACTTGGCTATTCATAAAATTAGTAAAGGATATCTAGGTGTTATACGTCTGCCGTACTACATACGTGCAACTAGTCATGCTCAAAGATAGGAAAAGTTCTACATAGAGTAGATCACACAACTACCTCTAATGGTCACAATATGTCGACAAGTAGCAAAATGCTCCAAAGTACTTCAACCTATAATGGTCACAATATGTCTATTAACCTCTTACTTCAACGTAGAATATCCTAGGTGCTAAGTCACTAAATTCTACGGGAAATCGGACAGCACCTCATTTGTTTCTACTTACTTTGCCACCTTTTTCAAGGTCGAATACAATAACCAAACAACCCCAATTGGCTCACCACAATCTATAAGGTAGTCCAAAACAAATGAATAACAAACTACTAGTCCAATTTTCGGCCATAAAGAATACAACAATACCAATTCTTATCCAATTTCCATTTCAATCCAAATTGGTAGCCTCACATGATATCAAGTCGCATTTGATTATAACAACCGTAATCTTCAAGTCAATTACATGCGACGATTCTAACAACGATTAAATTGTAATCCAACTTAATCATGGCTTACATGTCATTTCGGATTTTAAGCTACAACAATCCATAATACTTATAAAACTTCAACACATATACTTCATGCTAGTAAAAATGTAAGGCTAACAATTACATAATCTTGTAACACTTAAAGAGAACAAGATTATACCTCCACGAATTGTAATCCAATCTTCAAAACCGAAGTTGCTCCTTAGCAACCTAGAGCCTCTTCAAGACACCTCAATCCGCTCTTTGAGACCCTTAGAACAACCCCAACAATTTTCCTTCAAACTTCTAAACAAAACCTAGAAAGACAACTAGGTTTTTGCTTTGCGACTACTACGAAAACTCTCTTTTTCCGGGATTTTTCTATTGAGATACACTTACATAACACTCAAGAACCTTGGTTTAAAATGTGGAGCTTAAAGAACAAGCAACGAAATTTTTTCCTTTCTTCTCCATGGTGAACCAGAGCACCATTAGTGTAGTCTTCAATTTTGTGAAATTTTGCTTAGTGTTAAGTCATCTCTTGCTAATATTTTTAAATATAGGGACATGGAGTGTTAAGATGCAACCAATTGGGTGGTTTGGATGAGCTCTAGCTAAATATCAAGACTAAGTGGGGTCATTGACTTAGTCAATTTACTCATGCTACTACTTGCAAGACTAAATCATCCAACCAAAGGTCAAATGACCATTGTGCCCATGCTTGGTCGTCGAAGACAACATAAGGGGGTGACACGTGTCGCCCTCCCATTCGTCCTAATACGTTTTCCGACAATTCCATAATTAGTTAAAAATTTCTGATCCTCAAATTTTAACACTTGCGAGTTCTTACGTACGTTCTTAACACATGTCCTGTAAATACGGGGTGTAACATAAACTTTGTCGGTTTTAAAACAGGAAGCTCATGATTAAACCTAGGGTCATCCGCCCGTAGTATCATTCCGCAATCCTACTCCTGGGACTATTTCACCCGCATAGGCCGTATGGACCCGCATGAGGTAATTTCCTCGCATAGACTGTATCTGCCCGCATAGGTCGTATGGACCCGCTTGAGGTCATTTCCTCGCATAGACTGTATCCGCCCGCATAGGTCGCATGGACCCGAATGAGGTAATCTCCTCGCATAGGACTGGTCCGCCCCACATAGGACTATTTCACCCGCATGAGCCCTACGGACTCGCATGAGGTATTCCTCGCATCATGGGTAGCAAATCCACGGAATATGCAAATGCCACAAACCCGGGGAATGACCCCGTAATGAACAATATATCACTAGCACAACCGGCTATCATACATAACATAAGCACTACCAGCTTATCACACATAACATAAGTACTACCGGCTTATCATACATAACATGAGCACTACCGGCATATCATACATAACATAAGCACCACCGGCTTATCATAATTATCATAAGCAAGTTAAGAAATTCCCTAACTTCTTATTAGTTTTGTTCATATACACTCTCATTTTAGTTTACTTAAGGCACTATCATGTCATTATAAAATCCGGGAATTAAACCCAAAGTACTACGTACTTTTATTCTTTTAAATGACTCTCTTTTTTCATATAAAACTTCCAAGATACTAATAACCATAGTATCAAGTCATATTTACTTTTCAAGCAAGTCACAATACCTTTTAAAGACTATTTCATCACATGAACAATAGTCACACCATAGCTAGGGACACAAGCCCTCAAATACCAAAGCGTGCCCGTGGGATCCCCCATCACTGCCCGACGGTATAGCGTAAAATATAACCGTGTGACGCGCGTGGCATCCTACCTCACCGTCAGCGCATACACATACAAAGCACGTATATATATCTCCGCCGGTAGGATCTACATCACCGCCGAGTAGAAATTGTAAAATGTAAACATGTGACGCCTTGTGGCATCCTACCTCACCGTTACACACATACAATATATATATATATATATATATATATATATATATATATATATATATCTCGTTCCGTGGAATCCCTCCATCATCAGCAGTAGAAATTGTAAAATGTAAACATGTGACGCGCCCGTGGCATCCTACCTCACTGTCGGCGTACACACATACAATACATACATATATATATATCTCGTGCCCGTGGAATCCCTCATCTCGGGTACATGTCTTCATGGAGAGCTAATCCATGGAGTAATAATCGTATCCGGGAATTTAACCCGCATCATGGTAGCGTGCCGGAATCCGTATCGCAGCATGTCCATGGATCAATCACAATGGAAGCATACCCGTGGAATCCTCCATCACTGTCGGTACATCCAAATAATCTCACAACAAGACAGCCGACCCTCCAACTGAGAGTCACGACAGCGTATCAACATAATACGTGAACTCCAAGGCTATCACAAGCGAGTATAGGCAAGTTCATAAAATCTTTGTTTACCTTACTCGAGAAAACCATTCCTTCAACCTTCCATAAAGTTGTTATAACCAACTTCCCAAAAAGCCGTTATACTAACTTTAGGCTTTAGAAACTAAGACATCCTTATCCTTTCATAAAGCCGTCATAACTAACTTCTCATAAAGCTGTTAGAACTCTTTATGTCTTAGACGAATTCATTCTTTTTATGACCAAGAGACTTATACTTTCAAATCAAGTTTCTTAACTTTCAAAATACTTCAAGTCTCTTAACTTTAGAAAACAAGTTTCTTAAATTTAGAATAGCTCAAGGAATCTACACTTTCCAAATCAAGTATCATATACCTTTTCAAGTCAAGAAATCTTTGTCTACCTTATAAGAATAAATCATTCTTTTAAACTTTCTTTAACAACAAGTAAGTTAATTCTCTAACTCAACCAACTTAGACATTCTTAAAACAAGTCAAGTATATCAAATGAACTGACTTCATTTAAATCACATACGTCTACCATACTATACATTTATAACTACACATACTCAAGAGATAAGAAAGTTTCCACATACCTTTCCGGCTTAATCCACTTGCCAAGTCCAATATGCCGTCCGTAGTATGTCAACCTATAATGACCATAATACGTCTATTAGCTTCTAGCTTCAACGTAGAATATTCTAATTGTAAAGTCCCTTATTCTACGGAAAATTGGACAGTACTTCCTTTGTTTCTATGCACTTTTCCACCTTTTTCAAGGCCCAAATTCAATAACCAAACGCCACTTTTAAGGCCCAATAATTCAGCAATACACAGGGGATTACACGCCTAACCGGGCGTGTAAAATTCTGCCCCACAATTCATTTTAAACAATCCAATTAGTTTAAGGCAACTCCTTGGCTACAACATGCTCACATATCATCTTTTTCAAATCCTTTCAATCCAATTTGTTATTCCAACATGTTATATAAGTCATAACCAATTGTATACCCTTCTATTTATAACATGTAACGATTTTAGCTAACAACCGAATTGATTACAACATGAGTGACTAACATGCCCATTTTTGGTTTTCAACAAGTCGACATGATCCAAATCTTTTCAAACTTTAATATATATACCACATGCTCATTTCTTAACTACTATAACATGTAATCTTCAATTACATAAGAAGGTGGAGATTTTACCTCAATAAGCCATCTTTCCGAAATCTTCTTCACGTTAAAATCACCCACACGAACCCTCTACAAGCTTGCCAACATATTTCCTTCTTGTTGCCTTTCCAAAAATCTCATCACACTTGGGGTTCATCAATATTTTTGAAAGAGAAGAGGGGGATTTTCTTTAGGAAAAGCCTTTGCAAATGACCAAGTCTTCAAGACTTGGTCCTAAAATAAGACCCTCTCTTGGTCAAAAAGATGGGAGGGACACTTGTCACCCTCCCATAGGCCTTTTTCCAAAATATCTTCTAATTTTCCCCAATTTTCGCTAAAAATCCCGCCTCGGCGCCGCGGCGCTGCAACTTCAGAACATTTCAGGTCTTTCGGCGCCGCGGCCCTGCTACCGGCGCCGTGGCGCTGTGGCGCCTGACTAAAGCTTTTCTTTCCTCTTCGTCAACCGAACTTCTAACGTCCATAACTTTCCACCCATTTGCCCTATCGACGAGCGGTTTGTTGCGTTGGAAACTAAACTCAACGAACTTCATACTAAGATTTTGAAACACCTAAAAACTCCTAACGACCTAGGAGATATACCGCTCCAAAGTTGACTGAAAATCTGCCTACAACATTTGCCAACTTATCTTTTCAAATTTCAAACCTTACTTCCTTTCGTACGTTCTTATCTTATTCTCTTGAATTTACGGGGTGTAACAGGGGCTGTGATCGTTGCCAAAGAACTAGGAACATGACAAGGCGAAATGAAATGCCCCTGACTGGGATCTTAGAAGTGGAGCTGTTTGACGTGTGGGGGATTGATTTCATGGGCCCGTTCCCAATGTTCTTTGGGAACCAATACATTCTTCTTGCAGTGGATTATGTGTCCAAATGGGTTGAGGCAGTGGCTACTAAAGAGAATGATAGTAAAAATGTCTTGAAATTCCTACAGAAAAACACATTCACAAGGTTTGGCACTCCAAGAGCCCTCATAAGCGATGAAGGGAGTCATTTTTGCAACAAACAGCTTGATACCTTGCTGGCACGTTATGGAGTCTACCACAGGACTGCATTGCCATACCACCCGCAAGCCAACGGGCAGGCTGAAATTTCAAACAGGGCAGTGAAAAGCATACTGGAAAAGACAGTGGATGGCTCGAGGAAGAATTGGTCTACGAAGCTGGATGATGCACTATGGGCCTATAGGACAGCTTTCAAGACTCCCATTAGGATGTCACCATACAGGATGGTCTATGGGAAGGCATGTCATCTACCGGTGGAGTTGGAACACAGGGCATCTTGGGGCGAGAAAGTGAACATGGATGCCAGCGGCGGATGTAGAAGAGGCTGCAGTCGAATGAGTTAGATGAATTTCGGAACAACGCTTATGAGAATGAAAAAATCTATAAGGAGAGGGTCAAAGCATGGCATGACAAGAACTTGGTACGTAAAGAGCTACAACCTGGGCAACAAGTACTCTTATTCAATTCACGGTTGAGATTGTTCCCAGGTAAGTTGAAGTCCAGATGGTCAGGGCCATTTGTTGTGGAAAAAATGTTCCCCTATGGTGCAATCGAGTTGAGAGGAAAAGAGGGCGTACCATTCAAAGTGAACGGACAAAGAGTGAAGCCATACTTGTTGAATGACATAGAACAAATAAACTCTGTGGTCTGTCTCAAGTCACATTGAAGAGTAGCCGGCGTCCGGCTACAAGACGTTAAAGACAGCGCTACTTGGGTGGAAACCCAATTTTTAAATTATGCAATTTAGTTTAATTAGAATAGTCTCACGTTTGGTATTTTTGTTGTGTTGTGATGCCCAGGTGAAGGAATGAGACATGAAGTAGGGAAAACGTTGGAAAACACTGAATTAGGAGTTTCAGCATTGCGATGCCAATGTGCAGAACCGCGGTGTCAAAAGATCAGAGAGGTCGCAGGAATTTAGGCACCGCGGTGCCATTCTACATGACCGCGGAGCCTGAACGCGTTTTTAGAAAATAAAAAGCCCTAAAATGGTCAATGCAGTATCCGTCGCCACCACCACCATTTTGAATCGATGTATGTTTGTCGTCCCTCTCTAATTTTTTTAGTCTTTTACACATTTGGGAAAATGTGTAGTTTATGTTTGGGGGGGGGGAGTTTTTATTTTATTTTATTTTTGAGTCTTTTGTTTGTTTTTGTGTTTTATGTGAGTCAAATTTTTTTATGATCATGCATGTTGTGCTTATTTGGAACACCAGTGAACTAAGTGGGATAATGTAGTGGAATGAGAAGCTAAAATCTATGTGCTTAAGTTAGATATGTCAAAACTTAATGAAAATTTGATTATTTGGAATATTTGGTGCTTAGCCTATGTGCGGTCAATTGAAAAATGTCTGTGAAGTCTGTTTTCTTGTTATTTGAGACAAAATAGTTAAGATGTACAAGTTAGGGAGATGATTCAGACATTTCTTTGTTAGCCCTTCTTACCATTCATTATCTACCTTGCAATAAATTGTATCTCTAATCAGCTCATTTGAGCCTAAAATAAGTTATTTTCTTTGACACCACATGATTCCCTCGTGTGCCATAAACGGTAATTAAAAAATTGAGATGAAAAAGAGTGAAAAAAAAATACAAAAAGAGAGTGAAAAAGTGATGCACTCCAATGAAAAAGATGTAAAAACTTAAAGTTTGGGGGTGCCTATGTGAATTGTTTCATGCTTTCAAAAAGAGAAAAGGGGAATGATAGGTATGAACTGAAAAGAATACCAAAAAAAGGACAAAATGATTGAGTAAGAAAAATGCTTATGGTACGTAAATTGAGCCTAAATGCCTAATTTTACCTACCATTGCCTAAGCCTACATTGCAATCCTGAAAAGTCCTGATGATCCCTAGAATGTATGTCTATGATTAGTGGAGAATAACAAGTAAACAGGCCCATAGAACTAAATGAAATTGATATGCATATGGTAGGTATTTATGCTTCCATTGATTATGACTGAAATGAATTTGCGAAATATCTTACTTGAAATTCTAAATTGTTAAATTCATGCTATATATGTTCCTACATATTATCTCAACTGACGTTCATGTGTTTCTAAGTGCTTGTGCAGCTTCTTAATTTGAGTCTTTGAGTCTTTTGTTTTTGTGTCTTTGTTTTGTTTTGATCTTTGCTCGAGAGCGAGCAAAGGTTAAGTTTAAGGGTGTTTGTCAGGTGTATTTTGTATACACCTTTTGTGTCATTTTAGTTAGTATTTTCCCATTTTTCGTTCAAATAAGTGTCGTGTTAGGTTGTTTTTCTTTCTTTTGAGTCATAGTGGTGCAAAAAAGAAAAATGGCGAAAAGGAGCGAGAATTGGGCAGAAAAGGTGCTCCCGAGGCAAAAAGGACGAAACTTGACACATCAGGACGAAAGATTTTCAGCACCGCGGTGCCAATATATAGAACCGCGGTGCCATATTTACTGAGAAGCCACAGGACTTTCAGCACCGCGATTCCACTATGCAGAACCGCGGTGTCATATTTGCTGAGAAGGGGAAGGAGTTTTGGCACCGCGGTGCCGTTATGCAGAACCGCGGTGCCGGTGCGGAAAATCTCAGTTCCGAAGAAGAATTGGCTAAGGGCATATTGCTCCATAGGGCACGAAATTTGAAACATATTTAAGCCTTAGGGATAAATGCTATGAGCGGGGGGTCATTCTACAACATAGCACAACACAAGACAACAAGGGAGGCTACATGTCACGACCCGACCCCGGGCCCGCGACTGGTGCCCTAAAAGGGCACCCCTTTCAGGTATACATCAGAGAATAGCAGCGGAACATACACAACTCATAAAAATACTTAGACATTAAATATCAACAGGCTAGCCGATAAGGCCACCTTCCGTAAAATATACATAATAAAACAGTACATCTTTTTCTTCTTTACAACCCAATCCACAAGACATGACTACAGACCTCTAAGAATAACAACTGTGACGGGACAGGGCCCCGCCATACCCCTGAATGTACAACAACCGACAATACCAGGGATCTGTACCAAGGATAAGCCTCCGGAGTAATGGAGCTTCTCAACAGCTGAACAGTGATCCTAAGAATGAGGATCATCAACCTGTATACTCTACCTGCGGCATGAACGCAGCCCCCCGAAGGAGGTCAGTACAACATGTACCAAGTATGTGAAAACTGAAAGTACTGTAATGAAATCATAAAGTCTAAAATAAAGCTGGAGACATGTATGATAACTCAACAAACAGTACACTGTGCCTTACTAACAATGATAGTAAACAAGAGTATACTTTACTGCATAAAAATAGGAGGCTCATGATCAAAGTAGGGTCACCCGCCCGTAGTATCATTAAGCAATCCTACTCCTGGGACTATTTCACCCGCATAGGTCCTGTGGACCCGCAATGGAGCGATGTGCTCCGCATGGGACTATTTCACCCGCATAGGTCCTGCGGACCCGCAATGGAGCGATGCTCTCCGCATAGGACTATTTCACCCGCACAAGACTATTTCACCCGCTTAGGCCCGGTGGGCCCGTAATGAGTACAAACGCCGCACTCACATCATGGGTAGCAAATCCATGGAATTAGTAGTAACCCGGGGCTTTACCCCGTAAGAATAACATAAACTAGCACAATCGGCTATCATACATAACATAAGCACTACCGGCTTATCATACATAACATAAGCGCTACCAGCTTATCATAACATAACATAAGCACTACCGGCTTATCATACATAACATAAGCAAGTTAAGAAATCCCCCTAACTTCTTATTAGCCTTATTCATATACACTCTCATTTTAGTTTACTTAAGGCACTAACATGTCATTAGAAAAATCCGGGAATTTAACCCAAAGTACTACGTACTTATACTCTTTTAAAATGACTCTTTTTTCATATAAAACTTCCAAGATACTAATAACCGTAGTATCAAGTCATATCTACTTTTCAAGACAAGTCACAATACCTTTTAGAAATACATTCATAGACTTCTAAATCAAGTGACTTCTTTCTTTTAAAACCTTAAGCAATTGATGCCTTCAAATCAATTTGCCTTTCACTAATACAAGTCATTTATCATTACTTACATTACTTAGAGTAAACCACTCTTTTTAACTTTCTATAAAGCTATTATAACCAACTTCCCATAAAGCCGTTATACTAGCTTTATGTCACGCCCCGAACCCCGGGCCCGTGACTGGTGCCCTACCTGGGCACCCTTCTACCTTAACAACACAAGTAAATTGCGGAATTTAAATAACACCTCATTTTTTTTCAAAACCAACATACGTGCAAGGGCAAAGCCGACAAGGCTGCCATATAATATACATAATCAGAAGACACTACACTGTACATGAGTCCAATATCACATATGAATACAGACCTCTAAGAGTTTTACTGAACTATGACAGGACAAGGCCCCGCCGTACCCATGCGCTGCAAAAGCACATGCATGAAGGATCTATACCAAAAAGATAGACTCCTGAACAGATGGAGCTATCCAAAAACTCTGAGCAGGGTCCTACACCTGCAGATCACCAAACTGCGTACCTAAACCTGCGGCATGAACGCAGCCCCCCGAAGGAGTCAGTACGAAGAATGTACCAAGTATGTGAAACAGTAAAATACTGTAATGAAATCATAACAGTCTAACAAAACAGGAGACATGTATGATAGCCAACCTACAGTACACAATACATAAGCAGTCATATCAAGTCAGGGACGCATGCCCTCAAAGCCATTACTCAAATATAACCATGGGTCTCATGCCCATAATATCAATCATGCCCGTGGAATCCTTCCTCACTGCCGGCAGTCCATGAAATAATACAATATCAGTAAGCACACTGAACCTTACAATTATGAGAGTAATGCAACCCTTTTTATCTTTTAAGTTATGACTTTAACAATGAGAATTACTGTTCCACTTTAATTCATAACCACACTGCACCCTTTCATTAATGAAAATCACTACCGTTTCAAAACATGAAGGTCGTGCCAGTGCCAGGGTCAACCTCCCTCTGTGTTATAATGCAACCTATCATAGGACTATTTCACCCGCAAGAGACTATTTCACCCGCTTAGGTCGTGAGGACCCGCAATGAGTCATCGGTACACGATACTCGCATCACGGATAGCTAATCCATGGCTTATATATATCCGGGAATTTAACCCGCCCGAGTCAAATATCGACCCGCCGTGAGTGTGTACCACTCACCCCCATGGGGAGCTAACCCATGGTATCCTTGAAACAAGTTGCCGACCCTTTATGGAGGGATGCGGAGATGTGGAGATATGACACTTGCACGAATATCTATATGAGTAACCCATATGCAAGCAAACCAAGGCAAAACCATGCCTTTAGACAAATCAAGACAATTACCATGCCTTTCTTTTTGTCATAAACCAAGACAATACCATGCCTTTACACAAACCAAGACAATTACCATGCCTTCTTTTCACATAAACCAAGACAACTACCATGCCTTCTTTTTACATAAACCAAGAGAAATACTTATTCAAGCAAGCCAAAATACTATCAGTATGAATAAAATAGTTCTCATTTAACAAGCCAAAGTACTTATCAAGGCACAAATAGAATAATTCTCATTTAACAAGTCAAAGTACTTATCAAGGCACAAATAGAATAATTCTCATTTAACAAGTCAAAGTACTTATCAAGGCACAAATAGAATAATTCTCATTTAACAAGTCAAAGTACTTATCAAGGCACAAATAGAATAATTCTCGTTTAACAAGCCAAAGTACTTATCAAGACACAAATAGAATAATTCTCTTTTATCAAGCCAAAGTACTACGTACGTACATTCTTTTCAAAAGACTCATTTTTATGTAAAATCCCAAGATATTAACACCCGTAGTATCAAGGTGTGTCTATTTTTCAAAGTAAGTTACTACACTTTTAGAAACTCATTTCAAAGCTTGAAACCAAGTAACTTCAAATTTTCACAATCTATGCAACTTATGCCCATTAATCAAAATAGACAACTTTCTTAACCTTCCATAAAGCCGTTATAACCAACTTTCCATAAAGCCGTTATAACCCTATATGGTTTTAGACCAATTCATTCCTTTCTATATCCAAGAGACTTACACTTTTAAAACCAAGTATCACATACTTACAAATCAAGTTTTCTTAACTTTCAAAATACTTCAAGTCTCTTAATCTTTAGAAATCAAGTTTCTCCTACTTTTAAATTCAAGTAACTCACCCCTTTAAAACAAGTTACTTCCCTTTAAATCATGTAATTTCTCCTCTTTTAAATCACTTAATTAAATCACTCATTTGACTCCCCTAAAATCATTATAACAACCTTTAAGTTTTGGAACTAAGGCACTAGCCAAAAGGTTTGGAAACCACTTCCTTTTCAAGACTCTATGTACTTTAAGTAAAATACTTTCACTCTTAAGAATCCAAACTTCACTAAGGAAATGGATTATACAACTTACAATTTAAACATCAAAGTACAATCAAGGAAGTACATAGAACAAATTCTATTTTAGGCAATCCAAGTACAACCAAGGAATGGATCATTTAAGGAGTAGGACATACTTTCTTTATCTTAAGGAATCATGCTAGAAGAGGAGATAGTTCACATACCTTTTCGGCTTAATCCGCAAGCTAAGTCGAATACGCCGCACGTAGAATTGTCAACCTATAATGGTCACAACATGACTATCAATTTCTAGTTCTAACGTAGAATAATACTAAGTATACGACCTCTTATTCTACGGAAAATCGGGCAGCACTTCCTTTGTTTCTACATACTTTGCCACCTTTTTCAAGGCCGAATTCAATAACCAAACATGCCACATTTAAGGCTCAACATACCAACCAATCAAAGGGTATTACACGCCTTACAATACGTGTAAAATTCCGCCCCACAATTCATACCAAGTAGTTTAATACTCACAAGCCATTCTCGGCCAACAATAACACAACACAAGTCCTTTCCAATTCTTTTTCAATCCAAGTTCTTAGGTCTAACATGTTATATATCCATAAACAACTTAACAACTAATATTCCTTCTTTATATAACATGTGGCGACTTAAACTATTAATCAACTTGAATTGTAATCTTAAAGCTAAACATGCTAGTTTTCGGATTAGGGTTCCAATATCCAATACACTTATCAAACTTCATACTATATAACTCATGATTGCTAATATCCATAGCTACAACAATAAGTAAACTTAATTACTAAAACGACAAGAATTATACCTTTACAAGCCCTTAAAATTTCCAAGATTCAAAGTCGCTCCTTAGAAATTCTTAGCTCCTTTCCTTTACGCTCCAATACGCTATTTGAAGCCCTTAGAAGTTCACAACCAACTTCTCTTCCATTTCCAATCCAAAACTAGGAAAACTACTTAGGTTTTCGCCTTGCGACTAACGTGAAAATGTCGTTTTTCCGAAATCTTTCTATTGAGATATCCTTACAATACCCTTAGGGACCTTGGGTTAAAGTCTTGTGAATAATGGATCAAAACTACACAATATTTGTGTGGATTTGAGGGTGAACCCGAGAGCTACATGAAGAACAAGAACAAGTGTGAAATAATTCTAAGTGTTGAAGAGCTAGTCTTGCACTAATGTGGTATATATAACACAATGAAGGGTTTAGATTGCAACACTTGAGTGGCTAAGATGAAGAACACTTGGATAATAGCCAAGTGGACAAGTCAACAATCTCAAGCTTGAAGACTTATCATCCACAATGGTCAAATGACCATTCTAACCTTGCTAAATTTCGTCCAAGACCATGTGGGGGAGGTTCCACATGTCGCCCTTTCATTCGTCCACAAAATTCCGTAACCCTCGTGGCCCCGCAAAACGTAAAATTCCTCGGGTGGGCCCCACGTGACCAAATCCGTAAAAATAAATTTCCATAATGTTAATACGTTCTATACTCTTCAAATAATGCATTTTGAGAATCCAATTCTCCTCAACGAACATTTTTCCTTTCCGACGTTCGAAAGATTTTCCGTCGAGAAACAATTCTTCCTTTCGTACCAATTTCAAGTCTTGTGTTCCTTACGTACCTTCTCTTATACATGTCTTGGACTTACGGGGTGTAACACTTTATACCTTAGCTACTTACATTCTTCTTTATAACCAAGAGACTTAAACTTTCCAAACAAAACAAGTATCATATACTTTCAAAATACTTAAAGTCTCTTACTTTTAGAAACTAAGATATCCTTAATATTTTTAAACAAGTGAGTTAATTCCCTAACTCAACCAACTTGAACATTCTTAAGATAATCCAAGGATATCAAATGGACTAGATTCGTCAAAATCTCGTACGTCTACCGTACTACATAATTACAACTATTCATGCTCAAGAGATAGGAAAGTTCCACATACCTCTTCGGTTCAATCCACTTGCCAAGTCCAATATGCCGTATGTAGTATGTCAACCTATAATGACCATAATACGTCTATTAACTTCTAACTTCGAACGTAGAATATTCTAAGTGCAAAGTCACTAAATTCTACGGAAAATCGGACAACACTTCCTTTGTTTCTACATACTTTTCCACCTTTTTCAAGGTCCAAAAATCAATAACCAAACGCCACATTTAAGGCCCAACAATTCAGCAATACAAAGGGGATTACACGCCTTAACAGGACGTGTAAAATTCTGCCCCACAATTGATATCAAACTAGTCCAAACGACAATGCCATTCTCGGCCAAAAGGTGTCACAACATATCTTCCTTTCCAATTCCTTTTCAATACAAGTTGTTTAGTATAACATGTTATAAAGCCGAAATTGATTATAACAACTATAATCTTCAAGTAGATAACATGCGACGATTCTAGTTATCGACCAAATTGTATTTCAATTTCAAATGGCTCAACATGTCATTTCGGATTTTAGGCTTCAAATATCCATAACACTTATCAATCTTTAATACATATACTTCATGCTAGTCAAAATGTAAGGCTACAACAATATGTAATCTTATAACACTTAAGAGAACAAGATTGTTACCTTAGTGAGCCTTAATCCACTTCAAGATCCGAAGTCGCTCCCTAGCAACTTAGAGCCTCTCCTTGACACTCCAATCCGCCACTTGAAGCCCTTAGAAGATCACAAACAACTTTCCTTTAACTTCCAATCCAAACCTAGGAAAGTGACTAGGTATTCACCTTGCGACTAATATGAAAATGATAATTTTCCGGGATCTTTCTATTGAGATACCCTTACAATACCCTTAGGAACCTTGGTTTAAAGTGTGGAGCTTATTGGACAACAAACGAAAATTCTTGTCTTGATGAAACCCTCAAACCCGAGAGCTTCCCCCTTGTGTTCTTCAAGTTTCTTGAAAATTTGACTAAGTGTGGGAGCTTTTCTTGATAGTAGTGTTACTATATAACAACATGGAGGGTCAAGATTAATACATATGGATGGTTTGTGTTATACCCCGTATTTCCAGAGTATGTACGTGAGGGCGTACGTACAAAAGTTAAGCCTTAGTTAGGCATTAAGGACGAAAATATTGTGCACAACACACGAAAAGAATCGTTTTCCGACGAAACGTTTTCCAAACTTCGCGAAGGGAAAATTTCGGCTATGTCATTTATTATTTTTGCGGATTTTTCCGAGAGATGAAATATTTTGGACCAACGGGAGGGTGACACTTGTCACCCTCAATGGACGGCAACTTGGGCCAAGGTTGCACGTTTTTTGTGCCTTTGCACAAGTCAAGGAGTTGGTAGGATATTTGTGTAGTAGATGGATAAGGACACTTGGGTGAATCTCCACCCTACACTTGCCTTGCACTTGGCTTCATCTTGGCCATTGGTTGGCCTATAAATACTCCCCTAACTTGAAGGTTTTCTTCATCCACAAATCACTCTCCAAGTCTTGAAAATCCTCCCCTCTCCCTTGTGAGCTTTTCGTCCAAGCCTCCTCTCCCCTCGAGTGAAGCTTAGCGAAACAACCCTCTTCCCTCTAGCCCTAGCCAAACACCCCCTTGGTGGAGAGTTGTCTTCCAAATACCCTAGCCCAAATTCCTTATAGTACTTAAGTAGAAGTTGTGTAGAACTTCTAAGGGTTTCTTGGAGCTATCGGAGCGTGCAATTAGGAGCTAAACCTTGCTCAGGATCGACGTTTATACTTGGATAATTTTGGGCTTATCGAGGTAAATACTCTTGTCCTTCTATTGTAATTGGATATTACATATAAGAATAGCTAAGACTTGAGTATAAGATACTTAGAAGGATATTACAGAATAGAATTGAGCGTTATCACGGTAGAAGGGTATAAAGAAGAATAATTGAACTGTACTTACATAGAATTTGTTTTCTGATGAACTTGTGTAGCTTGACGGGTAGGGAAGTGCTGCCCAATTTTCCGTAGAATAGAGAACCTTCTTCTTAGAACTGTTTACAGAATAGTCTAGACGTTGATAGACGTATTTGACTATTATAGGCTGATTCTCTGCGCGCGACATATTCGACTTGGCAGGTGGATTTCGCCGAGAAGGTATGTGATCCTTCCTATACTCTTGAGCATGATATTTTAAAGTATATAGTACGGTAGACGTACGTGTGTTAACTGAACGTAGTTATACGACAATGTCTTTTGACTTAAGCCTGAATAATAAAAACCTTGAAGTATTTCAAAAGAATTATGAATCATTTTTAAAAGAAGAGTATCTTTGGATTTTTAAGCGAAAGCTTAAGAGTTATACTAGCTTTATGGGAAGTTAGGTATAACGACTTAAGAAAGATAAAAGGAACGGTTTTACTTGTTTGTGTATCTTGTATTGACTTCTGCAAAGTATAGTAAGATGGTTTGATAAGTAGACATGTTATGATACTACGTGGGTTAGTGTCTCGTGATGTTATTCTTGTTGTGCTTACGTTGTTAAACGCTAACACCGTTATCTTGTTATTATATCACATACCCCGACTTGTTATACAGGGCTTGCCACCCGATGCGGGTCTATCACGGCTTTATGCGGTGCGTGTGACTATGCGGGGCTGCGGGAGTTCGAGGATTGATCATTCCGGTGTTTTATCCGTCACGGGGATGCCTATGCGATGCGTGTGACTATGCGGTCTATTGAGACTATGCGGTGCGAGTCGAGGAGAATGCAGGGTTAGCTACCGTCGAGGAATACCTCAATGCGGGTGCGTGTGACCTATGCGGTGCGGGAGTCGAGATTAGGCACGCATTATGATACTATGGGCGATTGGCCTTGCCCGATCATTCGCGGCCTAGAAAAGACATTACGATTTACCTATTATTGTTCTTGTTTGTGGCACTATATGTGCAATTGAACTAATTGTATTTGCAAATGGTTTTAAATACTTTGATTTCATTTAAGTACTTTCTGATTTCACATACTTGGTACTGTTATCTTGACCTCCTTGAAGTGCGTTCATGCCGCATGGTAAGAGCAAGCAGTGCTAGATCCACATCCTTAGGATCTTTTGCTTTGGTGTCGGGAGCTCCATCTTCTAGGAGGCTCGGCGTTTGGGTATGATCTCCTGTTGTTGTATATAGTTTTGTACATTCGGGGTATGGCGGGGCCTGTCCGCCATAGTTGTTTTATCTTCTTAGAAGTGCTGTAGTCTATTATGCAGTTGGGATGTAGCGCAAAACTATGTTTATATATATATGCGAAAGCGACATTTTCTCACATAAAGCGTGTCTCATTTTACAAGCTGTTTCATGTCTTGTTTTTATATTCGATTACTACGATGTATGACTACTTGGGTGCGGGTAAGACACGATCCACGGGCCGAGCGGTCGTGACAAAAGTGGTATCGAGCGATTAATCCTCGGAAAGTGTCTACGGCCGTATCTAGTAAGTCTTGATTATCGGTGTGTTGTGCACCACACCAATAATCATGAGGCTATAGGATATTTAGGATTGGTTTCCATTCTTCTCACTCACGAGATTGTGCCTTAGAGGCGTGTTATAAGTTGGACCCTCTAACGTATTCCTTTTACATGCGATTATGCCTCGCGTAAGACAATCCAGGGCGAAGAAGGGCAAAGCGTAGGAGGCGCTAGTAGGACACCGAGTCACGAGGCTCGAGCCCGATCTATGCAGGGCAGCGAGTTCCATGGCGCCGCCCGGCCCAGCGAACCACCACGGCCGCACCTCGTCCCACGGCTGGGGCGGAGAGTTAAGTACAAGGAGATGGCCCGATTCTTGGCGAGATCGTGGCGAACATGAGGATAAATTTGAATCTGGCGATTCGATTCGGCCCAGTAGTACCGTGGTTCACGAGGCGAGATAGTTTGAGGCTACGGGATTTCTGAGTTATAGCGCTTGAGTTTTACTGGTCGAGGCGGAGGATGATCTGCGAGGAGTTCATCCGTCGATTCTGAGAGGATTATGAGAGTGATCGGGCGTCGGAGACCTAGTCCGTGATCTTGGTTCGCGTCGGCTGCGTGATCTGCGATCGATTGGTTTGACTCGTGGGAGCTTTCGGGAAAGCAGCGTCCCAGCTACTTAGGATGAGTTCTCGGAGGCTTTCTCACTCACTTGCCTCGCGGATGAGGAGGGCGCAGGCGATTTTTATTCTTGAGGCAGAGGGGCCTTGCGATTAGGGAGTACAACGTCGAGTTCGATTCATTGGCTCGATATGTCCTGCGCTAGTAGCGAGATATGGAGGGCCGGAGTGCCGTCGTCACGGGCTAGATGATTATATGGCGAGTCTTGTGCGGGTGTGGCTCTTGACGAGCATGGACATTACCGTATGCGAGCTCATGCGCTTAGATGCGAGGCGTAGAGGCCGGCGGGTCGGCGGATATCGGCGAGAAGAAGGCCAAGATGGCGGTTCTTTTAGTAGTTCTCGGGGTGGGCGGCCTCGTGACGTCTGGATTGCACCACGGCGGCTCGAGCACTCTACATCGTTTCGGTGCGGCCCGAGCATTCGAGGCGGTCGGGGCCCGGGACTTGGACTTCGGGGTAGCGGTGCTAACCGATCGAGTGCTTTCGGTGTGTCCGTTGTGGTAGATTCCATTCGAGGGCGGTAGTACTACCGGGAGCTTGCTATACTTGTGGCGGTGGGTCATTATCACGAGGACTGTCAGGCAGGCGAGCGTATGAGGGTAGAAGTCGACGCCGAGTGCATTGCGGGTCTTCATCCCTGATTACACGCCCGAAGGCGAGGTACTCGTGGACCAGCCAGTCGCGGCGAGGTCGTGGCGCGGGTCGATTCTAGCGGTCCTCGAGCGCATTTATGCCTGTCCGGTAGGCGGGATCGTGAGGCCTCACTGATGTAAATCACGGTACCTTATCGGTTCTGGATTCGATGTGTATGCCTTGATAGATCGGGTTCTACTCATCTATATATCTCCCCTTATTGCTAGTAGGATAGGGATAGAGCACGAGTCCATAGACCACTTCGAGGTAGCTACGCGATGGGTGATTCGGTGGTAGCTCGGCGGGTATATAGGGCTTGTCGGTGACCATATCGATCGTCGGACCTGGCCGACTTGATAGAGTTGGACATGGCGATTCGATGTGATCATGGGTATGGATTGGCTAGCTTCTTGCTACGCCAATGTAGGCTGCGAGGAGAGAGTGGTGCGGTTCCGGTTTCTGAGGCCGGTTGTTGAGTGGGAGGAACAACTGTATCGCCAGGGTAGGTTTATTTCCTACCTCGAGGCTAGGAAGATGGTGCGAAGGGTATATCTACCATCTCATTCGGGTGTTTGATCACGAGGTGCGGTGCAGATTTTGATCGATTCGATAGTCGAGAGTTCACGGCGTATTTCAGACGACCTCGGGTATCCTCACGAGAGGAGATAGAGTTTTGTATCGATGTCTTTGCGGACACTCGGCTATTTCCATTCCGCCATACGAATGGCACTGCCGAGTTGAGAGAGTTGAAGGACCGGTGAGAGATTTCTTTGGAGAAAGGGCTTCATCGGACCTAGTGTTTCTCCGCGGGAGCGCCCGGTATTGTTCGTGAAGAAGAAAGAGCGGGGCCTTTGCGCATGTGTGTTGATTCTGACGGTGAACAAGGTGACTATTAAAACGAATACCCCTTCCCGGGATTGATGATTTGTTCGACGGTTGCGAGTGCGAGATGTTTCTCAAAGATTGATCTGCGGTCGGGCTATCATCAGTGCAGTCGAGAGAGGTGGATGTTCCTAGTGCATTCGGACGTCACGGGCATTATGAGTTCGGTCATGTCTTTTGGGTTGACCAATGCTCGGCGGTATTCATGGATTTGATGAACCAAGTGTTCAAACCATTTTGGACACGTTTGTGATAGTGTTCATTGATGATATCTTGGTTTATTCTCGCTCGGGCGAGAGCATGCGAGCATTTGAGGTATCTTTGAGAGTTCTCGAGACCAGCGATTATGCGCCAAGTTTTGAAGTGTGAGTTACGGTTGACTTGATGGCTTTTCTTGGGCATATTGTGGGGTGATGGCATTGGTGAATCGGCGAATCGGCGATCGAGGACTTGGCCTAGACTCTTACTCCGGCCAGTGCGCGATTTTACGGGCCTTGCGAGTTACTGCTCGGTTCGTGGAGAAGTTTGCTTCTATCTGCACCATTGACTAGGTGACTCGGAAGCGGCTAAGTTTGATGGACTAATGCTTGTGGCGGGGTTTCCGATTCTTGAAGGAGGCGACGACCGCCGTTCTTACTCTTCCGGAGGTCGGGCGGCTCGTGGTGTATTGTGATCGTCGGGCATCGGTGGGATGTGTGTTGATGCGTGAGGCAAGGTTATAAGCGTCACGCGTCAGCGACTTAAAGCATGAGAGGAACTACCCCCCATGATTTGGAGTTAGCGGCGGTGATTCACGCCAAGATCTGGAGGCACTATTTGTATGGGGTTCGTGGATATTTATACGGACCACAAGAGCCTCGGTATATCTTCGGAGAGTGAACTTACGGCGAGGCGGTGGTTAGAGTTGCTTAAGGATTATGATGTCGATATCTGTACCACGGGAAAGGCCAATGTTGTGGCGAATGCCCTTAGTCGTGGGTCGATGGGTAGCCTATCGGATGTGCGGCCGGAGAGGAGGGGCATGGTTCGCGATTTACATCGATTAGCGAGCCTTGGTGTCCGTTGATTGATTACGATAGCGATGGGGTTCGAGTTCGCGAGGTTGCGAAATCTTCCATCGTCGAGGAGGTGAAGAGGCGATTCGAGATCCGGTTTTGACACGTTATCGTGTCTGACTCTTCGTGAGGAAGGGTCGCACGAGTAGCACGATGGGGTGCTAAGGTTTGAGGCGAGTTGTGTGTTCCGGATGTTTGAGGACTTGGCGGCGGGTTCTGGGAAGCACACAACGGCGTTACTCTATCCATCCGTCGGTCGACCAAGATGTACCACGACCTTAGATCGTGTATTGGTGGGATGGCTTGAAGAGGGGCGTTGCGAGTTTGTAGCTCGATGCGTGTTGTCGGCGGTGAAGGTAGAGCACCATAGGCACGGTGGTTTGTTGCGACGATTGAGATCCCGACACGGAAGTGGGAGGTGATCAACATGGACTTTATCACGGGATTACCTCGCACTTTCGGAGGAGACATGATTCTATATGGGTTATCGTCGGCGGTGGCGAAATCAGCCCACTTTCTTCTGTCGGGGCGACGCACCGGTGAGATTATGCGGACTTTACATCAGAGATCGTCGGTGCATGGAGTCCCTATTTCGATCATATCGACAGAGCCCGGTTCTGGCTAACCAGAGTCCTTCGAGAAGGGTTTAGGGGCCTTGAGTGAGCACAGTCGCATTCCATCCTGAGACAGAGCGGACGGTGGCGCACTATCCAGACTCTTGAGGATATGATGCGAGCCTGTGTTATTGACTTTAGGGGTAGCTGGGAGGATCATTTGCCTCTTGTTGAGTTTGCGTATAATAATAGCTACCACTCCAGTATTCAGATGGCGCCTTATGAGGCCTTGTATGGGAGGAAGTGCGGTCGCGATAGGCTGGTTCGATGTGGCGAGAGTGCGATTAGTAGGACGATTTGTTGGTGCGAAGCGATGGATAAGGTGAAGCTTATCCGAGGCGGTTGCTCGCGGCTCGAAGTCGGCGAAGTCGTATGCAGATCATCGTCGTCGGCATCTGGAGTTCGAGGTTGATGATTGGGTTTTCCTGAAGGTGTCACCCATAAAGGGTGTGATGAGATTCGGGAAGAAAGGAAACTTCGGCCAGTACATTGGGCGTGTCAGTTGTCGCGAGGTAGGCAAGGTTGCCTATGAGTTGAATCTGCCGTCCGATCCGGAGGCGGTGCATCGGTGTTTCATGTTTCTATCTTTGAGGAGATGTATCGGGGATCCATCTAGGGTGCACCGATTGGCGATGTCGGTGACCAGGGGTTATCGTATGAGAGATTCCCATAGAGATAATCGATCGTCGGGTTAGGCGTCTGCGGACGAGGCGTGGCTTCCGTCAAAGTCTTGTGGCGGAGCAGGCTCGGGAGGAGATGACGTGGGAAGCTGAGGAGGACATGAGGCAGAAGTATCCTCACCTATTCCCCACACCTCCAGGTAACTCACTTTCCTTCTTGTAAATTTTCATTGTCATAATTGCCTAAGTGTTGTATTGTGGCCATGTGTGGCATTTGTAACTTGTTTAAATTATGAGGAGCCTTTATCGTTATCTGTCTTGGGAAGGAACATTCGGGACGAATGTTTCTAGAGAGGAGAATGTTATACCCGTATTTCGGAGTATGCGTGAGGCGTGCGTCTGAAAAGTTAAGCCTTAGTTAGGCATTGGGGCGAAAATATTGTGCACTGACACGAAAGAATCATTTTCCGACGAAACGTTTTCCAAACTTCGCGAAGGGAAAATTCCGGCTATGTCATTTATTATTTTTGCGGATTTTTCCGAGAGATGAAATATTTTGGACCAACGGGAGGGTGACACTTGTCACCCTCAATGGACGGCAACTTGGGCCAAGGTTGCACGTTTTTTGTGCCTTTGCACAAGTCAAGGAGTTGGTAGGATATTTGTGTAGTAGATGGATAAGGACACTTGGGTGAATCTCCACCCTACACTTGCCTTGCACTTGGCTTCATCTTGGCCATTGGTTGGCCATTGGTTGGCCTATAAATACTCCCCTAACTTGAAGGTTTTCTTCATCCACAAATCACTCTCCAAGTCTTGAAAATCCTCCCATCTCCCTTGTGAGCTTTTCGTCCAAGCCTCCTCTCCCCCCCCCCCCCCTTGAGTGAAGCTTAGCCGAAACAACCCTCTTCCCCCTCTAGCCCTAGCCGAAACACCCCCCCCCCTTGGTGGATAGTTGTCTTCCAAATACCACAGCCCAATTCCTTATAGTACTTAAGTAGAAGTTGTGTAGAACTTCTAAGGGTTTCTTGGAGCTATCGGGCGTGCAATTAGGAGCTAAACCTTGCTCGGGATCGACGTTTATACTTGGATAATTTTGGGCTTATCGAGGTAAATACTCTTGTCCTTCTATTGTAATTGGATATTACATATAAGAATAGCTAAGACTTGAGTATAAGATACTTAGAAGGATATTCTGAGAATAGAATTGGTATTATCACCGTAGAAGGGTATAAAGAAGAATAATTGAACTGTACTTACATAGAATTTGTTTTCTGATGAACTTGTGTAGCTTGTGGGTAGGGAAGTCTGCCCAATTTTCCGTAGAATAGAGAACCCTCGCTTAGAAGCATTTCTGAGAATAGTCTAG
Source organism: Przewalskia tangutica (assembly GCA_029844215.1). Classification (NCBI taxonomy): domain Eukaryota; kingdom Viridiplantae; phylum Streptophyta; class Magnoliopsida; order Solanales; family Solanaceae; genus Przewalskia; species Przewalskia tangutica. The sequence goes on along the minus strand of CM056735.1, from coordinate 82,671,345 downwards.
GCGTTGATAGGCGTGTTGACTATTATAGGCTGATTCTCTGCGCGCGACATATTCGACTTGGCAGGTGGATTTCGCCGAGAAGGTATGTGATCCTTCCTATACTCTTGAGCATGATATTTTAAAGTATATAGTACGGTAGACGTACGTGTGTTAACTGAACGTAGTTATACGGCAATGTCTTTTGACTTAAGCCTGAATAATAAAAACCTTGAAGTATTTCAAAAGAATTATGAATCATTTTTAAAAGAAGAGTAATACTGGATTTTTAAACAGAAAGCTTAAGAGTTATACTAGCTTTATGGAAAGTTAGGTATAACGACTTAAGAAAGATAAAAGGAACGGTTTTACTTGTTTGTGTATCTTGTATTGACTTCTGCAAAGTATAGTAAGATGGTTTGATAAGTAGACATGTTATGATACTACGTGGGTTAGTGTCTCGTGATGTTATTCTTGTTGTGCTTACGTTGTTAAACGCTAACACCGTTGTACTGTTATTATATCACATACCCCCTTGACTTGTTATACCGAGGGCTTGCCACCCTTGATGCGGGTCTATACGGCCTATGCGGTGCAGTGTGACTATGCGGGTGCGGGAGTTCGGGATTGATCATTCCGGTGTTTTATCCGTCTGGGGATGCCTATGCGATGCAATGTGACTATGCAGTCTATTGAGACTATGCGGACTGTGGGAGTCCAGGAGGGTACCGGGGTTAGCTACCCCCGATGCGAGGAATACCTCATGCGGGTCTGTGTGTGACCTATGCGGACTGCGGGAGTCCAGTATTAGGTGTCGCGCCCGTTTTCGACCTCGGGGGTCTGAACGGTTATCCGCAACGTTGCTCTTTGGCGCGGTTCCCTGGATGGAGCAATGAATGTGCTGTTTTTTAAGGAGTCGCCACCTAATTATTATAGTGAATTAGGACACTTAGTTTATTGCAATAAAAATACTGCAATTGACTTCCATTTAATGGTCTGCGAAATTAGTGAGATTCTGGATCAGGGTTCTTTATTATCCTAAAGGGAAGGGGTTAGGCATCCTTTAAGATCCGCTAACTTGCGGTTGTTCGTTCAAACCTAGGTTAATTATTTATTGCTCTTTTTATTCTACCTATTCTAAGCATTTATAATTAAAATAAAGTGCACTACACAATAATAAAACTAAATTAAATGCGATATAAAATAACATTCCGGGACATCTTTTAGCCCCTTTTTAGGCTTTCTGCACAAGATGATCTCCGGCTACCTGCATAAACACTTAGTAAAAGTGTTAGTATCAGAATAAATAATTTTAAAGTAATGACAGGAATTTAATAAGTAAAGCAAAAATAAATAAATCCGTCTTTTGCACAGAGGAGGCCTTGGAAATCAGACGGAGATTCCTTCATCGGCCAATATTGCTATAAAATAAATAAAAACTTTCAGATCCGCGTCAAAACAGTAATAGTTTTAAACACGGAGGGCTCAGATATGAAAAATATATAAAGTGGGACAGCCTAAACAAGTGCGGCTGCGAGAATTCGCCCGGTACGCATGTTGGTTATCCGGTGTAAGTGGAAGAAATCATCCTTGCCCAGAAAGCTTCATTTATTTTATTTTCCGTCTTTGCAACTGTGGAGGCCTCAAAATCGACGGATAACTTTTTCATCGGCCAAACAAGTGTAGCATCTTGTTCAAGTCAGTAAAATACCAACAGTGTAGTATTTGTTCTAAATCAGTAAACCAGCAAAATGTCCAAAATCAATAGCAATATGGCCAAAACCAGTCCAATAATATGGCCAAAACAACAGCAAAAATAGCCGAAAATCAGTCCAACCCAAAATGCCCCAAACAGTAGCAATAAATGGCCGAAACTCAGTGAAACATAAACAGCCAACAAATCAATAAAAAAGCGGTAAATCGGTAGAAGCGATGAAGCAGTTGCCATTTTTGCCAGAACCACAACAATAGTAAGCAATCAGTCCAGCAACAATCAGTACACAACATAGGTCGCCGGAGTCTAACAAACTCCGGCGAGATTCAAAATAATAAATCAGTCCCAACAATCAATAATATAATAGCAACGAAGAGACACAAACAGTGATTTCAACAACACAAGAGGCAACGGGCAGCGGCGGGGTCGACGAGAACAGCGGGTGGCGGTGAAGGTTTGCCGGCGAGTGAGAGCAGTGGCGGTTCGTCGGTAGTCGACGACGACGGGAGTGGGGTGAGAGAGGTGAGAAGGTGAGGCTGCTGAGGAGAGTGTGAGGAAAGAGTGAGTGAGGGTGGCGGCGACGGCGAGGAAGGAAAGGGAGATGATGTTGAGAGATTAGGGGTGAGGGTGAGGTTGGTGGTGAGGTTTCGCGGAGAAACGATGGCGGTTCGTCGGTAGTCGGCAGCAGAGAATGGGAGTGAGGAGTGAGGCGTTTGTGGGAGAGAGGCGAGGGTAAGTGCGGGGTTTGTTGTTGTTTTTTTTTTTTTTAAAGGGAGGGGTTCGCCGGAGATAGAACTCCGGCGAAGGGAGGCGGCGACGGGAGTGAGGTGAGGGAGACAATGGGGGGGGGGGGGGTGAGGCTGATTCTCTTGTGTAGTGTGCGGCTGCCCTTCATTATGTGGGGGCTGATAGATAATAGGGCTGATTTTTAGTTTAGGGTGGGTAAGGTTTTATTTATAGGGGGTATTTAGGTTTAGGGTTTGGTTTAGTTTTTTGGGGGGGAAAAATGAAAAGTGGGTTTTGATTTTAGGGGGGGAAATAAAAGATGAAAGTTTGGGTGAAATTAAAAAGAAATTGTGTTGGATTGGACTGGTTCAAATTGTGTCTTGAATTTGGATTGGTTTGACAAAAATGCAAAATTTGGTTAATTATTTAAAACAAAATTATTTAAAAGATGCAAGATTATTAAAATGCAAATGCTGGCGCAATAATACTAAAATGCAATATTTAAGACATGTTTAATGCCTGATTAAAAGTAAAACGGGATGCCAATTAATTATTTAAAAAATGCAAATATTATTAAAATAAAACGACGGTGTAACAATAAAAACATAATATTAACAAAGACATAATGCTTATTTTAACATAAAAATGCAAAAATGCTGATTAAAATGCGATGTGCTAAAATACTTAGAATTGCAACAAATATACAAAAAACGGGTCAAAATTGATCACAACATGTCCTCTTTATGCGGAGATGATGGAAGAGTCTTGGACAAAGATGTTGACTTGTAGCCAATTTTGTCTGTTTATAAAGCTGGAACTCAAAAATAGGGATGATGCAGATCCAAAAATGTCGATGTCAAATCATGATGACCTTTGGAGTCGTTGTGATGCAAAAATAAAAAGCAAAGCTGACGCTGATTTAAAAATGTCCCAGTGTCGAAGTATGATTGACATTGGGTTGCAAGTGATGTGATGCTGTAATAGACATGGTGTTGTAGATGTTGATGGCGTCATAACATAGATGCGATGCAGATGTTCGTCGTTGCATAGACGAAACATAAATGAAGCCGTTGCATAGGCTTTTATGAAATGACGTCGTTTTCGGACGCAATGCAGATGCTCGTCGTTGCATAGACGAAACATGAATGAAGTCGTTGCATAGGCTTAAATGAAATGACGTCGTTTTCGGACGCAATGCAGATGCTCGTCGTTGGATGAACGAAACATGAATGAAGTCGTTGCATGGGCTTAAATGAAATGGCGTCGTTGCATAGACGCGATGCAGATGCTCGTCGTTGCATGGACGAAACATGAATGAAGCCGTTGCATAGGCTTAAATGAAATGGCGTCGTTGCATAGACGCGATGCAGATGCTCGTCGTTGCATGGACGAAACATGAATGAAGCCGTTGCATAGGTTTAAATGAAATGGCGTCGTTGCATAGACGCGATGCAGATGCTCGTCGTTGCATGGACGAAACATGAATGAAGCCGTTGCATAGGCTTAAATGAAATGGCGTCGTTGCATAGACGCGATGCAGATGCTCGTCGTTGCATGGACGAAACATGAATGATGTCGTTGCATAGGCTTAAATGAAAAGGCGTCGTTGCATGGACGCGATGCAGATGCTCGTCGTTGCATGGACGAAACATGAATGAAGCCGTTGCATAGGCTTAAATGAAAAGGCGTCGTTGCATGGACGCGATGCAGATGCTCGTCGTTGCATGGACGAAACATGAATGAAGCCGTTGCATAGGCTTAAAATGAAAAGGCGTCGTTGCATGGACGCGATCACGAATCTTCGTCGTTGCATGGACGAAACATGAATAAAGCGTTGCATAGGCTTAAATGAAAAGCGTCGTTGCATGGGCGCGATGCACGGTCTTCGTCGTTGCATGGACGAAACATGAACGGCCGTTGCATAGGCTTAAAATGAAAAGCGTCCTTGCGTGGACGCGATCACGGATGCTCGTCGTTGCATGGGCGAAACATGAATGAAGCGTTGCATAGGCTTAAAATGAAAAGCGTCGTTGCATGGGCGCGTCACAGATGCTCGTCGTTGCCTGGACGAAACATGAATGAAGCCGTTGCATAGGCTTAAATGAAATGGCGTCGTTGCATAGGCAGCGATCTGGATGCTCGTCGTTGCATGAACGAAACATGAATGAAACGTTGCATAGGCTTAAAAGAAATGCATTGGTTTATGAGCGTACCTGCTTTGTGACTTGCCTGGGTTGAGATAACGTCATTGCATAGACGTTGTGCGTTTGTAACCCGCATGGGCCTATTGTTGTGTTCCTGCCTTTGCTGATATGAAGATCCTGCACTCAAAGAAAACTTGTGAGTTTTTTAGGAAATGAGTGGTTGATTAGCGTCGACTCTGTAGCTTTGGCTCTTGACGCTTGCATTCTTGGTTTGCACTGAAGACCTAGTTGGCCTGCTTTTTCCTGTCTATTGCCATTTTCTTGCACTGAATTCCTTAAAATGTCCCAGTTTCTGGTAATGAAGATGTTGAACTGGGTAAGGTTGCATCTTGACGCTATCAAGGCGATCAGGTAAGCATTTTTTTTTTATAATGAATGAAAAGCTAATGCGAGGATATGGACAATGTACAATTGAGTAGATGAGAATGCAATCCCCCGAAAATATGTAGGTAGTAATGGATGCAAAATATATGAGGATGCTAAACTCTCCAATGGACAAAATCGAGTCATGTGCAAAAACAAGGAAGAAATATTTCTAACGGTGTGACCGAAGCCGATGTGGCTGCCTACGTATCCCGCCGAGGGAGTCAGGTCAAGACGTAGTTCATGCTGTAAAAATAAGAATTTTTTATGATTTTAAAATAATGCGGGACCGAAGCCGATATGGCCGCCTACGTATCCCGCCGAGGGAATCAGGTCAAGACGTAGTTCGTGATGCAAAAAATAATTTTTATGTAATATGCATTTTGTTGTTTTTTTCTGAAAAAATGGAAGACGACATTACGTTCTGACTCCAGTTGATACCAACAATTAGTATTGTGCATAAGGATGTTCTTTTATTGTTTCGATCTAACCGAGATTGACTCGGTGTAATTCACGATTTGAGATAGTACCTCAAACATACCTGAGTGTCGACACACTTGCTTGCATCCAAGGTTTCGAACTACACGTAGCCTTACGTTTCAAATGCCCTCACTGAAAGAAAGTCCCGTTCTCACATATATTCCAGTATTTTGAATTTTGGGGACGTTGAGAGAAAAGACACTCACACTCAGAAAGATGTTCAATGCATGCAATTGTGATACCATAGGCTTGGCCGTCATGTAAGTATCCACTAATGTGAGAACCCTCAGTATAAGATCATGTAGGGCTTGTCACAGACTCGTAATGTAGGTTTGGGGCAAGGGATGGATATCATTTGGGTAAAAAGTGACTAATCCTTCCTCGAGAGCTGGACTACGTCCATGCTTGATATTTGTGCGCTTTAATGTTGACTTGCTTTCTTTTTGTCCCAGTTTTCTGTACTGACTTCTTTTGAATCTTTTATTTGGAGCCCCCTTCTCTTTTTTTTTTTTTTTTTTTTTTTTTTCGGGTTATGTATTCCCATTTTTTTTATATCGGGGCTTTTGATTGTGTGAAGTCGTCTCTGCTTTTATTTTTTTGATACTTTGACAATTTTTGTCTTTGCAAACTTCAGCGCAGGATTTTGTCAGCCACCTGCACATTTCTAAAGCGCTCGAGGAGGTCGGGCCAAAAGAGGGATAGTGCATACGCACTCAGAAAGGTTATAGGTATAATATGCGGTTGTCAAAAAATAGGTTTTAGGCTCAAAGGGGTGTATTAGGGATAATGTTATTTGGTAGGCTGAAAAGGCTCAAACGGGTCAAAGAAAGCCTACGATAATTTCCTACACCGAGTGTTACTCAGGATTTCGCCTCAACAAACATTCAGGCCAAGTTTTAGATCACAATGCAATGCATTTGAACTTATTCAAATAACTCACCACACAATGCATATGAAACGATGAGGTCGGCTTCATTCTTATCTTGGAAACACGCAAGACAATGTCATTTACGGGTGTGAATAAGAGGTACCAAAAGAACTTATGGTTTACCACAAAGTCAACCCATACTGTTTTTTTTTATGCACACTTGTAACTGTGTTGGTATCAACAAAGTCAAACAATAATACTTAAAAAAATGTTTTTGTATTTTTGAATAACATTTTTTTTTGTATTTACTATTTATGAACAAAATATTATTTTTTATATTTTTTGAATAAAGTCGAACGAATAGAATATTTTGCCACGTATCCGTAGAGGAATCAGGTGCGCGTAGTTCGTTCAGATATGTTATAAAATGTATGCTTGAAAAAAAAAATTATCAATGAAAGAATAGCAATATAAAGTTGCGCAAAAGAAATGATTGTCCATTGTGGACGAATGCAAAGTAAAATAAATGCCCGAAAACATGATGAATGAGATGCATGAGTGAGAAATACACTTTTTTTTTTAGGTTTTTATTTTTATGGTGTCGAACTCAAAATGAGTTGCCTACGTATCACACCGTGTGGTGAGAATCAGACACGCGTAGTTCGAAATAATTATGGTAAAATGCATGATATGTAAGAACTATGCAATCAACGCTAGATATATTAATTGAATTTGCAAATATGAATAAAAATACTAAGTAAAGAAGAATTGAGAGCGATGTCTCGTTGAATCTGGTATAAACTGACTTCTAGTAGTCAACATAACTACCGCTCATTTTTGTGATGATTTTTTTTTTCCGACCGGCCTAGGCTGATTGCGAGGACGACCTTCCTGCAAAAAATATGAGAAATATGTGAGTAGGAAAATGACAAAAAATAATAAAAATGCAAATGTGTGACAATATAGTCAAAGACTCCCCTGATTGGTTCGACCGGACTGGTGGTTGATGTTTCACAAAGTCCAAGTCGTGTTATTCAAGAGTGATTTACGCAGTAGAAGTCCTGATTGCAATGTGACAACAAAAAGTGCAAAAAATGCAAATGCTCGAGCCGGAATCACAAAAGAATAATTATTGCATTGAATAATATGTACAGAGTTGCTAGCGACAACGATAATAAACAAAAAACATGCAAATCACACGCGTGCCCTAATATGCTTGGGACCTCCCTTATGCCAGAGGTGAGCCTAAACGCCAAATATGCGGGATTATGATAAATAAGTCCAAGCCGTTAAACTGCAATGTTTTGTTGGAAATGGCGACCAAATGACGGTGCACTTTTTCCAATTTCGGTGTGTCATGACCAGGCTTGGATCCGTCTATCATTATCACGCTACACATATATGCTTATTGGCCGCCGGGTTGTGAAACCCAACGACAATTTGGTGGATTTCCTAATCGTGGAGACGATACCAAGGATCGACCCACCTAATATGTATGCATGCATGACTTAAAATAAAGAGGGCGGTATAGCTCTATCTTAAATTTTCTAAGATTTGGCTTACTAAACACAATGGTTCCCGAGCGGACTACTCGAGTGAGAAGGCTACGCGGCCACCGGATGGTCCGGCTGCTCCGCGCCTTTGCCAACTCTCCTAAAATTGGGCAACTGAAAGAAATTTTGCGGGTGCGTACAACACACCTCGCGTGTAGTGTGTGATCGTGTTAATTTTCCAGAATGGAGGAAATATGAGCGGAATGACAATTTAAGAAAAGCAATAAAATAATGTAGCAATTAAATTAGTTAATTACAAAATAAAAGAAAACAATATAAAATATTTACAACAAACATAAAAGCAAAATAAAGTGCAATATTTAATTAACCTGAGTTTGCTATGATCAAGAACCTGATATCCCAGTGAGTCGCCATCTTTGTCGCGCCCGTTTTCGACCTCGGGGGTCTGAACGGTTATCCGCAACGTTGCTCTTTGGCGCGGTTCCCTGGATGGAGCAATGAATGTGCTGTTTTTAAGGAGTCGCCACCTAATTATTATAGTGAATTAGGACACTTAGTTTATTGCAATAAAAATACTGCAATTGACTTTCATTTAATGGTCTGCGAAATTAGTGAGATTCTGGATCAGGGTTCTTTATTATCCTAAAGGGAAGGGGTTAGGCATCCTTTAAGATCCGCTAACTTGCGGTTGTTCGTTCAAACCTAGGTTAATTATTTATTGCTCTTTTTATTCTACCTATTCTAAGCATTTATAATTAAAATAAAGTGCACTACACAATAATAAAACTAAATTAAATGCGATATAAAATAACATTCCGGGACATCTTTTAGCCCTTTTTAGGCTTTCTGCACAAGATGATCTCCGGCTACCTGCATAAACACTTAGTAAAAGTGTTAGTATCAGAATAAATAATTTTAAAGTAATGACAGGAATTTAATAAGTAAAGCAAAAAATAAATAAATCCGTCTTTTGCACAGAGGAGGCCTTGGAAATCAGACGGAGATTCCTTCATCGGCCAATATTGCTATAAAATAAATAAAAACTTTCAGATCCGCGTCAAAACAGTAATAGTTTTAAACACGGAGGGCTCAGATATGAAAAATATATAAAGTGGGACAGCCTAAACAAGTGCGGCTGCGAGAATTCGCCCTGCCAGCGCATGTTGGTTATCCGGTGTAAGTGGAAGAAATCATCCTTGCCCAGAAAGCTTCATTTATTTTATTTTCCGTCTTTGCAACTGTGGAGGCCTCAAAATCGACGGATAACTTTTTCATCGGCCAAACAAGTGTAGCATCTTGTTCAAGTCAGTAAAATACCAACAGTGTAGTATTTGTTCTAAATCAGTAAACCAGCAAAATGTCCAAAATCAATAGCAATATGGCCAAAACCAGTCCAATAATATGGCCAAAACAACAGCAAAAATAGCCGAAAATCAGTCCAACCCAAAATGCCCCAAACAGTAGCAATAAATGGCCGAAACTCAGTGAAACATAAACAGCCAACAAATCAATAAAAAGCGTAAATCGGTAGAAGCGATGAAGCGGTTGCCATTTTGCGAACCACAACAATAGTAAGCAATCACCCAAAGAACAATCAAGACATTAACATAGGTCGCCGGAGTCTAACACACTCCGGCGAGATTCAAAATAATAACTCAGTCCCAACAATCCATAAGATAAGCGCAACGACGAGACACAAACAGGGATTTCAACAACACAAGAGGCAAGCGTGGCGGGTCGAGCAGCGGTGGCGATGAAGGTTTGCCGGCGAGTGAGAGCAGTGGCGGTTCGTCGGTAGTCGCGGCGACGACGGAGCGGAGAGTGAGGTGAGAAGAGGAGGAGAGGAGAAGGGTGGGAAAGAGGTGAGTGAAATGAGGGCTGAGGCGGCGGCGACGGGCGGCGGCAAGGGAAGGAAAGGGAGATGATGTTGAGAGATTAGGGGTGAGGGTGAGGGTTGACGGCTGGCTGGGGTTTCGCCGGAGAACAGTGGCGGTTCGTCGGTAGTCGACGACGACGGGAATGGGGTGAGGGAGTGAGGCGTTTGACGGGAGAGGGCAGGGGTAGGCTGCGGGGTTTGTTGTTGTTTTTTTTTTTTTTTAAAGGGAGGGGTTCGCCGGAGATAGAACTCCGGCGAAGGGATGCGGCGATGGGAGTGAGGTGAGGGAGACAATGGGGGGGGGGGGGGTGAGGCTGATTCTCTTGTGTAGTGTGCGGCTGCCCTTCATTATGTGGGGGCTGATAGATAATAGGGCTGATTTTTAGTTTAGGGTGGGTAAGGTTTTATTTATAGGGGGTATTTAGGTTTAGGGTTTGGTTTAGTTTTTTGGGGGGGAAAAATGAAAAGTGGGTTTTGATTTTAGGGGGGAAAATAAAAGATGAAAGTTTGGGTGAAATTAAAAAGAAATTGTGTTGGATTGGACTGGTTCAAATTGTGTCTTGGACTGGATTGGTTTGACAAAAATGCAAGGCTGGTTAATTATTTAAAACAAAATTATTTAAAAGATGCAAGATTATTAAAATGCAAATGCTGGCGCAATAATACTAAAATGCAATATTTAAGACATGTTTAATGCCTGATTAAAAGTAAAATGGGATGCCAATTAATTATTTAAAAAGATGCAAATATTATTAAAATAAAACGACGGTGTAACAATAAAAACATAATATTAACAAAGACATAATGCTTATTTTAACATAAAAATGCAAAAATGCTGATTAAAATGCGATGTGCTAAAATACTTAGAATTGCAACAAATATACAAAAAACGGGTCAAATTTGACTGTCAACATTAGGCACGCATTATGATACTATGGGCGATTGGCCTTGCTTCGATCATTCGCGGCCTAGAAAAGACCTGTTACAGTTTACCTATTATTGTTCTTGTTTGTGGCACTATGTGCAATTGAACTAATTGTATTTGCAAATGGTTTTAAATACTTTGATTTCATTTAAGTACTTTACAGTTTCACATACTTGGTACCTGTTATCGACCTCCGGGCAGTGCGTTCATGCCGCAGTAAGGCAAGCAGGTGCTAGATCCACATCCTTAGGATCTTTTTGCTTTGGTGTCAGGAGCTCCATCTTCTCCGGAGGCTCGACGTTTGGGTATGATCTCCCTGTTGTTGTATATAGTTTTGTACATTCAGGGTATGGCGGGGCCCTGTCCCGCCATAGTTGTTTTATCTTCTTAGAGGTCTGTAGTCCTATTGTACAGTTGGGATGTAACTACAAAACTATGTTTATATATATATGCCGAAAGGCGACATTTTCTCACATAAAACTGTGTCTCATTTTACAACTGTTTCATGTCTTGTTTTTATATTCCGCTGATTACTCTGATGTATGACTACTTGGGTGCCCGGGTAAGGCACCACTCACGGGCCCCGGAACGGGTCGTGACAGTTTGGATCCAATCTACTAAAAGATCAAGCCAAGTGGCCCTTGACTAAGTCAACAATATCAAGCTCTTAGACTTAGCAAGACTTGGTCATCTCAATTATGGTCAAATGACCATTTTATCCATGTCCAATTCGTTCCAAGACCAACTAGGGGGTGACACGTGTCGCCCTCCCATTCATCACAATATTTCGTTTTCTGACAATTCCATAATTCCGATAAATTTTTACTAGTCTCAAATCTTAACATTTTTGAATTCTTACGTACGTTCTTATAAACATGTCCTGGAATTACGGGGTGTAACATTCTTCCCCCCTTAGAAACATTCTTCCCCGAATGTTTTTTCGGAGTTCCATCAAAACGGATATTGGCATAGTCCCTTGACTACACCCAACATAATCACCCTTGCCACACCTGGCCACGTAACCAATACTCATACTAAAATGTCAACCTGAACTCCAAGTGTCAACGTCGGTTATCTGCATAAAGCTTTTGTCGACTCTGAGCTTGCTAATAATCTTCCCTGGATAGGCTTCGCCTACGTCGAACCAACCAACCGGCGATCTACACTTCCGCCCATACAAAACCTCATATGGCGTCATCTGAATGCAATAATGGTAGCTGTTGTTATAAGCAAACTCAATCAATAGGCAAGTGATCCTCCCAGCTACCCCTGAAATCAATACACCGCCCGCAAAGATATCTTGAGTGTGCGATAGTATGCTCACCGTCCGCTTGTCCGTCTGAGGGTAAAATGCCACACTGAGACTCATCTGTGTCCCTAATACCTTCTGGAAAACCTCCAGAAGTCAGCCGTAAACTGAGCTCATCTGTCTGACATCATAAATGTAGGAACCCCATGCAGTCTCACAATCTCCCTACTATATAAGCTAGCATAATCCTCAGCCGAGTAAGTGGTCCTAACCGAAAGGACACGACTGGTTTCGTCAGCCTGTTTACTATGACCCCAGGGAGTCGCACTTCCTCTGAGTACGATGCCACCCTGTAACTAGATCCATATTAATCACCTCCCATATCTAATTCGGGATCTAAATCGCCTGTAATAGCCCACTGGGCTTCTGGTGTTCAACCTTGACCTGCTACTAATTCGGACATTAAGCAACAACTCTGCTACGTCCCTCTTCAGGCCATCTTACCAATACATACATCTGAGGTCACGACACAACTTAGTCGACCCCAAACAATTAGAGCAATAAGCACTGCGTGCCTCCCCTAAAACCTGCTGACAAGTCCTGCAACACCGGGTATACACAATCTATCTTCATATCACAGCACCCCATCCGTTGCTACTCAAACAGGCTCTTCTCTTCTTGGAGACCCGTATCTCGATCACATACTAATGCTGAATCCTCATATTGTCGCCTCTTCACTTCCTCGACGAAGGAAGACTCGGCAACCTCTCGGATCCAAACTTCATTCACCTCGGAAACAAATAATCGAACCTCTCGGCTCGGTAGCTGATGAATCTCACGGACCACGTCCTGTCTATCTGGCTGCCCATCTGGCAGACTACCCATAGATCCACGACTAAGAGCATCTGTAACCGTCCCGGCTTTCCCCGGGTGGTATAGGATATCAATATCACATTCCTTGAGTAACTCTAACCACCGTCTCTGTCACAAATTCAGATGCCTCTGACTGAAGATATACCGGAGGCTCCTGTGGTCTGCATAAATATCCACATGAAGTCTATATAAGGAATGCCTCCAAATCTTCAAGGCACGATTAACTGCCGCCGACTCTAAATCGTGAGTAGCGTAATTCCTTTCATGCTTCCCTAACCGCCGGGGAACATATGCTCTAACCTTATCGTGTTGCATCAGCACACAACCTAGCCCAACACCCAAAGTGTTACAATAATAACCTAACCATCTAGTCTCTCACGAGGGGTTAGAACTGTAGTCGTGGTCAACTTATCTTCCAATAACTGGAAGCCTTTCTCATACTTGCGAAATATTCGGGCATCCTTAATCTCAATTATGGTTCTTGTTTCCCTTTCTCTGTTGCAACCAAACTTGGTCACCATACTTAGATTTGATTCATTTGCTTGCCTCATGGCTAAGACTTCCTGTCAGACACAATTTAGGGGAGATTTCCTTGATCTCGCCAAGTAGTAAACCTATTATTCTCTCTCGGCTCATAGAGCTTATAATCAGGTGTTCAACCTCAATTCATGGTATTACATAATCCAATGACTTGTCAAGATTTCTTATCGTTCGAGTGTCTACTCGTCTTTCCTTTATAAGTTATTTCAAATTGTCATGGGGTCCCTTACCCCCCCCCCCCCCCCGTATTTTCTTACTATCTTTCTCGTTAGTACATATGTTACCACCTTTCCTCGAGGTGTTCTTACTGCCCATCATTTACTAATGGTCTTTACACTAGTCTGGGGTAATCATATCTCGTGCAACTTACATAACCATAGTTGTATTCTCTTTTATCATTCTGGTCATAACCCTTTCTTATGCTTATTACTAGCAAAAGTATTTCTATCTTGATTCATAATCGTACAGTTTCATACATGCGTACTACCTGCATTTATGTCCTTAAGACACTTCCTCGACCATTTCGTAACGTCGTTCTTAATTACCCCAACACAATACTCTTCCCACGGTTATCTAAAACTGTAACCTATGGCATGACGATACTGAAGACCATACCAGTCTCATATCCTTCGTCCAACAACATGGGTATACCTAATCCCATAATACGTAAAACTATCCTTTTACGTGTGGGAGAGAACTTATCTCTATTTCATAGTCTTTCCTTGAAGTTACAACCCTATTCACTGGGTCCTCTTGCGGTCCTGTAAATCTAATCAACAAGCATCGCCTTAAAAATCATGTAGATTCTCAAAACCTACCAATGAAGTCCTCGGTCTTCCGCAGGCAGCACTCGTACTTACCTTATTCTTACTTGTGCGCTTTCCTGAAATTATCTGGAAGGTCGTGGCCTTGACCGCCACACCAAACCAACTCCAAGTACCTCCAAGGGCACTTAACATAAACTCCTTCAAATTCAAGTATTACTTATTTTCTGTATCAATTTACCTCAAATGAATAAGTCACACCGACTTGTTAAAATCAACGATGTCAAAGAAGGAAGGATAATTTACTGGTTACAACCACTTCCCTTCCTTTCCACTCGATAACCGGCTTACCGGAAAACTGGAATCGAACCAATCTCTCTCTGCAGTCCATGTTGGCATAACAAGAGGACAACTAGCCCGTACCCGTTATGACCTCAAAGTCTGTCATATTAGCTCTACTAGGTTCATAGTGGTCCGACGATCGTATCGTCACCGCAATTATTATGTACCCGCCGGCTACCACCCATCACTCACGTGTCGCCACCTTGAAAGGTTCTCATGGATCCGGCTCTATTCATGTACACTTGGTTGTCGCCCTCGCATCGGGTCGCATTTCTTCCGTACTTCCAAACTTATGCTAACATACGTACATAACCTCCGTACTAAATTTGACCTCCAATCTTTGGAGTTACTTAATTAAACAATATAAGGCCATTTCCGGCTCTCACAACCTGGTTCCGGTGGAATGCGTCCACGAACCCGTAAAACGATTAACTAGACTCGGGCCTTGCACCGCGTGACTCGTCACGAATGACTACTACCAACTGATCCCATTCCATTTAGGCTATGGGGCGACCCTTAATAGGTCTTCAACCCGACTCGGCGTCGCACTTAACTCTTATCCTTGGTCTAACTTAACTTTTTACTACTCGAGAAGGCCTTATATACTTAAGGTCTCGGCGGTTATCAATATTCATAGGCTCGCAATTTCCATGCTCCAAGCCTACCTTATCAGTCCCCCCGTAAACGGGTACAATAACTTCTCATAAGCTCTTAATCGTGTTGTCTTAATTATAATAACCATACTTATTCCATACGGATCTCATCCGTACCATTCTCTTAATCATACCACGTATCTTATTCTTATTAACATAGTCTTCCATTAAGTACCTTAACAGGACTTCTTAAGGGTTCATTACCCTATCAGACAACTCATCATTTCCTAATTATATCAAATTAGCATGATGAGAATCCATTAAACTGTTTCATACCTTCCCGGTATCTAATTAGTCCTTACCAATTCATGGTAATCTAAAATCATTCTAGGCAACCCATATATGACCCTCATACATAAATCCGTATAGTTGTACGTCATTATACCAACTATACAACAATTACAACCAACCTGGATACGCAATCCACATAATCCTTCCTGGGTCACTGTTGCCTTTCTCGTAGCTGCAATCAACATAACTCGTTAGGGAGAGACGACCCTAACAACACAGCTTTATCGCACGATATCAGAGTGAGAAGAATGGAAACCAATCCTAAATGTCCTGCATCCTCCTGATTATAGATGTGGTGTACAACACATCGATAATCAAGACTCTACTAGACACGGTCTGTAGATACTTTCCGAGGACTAACTGCTCTGATACCACTTTTGTCACGACCCGACCCCAAGCTCGCGATCGGTGCCCTACACGGGCACCCCTTTCGTGTATACATCGAGAATAGCGGTGAACATACACAACTCATAAAAATACTTAGACATTAAATATCAACGGGTTAGCCGATAAGGCCACCTTGAAGAAAATAAACATAATAAAACAAGACATCTTTTCTTCTTTACAACCCAATCCACAAGACATGACTACACTCTAAGAATAACAATCGTGACGGACAGGGCCCCGCCATACCCCGAATGTACAACAACCGACAATACCAGAATTGCATGAGGATAAGCCTCGGAGTAATGGAGCTTCAACGGTGAGCGGATGATCCTAAGAATGAGGATCATCAACTCAGATACTCTACTGCGGCATGAACGCAGCCGAGGAGGTCGACAACATGTACCAAGTATGTGGCGAAAGATCAGTAATGAAATCATAAAGTCTAAAATAAAGCTGGAGACATGTATGATAACTCAACTAACAGTACACTGTGCCTTACTAACAATGAGAGTAAACAAGAGTATACTTTACCGCATAAAAATAGGAGGCTCATGATCAAAGTAGGATCACCCGCCCGTAGTATCATTAAACAATCCTACTCCTGAGACTATTTCACCCGCATAGGTCCTGTGGAACCGCAATGGAGCGATGTGCTCCGCATGAGACTATTTCACCCGCATAGGTCCTGCGGACCCGCAATGGAGCGATGTGCTCCGCATGGGACTATTTCACCCGCATAGGTCCTGCGGACCCGCAATGGAGCGATGCGCTCCGCATAAGACTATTTCACCCGCACAAGACTATTTCACCCGCTTAGGCCCGGTGGGCCCGCAATGAGTACAAACGCCACACTCGCATCATGGGTAGAAAATCTATGGAATTAGTAGTAACCCGGGGCTTTACCCCGTAAGAATAACATAAACTAGCACAACCGGCTATCATACATAACATAAGCACTACCGGCTTATCATACATAACATAAGCGCTACCGGCTTATCATAACATAACATAACATAAGCACTACCGGCTTATCATACATAACATAAGCAAGTTAAGAAATCCCCCTAACTTCTTATTAGCCTTATTCATATACACTCTCATTTTAGTTTACTTAAGGCACTAACATGTCATTAGAAAAATCCAGGAATTTAACCCAAAGTACTACGTACTTCTACTCTTTTAAAATGACTTTTTTTCATATAAAACTTCCAAGATACTAATAACCGTAGTATCAAGTCATATCTACTTTTCAAGACAAGTCACAATACCTTTTAGAAATACATTCATAGGCTTCTAAATCAAGTGACTTCTTTCTTTTAAAACCTTAAGCAATTGATGCCTTCAAATCAATTTGCCTTTCATTAATACAAGTCATTTATCATTACTTACATTACTTAGAGTAAACCACTCTTTTTAACTTTCTATAAAGCTATTATAACCAACTTCCCATAAAGCCGTTATACTAGTTTTATACCTTAGATACTTACATTCTTCTTTATAACCAAGAGACTTAAACTTTCCAAACAAAACAAGTATCATATACTTTCAAAATACTTAAAGTCTCTTACTTTTAGAAACTAAGATATCCTTAATATTTTTAAACAAGTGAGTTAATTCCCTAACTCAACCAACTTGAACATTCTTAAGATAAGCCAAGGATATCAAATGGACTGGATTCATCAAAATCTCGTACGCCTACCGTACTACATATTTACAACTATTCATGCTCAAGAGATAGGAAAGTTCCACATACCTCTTCGGTTCAATCCACTTGCCAAGTCCAATATGCCGTACGTAGTATGTCAACCTATAATGACCATAATACGTCTATTAACTTCTAACTTCGAACGTAGAGTATTCTAAGTGCAAAGTCACTAAATTCTACGGAAAATCGGACAACACTTCCTTTGTTTCTACATACTTTTCCACCTTTTCAAGGTCCGAAAATCAATAACCAAACGCCACATTTAAGGCCCAACAATTGATAATACAGTGGGATTACACGCCTTAACAGGACGTGTAAAATTCTGCCCCACAATTGATATCAAACTAGTCCAAACGACAATGCCATTCTCGGCCAAAAGGTGTCACAACATATCTTCCTTTCCAATTCCTTTTCAATACAAGTTGTTTAGTATAACATGTTATAAAGCCGAAATTGATTATAACAACTATAATCTTCAAGTAGATAACATGCGACGATTCTAGTTATCGACCAAATTGTATTTCAATTTCAAATGGCTCAACATGTCATTTCGGATTTTAGGCTTCAAATATCCATAACACTTATCAATCTTTAATACATATACTTCATGCTAGTCAAAATGTAAGGCTACAACAATATGTAATCTTATAACACTTAAGAGAACAATATTGTTACCTTAGTGAGTCTTAATCCACTTCAAGATCCGAAGTCGCTCCCTAGCAACTTAGAGCCTCTCCTTGATACTCCAATCCGCCACTTGAAGCCCTTAGAAGATCACAAACAACTTTCCTTTAACTTCCAATCCAAACCTAGGAAAGTGACTAGGTTTTCACCTTGCGACTAATACGAAAACGATAATTTTCCGGGATATTTTTATTGAGATACCCTTACAATACCCTTAGGAACCTTGGTTTAAAGTGTGGAGCTTATTGGAAAACAAACGAAAATTCTTGTCTTGATGAAACCCTCAAACCCGAGAGCTTCCCCCTTGTGTTCTTCAAGTTTCTTGAAAATTTGACTAAGTGTGGGAGCTTGTCTTGCTAGTAGTGTTACTATATAGCAACATGGAGGGTCAAGATTAATACATATGGATGGTTTGGATCCAATCTACTAAAAGATCAAGCCAAGTGACCCTTGACTAAGTCAACAATATCAAGCTCTTAGACTTAGCAAGACTTGGTCATCTCAATTATGGTCAAATGACCATTTTATCCATGTCCAATTCGTTCCAAGACCAACTAGGGGGTGACACGTGTCGCCCTCCCATTCGTCGCAATATTTCATTTTCCGACAATTCTATAATTCCGATAAATTTTTACTAGTCTCAAATCTTAACATTTTTGAATTCTTACGTACGTTCTTATAAACATGTCCTGGAATTACGGGGTGTAACACTACAATTGGAGACTTAGTTTGCAGTAATTTCTTTTCTTTGGTTTTTAATTCAGTTTATGTATGGAATTTCTGTTAGTTCTTAGCGTGACACCTGTTGGTATTTAAACACTCTATTAGGGCTTTCCTTATGAATAGCTTGAAACTTCTATTCGTGAATTAATGCAGTAGTTTGATTTCTTCTTCACTTGATTAAGATTTAGTCAATAATTGGTATGAATGTTTGATAACTAATTGATCACTAATTATCATAATATATATGATTTTGAATCAAGAACCGAGAGGAGAGATTTGGATATACTGTAATTGACTAGACATAGGTTAAAATCGCGGACAACAGTACCCTGATACTTGTGTAACATTATAGGTTACTGTTCTTAATCCTGCTATGTGGTAAATCCTATCATAGAAATATAGAAGGGTTCTGCACTGGGGTTGAGTGATTATATGTCCTAACCGGAATATAATACATTTTAGTTAACCGTTATCTTAACGTAGATGAAGAAGTCTTTCTAGTTGCATTAAGTATTGAATAAAGTGGATAGTCGAGGATTTTGGAAGCCCTAATTCATTCATAACTGATTACAACTTAAATAGTTCAGTAATTCTTACAATTATTCTAATAGTTAAACAAAAACCCAACTCAAATATCGATTGCCAAATAGATAACATAAAATAGATGAACGATAATTAGAAACCAGTCTCTGAGGACGATATTCGGTCTTATCAGACTATATTACTTGTCAATGATGCGTACGCTTGCGTGAGTATTCGAAATATCGCTAACACTCTTAGTGTCAAAGCTAACCAGGGAACTGAATTGTTGTGCAAGGTTCTTCCCTGATTTCTTTGTCCTGCAGGATCTATTTACTGGGAAGGTCAAGAAGACTGGTAGAGAGATTGATAGGCTGTACATACTGGAGTCAGGAAGAAATTACAAAGAAGTAATAAAAGCACATGCTAATACATCAGTTGTGGTGTCTAAAGATGAAGTGGAAGCAGAGCTTTGACATAGAAGAATGGACCATGTTCCATTAAGTATACTCAGGAAAATAGCTATTTTTAAGACTAAAACATATTTCTCAATAAAACATTGTGATGTGTGTCCCTTAGCTAGACAGTCAAGGAAGTCCTTTCCTGATAGCAATAGCAAAACTGATTTTGCTTTTCAACTCTTGCATTAAGATGTATGGGGACCTTACAAAGTGTCATCTTATAAAAATATGAGATATTTCCTCACTGTGGTGGATGATTACACTAGATGGACATGTTTTTTTTATGCATATCCAATTTGATGTGCCAACTATTCTTAAGAATTTGTTTGTGATGATAAGAACACAATTTGGTCTAACTGTCAAATGTATTAGATCAGACAATGGGACAGAATTTCTTAACTCTGCCTATTTTGATCTATTTAATCAGTTAGGGATTATACATTAGAAATCTTGTCCCTACTTTCCACAGCAAAATAAAGTAGTGGAAAGAAAACATAGACACATATTGGAGATAGCAAGGGCCATTAAGATGCAAGGTCACTTGCCAGCAAGATTTCGGGGTGACTGTGTTGAAACTGTTGTACATGTGATTAATAGAATTCCTACTGTTGTGTTGGGAGATATTTCACCATATGAGAAGATATTTAAAAAGATACCATCACTTTCTCATTTAAAGGTGATAGGTTGTCTTTGTTATGCATCAAATTTTGGTGAGAAAAGACAAATTTGAGCCAAGGGCCATCAAGGTTGTGTTACTTAGCTATGCAGTAAATAGAAAAGGTTATAAGCTGTTGGACTTGTCCAGTGAGACAACGTTTATCAGCAGAGATATGGCCTTTCATGAGAACATATTCCATTACCAGCAGTTCAAGGATATTTGAGACTCAGCTATTCGTCAACATTTTAATTCTGATCTGTGTGTTGATGATTAGGTGGTTTCACATGCTATCCCAGCGAAGAGTGTGAAGATTGACATCCATGAAAATGTCCCGGTCCATGCAGAAGGGTCAGAAGGCACAAACAATATTCCTACTATAACTGATGAAGTTGCAACAGAGATACTTTCACATGATGATTCCTATAATGAAGATACATTGGCTGAAGTGTCTGATGCTGAGAATGTTGTAGATAACAGAAGAAGATCCACCAGAGATGAGGACTCCAATATGGTAGAAAGATTTCATGCATCCAACAACAAAATTCAGTAAAGCAGGTTGTGCATATCCTATGTCAGAAGTGGTGGACTACACTGGACTGTCTGCCCAGTATCATGGTTTTTTGGCTAAGATTTCAGCAGAACATGAACCATAATCCTTCTATGAAGCAGCCAAGGATCAAAGATGGGCCATGAAGTCAGAAATTCAAGCTCTAGAAGACAACAAAACTTGGGAAATAGTGGACTTTTCTGACAACAAGAGAGCCATTAGATGTAAATAGGTCTTTAAAATTAAGTACAAAGCTACTGGAGAGGTCGAAAGGTTTAAGGCCAGGCTTGTAGCTGAGGTACAGTCAGAAGAAAGGAGTTGATTACCAAGAAACTTTTTCTCCAGTAGTGAAGATGGTGACTATTAGAAGTGTGATCTTTGTTGCAGTTGAAATGGATAGAGCATTCAACAAATGGATGTGTTTAATGTTTTCTTGCAGGGGGATCTCAATGAAGAGGTATACATAAATTTGCCACAAGGGAAGATGTGTAGATTGCTTAAGTCACTGTATGGTCTTAAGTAAGTCTCCAGACAATGGAATATAAAGTTAACAACTGCTTTGGTTTCCTCTGGTTTTGTTCAAAGTAGTTTTGATTACTCTTTACTTATCAGAAGGGATGTAGATAAGATAGCTATGTTTCTGATATATGTAGATGATCTTCTCTTGACTGGAAATAATCATGAGATTATTAATCAGACAAAGACCATCTTGCAGCATCACTTCGAGATCAAGAATCTTGGTGAACTCAGATACTTCTTAGGTTTTGAGTTTGTCAAGAACAAAGAGAGGATAATAATGCATCAACGAAAGTATTCTTTGGAGCTCATTGAGGATATGGGGTTAACAGGTTCTAATCCTGTCAGCTCACCAATGGAGGCTAATGTGAAGCTTACTTCTACTGACTATGATAAACACATACAGAAAATGATGTCTGGGAAAGTTGGAACTGATGATATTCTACTGAAGAATCCAGCATCATACCAGAGGTTGGTTGGAAGGCTGCTTTACTTGACTAATACCAGGCTAGATATAGCTTTTGCAGTGCAGTGTTTGAGTCAATTCATGCAAGCTCCAAAGCAGTCAAATATGATGGCAGCAGAGAGAGTGGTGAAATATGTCAAGCTTGCTCCAGGAATGAGAGTGTTAATTGTAGAAGAAAAGAGTAATGTTTTATCTACATACTGTGATGCAGACTGGGCTTCATGCCCAATTACCAAGAGATCAGTCTCGGGGTATTTAGTGTATTTTGGATCTTCCCTCATTTCTTGAAAGTCTAAGAAGCAACAAACAGTCTCAAGGAGCTCATCAGAATATGAGTATAGAAGTCTTGCATCAGTGGTGGCTGAAGTTGTCTGGATCAATGGTTTGTTTTCAGAACTTGGTTTATCTTTGCAACTGCCTATCCCTGCTTATTGTGATAGTAAGTCTGCTATTCAGATTGCCACCAATCCTGTATTTCACGAGAGAACTAAATATATTGAAATTGATTATCATTTCATCTGAGAAAAGGTCCAACTAGGCTTGATTTCTATTAGATATGTAGCCTCTGATGATCAACTTGCCGATATGCTTACCAAAGCTTTGTTGCCATGACAACACGCTCATTTTCTTTCCAAGCTAGGGATGAAGAACTTATTCTTAGCTCCTAGCTTGAGGGGGGTGTTGAAGTTATTAAGTGACATTTAGTTATTAGTGTGGTGTTTAGCTTAGCGAGTTTGTTATGTGTTTTAGTTAAATTGTGGGACCACAGTGTAGACCCACCACTACGTTTTACCTCTTCTTTTTGTCTTGTATAAATAAGTGTTATGCACTCATTTTGTAAGTTGAGCTTTCAGTTAGTATCAGTATTAAGAAAAGCTTCCACACTTCTTCTCTCAACACTCATTAAGATTAGCACTGTGTATTTCACATACAGTGAGAACACAGTGACGATTACTGAATTGCAACTTGGATCGTAACAATTAACACATACAGTGCTACTATTTTAATTTTCTTTTCATGTCTAAAACAATTCAGTAAGTTCTCTTGGTTCTACTAAGAAGTCTGAATCAAGATCAACAATCATATGTGGTATAAACCAAATCATAATTATGATCTTGAAGAAATATCTTGTTTTAAATTGTGATATATTTTGTTTGAGCATATTAAATTATATTACTTTAACAAAAATCAAACTTTCCTATTATGTTTTTATAAAATATGTGCAACAACAAAATCTATATGAAAATAAAGAACACACATTATAGTCATCCAATGACTTTTTGTTTCCTTATTTTTTTGTTACATTATTACATTGCTAAAGTGTGAAGAGTTCTGTATTATCCGTTTTTTTTTAGAAACAAATGGTCCTGGTATAGTCCTAAAAGGGGATTCTATGTTTTTTTATTAGTTTGTAACTTATGTTAATATCCTGGTTCATTATTTTTCTTTTAATATAACATTATTATATGGGTTTTTACTCCTAAATTTGTTAAACTTTTATTCTATCACCCACAATTTTTAAATTTTCTAACTTTATCAATTTTATTTGTTTCATTGTTTACTTACTCTATTTTATTTTTTTGAAAAGAAATATCTTTATGTTATCTCTATCTCCACTGTTTGTACGTTATACTTTCTATTTTATTAACTTTCATTCTTTCTTGATAAATTATTATTTTTATTTCACATTGGCACTATGTACAGGGAAAAAGATACAGTTGGACAGTTTCAACATGGAGTATCAACCCAATATCTACCCATAATCCTACTTTCCTTAGTATTGTACTACACAATGGATATACGAGAATAGTTAACAACTACTATCAGTGCTTCACAAAGAATAAACTATAATAATTTACAATATAACGGGCTTGAAGCCTAACAAGAGTTGTGACAACAACAACAAGTCGTGTGACCTTGATCTTCTCCTCTTTGAATCCGTCTTGAATCTTCTGTCGTTAGATCTTTGTTTCAATTGCAACAAGCTCCTTGATCTTGAACCTGAAATCAAGAGACACTAAATCTCTACCTGTTACAATTGTGTTGAGTCGAGTGTTAGCACTCTGTCCTTAAGACATTATTGCCCCGTATATATCATTTTACATTGATGGACAACTGTCTCCCAAGATAAAACAGTATCAAACAAATGAGCAAAGAAAACTCAAGTGTTTACTAAAAGAAGAACCTTTGAGTGTGTGAATGATATGCTAGAGAGGAAGAAGTTCAGAAAAATCTCAACTATACAAGAGTGAGGTGTGTTCTACAATTGAGCCAAGGGCCTCAATTTATAGTGTGCGTAAGATGACCTCTCATCTAGCCAACTAATGACAATCAATGACCATGTAATGACACTTATTGAGAGGTATAATTCAGCCGAATAATGGTTGAATTCAAGTGCCAAGTAATGGAGGATCAATGCTCCAAAACCTGCCCAAAAGTCAGAAATTTTCAGTCTTCCGTCGACCACACTGCCTCTGAAGCGTCGCGGCTCCAGTGACCAACTGACACCAAGGCACCGCGGCGCTCTGGCTCCGATAGTGTTGCGTCACGACCCTTCACGGCTCCGCAACGATTTCTGACTTGTTTCATCTTTTACACATCGTACATTTCTTCCTTCATTTACCAATGTGGAACGCGTGTCATTTAACCAACGACCGTCCATCATTTCATGTCTCAAACATTTACTCACGTACCAATATCTCTTTCACATGAAATTTACGATACTTGGCACTACGTGTACACGTGTGTGAAAACAACGTTTCCGACGTGTGAGGCCTCAATTGTTCGAGTCATAAATAATGGGTTAAATTTAATTCCACATTAGTAAATTTCCAACAATCCCCTCTTGAAAGAGATTTTGACGCACACACATGGTGTCTTTCTAACAATCTTTCGGCTGATCGATGTTGCATTTGGATAGGTAGTCGTGGCTTTGAACCTTCCATAGTATAATACCATTGGACTTACTTACTGCGCGATGAACGTGATGTCTTGAACCGTCAGTGTTTGGTGTAAGCCAAGACAATGGTACCAACACAACAACTTTCCTTACTCTGTTCTTCTTAATGTTTTGTCCGTTGTGGCTGTGGACACACTTGAATTCTTAAGTGCGTTCATTTGAGGCGGCGAGTCCTCGCACTTAAATAGGTGGTATCCTACAAGGTATCCTGTTATACCCCACTTTACAAGTGTTAGGAGCCATTAAAAGATTCCCAAACCTAACATCAACCGTTGAGGATCATTAAAGGTTTTGAAAACTTAACTTCTACCCACCATGCAGGTAGCACTTTAAGGTCTATCGCGAAAACGACTTTGGATTCATGTTTCTTTACAGAAATCATCATCTGAAATGCTTTTGTTTCCACCGAAGCGCTCAACTGAACCTTTTCCAGTTTAATTTTCCCATTAAACCAAATTCTTGGGATTTCCAGTCAGTATGGTTGGGTATCCACCGTATCAGTTCTTATTGTTTGGGTTTTAAGTCAATTCCCCTAGATAGGTAGAACTTTTGATCTTTGGGTAATCCCTTAATCAAAGGGTATGTTATATCCTTTGATTAGTAATCAAGGGTGTATCACCCGAGACGATCAACTGCCATACGATCTTATATCTCTGACAGATATGTCCAGACACCATCATCCGTGCACTTATAGTGTATAACTGACGAAGGCACGAGTTACTTCCAATAAGGGACATCCTCTAAGAGGTCGTGAAGTTACTCAACTTATCATCATGCTTTGTACAAAGCGATAAACTTCGATTCCATCACGAATCAGCCGATGCAAGTTTGCTTAGAGGATTTTGCAAAGACACACCATGCACATCCACTTGTGGCTTTGGTGTTCTTCAAGTTGAACCACTGGACGTCCAAACCATAATCCATAGATAAGCGAATAATTCAGATGTCGTCATATCCTATTTAACGTCTTCTATTGGTCATTTCCAGAATCATGAGTGAACTTTAGTTCAACTGATCTTTTTTATGAGCCGATACCAGGTCAATTGTAGTGTGTAAAATACATTGAACTACATGTGACCTGCGCATATCCCTCATGATATATGGGTGCATCATGATTCCAATCAATTTATGATTCATATCTATTGGTGACTTCAACGAGACTGTCAAAACACCTCACAAATGAGTCTGGTTTTGACCAGTCCGTTAGATGTCTTGGAATTCCCAATTCCTAAGATGTCATCTGCAATACCCATATCATTCATATAAAAACATCGTTTCAACATACTATTAGTCTCTATGATCAACCTAAGACTTCTCCCAGTGATCAACATATCGTCTACGTAAAGTCACATCATGACGAACAAGTTAGAACTACCTTTCATGTAGACACATTTGCCACATTCATTAATGGAGAAACCCTTCGATAATAGAGTACTATCAAGGTTTTTGAGCCATTGTTTTGGGGCTTGTTTTAGCCCGCACATAAATTTGATAAGTCGACAGACTTTCTTCCCTTCCCTTGGAACCACATACCCCTCGAGTTGTTCCGTATTACTTTCTTCTTCCACTTTCAGACTTTTGGTTTTCCAACTGTTGGATTTCTAGCTTCAGAATTAATGTTTATGTAGTCAGATTCATTGTTTTTGTTTTATCTGAAACTTCCAGGACCAAAATGTAAACATTTCAGAGACCAATAAGGAAGTTCAGGAAGAAGCCCAACAGTCCACTAAACCAACTATCCGGTTAGGAAGGTTGTCTCAACATCCATGTCACGCAAGACTGTGGTAGTCCTGGATGTTTAAGCTATTCACATATGATCACATGTCCAAGTAGCCGAGGCTTTATACTTATCAGTATATCCATCTACGTTTTACTCAATTTGAGTATCCACTTTTACAACCCAAAGGTTCTTTTCCCGGAGGAAGATCAACCATCACACAAGTGTGGTTCTATCTGATGAAGTCTATTTATTTCTTTTTAACTTCTTTCCAAAGCAGCGCTTCTGGAGATGACAATTCTTTGTTAATTGTTCATGGTTCATTCTCAACCATATAAACTAGAAGGCCTGGAACAAGTCTTTGTCCCCTCGTTTTGCTATGTCTCGGTTCAACATCTAGAATCCCTGAGTTCTGTAGATCTGAAACATTAAGTTCCAGATATTCAGCAACTTCCGAGTCCTATAGATCTGGAACGTCTAGTTCCGTACAATTAGACACTCGTAGGTTCTTATTAACCTTGAGCAATTACTCCTTATTCCTTCTTAAGGAAAGTTATCTTCAAAGAATTCAGCATTTTTTGACACTAAGATGTGATACGCATTACTGTTATTTGCAGATCCAGTGGATATGCAATCTACAGTCTTAGGTCCAACTTGACTCGCTTTGGCTCTGGTATTTTGACATTTTCCACACTACCTCATATCACAATATTTATAGATGGGATCCTTTCCATACTTCACACGGAGGGTTATCCTTATCCTTATGCAAAGTTCTAGTTAAGAATCGCATTAGCGGTAAGGATCACCTTGCCCACATACCTTGTGTGTATGGTTTGCATTTGGCTGACACCGTTAGACTGTGGTGAGTAAGGAACAATCGTTTGATAAATGATGTTTCACATTCTCCCCATCTATCACAACAAATTCATCAATTCGTAGACTTAGTAGATTTGCAACTTCTGCTTTGTAGAGCATATCCGCTTCAATAAATTCATCTTTGTTCTTCAACAAAGGATGCACTACATTGTACCATCGTCAATGAAGATCACAACATACTTGTTTCCCCTCTTTATTTGTACAAGATTCAAATCACCCACGTAGGAGTGACTAAGTTATAGAGGAGCGGTGATTCTTTCGTTATTCCTTTGATGGAATGAAAATGTGATTTTTCCTCTTCGCCTACCTCACATTCATTTGAGAATCCATAAGTGCATGTATATGGTGTATCTTATGAAAATCCTCTAAGTAAATTTGCATCAGAAGATTCATGATGGAATCAGAGTTTATCGCTTTGGACAAAGCATGAAAGAAGTTGAGTAACTTCACGTCCTCTTAGAGGATGTCCCTTATCGGGAGAAACTCGTTCTTTCATTAGTTATATATTATGAGGGCAGGGATGATGGTGTCTGGACATATCTGTCAGAGACATAAGATCGTATGGCAGTTGATCATCATGTGTCACTTCCTTGATTATTAATCAAAGGATATAACAGAATTTTTAACTAAGGGACTACCCAAAGATCACGAATCTTGCCTGTCTAGGGGAATGTGCGTAAAATCCAAACAATAAGAACTGAAACGGTGGATACTAGGAATTAGGTTCAATAGGAAAACTAAGTCGTAAAGGTTCAGTTGAGCGCTTCGTTGGAAGCAAGAGCACCTCAGATGATGATTTCTGTAAAGAAACATGAGTCCAAAGTCGTTCTCACAATAGACATTAAAGTGATATCTGCATGGTGGGTAGATGTTAAGTTTTCAAAACCTTTAATGATTCTCACCGGTTGAGGTTAGGTTTGGGAAAACTCTTAACGGTGTCTAACACTTGTAAAGTGGTGTATAGCAGGATACCTTGTAGGAGACAACCTATTTAAGTGTGAAGACCGGCCACCTCAAATGAACGCACTTAAGAATTCAAGTGTGTCCACGGCCACAACGGAAAAAACATTAAGAAGAACAGAGTAAGGAAGTTGTTGTGTTGGTACCATTGTCTTGGCTTACACTAAACACTGACGGTTCAAGACATCACGTTCACCACGCAGTAAGTAAGTCTGATGTTATTCAACTATGGTTCAAAGCCAAGGCTACTTATCCAGATGCAACATCGGCCGGCTGAAAGATTGCTAGAAAGGCACCTTGTGAGTGCGTCAATTTTTTTTCAAGAGGGGATTGTTGGAAATTTACTAATGTGAAAATTAAGTTTATCTCATTATTTATGACTCGAACTGTTACACCCCGTAAGTTCAGGACATGTGTAAGTGAATGTACGCAAGGAACACAAGACTTGGAAATTAGTACGAAAGGAAGGATTGTTTTTCCGACGGAAAGTCTTCCGGACGTCGGAAAGGAAAAATGTTCGTTGTTGAGAATTGGATTCTCAAAAGGCATTATTTGAAGAGTATGGAACTCTTAACCTTATGGAAATTTATTTTTGCGGATTTGGTCACGTGGGGCCCACCCGAGGAATTTTACGTTTTTTGGGGCACACGAGGGTTACGGAATTTTATGGACGAATGAGAGGGCGACACGTGGCACCCCCCACATGGCT
The DNA here is from genome assembly GCA_029844215.1 of Przewalskia tangutica. Taxonomy (NCBI): domain Eukaryota; kingdom Viridiplantae; phylum Streptophyta; class Magnoliopsida; order Solanales; family Solanaceae; genus Przewalskia; species Przewalskia tangutica. Next base: position 82,642,100 of record CM056735.1, on the reverse strand, counting down.
TGGTCGAAATTTATGCAAGGGGTAGAATGGTCATTTGACCTATGTAGATGATAAGTCTTGCAAGCTTGACATATTTGACCAAGTCAACTTGTCCACATAGGCTCAATCCTTGTGATATTCATCCTAGCCTCACATTTGTTGATATCTAGACCCTCCAATGTGTTATATGTATCATACTAGTGCAAGACTAGCTCACTTTACACTTAGAAAAAATTAGAGAACTCTTGTTCTTCTATAGTTGCTCTCGGCCAAGGCTACTTTAGGAAGAGAAAATTTTGTAGTTTTGATCCATTAGTCACAAGACTTTAACCCAATGTCCCCAAGGGTATTGTAAGGTTATCTCAATAGAAATAATTCGAAAACGTATTTTTACGTTAGTCGCAAAGGAAAACAAAGGGAGTTCTTCAACTTTGAAGTTGGAACTTGAAGAAGGGTTCTTCATAGGCCTCTAAAGAATGCTTGGAGCGGATTGGAACTTAAGGAAAGGAGCTAAGAATTTCTAAGGCGCGACTTTGGATCTTGGAAATTTTAAGGGCTTGGAAAGGTATAAATTTTGTCATTTTATTAGTTAAGGCTTACTTATGATTGTAGCTATGGTTATTAGCAAGCATGAGATATATAGTATGAATTTTGATAAGGATATTGGTTATTGGAACCCTAATCCGAAAACTAGCATGTTAGCCTTAAGACTACAATTCAAGTCGATTATTAGTAAAGTCGTCGCATGTTGTAAAAGGAAGGAAATTGTAGTTGTTGAAGTTGTTTAGACTATATAACATGTTAGACCTAAGAACTTGGAATTTGGAAAAGGGTTGGAAAAGACTTAGTGTTGTTGGTTGTAAGTTGGCCGAGAATGGCTTTAATTGTGGAACTACTTTGGTATGAATTGTGGGGCGGAATATTATACGTATTGTAAGGCGTGTAATCCCCTTTGTTTGGTTGTTGTTTGGAGCCTTAAATGTGGCTTGTTGGTTATTGTATTCGGCCTTGAAAAAGGTGGCAAAGTGAGTAGAAACAAAGGAAGTCTTTGCCGATTTTCCGTAGAATTAGAGACTAAATACTTAGTATTATTCTACATAGAGACTAGAAGTTGATAGCCTTGTTGTGACCATTATAGGTTGACACTTCTACGTACGGTGTATTCGGCTTAGCTTGTGGATTTAGCCGAAAAGGTATGTGAACTATCTCCTCTTCTAGCATGATTCCTTAGAATAAAGAAAGTAAGTTCTACTCCTTGAATGATCCATTCCTTGCTTGTATTTGGATTGCCTAAAATAGAATTTGTTCTATGTACTTCCTTGAGTGTACTTTGATGTTTAAATTGTAAGTAGTATAATCCATTTCCTTAGGGAAGTTTGGATTCTTAAAAGTGAAGGTATTTTTCTTAAAGTACATAGAAACTTGAAAATGAAGTGATTTCCAAATCTTTTGGCTAGTGCCTTAGTTCTAAAACCTAAAGGTCATTATAATGACTTTAGGGGAGTCAAAGGAGTGATTTACTTATTTGATTTAAAAGAGGAGAAATGACATGATTTAAGAGAAGTAACTTGCGTTAAGGGTGAAGTTACTTGAGGTTTAAAAAAGTAGAAGAAAACTTGTTTTCTAACTATTAAGAGACTTGAAGTATTTTTGAAAGTTAAGAACTTGATTTGTAAGTATGTGATACTTGGTTTTAATAGTATAAGTCTCTTGGTTATTGAAGGAATGGATACGTCTAAAACCATAAAGGGTTATAACGGCTTTATGGGAAGTTGGTTATAACGGCTTTATGGAAGGTTTAGAAAGTTGTCTATTTTGATTAAATCGGCATAAGTTGCCTAGATTGTGAAAATTTGGAGTTACTTGATTTCAAGCTTTGAAATGAGTTTTCTGAAGTGTAGTAACTTACCTTGAAAAATAGACACTCCTTGATACTACGGTGTTAGTATCTTGGGGCTTTACATAGAAAGGAGTCTTTTATAAAAGAATGTATGTATGCCTTGCTAAGTACTTTGGCTTGATAAATTGAGAATTTGTCTAAGTGTGCCTTGATAAGTACTTTGACTTGTTAAATGAGAATTTATTCTATTTGTGCCCTGATAAGTACTTTGGCTTGTTAAATGAGAATTTATTCTATTTGTGCCCGGATAAGTACTTTGACTTGTTAAATGAGAATTTATTCTATTTGTGCCCGGATAAGTACTTTGGCTTGTTAAATGAGAATTTATTCTATTTGTGCCCGGATAAGTACTTTGGCTTGTTAAATGAGAATTTATTCTATTTGTGCCCGGATAAGTACTTTGGCTTGTTAAATGAGAATTTATTCTATTTGTGCGGATAAGTACTTTGGCTTGTTAAATGAGAATTTATTCTATTTGTGCCTGATAAGTACTTTGGCTTGTTAAATGAGAATTATCCTATGTGTGCCTTGATAAGTACTTTGGCTTGGTTAATTGAGAACTTGCCTATATGTCTGGTAATAGCCTTTGAGTGCAAGTATTATGTTTTATTAAGTTGCCGACTCTCGGTTGAAGCGGTCTACTGTGTTGTAAGTTCTTGGGACGCATCGATGGTGATGTGGGATTCCACGGCATGCTTACATTTGTAGTACTTGGGTTAAATTCTGGATTATAGACATACGGTAGTGCTTATGTCTTGTTTGATGGTCGGTCGAGATAGGGTAAGAGTATAAGTGAGGGTAAACCCCAAGACTGCACCACCTTCTCCGTGGTAAGAGTATAAGTGAGGGTAAACCCCAAGACGCTATACCACCGCTTTATGTGTTGTTTGACGGTTGAGATAGGGTAAGAGTATAAATGAGGCAAGCCCCAAGACGTTATACCACCTTCTCCGTGGTAAGAGTATAAATGAGGGCAAGCCCCAAGACGTTATACCTCGCTTACCACCTCCTTCGTGGTCGAGTATAAATGAGGGTAAACCCCAAGACGTTATACCACCTGCTCGCTTGCCTACTTGGCCCGCATGCTTTAGAACACAGTGGGACTTGGTGTTCGTGTATGCCTATTGGTGTTATGTTATATCCTCGACCGCCGGTGAGGAAGGATTCCACGCACGATTGATATTATGGCGTGAGACCCATAGTTATATTTGAGTAGTGACTTTGGCGGCTCGCGTCCCCGACTTGATATGACCGCTATGTGCTATGTATCGTAGGTTGGCTATCATACATGTCTCCTGCTTTGTTTAGATCGTTATGATTTCATTACTGACTCATTGTTCACATACTTGGTACATTCTTCGATCGACCTCCTTCGGGCCGCTCATGCCGCAGGTTTAGGTACGCTGTTTGGTGATCGGCAGGTGTAGAATCCTGCTCAGGGTTTTTGAATAGCTCCCTCTGTCCAGGAGTTTATCTTTTTGGTATATATCCTTCAGTACAGGCTTTGTATAGTTTTGGGTACGGCGGGGCCTTGTCCCGTCATATTTTCAGTTTAACTCCTAGAGGTCTGTATTCATATGTGGGATTGGACTCATGTACGGTGTAGTGTCTTTGTTTATGTATATATGGCAGCCTAGTCGGCTTTGCCTTGCACGTACGTTGGTTTTAAAAGAAAAAAAAATGAGCTGTTATTAAATTCCGCAATGTACTTAGTTGTTAAGGTAGAAGGGTGCCCAGGTAGGGCACCAGTCACGGGCCCGGGGTTCGGGGTGTGACACGAACAAATTGGGATCTCACGTCGAAAACGTAGTTTCCACACACGTGTACGCGTTGTACCAAAGATCATAAATTTCTTTGTGAAAGAGATATTGGTACATAAGTAAAATGTTTCAGACATAGAATGATGGACATTCGTTGGTTAAATGACGAGTATTCCACGTTGGTAAATGAAAGAATAAGTGTAAGATTGAAATGAGTCAAAAAAATGGTTGTAATGTCACCGCGGAGCCGGGGCGTCGCGGCGTCACCACCACCAAGGTCGCGTCACCGCGGTACCTAAAGGGATGAGCCGCGACGCTAATTAGTTTGTTGGCCACTGAAGTCGAGGTCCCTCTAAGGCCTAGCTGTGGCGCTTTCGAGGCAGTATCTGTGCGACGGAAGTCCAAAAGTTTGGCTGATTATGGGGACATTTTGGGGCATTCAAATGTCAGGTTTCCTTCATAAATTAGTCATTATTTGGCTGCATTACTTGGTGAATTAAGTGGCCACTACATGGTACTTAAATGACCATTACATGGGCACTTGAAGAAGCCTTCTTACACTACTATAAATTGAGGCCTTTGGCTCAATTGGAGAACACACCACACTTGAAGTTCACACTTACACTCAGATTTTCTGATCTTCTTCCTCTCTAAGCACTCTTTCAAACACTCAAGGTTCTTCTTTTAGTAACCACTTGAGTTTCCTTTGCTCATTTGTTAGTTTTGTTTTATCTTGGAAGACAGTTGCCCATTTACGTAAAAGGATTTATATGGGGCAATATTGTCTTAAGGACATAGTGAATATTACTCGATTCAGCATCACATTTGTAATGCTACCAGATTTAGTGTCTCTTGGTTTCAGATTATCAAGATTCAAAGAGCGTTCGGCGGTTGGAACAAAGACTCCAAGACTGATTCAAGAATGAATATCAAGACCACAAAAGCTTATTATTGCCACAATTCTTGTTGACATCAAGTTTATTGCTATTATAATCCTTATAGTTTACCCTTTCGAAGCACTTGTAATAGTCGTTTACTATTCCCGTACATCTGTTATTTCCAACAATTTTCCCAAAGCTTGAGTAGTACACAGACAGTAGTGCACATTCTCAAAAGGAATTTGCAATCTGACTAATCTCTCATCAGCCACCTTCTTAAGTTCAACTATAGCAAGTCTCCTGAGTCCAAAGCATGGCAATATAACCTTTTGTGATAGAGTATTGTCCTCCACTGGTATGAGAGTTGATGTGCCTAAAAATTATGACACATTTGATACCAAATTCATGGATTATTGTTGTCCTTTATGCATTTATAGTAGTCGTTTCTTATGTTATTTTGGTTTTGTAGGATCTTTGCATCAAGACACCAAAAGTGAGGAAATGTGCTGAAACATGGACAAAAGTGCTGAAAAAAGAATGAAGTGTTGAGAAGGCCATTTTTGCGGACTGAAGAATATGACTGCGGACCGCAGAATGGTAGCTATATCATAGAAATAGACAGTGTAAGAAGAATTCTGGAGCCCAAAGTGAGACCCAAACTGTGGTCCGCAGAATGGTAGCTATATCACAGAAATAGACAGTGTAAGAAGAATTCTGGAGCCCAAAGTGTGACCCAAACTGCGGCCGACACTTCCGTTCTGCGGACTGCAATCCGGTCTGTGAATCACTGCTTCAGTTTGAGTTCAACTCTGATTGTGAAGCCTCAAGACACTTCTGCGGACCGCACTTCCAGCCGCAATTCTAGACAGTCCAAACAAGAAACCACTATGCGAACTCTAGGTCTATTTTGTGGACCGCATACCTATTTGTGGTCATAGAGTGGTCAGGTGGTGACATTTTTGTCATTATGTGTAATCCAAAAATTGAATCCCTATATAAGTCTACCTAGGGTTTTGTGATTAGACATGTTGATTTCCACTACCCTAGTTACTTTTTAATATTTGTCTTTGTCACGACCCGACCTCGGGCCCGCAACTGGTGCCTTACCCCGGGCACCCTAGTAGGTATACATCAGAGAAAACCAGCGGAATAAACTCATAGACATGGAAACAATGTAAAATAAGAAACAGACTAACCGGTAAGGTCGCCTTCAATCATATATATAAATATCAAAAAGCCCGAACAGTTACATCATTTACAAACCCAACTCAAAACAGGACTACAGACCTCTAAGAGTTTTTGACATAACAACTATGATGGGACAGGGCCCCGCCATACCCCTGAATGTACCTGTACCTACACTGACAAGGAACCATACCAAAAGATAAGCCTCCGGAGAAACGGAGCTTCCCAAAACGCAGAACTGTGATCCTATGAGCGAGGATCAACAACCGTTGTACCTCTACCTGCGGCATGAACGCAGCTTCAAGGACGCCGCAACAGTACCAAGTATGTGAAACTGAAAGTACTGTAATGAAATCACAATAGTCCAAAACAAATCCATAGACATGTATGAAAAACCAATTAACAGTACACAATGCCATAGTATATATGAGAGCAAATAGGTGTAACCTGGCCGGTTCTGAATATACAACCAATGATCAAACTAGGGCCATTCGCCCATAGTATCATTGTGAAAACCCTAATCCTGGACTCCCGCAATCCGCATAGGTCGCGTGGACCCGCATGAAGTATTCCTCGCATCGGGGGAAGAAAACCCACAGTAATACATAGGACCCTATCCCGCATGAGCCCCTTGGACTCGCATGAGGGTATTCCTCGCATAGGACCTCGTCCCGCATGAACCCTTGGACCCGCATGAGGTATTCCTCGCATTGGGGGGAGAAAATCCCGCAGAATATGTGTCACGCAACGTGTCAGGGGGTAAGTGATATAATACAAACACAACCGGCTTATCGTAAACAACATAAGCACAACAAGAAAACCCCCTTAACACAAAAAGTCTCAAGACACTAATACCTGTAGTATCCAGTCATGTTTACTTTATCAAATTAAGTTACTACACCTTCAGAAATCATTACAAGGCCTTTAAAATCAAGTAAGTAAACCGTTCTTTTATCCTTCTAAAGTCATTATAACTAACTTCCCATAAAGTTATTATAACACTTATGTTTTAAGCAATTCAAAACAATTACAATAATTTGGGAAACCAAGAGCACTTATTCTTTTAAAACCAAGTATCAATTTCTTTCTGAATAATGTTTCACAACTTTTTAGAATAATTCAAGGCTCTTAAGATTTAGAAGTCAAGTCAAGGACATCAAAATGAAACCAAATTCATTTAACACACATACGTCCACCGTACTATATATTTCATAATAATCATGCTCAAGAGGATAGGAAGAGTTCACATACCTCCTCGGCTTAATCCACTTGCCAAGTCGAATATTGTTACACCCCGTATTTTCAGGACATGCTTTAAGAACGTACGTAAGAACTCGCAAGTGTTAAGATTTGAGACTTGTAAAAAAATTTATCGGAATTGTGAAATTGTCGGAAAACGTAGTATTGTGACGAATGGGAGGGCGACACTTGTCACCCCCCTTATTGATGCCTTGGACGAAATAGGCATGGCAAAAATGGTCATTGACCATAGTCTTAAGATGACAAAGTCTTCCTATTAATGAGCTTGAGTTTCTTGACCAAAGTCAAAGGTCCCAAGTCTTGATATTTTATAAGACTTCATCTAAACCACCCATTTGGTTACATCTTAACCCTCCATGCCCCTTTATTACACTACTAGTAGCAAGAGTATGTCATTACACTTAGAAAAATTTCCACAAAATTGAAGAACTCAAGGAAGAGCTCTCGTCTTCCCTCCACTTTCAAAAGGAAAATTTTATGCTTTCTTGTCCATTAAGCCCCACACTTTAAACCAAGGTTCATGAGGGTATTGTAAGTGTATCTCAATAGAAAACCCTAAAAAGAGAGTTTTCAGATTAGTCGCAGCGAAAACCTAGTGGCTTTCTAGGTTTTGGATTGGAGGTTTGAAGGAAAGTTGTTGGTGTGGTTCTAAGGGTCTCAAGGAGCGGATTGAGGTGTCTTGACGAGGCTCTAGGTTGCTAAGGAGCAACTTCGGTTTTGAAGATTGGATTACAATTCGTTGAGGTATAATCTTGTTCTTTGAAAGTGTTACAAGATTATTTATATTGTTGTTGTTAGCTTTACATGTTGCTAGCATGAAGTTGTTAAGTTGAAGTTAATAAGTATTATGGATTACTTGTAGCTTAAGTTCGAAATGAAAAGTAAGTCATGTTAAGTTGGAATACAATTTGATCGTTACTAGAATCGTCGCATGTAATTGACTTGAAGATTCTAGTAGTTATATTTGGTTGCGACTAGATATCATGTTATGCTACCAAGTTGGATTGAAATGGAAATTGAATAAGAATTGGTATTGTTGAACTCAAGGTGGCCGAATTTGTACTTGTGGTTTGTAATAGTTTGTTAATTAATTGTATTGAACTACCTTCTATATTGTGGTGAGCCAATTGGGGCTGTATAGTTAATTATTTGTATTGGACTGCCTTCTATATTGTTGTGAGCCAATTGGGGTTGTTTGGCTATTGTATTTCGGCCTTGAAAAAGGTGGCAAAGTAAGTAAAAACAAAGGAGGTGCTGTCCGATTTTCTATAGAATTTGGCGACTTAGCACTTAGAATATTCTACGTTTGAAGTAAGAGGTTAATGGACGTATTGTGACCATGATAGGTTGAAGTACTTTGGAGCATTTTACTACTTGTCGACAAGCGTCGCGAGGTATGTGAACCTCTTCTTTCTTTGGCATGATCCTACGTATGAAATCTCAATGTGATAGTATTTCAAGATTTCTTCTACTCTTAGAAGTTAAGAAGTATTTGCATTGTTGAATCTAAGTTAAGAGTATGTTTAAATTGTCCTAAGTCCTTACTAGGTCTTATGGGAGACGTTGGTAAGAATGGTTAGGAAGTTATGAGATTTGATTTAAAGGCTATGTGTCTTGATTTGGTTAAAGTAAGTAAGTGGATTTTATGTTCAAAATGACTTGAATTTATATGTGAAAAGGGGATTGATTTTAAAAGTGGAAGTTATATGATTTTAAGAGAATAAGTTACTTGGTTTTGGAAGTGTATGGAACTTTATATTTTTTTATAAGTATAAGTAAATGGACTTTAAAGAATGTATGTTATGAAGTTTTAAGACTATGAACTTTGGTTGTCTTTGAAAGATTTTGAAACTTTATTTTTCAAGTTATGGGACTTGATTTCTAAAGTATTGATGACATGATTTTATAAGTATAAGCGACATGATTTTAAAGAGTGTATGCTACGAGGTGTTAAGACCATAAGCCTTGATTATAAGTGGAAAGGACTAAATTTTAAAAAGTATGGCTTAATTTATTTGAAAGTTAAGAAGATGGTTTCCAAAAGAGTATGTGACTTGAGCTTTAAAAAGAAAGGAGGTTTTATGATTCTTTTAAGTATGTATGTACGTAGTATTTTAGATCTAGTTTTCCTAATGTTGTAAGAATAAAAGTGTCTTAAGTTCTCAAAAATGAAAGGTTGTTATAATAGCTTTATGGGAAGTTGTTATGACGACTTAAGAAGAAGTGAAAAGATGGTTTAAAAATGTTATGTAAGGAAAATACACCGAGCCTACGAATTGGCCGGATTACGTTATAAAATACACCGAGCCTACAAATAGGCCGGATTACGTTATGAGATACACCGAGCCTACAAATAGGCCGGATTACGTTATGAGATACACCGAGCCTACAAATAGGTCGGAATACGTTATGAGATACACCGAGCCTACACATAGGCCTGACACGCCATATTACCCCGAGCCTACACATAGGCCGGGTTACGTCACAGTACACCGAGCTCCACAGGCGGGCCGGATTATGCTACATGATTTCACAGTACACCGAGCTCCACAGGCGGGCCGGATTATGCTTACATGATTCCACAGTACACCGAGCTCCACAGGCGGGCCGGATTATGCTACATGATTCCACAGTACACCGAGCCCCACAGGCGGGCCGAATTATGTCACATGATTCATCAGTACACCGTGTCCCGCAAATGGGCCGGATTATGTTATGTAAGATAAGTAAGTTATGTGGAAAAACTTGATTAACCTCTTAAGTATGTATGTAAGAATATGATGTTAAATCTTATGGAAAGAAGGAATGGAACGGTTAATATACGAGTGATTTCAGGAGTTAAAAATGGCATTCTTTTGTACAGTTATGATTTGATTCTTGCACGTTATTTCTGTTCCATATTAAATTTTGTTATCGACTTCTTCGGGCTGCGTTCATGTCCGCAGTTTAGGTATTACAGTGTGGATCCGCGAGCTTAGGATCTGGTTCAAAGATTTTTAGATGGCCCGATGTTCCGGAGTTGTCATGGCTATGTATATTCAGGGGTATGGCGGGGCCCTGTCCCGCCACAGTTGTAATTCTTAGAGGTCTGTAGTCACATATTGTGGGTCTGTTTGTAAAGAAAGGAGGCAACTGCTTCGTTTATGTATGTACGTCCAGGAAGGTAGCCCTATCGGCTGACCTGTTGTTTTACTTCCGTTGTTTTATTTATAAGTTTCATGTATGTTCCGCTGATTATCTCTGATGTTTATCGTAAGGTGCCTGTAGGGCACGATCGCGATCCCGGTCGGTCATGACAAATATGCCGCGCGTAGAGTATCAACCTATAATAACCATAACACGACTATCAACTTCTAGTTTTCTTCGTAGAGTATTTCTAAGCATAAGGTCTCTTATTCTACGGAAAATTGGGCAGCACTTACCCTGTTTCTACGTACTTTTCTACCTTTTTCAAGGCCCGAAATCAATAACCAAATGCCATATTAAGGTGCAATAATTCAGCAAGTCAAATGGGATTACACGCCTAACTGGACGTGTAAAATTCAGCCCCTTAATCTACCAAAACTGTCCACTAAAACTAGTCCATAGTCCAATGTAAAAACAGTCCAAAGTCCAATGTAAAAACAGTCCATAACACAATGTAAAAACAGTCCATTAGTCCACTAATACAATCCATTAGTCCAATCCTTTAGTTGGTGTTCTTGGCCGACTACTACAATCAAAACTGTCCAGTTTTTTGCTAACATGTCAAATTGTTTCATTACTTCTTTAATAATCCTCCAACTTATATTCCAATCTTTATATAAGTTATATTAACTTGTTATCAACAAGATTCCTTCATGTCAACAAGTAATAGGTAACGTTTTAACAACTTTAATGGCTAGCATGCCAATTTCGGTTTTTAACATCTTATTAAGGTCCAAATCTTTTCAATATTCTTTCCACATATCATATACTCAAACATATACTACTAACATATGTAATTTCCAACTTCACTAAAAGGACAAAGATTATTACCTCAATAAGCCCAAAATTATTCCAAGATCTAAAGTCGATCCTTAACATGTTTAGCTCCTTTTCTTTACGTTCCAATCATACACAAGCATCCACCACAAGATTATAACCAACTTCTCTTCAAGTTTTTGCTTCCTAAAGTCGACGAACAAGCCTAGGGTTTCACCCTCATTTTCGGCCTAGTGTAGCGTTTTTGCTCACTGTTTTGTCAGCTGAACTTGTGACGTCCATAACTCTTTACGTCGATTTCCGATTGACGAACGGTTTGTTGAGTTGGAAACTAGACTCGACGATATTCATTTTAGGCTTTTGAAACACTTAAAAACCCTTCGTATACCAGGAGATATACCTCTTCAAAGTTGGCTGAAATCTGCCCAACCTTGGCCGAGAACACCATTTAGAGAGCAAAGGTTTTGCTCAAAATCTCTAAGTGTTAAAGTCTTCAACCTCTAGATGTGTATATATAAGACAACCAAGGGCTAGGATTAAAACAAGTGTGTGGTTGAGATTGGAAACAAGTGTGTGTGGGTCCCACAAGCCACTTGTCCAACAAATATCTTAAGCCACTTGTCCACACATTTCGCCCAACATGGGCCCCATGGGGGTGACACGTGTCGCCCTCCTATTCGTCCAAAATATTTCAACTCCCCAAAATCTCAATAATTGGTCAAATATCGAAAACCTTGTGGGCCCCACGAAACGTAAAATTTCCCGGGTGGGCCCCACACGACCAAATCTGGAAATAAAATTCCATAATTCTTATAAATTCTATAAGTCTCAATTACCAAAATTGAGAATCCAATTCTCAATAACAAACATTTTTCCTTCACGTGGTTCGGAATATTTTCCGTAGGAAAAAGAAATCTTTCTTCCTTTTCAAACTTAAATTTGCATTCTCTTGCGGACGTCCTCATATACATACCCTGAAATTACGGGGTGTAACATTCTTCCCCCCTTAGAAACATTCGTCCCGAATGTTCCTTCCGAGTTTATTCAAATCATATATCGGCATAGTCCCTCTTAACTATACCCAACATAACCAAGCACGCCCCACATGGCCACAAGACGTTTTCGGAAGCCACGTCCCTTGTCCGCAGTCGCCTGACCTGGCGATCAAGTATCGCTATGGGACTCTCCTCATACGATAACCCCTCTGTCACCTGGACATCCCTAACCGGGAACACTATGGATGGATCTCTAATATACTTCCGCAACATAGAAACATGAAAGACCGGATGTACTGTCTCTAGATCGGACGACAGATCCAACTCATAGGCAACCTTCTACGGACAATCTGATAAGGCACAATGTACCTTGGGCTAAGTTTCCCCTTCTTCCCAAACCTCATCACACCCTTCATGGGTGACACCTTCAAGAAGACCCAATCGTCAATCTCAAACTCCAAGTGTCGACGCCGAGTATCTGCATACGACTTCTGTCGACTCTGAGCTGCTAATAACCTCTCCTGAATAAGCTTCACCTTATCCACAACCTGCTGAATCAAGTTCGGCCCGACTAACTGAACCTCGCCCACATCGAACCTTCCTATCGGCGACCTGCACTTCCTCCCATACAAGGCCTCGTAAGGCGCCATCTGGATACCGGAATGGTAGCTGTTATTATACGCAAACTCAACAAGAGGCAAATGATCCTCCCAGCTATCTCTGAAATCAATAACACAGACCCGTAGTATATCCTCAAGTGTCTGGATAGTACGCTATGTCTGTCCGTCGGTCTGAGGATGGAATGCAGTACTGAGGCTCACCTGCGTCCCTAATCCCTTCTGGAAAGACCTCCAGAAATTAGTCGTATATTGGGCTCCTCTGTCCGATATAATAGATGTAGGGACCCCATGCAGTCTCACTGTCACGACCCGACCCCGGGCCCGCGACTGGTGCCCTACCTGGGCACCCTTACAGGTATACATCAGAGATAATCAGCGGAACATACATAAACTTAACAATAAGTAAATAACAGGTTAGCCGATAAGGCTACCTTCCTGGATACATATAACTACGTAAAACTAAAAGCAGTTACCTCTTTTTTTTCTTTACACAACCCAATCCACAAGATATGACTACAGACCTCTAAGAATTTTTGACATAACAACTGTGACGGGATAGGGCCCCGACATACCCCTGAATATACATAGATCTACAACCTCGGGGAACTGTACCAAACGACAAAGCCTCCGGAGAAAGAGAGCTTTCCAAGAACTGAACAGTGATCCTAAGAATGAGGATCATCAAGCTATGTACCTCAACCCGTGGCATGAACGCAGCCCCCCGAAGGAGGTCAATACGAAATATGTACCAAGTATGTGAAACTGAAAATACTGTAATGAAATCATAACAGTCTATATAAAACAGGAGACATGTATGATAACCAAACTACAGTACACAATATATAAGCAGTCATGTCAAGTCAGGGACGCATGCCCTCAAGTCATTACTCACATATAACCATGGGTCTCACACCCATAATATCAATCATGCCCGTGGAATCCCTTCCTCACTACCGACAGTCCATGATATAACATAACACCAATAAGTATACATGAACACCAGGTCCCACATGTGTCATAAAAGCTCATGCGGGCAGTAGGAAGCGAACCACGAGATCCGGCTGCGTCATAAAGCGGCGGCGAAAGCCAACTACGGATCCAAAGTCGTCAACAATCGATCGGTAAATCGAAGCCAACTACGGATCTAGCTTGTCGTCACGAGATATGACCGGGGCAAGTGCGAAAGCTATCTACCGGAGTCTACCATACCAAACTGTGCAATAGAACTGACGGGGGCAAGTACGAAAGCCAACTACCAGACCATCCTGCGTTAGCCACTGACGGGGGCAAGTACGAAAGCCAACTACCATACCATCCTGCGTCACTAAACCTCATGTAGGGCTAGTCCATGGAATAACAATATCCAACATAGTCGCATGCCCCGTAATCCCACATCGTATAAGCATGTCCATGGAGTAGTAAAAACAAATCCAGGAATCTAACCCGCCTCCTGGTCGCATGCCCCAGAATCCCACATCGTATAAGCATGTCCAAGGATCAATCACAATGGAAGCATACCCGTGGAAACCTCCGTCACTGTCGGTACGTCCAAGTAAATTCACCACAAGACAGCCGACCCTCCAACTGAGAGTCACGGCAACGTAAACATATAATACTTGCACTCAAGGCTATCACAAGCAAGCATAGGCAAGTTCATAAAATCTTTAGACTTTCATTATCATACAAAAATGAATTTCATTTTATAAACTCAAGGCACTTTTCGTTTCACATAAAAATCCGGGAATTTAACCCAAAGTACTACGTACTTCCATTCTTTTCAAAAGACTCTTGTTCATATAAAATCCCAAGATACTAACTCCCGTAGTATCAAGGCATGTCTATATTTCAAACAAGTCACTACATTTTTAGAAATACATTTCTAGGCTTCTAAATCAAGTGACACTTTCTTTAGAACTTTAAGCAATTGATACCGTTAAATCAAATTGCCCTTCTTTATTTCAAGTCATTTCTTTGTTTACATTACTAGAGAGGACCATTCCTTTAACCTTCCATAAAGTTGTTATAACCAACTTCCCATAAAGCCGTTATACTAACTTTATGCTTTAGAAACTAGGACATCTTTAACCTTTCATAAAGTCGTTATACTAACTTTATGCCTTAGACTAATTCATTCTTTTTATAACCAAGAGACTTATACTTTCAAATCAAGTTACATAACTTTCAAAATACTTCAAGTCTCTTAATTTTAGAAATCTAGTCTCTTAACTTAGAATATCATTGTCTTTACCTTAGAATATCAAGTCTCTTAACCTTTTAAGAATTCAAGGTTCATAGTCTTAAAACTTCATAACGTAAACTCTTTAAATTAAGTAACATATACTTTTATGCGTTGTGAATAGGTTATACTCATTTATAACGATCTTATTAAAGCAGCCATGATCTAGAAAATGTAATACAATTTTGTCTTATCTTAGTTTCTATGCAGATGGAGGATTCTACTCATTTTAATATACTTGATTGTCGATACATTTTATTTTATTAACGCTGCAATGACTTGTTCGATACTTATTCTCCTTCGTGAAGTAAATTAGCAAAGTCAACTCGACTCCAAATACTTCCTAACGACTCTTACCAACATCTCCCATAAGACTTGGTAAGAACTTAGGATAACTTAGACATAACTTTTACATAGAGTAAATCAACATACCTACCTCTTAACTTCTAAGAGTATAAGGAATCATGAAATAACACCACATGTATATTTCATACATAGAATCATGCCCAAAAGGAGGAAGAGGTTCACATACCTCGCGACGATTATCGACAAGTAGCAAAATGCTCAAAAGTACTTCAACCTTGATAGCTATTCCACCCCTCAAGTAGAATACGCTATACGTAGTACTTCAACCTATAATAACCATAACATGTCTATCAACTCCTAGCTTCAACGTAGAATATTCTAATTGTAAAGTTCCTTATTCTACGGAAAATTGGACAGCACCTACTTTTTTTCTACGTACTTTTCCACCTTTTTCAAGGCCTGAATTCAATAACCAAATGCCACATTTAAGGCTCAACAATTCAGCTAACCAAAGGGGATTACACGTCTAGCCGGACGTGTAAAATTCTGCCCCACAATCAATATAAAATTGTCCATTAATCTAAAGCCATATTCGGCTACAATGTATCACAACAATATCAATTCTCTTTCAATTTTCTTTTTAATCCAAGTTGTTATTCCAACATGTTATATACATAATAACAATTACAACAACTATAAGTCTTTTCTTCCTTAACACGCGACGATTGTAACTATCGACCAAATTGTATTTCAACCTCAATGGCTAACAAGGTCATTTTCGGATTTAGGCTTCCAATATCCATAACACTTATAAATCTCCAATACATATATCTCATGCTTGTTTATATACATCACTACAACAATATGAAAACTTTAATCACTAAGAAGACAAGATTGTTACCTTGATAAACCCAAAACGGTCCAACAATCTCGCCCACTTTAGCCCTCTTTTCGAAATTCTTCTTCACGTTAAATTCACCTCTACGAACCCCCTACAAGCTTGCCAACATATTTCCTTCTTGTCGCCTTTCCAAAAATCTCATCACACTTAGGGTTTATCAATTTCTAGAGAGAAGAGAAGAGCAATTTCTTGGAATGAAATCTTGCAAATGGTCAAATCTTGCAAGACTTTGGCCATAATATAAGGTCTAGCTTGCTTTACAAGTTGGGAGGGACACTTGTCGCCCTCCCATAGGCCCTCTACAAAAATATCTTCTGATTTTACCCTTTTTCCGCGAAGAATCCCGCCTCGGCGCCGTGGCTGAAACTGAACGATTGGGGTTTTGCGCCATGACCCTCAGCCGTGGCAGTGGCGCTGTGGCGCCTGACTGAAGCTTTCTTTCTCCTCCGTCAATAGAACTTCTAGCGTCCATAACTTTCTATTTCGATGTCCTATCAACGGGCGGTTTGTTGCGTTGAAAACTAGACTCAACGAACTTCATACTAGGCTTTTGAAACACCCAAAAACTCTTAATGTACTAGGAGATATACCGCTCCAAAGTTGACTGAAAATCTGTATAAAAACATTCTGTCATCTCATCTTTCCAATTTCAATTCTTATCTCCTTTCGTACGTTCTCAATACATGACCTGAAATTACGGAGTGTAACACTCACAATCTCCCGGATATAAAGTCTAGCATAATCCTCGGCCAAATAAGTCGTCCTGACTGGAAGAAAGTGGGCTGATTTCGTAAGCCTGTCCACTATAACCCATAAGGAGTCGTACTTCCTCCGAGTACGATGCAACCCTATAACATCATCCATATCAATCACCTCTCACTACCAAGTCGGGATCTTAATCGTTGACAATAGCCCAATGGGCTTCTAATGCTCACCCTTGACCTGCTGCCAATTGGACACTGAGCAACAACTCTGCTACGTCCCTCTCCAGGCCATCTTACCAATACATACATCTGAGGTCATGATACATCTTAGTCGACCCCGAATAAAATAGAGTAATGAACACTGCGTGCCTCCCCTAAAACCTGCTGACAAGTCCTGCAGCATCGGGCATACACAATCTAACCTCATATCTTATCACCCCATCAGGTGCTACATCCAATGAACCCTTCTCCTCTCGAAGAGCCGTGTCTTGATACCGTATCATAATCGGATCCTCATATTGTCGCCTCTTCACCTCCTCAATGATGGAAGACTCGACAATCTCTCGAACCCGAACCCCACCTACTATCGGAACCAACCAATCGAACTCGAAGGCTCGCTAGCTGATGAATCTCGCGGATCATGCCCCTTCTATCTGGCTGTCCATCTGACAGAATACCCATAGATCTACGACTAAGAGCATCTGTAATCTCATTGGCTTCCTCTGGGTGGTATAGGATATCAACATCATAATCCTTACGCAACTATAATTATCGTCACTGCCGCAACAGCTCCCTCTGGCTGAAGATATACTGGAGGCTCTTGTGGTCTGTAAAAATATCCACCTGAGCTCCACATAACTAATTCCTCCAAATCTTCAAGGCATGAATAACTGCTTCCAACTCTAAATCGTGGCTAGGGTAACTCCTCTCATGCTCCCGTAGCTGCCGGGAAGCATAGGTTATAACCTTACTGTGCTGCATCAGCACACCACCTAGCCCAACACTCAAAGTGTCACAATAATAACCTAACCCTCAAGTCTCTCAGGAGGGGTTAGAACTGTAGTCGTAGTCAGCTTATCTTCCAATAACTGGAGGCCTTTCTTATACTTTCAAAATATTCGGGAAACACTAATCTAAATTTATGGTTCCTGTTCCTAATTCTCTGTTGCAGTCAGACTTGGTCACTATACTTAGATTCAATTCCTTCGCTTGTCTCACAGCTAAGACTCCCTGCCAATCGCACTTTAGGGGGAGATTTCCTTGATCTCGTCAAGTAGTAGTCCTATTATTCTCCCAAGCTCATAGAGCTTATAGTCCGGTGTTCAACCTCCTTTCATGGTATTACATAATCTAATGGCTTGCCAAGATTTCCTATCTTGCCATGATTATGTCTCTCATCGCTCGAGTGTCTGCTCGTCTTACCTTTATTTTCCATTTCACGTTGTCCTGTGGTTTCTTATCTCCCCGTATTTCCTTCTGTCTTGATTCTTAATCATACAGGTCCATTCATGCATATAACCCGCATTGGTATCCTTACGACACTCCTTCAACCATTTCCTCGTGTCGCCCTCAATTACCCCCAACACAATACTTTTCCCACAGTTACCAAATATTGTAACCTATAGTATGACGAAACTGAAGTCTTTACCAGTTTCATATCTATGGCCTAACAATATGGGTACGCATAACCCTTAATAATACGTAAAACTATCCTTTTACGTGGGGGGAGAGAGCTTATCTCCCTTTCAATATCTTTATCATCAAGTGTCACCTTATAATCGCATAGATTTTTAAGACTTACCAATGATATCTTCAGTTTTCCACAGGCAGCACTCGTACTTATCTTATTCTTGCTTTGCGCATTTTCCTGAAATCATTCGGAAAGTCGTGGCCCTGTCTGCCACACTAAGCCGACTCCAAGTACCTCCAAGGGTACATATCCTAAAATCCTTCAATAATCGTACGTTCTTATCCCCGTCTCTTATCGTTCAAACTCAAATCGATCACTTCTATGAAATAAGTCACATAGACTCCACAACTTTATCATATCAAAGAAGGAAGGAATAACTTACATATTACTAACACTTCCATTCCTTTTCCATCATTAATCGGCTCACCGGGAAACTGGAATCGAACCAATCTCTCTATATAGTCAACCTTGGCATATAAGAAGCCAACTAGTCCACCCCATAAAGACCTCAAGGTCTGTCATATTCGGCTCGACTAGGTCTGCTAGGGTCTGACGACTGTATTATCACCGGGCAAATCTTATATACCCGCTCAACTACCACTTCAACACTCACGAGTGTAGCTACCTCGAAAGGTTCTTATGGATTCAGGCTCTATTCTTTTACACTTGGTTGCTCTCTTTCTTACTGGTCGTACTCTTTTCGTACTCCCAAACTTCTTCTAGTATACGTACATAACCTCCATACTGATTCTGGCCTCTAATATTTGGAGTTACACTATCACATAATTTAAGTCCATTTCCAGCTCTCACGATCCGGTTCTAGTGGAACGCATCCACGAACTCGTTCAACGATTAAATAGACTTGGGCCTTACACCCTCGTGACCCTGTCACGTAGCGGGACCACCCTCAATTGACCCTGCTCCAATTCGGGCTACGGGTTGACCCGTATTGGTCCACAACCCGACTCATAGTCGCACTTAATTCTTATTCCTGTCTGAATCAATTCTTACTACCCGAGAAGGCTTATACACCTAAGGTCTCAGCGGTTATCAATATTCTAAGGCTCACAATTTCTATGCCCCGAGCCTACATTACCCTTCCCCGCATACGGGTAAGATGGCTTTTCATAAATCCACAATCGTGTTGTCTTAACCACAACAACCATAATTACTCCATACAGACCTCATCCGTAGAATTCTCTTAAGCATAACACGTAGCTAAATCCATTTACATAGTCTTCCATTAAGTCCCTTAACATGATTTCTTAAGGGTTCATTACCCTCTGAGACAACTCATCATTTCCTAGTTATTTCCAATTAGCACATAAAACCTTGATGAGAATTCATTAAACTGTTTCATACCTTTCCGGTATCTATTAGTCCTTACCAATTCTTGGTAATCTCTAATCATCCTAGGCAACACATATATGACCCTCATACATAAATTTGTATAGTCGTACATCATGATACCAATTATACAACAATTTTTACCAACCTGGATACGCAATCCATATCATCATTTTCCGGGTCACTGTTGCCTTTCTCATAGCTGCAATCAACATAACTCGTTAGGGAGAGACTACCCGAACAACACAGCTCTATCGCACGATCTTAGAGTGGGAAGAATGGAAACCAATCCTAAATATCATGTAGCCTCCTGATTATAGGTGTGGTGCACAACACGCCGATAATCAAGACTCTACTAGATACGGTCTGTAGACACTTTTCGAGGACTAACTGCTCTGATACCACTTTTGTCACGACCCGACCTCGGGCCCGCAACTGGTGCCTTACCCCGAACACCCTAGTAGGTATACATCAGAGAAAACCAGTGGAATAAACTCATAGACATAGAAACAATGTAAAATAAGAAACAGGCTAACCGGTAAGGTCGCCTTTCAATCATATATATAAATATCAAAAAGCCCGAACATTTAAAAGAAAAAGAAATCTTTCTTCCTTTTCAAACCTTTTTCCTTCACGTGGTTCGGAATATTTTCCGTAGGAAAAAGAAATCTTTCTTCCTTTTCAAACTTAAAGTCGCATTCTCTTACGTACGTCCTCATATACATGCCCTAAAACTACGGGGTGTAACAGTCTTGTCTTGAGGAGACAAGAACACTATTCTACTTGAGTTCCAAGATGATTGTATTCCTTGTTGAATACAATCTCATTTATTAATCAAATTATCATTATATACTTTTCTTTTATGTTTATTATGTCTTCCTTTATTTATTGCTTTATTATGCATTTATTATTTGACACGAGTGGATAGATTTAGATTTAGATTGTGATGATATAATGGAATATGGTAGATGGGGTTGTTCATAAATATGAAATGGATGTATTAATGTAGGATTCAACTACCCCTCACTCTTAATGTTTAAGAGTTGGTTGCAACCATCTCTTTATTCCCTATTGTCTCAAGTCAAACTTGAAAAATGAGACTAGAATCTAGGAAATGGGTAGATTGATTAGGACTTGGGGCTTTAAACCTCATTTAATGATTTCCAACTTTAATTAGGAGTGAATCAACTAAGGATATTAATGGGTGTTCATATATATATCAAACTTTAGAGCTTGAGAATGCCTAAAGTGAAATTAGGTGGGTCAATTGAGAAATTCTCACCTAGATAATAGTCCTCATTACCCATATAACACTAAATGCACCCACTTAAGTATAAACCCAACACAACATTCATGAACTAAGTCACAACCCTAACATTCTAATTACTTGATAAATTAATCATTAATTGAATTGATAACTTGAGTAGTTAAAACAAACAAACCAAACAAACAAATTTTCTTACCATAGAAGTAAAGTAATTAGTAAAGTCATAATACAAACACGAATAATACAATTTATCATCGTATTCCTTGTGAGATTCGACTCCAACCTCGTTGGGTTACTATATTTGACAATGGTTGTGTTATACCATTTTAAGGTGTAATTTGGACGAGATCAAATTTTGGCACCGTTGTCGGGGAACACAGGCCTGAAATTTTCTAATTGTAGTATTATTACTTTGCTAAGAGCTTTATTTTTAAATTTACATTTTCTTGTTATTTTTGTGTTGTAGGTGTTATGACAGATTTATCCGATGGTGAGGGAAATGTAGAGATGGCCACCTTTGCTAATGCCATACAACCACTCCAAATTTCGGAAAATACAAGTTTCCACATCACCTCTATTATGCTCCACATGCTCAACAACAAGGGCCTATTCGGAGAACCGACATCCGACAACCCGAATAGGCACTTGAGAAATTTGAATAAGGTGTGTCTTGAATTTCATCATTCCAACATGTCTAAAGAATTTGTGAAGCTAAGGCTCTTCCCCTTCTGTCTAACGAGGGAGGCCACTATTTGGATGGATGACTTGCCTTCCGAGTCCATCACTACATGACTGAGTTGGTAGAGGTTCTTCCTGCTGGTTCACATGCTCTAACTCTGAGATGAGATCTTGACGTTACGTCAATTGCCGGGTGAAGCCTTGTATGAGACATGGTTAAGGTTAAAAAAGAAGCTAAAACAATGTTACAACCATGGGTTGAGTGATGATGTCTTGCTACAAACGTTCTATCATACGCTCGATTCGGTCAATAGCAAAGGGTTCCTTGATGGATAATTCTTTCACGATGGTGAGTGAGCTTATTGATAAGCTAACAAAGATAAACCATGCTTGGCATACAAGATCGACAAAGGTAGTTGGGGGTTTTCCCTCTAAGGTGTTATGTATAGATACATTGAAGAAGGAGGAAGAGAGGGACAAGACCATGGGGCAATTGATGACCCAAATGGTGGTCCTTATAAAACATATGATAGAAAAGAGACCCAAGAAAGTGAATGTGGTTACTAATATGGGTCCTAAGCAAAGTGCAACCAAGATGGTACCCTGTGATCATGAGGGGTACAATGAAAATAAATAGATGTGAACTTCATGAATAACATGCAGGAGGGTTTCCTCCCTAATTACCAAGGATAGGGCCAACCATGGCGATCTAGTAATCAAGGCGTGAATGGGTATCAAAACCGTAGCTCCAACCCTTATGTTCCACCAAGGGGGAAATCTTACCAACAACCAACCCAACCTCATCCTTACCACAATCAAGAGCCTACTAGCGATCCCGCTAGTTCAAAACTTGAAGAGATGATATCTATGGTGTTGAAAAATCAAGACAAGTCTGATGCTAACATAAAAGAGATAAAAAAATATTGTATCCTCACATTAAACATTCATCAAGCAACTAGAAAGTAAATTGGGGAAAATTATTTCTATACTAAACCCAAGACAAAAATGGATTCTTCCTAGTGATATGGTAGTCAATACAAGAAACAAATGAGGATGGGTGTCTCATTGTCTAGTTATCTCTAGTAGGAATGGAAAAGTGTTGGAGAATTCGAATATGCTAATGGATGTGGTAGATGAAGAGTTTGTTGTGGTTGAGAAGTTGAAGAAGAGTGATGACAAGATGGTAGATGATTTTGGCTTGATTGAAGAAAAGATTGATGTAAAAGAGAAAGTTCTTGAAAGAGAATAAGGGAACGACAAAGAATATGAGGCTCTAAAAGCCTTGAAACCTATTCCAAGGCCTCCTCATCCATTTCCACAAAGATTTGCCAAAAGTATTGAAGATGGCAAGTTCAACAAGTTCTTGTGAAGGTTGCTAAATTTATCTTCCCCACTGATTTCGTGATATTGGATTTTGCAGTTGACTATGATGTTTCCATAATCTTGGGACAACCATTCTTAGTGATGGGGAGAGCAGTATGTGATGTGAAAAATAGAGAGTTAAAGTTCTAAATGAATAAGGAAGAGGTTACCTTTCATGTGTGCAAATCCATGAAACATTATATGGATATTGGGATGATTTCGGTGACTGATGTGATAGATGATGATGTATAGTTGAATGTTGAGGTTTGTGTTATTGAAAAGTCCTTGATGGCAGTAATGTACATTCATGGTGATGAGGTAGTTTAGGGATTTCGGATACCGTGCTTGCTCTTGAGAGCCAAGGGTCCTATTCTTATGCTCCTAGGCGTTTGGCCTTGGACTTGAAAAATCGTGAAGTCCCTCCTCTCAAGCCTTCTATTAAAGAACCACCAACCATTGAGCTCAAGTCACTTCCAAGCCATTTGGAGTATAAGTTACTTGGGCCAAATGATTTTTTGCCGAATATTATCTCATCAAAGCTCAATGAAAGACAAATGGAAGCTCTATTGTCTATCTTGAAAACTTACAAAAGGGAAATTGGGTGGACTATTGTGGACATTAGAGAGATAAGTCCGGGTGTGTGTACTCATCCAATCCATCTTGAAGATAATAGTTTCCCAAGTGTTGAGCATCAAAGGAGGTTAAACCCCTCAATGCAAGAAGTTATCAATAAAGAAATTATGAAGTGGTTAGATACCGGTGTAGTGTACCCTATTTTCGATAATGGATGAGTGAGACCCGTGCAATGTGTACTGAATAAAGAAGGGATCACGATGGTCTCAAATGATAAAAATGAGTTGATACCAATGAGGATGATAACAAGGTGGAGAGTTTGCATGAACTACCGAAAGTTGAATAGTTCTACAGGGAATAATGTTTTCCCCTACCTTTCATTGATCAAATACTTTATAAGTTGGCGGAAAAGTCTTACTATTATTTCTTGGATGGGTATTCGGGCTATAATCAAATTCAAATAGCCCCGAAAGACCAAGAAAAGACCACCTTCACTTGTTCATATGGTACATTTGTCTTTCGAATGATGCCTTTTGCTCTTTGCAATGCCCCCTCCACCTTCCAATGTTGCATGATGACAATTGTTGATGATCTAGTGGAAGATGTTATGGAGGTGTTCATGGATGACTTCTATGTGGTTGGGGAGTCCTTTGAAGCTTGCTTGGAGAATCTCTCCCTAGTATTGAGAAGATGTGAAGAGACTAATTTGGTATTGAATTGGGAGAAGTGTCACTTTATGGTCACGAAAGGTATAGTCCTTGGTCACAAGATCTCCAATCGTATTAAAGTAGATAAGGCAACATTGAAGTGATATCCAAGTTGCATCCTCCAATAACTGTCAAGGGTATCCGAAGTTTCTTAGGGCATGTTGGGTTCTATAGAAGATTTTTCAAAGATCACAAGCCATTGTGCAAGCTCCTAGAAAAAAATGTAAAAATTGAGTTCAATGAAGCATGCCTCAAAACTTTTGATGATTTGAAAGAGAAATTGCTTTCGGTTCTGATAAACGTGACTCCAAATTGGATCTTCCTTTTAAATTGATGTGTGATGCAAGTGGAGTTTCTATTGGGGCTATATTGGGCCAAAGACATGGAAAATCCTTTACCCAATCTACTATGCAAGTATATCTCTCAATGAAGCTCAAAAGAACTACATGGTGACGGAGCAAGAGTTGTTTGCCATTGTCTTTGCTTTTGAAATTTTTGGTCTTACCTATAGGGTTCTAAAGTGGTGGAGTATTCCAATCATGCAGTCCTCCGATACTTAATGGCAAAGAAGGACAAGAAGCTAAGCTTGATTTGGTGGGTACTTCTTCAACAAGAGTTTGATTTTGAGATCAAAGATCGGAAAGGTTGTGAGAACCAAGTAGTGCATCATTTGTCAAGAATTGAAGAGGTCGGAAAGCCAAAAAGAATGAACTAGAGTTCAATGATGTTTTTTCGGATGAGCAAGTCTTTTTATCATCTCAAGATCTCATCCTAGGTATGTCAATTTCGCTAATTATTTGGTGAATGGATTTATACCGGATCATCTAAACTCTCGCCAAAAGAAGAAATTCTTCAAAGACTCATGGCACTACTATTGTATTAGCCTTATCTCTTCTGGATTTGTGCCAACAACATGATTCGAAGATGTGTGCCCAAAGATGAGACTCTGCCTATTATGGAAACATGTCATACTTCACCGGTTGGGGGTCACCATGCTAGTCAATGCATGGACTCCAAAATTCTTCAATGTAGTTTTTATTGAACAATAATTATCAAGGATTCTCATGAGTTTGTGAAGCATTGTGACCAATGTCAAAGGGAATGTAATGTCGCTAGAAGGCATGAGTTGCCTATGTCTCCTATCTTTGAAGTGGAATTTTTTGATGTATGGGGAATAGACTTCATGGGGCCATTCATGAGTTTATTTGACAACAAATATATACTTGTGGTGGTTGATTATATATCCAAGTGGGGTGAATCCTTATCCCTTCCGATTAATGAAGGGAAAAGTGTCACCGCATTTCTCAAAAAGAATATTTTCACTCGGTTCGGGACCCCTTGAGCTATTATAAGTGATGTAGGCTCTCAGTTTTGCAATAGAGTATTTACCTCTCTTCTAGAGAAGTATAGAGTAAAGCATAAGGTGGCAACTCCTTACCACCCCCAAACAAGTGGTCAAGTGAATGTGTCCAACCGGGAGATAAAGATCTCATGAGGTGGATTGGTCGAGAAAGCTTGATGACGCTTTATGGGAATATAGGAAGGCATACAAGTATCCTATTAGGATGTCACCATCGCACTGGAGATAAATATTTAACTCCTTCAATTCATAAGACCAAGATGTAAGATTATTACCATAGAAATAACCTCTCACTTCCAACTTCAAGATCTCCTAGCTTTTCAATAGATCCATGCCATTATTTTATACCTGTATCAAATGCAAAAATATATTGTAAATTTTGCATAACTCCAAGGTCAACTAGTTGTGTTTGTATAGATAAGCAACTCCTAATGTCCAAGGAGTCAAGGAATTTTAGCTGGCATGTGTTACTCGGAAGATCGATAAATCAATTAGTTTGTCCGAATTTCCTATTGACTTGGAACTCCGTCATACTTGAACAACAAAGTCTCAGGACTTCGTGAACCATTGAAGTTGTGAGTTCTTATGAGTTGCTTGTAATAAGAGGGATCCGACTTCTTCAAACTTTTGCAACACTATAATTAACCAAATATAGTTTAAAGTAAGATTTTCTTTCCCTCAGTTGAAATATCAGTACACATGAAATTGTAAAATTGAGTAACAACCCTGCAAATTAAAGCCAAATTCTTGGATGATAGTACTCCCTTGCAAATTTAGAAAATCTTACACATTTTTTTTGGGTAAATGCAAATATTATTACTAAAAAAGAAAAACTGGGAGCTACAATCAGTCATTGAGGGTTCTCAATCCTCAACGTAAGCATAAAACAATAAATGAAAAAGGGGGGGGGGAGGGGTGGGACGTTCACTCAAAGGTGACGTTACAATAGGGGATTAAGTCATAAAGAACTCTATAAGTTGTTGTTTTGACTTTTGCAACAACCTCATCTGTTGTTAAACTACTGCCCTCGAATAGCAATTCATTTCTTGTTCTCCAAATCTCATATACCATAGTGCAAAAAGCGAGTGAGATGGCTTTGGATCGGATGCCTGTCCCGCGATGCTCTTTCTTGATCCACTTGAGTGCGCTTTCGATAGTTGTCATTTCTCTTCTAATACCCAACCATTATTTTATGTGCTTCCAAATCATGTGAGTGTAGGGGCACGAAAAGAAGAGGTGAGCCCTTGTCTCATTAGCCCGCTTGCAGAACCCGCAAGTCTTATCTTCCAAGTTTAGGTAGGTGAGAGTGTATTTGGTAGCTAGACGCTTCCTACAAGTGAGCCAGACTGTGAATGAGAATTTAGGAGGTATGAAGCCTTTCCAAATTTGAGACATCCAAAGCTTTTTCTCCCTCGGGG
The DNA here is from genome assembly GCA_029844215.1 of Przewalskia tangutica. NCBI lineage: Eukaryota > Viridiplantae > Streptophyta > Magnoliopsida > Solanales > Solanaceae > Przewalskia > Przewalskia tangutica. Next base: position 82,615,011 of record CM056735.1, on the reverse strand, counting down.
TGCGCAAGACCTCACACAAGACTAGAATCAAATCTTCCATTGGTGCAACACTTTTCCAAGCCGGCAATTGCGTTTCCTTGACTAACAAAGATGCTAATGAATGTGTCACGGATGCCACAAATTTTCTTGAATAAGGGTGAGTCCCTAGCACGTACCTCATAATCCCAAAAGGATTGGCCTCTAAAGTAGTAGCTATTAATCCATTGGACCCATAAGGTATCCGCCTTAGTGTGAGTTTGCCAGATGGTCCGGGAGAATAAGGCATGATTCCATACTTTGATGTTCATAAGACCCAAGCCTTCTTCGGATTGAGGCACACAAATATCATCCCAAGCGACTCTTGGTGGCTTACCACCCCATAAGAACTGCATGCAAGCTGACCTTACCTTGTTGAGAACTGAAGAGGGAATAGGAAGTGCCCGAAACAAAAAGCTCTCAACACCCTGAATAACCGATCTGATTAGTTCCAGATTTCCCGCATAAGAGAGTGAATGATGCCCCCATTTCTGAATGTATTCCGAGATTGCACTAGTGAATGGGGCAAACTGATCCACCGAGACAGAAATTGGAGACAAAGGAATCCCTAAGTACCGCACAGGAAAGACTCCTATGCCGAAACCCACTCTAGTCAAGATCAAGTCACGAATTGAACCTTGCACTCCTGCTAAGTAGATGGAGGATTTAGACGGGTTAAGCGTTAGCCCGGAAGCAGCCTCCAATTCTTCAAGACACTCCATAAGAACACCAACCGAAGATACATCCCCTTTGGCAAATAGCATGAGGTCATCTGCAAAGGCAAGGTGAGTGATGCCCAACCTCTTGCACTTAGGGTGATAGGAAAAAGCTTTTTCTGAAGTCTTTAGCTTAAGCGACCTTGAAAGGTATTCAATGCACAAGATAAAGAGCATAGGAGACATAGGATCACCTTGCCTTAAGCCGCGTTTACCCGCGAAATAACCATATAACTCACCATTGATTGAAAGGGAGAAAGAGTTTGAGCTAACACATTCCATGACCCATCTAACAAATCTGTCCGGAAATTTGAGTCCTCTTAGTACTGACTCAAGGAAGTTCCAAGAGACCGTATCAAATGCTTTCCGTAAATCCACCATAAGCATACACCTTGGTGAGACTCTAGCTCTGTTGAAACCTCTCACAAGTTCTTGGGCAATGAAGACATTGTCCACCATGTTCCTTTCTTTCACAAAAGCTCCTTGGGATTTATCAATAAGAGTAGGAAGAACCTTTGCCATCCGGTTAGCTAAAATCTTTGTTATGATCTTGTAGACCACATTGGTCAATCCGATAGGCCTAAAGTCACTTACCTTGGGGTCCCGATTAGTCTTGGGCAGGAGGGTAAGTATGGTATGATTCACTTGCTTCAAAAGAACTCCGAATGAGAAGAATTCTTGTACACTTCTTACTACATCATGCCCCACATCCCTCCATCTTTTCTTGAAGAAGGCGGCTGAAAAACCATCTGGGCCAGGTGCCTTATCATTGCCTATATCGGAAAGAGCCTCCCAAATCTCCTTTGGGGAGATAGTATGCAAAAGGTGTAGGCCATCTTCCTCTCCTAGCTTCAGGCCACAATCCGGTACCGCGGGATAAATGTTGGTTGTGGACCGAGATGAGCCTAAAAGATATTTATAAAACTCTACAAGTATCTCTCTTACTTCCCCGGGAGATGTTATGGTAGTTCCGTTGGCCTTAACAAGGTAGTTGATTGAGTTCCTGACATTACTCATCTTGATCAAGCTGTGAAAATATTTGGAGCATCTATCACTCCCAATCAAGTGTTTTTGCCTCGATTTTTGTCTTATGAAGTGTCTCTCGGCTTCAAGCAAGAGGTTTGCTCTAGCTCTTAGGGACTTGACATTGGATTTTAGTTCATCATCAAAGGGATCTTCCATATGCGCATTAATAGCCTCCTTGAACTCCATGTTTGTCGCATTTGCTCTTTGTTCTATGCTTCCAAATTCACTCGTGTTCAATTCTCGCAATGGCTTTTTCAAAGACTTCAATTTTGTGGCCAATATGAATTAGGCAGATCCCAATATGCGTTGTCTCCAGCATGAAGTTAGTATGTTCTCAAATGCGGGATGTGAGAGCCACATGTTCATGAACTTGAAAGGTCGTTTCCCAATACTAGAGGATGCGATTACCGAAGCTACCACGGGGCAATGATCCGAGACTGGTTCCATAGGCAAGTAGTTGGCCGTACATTCTAGATTCAAATCACTCAAATGCTGATTTATCATCACTCTATCAAGCTTGGACCATATCGAACCATTCATCCAAGTGTAGAAGGAACCGGAAGAAGGAGTGTCATCTAGTCCATGAGCAATTCTGAATCTCCAAGATCCCTAAGTGCATAAGGCGTGAGAGGGGGACCACCCGCCTTATCATGTGGGTAGAAATAGGTGTTAAAATCTCGAATAATCATCCAAGGCTTGACAATGCCAATGCCCAAGTGGGTAAGGTGATGCCAAAGTTTTCTTCTTTCCGGAATGCTATAAACCGGATACACAAATGTGGCAATGAAGGACACTTGTGTTGTATTACATCTTGCTTGGACATGAATATGTTGAGAGTCCATTCCAAGTACTTCACAACTAACTCTGGAGGGATCCCAAAGTATTAACATTCTTCTGCCATCAATGAAATCTATGTTGGAGCAAATATTCCAAGCAAGGAATCTTTGAGATGTAAAAGAGTCTATCCGTGCTCGAGAGAATTTAGTTTCTATTAGACAAACCATTGCAACATCATGTTGTTTTGTGAGCCTACACACAAGAGTTTGTGTGGCTGCCCTATCCCTTTGTCATAAAGACCGGACATTCCAACAAAGTACTTTCATTAAGAAGCAAAGGAGGTTTTGGTAGCACCTCCGCGCTTCGCGGTCTTTACCATACTACTACCCTTTGGCGTATTTTTCCTTGAAATTACTTCTTTCCATCCCTCGTCCTTGTTGTTGGAAGTCAAGGCAGGGGTCCCTGCCAGGCTATGTTCCCCGCGTTCAAAGTTTATGCACCGTGTTGCATAATTAGAGTCTTCCGTAGTACCCTTGCAGATTACCCCATCTAGTGAAGCTTGCGGGTCCATTGGTGTGCTAGAATCAGTATGTCTTGCATCAAATCTCTTCCTATCATGATGCGCAAGACCAGCATAGGGGTGATGACTTGGGGATCCCTCTTGTGCAACCCGTAAGCTCGATGAGCCAGGCTGACCCGCAACCGGAGAAATTCCAAAATTCAGAGCTTCTCCCACACTTCTGGGAATATGAGGTAGTGTTTGCTCACTATTCTCTATATCCATCAAGTTTTCACTACCTACGGGATGTTGACTAGGTGGCGGATCAGGGCAAGGAGGGTCGGTTTTACCCGTAGCAGAGTCAGCACCCGAACTTGTAGAAACTCCGTCATTGCTAGGAGGTACCAACGGATTGCGGTTTTTCTGGGCTTCTTGAGCGTTGATATCTTGCATCAGTTTTCTACACTTCAAGTGGTTGTGTCCAAAAGACGCACAATGATAGCAAAAATCCGGGTAGTTCTCATAATTCACCTTTTGGATATACCTTCTATTGTCGGAAAGCTTGACACCAAATTCCATAACCGGTTCTTTGCTGACGTCTACTTCCACTAAGACTCTTGCATAATTCATTTTTGACCTCTCCTTAGTATATTGATCCGTGTATAGAGGTTTTCCCACACGCGAAACAATCTTGCTAAGGCCTGTTGCACTCCAAATCGAGATAGGGATGTCATGGAAAGTGACCCAGATTGGGATGCCCATGAATAAATCATCTGTTAATAAAATTCCCTTATCAATAGGTTTTAGCATCATAGTTTTACCGAAGACCATATAAGGGCCGCCATGAAGTACATTTGTGCGTTCTTCTTCCGTCATGAATTTGAAAACTGTCCATCCTTTGCCATACGGGATGATACGGCACTTCACTCCCCATCCCTTCACTATAGAATTCAATGCCTCTCTTCCGGGAAAGGACCCGTGAAGCACCCTATTAGGCAATACCCAGGTTTCAATGAAGGGGACTTTATCCGTAGCTTCAAGTTCCACATCTTCTCCTTGTTTTTCAATAAATTGTAACTTCATGCCCTTTGCTTCAAGTGCGGTACATGAGCGACGTAAGTCTTCTTTGGCGGAATGGAACCTTTGCGTTGGTACGGGGGTAATTCATTATTTGTTGCATCAACGGGTGAAGTCTCATGTTGTTCTCTAAAATCATTTGTGGGCAAATTATCAGTAGGTTTCCCGTGAGGTGTAGACTGAGGGAAATGGTTAGAGGGAATAGAGCTCGGACCCGCTTTAGGAGATAGGATGCGTGTGCCATTTGGAAGAGTTGGGAAATTTTCATGAATTTCGGGTGATATTGATGGTTGGGAGGAAAGTGGGGTTGTGTCATCTTGGATTACGGGGAGAATTGAAGAAGTAGAAGATGAGAGAGGGGGATTGTTATTAACGTTTCCCATACCCAAGGAAGAAGTAAAGGCAAATGAGCTATTGAGATTATTGTGTTGGAGACCGCTAAGCAAGCTGGATAAAGTAGGAAAAGACTCATTAGTAACACTTAATGAATTCGAAGGATGTTGCCCCATTAAGTGAGGCGACTCTTTGGTTCCCACGTTATTAAAGTGTGACTCTTTGGTTCCCGCGATATTAAAGTTTGGAGAGTAAATTAGGCTCCTTGGGGGTATATGGCCCTTCGGTTCTCCCAACTTTCATTGAACTATGAATACCGGTAATATTCTTAGACCCATGGACTCCCGCCTGACCCGCCATAGCCATTTGACCCGTACCCTGACCCGGTTTTGATCTGAGGATGTCATCATGCATTGTTATGTCGATTGCAATTCCTGCCCTGATTTATGCCTCTCTTCCCGGGAAAGGACCCGTGAAGCACCCTATTAGGCAATATACCCAGGTTTCAATGAAGGGGACTTTATCCGTAGCTTCAAGTTCCACATTTTCTCCTTGTTGTTCAATAAATTGTAACTTCATGCCCTTTGCTTCAAGTCTGGTACCCGCAAAGACTGACGCATAAGTCTTCTTTGGCGGAATGGAACCTTTGCGTTGGTACGGGGGTAATTCATTATTTGTTGCATCAACGGGTGGAGTCTCATGTTGTTCTCTAAAATCATTTGTGGGCAAATTATCAGTAGGTTTCCCGTGAGGTGTGGCGAGGAAATGGTTAGAGGGAATAGAGCTCGGACCCGCTTTAGGAGATAGGATGCGTGTGCCATTTGGAAGAGTTGGGAAATTTTCATGAATTTCGGGTGATATTGATGGTTGGGAGGAAAGTGGGGTTGTGTCATCTTGGATTACGGGGAGAATTGAAGAAGTAGAAGATGAGAGAGGAGGATTGTTATTAACGTTTCCCATACCCAAGGAAGAAGTAAAGGCAAATGAGCTATTGAGATTATTGTGTTGGAGACCGCTAAGCAAGCTGGATAAAGTAGGAAAAGACTCATTAGTAACACTTAATGAATTCGAAGGATGTTGCCCCATTAAGTGAGGCGACTCTTTGGTTCCCACGTTATTAAAGTGTGACTCTTTGGTTCCCGCGGTATTAAAGTTTGGAGAGTAATTAGGCTCCTTGGGGGTAGATGGCCCTTCGGTTCTCCCAACTTTCATTGAACCATGAATACCGGTAATATTCTTAGACCCATGGACTCCCGCCTGACCCGCCATAGCCATTTGACCCGTACCCTGACCCGGTTTTGATCCGAGGATGTCATCATGCATTGTTATGTCGATTGCAATTCCTGCCCTGATTCTCTAACTTTTCCGGCTTGCCTGAGCAAGTTTCCAGGATGTGAAGAGATTGTATTAGCGTCGTGGTTGTCATGCTCTTCCGTTATGATCCCGGAGCTTACCAATTGACCCGTGATAGAATCACCATCCCTAGGAGAGAAAGGAGTGTCTTTAGCTATCCGAATTTCCCTACCACTGCCGGGAGATTCGGAAGAGTCTTTTCCAATAGGCTTGTGGACAGTGTTACCGTCATCTATTGTAGCCACTTCTTGAGTAGTATTAGGAGAAATCATTTCCGGACTGATGGCTGAAGGAACATGAAACTTTCCACCTTCGAACTCACTTATATCCAAGCTCTCTATTTCTATACTTTTTCCCCATTCATGTATCCTTTACAGCGTAAAATCATCTACCACATTCTCAAGTGGAATGCGCAAATCAGGCGGAACATGTACTAACACCGTGGGATCCGAAATTGCCGGAATTAAGTTTTCCTCAACTATGGTTGGGCTTCCACCGTTCTTTTTCTTTTTCTTGGTTCTAGACTTCGTAGATCCTCCGGAACCTCCGGAATCATTGCTAGAGCGAGTACAACACTTAGTCTTTTTCATGTCATGAACATTAAGCTTCGATTAGTGAAGAAACAATGGTTAATATTAGAGGGAGACGGACAAACCGAAAGAACAACCAAGGAAAAACGTTGAGAGCGTTTTTCCTTAGTGAGAGAAACTTTAACTCTTAATCTTACACATTCATATCAATACTTTAGGAGATATGTTGGGTCAAATGTCACAACACCAAATCCAACATTAACAATCTCTCCCTTTTTTGTCTTTCTTCACAAAACTCATTAAAATGTAAAGTTGACTTAGGATATTGTCACAAATGTTGTCCGACATTTATGATCAATAATTTTAAGGTCATGCTCCCATTTGACATGTGATGGCATACCATCAAACATGTGTATATCGATTCATTGGATTAGAAGAGAAAAAAATATTAGCACACGTATCACATATCATCCAATATATACAAACCACAAATAGAAATATTCATTGTCAACAAATATCAATATCAATCCACTAAAGATCCTCATACAACATCTACAATAGCAACAACTCCCTCATTGCTCATCATACAACATCAATAATATCATCTTCCCCTTTTTGTGAAGAAAATAACATCATGAAATGATCTATAACTTATATCAGGGCATTTCTTGCAACATCAACCTCAGAAATCTGTTGGTTGATTTTTTCAATTTGATTCACAAGCCATCATGTAGACAGTGTTGGTTGTTCTGGACCAGTGTTACCAAGAATGTTTGTGACATTTCTGGCCACATTTTCACTTTCAGTTTCCATCTTTCAAGACAAGTTGATGACTCTATCCTTGCACATCAAAATTGTTTTGTTTATAGTGTAAAACTCATGAGTCTTCCCGAAAGTGTCTTCTCTCTTAGGCTCAAAGCCTTTGGTGGTTAATACTTTGTAGATCAGATAGGGAAAATGAAGGATTGAAGTTGATTCTTTCTCAGCCAAGTTGGCAATTTGACGAAATATCATTTTTCCCATATCAACTTTTAACATTTCCCAATTTTATATAACAGGGTGGATTGTTCAGATGTCACAATTAACTCATTTATTTAAGGAAGCCAATTGTGAATAGCAATTTTGTTGAGGGTGGTTGAAACAGGGTTGTTAGTTTGGAGGTTGGACATCTAGGGATCCACTTCTTCATCGTACCTTCAGTGAGATATTCAATCACTTTATCCTTATTGTCTATGACCTGTTTTGTTTCTCTAACATTATCTCCAGCATCTAGTCTCATATATTAATTTATAATAGAAGGCATAAACAGATTGTCACGACCCGAACCTCGGGCCCGCGACTGGTGCCCTACTTGGGCACCCCCTCTTATACATACAACTTCCGCAAGTGCAACCCACATATGAATATATGAGACTAGATGAGGCTGCCGCTATATATATATAAAAGGAAACATCCCGACAATACAGTAGTACAACTAGCCAACAATATATACAACTCCCGCAAGTGCAACCCACATATGAATACAGACCTCTAAGAGTTTAGACAATAAACTATGATGGAACAGGGCCCCGCCGTACCCCTGAATGTACATAAGCCTACAATACAAGAGTCCGTACCAAAATGACTAACCTCCGAAATAATGGAGCTTTCCCAAAAAAACTGAGTAGAGATCCTAAGAGCGAGGATCACCAAACTGTGTACCTAATCCTGCGGCATGAAACGCAGCCCCCCAAGGAAAGGGGGTCAGTACGAAAGATGCACCAAGTATGTAAAATAATAAGTACTGTAAATGAGAGCATAATAGTCCAAAAGATAACATGAGACAAGCATGATATTCAACCTACCAGTACAACTGTGCCTTATGAAAAATGAGAGTAATGAGAGTCAACTGTATCTTTTCAAAATACCATTTCAAAATATGAAATCAAGTGTACCATTTCAAAATATGAAATCAAGTGTACCATTTCAAAATATGAAAGTCATGTCAAAATCAGGGACGCCTGCCCTCAGGATCATTATGCATATCCTATTCATGGGAATATTTCACCCGCATGGGACTCGAACCCGCATGGATCTTGTAGATCCGCAATTACCCGCATCATGGAGAGCTAGTCCATGTAATACTCATGGGACTGTTTCACCTGCATGGGACTCGAACCCGCATGGATCTTTTAGACCCGCAATAAGTATCTATACTCGATACCCGCATCATGGAAGCATGTCCATGGAACATATTATATAAAGTTGTCGGCCCTCTAGTGAGGGGCGCGGTGATGTGAAAATATAACACTTGCACGAATAGCTATCATGAGCAACCACATGCAAGTTAAATAATCTTTGACTCTCATTAGAACAAATAGAATGAACTATCATTTTAGAAAAACCAAGGCACTATCACATCTTTTATTTTAGAAAACCCAAGGCACTATGATACCTTTCTTTTTAGAAAACCCAAGGCAATACCATGCCTTTATTTTTTAGAAAACCCAAGGCAATACCATGCCTTTCTTTTTAGAATAACCAAGGCAATACCATGCCTTCCATTTTCGGATTAAGATCCAATAAAACCATGTACGCCCGCCGTACACTTACCTTATATAAATATCATGTAATATTAGGGACTTGAACCCAATAGCACCATGTACTTCCACCGTACATCCTTTCATTTATAAAATCCCAAGACACTAACACTTGTAGCATCAAGACACTTTCACTTTTAAATCAAGTAACTTACACTTTTAAAATCAAGTCAAGTATACTTTTAAAATCAAGTCACTACCACCTCATGTACCACATGAAATCTAAATTTATTTAAAACACGTACGTCCACCGTACACTCATTTTATAAAGTTCATGCCAAAAGAAGAAAGGAAGAGTTCACATACCTTATAGGCTCTACCAACTTGACAACTAGAATACCTCTCAAGTAGTACTTCAACCTATAATGACAATAACACGTCTATCAACTTCATGATACTAGTATACACTTATACCACATAATGAATCTCCTTTCTTATAAAAATTTGGGCAGCACTTCCCCTATTTATACGTACTTTTCCACATTTCAAGAAGGCCAATTTCATCAACAACCAAGACACCAATTAAGGGCACAACCAACAGTTAACCAAGGTGATTCACACACCTATTTCTCACATAAAAACAGCCTCGTATTCACGTAAAACAATCCACTTAAATCAGTCCACAATCCAACAACAACAAGGGTAAAATGTGAGGCCTTTCAACACCTTTTTCACACCCTTATTCCCTTAGGACTTTCATTAGCAATTACTACATTTAAACATGCATATTGGTGGCTGAATTTCCAGCATTCCAACGCCACAAAACAGTCCCTAAAACTGCACAATAATGTCTCACAGTTTCACGCAGTTTTTCGGCCAACTACTACAACCAAAGCCATTTCCATAACTTCTTATAATCCAATTTACATTTCAACACTTATATATAAAACACATCCACTTGTAATAACAAGATTTACTTCATTTTAACATTCCAGTAGTGATGATAACAACAACAATAACCAACGAATTCGACAACACCAAAATTGTCCAGTTTTCGGCTAGCATGCCAAACCTGTGACATGTATTTCTTATTTTCCTTTTTACTTAACACAAGTTCATCTATCAATTACATTATCATATACTTCCAATTACTTTAAGAGGAAGAAGGAATCTTACCTTAATCTTGGCACAAAACAGCCCACAAGTCTCGACCAACTTCACTTTTTTGCACCACTTCTTCAAGTTACAATCACACACACGTATTCTCAACAAGCTTGTATCCATATTACTTTCATGTTTTACTTCCAAGAAGTTCATAACAAGCTTAGGGTTTCAAGATAGCTTTTGATCCAAAACCGTGATCACTAAACTTGGAGAGTTAACTTGGCTTAGAACTTGATTAGGGAGCTTAAATCTTGGAAAGAAAATAAGTTGATCTTGTTCTTCTCCTTTTCCTTGGAATTTTCGAGAACCTTGAAGAGAGAAAGAGATATGAGGGTTTGAAGATGAAGATATTAGTGTGAGCTAAGTCTTCAAGACTTGTATTAAAATAGGTGTACAAGTACAAGTGGAGGGGAGACCGAAGGAGACCCACTTGTCCACTTGTCTTCCCTTCACTTAAAATATCTCTCACACTTAGTCATTTTTCTTGTAATTTGTGATGGACTTAACATTCTCAAAGCCAAGACTTAACAATTTAACACTTAGTCCATAATTCTATTAGAAAGAATTCATCTACTAAAATTTAATTTTCGTCATCACATTTGTAGTATCCAAAACTATTTCGTATAGAAAATGTAAATATACTTTCCTTCCAACTTTCAAATCTTATTTTCATAATCATGTTCTCACTTAGTAGCCATGGAATAACGGGGTGTAACACAGATAGACCCTGTTGTAGAGATATATCTTCCCAAATTTCTTTGAATAGGTCTTCTCATAACAGGGTTCAGATTAGTGTAAAACATACTTACTACTTTATCAACATAAGGTTCTTTTTATGTGACAGTTTTACGAAGATGTCTATCCTTAAAGAATTCTACCAAACCATATTCAGCACATGAAGTAATATCTAATACTTTCTCAGGTCTAATCATTATATTCTTGTAACAGTCCCACATATCATAGTTAGTTTTAGAATAAAAATTGTCTGAGTAATTAGATACCTTAAAGTCTGAATCGGTGGTTCGGTACTGCTGGAGGATGTTGTAGCTTGTGCTTCTTCCGATGTTTGCTGAAATGTCATTTGATATATTATGGCTGTCATGAACCGAACCCCAGGCCCGACCCTGGTGCCCTACCTGGTCACCCCCTCTTGTACCCTCACATCTCATATAACACATAGGCCAGATAACATATGGAAAACTGTATACGTAGCAACAAGGCAAGCCGATGAGGCTGCCGCTATATATATAAACGGGAACATCCCGACAATACAGTAGTACAACTTGCCAACAATAATACAACTCTCGCGAGTCCAGCCCACATAATAATACATACCTCTAAGAGTTGGACAGTAACTAAGACGGGACAAGGCCCCGCCGTACCCCTGAATATACATAATCCATAATGGAAAAACTATACCAAAATGACTAGACTCCAGAATAGTGGAGCTATCTCAATCAAAGCTGAGTGGAGATCCAAAGCTCGCGGATCACCCAACTGAGTACCTAATACCTGCTAGCATGAACGCAACCCCCCGGAGAAGGGGGTCAGTACAACAATGTACTAAGTATGTAAACATAAAGCACAGTAAATAAGGTCATAAATGGCCAAAAGATGACAGGAACAAGTATGAAATCAAATACCAGATCCAACCGTGTCATATAAAATAAGAGTCAATTGTACCTTGTAAAAGATAGGGAGTCCACTGTGCCTTATAACAAATAGAGAGGCGACTGTGACTTCTTTTTAAAATGGAAATCAACCGTATCATTTCAAAATATGAAATCAACCGTACCATTTCAAAATATGAAATCAATCGTACCATTTCAAAATATGAAATCAACCGTACCATTTCAAAGTATGAAATCAAGTGTATCATTTCAAAATATGAAAGTCATATCAAAATCAGGGACGCCTGCCCTCAGGATCATTATGCATATCCTATTCATGGGACTATTTCACCCGCATGGGACTCGAACCCGCATGGATCGTGTAGACCCGCAATGAGTATATATACCCGCATCATAGAGAGCTAGTCCATGGAATATTCATGGGACTGTTTCACCCGCATGAGTCCTTAGACCCGCATGAGTATACCTACTCGCATCATGGATCGCAAGTCCATGGAATAATATAAAAATATTGTCGGCCCTCTAGTGAGGAACGCGGTGATGTGGGAATATAAAACTTGCACGAATAGATATCATGAGCAACCATATGCAAGTTAAATCATCTTTGACTCTCATTAGAACAAATTGAATGAACTATCATTTTAGAAAAACCCATGGCATTACCATGTCATGTAATATTAGGGACTTGAACCCAATATCACCATGTACGTCCGCCGTACATCCTTTTTATAAAAAAAATCATATCATGTAATATTAGGGACTTGAACCAATAGCACCATGTACGTCCGCAGTACATCATTTCATTTATAAACCCCAAGACACTAGCACTTGTAGCATCAAGTTACTTACACTTTTAAAATCGAGGCACTTACACTTTTAAAATCAAGTAACTTATACTTTTAAAATCAAGTCACTTCCACCTCATGTACCACATGAAATATAGATTCATTTAAAATATGTATGTCCACCGTAGACTCATTTTATAAAGTTCATGCCAAAAGAAGAAAGGAAGAGTTCACATACCTTATCGGCTATACCACCCGCTAAGTAGAATACGCCACAAGTAGTATTTCAACCTATAATAACAATAACACCTCTATCAACTCCATGCTTACTAGTGTAGGTTAATACCAAGTAATGGTTCTCCTTTTATATAAAATTTGGACAGCACTTCCCATATTTATACGTATTTTTCTACATTTCAAGAAGGTCAATTTCTTCAATAACCGAGGCACCAATTAAGGGCACAACCAACAGTTAACCAAGGTGATTCACACACATATTTCTCGCGTAAAAATAGCCTCATAATCCACTAAAACAGTCCACAATCCAACAACAACGAGGGTAAGAAGTGAAGTCTTTCTACACCTTTCTACACCCATATTCCTTTAGGACTCACATTAGCAATTACTACATTTAAACATGCATATTGGTGGCTGAATTTCCAGCATTTCAAAGACACTAAACATTCCCTAAAACTGCACAACAATATCCAACAGTTCTATAGTATTCTCAGCCGACAACCTCAATACAATAACCCTTTCCATAATCGCTTATAATCCAATTCAAGTCTCAACACATTAATATAAACCATATTAACTTATCAATAACAAGATTCCTTCATTTTAACATGCAATAGGTGAAGATAACAACAACAATTATAACCAACTAAGCCAATATACCGAAACTGCCAATATTCGGCCAATCCAACCAAAACTAGCCATACACTTCTTATTCTTCATTCTTCTTAACACAAGTTCATCTATTAACTATAACAACATATAATATCCAATTACTTCAAGAGAAAGAAGAACCTTACCTTAAAATGTTTCCCAAAACAGTCCACTTAGACTCGACCCACAATTTTGTCTTAGCTCCACTTCTTCAAGTTCCAATCATACACATGTATCCTCTACAAGCTTGCAACCATCTTAATTCCATGTTTTCCTTCCATAAAGTTCATCTTCAAGGTTAGGGTTTTAAGACAATTTTGGCTCGAAACCGTGACCAACTTTTGGAGTATTAACCTTGGCTTAGAACTTTGTTAAGGAGCTCAATCTTGGAAAAGAAACTAATTTGTTCTTCACTTGTCCAACGGATCTTCGAAAACTTGAAGGAGAAAGGAGAGATAAGGGTTTGAAGTATGAAGGTATATGTGATCCAAGTCTTGCAAAACTTGGAGATATTTGGTGCTATGTAGCACAGGTGGAGGGGGGACCCATGAACCCCACCACTTGTCAAAAATATCTTCGGATTGGAAATTTTCGCCTCGGTACCGTGATGCTGATGTCGGTACCGCGATGCCTAAAGTTCTGCATCCCTCTGAAGTTATAGCACCGTGGTGCTGCAGTTTTTTCGTCTTGTTCTGCCAACTTTCTTCCTTTTTGCTTCGTGGGCTCCTTTTCTGTCTTTTTCGCCCACACTCTATTAGAAAGAATTCAATTACTAGTACTACTTCTCATCGTCACATATATTGTATCCAAAAAATTTCCTATAGAAAATGTAACTATACTTTCCTTTCAATATTCGAATCTTATCTCCTAACTTACGTTCTCATTCATTGCCCTGGAACTATGGGGTGTAACTGTCACGACCCGAACCCGGGCCCGTGACTGGTGCCTTACCCCGGGCACCCAAGTAGCCATACATCAGAGTAATCAGCGGAATATAAAACAAGACATGAATAAAGTGAAGTGAAAAACAGTTATCTGAGAAAAACTTGCCTTGCGGCATATATATATATCAACTAGAACAGTTACATCCCTTTTTACAATTCTGCCCACAACAGTACTACAGACCTCTAAGAAGGATAACAACAATGGCGGGACAGGGCCCCGCCATGCCCCTGAATGTAAATACCTACAGCGACAGGGGACTGTACCACTGATAAGCCTCCGGAGAAACGGAGCTTCCCAAAACGCTGAACTGTGATCCTAAGAGCGAGGATCGACGACTGGTGTACTTCTACCTGCGGCATGAACGCAGCCCCCCGAAGGAGGTCAGTACAACAGGTACCAAGTATGTGAAACTAAAAATACTGCAAATGAAATCATAGTAGTCTATATAAAGCAGGAGACATGTATGATAACCAAACTACAGTTCACAATAAATAAACAGTCATGTCAAGTTAGGGACTCACGCCCTCAAAGTCATCACTCAATTATAACTATGGGTCTCACGCCCACAACATAAACAAGAGTGAAATAGATATACTGTAACTGGTCTTTTCTAGGCCGCTAATGATCGAAGCAAGGCCAATCGCCCATAGTATCATTATGCGTGCCTAATCTCGACTTCCGCGGCCGCATAGTCACATGCACCGCATGAGGTATTCCTCGACGGGGTAGCTAACCCCTGCACTCTCCTCGACTCCGCAGCCCGCATAGTCTCGATAGACCGCATAGTCACGCGCATCGCATAGGGCATCCCCGTCGGATAAACACCGAATGATCAATCACGAGCATACCGCCGCTCCGCATAGTCACATAGACCGCATAGCCGTATAGACCGCATCAAGGGTGGCAAGCCCTCGTATAACAAGTCAAGGGGGTATGTGATATAATAACATAACAAATTATCGTTAAACAACATAAGCACAACAAGTGGAAACCCTTTACACAAACATCACGGATACTAACACACGTAGCATCCTAACATGTTTACTTATCAAATCAACAAGAAAGTATTACAAGGCTATCACAAACCAACACAATCAAGTTATTCACGCAAGGTACTTTCTACTTTATGTTAACAATTTCGGGTTTTTATCCCCAAAGTACTTCATACATTAACTCTTTAAAAGATCTGTTTCTTTCACAAAAGTCACACAATACCCGTAGTATTAAAATAGAGTGACTATCTTTTTAAGTAAACCAAAACACTTCCTTTTGTAAAATCAATTAACAACATTATTTTCCAAACGTTCAAGTTTGCCTAATTTCAAATGCTCAAGTTTCTCATTTCGAAAGGTTTCGTAGTTCATAGTTTTAATCACTTAATGATATAATTCTCCTTTAAAACGATTTGAGAAACATATGCCTTATATGTGAGTAGGTTATTCTTGTTTATAATAATCTTATTAAAGCAGTCATGATCTACGAAAGGTAATATCATTTTGTCTCATCTTAGCTTCTATGCAGATGGAGGTTTCTACTGGTTTTAATAATACTTAATTATTCAATACATTTCCTTTTATTAGCGCTGCAGTGGTTTGTTCGATACTTATTCTGATTTCCGAAATCAGTAAAACATTATCCCATTTTAAAAACCAAGTACTCATTACTCACGAATGAGGTTTCACACTTATTAACAAAATTCATATTAATTCAATTAAGTCAAATCTCTTATCTTTTAAGATCAAGTCTCTTAACTTCTAAAATTAATAAACCATTCTTTTTATCTCTCTTAAGTCGTTATACCTAACTTCCCATAAAGCTAGTATAACTCTTAAGCTTTTAAAACCAAGCATTACTCTTCTTTCAAAAAGGTTTCTTAATTCTTTTGAAATACTTCAAGATTCTTATTATTCAGGCTTAAGTCAAAAGACATTGCCGTAAAACTACGTTCAGTTAACACACGTACGTCTACCGTACTATATATATATATTCTTAAAATATCATGCTCAAGAGTATAGGAAGAATCACATACCTCGCGACGATTATCGACTATTAGCAAAACGCTCCACGGCTATAACCCGGCTAGCCTCGTCCACCTTTCAAGTAGTACATGTTACTCGCAGCACATTCAACCTATAAAGGTTAATATTCTTCTGATGTGATTTCAGTTCAAGTCTTTTCTGTAATATCCTTCTATTACAGTTCAAGTCTCTTCTAAGAATCTTATATTCATTTCTATACAACTACAGTATGTAATTTCCAATTACAATAGAAGGATAGGATTGTTTACCTCGGTAAGCCCAAAATTATCCAAGTTTAATGTCGATCCTGAGCAACGTTTAGCTCCTACTCCGGGCGCTCCAACCCGCTCCAAACAACCCTTAGAAGTTCTACGCAATTTCTTCTTAATACTCCAACCAACTTATGGAGATTTTCCTTAGGGTTTCGTTTTTGTGACTGAAGGGAAGTATAATAGTATTTCTGGGCTTTTAGTATAGGTGTAACCTTGGAATACTACAAGGTATTAGGCTAAGGTATTTTGGTATAGTAACAATACTTTGAGAGTATTTCTACCAAGAGGGGGTAGTATTTTGCGAGAACAACTAGGCAAGGGGGGGTGTACCCCTCGGCCAAGGCCACTAGGAGTGGGTGTACCCTGCCATGGCCTTCTCAAAGGGGGAGGCTTGGACGAACCACTACACTAAGGGGGA
This sequence comes from Przewalskia tangutica, assembly GCA_029844215.1. Taxonomy (NCBI): domain Eukaryota; kingdom Viridiplantae; phylum Streptophyta; class Magnoliopsida; order Solanales; family Solanaceae; genus Przewalskia; species Przewalskia tangutica. Next base: position 82,598,045 of record CM056735.1, on the reverse strand, counting down.
GAGAACTTTCAAGACTTAGAAACTATTTTAGGATGAAGAAGTTCATCAACTAAGGGGGGGTATTTATAGGACAACCAAGGGCCAAGATCAAGCCAAGTGGTAGGCAAGTGTAGGGTGAGGATTCATCCATGTGTACCTTATCCATCTACCACACCAACTATCACAAAAATATCCTACCAACTCCCACTCTCCAAATCGTCCAAAAGACGCCCTCAAGTCCACCAATTAGAGGGTGAAAAGTGTCGCCCTCTCGTTGGTCCAAAATATTACGTCTCTCGGAAAAATCCGCAAAAATAATAAATGACATAGCCGGAATTTTCCCTACGCAAGTTTTGGAAGACGTTTCGTCGGAAAACGATTCTTTTCGTGAGTTATGCACAAAATTTTCGGTCCTTGCCTAATCTTAAGGCTTAAATTTTCTACGTACGTCCTCACGCACAAATTCTGGAAATACGGGGTATAACAGTAACATTCCCCCCCCCCCCCTTAGAAACATTCTCCCTAATATTCATGATAGGTTTCAAGCTAGACAGATTTTGGCATAGTCTCCGTTAATTATTCCTATTAACCTATACTCGTTAGGTTCGACCATGCCCCTGACCATCTGCGCCTCTAAAGCTTCAAAGACCGCTGCCCGCACTTCGCACCGCGTTAGTAAATCTGCAATTTCCCGAAGTTTCAAGACCGTGATCTCGCACGCCTACCGCATGATGTTGTGCCTGAATTTCACAAGTCGCATTTCGCTTAATCTCTTCTTATTCCACAATATAACACACGTATATATACCAATCAAAAAGCTAAGCGAGGAATAGAATTACTTGTAGGCGTAGGAAATAAGTGAAAATACTTCTCCTTCATATCATCCTACCAATACATACCTTTTGGGATCATAACACATCTTAGTAGATTCATGGTGAATAAAATGTGGTGAACACTGGACCTCCATCATAATCTCGTTCCGTAATCTTGCTATATTTAGAATAATCAAATGGACCTTCCATCTGGGGTCCCTCTCTCATTATACTCGAACATTGCAGTCCTTTTTTAAAAAATGGGATCTTCAGACGTTCCTTTTTCTTTCCGTATGAGGGATGATTCTGATGTATTCTAAGTCATAGCGTTATCACTATCTGAATCCTTCAATCGGGCTCCCTCTTAACTAACTGATGTATTCCCTCATGTCAACTTCTCTCCTTAGTCCTCCCATTAGTCAAGCTGTTTATGGGTGAATGATCTTATTGTCAACTTAGTTTGTTTACTAACTGGTGGAAACTGTTATACCGCCTTTTTCACTGAATCTAAAGTGTGTGTATCATCACAATTAACTTTCATTCATGGTCTGAAATGAATTTATCTTCCCCCTTTTCCCATATATTCTCACTACTCGTAATTATAAACACTTCAATTTTTTTGACACTTGTTCACTCCTTTTCTTACTTGTCGTACTTTCCTCATACTTCCAAAATATTCTGGTATACACACATAATCTCAAATATTGCTTCTGTTTTCAAATCCTTGGCGTTACTACATCCAAACTTGGTCATTATACTTGGATTCAATTTTTCTTCACTTGCCTCATGGCTAAGACTTTCTGTCAATGGCATTTTTGGAAAAGATTTCCTTGATCTCGTAAAGTAGTAAACCTATTACTTTACCTACCTCGTAGGACTTTTGGTCAGCTCAAAATATTCATAGACATCTGTGTTAGTCTGACCATTAATCTATTTTATAATGTCATTATCTCTTGACATACATCTTCAATTTCTACCCTATACTTATATCCATAGGCGCCATTGGCCCTTTTTCAACTGTTTAGGTGTAATCGCGAGCTTTACTCATTGTTACTTCCGTTTACACACTTTCTGAAAGATTTGTATACATATGTGTGGAACCGATACTTCAGGTATTTAAATCCAATTCACGGTGTTACCTGATCCAATGGCTCGTCAAACTTTCTTGTCTTGTCATTTTTAGGTCTCTCATCGACCGAGTGCCCCTTCGTCTTACCTTTACATTTCCATTTCAAGTTTCCATGGGGGTCGCTTATCTCAATGTATTTCTCATACTACCTTCCCAAACATTAGAGGTTCGCCACCCTTGGCTGAAGTGTTCCTATTGTCCATCCTCTACTATTGGTCTTTACACTGTTATGGGGTAATTATACTGTGAAATCCGGAAAAAATAAATAATAATATATAGTTGTGGTTGGGTTAATAAAAAAATATATATGTATAAGAAAACAAAGAATAAATTGCATGGGATAGAGTTAGTGTTAAAGTTGGATAAATAGATAGATAAAATGAAAATAAGAAAACAAAAAAACAAAAAAAAAACAAAAAAAAAAGAAGAAGAAAAGGATGCATGTTGATGCATGCCTGCACGTCCTTCCCTCCCCTTTACCCCTTCCCCCCCATTTTATTTCCCTCCAACTCTTGTCATTCCACCTCCCATAGGTTATAGAAAACTCTCCACTTATACATTGTATTTACACACAAACAAAGTACATAACATAAAGGTTAGAAAATCAGGAAAAAAAACAAGTGAAAAGAAGAGGAAAAAAATACCAAGAGGGCAAGAAGAACAAGAATCAAAATACTAGAGAGTAAGGATAATTTTAGCAACCACACAACAATAATCTTCACACTTACAAGGTGAGTTTTCTCACTCAGAATTTCTTGGTAACATCCTTTATTTTTAGTTCAATACATGTTAGAATAAGAATTGAGTGTTGAAAAGAAATATTGAACTTTTGATTGTTTAGATAACTAGTTGCGTCATGAACTTTACGAACTGTTCTCACTGAGTTATAATTGTTAGAATTTGATGAAATTCGGAAGAGTGGTACACCTCTCTAATATGATCATATAGAACCAAAAATGAGGTAAAATGGACATACGGTTTGAAAGTTATCATAGTTCAAAGTTCCTGCCTTAGATTTGGTCGAAATTCGGAAAGGCATAATTACGGACTGTTTTTATTAAGTTTTACTTATTAGAATTATAGGAAAATTTACATGGTTGTAAATCTCTCTATTACGGACAGATATAGATAAATATTTATTAAAACGGACTTACGAGTTGAGAGTTATTGTAGTTTGAAGTTGCTGCCTCGAATTCATCGGAATCCAGAAGGTCAGGACGTTGAAACGTAAAACTGTACTAATCCGTGGGGAATATGAAAATTGTTTTTAAATGAAAGTTCTAGATCTCTCTGTTTTGGAAATTTTAAGACCTTACGGGGGTCTATCCGACTTACGGATTGAGAGTTATCGCTGTTTAAAGTTTCTGCCTCGGATCTATCGAGATCCAGGAAGGGCAGCGAATAAAAGTGTAAAACTGTACCAAACGGTACAGAATATGAAAGGATGGATCACATGGAGACGTGTAGCTCTCTGTTCGCATCGTTTTGAGAATTTATGGGGCTTGAACGGTTTTACAGATTAGGAGTTATGACTATTATAAGATTGGGTGCTGTTTAATAAATATTTTGCAGAAACAAATTTCATGTGGTTGTTTTGAGGATAAATTTGTGTTAGTTACCCAAAGTAGTTTTAAATGAAATTTGGTACAGTGAAAGATCCCCGTCTTACCTTAGTTTCCGCTTGAGAAACACCTTAGTTGGAGTTATGGTTAAAAAGTTATAATCGTTACAAGTATGAATGACAGAATGTTAGAAAAGAGAATAGTATTTATTCGATCTTCTGAAAAATATGAAAAGTGAATACGTGTTCACATAAATATATAAATATATAATGGATCGGGTTGCACGCCGCAACAAAACGTAAAGTGAATACGCGTTCACAAATACGTAAACATAATGGATCGGGTTGCACGCCGCAATAAAACGTAAAGTGAATATGTGTTCACAAATACGTAAATATAATGGATCGGGTTGCACGCCGCAACAAAACGTAAAGTGAATACGCGTTCATAAATACGTAAACATAATGGATCGGGTTGCACGCCGCAACAAAACGTAAAGTGAATACGTGTTCACAAATACGTAAATATAATGGATCAGGTTGCACGCCGCAACAAATATGAAAGATGAATACATGTTCATCTATATATAAATATGAAAAGTGAATACGCGTTCACAAATATATAAATGTAATAAACATGTGGAAATGCAGGGGAATGTCTTAACGTATAATACGAGATAAAATGAAGTGTTAGTTAAACCGAGAATTTCCTATGAGGAGTTGTTGCATATTTAAAAATGTTGTAACCTGGTATGCTTTTGCAATATGCTTATTACGTTATAATGTGATTGCACTTGGAATATTGTGGTGTTACTTTGAATTGCAGGGTAAAGTTCTCACTCAGCCCCAGATGGTAGGGCTGACTCTTTATTTAACATGTTTCAGGAAAGCGTGATAGAGGAAAGGCTCCACGCCAAGGCTAGCGATCGTCCCGCAGCCTCTTGTCATACCAAGTCCATTTCTTCGGGCTTGGTATTCGTCAGGTTCAGGATGTCGCCCAGTTGTCTCGAAATGCCCGTGTGGAATGGTCTCCCTTCCAACTTAGAATAATCTTTGTCAGTATGTCTATGTAGAAATAATATTTGCACGAGCATGGGTTCGCGTTATGTTTTTAATAAAGTCATAAACAGATTTCTTTATTGTTATTTTTATTAATAGCTCCGTATTTGAATATAAGTTCAAATTTCTAAATAAAGAGAATTAAATGGTGCTCCTGGTGGGAAATAATTGTCCAGGTGTCATCACGCCCTAAGTAAAGACTTAGGAAAATTTGGGGCGTGACAAGTTGGTATCAGAGCTAAACCAGGTTAAGAGATTCTAGGAAGTTTTCTTCGAGTTGGGTGTTTGAACGGTTATTTATTGCGACGGTGTGGGCGCCACCTTAGTAATAAGTGAACGGAATAACATCCTAAAGTTTCCCTTCTTTCGTACTCTTCTCGTGCCTACCTTGAGTCTTTTCAAAGACTTGATTTCTCGTACTACCTCCTTCACACGGGTTAGAAAAGGGGATTGTACAACGTTATACTGACTAATATGATTTGTGTAGATGGCGATTATAAGGCGAGTTCCAACAAAGAGGGAAGTACTCATGGAACAGGCAAAGGGAATGAGAGCTCAGATGAAGTTCATGCGTCGTAAGATGGACTCAGAAGGTGATTTTGATGATTACATTGATGACACAATCGTACTATGTACATATTTGCTTAGGACTAGAAGGAAAAGGCGTTCATACGACCCGACCTTCTTCAACTTTCCAATTGGAGTCATACTACAGATAATTGTCAATTCCGTCCCAGAAAGGTTTCATTCCGCATTCAGAAAGGCAAGGATACTAAGAGAAGATATTACAGAAAATTCATTGCACCAATTTCTGCATCAGGTAACAGGAGTAAGGTATAGAATGAACTAGATGGAAAGAAAAGCAAAAAGGAAGGTTCACAGGGAGTTGAATGCCAACCTACAGAATAGACGAATAATGCGGTTAAGCCCTTTAGAACACGTGATAGTAGGTGTCTGTTCCAGTACAAGGGCTATAGCGGGTTGCACATTGGCAGAGTTGACCTGATGTGATGTATTGTAGTCATGACATTGTTATTTTAAAATATGATGAATGGAGTGCTATGAATACAAGAAAGAAAGGATATGTTTTATTAAATTATTTTTCTTGTTGGCATATTGTGGTGTTGCATGCTTATGAACTATAAGAAAATTTTAGGAGCTAGAGTAGACATTCCGTCTTCTAAAATATGAGTGTGTTTGTCTTCACAGAAAATGGTGAATTCACAAATCCCGGGGGCTCAAGAGGAGGTTCATCACGAAGCTCATGTACCTCCAGTTGACGTAGTGGTGTCTGAAGGAGCGAGAAAATGTCGGAGAAAATGTTGAGAGAACGAGTCAAATGGCCCAAGAAACGGTGGGACAAAAACTAGATAGACTCATAGAGTTAATGACACCGCAGCTCCACACATGGTTCCGCCCGCACCTAGAGTCTGTCGCATAGCCCCGAACTGTAACTGCAGACGGCCCAGGACCGACATGATCGCACTACCTGACCGAGAGTGTAGAATCTCAGCGCATGCACTGATAGGCTATGGGCAAATTTTATGTGGAGAAGAGAACCACTATACTCAGGGAAGGACCCCAAGGCCGACCGATGGTATTCCTCGATGAAGTTGAAGACTTAATGTTCACATTGGGATGCGTGGAGACGCAGGGCGTCAACTTGGTAGGCGCACGACTAGTGGATGATGCAGGGGTGTGGTGGAGGAATTTTAGGAAAAATCGTCCCCCGATGTCACCACCAATGACTTGGGGAGGGTTCAGAGCGGCATTCATTGAGAAATTTATGCCTAATACGCGCAAGGATGCGCTCAGACGGGAGTTTGAACAATTGAAGCAAGGTGACCGCAGTGTACAAGAATATGACACACAGTTCGTGAGGTTATCGGCATACAACACACATGTCGTCCCTACAGAAATGGATAGAGTCAAGCGATTTGTAGAGGGTTTAAACCCGAACATAGTAGAGAAGGCGGTGGCGTTAGCCAACGATCGAACTTATCTTCAGATTGTCGATATGGCTTTGAGGGTAGAAGGTTTCGCTAAAACAAAAATAGAATATTCGCAGAAGAGATTTCGGACGTCAGGATCATTTAACCAGAGTCAAAATCAGAAGCAGGAGTTTAGTAAAGGATCTTCAGGACCGAACCAATCTGTGGGCCAGTCTTATTTCAAGCCTAAGGGGCACAGTTGGTCTAATTACCAAGGTAGCAAGGACAAGGCCACCAACCCTAACACAGGAGGTGACAAACCGATTTGTAAGATTTGTCAAAGGAAACACAATGGAGAATGTCGGCTCTTAACGAAGACATGTTATAACTGTGGATAGTCAGGCCACTATGCCAGGGATTGCAAGAAGAGGTCTCAAACTCAATCTATTCAGGGAAGATCAGAAGCAACCACACCGCCATGTGGGAAATCGGGAAACCAACCCCGCCAGAGTCGTGGAGGTCAACAACCCAACAATTTAATCGCCACGCTTTGCCCTGCAGGAATGAGGCGAAGCATCTAATGCGTGGTCATGTATTTTGCTAGTCTTGAGTATTCCTGCATTTGTATTGTACGATCTCTACATTTTCATATGTGTCAATGGGCTTTGCTAAGAATTTACACGTAGAACCTTCTTATTTAAGTGAACCTTTTGAGGTTATGACACCAGTAGGGGCCTCAATTTGGGCCTCTCGGGTGGTAAATAATTTCCCATTAGAAGTGAATGGCAGGGGAACAATGGTGAACCTAGTACTACTTGATATGGTAGACTTCGACGTCATTTTGGGTATGGATTGGTTGTCGGCATGTTATGCCATGTTAGATTGTCGGCGAAAGATAGTGAGATTAACTTTTCCCGGAGAACCAGAAGTTGTTATAAGAGGTAGGATTGGAATATCTACAGGTCAGTTTATTTCCTATCTTGGGGCTCAAAAGTTATTGAGAAGTCACAGAGTGGAGTATGCATATCTGGCTAATGTAGTGGATACCCAAAAAGAATCCCCAGCAGTGAATGATGTTCCTATTGGTCGAAATTTTCCGGAGGTTTTTCCTGAAGATCTTCCAGGCCTTCCTCCGGATAGAGAAGTGGAGTTTGTTATAGAGTTAATTCCGGGTACAAGACCCATTTCTATTCCTCCATATCGAATGGCTCCAGCTGAATTGAGGGAGTTAAAAGAACAATTGAAGGATCTTCTGGATAAAGGGTTTATAAGGCCTAGTGTTTCCCCTTGGGGTGCACCAGTCCTGTTTGTGAAAAAGAAAGACAGATCGCTCCGAATGTGCATCGATTATCGGCAGCTCAATAAGGTCACGATCAAGAACCGGTACCCATTACCAAGAATCGATGATCTTTTTGACCAACTTCAGGGAGCTAGCTATTTTTCCAAGATTGATCTCCGTTCGGGATATCACCAAATTGAAAATAAATCGGATGATATATCCAAATGCCTTTAGAACCCGATACGGCCATTATGAGTTCTTGGTCATGTCTTTTGGGTTAACCAATGCCCCAGCAGCTTTTATGGATTTAATGAACAGAATCTTCAAACCATTCCTAGATTTGTTCGTGATTATGTTCATAGATGATATCCTAATCTACAGTAAGAGTGTTGAAGAACATGAAGAGCATCTGAGGGTAGTGCTTCAAGTCTTGAAACAGGAGAAACTATATGCTAAATTTTCAAAGTGTGAATTTTGGTTGGAAAAAGTAGCCTTTTTGGGTCATGTTGTGTCAAGGGATGGAATTATGGTAGACCCCGTAAGATAGAAGAAAGAAGAACTGGCCAAAACCGACCACTCCGACAGAGGTTAGAAGTTTCTTGGGTTTGGTTGGGTATTATAGAAGATTCGTAAAAGGTTTTTCTAGTCTTGCTGCTCCTTTGACCCGGTTGACTCAAAAAGTGGTTCAGTACCAGTGGTCAGAAGCATGTGAAGCAAGTTTTCAAAAACTAAAGGAATTGTTGACTACTGCACCAGTCCTAACCTTACCATCGGGATGAAGGGTTCATGCCTATTGCGATGCCTCTAGAGTTGGGTTAGGATGTGTCTTGATGCAGTTTGGAAAGGTTATTGCGTATGCATCTAGACAATTGAAGATACATGAGAAGAATTACCCAACTCATGACTTGGAATTAGTTGCGGTGGTGTTTGCCTTACGAATATGGAGACATTATTTGTATGGTGTGCATGTGGACATATTTACAGATCATAAGAGTTTGCAGTACATAACCACGCAGAAGGATTTGAATCTCCGACAAAGAAGATGGTTAGAGTTGCTTAAGGATTATGACCTTAGTATTCTTTACCATCCTGGGAAAGCCAACGTGGTGGCTGACGCACTCAGTAGGAGATCAATGGGCAGCTTGGCCCATTTGGCAATACAAAAGAGGGGTATTGTTCGGGAGGTACAAAGATTGGGAAACCTCGGGGTTAGCTTAGCTGAGATCGGTGAAGGTAGGGTGGTGGTACATGATACCTCGCACCGCTTTAGCTTCGTAAATAAAAGAAAGTCAGTTTGAGGATACAGAGTTGTTGGATTTCGGGAGAGGATACACAGGGAAAACCTTCACAATTTACATTGGGAGATAATGACGGAACCCTTCGGTATAAGGGTAGGTTATGTGTTCCTAAGGTAAAGGATCTAAGTAGGAAGATAGATGAGGGTCACAACACAAGATATTCCATTCATCCAGGGTCAACAAAAATGTATCAGACCTCAAGGCAAATTACCATGGTGGACGGGATGAAGAAGGACGCCATGGAGTTTGTCGAGGTGTCTTATATGTCGCCAGTGAAAGCTGAACATCAAAACTCCGCGGATTACTTCAGACATTGGGGTCCCCATGTGGAAATGGGAGGCGATTCATATGGATTTTGTAACCGGTCTACCAAAACTCGAGAAGGGTATGATTCTATTTGGGTGATTGTTGATCGACTTACAAAGTCAGCCCATTTCTTACCGGCCAAGACTACGACGCGCACCACAAGACACACAGATTTATTTGAAGGAGATTGTGCGGTTACACGGATTCCCTTACAAATTATTTCAGATAGGGGTTTCAGTTCACCTCACACTTTTGGCAAAGTTTCCAGCAGGTCTCGACAAAAGTTAAGTTAAGCACGGCTTTCCACCCGCAAACATGGGCAAGCCGAGCGAACAATCCAAACACTTGAGAACATGTTGCGATCTTGTGTGTTAGATTTTCAGGAAGTTGGTTGACCATCTATGTCTAATTGAGTTCGCCTACAACAATAGTTTTCACTCTAGCATACAAATGGCCGTTTGAAGCATTATATGGACGAAAATGTAGGTCTCCACTGATGGTTCGAGGGTGAGTCGAACTGCTCGGACTCAAGTCATTCAAGAAACAAATGATAAGGTACAGATGATTCGGGAGAGGATCAAAACAGCTCATAGCCGTCATAAGTCCTATGCGGAACATCGGAAAAGAGATCTTGAATTCCAAGAGGGGGAGAAAGTATTTTTAAAAGTGTCCCCAATGAAGGGAGTGATGCGCTTTGGTAAGAAAGGGAAATTGAGCCCAAAGTTTATTGGGCCATATGAGATCTTGCGAAGAGTGGGGAATGTGGCTTACGAATTAGCACTTCCACAAGAGCTGGAAGCAGTGCATCCGGTATTTCATGTGTCAATGTTACGAAAATACTTGCACGATCCAAGTCACATCATCCTTCCCCAGGAGATAATTCTTAATAAGGAGCTTCAATATGAAGAAGTTCCGGTGGAAATACTTGATAGGAAAGTTAAGCGCCTTAGGAATAAAGATATTGCTTCCGTGAAGGTCCTATGGAGGAACCACTCCACCGAGGAAGCCACATGGGAAGACGAAGAGGCGATGAAAGTCAAATATCCATTCCTATTTGACTAAGGTAAAAAAAAAAGTGTTACATAGTACTTCATATGTGTGTCATTTGTGTGTCTATATGCATGTGTTACAACCTTATTCCATTCGAGGACGAATGCTTCTTAAGGAAGGGAGAATGTGAAGCCCCAAATTTGTTACAATAACAATAAACATTATTGTGTCTATGTGATTATGTTATTATTGTATCTATGTGATTATGTTACGACCTTATTCACATTCGAGGACGAATGTTGCTTAAGGAGGAGAGAATGTGAAATCCGGAAAAAATAAATAATAATATATAGTTGTGGTTGGGTTAATAAAAAAATATATATGTATAAGAAAACAAAGAATAAATTGCATGTGATAGAGTTAGTGTTAAAGTTGAATAAATAGATAGATAAAATGAAAATAAGAAAACAAAAAAATAAAAGAAAAACAAAAAAAAACAAAAAAGAAGAAGAAAAGGATGCATGTTGCTGCACGTCCTTCCCTCCCCTTTACCCCTTCTCCCCCTTTTCATTTCCCCTCCAACTCTAGTCATTCCACCTCCCATAGATTATAGAAAACTCTCCACTTATACATTGTATTTACACACAAACAAAGTACATAACATAAAGGTTAGAAAATCAGAAAAAAAACAAGTGAAAAGAAGAGGAAAAAAATACCAAGAGGCCAAGAAGAACAAGAATCAAAATACTAGAGAGTAAGGATAATTTTAGCAACCACACAACAATAATCTTCACACTTACAAGGTGAGTTTTCTCACTCAGAAATTCTTGGTAACATCCTTTATTTTTAGTTCAATACATGTTAGAATAAGAATTGAGTGTTGAGAAGAAATATTGAACTTTTGATTGTTTAGATAACTAGTTGCGTCATGAACTTTACGAACTGTTCTCACTGAGTTATAATTGTTAGAATTTGATGAAATTTGGAAGAGTGGTATACCTCTCTAATATGATCATATAGAACCAAAAATGAGGTAACATGGACATACGGTTTGAAAGTTATCATAGTTCAAAGTTCCTGCCTTAGATTTGGTCGAAATTCGGAAAGGCATAATTACGGACTGTTTTTATTGAGTTTTACTTATTAGAATTATATGAAAATTTACATGGTTGTAAATCTCTCTGTTACGGACAGATATAGATAAATATTTATTAAAACGGACTTACGAGTTGAGAGTTATTGTAGTTTAAAGTTGCTGCCTCGGATTCATCGGAATCCAGAAGGGCAGTACGTTGAAACGTAAAACTGTACTAATCCGTGGGGAATATGAAAATTGTTTTTAAATGAAAGTTCTAGATCTCTCTGTTTTGGACATTTTAAGATCTTACGGGGTCTATCCGAATTACGGATTGAGAGTTATCGCTGTTTAAAGTTTCTGCCTTGGATCTATCGAGATCCAGGAAGGGCAGCCAATAAAAGTGTAAAACTGTACCAAACGGTACAGAATATGAAAGGATGGTTCACATGGAGATGTGTAACTCTCTGTTCTCGTCGTTTTGAGAATTTATGGGGCTTGAACGGGTTTACAGATTAGGAGTTATGACTATTATAAGATTGGGTGCTGTTTAATAAAAATTCTGCCGAAACAAATTTCATGTGGCTGTTTTGAGGATAAATTTGTGTTAGTTACCCAAAGTAGTTTTAAATGAAATTTGGTACAGTGAAAGATCCCCGTCTTACCTTAGTTTCCGCTTGAGAAACACCTTAGTTGGAGTTATGGTTAAAAAGTTATAATCGTTACAAGTCAGAAAAGAGAATAGTATTTATTCGATCTTCTGAAAAATATGAAAAGTGAATACGTGTTCACATAAATATATAAATATATAATGGATCGTGTTGCACGCAACAAAACGTAAAGTGAATACGCGTCACAAATACGTAAACATAATGGATCGGGTTGCACGCCGCAACAAAACGCAAAGTGAATATGTGTTCAAAAATACGTTAATATAATGCATCGGGTTGCACGACGCAACAAAACGTAAAGTGAATACGCGTTCACAAATACGTAAACATAATGGATCGGGTTGCACGCCGCAACAAAACGTAAAGTGAATACGTGTTCACAAATACGTAAATATAATGGATCGGGTTGCACGCCGCAACAAATATGAAAGATGAATACATGTTCATCTATATATAAATATGAAAAGTGAATACGCGTTCACAAATATATAAATGTAATAAACATGTGGAAATGCAGGGGAATGTCTTAACGTATAATACGAGATAAAATGAAGTGTTAGTTAAACCGAGAATTTCCTATGAGGAGTTGTTGCATATTTAAAAATGTTGTAACCTGATATGTTTTTTCAATATGCTTATTACGTTATAATGTGATTGCACTTGGAATATTGTGGTGTTACTTTGAATTGCAGGGTAAAGTTCTCACCAATCTGGATGGTAGGGTGACTTTTATTTAACATGTTTCAGAAAGCGTGATAGAGGAAAGGCTCCACGCCAAGGCTAGCGATCGTCCGCCTTCTCTTGTCATACCAAGTCCATCGCTTCGCTTGGTATTCACAGTTCGTGGATGTCGGTTCGGTGTCTCGAAATGCCCGTGTGGAATGGTCTCCTTCCAAATTAGAATAATCTTTGTCAAGATGTCTATGTAGAAACACATTTGCACGAGCATGGGCTCGCGTTATGTTTTTAATAAAGTCATAAACAGATTTCTTTATTGTTATTTTTATTAATAGCTCTGTATTTGAATATAAGTTCAAATTTCTAAATAAAAAGAATTAAATGGTGCTCCTGGTGGGAAATAATTGTCCAGGTGTCATCACGCCTTAAGTAAAGACTTAGGAAAATTTGGGGCGTGACATGTACCTTGTGGGGCCTACATAACTATAGTTCTCTTCACCCTTATCATTTCTTGTCGTAATCCTTTATTCTACTCATTATTACACAAAATATTTCTACCTCGATCATACAGTTCTATTCATACTTATTAACTGCTCCTTGCTCATTGACTCACTATATTACTGGTCACATGCCCCCTTTTGAAGTTCTTTGTTCTCGGCAAGTTAACGTAGAAGTCCATAGAAGCTTACATGATCCCTGGCGTATCATTTAGAGTATCACCCTTTTGTACTTTATATTGAATGTCCTATTATCAAGTTGTGGAATACTTTTGTATTCATATCTCCATATATTAGCCATTAAATTTTTGCACTTCTGCTGCAAGGACTCTTAACACGTAGTACTTCATTTGTAATCAAAGTCATATTTATAGGGTCCTGTTGTGGTTCTCTCTAGAATTCTAATCAACAAGAGTCATCGTAAGACATGTAGATTTTCATAACCTATTAAACCTTCCAATAATGTCTTCTGCTTTTTCATTTGTATCACTTATACTCATCTCATCCTGCGTATCAACTTGGGATACTTCGAAACAATGTGGCCATAGTTGTCACACCATACCAGCCTCTTGTACCTTCTTCGGCACATTCTAGCAACCCGGTAAACATTTAGAACCAAATACACTTGCCATATTGTGTATTTAATTGCAAGCAAAGGTAAAATACCCAATTCATGAAGGCCTAGTGATTTCTTAGATCATATACACTTATTCATTTCCTGTGGACATAGGGCACACCAAGGAATAATATCTACTAATATACTTCATAACATTAAGCAATACCACCATCTTATTATTTCATATACCATACACCTCCACCAAGCTCAAACGTCAAATGTCATATCCACGAAGGTCTTGGATATCTAAGGTCTCAACGGTTATCTAATATTCTAAGATTCTCAATTATGTCATGTCCCAAGCTTACATTATCTCCTCGCATACGGGTAAAATAACTTCTCAAAATCTCAAAATCATGTTGTCTTAACCATAACAACCCTATTTACTCCATACCAATATTATTCATACATATCACTTAAGCATAGAACATAGCTTAATCTACCAATATGGTATGCCATTAAGTCAATTTAACATGATCTTCTAAGAGTTCATCCCCCTTTCATACAGCTCATCACCTCCTAATTGTTCCGCATTAGAACATATATAACTTTGATGAGGATTCATTAAACTGTTTCATACCTTCCAAGCCATTACTAAAGCTTAACCAGCTCAAGATAACCCATAATCACTTCAGGAAACACACACATGGCCATAATAAATATGTTCGTATAGATGCACGTTATCATCATACCAACTATACAACAATTTTACCAACCTGTGTACCAAGTCCATATATTCCTTTCTGGGCCACTGTCGCTTTCTTTAGAGCCATAGTTGCAACCACAATAATACGTTAGGGAGGGACTACCCTAACAACATCGCTCTATCGCACGATCTTAGAGTAAGAAGAATAGAAACCAATCCTAAATTGTACTGTAGCCTCTTGTTTATGGGTGTGGTGCACAATACATCGATAACCAAGACTCTACTAGACACGGTCTGTAGACATTTCGAGGACTAGCTACTCTGATATCACTTTTGTCACGACACGAACCCGGGCCCACGATTGGTGCCCTACCTGGGCACCCCCCTCTTTTACCCTTACATCTCATATAACACATAGGCCAGATAACATATGGAAACTGTATACGTAGCAACAAGGCAAGCCGACGAGGCTGCCGCTATATATATAAACGGGAACATCCCAACAATACAGTATTACAACTAGCCAACAATAATACAACTCCCGCAAGTCCAAATTTACATATGAATACATGCACTTCAAGAGTTGGACAGTAACTATGACGGGACAAGGCCCCACCGTACCCCTGAATATACATAAGCCATAATGGAAAACCTGTACCAAAATGACTAGACTCCGGAATAGTGGAGCTATCTCAATCAAAGCTGAGTGGAGATCCTAAGCTCGCGAATCACCCAACTGAGTACCTAATATCTGCGGGCATGAACGCAATTTCTGAGAAGGGTCGATAACAATGTACTAAGTATGTAAATATAAATCACAGTAAATAAGGTCATAAATGGCCAAAAGATGACAAGGACAAGTATGAAAATCAAATACCAGATCCAACTGTGCCATATAAAGTAAGAGCCAGCTGTACCTTATAAAAGATAGGGAGTCCACTGTGCCTTATAACAAATAGAGAGGCAACTGTGCCTTCTTTTTAAAATGGAAATCAACCGTACCATTTCAAAATATGAAATCAACCGTACCATTTCAAAATATGAAATCAATCATACCATTTCAAAATATGAAATCAACCGTACCATTTCAAAATATGAAATCAAGTGTACTATTTCAAAATATGAAAGTCATGTCAAAATCAGGAACGTCTGCCCTCAGGATCATTATGCATATCCTATTCATGGGACTATTTCTCCCGCATGGGACTCGAACCTGCATAGATCTTGTAGACCCGCAAAGAGTATTTATACCCGCATCATGGAGAGCTAGTCCATGGAATATTCATGGAACTGTTTCACCCGCATGAATCTTTAGACCCGCATGAGTATACCTACTCGCATCATGGATCGCAAGTCCATGGAATAAAATAAAAATGTTGTCGGCCCTCTAGTGAGGGACGCGGTGATGTGGGAATATAATGCTTGCACGAATAGCTATCATGAGCAACCATATGCAAGTTAAATCATCTTTGACTCTCATTAGAACAAATTGAATGAACTATCATTTTAGAAAAACCCATGGCATTACCATGTCATGTAATATTAGGGACTTGAACCCAATAGCACCATGTACGTCCGCCGTACATCCTTTTTATAAAAAGAATCATATCATGTAATATTAGGGACTTGAACCCAATAGCACCATGTACGGCCACCGTACATCCTTTCATTTATAAACCCCGAGACATTAGCACTTGTAGCATCAAGTTACTTACACTTTTAAAATCGAGGCACTTACACTTTAAAATCAAGTAACTTATACTTTTAAAATCAAGTCACTTCCACCTCATGTACCACATGAAATCTAGATTCATTTAAAATACGTACGTCCTCCGTACACTCATTTTATAAAGTTCCTGCCAAAAGAAGAAAAGAAGAGTTCACATACATTATCGGCTATACCACCCGCTAAGTAGAATACGCCACAAGTAGTACTTCAACCTATAATAACAATAACACCTCTATCAACTTCATGCTTACTAGTGTAGGTTAATACCAAGTAATGGTTCTCCTTTTATATAAAATTTGGACAACACTTCCCCTATTTATACGTACTTTTCCACCTTTCAAGAAGGTCAATTTCATCAATAACTGAGGCACCAATTAAGGGAAGAACCAACATTTAACCAAGGTGATTCACACACCTATTTCTCGCGTAAAAACAACCTCATAATCCACGTAAAATAGTCCACTAAAAACAGTCTACAATCCAACAACAATGAGGGTAAGAAGTGAAGCCTTTCTACACATTTCTACACCCTTATTCCTTTAGGACTCACATTAGCAATTACTACATTTTAACATGCATATTGATGGCTGAATTTCCAGCATTTCAATGCCACTAAACAGTCCCTAAAACTGCACAACAATATCCAACAGTTCTATAGTATTCTCGGCCAACAACCTCAATACAATAACCCTTTCCATAATCCCTTATAATCCAATTCAAGTCTCAACACATTAATATAAACCATATTAACTTATCAATAACAATATTCCTTCATTTTAACATGCAATAGGTGAAGATAACAACAACAATTATAACCAACTAAGCCAATATATCGAAACTACCAATATTCGGCCAATCCAACCAAAACTGTCCATACACTTCTTATTCTTCATTATTCCTAACACAAGTTCATCTATTAACTATAACAACATGTAATATCCAATTACTTCAAGAGGAAGAAGAACCTTACCTTAAATTTTTGCCCAAAACAGTCCACTTAGACTCGGCCCACAGTTTTGTCTTAGTTCCACTTCTTCAAGTTCCAATCATACACATGTATCTTCTACAAGCTAGTAACTATCTTTCTTCCATGTTTTCCTTCCATAAAGTTCATCTTCAAGCTTAGGGTTTCAAGACAATTTTGGCCCAAACCCGTGACCAATTTTTGGAGTATTAACCTTGGCTTAGAACTTGGTTAAAGAGCTCAATCTTGGAAAAGAAACTAATTTGTTCTTCGCTTGGCCAATGGATCTTCGAGAATTTGAAAGAGAAGGGAGAGATAAGGGTTTGAAGGATGAAGGTATATGTGATCCAAGTCTTGCAAGACTTGGAGATATTTGGTGCTATGTAGCACAATTGGAGAGGGGACCCATGAACCCCACTTGTCCACTTGTCAAAAATATCTTCGGATTGGAAATTTTCGCCTCGGCACCGCGGTGCCTAAAGTTCTGCAGACCCTCTGAAGTTATGGCACCACGGTGCTGCAGCTTTTTCATCCTGTTCTGCCAACTTTCTTCCTTTTTGCTTCGGGAGCTCCTTTTCTATCTTTTCCGCCCACACTCTATTAGAAAGAATTCAATTACTAGTACTACTTCTCGTCGTCACATATATTTTATCCAAAAAAATTCCTATCGAAAATGTAACTATACTTTCCTTCCAACATTCGAATCTTATCTCCTAACTTACGTTCTCATTCATTGCCCTGGAACTACGGGGTGTAACATTCTTCCTCCCTTAGAAACATTCGTCTCGAATGTTCATGATAGGTTTCAAGCTAGACAGATTTCGACATAGTCTTCGTTAACTATACTTATCAACCTATACTCATTAGGGTCGACACCGCGACCCTGAATTACTGCCGCCCCTCTAAAGCTTCAGCACCGCGGTCCTGCACTTCGGCACCGCGGTTCCGTAACTCCTGCAACTTCCCTGAAGTTTCAGCACCGCGATCCTGCACGTCGGCACCGCAGTGTTATGCCTGAATTTCATAGCTCACATTTCGCTTAATCTCTTATTATTCAACAATATAACACACGTATATATACCAATCAAAAAGCCAAGCGAGGAATAGAATTACCTGTAGGTGTAGGGAATAAGTGAAAATACTTCTCTTTCATATCATCCTACCAATATATACCTTTTGGGATCATAACACATCTTAGTAGATTCATGGTGAATGTAATGTGGTGAACACTGGACCTCCATCATAATCTCGTTCTGTAATCCTGCTATATTTAGAATGCTCAAATTGACCTTCCATCTGGGGTCCCTCTCTCATAATACTCGAAGGTTGCAGTCCTTTTTTTAAAAATGGGATCTTCAGACGTTCTTTTTTCTTTCCGTATGAGGGATGATTCTGATGTATTCTAAGTCATAGGGTTATCACTACCAGAATCCTTCAATCGGGCTCCCACTTAACTAACTGATGTATTCCCTCATGTCAACTTCTCTCCTTAGTCCTCCCATTAGTCAAGTTGCTTTTGGGTGAATGCTCTTATTGTCAACTTAGTTTGTTTACTAACTGGTGGAAACTCTTATACCACCTTTGTCACTGAATCTAAAGTGTGTGTATCATCATAATTAATTCTCATTCATGGTCTGAAATGAATCTCTCTTCACCCTTTTCCCATATATTCTCACTACTCATAATTATTAACACTTCAATTCTTTTCACACTTGTTCACTCCTTTTCTTACTTGTCGTACTTTCCTCATACTTCCAAAATATTCTGGTATACACACATAATCTCAAATATTGCTTCTGTTTTCAAATCCTTGGCGTTACTACATCCAAACTTGGTCATTATACTTGGATTCAAATTTTCTTCACTTGCCTCATGGTTAAGACTTTCTGTCAATGGCATTTTTGGAAAAGATTTCCTTGATCTCGTTAAGTAGTAAACCTATTACTTTACCTACCTCGTAGGACTTTTGGTCAGCTCAAAATACTCATAGACATCTGTGTTTGCCTGACCATTAATCTATTTTATAATGTCATTATCTCTTGACATACATCTTCAATGTCTACCCTATACTTATATCCATAGGCGTCATTGGCCCCTTTTCAACTATTTAGGTTCTAATCTCGAGATTTACTCATTGTTACTTCCGTTTACACACTTTCTGAAAGATTTGTATACATATGTGTGAAACTGATACTTCAGGTGTTTAAATTCAATTCACGATGTTACCTGATCTAATGGCTCGTCAAACTTTCTTGTCTTGTCATTTTTAGGTCTCTCATCGACCGAGTGTCCCTTCGTCTTACCTTTACATTTTCATTTCAAGTTGCCATGGGGTCACTTATCTCAATGTATTTCTCATACTACCTTCCCAAACATTAGAGGTTCGCCACCCTTGGCTGAAGTGTTCCTACTGTCCATCCTCTACTATTGGTCTTTACACTGTTATGGGGTAATTATACCTTGTGGGACCTACATAACTATAGTTCCCTTCACCCTTATCATTTCTTGTCGTAATACTTTATTCTACTCATTATTACACAAAATATCTCTACCTCGATCCTCGATCCTCGATCATACAGTTCCATTCATACTTATTAACTGCTCCTTGACTCACTACATTACTGGTCGCATGACCCATTTTGAAGCTCTTTGTTCTCGGCAAGTTAACGTAGAAGTCCATAGAAGCTTACATGATCCTGACTTATCATTTAGAGTATCACTCTTTTGTCCTTTATATTGAATGTCCTATTATCAAGCTATGGAATACTCTTGTATACATATATCCATATATTAGCCATTGAATTTTTGCACTTCTGCTGCAAGAATTTTGTCCTTGGCTCATTCTACCTACGATAGTTCTTAACACGTAGTACTTCCTTTATAATCAAAGTCATATTTATAGGGTCCTGTTGTGGTTCTCTCTAGAATTCTAATCAACAAGAGTCACCGTAAGACATGTAGATTTTCATAACCTACTAAACCTTCCAATAATGTCTTCTATTTTTCATTTGTATCACTTATACTCATCTCATCATGTGTATCAACTTGGGATACTTCGAAACAATGTGGCCATAGTTTCCACACCATACCAACCTCCTGTACTTTCTTCGGCACATTCCAGCAACCCGGTAAACATTTAGAACCCAATACACTTGCCATATTGTGTATTTAATTGCAAGCAAAGGTAAAATACCCAATTCATGAAGACCTAGTGATTTTTTAGATCATATACACTTATTCATTTCCTGTGGACATAGGGCACACCAAGGAATAATCTCTACTAATATACTTCATAACATTAAGCAATACCACCATCTTATTATTTCATATACCATACACCTCCACCAAGCTCAAACGTCAAATGTCACATCCACGAAGGCCTTGGATATCTAAGGTCTCAACGATTATCTAATATTCTAAGATTCTCAATTATGTCATGCCCCAAGCTTACATTATCTCTCCCCGTATACGGGTAAGATAGCTTCTCAAAATCTCAAAATCATGTTGTATTAACCATAACAATCCTATTTACTCCATACCAATATTATTGGTACATATCACTTAAGCACACAACATAGCTTAATCTACCAACATGGTATGCCATTAAGTTTGGTGAGTTTCGAGGCGACCTCGGCAGAGTAGACATTCTTCCCGGCCCGGCAGAGTGTGCCTTCGATCTGCAGGCGGGATATTTGATCGCCTAGGGTATTCAGGGGTTTGTCAGGGCCCTAGGGCTGCAAGTTCGCAGATATTCAGGGGTCTTAGTCAGTCGAGGCCACCTTTGCCTCCGTGTTCTCGGTGTGGTAGGTCCCATTTTGGAGAATGTCGCGTTATTACATGTGCTTGTTATTTTTGCGGCCGCCAAGGCCATTTGAGGAGAGATTGTCCTTCTAGAGGTGGTACGGGGAGTATGGTACAGCCTACTGGGTCAGCTGTTGGTTCTTTATCTTCGATAGTTATGCACCCCGCAGGGCAGGGTGTACACAGGCCAGCAGGCCGTGGTAGAGATCGTGGTGGAGCTTTCAGTTCTGGAGGTCCTCCAAACCGCATTTATGCTTTGGCCAGCAGACACGATCAAGAAACGTCACCGGATGTTGTCACAGGTATATTGTTGATCTTTTTCCGTGACGTATATGTATTGAAAGATCCAGGTTCTACTTTATCCTATATATCTCCCCTTGTTGCTAGTAGAATTGGGATAGAACCTGAGTCGATAGAACCTTTTGAGGTAGCTACGCCGGTAGGAGATTCAGTCATGGATAGACGTGTGTATAAAAATTGTTCGGTGGTTATATGTAGTCGCCGGACCCTAGCAGACTTGATTGAGTTAGACATGACTGACTTTGATGTGATTATGGGAATGGATTGGTTAACGTCTTGTTATGCTAACGTTGATTGTAGAGAGAAGTTGGTTCGATTCCAGTTTTCAGGCGAGTCAGTTATAGAGTGGAAAGGGAATACAGCGTCACCGAGGGGTAGGTTTATTTCATACCTCAAGGCAAAGAAGATGGTCCGAAAGGGTTATATTTACACTTGGTTCAGGTGTATAATACAGAAGCTGAGGTACCGACTCTTCAGTCAGTTCTGGTAGTTAGTAAGTTCCTGGACGTATTCCCAGATGATGTTCCAGGTCTTTCTCCAGAGCGGGAACTAGAGTTTTGTATTGATGTACTGCCAGATACCCAGCCTATATATATTCCTCCCTATAAAATAACATCTACAAAATTAAAGGAATTGAAAGAGCAGCTAAGAGACTTGCTAGGAAAAGGCCTCATTAAGCCTAGTACATCTCTTTGGGGAGCGCCGGTGTTATTTGTAAATAAGAAGGATGGATCGATGTGGATGTGTATTGATTATAGGCAACTGAATAAGGTAACCATCAAAAATAGGTATCCCCTTCTCAGGATTGATGATTTATTTGATCAGTTGCAGGGTGCTAAGTGTTTCTCGAAGATAGACATGCGATCCGGTTATCATCAGGTGCGGGTCAGGGAGGCAGATATCCCAAGGACATCATTCAGGACCCGATATGGGCATTCATGAGTTTCGGGTGATGTCTTTTGGGTTGACCAATGCTCCAGCAGTGTTCATGGATTTAATGAACCGGGTGTTCAAGCCATTATTGGATATGTTTGTTAGTATTCATTGATGACATCCTGGTTTATTCTCGTTCAGAGCAGGAGCATGCAGACCATTTGAGGACAGTACTTGGAGTCCTCCAGCACCAGCATTTGTATGTCAAATTCTCTAAGTGTGAATTCTGGTTGGTCTCAGTGGCATTCTTGGGGCATATTATCGGAGCTGATGGTATTCGGGTGGACACAGAGAAGATTGAGGCAGTTAAGACCTGGCCCAGACCTACGACACCTACGGAGGTACGCAGTTTTCAGGGGCTTGCAGGTTATTACCGGGGGTTTGTGGAGAAGTTTGCCTCGATCTCAGTGCCTTTGACTAGGCTGACTCAGAAGGAGTCTAAGTTCCAATGGACGGATGCTTGTGATAAGGGCTTCCAGTGATTGAAGGATAAGTTGACGACGGCTCCAGTTCTTACTCTTCCTGAGGGACTAGAGGGTTATGTTGTATATTGTGATGCTTCGGGTGTTGTGCTAGGATGTGTGTTGATGTAACATAGTAAGGTTATAGCTTACGCGTTCCGACAGCTCAAGAAGCATGAGAAGAACTACCCTTACTCATGATTTGGAGTTAGCAGCAGTGATACATTCTTTAAAGATATGGAGACACAATCTATATGGGGTTCATATTGACATTTATACCGATCACAAGAGTCTCCCGTATATCTTCAAACAGGAGGAGCTGAACTTACGACAGAGACGGTGGTTAGAGTTACTTAAGGACTATGATGTTGATATTCTATACCACCCACGGAAAGCCAATGTGGTAGAGGATTCCCTTAGTCATCGGTCTATGGATAGTTTGACAGATGTGCAGCCGGATAGAAATGAGATGGTTTGTGAGATACACCAGTTAGCGAGCCTTGGAGTTCGATTGGCCGATTCTGGAGATAGTGGAGTTCTTATTCGAGGAGTTGCCGAGTACTCTATCATAGATAAGGTGAAGAGGCATCAGTATGAGGATCATGTTCTGGTATGGTATATAGAAGCAGCTCTTCGAAAGGAGAAGACTCTATTTGAGGTTTCACCTGATGGGGTGCTACGATACGAAGGTAGACTGTGTGTACCTGATATTGCAGGGCTACGACAACAGGTTATGAGAGAAGCACACAGTGCTCGATATTTTATTCATTCAGGGTCGACAAAGATGTATCATGATCTTAGATGCGTGTATTGGTGGGATGACCTAAAAAGGGACGTAGCATGGTTTATTGCTCAGTGTCTGAATTGTCAGCAGGTTAAGGTTGAGCACCAGAAGCCTGGTGGTCTATTGCAGCAGATAGAGATCTCGACTTAGAAGTGGGAGGTAATCAATATGGACTTCGTTACAGGCTTACCTCATACTCAGAGGAAGTATGACTCCATATGGGTGATTGTAGATAGGCTGAAGAAATTAGCCCATTTTCTTCCAGTCATGACTACTTACTCAGCTGAGGATTATGCTAGATTGTACATCAGGAAGATAGTGAGACTGCACGGGGTTCCCACATCTATTATATCGCACAGAGGGCCTCAGTTTACAGCTAACTTTTGGAGGTCGTTTCAGAAGGGATTGGGGACACATGTGAGTCTTAGCACTGCATTTCATCCTCGGACTGATGGGCAGGTAGAGCGTACTATTTTAGACACTTGAGTATATGTTGAGAGCATGTGTTATCGATTTCAGGGGTAGCTGGGAGGATCATTTGCCACTCGTTGAGTTTACGTATAACAACAGCTACCATTATAGCATTCAGATGACCCCGTATGAGGCCTTATATGGGAGGAAGTGCAGGTCACCTATTGGGTGGTTTGATGTGGGCGAGACTAAGTTACTCGGCCCATACATGATTCAGCAAGTTGTGGATAAGGTGAAACTTATCTAGGAGAGATTATTAGCAGCACAGAGTCGACAGAAGTCGTATGCAGATAATCGACGTCGACACTTAGAGTTTCATCTTGAGGATTAGGTATTCTTGAAGGTATCACCCATGAAGGGTGTGATGAGGTTTGGTAAGAAGGGAAAGCTCAACCCGAGGTACATTGGGCCTTACTAATTGTTCGTAGAGTAGGCGAGGTTGCCTATGAGTTAGATCTGCCATCTAATTTGGAAGCGGTATATCCGATCTTCCACGTATCGATGCTACGTAAGTGTATTGGTGATCCATCTAGAGTCTTCCCAGTAGATGATGTCCAGGTGACAGGGGTGTTGACTTATGAGGAGAGTCTCATAGCCATACTTGATCGTCAGGTCCGAAGGTTGAGGACTAAGGATGTGGCTTCCGTCAAGGTATTGTGGCGGAACGATAATAGGGAAGAGATGACGTGGGAAGCAGAAGATGAGATGAAGAGGAGGTATTCTCACTTATTCCCGATGCCTACAGGTAATTCCAATCCCTAAATTACTATTTTGATTGATGCGTGAGACTATGTGTTATATTGTGGTCATGTGAGGCATCTGTGTGTTTGTTGAATATTGGTTGTTAGGTATAGTTAAGGAGACTATGCCGAAGTTTGTATGGCTTGAGACCTAGTATGAACATTTGAGACGAATGTTTCTAAGGGGGGAAGAATGTTACACCCCGTAATTCCATAGCTACTAAGTGAGAACATGATTATGGAAATTAGATTTGAATGTTGGAAGGAAAGGATTTCTATATTTTCTTATATGGAAAATTTTCGAGATTATTGTGATGACAAGAATTAATTCTAGTAATTGGATTATTTCCAATAGAATTATGGACTAAGTGTGGATTAATTAAGTCTTGATACCCTAAGGGTGAGGCCATCGAAATTTGGGTGAAAAATTGGCTAAGTGTTGAGATATTTATGTGGAGGGAAGACAAGTGGACAATTGGGGCTTCATGGGTCCCCCTCCACTTGTGTTACTACACTTGTACTAATTTAAGTCTTGGAAGACTTAGCTCTCATAATATTTTCATCCATTTAAAACCCTCATATCTCTTACTCTTCTTCAAGTCTCGAAAATCCTAGCAAAAAGGTGAAGAACAAGAACAAGGTATTTTACAAGTTTAAGCCCCTTAACCAAATTCTAAGGCCAAGTTAACCTTGCAATATAGTAAGTCACGATTTTGGCATGAAAAGATCTTGAAACCCTAAGCTTGTTGATGAACTTCTTAGAAGTAAAACATGAAAGCAAGATAGTTACAAGCTTGTAGAGGATACGTGTGTGTGATTGTAACGTGAAGAAGTGGTGCAAAACAAGGTGATATTGTCGAGACATTGGGACTGTTTTTGGCTAAGTTTAAGGTAAGGTTTTTTCTTACTCTTGAAGTAATTAGAAGTTACATGATGTTATAATTGATATATGAACATGTGTTAAGTAAAAAGGAGATTAAGAAATGCATGTCACAGTTTTAGGCATGATAGCCGAAACTGGGTAGTTTTTGTAATGTTGGATTTGTTGGTTATTGTTGTTATTTAACGTCTCTAATCGCATGTCAAAATGAAGGAAATAATGTTGTTACAAGTTGTTATGATCTATATAAATATATTGTAATGTGAGTTGGATTATAAGGAATTGTGAAAAGGGCTTTAGTGGTGTGTTGGCCGAAAACTGGCCAAAACTGTTGGATATTATGGTGCAGTTTCAGGGACTGTTTTATGGTGTTATAATGCTGAAGATTCAGTTATCATTATGCATGTTTAAGGTGGTAAATCATTAATGTAAGTCCTAAAGGAATAAGGGTATATAAAAGTGTTGTAAGCTTCACATTTTACCCTCATTGTCGTAGAAGTATGGACTATTTTTATGGGCTGTTTTTATATGGATTAAGAGGTCGGATTTACATGAGAAGTAGGTGTGTGAATCACCTTGGTTGTTGTTTTGGTTTTGCCCTTATGTGGTTCTTGGTTATTGATGTATTTGGCATTATTTATATGGTGGAAAAATATGTATAAATAGGGGAAGTGTTGCCCAAATTTTTATACGAAAGAAGAGTCATTATGTAGTATAAGTTTATACTAGTATCATGGAATTGATAGACGTGTTATTGTCATTATAGGTTGAAGTACTACTTGAGACGTATTCTAGTTGTCAAGTTGGTATGGCCTATAAGGTATGTGAACTCTTCCTATCTTTATTTGGCATGGTATTTATAAAGTGAGTAGATTCTAATCCTTGATGATACATGACTTGATTTTATAAAGGAAAGATTGTACGGCGGACGTACATTGTTTTATTGGATCTTAATCCTTAATGATAGA
Organism: Przewalskia tangutica; assembly: GCA_029844215.1. Classification (NCBI taxonomy): domain Eukaryota; kingdom Viridiplantae; phylum Streptophyta; class Magnoliopsida; order Solanales; family Solanaceae; genus Przewalskia; species Przewalskia tangutica. The sequence continues at coordinate 82,571,487 of CM056735.1, read as the reverse complement.
TTCCATTGGTAGTACTTTGGATTTTTCTAAAATAGAAGTTATTCTATCTATTCCATTGAATCTACCTTGGCATGACTTTTATAAAATGAGTGTACGGTGGACGTACGTGTTTTAAATGAATCTAGATTTCATGTGGTACATAAGGTGGTAGTGCCTTGATTTGAAAAGAATAAGTTACTTGAGTTTAAAAGTGTAAGTGACTTGATTTCAAAAGTGAAGGTGTATTGATGCTACAAGTGCTAGTATCTTGGGGTTTTATAAAATGAAAGGTATGATAGTTCCTTGGTTTTTCTAAAATGAAAGTTCATTTTAAAGATGATGTTATTGAGAGTCAAAAGGTGATTTAAATTGCACAAGGTTGTCATGATAGTTATATGTATATCTATTGGGACGGGTTGCACGATCCGCAACACTTGTATACATATATTGGGACGGGTTGCACGATCCGCAACACTTATATATTTATTGGGACGGGTTGCACGATCCGCAACACTATTATATATTGGGACGGGTTGCACGATCCGCAATAATGATATATATATATATATATATATATACATTTGATAAGTATATGGGCCGGCGTCCCATGTTGTTGACATGACTCTCTGTTTATTAAGGAAAGGTACAATTGGCTCTATTTTTATATGGCACGGTTGGATCTGGTATTTGATTTTCATACTTGTCCCTGTCATTCTTTGGCCAGTTATGATTTTAATTATTGTACTTTATGTTTACATACTTGGTACCTGTTGTACTGACCCCCTTTGGGGGGCTGCGTTCATGCCCGTAGGTGTAGGTACTCTGTTTGCTGATCCGCGTGCTTAGGATCTTTGCTCAGTTGTTTTGGTACATTTTTTGCTATTACATGCTTATGTACATTCAGGGATACGGCGGGGCCTTGTCCTGTCATAGTTACTTGTTACACCCCGTATTTGCAGGACGTGCTTTAAGAACGTACGTAAGAACTCGCAAGTGTTAAGATTTGAGACTTGTAAAATTTTAACGGAATTATGAAATTGTCGGAAAACGTATTATTGTGACGAATGGGAGGGCGACACGTGTCACCCCCCTTTAGTGAGCTTGGACGAAAATGCCATGGACAAAAGGGTCATTTGACCTTTGGTAGGATGATTAAGTCTTGCAAGTGTGAGCTTGAGAAAGTTGACTTGGTCAAGGACCCACAAGTCTTGATATTTAATAAGAGATCATCCAAACCACCCAATTGTTTGCATCTTGACCCTCCATGTCCCTTTATAATACTACTAGTAGTGAGACAAGTTCCATACTTAGCCATATTTACACAAAAAATTGAAGAACATCACATAGTTGCTCTCGGGTTCCTTGCATTTGAAAAGAGAAAATTTTTGTTTCTTGTCCAATAAGCTCCACACTTTAAACCAAGGTTCATGAGGGTATGGTAAGTGTATCTCAATAGAAAAATCTCGGAAAAAGATAGTTTTCGGGTTAGTCGCAAAGTGAAAACCTAGTGGCTTTTCTAGGTTTTGTTTGGAAGTTTGAAGGAAATTGGTTGGTGTTGTTCTAAGGGTCTCAAGTAGCGGATTGAAGTGTCTTTAAGAGTCTCTAAGTTGCTAAGGAGCGACTTCGGATTTGAAGATTGGATTAAGATTCGTGGAGGTATAATCTTGATCTTTGAAAGTGTTACAAGATTATTTATATTGTTGTTAGCTTTACATGTTGCTAGCATGAAGTTGATATGTTGAAGTTTATAAGTATTATGGATTGCTTGTAGCTTTAAATCCGAAATGTATGTAAGCCATGTTAAGTTGGATTACAATTTAGTCGTTATTAGAATCGTCGCATGTTGTTGACTTGAAGATTATAGTAGTTATAGTCGATTGCGACTTGATATCATGTATTGATAACAACTTGGATTGAAATTCTAATTGGATAAGAATTGATGTTGTAGTACTTCAAGTTAGCCGAATTGGCCTAGTAAGTTGTATTAATTTGATATCGTTTGTGGGGCGGAATTTTACACGTCTAGTAGGCGTGTAATCCCCTATTGTTGATTGCCTTGATTAGGCCTTAAATGTGGCGTGTTTGGTTATTGTATTCGGCCTTGAAAAAGGTGGTAAAGTAAGTAGAAACAAAGGAGGTGCTGTCCGATTTTCCGTAGAATTTAGCGACTTAGCACCTAGAATATTCTACGTTTGAAGTAAGAGGTTAATGGACGTATTGTGACCATTATAGGTTGAAGTACTAAGTATAGCGTATCCTACTCGAAGGATGGATTAGCTATCAAGATTGAAGTACCTTGGAGCATTTTGCTACTTGTCGATAATCGTCGCGAGGTATGTGAACCTCTTCCTTCCTTTGGCATGATTCTATGTATGGAATATACGTGGTATCATTTCGTTTCCTACACTCTTAGAAGTTAAGAGGTAGTTGGGTGATTTGCTCTATGTATAACTTTTCCTATCTTTTGAGCATGACTAGTTGCATTATGTAGTGCGGTAGGCGTCTGATACCTTGATATCCTTTACTAGTTTTATAAATAGCCAAGTCAGGTGAGTTAGGAGATTAACTCATTTCTTTGAAAGAATAAAGGATGTCTTAAGTTTTATTAAAGTTAAGGGACTTGAAGAGTTTTAAAGTATGTGATACTTGTTTCGTTTTAAACGTATAAGTCCCTTGGATAGGAAATTATATTTTTTGGCTAAGGTATAAAGTGAATATAACGACTTTATGGGGAGTTGGTTATATTTGCTTTATGGAAGGATAATGACTTGATTTTTAAGGCATCAATTGCCTAAGGTTTTATATAAAAGGAGTCACTCGATTTCTAAGGTTAAGAGACTAATTGTATTTTTGAAGATAAGAGAGTCGATTTGAAAGTATACAATACTTGGTTTTTAAAAGTAGAAGTCTCTTGGTTATAAAAGGAAAGAGTTTTGTCTAAAACCATAAGGGTTATAACGGCTTTATGGGAAGTTGGTTATAACGGTCTTATGGAAAGTTACGAGAATGGTTTTCTCTAATAAAGTAATCAAAGAATTAACTTGTATTAAGGAAGGGCAATGTGATTTAAAGGTATCACTTGCTTAAAGCTTTAAGTAAGTCACTTGATTTAGAAGCCGAGAAATGTATTTCTAAAAGTATCGTGACTTATGTGAAATGTACACAAGCCTGGATACTACGGGTGTTAGTATCTTGGGGTTTTACACAAAAAGGAGTCTCTTGAAAAGAATGTACGTACGTAATACTTTGACCTGTTTAATTGAGAATAATTCTATGTGATGCCTTGATTAGTACTTTGGCTTGATAAATTGAGAATTTGTCTAAGTGTGCCTTGATTAGTACTTTGACTTGATAAATTGAGAATTTGTCTAAGTATGCCTTGATAAGTATTTTGGCGTGTTCAATGAGAATTATTCTAAGTGTGCCTTGATAAGTATTTTGGCTTGATTAATTGAGAATTAGTCTAAGTGTGCCTTGATAAGTACTTTGGCTTGTTACTTGAGAATTAGCCTATGTGTGCTGGTGATAGCCTTTGAGTGCAAGTATTATGTTTTATTACGTTGCCGCGACTCTCGGTTGAAGAAGCCATTGTCTTGTTGTAAGTACTTGGGCGTCTGAAGCGATTATGTGGGATTCCACGGGTATGCTTCCGTTATTTGTAGTACTTGGGTTAAATTCCCGGATTTTTATAGAAGACATGGTAGTGCTTCTGTTTGTTTGACGGCCGGTCGAGATAGGGTAAGAGTATAAGTGAGGGGTAAACCCCCAAGATGCTATACCACCTTCTCCAGGGTAAGAGTATAAGTGAGGGGTAAACCCCCAAGACATTATACCCTCTGCTTGTTTTGTTTGATGGTCAGTCGAGATAGGGTAAGAGTATAAGTGAGAGGTAAACCCCCAAGATGTTATACCACCTTCTCCAGGGTAAGAGTATAAGTGAGGGGTAAACCCCCAAGACATTATACCCCCTGCTTGTTTTGTTTGATGGTCAGTCGAGATAGGGTAAGAGTATAAGTGAGGGGTAAACCCCCAAGATGCTATACCACCTTCTCCAGGGTAAGAGTATAAGTGAGGGGTAAACCCCCAAGACATTATACCCCCTGCTTGTTTTGTTTGATGGTCAGTCGAGATAGGGTAAGAGTATAAGTGAGGGGTAAACCCCCAAGATGTTATACCACCTTCTCCAGGGTAAGAGTATAAGTGAGGGGTAAACCCCCAAGATATTATACCCACTTTTGTTTGTTTGATGGTCAGTCGAGATAGGGTAAGAGTATAAGTGAGGGGTAAACCCCCAAGATGTTATACCACCTTCTCCAGGGTAAGAGTATAAGTGAGGGGTAAACCCCCAAGATATTATACCCCCTGCTTTTTTTGTTTGATGGTCAGTTGAGATAGGGTAAGAGTATAAGTGAGGGGTATACCCCCAAGATGCTATACCACCTGCTTTACCACCTTCTCCAGGGTAAGAGTATAAGTGAGGGGTAGACCCCCAAGACGTTATACCACCGGTGGGACTTGGTGTTCATGTATGCCTATTGGTGTATTATTATATCCTGGACTGTCGGCAGTGATGGGGGATTCCACGGACACGCTTGATATTAGTGTGACTTGATCGCGTCCCAGATTGGGCCGGGTAGAAAATGTGCCCTCCTTTAAGGGCCGGATTATACTTATGAAAGATAAGTAAGTTATATAGAAATGAACTTAATGATTTTTCCTAATCATGTGCGTAAGAATGTGGCTATAACCTTTACTGAAAATGGGAAAAGATATTGATGTGAAATTAAGTTCATAAGTGGTAATGACACGGCGAGGATGCAGTATGTACTTTTATACTTGTCCTTGTCATTCTTTTGTACGATTATGATCATTTCTTGACGTTATTTACATTCCATATTAAATTTTTGTTATCGACCCCCGGCTGCGTTCAATGCCGCAGTATTAGGTGCACAGTTGGTGATCCTGCTCATAGGATCTCGGTTGATTTGAGAAAAGCTCCATTTGCTCGGAGGCTTATCTCTTGTGCAGTTTCCACGAGGTAGTAGATTCATGTATATTCAGGGTATGGCGGGGCCTGTCCATACAGTTGTTCTGTTAAAATTTTTAGAGTGCGTAGTCACATATTGTGGGTCGGTTGTAAAGAGGCAAGCTGCGGTTGTATTTATATATGTCGGGAAGGTAGCCATCGGCTATCTGTTGATTTTATCTTTGTGGTTTTATTTTATAAGTTTCATGTATGTTCTGATTATCTACGATGTATACTGTAAGGGTGCGGGTAGGGCACGATCGCGAGCCGGTGGTCGTGACAAAAGTGGTATCGAGCGATTAGTCCTCGGAAAGTGTCTACTGCACCATGTCTAGTAGAGTCTTGATTATCGGTGTGTTGTGCACCACATCTATAATCGGGAGGCTGCAGGACATTTAGGATTAGTTTCCATTCTTCTCACTCGAGATCGTGCCATAGAAATTTGTGTTGTTAGGGTCGTCTCTCCTAACGAGTTATGTTGATTGCAGCTACGAGAAAGCGTGATGACCGGGAAGGACTATGTGGATTGCGTATCGGGTTGGTAATGATTATAGTATAGTTGGTATTATGACATACCTCATCACGGAGTTATGTATGAGGTCGTTTATGGGTTGCCTAGAATGATTTTAGATTTACCAAGAGTGGTAAAGACTAACTAGAATCAGGGAAGGTCTGGAATAGTTAATGAATTTTCGCCAAGGTCTTGTGGTTTATTTTGAGATTATTGGGAAAGGATGAGTTGTCTGATAGGGAAGTGAACCCTTAAGAAGCCATGTTAAGGAACTTAACGGAATGTCATGTAAACAGATTAAGCTGTGTAGTAGGCTTAAGAAAATTGTACGGATGAGGTCCGTATAGAGTAAGTAATGGTTCTTGTGATCAACGACACGATATGGTATTAGGAGAGGTGTTGTACCGTTCACGGGAGGCGATAAGATAGGCTTGGAGCATGGAAATTGCGAGCCTAAGAATGTTGAAGACCGCTGAGACCTTAGATGTACAAGGTCTTCTCGGGTAGAAAGAGTTATTATAGACCAAGAATAAGAGTTAAGTGCGACGGCTGGTCGGGGTGAGGACCTGTTACGGGTCTCCCCATGGCCTGGAATGGAGTGGGATCAGTTGGTAGTAGTTCCGCTACGTGACAGGGTCACGAGGGTGCAAGGCCCAAGTCTAGTTAATTGTTTTACGGGTTCGTGGACGCGTTCCACCGGAACCAGGTCGTGAAAGCCGGAAATGGCCTTATATTGTTTTATAGAGTGACTCCAAAGATTAGAGGCCAGAATCGGTATGGAAGTTATGTATGTATGCTAGTATGAGTTGGAAGTACGGAAAGAGTGCGACCAGTAAGAAAGATAGCAACCAAGTGTAAAGGAGTAGAGCCTGAATCCATAAGAACCTTTCGAGGTGACTACACCCGTGAGTGTGTGGGGTGGTAGCTGAGCGGGAATATGAGATTTTCCTGGTGACGATACGGTCGTCAGATCCTAGTAGACCTAGTAGAGATGATTACGACAGACTTTGAAGTCATTATGAGTATGGACTAGTTGGCTTCGTGAGTGCCAAGGTTGACATCTTAGTATAAGTATTGTTATGTGGCCATGGGTGGCATATGTAGTATGAAGGGTGCAGTAGGAGGAGACTATGTCGCTATTAGATTGGACTCCGAAAGAACATTCGAGGACGAATATTTCTAAGGGGGGAAGAATGTTACACCCCGTATTTGCAGGACGTGCTTTAAGAACGTACGTAAGAACTCGCAAGTGTTAAGATTTGAGACTTGTAAAATTTTAACGGAATTATGAAATTGTCGGAAAACGTATTATTGTGACGAATGGGAGGGCGACACGTGTCACCCCCCCCCCCCTTTAGTGAGCTTGGACGAAAATGCCATGGACAAAAGGGTCATTTGACCTTTGGTAGGATGATTAAGTCTTGCAAGTGTGAGCTTGAGAAAGTTGACTTGGTCAAGGACCCACAAGTCTTGATATTTAATAAGAGATCATCCAAACCACCCAATTGTTTGCATCTTGACCCTCCATGTCCCTTTATAATACTACTAGTAGTGAGACAAGTTCCATACTTAGCCATATTTACACAAAAAATTGAAGAACATCACATAGTTGCTCTCGGGTTCCTTGCATTTGAAAAGAGAAAAATTTTGTTTCGTGTCCAATAAGCTCCACACTTTAAACCAAGGTTCATGAGGGTATGGTAAGTGTATCTCAATAGAAAAATCTCGGAAAAAGATAGTTTTCGGGTTAGTCGCAAAGTGAAAACCTAGTGGCTTTTCTAGGTTTTGTTTGGAAGTTTGAAGGAAATTGGTTGGTGTTGTTCTAAGGGTCTCAAGTAGCGGATTGAAGTGTCTTTAAGAGTCTCTAAGTTGCTAAGGAGCGACTTCGGATTTGAAGATTGGATTAAGATTCGTGGAGGTATAATCTTGATCTTTGAAAGTGTTACAAGATTATTTATATTGTTGTTAGCTTTACATGTTGCTAGCATGAAGTTGATATGTTGAAGTTTATAAGTATTATGGATTGCTTGTAGCTTTAAATCCGAAATGTATGTAAGCCATGTTAAGTTGGATTACAATTTAGTCGTTATTAGAATCGTCGCATGTTGTTGACTTGAAGATTATAGTAGTTATAGTCGATTGCGACTTGATATCATGTATTGCTAACAACTTGGATTGAAATGGAAATTGGATAAGAATTGATGTTGTAGTACTTCAGTTAGCGAATTGGCCTAGTAAGTTGTATTAATTTAATATCGTTTGTGGGCGGAATTTTACACGTCTAGTAGGCGTGTAATCCTGTGTTGATTGCCTTGATTGGGCCTTAAATGTGGCGTGTTTGGTTATTGTATTCGGCCTTGAAAAGGTGGCAAAGTAAGTAGAAACAAAGGAGGTCTTGTCAGATTTTCCGTAGAATTTAGCGACTTAGCACCTAGAATATTCTACGTTTGAAGTAAGAGGTTAATGGACGTATTGTGACCATTATAGGTTGAAGTACTAAGTATAGCGTATCCTACTCGAAGGATGGATTAGCTATCAAGATTGAATTACCTTGGAGCATTTTGCTACTTGTCGATAATCGTCGCGAGGTATGTGAACCTCTTCCTTCCTTTGGCATGATTCTATGTATGGAATATACCTGTGGTATCATTTCATGTTTCCTTCTACTCTTAGAAGTTAAGAGGTAGTTGGGTTATTTGCTCTATGTATAACTTTTCCTATCTTTTGAGCATGACTAGTTGCACGTATGTAGTACGGTGAGCGTCTGATATCTTGATATCCTTTACTAGTTTTATAAATAGCCAAGTCAGGTGAGTTAGGAGATTAACTCATTTCTTTGAAAAAATAAAGGATGTCTTAAGTTTTATTAAAGTTAAGGGACTTGAAGAGTTTTAAAGTATGTGATACTTGTTTCGTTTTAAACGTATAAGTCCCTTGGATAGGAAATTATATTTTTTGGCTAAGGTATAAAGTGAATATAACGACTTTATGGGGAGTTGGTTATATTTGCTTTATGGAAGGATAATGACTTGATTTTTAAGGCATCAATTGCCTAAGGTTTTATATAAAAGGAGTCACTCGATTTCTAAGGTTAAGAGACTAATTGTATTTTTGAAGATAAGAGAGTCGATTTGAAAGTATACAATACTTGGTTTTTAAAAGTAGAAGTCTCTTGGTTATAAAAGGAAAGAGTTTTGTCTAAAACCATAAGGGTTATAACGGCTTTATGGGAAGTTGGTTATAACGGCCTTATGGAAAGTTACGAGAATGGTTTTCTCTAATAAAGTAATCAAAGAATTAACTTGTATTAAGGAAGGGCAATGTGATTTAAAGGTATCACTTGCTTAAAGCTTTTAAGTAAGGGTCACTTGATTTAGAAGCCGAGAAATGTATTTCTAAAAGTATCGTGACTTATGTGAAATGTACACAAGCCTGGATACTACGGGTGTTAGTATCTTGGGGTTTTACACAAAAAGGAGTCTCTTGAAAAGAATGTACGTACGTAATACTTTGACCTGTTTAATTGAGAATAATTCTATGTGATGCCTTGATTAGTACTTTGGCTTGATAAATTGAGAATTTGTCTAAGTGTGCCTTGATTAGTACTTTGGCTTGATAAATTGAGAATTTGTCTAAGTATGCCTTGATAAGTATTTTGGCTTGTTCAATGAGAATTATTCTAAGTGTGCCTTGATAAGTACTTTGGCTTGATTAATTGAGAATTAGTCTAAGTGTGCCTTGATAAGTACTTTGGCTTGTTACTTGAGAATTAGCCTATGTGTGCTGGTGATAGCCTTTGAGTGCAAGTATTATGTTTTATTACGTTACGCGACTCTCGGTTGGAGAAGTGTTTGTCTTGTTGTAAGTACTTGGGCGTGCAAGCGGTTATGTGGGATTCACGGGTATGCTTAGATTATTTGTAGTACTTAGGTTAAATTCCGGATTTTTATAGAAGACATGGTAGTGTACATTTGTTTGCAATGAGTCGAGATAGGGTAGAGTATAAGTGAGGGTAAACCCCAGATGCTATACCACCTTCTCCAGGTAAGAGTATAAGTGAGGGTAAACCCCAAGACATTATACCTCTGCTTGTTTTGTTTGATGGTCGATCGAGATAGGGTAAGAGTATAAGTGAGGGTAAACCCCAGATGCTATACCACCTTCTCGAGTAAGAGTATAAGTGAGGGTAAACCCCAAGACATTATACCCACTTGTTTTGTTTGATGGTCGGTCGAGATAGGGTAAGAGTATAAGTGAGGGTAAACCCCAAGATGCTATACCACCTTCTCGGGGTAGAGTATAAGTGAGGGTAAACCCCAGACATTATACCCGCTTGTTTTGTTTGATGGTCGATCGAGATAGGGTAAGAGTATAAGTGAGGGTAAACCCCAAGATGCTATACCACCTTCGGGGTAAGAGTATAAGTGAGGGTAAACCCCAAGACATTATACCCCTGCTTGTTTTGTCGGTTGATGTCGGTCGAGATAGGGTAAGTGTTATACCCGTATTTCCAGTATGCGCGAGGGGCGTGCGTAGGAAATTTTGAAGCTTAAGTAGGCTTGGCGATTTTCACTTTGTGCACAACACCGATTAGAGTCGTTTTTCGAAAGCGTTTCCAACTTTCGTAGGAAAATTCGGCTATGTCATTTATATTTTTGCGGATTTTTAGAGAGGCGAAACATTTTTGGGCCAACGGGAGGTGACACTTGTCACCCTCGTTGGGCGATTTAGAGGCGGTCGAGGTTGGTTGGCCTTGGCCGATTAGTCCCTTATTTTGGGCCTTGTTTTGTGGCTTGTTTTGTGCCATGTTTGGTGGAGTAGGGTTAGGATGCACTTGGCTTGATCTAGGCCTTACACTTGCCTTGCACATGGCTTGATCTAGGCCTTACACTTGCCTTGCACATGGCTTGATCTTGGCCATTGGTTGGCCTTGGGTTTTGCTATAAATACCCCCTTAGGCTTGAAGACTTCATTCATCCATAATTTGCCTAAGTCTTGAAAGCTCTCCTTCTCCCTCCCCTTGTGTTGAGTTCGGCCGAGGCCTCCCACTTGTGGCGAGAGCACCCCTCTAGGGTGCTAGCCAGAGTGTACCCACTGCCTAGTTGCTTTCGTATAATACCCCTTTGTGGTGTAGAAATACTCTCCAAAGTATTGTTATAATGCCCAAATTACCTTAGTAGTATACCTTGTTGTATTCTAAGGTTATACCTATCTGAAAAACCAGAAATACTATTATACTTCCGTCGATCCACAAAACCGAAACCACAGGAAAATCTCCATGGTTAGTTGGAGTAATAAGTAGAAGTTGGTTAGAACTTCTAAGGGTTGTTTGGAGGCGGAGTCGGGCCTTGTGAAGTAGGAGCTAAACCTTGCTCGGGATCGACATTTAAACTCGGATAATTATGGGCTTATCGAGGTAAATATCTTGTCCTCTATTGTAATTGGAAATTACATGTTGTATGATTATATAGTTGAAGTATACTATATATAGAATCGAGCGTAGTTATCGGCAATGTCTTTTGACTTAAGCTGAATAATAAGAAACCTTTTCGAAAGAAGAATCTTGACGTAATTACATAGGATTGTATTCTGATGAGACTTGTGTAACTTTGTGTAGTAGAATCGTACACGTCAGGTTAGGCGTGCAAACCCCTGGTTGGCTTGGTAGCGGCCTCGATAAAGGAGGAGATTTCTGTTGCGGGGAGGAGAGTCTTTGCGAATTTTACGTAGAATGTTCTACGATAAGACCTAGATGTTAATAAGCGCCTTGTGGCCTTATAGGTTGATGTACAATGCGTGGCGCGATCTACTCGGCTTAGGGAGTAGCGGTTTGAGGTACTTGGGCGTTTTGCTATTAGTCGATAATCGTCGCGGTATGTGAACCTCTTCCTATCTCTTCTAGCATGATATGTGTGAGCTATGTAGTGCGGTGAGACGCATACGTGCTAAATGTATTTGATTGGTTTAAAACATAAAGTGTTATAACAGCTTTATGGGAAGTTGGTTATAACAGCTTTATGTTGGTAAGAAAATACTTGTGGTTTTTAAAAAGGTAACTGATTTGAACTATAACTGGCTTGTTATGTGTTAATAAAGAACTTGAAGTATTTCAAAAGATTTTTGAATCATTTCGAAAGAAGAAGTAATACTTGGTTTTTGAAAACTTAAGAGTTATACTAGCTTTATGGGAAGTTAGGTAATAATGGCTTAAGAATGTTTCTTGATTTGAAATCGTAATGTGTATCGACAAACCAACGCGGCGTAATAAAAGGAAATGTTTTGACAGATTATGTATTATTAAAACCGGAGAAACTTCCATCCGCATGAAGCTAAGATGAGACAAAATGATATTTCTAGATCATGGTCTTTGTAATAAGAATGTTATAAACAAGAATATCCTACTCACATATAAGGCTTATGTTGCTCGGATAGTTTAAAAGAGAATTATATTCTTAAATGAATAAGACTATGAAATCTGAAACCTTTCTAAAATAAGAACCGTGAACATTTGAAATTAGGCAAACTTGGACGTTTGGAAAATAATGTTGTTACTTGATTTTACAAAGGTAAGTGTTTTGATTTACTTCAAAAGATAATCACTCTATTTTCATATACTACGGTATTGTGTGGTTTTGTGAAGTAACATATCTTTAAAGAGTTATTGTATAAAGTACTTTGGGGATAAAACCCGATCTCGTTAATCGTATAGTATATAGTAGAAAGTACCTTATGTGTGAATAACTTGATTGTATTGGTTTGTGATAGCCTTGTAATACCTTCGTGTTGATTTGATAAGTAATCATATTAGGATGCTACGTGTGTTAGTATTTTGTGATGTTTGTGTAAAGGGATTTTCCCTTGATTGTGCTTATGCTGTCTAAACGATAAGCTGTTATGTTGGTATTTATACCACTCACCGTGTTTAGGGGTTAAGCGCCTCCGATGCGGGGTAGACTTCGGTGATGCAGGACCATGATTCGAGGAAACCTCATGCGGGTCCCGGGGGCCTAAGCGGAGCTACGAGAGTTCCAGGTTAGTGTGCGGCCTTTATGGTCATGCGATGCATGTGGCTACGCGGATCGCGAGTCGGGGCGATGCGGGAGTAGCTACCCTCGATGCGGGGTTATACCTCATGCGGGCCTATGAGATTGGCCTATGCGGAGCTGCGGGGAGTTCCAGGGCTAGACGCGCACATTTGATATTGCGGGCGAGCGACCAGCTTTGATCATGCGATGCAGAGCAGATATCATGATCTGATTTATGACCTTGTTAGTGCTGTAGGTGTTAGTAGTCGGCTATGCCTTCGTTACCTGCATCTTGTTTTATTTGGGCACAGGTGGGACCTGCTGTTCATGTGTATTTCTTGGTGCTTTTCTATCATTGACTGCCGGCAGTGAGGAAGGTATTCCACGGGCATGATTGATGTTGTAGGCGTGAGACCCATTGTTATATTGGAGTGATGACTTTGAGGGCGTAAGTCCCTGACTAGACATGACTGCTTATTTATTGTGAACTGTAGTTTGGTTATCATACATGTCTCCTGCTTTCTATAGACTACTATGATTTCATTTACAATATCTTCATGTTTCACATACTTGGTACTGTTATCGACCTCGCCCGGGGCTGCGTTCATGCCGCAGGGAAAGGTACACCAGTCGTTGATCCTCGCTCTTAGGGTCACAGTTCAGCGTTTGGGAAGCTCCGTTCCTCCGGAGGCTTATCTTGGTATAGTCCCCTGTTGTTGTAGGTGCTTACATTCAGGGGTATGACGGGGCCCTGTCCCGTCGTTGTTGTCATATCATTCGTAGAGGTCTGTAGTACTGTTGTGGGCAGGGTTTGTAAAGAAAGGATTAAACTGTTCATTTTGAAAGAGTTGTTATTATTATTTATGCCGAAAGGCAACTTTCTTCAGATATCTGTGTCTCAATTTATACTGTTTCATATCTTGGTTATTTTATATTCCGCTGATTACTCTGATGTATGACTACTGGGGTGCGGGTAAGGCACGATCACGCCCCGAACGGTCGTGATAAGAAGAGTATAAGTGAGGGGTAAACCCCCAAGATGCTATACCACCTTCTCCAGGGTAAGAGTATAAGTGAGGGGTAAACCCCCAAGATATTATACCCCCTGCTTTTTTTGTTTGATGGTCAGTTGAGATAGGGTATGAGTATAAGTGAGGGGTAGACCCCCAAGATGCTATACCACCTGCTTTACCACCTTCTCCAGGGTAAGAGTATAAGTGAGGGGTAGACCCCCAAGACGCTATACCAGGTGGGACTTGGTGTTCATGTATGCTATTGGTGTATTATTATATCACGGATCGGCGGTGATGGGGATTCCACGGAAGCGCTTGATATTAGTGTGACTTGATCGCGTCCCAGTTGGTAGGGTAGAAAATGTGCCCTCCTTTAAGGGCGGATTATACTTATGAAAGATAAGTAAGTTATATAGAAATGAACTTAATGATTTTTCCTAATCGTATGCGTAAGAATGTCTATAACCTTTCTCAAAATGGGAAAAGATATTGATGTGAAATTAAGTTCATAAGTGGTAATGACACGGCAGGATCCGTATGTACTTTTATACTTGTCCTTGTCATTCTTTTGTACGATTATGATACATTTCTTGACGTTATTTACATTCCATATTCGGTACTGTTGTTATCGACCCTTCGGGGCTGCGTTCATGCCCGCAGGTATTCGGTGCACAGGTTGGTGATCCTTGCTCATCGGATCTCGGTTCAGTGTTGAGAAAAGCTCCATTTGCTCCGGAGGCTTATCTCTTGTGCAGTTTTCACGAGGTAGTAGATTCATGTATATTCAGGGTATGGCGGGCCCCGTCCCGCCATACGATTGTTCTGTTAAAATTCTTAGAGGTCTGTAGTCACATATTGTGGGTCAGTTTGTAAAGGGAACGAGGCAACTGCTTCGGTTGTATTTATATATGTCCAGGAAGGTAGCCCTATCGTCTAGCCTGTTGATTTTATCTTTGTGGTTTTATTTTATAAGTTTCATGTATGTTCCGCTAATTATCTCTGATGTATACCTGTAAGGGTGCCCAGGTAGGGCACCAGTCGCGGGCCCGGGGTCGGGTCGTGACATTACTGTTATACTCTTAGAGGTTTGTAGTCATGTGTGGGTTGGACATATGTACAGTCACAGTTATTCGGGTATTTCTATATACAGTGGCGGCCTTATCGGCTTGCCTGTTTTATTATATGAGTTTTATTTGCTTCCGTTGGTTATAAGGGAGGTACGGGTATAAGGGTGCCCAGATATGGCACCAGTCGCGGGCCCGGAGTTCGGGTCGTGACAATTATCATCTCCAGGATAGCTAATAACTAAAGGTTCATCAAAACCTTTAAACACTATTATTGTACATGGGTTTTATGGGAGATTGGAGGAAGAGGATGGTCATTCTGTTTATTGGGGATCATTGTGCTCGGAAGCCTCCGTATTCATTGGAGGGCTTATGCTTATTGGAGTGTTGGAGTGGATGTTTGATGACATTGGTGATGTTTTCATTGGTGAAAATTTGGGAGAGGGTTTTGAGTAGTTAGGGTTCTGATAGAGATTGGAGTTTGGTTTAGTGATTCCAGCGGGTAGGTAGATGTATACCCGGTGTGATTTTCCCTCCCTTTTATGGGAAAATCGGAAATGATAAATAATAGCAAATGAGAGGAGTATTTATATACATGACAAACCTTTTCTTAGCAACAAAAATTTCTTATTTTTAGGTATTTTAATTTTACACAATAACTTATACATAACATATTGGGATAAAAGATAAACATCACGGTAGGAATAACATTTAATATTATTATTTTAAATGATGAAATTCCATTAAACAAGGCATATAATAGGGAGTAAAATCTGATATTTCAAAAATCAGATAAGAACAACATCCCAACACATATCACATTCTGAAAATGTCAACAACAATGTTAGCAACATTTTGGACGACACAAGTATTTTGATTCCACAAGAATTTTCAGATTTGGAAACAAACCAAGACGCGTTTTATATGCACTTTATGAGTTTGACCATTTGACCAATGTAACATTGTCCCATCATATTTTTGGTCTAATCATATAACACATATAAAAGAATTTTGCGTGTCAAAAATAAGAACACCTTTATGGTATTCTCAAATCTCTTTTGAAGCACTCGATAGTCCTATAGAATAGGAACGGTGTCTTTTCACGGGCTTTGCCCATTTTTCACAGTTGCCAAATATTTGTAAAGGATTTGCCTTATATTGATACTTTCTTTTTATGATATATATTTATATCATCGCAGAGAACGGTATCACTTTGATAACATATTATTATTGAAGGATCATGCTTGTGTGACCAAAAATTATGCACCATACAACAACAATAATTAGTTAGTGATATAACATAGGTAAATGTCACTTGAGACAACATTTCAGCCGACATTCACCACAAATGTCTTTTTAGAGATTACAAAGACCATGAGATTTTTTTAAACTAGAAATCTCTCATGGTCCAAAGCTTTTGTAAAAATATCAGTTAGTTGATGAAGAGTGTCAACATGTTCAATTTGAACTAGCTATTTTTCAACTAAATCTCTTAAAAGTGATGTCTAATATCAATATGTTTTGTACATGAGTGCAGAACTGGATTTTTGGAAATATTTATAGCACTCATTATCACAATACAAAATCAAAATGTTGCTTAGGTGGCGATGGTCGCCGACCGACCGATCCCCGGTCCCGACCAGGCCGAAACCCGACACGACACCTATTAAAAAAAAAAAAAAAAAGCGGACTGGCTCGAGCAGGCGGGGCAGTATGGTCCCGCCAGTTCGACCCGCCAGCCCGATCCCGCCCGACCCGCCCGACCCGCCCCAAATCCCGCCTCGACCGCTTTGACAAAATAGCCGTTGTCCAACGGCCATTTTACATTTTGGTAGTTGACAACGGCCATTTTAGGCCTCCCTCCCCAACCCCTACCCCTTTATATTTATTTTTAACCCTATAAATACCTCATTCCTCTTCTTATTATTTTCACAAATCTTTCTACTCTCTAATCTCTCAATCAATCTCTAATTCTCTATACAACATTGTCTACATATTCAATCTATTTATTAATTTGAGAATTGGGAGTGAAGTTGGCAACTAGCTTGAGGATTATCTATCGAGCAAAGTTTCAATTTTCAACCTTCGATTACACGTCGACTCTACGTCGGCGTTTGGTACATTCGTTCTCTCATTAAATTATTATTTTGTCTTTATTTCATTTAGCACATTTAATTTCATTATCTTTAACTATTTATTAGCATAATTAAAATGAAAGGACTAAGAGGCATGTTGGGTAAGGGTAAGGGTCAGGCTTCTTCTAGTAGGGGTGGTAACAAGGGCAAGGGTACTTCTTCTAGTATTCCTGTTCCAGTTATTCCTAGACAAGATGATTTTATAGATCCTGAAATGTTTCCTGAAATACCATATGATCTTGACACAAATGATTATCCTGAAATTGAAGAAGATTTTAATTTAGATGACACTCTAGTTGATGATACACCTATTAATGAAGATGATGATACACCCACTAGTGAAATGCCTCCTATCCCCCCTACTATGAGACGAGGTCCGGCAAAACGACCATTAAAATCAGTTGTATGGAAATATTTTGACAGGGACGTAGCTAATCAAGTAGTTGTATGTAAAACTTGTAAAAATGTTTATTCTTTTAAAACTGGACAAGGTCATGGTGGGACGGGGGGTTTAGGAAGACACCTGTTGCAAAAACACAAAGCCTTGCATGCCCAATACATGATTGAAAAAACTGGTGAGCAAGCGTCCTCTCAATCGGGACAAGGTTCACATACTACTGTCCCGGAGAAAGTACAGGGTCAAATTAACCCTATGACGGGGGGAGTTGTAGGCCCTAAATATATAAACATAAAGATAGGAAGCACTAGCAAAATTAGTTCTTGTGGAGGGTTTGCTTTTTCATTTCTGAATCTCACGGTTTTATTCATTATATTAGAGATATGTATAATCCTCGCTTATAAAGGTTTTCCTAGATCAACTGTTAAAAGAGATGTATTTAAATTTGCAGTTGTATATCAACAGTATTTACGTTATGCATTATATCATTTAAATTGCAAAGTTGCTTTAACTTCTGATATAGGTCGTAGTACTAACGACCATGATTATTTAACTAACTTTGTCATTGGATAGATTATAAATGGTCTATGCAAAACGTATTTTAGCATATAGATATATAGATAGTAGGCAATGGTGAGTTTATTTGAAAATATTTATTCGATGCTAGATTATTACGGAATAACCGATAAAGTTATGAGTATTACATTAGATAATGCATCTTCTAACAATTACGCTATTAGTATTTTAAGAAATGTTTTAACTCCGTCTTTTCCAAAACATTTTCATATCAAATGTGCGTGCCATATTTATAACTTAGTTGTAAAGGATGGTCTTTCACTTTTCAAGATATTCTTGAAAAATACAATTTGCTATACACTTTATTTTTAAAAATAATAGAATTCAACAAAGAAAAGAATATAAAAACTTGCCACGATTGTGGACTATCTTCTGAGAAAAATTCAAGAAGTACCAACTAGGTGGAATTCTTTATATGACCAACTAGTTGTTGCTTATGACTATAGAAAACCTATTACTTTATTTTTAACGCCCATAATCAAAATCCAAATGATATGATTGTGGATCTTGATTGGGAGAAAATTAGAGAACTTATTGTATTTTAGAAAATTTTCAACGAGCAACAAAAGAATTTTCTACTTTATATTATCCTACTATTTCAACTATGTTGTTTTATATAGCTATAATATTTTTACTTCTTAAAGAATATATGGAAAACCACGCTTATATCATTTATTAAAAAATGTTTATGAAATTAAAAATATTTTATTCCTATTCCCCCTATTTATATTATTGGTGCTGTATTAAACCCGACTATTAAAGTAGAGGGTTGTAAAAGTCTTATTGAAAATATATATAACTGTATGGACGTACTACCACCTCCAACTCCCAAAAATTTAAATGTTGAACCACCTATTGAACTAACGCTAGAAGAAGTGTTGAATAGCGTAGAAGATGAATGCAAAAAAGTATATCGGCATTACCAGCAAGAAAGTGCTAGTAACCAACCGACTTTTGTATCATCTTCTTCTTCAACACAACCTAAAAAACGACAAGCAGTTTCTGTGGCTAGGCCTAATATTAATTCTATTGAAAGCCTCAGAAATAAAATGTGCGGTGGTAGCAGTGCTAACCAAATTAGTGAGTTCGATGTTTTTGTTTTGCAGGGTAATTTACCTTACCAAGCAGTTATCAATGAAGAAGGAAAGGAAGACTTGCTGAAATATTGGAGCCAGAATGAGAAGACATTTCCGACACTTTCAATGATGGCCCTAGATATTTTGAACATTCAGCGCCATCGCTTCGAAGCGCTTTTTCTGCAGGCAGATTTCAAATAGGAGAGCACAGACACTCATTAGCCGGAGACAGCTTGGAGATGGCGGTACTATTCAGAGATTGGATACGAGCGGAGCGAAGGAGGTGCGGTCAACCAGAGATTAACGAAGAAGATGACGACAACTACAACGACATTTTATCTGAAGGCATGAGTAGCGACGTGGAACAATTTGATCAAGATATACCAATTCCAACCGAAGAACCACAAGAAATTATAAAGAAATTAGAAAAAATATTTTCAAATTGGTAATTTATTTCATTGCAATTTTTAAATTTTTCTATGTCTTTCACTCTTTTGCAATTTTTTTCAACAACAGTACACTACAATGTAATTTTGAATCTTGTATATTTGATATTTCAATGAAATTAATAATATAAAAGGCACAAAAACAGCCTTGGGATGTTTTTTTTACACTATTCTTGTCTTTGTTTAATTATTTAGTTTATAACTTTATACTTTATACTTTATAGTTTATACTTTATAGTTTATAGTTTATACTTTATACTTTATAAATATATTATAAATTATAATACTATAAGTCTATAATATGACAAGTATATGTTAATGTTACTTTGTTAGTACTTAGTAATTTATTATTTTTAATTTAGTGAAAAAATTAAAAAAAAAAAAAAAAAACCCGCCAACCCGTCCCGTCCCGACCCGACCCGTCCCGACCCGTCCCGACTTCTACCCAGCGATGCAGGGATCGGGGCGGGACATGGTATGGTCCCGCCCGACCCGACCTCCAGCCCGCCCCACCGACCGCCTTTCTCACCCACCGCGCCGACCCGCCCGACCCGCTAAACCCGATCCGGTGGGCTGCCCCGCCACCGCCACCTTGATGTTGCTAGTAAATCTATAGTCGTCTAACATGTGTCGTAGTCATATTAATTGAGAGAAACAACTTTCAACTGCTACATATTCAAATTCAACAGTTAAAAGTGAGACACAATTTTTATTTACGACTATACCATGAAACAAAGTTATTGCTAAGATAAAAACATCCTTCACTTGTACTTTTTCTATCATCTCTACCCAAATTCGAGTCACTAAATCCTATTAAATTAGGATTAATGTCTTTGGAATACCAGATTCTCAACTCATATGTGCCAACAACATATCTAATAATACGTTTCATGGTATTTAAGTGGGACATTTTGGGACAGACTTGAAAACGTGCACAAACACAAATACTAAACATAATATCTGGGTGACTAGCATTAAGATAAAAAAGGCTACCTATTATAGATCGATATAATATTGGGTCAACTTTTTCACCAACATTATCCTTACATACCTTTTACGATGAATCAATTGGCGTTTTTATCTGTTTAGCGTTCTCTAAATCAAATCTCTTAACTAGATTCTTGGCATATTTACATTGTGAGATGAAAATTACATCTTCACTTTGCTTTATCTGCAAGCCTAAGAAAAACATTAATTCTTCCATCATGCTCATTTCAAATGTCAGTGACATAGCTTCAACAAATGAATTTAGGTAAGACTATGTCATCCACGTAGATTTGAGTTATTATGATATCTACACCGTGTCATTTAATAAACAAGGTACGATTAGCTAGCCACGGTTAAAACTAAATTCAAGAAGAAAGTTAGTTAAACGACCATACCATGTACGCGGGGCTTGTTTCAACCCATACAGTTTGGACGTATTGGAATTAGTTCGAATCCAAGTTCAAAATGAATAAAAACAAATCTATTAATGGGGAGACTTCCGGGTAAAACCGGCGGCTTCTATGAAGAAGAAGGCGCAAAGGAGGCTCGAGTTTTTGTATTTGACCTATCGATTGAGGGGTGCTTCTTATCGTATATGTGGTGCGTCCTATCGCCCTAAATCTAAGTGATGGAAGCCTCACTATCTTTGTATGCTTTCGCCGCCCGTTATCATGAAAACTGTGAAACCGATCCTGCATACCAATCATCTGCCGTAAAGAGGAATGCCCTCCATTAAAGAAAGCAGCCAATCGAGAAATGGAATGTTGCAAGAAAAGAAGAAGTTCATAAGAAAGGGAGCAAAAAGAAAAGGCTTTCACGCTAGTGCGCTCATCCGTTGCTTATTGCGGTCATTTGTCAGGACGAGAATGTGAGTTCTTCTTATTATCGGTGAGTCGCTGCCCCTCATACTCTTCTTTCCCTTTTTGGGTGGCTCTTCTTATCTGCCGTACCCCCAATCCTCCTTCATACGAAGGCATCATAAAGCTTTTAAGCTTGTACACATAGTGTAGATGGTAAGAATCTTCAAATACTTTTGGTTGTTCAACATATACCTCCTTGTCTAGATAACCATTTAAGAAGACACATTTTACATTCATTTGGTGTAAAGTAATTTTCAGACAACAAGCAATAGCAAGTAAAAATCTAATCAACTCGATTCTAGCTACATGTGTGAAGGTTTGATCAAAATCAATTCTTTCAACCTGAGTATAACCTTGTGCAACTAGACGTGCTTTGTTTCTAACAACTGTTCCCGATTCGTCTAATTTTTTTTTTTTAAATCCACTTAGTTCCAATTACATTTGTATTATTTTGATATGAAACTAAGTCCCAAACTTCATTTCAAGAAAATTGTTCAATCTCTTCTTGCATTACTTGTATCCAGAAATTATCTTTAAGTGCTTCTACAACATTCTTTGGTTCTAATGTAGATATAAAACAAGAAAGACTAACCTCTTGGTATATGATTGACATACACACATACCTTATCATTTCTCTATAGTTGGGTGGTCTTTGCCTCTTGTTCTGATTCCTTCAAAAACTCCCCCTATCACTTGACTCGTTGGATGATTCTTCCTAATCCTTTATGAGGAGGGCCCTACGAACTTGGTCTAACAATTCAGCATTTCACTCCCCATATGTGGCTTTTTTGGTCTCTATTGTTGTTTCGGATGTTGCTTCAGGTGTGGCAATATCCGATTCTTTTACATTCTGTAGACTTTACACTGTATCTATAATGTTATTTTCAATAGTTTTCCTAAAACATCAGAAAGATCATCAAAGATAACATTTACAAACTCTTGTACAGTTCTGGATCTCAGATTATATACTCGATAAACATGATTATTTTGTGAATAACCAACAAAAATTCCTTTATCACTTTTAGAGTAAAATTTTATCAAATGATCCCTATCATTTAAAATATAACAAATAACACCCAAAAACATGAAAGTAACGCAAGTTTGATTTCTTTCTATTTATAATCTGATAGGGTGTCATCTTTGTTCCTGACCTTAAATATACTCCATTAGCGATGTGATTAGCAGTATTCAAGGCTTCTGCCCATAAACGTTTTGACAAATATTTAGAACTAAGCATCGCTCTAGCTATTTTTTGCAATGTCATATTCTTCCATTCTGCAACCCCATTCCGTTGAGGAGTTTTGGGGGCAGAAAAATCATGGAAAATCCATTTTTCTCACAAAAAATTGTGAAATCAAATTCTTTTTCATAGTCGGATCTAATCCGAAAAATAGGAGAATAGAATAAATTTCTAATTCTAGAGTGCAAGATTTTAAACATGTCAAACGTTTGTGATTTTTCTTTCAAAAATATATCCAAGAATATCTAGAAAAATCATCTACTATAACAAATGAATACCTCATGCTCCTAGATTGTCTACTTCAATTGGACCCATTAAATCCATATGTAACAATTGAAAGCAGTGAGACATACTTGAATATTGTCTGTCGTGTTGGACAACATTATGAGACACATGTTTGCTTACCTTTCAAACAATCTTTATAGACAGTTTTACCTTTATGGCTTGCCTCTAACTGCAGCATATGATACCAATTTTTCTAAATTGCGGTTGTTGACATGCCCCAACTTTTGATGCCAGTGTTGTGTCATCGATTAACATTATTGCATCTTTCTTGTCTTAAAACAAGATAACAATTATCACATGTTCTTGTACCTATCATGAAACATATATTTGCTTCATTCGTAACTTTACAGACATTCTTATTAAATTTTACCTCAAGATCGTCATCACACAATTGACTAATACTAATCAAATTAGTCATTAAGCCCTCAACGTGTAAGACATTTCTTAAGGCTGGAAATTCAAGAACATCCAATATCCCTTTTCCAATTATTTTTCTTTTACCGCCACCTCTATAAGTCATGTTTCCTCCATTTAATGACTCATAGTTCTTTAGAAAATTTTGTGTACCTGTCATGTGGCGAAAATAACCACTATCAAAGTATCAAGAATCTGAAATGTTAGTTCTTAATGTAGTTATAGTAACATTACATGTTACATAATTTTAGGAACCCAAACTCTCTTAAAACATTTTTTACCTTCCTCATATGGTGGCAACATTGGAACAACATACCCATTTGTTATAGATCTTCATGCCCTAACATCAATTGATTTGATATGAGAATGTAGGTGAATCTTCCAATAGGAATAATTTGATCCATCTAAAATAGGAAGTCTACCAATAATGGATTTGTCGAATCCATAGCTGATGACAACAGGACCAAACACTTATTGTGTTAAGTATCGGCTCTGATACCACTTGAAGGGGGCTATGGAACAATAAAAACAAAATAAAATAAACTCGAATGTCAATTTTGTTTCCGAATGTTGGAAACTATGTCGTCTGGCACCAGTAACAACACTATAGCAAAATAGAAAATTTTGAAGAGTAAATGCAGCGAAAATTTAAAGAACACAATTTTTTAAATTTTCATAAGTTATATATATAATATAAATTATGATGGTCAATGACCAAATGTATTAGTATATTTATTATATACAAATAAACAAATTCCTTTCTTTACAGATTTACAAAATAAAACGGAAAGAAATTAAAAGTTAAAGTCGCAGATAACTTATGTCTGAAAAATCTAACTAAGTAGACATAAACAACCTCTCATTACAATCGCTTCATACAAAACTAATCTAGAATTTAAACAACAATTGTAATGTTGGACATAATGTTGACAACATTGGTGATCCAAACTTCTGAGATGAAATCCCGAGAACTCTCTTGGTATTTTTACTTTCTGGTTCTGGATAACGATTCTCTGCAGTAGCCTCTCTATTTATAGTAGAAAGTCTTCCTTGAATTGATCATCGATCGGTTGTGGAAGTTGAGGGAAAGGTGGACTGCTGGTGAGATTTGTTGGAGAAGATCAGAGAGTAATAATCTCAACAGCTTTGGCTTGATCCTCACGACAAGCAACACTTTTTGACTTAGTCCTCACACATTTTTTACCAGCTCCTTTGTACCTTGTTAAGTCGTTTTTATCTCATAGTAATATTTACACAAATATTACTGCATCGTGTGAAGGCAAAATTTGTTCAGAACTTGGTCCGAATGTTGTACAACATTTGTCCCAACATATTTACACATTTATATTAATACTTGAGGAGATATATTGGGTCAAATTTCACAACACCAAATCCAACATTAACAAGTACTTCTACCTTTTTTGAAACCCTGTAGTTTAGTAAAAAGGAAAAATACCTTTAGATGATGTTAAGTCCCAAAAATTAAGAGAGAAAAATGATATATACAAATTAAAGGTCAATGAAAGAGAGTACATTATGTACCAACAAAAAATGAATTTAAACATTCAGAGGATGTCAAAAATGTAAAATTTATCATCGCTAAGATGAGAGACTTTCAGTTACTAGCCAACACCATTCAATAACAAATAATACCAAAAGAAGAAATCGAAGATGAACAAAGAGGGCAAATAACATCCAAAAATCTGATAATATAATATATGTTAGCCCAGATTTAAATGAATACAACAACATGCCCAGTGAAATCCCACGAAGTTGGGTCTGAGGAGGATAGAGGGTACGCAGATATTATCTCTATTTTGATAGGTAGAGAGGTTGTTTTCGGTAGACCCTCATCGGGACAAGCAACTCAAATCAGTGCAAACAAGCAATAACAAAATATTATAAAAAAGCATGATAAGACTATCTGCAAAAAAGAAGTCGTAACTATCACAAAGTAATACGATAATCGAAATACAAAAACAACTAATAGCATAAATCAAATACCAGACTTAAATGAATAATTTTTACATATAGTTCAAGATATAAATTATGTAATTGTTCCATATGTATACCTAGCATTATTTTTCTGAATTGTCATACCTGATTTCTTCAAGCAAGCTTAATTTCCGCAATTAGATATAAGCATAGAGAGTTAATAAGGACTATCATTTAAAAAAGAAAAATTATTTCATTAAGCTTTCCCTGGAAAATTCGAACCCACAACCTTAGGGTTGGAGGTCCAGAGTGTTTACCACTTGAGCAACCCCTCTTGTCAAAAATTAATTAATTCATTTTTTAGTAAGAACTAATTAAATAAGAAAATACAAAATAAAATGATGAATTTATTACAAAATAAACAGAGTTAAAATATATTTGAATAACTAGTCTTCCAAATACTATAGTCTATGACCACTTGACCAGTATATTACTCATTAGAATTTAATAAGAACTATGCATCAGCAAACTGATTTGGGTAATTGTTAAATAGGTGAATTTTGCATTTGATAGTATGAGTTTGACTTCAGTAAATGCTCATTTTTTGTTTACAATAGTTGTCAAGCAACTTGAAAAATTTACTAACCAGAGAAGAAGCACAAATGAAACTAATTTTAAAGAAATATAACCAAGATACAGAAAAAGAATTTACAAGACCTTATTTCCTTGTAGAACATCACGGACTTCTAGAGGGGTTGAACAATCAACCCGGTTTTCCAGGATCTCTTAATTCAGATTTTATCTTTAAATCTAGTTGAATCAGTTATGTGAATTAAACCCATAGAGTGTTTGAAGTCAAAGAAGAACTCATGTCTAGATACCTTTTGAAGCTTTTATCTCATTTTCAAGAATGGACGGTGGTACATATACCCCGGAAAAAAAATATAAAGGTGGATGCACTCGCAAACTTAGGCTCCAGCACGGAGGCTGAAGGTTCTAAAACTGAATCGGTCATTTAGTTGTTGCATTCGGTACTGGATCACATTGAATATGATGAAATAAATTCAAGCAGCCTGACTTGGGACTGGAGAAATGAATTTTTGGACGATCTCATGAACGGAAAGCTCTCGGAGGATCCAAAAGCATCCAGAGCTCTGAGGACCGAAATTGCCTGATACTTTTTCATAGACAAAAAACTTTATCGTGGGTGTTTTTATGGCCCCTAGCCCAATTCATAGGCCCCGATGGAGCTGATTACATAATGTGGGAAGTTCATAAGAGCATTTGTGAAAATCATTCGGGAGTAGAATCCTTAACGAGGAAGCTCATGAGAGAAGATTACTATTGGCCCCAGATCGAGGAAGATACGAAAGCATCTATACGGAAATGTGATAAGTGTCAGTGTCATGCACAATTGTTACACCGACCAAGAGAAGAACTGCATCCGATCGTAACCCCGTGGTCGTTCATAAAGTGGGGGATGAACATTGTCGAACCTCTTCCAGCGGCACCAGGACAAGTATGTCAAATTATTTTTATGACTGATTAGTTCTCTAAATGGTTTGAAGCTACAACTTATGTAAAGATACGGGAGAAAGAGGTGAAGGACTTCATTTGACAATATATTATTTGTCATTTTTTCATCCCTACGAAGATAGCTTGTGACAATGGCAGGATTTCATCGGAGGGAAGGTCACGGAGTTTGTCACGACCCGAACCGACGGGTCCGCGACTGATGCTTGTCACGACCCGACCCCGGGCCCGCGACTGGTGCCCTACCTAGGCACCCTTACAGGTATACATCAGAGATAATCAGCGGAACATACATAAACTCAACAAGAAATAAATAACAGGTTAGCCGATAAGGCCACCTCCCTGGATATATATAAATATACATAAATCCAAAAGCAGTTACCTTTTTCTTTTTTTTTTTACAAAGCGACCCACAAGATATGACTACAGACCTCTAAGAGTTTTGACGTAACAACTGTGACGGGACAGGGCCTCGCCATACCCCTGAATGTACAAAAATCTACTACCTCAGGGAACTGTACCAAAATACAAAGCCTCAGAAATAATGGAGCTTCCCAACCAGCTGAACAGTGATCCTAAGAATGAGGATCAACAAGCTTTGTACCTCAACCTGCGGCATGAACGCATCCCCCCGAAGGAGGTCAGTACGAGATATGTACCAAGTATGTGAAACTGAAAATACTGTAATGAAATCATAACAGTCTATATAAAACAGGAGACATGTATGAAAACCAAACTACAGTACACAAAATATAAGCAGTCAAGTCAGGGACGCATGCCCTCAAAGTCATTACTCAAATATAACCATGGGTCTCACGCCCATAATATCAATCATGCCCGTGGAATTCTTTCCTCACTGTCGGCAGTCCATGATATAATATAATACCAATAAGTATACATGAACACCAGGTCCCACCTGTGTCATAAAAACTGTACGGGCCAAGTAGGAAAGCGAACCACCAGATCCAGGCTGTATCATAAAACTGATCGGGGCAAGTACAAAAGCCAACTACCAGATCCAGCCTGCGTCAACAACTGACCGGGGCAAGTACGAAAGCCAACTACCAGATCCAGCTTGCCGTCACGAGATATGACCGGGGCAAGTGCGAAAGCTATCTACCAGAGTCTACCGTACCAATCTGTGTCATAGAACTGACCGGGGCAAGTACAAAAGCCAACTACCAGATCCAACCCGTGTCAGCAACTGACCGGGGCAAGTACGAAAGCTAACTACCAGATCCATCCTGCGTCACTAAACCTCATGGAGAGCTAGTCCATGGAATAACAATATATAATATGGTCGCATGCCCCGGAATCCTTCATCGTATAAGCATGTCCATGGAGTAATAATAGTATCCGGGAATTTAACCTGCATCCTGGTCGCATGCCCCGGATCCCTCATCGTATAAGCATGTCCAAGGATCAATCACAATGGAAGCATACCCGTGGAATCCTCTGTCACTGTCGGTACGTCCAAGTAAATTCAAAACAAGACAGCCGACCCTCCAATTGAGAGTCACAGCAGCGTAAAAATATAATACTTGCACTCAAGATTATCACAAGCAAGCATAGGCAAGTTCATAAAAGATTTAGACTTTCATTATCATACAAAAATGAATTTCATTTTTATTAATTCAAGGCACTTTCATATCACATAACAATCCGGGAATTTTACCCAAAGTACTAGGTACTTCCATTCTTTTCAAAAGACTCATTTTCGTATAAAACCCCAAGATACTAACACCCGTAGTATCAAGGCTTGTCTACATTTCAAACAAGTCACTACATTTTTAGAAATACATTTCTAGGCTTCTAAATCAAGTGACCCTTACTTTAAAACTTTAAGCAATTGATACCTTTAAATCAAATTGTCTTTCTTTATTTCAAGTCATTTCTTTGTTTACATTACTAGAGAGAACCATTCCTTTAACATTCCATAAAGTTGTTATAATCAACTTCCCATAAAGCCGTTATAGTAACATTATGCCTTAGACTAATTCATTCTTTTTATAACCATGAGACTTATACATTCAAATCAAGTTACATAACTTTCAAAATACTTCAAGTCTCTTAACTTTAGAAATCTAGTTTCTTAACTTAGAATATCAAGTCTCTTTAACTAAGAATATCAAGTTGTCAATACTTTTCCCAAATCAAGTATTCTATACTTTTCAAGTCAAGTAACATATACTTCTTTGAAAACGAGTTACTACACTTTCGAAAATCCATACAAGGATACCAAAATGAAACCGAGTTCATTTAAAACATGTACGTCTACCGTACTATACATTTCATAAGATTCATGCTCAAGAGATAAGAAAAGTTTCCACATACCTCTTCGGCTTAATCCACTTGCTAACTTGAATTTGCCGCACGTAGAATGCCAACCTATAATAACCACAATACGCCTATCAACTTCTAGCTTTCAACGTAGAATATTTCTAAGTATAAGGACTCTTATTCTACGGAAAATCGGGCGGCACTTCCTTTGTTTCTACATACTTTTCCACCTTTTTCAAGGTCCGAAAATCAATAACCAAACGCCATATTTAAGGCCCAATAATTCAGCAATACAAAGGGGATTACACGTCTAATAGGACGTGTAAAATTCTGCCCCACAATCAATATAAAACTGTCCAATATTTCCAAGCCATATTCAGCTACCATCGTCACAACAATTATCAATTTCCTTTCAATTCCTTTTTAAATCCAAGTTGTCATTCCAACATGTTATATACATAATAACAATTACAACAACTATAAATCCTTTCTTCCTTAACATGCTGCGATTGTAACTATCGACCAAATTGATTACAACATTAATGGCTAACTTGTCCATTTTCGGTTTTAACATGTCGACATGGTCCAAATCTTTTCAAACTTCATTCTATATACCACATGCTCATTTCTTAACTTCTATAACATGTAATCTTCAATTACATTAAGAAGATGAAGATTTTTACCTCAATAAGCCCAAATACAATCCAAGACTAAAAGTCGATCCTTAGCAACTTTTAGCTCCTCTTCTTACGTTCCAATCCGCTCCAAGCACTCCTTAGAAGCTCATGAAGAACTCTTCTTCAAGTTCCAACTTCAAAGTTGAAGAACACCTTAGGTTTTCGCCTTGGGACTAACGTGAAAATGTCGTTTTTCCAGGATCTTTCTATTGAGATATCCTTACAATACCCCTAGAAACCTTGGGTTAAAGTATTGTGAATTATGATTCACATTTGCAAAATTTTTGTGTGAGAGAATGGACAAAGTCGAGAGCCTCAATGAACAAGACACAAGTCTTGAAATTTTCTAAGTGTTGGAATGATCAAGTCTTGCACTACTAGTATGGATATATACTACAACCAATGGTCTAGATTAAAACATTTGGATAGCTAAGATGTGGTCAATTATCTCAAGCTAAGTTGACTCCTTTGACTTGGTCCATTATTCTTCATCCAACAAGCCCATGTGGAGGGTGACACTTGTCGCCCTCCCATTGGTCTAAAATATTTCATTTCCTGAAATTTCCATAATTGGCCGAAATATCAGAAACCTGGTGGGCCCCACAAAAACGTAAAATTTCTCGGGTGGGCCCCACGTATCCAACTCTGAAAATAAAATTCCATAATTCCGATAAATTCTAAAAGTCTTAAATAACAAATTCGGGAACCCAATTCTCACTAACGAACAATTTTCCTTCCCGAGGCTCGAAATCATTTTTCCGTAGGAAAAAATAATCCTTCTTTCGTTTCATACTTAAAGTCGTATCTTATCACGTACATTCTCTTAAACACATGTCCTGGAATTACAGGGTGTAACAGTGCTCTACCTGGGCACCCTTATACCCACACGTCCCATATAACACATAGGGCAGATAACATATGGAAAACTGTATATGTAGCAACAAGGC
Source organism: Przewalskia tangutica (assembly GCA_029844215.1). NCBI lineage: Eukaryota > Viridiplantae > Streptophyta > Magnoliopsida > Solanales > Solanaceae > Przewalskia > Przewalskia tangutica. The sequence goes on along the minus strand of CM056735.1, from coordinate 82,541,081 downwards.
AAGCCGATGAGGCTGCTGCTATATATATATATATATATAAACGGAAATATCCCGACAATACAGTAGTACAACTGGTCAACAATATATATAACTCACGCAAGTCCAGCCCACATCTGAATACAGACCTCTAAGAGTTGGACGGTAAATCATGACGGGACAAGGCCCCGCCGTACCCATGAATGTACATAGGACTGTAATACAAACTCCGTACCAAAATGAAAAACTCTGGAATAATGGAGCTATCTCAATAAAAGCTGAGTGGAGATCCTAAGCTCGCAGATCACCCAACTGAGTACCTATACATTCGGGCATGAACGCAGCCCCCCGTCGAAGGGGTCAGTACAAATAATGTACCAAGTATGTAAACATAAAGTACAGTAAATAAGATCATGACTGGCCAAAAGCTGACAGGGACAAGTATGAAAATCAAATACCAGATCCAACCGTGCCATATAAAATAGAAGCGTTGTCTTTTTACCATCAGACTATCAGTATCAGCATCGTACCAATCGCATTTTATAAAAATAGAGAGTCCACTGTGCCTTTTTAAAACAAATTAGAGTCATATCAAAATCATGCCTGACCCTATAACCAACATATATGTATATATAACCAACACATGGGTATCATGTACTCGCCTCATGGATATATGTCCATGAAGTCATATACCTATACTGCCCGGCCTTCTAGGGACGGTCGTGATGAACATATAAGGTATACTGCCCGGCTCATTCTGGGACACGGTAAAGTCATGTATGGTACACTGCCCATCTAAGGTATATTGCCCGGCCCATTCTGGAACACGATAAAGTCGTATATACATAAACTGCTCATCCAAGGTATACTGCCCGGCCCATTCTGGGACATGGTAAAGTCATATATACATAAACTGCCCATCCAAGGTATACTGCCCGGCCCATTCTGGGACACGGTAAAGTCATATATACATAAATTGCCCATCCAAGGTACTGCCCGACCCATTTTGGGACACGATAAAGTCATATAAAGTACACTGCCCAACCAAGGTATACTGCCCGGCCCATTCTGGGACACAGTAAAGTCATATAAACATAAATTTCCCATCCAAAGTATATTGCCCAGCCCATTCTAAGACATGGTAAGGTCATCTACTGCTCGCCCCTTTCTGGGACGTAGTAAACTGGAATAATAACACTAGCATGAATAGCTATCCTGAGCAACCTTGTGCAATTTAAATCATCTTTTGACTCTCAATATATCTTTAAAATGAACTTTCATTTTAGAAAATCAAGGCACTATCATGTAATATTAGAGACTTGAACTCAAAAGTACTATGTATGTCCACCGTACATTCCTTTTATAAACAAAAGAGTCATATCATGTATCATTAGGGATTTGAACCCAAAAATATTATGTACGTCCACCGTACATTCATTTTATATAAATCATTTAAAATGAACTTTCATTTTTGAAAATTAAGGATACTAGCACTTGTAACTTCAAGGCACTTACACTTTTAAAATCAAGTCACTTACACTTTCAAAATCAAGTCACTTACGTTTGTCGTCTGTAACAACTCGATAATCTAAATTCGTCTCGCTCCTCTGGCTAACATTATGGAAATATTTGCATGGTGATATCAGATCCGAATTGCCAAATTAATTCATTTTATGAGTCGTTAGTAGGTTATATTTATCTAATCAGCTGTGAACTAGAAAATGTAAAACGAACTTGTTATATCTTAGTTTTTATGCAGATGGAAGTCTAATCATTTCAATATAATTGATTGTCGATACCTTTTTCATTTAACGCTGCAATGACTTGTTTTAATACGTTTACAAAATCAGTCTCAATGCTGAATACTTATTAGTGCTGTAACTTAGCAAGCTCAACTCGACTCCAATGCTTACAAAACAAACTCTTACCAACATCTCTCATAAGACTTGGTAAGGACTTAGGAATAATTTAAAAATGCCTTTAGCATAGAATCAATAACATGAATACCCCCTAACTTCTAAGAGTAGAATGAATCATGAAACAATACCACATATATATTTCGTACGTAGAACATGCCAAAAGAAGGAAGAGGTTCACATACATTATTGACGATTAACCAACATGATAAATGGAATATGTCCCAAATATGTACTTCAACCTATAATGACAACAACACGTCTATCAACTTCATGAATACTAGTATACGTTATACTACATAATGACTCTCTTTTCACGTAAAAATTCAGGCAACATTTCCCCTATTTATACGTACGTTTCCACCTTTCAATAAGACCAATTTCATCAACAACCAAACACCAATTAAGGGAACAACCAAACAGTTAACCAAGGTGATTCACACCTATTTCTTACGTAAATCAGCCTCTTATTCCACGTTAAAACAGTCTATAAAAACATTCTACAATCCAACAATAACAAGGATAAAATGTGAGGTCTTTTAACACCCTTCTACACCCTTATTCCTTTAGGACTTTCATTAGAAATTACTATACTTAAACATGCATAATGGTGGCTGAATTTTCAGCATTCTAATGCCACAAAACAGTCCCTAAAACTGCATAACAATATCGAACAGTTTTATACAAGTCTCGGCCAACAACCACAACCAAACCCTTTTTCAATATTCCTTATAATCCAATCCAAGTTTCAATACTTTAATATAATCATATCAACTTGTAATAACCATATTTCCTTCATTTTAACATGAAAGTAGTGATGTTAATAACAACAATAATAACCAGCGATTCCAATGCCAAAACTGCCTCATTTTCGGCCAACCAACCCAACTACCACAAACACTTCTTATTATCTATTCTTCTTAACACAAGTTCATCTATTAACTATAACAACATATAATATCCAATTACTTCAAGAGGAAGAAGGAATCTTACCTAAAGTTTTGCCCAAAATAGTCCACAAGATTCTCGGCCATAGCTTCACTTCCACACCACTTCTTCAAGCTCCAACAACACCCATGTAACCTCTACAAGTTTGTAACTATCTTCCTTTCTTGTTTTGCTTCCAAAAAGTTCATCTCAAGCTTAAGGTTTTTGTTATACCCCGTAGTTCAGGACATGCGTATGAGAGTGTACGAAAGGAAGTAAGACTTAAAATTTTAGAAGGACAGTTTGATAGATTGTTTCGGACGGGTTTTAGTCAACTTTGAGGCGGGTTATGACCCGTTACATTGAGGGTTCCTAGGTGTTTCAAAGGCCTAGTGTGTATTTCGTTGAGTCTAGTTTCCAACGCAACCAACCGTTCGTCGATAGGACATCGGTGTAGGAAGTTATGGGAGTTGCAAGTTCAGTGCGCAGACGGACAGAAAGGTATTTCGGGCAGGAGCCACAGGGCCGCGGCGCCGGCTGCAGGGCCGCGGCGCCGGAAAGATCTGAGGGGTCGCTGAAGTTGCAGCGCCGCGGCGCCGGCTGCAGGGCCGCGACGCCGAGGCGGGAAGTCTGGCGGAAAAACTAAGAAAAATCAGATTTCTTCTTTTAAAAAGGCCATGGGAGGGTGACAAGTGTCCCCCCCATCTGATTTTTGCATGTCCTTTATATTGACCAAGTCTTCAAGACTTGGTCATCTTTCAAAGTATTTCTCTCTCTCTAAAGCTAGAACTCTCACTTCTCTCTAGAATTCCAAGAGAAATTCAAAGCTTGAGAAAAATCTGAAAAAGTGTGGCAAGAAGGAAGCTTGTGGCTAGCTTGTAGGAGTTATTGTGGTGGTATTCTTGGAAAGAAGGCTAGCAAAGTTGTTGGAATAATTTTGGCTAAAACTCTAAGGTAACAATTCTTCTCTTGTAGCTAGTTATTGGTGTTGCATGTGAAGAAGAAGAAACTTGTAGTAGTAAATAATGCTCTTAGATAAATTGCATGTAAGAAATATGGTTTGGGTATGAAAGAATGGGTTAAGAAGGTTATGTGAGCATGTTGTAGCCTAAAAACTACCTTAAACTTGTTAAGTTATTTGTTGTACATTGTGGGGCAGAATTTTACACATCTAAGTTTAAGTGTGTAATCCCCTTTGAAATGTCTGGATTGTTGGGCCTTAAATGTGGCGTTTGGATGTTGAATTCGGCCTAGAAAAAGGTGGCAAAGTATGTAGAAACAAAGGAAATGCTGCCCAATTTTCCATAGGAATTAGTAACTTTGAACTTGGAATTTTCTACATTGAATTTAGAGGTTAATAAACGTATCATGGTCATTATAGGTTGACATATTACTTGCGGTATTTTGGGCTTAGCAAGTGGATTGACCGAAGAGGTATGTGAAACTTTCCTATCTCTTGAGCATGAGTAGTTGTACCCATATAGTACGGTAGACGTACAAGATTTGATATCCTTACTTGTTTTAAGTATATAATACTTGCTTCGTTTCAAAAAGTGTAAATCCCTTGGTTATGGAAAAAGTATAATTTTACTAAAGTATAGGGTTAATATAATAACTTTATGGGAAGTTGGTTTATTAGCTTTATGAAAGGATAATAAGGAGAGATTTACTCTAAGTAAGATAAGTAAGGACAATGACTTGATTTATGAAAGGCAAATTGATTTTAGGCATCAATTGCCCAAAGGTTTTATATGAAAATGAGTCATTTTCAAAAGAATAGATGTATGTAGTACATTGGTTTAAATTTCCGGATTTCTTTTATTAAGATATGTTAGTGTCTTAAGTAAACTAAAATGAGAGGGTATATGAACAAGTCTAATAAGAAGTTAGGAGCTTTCTTAACTTATTTATGTTATGTATGATGACCGATTGAGCTAGGGTAAGAGTATAAATGAGGGGTAAGCCCCAAGACGTTATACCACCTTCTCCAGGGTAAGAGTATGAATGAGGGGCAAGCCCCAAGAAGTCATACCACCTTCTCCAGGGTAAGAGTATGAATGAGGGGAAAGCCCCAAGACGTCATACCACCTGTTTCAGGGTAAAAGTATAAATGAGGGGTAAACCCCCAAGACGTTATACCACATGTTCCGTGGATTTGCTACCCATGATGCGAGGAATACCTCATGCGAGTCCTTATGGGCTCATGCGGGTGAAATAGTCTCATGCGGGCGGGTACAGCCTATGCGAGGAATACCTCATGCGGGTCCACAGGACCCATGCGGGTGAAATAGTCTCAGGAGTAGGATTGCTTATTGATACTACGGGCGAGGGACCCTGTTTTGATCACGAGCCTCCTATTTTTATGCAGTATTATATATATATACTTGTTACTCTCATTGTTAGAAAGGCACAGTACAAGGTAATTTGAGTTTTCATCCCTGACTCCAGCTTATTTTTTTAGACTTATAATATTATTACAGTATTTTCCAGTTTTACATACTTGGTACATATTGTGTACTGACCCCCTTCCTCGGGGGTTGCGTTCATGCCGCAGGTAAGGGTAAGCAGGTGGTGGATCCTCATTCTTAGGATCACAGGTCTGGTGTCCGAGGCTCCATTTCTCCGGAGGCTTGTTTTTGTTGGTACGGATCTTCCCTGATGCTATAGGTATTATGTACGTTCAGGGGTATGGCGGGGCCCTGTCCCGCCACAGTTGTTATTCCTAGAGGTCTGTAGCCACGTTTGTGTTTTGGGCTGTAAGAATAAGTTGTACTGCTATACTTTTGATTAAGTATGTTTTTATGGAAGGCAGCCTTATCGGCTGGCCAGTGAGGTTTCCCTTTTTATAAGTTATGTGTTATGTATGTTCCGCTGCTATTCTCTGGTGTATACCTGACGGGGTGCCCCGGTAGGGCACCAGTCGCGGCCCCGGGGTTGGGTCGTGACAAAAGTGGTATCAGAGCAGTTAGTCCTCGGAAAGTGTCTACAGACCGTGTCTAGTAGAGTCTTGATTATCGGTGTGTTGTGCACCACATCTATAATCAGGAGGCTGCAGGATATTTAGGATTGGTTTCCATTCTTTCACTCTAAGATCGTGCAATAGAGCTGTGTTATAGGTTGAACCTCCTCTGATGTTTTCCTTTATGTATCAGTTATGCCTCCACGCAAGGCAACCGCGGCCCAGAAGGGCAAGGCAGCTGAGGGTGCTGCTAGTGGGACGCGGAGGGTCACGAGGGCACAGGCCCAGTCTTTACCAGAGATGATGTTTCGGGCGGCGAGTTCCACGACGTCGCCAGCCTCAGCTGAGTTCGGCGTGAGCGGCTCATCGAGACCGCGATGCGAGCCTCGATCCACGGCGGCCGGTGAGTATAAGATTACGGGAGCAGATCGGTTATTCACCCGGCTAGTGGCGAGCGGCAGAGCGAGCGGCAACCCTAATAAGCGGTTACTGATTCGAATTTCCTAGGTTGTCATCCACCCGAGTTCTATGGTTCGAGATTCGAGGAGGATCCGCAGGAGTTTGTTCGGCAGTTACAGTGGACCATGCAGATGCTTAGGGCCTCAGAGACTGAGTCCATTATGCTAGCTTCTTACCGGTTACGCGATATTGCGTTGAACTGGTTTGAGTCATGGGTGTTGTCGAGAGGTGAGGATGCTCTTCCAGCTGTTTGGGAGGAGTTCACAGAAGCTTTACTGGATCACTTCTTACCTCATGAGATGAGGAGAGCCCGCGTAGATAGATTCTTGACCTTGAGGCAGGACGGGAGGACTATCAGAGAGTACAACCTGGAGTTTGACTCTTTGGCCAGGTATGCGCACACCATTGTAGCTGACATGGCAGACAGGGTTCATCGATATGTGATGGGGTTAGACCGTCATATGATTACTGCATGCTTGGGGGTGGCTCTTCAGCCAGGGATGGATATTGCCAGGATGCAGCGTATCGCGAGGATTGAGGCGAGAGAGGCGGATCGGCTAGATTTAGGCCACCAAGAGGGCGGGGCAGGTCTCGAGCGATTTGAGGCGGCCTCGGCGCGAACTAGGTCCACATTTCACCCGGACAGTGCTCCTTCTCGATTTTCGCGAAGCGTCCGATCACCGGTCATTCGGAGGCGGTCAGAGCTCCAGGACTTCGGGGTTTCAGGGAGGCAGAGACCGTCACCAATCGAGACCACCCACATCTCGGTGCGTTCGATGCGGTAGGTCTCATCCGGGCGAGTGCCGTATGGGTTCGGGAGCTTGTTACTCTTGTGGCCAGCATGGCCATCAGAAGAGGGATTGTCCGTCCTTAGGCGGCGGGAGTGTTATGGTTCGGTGGCGAGGTCGATTCTTTGATTTTCGTCTTGGTGATCGAGCTCCGAGGCGAGTGTTCACGCGCCAGGCCGCGGCGAGGGGTCGTGGTAGGGTCCCGATTCAGCGGTCCTCGAACCGCATATATGTTATGTCCACCGTCGGGACGGAGGCGTCACGGATGTCGTCACAGGTACATTATTGGTTTCTTGCTGTGATGTATATGCTTTGATAGATCCAGGTTCTACCTTGTCCTATATATCTCCTCATATTGCCGGTAGAATAGGGATAGAGCCCGAGTCCATAAAACCTTTTGAGATGGCTACGCCAGTGGGTGATTCAGTGGTAGCGGAGCGGGTATATAAGGCTTGCCCTGTGACTATAGACAGTCGTCAAATTCTAGCCGACTTGATAGAGTTGGATATGACAGACTTTGATGTGATTATGGGTATGGATTGGCTAGCGTCTTGCTATGCCAATGTAGACTGTAGAGAGAGATTAGTTCGGTTCCAATTTCAAGTAGCGGTTATCAGTGGAAGGGAATCTTTGCGTCGTAGGGTAGGTTTATTTCTTACCTCAAGGCTAGGAAGATGGTGCGGAAAGGGTATATCTACCATATGGTGCGGGTATTCGATCACGAGGTGAGATCTGGGACCTTGATCGATTCCGGTCGTTAGAGAGTTTCCCTACGTATTCCCAGACGAGCTTCCGGGTATCCCTCCTGAGAGGGAGATTGAGTTTTGCATCGACTTGGCGCCAGACACTCGACCGATATCTATTCCACCATACAGGATGGCACCTGCCGAGTTGAAGGAATTGAAAGACCATCTGAAGGATTTGCTGGGAAAAGGCTTTATCAGGCCAAGTGTTTCTCCCTGGGGAGCGCCAGTGTTATTTGTAAAGAAGAATGATGGGACGCTGCGTATGTGTGTTGATTACAGTCAGCTGAATAAGGTAACTATCAAGAACAGATATCCCCTCCCCAGAATTGACGATTTGTTTGACCAGTTGCAGGGTGCAAGATGTTTTTCCAAAATAGACATGCGGTCTGGTTATCATCAGGTGCGAGTTAGAGAGACAGATATCCCAAAGACTGCATTCAGGACCCGGTATGGGCACTATGAGTTCAGGGTGATGTCTTTCGAGTTGACCAATGCCCCAGCAGTATTCATGGATTTGATGAACAGGGTGTTCAAGCCATTCTTGGATATGTTCGTTATAGTATTCATTGATGATATCCTGGTTTATTCGCGCACAGAGCAGGAACATGCAGATCATTTGAGGGCGGTATTGGGAGTCCTCCGGGACCGGCAGTTGTATGCCAAGTTTTCGAAATGCGAGTTTTGGTTGGCTTCAGTGGCTTTCTTAGGGCATGTTATCGGGGCCGATGGTATTCGGGTTGATACAACAAAGAGGCGATAAAGACTTGGCGGACCACTACACCAAGCGGAGTGCGCGCTTTTGGGCCTTGCGGGTTATTATCGGAGGTTTGTGGAGAAGTTTGCTTCCATTTCAGCACCTTTGACTGTGACTCGAGCGGCTATGTTCGGTGGGCGGATGCTTGTGAGGAGAATTTTCGATTCTTGAAGGAGAAATTGGCAGCCGATTCTTACTCTTACAGAGGTTTAGAGCGGATATGTGGTATATTGTGATCGTCAGTGTCGGGCTTGGAGTGCGTCTTTGATGCGGCGGCAAGGTTATAAGCGTCGATCTCGGCGGCTCGGAAGCATGAGAAGAACTATCCCACACATGACTTGAGTTGGCAGTGATGATTCATGCCTTGAAGATGCGGAGACATTATTTGTATGGAGTTCATGTGGATATTTACACGCACCACAAGAGCCTCGGTATATCTTCACGGAGGAGCTGAACTTGCGGCGAAGGCGGTGGTTGGAGCTACTTAAGGATTACGATGTCGATATCCTATACCACCCGGGGAAGGCGATGTAGTTGCGAGCGCCCAGTCGCGGTCGATGGGTAGTCCGCCGGTGTCGCCGGTCGAGGGACATGGTTCGCGAGTTACATCAGCTAGCGAGCCTTGGGGTTCGTTTGATTAGTTCTGATGGTGATGGGGTTCGGGTTCGAGAGATTGCCGAATCTTCCATCGTCGAGGAGGTGAAAAGGCGACAGTATGAGGATCCGATTATGGTACGGTATCGAGATGCCGCTTTTCAGAAAGAGAAGAGTCTATTTGAGGTAGCGCCGGATGGGGTGCTAAGATTCGAGGGCCGGTTGTGTGTTCCCGATGTATCAGGACTTCGTCAGCAGATTCTGGGGGAGGCACACAGTGCTCGTTATTCTATTCACCCGGGGTCAACTAAGATGTACCATGACCTCAGGTGTATCTATTGGTGGGATGGCCTGAAGAGGGACGTTGCGGAGTTTGTGGCGCAGTGTCCTAATTGTCAGCAGGTTAAGGTTGAGCACCAGAAGCCCGGTGGGCTGTTGCAGGCTATTGATATTCCGATGTGGAAGTGGGAGGTGATCAATATGGACTTTATTACAGGATTACCTACCACTCAGAGGAAGCATGATTCCATTTGGGTTATTGTCGACAGGCTGACGAAATCAGCCCATTTTCTTCCAGTCAGGACGACTTTTTCGGCCGAGGATTATGCTAGACTGTATATCAGAGAGATTGTGAGACTGCACGGAGTTCCTATATCGATTATTTCAGGCGAGAGCCAGTTCACGGCTAATTTCCGGAGGTCTTTCCGAAGGATTAGGGACACGGTGAGTCTCGATCTGCGTTTCATCCTCGGGCCAAGCCAGACGGGCGGCGCACTATCCGGACAACGAGGATACGTTGTGGGCTTGTTATCGATTTGAGGTAGTGGGAGGATCATTTACCTCGGTGGAGTTTTCTTATAACAACGATTACCATTCTAGTATTCGGATGGCGCCATGAGGCCTTATACGGGAGGAAGTGCGGTCACCGATAGGCTGGTTCGAGTGGGAGAAGTTCGATTAGTCGGGCGGACTTGGTTCGTGACGATGGATAAGGTGAAGCTTATCCAGGAGCGGTTATTGTCAGCTCATAGTCGACAGAAGTCGTATGCAGATCATCGGCGTCGACACTTGGAGTTTGAGGTAGATGATTGGGTCTTCCTGAAGGTATCACCCATGAAGGGCGTGATGAGATTTGGAAAGAAGGGGAAACTTAGCCCAAGGTACATTGGGCCTTATCAGATTGTTCGTAGGGTAGGCAAGGTTGCCTATGAGTTGGATCTGCCTTCCGATCTGGAGGCAGTACATCCAGTTTTCCATGTGTCTATGTTGCGGAAATGTATTGGAGATCCATCTAGAGTGCACCCGATTCATGATGTCCAGGTGACAGAGGGGTTATCGTATGAGGAGAGTCCCATAGCGATACTCGATCATCAGTTTAGGCGACTTCGGACGAAGGACGTGGCTTACGTCAAAGTCTTATGGTGGAACGAGAACAGGGAAGAGATGGCGTGGGAAACAGAGGATGACATGATGAATAAGTATCCTCACTTATTCCCTATACCTCCAGGTAACCCACTTTATTGCTTGTTAGTTTAATTTGACAATTATGCTTAAGTATGTTGTGGCTCGTGGAGCATCTTTAATTGCAAGCAGAGTAGTTAAGGGGGTCTATGTCGATATCGTGATCTGAGTAAGCCTAGAAGGAACATTCGGGACGAATGTTTCTAAGGGGGGGAGAATGTTATACCCCGTAGTTCAGGACATGCGTATGAGAGTGTACGAAAGGAAGTAAGACTTAAAATTTTAGAAGGACAGGTTGATGGATTATTTCGGACGGGTTTTAGTCAACTTTGAGGCGGGTTATGACCCGTTACATTGAGGGTTCCTAGGTGTTTCAAAGGCCTAGTGTGTAGTTCGTTGAGTCTAGTTTCCAACGCAACCAACCGTTCGTCGATAGGACATCGGTGTAGGAAGTAATGGGAGTTACAAGTTCAGTGCGCAGACGGACATAAAGGTATTTCGGGCAGGAGCCACAGGGCCGCGGCGCCGGAAAGATCTGTGGGTTCTGTTGACACCCAATTTTGACCCTCCCGTCCAGTCATTAACTATAAAATTACACTAATTTGGTAAAATAATTTTTTATGATTCTTATAATAAAATGCAGCAATAAAACATTAATACATGCATAAATAAGCGATTAATAACAAGCACCGCATCTTACGTAGAAGACTAAACACTTTAGGTCTCGCGCCCGCATTTATTAATTTTAAGCCCTGGCATAATTCTTAAGTGATAATAAATAAATAATTATATAAAATAAGTAATTTAGCAATGACGTCGTGTTAAAAAGAATATTCACATTTTTTACTAAAAGCAAGGCAATTTCGTAATTTGTAATTTAAATTAATTTCAATCTAATACATGCATTTTTAATAGCGTCGCATTTATAAAAGCATTAAACAATCCTTAAATATCATATTTGCATTTAGCATTTAAATAATTTAATAATAGTCTAAACCCCGTTCAGTTTTAATTTAACTTCGCGGAATACGCATAATAAATAAGTTTTAATAACGGCATCGCATTATAAATATTAAACCCTAATTAAATAGCACGCCCGTCTTTATTTTTGTAATAACTTAAATTAATAAAGCACCTAAATAATTTAATCATAATTTTTAATTCCTAATTTACCACTAATTAATCTTTGCCTAAAATTAACTTCTAAAACTAATCAGCCCACCTAAATAACTACCCAGCCCATAACCCCTATACCATTACCCGTCGCCCAAGCCCAAACCGCCCCGCCCATGCCCATCAGCCCACATCCTACTTCCCTTCCCCATCGATCAACAACCCTCAAAGAAAATAAAGAAAAAAAAACCTAGAAACCCCTACCCTCTGCCTCCAACAACCGCCGCACCCTCCCATCACCCCCAAATCCGCTGCCATGCCCACTACCTGCACCCCCAACTACTCCTTTCACTTCACCTACGCAGCCCATACCCTGCATCTCCCTAAAATCCGCGATTTGAACCAACAAATCGTCCAAAATCTAACAACTATTTTTTCGAATTCAAACCCCATATTTCACCTATAAAAGACCCCTTCGTTCTTCATTGGAGGGGACCCGAAAATCAGAATTTATCTTGCATATCATCTATTCGTTCTTCGTTTTAAAATTCTTGCGTTTAAGCTTTGTTTTCCTCATTCGCACCCACATACATATTCTTCGAGTAGAATCGACGAGTCGAAACGCGCCTCAGTTATTTGCGAAGAAGGTAACCTACTTTCTTTCTAATAATCTTGCCATTTAAATTCACAATTTATGTGTTCTGTGTGATGCGATGTGTGTGTCTATTAATAATGTTTGGTTAAATGTAGTTATGGTTTGAATTCGCGAGTTTTAATCATAACATGTTAGTTATGGATTCTTGATAGTATGTTTGGTGTCGATTCATTTCTCAAGTGGTAGCCACGTTTAGTATGTATTAATGACTATTTTAGAGCGTTGAATTTGCTATCAAATATGATTAAGGGACTGCTGATTCTATTTTATATTTTACTGAGCATGTTGTTAGTTTGTTGTCTAAATCCAGTTCATATCAGTCATTAACAGTGTTATCGGTTTAACACTATGTGAATAACAGTGTCTTAAGATTACTTCTTAGTGGTTTATAAGCATTTTGGTGAATTTGTCGATATACCTTCTGTGATTTAAAGGTGTGTGCGTAGCTTTAACTCTTTATTAACAAGCATACAAATCTGTATTTTTATAAATTTGGCATGAAGAGAGCTTTGTAAGTGATGTCGCTGAATATTATGTGATTATATCGAAGCATGTTCATCCTTTGGAATTCTGATAGTTAGTTCAGTAAGCAGTTGTCTTTTTGTTTAGCTAAAAATGTTCTCTTTAAGTGTTTATCTGGTCATCCATGTTTGTCTAAACCTCTACTGAATTTATCCCATACTTGTCATGTCCATTTTATGTGTTAAATGCCTTCGTATCAACATTTTACCTCTCTAAGTTATATTGTACCTTGGTTCTTTATGCTGTTAAGTCATTTTCCCTTAAAATTTTTGCACTTGTTAGATTAGACCATACCATGTTAAGCTATATCTTTAGTTGTATTCCATGTCTTAAGTTGTAATTTGCTTCATGTGTTAAATATATACCGAGGGTACTAAGACTGTTTAAAGGGTGGGGGTTTGAATTTAAAAAATGGTTGGGATAAACTCTCTATATGGCCTGTTTAAGTGATTAGTATATCAGTGGTAATTTGTTTTTTTAGTCAAATCTTAAATTATTAAATAGGGTGTTTAAAATGGTGGTCTAGAATCTGTTAACCATGATTCAACATGTCATTGGAATGGTTTTAAGAGTATGTCCAACCTTTAAAGAACTATGTTAGGTTTGTCTATGCCTCATCGTTTTATTATATCCCCTAACACTAGATTGAGGCATAAAAATGAGTTGAAGCACTTTGTCGAGCCAATTTTATTTGTCGAACTGACTTCACTGTTGTCGGGATGATATTATCGTCTATTGGATTTAGTTCATGGGGGGTGTTTCACTGCTGTTTTTAGCTTTGTTTTCAGACTGGTTCTGGACTGATTTTTAGCCATTTCGGCTACTGATTTCGACTATTTTTTTGGCTTGATTTTTGGCCTTGTTGTTGTTGGTTTTCTGACTGATTTTCGGGCTATTTTGCGGACTGATTTTCAGCCCTGTTATTTACTGGTTTCTGACTGTTTCGCGGACTGATTTTGGGCTAATTTTCGGACCGATGTTCAGCCTCGTTGTTACTGTTTTGGCCACTTTTCGGACCGATTCTCTGGTCATTTTGTTATCGGTTTTCGGCTATTTTCACTACTGATTTTAAGGTCGTATTAATCATGTATACACATTTGAAGTTATAAACGTGTAACTAGCTAAAATTAATTTGTTTAAACTCTTAGAATGTGTTATACATGTCTTAATGCAGTTTTGTGTTGATTAAAGGTCTAATATCTTTGTTTGTTTTAAGTTCAAAATGGGCATGTATGATGATGTGTGGTTTATAAACTCATGATATTTTAAAGTGTCATTGAATGTGTTCAATCTTCATATCAATGTCGTTTATTATTCGATGAGGTTATAACATATACTAATCCTTTTCTTTTTCTTTCTTTTACATGACTTGCATCGGGAGCAACGAAGAGTCTCATACGAGACTCATCATGACTTTGTCAAGCAAAGGATTTACATCCACACTCCTCGCATTCTTCGGTCTCGGAATCTTAAAATAAATAGGGCGGAACAATGTCTTCACCTGCCCTAGTCATTTTATCTCCTTTCTTTAACCCCGTCACTTTACTTTATTTGTATTTTTTATTACCTAACCTTATACAATTATTGAAAATGCTTAGAATAGTTAGACCTAGAACTATTAAGGTCGGATAGTTAAATAATAAAATGTGTCATTAGTTTAATCTATCTTTAGGTCGTTATGCATTTTCAAAACTTTTTAGAATAACTTAGCCTTTTCATTGATATTATAGAAATAAATGAGTTCCAAATTCTTATTAAACTTCATAAAAACAACAAATCTTTTTTATAACAAAGGTTTATTTTCTTATTACCAAGTGCAAAAGAGGAAAATCTTTCTACCCATTTGCATACCTTTTATAAAAATTAAGTTTTACGTATAATACGTATTTTTAGTAAACCATCTTTATTTTGCATTTTGTTATGATAAACCTCATGCAACTGCTTTGTTCAAATAGAATATTTTCTTGCATCTTTCAACTTCATGCAATTCTATGGAAACTATATATACATACATATCTTTTAAATAATTATTCGCAAACATCTTTTCAACCCATGTTCTCTTAAATAGGCATTTTAAATAATACTAACCTAAGTTTTACGGACAACCGCAAGTTAGCGGATCCTTTAGGATGCCTAACCCCTTCCCTTTAGGATAATAAAGAACCCTTACCTAGAATCTCACATAGCTTTCGCAGACCTTAAAAAATGGAGATCATTTGTAGTATTTTATGCTACATTTTCAGTGTCCTAATTCACTATAATAATTAGGTGGCGACTCCTTTAAAAATGCATTTAGGAATCAACCATGTAGCAGTAATCCCGTTTCCGACTACGGTTGAAAATGGGGTGTTCTGAGGTTATTTGAAGTTGCGATCTTGTGTGCAGTGCAGACAGCGCAGCGGATTTCTGGCGGAAAAAGCGAGGAAAATCAGTTTCTTCTTTTAAAAGGCCATGGGAGGGTGACAAGCGTCCCCATCTGATTTTTGCATGTCCTTTATATTGACCAAGTCTTGAAGACTTGGTCATCTTTCAAAGTCTTTCTTTCTCTCTAAAGCTAGAGCTCTCACTTCTCTCTAGAATTCCAAGAGAAATTCAAAGCTTGAGGAAAATCTGAAAAAGTGTGGCAAGAAGGAAGCTTGTGGCTAGCTTGTAGGAGTTATTGTGGTGGTATTCTTGGAAAGAAGGCTAGCAAAGTTGTTGGAATAATTTTGGCTAAAACTCTAAGGTAACAATTCTTCTCTTGTAGCTAGTTATTGGTGTTGCATGTGAAGAAGAAGGAACTTGTAGTAGTAAATAATGCTCTTAGATAAATTGCATGTAAGAAATATGGTTTGGGTATGAAAGAATGGGTTAAGAAGGTTATGTGAGCATGTTGTAGCCTAAAAACTACCTTAAACTTGTTAAGTTATTTGTTGTACATTGTGGGGCAGAATTTTACACATCTAAGTTTAAGTGTGTAATCCCCTTTGAAATGTTTGGATTGTTGGGCCTTAAATGTGGCGTTTGGATGTTGAATTCGGCCTTGAAAAAGGTGGCAAAGTATGTAGAAACAAAGGAAATGTTGCCCAGTTTTCCATAGGAATTAGTCACTTTGAACTTGGAATTTTCTACATTGAAGTTAGAGGTTAATAAACGTATCATGGTCATTATAGGTTGACATATTACTTGCGGTATTTTGGGCTTAGCAAGTGGATTGACCGAAGAGGTATGTGGAACTTTCCTATCTCTTGAGCATGAGTAGTTGTACCCATATAGTACGGTAGACGTACAAGATTTGATATCCTTACTTGTTTTAAGTATATAATACTTGCTTCGTTTCAAAAAGTGTAAATCCCTTGGTTATGGGAAAAGTATAATTTTACTAAAGTATAGGGTTAATATAACAACTTTATGGGAAGTTGGTTTATTAGCTTTATGAAAGGATAATAAGGATAGATTTACTCTAAGTAAGATAAGTAAGGACAATGACTTGATTTATGAAAGGCAAATTGATTTTAGGCATCAATTGCCCAAAGGTTTTATATGAAAATGAGTCATTTTCAAAAGAATAGATGTATGTAGTACATTGGTTTAAATTCCCGGATTTCTTTTATTAAGATATGTTAGTGCCTTAAGTAAACTAAAATGAGAGGGTATATGAACAAGTCTAATAAGAAGTTAGGAGCTTTCTTAACTTATTTATGTTATGTATGATGACCGATTGAGCTAGGGTAAGAGTATAAATGAGGGTAAGCCCCAGGCGTTATACCACCTTCTCGGGGTAAGAGTATGAATGAGGGCAAGCCCAGAAGTCATACCACCTTCTCCGGTAAGAGTATGAATGAGGAAAGCCCAGGCGCCATACCACTGTTTGGGGTAAAAGTATAATTGAGGGGTAAACCCCCAAGACGTTATACCACATGTTCCGTGGATTTGCTACCCATGATGCGAGGAATACCTCATGCGAGTCCTTATGGGCTCATGTGGGTGAAATAGTCTCATGCGGGCGGGTACAACCTATGCGAGGAATACCTCATGCGGGTCCACAGGACCCATGCGGGTGAAATAGTCTCAGGAGTAGGATTGCTTATTGATACTAGGCGAGGACCTGTTTGATCACGAGCCTCTATTTTTATGCGATTATATATATATACTTGTTACTCATTGTTAGAAAGGCCTGACTGAGGTAATTTGAGTTTTCATCCCTGACTCCAGCTTATTTATAGACTTATAATATTATTACAGTATTGTCCAGTTGTACATACTTGGTACATATTGTGTCGACCCCTTCCGGGGTTGCGTTATCTGCGCAGTAAGGGTAAGCAGGTGGTGGATCCTCATTCTTAGGATCACAGGTCTGGTGTCCGAGGCTCCATTTCTCTGGAGGCTTGTTTTTGTTGGTACGGATCTTCTCTGATGCTATAGGTATTATGTACGTTCAGGGGTATGGCGGGGCCCTGTCATACGATTGTTATTCTGAAGTGCATGCCACGTTTGTGTTTTGGGCTGTAAGAATAAGTTGTACTGTTATACTTTTGATTAAGTATGTTTTTATGGAAGGCAGCCTTATCGGCTGGCCAGTGAGGTTTCCCTTTTTATAAGTTATGTGTTATGTATGTTCATTGCTATTCTCGGTGTATACTGACGAGTGCCGGTAGGCACCGATGCGACCGAGGTTGGGTCGTGACAGTTTTCTTGGACAAATCTGTCCCAAAACCGTGACCACCATGGAATATTAACCTTGGCTTAGAACTTGGTTAAGGAGCTCAATCTTGGAAAAAGAAACTAATTTGTTCTTCACTTGTGACATGGTAATTTCGAAACTTGTGAGCTAAGGTAGAGAGAAGAGAGGTTTGGATGATAAGATATTTGTGAGCTAAGTCTTGCAAGACTTGTAATTATATAGTGTATGTAGCACAAGTGGAGGGGGATCCTCTTGTCCACTTGTCTACTCTATAATATCTCCCACACTTAGCCAATCTTGTAATACATATACATATATATAATTAGAGCTTTGTTACACAAGTGGGGAGGGACACATGTCACCCTCTTATTCGCCCATAATTCTCTTCACAAAAATAATCCAACAGTTAGCCAAAATCTCACTATTTTCGATGGAACCCCAAATTGTGAAATTTTCAATTGGCTCATAATCTTAAGTCCATAACTCCATTTGGAAAGAATTCAACCACTAATATAATTTCCGTCGTCACATGTTTTTTTATCCAAAATTTTTTCATATCAGAAAATGTAAATATACTTTCCTTCCAACATTCACATCTTATTTCCTTACTTAAGTTCTCACTTATATGCCCTGGAACTACGGGGTGTAACAGAGTTCCTTAATGAATTGAATATCAAGTAATCACATCTACTCCCTTCATCCCAGTGCAAACGGAAAAGCAGAGTCAATAAATAAGACTATAATCCAGAAATTGAAGAAGAAACTGGAAGTTGCAAAGGGAAATTGTTCGTCCAAGCTACCAGAGATATTATAGGCATATCAAACCACAAAACTCATTTTCCCCTAGTCTATAATGCAGAGGCCTTGATCCCAGTAGATGTCGAAACTCTCAGCTTGAGATACCTCCGGGCCGAGTAGGAATCAAATGTATAATCAATATCTTTACACCTAGATTTTCTTGAGGAACATCGAGATTTGGCATACGTCTATATGGTAGTCCAAAAGCAGATAATGGAGTGTTACTACAACCGACACACAAATCTCCAACACTTCAAACTCGGGGACTTGGTGCTTTGGAGAGTCACTCAGAGTACCCCGAGAGCATAATGCTATAAAGTTAGGAGCAAACTGGGAAGGACCATATACGGTAACCAGTATAGCTGGTAAAGAAGCTTATCAGCTAGCATACCAACAAGAAAATATACTTCCTAGTAATTGGAATGTGAGTCATTTGAAGAAGTATTATGTGTAGTAGGCACAAGCATGTGTTACACTCTTTTTTCCTTTGACCAGTTTTTATCTCAATTGGGTTTTTCTGACAAGGTTTTTAATGAGGCAGTATCACGATATAAGCATGTTATTAATCTTGCTACCGAAGAGAACTATCCAGTATCCGAGTCTTCATAACATGAACTCTCAAATACTGGGAGGCATACACCCGTAACGGGGTGAGGAAATTTTTGAAATTTTAGCGATTCTAAGGAAAGCATCAATATTGGGGACTGCCCGAATATTCAAACCATATGTAACCAGACTAACCACACAGGATGATAACTGGATTATTATTGTAATTGTTTTCACATTTGTAAGTCAAAGGAATCAATAAAAATTTCCTTTTATGACTAATAAATCTTTGGCATCATGAGTATGAAATGTATGTTGTTATATTAAACATATCAAAAAATCTGTGCCATAATAAACAGAAGATATCATTTTCTACAACACCATTAAAATAAAGGTCATCTCCTATTAAAAACCTTGACAAAAAAGTTAAGGTTCAGGATACAAGAAGCACCGGGGGTTGTAAGTTGTTCAGAACCAAATTAAGTCCGAAAATAACTTTGTAGCATAAGAGGCCCGATTAAAGATGAAAAGAGAAATACATCTTTGGAACTTAATTAAGGTTATCAGATAGTTTGTAAACTTTAAGACTTGACCAGTTCTGATAATATGAATCTCAAAACTAGGTTCTGGTTCATAAAGAAAAATAATAAAGTTTGAAACTAATGCTTGCGTATGAAAATAAATAAAGGATGAAAACTAGGCACATAATTGCAAAGGGAAAGATTCATTCATTCATATTTTTTTCGGACTGAAACCAGTCCGGTGAGAAAGATACTAATCGGACCCAAAAGTGGCCCGATAACAAAAAACAAAAAATACTGAAACAAAACCCGCGCGAAAGCTTACGGCATGCCCGCTCCATGTTCCTCTATGAGTGTTTCGAGTGTTGCCAACAAAAAACAAGAAATCTAAACACATCAATTCAGAGGGGGTTCATCTTCCTCACTAGCCTCTCCATCAGCTTCCACGTTCGAATCTTTTCTGTCTCTATGAAGAGCTTCCAAGGACAACTCAACATCAGTAAGATCAATTTCTACATTTAGTATTTCTGAAGCAATATCGAAACATGATTTTCTTGGTTCCTCAAGAGCATCCACTTAACTCTTCAAAATGGCCAAGTCTCTTCAGAGTTTCGACCTTTGAAACTGTTATACCCCGTATTTCCAGAGTATGTACGTGAGGGCGTACGTATAAAAGTTTGAGCCTTAAGTTAGGCTAGGACCGAAAATTATTGTTCACAAGTACCGAAAAGAATCGTTTTCCGACAAAACATTTTACCAAACTTGCGAAGGGAAAATTCCGGCTATGTCATTTATAATTTTTGCGGATTTTTCCGAGAGACGAAATATTTTGGACCAACGAGAGGGCGACACTTGTCACCCTCAAGTTGGTGGATGTGGGGCGGCTTTTGGACGAATTGGAAGTCAAAGAGTTGGTAGGATATTTGTGATATTTTTGTGTAGTAGATGGATAAGGACACTTGGGTAAATCCTCGCCCTACACTTGCCTTGCACTTGGCTTCATCTTGGCCGTTGGTTGGCCATTGCTTGACCTATAAATACCCCCCCTTACTTGAAGGTTTTCTTCATCCCTTAAATCATTCTAAGTCTTGAAATCCCTTCCCCCCCTCTCTTGAGAGCTCTGGCAGAAACACCTCCCCTTTGAGAAGGCCATGGTGAAGTGCACCCCCTCACAGTGGCCTTGGCAGGTACCCACTACCTTGAGTTGTTTTCGTAAAATACACCCCCCTCTTGGTAGAAATACTCTCCAAGTATTGTTACTATTCCAAAATACCTTGGCCCATATACCTTATAGTATTCCAAGGTTACACTTATACTAAAAAGCCCAGAAATACTATTATACTTCCCTTCAGTCACTAAACGAAACCCTAAGGAAAATCTTCACAGTTGGTTGAAGTATTAAGATGAAGTTGCGTAGAACTTCTAAGGGTTGTTTGGAGCGGGTTGGAGCGCCCGGAGTAGGAGCTAAACGTTGCTCAGGATCGACATTTATACTTGGATAATTATGGGCTTATCGAGGTAAATATCTTGTCCCCCTATTGTAATTGGAAATTACATACTATAGTAGTATGGAAATGAATATAAGATTCATAGAAGAGAATTGAACTGTAATAGAAGGATATTACAGAAAAGACTTGAACTAAAATCACATCAGAAGAATAATCTACAGATTAGTCTAGACATTGATAGACTTGTATAACCTTTATAGGTTGAATGTTCTGCGAGTAGCATGTACTACTTAAATGGTGGACAAGGCTAGCCGGGTTATAGCCGTGGAGCGTTTTGCTAATAGTCGATAATCGTCGCGAGGTATGTGATTCTTCCTATACTCTTGAGCATGATATTTTAAAATATATATAGTACGGTGAGCGTCGTGTGTTAAGCGAATAATAATTACGGCAATGTCTTTTGACTTAAGCACGAATAATCTTGAAGTATTTCAAAGAATCTTGAATCATTTTTATGAAGAGTAATACTTGGTTTTAAAAGCTTAAGAGTTATACTAGCTTTATGGGAAGTTAGGTATAACGGCTTAAGAGAGATAAAAAGAATGATTTATTGATTTAAGAAGTTAAGAGACTTGATCTTAAAAGATAAGAGACTTGACTTAATTGAATTTTGTTAAAAAGTGTGAAACCTCATTCATGAGTAATGAGTACTTGGTTTTAAAAGGAATAATGTTTCTTGATTTGGAAATCGAATAAGTATCGAACAAATCACAGCAGCGCTAATAAAGGGGAAATGTATTGACTATTAATGTATTAATAAAACCAGTAGAAACCTCCATCTGCATAGAAGCTAAGATGAGACAAAATGATATTGCATTTCCTAGATCATGGCTGCTGTTATAAGATTGTTATAAACAAGAATAACCTACTCACATATAAGACATATGTTTCTCAAATGGTTTTAAAAGAGAATTATATCATTAAGTGATTAAAACTATGAATCTGAAACATTTGAAAATGAGAAACTTGAGTATTTAAAATTAGGAAACTTGAACGTTTGGAAAAGAATGTTGTTACTTGATTTTACAAAGAGAAGTGTTTTGGTTTACTTAAAAATATAGTCACTCTATTTTTATACTACGGGTATTGTGTGACTTTTGTGAAAGAAACGGATCTTTAAAGAGTTAATGTATGAAGTACTTTGGGGATGAAAACCCGAACTTGTTTAACAATAAGTAGAAAGTACCTTGTGTGAATAACTTGATTGTGTTGGTTTGTGATAGTCTTGTAATACTTTCTTGTTGGTTTGATAAGTAAACATGTTAGGATGCTACGTGTGTTAGTATCTTGTGATGTTTGTGTAAAGGGTTTCCTCGATTGCGCTTATGTTGTTTAACGATCGGTCGTTATGTTGGTATTGTACCACTCACCTTGACATGATTAGGGGTTAAGCTACCCTCCGTCGGGGTATATCTCGGTGATGCAGGACCATGATTCGAGAATACCTCATGCGGGTCCAGGGGACCTATGCGGAGCTATGAGAGTTCCAGGTTAGTGTGCGACCCTTATGGTCATGCGGTCTATGTGGCCATGCGGTGCGAGTCGGGGCGATCTGGGGAGTAGCTACCCTCGATGCGAGAATACCTCATGCGGGCCATTGGGTGGCTATGCGGCTGCGGGAAGTTCGGGGCTAGACGCGCATTAGATCTGCGAGCGAGTGGCGGCTTTGATCATGTGACGGTGCAGACAGATCTCATGATCTGATTTATGACCTTGTTGGTACTGTGGGTTTTAGTAGTCGGCTATGCCCTCGTACTTACCCCGTACGGTTTTATGATGACACAGGTGGGACCTGGTGTTCATGTGTATTTCCTTGGTGCTTTTATATCATGGACTACCGGCAGTGAGGAAGGTATTCCACGGGCATGATTGATGTTATGGGCGTGAGACCCATAGTTGTATTTGAGTAATGACTTTGAGGGCGTGAGTCCCTGACTTGACATGACTGCTTATTTATTGTGAACTGTAGTTTGGTTATCATATATGTCTCCTGTTTTACATAGACTACTATGATTTCATTCTGATATTTTGATTTCACATACTTGGTACTGTTGTCTTGACCTCGCCCGGAAGTGCGTTAAATCCGCAGTAGAGGTACACGATGTTGATCCTCGCTCTTAGGATCGCGATTCAGCGTTTTGGGAAGCTCCGTTTCTCTGGAGGCTTATCGGTGGTATAGTCCACATCGTTGTAGGTATTTACATTCAGGGTATGGCGGGCCATCCCGCCATTGTTATCATATCATTCTTAGAGTGCATGTAATCTTGTTGTAGCGAGTTGTAATGGGATGCTATTGTTCGGTTTTAAGTTGATTTATATATATCTAGAAGGCAAGTTTTCTCGATTCTTGTTTTACACTTCTTGATATTCCATGTCTTGTTTTATGTTCGTGATTACTCGATGTATGTCTACTTGGGTGCGGGGTAGGCACGATCCACGAGCAGGTTGGTCGTGACAAAAGTGGTATCGAGCGATTAATCCTTGGAAAGTGTCACATAGGCCGTATCTAGTAGAGTCTTGATTATCGGTGTGTTGTGCACCACACCAATAATCAGGAGGCTATATGATATTTAGGATTGGTTTCCATTCTTCTCACTCTGAGATCGTGCTTAGAGCCGTGTTATAAGTTAGACCCCTCTAACGTATTCCTTTCCCGTACCAGTTATGCCTCCGCGTAAGGCAACCCGCCTGGGCGGCAAGGCGAGAGCTGCGAGTAAATGCGAGAGGGTTACGAGGCACAGCCCAATCATCACCGAGGAGTGCTTCATTCGGGTGTTCGACGCCACCAGTTCAAAGAGAGTTTAACACAACTGGCAGATTCCTCTGCGACCATGACATTTACACCTTCGCCCACGGGAAGCGAGAGAATATAGGCGCAAAGAGCGACCACTATTACTAGCTAGGGATTTAAGCTACGCGAGGGTATATGATGTACCAATTTATCGGGGGCCTTGATGAATATCTAAGATAAGGTTGTGTAAGAATAGCTCTTCAGTCATGCATGAGCATGGCTGCATACGGGCTTATGCGCATCAGGCCGAGAAACGTAGGGATCGACGGTTAATCAAGATCGGCGAAGAGGCGAGCAGCAGGTCCTTTGGTAACTTTCGAGGCGAACCGCCTCGAAGCAGATTAGATATGCACTCCGCCCGGTCTGAGTGGTCCTCGCGTGGTTGGACGTTCGAGTATGCCGAGTTGGTCGAGCTCCGGGCTTCGTTCACAGATACACGTAGGTTCAGTCGACCGGATTGATTGTTTCCTCGGTATTCACGGTGGCGCGCCATCCCGGGAATGTCATCTTTGTTGATGCTTGTTTTACTGCGGCCGTCGTGGCCGTGTCGAAAGGATGTCAGTAGGAGGAATGCAAGTAGGAGGACTCACCTACCGGATCGGGCCATGGATTGATGGTTCGGAGAAGAAGGCGTTAGCAGAGGAGCCACCCCACCTCGGTGTGGCCGTTGTGGTAAGTGTCATTATGGGAGTGTCGTATTTCTTCGACAACTTGTTATGCTTGCGCCACAGGTGATTGATTGGAGCAGCGAGAGGTAGTGAAGCGATGAGATCTGGTAGATCCTTAACCTCAGAGATTAGTGCATTATGATAAGATGAGTATACCTTAAATATTATGTTCACATAGCATTGTGTTAATTTTGATTAGAAATCATGGTTAGATAACCGGGTAAGATTGGGGGGATAGAGAAAGTGGGAGCCTTAGAGTTGTATACGTAGAGGCCTTAGAGGTAAGTCCATCTCGAGTAAAAGATGTATTTTTATGTTTGACCCTTATCGGAGTGCATAGTGCACGTGAGATATATTTGTGGTAAGTCACGAGGGTATGATATTAAAGAGGGTAGTTGAGCTAAGAAGACCACTAGGTTTTCGTGACTTGATTAGTGAGATTGTTCCGGATCGGGGAACAAGAGTCTTTCGCGATAACGGTCAGGGGGGACCGATTGCGGGTCAACAGTGGCCAGAATGTGGTGGGGTCAGTTCGAGGTGGTCCTCCGGTGGTGGGTCACAAGGCGCTTAGGCCCAAGTTTAGTTAACCATCGTGCGAGTTCGTAGGCGTTCGACCGATGTCGGCCGATGAGGTCACCATCTTGTCTTTCACCGGACCGTTTACTCGGCAGAGGTTATGCGAGATGTTATTCGGGGTTGTAAGGTTGCACGAGGTGCCTACTTTCACCTTATGACGATGGAGCCCGATTTACTGTTTCTTTCCGGAGGTTTTACCAGCAGGTTAGGAACTCGGTGAGTCTTAGTATCGCATTCGCCTCGGGCCGGTGTTTGGATTGCAGGGTACCGTGAGGATTGTTGCCTCGGTTAAGGAGTGTTTTATAACCACCATTTCAGTATTCGGATATCGCCACGAAGCCTCGTAGAGGGCGGTAGTGTAAGTCTTGGCCGATTGGTTCGCTGTTGGCAAAGTTCAGATACGTGGTTCATACTTGTTTCTGCAGGATGTGGATAGGGTGAAGCTTATCGGGAGAGGCTATCGGCTCGAGTCACGAAGTCGTGCGGCGACGCTTGGAGTTGTGGTGGGTCTTCTTGAAGGTACCACCCCGGAAAGGGTGTGACGAGTTTTGGAAAACAGAGGAAACTTAGCCCGAGTTACTTTGGGCCTTTTCAGGTCATGTGAAGAATAGGCCAGGTTGCCTATAGTTGGCATTGTCGTCCAACGCTGGAGGCAGTGCGTCCAGTCTTTCGTGTTTGTTATGTTCGAGAAAGTGTCAGAGATCCATCCAGAGTGATCCCGGTTAATGATGACCAAGTTGGAGAAATTGACCCAGAGATTTTTGAAAATGAAGCAGTAACAGAAATGTGGTAGGAGAAAGAGTTCGAGTGTACGAGAAGTGTACGACGAGTAAGGGAAGAAGCGAGCATGTGTTGAGAACATAGAAGTGATCATTTCGTTTGTAAAGAAAGGGTGCGAAGGGAGTATCTTTTAGCCCTCAGGGAGTTTTGTAGTAATGGAGGTGATTCCTCGTAGACTTGGATTAAGTATTTGCGCGGGTGATTTTCTGTGGCCAGGTGTGGCATGATTGTTTTCGTAAGTATAGCAGTGAAGACTATACTGGCGCATGTTTATTTTGAGACTTAGAAGGAACATTCGGGACGAATGTTTCTGGAGGGAGAATGTTATACCAGTATTTCCAGTATGACGTGATGCACGTATAAAAGTTTGAGCCTTAAGTTACTGAAAATTATTGTTCACAAGTGCAGAAAAGAATCGTTTTTCCGACAAAGCGTTTTACCAAACTTGCGAAGGAAAATTCGGCTATGTCATTTATAATTTTTGCGATTTTTCCGAGAGGCGAAATATTTTGGACCAACGAGGCGACACTTGTCACCCTCAAGTTGGTGGATGGGGCGCTTTTGGACGAATTGGAAGTCAAAGAGTTGGTAGGATATTTGTGATATTTTTGTGTAGTAGATGGATAAGGACACTGGGTAAATCCTCCCTACACTTGCCTCAGACTTGCTTCATCTTGGCCGTTGGCCATTGCTTGACCTATAAATACCCCCCCTTACTTGAAGGTTTTCTTCATCCCTTAAATCATTCTAAGTCTTGAAATCCCTTCCCCCCCTCTCTTGAGAGCTCTAGCCGAGAGCACCCCTCCCCCTTTGAGAAGGTCCTTGGTCGAGGGGTACACCCCCCCCCTCCTAGTGGCCTTGGCCGAGGGGTACCCCACCCCCTACCTTGAGTTGTTTTCGTAAAATACACCCCCCTCTTGGTAGAAATACTCTCCAAGTATTGTTACTATTCCAAAATACCTTGGCCCATATACCTTGTAGTATTCCAAGGTTACACTTATACTAAAAAGCCCAGAAATACTATTATACTTCCCTTCAGTCACTAAATGAAACCCTAAGGAAAATCTTCACAGTTGGTTGAAGTATTAAGATGAAGTTGCGTAGAACTTCTAATGGTTGTTTGGAGCGGGTTGGAGCGCCCGGAGTAGGAGCTAAACGTTGCTCAGGATCGACATTTATACTTGGATAATTATGGGCTTATCGAGGTAAATATCTTGTCCCCCTATTGTAATTGGAAATTACATACTGTAGTAGTATGAAAATGAATATAAGATTCATAGAAGAGAATTGAACTGTAATAGAAGGATATTACAGAAAAGACTTGAACTGAAATCACATCAGAAGAATAATCTACAGATTAGTCTAGACATTGATAGACTTGTATAACCTTTATAGGTTGAATGTTCTGCGAGTAGCATGTACTACTTGAATGGTGGACAAGGCTAGCCGGGTTATAGCCGTGGAGCGTTTTGCTAATAGTCGATAATCGTCGCGAGGTATGTGATTTTTCCTATACTCTTGAGCATGATATTTTAAAATATATATAGTACGGTAGACGTACGTGTGTTAACTGAATAATAATTACGGCAATGTCTTTTGACTTAAGCCTGAATAATCTTGAAGTATTTCAAAAGAATACTGAATCATTTTTAACAGAAGAGTAATACTTGGTTTTAAAAGCTTAAGAGTTATACTAGCTTTATGGGAAGTTAGGTATAACGGCTTAAGAGAGATAAAAAGAATGATTTATTGATTTAAGAAGTTAAGAGACTTGATCTTAAAAGATAAGAGACTTGACTTAATTGAATTTTGTTAAAAAGTGTGAAACCTCATTCATGAGTAATGAGTACTTGGTTTTTTTAAAAGGAATAATGTTTTACTGATTTCGGAAATCAGAATAAGTATCGAACAAACCACAGCAGCGCTAATAAAGGGGAAATGTATTGACTATTAATGTATTAATAAAACCAGTAGAAACCTCCATCTGCATAGAAGCTAAGATGAGACAAAATGATATTACATTTCCTAGATCATGGCTGCTGTTATAAGATTGTTATAAACAAGAATAACCTACTCACATATAAGGCATATGTTTCTCAAATGGTTTTAAAAGAAAATTATATCATTAAGTGATTAAAACTATGAACTGCGAAACATTTCGAAAATGAGAAACTTGAGTATTTAAAATTAGGCAACTTGAACGTTTGGAAAAGAATGTTGTTACTTGATTTTACAAAGAGAAGTGTTTTGGTTTACTTAAAAAGATAGTCACTCTATTTTTATACTACGGGTATTGTGTGACTTTTGTGAAAGAAACGGATCTTTAAAGAGTTAATGTATGAAGTACTTTGGGGATGAAAACCCGAACTTGTTTAACAATAAGTAGAAAGTACCTTGTGTGAATAACTTGATTGTGTTGGTTTGTGATAGCCTTGTAATACTTTCTTGTTGGTTTGATAAGTAAACATGTTAGGATCTACGTGTGTTAGTATCTTGTGATGTTTGTGTAAAGGGGTTTCCCTCGATTGCGCTTATGTTGTTTAACGATCAGCCGTTATGTTGGTATTGTACCACTCACCTTGACATGATCCCGGGGGTTAAGCTGCCCTCCGATGCGGGGTATATCTCGGTGATGCAGGACCATGATTCGAGAATACCTCATGCGGGTCGAGGGACCTACGCGAGCTACGAGAGTTCCGGTTAGTGCGGCCCTTGTGGTCACGCGTCTATGTGGCATGCGGTTTGCGAGTCGGGGCGATGCGGGAGTAGCTACCCTCGATGCGAGGAATACCTCATGCGGGCCATCGAGTGGCCTACGCGGAGTCGCGGAAGTTCGGTGGCTAGACGCGCACATTAGATCTGCAGGCGAGTGGCGGCTTTGATCATGTGGCCTAGACAGATCTCGTGATCTGATTTATGACCTTGTTGGTACTGTGGGTTTTAGTAGTCGGCTATGCCCTCGTACTTACCCCGTACGGTTTTATGATGACACAGGTGGGACCTGGTGTTCATGTGTATTTCCTTGGTGCTTTTATATCATGGACTGCCGGCAGTGAGGAAGGTATTCCACGGGCATGATTGATGTTATGGCGTGAGACCCATAGTTGTATTTGAGTAATGACTTTGAGGGCGTGAGTCACGACTTGACATCGCTTATTTATTGTGAATCGTAGTTTGGTTATCATATATGTCTCTGCTTTATATAGACTACTATGATTTCATTCTGATTTTTTGAGCCACATACTTGGTACTGTTATCGACCTCGCCGAAGTGCGTTCATGCGGTAGAGGTACACGATGTTGATCCTCGCTCTTAGGATCGCAGTTCGAGCGTTTGGGAAGCTCCGTTTCTCTGAGGCTTATCGTGGTATAGTCCTGTCGTTGTAGGTATTTACATTCAGGGTATGGCGGCCTGTCCGCCATTGTTGTCATATCATTCTTAGAGTGCAGAAATGCTTTGTGGGCGAGTTGTAATGGGATGTAATTCGGTTTTAAGTTGATTTATATATACGCCAAGGACAAGTTTTTCTCGACATCTTGTTTACACTTCGATATTCCATGTCTTGTTATATGTTCGTGATTACTCGATGTATGTCTACTTGGGTGCCCGGTAGGCACGATCACGCCCGGTTCGGTCGTGAAACTTGCTCGAGTTGTGTGATTGTATGTTTGGAATTATGGAGTTAAACCAGGACATCGGCTAAATCAGAAACAAGATGGGATATTCATCCTTGAAGGGCCGTGTAAGAAGTGGTCAGGACTTGAAGCGAATTCCCTTGGTCCTTCAGAGAGTCAATTGCATCTTGCAGGAGAAATCAGAGTGAGTCTTAGGGAGAGCTGAATCCATAAGATCAGCATGTAAGATTTCGACTTCGGCCCTGAGGTGCTGAATTTCATACTTCAGTTTTTTATCTTCACCTGAAGGGTCGATTGCCTTAGACAAGTCCGCAGTGGAGAGAGTAGAGGCATGATCCTAAGTAAAAGGATTATGATCGGTAAATAAGAGCAAGTTTGTGGAAAATAGAAGGAGAGGAAGAAATATTCTACTTGTAGAAACAAGTCTGCAAGAAGAGCAATATAAGCCTAAAGG
Organism: Przewalskia tangutica; assembly: GCA_029844215.1. Lineage (NCBI taxonomy): Eukaryota > Viridiplantae > Streptophyta > Magnoliopsida > Solanales > Solanaceae > Przewalskia > Przewalskia tangutica. The sequence goes on along the minus strand of CM056735.1, from coordinate 82,511,271 downwards.
ATAGCATGAGGAGATTTTCAGGGGCTAGAAACAGATGTCCCGACCTCGATTTCGAAAGTAGGAATTGAGTTGTTCTTAGAATGATCCTTAGGGGGAATGTGAGTTTACGCCTCTGGGCTTCCTGTTGGGGACTATATAGCTCGGTGCTTTCCTCAGTCGTCTTATCCTCGTCATCAATGTGAATAACACCCGCCTTATCCTTCCCCTATAACTCCTTCCAGTACTTTGTGAGTTAACGGTGGTTTCTCACCCGATAACCAATTCCCATCGAGGGTTCGGGGGCCTCATCTTGAGCATTTCATTTCCGGCTACTTGAAGCGGATTTAATATTCGACAAAGTAGCTACACGAGATGGCACTTGTTGGGCTGAAGACTTTCGTACCAGAAGCCCTGCGAATGGAGAAAATATGTTGATAAGGAGTCCTTGGGAGATTGGATGAATTACATAAAAAAAAGGTGTTCGGGCTAAGACTTAGTGTGACACTTCCTCTTCCACCATGCGGAAGTAATACTCTTCCATGACCTAGTGATGTTGGGTGAGGCACGGAGAAGATTTATCACCCACTCAAAAATTACTTCAATTTGTTATGGCTCAACTAAAATGGCTAAAAAGTTACGATACTTGCATTATGAAATGATTCTGTTTTATTTAGTCAAGAAAATAAATTTGTTAAGAAAAAAAGAAAAAACATCACGGGATGAATTCCACTCTTCCGGAAAGGAATCCGAAGAAAGTTGATGAATTTGATCGGTCTTAATTAGAATAAAGTGTGTCAACCAACCCCGGTCATAGTTATCATCTACATTAATGAGGATATGGATTTCCCGGGGTACAGATGTATAATTCCACCTCGTAAAACCCTATGGTAATATAGGAGGAGGAGGTATTCAATAATGAACAGAGCATCGACAACATCGGCTAATATCTGAATGCAGTAAACTAGTCTTCAATTCTGCGGAGTAACTTGACATAAGCAAACCCTATACCGATGATATAAAGCCTCAATAATATTTGGGATGTGGAGTTTGAAACCAATGGTAAAGGGATATGTATATGTCATGGAAAACCCTTGTAACATGGCAATGAACTCGATCGATAGGCTCGACTATTTTGACAACTGTGTAAGGAAAAAATTACAATCCTTCATGATGGCGGGAAGAATCTTGGATGTTATTTTGGATTAAAAATTATCGACATGTTCGTAGTTAGTTTGAACACGGAGATCTCTTGAAAAATTAAAGCATGAAGGGAGAATTTCGGCAGTAATGGAATATAAGTCAATTTTCTAAATTATAGGAGAAATGGGTTCTTTCCCATGATGGTGACTTAGAGGATTGTCGTTACCATCAGAGGAGTGGGAAGGAGAAGATTGAGTAGAAGACATTATTGAAGAAGTTTGCAAGAAGGAAGACAAGTTCTTAAGGGAATTGGCAAAGTGGGTGGTTGCCTTTGTAAAAAGATTTGGCTTCCTATTTATGCTAAAATAAAATAATATTTGGAATTGAAAAAACACATATCATCATTATCATAATCCATGTTCAGACGATTGGACAGTGCCACCGATTCAGAAGCATTAAATGGATGTGATACTTGAAATGACTTGCAGTTATTACTTTTCGAATTTCCTGCTAAAATATAAGGAACTTGCGGGTTAGTAGTCCACTTTTCGGTTGTACAAAAATTATGATCGAAAAGTGCGGAGACTATCTGTATAGGGAAAATTTTGTGTATAACAAATGTACGAATCATGATGCGACACGTGACAATTGATGTGGAGTCAAGTCCAAGTCAGTTTGGAACATTACCGGTAGCCTTCAAATGGTGTCAGGAGCGACACAAGCGAAATCGGTACGGGCAATACAGAAGACTGAAAGTCATTTGAATTGTAATGGCAGTCGTTACCAAAGAGGTCACACGTCTTTCAATGGGACTTTAATTGCATTTATTGAGATATTGATTCTGCAATTATTATAACATTAATTCGCATGTATTAATGAGAGCATATTTCGTGGGCTGTGTACCCTTGTAGCTCATGTATAAATAAGAAAAATATTTCATTGTAACATATCAAATTCTAGCTATTACAAACTACTCACTGATATTCTCTTGATTTATGTGTTTTCATACAAGTTATCGTCATTTTGCTCAGAAGCTTACACATGACTCAGACTAATTATTACTTACTTTGTCTTGTTAATATTTGTTTTCAGTATAATTCATCTAGAATTCATATCTAACGTGTCACTTGAGATCTTGTTAATATGAGAAGAATTGCAACTTATAGTATTTTTCATATAGTTTTCGAATATCTAAATTTTAATTTTAAAAAATATTAAATTAATATAATCTAATTTAACTTTAAAATTTAGTCAAATTGACATTTAAAAAGAAAAACATGATAAGTATTTCAGAACGGAGCTAGTAAAAAATAGAAAATATGTGCTTGAAAGTATGAAGTTAATTAAAAGTATGTTGCAAGTATTAAAAAAGATGTATTTTTGACAAATTGCAGTAGTTTTGTTTATGCAAATACATGTAAAATTGATTTGTTCAAAAATATGTGTTTGTATGCAAAATTGATTTTTTGGTGAAAAGTATCCAATAGCCTAAAAATAAATTAACTAACGGCATATTTCCATTTTTTTTACCTTTTCCAGTTTATTAACCTAAACTTATCTATTCTAAATATTTCAATAATTATACAAGTACAATACATTAAGTTACAATACAGAAAAAAAAAATCTGAATTAAAAAAAATAAAACATCAATAAAATAGATCATCTCCAAAGGGTCTCTCGTTTTCTTTTACTCTCATAAGTATTCCTTGCAAGCTGTCAAGAACAAATAGTTAGGACAATTAAATACAAATAACTTAGGATTTGTACCCAAAACAATAAATGTTTTGGATACGAAGGGTTCAAACTTAAATTTTAAAAAGATCACTCCAAACACATCGTGGTTGCAAACATATGACTCGTTGGTCATTTTAGTCGCCTTGCCTTCCGTACGTGTTGGTCTCTCGGGTGAAATAAAAAAAGATTTAAGTTTCATCCTAGCCCAAAAGATTTTATTCCCGTCTTTCCAACTGTGGCAGCCTAAAAAATCGACAGATATTTTTTCATTGGCCAGTGTAGTATCCGTTCAAAGTGGAACCATGCAGTACCAGACACGAGATAGATCTTCCAAAGAACAAGACCTTTTTACCACTTCCTTCTATTCAAAAGGCGAGCAGCCCTTAAACAAAAAGGCCCTAAGAGGGTTCTTCTTTATAACCCATTATTCAAATGTAGCAATCTTTTCTTTTCGAATAACCGTCTGTTCCAATCAGTTTAAATAAAGTAAATAAGGGGGGGCAAAATTGTCATAATCATCCCGAAAACAGCAAAACAGTAGCAGTTCGCTGAAAAACCACCATTCATACCGAAAAAACTCAAACGTCGCCGGAGGGACCCCCAAAATAGTGCAAAATCAGATAAAGAGCAAAACGTCAAAAATCAGTCCGACAAACAGCAAAAACATTAGAAGTCGTAGCCAAACATTGATTGCCGGAGTTAAAGCTCCGGCGGTAACTCTAAAATGAGAAAGTTAACAACAACATATCGAAGATTCCGGTTCACAAGAAACCCGCAAATAGTCAGAACAATACAAACATAAAAACGAAATAGTGAGTCGGACAACCAAACGAAAAGAGTAACTTATCCGGACAAGGTCACCGAAAATATTACAATGTCGCCGAAAATATCAAACCACATCCAAACAAGAGTACCAAAATAACAACAATAACAAAATGGAGTAATCGTGACCGAAACAGAGGTCACCGAAGGTGGAACTCTGGAGAGCTAATTTCAAATCGAGAGGACAACACAATATATCATAATACAAAATAAAAAAGGTGATTCCGGACCAACAACCTCTCCACCAGTCGTCGGTGGTCAGCTCCGGTGAGACATAGATGCTGCGGCGTAAAAAGGGACAAAGGGGTGAGGTTATCGATGGTGACGGGGTGTCGAGGCGATATTAGTGGTAGTGGTTTGGGTGTTGTGGTTGGCGAGTTGGTTTGGAGCTCGCCAGAGATGTAAAAGTGTCGGTGGGGTTAGAAGATATTCGGCCGGTGACGGGGTTTCGGGGCGACAATGATGGTGGTGATTTGGGTGGTTCGCCTGAGCTCGGAGCTCCGGCGTTGGGTGGCGACGACAGGAGAGGGGTTAGGGAAGGAGTTCGTAATAAAAAGGGGGTGGTATTGTACGACTGCCTCTGATAGATGCCTAAATAAAAATGTGAGAGGGATGGCTGATAAAGGGTAGGGGAGAGAAAGGGGATAGAAAGATAGCGAGGGTAGATGTAGGGATCTGCGATCGGGCCCTCTAAAAAGGGGGAGAGGTGTTTTATTTATAGGAATTTTTAGGTTTAGGATTTGGGTTTTGGGTGGAAAAGGGGTAAAGGGAACTGGGTTGGGTAGTTTTAGGGTGAGGGAAATAAAATGGGTGTTTGGATGAAATGAGTTTGGGCTAAAATATAAAAGGAGTTTATTATTTAAAAGAAAAATAATAATTTAAAGAGATGCAAAATTATTAAAATAAAATGACGGTGTGATAATAATAAAAATATAATATTTAAGAAATGCTTAATTAAAAATTAAAAATGCGATGTCATTTTACGAAAATAGGATAACATATAATATTTATGATTATGATATAAAAAATGATGATAAAAATGTGGATAATAATAATAATAATAATAATGGTAATAAATACTAATTTTTTTTCTTTTGTGATGTCAAAACATATTTTAAATTGTAAGTAAATAAACGGAAGAAGGGGAACAAAATTGGGTGTCATCAACATGCCCTCTTTGGCTGAAGACGAATGAATGAGTTTTCGGACAAAGACGTTAACTTGTAGCCAATTTTGTTATGATTTGTCAAAACTAGAACGAAGATTAGGAACGCATGAGAGAGCATAGAGTTTCGAGCAGGAATGGTGTTTGTTCCCTAAAATGCCCCTAGGGTGTTTGCTCCCGAGGTCAAAATGCAAAAGATGTTTGTTCCTCGTGCTGAAAGAAGACAGGGTGTTTGTTCCCTGAAATTCCTCTAGGGTGTTTGTTCCCGAGATCAAAATGCAAAAGGTGTGTGTTCCTCGTGTTGAAAGAAGACAGGGTGTTTGTTCCCGAGGTCAAAATGCAAAAGATGTTTGTTCCTCGTGCTGAAAGAAGACATGGTGTTTGTTCCCTGAAATGCCTTTAGGCTATTTGTTCCCGAGGTCAAAATACAAAAGGTGTTTGTTCTTCGTGCTGAAATAAGACAGGTTGTTTGTTCCCTGAAATGCCTCTAGGGTGTTTGTTCCCGAGTTCAAAATGTAAAAGGTATTTGTTCTTCGTGCTGAAAAAAGACAAAGTGTTTGTTACTTGAAATGTCTCTAGAGTGTTTGTTCACTGAGGTCAAAATGCAAAGACGAAATGCAGATGACGTCATTTTTGGACGTAATGCAGTTGACATCATTTTTGGACGTAATACATAATGAACGTCATTTTTGGACGTAATGTATAATGAACATCGATTTTGGACGTAATGTAGAATGAAAGTCATTTTCGGACGTAATGCAGATGTCATCGTTGCTTAGATGACATGAAATGTCATTTTTGGACGTAATGCAGATGCCATCATTGCTTAGATGACATCAAATGGCGTCGTTTTTGGACGTAATGCAGAATGAACGTTGTTTTCGGACGTAATGCAGATGCTATCGTTGCTTAGATGACATGAAATGCTGTCATTTTTGGACGTACTGTAGATGAACGTCGTTTTTGGACGTAATGCAAATATTCATCGTTGTATAGACGAAATGTGAATGACGCCGGTGCTCAGACGTGACTGAATTTAAAATACCCGCATTAGAAGGTAAGCGCCTGACTGAAATTAAACGTGATGCATATGACGTCGGTGCTCAGGCGCGATGCAAATGACGTCGGTCCTCTTTTGGGACTTTGCAACTTTATCTTGGGAAACTTTAACTTGAATCTTTGTCAGCAATTTGCACATTTATAATGCACTCAAGGAGGTCGGACCAAGAGAGGGATAGCGCGTGTATGCACTTAGAAAAGGTATAGACATAATATGTGGTTGTCAAAAGAATAGGCTTTATGCTCAAAGCGGGAGTGTTACGGATAATGCTATTTGGTACGCTGAAAAGGCTCAAACGGATAAAAAAAAGCCTACGATCACTTCTTATACCAAGTGTTACTCAGGATTTCGCCTCAACAAACATTCGAGTCAAGTTCTAGATCACAATGCAATTGAACTTATTCTAATATTCACCATACAATGCACACGAGTCGATGATGTTGGTTTTATTCTTATCTTGAAAGCATGCAAGACAATTTTCCAAGTGTCACTATAGATGTGAATGAGAGGTACCAAAATAATCTATAGTTTACCACGAAGTCAGTCCTCTCGACCATACCGACTGTTACTTGTTTTTTCCTATGCACACTCATAATTGTGTTGGTATCAACCAAGTCAAACAATGATACTTAAAATATTTTGTATTTTTTTTAATAAAGGGTACCGAACCAAGTAGGGTTGCCTACGTATCTCATCTTTGACGAGAATCAGGTGCGTGTAGTTCGTTCAAATATGTTATAAAATGTATGTTTGAAAAAGAGTTCATCCACGATAGGATAGTAAGAATAAAAACTGCATAAAACATATGATTGTCCACTATAGGACGAATGCAAAGTAAAATGATTGTCCACGGTAGGATGAATGTAATAAAAAATGATTGTCCAAGATATGATGAATGTAAATAAAAATGAATGTCTATGATAAGATGAATGTAATGAAAACATGAATGTCCGTGATAGAATGAATAGGTTAGCCAAATATGCTCCCTTTTTGTGGTGTCGAACCCGAGAAGGATTGCCTACGTATCACACCGTATGATGAGAATCAGACAAGCGTAATTCACGGGGTGTAGAAGGAAATTTTATTTTTGATTTTTTATTATGTGGTGTCGGACTGCCTACGTATCAAACCGTATGGTGAGAATCAGACACGCGTAGTTCGTGGGGTATAGAATTTTTTTTATTTTTTATTATGTGGTGCTGATCCCAAGATGGGTTGCCTACGTATCACACCATATGGTGAGAATCGACACGCAGTAGTTCGTCTTTGATATGTTGTAAAATGTATGATATAAATGAATTATGTAACGAAAACTAAGCATATCAATTGAATTTGCAAATATGTATTAAATACAAAAGTATATACAAACTCAGAGCGATGTCTCGTTGAATCTGGTATTGGCTGACTTCTTTTAGTCAAAAATATCTCCCGGTTATCGTTGTGAAACCTTTTATTTTATTCTTTCTGGAGTATCTCCAAGGATAATGTTATATAACGACGCTTCGATCAAGTTTATGGCGACGACCTTCCTGCAAAAATAAGAACAATGGGTGAAAGTAGGAAAGTCACAAAAATAATAAAATGTGGGAGTGTGAAGTATAGTAAAAGATTTCCCTGACTGGTTCAACCGGACTGGGGGTTGGCTGACTTCTTTCAGTAAAAAATATCTTTCGGTCATCTTTGTGAAAGCCTTTTGTTTTGTTCTTTCCTGGAGTATCTCCAGGGATAATGTTTCGTAACGACCGCCCACGATTATTTGCGAGGATGATATTCCTGCAAAAATAAGAGCAATGGGTGAAAGTTGGAAAGTCATGAAAATAATAAAATGTAGAAGTGTAACAGTACAGTCAAAGACTCTCCTGATTGGTTCGACCGGACTGGAGGTTGAAGCTTCACAAGGTCTGAGTCGTGATGTTTAAGAATGATTTACCCTTTGCTGGTAACATAATTTCTGTCTCATGGACCAAAAGATATGGCGTTGCCCAGTAGAAGTCCTAATTGTAGTGTGACAACCAAAAAGTGCAAAGGGAGAATGCTCGTGCCCAGAATTGCAAGCAACATGGCATAATATGTACAGAGTTGAAACACGTAATTATGACTTTAAATAATATGTACAGAGTTGCAAGTGACAAACAATAGTAAGCAAATTGCATGCAAATCAAGCGTGATACTTGATTTGCATTGAATGGATGTGATACTTGAAATGACTTGCAGTTATTACTTTTCGAATTTCCTGCTAAAATATAAGGAACTTGCGGGTCAGTAGTTCAAATCCACTTTCCGATTGTACAAGAATTATGATCGAAAAGTGCAGAGACTATCTGTATAGGGCAAAATTTGTGTATAACAAATGTACGAATTATTATATGGCACATAACAATTGATGTTGAGTCAAGTCCAAGTCAGTTTGGGGCGTTACTGGTAACATTCAAATGGTGTCGGGAGCGACACAAGCGTAACTGGTACGGGCAATACAGAAGAATGAAAGTTATTGGAATTGTAATGGACATTCGTTATCAAATAGGTCACACGTCTTTCAATGGAACTTTAATAACATTTATTGAGATATTGATTATTCAATTATTACAACATTAATTCGCATGTATTAATTGAAACATATTTCGTGGGATGTTTACCCTTGTAGCTCATGTATAAATAGGGCACATTATTTCATTGTAACGAATCAAATTCCAGGTGTTACAAACTAGTCACTGATATTCTTTTGATTTTTGTTATTCCATACAATTTATCGTCACTTACCATTCATCACAACTTGAGATCAAGATTGAAGACTTATTTTTGAGTAATTTCTTGTTCTTTACTTTATTTCTTTTTAGTATATGTTGGATATTATTTTAGTTCTTGGAATGTCTATGGCTAGGAACTAACTTAATTTAGGGCTTTCCATGTCGAATCGCTTGAACCTCTTTTTATGAATTAATGCATGTTTTGGTTTCTTCTTATTATTGTTGAGATTTATTCAATAATTATTTTGATTGCTTGGTAATTAATTGATCACTAATTATCATAACTTATTTGATTTCTAATCGAAAGTCGAAAGGGGAGATTGTGAATATGCTATAGTTGAATAAACATATGTTTAAATCGTGGACGAAAGTATCCCGATACTTGTGTAACTTAATCCAGACTGAAATACAAAGTAGTAATACTGAAATACATATAGTAATAAAAAAAATGACTACAATTAAAAAATAGCTCAATAACATTTTTATAGCAATTAGTAATACTAACCTATCCAACTGTCTGCAAATAAAATATTATTAATATACAAAGTCAATACATGCATTATTTTGACTAAGAATCGTTTAATACATCTTATTAAAAAGAGATTTTTAAAGTAGAGTTTTTTATCAAAAAATTATTAGGTGTTTGATTGTCAATAAAAAAAAAAAATTGGCTTAAAAACGGGCAGAAACAAAAGTCATTTTGCCCAAAATTTGAGCTTCTACCAGTAGAGGCCAAAAGTGTTTTTTTTTGTCAAGCACTTTTGGCAAAAACCACCAAACACTCCATTTTTTTGCCAAAAACAATTTTGACAAAAAAAAAATACTTTTGACAAATTCAAAAGCCCAATCAAACACACACTAATACCTTCTAGCAAACTACCCCTTAAAGAATTACTCTTAATCGATATTGCAAATATTAATGGCCATACTAATATTTGCAAACTTAAAGAGGCTGTAAAAAAAAGCTTTAGGAGCTCTCACACCATAAAAGCACAATCCGCACACTATCACTCTCTACCGTAGATCTCAACTTCATCGACGACTCACACACAGCCTCCACCTCTCACACAGATCGACACTCACATCCGTCCGATACATCACCTCAATGTCCAACACACCAACGGCCACGATTTAAACCCCCATCAGCTATAGATAGCCACCCACGAAACATGACAAATACAGAAATCAAAATTATTTCAAATTTAAAAACTAAAAGATGTCTGGAAGAGGCAAGGGAGGCAAAGGATTGGGCAAAGGAGGTGCAAAGAGGCATAGAAAAGTGTTGAGGGATAACATTCAGGGAATTACGAAACCAGCTATTCGAAGACTTGCTCGTAGGGGTGGTGTGAAGCGTATTTCAGGATTGATTTATGAAGAAACTCGTGGAGTTCTTAAGATTTTCTTAGAAAATGTGATTCGTGATGCTGTGACTTATACGGAGCATGCTAGGAGAAAGACCGTTACTGCTATGGATGTTGTGTATGCATTGAAGAGGCAAGGAAGGACACTTTATGGATTTGGGGGTTAGGTCTTTATTTTATAAATCTTTTGTTGGTGTTGGGTAATGTTAGTTTTGATGGTCTAATTTTTGAAAGAATAGAAATTTGCTTAGTCTGATTCTCTCTGTTTAAATTTGGCTATTTCTTGAAACTTTAGTTAATTATGGTTTTGGGGTAATGATTGTAGATTTTGTCTTGCGTTGTAGGATTGGTATTTTTTTCTGTTACATATTCAAGGAATAGAATTTGCGTAGTCCTTATTTCTGTTACATATTCAAGCAAGTACAGCTAATTATCAGTTACTCCAGGATAGTTCCTAATAAGGATTGTTTGAACATGATCTCACTGCTGCATAATTATTTTGTTTGAGGACTTAATTATTGTGTCAATTGATTTGTTGAAATTTTGTTAACTTGAAACCATTAATGGTGTTTAAATGCATTTTTTAATGTTTAGTGTCTCTTAATTCTTTTTTCTGTGTTTGCTTCTGGTAATATGGACATAACTACTAAATTCTTCTGGATATATGCGTTTCCCCCAAAAAAACAGTACTGTATTCTTCTACTCCTTTGTACATATAACTGTGATTCATTTGAGCTTGAATTTGGCAATGTTCTTGGGCTCGACTTTCTGATTTAGTTTTGTTACTCCATTCTCTATTCATGTGGTTAAGGAAGATCCAGGGTAATTGAAAGAGCCTTGAATCAAAGATTGTTCCGCTGAACAGATTAGAAAAACAGAAATTCTACCAGTGTATGAGGTATTTTAACACTTGTGGTAAGTAACAACAATATATCTGGTGAAATATCACAATGTAGGTTTTATTTGATCTGATTTTGCTGGCAGACGTGATGGATCATGTTCATATACGTTATCTTCGTATACATTTGCCTTAGTCCAGTATTTTAGTTTGCCTTAGGACAATGTTCATATACTTTTTTTAAAAATTGTTTTTACTACATAGGGAAGGGGATTAAAATATGGAGAATCGAACTCTCACTAACACGTTGAGAGTTTGTTGGTGAAAGTTCAGGTAATCAACCAAATGAGCTACTAATAAGATTCCCAATATTCATATGCATTTATAACACGTTGAGAATTTGTTGGTGAAAATTCAGGTAATCAACCAAATTATTTCCAATATTCATATGCGTTTGCTTCTCACCAGATTTTGGTCTAGAGTGGTGATAGACAAAAAAAAAAATACATTAGCAAAAATATAGAAGAACTCCAATATAATTAGGGGTGCATAAAAGGTTAAAATCGGTCCGGACCGAACCGAAGACCGAAAATCCAGATTATTAGGATCGAAGACCGATCAATTTCTGGCCCACCGATCGTCCAGTCATTTTCGGTCCGGTTTTGGACCGAATGCACCAAAGACTCCTGCATCTACCACCCCAGCCAGCCCAGACGTATTGACATATCAAATATAGGTTGTAAATTGATCAAACTTTATATGGTCATAACTTTGTGCTCGGACGTCCGTTTTACCTAAAAAAAAATTTGATTTCGCGTATGTTTTCGATACGGGGGCGGCCAAACTGCTGAAGCGGTTTGATTCTGCTGATTTCTCCAAAAACGTCCATTTTGCCCTCAATTTCACTTTTCCCCCAAATCGTTACGTTTTTTTTCCCATTTTCAAATCTAAATATCTCGCGATGTACAATATATTTCAACGTAAAAATTGTGGCACCGCGTCCGAGAATGTCAATTTCAATATTGAAAATTCAATTTTAAAAAATAAATCGGACCCCGGAACCCGACCCGACCAGGAATTATTTAATATTATATATTTGAAATTTAGAAAATTAGGAATTATATATATTAGGAATTTAGAAAATTATAAATTATATATATATATATTATATATATTAGGAATTATATAATTCAATATATATTAAAAACAATCTGTCCGAATGAACTCGACCGGACGAAAATCAAAACTCAAATTATGAGATCAAGACCGGACCGAATTTTTCGGTCCGGTTCGGTCCGGTCCAATTTTTCGGTCCGGACCGATTTTTGTGCACCCCTAAATACAATATTGTGAGTTTAAAACATAACAAGTAAAAGACCCTCTAAAACAATTCATCACGTTTGAAACTTATAAATGTTCAAATTCAAATAGCTATTCATGTGGTTAAATTTATAAATATTTAAACTCAAGAAACGATTTATGAGGTTGAACTTATAATTTTTAACTCCATGAAATTTGAAATAGATATTATGAGTGAAATAACTAAAGTTTTAAAATTGGTATGAAATAATAATAAATTTAAAATACATATTATGAATAAAATAAGTATGTGAAAAATGTAAAAATGATTATTTTACCCATAATACTTCTTTCGATATAGCCATGCTACGATAATGATTATATAATTCATTATACCTCTTTTGAGCTCACGGATACTGTTTGGGGTGCTCACGGAAAACCGAACCAAATTGAAAATCAAATACCCAATAAAAAATTGATATTTTTTGGTTTGGTTTGATTTTGATTTTTAATTTTAAAAACCGACAAACTTTGATTTAGTTTTGATTTTACACAAAAAATTATCAAAAAAATTAAACCAAACCTACTATATAAATACCTATTAATTTTTTTTTAATTGTGCACATATATATTTTTATGTAAGATATTAAATTTATACATATATATTTTTATGTAAGATATTAAATTATATGATACATATTAATTTAATTTTGGTGGTCACTGGAAAAATGTACTTGGGTGCCGACCAGATTATACGGACCGTACAAAATTATATGGTCCATACTCGGACCATATAAAGTGACAGACCGTAGAACCCCCAACGGGTTGAAAAGTATAAATACACAACTAAGTCTAAAAATTATTTTTTCTTATTTCTCCAAGTCCTAGAACGAAGTTCTCTCCTCCTATCATCCTCATAACTCAAGTTAAGTCACTTTCATGCATTTTCACGCGATTCTAATAAAGTATAATCAAATTTTAAGTGAAATTCACTATTTCTAACCTAGAATTTTCAAGAAAACCCAACTCAAGGAATTAAAGTTCAAACTCTGGGTTTCTTCTTCCAAATTCAAATTTTAAGATAAATTTTGGAGCGATTAAGGTATGTAGAACTTCTATCCAAATGTGATAACATCATTGTTCTTCCCCACGCCACATGTGATCCATGAAATATGGATTCCTCAGACCTAGGGTTTTTGCTCAAGTTCATGATAATCATATATACATGTTCAATTATATATATATATATATATATATATATATATATATATATATATATATATATATATATATATATATATATATAAATACCATGTTGTCTGTTATTGTATTCATGATATGTCATTGTGATTGTCATGAACCAGTCCGTGAATATTCATGTCTTGCATTTCACGGGTCGTTAAACACGAGTCATGAACCTATATTATGAAATTTCATGAATTTTACATGTTTTCCATATTTTATGTGAAGCATATTATGTTCATGCTATATCTTATACTTATCATTCATGTTTACAAGTCATGATTTTACAAACCATGGGATTTCTAGCCAATTATATTTTATGTTCATGTTTTAGGAATTACACAAATTACCGAAAAGGCTCAGACAATTTGAAACTATGTTTGCCAGCGTAGGATAAGTATCGTTTCACCCAGAGGACGATACCTTCATGTTATCCCTTTGTGGGATTATTGGATCCATCATGGCATGTTCATGTCTCGTATTCCAGCAAGGTACGAGATGTCTTAGTTGATCGGGCAAAGATCAGACGCCACGTTCACACGTGGTGGTTACATGTCGGTTTTGTTAATGCTCTCCTACATATATACAGTTATACAATTATACAAATTTTATGCATGTTATTATATTCACGTCAGATTATATTCATGCTCATTATTCAATTTCAGTTTCATGTTCCTATTATATCATGTGCTTGCTTATTCTTTCAGTTGCTTTACATACAATACAATTTAAATGTACTGACGCCCTTTTGACCGGGGCCTGCACTTCATAGTGCATGTACCGAGTTTCTGGATGACGGATCTGCTCGTTAGGATTTGCCTCAGTATCAGCTTTTGGTGAGCCCCATTTCCTTCGAGGTGTTAGTCATTTATTTTACATGTGCTGCTTTACAATAAGGTATGTCAGGATCTTGTCCTGATAAACAGTTTTGCAGTCAGACTCATGTTTCAGAAGTTTCATAGACTAGACTAGTTTAGCATGTCATGTGAGTCATGCCAATATTATCTTTCAGACTTATCACATTTTGAGACTATTTTCGCTATTATATTTCAGACAATATTTTCAGTATTATTGATTTACATTTTGTAAACTATTATTATTGTATGTTTTGATGCCCATATTGATTAGTAATCCATGTTGTTCGCTCGGTCATATGCAGTTAGGCATCGAATGTCGTGTTTCACCTAGGCCATGGTTCGGGATGTTACAAAACTTGGTATCAGAGCCTAGGTTCAAGTGTCTTAGGGAGTCTATGAAACCATATCCAGTAGGGTCTCTTTTATGTATGTGAGGCGCCCATACATGTAAACAATTGACCACCAAGACATATATAATTGTCTCACTTCTTTTATATTCTAGATCGTGCAGTTAGAGCTATACCTTCAGGATATCCTTCTAACTCGTGCGTATTTTAGAAAAATGCATGTGAAACGGAAGTACACCAAGATGACTATAACTACTAGCCAGAGAGTTGATGATAATATTGCTTAGGAGGACACTCATGCTCAGAGAGCCAACGCAGGAACAACACCCCACCTGATACTAGGGGACATGCGTAGGTTCATACTCCAGTTCTGCCTCTTAGTTCCACTGACCCAGATGCTAGGGGAGTTATTCAGGGAAACTACTCTAAGTACAGGGTCTAATAAAAAGGAAGATCTGCAGAATTTCATTGATGGTCTTCATAAGATCTTTCATGTTATGCATATTACTAAGGTAGATGCCGTAGAGTTTGGAGCTTATCAGTTGTAGGATGTTGCTAATATCTAGTATGAGTCATGAGAACATTCTCGAGGGGAAGATACGCCTCCTGCGACTTAGGATGAGTTTGATGATGCTTTCATTGAACATTTTCTGCCAATTGATGTCAGGGAGGCAAAGACTATTGAATTTGAGAAGCTCAAGTAGAATGACAAGTGTTGACACCTAATTTTTACCCTCTAATGTTATCTAATTATTCAAGAATCTCGAGTCACACTGTCACGACCCGATCCCGGGCCCGTGACTGGTGCCTTACCCCGGGCACCCTAGTGATACAACATCAGAGTAATCAGCGGAACATAAAACAATAACATGAAGTCAATGTAATAAGACAAAGAAATAAGAAGACAGGCTAACCAAAACGGTTACCTTCAGTATAAATAAATAAATATCAATTTGAACAGTTACATCCCATTACAACCCTGCCCACAACAGTACTACAAACCTCTATGAATGATATGACAACAACGACGACGGGTTCCCGCCATACCCTGAATGTAAGCACTACAACAACAGGACTATACCAAGATAAGCCTCCGAGAAACGGAGCTTTCCCAAACGCGAATCGTGACCCTAAGAGCGAGGATCAACGATCGTGTATTTTACCGCGGCATGAACGCGGCCCCAAGGAGGTTAGTACAACAGTACCAAGTATGTGAAATCAAAATATCAGAAATGAAATCATAGTAGTCTATATAAAGCGGAGACATGTATGATAACCAAAACTACGATCACAATAAATAAGCGATGTCGTCGTGACTCACGCCTCAAAGTCATCATAAAACCGCACGGTAAGTACGAAGGCATAGCCGACTACTAAAACCCACAAGACAAACAAGCGTCAGAATCAGATCATGAGATCTGTCTGCACCGTTACATGATCAAAGCCGCCACTCGCAAAGATCTAATGCGCGCGTCAGCCCTCGAACTTCAGTAGCTCGCACGGGCCACTCCAATGGCCCGCATGAGGTATTCCCGCATCGAGGGTAGCTACTCCCGGCAGCGTCTGGACTCGCCGTCCGCGTAGCCACAAAGACCGCGTGACCACGCGGCCGCGATACTAACACGAACTCCGTAGTTCCGCATAGGCCATCTGCACTGCATAAGGTATTCTCGAATCATAGTCACTAGACCACTTTGAGTCTACCCCGCATCGGAGGGCCTTAACCCCTAATCATGAGTGATATAATATCATCATAATGCCTTATCGTTAAACAACCTAAGCACAACAAGGAAAACCCCTTTACACAAACATCACAAGATACTAACTCACGTAGCATCCTAACATGTTTACTTATCAAGTAAACAAGAAAGTATTACAAGACTATCACAAATCAATACAATCAAGTTATTCACACAAGGTACTTTCTACATTATGTTAACAAGTTCGGGTTTTTAGCCCCAAAGTACTTTATGTATTACTCTTTTAAAAGATCCGTTTCTTTCACAAAAGTCACACAATACCCGTAGTATAAAAATAAAGTGATTATCTTTTGAAGTAAATCAAAACACTTCTCTTTGTAAAATCAAGTAACAACATTCTTTTCCCAACGCTCAAGTTTTCCTAATTTCAATTACTCAAGTTTTCATTTTCGAAAGGTTTCGTAGTTCATGGTCTTATTCATTTAAGAATATAATTCTCTTTTAAACCATCTGAGAAACATAAGCCTTATATGTGAGTAGGATATTCTTGTTTATAACAATCTTATTACAAAGACCATGATCTAGGAAATATCATTTTGTCTCATCTTAGCTTCATGCAGATGGAAGTTTCTACTGGTTTTAATAATACTTAATCAAAACATTTCCTTTTATTAACGCCGCAGATGGTTTGTCGATACACATTCGATTTAGAAACCAAGAAACATTCTTAAGCCGTTATACCTAACTTCCCATAAAACTAGTATAACTCTTAAGTTTTCAAAACCAAGTATTACTCTCCTTTCAAAATGATTCAAAATCTTTTGAAATACTTCAAGTTCTTTATTATCACATAACCAAATGATTATAGTTCAAATCGATTACCTTTAAAACCACAAGATCTTCTTACATACATAAAGTCGTTATAACCAACTTCCCATAAAGCCGTTATAACACTTTATGTTTTAGATCAATCAAATACATTTAACACATGTACGTCTACCGTACTACATAGTTACACACATATCATGCTAGAAGAGATAGGAAGAGGTTCACATACCTCGCGACGATTATCGACTAATAGCAAAACGCTCAAGTACCTCAAACCGCTCGGCTACTCCTGAAACCAAGTAGATCGCGCCACGCATAGTACTTCAACCTATAAGGCCACAAGGCGCTTATTAACATTTAGATCTCTTCGTAGAACATTCTACAGAAAATTCGGCAGCACCTCCCCCCCCCCGCAACAGCGTAAATCTCCTCCTCTATCGAGGCCGGCTACCAAGCCAACCGGGGTTATACGCCTAATCCGACGTACAATTCTACCTCACGTAAAAGCTACAAGCTCATCAGAATACACCCTATGTAATTACAGTCAAAGACTCTTCTTTCGAAAAGGTTTCTTATTATTCGTGCTTAAGTCCAAAGACATCGCCGATAACAACGTTGATTCTATATATAGTATACTTCAACTATATAGTCTAACAATCATGTAATTTCCAATTACAATAGAGGACAAGATATTTACCTCGATAAGCCCATAATTATCCAAGTATAAAGTCGATCTCGGCAACGTTTAGCTCCAACTCCGGCGCTCCAACCCGCTCTAAACCACCCTTAGAAGTTCTAACCAACTTATACATACTCCTCCAACTAACTATGGAGATTTTCTTTAGGGTTTCGGTTTTGTGACTGACGGGAAGTAGAATAGTATTACGGGGCTTTTCGTATAGGTATAACCTTAGAATACTACAAGGTATACGGCTAAGGTAATTTGGGTATAGTAACAATACTTTGGAGAGTATTTCTACCAAGAGAGGTACCTCTCGACACCACTAGGAGTGGTGTACTTCGGCCAAGGCCTCAGGAGGGTGCACCTCCGGCCAAGGCCTCTCAAAGGAAGAGGGAGGACGAAACCACGAGGAGGAGGAGGTTTTCAAGACTTGGAAATTATGGAATGGATGAAGAAGTCTTCAAAGGGAGGGTATTTATAGGCCAAGCAAAGGCCAACCAACGGCCAAGATCTAGCCAAGTGGGGGCAAGTGGAGGCCAAGATATGCCCAAGTGCCCCTAGACCCTACTCCTTAAAACCTCACAAATATCTACACAAATATCTACCAACACTTGCCCACTCAATCGCCCTAACCGCCTTCGAGTCCACCAACGAGAGGTGCCAAGTGTTGCCCTCTCGTTGGTCCAAAACGTTTCGTCTCTCGGAAAAATCCGCAAAAATACTAAATGACATAGCCGTAAATTACCCTTCGTAAGTTAGGTAACGCTTCGTCAAAAAACGACTTAACCAAAGTGTTGTGCACAAACATAATTCGGTCGAGGTGCCACGTGGGGTGACACGTGTCGCCCCGATTCGCCCAAAATATTTCGTCTTAGAAAATATCCATAACGCCAAAAATCTCAAAATCAAAGCCCTACAAAATCAGAATTTCTCCGTCGCCCACGTGACCATTTCCGAAAATAAAATCCCAAAATTCTAATATAATCTATGAAGACCAAATACCAAATCTGGGAATCCAATTCCCATTAACGAACCTTTTTCTTCACAAAAACCGGAAACTTTTCCGTCGAAAACTCACATCTTTCTTTCTTTTCAAAATTTCTGTCGTACTCTCGTACGTACGTCCTCACTTACATACCCTGCAACTACGGGGTATAATACACACACGGAGTGAAATATACCTTTTGCAAGATGCATATGATTTTACAAAACTAATCCGGGAGTATTTGTCATTCTATTGGATAAAATATCGCTTGGCATAGATAATGTATATCATATCATAATTATACAATATTTCGATCATTAATCATGATTTTAGAATTTTAACCCACAATTATAAATGTAGCGACTTGTTCTATTGTTACTTGTATTTTGACAATTTTACCCTCATTGACATGAATCCCGAAGTTATCAGGTGATTCTAGTAGAAGTTGGGAAATTAGAACCTTGAAATATGAAAGCTTTGACCGAAAGTTGACTTTTATGTAAACAGACCTTTACCAGAATTAAGTGATTCTCTGAGATGGATGTGTGGGCATACAAAGAGGGATATGATTAAAAATGATGATATCCGAGACAAAGTGAAAGTTGCCTCGGTAGAAGATAAGACGTGAGAAGCGATATTGAGATGGTTCGGACATGTACATAGGAGAGACACAAATGCCCCAATGCGTAGGTGTGATAGATTGGCTATGGACGGGTTCAGGAGGAGTAGAGGTAGTCTGACGAAGTATTGGGGAGAGGTGATTAGACGGGATATGACATAGGTGTAACTTACTCAGCACATGACCTTAGATAGAGGGTTGTGGAGGACAAGAATTAGGGTAGAAGGGTAGTAGGTAGTTGAGCGTAGTCCTACTTACTCTTACATATTGGTAGATGTAGTGTTATTATTATAGCCTTGCTTAGCCTATCATACTAGTAAGCGCGATATTGTTTAATAGCCTCACGTCCTTTGATTTCTGCTGCTGTATGTTCTTTCATATACTTTATTTATCTTATTTACATGTGTTAGTTACTGCTTCTTTTTTTAGAATATTATATCATAGCTTATTCTCTTTTGTTACTCTCATTTTAATTCTATTTTAAATTTCTTGTCCGGATCTGACCGTTTCTTTTGCTTTGCTTATGCTTATGTTTTGTCTTGAGCTGAGGGTCTTTCAGAAACATCATATGTACTTATCAAGGTAGAGTTAAGGGTTGTGTACACTCTACCCTCTCCAGACCCTGTTGTTGTTGTATTCATTCATATATTTAGATCCTGACTTGACTTTTTATACTTGGCTGGTTATTCTTGGACTGTGATATTACTTGTACTTGAATGTGAGCATGTCTATCTTTCAATTTCTTTCTTATGCATATGTTATCTAACTGTTGACGACCTATGATATCTACACATAGTGTTTATATTGATACTACATTGATGCATTCCTGTGAGTGCAGAGTATGTGACAGGCTCTACCTCTTCTCCTCGTGACTGATCGAGGTTGCCGTTGATTCTTTCTAGAGTGAGCATGCTGGACGATAAGCTACCCGAAGACTATTTTCCCATTATTGTCTTTATTTAATTTCTCAGATAGTATTCCCTCTATGATATTTATATTATTCAGACTTAGTGATTTGGTAGTGGCTCTTGTACGATCCAGATCATTATTCCTTAGGGTTGTATTATTATGATATTTCTGCACTTTTTATTGATGTTACGAGTTAGACTTATGATGTTCCGCTTGATTACTTTAATTATGCATTGAATTGTTGTATAAAGTAAGGGTCCTTCTACTGTGTTGGGAATTGATAGGTGCCCTCACGACTTAGGAATTTTAGATCGTGACAAAAAATATAATTGTTTTAAAAAAATTCTCAATATTAAGGAATTAGTGTTCCACTCCGTCAAATTCGGAAAATTATCTAATTAAATACGATAGGGAATTACATCCCAATTTCAAAGCTATGTTTTTAAATTAAAAGGGATTTGCATGATTTTAATTTCCTAAATCCTAATTAGTGTCAAATGTGGGCTTAAAACAAATCCCTAATCTGAACTAGGTTATTTACAAAATTATTCGACCATTTCTAGATTTAAAATGTGACCACAATTGATTAAGGTGATTTATAAAATGCATTGGGCTCCTTCCTCCCCCTTTTAAATCGGTCGGGTCCAGCCCAAGAGGACCGTGACCGGCCCAACACCTGTTACACACAAAAGTCAGGTCCATTTGTCATTTTCCCCAATTGGGAAGCCCTAGCACGCGTATCTTTTCCTCGCTTATCTCATATGGCCGAAATTGGCAAAAGAGCAAAGACGAAGAGACTTTGCAGGAATTGGTTCGTCCAAATGGGGCAAGAGCTTAATATCTCCAAGAGGATAGTATCCTATGGAGATTTCAAAGTTACTAACCCAAATTTCGGATTAACCTCAAAGTCACTAACCCAAATTTTAGGACCCAATCCAAAGAGGGGTGGGCTTTTGTCTTTTCTAGGCTCCAAGAGGATATTATCCAGTGGAGATTTCCCGAATTCATATCAGAGACTATAATTGTGAGAGATAGAAAATGTCCTTTCCTACCACTTATGGGTATTCAGAAAATCCGATCAACACACCTCTTAGAGTTCTAAGATAGTTCGAAGGGAAATATGTAATCCCCCAGAAAATCCGATCAACACACCTCTTATTATTCTCCGTTGCATATTCAAGGGATAGAAATTGCTTGGTCCTTATTTTGTGATTCTCTCCGTCATCTACACTCTTTACTTTAATTTTACTCTTCAATTACCTTTCTTAGCAAGTATAGCTAATTATCAGTAGTTATATTAACTATCAATTTTACTCCAGGATAATTCCCAATAAGGATTGTTTGAACATGATCTCACTGCTGCATAATGATTTTGTTTGAGGACTTAATTATTGTGTCAATTGATTTATTGAAAATTTGTTAAAACTGTGAAAACAGTGAAACCATTAATGGTGTTTAACTGCATTTTTTAATGTTTAGTGTCTTAATTTTGTTTTGTTTGAAAGTTTATTCTGTTGGATATAAATATAAAATTACAAGGAAATGGGAAAATAACAACGACAAATAAGTTAAATCTGGAAATGAACAAAGTAAATTGGTTTTGCTGAGTCGATTGAAGTTTCAATCTATCCTTAAGATAATATTGTCATGTATATTTCTAACGGTGGTATGACAACTTATCTTCCAAGATAAAACAACAATCAAACTAATGAGTAAATGAGATTCAAGAGTTCGCTTATGAGAAGAAAGATCTCGAAAGATTTGATCGATAAAGACACAATTTTCGTAAAATCACAAGTATAGAATATTTTTGTGTGTTTTCCAAATGAGCCTAAGACATCATTTTATATTGTTGGGAAGATGACCTTCCACATGCCAAATAATGGCCTTGAATTGACATTATTAGATTTGATTGTGGAGTTACAATTCAGCCAAATAATGGCTGAATTCATGAGCAAATTGATGGAGTTTTAATGCTCCAAAGTCGGCTCAAAAATTACCTTTAATTCTCTTCCAACGTTCTGAAACTGTCGCAGCGCCGCGGCGCCGTAAATTCAGAGAGTTCTAGGCGTCGCAGGCGCCGCGGCTCTGAGGAGGTGGCGCTAAGCTGTTCATGCGACGTCTCGTCCTGTTTCCGACTAGTTTCGACATTCACACTTTGTACACTTCTTCCTTCATTTACCAACGTAAAACCAACGTCATTTGACCAATAACCGTCTATTTTCTTACGTCTCAAACAATTCATATACGTACCAATATCTCATCCATTTAAGGAAATTATAATTCTTGGCACTATATGTGCACGTGTGTGGAAACAATGTTTCCGACGTGCGAGACCCCAATTGTTCGATTCATAATTAATAGGATTAACTTTATTTCACGTTTAATAAATATTTCCAATAATCCCCTCTTGGAAGATATTTTGGCATGGTGTCTTTCTAGCAATCATCCGGCGGATCGACGTTGCATCTGGAGAGGTAGGCGTAGCCTTGAACCTTCCATAGTAGAATATCATCGGACATATTTACTGCGTGGTGAACATGATGTCTTGAACCGTCAGTGTTTAGTTTATGGCAAGCCAATGATATCAACACAACATTTTTCCTTACTCTATCTTTCTTGTATGTTTTGTCCGTCGTGGGCCGTGGACACTTGGATTCTTAAGTGCGTTCATTTGAGGCGGCCTGTCCCTGCACTTAAATAGGTGGTCTCCTACAAGATATCCTGCAATACCCCGCTGCACGAGCGTTAGGAACCATTAAAAGTTTCCCCAACCTAACCTCAATTATTGAGGATCATTAAAGGTTTGGAAACTTATCCTTTACCCCTCTACAGGTAACACTTTATGTCTATCACGGGAATGACCTTGGATTATGTTTCTTAAAAAGAAAACATTATCCGAAGTGCTCTTGCTTCCACTAAAGCGCTCAACTGAACCTTTACAATTTAGTTTTTCCATTGAACCTTATTTCCGGGATCTCCAGTCTGTAAGGTTGGGTGTCCACTATATTAGTTCTTATTGATTGAGTTTTAAGCTCATTGCCCTAGACAGACAGTTCATCTGATCTCTGGGTATTTCCTTCGTCAATGGATCTGCTATGTTTTCCTTAGATTTTACGTAATCAATAGAAATAACACCCGAGGTGATCAGTTGCCTAACGGACTCATGTCTCCGTCGAATATGACTAGACTTGTCATTGTATATCGAACTTCGTGCTCTTCCTAGAGCCGACTGACTTGTCGCATTGGATCATTACAGAAGATACGGGTTTATCCCAACATGGGACATCCTCTAGAAAACCATGAAGTCACTCAACTTCTTCTCCCTCTTTGTCTAAAGCGATAAATTCTGACTCCATCGTGGATCGGGAAATAAGTTTTTGCCTAAAGGATTTCCAAGACACAACTCCACCACCGATTGTAAAAATATATCTGATGGTGGACTTGATGTCATCACTATCAGATATCCAGTTTGCATCACTCCCTCTAGTACATCTGGATATTTCGAATAGTGCAACCCAAAATTTTGCGTGAACTTCAGGAACCGTAGTACCCTATTCAGTGTTTTTCAGTGATCCTCACTTGGATTATGGGTGAATCTAGCCAATTTATTGACTGCATGAGCGATATCAGGTCGAGTGCAGTTTGTGACATACATCAAACTCCCAATCACATGTGCGTATCGCTCCTGGCGTACGGGTGCACCAAGATGTTTGTTAATCTTTTGACTTTTATCCAATGGTGTTGTTACTGGTGAACTGTTGAACATCTCAAATTTCTTCAGCACATCTTCGATGTAGTGATATTGAGACAAGACCAGTCCATTAGATGCCTTAGAGATCTTGATCCCTAATATAACATTTGTGATACCCATATCTTTCATGTCGAAACATTGTTTTAACATGTCTTAGTCTCTAGGATTGTCCTAGGACTGCTACCTGTGATCAACAAGTTATCTACATAAAGGCATATTATGACGAACGAATCGACATTTCCTTTCATGTAAACACACTTGTCACATTTATTAATGGTAAACCCTTTTGATAATAGAGTACTATCAAATTTCTTGTGTCATTTTTTAGGGGCCTGTTTCAGCCCGTACAACGATTTGACAAGCCGACACACTTTTATCTCTTGTCCTGGAACCACATACCCCTCGGGTTGATCCATGTATATTTCTTCTTTCAAATCACCATTTAGGAATGCTATCTTGACATCTATCTTGATGTATTTCAAGGCTCCGCGAGGCGGCAATAATTACGCACATACATATGGATGTCCAGCTTTGAGCTAGTCTATAGACCCATTGGCATAGTTGGTTCTCAACTTCTGTTTTGTGGCGCTTAGACACTTTAGACGCTTCGTCTTTACTTTTAAGTAAGTGAAGGTAGCACAACCTTGTGCCATCATCTAAGAAAATCACAAAGTATTTGTTCCCCCCTCTAACTTTAGCGAACTCCAAAACACATATGTTGATATGTGTGAGTTCTAGAGGAGCGGTTTCCATTTCGACAGATTTAAGGGGACTTTTTGGAGAGTTTTTGCCTCTATGCTCACCTCACACTTATGTTGAGGGTTTATGTCGATAGACAACAATGATTCCAACTTTATCAATCTTAGTATAGATTGATAGTTAACACGTCTAATCTATGGTGCCATAAATTAGAAGAAACAAACAGGTAAAAGGAATGTTCAATTTTATTGATATTAAAGAAAACATTGTAGGTGCAGTGTTTGCCCTAAGGAGCCTTCACAGACGAATCTCCTTAAGTGGAAGACATTACAGGAGTAGCATTAACTTTAAAGAGGCCTTCACAAACGAAGCCCCTACCTACAAAAGTTTTATTTTTCGTGATTACAAACTTGTTAGCCTCGAATACTAGCCTAAAACCATCATTGACCAACACAGGTCCAGAAATTAAATTCCTTTGAATTTTTGGGACATGCATCACTTCCTTTAGAGTCAGCTCCTTTCCGGACGTCATCTTGAGGACTACCTTTCCTACCCCCAACACATTGGAAGAAGAATTGTTGCCCATGAACAACTTCTTATCCGTAACTGGTGTATACGTGGAGAAGACATCTTTGTTTGATAAAATGTGTCGAGTAGCACCTGTATCCAGCAAGTTGGATTCTCAACGAGGTTGACCTCTAGCACAACTACTGAGAATTCTTCAATCATATGTTTGCCTTATCCTTGCCTTTTGCCTTATCATGTTTTTGCTTGCGGCAGTATTTGGCCATGTGACCAACTTTACCACAATAGTTGCAAGTTCCCTTAAACTTTTCAGTAGTTTGAGACTGGCCGACCTTCTGAAACTTCCGCTTCTTGCTTGGGTTCCCTTTGACCTCCGTCAAATTTGCCTTAGCCTCAGCGGGTAGTCTCCCTTTTGGCATGACCTTCTTATTGTCCTCTTGGATCTGGAGTTTGACAATAAGTTCGTCTAAGGTCATTTCCTTCATTTTGAGTTTTAGGTAGTTCATGAACTCGGTCCACGAAGGAGGCAGTTTTTCGATTAATGCCTCAACCAAGAATTGCTCGTTGGGCTTCAATCCTTCCAAGTCTAGGTGATGAAGAATCATTTGGAATTCCTGGACTTGGGTTGACACACTCTTGTTATCCACCATTTGAAATTTCAGAAATTTCCCAATGATGAACTTCTTACTACCCGCATCTTGGGTGTTGTATTTCTTTTGTAGTTTTTCCCACAACTGTTTGGCAGTTTCAATGGTACAGTATACCGTGTAGAGAAGATCCGACAAACTACTCAGAATGTAGTTCCTGCATATGAAATCATTATGTTTCCATGCATCACGAACCAACTTCATGTCGTCAACGACATGAATACCTTGGCCCTCTCCTGCCAAATCATTTGGCTGAGGGTCCTTGTCTTCCCCAACTTGTGAAGGGTCTTCGGTTAGGAAACGCGACATTTTCATAACCGTCAGGAAAAACAGCATCTTTTGCTGCCATCTTTTGAAGTGTGCACCTATGAACTTCTCAGGACGTTCATGGTGAAAACCAGCCGTAGTTGAAGCAGTGGTGCTTCCTAGAGCAGGAGCAAAGACATTTGCAATGCCTTGAGCATCAGTGTTAGCACTCGTGGAGCCAAAATCAGTGGTGTTAGAGGCAGTGGTATTGCCTTGAGTAGTAGGATTGACACTAGTAGTGCCAAAAGTAGTGGAGTTGAAGGCATTGGAATTACCTTGAGTGGTGTTCGAATTACCAGCGTTAATTTGATCTTCAGCAGACATTGTTGTTGTTGAAAGCAGCGAATATTATCTTAATCTTGTTGGATGTAAATATAAAATTAGAAGGAAATTGGAAAGAAACAACAACAACAAATAAGTTAAATATGGAAATGAACAAAGTAAATTGGTCTTGCTGAGTCGAGTGAAGTTTCAATCTATCCTTAAGATAATATTACCCCGTATATTCCTTTAACGGTGGTATGGAAACTTATCTTCCAAGATAAAACAACAATCAAACTAATGAGTAAATGAGACTCAAGAGTTCGCTTATGAGAAGAAAGATCTTTGAGTGTTTGATTGCAAGAGATGAAGACAATTTTCAGAAAATTGTCAAGTATAGAATGTTTTTGTGTGTTTTCCAAATGAGCCCAAGGCATCATTTTATATTGTTGGGAAGATGACCTTCCACATACCAAATAATGGACTTGAATTGCCATGAATTAGACTTGATTGTGGAGTTACAATTCAACCAAATAATGGCTGAATTCATGAGCAAATTGATGGAGTTTTAATGCTCCAAAGTCGGCCCAAAAATTACATTTAATTCTCTTCCAACGTTCTGAAATTGTCGCAGCGCCGCGGCCTGGTTGGCGCAACGACGCCGGAACTTCAGAGAGTTCTGGGCGTTGCCGGCGCCGCGGCGCTGGCTGGTGGCGTCGCGGCTCTGAGGAGGTGGCGCCGCGACTGTTCCTACGGCGTCGCAGCCTGTTTCCGACTAGTTTCGACATTCACATTTTGTACACTTCTTCCTTCATTTACCAACGTGAAATCAACGTCATTTGGCCAATAACCGTCTATTTCCTTACGTTTCAAACAATTCGTATACGTACCAATATCTCTTCCATTTAAGAAAATTTTAATCCTTGGCACTATAAGTGCACGTGTGTGGAAATAACATTTTCGACGTGCGGGACCCCAATTGTTCGATTCATAATTAATATGATTAACTTTATTTCACGTTTAATAAATATTTCCAACATATTCTATTCTTTTTTCTATGTGTGTTTGCTTCTGGTAATATGGACATAACTACTAAATTCTTCTACTAATTTATGTATAAGGCGTTTTCCCAAAAAAAAAACAGGGTTAATCCACCAAGTTCTTTTGCTCCTTTGTGCATGTAACTGTGATTCATTTGAGCTTGAGTTTGGGAATTTTCTTGGGCTCGACTTTCTGATTTAGTTCTATTACTCCATTATATTCATGTGCTTCGGTGGTTAAGGAAGATCCAGGGTAATCGACAGAGCCTTGGATCAAAGATTGTTCCACTGAACAGATTAGAAAAGCAGAAATTCTACTCGTGTATGAGGTATTTTTACACTTGTTGTAAGTAACAATAACATACCCAGTGAAAATTCACAACGTAGGTCTGAAGAGGGTAGGGTGTATGCATACCTTACCTCTACTTGGTAAGTAGATAAGTTGTTTCCGAAATACCCTCGGCTCAAGAAAAAGAACAAGCAAAAGCAAGAGAAAAGGTCAGACCCGAACAAGAAATTTTAAAGTAATATGAAAATGAGAATAACAAAAACGAATAAGCCATAATAAAACATTCTGAAAAAAGAAGCAGTGCAAGACTTGTATATGTAGACTTTGGAAATATCCGGCTACGGGAAAATCCCGGGAATTCTAGGATGATTTTATGCTACATATGATTGTTTGATCTAAGGGTGGCCAACGGGCGGCGAGGTCAAGTGGTCGAGTCCGCGAGGTCGCGGAGCCTGAGCCGGGGGTCTGTCGCTATTCTGTCCTGATACTGTGGTGTCGGGGTCGGGGTGAGTCATATTTTTATTTGCCCTTAAATTAAATAAATAACTCACACAAACACAGTAAGATAATTTAATAAAAACATTCCAAGACTGTTTTTGTACCTCTTATATTATTCGACAGAAGTATGATTTTTTTTCGAAATACAATTTCGAAATTGCAACTTCGTGATATTGAAAGTTGTAAATAAATGACATAGTAAAATTATAATTAAAAGAATTACATTTGAAGAAACACGTTTTCTAGTTTCTTTATAATTTCTTGTGGTTTTTCGGTTGAAATTGGTATTTCTTGATCAAATTGGTCGACGTCGCTTGCACATCTGTCGGATAAAATTTCGTTGTAGTTGTAGTCTTCTTCTTCACTGATCTCCGGGTTGGTCGCACCTCCTACGCTCCGCATGAATGCAGCCTCTGAATAGAACTACAATCTCTAATGAGTCTTCTGCCAATGAATGTCTGTGCTCCCCTATTTGAAATCTTCCCGCAGAAAACACGCTTTCAGACGGTGTTGATGACGCTTGAATGTTCAACACATCTCGGGTCATCTTGGATAGTGTTGGAAAATTCTTCTCATTCTCCCTCCATTATTTTAGCAAGTCTTCACGTCCCTCTTCATTTTCAATTGATTCGTACGGTACAACACCCTGCAAAACAAAAACATCAAACTCACTAACTTGGTTAGAAATGGCACCACTAAACATTCGATGTCTGAGGCTTTCAATACTAGCCGCAGCATGTCGTTTTTGAGGTTGTGTTGAAGAAGAAGATGATATGAAAGCCGGTTGGTTGCTAACACTTTCTTGTTGATAATGCGTATATACTTTTTACATTCATCATTTATGCTAGACAACACTTCTTCTCAAGTTTTTTCAATAGGTGGTGGGTCATTTGGATTTTTTGGGAGATGGAAGTTTATCTATGCAATCATAAATAGTTTTAATAAGTGCTTTAAAACCGTCTATTTTAATAGATGAATTTAATACAACACTAATAGTATAAATTGGGAGAATATGAATAAAATATTTTTTCATTTTTAGAAATATTTTTTTAATAGGTGCCTTATAAGTTGGTTTTTCCATATATTTACTAAGTAATATAAATATTAGAGCTATATAAAATAACATTGATGAAATAGTAGGATAATAAATACCGAAAAATTCTTTAGTAGCTAGATAAAATTTCTCTAAAAATGTATTTAGTTCTAAAATTGTATCCCAATCAGAATAAATAATCGTATCAGTAGGATTTCGAGTACGGGTGTTAAAAAATTAGGTTACAGGTCTTCTATACTCATAAGCAACACGTAGTTGGTTGTATAAAGAATTTCATCTAGTACATACTTTTCGGAGTTTTTCTGTAAGATAGTTGACAATCGTGACAAGTTTTTTTATATTCTTTTATTCTTTGTATTCTATTAATTTTAAAAATAAAATTTATAGCAAATTGTATTTTTCCAAGAATGTCTTCAAAAAGTGATATATCATCATTTACAACTAAGTTATAAATATGACATGCATATTTTATATGAAAATGATCTGAAAAAAATGGAGTTAAAATATTTTTTAATAATCTAACAGCAGTAACATTAGAAGAAGCGTTATTTAATGTAATAGTCATGATTTTATCAGTTGTGCCATAATAATCGCAAACTGAAAAAATATTTTCTGAAATAAATAGATCAGTGTGCCTACTATCAATATATCTATATGTTAAAATACGTTTTTGCTCCAATGACATGTTACAGTTAAATAATTATGGTCGTTAGTACTACGACCTATATCAAACGTAATAGATACTTTGACAAGAAAATGATATAATGAATAACGTAAATATTATTGATATTCGGGTGCAAATTTAAAAACGTCTCTCCTAACAGTTGATCTAGAAAAAATGTTATAAGGTACATTTATCTTATATAATGAATAAAACTAGGAGAATCAGAAAATGAAAAGGGCAAACCCTCCAATGCAACTAATTTTGATAATGCTTCCCTATCTTTATTTTTATCGTATTTAGGGCCTACAATTACCCCTGTCATAGGGTCAATTTGACCCTGTACCTGGTGCGGGACAGTATGTGAACCTTGTTCCGACTGAGAGGGCATTGACTCACCCTTCATTTTAGCCTTATATTCATCCCACATAACTTTGTGTTTGTTATTCAAATGCGTAGTTAAACCTCCCGTCCCGCTCTGACCTTTTTCCATTTTAAATTTATAAATAATTTTACAAATTGTGCATCTAGCAGCTTGATTTTCTACGTCTCTATAAAAAAAAAGCTCATACAAGTGATGTTAATTTTCGTTCTGGAAGGCCCTGTCTCATACTAGGGGGAATAGGAGGTGTTCCAGTTTGAGGTGCATTAGTGGACGTGTCATCTAGATTAGTGGGTGTGTCATCTAAATTATCTTCTAAATTAAAGTCTTGTTGAGTTCCAGAAAATAACTCATCGTCTAAATCTAATGGTACTTCAGGAAATAATTCAGTATCAACAAAATCGTCATGTCTAGGAGGAATAGGATGACTAGAAGAAATACCATTGCCCTTGTTACCCCTACTAAAAGAAGCCCGGCCTTAGCCTTTAACATATATCTTAATCCTTCCATTTTAATTATGCAAATAAATAATTAAAGATAATGAAATTAAATGCGCTAAATAAATTGAAAGACAATAATAATTTAATGAAGCAACGAATGTACCCAACGCCGACGTGTAATCGAGAGGTTAAAAATTGAAACTTTGCTCGATGGATGATCCTCAAGCTAGTTGTCAACTTCACTCCCAAATGAATAAATAAAATTGAATATTAGTAGACAATGTAGAGAGATTGATTGAGAGATTAGAGAGATTGTAGGAAGATTTGTGAGAAAGAATGAAGAGAAAATGAGGTATTTATCGTTGAAAAAATGGGTTAAAGTGTAAATATAATAACATAGGGGTTAAAAATAAATATTAAGGGGGTAGGGGGGTTTGGGGTGTGGGAGGGGGAATTTGGTCGTTGCACAACGACCAAATTGGGTATGAATTTTCTCGACCGCATCAAACGATCCGAAATGCAAAGATTCGATCCCGATCAGAGTCAAAGTCGGCCTGTAGTTGGACAACCGACAACCATAAAAATAACATTGATGAAATAGTAGGATAATAAATACCGAAAAATTCTTTAGTAGCTAGATAAAATTTCTCTAAAAATGTATTAAGTTCTAAAATTGTATCCCAATCGGAATCAATAATCGTATCAGTAGGATTTCGATTACGGGCGTTAAAAATTAGGTTACAGGTCTTCTATACTCATAAGCAACACGTAGTTGGTTGTATAAAAAATTTCATCTTGTACATACGTTTCAGGAATTTTTCTGTAAGATAGTTGACAATCGTGACAAGTTTTTTTATATTCTTTTATTCTTTGTGTCGTGCCCGTTTTCGACCTCGGGGGTCTGAACGGTATCTGCAACGTTGCTCTTTGGCGCGGTTCCCTGGATGGAGCAATAATGCTGATTTTAAGGAGTCGCCACCTAATTATTTAAGTGAATTAGGACACTTGGTTTATTGCAATAAAAATACTGCAATTGACCTCCATTTAATGGTCTGCGAAATTAGTGAGATTCTGGATCAGGGTTCTTTATTATCCTAAAGGGAAGGGGTTAGGCATCCTTTAAGATCCGCTAACTTGCGGTTATTCGTTCAAACCTAGGTTAATTATTTATTGCCCTTTTTTATTCTACGTATTCTAAGCATTTTTCATTATTTATAATTAAAATAAAATGCAATACAAAATAATAAAACTAAAATTAAATGCGACATAAAAATAAAACTTCGGGACATCTTTTAGCCATTTTTAGGCCTTCTGCACAAGATGATCTCCGGGTACCTGCATAAACACTTAGTAAAAGTGTTAGTACTAGAACAAATAATTTTAAAGCAATGACAGGAATTTAATAAGTAAAGCAATAAATAAATAAATCCGTCTTTTGCACAGAGGAGGCCTTGGAAATCAGACGGAGATTCCTTCATCGGCCAATATTGTTAAAAACAATAAAATAAATAAAACCTTCATATCCGTGCCAAAACAGTAATAGTTTTAAACACGGAGGGTTCAGATATAAAAAATGTAAAGTGGGACAGCCTAAACAAGTGCATGAATTCGCCGCGGCGCATGTTGGTTATCCGGTGTAAGTGGAAGAAATCATCCTTGCCCAAAAAGCTTCATTTATTTTATTTTCCGTCTTTGCAACTGTGGAGACCTCAAAAATCGACGGATAACTTTTTCATCGGCCAGTGTAGTATCAATGCTCAAATCAGTAAAATAAATGTGTAGCACTTTTTTAGGGTATAAAATATGAGCAAGGCAAAGTCTATATATATATATATATATATAACCAACAGTGAGCAGTCCCAAAAGTACCTGCAAGACAAATAAAGCATACCACAGTACCTCGAACAAAGATAAAGACCTATACTAGGGACAAGAAATAGAACTAGGACATATAAGCTTGTAATAATTAATATATATGAAGAGGAATAGCAACAATTATGAAGGTGCACAGCAAGACATAGCAAAAAGGACAGAGAGACAAGAAAAAATAAGAAAGGTCCGACTATGAGATATAAAACAAGATGCGGGGAAGGGACGCAATATAATATATATAA
The DNA here is from genome assembly GCA_029844215.1 of Przewalskia tangutica. Lineage (NCBI taxonomy): Eukaryota > Viridiplantae > Streptophyta > Magnoliopsida > Solanales > Solanaceae > Przewalskia > Przewalskia tangutica. Next base: position 82,478,287 of record CM056735.1, on the reverse strand, counting down.
ATGCAAATGCTATATACATTAGATATAAAATATATAAAGCAATGGAACATAAATATGAGGATGTATATATAAAGCGATGCAGGGAAGGGGCCAATATAATATATAATATATATAAGTGCAGAAATGCTATATACGTTAGATATAAAATATATAAAGCAATGGAACATAAATATGAGGATGTATATATAAACAGATTAGGGAAGGAACGTAATATAATATATAATATATATATATGCAAATGCTATATACATTAGATATAAAATATATAAAGCAATGGAACATAAATATGAGGATGTATATAAAAACGATTCGGGAAGGGACGTAATATAATATATAATATATATAAATGTAAATGCTATATACATTAGATATAAAATATATAAAGCAATGGAACATAAATATGAGGATGTATATATAAAGCAGTTCGGAAGGAACGTAATATAATATATAATATATATAAATGCGTAAATGCTATATACATTAGATATAAAATATATAAAGCAATGGAACATAAATATGAGGATGTATATAAAAACATTCGGGAAGGGACGTAATATAATATATAATATATATAAATGCAGAAATGCTATATACATTAGATATAAAATATATAAAGCAATGGAACATAAATATGAGGATGTATATAAAAACGATTGGAAGGGACGTAATATAATATATAATATATATAATGTAAATGCTATATACATTAGATATAAAATATATAAAGCAATGGAACATAAATATGAGGATGTATATATAAAGCAATTGGGAAGGAACGTAATATAATATATAATATATATAAATGCAAATGCTATATACATTAGATATAAAATATATAAAGCAATGGAACATAAATATGAGGATGTATATAAAAACGATTCGGGAAGGGACGTAATATAATATATAATATATATAAATGTAAATGCTATATACATTAGATATAAAATATATAAAGCAATGGAACATAAATATGAGGATGTATATATAAACAGTTGGGAAGGAACGTAATATAATATATAATATATATAAATGTAAATGCTATATACATTAGATATAAAATATATAAAGCAATGGAACATAAATATGAGGATGTATATAAAAACAGTTAGGGAAGGGACGTAATATAATATATAATATATATAAATGTAAATGCTATATACATTAGATATAAAATATATAAAGCAATGGAACATAAATATGAGGATGTATATATAAAGCAGTTCGGGAAGGAACGTAATATAATATATAATATATATATACGTAAATGCTATATACATTAGATATAAAATATATAAAGCAATGGAACATAAATATGAGGATGTATATAAAAAAGATTCGGGAAGGGACGTAATATAATATATAATATATATATAGTAAATGCTATATACATTAGATATAAAATATATAAAGCAATGGAACATAAATATGAGGATGTATATATAAAGCAGTTCGGGAAGGAACGTAATATAATATATAATATATATAAATGTAAATGCTATATACATTAGATATAAAATATATAAAGCAATGGAACATAAATATGAGGATGTATATAAAAACAGTTGAGGGAAGGGACGTAATATAATATATAATATATATAAATGCAAATGCTATATACATTAGATATAAAATATATAAAGCAATGGAACATAAATATGAGGATGTATATATAAAACAGTGGGAAGGAACGTAATATAATATATAATATATATATACGTAAATGCTATATACATTAGATATAAAATATATAAAGCAATGGAACATAAATATGAGGATGTATATAAAAACAGTGGGAAGGGACGTAATATAATATATAATATATATAAGTACGTAAATGCTATATACATTAGATATAAAATATATAAAGCAATGGAACATAAATATGAGGATGTATATAAAAACAGTTCGGGAAGGGACGTAATATAATATATAATATATATAAATGCAAATGCTATATACATTAGATATAAAATATATAAAGCAATGGAACATAAATATGAGGATGTATATAAAAATGATTGGAAGGGACGTAATATAATATATAATATATATAAATGAGAAATGCTATATACATTAGATATAAAATATATAAAGCAATGGAACATAAATATGAGGATGTATATAAAAACAATTCGGAAGGGACGTAATATAATATATAATATATATAAAATGTAAATGCTATATACATTAGATATAAAATATATAAAGCAATGGAACATAAATATGAGGATGTATATAAAAACGATTCGGGAAGGGCGTAATATAATATATAATATATATAAATGTAATGCTATATACATTAGATATAAAATATATAAAGCAATGGAACATAAATATGAGGATGTATATAAAAACGATTCGGAAGGGACGTAATATAATATATAATATATATATAAATGTAAATGCTATATACATTAGATATAAAATATATAAAGCAATGGAACATAAATATGAGGATGTATATATAAAACAGTTCGGGGAAGGAACGTAATATAATATATAATATATATATATGTAAATGCTATATACATTAGATATAAAATATATAAAGCAATGGAACATAAATATGAGGATGTATATAAAAACATTCGGGAAGGGACGTAATATAATATATAATATATATAAATGTAAATGCTATATACATTAGATATAAAATATATAAAGCAATGGAACATAAATATGAGGATGTATATATAAAGCGATTGGGAAGGAACGTAATATAATATATAATATATATAAGTACAGAAATGCTATATACATTAGATATAAAATATATAAAGCAATGGAACATAAATATGAGGATGTATATAAAAAACAGTTCGGGGAAGGGACGTAATATAATATATAATATATATAAAATGTAAATGCTAGATACATTAGATATAAAATATATAAAGCAATGGAACATAAATATGAGGATGTATATATAAAACAGTTCGGGGAAGGAACGTAATATAATATATAATATATATAAGTACAGAAATGCTATATACATTAGATATAAAATATATAAAGCAATGGAACATAAATATGAGGATGTATATAAAAAAGTTGGGAAGGGACGTAATATAATATATAATATATATAAGTAAATGCTATATACATTAGATATAAAATATATAAAGCAATGGAACATAAATATGAGGATGTATATAAAAACAGTTGGGAAGGGACGTAATATAATATATAATATATATAATGTAAATGCTATATACATTAGATATAAAATATATAAAGCAATGGAACATAAATATGAGGATGTATATAAAAACAGTGGGAAGGGACGTAATATAATATATAATATATATAAATGTAAATGCTATATACATTAGATATAAAATATATAAAGCAATGGAACATAAATATGAGGATGTATATAAAAAACAGTTCGGGGAAGGGACGTAATATAATATATAATATATATAAGTACAGAAATGCTATATACATTAGATATAAAATATATAAAGCAATGGAACATAAATATGAGGATGTATATATAAAACAGTTCGGGGAAGGAACGTAATATAATATATAATATATATATATGTAAATGCTATATACATTAGATATAAAATATATAAAGCAATGGAACATAAATATGAGGATGTATATAAAAACGATTCGGGAAGGGACGTAATATAATATATAATATATATAAGTACAGAAATGCTATATACATTAGATATAAAATATATAAAGCAATGGAACATAAATATGAGGATGTATATATAAAACAGTTCGGGGAAGGAACGTAATATAATATATAATATATATAAGTACAGAAATGCTATATACATTAGATATAAAATATATAAAGCAATGGAACATAAATATGAGGATGTATATAAAAAACAGTTCGGGGAAGGGACGTAATATAATATATAATATATATAAATGCAATGCTATATACATTAGATATAAAATATATAAAGCAATGGAACATAAATATGAGGATGTATATATAAAAGCAATGTGGAAGGAACGTAATATAATATATAATATATATATACGTAAATGCTATATACATTAGATATAAAATATATAAAGCAATGGAACATAAATATGAGGATGTATATAAAAACAGTTGGGAAGGGACGTAATATAATATATAATATATATAAGTAAATGCTATATACATTAGATATAAAATATATAAAGCAATGGAACATAAATATGAGGATGTATATAAAAACAGTTGGAAGGGACGTAATATAATATATAATATATATATACGTAAATGCTATATACATTAGATATAAAATATATAAAGCAATGGAACATAAATATGAGGATGTATATAAAAACGATTCGGGAAGGGACGTAATATAATATATAATATATATAATGCAAATGCTATATACATTAGATATAAAATATATAAAGCAATGGAACATAAATATGAGGATGTATATAAAAACAGTTGGGAAGGGACGTAATATAATATATAATATATATAAATGCAGAAATGCTATATACATTAGATATAAAATATATAAAGCAATGGAACATAAATATGAGGATGTATATAAAAACAGTTCGGGAAGGGACGTAATATAATATATAATATATATATACGTAAATGCTATATACATTAGATATAAAATATATAAAGCAATGGAACATAAATATGAGGATGTATATAAAAAACAGTTCGGGGAAGGGACGTAATATAATATATAATATATATAAGTACAGAAATGCTATATACATTAGATATAAAATATATAAAGCAATGGAACATAAATATGAGGATGTATATAAAAAACAGTTCGGGGAAGGGACGTAATATAATATATAATATATATAAGTACAGAAATGCTATATACATTAGATATAAAATATATAAAGCAATGGAACATAAATATGAGGATGTATATATAGAAACTAGTACATCTAGAAGATACAATATAATGAAGAAAGTAAACTGCTAAGTGCTAATAGAGATATTAGGGACTAAACGAGCAATATTAATGACAGAACAAACACATCAACGCAATATTAATGGCTAAAAGGGACAATGGAGCATTTAACGACATCTCTTAGTAATAAAGCAACAAAAATAAGAGCTGAAGAACATCAAATTATTCTAGAGATATAGGAAGACAAAACAAGGCGCATTAGCATTAACATTAACGAGTATATGCATAGCATAAATTAAATCCCAAGAACCAATATTCCAACAAGTAAGCGGCAGTTCACTGGGAGACAGCCAACAAATAGCTAGAAATACCACAACAGTGGGTTCAAAATCCACAATGAAGACTAACAAATATTGGAGTAACCAAAATACCAAGTAAAGGATATTAAGGAGAAGAAAACACCTGGTTTTAGGCTCCAAAGTTGTGTAGAAGACTCAGAATCTCGCACAAGGCTTCAAAAGCGTTAGCCAGGCATTCCAAGTGCAAACCCAGAAATATCAGCGCCTAAGTTCGATGGTGAGAAATATGCAATGAACGGGCTTCGGGGGGTCACCGGGAATGGGTTTGGTTCAGCTCCGGCGATGGGGTGACGGGTCTGGTGGTTCTGTGGGGGTTGTTGAGAGTAGTGAGCTCCGGCGGCGTGAGTTCGCCTGAGACGGGAGGGTGTGAGAGTCGACGGGAAAGCGGGTTGAGAGAAATGGTGAGTTTTGTAGAAGGAGAAGGTGCGGATGATATCTGTGGGCTGCCCTTTTAATAAATGAGAGAGATAGGGTAGGGGAATAGGGGATGGGCTTGGTGTGCTGCAGAAGGTAAGAAAAAAGTATGTGCAGTGTGTTGAAAAATGATAAAGATATGATGGGACTAGGTTTGGTGTTTGGGAAAAAAATAGTGTTGGATTGGACTGATTCAAATTGCGTCTTGCACTGGACTGATTTGACAAAATGCAAGGCGAGTTAATTATTTTAAAAGAAAATTATTTAAAGAGATGCAAAATTATTAAAATGCAAATGCCGACGAAATAATACTAAAATGCAATATTTAAGAAATGTTTAGTGTCTGATAAAACGGGATGCCAATTAATTATTTAAAGAGATGCAAATATTATTAAAATAAACGACGGTGTAATAATAATAGAAACATAATATTAACAAATGCATAATGCTTAAATCAAAATAAAAAAAATGCAATGCCATTTTGTGACAAAATAAACACAGAATATTATGTAAAAAATGCAAAATAACGATTAAACTGCAATGTGCTAAAATACTTAAAATTGCACGAAAATATACAAAAAACGGGTCAAAATTGACTGTCAACACTTTGTATTCTATTACTTTTAAAAATAAAATTTATAGCAAATTGTATTTTTCCAAGAATGTCTTCAAAAGTGATATATCATCCTTTACAACTAAGTTATAAATATGACATGCATATTTTATATGAAAATGATCTGAAAAAGATGGAGTTAAAATATTTTTTAATAATCTAACAGCAGTAACATTAGAAGAAGCGTTATCTACTGTAATAGTCATGATTTTATCAATTATGCCATAATAATCGCAAACTGAAAAAATATTTTCTGAAATAAATAGATCAGTGTGCCTACTATCAATATATCTATACTAAAATACGTTTTTGCATAGAAAATTTATAGTCTATCAAATGACATGTTACAGTTAAATAATCATGGTCGTTAGTACTACGACCTATATCAGACGTAATAGATACTTTGTCAGGAAAATGATATAATGAATAACGTAAATATTATTGATATTCGTGTGCAAATTTAAAAACGTCTCTCCTAACAGTTGATCCAGAAAAACCGTTATAAGAAGGATTATACATCTCTTATGTAATGAATAAACCCAGGAGACGAAGGAAATGAAAAAGGCAAACCCTCTACTGCAACTAATTTTGATAATGTTTTCCTATCTCTTTGTTTATCGTATTTAGGGCCTACAATTACCCCCGTCATAGGGTTAATTTGACCCTGTACCTGGTCCGGAACAGTATATGAACCTTGTCCCGACTGAGAGGCATTGGCACACCCGCCTTTTTAGCCTTATATTCCTCCCACCTAGCTGTGTGAAATTTATTCAAATGCGTAGTTAAACCTCCCGTCCCGCTCTGACCTTTTTCCATTTTAAATTTATAAACTTTTTTACAAATTATGCATCTAGCAACTTGATTTTCTACGTCACTATAAAAAAAATCTCATACATCTGATGTTAATTTTCGTTCTGGTGAGCCTCTTCTCATACTAAGGGAATACCAAAATAGGAAGCGGTTCAGTTTGAGGTGCATTAGTGGGTGTCATCTAGATTAGTGGGTTTGTCATCTAGATTATCTTCTAAATTAAAGTCTTATTGAGTTTCAGAAAATAGCTCATCGTCTAAGTGCGCTAATTAAAGTAAAAAAACAACAATAATTTAATGAAGGAACAAATGTACCAAACGTCGACGTGTAATCGAGAGGTTGAAAATTGAAACTTTGCTCGATGGATGATCCTCAAGCTAGTTGCCAACTTCACTCCTAAATGAATAAATAAAATTGAATATTTAGTAGACAATGTAGAGAGAATGAGAGATAGATTGGAGATTATTAGAGAGATCGTAGGAAGATTTGTGAGAAAGAATGAAGAGAAATGAGGTATTTATAATTGAAAAATTGGGTTAAAGTGTAAATATAATAACTTAGGGGTTGAAAATAAATATTAAGGGGTAGGGAGCGTTTGGGGTTGGGGGGGGGGGGGGGATTTGGCCGTTGCACAATGGCCAAATTATCAAGTAGCCGTTGTGCAACGGTTGGGGAAGGGCGGGGTGAGTCGGGGTCGGGGAAATTTCGACCCGCATCAAATCGATATCGAAAACCTGGTATTCGATCCGGTATAGGTCGCGGGTCGGAGTGGGGTCGGACGGGTCGGGCGGTCGTAGGGTCGGGTAGCCCCGCCCCGTTGGACAGCCCTAGTTTGATCTATACAGCCAAAGTTTTTTATTTTGTGGGTGGCCTTAATATTAGAGTGCTCTTATTGAGCCCTTTAGATTTCAGTTTTACTTTGTTTGGTCTCCGTATAATCTCTTATTTGATGGCAGACGTGATGGATCATGTTCATATACGTTATCTTCGTATACATTTGCCTTAGTCCAGTATTTTAGTTTGCCTTAGGACAATGTTCATATACTTTTTTTAAAATTGTTTTTATTACACATGGGAGGGGATTAAAAAATGGGGAATCGAACTCTCACTAACACAGTGAAAGTTTGTTGGTGAAAATTGAGATAATCAACCAAATGAGCTATTAATAAGATTCCCAATATTCATATACGTTTGCTTCTCACCAGATTTTGGTCTAGACCAAAGTAGTGATAGACAAAAAAAGGAAAAAGGTTACCTTAGCTAAAATATAGAAGAACTCCAATACATAGTGAGTTTAAAACATAACAAGTAAAAGTAAAAGACCCTCTAAAAACAATTCATGAAGTTTGAACTTATAAATGTTCTAATTCAAAGAGTGATTCTTGTGGTTGAAATTATAAATATTTAAACTTAAGAAACGATTTATGAGGTTGAACTTATGATTTTTAACTCCATGAATTTTTCATCAAATTTGAAATAGATATTAATAGATATTATGAGTGAAATAATTAAGTTTTAAAATTGGTATGAAATAATAATAAAATATAATAATTTAAAATACATATTATGAATGAGATAAGTATGTGAAAATGATTATTTTACCCATAATACTTCTTTCGATATAGCCATGCTATGACAATGATTATATAATTCTAAGTAAAAGATATTTATTAGTATATATTTTGACAAGGACTCACAAGACTTGTTTTATAAGAATACACATAAGTTAAAATATATATATTATATGAAAGAAAAGAATAATACGAGAATTGATTTTTTATGGAAAGACACATTTAACAACAATATAAAGTAACTTAGTATGGTTTGTAAAAAATGAGATTAATTTATTAAGAAAAGTACACATGTAGTCACAAAAAAAATGTTTTTGACTAATATATGTATATACGACAGGATATGTAAAGTGTTTATAATAGGAAAATTATGTGATGTTAATAAAGAGTCCATGAGAAAACAAGTGTTTCCTTTGTTATGGATTTTTTTTAAAACGTCTTAGTTACCTAATATAGTTAAAAGATGGTCAAAATGTCTCTAAATTTAAATCTATGTAACGAACTTAAAATAAATAAATAAAGATGGATTCATATTTTGTTAGACTACCCTCCCAATCTATTCAAGTACTAATAGTGTTAAATATCCTATTAATCACAAAATTAAGCAAATACAATTACAACAACAAATAAATAAAGGATGAGATTAGAGACTGTAGGATGGCGATTGGGCAGCAATATCTGTTACACCCCGTATTTTCAAGGCAATGAGATGAGAACGTGCGTAAGAAATTGAGATTTGAATTTTGGAAAGAAAGAAGAATTACTGTTTCTTAAGGAAAAATCTCGAGAATTTGTAAAGGAAAAAGTTTATTAATTGGAATTTGGTTCCCAAATTTGGTACTTGGAACTTATACATTATATTGGAATTTTCAATTTTAAATTCCGAATTTGGTCATGTGGGGCCCACGGAAAAATTTTACGATTTTGTGGGGCCCACAATATTTTGAGATATTTTGACCAATTATAGATATTTTGGGGGAAGGAAATATTTTGGACGAATTGGAGAGTGACATGTGGCACCCCCCCACTTGGTCTTGGAAGACTTTGACCTTAGATATTTTGGAGACAAGTGGAGGTGGGTCCCACTCCACTTGTCTTGCTACACATAGGACATACACTTGTCATGATCTTACCCATTGTGATACATTATATATCTATACATAGAGGGTTTGCAAGACTTAACACTTAGCCAAATTTCATGAAATATTTTGCCTCTCCTTAAGGGCTCTCGGCCAAGGCTCTCCAAGAGTAACAAAAATTCTTCAAATCTTGATGATAAATCCTCAAACTCAAGACTAAGTTCCCTAATGAAGTTCTAATCCTAGACAAACCCTTAAACCCCAAGAACAATGTGTTGGCCGAATATAGAGGGTGTGAAACTCTAAGTTTTATCAACTTTTTGGAGGTGAAATACAAAGTGAAGAGATGTATAAGTTCATAGGGGTCACATATATGTGATTGGAACTTGAAGAAGTGGAGCAAAACGAAAAATGCGGACCATGGTACCCAGACTGTTTTGGACATTTTTTAGGCTAAAAATGAGGTAATGATTCTTCTTCCTTCGCAGTAATTGGATATTACTTATTGTTATGTTTAAGGGATGAATTTATGTTAAGGAAGAAATGGAAAATAATATGTGTATGTGAGAGATATGGTGTTGAGGCCGAGACTTGCCATTTTGGCGTCTTGGAAGTGTTGGTCAGTTTTGTTGTTATCACGTATGACATGTTATATAATGAAGGAAATATTTTTGTTGATAGTTTATATAACTTATATAACATTTTGGAATGAGAATTGGATTAAAAGGAATTAAGGAAAAGAACATTGGATTGTTGTAGTTATTGTTGGACGAAAACCTGTCCAAAACTGTTAGACGTCGTTGTGTCGTTTTTATGGACTGTTTTGGGGAGTATATGTTACACCCCGTAATTCAAGGACATGTTTAAGAGAATGTACGTAAGGAACACAAGACTTGAAATTGGTACGAAAGAAAGAATTGTTTTTCCGACGGAAAATCTTCCGAACGTCGGAAAGGAAAAATGTTCGTTGGTGAGAATTAGATTATCAAAATGCATTATTGAAGAGTATGGAAATTTATTTTTACGGATTTGGTCACGTGGGGCCCACCCGAGGAATTTTACGTTTTGTGGGGCCCACGAGGGTTACAGAATTTTATGGACGAATGGGAGGGCGACACGTGGCACCCCCCCACATTGGTCTTGGACGAAATTGAAGCAAGGGTAAGATGGTCATTGACCATGGTAGAAGACCAGGTCTTGCTAATTAAAGAGCTTGATATTGTTGACTAAGTCCAAGGGCCACTTGGCTTGATCTCTTCCCTCCAAACTTAACAAGTGTTATAATCTAGACCCTTCAATGTATTATATAAGCACACTTGTAGCAAGACAAGTCTTCCAACACTTAGAAAAATTTAAGAAAACTTGAGAGAGGGAGATGATGCTCTCGGCTTTGAGCAATAAGGAACAAGAATTTTTTTCAATTGTTGTCCATTATTCACAAGACTTTAACCCAAGGTTCCTAGGGGTATTGTAAGGGTATCTCAATAGAAAGATTTCGGAAAAATGACGTTTTTACGTTAGTCGCAAGGCGAAAACCTAAGATGTTCTTCAACTTTGAAGATAGAACTTGAAGAGGAGTTCTTCATAAGCTTCTAAGGAGTGCTTGGAGCGGATTGGAACATAAGAAAAGGAGCTAAGAATTGCTAAGGAGCGACTTTGAATCTTGGAAATTTTAAGGGCTTGTAAAGGTATAAATCTTGTCGTTTTAGCAATTAAAGATTACTTATCATTGTAGTTATGGATATTAGCAAGCATGAGGTATTTAGTATGAAGTTTGACAAGTGTATTGGCTATTGGAACCCTAATCCGAAAACTAGTATGTTTAGCCCTTGAGATTTCAATTCAATTGGATTATTAGTTTAAGTCGTCACATGTTATATAAAGAAGGAATTATAATTGTTAAGTTGTTTATGACTATATAACATGTTATACCTAAGAACTTGGATTGAAAAGGAATTGGAAAGGTTGATAAGTTGTTGCACCTTTTGGCCGAATTTGGCATTTGTATTGTGGACTAGTTTGATATCAATTGTGGGGCGGAATTTTACACGTCTTGTAGGCGTGTAATCCCCTATTGTTAATTACATTGTTGAGCCTTAAATGTGGCGTGTTTGGTTATTGAATTCGGCCTTGAAAAAGGTGGCAAAGTATGTAGAAACAAAGGAAGTGCTGTCCGATTTTCCGTAGAATTTAGTGACTTTGCACTTAGAATATTCTACGTTTGAAGCTAGAGGTTAATGGACGTATTATGGCCATTATAGGTGGAAGTACTAAGTATAGCGTATTCTACTTGAAGGATGGAATAGCTATCAAGGTTGAAGTACTTTGGAGCATTTTGCTATTTGTCGATAATCGTCGCGAGGTATGTGAACCTCTTCCTTCTTTTGACATGATTCTATGTATGGAATATACATGTGGTATTATTTCATGATTCCTTCTACTCTTAGAAGTTAAGAGGTATGTATGTTGATTTACTCTACGTAAGAGTTATGTCTAAGTTATCCTAAGTTCTTACCAAGTCTTATGGGGATGTTGGTAAGAGTCGTTAGGAGGTATTTTGGAGCCAAGTTGACTTGGCTAATTTACGGCACGAATGAGAATAAGTATCGAACAAGCCATTGCAGCGTTAATAAAGGAAAATGTAATGACAATCAATTAAGTTAAAATGAGTAGAATTCTCCATCTGCATAGAAACTAAGATAAGACAAAATTGTATTACATTTTCTAGATCATGGCTACTTGAATAAGATCGTTATAAATAAGTATAACTTATTCACAACGCAGCAAAGTATATGTTACTTAATTTAAAAGAGTTTACGTATGAAGTTTTAAGACTATGAATCTCAAATTTTTAAAAAGTTAAGAGACTTTATTTTTCAAGTTATGGGACTTGATTCTTAAAGGAAGAAATGAATTGATTTACAAGTATAGAATACTTGATTTGGAAAGCTTGATATTCTAAGTTAAGAAACTTGTTTTCTTAAAAGTTAAGAGACTTGAAGTATTTTGAAAGCTATGTAATTCGATTTGAAAGTATAAGTCTTTTGGTTATAAAAGGAATGAATTTGTCTAAGACATAAAGAAGTCACTTGATTTAGAAGCCTAATTATATTTCTAAAAGGTATTGTGACTTGTCTTGAAAAGTAGATATGACTTGATACTACGGTTATTAGTATCTTGGAAGTTTTATTTGAAAGAGAATCATTTTAAAGGAGTAGAGGCACGTAGTACGTTGGGTTAAATTCCCGGATTTTATAATGACATTATCGCGTCCCAGGAATGGGCCGGGCAGTATACCTTTATGGGCAGACTATATGACATTATCGCGTCGAGAATGGGCCGGCAAGATACCTTATGGCGGACTATATGACATTATCGCGTCGTGAATGGGCCGCAGATACCTTTATGGGCGACTATATGACATTATCGCGTCGTGAATGGGTCGGGCAATATACCTTTACGGCGACTATATGACATTATCGCGTCGTGAATGGCGGGCAAGATACCTTTATGGGCGAACTATATGACATTATCGCGTCGAGAATGGCGGGCGATATACCTCTGGCGGACTTACGTGACTTTATCGCGTCCCAGTTGGTAAGGCGATATAGCGTCCTCCATAAGGGGTCGGATTATGTTATGCAAGGTAAGTAAGTTATATGGTAATGAACTTGACGGTTTTTCCTAAGCATGTACGTAAGAATGTGACTATAACTTTTATGTAAAAATGGGAAAAGATAATAAGGTACGATTAAGTTCACGAGATGGTAATGACACGGTAGGATCTGGTATTTACCCTTTTTATACTTGCACCTGTTATTCTTTTGTACAGTTATGATTTGTTTACTGTACCATATTTTCCGTTCTATATTCGGTACATGTTATGCGGCCCCTTGAAATTTGCGTTCATGTCCGCAGTTTAGGTACGATTGTGGATCCGCGAGCTTAGGATCTGGTTCAAGATTTGAGACGGCTCGATGTTCGGAGCTTGTCGTCATGGTTATGTATATTCAGGGGTACGACGGGGCCTTGTCCCGTCATAGTAATTGTCCAAATCTTAGAGGTCTGTATTCATCTGTGGGCTGGACTGGCTAGAGTTGTTTTTATATTGTTAAACAGTGTAGTCCCTTTCGGGTAATTTTTATGTTATGGCAGCCTTATCGGCTTGGACTTAGTAAAAACAAAAAAGTGTTATTTATCTTCCGCAGTTTATTATGTTGTATGAATAGAAGGGTGCCCAGGTAGGGCACCAGTCGCGGCCCGGGGTCGGGTCGTGACAATATAAATGCTGAAAAATCATCCCCTAACATGCATGATTAATGTAGTAATTGGCTAATGAAAGTCCTAAAGAATAAGGGTATAAGAAGGGTGGTAAAGGCATCACATTGTACCCTTTAAAATGTTGGTTTATTATGGACTGTTTAGTGAACTGTTTTGTATATGTCCAGTTAGGCGTGTAATCCCCTTTGGTTAAGTTTTGATTGTGCCTTAAATGTGGCTGTTGGTTGATAAATTCGGGCCTTGGAAAAGGTGGAAAAATACGTAGAAACAAAGCAAGTGCTCCCCAAATTTCCGTAGAATTAGAGGGCATTATTCGGTATAAGTCTTATACTAGAAAGTATGATATTGATAGAAGTGCTATCGTCATTATATGTTGAAGTACTACGTGTAGCATAGTCTACTTGGCTTAAGGAATAGCCGATGTGGTTGAAGTACTTTGGAGCGTTTTGCTACTTGTCGTATTGGTTAGTCGTCACGAGCTATGTGAACTTCTTCCTTCTATCGACATGACTATTCTTGAAGTATACTTGCCTTGTTATTGGAGTATACATGACTATTCTTGAAGTATACCTGTCTTGTTATTGGGGTATACATGACTTATTCTTGAAGTACACTTGCCTTGTTATTGGGGTATACATGACTTATTCTTGAAGTATACTTGCCTTGTTATTGGGGTATACATGACTTATTCTTGAAGTATACTTGCCTTGTTATAGGAAGTATTCATGTTATTGATTTTATGCTAAAGACATGTCTAGAATATTCCTAAGTTCTTACCAAGTCTTATGCGGGATGTTGGTAAGAGTCGTTAGGAAGTATTGGAGTCGAGTTGACCTTGGTAATTTACTACACTAATGAGAATAGGTATCAAACAAGCCATTGCAGCGTTAATGAAAATGTATCGACAATCAATTATTTTGAAATGAGTAGAATTCTCCAACTGCATAGAAACTAAGATACGACAAGATTGTATTACATTTTCTAGATCATGACTATTTTAACAAGATCGTTATAAACGAGTATAACCTATTCACGGCTCCTATAAGTATTAATTCTGAAAGTATATGAGACTTGATTTTCGAAAGTATAAGAGACTTGATTTATTTGAAAGTCATGAGACTAGTTTTATTTGAAAGTTGTAAGACTTGATTTATTTGGAAGTCATGAGACTAGATTTATTTGAAAGTACATGAGACTTGATTTTGAAAGGAGACGTCACTTGATTTAAATGTATATGTTACTTGAGTTTTGAAAGAAGAAGTGACTTGATTTAAAGGCATAAGTCACTTGGTTTTAATGGTGAAAGAATTTTGGGTCCAACGCCCTAATACTTCATGAAATGATTCTTTTATAAAGAATAAATGTACATAGTACTTTGGGTTCGAATTCCCTAAAATTACATGACACGATAATGCCTTGGCTTAAAAAAAAAGACGTGATTATTAAAAGGAAAGATGTGATAGCACCTTAGTTTCATAAAAGTTGTTATAACGGCTTTTGGGAAGTTGTTATAACGACTTTTATGGAAAGTCAAAGGATGGTTTAAAATCTCATATGGTGTATGAGATGGTGGTACCTTGGGTTGTCTAATTGAAAAGTATAACTTACTTGAGTTTAAAATGTGTAGTAACTTGATTAAAAAAAATAGTGTCTTGATACTACGGGTGTTAGTGTCTTGGTTGTTTAAAAGGAAGACATGATATTGTCTTGGTTATGTTGAAAAAAAGGCATGAAAATTGTCTTAGTTTGTTTAAAAGGAAGGCATGGTAATTGTCTTGGTTTGAAGGAAAGGCATGGTATTGTCTTGGTTTGCTAAAATGATAGTTATTTAATTTTATGATAATGAGAGTCAAAGATGATTTATTTGCATATGGTTATTCATATAGACATTCGTGCAAGTGTTATATTTCCACATCACCGCGTCCCTCACTAGGGGGCCGGCAACATTATGATATTATTCCATGAACGTGCGATCCATGATGCGAGTTGGTATAGATGCTTATGCGGGTCCAAGGACTCATGCGGGTGAAAAAGTCTCATGATATTATTCCATGGACTAGCTCTCCATGATGCGGGTATAGATATACTCATTGCGGGTCTACAAGATCCATGCGGGTTCGAGTCCCATGCGGGTGAAAAAGTCCCAGGATAGGATTGCATAATAATTCTGAGGGCGGATGACCCTGATCTTGACATGGCTTTCATATTTTGAAATGGTATTGGTTTCATATTTGAAAGGGGTACGGTTGATTTCATATATTTGCAATGGTATTTGGAAGTAATACAGAGGATCTCGCTTTTAAAAGGTTCAGATGACTCTCATTACTCTACTTTAAAAAAAAGGGCATAATGTACTGGTACTTGATTGTTATACTTGTCTCTTGTTATTTGTTTGGCCTGTTACAATTACTGGTGTCTGATGAGTACATGAAATCTGATGATACAGTCTGATTGGCCACTTGTTTTATATGACACTGAGATCACGGTATTTGATTTTCATACTTGCTCTTGTCATTCTTTTGTACAGTTATGATCTTGTTACTGTACTTTATTTCTGTTCCATCCTTGGTACCTGTTGTACTGACCCCCTTCGGTGGGCTGCGTTCATGTCCGCATGTCTAGGTACTCAGTTGTGGATCCGCGAGCTTAGGATCCTTGTTCAGCATTTTGGGATAGCTCCAATGTTCCGGAGCTAGTCATTAAGGCTAGGTATATTCAGGGGTACGGCGGGGCCTTGTCCCGTCATAGTATTTTTCCACATTCTTAGAGGTCCATATTCATATGTAGGCTGGACTGGTGTGAGTTTTATTTACATTGTTGAACAGTGTAGACCCTTTCGGGTGATTTATATTATGGCAGCCTTGACGACCTTGCCTTTGTTTAAAGAAAAAAAAATGATGAGTGTTATTTATCTTCCGCGAGTTACTTGTGTTGTATAGGTAGAAGGGTGCCCAGGTAGGGCACCAGTCGCGGGCCCGGGGTTCGGGGTGTGACAGAGTGGTATCAGAGCAGTTAGTCCTCGGAATGTCTACAGACCGTGTATAATAGAGTCTTGTTTATCGGTGTGTTGTGCACCACATCTATAAACAGGAGGCTATAGTATATTTAGGATTGGTTTACCTTCTTCTCACTCTGAGATCGTGCGATAGAGTTGTATTGTTAGGGTAGTCTCTCCCTAACGTAATATTGTGATTGCAGCTTTGAGTAAGGCAACAGTGGCCCAGAACAGATTATATGGATTGCGTATCCATGTTGGTAAAATTATCGTATAGATGGTATTATGATGATGTATATATGTACGAGCATATTTATTCGGAGCTATGTGTGTTGCCTAGAATGGTTATGAATTACAATGAGTTGGTTAAGCCTTAGTAAATTCTTGGAAGGTGTTAAACAATTATTGAATTCACACCTAGGCTTTATTTATGTACTGATTTGGAATATCAGGAGATAATGAACTGTCTGAGATTGTGGTATACTCTTATAAGAGGTCATGTTTAATTGATTTGATAACATACCATGTTGTTATATTAAGCTGTGTTGTACGCTTAAGTGATTGTGTGAATAATATTGGTATGGAGTAAATAAAGTTGTTGTGAGTAAGACAACATGATTGTGAGATATTGAGAAGCTACATTTCCCGTATGTGGGGACTGATAATGTAAGATTGGGACATAGAATAATTGTTAACCTTAGAATATTGATGACCGTAGAGACCTTAGATGTACAAGGCCTTCTCGGGTAGTAAGATTTATTTCAGACCAAGAATGAGAATTTAGTGCGACGATGAGTCGGGTTGTGGGCCGATTGTGGGTCAGTCCGTAGCCCGAAATAGAGTGGGGTCAGTTTGAGGTGGTCCCGCTGTGTGATAGGGTCACAAGGGTGCAAGACACAAGTCTAGTTAATCGTTGTACGAGTTCGTGGATGCATTCCACCTGAACCGGGTCGTAGGGGCCGAGAATGACCTTAAAGTGTTAAAAGAATTGAAGTGTTTACAGTTATGAACAATGGAGGTACGAAAATAGAATCCTTTTAGGCCATGAATGAGAGTTAATAGTGGTAATATACCCTTTAGATTTGACTCCTCGTTTGGCTTGTGATTGATGAATATACATGTGTGATGTATTATGGCCATGTGTGGCGTATTCGATTGTGTAAGGTATAGTTAAATGGGGACTATACCTATATCTGTTTAGATTGAACCTAGTATGAACATTCGGGACAAATGTTTCTAAGGGGGGAGGATGTTACACCCCGTATTTCCAAGGCAATGAGATGAGAACGTGCGTAAGAAATTGAGATTTGAATTTTGGAAAGAAAGAAGAATTATTGTTTCTTAAGGAAAAATCTCAGAAATTTGTAAAGGAAAATGTTTATTAATTGGAATTTGGTACTTGGGACTTATAGATTATATTGGAATTTTGAATTTTAAATTCCGGATTTGGTCATGTGGGGCCCACAGGAAAATTTTACGGTTTTGTGGGGCCCACAATATTTTGAGATATTTTGACCAATTATAGATATTTTGGGGGAGGAAATATTTTGGATGAATTGGAGAGTGACAAGTGACACCCCCCTCCCCACTTGGTCTTGGAAGACTTTGACCATAGATAATTTGGAGACAAGTGGAGGTGGGTCCCACTCCACTTGTATTGCTACACATATGCCATACACTTGTCATGATCTTACCCATTGTGATACATTATATATCTATACATAGAGGGTTTGCAAGACTTAACACTTAGCCAAATTTCATGAAATATTTTGCCTCTCCTTAAAGGCTCTCGGCCAAGGCTCTCCAAGAGCAACAAAAATTCTTTAAATCTTGATTATAAATCCTCAAACTCAATACTAAGCTCCCTAATGAAGTTCTAAGCCTAGACAAACCCTTAAACCCCAAGAACAATGTGTTGGCCGAATATAGAGGGTGTGAAACTCTAAGTTTTATCAACCTTTTTGGAGGTGAAATACAAAGTGAAGAGGTGTATAAGTTCATAGGGGTCACATATATGTAATTGGAACTTGAAGAAGTGGAGCGAAACGAAAACTACAGACCATGGTAGCCCGTACTGTTTTAGACGTTTTTGAGGCTAAAAATGAGGTAATGATTCTTCTTCCTTCGCAGTAATTGTATATTACTTATTGTTATGTTTAAGGGATGAATTTATGTTAAGGAAGAAATGGAAAATAAGATGTGTATGTGAGAGATATGGTGTTGAGGCCGAGACTTGCCATTTTGGCGTCTTGGAAGTGTTTGTCAGTTTTGTTATTATCACGTATGGCATGTCATATAATGAAGGAAATATTGTTGTTGATAGTTTATATAACTTATATAACATTTTGGAATGAGAATTGGATAAAAGGAATTAAGGAAAAGGACATTGGATTGTTGTAGTTATTGTTGGACGAAAAACTGCCCAAAACTGTTAGACGTCGTTGTATCATTTTTATGGACTGTTTTGGGGAGTATAAATGCTGGAAAATCAGCCCCTAACATGCATGATTAATGTAGTAATTGGCTAATGAAAGTCCTAAAGAATAAGGGTATAAGAAGGGTGTTAAAGGCTTCACATTGTACCCTTAAAAACGTTGGTTTATTATGGACTGTTTAGTGGACTGTTTTGTATAGATTGTGGGACAAAATTTTACACGTCCAGTTAGGCGTGTAATCGCCTTTGGTTAACTGTTGGTTGTGCCTTAAATGTGGTTGTTGGTTGATAAATTCGGGCCTTAGAAAAGGTGGAAAAGTACGTAGAAATAAAGGAAGTGCTGCCCAAATTTCTGTAGAATTAGAGGGCATTATTCGGTATAAGTCTTATACTAGAAAGGATGATATTGATAGAAGTTCTATCGTCATTATAGGTTGAAGTACTACGTGTAGCATAGTCTACTTGGCTTAAGGAATAGCCGATGTGGTTGAAGTACTTTGGAGCGTTTTGCTACTTGTCGTATTGGTTAGTCGTCACGAGGTATGTGAACTTCTTCCTTCTATCGACCTGACTATTCTTGAAGTATACTTGCCTTGTTATTGGAGTATACATGACTATTCTTGAAGTATACTTGCCTTGTTATTGGGGTATACATGACTTATTCTTGAAGTATACCTGTCTTGTTATTGGGGTATACATGACTTATTCTTGAAGTATACTTGCCTTGTTATTGGGGTATACATGACTTATTCTTGAAGTATACTTGCCTTGTTATAGGAAGTATTCATGTTATTGATTTTATGCTAAAGGCATGTCTAGAATATTCCTAAGTTCTTACTAAGTCTTATGCGGGATGTTGGTAAGAGTCGTTAGGAAGTATTGGAGTCGAGTTGACCTTGGTAATTTACTGCACTATTGAGAATAGGTATCAAACAAGTCATTGCAACGTTAATGAAAATGTATCGACAACGAAATATATTGAAATGAGTAGAATTCTCCAACTGCATAGAAACTAAGATACGACAAGATTGTATTACATTTTCTAGATCATGGCTGTTTTAACAAGATCGTTATAAACGAGTATAACCTATTCACGGCTCCTATAAGTATTAATTCTGAAAGTATATGAGACTTGATTTTCGAAAGTATAAGAGACTTGATTTATTTGGAAGTCATGAGACTAGTTTTATTTGAAAGTTGTAAGACTTGATTTATTTGGAAGTCATGAGACTAGATTTATTTGAAAGTACATGAGACTTGATTTTGAAAGGAGACGTCACTTGATTTAAATGTATAGGTTACTTGAGTTTTGAAAGAAGAAGTGACTTGATTTAAAGGCATAAGTCACTTGGTTCTAATGGTGAAAGAATTTTGGGTCCAACGCCCTAATACTTCATGAAATAATTCTTTTATAAAGAATAAATGTACATAGTACTTTGGGTTCGAATTCCCTAAAATTACATGACACGATAATGCCTTGGCTTCAAAAAAAAGGAAAGACGTGATAGCACCTTAGTTTCATAAAAGTTGTTATAATGGCTTTTGGGAAGTTGTTATAACGACTTTTATGGAAAGTCAAAGGATGGTTTAAAATCTCATATGGTGTATGAGATGGTGGTACCTTGGGTTGTCTAATTGAAAAGTATAACTTACTAGAGTTTAAAATGTGTAGTAACTTGATTAAAACAAATAGTGTCTTGATACTACGGGTGTTAGTGTCTTGGTTGTTTAAAAGGAAGGCATGATATTGTCTTGGTTATGTTGAAAAGAAGGCATGAAAATTGTCTTAGTTTGTTTAAAAGGAAGACATGGTAATTATCTTGGTTTAAAGGAAAGGCATGGTATTGTCTTGGTTTGCTAAAATGATGGTTATTTAATTTTATGATAATTAGAGTCAAATATGATTTATTTGCATATGGTTATTCATATAGACATTCGTGCAAGTGTTATATTTCCAAATTACCGCATCCCTCACTAGGGAGCCGACAACATTATGATATTATTCCATGAACTTGCGATCCATGATGCGAGCTGGTATAGATGCTTATGCGGGTCCAAGGACTCATGCGGGTGAAAAAGTCTCATGATATTATTCCATGGACTGGCTCTCCATTATGCGGGTATAGATATACTCATTGCGGGTCTACAAGATCCATGCGGGTTCGAGTCCCAGGATAGGATTGCATAATAATTCTGAGGGCGGATGACCCTGATCTTGACATGACTTTCATATTTTGAAATGGTATTGGTTTCATATTTGAAAGTGGTACGGTTGATTTCATATATTTGCAATGGTATTTGGAAGTAATACAGAGGATCTCGCTTTTAAAAGGTTCAGATGACTCTCATTACTCTACTTTAAAAAAAAAGGGCATAGTGTACTGGTACTTGATTGTTATACTTGTCTCTTGTTATTTGTTTGGCCTGTTACAATTATAGTGATACAGTAGTACATGAGTACAGTGATACCAGGTATAGTTGGCCCTTATTTTATATGACACAGTAGGATCTGGTATTTGATTTTCATACTTGCCCCTGTCATTCTTTTGTACAGTTATGATCTTGTTACTGTACTTTATTTCTGTTCCATCCTTGGTACCTGTTATCGACCCCCGGTGGCTGCGTTCATGTACGCAGGTCTAGGTACTCAGTTGTGGATCCGCGAGCTTAGGATCCTTGTTCAGCATTTTGGGATAGCTCCAATGTTCCGAAGGTAGTCATTATGGCTAGGTATATTCAGGGGTACGACGGGGCCTTGTCCCGTCATAGTATTTGTCCACATTCTTAGAGGTCCGTATTCATATGTAGGCTGGACTGGTGTGAGTTGTATTTACATTGTTGAACAGTGTAGACCCTTTCGGGTGATTTATATTATGGCAGCCTTGACGACCTTGCCTTTGTTTAAAGAAAAAAAAATGATGAGTGTTATTTATCTTCCGCGAGTTACTTGTGTTGTATAGGTAGAAGGGTGCCCAGGTAGGGCACCGATATGCCCGGGCGTGTGAGTGGTATCGAAGCGATTAGTCCTTAGAATGTCTACAGACCGTGTATAATAGAGTCTTGTTTATCGGTGTGTTGTGCACCACATCTATAAACAGGAGGCTATAGTATATTTAGGATTGGTTTCTCTTCTTCTCACTCTGAGATCGTGCGATAGAGTTGTATTGTTAGGGTAGTCTCTCCCTAACGTAATATTGTGATTGCAGCTTTGAGTAAGGCAACAGTGGCCCATAACAGATTATATGGATTGCGTATCCATGTTGGTAAAATTATCGTATAGATGGTATTATGATGATGTATATATGTACGAGCATATTTATTCGGAGCTATGTGTGTTGCCTAGAATGGTTATGAATTACAATGAGTTGGTTAAGCCTTAGTAAATTCTTGGAAGGTGTTAAACAATTATTGAATTCACACCTAGGCTTTATTTATGTACTGATTTGGAATATCAGGAGATAATGAACTGTCTGAGATTGTGGTATACTCTTAAAAGAGGTCATGTTTAATTGATTTGATAGCATACCATGTTGTTAGATTAAGCTGTGTTGTACGCTTAAGTGATTGTGTGAATAATATTGGTATGAAGTAAATAAAATTGTTGTGAGTAAGACAACATGATTGTGAGACATTGAGAAGCTACATTTCCCGTATGTGGGGACTGATAATGTAAGCTTGGGACATGGAATAATTGTGAACCTTAGAATATTGATGAACGCAGAGACCTTAGATGTACAAGGCCTTCTCGGGTAGTAAGATTTATTTCAGACCAAGAATGAGAATTTAGTGCGACGATGAGTCGGGTTGTGGGCCGATTGCGGGTCAGTCCGTAGCCCGAAATGGAGTGGGGTCAGTTTGAGGTGGTCCCGCTGTGTGATAGGGTCACAAAGGTGCAAGGCACAAGTCTAGTTAATCGTTGTACGAGTTCGTGGACGCATTCCACCAGAACCGGGTCGTAGGGGCCGAGAATGACCTTAAAGTGTTAAAAGAATTGAAGTGTTTACAGTTATGAACAATGGAGGTACGAAAATAGAATCCTTTTAGGCCATGAATGAGAGTTAATAGTGGTAATATACCCTTTAGATTTGACTCTTCGTTTGGCTTGTGATTGATGAATATACATGTGTGATGTATTGTGGCCATGTGTGGCGTATTCGATTGTGTAAGGTATAGTTAAATGGGGACTATACCTATATCTATTTAGATTGAACCTAGTATGAACATTCGGGACAAATGTTTCTAATGAGGGAGGATGTTACACCCCGTATTTCCAAGGCAATGAGATGAGAACGTGCGTAAGAAATTGAGATTTGAATTTTGGAAAGAAAGAAGAATTATTGTTTCTTAAGGAAAAATCTCAGGAATTTGTAAAGGAAAATGTTTATTAATTGGAATTTGGTTCCCAAATTTGGTACTTGGGACTTATAGATTATATTGGAATTTTGAATTTTAAATTCCGGATTTGGTCATGTGGGGCCCACAGGAAAATTTTACAGTTTTGTGGGGCCCACAATATTTTGACCAATTATAGATATTTTAGGGGAGGAAATATTTTGGATGAATTGGAGAGTGACACGTGACACCCCCCCTCCCCACTTGGTCTTGGAAGACTTTGACCATAGATAATTTGGAGACAAGTGGAGGTGGGTCCCACTCCACTTGTATTGCTACACATATGCCATACACTTGTCATGATCTTACCCATTGTGATACATTATATATCTATACATAGAGGGTTTGCAAGACTTAACACTTAGCCAAATTTCATGAAATATTTTGCCTCTCCTTAAGGGCTCTCGGCCAAGGCTCTCCAAGAGCAACAAAAATTATTTAAATCTTGATGATAAATCCTCAAACTCAAGACTAAGCTCCCTAATGAAGTTCTAAGCCTAGACAAACCCTTAAACCCCAAGAACAATGTGTTGGTCGAATATAGATGGTGTGAAACTCTAAGTTTTATCAACCTTTTGGAGGTGAAATACAAAGTGAAGAGGTGTATAAGTTCATAGGGGTCACATATATGTGATTGAAACTTGAAGAAGTGGAGCGAAACGAAAACTACAGACCATGGTAGCCCGTACTGTTTTAGACGTTTTTTAGGCTAAAATGAGGTAATGATTCTTCTTCCTTCGAAGTAATTGGATATTACTTATTGTTATGTTTAAGGGATGAATTTATGTTAAGGAGGAAATAGAAAATAAGATGTGTATGTGAGAGATATGGTGTTGAGGCCGAGACTTGCCATTTTGGCGTCTTGGAAGTGTTGGTCAGTTTTGTTATTATCACGTATGGCATGTCATATAATGAAGGAAATATTGTTGTTGATAGTTTATATAACTTATATAACATTTTGGAATGAGAATTGGATAAAAGGAATTAAGGAAAAGGACATTGGATTGTTGTAGTTATTGTTGGACGAAAAACTGCCCAAAATTGTTAGACGTCGTTGTGTCATTTTTATGGACTGTTTTGGGGAGTATAAATGCTGGAAAATCAGCCCCTAACATGCATGATTAATTTAGTAATTGACTAATGAAAGTCCTAAAGAATAAGGGTATAAGAAGGGTGTTAAAGGCTTCACATTGTACCCTTAAAAATGTTGGTTTATTATGGACTGTTTTGTATAGATTGTGGGGCAAATATTTACACGTCCAGTTAGGCGTGTAATCGCCTTTGGTTAACTGTTGGTTGTGCCTTAAATGTGGTTGTTAGTTGATAAATTCGGGCCTTGGAAAAGGTGGAAAAGTACGTAGAAATAAAGGAAGTGCTACCCAAATTTCCGTAGAATTAGAGGGCATTATTCGGTATAAGTCTTTTACTAGAAAGGATGCTATTGATAGAAGTGCTATCGTCATTATAGGTTGAAGTACTACGTGTAGCATAGTCTACTTGGCTTAAGGAATAGCAGATGTGGTTGAAGTACTTTGGAGCGTTTTGCTACTTGTCGTATTGGTTAGTCGTCACGAGGTATGTGAACTTCTTCCTTCTATCGACATGACTATTCTTGAAGTATACTTGCCTTGTTATTGGAGTATACATGACTATTCTTGAAGTATACTTGCCTTGTTATTGGGGTATACATGACTTATTCTTGAAGTATACTTGCCTTGTTATTGGGGTATACATGACTTATTCTTGAAGTATACTTGCCTTGTTATATGAAGTATTCATGTTATTGATTTTATGCTAAAGGCATGTCTAGAATATTCCTAAGTTCTTACCAAGTCTTGTGCGGGATGTTGGTAAGAGTCGTTAGGAAGTATTGGAGTCGAGTTGACCTTGGTAATTTACTACACTAATGAGAATAGGTATCAAATAAGCCATTGCAGCGTTAATGAAAATGTATCGACAATCAATTATTTTGAAATGAGTAGAATTCTCCAACTGCATAGAAACTAAGATAAGACAAGATTGTATTACATTTTCTAGATCATGGCTGTTTTAACAAGATAACTATAAACGAGTAAAACCTATTCACGGCTCCTATAAGTATTAATTCTGAAAGTATAGGAGACTTGATTTTCGAAAGTATAAGAGACTTGATTTATTTGGAAGTCATGAGACTAGTTTTATTTGAAAGTTGTAAGACTTGATTTATTTGGAAGTCATGAGACTAGATTTATTTGAAAGTACATGAGACTTGATTTTGAAAGGAGACATCACTTGATTTAAATGTATAGGTTACTTGAGTTTTGAAAGAGGAAGTGACTTGATTTAAAGGCATAAGTCACTTGGTTTTAATGGTGAAAGCATTTTGGGTCCAACGCCCTAATACTTCATGAAATAATTCTTTTATAAAGAATAAATGTACATAGTACTTTGGGTTCGAATTCCCTAAAATTACATGACACGATAATTCCCTGGCTTCAAAAAAAAGGAAAGACGTGATTATTAAAAGGAAAGATGTGATAGCACCTTAGTTTCATAAAAGTTGTTATAACGGCTTTATGGGAAGTTGTTATAACGGCTTTTATGGAAAGTCAAAGGATGGTTTAAACTCTCATATGGTGTATGAGATGGTGGTACCTTGGGTTGTCTAATTGAAAAGTATAACTTACATGAGTTTAAAATGTGTAGTAACTTGATTGAAAAAAATAGTGTCTTGATACTACGGGTGTTAGTGTCTTGGTTGTTTAAAAGGAAGGCATGATATTGTCTTGGTTATGTTGAAAAGAAGGCATGGAAATTGTCTTGGTTTGTTTAAAAGGAAGGCATGATAATTGTCTTGGTTTAAAGAAAAGACATGGTATTGTCTTGGTTTGCTAAAATGATGGTTATTTAATTTTATGATAATGAGAGTCAATGAAGATTTATTTTCATATGGTTATTCATATAGACATTCGTGCAAGTGTTATATTTCCACATCACCGCGTCCCTCACTAGGGGGCCGACAACATTATGATATTATTCCATGGACTTGCGATCCATGATGCGAGATGGTATATATGCTTATGCGGGTCCAAGGACTCATGCGGGTGAAAAAGTCTCATGATATTATTTCATAGACTAGCTCTCCATGATGCGGGTATAGATATATACTCATTGCGGGTCTACAAGATCCATGCGGGTTCGAGTCCCATGCGGGTGAAAAAGCCCCAGGATAGGATTGAATAATAATTCTGAGGGCGGATGACCCTGATCTTGACATGGCTTTCATATTTTGAAATGGTATTGGTTTCATATTTGAAAGGGGTACGGTTGATTTCATATATTTGCAATGGTATTTGGAAGTAATACAGAGGATCTAAATTTTTTAAAAGGTTCAGATGACTCTCATTACTCTACTTTAAAAAAAAAAAGGCATAGTGTACTGGTACTTGATTGTTATACTTGTCTCTTGTTATTTGTTTGGCCTGTTACAATTACGTCTGATACAAAGAGTACATGATGCACGTGATACAGTCTGATTGGCTCTTGTTTTATATGACACTGAGAATTGTATTTGATTTTCATACTTGCCCTCGCCATTCTTTTATACGATTATGATCTTATTATCAGATTACTTTATTTTTGATCCATACTTGGTACTGTTAGATCGACTTCCGGGGATGCGTTCATGTTCGCATGTCTAGGTACTCTGTTGTGGATCCGCGAGCTTAGGATCCTTTGTTCAGCATTTTGGGATAGCTCCAATGTTCCGGAGCTAGTAATTATGGCTAGGTATATTCAGGGGTACGGCGGGGCTTTATCCCGTCATAGTATTTGTCCAAATTCTTAGAGGTCCGTATCCATATGTGGGCTGGACTGGTGTGAGTTGTATTTACATTGTTGAACAGTGTAGACCCTTTTGGGTGATTTATATTATGACAGCCTTGACGGTCTTGCCTTTGTTTAAAGAAAAAAAATAATGAGTGTTATTTATCTTCCGCGATTTACTTGTGTTGTATAGGTAGAAGGGTGCCCAGGTAGGGCACCAGTAGCGAACCCGGGGTTCGGGGCGTGACAATATCGCCCGCCTTATTCGTCTCGAAATTTCTGGAGTAGGAATATAGACACGGATGTAGATTTCATGATGAGTCTCGTAATGAGACGCTTGATTTAGCTCCCGATGCATTTCACTATGTAAAACTAAGAAAAGAGGAGGATTAGTATGGACGCAAGCCATATGCAATAATGCAAATAAATAGATTATTCATGTAAACTTAAGCACATATATATTTTATTGCTTAACCACATCAGACTCAAAATAATGGAATCAGCCCCAAAAATAATGGATTTAAATGAGGCAAAACAGCCCCAAAATTAGTAATGAAACGGCCCAAAAATCAGTAACAACGGGGCCAAAAACCAGTCCGAAAATGGCTAGAAAACAGTGACAACTAGGCTAGAAAACCAGTAGCCAAGTGACTGAAAATCAGTCCCTAAAATGGCAAAATGGCCCCAAAAATCAGTCCAGTGAACAATGGCTAAAATCAGTCCGCTAAATGGTCGAAATCAGTCCAATGGCTTTGAATTCATTACTAGGTATGGATTAAACTCAAATGGTATCATAAGTATAATGAGACACTAGTTTAGCTAAACAAGGATCTTATACTTCTCATATAGACATTGTAACTAAAAATCCACACATATTTGAATAAAACCTTAAGTTAACTATATTAGATATTATATTAGATAACACAACCTATATATCATTAATATAAACTTAAAATCAATACTCTATGCTCTGTTTTGGATCCACATGCTAGTTTCGACTACCACAACCTCTTAAGATAACATATAACAACTTAAGAATAATTTCTAAACTACTAGATTGATATTATTAGTAAACATGAATAGTATATTAACTAAACATGATATTTTGAAGACTAATACATGCATTGTGTAAATAAAACCACATACTCATAAATCAAAACTTCAAACAATCAACTTCCCATAAAGCCGGAGTTAGAGAGATGTTTCTCTCACTAGGCGAAAATGCTCTCAACATTTTCCTCTAGTTGTTCCTCTATGTCCCCCTTCTTCTATGATTTTCATCAACTGAATTATTACAGATTGTTCTTTGATCAATTCCATCCTACGGAGAAGTTTGTGTGTTCATTTCATGGTCACTTTAATCGATTTGCTATAGAGTGAGTTATCTTCCTTCTTGCCATGAGAAAGAATATAAAGATTTCAGCCAAAAGAAAGAAAGAGATTAGTTTGATTGTTCAAGATTTGAATTTGACGAGTGCATTTCCGGTGGTGGCAGCTTCCGGTGGTGGCCAGTTAGCTTCTTTGAACTTTGTGGAGGATTCGGGTCAGGTGAGTGTATCCAGGGTGAAAGCAGGACAAGAGGGTGGTTTTGGACTGCAAGAGGGTCATGATGGTGGTCATGGGTCAAGAAGGCAATTCATTGAATCTCCCAACTTTCCGGTGGCAACCTCTGGAGGTGTTCCGGTTGGAACCCTCGACACTGGAAGGATTACGGGTCTGGCGGGTGATCCCGGGTCAAAAGAGAGTATGGTGGGTGGTCCCGGGATGCAGGAGGGTCGTGATGGTGGTCATGGGCTGTGGATGGAACCCATGGGTCACCGTACTATGGTTTTTAAAGCCAAAGGGGCTTTCCCGACAGGCACCTTGGAAGCCGGGGAGGAAGGTGGTGTTTCGGTAGGAACACTGGACTCTGGAGTAAAAACGGGTCATGCGGGTGAACGCGGGTTGAAAGCGGGTATGAAGGGTGGTCCCGGGTTGCAGGAGGGTAGTGTTGATGGTCTTGGGTTGTGGAAAAAACCCATGGGTCACCGACCCTTGGTTTCTGTGTCCAATGGGTCTTTTCCGGCAGACACCTTGGATGCCGAGGTAAAAGCGGGTCTCGTGGTAAGTCCCGGGTTGATAGCGGGTCAGGTGGGTGGGCATGGGTCATGGGGGAAGTCCATAGGTCACCAGTCATTGGTTGTTGAGTCCGAGATTGCTTCTATGCCAATAAGCCTTGGAAATACAATAGTTGCGGAAGCCGAAGGGGTTTTTATTCGAAAGAGATCTAGTAATTTGAAGCAATCAATGGATGCGGAAACCAATGGAACGCCTCATTCAATGGGTACTACATCTGAAGTGGCTCCTAATCCCATAGATCTTGGTAAGGCAAATGTTGCGGAAGCCGAAGGGTTTTCTCTCCATACGATGCCTAATTACTCGACGAATTCAATTGGCATTGGGAATGTAGAGTCTTCTCATTTAAGGGGACTTCAAAACTTGACTTGGGTGGGAACCAGCTTTGACAAATCCGAGAGCCCTAGGAACTCTAATACATTAATTGATAGTGCATTAAATGATAATGCATTACTACAACAAAAGACTTCTGAGACACCTAATCCCAATGATGCACGTTTTTGGACTTCAAATACAGAAACCAATAACGTACCTATGGACCCTCAACCCTTCGCTTCACCCGAAGCAGTAAATGCTCCTAAGGATAAGCCTATTCCAAGGAAAATGACTTATGCGGGGGTGTTTGCGGAATCTCGTTTGGAAGCAAAGGGTATGAAATTGCAATTTATTGAACAAGAAGGAGATATTGTAGAACTTGATGCGAATGATGAAGTTCCATTTGTTGAAACATGGGGCTATTGTCTTATTGGATGTTTCACGGGCCCTTTCCCAGGACGTGAGGCACTGAATTCAATTGTTAAGGGCTGGAATGTGAAGTGTCGAATCATTCCCTATGGACGTAGGTGGACCGTCTTCCGTTTCATGTCAGAGGATGATCGCATTAAGGTGTTTCATGGTGGCCCCTATATGACATTCGGCAAAACATTGATGTTAAAACTAGTTGACAAGGACGTGATACTTTCAGATGATCTTTTTATGAAAATCCCTGTTTGGGTGTTGCTACGTGACATCCCCTTATCAGTTTGGAGTGAAACCGGTTTGAGTAAAATAGCATCGCGTGTTGGAATGCCTCTATACACGGATCAGTTTACTAAAGAGAGGTCCAAAATGAACTATGCACGAGTATTGATTGAAGTTGATGTTAGCAAAGAGCCAGTCACGGAATTTAGAGTAAGGCTGCCGAGTAATATCATGTATGTTCAAAAAGTGGAATATGAGCATTATCCGGATTTCTGTTTTATTTGCCAAATATTTGGACATAGCCATTTAAAGTGTAAGAAGTTGAAGAAACAAGTAAAGCCTATGGAAACTTCCCAACCTCAAAATTCAAATGCTTTGCCTCAATATGGCAAAGATACGACTTTGCCCTCTATACCGGGAAGGGTCGTTACAGCTTTGAATCTTGATTCGAGCTTCGGGTGAGAAACAACTTGATGAACACCGTTTGAGGGATGCACAAGATGTTCCCATTACAACAAAGGTGGGAAATAGAGATTTTAATCAAGTCAGAACCTTTGCCGAGGCAGCTCGAGGGGGGTCTAAAACTCCTTTTGACCCAGGGTCCTTTAGAAGTGCTTTGGGTGTAGAGAATTCGCCGAGTGTGCACATGTAAGCACCACTTTGTGCGGATAATGATGGATGGCAAGAGGTTACTTCAAGGAAGAATTTCATTAAGAACAAAGCCAAGAAACAAGTTTGAGAAGTGAAAAGAGTATTTCAACCTTCCAAGATTGAGTTTTAAGATTTAATCCCCTATTGTAACGTCACCTATGAGTGAACGCCCCATCCCTCCTCTCTTTCATTTCTTGTTTATGCTTACGTTGAGGGTTCTCCATTTCTTGTTTATGCTTACGTTGAGGATTGAGAACCCTCAACGACTGATTGTAGCTCCTAGCTTTTTCTTTTTAGTAATAATATTTGCATTTACCCGGGAAAAAAAACTTCAAACAATCACATAAAACCATCGCACCATCTCATAATAACACACAATATATTATGATGTCGTTTATTAACTAAACTAAATATAATATGGATTAAGGATTACCCTTTTGTGGTGCAGCGAACTGAGACAAGGGTCTTCAAATCCAAACGACTTAGAACTCACTGAACCAGTAAAGTAGAAATTTTCTTGTATTTTAGAAGATTCGGCGAAAAGATGAAAAAGTATATTTTAGAGTTCAAGAGAGGGGAAAAGCGGCGGCTCCAAGGTGTCCGAAAATGGACTTTTAATGCGAGTATATATAGAAATGAATTAGGGTTTCTAGGGCTGAATCTTTTGGCGTGATTTTGGATTTCGATTTTGAAATGGTCGACCAAAAATCTGAACGTTTTGACTGATTTGCAGGGCTTCACGTGATTGACAATGATCTATCACGAAAATGGAGCATGCCATTTCTGTGCATGGTTAGAGAAGCTTTGGTGTTATACCAAAAATGGAAGAGAGATGGGAGATGAGGATCACATGGTCGATTTCTTCGTAAGACGTTTTCTTAGGCGATTTAGGTATTTTTGATTTTAGGTTTTTCTTTTCTTTTTAGGTTTTAGGTCTTAGAAAAGGAGGGGCAGAAATAAGGTTGTAAATTTGAGGTTTTAGGCCACGAAGGGAATTAATGGGAATTAAAGGAAATAAGGAATGGGTTGGGTTTGGTTTTAGTAGGACTTTAGGTTTCAGATTTTAAAGGGAAAAAATAGGTTTTAGTTTTAAGTGTTTTATTAATGATGGTTAGTAGTAAAAAGGTGGTTAATTATAAGGATAAAAATATCAATGTGATAATAAATGATGCAATAATATTTTAGAACATGTTTTAATGCTTAGTGTAAAATGTGATGCCATTTTGAATAATATAGAATATTAGGATGAAAATTATGAAGGTGATGAAATGTCACGATAATAAAAAAGGCGAATAAAGATAGTAATAATAATAGTGATTATTGAGAATATTAAATTTTTTATTTATGTATGCATATGTATGTATTTATTAAAATTTAAAAATGCTTTGCGGTGTAAAAAAATAGTTTAATTACGATAAATAATCGAAAGAGAGGGACAAAATTGGGTGTCAACAGCTTGTCCCTCTTTGTATGGAGAGGATGAAAGAGTCTTCAGACAAAGACGTTGACTTATAGCCAACTTTATCGTGATTGTCAAAGATTAGGAAATGCATGTACAAATGAAGCTTCAAAAGAGATCGGGATTGCCAATGCCCGAAAATTGAAAGCAATCCTGATGCCGATTCAAAATTTGTCTCAGTGTCGGATTATGGTGACACTGGGTTATACTGACGCTGGAAAATTAAGGCACGACTAACGCGGATTCAAAATTTGTCCCAGTGTCAAATTATGATGACACTGAATTTTCATGATGCTAGAAGATTAAAGACATGGCGGACACGGATTCAAAATTTGTCCCAGTGTCGAATTATGATGACACTGGGCTATTGTGACGCTAGAAAATTAAAGATGGTTGATGCGGATTTTGAAATTGTGTCCCAGTGTCGAATTATGATGACACTGGGTTTTTTATGGCATTAAAAATTAAAGGCAAAGCAGACGCGAATCCCAAAATTTGTCCTAGTGTCGAATTATGATGACACTGGGCTTTTGTGGCAAAATCTTGGGAAGGAGCAAAACGATGTTCGAAATAAGTCGTTGACCTTTTTCGGGGGTCTAGCCTCCCAACAAATTGTCTCAGTTCGCCGCGGAAGAATTCCACGTTGTGCTCCCGCTCCTTAAAAGACTCCTGCAGGACAAAGCTTAAGAAAAAATTAGTGCATAACTGTTAAGACAAAAGTGATAACATAAAATATATGAGAAATGCGATCATGTAAGTAGGAATGTTGTCATATGTATACATAATGTGCTCAAGGTGTTGTAGTTGCAGATGCATGATCAGGATGCTGACGATGTCATTGTGTTGACGCGATGCAGATGACGTCGTTTCCGGACGTAATGTAGATAACGCCATTTCCGGGCGTAATTCAGATATCATTGTATCGGCGTGCTGTGTTTGTGAGCCGCAAGGCTGCCACCTTCCTTCAGGTTGCTGCTAATATGAAAACCGGTCTTATCAAGGCTAACAAATGAGTGTATTACATGCAAAATAAAGAATGTAGTTTCCAAATGGTGTTTGACAACAAATGTGTTTAAATGCCTCTAAGGGTGTTTGTTCCCTGAGGTTGAAATGCAAAATGTGTTTGTTCCTCGTGCTAAAAAAGAATACATGGTGTTTATTCCCTGAAATCCTTCTAAGGGTGTTTGTTCCCTTAGGTGACTCTAAAGGTGTTTGTTCCTTTAGGTCAAAAATGCAAAAGGTGTTTGTTCCTCGTGCTGAAAGAAGACAGGGTGTTTATTCCCTGAAATCCTTTTAAGGGTGTTTGTTCCCTTAGGTGACTCTAAAGGTGTTTGTTCCTTGAGGTCAAAAATGCAAAAGGTGTTTGTTCCTCGTGCTAAAAGAAGACAGGGTGTTTGTTCCCTGAAATTTTTCTAAGGGTGTTTGTTCCCTTAGGTGACTCTAAAGGTGTTTGTTCATTGAGGTCAAAAATTCAAAAGATGTTTGTTCCCTGAAATCCTTCTAAGGGTGTTTGTTCTCTTAGGTAACTCTAAGTTTGTTCCTTGAGGTCAAAAATGCAAAAGGTGTTTGTTCCTCGTGCTAAAAAGAAGACAGGGTGTTTGTTCCCTGAAATCCTTCTAAGGGTGTTTGTTCCCTTAGGTGACTCTAAATGTGTTTGTTCCTTAAGGTAAAAAATGCAAAAGGTGTTTGTTCCTCGTGCTAAAAAGAAGACAGGGTGTTTGTTCCCTGAAATCCTTCTAAGGGTGTTTGTTCCCTTAGGTGAAAATGAGACAACTTTAATAGTATGACCGAAGCCTATAGGCCGCCTACGTATCCTAGTAAGGGAATCAGGTCATCACGTAGTTCGTTTCAATCCAAAGGAAATTGAGAGGTTTTGTCATCATTGCAAGACAGAATATAGCTGAAAGCTGCCGCATAGACGCAATAAAATGACGTTGTTGCGTAGACGTGATATAGATATCATCTATGCGATACAGAATATGGATGGAACCATTGCATAAGCATAATAAAGTGATGTCGTTGAATAGACGGATACAGGCGTAATAAAATGATGTCGTTGGGTAGACGTGTTGTAGATATCATCGTTGAGTGGACTAAATATAGATAATGTCGTTGCTCAAGCATAATAAAATGACGTCGTTGGGTAGACGTATTGTAGATATCGTCGTTGAGTGGACAAAATATAGATAATGTCGTTGCACATGCGTAATAAAATGACGTTTTTGGGTAGACGTGTTGTAGATATCATCGTTGAGTAGATGAAATATAGATAAAGCCTGCTGCATAGGCATAATAAAATGGCGTCGCTGGGTAGACGTGTTGTAGATATCGTCGTTGAGTAGACGAAATATAGATAAAGCATGCTGCATAGGCATAATAAAATGGCATCGTTGGGTAGACGTGTTGTAGATATCGTCACTGCGTAGACGAAATATAGATAATGTCGTTGCATAAGCGTAATGAAATGGCGTCGTTGAGTAGACGCAATATAGATGTCGTCGTTTCAAGACAATATAAATGGAGTCGTTGCATGGGCATAATGAAATAACGTCCTTGAGTAGATGCGATAAATATGTCGTTGTTGCAAGACAATATAGACGGAGTCGTTGCATGGGCATAATAACATCATTGATAGACGATAAGACAACGTCGTTGAATAGACGTAATAAGAGAAGCGTCGCTGATAGACGTAATTGAGCTGACGTCGTTGTGCGGACGTAATAAGAATACGTCGTTGATAGACGTAATAAGATTATTTTGACCCCGTGGGCCAGGCTACTATGATGAAATTACCTGCAGAATATAAACCTAATAAATAGTTAGAGTCGTAAAGTGATTGAGAAATGAGGATAAGCGTGTGGCCCCGTGAGC
The DNA here is from genome assembly GCA_029844215.1 of Przewalskia tangutica. Lineage (NCBI taxonomy): Eukaryota > Viridiplantae > Streptophyta > Magnoliopsida > Solanales > Solanaceae > Przewalskia > Przewalskia tangutica. Next base: position 82,442,620 of record CM056735.1, on the reverse strand, counting down.
CAAATGACGTCTTGATAGACGCGTGCGATTGCGGCCTTGCGGGCTAAGCTGTTATGCGAAATCTTCTACAAAACTAAAGATAGATGAAATAGTTAGTGCAAGGATATATAGATATGCGAAATGAATGAATGATGATAAAAATGTGGCCCTGTGAGCCGAAATATCATCCTTGTGCAAACATAATGTCCTTGGACCATGTAGGTCAAATTTGCGTAGCCGCCTAATAGGAGCGTGATCCCTTTGGTCTGAATTGCGATGCAGAAATTCCTTGGAATTACACATCAGTGTTGCGATTTCGATGCTTCTGTTAACCTAAAAATCTGCACTCAAAGAAAACTTGTGAGTTTGGGAACTGTCTGAGGTTGAAATGATGTCGTTGTCTCGACGTTATTGCGGAATTTGAACTTTGATTATTGTTATCTTTTCCGCTTTTGCTAATATGAAAAACCTGCGCTCAAAGAAAAAATTGTGGGTTTGGGGGGCGGTTAATTCGTATTGACTTTGTAGCTTTGGCCATTGATATTGTGTGCTCGACCTGTTTGGACCTGCAACCCCTGTCTGGTTTTCTGTCTTGGCGAGAAGGTTTATTTATTTATTGCAAAACAAAATGCTAATGAAAAGTTCTTATCGGTTTTTCAAGATCAACGTTTCTGTGTTTATTGGCGTCTTTTGCGAAGACCCTAAAAATTGTACGAATTTTGCCATATCCAAAACAAGGGAGATTTTTTTTTAATAGTGTGACCGAAGCCAATATAGGCCGCCTACGTATCCCGCCGAGGGAATCAGGTCCTAACATAGTTTGTTTCAAAGGGGAATGATAGAGTTTTATGAAAGTGGGACCGAGGCCCGTATGGATCGCCTACGTATCCCTCCGAGGGAATCATGTCATAACGTAGTTCCGATTATAAAAGGGAGGCAAAACACGTTAAACTAACTGCTTATATTTTAGATTCTCGGAGGACCAAGACAGGGGTACAAGTCCAAAATGTCTCCTAGCTCTGCATCTTAGATGGTTGGATCTTCAGCGGGATCATTCAAGATAACATTGCATGCTTTGACTAATTCAGAGGTTGAACAATCTTCGACAAGGGGTATCTCTTTTCCTTTGGAGATTGGTCGATGAATCAACCTTTCCTTTCTCTGGAACTTCCAAACTACTTTCTTCATCGACAAAAATCATGTTCACATGTGCATTGCTATGATTTGGCCAAGGTTATCGTTCACATTAAGGGGAGCTCCTTTCAGTTGAATGACTCCTTCTTTGATCAATTCCTCAATTTTATCTTTGAGGGTATAACAATTTTCAGTGTCGTGTCCAGTGACTCCAGAGTGGTATGAACAATGTTTAGTCTCATCGTGTCAATTGGAATTAGGATTGGGGATATTTCCTGGGATTGATTGGAGTATTTTGCAGTCCTCAGCCTCTCATACAATTGGGCTAGAGGTTCGGCCAAAGGTGTATAGGTTTAGGTCGGCGTTCTTTCGGGGTTTTTGCGGGGTTTGTATGCATTTTATGGATGGATTCGTGGCCGGGGTGGGCTATATATTGGTTGTGTATGATAAACAAGGCATGGATAAGGTGTGTGTGGATAGTAAGGCTGAGGGCCTTGGGCGTTTTGACTATAGTAGAAAGGCTGAGGATTTTGAGTGTTTTGGTCACAGTAGGAAGACTGAGAATTTTGGGTGTTTTGGTAGGTTGGCATTTTGTTTAGTATATGTTTCTGGATTGTCATGACAGAGGATACTCCGTCCTCTTCCTCTTGATTGCTACCCCAAACGAGTCCGACTGGATCGCTTGACTCGTTGTTTGCAACGTTTCTAAGTTTGTGATCCTCCATGTTTTGATACCCTCTTCTATGAAGTCTCTCATCCTCACAACTTCATAGAAACTCCGTCCTATGACAATTATCATTCTCTCGTAGTATGTTGCATTTTGTATGGATTGCACAAAGAGAGTAGTCATTTCGTCTTCTGTCATCAGGGTTTGACTTTGGTTGTTTCTGCCCTCCATCTCATGGCGTATTCTCTAAATGTCTCTGTGGATTTTCTTTCCAACTTCATCAAGTAAAACCTATCCAAGATTGTGTCTGTGTTAAATCTAAACCTGTCCATGAAATCTTGTGCTATTGCGCTCCAACTATGCCATTCCCGTGGATTCTGGTTGGTGTACCAGTCGAGTGCTTCACCTGTCAGGCTTCTTACGGACAATTTCAAAATTATGGCTTGATCTTTGCCTACACCGACCAATTTGTCGCAGTATGACCTTAAATGAGCACGGGGGTTTCCTTTCCCGTCAATTAAGTCAAACTTCGGCACTTTATAACCAACAGGTAATTCGACATCGGGGTGCATGCAAAGATCCTCATACTCGAGCCCCTCATGATCTTTGCTCGTTTGCATGTGTTTGAACGCCTCCTTAGGCTGTGTATTTCCTTCGCCACACTTTCATCAGTTCGGGTCCTCGCCCGTCTTTCCATCTCTTCATACTGATTAACCTCCTGAATATCCAGGTTTGGTATGTTGGTAGAAAAGGGTTGGGCTTTCGCTGCATATACTGGTGGTACATACTGCTTGTTATGGTCAGCGATGTGCGCCATCGGTATTTGCTGAGTAGCGTGGTAATTTTGGGCGAGTGGGTAGTTTGGGTAATCGGAGCTTGAGGCGTATATGGAGTTGAGAGGTTTAGAGTATCATTTTGTGATTGGCTTTGTGGGTGTGGATTAGTGGACTTTCGAAGTCGGTCAATCTCAGTCTGCATGGTTGCCATTTGTTGCAACAATTGGGCGAAGAATTCTTCTTCGACGGTAGTATTTCCTTTTCCTAAACTTTCCGGATCATCTCTCGGAAGAGCGACAAGTCCCAAACCAGTTTATTCGGATGACCCTGAATCATCCATTTTGTTGGAAGCTCGTGCCTTTGATTCGGCGAAGTAGAGATGTTCTGACAGTCAACGCGAATCAACCTTTCGGGGGAATAGGCTAGGCAAAAATTAATCTTTCTAATAAATGAAGCAAACCAAGTTAGTATAACATGAATAATTATTGTTTTAAATAATATGTACAGGATTGCAAGCGACAAACAATAATACGCAAATTTCATGCAAATCAAGTGTGCGCTTAATATGCTTGGGACCTCTTTTTATGCCAGAGGTGGGCCTAAACGCCAAATATGCGAGATTATGATAAATATGTCCAAATCGTAAAACTGCAATGTTTTGTTGAAATGACGGTGCATTTTCCAATTTCAGCATGTCCAAATTAGGCTTGGATTCGTCTATCATCATCATGCTACACATAGATGTTGATTTGGTCGTTGGGTTGTGAGACCCGTCGACAATGTGGTAGGCTTCTTAATTGTGGAGACGATACCAATGATTGACTCACCTAAGGTTTATACATGCATGACTTAATGCAAAAGGGTGGTATAGCTCTATCTTAAGTTGGCTAGATTTGACTTACTGGACGCAAGGTTCCCGAGTGGACTACTCGAGCGAGAAGGCGGCCACCGTTGGACTGAATTCTCCGCGTAAAACGCCAACTCTTCTAAATTTGGGTATTTGAAAGAAATTTGCGGGTGTGCAAAGCACACCTCGTGTGTAGTGTGTGATGGTGTCAACTTTTCAGAGCGGAAGAAATATGAGCGGAATGCCAATTTAAGGAAAGCGGTAAAAAATGTAGCAAATATACAATAAAATAACAGTTTATGGAAAGCAGTAAAATAAATTAGTAATTTAAGCAGTTTAAGGAAAGCAGTAAAACAGTTTAAGCATTTAACTTGTAAAGAATAAAGCCTAAGTCTGTTATGGTTAAACACCTAAGTATCCCCAGCGGGGTCGCCATGCTGTAACACCTCATTTTAACCGGAGTCGAAATAGAATACGACATATGGGTGATTCCTGAATTTGATTTTAAGGAGTCGCCACCTAATTAGTCTAGTGAATTAGGAGACTTCTACTTAGCAAAAATCTGCTAAAAATAACTCCAATTAATGATCTGCAAAACTTAATGAGATTCTAGGGTAAGGGTTCTTTATTATCGTAAAGGGAAGGGATTAGGCATCATTCAGGATCCGCTAACTCGCGGTTGTCCGGTCAAACTTAAGTTAATTCTTTATGTCAGAAAAATACATATTTGAAAATATTCTAAGTAAAAGATATTTATTAGTATATATTTTGACAAGGACTCACGAGACTTGTTTTATAAGAATACACATAAGTTAAAATATATATATTATATGAAAAAAAGAATAATACGAGAATTGATTTTTTATGGAAAGACACATTTAACAACATAAAGTAACTTAGTATGGTTTGTAAAAAATGAGATTAATCATTAATTTATTAAGAAAAGTACACATGTAGTCACAAAAAAATTGTTTTTTGACTAATATATATACGACAGGATATGTAAAGTGTTTATAATAGGAAAATTATGTGATGTTAATAAAGAGTCCATGAGAAAACAAGTGTTTCCTTTGTAATGGATTTTAAAAAAAAAAACGTCTTAGTTACCTAATATAGTTAAAGGATGGTTAAAATGTCTCTAAATTTAAATCTATGTAACGAACTTAAAATAAATAAATAAAGATGGATTCATATTTTGTTAGACTACCCTCCCAATCTATTCAAGTACTAATAGAGTTAAATATCCTATTAATCACAAAGTTAAGCAAATACAATCACAACAACAAATAAATAAATAAAGGATGAGATTAGAGACTGTAGCATGGCGATTGGGCAACAATATCGCCCGCCTTATTCGTCTCGGAATTTCTGGAGTAGGAATATAGACACGGATGTAGATTTCATGATGAGTGTTACACCCCGTTATACCATGAAACGTAAGTGAGAACGTGACTAAGAATATAAGGTTTGAAAGTCGGAAAGAAAGTGTAGGTACATTTTCGTTAAGGAAAAAGTTTCATCACGACGAACGTGACGTCGTAATTTCTTCACGAGGGGTCGGATTCGACCCAAATTTGATATGTGGGCCTAGTATATGATTATGAAGGCTTGGAGCTAATAAAATAGGGCCCGCCAAAATTTTACAATTTCGCGGGGCCCACCGGAAAATAAGATGATTTCTCCAAGTCTTGAGATTTATTACTATTTTGTGAAGAATTATTAATTGTGGACCTATATGAGGGTGACACGTGTCACCCCCACATGTCTTGGAAGACTTTGACTCTCTCTAGATATTTTGAGGACAAGTGGCTTGTGGGGCCCACTCCACTTGGCTATATCTATCCGAGTCTTGCAAGACTTGGATTCACTTTACACTTAGCCAAATATTGCTCTCATCTTTCTCTCCTTTAAGCTCAAGAACACCAAGAACACCTAGTGTGATTAAATTATTTTATCTCCAAGATTAAGGTCCCTAACCAAGTGTTAAACCAAATTAACTCTCCAAGAACCTCATAGTTTGTGTGTTGGCCGAAAATGGTGATGAAACCCTAGGGGTTTCCGTCGACTTTTTGGAAGTGAAACGTGAATAGAAGTTGCTCCTAAGGTTATAGGGGATACATATATGTGATTGGATCTTGAAGAAGTAGAGCTAAACGAAAACTGCGGACCAATAAAGACCAGACTGTTTTGGGGTGTTTTTGGGCACAAAATGAGGTAAAAGTCCTTCTTCTTTTAAAGTAATTGGATATTACATATTGCTATAATGTATGGATGAGCTTGTGCTAAAAATAATGAAGAATAAAAAGTGTTTGAACCATTTTTGGGGCTAAAACCGTGAATGGACAGGTTTGGTGATTATCGGGTTTCGTTGGTTATTGTCGTTATTAACGTCACCTATTGCATGTTATAATGGAGTAATATTGTTGTTAATAAGTTGTTATAACTTATATGGAAGTTTTGGATTTCGAATTAGATTAAAAAGGATTAAGGAAAGGGTAGTTGGATTGTAGTTGTTGGCCGAGATTTGCCTAAAACTGTGGGGTATCGTTATGCAGTTTTGATGGACTGTTTTGTGGTATAAAACTGCTGGAAAATCAGCCACCAACATGTATGTTTAATGTGGATAAATGGTTAATGAAAGTCCTAAAGAGTAAGGGTGTTAAAGGCTTCACATTGTACCCTTGATGTTGTTTATTTATGGACTATTATTGTGGACTATTTTAATGTGATTGTGGGGCAGAATTTTACACGTCAAGTTTGGCATGTAATCCCCTTTGGTTAACTGTTGGTTATGCCCTTAAATGTGGCTTGTTGGTTGATGAATCCGAGCCTTGGAAAAGGTGGAAAAGTATGTAGAAATAAAGGAAGTGCCGCCCAATTTTCCGTAGAATTAGAGGGCCATTATTTGGTATAAGTCTTACACTAGTAAGCTTGAAGTTGATAGAAGTGTTATTGTCATTTTAGGTTGAAGTACTTCGTATAGCATATTCTACTTGGCTTGAGGAATAGCTGATAAAGTTGAAGTACATTGGAGCGTATTGCTACTTGTCGTGTTGGTTAGTCGTCACGAGGTTTGTGAACTATCCTTCCTTCTTTTGACATGATTATTTGAAAAGTATATGTGACTTGATTTTGGTGAGTCTACGTGACTTGATTTATTTGAAGTAAATGAATTGATTTAAAGTTATGAGACTTGATTTCTTTAAAAGATTATGAGACTTTATTTTTCAAGTTATGAGACTTGGTTTCTAAAGTTAAGAGATTTGATTTAAAGTTATGAGACTTGATTTCTTTAAAAGATTATGAGACTTTATTTTTCAAGTTATGGGACTTGATTTCTAGAGTTAAGAGATTTGATTTATTTTGAAAGTTATAATACTTGATTTGAAAAGTAAAAGCATACTTGATTTTAAAGAAGAGAAGTAACTTGATTTAAATGTATAAGTTACTTGATTGATTTAAAGAGAATAAGTGACTTAATGTTGAAAGAAGAAGTTCTTGGTGTTAAGGGTATAAGTTACTTAAGTTTAAAAGTGTAAGTAACTTGATTTTGATAGCAAAAGTATTCTTGGGGTTCAACTCCCTAAAATTTCATGAAATGATTTTTTTTATAAAGAATAGATGTATGTAGTACTTTTGGGTTTAATCCCCTAACATTTCATGATTTGAGTCTTCTTGTAAAGAAGTGAATGTACTTAGTACTTTGGGTTCAACTCCCTTACATGACGTGATAATGCCTTGGTTGTATTAAAAGGAAAGATGTGGTAGTGCTTTAGTTTTCTAAAATGAAAGATGTTATAACGACTTTATGGGAAGTTGGTTATAACAGTTTGTGGAAAGTCAAGAGATAATATAAAAGGTAATAAGGAAATCATGTGAGAATGTCTATTATTAAGTCCTTAATATAGTACATGAAATGAAAGTGTCTTGTGTTTTAAAGTGACAGTTCATTATGTGTGTATGGTACATGACTTGTTGGTACCTAGGTTTGTCTAAAACGAAGGTTCATTATATGTGTTTGGTACATGATGTTTTGGTACCTTGGCATAGCTAAATGAAAGATTTTATATGTGTTTGGTACATGATGTTTTGGTACTTTGGCATAGTTAAATTGAAGATTTTATATGTGTTTGGTACATGATGTTTTGGTACCTTGGCATAGTTAAATGAAAGATTTTATATGTGTTTGGTACATGATGTTTTGGTACCTTGGCATAGCTAAATGAAAGATTTTATATGTGTTTGGTACATGATGTTTTGGTACCTTGACATAGTTAAATAGAAGATTTTATATGTGTTCGGTACATGATGTTTTGGTACCTTGGCATAACTGAAATGAAAGTTTGTATATGTGATTGGTACATGAGATGTTGGTACCTTGGTTTTTTTTAAAAGGGAAAGTTCGCAGCCCTAAATTAATCATAAGCTTCCTATTTTAAAACAGAAAAGTTTACTCTTATTACTCTCATTGTTAAAAAGGAACAGTGTACTGGTAGTTGATTATTATACTTATTACATGCCGACAGTGATGTGGGAATTCCACGGGCATGCTTATCTGATGATGGTTGTTTATAATACTTGTTACATGCTGACAGTGATGTTGTATTCCACGAGTATGCTTCTGTGATATTATATGCTGGGGGCAGGTGTCCCAGATTTTGACATGGCTTTCATATTTGAAAGTGGTACGGTGTTACAATAGTATAGTAATATAAGGTACAGTTGGCTCTGATTTTATATGACACGGTAGGATATGGTATTTGATTTTCATACTTGCCCCTGTCATCCCTTTGTACAGTTATGACCTTATTTGCTGTACTTTACTTCCGTTCCATACTTAGTACCTGTTGTACTGACCCCCTTCGGGGGGTTGCGTTCATGTCCGAAGGTCTAGGTACTCAATTGTGGATCCGTGAGCTTAGGATCCTTGTTCAGCATTTTGGGATAGCTCCAATGTTCCAGAGCTTGTCATTATGACTAGGTATATTCAGGGGTACGGCGGGGCCTTGTCCCGTCGCAATTTACTGTCCAAATCTTAGAGGTCTGTATTCATATGTGGGCTGGACTGGTGTGAGTTGTAATTACATTGTTGTACAGTTGTAGTCCCATTCGGGCATAATATATTATGGCAGCCTTATCGGGTTTGCCTGTGTTTAAAGAAAAAAATGATGAGTGTTATTTATCTTCCGCAGTTTACTTGTGTTATATGAATAGAAGGGTGCCTAGGTAGGGCACCAGTCGCGGGCCCGGGGTTCGGGGCGTGACAATGAGTCTCGTAATGAGACTCTTGATTTAGCTCCCGATGCATTTCACCATGTAAAACAAAGAAAAGAGGATGATTAGTATAGACGCAAGCCATATGCAATAATGCAAATAAATAGAGTATTCATGTAAACTTAAGCACATATATATTTTATTGCTTAACCACATCAGTCTCAAAATAATGAAATCAGCCCCAAAAATAATAGATTTAAATGAGGCAAAACAACCCCAAAATTAGTAACGAAACGACCCAAAAATCAGTAACAACAGGGCCAAAAACCAATCCGAAAATTGCTAGAAAACAGTGACAACTGGGCTAGAAAACCAGTAGCCAAGTGACTGAAAATCAGTCCCCAAAATGGCGAAATGGCCCCGAAAATCAGTCCAGTGAACAATGGCTAAAATCAGTCCGCTAAATGGTCGAAACCAGTCCAATGGCTTTGAATTCATTACTAGGCATGAATTAAACTCAAATGGTATCATAAGCATAATGAGACATTACTAGGCATGGATTAAACTAATTTACACCGTAAAACAATTTTAAATTTTAATAAATACATACATATGCATACATAAATAAAGATTTTTATATTCTCAAATAATCACTATTATTATTACTATCGGAAGAGAGGGACAAAATTGGGTGTCAACAATACATATATATTTTTATGCAAGATATTAAATTTTGTGATACATATTAATCTTGGCGGTCACTGGAAAAATGTACTTGGGTGACTACCAGATTATACGGATCGTACAAATCGACCGTAGAACCCCCAACGGGTTGAAAAGTATAAATACGCAACTAAGTCTAAAAATTATTTTTTTCTTATTTCTCCAAGTCCTAGAATGAAGTTCTCTCCTCCTATCATCCTCATAACTCAAGTTAAGCCACTTTCATGCATTTTCACGCGAGCGATTCTAATAAAGTATAATAAAATTTTAAGTGAAATTCACTATTTCTAACCTAGAATTTTCAAGAAAACCCAACTCAAGGAATTAAAGTTCAAACTCTGGGTTTCTTCTTCCAAATTCAAATTTTAAGACAAATTTTGGAGCGATTAAGGTATGTAGAGCTTCTATCCAGATGTGATAACATCATTGTTCTTCCCCACGCCACATGTGATCCATGAAATATGGATTCCTCAGACCTAGGGTTTTTGCTCAAGTTCATGATAATCAAATATACATGTTCAATTATTTATATATATATATATATATATATATAAATACCATGTTGTCTGTTATTGTATTCATGATATGTCATTGTGATTGTCATGAACCAGTCCGTGAATATTCATGTCTTGCATTTCACGGGTCGTTAAGCACGAGTCATGAACCTATATTATGAAATTTCATGAATTTTACATGTTTTCCATATTTTATGTGAAACATATTATGTTCATGCTATATCTTATACTTGTCATTCATGTTTACAAGTCATGATTTTACAAACCATGGGATTTCTAGCCAATTATATTTTATGTTCATGTTTTAGGAATTACACAAATTACCGAAAAGGCTCAGACAATTTGAAACTATGTTTGCCAGCGTAGGATAAAGATCGTTTCACCCAGAGGACGATACCTTCATGTTATCCCTTTGTGGGATTATTGGATCCATCATGGCATGTTCATGTCTCGTATTCCAGCAAGGTACGAGATGTCTTAGTTGATCGGGCAAAGATCAGACGCCACGTTCACACGTGGTGGTTACATGTCGGTTTTGTTAATGCTCTCCCACATATATACAGTTATACAAGTATACAAATTTTATGCATGTTATTATATTCACGTCAGATTATATTCATGCTCATTATTCAATTTCAGTTTCATGTTCCTATTATATCATGTGCTTGCTTATTCTTTCAGTTGTTTTACATACAATACAATTTAAATGTCTCGACGCCACTTTTGGCCGGGGCACGCACGTAGTGCATGTACCGATTTCGGATAGCGGATACGCTCGTTAGAATTTGCCTCAGTATCAGCTTTTGGTGAGCCCCATTTCCTTCGAGGTGTTAGTCATTTATTTTACATGTGCTGCTTTACAATAAGGTATGCCAGGATCTTGTCCTGATAAACAGTTTTGCAGTCAGACTCATGTTTCAGAAGTTTCATAGACTAGACTAGTTTAGCATGTCATGTGAGTCATGCCAATATTATCTTTCAGACTTATCACATTTTGAGACTATTTTCGCTATTATATTTCAGACAATATTTTCAGTATTATTGATTTACATTTTGTAAACTATTATTATTGTATGTTTTGATGCCCATGTTGATTAGTAATCCACGTTGTTCGCTCTGTCATATGCAGTTAGGCATCGAATGTCGTGTTTCACCTAGGCCATGGTTCGGGATGTTACAAAACTTGGTATCAGAGCCTAGGTTCAACTGTCTTAGGGAGTCTATGAAACCATATCCAGTAGGGTCTCTTTTATGTATGTGAGGCGCCCATACATGTAAACAGTTGACCACCAAGACATATAGAATTGTCTCACTTCTTTTATATTCTAGATTGTGCAGTTAGAGCTATACCTTCAGGATATCCTTCTAACTCGTGCGTATTTTAGAAAAATGCATGTGAAACGGAAGTACACCAAGAGGACTATAACTACTAGCCAGAGAGTTGATGATAATACTGCTTAGGAGGACACTCATGCTCAGAGAGCCAACGCATGAACAACACCCCACCTGATACTAGGGGACATGCGTAGGTTCATACTCCAGTTCTGCCTCTTAGTTCCACTGACCCAGATGCTAGGGGAGTTATTCAGGGAAACTACTCTAAGTACAGGGTCTAATAAAAAGGAAGATTTGCAGAATTTCATTGATGGTCTTCATAAGATCTTTCATGTTATGCATATTACTAAGGTAGATGTCGTAGAGTTTGGAGCTTATCAGTTGTAGGATGTTGCTAATATCTAGTATGAGTCATGAGAACATTCTCGAGGGGAAGATACGCCTCCTGCGACTTAGGATGAGTTTGATGATGCTTTCATTGAACATTTTCTGCCAATTGATGTCAGGGAGGCAAAGACTATTGAATTTGAGAAGCTCAAGTAGAATGACAAGTGTTGACACCTAATTTTTACCCTTTAATGTTATCTAATTATTCAAGAATCTCGAGTCACACACGGAGTGAAATATACCTTTTGCAAGATGCATATGATTTTACAAAACTAATCCGGGAGTATTTGTCATTCTATTGGATAAAATATCGCTTGGCATAGATAATGTATATCATATCATAATTATACAATATTTCGATCATTAATCATGATTTTAGAATTTTAACCCACAATTATAAATGTAGCGACTTGTTCTATTGTTACTTGTATTTTGACAATTTTACCCTCATTGACATGAATCCCGAAGTTATCAGGTGATTCTAGTAGAAGTTGGGAAATTAGAACCTTGAAATATGAAAGCTTTGACCGAAAGTTGACTTTTATGTAAACAGACCTTTACCAGAATTAGGTGATTCTCTGAGATGGATCTGTGGGCATACAAAGAGGGATATGATTAAAAATGATGATATCCGAGACAAAGTGAAAGTTGCCTCGGTAGAAGATAAGACGTGAGAAGCGATATTGAGATGGTTCGGACATGTACATAGGAGAGACACAAATGCCCCAATGCGTAGGTGTGATAGGTTGGCTATGGACGAGTTCAGGAGGAGTAGAGGTAGTCTGACGAAGTATTGGGGAGAAGTGATTAGACGGGATATGACATAGGTGTAACTTACTCAGGACATGACCTTAGATAGAGGGTTGTGGAGGACAAAAATTAGGGTAGAAGGGTAGTAGGTAGTTGAGCGTAGTCCTACTTACTCTTACATACTGGTAGATGTAGTGTTATTATTATAGCCTTGCTTAGCCTATCATACTAGTAAGCGCGATATTGTTTAATAGCCCCACGTCATTTGATTTCTACTGTTGTATGTTCTTTCATATACTTTATTTATCTTATTTACATGCGTTAGTTACTGCTTCTTTTTTTAGAATATTATATCATAGCTTATTCTCTTTTGTTACTCTCATTTTAATTATATTTTAAATTTCTTGTCCGGATCTGACCGTTTCTTTTGCTTTGCTTATGCTTATGCTTTGTCTTGAACTGAGGGTCTTTCAGAAACATCCTCTCTACTTATCAAGGTAGAGTTAAGGGTTGTGTACACTCTACCCTCTCCAGACCCTGTTGTTGTTGTATTCATTCATATATTTATATCCTGACTTGACTTTTTATACTTGGCTGGTTATTCTTGGACTGTGATATTACTTGTACTTGAATGTGAGCATGTCTATCTTTCAATTTATTTCTTATGCATATGTTATCTAACTGTTGACGACCTATGATATCTACTAGTACATAGTGTTTATATTGATACTACATTGATGCATTCTTGTGAGTGCAGAGTATGTGACATGCTCTACCTCTTCTCCTCGTGACTGATCGAGGTTGTCGTTGATTCTTTCTAGAGTGAGCATGATGGACGATTAGCTACCCGAAGACTATTTTCCCATTATTGTCTTTATTTAATTTCTGAGATAGTATTCCCTCTATGATATTTATATTATTCAGACTTAGTGATTTGGTAGTGGCTCTTGTACGATCCAGATCATTATTCCTTAGGGTTGTATTATTATGATATTTCTGCAATTTTTATTGATGTTACGAGTTAGACTTATGATGTTCCGCTTGATTACTTTAATTATGCATTGAATTGTTGTATAAAGGAAGGGTCCTTCTACTGTGTTGGGAATTGGTAGGTTCCCTCACGACTTAGGAATTTTAGATCGTGACAAAAAATATAATTGTTTTAAAAAAATTCTCAATATTAAGGAATTAATGTTCCACTTCGTCAAATTCAAAAATTATCTAATTAAATACGATAGGGAATTATATCCCAATTTCAAAGCTATGTTTTTAAATTAAAAGGGATTTGCATGATTTTAATTTCCTAAATCCTAATTAGTGTCAAATGTGGGCTTAAAACGAATCCCTAATCTGAACTAGGTTATTTACAAAATTATTCGACCATTTCTAGATTTAAAATGTGACCTCAATTGATTAAGGTGATTTATAAAATGCATTGGGCTCCTTCCTCACCCTTTTAAATCGGTCGGGTCCAGCCCAAGAGGACTGTGACCGTCCCAACACCTGTTACACACAAAAGTCATGTCCATTTGTCATTTTCCCCAATTGGGAAGCCCTAACACGCGTATATTTTCCTCTCTTCATCTCATATGGCCGAAATTGGCAAAAGAGCAAAGACGAGGATATTTTGCAGGAATTGGTTCGTCCAAATGGGGCAAGAGCTTAATATCTCCAAGAGGATAGTATCCTGTGGAGATTTCAAAGTTACCAACCCAAATTTCAGATTAACCTCAAAGTCACTAACCCAAATTTCAGGACCCAGTCCAAATAGGGGTGGGCTTTTGTCTTTTCTAGGCTCCAAGAGGATATTATCCAGTGGAGATTTCCCGAATTCATATCCGAGACTATAATTGTGAGAGATAGAAAATGTCCTTTCCTACCACTTATGGGTATTCAGAAAATCCGATCAACACACCTCTTAGGGTTCTAAGATAGTTCGAAAGGAAATATGTAATCCCCCAGATAGGGATGTCAATTGGGCGGGGCGGGTACCCCCTCCCCCACACCCGTACCCGCCAAAACAATTATATCCACCACCTACCCGCCACCCGTGGCGGGTACAATTTCAACATCCATACCCGTCTAGACGGGTATATTTTTAAATCCACGCCCACTCCACCACTCAAGTGGATATCCGCCACCCACCAATACCCGCTTGTACCCGCCAATGACATTAACACAAATAGTGCAAGTGAAATAACCTCAAGTACAACACGAACATAACCAACAATAAAAACAAGTATAGTTGCAGCCAAATATGAATGCGAAATTGTAAAACAACCTAGTGATACAAAGAGACAGCAGGACAAGTAAGTTGAATAAGAAGCACAATAAACTAGGGCTGGCTAGTGGTCCGGGCCGACCCGACACCATCCCGACCCGACCCCGTGTAAAAAAAAAAAAAAAACGGGACCGGGGATCGAACCGGGGTGGGACATGGTATGGTCCCGCCCGACCCGGTCGATCCCCGATACCTCCTCCCGATCCCGATCCGCCGCTTATTTGCCAAAAATAGCCGTTGTCTAACGGCTATTTTATTTTGGCCGTTAGACAACGGCCATTTTGGCTTCCCCACTCCCAACCCCTACCCCTTTATATTTATTTTTAATCCCTAAGTTATTATATTTACACTTTAACCCAATTTTCCAACTATAAATACCTCATTTTCTCTTCTTATTTCTCACAAATCTTCCTACATTTTCTCTAATTTCTATACAACATTGTCTACTACATATTCACTCTATTTATTAATTTGAGAATTGGGAGTGAAGTTGACAACTAGCTTGAGGATTAATCTATCGAGCAAAGTTTCAATTTTCAACCTCTCTCGATTACCCATCGACTCTACGTCAGTGTTTGGTACATTCGTTCTCTCATTAAATTATTATTTTGTTTTTATTTCATTTAGCACATTTAATTTCATTATCTTTAAGTCTTTAACTATTTATTATCATAATTAAAATGAAAAGAACAAAAAGTCTTTTCGGCAATGGTACTTCTTCTAGTAGGGCGGGTAACAAGGGTAAGAGTACTTCTTCTAGTATTCCTAGACAAGATGATTTTATAGATCCTGAACTGTTTCCTGAAATACCATATGATCTTGACACAAATGTTTATCCTCAAAATGAAGAAGATTTTAATTTAGATGACACTCTAGATGATGATACACCTACTAATGAAGATGATGATACACCCACTAGTAAAATGCCTCCTATCCCCCCTAGTATGAGACGCGGTCCGGCAAAACGACCATTAAAATCAGTTGTATGGAAATATTTTGACAGGGACGTACCAAATCAAGTAGCTATATGTAAAACTTGTAAATCTGTTTATTCTTTTAAAACTGGACAAGGTCATGGTGGGACGGGGGGTTTAGGAAGACACCTATTGCAAAACACAAAGCCTTGCATGCCCAATACATTATTGAAAAAGATGGTGAGCAGACGTCCTCTCAATCGGGACAAAGTTCACATACTGTCCCGGACAAAGTACAGGGTCAAATTAACCCTATGACGGGGGGAGTTGTAGGCCCTAAATACGATAAACATAAAGATAGGGAAGCACTAGCAAAATTAGTTGCTGTGGAGGGTTTGCCTTTTTCATTTTCAGATAAATGCTGGTTTTATTCATTATATTAGAGATATGTATAATCCTGCTTATAAAGGTTTTCCTAGATCAACAGTTAAGAGAGACGGGTTTAAATTTGCACACGAATATCAACAATATTTGCGTTATTCATTATATCATTTAAATTGCAAAGTCGCTCTAACTTCTGATATAGGTCGTAGTACTAACGGCCATGATTATTTAACGGTAACCTGTCATTGGATAGATTATAAATGGTCTATGCAAAAACGTATTTTAGCATATAGATATATAGATAGTAGACACCTTTGGTGAGTTTATTTGAGAAAATATTTATTCGATCTGCGATTATTACGGAATAAGCGATAAAGTTATGAGTATTACATTAGATAATGCATCTTAACAATCTCGCTATTTATATTTTAAAAGAAGTTTTAACTCCGTCTTTTCCAAAACATTTTCATATCAAATGTGTGTGCCATATTTATAACTTAGTTGTAAAGGATGATCTTTAACTTTTTAAAGATATTCTTGAAAAAATACAATTTGCTATAAACTTTATTTTTAAAAATAATAGAATTCAACAGAGAAAAGAATATAAAAAAACTTGTCACAATTGTGGACTATCTTACAGAAAAATTCCCGAAGAAGTACCTACTAGGTGAAATTCTTTATATGACCAACTAGTTGTTGCTTATGACTATAGAAAACCTATCACTTTATTTTTTAACGCCCATAATCAAAATTCAAATGATATGATTGTGGATAATGATTGGGACAAAATTAAAGAACTTATTGTATTTCTAGAGAATTTTCAACGAGCAACAAAAGAATTTTCTACTTTATATTATCTTACTATTTCAACTATGTTGTTTTATATAGCTATAATATTTTTACTTCTTAAAGAATATATGGAAAAACCTGCTAATAAGACATCTATTAAAAAAATGTTTATGAAATTAAAAAAATATTTTATTCCTATTCCCCCTATTTATATTATTGGTGTTGTATTAAACCCGACTATTAAAGTAGAGGGTTGTAAAAGTCTTATTGAAAATATTTATAACTGTATGGACGTACTACCACCTCCAACTCCCAAAAATTTAAATGTTGAGCTACCTATTGAACAAACGCTAGAAGAAGTGTTGAATAGCGTAGAAGATGAATGCAAAAAAGTATATCGGCATTACCAGCAAGAAAGTGCTAGTAATCAACCGACTTTCGTACCATCTTCTTCTGCTTCAACAGAGCCTCAAAAAAGACATGTTGTTTCTGCGGCTAGTATTGATTTTATTGAAAGCCTCAGAAATAGAATGTGTGGTGGTAGCACTGCTAACCAAATTGGCGAGTTCGATGTTTTTGTTTTGCAGGGTACTTTACCTTACCAAGCAGTTATCAATGAAGACGGAAAAGAAGACTTGCTGAAATATTGGATGCAGAATGAGAAGACATTTCCGACACTTTCAATGATGGCCCGAGATATTTTGAACATTCAAGCGTCATCAATCGCTTCGAAGCGCTTTTACGCAGTGATTTCAAATAGGAGAGCACAGACACTCATTAGCGAGACAACTTGGAGATGGCGGTACTATTGAGAGATTGGATACGAGCGGAGGCGAAGGAGGTCTGATCAACGAGATTAACGAAGAAGAAGACGAAAACTACAACGACATTTTATCTGAAGGCATGAGTAGCGCTGTGGAACAATTTGACCAAGATATACCAATTCCAACCGAAGAACCACACAAAATTATAAAGAAACTAGAAAAAGTATTTTCAAATTGGTAATTTATTTCATTGCAATTTTTTAATTTTTCTATGTCTTTTGCAAAAAATTTCAACAACAGTACACTACAATGTTGTAATTCTGAATCTTGTATATTTCAATGAAATAATTAATAATATAAGAGGCACAAAAACAGCCTTGTGATGTTTTTTTACACTTTCTTGTCTTTGTTTAATTATTTAGTTTATACTTTATACTTTATAAATATATTATATATATGAGTATAATACTATAATAGTATAATATGAGTATATGAGTCTATGACTATCACTATATGACTATATGTTAATGTTACATTGTTAGTAATTTAGTATTTTTAATTTAGTGGAAAAATTTTAAAAAAAAAACCCGCCCGACCCGTTCCGACCCCCTGCCCACCGGGACGGGACACGGTATCGTCCCGCTAGTCCCGGTCCTTTGCCCGCCCAAACCGTTCGATCCGCCGGTCCCGATCCGGTGGGCGAACCGCCCATGGCGATCCTACAATAAACCATAGTGTCCCCTTAATCAATATTGTCAGCAGACATATTTCCACCCCCTTTCAAAGAGGCAAATTATCCATTTTTACGATGCATCCTATAAACAGTTGCAACTAAAACAGTTAAACGAATACTTGAGTAATCAACCTCATTACTAAATCTTGAATTTCAATGATAACAGTTTCCAATGAATCTGAACATATGAAAAGAACAAGATACTGCAAGAAATGTAAAAAACAAGATATCGCTGGTTCAACATCTTCCACAATAGTCAGTTCCTCAGTTTTCAACATCTTTAGCAGCAACAGTCAACACCATTTTTCAACATCTTTAGCAGCAACACCACTTTTTTAGCAACATCAGTTATCCTCAAGATCACATATTTCCATCTCTTTGACATCACCACCACCTGCATAATGTATAATCAAAGTAATTATAGTTTAACTTCAATTTAATACAACATAAATAATTTAATCAAATTAATGTTACCTTTAATATCCGCCCAAATCTAGTTTTGAGCACACATTAAGGCCTCCACCGAAAAACATTACATAATCACATATTGGCCAATATGGATACTGTGATATTAGGGATCAGTTGAAACAAAGGCACATCTTGTGATAAAGGCAAGAACAATATAGTAAAAAAATGTACACATAGGGGGTCAAAGAAATAGAACGGGTCTCACTTGTCAAATCTGTGATTAGTAATAAATTAACCTAATTAGAAAGACAAAGAAAGGTGAGTGTTCCATAGTTTCGTGTTATTCTCAAACAAAAAGAAAAAGGTAACAACATCTGAAGAAGAAGAAGAAAAAAGTAACAACATTCTTTTTATTCTCAAACAAAAAGAAGAAGGTGCAATGCGGAAACAATTGCACCTGTAAGAGGTGGAGGCGTAATTGTGACAGTGTTGTACTGCTGATTGCTGAAGAGTGAAGAGTGAGATATGTGTGCAGTGTGGTGAAGTGAGGCTCCTGTGAGAGGTTGCTGCGCTGCTGAGTGTTGAGAATGAGATGAAGGGAATGAAACCCTACTAACTTGTAATGAATTTTGTATATTGGGCTTATGAGTTATGGGCTTGCGGACTAGCTTATGGGGCGGGTAAGCGGGCTAGTAGGCAGGGGATGTGGGTATCAGACGGGTATAACTGCAAATCCACCACCTACCCGCCTACCCGTGGTGGGTACATTTTCAATACTCACACCCGCCTACTATCCGCCAAAGTTATACCCATACCCACTCCAACTGGGATGGGTGCGGTGCGGAACCCGCAAAATTATACCCACTTGCCATCCCTCCCCCAGATATGGAACATGGGGAAGTATGTGGTTGACTACGAAGGTGACAAAATCATAGGGGTTGTCGACATCATCTGAAAGTGGAATGGTTGAATCAAGTGGCATCCGGAGACCGTAGCCGATGATCCCCTCCACCCGGGTCATGACGAAGACTATGTCGATTGGTTGAGAGCACACTTAGAAGACACCCTTACACCAGGGCTGAACCACTATCAGTCCAGATAGAATCAAGATTTAAAAGCCGAGATCAAAGCCCGCCGCGTTCAAAGGCAAGCGGATGATCGAGATACCCGATACCTAGAGAAAATGGAGCATGACCAGACTATCATATCCAGCTTGATCAAAGAGATAAACTTCACTCACGAGTATCTAGAGGACTTAGACACTCGCATGAGGAGAGTTATGGATGATACTACACCTACGACATTCACGGAAAAAGGTTATTGGGTCGATTCCTTACTGATGTCTACTCATCTTCGGATTCATTCCGCCCTTCGAAGGGCCAAGAGAGCTGGGACAGATATAGCTTCATCATCTGCCACTGTATGTGACTTCTTCTGATTCTTCTGCTTTATTTATGCTTTGTAACCCAATTGGGGGTTATATTATTGTTAATGAAATGATTATGGGGCAATGGTTTAATTAACATTTGACATAGTTATACTTCAAACAATTAGAAAGCCTTGGAGTAACAAGGTATAGGAACGCGGATATTATAACTGCTTATGTGTTTCTGTGATATAATGTTTATATGTTTTCATGTGTTCCGTTTGAACTCTGGATTGGTCCCACATTTCGGACTCCAACCCAAAATTAAAACACAAAAAAATACCAAAACTAAGCTAACTTTCACCTCATCTTAAAAGGTTGATTTAGGTCAATGGATGCTCCAAATAGCCAAAGTGCCACTGCTCAAGTCGTCAAGTTGGTCAGCGATGAAGAGACCGAGGAGTCGCTTCGGGCAAAGATTCACAAAGTAGACGCGAAGATTGAGTTGGCAAGAGCCAAAATGAAATAGGTGGATTAGATTTTGGAATTTGTAGGAAACCTCGCTGAATCGTCCTCCGAAGGAAAACCTCAATATCAAAACCTCCCTGAAGAGGTTAAAAATATGGTCGACTACTACATCATCCAATACCATATGGGGAATCAAGTGGGGCACACGAATGAGTCACCGTAGTCGTCGATGAAGCTTCTAATCACTATGAGATGCCACAAGGGCATCCCCGTATGTCGTGTCCAATATGGTGGGTGATTGCCTTCAAAGCCCGCGATTCGCATTTTAGAGTTGCACCAAAGGCTATGAAAAACATTGAGGTCTATGATGTAATGAAATCTATCGGATTGGAACATACCAGCTCATATGTCCTCCAAATTTGTGCACCCATCTTTATTCACAAAAGGGAAGCCCATTTAAAGGCTTTGTTAGCTCTCTCTCGGAGAAGAAGAAAGAGGCGAAGAAAGAAGGGAATGTAGCGATGGACTACGTCTACAAGATACTATATACCACATGAATCAACCTGGCCATGTCATCGATGAATGCATAGCCTTCAAGAGAAGAGCCGTTAGATTGATTGACGAAAATGTCATTCAAACAAGCATGTTCGCCAAATTAAACGCTACTCGTATCATCCGAACCGTGCCATCAAAGCTTGCCAATCCTGGGAGTCGCTTCTACAGAGCCGACCAAACTTGTGCTTACTATTTTGGAGGAAATGAGCATACTACAAAATTTGAACTAGTCTTAAGTACAAGTTACAAGATTTGATCGACAAGTGATAGATTGTCTTAAAGGCCACGACGCCAAACGAGAATACAAATCCACTCCCAAATAATAGTGTCAATCGTATTCACATGATAAAACGAGAAGAAGATTGGGCTGTATGCCAGCCGCTAGCCCAATAATCTATGGAAAGTTTTGAGCGCATGATCGCCTCTCTCATGCTGCAAGAGCGTCCTAACTTCAAGGTGCTGATCCCAGCCCCAAAGAAATCATTTGTGGTCCAGGGGCCACAAATAGTCATTCCATCTCCATAAAAAGAGCTCACAACTGTTTCCCAAGGAATGACAAGATCGGGAAGGTGTTACACTCCTAAAGAGTTGGCACAAAGGGCCTCACAAAGAAACCAATCAAATAAGACGCATCACTGATGGAGAGGCCGAGTATTTCTAGTGCATGATGCAGCTAAAAGAGCACTCTATTGTCGAACACTTACATAAAATGTTGGCTAGAATATCGATAATGTCGTTGCTTTTGAGTTCTTCACAACATCGTCAACCCCTAATGAAAGTATTGGAAGGGATGAGTAGTGAAACATTGGCCCACATAGTAGGCCACATCATTAGGGACCATCAGTTTTCATTCACTACCGATGAATTGCTTAGAGAGGGAACGACCCCCAATAAGGCCATTTATATCACCATCAAATATTGAGGCAATATCATCTCTTGAGTACTCGTTGACAATGGGTCTGGTCTTAATGTCACGACCCGAACCTGGGCCCGTGACTGGTGCCTTACCCCGGGCACCCTAGTGATACAACATCAGAGTAATCAGCGGAACATAAAACACATACATGAAACCAATGTAAGAAGACAGTGAAATAAGAAGACAGGCTAACCAAAAACGGTTACCGTCGGTATATATAAATAACAATTTGAACAGTTACACCCCTTTCTACAACTCACGCCACAACGATTACATGCACTCTACGAATGATATGATAACAACGACGACGGGGCCTCGCATACCCTGAATGTAAGCACCTACAACAACAGTGGGCTATACGAATAAGCCTCGAGAAGCGGAGCTTTCCCAAACGCCGAATCGTGACCACTAAGAGCGAGGATCAACGATCGGCGTGTACCTTTACTGCGGCATGAACGCGGCCCAAGGAGGTCGATAACAGTACAAGTATGTGAAATCAGAAAATATCGTAAATGAAATCATAATAGTCTATATAAAGCGGGAGACATGTATGATAACCAAACTACGATTCACGACATAAAAGCGATCATGTCAAGTATAGAAAGCGTGTAGGATACATTCGGTTCATCCGCGAACCCGTAGTCGAGTGAAATACATTCGGATGAGCCGGTAGTCGAGTGAAATACATTCCGGATGAGCCGGTAGTCGAGTGAAATACATTCGGATGAACCGTAGTCGAGTGAAATACATTCCGGATGAGCCGTAGTCGAGTGAAATACATTCCGGATGAGCCGGTAGTCGAGTGAAATACATTCGGATGAGCCAGAGTCGAGTGAAATACATTCGGATGAACCGGTAGTCGAGTGAAATACATTCCGGATGAACCGTAGTCGAGTGAAATACATTCGGATGAGCCGTGGTCGAGTGAAATACATTCGGATGAGCCTAGGTCGAGTGAAATACATTCCGGATGAGCCTAGGTCGAGTGAAATACATTCCTTGCACAACAAGTCTATCACACGCAAACATAGGTAAGTTACACATAACTTAAAGTACTTTCATTTTATGACAAGATCCGAGTTTTAACCCTAAAGTACTACGTACGTTAAATCCTTTTAAAAGATCCATTCCTTTTTCAAAAGTCACGATACAGTAGTATAAGAATAGAGTGACCCACCTGTTTAAGTAAACCAACCCACGTTCTTTTAAAGTCAAGTAACAACATTCCTTTTTCCTAAAGTTCCAGTTTGCCTAGTTTCAGTTACTCAAGTCCCATTTTTGAAAGATTTCATTGTTCATAGTCTTAATCCTTTAAAAACATAATTCTCTTTTAAAGGATTTGAGAAACATATGTCTTATATGTGAGTAGGTTATTCTTGTTTATAATCAATCTTATTAAGCAGCCATGATCTAGGAAATGTAATATCATTTTGTCTCATATTAGCTTCATGCGGATGGAGGTTTCTCTTGGTTTAAATATAATACTTCATTTATTCAATACATTTTCCTTTATTAACGCTGCGGTGGTTTGTCGATACACATTCGATTTCGAATCAAGAAACATTATTCCTTTTTAAAAAAAAAACCAAGTACTCATTACTCACGAATGAGGTTTCACACAAAACTCATATTAATTCATTCAAGTCAAGTCTCTTATAAGTCAAATCAGTTACCTTTTAAAACCACAAAGCATTTTCTTACTTACATAAAGCTGTTATAACCAACTTCCCATAAAGCCGTTATAACACTTTATGTTTCAAACCAATCAAATACGTTTAACACACGTATGCGTCACCGTACTACATAGTTATACACATATCATGCTAGAAAAGGTAGGAAGAGGTTCACATACCTCGCGACGATTATCGACTAATAGCAAAACGCTCCAAGTACCTCAAACCGGCTACTCCTTAAGCCAAGTAGATCGCGCCACGCATAGTACTTCCACCTATAAGGCCACAAGGCGCTTATTAACATTTAGATCTCTTCGTAGAACATTCTACGAAAATTGGCGACACCCCAGCAGCGTAAATCTCCTCCTCTATTGGGGCTACCAAGCCAACCGAGGGGTTATACGTCTAATCCGGACGTGCACAATTCTACCTCGCGAAAAACTACACAAGTCTCATGTCTGATCTATGTAATTCTGATTCAAAGACTCTTCTTCTTCGAAAAGGTTTCTTATTATTCGGGCTTAAGTCCAAAGACATTGCGATAACAACGTTCGATTCTATATATAGTATACTTCAACTATATAGTCTAACAATCATGTAATTTCCAATTACAATAGAGGACAAGATATTTACCTCGATAAGCCCATAATTATCCAAGTATAAAGTCGATCACGGCAACGCGTTTAGCTCGACTCGTGCGCTCAACCCGCTCTAAACCACCCTTAGAAGTTCTAACCAACTTCTACATACTACTCCAACTAACTATGGAGATTTTTCTTGGGTTTCGTTTACGTGGTGACGGGAAGTATAATAGTATAACCGGGCTTTTAGTATAGGTATAACCTTAGAATACTACAAGGTATACGGCTAAGGTAATTTGGGCATTATAACAATACTTTTGAGAGTATTTCTACCAAGAGGGGTATTTATACGAGACAACACCACAAGGGGGTGTATACCCTCGGCCTACCCACTGTGGGGTACTCTCGGCCGTGGGAGGACTCTCGGCCAAAGGGCCTTCTCAAAGGGGGTGTTGGACGAAACACCACACAAGGGGAGGAGGATTTTAACACTTTAGGAAATTTAGGAATGGATGAAGAAGTCTTCCAGGGGGTATTTATAGGACAAGCCAAGGCGACGATGGCGAGATCTTGCCAAGTGCAAGGCAAGTGTAGGGCGAGATCTTGCCAAGTGCACCTTATCCATCTACCACAAAAATATCCTACCAACCCCCGGACCAAACAAGGCCAATTCGTTCCACATGCCGCCCGGCGTGCTCCAATGAGAGGGTGACAAGTGTCGCCTCTTGTTGGTCCAAAATGTTTCGTCTCGGAAAAATCCGCAAAAATTAAAAATGACATAGCGGAATTTTTCCTACGAAAGTTAATGAAACGTTTAGTCGAAAAACGACTCTAAGGGTGTTGTGCACAAAATAATTCGGCGAAGCCACTTTAAAAGCCCAAACTTTTCTACGTGCGTCCTTGCGTGCATACTGCGAAATACGGGTATAACATTCTCCTCGCTTAGAAACATTCGTCGAATGTTCCTTCTAAGTCTCAAAACAAGCGTGAGCGATATAGTCTTCACTACTATACTTACGAGAACAATCACGCCACATGGCCACGAAACACCGCGCAAATACCTCCATCCAAGTCCACGAGGAAACACCTCTAACATTACCACAAACACCTCTCTCCGGGGTCTAAAATATACTTCCATTTGTCACGACCCGTTCGGGGCGTGGTAGTGCCTACCCGGGCACCCAAGTAGTCATACATCGGAGAAATCGTGGAAAATAAAACAACCAAAATATGAAGCAGTATAAATAAGACACGGTTTACGGAAAAAGTTGCCTTCGGCATATATGTATATAAGTACCCCAAAATGAGCGATTACATCCCAACCTTACAACAGTCTACAGGACCTCTAAAAGTTTAAAACAACAATGGCGGGACGGGGCCCCGCCATACCCTGAATACAAATATATACAACGACGGGGACCGTACCAAAATGCTAAGCTTAGGAGAAGCGGAGCTTTCCCAATGAAAGCGGTGATCTAAGAACGGATCAGCGGTAGGAGTACCTTTACTGCGGCATGAACGCGGCCAAGGAGGTCGACAACAGTACCAAGTATGTGGCGAAAATCGTAAATGAAATCATAGTAGTCTATATAAAGCGGGAGACATGTATGATAACCAAAACTACGATTCACAATAAATAAACGATCGTGTCAGTCGGGGACTCACGCCTCAAAGTCATCATAAAACCGATGCGGGGTAAATGCGAGGGCATAGCCGACTACTAAAAACCCCGATCTACAAGGCGTAAAGCGTATCATGAGATCTGTCTGCAGCCGTCACATGATCAAAGCGGCCACTCGCGCGATATCTAATGTGCGCGTCTAGCCACCGAACTTTCAGTAGCTCGCGTGGGCCACTCGATGGCCCGTATGAGGTATTCCCGCATCGAGGTAGCTACTCCCGGCGTCTGGACTCGTCGTCGCGTAGCCACAAAGACCGCATGACCACAAGGGCGCGTACTAACACGAACTCCGTAGCTCGCATAGGCCATACTGACTGCGTAAGGTATTCTCGAATCATAGGTCACTAGACGCTTTGAGTCTACCCGCGTCGGAGGCGGCTTAACCCGGAATCATGGGTGATATAATATCAACATGACAGCTTTATCGTTAAACAATCTAAGCATAATAAGGGAAAACCCTCTACACAAACATCACAAGATACTAACTCACGCGTAGCATCCTAACATGTTTACTTATCAAGTCAACAAGAAAGTATTACAAGACTATCACAAATCAATACAATCAAGTTATTCACACAAGGTACTTTCTACATTATGCTAACAAGTTGGGTTTTAGCCCAAAGTACTTTATGTATTATTCTTTTAAAAGATCCGTTTCTTTCACAAAAGTCACACAATACGTAGTATAAAAATAAAGTGATTATCTTTTGAAGTAAATCAAAACATTTCTCTTTGTAAAATCAAGTAACAACATTCTTTTCCCAACGCTTAAGTTTGCCTAATTTCAATTACTCAAGTTTCTCATTTTGAAAGGTTTAGTAGTTCATAGCTTTAATCCTTTAAAACAATTTGAGAAACATATACCCTAAGTGTGAGTAGGTTATTATTATTCGTAACAATCTTATTACAATGACCATGATCTAGTAAATGTAATATCATTTTGTCTCATCTTAGCTCCTATGCAGATGGAAGTTTCTCTTGTTTAATAATACTTTATTAGTCACAATATTTCCCTTTATTAGCGCATTCTTGTGATTTGTTCGACATTTATTACGATCGGTAAGCATCATTCCTTTTGAAAACCAAAAATACTATTTACTCACGAATGAGGTTTCACACTTTTAACAAAATTCATATTAGTATAATAAGTCAAGTCACTTATTTCCTTAAATCAATAAATCGTTCTTTTTTATCACTCTTAAGCCGTTATACCTAACTTCCCATAAAGCTAGTACAACTCTTAAGCTTTTAAAACCAAGTGTTACTCTTAACAAAAAGGTTTCTTAATTCTTTTGAACTTCTTGATTCTTTTTATTCAGGCTTAAGTCAGAAGACATTGCCCTAATTATTATTCAGGCTTAAGTCCGAAGACATTGCCGTAATTATTATTCAGGCTTAAGTCCGAAGACATTGCCGTAATTATTATTCAGGCTTAAGTCCGAAGACATTGCGTAATTATTATTAAGTTAACACACGCGTCGTCTGTACTATATACATATTCTTTAAAATATCATGCTCAAGAGGATAGGAAGAATCACATACCTTCTGAAATCCACGCCAAGTTGAATATGTCGCGCGGAGAATCGACTATAACGATCAAATACGTCTATCAGCGTCTGGGCATCTTGTCTAAAGCTCTAGCGAGAGGTTCGTTATTCTATGGACATTTGGGCAGACTTCCTACCCTGGTGAGCTACTCAAGTCTCTTGTGAAAGCGATCGCATGTAAATGAGTTCTATTATTCTTCTTTTAAACCCTTCTCTGTGATAACAGTTCAATTCTATTCTTTAATATCCTTCTAAGTATTTATACTTATTCTTATACTTACGGTATGTATATTCTAATTACAAAGGAGGATAAGGTTATTTACCTCAGTAAGCCCAATAATATCCTAGATAAAAGTCGCGTCGAGCAAGGTTTAGCTCCTAAGTTGTGCGCTCAGGTAGCTCAAGAAAACCTTAGAAGTTCTTCACAACTTCTACTAAGGACTAAGGGATTTGGGCTAGGTATTTTGGGCATTATAACAATACTAGAAGGCAACTTTTTAACCAAGGGAGGGTAGGTTTCGCTAGGCTAGGGGGTTGCTCTCGGCTAGAGCTTCAAAGGGAGGGTGTGTTTGGACGAAAACAACAAGAGGAGAGGAGGGATTTGAGACTTAGAAAGATTGCTCAATTTAGGATGAAATAACTCTTCAACAAGGGGTATTTATAGGTCAAGACATGGCCAACCAAGATGGTGCCAAGTGCAAGGCAAGTGTAAGGTCAAGATTAGGGCAAGTGTCCTTGGCCAACTTGCACACAAAATATCCTACCAACTACAAGACAAAGATGGCCATCCATTCGGCCCTATTGCGTGACAAGTCCACTGATGAGAGGGTGACAAGTGTCGCCCTCTCGTTGATCCAAATGTTCGTCTCTCGGAAAAATCCGCAAAAATTAGAAATGACATAGCCGGAATTTATCCTACGCGAGTCTTGTAAAACGTTTCGTCGGAAAACGACTCTAAACGGGTGTTGTGCACAAAGTGAAATCGTCCAAGCCAACTAGGGGGGGGGGGTGACACGTGTCGCCCTCCTACACGTCCAAAATATTTCATCTTCCGAAAATATCCACAATGGCCAAAATCTCGAAAACAAAGTGGGCCCCACAAAACCGTAAATTTTCTCCCGTGGGCCCCACGTGACCATTTCCGAAAATAAAATTCCATAATTCTCTAATATTCCAAGAAGTCCGAATACCAAATCTGGGAATCCAATTCCCATTAACGAACCTTTTTCCTTCACAAAAACCGGAAACTTTTCCGTGGAAAAATCACCTCGTTCTTCCTTTCCAATTTCAATGTCGTATTCTCGCACGTACGTCCTCGCATACATACCCTGAAACTACGGGGTATAACATTCGCACCTTCTCTTTACAAAAGAAATGATCACATCTATGCTTGCCATACATGCTCGCTTCTCCCTTTACTCGTCGTGATACCACTTTTGTCACTTTGCCGCGAGGTTCTAGTGTCACTCCGGCGACCCAACAAATGGTACCGGGCTGCGTCGCGATCCACGAGGTCGTACACTCGAACTCTTACCACATTTAAATCGCTTGGTTTCCAAAACTCGAGTTACTATCTCTAACGTGGTCATCATCATTTGGAAACACTACGGATGGATCTCCGATACTTTCCGATCATAACAATCTGAAGATCGGACGCATTGCCTCCTAAGTCGGACGCAAAAGCTAACATATAGGCAACCCGCCTATTCTTCACATGAACTCAAAGGGCCCAAAGTAACTCGGGCTAAGTTCCTCTGTTTTCCAAAACTCGTCACACCCAACCCGGTGGTACTTTCAAGAAGACCGACCAACCTGAACTCTGGCGTCGCCGATTATCCGCACGAATCCTCCGAGCTGCGGAACCTCTTCTAGACAAGCTTTACCCTATCCACGATCTGCTTGGAACAAGCTGAACCAACTATCCGAATCTTGCCAACATCGAACCAATCGGCCGGCGACTTACACATCCGCCCTACAAGGCTTCGTAAGGCGACATCCGAACACCGAAATGGTAGCTTAAACACTCCTCCACAGAGACAACAATCCCACAACTACCACGAAATCCACACACCGTCCCGGGGCGAATGCGATTCTCGAGACTCACCAGTCCTTAACCACGCTGGTAAAACTTCGAAACAAAAACAGCCGCACTGGCTCCACTGTGCGTCAAGGTGAAGGTAGGCACCAGTGCAGCCTTACAACCTTTACGATAAAATCAACAACGCCGAGTAAGCGGTCTTTGCTAGAAGACAAGGCGGTGACCTCCTCGCCCGACCATCGGTCGAATCGTCCACGAATTTGTATCTTTGGTTAACTAAACTGGGCCTAACACCTCGTGACCTACCACAGGCGGGACCACCACAACCGACCCCACCACCATACATGCCGCGGGTTGACCCGCAACGGCCTCAACCCGACCGAACGCCGCAAACGCTAGCTCCGAAGGAAAACTCTCACTAATCACGTTACGAAAACCTGGCGGTCTTCTTAGCTCAACTACCCTCTTTCATTCCACACTACTCGGGACTTATCCCACAAACATAACTCACGTGCACTATGCACTCCTATAAGGGTCAAACATAAACAATACATCTTTTACTCGAGATGGTCTTACCTCTAAGGTTTCCACGTATAACACTCTAAGGCTCATACTTTCTCTATCCCCCAATCTTCCCCGGTTACTAACCATGATTTCTAATCACAAATTACACACTGCTATCAGAACATAACACTGACGATATAGGCATCGCCTCAGACGTACTCATCTCTGCAGGTTAAGGATAAACTCAGATCTCTTCGCTCCACTCCTTAAGTCGTTCTAATCAAACACGCCTGCAGGCATAGCTAAGGAAGGTGGCGACTACCCATCGATCTGAAGGCTAAGTCCTCCTGAGGACACTCTTTCGACATCGGACCACGGCGGTAGTACAACAAGTACAACTAAAAGACGACATTCCCGGGATGGCGTCTCACAATGTGAGCGGAAGCCACGAGTTCAGACCAACTCCTGCACACCCCGAACGTCCTGAACTCCGTGGAAGACCACTCTGCACTGGCGGAGGTGCATATCTAATCTGCTGGTGAGGAGACTAGCCTCGAAAGTTACCAAAGGACCCTGCTCGCCCGCTCTTACAACGTCGCCCGTTAACCCGTCGATCTCTACGTTTCTCGGCCTGCTGCGCATAAGCCCGTACACAGGCCATGCTCAAGCCTAACTGAAGAATTACTCTTGCACAACCCTCTCTTAGATAGTCATCAAGACTCGCGGTACATCGGTATGCTCTCTGGTAGCCAAATCCATAGCTAGTAACAGGGTCGCCTCTTTGCAATCTATATTCTCTGTCCCTGGTCGTGGAACTGAAGGTTCAAATGTCATGGCCGCAGTAGGAATCGCCGCCGCCGTGCTAAACTCTGCTGGTGCTAGTGACGTCGCAGAACTCCCCGAATGAAGCACTACCCCAGGTGATGATTGGGTCTGTGACCTCGTAACCCTCTGAACTCTACTCGCAGCCTCGCCGCCTAGCCCTCACGGGCGGGTTGCCTACGCGAGGCATAGCGGTAAGGGAAAGAAATCGTTAGAGGTCCAACTTTCAAAGACTCTAAGGCACGATCTCGAGTGAGAAGAATAGAAATCAATCCTAAATATCCTATAGCCTCGCGAGTATTGGTGTGGTCACAACACACCGATAATCACGACTTCATCGGATACGGTCAGACACTTTCAGAGGATTAATCGCGCTCGATACCACTTTTGTCACGACCAACCCGGGCCGTGGATGGTGCCTTACCGGGCACCCTAGTGATACAACATCGAGTAATCAGTGAACATAAAACACATACATGAAACCAATGTAAGAAGGCGGTTGAAATAAGAAGGCATAAAGCAACCAAAAGCGGTTACCGCTTGTATATATAAATAACAATTTGAGCGATTACATCCCTTTCTACAACTCGCCACAACGATTACTGCACCTCTACGAATGATATGATAACAACGACGGGGCCATACCCTGAATGTGGCACCTACAACAACAGCGGGCTATACGAAGATAAGCCTCGGAGAAGCGAGCTTTCCCAAACGCTGAATCGTGACCCTAAGAGCGAGGATCAACGATCGCGGTGTACCTTTACTGCGGCGTGAACGCGGCCGGGCGAGGTCGATAACAGTACAGTATGTGAAATCAGAAATATCGTAAATGAAATCATAATAGTCTATATAAAGCGGGAGACATGTATGATAACCAAACTACGATCACAACATAAGCGATCATGTCAAGTATAGAAGCGTGTAGGATACATTCGGTTCATCCACGAACCTAGAGTCGAGTGAAATACATTCCGGATGAGCCGTAGTCGAGTGAAATACATTCCGGATGAGCCGTGAGTCGAGTGAAATACATTCGGATGAGCCGTAGTCGAGTGAAATACATTCCGGATGAGCCAGAGTCGAGTGAAATACATTCCGGATGAGCCGTGAGTCGAGTGAAATACATTCGGATGAGCCAGAGTCGAGTGAAATACATTCCGGATGAGCCTAGTCGAGTGAAATATATTCCCGGATGAACCGGTAGTCGAGTGAAATACATTCCTTGCACAACAAGTCTATCACACGCAAACATAGGTAAGTTACATATAACTTAAAGTACTTTCATTTTATGACAAGGTCCGAGTTTTAACCCTAAAGTACTACGTACGTTAAATCCTTTTAAAAGATCCATTCCTTTTTCAAAAGTCACCCGATACCCGTAGTATAAGAATAGAGTGACCCACCTGTTTAAGTAAACCAACCCACGTTCTTTTAAAGTCAAGTAACAACATTCCTTTTTCCTAAAGTTCCAGTTTGCCTAGTTTCAGTTACTCAAGTCCCATTTTTGAAAGATTTCATTGTTCATAGTCTTAATCCTTTAAAAACATAATTCTCTTTTAAAGGATTTGAGAAACATATGTCTTATATGTGAGTAGGTTATTCTTGTTTATAATCAATCTTATTAAGCAGCCATGATCTAGGAAATGTAATATCATTTTGTCTCATCTTAGCTTCTATGCAAATGGAGGTTTCTACTGGTTTAAATATAATACTTCATTTATTCAATACATTTTCCTTTATTAACGCTGCAGTGGTTTGTCGATACACATTCTGATTTCCGAATCAGTAAAACATTATTCCTTTTTAAAAAAAAAAACCAAGTACTCATTACTCACGAATGAGGTTTCACACAAAACTCATATTAATTCATTCAAGTCAAGTCTCTTATAAGTCAAATCAGTTACCTTTTAAAACCACAAAGCATTTTCTTACTTACATAAAGCTGTTATAACCAACTTCCCATAAAGCCGTTATAACACTTTATGTTTCAAACCAATCAAATACGTTTAACACACGACGCGTCACCGTACTACATAGTTATACACATATCATGCTAGAAAAGGTAGGAAGAGGTTCACATACCTCGCGACGATTATCGACTAATAGCAAAACGCTCCAAGTACCTCAAACCGCCGGCTACTCCTTAAGCCAAGTAGATCGCGCCACGCATAGTACTTCCACCTATAAGGCCACGGCGCTTTATTAACATTTAGATCTCTTCAGAGAACATTCTACAGAAAATTCGGCAAAGACTCCCCCGCAATGTAAATCTCCTCCTCTATCGGCTACCAAGCCAACCCGGGGGGGGGGGGTTATACGTCTAATCCGGACGTGCACAATTCTACCTCGCGAAAAACTACACAAGTCTCCATGTAATACACCCTATGTAATTCTGATTCAGACTCTTCTTCGAAAAGGTTTCTTATTATTCAGCTTAAGTCCAAAGACATCACGATAACAACGTTCGATTCTATATATAGTATACTTCAACTATATAGTCTAACAATCATGTAATTTCCAATTACAATAGAGGACAAGATATTTACCTCGATAAGCCCATAATTATCCAAGTATAAAGTCGATCACGGGCAGCGTTAGCTCCAACTCCGTGCGCTCCAACCCGCTCTAAACCACCCTTAGAAGTTCTAACCAACTTCTACATACTACTCCAACTAACTATGGAGATTTTACTTAGGGTTTCGTTTCTGTGACTGACGGGAAGTATAATAGTATAACTGGGCTTTTAGTATAGGTATAACCGTAGAATACTACAAGGTATACGGCTAAGGTAATTTGGGCATTATAACAATACTTTTGAGAGTATTTCTACCAAGAGGGGGGCGGTATTTATACGAGACAACACCATGAGGAGGGTGTATACCCTCGGCCTACCCCACTGTGGGGTACTCGGCCGTGGGGACTCTCGCCAAAGGGCCTTCTCAAAGGGAGGGGGTGTTGGATGAAACACCACACTGTGAGGAGGATTTTAACACTTTAGGAAATTTAGGAATGGATGAAGAAGTCTTCCAAAGGGGTATTTATAGGACAAGCCAAGGCCAACCAATGGCCAAGATCTTGCCAAGTGCAAGGCAAGTGTAGGGCGAAGATCTTGCCAAGTGCACCTTATCCATCTACCACAAAATATCCTACCAACCCCCGACCAAACAAGGCCAATTGGCCCCACTGCATCGCCCACAACGTGCTCCAATGAGAGGGTGACAAGTGTCGCCCTCTTGTTGGTCCAAAATGTTTCGTCTCTCGGAAAAATCCGCAAAAATTAAAAATGACATAGCCGGAATTTTTCCTACGAAAGCTGTGGAAACGTTTCGTCGAAAAACGACTCTAACCGGGTGTTGTGCACAAAATAATTCGGCCAAGCCACTTTAAAAGCCCAAACTTTTCTACGTACGTCCTTACGTACATACTCTGTAAATACGGGGTATAACACTTAATATATGCCCGAGTCCACTTTGAAACAACTGGGCTGCGACATCGGAAAGATATGCAGAGCTGTACCAATGTAAGAGTCTTTGACGGGGCACATCGTGATCCCGCAGGTGAAGTAGACCTCAATATACAAATGAGACCCATTGAGTTTACCATCGAGTTTTAGGTTATGGACATAAATGCCAGCTATAACTTGCTATTTCAAAGACTATGGATACATATGGCCGGCTAATGCCATCATCTTTCCACCAATCACTGAAGTTTATCTGAGAGGATCACAAAGTGGTGATCCACGGAGCGAGTAGCATTCATAACTATCTCAACAATTCCATGCCGGTAATAGAGGAAGTCCCAAAAGATATGGACTTCCATGTAGTGGAACTTGTGGGATCAGCCCACCAAGGAGACGATGAGGAAACCCCAATGCCACCGATCTACAAAATGATCGCTACAACCATGCTCCAGAATGGGTTCGGGCCCGGCAAAGGTCTAGGTCGAGAGCTCCAAAGCATCCAAGAACCGGTGTCAATTTCGGCCACTGAATATCGTTTTGGTCTTTGGTACATACCAAGATCGGAAGAAGCCTCTGATGGTGAACAAAATAAGAAAGGCCATCCACAATTGAGAAAGATGTTTTTGGGTCTATATTAGTCATTTCTAGTTCGAATGCCTATGCACAATGATGGAGATGCAGAAGAAGGTTTACGGATGTTGTTCCAAGAGGAAGAGTGTATCGCGATACTAGAGGAATGCATTGAAGCACCCATCATTGTGACGTTGATCCAGATGAGCAACTTACCAACTAGACCTCTACCCCAATTTTGGCTCCTCAGTAGAGAGAATTTTAACTTTTACTTTAAAAAATTGGTGAAAATTGAATGAGGCCCAAACATTCACCATTTATGTCTTTCTTTGTACATATTGTTTGAAAAATAGGAATTACTCGACGTTGATTCGAGTTAGGACCATAGTTTGTATTTTTTTTTTATCAAATTAATGAAAGCCTCAATGTATGCAAAAAACAATCTCTTTATTTATCTAACATGTTTTTATACACTAAAAATGCTTTGCCTTGTTTTAATAATATTAATAAAAATAACTCATAATTTTATGACATGTCACGAGACGAGCGAGTCAAGCGATATTGATGAAAAGAAATATGAGGAATACGATGAGGAAGCTACCAGAAGATCTCATCGACGAGGAACATTAGTATGAGAATAGGCAACAACCTAATTTGGACGAAACTGAAGCAATTAACCTCGGGGACAAGGAAACGATTAAAGAGACCCGAATAAGTGCACATCTGGACACGCCAAGAAAAGAAGAGTTAATAAATCTGTTGTGAGAATACGTCGACGTATTCGCATGGTCATACGCGAATATGCCCGTACTAAGCACATACATAATAGCCCATAAACTACCCATCAATGCTAAAGTTGTCAAGGGACAAACATTGGATGATTAGCTAGCATAAATTCCGATCGACGAAGAGTTCGCGCCATTAAGAACGTATTTCCCGGACGAGGAAGTAATGACAATTAAAAAATAAATGGTTGAAACCTATTCAGGATGGAGAATGTTCTTCGACGGCACAATCAATTACAAAGGTTCAAGGATCGGAGCAGTTTTGGTTTCGAGAATGAGTCAATAATACCCAATAGCAGCCAAACTCAATTTTCGATACACAAACAATATGGCAAAATATGATGCCTGCATTGTGGTCCTTCGCATGGCCATTATTATGGATATCCAAGAATTGCTGGTAATAGGAGACTCAGATCTAATAATCCATCAAGTCCAAGGAGAATGGGCAACCAATAATGAGAAGATCTTGCCATATGTCAACCTCACACAAAGATTGTGCAAAAGATTCAGAAAAATTAAGTTTAGGCATACGCCCAGGGCTCAGAATGAATTTTTTGATGCTCTTGCAACCATATAATCCATCATACAACACCTTGAAAGCAGTCACATTGAATCGCTGGAGATTAACATCTGGGAAGAACATGCTTACTATTTCTGTAAAGTCACGGTACACCGATATAAGTGCATATTTGGAAAAAGGAGAGTATCCCAAAAATATCACAGCTAATCAATAAAAGACCATAAGAATAATGGTCAATGGTTTCTTCCTGAACAAAGGAGTACTTTACAGGATGACGCTCAATATAGGGCTACTCAAATGTGTCGATGCCGCAGAGGCCACAATTTTTTTAGAAGAAGTGCACGTCAGGACTTGTGGCCCTCACATGAATGGGTTCGTCTTCGCCAAGAAGATCTTGAGATCGAGCTACTATTAGATGACTATGGAAACCAATTGTAGTCGATTCGTGCAAATATGCCATCAATGTCAAATCCACATAGATTTAATCTCAGTCCCACAAAGTGAGCGTAATGTCATGAGCTTACCCTGGCCATTTATAGCATGGGGCATGGACGTTATCGGGCCCATAGAGCTATCAGCATCCAACGGACATCGCTTCATCCTAGTCGCCATGGACTACTTCACAAAGTGTGTTGAAGAGACCTCTCAAAAGTAAAGTCCCTTGTTTGTATTTATGGACTACTTCACAAAGTGTGTTGAAGAGACCTCTCAAAAGTAAAGTCCCTTTTCATGTGTCTCTGCTTTGCTAGGAAATTGACCACCATCTGTGCACTTTTACTTAAATTAAGTAGTCTAAACCTATTTGTATGTCCCTATGCTGTTCATGTGTGTTTAATCAAAGCATGCCTAGCTTGTGATCCTCTCTATTGAATTTGAGGTCTTGATATCAATTGTGAAAAATGATCTTTTGAAAAAGGGGAGGATGTTGGTTTGACACACGAAGGGTGTGGGTATGTGCCTTTTGCTTTGTAGTTCTGGATATATGTTGTTGGTTCTTAGCCATAGTGTATGTCTATTTGAATTGCCTGATGCTTTACCTTGGTGTGTACTTGTCTGATCATGGAGTAACTACAGCATTACTTGCTGAATCTAGACCTAAGCATGTTAAGTCACCCCATAGTTGCTAGACTGTGTTTTCTTTCCCAACACTGCAACACCTAGAAATGATATACATTTGGAATGATTATGTATTCAAGACTAAGTGGAGTTAAGGATGTGGCTGTCCTTATCTGCTTGGTATTGATACAATATCTTTGGCTAATCATGTTGACATTGCCATGAACTATTTGTTTGAGTTGTAATGACCTGTCTTTGTGCATCTACAACCTGATCTTGTAATTTAAATAATTTAATAGGATAAAGAACTGTTGAGTAATCCTACTAATCTATACTCTTGATGTCTACAGAATGCATGATGGGTTGTTTGAATTTGAAAACATGAAGCATATTGGGATATATTGAGGATCTGTGTAGTGTATATGGGGTATATCCATCTATTTGCTTGCAGTTGCTTTTTCTTAGTGCTTGTTTGAAAACCATGTTGATATATCACGAGGTATGTGGACTGTATACCAAAATATACTCAGTTTACGAGGCACACATATCCCATAAATCAAGTCTATACAAGCATGTATATATGTATATCACTAACACCTTAACATGATATGAATGATTTACTGGGCCTAGCCCACTTATGTGATTACTATTGCTTCCTTCACATGACTATAAACTTTGGGCTTGGCCCATGCATCTTGTCTTCTAGTTATATCCTCATTTATGTGTTTAAATTGGGCTGAGCCCAATGTCTGTTTTCTTCCTCCTTCCGTGGCTAGTTACTATTGATTTGGTCCTGTCGATATGTCTTGCAATAAATTTCATTTGTTATGGGTTGTTTGCTTATTTATTTTACGATCAATTAAATGATAAGTCCAAGGTGCTTTCTAACTTGTACTCTTGTTTGTCCCTCCTCTTTGCTCCTGCTGCATCACGATGAGATGGGCCCCTACTGGGCCCATCATTTCATTCATCCAGAATGGACATTTTCTAGTCATTGCATATTCGGTCGAGATTTGTCTATTCTATTCTCAAAAGCGTGTAACAGAAGGCCCTTTTTTCGGACTGTCATGTTTTCAGGCCTCCACACCGTTCGGGGGCCCGACTAAAAAATATTTATTGATCGAGTCCGCTTGTAGGCGCGCATGAAGGCCCAACTATGGGTGAAAATAACCAACCGGTGGGCTTAGATAGGCTCACCAGCCTAAACTCTTTTCATATGTATTGTGTATATGTATATATATATACTTATAATAAAATACTTTACATATAGTAGAACTCCTATTACGGTTACGAATCTATGATATGTAAATGACACGTACATCATTTAGGTAGGATCGCCCAAAAAAATGAATTTCAAACATTTGTTAAATCTGAAATTTGAAAAGAAATGGATTGTTCTTGGTGTTTTCTGAAAAATGAAAAAGAGAGATTTTTTTAATTAAAACTACTATGGACTCTTTAACGCATGACTTGAATAAAATTCTAGACTCAAATGGACTAATAGGGCCTTGTTCAAACTGAAATGGTTAAACAGACTGCCTAAAACATGTTTTGTATTTAATTCGGATCACAGACATTTTCTTAGCTGGTTTCGCGGGCTAAGCCCAACTAATTGACTTTGAACAAAGACAAAACCACCTATCTTGGACTTGAATGAGGGTTTTGGGTCAAGTTGGATTATGGGATGACTTTGAGGTATAGCATGCAAAAGAATAAAAAAAGTTCATACTTCTTTTAAAAGACAAAAGCTTGTCTTTTAATTGAATTATACTCATTTTAAACCTTGAAAGATTTTCTAAAGATGTAAGTGAGATTGGACAATATTATTGAACTAAAAGTGGAGTTCTACTCAAATTAACATTTGAGTGTTCTTAGTTCGAAAATAAATTGGCTAATTTATAGTCGTGCATACTATTTGGGCTGATGCCCATATTCTTTTCTTTAAAAAGAAAACTCTTAAGAGTTTTTGAACAAATTAAACAAGTATTTTTGAAAATTTTAAATACTTTAAGGCAATTTAAATCATTTAAGCATGCTATATAATTCGAAGGTCAACCATATTCTACGAATTCTTAATATCGGGGTGTCTAACACTGTCACGACCCAAATCGGAGGGCCGCGACAGACACCCGTACCCAACCTGCCAGGCACCACTGACCATACATCCTATCCTTAACCATATTATCCACGGACTAAGCCCAGAATAATTAGGTAAAGTTTCAACAAACTCTTATAATAATGTCAAGGCCGACAAGGCCGTGCATGACAACTAATCACAAGACACTTGTCTACACGTCTTTAAAGAGTAGAACATACCACAACCATATCGCAACTCCGAACAAATAGAGTGATCTAAATTCCAGCTGAACCAACAAATTACTAGTACGAACCGTCACTCTCCTAATGTGAACCTGCGGGCATAAAACGCAGTGTCCCTCAGCAAAGGAGACGTCAGTCGCGACTGATGTACTGAGTATGTCAGACATAAGAAATAATATAACAGAGATGTATCATAATCTGAAATAGGAACAACTGACCAACAGTAATTGCCTCTAAGGGCTCTAATGGATATGCCTAAATGTTATGCACAATGCAATATACATATACATCAGCCTCATCAGACATCTTTCTTACCATAACAACCTCTGTGGGCATCTTACCAAGTAATGGTTAATGAATGAATATATGCATGATGCAAATGCGGTATGTATACACACACACATATATATGTATGTATATTATGTATGTATGTATGTATGTATATATATATATATATGTATGTATGCATACATATATACATATATTATGTATATTATGTATATGTATATATATATATATATATATATATATATATATGTATGTATATATATATATATGTATGTATATATATATATATGTATGTATGTATATATATATATATGTATGTATATATATATATATGTATGTATGTATATATATATATATGTATGTATATATATATATATGTATGTATGTATATATATATATATGTATGTATATATATATATATGTATGTATGTATACACATACATACATCATATATGTATGTATGTATATATATGTATATTATGTATATTATGTATATTATGTATATATATATATATATATACATATATATGTACATAATATATATATATATATCTATATATATGTATGTATATATATATATATATATATATGTATGTATATTAGCCACATAAGTGCTCTTCCTGTCCATAACCGCCTCTGTGGGCATCAGGTTATTTCGGCCATACATGGGCATCAAATCATGTTGACCTCTTCGGGCTCTTTTGTGATAATCTGTACCAGTTGCAGGTGGTGTGCGTATATAACACATTTTCCCTTTCCCCAATTCCCATACATATATATAATGCATACATATAGTAGAGTATATAACTCCTTTGGGGTCATGGTAAAATATGAATGTAATGCAAATGAGGATGCATGAAGGGTATCACAATATTTCAACTCCAACGGTCGCCATAGTACCTTTGTATCTTTGGCAATGTTGTGAATATCAACATTTTTTTTCCGGATGCCTCAATAAGGACTTAGAACATACTTGGACATGTTTTTAGCATAGAATTCAATAACATGAATATCCTTAACTACTAAGAGTAGAGTAAATTATGGAGTAACGTGACGATTATGTTTTTGTACACAAAATTATGCCAAAAGAAAGAAAGAGCCTTGCATACCTTGTCGTCGAAATTATCTAAGTTGTCACGAGTCCTTGTAAGCTATATGAATGATTATCCATACCATATGAATGATTTAAATCACAAATGAGTCAATATACTAATAACAGATTCCATTCAGACATTCTATCGAACATCTTATACGCGTAAAACTTATATTTCTTCTATATCGAAACCTATGCATGTAGCGAAACACTCAGACCTTCTAATCCTCTTTTTACTATTACAATATCCAAATAATTCAACAATCCCACATGCAATCTCCAATTTTGTACCGACAGCCCCAACCATACCCAATCAACTTAGTATTTCCAATAATCATCCTAGAACTTGTAGGGATTACATTCTATAATTGGTATAAATTTAGGTATAAGAAGGATTACCTCTGTTGGAAGCTGCGACGAGAGTTGTCAGACGATCCTTTACCAGTACCAGCTTCCGACAAGCAAAAACAAGGCTCAAATATCAATTCCAAGAACTTTTCAAAACTTCAAGGTCTCATCTTGGTTCCTCTGTGTTCAAGCATGCTTAATGTCTCAGTTTTTACTGGATTTAAAGTCTAGAACATTATGCATTCTCCCTATTGGTTGTGCGGAAACTTACATAGAATCCCCCAATTTTTGGCGAGCAAGATTCACGGAAAACTCCTAATTTGATCGAGAATTTCAGAGGGTTTACCAACTGAGCTTCACTCCTCTAGCTAGAGGGATAACAATTCTCTTTCCAGTGGATGATTTTTTTACAGCAACTTGAAGATATGAGAGAATCTTAGAGAATTGGAAAGGAATTGAAAGAGATGTAGTAGTTATTTACAAAGAATGGTAAACATCAGAATGCTTGAAATATTGCCAGCAATAACATATATGGTTTAGTCACTGCGTTGTTGTTTTATAAGACAACACATAGCATCCCATTAAGTTTGGGTCTCCGCGTATAATTAATTAATCCCACAATTAATTAATTGTACACACAACTCAATTCTCGATCCCAACTTACTTAAATCCTAACGACTTATAAAACCTTCTTATTTTCAATGTCACAATTCTTGTAATATGACACTAGTCCATAACCTCTTTGGGATATAAAATTATTATTATTGATCCCCGTCGTCGCACTCAAAATTATTTCGGGATCACATCCTTTTATATACTAATTTCCTTATTAGTATACGCAAGTACAACATAAATTTCCCCGGGGTTCGGGTCCACTTGCCTACGTTTATGCCCAAACCCTTACTCAGAAATACGAGGTGTTACATCCTCTTCCCCTTAGAAACATTCGTCCTCGAATGTTGGTGTGACCTATCTAGTTCTTTGTCACAAAAAAAATGAACACACCTGTGATCTGGTTCCATAAAACAACGGAGAAGATACATATCAATCTATAACTACTTCCAAAGAATAGACTTAAGTTCAGGCCAATTGCATGTACAACTCCATGCTCCAACTGGAATAAACACATGGTAACACCTTTTGATTCTAGTATCAATCTTTACTTAGCTAATAGCTTAAAATAGAAAGGTAATAGGTTAATGAATTGCCTAGGTCTGTGATATACCTCATGCATT
Source organism: Przewalskia tangutica (assembly GCA_029844215.1). Lineage (NCBI taxonomy): Eukaryota > Viridiplantae > Streptophyta > Magnoliopsida > Solanales > Solanaceae > Przewalskia > Przewalskia tangutica. Next base: position 82,400,192 of record CM056735.1, on the reverse strand, counting down.
TTTTTTGTATTTAAAGAGTATGTAAAATTTAATTTAGAATCCTACATGCATCATAACTAATAAAGCAGTAAACAAATCAGTGTAATTAGTTATGTTGATGCAAATACCATGGCATTGGCTTAAACTAACATATAGCAAACATAACTGCTCATTTTCAAACTTGCCCCTGCCCAAGTCTCACAGCAGCATCTGTTTTTTTAGGTAATAGCTCACAAGGATAGTAGCAAATTCAAACATAACAACAAGATTAAGCCTCAAGTGCAACTGCAAACTGCCACAAAATGCAGCAGTCCTTTGACTCAAAACACATCAACAAAGTGGCCAAGATGCAGCAATTGACTTAGCTCACAATGAAGCAAAAACTCAACTCAAAGTACTTTAACATTCAACAGCTAAGTACAGCAGCAATCTGCCCTACATGGTAGTAACAAATTGCCAAACATCTTACCTTAGAGATTCAATAACAAATAACAACAGTACAACTCTTTAATAGCCTTACTAATGCAGCCAAACCAATTCACCTCATGTTAACTTCATATTTATTCTAGTTTGTTCTTTTAGTGAGTAAAGTTTACCTTTGTAATTTTGTATTGACACATATCTCTCAGAAACTATAAAGGGGGCAACAATATCTCATGTTTATGTTCTTGAGACACAAATATCACACTTAAGGTGCTCATATTAAACTAGTACACATTAAGAACAATGGATCTGTTTTGACTATTTAAGAGTAAAGGGGACATGACATGTAAGAATGGAAGGGAGAAATTGTTTGACATCGGTTTGACTGCAGAGCAAAATAAATCCACTTTGGTAATTTAGGTGTCTTAGTTTCATAACAAATGAATCTAGATTTAAATGGGAACCAATCGCATATAAAAGAACTGAAATACTAGAGATGTCCAAATTATCTAATTAAGTCAGTTTATCCTTCCTAGAATGTAAGATTGGCTCAAACCAACAGAAGGTATTGAGGGAAAAAAACCAGAACTAGGCAACACCTTAACTAACAGTTGACATTAAGACCTTAAACAATTTAGCAGCCAAGGGGATAGAAAACATATACAGAGCATCAACTCAAGTCCCTTTTGATTAAAACTCAGCTAATCTTTTATGTTTGTAAACTTAAGAGGGAGAACAATCAACAACTTTGTAATATAAACACAAGTTAAGCAAATAGAACACAAAACTCTACTTGTCAAATTTTGAACCATACATATGCATATTTAGGGAACTACAGGGCATACATGTTCATTTTAAAAGATACTTTATTAGTTGTTAGAATAACAACTAATCATTCTTGTGAACCAATATATGACATTATCCTGAACTACATTGGGATTCCTATTACATTTTTATGGTAACAAACATGAAATTTAAGCATCTTGCCTTATATCAGCTTAAACTAATGACCATTAACAGCTGCACTAATATCTTTTTAATCAGGGCCACAACACCAGCAACAAACAACAAGGCTAGACTTCACTTCAATGCAAGGGCCAATATCCTTCCAACAAGATTTGAGTCCACAGAGCAAAGTCATAGCATGGATATATGTGATAATGAGATAAACACTTATGATCTAGACATGAAAAAAAACATATATATATATATATATATATATATATATATATACATGGCAGGGCTACCATCATGGTACATATAGGACCAAATAGAGACCCAAAAAGGTTTAGTGTTCACTTAACACTACTGAAGGCAGACATGTGTATCTATGCATAGCATGAGAATCATGACTTAAAGAAAACTGAAACACACCAACTAAACAGAGTAGTATTATACCATGTAAAAGACTGTCCTTAACATGGTACTCATACAGTTATACACAGATCAAACACTTCAATCAACATGTTATCATGATTTAATTTGACAAATATCAGGCCAACTAAATAGGATCCCTATCAGAAACTAAAATCCCTTAGGACCATCTATACTTGAGACACATCCAGAGGTAGGACAACAGTTGACAGCAATGGGCACATGCTAAACACAATCAACTAAACTATAGATACCAATCTAAACACCCTCCAACATCCCCACAGTTGATCATGCAACTAAAAATAGTTTAAGTAGAGCATCCTGAAGGTATCATGAACTCACATACATCACATTCTTCACATATACCATACTAAACATCATTAGAAACAATATATACTTAATACAAGCAGTTAGGTTCAATCCTATCTGACAGAATCCATAAGTTCAAGCAATTTTTGCTAACATTATATTAAGACAACATCATTTCAACCCATGTTCCTCCTAATGTTCATGTGAAGGCTATTTCTATAACATATTTGATCCCAACTCCTCATTTAATCTCAACAAATATCATATAAAAAACCAAAAATAGTAAGTCAATATACTCTGTACAAGACTTCAATTTTTTTTTAAAATCGGGGTAATACATTTAAGTAGGAAACTGCAAGAGCCATACCACCCATAAATAAATCAAGTATTGAAACTAGGCAGATTACCTCCCAGGAACACATGTGACATTTAAATCCATTACCAGTATGCATAATAGACATGAATATACAAGATAAACTAACTCACACATAGGATGAAATGCTTATTTTGACATGTTGTTAGGTTAAAAAAACCCACATCTTGACTATCATCTAGGCACATTGCATATATACCACATATATGAGAGAAACATGCAGACTTCTACAAGGGACATGTGTTAGATGCTCAGATCAAATAATGTGATCACAATCAGGTTATACTATTAATTTATGACTATTCTTAGCTCAGCCTCAGACCTTTCTAGTTCATTTACCTGTTTGCGCATATTGTAAACATGAGATTCTACTAAAACATAACCAAATGGATTGACTCTTGACCATTGGTATACATCTCAGAGGGACATTATGATTTAGCTAGACTTCCTGCTGCTTCAACAATCTTATGATGGCCCATAGTGTAACTCACCTCTCTTCTTTCAACTTCTGTAACCCTCCGACCCATACACATATTGTAGACATTACTATCATTTCAAATGAGAAAATGGGATTAGGAACAAATATTCTTATGACTCAGCTCTACTGCAGATCTATAATATGAAAGAATGGAAATCATCCCTAAATATCAGATAGCCTCCTGTTTATAAGTGTGGTGCACAAGACATCCATAAACAAGACTCTAATAGACATGACTTGTAGACTTCCTAGGACAGACATGCTCTAATACCAAATTTGTCACGACCCAAACCAGAGGGCCGCGACGGGCACTCGGACCGGACCTGCCAGGCACCACTGACCATACATCCTATCCATACCATATTATCTACGGACTAAGTCGATAAGGATTAGGTAAAGTTTCAACCAACTCTTATAATAATGCCAAGGCCGACAATGCTGTGCATGACAACTAACCACAAGACACTTGTCTATAAGCCTTTAAAGAGTAGAACATACCACAACTATATCGCAACTCCGAACAAATAGAGTGATCCAAATTCCAGCTGAACCAACAACTTACTAGTACGACCCGTCACTCTCCTAATGTGAAAAACACAGCGTCCCCCCAGCAAAAGGGACGTCAATACGACTGATGTACTGAGTATGTCAGACATAAGAAATAATATAACAGAGATGTATCATAATCTGAAATAAGAACAACTGACCAACAATAATTTCCTCTAAGGTCCTTAATGGATATGCCTAAATGTTATGCACAATGCAATATACATATACACCATCCTCATCAGACATCTTCCTTACCATAACAACCTCTGTAGGCATCTTACCGAGTAATGGTTAATGAATGAATGTATGCATGATGCAAATGCGGTATAATATATATATTGGTCAAATAAGGGCTCTCCTGTCCATAACCTCCTCTGTGGGCATCAGTTAATTTCGACCATACATGGGCATCGAATCATGTTGACCTCTTCGGGCTCTTTTGTGATAATTTGTACCAGCTGCAGGTAATATAACACATTTTCCCTTTCCCCAATTCCCATACATATATATAATGCATACATATAGTAGAGTATATAACTATTTTGGGGTCACGGTAAAATATGAATGTAATGCAAATGAGGATGCATGAAGGGTATAACAATATTTCAACCCCAACGGTCGCCATAATACCTTTGTATCTTTGGCAATGTTGTGAATATCAACATCTTTTCCGGATGCCTCAATAAGGACTTAGAACATACTTGGACATGTTTTTAGCATAGAATTCAATAACATGAATATCTTTAACTACTAAGAGTAGATTAAATTATGGAGTAACGTGACGATTATGTTTTTGTACACAAAATTATGCCAAAAGAAAGAAAGAGCCTTGCATACCTTGTCGTCGAAATTATCTAAGTTGTCACGAGTCCTTGTAAGCTATATGAATGATTATCCATACCATATGAATGATTTAAATCACAAATGAGTCAATATACTAATAACAGATTCCATTGAGACATTCTATCGAACATCTTATACGCGTAAAACTTATATTTCTTCTATATCGAAACCTATGCATGTAGCGAAACACTCAGACCTTCTAATCCTCTTTTTACTATTACAATATCCAAATAATTCAACAATCCCACATGCAATCTCCAATTTTGTACCGACAACCCAAACCATACCCAATCAACTTAGTATTTCCAATAATCATCATAGAACTAGTAGGGATTATATTCTATAATTGGTATAAATTTAGGAATAAGAAGGATTACCTCTGTTGGAAGCTGCGATGAGAGTCGTCAGATGATCCTTTACCAGTACCAGCTTCCGACAAGCAAAAACAAGGCTCAAATATCAATTCCAAGAACTTTTCGAAACTTTAAGGTCTCATCTTGGTTCCTCTGTGTTCAAGCTTGCTTAATGTCTCGGTTTTTACTGGATTTAAAGTCCAGAACACCATGCATTCTCCCTTTTGGTTGTGCGGAAACTTACAGAGAATCCTCCAATTTTTGGCGAGCAAGATTCACGGAAAACCCCTAATTTGATCGAGAATTTCTGAGAGTTTACCAACTGAGCTTCACTCCTCTAGCTAGTGGGATAACAATTCCCTTTCCAGTGTATGATTTTTTACAGCAACTTGAAGATGTGAGAGAATCTTAAAGAATTGGAAAGGAATTGAAAGAGATGAAGTAGTTATTTACAAAGAATGGTAAACATCAGAATGCTTAAATGTTGCCAGCAATAACATACATGGTTTAGTCATTGCGTTGTTGTTTATAAGAAAACACGTAGCATCCCATTAAGTTTGGGTGTCCGCTTATAATTAATTAATCCCACAATTAATTAATTATACACACAACTCAATTCTCGATCCCAACTTACTTAAATCCTAACGACTTATAAAACCTTCTTATTTTCAATGTCACAATTCTTGTAATATGACACTAGTCCATAACCTCTTTGGAGATATAAAATTATTATTATTGATCCCCATCGTCGCACTTGTTAAATCCAAAATTATTTCGGGATCACATCCTTTTATATACTAATTTCCTTATTAGTATACGCAAGTACAACATAAATTTCCCTAGGGTTCGGGTCCACTTGCTTACGTTTATGCTCAAATCCTTACTAAGAAATACGAGGTGTTAGAAACACCTTCCCCAAGGGATCACCAGAACCCTTACATTGACTCTAGTTTAGATAGGATTTTTCAAATGTTTTTGAATAAACTCTTTCACATTGGTTTTCCTAATTTACCTATATATTAGGTGGTGACACTAAAAATATTGTCCGACTTAAAGCACCATCACAAATTCTCAGTAGCTTTTACGCCTCCGCAGACAGCAGAAGTGTGCATGAGATCTTCACTTTGTCTCTTTGGCAAAGTATGTTCCACACATAGTTCCAGACATGAGGTCTAGAGTTAGACGCTTTGTGTATGGTCTTGATCCCCAATTGTATGATGCTACTAATATTTCTGGTCAAAATAAGGAAATGACTATTACCAAGATGGTTTCTTTTGTTCAGAGTAATGAGAGCAGAATGAAGAAAGATGAAGCATTACAGAAAGATAAAGACAAAGAGTTCAATAAGATAGCTAAATCTTTAGGTCATTTCAGTCACGGGGGAGGTAAATGCACACCGTTTTCAAAAATAGGTCATCAGGACTCGCTCCATCTTCAGTCAGTGCCCCTGCTCCAAAGTTTAGGAATGATCAGAAGAGACAAAACTTAAAAGTATCGGGCTCCCAGTCACAAGTCAATGTGGATCAAAGCACCTTTAGTAATTCAATTTGTGGTAAGTGTGGTAAGAGACACCCGGGGGAGTGTTGCTTGGGTATGGATGTATTTTATGGGTGTGGTCAGTGAGGTCACTTTCAAAGAGACTACCCATCAGCGAGGATGGCTAAGTCCACAAATTCAACATTTTCTTATAATTTCCAGGCCCAATCAGGGTATGGTCCAACTAAATCCGGTAATACATGCGGAGGTCTAAATCGCTTGTATGTACTATCAGATAGTCAAGATACAAATGCCCATGCAGATGTGGTCATAGGTATATTAACCATTTTTACTCTTGACATTTATGCCCTTATGGATCCTGGATCCACCCTATCATATGTAACCCCATTCATTGCTAAGAAATTTGGGATAGAACCAAAAAAGTTGCATGAACCCTTTGAAGTACCCACTCTAGCTGGAGAGTCAGTTATATCCAGATGGGTATATATGAGTTGTCTAGTTAAAGTCTATCACCGCATTACCATAACTGATTTTGGTAGAGTTAGAAATGGTAGACTTTGATGTAATCATGGCATAGATTGATTATCTTCATGTTATGCCACAGTAGGCTGTAGAACAAAAATTGTCAGTTTCAAATTTCCCAATGAACCAGTTATAGAATGGATGGGTGATGCAGTAGCACCTATAAGTATGCTTATTTCCTATCTTAAAGCCAGAAATATGATATCTAAGATGTGCATTTTACCATCTAGTTCGGGTTAAGAGATGCATATACTTAAACCTCAACTCTTCAGTCCGTACTAGTTGTCAATGAGTTTCTAGAATTATTTCTTGGAGATCTGCACATAGTCCCTCCCAATAGGGAGATTGACTTTGGAGTTAATTTACTTTCCGGCACTAAGCCGATATTTATTCCGCCATATAAAATGGCTCTAGAAAAGTTAAAAGAATTAAAAGTCTAGTTGAAATATCTCCTTGATAAGGGATTCATTAGGTCAAGTGTCTCACCGTGAGGTGCACCAGTCATATTTGTTCGAAAGAAGGATAGATCCTTGCATATGTGCATCGACTACCTGCAGTTGAACAAGGTCACCATTAAGAACAAATATCCTCTTCCCAGAATTGATGATTTATTTGATCAACTTCAGGGTACCCAGTGTTATTCCAAGATTGACCTCGGATTAGGGTACCATTAGCTTAAGGTTAAGGAAGTTGATATATCAAAAATTGCCTTCAGAACTATTTATGGTCATTTTGAATTTTGTGTCATGTCATTCGGATTGACGATGCACCGACTGCTTTCACGGATCTCATGAACATGGTCTTCAAGACTTATCTTGACCTTTTCGTCATTATCTTTATCGATGATATTCTTGCATATTTTTGTAGTGAGGATGATCATGCAAAACATCTCAGAGTAGTGTTACAGATACTTCAGGACCACAAGTTGTATGCAAATGTTTTGAAGTGTGAATTCTTGCTAAAGTCAGTAGCATTCTTAGGCCATGTAATTTCAGGCGAAGACATCCAAATTGATTTTCAGAAAATAGACGCTGTAAAGAATTAGCCCAGACCCACCTTAGCCTCTGAGATAAGAAGTTTCTTGGGTCTGTCAGGCTATTACAAATGCTTCGTAGAAGGGTTTTCTTCTATCTCAGCTTCATCGACTCAGAAGAAAGTCAAATGTCAGTGGTCAGATGACTGTGAGCGTATTTTTGAGGAATTAAAAATGAGACTAATTTCTGCTCTATTGTTAACATTGCTAGAGAAAACCGAGGGGTTCATCGTATATTGTGATGCTTCAGAAATTGGTCTTGGATGTGTCTTAATGTAGTATAATAAGGTTATAGCTTATGCATCCAGACAACTTAAGCTTCATAAAAAGAATTATTCTACTCATGACTTAGAGTTGGCAGCCGTGATTTTTGCACTCAAGATATGGCGTCACTATTTATATGGGGTTCACATTGACATTTTCACATATCACAAGAGCCTTCAGTATATTTTCAAGCAACAAGAGTTGAATCTTAGGCAGAGGAGATGACCCAAATTGATAAAGGATTATGATATAGATATTCTCTACCATCTAGGAAAAGTGAATGTGGTAGCTGATTCTCTTAGTCGGCGCTCCATGGAAATTTTAGCTCATATTGAAGAAGATAAGAGAACCATGATGAAGAAGATTCACCGACTACCCAGTCTAGTAGTTTGACTCATGGACTCTGAAGGTGGTGGTATTGTTGTTCAGAATAAGTCTGAATCCTTCTTATTAGCCGAGGTGAAGGAGAAACAGGTTAACGATCCCTATTTATTGCAATTGAAAAAGGTGATTCATAAGCATAAGACTACATTTTTTGAACAAGGGGGATATGACGATATTTTGAGGTACCGAGGTAGGTTATGTGTTTCAGACATGGACAGACTTAGAAAGAAAATCATGACAGAAGCACACAATTCCAGGTATTCTATTCACTCAGGTTCTACCAAGATGTATCATGATCTTAAGGAAATTTGATGGAACGATATGAAGAGGAATGTTATAGATTTTATAGCCAAGTGTCTGAATTGTCAGCAGACGAAAGTCGAGCACCAGAAGCTTGGTGGGTTAGCTCAGAATATTGATATTCATGTTTGGAAATGAAAGATAATAAATATGAACTTCATAACAGGTCTACCTCACTCAACCCGAAGGCGTGATTCGATTTGAGTGATTGTGGACCGACTTATTAAATCATCCCACTTCTTGCCAGTTAAGACCACAGATTCAACAGAGAATTATGCTAAGTTGTATATCCAAAAAATTATCAGACTTCATGGGACCTCCGTGTCCATTATTACAGATCATGGTGATCATTTCACAGTGCACTTTTGTAAGTCTTTCCAGAAAGGATTGGGTACCAAGGTAAATCTCAGCACAACTTTTCATCCTCAGACAGATGGCCAGACAGAGCATACCATTCAGACTCTTGAGGATAGGTTAAGGGTATGCGTTCTTGATTTTAAAGGTAATTGTGATGATCATTTACCTCTCATTGAATTTGTTTATAATAACAATTACCATGATTCAGACTCTTGAGGATATGTTAAGAGCATGCATTCTTGATTTTAAAGGTAATTGGAATGATCATGTGCCTCTTATTGAATTTGCTTATAATAGCAGTTACCATGCTAGTATCCAGATGACACCTTTCGAAGCTCTATATGGGCGAAGGTGTAGATCGCCAATTAGTTGGTTCAAAGTTGGTGGAACAGAATTATTAGGATCAAACTTGGTCCATCAGGCTATGAAAAAAATCAAATTTATTCAGGAGCGTTTGAAAATAGCTCAGAGTTGCTAGAAGTCATATTCGGATATGAGGCGTAAAGACTTGTAAATTTAAATTGATGATTGAGTATTCTTGAAATTTTCACCTATGAAAGGTGTCATGAGGTTTGAAAATAAAGGAAAGCTCAATCTCAGATATATCGGACTATACATGATTTTGAGAAGAATTGGCCAGGTGACTTATGAGATTGAATTGCCATAAAACTTAGTTGTTTGCATCCAGTGTTTCATGTGTCCATGTTAAGGAAGTGTGTGGAATACCCTTCGTTGGTTGTCCCTACTGAATCCATCGTAGTTAAGGGTGGCCTAACTTATGAAGATATCCCTGTGGCTATTTTAGATCGTCAGATTCATAAGCTGAGAACTAAGGAAGACACCTCAGTGAAAAAGTTATGGAGAAGTTAGAAAGTTGAGGAGGATACATGGGAAGATGAAGAGGACATGAAATCTAGATATCCGCACCTATTTGAAGAGCAAACAGAAAGCGAACAAGGTAGATACCTTCAGTATTCATGTCTCATGTTTCACATTCATGTATTTTGTACTGATGTCTCATGTCCTCATGTTCATGTTTTCATATAATACTGTATGTTCAGTCCCCATGTTTCATGTATTGTTTCTTCAAGTTCATGTACTCATACCATGCCCAGTCTTATTCTTAACCATGACCCATCATTCGAGGATGAAGATCCCAATGAGGGATATTGTAACACTTCATACCTTCAAACTAAATCATGATCATGATTTAGGAGTTTAAGAAACCAAGACGGGGAGTTAAAGTTGAAAATTCCAATTTCAGTTCTGTAAAAAATATTTTATGCCCGAAATAAATGGACCATAAAAAGTGTTACGGACCATCGAATTGTATCGTATCAATCACTTCCAAAATTGACGGTGTACAGTAGGATGATATAGACCGTACAAAAAGTGACGGTCCATCCTTTTTTACCCTAAAGTCCCCCAACTTTGGCAGTCACTGAAAAGTTGCACTTATGTGACATCCCAATTATATGGACCGTACAAAATTATACGGTCCATACCCAGACCGTATAAAAAGTGACAAACCATACAAATCGATCGTAAAACTCCCGACGGACTGAACAATATAAATACATAACTTAGTTCTAAAAATTAATTTTCTTATTTCTCCAAGCCCTAAAACAAATTTCTCTCCCCTATCATCCTCATAACTTAAGGTAAGCCTTTTTCATGTATTTCCACGTGATTCTAATTAAATATAATAAATTCATATGTGAAATTCACTGTTTCTATGTTCTAACCCAGGGTTTCCAAGAAAACCCAACTTAAGGAATTAAAGTTCAAGCTTTGGGTTCCTTCTTCCAAGCTCAGATTTTTAAGACAAGTTTTGAAGAGATTAAGGTGTGTAGAGCTTCTATCTACGTGTGGGAACATCATTGTTCTTCCCCACACCACATGTAATCCATAAAACATGAATTCCTCAGACCTAAGATTTTTGCTCAAGTTCATGATAACCATATATACATGTTCAATTATATATATATCATGTTGCCTATTATTGTATTCATGATATATACTTGTGATTGTCATGAACCTATTCCTAAGCCATGAATACACATGTCGTGCATTCCATCAGTATTTAAACATGAGTTATGAACCTATATTATGAAATTTCATGAATTTTACATGTTTTTCATGTTTTATGAAAAACATATTATGTATTTATGTTACCTCTATATCTTATATTTATCGGCCATGTTTACAAGTCATGATTTTACAAACCATGAGCTTTCTAGCCAATTATATTTCATGTTCATGTTTTGAGAGTTGTACAAATTATCGAGAAGGCTCAGACAACCTAAACTATATTTATCAGCGTAGGATAAAGATCGCTCCACCCAGAGGATGAAACTTTCATGTCACCCCTTTGTGGGATTATTGAATCCATCATATCATGTTCATACCTCGTACACCGACAATTTATGAGATGGCTTAGCTAATCGTGTAGAGATCAAATGCCACTTTCACATGTGGTAGTTACATTTCGGTTTTGTTAATGCTCTATCACATATATACAAATATATAGTTATACATATTTTATTCATGTTATCATACTCACGTCAGATTATACTCATGCTCATTGTTCAGTTTTTGTTTCATATTCTAATTATATCATGTGCTTGTTTATTCTTTCAGTTGCTTTACATACATCACAATTCAAATGTACTAACGTCCCTTTACCCGGAGCCTGCACTTCATAGTGCAGGTACTGAGTTTCTGGATGACGAATCTGCTCGTTAGGATTTACCTCAGTATCAGTTTTTGGTCAGACCCATTTCCTTCGGGGTGTTAGTTATTTATTTTACATGTCCTGCTTTACAGTAAGGTATGTCAGGATCTTGTCCTGATAAACAGTTTTGAAGTCATACTCATGTTTCAGAGGTTTCATAGACTAGTCTAGTTTAGCATGTCATGTCAGTCATGCCAGTATTATCTTTCAGACTTATCATGTTTTCAGACTATTTCTGCTATTATATTTCAGACTATATTTTCAGTATCATGCTTTACATATTTTAAACAATTATTATTGCGTTTTTTGATGCCCATACTAATTAGAAAGGTATGTGGTTCGCTCGATCAGTTGCAGTCACTCACCGAGTGTCGTGTTTCGCCCAAGCCATGGTTCGGGGCGTTACAGTAAATCATAACTCTTTAATTTATGCACAAATAAACTAACGGTAAGAAGTTTTATTAAGTTCTTTGAAAATGGCTAAAACATTTTGGACAATGCATTTTTTTCCGAGTAACCTTCATACATAACTTGATTACATATATAGTCCCTTCTTTTTTGATTAATTTGATAGTATTATGATGCAATATAGTTAATCTAATATGTGCTTGGTGTTAGGATTTCTTTATTTTTGGATTTTCCTCTTTTGACATAACACTTGAAAGACTATTGTCATATTTTTAAAAGAAACTACACAAAATTGAATTAACCGAAAAACCCGACAAACAATAAAGCGATGAAAACCCGACTTAATTGGTTTGAGTTGTTTAGAAGAAAACCGACCCATGAACACCCCTAGACATTGTCTTAGAGTTTCAACTTCTATAAGTTGAAATTTCATACTTGTATCCTAGAATTCGAATACGTTTTATTATATATGTGAAAATTATCATTGAACCCATTTTACCTCTTTTGAACTCAAGAATAATATCTTGGAAGGTTGGAACTACATTTCAAACTTAAAAATAATTCATAGAGTTTTGGATTGATGAACGTTCACACTTCAATAATTGTTTATGTAGTTTTTTCCCGATTTTAATGAGGGAAATTTTTGGCCACATATTTTCTTTTGTATCAAAAGTGTTGGCTAAAGGTTACTCCATCCGTCTCAATTTCAAGTGTCACGTTTTATTTTTAGTCTGTTTCAAAAAACATGTCATGCTTATTTAGAAATAATCTATCTTTAAATTTCTCAATTTACCCATTGTTATGACTTGTCAACCTTCGTTACATAAAATTGGTAAGGAGGGAATCATAGCTTTTTAAAAATTAGCTAATATTTGATTACCAATATTAAAAATGATATTTACCAATCTACCCTATATAATAAAAAAGATATACTCCCTCCGTTCCAATTTAAGTTAGTTAGTGTGATTTGACACAAAGTTTAAGAAATAAAGGAATACTTTTTAATTTTGTGGTCTTAAATTAAAGATGTGTGCAGTATTTTAAATCTCGTGCCCTTAAACTTGTCGTGTAGGATGCTGGAATTGAAAAACTTACTAATATAGAAAAAGATACTCTTTCTGGAACGGATAAAAAAAGAAAAAAAAGATAATTAAATTGAGACGGAGGGAGAGTTAAGGTCTAAGTACATCTTACCCTAGGGTTTATACTAGATATATTATGTCATTGTGTGGAATTATACTGATATATTGTATTAGAGAAATCAATTGAAGAATCTATGGTTTATATGTAGGGTTTTGTTGGGTTCAGAACATATGAGTAAGGCACATCGAAAGTTTTTTTTTTTTTTGCTTACTTACCCCAACAATTTATTTTTGTATGGTTATATGACAATCAAAACTGTAAAGACTTTAAACAATAAGACTTACATGTTGTTTATCTGGAATCTTTACTTAGGGTGTACACCCGGTTGTCCCTTTGATTGCAAGCACTATGTTGAAGTGTATTCCTCTATCAAAAAAGTCAGGAAATCTTGGCAGAGGTTTGAGAGAACTTTATTCCAAACTCTAAGTCTAGAATTTGTTTAATAGAATAAGTATGTCAAGCTTATGGGGTAGTGTTGTTTATATAGGATGGACTAGGTTAAGAAATCAGATTAGGGTTAGGCTCTAAGCGTGACCCAAAATCGAGATGCAGTGGCCCAGTTTGACTGGGCCCACTGCCGTGTAGGCGTCGTGACTCAGCCTAGTAGGCATCGCGACGCCTTACTCCCTTTTTTTTGCACATTTAATTAAATCCAAAATCCAATTTTGATTTAATTAAATAAATTCCATCAAATAGAAATTATTCCATAGTTATTATCAATTCAAATATCTCAATTCCAAATCGAATATCACTTTCTCAATACACCCTTAGATCGAAGAGACAATCGACATAGTGTGACCCTATATGACTTCACATATTGACACTAATCCAATTAAGGTCCATACAAAACTCCTAGACCGCGCTGTACGACGCTCAATATGTGAAGTATATTTACATGAATCCAACAAACATAACCGTCATGAGAGATGATAAATTCCTTTCATTCGCGACACACTCGATCAAACTTAGGATTTGTCATGTGTCTATCCAAATGGCTTGATCACTTTATCTCATCTATATTAGTCGACAACTAGACCATATTCTAAATATGTCTCTTGCATTGGCTAATGACTTGGTCGACCTAATATCACTGAGACATTGAGTGCTCTCTCGAATATCCAATCGAGGAATGAATTATATTCTTGGCTCAACTACCATCTTAGTTTACATCATAATGTACCCAACACAAGTTGTATCTTATCCTATGAGGAGTTTAAGCTGAGAACATGGTCAAAGTACATTATTCTGTAAACCTGGTGCGTATTGACCTCAAGTCAAAAGACCTTTATCTCCCACACGCTAATAATACTCTAGACATGTATGACAAATAGTTTATCAGCAGGGTATATCAATACTTTCCAAAAATATTCACGTGTCCATCAATAATAACCATTACTAGTAGTAGGTGAGACATACTACATTATTTAATAATGTGATGCAGACCATATGTCGACTTATAACATATCATCGATATCCACTCTCGATGATTATTAGTCGAGGCTACTTTGAAAGTTACACTCTATCATTAATATCTCACTCTATTAATGACAACGTAAGCTCAATGAATGCACATTAATGAATAATTACAAATAATCAAATAATAATCCAATAATTGCAAATGTCATAAATATCTTATTAATAATACGAATGTGTTCAAGTACATTTGTCCCTAATAATAATTGTTTCTAGGACATACATATTTGCAGTCTCCCACTTGGCCTAGAGTCAATCTCCAATGTATCTAATACCTATGTTTTCAAAATGACCATTATTCTTATCTAAGCTTAATAGTTTATTGAATGTGTCAACTAGATTATCATTTGTGGGAACATAGTCTAATTTTATTTCTTCAGGTTCCACCATCTCCCTGAATATGTGGTATTTCCTCGATACATGCTTGTTTTTGTTTGTTGATCTTGGTTCCTTAGCTTGTGCAATCGCACCAGTGTTGTCACAATAGATCGTTATTGGACAAGTGACACTTGGAACAACCCCTAGTTCCTTCAGGAACTCAGATATCGTGATATCTTCTTTACCAACTTTTGATCCAATAATGTATTCGACTTCAGTTGTCGAATCAGCAGTTGTTGCTTTTTTGGAACTTTTCCAACTCACTGCTCCACCATTGAAAATGAATATATATCCAGACTGAGACTTGAAGTCATCAAGATCTGTCTGGAAGCAAGCATCAGTGTACCCAGTTGCCACTAGCTTCTCTTGTCCACCATAGACTAAGAAATATTATTTAGTTCGTCTAAGATACTTAAGAATACTCTTGACTGCTTTCCAGTGTTCCTTTCCAGGATTCTACTAGAATTTTCAAGTCTTACTAAGTGCATAGGCCACATCTGGCCTCGTATAGGTCATGGCATACATGATTGATCCTATAGCTGAAGCATATGGTATTCTCTTCATGCGTTCAAGTTCTGCAACAGTAGAAGGACTATCATTCTTTGATAACTTGATGCCTTGACCCATAGGTAGACCTCTCTTCTTGGAGTTTTTCATAGAGAATCGTCTTAGCACTTTGTCTATGTATATGAATTGTGATAGCCAATCTATTAGGTCTATCTCTATAGATCATAATTCAAAGAATGTAGAAGGCTTCATCCAAGTCATTCATCATGAAGGTGTTGGATAACCATTTTTTGATTGATTGCATGAGAGTCTTATTATCTCCCATTATTAATATATCATCTACAAATATGACAATGAAGACAATACTTCCTTCATTGCGCTTACTATAAACACGGGGATCTTCTTTGCTTCTAATAAAGTCAAACGATTTGACTGCTTTGTCAAAGCAAGTATTCCAACTCCTTGAGGTTTGCTTAAGTCCATAAATGGACTTCTGTAGCTTGAATACTACTTTGGGCTTAGTATTGGATGTAAAACCCTCAGGTTGTATTATATACACCTTCTTAATTAGGTTACCATTAAGGAAAACATTTTTAACTTCCTTTTGTCAAATGTCATAATCATAGTATGCGGCTATTGGAGGCAAAATCTGAATGGACTTAATTTTCGCAACAGGTAAAAATGTTTCATCATAATCGACCCCGGGTCATTGATTATAACCTTTAGCCACCAAATTTGCCTTATAAGTCTGTATTTGCCATATGCATCAATATTCTTCTTGAAGACCCATTTGCATTCTATGGGTCTAACCTCTGTTGGCAAATCAACCAAGTTCCAAACTTGATTGATGTATATCGAGTCTATCTCAGATTTTATGGCTTCTTGCCATCTCTGTGAATCAATGTCTAATATAACTTCGTTGTAGGTTATAGGTTCATCGTTATTAGGAATATCTATCTCATTGTGTATTTCAACAAGGAGATTAAGTCTTTCAGGCGAACGATGAGTCCTAGTGGTCCTACGGAGTTGATTATTCTTTGTTACAATGTTTGTTTTATTCTGAATGTAAGAAGTTCTTTGTGTGCTGGACAATCCACCACTTTGAGAGCTTTCAGGAAAGCATTTTCATGTATTTCCTGAATGGAATGATGTACAACCATTGTATCATCTTTCATTGGTTATGTATGAGAGTCTTGCATTTCTGCATGTCTCTCACAACACTCCCACTGGCTGAAGGGCGTTCTAAGTACCCAATCTTCACCAAATACTCCTACTGAATCCTTGTCTAGGTCATTTGACAAGGGTTCAACTTCTGTGTTATTTTGTGGTTCTTGAATTTCTTCAAGTTCTATCTCATTGCAGCTTTGTTCCTTGTAGACATAGTCTTCTTCAAGGAAAGTTGCATTTATGGAAACAATTACCTTATGTTCTCCAGGAAGATATAAATAGTATCTCTTAGTTTCTTTTGGATACCCCACAAAATAATTCTCACTTTTAGATTTCAACTTATCAGTAAACATCTTCTTTATATATGCAGGGCACCCCCAGGGATGCATGTGTTTAAGTACTGGCTTCTTGTCATTCTATATCTCATATGGAGTTTTCTCTACTACTTTGAAGGAACCTTGTTCAGAATGTAAATTGAGCTTTGTAATGCATATCCCCAAAGGTATGTTGGTAGAGCTAAGAAACTCATCATGGATCTAACCATATCTAATAGGGTTCGATTTCTCATTTCAGCAACACCATTCATTTGTGACATTCCAGTAGGTGTCCATTGTGATTGGACTCTATGAAGCTTCAAGTAATCCAAAATTTCTTTACTTAAGTATTCACATCCTCGATCTGATCAGAGGGTCTTGATACTTGTTTCAAGTTAATTCTCTACTTCTGACTTGTACTCCTTGAATTTCACAAAGGCTTCGGACTTGTGTTCATAAGATACACATGCACAAATCTTGTGAAATTGTTATAAAAATGATGAAGTAAGGGAAGCCTCCTTTAACTTGAGTTCAAAATGGCCCACATATATCAGTATGGACTAACTTAAACACCTCTTTAGCTCGCATACCCTTCCCAGAAAGTGGCTTGTTGGTCATCTTTCCTTTCAAGTAAGATTCACAGTTACCATAGGACTCTAAGTAAAATGGTTCCAAGTAGTCTAACTTTCTTAATCTTGTTATCCTTGATTCATTGATGTGACCAAGTCTACAGTGCCATAAGTAGGTGGGATTTCTTGGATTACTTATCTTAGCTCGTTTATTTTGTACATTAAAAATTTCACGACTATAGTTTAGAACATACAAACCATCCACAAGCGAAGCATTTCCACAAACAAAACCATTAAACGACAGTACATAACTGTCATTGGCAATAAATGAGGAAAAACTATCAATGTCTAACACTGGGATAAAAATAATATTCCTCGTCAACGAGGGAACACAATAACAATTATTTAGTTCTAAACAAAATTTTGAAGGTAAATCTAGTCTATAAGTTCTCACGCATTCAACATCCATTCATGCTCCATTTCTAACGCGTAGGTCTACCTCTCATGATCCAAGCTTTCTGCTACCAATCAGACCCTGCACATTATTACAAATGTGTGAGCCACAAGCGTTATCTAATACCCAACAGTGAGATTTACTTATAGACATATTTATTTTAATGACAAACATACCTTTTCCAGTAGAGCTAGAAGCACCTAGTGCTTTGCCTCTTCCTGGAGCTGTGTAGTCCTTCTTCTAGTGTCTTTTATTCTTGTTGTTGAGGCACACATCTGTAGTACCTTTGTCTTATTCTGAACACCTCCTCTAGGTTTCAAAACTGTGGGTGCAACAACTGCCTTACCCTTCTTCTTCTTCTGCATGTTCTTACCCTTGGGTTTGAACTTGCTAGATGAGTCCACCATGAGCACAACTTTACCTTTAGAGGTAGATGATTAAAAGGTCTTCAACATGTTGTGAAGCTTTGGAAGACTCGCCTTGGTCCTATTCATATTGAAGTTCACAATGAAGATCTCAAATGAACCAGGAAGCGAATTTATGATCAGGTTGATATAAACATTTATAGGCAGCTTCGTTCCAATCGAAGTCAACCTTTCTATCAATCCAATCATCTTTAGAACATGCGTTGACACTTGACCCCATTCGTTCAGATTACACTTGAAAAGGTCTCTCAATAGTTTATACTTCATTGTTTGAGACTGTAAGTCATAGAGACTATTAAAGTGTTCTAGCATTTCGTTGTGGCCCATGTTTTCATGTTGCCTCTGTAACTCCACAGTCATTGTTGAGTGTATTTTATACACTCTTTTGAGTCCTTTTTAGTTAGTATTTTACTCCTTTATTTTGCGTTTAGTATAGTGTTAGGTGTGTTTTCTTTCTTTTGTGTCACAACGGTTATAAAGGAGAGAATACTACTTTTGAGGACGAAATGAGCTTAATTGAGATGAAAATTGCACAAGCACAGCCAAAAGAATGAAGCCTAAAAAGTGTCAGGAAGAATAGAACAAATCAGACGGAACCGGACATGAATCAGAGAGGCACCGCGGTGCCTGGCCAAGCAGCACCGCAGTTCTATAGAACCGCGGTCAAGAGGAATTAGGGTCACGACATAATATTTTCAGAAAGTTCGAAACTGAAACATCGTCTAAGGCACCGCGATTTCGGGAAGCAGAACCGCGGTGCATCCATTCCAGTGAGCAGCCAGCGAATTTGGCCAATTAGCACCGCAGTGCTAGGTTAGAGGCACCGCGGTGCCTACACGTAATTTCAGAAAAGTTGGGTCGAAATTGGACAAGGGTAAAAGGGTCTGAAGCAAGGGTTTTCTCAGATATAAATACCCTAAACCCTGTCATTATTAGATATACTACTTTGGAGAGGAGAACGATTGCTACAAGCTACAATTAGAGATATCTTATTGTTCAAGTTATTTTCTTTCCCTTATTTTATTTCAGTTTATGTTGGATTGTAATTTAGTTCTTGACATGACAATGTTTAGGAGCTAAATACTTTAGTAGGGTTTCCATCGAATCTTCTTGAAGCTCTTTCATATAGTTAATGCATTGATTATTGATTTCTTCTTCATCATATTAAGATCTATTCAATATTGTTATGATTGCTTGATAATTAACTAGCTATTAATTGTCATCACTTATATGATTTCAAATCGAGATCCGAAAGGGGAGATTTGAATATGTTGTAATTGTCTAGACATATGTTAAAATCGTGGAAGAAAGTACCCTGATACTTGTGTAGTAATTAATGTTATTGTTCTTAATCCTCCTGTGTGGTAAAACTTATCAAAGAAATATAGAAGGTTTCTGCACAAGGTTGAGCTCTTGTATGTCCTAACCGAAATATATTGAAAGATTAGTTAACCTGTTATCTTAATAAGAAGAATATTTAGCATTGCATTGACACGTGAAAGAGTGGATAGTTGGGGAGATTGAAACTCTATTTCCTTCATAACTGTTATAAACCCAAAGTATTATAGTCTTTGGATTTATTTTCTCCACTTAGTCATAATTCAAACTAAAGAACGTCAACCAAATAGATACCATAACATAGATAATCGGTACTTAATAAACCAGTCTTTGTGGACGATAAACTCGGTCTTACAGATTTTTATTACTTGAACGATACGTACACTTGCGTAAGCATATAAAAATATCGCAACAAGTTTTTGGCGCCGTTGTCGGGGACTGGCGTACTGTTAATATCGATTTATCTATTCTTATTTCTAATTTGGTTTTTTATTTTCAGTTATTTTTATTTTTATTTTTGCTTGAGTGTTGTTTGCTATGATCTGTTTGTTGTTTTTTATTAGTCTCAGGAACTTAGTTTATGCGAAGTAGGAGAGGAGCTGACATTCTTATCCCTCTGAACCCTGAGATTGAGAGATTGTGTAGAAAGAACCGAAAAGAGAAAAGAACAGTTGATTCCTTAGCAATGGGAGATCAGCGAAACAATAATTTGGTGAATGATGAGTTACCGTCTGTCTTAAGAAAAGTCATTGCAGAAAGGAGCTTGGGGGACTATGTTATGCCGACTATTAAAGGGGTACATACTTGCATCAGGCTTCCAGCTGTTGAAGCCAACAATTTCGAAATCAAACCAGCTATTATGCACATGGTTCAAAGCTCAGTACAGTTTGGGGGATTACCGTCTGAAGATCCTCATTTGCATCTAGCAAATTTCCTGGAGTTGTGTGCAACCTTCAAATACAATGGTGTTACTGATGATGTCATTCGGTTGAGACTCTTTCCATTCTCACTCAGGGATAGAGCAAAGTACTGGCTAAACTCATTACAGGCAAACTCCATCACTACATGGCAAGACTTAGCCCAGAAGTTTCTTACCAAGTTCTTTCCCCCAGCTAAGGCAGCGAAGCTCAGAGGTGAGTTAAATAACTTTTATCAGCTGAAGGGAGAATCACTATATGATGCATGAGAGTGGTTTAAAGACTTGCAGAGAAAGTGCTCACATCATGGGATTGAGAAGTGGATGCTAGTCCACATATTTTACAATGGGCTATGTGGTATAACTCGTACCATCATTGATGTTGCAGCAGGAGGTACGTTCATGAGAAAGAGTGCCAATGAGGCACATGATTTGCTAGAGGATATGGCCACAAACAACCATCAGGGGGACGATGAGAGAGCAATGAACAGTAGGAAAGTGGCTGACATTCATGAGCTATATGCTATCACTGCATTGACTGCGCAGGTAGCCACTTTGACAAAGCAGAGTACCATTTCAGTTAAAGCAGGTCAGACACCAGTGAGATGCGAAATTTGTGGGGGTCCCCATTCTTTTGATAGGTGTACAACAGTGGACCCAAATAATGTGCCCATGGAGCAGGTTCAGGCAGTGGAGAATTTTTAGAGGCCCTACAACAATCCATTCTCCAACACATATAATCCGGGGTGGCGAAATCACCCAAATATTTCATGGAAGAATGAACAAGGGCAGCAACCACAATTTCAGACATCATCCTCACAACAGTTCAGCCCACCAGACCCACAAGAGAAGACAGATAAAATAAGAGAAATAAGAGCAACACTGATGACCTTGGTTAAATCCTGCATGAATCTAACAACTCCTGGACTAATTCACATGAGACCACCCAGTTCATGACCGAGACTAGGTCATCCATCAGGAGTTTGGAAACACATGTGGGACAGCTGGCGAACACGTTGAATAATAGAGAGCAAGGTCACCTTCCCAGGAACACAATGATGAATCCAAAGGAGCAATGCCAATCAATCAGTTTGAAAAGTGGGAAGCAGAGGGCACCCCAACCAGTGGTTAAAAATGAGAAGGATGTGGGGAAGACAGTTGAGGTAGAAAATAAGGAGGTTACTGATGACCACCCTATTTTAGAGAAGGCTCCACCCGCAGTGATGAGGGAGTATACAGACAAAATTCCTTACCCTCAAAGACTGCAGAAGAAGACTTTGGATAAGCAGTTTTCGAAATTTTTAGAGGTATTCAAAAACTACATATCAATATTTCATTCATTGATGCCCTGGAGCAAATGTCAGCTTATGTGAAGTTTATGAAAGACATCATGTTTAAGAAGAGGAAGCTGGCAGACTATGATGTGTTGACAGAGGAGTGCAGTGCTATATTGCAGAAGAAACTTCCCCCTACGTTGAGAGACCCATGGAGTTTCACTTTACTTTGCACCATAAGGAGTGTTACATGCAAAAGGGATTTGTGTGATTTGGGGGAAAGTATCAATCTTATGCCTCTTTCTGTGTTCAAAAGACTTGGTTTGGGGGAAGCAAGTCCAACCACAGTCACCCTGCAGCTAACTGATCGCTCGATTGTGCATCCCCAAGGAATTATTGAAGATGTGTTGGTACAAGTGGATAAATTTATCCTTCCTGCTAATTTCCTCATTTTAGATATGGATGAAGATGAAAATATGCCATGATCCTTGGAAGACCATTCATAGCCACAGGGAGAGCCATCATTGATGTTGAAAATAGGGAGTTAAAGCTCAGAGTCCAAGGTGGGGAAATAATATTTAAAGTTTTCAAGCAGCCCACTGAACCTCAAGTCGATGCTAGATGTTTTGCTATTGGGTTAGTGGATAAGGTTGTGCCTAAGAAAAGTCTCACAAGTACTGATGCTCATGGGGTACCACCAAAGCAGCATGGAGAACCTGATGGTAAGATTTCTGAACTAGCAATTGATGAAAAAGAAGAGAAGGATGAGACAGAGAATGGTGTTAAAATGGATATGCAGAGGGGACACTATACCCCCTTGATTTAGTAAGTAACCTGCGTCCGGCTAAAAGACGTTAAAGACAGCGCTACTTGGGAGGCAGCCCAATGTTTTAATT
Source organism: Przewalskia tangutica (assembly GCA_029844215.1). Lineage (NCBI taxonomy): Eukaryota > Viridiplantae > Streptophyta > Magnoliopsida > Solanales > Solanaceae > Przewalskia > Przewalskia tangutica. The sequence continues at coordinate 82,377,158 of CM056735.1, read as the reverse complement.
ATGTTATTTAAATTTTGTTTGTTTCATTTTGTCTTGAACAGTCTCACGATCTGGTATGTTAGTGTTTTTGGATGACAGATAAAGGCAGGGACCCACTCCGAAGGGCGAAGGCTTCATAATGCAGAAAATTGGAGGACACTGGAATTTTTCCGGAATTAGCACCGCGGTTCCTCCTTCGGCAATGTGCACAGTAATTTGTCCTTCATCTCAAACCTCCGTTATAACCGATATGTTGTGTCAGTAAGTTGTTCCTTTATTTTTAGTCTTCACACATTGGGGACAATGTGTCGATTACGTTTGGGGGGTGGTCTTACTTTGTTTTGTTATGTTGTTGTGAGTCTTGTTTTTGAGTCTTTTTTATTGTCTTTGTATTGTTTTATGTATCTTGAGTCTTTTTTTTTATGGATTATGCATGTTGTAGTTGCTAACGATATTGAGTGGATAAAATGGGATAATGTAATAGAATTGAAAGCAAAAATTTGTGTGCTTAGGTTAGATATGCCAAAAATTCATGACATCTAATTATCTGAGATATTGGTGCTTAGCCTATGTGTGTCAGTAATGGAAAGAAATGTTGAAAAATGTCTAGAAAATTTGTTTGCTTGTTATTTGAGGCGAAATAGTTAAGATGTACATGTTTAGGGAGATGATTCAGATATTTCTTTGATAGCCCTTCTGACCATTCATTACCTATCCTAACATAAATTGTATCACTAATCAGCCTCTTTGAGCCTAAAATAAGATCTTTCTTTGACACCCTATGATTCTCTGTTTGTGTCATAAGTAATAATTGAAAATATTGGGATGAGAAGTGTTGAAAAAGAACAAGAAGAGAGTGAAAATTTGATGCACCCCAATGTAAAATATGTAAAAGCCTAAGTTTGGGGGTGCTTGTTATTTATAATGTATCACATTCTCTCAAAAGAAAAGAGAAGGAAAAATAGGTATGAGATTAAAAAGAAAATCAAAAAGAAGGAAAATGAGTTGAATGAAAAATACTTATGGTACGTAATTGAACCTAAATGCCTACTTTTACCTACCCCAGCCTAAGCCTACATTACAACCCTTGAAAGTCCTGATGATTTCCAATATGTATGTCTATGATTAGTGGAGAATAGCAAGTAGACAGATCTATAGCGTTTTGGGAAAGATGGAATGAAATTGACATGCATAGGTTAGGTGTTTGTATTTCCATTGATTATGATCTAAGTGAATTTGCGAAATATCTAACTTGAAATCCTAGATTGCTAAATGTTCATGTTATGTATGTTCTAACATATTAGTCCAATGTTCATCCATGATTTTGAAAAAGCATTGCTATAGTTACTTGATCTGGTTCATTGATTCTTTTGTTTTTATTTTTGTTTTTGTTTAGTGCTTTACTCGAGGGCGAGTAAAGTGTAAGTTTGGGGGTGTTTGTTGAGTGTATTTTATATACTCTTTTGAGTCCTTTTTAGTTAGTATTTTACTCTTTTATTTTGCGTTTAGTATAGTGTTAGGTGTGTTTTTCTTTCTTTTGTGTCACAGCGGTTATAAAGGAGAGAATACTACTTTTGAGGACGAAATGAGCTTAATTGAGATGCAAATTGCACAAGCACATCCCAAGGAATGAAGCGTAAAAAGTGTCACGAAGAATAGAACAAATCAAAGTGAACCGACAGAATCGAGAGAGGCACCGCGATGTTCGCAGCAAAGACCGCGGTGCTATAGAACCGCGGTCAAGAGGAATTAGGGTCGCGGCATAATATTTTCAGAAAGTCCGAAACTAAAACACCGTCGAAGGCACTGCAGTTCCGGAAAGCAGAACCGCGGTGCATCCATTCCAGTGAGCAGCCAACGAATTTAGCCAATTAGCACCGCAGTACTAGGCGAGGCACTGTGGTGCCTACGCGTAATTTCAGAAAAGTTGGATCAAAATTGGACAAGGGTAAAAGGGTCCGAAGCAAGGTTTTTCTCAGATATAAATACCCTAAACCCTGTCATTATTACATATACTACTTTGGAGAGGAGAACGACGACTACAAGCTACAATTGGAGATATTTTACTGTTCAAGTTATTTTTTTCCCTTATTTTATTTCAGTTTATGTTGGATTGTAATTTAGTTCTTGACATGACAATGTTTATGAGCTAAATACTTTAGTAGGGTTTCCATCGAATCTTCTTGAAGCTCTTTAATATAGTTAATGCATTGATTATTGATTTCTTCTTCATCATATTAAGATCTATTCAATATTATTATGATTGCTTGATAATTAACTAGCTATTAATTGTCATCACGTATATGATTTTGAATCGAGATCCGAAAGGGGAGATTTGAATATGTTGTAATTGTCTAGACATATGTTAAAATCGTGGACCAAAGTACTCTGATGCTTGTGTAGTAATTAAGGTTATTGTTCTTAATCCTCCTGTGTGGTAAAACTTATCATAGAAATATAGAAGGTTTCTGCACAAGGTTGAGCTCTTGTATGTCCTAACTGGAATATAATGACAGATTCGTTAACCTGCTATCTTAATAAGAAGAAGAATATTTAGCATTGCATTGACACGTGAAAGAGTGGATAGTTGAGGAGATTAGAACCATATTTCATTCATAACTGTTATAAACTCAAAGTATTATAGTCTTTGGATTTATTTTCTGCACTTAATCATAATTCAAACTAAAGAACGTCAACCAAATAGATACCATAGCATAGATAATCGGTACTTAATAAACCAGTGTCCGTGGACGATAAACTCGGTCTTACAGATCTTTATTACTTGAACGGTATGTACACTTGCGTAAGCATCTAGAAATATCGCAACAGTCATGGAGGATAACATTACACATTGTATCGAGGTAGCATCGTCTAGATGTTTCTCATAAGCCACATTGTCAAACAGGGCATACTCAGCAGAGTCTTCAGCAGAGACTGTAGGGAACACTTTGTCTAACATATATTCAATTATTTCTAGTCTTAACACCAATCACATATTTCTCAATCAGTCAGGGTAATTAGCTCCAGTCAACTTGTTTGTATCGACCAATATTTTTAGTGATAGATTCGATATTTTGTATTTACTGAAGAAGTAGATAGACTTAAAATTAAACTCTAATATAATTTTTATTGAACACGTTCATTAACTAATTAATATGGCCTTTAGTTTAATTAACTTCCACTATTTTAACATATTCTTCGACCTCATGGAAGAACATGGACTCATATCAATTATGGTTATAATGGGTCAAGATCCAAGTTCATGCTATCTCCACATTTGCTCTGGCTGATAACTTCAATAGCACAACCTGGTAGGTCTTCAAACAATTTGCAACTCTTGTTTGCCCAAATGTTCTAAACAAATGATCTGCGTCCCTCGGCTTGTCTGACGCCAAGATAGCTTAGCAAGTCAACCCCGTTATGCGACTGTAATTATGCATCTAATTGAGTTTTGCCTTATAGAGTGAACAATGTGGTGTAAATACTCATGAAGATTTATCACCTACTTCTACATTTAACATGCATCTATGAAAGAGTCTGAGTCCTCGTAGACTTAGAGAAAATGTTGTGGCATATATACTCATCTCGCCGAAAATGATTTTGCATTACAATCAATTATAGCGGACGACACGTTCATTTTAAATGAGACTTGTATTAAATTTTGGGGAACATTTTTAACTTAGGATTTTAACCAAGATCAACTCTAGCATGCTTTATCAAATAAAGCATCTTAACTATCATGCAAAGTCATTTAAGCACATATTGGGTATCATCTTCCCAAGCATGACATTGTTTGTATCGACCAATATTTATTAAATATACACAATATAATAATAATCGTGGGTTAAACATTTTGAACTCTGATTTATTTATTTTCTGGACAGGTGGCGCCGCGACGCCAATCATTAGGGTCGCGACTTCAGTGAGGCAGAAGCCTTTCGGCTTTTGCAATGAATTAGCGTAATGACTCTCCACCATGGAGCCGCGATGCTAGAAAGGCAGAAGCCTTACGACTTCTGTTTGTGCATTAGGGTCGCGGCTCTCCACTATGGAGTCGCGGCGCCTACTATCCAGTAAGTCCAGAATTTTAAAGCGAAGCTTTTAATCACGGATTTTGGACAGGAGCTGCGGCTCCTGCCTTTAACCGTGACAGGCGCCTCGGCTCTCCACTATGGATCCGCGGCGCTGCCTTGAAACCCTAGCAGGCGCCGCAATGCCATACCGTAGGGTCGTGGCGCCGACGTTCTGACATAAAAGGTTTGTGTTGATTTTCTAAAAATCATCCAAATCCTAAATCCAATTTAGGGATCAGATCATGGATCATTTATCATCACCCACCAATATCAATAATGCACATATCGACCATCATCCATTCTTACCCCCTTTTTAACTGTGTACCATATTCGTAATGAATCGATTATCTGCACTTGACTTAGTTCGAGTTTGAACGGAATGACTTTCTCGATTAGCGTAGTTGATAATTTAGGGTGACAACAAAAGGTTAACGGTTAAGCCAAGGTGTGTGGGATTTCAAGAAGACTTATTTTAATTCAGTTTTAAAACCAATTTTATGTTTAACTCATATCATTATCTTATTCAATTGTTATATAACCATTGAATCAGCCTGAACTTTGATACAACTGTAGATTTTTGTTGGGTTCAAAACATATAAGTAAGACACATCGAAAGTTTTTTTTGCTTACGTAACCCAATAATTTATTTTTGTATGGTTATATGACAATCAAACCTGCAAAGACTCTAAACAATAAGACTTACATGTTGTTTATTTGGAATATTTACTTAGGGTGTACATGCGGTTGTCCCTTCGATTGTCAGCATTATGCTGAAGTTTATTCCCCTGTCAAGAAAGCCAGAAAATATTGACAGATGTTTGAGAAAACTTTATTCCAACTCTAAGTTTGGAATTTGTTTAATAGAATAAGTATGTCAAACTTATGGGGTAGTGTTGTTTATATAGGAGAGATTATGTTAAGAAGTCAAATTAGGGTTGCCTCTAAGCGTGACCCAAAACCAAGATGCAATGGCCCACTCTGACTGGGCCCACTACTGTGTAGGCGTCGCAGCTCAGCATAGTAGGCGTTGTGGCGCCCTCCTTTTTTTTGCACATTTAATTAAATCCAAAATCTAATTTTGATTTAATTAAATAATTTCCATCAAATAGAAACTATCACATAGTTATTCTCAATTTAAATATCTCAATTCCAAATCGAATATTTAACACTTTCTCAATACACCCTTAGATCGAAGAGACAATCGACATAGTGTGACCCTATAGGCCTTCACATATTGACACTAATTCAATTAAGGTCCATACAGAACTCCTAGACTGCACCGTACGACGAACACAATATGTGAAATACGTTTACATGCATCCAACAAATATAACCTTCATGTGAGATGATAAATTCCTTTCTTTCGCGACACACTCGATCAAGCTTAGGATTTGTCATGTTTCTATCCAACATAGCTTTATCACTTTATCTCATCTATATTAGTCGACAACTAGACCATATTCTAAATATGTCACTTGCATTGACCAATGACTTGGTCGACCTAATATCACTGAGAAGTTGAGTGCTCTCTCGAATATCCAATCGAGGAATGAATTATATTCTTGGCTCAACTACCACCTTAGTTTACATCATATGTACCCAATACAAGTTGTATCTTATCCTGTAAGGAGTTTAAGTTTAGGACAGAGTCAAAGTACATTACTCTGTTAACAAGGTGTGTATTGTCCTCAAGTCAAAGGATCTTTATCTCCCACGCGCTGATAATACTCTAGACATGTATGAAAAATAGTTTATCAGCAGGGTATACCAATACTTTTCAAAAGTATCCAGGTGTCCATTAATAGTAATCATTACTAGTAGCAGGTGAGACATACTACATTCTTCAAGAATGTGATGCAGATCACATGTCGACTTATAACATATCATCAATATCTCATTCTCGATGATCAGTAGTCGAGGCTACTTTGAGAGTTATGTTCTATCATCAATATCTCACTCTATTAATGACAACGTAAGCTCAAGGAATGCACATTAATGAATAATTACAAACAATCAAATAATAATAATTCAATAATCGCAAATGGCATAAATATTAATTTTATTAATAATACAAATGTGTTCAAGTACATTTGTCTCTAATAATGATTGTCTCTAAGACATACATACTTTGATTATATTGTTGTTTTCTTGAAAAATTATGCATCATTAGCTATACCCAAGGAACGATTATTTGGGGCTCAAAGAATGGAGAAGTGGATAGTTGCACTTAGAGAAGCTGCAAGTTTATCTCGATGGGTTTCGTGAAATGTTGCTGATGGTTATGATTATTGATCTTTCTTTGTAATTCATAAGTATATTCTATAGCTTCAAAGATATAGAGTTGTTATTGCAAAATTAATGTGGAGATGAAGTTCACATGGTTGGTATATTTGACATTGGTGAAATAGGAAAAACAACTTTGACAGAAGACATCAATTTAATCAAAGCTTAATTAACTGGGATCGAAGAAGGTTTTAATTATTCTTGATAACGTGGACCATAAAAGATAATTAGAATCCTTAACGAGAGAAAGAAGTTTGTTTGGTGTGGGTAGTTTAATGATCATGACAACCCGAGACGAGCATTTGATATGTGGGCTTGAGCAAATGATGCCAATTCGGGGCTCGAAGAAGACCAGTTGATTGCTAAGATACTGCTAGTATTGAGCAAATGATGCCAATTCGGGGATCAAAAGAAATATGACTTTTCAAGGAAAGAAGAGCTGATTCATCCGTGCTAATATTGGGAGAAGTAGCCAATGAAGTATTGTTATGAAGAAAAACGAAAACCGCAACAACAAACAACTTCTACCCATAGCTATTAGAGGCAGGTTCTCTTTTTCCTTCTTGAGCTAAATCATGAAAGTATAAAGAAAAAATTATGTTTAGATATTGATCAATTTATATCACATTCTTTTCTAAAATATTTAATAGAGCAGGGGCAGGGGCGGGTTTGAGCATCTGTTTGGTCATGATGATGATGAAAGTATATATGTATGTTTAAACCTCTTTTAGATGGAGTAAACTTTGGACAAGTTCCTTTTGTTTCTGCCGCTTGATGTTTCATTGTGTTGTGAACGGCTACTGAGAGTGAAATGGTCACCGAAAGATTTATAAGAAACTAGATTTCTGCTGACCTGTTCCTCTATTCCAATATACCGTGTGCCAAGCAAATTATTGGAGAACCATAAATTAAAGAAGGCTGCATGTTTCCTACCTTGAATTTTTTCTTCCTGAATTTCGAGTTTGGGAAAACGGTACAACGATAAACTCTAGCACATGAATTAAAGCAAAGTGGACCTTAAGTTCAAGTAGATGAAGGATGATTATATCTGCTGTTCAATCTAGACTTTAAACTATCCACTTTCCTTGTATCTCTAGCATATATCAAGTCTGTCAAGTCATGAGTTAGCTAAAACTAGAATTATAGCGATGAAAATTATAAATTCTGTATAATGTTGGTGTGAGATGAGTTTAAATGGTTCATATAACTTATGCCAACTTGCCTTAAATATACATGATGCACATGTATATTGTATGTATATCGGAGGACTCGACCCAATGGCTTCTGCTCGTATGCACATGTATATTGTATGTATATCGGAGGACTCGACCCAATGGCTTCTGCTCGTCTCGGAAGCCTGCCCGTGTGGGGCCAAATATGTGTTTATGTAATGTAATATTGTAGTATAATTAGTCTTGTACTCTTACCATAATTGTATAGTCAGTCTCCAAATAGAATAAATTTTTACGAGTAGAATAGGAAAATGATTTTCCTATTGTAAATTGTATATATACACCTTTCATTAATGAGAATAATCAAGAGATTATTTCTTTAATGGTATCAAAAGTGTAGGTTATTTTTTCCTTGCTTCCGCTACTCTCTCTTCTCGATTTCCGTGAAAAATCCCTGCCCCCCTCTCGGGTTATTCCTAAACCCGAGACACAAAAATTTCCCTTCTTGTCCAAATTTCTTGTTCTATTCACTATGACTGATAAAAGCACGTTTCATCATGTCCTAACAGTTTCTAACATCAAGAGATTCTTCTGATTGTTCTTGACTTAGAAAACATTCAATATGGGACGTGGGCAGAGTTGTTCAAAATTCATGCACTAGCACATCAAGTCCTCCATCACATAATCCCTCCGGCTCCTGGTATGGAGGGAGTGTCCACCAAGGAGGAAGATCCTAAATTATGGATTACTCTTGATGCTAAGGTTCTCCAGTGGATTTATGTCACTATCTCTCTCGACCTCTTACAGACAATAATGAAACCTAACTCGTCAGCTATGGCTACTTGGAATACATTGCGTGATATATTAAAGGATAACAACCATTCACGCATTGTCACCCTTGAACATAAATTTTCCCAAGTCGCTATGGAAGATTTTCTGAACGTTTCATCCTATTGCAAACGACTCAAGGAATTGGCGGACCAACTTCGCAACGTGGGTGCTCCTGCTAGCAATAGTCGTCTTGTTTTACAGATGGTTGCAGGCCTGTCTGAGGCATATAACGACGTTGCTTCGATACTTCGTCAAAGTAACCCCCTACCGAAATTTTATCAAGCCCGCTCCATGCTTACTTTGGAAGAAGCCGGTTTGGCTAATAAATCGGCTACCGGTACTAGCCCCATCGTCATGATGATATCCTCAACAAATTCTCCGGGGTTCGTTGATAATTCAGGCCAAAACTGCAACCAAGGTGGTGGCAAAAAGGGTCAGAATCGCAAAAATAATGATAAGAATCAAAGAAGTAATCGAGGAGGACATAACGGGGATGGAAATGGGCCTCGAGGCAGTGGGACATGACCACAGGGCCCGTGGTCGTCAACCGACCGATGGGCACGTGTTGTGATCAATTTTGACCCGTTTTTCGTATATTTATTGCAATTTTATGTGTTTTAGGACACCGCATTTTAATCAACATTTTTATATATTTTTTACCTAATATTCTATGTTGTTGTTTTTTTTTTGCAAATTGGCATCACGTTTTTACTTTTAATTAGACATTAAATATTGTATTTTATTATTATTGCGCAATCATTTTATTTTAATAATTTTTGCATCTCTTTAAATACTTAATTGGCATCCCATTTTACTTTAATTAGACATTAAACATTTGTTAAATATTGTATTTTATTATTATTGTCTCGGCATCTGCATTTTAATAATTTTGCATCTTTTTAAATAATTTTTCTTTTAAATAATTAACCCGTTTTGCATTTTATCAAACCAGTCCAGTCCGAGGCACAATCCGGATCAGTCCAGTCCGCCAAAACCGAAGCCCAAACCAATGCCCAAAAAATGAGACCCAATACACCTTTCATCTTTTCCCCCCCAAAAATCAAACCCAAACTCTAAACCTAAATACCCACTATAAATAAAATTATTCCCCTCTTTTCATTTTCAACAACAACACCCTAGCAGCCACAACATTACATACACTCCCACTGTATTATCTCTCTCCATCTTTTATTTTTGAACTCCCATCTCTCATATTCCCTAAGCCTCTCTCCCGTCGCTCATCACCATCGCCGGCGACCCCACACACCCGCTGAACCCCACTGCCTGAACTCCTTCACACCACAACCCACCGTCGTCGACACCCGACACCTCCACTGCTCCCACTCACCGTCGAACCTCAGCACCGCGGTGGCGTCGCTTCGGCGACCTCGCCGTGGAAGTGACGCCGCTGCTACCCGTTCTCTGTTGGTAATGTTGAAATCTGTCGGAGTAAAAACTTCGGCGACACTGTTTGCTTCTCCGTTTTTGCTACTGTTATATTGTTGTTGGTTGTTGGACTGATTTTGGGATTATTTTTGGTATCTGGCCGGAGTTTTCATAACTCCGGCGAAATCTGTCGGCTTACTTTTGGGGACCCGTTCTTTGTTTATTTCGTTTGCTGGACTGAATTTTGATATTTTGATCTGGCTGGAGTTTAAGAACTTCGGCGAACTTGTTGGTTTATTCTCTGGTATCTGTTATTGACGTCGGACTGATTTCCCACTTTGGGCATTCTGTCGGAGTTTTAAAACTCCGGCGATGTCTAGTTTTCCGGCGAACTATGCTGCTAGGAATTTTACTGTTTTGCTGCTTTCCAGATTGATATTTTTGATATTTTTGCCCTTTTTCTGATTTGGTACTTTTTTGGGTTACTCCGGCGACGTTCTTACTTTTCCGGTGATACTATGTTGCTACTAAATTCTCCTGGTTTCACTGATTTTCGGACTAACATGGATCATTTTTGTTCACTGGTTTACCACCGTTGCCATCAAGCCGCTGCTTCCATGGTTCAGGGACCATTTTGCTTGTTGTGTTGCTACTGTTTTATAGTTCCATGCTGGTTTTGGACGATTTTGCCCTTTTTGTTCCTTTTATTAAATTGATTTGAACAAGATACTACAATATTGGCCGATGAAGGAATCTCCGTCTGATTTCCAAGGCCTCCCATGTACAAAAGACGGATTTATTTTTGGCTTTACTTATTAATTCTTGTCATTGCTTTAAAATTATTTATTCTATTACTAACACTTTTACTAAGTGTTTATGCAGGTACCCGGAGATCATCTTGTGCAGAAGCCTAAAAAGGGCTAAAAGATATCTCGGAGTTTTATTCGATTTTAGCTTTATTATTTTGTATTGCATTCCATTGTAATTGTAAATTATGAAAACTGCTTAGAATATGTAGAATAAAAAGGCAATAAATAATTAACTTAGGTTTGGATGGATAACCGCAAGTTAGCGGATCTTAAATGATGTCTAACCCATTCTCTTTAGGATAATAAAGAACCCTGATCCAGAATCTCATTAATTTCGCAGACCATTAAATGGAGATTAATTGCAGTATTTTATTGCAATAAATCAAGTGTCTTAATTCACTTAACTAATTAGGTGGCGACTCCTCAAAATAAGCATTATTGCTCCATCTAGGGAACCGCACCAAAGAGCAACGTTGTGGATACCGTTCAGACCCCGAGGTCAAAAACGGGCGCGACACCTGGGCCCAACAACCCCTATTACTACCAGTCCACTGCCTACCACAATGGGCCTGGCCAAGAAATTTATCGGGCCCAGCGATTCTGACCAGCAGTGGCTCAATAGTTACAGCCAGCAGAGACCAGCGACTAGGCCGGGGCACCAAGCCGGCATACTTGGGCCTCGGCCCCACCAGGCCCACCAAGTAGAGGCCTCAACTCACACCGACATTGAAGCCGCGATGCACACAATTAGATTAAATCAACCATACCCGAATTGGTACATGGACACCGGCGCCACTACCCACATGACATCCGATCAAGGTACTCTCTCGTTTTATTCTAATTTGAGCAGTAACCGTGGTATAATTTTTGGTAATGGTAATTCAATTCCAATTCAAGGTTATGGTCATAAAACGTTGTCTCCCCCACATCCACCCCTTGTCTTAAAAAACGTTCTTCATGCCCCTAAATTGATTAAGAATTTGGTGTTTGTTCGTAGATTCACCACTGATAATTGGATTTCTGTTAATTTTGATCATTTTGGGTTTTCTATGAAGTATTTCAAGATGGGGATTCCTCTCATGAGATGTGATAGTAGGAGAGATCTTTATCCTATCACACCTACGTCCTATTTTTCGCATCAAGTCTTGCCATCTACTTTTGCGGCTATTACTCTTTCCATGTGGCATGCACGTCCCGGTCATCCGGGGTCATCTATTTTGTCTTCCTTAGCTAAAAATAATTTTATTTCTTGTAAGGGTACGCGTAGTACTCCGAATTTTCAAGCTTGCTCTTTAGAAAAGTTGTTAAGTTGTCATTTGTAGAATCTAACAATCATACTTTAATGTCATTTGATATTATTCATAGTAATTTATGGACGTTTCTTGTTATTAGTTCTTTGGGTCATCGATATTACGTTCTTTTTTTGGATGATTATTCTAAATTTTTATGGACGTTTTTTATAGTGAAAAAATCTCAAGTTTTTTCCATCTTCCTAAAATTTAGAGCATTTATTCGAACTCAATTCGAACGAAAAATAAAAAATATTCAATGTGATAATGGCAAAGAATATGATAATGGAGTGTTTCGAAAATTTTGTGCTAATAATGGATTCAATTTCCGGTTCTCTTGTCCTCATACCTCTTCACAAAATGGGAAAGCCGAACGCAAAATTCGTACAATTAATAAAATTATATGAACTTTATTAATACATGCTTTCATACCCCTGTATTTTGGCATCATGCTCTACAAATGGCTACATATCTTCTTAACATTCTTCCTTCCAAAGGTTTAACATATTCGTCCCCTCTTCAAATTTTATATCATAAGACTCATTCGTATTCACATCTCAGAGTCTTGGGCGCTTATGTTATCCGTTGTTTCCATCAACCACAATCAACAAACTTTAGGCTCGTTCTACTCCGTATGTGTTTTTGGGTTATCCGTTTAATCATCGTGGTTACAAGTGTTTTGATTTATCGTCTAATAAAATCATCATTAGTCGCCATGTTTTGTTTGATGAGTCCAATTTCCATTTTCTAAGGTTAGTACTCTTATGTCTAGTTCGTATAATTTTTTGAATGATGGTATATCCCCGTATATTATTCATAATTTTTTCGCATATGTTCCACACCCAAAATCTACCATGGCCACTGTATGCCGAATACCATCGTTCCCACCCCATGATCGCAGTCTCGGATGTTGGGCGATTACCTCAGCACCAAACCGCTCTAGTCTCGGAATTTCGATTATCGCTCGGGCCTACCGGCTGCGTCACACGTGTCCCGATGTTTCTCAAAATTCACCCAATTCTCCCCCGAGTCATCGATCGATCACTCGTGTTAACGGGGTATTTTTAAACCAAAAAGATATTTTAATTTACATTCTAATGTTCTTAAATCACTCTTACCCCATAATCATGTCTGCTTTAAATGATCCGAATTGGAAAATTGTTATGACAGATGAATATAATGCTCTTATTAATAATAAGTCGTGGGAGTTGGTGCCCCGTCCATCAGGTGTTAATATTATTCGACCTATGTAGATTTTTGCTCATAAGGACAATTCGAACGGTTCATTTGCAAGCCATAAGACTCGTTTTGTAGGTGATGGTAAGATTCAGCAGGTTGGTGTGGATTGTGGAGAGACGTTTAGTCTAGTGGTCTAGCCGGCTACCATTCGTACTGTGCTCAGCTTGACTCTTTCGAAAGCATGACTCATCTATCAGTTAGATGTGAAGAATGCTTTCTTACAGGGTGATCTCAATGAGACAGTCTATATTGTACCTGTCTCACGGCCCCGATTTGACCGACCGGCCGATTGTAGCCAAACAGGATCGGCCCGGACCGGTAAGGGCATACCGGGTTGGGGGTTGGATTGGCCCCCAACCCGCACGGGTTAGGAAAAAACCCGATAAGGCCCGGACCGGTTAGGCCCGGTAACGGAAAACCGGTTCCATTACCGGTTAACCGGTCCGGACCGGACCGGTAACAAAAAAAATATATATAAAATGTGCCCAAACGGTATTGTTACCGTTGGGACTTGGGAGGGGTGGGGGGCAGGGGCTGTGCCAACGGTCATTTCGACCGTTTGGCTTGTTTTTTTTTAATTACATTTTTACCCTTTAAAATTTATAAATTCTCTACATTTTTTTCATTTTTATCACACAACATTTCTCTCAATTCTCTTATTCTCAATTTCTCATACTCTCTTAATCATCTTTATTATCAATTTTCAAGTTATTATTATTATTAGTTTTCAAATTCAAAGTAGCAAGACGCAAGACTTCGAGCTTCGAGTTTCAATTGAATTCTGAATCCCGAAGTTTGGTACACTCGTTTCATTCTCTAATTATTTTATTAAATTGTCATATTTATTTGTTGATTATTTAAATATTTTATAATGTCTTTACTAAGGGGAATTGCGTCGGATCATAGTAAATCTAGTTGAGGGTAAAATATGTAGGTTCTTCATCATCTAATCAAAATATAGATTATGATCAAATGCAAGAAGATTTTGGAATATAAGATAATGAATATGGTAACATTCAATTAGATAATATTGATGAACTTGAAGAACAAGAACCTCTTACACCTACTAGTGTTCCTTACATCGTTGATCGCTAGTGGTAGTCGTAGTCGTAGTCGTAGACCTCCTTTACCAGAACCAATAGCAAGAAAAAAAAGAGTAAAGTGTGGCTCTTTTATGATTAAGTTGTGGGTACTGATAGAGTTAGATGTAATATTTGTGGGAGAACTTATAAACATAAGACAGGGGGTGGTGACGGGGGGACGGACACTATAGGTAGACATATAAAACACGATCATACGACACAATGGAATGCTGTCTCTGATTTAGAACCCGGTCAACAACAACTTAATTCATTAACTGTGGGGGTGGGTAAGTACGATCCAAAAAAGGATCGCATTGAATTAGCAAAAATGATTGTCGGAGGTTGTTTACCTTTTTCTTTTGCTTCTTCTTCATATTTAATTACATATATTCAAAGAGTATATAATCCTTTTTTTAAAGGTGTTCCTCGTAGTACTACTAGAGCCGATATTTTTAGACTTCATAATGATTATGTTATTTTCTTGCAATATTTGTTTGCTAACCTTCCATGCCATGTTAGTTTTACTTCAGACATTGGACATGCAATAAACGGTTATGATTATTTAACAATTACTTGTCATTGGATTGATGAAAATTTTAGAATGGAAAACGATATTGCTTTTATGCGTATGGCGAGGATCAAAGTCATCTTTGGAAAATATATGTTTAAACTATTTGTTTTTATGCCCAAAAATATAATCTTTATAATAAAATACTTTGTGTATCATTCGATAATGCATCTAATAATACTGTTGCTGTAGATCTTTTAAAAGCGGAAGTACAACTACCACTTCCTGATATATTTCATGTTCGTTGTGCTTGTCATATTTATAATTTAATTGTTAAAAGTGGTATTGATTTATTTTCACCTGAAATAAAACTTGTCAAAAGCTGTTGGAGTTATTCAGGGTAATAGTAGGAAAAATAGAATTATAGAATTTAAAGAAAAATGTAAACAATTTAATTTGAGACCTAAATTCATGCCAGAAGAGATTATTACACGGTGAAATTATACTTATTTATTTTTAAAAGAATGTTATAAGTATAAAGACCTCATAACACATGTTGCAAATGCGCATTGTAAGAACGTGATGTATATGTTAACCGACGAACATTAGAAATCAATTGGTGAACTTTTAAAAAAATTACGTAAATTTTACACTGCAACTGTTGAATTTTCAGGATCTTATTACCCAACAGTTTGTAATGCTTTAGCTCATATATCGGAAATTTCATATTTACTTTATGGTTTAAAATCAAATGTAAAATATAAAGATGCAGTTACACTTATGTTTGAAAAGTTTAAAAAATATTTTTTCCCTATTCCTGATGTTTATTGTATTGGTGCAGTCTTAAATCTTTCTATTAAAAAAGTAGATTGTCATAATTTAATATTTAGTTTATATACTTATATGGAAATAGGTGAAACAGAAACTCCATCTTCATTTGATTGCATAAGTAAACTTGATACTAATTTAACTACATTATATGAATATTATGCTACATTACATGATAACAACAACTCTGCTACTAATATTCCTTCTAGTTCTGCTTCTGTGTCTACACCTGCAGGATTCAATGCTGATGACGATGAAGAAGAATCTTTAGACATATGGATCACTTTTACAACACAAGCAAGCACAAGTCGATCTTGCGATGAGATGCAATTTTATTTGCAAAAGCCAGCGGAGCCGAAGAAAATTTTTGACCCTTTACAATGGTGGCAGGATAACAAAAGGCAATTCCCGGTACTTGCAGCGATGGCCCGAGATGTTCTTAATGTGTCGATCTCAACAGTGGCTTCTGAAAGTGCATTTAGCCAAGCACGAGATCAAATAGGAGACACACGTCACTCATTGGGTGGAAGCACATTAGAAGTGTTAGTCTGCTTAAGGGTTTGGATTAGATCAGAGAGAAGAAATCAAGGATGTGGAGACGTTAATTCTCCGAAAGATGAAGAAATAGGCAATATTTTGGAAGGCGGGAGCGGAGGCGGGACTGGAATTAATACTCCAGATTTAGAGGCTATGGAGCATAACCAATTCAATCAACCTATAGATTACGAAGAACTTGCAAGAAGGATGCATAATATGTAAATAAAATTATTATTACTTCATTATGTACTCTTATTAACATTATGAAAGTTCAAAAGTTTACATCTTATCATTAATTTTAATTTTACTATCTATTTAGTTGTTAATCTGTTATTACTTATTTGTTAACTTATATCTACTAATCTAATAAATTAATAAAAGTATAATTACAATATAAAGTTATCAACTATAAAGTATAACTGTATAAGACTATAAGTGT
Organism: Przewalskia tangutica; assembly: GCA_029844215.1. Classification (NCBI taxonomy): domain Eukaryota; kingdom Viridiplantae; phylum Streptophyta; class Magnoliopsida; order Solanales; family Solanaceae; genus Przewalskia; species Przewalskia tangutica. The sequence goes on along the minus strand of CM056735.1, from coordinate 82,360,703 downwards.
ATAACTATAACAGTACTATAAAGTATAAAGTTATAAACTATAAAGTATAAAGTTATAAACTATAAAATAGAAAGTTAACTTTAAAGTTTCAATTTTAATATATACAACTAAATTATATATTATATTATTATATTACATATTTAAATTGAATTTAGTTTATATTATAGAAAATAAATACTAGAAATAAAAAAATATATATATAAACCGGACCGGTAGGATCGGTTCGCATCGACCCGCACGCCGACACGAATCCGGTAATGAACCGGACCAGTCTTGGTAGTCCGATGAACCGAACCAGTTAAACCCGTAAGGGTTAGTCGGACCGGTTCGGCCCGTTAGACACCTTTAGTCTATATGCATCAGCCCTTGGGGTTCAGAGATCCCAAATATCATCTTCATGTATGTTTGTTGAAGAAGTCCTTGTATGGACTTAATCAGTCTCCACGGGCATGGTATAAGAGGTTTACAGACTATGTGTCGACTATTGGACTCTCTCACAACAGGCCTGATAATTCATTATTCATATATCGTCGTGGTTCGTCATTGGCTTATATACTCTTGTATGTGGATGATATTATCTTGACTGCTTCGATTCATTACGCCAATCTATAATGACAATGCTCAGTTCTGTGTTTGCTATGAAAGACTTGGGGACCCTTGAGTTATTTTTTTGGGATTGTTGTCACTCGTCATGCAGGTGAATTGTTCTTATCACAGAGGAAGTATGCAGCTGAGATTATTGAGAGGGTTGGGATGTCCTGTAAGTCCACATCCACTCCAATTGATACTAAACCCAAGTTGGGTATTGCGGCTGACTCCCCATATGAGGATCTGACCCGTTATCTCGGTTTTGCAGGAGTCCTTCAGTATCTTACGTTCACACGACCTGATATTACATATGTCGTACAACAGGTGTATTTATTTATGCATGATCCCAGGATTGAGCACATGAATGCGTTCAAACACATTATTAGGTACATCCATGGGACACTTGATTATGGCTTGCATTTATATCCTTCGTCGACGTCTACACTTATCTCATATACTGACATCGATTGGTGGTGTCCGCACACCGCACGGTCCACGTCCGCTATCAGATGTTTCTTGATAATAACTTGGTCTCATCGTCTGCAAAACGTCAGTCAACGTTGTCCCATTCTAGTGCAGAGGTCGAGTATCGAGGGGTAGTCAATGTGGTCTCCGAGTCATGTTGGGCTACGTAATCTGCTTTTAGAGCTTCATTGTCCTATTCAGAAAGCTACCTTGGTATATTGTGATAATATTAGTGTTATCTATCTTTCTAGTAATTCAGTTCAGCACCAGCGCACTAAACATATCGAGATAGACATTCATTTTGTTCGAGAAAAGGTAGCTCGTGGACAAGTATGTGTCTGTCATGTCCCTTCCAGGTATCAAATTGTAGACATCTTTACAAGGGTCTTCCCTCGGTCCTTTTTGAAGATTTTAGGGACAATCTCATCGTTCGATGACCGCCCGCTATGACTGCGGGTGTATGTTAAATATACATGATGCACATGTATATTGTATGTATATCGGAGGAGTCGGCCCAATGGCTTCTGCCCGTCTCAGAAACCTGCCAATGTGGGGCCCAATATGTGTGTAATTATGTAATGTAATATTGTAGTATAATTAGTCTTGTACTCTTACCATAATTGTATAGTTAGTCTCCAAATATAATAGAATTTTAGGAGTAGAATAGAAAAAAAGATTTTTCTATTGTAAATTGTATATATACACCTTTCATTAATGAAAAAATCAAGAGATTATTTCTTTCATGATTATCCACGACAAAGGAAATCGGAAATCACAAAGGCGAAAGAATTGTTAGGATGGGAACCAAAAATCAAATTGCGCGATGGCCTTAAACTGATGGAAGAAGATTTCCGACTAAGAGTTGGGGTATCAAACAAGATATGAAGAGAATTGTGATAAGAATTTTGCATGCATATTTACCAACCAATATGTGATGCCATATTTGCATTTCTCTCTCTCTCCATGTGAACACTTCCATTGTACTCTATTTTCTGCAATTTTTTATTACTTTCTATACCATTTTGGTGCACAAATTTTTTGAAGGTGTAACTGTGCTGCAGTAATTTTTCATAATCTAGTGGCTTTTGGGCTATATAAAACCTTGTGTATTTTGTTAAACAATTCAATTCAAAGTTTCAAATTTCTCTTTTCTTCCTTTATTTTTCTCTAATAATTCTTACTGTTTGATCAGAGTGTGTAATGATTTGCCATTTCTTTTTTAGAAGGATAAGTAGTAAATTAATTTCAAAGTTACTATGACTAGTTCACACTTCACACTTTGAAGTTGCTATGAAAGATAATTAGAACCTCCCATTTAAGTGATGCAAATTGAAGTTGCAACTATTTTTTATTGAACTTGGTAGCTTCCTGAACGACATGATCCAGCCATTCCAATTGTTCTTTCCCAACACCTCCATTGATCTTGAGAAATCTTCTGTTCGGTCCCACAAGTCCATTTGGTCTGTTTTGTTTGAATTTGGGTTTCTCTCCAGAAGAACTTTTAAGGCCTTCAAAGTGTTTCCTCCGTTTTATAAAAAGTGATTTTTAGGTTCATGCACATTTCTTAACAAATTGCTTATTCTTAGAAATTAGGAGTGTTTTTATTAATTTACCATTAATCAAATTTTACTATTTTCTAGAAAAAGAAAAGGTAATTATTAACACTCAAAAATAATTTAAGTGTTTAGCCGAATTCAGTGACATCCAAACTGTTCCAGAGCTGAATTTACTCCTAGCCCTCGACTACAAGAGCTTCATCGGCTACTAAGAGTTGATAGTTAGAGGTACGACTGGGACTCACTCAGATGCAGGCGCCTCAACGACCAAGTCAAAAGGGTTTTCGGACCCCTAGAAACGGTAACGACCAACAACAGCTAAAAAATGGGTCATTATCCGAGCAAGAGGAGTAGAGGGAGAGAAAATCGACACCACCTCCCCCATAGTCGTCCATTGAACTTAGTGGGTTACTTGATGGCTGACATGGGGATTATGTTGTACAATTTTTTTCTTTTTTGTACAATAAATAGGAACATCCTTTGTATATACAGACACAACCAATCAATCAAACAACTCAATTTTTATCTATCTTTATCCTTTACTTTACTTTATCTTTTACTTTACTGTACTCAATTGCATTCATGTTTCTTACCTCTTAGTTTACTCATACCACCGTCCTAATGCTTTCTGGAGTAGTTGGGGAACCCATTGCTGGAAATTAGAGTTCCGTTTTCAGCCCAAATCGCTTAAGTTAAGGAATCAATTTATCTCCTGATACGGTTAGCCGATAAAATGGCAGAGAACAAAATTCGGGGCGAGAACAAATTTGGCACACCCAGTGGGACTATAGGTGAATTAATAGCAAAGTTTGATTCTCCAGGGCATGATTATTCTTGGCGTATCGCCTAAGGTCCGGTAATAAAATAAACCGAGTCCAGTCCACATTCTAAACAAAATCCTCCTAGAAGGAACAACGAACCAACATCCTCCTCGGGTATGCCTACATCGATTGATACCCATCCACTTCATCCATCAACCCAAGTTGTGGAAGAATCTAGCCAATCTGAAGGTCCAACCATAAAGACCAAGTCTTTTATTAGACAACATATCGACTTGGGCATCCACGATATTATGTACCAAGTTTCTAAATAGTTGGCTGACATTGTAAAGTCAATCGTACATAATGAGGTTCAGTAAATGAGTGAGATGGAAAGCAATCGAATGCACCTAGGAGAATGTTTGGCTAGTTCTGTCATCCCTCTGATGAACGATGATGTTTAGCATGAGACTGTGACTCGTGTGTTGTTCTCGCCGATCGCGCATCGTGTAAGGCCTACTCAGTGCACGATGGCGCCTAGAACACAAGCCCAATCGCCTAGCAACCAAAGACACTATACGGTCGCCACGAACTGAAGGCAAATGTGCCACTTGACTGCCGAGTGCGGTAGATGGGTAGATCAACATGGCTCAGAGACCAGTTTAGGCTTCAGGACACTTTGGATTGTCGTCTGTTATGTCGTACGTTTCTATGAAAGACCCTACGATGCAGGAAAATAATGTTGGCCAGCCGATGGTGTCACGACCCGACCCGACGGGCCGCGACTAGGCGCCCTAATTGGACGCCATTATTAACATGTCATACATAATCCATTTGATACCAAATAAAATTTCGGCAGCATAACGCTGCATCTACAACATATACCCGAATAGACGATGGCCAGCCGTTTTTACATAAGGGTACCGCTTCCGCAGGAGTCACAACTAACCATCACAATATAATAAGCAAGCCGACAAGGCTGTCACCAACATAAGGGAACATCTCAGACAAAAATACGAAAACAAGGCCAAACAAACACATCTACACTCATCATAAATCAACCCACGACTGTCTACTGCACTTCAGAGTACAAAATGACATATGACGACAGACCCCGCTGCGCCCAATATATACATAAGTGCGAATATAAGAGTTTGTACCAAAGTGGATCGCTCCGAACAAGGGAGCTCTTTGTGGTGGTAGATGTCCTAAATCGATGGTCACCTAACCGATCACCAGTACTGCGGCATTTAACGCAACCCCAGAAAGGGGTCGATTTGAAATAATGATCGAGTATGTAAACATGAACCATCAGAAGGAGGATTGTAATCGCGGCGTAAGATACATGAAACATATATGAAAAATCGAGATGTCAATGCAATCGTACTATATGAAAAGAAAGTCATGCATGTCTAACAATCATCATAATCAAGATCATCTCGACATATAACTACCCTACCATCTGGGACTCGGTCCTCATGCTTTATACATATAACTACCCGGCCCATTCTGGGACTCGGTCCTCATACTGCGTACATATAACTACCCGACCCATTCTGGAACTCGGTCCTCATTTTCCGTGAATATAGCTACCCGGCCCATTCTGGGACTCGGTCCTCATAACATACAATCACAACTTACACAAGTAGAATATCATGAGAAACCATATGCAATACAAATCATCATCTGAGACTCCATGTAATAAGTAAAATAAACTATCCTTTAGAAAATCAAGGCACGATCTCCTGAATCATTTTAAAACATCTTTTGGGAAGTCAAAACACTTTTCATATCATATATCATTTTATTAAAACTAGGCTTTGAAGGAATCGCGTACGTCCGCCGTACTTTCATTAAAATCATGCCAGAAGAAAGAATGAATATTTTCACAACATCATGTCAAAGAAGGAAATGATAGTCTCACATACCTTTTAGTCGAACTAACCAACTCAATATTAGAATACGTCTCGCCTAGTACTTCAACCTATAATAATGGTAATACGTCCGTCAATTCTATAATTACTAATATACTATATATCGAATGACGACTCTCTTTTCTACAAAAATTCACGCAGCACTTCTCTTATTTATGTGCACATCCACAACTTACAAACAAAGCAACAATACTAATAACAAGATGCAACTTAAATATAACCAAAACAATCCCGAATACTCCATATACGCCATCATAATACATCACAACAATGTCCAAATATTTCAGGGGTGTCACGTCTTCAAGACATAATATCATAGTTCTTCTCCTAACTTCTTAAAATTCAATTCATACTTCAATACTTGCATGTAAACAACTACTACTTTAAATATCAAAATTTCTTTCAAGATTTAACATGAAATTAGTGATGATAACAACAATCAACCCCAAATCGATAAAACAACTTCAATCGGTTCAACTCCAATACCAATACAATTACATGCATTCTCTTATTTCCAATTCCTCTTTAACATGAGTTCATCTCTTAATTACAACATTATTTAACTTCCAAATACTCTATAAAAAGAAGAATTCTTACCTTAACTTAATCCAAAACTGGAAATTTCTGGACAGATTTCGGCCAGACTACCGTGACTACTTAATATGTGGATAAACCCCAGATAAGAATTTTGGCTGAGTATATCACCGGACAAAGGAAAGATAATGAGTAAATTGTCTTCCAAATACACGAACTGAATGACATTCTCGTTGAAATGAAGAAGTACACATTACTGGTTGTTTCTTTTAGGCTCTCGTATGTTTTCAATCTGGGAAAATAAATGGGTCTGTTTCTATTTTATTGCAAAAGAAAAGGGAGGGATAATGATTCACTATTTGCCTAGTCGGAGAAGTAAATGAAATTGGAAATTTGCAAAATCATTCTTTTGTCTTCCAGGAGATTCCCAAGACCAAGTTGTACATTTCCAATATAAAAATGTAATGGAGGCACGCCCAACGTGGGAAGTAATGATTGCCCATCATTCGGTCCCCCACCTATTAATTATGGCAAACTTAGTCACTTAAGAACTCAAATCCAAGCCCCCTGTGTACACGTTCCAACATGCAGCCCTTAATTACTAATAGACCTCCTTCATTAATATTTATCAATTATACACTTAATTAATTCTAAATCTCACTTCATTTAGATCCTAAAAACTCATAAGACATTCATATATATGACACTAATCTGTAGCCCTTTTGGGGATAGACAATTATTATCATTAATCTCCGTCGTTCCAAAATTACTCCGTATTAGCATGTAAAAGAAAATATATTTTTAAATTTCAAAATTCGAATTTTTATTCTTAATGTCGTTCTTAATTATCGTCTTAAAATCACGAGGTGTAACAGATGGCCCCTGGCTATGACTTAGCTCGGCTATCTGGTGACGATGTTTATAGTGGAATACCATTCCAGTAGTCATTGCCAGTACCCAGTCCATACCTTACAGGAAGCATAATTTTTTTAAGAACGGTCGACGTCCGAGGAGAGAAGCCATGGAATACTGTTCCACCTTATCCTCAGGTCTGTTAGTCGTTCCAAGAGCTCATATTGCAGGCTTTGGTGGCCATACCCAATAGCATCAATGGGGCATTACCCCACCTATTGGTAATGGCCAGCAGACCACCTACAACCTTCAAAACCCTGTCCAACAAAGAGCAGAATGGAGGCCGTCAGTGTAAAACGCCTACCAGCCGAACCCAGTCGAGAATCGACAGGGGATATCAAAACTGATAAACCCAGAAATTATTAATAATATCATGCGGAGGTACTTTGACATCCAACTAAAAACTTTAGACATGCCTGTTTCTAAGAAGCCTTACCCCGATTGGGTAGATCGGATAAAACATTTGCCAAGACGCTTCAAAACACCGGACTTTGCCATCTTCTTTAGCGACGATGGCAAATCCACTATCGAGCACATCGGTAGATTCACTACCCAATGTGGCGAGGTTAGCCAAAATGAGTATCACAAGTTGCGGTTATTCCCTCTCTTTCTGAACGGGAACAATCTTCGCATGATACTCTTTTCTGGCTCCTGATTCCGTATAGAGCTGGGCTGACATGGAGGGTTGCTTCCATGATAGGTTCTATTAGCCCCAACCTCAGGTTACCGTGCCTGATCTAATGAATCTCAAGAAGCAGATCGATGAATCGGCTGCCGATTTTATCGAGAGGTTCAAAAAGAAGGTTGGAAAATGTGTCGTACACTTCCCTAAGTTTGAGTGTGCCCACATAATAATAAACAACATGCACCCTCAGTTAAAGGAGAAGTTGGTGGGACAATCCTGCTCTGACCTAAGCCAGTTAGCTGAAAAGGCTAGCTAAATAGAGCAGTACAAGAGAATGAGCGGAAAAGATCCAACCAAAATCGAGGCTCCCACTTGGTATCCATCATTGAAGTGGATGAGTCTGACTCAAAGTCAGCCGACTACATGGCAGTGACAATGGTGGCCGAGATTTTTAGGGGTAAGGTTTACTCTTAACCAGCCTTGAAAGGCGTAAAAGGAAATGAGACAAGTTCATATGATGACAGGGTTAGTTACTCGCTTGACATCATGAAGGCAGATCGGATCTTTGATCATCTGCTCAAAGATAAGCAGATTCGGCTGCTTGATGGTTATATAATTCAGCATGCCGATGAACTCAAAGATAAAGAGTACTGCCAGTGGCATAATTCATACAGTCAATCTAGTTCTAATTGTGTAGTCTTCAGAAAGGCGATCCAAAAGGGCATCAAAGAGGGAAGGTTTAAGCTAGCCGAAAAGAGTATATCTAAAATGTCCATTGATACCGACCCCTTTCCCGCGATACCAATATTTATGGTATCTTCTGGTAGGCAGCCTACACGACATTCGTGATGACATGCATCCAGCTATGAGCAATTTTCATGGCCACCCTAAATACTTGAGTGACATTGAAATGAGAACTTCATAAAAAACCATGAGGTTCAGAAGGGTCCCTATCAGTGCCAAGCATAGGCCTGGGGGGGCAAGTAAGTATGTCAACCAATCAGCAGCCGAGTATGCCTCGAATAGATAAAGAATCAATCTCTAAAACCAAACAGAGGGTGGTCGAGTTTAACGTAAATGAGGGTGTTACGTCCTTACTTATCACAGTGAGAAATGAGGACCAGACGAGACCCCGGATAATGATTAAACTAGCCACCAACATAGAAGAACGGAAGTGTTCTGTCAATCAGGCTCCCGGAAAGAAAGAGACACCACCGAGAGTCACATCTATGACTTAGAAAAGAAGGATGAAACGTGCCAAGGCCTTGAGTAATATGCAACAGACATTGCATCTAATTTCTAACACCAAGGCAGCCGAAAATCATGAGATTCCTGAGTCTGTATTAGCCGAGGCTATCGATCGGGCATTCGACTCAGTTGTTTTAGGGGTGATATCGCTTGAAGGAGAGACGTTGGGTCAACCAAAGCTGGATGAACAGCCTACCGACAACCCGACGGAGGAACCCCGACAAGAGAACGTGGCCCCAGATAGACCTCTAACCGAGGTAATCCCACAGATCGTGTAGAGGATTCAGTCATAGGATCCCCATCCGACCCCCATTTGTCTCCAGGAAATTGAAGATATGAGATTCTGGTCAGCCGAATTGGATGAAGGAGGGGACTCCATCCTCTATTGACTTAGCCATAACCTGATTGATGAGATGTGGGCAGGCATTGAATTGATCAGCCTAATCCCATGTGAGTTCTAGGCCAGCCGTTCCGCGCTACATAACCTAGAAGGTGATATTTGCGTATAAGATGCAGAATGGGAAACAATAGTCGATACCCCGGCTAGGGAAACTTTGAGCACCATATTTGGTACACCTACAGAAGATATGGTTAAACATCTCAAACTCATTTACGTCAAGGCTTACATTAACGTCAAAATTATTAGTCGGGTGTTTGTCGACAGTGGGGATGTGTTGAATGTGATGTTGCTGCTTACCTTGAAGGATCTTAACAAAACAAAGGAGGATCTCATCCCAACTAACATGAAAATGGCTAGCTTTATAGGAGAAACCTCTTAAGCATTGGGGATTCTAGTAGCAGAAATCACTGTAGGTCCTAAGACGGTCAGGTCTGCCTTTTTTGTAAAAGATGGCAAGCCGTCCTATACCATTCTTCTAGGAAGGGACTGGATTCACACCAGCCAATGCATTCCTTCTACCATGCATCAAAAGCTCATATTTTGGGAAGGGGACAAGATAGAAATCATCTCACCGGATGATAACTCGTTCCGACCAGGGGTTCAGAACGTAGAGGTTGTCCTCTATTTACCCTATGTGGCTCCTCTAGCCATCACAGAGCAATACAAAGAAGGATCTTGGGAATCCTGTAATCTTACATTGCGAGGGTTTGAAATAAAATAATTAGCCGAACCACGACTTACCTTGGAAGATTTAAATAGTTGAGGAAACCCAAATCATACGTGACTTGTGCCATCGGTTGTCGCCCTAAATTTTGAGGTAAGGATAGTCGAGGCATCGCAGATGGAGAACCACGACAGAAAACCAGATCTGGCGGCCAATAACATTTTGGCTGCCAATAGGAATATTACGCCTAGCTTTGTTTGTCTTTATTCTACGCTTGTACAAAACTCGAGTGTTATTTAATACCACGTGTTGTGTATGTTTTGTGCAATGTTTTAATAAACTCATTTTACAAAGACAAGTCCTAAATGAAATGGGCAATTAGAAACTCCAAAACTACAGCTACGGGGATGATATCCTATTGGCTAAATATATGGTCAAGATGCAGTGTTGTCCTCAGGAATTAATATCATTAAGAATGGCCAAACCAAATTTTCTAAGTTTGGAAGAATATCAACAGACCATGCTAATGAGGTTAGGTCAGTTGGATGAAAATCGATTGACAATCATAGAAAGAGTCAAATCTGGTAAACGTAGAATGGACAAAGCATACGACAAACATATAGAGCCTGAAGAGGTTTTCCGAAGAAGACATAGTTTGAAAAATCATCCCGCCGATTGAAATGAAAGATCGTAAAATCGGCAAATGATAGCCAAACTAGGAAATGACCCTTCGTAGTGAACCATGTTGACACCCAATTTTGACCCATCTTTTAGTCATTTCTTGCAATTTTAAGCATTTTAGGACACCGCATTTTTATCACAATTTTTGACATTTTTGTATATTTTTACCTAACATTCTATGTTATTTTATTTTTTGTAAATTGACATCATGTTTTACTTTAATTAGGTATTAAACACTTTTATATATTATGTTATTATTGTTGCGCGATCATTTTATTTTTACTAATTTTGTATCTCTTTAAATAATTAATTGACATCTCGTCTTGACTTTTAATTAGGCATTAAATATTTGCAAAATATTGTATTTTTATTATTATTGCATCAGCATTTGCATTTTTATAATTTTGCATCTTTAAATAATTTTTCTATAATTAACCCGTTTTGCATTTCATCAAACCAGTCCATGTCCAAGGCACAATCTGGACCAGTCCAATCAGCCAAAAACTGAAGCCCAATACATCTTTCATCATTTCCCTCCAATACCCAATACCCAAAACCCAAAACCCTAAACCTAAATCCCACGCTATAAATAAAACCTTACCCCCCCCCCCCCTATTTTAAAACCCTGGGCAGCCGCACCTCTCTCATTTCCCTCTCAGCCGCCCTCACCTCCCTCTCCTCATCACCTTTCCCCAGCTGTCTAGTCCCCTCTCCTAAAAAACCCTCAGCCTCCCTATCATCACTCCCAGCAGCAACCCTAAATAACCCCCCCCCCCCCCCCCCTGCAGATCTTTTCTCTCCCTCACACTCTCTCGCCGCCCTTCGCCGGAGTTCCATCTCCAGCGAACTCCTATTCTATTTGTGTCTTGATAAGTACTTTGGCTTGTTAAATGAGAATTTATTCTATTTGTGCCTTGATTAGTACTTTGGCTTGTTAAATGAGAATTTATTCTATTTGTGTCTTGATAAGTACTTTGGCTTGTTAAATGATAATTATTCTATTTGTACCTTGATAAGTACTTTGGCTTGTTAAAATGAGAATTTATTCTATGTGTGCCTTGATAAGTACTTTGGCTTGATTAATTGAGAATTGCCTATGTGTGCTGGCGATAGCCTTTGAGTGCAAGGAATATGTTTTATTAAGTTGTCGCGACTCTCGGTTGGAGGGCCGGCTATCTTGTTGTAAGTTACTTGGACGTACCGACAGTGATGTGGGATTCCACGGGTATGCTTCCGTTATTTGTAGTACTTGGGTTAAATTCCCGGATTTTTATAGAAGACATGGTAGTGCTTATGTTTTGTTTGACGGCCGGTTGAGATAGGGTAAGAGTATAAGTGAGGGGTAAACCCCCAAGATGCTATACCACCTTCTCCAGGGTAAGAGTATAAGTGAGGGGTAAACCCCCAAGACATTATACCCCCTGCTTGTGTTGTTTGATGGTCGGTTGAGATAGGGTAAGAGTATAAGTGAGGGGTAAACCCCCAAGATGCTATACCACCTTCTCCAGGGTAAGAGTATAAGTGAGGGGAAACCCCCAAGACATTATACCTCGCTTACCACCGCTCGTTTTCTGCTTTGCATGCTTTTTAGGACACAAAGTGACATGGTGTTCATGTATGCCTATTGGTGTTATATTATATCATGGACTGCCGGCAGTGAGGAAGGATTCCACGGGCATGATTGATATTATGGGCGCGAGACCCATGGTTATATTTTAGTAATGACTTGAGGCACGCGTCCACGACTTGATATATGATCGCATGTGTTGTATCGTAGGTTGGCTATCATACATGTCTCCTGCTTTGTTAGACTATTATGATTTCATTACTGATATCGCTTCACATACTTGGTACATTTTTCGCATCGACCTCCTTGGGGTTGCGTCACGCCGCGAGTTTAGGTACGATTTGGTGATCGGCAGTGTAGGACCGCCTCGAGTTTTGGATAGCTCCTCTGCTCGTGAGTTTATCTTTTGGTATAGTTCCTGATGTGCTTTGTACTAAGCATGGGTACGGCGGTCTTGTCCCGCCATATTTGATAAAACTCTTAAGGTCCGTATTCATATGTGGATTGGACTCGTATACGGTGTAGTGTCTTTTGTTATGTATATTATATGGCAGCCTGGTCGGCTTTGCCCTTGTGCGTACGATTGGTTTAAAAAAAAAAAAAGAGGTGTTATTTAATTTCCGCAGTTTACTTAGTTGTTAAGGTAGAAGGGTGCCCAGGTAGGGCACCAGTCACGGGCCCGGGGTTCGGGGTGTGACAGAGTGGTATCAGAGCAGTCAGTCCTCGGAATGTCTCTGAGGCCAGTGTCTAGTCTGATCTTGATTATCGGTGTGTTGCGCGCCACACCCATAAACAGGAGGCTACAGGACATTTAGGAGTTGGTTTCTATTCTTCTCACTCTAAGATCGTGCCATAGAGCTGTGTTAGTAAGATAATTCCTCTCTGATGTATTGTTGTGTTACAGTTATGCCTCCAAGGAGGGCAACAGCCTTGAAGGCAAAGGAGTAGCAGGAGCTACTAGTCAGACTCAGAGAGTTGATAGGGCTTATGCCCAGGTTATACCGGATGTTGTTCGCGATCGGCGAGTTCTTACGCTCCAGTTTTGAGGCCCCAGACCACGGCCTCGGTTTCCGATTAGGGGAAGACTTTAGGGTCATGAAGAAGCCATTATGTTATTGACCAAGATAGCGATTACTGATTTCATCACAGGGTTATTCGGCCAGTACAGACAGGTGTATAGGGGGTAGCGGGCCAACGCGGAGATTAGCGTAAGAGGGCTAGACCGGTTGGTTATCCCGGTGAGTTTTTGGATGAGCAGCCTCAGCAGCAAGTGAGATATTCGTCCCAGCCTACCCAGTACATACCCCCGCAGTTCACAGGTGGGATATTGGACCCCACAAGGTATTTAGGAGCCGGTCCAAGCTCCAGAGGTCGAGGTTCTCAGAGGAGCAGAGGATTTTCTCGGTCGAGGCCACCTATTCCTCAGTGTATCAGATGTGGTGAGCGTCATTTGGGGAAATGTCATTATGGAACAGGTCTTTGTTTTTATTGTGGCCGTCCGGGCCATATACTGAGGGTATGTCCTTTTAGAAGAGGCACCGGTGAGGTGGCTCAGCCTATGAGGCTGGTAGTTATTTCCCTTTCCTCCACGGCCAAGGCCCCCAGACAGTGTTGAGATGTCGTCACCGATCGTGGTAGAGATCAGGGTGGAGTTTATAGTTCTGGCGGTCCTTCGAACCGCATAGATGACGTGACTCATCGGGCAGAAGCGAGGCGACATCGCACGGGGTTACAGGTATATTTTGATTCTTTTGAATCATACGTGCGTTGATAGATTCAGATTTTACCCTAGCGTATATGTTTTCCCTTTATTGCTAGAGTTGTAAAGTGATAGTACCCCAGAGGTAAGGATACTTTGATTAGTAAAGTGAGAAGTTAAGAATATTGACAAGAATGGTAAGTGAGCTGAGACTAGAGTTGTGTAGAGTTCACACGTAGAAATTGCCCCCTGACAGTGTAAGACCGATAGGGAAGAATGTACAGTAGAAATACTTTGGCTTATGTGACGAACCTCTAGTGAATAGGGGATAGGGTAAGAAGTACCTTGAGATAAAAGAGAGGTTTATTTTAGGCTAAGAATGAGAAGTTAAGTGTGACGATGAGTCGGGTTATGGACTCATTTCGGGTCAGCCGATAGTATGGAATGGGGTGATGTCAGTTAGAAATGGTCCCGCTATGTGATAGGGTCACGAGGATGCCAGGCCCAAGTTGGGTTAATCGTTGTACGAGTGGTGGATGCGTTCCACCGGAACTAGGTCGTAAGGACCGAGAAGAGCCTTATCGGGAAAGTAAGTAACAATATGGCCAAGGTGGTTAGTAACTCCAAGGATTAGGGAACAGAAACAAAATTTGAGATTTTGTACGTGTACTAGATGAGTTTGAAAGTACGAGAAAGTATGACAAGTAAGGAAAGAAAGGAACCTCTAAGGATCTCGTGTTTGGGAAGATCAGAACCTTCGAGTTTTGTGAGAAGGACCACGGACGGAAGGTCCATTATTATGTTCACGTGTGTTATGAGGTGGCCATGTGTGGCATCATCGTCTTTGCGCTTTGGTATTAGGCATAGTATAGAGATTATGCCGGAGTTTGTAGATCTTGGCAACTGACTAAGAACATTCGGGGACGAATGTTTCTAAGGGGGGAAGAATGTTACACCCCGTAAGTCCAGGACATGTAAAAGATAATGTACGAAAGGAAACAAGACTTGGAAATTGATACGAAAGGAAGAATTGTTTTTCCGACGGAAAATCTTACGAACGTCGGTAAGGAAAAATATTCGTTGTTGAGAATTGGATTCTCAAAATTCATTATTTGAGGAATATGTAACTGGTTAACATTATGGAAATTTATTTTTACGGATTTGGTCACGTGGGGCCCACCCGAGGAATTTTACATTTTTGTGGGGCCCACGAGAGCTACGGAATTTTATGGACGAATGAGAGGGCGACATGTGGCACCCCCACTTATGGTCTTGGTCGAATTAGAGGGAGGGTAAAATGGTCATTGACCATCTTGGAAGATAAGTCTTGCAAGCATGACATTGTTGACTTGTCCACATAGGCTTAATCCAAGTGAAATTCATCCTAGCCTCACATTTGTGATAATCCAAGCCCTCCATTGTGTTTTATAAGCTTACTACTAGTGCAAGACTAGCTCATTTACACTTAGAAAAATTAGAACACTTTGTGCCAAGAGAAGAGGCTCTCGGGTTTGGTCTTGCTCACACAAGAAAATTTTGTGATTTTGATCCATTAGCCATAAGACTTTAACCCAATGTCCCTAAGGGTATTGTAAGGATATCTCAATAGAAAGATTTCGGAAAAATGGAGTTTTCACGTTAGTCGCAAGGCGGAAACTAAAGGAGTTCTTCAACTTTGAAGTTGGAACTTGAAGATGGGTTCTTCATAGGCCTCTAAGGAGTGCTTGGAGCGGATTGAAACCTAAGGAAAGGAGCTAAGAATTGCTAAGGCGCGATTTTGAATCTTGGAAATTTTAAGGGCTTATAAAGGTATAATCTTGTCGTTTTAGCAATTAAGGTTTACTTATCATTGTAGCTATGGATTTTAGCAAGCATGAGTTATATATTATGAGGTTTGATAAGTGTTTTGACTATTGGAACCCTAATCTGAAAACTAGCATGTTTAGCCTTAAGATTGGATTTCAAGTTGATTATTAGTTTAAGTTGTCGCATGTTGTATAAAGAAGGAAATTGTAGTTATTGAAGTTGTTTATGACTATATAACATTTTAGACCTTAGAACTTGGAATTGGAATAGAATTGGAAAAGACTTTGAATTGTTAAGTTATGTAGTTGGCCGAGAATGGCTAGTGAGTATAAATCTACTTGGTATGAATTGTGGGGCGGAATTTTACACGTATTGTAAGGCGTGTAATCCCCTTTTGTTTGGTTGTTGTTTGGAGCCTTAAATGTGGCGTATTGGTTATTGTATTCGGCCTTGAAAAAGGTGGCAAAGTGAGTAGAAACAAAGGAAGTGCTGCCCGATTTTCCGTAGAATTAGATCAGATACTTAGTATTATTCTACGTTAGAGACTAGAAGTTGATAGTCTTGTTGTGACCATTATAGGTTGACACTTCTACGCACGCGATTCGGCTTAGCTTGTGGATATTAGTAAAAGGTATGTGAACTATCTCCTCTTCTAGCATGATTCCTTAAGATAAAGAAAGTATGTCCTACTCCTTAAATGATCCATTCCTTGGTTGTATTTGGATTGCCTAAAATAGAATTCGTTCTATGTACTCCCTTGATTGTACTTTGATGTTTAAATTGTAAGTTGTATAATCCATTTCCTTAGTGAGGTTTGGATTCTTAAAAGTGGAAGTATTTTACTTAAAGTACATGGAGTCTTGAAAAGGAAGTGGTTTCCAAACCTTTTGGCTAGTGCCTTAGTTCTAAAACCTAAGGGTTGTTGTAATGACCTTAGGGGAGTTAAAGGAGTGATTTACTTAATTGTTTTAAGAGAGGAGAAATGACATGATTTAAGAGAAGTGACTTGTTTTAAAGGTGTGAGTTACTTGAGGTTTAAAAGTAGAAGAAACTTGTTTTCTAAATATTAAGGGACTTGAAGTATTTTGAAAGTTAAGAAACTTGATTTGAAAGTTTGTGATACTTGGTTTTAAGTATAAGTCTCTTGGTTATAAAAAAAGGAATGAAATTGTCTAAAACCATAAAGGGTTATAACGGCTTTATGGGAAGTTGGTTATAACTGTTTTATGGAAGGTTAAGAAAGTTGTCTATTTTGATTATTGGGCATAAGTTGTCTAGATTGTGAATATTTGAAGTTACTTGATTTCAAGCTTTGGAATGAGTTTTTCTAAAAAGTGTAGTAACTTACTTTGAAAAATAGACACACCTTGATACTACGGGTGTTAGTATCTTGGGATTTTACATAAAAATGAGTCTTTTGAAAAGAATGCACGTACGTAGTACTTTGGCTTGTTAAATGAGAATTTATTCTATTTGTGTCTTGATAAGTACTTTGGCTTGTTAAATGAGAATTTATTCTATTTGTGCCTTGATTAGTACTTTGGCTTGTTAAATGAGAATTTATTCTATTTGTGCCTTGATAAGTACTTTGGCTTGTTAAATGAGAATTTATTCTATTTGTGCCTTGATAAGTACTTTGGCTTGTTAAATGAGAATTATTCTATTTGTGCCTTGATAAGTACTTTGGCTTGTTAAAATGAGAATTTATTCTATGTGTGCCTTGATAAGTATTTTGGCTTGATTAATTGAGAATTGCCTATGTGTGCTGGTGATAGCCTTTGAGTGCAAGGAATATGTTTTATTAAGTTGTCGCGACTCTCGGTTGGAGGGCCGGCTATCTTGTTGTAAGTTACTCGACGCAAGCGGTGATGGTGGATTCCACGGGTATGCTTCCGTTATTTGTAGTACTTGGGTTAAATTCCCGGATTTTTATAGAAGACATGGTAGTGCTTATGTTTTGTTTGACGGCCAGTTGAGATAGGGTAAGAGTATAAGTGAGGGGTAAACCCCCAAGATGCTATACCACCTTCTCCAGGGTAAGAGTATAAGTGAGGGGTAAACCCCCAAGACATTATACCCCCTGCTTGTGTTGTTTGATAGTCGGTTGAGATAGGGTAAGAATATAAGTGAGGGGTAAACCCCCAAGATGTTATACCACCTTCTCCAGGGTAAGAGTATAAGTGAGGGGAAAACCCCCAAGACATTATACCCCGCTTACCACCGCTTCGTTTTCTGCTTGGCATAATTTTAGGACACATGTGGGACTTGGTGTTCATGTATGCCTATTGGTGTTATATTATATCATGGACTGTCGGCAGTGAGGAAGGATTCCACGGGCATGATTGATATTATGGGCGCGAGACCCATGGTTATATTTTAGTAATGACTTGAGGGCATGCGTCTCTGACTTGATATGACTGCTTATGTGTTGTGTACTGTAGGTTGGCTATCATACATGTCTCCTCTTTTGTTAGACTGTTATGATTTCATTACAGTATTTACTGTTTCACATACTTGGTACATTCTTCGTACTGACCTCCTTCGGGCCGCGTCACGCCGCGAGTTTAGGTACGCAGATTTGGTGATCGGCAGTGTAGGACCGCCGTAGTTTTGGATAGCTCCTCTGCTCGTGAGTTTATCTTTTGATATAGTTCTTTCAGCATGTGCTTTGTACGGTTATTGGTACGGCGGCCTTGTCGCCATATTTCAAGAAACTCTTAGAGGTCTGTATTCATATGTGGGATTGGACTCATGTACGGTGTAGTGTCTTTTGTTATGTATATTATATGGCAGCCTGGTCGGCTTTGCCCTTGTGCGTACGATTGGTTTAAAAAAAAAAGAGGTGTTATTTAATTTCCGCAGTTTACTTAGTTGTTAAGGTAGAAGGGTGCCCAGGTAGGGCACCAGTCACGGGCCCGGGGTTCGGGGTGTGACAGACACTTCACGGCCTCTCTTTGTTTACCTGGGCAAAAGTAGCCTGAACACGATTATTTTATTGCCGAAGAGATCCCAAGCATTGCAAAGCTGCAAGTGCTTCATCACGGCTATTTTTTGCCGCCTTATGTGAAGAGAATAGGTCATTCAAATTCAAGTCTATGTCATTATAGGCGGCCGCCAGAGCTGGAGAGTCCCTCACTTCCTTCGACAACCGGAACAGAACAAAGAGGTCCTCAATGCATGAAGTTCCTCTTTGCTGGTGGGAATGCCCTTGGCTAGAAACTCCTCAACACGCCCTTCATGAACACCAACCGGCGAAGAGGGTGAAGGTACGACGTCAGCTGAGCTAAAATACTGCAAAAGTACATCCTCATGTATGACTTCGGCTGACGCCTCTGAGTCATCAATTGGGTTGGCTTCAGTCGAGGGATCTTCCCTAGCCGTCTCCTGCACAAAAAAAATAGTTTCATAAGAGAGGCAAAAGTCTAGACCTCTTCGGCTGCCTCAACAGGAGAAACTCTGATATCGAGGCTAGCTGATGGAGAATCCTGCGAGTGTTCGGAAGTACGAGCCAAAGAGGATATCCCTCCAGCACGGATAGAGGCCTCATCTACTTTCCACCGCTTAATGCGCCTTATTAATAGTGGCTCCTGAAATATAAAACCAAGAAACATGATTAATGAAAGATAGCTGATACAGAGGTAGTCAATGCAGATATGGGATATACCTTATCATTCTTCTATTCAGAAACATGGACTTCGGCTCCGCAAGATCTTTCCTCCTTACACTCACAAATAACAACCCCTTCACCTAGCCTGTGTTGCTTTAAAACGGATTGGTCTCCAAATCAACAAACCCTGAGAGGGATAAAGTTAATGAAAGATACATAAAAAGAGTTAGCCTGAAATGTACAAGAGAATTATGGCAACATATATGTATAAAAACAATTCACCTTCTCTTTTCGGTTGCCGCAGCCTAACGGAAGAACAAGAGGTAGTAGGTCTAGCCGAATTGATGGAAACCACATTTAAAGGGACATTTTTTGTTCTTGGCTTAGCATCTATTGGGTTTTTCTTCTTCAGCTGGACCAGGCGATCACTCTGTTTTGCCTGGATCAGCCGATCGCAGTAGACTTCTAGAGAGGATTGGAAGATATTTTTTCTTTGGCTACCTTCCACCAGTCAACAAAAGCAACAGTGGTGTTGGCCCTTGGGAAGAACGACTGTCAGACGAAAAGGGAAAGCTTATCAAAATTATGAGTTGATACCTCCTATGTATGTTTGGCATTTAGAGAGGAACGGTGGGTCGAATGAGCAGCACTACGGTGATGCCATGGTATGTGCTGAGTCAGGCCAAATTGTTGTGCCACAAAGTTGGGTCGATAGTGCTCCGTGGTCAACTTGTTATGCCTAGAGTTGTGCTTCAAGCCTCCCAAAATATCCCTAGCCATAAGGATACGCCCCCCACACTCGATTCATGACCTTCCGTTGAGTGAATGACAGGTTGTTATCGGATATTTGATTAACCCAATCGGGAGTGGCCCATTTTTTAAGGACCGGTTGCCAATCTGCGTAATGGTCTCGAGACAGACCATGCAGGGTTGAGACTGCAGTGAAAACATCATGGGGCACAAGAGGTGTTCCCCGAAGAGTGTCGGCTAACACTGGCGGATCTAATGGAGAACGGTTGCCATCAAAATCATCAGGGATGAACTCTGGGAAATACAAAGTGATCCACAACTGAAGGAACCACAAAGGACCGAGCAAAGTATCAAGTTTTCGAGAGTCCCTTAACCTAGCTTGAGCATCGCCCAAAGACATGTACAAGTAAGCCAGGAAGAGGGATGTCCAACTGACATCTGCCCCTGAAACGGCTAAAGCCACATAAATCTCCAGCCAGTACAGACGAAGTAACAGCTAAACCAATAGAGCAAAAAAAATATGTTGCTCAACATCATCCACCTGAAGAGACAGACTTCGGCAGTTAGCGGTCACAAAAGAACCATAACTGGAAGAATTTTTTGAAACAATAATACCTAAGTCGGGAAGTTTGATTTCACTCAGTGTAGGCGCTTCGGCTCCGAGTATCGGAAGGCCTAGTATCGCAGTTACATCGAGAAAGGTGGGAGTCATCATCCCCTAAGAAAAAATAAAAACATTGGTGGTAGTCGACCAATAACCGAAAAATGCATATATGAGGCCAATATTATAGGAGATATCAGACCCCGACAGTAAAATGGCATCTTAAATACCCATACGCTTCCACTCAGTTCCTTGGTCGGCTTGACCCGGTCCACCCAAGCAGAATAGTTGGTTACCTTGGTCGGCCAGGTGCGTAGGTTAGCCGAACATCGCCAGAGTGAACGATCGCGGTGAGGAAGGTCATAGTCTCCGACATGCAATGATGATTAGGGTTTTCTATGCAGAAGGGAAGAAACCGGAGATGACTGTAAGATCGAGTAAACATTTCTCGGAAAGAAGTCTCTTCTTAAGTAGATCTCGATGCGTGGCGAAAATTAGGGCTACCTCTTCAAATGCACAATTAGAAAACAGTGGAATCGATTCGTGGTGATAAAGACACCTCGGTTGAAGGGGAAATCCAATTCAGAAGTAATCATCATTGCATGCACTGGAGACGAGATGATTGAAGTGACATGCACGACTGTCAGACTGAAACGACGGCTACTTTCGGATACATCAACTCAATAGTCACACTCGAGTTAATGTATGGAGCAATTGTTAACACTAAAAAATAATTTAAGTGTTTAGTCGAATTCAGTGACAGTCGAACTGTTTCAGAGCCGAATTTACTCCTAGCCCTCTACTACAAAACTCAATCGGCTATTAAGGCATCTTAACCGAGTTGTTAGTTAAAGGTACGACTGGGACCCACTCAGATGCATACACCTCAACGACCAAGTCAAAAGAGTTTTCAGACCCCTAGAAGTTGTAACGGACAATAACAGCTAAAAAAGGTCATTATCCGAGAAAGAGGAGTAGAGGGCGAGAAAATCGGCACCACCTTCCCCATAGTCGGTCATTGAACTTAGTGGGTTACTTGATGGCTAACATGGGGATCATGTTGTACAATTTTTTCTTCTTTTTTATACTATAAATAGGAACATTCTTTGTATATACAGACACAACCAATCAATCAAACAACTCAATTTTTATCTATCTTTATCATTTACTTTACTTTAATATTTATTTTACCGTACTCAGCTACATTCATTTTTTTATCATTCTTAGTTTACTCATACCACCGTCCTAACGTTTTTCGAAGTAGTTGAGAATGCATTGCTGGAAATTAGAGTTCCATTTTCAGCCCAAATCACTTATGTTAAGAAATCAATTTGTCTCCCGATACGGTCAGCCGATAAAATGATAGAGAACATAATTCGAGGCGAAAACAGTAATTAATGAATCTTGACTATTTAAATAAGGATAATCTTGAAAGAATGTACCTAAAGTTTTCTTAAATTATAAAACACCAGTTATTTTGAAAAAAAATGAAAAGCCTAAAAAATCATTTATTTATAGAACGGATTGAGTATTTGGATGATCTTCCGGCCAATCAATTGTTCGAATTTGTGTTATGGACAACAATAATAACATACTAAGTGTAATCCCATCAAGTGAGGTTCGAGGAGGGTAGAATATACGCAAATATTGCTATTATTTTATGAAGATAGGGAAGATCGTTTCCAATAAACCCTCGGCTTAAAAAAATACAAAAACAATAATAGTAGTAATAAACATTCATAGCAATAAGTTAATAAGATAAATGCAGTGAAAAAAATAATCTAAGTTGTACTAAAGTGATTTCCAATCTTGTGATAGGTAGGGCTGCACAAAACCCTCGAATCGGATCGAAGACCGAAATTCCAAAAAAGTCAGATCGAAGACTGGACCGAAAAATCAGTTCGGTCCGGTCTGAAAACCGAAAATATACATTAAAAACTAAAAAAAAACGGACCGGACAGAGGATCGAATTTCCAGAGTTTTTTTTCGGTCCGGTCCGTTTTTTGTGCAGCCCTAGTGATAGGCACAACCGTGATGGCCCGGGATTCGCAACAACAAAAGCAAGTCCTTTTGAGGAATACTGTAAAGGCAGTGATTTCCAATCACGTGATAGACACGGTTATTGAACTTACCAAATTTATTACTCTTTCAGTCCCGATATACTTTCTTCGTTTCATATTAGTTGACATATTATTAAATATATGTGTTCTAAGTAAATTGGTTATTTTAAAAAAATAAGATAAAATTAAATAAAAATATATACTTTATTTTAAAAATAACCAATATTGATTAGAGTTCAATTAAGAGAAGTGGGACAAAACCCATAAAAAATGTCCCCAAAACTTAAGAACAAACTTAGGCTTTTCTTGATTCCATTTCTAAACTGCCTTTTGCAACACAATAAGTGCCCGTTTGGTTGGGTTTTTCCAAAGACCAAAACTGCTTTTGAAAAGTCAGGCATGGTCACGTATCATATACAAGCAAAGTGTAAAGAAATCATGAAATCAATCAAGACAAATATAATTCACCAAATGATCAGTCAAAATATGAGTGGATGAATGCAATGCAATGTCACCTCTCTCACTCCCTCTCTCCGGAAGAAACCTCGGAGGCTATCACTCTCTCTCTCCGGCAGAAACCTCGGAGGCTATCACTCCCGCTCTCCGGCAGAAACCTCGGAGGCAATCACTCCCGCTCTCCGACATAAACCTCGGAGGCTATCACTCCCGCTCTCCGGCAGAAACCTCGGAGGCAATAATTCTCGCTCTCCGACAGAAACCTCGGAGGCTATCACTATCGTTCTCCGGCAGAAATCTCGGAGGTAATCACTCCCGCTCTCCAATAGAAACCTCGGAGGCAATCACTCTCAGTCTCTCACCTCACCATCACCACAAAATGATATGGAAAGTATGTCAGGCATGATATCAAGTCTCAACACGTGTCACCAATATACAATCAACAAGTACAAGTCAAATCAGGTGATAATCACAGAAAATAACACATGTGGCGACAAGCCCACATAACAGGTGATACCCATACGTTTCCACTCAGTTCCTTGGCCGGCTTGACCCGGTCCACCCAAGCAGAATAATTGGTTACATTGGTCAGCCAGGTGCGTAGGTTAGCCGAACATCAGTCGGTAGTGAACCAGTCGCAGGTGAGGGGAAGGTCATAGGTCTCCAGTACATGCAATGATGATTAGGGTTTTCTATGCAGAAGGGAAGAAACCGGAGATGACTGTAAGATCAAGTAAAAATTTCTCAGAAAGAAGTCTCTTCTTAAGTAGATCTCGATGCGTGGCGAAAATTAGGGCTACCTCTTCGAATGCACAATTAGAAAACAGTGGAATCGATTCGTGGTGATAAAGACACCTCGGTTGAAGGGGAAATCCAATTCATAAGTAATCATCATTGCATGCACTGGAGACGAGACGATTGAAGTGACATGCACGACTGTCATACTTAAACGACGGCTACTTTCGGATACATCAACTCAATAGTCACACTCGAGTTAATGTATGGAGCAATTGTTAACACTAAAAAATAATTTAAGTGTTTAGTCGAATTCAGTGACAGTCGAACTGTTTCAGAGCCAAATTTACTCCTAGCCCTCTACTACAAAAACTCAATCGGCTATTAAGGCATCTTAACCGAGTTGTTAGTTAAAGGTACGACTGGGACCCACTCAGATGCAGACGCCTCAACGACCAAGTCAAAAGAGTTTTCAGACCCCTAGAAGTTGTAACGAACAATAACAGCTAAAAAGGTCATTATCCGAGAAAGAGGAGTAGAGGGCGAGAAAATCGGCACCACCTTCCCCATAGTCGGCCATTGAACTTAGTGGGTTACTTGATGACTGACATGGGGATCATGTTGTACAATTTTTTCTTCTTTTTTATACTATAAATAGGAACATTCTTTGTATATACAGACACAACCAATCAATCAAACAACTCAATTTTTATCTATCTTTATCATTTATTTTACCGTACTCAGCTACATTCATTTTTTATCATTCTTAGTTTACTCATACCACTGTCCTAACGCTTTTCGAAGTAGTTGAGAATCCATTGCTGGAAATTAGAGTTCCATTTTCAGCCCAAATCGCTTATGTTAAGAAATCAATTTGTCTCCCGATACGGTCAGCCGATAAAATGATAGAGAATATAATTCGAGGCGAAAACAGTAATTAATGAATCTTGACTATTTAAATAAGGATAATCTTGAAAAAATGTACCTAAAGTTTTCTTGAATTCTAAAACACCAGTTATTTTGAAAAAAAATGAAAAGCCTAAAAAATCATTTATTTATAGAACGGATTGAGTATTTGGATGATCTTCCGGCCAACCAATTGTTCGAATTTGTGTTATGGACAACAATAATAACATACTAAGTGTAATCTAATCAAGTGAGGTTCGAGGAGGGTAGAATATACGCAAATATTGCTCTTATTTTATGAAGGTAGGGATGATCGTTTCCAATAAACCCTCGGCTTAAAAAAATACAAAAACAATCATAGTAGTAATAAACATTCATAGCAATAAGTTAATAAGATAAATGCAGTGAAAAAAATAATCTAAGTTGTACTAAAGTGATTTCCAATCTTGTGATAGGTAGGGCTGGACAAAACCCTCGAATCGGATCGAAGACCGAAATTCCAAAAAAGTCGATCAAGATCGACCAAAAATCGATCCTGGTCGAAACCGAAAATATACATTAAAAACTAAAAAAAACCGGACCGGACCGAGGACCGAATTTCCAGAGTTTTTTTTCGTTCCGGTCCGTTTTTTGTCCAGCCCTAGTGATAGACACAACCGTGATGGCCCGGGATTCGCAACAACGGAAGCAAGTCCTTTTGAGGAATACTGTAAAGGCAGTGATTTCCAATCACGTGATAGACACGGTTATTGAACTTACCAAATTTATTACTCTTTCAGTCCCGATATACTTTCTTCGTTTCATATTAGTTGACATATTATTAAATATATGTGTTCTAAGTAAATTGGTCATTTTAAAAAAATAAGATAAAATTAATTAAAAAATATACTTTATTTTAAAAATAACCAATATTGATTAGAGTTCAATTAAGAGAAGTGGGACAAAACCCATAAAAAATGTCCCCAAAACTTAAGAACAAACTTAGGCTTTTCTTGATTCCATTTCTAAACTGCCTTTTGCAACACACTAAGTGCCCGTTTGGTTGGGTTTTTCCAAAGACCAAAACTGCTTTTGAAAAGTCAGGCATGGTCACGTATCATATACAAGCAAAGTGTAAAGAAATCATGAAATCAACCAAGACAAATATAATTCACCAAATGATCAGTCAAAATATGAGTGGATGAATGCAATGCAATGTCACCTCTCTCACTCCCTCTCTCCGGCAGAAACCTCGGAGGCTATCACTCTCGCTCTCCGGCAGAAACCTCGGAGGCTATCACTCCCGCTCTCCGGCAGAAACCTCGGAGGCAATCACTCCCGCTCTCCGACAGAAACCTCGGAGGCTATCACTCCCGCTCTCCGGCAGAAACCTCGGAGGCAATAATTCCCGCTCTGCGACAGAAACCTCGGAGGCTATCACTATCGTTCTCCGGCAGAAATCTCGGAGGTAATCACTCCCGCTCTCCGACAGAAACCTCGGAGGCAATCACTCTCAGTCTCTCACCTCACCATCACCACAAAATGATATGAAAAGTATGTCAGGCATGATATCAAGTCTCAACACGTGTCACCAATATACAATCAACAAGTACAAGTCAAATCAGGTGATAATCACAGAAAATAACACATGTGGCGACAAGCCCACATAACAGGTGATACCCATACGCTTCCACTCAGTTCCTTGGCCGGCTTGACCCGGTCCACCCAAGTTGAATAGTTGGTTACCTTGGTCGGCCAGGTGCGTAGGTTAGCCGAACATCAGTCGGTAGTGAACCAGTCGCAGGTGAGGGGAAGGTCATAGGTCTCCAGTACATGCAATGATGATTAGGGTTTTCTATGCAGAAGGGAAGAAACCGGAGATGACTGTAAGATCAAGTAAAAATTTCTCAGAAAGAAGTCTCTTCTTAAGTAGATCTCGATGCGTGGCGAAAATTAGGGCTACCTCTTCGAATGCACAATTAGAAAACAGTGGAATCGATTCGTGGTGATAAAGACACCTCGGTTGAATGGGAAATCCAATTCATAAGTAATCATCATTGCATGCACTGGAGACGAGACGATTGAAGTGACATGCACGACTGTCATACTGAAACGACGGCTACTTTCGGATACATCAACTCAATAGTCACACTCGAGTTAATGTATGGAGCAATTGTTAACACTAAAAAATAATTTAAGTGTTTAGTCGAATTCAGTGACAGTCGAACTGTTTCAGAGCCGAATTTACTCCTAGCCCTCTACTACAAAAACTCAATCGGCTATTAAGGCATCTTAACCGAGTTGTTAGTTAAAGGTACGACTGGGACCCACTCAGATGCAGACGCCTCAACGATCAAGTCAAAAGAGTTTTCAGACCCCTAGAAGTTGTAACGGACAATAACAGCTAAAAAGGGTCATTATCCGAGAAAGAGGAGTAGAGGGCGAGAAAATCGGCACCACCTTCCCCATAGTCGGCCATTGAACTTAGTGGGTTACTTGATGACTGACATGGGGATCATGTTGTACAATTTTTTCTTCTTTTTTATACTATAAATAGGAACATTCTTTGTATATACAGACACAACCAATCAATCAAACAACTCAATTTTTATCTATCTTTATCATTTACTTTACTTTATCATTTATTTTACCGTACTCAGCTACAATCATTTTTTATCATTCTTAGTTTACTCATACCACCGTCCTAACGCTTTTCGAAGTAGTTGAGAATCCATTGTTGGAAATTAGAGTTCCATTTTCAGCCCAAATCGCTTATGTTAAGAAATCAATTTGTCTCCCGATACGGTCGGCCGATAAAATGATAGAGAACATAATTCGAGGCGAAAACAGTAATTAATGAATCTTGACTATTTAAATAAGGATAATCTTGAAAGAATGTACCTAAAGTTTTCTTGAATTCTAAAACACCCGTTATTTTGAAAAAAAATGAAAAGCCTAAAAAATCATTTATTTATAGATCGGATTGAGTATTTGGATGATCTTTCGGCCAACCAATTGTTCGAATTTGTGTTATGGACAACAATAATAACATACTAAGTGTAATCTCATCAAGTGAGGTTCGAGGAGGGTAGAATATACGCAAATATTGCTCTTATTTTATTAATGTAGGGAGGATTGTTTCCAATAAACCATCGGCTTAAAAAAATACAAAAACAATCATAGTAGTAATAAACATTCATAGCAATAAGTTAATAAGATAAATGCAGTGAAAAAAATAATCTAAGTTGTACTAAAGTGATTTCCAATCTTGTGATAGGTAGGGCTGCACAAAACCCTCGGATCGGATCGAAGACTGGACCGAAAAATCAGTCCGGTCCGGTCCGAAAACCGAAAATATACATTAAAAACTAAAAAAAATCGGACCGGACCGAGGACCGAATTTTCAGAAACGTAGGACCGAAGATCGAATTTCCAGAGTTTTTTCGGTCCGGTCCGTTTTTGTGCAGCCCTAGTGATAGGCACAACCGTGATGGCCCGGGATTCGCAACAACGGAAGCAAGTCCTTTTGAGGAATACTATAAAGGCAGTGATTTCCAATCATGTGATAGACACGGTTATTGAACTTATCAAATTTATTACTCTTTCAGTCCCGATTTACTTTCTTCGTTTCATATTAGTTGGCATATTATTAAATATATGTGTTCTAAGTAAATTGGTCATTTTTAAAAAATAAGATAAAATTAATTTAAAAAATATACTTTATTTTAAAAATAACCAATATTGATTAGAGTTCAATTAAGAGAAGTGGGACAAAACTCATACAAAATGTCCCCAAACTTAAGAACAAACTTAGGCTTTTCTTGATTCCATTTCTAAACTGCCTTTTGCAACACACTAAGTGCCCGTTTTGTTGGGTTTTTCCAAAGACCAAAACTGCTTTTGAAAAGTCAGGCATGATCACGTATCATATACAAGCAAAGTGTAAATAAATCATGAAATCAACCAAGACAAATATAATTCACCAAATGATCAGTCAAAATATGAGTGGATGAATGCAATGCAATGCAATGCAATGTCACTTCTCTCACTCCCGCTCTCCGGCAGAAACCTCGGAGGCTATCACTCCCGCTCTCCGGCAGAAACCTCGGAGGCAATCATTCCCGCTCTCCGGCAGAAACCTCGGAGGCTATCACTATCGCTCTCCGGCAGAAATCTCGGAGGCAATCACTCCCGCTCTCCGGCAGAAACCTCGGAGGCAATAACTCTCAGTCTCTCACCTCACCATCACCACAAAATGATATGGAAAGTATGTCACGCATGATATCAAGTCTCAACACGTGTCACCAATATACAATCAACAAGTACAAGTCAAATCAGGTGATAATCACAGAAAATAACACATGTGGCGACAAACCCACATAACAGCTGACGAAACCAACGTAATAGTAATTTATCTCCACTTCCTGCCCGAAGGACAATCATACTATCCCCGTCATTTCCTACGACTACATACGATTCTCTAATCAGAGTCTAACTAAAGTAAACTGTAACCTACCTCAATGCCGAGCGGGTGCCACGAACAATCAAATCAATGTCTTCCCCTTGCGTAGAGCCTCTGAACGATTAAAATCTAGAAAATATGTGAACTACATTATAATACGAATCTAAGGACACACCCATATTGCTATATTTATATTAACAAGATCTTTACCATTTTTATTGTATGACTAAACTCATACCCCTATAAAAATATTAGCATAACTTCAGGACAAACAAATAATATTTCTTTCTTTTAACTTTTTCGTATCTCTCGCTTGTAAAGGATATAACATTAAATTCGTAACTTCAAATAAGGTGTTTATTGTACCACATCGAAGACAACACTAGGATCTATTATTATACTGAATCTCATATGACAGTATTTAATGTAGTTGATGAAAATTTACGAAGCAAACAACCCTATGAAATCTGTGTTGCCAGAAGTTTTGCAAAATTAAGCAGAAACTTTAAACATTCATAACTCACAAACCCTAAGTCGGATTTTTCTCGTAAGGTCTCAAACTGACGGAAACAAAGAACTCTACAACTCTTATTCAGCACATACTCTTATATTCCTTATAGATTTGTACAGTTTTTACGTTTATATGTTGTGTCGTAAGGATTTCGGTAAACGAAATAAAAACTTTAAACAATCATAACTTTCAAACCATAAATCGAATTTATCTCCATAAGATATCAAACTGACGGAAACAGAGTAATCTACAACTTTCATTCAATCCATATTTTCATAGTCCTTACTAATTTGTAAGGTTTTCACGTTTTATATGTTATTTAATCATTATGTCATGATAATCCCTCAAGTTTCTCTTGTTCAAATGGGTTGTGAAATTTCCGTGTAATGAATCCTTTCAAATTTTGATTTCATTCTACAACACATTAAAATTACGAGAAAAAAGAATAGAATAAACTTTGAAGGAACCACCAAACAAAATTATGAGACACTAAACATTAAAAAATGCAGTTATAGTCCTCTTGGTGTACTTCCGTTTCACATGCATTTTTCTAAAATACGCACGAGTTAGAAGGATATCCTGAAGGTATAGCTCTAACTGCACGATCTAGAATATAAAAGAAGTGAGACAATTATATATGTCTTGGTGGTCAATTGTTTACATGTATGGGCGCCTCACATACATAAAAGAGACCCTACTGGATATGGTTTCATAGACTCCCTAAGACACTTGAACCTAGGCTCTGATACCAAGTTTTGTAACATCCCGAACCATGGCCTAGGTGAAACACGACATTCGATGCCTAACTGCATATGACCGAGCGAACAACATGGATTACTAATCAATATGGGCATCAAAACATACAATAATAATAGTTTACAAAATGTAAATCAATAATACTGAAAATATTGTCTGAAATATAATAGCGAAAATAGTCTCAAAATGTGATAAGTCTGAAAGATAATATTGGCATGACTCACATGACATGCTAAACTAGTCTAGTCTATGAAACTTCTGAAACATGAGTCTGACTGCAAAACTGTTTATCAGGACAAGATCCTGGCATACCTTATTGTAAAGCAGCACATGTAAAATAAATGACTAACACCTCGAAGGAAATGGGGCTCACCAAAAGCTGATACTGAGGCAAATCCTAACGAGCAGATCCGTCATCCGTAAATCCCTGCATACGCACTATGGCGCAGCCTTGGCCAAAAGAGGCGTCGACATTTAAATTGTATTGTATGTAAAGCAACTGAAAGAATAAGCAAGCACATGATATAATAGGAACATGAAACTGAAATTGAATAATGAGCATGAATATAATCTGACGTGAATATAATAACATGCATAAAATTTGTATAATTGTATAAGTGTATATATGTAGGAGAGCATTAACAAAACCGACATGTAACCACCACGTGTGAACGTGGCGTCTGATCTTTGCCCGATCAACTAAGACATCTCGTACCTTGCTGAAATACGAGACATGAACATGTCATGATGGATCCAATAATCCCACAAAGGGATAACATGAAGGTATCGTCCTCTGGGTGAAACGATCCTTATCCTACGCTGGCAAACATAGTTTCAAATTGTCTGAGCCTTTTCGGTAATTTGTGTAATTCCTAAAACATGAACATAAAATATAATTGGCTAGAAATCCCATGGTTTGTAAAATCATGACTTGTAAACATGAATGATAAGTATAAGATATAGCATGAACATAATATGCTTCACATAAAATATGGAAAACATGTAAAATTCATGAAATTTCATAATATAGGTTCATGACTCGTGCTTAACGACCCGTGAAATGCAAGACATGAATATTCACGGACTGTTTCATGACAATCACAATGACATATCATGAATACAATAACAGACAACATGGTATTTATATATATATATAAATAAATAAATAATTGAACATGTATATATGATTATCATGAACTTGAGCAAAAACCCTAGGTCTGAGGAATCCATATTTCATGGATCACATGTGGCGTGGGGAAGAACAATGATGTTATCACATCTGGATAGAAGTTCTACATACCTTAATCGCTCTAAAATTTATCTTAAAATTTGAATTTGGAAGAAGAAACCCAGAGTTTGAACTTTAATTCCTTGAGTTGGGTTTTCTTGAAAATTCTAGGTTAGAAATAGTGAATTTCACTTAAAAGTTGATTATACTTTATTAGAATCGCGTGAAAATGCATGAAAGTGACTTAACTTGAGTTATGAGGATGATAGGAGGAGAGAACTTCGTTCTAGGACTTGGAGAAATAAGAAAAAATAATTTTTAGACTTAGTTGCGTATTTATACTTTTCAACCCGTTGGGGGTTCTACGGTCTGTCACTTTATATGGTCCGGGTATGGACCATATAATTTTGTACGGTCCGTATAATCTGGTCGGCACCCAAGTACATTTTTCCAGTGACCACCAAAATTAATATGTATCATATAATTTAATATCTTACATAAAAATATATATGTATAAATTTAATATCTTACATAAAAATATATATGTGCACAATTAAAAAAAAATTAATAGGTATTTATATAGTAGGTTTGGTTTAATTTTTTTGATAATTTTTTGTGTAAAATCAAAACTAAATCAAAGTTTGTCGGTTTTTAAAATTAAAAATCAAAATCAAACCAAACCAAAAAATATCAATTTTTTATTGGGTATTTGATTTTCAATTTGGTTCGGTTTTCCGTGAGCACCCCAAACAGTATCCGTGAGCTCAAAAGAGGTATAATGAATTATATAATCATTATCGTAGCATGGCTATATCGAAAGAAGTATTATGGGTAAAATAATCATTTTTACATTTTTCACATACTTATTTTATTCATAATATGTATTTTAAATTTATTATTATTTCATACCAATTTTAAAACTTTAGTTATTTCACTCATAATATCTATTTCAAATTTCATGGAGTTAAAAATTATAAGTTCAACCTCATAAATCGTTTCTTGAGTTTAAATATTTATAAATTTAACCACATGAATAGCTATTTGAATTTGAACATTTATAAGTTTCAAACGTGATGAATTGTTTTAGAGGGTCTTTTACTTGTTATGTTTTAAACTCACAATATTGTATTTAGGGGTGCACAAAAATCGGTCCGGACCGAAAAATTGGACCGGACCGAACCGGACCGAAAAATTCGGTCCGGTCTTCGGTCCTCATAATTTGAGTTTTTGATTTTCGGTCCGGTCCAGGTTCAGTTCGGACAGATTTTTTTTTTAATATATATTGAATTATATAATTCCTAATATATATAATATATATATATATAATTTATAATTTTCTAAATTCCTAATATATATAATTCCTAATTTTCTAAATTTCAAATATATAATATTAAATAATTTCTGGTCGGGTCGGGTTCCGGGGTCCGATTTATTTTTTAAAATTGAATTTTCAATATTGAAATTGACATTCTCGGACGCGGTGCCACAAAATTTTTACATTGAAATATATTGTACATCGCGAGATATTTAGATTTGAAAATGGGAAAAAAAACGTAACGATTTGGGGGAAAAGTGAAATTGAGGGGCAATATGGACGTTTTTGGAGAAATCAGCAGAATCAAACCGCTTAGCTTAGCGCAGACGTAAAACATACGCGAAATCAAATTTTTTTTTAGGTAAAACGGACGTCCGAGCACAAAGTTATGACCATATAAAGTTTGATCAATTTACAACCTATATTTGATATGTCAATACGCCCTAATTTGCCGTGGTCGATCGAGTCCGGGTTGGTGCATTCGTCCGAAACCGGACCGACCGAAAATGACACGACCGACGGATCGACCGAGAAATTCGGTCCGGTCTTCGATCCTAATAATCTGGATTTTCGGTCATCGGTTCGGTCCGGACCGATTTTAACCTTTTATGCACCCCTAATTATATTGGAGTTCTTCTATATTTTTGCTAATGTATTTTTTTTTTTTGTCTATCACCACTCTAGACCAAAATCTGGTGAGAAGCAAACGCATATGAATATTGGAAATAATTTGGTTGATTACCTGAATTTTCACCAACAAATTCTCAACGTGTTATAAATGCATATGAATATTGGGAATCTTATTAGTAATTTCATTGATTGACACTGAACTTTCACCAACAAACTCTCAACGTGTTAGTGAGAGTTCGATTCTCCATATTTTAATCCCCTTCCCTATGTAGTAAAAACAATTTTTAAAAAAAGTATATGAACATTGTCCTAAGGCAAACTAAAATACTGGACTAAGGCAAATGTATACGAAGATAACGTATATGAACATGATCCATCACGTCTGCCAGCAAAATCAGATCAAATAAAACCTACATTGTGATATTTCACCAGATATATTGTTGTTACTTACCACAAGTGTTAAAATACCTCATACACTGGTAGAATTTCTGTTTTTCTAATCTGTTCAGCGGAACAATCTTTGATTCAAGGCTCTTTCAATTACCCTGGATCTTCCTTAACCACATGAATAGAGAATGGAGTAACAAAACTAAATCAGAAAGTCGAGCCCAAGAACATTGCCAAATTCAAGCTCAAATGAATCACAGTTATATGTACAAAGGAGTAGAAGAATACAGTACTGTTTTTTTGGGGGAAACGCATATATCCAGAAGAATTTAGTAGTTATGTCCATATTACCAGAAGCAAACACAGAAAAAAGAATTAAGAGACACTAAACATTAAAAAATGCATTTAAACACCATTAATGGTTTCAAGTTAACAAAATTTCAACAAATCAATTGACACAATAATTAAGTCCTCAAACAAAATAATTATGCAGCAGTGAGATCATGTTCAAACAATCCTTATTAGGAACTATCCTGGAGTAACTGATAATTAGCTGTACTTGCTTGAATATGTAACAGAAATAAGGACTACGCAAATTCTATTCCTTGAATATGTAACAGAAAAAAATACCAATCCTACAACGCAAGACAAAATCTACAATCATTACCCCCAAAACCATAATTAACTAAAGTTTCAAGAAATAGCCAAATTTAAACAGAGAGAATCAGACTAAGCAAATTTCTATTCTTTCAAAAATTAGACCATCAAAACTAACATTACCCAACACCAACAAAAGATTTATAAAATAAAGACCTAACCCCCAAATCCATAAAGTGTCCTTCCTTGCCTCTTCAATGCATACACAACATCCATAGCAGTAACGGTCTTTCTCCTAGCATGCTCCGTATAAGTCACAGCATCACGAATCACATTTTCTAAGAAAATCTTAAGAACTCCACGAGTTTCTTCATAAATCAATCCTGAAATACGCTTCACACCACCCCTACGAGCAAGTCTTCGAATAGCTGGTTTCGTAATTCCCTGAATGTTATCCCTCAACACTTTTCTATGCCTCTTTGCACCTCCTTTGCCCAATCCTTTGCCTCCCTTGCCTCTTCCAGACATCTTTTAGTTTTTAAATTTGAAATAATTTTGATTTCTGTATTTGTCATGTTTCGTGGGTGGCTATCTATAGCTGATGGGGGTTTAAATCGTGGCCGTTGGTGTGTTGGACATTGAGGTGATGTATCGGACGGATGTGAGTGTCGATCTGTGTGAGAGGTGGAGGCTGTGTGTGAGTCGTCGATGAAGTTGAGATCTACGGTAGAGAGTGATAGTGTGCGGATTGTGCTTTTATGGTGTGAGAGCTCCTAAAGCTTTTTTTTACAGCCTCTTTAAGTTTGCAAATATTAGTATGGCCATTAATATTTGCAATATCGATTAAGAGTAATTCTTTAAGGGGTAGTTTGCTAGAAGGTATTAGTGTGTGTTTGATTGGGCTTTTGAATTTGTCAAAAGTATTTTTTTTTTGTCAAAATTGTTTTTGGCAAAAAAATGGAGTGTTTGGTGGTTTTTGCCAAAAGTGCTTGACAAAAAAAAACACTTTTGGCCTCTACTGGTAGAAGCTCAAATTTTGGGCAAAATGACTTTTGTTTCTGCCCGTTTTTAAGCCAATTTTTTTTTTTTATTGACAATCAAACACCTAATAATTTTTTGATAAAAAACTCTACTTTAAAAATCTCTTTTTAATAAGATGTATTAAACGATTCTTAGTCAAAATAATGCATGTATTGACTTTGTATATTAATAATATTTTATTTGCAGACAGTTGGATAGGTTAGTATTACTAATTGCTATAAAAATGTTATTGAGCTATTTTTTAATTGTAGTCATTTTTTTTATTACTATATGTATTTCAGTATTACTACTTTGTATTTCAGTCTGGATTAAGTTACACAAGTATCGGGATACTTTCGTCCACGATTTAAACATATGTTTATTCAACTATAGCATATTCACAATCTCCCCTTTCGACTTTCGATTAGAAATCAAATAAGTTATGATAATTAGTGATCAATTAATTACCAAGCAATCAAAATAATTATTGAATAAATCTCAACAATAATAAGAAGAAACCAAAACATGCATTAATTCATAAAAAGAGGTTCAAGCGATTCGACATGGAAAGCCCTAAATTAAGTTAGTTCCTAGCCATAGACATTCCAAGAACTAAAATAATATCCAACATATACTAAAAAGAAATAAAGTAAAGAACAAGAAATTACTCAAAAATAAGTCTTCAATCTTGATCTCAAGTTGTGATGAATGGTAAGTGACGATAAATTGTATGGAATAACAAAAATCAAAAGAATATCAGTGACTAGTTTGTAACACCTGGAATTTGATTCGTTACAATGAAATAATGTGCCCTATTTATACATGAGCTACAAGGGTAAACATCCCACGAAATATGTTTCAATTAATACATGCGAATTAATGTTGTAATAATTGAATAATCAATATCTCAATAAATGTTATTAAAGTTCCATTGAAAGACGTGTGACCTATTTGATAACGAATGTCCATTACAATTCCAATAACTTTCATTCTTCAGACGCTTGCATTACGCTTACGCCACGCTCCCGACACCATTTGAATGTTACCAGTAACGCCCCAAACTGACTTGGACTTGACTCAACATCAATTGTTATGTGCCATATAATAATTCGTACATTTGTTATACACAAATTTTGCCCTATACAGATAGTCTCTGCACTTTTCGATCATAATTCTTGTACAATCGGAAAGTGGATTTGAACTACTGACCCGCAAGTTCCTTATATTTTAGCAGGAAATTCGAAAAGTAATAACTGCAAGTCATTTCAAGTATCACATCCATTCAATGCAAATCAAGTATCACGCTTGATTTGCATGCAATTTGCTTACTATTGTTTGTCACTTGCAACTCTGTACATATTATTTAAAGTCATAATTACGTGTTTCAACTCTGTACATATTATGCCATGTTGCTTGCAATTCTGGGCACGAGCATTCTCCCTTTGCACTTTTTGGTTGTCACACTACAATTAGGACTTCTACTGGGCAACGCCATATCTTTTGGTCCATGAGACAGAAATTATGTTACCAAAGAAAGGGTAAATCATTCTTAAACATCACGACTGCACGCGCTTCAACCTCCAGTCCGGTCGAACCAATCAGGAGAGTCTTTGACTGTACTGTTACACTTCTACATTTTATTATTTTCATGACTTTCCAACTTTCACCCATTGCTCTTATTTTTGCAGGAATATCATCCTCGCAAATAATCGTGGGCGGTCGTTACGAAACATTATCCCTGGAGATACTCCAGGAAATAACAAAACAAAAGGCTTTCACAAAGATGACCGAAAGATATTTTTTACTGAAAGAAGTCAGCCAACCCCCAGTCCGGTTGAACCAGTCAGGGAAATCTTTTACTATACTTCACACTCCCACATTTTATTATTTTTGTGACTTTCCTACTTTCACCCATTGTTCTTATTTTTGCAGGAAGGTCGTCCTCGCAAACAGTCGAGGGCGATCGTTATATAACATTATCCTTGGAGATACTCCAGGAAAGAATAAAATAAAAGGTTTCACAACGATAACCGGGAGATATTTTTGACTAAAAGAAGTCAGCCAATACCAGATTCAACGAGACATCGCTCTGAGTTTGTATATACTTTTGTATTTAATACATATTTGCAAATTCAATTGATATGCTTAGTTTTCGTTACATAATTCATTTATATCATACATTTTACAACATATCAGCACGAACTACACGTGTCTGATTCTCACCATACGGTGTGATACGTAGGCAACCCATCTTGGGATCAGCACCACATAATAAAAAATAAAAAAAATTCTATACCCCACGAACTACGCGTGTCTGATTCTCACCATACGGTTTGATACGTAGGCAGTCCGACACCACATAATAAAAAATCAAAAATAAAATTTCCTTCTACACCCCGTGAATTACGCTTGTCTGATTCTCATCATACGGTGTGATACGTAGGCAATCCTTCTCGGGTTCGACACCACAAAAAGGGAGCATATTTGGCTAACCTATTCATTCTATCACGGACATTCATGTTTTCATTACATTCATCTTATCATAGACATTCATTTTTATTTACATTCATCATATCTT
Organism: Przewalskia tangutica; assembly: GCA_029844215.1. NCBI lineage: Eukaryota > Viridiplantae > Streptophyta > Magnoliopsida > Solanales > Solanaceae > Przewalskia > Przewalskia tangutica. The sequence goes on along the minus strand of CM056735.1, from coordinate 82,322,688 downwards.
GGACAATCATTTTTTATTACATTCATCCTACCGTGGACAATCATTTTACTTTGCATTCGTCCTATAGTGGACAATCATATGTTTTATGCAGTTTTTATTCTTACTATCCTATCGTGGATGAACTCTTTTTCAAACATACATTTTATAACATATTTGAACGAACTACACGCACCTGATTCTCGTCAAAGATGAGATACGTAGGCAACCCTACTTGGTTCGGTACCCTTTATTAAAAAAAATACAAAATATTTTAAGTATCATTGTTTGACTTGGTTGATACCAACACAATGAGTGCATAGGAAAAACAAGTAACAGTCGGTATGGTCGAGAGGACTGACTTCGTGGTAAACTATAGATTATTTTGGTACCTCTCATTCACATCTATAGTGACACTTGGAAAATTGTCTTGCATGCTTTCAAGATAAGAATAAAACCAACATCATCGACTTTGTGCATTGTATGGTGAATATTAGAATAAGTTCAATTGCATTGTGATCTAGAACTTGACTCGAATGTTTGTTGAGGCGAAATCCTGAGTAACACTTGGTATAAGAAGTGATCGTAGGCTTTTTTTTATCCGTTTGAGCCTTTTCAGCGTACCAAATAGCATTATCCGTAACACTCCCGCTTTGAGCATAAAGCCTATTCTTTTGACAACCACATATTATGCCTATACCTTTTCTAAGTGCATACACGCTATCCTCTCTTGGTCCGACTCCTTGAGTGCATTATAAATGTGCAAATTGCTGACAAAGATTCAAGTTAAAGTTTCCCAAGATAAAGTTGCAAAGTCCCAAAAGAGGACCGACGTCATTTGCATCGCGCCTGAGCACCGACGTCATATGCATCACGTTTAATTTCAGTCAGGCGCTTACCTTCTAATGCGGGTATTTTAAATTCAGTCACGTCTGAGCACCGGCGTCATTCACATTTCGTCTATACAACGATGAATATTTGCATTACGTCCAAAAACGACGTTCATCTACAAGACGCCCAAAATGACAGATTTCATGTCATCTAAGCAACGATAGCATTCGCATTCCGTCCGAAAACAACGTTCATTCTGCATTACGTCCAAAAACGACGCCATTTGATGTCATCTAAGCAATGATGGCATCTGCATTACGTCCAAAAATGACATTTCATGTCATCTAAGCAACGATGACATCTGCATTACGTCCGAAAATGACTTTCATTCTACATTACGTCCAAAATCGATGTTCATTATACATTACGTCCAAAAATGACGTTCATTATGTATTACGTCCAAAAATGATGTCAACTGCATTACGTCCAAAAATGACGTCATCTGCATTTCGTCTTTGCATTTTGACCTCAGTGAACAAACACTCTAGAGACATTTCAAGTAACAAACACTTTGTCTTTTTTCAGCACGAAGAACAAATACCTTTTACATTTTGAACTCGGGAACAAACACCCTAGAGGCATTTCAGGGAACAAACAACCTGTCTTATTTCAGCACGAAGAACAAACACCTTTTGTATTTTGACCTCGGGAACAAATAGCCTAAAGGCATTTCAGGAAACAAACACCGTGTCTTCTTTCAGCACGAGGAACAAACATCTTTTGCATTTTGACCTCGGGAACAAACACCATGTCTTCTTTCAACACGAGGAACACACACCTTTTGCATTTTGATCTCGGGAACAAACACCCTAAAGGAATTTCAGGGAACAAACACCCTGTCTTCTTTCAGCACGAGGAACAAACATCTTTTGCATTTTGACCTCGGGAGCAAACACCCTAGGGGCATTTTAGGGAACAAACACCCTTCCTGCTCGAAACTCTATGCTCTCTCATGCGTTCCTAATCTTCGTTCTAGTTTTGACAAATCATGACAAAATTGGCTACAAGTTAACCTCTTTGTCCGAAAACTCATTCATTCGTCTCCTGCCAAAGAGGGCATGTTGTTGACACCCAATTTTGTTCCCCTTCTTCCGTTTATTTACTTACAATTTAAAATATGTTTTGACATCACAAAAGAAGAAAAAATAGTATTTATTACCATTATTATTATTATTATTATCCACATTTTTATCATCATTTTTTATATCATAATCATAAATATTATATGTTATCCTATTTTCGTAAAATGACATAGCATTTTTAATTTTTAATTAAGCATTTCTTAAATATTATATTTTTATTATTATCACACCGTCATTTTATTTTAATAATTTTGCGTCTCTTTAAATTATTATTTTTCTTTTAAATAATAAACTCCTTTTATATTTTAGCCCAAACCCATTTCATCCAAACACCCATTTTATTTCCCTCACCCTAAAACTACCCAACCCAGTTCCCTTTACCCCTTTTCCACCCAAAAACCAAATCCTAAACCTAAAAATCCCTATAAATAAAACATCTCTCCCCCTTTTTAGAGGGCCCGACCGCAGATCCCTACATCTACCCTCACTATCTTCCTATCCCTTTTCTCTCCCCTACCCTTTATCAGCCATCCCTCTCACATTTTTATTTAGGCATCTATCAGAGGCAGTCGTACAATACCCCCCCCCCCTTTTTTATTACGGACTCCTTCCCTAACCCTTCTCCTGTCGTCGCCACCCAACGCCGGAGCTCCGAGCTCAGGCGAACCACCCAAACCACCACCATCATTGTCGCCCCGAAATCCCGTCACCGGTCGAATATCTTCTAACCCCACCGACACATTTACATCTCTGGCGAGCTCCAAACCAACTCGCCAACCACAACACCCAAACCACTACCACTAATATCGCCTCGACACCCCGTCACCATCGATAACATCACCCCTTTGTCCCTCTTTACGCCGCAGCATCTATGTCTCACCGGAGCTGACCACCGACGACTGGTGGAGAGGTTGTTGGTCCGGAATCACCTTTTTTATTTTGTATTATGATATATTGTGTTGTCCTCTCGATTTGAAATTAGCTCTCCAGAGTTCCACCTTCGGTGACCTCTGTTTCGGTCACGATTACTCCATTTTGTTATTGTTGTTATTTTGGTACTCTTGTTTGGCTGTGGTTTGATATTTTCGGCGACATTGTAATATTTTTGGTGACCTTGTCCAGATAAGTTACTCTTTTCGTTTGGTTGTCCGACTCACTATTTCGTTTTTATGTTTGTATTGTTCTAACTATTTGCGGGTTTCTTGTGAACCGGAATCTTCGATATGTTGTTGTTAACTTTCTCATTTTAGAGTTACCGTCGGAGCTTTAACTCCGACAATCAATGTTTGGCTACGACTTCTAATGTTTTTGCTGTTTGTCGGACTAATTTTTGACGTTTTGCTCTTTATCTGATTTTGCACTATTTTGGGGGTCCCTCCGGCGACGTTCTGAGTTTTTTCGGTATGAATGGTGGTTTTTCAGCGAACCGCTACTGTTTTGCTGTTTTCGGGATGATTATGACAATCCCCCCCCCCCCTTATTTATTTTATTTAAACTGATTGGAACAGACGGTTATTCGAAAAGAAAAGATTGCTACATTTGAATAATGGGTTATAAAGAAGAACCCTCTTAGGGCCTTTTTGTTTAAGGGCTGCTCGCCTTTTGAATAGAATGAAGTGGGAAAAAGGCCTTGTTCTTTGGAAGATCTATCTCGTGTCTGGTACTGCATGGTTCCACTTTGAACGGATACTACATCGCGATGAAAAATATCACATCGATTTTTAGGCTGCCACAGTTGGAAAGACGGGAATAAAATCTTTTGGGCTAGGATGAAACTTAAATCTTTTTTTATTTCACCCGAGAGACCAACACGTGCGGAAGGCAAGACGACTAAAATGACCAACGAGTCATATTTTTGCAGCCACGATGTGTTTGGAGTGATCTTTTTAAAATTTAAGTCTGAACCCTTCGTATCCAAAACATTTATTGTTTTGGGTACAAATCCTAAGTTATTTGTATTTAATTGTCCTAACTATTTGTTCTTGACAACTTGCAAGGAATACTTATGAGAGTAAAAGAAAACGAGAGGCCTTTGGAGATGATCTATTTTATTGATGTTTTATTTTTTTAATCCAGTTTTATTTTATTCTGTATTGTAACTTAATGTATTGTACTTGTATAATTATTGAAATATTTAGAATAGGTAAGTTTAGGTTAATAAACTGGAAAAGGTAAAAAAAAATGGAAATATGCCGTTAGTTAATTTATTTTTAGGCTAGTGGATACTTTTCACCAAAAAATCAATTTTGCATACAAACACATATTTTTGAACAAATCAATTTTACATGTATTTGCATAAACAATACTACTGCAATTTGTCAAAAATACATATTTTTTAATACTTGCAACATACTTTTAATTAACTTCATACTTCAAGCACATATTTTCTATTTTTTACTCCCTCCGTTCTGAAATATTTATCATGTTTTTCTTTTTAAAAGTCAATTTGACTAAATTTTAAAGTTAAATTAGATTATATTAATTTAATATTTTTAAAATTAAAATTTAGATATTCGAAAACTATATGAAAAATACTATAAGTTGCAATTTTTCTCATATTAACAACATGTGGAGGCACCCTTTGTTACTATTGAATTACCTCTGGTTTATCTCCGATATGCATGTACAAATAAGTATCAATATAAGTGAAATACCAAACAAATTAGGCAAATTAAATTGGGTGTGCCGACACCAAAGATAATACAAATCAAATAATATTTCAGATCATCTATTTGGAATAAGTGTGATGTATTTTTAACTTGAGGTCAGTCTGTTTGTTTTTCACCCAAATCACACGAAGACATTTCTGTGAATACAATGATCGCAAGAAAACGGAAAGTAAGTAAATATTACAAAGATCTGGAAACAAGAACAATAGTGAATTAATACAAGAAATCTGTTGAGTCGAGTGTTAGTATTCTGTCCTTAAGCTAATATTGGCACGTATGAATCTTTTTACGTTAATAGGCAACTTGTCTTCCAAGATAAAATAACAACTAACAAATGAGCAAAGGAAACTCAAATGTTTACTACAACTCCAGAAATTTCAAATGATTTTACATCATCCGGATTTGGAAGGAATGAAACCAAATGAGTAATTTTTTGTTGCATCATTAATTGAGAAGTTATCTCCCTCGTGGAATGAGTTCATGAGTTACTTAAAACTCAAGACAAAGGAACTGACCTTTGAGGAACTTATTATCAAACTCCAGATTCATGAGGATAATAAGAAGGTCATGCCTAAGGGAAAGCAACCCGCTGAGGCAAAGACAAATCTGGCGGAGGCCAAAAGGAACACAAGCAAAAAGCGCAAGTTCTATAAGGATGGCAAAGCCCCAACAACGGAGAAGTTTAAGGGGAACTGCCACCACTGTGGGAAACCTGGTCACAAGATCAAAGACTGCCGCAAACTCAAGAATGAGAATAAAAAGAAAGCCAAGGGAAAGACAAAGGCTAACATCGTCGAAGACATGCTTCTTGACGATATGATTGAGGAGTTCTCAGCGGTGGTTCTTGAAGCAAACCTCGTTTAGAATCTCATGCAGTGGTGGATGGACACGGGTGCTACCCGTCATATCTGTTCCAATAGAAAAGTCTTTTCCACATATACACCAGTCACGGACAAAAAGTTATTCATGGGACAACGTTTCCTCTGATGTGCTGGGGGTAGGAAAGGTGATCCTGAAGATGACTTTCGGAAAGAACTTACTCTGAAGGAGGTGATGTATTTCCCTGATATTAGAAGAAATTTAATTTCAGGCCCTTTATTGGTTAATGTTGGCTTTAGGCTAGTGTTTGAATCCAATAAATTTGCAATCACTAAGAATGAAACTTTTGTAGGAAGGGGCTTCGTCTGTGAAGGCCTCTTTAAAGTTAACGCCTTGTCTGTAATGCCTTCTATCAATAAATTGAAGTTTCCTTTTATTTGCTTGAGTTTTCTAATTTATAGCATCATAGATTAGGACATGTAAACTATAAATCTATCCAAAGATTGGTAAAGTTGGAGTTGTTGCCGTCTATCGACGTAAACCCTCAACGTAAGTGTGAGGTGTGCGTAAAGGCAAAACTTACAAAGATTTCCTTTAGATCCATCGAAAGGGAAACCTCTTATCTAAAACTTATTCACACATATATATATATGTGATTTAAAATTTGCACAAACTAAAGGGGGAACAAGTACTTTTTACATTCATTGATGATAGCACAAGGTATTATTACATTTACTTATTGAAAAGTAAATATGAAGCCTTTGAAGCGTTCAAACGCTACAAAGCATAAATTGAAAACCAACTAAGCGTACAGATTAAATCAATTCGTAGTGATAGATGGGGAGTATATAGCGCAATTTGAGGAATATTGTGCCAAATCGGGCATTGTTCATCAAACGATGGCTCCATACCCACCTCAATCAAACGAACGCAAGAACCGTACGATAAAGAAGATGATCAATGCCTTGCTCATCTATTTCGATCTTCCCCAAAACATGTGGGGATAAGCTGTCCTTACCGCTAATAAGATTCTTAATAGAGTCTCACATAAGGGTAAGGACAAGACTTCATAGGAGTTATGGAAGGAAAAGAAACCCACCTATAAATACTTGAAGATGTGGGGGTGTTTGGCAAAGGTTGAAGTACCTAAGCCAAAATAGGTCAGATTGGATCTAAGATCGTAGATTGCATTTTCATCGGATATGCAAATAACAATAGTGTTTATCGCTTTAAGTACATAAGGCAGATTTACCAGACATCTATGTGGGTACAATCATGGAATCAAGGAATGTCAATTTCTTTGAGGATACATTTCCTAGAAAGGAAAGAGACATAACATCTCGCAAACGAAGTTATGAACAAAGCTCTCAAGATTCAGGAGTCGTTGACTGCCCAGATCTAGGTTGTTTAGATCTAGTGGACTCCGAAGTGACTGATTATCCGAAATTTAGTGTTCCAGATTTTTAGGACTTGGAGGCTACATATATGGAACCAAGACGAAGTAAACGGGACAAGAAGGATAAGTCCTTCGGTCGTGACTTTGTGGCTTATATGGTTCATGACGAACCACGAACAATTGTTGAAGTGTTGTCAACTTCAGAAGCACTGCTCTGAAAAGAAGTTATTGAGAGTAGGATAGACTCTATCATGCACAACCATACTTGAGAGTTGGTTGATCTTCCTTCGGGAAACAAACCATTGGGTTGTAAATGGATACTCAAACGGAAGTATAAAGCGGATGGATCTATAGATAAGTATACATCCAGGTTGGTAGTTAAGGGCTATAGATAAGTGGTCCTGGAGCCGATTTTTTTCCCAAGCCAGTGGCCTGGACACCACTGTTTGTTGACACGGGAATTGGGACTGGGTCTTGAGCCGAGAAATGGTCCAAGGTTCCCGTGGGTTGGAATATTGGGGCCGGATAATTGGGCCCAAGAATTGAAGCATTTTCGGCATTACCCGCGGGTACCGAGCTATGAAGAAAATGTGTTAGATACGAAAGCTTATCATCATCTAAAAAATCATAAGTATGAGTCCCGGTTTCATAGATCTTAGCAAAGGGAAAATTGTTTCATCAAAAATTACGTGACGACTGATAATTATTCTTTTGGAAGAAATGTCATAACATTTGTAACCACGTCGATGAGTAGGATATCCCAAGAAGACACAAGGAGTAGACCGGGGTTGGAGTTTGGTGATTGTGGTGGATGGAAAGAGAGGTTAGCAAAGACAACCAAACACTCTTAAATGAAGATATGATGGCTCTCGTAAATAAAATATTTTTAGTGGAGCTTGGTATGACATGTTTTTATGAGGAAGAATGTTCAACATGTATGTGGCCATTTGAAGTGCATGATGCCAAAATATGGGGAGGTAGGGATGCATGGGTAAGAGATGTCCTAACAATGTTGTTTATAGTTCTAATTTTACGTTCCGCCTTCCCATTTTGTGATGAAGTGTGAGGACAAGATAGACGAAAATTTAAACCATTTGTTTTGAAAAAATCTCAAAACTGATTATTGTCAAATTCTCTCCAATTGTCACATTGTATACTTTTAATCTCTCGTTCAAATTGAGTTCGGATGAATGCTCAAAGGTGAGAAATGTGGAAAACACTTGTGATTTCTTTGACAAAGGAAATTTCCACAAATAATTAGAATGGAAAAGGGTCATATTTGCCCTCAACGTTTAGGAAAAGGTTTGTATTTGCCCTCCGTTAATGTTTGAGGTCAAATATGCCCTCCATTGCAATTTCACTAAAATTCTATTCTGCGGGCTACAGTACCCTCGCCGGAAATTGAATTTTTTGGCCAAACCACGGTAGCTCCGGCGACGTGTGATATACCGAAAGATTCATCTCTTCATCCTCTTCAATTCTATACTACCCATTACCGTTGATTTCATCATCTTCTTTGTCAATTTGGTGATCGAAGTTCTAGACGTATATACCCCTGATAAAGATTCTAATTTTTCGGCCCCCTGATAGTTGTTCGTGGCCATGTTTTCTAGAAAATCATGTGCCTCATTGGCACTCTTTCTCATGAATGTGCCCCTGCTGCAGCATCAATAATGGTACGAGTTGTACCACATAACCCATTGTAAAATATGTGGACCAACATCCATTTCTCAATCCCATGATGCGGGTACTTCCTTTGTAAATATTTGAATCGCTCTCATGCATCATATAGTGATTCTCCTTCCATCTGATAAAAATTATTTAGCTCTCATCTGAGCTTTGCTGCTTTCGCTGGAGGGAAAAATTTGGCAAGAAACTTCTGGGTTAAGTCTTGTCATGTGGTAATTGAGTTCTCCTGTAATGAGTTCAACCATATCTTTGCTCCCTGAGTGAGAATGGGAAGAGTCTCAATCGAATGACATCATCAGTAATGCCATTGTATCTAAATGTGACGCACAGCTCCAGGAAATTTGCTAGATGCATATGGGGATCTTCAGCCGGTGACCCCCTAAATTGAACTGAGTCTTGAACCATGTGCAAGATTGCTGGTTTGATTTCAAAATTATTGGCTTTAACAGCTGGAAACCTGATGCAAGTCTGCACCCCTGTAATTGTCGACATCACATAGCTCCCTAAGCTCCTCTCTGTAGGATGCGGGACTTAACAGTTGGTAACTCATCATTCACCTCATTCTGATTCTACTGATCTGCCATCGCTAATGAATAATAAATCATTTTCTCTTTTCTGTTATGTCTGCACAATCTTTCAATCTCAGGGTTCAGAGGAATAAGAGTGTCTGCTCTTCTCTTACTTCGCAAAAACTAAGTTCCTGAAATCGATCAAAACAAGCAAACAGATCAAAGCAAAAATGTTCTAAAAATAAAAAAAGAAAAATAAAAAAAAACAAATTAGAAATAATAATAGATAATTCGATATTGAAAGTACGTCAGTCCCCGACAACGACGCCAAAAACTTGTTACGATATTTCTAAGTGCTTACGCAAGTGTACGTATCATTCAAGTAATAAAGATCTGTAAGACCGAGTTATCGTCCACAAAGAATGGTTTGTCAAGTACCGGTTATCTATTCTATGGTATCTATTTGGTTAACGTTCTTTAGTTTGAGAATTATAACTAAGATTTAAAACTAAGTGCAGAAAATAAACTAATTATGATAATACTTTGGGATTTAAAACAATTATGATGGAAATAGGGCTTCCAATCTCCTCAACTATCCACTCTTTTACGTGTTAACACAATGCTAATGATTCTTCTTCTTATTAAGATAGCAGGTTAATTAATCTGTCACCATATTCCGGTTAGGACATACAAGAGCAAAACAATCAACTCCGTAGGTCCACTAGGACTCATCGTCCTCCTGAAAGACTAAATCTACTTGTGGAAACACACAGTGAGATAGATAATTCCGATGACGATGAGCCTACAACCTATAGCGAAGCAATGTTAGACATTGATTCGAAGAGATGGTAAGAAACCATGAAATCCGAGATGGAATCTAGGTACGTCAATCAAGTGTGGAACTTGGTTGATTTGTCAAGTGGGGTTAAACCCATATGATGCAAATGGGTCTTCAAGAAGAAGATTAATGCATTTGGCAAGGTAAAAACTTATATAGCAAAGTTGGTGGCTAAAGGTTATAATCAACGGCATGAGGTCGATTATGATGAAACCTTTTCACCTGTTGCTAAGATTAAGTCCATTCGGATTTTGCTTGCGATAGCTGCATATTATGACTATGACATTTGGCAGATGGATGTCAAAACCGCTTTCCTCAATGGTAATCTAATTGAGGAAGTGTTTATGAAAAAACTTGAGGGTTTTTCATCTGAGTCCAAACCAAATATTGTATGTAAGCTACAGAAGTCCATTTATGGGCTTAAGCAAGCCTCAAGGAGTTGAAACATTTGTTTCGATAAGGCTATCAAGTCATTTGATTTTGTCAGAAGCAAAGAGGATCCTTGTGTTTATAGTAAACGCAAGGATGAGAGTATTGTCTTCATTATTATATATGTGGACGATATATTGATAATGTGAGACAATAAGACTCTTATGCAGTCAGTCAAGGAGTGATTGTCGAGTACCTTCATGATGAAGGATTTATGTGAAGCCTGCTATATTTTGGGAATTAAGATCTATAGAGATAGACCTAATAGATTGTTGGGGCTGTCACAATCGGTCTACATAGATAAATTGCTTAGAAGTTTCTCTATGGAAAATTCCAAGAAAGGCGGTCTATCTATGAGTCAAGGCATCAAGTTATCTAAGAATAATAGTCTTTCTAATGCTATAGAACTTGAGAACTAAGAAGATCCCATATGTTTCAGCTATAGGATCGATCATGTATGTCATGACCTGTACTAGGCTAGATGTGGCATTTGCACTTAGTATGACTTGCAAATTCTAGCAGAATCCTGGGGATGAATACTGGAAAGCAGTCAAGAGTATTCTTAAGTATCTTAGACTAATTAAAGATTACTTCTTGGTCTATGGTGGAGAAGAAAATCTAGCTGCTACTGAGTAAATTGATGCTAGCTTCCAGACAGATATTGATGACTTTAAATCTTAGTCTGGTTACACGTTCATTTTCAATGGTGGGGCAGTGAGCTAGAAAAGTTTCAAACAAACTACAACTGCTGATTCAACAACTGAAGCTGAATACATTGCTGGATCAGAAGCTGGTAAAGAAGTTATCGTGATTTCTGAGTTCCTGAAGGAACTAGGGGTAGTTTGGAGTGCCAGTTGTCCAATAACTATTTATTGTGACAACACTGGTGCGATTACACATGCTAAGGAACCAATATCAACAAACAGAAACAATCATGTACCAATAAAGCACCACATACTCAGTGATAGACGGTGGAGACTAAAGAGATTAGATTAGACTATGTTCCCACAGACGATAATCTAGCTGACCCATTCACTAAACCATTGAGCTTAGTTAAGCATAATTGTCATTTTGAGAATATGAACATTAGATACGTTGGAGATTGGCTCTAGGCCAAGTGGGAGATTGAAAGTATATTTATGTCCTAGAGACAATCTATATTAGGACAAATGTACTTTATACACATTCATATTATTATTAATAGAGATTAATATTTTGGCATTTGCAATTATTGAATTATTAGTTGATTGTTTATAATATTCTATAATATGCATCTCTAGAGGTTACGCTGTTATTAATAGTGTGAGATATTAATATTATAATGTAACTCTTAAAAATAGCCTCGACTAATGATCATCGAAAATGGGATATCGATGATATGCGATATGTCGACATGTGGTTTGCATCATATCCTTAGAGGATGTAGTATGTATCACCTGTTACGAGTTATGAATACTCGTGATGGACACATGGATATTTTAGAAGTATTGGTATACCCTACTGATATATGTTTTATTATACAATGTCTAAAGTATGATCACCGTGTAGGAGATAGAAATCCTTAGACTTGAGGTCGATATGCACTTTGTCTACAGAGTAATATACTTTGATCCTGTCCTAAGCTCAAATGTCTTATAGGTTGAGATACAACTTGTATTGAGTACATTACGATGTTGATTAAAGGTGGTAGTTGAGCCAATATTAGGATTCATTCCTCGAATATATATATTTGAGATAACACTCAGATTCTCATATGATATTAGGTTGACTAAGTCGTTGGCCAACGCAATAGACATATCTAGGATATGGTCTTGTTGTCAACCAATATAGATGAGATATAATGATCAAACCATTTGGATAGACACTTGGCAAATCCTAAGCTTGATCGAGTGTGTCGTGAATGAAAGGATTTTTTCTTCCCACATGGAGGTTCAATTTACCAGATCCGTGTAACTATACTTCACATATTGAGTTCGTCTTCCGGAACCGTCTAGGAGTTCCGTGTAGACCTTAATACGATTAGTGTCGATATGTGAAGGCCTGTAGGGTAGCACTAAGTCAATTATTTCGTCGATCTAAGGATGTAATGAGAAAATATAAATGTTCAATTTATCATCGAGACATTTGAATGAATAATGATTATTTAATTAAGTCGAGATTGAATTTCAGATTTAATTAAAATGCAATCGAGACGACGTCCTAAAATGGACTAGGGACGCGGTGGCGCCGCGACACCTCTATTGTGTGGCGCCTCATGGCCGCCCATGCGTCTCATTTTTAGTGCAGCCGGGAACCCTAAACTGCGTTTTAACCCTAAAACACAACTATAAATAGAGGGTCAATCCATTATTCTAATACACTTGATTTTAATATCATTCTAAGTCTTTGAGACTTAGTCTTAAAATATTCTCTCGAACCTCTGTCAAATTTTCTAGCTATTCGAAAGAGGAATTACATCGGAGTTCTAGGAACTTGCAATCGAGGATCAGTTGTGTGCGCACCCTCGGACGCTATACTAAATTATTTCAGATTTATACAAACCGTAAGTATTCTGTCGATGCATTACGGTTATTATACATGTTATGTGATTACATGTTTTATTATTGCATAATCATCCTGCTCGTTTGTTGGATTTAAAACATAAAATTTTCAAATTTCGCTGCGTACACAAACCCAACAAAACCCTACATTTTCCGCCCATAAGAAACGTATTATCCTTAATATTGAGACCAATAAAGAAGAAAAAGAATAGACCTTTGGACTTAGCTAAAAGATGAAAATACAAATTAAAGAAATGCGTAAAGAAGGTAGCATGTAAAACAGAAAGTGTGTGTGACCGAGTCACCGACCTTTTAGGAACAGAGCGGAAAATAGAAATATGAAAAGGGAAAGCTGTTAATCTTGCCCTGGGTCTCAAAAAGCATCATCGCTGTATCGCAGTAACCCTAGGCTGAGAACGAAAGAGAAGAGAAGATGCTGAGGATAGTTGGGAGGAGGGTTTCGTCTCTCTCGCGATGGCCCGCGCGCTCCGCTGCTCCATCTTCGTCCGTCTTCACCTCTGCAAATCCTGATGCCTCTTCCCCCAGATCCATTTCTCCTTCCCTCGCTTCTATTTTCCGAGGTCTGTTTCCCTCTTAAATTTGTTTGATCCCGCAATACAACAACAACATACTCGGTGCAGGATGTATGCAGACCTTAACTCTACCTTTGATCCCGCAATAACTTGATTGCCAATTATTTGGGGAACTTATTAGGTTTTCTCTCAAACTAATTTATTCCACAATGAACTGATACCTTAGGACCCGTTTGGGTACAAGATTCATTTTTTTCCGGGATTTTTTTTCACTTTATTTAAAAAATCATTGTTTGGCCTCGGATATTTTTGAAAAACAACCAAACCTTAATTTTCACTTTTTTTCACAATCAAAACCTTGTTGAAAAATTACATTTCAACAACAAAATATTATTTACAAAAACTATGTCCAAACACAGCTCCAACTCCAACTCGAACTTCAAAAATTTCAATTCATTTTTTTGGTTTCTATGGCCAAACGCCTACTTAGTTTCTAACAATTCTTCTACCATTTCTTTGTTCCACTTTCCACATGCTATCTTTTGATGGTATTACCATAGAACTTCTAAATTGCAGTAGTCGCGGGTGAGATCCCACTTATATACTGTGACTATTTGATTTCCTCTTGCATCTTGCAACAACACAATTTAAGTACTTTTTGTCTGGTTCATTTGATGTTTTCATTTAGGGTGTGTTTGGTACGAAGGAGTTTCCAATTTTTCTACGTTTGGTTAAACTAACAACAACAACATACTCAGTGAATCCCACAATGCGGGTCTGCGGAGGGTAGAATGTACACAAACCTCACCTCTATCTTGGTAAGTAGAGCGACTGTTCCGGGAGACCCTGACTCAAGACAAAACATAATCAGACAAAACAATCAAAGCAAAACAAAGTATGAGAAACGGTCAGACTCAGACGAGAAATTAAAGCATTGTGGACATGCAGATACTAAAAATCAAATACACAATAGTAGCGTATGCTAACAATAGGAAGCAGTTGCTAACACAACTAAATAAGATAAATAAATTACACTAAAGAACACATAGCAACAAAAATCAAACTACAGAGTACTATAGAGCAATAATGCGTCTATAAGTGTGACAGGCTAATCGGGCCTACATTAATAACACTACACTATCATTTTGTAAGCGTAAAGAGGACTACGCTCGACTACCTACTACCTACTACCCTAATACGTGTCCTCCACAATCCTCTATCTAAGGTCATGTCCTCAGTAAGTTGCACCTGCGTCATATCCTGTCTAATCACCTCTCCCCAATACTTTTTTGGTCTATCTCTACCCCTCATGAATCCGTTCATAGCCAACCTTTCACACCTCCGCATTGGGGCATCTGTGTCTCTCTTCTGCACATGCCCGAACCATTTCAACCTCGCTTCCCAGATCTTATCCTCCACCGAGGTAACTCCCATTTTATCCCGGATATCATCATTCTTAATCCTATCTCTCTTTGTATTCCTTGTATGACAACACATCCATCTCAACATCCTCATCTCCGCAACTCTCATCTTTTGTATGTGCAAAGTCTTGACTGACCAACACTTTGGCCTAACCACCACCCTATAGAACACTCTGCCCCATACAACATAGTTTTTCCATGTTTGGTTAAACTAAATATTTAGTAAAACATTTTCTCCTAATTAGTGGAGAATGACTTCCCTAAGGACCCAAAGGGAAATCATTTTTCACGTCCAAAACATACTTTTAAAAAACCCGTTACTGTTCTATATTATAAGCTATATTACAATAGCTTATAATATAAATATATCTGCTCATCATTAGTATAAATTAATACAGTGACTCACTGATAAGCCATTGAGTTCTTGCAAAATCTTCTTTTGCTCAACGGAGAAAATTTCAATGGCTACAAGCAAGTTAAGAACTAAAACAGGAGGTTACTTTTGGTGATTCTTGTGGAATAACAGGCCAAGGTAGTATTAAAGTTGCTGTTTTTGTGATATTATGGAACTCATTTGAAAATATTTGTCGGAAAATGTTTTTGTCACGAACCAAACATTGGAAAATAAGTAGAAATTGACTTATATCCTGGAAATCTTTTTCAGAAAAACACTTCTCGTGGAAAATATTTTCCATTTTACCAAACACACCATTAGTTTCCCAGGGATCTCATTAATGATTGTTGTGTCATTCTTAACTGGCCACTGTCATATTAGTAGTCGTAGTATTTCTTCTATAGTTTTTTGTCCTTTGATTTCTGTTAGTATTTCCTGTCTCTCGTTCTTAGCGTAAGCATTGTTATTGTTCTACTGCTTTATTGCTATTGCTTTATTGCTTTATTCTTAGCCGAGGGTCTATCGGAAACAACCTCTCTACCTATTCCAAGGTTGGGGTAAGGTCTTCCCTTCCCAGACCCCACATATGGGATTACACTGTGTATGTTGATGTTGTTGTCTTAACTGACCGCTGCAGTTATAGTTATTAGTCTTTTGACAACGTGTTTGTTTCATTGTGTCTTCTGCAATCATTTCTGTGCTTATTTAGTTTGGGTAGTATAGGTTGAATTATTGGTTGTGCTGTCCTAGACCTCACCATAGACTATACTGTGGTAAGGTGGCAAAGTTCTACAATTTGAGTTCTCTTACTCGACCTTCTAGTTTATCCAACCAGAGGAAATGTGTTTTGCAAAGCTTCAACTGCTTTGGAGGTTCTATCTGACAATTTGTCAGCTCATTGTATGCCTGAAGTAAACTGTAACTATCCTGCATCTAAATGCTTAAAAAAATTGTGAACGAGAGAGTATTAATTCCTCTACCACTGCAACAACATGCAGTTCATTTTAAATATTGGCTTGTTGGGGTGGGGTTGATGAGTTGCACATGGTCCTTTACGTCTAAGTCTGAGAGGATCTTGTGAATAACAAAGCCTGGTAAGATTATTGGAAGAAAATATTCATGTCATTTGTTGGACATGCAAACTCTCCAGATAGATGTTCTGGGGAAAATCCATGGAAGGGGAACTAGTTGTACAGTTAGCTAGTAGTATCTGAATGGTCAGCTTTTTCTCCCCTTGTGATGTTGGATTCCTGTCATTTGCTGATTTGGCTTTATCTATGATAAGTTCTGGAAGTTACCAGGGTCAGCATCTACTACTTCTAAGTTCTAACAGCTCTTCAATTGTTTCAGGGTTTTCATCAAATTCAGTTTCTCCTGCACATGAGATGGGTTTAGTCCCAGAACTCCCACCCACAGTGGCTGCTATCAAGAATCCAACATCAAAAATTGTTTATGATGAGCACAACCATGAGCGTTATCCACCTGGCGATCCAAGCAAACGTGCATTTGCTTACTTTGTCTTGACAGGAGGCAGGTTTGTCTATGCCTCATTGGTGCGTCTCTTGATTCTTAAGTTTGTACTGAGCATGTCTGCCAGTAAGGATGTTCTTGCCCTTGCTTCCCTTGAAGTGGATCTTTCCAGCATTGAACCTGGTACAACTGTTACTGTCAAGTGGCGTGGAAAACCTGTTTTCATCAGGCGCCGAACTGAGGATGACATCAGTTTGGCAAACAGTGTTGATCTTGGCTCCCTTCGCGATCCACAGGAAGATATAGAGAGGGTTAAGAACCCAGAATGGCTTGTGGTTGTTGGGGTATGCACCCATCTTGGGTGCATTCCTTTGCCAAATGCTGGTGACTTTGGTGGCTGGTTTTGCCCCTGCCATGGCTCCCATTATGACATCTCTGGTAGGATACGCAAGGGACCTGCACCATATAATCTGGAGGTCCCTACTTATAGTTTCCTGGACGAGAACAAGTTACTTATTGGTTAATGGAGTAGGTAAAAAGTTGTACTCGTAGCTGCTGGAGGGAAATTCTAGCTGCTGGAACCAAATTATGATCTTGACGAAAACCATACACCTTTTTTTTCTTCAAATTCCTTATGTTAACTTTGGGAGTTATGATTTTTGATTTGTACTTCCCACCAGTTTTGGGTAGATCGTGATTTTTTGTGCAAATAATTTTGCTGGCTGCATTAAGCTTTTTCCAGATTGTTGGCAATTTCTTTTTAATATTTTTTCTATAAATTCTTTTGCCATGGGTCCTTTATGTGATTTTCGCAGAGGTCTTGTTTTGTGCACTCTTGCTAGCCTCTCATATGTGAACTGTTCATAATGGGATTCATCAGTGCAAACTGGACATGACATGCTGCATACTCAGACTGCAGGATGCTGCTTAAGTGAGGGTACTAAGTAGCCATTATTGAAGTGCAAAATTGAAAAAAGAAATAGGCATTGCGTGATAGCTTTTTCTAAACAGTTTCGGCAAGCTAGATGCACCTTGTGGAGGTGCCTTCTTTTATTTATTTCTCCTTTTCTGCAGGTTAAAATGTCTCCAGGAGTAAGAGGTCTGTTAAGCTTCTGAAAAAGTGTTTCTGTTTCTTTAGGGTGTTTGACCTATAATTATAGAAGTGCTTCTGAGAAACAAAAATAGTTTCCTGTTTGGCCAACATTTATGCAAATTTACTAGAATATTTTTTTAATAGATTTAAAACTTTATAAAATATTCTTTTCTATCATATGTTTTAAAAAATTAGTATATCTTTACAATTTAATAATTTTTTAAAATTATTTAATTGTAATATTTAATTAAAAAATAATATTATATTCTACATAAGAAATATAACGACAATATGATAGTCAATAACTCAAATATGTCCAAATCTATCCTCCGCCCTACCCACACCTAGGGGTGTACAAAATAGGGCCAGGATCGGGCTTAGGACCGGAATGGACGGACGGTCGGACCGATTGATTCGGTCGGTCCTCATCCGTCAAAATCAAGGATTAGGTTTTCCGGTCGGTCGTAAAAACCGGAATTTTCCGTCGGACCGGAATGAACGAATTTTTTTAAAAAAAAATTGAATTTCCAATACTGAAATTGACATTCTCGGACGCGGTGCCACGAAATTTTTACGTTGAAATCTATTGTACATCGCGAGATATTTAGATTTGAAAATGGGAAAAACGTAACGATTTGGGGGAAAAGAGAAATTGAGGGCAAGATGGACGTTTTTGGAGAAATCGGACGAATCAAATCGCTAATGCGGTTTGGCCACCCGTGTCGAAAAATACGTGAAATCAAATTTTTTTAGGTAAAGCGGACGTCCGAGCGCAAAGTTATGGCCAGTATAAAGTTTGATCAATTTACAACCTATATTAGATATGTCAATACGTCCGGTGTGGTCAAGTGCAGTGGGGGCTGGCGGGTGGTGGGTGGATGGGGTTGGTGGGGGCTGGCGGGTGGGAGGTGGTGGTGAGGGGGTGGGGGCAAATCATTCGGTCAGGTGTCTGTAATTTCGGTCTTGGTCAGTCAGTTTAACCTTTGTGCACCTAGTTTTGGGAGAATGTCCAAATTTCAAATAGAAAATAAAAATATAAATGTGGTGTGTAACTTTAATTAATGAGTAGTTCAATAGTTAGTATCTGAACCAAGTACATTGGTGATTTTCTTTAAGTTAGTCATATTAATGAAATAAAGTTTATTGAAGGATAAGGAAAAAAAATAAACATATTTAATGAGATTGATAAACGAACACATTCTTAAAAATTTATAATTTATAAATTGCATTTAACAAAAAAAAAAAAAACCGGTCAACTGGTCCAAAGCGGGGCCGGACGGAATTTCCGGTCGAGGCGACCGAATTTTCGGTCAGACAGGACGGACCGGAAAATTCCGGTCGGTCCTCGATCGAAAAAATCGGATTCGGTTCGGTCCATTCCTGATTCGGCCCGGTCGATCGATTACGGGCCGGTGAACACCCCTACCCACACCTACTCCCACCCCATCCTCAAATTTTTATGTCATATTTTTTTTACTTCTTCCCCCTTACCCCCCCTCCCCGCCCTACCCATCCTCAAATTTTTATTTCATATTTTTTGTTACTTTTATAAAAAATAATTGAAAATATGAATTTTTTTCTTACCGTACCCCCACCCCAACTCCATTTCCCTACCCCATCCTCAAATTGTTACCAAAATAAAAAAAATTATTAACAAATATGATTTTTTTCTTACCCCGCACTACCCCCACCCCACCCCATTGCCCTACCCATCCTCAAATTTCTATTTCATATTTTTTGTTACTTTTATAAAAAAAAATTATTAAAAAATATGAATTTTTTTCTTATCCCAACCCTACCCCCAACCCCCACCCCATTACGCCACCCATCCTCAAATTTCTAGAAAATATGAATTTTTTCTTACCCCTGTCCTACCCCTACTCCCACACCCACCCCATTGCCCTACCCATCCTCAAATTTCTATTTCATATTTTTTTGTTACTTTTATAAAAAAAAATGAATTTTTCTTACCCTCGCCCTACCCCCACCCTATCCCTATTCCCAAATTTCTATTTTATATGGGGATATTATATGAGATTAAAAGGAATTTTGTGAAAAGAAAATGGTAAATGGGTCCAAAAAAATTTAATGAATGAGCAAAAAGGGCTTCTCAAGAAACACCAAATTGGTATTTCTGCTTCTCTTCCCATCTAGAAACACTTTTTGGCTTCTGAAAAAAGTGTTTCTACTTCTGAAAAGAGAGTGTTTGGCCAAAGAACAGAAACACTTCCAGAAGCTTGGCCAAACACCACCTAACTGTAACCCTAGTAGCATATCAATAGTAAATATTATTACGGAGCTTCAAGGGGTTGAGACAGCTGCTTCTATCAATAGTAAATATTATTCAGATTTCAAGGGTTCATGTAAAGTTAGAGATTCGAGGGGTTGAGACAGCTGCTTCTATCCTAACTCAGGAGCTGGAATAAGGGATGTCTGAACACGCTTGTTTATTCCACAGACGGCTCGTTTGGTAATGCGGGATGGGATGGCGATCCCATGTGATAAAATGCTGGATTATTTTATCCGGTGTTTGATTGGTAGGAAGAGGAATAACAATCTCACGCGAATGTACTAAAATGGTAAGTGGTGGGATTAGATAGAAGGTGAGATAGCTAATTCCATGGGATATCCCATCCAGCATACACAAAGCTGTGTCTATGAGAAAGTGGCTTCCTATCAGCCGAAGTTTCAACGTGGCTGTGTCAGAGCTTGTTATTTATCATTTACTTCTCTCGGTCACACCTACCAAACAGGAGATGTAATGGAGACAATAGTTTCTACTCATGAAGTTCAGCTATCATTCCTGAACAGTTTGCATTTAATATTTATAGGAGCACCAGTTAAAGTCAAATTCATACTAGATTATTTATGCATGAATGACCTCTAGGGAATTAAGTCATTAGCAAAACCGCTGTAATTATAGCTTCCTGAATAGGGGGAATTACAATGGCAGTTTAGTTATGCCCAAGCTAAGGACCAATTTGGCATTCCATTTAGCAGTCTTGGATAGGAACTAATGGCAATTTGCCACCATATATGTCAGGGAGTTGGTCATCGTCAATGTCTCGCTGAAGGGTTGACCTCAACTTTTTGTTCTCAACGAAAATAATCTGCACAAATATTTCAAAGAGAAGAAAAACAATAAAATGGATCAGCTCATATATCAATCTGTATCTATAGACTCTCTACATGGTTTTATAATTATGTTCACACTAGAAGTTACAATGCTAGTTTCCCAAGACTTCTGTCTGATGGATCAACAACAAAACTATTCATTAAATTCTAGAAATTAATAAAAGGGTCAATCGCCTTTCATGCAGTAATACTAATTACCTTTTTCTTTGTTTTGCTGTCAATAAAAGGGTAAATAGCCTTCCATGCAGTCATAAATATGTAGGGGACATGGACTATAAATAACTTGCCTAGCCTCTCAGGGTAGCAGTCCTGAAGTTTACACAAAGGGAAACAAACATGAGGTTCCGAATTATGATTACATTGGAATTGTGTCTTGAATGACATGGTGGAGAACAAACCTGCAATATTGAAAGAGCTGCTAAGTATCCACGAATATCACTATTAGCATATCCCCATCCTTCCAGGTCTCCAATAGCAACAAACTTCTCTTGCTCATTTGGCATTCTAAAAACGTATGCCAGAAACCCAAATACCGAATATCATAAGCTAAAACTTGGAAAAAGGAAAATAATATGAACAAACAAGTACACATGCAAACACAATCCGATAGATAAAAGAGAAATAGACAGGTAGAGAAGCAGAGAGAGCTATCGGTTAGAGATCTGATTATAATTACAAGGCTAGAAGGGACCCCTTGAAACCTGACTGACGAGATTGATTAGATGAGAAGAAATGAGTCCATTCCATAATGCTTCAGTCTATTATTAATTGATTGAAACATGAGAAAAAAGTACAAGGTCCAACTTATACATCAGTTCATTCTACGTTTGACTAAGGACTTCAAGCTCGAGTTTTTCACTTAAGGCAGAAAGGAAATATTGGAAGGGGTGTATCAGTGTATGCATGGAGGGAGGTGGGGGGAATCAGAGAGAGATCATATGTTTTCTGAATTACCTAGAACATACTTTGTCAATTGAGGCCTCGCACGTCGGAAACGTCGTTTCCACACACGTGCACACGTAGTGCCAAATATCGTAAATTTCATTAGTGAAAAAGATATTGGTACGTAAGTGAAACATTTCAAATGATGGACGGTTATTGGCCAAATGACGTGTGTTCCACGTTGGTAAATGAAGGAAGAAATGTACGATGTATAAAAGATGAAACAAGTCGGAAATCGCCGCGGAGTCGTGAAGGGTCACGGCGCAACATCGTCGGAGCCGCAACGCTTGGTGGTCAGTGACTTACTGGAGCTGAGGCGCCGCGGTGCTTCGGAGGCAGTGTGATCGTTGGAGACGAAAAATAACTGACTCTTGGGCTGACTTTGGAGCATTAATTCTCCATTATTTGGCTCATGAATTCAGCCATTATTTGGCTGAATTGTAACCACAAATTAAGTGTCATTAGATGGCATTGAAGGTCAATACTTGGCTAGTTGGGAAGACATCTTCACCACACTATAAATTGAGTCATTTGGCTCAATTCAAGAACACACTCCGTACTTGTATGATTTCAGATTTTCTGAAAACTCTTCATCACTAGCATACTTTCACACACTCAAAAGTTCTCCTTGAGAAACACTTGAGTTTTCATTTGCTCATTTGTTTAGTTGCTGTTTATCTTGGGAGATAAGTTGTCAATAGCCGTTAAATGATTCATACGGGGCAATATTGTCTTAAGGACCAAGTGAATATCATTGAACTCAGCAACACAACGATAACACTATCAAATTTAGTTTCTCTTGATTTCAGGTTATAAAGATCAAGGGGATTGCTGCAGTTCCAACCTCAAGATCCAAGACTCCAAAACGGATTTAAGACTGAAGATCAAGATCTTCAACACTTTGTAACAACTCTTGTTGGCTACAAGATTGTTAACTATTATAATCTGTATAGTTTATCCTTTCAAAACACTAGTGATAGCAGTTTACTATTTCCGTACATCCATTATATTTCCAACAACTTAAGATAATATTGGTACTAGTGCTAGAAGCCTAGAAAGATGTATGCCAACAAATCTGGTCCTAGTTTTGGGTCTCTCTTTGACAATAGTTACAGACCTGCTCCGTCAAAGGGGAGATCTTTGTTGAATGATCCTGAGCTTGAAGATATTAGTAATAGTAATGCTAGCAAGAATAAGGATCAAGGAAGAGTTGTTGTCACCGCTCCCGAGAGTGGTGGAAACAAGCGCCCACGAGAGGTGGATGATATCAACCGGGACAAGAGGAGAAGGCTGAAGATGTTGTTCCATCTTATAGCAGAAAACCTCCATCTTATGGTAAGGAGGATTTGGACACGTGACTGGCGTGGACCATATTCCAAAGGTATGAGTTAATTAGTCTTCCTTGTCCATAATATGTTTAGAGAATTTCTGAATAAAAGGGAATAAAGCAAGGCTAGGAATATGAAGTGTTTTCATTAAAACCTTATATTCCCTACACCCTAAAATCAGAAATTGGACTACTCACTGTTACACCCCGTAAGTCCAGGACATGTATAAGAGAATGTACGTAAGGAATAAAGACTTGAAATTGGTACGAAAGAAAGAATTGTTTTTCCGACGGAAAATTATGTTCGTTGTTGAGAATTGGATTCTCAAAATGCATTATTTGGAGAGTGAAACTTATTAATATTATGGAAATTTATTTTTACGGATTTGGTCATGTGGGCCCACCCGAGGAATTTCACGTTTTGTGGGGCCCACGAGATTTACGGAATTTTATGGACGAATGAGAGGACGACACGTGACACCTCCCCCCCCACATGGTCTTGCACGAAAATGCAAGGGTTAGAATGGTCATTTGACCATTGTGGATGATAAGTCTTCAAGCTTGAGATTGTTGACTTGTCAACTTGTCCACTTGGCTAATTATCCAAGTGTTCTTCATCCTAGCCACTCAAGTGTTGCAATCTTAACCCTCCATTGTGTTATATATACTACCCTAGTGCAAGACAAGGTCTTCAACACTTAGAAAAAATCACAACATTTCTTGTTCTTCACAAGAGCTCTCGGGTTCACCCTTATTCCCACAAGAAAAATTTGTAGTTTTGATCCATTATTCACAAGACTTTAACCCTAGGTCCCTAAGGGTATTGTAAGGATATCTCAATAGAAAGATTTCGGAAAAATGACGTTTTCACGTTAGTCGCAAGGCGAAAACCTAAGTCATTTTCACAAGTTTGGATTGGAAATGGAAGAGAAGTTGGTTGTGAACTTCTAAAGGCTTCAAATAGCGGATTGGAGCATAAAGGAAAGGAGCTAAGAATTGCTAAGGAGCGACTTTGAATCTTGGAAATTTTAAGGGCTTGTAAAGGTATAATTCTTGTCGTTTTAGTAATTAAGATTACTTATTGTTGTAGCTATGGATATTAGCAAGCATGAGATGTTTATATTATGAAGTTTGATAAGTATATTGGCTATTGGAACCCTAATCTGAAAACTAGCATGCTTAGCCTTAAGATTACAATTCGATTTGATTATTAGTATAAGTCGTCACATGTTATATAAAGAAGGAAATTGTAGTTGTTGAAGTTGTCTATGACTATATAACATGTTTGACATAAGAACTTGGATTGAAAAAGAATTGGAAAGGACTTAGGATTGGTTATATTGTTAGTCGAGAATGACTTTTAAGTATTAAACTACTTGGTATGAATTGTGGGGCGGAATTTTACACGTATTGTAAGGCGTGTAATCCCCTTTGATTGGTTGGGATGTTGAGCCTTAAATGTGGCATGTTTGGTTATTGAATTCGGCCTTGAAAAAAGGTGGCAAAGTATGTAGAAACAAAGGAGGTGATGCCCGATTTTCCGTAGAATAAGAGACCGTATACTTAGTATTATTCTACGTTAGAAACTAGAAATTGATAGTCATGTTGTGACCATTATAGGTTGACACTTCTACGTGCGGCGTATTCGACTTAGCTTGCGGATTAAGCCGAAAAGGTATGTGAACTATCTCCTCTTCTAGCATGATTCTTTATGGTAAAGAAAGTATGTCCTACTCCTTAAATGATCCACTCCTTGATTGTACTTGGATTGCCTAATATAGAAGTTGTTCTATATCCTACTTGATTTTACTTTTGATGTGTAAATTGGAAGTTGTTATAATCCATTCCCTTAATGAAGTTTGGATTTTCAAAAGTGAAAGTATTTTACTTAAAGTACATAGAGTCTTGAAAAGGAAGTGGTTTTCAAATCTTTTGGCTAGTGCCTTAGTTCCAAAACCTAAAGGTTGTTATAATGACTTTAGGGGAGTAAAATGAATGAATTGGTCTAAAACCATAAATGGTTATAACGGCTTTATGGGAAGTTGGTTATAACGGCTTTATGGAAGGTTAAGAAAGTTGTCTATTTTGATTAAGGGGCATAAGTTGCCTAGATTGTGAAAATTTGAAGTTACTTGGTTTCAAGCTTTGAAATGAGTTTTCTAAAAGTGTAGTAACTTACTTTGAAAAATAGACACGCCTTGATACTACGGATGTTAGTATCTTGGGGTTTTACATAAAGAGGAGTCTTTTGAAAAGAATGTACGTACGTAGTACTTTGGCTTGTTAAAAGAGAATTATTCTATTTGTGCCTTGATAAGTACTTTGGCTTGTTAAAAGAGAATTATTCTATTTGTGCCTTGATAAGTACTTTGGCTTGTTAAAAGAGAATTATTCTATTTGTGCCTTGATAAGTACTTTGACTTGTTAATTGAGAATTATTCTATGTGTGCCTTGATAAATATTTTGGCTTGCTTAAATAAGGATTCTCTTGGTTTATGTAAAAAGAAGGCATGGTAGTTGTCTTGGTTTATGTGAAAAGAAGGCATGGTAATTGTCTTGGTTTGTGTAAAGGCATGGTATTGTCTTGGTTTGTGTAAAAAGGAAAGGCATGGCATTGTCTTGGTTTATGACAAAAAGAAAGGCATGGTAATTATCTTGATTTGTCTAAAGGCATGGTTTTGCCTTGGTTTGCTTGCATATGGGTTACTCATATAGACATTCGTGCAAGTGTCATATCTCCACATCTACGCCGCCTCCATAAAGCGGCCGCCAACTTGTTTCAAGGATACCACGGGTTAGCTCTCACGTGAGTGGTACACACTCACGCTGGTCAGATTTGACTCGGGCGTTAAATTCGGATATATATAAGCCATGGATTAGCTATCCGTGATGCGAGTATCGTGGTACCGATGACTCATCATGGGTCCTCGCGACCTAAGCGGGTGAAATAGTCCTCATGCGTGAAATAGTCCTCGATAGGTTGCATTATAACACGTAGGGTGGTTGACTCGCATCGCACGCCTTCATGTTTTGAAACGGTAGTGATTTCATTAATGAAAGTGCGGTGTGGTTATGAATTAAAGTGGAACAAGAATTCTCATTGTTAAAGTCATAACTTAAAAGATAAAAGGATTGCATTACTCTACGATTGTAAGGTTCAGCAGTGCTTATCGATGTTGTATTATATCACGGATCGCCAATGGCGGAAGGATTCCACGCATGATTGATATTATGGGCGTGAGACCCATGGTTATATTTGAGTAATGACTTTGGCGGCACGCGTCCACGACTTAATACGATCGCTTGTGTATCAGGTAATCAGGGTGGCTATCATACATGTCTCTGCTTTGTTTAGATCGTTATGATTTCATTACGATTTCATCGCTTCACATACTTGGTACATTCTTTGTACCGACCTCCTTCGGCTGCGTCACGCCGCAGTTTAGGTAATGCAGATTTGGTGATCTCAGAGTGTAGGACCGCCGAGTTTTTGGATAGCTCCATCTGCTCGTGAGTTTATCTTTTGGTATAGATCCTTCAAGATGTGCTTTGTACGATTATGGGTACGGCGGGCCTTGTCCGTCATAGTTCAAGAAACTATTAGAGGTCCAGATTCATATGTGGATTAGACTCATGTATAGGATGTCACCTGATGGGCGGGCGGGAAGGGTATTCCAGACCCGTACCCATCACCTAAAACACATCTCCACCCCCGCCCCACCACCCATCACGGATAGTAATTCTTCCACCCGCCCCCGCCCCACTTACTTCACGCGGATACCCACTTACCCGGCGGGTACCCATTAATAAAATGCTCAAATAATGTCCAGCAATTGTTTTAGTCACCAAAATGAAAATTATATAAGAAAAAGGAAAAAAAAGGAACTTTTCCACTATGGTGTATCGAATATCAAGTCTAAAACCTTGTCAAAATATTATGAATATTAAAAAAACAGTAAAGATGAAAATATTTAACAAAAAAAAGGAGAACAAAGAGAATAAGAAAAAGAAACGTGGTGCATTACGCATGGGTTAGCTAAAGTCAAATTTTAAATCAACAACGGGCCAAATAAGTACGTAACTACCCTAATTAAACTAATATATGATACGGATTTGGGCGGTGCGAATGCAGTCGGTGTACTGGCAGTGCGGTAATGGGCAAGTGCGGGCGGGTCTTATATGAAATCCACTCGCCCACTACCCATGGCGGGTAGCACTTTGATACCCATACCCGCCCACCACCCACCAAATCATCCCCATACCCGCCTCTAATCGAGCGGGCGCGAAGCACCGCGATTTACCCGCCCCACCGACATCCCTACTCATGCATGCAGTGTCTTACGATTATGTATATTATACGGCACCTTTCGGCTTTGCCTTGCACGTATGTTGGTTTTAAAAAAAAAGAGTGTTATTTAAATTCGCAGCTTTACTGTGTCCGCTAGGTAGAAGGGTGATCGGTAGGCACCGCCACGTTCTGAGGTTCGGGCGTGACACTCACTTTCCCGTTTAAAGATTGGACTGTTATAAACAACGGCCTGAAAAGAATGGACTTAGATTGCAATAAACTGGATTTATGGACAATCCTAAGCAAGGGAAGAGGACTAAGGACAAGGACTAGAGACAAATCTGTCACCGTTTCCGACAGAAATCCATCTTTTGACAGGATAGTAGTGGACACTCAGTCATACAAAGCCTACGGGCGACTGGAGTGGGCCAGATCCGTCATATGACATGATGATGTTGGACACTCAGTCATACATACGAAGCATACGGGCCACTGGAGTGAGTCAGAGTTTCCAGATCTTAAATGATTTGAAGGCCAAAAGAAAGGTCTGCCAAGGCAACTGGAGTGGTCCAGAGTATCTAGATCTCATACGATCCGGTTATGCCCTAACCACGGGCAAGAGGTTGTTCATGTGAAGCAACGCCACCTTCAAAGTAGAAGAAGTTGAAGAGGTTGTCCTCAAATGACTTAAGGGAATGAGATCACTCTAACAAGAGGTGATACATGTCCCAAACTTGGTTTCAATGATGTTGTTGGTCAAGATGGTTCGAATCTAGTCCAACAGGTCCATAATAACTAAGAGTGGTACAATAAGACTGTAGCCAAATGGATGATATATTTGTAATCCGTGCATCGATCATAGATTAAGACACGTTAAATAGAAAATCATTCAAAAACTAACTAATTTGAGATTGTTGCCATCTGTCGACATAAAATCTCAAATGAATGTGAGGTAGGCGAAGAGGCAAAAACACCTTTCCATTCCATCAAAGGAATAGCGCTCCTCTTTAACATAGTCACGCATACGTAGGTGTTTTGACGCTTGTACAAATAGAGGGGGGAGACAAGTACGTTGTGATCTCCATTGACGATGGTACAACGTATTGATTCCTTTGGTTGTTGAAAAGCAAAGATGAAACCGCCAGCTCGTCACATCGAATTGCGCCGCAGCCGTCAGCGCGCGCGTTGGAAGAAGTTGAAAACCTACGGATTGAGGAATTCATAGGGATAGAGGGGGAGGATGTGACGCATCGTTTATCAAACGACTGCTCCTTACTCACCTCAGACCAACGGTGTTTGCCAAGTGCAGATCCGTATGTCCAATATAGTTGGGGCAAGGAGATCCTTACCGCTAATGCGATTCTCAACAGAACTCCGCATAAGGATAAGGATAACCCTCCATGTGAAACATGGAAAAAATCCCATATACAAGTGTTGTGATATGGGGTTGTGTGGCAAGTGTTGAGATACCAAAGCCAAAACAGGTCAAGTCAGACCTAAGACTGTAGATTGTATATCCACTGGATCTGCAAAGAACAGTAGTGCGTATCGTATCTTGGTGTCAAAGAATGATGAATTCTTTGAAGATAACTTTCCTTGGAAAGGAAAAAAGAGTAATTGCCAAGGTTAACGAGAACCGCGAGTGCCTGATTGTACAGAACTAGACGTTCCAGATGTATAGGACTCGAAAGTTGCTGACTATCCGGAACTTAATGTTCCAGATTTACAGAACTCACTCAGGGATTCTAGATGTTGAACCGAGACAAAGCAAAAAGAGGGGACAAAGACTTGTTCCAGACCTTCTAGCTTATATAGTTGAGAATGAACCATGGACAATTGAAAATTGTCATCTCCAGAAGCGCTGCTTTGGAAAGAAGCTAAAAGAGAAATAGAATCCATCAGATAGAACCACACTTGTGTGATGGTTGATCTTCCTCCGAGAAAGGAACCAGTGGGTTGTAAAAGTGAATACTCAAATTGAGTATAAAGTAGATGGATCTATTGACAAGTATAAGGCCTCGACTATTTGGACATGTGCTCTTATGTGAATAGCGTAACATCCAGGGCCACCGCAGTCTTGCGTGATATGGATGTTGAGACAGCCTTCCTAACCGGAGAGTTGATTCTGTTGACTGTTGAGCTTCTTCCTGAACTTCCATTTTGGTCCTGGAAGTTTCAGATAAAACAGAAACAATGATTCTGACGACAGAAACATTGACTCTGAAGCTAGAAAATCAACAGTTGGAAAACCAAAAGTCCGAAAGGGGAAGAAGAAAGTAATACAGAACAACCCAAGGGGTATGTGGTTCCAGGGAAGAGAAGAAAGTCTGCCGACTTGTGAAATCTCTGTGCGGGCTGAAATAGGCCCGAAACAATGGCACGAAAACCTCGATAGTACTCTACTATCGAAGGACTTCTCCATTAAAGAGTGACAAATGTGTCTACATGAAAAGATAATTCTAACTCGTTTATGATATGCCTTTACGTAGATGACATGTTGATCACAAAGAGTAATCCTAGTTTGATCCTAGAAGTATGTTGAAATAATATTTTCACATGAATGATATGGGTATTACAGATGACATCTTAGGAATTGGGAATTCCAAGAAATCTAACAGACTGGAATCGAATACCTAAGAATCCAAATGTGTCCACGGCCACAACGGACAAAACATTAAGATGAACAGAGTAAGGAAAGTTGTGTTGGTACCATTGTCTTGGCATACATTAAACACCGACGGTTCAAGACATCACGTTCACCGCGCAGTAAGTATGTCTGATGGTATTCTACTATGGAAGGTTCAAAGCCACGGCTACCTATCCAGATGCAACATCGATCCCCCGAAAAATTGCTAGAAAGGCACCGTATGCGTGCGCCAAAATCTCTTTCAAGAGGGGATTGTTGGAAATTTACTAAATGTGGAATTAAGTTTAACCCATCATTTATGACTCGAACAATTGAGGCCTCGCACGTCGAAAACATCGTTTCCACACACGTGCACACGTAGTGCCAAGTATCGTAAATTTCATTAGTGAAAGAGATATTGATACGTAAGTGAAACGTTTAAGACATAGAATGATGGACGGTTATTGGCCAAATGACGCGTGTTCCACGTTGGTAAATGAAGGAAGAAATGTACGATGTGTAAAAGATGAAACGAGTCGGAAATCGCCGTGGAGCCGTGAAGGGTCACGGCGCAACACCGTCGGAGCCGCGACGTTGGTGGTCAGTGACTTACTGGAGCTGAGGCGCCGCGGCGCTTCGGAGGCAGTGTGACCGTTGGAGACGAAAAATAACTGACTCTTGGGCTGACTTTGGAGCATTAATTCTCCATTATTTGGCTCATGAATTCATCCATTATTTGACTGAATTGTAACCCCAAATTAAGTGTCATTACATGACATTGAAGGCCATTACTTGGCTAGTTGGAAAGACGTCTTCATCACACTATAAATTGAGTC
The DNA here is from genome assembly GCA_029844215.1 of Przewalskia tangutica. Classification (NCBI taxonomy): domain Eukaryota; kingdom Viridiplantae; phylum Streptophyta; class Magnoliopsida; order Solanales; family Solanaceae; genus Przewalskia; species Przewalskia tangutica. Next base: position 82,291,785 of record CM056735.1, on the reverse strand, counting down.
ATTTGGCTCAATTCAAGAACACACTCGATACTTGTATGATTTCAGATTTTCTGAAAACTCTTCCTCTCTAGCATACTTTCACACACTCAAAGGTTCTCCTTGAGAAACACTTGAGTTTTCCTTTGCTCATTTGTTTAGTTGTTGTTTTATCTTGGGAGACAAGTTGTCAATAGCCGTTAAAGGATTCATATGGGACATATTGTCTTAAGGACCAAGTGAATATCACTGAACTCAACAACGCAACTATAAAGATTTAGTTTCTCTTGATTTCAGGTTTATAAAGATCAAGGGGATTGCTGCAGTTCCAACCTCAAGATCCAAGACTCCAAGACGAATTTAAGACTGAAGATCAAGATCTTCAACACTCATTGTTGTTGTAACAACTCTTGTTAGCTACAAAATTGTTACTATTATAATCTGTATAGTTTATCCTTTCAAAACACTAGTAATAGTAGTTTACTATTCCCGTACATCTATTGTATTTCCAACAGGAAGGTGGGGGGAATCAGAGAGAGATCATATGTTTTCTGAATTACCTAGAACATACTTTGTCAAGGGTGTATGTGACCAAACCTGTAGTGAAGGACAAAAATGTTAGTACAATGTCAGCTTTATTTTCCAAAAGAGAGTCGTTCCAGCTTAGGTTATTAAGCATATGGAGCATAAGACACAGATAGATGAAATCGGGTTTTTCGAATGCATACGCTTGAACTCATCTATATTCACTTGCTTATGCCGTCCACCGAATGCAACAACAATAGGGCGCCCTATCTTGTCTTGTCCTTGCATAAACAACTTATTGTGCGCGAGCTCATTTGGTATTTCAGAAGGAGATATGGAGCCATTGGGTACAAAGTCCTTTCTCCAGCTCAGGAACTTGAGGAACATAGTGGAAGCCTTTTCAATATCTAAATCTCGAGCTCGTAAAAACCTGCGAATCATCTGATCATCCATACCCTGCATTTCACAAGCAGAGAACACCTGTTAGACTATTGATACTAATGTAACACCACAGAAAACAATATTGTCAAAAAGTTGAGTAGTAGATATAAGTGGGTATAACCAGGAATAACTCCATCACTGGTTAGTGTAACACCAAAGTCAGATAGGTTCTGAACAGGCCTGGCTCCATCACTGGCTAGTTTAACTATCATGAAAATAGTAGATTCAAAAAGCTGGACACTCAGTTCAGACTGATTAAAGTAGGTTTTAGTATCCTCATATGTATAAGCAGCAGCATCTTTTGTATCTCAGCAGAAGAAACCTACTCCTTCCCATCCACAGGCAAATAAAGAAGGAAAAGTCTAAGAAATGAAGAGTGGATGTAAGAAATCTGTAAGATTGGCTGTGGTAGATGTTATCTCATAGAGAGATTTCTAGCTACTTTAGTTCCCCTATTTTCTGAATAATGACCCACGGCCAAGATATATAATTGAATTGTACAACCATTTCATCTAAAATTTAAAGTGTTAGAGAGAAGCACATAGCATACATTTATATAATTAATTATGTCTTTAGCACGCTCCTCACGCACAAACTTGATTTCCTTTATATAAGAGTTGCAATGAGACTCGGGTGTCAAGAGAGCAAACTTCAATGCCCCGGGAAACGATGTGACTACTCCTATTACGGGTCGAGTCTTGGGTCAGAAGGCTAAGGCGGGTCACGAGGATAACAATGATACTAGGAATATGCACTCTATGCAAGGATCAAGATCAGATGTGGAATACGAAGGGGTTTCTATCCCCAAGGACTCTAACGTCATTATTGAGGGTGCCGAGGCGTCACACATTAATGCCGCGGGTATCAACATGTCACTCACAACCACGGGCCTTTATGATGGTCTGATTTCCAGCGGGCGGGATAACCTAGGGACATTAACTACCCCCGTTTACTGAGCTAAGTCGGTGGTGTGTTCTAACGCTTTTATTGAGGTGCCGGCGCCGCACATTTATGAGGCGTATCAATGACTCTCTAATAACTCGGGACTTTATGATGGTCTTGGTTCCAAGACGGATCGAGGGACAATCTAGGGGCATTGACTACTCACGTTACGAAGAGCCAGTCAATTGTGAGAAACAAAGCTATTTCTATGTCCACGAGCCTAGGAACTCCATAACCATCAATGATGCAAGAGCCGAGGCGCCGCACATTTATGGCGGGTATCAATGACTCTCTAATAACTCCGGGACTTTATGATGGTCTTGGTTCCAAGACGGATCGTGGGACATCTAGGGACATCGACTACTCACGTTACGAAGAGCCAAGTCAATTGTGAGAAACAAAACTATTTCTATGTCGACGAGCCTAGGAACTCCATAACCATCAATGATCACGAAGTAGAAGTCGGCGTTGAATGAGACGGGATTCAAAGTGCCTTCTCGTGATTCAAGTCAACAACCCCGCATTTCTTTAAGTGTCACCAATGAAGCCTTCCCTACTTTAGCTAGTTTGCTAAGTGGAGGCAATCTCAAGAATCACAACACTCTTTCTGCCTTTAACACTTCCGGATTCGGTAGAGTCTTTAACATCCCCTCTCTCATCTAACACCACTTCACTACTTCCGAATTTCACAACACCTCACCCCTTCTATCTCCTCTACCTTCTATTCCTTCCGAAAACCAACACAAATTCCCTACCTCCCAAATGGCACGCAAATCATCTCTTCTATCATGCCCAAGCTCACTCCCTTCTACCCTTCCTCCGCTATACCTCCAGATATACCTCCCAATGATTTACACACTAACGATCTCCTAAACCACATCATATCCCTACCACGGCCACAACTCATAACAATCTTCCCCAAACCATGGCAGCGTCCCTTCCTCCAAAAAGACTTATCTTTGAGTCTTCGGGAACTAGGATTGAGGCAAAAGGTATGGTTACAATTTATTGAACAACAGGCGGAAGTAGATATAGAAGGCGAGGATGAAGTTCCTTTCATAGAAACTTGGGCTATTGCCTAATAGGTTGCTTCAGGTCCTTTCCGGGAAGAGAAGCATTGAATACGATTGTGAAAGGACGGGAGTTAAATGCGTATTATACCATATGGCAAAGGTGGGCCAGTGTTCAAATTCACGACGGAGGAAGAGCGCACTAATGTACTTCACGGAGGCCCTTATATGGTCTACGGAAAACCATGATGCTCAAGGCTATCAATAAAGAAGTTCTTATAACGGATGATTTGTTTATGGACATTCCTATTCGGGTCACTTTCCTGACATTCCCTTCTATTCGAGTCTGGCGGGCCTTAGTAAGATTGCTTCACGTGTAGGAAAACCTCTTTACACCGACGATATACTAAGGAAAGGTCTAAAATGAACTATGCAAGAGTTAGTGGAAGTGGATGTTAGCAAGGAGCCGATAATGGATTTTGTCGTCAAACTCCCGATAATGAAGGTATACTCAAAGCGGTAAACTATGAGAATTACGGACTTTTGCTATCATTGTGCGGCTTTTGGACACAATCACTGAAGTGTAGGAAGGCGAGGATGATGTCAACATCAAGAAACTCCAAAACACGCAATCGAGGTACCCCAACAACAAGGATGATTACGCCGTTTGAAGCGTCAACAAAGGTGCGGGTGGAACCAACCTCCTCCTCATCCGCCAACTTCTCAACATCCCGTAGATCGCGATAACTTGACGGATATCAAGAAACCGAGCACACAACACCTCCCGGTATCTAAGCTTGGGAGAAGTATCACACGCCGCGGTCCTCCGGTTTTGGGTCATTCGGCCCATCATGTTTGCGGGATTCTCTAGCAAAGTCCTCACCGCCTAATTCTCACAATGGCGATACACAACATGTTAGGATGAGGGTGAGTCAAAACATTCGATTCGAGATGCCTATGAACCCGCCACCGTTGGATGAAGTTACATACAACGGTGCTACGGAAAAAGCTCGGCTTGTGTCAAGTAACGTTAACTTTGAACGCGGGAACATAGCTTGACCGTACACAAGTTATGGCTTCAAAGAACAAAGATGATGGATGGCAAGAGGTTTTGTCCAAAAAGAATGGGTAGCGGTGGGAAGCGAAGGCGACTAAGCGCGGAGGTGCTAATAAAACCTCCTTTGTTTCCTAATGAAAATACTTTGTTGGAATGTCCGTGGTCTTTGCGGACAAAGGGATAGGTGCCACGCAAGCTCAGTGTGTAGTATCACAAAACAAAGCATGACGCCGCTATGATTTGTCTATTGGAAACTAAGCTATCACGGCGACGTAGTCTTTCTACTCAAAGATTCAAAGCGTGGAAGTTTTGCTCAAATTTGGAATTCATCGGAGGCGGTAGAATGCTATTACTTGGGATCCATCCAAGGTTTGTTGCGAAGTCTGGTATGGACTCTCGAGATATCCATGTCCAGCAAGTTGCAATATAACACAAGTGTCCTTCCTGCCCACATTTGTGTACCGGTTTATAGCATCTCGGATAGAAGGATGCTTTGGCATCACCTTTCTCACTGGCGTTGGCATCACTAAGCCTTGGATGATTATGGAGATTTCAACACTTATCGCAACCCTAATGATAAGGTGGGGGTCCTCTCTCACGCCTTACGCAACAGGGATCTTGGAGATTTCAGAATTCGTGGACTAGAAGATGCTCCTTCCTGCCTGTTCTACACTGGACGAATGGTTCGATTTGGTCTAAGCTTGATAGAGTGTTGATGAATCAAAATTGGAGTGATTTGACCCTAGAATGCACGGCGATTTCATGCCTATGGAGCTGTCTCGGACCACCGTCCCGTGATAGCCACGATTATCAGATCCTATAATGTTGGAAACGCCTTTCAAGTTCATGAATATGTGGCTTTCACCACCTTTGAGAACATTATGACTTCATGTTGGAGACAAGACATATTGGGAGCTGCCAATTCGCCCTAACCTCCAAATTGAAAGCCTTGAAGCAACCTTTAAGGGCTTTGAACATAAGTGACTTTGGAGGTATCGAACAAAGAGCAAAAGGGGCAAGCATAGAGTTCAAGGAGGCTATCAATGCACACATGAAAATCCCTTTGATGAGGAGCTTAAAGTCAAGGTGAAGTCCTCGAGGCTAGAGCAAACACCTTCTGGAAGTCGAAAGACACTTCATAAGGCGTAAGTCACATGAAGCACTTGATTGGAAGTGATAGATGTTCCAAATACTTTCATAGTTTGATCAAAGGAGTAATGTCAGAACTCCATTAACTTTCTTGTTAAAGCTAATGGTACTACCACTACATCACCGAAGAAGTTAGGAAGTTGCTTGTTGAATTTTACAAGGATCTATTAGGTACTTCCCAACCACTACCAACTTTGATCTCGATGTGTTCACTATGGCCCAATTTGAGTGAAGAAGAGAGATTCTGACTTTTGCATTTCATCACCCCAAAGGAGATTTGGGAAGCACTACGATATAGGCAATGACAAGGCACTGGACCGGATGGTTATACTACGCCTTCAGAATAGATGGAAAGATGTGGGCGTGATGTTGTAAGACGTGTCCAAGAGTTCTTCTCACGGAGTTCTTTTGAAGCAGTTAATCATACCATCATTACCTCGCTACAAAACCGATCATGATCCCAAGGTAAATGATTTCGTGCCCATCGAATTGACTAATGTGATCTATAAGATCATCACAAAGATTCTAGCTAACAGAATGGCATCGATCCTTCCTTCTCGTTTGACAAATCCCGAGGGCTTTTGTGAAAGGAAGAAACATGATGGACAACGTATATGTGGCACAAGAGCTTGTGAGAGGATTTAATAGAGCGAGTCTCACCAAGACGTATGCTTATGGTGGACCTTCGTAAAGCATTCGACACAGTCTCTTGGAGCTTCCTCGAATTGGTACTAAGAAGTCTAAAATTTCTAGACAGATTTACAAGATGGATCATGGAATGTGTTAGCTCAACCTCCTTCTCCCTTTCTATCAATGGTGAGCTACATGGATACTTGAAGGAAAGCGCGGCCTAAGACAAGGTGATCCTATGTCCTACTCTCTTTATCTTGTGCATGGAATACCTCTCAAGATCGCTTAAAATGAAGGTGAGGCAAGAGCTTTCTCATATTTTCCAAAGTGTAAGAAATCGGGCATTACTCATCCGGTATTCGCGGATGACCTCATGCTTTTGCCAAAGGAGATATATCTTCATTGGGATTCTTATGAATTGTCCGGAAGAGTTGAGGGCTGCCTCGGGATTAACTCTAACTTGACTAAATCCTCCGCTACTTAGCGGGAATGCATTACGATTCGGGACTTGATATTGTCTGAGTGGGTTTCGCCATCGAAGCTTTCGATGCGATACTGGGGATCCCTTTGTCCCAATTCGGTCTCGGTGGATCAATTTGCCCATTCACTAGTGCTATTTGAATTACATTGAAATGGGGCATCACACCCTTTCTTATCTTTGGTGTGGAACTAATCAGTCGGCCGTCGAGGGTTGAGAGCTTTTGGTTCGCACTTCCTATCCCGCCACTATTATCAACAAGGTACGGTCCGCTTGTATTCGGTTCTTATGGGAGAAACCACCAAGAGTTGCTTGGGATATCATTTGCTTGCCTCAGCGAGGTGGCTTGAGTCTTATGAACATCAGAATGGAATCATGCCTGCTATCCAGACGATTTGGCAAACTCACGGAAGCCGATTCCTATGGGTCCATGGATCAATAGCCACTATTTGAGAGATATTACAATTTGGGACTATGAGGCACGCCCCAGTGGACTCCCTTATTCAAAAAGATTTGTGGATTCGCGACAAATTTGTTACTATCTTCGTAGCCATGGTGATGCTATTGAGGCTTTACAAAATGTTGTGCCAACGGTATATTTGATTCAAGCTCGTGTATGATATCTTGCGACTCGCAAGCTAAAAAGCCTTGGATGTCACAAATTTGGAAAGGCTTCATTCCTCCCAAATTCTCTTTTACTATGTGGCTAAATTGCAGAAAGCGGTTAGCTACAAAGAATACTCTATCATTTCTCAACTTGGAGGATAAATCTTGCGGGTTCTGCAAGCAAGCTAATGAAACAAGGGAACACCTCTTCTTTGCCTGCCCCTATACACACATGATTTGGAAGAACATAAAAGATTGGTTGGGTATTAGAAGAGAGATGACAACTGTTGAAAGCTCCCTTAAATGGATTAAGAAAGAACACCGCGGGACAAGCATTCGAGCCAAAGCTATTTTGCTTACTTTTTGCATAATGGTTTATGAGATTTGGAGGGCAAGAAACACAATGCTCTTTGAAGGCACAAGCTTTCTGGCAGAAGAGGTCATTACAAGAATCAAAACAAGATCTTATAGAGTTCTCTATGATTTTATCCCCTCCTGTAATGACACCTTTTGAGTGACCACCCATCCCCTCTATCTCTTCTTGTTTGCATTACGTTGAGGCTTGAGATACCTCAACGACTGATTGTAGCCACTTCCTTTTCGTTATTAGTAATAATATTTGCATTTACCTAAAAAAAAAAAAAAGAGTTGCAATGAGACTCAAATCGAAGAGCTCTGTCTGCTCTAATACCAGTTGTCGGACTAAGATTACCCAAAGACGCTCTTAACATGGGTGATAATTGTCCCCTTTGGATCAAGTACACAAAGGTTTTCCTCAAAAGCCTAACACCATTAAAAATATCCTTATATAAGAATCTTTAGGGATGGCAATAGGGCTGGTTAGGGCGGGACAAGCTTTGACCTACTAAGATTTTGACCCGCCATGCCCTGTCCCATTTAACTTTGTCCAAAAAAATGTCCTACCCTACCCCGCTAAGCCCTGCCCTTGCCCTATTTATGCTATCTTTTTTTTTCTTTTTTTCATTTTTCAACATGAAATTCACTGCAATTTAAGAAATTATTTTTGATTGAAATTCTAGAACAAAAAGAGCCGAAGCTCCTAGAAGCTTTCATCAACTATTCTTCTATTTTGCTCCACAAGTTTCCATATTTCTAATATATAATCTAAACGCAATTTAAACAATTCTAAGCACACATTCCAAATATTTGCTCCAGAGTTGTCTAATTACTCTGTTTTCTGGAAATGGTAATGGAGTTTTGATGGTTGATGATATGTGATGTAATAAAATGATAGAGATCTAGGATTGCTGCTTGTTTCCTCTTTCTTCTCGGCTTATTGCTATGTTTTCTCGTTTCCTCTTTCTTCTCTTGATGATATGTAATATTAAAATTTATATATTTAAAAATTATATGATAAGTATTATAATTTTTGTTTTTTGATTCCAATTTTTATATACATGTTTTGATTTGTGTGACATACTTTTCTACACTTTTTCTTAAGCGATTTTTTTTTTGTTTTGCCCTATTACCTGCCCTGCCCTATTACCTTCCTTGCCCTATTACAATTTTCTGAAAATGTGTTTTGACCCGCCCTGCCCTGCCCCGTTTAAGTACTCCCCTGCTCCGCCCTACTTTTGCCCTGCCCCATTGCCACCCCTAAGAATCTTATATGTAACTTTTTTTCTTCTTCAACTATCAATGTAAGACTTTATTCGCACACCCAATATTCTCTCCTCAAACTATGTCCTACATGGCCCATCATGAAGATTGATGGGCTTATCTGGAGATTTTTGTGTGCCACCCACATTATCCGAGCATTTACGGCCACCAAAATTCACGCACAGTCGGGCTTCTTTTTTGTGTTTGCGTCTCCAAGCTACGAGCAAGATTATAGTAAACTGGCATGTAGATGGCATACAAAGGCAATGAGTCGAACCACATACCAATGCTCTAGCATCTCCTGAACAATTGGTTTTGATACCATATAGAATTGTACAACCATCTCATCTATAAGCTTAAGCTGTCAGAGAGAGTATGCTTTTATTTACTTAATTATGTCTTCAACAGGCCTCCTTACGTGTAGGCTTTATACTATTTCATGAGCCAAGAATGTGAAAATTCTTTTGATAATAGGTGGCAATGAAACTCGACCGAAGACCTCTGCCTACTCTAATATCAGTTGTTGGGCTCACACAACCCAAAGACACTTTTAACATGGTATGATAATTGTCCTCTTTGGGCTAAACCCACAAGGTTTTTCTAAAAGATGTCACACCATATAGAGTATCACTATATCTAACATGTAGCTTTTTTTTTCTTATCAACTACCAATGCGAGACTTTGTTCACAAACTCAACAATCTTCTCCACAAAGTGCTACATAACCCATCACAAAGATTCATGGGCTTATCTAGATATCCGTCGTGTCCCACCCAAATAATTAGAGTAATTATGGCCACCAACATCCATGCAGAGACAAGCTTCTTTTTCGTGTTTGCTTTCACAAGCTACAAATAAAGGGATAGTGAATCGGAGAAAATGCAGTAAGTCGGGCACATGTCATGCTCCAATACCTCCATACTCGTCCCTCTCAATCATTAGTTATGATATCATATAGAATTGTGTGATCATCTAATCCAAAAATTTAAACTGTTAGATAATCAGACTTTTGTTATTTATGTCTTCAAAAGATATAATTATACAAAATTCTATTGGCAAAATGGTCAAATTTACTCTCCTTCAAAAATAGTTTACATTTAACCTGCTTTATACTAAAACCAAAAAATATTTGTTGTTTTCTTGATGTTTTCTCACGTTTTCGATAAAACCCTCTTGGAACAAATTTGTCCTTGTCGTTAGCCTCTTGTGTAGAATAATGTAATTTCCTTGATTAGACTCTTCTCATTGATACAATATTTATAAGAGTTTACAATTGTAATCCTAATCGAATGAGGATATGTACTTTACATAATTACACTAGGATACTAATTATAGAATATATGGAGAATATTTACTTATTCTCTATCACACCTACTCAGTTGGAACGGGAGGAGGAGGACGAACGCTCAGATCTGAAGTCAAGGAACAACTGTCGAGAAAGTCCCTTAGTGAATATATCTGCGTATTGATAGAAAAAAGAACATGTAATGCCCGAACATGGCCCATGGCAACCTTCTCACGAATAAAATGAATATCCATCTCAATATATTTAGTTCGCTGATGCGGGACCGGGTTATGAGACAAGTAAACATCAGATATGTTATCATAGCAGACAAAAGATGTCTTTCGTAAGTCGTAAGGGACAATGAAGCTCTAGAAGAAGGTTTATGAGCCAGCAGATTTCGGCAACAACGTTCACAACGCCTCTATATTTTGCTTCTGCACTCGAACGGAAAAGCGTGACTTGCCGTTTCGTAGACCACGAAATGAAATTATCACCCAAGAATACACAGTAGCCGAAAGTAGATCGACATGTGTCCGGACAGCCGCCCCAATCGGCTTCCGTATACGATATCAGCCTGGATGGTGTAGATGGATAAAGATGTAATCCATAGTCAAAAGTACCCTTAACGTATCGAATGATACGTTTAAGAGCGGTAAAGTGAGGCTCGCAGGAGGCGTCGTGAACAAACACACTCTTTGAGCAGCGGATACAATATCGGGCCTAGTGAAGGTAAGATACTGAAGTGCACCAGCAAGACTTCTATAAAGAGAAGGATTGAGCACCGGATCCCCGTCATCGGCACTCAGTTTCGACTTTGAGTCGACTGGAGTGGGCATGATCTTGCCGTTTGCCATTTTAGCCCTGTAAATAATTTTTTCGGCATACTTACGTTGACACAGGAACATTGCATTTTTGGATTTGGTCACTGAAATCCCCAAAAGATAACTCCTTACCCAAGTCTGTCATAGCAAATTTGGATTTGAGAAGGGTAATGATCTCGTATTTCAGTACATCAGATGAGGTAGTAAGAACAATATCATCCACATAGATTAAAAGGTATGCAATGCCATTTTCTCGATGAAAAATAAAAAGTGAATTATCATTTTTGCTGCACACGAACCCGATTTGCATGATGTAAGTGACAAAGCGCTCATACCAAGTTCAGGGGCTTGTTTCAAGCCATAGAGTGACTTTCGAAGACAGTAGACATACTGAGGAGCCTCTGGATGAATAAAGTCAGGCGGTTGATGCATATATATATTTTTTAGGGTAAAAGGTGAGTGAGTGGTTGTGTTTGAGTGGTGACGTAGCCTTGAATTGGAATGCGATTGCCATTGCTGACCAAAATAAATTGAGGATTGTTCAAATTAAATAGGTGAGGGGGATTACCAGAGTTGCGAGTGAGGTGGGATGTAACACCTGTATTCATGTATCATGCGTCGTTGGGCTGCTGGAGATTCATAGTGTTGTAAGCCTGACTCAGTTCGACAGGGGTCATGGGAACGTAGGCCTGCTGTTGGGCCGTGGAGAAGTGGGTCTGGTGCTAGTGGCCCGTGTACCGTGGGCATGGAGGTGGGCCCATGATATTGGGCTGCAACGAGGAATATCGTGTCATGTTCGTGGATGGTAGGTTAGATAGAAAGACGAGGTTGTTGAAGAATCCTAAAAGCGAGCGATACACTTTTCAAAGCGGCGAAAAATTGCCGAAATCCGTTGATTAGAGAGAGAAAGGTGCAAGGTGATCAGTCTCAAAGATGTCGAGGGAAGAAGAAAACACCGCGAAGCTCAAAATTGGTGATGAGTTTTTAAAGGCCATTTGTCTAATGAATTGTGAAATCGCATTGATTCTTGAACACAAGTATCAACAAATATCTGATGTTAAAACGAATCAGATTGAAAAATCACTGCAATATGTGAAGCGTACTACCGAGGGATTTAGCAGTACTATGGAAGGTTGTGTTTATTAGTCTCTAGACAAAGGTCGTGATAAGTATACGGTACAAGGGGTTTGAGAGGATGCTAGAGTTTGAGTTTGATATCATATAGAATAGTGTAATTCTCATTGATACAATATTTATAGGAGTTTATAATTGTAATCCTAATCGAATGAGAATATCTACTTTACATAATTCAATTAGAATACTATTATAGAATATATGGAGAATATTTACTTATTCTCTATCATCTTGTTCAGATATACCTCTTGCCCTAACAGAGCCAAGGGTACGAACAAGGTATAGGGGTGAATTTGGCATTTTTCTAGAAATACAGGGAAAAATATGCTTTCTTACGTATAATTTTTTTTACTTTTTCTTTCGTCATTCATTTCTTCGTGTAAAATCCTTGAGATGACTTTAATTGTCTTATAAACTAGTTAAGTTTCAACTATAAATAAGAAAGTACAAATTAAAGACCGTTCTAATTTTTAGTATATATACTAAATAATTACTCAATTCATCTCAATTTATGTAATATATTTTTATTTGACACGCACTTTAAGAAATAAATGATTTTTTTTAATCTTATCGTCTAAAATAAGCCAAAGATATTTGTGTGGTTATAGATCATATAGTTTTGCGTAAAAGGCAAAGTTTAAAGTTAAATTGTTGTCAAATAAGAAAACATGTCATTCTTTTTGGGAACGGATTAAAAAGAAAAATGAGTCATTCTTTTTGGGACGGACTAAAAAGAAAAGTGATACATTCTTTTGGGACAGATAGTAATAAACTTCTATATATAACATAACAATTGCTGTGAACATGACATTTGTCCGAGCTCTTACTTAGATATGGATGGACACATGTTCCCTTTAGAATTAATGGTTTCCATTTAATTAATTGAAGTTGGGTCTCAAAAGATTTGAAAAATTCCAAATACTAAGCAAACTTAAATTTTTTAAAAGAATTGACCTGATAGCAAATATTCAATTTGTATTCTAAATCTTTTTAACGAATTAGTACCTTTTAAATCCATCTCTGAAATAAAGCAAACAAGACAAGTATTATTTTGAATCCTCATTTGGCATAGCAAATAGATAATAATGGCTAGACAAATTTAAAGGGGAATTCATCTAACAGCAATGACTTATTTGCTAATATCTATACTCTAAACCATTCTACGCATTTTTTTATTTTTTATAATTAGGCGTGAATTGTCACTTTATTTTTTAACAGAAAATGAAGCTCCATAGTTTTGCTCTTTTCTATTTTGCTTTAATAATGATCTTCGGCAGCTTAATTTCCATGATAAGAATCTAAATGTTTTTTTTTTATTTCTTATCAAAATATATAAGATTTTCATTACTACCTTGAAAAGTCTAGATGTTATCAAATTTTTGGGATAATTTTGAGTGCCAAAGATGGAGATTGTAGGAGGAGAAATCAAATTTTCAAATATATTATTTTAATCATGATTAAAATCAAATTTTACGACGTTTGTTAGCGTAAAGAATGTATTTTGAGTCTAACTCAACCCCAAAAGGTAGGGTAGAGATTGTTCATGTCCAAGTCTATATTTTCATTTTATATCCGATGTGTGACTTAGTAATTTCAAGCCGATTCCTTAAAAAACATATAAGCAATTGCAAAATAAATCAAACATAGGAAATTAAGTTTGTTTAGGAATTTCTTCCAAAGGAGACTGTAGGTCCATCCATGGTGGTAATATGTTCCCTTTCTTCTCGGTGTGGAGTGTAAATATTTGCCATTTCTGGCCTTATAATGCCAACAATAATTGTCAAATTAAGTAAAGAATTGAGAAGCTGACCTTAGCAGAGGGATCTTGTTTCTCGACAAGGGCTCTCATGATTCCAACTTTATTACTCTCAATCTGTTCATCAGTATCAGTATCAGTTTCAGCATCGGATTCTGCGTACGGAATCTCATCTTTGCCATTCTGGGATTCCCCAGAACCGAAAGTATGTTGGAATTTCTTCCGCAAATATGAGCTCATGATGACAAAGAAAGAGCTGGGAATTGGGGAAGTACCAGCAGTTTAATTTATCAGCGCGCTATTAATTTGTTTCATTTAATTTAATTTAGCACAAAATTTAATAAAAAAAAGACTTTTAAAATGTATAGTCCAAAATAAATTTAATATAAATGTGTGGTCGAAAATAAAAAAGAAAACGATTAGACCATACTGTCAAGTTCCGTCTGAATTACTTCTTTGGGATAGACAAACTTTTCCATTAGGTGGCGGGTGTTTGTATTGGCGAACAGGTCATTTTTGAGAAAGTGCACTTATCAAATATTTTTCTATATTTAAGGCTCGAATTTGAAAAAAAGAGAACAACGGAAGGATAAAGAAACTTTGTTATCACTTCCACACAATACTTAATTCCTAAACGGGTCAGGGGTTCTGTTTATTTTTTTGCTATCAGTTCACCAATGTTTAATTCCTAAAGGGGTCTATTAATTTTATGTAAATCTCAATTGAACTTAAAATATAAATAGAAAATCTTAAGACTGCTAATAAGTTTTTAATACAAGTGGTGATCTGCCTAATTATGAGATTGTGATCTGGCCAATGAAGAAACGTGATGTTCAGTGCACACCCAATCTGCATTTTCGGTGATGTTTGGTAAGTCATTATTTCATCTTCATGTATACTACTTTTTTTTCCATTCGACTTCTCGTGTAAGTCCCTGTTATATTTGATTTCCATACATTAATATCTAAGAGTTTGTTTTGGAAAGCCACCTTATTATGCAATTGGATGTTTGTTTGATCAAATAATTATTTAATCGGACATAATAGAGAGGGACCCAGCAATTACATTCCTTAAATCTCAAGAGGGAATCGAGAATGGTTGATAATTTATGTATTTCCTTTTTAATTTATTTTTATTTTTACTTTTAAAATTCCTTCCAAACATATACTATTCTTTTTTTCATCTTCTTTACGTCTCATGTTCTTCCCTGTAATTTCTTATATTTTGTTTAGTTCTTATATACTTTTCTTTATTTTTTCCATTTCGCTTAGTTGTGATATTATTATTTGTTAAAACTGTACGTCCTAATAATAGAAAGAATTGGTCGTATTCATTAAAGTGGGATTTTCTTATTGAATGAGGTTATAGACAAATTTGACTAATAGTAAGTGATGTTAGAAGTAATAAATTACATGTTGAGATATAATGCAATAGAAACAAAACGGGTTACCTACTCTTAACGGGCAAAGCGACCCCTTTATTCATTCTTTAATTCAAAATCAATCAAATCTACCCAAGTAGGATTTTATCAATCATTTGCACAATATTATGAAATTATAATTGTAAATAGTTGTCAAACATACATTCCATGATATTCTTAAAAAATATGTGCTTAGTTAAAAATTTAGTAATTAATTCAACTAAAATAATATTTGTTTGACAACTATATATTAATTACTTTTAGTACTATAAATTACTATTTTTTTAATTATTTAATACTAGAATCTCAATAAATAAATATGTATCTTGAATCCATTGTAATAGATAAAATTTAGTAATATTTCTTTTAGGGGCCACATACGAA
Source organism: Przewalskia tangutica (assembly GCA_029844215.1). NCBI lineage: Eukaryota > Viridiplantae > Streptophyta > Magnoliopsida > Solanales > Solanaceae > Przewalskia > Przewalskia tangutica. The sequence continues at coordinate 82,276,552 of CM056735.1, read as the reverse complement.
GAAGTTGTATCACAGGTCCCAATGTTTGTCGCGTACAAAATGGTTGCCTCCACAATGCAGCAGAATGGTTTTTGAGCTAGGAAAAGGTCTCGAGAAAAATTTACATGACATTATAGAACCAATTGTAATACCTGAAAACTATTTCCATTATGGTATCGGGTATGTTGCCAGTCCCGAGAGACCTCTGAAGAAGGCAAAAGGAAGAAGGATTCCCTAAAGTTGTGGAAGCCAATCCCGAATTTGTACCAGTCATTGTCAATCAGGATACCAATGCTGAATGCAGATGATGTTGAGGAAGGGATAGATATATTGCTCCAAGAAGAAGAATGTCTCGCAGTCTTGGAAGAATGCACTGAGGCGCCCACCAATCATAATGCCAATTCGGGCAAGCAACTCTCCGACTGGACCTCTACTCCGCTCCTGGTTCCTCGGTAGCAGTGATGAATTTTCTAGGTTTTGAAAAAATTGGTGTAGTTTGGCTGATGCCCGATTACTCACCCTTTACTTGTTTTCCTTGTAATGTTTGTTGAAAAATAAAAAGGACTCGATGTTGATCTGAGTCATGACCATAGTTTGTATTTACTTTTGCAAATCAATGAAAGCCTCAGTTTATCGAAAATATGTTTTAATTGTTTTACCTTACTTTTCAGTTATAACAATAAACCAACTCTTAATGTTATGACGTGTTGCGAAATGAGTGAGTCAATTGTTAGAAAAGAAGAAGAGCACGAGGAATACGATGTGGAAATAATGGTACTAAAAGGTCTCGCGGAGTAAATGGAACACCTCGAGAATGAATAAAAACCTAAATGGATGAAATCGAAGTGATCAACTTGGGGTGTGAAGGGTCGGTTAGGGAGACACAGAACAATGCGCACTTGGGGTCACCTCAGAAAGAAGAGATGATTGATTTTACTGGAAGAATACATGGACATTTTTGCATGGTCATACATCGATATGCTCGGCCTGAGCAAATTTATAGTAGCATATAAATTTCCAACCATTCCTGGTTTCACGCTAGTAAAGAAGAAGACCAGATAATTCAAGCTCGAGCTGAGCATGTAGATTAAAGATGAGGTCGAAAAGCAGATTCAGTCTGGAGTGGTACAGGTAACCTCGTATCCCACGTGGTTAGCCAACACTGTGCCAGTATCGAAAAAGGACAGAAAGATCAGAATTTTCATGGATTATCAGGACCTCAACAAAGTAAGTCCCAAGGATAACTTTTCACTCCCAAATATTCATATCCTCATTGACAGCTGCGCCAACACGAGCGGCATTCATTCATCGATTGTTTCACCAGATATCATCAAATCCTACTAAAAAAAAGAAGATGAAGAAAAAACAGCTTTCATCACATTGTGGGAAGTGTATCACTATCGAGCAATGTCATTCGGTCTAAAAAATGCTAGCGCTACTTATATGAGATCCATGATCACCATCTTTCATGACATTATCCATAAGGAAATTAAAGTATATGTGGATGATGTTATCATTAAATAAAAAGAAAGTGCATATCATATCACGTACTTGCGGAAGTTCTTTACAGACTCTGAAAATACAATTTGAAGTTGAACCCGACCAAGTGTGCATTTGGAGTTCCCGCTAAAAAATTGCTCAGGTTTATAGTAAGCCGAAGAGGCATAGAGCTAGATCTGTCAGAAGTTAAGGCCATGCAGGATTCACCCCCTCCGCAGACTCAAAAGGAAGTCATGAGTTTCCTGAAAAGGTTAAATTACATCGGTCACTTCATAGCCTAGTCTACAGTGATCTTCGAGCCCATACTTAAGCTACTAAATAAAGACGTGCTGACAGAGTGGAATGAAGAATGTTAGAAGACATTTGATACTATCAGGAGATATCTCTCTGATCCTCCAGTTTTGGTTCCCCCGAGGCCGGAGGTCCACTGTTACTGTATTTATCAGCATCAGACAATGCTTTTGGATGCGTGTTAGGATAACACGATAAATCGGGAAAGAAATAGCATGACATCTATTACTTGAGCAAGAAGTTCACAACATGTGTAGCACGATATACCTTGGTAGAAAAAATGTGTTATGAATTGACGTGGAGTCCAGAAGTTGAGACACTATTTTTCATCATACACTTCCCACATCATCTTCGGAATGGATCCGTTGAAATACATCTTTTGCCAGCCTATATCCGTGGGAAAGCTGACCAAATGGCAAATGTTGTTAAGCGAATTCGATATCGTGTATTTGGTTCAGAAAGCTGTAAAATGGCAAGCACTGACTATTTTCTCATTGACAGTCCTGTGGATGACAATGCGGAACAACTCAAAACGTGTTTCCTTGATGAAGAGATACTCATGATAGATGAAGACGGGGATGAACCTTATTCAGGTTGGAGAATGTTCTTCAACGGTGCAGTTAATTATCAAGGTTCGTGAATCAGAGTAGTGTCGGTATCAGAAATAGACAACACTATCCAATGGCTACTAAGCTCGCATTCTGATGTATCAGTAACATGGTAGAGTATGAAGCCTAAATTTTGGGTCTTCGAATGTCGCTAAATAAAGACATAGATGATTTGTTACTGATAGGTGATTCAGATCTTCTAATTCACCAGGTACAAGGAGAATGGGTGACAAATAACGCCAAGATCCTACCATACGTTAGTTTCATCCAAAGATTGAGCAAGAGGCTAAGAAGATTGTGTTCAAACTAACGCCAAGAACTCAGAATGAGTTTGCAGATGCTCTCGCTACTGTAGCTTCTATCATACAACATCCAGAAAGTAGTCATATCAATCCATTAGAGATAAGTTTGAAAGAAGAACATGCTTTATGTTCTCATGTAGATGCAGATCCTGACGGCAAGCCGTGGTACACTGATTTAAAAGCTTACTTGAAAAAGGGAGAATATCCCAAGGGTACTACAAGCAATCAGAAGAAGACCCTCCAAAGAATAGCCAACAGTTTCTTTATGAGCAAATATATGCTCTACAAGAGAACGCTTAATCTTGAGCTACTCAAATGTGTGGACGCTATATAGGCCACCAAGCTATTAGAAGAAGCGCACAGTGGGGCCTGTGGACCTCATATGAATGTGTTCGTCTTTGCAAAGAAAATCTTATGAACCTTTTACTACTAGATGATTATGGAGACCAATTGCACAAGATTCGTGCAAAGATGTCACCGATACCAGATACAAGGAGATTTGATCAGAGTCCCACCAAATGAGCTCAATGCCATGAGTTCACCTTGGCCTTTAGTTGCTTCGGTCATGGATGTCATCGGACCTATTAAGCCAGCAACCTTCAATGAACATCGATTTATCCTGGTCGCCATAGAATACTTCACTAAATGGGTTGAAGACACATCAATAAGTCAGTAACAAAGAAAGTGGTAGGTGAATTTGTAAAGAACAACATCATCTGCCAAATCAGCATTGCGGAGTCCATTATAACAAACAACGGAAAAAACTTGAATAGTCACCCGATGAAGGATATCGGTGATCAATTCTGTAAAACCTATCGAAATTCCACAGCGTAGAGGCCACAGATGAATGGAGCCGTAGAAGTTGCCAATAAGATTATCAAAAGGATATTGTGAAATATGATAGATAACTATAAATGTTGGTATGAAACATTGCCCTATGCATTGCTAGGGTACATAACAACAACCAGAACTTCGATTGGAGCCATGTCGTACTTGCTTGTTTATGGCACAGAAATAGTCATTTGCCGAGGTTGAGATATCGCCACTTTAGATTATTCAGGAAGCAAATTAGATAATGCCGAATGGGCCAGAAAGTGATATAAATAGTTGGCCCTAATTGAGGAGAAAAAAATGATCGCCATATGCCACTACCAGTTATACCAACAAAGAATGACCCAAGATTTCAACAAAAGGGTCAACATCGGACATTTTCTGGTGGGATAACTGTTACTCAAGAGGGTATTTCCCCATCATGATGAGTAGAAAGGAAAGTTCACACCAAATTGACAAGACCCGTACATGGTCTATAAGGTACTCTCCGGAGGAGCAGTGATGCTAGCCGAAATGGACGGTCATGAGTGACATATAACCATCAACACCGATGCAATCAATATATACTACACGTGAGATGACATCTTCAATTTCTAATCACATTTTATTTACTTGTAATCACTACATCAAGACCTATCACTTACGACAGATATACATAAAAGAACTATCGAGTTTCAGTCTTTTTCTTTGTAATAGAAAGAAAATCCAAATGACATTTCCTTGTAATATGAACTACGCAATGACCTGATTTTCCAAGGTAGGATATGTAGGCAGCCCATTTAGGACTCGGTCACATTATTAGGAAACATTAATCAATTTTATTTTGAACTACCTGATTCCTGTTGTGACATAATACATAGGTGCTCTCTGAGCTCGGTCGCACCAATAGAAAAACCAAAGAAATCTTTAGGAGGCCACATGGGCAATTTTTTTGAGAAGATATAAAAAGTTCCCAAATTCAGAACCTAAACAAGATGATCATTGACACTGTCTTCAACTGGGGCAGAATTTTTTAGAGGATCTCAAAAATTCCCTTCAATAAGTTTAGGAGATATAAATTAACAAGGACCCTGCAAACTAGGGCAGATTTTTCAAGAAGATCTAAAAAATTCCTTTATTAAAAGCTGACATGAGAGTTCGATGATACAAGTTTCAGTCCGGGGCAAAACCTTTGAGGAGATCTCAAAAATTCCGCACGGTAAAAAGCTAATACAGGACACCGCGATAGAATTCATGACATTAATATAATATTGTGAAATACTCCTTTGTCTTTCTGGTCAACATTTTAAAATTAATATGGATATTTTGAGAAGATTTTTACTATATCCAGAAAACTTCATCTCTTTATGCTACCGAATTAGAAGTCATGAAGGAGTAAAGGCCGTGATCCGACTAAGAAAGAGCAGAAAGATCAATGGCACGAGCTAATCTCATCAAAACTTGCAATTTTTCTATGGATGCAGGTTCTGATATGCCGTCGAGAGGACTACAGCTTATTTCACTAACTCGTTTGTTCATGTCACCAAACATGACAAAAACAAAAGATCAGGATGATCTCCTATCCGTCTAAGTACCATGAGTGTAGTGCAACCTCACTGAGAGGGTCACAAAAAATCAAAGCGCCATAAGTGTAACGACCCCTTTAGAAGTCGTGGTGTCACCTACACTTTTTCCATCAATTGGCAAACCACTCCATATAGCCAACACAAGATAAATAAGAAATATGGAATAACAAATACTTAATAAATCTGTCTGATCGTAATATAAAATGCGGAAAGATAAGTCTGAGAATATAGTAATACAACCCTAAAGTCTGGTCAACAATACAAGAGCTCTAAACTGAATACATAGTCTGATAAAAGGAGAACATAAGCCAAATGTCTAGAAGTGTATCCCAAATAATAAAAGACAATATAAGAAATAGTAGTATGAGTACAAAATGTACCCCCATAAGCATCATAGGCCGATAACGATGAAAGATACGAATAGAGATAAATATCAAGCTAACCTATATGAAATCCTATACTAAACAATTTCATGGTCATATAAGTCACCTAATTCACACAATGGTTCATTGAATCAATTAAGACACTGCATTCATATAAGGGTTCATGAATCATATAAGTCACCACATTTTCAGAAGAGTTCCATAACCATTAATCCAAGTATTAGGTAATCAATTAACATTGCTTTCTATCAAGGAATCATCCAAGCCTCATAAAACTTTCAAACCAATTCACAATCAACATTAATTAATGAATAGTATATGTATCATATGAATGCAATGCCTATGCCAGGTATCTTTCATCTCTAGTATACATACATTCAAATTCTATGAACTACACATCCATGGGGGACCCGTGAAGTCCATATACTCATCCAAAATTTCTCACGGATCCCAACTCTTAGCTGTAATATCACCCGTTCCAGGTGTGAAACTCGGTCCTCTATGTATCATCATCATCTCAGTGTTTCCAACCATCTCATATAATAACTTACCTTTTTCATCTCATTGGACCCACAATATTTTCACACTACTCGCATTTCAATATCATCAAAACCATGAGTGTATGAATGTAAATGACAATTCAAGGCAAATAATCAGAATGCATGAGATGCAATCAAGTATAGTGATGAATATCACATGCTTTCATAAGTAATTAACACATAATTCATGTAATAGGATATCATGTCGAAAACATTTGTGATGAATAAATACACAAGATCAAGTATGGTGATAAGCCCACATAATTGCTACAAGCCCAAACAACAGTAGTCGGAATCAGCTTAAGACTGATTCCCAAAAATCACCCATCATCACAGTTCAACATTGGTACCAACCCAAGCATTTATCACAAACTCTAAGGTGAGACCACCAAACCCACCCAATACCCCTCAACATTTATAACTAATACGTATTTCTATAGAAGTCTACAAAAGATAAACCGTAGACTGCCTCAAAGCTGAGCAGGAGCCACAAACGGTTACCCCTCTACTCACGCCTTGCCATTTTGTAGTGCCTCATAGTATTCATAGTCTAACATACATAGATTCTACGTTAATAATTAAGTTAAAATGCATACAAGGACTTAGTCCTTAAACATACGAAAGGACACACCAACGCCGGGACCACGATGCCAAAATCCTAACTTTATTTCTCAGAGAGAATAAATACATATTAAGTAGTCATATCCTTAAGTTAATTGCAAAATTAACCCTAATTGAACCTTCAATTTTAGGATTAAATAAAAACCTCATTTCTAAACCCTAGAATTTCCCCCAAATTGAAAAGGGTTGCCATTAACAAACTAAACTCTACAACATGATCAACAACCACTAAACAATGCTTATTACAATATCAAGACTATCTAAATCATATTACACCCTCAAATCAAAGCTTAATCCCCTCTTATTCTTGCATGAGATTTAGAACTCATTTTCCCCAAATTATAATCTATACCAAGATTAGAGACCTTAAAATATGAAATATAATCATAAAGGGTGAAGAATTTTACCTCCAATGAAGAACTCAACCACAACATTCAAGAATCCCAACTTAGGAAGCTCTAGTATCGAGATATGATATTTTGAGAAAGTGAAATAGTTCTAGGGATTTCAACACACTGATTGAATAGTGATTACGCTATTGTGGAATCAATATCGCAGGTGTGGTGTTGCTTTGGCGGAAAATAGTCTTATCACGACCCGAACCGACGGGCAGCGACTGGTGCCCTACCTGGGCACCCTTATACCCTCACATCACATATAATCAGCGGAAGCTAATGAACAACTTATAATCTCATAACTGTTATACCCCGTAATTCCAGGACATATAAGTGAGAACGTAAGTTAGGATATAAGGTTGAATGTTGGAAGGAAAGTATGTTTATATTTTCGAGTATAGATTTTTTTTGGATACAATAGATATGACGACGAGAAATAGTACTAATAATTGAATTCTTTCCAATAGAGTGTGGACAGAAAAAGAGCTCCAGAAACAAAAAAGATGAAAGTTGGCGGAACAGGATGAAAATCGCAGATCACGCGCCGAATCGCAGGACCACGGTGCATAACTTCGAGCATCCACAAGATTTTCAAAGACCGCAGTGCCGAGGCGGGAATTTTAGAAAATTGGCTAAGTGTGGAAAATATTTTGTGAAGAGAGACAAGTGGACATGTGGGGTTCATGGGTCCCCCATCTACTTGTCCTACAAGCCCCTATTAGATACAAGTCTTGCAAGACTAAGCTCACAAATATCTTCATCATCCAAACCCTCATATCTCTCCCTTCCTCTTTAATATTTTGAAACCCTTAGCAAGTGAAGAACAAAAGTTAAATATTTTCCAAGACCAAGTTCTAAGAAAGGTTAACTCTCCATAACAAGTGGTCACGGTTTTGGCCAAGAAACTTCTTTGAAACCCTAAGCTTGAAATGAAGTTTTTGGAAGAGAAACAAGATAGTAAGATGGTTACAAGCTTGTAGAGGTTACGTGGTTACAACCCCAAGTACTTAATTGATACTTGGTTATTGATGTTATTGGCCTTATTTGTAAGGTGGAACCGTATGTATAAGTAGGGGAAGTGCTGCCCGAGTTTTTATATAAAAGGAGAATCATTATGTGGTATAGTGTATACTAGTATCATGAAGCTGATAGACGTGTTATTGTTATTGTAGGCTGAAGTACCTATTTGAGACGTATTCTACTTATCGTGTTGGTATTGCCGATAAGATATGTGAACTATCCTTTATTCTTCTGGCATGTTCTACGTATGAAATATACATGTGGTATTATTTCATAATTTATTCTACTCTTAGAAGTTAAGGGGTATTCATGTTATTGATTCTATGCTAAAGGCATGTCTAAATTGTTCCTAAGTCCTTATTAAAGCATATGAGGAGAGATGTTAATATTCATAAAAGTTCTTAGTAAGCGCCGGAGTCGGTTCAACTTTGTTAATTTAAAGTAACTGATAAGTATTAAGCGCTGAGACTGTTTTAATAAATAATTAGGTATGTTCTAGTAGACGTATTGAAATAAGTCATTGCAGCGTTAAGTGAAAAAGGTATCGACAAGCGATTATAAAATGATTAGCACGCCATCTGCATAGAAACTAAGATATAACCAATTTGTTTTACATTTTCTAGTTCACAGCTGATTAGATAAGATTTCATGATATAAATTACTCATGACCCATATAAGAATTGATTAGGCAAATGCGGATCCGTTATCACCAATCAAATACAAGATTTTGGAAATATTCGAGGTATGTGAGACTATTCCTTCTTTCTTTGGCGTGATTTATATGAAAGTGAGTGTACGACAGACGTACATGGTTCTATTAGATGTTAATCCTTAATGATACATGATATGATAGTGCCCTTGAGTTTTCAAAAGACGATTTCAAAGTGATTCATGACATGATAAGTGTCTTGATTTTCTAAAGGAGGATTTGGAATGATACATGACATGAAGGTGCCTTGGTTTTTTCTAAAATGAGAGTTCATTTTAATGATTGGTACATGATATTTTGGAACCTTGGTTTTCTTAAGAGTCAAATGATTGTTGACACCCAATTTTGACCCTCCCGTCCAGTCATTAACTATGAAATTAGACTAATTTTGTAAAATAATTTTTATGATTTTTTATAATAAAATGCAGCGATAAAACATAAATACCGGCATAAATAAAACAATTTAATAATGGCACCGCGTCTTACGTAGAGTATTAAGCACTTAGAGTCCCGCGCCCGCATTTATTAATTGTAAGCTCTGTCGTAATTCTTAAATTAATAATAAATACATAAAATAAATAATTTAGCAAAGACGAATAGCATAGCCGCATTTATTAATATGCAAAACAATTTCATAATCATTGTAGCACCTGAAGTCATATGAGGATAATTTAATTTTAGCTTAAAGAATAATAAATAATGCAATAAATAAGGTTTTAAATAATAGCACCGCATTTTGAGTAAAAGCTTTAAACAATTCTTAAATACCATACTTGCATTTAGCATTTAAATAATTTAATCTAAACTCAATTCAATTTTAATTTAACTTCGCAATAATGCATAATAATAAGTTTTTAAATAATAGCGCCGCATTTTATAATATTAAGCACTAATTAAATAGCACGCCCACTTTATTCTCGTAATAATTTTAATAAAAGCATTCAAATAATTTAAGCACAATTTATTAATTAATTTATCACTAATTAAAAGCCTAAAACTAATTAATTAACTCCTAAAATTAAAATACCTAATCAATCTACCACTACCAGCCCAATCACCCCTTGCCCATCCGCGACCCGCGGCCCACGCCCGCAGGCCCAACACCCGCAGCCCAGCTTTCCCCTTATCAGCCCACAAGTCCAGAACCCAGCCTTCATTTCCCTTTACTTGCCCATCGTCCCCATCAGCCTTCACGAAAAAAAAACAGAACCCTAGAGCTTCTTCAATCGCCGCCCGGATTTCTCGCCGGAGAATCCGGGACTTTCCTTCACCCACGCACCCTGGCCAGCTTTCCTTACCCATGCACCCTCTTCCAACGATTTCTTACCATAATAACATCAAATCAGCCTTAAGAATAGTACCGAAATCACACCAAATCGCGTCCTAAATCAGTACTCAAAATCGTCCCTTAACTACTGAGATTAATACCAAGATTTCGTCCAATTAACTCAGCATTAAATGGTCTTAAACCTTACCTAATAGGGAACCCAAACGGGGGCTATATAAGCACATGCGAAGACAGTAAGAGAGGGGCATCGATTAAGGGCTCAGTGAGATAGCAATCGTTTCACCTTAGCAGCAGTTAGGAGATAGCAGTTTAGGTCAGAAATTGAGACGGAGAGTAGAGCAGAAAGAGGGAGAAGCACAATACGAGAGAGGCCCAGCAATCGACAAACCAAACCATTAGCATCGCGCAAGTAAGAAGCCTGAAATCTTTCTCTTAATTCTAGCCAAAAATCAGCAAGCAGCTTTACCCCTTTAGTCGCATCGCAAAACAACTCTCCGAGTGGCACCGATGACTTGATACGCTGCCCCGGGTCGCTGTCCGGAGAAGGTAAACTCACTCCCTTTCGAATTTCAATCCTTATGCAATTTTGTGTGCTTTGTGTTGCATATGCTTGTTAACGTTGTTATATAGTTCTAGCCCATCCAAACAGTTCTGATTGTTGAAATCGGCATCAGGATTACTAAATAGCCAAATAGGCAGTCTGTCGCGCTTTAATGGATATCATATACGGTTCTTTATTTTAGTCGCATATTCAGTGCATAATAGTTTTACCTGCTTCAATGCTCTCATGTCTACAATATAGCATAAATGAAACCTGGCATATCCTGAATTCAGTTTCCCTGTTTTAAATATAACAACATTCATCCTCACTTTACCGCCATCGTATGGCCCGAGTTAACAAGTTTAGTGTATTGCACAAGAAATCTGTTTTACCCCCACAGAGTTAGTTCAGTTAATATGATATTAAAAATGTTGTTTTTGAGGGTCATGTGGAGTCTGAATATGGGAAATGCCTTCATGAGCATGCGATACTGGCATACAAAGACAACATACTAGAATATTTGTAAATATGTGGGTATGAATTTAAATCTGAAAATGGGAGGAAGTATTGGACTGTGTATTTTTAATTATTTGTGGATCGTGTTAAACCTAGATGGTGTTGAATTATGTCGTCGTGCTAAGTCTCTTAAGTTAGTTCACTCTTAATATGTTATTAGTGTCCATTGAATGATACCTGTGGCAATACCATGTTAACCATGTGCTCTTTGTTTCTATATACATTTAGCCTTCCCTAATTTGCATATGAGGCTTAAGCATAAAAGTTGGGATATTTCAAACTATCTAAGGAGAGAATTGATCAGGTTCTTTGTCTTGTGATGATACAGGATCATGCCTACTGTTTACCATCTGCTGTGATATATTTTGATTCTTTTGAGTATAGTCCTATTAGTATGCCTTAAGATTAGTGTAGGGAGTTTTAGACCTGCGTGTATTTCTAGTCTAGCATGGCCAGTCTTTACCCCTAAGCCAACATGTTTGTCACTTCATCCTTTTATACAACAAAGAAAAATGAATGAATTGGTGTTCTCATTCCTATACATGTGTGAGGGTTAAAATAGGCAATTACCCCATTCCTGATAACTGGTACCTGTTTCGTTTGGTCTATAAGTAATTAACTGGGCCTCCCTGCATGTTGATTTGTCCTTACTTTAAATCTGGAAATTGCATGTTTTGGGCTATTTTCGCATTTCGCTTGCTTGTTTGCACCTGGGCCAGTGATCGCCCAGGCGCTTTTCCTGAGTCCGATTCATTGTGACACGTTAGGCAGCTAACATATGTGCTCGTCCTAATTATTTGTATCAATTATTATTTGGGCTCGTACTAATCCTTTTCTTTCTTATTCTTACATGGCACGCATCGGAGCAAAATAAAGAGTCTCACGGGGAGACTCATCGCAAGTCATTTCAAATGGCAACCCGCATCCGCGTTCGCATTCCCGCTTCAGAAACTCCTAGAAAAACAAATAGGACGGAGTCATCCGCTCCAATCCCTTCACTCTCTTAACTTTCTTGCCTCATTTTATGCCTTTATTTGTTTATTGTAATTTTATTATTTAATTTTGTAATTAATAGGATATCTAGAATAATTAGCCTTTAAACATATAAGTGGGGAGGTAATTTAAAGTTCATCGCTTAACTTACTTGCCTTTTAGGACTGTTGAGCATGTCTAAATTCTGCAAAAATGATTTAAATGATTTAACTTGCATCATAAAACCAACATTTTGTTTCTTACTAAAATACATAACAGATTTCTCCTAAACTCTCAAAAATCGTCTTAAAGCATCTCTTATATAATATTATACGCAGGTTAAGCAAGATTAATTTAGCTAGCAGTATACATAATTAGTCCGTAAATAACTTTTGCATGAACACATAATTAGTCCATAAAACCCCCTTAGCATTCTTTAGCATATTTCTAGCCCTTTAAAAAAAAAACCTTAGCATTTTAGCACCTTTTGCATTCTTTAGCACTCTAGCATTTTAAGCACCACTTTAATATTTAACACCCTTTACTTTTAAAATTAATCCCTTGGCACCTTTAGCACATTTTGTCCTTAACATTTTAGCACCTCCTAGCATTCTGTTGCACTTTAGCATATAGCACCTTTTGCCCTTTTAAAACTTTAAGCACCTTTTAAACATTTTAACATTTTTAGCATTTTATTAAGCAGGAAGAGCTTTTACTTTGCATTTTTAAAACATAATAATTACCCTAGGCTTGGCAGGACAACCGCGAGTTAGCGGATCTTAGAGGGTGCCTAACCCCTTCCCTCTAGATTAATAAAGAACCCTTACCCAGAATCTCATTAAGTTTAGCAGACCATTAAATGGAGTTAATGTTTACTTTAAACTAGTTAAACATTTAGGTGTCCTAATTCACCCAAACTAATTAGGTGGCGACTCCGCGAACCCTAGCACTACTTTTAGCATTCTTTACCCTTTAATATTTAGCATTTTAGCGTTTTTAGCACCTTAGCAATTTCTAGCACCTCTTTTGCACCCTTAGCACTTTTAAGCAACCTTTTAATATTTTTGCACTCCCTAGCAACCTTTTGCATTTTAGCACCTTTTATTTATTTTCTAACACTTTTTTATTTAAGCAGGATTCGCTAAAAATGTCGCGGTCGAAATCGGGCGCGACAATGATGATTTATATTGCACAAGGTTGCTCATGATAGTTATTCGTGCAAGTGTGTAAAAGAACACCGAGTCCCACAACGGGCCGGGATACGTTATGTGTAAAAAGACACTGAGTCGCACAAATGGCCCGGGATACGTTATGTGCAAAAGAACACCGAGTTCCACAATGAGTCGGAATACGTTATGTGTAAAAACACCGAGTCCCACAACGGGCCGGGATACGTTATGTGTAGAAATATACCGCGTCCCAGAAAGGGTCGGGTAGTATATGTTCACCACGTCCCTCACCAGAGGGCCGGGACACGTTATAGTGATGATTCCACCAAGTCCATCACCAGAGGGCCGAGATATGTTATACATACAGTCATGATGGTTATATGGACCGAGTCCCAGGATGTCTCGGGATACGCTATATGGACAGACATCTATGATTTTGAGATGACTTTTAATTTTTAAAAGGTACAATTGACTCTTTATTGTTAAAAGGTACAATTGGCTCTATGTTATATGACACGGTTGGATCTGGTATTTGACTTTCATACTTGCCCCTGTCGTCTTTTTGCCAGTATGATCTTATTTACTGTACTTTAAGTTTACCTACTTGGTACCTTGTTGTACTGACTCCCTCGGGGGGCTGCGTTCATGCCCGCAGGTACATGTACACAGTTTGGTGATCCTCGAGCTTAGAATCCTTGCCCAGCTTTTTGAGATAACTCCATTGTTCCGGAGTCTAGTCATTTTGGTACAGGTCTTCTATTATGGCTTATGTATATTCAGGGGTACGACGGGGCCTTGTCCCGTTATAGATACTGTCTTACTCTTAGAGGTCTGTAGTCATGTGTGGGTTGGACATGTACGGTTGTAATTCGTTTGGATATTTCTATATGTAGTGGCGGCCTTGTCGGCTTGCCTATTTTATAATACAAGTTTGCTATTAAAGTTCAGGGGACAGGATCCCTTTGTTATGTGATTATGAGTTTTACTTAAGCTTCCGCTGGTTTGGTGATGTTTGGGTGGAAGGGTGCCAAGGTAGGGCACCAGTCGTGGCCCATCGGTTCGGGTCGTGACAAATGTGGTATCAGAGCAGTTAGTCCTCGGAATGTCTCCAGACCGTGTGTAGTAGAATCTTGGTTATCGGATGTTGTGCACCACACCCATAAACAGGAGGCTACAATACATTTAGGATTGGTTTCTATTCTTTCATCTCATAGGTCATGCGATAGAGCTATGTTAGTAGGATAATCTCTCTGACGTATTATTGTGTTACAACTATGCCTCCGAAGAGGGCAACAGTGGCCCCAGAAGGGCAAATCAGTAGCAGGAGCTACTGGTGAAACACAGAGAGTTACTAGGGCATATGCCCAGTCTATGCCTGAGGTTGTGCGCTAGTCGGCGAGTTCAGTTACACCGCCATCACCGGATGAGCTGTTAGGTGTATTTTGTATACATCTTTTGTGTCATTTTTAGTTAGTATTTTCTTATTTTTCGTTCAAATAAGTGTCGTGTTAGGTTGTTTTTCTTTCTTTTGAGTCACAACAGTGCAAAAAGGCAAAATGGCGAAAAGGACCGAGAATTGGGCAGAAAAGGTGCTCCCGAGACAAAAAGGATGAAAGTTGGCAAATTAGGACGGAGGATTTTCAGTGCCATGATCTGGATATCTGAAACCGATCTTGGTGCGGAAAATCCAGTTCCGAAATTAAATTAGCTAAGGGCAGATTGGTCCATAGGGCACGAAGTTTGGAGCATACTTAAGCCCTAGGGATTAATGCTATGAGGGAGGTTGGTCATTCTACAACATATCACAACACAAGACAACAAGGGAGACTACAATTGGAGACTTAGTTCGCAGTAATTTCTTTTCTTTCATTTTTAGTTCAATTTATGTATGTATTTTGTGTTATTTCTTAGCGTGACTATGGCTAGGAGCTAAACACTTTATTAGGGCATTCCTTATGAATCGCTTGAAACTTTATTCCTGAATTAATGCAGTAGTTTGATTTCTTCTTCACTTGATTAAGATTTAGTCAATAATTGGTATGAATGTTTGATAATTAATTGATCACTAATTATCATAATATATATGATTTCGAATCGAGAACCGAGAGGAGATATTTAGATATGCTGTAATTGACTAGACATAGGTTAAAATCGCGGACGACAGTACCCCGATACTTGCGTAGCATTATATGTTACTGTTTTTAATCCTCCTATGTGGTAAATCCTATCATAGAAATATAGAAGGGTTCTGCACTGGGGTTGAGTGATTATATGTCCTAATCGGAATATAAGACAGTTTAGTTAACCGCTATCTTAACGTAGAAGAAGAAGTCATTCTAGTTGCATTAAAGATTGAATATAGTGGATAGTCGAGGATTTTGGAATCCCTAATTCATTCATAACTAATTACAACTTAAAGTTCAGTAATTCTTGCAATTATTTTAGTAGTTAAACAAAAATCCAACTCAAATATCGACTGCCAAATAGATAACATAGAATAGATGAACGGTAATTAGAAACCAGTCTCTGTGTATGATATTCAGTATTATCAAACTATATTACTTGTCAACGATGCGTACACTTGCGTGAGCATTCAAAATATCGCTAACAAGTTTTTGGCGTCGTTGCCAGGGACTGACGTACTTTTAATATCGAACCATCTATTTTTATTTCTAATTTGGCCTTATTTTTATTTTTATTTTTACTATTAGAACCCTATTGCCTTGATTTTGTTTGTTGATTTTGGTCTATTTCAGGAATCTAGTGTATGCGAAGAAGGAGAGGAGCAAATACACTTGTTCCCTTCAACCCTGAAATCGAAAAATTGTGCAAGCAAAACAGGCGTGAGAAAATAATTGCTGATTCACTAGCCATGGAAAATCAGCAAAACAGGGGTACCTGACGAGGGGTTGAATAATGAGGTACCGGCTGCCATTGGACAAGTCCCACCACCTGCAGAAATGATCTTGGGAGATTATGTTTTGCCCACAGTTACTGGTGCACAGACATGCATCAGGTTCCCAATAATAGGGGCAAACAACTTTGAGATCAAGCCAGCCATCCTGAGTATGGTCCAGAACACAGTACAGTTTGGGGGATTGCCATCTGAATACCCCCACATGCACATTGCCAACTTTCTGGAGCTGTGTTCCACTTTTTAATACAATGGCGTTACTGACGATGCCATTAGACTGAAGCTCTTCCTGTTCTCACTTAGGGACAGATCCAAGAGCTGGTTGAACTCACTACCTGCCAACTCTATCACCACCTGGCAATAACTCGCCCAAAAGTTTCTTGCAAAGTATTCCCACCTTCAAAAGCGGAAAAGTTAAGGGGAGAGTTAAACAATTTTTACCAGGTGGATGGTGAGTCACTCTATGATGCATGAGAGCGATTTAAGGATCTGCAAAGGAAATGCCCACATCATGGCATAGAGAAGTGGATGTTAGTCCACATTTTGTATAATGGACTGAATGGTACTACTCGTACCATCATTGATGCTGCAGCAGAGGGAGCCTTCATGAGAAAGAGTGTCAATGAGACACATGAATTACTGGAAGACATGTCTGCCAAAAATCACCAAGGGGCAGATGACAGGCCAGTGAATAGCAGGAAGACTATGGGTATATAAGAATTAGATGCCATCAACGCTCGAATGCACGGTATCCGCCAGGTAAACAGCTGCGCAGAACACTATGTGCGTGAATGCGATCCGGATGTGATAAATTATGAGATTTGTGGTGGACCGCACTCCTTTGACAGATGCACAGCGGTGGATCCCAATAATTTGCCAATGGAGCAGGTTCAGGTAGTTGGGAACTTTCAGCGACCTTATAATTCCAACACATACAATCCAGGGTAGAGAAATCACCCTAACCTTTCATAGATGAACGACCAGTCTCAGCATCAACCATATTAAGGTAGTTACCAGAACCAACAAGGACATAATCAGGCTACCTCATATCAGCAGTTTAGATCACATATGTCACAGCCCGAACCCCGGGCCCGTGACTGGTGCCCTACCTGGGCACCCTTCTATCTTAACAACTAAGTAAACTGCGGAAATTAAATAACACCTCATTTTTTTTAAAACCAACATACGTCTAGGGCAAAGCGACAAGCTCGCCATAATATACATAAACAAAAGACACTACACCTGCATGAGTCCAATCCTATATATGAGTACACTCAAGAGTTATATTGAACTAGGGCGGACAAGGCCCGCCGTACCCATAATCGTACAAAAGCACAGATCAAGGATCTATACCAAAAAGATAAACTCACGAGCAGATGGAGCTATCCAAAACTCGAGCGGTCCTACACTGCGGATCACCAAATCAACGTACCTAAACTGCGGCGATGAACGCGGCCCGGCGAGGTCGATCTGAAGAATGTACCAAGTATGTGAAGTGAAAAATCGTAATGAAATCATATGATCTAACAAAACAGAGACATGTATGATAGCCAACCTACGATTACACAATACATAGCGATCATATCAAGTCGTGGCGCATGCCTCAAATCATTACTAAAATATAACCGTGGGTCTCACGCCCGTAATATCAATCATGCGTGGAATCGCCCTCATCACGGCGATCCATGATATAATATAGCACCAATAGACATACATGAACACCAAGTCCCACCTGTGTCCTAAAACTGTACGGGCCAAGTAGGAAAACGAGCAGGTGGTATAACGTCTTGGGGTTTACCCTCATTTATACTCTTACCCTGGAGAAGGTGGTAAAGCAAGTGGTATAACGTCTTGGGGGTTTATCCCTCATTTATACTCTTACTCTGGAGAAGGTGGTAAAGCAGGTGGTATAACGTCTTAGGGGTTTACCCCTCATTTATACTCTTACCCTGGAGAAGGTGGTAAAGCAGGTGGTATAACGTCTTGGGGGTTTACCCCTCATTTATACTCTTACCCTGGAGAAGGTGGTATAACGTCTTAGGGGTTTACCCCTCATTTATACTCTTACCCTGGAGAAGGTGGTATAACGTCTTGGGGTTTTAAACATCATTTATACTCTTACCTATCTCAACGTGCCACACAACAAATAAGCAAGTTAAGAAATCCGCAACAACTTATTATTACGTTTCATATACACTCTCATTTTAGTTTACTTAGGGCACTAACATGTCTTTTATAAAAAATTCGAATTTAACCCAAGTACTACAAATAACTAAGCATACGTGGAATCTCACATCACCGAGTGACGTCCAAGTAACTCACCAAGACAGTACCTCCAACCGAGAGTCGCGGCAACGTAATAAAACATAATACTTGCACTCAAAGGCTATCACCAGCACACATAGGCTAATTCTCAATTAACCAAGCCAAAGTACTTATCAAGGGCACACATAGAATAATTCTCAATTAAACAAGCCAAAGTACTTATCAAGGCACACATAAAATAATTCTCAATTAAACAAGCCAAAGTACTTATCAAGGCATACATAGAATAATTCTCAATTAAACAAGCCAAAGTACTTCGTACGTACATTCTTTTCAAAAGACTCATTTTTATGTAAAACCCCAAGATACTAACACCCGTAGTATCAAGGTGTGTCTATTTTTCAAAGTAAGTTACTACACTTTTAAAAAACTCATTTCAAAGCTTGAAATCAAGTAACCTCAAATTTTCACAATCTAGGCAACTTATGCCCATTAATCAAAATAGACAACTTTCTTAACCTTCCATAAAGCCGTTATAACCAACTTCCCATAAAGCCGTTATAACCCTTTATGGTTTTAGACATATTCATTCCTTTTATAACCAAGAGATTATACTAATTAAAACCAAGTATCACATACTTACAAATCAAGTTCTTAACTTTCAAAATACTTCAAGTCTCTTAATATATAGAAAACAAGTTTCTTCTCTTAAATCATGTCATTTCTCCTCTTTTAAATCAAATAAGTAAATCACTCCTTTGACTCCCCTAAAGTCATTATAATGACCCTTAGGTTTTGGAACTAAGGCACTAGCCAAAAGATTTGGAAACCACTTCCTTTTCAAGACTCTATGTACTTTAAGTAAAATACTTTCACTTTTAAGAATCCAAACTTCACTAAGGAAATGAATTATACAACTTACAATTTAAACATCAAAGTACAATCAAGGAAGTACATAGAACAAATTCGATTTTAGGCAATCCAATTACAACCAAGGAATGGATCATTTAAGGAGTAGGACATACTTTCTTTATCTTAAGGAATCATGCTAGAAGAGGAGATAGTTCACATACCTTTTCGGCTAAATCCACAAGCTAAGCCGAATACGCCGTACGTAGAATTGTCAACCTATAATGGTCACAACATGACTATCAATTTCTAGTTTCTAACGTAGAATAGTACTAAGTACATGGTCTCTTATTCTACGGAAAATCGGGCAGCACCTCCTTTGTTTCTACTTACTTTGCCACCTTTTTCAAGGCCGAATACAATAACCAACACGCCACATTTAAGGCTCAAAACAACAACCAAACAAAGAGGATTACACGCCTTACAATACGTGTAAAATTCCGCCCCACAATTCATACCAAGTAGATTAATACTCACAAGCCATTCTCGGCCAACTTATAACCAATCCTAAGTCCTTTCCAATTCTTTTTCAATCCAAGTTCTTAGGTCAAACATGTTATATAGTTATAAACAACTTCAACAACTACAATTTCCTTCTTATACAACATGCGACGACTTAAACTAATAATCAACTTGAAATGTAATCTTAAGGCTAAACATGCTAGTTTTCGGATTAGGGTTCCAATAGCCAACAAACATATCAAACTTCATACTATATATCTCATGCTTGCTAATATCCATAACTACAACAATAAGTAAACTTTAATTGCTAAAACGACAAGAATTATATCTTTTCAAGCCCTTAAAATTTCCAAGATTCAAAGTCGCTCCTTAGCAATTCTTAGCTCCTTTCCTTTACGCTCCAATCCGCTATTTGAAGCCCTTAGAAGTTCACAACTAACTTCTCTTCCATTTCCAATCAAAACCTAGAAAAGCAACTAGGTTTTCACCTTGCGACTAACACGAAAACTCTCTCTTTCCGGGATTTTTCTATTGAGATACACTTACAATACACTCATGAACATTGGTTTAAAGTCTTGTGGCTAATGGATCACAAACTAAATTTTTTTGTGTGGGAATGACACTAAAGCCGAGAGCAAGATAGGCTAAGCTCAAGGTTCTCTCAATTTTTCTAAGTGTAAAATGCCAAGTCTTGCTACTTAGGATGATATATAACACATTGGAGGGTCTAGATTACAACACATGTATAAATTGGATGGATGGGATCAAGCCAAGTGGCTCTTGACTTGGTCAACAATGTCAAGCTCTAACTTATCAAGACTTTCTCATCTTTACAATTGTCAAATGACCCTTTTTCCCTTGCATAATTTGACCAAGCCATGTGGGAGGGGTGCCACGTGTCGCCCTCCCATTCGTCCATAAAATTCCGTAACCCTCGTGGGCCCCACAAAACGTAAAATTCCTCGGGTGGGCCCCACGTGACCAAATCCGTAAAAATAAATTTACATAATGTTAATAAGTTCCATACTCTTCAAATAATGCATTTTGAGAATCCAATTCTCAACAACGAACATTTTTCCTTTCCGACGTCCGGAAGATTTTCTGTCGGAAAAACAATTCTTCCTTTCGTACCAATTTCCAGGTCTTGATTCCTTACGTACATTCTCTTATACATGTCCTGGACTTACGGGGTGTAACAACATACACAACAAGAGATGCCTGATGAGCTGAGGGTTGCATTGCTTACACTCACTAATTCGCAAAATCAGTTCATGTCTGAAACCAGGTCCTTTCTCAGGAACCTGGAAATGCAGGTTGGGCAACTGGCAAAGATGGTAACCAATAGGCCACATGGTACACTCCCAAGCAATACAGAGGTCAATCCAAGATAGCAGTGTCAGGCAGTATTGTTAAGGAGTGGAAAGAAGTTAGAGCAGGTTGTTCCCCAACCCGCAGTGGTTCATGATAAAAAGGGCGAGAACACAGTTGAGGAAGAAAATGTGGGGGTCACTGAGGACCACCCTACAGTTGAGAAAGCTCCACTAGCACCTTTGAGGGAATACACTAATAGAATTCCTTACCCTTAGAGGCTCCAGAAGAAGGCCATAGACAAGCAGTTCTCCAATTTCTTGGAGGTATTTAAGAAGTTGCACATTAATATCCCCTTCATTGAGGCGTTAGAACAAATGCCCGCATACTTTAAATTCATGAAGGAGATACCTGGGAAGAAAAGAAGGTTGGACTTGTTTAGTATTGAATTGGAACCAAGACAAAAAAAGTGGGATTATGAGACAGTAGCGCTGACAGAGGAGTGCAGCGCCATCCTACAAAAGAAACTGCCTCATAAGTTTAAAGATCCAGGAAGCTTCACCCTGCCCTGTACCATTGGCAACGTAACATGCAATCGGGCGTTGTGTGACTTAGGGGCTAGTATCAATCTCATGCCTCTGTCCGTATTCAAGAGATTGGGTTTGGGGGAAGCCAAACCAACCACAGTTAATCTACAGCTGGCTGACCGAACCGTGGTGCACCCCAGAGATATAGTGGAAGATGTGTTTGTCAGGGTGGAAAAGTTCTTCTTCCCAACAGACTTCCTCATTCTTAACATGGAGGAAGATGATGAAATACCCATCATTTTGGGGAGACCGTTCCTAGCTACTGGTAGAGCTCTAATAAATGTGGAGAAGGGATAATTGAGGCTAAGGGTTCAGGAAGAAGAAATGGTATTCAAGGTATTTAAATCCACCATTGAGTCACAGACCAGCAACAAGTGCTTCGCAGTAAGCACAACTGACAGAACAGTTCAGCAGGCTCAGACCAAAACTAGGGAGATCATCCCTACAGCTGTGAACCCACAGGTTAGTTTGAAAGCTGCAACAAAAATAGATGACATGAAAGCTGACAAACAGGTAAATCCTACTGAACCTACTACTGTGAAGAAGAAAAATAGAGTGAGAAAGAGGAGAATGATTTTTAAGTGGATAGGTTGTGGGGTTATTTACCCCAATGAATTGATAAAGAACATGCGTCCGGCTACAAGACGTTAAAGACAACGCTACTTGGGAGGCAACCCAATGTTTAAATTATGTAATTTAGTTTAAATAAAACAGTCTCACTTTTGATTTTTTTGTTGTGTTGTGATACCAGGTGAAGGAATTGGACTAAGCACGAAGAAAATGGTGGAAAACACGGAAACGAGGCAGCGGCGATCACCGTTTGTCGAAGCTGCGGTGCAGAAGTTCGCAGGCTGCAGGACTTTCGGCATTGCGGTGCAGTCATGCAGGACCGCGGTGCCTGAGCGCAATTTCAGAAATTAAAAGCCCTAAAATCCCCAGTGGGCAATGCAGTATCCGCCGCCACCACTACTAATTTGAGCCAATGTATGTCTGTAAGTCGTCCCTTTTTAATTTTTGAGTCTTTTACACATTTGAGACAATGTATAGTTTATTTTATTTTTATGTTTATTTTTGAGTCTTTAGTTTGTTTTTGTGTTTTATGTGAGTCAATTGTTTTTTATGATCATGCATGATGTGCTTATTTGGAACGCCTAGTGAACTAAGTGAGATAATGTAATGAAATGAGAAGCTAAAATATGTGTGCTTAAGTTAGATATGCCAAAAATTCATGAAAATTTGATTATTTGAAATATTTGATGCTTAGCCTATGCGTTGTCAATTGAAAAATGTCTGTGAAATCTGCTTGCTTGCTATTTGAGGTGAAATATGGGTCTCCGCCATGGTGACGCCATGTCGGAGTATATTTTATTCCTCGTATTAGGATGTACATGTTTAGTGAGATGATTCAGACATTTCTTTGTTAGCACATCTTACCATTC
This sequence comes from Przewalskia tangutica, assembly GCA_029844215.1. Lineage (NCBI taxonomy): Eukaryota > Viridiplantae > Streptophyta > Magnoliopsida > Solanales > Solanaceae > Przewalskia > Przewalskia tangutica. The sequence goes on along the minus strand of CM056735.1, from coordinate 82,253,439 downwards.
ATTACCTACATTGCAATAAATTGTATTCCTAGTAAGCCCCGTTGAGCCTAAAATAAGTTGTTTTCTTTGACAGACCATGAATCCCTCGTGTTCCATAAGCGATAATTGAAAAATTGGGATGAAAAAGAGTGAAAAAGGAATACAAAAAGAGAGTGAAAAAGTGATGCACCCCAATGAAAAAATGTAAAAGTTTAAGTTTGGGGTGCCTATGTGAATTGTTTCATGCTCTCAAAAAGAGAAAGGGGGATATAGGTATGAACTGAAAAGAATACCAAAAAGAAGGACAAAATGGTTGAGTAAGAAAAATGTTTATGGTACGTAAATTGAGCCTAAATGCCTAATCTTTCCTACCCCTGCCTAAGCTTACATTACAACCATGAAAAGTCCCGATGATCTCTAGAATGTATGTCTATGATTAGTGGAGAATAGCAAGTAAACAAGTCCATAGAACTAAATGAAATTGATATGCATAGGTTAGGTATTCATGCTTCCATTCCTTATGATTGAAATAAATTTACGAAATATCTGACTTGAAATTCTAGATTGTTAAATTCATGCTATATATGTTCCTACATATTATCTCAACTGACGTTTATGTGTTTCTAAGTAACCTTGTGCAACTGCTTGATTTGAGTCTTGAGTCTCTTTGATTTTGTTTTTTTGTTTTTTTTTGTTTTGATCTTTGCTCGAGGGCGAGCAAAGGTTATGTTTGGGGGTGTTTGTTAGGTGTATTTTGTATACACTTTTTGTGTTATTTTTAGTTAGTATTTTCCCATTTTTCGTTCAAATAAGTGTCGTGTTAGATTGTTTTTCTTTCTTTTGAGTCACAGCGGTACAAAAAGACAAAATGGCGAAAAAGTGCGAGAAATGGGCAGAAAAGGTGCTCCCGAGACAAAAAGGATGAAAGTTGACAAATCAGGACGGGGGATTTTCAGCACCACGATTCCAATATGCAGAACCGCGGTGCCATTATTACTGAGAGACTACAGTACTTTCAGCACCGCGATGCCGATATGCAGAATCGCGGTGCAGGTACGGAAAATCCAGTTCCAAATTTAAATTGGCTAAGGGTAGATTTGTCCATAGGGCACGAAATTTGGAGCATACTTAAGCCCTAGGGATTAATGCTATGAGGGAGGTTGGTCATTCTACAACATAGCACAACACAAGACAACAAGGTAGGCTACAATTGGAGACTTAGTTCGCAGTAATTCTTTTCTTTCGTTTTTAATTCAGTTTATGTATGGATTTTGTGTCAGTTCTTAGCGTGACTATGGCTAGAAGCTAAACACTTTATTAGGGCTTTTCTTATGAATCACTTGAAACTTCTATTCATGAATTAATGCAGTAGTTTGATTTCTTCTTCACTTGATTAAGATTTAGTCAAAAATTGGTATGAATGTTTGATAATTAATTGATCACTAATTATCATAATATATATGATTTTGAATCAAGAATCGAGAGAAGAGATTGAGATATGCTGTAATTGACTAGACATATGTTAAAATCGCGGACGACAATACCCCGATACTTGTGTAGCATTTTAGGTTACTGTTCTTAATCCTTCTATGTGATAATTCCTATCATAGAAATATAGAAGGGTTCTGCACTGGGGTTGAGTGATTATATGTCCTAACCGGAATATAAGATAGTTTAGTTAACCGCTATCTTAACGTAGAATAAGAAGTCATTTTAGTTGCATTAATGATTGAATAGAGTGGATAGTCGAGGATTTTGGAAGCCCTAATTCATTCATAACTGATTACAACTTAAATAGTTCAGTAATTCTTGCAATTATTCCAGTAGTTAAACAAATACCCAACTCAAATATCGATTGCCAAATAAATAATATATAATAGAGAACGGTAATTAGAAACCAATCTCTGAGGACGATATTTGGTCTTATCAGACTATATTACTTGCCAATGATGCGTACGCTTGCGTGGGCATTCGAAATATCGCTAACAAGAGCTTAGAGCAGCTCCAGAGGCCCTGATACTTGAGCCTCCAGTTCCTCAGCGAGGGGCAGAGAATAGGACTATGAGAGATGCAGTACAACTGCTGACTAGAATAGTGGTAGGGCAAAACTGCAGATAGGGACCAGAATTTGACCCTAGGTCCGACAGTTTAAGGGTTCGTGATTTCTTGAATTGCAACCCTCCAGAGTTTTTCGGGTCACAGCTCGAGGATGACCCGCAAGAGTTCATCCGACAGATGCATCGTACCCTGAGGGTAATCAGGGCTTCGGAAACTGAGTTTGTGGAGTTGGCATCGTATAGAATGCGGGATATAGCTACGAACTGGTATGAGTCTTGGGAGTTGTCTAGGGGAGAAGGTGTTCCTCCAGCTACCTGGGATGAGTTTACATATGCCTTCCTTGGTCACTTTCTGTCCCCAAAGATGAGACGAGCCAGAGTTGATAGATTCCTACAGTTGAGGCAGAGTAGCAGGAGCATTAGAGAGTACAGCCTGGAGTTTGATTCGTTGGCCAGATACGCACCCACTATTGTAGTGGATATGGCAGACAGGGTGCATCGCTACGTGATGGGGCTGGACCACTATTTGATCGATGTGTGTTTGGCAGTGGCTCTTCAGTCGGACATGGATATTGCTCGTATCCAGGCTTATGCACAGGGGGTCGAGGACCGGCATAGAGGGCGACGACCAGATAGAGGTCATGATGAGGACCAACATAAGAGGGCCAGGACGGCGGGGTACTCGAGTGAGTTTCGAGGCGGGCATCCTCAGCAGCAGGGGGGATATTTTGCACAGCCAGCACAAAGTGTACCTCCACGATCTGAGCGAAGGTTTGACCTCAGTATTGAGGTGAGTCGGTGCCCTGTGGCTTGTGTTCGCCGTGATGATGGTCCTAGCCAGCAGAGGCCACTTTTCCCTCAGTGTTCACAGTGTGGCAGGCATCATCCGGGAGAATGTCGTCTTGCTGTTGGTGCTTGTTTTTCTTGCGGTCGTCAAGGCTATGTGAAGAGAGAATGTCCGTCTAGAGGTGGTACAGGTGGGATGACTCGGCCTACTGGATCAGTTGCTGGTTCATCACCTTCTATAGTTATACGCCCCGCAGGGCAGGGTGTTCACATGCCAGCAGACTGTGGTAGAGGTCGTGGCGGAGTTTCTAGTTCTGGCGGTCCTTTGAACTGCATTTAGGCCTTGTCTAATAGACACAATCAGGAGGCGTCATCGGATGTTGTTACATGTAATTTGATTCCTTACTTGGATACGTTGATTGATGAATGAGACTATGTGTTATAGTGTGGCCATGTGAGGCAACTTTGTGTTGATGAGTATAGGTTGATAGGTGTAGTTAAAGGAGACTAGGCCGAAATGTTTATAGTTGATACATATTATGTACATTCGAGGACGAATGTTTCTAAGGGGGGAAGAATGTTACACCCCGTAATTCCAGGGCATATAAGTGAGAACTTAAGTTAGGATATAAGATTGAATGTTTGAAGGAAAGTATGTTTACATTTTTTAGTATGTAATTTTTTTGGATACAATAGATGTGACGACGAGAAGTAGTACTAATAATTGAATTCTTTCCAATAGAGTGTGGGTAGAAAAGGCAGAAAAGGAGCTCCCAAAACAAAATGGACGAAAGTTGGCGGAACAGGACGAAAAAGCTGCAGCATCGCGGTGCCGAACTGCAGGACCGCGGTTCCATAACTTCTGAGCAGCCACATTATTTTCAGCACCGCAGTGCCGAGGCGGGAATTTCAGAAAATTGGCTAAGTGTGGAAGATATTTTGTGAAGAGAGACAAGTGGATATGTGGGGTTCACAAATATCTTCATCATCCAAACCCTCATATCTCTCCCTTCCTCTTCAAGATTTTGAAACCCTTAGCAAGTGAAGAACAATAGTTAAATATTTTCTAAGACCAAGTTCTAAGCAAGGTTAACTCTCCATAACAAGTGGTCACGGTTTTGGCCAAGAAACTTATTTGAAACCCTAAGCTTGAAATGAAGTTTTTGGAATAGAAACAAGAGAATAAGATGGTTACAAGCTTGTAGAGGTTACATTTGTGTTATTGTAACGTGAAGAATGGTGTGGAAGTGAAGCAGTGTGCCGAGAACTTGGGGACAGTTTTGGCTAAAGCGAAGGTAAGATTTCTTCTTCCTCTTGAAGTAATTGGAAATTACATGTTGTTATAGTTATAAGATAAACTTGTGTTAAGAGAAATGGAGAATAAGAAGTGCATGTGACAGTCTGGCATGTTAGACGATTTAATTGACTGTTTTGTTCATATTGGATTCGTTGGTTGTTATTGTTACCATCGTCACTAAGTGCATGTTATATTTAAGGAAATCTTGTTATTGAAAGATGAAATGGTTTATATAAAAGTGTTGAAACATGTATTGGATTATAAGACATTATGAAAAGGGCTTTGGATTGTTGTTGTTGGCCGAAACTATCTTAAAACTATTGGATATGATCGTGCTATTTTAGGGGCTATTTGTGGGGTTATAATGCTGAAAATTCAGTTACAATTATGCATGTTTAAATGTGGTAATTGCTAACGTATGTCCTAAAAGAATAAGGGTATAAAAAGGTGTAGAAAGACTTCATATTTTACCATCGTTGTGTTGGATTATGGACTGTTTTTAGTGGACTGTTTTATAAGGATTAAGAGGTCGGATTAACATGTGAAGTAGGTGTGTGATTCACCTTAGTTGTTGTTTTGGTTGTGTACTTAATTGGTACTTGGTTATTGATGTTATTGGCCTTATTTGTAAGGTGTAAACGTATGTATAAGGAAAGTGCTGCACGAGTTTTTATATAAAAGGAGAATCATTATGTGGTATAGTGTATACTAGTATCATGAAGTTGATAGACGTGTTATTGTTATTATAGGTTGAAGTACCAATTTGGGACATATTCTACTTATCGTGTTGGTATTGCCGATAAGGCATGTGAACTATCCTTTCTTCTTCTGGCATGTTCTACGTAAGAAATATACCCGTGGTATTGTTTTATAATTCATTCTACTCTTAGAAGTTAAAGGGTATTCATGTTATTAATTATATGCTAAAGGCATGTCTAAATTGTTCCTAAGTCCTTATTAAGGCATATGAGGAGAGATATTAATATTCATAAGAGTTCTTAGTAAGCGCTGGAGTCGGTTCGACTTTGTTAATTTAAAGTAACTGATAAGTATTAAGCGCTGAGACTGTTTTAATAAATAATTGGGTATGTTCTAATAGACGTGTTGAAATAAGCCAGTGCAACGTTAAGTGAAAAAGGTATCGACAAGCGATTATTATTAAAATGGTTAGCACACAATCTGCATAGAAACTAAGATATAACCAATTTGTTTTACATTTTCTAGTTCACAGCTGATTAGATAAGATTTCATAATATAAATTACTCACGACCCATATAAGAATTGATTAGGAAAATGCGGATCTGTTATCACCAATCAAATACAAGATTTTGGAAATATTCGAGGTATGTGAGACTCTTCCTTCTTTCTTTGGCGTGATTTATATGAAAGTGAGTGTACGACGGACGTACATGGTTCTATTGGACGTTAATCCTTAATGATACATGATATGATAGTGCCCTTGAGTTTTCAAAAGACGATTTCAAAGTGATTCATGATATGATAAGTGCCTTGATTTTCTAAAGGAGGATTTGGAATGATACATGACATGAAGGTGCCTTGTTTTTTCTAAAATAAGAGTTCATTTTAATGATTGGTACATGATATGTTGCTACCTTAGTTTTGTTGAGAGTCAAATGATGATTTAAATTGCACAAGGTTGCTCATGATAACTATTCGTGCAAGTGTGTAAAAGAACTCTGAGTCCCACAACGGGCCGGGATACGTTATGTGTAAAAAGACACTGAGTCCCACAAATGGGCCGGGATACGTTATGTGTAAAAGAACACCGAGTCCCACAATGGGCCGGGATACGTTATGTGTAGAAAGACACCGAGTCCCACAACGGGTCGGGATACGTTATGTCTAGAAAGACACAACGTCCCAGAAAGGGCCGGGTGGTATATGTTCACCACGTCCCTCACCAGAGGCCGGGACACGTTATAGTGATGATTCCACCAAGTCCATCACCAGAGGGCAGAGATATGTTATACATACAATCATGATGGTTATATGGACCGAGTCCCAGGATGGCTCGGCATACGTTATATGGATAGGCATCTATGATTTTGAGATGACTCTCTCATTTTAAAAAAGGTACAGTTGACTCTTTATTGTTAAAAGGTACAGTTGGCTCTATGTTATATGGCACGGTTGGATCTGGTATTTGACTTTCAAACTTGCCCCTATCATCTTTTTACCAGTATGATCTTATTTACTGTACTTTATGTTTACCAACTTGGTACCTTGTTGTACTGACCCCCTTCGGGGGGTTGCGTTCATGCCCGCAGGTACAGGTACACAGTTTGGTGATCCTCGAGATTAGGACCCTTGCCCAGCTTTTTGAGATAGCTCCATTATTCTGGAGTCTATTCATTTTGGTACATGTCTTCCATTATGGCTTATGTATATTCAGGGGTACGGCGGGGCCTTGTCCCGTTATAGATATTGTCTTACTCTTAGAGGTCTGTAGTCATGTGTGGGTTGGACATGCACAATTGTAATTCGTTTGGATATTTCTATATGTAGTGGCGACCTTGTCGGCTTGCCTGTTTTATAATACAAGTTTGCTATTACAGTTCAGGGGACATGATCCCTTTGTTATGTGATTATGAGTTTTACTTAAGCTTTCGCTGGTTAGGTGATGTTTGGGTAGAAGGGTGCCCAGGCAGGTCACCAGTCGCGGCCCGTCGGTTCGGGTCGTGACATAGGTGGTATCAGAGCAGTTAGTCCTCGGAATGTCTACAGATCGTGTGCAGTAGAATCTTGGTTATCGGTGTGTTGTGCACCACACCCATAAACAGGAGGCTACAATACATTTAGGATTGGTTTCTATTCTTTCATCTCATAGGTCGTGCGATAGAGCTATGTTAGTAGGATAATCTCTCTGACGCATTATTGTGTTACAACTATGCCTCCGAAGAGGGCAACAGTGGCCCAGAAGGCCAAATCAGTAGCAGGAGCTACTAGTGAGACACATAGAGTTACTAGGGCATATGCCCAGTCTATGCCTGAGGTTGTACGCCAGTCGGTGAGTTCAGTTACACCGCCATCACCGGAGGAGCTGTTAGGTGTATTTTGTATACACCTTTTGTGTCATTTTTAGTTAGTATTTTCCCATTTTCGTTCAAATAAGTGTCGTGTTAGGTTGTTTTTCTTTCTTTTGAGTCACAGCGGTGCAAAAAGGCAAAATGGCGAAAAGGAACGAGAATTGGGCAGAAAAGGTGCTCCCGAGACAAAAAGGACGAAAGTTGGCAAATCAGGACGGAGGATTTTCAGCACCGCGGTGCCAATATGCAGAACTGCGGTGCCATTATTACTGAGAGACTGCAGGACTTTCAGCACCGCGGTGCCGATATGTAGAACCGCGATGTCGGTGCGGAAAATCCAGTTCCGAAGTTAAATTAGCTAAGGGAAGATTGGTCCATAGGGCACGAAATTTTGAGCATACTTAAGACCTAGGGATTAATTCTATGAGGGAGGTTGGTCAGTATACAACATATCACAACACAAGACAACAAGGGAGGCTACAATTGGAGACTTAGTTCGCAGTAATTTCTTTTCTTTCGTTTTTAATTCAGTTTATGTATGTATTTTGTGTCATTTCTTAGAGTGACTATGGCTAGGAGATAAACACTTTATTAGAGATTTCCTTATGAATCGCTTGAAACTTTATTCCTGAATTAATGCAGTAGTTTGATTTCTTCTTCACTTGATTAAGATTTAGTCAATAATTAGTATGAATGTTTGATAATTAATTGATCACTAATTATCATAATATATATGATTTTAAATCGAGAACCGAGAGGAGAGATTTGGATATGCTGTAATTGACTAGACATAGGTTAAAATTGCGGACGACAGTACCCCGATACTTGTGTAGCATTATAGGTTACTGTTCTTAATCCTCATATGTGGTAAATCCTATCATAGAAATATAGAAGGGTTCTGCACTGGGGTTGAGTGATTATATGTCCTAATCGGAATATAAGACAGTTTAGTTAACCGCTATCTTAACATATAAGAAGTAGTCATTCTAGTTGCATTAAGGATTGAATAGAGTGGATAGTCGAGGATTTTGGAAGCCCTAATTCATTCATAACTGATTACAACTTAAATAGTTCAGTAATTCTTACAATTATTCTAGTAGTTAAACAAAAAAAACCAACCCAAATATCGATTGCCAAATAGATAACATAGAATAGATGAACAGTAATTAGAAACCAGTATCTGAGTACGATATTCGGTCTTATCATACTATATTACTTGTCAACGATGCGTACTCTTGCATGAGCATTCAAAATATCGCTAACAAATTTTTGGCGTCGTTGCCGGGGACTGGCGTACTTCTAATATCGAACCATCTATTTTTATTTCTAATTTGGCCTTATTTTTATTTTTACTATTAGAACCCTGTTGCCTTGATTTTGTTTGTTGATTTTGGTCTATTTCAGGAATCTAGTGTATGCGAAGAAGGAAAGGAGCAGATACACTTGTTCCCTTCAACCCTGAAATCGAAAAATTGTGCAAGCAAAACAGGCGTGAGAAAAGAATTGCTGATTTACTCGTCATGGAAAATCAGCAGAACAACAATGGGGTACTTGACGAGGGGTTGAATAATGAGGTACCGACTGCCATGGGACAAGTCCCACCACCTGCAGAAATGAGCTTGGGAGATTATGTTTTACCCACAGTTACTGGTGCACAGACATGCATCAAGCTCCCTACAATAGGGGCAAACAACTTTGAGATCAAGTCAACCATCTTGAGCATGGTCCAGAACACATTACAGTTTGGGGAATTTCCATCTGAAGACCCCCATATGCAGATTGTCAACTTTCTGGAGCTGTGTGTCACTTTTAAATACAATGGCGTTACTGACGATGCCATTAGACTGAGGCTCTTCCCGTTCTCACTTAGGGACAGAGCCAATAGTTGGTTGAACTCACTACCTGCCAACTCTGTCACCACCTGACAAGACCTCGCCCAAAAGTTTCCTGCAATGTTCTTCCCACCTTCAAAAGCGGAAAAGTTAAGGGGAGAGAGAAACAATTTTTACCAGGTGGATGGTGAGTCACTCTATGATGCATGAGAGTGATTTAAGGATCTGCAAAGGAAATGCCCACATCATGGCATAGAGAAGTGGATGTTAGTCCACATTTTTTATAATGGGCTGAGTGGTACTACTCGTACCATCATTGGTGCTGTAGCTGGGGGAGCCTTCATGAGAAAGAGTGCCAATGAGGCACATGAATTACTGGAAGACATGGCTGCCAACAATCACCAAGGGGCAGATGACATGTCAGTGAATAACAGGAAGACTATGGGTATACAAGAATTAGATGCCATCACTGCCCTGAATGCACAGGTATCCCTTCTGACGAAGCAACTGCTGCAGAACACTATGTCTATGAATGCAGTCCAGATGACAGTAAATTGTGAGATTTGTGGTGGACCACACTCCTTTGACATATGCATAACGGTGGATCCCAATAATGTGTCAATGGAGCAGGTTCAAGCAGTTGGGAACTTTCAGCGACCTTATAATTCCAACACATACAATCCAGGGTGGAGAAATCACCCTAACCTTTCATGGATGAACGACCAGGACCAGCAGCAACCATATCAAGGTAGTTACCAGAACCAACAAAGACAGAATCAGGCTACCTCATCCCAGCAGTTTAGACCACCTACACAGCATGAGATGCCTGATGAGCTGAGGGTTGCATTGCTTACACTCACTAAATCGCAGAATCAGTTCATGTCTGAAACCAGGTCCTCTCTCAGGAACCTGGAAACGCAGGTTGGGCAACTGGCAAAGATGGTAACCAATAGGCCGCAGGGTACACTCCCAAGTAATACAGAGGTTAATCCAAGAGAGCAGTGTCAGACAGTGTTGTTAAGGAGTGAAAATCAGTTAGAGCAGGTTACTCCCCAACCCGCAGTGGTTCATGATAAAAAGGGCGAGAACACAGTTGAGGAAGAAAATGAGGGGGTCACTGAGGACCACCCTACAGTTGAGAAAGCTCCACCAACACCTTTGAGGGAATACACCAATAGAATCCCTTACCCTTAGAGGCTCCAGAAGAAGGCCATAGACAAGCAGTTCTCCAAGTTCTTGGAGGTATTTAAGAAGCTGCACATTAATATCCCCTTCATTGAGGCGTTGGAACAAATGCCCGCATACTTCAAATTCATGAAGGAGATACCTGGGAAGAAAATAATGTTGGACTTGTTTAGTATTGAATTGGAACCAAGACAAAAAAAGGTGGGATTATGAGATAGTAGCGTTTAAAGAGGAGTGCAGCGCCATCCTACAAAAGAAACTGCCTCATAAGTTTAAAGATCCAGGAAGCTTCACCCTGCCCTGCACTATTGACAATGTAACATGCAACCGGGCGCTGTGTGACTTAGGGGCTAGTATCAATCTCATGCCTTTGTCCGTATTCAAGAGATTGGGTTTGGAGCAAGCCAAACCAACCACAGTCTGACCGAACCGTGGTGCACCCCAGAGGCATAGTGGAAGATGTGTTTGTCAGGGTGGGAAAGTTCTTCTTCCCAGCAGACTTCCTCATTCTTGACATGGAGGAAGATGATGAAATACCCATCATTTTGGTCAGACCGTTCCTAGCTACGGGTAGAGCCCTAATCGATGTGGAGAAGGGAGAATTAAGGCTAAAGATTCAGGAAGAAGAAATGGTATTCAAGGTATTTTAATCCACCATTGAGTCACAGGCTAGCAACGAGTGCTTGCGATAAGCACAACCGATTCAAAGTGAGCTCAGACCAAAACTAGGGAGATCATCCCTACAGCTGTGAACCCACAGGTTAGTTTGAAAGCTGCAATAAAAATAGATGACATGAAAGCTGACAAACAGGTAAATCCTATTGAACCTACTACCGTGAAGAAGAAAAATAGAATGAGAAAGAGGAGAATGATTTTTAAGTGGATAGGTTGTGGGGTTATTTACCCCAATGATTTGATAAAGAACCTGTGATCGGTGTATTTTATATACACCTTTCGAGTCAGTTTTAGTTAGTCTTTTGTCCCATTTTGCACATATAATTGTCGTATTAGGATAGTTTTTCTTTCTTTTGAGTCAAAGTGGTTAAAATGGCCAAATGGCGGAAATGGAGCAAAAAGAGGGCAAAAGAGGAGATTCCAGAGCTGAAAACAGAGAAAGTGGCGAACAAGGCTAAAATCGGACCCGCCGCGGCCTCCTGCGATCAGCGAGGCGCGACACCATCATTCGAGAAAGTGCGAAGATCCAGCGCGCGGCTAAGCGAACGCGGCGCCACTATCCGAAGAGCGAAGGCTTCGGCGGCTACCGAAGACGAAGCGAGGCCGCGACGCCTAAACATCCGGCGAGCTACGAAGATTGACGCGCGGCTACCGAACAGCGAATAGCGGGGCGGCGCCAAAACACCCGGACGGATTGCGAACTTCCGGCGCCCGCGCGCAGGCCGCGCCGACGCTGAAAAATTAGGTTTTGGACGAATTTACGGGCCGAAGAGGAAAAGAGGAGGCGGTTTCGGCTATAAAAGGAGAACCCTAGCGGTTTTGAGGGTTCCCTTCTTGCACAACACAAGACTTTTTGCCTGGAGATTGGACACCATTAGTTTAGTAATTTCTTTTCCGTTTCTTTACTTTATTTCAGTTTTGCATGATGAACATGGAATTGTGCGTGACGGTCAACTAGGTTTTTGTTCTTAATCCTCCTATAAAGTTACCCTTATCAGCGAAAGTTAGGTAAGGAACGATACTGGGGTTGAGTGTTTATATAACCCTAACGGGAGTATAAAACGATTTAAATAAACCGCTTTCTCCAAAAGAAGAATACCATAAGTAATGCATTAGCAAGTAGCATAAGCGGATAGTGAGGATACATAGAAGCCCTATTCTCATCACAACTGAAGTAAACCTTTATAATTGAATAGCTTTTATAATTCGTAGTTATAAACAACCAAATCAATTATCAATTCGCCAAATAGATACTAGAAAATAGATAGTTGGTACTTGAACCCTAATCCCAGAGGACGATATTCGGTCTTATCTAAGACTATACTACTTGATACGATAACGTGCACTTGCGTTTGAGTGTGTGCATCTTAACGCGCATCAAGTTTTTGGCGCCGTTGCCGGGGACTAGGCATAGTTCAATATCAAAGTTGTCTATTTTTAATTTCTAATTTGGTTTTTTACTTTTCTTTTAATTTTTACGTTTTTCTTTTGAAAGTTCGAGGTGCCGTGATTCTTTGTTGGTTTTGATTTATCTCAGGAATTTATTAGATATGGATTTTTACTGTCCATATGACAGAACCAACCATAGAAGAAGAAAGGGAGGAATTAAGAGAAACTATACTCACTTCACGAGGTACCAAAATCGATTCATAGACGAAACAAGAATGGCCATGCAGAAATTGGAACGCAAGCAGAGCTCGCGATCATATTCAACAGCGAAACATATGAAGAGCAATCTGCACCTGAGGTAGGCAATGAGGAAACACAATGTCAGGCAATTGACCTGAAGGATGCCGAATTAAGGGAGATAGAGAGTTCGCGTTGCAGCCGCGCGCCGATGAGCGTGGCGGCGAAGGCTCGAGGCAATATAGAGACGATCGCGAAGGTTACGGCATCCGATCAAGGCAGAAAGTGAGAGCCGCGAAAATCGAGCGCGGCGCCCGAACCAATCGAGAAATCGGCACGTGGCGACCACGCGGTGATGATATCATATCCTCAGAAATTAAAAACATGCACCTTGACAAGCAATTCTCCAGATTCGTGGAGGTCCTCAAACAATTGCAACTCAATATCCCGTTTGCTGAAGCATTAGAACAAATACCGAGCTACGCCAAGTTCACGAAGGATGTGCTTAGCAAAAAGAGGAGGATAGAGGAATACTAAACAGTGATGTTGACTGAGGAATGTAGTGCCATCTTACAGAAACAACTACCTCAGAAGTTACAAGACCCTGGAAGCTTTACCATCCCATGTACTATTGGGAAGTTTGAATGTCAGAAAACACTGTGCGACCTAGGAGCAGGCATAAATCTGATGCCCTATCTAGTTTTCTGCAAACTAGAAATGGGAGAAATCGACCTACAAACATCACTTGCGATTAGTGACCGCTCAATTGTTCATCCGAGAGGAGTCATCGAAGATATCTTAGTGAAGGTGGACAAGTTCATCTTCCCCGCCGACTTCGTTATCTTAGACATACAAGATAACGATGGAATCCCCATCATACTTGGCGGACCTTCTAGCCACGTGATGTGCACTCATTGATGTTCAAAGGGAATCAAGCGAGTAGACAAAGAAGAGGTGATTTTCAATGTTTCGAGCAAGAACTTTTTCAGAGGCCAAAGATAATCGTCACCATTGACCTTAGCGAAGAAGCGTTGTCACCAAGAGTTCGGATATGATGATACGCTTGAAGAAATCGACCACATGGGATGACGATAGAGAAACGATCCAGATCGATGGAATATGCAAATTGGATGAATGCTTATGAAAAATGGGATACAAGGACAAAGAAGTATGAAGAGTCGACAGTGTACCGTAAAGATCATTACCATGCACAGAAGGCCCCAGAGTTAGAATTAAAAATCCTACCCAATCATCTACAATACCAATACCTAGTGAAGAAAACCCTACCGGTGATCATTTCACGCCACCTATCCACCAAGAGATTGATAAACCGCTAAGAGTACTAAAGAACCACAAGAGGGCTATTGGATGGACATTAGCGCATAAAAGGGATAAGTCCATCAACCAGAATGCATAAAATCCGTCTAGATGAGGAGAGCGGACCATCCATCAAGCCCAAAGACGATCGAACCCAAATATGAAGGAGGTAGTAAGGAAGGAAATCCTAAATGGCTCGACGCAGAGTAATTTACCCCATATCCGATAGCACACGGGTAAGTCCGTACATGGTGCCAAAAAGGGTGGAATAACAGTGGTGGCTAACGAAAGAAACGAACTCATCCCCTCGAGAACAGTCACCGGATGGAGAATCTGCATTGACTATCGCAAGTTGAATAAAGCAACTAGAAAAGACCACTTCCCATTGCCATTCCTAGATCAAATGTTGGACAGACTCGCAGGGCATAACTATTATTGCTTTTTGGATGGATACTCAGGGTATCACCAGATTGCAATAGCCCCAGAAGATCAGGAAAAGACAACATTTACTTGCCCTTTTGGCACATTTGCATTTAGAAGAATGCCATTTGGACTCTGCAATGCACCTGCAACCTTTCAAAGGTGTATGATGGCAATTTTCTCAGATATGGTAGAGGACTATGTAGATCTTTATGGATGATTTTTCGGTATTTGGAGCATCATTCGATGAGTGTTTAAGGCATTTAGAAGGTGTTAAGCGTTCTGCATAAGAATCTAACCTTGTGCTAAATTGGGAGAAGTGTCACTTCATGGTAACAGAAGGAATCGTCTTGGGACACAAAATATCAAACCAAGGTATTGAGGTGGACAAAGCAAAGATTTCTGTGATCGAAAATCTACCACCCCCAGTATCAACAAAAGGAGTCAGAAGTTTCCTTGAACATGCAGGTTTCTATAGAAGATTTATCAAGGATTTTTCAAAAGTCTCAAAGCCTCTTTCCACATTGCTAATGACAGGGGTTGCCTTCGACTTCAATAAAGAATGCCTATCCGCATTTCAAACGCTCAAGGAGAAGCTCATTTCAAAGACCCATAGTCATTGCACCAAACCGAGCTCCTGTCAACTAATGCGATGCAAGCGACTATGCATTGGAGCAGTGCTTGGACAGAGAATCGACAAGGTATTTAGATCCATTTACTATGCTAGTAAAACTCTAAATGACGCACAGTTAAATTATGCAACTACCGAAAAAGAACTACTAGCTATAGTATATGCATTTGAGAAATTCAGCCATACTTGATCGGAATAAAGTGATAGTATACACCGACCATTCGCTATAAAGTACTTGATGACAAAGAAGGATCACGAAGCCTCGCCTCATTCGATGGGTCCTACTTCTACAAGAATTCGACGTAGAGATTCGTGATAAGAAAGGAACAGAATTCGGGCCGCACCACTTGTCAAGACCGAAAACACAGAGCCGTAACACCAAGGATGTGCAAATAAATGATCATTTTCCGCATTTAACAATGCTTTGAGTAAGTATGAATTCTAATTTTCCTTGGTGCGATTTTGTTAACTTTCTTGCAGCTAAAGTACTACCCCGGGCTTGTCAAGACAGCAAGTGAAGATGTTTTATTCGTATAAAGCATTACTATTGGGAGGAACCAATGTTATACAAACATTTGTCCACCAAGTCATCAGCGATGTATACCGAGGAAGAAGAGATGCACTGTGTTCTCACCCATTGCCACACCTTATCATGTGGTGGACACTTTGGGGCATCGAACGGCGACAAAGGTATTGCAATGCGATTCTATCGCCAACACTCTTTAAGGATGCCCATACCTTTGTGCAGAGATGTGATAATTGTCGAGAACAGGAACATCTCAAGACGAAACGAAATGCCTTCGAGGATATTGGAAGTAGAATTATTCGATGTGTGGGAATCGATTTCATGGGGCCATTCCGCCATCCTTTGGAAATCAATATATCCTTCCGGCGATTGACTATGTGTCCAAATGGGTAGAAGTCGCGCCACCAAAGAAAACGACAAAGACTCGCTCAAAAATTCCTCCAAAAGAATATTTTCACAAGGTTCGGCACCAGAGCTCATCGATGTGACGGAAGCCATTTCTGTAATAGACAACTGAATTCATTGCTTTCCCGATATGGAGTTTACCACCGCACTACAACTGCTTATCACCCTCAAGCGAATGGGCAAACGGAAGTATCAAATAGAGAAGTAAAGAGCATATTGGAAAAGACGGTGAACGGCTCAAGGAAAGACTGGTCTATCAAATTGGATGACGCATTATGGGCATACCGGACAACATTCAAAACACCAATTGGTATGTCACCTTATAAATTAGTCTTTGGTAAAGCATGTCATTTGCCAGTGGAGTTGGAACACAGAGCATACTGGGCAATGAAGAAGTTAAACATGGATACCACGGCAGCAGGACATAGGAGGCTACTACAGCTAAGCGAATTAGATGAATTCCGACACAATGCCTATGAGAATGCAAAGATCTACAAGGAACGAACGAAATCATGACACGATAAGAACTTGATACCAAAAGACTTTCAAGAAGGACAACAGGTGCTGTTATTTAACTCAAGGTTGAGATTGTTTCCTGGCAAGTTAAAATCACGCTGACAGACCATACACGGTGGTAAGAGTATTCCCATATGAGCGATTGAAATAAAAGGAGAGAGGAGCCGCTTCAAGTAAACGGACAGAGGTTAAAACCTACTGATCAATGAAATGGAGTACATGAACCTGGTAACTTCTCATACCTTAAAATAACAAGGAACTTGCGTCCGGCTAAAAGACGTTAAAGACAGCGCTTCTTGGGAGGCAACCCAATGTTTTTAATTATGATATTTCAATTTCTGTTTTTATTTTATTTCATCTTGATCAGTTTCACGGTCTTGGGTTCTTGTGTCTATGTGTGTTGACAGGTGAAAGCCAAGGATGTGGAAGGCGAAAAATGAAGAGAAGCCAAGGATACCCAGAAAATCGCCATAGCGCGCATGGCGTTTCTGAGGCGCGGCGCTAAATGATCGTAAGACGCCAGAACTTTTCGCGCGCGCTCCTAATTCCAGCGCGCGCTACTGTGAAAAATTTGAATTCTGGAAGACACCCTGAGCCGAAGGTCCTATCGCCAAACCAAAACACCAAGAATGCTCCTCCCCTCACGGAATTCAAAGCATTATCCACCGCCACCACCACCATTTTAGCCAAAGTCTGTAAGTGTCTTTTCTTTTATTTTCTTTGAGTCTTGCACACATTGGGGACAATGTGTGATTTAAGTTTGGGGGTGTTTTATCTGTGTGTCATGTTATGTTTTATTTAAGTCTTTTTATTTGTTTTATGTTTATTTTGAGTCACCAATTTTTTTTCTTTTTTGAGTCATAATTGCCTGTCAAAGATCATGTATGCTATAGTTGCTAGAAACACCTAGTGAAGTAAGGTGGAATAATGTAAAGGAATTGAAGCAACTATCTAAACACTTAGGTTAGATATGCCAAAAACTCATAGAATCTGTCTATTTGGAGTTTCTTGCTCGAATTACGCATACTAAATGATAAATGCTTATGTGTTATGATTGCTTGCTATTTGAGGCGAAATAGTTAGGATATGCATGTTAGGGAAATGACTCAGGCACTTCTTTGATAGCCAATTCTTACCACTCTTTTCTATCCCGGACTTTAAAAATATCCCTAGTCAGCCCCATTGAGCCTAAATTTGAAACTTCTTCTTTGACACCATATATTCCCACAAATTGTGCCATAAGTGAAAATATGAAATAATGGAGTACATTGTGTTAAAAAGAAGAAACAAAAAGAGTGAACAAGTTTGATGCACCCCAATGGAAAAGTAATAAGAAAGAGGCAAAAGCCTAAGTTTGGGGGTGCCTATTAGTATAATACATTTCACTCTCTCAAAACAAAAGAGGGGAAAGATAGAATTGAAGTGAAGGAAAGAATCAAAAGAAAAAGGGAAAAATTGAAAAGCCAAAAGAGCTTATGGTACAGAAAAATGAGCCTAAATGCCTATCTTTACCAACCCCTACCTAAGCCTACATTACAACCCTTAAAGTCCTGAAGATCTCTTTTATGCATATCTAGAATTAGTGGAGAATAGAAAGTAAGCAAGCCATAAGAATTCTTGAATTTATATGCATGATTTAGTATATTGACTTCCATTAAGCATGATGAATATGAGTTTGCGAAATATTTAGCTTCATGTGGTTAGTGTGCTGAAAATTTCATGCTATATGATTCCTGCATATTATTCAGCAAACCTTCATGTTTTTCTAGTTAACATTTATGCAGCAAAAGTGATCAATGGCAGGGAGTCCTTTTATTTTTCGTTCTTTGAGTCTTGTTATTTTATTTCTTTCTATCTTTGCTCGAGGGCGAGCAAAGGTTAAGTTTGGGGGTATTTGATCGGTGTATTTTATATACACCTTTCGAGTCAGTTTTAGTTAGTCTTTTGTCCCATTTTGCACATATAATTGTCGTATTAGGATAGTTTTTCTTTCTTTTGAGTCAAAGTGGTTAAAATGGCCAAATGGCGGAAAAGGAGCAAAAAAAGGGCAAAAGATGAGATGCGGTGAAAGCAGAGAAAGTGGCGAACAAGGCTAAAATCCGGACCCGGCGCGGCCTCCTGCGATCAGCGGGGCGCGACACCCATCATTCGCAGAAGGTGCGAAGATCCAGCCGCGGCGCCTAAAGCGCGCGGCGCGGCTATCCGCAGAGGGCGAAGACTGGTAGCCGTGGCGCTCGAAGACCGAAGCGGCGCGGCGCGCAAACATCCGAGGAGCTACCGAAGATTCAGCGCCGCGGTGCCCTCGAGCCAGAATAGCGAGCGCGGCGCCAAAACACCCGACGGATTGCAGAACTTCCGGCCGTGGCATCTGCAGGCGCGGCGACGAAAAATTAGGTTTTGGACGAATTTGCAGGCGGGCACGAAGGAAAGAGGAGGCGGTTTGCGGCCTATAAAGGAGAACCCTAGGCGCTTTTGAGGTTCCTTCTTGCACAACACAAGACTTTTGCTTGGAGATTGGACACCATTAGTTTAGTAATTTCTTTTCCTTTTCTTTACTTTATTTGGTTTGCATGATGAACATGGAATTAGTTCTTGTCATCTTTATGGCTAGGAACTAATTCTCTTATAGGCTTTCTATGTTGAACTTCTTGAAACTTATGTTATAAATTAATGCATGCTTATGGTTATTGTTCTTATTGAGAGATCTATCCAATAATTGAGTTGAATTCTTGGTAATTAATTGACAACTAATTATCACTTTATGATTTCTAATCAGTTACGAAAGGGGATTGTGAATATCTTTGTAAGTTGGGTAGACATTCTTGAATTGGGGATGAAAATACCTCAATTAGTATGTAAGCGTTGATGAGAGGCTTAACAACCCTAATTTTGCGCATTGTGCGTGATTGGCCAACTAGGTTTTGTTCTTAATCCTCCTATAAAGTTACCCTTATCGTGAAAGTTAGGTAAGGAACGATCTGGGTTGAGTGTTTATATAACCCTAACGGGAGTATAAAACGATTTCGTAAACCTGCTTTCTCCAAAAGAAGAATACCATAAGTAATGCATTAGCAAGTAGCATAAGCGGATAGTGAGGATACATAGAAGCCCTATTCTCATCACAACTGAAGTAAACCTTTATAATTGAATAGCTTTTATAATTCGTAGTTATAAACAACCAAATCAATTATCAATTCGCCAAATAGATACTAGAAAATAGATAGTTGGTACTTGAACCCTAATCCTAGATGACGATATTCGGTCTTATCTAAGACTATACTACTTGATACGATAACGTGCACTTGCGTTTGAGTGTGTGCATCTTAACGCGCATCAACCTGCGTCCGACTACAAGACGTTAAAGACAGCGCTACTTGGGAGGCAACCCAATGTTTAAATTATGTAATTTAGTTTAAATAAAACAGTCTCACTTTGATATTTTTGTTGTGTTGTGATGTCAGGTGAAAGAATTGGACTAAGCACGAAGAAAAGGGTGGAAAACAAGAAAGCGAGGCACCACCGCGGTGCCATTGTGCAGAATCGCAGTGCCAGAAGTTCAGAAAAGCTGCAGGACTTTCGGCATCACGGTGCAGTCATGCAGGACCGCGGTCCTGAGCGCAATTTTAGAAATAAAAAGCCCTAAAATCCCCAATGGGCAATGCAGTATCTGCCGCCATCACCACCAATTTGAGCCGATGTATGTCTGTAAGTCGTCCCTTTTTAATTTTTTAGTCTTTTACACATTTGAGACAATGTGTAGTTTAAGTTGGGGGGGGGGGGGGTTATTTTATTTTTGTGTCTATTTTTGAGTCTTTTGTTTGTTTTTGTGTTTTATGTGAGTCAATTATTTTTTATGATCATGCATGTTTTGCTTATTTGAAACGCCTAGTGAACTAAGTGGGATAATGTAATGGAATGAAAAGCTAAAATCTGTGTGCTTAAGTTAGATATGCCAAAAATGCATGAAAATTTGATTATTTGAAATATTTGATGCTTAGCTTATGCGTTGTCAATTGAAAAATATCTGTGAAGTCTGCTTGTTTGCTATTTGAGGCGAAATATGGGTCTCCTCCATGGTGACGCCATGTCGGAGTATATTTTATTCCTCGTATTAGGATGTACATGTTTAGGGAGATGATTCAGGTATTTCTTTGTTAGCTCTTCTTACCATTCATTATCTACCTTGCAATAAATTGTATTCCTAGTCAGCCCTGTTGAGCCTAAAATAAGTTGTTTTCTTTGACACCCCATGAATCCCTCGTGTGCCATAAGCGGCAATTGAAAAATTGGAATGAAAAAGAGTGAAAAAGAAATACAAAAAGAGATTGAAAAAGTGACGCACCCCAATGAAAAAATGTAAAAGTTTAAGTTTGGGGGTGCCTATGTGAATTGTTTCATGCTCTCAAAAAGAGAAAGGGGGATATAGGTATGAACTGAAAAAAATACCAAAAGAAGGACAAAATGATTGAGTAAGAAAAATATTTATGGTACGTAAATTGAGCCTAAATGCCTAATCTTACCTACCCCTGCCTAAGCTTACATTACAACCCTGAAAAGTCCTGATGATCTCTAGAATGTATGTCTATGATTAGTGGAGAATAGCAAGTAAACAGGCCCATAGAACAAAATGAAATTGATATGCATAGGTTAGGTATTCATGCTTCTATTACTTATGATTGAAATAAATTTGCGAAATATTTGACTTGAAATTCTAGATTGCTAAATTCATGCTATATATGTTCCTACATATTATCCCAACTGACGTTCATGTGTTTCTAAGTAACCTTGTGCAGCTGCTTGATTTTAGTCTTTGAGTCTCTTTGATTTTGATTCTTTGTTTTGTTTTTTGATCTTTGCTCGAGGGCGAGCAAAGGTTATGTTTGGGGGACTTTGTTAGGTGTATTTTGTATACACCTTTTGTGTCATTTTTAGTTAGTATTTTCCCATTTTTCGTTCAAATAAGTGTCGGCATACGTTATATGGACAGGCATCTATGATTTTGAGATGACTCTCTCATTTTTAAAAAATGTACAGTTGACTCTTTATTGTTAAAAGGTATAGTTGACTCTATGTTATATGACACGGTTGGATCTGGTATTTGACTTTCATACTTGCCCCTGTCATCTTTTGCCAGTATGATCTTATGTACTGTACTTTATGTTTACCTACTTGGTACCTTGTTGTACTGACCCCCTTCGGGGGGCTGCGTTCATGCCCGCAGGTACAGGTACACAGTTTGGTGATCCTCGAGCTTAGGATCTTTACCCAGCTTTTTGAGATAGCTCCATTGTTCCGGAGTCTAGTCATTTTGGTACAGGTCTTCCATTATGGCTTATGTATATTCAGGGGTGCGGCGGGGCCTTGTCCCGTCATAGATATTGTCTTACTCTTAGAGGTCTGTAGTCATGTGTGGGTTGGACATGTACAGTTGTAATTCGTTTGGATATTTCTATATGTAGTGGCGGCCTTGTCGGCTTGCCTATTTTATAATACAAGTTTGTTATTACAGTTCAGGGGACATGATCCCTTTGTTATATGATTATGAGTTTTACTTAAGCTTCCGCTGGTTAGGTGATGTTTGGGTAGAAAGGTGCCCAAGTAGGGCACCAGTCGCGGCCCGTCAGTTCGGGTCGTGACAATAACAAAGGGTTTCTGTCCCCTGAACTGAAATAACAAACTTATATAATAAAATAGGCAAGCCGACAAGGCCGCCACTGTACATAGAATTTTCCAAACGAACTACAACTTATACAACCCACATGTATCCAAATACACATTTACCACCCACACTTGTCTACAGACCTCTAAGAGTTTGATAATGAAATGTGACGGGACAAGGCCCCGCCGTACCCCTGAATATACATAAGTCTGTACCAAAATGACAAGCTCCGGAACAATGGAGCTATCCCAAAAGCTGAGCAAAGATCCTAAGCTCGAGGATTATCAAACTGAGTACCTATACCCGCGGGCATGGACGCAGCCCCCCGAATGAGGTCAGTACAATAAGGTACCAAGTATGTAAACATAAAGTACAGTAAATGAGATCATAACTGGCCAAAAGATGACAGAGACAAGTATGAAAATCAAATCCCAGATCCAACCGTGCCATATAAAATAGAGCCAACTGTACCTTTTTAAAATAGAGAGTCATATCAAAATCATAGATGCTTGTCCATATAACGTATCCCATCCCATTCTGGGATTCGGCTCTTTTTACACATAACGTATCCCGGCCCATTGTGAGACTCAGTGTTCTTTTACACATAACGTATCCCGGCCCATTATGGGACTCGATGTTCTTTTACACATAACGTATCCCTGCCCATTGTGGGACTCGATGTTCTTTTACACATAATGTATCCCGGCCCATTGTGGAACTCAATGTTCTTTTACACATGACTATCCTGACCCATTATGGGTCGGTGTCTGGAATAATAACCGTTGCCCGAATCGTTATCATGAGCAACATTGTGCAATTTAAATCATCTTTTGACTCTCAATAAAATCCTTAAAATGAACTTACTTTCATTTTAGAAAACTCAAGGCACTATCATGTCATGTATCCTTTAAAATCATCATTTGAAAAATCAAGGCACTATATCTCATGTATCATTAAGGATTAATATCCAATAGAACTATGTACGTCCGCTGTACACTCACTTCATATAAAACATGCCAAAAGAAAGAAGGAAGAGTTTCACATACCGCTTGTCGTCTGTACCAACTCGATAATCTAAATTTGTCTCGCTCATCTGGCTAACATTATGGAAACATCTGAATGGCGTTAACATATCTGAATTCGTCTAATTGATTCTTATATGGGTCGTGAGTAATTTATCTTTTTTTATAAAGATCTTATCTAATCAGCTGTTAACTAGCAAATGTAAAATAAATTGGTTATATCTTAGTTTCTATGCAGATGGCGTTCTAATCATTTTAATATAATAATTGTTTGGCGATACCTTTTTCCTTAACGCTGAAATGACTTGTTTTAACACGTCTACTAATAACATACTTACTTATTTATTAAACCAGTTTCAGCACTTAATACTTAACAATTCCTTTAAGCAAGCAGAGTCAACTCGGCTCCCATGCTTACTAAAACTCTTATCAACATATGTCTCATATGACTTAATAAGGACTTAGGAACACTTTAGACATGCTTTTAGCATAGAATCGATAACATGAATATTCCTTAATTCCTAAGAGTAGAGTAAACTATGGAGCAATACCACAGTTATAGTTCACACGTAGAACATGCCAAAAGAAGAAATGATAGTTTACATACCTTATCGGCTATACCAACACGACAAGTAGAATACGCCTCAAGTAGTACTTCAACCTATAATAACGATAACACATCTATCAACTTCATGCTTACTAGTGTAGGTCATATACCAAGTAATGGTTCTCTTTTCATATAAAAATTTGGGCAGCACTTCCCCTATATATACTCCCATCCACAACTTACAAACAAGGCCAATAACATCAATAACCAAGCACCAATTAAGGGCACAACCAAAATAACAACCAAGGTGATTCACACACATACTTCTTATGTAAATCCGGCCTCTTAATCCATATAAAAATATTCCATAAAAACAGTGCATACTTCTACGACAACGAGGGTAAAATGTGAAGTTTTCTACACCTTTCTATACCCTTATCCCTTTAGGACATACGTTAGCAATTTACCACATTAAACATGCATAATTGCAACTAAATTTCTAGCATTATAACTCCACAAAACAGTCCCTAAAACAGCACAACAACGTCCCACAGTTTCATGCAGTTTCGGCCAATCAATCAAAACCAAAGCCCTTTCCATAATTCCTTAAAATCCAATTCAAGTTTCAACACTTTAGTATAAACCATATCAACTATCAACAACAAGATTCCTTCATTTTAACATGCAATAAGTGAAGATAGCAACAACAATAACCAACGAAATCCAATATAATAAAACAGTCCAAAATAGGCTAACTTGCCCAAAACTGTCACATGCACTTTTTATTCTCCATTTCACTTAACACAAGTTCATCCCTTAATTATAACATCATTTAACTTCCATTAATCTTAAAGAGGAAGAAGAACTCTTACCTTCACTTTTAGCCAAAACAGTCCCAAGTTCTCGGCACATTTGCTTCACCTTTGCACCCTTTCTTCAAGTCACAACAACATGCATGTATCCTTTACAAGCTTGTAACCATATTACTTTCTTGTTTCTCTTCCAGAAAGTTCATTTCCAAGCTTAGGGTTTCAAAGAAGTTTCTTGGCCAAAACTGTGACCCACTGTTTTGGAGAGTTAACCTTGCATAGAACTTAGTTAAGGAGCTTAATCTTGGAAAAGAAACTAATTTGTTCATCACTTGGCTAAGGGAATTTCGAAACTTGATGGAGAAGGAAGAGGGAAATGAGTTTGGATGAAGAAGATATTTGTGGACAAAGTCTTCCAAGACTTGTAATATAAAAGTGTATGTAGCACAAGTGGAGGGGGGCCCTTGTAGACCCACTTGTCCACTTGTCTTCTTTTCATAATAATATCTCCCACACTTAGCCAATCTTGCAACACATATATATAATTAGAGCTTTGCTACACAAGTGGGGAGGGACACGTGTCACCCTCTAATTCGCCCATAATTCTCTTCAAAAAATAATTCCATACTTAGCCCAAAATTGTGAAATTTTCGATTGGCTCAAATTCTTAATTCCAAGATTTAACAATATAATCCTAAGTCCATAACTCCATTTGGAAAGAATTCAACCACTAATATTAATTCTCGTCGTCACAATTTTTTGTATCCAAAATTTTTCCATATTAGAAAATGTAAATATACTTTCCTTCCAACCTTCAAATCTTATTTCCTTACTTACGTTCTCACTTATATGCCCTGGAATTACGGGATGTGACAAGTCTGATGAGGCACAATCACTTGACACCTCATCTCAGCGTAGAAGTAGAAAATCTTCCGCAGATGATCCTTCACCTCTGCGAGAAATATCCGCCGAGGAAAAAACGCAACATATCCATAGGGTCGTGAGTCAACCTTCATAGAGGTTGACACATAGAAGCGAACACCTATCCACTGGTGTAACACCAGACACCAGAAACACAGGATTTTACACCAACTTCTCCCAAACTCCCGAAACACTCCATTGGAAAAATTGCAAGAAGACAACTGTTACGCCCCGGAATTTCAGGATATGTTTATAAGAACGTACGTAAGAACTCACAAGTGTTGAGATTTGAGACTTGTAAAATTTTATCGGAATAGTGAAATTGTCGGAAAACGTAATATTGTGACGAATGGGTGGGCGACACTTGTCACCCCCCCTTATTGATGCCTTGGACAATTTTAGGCATGGCCAAAATGGTCATTGACCATAGCCTTAGGATGACTAAGTCTTCCAATTAATTAGCTTGACAAAATTGACTAAGTCAAAGGGTCCTAAGTCTTGATATTTTAATTAGAGATCATCCAAACCACCCAATTGTTTGCATCTTGACCCTCCAAGGTTCTATATAACACTACTAGTAGAGGGAGAGTTTTACACTTAGAAAAAAATTGCAAATTGAAGACTACTCCATGGGAGCTCTCGGGTTCCTCTAGGGAAAAGAAGAAAAATTTTCGTTTTTTGTCCATTTTATTCCCCACTTTAAACCAAGGTTCTTAGGTGTATTGTAAACACATCTCAATAGAAAAACGTGGAAAAAGGTTGTTTTCGGTTAGTCGCAAAACGAAACCTAAGGGTCTTTCTAGGTTTTGTTTGGAGTTGTGAAGGATGATTGTTGGTGTTGTTCTAAGGGTCTCAACAAGCGGATTGAAGTGTCTTGGAGAGGCTATAAACTACTAAGGAGCGACTTCGGATTGGAGTCGATTAAGAATCATTGAGGTATAATCTTGTTCTTTGAAGTGTTACAAGATTATTTTTATTGTTATTGTTAGCTTTACATGTTGCTAGCATGAAGTGGTTAAGTTGAAGTTTATAAGTATTTTGGAGTGCTTGTAGCTAAATTCGAAATGTTATATAAGCCACTTGAAAATTGGATTACTAATTGGTCGTTTATTAGAAATCGTCGCATGTTACCTACTTAGAGATTATGGATTGTTATAATCAAATGCGACTTGATATCATGTTATGCTACAAATTTGGTTTGAAATGGAAATTGTGAGCCAATTGGGGCATGTTTAGTTAGTCATTTGTACTGAACTACCTTCTATATAATTGTGAGCCAATTGGGGCTGTTTAGTTAGTCATTTGTACTGAACTACCTTCTATATTGTTGTGAGCCAATTGGGGCTTTTTGGTTATTGTATTCGACCTTGAAAAAGGTGGCAAAGCTAGTAAAAACAAAGGAGGTGCTGTCCGATTTTTTCCGTAGAATTTAGCGACTTAGCACCTAGAATATTCTACGTATGAAGTAAGAGGTTAATGGACGTATGGTGACCATTATAGGTTGATGTACTAAGTATAGCGTATCCTACTTGAAGAATGGAATAGCTCAAGGTGGAAGTACTTTGGAGCTTTTTGCTACTTGTCGATAATCGTCGCGAGGTATGTGAACCTCTTCCTTCTTTTGACATGATTCTATGTATGGAATATACATGTAGTACTATTTCATGATCCCTTCTACTCTTAGAAGTTAAGAGGTATGTATGTCGATTTACTCTACGTAAGGGTTATGTATAAGTTATCCTAAGTTCTTACCAAGTCTTATGGGGGATGTTGGTAAGAGTCGTTAGGAGGTATTTTGGAGCCAAGTTGACTTGGCTAATTTACGGCACGAATAAGAATAAGTATCGAACAAGCCATTGCAGCGTTAATAAAGGAAAATGTAATGACAATTAATTGTGTTAAAACAAGTAGAATTCTCCATCTGCATAGAAGCTAAGATAAGACAAAATTGTATTACATTTTCTAGATCATGGCTACTTGATTAAGATAGTTATAAATAAGTATAACTTATTCACAACGCACCAAGTATATGTTACTTAATTTATAAGAATTTACGTATGAAGTTTTAAGACTATGGACCTCAAATTGTTAAAAGGTTAAGGACTTTTATTTTTCAAGTTAAGAGACTTGAAGTATTTTGAAAGCTATGTGATTTGAATTGAAGTATAAGTTTCTTGGTTATCAAATGAATGAATTCGTCTAAGAAATAAAGAGTTATAACGGCTTTATGGGAAGTTGGTTATAACAACTTTATGGAAGATTTAAAAGAATGGTTTTCTTCAGGATTGTAAGCAAAGTAACGATTTGAAATAAAGAAGGGCAAAATTGTTTTAAAGGTACCAATTGCTTAAGGTTTTAAAGAAAGAAGTCACTTGATTTAGAAGCCTATAATTGTATTTCTAAAAAGTATTGTGACTTGTCGTGAAAAGTAGATATGACTTGATACTACGGTTATTAGTATCTTGGAAGTTTTATTCGAAAGAGAATCATTTTAAAGGAGTAGAGGCACGTAGTACGTTGGGTTAAATTCCCGGATTTTATAATGACATGTTAGTGCCTTAAGTAAACAAAAATGAGAGTGTATATGAACAAGCTAATAAGAAGTTAGGGGATTTCTTAACTTGCTTATATTATGTATGATAAGCCGGTAGTGCTTATGTTATGTATGATAAGTCGTTAGGGCTTATGTTATGTATGATGGCCGGTTGAGTTAGGGTAAGAGTATAAATGAGGGACAAGCCCCAAGACGTTATACCACCTTCTCCAGGGTAAGAGTATAAGTGAGGGGTTAATTCCCTAAGACGCTGTACCACCTGCTTTATGTGTTATTTGACGACCGGTCGAGATAGGGTAAGAGTATAAATGAGGGGCAAGCCCCAAGACGTTATACCACCTTCTCCAGGGTAAGAGTATAAATGAGGGGCAAGCCCCAAGACGTTATACCCCCTGCTTTACCACCTTCTCCAGAGTAAGAGTATAAATGAGGGGCAAGCCCCCAGACGTTATACCACCTGTTTTGATTGATTTTATGGGCGTGAGACCCATGGTTATGTTTTACACTTTTAGTCGCCGATGATGATGGGGATTCCACGCATGCTTTGATATCGTGTGATCGATCGCGTCCCATTTGGGTCGGTAAGATATGTGTCCCTCCGTAGTGGGCCGGACTATGTTATGAAAGATAAGTAAGTTAGATAGAAATGAACTTAATGACTTCTCCTAAGTAAGTACGTAAAATATGGCTATAACTCTTAATGGAATGGAAAAACATATTGATGTGAAATTAAGTTCATAAGTGGTAATGACACGGCGAGATCCGTATGTATTTTTATACTTGTCCTTGTCATTCTTTTGTACGATTATGATCCGCATCAGACGTTATTTCGCTCCATATTTCGCACTGTTGTTATCGACTTCTTCGTGGCCGTTCATGTCCGCAGTTTAGGTACACGGTGTGGATCCGCGAGCTTAGGATCTGGTTCAAAGATTTTTAGATGGCTCCGATGTTCGGAGTTGTCATGGCTACGATATTCGTGGGTATGGCAGGCCCTGTCCCGCCACGCTTGTAATTCTGCAGGTGCGTAGTCACGTATTGTGGGTCCGTTTGTAAAGAAAGGAGGCAAATCGCCGTTTATGTATGACGTCTGCGGCGTAGCCCTATCGGTGACTCGTGGTTTTAATTTCTCGTTATTTTATTTTATAAGTTTCATGTATGTTCGCCGCTATTCTCTCGATGTATACCAACAGGTGCCCAGTAGGGCACCGATCGCGCCCGGTCGGGTCGTGACAAAAGTGGTATCGAGCGATTAGTCCTCGGAAAGTGTCTACGCATCGTGTCTAGTAGTCTTGATTATCGGTGTCGTGCACCACATCTATAATCGGGAGGTCGCATGACATTTAGGATTGGTTTCATTATTCTCACTCCGAGATCGTGCGATAGAGTGTTGTTAGTGGTCGCCCTCCTAACGAGTTATATTGATCGCAGCCACGAAAGCGCAAAGAGCGACCCAGAATGACTATGGATTGCGTATCCGTGTTGGTAACGATTATAGTATAGTTGGTATTGTGACATGCATCTATACGGAGTTATGTATGAAGGTCGACGCGTGTTGCCTAGAATGATTTTAGATTACCGTGAATCGGTAAAGACTAACTAGATACAGGAAGGTATGAAATAGTTAATGAATTCTCGCCAAGATCTTATGTTTATTTGAGATAATTGGGAAAGGATGAAATGTGCGATAGGGTAGTGAACCCTTAAGAAGCCATGTTAAGGAATCCTAACTAATGTCATGTTAATAGATTAAAGCGTAGTAAGCTTAAGAGAATTGTACGGATGAGGTCCGGATAGAGTAAGCAATGGTTATGGTGATCGGACATGACATGGTTTTGGTTTTATGAGAAGTTTTGTACCCGTTTATTGGGGATCGTAAGGTAGGCTTGGAGCATGGAAATGCGAGCCTAAGAATATTGATTCCGCCCGGGACCTTAGGTATATAAGGCTTTCTCCGCAATAAGATTTTAAGTCGGACCAAGGATAAGAGTTAAGTGCGACGAGTCGGTGGAGGACACATTACGGTCTCCCATGGCCCGGAATAGAGTAGGATCAGTTGGTAGTAGTTAAAGCCACGTGACAGGGTCACGAGGTGCAAGGCCCAAGTCTAGTTAATTGTTTTACTGGTTCGTGGACGTTGCTCCACCGAACCAGTCATGAAAGGAAATGGCCTTATATTGTTTTATAGAGTTGCTCCAAAGATTTGAGGCGAATTGGTATGGAAGTTATATATGTATGCTCGTATGAGTTGGAAATACGAAAAGATAATCTCTTTTGGGCTTATGATGGGCCAGATATGCGCAAGCGTATTAGGGCCATGTGTGGCATTGTTGGTATGTCGTGGTGAAAGGAAACTATGTCGCTAATTATAAGTTTGACTCCGAAAGAACATTCGAGGACGAATGTTTCTAAGGGGGGAAGAATGTTACGCCCCGGAATTTCAGGATATGTTTATAAGAACGTACGTAAGAACTCACAAGTGTTGAGATTTGAGACTTGTAAAATTTTATCGGAATAGTGAAATTGTCGGAAACGTAATATTGTGACGAATGGGTGGGCGACACTTGTCACCCCTTATTGATGCCTCGACGATTTTAGGCATGGCCAAAATGGTCATTGACCATAGCCTTAGGATGACTAAGTCTTCCAATTAATTAGCTTGACAAAATTGACTAAGTCAAAGGGTCCTAAGTCTTGATATTTTAATTAGAGATCATCCAAACCACCCAATTGTTTGCATCTTGACCCTCCAAGGTTCTATATAACACTACTAGTAGAGGGAGAGTTTTACACTTAGAAAAAAATTGCAAATTGAAGACTACTCCATGAGCTCTCGTTCTAGGGAAAAGAAGAAAGATTTTCGTTTCTTGTCCATTTTATTCCCACTTTAAACCAAGGTTCTTAGGTGTATTGTAAACACGTCTCAATAGAAAAATCGTGGAAAAGGTTGTTTTGTTAGTCGCGAAACTAAAAAGGTCTTTCTAGGTTTTGTTTGGAGTTGTGAAGGATGATTGTTGGTGTTGTTCTAAGGGTCTCAATGCGGATTGAAGTGTCTTGGAGAGGCTATAAACTACTACGAGCGACTTGGATTGAGTTGGATTAAGAATCATTGAGGTATAATCTTGTTCTTTGAAGTTGTTACAAGATTATTTTTATTGTTATTGTTAGCTTTACATGTTGCTAGCATGAAGTGGTTAAGTTGAAGTTTATAAGTATTTTGGAGTGCTTGTAGCTAAATTCGAAATGTTATATAAGCCACTTGAAAATTGGATTACTAATTGGTCGTTTATTAGAAATCGTCGCATGTTACCTACTTAGAGATTATGGATTGTTATAATCAAATGCGACTTGATATCATGTCATGCTACAAATTTGGTTTGAAATGGAAATTGTGAGCCAATTGGTCATTTAGTTAGTCATTTGTCTTGAACTACCTTCATATAATTGTGAGCCAATTGGGGTCATTTAGTTAGTCATTTGTACTGAACTACCTTCTATATTGTTGTGAGCCAATTGGGGCTGTTTGGTTATTGTATTCGACCTTGAAAAAGGTGGCAAAGCTAGTAAAAACAAAGGAGGTGCTGTCCGATTTTTTCCGTAGAATTTAGCGACTTAGCACCTAGAATATTCTACGTATGAAGTAAGAGGTTAATGGACGTATGGTGACCATTATAGGTTGATGTACTAAGTATAGCGTATCCTACTTGAAGAATGGAATAGCTCAAGGTGGAAGTACTTTGGAGCTTTTTGCTACTTGTCGATAATCGTCGCGAGGTATGTGAACCTCTTCCTTCTTTTGACATGATTCTATGTATGGAATATACATGTAGTACTATTTCATGATTCCTTCTACTCTTAGAAGTTAAGAGGTATGTATGTCGCTTTACTCTACGTAAGGGTTATGTATAAGTTATCCTAAGTTCTTACCAAGTCTTATGGGGGATGTTGGTAAGAGTCGTTAGGAGGTATTTTGGAGCCAAGTTGACTTGGCTAATTTACGGCACGAATAAGAATAAGTATCGAACAAGCCATTGCAGCGTTAATAAAGGAAAATGTAATGACAATTAATTGTGTTAAAACAAGTAGAATTCTCCATCTGCATAGAAGCTAAGATAAGACAAAATTGTATTACATTTTCTAGATCATGGCTACTTGATTAAGATAGTTATAAATAAGTATAACTTATTCACAACGCATCAAGTATATGTTACTTAATTTATAAGAATTTACGTATGAAGTTTTAAGACTATGGACCTCAAATTGTTAAAAGGTTAAGGGACTTTATTTTTCAAGTTAAGAGACTTGAAGTATTTTGAAAGCTATGTGATTTGAATTGAAGTATAAGTTTCTTGGTTATCAAATGAATGAATTCGTCTAAGAAATAAAGAGTTATAACTGCTTTATGGGAAGTTGGTTATAACAACTTTATGGAAGATTTAAAAGAATGGTTTTCTTCAGTATTGTAAGCAAAGTAATGATTTGAAATAAAGAAGGGCAAAATTGTTTTAAAGGTACCAATTGCTTAAGGTTTTAAAGAAAGAAGTCACTTGATTTAGAAGCCTATAATTGTATTTCTAAAAAGTATTGTGACTTGTCGTGAAAAGTAGATATGACTTGATACTACGGTTATTAGTATCTTGGAAGTTTTATTCGAAAGAGAATCATTTTAAAGAGTAGAGGCACGTAGTACGTTGGGTTAAATTCGGATTTTATAATGACATGTTAGTGCCTTAAGTAAACAAAATGAGAGTGTATATGAACAAGCTAATAAGTTGTGGATTTCTTAACTTGCTTATATTATGTATGATGTTCGGTAGTGCTTATGTTATGTATGATAAGTCGTTAGGGCTTATGTTATGTATGATGGCGGTTGAGTTAGGGTAAGAGTATAAATGAGGACAAGCCCCAAGACGTTATACCACCTTCTCCAGTAAGAGTATAAGTGAGGTTAATTCCCAAGACTGCACCACCGCTTTATGTGTTATTTGACGACCAGTCGAGATAGGGTAAGAGTATAAATGAGGGGCAAGCCCCAAGATGTTATACCACCTTCTCCAGGGTAATAGTATAAATGAGGGGCAAGCCCCAAGACGTTATACCCCCTGCTTTACCACCTTCTCCAGGGTAAGAGTATAAATGGCGGGCAAGCCCAGACGTTATACCACCTGCTTTTGATTGATTTTATGGGCGTGAGACCCATGGTTATGTTTTACACTTTTAGCCGCCGGTGATGGGGATTCCACGCATGCTTTGATATTGGTGATCGATCGCGTCAGGGTCGGTAAGTATATGTGTCCTCCGTAGTGGCCGGACTATGTTATGAAAGATAAGTAAGTTAGATAGAAATGAACTTAATGACTTCTCCTAAGTAAGTACGTAAGATATGGCTATAACTCTTAATGGAATGGAAAAACATATTGATGTGAAATTAAGTTCATAAGTGGTAATGACAGCGGGATCCGTATGTATTTTTATACTTGTCCTTGTCATTCTTTTGTACGATTATGATCACATCAGACGTTATTTCGCTCCATATTTCGCATTGTTGTTATCGACTTCTTCGGGGCCGCTCATGTCCGCGAGTTTAGGTACAGTGTGGATCCGCGAGCTTAGGATCTGGTTCGATTTTTAGATGGCTCGATGTTCGGAGTTGTCGGCTACGTATATTCGGGGTATGGCGGGGCCTGTCCCGCCACGATTGTAATTCTTAGAGGTCCGTAGTCACGTATTGTGGGTCCGCTTGTAAAGAAAGGAGGCAACTGCTTCGTTTATGTATGTACGTCCAGGAAGGTAGCCCTATCGGCTGACCTGTGGTTTTAATTTCTCGTTATTTTATTTTATAAGTTTCATGTATGTTCCGCTGCTATTCTCTGATGTATACAACAGTGGTGCGGTAGGCACGGCCGCGCCCTGGTCGGTCGTGACAAAAGTGGTATCGAGCGATTAGTCCTCGGAAAGTGTCTACGCACCGTGTTCAGTAGAGTCTTGATTATCGGTGTGTTGCGCACCACATCTATAATCGAGGTCGCATGACATTTAGGATTAGTTTCATTATTCTCACTCCGAGATCGTGCGATGTTTGTGTTGTTAGTGGTCGCCCTCCCAACGAGTTATATTGATTGCCTACGAGAAAAGCGGTGACCAGGGAATGACTATGTGGATTGCGTATCGGGTTGGTAACGATTATAGTATAGTTGGTATTGTGACATGCATCTATACGGAGTTATGTATGGTCGACGCGGCGTGTTGCCTAGAATGATTTTAGATTACAGAATCGGTAAAGACTAACTAGATCACGGGAAGGTATGGAATAGTTAATGAATTCTCGCCAAGATCTTATGTTTATTTGAGATAATTGGGAAAGGATGAGGTCGATAGGGTAGTGAACCCTTAAGCCATGTTAAGGAACCTAACGGAATGTCATGTTAATAGATTAAAGCGTGTAGTAAGCTTAAGAGAATTGTGCGGATGAGGTCCGGATAGAGTAAGCAATGGTTATGGTGATCGGACATGACATGGTTTTGGTTTTATGAGAAGTTTTGTACCGTTTATTGGGGATCGGTAAGGTAGGCTTGGAGCATGGAAATTGCGAGCCTAAGAATATTGATTACCGCGAGACCTTAGGTATATAAGGCTTTCTCGCAATAAGATTTTAAGTCGCCGAGGATAAGAGTTAAGTGCGTGTGAGTCGAAGCGAGGACTGTTACTGGGTCTCCCATGGCCCGGAATAGAGTAGGATCAGTTGGTAGTAGTTAAAGCCACGTGACAGGTCACGAGGTGCAAGGCCCAAGTCTAGTTAATTGTTTTACGGGTTCGTGGACGCGCTCCACCGGAACCAGGTCATGAAAGCCGGAAATGGCCTTATATTGTTTTATAGAGTTGCTCCAAAGATTTGAGGCCAGAATTGGTATGGAAGTTATATATGTATGCTCGTATGAGTTGGAAGTACGAAAAGATAATCTCTTTTGGGCTTATGATGGACAGATATGCGTGTGCAAGGTATTAGGGCCATGTGTGGCATTGTTGGTATGTCGGGGTGGTGAAAGGAAACTATGTCGCTAATTATAAGTTTGACTCCGAAAGAACATTCGAGGACGAATGTTTCTAAGGGGGGAAGAATGTTACGCCCCGGAATTTCAGGATATGTTTATAAGAACGTACGTAAGAACTCACAAGTGTTGAGATTTGAGACTTGTAAAATTTTATCGGAATAGTGAAATTGTCGGAAAACGTAATATTGTGACGAATGGGTGGGCGACACTTGTCACCCCCCTTATTGATGCCTTGGACGATTTTAGGCATGGCCAAAATGGTCATTGACCATAGCCTTAGGATGACTAAGTCTTCCAATTAATTAGCTTGACAAAATTGACTAAGTCAAAGGGTCCTAAGTCTTGATATTTTAATTAGAGATCATCCAAACCACCCAATTGTTTGCATCTTGACCCTCCAAGGTTCTATATAACACTACTAGTAGAGGGAGAGTTTTACACTTAGAAAAAAAAATTGCAAATTGAAGACTACTCCATGGGAGCTCTCGGGTTCCTCTAGGGAAAAGAAGAAAGATTTTCGTTTCTTGTCCATTTTATTCCCCACTTTAAACCAAGGTTCTTAGGTGTATTGTAAACACATCTCAATAGAAAAACGTGGAAAAAGGTTGTTTTCGGGTTAGTCGCAAACGAAAACCTAAGGGTCTTTCTAGGTTTTGTTTGGAGTTGTGAAGGATGATTGTTGGTGTTGTTCTAAGGGTCTCAACAAGCGGATTGAAGTGTCTTGGAGAGGCTATAAACTACTAAGGAGCGACTTCGGATTGGAGTTGGATTAAGAATCATTGAGGTATAATCTTGTTCTTTGAAGTGTTACAAGATTATTTTTATTGTTATTGTTAGCTTTACATGTTGCTAGCATGAAGTGGTTAAGTTGAAGTTTATAAGTATTTTGGAGTGCTTGTAGCTAAATTCGAAATGTTATATAAGCCACTTGAAAATTGGATTACTAATTGGTCGTTTATTAGAAATCGTCGCATGTTACCTACTTAGAGATTATGGATTGTTATAATCAAATGCGACTTGATATCATGTCATGCTACAAATTTGGTTTGAAATGGAAATTGTGAGCCAATTGGGGCTGTTTAGTTAGTCATTTGTACTGAACTACCTTCTATATAATTGTGAGCCAATTGGGGCTGTTTAGTTAGTCATTTGTACTGAACTACCTTCTATATTGTTGTGAGCCAATTGGGGCTGTTTGGTTATTGTATTCGACCTTGAAAAAGGTGGCAAAGCTAGTAAAAACAAAGGAGGTCTTTGTCGATTTTTCCGTAGAATTTAGCGACTTAGCACCTAGAATATTCTACGTATGAAGTAAGAGGTTAATGGACGTATGGTGACCATTATAGGTTGATGTACTAAGTATAGCGTATCCTACTTGAAGAATGGAATAGCTCAAGGTGGAAGTACTTTGGATCTTTTTGCTACTTGTCGATAATCGTCGCGAGGTATGTGAACCTCTTCCTTCTTTTGACATGATTCTATGTATGGAATATACATGTAGTACTATTTCATGATTCCTTCTACTCTTAGAAGTTAAGAGGTATGTATGTCGATTTACTCTACGTAAGGGTTATGTATAAGTTATCCTAAGTTCTTACCAAGTCTTATGGGGGATGTTGGTAAGAGTCGTTAGGAGGTATTTTGGAGCCAAGTTGACTTGGCTAATTTACGGCACGAATAATAATAAGTATCGAACAAGTCATTGCAGCGTTAATAAAGGAAAATGTAATGACAATTAATTGTGTTAAAACAAGTAGAATTCTCCATCTGCATAGAAGCTAAGATAAGACAAAATTGTATTACATTTTCTAGATCATGGCTACTTGATTAAGATAGTTATAAATAAGTATAACTTATTCACAACGCACCAAGTATATGTTACTTAATTTATAAGAATTTACGTATGAAGTTTTAAGACTATGGACCTCAAATTGTTAAAAGGTTAAGGGACTTTTATTTTTCAAGTTAAGAGACTTGAAGTATTTTGAAAGCTATGTGATTTGAATTGAAGTATAAGTTTCTTGGTTATCAAATGAATGAATTCGTCTAAGAAATAAAGAGTTATAACGGCTTTATGGGAAGTTGGTTATAACAACTTTATGGAAGATTTAAAAGAATGGTTTTCTTCAGTATTGTAAGCAAAGTAACGATTTGAAATAAAGAAGGGCAAAATTGTTTTAAAGGTACCAATTGCTTAAGGTTTTAAAGAAAGAAGTCACTTGATTTAGAAGCCTATAATTGTATTTCTAAAAAGTATTGTGACTTGTCGTGAAAAGTAGATATGACTTGATACTACGGTTATTAGTATCTTGGAAGTTTTATTCGAAAGAGAATCATTTTAAAGGAGTAGAGGCACGTAGTACGTTGGGTTAAATTCCCGGATTTTATAATGACATGTTAGTGCCTTAAGTAAACAAAAATGAGAGTGTATATGAACAAGCTAATAAGAAGTTAGGGGATTTCTTAACTTGCTTATATTATGTATGATAAGCCGGTAGTGCTTATGTTATGTATGATAAGTCGTTAGGGCTTATGTTATGTATGATGGCCGGTTGAGTTAGGGTAAGAGTATAAATGAGGGACAAGCCCCAAGACGTTATACCACCTTCTCCAGGGTAAGAGTATAAGTGAGGGGTTAATTCCCTAAGACGTTGTACCACCTGCTTTATGTGTTATTTGACGACCGGTCGAGATAGGGTAAGAGTATAAATGAGGGGCAAGCCCCAAGACGTTATACCACCTTCTCCAGGGTAAGAGTATAAATGAGGGGCAAGCCCCAAGACGTTATACCCTCTGCTTTACCACCTTCTCCAGGTAAGAGTATAAATGGCGGCAAGCCCCCGCACGTTATACCACTGCTTTTGATTGATTTTATGGGCGTGAGACCCATGGTTATGTTTTACACTTTTAGTCGACGATGATGGGGATTCCACGCATGCTTTGATATTGGTGTGATCGCGTCCCGTTTGGGGTCGTAGTATATGTGTCCCTCCGTAGTGGGCCGGACTATGTTATGAAAGATAAGTAAGTTAGATAGAAATGAACTTAATGACTTCTCCTAAGTAAGTACGTAAGATATGGCTATAACTCTTAATGGAATGGAAAAACATATTGATGTGAAATTAAGTTCATAAGTGGTAATGACACGGCGGATCCGGTATGTATTTTTATACTTGTCCTTGTCATTCTTTTATCTGATTATGATCACATTTTAATGTACGTTATTTCATTTCCATATTTGGTACTGTTGCGACTTTCTTCGCCGCGTTCATGTCCGCAGTTTAGGTACGTGATGTGGATCCGCGAGCTTAGGATCTGGTTCAAAGATTTTTAGATGGCTCCGATGTTCCGGAGTTGTCATGGCTACGTATATTCAGGGGTATGGCGGGGCCCTGTCCCGCCACAGTTGTAATTCTTAGAGGTCTGTAGTCACGTATTGTGGGTCTGTTTATAAAGAAAGGAGGCAACTACTTCGTTTATGTATGTACGTCCAGGAAGGTAGCCCTATCGGCTGACCTGTGGTTTTAATTTCTCGTTATTTTATTTTATAAGTTTCATGTATGTTCCGCTGCTATTCTCTGATGTATACCTGAACAGGGTGCCCAGGTAGGGCACCAGTCGCGGGCCCGGGGTCGGGTCGTGACAACAACTCTCTACAAAGATGGAATCCAGAAGAACGAACAGTTGGAAGCAATGATAAAAAAATCACGGCAAAGAAAATTATGGCTGACAAGATATTATGTAATTTTTGGACCATAGCAAATATTAGAGGACAAGTGTTCGTCAAAAACAAAAATGTAAACTTTTTACTGTAGATTTAAAGGTTTAACCTTTTACAGGCTTTGTTGACACCCAATTTTGACCCTCCCGTCCAGTCATTAACTATAAAATTACACTAATTTTCAGCAATAATTTTAAATAATTTTTAAATAATAAAATGCAGCAATAAAAAACATTAATACAGGCATAAATAAACAATTTAATAATGGCATCGCGTCTTACGTAGAGTATTAAGCACTTAGAGTCCCGCGCCCACATTAATTAATTTCAAGCCCTGTCATGATTCTTAATTACATAAAATAAATAATTTAGCAATGACGTCGTGTCAAGTAGCATAGCCGCATTTATTAATACGCAAGAGAATTTCATAACCATTTGTAATTTAAAATCAATTTTAATCTAATACATGCATTTAATAGCGTCGCATTTATAAAAGCTTTAAACAATTCTTAAATATCATACTTGCATTTAGCATTTAAATAATTTAATCTAAACTCAATTCAATTTTAATTTAACTTCGCAATAATGCATAATAATAAGATTTTAGATAATAGCGCCGCATTCTAAAGTATTAAGCATTAATTAAGTAGCGCGTCCGTCTTTATTTTTATCTCAAACACTAATTAATAAAGCACCTAAATAGTTTAAGCACAAATTATTAATTTAATTTACTATTTATTAATTTAATTAAACACTAATTAAATAGCACCTAAAACTAACACTTAATTAAATACCTAATTATAACACTACCCAGCCCAATATCCGCGACCCGCAACCCTCTACCAGCATGCCCGCGACCCGAGGCCCAATCATTTTCCCCTTTATCAGAAGGGCCACGCGACCCCAGCCTCATTTCCTTTTCCTCGTCTCTCCCGCAAACAGTCCCAGAACAAACCCTAAACCTAAAGGCCTTCGCCGCACCTCGCACCTTCCCCTCCCCATCGCAGCACCAGCACCCTAGCCCGGATTTCTCGCCGGAGAATCCGGGGTTTCCCTTTACCCACGCACCCAGCCAACGTGTTCTCACCGTAACCAAAACCAGATCTTCCGAAAATCGCAACTTACCATAATCTATTCAAATCACACGAAATTAGTACGAATCGTGCGGAATCAGGGTAAGAATAAGCAGCCCTAATTAGAACCCAAGGATGGCTATATAAGCACATGCAAAAGCAGAACGAAAGGGGGGCTCAGATCAGAGTAGGGCAGGGCTCAGAGGAGTCCAATAGCAACATTCGAACGAGAGAGCTCAGTCGGGGGGGAAGGCAGTCGGTTAGCAATTATTATTTTTTTGCAGCATAGGAATCCCATTAAGTATCCAGGGGAGTAGCATCCAAAAGGGAAGGGGTGTCGATTCGCATCTTCAAACAACGATAGCCAAAACATATTCTTACATATGCAGTTAGCAGCCTTCAACCTCAGTAAGCATCGGGAATTAGGGACGCAACATCCAGAAAATTAGCATGATAGGAGTAGGAAATCTGAATCAGTCAAGAACCAACAGTTTTCCTCTCTTTTCCTTTTCGCCAAGCTTTCTTTTCTTGTCTATCGCATAAACCGCATTCCCCGAGTGAATCGATGACTTGATATGCTGCCTCGGTTCGCTGTCCGGAGAAGGTAAAATCAGCTTCCTATCGACTTCGTTGCATCTTTGTATTTCTGCATTTCTGTTTTGGGTGTTAGATGAATGTTTACGTTGTTCATATCCGTGACTGTTAATTGTTTTACTATCATTTGTTGTATGGCTGAATGATGTAGCCATCGTCTAAAGGTTACGGGATTGGCTGAGTTATGTCATTTATGTCGTTATAAACATTCTGGTAATTGTTTTGGTTTAGCTTAAGTGCTTGTCAGGTAGAACATGTATAATTTCTGAAGCAATGGGATTAGTTCCAGTTATTCATAGTTGGTTTTTATGCTAGCATCTTCGAAACCTATCATGCCATGTCAACCTTAGGCCACTGTTTGTCCACCTTCTGACCTGCAATCTTGATCAATATTAATAGCAGCATAGATCAATATAATATATGATGGTTTAACAGTTTGTGTGACTTTGCCGTGTCGTTATCTGGGATCTTTGCCTCAGACAGATTGAACCTATTAATATTCCCAGGCAGATTTTGATGAATCTCCCCTGCATATATCATGAGACCCACCGTTAATGTATATCTGTTCCATCAATCACGGTCTTTTGTTTGACGTCTTGAGTTCACAGATGTAGGGATATATAAATCATATACTCAGTATATTGGATCCATACATTTAGCAGGTCATTGTGTATCACGTTGTATATGCCTGAGACTTGTCCTACTCTTATTTCTTTCAAGTCATCTATGTGTGATAACTGTTCTCTTTCTGGAATTCCTTATCTGTTAGCTTAAGTGAACTGGAAATACATTACCCCCTAAGTCAGCATGTTGGTCACTTCATCTTTTTATACAACAAAGAAAAAATGAATGAATTGGTGTTCCCATTCCTATACATGTGTGAGTGTTAAAATAGGCAATTATCTCATCCCTGATTGGAACTAGATCTGTTCCCTATTACTAAACATGATTGATGTCTTCTCTTAGCCTTGAAGTATTGTTCTCTCTTGCTTGTGATCTGAATTAGCTCATGACTGCCAGGTTTTCTAGTGCTTTTCTATCTTGTTCTCCATGTGTTTCATGCTTGCTGTCTAAATTTATATGTGCTTTTCTGCCGGCTGCCTTCTCTTAGCATCACAATAGTGTTCCCTTTCGCATTCGCTCGGCACTGTGGCCCGGCCCTGGCCACAGGCGCTTTTCTGTTAGCTCCTTGAGTCATTGTGACATGTTATGTGTTCGTCCTAATTATTTGTATCAATTATTGTTTGGGGCTCGTACTAATCCTTATCTTTCGTTATTTTGCATGACACGCACCGGAGCAAAAATAAAGA
The DNA here is from genome assembly GCA_029844215.1 of Przewalskia tangutica. Taxonomy (NCBI): domain Eukaryota; kingdom Viridiplantae; phylum Streptophyta; class Magnoliopsida; order Solanales; family Solanaceae; genus Przewalskia; species Przewalskia tangutica. The sequence goes on along the minus strand of CM056735.1, from coordinate 82,211,879 downwards.
GTCTCACAGCGAGACTCATCACGAGCTATTTCAAACGGCAACCCGCGTCTATGTGCATCCGCAGTCGCGTCCCGCCTGGGAATTCCTAGAAAAACAAATAGGACGTCGTCATCCGTCGTAAAGAGCATTCTTAAATCCCATCCTCTCTCTTTACTTGCTATTCATTTATTTATTTATTGTAATTTAATTACTCTATTTCTGTAATATTTAGGATATCTAGAACAATTAAGCCTTTAAACATATAAGTGGGGAAGATAATTTAAAGTTTATCGCTTAACTTACTTGCTTTTTTTAGATTGTCATGCATGTCTAAATTTTGCCAAATAATCTAACTTGCATCATAAAACCAACAGTTTGTTAAATCCATAAACAAATTTTCTCCTAAACTCTCAAAAAATCATCTTAAGCATTTTTATACTACACGTAGGTTAAGCAAGTTTAATTTAGTTGGCAGTATACATAACTAGTCCTTAAATAACCTTTGCATAAACACATAATTAGTCCATAAAACACCCTCTTAGCATTCTTTAGCATTTCTAGCCCTTTTAGCACTTTTAATCACCCCTTGGCGTTTAATACCTTTAGCACATTTTGTCCTTAACATTTTAGCACCTCCTAGCAGTCTTTTATACTTTAGCATATAGCACCTTTTGCCCTTCTTATACTTTAAGCACCATTTTAACATTTTAATATTTTAGCATTTATTTTATTTCCTAACATTTTACTTAAGCAGAAGGAGCTTTTATTTTGCATTTTTAAACATAATAGTTACCCTAGGTTTGGCAGGACAACCGCAAGTTAGCGGATTTTAGAGGGTGCCTAACCCCTTCCATCTAGATTAATAAAGAACCCTTACCCAGAATCTCACTAAGTTTAGCAGACCATTAAATGGAGTTAGTGTTGACTTTAACCTAAGTTGACATCTAGATGTCCTAATTCACCCAAACTAATTAGGTGGCGACTCCGCAAACCCTTGGCATTTTACCTTTTAGCATTTTAGCACTCCCTAGCAACCTTTTGCACTTTTAGCACCTTTTAAGCACCACTTTAACATTTTAAGCATTTTTAGCATTTTATTGTCTAACACCTTTTTATTAAGCAGGAGCCATTTTTATTTAAAAAATGTCGCGGTCGAAAAAGGGCGTGACAGGCTTTGATACCAATTTTTTGGGGATCTTTTAATCATCTAATAACCCTAAAAAGGGAAGGAATATAGATGGCAAGTTGATATTAATTCTTATCAAATTTATTAAATAACAGACAAGTAATACAAAAGCAATTATTATTAAACAAGAATTTATTTTTTAATTAAATGTCTATAACCTTTTACCAGTATCAATATCATAATCACAGAGATATCTATTTATCAAGGCTATAATTAAAAGCACATAGTCTAGAAGTCATACCTCTTAGCAGAATTTTAGATCACCGGAGATCTCGACCCACATTGGCACTGTTTCCATTCTTTCTTCACTGAATACACGATATTAATAGCCTAGATGCTTGGGAGTTTCTCAACAGACTCTTTCTAAAACTCTTTTAAGATGTAGGTTTCTAGACTAGTATGATTCTAAGTATATACTTTCAAAGTAACTTCTCTGGTATTATAATATTGTTTTTGGTAAGGGTTATAGACTGAGAGAGTTTATCTAAGCATGATGATGTCGAAGTTTTCTCAAAGAAATATTTCTATTGAAATTCTAATATCCCAAATGGTTACAATGAGACTCTTTATATAGATAACCTCGACTTGCTACAATAGTATTACAATTATCGCTACAGTAGTCGGCTGCTTTAATGTTGCTACAGTAAATGGAGGCTTTGCTATTACATTATTGCTACAGTAAAAAGTTTACATTTTTTTGTTTTTGACGAACACTTGTCTTCTAATATTTGCTATGGTCCAAAAATGACGATATCTTGTCTGTCATAATTTTCTTTGTCAGAATTTTTTAATCATTGCTTCCAGCTGTCCGTTCTTCAGGATTCCATCTTTGTAGAGAGTTGTCTTCTTGCAATTTTTTCAATGGTGTCATCTTCGTGGGTCATGTTTCCATATTTCCACAAATGTCTTTATTTTATTTTTTCATTTCTCTTTTTTCCCCCAGCTATTCTGCATAAGTAGATAATTGTAATTTTGTATTTTCTATTTCTAATTCGAATATTCGTTAATCTTAGATCACAGACCTTATCCCTACCTTGGGAGGTAGAGAAGTTGTGTTATTCCTCCTTCATATTCATTCATCTGGTAATATGTTTCATATAAATCTTCTACCATTTCTTTTCCTTTATTCATTAATTAGTTTGTTGATTTGCTTATACTGTTCTACTACGTTATCTTTTTGATCTTTTATTTCTTCATCTCTTCTGATTATTTCTCTAAGTTTTTCTTCTCTTATAATACCAGGGAAGTTACTTTGAAAGTATTTACTTAGAATTATACTAGTCTAGAAATCAACATCTTAAAAGAGTTTTAGAAAGAGTCTGTTGAGAAACTCTCAAGCATCTAGGCCATTAATCCCGTGTATTCAGTGAAGAAAGAAGGGAATCAGTGCCAAGGTGGGTCGAGATCTCTGTTGATCTAAAATTCTGCTAAGAGGTATGACTTCTAGACTATGTATTTTTAATTATAGCCTTGATAAGTAGATATCTCTGTGATTATGATATTGATGGTAAAAGGTTATATACATTTAATTAAAAATAAATTATTGTTTAATAATAATTGCTTCAGTATTACTTGTATGTTATTTAATAAATTTGATAAGAAATAATATCAATTTGCCATCTATATTCCTTCCCCTTTTAGGGTTATTAGATGATGAAAAGATCGCCAATTTTTTTTTTAGGGATAAATATTCGACTTTATCTGTATCTTTAAATAGATTTTTTCACCTTTTGAATTGTCCTTATTATTAATTGGTGTATCCTTAAGAGTCTTTCTTTCTTATAGGTTCATTTTATATCTTTCTTTTTCTATTATGTGAGAAGTAGAAGAACTTATCACACTATATTATAACAATGACATATTGTCTCAAGATACCCTAGAACTAACAAATATGCACGACAGAATAATAAATGTAAAGCATAAACATGCTAATGAGACTATGGAGCATTATCAACTCCTAACAGGTCAAAGGAAAAAACATGTAATCAGTGCTAAAAGTATAACATATACTACTCATGTCATTAAAAGAGAAGGATCTTCAAATCCTTTTTAACAAGGCCCAATGTAGTTTTAACTACATCAAGCATATGATACTTTGACAGGGATCATGTAATCTAATTACATGAAGCCCAATATATTATAACTCAATGTAGTCTATCTACAAAAGGCCCATATTACTAAATCATACTACACTCATACTATCAAAAGTATTATCCAGAAATTGGAAAAAAAAAAGACAAAAACATTTGTGGGAAAAATATGACAACAAAGTTAAACCTTTATATAGAAATAAAATATTGTACAACAATAAAAATGAAAACACATCAATCGTTTGAACGAATAAATACCCTAAACAAGTTAAATGAAGATATAAAGAATTAAGACACCTCTTAATAGAAAGAAGAAACCACATGGAGATATTACCAATATTAAAGAGTGAATTGTTATCATTAAAGAAACAAAAAAACAAAAAAATGGGAAAAAGATGTTAATATCCTAGCAGAAATTAGTACAGAATTAGAAAATATAATAACAAGGTATAGACAATTAGTAGAAATAAACACATAAATAAATATGCAAAACCAGATAATAGCAGATTTAAACACGAAACTACGAATGACAATAGAACATTATGAATGAAAATCGATTAAGACAACTTCAACAAATAGCTGAAAAAACTTTTACTTATAACAGAGTTATTAATCAACATATAGTAAGCTACATAATGAGTATAGATATTGTTGGGTCACGGGGGTAATAATATGGAATAATTAAAGATCAAACTGGAAGTAAAGCAATTCGTATGTTGAAACAGTTTGCAAATGTCGTTGACAATGTCGTCCGACACAAGTGACGACACTTAGATAAAAACAGAAAAAATCTTTGAAGAGTAAAATGCAGCGGATATAATAAAGAACACAAATGTTTAAATTTACATAGGTTATATTAATATGATGATGGATCGAACATATTATATATATATATATATATATATATATATATATACACTTGAATATAGTACTACTTTTTCATATATATATATATATATATATATATATATATATATATATATACAATTGAATATATTCCTACTTTTACAATCTTACAAAATAATACAAAAGGAATAAAAAGGTTTAAGTCGCACATGACTAGGGATGGCAACGGGTAGGATCTGGACCGGATCCTACTAGATCCAGATCCAGATCCGTTTTACATACATGTATCCATATCCAGATCCAGATCCATAGGGTCCATAAAATCATATCCAAATCCAGATCCATCGGATCCACCGGATCCACGGATCGGATCTGGATCCAAATCAAAGTGACTGATTATTAAGTTATACCTTCTAATCAGTCCAAATTTTCTAGAAAAAGAGTCAATTTAATTTAACGGAATCATGGGAATGCATCCGTAAATTAGGACTAAATGACATTGTTGACAATTGTTATGCCTATTGGTTATTGCTGTAGTGAGAAACAATCCTCTCAATACCTAAGCTACTACATAAGTACCACATAAATGATTAATATAATGATTAAAGAATAACACGCAAAACGTGTCTCAATTAAAAAAATAATGGCCTTCGGCCCTTTGAATATAAAATAAAATTAAGATTACAAAGGATTCGGTGCCATGATGTATAAATAATAAATGTATAATTAATTTAATAAAAAACGAATTCACGGGTCGGATCTGGACCGGATACGGATCTCAAAGACAAGATCCAGATCCAGATCTGATCCATCATAAACGGATCCGGGTCCGATCCGGATCCGTCGGGTCCAAATTTTGAATATCCATATCCTATAAAACGGATCTGGATCCACCGGATCCGGATCGGGTCCGGGATCCATTGCCATATCTACACATGACTTATGCCTGAAAAATCTAACTAAATAGATATAGACAACATCTCATTATAATTGCTTCAATAAAGAACAAATCTAGAATCTAAGTAGCAATTATAATATTGGACAGAATGTCGTCGAAAAGCTCAAGCAACACAGTTGATCCAGTATTCTGATCGAGATAGCCGAGAGCTCTCTATTGATATTTTCTTTTGGTTTCTGGATATTGATTCCTTGTTGTGACCTCTTTATTTATAGTAGAGAGTTCCCTTGAAAGGCTCATCAATCGGTTGTGGAGGTTGAGCTAAAAGTGGACAGCTTGCGGTAGATGATTTAGGAGTGAAACTCTCAACAACTTTGACTTGTTCTTCACTGTACTTCTTCCCCAAACTTTGACTCTTTCTCCAACGTTTTTAATTTGCTCCAAAGATCTTTGCCAGATCACTTTACCATAGTGGTAACCATCCCACGAGATTAGCTCCAGTCCGTGAAGTAAGGGCAAAACTGTTATCAGAATGTTGGTCTGAATGTTATGACATTTGTTCCAACATTTTCTGATTTTAACTTAGTACTGAAAATGATATGTAAGGTAAAATGTCATAACATCAAACTCAACATTAACATTCTCTCCCTTTTTGCCTTTCTTCACAAAATCTAATCTATTAAGTGTGAGTGACCTAAAACAATGACATATCTACATGAATGCCCCCCTCAACCTGAAATGGTATACAAACAACCAAACAAACACAAGTATAACAACGTATACCTTACTATAAAACAAAATGTTAGCACAAACACTGATATACACACATAATGAAGAATTAGGAATATTTAGCAAAATCAAACATTCATCGCAACATCCACCACCAACAATATCTCCTCTGCAAGTCTAGAAAAAGTAGTAGCTTCCAGCTGTTTTCTACATTACTCGACTTCAGCACTGCATCACTCCCCCTGCATCAGTACCAGGTCCACGAGCAGCAGCAGCATTGCTAGTTTCAGCTTTCTCCCCCTGCACAGAATCATCATCTCCCATTTTTTTTTGGAAGAAAACAACAATAAGAAATGGTCCCTTTCTGTAACTAGGGCATTTTTAACATGATCAATCTCATCAATTTGTGAATTGATCTTGACAATTTGTTCTACTAGCCAGTTTATTGACAGTTCAAACTGTCGAGAACCGATGCTCTCCTGAATGTTGAAAACATTCTTGACAACATTCTAACATTGTGCTTCCTTTCTCCAAGGAAGATCTATCACTCTATATTTGCTCTTCAAGATTGCTTTGTTCACTGTGTAAGTCTCTGGTTGTTTCCCTATTATATCATTACTTGAATGCTCATAGCCTTGGTCAACTAAAATATTATAAATCATCGAGGGATAAGGTATTATCAGAGTGGATTCTTTCTCAGCAAGATTGGTAACTTGATAGAATATTACATGTCCTAGATCAACTCGAAATCCTTTACCAATCTTATATAACAGTGAAGCTTGTTCAGCAGTGAAAATTGACTCATTTAAGGAAGGGAGCCAATTATGAATAGCAATCTTGTGTAAGATGGAGAATAATGCTGTTAATTTAGAGGCAGGGCATCTAGATGTCCACTTTTTTAGCACACCTCCTATGAGGTGTTCTATTATTGCATCTCTATCTGTCATTCCTCCAACTATCTCTTGCACATTCTCCTCTTTAAGATCCAAACATTGATTTATCAGGGAAGGGTAAAATGATACAGTATGTTGTAGAGGTAAACCTTCCCATATTTCTTGGAAGAGGTGTTCTCTACAGCAGAGTCCAAGTTGGTGTAAAACAACCTCACAACCTCATCAATATAAGGTATCTTTATAGTGACAGATCCTAACAGCCGTCGATCCTTAAGAAATTCAACAATATCATACTCACTACAAGCAGCAACATCTAACTCTTTTTCTAGACTAATCACCCTATTTCTAAAAAAAATCTAGTAATCAGGCTTTTCTTTAGTATAGAATATGTTAGAAAAAACAGTTACCTCACTATCTGACTCAGACAAGTCTAGTCTCTCAGAATCTGGGCTTTTGGAGGAAATAGGGAAACCTGCTTCTGCAAAAGTCGACAGGAATGTTGTTGGAGATGTTATGACATCTGGAGCAACATCTTCATCAGAATAATGTCTGGTTCTGTGAGCCATTCCCTTGGGAAAGAATTTCTTCAGTGATTGTCATCGGGAATGTCTTCTTCTTCAGATGACTTTTGAGCGACAGAAACGGAGGGCTCAGAATAAGATGGAGAAGTTGGGGTTTCAGTTTCCCTTTCAATAGAAGGGGTCTCTTCATCAGTAGTTTCAAAAAATAGATTGTAGTCTGTATCACATGTGTCACTGCTTGAACAAGCATGAACTTGAGTTTCAAACCTTGATTTCTTCACTGCTGGTTGAGAATCAAAAGTTCTCTCAAACACTCTATTCGACTTCCTTGTTGGAAACTGAGACATGCTTTCGCTCTTCCCTAAGACAGACACATCAGGAGTTGCGTCGATGTCGATAGGATTGTCGTTATCTCCTGGATAACTTACTGCTAAGGGTTCTTAAAATGAGCTTAGTACTATTTCTGTGCATAAAGGAGGGCTTGTGCTCATGGGTGTGGTTTCAGAAATGTGGGAAGACATTTGGTTTGACATTAGGATTGTATCCATGGGAGAATATGAAGAAGAAGATTGTGAAGGTTTAGGGTTTTTAGGGTTTTTGGAAGATGGAGAGATTGAGTATTCCATCGGTTTTAGTATACCGAAGTGATGTGATGTTTCTCCTTTTTTTTGTTTAATTTTTCTGGATAAACAAATAACAAAAATGATGAACAAGTGAAGAATTATTTATAAACTTGGCAGAATAACTAATTTCCTGATTTTGGGAGTTTGTATTGTATTACAATACTTGTTCCTTAAATTTACATAAAAAGATAGACAACCAGATTTGATTTAAAAAAACAAAGGCACACAAATAGGGAAAAACATAAACGAATATTCAAAAATCAATTACATACATCATCCCAACAAATATCATTATCTGATAATGTCAACAGTAATGTTGGCAACATTTTGGATGACACAAGTATTATGATCCCATAAGAACTCTTTTGATTTTGGCAACAAATCAAGACACGTTATATATATATTTTTATGAGTTTAACCACCAGACCAATGTAACGTTTTCCCATTGTGTCCTTGATCTCATCATAAAAACACATACAAAATTTATTTTCGTGTCAAAAATAAGAATACTTATTTAGCATCCTCATAATTTCTTGTTTAAGCACTTGATACTCCTATATTATAGGAACGATATCATTTTCAAAGAGCTTTGCTCATTTGCTAAATACTTTAGAGAAGGCTTTGCCTTATTTCGATACTCCATTTTTAAGATATCTAATATCATCGCAGAGAACGGTATCACTTTTTGAAACATGTTCTTTATTTAGGATCATTCTTGAGTGAACACAAAATTAAAGCCATCAAACAGTAACAATCATCAGATTATGATATTACTGAGGTAAATGTCACCCAAAATGTTAAAGACATTTCAGCCAACATTCACCAAACATTGCCTGTTTCAGAGATTACAGAGACCAAGAGAGCTTTTCAAACTGGAAAATCTCTCATGATCTAAAGCTTTTGTAAAAATATTAGCTAGTTGATGAAGAGTGTCAACATGATCAATTTGAACTAGCTGTTTTTCTACCAAATCTCTTTAAAATGATGTCTAATATCTATATGTTTTGTACGAGAGTGCTGAACTGGATTTTTAGATATGTTAATAACACTCAAATTATCACAATACAAAACTAAGATATTATTTGTAAAATCACAGTCGTCTAACATGTGTCTTAACCATATTAATTGGGAACAACAATTTCCAACTGCTACATATTCAGATTCAGCAGTTGAAAGTGAGACACAGTTTTATTTGCGACTATACCAAGAAACTAGATTATTAACAACCTCCACTCGTACTCTTTATGTCATCCACATCACCAGCCCAATCTGATTCACTATATCCTATTAAATTAGAATTAATGTCTTTCGAATACCAAATTCCCAACTCACATGTGCCGACAACATAGCTGATGACACGTTTTACGACATTTAAGTGGGAGATTTTGGGGCAGGCTTGGAATCGAGCACACACGCAAACACTAAACATTATATCTGGATGACTAGCAGTGAGATATAGAAGACTACCTATCATAGATTGATACAATGTTGGGTCGACATTTTCACCAATATCGTCTTTGCATATCTTCTGTGATGATCCCATTGGAGTCCTCATCTGTTTAGCATTCTCCAATCCAAACATCTTAACCAAATTCTTGGCGTACTTACTTTGGGAGATGAATATTCCATCTTTATTTTGCTTTATCTGCAAGCCTAAGAAAGAATTTAATTCCCCTATCATGCTCATCTCAAATGTGGAGGACATAACTTCGACAAATGTCTCAAGGTGGGAGTGTGAAATCGAACAAAAAACTACGTCATCTACATAGATTTGAGCAATGACCATATATACTCTGTGATGTTTTATAAATAGGGTACAATCAACTTCACCACGTTTAAAACCAAATTCAAGAATAAACTGAGTTAAACGACCATACCATGCGCGAGAAGCTTGTTTCAATCCATACAAGACCTTTTTGAGCTTGTATACAAACCGTGGATGGTGAGGATCTTCAAATCCTTTAGGTTATTCAACATAGACTTCTTTGTCAAGATAGCCATTCAAGAAGACATCTTTAACATCCATCCGATGGAGAGTGATCTTTAGACAGCAAGCTACAACAAATAGCAATCTAATTGACTCAATTCTGGCAACAGGAGCAAAGGTTTCATCATAGTCAATTCCTTCGACCTGAGTGTATCCTTGAGAAACTAGTCTCGCCTTGTTTCTTATAACTGCTCCAGATTCATCTGACTTATTTTTAAATATCTATTTAGTTCCAATTATATTAGTATCATTTAGACGTGGAACTAAATCCCAGCCTTCATTTCTTGTGAACTGTTCAAGTTCTTCTTGCATAGCTTGTATCGAAAAATTATCCTCGAGTGCTTCTCCAACATTCTTTGGTTCTAAAGTAGATACATAACAAGAAAAACTTACCTTTTGATACATGGTAGACATGTACACATATCTGACCATATCTCTGTAGTTCAGGGGTTCTTTTCTTCTTGCTCTTACACCTTCGAACACTTCTCCTATCACCTGTTCTGTAGGATGGTTCTTTCTAATCCTAGATGAGGAATCCATGCATACTGGGTCTTGCAATTCAGCATTCGATTCCTCTTCTGCACCTTCTGTGTTCTCGGGTTCTGACGCAGATGTTGCTTCGGATGTCGTGACATTTGGAGCAACATTTGAATCTTCAGCATTCTGCTCATTCTCCACTTTAATCACAACGTTATTTTCAAGCATTTTTCCTGTAAGATCAGAACAATCATAAAAAATAATGTTAACAGATTCTTGTACCTTTTTGGTTCTAAGATCATACACACGGTAAGCATGGCTAATTTGGGAATAGCCGACAAAGACTCATTTGTCACTTTTAGAGTCAAGCTTGGCTAGATGGTCTCTATTATTTACGATGTAACAAACACACCCAAATACATGAAAATAACGCAAATTGGGTTTCTTTCCATTTAATAACTCGTAAGGTGTCATTTTTGTTACAGGCCTAAGATAGACTCTCTTAGTTATGTGACTTGCAGTATTCAAGGCTTCGGCCCAAAAATGTTTTGACAATTTCTTAGAACTAAGCATGACTCTAGCCATCTCTTGTAAAATCCTATTCTTTCTTTATGCTACACCATTCTGCTGAGGAGTTTTGGGAGCAGAAAATTCATGGAAAATACCATTTTTCTCACAAAATGTTGAGAAAAGATTATTCTCAAACTCTTTTCCATGATCTGACCTAATTCAAAAAATGGAAGAATGATACAAATTTCTTATCCTAGAGTGCAACACTTGGAACATGCCAAAAGTTTGAGATTTTTCTTTCAAAAAGAATATCCACGAGTACCTCGAAAAGTCATCTACAATCACATATGAATACCTCATGCCTCTTAGATTGTCTACCTCGATTGGACTCATAAGATCCATGTGCAAAAACTAAAAACAGTGAGACGTACCTGAATGTTATCTGTTATTCTGGGCAACATTGTGTGAGACACGGGTTTGCTTACCTTTTAGACAATCTTCACAAACCACTGTTTTATCTTTAGGACTTAGTTTAGGGATGCCTCTTACTGCCTCATAAGAAATTAATCTTTCAAGGTTACGGTTGTTGACATGTCCTAATTTTTATGCCACAAGGTAGTATCATCTGTCCTAACATTATTGCAAATCTCTTGTTCTCCAATAAGATAGCAATTGTCTCATGTCCTTGTACCTGACATTACACATTAGTTAACTTCATTTGTAACTATACAAACATAATTATTAAACTTTACCTCTAGATTGTCATCACACAATTGACTTATACTGACTAGGTTAGCCATTAATCCGTCAACATGTAAGACATTTTCCAAGGCAGGAATACCAGGAACACTTAAGGTTCCTCTTCCTATGATTTTACTTTTTGTTGCCACCTCAATAAGTTACATTTCCTCCACTAAGTGACTCGTAGTTCTTTAGGCATTTCTTTGTCCCTTTCATGTGACGAGAACACCCACTATCAAAGTACCAAGAACCTTAAATGTTAGTCCTTAAAGAAGTTAAAGCAACATTACATCTCACATTCATTTTGGGCATCCAAACTTTCTTACAACATTTCCCTTTTCTGCAGTCAGGAATGTTGCTCCACATTGTGGGATTTCACTAGGTATGTTGTTGTTGTTATTGTTGTTGTTGCAGTCAGGAATGTTGCTACGAGTGTTGTCCAAGATGTTGGACAGTCATCTTGACAACATTTTACTCCTGAATTTCTGAAGTTTGTGACAATATGGTCTTATGTGCCCAGGGGAGTTACAATAATGGCACACAAACTTCATATCGTTTGATGTGACTAGAATCTGTTCTTTCGATCATTTTACAAATCCTATCCTCCCAGTTTTGTCAAATAGATTGGAGCATATTGCATTAAGAGAGTTATTATACCCAATACCTACGTGTGGTGGTTGACTAACACTTAAAATCTCATCCAGTTTGGAGGTACATGTATTGACCTTATGGAAGGTTGCTTCAGCTAGATCCAACTTTGCACTAATCTTACCGAATTCAATAACCTTTTTGGTAAGTGTAACCTCTAAGCGGGTTATTGTGCCTTTAAACCTGCATTCTCAAAAGTAAAAGATTTAACCTTTGAGTCAAGTTGCTTGGATTCTAGAATTAAGTCTTTACAAAGCTTTTGTAATTCCTTAATCATGTCGTCCTTGGTTTCAACTTGATCTTCAAACTTAGTCTCACTACAAGAAATAATACTAGTAAAGCAATTAACATCAGGATAGTTAAAATATTCATACCTTCCGGATGTTTCTGGACCTGTATATGTCATCGCTGATGTTGACGCAAATGTGGTGACATTTGGGACAACACTGTCGATGACATTTTCATCGTCTGAAAGAGACTGTTCGTAAACTGTGGCCAGTATTGCTTGTGACTCTATTTCTTGATCTCTTGCTTCTTCTTCTTCGACGTCACTAAGAGAAACCCACAGACTTTTACCAAATTTTCTCAAGGTATTCACACATTTATTGGCATAATGACCTCATCCTAAACAAGCATGACATTGCACAGATTCTCGTTGTTTGGGATCAAATTTGGTTCGATCTGAGTTGGTTCTCTTTAGTTGATTTCCTCTTTGTACTATAGGAAGAGAGTTAGTGGACTTTTGATTGAAGCCTTGGTTTTGGTGATCTTTGGATTTAAATTTATTCTTATCATTGTTGAACTTCCTTACCATCAAATTGAATTTTCGAGTAAGGAGGGCAACATTTGCACCATCACCAATTTCTTCAAAATTTTCATCATCTCCATCGACGTGACTCTCTAAGGATTTTGCTTGAAGTGTTATATCTTTGTTTTTATACAATGCCCTTTGATTCTCCATATTCATCTCATAAATTTTGAGACTACTCATTAAAGTATGAAGGTCCATTGTAGCAAGATTGTGAGCTTCTTCAATCACATATATCTTTATATTGAACTTTTCAGGAAGAGAACAAAGTGTTTTTCCACAAGTTGATTGTTGGTTAACGGAGAACCAAGTACTTGACAATCATTAGAGATGTCAATCAACTTTTCAAAATATGTTTTAATGTCCTCCGTCTCTTTAATCCTTAAGCATTCATATTTACTCATGAGCATACGCAGCTTCGTTCGACGAACACTATAGCTACCATCACAATGGGTTTGCAAAGTATCCCAATCATCCTTAGCCGTGGAGCAATTTTGAATGAGCTTAAACATGTAGAGATAAACACATCCAAAAATAGCATTTAAGGCTTTTTCATTGAAGCTTGCATTGTTGGTTTCTTCCACACTCCATTCGGATCAGACTTAACAAGAATGTCGTCTTCCTCATCCGGTGGTAGCATTGGAACAGTATATCTATTGGTAATAGATATTCATGCTCTAAAATCAATGAATTTGATATAAGAGCGTAGACGAATTTTCCAATAGGCATAATTTGGCCATCTAAAATAGGAAGTCTACAAATTGTTGGATTAGCCGGATCCATAGTTTATATAACAGGACCAAACACTTATTATGTCAAGTGTTGGCTCTGATACCACTTTTTGGGTACCGGGGGAGTAATACTACAGAATAATTAAAAATCAAACCGAAAGTAAAGCAATTCGTATGCTGAAACAGTTTGCAAATGTCGTTGACAATGTCGTCCGACACAAGTGACGACACTTAGATAAAAACAGAAAAAACCTTTGAAGAGTAAAATGTAGCGGATATAATAAAGAACACAAAAGTTTAAATTTATATAGGTTATATTTATGACGGTCAGTGACCGAAAGTATTGTATATATATATATATATATATATATATATACATATATATATATAATTGAATATATTCCTTCTTTTACAATCTTACAAAATAATACAAAAGGAATAAAAATGTTTAAGTCGCAGATGACTTATGCCTGAAAATCTAACTAAATAGATATAGACAACATCTCATTACAATTGCTTCAATAAAGAACAAATCTAGAATCTAAGTAGCAATTATAATGTTGGACAAAATGTCGTCGAAAAGCTTAGGCAACACAGTTGATCCAGTATTCTGATCGAGATATCCGAGAGCTCTCTCTTGAAATTTTCTTTTGGTTTTCTGGATATTGATTCCTTGTGTTAACGATTTCCAATTGCTTACGCAAGTGTACGTATCGTTACAAGTAATATAGTCTGTAAGACCGAATATCGTCCACAGAGACTGGTTTTCAATAACCGAACATCTACTATATGTTATCTATTTGGCTAACGATAGTTTGTTTGGTTTTTTTTATCTAACACTACTATCCAGAGTAATTGCAAGAGTTAAACTAAGTAAGCTTTGGTTTAAATCAGTTATGGTGGAAATAGGGCTTCCAATCTCCTCAACTATCCACTCTTTCACGTGTTAATGCAATGCTAATAATTCTTCTTCTTATTAAGATAGCATATTAACAAATCAGTCATCATATTCCGGTTAGGACATTCGAGAGCTCAACCTTGTGCAGAAACCTTCTATATTTCTATGATAGATTTTACCATAAGAATAATAACCTTAAATGCTACACAAGTATCGGGGTACTTTCGTCCACGATTTTAACCTATGTCTAGACAACTACATCATATTCAAATCTCCCCTCTCGGATCTAGATTCGAAATCATATAAGTGATGACAATTAATGGTCAATTAATTATCAAGCAATCAAAACAATATTGAATAGATCTTAATCTGCTGAAGAAGAAATCATTAACTATGCATTAACTATATGAAAGAGTTTCAAGAAGATTTAATTGGAAAACCCTACTAAAGTAATTAGCTCCTAAACATTGTCATGTCATGAACTAATACAAAATCCAACATAAACTGAATTGAAACAAAGAAAGGAAAAGAACTTGAATGTAGTCTCCAATTGTGTTATCCAATTCTTGTCTTGTGATGTGTGTTATGAGATATGAGGTGTGTCCTTATAAAATATGTCCCAAGGGTTTAACTATGCTGCAAATATCGTGTGCCCTGGACCCTTCTGCCCCTGGCCAATTTTGCCTCGGATCAGAAAAAATGCGTCGCTCGCTGGCGTCGCGCGCTCGAAAACACGAGAACAAATCGAGCACGAGCACATTCGGTCGCGCGCTGTGACGCCTTTCACCGCTTTTTCCGAAATTTTGTCCTTTTTTCGTCCGAACTTCGTCAGATTTCTTCTATGCTTCCCGGGACTTCTTAGGCTTCATTTCTTGGCCTTTTCTTGTGCAATTACGCCTCAATTAAGCTCATTTCATCTTCTTTTTGCCATTTCTCCATTTAAGAGCGTTGTGACTCAAAGGAAAGAAAAATAGACCTAATATTATACTAAACACAAACGAAATGAGTAAAATACTAACTAAAAATGACTCAAAAAGTGTATACAAAATATGCCTAACAAATACCCCACACTTAACCTTTGTTCGCCCTCGAGTAAAGATCAAAATAAAATCAAAGAAACACAAGAAAAGGACTCAAAGACTCTGATCAAGTAGATGCACCAAGATTACTTAGAAATGCATGAATGTCAGTTGAGATAATATGTTGGAACATACATAGCATGAATTCTTAGCAATCTAGAATTTCAAGTTAGATATTTCGCAAATTCAATTGTATCATAATCAATGGAAACATAAACACCTAACCTACGCATGTCAATTTCATTCCATCTTTTCCAAAATGCTATAGATCTATTTACTTGTTATTCTCAACTAATCATAGACATACACATTAGAGATCGTCGGGACTTTCAAGGGTTTTAATGTAGGATTAGGCAGGGGTAGATAAAAGTAGAAATTTAGGCTCAAATTACTTATCATAAACATTTTTTCATTCAACTCATTTTTTCCTTCTTGTGATTTTCTTTTCAGTCTCATACATATTTTATCCCCTCTTTTCTTTTGAGAGAATGAGACACATTATAAATAACAAGCACCCAAAACTTAGGATTTTGCATATTTTGCATTGGGATGCATCAAATTTTTACTCTTTTTTTATTGCTTTCTTCAACACTTTTCATCCCAAGAATTTTCAACTTTTGACTTATGGCACAACTTAGGGAATCATAGGGTGTCAAACAAAGATATTATTTTAGGCTCAAAGGGGCTGACCAGTGATACAATTTATGTCAGGGTAGGTAATGAATGGTAAGAAGGGCTATCAAAAAATGCCTGAATCATCTCCCTAAACATGTACATCTCAACTATTTCGCCTCAAATAACAAGCAAACAGATTTTCTATACATTTTTTCAACCTTTCTTTCCATAACTGATACACATAGGCTAAGCACAAATATCTCAAATAATTAGATGTCATGAATTTTTGGCATATCTATCTTAAGCACACAGATTTTTGCTTTCTATTCCATTACATTATCCCACTTAATCCATTAGATATCTTCAGCAACTAAAACATGCTTGATCCATAAAAAAAATTACGACTCAAAAACACATTAACAAACAACCAAAAGGACAACGAAAAGACAAAGTAAGATCCCCCAAACTTGATTGACACATTGTCCCTAATGTGTAAAGACTGAAAATTAAAGGGACAACTTACAGACACAAAACAACGGTCACAACGGAGGTCTGGGGGAAGAATTTTTGAAATTGCACAGCCTGGGACCCTCTGAACTTTTGGCGCCGCGGCCTTGCTTGTTGCCGCCGCGACGCTGATGACGGGAATTATTCTATGAAGTTCTAGAGCCGCGGACCTACATTTCGGCGCCGCGGCGCTGTGCCAGTTGTTTCACGTTCTACATTTTTCTCAATCCCTACTTTTATCTGTCATCCACAAATACTCAACATACCAGATCGTGAGACATTTCAAGTCAAAATAAAATAAACTAAAACAAAAATTGAAATAACATAATTAAAACATTGTGTTTCCTCCCAAGTAGCGTTGTCTTTAACGTCTTTTAGCCGGACGCATTTCACTTACTAAATCAAGGGGGTAGAGTATCCCCTCCACATAACCATCTCAGCACCAATCGCTTCCTCTTCATCCTCTTCTTTTTCACAGTGTTATTTTCAGAAACATTTACCGTCTTTCACCATTTCCTTGGCCTTACTCACAGGTTCTACGCTTTACTTTAATGGTATCCCACAAGCATCAGTACTCGTGAGGCTTTTCTCAGGCACAACCTTATCAACTATCCCAATAGCATAACATCTATCCATAACTTGAGGTTCAGTGGGTGGCTTGAAAACTTTGAAGGTCATCTCTAGCTCAGGTGGTGGCTTGAACACTTTAAAGGTCATCTCTTCACCTTGAACTCTGAGTTTTAGCTCTCCTTTTTCAACATCAATCAATGCCCTCCCTGTGGCTAGGAATGGTCTCCCAAGGATTATTGGTATCATCTCATCTTCCTCCATATCAAGAATGAGGAAGTTAGCAGGCAAGATGAATTTTCCCACCTTTACTAACACATCTTCAATTATTCCTCTAGGGTGAATAATAGAGCGATCAACTAGCTGCAAGTGGACTATTATTGGCTTTGCTTCCCCCAAACCAAGCTTTTTAAACACAGAAAGGGGCATAAGGTTGAGACCTTCCCCCAAGTCATACAGGGCTTGCTTTAATGTCACATTCCCTATAGTGCAGGGTAAGGTGAAACTCCCTGGATCTTTCAATTTAGGGGGAAGTTCCTTCTGCAAGATAGCACTGCACTCCTCTGTCAGCGCTATTGTCTCATAGTCTGTCAGCTTCCTCTTCTTAAACAGTATGTCTTTCATGAACTTTACATAAACTGGCATTTGCTCCAAAGCTTCAATGAACGGGAGATTGATATGAAACTTTTTGAAGATCTCTAAAAACTTGGATAACTCCTAGTCTAAGGACTTCTTCTGCAGTCTTTGAGGGTAAGGAATTCTGTCTACATATTCCCTCATGAATGTCGGTGGAGCCTTCTCTAAAATAGGGCGGTCATCAGTAACCTCCTTCTTCTCTACCTCGGTTGTCTTTTCTGCCTCATTCTCCTTTTCCCTAACTGGTGATATCCAACCTGCTCTAACTGCTTCCTACTTCTCAAACTGATTGTCTGGCATTGCACTCTTGGATTCATCACTATATTACTGGGGAGACCCTGAGGTATGTCATTCAACTTTCCTGTCAACTGCCCCATCTGAGTTTCCAAGTTCCTAATAGAGGATCTTGTTTCTATCATGAACTGCTTGGTCTTTGTCATAAATTATGTTTGGGTATTGGCCAAGGCTGAAATTGAGGACCTGGTTTCCGCCATGAATTGAGTCTGAGAGTTGGTTAAGGTCAACAATGCTGCTTTTATGTCATCTGACTTCTCTTGTGGGGATGGTGGGCTGAACTGCTGTGAAGATGAGGCCTGAAACTGTGGTTGCTGCCCTTGGTCATTCTTCCATGCAAAATTTGGGTGATTTCTCCACCCCTGATTATATGTGTTGGAGAATGCATTGTTAGAGGGCCTCTGAAAATTTCCCACAGCCTGACATTGAGCCTGCTCCATTGGGATGTTGTTGGGATCAGTTGTTAAACATCTACCGAAGGTGTATGGACCCCCACAAATCTCACAAACTGCTTGCATCTGGACCGCCTTTACGAACATAATATTCTGCTGGAGCTGCTTAGTCAAGAGAGCAACTTGTGCATTCAGTGCAGTGATGACATCTAGCTCATGAACCCCAAACTGCTCTTCTGCTACATGTTACTCTATCATCTGGCAAGTAATTGTTCGTGGTCATGGCTTCCAATAAGTCATGGGCTTCATGTGTTGTTCTCTTCATGAAGGTGCCACCTGCAGCTGCATCAATAATTGTCCTAGTAGTTCCACTTAGACCATTGTAGAAAATGTGCACCAATTTTCACTGCTCAAGACCATGATGTGGACACTTCCTTTGCAAATATTTAAACCGCTCCCAAGCATCATACAATGACTCTCCATCCATTTGATAAAAATTGTTCAATTCTCCCCTAAGCCGTGCTGCCTTAGTTGGGGGGAGAACTTGACAATAAATTTCTAGGTTAAGTCTTGCCATGTAGTGATGGAGTTCGCCTGTAATGAGTTCAACCATCACTTTGCTCTATCCCTGAGTGAGAATGGGAAGAGTCTCAACCGAATGACTTCATCAGTAACACAATTGTATTTAAAGGTTGAACACAGCTCCAGGAAATTTGCTAGATGCAAATGAGGATCTTCAGACGGTAATCCCCCAAACTGAACTGAGCTTTGAACCATGTGCAATATGGCTGGTTTGATTTCAAAGTTATTGGCTTCAACAACTGGAAGTCTGATGCAAGTCTGCACCCCTGTAATAGTTAGCATCACATAATACCCCAAGCTCCTTTCTGCAGGAACTTGTCTTAAGAGAAGCGGTAACTCATCATCCACCAAATTGTTGTTTCGCTGATCTCTCATTGCACAAAGGATCAACAATTATCATGTCCTTCCTGCAAGTGATAAAAAACAAGCAAACAAATCACGGCAAAATGTTCTAAAATAAAGAAGTAAAATAAAAATAAAAAACAAAGTAGAAATAAGAATAGATAGTTCGATATTGAAAGTACACCAATCCCCGGCAACGGCGCCAAAAACTTGTTAGCGATTTCCAATTGCTTACGCAAGTGTACGTATCGTTACAAGTAATATAGTCTGTAAGACCGAATATCGTCCACATAGACTGGTTTTCAATTACCGAACATCTACTCTATGTTATCTATTTGGCTAACGATAGTTTGTTTGGGTTTTTTTATCTAACACTACTAGCTAGAGTAATTGCAAGAGTTAAACTAAGTAAGCTTTGGTTTAAATCAGTTATGGTGGAAATAGGGCTTCCAATCTCCTCAACTATCCACTCTTTCACGTGTTAATGCAATGCTAATAATTCTTCTTCTTATTAAGATAGCATGTTAACTAATCTGTCATCATATTCCGGTTAGGACATACGAGAGCTCAACCTTGTACAGAAACCTTCTATATTTCTATGATAGATGTTACCACACAGGAGAATTAAGAATAATAACCTTAAATACTACACAATTATCGGGGTACTTTTGTCCATGATTTTAACCTATGTCTAGACAACTACAGCATATTCAAATCTCTCATCTCGGATTTCGATTTGAAATCATATAAGTGATGACAATTAATGGTCAGTTAATTATCAAGCAATCAAAACAATATTGAATAGATCTTAATATGCTGAAGAAGAAATCAATAACTATGCATTAACTATATGAAAGAGTTTCAAGAAGATTTAATTGGAAAACCCTACTAAAGTAATTAGCTCCTAAACATTGTCATGTCATGAACTAATACAAAATCCAACATAAACTGAATTGAAATAAAGAAAGAAAAAGAACTTGAATGTAGTCTCCAATTGTGTTTCCAATTCTTGTCTTGTGATGTGTGTTATGAGATATGAGGTGTGTCCTTATAAAATTTATACCAAGGGTTTAAATATGCTGCAAAAATCGTGTGTCCTGTACCCTTCTGCCTCTGGCCAATTTTGCCTCGGATCTGGAAAAACGCGTCGCGGCCCTGCAGGCTGGCGTCGCGGCTCCGAAAACCTGAGAACAAATCAGAGCACGCAGACATTCAGCGTCGCGGTGCCTGTGACGTCTTCAGCCAGTTTTTCCAAAATTTTGTCATTTTCTCATCCGGACTTCGTCAGATTTCTTCTATGCTTCCCGGTACTTCTTAGACTTCATTTCTTGGCATTTTCTTGTGCAATTACGCCTCAATTAAGCTCATTTCATATTCTTTTTGCCATTTCTCCATTTAGGACCGCTGTGACTCAAAAGAAAGAAAAACAGACCTAATACTATACTAAACACAAAGAAATGAGTAAAATACTAACTAAAAATGACTCAAAAAGTGTATACAAAATATGCCTAACACCTTGTCGCGGCCTCTCTATTTATAGTAGAGAGTTCCCTTGAAAGACTCATCAATCGGTTGTGAGGTTGAGCTAAACGTGGACAGCTTGCGGTAGATGATTTAGGAGTGAAACTCTCAACAACTTTGACTTGTTCTTCACTCTACTTCTTCCCCAAGCTTTGTCTCTTTCTCCCACGTTTTTAATCTGCTCCAAAGCTCTTTGCCATATCACTTTACCATAGTGGTAACTATCCCACGAGATTAGCTTCAGTCTGTGAAGTAAGGGCAAAACTGTTATCAGAATGTTATGACATTTGTTCCAACATTTTCTGATTTTAACTTAGTACTGAAAATGATATGTTAGGTAAAATGTCACAACATCAAACCCAACATTAACAGATAATATAAAAAAAAGATCAATGTTTGAAAGAATACTCCCAACAAATATGTGAACAAGAAAATACTACTAGAACATTAAGAAATATGTTAGTATTAAATGATGAAAGATTGAGACAAAAAGAAGAAAAAATTATGAAGTTAATAGAAGAAAAATTGAGAGAAATAATCAGAAGAGATGAAGAAATAAAAGATCAAAAAGATATCATAGTAGAACAGTATAAGCACATCAACAGACTAATTAATGGATAAAGGAAAAGAAATAGTAAAAGATTTATATGAAACATATTACCGCATGAATGAATATGAAGGAGGAATAACACAAACTTTAATCTTTAAACCAGAAAAATATCAAAAAATACAAAATGAAAAAGAAGAATTGTCAATCAAGAAAATATTTAAAACTAAATGATTTGAAAGAAATAAAGAGGTAAGATATATAGTACAAAAACATGAAAAAGAAGAAATACATATGGACTTTGATAATAGGACCATAACATCATTACAAAAAATAAAACCACAGATAGAAGGATCTAGATTAAGCATTAGAAAAGAACCAATAATAATAGCAAGACAAAATACTTTAATACAACCAATAACATTAGATTTAATAAATGTAATAAGCAACAAATTAAGAGTTAAAGTAGTAATATTCAATGGAATCATAACAACTGACTGTATAACTGAAATTAATATAGGAATCGTAAAAGGCTTTATACATATAAGTAAAATTAATGAAAAAGATTGTAATCTGATAAAATCACAGACCTACAATTACCCTGAAAATGAAAGAGAAATAATAATCACTAAAAGTATTAACCTGAAATTTAAAATTCAAGATTTAGAATATCAAATAAACATAGGAGTAATAGAATATGATAGTTTTAATGAACTACTATTAGGAAGTGACTTTTTAACCATGATAGATTACATGATTATTAACGACGGAATAGAAATAACTAATCAAGGAAAAACAAAATTTATAAATAAGATATGAATATTCAAGAAAAGATAAAAAGAAAAATTTAAAACAATAAAACAAATTTTGTTAGAAGAAGTAATAATATCACAACTCAAATAATTAGAATATTGTGCTAAAGAAGTACAGTTAGAAAATGACATAGAACAACTAGAAAAATAACAAAATGACAAACCTAATAAGACATGGATAGATATAGGAGATGGATGGAAAAAACAAATAGATGAAAATGACTAGTATCAACGAAAAAGTTGATGATATATGGAACGAAGCAATAGTCAAAGAACAATTGAAAAATTCTTTAATAATAATGAATGAAATAAGAGAAAATCAAACACAAATGCAACAACTAATAAGAGAAGAGTTAACAAAGTTACGGAACGTATCTGAAGTACCGACATTTAAAATAATATTAGAACAACTTAATATACTAGTAGCACATATAAGTAAAGAAAAACAAGTATTAGAAGAAGGAGAACCTAGTACCAACCAAGAACATATAATTGAAAAAATAGTTGATACCACCACTAAACAACTTGAATTAATGCCAATAAACGCATGAAGAAGAAGTAAAGAACACATAATGGTAGATATTAGCCAGATAAAATAAAAACTACCAAAACCTATAGAAAAAACTTTATACAACCTAGCAATACTACATAAAAAGGACAATTTTGATGGAAAACCAAAAACATAGCGTGATAACATTTCTTACAAACCAAGGAAAGGACATAAAAAAAAATATATAAATATGAACCTATAAGAAAGAATGACTCTAAGGATACATCAATTAATAATAAGGACAATTCAAAAGGTGAAAAGATCTATTTAAATGATATAGAAAAAGTCGAATATTTATTCCTGAAATTAGAAAAACAAAATCAGGATCAACGAATATTCGAATTAGAAAAAGTAAATACAAAATTAAAATTATCTACTAATGCAGAATGATTAAAAATAAATTAAAAATATAAAATAAGTTCAAAAAAAAAAATACTAAAAGAAACTAAGGTAAAGTCAAAACAAACGAAAAATGAATTAGAACAAGTCAAACAAGAAACAAAAGAACTAAAAGAAGAATTACATATTATAAAGAAACAAATGATAAGGTTAAAAGAGAAAAAGAAAGTAAAGGAAATATATAAAACTGAAAGAAATAATCTCTTGATTATTCTTATTGATGAATGACATATATATACAAGTTACATAGAAAAATCTTTTTCCTGTTTTACACCCTATTCTATAAGGAGATTAACTATATAATTATGGTAATATTACAATCATAATTAAGGTATAACACTAATATACAAAGTAATATACAATTATGAAATTGTGTGGGCCTCGTGATATGTTGGTACACGCATCGGACCTTCGCTTAACACACACACTTGCATCATAGCGACGGCCTTATTAATCTGAGATCGTCTCTAAAATCTTCAAAAAAGACTGAGGGAAGACCCTTTGAAAGATGTCTGCAATTTGATATCTGGAAGGGACATGGAAGACACGTACTTATCCTTTAGCTACCTTCTCTCGAACAAAGTGAATATCCATCTCTATGTGTTTTGTCTGCTGGTGCTAAACAGGATTACCAGAAAGGTAGATGACACTTATATTATCACATATACCAAGGTAGCCTTCTCATTAGGACAATGAAGCTCCAAAAGTAGATTTTGTAACCTACATGACTCGGAAACCACATTGGCTACCCCTCGATACTCGGCCTCTGCACTTGAACGTGAAAGCGTAGATTGACGTTTGGCAGACCAAGAGACCAAGTTATTACCCAAAAACACACAATAGCCAGACGTAGACCGTATGGTGTCAGGACAACCACCCCAATCAACATCTGTATAGGATACAAGTATAGACGTCGACGAAGGGTACAAATGCAAACCATAATCAAGTATTCCCTAATGTACCTAAGGATGTGTTTGAACACATTCATATGTTCAACTCTGGGATCATGCATAAACAAACACACCTGCTGGACTGCATATGTAATGTTTGGTCGCGTGAACGTAAGATACTGAAGAGCGCCTGCAAGACTACGATAGCGCATCAGATCCTCATACGGAGAGCCAGCTGCAGCATCCAACTTGGGTTTAGTATCAACTGGAGTAAAAGTGAAATTATATGATGATATCCCAACCCTCTCAATGATATCTACTGCATACTTCCTCTGTGTTAAGAACAATCCACGTGACAACAATTCCCAAAAAATAGCTCAAGGGGCCCAAGTCTTCATGGCAAACTCAGAACTGAACATTGTCATAATAGACTTTCTCAAATCATCAGAAGAGGAAGTCAAAATAATATCATCCACATATAATAATATATATCATGGAAGAACCCCGACGATATATGAATAATGAATTATCAGACCTGCTGTGAGAAAAACCCATAGTCGAAACAAAATTAGCAAACCTCTTATACCAAGCCCATGGAGACTGTTTAAGCTCATACAAGGACTTCTTCAATAGACAGACATGATTAGGATATCTAGTGTCCATATACCCCAAAGGCTGATGCATATACACTATCTCCTGAAGATCACCATGTAGGAAAGCATTCTTCACATCTAGCTAATGAATGGACCATGATTTTGAAAGAGCCAAGATGAGCACAGTGTGAATGGTAGTCGGCTTGACCATCAGGCTAAATGTCTCACCACAATCCACACCAACCTGCTGAGTCTTACCATCACCTACAAGTCTAGCCTTTTGCCTTGCAAATGAACCATCCGAATTTTTCTAATGAACAAATATCCACATAGACCGAATAATATTAACACTAGATGGACGGGGTACCAACTCCCACGTCTTATTATCAATAAGAGCGTTATATTCCTCGGTCATGACAATTTTCCAATTAGGGTCATTTAAGGCAGACACATGATTACGGAGTAAGGGAGATTTAAGAACATTAGAATTCAAATTAAAATGTCTTTTTGGTTTAAAAATACTCCGTTGACTGCGAGTGACTGGGCCATGACTCTAGGCTGGATTGGGGGAATTTTGGAAATTTTGAGAAATTTCGGGAATTACCGTCGAAGGCGCCGCGGCGCCAGATGAGCTTCATAGCTCTCTGAATTTTTAGCGTCAGAGCGCTATCGATTTATATTTCATTTCTGGTTCATCGGATGGCGGCGCCGCGTGCCTCCCTAAGGCGCTGACGACGTTTTGTGTGAAAAATCTGAAAAATAATGTTGAACATATGGGGAGATATCATCATCCAAAAAATCATATGAACTAGGCACGAATATTTCTACTTTAGAAAATGAAAATTGGGATTCATCAAAGAGGATAAGACGACTACTGATGATTCGTTTAGAGGACAAATCAAAGCATTTATAACAACGAGGATTTGACGAAAAAGCTAAAAACACACAAGGGGTAGAACGTGCTTGAAGTTTGTTGATTGTAGTGGATGGAAACAATAGATAACATAAGCATTTGAAGACCCTAAGATGAGAATACGAATGAGTCTTATTGTATAACACTTGGAGAGGGGATGAATTTGTCAAACCTTTTGAGGGAAGAATATTAAGTAGATCGGTAGCCATTTGTAGTGCATGATTCCAAAACAATAGAGGGACGGAAGAATGAACTAATAAAGTGCGAATAATGATATTAATGGTACGAATTTTGCGTTCTGCTTTCTTGTTTTGTGAGGACAAGAAAAATGAAATTTTATCCCATTTTGTGCACAAAACTCCCTAAATTCTCCATTGTCATACTCTTTACCATTATCACATTGAATGTTCTTTATTTCTCGTTCGAATTGAGTTCTGATGAAAGCTCTAAATGTTGTGAATATGGAAAAAACTTGAGATTTTTTCGCAATTGAAAACATCTATAAAAATTTAGAATAATCATCCAGGAATAAGACATAATATCGATGACCCATAGAACTGAGAATGAGAGATGTCCATAAATTGCTATGAATAATGTCAAATGGCATAGAAGTATGAGAATTTGAAGCTATAAACGGTAATTTAATATTTTTTCCCATAGCACAGGATTGACAAAGTGGAGTACTACGTGTACCCTTACAAGAAATAAACTTATGTCTATCTAAAGAAGATAAAATAGATGGCCCCAGATGACCTAGACGAGCATGCCATAAGGAAGGAGTAATAGCTGCAAAAGAGGATGACATGGCTTGACGCGAGATGCCGAGACTTGGTGTGATTGGATAATGATCCCCCCTACTGTCACACCTCATGAGAGGACTCCCCGTCTTGAAATCCTTCACAAAAAACCCAAACGGATCAAAATCAATAGAAATCCAATTATCAGTAGTGAATTTACGGACATACACCAAATTTTTGATTAGTTTTGGGGCATGAAGGGTATTTTTCAAAACTAGTGGTGGATGAGGCGGGAACAAAGTTTTATTACCATAACCCTTTATTGGAATAGAACTGTCATTACCAACAATTATACCACGATTACTGCTCAAATTAGAATAAGACGAGAGAGTACCTTGGTCGGATGTCATGTGGGTAGTGGCACCTGTATCCATGTACCAATTGGGGTCCGGTTTAGTCAAGATAAGCGTGTGCATTGCTGGCTCAATATCGGTCTGTGTGGGTCCTATTGCATGGTAAGCCTGAGGGGGCGAGGCCCAAGTATACCAGACTGCTGGGGCTGCCCATAAGCTTGTCTGAATCTTGAATTTTGACCGGGAAAGAAGTTGTGTCGCGATGCTATGTGCTGAGAATGAGGCGCCGCGGTCCTGTACTGTGGCGCTGCGGTGTTGTACGACGTCGGGATCCAGTGCCACTAGCCAGGGGCAGTGTGGGCCCCAGAACTATTGTTGCTGCTACTGACGGTTGCCTCAATTGTTGCTGCCTCGACTTTTGCCTTTTTTTCCCCTTTTTACCACCCCCGTTGTTGCGAGTTTGGTTAGAGTTGGTGGAACCAGAAGGAGAAAATTCATACTCAGTCACCATGATGACAGGACTGACACCAATCGCCACTTTCTTAGCCAATCCGACTTCTTTCAAAGTAAGCATAGAACGGGCTTGATAAAATCCTGGTAGGGGGTTACTCTGACGAATAACCGAAGCAACACCGATATAAGCCTCAACAGGCCTGCAACCATATGAAAAACTAGACGACTATCAGAAATAGGAGAACCCACATTGTGGAGTTGGTCTGCCAAGTCTTTGAGACGTTTGCAATAAGAAGAAACGTTTGGAAAGTTTGCCATAGCAACCTATGAAAATTCCTGCTCAAGGATAACAATTCGAGAATGAATGTTATCTTGAAAGATGTCCCGCAATCGATTCCACACCGCCATAACTGTGGAGTTGGGTTCCATAATCGTCTGTAAAAGATCCAAGGAGATAGTGACATAAATCCACTGAAGAACCTTGACATCAAGCAAGACTCATAACTCTGGATCTGCTTCTTTAGTGGGCACAACCGTCGTAGAAGTAGACGCCTTATCACCCTACGTTAGAGGAGCTGGAGGGATGATGTGGTGCGGACTTTATGTGTCAAAGCATGAATCTTAAATAATTCCGCCCATGTCCCATATTGGACGTTTTCTAGGTCAAGAACGATATGAATGACGCTCTTGATGTTAGAAACAGTGAGGGCAAAATGAAAATTGTTCTTATCAGCCATAGGGAATAGAACAACAAGATTCGGAGAAGGGAATTTGTGAAGAAGGAAGAAGAGAATCTCGGGTTTTGGTTGGAAAACCGAGGAGGGGTCACGATTTTTGTCAAGAAAAGAATGAGAAGCGGAAGTAAGGAAAAGAACCTAGACTCTTGATGCCATGAAAGAAATAATCTTTTGATTATTCTTATTGATGAATGACATATATATACAAGTTACATAGGAAAAATCTTTTTCCTATTCTACATCTAAATCCAACAACATTACTATGACCATTTACCGACACCATATAATACTGAAGTATCTAAATAATATAACCAATTATATCCAAGAGAAAATACATTAGGTGAAAGAATAAGAGTATTACGAGCTTACTTAATGAGAAAATGCGAAGAATATCGGATACAACAAAAGGTTAAAAAAGATAAGAAACTAGGACTGAAAAAAATGTGGATTTATAGAAAGGCGACTAGTATTTAGATGTGATGATAAAAGAAATGAAAGAAAACATAGAAGACATAAGAATAAATATAAAATATGCCATAGGAAACCTTTTAGGAGATATAATAGTTATAATAAACCATTTTATAAACCCTATAGGAAGAAGAGGTTTAAAAGATATCGTAATACGCCTGAAACTAGAAAAAGATGTAAATATAAGAGAAAATTTAGGAAAAGAAAATATGTAAAACGCTTGGAAGGAAAATAATAGCCTATAGAATGTAAATGATGGAATTGTAATGAAAAAGGACATTATGCTAATAAATTCCCAAAATTAAAGAAAAAAGTGTAAAATATATGAACACAACACAATTTATTATGAATTTAGAACAAATAAAAGAAAGAGATAACAAATGGTATAGTGATGAAGATTTTTATGTTATCCAAAGTGAAGACGAAAGTGAGACAGAATTAGGAAATATTAACTTTATAAATATCTACTCATATAGTGAATATAATTCAGAATAAAATGGAATAAATAAATAAATTAGAAATAATAGGACAAGGAATAAAAAACAATACAATCTGATGGTAGCAATTTATATAGAAGCTAATATAGAATATAAGTCTAATAAAATGATAAAACAAAAAATCTTTATAGATAGTGGAGCAGACATGTGTCTAGCAAGGAAAGAATTATTAGAATTACAAAGATGTAAAAGATCTAAAACACGTAGAATAAGAGTAACATGATTTAATGAACATACAAAAAAATTAGATACAATAGCAGAAAATATGAGAATAATGTTAGATAAAATAATATTTAGACTACCTATAATATACCAAGATGATAATATGAAACAAGTGTTATTAGGAAACAATTTCTTAGATTACTTTAAAACACAAGTTATAATTAACAACACTTTAAGCTTACAAACGCCTTGCAATAAATGAATTATATTAAAAAGAATATTACCAATACATACATTAAGATTGTGTAACATGATAGATAGGAATAATAATCTACTAGTATTAAAAGAAAAATACCTTAATATATTAAAAGCAAAATTTGGAGAAAATCCAATACAACTATGGGGAAAAGAAAAAATATATGCTGAAATTAAATTGATAAATCCCAATGACACAATTAGATATAAACCTATCAGATATTGTCCAACAGACCAAAAGGAATTTGGAACTCAGATAAAGGAATTATTAGATTTAAAAATAATACAAGAAAGTAAAAGCTCACATAGCAGCCCAGCTTTCTTAGTAAGAAAACATAGTGAACAAAAACGAGGAAATGCTAGGATGGTAATAGACTATAGAGAATTAAATAAAAAGACAATATTTGATGGATATTTTTTTACCATATAATAGAAATCTCATTAACAGATTAGTAAATAAAAAATAGTTTAGTAAGTTTGATTGTAAAAGTGGATTTTGGCAAATAAAATTAACAAATGAATCAAAACCTTTAACAACCTTTAGTGCCCCTCAAGAACACTATGAATGGAATGTACTACCCTTTGGATTAAAAAATGCACCACAAATATTTCAAAGAAGAATGAACCAAGTGTTTAGAAAATTAACTGAATTTTGTATAGTATATGTTGATGACATATTAATATACAGTGATAATCTAGGGAGACCATATAAAACATCTAGAAGAATTCATAAGAATTTTGAAACAACATGGAATCTTATTATCTGAAAAGAAGTCTGAAGTTTTTAAGAATAATGTAGATATTTAGGATATGTCATAGATAAGGATGAATTACAATTACAAGAACACATTGTAACCAAGATAATTTTTAAAAAAAGATAATCTCGAAAGTAAAAAAGAAGTACAACAGTTTTAAGGAATAATAAACTATGCTTCTGAGCATATAAAAGATTTACCAGCAGTAAGAAAACCATTACAAGATCTGATTAAAGGAAAAAGTAAAATATTTGAATGGAAAGAAGAACATGATAAAGCTATTAAAGACATTGTAGAAAATCTACCAAAACACAGAATACCGACGGAAAAAAATCAATTGAAACTTTTTACTGATGGTAGTGACATAGGATGAGGAGCAGTCCTCATAACCTATAATAAAGATAATATAGATAAAGAGAAACCATTAATATGTGGATATGGAGGTGGAACTTGGAAACCAAACGAGAAAAATTACCATATCAATGAGAAATAATTCTTAGTTGTAAAGTTTAGAATAAAAAGATTTCATTATCATTTATTACCAGTAAAATATATTGTTAAAACTGATAATTAGAACTGATAATACTCAGGTAAGAGCTTTTACTTCGAATAAGATAGACCCTTTACAAGAATTAAATAAAAGAAGAAAATGTCAATCATTCTTTTGTTGTTAAAAATATATCTGGAACTAAGAATCTTTTAGCTTATTTTCTTAGCAGGTACAACCATGTCAATCAACAGTGATACCCTGAGAAGTATATTACCAAAGTTACAGAGACCATCAAGCAAAAGCATGAAATCATCACTTCCAAAGTACAAGAAAACACCCATCTTATTAACCAACTCACAGAAGCTATAAGAGACAAACAAACCTTACAAGTCTTACAAAAAACCACAATCACCTATCTCTACTCCTGAAAACCTACTACAGTCCCAGAATCATTTATGTCCAAACGTGCAACGATACCATCCTCCATAACAACCTCATATTCCCAAATATCAACAAATGTATCAATGAGTGACAAGTTAAAGTATGCACCTGACTTTATTATTGCATATGAACAAATTAATAAGTTTTACGACTATAAATCTAACCCTCATATTTTAAGAAGCGCAAAATTGAGCAAATATCCTAGACTTTTATGTGGAGAAAGTGCTAATCCTAATATAGTTATAAAACTATTTTCTTACGGATTTATAGACACAATAATAGTTTATGAAACTTTTTACAATATTTCTAAACTTCCCAGTGTAATAGCAGAATCTGCAAGGGCCATGATGGACTCCTTTGGAAAAGGAACATATGATATACATTTTTTTGATGCCTCAACTAATTTGACAGGAAAACCTATAATAATCTGCCAACTTTTCAAAATTGGGAAAAATAGCATTATTAGTGGAGATAATGAAGCTTTAAAAAAGAATATACCATGCACTCTTGAAAGATTCCAAGAATGGTTAAGTGCAAAAGAGCTATTGGATTACTAATTTTAAAATAAAAAATAGAAGATATGTTAAAGGCAAGAAAGATCTGTGTTATCCGAACTACAAAAGGTGGAGAAGTAGAAAAACTTATCACCCTATATTATAACAATGACATATTGTCTCAAGATACCCTAGAACTAACAAATATGCATGACAGAATAATAAATGTAAATCATAAACATGCTAAGGAGAAGACTATGGAGCATTATCAACTCTTAACAGGTCAAGGAAAAAACCTGTAATCAGTGCTAAAAGTATAACCGATACTACTCATGTTATTAAAAGAGAAGGATCCTCAAATCCTTTTTAACAAGGCCCAATGTAGTTTTAACTACATCAAGCCTATGATACTTTGACAAGGATCATGTAATCTAATTACATGAAGCCCAATATATTACAGCCCAATGTAGTCTAACTACAGAAGGCCCATATTACTAAATCATACTACAATCATACTACCAAAAGTATTATCCAAAAATTGAAAAAAAAAAGAAATAAAAAGAAGAAGACAAAGACATTTGTGGAAAAATATGGCAACATGACCCACGAAGATGACACCCTTGAAAAAATTTCAAGAAGACAACTCTCTACAAAGATGGAATCCTGAAGAACGGACAACTGAAAGCAATGATAAAAACATTCTGACAAAGAAAATTATGACAGACAAGATATTATGTAATTTTTGGACCATAGCAAATATTAGAGGACAAGTGTTCATCACAAACAAAAAAATGCAAACTTTTTACTGTAGAAAAAAGTGATTTTTAGTGTAGCAAACTGTAGCAATAATGTAATAGTAAAACCTCCATTTACTAAAGCAACATTAAAGCAACTGACTACTGTAGCGATAATTGTAATATTATTGTACCAAGTCGATGTTATTTATATAAAAAGCCTCATTGTAACCATTTGGGATATCAGAATTTCAATAGAAATCTTTCTTTGAGAAAACTTCGAAATCATCATGCTTAGCTAAACTCTCTCAGTCTATAACCCTTACCAAAAATAATATTATAATACCAGAGAAGTTACTTTGAAAGTATATATTTAGAATCATACTAGTCTAGAACCCTACATCTTAAAAGAGTTTTAGAAAGAGTATGTTGAGAAACTCCCAAGCATCTAGGCCATTAATCCCGTGTATTCAGTGAAGAAAGAAGGAAAACAGTGCCAAGGTGGGTCGAGATCTCCGGTGATCTAAAATTCTGCTAAGAGGTATGACTTCTAGACTATGTGCTTTAAATTATAGCCTTGATAAGTAGATATCTCTGTGATTATGATATTGATAATGGTAAAACGTTATAAACATTTAATTAAAAAACGAATTCTTATTTAATAATAATTGCTTCCGTATTACTTGTATGTTATTTAATAAATTTGATAAGAAATAATATCAACTTGTCATCTATATTCCTTCCCTTTTTAGGGTTATTAGATGATGAAAATATCCTCCCAGAAATTCAATTTTAGATCACATACCCTATAACCTCTTTTAGGGGTAAATAGTGCTACAAACTCGTTTGCGCCCTCAGATTTCTCATATAACCGAGCTAAGACATACTTTTCTAAAGAATCGTCCAAACAACTAAATATCACAATTTCACAAAAGGCCACAAAGTACATCCGATTTCCTGGAGAAGCGAACTAATAACTCGACCAAGTGATAAATGGACCTTCAGAACTAATGGAAGTGACGAAACCCAAAAACAAAATCATATCAACTTTGAGTCAAACTAATCAACTCTAAGATTTCTATTTTGGGGGTTTCTTTTGAAACTCACATAAATGAACCCCGGGATCCATGCCATCCATACCCGTGCATTACAAACTCCACACAGAGTATACGGGAAGGGTAATTTACTCAAATAAGATTCTTTAGCTAAAATGCCTGGATAGGTCATTACATCAAATACTATTAAACAAATATTTGTCTTTGAATGGAGAGAAATGAAAGAGGAAACACACCAAAAGTAGTAAACAAGTGAGGGTATCAACTACCTATATCAGAATCCATCTCTCAAGTCACCTCCTCAACAAGACGATGCTTCCACTGCACCTTCACAGAATCAATTTCTTTAGATGTCAACTTTCTCACCTACCTGTCTATAGTAGCCACAAGCTCCTCCTCGAACTCCAACTTATAATCAGGAAATACATAGTCCCACTGAATAATGTAAGAACTGTCAGCATAGTACTTCTTCAACATAGAAACATGGAAAATTGGATGGACGCCTGAAAGACCTAGTGGCAATGCTAACCCATATGCCACCTCACCAACCATCTGAAGAACCTCAAAAGGTTTGATATACCTCAGAATCAACTTCCCTCTTTTGCTGAATCTCATAATACATTTCATAGGTGAGACCTTCAATAAAACCCTTTCACAAATAATAAATTTCATATCTTGGATCTTCTGATCTCATACTCCTTCTATCTACTCTGAACTGGCAGGAGCTTGTCCTGGATCACCTTCACCTTCTCTAAGGAATCCCTCAACTGATCGGTACCCCAAGGACACACCTCGAATGCATCAAACCACCCAATCGGAGAACGACACATCTTACCATACAAAGCCTCAAATGGCACCATATCAATGCTGGAGTGATAACTGTTGTTGTATGCAATTTCTTTCAATGGTAAGAACTGGTCCTAATGACCACTAAAATCAATCACGCAGACTCATAATATATCCTCTAAAATGTGAATAGTTCGCTTGGACTGACAGTCTGTCTAATGGTGAAATGATGTACTGAGATCCAAGAGAGTACCCAACTCTTTTTGCAAAGTCTGTCAGAAATGAGAAGTAAATTGAGTACCCCATTTTAAAATGATAGAAATAAGTACCCCATAAAGATGAAAAATCTCATGAATATAAATCTTTACCAACTTTTCTGAATTGTAAGTCGTTTGAAATTGAATAAAATGTGCGGACTTGGTCAACCTATCAATAACAAACCAAATAGCATCAAATTTGCCCAATGTCTTAGGCAACCCAACAACGAAATCTATGGCAATCCTCTCCCACTTCCACTCAGGAATGGGCACCCTCTAAGACAAACCACATAGTCGTTGATGCTCATACTTAACCTGCTGACAATTAGAACACCAAGACACAAACTCAACAATGTATCTTTTAATCATACCCTACTAATAATGCTGCTTGATGTCATGGTACGAGAAACACACCCTCTTCTTGATCCTCAAGACCCCCTCACCATAAATCATAGCCTTCATGGATTCACCACTTATCACTTTATCCCTGATTATGCACAACTTCATTTCATCATACTGGTAGGTCTTGATCTGCTCCAAAAAGATGACCTCACCTCAACACAAGCTAAAATCCTACACAGATTCGAAATATCAAGCCTCATGAAACTGTTGGCCAAGGACTGAACCTCCAATGCCAATGGACACTCACTAACAATCAAATGCACCAAGCTCTACATACTCATTTCCTTTCGGCTCAAATCATCCACCACCACATTGGCCTTGTCTGATTGTACGAAATAATCATATCATAATCCTTGAGCAACTCCATACACCGACCCTGTCTAGAATTGAAATCCCTTTAGTTGAACACATGCCGACGACTACAATGGTCGACATACACATCACAACGAACTCCATAAAGGTAATGCGTCCAAAACTTCAAGGCAAATACAATGACTGCCAACTCTAAGTCATGAACAAGGTAAGTTTTCTCGTGCACCTTCAACTGCCTTAATGCACAAACAATCACCTTACCCTTCTGCATCAACACATAGCCCAACCCAATCCTCAAAGCTTCGCAATATATGGTAAAGTCCTTCCCCTCTACTGGAAGATTATAAAATCGGGGTTGTGGTTAAAAGTGACTTGAGCTTTTGAAAGCTCTCCTCACACTCATCGAACCACTGAAAAGACACCTCCTTCTGAGTCAAATCAAATGAGAAGCAATATAAGAAATCACTTGATGAACCGATGATAGTAACTCACGAGACCCATGAAGCTTTGAATCTCTGTCACTAAAGTAGGTCTAGGCCATTCTTTGACTGTCTCTATCTTCTTTGGATCAATTATAATAACCTCTTTGGACAACACATGTTCCAAGAATGCCACAAAACTGAGCTGGAACTCACACTTCGAGAAATTAGCATACAACTTCTTCTCTTTCAATATCCAAAAAACCACTCTCAAATGCTTTTCATGGTCCTCTCGACTCTTTGAATAGATTAAAATGTCATCAATAAAGACAATCACAAATACATTTAAGACTTGAATATTTCATTCATCAAATCCATGAACGTTACAGGGGCATTAATAAGCCCAAATGACATCACGAAGAACTCATAATGACCATAATTAGTCTGGAAAGCTATATTGGGAACATTCTCAGCCCAAATCTTCAACTAATGATACCCGGACCTCAAATCAATCTTCAAAAACACAGAAGCTGATTGAATAGACAATCAATACGAGGAATCGAATACTTGTTTCTAATGGTCACCTTGTTCAACTGCCTATAATAAATACACATACACATGGTACTATCATTCTTCTTCACGAACAACACAAGAGCACCCCAAGGAGACACACTAGGTTGAATGAAATCCTTACTCAATAGATCATGAAACTTCTCATTCAACTCTCTTAGCTCCGCTGAAGCATACAATATGGAGGAATAGAAATGGTTCAAGTACCTGACTCTATATCAATGCATAAATCAATATCTCTATCTGGCGACATACCCGACAAATCCAATGGAAAGCCATCAGCAAACTCACTAACTACTAGAACTAACTCGAGGGAAGGAGTATTCACACTCGTATCCCGAATATGAGTTAGATACGCCAAACAACCTTTATCTACTAACTTCCTAGCCTAAATGAATGAAATAATCTTCTTAGGAGCAGGGCTGGGAGCACCCCTCCGCTCTAACCTCAAAAGATGAGGCATCACTATAGTGAATATCTTGGCATGACAGTCCATAATCATGTGGTACAATGATAACCAATCCATAACTAAGATAATCAAAATCAACCATGTCTAATATGACCAAATCTATCCAGGTGTCATATCCCATAAAAGTAACTACACATAACCGATAGACTCGATCTACAATCACAGATCACAAATTGGTGTAGACACACAAATAGGGATATTAAGCATATCACACCACATATCCAAATCATATCCTTAAGTTACTTGAAGACCTAAATCCAATTGAACACTCAATTGCACAATTGAACAGAAACCCCAATTCATGAACCCTAGAGTTTCTCCCAATTCAAAAAGGGTTTCTATAATCAAATGCTACAACATGACCTTCTATCATAAAGCAATACTTATTCACAATATTAGAGTAAACTAATCCATATTACACCAATAAATCAATAGTCAACCTCTCTTATTCTCATATGAACACTATACTCATTTCTCCCAAATTTACATACATTCTACACCATCATTAGAGACTTAAAATATGAAATATAATCACAAAGGGTGAAGAACCTTACCTCCAATGAAGAATTAACTCTCAATCTTCAAGAATCCCCCCTTGGCAGCTCTAGAACTGAGGAAATGTTATTTTGGGAAAGTGATTCGACTTCGTGATCTTATAAGGTGACTAGATACATCGATTCTGCCCCCTTAGACCTGACTCTGCTGGCGTTGCTCGCTCTCGCGTAATAAGACCTCACTGGGGAACATTCACTTGAAAACTCGCCCAGCGCAACAACGAATAGAATCCCATTGAGGAATGTTCCAATGCAAAACCTTACCAAACTTTCAAGCCCTACTTCTGCACGCCAACCTCCATAAAGGGGGACACATATGGGTGGACAACCCACCTACTGGGGCGGACACCTAACACTAGTAAAAATGGATTTAATTCAAACTTCTACCAAACATCCGAAACACTACGGAGACCCTCCGGACACAAACCAGACATGCTCTCCCAAGGTAAACAGTGCTACAAACTCACTCGCACCCTCGGATTTTCCATGTGACTGAGCTAAGACATACTTTTCTAAAAAAACACCCAAAATATCAATTATCAAAATTTCACAAATAAGGCCACAAAATACATCCGATTATCTCGAGAATTGAACCAATAACTAGACTAAGACATAAATGTCCCTCTGAAACTACTGGAAGTGACGAAACTCGAAAACGAACCCTTCTACTCAAAAGCCAACCTTGACTCAAACTATCCAACTCTAGGATTCTTATTTTGAGTTTGTCATCCGAATCTCACATAAATAGACCTCGAGATCCATGCCACTCATCCTTGCACATCAGAAACCAAACATAGAGTCTACGGGAAGGATAAAATATGAATAGAGGTGTTTAGCAAAAAAAACAACTGGATGGATTGTTACATTACTTATGCCTAGCATATTGCATTTGAGGTCTTGTGTAGTACTATATGATGTATAAACTAGATTAACATTTATTCAGTTTAGGTTGTGATGTGAAATGACTCACCTAATGTTTGTTTTGTTCTTAAAGTGATATTCTGAAGCTATAAAACTCTGAGTCTATGATTATAGATGATTTTTGGTATGTTTTGAACCCCTTATCAATTAGCAATCAGGCTCAGGTTGTATATCGGCTTATGTACTTGGTCTTTTAAGGATTTGTTATGATTGGGGTCTGGAGACAGCTAAATAGACCGGATTATTTGTTGTCCCCATCACTCAAATATAATAATGAGATAATGGCTATCTCTTTCTCATGAAATGAGTCTTTTCAATCAGACAAAGAAAATGATAAAAGGCAGATGGCGCAGGGCTTGAGACTTGAGAGTGACAAAATTATTGGGACACGATAAAATTCATTCACTCATTCAATTCCTTTCTGAATTATAAAGCAACCTCTACCAACTTTTTCAGCTGATTTTATGGGACAGTAAAATTTGAATTTAAAATTTGAATTACCGTTATTTTCAATTTTTTTTCTCCCTATATATATTATCTCACACTCATCATATACTAACCTAAACTTATCTCATATTATATTTACCTTTCCTTCACATTCTCAAAATTATCTCATATTCACATCACATCTCAACAAAATCGAATATCCAAATTTTTTTGAGTTTGATCTCAATCAACCTCTTCATTCAAGTTATGAGGAAGATACTTTGAATGAGCCTGATTCAAATTATGGAAATTTCAATTTGAACGAGCCTCTAAATTCAGTATAAAATAAAGTCAACTATATAATTAATTAATTATGGTAATTATATTAAAATGTTTGCTAATTTGTTTTCTTTTAAATTTCCAGGAGTATGCATTTTCAACAGCTCGGCCATACCATGAAAATATTGATTGTTCAAATGCTCAATCGTGCGATTTGATGTTGTCCCAATAATCATGCGAGACATTCAATCCACGTGTCTGATTCTTCGTACTTTGATCAAGTTGATGTTGTTCAAGACGAGGCTTCATGACTTTCATTTCACGTGTCTGATCCTTCATTCGTCAACCTCAATATTGTTTCTGATAGTGCTCCGATAGACATAGTTCTCACCGATTACATCAATGAATTTCCAAAATATGTTATTCCTTTTATTAAAAATATAATCGATGTTGCACGTGACGGAAATTGCGAATTTCGGGTGGTCGCAAACTGGGTCACACCTGAGTGTGGTGAGGAAAACTATTTTTGGATAAGACATGAACTATATGAGGAGCTCATGACTTGACATACGTTATATCTTGAAATATTTGGAGAGAAACATTTCAAAGAATATGAAAAGACACTTAATGTACAATATTGGGGAAGCGTACCAATGAGTCATTGGATGACCATGCCAGATATGAGTTTTTTGATCGCATCAAAATTTAATATTGTTGTAGTTTATATTAATTTCACCACGTGGGTGCACAACGTTATTTCCATTGCGGTCTGAACCCAAGGCACCCAAGGATCCTGAAATCGTTGGCATTGATTTCGTGAACAATTATCATTTTGTTCAGGTAATTTTTTTGCATTTACTATTCTTTTCATTGTTAATTTGTTTAAATTTCCTAAAATATTTTCATCGTGTTTATAGGTCATTTTGCACGATGGATCATCAATTCCACCTACTCATCCTCAATGAAAAAAATATCGGTTTCCAAATGCTAATGGTTGGGAAATATCTTATGTACAGAAGATGTTTCATTTTAAAAATTTAGAAGCTATTAACGCAAATATAGCAAATCATGGTCAAATAAATTTAGTTAGTGACTCGTGATATATATTTGTATTTTTTTAATACGTTGAAATGTAAATTTATATTGGCCCACAGAGGATCTAGCTTATCTCTTAATCAAGTGGCCCATTAAATAATAGCATAGTTTAATGTGTTGGTAAATTTAAGTCTTTGTAAACTCTATGAGCTAAATTAAAGGAAGAAAATAATTTAAGTCTTTGTAAACTATGCTATTATTTAATAGCATAGTTTATTGGGGTTCTGAGACTCTATAAATAGAGCCCTTCCCCTTCATTATTACAGGTACGCAAGCTTGAATCCTATATTTTAGAAGCTATTATCGAGCTAAATTTGATTAATTATAGCTTAACTAGGATTCAAACCCTTTGGTGGGATCCAAATTAGCCATAATTAGTCCCCACAAACTAAAACCTTTGTATTTTTCTGTGTGCGATTGTGCATTTGGGTGTAGAAGATGAAGTCATCAAGCATATACCTCGAACCCTAGGTTGACCCCATAAAGATAACTGCTATCCCTTTATATAATTTCATTTATGATCATTATGCATGTTTAGTTAATTTAAATGTGTGGTTGATTAAATTGTTTTTGCTAAGTATGAAACTATCTATGTGATTTAAAATGACTCATCCTGTCTTAATATAAGATTTTGTATGCTTGGTGTCTGTATTAGGTGCATTATTTGTATTACTTAGCTTATGATAGGAACATAGGAAAAAATTACATCTCAGACTGTTCCTAGTTTTGATATATAAATATATGAATTTGTATGCTATTATTCCTTGCCTTCTCCTGGCCAAGTATGCATGATCTATCTTTGTTCATGATTAGGTAATTTGACAGTCCCTAGAAGAGAATTCAATTTTTCTTGTCCTACATTTGCTAAATGCAAACTCTAGTCTTTGTTCTTGTCCTCTTGTTAACTCCTCTAATCTATTGTGGGAAAGATTACTTATTGACTAACCTTGTATGCTACTTGTCTTTCTGTCATACATGATCATGCCATGATTGTTGATAAGTGAAATGGGTTTATCAATTACTTGAGTCTGAGTTGGTGGTTATGGGGGTTTTGAATACTGTCATATGAACAATTTAGCTGTAGGTAAGGATTACTTAATCGTGTTGACATACTATCAATATTGCTTGTGTATGTTGCTACTTTCAAAGGGACCGAGTCTTAGGGGGTATACGCATTACATGAAAAATTAGTAGGAGCATGTTTGCCTTACTATTTGTATGTGGTCCTAAGTCATAAAACTGATAAATAGTCACATGTAAAACTGTATAGGTGTATCTGGATGACCTGAATATCTTGACCATCTTACCTGCTTATCCTGTTTATGATTAACTTAACTGAGAAGACCTAAGATACTTGGAGTCTGAAAATTCTA
This sequence comes from Przewalskia tangutica, assembly GCA_029844215.1. Taxonomy (NCBI): domain Eukaryota; kingdom Viridiplantae; phylum Streptophyta; class Magnoliopsida; order Solanales; family Solanaceae; genus Przewalskia; species Przewalskia tangutica. The sequence goes on along the minus strand of CM056735.1, from coordinate 82,170,581 downwards.
TGCATGAACCCTTAGAGATAGCATGATGTATTTAGGATAGCACATTTCCTTTGAATTCCAATTCTACTTGGTTTGAAGAATGTGAAATCTGAGAGTTTTGTTTGGGTTGATCTATCTTAGACCTATGTATACTGCTAGGACAATGCCTCTAGATAACTATGTTACTGTGGTCTCTTATTTGGATCTGCATACTCCTTGTCATTTACTAGAACTGAATGCAATAGCTACATGAAATGTATGATTTAGTATGGTACACTATCCTTAGTATATCTTCTCATTTAGTGTCTTGTGTGTTAGGCATAATTATGTGATTGATATACATCATGGTATACTGGTTGTACATCAAGTATATACTCAGTATGTATACGGTATACAAACCAAGTATATCATATGTATATACTTGAATAAAAGACTTCTCATGCTTGCTTTTGGGCCTGGCTCCATTTGTGTTACTTCTTCCTATCCTTTGCGTTGCATTATAGTATCTGGGCTACACCCATTTCTCTGTCTGACTTCTTTGCGTATTGACCATGTTTGCTGAAATGAGCTAAGACTAGTTCAGTGCTTCCTCTTCTGAAATTTGCTAAAGTATGAGCCACGCCCAGTTGTTTTGATCACAAAGACCCTGACTGTCTCTTCGTCTAATGTATGCCACTATTTTTTCTTAATTAATATATGACATGTATGTGCTTAATTTAAGATTACATGTATTTAATTAGATAATTTCGGGTACGTTCTAACTTAGATCATCTTTTAGCCCCTTTCCTCTCCGCCATCGGCATTGGGATGGGCCTCATGTGCCCTCACTCTTTCTTCAGCCAGTTGGGCCAAGACCCAACTAAACATTTTTATTGAGTTCGTATGCCCGTAGTTGTGCATGAAAGCTCAACTATGGGTGAAAATAGTAACTGGTGGGCTTAGGTAGGCCCACAAGCCTAAACTCTTACTCCTTTCATTTCTTATATTTGTATAAAAATACATACTTGATATTATTGGAATTCTTATGATTGCGACTTAGGATAGGAAACATACATATATCGTTTGGTTTAGAATCACCCCAAATAATGATTTCAAGAGGGTTAAAAGATTTTGGACACATTTCAAACTTTATCGAAGGAGAGATTGAGGATTTTTAGAATAGAATGCGGCCAAAGAAATATTCCATCATCGAACACTATAGAAGACGCCAGTCTAGATATCGGTAATGGCGCTACTCCTGGTTCGTCACAACATCGTCAAGCCTTGATGAAAGTATTGGACGAGGCACATATCTCCCAATAAAGACAACTAGTGAAACTTTGGATGACATAGTAGGCCACATCATTGGGGGCCACCAGATTTCCTTCACTCATGGCGAGTTTCCAAAAGAAGGAACAACCCACAACAAATCTCTCTACATCACTGTCAAATGTAGGGACAATGTCATAGCTAGGATACTTGTCGACAACGGGGTTGGTCTCAATATATGCCCCAAATCCACACTTAAGTAATTGGGTTACGACGTTGGAAATATGCTAGAGACGTACCAACGTGAAAGCTTTTAATGAAGCACAACGTGACCTCATTGGTGAGATAGACCTCAACATCCAAATAGGGCTTGCCGAGTTTACTACTAAGTTCCAAGTCATGGCAATCACCACCAAATATAATCTATTGTTGAGCAGGCCTCGGATACATATGACTGGAGTAGTACCGGCACCTTTCCAACAATCATTAGAGTTCCTATGGGAGAAGCACAAGGTGGTAATTTATGGAGCAGGTAATATTCATAACTACCCCAACAATTTTGTGCCAATAATTGAGGAAATACCCAAGGACATAGATTTCCATGTGGTAGAACACATGGAAGCTGACCACAAAGGGGATGATGAAGAGAGTCTTATGCCACCAGGATGATCGTTGCAACTGTGCTCCAAAACGGGTTTGAACCCAACAAAGGTTTAGGCAGAGAGCTCCAGGGTATCAAGGAACTAGTGTCAATCCTGGGAAATGATTATCATTTTGGCCTTGGGTACATACCAGACTCTGAAGAAGCCTCTGATGCTGACCAAAAGAAGAGGGGTCCTCCATAGTTACACAAAATATTTCTGAATATGTATCAGTAATTTCCAGGTAGAATGCCCATGCACAATGACAGAAACGTAGAGGAAGGTTTAGGGATGTTGTTCCAAGAGGAAGAGTGTGTCATAATATTGGAGGAATGCTCTGAAGTGCCCACAATCCGAAATGTTGATCCGGGTGAACAACTGTCCAACTAGACCTCTACCCCACTCTTAGCTTCTCGATAGTGATGATTAATTTAAATTTACATTAAAAAAATTGATGAAAATCGGCTGATGCCCGAACATTCACCATTTGCATCTTTGTTTTTCTCTCGTAATGTTTGAAAAATGGAAATGAGTCGATGTTGATTCGAGTCAGGACCACATTGTATCTTTTTTATCAAAATTAATGAAAGCCTTAGTTTATGCAAAAAAAAACAATCTTTCATTTTTATTAATATATTTTTATACACTAACCATGTTTTGCCTTATTCCAAAAATAATAATGAAACATCTCATAATGTCATGACATATCGCGAGATGAGTGATACGGAAGAATAGAAATATAAGAAATAAGACAAGAAAGCTGAATTACTAGAGGATCTCATCTATGAAGAAGATCAATATGAAAATAGGAAGAAGTCTAATTTGGATGAAATCGAAGTAATCAACCTCGGGGATGAGGAAACAGTTAAGTAAACCAGGATAAGAGCGCATTTGAAAGTGCCTCGAAAAGAAGAACTAATAAATCTGCTATGGGAATATGTTGACATATTTGCATGGTATAAGTGGATATGTCCGGGTTAAGCACAGACATCGTGGCCCACAAACTGTCCATCAATGACATCTTCACCCTGGTTAAGCATAAAGTTTGACCATTCAAACCCTATATGAGCATAAGGATCAAAGATGAGGTCGAGAAACCGATAAAGTCGGGAGTAGTGGAAGTAACTCCATATCCCACATGATTGGCCAACATCGTGCCTCTACTGAAGAAAGAAAAAAAGATTCAAATTTGTGTGGATAACCGTGATCTTAAAAGAGCTAGTCCTAAGGATAAATTTCTACTTCCGAACATTCACATACTCATCGACAACTGCGCAAAGCATGAATTATAGTCATATGTGGATTGCTTTGTCGGTTATCATATCCTGATGAGCAAAGAAGATGCATGGAAAATAGAATTTATTACTCCATAGGGAGTGTACCACTATCATGTAATGTCATTCGGACTTAAGAATACAGTGCAACTTATATGAGAGCAATGACCACCATCTTCCATGACATGATGCACAAAGAGATAGAAGTCTATGTGGATGATGTCATAATCAAATCACGAGAAGGCTCAGATCATATCATACACTTGGGAAATTTCTTCGACAAGATTCACAAGTTCAATCTGAAGCAAAATTCGGCCAACTGCTCATTTGGAGTGCTTGTCGGGAAACTATTTGGATTCATAGTCAGCTGCAGGGGAATGTAACTAGACCTTCAAAGATCAAAGCCATTCAAGAATTGCCACTGCCAAAACTAAGAAGGACGCCATCAGTGTTCTGGAAAGGTTGAACTACATTGGACGCTTCATAGCGCAGTCTACGATAATTATGGAGCTTATGCTCAAGATATTGAAAAATGATGTGCCCACCAAGTGGACTGACGAGTTCCAGAAAGACTTTGACAGTATCAAAAGATAGCTCTCCAATCCTCCAGTCTTGGTCCCTCTAAGACCGAGCAACCCATTGTTGTTGTATTTGTCGGTGTCGAATAATGCATTTGGAGAATGTTAGTGCAACATGATAAAACTGGGAAGAAAGAACGAGCTATCTACTACCTCAACAAGAAATTCACCGCCTGTGAGTCTAGGTACATCTTGGTGAAGAAAACATGTTATGCTCTAACATGGGTAGCACAGAAGATGAGACATTATTTATGGGCTTACATTACTCACCCCATCTCCAAAATGGATCCATTGAAGTACATATTTCGCTAACCCATGCTTATAGGGAAATTGGCCAAATAACAAATGCTTCTGAGTAAATTCGACATCACGTATGTGGTCTAGAAAGCTGTCAAGGGACAAGCATTAGCCGATTTGTTAGAAGAAAGTCTGGTCGACAAAGAGTTCAAACCCTTAAGGACATATTTCCTATACAAAGAAGTAATGACAGTCGAGGAAAACATGATCGAAACCTACTCAAGATGGAGAATGTTCTTTGACGGTGCAGTCAATTACAAGGGTTTAGAAATCCGAGCAGTTTTTGTCTTAGAAACAGGTCCACATTACCCAATGGTAGCAAAGCTCAATTTTCCATTGTACAAACAACATGGCAGAGTATGAAGCTTGCATTCTAGGCCTTCGCATGACCCTTGACATGAATATCCAAGAGATATTAGTGATAGGAGACTCAGATCTGTTAATTTACTAAGTCCAAGTAGAATGTGCTACTAAGAATAAGAAGATCCTTCCATATGTAAACCTCGCACAAAGGTTGTGCAAGAGGTTCAGAAAGATCGACTTCTTACACATGCCAAGGGCGCATAATGAGTTCACTGATGCTCTTGCAACCATAACATCCATGATACAACATCCTGAAAGTGGTCACATTGACCTGCTGGAGATCAATATCAAAGAAGAACATACTTATTGTTCCCATGTGGAAGCAGAACAAGACGGTAAACCATGGTACACCGACATAAGCACATACTTGAAAAATGGAGAGTATCTCAAGAATATCACAACGAACCAATAGAAGACCATCAGGAGAATGGAAAATGACTTCATTTTTAACAAATGAGTACTCTACAAGAGGGCGCTCGATCTAAGGCTACTCAAATGTGTCAATGTTGCAGAAGCCACAAAATTGTTCAAAGAGGTATACACTGGAACTTGTGGTCCTCACATGAATGGGTTCATCCTAGCTAAGAAAATCCTGAGAGCAGGGTACTATTAGATGACTATGGAAACTGACTGTAGTAGATTCATGCAAAGATGTCATCAATGACAGATTCACAAAAATCTAATCAGAGTCCCACTAAGTGAACTCAATGTCATGAGTTCACCCTGGTCATTTATAGCTTGGGCCATGGACGTCATTGGGCTCATAGAGTCAGCCGCATCCAACATACATCGCTTTATTATAATCACTATAGACTACTTTACAAAATGGGTTGAAGCTACTTCTCACAAGTCTGTGATGAAAAAGTGGTAGCAGACTTTGTATGAAACAACATCATATATCGATTTGGCATCCCCGAGTCGATCATAACTGATAACAAAGCAAATTTTAATAGTCATCTGATGGACTTTTGTGAAAAAATCCACATAACTTATTGGAATTCAACCTCCTACAGACCACAGATAAAAGAGTCGTAGAGGCAGTCAACAAGAATATTAAGAGGATATAAAGGAAAATGATAGACAATTACAAATGTTGGCGTGAACAGTTGCCCTACACATTGCTAGGATACCGAAATACAACTCAGACCTCAACAAGAGCAACTTCATACTTGTCTATGGTACTGAAGCAATGATACCAGTTGAGGCAGATATACCGTCACTCATAATCATATAAGAAGTAGAGATGGACAACACATAGTGGGTTCGGAAAAGATACGAGCAATTGGATCTAATTGATGAGAAAATGATGGTTGCTATATGTCACAGTAAACTATACCAACATAGAATGACACACGTCTTCAACAAATGGGTCAGAGCCCGAATATTTCAAATAGGACAACAGGTACTCAAGCACGTGTTTCCAGCAAGACGAGTGTTACACCCCGTAATTTCAGGATATGTTTATAAGAACGTACGTAAGAACTCAAAAATGTTGAGATTTGAGACTAGTAAAATTTTATCGGAATTATGGAATTGTCGGAATACGAAATATTGCGATGAATGGGAGGGCGACACGTGTCACCCCCATAGTGGTCTTGGACGAATTGGACATGGCTAAAATGGTCATTTGACCATATTTAAGATGATCAAGTCTTGCAAAGACTTTGGCTTGATAATGTTGACTAAGTCAAGAGGTCAATAACTTGAGATTATTGACCACATCTTGACCTTCCATTTGGATGAATCCTAGCCCTTGTTTTATTTATATATACTACTAGTAGTGCAAGACTAGTCTCCATACTTAGAAATTTTTTCAAGAATTTAGAGAAACCAATGTGAGGCTCTCGGCTTTAGCAAGAAAGGAGGTAGAAAAAAATTTCAATCTTGCTTCAATAATCCCAATACTTTAAACCAAGGTTCCTAAGAGTATTGTAAGGTTATCTCAATAGAAAGATTCCGGAAAAACTACGTTTTCACGTTAGTCGCAAGGCGAAAACCTAAGGAGTTCTTCAACTTTGAAGTTGGAACTTGAAGAGGAGTTCTTCATAAGCTTCTAAGGGTTGCTTGGAGTGGATTGGAACGTCGAAAAGAGGAGCTAAAGTTGCTAAGGATCGACTTGTAATCGTGGATCATATTTGGGCTAAATGAGGTATTAATCTTCGTCTTACTATTGTAATTGAAGATTACATGTTATGATAAGTTAGAAATGATCATGTGATATGTGTTATGGAGATTGATAGGTGTTATGGAAATTTAGAAGCTCAAAACTGAAAATGACATGTTGAGCCATTTGAAATTGAAATCCAATTTGGTTGATAATTAGAATCGTCGCATATTACCTACTTGAAGATTGTAGTAGTTATAATCAATTGCGGCTTGATAACATGTTATACTAAACAACTTGAATTGAAAAGGAATTGGAAATGTTGATATGTTGTTACACCTTTGGCCGAAAATGACATTGTATGTTGGACTAGTTTGATATAATTGTGGGGCGGAATTTTACATGTCTTGTAGGCGTGTAATCCCCTATTGTTAACTACATTGTTGAGCCTTAAATGTGGCGTGTTTGGTTATTGAATTCGGGTCTTGAAAAAGGTGGAAAAGTATGTAGAAACAAAGGAAGTGATGTCCGATTTTCCGTAGAATTTAGTGACTTTGCACTTGGAATATTCTACGTTTGAAGCTAGAAGTTAATAGACGTATTATGGTCATTATAGGTTGACATACTACGTACGACGTATTGGACTTAGCAAGTGGATTGAACCGAAGAGGTATGTGGAACTTTCCTATCTCTTGAGCATGAGTAGTTGTAAATGTATAGTACGGTAGACGTACGAGATTTGAATGAATTTAGTTTCATTTGATATCCTTGACTTGTTTTTAAAGGATAGAAATGCCTTGGTTTCAAAAGTATAAAGTTTGTTAATAACTTTATGGAAAGAAAAGAAAGAATGGTTTATTCTAATAGGGTAAACAAAGATTTTCTTGACTTGAAAATGTATAAAATACTTGATTTGGAAAGTATTGATTCCTTGAGCTATTCTAAAGTTAAGAAATTTGATTACAAGATAAGAGATTTGAAGCATTTTGAAAGTATACGATACTTGATTTTCGAAAGTATAAGTCTCTTGGTTATGAAAAGAATGTAAGTGTCTAAAAGTATAAAGCTAGTATAACGGCTTTATGGGAAGTCGGTTATAATAGCTTTATGAAAAGTTAAAAAGAGTGGTTTACTCTAAGTAATGTAAGTATGATAAATGACTTGAAATAATAAAAGACAAATTGATTTTAAGGTATCAATTGCTTAAGGTTTTAAGAGAAAGAAGTCACTTGATTTAGAAGCCTATAAATGTATTTCTAAAAAGTATTGTGACTTGTCTTGAAAAGTAATTATGACTTGATACTACGGTTATTAGTATCTTGGAAGTTCTATATGAAAAAGAGTCATTTTTAAAAGAGTAGAAGTACGTAGTACTTTGGGTTAAATTCCCGGATTTTATAAAGACATGTTAGTGCCTTAAGTAAACTAAAATGAAAGTGTATATGAACAAGACTAATAAGAAGTTAGGGGATTTCTTAACTTGCTTATGTTATGTATGATAAGCCGGTAGTGCTTAGGTTATGTATGATAAGCCGGTAGTGCTTATGTTATGTATGATAGCCGGTTTGTGCTAGTGATATATTATTCATTACGGGGTCATTCCCCGGGTTTGTGGCATGTGCATATTCCGTGGATTTGCTACCCATGATGCGAGGAATACCTCATGCGAGTCCGTAAGGACTTATGCGGGTGAAATAGTCCCATGCGGGTGAAATAGTCTCATGCGGGTGAAATAGTCCCATGCGGGGCGGACCAGTCCTATGCGAGGAATACCTCATGCGGGTCTATACGACCTATGCGGGCGGATACAGTCTATGCGAGGACCTCATGCGGGTTCACACGACCTATGCGGGCGGATACAGCCTATGCGAGGAAGTTACCTCATTGCGGGTCCACATGACCTATGCGGGTGAAATAGTCTCAGGAGTAGGATTGCTTAATGATACTACGGGTGGGTGGCCCTACTTTGATCATGAGCCTCCTATTTTTATGCAATAAAGTATACTCTTGTTTACTCTCATTGTTAGTAAGACACAATGTACTGTTAATTGAGTTATCATACACGTCTCCAGCTTTATTTTAGACTTATTATTTCACTACAGTACTTTCAGTTTCACATATTTGATACATGTCAGATCGACCTCCTTCGGGGCGTTGCTCACGCCGCAGTAGTACATGTTGCTGATCCTCACTCTTAGGATCAATGTTCAGCTGTTGAGAAACTCCTTTACTTCGGAGGCTTATCCCTGGTATTGTCGGTTGTTGTGCATTCAGGGGTATGGCGGGGCCCTGTCCCGCCACAATTGTTATTCTTAGAGGTCTGTAGTCACATTTGTGGATTGGGTTTGTAAGAACAGAGATGTACTGTTTAAATTTTGTATTATGTATATGTTACGGAAGGTGGCCTTATCGGCTAGCCTGTTGATGTCTATTGTCTAGGTATGATTTTTATTTTATGTGTTGTGTATGTTCCGCTGCTATTCTCTGATGTATACCTGAAAGGGGTGCCCAGGTAGGGCACCAGTCGCGGGCCCGGGGTCGGGTCGTGACAACGAGTACAAAAGAAAATTTGCACACTACTAGCAAGGGCCCAATATAGTGCGCAAGGTACTGTCAGAAGGAGTTGTGGTTCTCACATAAATGGATGGATAAGAGTGACCCAAAGCAATCAACTCAGACATTATCAAGAGATATTACACGTGAAGACACGCCTTTCCAGTTTGTAATTGCATTTCGTTACTTGTAATCACACTTTTTCTTTGCTTGTAATTGTATTTCTCTACTTGTTAGCGCAATAGAAAAATAAAAAATAAATCCTTATAAAATGAACTACGCAATGACCTGATTCTCGAGGTGGGATACATAGGCTTCTATCTAGGACTCGGTTGCATTATTAGAAAAATCAACCATCTTTGTTCCGAATTACAACCGACATGTTTCCCTATATGGGATACATAAGTGTTCTTTGAGCTCAGTCATACCAAACAAAAAATTAAAGAAACCCCTAGGAAGCCTCTGATACATAAAGATTCAAAGACTACCTCATAGAGTACAAGATCTCTAAACTTGCAATTGGGGCAGAAGTTTTGAGAAGATCTCAAAAAAATGCCATCGACGAACCCGACTAAAGAGTCAGTTGGCCTTAAATTATTTTTTTAGAGAATCTCAAAAATTCCACCGACAAATCCGGCACAAGAGTCAGTCGGTCTTAAACATTCAATTGGGCAGAATTTTGAGAGGGACTCAAAAATTCCTTCACAACAATTCAACATGAGAGTTCGTTGCAAGACAACCTTCAATTGGGACAAAATTTTCAAGAGGGTCTCAAAAATTTCACCAAGCCAAATGAGGAGCACGCCCGGAGCACCAAGAACGATCAAGGAACCTCGTTCAATGTGTATATGTCATGACATCAAGTTAATATTTTTTAACATAATAAAATGTTTAGTCAAAACCCGTTTTATGATCAAAATATTCCAAAGATACCTTTTAAATTATAGCTTAAATTCATCTCTCATAATACCGAGTCCGAGGGGGATACTTGGAAGGCAGAAAAATGACACAACAGGAGCCGACAACACAGACATACCCCATTACATAAATGATTTTTCTGTGTTTGCAGGATCCCAAAACATCGTCAGGAGGACGGTGTCACAGGTGACATTCGCTCAAAAACATACACGAGCCAACGTTATAACATGTGACATTTGCTCAACAAAAATATGCATGAGCCAACAGTGTCGGATGTGATATTCGCTCAGCAAAAGATACACATGAGCCATTAGTGCCGCAGGTGGAATTTACTCAACAAATATATGCATGAGCCAATGGTGTCACATGGGACATTAGCTTAACAAAAATATGTATGAGCAAACAGTGTCGTATGTGATATTTGCTCAGCAAAAAGTACACATGAGCTGATGGTACCGCAGGTGGCATCCATTCAACAAAAATATGTGTGATCCAACGGTGTCGAAGGTGACATTCGCTCAACCAAAATATACATATGAGCTAAACGGTGTTGTATGTGTCATCCACTGGACAAAAATAACCATCAGTCAGACGATGTCATAGGTGACATCCGCTTAAGTCAACAAGTCGACGAGCCAAACGGTGTCGGAGGTGTCACCTACTCAAAACAATCACCCAAGAGGGCACAACAAACACATCTATATAGGTATGGTAAAACAAATACTCAAACACATCATTATCCCAGCAAATAGAGATAGGTCAGAAGCTACCGAAAGAAGAAAACAAGCAGACCAGATCCAGACGCATGCGGAGCAAACGTGGAATTTTTCTTGGGTAGCTGGTCAAAATAGTGCTTCAACTAGATTCAAGCTATCTGGACTTGGGCTTGAAGAACACTCCACACTGCACTCCATTGTAAACGAGGTTTTGATTTTTGAAACCTCGCAACCGGTCGGGTTCATACTAGATTTTTTTTCCAGAACCGACAAATACATTCCCGCATAAGGGATACATTTTTCAACCCATTGAGTCGAACTAGTGACATAATTCCTGAAAACTGGGGTTATATAGGCGAACTCAATATCCGAGGATCGGTTACATTCCAACAAAATTGATTAAGAACTTTTAGTTATGGGGTTTTACTTTATTTTCTTACTCTTTAGCGATCTAATTGAATCGAACTACAAGTGTCCTAGATTCTCGTACAGTTCAAGATATGTAGGAAAAAGTCAGGGTCCAACCATAATTTTCAAAAATTTGCATAAAAATGAGTACTTTTTGATTGGTCGGCTAAAAACTAGGTCAATCAAATTTTGCTGCTCAGTGATGGTCTTGCCATCCCCTAATAATGAAGGGGCAGTTGTTGACACATAATTTTTACCCTCCAATAATTCTATTTAATTCAGGATTCCCGAGTCACAGCCGGAATAAAGTATACCCTTTACAAGACAAAAATAATTTTACAAAATTATTTCGGAGATATTTTGTGATTTTATTTGATGACAATCATTCGATATACGTATTGTATATCATATATCATTTTTACATTTATTTTGATAATTAATTACAATTTTCAAATTTAAGGGTAAAGACAATTGTGCAAATAGTTCAAATTCTCAATATCAAAATGATTAATATTTTATTCTGTCAAAATTAAAGAAATTGTTCAATTGAATAAAATATTTGAAATTACATCTCAATTTTAAACCACTTTGCTCTAATTTGCATGTTTTAAATGTTTAAATTTCCAACTAACGTCAAAATTAGGCTTAAATTGAAGCTATTAATTTAAGGTGATTACAATTGAAATGATATTTTTGTTATTTTTTAATTTAAAACATGCAAATGTGGCCATTGCTTTAATTTTCATTAAAATGATTGGGCCTCCTATTTTTTTAGAATTAGTCAGATTCGACTCAATTAGATCGTGACCCGGCCCATCCTCTTCTATTAAGGAGTAATACGCCTAAAATCTTACCTCTTTTGTCATTTGTTTCAATTTGGGTCTTGAGAAAACCCTAGCCATTTTTCTTCGTCCCTTTCGATTGCCAGAAAAGGCAAGGTCAATATGTATGTTGCTTTTCCTCAGTTTTCTTGGCCGTTTTTGGAAAGACCATTAATTGCTCTTGCCCTTACTTTTCAGGGACACCACCACCCCACCGAGGTGATGTTTCCCTTATCTATAGCTGCACATAAACACAACACATATTGTAGTAGGCTATTTAAACATAAAATTAAAAATGAAAGGGATTATCTTGTGTGGTGGCAGTTGAAAGATCAAATAAGAACTTGAATCTTCACCTTGACGATCTCCAACTCGCAAACACACAGAAAAATAGAAGGGTTATAGTAGTGAACGATCAACCAAACTAATTTTGGGTAACGCCAAAGGGCTGGATCCCAACCTAAGCTTAATTAATCAAAATTTAACTCGAAAATGACTCTCAACAATGTAAAAGCCTAATATTCAAGTTCTGGGCCTTTGAAATTGAAGGACGAGGGTCTGTATTTATAGGGGAGTGTCAAACCCTAGCAGACCCAAGTGAAATCGGTGTGGGAGAACCAAAATTGGGGGAACGATCCCTCCAAAAATTTCTCAACCAATGAAATCATGTGATTCAAATCGTAAAAGAGGACAAAGATCATTAAATACTAGCAGAAGAGGGACGAACCTCACCTAGTATTGGGGGTGGTTTTATGGTGGCGTGCCTGTGCAAAGGAGCAAGAGCATTAATTTCTCTTGCTATTTTGTCACCAAGCCTGTAACCATGCTCGTACACTATGGAATTGTCATTTCTGGCAAAGAGGACGAAGCAGCGGCTCCCAGGGTTTCCCTTGGTGCCAAGTCGTAATAGGCAAATAAAGGGGGCCTTTGCCCTCTTTACGCTTAAGTTAATAGACTTGGGCCGAGTCCTGGGCCTTATGGCCTTGGGCTTGATCGATTTTGCTTTTTAATAAATGTCCAATGCTCTCTTAAACCACTTTAATCAATTGCTACCACATTTTGCAAATGTGATCAGATTTTAAAGTACTTCTAATTTTTATGCAATTTTTTGAAAGTTATGGTCGGACCATAGTTTCTAGATTTCCTATATATGTTAGGTTACATGAGAAATTATGTCACTTGTAGTTTGACTCAATTAAACTACTAGAAAGTCGATAAAACCAAAGTATCAACCAAAACGTTCTGCAGTGATTTTGTTGGAATGTGACGGATCCTTGGAGATTTAGTGGCCCAAATATCCCTAGTTTTTTATAATCATGTCACTTGTAGTTCAACTCAATGTCCCAACCAATCGGTTACATGTTTTAAAAAATAAAAACTTCGTGATTTTTGAGTGAGGTTAGTGCAGAGTGATGTTCAAGCTCATATGCAGAGAGCTTGACTCTTGTTGACATTTGTTTTCGACCGGTTGCCCAAGAACTAGTTCCACATGTACTTTGCATGTATCTGGATCTGGTCTTTCTGATTTCCACCTCGGTAGCTTCGACATGTTTCCATATACGGAGACATGTATGTTGATTATTTTATATTTTTTCACACTTTGTTTTATTGTACCCTCATAGCTGATTTCTTTCGAACCGGGTGACACTTCTGACACCATCTGACTCTTATTGATTCTGCTTAGCAAATGCCACTTGCGATACTATTTGGCTCTGTTGAAGTTTTTTGAGCGGATATCACCCGCGACACTATCTGACTCTGTTGACTTATTGGGGAGTGTCTGTTCAAGCAGATGTCACATGCGACACCATTTGACTCTGTTGACTCGATAGACTTGCTGGTGTAATGTTGTTGACCCTGTGAACACTGCGGCCTCCTAATCAGATTTACATCGCTTGACTTCTTAAGATGAATATTGCAGTCCCCTTGACCAGTTTTACATTATCTTGACTCTTTGAGCGAACACTGCAACCTTTGACTGGATTTACGTTGCTCTGACTTTGGGGATGAACATTGCGGTCTCCAGACCAATTTTACTTCATCTGGACTTTATAGTGAACATTGCGGCCTCCTGACCGAATTTACGTTACTTGACTTCTAAAGATGAATACTGAAGTATCCTTAACCGATTTTAAATCATGATGAATCTTTGAGCGAGCACTAAAACATCTAACTGAATTTACGTCACTATGAATTTGTGGATGAACACTGCGGTCTCCTCACCAGTTTTACATCATCTGGACTCTACAGCAAACACTACAACCTCTGACTAGATTTACACCTCTTGTCTTCTGAAGATAATACTGCGGTCCTCTTGACCGGTTATACATCATCTTGACCCTATGGAGAACACTGCGTCCTTCTTACCGCATTAACATCACATGTACTCTTTGAGTGAACATTGTAATCTCCTGATCGAATTTACACTGCTTGAATCTGTGGATGACAATTGTGATCTCCTTGACTAGTTTTATATCATCTGACTCTGAAGATGAGTATTGTAGTCTCCCTGACCAAATTTACATCATCTTGACTCTCGCAATGAATATTGTGGCCTCCTAAATGGGTTTACATCACCTGACTTCTAGGATGAACATTGCGGTCTCTTGGCTAATTTTACATCATCTCGAACTTTTTGTATGATTCTTGTGGCTGGATAACTTCTTCTCCGTTGTTTATGTAGATTGTGACCCTCTTGGTCGGATTACCCTTTTGTTAATTTGTTGCTTGTGACCTTTTTGGTCTGGTTGCCTTTAGTTCATCCATTGGTTGTGACCCTATTAGTCTAATTGCCTTTCGTGTCTCTGTCAGTTGTGACCCTCTTGGTCTGTTTGCCTTTCTTTTATCTGACGATTGTGACCTCTCGATCTGTTTGCTTTTCATCCATCTATATAGCCCTTTTGGTTTTGCTTATGCTTATCATGACATTTTTCCCTGTTCTACAAACATGAACACACATGTTAATGAAAAATGTGATGGCGCCTTCGTGGCGACAGACTGAACCTGTATCCACAGAAAAATCATTAGTTTGATCAAGGTTAGCTCGTGTCCTTGGTTCTTCTCTTCTTCTTCTGCCAGGTCATTCCGGTTTCGAACTCAATAGCATGAGATATTTGAGTTTAGTAAGAAAATATTTTGAATATTTAAAACGTATTGAATTGAAAAAAAAGACAAGTAAATATTTGTTTTCAAAAACTCTTGTTTTAAAATGTCATGACATGCACTTTGAAGCGAGACTTCCTCCTTGGCTTACTTTTGCGGAATATTTGAGATCTCCTAAAAAATTCAGCCCCAGTCTAAAGCTTGCAATGTCGAACTCTCGTGACTACCTGATGGAGAGAGAATTTTTGAGACCCCCTCAAAGAGT
Organism: Przewalskia tangutica; assembly: GCA_029844215.1. Taxonomy (NCBI): domain Eukaryota; kingdom Viridiplantae; phylum Streptophyta; class Magnoliopsida; order Solanales; family Solanaceae; genus Przewalskia; species Przewalskia tangutica. Next base: position 82,155,314 of record CM056735.1, on the reverse strand, counting down.
TTGCCCCAATTATAAGCTCTATATCGATCGATACTTTTTTTAGCCTTCTCATAAGGAAAGTTTGAGACCCTCTCAAAATTTCTGCCCCAGAAGCTGCGACAGTGACCATCCTTTGTCAATTCCGACTTTGATTTTTTTTTAGATCTTCTCAAAAATTCTGTCCCTGTGGCTTTCGAAGTTTTTCTTTGGTTTTTCTATTGGTGCGACCGAGCTCAGATAACACCTACTTATCCTGTCACAACAAGAATCAGGTCGAACATAGTTCAGAATAAACATAATTAGATTTATTATTGATATGACAGGGTCCAAAATGAATTGCCTATGTATCCCGTCTTAGGGAAAATCATGTCATTGTGTAGTTCATATTACAAGAAATAACATTTGGATTTTCTTCTATTACAAGGAAAGGATCGAAACCTTTTACGGGTCCCTCTACATATCTCTGCTATAAGAGATAGGTCTTGATGTAGTGGTTACAAGTAAAGAAAAAAATGATTACATAGAAAAACATGCATTCACGTTTAATATCTCTTGACCATGTCTGAGTTGATTGCTTTCGGCCACTCTTGCCCGTCCATTTCTGCTAAGACCAGTAAGCCACTATTTCTGTACTTAAGCTAGGCATATCAGCATAAGACTATGTAAACACGTCCATATATTATTTCAACAAGCTGATTAGCTCTTCTTTCTATGGTGACCCCAAGTGCGCACTGATCCGTGTCTCTTTGACTATTCCATTGCACCCTAAGTCGAAGGCTTCTGCATCGTCCAAGTTAGGCTTATGCATGTTCTCATATTAGTCCTCTTCATCAAGAAAATCTCTTGGTAAATATGTTTCCTCATCGTATTCGTCTTCAACCTCAACACCTGAGTTGCTCACTTCATGACATGTCATGACATTAGGGGTTGATTCATTTTTATTACTGAAATACAAGGCAAAGTGTGATTAGTAATAAAAATCAAAGTAAAGGAAGTGTGACCAGTGTAGCATAATTTGATAAAATGAGGCTTTTAATTGATTTGCAAAAGTTTAATACAAATTGTGGTCCTGACTCGGATCAAACTCTCGGCATTACCATTTTTAATAAATATCACGAGGAAAGTAAGCAAATGGTGAATAACTGGTCCTCGACAGTGCTACACTGGTTTTTTAAAGCTATAAAATCTCATAATGGCTACAGAGAAACTAGGAGTGAAATGGAAGTCTAGTTGGTAAGTCGTTCACCTGGATTCCCATTGCAAAATATGGGCACTTCATCATGCTCCTCCAGGATTTCCAGTAGTCTTCTTCTGAAAAACCATATCATTCCTCATCATCATCTACATCCGGTGTTGATATCTTGATGGGAAATGACTAATACAGACTCGAGACTGACTTTTGCAACTTTGGGGAACCCTTCTTCTTCTTGCTCTCATTACAGATGTCCTTAAAGATGGGGATGTATCCGAGACCATATCAGAAATGATTTTTGGGGATCTCAATTGGCTTCGTGATGTCGTGCAAATTTCGTCCGAGACCCTTCCCCCACTCAAAACCATTTTGCAACATTGTGGAGGCAATCATTCTATATGCGGTCGACATTGCGACTTGTGTCATGACCTCTTCATATATGTCCCCTACCAACTCAACCATATGGAAATTTGTTTCCTTGGGAACTTCCTCAATCACAAGGAAAGAGTTGTTGGGGGTAGGTGTGGATATTTTCTTCCTCGTATATCGCTACTCAGTGCCATTCCCACACGAATTTCATAGCCTGGTACAGAGAATATGGTACATATCCAGCCGTATGGATCCAAGGCCTTCCTAACAATAGATTATAGTTGGTGGAGATTGACATGACCAAGAACTATGTGATAAATTCAACGGGTCCCATCTGGATGCACATATTAACTTCTCCGACCAGGTCACGCTGAGCCCGATCAATTCCTCTCACATTTGTGTGGCTCTTTCTTATCATACCCCAACATTCCAGTATGGTTGTCGGGCAAATATTCAATCTAGCCCCATTGTCTACATAGACTCGTTTTACGATCTTGCTTCTGCACTCAATAGTGATGTACAATATTTTGTTATGCATCAGCCCTTCTTTGGGCAACTCGTCTTTCTTGAATGATATCTGGTGATCTCCCATGATATAGGCTATTGTTAATGAAAAGAAGGTCGTGAACTTAAGTTTCCAACATGAGCCGCGAGGTGATTTACTAGGATTTCCAAAGATTGCCAACCATCCTATGGTGACATACTTAATGTGGAAAGGAGTTGAAGACAAGACTAGAAGATCCAAAAAGGAAATATTTTTTTCGGTTGTTATGCAGGTCTTGGTCGAGACCACCTTTTAGCTTGTTTTAATTTCTAGCTTAATTACTATGCCATGTAATAAGCTAAGATGACCAAGCCGAGAACCATCTACAGGGAGAAGCTTCCAACGTTCCCCAAGGATGTAATTCATGAACTAGCTAGTTCATGCACTTATCTACATTGATGACACAAAAGGGTGGCCTAGAGAACATGAAGTTGGGTCTTTTCCCTTCTCCCAAATCGGTCAGACCTCTCCCCCTTTCCCATTCGGCCTAGATACATTTTTATGTCTATCTTGTTACCTCTTCTAGAAGTTTTAGAACTAGTGTGAATAGGGAATGTAGTTGATGAAAGGACACATTGAAATTTTATGAAATATATTTAGTTTTCTCAAACTTTGCTAAGTTATTCAACTTTTGTGTTGTTATTTAGTTGGTCCTTTTGTGGTCCAAACCTTGGTCCTTTTGCGGTCCAAATCTCGGTCCTTTTGTGGTCCAACCCTCGGTCCTTTTGTGGTCCAAACCCTAGGTGTAATTCTAGTTAGAACTTTTATGATCTAACTATACCCAAACCAAGGTTTTATTCAGTTACTTTGTCAAAAACACATTAGAAGGTCATCTCGGCCTACATTACCTTACCCCCACCTGAACTTATCTATCAATTTCGTGACCAATCATTGCCCAAACTGCCTAATCCTTTTAACCCCATTACACTACAACACTTCCCCAACTTATACCAAAAAGGTCGTTAACCAACTCCTCCCAAAAACACCAGAAAACCCAACCAACTACTCCACCGTCCTCACTGGGTTCAACTTTCGTACCTTATTATGCCGACCAGTTTCCGCCACCTTACCACCATCCAACCACAAAATACCAACCACCAACATAACCTACAATGTGTCTAGTTCATCCTTTCCAAACGCCTTAGCCCCAAACTACGTAAGGGCACCCATACACCTCCCACAAACCTAAACTGTCCAGAAACCGTTCCATTCCACCAACCTCCATTAGACTCCCATATTTGTGTCCGTCCAGCCCCAAAACAACTCTGACCAACCTAACCATACAATTCTCTTCTTATATACATCAGTTTGGTATCAGAGTAAGACTTTCCTGTCCCACGCCTTGACGCTATGGCTAACATAAATGAAGAACTTCGGAGGATCATAAGTGACATTTTTATGGAACAAGCGCAAATTTTGAGAAGAGAATTTGTGGGACGTGCCATGATTAATAATGCCAAGTTCGGGGAGAAGTTTGCACAAAACAACCCAAGGAATTAAAGAAAAGAGTATCAAGATTGTGGGGATTCCTTTATTATTGAGGAACCCGAAGTCAAAGAGGTCCTAGAGGAAGATGTTGATCTTGCGGAAGAGGGTGAAAGTTTAGCCCCTACCCTATGGATGGTTTCATAGCTTCTATCAGGTCAGGAGTGAACGAAGGAAAGGTGATTTCAAGAAAGCCTTCCTTTGACGTGTGTTGAGTGTTAACTTGAAGAAAGAAAGGAGACACAAAGAGAGCAACTATTTTACACTTGATGCAATGTAAATAATAAGGTATGTAATATGATCATTGATGGAGGAAGTTGTACCTATGAGGCTTCATGAAAATGGTGGACAAATTGAAGTTGCATACCCGCAGTCATCCGAAACCACATGCTCTCCAATGGTTGACCAAATACAAAAGGATAAAGGTAATGAAACAAATTCTTGATAGTTTTCGGGTTGGTATGTATGAAGATGAGATATGGTGTGACACCCTACCTATGAATGCTTGTCATATTTTATTGGGTCGGCCATGGCAATTTGATAGGAAAAATATGATGGGGGAAAAGAATATCTATTCTTTTCAAAATGATGACAAGAAGGCTCGATTGATACCATTGTCACCTAGTGAGGTGAAGAAAATGAAGATCCAAAATGTCAAGAACCGCAAGGAAAAGTCTGAGGCCCTCTTGCATAATGCATCGTAGATAGAAGAGAAGTTGAAGAAGGGGGTCCTATATATGCATTGGTGTGCAATGATAATGAGAGTCTTATGGGAGATACGGTTGAAGATGACGACTTTAATGAACTCTTGAAGAAATTTGAAGATGTATTTTCGGATGATCTTGCACCCAGATTACCACCAATCAGATGTATTGAACATGCGATTGATTTTATTCCAAGAAGTTCATTACCTAATCGTTCAGCCTATAGATGCAATCTGGAAGAGGCTAATGAGTTGCAAATACAAGTGCAAAAATTACTAGACAAAGGCTTTGTCCGAGAGAGCCTTAGTCTTTGTACGGTACCCACCTTGTTGCTGCCAAAGAAAGATGGGACTTAGCGCATGTGTATTGATAGTCGAGCGGTCAATAATATCACCGTGAAGTATATGTTTCATATGCCTAGATTGGATGATCAATTGGATGAATTGAGTGGGGCCAAGTTGTTCTCCAAAATAGATTTGAGGAGTGGCTACCATCAAATGAGAATGCGAGGGGGAGATGAATGGAAGATGACTTTCAAGACCAAGTATGGTTTGTACGAATGGCTTGTGATGCCATTTGAATTGTGTAATGCTTCAAGATCTTTCATGAGGCTCATGCACGAGGTACTATGACCATTCATACGTAAATTTGTTATGGTTTACTTTGATGATATCTTAATTTATAGTCAAGATAGAAAATCTCACTTGTCGCATTTAGAAGCTTTATTTAAGAAGTTAAGAGAAGTAAAGTTGTATGCCAAGTTAAAGAAGTATGATTTTATGATTACTAGTATCCCATTCTTATGATACATAGTATCATCCGAGGGCATTCATGTGAATCCATCCAAGGTGGAAGCTATCTGTAGTTGTCTCGACCCTACGAATGTAAGTGAGGTAAGAAATTTCCATAGTTTGGCTTCTTTTTATCATCGTTTCATTCGAGATTTTAGTACACTTGATGCCCCTATCATTGAACTAATGAAAAAGGGTGAGTTTAAATGGTCCCAAAGAGCACAAAGAGCTTTTGAAATCTTGAAGGGAAGGTTATGTGAAGCACCGATACTACCTATTCTGAACTTTGAGAAAATATTTGAAGTTGAATGTGATGCTAGTGGGGTTGGTGTTGGTTCCGTATTGATTCAAGACAAAAAAACCTATTTCTTTCTTTAGTGAAAAATTGGGTGTGCATGGCTCAATATTCTACTTATGACAAGAAGTTTTATGCTATTGTGAGATCCTTGGTCTAATAGGAACATTATTTGAGGCCAAAACCTTTTGTCTTATATTCAGATCATGAATCCTTGAATTATTTACAAGGGCAAAGAATGTTGTATCCAAGGCATGCTATGTGGGTAGCATACTTGCAAACTTTCACATTCTCTATAAGGCACACATATAGAAAGTCCAACATAGTGGCAGATGCACTTTCCCGGAGGCACGTAATGTTGACCGTACTTGAACAAAAACTTGTGGGATTTAAAGTGCTGAAGGAATTCTATGAATGAGATCTCGAGTTCAAAGACGTAATGATAGAATATAATAGTGGAGTTCATAATTCTTATTCCATAGTAGAAGGTTTCCTTTTCAAAGGGAACAAATTGTGTGCGCCCAAATGTTCCATGAGGGAATTACTTGTACATAAAGTGCATTCAGGTGGACTAGCTGGACATTTTGAGGTAGTGAAGACTTTGGAGATACTACAAGAACACTTTTACTGGCCACAGATGGATAAGATGTAAATGGAGTGGTAAGTAGGTGTTCCACTTGTCAAAAGGCTAAAAGTTTCTTCCACAAATGATTGTGTACTCCTTCACCAGTTCTGGAGCGACCATGGGAAAATGTGAGCTTGGATTTCATCCTCAGATTACCAAGAACACAACAGGGCAATGACTTTATCATGGTAGTTATTGATAGATTCTCGAAGATGGCTCACTTCATTGCTTGTCACAAGACTGATGATGTCACACAGTTGATGTATTGTCTATTGTATGAGTGGGTAAGAACTGTGTTTGTCTATTGTTGGCCTTAGTGGATTAGTTTTGATCTAGATGAGTTTTCTGCGATAGTTACCTGATGTTTTGAGAATATTTGTACATCCCTATTGAATAACTGGACTATGGGTTGTTCTTGCCTGACTACCTATTTGCACAAAATTCCTTTAAAATAATTTAGATTAATCACAACTTGCCTTTTGACAAGCATGTAATGAGAATGGGAATTCAGATATCTCTATGTTAAGCTAATAAGTGCACAAGTATATAAAGCAAAACTCACCTAGTCTTTCCATGTTGGTAAAACATTAATCAACTGAATGAATACATGTCCTCAATCAGAGTTACATACATTAGGATGATAGGATGATAACATGATATGTGTGTGATTTGGGAAAATTTAAAATGAGACTTTGTTGATCTACTTATCTGAAGTAAGTATGAAATATGGGGAAATTTCTTTGGGTAGGAATCTAATCATACTAATGTGTTCAATTATAGGTCTTTGTTTGGCCTTTCCTATCTTCAATATCCTCTTTTCAAAGGTGTTGTGCCTCATGTCATCTGTTTTATCTACCTGTAGTAATGTCAGGTCTTTCTAAGACTTCATATAGGATAATGTGTTAAGTGTAGACCTGGAGGATCATCTATGCTTAAAAGTGTATGAACGTGGTGTTAGCAAAGATGAATACAATAACAAACGGAAAATAGTAAACTCCTATTACAAGAACTAGGAAAACGAAAAACTAAGATTACAACAAAATAACCTTAACGAACAACTGAAAACAAGAACGAATACTTGATTTGAATATTTGTTAAGTCGAGTGATGACACTCTGTTTTTAAGACAAGATTGCCCCGTATATATCTTTTTACGTTTTTAGGCAATAGTCTCCTAAGATAAAACAACTACTAACACTTGAGCAAAAGAAACTCAAGTGTTTCTCTTGAAGAACTTTGAGAATTGAAGTATGCTAGAGAGGAAGAAGTATTTCAGAATTTTTGATTGCAAGTATTTAACAATTGATTCAAATGCCTCAATTTATAGTGTAAGATTTGGTCTCTTCAAGTGCCAAGTAATGTCATTGAATCACCCGTGAAATGGCAATGAATTGCCCAAGTAATGGCAGCCATTTATCAACCAAGTAATAGCTGAATAATGCTGGAATGAATGTCATTGAGGGCGGCCCAAATGTCTCCAAAATTAGAATTTTGGTTTCTGACTTTCTGCCTGGGCATATCCGAACTCGGAGGCGATGCGACGCTTCGGCTCCAGTAACTTCCGGGTGAATAAGCGTTGCGGCTCCCCTCGGAAGTGTTGCGGTGTTGAGGTGCCGCGAACCTGAAGGTGGTGGCGTCGCGGCGCTCCCCGTCTCCGCGAAGACGTCGCGACCCTTCTCGACTCTACAACCCTCTCCGACCCATTCCATTATTTACACTATGCACATTTCTTCCTTCATTTACCAACGTGGAACACTCGTCATTTGGCCAACAACCATCCATCATTCTATGTCTCAAACATTTTACTTACGTACCAATATCTCTTTCACTAAGGAAATTTATGATTCTTGGTACAACGTGTGCACGTGTATGGAAACTACCTTTCCGACGTATGGGCCACCAATTGTTCGAGTCATAAATAATGGGATAAACTTTACTCCACATTAATAAATTTTCAATAATCTCCTCTCGAAAGAGATTTTGGCGCACTCACGAGGTGTTTTCTAGCAATCTTTCAGTGAACCGATGTTGCATCAGGAGAGGTAGCTTCCTCTTTTAACCTTCCTTAGTTGAATACCATCAGACTTACTTACTGCGCAGTGAACGTGATGTCTTAAACCGCAGTGTTTAGTGTAAGACAAGTCAACGGCACCAACACAACAACTTTCCTTACTCTGTTCTTCTGTAATCCTTTTTCCGTTGTGGCCGTGGACACTCTTGGATTCTTAAGTGCTTTCATTTTAGGCGGCCTATCCTCGCACTTAAATAGGTGGTCTCCTACAAGGTATTCTGCTATACATCACTTCACAAGTGTTAGGAACTATTAAAAGTTTCCCCAAACCTAACATCAACCGTTGAGAATCATTAAAGGTTTTTAAAACTTAACCTCTACCCACACTGAAGATAGCACTTAATGTTTATCGAGGGAACGACCTTGGGTTTACGTTCCTTACAGAAATCATAACCTGCAGTGCTCTTGCTTTCACCTAAGAGCTCTACTGAACCTTTACGACTTAGATTTCCCATTGCACCTAATTCCTGGGATCTCCAGTCAGTAAGGTTGGGTTACCACCATATCAGTCCTTATTGTTTGGGTTTTAAGCCCATTCCCCTAGACAGACAGAACATCTGATCTCTGTGTATGCCCTTTGTCAAATGGTGTGCTATGTTATCCTTTGATTTTACGTAATCAATGGAAATAATACATGTGGTGATCAGTTGCCTAACAGTCTTATGTCTCCGTCGAATATGACGAGACTTGCTGTTATACATAGAACTTTGTGCCCTTCCTAGAGCCGACTGGCTGTCACAGTGGATCATTATAGAAGGTACAGATTTATTCCAACATGGGACATCCTCAAAGAAGTCATGAAGTCACTCAGTTTCTTCTCCTGCATTGTCTAAAGCAATAAACTCTGATTCCATCGTGGATCGGGCGATGCAAGTTTGCTTAGAGGATTTCCAAGACACAGCCCCACCACCAATTGTAAATATATACCCACTGGTAGACTTGATGTTCTCTATATCAAATTTTCAGTTGGCATCACTGTACCCCTCTAGTATAGTTGGATATCTCGAATAATGCAACCCGTAAGTTAGCATGTATTTTAGGTACCATAGTACCCGATTCAACGCTTTCCAATGATCATCAGTTGGATAACGGGTAAACCTAGTCAACTTGTTGACTGCATAAACGATATCAGGTCAGGTGCAGTTTGTTATGTACATCAAACTACCAATCACCTGCGCATATCGCTCATGGCATACGGGCGCACCACGATTTTTATCAATCTTCTGATTCATATCCAGTGGTGACTTTATCGGCGTACTGTCAAACATCTCAAACTTTCTCAACACATCCTCGATGTAGTGAGACTGAGATAAGACCAGTCCGTCAGACGTCTTAGAGATCTTGATCCCTAAGATAACATCTACAACACACATATTCTTCATGTAGAAACATTGTTTCAACATATTCTTAGTCTCTAGGATCAAACTAGGACTGCTCCATGTGATCAACATGCCGTCTATGTAAAGACATATTATGACGAACGAGTCAACATTACCTTTCATGTAGACACATTTGTCACACTCATTAATGGAGAAACCCTTCGATAGTAGAGTACTATCAAATTTTTCGTGTCATTACCTCGGGGCCTGTTTCAGCTCGTACAGAGATTTGACAAGTCGACAGACTTTCTTCTCTTGCGTTGGAACCACATACCCCTCGGGTTGTTCCATATAAATTTCTTCTTCCAAATCACTATTTAGGAAGACTGTCTTGACATCCATTTGATGTATCTCAAGGTCACGTCATGCTGCGATCGCAATGAATACTCATATGGACGTTATTCTAGACACCGGGGAGTACGTATCAAAATAGTCAAGACTTTCTTTTTCTATCGATAACCCTTGACTACCAACCCGGTCTTGCACTTATCTATGACCCATATACTTTATAATTCCATTTGAGTATCCATTTACAACCCAACGGTTTGTTTCCCGGAGGAAGATTAACCAACTCCCAAGTATGGTTGTGCAGGATGAAGTCTATTTCACTTTCAATAGCTTCCTTCCATAGCGGTGCTTCTGGAGTTGACAACGCTTCAACAATTGTATGTGGTTCGTCATGAACCATATAAGCTACAAAGTCAGGATCGAAGGACTTATCCTTCATGGTCCTTTTACTTTGTCTTGCTTTCATATCTGGAGTCTCTTAAGTTCTGAGAATCTGAAATACTGTATTCCGGATATTCAACCACTTCGGAGTCCACTAGATCTGAACCATCTAGATCCGGGCAATCAATGACTCCTGGATCCTGATAGCTTTGTTCATAACTTTGTTTGCGAGAGGTTATGTCTCTTTCCTTTCTAAGAAATGTATCCTCAAAAAATTGAGCATTCCTTGATTCCATGATTATACCCCCGTGGATTTATCGTACATCTAACTTATGCACTAAAAAGTGATAAGCACTACTGTTATTTGCATATCCGATGAAAATGCAATCTACAGTCTTTAGGCCCAATCTTGACCTGCTTTGTCTTAGGTACTTCAACCTTTGCCAGACAACACCACACCTTCAAGTATTTGTAGGTGGGTTTCTTTCCCTTCCATAAATCGTATGGAGTTTTGTCCTTACCCTATATGGGACTCTATTAAGAACCATATTAGCGGTAAGGACAACTTCTCCCCACAAGTTTTGGGGAAGACCAAAATTGATTAGCAAGACATTCATCATTTCCTTCAGTGTAAGGTTCTTGCGTTCAGCGACACCATTTGACTGAGGTGAGTATGGAGTAGTAGTTTGATTGTTACACCCCGTAAATTCCAGGACATGTTTATAAAAACGTACGTAAGAACTCAAAAATGTTAAGATTTGAGACTAGTAAAAATTTATCGGAATTATAGAAATGTCGAAAAACGAAATATTGCGACGAACGGGAGGGCGACACGTGTCACCCCCCCCTTAGTGGTCTTGGACGAAATTGACATGGATAAAATGGTCATTTGACCATAATTGAAGATGACCAAGTCTTGCTTAAGCTAGAGCTTGATAATATTGACTAAGTCAAAGGCCACTTGGCTTGATCCTTGTGAAATGCATCCAAGCCACCCATTTGTTTTAATCTTGACCCTCTTTTGTGTTATTTAAACATAATAGTGTAAGACAAGGCTCTACACTTAGCAAATTTTCAAGAAAACTTGATGAACACAAGAGCAAGCTCTCGGCATTGCTAGGGTTCCAAGAGAAAAAAAATTCAATTGTTGTCCAATAATCCCCATACTTTAACTCAAGGTTCCTAATGGTATTGTAAGGGTATCTCAATAGAAAGATCCCAGAAAAGTGGCGTTTTCGTATTAGTCGCAAGGTGAAAATCTAGTCACTTTCCTAGGTTTGGATTGGGAAATAAAGGAAAGTTGTTTGTGATCTTCTAAGGGCTTCAAGTGGCGGATTGGAGTGTCAAGGAGAGGCTCTAAGTTGCTAGGGAGCGACTTCGGATCTTGAAGTGGATTAAGGCTCACTAAGGTAACAATCTTGTTCTCTTAAGTGTATAAGATTACATATTGTTGTAGCCTTACTTTTTGACTAGCATAAAGAATATGTATTAAAGATTGATAAGTGTTATGGATATTTGAAGCCTAAAATCCGAAATGACATGTTGAGCCATTTGAAATTGAAATACAATTTGGTCGATATTAGAATCGTCGCATGTTACCTACTTGAAGATTATAGTTGTTATAATCGATTGCGGCTTGATAACATGTTATACTAAACAACTTGAATTGAAAAGGAATTGGAAAGGTTGATATGTTGTTACACCTTTGGCCGAGAATGACTTTGTATGTTGGACTAGTTTGATATTAATTTGTGGGGCGGAATTTTACACGTCTTGTAGGCGTGTAATCCCCTATTTATAACTACATTGTTGAGCCTTAAATGTGGCGTGTTTGGTTATTGAATTCGGGTCTTGAAAAAGGTGGAAAAGTATGTAGAAACAAAGGAAGTGTTGTCCGATTTTCCGTAGAATTTAGTGACTTTGCACTAGGAATATTCTACGTTTGAAGTTAAAAGTTAATAGACGTATTATGGTCATTATAGGTTGACATACTACGTACGACATTTTGGACTTAGCAAGTGGATTAAAGCGAAGAGGTATGTGGAACTTTCTTATCTCTTGAGCATGAATAGTTGTAAATATATAGTACTAGAGACGCATTTAGATTTTGACAATCTAGTCCATTTGATATCCTTGGTTTATTTTAAGAATGTCCAAGTTGGTTGAGTTAGGGAATTAACTCACTTGTTTAAAAATATTAAGGATATCTTAGTTTCCAAAAGTTAAGAGACTTAAAGTATTTTGAAAGTATATGATACTTGTTTTGTTTGGAAAGTTTAAGTCTCTTGGATATAAAGAAGAATGTAAGTATCTAAGGTATAAAGCTAGTATAACGGCTTTATGGGAAGTTGGTTATAATAGTTTTATGGAAAGTTAAAAAGAGTGGTTTACTCTAAGTAATGTAAGTATGATAAATGACTTGAAATAATGAAAGGCAAATTGATTTTAAGGCATCAATTGCTTAAGGTTTTAAAAGAAAGAAGTCACTTGATTTAGAAACCTATAAATGTATTTCTAAAAGGTATTGTGACTTGTCTTGAAAAATAGATGTGACTTGATACTACGGTTATTAGTATCTTGGAAGTTTTATATAAAAAAGAGACATTTTAAAAGAGTAGAAGTACATAGTACTTTGGGTTAAATTTTAACCGCGCGCTAAATTCTGCGTCTTCAATCTTCGCGCCATTGTTTCTGAGCCAAAGGCCTCGCGATTTTCGAAATCTCGCTTTCTTCGCCGCTTTCAAGTTCTCGGCTTTCACTCACAACACAACATGTACATAATACTCCGTGAGATCGTTTCTAGAATAAAGATTAATTCATTGAAACTAAATAACTTAAATACCTTGGGTTGCCTCTCAAGTAGCGATGTCTTTAACGTCATTTAGCCGGACGCAAATTCCTTATTATTCTAAGGTGTGAGAGGTTACTAAGTTCATGTATTCCATTTCATTGATCGTAGGTTTTAACCTCTGTCCGCTTACCTTGAAAGGAGCTCCTCTCTCCCTTTTATTTCAATTGCACCATACGGGAATACTCTACCACCGTATGGTCCTCGCCCAACGTGATTTTAACTTGCTCGAAATAATTTCAACCTCGAGTTGAATAATAGCACTTGTTGTCCTTCTTGAAAGTCTTTTGGTATCAACCTCTTGTCGTGCCATATTTTCGTTCGTTCCTTGTAGATCTTCGCATTCTCATAGGCATTGTGCCCGACCATCCAACTCGCTACCGTAATAGCCTCATCCGCCCCGCCACAAGGCCCATGTTTAACTTCTTCATTGCCCAATACGCTCTGTGTTCTAACTCTACTGGCAAATGACATGCTTTACCAAAAACTAATTTATAAGGTGACATACCCAGTGGTGTTTTGAAAGTTGTCCGTATGCCCACAACGCCATCCGCTTTGATAGACCAGTCCTTCCTTGAGTCGTTCACCGTCTTTTCCAATATGCTCTTCACTTCTCTATTTGACACTTCTGCTTGCCCATTAGCTTGAGGGTGGTAGGCAATTGTGGTGCGGTGGTAGACTCCATATCGGGACAGCAATGAATTCAGCTGCTTATTGCAAAAGTGACTTCCTTCGTCACTGATGATGGCTCTTGGAGTGTCGAACCTTGTGAAAATATTCTTTCAAGGAATTTTTGAACGCTTCCATCGTTGCCAGGGCCACTGCTTCTACCCATTTGGACACATAGTCCACTACCAGAAAGATATATTGATTTCCAAAGGATGACGGGAATGGTCCCATGAAATCGATTCCCCACACATCAAAGAGTTCCACTTCCAATATCCCTTGCGAAGGCATTTCGTTTCGTCTTGAGATGTTCCCTGTTCTCTGACAACTATCACATCTCTTCACAAAGGCATGGGCATCCTTAAAAAGTATTGGCCAATAGAATCCGCATTGCAGTACCTTTGCCGTTGTTCTTGATGCCCCAAAGTGTCCACCACATGATAGGGTGTGGCAATGGGTGAGAACTCGCGATCTCTCCTCCGTATACATCGCCTGATGACTTGGTCGGCACATTGTTTGTATAACATAGGTTCCTCCCAATAGTAATGCTTTACTTCTGAGTAAAACCTCTTCACTTGCTGTCTTGTCAATTCTGGGGTAGTACCTTAGCTGCAAGAAAGTTAACAAAATCAGCATACCAAGGTAAATTAGAATTCGTACTTACTTGAAACAGTTGTTTGTCTGGAAAGTGATCATTTATTTGCACATCCTCGTGTTCGCTCTCGTGTTCTCCGCTTGACAAGTGGTCTGCAACTGAATTCTCTGTTCTTTTCTTATCACGAATCTCCACGTTGAATTCTTGTAGTAGCAGGACCCATCGAATGAGACGAGGTTTTGCATCCTTCTTTGTCATCAAGTACTTTATGGCCGAGTGGTCAGTGTATACTATCACCTTATTCCCAATCAAGTATGGCCTGAATTTCTCAAATGCATATACTATTGCTAGTAGTTCCTTCTCGGTAGTTGCATAATTTAATCGTAAGGCCATTTAGAGTTTTACTAGCATAGTAAATGGATCTAAATACCTTGTCGATTCTCCGCCAAGCACCGCCTCCATCAGATAATCGCCAGATCGCACATTAGTTCAAATGGGAGCTCCCAGTTTGGTGCAATGTATATGGGTGCTGAAATAAGCTTCTCCTTGAGTGTCTGAAACGTTGATAAGCATTCTTTGTTGAAGTTGAAGGCAACCCCCGCCATTAGTAATGTGGAAAGAGGCTTTGAAACTTTTGAAAAATCCTTGATGAATCTTCTATAGAAACCTGCATGCCCAAGGAAACTTCTGACTCCTTTTGTTGATACTGGGGGTGGTAGATTTTCGATCACTGAAATCTTTGCTTTGTCTACCTCAATACCTTGGTTTGATATTTTGTGTCCCAAGACAATTCCTTCATTACCACGGTTGACACTTCTCCCAGTTTAGCACAAGGTTAGACTCTTCACACCGGCTTAACACTCCTTCTAAGTGCCTCAAACATTCATCGAATGATGCTCCAAAGACCGAAAAATCATCCATAAAGATTTCTATGGTCCTCTCTACCATGTCTGAGAAAATTGCCACCATACACCTCTGGAAGGTTGCAGGTGCATTGCATAGTCCAAATGGCATCCTTCTGAAAGCAAATGTGTTACACCCCGTACTTACAGGACATGTTTTAAGAACGTAAGTAAGAAACTCACAAGTGTTAAGATTTGAGGCTTGTAAAAATTTATCGGAATTATGAAATTTGTCGGAAAACGTATTATCAGGATTTAATGGGAGGGCGACACGTGTCACCCCCCCTTTAGTGAGCTTGGACGAAAATGCCTTGGACAAAAGGGTCATTTGACCTTTGGTAGGATGATTATGTCTTGCAAGTGTGAGCTTGAGAATGTTGACTTGGTCAATGGGACCACTTACTTGATATTTACTTAGACTTCATCCAAACCACACAATTGTGCTAATCTCAACCCTCCATGCTACTATATTATACTACTAGTGGTGAGACAAGTCCATACTTAGCCAAATTTTTAAAGAAAATTGGATGAACATGTGACGGTGCTCTCGGCTTACCCATAAGAAGAAAGAAAATTTTTGTTTGTTGTCCAATAATCTCCCACTTTAAACCAAGGTTCATGAGTGTATTGTAAGTGTATCTCAATAGAAAATCCTAAAAAGAGAGTTTTCGTATTAGTCGCAAAGTGAAAACCTAGTGGCTTTCTAGGTTTTGGATCGAAGTTTGAAGGAAAGTTGTTGGTATGGTTCTAAGGGTCTCAAGGAGCGGATTGTTGTCGGGAGGTTCTAAACTACTACGAGCGACTTCGATTCGGGAAGTTAGATTGAGTTTCGCGAGGTATAATCTTGTTCTCTTTAAGTGTTACAAGATTATTTATTGTTGTTGTTAGCTTTAAATGTTGCTAGCATGAAGTTGATTAGTAGAAGTTTATAAGGATTGTGGATTAATTGTAGCATTGGGAATCCGAATGTAATATAAGCCTTGTTAAGTCGATTTCAATTTAGTCGTTATTAGAAATCGCCGCATGTTACCTACTTAGAGATTATGGATTGTTATAATCAAATACGACTTGATATCATGTTATGCTACCAATTTGGATTGAAATGGAAATTTGATAAGAATTGGTAAGGTTGAACTCAAGCGTCGAATTTGGACTTTTTAGTTTGTTTTTCATTTGTATTGGACTACTTTCTAAATTGTGAGCCAATCGGGTCATGAGTTAGTAATTTGTATCGAGTACCTTATAGAAATTGTGAGCCAATCGGGGCTGTTTGGTTATTGTATTCGCCTTGAAAAAGGTGGCAAAGTAAGTAGAAACAAAGGAGGTGTCGTCCGATTTTCCGTAGAATTTAGCGACTTAGCACCTAAAATATTCTACGATGAAGTAAGAAGTTAATGGACGATGGTGACCATTATAGGTTGACGTACTAGGTATAGCGATCCTACTTGAAGAATGGAATAGCTCAAGGTGGAAGTACTTTGAGCTTTTTGCTACTTGTCGATAATCGTCCCGGCGATGTGAACCTCTTCCTTCCTTTGGCATGATTCTATGCAATATACATGTAGTAGTATTTCATGATTCCTTCTACTCTTAGAAGTTAAGAGGTAGTTATGTTGATTTACTCTATGTAAAAACTACGCCTAAGAAATCCTAAGTCCTTACCAAGTCTTATGGGGATGTTGGTAAAGAGTCGTTAGGAAGTATTTGGAGTCGAGTTGACTTGGCTAATTTACTACATCGAATGAGAATAAGTATCGAACAAGCCATTGCAGTTAATAAAGGAAAGTGTAATGACAATTAATTATGTTAAAACAAGTAGAATTCTCCATCTGCATAGAAGCTAAGATAAGACAAAATTGTATTACATTTTCTAGATCATGGCTACTTGAATAAGATCGTTATAAATAAGTATAACTTATTCACAACGCACAAGGTATATGTTACTTAATTTAAAAGAGTTTACGTATGAAGTTTTTAAGACTTTGAAACTTGTTTTCTTAAAAGTTAAGAGACTTGAAGTATTTTTGAAAGCTATGTGATTTGATTTGAAAGTATAAGCCTCTTGGTTATAAAAAGAATGAATTAGTTTAAGGCATAAAGTTAGTATGACGGCTTTATGGGAAGTTGGTTATAATAACTTTATGGAAGGTTAAGAGAATGGTTTTCTCTAATGTAAGCAAAGAATGATTTGAAATAAAGAAGGGCAAATTGTTTTAAAGGTACCAATTGCTTAAGGTTTGTAAGTAAGAAGTCACTTGATTTAGGTTCAGAATTGTATTTCTAAAAAGGTAGTGTGACTTGTCCGAAAGGTAGAGATGACTTGATACTACGGTTGTTAGTATCCGGAAGTTTTGTTTGAAAAGAGTTTTTCTAAAGGAGTAGAGGTGCGTAGTACGTTGGGTTAACTTCCGGTTTTATATGACATTATCGACCCAGACGGGCCAAGATACCCACGCGCACTATATGACATTATCGACCCGCAGACGGGCCGGCAAGATACCTTACGCGCACTATATGACATTATCGACCCAGACGGGCCGGCAAGATACCTTACGCGCACTATATGACATTATCGACCCGCAGACGGGCCGCAAAGATACCTTTACGCGCACTATATGACATTATCGACCCGCAGACGGGCCGGCAAGATACCCACGCGCACTATATGACATTATCGACCCAGAACGGGCCGGCAAGATACCCACGCGCACTAGATGACGTTATCGACCCGTGATCGGGCCGGGCAAAGATACCTTTACGCGCACTACGTGACCTTGATCGCGCCCTAGATCGGGTAAGATAGGTGCCCTCCTTACAGGCCGGATTATACTTATGAAAGATAAGTAAGTTATATAAGAATGAACTTAATGATTCTTTTTCTAATAATGCACGTAGAAGGTGGCTATAACTTTTATCGAGAATGGAAAAGATAATAAGCGATTAAGTTCAAAGTGGTAATGACACGCAGATCCGTATGTGTTTTTATACTTGTCCTTGTCATTCTTTTGTACGCTTATGATCCGCTTATCAGACGTTATTTCTGCTCCATATTCGCACTGTTGTAATCGACTTCTTCGGGCCGCGCTCATGCCCGCAGTTTTAGGTACCTGTGTGGTGATCCTTGCTCTTAGGATCTCGGTCGCTTTGAGAAAGCTCCATTTGCTCCGAGGCTTAGCTCTTGGCGGTTTTCCCGAGGTAGCAGAGTCATGTATATTCGTGGTATGGCGGGCCCCGTCCCGCCACAAAGGTTATGTTAAAACTCTTAGAGGTCCGTAGTCACACAGGTGGGTCGCTTGTAAAAGAAAGGAGGCAATCGCTGGTTGTTTTTATATATGTTCTGGAAGGTAGCCATCCGCTAACTTTGTTGTTTTACTTCGATGTTTTATTTATAAGTTTCATGTATGTTCCGCTGATTTTCTCGATGTTTACTCGTAAGTGCCTGTGTAGGGCACGATCGCGATCGGTCGGGTCGTGACAAAAGTGGTATCAGAGTCGTTAGTCCGCAGAAAGTGTCTACAGACCGTGTCTAGTAGAGTCTTGATTATCGGTGTGTTGTGCACCACATCAATAATCAGGAGGCTGCAGGACATTTAGGATTGGTTTTCATTCTTCTCACTCCGAGATCGTGCGATAGAGCTGTGTTGTTAGGGTCGTCCCTCCCTAACGAGTTATGTTGATTGCAGCTACGAGAAAGGCAGCAGTGACCCAGGAAGGATTATGTGGATTGCGTATCCAGGTTGGTAATGATTATAGTATAGTTGGTATTGTGACATACAACTATACGGAGTTATGTATGAGAGTCAGACGCGTGTTGCCTATAATGATTTTAGATTACCAGGAATTGGTAAAGACTAACTAGGTACCGGGAAGGTATGGAAGTTATGTATGTATGTTATAAAGAGTTGGAAGTACGAAAAGGTAATCTCTTTTGGGCTTATGGTGGACGGATGTGCGTGTGCGAGGTATTAGGGCCATGTGTGGCATTGTTGGTATGACGGGGTTGTAAAAGGAAACTATGTTGCAAATTATAAAGATTGACTCCGAAAGAACATTCGGGGACGAATGTTTCTAAGGGGGGAAGAATGTTACACCCCGTACTTACAGGACATGTTTTAAGAACGTAAGTAAGAAACTCACAAGTGTTAAGATTTGAGGCTTGTAAAAATTTATCGGAATTATGAAATTTGTCGGAAAACGTATTATTGTGACGAATGGGAGGGCGACACGTGTCACCCCCCCCCCCCCTTTAGTGAGCTTGGACGAAAATGCCTTAGACAAAAGGGTCATTTGACCTTTGGTAGGATGATTATGTCTTGCAAGTGTGAGCTTGAGAATGTTGACTTGGTCAATGGGACCACTTACTTGATATTTACTTAGACTTCATCCAAACCACACAATTGTGCTAATCTCAACCCTCCATGCTACTATATTATACTACTAGTAGTGAGACAAGTCCATACTTAGCCAAATTTTTAAAGAAAATTGGATGAACATGTGATGGTGCTCTCGGCTTTACCCATAAGAAGAAAGAAAATTTTTGTTTGTTGTCAATAATCTCCCACTTTAAACCAAGGTTCATGAGTGTATTGTAAGTGTATCTCAATAGAAAATCCAGGAAAAGAGAGTTTTCAGATTAGTCGCAAAGTGAAAACCTAGTGGCTTTCTAGGTTTTGGATTGAAGTTTGAAGGAAAGTTGTTGGTATGGTTCTAAGGGTCTCAAGGCGGATTGAAGTGTCTTGGGGAGGTTCTAAACTACTAAGGAGCGACTTGATTGGAAGTTAGATTGAGTTTCGTGGAGGTATAATCTTGTTCTCTTTAAGTGTTACAAGATTATTTATTGTTGTTGTTAGCTTTAAATGTTGCTAGCATGAAGTTGATTAGTAGAAGTTTATAAGGATTGTGGATTAATTGTAGCATTGGGAATCCGGAATGTAATATAAGCCTTGTTAAGTTGGATTTCAATTTAGTCGTTATTAGAAATCGTCGCATGTTACCTACTTAGAGATTATGGATTGTTATAATCAAATACGACTTGATATCATGTTATGCTACCAATTTGGATTGAAATGGAAATTTGATAAGAATTGGTAAGGTTGAACTCAAGGTGGCCGAATTTGGACTTTTTAGTTTGTTTTTCATTTGTATTGGACTACTTTCTAAATTGTGAGCCAATTGGGGATGTTTAGTTAGTCATTTGTATTGGAGTACCTTATAGAAATTGTGAGCCAATTGGGGCTGTTTGGTTATTGTATTCGGCCTTGAAAAAGGTGGCAAAGTAAGTAGAAACAAAGGAGGTGCTGTCCGATTTTCCGTAGAATTTAGCGACTTAGCACCTAAAATATTCTACGTATGAAGTAAGAAGTTAATGGACGTATGGTGACCATTATAGGTTGACGTACTAGGTATAGCGTATCCTACTTGAAGAATGAAATAGCTCAAGGTGGAAGTACTTTGGAGCTTTTTGCTACTTGTCGATAATCGTCGCGAGGTATGTGAACCTCTTCCTTCCTTTGGCATGATTCTATGTATGCAATATACATGTAGTAGTATTTCATGATTCCGTCTACTCTTAGAAGTTAAGAGGTAGTTATGTTGATTTACTCTATGTAAAAAACTACGCCTAAGAAATCCTAAGTCCTTACCAAGTCTTATGGGGATGTTGGTAGAGTCGTTAGGAAGTATTCGAGTCGAGTTGACTTGGCTAATTTACGGCACGAATGAGAATAAGTATCGAACAAGCCATTGCAGCGTTAATAAAGGAAAGTGTAATGACAATTAATTATGTTAAAACAAGTAGAATTCTCCATCTGCATAGAAGCTAAGATAAGACAAAATTGTATTACATTTTCTAGATCATGGCTACTTGAATAAGATCGTTATAAATAAGTATAACTTATTCACAACGCACCAAGGTATATGTTACTTAATTTAAAAGAGTTTACGATGAAGTTTTAAGACTTTGAAACTTGTTTTCTTAAAAGTTAAGAGACTTGAAGTATTTTTGAAAGCTATGTGATTTGATTTGAAAGTATAAGCCTCTTGGTTATAAAAAGAATGAATTAGTTTAAGGCATAAAGTTAGTATGACGGCTTTATGGGAAGTTGGTTATAATAACTTTATGGAAGGTTAAGAGAATGGTTTTCTCTAATGTAAGCAAAGAATGATTTGAAATAAAGAAGGGCAAATTGTTTTAAAGGTACCAATTGCTTAAGGTTTGTAAGTAAGAAGTCACTTGATTTAGAAGCCGGTAATTGTATTTCTAAAAAGGTAGTGTGACTTGTCCTGAAAGGTAGAGATGACTTGATACTACGGTTGTTAGTATCTGGGAAGTTTTGTTTGAAAAAGAGTTTTTCTAAAGGAGTAGAGGTGCGTAGTACGTTGGGTTAACTTCCGGTTTTATATGACATTATCGACCCGAGAGATGGGCGCAAGATACCTTACGCGCACTATATGACATTATCGACCCGAGACGGGCGGCAAAGATACCTCACGCGCACTATATGACATTATCGACCCAGAGACGGGCGGGCAAGATACCTACGCGCACTATATGACATTATCGACCCAGACGGGCGGCAAGATACCTTACGCGCACTATATGACATTATCGACCCGAGACGGGCCGGGCAAGATACCCACGCGCACTATATGACATTATCGACCGAGAACGGGCCGCAAAGATACCTTTACGCGCACTATATGACATTATCGACCAGAACGGGCCGGCAAGATACCTTTACGCGCACTAGATGACGTTATCGACCCAGATTGGGCGGGCAAGATACCTTACGCGCGCGGACTATGTGACCTTGATCGCGTCTAGATTGGGGTAGTATAGGTGCCCTCGCTACAGGCCGGATTATACTTATGAAAGATAAGTAAGTTATATAGTAATGAACTTAATGATTCTTTTCTAATAATGACGTAAGAAGGTGGCTATAACTTTTATTGAGAATGGAAAAGATAATAAGGTGCGATTAAGTTCAAAAGTGGTAATGACACGGCAGTATCTGGTATGTGTTTTTATACTTGTCCTTGTCATTCTTTTGTACTATGATCCGCTTTCAGACGTTATTTCTGCTCCATATTCGCACTGTTATCGACTTCTCGCCGCTGCGTTAAATGCCGCAGGTTTTAGGTACCCAGGTTGGTGATCCTTGCTCTTAGGATCTCGGTTCAGTTTTGAGAAAAAGCTCCATTTGCTCCGGAGGCTTAACTCTTGGTGCGGTTTTCCCTGATGTAGTAGAGTCATGTATATTCGTGGTATGGCGGGGCCCCGTCCCGCCACAAAGGGTTATGTTAAAACTCTTAGAGGTCCGAGTCACACAGTGGGTCGCTTTGTAAAAGAAAG
This sequence comes from Przewalskia tangutica, assembly GCA_029844215.1. Classification (NCBI taxonomy): domain Eukaryota; kingdom Viridiplantae; phylum Streptophyta; class Magnoliopsida; order Solanales; family Solanaceae; genus Przewalskia; species Przewalskia tangutica. The sequence continues at coordinate 82,132,850 of CM056735.1, read as the reverse complement.
GCAATCGCTTGGTTGTTTTTATATATGTTCTGGAAGGTAGCCCTATCGGCTAACCTGTTGTTTTACTTCCGATGTTTTATTTATAAGTTTCATGTATGTTCCGCTGATTTTCTCTGATGTTTACCTGTAAGGGTGCCCAGGTAGGGCACCAGTCGCGGTCCCGGGGTCGGGTCGTGACAAAATTTACCAAAAGGACAAGTGAATGTTGTCTTCTCCTGATCTTCTGGCGCTATTGCAATCTGGTGATATCCTGAGTACACATCCAAAAAGCAGTAGTAGTTGTGCCCTGCAAGTCTGTCCAACATTTGATCTAGAAATGGTAACGGGAAGTGGTCTTTTCTGGTTGCCTTGTTCAGCTTGCGATAGTCAATGCAGATTCTCCATCCAGTGACTGTTCTAGAAGGAATGAGTTCGTTCCTTTCGTTGGTCACCACTGTTATTCCACCCTTTTTAGGCACCACTTGTACTGGACTCACCAATGTGCTGTCATATATAGGGTAAATTACTCTTGCATCGAGCCATTTCAGGATTTCCTTTCTGACTACCTCTTTCATGTTTGAGTTTAGTCGCCTTTGAGCTTCGATGGATGGTCTGTTCTCCTCATCTAGACGGATTTTATGCATTACCATTGACGGACTTATCCCTTTTATGTCTGCTAATGTCCATCCAATGGCCCGCTTGTGATTCTTCAGTACTCTTAGCAGTTTATCAATCTCTTCGGTGGATAGGTGGCGTGAAATGATCACTGGTAGTGTTTTCTCTTCACCTAGGTATTGGTATTGTAGATGATTGGGTAGGGTTTTTAACTCTAACTCTGGAGCCTTCTCTGTGGATGGTAATGATCTTTCTGGCATCTGTCCAAGCTCTTCATACATCCTCTTATCCCATTTTTCATAAACATTCATCCAATTTGCATACTCAATCAGATCTGGATTGTTTCTGCTATCATCATCCCATTTGGTCAGTACTTTTTCAAGCGTATCATCATGTCCGAACTCCTTGGCTGACACTGCATCTTCGATATGATCAATGGCTGAGCAGTTATCCTTGGCATCTGGAAAAGTTGCTGCTCGAAAAACATTGAAAATCACCTCTTCTTCATCTACCCGAAGCTTCAACTCCCCTTTGTGAACATCAATGAGAGCATGTCCTGTGGCTAAGAAGGGTCTGCCAAGTATGATGGGGATTCCATCGTTATCTTGTATGTCTAAGATAACGAAGTCGGCGGGAAAGATGAAATTTTCCACCTTCACTAATACATCTTCGATGACTCCTCTAGGATGAACTATTGAGCGGTCAGCTAACTGCAAAGTGATGTTTGTAGGTTTTACTTCTCCCATTCCTAGTTTGCAGAAAACTAGATAAGGCATCAGATTTATGCCTGCTCCCAAGTCGCACAATGTTTTCTGACATTCAAACTTTCCAATGGTGCATGGGATGGTGAAGCTCCCTGGATCTTGTAAATTCTGATGTAGTTGTCTCTGTAGGATGGCACTACATTCCTCAGTCAACATCACTGTTTCGTAGTCCTCTATCCTCCTATTTTTGCTAAGCACATCTTTCATGAACTTGACGTAGCTCGGCATTTGCTCTAATGCTTCAGCAAACGGGATATTGAGTTGCAATTGTTTGAGGATCTCCACAAATCTAGAGAATTGCTTGTCAAGAGTACATGTTTTTAACTTCTGGGGATATGGTACTATCACCTGGGGTGCGGTTGCTACAGCTTCTGCCGAATTTTCGATTGGTTCCGCGCCGCCACGTTTCTTGCGCCACGCGCGCTCACTCTCCTGCACTATCTCAGAATCTTCGGCGCCGCGACCCTGTTCATAGGCGTCGCGGCGCTGCTGCTGCTGCGCACTTTCTATCTCCCCTGATTCGGCATTCTTCAGGTCAATCGCATGACATTGTGTTTCCATATTGCCTACCCCAGGTGCAGATTGCTCTTCTTGCGTTTCGTTGTTCAACATGATCGCGAGTTCTCCTATTTGCGTTTCCAATTTCTTCATGGCCATTCTCGTTTCGTCCATGAACTGATTTTGGTACCTCGTGAAACTGAGTATAGCTTCTCGTAATTCCTCCCTCTCTTCCTCTATGGTTGGATCTCTATCATATTGACAGTAGAAATTCATATCTAAAGGCTCCCTGAGATGAATCAAAACCAACAACGAATCACGGCACGCTTGTTTGTACAAAAGAAAATAAAATAAAATAAACAATGTAAAGAAATAAAAATAAAAACCAAATTAGAAATTAAAAATAGATAAAATTGATATTGAACTATGCCTAGTCCCCGACAACGGCGCCAAAAACTTGATGCGCGAAAAGATGCACACACTTTAACGCAAGTGCACGTTGTCGACTCAAGTAATATAGTCTTGGTAAGACCGAATATCGTCCACAAGGATTAGGGTTCAAGTACCAACTATCTATCTTTTGGTATCTATTTGGCAATCGATATTTGATTTTGTTGTTTATAACTAATAATTATAAAGACTAATTTAACTAATGTGTTTACTTCAGTTGTGATGGGAATAGGGCTTCCATGTCTCCTCAACTATCCGCTTACGTTACTTATTAATGCAATGAAATATGGTTCTTCTTCTCTCGGAGCTAGCAGGTTTACGAAATCGTTTTATATTCCCGTTAAGGATATATAAACACTCAACCCCAGTATTGCTCCTTTCTACCTTTCGGTGATAAGGATGACTCTATAGGAGGATTAAGAACAAAAACCTAGTTAACCGTCACGCACCATGCGTAAAATTAGGGTTTTTAAGCCTATCATTAACGCTACATAAATCATTGAGGTATTTTCATCCCCAATCCAAAATATGTCTACCCAACTTACACCATATTCACAACCTCCTCCTTTCGAAGTTTGATTAGAAATCATATAAGTAATGATAATTAGTGATCAATTAATTACCAAGCATTCAAAGCAATTATTGGATAAATCTCAACAAGAAGAAGAATAATCATAACATGCATCAATTTATAACATAAGTTTCTAGTGAATTAACATGGAAAGCCCTATAAAAGAATTAGTTCCTAGCCATTGACATGACAAGAACTAATTCAAGGTTCATCATACAAAACTGAAATAAAAGAAAAGAAAAAAGAAAGAAATTACTAGACTATGGTCTCCAATCTTCAATCCAAGAATCCTTGTGTTGTGCAAGAAAGGGAACCTTTAAAAACTGCCTAGGGTTCTCCTTTTATAGGCTCCAAACCGCCTCAAACTTTTTCCTTCGTGCTGGCCTGCACTCGTCATTAAACCTGATTTTTCGTCGGCGCGCGGCCACGCTTCGGCGCGCACGGAACTTCAAGATGCCGGGTGATTTGGCGCCGCGGCCCTGATCTATGTTGTCTGTGGGCGCCGCGGCGCTGGAACCTCTGCAGCCTCTCTGATGATTAGGCGTCGCGGCCCTGCTTCTGACTGCAGGAGGCGCCGTCCGGCAAGCCGCTCGCCACTTTCTCGTCTTTTAAGCTCTGGAACCTCCACTTTTGCCATCTTTTAGCTCATTTTCCGCCATTTGGCCATTTTAACCACTTTGACTCAAAAGAAAGAAAAACTATCCTAATACGACACTTATTTGTACAAAAAGGGACAAAAGATTAACTAAAAATGACTCGAAAAGTGTATATAAAATACACCGATCAGGGTCCATACGACCTATGCGGGCGGATACAGTCTATGCGAGGAAGCTACCTCATGCGGGTCCATACGGCCCTTGCGGGTGAAATAGTCCCAGTGGTAGGATTGCTTAATGATACTACGGGCGGGTGGCCCTACTTTGATCATGAGCCTCCTATTTTTATGCAGTAAAGTATACTCTTGTTTACTCTCATTGTTAGTAAGGCACGGTGTACTGTTATTTGAGTTATCATACATGTCTCTAGCTTTATTTTAGACTTATGATTTCACTACAGTACTTTCAGTTTCACATATTTGGTACATGTTGTCGACCTCCTTGGTGCGTTCATCTGCGCGAGTGGAGTATACAGGTTGCTGATCCTCACTTTTAGGATCACTGATTCAGCTGTTGAGAAGCTCCATTACACCGGGTCTTATCCCTGGTATTGTCGGTTGTTGTACATTCAGGGGTATGGCGGGGCCCTGTCCCGTCACAATTGTTATTCTTAGAGGTCTGTAGTCATATCTTGTGGATTGGGTTGTAAAGAAAAAAAAATGTATTGTTCTATTTTTGGATTATGTAAAATGTACGAAAGGTGGCCTCATCGGCTAGCCTGTTGTTGTTTATTGTCTAAGTGTTTGTGTTGTGTATGTTTCGCTGCTATTCTCTGATGTATACCTGAAAGGGGTGCCCAGGTAGGGCACCAGTCGCGGGCCCGGGGTCGGGTCGTGACATTGATGAACAATGCCCGACTAGGCATAATATTCCTCAAATAGCGCTACGTATTCTCCCCCTCTACCGCTATGAATTGATTTGATCCGAGCGCTTAGTTGGTTTTCAACTTCTGCTTTGTAGCGTCTGAACACTTCAAAGGCTTCATCCTTACTTTTCAATAAGTAAAGGTAACAATATCTTGTGCTATCATCTATGAATATCATAAAGTACTTGTTCCCCCCTCTAGTTTGTGCAAATTTCAAATCACATATATTTGTGTCAATAAGTTCTAAAGGAACGATATCCCTTTCGACGAATATAAAGGGAGTCTTACTGAGTTTTGCCTCTACGCACACCTCACACTTACGTTAAGGGTTTACGTCGATAGACGGCAACAACTCTAACTTTACCAACCTTTGGATGGATTGGTAGTTTGCATGTACTAATCTATGATGCCATAAATTAGAAGACTTAAGCAAGTAAGAAGAAGATTCAATTTTATTGCTTGAACGTATGATAGACATAACGTTAACCTTGAAGAGACCTTCACATACGAAGCCTCTTACTACAAAGGTTTCGTTCTTGGTGATTACAAACTTATTGGACTCAAATACTAGCCTAAAACCACTATTAACCAATACAGGACCTAAAATTAAATTCTTTCTAATCTTATGGACATGCATCATCTCTTTCAAAGTGAGCTCCGTGCCAGAAGACATCTTCAGGGCCACTTTTCCTACCCCCAACACGTCAGAGGAAGTGTTGTTACCCATGAACAACTTCTTGTTTATAACTGGTGTATACGTGGAGAATTCATCTCTATCGAAACAGATATGACGAGTATCACCCGTGTCCATCCACCACTGCTTGGGATTCTATACAAGTTTTCTTCTAGCACCACCGCAGAGAACTCCTCAATCATGTCATCAAGAAGCGTGTCCTCGACGATGTTGGCCTTTTCCTTGCCTTTGGCCTTGACTTTATGACTCTGCTCCATCTGGAGCTTCCGGCAGTCTTTGATCATGTGACCAGCTTTGCCACAGTGGTGACAGTTTCCCTTAAACTTCACTGATGTCTGGGTCTTGCCATCTTTCTGGAACTTGCGCTTCTTTCTTGGGTTTCCTTTGGCATCTACCAGATTTGCCTTGGCCTCAGCGGATTGCTTTCCCTTAGGCAAGGACTTCTTATTATCTTCATGTATTTGGATTTTGATAATAAGCTCTTCAAATGTCATCTCCTTTGTCTTGAGTTTTAAGGAACTCATAAACTCACTCCACGAGGGAGGCATTTTCTCAATTAGTGATGCAACCAAAAACTGCTCATTTGGTTTCATTCCATCCAAATACAGGCTATGTAGGATCATTTGAAATTCCTGGACTTGAGACATCATTGTCTTGCTATCCACCATTTGAAATTTCAAAAATTTCCCAACGATGAACTTCTTAGTACTTGCATATTATGCGTTGTACGTTTTCTGATGCTTCTCCCACAACTCTTTGGTGGAGTCCACGGTGCAATATACCGTGTAGAGCGGGTCTGACAAGAAATTTAGGATGTAGTTCTTTCACATGAAATAATTATGACTCCATGCATCAAGAGTTATTTCCAGGCGAGCCTGAAAATCTTGGCCCCCTTCAGCCGTATCACTAGGTTGAGGGTCCGCACCAACTCCTGATTTAGGAGGGTATTTGGAGACAAAGCGTGTCACTCCCATCACAGTTAGGAAACAAATATTTTCTGCTGCCATCTTTTGAAATCAACTCCCATGAACTTTTGAGGGTGTTCATGGTAAAACCCGGCAGGTGGCAGGTGAGGAATTCTGGCATTCCCTTGAGTAGCAAAAAAGCCATTGGATGTTCCTTGGGCAGTAGTGGGGAAGGCGAAAGCATTGCCTTGTTGAGAAGCAACGGCAGCAGAGGGAGAGGCAAAAGTATTACCTTGGTTAGCATCAGCAGATTCAGAACTAAATTGTTCTTGTCCAGTCATTTTTACAAAGTACTAATACAAATCTTGTCTTAAAATTGTTAGCAAAAATGAATACAATAACAAACGGAAAATAGTAAACTCCTATTACAAGAACTAGGAAAACGAAAAACTAAGATTACAACAAAATAACCTTAACGAACAACTGGAAACAAGAACGAACACTTGATTTGAATATTTGCTGAGTCGAGTGATATCACTCTATCTTTCAGACAAGATTGTCTCGTATATATCCTTTTACGTTTCTAGGCAATAGTCTCCTAAGATAAAACAAAACTAACATTTGAGCAAAGGAAACTCAAGTGTTTCTCTTGAAGAACTTTGAAAATTAAAGTATGCTAGAGATGAAGAAGTATTTTAGAATTTTTGATTGCAAGTGTTTAACAATTGAGCCAAAGGCATCAATTTATAGTGTAAGATTTAGTCTCTTAAAGTGTCAAGTAATGACATTGAATCACCCTAAAATGGCAATGAACTGCCCAAGTAATGGCAGCCAGTTATTAGCCAAGTAATGGCAAAATAATGTTGGAATGAATGCCATTGAGGGCAACCCAAAGGTTTCCAAAATCAGATTTTCATTTTCTGACTTTTTCCTGGGCATCGCCGAATTAGCATCGCGGTTGAGCCTCGGAGGCGCCGTGGTGCTTCGGCTCTAGTAACTTACGGCCGAATTAGCACCACGACTCTCCCCAGAAGCGCCGCGGTGCCGCGACCTTGATGGTGGTGGCGTCACGGTGCTCCCTGTCTCTGCGGTGGCGCCGCGGCCCTTCTCAGCTCCGCGGACCTTTTCGACCCCTTCCAATCTTACATTATGCACACTTCTTCCTTCATTTACCAACGTGGAATATTCGTCATTTGGCCAACAACCGTCCATCATTTCATGTCTCAAACATTTTATTTACGTATCAATATCTCTTTCACTAAGGAAATTTATGATCATTGGTACAATGTATGCACGTGTGTGGAAACTACGTTTCTGACGTGCGGAGCCCCAATTGTTCGAGTCATAAATAATGGGATAAACTTTATTCCACATTAATAAATTTTCAACACGTGGTACCTAATGGTTTGCTAAAGTCATATAAACTGCACAACTACCTGTCTGAATATTCCTGCTATACATTTCCTGTTTTTTCTTTCTTTCCTCTGAAAATGATATTGTGTTACTGTACTGATGCATACTCTCTTGAATGATTATATTTATCCTTTATTGACATACAATAAATGGAGTATGTTAAGATATGTATCTAGTTTCTACTATTTTCTCCAATTTTTTTGGTTTTGTTCTCAATTGTTAAGAAGTCATCCATAATGTTAATATTTATATAGGTGTCAATTAACATATGAATTCATCCTCCTCTTCTTTGATCTGGATTGCATTTTTCTGGACGTAATTGAACCTATGAAGTAGTAAAGAAAAGAGGAGGGGAAAAAATGTGTTTTGCATAATGAGTACATTATTTGTATATGTGTATACCTGTTAAGTAGATTTTTGGAAAAATCTTACCAGCTCCTGTATTAGTTTGGAAATGTATGAGGATATACATTAAGATATAGAGTATACACTATTTATATTCAGCATACACAAGTGTATATTATGTGTACCCGATATATATTACATTTGCTGAGAATGTTATGCGTCTATCTTGGGCTTGGCCCATATTCTTTGCCATTAATGTCTCTTTGTTGTTGCCATAATATGTTTGGGCCAGGCCCATCTGTCTTTCTCTTCTTTTTATTGTTTATGATACTATGTGCTAAGTCTGTTATAGTCTAGGCCAATCAGTTTCTTTACATTACATCGTTGATGGCTACCTATATAAGATGGGTCTAGGCCCATCTGCTTCTTTACATTACATCGTTGCTAGTTGCATATATGAGTAGGGGTGGCAATTGGGTAGGTTAGGGCGGGTTAGGGCAGGGCAAGTCTTGACCTGCGAAGATGTTAACCCGCCCTGCCCTGCCCCGTTTAACATTTTTTAAAAATTTGCCCTATCCTGCTCTGCCCCGTTAAGTCATGTTCCGCCCTGCCCAAACAATACACAAACTTAAAACAGCCATAACTTCTTATCCGTAAGTCGGATTAATCCCCATAAAGTATCAAACTGTCTAGAACTGAGAAAACTAGAACTTTTTTTCAGCACAAACTGTCAGATTCTCTATCAATTTGTACAGTTTTTACGTTATACATTCTGCCCTTTCAGATTTCGGTTGATTCGAGACAGAAACTTTAAATAGTGATAATTTTTAAATCGTAAGTCGGATTTATCCCCGTAAAGTCTCAAACTGTCTATAACGGAGTAATCTAGAACTTTTATTCAGCACAAACTGTCAGATTCTCTATCGATTTGTACAGTTTTTACGTTATACATTCTGCCCTTCCAGATTTCGGTTGATCCGAGGCAGAAACTTTAAACAGTGATAACTTTTAAACCGTAAGTCGAATTTATCCCCGTAAAGTCTCAAACTGTCGATAATGGAGTAATCTAGAACTTTTATTCATCACAAACTTTCAGATTCTTTACCGATTTATACAGTTTTTACGTTATACATTTTTCCCTTTTAGATTTCGGTTGATCCGAGACACAAACTTTAAACAGTGATAACTTTCAAATCCTAAGTCGTATTAATCCCCGTATAGTCTCAATATGACCGTAACATAAAGATGTACAACTCTATAAAATTTTATCAAATTCTAACAAGTACAATCCATCGTAACAGATTATAATTTCACAATCCAGACTAGTTAAAATTTTCTAAAAATTATAACCTATTAACTGCCCTGTCCTATTTAGAATTTTCTAAAAATGTGTTTTGACCTGTCCCGCCCTGCCCTGTCCCGTTTAAGCATTGCTCTGCCCTTCCCCGTTTAACGTTTGACCTGTCCTACCCCGTCTTGCCCCATTTGTCATCCCTATATATGAGACGGTCCAGTCCATGTTATCTCAACCATTTGGGCCTTGTTTATTTTTCTGGATCATTATGTTGTGTTTATTTACATACTGTTATGTGTTGATTATCACATGATGTATGCTAGTACACATATCCCTTTCGCTGGACCACTTGGGATAATCCTACTAACAGACCTCCTGATAGGCCTCCCAGGCTCAACAATTCTCCCTTTCATTGAGTCTGGGCTGCAATTGTTTGAAGGCCCAACCATGGGTGAAAATAGTTGACTGGTCGGCTCGATAGGGCCATCAGACTTTTCATGCATTTTATTTCATTTTTACTTTATATTATTTCTCTTTCGTATGTAATTGATACACATTGCATATACATTGAAACCCTTATAATTTGGAATATAGGACTTAGGCAAACAATATGTACATTGTTTAGAACGGATAAGACCCCAATATAATTTTTAAAAAACTTAACCCGGGAGATAAAGGATTGTACCTCTTTAAAAAAATATAAAAAAATGTTGCCTTTATACAATATTTAATAAATCAACGAATTACTACTTCTCTTAATGTGTATTTCTTGACTTGGGAATTTTGATAAAGAAAAGAGAAAAAAACGGACTGTTTTTTGAAAGAAAAAAATATCTTCCAAAATTGTTGAAATTTGAAGCTTAATTGGATTTGAAAGGAAAATTTTGACAAAGTTTTGTTTTGCATTTTCAAAAAATTCAAAGAATTATTATTGGGCTAGGCCCAACTCAAATGAATTCAAATAAGTGGAGTTTCACTCAAAACTCAAGTTTGGGAAAGGGGTTCTAATGATATGGTTGAACAAGGGAAAACTTACAAAAACACTTGTGTAATATTATGGCATTATATTTTAAAATTACATACATTTTCCAAAAATAATTAAGAACATATAAGGATAAATATGACACAATATTAGGGGTGACAATGGGGCAGGTTAGGACAGGGCAAACCATAACCTGCTAAGATGTTAACCTGCCCTTCCCTGTCCCGTTTAGCATTTTTTTAAAATTTGCTCTGCCCTGTCCCGTTAAGCCCTGCCCCGTCCTGCCCTGTTTATGTTTATGAAACAAGACACAAACTTAAAACAGTCATAACTTCTTATCCGTAAGTCGTATTAATCCCCATAAAGTATCAACCTGTCGAGAACAGAGAAAACTAGAACTTTTATTCAGCACAAACTTTCAAATTCTCAATCGATTTGTACAGTTTTTACGTTATACGTTCTGCCCGTCCAGATTTCGGTTGATCCGAGGCAGAAACTTTAAACAGTGCTAACTTTCAAACCGAAAGTCGGATTTATCCCCGTAAAGTCTCAAATGGTCGATAACAGAGTAATCTAGAACTTTTATTCAGCACAAACTTTCAGATTCTTTACCTATTTGTACAGCTCTTACGTTATACATTCTGCTCTTCCAAATTTCGGTTGGTCCGAGGCAGAAACTTTAAACAGTGATAACTTTCAAATCTAAGTCGGATTAATCCCCATAAGTCTCAATATGACTGTAACATAAATATGTACAACTCTATAAAAATTTATCCAATTCTAACAAGTACAACTCATCGTAACAGATTATAATTTCACAATCCAAACTAGTTAGAATTTTCTAAAAATTATAACATATTAACTGCCCTGCCCTATTTAGAATTTTCTAAAAATGTGTTTTGACCTGTCTCACCCTGCCCTGTCCCATTTAAGCATTGCCCTGCCCTGCCCCGTTTAACATTTGATATGTCCTACCCCGCCCTGCACTGCCCCATTTGCCATCCCTACACAATATTTAGACTGAACCAAGTTGGACTCTACTCAAAGAAGACTTTGTGTGTGTCTTAATCCGAAAAATGAAGTGACTATTTCAAACCTTATATGAACTTGTCCAAACAAAATTGAACTCTTTTTTTCAATCAAATAAATTTTTTTGCCAAAGATTTCAAAATAAAAATGCTATGATATGACTTTTATCTTTACAAGAATTTAAACGCTTTTTAAGCAAATGTTCACAATAAAAACATACTATGAAACCTGAAGGTCAATAGTATTCTACGGATTATTAATATTGGGGTGTCTCACGCCTTCCCTGAGGAATCACCAGAACCCTTACCTCAAACTCTAGTTTTAAAGTATTTTTCTTTGTTTGAATAAACCCTTGTTTCTTGGTTTTCCTAATTTTCCAAATTAGGTGGCAACTCTAAAAATGATAACCAAAAGAGTCCACAACCTCAAAGTGGTCTTTATGTCTCGCATAAAGTGAATCGTAACACCAGGTATACTTCTATCGTGAATGAGTTGACATCTCTTGATCATTACCACCGAGGACTATGTTGATAAGATTCTGAGGACACTTCCATATACCTAGATGAAGCTCACTGCAATACGGAGACTAAGGACATAGCAAGTATATCCCTTAATGAATTAGTAGGAAACCTGAAGACATATGAAACAGATATAGAGAACTCCAAGAATTAGGAAGGAAGCAAATACAGAGAGATCCTTAGCACTCAAGGCTTCTAAAATTGAATATGAAGAGAATATGACCTTGATCACCAGAAACATTAAAAAGTTTCTCAAAAGGGAAAAACAATACGACAGTGGTATGTCATCTGAGAAGGGGTGAGCTTTGACAAGCCCAGTTCGCTGGATACTTTAAATGTGATAAAATTAATCACTTGATTAAAAATTGTCCATTGTGAAAAATTGAGTGGAAGAAAAATAGAGTAGAGAAGGAAAGGAAGAAAGAGTAGGCCAATGAAAAGAATGAGAATGAGACCCCTAAAACTATAGTGGTTGTGTAGGGATCATATGATGAATTGGAGGATGATAATGACCATTCTTCACTTATGTCCATTGAAAACTAGAACTCTGACGGTGAAAAGGAGGAATTTGAGGAGGACCTACATGTAAGTGCCATTGAATCAGAGGACAAGTTGGACCCTTATTCAAAGAAGAGACTCACATCCTTGATATTCAATCTAAATGACTAATATCGAGAGATGAGCGCAAAGAGGATTGAGTCACTCAGTGAACTTACGACCTTGAAAGATCTACTAATGAAGAGTGAAGATAGTAGAAATAACACTAAAAAGGAGAATCTGTTGTTTGAAAGAACAGGTTGCTCAACTTGGTTCATCTATTTTGGGTCTTCAATCTGAGGTTCTGAAGCTAACCATCAAATCAGGAATGTGTGATTTGAATGATGAGAAACTTGAGGTTAAGTATGAGTTAAAAAGGGTAAAAAGGGAACTGCACCTGGAAAGAGAAAAATTCAAAGATATCAACTCAAAATTGCTTAGAACTGAGCATGATCTTGAAAGAGCGAATCGTTGGACTCAAGCTTCTCTACTACTTTCAAATCTCACAAGGCAAACACATAATATAACTACATAATTGGGATTTGACAAGAATTTGAACATGAAGGGTCAGAAGATGTATTATGCGCTCTTTGTGGTAACATGGACATTGTAAGATTAAATGTCCAGTAGATATGAGCTACATGATGAAGAAACTGAATATTGCAACTCAAAATATCAAGACAATCAAGAAAAGAGAAACATGTGTTGGAAATAGGTTAATGTGGGAATTAACTGAATGACCAAAGAAAGAGTTGATCCATCTGATGGTCCAAGTAAAAAGATCCAAACTTTCCTAGGTGCCTAAAACTAACCCTTGGTTTTTTGCATGAAAGAGGAGTAGAAGAGAAGGGTATATTGATATATGGAAGATGTCTGCTTAAGTCATAAAAAGAGTTTACAATTACAATTTTGCTCACTCTCAGAATGGAGGAAAGATAAACGTTGTAAAACAATTTGTTGACACGAGAAGGCAATCAGACAAGGGAAATCTTGGGTGACATTTGTGGATGAACCTGGTTCGTCCAGCAAAACATTCAAAGCAGGACTTTAAGTAACAATCGAAGATGACTAAAATGTCCTCTTCTAGAGAATATGCATGGCACGAAGACAGATGGAACACACGATATAGACATGTTAAAGTAAATCAAGCTATAGAAAGAATCATTCTTACAAGATACAAGTCTAAGATGAATGGGCTCTGTGAAACAAGGAGGATGCAGCTAGTTACAAGAGCAAAGTTGAGGATTATCAGAATTATGCTTGCTCCTGCGCCTATGAAACAAGTTCAATAACATATTCCTCTAATTGTAGAAAGATGATCAACATGAACAAGTAGGAGAATCAGAGATGAGATTCATAGAAGAAGAAAAAATAGAGAACATTCTTGGAGAAAATAAAACATATGGTCAGGATTTGTTCTGTGCTTAGCTTTTACAACTGAAACTAATGAGTCTGGTATGTTTGTATCTTGAGTCTTCACAAATACTGCTAGAACTCCAGCTTAACAAAAGGTTGTTTGTCACACAAAAGGATTTGATTAATCCCTTTGGCTAATTAAATCGAAAAAGCTCTCCCAGATGGACGTAAAAATTATGGTAGCATTAGAAATAATTAAAGATGCACATATGTTCCTTAAAATTGGTTTGGAAGTGTTATACCCCGTATTTCCAGAGTATGTACGTGAGGGCGTACGTATATAAATTTAAGCCTTAAAGTTGTCAAGGTTCGAAAATTTGGGCACAAGTGCCGAAAAGAATCGTTTTTCGACGAAACGTTTTACAAGACTTGCGAAGGGAAAATTCCGGCTATGTCATTTCTAATTTTTGCGGATTTTTCCGAGAGACGAAACATTTTGGACCAACGGGAGGGTGACATGTGTCACCCTCACATTGGAAGCAATTGGTGCGGCAAAGGGACGAAAGGGAGCATGGGTTAGGTAGGATATTTTTGTGCAAGTTGGTGTGGTAGATGGATAAGGTCCACATGGTTAAATCTTGACCCTACACTTGCATGGCACTTGGCTTGATCTTGGCCATTGGTTGGCCATTGCTTGACCTATAAATACCCCTCTAAGTTGATGAACTTCTTCATCCAAAAATTGTTCCAAGTCTTGAAATCCTCCCCTTCTTGTGGTTCTCGTCCAACCCTTGGAGAAACCTTGGCCGAAACCCCTCCCCCTAGTGAGCCTAGCCGAGGCAAACCCCCCCTTGCCTTGTTATTTTCGTATAATACCCCCTTTTGTGGTATAGAAATACTCTCCAAGTATTGTTATAATGCCCAAATACCTTGTAGTATTCCCAAGGTTACCTCTATACGAAAGCCCGGAAAATACTATTATACTTTCCCTCAGTCACAAAAAATGAAACCCTAAGGAAAACCTTCATAGTCGGTTGAAGTGTTAAGTAGAAGTTGCGTAGAACTTCTAAGGGTTGTTTGGAGCGGGTTGGAGCGCACGGAGTAGGAGCTTAACGTTGCTCAGGAGCGACATTTATACTTGGATAATTTTGGGCTTACCGAGGTAAATAATCCTATCCTTCTAGTGTAATTGGAAATTACATACTGTAGTAGTATAGAAATGAATATAAGATTCATATAAGAGAATTGAACTGTAATAGAAGGATATTACAGAATAGACTTGAACTGAAATCACATCAGAAGAATATAAGTAGAAGATTAAACTGTACTTACATAGGACTGATTTACGATGATCGATAACCTTTATTGGTTGAATGTTCTGCGAGTAGCATGAACTACTTGGAAGGTGGACAAGGCTAGCCGGGTTATAGCCGTGGAGCGTTTTGCTTATAGTCGATAATCGTCGCGAGGTATGTAATTCTTCCTATACTCTTGAGCATGATGTTTTAAAAGTATATATATATATAGTACGGTAGACGTACGTGTGCTAACTGAACGTAGTTTTACGGCAATGTCTTTTGACTTATGTCACGACCCGTTCCGGGGCCCGTGACTGGTGCCTTACCCCGGGCACCCTAGTGATACAACATCAGAGTAATCAGCGGAACATAAAGACAATACATGAAACCAATGTAATAAGACAGTGAAATAAGAAGACAGGCTAACCAAAAACGGTTACCGTCAGTACATATAAATAACAATTTGAACAGATTAAACCTTTTTACAAACCCTCTTACAATTTCTGCCCACAACAAGATTACTGCACTTACGAATGATATATGACAACGACGGACAGGGGCCGCCATACCCTGAATGTAAGCACCTACAACAACAGGGGACTATACCAAGATAAGCCTCCGAGGAACGAAGCTTCCAAACGCGAATCGTGATCCTAAGAGCGAGGATCAACGATCGTGTACCTTTACTGCGGCATGAACGCGGCCGAAGAGGTCGCATAACAGTGCAGAGTATGTGGCGAAAAATCGTAAATGAAATCATAGTAGTCTATATAAAGCGAGACATGTATGATAACCAAACTACGCTTCACAATAAATAAGCAATCATATCAAGTCGTGGACTCACGCCTCAAAGTCATCACTCAATATAGCAATGGGTCTCACGCCCACAACATCAATCATGCGTGGAATACCTTCCTCACCGCTGGCGATCTATGATATATAAAGCACCAAGGAATACACATGAACAGCAGTCCCACGTGTCCAAATAAAACGATGCAGGGTAAATGCGAAGGCATAGCCGACTACTAACACCTACAAGATTAACAAGGTCATAAATCGTATCATGATATCTGTCTAGGCCGTCACATGATCAAAACGGTCGCCGCTCGCAATATCAAATGCGCGTCTAGCCTCGGAACTCCCGCACTCCGCATAGGCCAATCTCATAGGCCCGCATGAGGTATAACCCGCATCGAGGGTAGCTACTCCCTAAGATCGCCCCGACTCGCGATCCGCAGCGCCACATAGATCGCATGACCATAAAGGCCGCACACTAACTCGAACTCGTAGCTCGCGATAGGCCCGGGACCCGCATGAGGTATTCTCGAATCACGGTCCTGCATCACCGAAGTCTACCCGCGACGGAGGCGCTTAACCCCGGAAACACGGTGAGTGGTATAATACCAACATAACGGTTTAACGTTTAAACAACATAAGCACAATCAAGGAAAACCCCTTTACACAAACATCACGTAATACTAACACACGTAGATCCTAATATGATTACTTATCAAATCAACACGAAGGTATTACAAGGCTATCACAAACCAACACAATCCAGCTTATACACATAAGGTACATTCTATTATATGATTAACAAGATCGAGTATCTATTCCCAAAGTACTTCATACATTATCTTTTAAAAGATACGTTACTTTCACAAAAGTCACACAATACGTAGTTTATGAAAATAGAGTGATTATCTTTTGAAGTGAATCAAAACACTCATCTTTGTAAAATCAAGTAACAACATTATTATCCAAACGCCCAAGTTTGCCTAATTTCAAATGTTCACGTTTCTTATTTTAGAAAGGTTTCGTAGTTCATAGTCTTATTCATTTAAGAATATAATTCTCTTTTAACTATCTGAGAAACATAAGCCTTATATGTGAGTAGGATATTCTTGTTTATAACAATCTTATTACAAATGACCATGATCTAGGAAATATCATTTTGTCTCATCTTAGCTTCTATGCAGATGGAAGTTTCTCGGTTTTAATAATACTTAATCACAAAACATTTCCTTTTATTAACGCCGCAGTGGTTTGTCGATACACATTCGATTTCCAAAATCAAGAAACATTCTTAAGACGTTATACCTAACTTTTCATAAAGCTAGTATAACTCTTAAGTTTTCAAAACAAATCAAGTATTACCTCTTCTTTCAAAATGAATCAAAACCTTTTGAAATACTTCAAGTTCTTTTATTAACACATAACAAGCCAGTTATAGTTCAAATCGCTTACCTTTAAAAACCACAAGTATTTTCTTACCAACATAAAGTCGTTATAACCAACTTCCCATAAAGCCGTTATAACACTTTATGTTTTAAACCAATCAAATACATTTAGCACATGACGCTCACCGTACTACATAGTTCACATATCACGCCGGAAGAGATAGGAAGAGGTTCACATACCTCGCGACGAGTATCGACTAATAGCAAAACGCTCAAGTACTTCCAACCGCTTAACTCCTTAAGCCAAGTAGATCGCGCCACGCGTAGTACTCAACCTATAAGGCCACAAGGCGCTTATTAATATTTAGATCCCTTCGTAGAACATTCTACAGAAAATTCGGCAGCACCTCCCCCCCCCCGCAACAGCGTAAATCTCCTCCTCTATCAGGGCCGACTACCAAGCCAACCAGGGGGTTATACGCCTAAACCGGACGTGCACAATTCTACCTCACGTAAAAGCTACACAAGTCTCATCAGAATACACCCCATGTAAATACTGATTGATTACTCTTCTTTCGACATGGTTTCGTATGATTCTGGCTTAAGTCAAAAGACATTGCCGATAACTACGTTCAGTTCTATATATAGTATACTTCAACTATATAATCATACAACATGTAATTTCCAATTACAATAGAGGGACAAGATATTTACCTCGATAAGCCCATAATTATCCGAGTTTAAATGTCGATCCGGAGCAAGGTTTAGCTCCTACAATGCGCTCAGGCCCGCTCCAAACAACCCTTAGAAGTTCTAACCAACTTCTACTTATTACTCCAACTAACCATGGAGATTTCCTTAGGGTTTCGGTTTTGTGTGGAAGGGAAGTATAATAGTATTTCTGGGCTTTTCGTATAAGTATAACCTTAGAATACTACAAGGTATACGGCTAAGGTAATTTGGGCATTATAACAATACTTTTGAGAGTATTTCTACCAAGAGGGGGGTATTATACGAAAACAACTAGGCTAGGGGGGGTACCCCACGGCTAGCACCCCAAGGGGGGGGAAGGGCTCTCGCCGAGGGGAGGGAGGCTCTTGGCCGAATTCTACACTAAGAGGAGGGAGGAGGATTTAACACTTAGAAATATTTTAGGAATGGATGAAGAAGTCTTCCAAAGGGGGGGTATTTATAGGTCTAGCAAAGGCCAACCAATGGCCAAGATCATGCCAAGTGCAAGGCAAGTGTAGGGCCAAGATCTTGCCAAGTGCACCTTATCCATCTACCACAAAATATCCTACCAACCCCTTGACCAAACAATGGCCATTTCGTCCACTTGAACCGCCCAAGACGTCTTCCAATGAGAGGGTGCCAAGTGGCGCCCTCTTGTTGGTCCAAAATGTTTCGTCTCTCGGAAAAATCCGCAAAAATTAAAAATGACATAGCCGGAATTTTCCCTACGAAAGCTGTGAAAACGTTTCGTCTAAAAACGACTCTAACCGGGTGTTGTGCACAAATAAATTTCGGCCAAGCCACTTTTATACAAGTTCAAATTTTCTACGTACGTCCTTACGTACATACTCTGGAAATACGGGGTATAACATTCTCCCCTCCTTAGAAACATTCGTCCCGAATGTTCCTTCTAAGTCTCAAAACAAACGGGCGCCAGTATAGTCTTCACTACTATACTTATGAGAACAAATCCTGCCACACCTGGCCACAGAAACTCCTGCGCAGATACTTACGTCCAAGTCTACGAGGAAACACCTCTAACATCACCACAAACACCTCTCTCCGGGGTCTAAAATATACTTCCTTCGCACCTTCTCCTTACAAAAGAAATGATCACATCTATGCTCGCCATACATGCTCGCTTCTTCCCGATACCACTTTTGTCACTTTGCCGCGATGTTCTAGTGTCACTCCGGCGACCCAACAAATGGTATCGGACTACATGCGATCCCTGAGGCTGTCGTACACTCGAACTCTTACCACATTTCTGATACTGCTTCAGTTTCCAAAACTCTGGGTTACTATCTCTAACGTGGTCATCATTAACTGGGAACACTCTGAATGGATCTCCGATACTTTCCTGATCATATCAATACGAAAGACCGGACGTACTGCCTCCTAAGTCGGACGGCAAATGCTAACATATAGGCAACCTGGCCTATTCTTCACATGAACTCGTGCGGCCCAAAGTAACTCGGGCTAAGTTCCTCTGTTTTCCAAAACTCGCCATACCCAACCCGGTGGTATTTTCAGGAAGACCGACCGCCAACTGAACTCTAAGCGCCGCCGCCGATTATCCGCACGATTTCTCGAGCCGCGAACCTCTTCTAGACAAGCTTTACTCTATCCACATCACCGGAACAAGCTCGAACCAACTATCGAATCTCGCCAACATCGAACCAATCGTGGCGACTCACATCCGTCCTACAAGGCTTCATAAGGCGACATCCGAACACCGAAATGGTAGCTTAAACACTCCTTCAACAGAGACAACAATTCTCGCAACTATCCTCGAAATCCAAACACCGCCCGAGGCGAATGTGATTCTCGAGACTTACTTGAGTTCCTAACCCGCCGGTATAACTTCCAGAAAATGAAAATAGCCACAACCTGGGCTTCACTGCCTGTCATAAGGTGAAGGTAGGCACCCCGTGCAGCCTTACAACCTTTCTGATAATATCAACACTGCTGAGTAAACGGTCTTTGCTAGAAGACAAGACGGCTGACCTCCTTCGGCCCGACTCATCGGTCGAACGCATCCACGTCGCCGCGTTGGTTAACTAAACTCGCCTAACACCCTCGTGACCCTACCACAAGACGGGACCACCACAAACTGACCCCACCACCAAACATGCCGCGGGTTGACCCGCAACGTGGCCTCAACCCGACCCGGCAACGCGCTAAATGCTAGCTCCCCGAAGGAAAACTCTCACTAATCACGTTACGAAAACCTAGCGGTCTTCTTAGCTCAACTACCCTCTTTCAAATCACGCTACTCAGGGACTTATCCCACAAACATAGCCCACGTGCACTATGCACCCCTATAAGGGTCAAACATAAACATACGTCTATACTCGAGATGGCCTTACCTCTAAGGTCTCTACGTATAAAACTCTAAGGCTCACACCTTCTCTATCCCCCAAAATCTTACTCGGTTAACCCACCATGATTTCTAATCACAACTAACACACTGCTATAAGAACATAACACTTGAGGTATACTCACCTTATAACACATACTGCATCTCTGAGGTTAAGGATATACCTATATCTCGCTTCACTCCCTTAGTCGTCTAATCAAACCCGCCTGCAGGCGATAGCTAAGGAAGATGACAAACTACCCACCGATCCTGAAGGCTAAGTACTCCCGCAAGGACACTCTTTCGACATCAGACCCTGACGGTCATAGGTACAACACGTACCAACTAAAAGACGACATTCCCTGAGATGACGCCGCACATCGCAACACCGAAAAACGAATCGGATGGCCGAACCTTCGCGTGATCGCGGAACCTAAGCTCGAGCTCGACCAACTCCTGCATACCCCGAACGCCCCGAACCCCGCGGAGGACCTTTTCGCATCCGTGGATGCGCATAATCTAATCCGCGTGAGGTGACTCGCCCGAAAGTTACCAAAGGACCTTGCCGCTCGCCTCTTCTCGTCGCCCGTTAACCCGTCGATCTCTACGTTTCTCGGCTGCTGCGCGCATAAGCCCGCATACGTGCCATGCTCAAATCAAGAAGAACTTACTTTTGCACAACCTTCTCGTTGATATTCATCAAGACTCGCGACACGTCGGTATACTCGTAGTCAAATATGTGGTCGCCTCCTTGAAATCTATATTCTCGTTCCTGGCCGTGGGCGAAAGTTCAAATATCATGGCGCGAGGAAGCTGCCGCCGTGCTAATCTCTTGGGCTAGTGACGCCGCAAAACTCCCCGAATGAAGCACCACCTCGGTGATGATTGGGCTGTGCCCACGTAACCTCTGTACTCTACTCGCAGCCTCCTCGCTTTGCGCCTCTGGGCGGGTTGCCTACGCGGAGGCATAACGGTAAGGGAAAGAAATACGTTAGAGGTCCACTTACAACACAACTCTAAGGCACGATCTCGAGTGAGAAGAATAGAAACCAATCCTAAATATCCTATAGCCTCCGATTATTGGTGTAGTGCACAACACACCGATAATCAAGACTCATCGGATACGGTGCGTAGACACTTTCCGAGGATTAATCGCTCGATACCACTTTTGTCACGACTGCCCGGGCCGTGGATCGTGCCTTACCGGGCACCCTAGTGATACAACATCGAGTAATCAATGAACATAAAGACAATACATGAAACCAATGTAATAAGACAGTGAAATAAGAAGACAAAGCTAACCAAAAACGGTTACTGCAAGACATATAAATAACAATTTGAACAGATTAAACCTTTTTACAAACCTCTTACAATTTACGCCACAACAAGATTTCTGCACTTACGAATGATATGACAACAACGACGGGGCGGGGCCGCCATACCCCGAACGTAAGCACCTACAACAACAGCGGGGACTATACCAAGATAAGCCTCGGAGGAACGGAGCTTCCCAACGCTGAATCGTGATCCTAAGAGCGAGGATCAACGGCGTGTACCTTTACTGCGGCATGAACGCAGCCTCAAGAGGTCAAGATAACAGTGCAGTATGTGGCGAAAAATCGTAAATGAAATCATAGTAGTCTATATAAAGCAGAGACATGTATGATAACCAAACTACGCTTCACAATAAATAAGCAAATATATCAAGTCGTGACTCACTCCCTCAAAGTCATCACTCCAATATAGCAATGGGTCTCACGCCCACAACATCAATCATGCCCGTGGAATACCTTCCTCACTGCCGGCAGTCTATGATATATAAAGCACCAAGGAATACACATGAACAGCAGGTCCCACCTGTGTCCAAATAAAACAGTACATGGTAAGTACGAAGGCATAGCCGACTACTAACACCCACAGTACTAACAAGGTCATAAATCAGATCATGATATCTGTCTGGCCGTCACATGATCAAAGGCCGTCGCCGCTCGCAATATCAAATGTGCGCGTCTAGCCCCGAAATCCCCGACTCGCATAGGCCAATCTCATAGGCCCGCATGAGGTATAACCCGCATCGGGTAGCTACTCCGGCATCGCCCCGACTCGCATCCGCACGTGGCCACATAGACCGCATGACCATAAAGGCCGCACACTAACACGGAACTCTCGTAGCTCGCGATAGGCCCCGGGACCCGCATGAGGTATTCTCGAATCATGGTCCCAGACCGCCTGAGTCTACCCCGCATCGGAGGGCAGCTTAACCCCCGGAAACACGGTGAGTGGTATAATACCAACATAACAGTTTAACGTTTAAACAACATAAGCACAATCAAGGAAAACCCTTTACACAAACATCACGTATCACTAACACACGTAGCATCCTAATATGATTACTTATCAAATCAACACGAAGGTATTACAAGGCTATCACAAACCAACACAATCCAGTTATACACATAAGGTACATTCTATTATATGATTAACAAGATCGAGTATCTATTCCCAAAGTACTTCATACATTATCTTTTAAAAGATACGTTACTTTCATAAAAGTCACACAATACCCGTAGTTTATGAAAATAGAGTGATTATCTTTTGAAGTGAATCAAAACACTCATCTTTGTAAAATCAAGTAACAACATTATTATCCAAACGTCCAAGTTTGCCTAATTTCAAATGTTCACGTTTCTTATTTTAGAAAGGTTTCGTAGTTCATAGTCTTATTCATTTAAGAATATAATTCTCTTTTAACTATCTGAGAAACATAAGCCTTATATGTGAGTAGGATATTCTTGTTTATAACAATCTTATTACAAAGAAATATGATCTAGGAAATATCATTTTGTCTCATCTTAGCTTCTATGCGGATGGAAGTTTCTCGGTTTTAATAATACTTAATCTGTCAAAACATTTCCTTTTATTAACGCTGCAGTGGTTTGTCGATACACATTCTGATTTCCAAAATCAGTAAAACATTCATAAGACGTTATACCTAACTTTTCATAAAGCTAGTATAACTCTTAAGTTTTCAAAACAAATCAAGTATTACCTCTTCTTTCAAAATGAATCAAAAACCTTTTGAAATACTTCAAGTTCTTTTATTAACACATAACAAGCCAGTTATAGTTCAAATCGGTTACCACTTTAAAAACCACAAGTATTTTCTTACCAACATAAAGTTATAACCAACTTCCCATAAAGCCGTTATAACACTTTATGTTTTAAACCAATCAAATACATTTAGCACATGATGTTCACCGTACTACATAGTTCACACATATCACGCCGGAAGAGATAGGAAGAGGTTCACATACCTCGCGACGAGTATCGACTAATAGCAAAACGCCCAAGTACTTCCAACCGCGGCAATCGCTTTAAGCCAAGTAGATCGCGCCACACGTAGTACTCAACCTATAAGGCCACAAGGCGCTTATTAATATTTAGATCCTTCGTAGAACATTCTACGTAAAATTCGGCACTCTCCCGCAACAGCAGAAATCTCCTCCTCTATCGGGCGGCTACTAAGCCAACCGGGGGTTATACGCCTAAACCGGACGTGCACAATTCTACCTCGCGTAAAAGCTACACAAGTCTCATGAATACATCCTATGTAAATACAGATTCGATTCTTCTTTCGAAAAGGTTTCTTATTATTCAGCTTAAGTCAAAAGACATTGCGATAACTACGCTGATTCTATATATAGTATACTTCAACTATATAATCATACAACATGTAATTTCCAATTACAATAGAGGACAAGATATTTACCTCGATAAGCCCATAATTATCCGAGTTTAAATGTCGATCTGAGCAAGGTTTAGCTCACTGCAAGTGCGCTCAGGCCGCTCTAAACAACCCTTAGAAGTTCTAACCAACTTCTACTTATTACTCCAACTAACCATGGAGATTTTCCTTAGGGTTTCGGTTTTGTGACGGAAGGGAAGTATAATAGTATTTCTGGGCTTTTCGTATAAGTATAACCTTAGAATACTACAAGGTATACGACTAAGGTAATTTGGGCATTATAACAATACTTTTGAGAGTATTTCTACCAAGAGGGGGGGTATTATACGAAAACAACTAGGCTAGGGGGGGTACCCCACGGCTAGCACCCCAAGGAGGGGGGGAGGGCTCTCGGCCAAGGGGGAGGGGGGAGGCTCTTGGCCGAATTCTACACTAAGGGGAGGGAGGAGGATTTAACACTTAGAAATATTTTAGGAATGGATGAAGAAGTCTTCCAAAGGGGGGGTATTTATAGGTCTAGCAAAGGCCAACCAATGGCCAAGATCATGCCAAGTGCAAGGCAAGTGTAGGGCCAAGATCTTGCCAAGTGCACCTTATCCATCTACCACAAAATATCCTACCAACCCCTTGACCAAACAATGGCCATTTCGTCCACTTGAACCGCCCAAGACGTCTTCCAATGAGAGGGTGCCAAGTGGCGCCCTCTTGTTGGTCCAAAATGTTTCGTCTCTCGGAAAAATCCGCAAAAATTAAAAATGACATAGCCGGAATTTTCCCTACGAAAGCTGTGAAAACGTTTCGTCGAAAAACGACTCTAACCGGGTGTTGTGCACAAATAAATTTCGGCCAAGCCACTTTTATACAAGTTCAAATTTTCTACGGACGCCCCACGCATACTGAAATACGGTATAACATTCTCCTCCTTAGAAACATTCGTCCCGAATGTTCCTTCTAAGTCTCAAAACAAGCGCGCCAAGATAGTCTTCACTACTATACTTATGAGAACAAATCCGCCACACCCGCCACGTAAACTCCTGCGCATACTTACGCCCAAGTCTACGAGGAAACACCTCTAACATCACCACAAACACCTCTCTCCGGGTCTAAAATATACTTCCTTCGCACCTTCTCCTTACAAAAGAAATGATCACATCTATGCTCGCCATACATGCTCGCTTCTTCCCGATACCACTTTTGTCACTTTGCGCGATGTTCTAGTGTCACTCCGCGACCCAACAAATGGTATCGGACTACGCGATCCCCGAGGTCGTGACACTCGAACTCTTACCACATTTCGACATCGCCGCTTTCCAAAACTCGTTACTATCTCTAACGTGGTCATCATTAATCGGGAACACTGAATGGATCTCCGATACTTTCCCGATCATATCAATACGAAAACCGGACGTCTCGCCTCC
Organism: Przewalskia tangutica; assembly: GCA_029844215.1. Taxonomy (NCBI): domain Eukaryota; kingdom Viridiplantae; phylum Streptophyta; class Magnoliopsida; order Solanales; family Solanaceae; genus Przewalskia; species Przewalskia tangutica. The sequence continues at coordinate 82,107,647 of CM056735.1, read as the reverse complement.
TAAGTCGGACGGCAAATGCTAACATATAGGCAACTCGCCTATTCTTCACATGAACTCAAAGGGCCCAAAGTAACTCGGGCTAAGTTCCTCTGTTTTCCAAAACTCGTCATACCCAACCCGGGGTGGTATTTTGGGAAGACCGACCGTCAACGAACTCTAAGCGTCGTCGCCGATTATCCGCACGATTTCTCGAGCGAGCCGTAACCTCTTCTAGACAAGCTTTACTCTATCCACGATCATTGGAACAAGCTGAACCAACTATCGAATCTCGCCAACATCGAACCAATCGACCGGCGACTCACATCCGTCCTACAAGGCTTCATAAGGCGACATCCGAACACCGAAATGGTAGCTTAAACACTCTTCAACAGGAGACAACAATTCGCAACTATCCTCGAAATCAAACATCGCCCGGTGGCGAATGTGATTCGAGACTTACTTGAGTTCCTAACCTGCTCGGTATAACTTCCGGAAAATGAAAATAGCCACAACCGGCTTCATCGTCATAAGGTGAAGGTAGGCACCTGCCTTACAACCTTTCTGATAATATCAACACTGCTGAGTAAACGGTCTTTGCTAGAAGACAAGACGGCTGACCTCCTTCGGCCCGACTACTGGTCGAATGCATCCACGAATTCGCACGTTGGTTAACTAAACTCGGGCCTAACACCCTCGTGACCCTACCACAAGGCGAGACCACCACAACCGACCCCACCAAACATGCCGGGTTGACCCGCAACGTGGCCTCAACCCGACCCGGTAACGCGCTAAACGCTAGCTCCACGAAGGAAAACTCTCACTAATCACGTTACGAAAACCTAGCGGTCTTCTTAGCTCAACTACCCTCTTTCAAATCACGCTACTCAGGGACTTATCCCACAAACATAGCCCACGTGCACTATGCACCCCTATAAGGGTCAAACATAAACATACGTCTATACTCGAGATGGCCTTACCTCTAAGGTCTCTACGTATAAAACTCTAAGGCTCACACCTTCTATCCCCAAAATCTTACTCTGCTAACCCACCATGATTTCTAATCACAACTAACACACTGCTATAAGAACATAGCACTTGAGTTATACTCACCTTATCACACATACAGATCTCTAGAGGGTTAAGGATATACCTATATCTACTGCTTCACTCCCCTTAGTCGTTCTAATCAAACTCGCCTGCAGGCGATAGCTGGAAGATGACAAACTACCCACCGATCCCGAAGGCTAAGTCCTCCGCAAGGACACTCTTTCGACATCGCACCGACGGTCATAGGTACAACACGCACCAACTAAAAGACGACATTCCCGAGATGACGCCGCACAGCTGTGAACACGAGAAAAAGCGAATCGGATGGCCGAACCTTCGTGTGATCGTGAGCAGAAGCTCGAGCTCGACCAACTCCTGCATACCCCAACGCCCCGAACCCCGCGGAGGACCTTCGCATCGGTGGATGCGCATAATCTAATCATTGGTGAGGTGACTCGCCTCGAAAGTTACCAAAGGACCTTGCCGCTCGCCTCTTCTCGCCGTTAACCCGCCGATCTACGTTTCTCGGCTGCTGCGCATAAGCCCGCATACGTGCCATGCTCAAGCCTAATCAAGAACTTACTTTTGCACAACCTTCGTTGATATTCATCAAGACTCGCGCACATCGGTATACTCTGCGGTAGTCAAATACAGGTCGCCTTGAAATCTATATTCTCTGTTCGGCCGTGGGCGAAGGTTCAAATATCATGGCGCGATGAGCCGCTGCGCCGTGCTAATCTCTGGGGCTAGTGACGCCGCAAAACTCCCGAATGAAGCACCACCGGTGATGATTGGGCCTGTGCCCACGTAACCATCTCAGATTTACTCGCAGCTCCTGCCGCCTTGCCCTCTGGGCGGGTTGCCTACGCGGAGGCATAACGGTAAGGAAAGAAATACGTTAGAGGTCCACTTACAACACGGCTCTAAGGCACGATCTCAGAGTGAGAAGAATAGAAACCAATCCTAAATATCCTATAGCCTCACGACATTGGTGTGGTGCACAACACACGATAATCAAGACTTCATCGATACGGTGCGTAGACACTTTCCGAGGATTAATCGCTCGATACCACTTTTGTCACGACTGCCCGGGGCGTGGATCGTGCCTTACCGGGCACCCTAGTGATACAACATCAGAGTAATCAGCGGAACATAAAGACAATACATGAAACCAATGTAATAAGACAGTGAAATAAGAAGACAGGCTAACCAAAAGCAGTTCATCGGACATATAAATAACAATTTGAACAGATTAATCCTTTTTACAAACCCTCTTACAATTTCTGCCCACAACAGTACTACAGACCTCTACGAATGATATGACGACAACGACGGGACAGGGCCCCGTCATACCCCTGAATGTCACCTACAACAACAGGGGACTATACCAAGATAAGCCTCCGGAGGAACTGAGCTTCCCAACGCCGACCGTGATCCTAAGAGCGAGGATCAACGGCGGTGTACCTTTACTGCGGCATGAACGCAGCCCGAAGGAGGTCGCATAACAGTGCAGTATGTGAAATCGAAAAATCAGTAAATGAAATCATAGTAGTCTATATAAAGCGGGAGACATGTATGATAACCAAACTACGATTCAATAAATAAGCAATCATATCAAGTCGTGGACTCACGCCTCAAAGTCATCACTCAATATAGCAATGGGTCTCACGCCCAACATCAATCATGCGTGGAATACCTTTCTCACCGGCGATCATGATATATAAAGCACCAAGGAATACACATGAACAGCAGTCCCACGTGTCCAAATAAACGATGCAGGTAAATGCGAAGGCATAGCCGACTACTAACACCTACGATGCTAACAAGGTCATAAATCGTATCATGATATCTGCCTAGGCCGTCACATGATCAAAGCCGGTCGCCGCGCCCGCAATATCAAATGTGCGCGTCTAGCCCCGAACTCCCGCGACTCGCATAGGCCAATCTCATAGGCGCATGAGGTATAACCGCATCGAGGGTAGCTACTCCGGCATCATCCTCGACTCGCGATCCGCACGGCCACATGCATCGCGTGACCATAAAGGCCGCACTAACCCGGAACTCGTAGCTCCGCATAGGCCCCCAGGACCCGCATGAGGTATTCTCGAATCATGGTCCCAGACCGCCTGAGTCTACCCCGCATCGGAGGGCAGCTTAACCCCCGGAAACACGGTGAGTGGTATAATACCAACATAACAGTTTAACGTTTAAACAACATAAGCACAATCAAGGGAAAACCCCTTTACACAAACATCACAGAATACTAACACACGTAGCATCCTAATATGATTACTTATCAAATCAACACGAAGGTATTACAAGGCTATCACAAACCAACACAATCCAGTTATACACACAAGGTACATTCTATTATATGATTAACAAGATCGAGTATCTATTCCCAAAGTACTTCATACATTATCTTTTAAAAGATACGTTACTTTCACAAAAGTCACACAATACCCGTAGTTTATGAAAATAGAGTGATTATCTTTTGAAGTGAATCAAAACACTCATCTTTGTAAAATCAAGTAACAACATTATTATCCAAACGTCCAAGTTTGCCTAATTTCAAATGTTCACGTTTCTTATTTTAGAAAGGTTTCGTAGTTCATAGTCTTATTCATTTAAGAATATAATTCTCTTTTAACTATCTGAGAAACATAAGCCTTATATGTGAGTAGGATATTCTTGTTTATAACAATCTTATTACAGCAGCCATGATCTAGGAAATATCATTTTGTCTCATCTTAGCTTCTATGCAGATGGAAGTTTCTACTGGTTTTAATAATACTTAATCTGTCAAAACATTTCCTTTTATTAACGCTGCAGTGGTTTGTCGATACACATTCTGATTTCCAAAATCAGTAAAACATTCTTAAGACGTTATACCTAACTTTCCATAAAGCTAGTATAACTCTTAAGTTTTCAAAACAAATCAAGTATTACCTCTTCTTTCAAAATGAATCAAAAACCTTTTGAAATACTTCAAGTTCTTTTATTAACACATAACAAGCCAGTTATAGTTCAAATCAGTTACCCTTTAAAAACCACAAGTATTTTCTTACCAACATAAAGCTGTTATAACCAACTTCCCATAAAGCCGTTATAACACTTTATGTTTTAAACCAATCAAATACATTTAGCACATGTACGTCTACCGTACTACATAGTTCACACATATCATGCTGGAAGAGATAGGAAGAGGTTCACATACCTCGCGACGAGTATCGACTAATAGCAAAACGCTCCAAGTACTTCCAACTGTCGGCAACTCCTTTAAGCCAAGTAGATCGCGCCACACGTAGTACTCAACCTATAAGGCCACAAGGCGCTTATTAATATTTAGGTCCCTTCGTAGAACATTCTACAGAAAATTCGCAAAGACACCTCACATGGCAGCGTAAATCTCCTCTCTATCGGGGCTACCAAGCCAACCAGGGGGGGTTATACGTCTAAACCGGACGTGCACAATTCTACCTCACAGAAAAGCTACACAAGTCTACTGTAATACAGTCCTATGTAAATACAGTTCAGTACTCTTCTTTCGAAAAGGTTTCTTATTATTCAGGCTTAAGTCAAAAGACATTGCCGATAACTACGTTCAGTTCTATATATAGTATACTTCAACTATATAATCATACAACATGTAATTTCCAATTACAATAGAGGGACGAGATATTTACCTCGATAAGCCCATAATTATCCGAGTTTAAATGTCGATCCTGAGCAAGGTTTAGCTCCTACCTGCGCTCAGGCACCGCTCCAAACAACCCTTAGAAGTTCTAACCAACTTCTACTTATTACTCCAACTAACCATGGAGATTTCCTTAGGGTTTCGGTTTTGTGACGGAAGGGAAGTATAATAGTATTTCTGGGCTTTTTGTATAAGTATAACCTTAGAATACTACAAGGTATACGGCTAAGGTAATTTGGGCATTATAACAATACTTTTGAGAGTATTTCTACCAAGAGGGGGGGTATTATACGAAAACAACTAGGCTAGGGGGGGGTACCCCACGGCTAGCACCCCAAGGAGGGGGGGGAAGGGCTCTCGGCCAAGGGGGAGGGGGGAGGCTCTTGGCCGAATTCTACACTAAGGGGAGGGAGGAGGATTTAACACTTAGAAATATTTTAGGAATGGATGAAGAAGTCTTCCAAAGGGGGGGTATTTATAGGTCTAGCAAAGGCCAACCAATGGCCAAGATCATGCCAAGTGCAAGGCAAGTGTAGGGCCAAGATCTTGCCAAGTGCACCTTATCCATCTACCACAAAATATCCTACCAACCCCTTGACCAAACAATGGCCATTTCGTCCACTTGAACCGCCCAAGACGTCTTCCAATGAGAGGGTGCCAAGTGGCGCCCTCTTGTTGGTCCAAAATGTTTCGTCTCTCGGAAAAATCCGCAAAAATTAAAAATGACATAGCCGGAATTTTCCCTACGAAAGCTGTGAAAACGTTTCGTCGAAAAACGACTCTAACCGGGTGTTGTGCACAAATAAATTTCGGCCAAGCCACTTTTATACAAGTTCAAATTTTCTACGTACGTCCTTACGTACATACTCTGGAAATACGGGGTATAACAACTTAAGCCTGAATAATATATATATATAGTACGGTAGACGTACGTGTGTTAAACTGAACGTAGTTGTACGGCAATGTCTTTTGACTTAAGCCTGAATAATAAGAATCTTGAAGTATTTCAAAAGAATTAAGAAACCTTTTTTTTTAAAAGAAGAGTAATACTTGGTTTTGAAAACATAAGAGTTATACTAGCTTTATGGGAAGTTAGGTATAACGTCTTAAGAGAGATAAAAAGAATGGTTTACTGATTTAGAAGTTAAGAGACTTAATCTTAAAAGATAAGAGACTTGACTTAATATGGATGTTTGTGTGAAACCTCATTCGTGAGTAATGAGTACCTGGTTGTTAAAAGAGGAATAATGTTTTACTGATTTCGGAAATCAGAATGAGTATCGACAAACCACTGCAGCGCTAATAAAGGAAAATGTATTGAATAATGAAGTATTATTAAAACCAGTAGAAACCTCCATCTGCATAGAAGCTAAGATGAGACAAAATGATATTACATTTTCTAGATCATGGCTGCTTTAATAAGATGGTTATAAACAAGAATAAACTGCTCACACATATGGCATATGTTACTCAATTGTTTTAAAAGAGATTAAGACATCGAACTATGAAACTTTTCTAAAGTAAAGAGACTTGAGTAATTGAAATTAGGCAAACTGGAACTTTAGGGAAAAGAAAGGCATTGTTTTGTCTTAAAACGGTTTAAAACATAAAGTGTTATAACAGCTTTATGGGAAGTTAGTTATAACGACTTTATGAAAACAAAAGAAGGGTTTTATCATTGGTTTTAATGTGGTAACTTGACTTTAAAAAGAGAAGTGTTTTGGTCTAAAAAGAAGGCATGGTATTGCCTTAATTTGGTTTTAAAAAGGAAAGTAAAAGTCACTCTATTTTATACTACGGGTATCGGGTGACTTTTATAAAGGGAATGGATCTCTTAAAAGGAATTTAACGTACGTAGTACTTTAGGGTTAAAACCCGGACTTTGATATAAAATGAAAGTACCTTGAGTTGTGTAACTTGCCTATGCTTGTTGTTGTGAAACTTGCCTATGCTTGTTGTTCACAAGAATTGTGTTTCTATACTACCGCGTCTCTCAATGGAGGACCGGTTGACTTGTTGAGGACTTACTTGGACGTACCGGCAGTGACGGAGAATTCCACGGGTACGCTCCTGTTGATAGTGTTATTCCATGGACTAGCTCTCCATGAGGTTTCTTACTGTTCGGCCTTGGTACCTGGTGGTCGGCTTTCGTACTTGCCCCGTCTTGTGGCTGATTCGGCTTTGGTACCTGGTAGTTAGCCCTCGCACTTGCCCCGTTCAGTGTAGTGACGAAGTCTCGTGATACGGACTTGGTACCTGGTAGTTAGCCCTCGTACTTGCCCCGGTCAGCTACGTGGCCGGCCTTGGTATCTGGTAGTCGGCTTTCGTACTTGCCCCGTGTCAGCTTCGTGGTTTGGTTGTATTGTATTGTTAGTACGACTTTGGCATCAGGTAGGACTTGGTGTTCAGGTGTACTTCTTGGTGTTATCATATCATAGACTGCCGGCAGTGAGGAAGGTATTCCACGGGCATGGTTGATGTTGTGGGCGTGAGACCCATAATTATATTTGAGTAATGACTTGGAGGGCGTGAGACCCTGACTTGATATAACTGTTATATGTGTGTACTGTAGTTTGGTTATCATGTCTCTCGCTTTATATTGACTATTATGATTTCATTTCTGATATTCTGATTTCACATACTGTACTGTTGTCTTGACCTCGCCCGGGCTGCGTTCATGCCGCATGTAGGTGCGTCACCGCCGATCCCCGCTTTAGGATCACATTTCAGCGTATTGGAAGCTCCGTTCCTTGGAGGCTTATCTTTTGGTATGTTACCACAGTGCAGTAGGTTTTTGTACATTGAGGGTATGGCGGGGCCCCGTCCGTCATAGTTGTCGTAAAATCTTAAGTGCATGCCTTTATTTGTGGCGGGGTTGTAAGGATCAGAATCGCTCAAATGTCTATTTATATATATGTAAAAAGGCAACCGCTTTGGTTGGCCTATTTTCTTTATCTTGATCCATGTCTATTTGAATGTTTAAGTTTTATTTCCGCTGGTTTTCTCTGATGTTGTATCACTAGGGTGATCGGGGTAAGGCACCAGTCACGGGCCCGGGTTCGGGTCGTGACAAAAGTGGTATCAGAGCAGTTAGTCCTCGGAAAGTGTCTACAGACCGTGTCTAGTAGAGTCTTGATTATCGATGTGTTGTGCACATCTATAATCGTGAGGTCGCAGACATTTATGATTGGTTTCCATTCTTCTCATTCCGAGATCGTGCCTTGTAGGCTGTGATAAGTTGGACCTCTCGACGCACTTGCCGTTTTACGATTATGCCTCCGCGTAAGGCAACCCGCCCGAGAAGCGGCAAGCGAGAGCTGCGAGTAAAGCGGCGGAAGTCTCTGAGACCACAAGACACGAGCCTCGATCCGCGATGCAGGCGAGAGAGATGGGTTACAAGAGTGAGCCCGATTAATGGCGAGTTGTGGCGAACTTAGAGATAAGCTGGGCCAGCAGTTCCGATGCACGATGGTTCACCCGATCGAGATAGTTCGAGGCTACGGATTTTCCGAGTTGAAGCCGCGAGTTTTATGGGTCGAGGCACGAGGATGATCCGCGAGGAGTTCATCAAGCGATTCTGATGGATCGTGAGTGATCAAGGCATCGAGACCGAGTCGGTGGTCCTAGGTTCGCATCGTGCGTGATACCGCAATCGGCCGTTTTGATTCGTGAGCTGTCGGGAGAGAATGCACTTCCGGTATATGGGACGAGTTCTCGAGGCATTTCTTGCACATTTCTTGCCTCGCGGATGAGAGAGGCTCGGGTAAACAGATTTTTGGTGTTGCGGCGAAGCGGCGTGCGGTTCGGAGTACAATGTGAGTTCGACTCATTGGCGTGCGTCCCGCGTTAGTAGCTAGTATGGAGATCGAGTGCACCGATATGTTCTGAGGCTCGATGATTACCTAGTAGAGAGTTGTTGGTGTAGCTCTTCACCGACATGGACATTGCCGCATGCGAGCTTATGCACTTGGATGTGAGGCGGAGAAATCGACGGAATGACGAGATCGCGAAGAGGCGAGCAGCGAGGTCCTTTGGTGACTTTCGAGGCGGACCGCCAAAGAAGAGCGATTATGCGCCTCCGCCCGATGCAAGTGGCCCCGCGTCGTCGGGACGTTTGGAATATTCGAGGCAGTCGTGGCTCCTGGGTTCAGATTTTGAGGTAGGAGTGCTCGCGGATGAGGTCGCCACTTGTTTGATGTGGCCGTTGTGGAAAACTTTATAAGGGAGAGTGTCGTCGACTTGGGAGATTGTTATTCTGCGCCAACAGGCCATCTGGCGAGATCGTCCGACGAGGTAGCGGCTGGTAGGATAGCCTGACTACTAAGCGATTGCGGGTTCTTCACCTTCCATAGCTAGGCAGGATGTTCATACACCGGCAGGCCCCGGTAGAGGTCGCGGTGGAAGTTCCCAGTTTTAGTGGTCCTTTGAACCGCCTATTTTCAGGTATATCCTTAACCCCCTAGAGACTTATATGTATTGATGTTGTGATGATGTGTTTAGTGTTATGTTCGGATAGCCTTGTGCTAAAATGTGATTTAGAAACCTGGTTAGTGAAAAAGGGTAAGCACAGGGTGAAAATGATGAACCTTAGAATATTACAGTTGAGACCTTAGATGTAAGGCCGTCTTGAGTACAAGATTTTGCGGGTGATCTTTGTCAGAATGTATGAGTATACGTGGAGTTGTTGTGGGAAGATTCCTTGGGTAGTGTAAAATGGAAGTGGTAGCTTTCATGACCTGTATAAGTAAGATTGTTCCGGATCGGGAAACAAGAGCTTGATGCGTTAAGTGGGTCGGGTTGGGGCCATGTTGCGGGCCAACCCATGGCCTGTTTAGAGGTAGGGTCAGCTCTGGGTGGTCCCGCCAGGTGGTAGGGTCACGAGGGTGCTAGGCCCAAGTTTAGATGACCATCGTATGAGTTCGTGGATGTGTTCGACCAGAAGCGGATCGTGAAGGTCGGGAATGGCCTTAAGGGAGATTGAGACTAGTAAGATGACCAAGTTTGGAGGTGGTGACTCCAAAGTTTTGGGAACTGAAGCAATGATCAAGTGTGATGCGATACTAGAAGAGTTCAAGTGTTCGAGAAGGGCACGACGAGTAAGGAAGGAAGAAAACGTGTGTTATTTCGTGGCCAGGTGTGGCGTTGGCAACTTGTTAGAAGAACTTCATCATTATCCGTCTTGAGAAGGAACATTCGGGACAAATGTTTCTAAGGAGGGGAGAATGTTATACCCCGTATTTCCAGAGTATGTACGTGAGGGCGTACGTATATAAATTTAAGCCTTAAAGTTGGCAAGGTTCGAAAATTTGGGCACAAGTGCCGAAAAGAATCGTTTTTCGACGAAACGTTTTACAAGACTTGCGAAGGGAAAATTCCGGCTATGTCATTTCTAATTTTTGCGGATTTTTCCGAGAGATGAAACATTTTGGACCAACGGGAGGGTGACATGTGTCACCCTCACATTGGAAGCAATTGGGCGTGAAGGGCGAAAGGAGCATGGGTTAGGTAGGATATTTTTGTGCAAGTTGGTGTGGTAGATGGATAAGGTCCACATGGTTAAATCTTGACCCTACACTTGCATGGCACTTGGCTTGATCTTGGCCATTGGTTGGCCATTGCTTGACCTATAAATACCCCTCTAAGTTGATGAACTTCTTCATCCAAAAATTGTTCCAATTCTTTAAATCCTCCCCCCCCCCCCCCCCTTCTTGTGGTTCTCGTCCAACCCTTGGAGAAACCTTGGCCGAAACCCCTCCCCCTTGTGAGCCTAGCCGAGGCAAACCCCCCCCCCGCCCTTGCCTTGTTAATACCCTCTTTTGTGGTATAGAAATACTCTCCAAGTATTGTTATAATGCCCAAATACCTTGGCCCAAATACCTTGTAGTATTCCCAAGGTTACCTCTATACGAAAGCCCGGAAAATACTATTATACTTTCCCTCAGTCACAAAAACGAAACCCTAAGGAAAACCTTCATAGTCGGTTGAAGTGTTAAGTAGAAGTTGCGTAGAACTTCTAAGGGTTGTTTGGAGCGGGTTGGAGCGCACGGAGTAGGAGCTTAACGTTGCTCAGGAGCGACATTTATACTTGGATAATTTTGGGCTTACCGAGGTAAATAATCCTATCCTTCTAGTGTAATTGGAAATTACATACTGTAGTAGTATAGAAATGAATATAAGATTCATATAAGAGAATTGAACTGTAATAGAAGGATATTACAGAATAGACTTGAACTGAAATCACATCAGAAGAATATAAGTAGAAGATTAAACTGTAATTACATAGGACTGTACTTACAGTAGACTGATAACCTTTATTGGTTGAATGTTCTGCGAGTAGCATGAACTACTTGGAAGGTGGACAAGGCTAGCCGGGTTATAGCCGTGGAGCGTTTTGCTTATAGTCGATAATCGTCGCGAGGTATGTGATTCTTCCTATACTCTTGAGCATGATGTTTTAAAAGTATATATATATATATAGTACGGTAGACGTACGTGTGCTAACTGAACGTAGTTTTACGGCAATGTCTTTTGACTTAAGCCTGAATAATATATATATATATAGTACGGTAGACGTACGTGTGTTAAACTGAACGTAGTTGTACGGCAATGTCTTTTGACTTAAGCCTGAATAATAAGAATCTTGAAGTATTTCAAAAGAATTAAGAAACCTTTTTTTTTTAAAAGAAGAGTAATACTTGGTTTTGAAAACATAAGAGTTATACTAGCTTTATGGGAAGTTAGGTATAACGTCTTAAGAGAGATAAAAATAATGGTTTACTGATTTAGAAGTTAAGAGACTTAATCTTAAAAGATAAGAGACTTGACTTAATATGGATGTTTGTGTGAAACCTCATTCGTGAGTAATGAGTACCTGGTTGTTAAAAGGGGAATAATGTTTTACTGATTTGAAATCGAATGAGTATCGACAAACCATCGCAGGCTTAATAAAGGAAAATGTATTGAATAATGAAGTATTATTAAAACCAAGAGAAACCTCCATCCGCATGAGCTAAGATGAGACAAAATGATATTACATTTTCTAGATCATGGCTGCTTTAATAAGATGGTTATAAACAAGAATAAATTGCTCACACATATGGCATATGTTACTCAATTGTTTTAAAAGAGATTAAGACATCGAACTATGAAACTTTTCTAAAGTAAAGAGACTTGAGTAATTGAAATTAGGCAAACTGGAACTTTAGGGAAAAGAAAGGCATTGTTTTGTCTTAAAACGGTTTAAAACATAAAGTGTTATAACAGCTTTATGGGAAGTTAGTTATAACGACTTTATGAAAACAAAAGAAGGGTTTTATCATTGGTTTTAATGTGGTAACTTGACTTTAAAAAGAGAAGTGTTTTGGTCTAAAAAGAAGGCACGGTATTGCCTTAATTTGGTTTTAAAAAGGAAAGTAAAAGTCACTCTATTTTATACTACGGGTATCGGGTGACTTTTATAAAGGGAATGGATCTCTTAAAAGGAATTTAACGTACGTAGTACTTTAGGGTTAAAACCCGGACTTTGATATAAAATGAAAGTACCTTGAGTTGTGTAACTTGCCTATGCTTGTTGTTGTGAAACTTGCATATGCTTGTTGTTCACAAGAATTGTGTTTCTATACTACCGCGTCTCAAATGGAGGACCGTTGACTTGTTGAGGACTTACTTGACGCGTCTACAGGACGTGGAGAATTCCACGCACGCCCCGCTGATAGTGTTATTCCATGGACTAGCTCTCCACGAGGTTTCTTCGCTCGCCTTGGTACCGTGGTGGCCAGATTGCCCCGTCTTGTGGGCTGATTCGGCTGTACTGGGTAGTTAGCCCTCGCACTTGCCCCGCTCGATGTAGTGACGAAGTCTCGTGATACGGACTTGGCACAGTAGTTAGCTCAGACTTGCCCCGGCCACTACGTGGCGGCCTTGGTATCCGTAGTCGGCCATACTTGCCCCGTCGCCTTCGTGGTTTGTTGTATTATATTGTTAGTACGACTTTGGCATCGTGTAGGACTTGGTGTTCGTGTGTACTTCGTGTTATCATATCATGCATCGCCAGTGAGGTAGGTATTCCACGCATGGTTGATGTTGTGGGCGTGAGACCCATAATTATATTTGAGTAATGACTTGGAGGCGTGAGACCCTAACGATATAATCATATATGTGTGTATCGTAGTTTGGTTATCATACATGTCTCCCGCTTTATATAGACTATTATGATTTCATTTACTGATTTACTGATTCACATACTGGTACTGTTATCGACCTCCTTGGAGGCTGCGTTCACGCCGCGTGTAGAGGTACGCTTACCGTCGATCCCCGCTTAGGATCACATTTCAGCAGATTGAAGCTCCGTTCTTCTGAGGCTTATCTTTTGTATGTTACCCGAGTCCGTAGGTTCTTGTACATTCGTGGGTATGGCGGGCCCCGTCCCGTCATAGTTGTCGTAAAAATCTTAGAGGTGCAGAGTAACCGTTGCAAGCGTGGTTGTAAGGATCAGAATCGCTCAAATGTCTATTTATATATATGTAAAAAGGCAACCGTTTTGGTTGGCCTATTTTCTTTTATCTTGATCCATGTCTATTTGAATGTTTAAGTTTTATTTCCGGTTTTTCTCTCGATGTTGTATCACTAGGTGTCCGGTAGGCACGATCACGCCCGGTTCGGTCGTGAGGAAGGTTGTCTCGCATCAGATGGTTCTTCAAGTAACTAAGATATCATACTCAGTCTTGTACATTTAGTTGTACATCCTATATCAAAATATGTTCATGATCTCTTGTAAAGTCTAACATGATGATTGTCACAAAAATAGGCCTTAAATCAAGAATTGCATATGGTTAGCCAATGCTTCATCTATGTATTCATTTCCGTGCAGACTATTATATACTCAGATCATGGAATAACTTGGAAAACATGTCCTCACTATCCTAGTAAAATCTAGTCGCCATAGAGAACACAAAAAGTGAGTCATGATGACAGTCTTGAAAAGCAACCCAAATCACTCTCTTCCCAAAAAGGACTCTTTAACTACCCTCTTCATCACTACATAAACCAACCACTACTCCTTCAAATCTCACCACCGAACCAAATCGAAAGATATGTCTGATGCGCGATTTATACACACGCTAAACGCAAGTGCACGTATCGTGACAAGTAATATAGTCTAGAAGACCGAGTTATCGTCCTCAGGGATTAGTGTCCAATTACCAACCTCTATTATGTAGTATCTATTTGGTGACCGATAATTTGATGATTTGTTTATAGCTATGATTATAGATGCTAACTAATTTATTTTACTTTACTTCAGATATGGTGGAAATAGGGCTTCCAAATCTCCTCGATTATCCGCTCGCTTTACTCGTTAATGCAAATAATTAAGGTTATTCTTCTATGTTGAGATAGCAGGTTAACTAAGTCAATTTATACTCATGTTAAGGTAATATAAACACTCAACCTCAATGTATAACCCTTCTATCTTTCGATGACAAGATTGACTACAAATGAGGATTAAGAGCAATAACCTATTAAGCTACACAAGTATCGGGGTACTTTCGTCCACGATTTAAACCTATGTTTATTCAACTATAGCATATTCACAATCTCCCCTTTCGGATTTCGATTAAAAATCATATAAGTGGTGATAATTAGTGATCAATTAATTACCAAGCAATCAAAACAATTATTGAATAAATCTCAACAATAATAAGAAGAAACCAAAATCTTGCATTAATTCATAAAACGAGGTTCAAGCGATTCGACATGGAAAACCCTAAATTAAGTTAGTTCCTAGCCATAGATATGCCAAGAACTAAAATAATATCCAACATATACTAGAAAGAAATAAAGTAAAGAACAAGAAATTACTCAAAATAAGTCTCCAATCTTGATCTCAAGTTGTGATGAATGGTAATGTGTGTTCTCCTTCAAATCTGACCTAAAAGGTCCTTTTATATCCCCAAAAATGTGCAAAATCTTTTCCTCTTTGGCTTTGGCCCAATCCTATTCGAATTTGTCAAATTTCCCGCGTCGGAGCCACGGCCAGAATCGGCCATGGGCCGATACTTCGCAATGGTCCGCTTCGGGCGCTGTGGCTTCATTGTTGATGGTCCAGCGCCGCCACGCCTGCTTTCTCGCCGTTGCCAACTTTCAGCTTTTTGAGCTCTGGAACCTCTGTTTCTGCCCTCTTTTCGCTCCTTCTCACCAATGTGCCATTTTAAACCACTGTGACTCAAAAGAAAGAAAATCTATCCTAACACGACACATATTTGTACAAAAATGGGCAAAAGACTAACTAAAAATGACTCAAAATGTGTATATAAAATACACTGATCAATGTCTAATCATCTTTAGGTACTGATCAACCTCTATCTTCCACACACTTTCTTGATTCCACAAAATTAGAATATACCCTCTACGTTACTCTCACTAACACATATTTTCCCATTATACAGATGAATACACCAATTGGAAAGGAGAAAGAAGAAAGAAAATTGGGTGTAACTCATAAAAAGTGGGAATAAGTTAAAAGCCCCAAAAACAGGAGTTAGTATGGTGGAAATCAGTGGTACAACAGCTTCTCAAGAAAATGAGTTATTTGATACTACTAGCTTATCTCAAAATGATGCATTTGGATTATTACGAAAGAGGAGCTATGGAGACACAAAGGTTCATGTAAAAGTAGGGAAGGTTGAAACAGAGAAGAATCATCCACTATCTAAGAAAGAAGAACAGTTCGAATCTTGGTCCTTATGGAATAAATCAGTGAAAAAGGGATGGTGCATCTTCTTAGAGTAAAAGGTAGACAAAATGGAGATCTACCCAAAATAAGGAGCTGATTCAGAAGGTGATTATGGGGAAATAGATGACGAAGATATATCATCCCCTTTCCAATATAACCAATCCACTCGCCCTAGCCAAAACTTTCCAAATTAGACCTAGACTGTAATCTCCATATTTGTCACATTCACTAGCAGAGTAACTAGGTTCTCCCTAATTGTATCTATATCTAGATCAAGTATGTTGAAATGATCTATTGCATATGGTTGTAACCAGATATTTGAATTGTACTTATTAAAGTTAATGAAAATAATATTGGCATTTCACAAATCAGTGCCTTATTTGTGTGATATGAATGTTCTTTTCTAAATGAGTGACTGATTCTTTTCTTATGTATATGTGATAGCCCAAGTGGACATGAGTTCAATATCAACCATTAATTACTTAGTTAAATTTTTAATGATGCTAAAAGAGGGGAAGATGATCATTATTTCAATGCTGAGAGTGTATGGAACAAACTACCTCTGACATAAAAAATATAGGTTTTGTCATCATAAAAAAGATGGATTTGTTGGCATTAACACATCTGAGTTGTGCTGATTAGTTTTGATGATTGACATATTGAGTATGCAAGATGTCAGGTCTAGATACATGTGATGAGTGAACTAAACTAGAAAGATGGTTGAGATACAAGCAGAGGTTCCAAACACAAAAAAATACAGAAAAAGTAAGTACGCATAGGGTAAATAGAACGGGTCTAAAGATATGCTCTATTGAAAGGATGGCTGTAGGCATATCAACATATGAATCAAGTCCTAACAGTGAATGGCTCAAATTAGCAAAAGGTTTCCAAGTCAGAACTGGTAACGAAGTATAAGACTCAGATCCATGGAAGTATTTCATCACGAAAACATATTCATGTGATACAACGGAATGAGAAATGAATCAACCAAGAGAATAAAAACCATAACATAGAATAGAACAAGCAGGCATGAACTAGGTCTATGGAGTTGATCAATCACAGAGACTGATATAAACGAAAGAGATGATGGAGCTATATAACAGTTCATTGATGAATAGAACAAGCAGGTAAAATATTCTATTTCATTGATTCATTACAAGAAGCGGATGAATATATTATGTATAATCAATAAATGATCAAGGATGAAGAGATCATCAAGAGAAAAGGTGAAGAAACCAGTCAAAGAGAAACAAACACAGAGCAACACATGATGTGTAAAATAGGTCTGTCAACATATTTCCTCTAACAACTCAGAAGCAGGTTAGAGTTGATTGTTGTGTGTACGAGAAGAGATCTATGAAACTAGTATTTGAACATGTTCCAACTCAGAATAGTCAAAAGACTCAGAGGCTAGAGTACCAATTGGTTGAACTATATCCAACAACATATTCCAAACAAATCTTGCAGTGACTAGAATTTGTGTTGTCTTTATGGTAAAGACTTGGAGTGCAAGGCAACAGGATTCAGTATGATACTTATCAGGATTTTGCACCATACTTATCAAGATATTTCAAAGTCCTACAAAGAAATTAAATATGTGAGAAATTAAATAATAGATCGAGAGCTTAGTGTATAAAAGGATAAAGTCCCGAAACAATTTGAGACATAACAAATGTAGCCACAAGGGATGAAAATACTATTTTTCTGTGTATCAAAAGAGGCTATCGACTAGTATTATAACACATGAGCATGATAATGAGTATATGAGGTGCGTTAAAATTATTATTATTTTAGTAAATTAAGATCAAAACATTAATTAGTATTTTTATTTTGTTACCGTGTATAGGAATTACCCGTTAAATAGATTTAATTTAATAAGTTAGTTAACACATTTGTACTATTCCTATTCCAGAAAGATGGGTTGAGATTGATGTGTCAATTTTAGTCTTTAAATTAATTTAGAGGCATTTTATTCATTTTCGTGCTTATCTCTTAGTTTTATAGTTGCATATACGTGTCTATGGTTTCATTAGCCACCCACTATCACTAAATTACATGGTTCTCATTCTACAACCAACATATAAATTGCTTTTGTAGATTTTTACTTTACTTTTCCCCTTCAATTTTCTTTATCTACTCCATTTAATATCTAAACAAAGTTGCATTAGATTAATCCGAAGCCCTAGACCAGTTGATCTTGAAGGCAGAGGGTATCCTCATTGGGTGGTGTGGGAGAGCTTGGTCACAAGTTCGAAACCCCAGGGTAACGTATGGCCTGCCTTCGCCTCTTGGGAGCTCACACACTGCTTGCCAAGTGTGGTTTAACCGACCGACGCGTGGTTTGCGGTGCTATTGCGTCCGGGTTTACTCAGGCGCACTCGAAAGAGCAGCGGCTGCGGGTTCCTTCGTCAACAAAAAAAAAAAAAAAAAAAAAAATTGCATTAGATTACTTCTTTTGGGTGTTCCAAATTTTGATAGCCTTTATACTTATAGCTTAAGTTCATTTTATTTTTCCTAATGAACAAAGCGTACCACACCTTACGTTGTTACACCTCCGCCACTTATCCTCTAGATATACCCACATTTTCTTATCTATAGGAAGCAAGAATAAGTTGTTGGATGTTTGCCCTTCCACAAAGAGTAGCAAATGTTCTCCTTCTCTTTCCAAGACCAAGTATAGTTATCTCTCTCCATCGATTTCATGATTATAGCATCGGGTTCCTCCAAAATGTAACAAGTGGAAGATTACTTCGTAGTGAAGTAAAATGGCAGGAAGCTTTCAAGAAGGCAACTCAAGTACGATTAATTGTTTACGATCTTCTACGAGCTCGTATGAGCGTCAAAGTTATATATATATATATATATATCAATTGCAGTTATTCAGTTGTTTTATATAATCGGTACATTATTTCGTATTGATGTCCCTTTGATGACGCAATGTTTTATGTCCGCAGGTTCAGATATGCGGAGTGACGACCATTCTCAATAGGATTTCAGCTCAGCAGCGGTGTCATAGCTTTCCACATATGATGCTAGTATGAGTCGATATGATTTTATGTATATATATTATATGGGTATGGCAGGGACCTATCCCGACATTCAGTCATGTCACATTACTGTTAGGCTTGTAGACTTGGGTGTCAAGTGCAGTGGTTTGTATGGTACTGCCAACCTTTCTCTTGGTCTGTTGATGTTTATTGCGGCCTTGTCGGCCAAATAGTCATACGCTCAGATTATGTTTCATAGGCGGTACGCTTGGACCATTAAGGTACCGGGTGCCGGCCACACCCCAAGTTTGGGGTGTGACATTTGTAATTTGAATTTGCAGAGGCTTAACATTGTAGTGAATGTGGGGATAAATCTTACAGAGGTGTAGGTCATGATTTTTACTATCCTTGTGAGTCGAGTATTTTTCAGGTAAAAGTGTTATGTCTTTTACTTTACTATTTTTATTATTTTGCAGACATTATCCGTAGAATTGGCAGAGTAACACTTTCTATCTTTAGAAAAAAAGGGTACTTCTTAGAATTAACTGAGCGAACCACATACATGACTTGACATTATGTTAAATATATACATATGTTAAATATGAATCATAAAATGTTTGATGAACTGAAAGTATAAGTCATGAATAGTTTAAATGCAAAAAATCTGATTAAGTCTTATAAAAGAAATATTAAAATTAGTTTCATAACATAAACGTGCGTAACCACCATGTGTACCGATAACATACACATGGTACCCACAAGGGTAGCCAAGTTGGTGTAGCAGTAGAGTGCGGGACCGCAAGGTCACGAGTTCGATCCCCTGCATAAACCTTCTTGGTTGAGCCTGTCACACATGACTTGCCAAGTGTGGTTAATCGGCTGACGTGGTTTGCAGGCTATTGCGTCAGCCCGGGGTTTACCCTGTGCGCACTCGAAAGAGTAGCGGCTGCGGGTTCCTTCGTCAAAAAAAAAAAAAAAAAACATACACATGGTGATGCACATACATACATGACTAACGAGTGTAAAATGAAGATTACTTGAAATACTATGATTTAGCTTTGATTCCCATATCCGTGTTCTAATGATTTGAGCAATATAAGCTAGTTATATACTGGAAATTTGGATATGCATTCATCCCTCATGAGCCATCAACTTAATATCCCTTGTGGTGTACATGTTGGATGTGAAAGAGTTGACCAACTTGGTTGAGAAGTGAATTTTATGATAAATATCCTGCCTTTACTATTTTCTTTTTTTGATTGTTTTGTTATTTTGGTTGCCCCTAAAATAATGAAGAATCAGGTTCTTCAATAGTAACAAGAAGTAAGTGCGGAATAGTAAATCACAAGAAAAACTCCTTCGTCAAAGAAGAAAAAAAATCACGGCATATCTACTTTACCAACAACTTCAGTAAATCAAGAGCAATTTTAGGGTAAAACTCTATAACCAAAGGACTAACAACTTAGTACCTTTCCCTCTCTACAATTCTCCCTACTGGTAGCTACTCCTCCAAGACTCTATCCAGACCTAAAAGCCCTTCACAACTTAATAAACCCCTCTTAAAAAAGTCTAGTAAAATGAATAGGTTAAACTCTTGAACACAAAATCAAAATAACCTAAAGAACTATAAGTTGCAACAATCATTGAAACATGTTCTCTTTGTTGACATTTGACTCTTTCCTCGCAATAACAACTATTTACTTGAAAAAATTCTCAATTTATGCAATAACATCAAGAACAAATAACATCAATGTTGTGCTTTATGTAAGAGTAGTAGTAGATCGAGTTTCCCTTGATGCGTGCTCCAAATCCCATTGTAATTTAGTTATGAAATCCAATCCTAATTGGAATTGATCTCTGTATCGACCTCCACACATTTTTTTCTATTTTCAACACTTTTCATATATGCAAGTGTAGACATATTTATTTGTATGAACATGTTTCCCTGATCACAAAATCTATATCATAAACTAATAGTACAAAGAATCATTCTTGCATATGGAAACTGCTTCATAGCTCTGATCAACAATCGTCTCCAATCTCTTGCTATGGACTTGGTCCTTATAATGTCTGCATGACACTACTTCAATCTTGTAGACAACTTATCCAGTTCTTTTAAGAGACATATACATGACCTAGTTCTCATGTATTGTCAATCATCCTTGTATATTGTTCATCATTCATCAAAACTTGAACTCATCAAAATTTGAACTCATCTCAGCTTAACAAATTTTTCCTTTTTGATAATTGACAAACCCATAATAGCTTCATCACATTTTATGTGCACTCAAGTGCAGTTTCCCCCTAACAACTAACTTTCATGTTGATCAACAACTTGTCTTAGTAAGATGCAATCTCACTACTTAAGTCTATGTAGGGACTCATCTTTCTGTCATTGCAACCCTATAGAAATCTAGATGTAAGAACCCGATCAGGTCAATTTGTTTTGCTGAAAGCATCATCAATAAAAGAACAAAGACTGGTCCGCTTGGGTAGCTCAATTGATTTCAAAGGGATATTTGGAGCAATGACCAAGGATAGCGACAGTGTGGGGGATTCTTCTTGAAATAAAGAAGGGACCCTTGTGCGAAACATGGTACTGTGTTAGAAACTGAGGATCACGAGGAATCGACCTGCATGCAAGCCCAGCACTGCTAATATACAGTGAACCAGGTGAAGAACTGCGATGGAGAAGACGAGAAGAAAGAGAGGAGACGTGCGTGAACTTTTCTGATATTTCTGAATGACCACAAATGTTACAAAGTGTAGGTATTTATATTGTGGGTCATTTGCGCCAAATGTCCTTATGGAACAAGCTAGGCTAGGCTAAAAATGTAAACAATATAAGAGTTATAAGAGCTAAGTATAACAGTATATCAGCTAGAACAGTGAGTATATCAATGACATCTACTATGTATACCATTAGTATCTACTATGTATATCATTAGTATTTCCAACACGCCCCCTCAAGCTAGGATCAAAAAACAGATTTTTGAGTCCCAGCTTGGACAATAGATAGTCATGCCGACTCTGAGTAAGCCCCTTTGTGAGTGCATTCACGATCGCCCATTGTGGCAAATGAGCAGGTGTATCAGCCCGCTGATTTTCTCTGATGAAATGATACCAATATCGATGTGTTTGGTTCTCTCGTGGAAGACTGGGTTAGCTGCACCGCAGCGCGCAGATTCATCACATGCACTCGTATAGAAGGTCAAGGTAAGCAGACGATTCAAAGAACAACCCCGCGAGCCACACCACTCCGCAATCGCGATGCTAAGCTTCTATATTCACTCACCGAGCTCTGAAACCGCTGTCGCTTCTTGGACTTCCACGAGATGAGAGATGAACCAAAGAACACCAAATAACCTGTGATGGATCTCCTTGTATTGAGACATGATGCCTAATCAGCATCACAATAGGCTGTGAGACTAGTTGACTCTTCTGCCGGCATGAAAATGCCTGCACAGTGCTTGCTTCAGGTACCTAACCACACGATGTGCTGCCAAAAGGTGGGATGTTTTTGGACTCTAAAGAAACCGCTCAAGCTAATCGGACAAAGAAAGGATATGTCAGTCCGTATTCGCCGTGCAGAGTAGCCTCCCAATAAGCCTCTGATAGCTTGCTGGATCTGCCAGTAATGTGTCTTTACTCTGAGATGTGCCATCAGGAGCAGGAATACATTGGTCATAAACAGCAGATGTCAACTGGACATTAAGCTCTATAAGAGTTTTTGCTGGTTTGCCTCCAGATAGACCAAGGTCAGAAATAAGCTCTACAGTGTACTTCCTTTGATGCATAACTATTCCACTAGCATTTCGAGCAAACTCGAAGCCTAGGAAATATCTCAAAGTTCCCAGGTCCTTGATCTTGAAGTTCTGTTGAAGTGATGCCTTGGTCTGTTGAATGAGATCACTGTCATTTCCAGTAATGAGAAGGTCATCTACATAGATGAGTACCATCACTATTCTATCTCCAACCTTTTTGGTGAGGAGTGAATGGTCTAACTGACTTTGGACAAAGCCTGAGTTCTTCAGGGCAGTGGTGAGCTTAATATTCCACTGCCTAGAAGCTTGTTTTAGGCCATATAAAGATTTGACCAGTTTGCATACTCTTCCTTGCTTATCATTAAAGCCCTGTGGCATGGTCATATATACTTCCTCATTAAGATCTCCTTGGAGAAATGCATTGTGGACATCCATTTGGTAAATGTCCCAACCTCTGGAAGCAGCAACTGAGATTACTACCCCCACTGTAAGCATTTTTGCTACAGGTGAGAAGGTGTCTTGGTAGTCAACTCCCTCCTTTTGATTGTAACCCTTAGCCACCAGCCTTGCCTTGAATCTTTCTATCTCACCACTAGCTTTGTATTTGATTTTATAAACCCATTTGCATCCAATGGCTTTCTTGTACTTGGGAAGGTCAGTAACTTCCCAAGTATTGTTGTCCTCCAGTGCCTTCATCTCAGCTTTCATGGCATCCACCCACCGCCATCTCAGATCTGCGAGAATAAGATGTTGGTTCCCGCCAAATTCATCTTAGCAATGTAACTCTGATATCTGGCAGTCAATCCAGTGTAAGTGAGATGATTGGACATAGGATATAAATATTGGCTGCTCCTTGGTCCACCTTCATGTATGTGTGATGGATAAAAATCCTGCATCCATGTGGGCTGTTTTCTGCTCCTATTTGATCTCCTCAAGGATGATTCAGCCTCAGGGTCAATGTCAACAGCAGTGTAGCCATCAGCTCCATCATCTTCCTCAGCTTCCTTAGACCGACCGTAAGTTCAGATGTCGGACGGATGCGGAAATGCCTCTATCACCATCAACTTCAATGTGGAACTCGGTTCCGCAACTTCAAAGATTTCGGAAGATCACAAGAATATTTGCATCATCATCGCCTTCAACTTGGAATCCGCTATTATATGATCACCAGCATCTGCTTTGCCTGAAAGGAAATATGTCTTCATGGAAGGTGACATCTCTGCTTACAAAGAGAGTATTGTTAGATAAATTCAGCAGTTTGTATCCTTTATGCTTGGAAGAGTATCCAAGTAGCATTGTTTTTATTGCCCTTGTATCAAACTTGTCAGTCTGTAGTAAGTTTGTGGCATAGCAGAGGCAACCAATGACCCTCATATGAGCCAGAACTGGAGCCTTTCCATATAGCCTTTCATAAGGTGAAATATTTCCCAATATTACAGCAGGTAACCTATTCATGATAGAGCCTGCAGCTTCTACACAGTCCCCCCAGTATCTATTTGGCAGATAACTTTGAAACTTGATAGCCCTTGCCAGCTCCAAGATGTGTCTATGCCTCCTCTCAACTAAGCCATTCTGTTGAGGGCTATAAGGACAAGACCTTTGATGAACAATTCTCAACTTAGCAAACAGATCTCTGCATGTGCTATTAATGAACTCTGAGCCATTATCTGATCTGATGGACTTGACAAGTACACCATATTGTGTTTTAATCATCACACATAAATCTTTAAGCATGGATGGCACATCTGATTTAATATGTAAAAGGTAAATCCAGGTCCATCTGGTAAAGTCATCAACTACAGTTAAGAAATATCTCATTCCAGTATATGTGGGAACTCTATATGGTCCCCAAACATCAATGTGTAACAACTCAAATGGGGATGTACTTCTACTGTCACTAGTTGGAAATGGTAATCTAGTTTGTCTTGCCATAGGGCATACATCACAATGTGGAATGGTGAAGCTGGACTTATTGTTATTAAAGAACTTTATTTTCCTAATGACACTCATAGGAGCATGCCCTAGTCTTTTATGCCATAAAACTGCCTTTGATCCCTCTGGACTAGTCTTTGTCATGTGTGCCTGCCCTGTCACCAACTGGTCCGCTTGGGTAGCTCAATTGGTTTCAAGGGGATATTTGGAGCAATGACCAAGGATAGCGGCAGTGTGAGGGTTTCTTCTTGAAATAAAGGAGGGAACCTTGTGTGCAGCATGGTACTGGTCTAACCTTTGAAATCTGTTGAGTCACCATGATTAATTACCTCCTTCACAGACCTATCAGACCGGGGTGTGGGGCTCCTGAGGTGGGAGATTCCACCTTTTGGAGCAAGAACAAGGACTGGTTTCTTTGGTTAGTAAATTCTAGATTGTTTTCAGTGTATATCACTTTTTCAGTGCACATCACATCCTTTATATTTTCCCTTTTGACACCATCTATAAAACTAGTACTCCTCTATCCCATTTTGAGTGTATTAGTTTGACTTACCACAAATTTTAAGAAATAAAAAGAGATTTTTGTATATTGTGTTTCTAAATTAAAGATTTGTGTAGTGTACTAAATGTCATTTGAATCTTGTGATTTTAAACTTGTCATGTAGGATAGTTAAATTGTCAACTTACTAAATATAGAAAAAGACACTCTTTTTAGGATATATCAAAAATAAAAATAAGATACTTAACTTGGGACGGAGAAAATATTAGTCAAATCAACTATCAAAATTAAATAATATCAAACTCATGACCACTAGGGCTCACTAACATGAACATTATATAAACGCATTAATGGAAATCCAATGATAATTGACCATCTTGAAGAATCATCAAAATCATAATGAATGATTTATATATGCATGCATCAATTAAGCTACTATAGCTCATACCAATAGTCAGTTACAAAGAACTGCTATTACTGTCAAAACAAACCAACTAACCAAGAGAGCAAAAATAATTGTGTCTGAGTTTGAGTTTGGATGAAGAATGAAGTTCTGATGCATCATAACTTAGAATGAGTTGAAAGTATATTTATGTCCTAGAGACAATCTGTATTAGGAAAAATGTACTTTACACACATTCATATTATTAGTAGTGGAGCTTAATATTTTAGCATTTGCAATTATTGAATTATTAGTTGATTATTTATAATATTCTATAATATGTATCCCTAGAGGTTACGATGTTATTAATAGTATGAGATATTAATATTATAACGTAACTCTTAAAATAACCTCGACTAATGATCATCGAGAATGGAATAGCGATGATATGTGATAAGTCGATATGTGGTCTGCATCATATCCTTAGAGGATGTAGTGTGTCTCACATGCTACGAGTTACATATACTCGTGATAGACACATGAATACTTTGAAAGTATTGGTATACCATGTTGATATACTATTTGTTATACATGTCTAAAGTATGATGAGCGTGTGAGAGATAGAAGTCCTTAAACTTGAGGTCGATTAAAATCTCCGAAACTGAAATATTCTCCAAACAGTCCGAAACTGAAATATTCTCCAAATTGTTGATCTTGGTTAAAATCTCCGAAACTGAAATATTCTCCAAATTTTTAATACAAGTCTAAATTAAAACGTGTCGTCCATTATAATTATTAGAGTGCAAAATCCTTTTCGGTGATACGAGTATTTATGCCAAAGAATTTGCTCTAAGTCTATGAGGACTCAGACTCTTTCATATATGTATTTAAATGTAAAGGTAAATGATAAACTTTTGTAGGTATTTACACCAAAGTGTTTGCTTTCAAATTTACTTTGATACATAAACGTAGTCGTGTAATGGGGTTGACTTTCTTAGACAAATCTTGGCGCCAAAGTGTCAGACTAATCTAAGGACGCAAGATTAAATAAAATATTTGATCAAGCAAGAGTTGCAAATAAGTTTTGCAATTGGTTTAAAATCTACCAAGATGTGATATGAAAGTTATCTGCGAAAGCAAACACGGAGATAACATAGGCTTGGATCTTGGCCCATTATGACCTTAAAGTAATAAAGGTTCGTATTCTACTATGGCGTCGTAGAAATATGTTAAAATACTGAGAGTTAATTAAACAAAAGACCATGTTGATTAGCCTAAACAAATGTGTATAATAGGAAATAAATTTGAGTTTAATTTCCTGTCTATCTAACTCTGCAGATTATCAAAATGTCGAGCCTATCATTGAAAATATTGATGGAAATGAACAAGCTTACTAGACCTAACTATCTAGACTGGCTAAGAAATCTGAGAATTGTCCTAACGCAAGAAAAGATTGAATACCTGTTGGACAATGTATTCCCCATAGTCCCTGTCGAGGATTCTGCAGAATATGCCACATTTGATAAGGTGGCCTACCAGAAGAACCTAATGATGTCACTTCAACACTGTGAGTGATGTTGTCTTCCATGTCAGTGGAGCTACAGAGACAACATGAGAACATGGGCCCTAACGAGATGCTCGAACACTTAAAGAGTCTATGACTCTCAGTCCCAGACTATGGAATATGAGATATTAATATAACTCTTCAAGTGTAAGCAAATTGAAGGGTCCCAGTGTCTCAGCATGTATTAAAGATGATAGGGCTTATAGAAAGGCTAGCCTCGATTGGTATAAAGCTGCAGAATAACGTCGCTTCCACCCTCATCCTGAACTCTCTCCCTCGTTCGTTCGAGAATTTTATTGTAAACTACAATATGAACGGAATGAAAGCGAGTCTGCCGAAGCTGCACAACATGCTCAAGACCTTTGAAGCTTCAACTACCAAAGGC
Source organism: Przewalskia tangutica (assembly GCA_029844215.1). Lineage (NCBI taxonomy): Eukaryota > Viridiplantae > Streptophyta > Magnoliopsida > Solanales > Solanaceae > Przewalskia > Przewalskia tangutica. The sequence goes on along the minus strand of CM056735.1, from coordinate 82,080,679 downwards.
AAAGTTATGCTCGTGGTGAGCTCTTCTAGCCGGCCCAAGCCGAAAGGAAAAGAATGGCAGAAGAAGAAGGGCAAAGCAGTCGTTGCACCCTCAGCTATGAAGCCTAAGGGAGGTGTGAAAAATAAAAAGGTGAATCCGAGAAAGGATATATGCCTCAACTAAAACAAGAAGGGGCAATGGAAGAAGGATTGCACTTCACTAGGAGGAGGAAAAGCACCAGGTGTTTCTACCTCTAGTGGACAAGGTATGTATGTCATTGAAATAAATCTGTCTATAAACAATTCTCATTACTGGGTATTGGATACCACATGTGGCTCACACATTTGTACAAATGTGCAGGGGCTGACTAACAACAGGAAGGTTGGACCAAGAGATATGGATGCATTGGAAATAGAGCACGAGTGGATGTTGAGCGCGTAGGAATTTATAGATTAATTTTTCCTTCTGTTATTGTTTAGTGTTCAATGATTGTTACTATGTACCCTCGTTAACGAGGAATATCATTTCTATCCTTGTTTTAGACATGGAGAGTTTTTCCTCATATATTTATAATGGCAGTCAAGTACTATCTTTTGATAATATTATATATGAAATTGCTCCTCTTATGGATGGATTATATACACTAAACTGTATTAGAGAAATATTCAATGTACAAAATAAACGAGCTAAGAAAAGTGATAGAAACTCTATCTACCTATAGCATTGTAGACTTGGTCATATCAATGAAATAAGGATAGCAAGGTTGAGGAAGCTTGACTACCTCGAACCATTTGATTTGGAGTCTTATGGTAACTGCGAATCCTGTTTAAAAGGTAAGATGACCAACAAGCCACTTTCTGGGAAAGGTGTGCGAGCCAATGAGGTGCTTGAGTTGGTACATATTGATGTATGTGGACCATTCTCGACTCAAGATAATAGTGGTTTCCCTTACTTCATTACTTTTACTGACGACTTGACAATGTATGGATATGTGTATCTTATGAAACACAAATTCGAGTCCTTCGAAAAGTTTAAGGAGTACAAGTCTGAAGTAGAGAAACAACTCGCAACAAGTATTAAGACCCTTCGATCTGATCGGGGAGGTGAATACTTGAGCAAGGAGTTTCTAGACTACTTAAAGCTACATGGAGTCCATTCAGAATGGACACCTCCTGAAACACCACAGATGAATGATGTTGCCGAAAGGAGAAACCGAACCTTATTGGATATGGCTCGATCCATGATGAATTTCTCAGCTCTATCGACATACCTTTGGGGACATGCTATACAAGTCTCAATATATGTTCTGAACAGGGTTCCTTCCAAGTTAGTATGAGATATGGTGTGGCAAGAAGCCAGCTCTTAAACATATGAGATCCTGAGGGTGCACTGCATATGTTAAGAAGATGTTCACTGACAAGTTGGAGTCCAAAAGTGAGAAATGTTACTTCTTAGGGTATCCAAATAAAACTAAGGGATACTACTTCTATCTTCCTGAAGAACATAAGATCATTGTTTCCAGGAACGCAACTTTCCTTGAAGAAGAATATGTCTACAAGAAATAGAGTTGCACAGAGATAGAACTTGAAGAAATTCAAGAACCACGAGATAACATAGAGGTTGAATCCTGGCTGAATGACCAAGGCAAGAATTCAGTGGGAGTATTTGGCGAAGATTGGGTACTTCGAGTATGCCCTTTGGCCAGTGGGAGTGTTACGAGGAACAATGCAAAAATACAGTCCTCATACACAACTCTTGGGAGTAGATGCAATGGTTGCACCTCCTCCCATTCAGGAAATACATGAAAATGATATTCCTGAAAGCTCTCGAGTTGGTGGATTAACCAACACACAAGAACCTTCTCACAGTCAGAACATACCAAGCACTAAACTACAAAACAATCAACTCTGTAGGTCCACTAGGACTTATTGTCCTCCTGAAAGACTAAATCTACTTGTGGAAACACACAGTGAGATAGATATTCCCGATAACGATGAGCCTACGACCTATAGCGAAGCTATTACACCCCATAATTCCAGGGCATATAAGCGAGAACGTAAGTAAGGAAATAAGATTTGAATGCTGGAAGGAAAGAATTTTCACATTTTCTATAAGGAATAATTTTGGATACAAAAATAAATGTGACGACGAGAAATAGTACTGGTATTGAATTCTCTTCAATTGAGTGTGGGCAGAAAATGAGCTCCCGAAACATAAGGGACGAAAGTTGGTAGATCAGCACGTAAGATTGCAAAGATCATGCGGAGTGCAGAATCGCTGCTGTCGTAACTATCGAGAGTCGCAGAACTTTAGTGACCGCGTGCAGATCGCAGATCGCTGCCGAGGCGGGAATTTCAGAAAATTGGCAAAGTGTGGAAGATATTTGGTGAAGAGAGACAAGTGGACAAATGGGGTTCATGGGTCCCCCATCCATTTGCCCTACAAACTCTAATTAAAGGCAAAGCTTGCAAGACTTCATCTCACAAATATCTTCATCCAAACCCTTATCTCTTCCTCCTCCTTTCAAGTGTTCGAAATTCGATAGCCAATGGAAGAACAAGATTAAGTTTCTTAACTAAGTTCTAAGCCAAGGTTAATACTCCAAACAGTGGGTCACGGTTTTGGCAAGAAAACTGTCTTGAAACCATAAGCTTGAAAATGAACTTTATGGAAGAAAACATGAAAGAAAGATGGATACAAGCTTATAGGGGATACGGGTGTGTTATTGTAACGTGAAGAAGGGGTGTGGAAGTGAAGCAGTTGGCCGAGAACATAGGGACTGTTTGGGCTAAAGTTAAGGTTGAAGTACCTATTTGAGACGTATTCTACTTATCGTGTTGGTGTAGCCGATAAGGTATGTTAACTATCATTTCTTCTTTTGGCATGTTCTACGTGTGAACTATAACTGTGGTATTGCTCTACAGTTTGCTCTACTCTTAGAGGTTAAGGAATATTCATGTTATTGATTCTATCCTAAAAGCATGTCTAAATTGTTCCTAAGTCCTTATTAAGGCATATGAGACAGATGTTGATAAGATTTTAGTAAGCATGAGAGCCGAGTTGACTCTGTTTACTTAAAGGGATTGTTAAGTATTAAGTGTTGAAACCGGTTTAATAAATAAGTATGTTATTAATAGACGTGTTAAAACAAGTCATTGCAGCGTTAAGTGAAAATGGTATCGACAAACGATTATATTGAAATGATTAGCACGCCATCGACTGGTGCCCTACCTGGGCACCAGTCCTACCCATTCATCCCAAGTAACCCGCGGAAGATAAAGATACTCATCATCATTTTTTTTAAACAAGCAAAGGCAAAGCCGGCAAGGCCGCCGCTATATATATATAAGCCAAAATGAAACTACATTGTACACGAGTTCAATTCCACATATGAATACAGACCTCTAAGAGTTGGACAATATACTATGACGGGACAAGGCCCCACCGTACCCTTAAATGTACAAAAACCTGTAATGGAAGATCATTACCAAAATGATAAACTCCAGAACAATGGAGCTATCCCAAAACTCTGAGCAGGGATCCTATACTTGCAAATCACCAAACTGCGTACCTAAACCTGCGGCATGAACGCAGCCCCCCGGAGAAAAGGGGTCAGTACGGAAAATGTACCAAGTATGTGAAACAATAAGTACTGTAAATGAGATTATAACAGGCCAAAAGATAACAAGAGACAAGTATAATAATCAAATATCAGTACACTGTGCCTTTTCAAAGTAAGAGTCAGTTGTATCCTTTTTAAACTGAGAGTAATGAAAATCAACTATACTTTTTCAAAATGTGAAAGTCATGTCAAAATTATGGACGTCTGTCCATATAAACAAATACTGTCATGGGAGTTGAACCCGAACGTTATACACAAATACTGCCCTGTAAGGTATTCTACCCGGACCTATCTGGGACGCGATAAAGTCAATAAAGTATTCTTCCCGGCCCCTTCTGGGACGCGGTAAAGTCAATAAGGTATTCTGTCCGTCCCTTTCTGGGACGCGATAAAGTCAATAAGGTATTCTGCCTGGCCCCTTCTGGGACGCGGTAAATTCAATAAGGTATTCTGCCCGACCCCTTCTGGGACGCGGTAAAGTCAATAAGGTATTCTGCCCAGCCCCTTCTGGGACGCGGTAAAGTCAATAAGGTATTCTGCCGGCCTCTTCTGGGACGCGGTAAAGTCAATAAGGTATTATGTCCGACCCCTCCTGGGATGCAGTAAAGTCAATAAGGTATTCTGCCCAGCCCCTATCTGGGACACGGTAAATGTGAAATCCGGAAAAAAAAATATATATAGTTGTGGTTGGGTTAATAAAAATATATATATATAAGAAAACAAAGAATAAATTGCATGGGATGGAGTTAGTGTTAAAGTTGGATAAATAGATGGATAAAAATGAAAATAAGAAAATAAAAAAAAAACAAAAACAAAAGAGAAAACAAAAACAAAAGAAAAAAAAAAGAGCTGGAAGCAGTGCATCCGGTATTTCATGTGTCAATGTTACGAAAATACTTGCACGATCCAAGTCACGTCATCCTTCCCCAGGAGATAATTCTTAATGAGGAGCTTCAATATGAAGAAGTTCCGGTGGAAATACTTGATAGGAAGGTTAAGCGCCTTAGGAATAAAGATATTGCTTCCGTGAAAGTCCTATGGAGGAACCACTCCACCGAGGAAGCCACCTGGGAAGCGGAGGAGGCGATGAAAGTCAAATATCCGTTCCTATTTGACTAAGGTAATAAAAAAAATGCATTACATAGTATTTCATATGTGTGTCATTTGCGTGTCTTTATGCATGTGTTACAACCTTACTCTCATTCGAGGGCGAATGCTTCTTAAGGAAGGGAGAATGTGAAGCCCCAAATTTGTTACAATAACAATAAACATTATTGTGTCTATGTGATTATGTTACGACCTTATTCACATTCGAGGACGAATGTTGCTTAAGGAGGAGAGAATGTGAAATCCGGAAAAAAAAAATATATATAGTTGTGGTTGGGTTAATAAAAATATATATATATAAGAAAACAAAGAATAAATTGCATGGGATGGAGTTAGTGTTAAAGTTGGATAAATAGATGGATAAAAATGAAAATAAGAAAATAAAAAAAAAACAAAAACAAAAGAGAAAACAAAAACAAAAGAAAAAAAAAAGAGAAACAAAACATGCAGAATTTCCTATCTCACGTACACTCCTTCCCCTCCCCCTCCTTTTCATTTCCCTTCAATCCCTTGGTTTTTCTCATCCCATAGGTTATAGAAAACTCTCCATTTATACATTGTATTTACACACAAACAAAGTACATAACATAAAGGTTAGAAAATCAGAAAAAAAAACAAGTGAAAAGAAGAGGAAAAAATACCAAGAGGGCAAGAAGAACAAGGAGCAAAATACTAAAGAGTAAGGATAATTTTAGCAACCACACAACAATAATCTTCACACTTACAAGGTGAGTTTTCTCACTCAGAAATTCTTGGTAACATCCTTTATTTTTAGTTCAATACATGTTAGAATAAGAATTGAGTGTTGAAAAGAAATATTGAACTTTTGATTGTTTAGACAACTAGTTGCGTCATGAACTTTACGAACTGTTCTCACTGAGTTATAATTGTTAGAATTTGATGAAATTCGGAGGAATTGTACACCTCTCTAATATGATCATATAGAACCAAAAATGAGGTAAAATGGACGTACGGTTTGAAAGTTATCATAGTTCAAAGTTCCTGCCTTAGATTTGGTCGAAATTCGGAAAGGCATAATTACGGACTGTTTTTATTGAGTTTTACTTATTAGAATTATATGAAAATTTACATGGTTGACAGATATATATAAAGATTTATTAAAACGGACTTACGAGTTGAGAGTTATTGTAGTTTGAAGTTGCTGCCTCGGATTCGTCGGAATCCAGAAGGGCAGGACGTTGAAATGTAAAACTGTACTAATATGTGGGGAATATGAAAATTGTTGCTAAATGAAAGTTCTAGATCTCTTTGTTGTGGACATTTTGAGACCTTACGGGGGTCTATCCGACTTACGGATTGAGAGTTATCGCTGTTTAAAGTTTCTGCCTCGGATCTATCGAGATCCAGGAAGGGCAGCGAATAAAAGTGTAAAACTGTACCAAATGGTACAGAATATGAAAGGATGGTTCACATGGAGACGTGTAGCTCTCTGTTCTCGTCGTTTTGAGATTTTATGGGGCTTGAACGGGTTTACAGATTAGGAGTTATGACTATTCTAAGATTGGGTGTTGTTTAATAAAAATTCTGCCGAAATAAATTTCATGTGGCTGTTTTGAGGATAAATTTGTGTTAGTTATCCAAAGTAGTTTTAAATGAAATTTGGTACAGTGAAAGATCCCCGTCTTACCTTAGTTTCCGCCTGAGAAACACCTTAGTTGGAGTTATGGTTAAAAAGTTATAATCGTTACAAGTATGAATGACATAATGTTAGAAAAGAGAATAGTATTTATTCGATATTCTGAAAAATATGAAAAGTGAATACGTGTTCACATAAATATATAAATATATAATGGATCGGGTTGCACGCCGCAACAAAACGTAAAGTGAATACGCGTTCACAAATACGTAAATATAATGGATCGGGTTGCACGCCGCAACAAAACGTAAAGTGAATACGTGTTCACAAATACGTAAATATAATGGATCGGGTTGCACGCAAATACGTAAATATAATGGATCGGGTTGCACGCCGCAACAAAACGTAAAGTGAATACGTGTTCACAAATACGTAAATATAATGGGTCGGGTTGCACGCCGCAACAAAACGTAAAGTGAATACGCGTTCACAAATACGTAAATATAATGGGTCGGGTTGCACGCCGCAACAAAACGTAAAGTGAATACGCGTTCACGAATACGTAAACATAATGGATCGGGTTGCACGCCGCAACAAAACGTAAAGTGAATACGTGTTCACAAATACGTAAATATAATGGATCGGGTTGCACGCCGCAACAAATATGAAAGATGAATACATGTTCACCTTTATATAAATATGAAAAGTGAATACGTGTTCACAAATATATAAATGTAACAAACATATGGAAATGCAGGGGAATGTCCTAACGTATAATACAAGATAAAATGAAGTGTTAGTTAAACTGAGAATTTCCTATGAGGAGTTGCTACATATTTAAAAATGTTGTAACCTGATATGTTTTTGCAATATGCTTATTACGTTATAATGTGATTGCACTTGGAATATTGTGGTGCTACTTTGAATTGCATGGTAAGGTTCTCACTCAGCCCCAGATGGTAGGGCTGACTCTTTATTTAACATGTTTCAGGAAAACGTGATAGAGGAAAGGCTCCACGCCAAGGCTAGCGATCGTCCCGCAGCCTCTTGTCATACCAAGTCCATTGCTTCGGGCTTGGTACTCGTCAGGTCCAGAATGTCAGTTACAGTGTCTCGGTAAATGCCCATGTGGAATGGTCTCCCTTCTAACTTAGAATAATCTTTGTCAGTATGTCTATGTAGAAATAATATTTGCACGAGCATAGGCTCGCGTTATGTTTTCAATAAAGTCATAAACATATTTCTTTATTGTTATTTTTATTAATAGCTCCGTATTTGAATATAAGTTTAAATTTCTAAATAAAGAGAATTAAATGGTGCTCCTGGTGGAAAATAATTGTCCAGGTGCCATCACGCCCTAAGTAAAGACTTAGGAAAAGTCGGGGCGTGACAAGTTGGTATCAAAGCCAAACCAGGTTAAGAGATTCTAGGAAGTTTTCTTTCGAGTTGGGTGTTTGAACGGTTACTTATTGCGACGGTGTGCGCGCCACCTTAGTAATAAGTGAACGGAATAACATCCTAAAGTTTCCCTTCTTTCGTACTCTTCTCATGCCTACCTTGAGTCTTTTCAAAGACTTGATTTCTCGTACTACCTCCTTCACACGGGTTAGAAAAGGGGATTGTACAACGTTATACTGACTAATATGATTTGTGTAGATGGCGATTATAAGGCGAGTTCCAACAAAAAGGGAAGTACTCATGGAACAGGCAAAGGAAATGAGAGCTCAGAGGGAGTTCATGCGTCGCAAGATGGACTCAGAAGGTGATTTTGATGAGTACATTGATGACACAATCGTACTATGTACATATTTGCTTAGGACTAGAAGGAAAAGGCGTTCATACGACCCGACCTTCTTCAACTTTCCAATTGGAGTCATACTACAGATAATAGTCAATTAGTCGTAAAAGTTTCATTCCACATTCAGAAAGGCAAGGATGCTAAGAGAAGATATTACAGAAAATTCATTGCACCAATTTCTGCATTATGTAAGAGTAGTAAGGTATAAAATGAACTATATGGAAAGAGAAGCAAAAAGGAAGGTTCACAGGGAGTTGAATGCCAACTGCGAATAGGCGAATCATGCGGTTAAGCCCTTTAGACGCGTGATAGTAGGTGTCTGCTCCAAAGACAAGGGCTATAGCGGGTTGCATAACGGCGAGTTGACTGATGTGATGTATTGTAGTCCAGACCTTGTTAATATAAAATATGATCACTGAAGTGCTATGAATACAAGAAAGAAAGGATATAGTTGATTAAATTATTTTTCTTGTTGGCATATTGTGGTGTTGCATGCTTATGAACTATAAGAAAATTTAGGAGCTAGAATAGACATTCCGCCTTCTAAAATATGAGTGTGTTTGTCTTCACGTAAAATGGTGAATTCACAAATCCCGGGCTCAAGAGGAGGTTCATCACGAAGCTCATGTACCTCGATTGACGTAGTAGTGTCCGAAGGAGCGGAGAAAATGTCGGAGAAAATGTTGAGAGAACGAGAGTCAAATGGCCCAAGAAACGGTGGGACAAAAACTAGATAGACTCATAGAGTTAATGGCAGCAGCCCCACACATGGTTCCGCCCGCACCTAGTATCTCTGTCATAGCCCCGAACGAACCACACCCAGGGGACCGGTGCATCGCACTACGCAGGAGTGTAGAATCCCAAGCGCACTGATAGGCTATGGGCAAATTTTATGAGGAGAAGAGAACCATCAGACTGGGGAAGGACCCCAAGGCCGACCCGATGGTATTCTCGATGAAGTTGAAGACTTAATGTTCACATTGGGATGCGTGGAGACGCAGGCGTCAACTTGGTAGGCGCACGACTAGTGGATGATGCAGGGTGTGGTGGAGGAATTTTAGGAAAATCGCCCCGATGTCACCACCAATGACAGGGAGGTTGAGCGGCATTCATTGAGAAGTTTATGCTAATACGGCAAGGATGCGCTTAGACGGGAGTTTGAACAATTGAAGCAAGGTGACGCGGTGTACAAGAATATGATACGATTCGTGAGGTTATCGGCATCTGACACACATGTCGTCCCTACGAAATGGATAGAGTCAAGCGATTTGTAGAGGTTTAAACCGAACATAGCGAAGAAGATGGTGGCGTTAGCCAACGATCGAACTTATCTTCAGATTGTCGATATGGCTTTGAGGGTAGAAGGTTTCGCTAAAGCAAAAAGAGAATATTCGTAGAAGAGATTTCGGATGTCAGGATCATTTAATCAGAGTCAAAATCAGAAGCAGGAGTTTAGTAAGGGATCTTCAGGACCGAACCAATCTGTAGGCCATTCTTATTTCAAGCCTAAGAGGCACAGTTGGTCTAATTACCAAGGTAGCAAGGACAAGGCCACCAACCCTAACACAGGAGGTGACAAACCGCTTTGTAAGATTTGTCAAAGAAAACACCGGAGAATGTCGGCTCTAACGAAGACATGTTATAAGCGTGGAGAGTCGGGCCACTATGCGAGGATTGCAAGAAGAGGACCCAAACTCAATATATTCGGGAGGTCGAAGCAACCACGGTACTCTGGGAAATCGGGAAACCAACCCGCGAATCGGGGAGGTCAACAACCCAACAATTCAAATCGGCTATACGCTTTGCCCCAGAGGAATGAGGCAGAAGCATCTAATGCGGTGGTCACGGGTATTTTGCTAGTCTCGAGTATTCCTGCATTTGTATTATACGATCCCGGCTCTACATTTTCATATGTGTCAATGAGCTTTGCTAAGAATTTACATGTAGAACCTTCTTATTTAAGTGAACCTGTTGAGGTTATGACACCAGTAGGGGCCTCAATTTGGGCCTCTCGGGTGGTAAATAATTTTCCATTAGAAGTGAATGGCAGGGAACAATGGTGAACCTAGTACTACTTGATATGGTAGACTTGACGTCATTTTGGGTATGGATTGGTTGTCGGCATGTTATGCCATGTTGGATTGTCGACGAAAGATAGTGAGATTAACTTTTCGGAGAACCGAAGTTGTTATAAGGGGTAGGGTTGGAATATCCTCGGTCGCTTTATTTCCTACCTTGGGGCTCAAAAGTTATTGAGAAGTCACGAGTGGAGTATCATATCCGGCTAATATAGTGGATACCCAAAAAGAATCATCACGGTGAATGATGTTCCTATTGTTCGAAATTTTCGGAGGTTTTTCCAAGATCTTCCGTGCCTTCCTCGGATAGAGAAGTGGAGTTTGCTATAGAGTTAATTCCGGTACAAGACCCATTTCTATTCCTCCATATCGAATGGCCCGGTGAATTGAGGAGTTAAAAGAACAATTGAAGGATCTTACGGATAAAGGCTTTATAAGGCCTAGTGTTTCCCTTAGGGTGCACGATCTGTTTGTGAAAAGAAAGACGGATCGCTCGAATGTGCATCGATTATCGGCAGCTTAATAAGGTCACGATCAAGAACCGATACCCATTACCAAGAAACGATGATCTTTTTGACCAACTTCAGGGAGCTAGCTACTTTTCCAAGATTGATCTCCGTTCGGGATATCACCGGTGAAAATAAATCCGGATGATATATCCAAAAGCGGCCTTTAGGACCCGTCGGCCATTATGAGTTCTTGGTCATGTCTTTTGGGTTAACGATGCCCCGGCTTTTATGGATTTAATGAACAGAATCTTCAAACCATTCCTAGATTTGTTCGTGATTGTGTTCATAGATGATATCCTAATCTACGATGAAGTGTTGAAGAACATGAAGAGCATCGAGGTAGTCTTCAAGCCTTGAAACAGGAGAAACTATATGCTAAATTTTCAAAGTGTGAATTTTGGTTGGAAAAGGTAGCCTTTTTGGGTCATGTTGTGTCAAGGGATGGAATTATGGTAGACCCCCAGAAGATAGAAGCGAAGAAGCGCCAAAACCGACTCAAGCGAGAGGTTAGAAGTTTCTTAGGTTTGGTGGGTATTATAGAAGATTCGTAAAAGGTTTTTCTAGTCTTGCTGCTCCTTTGACCCGGTTGACTCAAAAAGCGGTTAAGTACCAGTGGTCAGAAGCATGTGAGGCAAGTTTTCAGAAACTAAAGGAATTGTTGACTACTGCACCAGTCTTAACCTTACCATCCGGACAGGAAGGGTTCACGATCATTGCGATGCCTCTAGAGTTGGGTTAGGATGTGTCTTGATGCGATTTGGAAAGGTTATTGCGTATGCATCCAGACAATTGAAGATACATGAGAAGAATTACCCAACTCATGACTTGGAATTAGCTGCGGTGGTGTTTGCCTTACGAATATGGAGACATTATTTGTATGGTGTGCATGTGGATATATTTACAGATCATAAGAGTTTGCAGTACATAACCACGCAGAAGGATTTGAATCTCCGACAAAGAAGATGGTTAGAGTTGCTTAAGGATTATGACCTTAGTATTCTTTACCATCCTGGGAAAGCCAACGTGGTGGCTGACGCACTCAGTAGGAGATCAATGGGCAGCTTGGCCCATTTGGCAATACAAAAGAGGGGTATCGTTCGGGAGGTACAAAGATTGGGAAACCTCGGGTTAGCTTAATCGAGATCGGTGAAGGTAGGGTGGTGGTACATGATACCTCGCGATGCCTAGCTTCGAAATAAAAGAAAGTCGGTTTGAGGATACGAAGTTTGTTGGATTTGAGAGAATCCAACAGGAAAACCTTCACGGATTTACATTGGGAGATAATGGCGGAACCGCCGGTTTAAGGGTAGGTTATGTGTTCCTAAGGTAAAGGATCTAAGGAGGAAGATCTTAGAGGAGGTCACAACACAAGATATTCCATTCATCCAGTGGTCAACAAAAATGTATCAGACCTCAAGGCAAATTGCGGTGGGACGGGATGAAGAAAGACGCGTTGCGAGTTTGTCGGGAGGTGTCTTGTATGTCACAGTGAAAGTGAACATCAAAACTGGCGGATTACTTCAGACATTGGAGTCCCCATGTGGAAATGGGAGGCGATTCATATGGATTTAGAATCGTCTACCAAAACTCGAGAAGATGCGATTCTATTTGGGTGATTGTTGATCGGCTTACAAAGTCAGCCCATTTCTTAAGTCAAGACTACGTATCGCGCACCACAAGATGCGCAGATTTATTTGAAGGAGATTGTGCGGTTACACGGGATTCCTTTACAAATTATTTGGATAGGGGTTCCCATTTCACCTCACTTTTGGCAAAGTTTCAGCAGGTCTCGGGACAAGAGTTAAGTTAAGCACGGCTTTCCACCCATGAAGCAGATGGGCAAGTGGCGAACAATTCAAACAACGAGGACATGTTGCGATCTTGTGTGTTAGATTTTCGGAAGTGGTTGGACCATCTATGTCTAATTGAGTTCGCCTACAACAATAGTTTTCACTCTAGCATACAAATGGCCCCGTTTGAAGCATTATATGGACGAAAATGTAGGTCTCCACTTGGATGGTTCGAGGTGGGTGAGACGCAACTGTTCGGACCTGAAGTCATTCAAGAAACAAATGGTAAGGTACAGATGATTCGGGAGAGGATCAAAACAGCTCATAGTCGTCATAAGTCCTATGCGGATCATCGGAAAAGAGACCTTGAATTTCAAGAGGGGGAGAAAGTATTTTTAAAAGTGTCCCCAATGAAGGGAGTTATGCGTTTTGGTAAGAAAGGAAAATTGAGCCCAAGGTTTATTGGGCCATATGAGATCTTGCGAAGAGTGGGGAATGTGACTTACGAATTAGCACTTTCACAAGAAATGGAAGCGATGCATCCATTATTTCGTGTGTCGATATTACGAAAATACTTGCACGATCCAAGTCACGTCATCCTTCCCGGAGATAATTCTTAATGAGAGCTTGATATGAAGAAGTTAGGTGGAAATACTTGATAGGAAGGTTAAGCGCCTTAGGAATAAAGATATTGCTTAGTGAAAGTCCTATGGAGGAACCACTCCCGCAGAAGCCACCGGGAGCGGAGGAGGCGATGAAAGTCAAATATCCGTTCCTATTTGACTAAGGTAATAAAAAAAATGCATTACATAGTATTTCATATGTGTGTCATTTGCGTGTCTTTATGCATGTGTTACAACCTTACTCTCATTCGAGGGCGAATGCTTCTTAAGGAAGGGAGAATGTGAAGCCCCAAATTTGTTACAATAACAATAAACATTATTGTGTCTATGTGATTATGTTACGACCTTATTCACATTCGAGGACGAATGTTGCTTAAGGAGGAGAGAATGTGAAATCCGGAAAAAAAAAATATATATAGTTGTGGTTGGGTTAATAAAAATATATATATATAAGAAAACAAAGAATAAATTGCATGGGATGGAGTTAGTGTTAAAGTTGGATAAATAGATGGATAAAAATGAAAATAAGAAAATAAAAAAAAAACAAAAACAAAAGAGAAAACAAAAACAAAAGAAAAAAAAAAGAGAAACAAAACATGCAGAATTTCCTATCTCACGTACACTCCTTCCCCTCCCCCTCCTTTTCATTTCCCTTCAATCCCTTGGCTTTTCTCATCCCATAGGTTATAGAAAACTCTCCATTTATACATTGTATTTACACACAAACAAAGTACATAACATAAAGGTTAGAAAATCAGAAAAAAAAACAAGTGAAAAGAAGAGGAAAAAATACCAAGAGGGCAAGAACAAGGAGCAAAATACTAAAGAGTAAGGATAATTTTAGCAACCACACAACAATAATCTTCACACTTACAAGGTGAGTTTTCTCACTCAGAAATTCTTGGTAACATCCTTTATTTTTAGTTCAATACATGTTAGAATAAGAATTGAGTGTTGAAAAGAAATATTGAACTTTTGATTGTTTAGACAACTAGTTGCGTCATGAACTTTACGAACTGTTCTCACTGAGTTATAATTGTTAGAATTTGATGAAATTCGGAGGAATTGTACACCTCTCTAATATGATCATATAGAACCAAAAATGAGGTAAAATGGACGTACGGTTTGAAAGTTATCATAGTTCAAAGTTCCTGCCTTAGATTTGGTCGAAATTCGGAAAGGCATAATTACGGACTGTTTTTATTGAGTTTTACTTATTAGAATTATATGAAAATTTACATGGTTGTAAATCTCTCTGTTACGGACAGATATATATAAAGATTTATTAAAACGGACTTACGAGTTGAGAGTTATTGTAGTTTGAAGTTGCTGCCTCGGATTCGTCGGAATCCAGAAGGGCAGGACGTTGAAACGTAAAACTGTACTAATATGTGGGGAATATGAAAATTGTTGCTAAATGAAAGTTCTAGATCTCTTTGTTTTGGACATTTTGAGACCTTACGGGGGTCTATCCGACTTACGGATTGAGAGTTATCGCTGTTTAAAGTTTCTGCCTAGGATCTATCGAGATCCAGGAAGGGCAGCGAATAAAAGTGTAAAACTGTACCAAATGGTACAGAATATGAAAGGATGGTTCACATGGAGACGTGTAGCTCTCTGTTCTCGTCGTTTTGAGATTTTATGGGGCTTGAACGGGTTTACAGATTAGGAGTTATGACTATTCTAAGATTGGGTGTTGTTTAATACAAATTCTGCCGAAATAAATTTCATGTGGCTGTTTTGAGGATAAATTTGTGTTAGTTATCCAAAGTAGTTTTAAATGAAATTTGGTACAGTGAAAGATCCCCGTCTTACCTTAGTTTCCGCCTGAGAAACACCTTAGTTGGAGTTATGGTTAAAAAGTTATAATCGTTACAAGTATGAATGACAGAATGTTAGAAAAGAGAATAGTATTTATTCGATATTCTGAAAAATATGAAAAGTGAATACGTGTTCACATAAATATATAAATATATAATGGATCGGGTTGCACGCCGCAACAAAACGTAAAGTGAATACGCGTTCACAAATACGTAAACATAATGGATCGGGTTGCACGCCGCAACAAAACGTAAAGTGAATACGTGTTCACAAATACGTAAATATAATGGATCGGGTTGCACGCCGCAACAAAACGTAAAGTGAATACGCGTTCACAAATACGTAAATATAATGGATCGGGTTGCACGCCGCAACAAAACGTAAAGTGAATACGCGTTCACAAATACGTAAATATAATGGGTCGGGTTGTACGCCGCAACAAAACGTAAAGTGAATACGGCGTCACGAATACGTAAACATAATGGGTCGGCCGCACGCCGCAACAAAACGTAAAGTGAATACGCGTTCACGAATACGTAAACATAATGGATCGGGTTGCACGCCGCAACAAAACGTAAAGTGAATACGTGTTCACAAATACGTAAATATAATGGATCGGGTTGCACGCCGCAACAAATATGAAAGATGAATACATGTTCACCTTTATATAAATATGAAAAGTGAATACGTGTTCACAAATATATAAATGTAACAAACATATGGAAATGCAGGGGAATGTCCTAACGTATAATACAAGATAAAATGAAGTGTTAGTTAAACTGAGAATTTCCTATGAGTTGCTACATATTTAAAAATGTTGTAACCTGATATGTTTTTGCAATATGCTTATTACGTTATAATGTGATTGCACTTGGAATATTGTGGTGCTACTTTGAATTGCATGGTAAGGTTCTCACTCAGCCCCAGATGGTAGGGCTGACTCTTTATTTAACATGTTTCAGGAAAACGTGATAGAGGAAAGGCTCCACGCCAAGGCTAGCGATCGTCCCGCAGCCTCTTGTCATACCAAGTCCATTGCTCGCTTGTACTCGTCAGTCCGTAATGTCGATTCTGATGTCTCGGTAAATGCCCATGTGGAATGGTCTCCCTTCTAACTTAGAATAATCTTTGTCAGTATGTCTATGTAGAAATAATATTTGCACGAGCATAGGCTCGCGTTATGTTTTCAATAAAGTCATAAACATATTTCTTTATTGTTATTTTTATTAATAGCTCCGTATTTGAATATAAGTTTAAATTTCTAAATAAAGAGAATTAAATGGTGCTCCTGGTGGAAAATAATTGTCCAGGTGCCATCACGCCCTAGGTAAAGACTTAGGAAAAGTCGGGGCGTGACAGTAAAACCATGTAATATATACTGCCCTGCCCATTAAGGTATACTGCCGGTACATTCTGGGACACGGTAAAGTCATGTAATATATACTACCCATTAAGGTATACTTCCCTGCCCATTCTGGGACACGGTCCAAATATAAAGGATTGTACACATATAGCTATCACAAGCAACTATGTGCAATTTAAATCATCTCCGACTCTCATTAGCACAAATAGAATGAACTATCATTTTATAAGAACTCAATGCATTCTCATGTCATGTAATAATAGGGAATTGAACCCAAAGTACTATGTACATCCACCGTACACACCAAGTAATATTAGGGAATTGAACCCAAAAGTATTATGTACGTTCATCGTACATTCCTTTCCTTTATAATAAATCTTTTGACTCTCAATGAACTAAAATAAAATAACTTTCATTTAGACAACCCAAAGTACTATCAAGAGAATAGGTATAACAATCTTTCATTTTAGAAACCCCAAGTACTATCAAGAGAATAGATATAACAATCTTTCGTTTTAGAAACCCCAAGTACTATCAAGAGAATAGATATAACAATCTTTCATTTTAGAAACCCCAAGTACTATCAAGAGAATGGATTATAACAACTTCCATTTTATAAAATCCAAGTACTATCAAGAGAATTACATCATTAAGGAGTAGGATCCACTCACTTTATAAAAAGGAATCATGCTAGAAGAAGAAAAGATAGTTCACATACCTTATTGGCGACTAGCCAACTCTACAATCTAGAATACGTCTCAATGTACTTCAACCTATAACGACAATAACACGCATATCAACACGTTCTCGCTAAAGTAGGTTAATACCAAGTAAAGGTTCTCCTTTTTCTATGGAAATTTGGGCAGCACTTCCCCTATAAATACGTACTTTTCCACCTTTTCCAAGGCCCAACTTCAACAACAATCAAGCCCCATTTAAGGCACAATAAAAACAACAACTAAAGGGGATTACACGCCTACTTGACGTGTAAAATTCGGCCCCTTAATCTATACAAAACAGTCCACAATTCCATCAACAATAAGGGTAAAATGTGAAGCCTTTTAACACCATTTTACACCCTTATTCCTAAGGACTTTCATTAGCAATTTTACCACATTAATCATGCATGTTGACAACTAAATTTCTAGCATATACAAGCCACAAAACATTCCATAAAAACTGCACGATAATATCCAACAGTTTTATAGATTCCACGGTCAACAACTACAATCCAATAACTCTTTCCTTAATCCTTTTATTCCAATTCAAGTTCCAAAACTTCTATATAATTTATAACAACTTATAAACAACAATATTACTTCATTATAACATGCAATAAGTGACGTTAATAACAACAATTATAGCCAACGACACCAACATCCGAAAATTGCCACTCTCGGCCAACTCAACCAAAAATTGTCCAAACACTCTTTATCCTTTATTATTTTTAGCACAAACTCATCTATACATTATAACAATATGTAATATCCAATTACTTCAAGAGGGAGAAGAATATTTACCCCAAAATTGCCCAAAAATCGCCCAAGGCAGTCCGCTCAACTTTGGCCCGCAGTTTTCGTTTTGCTCCACTTCTTCAAGTTCCAATCACACACAAGCATCCACTACAAGCTTATAACCAACATCCCTTCACGTTTTACCTCCAAATAGTCGACGAACAAGCTAGGGTTTTCAACCCCATTTTCGGCCCAACATGAATTTTGGAGATTATTGGAGAGTTAACTTGTATTAGAACTTGATTAGTGTTCTTAATCTTGCAAAATAATCAACTTTGTTCTTGAAATCATCGTGGAGAAAATCGAGATTCAAGAGAGAAGGGAGAGCTTTTGAGAGATGAAAATTGTGAGAAATGAAATAAAATGACTAAGTCTTCCAACCCAATCTATATATAGAAAATATCTTCAAGACAAGTGGATGAGGTGCCACGTGTCAACTCCTCATTGGCCGAAAATTTTCATCTAATAAAATATCTGGATATTTGTCCAAATATCTTAAAATTGAAGGGCCCCGAGAAATTATGTAATTCTCGGCGGACCCTATATTATCAATTCCAATTCTTCGTAATCCAATACTAATCCCATAAATCCAATTAGAAGAATTAAACTCCAAGTTAATAAATTATCGTCTTCACATTTTTCCGAAAAATGTAATAATTATTTCCTTCCAAAATTCAAATCTTAAATCCTTAATCACGTTCTCAATTAGTAGCCCTGGTATTACGGGGTGTAACAGTTATCGCGCCCTTCACTGGAGGGCCGGGCAGGATGATTAAGAGGTTACCGCGTCCTTCACTTGAGGATCGGGCAGCATATGACTATATCTTTACCGCGTCCCAGAAAGGTCCGGGCAGTATATGACCAAGTGTTCACTCCTTTACTAGAGGGTCGGGCAGTGTATGACGAAGTGTTTACCGCGTCCCAGAAAGGGGCGGGCAGTATATGTTCACCGCGTCCTTCACTTGAGGGTCGGTCAATATAGGTATATGTTTCCATGGACTGGTATCCATGAGGCGAGTATAGATACTCCTGACAGTATATGATTATATGGACGGACAATAATGATTTGGAAATGACTCTCACATCTTTATAAGGCACAATTGACTCTCCATTGTTACAAGGTACAATTGGCTTCTATTTTATATAGCACGGTTGGATCTGGTATTTGATTTTCATACTTGCCTCTGTCATCTTTTGGCCAGTTATGATTTCATTTACTGTACTTTATGTTTACATACTTGGTACCTTGTGTCACGACCCAACCCCTGCCCGCTGATCGTGCTCTACAGGCACCCTTACAGGTATACATCAGAGAATAGCAGCGGAACATATAAAACTCATAAATACTTAAACAGTAAATATCAACAGGTTAGCCGATAAAGCCACCTTCCGTAAATTATACATGAACCAAAATAAAATAACCCAGTACATTTCTGTTCTTAAACACCCAATCCACAAATGTGACTACAGACCTCTAAGAATAACAACTGTGACGGGACAGGGCCCCGCCATACCCCTAAATATACAACAACCGACCATACCAGGGATCTGAACCAGGGATAAGCCTCCGGAGTAATGGAGTTTCCCAACAGCTGAACAGTGATCCTAAGGGTGAGGATCAGCAACCTATATACTCTACCTGCGGCATGAACGCAACCCCCCGAAATAGGTCAGTACAACATGTACCAAATATGTGAAACTGAAAGTACTGTAATGAAATCATAAAGTCTAATATAAAACTGGAGACATGTATGATAACTCAAATAACAGTACAATGTGCCTTACTAACAATGAGAGTAAACAAGAGTATACTTTACTGCATAAAAATAGGAGGCTCATGATCAAAGTAGGGCCACCCGCCCGTAGTATCATTAAGCAATCCTACTCCTGGGACTATTTCACCCGTGATAGCCGATGGACCCGCATGAGGTAACTTCCTCGTGATAGATCAGATCCGCCCGCATAGGTCGTATAGACCCGCATGAGGTATTCCTCGCATAGGACTGGTCCGCCCCGCATGGGACTATTTCACCCGCATGAGCCCTACGGACTCGCATGAGGTATTCCTCGCATCATGGGTAACAAATCCACGGAATATGCAAATGCCACAACCCCGGGGAATGACCCCGTAATGAACAATATATCACTAGCACAACCGGCTATCATACACAACATAAGCACTACCGGCTTATCATACATAACATAAGCATTACCGGCTTATCATACATAACATAAGCAAGTTAAGAAATTCCCTAACTTCTTATTAGCCTTGTTCATATACACTCTTATTTAGTTTACTTAAGGCACTAACATGTCATTATAAAATCCGGGAATTTAACCCAAAGTACTACGTACTTCTACTCTTTTAAAAAAATGACTTTTTTTCATATAAAACTTCCAAGATACTAATAACCGTAGTATCAAGTCATAACTACTTTTCAAGACAAGTCACAATACCTTTTAAAAATACATTTATAGACTTCTAAATCAAGTGACTTCTTTCTTTTAAAACCTTAAGCAATTGATGCCTTTAAATCAATTTGTCTTTCGTTATTTCAAGTCATTTATCATTACTTACATTACTTAGAGTAACCCACTCTTTTAACTTTCCATAAAGCTATTATAACCGACTTCCATAAAGCCGTTAAACTAGCTTTATACTTTAGACACTTACATTCTTTTCATAACCAAGAGACTTATACTTTTGAAAACCAAGTATCGTATACTTTCAAAATGCTTCAAGTCTCTTATCTTTAGTAATCAAGTTTCTTAACTTTAGAATAGCTCAAGGAATCAATACTTTCCAAATCAAGTATTCTATACATTTTCAAGTCGAGAAGTCTTTGTTTACCTTACTAGAATAAACCATTCTTTTAACCTTCCATAAAGTTAACACAACCAACTTTATGCTTTTGAAACCAAGGCATTTCTATCCTTTAAAAACAAGTGAGTTAATTCTCTAACTCAACCAACTTAGACATTCTTAAAACAAGTCAAGGATATCAAATGAAATGAATTCATTTAAATCTCGTACGTCTACCGTACTATACCTTTATAACTACTCATGCTCAAGAGATAAGAAAGTTCCCACATACCTCTTCGGTTCAATCCACTTGCCAAGTCCAATATGCCTTACGTAGTATGTCAACCTATAATGACCATAATACGTCCATTAACTTCCTTCAAACGTAGAATATTCTAAGTGCAAAGTCACTAAATTCTACGGAAAATCGGACAACATTTCCTTTGTTTCTACATACTTTTTCACCTTATTCAAGGCCCGAATTCAATAACCAAACACGCCACATTTAAGGCTCAACAATAGGGGATTACGCGCCTACAAGACGTGTAAAATTCCGCCCCACAATTGATATCAAACTAGTCCAACATACAATGTCATTCTCGGCCAAAGGTGTAACAACATATCAACCTTTCCAATTCCTTTTCAATTCAAGTTGTTTAGTATAACATGTTATCAAGCCGCAATTGATTATAACTACTACAATCTTCAAGTAGGTAACATGCGGCGATTCTAATTATCGACCAAATTGGATTTCAATTTCAAATGGCTCAACATGTCATTTTCGATTTTGAGCTTCTAAATTTCCATAACACTTATCAATCTTCATAACACATATCACATGATCATTTCCAACTTATCATAACATGAAATCTTCAATTACAATAGTAAGACGAATATTATTACCTCATTTAGCCCAATATGATCCAAGATTACAAGTCGATCCTTAGCAACTTTAGCTCCTCTTTTCGACGTTCCAATCCACTCCAAGCAACCCTTAGAAGCTTATGAAGAACTCCTCTTCAAGTTTCAACTTCAAAGTTGAAGGACTCCTTAGGTTTTCGCCTTGCGACTAACGTGAAAACGTAGTTTTTCCGGGATCTTTCTATTGAGATATCCTTAGAATACCTTTAGGAACCTTTGGTTTGAATATTGGGAATTATGGACAAAAATTGCAAAAAAAAATTGTGTGAAAGCCTCCATTGCCGAGAGCTCCTATAAGTTCATCAACCTTGGATTATTTTTTCTAAGTGTGGGAAATGTTTTGCTACTAGTAGTAGTAGTAGTAATATATAATACTCTCCAAGGGCTAGGATCATCACAAATGTGTGGCTAAGATGAGGTCAAAAATGTCAAGCTAACATGACTTCAAGACCTAGTCAATAATGTCAAGCTCTTAACTTTAGCAAGACTTGGTCATCTTAACTTGGGTCAAATGACCATAACACCCATGGTCTATTTCGTCCAACCAACTAAGGGGGGGTGACACGTGTCGCCCTCCCCTTCGTTGCAATATTTCGTTTTCCGACAATTCCATAATTCCGACAAATTTTTACTAGTCTCGAATCTTAACATTTTGAGTTCCAACGTATGTTCTTATAAACATGCCCTGGAATTACGGGGTGTAACACCTTGTTGTACTGACCCTCCTTCCTCGGGGGGCTGCGTTCATGCCCGCAGGTATATGTACTCAGTTTGGTGGTCCGCGAGCTTAGGATCTTGCCCAACTTTTTGAGATAGCTCCACTGTTTCGGAGCTTGTCCTTTTGGTACAAATCTCCCATTATAGGCTTATGTATATTCAGGGCTACACCGGGGCCTTGTCCCGTCCCATTTCATTATCATAATCTTAGAGGTCTGTAGACAGGTGCGGGTTGTATATGTATTCGCACATGTGTGAGTTGTACTTGTTTTGGATATTCTGTATATAGTGGCAGCCTTGCCAGCTTGCCTATTTTTATATTATGAGTTGTTCCTTAGCTTCTGTCGATTATATGTGATGTGATGGTAAAAGCAAATACAACGGGTACGCTAATCAATAAGATTAATGAAGTAGCAATTAATGCAAAAACAGCCAATTGGAAAGCAAGACAGGTAGGGCACCTGTCACGGCCCGTCGGTTTGGAGCGTGACAGAAGCAATGTTGGACATTAATTTGAAAAGATGGCAAGAAGCCATGAAATCCGAGATGGAATCTATGTACATCAATCAAGTGTGGAACTTAGTTAATTTTTCAGCTGGGGTTAAACCCATAGGATGCAAATGAGTCTTCAAGAAGAAGATCGATGCATTTGGTAAGGTACAAAATTATAAAGCAAGGTTGATCGCTAAAGGTTATAATCAACGACTGGGGTCGATTATGATGAAACCTTTTCACATGTTGCTAAGATTAAGTCCATTCGTCTTTTTCTTGCAATAGCTGCATATTATGACTATGACATTTGACAGATGGACGTCAAAACCGCCTTCCTCAATGGTAATCTAGTTGAGGAAGTGTATATGAAACAACCTGAGGGTTTTTCATCTAAGTCCAAGCCAAATATTGTATGCAAGCTACATAAGTTCATTTATAGGCTTAAGCAAGCCTCGAGGAGTTGCAACATTTTCTTTGGCAAGGCTATAAAGTCTTTTGATTTCGTGAGAAACAAAGATGATCCTTGTATTTATAGTAAACGCAATGATGAGTGTATTGTCTTCATTATTATATATGTGGACGATATATTGATAATAGGAGACAAAAAGACTCTATTGCAGTCAGTCAAAGAGTGGTTGTCCAGTACCTTCATGATGAAGAATTTAGGTGAAGCCTGCTACATTCTGGGAATTAGGATTTATAGAGATAGACCTAATAGATTGTTGGGGCTTTCACAGTCAGTCTACATAGACAAAGTGCTTAGACGTTTTTCTATGGAAAATTCAAAGAAAGGCAGTCTACATATGAGTCAAAGCATCAAGTTATCTAAGAAGGATAGTCCTTCTAATGCTATAGAACTTGAGCGCATGAAAAGGATCTCATATGCTTCAGCTATAGGATCGATCATGTATGTCATGACCTGTACTAGGCCAGATATGATATTTGCACTTAGTATGACTTGCAAATTCCAGCAGAATCCTAGGAAAGAACACTGAAAATCAGTCAAGAGTATTCTTAAGTATCTTAGACGAACTAAAGATTACTTCTTAGTCTATGGTAGGGAAAAAGAGCTAGCTGCAACTAGGTACACTGATGCTAGCTTCCAAACAGATCTTGACGACTTCCAGTGTTTTGAAACTCGGTCCGGACCGGCCGGCCAGACCGGGTTAACCGGTCTCGAGGCCGGTACGAGTTTATTGTAGGAACGGGTGGCATCAAACTCGACGCAATCCGGTAAAAATCGGTACGAACCGGTGACTCGGTAACTCGTACAAACCTGGTTTTTATTTATTCATATAATTTTTTTAATTAGGATCTGATAGTATTTAATTATTAATATAATAATTATATTTTTAGGGAAGATGAAATGACTAAAGCCCCAGCCCCATAACTCATTCAGTTCTTAATTCTTAAGATCTTAAACTAACCTTAAGTCCTTAATTTCCCTAAGGCCTAAACTCTAAAGCGGCAAGGCAACAAGCCAACACGTCGGCGAAGCCGCAAAGGTGATTTTCTCAGTTTCAACAAGTCAAAATTCAACAACAGTACTCTATTAGCTTACTATAATAATATATAAGTATCTTTAAATTTTGTGCTCAAATAATTATTTAAAAATAAGCAGGAGTTATATAAGCAGTATATTGATATCATTGATTCGAGATGGGATAGGATGTTGAGAAAAAGTCTACATGTAGCAGCATATTATCTAAATCCAGCTTTTCAGTACGACAAAGATTCTTTTGTAAATAACACAGAGGTTATGAGTGGATTGCTGGACGTTATTGACAAAAAAAGGTGGGGAGAACACATTGCAGATCTATGATGAAATTTCGCTTTTTCGAGATAGACAAAAGAGCTTTTCAAGACCAAATGCTTTGATCATTTCTAGATCAACTCGACCAGGTATTATTTAATTATTAATAATTATATTTTTTATTTTATTTTTGCTTTAATTCATAATTTTGTTGATATTTTCTTTTAATTTATTAACTACACAATCTAGATGATTGGTGGAGATTTTTTGGCGGTGATGCACCAAACTTGCAGAAGTTTACCATTAAAATATTAAGTCAAACAACTTCATCTTCTGGATGTGAACGTAATTGGAGTGTGTTCGAACGCATTCATACAAAAAAATAAATAGATTGGAGCATGAGAGACTGAATGGTCTTGTTTATGTGCATTATAACTTGCGACTCCAAAATAGGTAAAAACTAAATTACCATCATTCTTGTGTGCGTAGTGTCACATGTTTTAACTTTATTTCCTCATGTTTATTTTGGGATTGTCATAGGGTTAAGAACAACAAGAGATCATATGATCATGTTGATTATGAGTGCATTGACAAGACAGAGTTTTGGATTACGGAGGAAACACCCGAAGGTGAACTTGATTATGAAGAGTTGGAACATATGCTTGAGGAAGAATTACCAATAAATTTAGAAGAATCAAATATTAAATCATCTGCAGGTTGGTTTGAGTTTTCATTATAATCCATATTATAATTAGATTGAATATTATCTTATATTAATTATTTATTTATTATTTTAGATAAAGAAGTTGATGAAGACATGATTAATGATGCTGAGCTAAGAGGTTTTGGCCATCAAAGTAGCAATAGTAGAGGTGTTGATGACGACATAGAGGACATCTTTGCACTAAATTGAGATTTTTATTATTCAAGTTCTTTTGACTATTTGAGTTTATGGACATGTGTTTTGAAGTTATTTATTTTGTGAGGACATGAATAATCAAGTTTATAGTTTCTACTTCTTGGATTTAGATATGCATGACATCTTGGTTATTTAGTTTATGGACATGTGTTTTGAAATTCGTTGATGGACATGGATCTTCGTTATTTCATATGTTTGGATATATATATATATATATATATATATGTGTGTGTGTGTGTGTGTGTGTGTGTATGTGCGTGGATACCGATTTTTTGAACTGGTCCAACCGATTGAACCAGTGACCCAGTTGGTCGTCCGGTTCGATGTCCGGTCCGAGTTTTAAAACATTGACGACTTCATATATCAGTTTGGATACACGTTCATTTTCAATGGCGGAGCAGTGAGCTGGAAAAGTTCAAAACAAGCTATGACTGCTGATTCGACAACAAAAGTTGAGTACATCTGGATCGGAAATGGGTAGAGAAGCTGTCGCGATATTTGAGTTCCTGAAGGTACTAGGGGTAGTTTCGAGTGTCAGTTGTCCAATAACTATTTATTGTGAAAACACTAGTGCGATTGCACAGTCTAAGGAACCAAAGATCAAGAAACAGAAACAAGCATGTACCAAGAAAGTACCACATGCTCAAGGAGATGGTAAAGACTGAAGAGATTAAATTATACTATGTTTCAACAGACGATAATCTAGCTGACCCATTCACTAAACCATTAAGCTTAGTTAAACATAATGGTCATTTGAGAATATGTGCATTAGATATGTTGGAGATTGGCTCTAGGCCAAATGGGAGATTAAAGTATATTTATGTCCTAGAGACAATCTGCATTAGGACAAATGTACTTTACAAACATTCGTATTATTATTAATGAGGATTAATATTTTGGCATTTGCAATTAGTTGATTGTTTATAATATTCTATAATATGCATCCTTAGAGGTTACGATGTTATTAATAGTGTGAGATATTAATATTATAACGTAATTCTTAAAATATCCTCGACTAATGATCATCGAGAATGGAATATCGATGATATGTAATAAGTCGATATGTGGTCTGCATCATATCCTTAGAGGATGTAGTATGTATCACCTGCTACGAGTTACATATA
Source organism: Przewalskia tangutica (assembly GCA_029844215.1). Classification (NCBI taxonomy): domain Eukaryota; kingdom Viridiplantae; phylum Streptophyta; class Magnoliopsida; order Solanales; family Solanaceae; genus Przewalskia; species Przewalskia tangutica. The sequence continues at coordinate 82,054,149 of CM056735.1, read as the reverse complement.
CTCGTGATGGACACATAGATACTTTGGAAGTATTGATATACCCTGTTGATATATTGTTTGTTATACATGTCTAAAGTATGATGATCGTATGGGAGATAAAAGTCCTTAGACTTGAGGTCGATACACACCTTGTCTACAGAGTAATACTTTGATCATGTCCTATGCTCCAATGCCTTATAGGTTGAGATACGGCTTGTATTTGGTACATTACGATGTGGATTAAAGGTGATAGTTGAGCTAACATTAGGATTCATTCCTCGAATATATATATTCGAGAGAGCACTTAGTTTCTTAGTGATATTAGGTTGACTAAGTTATTGGCCAACGCATAGACATATCTAGGACATGGTCTTGTTGTTAACTAATATAGATGAGATATAATGATCAAGCCATTTGGATAGATACCTGACAAATCCTAAGCTTGATCGAATGAGTCGTGAATGAAAGGATTTTATCTTCCCACATAGAGGTTCAGTTTACCAGATTCGTGTAAATGTACTTTACATATTGATTTCTTCTTCTGGCGCCGTCTAGGAGTTTCGTGTAGACCCTAATATGATTAATGTCAATATGTGAAGACATGTAGGGTAAAACTATGTCAATTGTTCCTTCGATCTAAGGATGTAATAAGTGAATATAAATGTTCAATTTATGATCGAGACATTTGAATGAATAATAATTATTTAATTAAGTCGAGATTGGATTTCAGATTTAATTAAAATAAAAATGAGATGACGTCCCACGCTGGACGAGGGTCGCAGTGCTTGGGACATAGGGTCGTGCCGCCATGGCGCCGCACTAGTCTGACTGACCGACTGCACCTCATTTTTTTGGCCTGATCCACATAAAACTCTAGCTGCGTTTTAGACCTAAAATACAACTATAAATAAAAGGTTTTATTCATTATTCAAAAGACATCATTTTGATATATTATTCTAAGTCTTAGAGACCTAGAATCAAAATTCTCTCGAACCTCTGCCGAATTTCCTAGCTGTTCGAAGAGTTATACATTAGAGTTATAGGAACTTGCAATCGAGGATCAATTGGGTGCGCACCCTCGGATTACTAAAAGACTCAAGATTTATTCAAACCGTAAGTGTTATTTATATGCACTACAGTTATACATACATGTTATGATTTACATGTGTTTTATATTACTGCATAATCATCATATAGTTCGTCGTTTGTTGGGTTTGAAATACAAATTTTCAAATTTCGCTGCGTACACGAATCCGACAAAACCCTACATGAGATCCTTTTAAGTTTTCGCTTTGTTTTGTTTAGTTTAGCTTTCTTTAGTTTTTTGTTATTTTGTTTTCTTTTTGTAAGACTCTTTTATTTTATAAAATGGTCACTAGACAACTTGTCTAATTGACGGACTTTTGCTAAAAAGCATATTATAGAGCGTTCACAAATTACAAGAGCTTATAATATATCTACACGCTGAAAGAGTTTAACTTAAGGCAGAGAAAATAGTTAGAATTGTAGAAAGACAACGATGTTGATATTCTCGATGAGGTGGAACAAAGCGAACGTTATAATTAACGGCTTTAGCAGAATAGGTAGTTTGGCTCATTTGCAAGTTATGTTTACGAAATAGTAAAAGGAAAAAGGGTCAAATTTGTCCCTCTACTATGAGAAAAGATCAAATTTATCCGCCGTTATACTATTGGTGTAAAATACCTTATCATAACATAAATAGTTCAAATATACCCTCTTCCGTTAGAGCTATCCAAAATATACAACTAATCTTACGTGTCACTAACATTTTGATGGGGTAATTCATTTTACCCCCCTCTCCACTTGTTCTTCCATCACTAGCATTTCCTTTCACTCCATCACCATTGCCAAGTTTTTTTCCCACTGTTTGGTACTCTACATAGTACATACATAAAGGGAATTGATTTTTAAATTTTTAATTTTGTTTGTCCGCAAAAAATGGGTCTTCCAGGCATGTGAAATGGAATATGCTTAAGGTTATTGATTGATTTTTTTTGTATTGCTATAAGTGGAGGGGAGGGGTAAAATGGGTTGGGGCACTGAGGTGGCATGTCATGTGTCATCAACCTTATCATAATGTTAGTTCCACCTAGAATTAGTTGTCCATCTTGGACAGCTCTAACGGAAGAGGGGTGTATTTGAACTATTTAAGTAATAGTAAAGGTATTTTGCACAAATAGTATAACGAAGGGTAAATTTGATCCCTTTTTCATAGTAGGACAAATTTGACTTTTTTCCCAATAGTAAAACATGAAAACTAAAAGGTACTACCAAAATAGTTTAGTAAAACGTGACTATAGTTTAGGGGTTTTAAATTTATCATAGCTATAGTTTCAATATTTACAGGGCATAGCTACTTTTTAGTTGCTATAGTCTCACTGTATTCATAAAACAGTCTTGTTGTATAGTAAAAATCTGTTCAGTAAAGTGTATTCAAAGAAGAAAAATCTCACTCACAATACAATATACAATAAAAAACTGAACAACAATACACTCAAATGCACTGATTTTTACACAAAAATATTATGAAGACACTCAAAACCCGAATACACGAAATAAAATACATAACAAAAAATTGGATTTTACATTAAAAAATAAATACAATCTAAAAACACTTCAAATTCACTGTATTAATTTGTTTACACTAAAAAGCTGAATACAAGAAATACAATACACAATAAAAAATTGGATTTTATACTAGAGAAAATGAATACACTCTAAAATATACTTCAAAATCACTGTATTCATTTGTATATAAAAAGATCTCCTTTGAAATACAGACGAATAAAGTGTATTTTCCGGTCAGATCTGGATAATAAAGTGTATTTTTCGGTCAGATCTTGACAATAAATTGTATTTCCGTTCAGATTTGAATAATAAAGTGTATTTTCCGGCAAACATCCGTCATTTCTTGTTCCATTTGATTTCTTTTCGTACTTTTTTGGTATCTATCTCTGTTCCAGTAGAATCCATCTCTGTTCCAAGTGAAGCAACATAAAAAAGCTCAATCTCATTCACTCAAATAGAGAAGTGAGGCTCTCCAATTTTAGTTTATGTTTGCCGTAAAACGCAGATCCAATCAGATTCGAAATCAAACTCTTTCGCTGGCGTTAGTGTGAGCCTTGTCGAATTTTGGTGGCTTCTTCGGAGAAGAGACACCGTGAGAGATAAAGGGAGCCTTTGGCTCTCCGGAGAAAGATTGACAAGAGAAAGGGGTTGAGCCCTTGAGATATTAGTTACCATGTGTAATTGAAATACAATATTTAGCTATGAGTTGTAATTAATATAAACTATAGCTACTAAATATAATTATGTACTAATAATTAGTTATGAGATATAAATTTTTTAATAATTTAAGCTCAGCCCAAACTTACCATGGGGAATGTGATTGGGCCCAAAATGATTTTAGAGAATCTATGTTCTTTCAATGAAATGGACAAATATAGGAATATCAATGCGTATGTCATGTTTTTTGTATCATATTTGTTCTTACTTACACATCTCTTTCACATTGCAAATAAAACCAAAAAAAAATCACTCTTGTGTTTTTCTTTGGTTGTTCACAATATCTTTTATTTTGTCCACCATTAGTATTACTTTTATTTTATGTTGTTCAAATTTAACCACCTGGCCCAAATCTACTGGACTATTGAAGCCCAATAACTTCAAGTTCCTCTATGTGTCCACTTTTCCCTAATTTTGTCACATTTCTTTTTCACTGGTCCCAATGAATATCTAAAAACCAACAAAAAGAGTACTCTCAATCACCACCCAACCCGTAAGCATTAATTAAGGGCGTTTATGTCTTTTCAAACCCGGAGCATAAGTCGGAACCGGTGGCGAAAGAGCGTGGCCGGCGAAGTAGCCGGAGCTCAGCCAGCTATGTCGACAGCTTTGCCGTGTACGACGGTGATCGACTGTACTATAAAACTCTCATCTTCCTCTCCTCTCAGTTCCCCCGACGTTTCCCTATTTAACTCCGTCAACCGACGCCGTCACATAAAAAGCTCTTCTTCTTCTAGTGGTAACAATTCTATTAGCGCAAAGAATGGAGTTCGGAATTCGGTAAAACCAGCTACTGGTAGTAAAAATGAGGGGCAAAGGAAGAAGAGTAGGAATCTAAGTCTGAAATCGTTGTTAAGAAGACGATCGATGTGGAAACAGATACTTTTTGCATCAACGAAAACGAGGAGCATCATTTTGCTCAATGTTACTGCTATAATTTATGGTACGTGTCATAAATTATACCTTCATATTCAGTTTTTTTCTCTGAATTACTTGTTGATGCTGTTTGTTCTTTCTACTGTTAAGGACTCGTTTGGCCAGGAGAATTGATTTTTTTTTTCAAGTTATTTGAAAATTGAACTCAGTGTTTGGCCATGAAAATTCTAATTGAAAAACATGTAAAATGTTGTTATCACTTTCAGTTCATTCAAACAACCAAATATTCAATACAAAAACTATAATCAAATACAACTCCATGTTCAACTCCAACTTCAAAATTCCAATTAAAGTGAAAACAATTTGGTTTCCATGGACAAACGCCTACTCAATAATTACTACTACTACTCTCTCCTTTTTAGTTCGCAGATAGTCTATGGAAAAATTGGTTAAATAGATAAACATTTTAAAATTTCAATATTTTAATGAATTTGAATTCTTTAAAGTTGTTAAAGTGTATAATAATATGGTTTTAACCATCTTGTACTAGAATCTGAAAAGATAGCTATTTTATTGAACATGCGCCTGCTACTGCTACTACGACTTCTGCTGTTGTTGGTGTTTCTACTGTTTAAGGGTGATGCTGGATTGTGCTCTGTCTGGACCTAAGGTTAGAGGTAATTAAATATGATGTATTTGTGGTTAGACACAAGTGTGGTAGCATTATGTTGCTCCATTCTAGTGGACTTCTATGTGATGTTTAAGACAAGGGAGAATATTCAACCTTTAGGTGGTGGAAGTTCTGATCTAAAGTTTAGTTTCATTGTTTTAGGGATTGGAATGCCTATACCAGTTGTCGGGAGAGGTTCTTACTAAATTTTCTTTGACTAATAATTTAGCCTTATTTCTTCCCGAATAATTTCCATTCCAAGAAAATAAATTGCGTCTCCAAAATCCTTAATTCGAAACTCATAATGAAGGAAATTCTTGAGAGACACAAGTTCTGCAGTGTCATTCCTAGTGAGTAGTATATCGTTTACATAGATTGCCACTGCCGAAATATCACCATCTATCTTTTTGAAAAATAAAGAGTAGTCATTGAGGGAGTGAGAATATCCTTTGAAATCGAGTGCGGCAATGAGCCTAGCATATCATTGTCGCGAGGTTGGCTTCAGCCCATACAAAAACCTTTTCAACAAGCAAACATGGTTAGAACTAGGTGGAGTCATTCCTGTAGGAAATCTTGTATAGAGCTCTTCCTGCACATCACCATGATGAAAAGTGTTATTAATAATAAAGAAAAAGGATAGTCCGGTGCACAAAACATATCGCGTTAGTAGGGTCCGGGTAAGGGCCGCATCACAAGGGGTGTGATGTAGACAACCTACCCTAATGTATGCATTAGTGACTGCTTACCGGGCTCGAACCCGTGACCTATAGATTACACGGGGACAACTTTACTGTTGCTCCAAGATTCCCCTTCAAAAGCATTATTAATGTCTTATTGAATTAACCTTTACTCCATTTTAATTGCTAGGCCAGACAATGAACAATTGTCATTTTTATCACTGGGAGAGTCTCAGCGTAGTCTATTCTTTCTCCTTGAGTATCTCCATGTATGACTAATCGGGCTTTAAAGCGTTCGATACTCCCATAGGATTTATATTTGACCGTGTAATTCCTTTTGGAAGACAAAATTTTCTTCTCTCTAGGTAATTCAGTTACCTCCTAGGTTTGATTGATCTCTAAGGATTCAAACTCGTGGCCATTGCTTTTTGCCAACTGGATGTAAAGCTGATTGAAAATATGTGATATGCTATGAAATGTGTGAAATAGAATTTAGGAGTGTTTGATTAGTGGAAGGAAGGGCTAAAATGGTAAGACAAAGAGCAAAGGAAGTTGCAAACAAGATGTTAGGATTAGTCCAGCCGTGGCGAAGGTTCCTTTTTCACCAAAGACACAAAAATTATAGGATGAAAAGCAACGCAGGGCAGCGAAGGGCAAGACTAACTTTAACACGCTAATTTTAACTCACTTTGTCATGCATCGATTACATTTGTTCCTACTTTTGCCCTACTCCATCGAGCAACAACCACAACAACAACATACCTAGTGAAATATCACATAGTGGGGTCTGAATAGGATAGAGTGTACGCAGACCTTACCCCTACCTTGAGGTAAAGAGGCTGTTTCCGGTAGACCATCGACAGAAGAACAAACACTTTAAAGCAGTATATGTAAAAGAAAATCAAGAACACAATACTATAAAAAACATGATCAAGCTGACTGAAAAAAGAAGTCATAACTACCATAAGACAATACGATAATCAAGGTACAAGAACAACATATAGTACAAGCAACAGTAATCTAAGGACCAAGAACTACAAGCAATACTACAACCACTAGTATTAACAAATAACACTCGACTGCTAACTAAACTTCTACTCTAATTTGTGTCCTCCATAACTTCTTATCTAAAGATCATGTCCTCAATAAGCTGAACCTACGTCATGTCCTGCCTAATCAATTCTCCCCAATACTTCTTCGGTCTACCTCTACCCATTCGGGAACTGTCCATAACAACATCTCACGCCTCCCCACTAGGGCATCCGTGCTTCTCTTCTGCACAAGCCCAAATCATCTCAGCTTTGCTTCTCGCATCTCATTCTCCACTGAAGCTACTTCCACCTTGTCCCGAATCTCTTCATTTCTAATCCTATCTCTCCTAGTATGCCCACACATCCACCGTAACATCCTCATTATCGCAACTTTTATTTTCTGAACGTGAGAGTTCTTAACTGACCAACACTGTGCCCCGTACAACATATTCGGTCTAACCACCATTCTGTAAAATTTGCCTTTAAGTTTAGATGACACTTTCTTATCACACAAGATCTCGGATGCGAGCCTCCATTTCATCCACCTTGCCTTAATACGATGTTTCACATCATCATCAATCTCTCAATTTCCTTGAATAATAGATCCAAGATACTTGAAACTTGTCACGACCCGACCCCGGGGCCGCGACTGGTGCCCTACCGGGGCACCCTGTCAGGTATACATCAGAGAATAGCAGCGGAACATACATATACGTAAACCTGAATAAAGTAAACATTACTGGCAAACCGACAAGGCCGCCTTCCATAAAATAAACTTAATCGAAAGTGAAACAGTACAACTTATTCTTACAGCCCAAACCACAAACGTGACTACGCACTTAAGAATAACAATCGTGGCGGGACAGGGCCGCCATACCTGAATGTACAAAGTCTACAACCTCGGGAATCGTGCCAAAAGACAAAGCCTCCGAGAAATGGAGCTTTCAAGAATCAACAGTGATCCCAAGAGCGGATCAACAAGCTACGCCTCAACTGCGGCATGACGCGGCCCAAGGAGGTCAAGATAACAGTACCAAGTATGCGAAATCGGAAAATACCGAAAATACCTCATAAGTCTAAAATAATCGAGACATGTATAAAATCGGTTCTGAGAACCTGTGCCTTACCAACAATGAGAATATCAATCATATACTATCTTTGCATGAAAATAGGCATTTCATAATCAAAGCAAGGTCATCCGCCTCGCGATGTCATTAAGCACTCTACTCTCGGGACTATTTCACCCGCACGTGGGTTATGTGGACCCGCATGAGGTATTCTCGCATAGGTCAGACCACCCGCACGTGAGACTATTTCACCCGCATAAGCCCAGCGGACTCACGTGAGATATTCCTCGCGCGTGGGTAGCAAATCCACTAACGGTGGTATAACGATCTTGAGGATTTACCCTCATTTATACTCTTACCACAGGCGGTGGTATAACGATCTTGGGATTTACCCGCCGGATATACTCTTACCACGAAGAAGGTGGTATAACGATCTTGGGGATTTACCCGCCGGATATACTCTTACCCTCATATGCGTGCCTGGAATCCTCATCGTGGCGTGTCGAGTGCATACTCGTGGAATCCACATCACCGACGGCGCGCGTCAAGTAAACTCATATAAAGACCATGGAAGCATACGTGGAATCCTTCATCATGCGACGTCCAAGTAAACTAATACTAAAACAATGGAAGCATACCCGTGAAATCCTTCATCATCCGGGCGCGTCCAAGTAAACTCATACTAAAACAATGGAAGCATACGTGGAATCCTTCATCACGGGCGACGCGTCAAGTAAACTCATACTAAAACAATGGAAGCATACCCGTGGAATCATTCATCACCGGCGCACGCCCAAGTAAACTCATACTAAAACAATGGAAGCATACGTGGAATCCTTCATCATCGGCGACGCCCAAGTAAACTCATATAAAGACCATCAAGCATACCCGTGGAATCCTTCATCACCGCGCACGCCCAAATAAACTCATACTAAAACAATGGAAGCATACGTGGAATCCTTCATCATCAAGCGCGTCCAAGTAAACTCATAACTTCTTTAGGCTTTCATTAACATACAAAATGGATCTCATTTTCATGACCTATTTCAAGAAAAACCAACTCTTTAACCTTCCATAAAGTTATTATAACCAACTCCCCATAAAGCCGTTATACTAACTTTATGTTTTTAGAAATTAAGACATTCTTACCCTTTCATAAGGCCGTTATAACTAACTTCCCATAAAGCCGTTATAACTCCTTATGTTTCAAAAGATTTCGTTCTTTTATTAACCAAGAGGCTTATACTTCAAGTCAAATACAATTTTCAAAATACTTCTTCATGTCAAGAAATCCTTGTCTACCTTACTTAGGATAAACCATTCCTCAAGAACAAGTGGGTAACTCCTTAACCCAACCAACTTAGACATTTCCTTAAAACAAGTCAAGTATAACAAATGGATTTACTTCATTTAAAACACGTACGTCTACCGTACTATATAGTTATAATTACTCATGCTCAAGAGATAAGAAAATTTCCACATACCTCTCCGGTTAATCCACTTGCTAAGTCCAATACACCACACGTAGTACGTCAACCTAATAATGACCATAATACGTTTATTAACCTCTAGATACAATGTAGAATAATCCAAGTTCAAGTCACTAAATTCTATGGAAAATTGGGCAGTATTTCCTTTGTTTCTACATACTTTGCCACCTTTTTAAAGGCCGAATTCATCATCCAAACGCCACATTTAAGGCCCAACAATCCAAACATTTCAAAGGGGATTACACAACTAAACTTGGGTGTGTAAAATTCTGCCCCATTAGGTACAACAACTAACTTAACAACTTTAAGGTAAAATTTAGGCTACAACATGCTTACATCCCAACCTTATTCAATTCATTCAAAACCAAATCATATTTCTTACATGCAATTCTTCTAAGAGCAATATTTTCAACTACAAGATCTTTCTTCTTCACATGCAACACTAAAAACTAGCTACAAGAAAAGAATTGTTACCTTAGAGCTTTAGCCACATTATCCCAACAAGTTTTGCTAGCCTCCCTTCCGAAAACACCACCACAATAACCCCTACTAGCTTGTAAACAAGTTTCCTTCTTGCCACACTTTCAGATTTCTCCTCAAGCTTTGCTTTCTTATTAAATTTCTAGAGAGAAGGGAGAGCTTAATTTTCTAGAGAGAGGGATGAACTTGAAGAATGACCAAGTCTTCAAGACTTGGTCAATAAGTAGTGCATGCAAAATCAGATGGGGGAGGACAGTTGTCACCCACCCATGACCTCTTTAAAAGAAAATATCAGATTTCCTCAGTTTTTCCGCCAAAAGTTCCGCCTCGGCCAGAAATGCGGCCCGGCCATGGCTGAATCTCGCCATGGCACTGAAATCTCCGCCACCTCTCAATCTTCCGGCCATGGCGCTGCAACTTCGCCGCTCCCTCGAGAATAACCGGCGCGCCTGCATCCGGCGCGCCCGTGGCTCGATCAAACACCTTTCGCCTGTCACAAGACCGAACTTGTAACTCCCATAACTTTCTACTCCAATGTCCTATCGACGAACGGTTGGTTGCGTTGGGAACTAGACTCATAGAACTACATGCTAGGCCTTTGAAATGCCTACAAATTCTCAATGTAACTGGACATACACCACCTCAAAGTTGACTAAAAACCCGTCCGAAACAATCCGCCAACCTATCTTTCAAAATTTTTAAGTCTTACTCCCTTTCGTACGCTCTCATACGCATGACCTGAACTACGGGGTGTAACATTCTCCCCCCCTTAGAAACATTCGTCCCCGAATGTTCTTTTGGAGCCAATCTACTATTCCTCGGTACATCCTCGTACTTTACACTAATGGAACTTCATTATGTCACCTATGGTCCTAAGATATCGCACACGCATATCCATCCATCACTATCACACAAGAAAACAGATCCCAAGGGTGTACCAACGCTATCTTACTCCCATTCAAGGCCTAAAAGGATTCTCTTATTGTACTTCCAACCTATTGTTAGCATACATACATAACCTTAATATTATTCATTCATGACATTCCACCATACAACAATCCTATCATGCCTACTAATCTCTAAAGGGTCAAAGATATACCTGACGTCACATAGGCGAGTCAAAGGACCGCTAAAACTGAGAACTGCTACCACGACCTCTGTCGCGTCCTGCCGGTGTATGAACATCCTGCCTAGCCATTGAAGGTGAAGAACATGAATCGATCCAATAGATTGTGCAATCCCACCGCTACCTGCAGTGGACGATCCGCCAAATGGCCCTATTGGCCGCAAGTGTAACAAGTTGTCGACCTAGTCCGGCACTCTCCAAAATGAGGTCTACTACAGTGACCACACCGAGACAAAGGTGGCCTCCCCTGCATACTATCTTCGGATACCTGTGAACCTGCGCCCGAGCCTCGACTGCTCGAATATCCCCATGGTCAAACCACCCGCCGGAAGACCGGAAGGGCACTCGCTTCGGCGAAAGGTAGACCGACTGCCAGGCCGCCCATCCCGAAAGCTATCCCGAAATCCCGCTGCCCGCCTCTTGGATCGGGCCGACTGGGCCGCCCTCACTCTCCTCGCCTCAATCCTCGCGCATACGCCGCATCCCGGCAATATCCATACCGTCAAGAGCCACTCCTGCATACGCAGAATCATGTAACGATCTAACCCCATCACATACGGTGAACTCGGTCGCCATGTCCGCCACAATAGTGGCGATACCGCCAATGAATCAAACTCGGGTTGTACTCACGATGGTCCTCCCATTCGTCTCAATGCGAGAACCTATCCAGCGGGCTCTCTCGCCTCGTGGGCAAAGTGGCCGAGAAAGGCTTAGTGAACTCATCCCAAACACCGGAGTGAGCACCCACACCTCTAGACAACACCCACGACTCAAACCAATTCAACGCAATATCGGCGTAGTCGGTAAAGCTAACACAACGGACTCGTCTCCGAGGCCCTAGCACTGCGATAGTCGCGCCGCCGAATGAACTCCTCAAGATCCTCTCGCACTCGACCCATAGAAATCGGGTGGATCACAACTCGAAAGTCCGAATCCTTAAATCGCCGGCTCTGGGTTAGTCGCGGCTCCTGGCGGCGCTGCCGCCACAATGCTAGTCAACAACGACCGCTCTCCGTAATCCTATACTCGCCCCGGTGTGGGCTGGAGGCTCGTACGCGGTCTCGATGGCCGCCTTCTTACTCGAACTCCGTGAGGCGACGTCGTGGAACTTGCCGCCCGGAACATCATCTCCGGTAAAGACTGGGCCTGTGCCCTAGCAGCTCTCTGCGTCCTACTTGCAGTTCCTTCAACTGCCTTGCCCTTCTGGGCTCTGGTTGTCTTGCGTGGAGGCATAACTGGTACATAAGAAGAGGTCAGTGGGGGTTCAACCTAGTGGGACAGCTCTACTGCACGATCTTAGAGAGAAAAGAATGAAAACCAATTCTAAATGTCCTGCAGCCTCCTGATTATAGATGTGGTGCACAACACACCGATAATCAAGAACTAACTGCTCTGATACCACTTTTGTCACGACCGAGCCGGTCGCGGCGGTGCCCTACCGGGCACCACTGCCGGTATACATCAGAGAATAGCAGCGGAACATACATACACGTAAACATGAATAAAGTAAACATTACTGGCAAGCCGACGCGCCGCTTCCATAAAATAAACTTAATCGAAAGTGAACAAGATAACTTATTCTTACATTTCAAACCACAAACGTGACTACGCACTTAAGAATAACAAGCGTATGACAGGCCCCGCCATACCCCGAATGTACAAAAGTCTACAACCTCGTGGAATCGTACCAAAAGACAAAGCCTCCGAGAAATGGAGCTTTCAAGAATCAACAGTGATCCCAAGAGTGCGGATCGCCAGTTACGCACCTCAACTCGCGGCATGAACGCAACCCCGGGCGAGGTCAAGACAACAGTACCAAGTATGCGAAACCGAAAATATCAAAATACCTAATAAGTCTAAAATAACTGAAGACATGTATAAAATCGGTTTACGTAACCTCAGGCCTTACCAACAATGAGAATATCAATCATATACTATACCGCATGAAAATAGGCATTTCATAATCAAAGCAAGGTCATCCGCCTCACAGTATCATTAAGCACTCCTACTCCTGGGACTATTTCACCCGCATGGGTCATGTGGACCCGCACGAGGTATTCCTCGATAGTCAGATCACCCGCGTGAGACTATTTCACCGCGTAAGCCCAGCGGACTCGCGTGAGGTATTCCTCGCATCGTGGGTAGCAAATCCACTAACAGTGGTATAACGATCCCGAGGATTTACCCTCATTTATACTCTTACCACGGCGGTGGTATAACGATCTTGGGATTTACCCTCGATATACTCTACCACGAAGAAGGTGGTATAACGATCTGGGATTTACCCTCGATATACTCTACCACGAAGAAGGTGGTATAACGATCTTGGGGATTTACCCGCGATATACTCTTACCCCTCATATCAGATGCCCTAATCCCTCATCGTAAGCATGTCCAAGTTGCATACTCGTGGAATCCCACATCACTGACGGCACGTCCAAGTAAACTCATATAAAGACCATGGAAGCATACCCGTGGAATCCTTCATCACTGGCGGCACGTCCAAGTAAACTCATACTAAAACAATGGAAGCATACCCGTGGAATCCTTCATCACTGGCGGCACGTCCAAGTAAACTCATACTAAAACAATGGAAGCATACCCGTGGAATCCTTCATCACTGGCGGCACGTCCAAGTAAACTCATACTAAAACAATGGAAGCATACCCGTGGAATCCTTCATCACTGGCGGCACGTCCAAGTAAACTCATACTAAAACAATGGAAGCATACCCGTGGAATCTTTCATCACTGGCGGCACGTCCAAGTAAACTCATATAAAGACCATGGAAGCATACCCGTGGAATCCTTCATCATCGGGCGCACGCCCAAGTAAACTCATACTAAAACAATGGAAGCATACCCGTGGAATCCTTCATCACTGGCGGCACGTCCAAGTAAACTCATAACTTCTTTAGGCTTTCATTAACATACAAAATGGATCTCATTTTCATGACCTATTTCAAGAAAAACCAACTCTTTAACCTTCCATAAAGTTATTATAACCAACTCCCCATAAAGCCGTTATACTAACTTTATGTTTTTAGAAATTAAGACATTCTTACCCTTTCATAAGGCCGTTATAACTAACTTCCCATAAAGCCGTTATAACTCCTTATGTTTCAAAAGATTTCGTTCTTTTATTAACCAAGAGGCTTATACTTCAAGTCAAATTTACACAATTTTCAAAATACTTCTTCATGTCAAGAAATCCTTGTCTACCTTACTTAGGATAAACCATTCCTCAAGAACAAGTGGGTTAACTCCTTAACCCAACCAACTTAGACATTTCCTTAAAACAAGTCAAGTATAACAAATGGATTTACTTCATTTAAAACACGTACGTCTACCGTACTATATAGTTATAATTACTCATGCTCAAGAGATAAGAAAGTTTCCACATACCTCTCCGGTTAATCCACTTGCTAAGTCCAATACACCACACGTAGTATGTCAACCTAATAATGACCATAATACGTTTATTAACCTCTAGATACAATGTAGAATAATCCAAGTTCAAGTCACTAAATTCTATGGAAAATTGGGCAGCATTTCCTTTGTTTCTACATACTTTGCCACCTTTTTAAAGGCCGAATTCATCATCCAAACGCCACATTTAAGGCCCAACAATCCAAACATTTCAAGGGGGATTACACAACTAAACTTGGGTGTGTAAAATTCTGCCCCATTAGGTACAACAACTAACTTAACAACTTTAAGGTAAAATTTAGGCTACAACATGCTTACATCCCAACCTTATTCAATTCCTTCAAAACCAAATCATATTTCTTACATGCAATTCTTCTAAGAGCAATATTTTCAACTACAAGATCTTTCTTCTTCACATGCAACACTAAAAACTAGCTACAAGAAAAAAATTGTTACCTTAGAGCTTTAGCCACATTATCCCAACAAGTTTTGCTAGCCTCCCTTCCGAAAACACCACCACAATAACCCCTACTAGCTTGTAAACAAGTTTCCTTCTTGCCACACTTTCAGATTTCTCCTCAAGCTTTGCTTTCTTCTTAAATTTCTAGAGAGAAGGGAGAGCTTAATTTTCTAGAGAGAGGGATGAACTTGAAGAATGACCAAGTCTTCAAGACTTGGTCAATAAGTAGTGCATGCAAAATCAGATGGGGGAGGACACTTGTCACCCACCCATGACCTCTTTAAAAGAAAATATCGATTTCTCGGTTTTCCGCCAAAGTTCACCTGGCCATGTTCTGCGTGTGGCGGCGCACAAATCTCCGCCACCCTACGAACTTCGCGCGGCCTGCTTCGTGGCCAGCTGCAACTTCGCCGCTCCTCGACAACCGCGCCATGGCCAGCATCCGGCCGCGCCCGATCAAACACCTTTCGCCTGTCACAAGACCGAACTTGTAACTCCCATAACTTTCTACTCCAATGTCCTATCGACGAACGATTGGTTGTGTTGGGAACTAGACTCATAGAACTACATGCTAGGCCTTTGAAATGCCTACAAACTCTCAATGTAACTGGACATACACCACCTCAAAGTTGACTAAAAACCCGTCCGAAATAATCCGCCAACCTATCTTTCAAAAATTTTAAGTCTTACTCCCTTTCGTACGCTCTCATACGCATGACCTGAACTACGGGGCGTAACAAAACTGCCTTTATTTTGAATGACATGAGTACCCAGCTTCACTTCCACGCCATCCTCATGTGTTACGTTACTGAACTTGCACTCTATGTACTCTGTCTTAGTCCTACTCAAATTGAACCCTTTAGACTCCAGAATTTATCTCTAAACCTCCAGCTTAGCATTAACTTCGCTGCGAGTCTCGTCAATCAAAACTATGTCATTCGCGAATAGCATACACCATGACACCTCACCTTGGATTTATCGTGTCAATCCATCCATCACAAGGCGAATAAAAATTGGCTGAGAGCTGATCCCCGACGCAACCTATCACTACTAGGAAGTGCTCCGAGTCTCCTACTATTCCTGCTCCATCGAGCGCTTCTTAAACGTTTTTGTGTATTTTTTTCCGCGTGTTCTACTTTATTTTCAACTTTTTTCCCAAATAAGTGCCCCTCCAATCATATATATTACTTTGAAAATCGTCAAGGTTTTAAAAAAGGTGTAAGGATTGAATTATTAATACTATAATACATATTTAGTACACAACAAAAAATGAACAAAAAAGTGTTCAACAAATGATGATGGTATAGTTGAAAGATTAACTACTCAATATAATTCGAACAAAAATTTCATTTTAACAATAGCGTACAAGTAGCCACAGTTAGAATCAATTTGCAAAAATTGATGTGCCCAGGTTTTTAATTTGATAAAGCCTTTATTATTTTGTAATGGTGGTGGTTAAAAGTTGATGAAGCCTTTGTTTGCAAGAGCTTAAAGAAGTTAAAAAGTAAGTAACAAATTGCAGAGGAAAAGACCAACCTAGAAGAGCTAGCAGAGCAATTAGTTTTTTATTCCAGAGAATATATAGATAGAATCAGTTAGTTAGGACTAAATGTACTCCATTATTTGAAAGATGAAGGATTATTAGTGCTTCATAAAAATAAATAGGGACCATTTCGAGTGGAAGTCCAAATATCAAGGACCGTTTTGGATTTTTTTGTGAGAAAAGTATTCCTGGAAATGTACAAAGCTAAAAATAGGTAAAACAATGCAGCAGGCGCAGGGAGCGAGAATTGAACCTGCAGCATTGGGGAAAATTTGAAACCCCTTAACCACTGAGCCAAGCTTCTCTATTGTGTCAAGGGGATTCATTATAGGATATATTAACAGAAAACACAAATATGACCTACATATACAGTGTAATTTTCCGCCCTTCTCCCCACCTAGCTCCGCTCCAGTAGTGAAGTAAACCAAGTCACATAAATTTTTGCCAAATAAGATGGCTGCTTATGTTCCGTGTGTGACTTTCTCAATTCAGGTTGAGGTATAGGTGATATAGGAAAAGGAGAAGGTGAAAGATGTTGATTTTTAGGAGAAGATTGTGAATGTGGTTGATTTTGAGGTATAGGTGATATAATTGTAGTAGTCTGAGTAGAAGATGGGGTCCTGTGGAATTGGACTCACTAGTAGAAGGAAGGGAAGTATTATGAAAAATTGGGACATCAGATGTGGGAACAGAGAAAGGAAATGCATCTTCAAGAAAATTAAATCCCTTGAGACAAAAATCTTCTTGGATGCTAAATCCAAAGTTTCGTACCCCTTTCCCACAAAGTGATATTCCCAAACGAAACACTTGAAAGATCTAGATTCAAGTTTTCCTGTATGTGCTAACAAAGTTGAATCATAACAACGACATCCAAAACATCTTAATGACTCATAAGAATGAGGCCTTCCCAAACATAATTCATAAGGGGATTTGAATTGTAAAGCATTTGAAGGAAATCGGTTAATTACGCAAATAGTTGTTAGTAATTAGTCTCCCCAGTAGATGATAGGTAAACTGGACTGATATAGTAAATCCCTACATGTTTTCACTTTTCAGTAGGTGTTCGTGCTTTTGTCCAACTGCACCATTTTGTTTAGTCGTATCCACACATGTAGTTTGGTGCAAAATACCCTGAGAAGATCAGAAATCTGAAGTGGGAGAGCTGTAACCTAATTCCAGTGCATTATCTGAATGAATGAGCCTTTATCTAAAATTGTCTTTCAACATGGCTAAGAAGAATTTCAAGACAGTAAAGGCATTGCTCTTGCATCTCAATAGATATGTCCGGCTTGCCCTACTAATCTACTAGTCATCTACTATAGTGACTAGTGAGGAAGTACTTGTATCCTTCATGGGTTGGAACTTTGTAAGGCCTCATGTATCGATGTGGATTAATTCAAAAATGATTACGGTGGTAATAAAACTGGAATTAAAAGGTAATTTGATTTGTCTAGCTTGAGAATAAATAGCACTAGGATCATTGAATTTGGATAAGGTAGAAATCTTAACATTAGATAATTTTTCATACTAGATAAAGGCATTTGCCCCTAAAGTTTGTACCAAAAGCTTACAGCGGTAATGACTAGCAGAACAAGAAACTGAATTAGAAGGATTGACTCCACCATGATTATTACAAACAAAACTAAGATGAGGACAATGCTGATTTCCATAAATTGGACTAGAATTGATCTATGTTTCTCGGACTGCGCACTTTTGGTGCCATGTGGGTGTGGGATCAGTACCCGATCTGGTCAACCAGTTTTGGGTACTTTGACCAAAATCGAGGGAGAAATTCCCGACAGATTCAATGATTTATGTAATAAAAACAAAAGCTATGGTGAAATTGAAGAAAATGGAATAACTTATACATATAAATTTCTGTCTCTCCTTTTTCTTTTATCTAGTTTTCCATATAATATTTCATAATTTAGGTTTTATAACTCTATTTTTTAGAATTTTGAATTATTTTTTGTCAAATTTCCGCACCCGTATCTGGATTGGCAACCACGAATCTTAAAATTTAGATCATGACGAATCCGACCTCTAGATCCGTACCCGTTACGACACCAGCACCGAGTTCGAGCAACATAGGAATTGACTGAATAAGAGTTGAGATAAAGATCATCTTTGACTTCACCAACAACCACTGGCCTCTAAATTGAAAAGGTTACAACACCAATATGAGAGAAAGTCGCAGTAGAATTGAGATGTTTAATGAAAGATGTTTAATGAATTTATGGCTCTTTTACATAGGCAAGACACTCTGGTTGAGAATCCAGATGCATGGTGGTGGGGATTGGAGAATAATGGAGTGTTCTCTATTAAGTCTTTTTATGAAAAACTTTTGATTAGGGAGGATAATGTTTTTCCTTGTAATGCTATATGGATTCCAAGGGTGCCAAGGAAGGTGTGATTTTTCACCTGGGTTGCTGCTAGAGGGGTGATTTTGACGGTAGAGAATCTCATAAAGAGGAAAGTTGTTTGTGTTAGATGTGTTACATGCGCAAAGAAGCGGACGAAGACGTGGATCATCTTCTTATCCATTGTGGGCTAATCATGCGGTTATGGTTGGATATGTTTAAGTGGTTTGTAACCCCATGGGTAATGCCAAAAACAATGAAAGATTTGATGTCCAGTTGGAGGAGCGGGAGAAGGAGGAGAAGACACATGGCTTCGAATTTAGTTCCACTTGCATTAATGTGGGTTATTCGGAGAGAGAAATAGGAAAGCGTTTGAATGAATAAAATAGTTTTTCTCAATTGAGTAGTAGCCTCCGATCCCTTATTTTCTTTTGGTGCACCCATAAGGTTCCCTGTTGTAAAGATCGGGTGGAGTTTGTAGAGAATCATATTTTGTAGATTCTTTACCTTTTGGTATTACCCCTTGTATACTGCCAGTTTTTGGCCATTTGTATGAATGAAAATACATAACTTGATAAAAAAAAATTAACAAATAGTAGATTGAATTTGAAGCCACGAACATAAAGCAAATTATTTAAGGTAAAATCCGGCAGAATATGTACACTACCCACTCGATTGACTTTCACCTTATAAGAGTTAGCAAGATTTATACACAAAGGTTTAATCAAAGGTGTAATATTGAACAAAAGAGAAAAGTTATGAGTTGTACATTTTGAAGCCCCTGAATCTTCCTAAATCTAAGATTCAGGAAGGTGGAGTAGATATGAGAAAAACATGAAATATAGTTTAGAATAAGCTTTAGCTATACCGGCACAGTTTGCAGTCACATTTGCCTTAGAAACTTGTTCACCTTGTTGACCAATCTTCACCTGTTGATGTAGTTGATAAAGCTGAGAGAATCTTCTTGAGTGGTTTTGCCCCTGAATTATAATCCAACCAATTGCTGACTGCACTGCATTGTCATCTCCAGCAGTTACTAAATTGTTTCGAGTAACGCCCTGAACTTTCTTGACTTGGTAAACTTGAAAGTTGGAGGAAAGCCAATGATCTTGTAGTACTTATGATTTATGAATATAGTATCCTGGCTTCTTACAGGAAGAGCACACTATGTTAGGCTTCCTTGCTTCAAAATCTCTTTTAGATTTTCCTTCTCCAATTCCATATTTTTGTTGCTTAGTTGTTGATTTGCCTCCAGAAAAGAAGAATCTCCGGGATGTTGTGCAACATGAACTTCTCTCTGATTTTCATCCAATCAGAAGAGAATATGCTTGATTAACAGTGGGTAAGGGAGAAATCACAAGGATATTGCTCCTTACTGCAAAATAAGTTTCATTAAGACCCATCAGAAACTGGATGAGTCGACCATAGAGGGTAGAATTCACTGGAGTTTTGTGCACTATGATTGATGTCCATCACCCTTTGTGGATCCCTCTTGGATATATTTCGAGGGTGAGTTCAAAAGCCAGTAAATCACCATATCATGGAACCTACTCCATACTTTATACTGAGAGGAGCTAGTATCAGGTTCAATGATTGCTCCATCAATAAAACCAACTTTGTTTTCAGCAGAAAGTTCTATGAAGATAGCCCTAGGCCAGCCTCCATAACCGTTTCTCTCAAAGATAAGTTGACAAGTACCATTCTATATGAGTCAGATGGATGTAGATAGTCAGGATGAGTAGAATATGTGACCATAGTTCCGATTCGAAATATGAGTTTTCTTCAAAAAGGGGTGCCATTGATGAAAGGTTGAATCAAGAAAGGAAGAAGAAGATGGACCACAGAAGAGGATTACTGTTGCCCTGATACCATGCAGTGATTTAGAGAATAGATTACTGTTGCCCTGATACCATGCAGAGATTTAGAGAATTTCCTTCTTTCTTGATTTCGGATTTCCCAATCTGTATACTGTATTTTAATTATACAGCTGAAATGCATGAAATAAAAAGAAAACTATATACAATTGACACCATGTGCCCTTTTCTAATTTGCCTATGTAACCTTGTAACAAATCCAGGGAATAAAAATATATACACTGCATTTCCTTTACATCTAATTGCTTCTAGAAATATTGGAGTCCGTAAGTGACTGCGACCTGCCTCCCGTTTTCTGATTGGAAGGCCCTGATCCAATGTGGCTGATTTACTATGCAGACAAGCCTTCGCTAACCGACACTTTGAGATCGAGAGTTCATTTTCAGCATTCATTTTTTTGTCTGTCTCCAGGAATTGTTCATTCAACCCCCTCAATTTAGGGTTAGGATTTCTGGTGCGAATAGTAACCCTATATTACCAAAAAAGGAAAAAATTGGAGAAGGAAAGATGGGAGAAATGAAGAAGAATGAACTTCATCATATATCATCTGCAAAGAGGGATTTGGATCCTGCAATACAATTGATGAAATGATTTCATTGAGTAAACTTCAGCTGTAGATTATCTGTATTTACATATTACATTTAATTCATTTAAGTGAATATTAACTCTTGTTGAAAGAATAACATTAAATATACACTATGTGTCCACTTTTTATGTGGGGCTATTGTTAGTAGCAAGTATTAGCAGCAATCGTGAAATTCGAATTGATTATGTGATAGCTTGGTATCACATGAGTTTTAGGCAATTAGCTTACCTATTTACTGTTGCCTTAAGGCTCTTAAATAAATTAAAAATAAAGACCCCATACCTTTTCTAGCTTGTGACGGTGTGACCTAAAGAGGGGAGGGAAGAGGGGAGCTAGGTTTGGTGAATGAAAAGTAAAAGAGAGATTTATGTTATACTTGCTGTCCAATCTGAAAGGGCTTCAAATATTTGTATGCAAGAGTTGCGAACTGCTTTACATTTTTTGCTTTCCATCCTCACAATTTTTCCTCTCCCTTCCACGCTTTCTCCTGAACAAACATTTCCAAAGGAACATAGTCTATCATAGGAACTGATAAGTGTTTAGAGAAGTTCCCAAATAGAGATCTAGAGATACAGTTTGCTGTAAAATGAGTTTGCGTACAGTATTTGATTGTTGAAGAAAAACGAGATCACATTAAACAAAAATCATTGATCTGAAACAAGGGGACAAAAGGAAAGAAATCACTTCTGTCAGTTTTCTTTGCACTGTATAGAGGATGACAAAGTAGTTCTTGAGGAGCAGTTAGACCTGTATAATCAATCTCATCCGATCTTTTATATAGAATTTTAACAACCTCTGGTGAGATCGACATGTTCAACCTGAGTATTAGTTAACTTGGGGGCTTTATCAAGGCAATAGGGGACATGCATCAGATGTTGGTTATATTTGTTTACTGATCTTGCACAATGGCCACATGGCCAAAACATACTTCCATGTCTAAGCTTCAGATGCTAGTTACATCGTAGAAGGTGAGGACATAGTGCTGAGCTTGTTAAGTCGTAGCATATTATGTGTTTTACATGAAGATGACTGTCTTCCCCTTTCGGCATGACATTTTCATGGTTGCTAACTTGTTTGTCCACACTGCAGCTAGTAATATCCCTGTAGTCAAAGAAATTGAAGGAGTTGTTGATCCTGGGATCTTCAATGTCGTACGATTTGCTTCTGCCGCAATTCCATTTCTCCCTTTTGTACTCAGAGTGAATGATACCCGGACCCGTAATGCAGGGATAGAGTTGGGCTTTTGGGTAAGCTTGGGCTACCTTATGCAAGCAATTGGATTGCTCACATCTGATGCTGGACGAGCTTCTTTTCTTTCTATGCTCACTGTAAGAGCATCTTCCTGAATTCATAATTTGATAATAAAGCATCTCCAGTAATCAATGGTTTCTCCTTGCTGACTCCTGGTAAACTGATCAGATTGTTGTGGTTCCCTTGCTTGATGGCATCTTAGGATCCGTAATTCCTGCACGTACCTGGTTTGGAGCTCTCATGTCGATATTTGGTGTTGTGATGTTGGAATCCAGTGGCTCACCTCCATGTGTGAGTTCTTGTGGAATTCCCTGGTTGTCAATTGTGAATATGCTAGTGATATGATTACCAGTTGTTTCAGTTTTTTTTTCAACTAAAAATAAGTAGTTTTAATTTTTTTTATTAAAAGTTGTCATTAGGTTGGTTCATACTGCTTTAAATTTCTTGTCCAGGTCTGATCGTTTCTCTTGCTTTGCTTGTTCTTGTGCTTTGTCTTGAGCCGAGAGTCTCTCGGAAACAGCCGCTCTACCTACCAAGGTAGAGGTAAGGTCTGCGTACACTCTACCCTCCCCAGACCCTCAGGTTGTGGGATTTCACTGGTTATGTTGTTGTTGTTGTCATTAGGCTGTTTGTTTCCTAACAAACCATGTCCATGTTAAAAAAGTGTTCACCTGCATATCTGAACATTTCAGGTTGGAGATTTGTTAAACTTCTTAAGTGCACTCTTTTTTGGGGTTCATATGCTACGAACTGAACATATATCACGAAGTACTAGTAAAGAGGACTTTATATCACTCCTTGGCTATGAGGTTCGTTAGGAAATCGTTCATAACCGATTTTCCCTCTTCTTGTTGGCCACTATGATTTCATTCTAAGTACCACATAATGTCTACAACTATCTCTTCAGATGTTGGTTGTTGCTCTTGTATCAACCTTGTGGTACTTTATTGGAGACTCACTGTTTGGTACACAATCACTAAGTCTGTCAGACTGGACATGGTCAACATTCTGGAGTTCAACTTTGTCATTTCCCTGGATACCTGCTCTTTACACTGGCTTATTTTCAACTGGGTTATGTCTATGGATAGAGGTACACTTCTCTGTTTGCCAAAATAATTTTTCTTTAAGGTTCTTTAAATAGCTGCAAATGAGAGCTAGCCTAAGGCTCTTCACGCTTGACTTCACCTAGTTTTCAGATATTATGGCTTGAGGTCCAGTATAGACGGGCATCATGAACACTAATCATTATTATCTTCTTCTTTTGGTGTGTGTCTGTGTGTGATATATGTAAAAGTAGCTTCCATGATTCTGGTATTTGTTTTACTGTGAAGGTGGACACGCTAGTTTGCTATGGTCAAAATGGTTTCTGACATTAAAGTACACATTTCACTATATAAAAAGTGGTACCTTCCCTACCGATTGGGCCAAGAATGAGTGGGAGATTGTAGTTGTATTTTTACACTATAACTATAGATATGTTGGAACGCTATTTTGGTTTTGGTATGGTCAAGAATCAAGATGGTTACTGACTTTAAACTTCGTATGTCACTACATATACGTTTTCAGATGCTTAAGTAGTTGAGTTAAGTAAGCTGGTAGCATGCATACCTATTCGACCAACAATCCTTGATGGAAAAATCCTCGTGAGCTCTAGGTGCCCATTTGATCCTTGAGGTGATAAGCTCGGGGTTTCAAAGATGTTCGATCAACCATTGATAATGTGCTTAAGAATGGATGGAAAGTGGAGTGGAATTGGACTTATCACATGAAGATCCAATTACATGTTTTATTCGGCCTTCTTGCTGGTCTTGACTGAGACCATGTTTTCTTCTAGCTTGTTGTTTTCTTTTATTTCTTAGCTTAAATTTTAGCTCTTAGCTTGGGACATGATGTAACATAGAAATAACCCTTAGCTTCCATTAGGACACAATTAAGAAACTATGTAATAGGAAAAAAGGAGACAAGACCGAGAGAGGACCAAAACAGTGTAAAGGTTGTCCAAGTCAAGTTGGCAAGGACAAAGGATGACTTGGTCGACACCATGGCAAGGACAAGAGACTTCTAGAAGATGGAGACTTCAAGGACTGAATTTGAAGACAAGAAAGTCGTCCAATGAGAAGGCAAGAGGTGGATGAAATGGCTTGTCAACCAAGCACAAAGAATGGAAGCTTCCACACCCATCCCAAGAAGATGAGATCCTTGAAATGCCCAATTCATCCCCTCTTCGACTTGAACTCCACAAAGGGATGTGAAAGGGATTACGCTTAACATTGTCTCCATGAAAAGCCAAACCATTTCACATTACACACAATAGCCGAAACGCAACTTGGTCTCCAAGCCAATCCAACCCCTTTCACACTTCGGCCGAATGTCCTCAAAGTTGTGGCCTTTTATTTTCTTTCTAGGATAGTCTTTTGTTTACTATAAATAGGAACCTTAGGACTTGTAAATAGGGAGAGTTGATTGATATATAAAAGTGAGTTTTACTCAAAGCTAATTGTATTAACTTGTGTGTGTTTACTTTTAGTTGGTTCTTGTGTGAACCAAACTCTCCTTCGGTGCAAGTATAGATTAGGACTTGTGTGACCTAGTCTCTACCCAAGCTTGAAGAACACCCTTTGTGGTAAACGACAGTTGGTACTTGTGTGAACCAACCTAGTCTAAGCCTTGGGAGCAACAAGGGCATAGATCACCTTCACTTGGCTTGTTCACGTGCAATGCAAATAGCAGACCCCGGTCTCGACCTTGTGGCATTGATCACCAATTCCTTGGTGTCGTCGGGCAATTAACTCCCCGTTCCTCTATCCTTGGACACATCATCCCTTCCCTTCAAGTTACTAAACAACCCAACCGAAACAACCAAAGCAACACTTATCCACAATCATCAAACACTCGGCCAAACTAAGCCTACAACACTTGGTTTGCGTTCGGACTTGCATCTCTCATTCCGAGTGCATCTCTCGACCAAACTACCTCAACCCTTCCACCAACACACTCCCCAACACCTCCCTAACTTCCACTACAAAGGTCTAGAACCGAAACCCCACACATATTACTATCCAAACCCGACAACACTAAACTGTCCAAATAGCCTACTTAACCGAAACCTTACTGTTTTAGTTTTATTCCATCCCCTTACCACCATCCAACCATCGAACCCCGATCATAAACAACACCCTAAACCTTTCTAGAACATCACCATAAAATGCCTCCATCCAATTCTCTTTATAATCAACCGAAACAGTCACCAAACCTCTCACTGTCGGCTAAACCAGGTAAATCCGGGACCCCACTGTTTTAGCCTTGTTCCGCCACCTTTCTACCACTCATCCATCAAACCCGATCACCAAATTCACCCTCAACATACTCGGAATACCTCCACAAAACGCCTTGATCCATTTTCCTATTCAACTACCCGAAACAGTCCCTCAACACTACACCACCCGACCGTAACAACCCAACCGAGGACCTCATTGTTTCAGGTCTGTTTCGTGGCCTTGCCACCACCAAACCACCAAGTCCCGAACATAATCTTGACCCTCAACCCACTCACAAAACCCCTCAAACCGCCTTAAGCAGCCTCCCTCTACATTTGCCCGAAATAACCCTCAAACACCCCACTATCCCACCAAATCGAGAACCAAAACACCCCTACTTGTGCCTCCATTTTTGGTCAATCCGAATATCATTCTTACCCGACCCACTTACCCATCCAATCCACACCTTATATCCATCAGATTGATATTAGAGCGATGCCATCCTGTCCCACGCTTTGACACTATGACACAAGTGACAAACTTAGGAGGGTCTTATCCGAGATTGTCACAGAACAAGTGCGGGCTTTTAAAAGAAAACTTGCGGGACGTCCGTGAGTAACAATGCCAAGTCAAGGGTTGTGCAAAACAATCCAAGGCTTGAAAAGAAGGATGTCCCAAGGTCCCATGTAAGGCTTTACGTGAAGCGCACTAATGATAAATAAAAGGGCGATACCTCTTCACAAACCCCTTGTATAACCGCGGAAGTGTGAACAAGGATATGAGGGTAGAAGAGTGTATCATCTCTTTTACTAACCCGTTGTATAGTCACAGAGTTGAAGAAAGAAATACAGGGAAGAAGATAGAGGCCACAAAAGGGAAAGATAAAAAAAAGTGCTTTCAATGCCGAGAAGTAGGGCACTTTGCTAATGCATGTTCCAATCCCCAAGTCATGACTATAGTAGAAGATGTCGATCTTGTAGAAGAATATCGAGAGTGTGGGTTCTCCCTTGCTACTAAGGAACCCATACCACTTGAAGAACAAGAGGAAACCGAGACCCCCTTACTTGATGCACAAGAGATAGAAGAAGAATCTAAGAAGGGGAGCACTATAGTTGCCGACCTAAAAGAGCCCTTGGAAGTTATATGTGAGGATGTTCTTGCAACCGGGCCATCACCGATGATGAGTAGTGAACTCTCTCTTGGTTTATTTCCAAGAAGTTCATTACCCAACCCTCAAGCATATGCACACAATCCGGCCAAAGAGATGATCTTAATGGAGGAAAGGGAAATGAAACTTGGCACCCGTATGTTAAAAGCTGAGAGGTCAACAACTTTATCATAGGGAGCAAACTTCGTGTGCTGAAGTTGAAATACCTTTTTAATGAAACAAGTGAAGCCAAATTGTTCGTAAAGATGGAATTGAGAAATGACCACCATCAAGTAGAAATCCGAGGAGGAGGTGAATGGAAGACGATCTTAAGAATCAACTCAGGTTTTAGGTCATTCGGGTTGAATCACTTTCCAAATCCCCTCGTAAGTTCCATATGCAAGGTGCTACAACTATCTATGGATTGCACCACATCATCTGAGGGCATGTGTGATAGTTCCACCACGGTGGAACCTCTCCAAAAATGGTCCGAGTCTCCGAGGACCATTGCGGTAATTGGTGCATTTGATTCGGCTTCTTCTTCTCAACATGTCATGCGAAATTGTTGTACCCTTTCTGCCCCTATCCAGTGGTTCCAAGGAGCCACAAGAGTCTTTGAAGTCTTGAGAAGGAGGAATTGTGAAGCCTCGGTCCTTACTATTCCAAGACGTGACAGGCCATTGGACGTCCAATATGAAACTAGAATAAGTGAATTCTTTTGCTCTAGAACAAATTTGAATGGCGCACCGGACCATTGTTCTACCTATGGCCAAGAATTATACTATATGGAATTCATGGCACTCTGCGGACATCATGTTAAGTCAAAACCATTTGCCGCTTATTCGGATCCGTATTTGGCAAATTTTGAAAAAGGCACCTACAAGATAAGACTTCCAATCCTATTTGATGGTGAAAATATTGGATCAACACTTGAGACTTTTTTTTACATCTACACGACACGAATTCGAGGACGAATTCTTTCAAAAGAAGAGGAGTTTGATGTAAAAATCCCCGTGAGCTCTAGGTGCCCATTTGATCCTCGAGGTGATAAAATCGAGGTTCCAAAGATGTTTGATCAACCAATGGTAATGTTCTTAAGAATGCATGGAAAGTGGAGTGGAATTAGACTTGTCACATGAAGATCCAATTACATGTTTTATTCGACCTTCTTGTTGGTCTTGGCCGAGACCATGTTTTCTTCTAGCTTGTTTTTTTCTTTTATTTCTTAGCTTAAATTTTAGCTCTTAGCTTAGGACATGATGTAACATATAAATAACCCTTAGCTTCCATTAGGACACAATTAAGAAACTATGTAATAAGAAAGAAGGAGACAAGACCGAGAGATGACCAAAACCGTGTAAAGGTTGTCCAAGCCAAGTTGGCAAGGACAAATGATGACTTGGTCGACACCATGGCAAGGACAAGAGACTTCTAGAAGATGGAGACTTCAAGGACTGAATTTGAAGACAAGAAAGTCGTCCAAAGAGAAGGCAAGAGGTGGACGAAATGGCTTGTCAACCAAGCACAAAGATTGGAAGCTTCCACACCCATCCCAAGAAGATGAGATCCTTGAAATGCCCAATCCATCCCCTCTTCGACTTGAACTCCACAAAGGGATGTGAAAGGAATTAAGCTTAACATTGTCTCCAAGAAAAGCCAAACCATTTCACATTACACACAATAGCTGAAACGCAACTTGGTCCCCAAGCCAATCCAACCCCTTTCACACTTCGGCCGAATGTCCTCAAAGTTGTGGGCTTTTATTTTCTTTCTAGGATAGTCTTTGTTTACTATAAATAGGAACCTTAGGACTTGTAAATAGGGAGAGTTGATTGATATATAAAAGTGAGTTTTACTCAAAGCTAATTGTATTAACTTGTGTGTGTTTACTTTTAGTTGGTTCTTGTGTGAACCAAGCTCTCCTTCGGTGCAAGTATAGATTAGGACTTGTGTGACCTAGTCTCTACCCAAGCTTGAAGAACACCCTTGGTGGTAAAGACAGTTGGTACTTGTGTGAACCAACCTAGTCTAAGCCTTGGGAGCAACAAGGGCATAGATCACCCTCACTTGGCTTGTTCACGTGCATTGCAAATAGAAGACCCCGGTCTCGACCTTGTGGCATTGATCACCAACTCCTTGGTGTCGGTTCGGGCAATTAACTCCCTGTTCCTCTATCCTTGGGCACATCATCCCTTCCCTTCAAGTTACTAAAAAACCCAACCGAAACAACCAAAGCAACACTTACCCATAATCATCAAACACTCAACAAAACTAAGCCTACAACACTTGGTTTGCGTCCAGACTTGCATCTCGCATTCCGAGTGCATCCCTCGACCAAACTACCTCAACCTTTCCACCAACTCACTCCCCCACACCTCCCTAACTTCCACTACAAAGGTCTACAATCGAAACCCCACAAATATTACTGTCCAAACCCGACAACACTAAACTATCCAAATAACATACTTAACTGAATGCTTACTGTTTCAGTTTTGTTCCATCCCCTTACCACCATCCAACCATCGAACCCCGATCATAAACAACACCCTAAACCTTTCTAGAATATCACCATAAAACGCCTCCATCCAATTCTCTTTATAACCAACCGAAACAGTCACCAAACTTCTCACTGCCGGCTGAACCCGGTAAATACGAGACCCCACTGTTTCAGCCTTGTTCCGCCATCTTTCTACCACTGATCCATCAAACCCCGATCACCAAGTTCACCCTCAACATACGAGAATACCTCCACAAAACGCCTTGACCCATTTCCCTATACAACTACCCGAAACAGTCCCTCAACACTACACCACCCGACCGTAACCACCCAACCGAGGACCTCACTGTTTCAGGTTTGTTCCGTGCCCTTGCCACCACCAAACCACCAAGTCCTGAGCATAATCCTGACCCTCAACCCACCCACATCAACCACTCAAACTGCCTTAAGCAGCCTCCCTCTATATTTACCCGAAATACCCTCAAACACCCAACTATCCCAACAAACCGAGAACCAAAACACCCCTACTTGTGCCTCCATTTTGGGTCAACCCGAATATCATTCTTACCCGACCCACTTACCCTTCCAACCTGCACCTTATATCCATCAATCCTTTTTCAATGAAAATGTTTTATTTACTATAAATTGGTTTCTGCTAAAACAATTCAACTTCTGTAAATTAATGGGGTTAGACAATTAGCATCTCTTGGTAAAGTATATAGTTGATAAAGTGTTTGTAGACATAATTAAGTAATGAAAAGTGTGATTTCTCTAACAACTTAAGTTTTTAGATGATATAGTTACACAAAGGCAGTGATTCTCGATTCGAGACTCCCTGCCTCACATTATAAAAAAGACTTGCTTGGCCCAAGAAAAGAGTTACACTAGTACATTAAGAGGTGCTAAAATATAATTAAGTAATAAAAGTAAGCTCTATCTAACAACATAAGCATTTAGATGAGACGATCACAAAGGCAAATGATACGACATTCTAATCTAGTAGTTGTTTCTGCCCACAATTTGTATTCTGTATTTTATCTAGCACTTTGTATGTGTCCGTTGCTGATATTGGATTGTGTTAGGGAGAAGATATAGGAACTACCTTGCAGAGTGTTGCGGCTGAAAAATTGGACGGAACTTAGAAGTAGTCCAACTTGGGGGTGGACCCACCTTTTAGGAAGGGGATTCAAAGGACCCTCTTCATCGGGAAAAATAATAATATTTATGTGTAATTTCATTAGAAATATAGAAACAACAACAACAACATACCCAGTGAAATCCCACAACGTATAGTCTGGGGAGGGTAGAGTGTACACAGACCTTACCTCTACTTTGATAGGTAGAGCGACTATTTTCGGAAGACCCTCGACTCAAGATAGAGCATAATTACAGGCAAAGCAGTCAAAGCAGAGCAAATCAAAGCAAGAGAAACGGTCAGACTCAGACGAGAACGCGATATTAAAGCATTATGAACATACATATAATAAAATCAGATACTCCATGGTAGTGCATTCTAACAACATGAAGCAGTTAACACAACTAAATAAGATAAACAAATTACACTAAAGAACACATAGTAGCATGAATCAAACTACAAGAGACTATAAAACACTAATGCGCCTATAAGTTTGATATGCTAATCGGACCCACAGTTATAACACTACACTATCATTTTGTAAGCGTAAGTAGGACTACATTCGACTACCTACTACCCTTCTACCCTAATCCGTGTCCTCCACAACCCCCTATCTAAGATCATGTCCTCAGTAAGTTGCACATGCGTCATATCCCGTCTAATTACCTCTCTCCAATACTTCTGCGGCCTACCTCTACCCCTTCTGAATCCTTCCATAGTCAACCTTTCACACCTCCGCACTGGGGCGTGTCTCTCCTCTGCACATGCCCGAACCATCTCAACATCACTTCCCACATCTTATCCTCTACCGAGGCCATTACCACTTTATCCCGGATATTCTCATTTTTAATCCTATCTCTCCTTGTATACCCACACATACATCTCAGCATCCATTATTTTCTATTAGAAAAATAGAAAATAATGGATATTTCAGATTTGCTGAACCGGCTTGGCAGTAGAGGTAGATGTATCGCAACGACCAAGAGGGTTCAAAGTGTGACCGAGGTCATGAGTTCAATCCCGCTTAGGAGATTAACGTTGATAAATTTATTTAAACAATGTCCCTTAGTTAATGTTATATATTGCTATATTTACAACACTACATCCGAATTCATCTTTCAACGTGAGTGTTCATTACTTGGCTGTTTCTTTAATGCAGGTTACTAGTTTATAGTTTCAATTATATTCTTTAGTTTATTTAATTTTTTGTTTTTTTACTGTTAATCAATTTTCAAACTTTAGGTCACAATTTGCATGTGTAATTAATGTTCAATCAACGAGCGCATTGTAAAATTGTTACCCTGAATGTCTTTTCTTTTGCCTTTTTTTTTTCTATTTTTCTCTATAGTATGATTTCTTGCTCAAATAATTAAAAAATTATTCTAATTAAAGTCTATTTGTATGAAATTAAAATTTCCTTCAAAATGAATTTTCCTTCTCTCCATTTTTCTTGCTAATCAACTAAATTGCTTTCCATTTATGTTAAAAAATTTCACTTGTTATATTGAATTTTTTGGTTTAGAGCTTAATCTCTTTTTCTTTAATTGTTTGTAGTAATTTAGTTTAGTTCATAATTCTTTTTTTCTGCCGTCTTTCGTCTGTAAACACTTTGTTATTAATAAACAAGAATTCTATGTTAGATGCTATTACATTTCTTAAAGTTATTAGATTTTAAATTATGTTAATAATTAACAAATTACTAAGTTCGTTAAAGTAAAATTTGTTACATAACTTGGATAAATTGTAAAAAACAAAATTTTAAAATATGTAGATTTGAGGTCATTGTTATGAACATATAAAAGGAAAAAAAGAAAAAAGAGAATTGAGAAAATTTTGATTGTAGTGATCAGTGCTGCTAATTACGTACTGTGATCCTCTGACTGAACCCGCTTGTGTAATATCCTGGGTCCACCTCAGAGTCCAATCCTTCATCATAATCCCAGTCTGAAAATAAATGATTCTGCGGAGAAGGGGACTATGCTTTTCCTTCTATTAGTTTGTCTTACTCAAGAACACTAACCTCTGCTTTTCCTCTATAGGTTAAGTCTTACTCAAGAAAACGAACGAGTCACGAATGGAAGTTGGTTAACATGAACTTATACTTCCAGTATTATCAATAAAAGCTCTTAGGCAATGCCTTAAAAGAGAATTTACTAAAAAAAAGACTTGAACTAACATTTGTCCAAGGTAGAACGTAAGAGAACAATTAAAGTATTTTGTAAATAATGTGTTTAAAAGACTGAATGATAAAAATAATTGGAAGATAAATGAACTGAAGTTGATTGGTTGCTTTTATCATGATTGGATGATATTTATCACCGTAAAATACGTATCTATTTATATTACGAGAAGTCGTCTGTTAACAAGCTCAATGAACTATTTGATTGTGTTAGAAATCTACTGCTAACAATAGGATATTATCCATCAAAATAATGTAGTGTCTGATACCGACTGACTCCTATTGCCCATCGGCTAACCATGTTCTAGATGGCGTTCAACTGCTGTTACTTGCTCCTTACACCAAGAGAAGCAGTCATGCTGATGGAATATTCGGTGTGTTGACACACTTAGTCAAATGCAGTACCTTCTTGGCCTGTGTGAGAGTGGTTACAGGCTTTAGGCTGAATTATCTGGCTGGCTCAATATGTATCCTATGATAATGGTTGGCAAGTCCAGCGATGCGTCTTGCCTCTAATGGACTAAGGCAATCAACTTGTCCAATTCAATCGAGGACCCAGATCTTGGTGTTAAGACAAGGACTACGTCTTTAAGAAACCACTTCCACATATGTTTGCTCAATTTATTCTATGAAATTGCTAGCATTCTTCCAAATTGGGCCAGAGCATCTCGATACTTTCTAAACAGCAGTTTACTATTTTAATTTAAAATATCATGGAATGGTAATAATTAGAGAAAGCAGGAGGTTTAAGAAATTATAGTGATAAACAGCTTCTCATCCCATAGCCTTGGTATTCAGTTGATGCTGTGAATGACTGAGTTCCTAATTCTTTGCTATCCTTCGATAATTGATCCCACATCTTGGAAAAGTCTGCTTTGAAGATAGGGTGTGGATATTCTTTATAAATAACATATAGTTAAGAAAAGCTTTTCTATCTTGTTCACTTTGAAAAACTCACCTTAAATGAGTCTGTATCTGTAGGAATTTAGTGTACTTCATGCTATCATTGAATTATCAGCCTCATTGATGATGTTAGTGTTCGAAATCTTTCGTTATAATTTACTGCTCAAAATGCTTATCTTAATATGTATGAAGATTAAAAAAAAAGGGCAGTCCGGTGCACTAAGCTTCCGCTATGTCCGGGGTCCGGGGAAGGGCCGGACCACAAAGGTTTATTGTACGCAGCCTTACTTTACATTTCTGCAAGAGGCTGTTTCCACGGCTTGAACCCGTGACCTCCTGGTCATATGACAACAACTTTACTGGTCATATGTATGAAGAATATTAACTACTTTTCTCAGGATTACGTTTCCCATAAATCCTTCTCCTTCAACTCCAGCTGAATTCTCATTTTCTTACATTTTTCATTGTCTGTCTGGTAAGCCAAAACGTCAAATGTTTGCACATCCTTAGTAAATTACACTTTTGTTGCTCCAGTACTTTACCTTAGTGTGACAAAATGGACTAGACCTGTCACCTGTCTGTATGTTAGTAGCTCTGGCAACTTTCTTCACATCGGGCTTGAGAAAAATAACACAGTAATAAAATCTGTAATTTCTTTTGACGATAAGAAATATTTACTGAAAGCTAAATGACCAATAATTGGATCACAAATCTCTTATAGTACTAGAAATATGCTCCTTTATGTGTCTTAACATATTTAGCAAATGGTGTTGGTTTCAAAGATTCAGGAGGATGAATTAACATCTTTACTTGGCCCTCATATTTTGTGTATTATCTCAATTTAATGTGCAGATGGCTTCCATGTGTAATGTGTCAGCAACAGAGACTGCAATAATTTATGGGCTGGAACCAGTATGGGGTGCTGGGTTTGCTTGGTTTCTCCTTGGTGAGAGATGGGGTTTAAGTGGATGGATTGGAGCCGCCCTTGTGTTAGGTAATACCTAGTCCTACTTTCCGTTCGTAATAGGAAATCATTCAGTAATTTGGTTCTTGAAGCAATAGATTCTTCAACCAAAGCAGAAATTAAATCATACATCGGAAATGAAAGTAAAGTGACCATCATCTTTACTTTTGATTGTAGTAAGTCGTAGTGTTGTTATCAAATTAGTTCAGATCTAGAAGAAATGAGCTTATTTCAGGGAACTTGACACATTAACGTTAGCTATGTGAAACAAGTTTGACAAAAGGCTAAAGTTTTATGTCATGCATGTGGTGTACCACTCTGTCCCTATTGATTTGAACTGCGAATAACATGGTGTGGTGGGGACCACGCTTTGGCTCAATTTTAGGAAAAAACAAGGTTTTGCTGGATCTTAAAGTTCACAGACGTCTGGAAAGTCACTTGGGAAATGTCTGCAAACGTTTCATGATTCCATTCCTCTCAACTTTTAATCAGTTTCTATATATATCCATGTAGGTGGAAGTCTATCAGTGCAGATACTTGGAGCTTCATCTTCTCCTTTATCAGGACAAGTTGAAAAAGTTATTCAGGATGATGAGTTATCAATTTCAGATAAAAGGAACAATATTCGTGCTTCACCACTTGTTATTAGCTGCAAGGAAGATCCAACTGACTTGTTGCGGAAGTCATGAATGTTTATGTTTCTTTCTTGATATGTTATATTAGGTGGATAATGTATAAGTATTGTAACTGCTTACCACATGTCTAATCCAGACATTTTCTCAGCAGTTGTGTGCATGTACCTAACAATACAGATTTTACAAATGAAATCTTAGTATATTTATTTCCTCTGTTCCCAACTCCTCCGGCTAACCCTGTATCACCCTTAGAACAACCATTAAATATTAAGCTATAATCTAGCCGAAGGAAGGCTCAACCATCTGACGGAAATCATATGCAATACGTTTCCGAGCTTCAATTCGACTAACAATATCTTTCCACTTTTCTTCCCAAGGTAGTTCTGTAAAGGAGATTTTCAGCATCAGCGAAAAAGGCTCCCTAAGGAACTCTTCTTTTCAACATATTTATTGGAACATCTGTGCAGCTTCCACACTTCCCAACAAATTATAGAAGGTAGACAGTGAAGTAAAAATGCATGGGCAAGATTTGTAGGCTTGGCAAGCCATCAGACACTACTAATTTTTTTTATTTTTCCACTGAATTTCTGTGAAAAAATTTATTACGGCAAGGCTTGGCCCACATTGGATTTGTTTGAAAACTACCAAGGTGTCATTCATTCAATCAAATCTTTTATGCCTATGCCAGCCCAAACTAATTGACTTTTTTAAGAATGGAAGGAATGCAGGGATTTAGTAGCTATTTCCCATTGAATGTCGGTGGGAAAACCTATCTAGTAGTGTTTCATACGAAAAATTAAGAATTTTTTCAGCGTTTCAATGTGACATGTTTTCACCATGTGTTTTCTCAGTGAGCTGATTCAACGGGAATTGAGATGAGAATCATATTTCATAGCATAAATTTTTAATTGAATGTCGGTGGGAAAACCTATATTTCTAGCGGTAAGATGGTCCATATCATAAGGGTCCTCTTGAGATCAGTTGCTGGAGTGAAAACACAAACCTGGCTAAAAAAACACCAAGTCTTGTTATTAGCAATATCCCCTTTGGAAAAAAATTGGTCCATATTTTCCTCCACAGGCCGGTAACACAAGTGGCACTTGGAGGGACCATCTATCCCAAATTCTCTAATTTATCATCAGTCGGGAGCCTCATTTCCAATTATCATCATTTTATATGATAAGGATGAATATTTTTTTGTTTCAAAGCAAGCCAAGCAATTCTACAAGAAAAATTCCTATCTGTAGTAGGGTTCCAATAAGACCTATCTACGTCTCATGTCCCCTAGAATCAAAGTCTTAATTTTCTGCACAATGTGATTAGTAAAATCAACCATGTGGCTAGTAAATTAGATTTTCAACGGATTAACTCAAGTGACTATGCAACATGAATATAAAGGCCCCCCTAACTCAAGGATAATTCTCTCTTTTGAATTCTCAACTCTATGACTTGTTCTTATTTGTTTCTCGTCTTTAATTCTTCAAATCATTGATTCTCTTACAATTTCATCTAGTTAGAAAAGTTAACGACTAAATCCTCATTCAAAATGATACATTACTTCATTCTATATTACTTGGCGATTATGTGCGCTTGCGTGTAGGGAGTTGCACTTGCAACCGACCACCTGGGTAGTAAGTGGGGTGTTGAAGAGTCCACATCAGATAAAAAAGGAATGGGTGGTCCTTATATTATCTTGGGAAATCCTCCCCTCATGAACTATCTTGTGGGGTTGAGTTAAGCTCACGGTCTATTTCTTTATCACGGTATCAAAGTTTCGTGGACACAGATAGAGCGAATATTTTCAGGATTCGATGAATAATTCGAGCGATTTGTGGCTTGTTTAATAATACATGGAATTGATTTGCATGGGAACTTCTGGAACTATGATGGAGATCTGTTCGATGATAGCAATGACGACTGAAAATGTGGATCATCATCAACCTTTATACTTGTATCCATCAGATGCACCAGTTTAGCGAGTTATCTTTCTAGTTTAGAAATGGCGTACATAGCCTTTATGAGGTGTATAACTATCTAAATTTAAGTTTAGAGAGTTATATTTCCAACCCAATAAATCGTTCGTCAATGGGGGATCTGTACAACACGTTATGTACGTTTTAAGAAAATGCTTTAAACCAACTTACATGGGACCCACTTAGGTGGTGACCAACCTTGGAACATTTTAAAGTGGTTGTAAGGCTCATTTTCGATCATTTTCGACACTCTCAACACCTCTCTAACAATTCTCCAAGGTTCCAAAGTGAATCCAAGATGGTTTTACCTAAACCCAACCTCAAAAACTAGTGTAAGTGAATAAAAGTGTATTCATGGTGTTGTGATGGCTTTTAGGGTTCTTGTAATCTAAGGGAAGATTTGGTTCCAGGATGTTCTAACTATTTAAGGTAAGTATAACACTATTGTGTGTGCTTAAGATTATCTAGGTGATGATTAAGTTGTTTGAGTGAAAAATCTACAAGATAGTATTTAAAATAGCATAAGATGTTGTTGTCTTTTAATTGGACTATTGTGGGGGTGATATATATATATGACTTTTTATGGCTGGAAATTTGGAAAATAGGCTGGTTATGTTGTGATTGTTTTTTGTTATGCTTGTCTTTTTGTTGTTTATGAAGATGGTTTTATAAACTAGAAGGAGAAATGGCCATATAAAACCTAGAAGTTGTTTATGTTGTTAACTCTTGTTGGGATGTTTGATGTTACTTTTAAGATGGATATGTGACTGGAATGTCATGTCAGTATATGTTTATATGCTGGACCTGTTGATGGTATTGTAAGTATGGGGGAGATGGGAAAAGAAGTTTGGTTTTGGTTCCAATCCAAGCTTGGTTGGGTGTGTTGTGGTGCTTCAAGTATATAGTTGAAGGTTGTATGTGTTCTTGTTCTTTTTATGGACTTCGCAAAGTAAGGAAAATGAGAGATATGCTGTCCGATTTTATATAGAAGGAGTTTGCTGCTCGACAGAGGATTGCTGAACTATTCATAATTAACGTTTGTACCCTTATTGTTGGTTGTAGAGGCGTGAAGGAAACTAATTCCGGCTTGATACGTCATGGTTCGATATAAGGTATGTTAAGGCTATCCTTTCCTTATTTTGGCATGAGCCGATTTGAATGAAAGGTAAACGAATGTCTCTCCAAAAGAATGTCCATGTTCTTCATTCAATTTAATGTCACTTGAATAATGTATGTCCCTTGTTGGGAGTACTTTTTATATCATAATTATCTCTCATTATATGGTGTTATGTTTTACTTTGTTGGTTATGACACACCTAATGGAATGTTAGCTACATAATGATAGTCAGAGTTGTAACGGCCTTACATCACTCCGACGTGCTCAGAATATTCCTTATGATCCTCATGCATGCATATATATATATATTGCCCACGTAGGCCTACAATGTTATATACGCGATATTATAGTACCACTGATCAATTAGTTATGACAATGATGATGTTGCCCACAAAGGCCTATAATATTATATACATTGTATATATATCACAGAGTTATATAGATGATATTTCCCACAGAGGCCTACGGCGTTATAAAGGTTAATATATTGCATTAGGCATATATGGCCCTAAGTGGCAATTTTAGAGCCAAGGTTTCTCTTATTATCTCCTTATTATATTGATGTCCTTATGTTGTTTCTGCCTTACATACTCAATACTTTATTTGTACTGAATTTCTTTTTGTCCGGGGACACTGCGTTTAATGCCCGCGGATCCCGATAGACAGGTTGACAATCCTTCCTTCCATATTTTACTGCTAAAATATTAGTAGGTTATCATCTCAGCGGAAGGTGTTGGTGCACTCCACTTGCTCCGGAGTTAACTTTTTGAGTATATATGCTTATGTAGATGTATTTATAAGTATGGCGGCGCCCTGTTCCGACCATTATAATGTTATGTACTCTTTAGAATCTAGACAGATGTCATGTATATAGACAGTTTGTGCGGCCTCGTCATCCTATGTTTTGATGTTACACCCCGAATTTTCAAGAGATTGAGATAAGAACGTACGTGAGAAAATAAGATTTAAATCGTGGAACGAAAGAAATATCACTTTTTCCTAAGGAAATATTTCGGAACCTCGTGAAGGGAAAAACGTTTATTAAGTGGAATTTGGTTCTCAAATTTGGTATTAGGAACTTATAGAATATATTGGATTTTTGGATTTTAAGTTTCAGATTTGGTCATGTGGGGCCCACCGGAAAAATTTACGACTTTGTGGGGCCCACAAGGTTTATTTTGACCAAATAGAAATATTTTTGGTGATGAAATAATTTTGACGAATTGGAGGGTGACACGTGGCACCCCCTTGTCTTGGCTTGACTATTTGACTTAGATATTTGTTGAAGGAGGACAAGTGGACATGGGTCCCACATCCACTTGTCCATACACTTGTCTTGATCTCACTACATGGGATACATTATATATACATAGAGGGAGTGCAAGACTTGCACAACACTTAGAAAAAAATTCCATCTCCCTCTCCATAATAGCTCTAGGCCAAAGACCCTTGTTAGAAGACAAAAATTCTTCAATCCTTGATGATAAATCCTCAAACTCAAGACTAAGATCCCTAGTGGAGTACTAAGCCTAGACAACTCTTTAAACCCCGGAAATACCCCATTGAGCCGTGAGTTGTACCTTGAAAACCTAAGGTGTTCTTCAATTTT
Organism: Przewalskia tangutica; assembly: GCA_029844215.1. Taxonomy (NCBI): domain Eukaryota; kingdom Viridiplantae; phylum Streptophyta; class Magnoliopsida; order Solanales; family Solanaceae; genus Przewalskia; species Przewalskia tangutica. Next base: position 82,014,529 of record CM056735.1, on the reverse strand, counting down.
GGTGTTGAAACATGAAGAGGAGTTGGCTATGAGCTTCTAAGGGTTGCATATTGTGGATTGGAACGTGAAGAATAGGAGCTAAGAATATTCTAAGGATCGCCTTTGAACTTGGACTATTTTGGGAATATTGAGGTAAGGATAATTTGTCCTCTTAATGTAATTGAAGATTACATGTTGTTGTAGTATATAAATGAGCTTGTGATATAAAGAATGAAGATTAAAAAGGTTTGGACCACATTGGGATGGTGAGGCCGAAACTAGGCAAGTTTCGGCTTATTGGATTGTTGATCATTTTGATTATTAATTATACTTGTTACATGTTATATAATGAAGGGAATATAGTTGTTGATAGTTTATACAACTTATATGAATGGGAATTTGGATTAAAAAGAACGAAGAATAAGAAGTACATGTCACAATATTGACATGTTAGCCGATTGTGGACATTTTTGGTATTAACGGATTTGTGGGTTATTGTTGTTATAAAACATTACCTATTACATGTTGACATAATGGAATCTTGTTGTTAACAAGTTAATATAACTTATATGAAGTTTTGGAATATAAGTTGGATTATAAGAAGTTAAGGAAACAGTTTTGGTTGTAGTAGTTGGCCGAGAACACAACTAAATAAGGGACTGTTTTTACATTGGACTATGGACTGTATTAGTGGACTAATGGACTGTATTAATGGAATGTATTAGTGGACTGTACTAATGTACTGTTTTGTAATGTGATGGTGGGGCAAAATTTTACACGTCAAGTTAGGCGTGTAATCCCCTTTGGTTAACTGTTGGTTGTGCCTTAAATGTGGCGTGTTGGTTGTAGAATTTGGGCCTTGGAAAAGGTAGATAAGTACGTAGAAACAAGGGGAAGTGCTGCCCAATTTTCCGTAGAATAAGAGACCTTTTACTTAGTATTATTCTACCTTAGAAAGCTAGAAGTTGATAGACGTATTATGGTCATTATAGGTTGACATTCTACGTGCGGCGTATTCTACTTGGCGTGTAGAATAGCTTAAGAGGTATGCGGAACTCTTCCTATATTTCTTTGAGCATGAACCTTATAAAATGTATAGTACGGTGGACGTACATATTTTAAATGAAATCGGATTCATTATGACACTTGATTTGAAATGTACAAGCTTACTTGATGTTAAAAGTATAGATGACTTGATTTTATATGTGAAGTGCCTTGATTTAAAGAGTATAATTTACTTGATTTCAAAAGAAAAAGTACTTGGTTCTATTAAAAGGAAAGATGTGGTAGTGCTTTAGTTTTCTAAAATGAAAGTTTGTTAAAATGACTTAATGGGAAGTTGTTATAACAGTTTTATGGAAAGTCAAGATATGGTTTAAAATGTTATATGGAAATCATGTGAGAGTGTCCATGATTTAGTCCTTAATATTACATGACTTGAAAATGCCTTGAGTTTTTCTAAAATGATAGTTATTCATTTTATTCTAATGAGAGTCAAAGATGATTTAAAGTGTACATGTTTGCCGATGATAGCTATAGGTGTACATTCCTTTATGTGTGAACCGTGTACTAGGAAGGGCCGGGCAGTATACCTTAATGGGAAGGGCAGTATATATATATTATATGACTTTACCGCGTCCCAGAATGGGTCGGGCAGTATACCTTTGAGGGCAGAATTTATATGACTTTACCGCGTCCCAGAATGGGCCGGGCAGTATACCTTTGAGGACAGACTTTATATGACTTTACCGCGTCCCATAATGGGCCGGACAGTATACCTTTGAGGGTAGACTTTATTTGACTTTACCGCGTCCCAAAATGGGCCGGGCAGTATACCTTTGAGGGCAGACTTTATATGACTTTACCGCGTCCCAGAATGGGCCGGGCAGTATATCTTTGAGGGCAGACTTTATATGACTTTACCGCGTCCCAGAATGGGCCCAGTATTATACCTTTGAGGGCAGACTTTATATGACTTTACCGCGTCCCAGAATGGGCCGGGAAGTATACCTTGGTGGACAGACTTTATATGACTTTACCACGTCCCAGATGGGCCGGGCAGTATACCTTAATGGGCAGGCTTTACATGGATTTCACACTTTGAAATGGAAATGATTTCATGATTTAAAATGACACAGTTGATCTTACTTTTAAAAGGCATATTTTAAAAGGTACGTCGACTCTCTTTCTATCACTTTTTACAAGGCATAATTGTACTGGTATTTTGATTATCTTACTTGCTTCCTGTTATGTTTTAGACTGTTATGATTTCATTTACAGTACTTACAGTTTCACATACTTGGTACATCTTTCGTCGACCCGCCCGGTGCGTTTCATGCCGTAGGCGTAGGTACACGGTTTGTTGATCCTCTCTCTTAGGATCTCTGTTCAGTTTTTGGGTAAAACCTCCATTCACTCCGGAGGCTTATCTTTTTGGTACGGATCCCTTGTATTGTAAGTTTTTGTACATTCAGGGGTATGACAGGGCCCTGTCCTGTCATAGATAGGGTCCAAACTCTTAGAGGTCTGTATTCATATGTGGGCTGGACTCAGGTAGTTGTAATAAGTTATGGTTTAATATATGTACAGTGGCGGCCTTGTCGGCTTGCCGGTTTTATCATGAGGTATTTTGAGTTATTTAATGCTTCCGCTATTGGTATATGTGTTGGGAGGGTATAAGGGTGCCCAGGTAGGGCACCAATCGCAGGCCCGGGGGTTCGGGTTGTGACATTTGATGTGTGGATAGTCATGACAGACTTGTAGGGTCTTATGTATAGGCTTGTATGCCATTTGGGGTCATCTCTTGTCCAGTATTCTTTCGTTTTCATTTAGATTATAACGGTTTGTCCAGCCCACTTATGTATGATGGTATAGTTATAGAAATATGTCTTATTGGTGCTCGGAAGGGTAGTCCTGGGTGCCAGTCATACCATTATGGTTTGAGGTGTGACATACTTGATATCAAAGCATGTTTGTCATAGGGAGTCTACAAGGCATGTCTAGTAGAGTCTTGTTTATGAATGTGTTGTGCACTCTATTTATAAACAGAAGGATGCAGAGCATTTAGGATTGGTTACCCATATTTTTTATTCCAGATCCTGCAACAGACCTGACTCATAGGACTTGGATTCCATTTTGTAATCATAGCTAGTAAATGAAATACCCTTACCAAATTATATGCACTAGAGGTGCGAGTATTACGCTAAAAATCTCAGAGCATGAGCATTTGTCTGACATGTATATAAAGAAGGTAATGCAAGCCTAGAAAAGTGAAGTGTGAGTTTTAGAATGCAAATGAAGTAAAAAGAAAGAGGTACAAAGTACACGAAGATAGAAGATTGTAAAGTGATTGGCATTCTGATAGAATGATCCAAGCATTGTTATCCCGACCCATATCCAACAGTGGTAGAATTACAGTGAGTAGTATGTACTCCTGCTCATGATTTACAGACGTGGATATACATAATTCTATAAAGAAGTGAAATCTCGAGATCTAGTAAGGGTTAGGATAATCCTCAGTGTAGACAGTACTGAAGAATAGTATGTATATGTCGATAGTACCTCTTTAGAATATATACATATGATATATCCAGGAATTGTTAGTCGAATTTAACTTTTTGAGAATCTTGAAGATCTGGGCGCCAAGTACTAAAATCTTTGTATGTGAGGCGAATGTTTCCCTCGGCAAGGCCTTTGTTTGAAGTAAAACAGAAAGAAATATTAAGTGCCTAGGGAATAAGGCCGGTTGAAGAGGAAGAAGTTAAAAGCAAGGGAACGTCATGTTTCAAGTATCTAGAATAAGATAAAAAATGATGATAGTAGCAAGAGGATGGTAGAAAAATAAGTGGGGCATCCAAATAGATATAAAGATGTATGAAAGTCGTAAGATAAAGTATGATAATGCAACAAGTTCATAGCCGAGTAAAACAAAAGGTAAAAAAAGTAAATATTGAATTGTGAAGAGGAATGTGTTATGAGACTAAGTCTATATCACAAGATTTGAATTGACAAATGTCAACATAATATATTTATCAGATGATTTAGCTCACTGAATCAGTAAGTATCAATATTGGAAAGTACCCTAAGACATACTGAATACGAGTCAGAGATGAGAGAGAGTCTATAATAGTAGGTATTGGTGGAAATTGCAAGGTAAACAATTAGGCAGTAATAGAATGAACTACAGAAGAGCGGCCTTGAAAGGTTATCAAAAAAGAAGTCCCCTAAGACTAGCATCTTGAGTAGAGGTTGAAATTTATGGAGATCGAGCGTATCAGTTATGAACACGTGGCATTCTCTCCATGTAAACAATTTAGTAGTCCTTAGTAAAAGGGAATCATACTAAGGCAAGTGGCAAGTTATTAAAAGATCGTTGAATTACGAAAGGTGTTGAGGTAAAAACATGACTTTTCATGAAGGAATATTTGAGCGCAAAGAGTGGACCTCCTCCCATAGGGGAGATATTATGATAAATAATCAAAATAGAACTGCATGTTGGTTTAGTGATTAAGTAAATGAAAAGGGCTATAACGAAGAGTTTCAAGTCGAATAAGATTGTGTTTATTCAAAATTTACTGATATGTTATTATTACAGAACAATATGTAAGTATAAATTCTAAGAGAGTAATAGTAGCAACCTCATGGCTAGAAATGCGAATCAATAGTAAGAACACCCAAATATATAAGGCTCAGGAAAAAATAAGTATAAGTAAAGACAGAAGCATATGTTCCCAAAAGGGTTATTCAGAATTAGTGAATGAAAGGTAAGTTGAGTTAATAACGGGAGATAATTTATATTAAGCATAGAAGGAGGCTAGGCAAGAGGCAAGATGAGCCGTCAAACAAAACATGATTTTACATTACAGAATAGTTTTAGAATCTAAAGTTTCAGTTTACAAGTAAATAATCGCAAATCTCATAAAATATTTCAGACAGAAATTAACAATAAAAAAGGTATTAACATAAAGAAGATCAAAAGTTAATAAGTTTATGTAGCCTAGAAATTGATATAAAACAGTTAAAGGTTGTACACATAATTGGTATTGTCGCAGTGAGAGTAGTAGTGGAAGTGAGTAAGGACGACTGCAGACAGTTAAGGGTATCCAAGATCCTATAGGGATATATATATATAATGATGAGTTTGCAGCTTAAAATGAATGAGAAGTTCCATTCTGAAAAGTATATTGATAAAAGATGATAGTTAAGAGACAGGTGAGGAGAATTTACTCCAAGTATAGTAGTTTAAAGTGTGGGTTAAAAATGATCAATAACGCCGATCCTTTCAGAATATAGGTATGTATCCAATAAGGAAGTACATTAATAGATTATTGTTAGTTATGTTAGTTGTATAAAGAACCAAATCAGAACCCTAAATAATACCTAAGGCTATGTATAGAAGGAACTCTAGATTAGTAAATACTAAGAAAAGTTAATGCATTCGAAATGCACATATTCAGAATGAATAAGGAAATGAGATCCTCTATGCTTGAAAGAGGTTGGAAAAGCCAATAAGAATTAATGACCCATGGCTTAGGGTTGGCAACAGTTGAGCACGCATTTGATATATGGCGTGAAATCTTTTATAAACCATAAGAACCACATTTTTATCCTCAAGTAAATGTAGCTGAATTTAGGATGAGTTTTTCCTATTCCCTTATTAATAGTAAAAATGTCCTCTAGGACGAGTCACGATAGTACATAGATACACGAGTCCTCTTAAAGAGAGTAACAATCATTGGGATTGATAAGTAAGTAAAGATGGGTTCAGGTGATATAGTTGAATATAGTCCTCCTCGTGAGGCAGACGATTCAAAGACTAGACTATTATAGAAGAGTATCTCATGGAAGTGGTAGAAAAGAAAGAACACAGAGTTGTATCAGCTAGCTAGTTTGAGGGTCTGATTGTTGGACTAAAATATTAATAGAGCTACTATCCAGAACTCCGTAGTATTACCTTTGTGATATAAGTAAAAGAGTAACATTATATGAATTATGTCCTATTACAGCTTAAAGAGAAAGTTTAGCAGAATAAGGTGACAACTGAAAGAGCAAGTGAGGATGAGATCTATGAGTAGCTTGGCTTACATAGAGGTTGAGAAGAGAGTAAGTTATCCAAAGAGTTTTATTAGTTTGCAAGCTCAGGAGTTTGATTAATGGACTCCAACGATGGAAGAGTTATGATTCAAAATGTAACAAAATTATCACTTGTGACAGAGGTAAAGGAATAACACTACGAGGATCATGAGTTCGTGATATTGAAATAGAAAGTTCCGTGGCAAGAAAAGCCAATGTTTGAGCTTAAGGGATAGAGTTCTCTGATATAGAGGTTGACTGTGTGTCCTAGATATAGCTGGTCTATGGGAAAAGACTATAGTAGAAATACATTATCCCTTTTATTCTATTCATCATGGTTGACAATGATGTACCATGATATCAAAGACGTACATTGATAGAATGAGATGAGGAAGGACATTGCCGAGTTGTGGCACAATGTCCTAGTTATCAGCAAGTTAAGACATAGTAGAAGAAGTTAGAGGGCTAGTATAAAGAATAGAGATCTCAACTTGAAAATAGAAAGTGGTTTATATGAAGTTCAATATGGGTTTACCTTGTTCGTATCGGGAATATGAATCCATACGAGTCATGGTTGATAAATTTACAAAGTTGACCAATTTCTTGCCAGATAGAGCCTTTCACATGGTTGAGGGTTATGCAATATTGTATATTAAGGAGACTTGTGATTTCATGACATTCTAAGTTCTATTATCATAGATAGAGGAGCTTAGTTATAACAAACTTCTGGAGATCCTTCCAAAAAGTTTTGGGGACTCAGAAAAACCATGTTATAGTTTACACCCTAGACAGATGATTTGGTCGAGCGCATGATTCAGACACTAGAGGATATGTTACAGACATGTATACTATATTTCTAAGAGAATTTAGATGATCATTTACCCATCAATGAGTTTTCATATATTAGCAATTATCATTCCAGTACATGATGGTTTCTTATGAGGCCTTCTATGGATGGGAGTACATATCTCCTATCGAGATATTCGACTCGGGAAGATCAGAGTTACTTAGACCCATTTTTGTCCACCAGGCTGTAGAAAAAGTCAGCCCAAAGTCTCCAAAATCAATAAAAGGCTTAATGAGATTTAGTAATAAAGGCAAGCTTAGGTCAAACATACATTGGGTTGTATAGAATTATTCAAGCAAAGTATATGCATCCCGTCTTTCATGTATCTATATTATAAAAGTATTTTATGATTAAAGGACATTCTAGTTGATTTTTTTTAGCAAGAATCAAATATAGAGATGTATGCATATGAGGGAAGTTCAAGCTTTGTGATATTTTTTATTAAAGTTGATGGATGTGTAGAGCCAAAAGTTGTTGTTGATTGATTTTGGCCTTGTGTGGCATACATATTATATTTTCTGATTGTGTGATAGGTTGGATATAGTCTAGTATACAGAGAACACTTTGTCAAAATTTTCATAAGACCCTTAAGATTTAGTTTCTCTCCTGTACCACTCTACATTCAAGGACGAATGTTCCTAAGTGGGGAATGATGTTACACCCTGTATGTTTTCGCTTTAGTATGCATCGTGAGTAAAGTTACAAAAAGTAGATGAGGCTAAGACCCCATATTAGGACATCAATGAGTTTAAAAAAGTTTAAGTAAGTCTTGTAAGAATTCGGGGCTAAATGAATAGAAGAAATTAAGTTCGTCCAAAAGGTAAGCAGAATTCTGGATAGGATTTTGCCCAACTTTAAAAGAGTATATCTTCTAGTATATAAGGATTTATGGGGTGTATAACCTATTTAAATTCAAGCTCAGGAGTCTACTTTATAATCGGAGATCTGTACAAAGAGTTATGTATGTTTTAAGAAAACACTGCAAAGAAGCTCCCATGGGACCCACTTAGGTGGTGGCCGTCCTTGGAACATTTTAAGGTGGTTGTAAGGATAAATTTTTGTCATTTTATGCCAAGGTCAGTTCTGACACTCTCGTAACACCTCTCTAAAATTTCTCCCAGGTTCCAAAGTGAATCCAAGGTGGTTTTACCTAAACCCAACCTCAAAAGCCAATTTAAGTGAAGAAAAGTATTTCCATGGTGTTGTGATGGTTTTGAGGATGCTTTTAAGATAAGGTAAGCTTTAGTTCCAGACTATTCTGACTATTTAAGGTAAATATAACACCCTATTGCTTATGCTTAAGTTTATCTAGGTGTTGATTAAGTTGTTTGAGTGAAGAATCTACAAGATAGTACTTGAAATAGAATAAGATGTTGTTGTCTTTTGGTGGACTATTTTGGGGTGATATATATGACATCTTATGGCGGTAAATTATGAAAACATAGATTGGTTATGTTGTGGTTGTTGTTTTTATGCTTGTATTTTTGTTTTTTATGAAGATGGTGTTATATTCTAGAAGGAGAAGTTTCCATATAACACTTAGAAGTTGTTTATATTGTTGTTAACTCTTGTTGGGTTGTTTGATGTTACTTTTAAGATGGATATTGTTAGCGATATTTCGACTGCTCACGTGAGCGTACACATCGTTCACAAGTAATATAGTCTGTAAGACCGAATATCGTCCACAGAGACTGGTTTCTAAGTACCGTTCATCTATTTTATGTTATCTATTTGACAATCGATATTTGATTGAGATATTTATTTAACTACTAGAATAATTGCAAGATTTAAACCAATAAAGTTGTAATCAGTTATGAATGAATTAGGGCTTCCAAAATCCTCGACTATCCACTTTATTCAATCCTTAATGCAACTAAAATGATTCTTCTTCTTTTTCGTTAAGATAGCGGTTAACTAGACTGTCTTATATTCCGGTTAAGACATATAATGACTCAACCCCAGTGCAGAACCCTTCTATATTTCTATGATAGGATTTACCACATAGGAGGATTAAGAACAATAACCTATAATGCTACACAAGTATCGGGGTACTTTCGTCCGCGATTTTAACCTATGTCTAGTCAATTACAGCATATCCAAAGCTCTTCTCTCGGTTTTTGATTCGAAATCATATAGGTTATGATAACTAGTGATCAATTAATTATCAAACATTCATACCAAATATGGACTAAATCTTAATCAAGAGAATAAGAAATCAAACTACTGTATTAATTCAGGAATAACGGTTTCAAGCGATTCATAAGGAAAGCCCTAATAGAGTGTTTAGCTCCTATCCATAGTCACGCTAAGAACTAACACAATATTCATACATAAACTGAATTAAAAACGAAAGAAAGAAAATTACGTAGAACAAAGTCTCCAATTGTAGCTCCAAATCCGCCTGTGTTGTCTTGTAGAATGACCAACCTCCCCTCATAGCATTAATACCTAGGGCTTAAATATCCTCTAATTTTCGTGCCTTATGGACCAATCCGCCCTTAGCTAATTTGCCTTCGGAACTAAAATTTCCCGCGTCGGCACCGCTGTTCTGTATACCGGCACCACGGTGCCGAAATTCCTGTAGCTTCTCAGCACAAATGGCACCGCGATGCTGAAAGTCATGTGGCTCCTCGGTAAATATGGCACCGCGGTTCTGCATAGTAGCACTGCGGTGCTGCCTTCTTTCGCTCTGAGTTGCCAACTTTCGTCCTTTCCGCCTTGGGTACACCTTTTTTGCCCATTTTCTCATTCCTTTTTGCCATTTTACCTTTTTGCACCGCTGTGACTCAAAAGAAAGAAAAACAAACCTACTACTATACTAAACACAATAAAAATGAGTAAAATACCAACTAAAAATGACTCAAAAGGCGTATACAAAATACGCCTAACAAACACCCCAAAACTTAACCTTTGCTCGCCCTCGAGCAAAGATCAAAACAAAAACAAAGACACAAAAATAAAAGACTCAAAGACTCAAATCACACAGCTGCACAAGGTTACTTAGAAATACATGAACGTCAGTTGGGATAATATGTAGGAACATATATAGCATGAATTTAGCAATCTAGAATTTCAAGTCAGATATTTCGCAAATTCATCTCAATCATAAGTAATGAAAGCATGAATACCTAACTTATACATGTCAATTTCATTTAGTTCTACGGACCTGTTTACTTGTTATTCTCCACTAATCATAGACATACATACTAGACATCCTCAGGACTTTTCAGGGTTGTAATGTAGGCTTAGGAAGGAGTAGACAAAAGTAGACATTTAAGCTCAATTTACGTACCATAAACGTTTTTCTCATTCAACCGTTTTGTCCTTCTTTTGGTATTCTTTTCAGTTCATACCTATCATTCCCCTTTTCTCTTTTTGAGAGCATGAATCAATTCATATAGACACCCCCAAGCTTAAGCTTTTACATTTTTTTATTAGGGTGCATCACTTTTTCACTCTCTTTTTGTATTCCTTTTCACTCTTTTTCATCCCAGTTTTTCAATTACTGCTTATGACACACGAAGAAATCATGGGGTGTCAAAGAAAACAACTTATTTTAGGCTCAACGGGCCTGACTAGGAATACAATTTATTATCAGGATAGGTAATGAAGGGTAAGAAGGGCTATCAAAGAAATGCCTGAATCATCTCCCTAACATGTACATCTTAATTATTTTGCCTCAAATAACAAGCAAGCAGACTTCACATACATTTTTTACTTGACAACACATAGACTAAGCATCAAATATTCCAAATAATCAAAATTTTATGAATTTTTGGCATATCTAACTTAAGCACACAAATTTTAGCTTCTCATTCCACTACATTATCCCACTTAGTTCACTAAGCATTCCAAATAAGCACAACATGCATGATAAAAAATATTTGACTCACATAAAACACCAAAACAAACAAAAGACTCAAAAAATAAAATAAAATAAAAACTCCCCCCCAAACTTAAACTACACATTGTCCCAAATGTGTAAAAGACTCAAAAATTAAAATGGGACGACTTACAGACATACAACGGCTCAAAATGGTGGTGGTGGCGGCGGATACTGCATTGTCCATTGGGTGAACATGGAACTCAAATTATCAACACGCTGGGTCAGATGTTGATGGTCTTGCATCATTTGCTCTTGATTCTGCAGCATCATTTGTTGGTTCAAGAGCATCTGCTCCATCATTGGCATTGGAGGCTCTAAGGACAGGGGAGGCTGATGGCTGCTTTCGCCTGCTTCATTGTGTGCCTCTGCCTCAGGCTCTTCCTCATTCATGGCTGCTGCGTCTGCTGCTGCTCGGCCCCTTCCCCTTGCTGCTGGTCCTGGGTTGGGGTCAAGAAAAGAGTGCACTAAACTGTAGGTCATAGCAGTCTGACTCTTCTCTACGATATCAGTGGCGAATGTTGGGACTCCATGCCTATCACATAAAGAAGTAATGAGTGAACCATGTCCTAATCCGCCAGTAGTAGTCAGCCTACTAATCTCCCTTATTCTCTGCACTATTTCTCTCCCCACATCAATTGTCATGATGCCATAAATGATCTTGATTCTGTCTGAGAGCACATTTGTAAAATAAGTTGACGGAATCAAGCATGCACTTATGAAATATAGCCATTATTTGGTTGTTCTATTAAATTGGCATCAGGAAAGTCTCTTGGATCCGTTGCGGGCAAAACTAAACGCAGCGCCTGGGTAGCACAATGTTTGCGCCACTTAGTTCCACAGGATGTGGTTGGCGTCTCTTGACCAACTTCTGAAGTGGTTTGGATTATAGCCTCGGTCCTCTACATCATAGGTCCTTAGTATCACATTTATTGTTTCAGAACTGACAGGCACATGTTCCCTCTAACAAAGCACCGCCCATCCTCTTTCTCGGGGTAATTCACATAGAACTCCCTCACAAGGCTAGAATTTTGAAGTGGGATCCGTTCTGGATTGGTGAACCTTCTCCACCTATTTGCCTCGATCATGGCCCTAATAGGCTCGTAGTCATCATCATCATCATCAAATAGCCTGGCCTGGTAATCCATGCCCCTTTCTGGTATCAATGCCCTAGTGCTAATCTTGTTGTATCGATCCTCCGCCTGTTTGTTGGCGAATCGAATCATATTATAGTCTGGGGCGGATGAAGATGTTGAAGCTCTTCAAGTTCGTTTCCTAGAGGCCATAGTGAAGGTTGTTGGGAAATTTTTCGGCAGCGTTTCCTTTGTTTCCTCGAGGTTTCCCAACAACTCTCCCACCACACAATAATAATAACCAAGCAAAACCGGACCACAACAGCAATACACAATAATTACACCATAATAAGCCTCAATCTACACAACTACACATCACAACAATACCCAGCACACACCCACAACCACCCAACACCCTACCAATAAAGCCCGTACACCCCCAAACTTGTAAGTTACTTTCCCTACTAGCCTTGAAATTGCAAGAACAATGATGAAGATTACCTTTTTGAAGAGTTGTTCTTCACCAATTTCTTGACACAATTGGAAGGAATGATGGTGGTGCAAGATGTGAGGGTTTGTGTAGGGATTCTTGGAAGAATTTGGGGAAGTTTGTGGGAGATTTTTATGGGTAGAGAAAGGGATTTTCGGACTTTTTAGAGAGAGGAAGGATTTGTGTGGGAAAAGATTTGGGGGATTAAGGCTTTTAATTTGGAAATCCCGTCTCGGCACCGCGGTACTGCCTGATGGCACCGCGGTGCCAACAATACTGTGACCCTTCTGATTATTCGGCACCGCGATATTGCGTAATGGCACCGCGGTGCTTCCCCGATTCCGTGTTTTTCATCATTTTCTTCATGCTTAGTGTTCCATTCCTTCACCTGGCTTCACAACACAACAAAAATATACCAAAAGTGAGACTGCTCTAATTAAACTAAATTGCATAATTTAAAAATTGGGTTGCCTCCCAAGTAGCGCTGTCTTTAACGTCTTATAGCCGGACGGAGGTTACTCATTAAATCATTGGGGTATTTTAACCCCAATACCTATCTATTTCAAAATCATCCTCCTATTTCTCACTCTGTTTTTCTTTTTCACAGGAGGGGGTTCAGTAAGACTTACCTGTTCGACGGCTTCCATGACATTCATTTTTGTTTCAGCATTCTTGCTGACATATGGGTTCACCGCTGTATGAATGATCTCCCTAGCTTTGGCCTGTCTTCTGTTGTTGTGTATTTGTCTTGTGCGTGAAACACTTGTTGATGGCTTGGGATTCAATGGTGAAATTGAATACTTTGAACACAATCTCTTCCTCCTGAACCCTTAGTCTCAGTTCTCCGTTTTCTACATCTATCAGGGCTCTTCCCGTTGCAAGGAATGGTCTCCCAAAAATGATGGGTATTTCATCATCTTCCTCCATATCAAGAATGTGAAAGTCTGTTGGGAAGAGGAACTTTCCCACCTTGACTAGCACATCTTCTATTATGCCTCTGGGGTGCACTACGGTTCAGTCGGCCAACTGCAAATTCACTGTGGTTGGTTTGGCTTCACCCAAACCCAATCTTTTGAAGACAGACAGAGGCATGAGATTGATACTGGCCCCTAGATCACATAACGCCTTGTTGCATGTCACCTTACCAATAGTGCAGGGCAAGGTGAAGTTCCCTGGATCCTTCAGCTTAGGAGACAGTTTCTTTTACAGGATGTCACTTCACTCCTCTGTCAAAGATATTGTCTCATAATCCGCTAGCCTTTTCTTTTTTTTTCAAGTATCTCCTTCATGAATTTAAAGTATGTTGGCATCTGTTCTAGTGCTTCAATGAAGGGATATTTATGTGAAGCTTCTTAAACACCTCCAAAAACTTAGAGAACTGTTTGTCAATTGCCTTCTTTTGTAACCTCTGAGGGTAAGAGATTCTATCAACGTACTCCCTCAAAGGTGTGCGTAGAGCTGTCTTAACTGTAGGGCAGTCCTCAGTGACCCCCTCATTCTCTTCCTCAGCTGCTTTCTCACACTCCTTCTCACTTACCACTGCGGGCTGGGGATAAACCTGCTCCAACTGCTTTCCACTCTTCAACAACATTACTTGACACTACTCTCTAGGATTTACCTCTGTATTACTTGGGAGAGTGTCATGCGGCCTGTTGGTTACCAACTTTGCAAGTTGCCCAACCTGTGTTTCCAAGCTCCTGAGAGAGGACATTGTTTCAGACATGAACTGATTCTGCGAATTGGTGAGTGTAAGCAATGCAACTCTCAGTTCATCAGGCTTCTCCTGTTGTATAGATGGTCTAAACTTATGGGATGAAGTGTCCTGATTTTGCACCTGCTGGTTCTGGTAACCACCTTGATATGGTTGCTGCTGAGGCTGATCGTTCCTCCACGAAAAGTTAGGGTGATTTCTCCACCCTGGGTTGTATGTGTTGGAATTATAAGGCCTCTGAAAGTTCCTAACCACCTGTACCTGCTCCATTGACACATTATTAGGGTCCACCGCTGTGCATCTGTCAAAGGAATGCGGTCCACCACAAATCTCACAATTCATATGCATCTGGACTGCATTCATGGACATGGTGTTCTGCTGCAATTGCTTCGTCAAAAGGGCCACATGTACGTTCAGGGCAGTGATGAAATCTAGTTCATGTATGCCCATAGCCTTCCTGCTGGTCACTGACCTGTCATCTGCCCTTTGATGATTGTTGGCAACCATATCTTCCAGTAACTCATGTGCCTCATTAACACTCTTTCTCATGAAAGCACCCCCTCCTGCAGCATCAGTGATGGTACGAGTAGTACCACTCAACCCATTATAAAAAATGTGAACTAACATCCACTTCTCAATGTCATGATGTGGACATTTCCTTTGCAGATCCTTGAATCGCTCCTATGAATCGTAAAGTGATTCACCATCCACCTGATAAAAGTTGTTCAGCTCTCCCCTTAACTTTGCTGCTTTGGAAGGAGAAAAGAACTTTTCTAGAAACTTTTAGGCCAGGTCCTGTCAGGTAGTGACGGAGTTGGCAGGCAATGAGTTCAACCAGCTATTGACTCTATCCCTCAGTGAGAACAGGAAGAGCCTCAGTCTAATGACATCGTCAATAACGCCATTATATTTGAAAGTGGCACACAGCTCCAGAAAGTTTGCAATGTGCATGTGGAGATCATCAGATAGCAGTCCCCCAAATTGTACTGTGTTCTGGACCATGCTCAGGATGGCTGACTTGATCTTAAAGTTGTTGGCCCATATAGCTGGGAGCCTGATGCATGTCTGTGCACCAGTAACCGTGGGCAGAACATAATCTCCCAAGCTCATTTCTGCAGGTGGTGGGACTTGTCCCTTGGCAGCCGGTACCTCATTATTCAACACCTCCTCAGGTTCCCTGTTGTTGTTATTTTGCTGATTTTTCATGGATAGTAAATCAGCAATTCTTTTCTCACGCCTGTTTTGCTTGCACAATTTTTTGATTTCAGGGTTGAAGGGAACAAGTATATCTGCTCCTTTCCTTCTTCGCATACACTAGATTCCTAAAACAAATCAAAATCAACAAGCAAATCAAGGCACACGGTTCTAATAGTAAAAATTAAAATTAAAATTAAAATTAAAATAAAATAAAAATAAAGCCAAAGTAGAAATAAAAATAGATGATTCGATCATAGATGTACGCCAGTCCCCAGCAACGGCGCCAAAAACTTGTTAGCGATATTTCGACTGCTCACGCAAGCGTACGCATCGTTCACAAGTAATATAGTCTGTAAGACCGAATAACGTCCACATAGACTGGTTTCTAAGTACCGTTCATCTATTTTATGTTACCTATTTGGCAATTGATATTAGATTGGGGTATTTATTTAACTACTAGAATAATTGCAAGATTTAAACTAATAAAGTTGTAATCAGTTATGAATGAATTAGGGCTTCCAAAATCCTCGACTATCCACTTTATTCAATCCTTAATACAACTAAAATGATTCTTCTTCTTCGTTAAGATAGCGGTTAACTAGACTGTCTTATATTCTGGTTAGGACATATAATCACTCAACTCCAGTGCAGAACCCTTCTATATTTCTATGATAGGATTTACCACATAGGAGGATTAAGAACAGTAACCTATAATGCTACACAAGTATCGGGGTACTTTCGTCCGCGATTTTAACCTATGTCTAGTCAATTACAGCATATCCAAATCTCTCCTCTCGGTTTTTGATTCGAAATCATATAGGTTATGATAACTAGTGATCAATTAATTATCAAACATTCATACCAAATATTGACTAAATCTTAATCAAGCGAAGAAGAAATCAAACTACTGCATTAATTCATGAATAACAGTTTCAAGCGATTCATAAGGAAAGCCCTAATAGAGTGTTTAGCTCCTAGCCATAGTCACGCTAAGAACTAACATAATATTCATACATAAACTGAATTAAAAACGAAAGAAAAAAATTACGTAGAACAAAGTTCCAATTGTAGCTCCAAATCCGCCTGTGTTGTGTTGTCTTGTAGAATTACCAACCTCCCACATAGCATTAATCCCTAGGGCTTAAATATCCTCTAATTTTCGTGCCCTATGGACCAATCCGCCCTTAGCCAATTTGCCTTCGGAACTAAAATTTCCCGCGTCGGCACCGCGGTTCTGCATACCGGCACCGCGGTGCCGAAACTCCTGCAGCTTCTCAGCACAAATGACACCGCGGTACTGCCTGATGGCACCGCAGTGTTGAAAGTCCTATGGCTGCTCAGTAAATATGGCACCGCGGTTCTGCATAGTGGCACCGCAGTGCTGCCTTCTTTCACTCTGAGTTGCTAACTTTCGTCCTTTTCGCCTCGGGAGCACCTTTTCTGCCCATTTCTCATTCCTTTTTGCCATTTTGCCTTTTTGCACCACTGTGACTCAAAAGAAAGAAAAAAAAACCCTACTACTATACTAAACACAACAAAATAAGTAAAATACCAACTAAAAATGACTCAAAAGGAGTATACAAAATATGCCTAACAGATATGAGGCTAGAATGTCATGTCAATATATATGTTTATTGTTGGACCTGTTGATGGTGTTGTTAATATGGGGGAGATGTGAAAACAAGTTGGGTTTTGGTTCCAATCCGAGCTTGCAGCTCACCGTGATAAATAATAGTTTCGTTTGTGCTGTTTGTACACTTATTGTTGTGTAGATGCCACGCCCCAAACCCAACCCTAGACGTAACATGCATCTGATGCTATGAACAACACCGGAAGCACCTTATGAATTTATAATATCAAGTACCTGCTTAGTCTTTCAGTAATTATTTCACTTAAGTTATAAATAACTAAGTAATGATCATGGTCACAATTTATGAAATAAAATAAGCGAAAGTCTATAATAAATATATTTTCAAAAAAGTAGCAACACCCATGAGAGTCGAACAACGACTTCAACCATTTCCCACAAAACAACATCTATCTATGGAACCTCTAAGATGATAAAAGAAAATAGTCTAACTTCAGGACGCAACTCGAAAACCAATACTAATAAAATAAAGATATAATGATGTCCCACGAACAATTATGTGGGTTCACCGAATAGTTTCAAAATCAGCAAGTTCTCCTAAGTCGTAGACGTGTCACTAACCTACTCTTCTGGTTGCCTGACATACCATAAAAAATAATGGTATGCATGAGTACTAGGTACTCGCTGAGTCCCTCTAGGACAATATATAATGTAAAATAATGTAATATTAAGCAGTAAAATAATGTAAGTAAATCAGTTCAAAATCCAGAGATAAAACATATGTCTTACCTTTTAGATGATATCGCACACACCCCTTCTTCTCATTCCTTAAGTTTTCAAGAATTTAGGATTTGATATGATGGACTATTGTTAATTTGATGATATTGATGTAGTAATGATAATAATCTATCAAGAAATTATCTTAGATGTTCTGGGAAGTCTTAGGGTTGTTTTCTCTAAAACATTCGCACAAAATGAAGTGGGGAAGGTTTTGACGAGTTAGAAGCTTATATAATTCGAAACCAAAAAACAGGGTCGTGCATCACATATCCATAGCGCCTCAGTACCCGTGCTAGGGCTATGCATCACACGCCCATTGCATGCGGCTGCAGAGATTCAGAGACAGGTATTTTGTGCGCTACACGTGCGACGCACATGTGCCCTGATTCTTGGTAAAAAAGGCATAACTCGTAGCACAGAGCTCTGATTACACTCCCCCATACATGGTTGGGAAGGTATTTCAAATACATACAACTTTAAGATTTTGCATTTTCTCATATTCTAAATGTAACTACCTTAAAACTGAGCATAAGTGAAAACTTCCTCAGACTTGGACGGATTTAAGAACTTTTATGAACTCCCTTAATTGGTTTGACTTAAAAATGACTATCTATCACCTGAATTCATCCCAAAGGGATTCACATAACTAAAATGGACCATCAACACTCATTTAATTCATTCACACTTATTCCGTATTTACAAAATGTTACATTATCCCATTCTCAGGATTATTCATCCCCGAATGAAAGTCATGGCTTAATATTTTTTACTAAACATCAAATGGTCAGAATTCCTAGAGTTCTTTAGCAAAGTAAGTTATCCCCAAGGGTAACTTATGACTAACCACACAACAATTAGATCATTCACGCCTAAATACATGAGTGACAGACTTATACCTCCAACCTAAACTTTCGTAGGAATTAAATAACTGAAAGGTTCAACACATACATGCAATAGGGAATACATGAGGGTATATCCTCTTCATGTCCTCCTCAACTTCCCAAGTTGATTCTTCAATATTATAATTACACCACAAGACTTTAACCGAAGCTACATCTTTCATTCTCAACCTCCTAATTTGTCGATCCAAGATTTACACAGGTTCTTCTTCATAAGATAACCCTTCATTGATTTAAATCTCTTCATGAGTCACTAAAAGAGAAAGATCAGATTTATACAATCTCAACATCAAAATGTGAAACACAGGATGCACCATAGCCATATCCGATGGTAACTTTAATTCATAAGACGCATTTATGATTCTTCTCACAATTTCATAAGGGACAATAAAATGAGGGCTTAACTTACCCTTTCTACCAAACCACATTACTCCTTTTATTGGTGACACTTTCAAGAATACCTTGTAACTTACAACAAACTCTAGCTCATGACGCCTCATATTTGTATAAGACTTTTGTCGACTCTGAGCTGTTTTGAGTCTTTGCACAAATGAGGTTCACCTTCTTGATTACTTTGTGAATCGAGTCAGGACCCAATAGCTCTACTTCGGTAGGTTCAAACCACCCAATAGGTGATCTACAATGCCTCTTATCAAGAGCTTATAAGGAGCCATTTAAATGCTCTCTTGATAACTGTTGTTATAAGAAAACTACACAAGAGGTAGATGTTCATCCCAGTTACCTCCAAAATCAATCGCGCAAGCACTTAACATGTCCATAAGAGTTTGTATAGTTATCTTTGCCTGCCCGTCTGTCTGAGGATGGAAGGCAGTGCTCAAATTTATATGAGTTCCCTAACCTTCTTAGAATTATTTCTAAAAATGAGCAATGAATTGCGTACCTCTATCTGATATGTTGGATGTCGGGATCCCATGTTATCTAACTATCTCATTCAAATGTAACTTGATGTAATGCGCTGCAGTATCTGTTGTTTTCATATGAAGAAAATAGGCAGACTTAGTGAGTCTATCTATGATTAACCAAATAGTATCAAACTTGGTCCTGATGCGGGGTAAATCCAGGGCAAAGTCCATATTAATCATCTCACACTTCCACTGGGAATCTTGATATTCTGAGCTAAGCCACCAGGCCTTTGATGCTCAACCTTCACCTACTGAAAGTTCAAACACTTAGCAATAAAGTTAGAGATATCTACCTTAATTCTTTTCCACCAATAGTGTTGCTTCAAACCCTTATACATCATTGTGGATCCCGGGTGCATGGAATACTTGGAACTATATGCCTCCACCATCAATTCTTACTAGAGGCCATCAACATTCAGGATGCACAGGCGCCCTTGCAACCTTAGGACATTACTACCGGCGTCAATGGTGAATGAAGTGTAATCACCCTTTTTCACCCCATATCACATGTTTACCAGAGTTCATCCTCATATTGTTTTTACTTAATTCTATCCATAACATCAGATCGTGCTTGAGTAATTCCCTCTAACTCTCCATTCTCCATTTCATTGAGTCAGACTCAAAGTCTAGAAAGTCTTCAAATTTCTCTGCCCATTGGCATTTCCTATGTACACAAATAGTCTAAAGTGTCCATATACTTCTAGCTCAAAGCGCCAGCAACAACATTCGCCTTACCAGGATGTTACAAAATATTTAAATCATAATCTTTCAACAACTCTAACCATCTTCTCCACCTGAGATTCAACTCTCATTTCTTGAAGATATATTGCAAGATCTTGTGATCCGTGAAGACATCACATTGTTAGCCATATAAGTAGTGACACTAAATCATCAAACCAAAAACCATAGTAGCCAACTCCAAATCACGAGTCAGGTAATTCTTCTCATACTTCTTTAATTGTCGTGAAGCATAAGAAATCACTTTTCCATGGTATTAATACACAACTAAAACCATTTTTGGAATCATCACAATAGACCACATAGCCACCATACCCTGAAGGTAGAGTCAAAATAGGAGCTGAAGTTAATCTCACCTTAAGTTCTTTAAAACTCTTTTAACAGACTTCAGACCTTTGAAACTTAGCAACCTTCTATGTAAAACCATTCTACAAATATTTGTCGCTCCCGTGGCCTTCGGACAATTATTAATCATTTCGATCTTCTGTGGATCAAACTTGATACCTTCGCTAGATACTACATGCCCCAAGAATTCCACAGAGTTAAGTCAGAACTCACACTTGAATTTTTTCCCATAAAGCTCATTCTCCTTAAGCGTTTGCAATGTTATTATCAAGTTACATGCATGATCTTCACGACTCTTCAAATACACCAAAATATCATCAATGAAGACAATAATGAAACGGTCAAGAAAAGGTTTGAACACATGATTTATTAGGTCTATAAACGCATTAGTTATAACAAAATACATGATAAGAAATTCAAAGTGTCCATAACGACTACGAAAAGCTATTTTCGGAATATTTGTTCCTTTATTTTCAACTGATGGTAACCGGACCTCAAGTCAATCTTTGAAAAGAATTTAGTACCCTAAAGTTGGTCGAACAAGTCATCTATTCTAGGTAAAGGGTAATTATTCTTGATGGCCACCTTATAAAGTTGACGATAATCAACACACATTATAAGAGAACCGTCATTCTTTTTGACAAATAGGACCAGAGCACCCCAAGGTGAGGTACTTAGTCGAACAAAACCCTTATCCAATAAGTACTTCAATTGATCCTTTAATTCTCGCAGCTCTACCGGAGCCATATGATATGGTGGAATAGAGTATGGTTGAGTATTAGGAATAACATTTGTACCAAAGTTAATGACTCTATCAGGTGGAACACTAGAAGGTCTTCGGGAAACACTTTGGGATTTTTTTAAACTATGGTAATAAATTCAAATTCGGGTACTATGGCTTGAGTATCTTTGACAAAACCAGATGGTAAATACATGCTTTTGAGATCATCTCACGAGACTTAAGATAGAAAATAAATCAATACGGGGCTTAGTAATTTCACCCTTCCATGCCATATTGAGTTTATTTGGAAATTCAAAATGAACTAACTTATGTTGGCAATCCATATTTTCATAGCATGCATATAGCTAATCCATCCCTATAATCACATCAAAGTCTACCATTTATAATTCGAATAAATTAGAAATGGTCTCACGACCTATGACCACGACTACACAGTCTCTATAGACTATAGAAATAACATGAACACCAACAGAAGTATTCACAGAAAAAAGTTCGAGTAGTTGTTGTTCAGGTTCAACATCAAAATCAAGAGCAAAGTATGAAGTCACATAAGAAAGATTCGAGCCCATATCGATAAATGAATATGTATCAAAAGCGAAAATAGTGAGAATACATTTGAACACATCATTTGAGGCTTCTCATGAGCTAATCCATAAAGTTGAGCGTGTCCCCCATTAGCGGTGTTAGAAACCGCCTTACCAATCCCATTACCATGATCATTTGGAGTTTGTTTGCATTACTTGCAGGTGGATTCATCACAATAACATGAGAATATGAATTATTTCTCTGGTTAGAAGAGTTACCCATGTCACTCTGCATCCTCATACACTCCATCTGAACATGACCCCTTATACCATAATAATGGCAAACACGCTCCTCTCTATCCCTGTATACCATATGGGACACTAGCATTAGCTTGATAGTAGGTTGTGCAGACATAAAATACCCTTTTCGCTGCCTTCCGTTATGTGCACCACCCGCTAATTGGGCAGTCTTATTCTATTCCCTTTCTAATATTTCCTGACTCTTCCAATTTTTTTTGTTATTCAGCAAACCCAACCAAAGATGAAAAGGTGCAAGTAGGAGAAATAGAAGCAACATCATACATAGACTTAATACATGACATCAATCCAAGCACAAATTAGGTCTACTTGTGTTTTTTTGTTGGAATCATATACATTGCATACCTTGCCAAACAAGTGAACTTCAAACTATACTCACAAACAAACATAATACCCTGCTCAATTTTCTCGTACTTAGTAGCCATAAAAAAAAACGCTCATTATCAGACAAAAAAATTCTCTATAAATGCCCCTCAAACTTAGGCTAAGTAGCTGGAGCATCGATACCTCATTCAGACTCCTACGTCTCGAACCAAATATGAACAACATCCTTCAGCTGGTAGGATGCAAACTCCACAGCTTTAAAACCATGGGCATTCATAGCCCTAAGAGCCTTAAAAGTCTCATCCATAAAGTATTGAAGATTATCTTATTCTTTTGAACCAAAGAACGTGGGAATCAAGTCTTCTTCCTCCATTATATGTCAGATCTACACCCCCACATTACTATTGGGACACCACTAGAGTGGTGAGTATCTGGATCGCAACCTGTATGGATATGATATCAGCTATACCTTCAGCAGGGTTGTAGGAGCAGGTGGAGCCGGAGGTGGTGCTTGATTGCCATTGCCATGCTCAAACTCCACATTGACCTCAATAGCATGTGGTAGTAATCCTAACGGGTTATCTACCAGATGATGCATCAGAAGAACCATTACTTTCTTGGTTAACAACTCTCGTACGAGTTAATGCCATTTCTATGAGGCATAAATTTAACGAATACGCTAGAATGATCCTAAAGAAACTCATGTTCTATAGCACAATCTAAAATAAAAAAGAGTGAGAAACACCTAAAATGTCCTGGTAGTTGTACCTCCATACATGTGGCCAGTCTGTAAAAAGAAGACTCTATTAGACACGGCTCCATAGACAAATCGTAGGACACTCCTCAACCTAGGCTTTGTTACCAAGCTTGTCACGCTCCAAACCTGACCATGGACCTAATAGACATCTGATGCTATCAATAACAGCGGAAGCAATTTATGAATTTATAATATCAAGTCTATGCTTAGTCTTTCAGTAATTATTTCAATTAAGTTATAAATTCCTAAGTAAAGATCATGGTCACAATTTGTGAAATAAAATCAGCGGAAGTCTATAATAAATAAGTTTTCAAAAAGCGTAGAAATGCCCATAAGAGTCGAACAATGACTTCAACCAATACCCAAAAAATAACATCTATCTATGGAGACCCTAAGACGATAAAAAGAAATAGTCTAACTTCAAAACGCAACTCGAAAACTAATACTAATAAAATAAAGATGGAATGGTGTCCCATGAATAATCATGTAGGTTCACTTGAATAGTCTTGAAAGAAGCAAGTTCTCATATGTCGTAGGCGTATCACAAACTTGATCTTCTTCATTACTTGACACACCATAAAAAACAATAATGGTATGCCTGAGTACTGGGTACTTAGTGAGTGAATCCGGGACAATAGATAATGTAAATTAATATAATATTAAGTAGTAAGAAAATATAAGTAAAGCAGTTCAAAATCTAGAGATAAAATAGTTCACCAAACTTAGAGAAACCAATAGTAAAAACAATTAAGAGAGAATTAAATTACTTTCAATCCATTACGCCATTTCTCAAGATTAAGTCTACCATTTATGAAATTAGATCAACATCAAGTCACTCACAAATAATAACAATTATCCCAATACAAGCCAAATCGATGAAACTAATGGATGACCATTAAGGTTCCCTAAAACTGCATAGAAGCATCACATCGGAGTTCTCACCCTCGATGGCTATTCTTCCTCCCAAATATCGAGGCAAAACTACATCGGGGTTATCAACCCTCGATGACCACTCTTCCTCCCGAATGGTTAGGCAAACCACACCGAGGCTATTAGCCTTCAGTGGTCACTCTTTCTCCCGAATGGCTAGGCAAACCACACTAGAATCCATAATGACTACCATTCCTCCCGAGTATCTAGGCTAAACACATACAATAGAATTATGGCAAAATAGTTGAATCACAATCATAGCATAAAAGTCGAATCACTCATTATGAATTATTTTCATCATCTCATTATTAGGGGTACGTCAAATCATTTATGGGTTTAGAAACCAATTTCAAGTCACTAATTGAGTTTTGAATTCAACACAATCCTTTCATATAGAAAAACACATAAAATATCTAAGCTTTTCGAAATCAAGTTTAAGCATCTCTTATAGGGTAATCCATGTTCAAAGATTAAAGCCTTATATTTTAACTCCACTCATCCTTCAACAAGAGAAAAATCATACATATATATATATATATATATATATATATATATATATATAATACACATAAAGGTTTAATGTGGGTTGGTCCCTCACGCACACAAACCTTGCCAAAAAATTCCAAATTTTTGAAAAGTATGTTAAAAAAAGACATACCTCTAATCATGCTAAAATGCTACCAAATGGAATATCCAAGGTTCAACAATCACTCTACAATGGATATAGATGAGAAAGATTTAAATTGTATTCAATTCTACGAGTTTTCTCAGTAATTCAAAAATTGAGGCCTTTTCCAAGCCTTAGAACTTGTTTTTGAACCTCGTATGAATCATTCGTGGATCCTAATTCCATAATATACTTTATACTAGCCTAAAATCTCCAATAATATCAGGAAAATCAGAGGTCTTACCTTTTAGACGATATCCCACATACCCCTTCTTCTCCATCATTAAGTTTTTAAGAATCTAGAGTTTGGAAAGATGAACTAGTGTTAGATTGATGATAGATTGATGTAGTAATGATACTAATTAACCAAGAGCTTACCTTATATTCTTTGGGGAAGTCTTAGGGTCATTTTCCCTCAAAGACTCACCCAAAATGAAGTGGGGGAATAGTGTTGATGAGTAAGAAGTTTATATAGTTCGGAACTAGAAAAATTGGGTCATTCTATGGATGTGCGTCATGCGTACATAGCACATTAGTTCCTGTGCTATGGTTGTGCATCTCAAGTCCATCACACGCAACTGTAGAGATTCAGAGACATGTATTTTATGCGCTAATGTGCGACGCGTCGGTTCCCTAATGCTCAGTAAAAAGGGTATAACTCCTAGCACAGAGCTCTGATTGAGCTCCACCATATATTGTAAGGTATTTCAAATACATGAAACTTTCATGTTTTTAGTTTTCTCATATTTCTAAAGTAACTACGCGAAAGCTGACCATAAGTAAAAACTATCTCAAACTTAGACAGACTTAAGAACTTTTATGAACTCCCTTAATTGGTTTGACTTCAAAACGACCATCTATCACCCGAATTCATCTTTAAGGGATTCACATAACTAAAATGACACATCAACACTAATTTAGTTCATTCACACCTAACTCGGATTTATGAAATGTTATAGTAGATTGATTTGTGTTGTTAGGTTGTTGGGTGTGTTGTGGTGCTGCAAGTATATAGTTGAAGGTTCTATATGTTATTGTTATTTTTATGGACTTGAATAAGTAAGGAAAACGGGGAATATATTGTCCGACTTTATATAGAATGAGCTTGCTGCTCGACAGGGGGTTGTTGAACTATAATTAACGTTAGTACCCTTATTGTTAGTTGTAGACTTAGGCATGAAGGAGGCTGATTCCAGCTTGATACGTCATGGTTTCATATATGGTATGTTAAAGCTATCATTTTCTTCTTTTTTCATGACCCAATTTGAATGAAATATAAACGAAGGTCCTTCCAAAACAGCTCTATTCATGTTAAGCTAGAATGTTCATGTTCGTCATTCAATTGAATGTCACTTGAATAATGTTTTTCTCTTGGTGAGAGTACTTTCCGTATCATATAATTATCTCTCATTATATGGTGTTCTCTTTTCCTCTATTGGTTATGACACATCTAATGCCCTATTAGCTATGTAATAGTCAGAGGTGTAACGACCTTACGTCACTCCAACGAGCTCAGAATGTTCCTTATGGTCCTCATGATATATATATATACTATGTATCTCTATTTCCCATAGAAGCCTACGACATTATATACGCGATATATATATAGTATCACTGATAAGTTGGCTATGATAATGGTGATGTTTCCCACAAATGCTTATGGCGTTAAATACATACGATTGTAACACATATGGCGACAAGCCCACATAACAGCTGACAAAAACAATGAAATTGTAACTTATCTCCACTTAATGCCCGAAGGCCTATCATGACTACATACGATTCTCTAATCAGAGTCTAACTAAAGTAAACCGTAACCTACCTCAATGTCGAGCGAGTGCCACGAACAATCATAATGTCTTCCCTTTGCATAGAGCCTCTGAATGCTTAACATCTGTTTTGCAGCTAATGGAGGTGGTAATTGACTATTTTGGCTTGTTGCGGGACTCATTGATCCCACTACCGGGGCTGATGACCGGACAACTTATGCATACTGAATTCCAGGTTGTTGTCCTTGCGGTGCCACTGCCACAGGTGGCAGAACCGCCACTGGACCGCCACTGTCTGGCAGCAAAGTTGCCCTGAAAATTCCATTTTGATCCATTGGAAGTGAATTCATCGAATTATTATTGCGTGGATGAGTTAACGGAGGAAAATCAGCAGAAGTTGACTGCAGGTGGTCCGACGGCGGAGCCACTGCCATCGTCGCCAGTGGGTCGTCGAAAAATCCAAAACTTGAGAGTTAAACTTTGGGATAGATGGTATGTTGTAGAGAATGATGATACGAACTCAACGAAACCACCCTCAGCCGTCGACAATAATGGAATCGACCGGAAAACTCCCAAGAACGATCGGAAAAAGTGAAGTGGTCGTCCCGACGATCTGGGTCGAATTGGAGGTGGAGACTGGTAGCAAAATGTCAGCGTTAGGACGACGATCTAATGGTACCAGTTACAACTATTGAATGTTCATCCGGTGGCCGAAATATCGACCGCGACAGTTAGGGTTTGCTCGAAAAACGATCTGGTTGTCGGAGCAGTTGAGCAAGAATCGAGAGTTGTGGTATATATAGAAATGACGGCACGGAGGAGGTGATCACGAATATGTAACTCTCAGTCGTCGATTATTACTCTGGCGACCGGAATCTTGGAAAAACCGAAATGCGATATTTTCCAAAACTTCCGGGGGCAGATTAACTATGATAGGAGAGGAATCGATTTGTGTGTGAGGTATAGAAATGACGGGCTTGAAGAGGTGATTCTTTTGGTATATGGGTCGCCTCCGATGGCTACATGAGTCGGCCAAAAATGGCACTTTTCCGTCGGAATCACTGTAGAGTCGCGAATCACCTATAGACTCGATCTACTAGCACTGAATCCACGATAGGAGTAGAGACACGAATAGGTACATCAAGCATTTACTAATCCTTAGCAGTTTTCTTTAACTTAAACAAAACTCAAATCGGTACAAGTGACACACAAGTTAGCTAGAATAGATCATGTAACCCCCTGATAAACTCCTATGTCATCATTTTAAATCTGGTGCTAGCTTAAACAAGATACTTATCCATTCCAAAGTCATTAGGTGGTCTAACATAACTGTAATAGTCTTAGTTATCTAAAATCAAATAAGCCTACTGAACCAACACTCTTAGTCTTACATAGAAGTTAACTAGCATACTGTAACATTTAACACATGTTCAGACTAAATATGACACTCAGGAACCAACCCAGCCATTTTGCAAAGGCAAACTAATCTTTACAGTTCATTCCTTAGCTTTACAAACACTATGTTAACATGAATCACACATACACTAATGAAAACATAATCATAGACTATGCCTATTCAACTAACCAGTTTTGAACTAACATTATCTTTGAACATCTCTTAGTTATCAACTCTAGCCCATCAATTAAACAATACTACGAAATTACCTATCTTGGTACAACACATCACCTTTCCATCAATCTTATCATGTTAGTCGTCTGAATATTACACCTTACCAGTCACCAATCGTAAAACCCCATGACGCTTCGTCATAAAACTTAGTCAAGTTCCATAGACTTTCCTCTTCAGTCATATTTATCAATTACACTCTAACCAAACGACGCCTCCATAATCCATACCTAAATCCCGTAATCTCGTTTCTTCAAATTTAAATCCTTTTTTCCTTTCCGAAGATGTACCTTAATACTTCCAATTCGAATCCAAACATGCTCTCATCTTAATTCTTCAATTTTTCATATTCCATTCCAAATCACTTCTACCATTAACAATCAGAATTTTCCCAAACCCACGCGAGGGGTGCATCAACATATCATTACTCTTGTAGAATAGTTAAACCCTCACAACCTTAAGCATCTGAAATTTTTCATTACACCACTCTAACCTTTAAAATAAATACCCTTCCAAGTATATCGTGTGACTCCTCAGTATATCACTAAGTACATGTGCGAACCATTAGAACTGTTCGTAAAGTTGCCATCAACTAAATATTATCAAATCTCCTGGTAAACTCCAATAAGCCTGATAAACCCATCTTCTTAGGAATTAAAGCCACCAAAGTGGCATTTATGCTTTTCTCAAATAAACCTTCTCCATGGAAGGTCTGCACTGCTGCAACTAGGTCTGTATTTATGATCTCCCAACACTGACTGGAAAAAAAAACCATAGAAAAACCATCTGGTCCTGGGGCCTTGTCACCTGCACATGCCTTAATGCTGTCCAAGATCTCTTATGACCCAAAAGGTGCGATCAGCCTCATGTTATCTTCCTCATCTATCATAGGACAATCTCTCATGTCTAAATCTGGTATACGGTCCTCTGTTGAAGTATATAAGTTCTCATAAAAAGCCACAATTTTCCTCCTAACATCTACAAGATCAGTCAAGACCTCTTCTCCAACTTTCAATTTATCAATGGTGTTCACTCTTCTTTGTGCATTAGCTGTTCTATGGAGTGTTGGACCTAAATTATGAACAAAATATACTCTAATGGTCCCTATTAAACGTTGGAAACTAAATAGGCAGCTTAACCTTTTAGATTTTGACATTAACATCCAATGCAATCCAAGACCGAGGGGTGCACTGAGTTGGTACAACATAATTTCTTGGTAAAGGTGTTGAAAATAAATACCAAAGGTTTCAGTACATTATCAATCGATCAATCAATCAATCAACTATGCCTTAATCCTAAAAAGTTGAAGTCCATTACATGAATCCTTTTAACCGTTCCGCTCTATCTAAGCTCGAATTATTTTAATACTATTTTTTTTTTCTGACATTAATAATAATTCCTATCTGAAACCCAATTATTCGGATACTACTTTGCGGAAAAAGAAGAAAAAAAATAGGTTGTCATTTTATATAGTGGTTCTAAAAACAAGGTTCTCTATGTTTCAAACTGATTAGTACATATATAACACACATATATCACAAAATGAATGACCAAAAGTCCAAACCACCAAACTAAGAACTTCACCATCAAACCTAACAAGAAAGAACAAATCTTTATTACCTGAAAATCAATATCATGAAAGTTCCTAGCAAGAGCACGAGCCATCCGTCCAGCAGTATCATGACCAATAACTCTAGAAACTCTAACAGCCCACCATTGAGGACCCAATTTAGCAAGGTTGTCAAGATTAAGCTCTTCAGTCCAAGACTTATATTGCTTCTTAGGTTTCTTAATTAGGCTTTCTTCTACTTCTTCTCTCCAATTATAACCTTTTTTTGCTCTCTCTTCTCTCATTTCTCAATTGCCTTCTTTCTTTAGCAGTTAATATATTCTCTTTAGGAGACTCTACAGTTGCATATACCCTTAGGGAAATGGATTTTTGGGTTGGTGATGGTGTGGGAAGAAATAGAGGGGATTTTTGGGTTGGTGACTCCATGAAAGAATACTACAATACAATCTAAGACTGAGGGGTCCAAAACCAACATCATACCTCATTTCTTAACAAGTTTGTTAATCCAAATCAAAGACTACTTTAAGCTTATAAGATAAAAAGTATACAGAACGATCGTAGTAAAACTACAGTTATATCCTCTCTTTGATTAGACTCCTTGCCTTGGACGTGGTAGCGAATTCATTTAGAATGATAAACAAAAAACATTGACACTATATAGCCTACTGAAAGCTGAAAAGATAAAGCATAAATCCTTAAGTAAAGGTTTTGATAATAAATCCCAGAGATTTCAGTAGTTTCCAATTTGGAAACATCTTCTTTAGAAAAAAAAATAAATTCCATTAAAATGAGGAAAATGACTTCCCTAAATGGAAGTAGAAAAAACTAGTTCCATAACTGTGCATTCCACGTTAATTGTCTCCTCTTTTATGTATATGTAAAAGACTCGAGTTCGTCAACTGCATGATGCCAATACCCCATCAAAGTATATGATATATCATAAATTCATCATTCATAAGTTATTTCCTCTAACTAGAGGAAAATCTTTTGTTCTTCTCCATTAAGTTTTTCCTTTCTCAATGTGATTGAAAAGAATTGAGAGATTACTAGGCAGACTATGTGTATACTATGCTAGTTCTTGTTTGCTTTTATCTAGTCCCTGAGCAATTCCACCTCATGGTTTTTAGTTTTCATGTGAAACATAATTATTATGGGAATGAGTCTTCCTTGAAGAACCTCTAAACAACTTGTGCTTAACCCACACAATCCCATCTTGTCGACACTCAACTTTGCCATTCATTCTCCCGTGCAATACCAATTAAGCACACCTCATGCTCCCATCAAAGAATATTTTATCATTATGACTATTTTGTCACCAAACATACACTATTTGGATTCTCGTCAGTACACCTCAACCTATAGGATGGAGAGAAAATATTTTATATGAATCACATACAGAGTCCTACCACCTGTGAGAGAACATAGAAATGAGTTTAAGATACTAATCTGAACAATCTCGCACGACAAGAATGAACCAGATACCAATCGGATTGAACTCGCACGAAAAGAATGAACCAGATACCAAACAGATTGAACTCGCACGAAAAGAATGAACCAGATACTAATCAGATTGAACTAGCACGAAAAAGAAAAGAAGTGGAGTGTTTCCTAAATGTCCTATAGCCTCTCGAGGATGGGTACAGACGTCTACGTACCAATCCGCAAGACTCTACTAGACATTGCTCTTTTACTCATTAGACCGATTAACCTAGAAGCTCTGATACCAACTTTGTCACCACCCAAATCACGAGTCGTGATGACATATACCCAATTTCCTCGAGTAGGCGAACCATGTTCTCATTAACAAGTTAACTCAGCGGAAAATAAATAAAGAACAAGAAGTCATTAAGTCATAAATACTTATAATTCCTAGAAATGTTACGACCTTCCCAAAATCTGGTCAAAAGGGTACAAGAGCGCTAACAAGTCTGAAAATAGAAGCCTGAAAGAATGCCCGAAGGAACTGTCTGTCAACTAACAACAGTAAATGGAATTAACTAGGAAGCCCTTCAGGGGCCACGGATGATCAAGTAGCTCACCCTGAACGACTGAAAGATATCACCATCGCGAATCAGCCACGAGGCATAGAGCTGGAACCTGGATCGTACTCCGCACTCAACAAAAGTGCAGCAAGAGTAGTATCAGTACAACACTAGTACCGGTAAGCATCATAGGCTGACAATGATTAGATAACACATGAAGAAGTTGAAACCAACAAGTAGCACAAAGAGCACGCAAGCACAGTCACATATCATATAAAGGTAAAGTGCAAAGAAATCAAGAATCTATCATGACAGTTATAATTCACCAATGATCAGTCAAATATAAGAGTGGATGAATGCAATGCATGCAATAGTCACCTCTCCTTCACTCCACTCTCGTACACACATGCT
This sequence comes from Przewalskia tangutica, assembly GCA_029844215.1. Taxonomy (NCBI): domain Eukaryota; kingdom Viridiplantae; phylum Streptophyta; class Magnoliopsida; order Solanales; family Solanaceae; genus Przewalskia; species Przewalskia tangutica. The sequence goes on along the minus strand of CM056735.1, from coordinate 81,982,383 downwards.
AAGGGCTATGCCTCAAAGTCATGACCCATCGGGGACCCGCGAAGTCCATGTACCACTCGTGCTCTCTGGCTAGAACTTCGGAGGCTATCAATCACTCGTAATCTCCGGCAAAGACCTCGGAGTTGCTCAATCACTCTAAATCTCTGGAAGAAACCTCAGAGTTTATTAATCACTCTCAATCTCTGATAGAAACCTCGGAGTTTATCAATCACTCTCAATCTCCGGCAGAAATCTCAGAGTTTATCAATCACTCTCAATCTCCGGCAGAAACCTCAAAGTTTATCAATATCATCACAACAATAATATACAAAGTATGACATGCATGATATCAGTCTCAACACATATCACAAATATATAATCGACAAGTACAAGTCATATCAATGTCCTATGTTCAATTATCAAGATCACAATTCTTTTATTTCACAAGACAAGTGAGCCATTAAGCAACAGAGATAAAATCAGGTGATAATCACAGAAAATAACACATTTGGCGACAAGCCCACATAACAGCTGACGAAAACAACATTGTAACTTATCTCCACTTCATGTCCGAAGGCCTATCATTGTTACACCCCGTAGTTCCAGGGTATGTATATGAGGACGTACGTACGAGAATACGACAGTAAAATTGGAAAGGAAGAAATGTGTGATTTTTCGACGGAAAAGTTTCCGAATTTTGTGAAGGAAAAAGGTTCGTTAATGGGAATTGGATTCCCAGATTTGGTATTCGGACTTTTTGGAATATTTGAGAATTATGGAATTTTATTTCCGGAATTGGTCACGTGGGGCCCACGGGGAAGATTTACGATTTGTGGGGTCCACTTTATTTTCGGATTTTTGGCATTGCGGATATTTTCGGAAGATGAAATATTTTGGACGAGTAGGGGGCGACACGTGTCACCCCCATGTGGCCATGTGGCCGAATTAAAGATGGACACCTAGCCTTGGACGTTTTATTGGGGGACAAGTGGCAAGCCACTTGTCCCATTTTTGTGGTAGCCAAATGGTTGGCCAACTACCCACACACATGTACCCCATCCTCACCACACACTTGCCTAGATCTTGGCCATTGATTTTCCTATAAATACCCCTTTGTGCAAGACTAATTCTTCATCCACACTTAAAGTTTTTCCAAGGCAAATACTCCCTCCCTCTAGTTGTTTTTCGTCCCCCTCCCTCCTTGTGTAGTTCTCGTCCAACACCCCCCCTTTGTGTAGAAAAATACTTCAAGTATTGTTGTATTATCCCAAATACCTTAGCCTAGTATTCCTAGTAGTATTCCAAAGTTATTTCAATTTTTAAGAGCCCGGAAATACTACTTCATTCCTATAGTCGCAAAACGAAGCCCTAGAAAAATCTTCATAGCTTAGATGAAGTGTTAAGAGAAGTTGTTTAGAAACCTCAAAGGGTTGCTTGGAGCGGGTTGGAGCGTAAGGAAGTGGAGCTAAACGTTGCTCAGGATCGACTTATAAACTTGGATAATTTTGAGCTTATCGAGGTAATGATCTTTATCCCCCTATTGTAATTGGAAATTACATGTTGTAGTAGTTAATAATTGAGTATAAGATATATTGGAAGAATCAGTATAAAGAATTGAACTGTATTTACATTGGACTTGTAGTATTATTGTGGAGTAGAATTGTACACGTCAGGTTAGGCGTGTAACCCCTGGAATTGTTGGTTTGGTAGCAGGCCTCGTTGGAGGAGGAGATTTATGTGGTTGCGGGGTGGTGCTGCCGAATTTTCCGTAGAATAAGGAATCTTGTATCTAGAATTATTCTACGAAGAGATCTAGAAGTTAATAGACGTTTTATGACCATTATAGGTGGAAGTACTACGAGTAGCGTATTCTACTTGAAGGTTGGAAAAGGCGAGCAAGGTTAGAGTACTTTGGAGCGTTTTGCTAATTGTCGATAATCGTCGCGAGGTATGTGAACCTCTTCCTATCCTTTCTAGCATGATATTTGTGAAATATATTTAGTGCGGTAGACGCACGTGTGTTTAAAGGAAGTTGATTTTCCTTTTGTGTCCTTGACTTGATTCCAAAGTTAAGTGACTTGTTATGAAATATTAAGGACTTGAATTATGTTAAAAAGTTGTAAAACCTCACTCATGAGTAATGGGTGTGTGGTCTTTTAAAGAATAAAGTTATCTTGATTTCGAAAATAAGAATGGTTTTATTATTGGATTTAAAATGATAACTTGACTTATAAACAACTTGATTTTGGGAAAGGAGAAGTAACTTGATTTAAAGGTATAGGTTACTTGTTTTTAAAAGAGTAAGACCCTTGGTTTAAAAAGTATATTGCTACTTGACTTTAAAAAGGAACAAGTGCCTTTGTTTTAAAGGAAGGTATGGTTTTGTCTTAAGATTGGTTTAAAAAGAAGGTATGGAAATTGTTTTGGTTTTACTTTGATGTCTTTTGACTTGAGTTTTAAATAATAAGAATCTTGAAGTATTTCAAAAGAGTTATGAATCATTTTTGAAAGAAAAGAAATACTTGGTTTTAAAAAGCTTAAGTGTTATACTAGCTTTATGGGAAGTTAGGTATAAAGACTTAAGGAAGATAGAAGGAGCAGTTTACTTATTTGTTTATGAAAGTCTTGTATTGATTTCTGGAAAGTGTAGTAAGATGGTTTGATAAGTAAACATGTTACAATGCTACGTGTGTTAGTGTCTTGTGATGTTTGTGTGAGGGGGTTATTCTTGTTGTGCTTATGTTGTTAAACGATAAGCCCGTTATCGCTATTATATCACATACCCACGACTTGTTATGATGCAGGACTTGCCACCTCGATGCGAGGAATACCTCACGCGGTGCATGTGACCTATGCGAGTGCGGGAGTTCGGGATTGATCATTCGGTGTGTTATCCGTCGCGAGGAATGCCTCACGCGATGCGTGTGACTACGCGTGCGTGTGACTACGCGGACTTGGGGTCGGGGCGATGCCGCGGGTTAGCTACCCCGTCGCGAGAATACCTCATGCGGGTGCGTGTGACTATGCGGACTGCGGGAGTTCAGGATTAGGCACGCATAATGATACTATGGGCGATTGGCCTTGCTTCGATCATTAGCGGCCTAGAAAAGACCCGTTACATTATATCTATTTTTGCTCTTGTTTATGTTGTGGCACTATGTGTGGTTAAATTGGTTGTATTTGTAAGTGGTTTTAAAAATGCTTTGATTTCATTTGATGCTTCTGATTTCACATACTTGGTACTGTTATGCGGACCTCCTTCGAAGTGCGTTCATGCCGCGGTAGAGGTACACGATCGTCGATCCTCGCTCATAGGATCACGATTCAGCGTTTTAGTAAGCTCGTTTCTCGGAGGCTTATCTTTTAGTATAGTCCCATCGTTGTAGGTACTTACATTCGGGGTATGGCGGGCCGTGTCCGTCGTTGTTGTTATAACATTCGTAAGTGCATGTAATCTTGTTGTGGGCGAGTTTGTAAAAGGGATATGCTATTCGAGTTCAAGTTTTTATTTATATATTGAGAAAGGTAACCGTTTTGGTTAGCTGTTTTCTTATTTCATTATTGTATATCTTGTTTCATGTGTAAGTTTTACTTAGCTGATTTTCTCGATGTTGTATCACTAGGGTGCCCGGTAAGGCACGATCGCGGGCCCGGTTGGTCGTGACAAAAGTGGTATCGAAGCGATTAATCCTCGAAAGTGTCTACACCGTATCTAGTAGAGTCTTGATTATCGGTGTGTTGTGCACCACACCTATAATCGTGAGGTCGCAGGATATTTAGGATTGGTTTCCATTCTTCTCACTCGAGATCGTGCCTTAGAGTGTGTTATAAGTTGGACTCCTCTGGCGTATTCGTTTGTGCTAGTTATGCCTACGCAGCAACCAGGCCCAGATGGGCAAGGCAGCGGAGAGCTACGAGTAAAACACGAGAGGTTACGTGGCGGGCGATCATTATCCGAGCAGCGCTTCATTCGGGAGTTCTGCGGCGCGCTAGCAGGAGAGTTTAGAGCGAGCGGTAGCTCACGAGACCACGATACCTGAGCCTCTAGTCCCACGGCCAGGAACAGAGGATATGAGTTACAAGGAGATGGCCCAGTTACTAGCTAGTATGGTGGCTGGGAATGAGGACGGACGGGAGCTGGTGGTTCCGGCAGTACCAGTGGTTCACCCTAGATCCGATAGTTTTGAGACTTCAGGACTTCTTAAGTTGCAGTCCACCCGAGTCCTATGGATTGAGGACTGAGGAAGATCATCAGGAGTTTATTCGACAGTTGCAGCGGATCATGAAAGTGATCAAGACCTCAGAGGCATTTCTTACACACTTCTTGCCCTCGCAGATGAGGAGAGCTCGGGCAGATAGATTTATGAGGTTGAGCGAGCAGGCGGGCGGTTTGGGAATCTGAGATAGAGTTTGACTTTTTGGCTCGTTATGTCCCCGCGTTAGTTGCAGACATGGAGGATAGAGTGCACCGATATGTCACAGGACATGACGTTTATCTAGCAGAGAGTTGTACAAGGGTAGCTCTTCAGTCAGACATGGACATTGCCCGCGTGCGAGCTTCTGCGCGAGCGGAAACGTAGAGATCGATCGATTAACCAAGATCGGCGAGAAGAGGGCGAGCAGCAGGTCCTTTGGTAACTTTCGAGGCGGACCTTCTCGAGCGTGGGTTATGCGCCTCCGCCAAGATCTGAGTGGTCCTCCGCGGACTTGGGGCGTTCGGTATTTAGGAGTTGGTCGAACTCGGGTTTCAGTTCCTGATTTACATAGGTTCTAGCGGCCAGTTGATTTTCCCTCGGCGTTACTATGTGGTAGACGCCATCGGAAATGTCATCTTTTACTAATGCTTGTTTTACCAGTGGCCGTCGAGAACGTGAGAGAGAATGTCCTAGTAGGAGGGATACAGGTGGGATGACTTAGCCTACCAAGTCAATTGCGGATTCAGTGGGTCGGAGAGGAAGGGGTGTTAGCCAGAGGAGGCCACCCCCACCTCGGTATGGCCGTTGCGGTAGGTGTTCTTATGGGGAGTGTCGTACTACTTAGATAGCTTGTTAGGATTGCGGCCAGCAGGGCCATTTTGCGAGAAATTGTCCGACTAGAGGTGGCGCGGATGTTACGACTCAGCCTTCGGGATCAGTGGCTGGTTCATCACCTTATGTAGTTATGCGCCCAGCAGAGCAGGATTTGATTAGAGCGGCAAAGGGAAAGTGAGGCAGTAGTTACAGAGATATCTTCAGCCCGTAAGAGACTTGTTTATGTCGTTATGGTAGATGCATATGGAGTGCTATGTGCGGATAGCATGGTGTCAGGTGTGGATTAGAAAACATGGGTAGTTGAAAAGGGTAAGTCTGGGGACGAGAAAATTTTGAGCCATAGAATACAGATAACCATGGAGACCTGAGATGCAAGGCCATCTTGAGTAAAGGATTGTACGTTTGATCGTTGTCAGGGTACATTGTATACGTTGAGTATTTTCAGGTGATAAGTCCATGTGTGGTGTGAAAGGGAAGTGGGTAGATGGGCTTAGAAGACCACTAGGTTCTCATGACTTGTATAGGGAGATTGTTCCGGACCAGGGAACGAGAGTTTAGTACGAAGTGGGTCGGGTTGAGGCGATATCGCGAGTCAACCCGTATCCCGGAATGTGGTGGGGTCAGTTTGAGGTGGTTCCGCTAGATGATAGGGTCACGAGGGTGTTAAGCCCAAGTTAGGTAACCATCGTACGAGTTCGTGGATGCGTTCGACCAGTAGCCGGGCCGATGAGGTCAGCCCATCTTGTCTTTCAGTTAGGACTGTTTACTCGGCGGAGGGTTATGCGAGATGTTATCAGGAAGGTTGTAAGGCTGCACGGGGTTCCTACTTTTATTTTATGGCAGGCAGTGGAGCCCAGTTTATGGCTATTTCTTTTTCGGGAGGTTTTACCAGGCGGGGTTAGGAACTCAGGTGAGTCTCAGTATTGCATTCACCCTCGGGCCGACGGACGAACAACGCATTTTATCCAGACATTTGAGGATAGGTTACGGGCCGGTGTTTTGATTTCAGGGGTAGCTGTGAGGATTATTTGCCTCTTGTTGAGTGAGTATTATATAGCTACCATTTTAGTATTCGGATGGTGCCTTATGAAGCCTTGTATGGGCGGAAGTGTAGGTTGCCGGTCGATTGGTTCGATGTTGGCAAGGTTCAGATAGTTGGTCCCTACTTGATTCAGCAGGATGTGGGTAAGGTGAAGCTTATCCAGAAGAGGTTTTTAGCAGCTCAGAGTCAGCGAAGTCGTGCGGTGTCGGCGTCGACACTGGTTGAGTTGACGGTGGGTCTTCAAGGTACCACCTGGAAGGGTGTGACGAGATTTGGAAAGCAGGGGAAACTTAGCCCGAGGTACTTTGGGCATTTTTAGATCATTGTAGAATAGGCCAGGTTGCCTATAAGTTAGCACTGCCGTCCGACTTAGGAGACAGTACGTCCGGTCTCCCATGTTGCTATGTTTCGGAATAGTATCGGAGATCCATCCAGAGTGTTCCCAGTTAATGATGACCAAGTTAGAGATAGTAACCCCGAGTTTTTGGAAAACTGAAGCAATGACATAAATGTGGTACGTATAGTAGGAAGAGTTCGAGTGTACGAGGAAGGTACGACGAGTAAGAAAAGAGGCTAAGATATGTTAAGAAGATGGAAGTGTCCTTTTTATAAGTGAAGACTATACCGGCGCTTGTATGATTAGAGACTTAGAAGGAACATTCGGGACGAATGTTTCTAAGGGGGGAAGAATGTTACACCCCGTAGTTCCAGGGTATGTATATGAGGACGTACGTACGAGAATACGACAGTAAAATTGGAAAGGAAGAAAGGTGTGATTTTTCGACGGAAAAGTTTCCGAATTTTGTGAAGGAAAAAGGTTCGTTAATGGGAATTGGATTCCCAGATTTGGTATTCGGACTTTTTGGAATATTTGAGAATTATGGAATTTTATTTCCGGAATTGGTCACGTGGGGCCCACGGGGAAGATTTACGGTTTGTGGGGCCCACTTTATTTTTGGATTTTTGGCATTGCGGATATTTTCGGAAGATGAAATATTTTGGACGAGTAGGGGGCGACACGTGTCACCCCCATGTGGCCATGTGGCCGAATTAAAGATGGACACCACTTGGGCGTTTTATTGGGGACAAGTGGCAAGCCACTTGTCCCATTTTTGTGGTAGCCAAATGGTTGGCCAACTACCCACATGTACCCATCCTCACCACACACTTGCCTAGATCTTGGCCATTGATTTTCCTATAAATACCCCTTTGTGCAAGACTAATTCTTCATCCACACTTAAAGTTTTTCCAAGGCAAAGACTCCCTCCCTCTAGTTGTTTTTCGTCCCCCTCCGTCCTTGTGTAGTTCTCGTCCAACACCCCCCCCCCCTTTGTGTAGAAAAATACTTCAAGTATTGTTGTATTATCCCAAATACCTTAGCCTAGTATTCCTAGTAGTATTCCAAAGTTATTTCAATTTTTAAGAGCCCGGAAATACTACTTCATTCCTATAGTCGCAAAACGAAGCCCTAGAAAAATCTTCATAGCTTAGATGAAGTGTTAAGAGAAGTTGTTTAGAAACTTCTAAGGGTTGCTTGGAGCGGGTTTGAGCGTAAGGAAGTGGAGCTAAACGTTGCTCAGGATCGACTTATAAACTTGGATAATTTTGGGCTTATCGAGGTAATGATCTTTATCCCCCTATTGTAATTGGAAATTACATGTTGTAGTAGTTAATAATTGAGTATAAGATATATTGGAATAATCAGTATAAAGAATTGAACTGTATTTACATTGGACTGTATTTACAGTAGACTTGTAGTATTATTGTGGAGTAGAATTGTACACGTCCGGTTAGACGTGTAACCCCCCCTGGAATTGTTGGTTTGGTAGCAGGCCTCGTTAGAGGAGGAGATTTATGTGGTTGCGGGGAGGGGGTGGTCTTTGCGAATTTTCCGTAGAATAAGGAATCTTGTATCTAGAATTATTCTACGAAGAGATCTAGAAGTTAATAGACGTTTTATGACCATTATAGGTGGAAGTACTACGAGTAGCGTATTCTACTTGAAGGGTGGAAAAGGCGAGCAAGGTTAGAGTACTTTGGAGCGTTTTGCTAATTGTCGATAATCGTCGTGAGGTATGTGAACCTCTTCCTATCCTTTCTAGCATGATATTTGTGAAATATATTTAGTGCGGTAGACGCACGTGTGTTTAAAGGAAGTTAATTTTCCTTTTGTGTCCTTGACTTGATTCCAAAGTTAAGTGACTTGTTATGAAATATTAAGGACTTGAATTATGTTAAAAAGTTGTAAAACCTCACTCATGAGTAATGGGTGTGTGGTCTTTTAAAGAATAAAGTTATCTTGATTTCGAAAATAAGAATGGTTTTATCATTGGATTTAAAATGATAACTTGACTTATAAACAACTTGATTTTGGGAAAGGAGAAGTAACTTGATTTAAAGGTATAGGTTACTTGTTTTTAAAAGAGTAAGACCCTTGGTTTAAAAAGTATATTGCTACTTGACTTTAAAAAGGAACAAGTGCCTTTGTTTTAAAGGAAGGTATGGTTTTGTCTTAAGATTGGTTTAAAAAGAAGGTATGGAAATTGTTTTGGTTTTACTTTGATGTCTTTTGACTTGAGTTTTAAATAATAAGAATCTTGAAGTATTTCAAAAGAGTTATGAATCATTTTTGAAAGAAAAGAAATACTTGGTTTTAAAAAGCTTAAGTGTTATACTAGCTTTATGGGAAGTTAGGTATAAAGACTTAAGGAAGATAGAAGGAACGGTTTACTTATTTGTTTATGAAAGTCTTGTATTGATTTCTGGAAAGTGTAGTAAGATGGTTTGATAAGTAAACATGTTACGATGCTACGTGTGTTAGTGTCTTGTGATGTTTGTGTGAGGGGGTTATTCTTGTTGTGCTTATGTTGTTAAACGATAAGCCCATTGTACTGCTATTATATCACATACCCCCCTGACTTGTTATGATGCCGAGGACTTGCCACCCTCGATGCGAGGAATACCTCATGCGGGTCTGTGTGACCTATGCGGAGCTGCGGGAGTTCCAGGATTGATCACTCGGTGTGTTATCCGTCACGAGAATGCCTCACGCGATGCGTGTGACTATGCGATGCTGTGACTATGCGGACTTGAGGGTCGGGGCGATGCCGCGGGTTAGCTACCGTCACGAGGAATACCTCATGCGGGTGCAGTGTGACTATGCGATGCGGGAGTTCGAGATTAGGCACGCATAATGATACTATGGGCGATTGACCTTGCTTCGATCATTAGCGGCCTAGAAAAGACCAGTTACATTATATCTATTTTTGCTCTTGTTTATGTTGTGGCACTATGTGCGGTTGAATTGGTTGTATTTGTAAGTGGTTTTAAAAATGCTTTGATTTCATTTGATACTTCTGATTTCACATACTTGGTACTGTTATCGACCTCCTTCGAGGGCTGCGTTCATGCATGGTAGAGTACACCGATCGTCGATCCTCGCTCATAGGATCACAGTTCAGCGTTTTGGGAAGCTCCGTTTCTCCGGAGGCTTATCTTTTGGTATAGTCCCCTGTCGTTGTAGGTACTTACATTCAGGGGTATGGCGGGGCCCTGTCCCGTCGTTGTTGTTATAACATTCGTAGAGTGCAGTAATCTTGTTGTGGGCGAGTTTGTAAAAGGGATATCGCTCGTGTTCAAGTTTTTATTTATATATTCAGAAAGGTAACCGTTTTGGTTAGCCTGTTTTCTTATTTCATTATTGTATATCTTGTTTCATGTGTAAGTTTTTACTTCCGCAGATTTTCTCTGATGTTGTATCACTAGGGTGCCCGGGGTAAGGCACCAGTCGCGGGCCCGGGTTCGGGTCGTGACAATCATGTTATCCCTGTCACTTCCTACGACTACATATGATTCTCTAATCAGAGTCTAACTAAAATAAACCGTAACCTACCTCAATGCCGAGCGGGTGCCACGAACAATCAAACTAATGTCTTCTCTTTGCATAGAGCATCTGAACGCTTAAAATCTATTTTGCAGCTAACGGAGGTGGTAATTAACTGTTTTGGCTTGTTTCGGAACTCACTGATCCCACTACCGGGGTTGATGACCGGACAACTTGTGCATACTGAATTCCAGGTTGTTGTCCTTGCGGTGCCACTGCCACAGGTGGCAGAACCGCCACTGTCTGGAGTCAAAGTTGCCCGGAAAATTCCATTTTGATCCATTAGAAGTGAATTCATCGAATTGTTGTTGCGTGGATGAGTTAACGGAGGAAAATCAGCAGAAGTTGACTACAGGTGGTCCGGCGGCGGAGCCACCGCCATCGCCGCCAGTGGATCGCCGACAAATCTAAAACTTGAGAGTTGAACTTCGGGATAGAGTGTATGTTGTAGAGAATGATGATACGAACTCAATGAAACCACCCTCAGCCGTCGACAATAATGGAATCGACCGGAAAACTCCCAAGAATGATCGGAAAAAGTGAAGTGGTCGTCCCGACGATCTGGGTCGAATTGGAGGTAGAGACTGGTAGAAAAATGTCGGAGTTAGGACGACGATCTAATGGTACCAGTTACAACCGTCGAATGTTCCTCTGGTGGCCGGAATGTCTACCGCGGCGGTTAGGGTTTGCTCGAAAAATGATCTGGTTGTCGGAGTAGTTGAGCAAGAATCAAGGGTTGTGGTATATATAGAAATAATGGCACGGAGGAGGTGATCACGAATATGTAACTCTCAATCGTCGATTATTACTCCGGCGACCGGAATCTTGGAAAAACCGAAACGCGATATTTTCCAAAACTTTCGGGGGCAGATTAACGATGATAGGAGAGGAATCGATTTGTATGTGAGGTATAGAAATGACGGGCTTGAAGAGGCGGTTATTTTGGTATATGGTTCGCCTCCGATGGCTACCTGAGTCGGCCGGAAATGACACTTTTCCGTCGGAATCACTGCAGAGTCACGAATTCGCCGGAAATTGGGAGCAGTTTTTTGTGGGTGGTACACGTACTATGCTTTTAGAAAGTGCATAATAGGGTTTTTTTTCTTTCCTTCCTCTCTTCCCTTTCTCGCTGCTGCTGCGTTCCCCCTTCCTCTTCTTCTTTTGTAACAAAGTCGGGCACTACCAACAGGGTAGTGGGCTTGGCCCACCAACTCACTTAATTAATTAAAGTTTTGCACCATATCATCTATTAAAAACATATACTAAATATCCTATAGTCTCATACCCTTTTCGTAGTTTTAAAGTGCTAAACGGCCAAACGGGTCGTTACAGCAGATGCGAAGAATTGGAGGCTTTTGTGGAATTGTTGGGCAGACCTAATAAAAGACCTATTGTGAACTTAGACATTTCATTCTTCATTTTTGGGATTTGAGCGCTCGGTCTTAGGTGGATTTTGGGAGTTTTTGCAAGAATATTCATTTGGGTTAGCTTCTTATCATCCTAATATGACTAATCTTTGATTATTATAACATTTTATGGTAGAAACTATGATTTGAGATGAGGGTCTTGTGGGTTTATGAATCTTAGGTTGAAAATGGAGTTTTCCCATAGGTTTGTTGTTTAATTGAGTTGATATTTAATATTTAGACTATATAAACGTTGGGAACCTAATTTTGGGATTGCTATTTCCATTTTATCCTTCAAGGCTCGGGATCCTATTTTGTATGGATATTTCAGCCCGAAACTTTCATATAACAATATGGGTGTCTTTAGAAGCGTGTGTTAAAGTACTTTCCTTATTTGAATATATTGGGACTATTCGAAGGCGTTATGTAAGATAAAAGCTACTTTGTGACTGTTAGGATTCTATTCTAGGTAAGTTGAGATCTTGTACCTTATTTAAAGCATCATGCTTGGTAAAATAAACTAAATAAAAGGGTGTAAGGGTATCAATAAGGGGGTCCTGATACTTGTGTGGTGAAGGGCACTTGTATCGGGTATTAATGTCACAGCCCGAACCCCGGGCCCGTGACTGGTGCCCTACCTGGGCACCCTTCTACCTTAACAATACAAGTAAGCTGCGAAACTGAAATAACACCTCATTTTTTTTTCTTTTAAAACAAACGTACGTGCAAGGGCAAAGCCGACAAGGCTGCCATATATACATAAACAAAAGACACTACACCGTACATGAGTCCAATCCCACATATGAATACAGATCTCTAGGAGTTAAACTGAACTATGACGGGACAAGGCCCCGCCGTACCCAAAACTATACAAAGCCTGTACTGAAGGACATATACCAAAGATAAACTCCGGAATAGAAGGAGCTTATCCAAAACCACGGCGAGGATCCTACACTGCCGATCACCGAATGCGTACCTAAACTGCGGCGTGACGCGACCTCAGAAGGAGGTCGATGAAAGAATGTACCAAGTATGTGAACAAAAATGCGTAATGAAATCATAACGATCTAAACAAAGCAGGAGACATGTATGATAGCCAACCTACGATGCATGCATAGCGATCATATCAGTCGGGGACGCAGCCCTCAAAGTCACTACTCAAATATAACTATGGGTCTCACGCCATGTAATATCAATCGTGCCCGTGGAATCCTTCCTCACCTTGGCGATCCGAGGATATAACATAACACCAATAGGCATACATGAACACCAAGTCCCAGCGGTGGTATAGCATCTTGGGGTTTACCCTCACTTATACTCTTACCACGGAGAAGGTGGTAAGCGGTGGTATAGCGTCTTGGGGTTTACCCTCACTTATACTCTTACCCCGGAGAAGGTGGTAAGCGGTGGTATAGCATCTTGGGGTTTACCCTCACATATACTCTACCACGGAGAAGGTGAGTGCAGGTGGTATAGCATCTTGGGGTGTACCCTCACATATACTCTACTGGAGAAGGTGGTAAAGCAGGTGGTATAGCGTCTTGGGGTTTACCCTCACATATACTCTACTGGAGAAGGTGGTAAAGCAGGTGGTATAGCATCTTGGGGTTTACCCTCATATACTCTGGAGAAGGTGGTAAGCGGGTGGTATAGCGTCTTGGGGTTTACCCTCACATACTCTTACCTATCTCGTGACCATCAAACAAGACATAAGCACTACCATGTCTTACATAAAAATCCGAATTTAACCCAGTACTACAAGTAGCTAAGCATACGTGGAATCCTACATCACTGTCAGATGCGTCGGTAACTTCTGACAAGACGGTGACCGCTTCAACCGAGTCGCGGCAACTTAATAAAACATAATACTTGCACTCAAAGGCTATTACCCGTACGTATAGGCAAGTTCTCAATTAACCAAGCCAAAGTACTTATCGGGGCACAAATAGAATAAATTCTCATTTAACAAGCCAAAGTACTTATCAGGCACAAATAGAATAAATTCTCATTTATCAAGCCAAAGTACTTATCCGGGCACAAGTAGAATAAATTCTCATTTAACAAGCCAAAGTACTTATCCGGGCACAAATAGAATAAATTCTCATTTAACAAGCCAAAGTACTTATCCGGGCACAAATAAAATAAATTCTCATTTAACAAGCCAAAGTACTTATCCGGGCACAAATAGAATAAATTCTCATTTAACAAGCCAAAGTACTTATCCGAGCACAAATAGAATAAATTCTCATTTAACAAGTCAAAGTACTTATCCGGGCACAAATAGAATAAATTCTCATTTAACAAGTCAAAGTACTTATCAAGGCACACTTAGACAAATCCTCAATTTATCAAGCCAAAGTACTTAGCAAGGCATACATACATTCTTTTATAAAGACTCCTTTCTATGTAAAGCCCAGATACTAACAGTAGTATCAAGGCGTGTCTATTTTTCAAGGTAAGTTACTACACTTGAAAACTCATTTCAAAGCTTGAAATCAAGTAACTCCAAATTTTTACAATCTAGGCAACTTATGCGATTTAATCAAAATAGACAACTTTCTAAACCTTCCATAAAGCCGTTATAACCAACTTCCCATAAAGCCGTTATAACCCTTTTATGGTTTTAGACGTATCCATTCCTTGATAACCAAGAGACTTATACTATTAAAACCAAGTATCACATACTTACAAATCAAGTTCTTAACTTTCAAAAATACTTCAAGTCTCTTAATAGTTAGAAAACAAGTTTTCTTCTACTTTTTAAACCTCAAGTAACTTCACCCATGAAGTTACTTCTCTTAAATCATGTCATTTCTCCTCTTTTAAATCAAATAAGTAAATCACTCCTTTGACTCCTAAAGTCATTATAATGACCTTTAGGTTTTAGAACTAAGGCACTAGCCAAAAGATTTGGAAATCACTTCCTTTTAAGTTTCTATGTACTTTAAGAAAAATACCTTCACTTTTAAGAATCCAAACTTCCTAAGGAAATGGATTATACTACTTACAATTTAAACATCAAAGTACACTCGAGGAAGTACATAGAACAAATTCTATTTTAGGCAATCCAAATACAAGCAAGGAATGGATCATTCAAGGAGTAGAACTTACTTTCTTTATTCTAAGGAATCATGCTAGAAGAGGAGATAGTTCACATACCTTTTCGGCTAATATCCACAAGCTAAGCCGAATATGCCGTACGTAGAAGTGTCAACCTATAATGGTCACAACAAGACTATCAACTTCTAGTCTCTACGTAGAATAATACTAAGTATTTAGTCTCTAATTCTACGGAAAATCGGCGACACTTCCTTTGTTTCGACTCACTTGCCACCTTTTTCAAGGCGAATACAATAACCAACAAGCCACATTTAAGGCTCCAAACAACAACCAAACAAAAGGGGATTACACGCCTTACAATACGTGTAAAATTCCGCCCCACAATTCATCTGAAATAGCTTAAAACTCGAGCCATTCTCGACGACTACATACTAACAATTCAAAGTCTTTTCCAATCCTTTTCCAATTCAAGTTCTTAGGTCAACATGTTACTTAGTCATAAACAACTTCAACAACTAAAATTCCCTTCTTTATACAACGTGTGACTTAACTAATAATCGACTTGAATTGAAATCTTAAAGCTAAACATGCTAGATTTGGATTAGGGTTCCAATAGTCCAAATACTTATCAAACTTCATACTATAAAACTCATGCTTGCTAATAACCATAGCTTCTGATGATAAGTAAACCTTAATTGCTAAAACGACAAAAATAATACCTTTATAAGCCCTTAAAATTTCCAAGATCCAAAGTCGCGCCTTAGCAATTTTTAGCTCCTTTCCTTAAGTTCCAATCCGCTCAAGCACTCGTAGAGGCTATGAAGAACCCATCTTCAAGTTTCACTTCAAAGTTGAAGAACTCCAATAGTTTCCGCCTTGCGACTAACGTGAAAACTCCGTTTTCGAAATCTTTCTATTGAGATATCCTTAAAATACCTAAGGGACATTGGGTTAAAGTCTTGTGGCTAATGGATCAAAACTACAAATTTCTCATGTGGGAAATAGCACTTAGCGAGGCGTGTTGAAGAACAACAATTGTTGGGATATTTTCTAAGTGTAAAATGAGCTTGTCTTGCACTAGCTATGTATATAAAACACGTTGGAGGCTTGGATTAATACACTTGTGGTCAGGATGAAAGACAATTAATGAAAAGCCAGTGGACAAGTTGACTAGTCAACAAAATCAAGCTAGCAAGACTAATCTTCCAAAGTGGTCAATGACCATTTTACTGTACAAATTTCGACCAAGCCATGTGGGGGTGCCACGTGTCGCCTCTCATTCGTCCATAAAATTCAGTAACCTCGTGGGCCCACAAAACGTAAAATTCCTCGGGTGGGCCCAGCGTGACCAAATCATAAAAATAAGTTTCCATAATATTACTAAGTCCCATACTCTTCAAATAATGTATTTTGAGAATCCAATTCTCAACAACGAACATTTTTCCTTTCCGACGTTCGGAACATTTTCCGTTGGAAAAACAATTCTTCCTTTCGTACTAATTTCCAAGTCTTGGTTCCTTACGTACACTCTCTTATACATGTCCTGGACTTACGGGGTGTAACAATTAATGACATGACATGGGTATTGTACATTTTTAATTAAGTAGTGAATAACAAGTTTTGAGTACTATCTGATAGATAGTATGATCCTATGGATCAATGATTGAGGTATGAAGCCCGTACTTTTCAGTCTTTGTGTGCATATACCTGTCTTATCTGATATTGTGCAACTCATCACTCCTAAATACCCATTGAACGATGTAAAGAAGCTAAAGATGATAACTTTACTGCGAAATTGATTAAAGATCAGATATTTATGGCTTTTGTTGTTGAATGGTTGAGTTTTTATTGCATATCTTAGCTTTTTGTTGTTGCGCATGTCATATTCATGCTTCATATGGTATCTCATGCATTATATATTTGAAGATACATATGTGGATCCGAGGGGAAATGTTTCTGGACGGAGTGATGCACTGATTATGAGCCCAAATGGCTAAAGAGAGGTATTGTGAGCCTAGAAATGGCTAAGGAACTTGAAGGGAAATTATTCTGAGTGGTATATGGACCTCGCGAGTCTCCCATAGGTCACGATTTCTTAATATTCAAACGCGTGTGTACTTATGATTGAAAGACCTTTCATTGTATGCATTCGTATAACATTCATTTTATCATTCCTCATTAATTTACTTTTCTAAACTGTGTATTTGCCCATTTTATCATGCTACTTGACTAATTGAGATTATTTTGAACAGTTAGAGGTTTATAACATTTAGGCTTGAATCTTGGAGTGATCGGCTTTATTGATATTTCAGATTGATAGCAATTTAGTGTAGAAGTGATATTCGTACAACCAGACCTCATCTCCGTTTTATCTAGAGTCGGTCGACGATGCTACTGAGTACCGTTGTTTTTGTACTCACACTATACTTGTTGCATCTTTTGTGTGCAGACTATGTTCCTAGTTCCAGTGCACCTCACGTTTATCCAGCCCATTGATGAGTTGGTTCAGAGGACCCGAGGTGAGCTACCAGATGATATGCAGCACCATATTTCTCTTCTACTTTATATTGTCTTTTCCATATTCGACAACTTTTGTATTTTTGGGATGTATTCCCAGACTTATATTACTTCCAGCTAGTTCTTGTACTAAGTGACAACAGTCTTGGGAATTCTCAGTAATTTCATATTATTTATATTATTAGGCTTTATTAAGACTTAAATTGATTTGCTTTATCATTTTCACACTTTATTTCTCTAAGTAAAAGATTTTGAATGGTTGTAGTTGGTTTACTGACGCTTGTGATTAGTGCCATCATGGCTCGGTAAATTGGATCGTGACAACAAGTCCATCTGGGGTCACGACTCCCAAAGATCACTGTGGAGCTCAATGTATATACAAGTTTGGAGAGGATTTGACATTGAGGAATATTATTGCATTACATCTGTCACTCTTATCTGATTACATTCTTATCTGATTACATGACCGTACTTTATACTTGATTATACTTTATTCGGTGAATACTTGATTGTTTGGTGGTAAGGTAAACTAGTAAGGTTAAAGAGTTTGCTTTATTAAAATCTTGTCATGATTTCTTCGTTGTCGGATTATGAGATATACTTGGTACACGTGATTTTGTACTCAGACTACTTTTGCTGCACTCTTTTACGGTGTAGATTCCACTCCTAGTACGAGTAGACCTCTTGGAGCGTACTGAGTCTCAGACTGTTTGATTGGAGATCGTGATTAGCTTCCTGGCTGTCCCGCAACACCCCTCCCCTCTATCTCTTTTATTATTCTTTCTTTTCTTTTCTTTTCTTATACTCATAAAAGTATTTTAGTATATATTCGGACTTGTACTTTATTCGTAGTGGCTCTTGTCTTATGACACAAATTTTGAGAGGTTTCGTTTCCGCATTTTCTTATATATAGACTTAGTATTGAATATTTCAACCCGCATGGATGTAGCTCAGTTGGTTCAAGGGTGACAGATTGCTCCCAAGTATTGAATATTTCCGTAGTCTTTTTACTTTTCCGTTAAATTTATTTAATTGAATTGTTATGGGTTGAGTTTAGCTTGCCTATCATTTAGGAATTAGGCGTACTTTGCATGCTTTTTAGTTTTGATTGTGGAGACTTTTTAGCGCTTTGACAATTGATACAGCTGCCGTATGCTGCTCCTTTAAAGTGGGCCCATTTTCATTATGATTGTGGGATTAGGTTCACGTTATAGGCAGAGGTGGCTCAATACTGTTGGCGCCTAAAATCAAATTTCAATGAAGGCCTCAATTTTTTTGTAACAAAAAAAAATTATATGTATTTTTTAGTCAGTTCGCAAAAAATGATACATTCTCTTATTTGATAATAATTTAATTTTAAATTTTACTTTTTATGTTTAACGAAATAATTTATAATCACATAAATATTTTTAACTTATTTTAGATCACAAAATTCAAAAGTTTTCCTTTATTTTTTAAACTTCATATTCAATTAAACTACATCAACTAATGGAATAATAACTAATAAAGTTCCAACCATTCGCTTGAACTTGTGGCAAGGCAAGTATTTGCTCATCCATAAAAAATCTGATGATTCGCCAAAGATTTACTATCATGTTATGACACACAAGCTATTTTTCTCCGGCAATCTTCATATTTTATCACTTTATTTAATTTTATCCACCAAACCTTGTACTTGTTTTTATACCTACTTATGATGAATTTTCCAGTAGTCTTCCTCAATTCTAAGAATGTTATTCTAATTTCTAATGAGAGTTTTTTCCAACGACGAGAGGTATTAACTAATAGCATAGGAGGGGAATCTTTCAATGCGATTAAATCTGACAAGTAATGTTCTTTTTTCATGGAACACATTACCAAAAAATTATTTGCTCCAGTTAGTGGTAACTAGGGTTGTCCAGTGAGGTGGGGCGTACCGACCCCGCCTCGACCCCACCTCTACTGTAGAGGTAGTGGTATCTGATGCAGTAATGATCTGAGGTCAACAAAATGTCGACCAGGCCCAACCCCCTTGACCCATCCCACCCTCCCTCCCTTCCCGCTCTAGTTGTTGCCAACGACTTTGATGAAAATTAAGCCGCTGGACAACGACCATTTTCCCCTTTCCCCCTCCCCCAACCCCCCTACTCCCTAATATTTATTTTTAATCCTTAAGTTATTATATTTACACTTTAACCCAATTTTTCCAACTATAAATACTTCATTTCTCTTCATTCTTTCTTACAAATCTTCCTACAATCTATTATCTTTCTAAAAATCTCTCAATCTATCTCTCATTACGTTTACATTGTCTACTAAATATTCAATTTTATTTATTCATTCGGGACTCGGGAGTGAAGTTGACAACTAGCTTGAGGATCATCCATCGAGCAAAGTTTCAATTTTCAACATCTCGATTACACGTAGGTGTTACGTCGACGTTTGGTACATTCGTTCATTTATTAATTTATTATTGTTTCTTTATTTTAATTGACGCACTTAATTTCATTATCTTTAACTATTTATTAGTATAAATTAAAATGAAAGGTGTCCGAGGTATGTTGGGTAAGGTTATTTCTGGTTCTAGTAGGGGTAACAAGGGCAAAAGTCCTTCTTCTAGTCATCCTATTCCTCCTATACCTGATGATTTTATTGATACTCAAAATTTTCCTGAAGTACCAGTAGATTTAGACGATGAGCTATTTTCTGAAAATCCACAAGAGTTTAATTTAGAAGAACATCTAGATGACACACCAACTAATCTAGATGACACGCCAACTAATGCACCTCAAACTGGAACGCCTCCCATTCCCCCTAGTATGAGACGAGGCCCACCAGAACGAAAATTAAAATCACATGTATGGGCTTTTTTTGATAGAGACGTACAAAATCAAGTTGTTACATGTAAAATTTGTAAAATTGTTTATAAATTTAAAATGAGAAAAGGTCAGAGCGGGACAGGAGGTTTAACTACGCATTTAAGTACCAAACACAAAGCTAGGTGGGATGAATATAAGGCTCAAGTGAAGGGTGAGTCAACAATGCCTTCTCAGTCGGGACAAGGCAGCATCTTGTCGCGCGGTCTGGTCAAATTGACCACATGGCGAAGCGATTGTAGGCCCTAAATACGATAAAACAAAAGATAGGGAAGAATTATCAAAATTAGTTGCAGTGGAGGGTTTGCCTTTTTCCTGATTCTTCTGATTTTATTCATTATATAAGATCAATCGAATTCGAGGAAATAAAAAAGTATGTGGCAATTTATTGGATAGCGGCTCAATTTCTAGGGCAGCGACCCATAAAAATGAAAGAGCTTTTCATAATAGGCGAGCCCAGTACCCAATCCTGCTTATAACGGCTTTCCTAGATTAACTGTTAGGAGAGATGTTTTTTAAATTTGCACACGAATATTAACAATATTTGTGTTATTATTTATATCATTACCCTGGAAAAGTATCTATCACATCTTATATAGGCCGTAGTACTAACGGTCATGATTATTTAATTGTAACATATCATTGGATAGACCATAAATGGTCTATGCAAAAACGTATTTTAGCATATAGATATATTGATGAAAGACACACTGGTATTTATATTCAAGAAAATATTTATTTTGTTTGCGTTTATTATGATATAAGTGATAAAGTCATGACTATTACATTAGATAACTCTTCTTCTAATATTTCTGTTGTTAGAAGATTAAAAACTGTCTTAACTCCATCTTTTCCAGATAATTTTCATATAAAATGTGCATGTCATATTTATAACTTAGTTGTAATGGATGGTATAAAACTTTTTGAAGACATTCTTGCAAATATTCAATTTGCTATAAACTATATTTTTAAAAATAATAGAATACAATGACTAAAAGATTATAAAAAAATATGTCACAATTGTGGTCTACCTTACAGAAAAGTTCCCGAAGAAGTATGCACTAGATGAAATTATTTATACAACCAACTACGTGTTGCTTATGAGTATAGGCAACCTATAACCCAATTTTTTAACGCCCGTAATCGAAATCTCAGTGATATGCTTATAGATTCCGATTGTGATACAATTTTAGAACTTAAATGTATTTTTAGAGAAATTTTATATAGCTACTAAAGAATTTTCCGGGATTTATTATCCTACTATTTCATCAATATTATTTTATATAGCTCTAATATTTATATTACTTAGTGAATATATGGAAAAATCAGCTTATAAGGAACCTATTAAAAATTGTTTAAGAAAATGAAAAAATATTTTATTCCTATTCCCCCAATATTTTTTATTAGTGTTGTATTAAATCCGTATATTAAAATAGACGGTTGTAAAAATCTTGTTGATACTATTTACGATTGCATAGATACACTTCCGCCTCCAACTCCTAAAAATCCAAATGACCCACCACCTGTTGAAATAAGTAGAGAAGAAGTGATGTCTAGCATTCAAGATGAATGTAAAAAAGTATATACACATTACCAACAAGAAAGTGCTAGCAACCAACTGGCTTCCATGTCATCTTCTTCTTCAACACTGACCTCAAAACGACATCTTTGTTTTGCGGCTAGTATTCAAAGCCTCAGACAGAGAATGTTTAGTAGTACCGTTTCTAACCAAATTAGCGAGTTTGATATTTTTGTTTTGCAGGGTGTTGTACCGTACGATACAATTGAAAATGAAGAGGGACGTGAAGACTTGCTAAAATACTGGAGGGATAATGAGAAGAATTTTCCAACACTAAAAAATATGGGACGAGATGTGTTGAACATTCAAGCGTCATCAACAGCGTTCGAAAGCGCATTTTCTGCGGAAAGATTTCAAATAGGGGAGCACAAACATTCATTGGCAGAAGACTCATTAGAGATTGCAATTCTATTCAGAGACTGGATTCATGCGGAGTTTAAGAGGTGCGGCCAACCGGAGATCAACGAAGAAGAAGACTACAACTACAACGAAATCTTATCCGAAGGATGTGCAAGCGACGTCGTCCAATTTGACCAAGATATACCAATTCCAACCGAAGAACCACAAAACATTATAAAGAAACTAGAAAATGTGTTTCTTAAAATATAATTCTTTTAATTGTAATTTTACTATGTTATTTATTTATAACTTTCAATATCACTAAGTTACAATTTTGAAATTGTATTACAAAAAAAAAGTCATACTTCTAGTCGAATAATATAAGAGGCACAAAAACAGCCTTGGGATGTTTTTATTAAACTATCTTGTTGTGTATGTGTGTTATTTATTTATTTAATTTAAAGATAAATAAAAAATGACCCGACAGCCTCCACCCCGACTTGACCCCACCCCACCCCGACCACCCCGCCTCCTCCGCTTTCTATTGCCAATGGCACAGTGAAAATTAAGGCCGTTGGACAACGACCCTTTTCTCCTTCCCTCCTCCCCCAACCCCTCACCCCCTAGTATTTATTTTTAACCCTTAAGTTATTATATTTACACTTTAAGTCAATTTTTCCAACTATAAATACTTCATTTTATCTTCATTCTTTCTTACATTGTCTACTAAGTATTCAATTTTATTTATTCATTTGGGACTTGGGAGTGAAGTTGGCAATTATAATGGAAGGTAACAAGGGCAGGGTGCTTCTTCTAGTCATCATATTCCTCCAGGCCCTCCTCAATGAAATATAAAATCAGATGTATGGACTTTTTTTGATATGGACGTAGAAAATGAAGTAGTTAGATGTCAAATTTGTGAAAATATTTATCAATTTAAAATGGGAAAAGGTCAGAGTGGGACGGAGAGTTTATTGAGACATGTACCAAACAAAGTGGGATGGAAAGTTTATTGAGACATGTACCAAACAAACACAAATCTAGGTGGGAAGCGCATTATCTGCGGAAAGATTTCAAATACGGGATCTGTTTCTTAAATTGGAATTCTTTTAATTGTAATTTTAGTGTTTTACTATGTTATTTATTTGCAACAGCTTTGAGATATTTTTATTAAACTATCTTGTTGTGTATGTGTGTTATTTATTTATTTAATTTAAAGAAAAATACAAAATGACCCACCCGACCCACCCCGACTCCACCAGGCCCAACCCAGGCCCCTGGATCGGACGGGGTGGCGCACCCGCCACCCCAGGCCACTGATCTACCCTTCACCCGCCAGCCGCGTAGGCAGGCCACGCTACCAGCCCGGATTGGACAACCATAGTGGTAACTGATTGGAAAATGCCAATAGCATCAATGAGTGATTATATATTTAGTGATTATATATTTAGTAAATCTTTACAATTTTTGTTTCAAGTTATATTTACATGTTGATATTTAATTCAATGACAAACACCACTATAACCTGGTGGTACCGAGTGTGACTATTATGTTATGCATTTCATGAAAGAGTTGATGCTAGATTCAACTTTAGTGACAAATAATGTAAGTACTTTTATATTTAAATGATAGATCATTAACCATGTTAATTGTTACATCATTTCAAACATTACTAATTATTTTCTTTTTGTGGTTTATAGTTCTATGACAAACACATGTACTCACAAGAGGAACTTGATGATGTTCGTGTCAAGTGGGATTGCATTTTTCAAAGATACTTGCTGAAACAGAAGTTGATAAACTAAATGCTAATGAATGGACATTTTAGATTGATAAGATAGTTGATTAACAATATTTTAGTCTTGTATTAAATACTTTAATAACACTTTAAATGATTATCCATTTTGGAAATACTTTGTACAACATATTCTAGCTATTTAATGTATATTTTGGTGTTATTTAAATTCGTAGTTCATTTCATCGGTGCACTCAATTTGCAATATTGAAATTAAATTGCTAAAAAAAATCCCGCCAAATAAATTACCAAAAAAAAATCCCGCCAAATTTAACTTTTCCGCCATATTAAAATAAATTATTAATTTAATAGTAATTTTTTTTTAAATTGAATCAAAATTTAAATGTCTGTGACTTTTGTGTGACGGGTTCGAACAGTCATCTGTTTGTGACATTTGTGTGACGGGTAAAAACCGTCATATGTCGTGTGACAGATACAGAACCGTCATCTGTTTGTGACAGTGACAAAGATGACACTTACAAGAAACGTCATCTTAGGGATTAGATGACGGTTTTTACCCGTCACCGTAACATGTTTTTATTGTAGTGCTTATTTGTACAAAATGAAAATTCTAACATCCGAGGATTGAAACGCTTATTAGTACTTCCTCCGTCCATTTTTATTTGTCTTGTTTATTAAAATTAATTTTCATTTTTATTTGTCCAGTTTAAAAAATCAAGAGATAATTTATCACTTTATACTTATTTTATCCTTATCAATTATTATTAAGTTGACAAATTTAAGGAAATTTTAGTGGTTGCACAATTTTTAAAGTATGATTTATTTATTTCAATCATTATTTTAGTTAGTTATAATTAGGGTGACATAGTAAAATTATCATTCTAATTTTAACTCCTTAATAGATGTGTCAATCAAAATGTAACAAGTAAAAATAGAGGGAGGGAGTACATAACAGTGGATGTCTTTTTTATGGCTCGTGTCTAAGCTTAATTAGTGCTGCCAGCATTTGTTTCTAGTCTCGTCTATATAAGCATACTGTGCATTTTTTTAGTTATTCAGTGTTCAAAATCCACTGATCTGATCAAGAACTCTGCGTTATTATGGTTATCGCAAGTTTCTTTTACTCCATCATAACAATATGGTTAACCTTTATGTTTGTAAAATCAAACCAACAAATAGTATGGCCTTTTAATTCTCTATACCAGTTTGAAGCTTCACTATCAGACACTGGCAATTAAATTCGAGTAGGCGCCATTGGTCCAACGCTTCCTGCTGCTCGGCTCTCCTATGGTCAGACTTTTTCTGGTAGACCTACAGGCCGTTGGTCTGATGGTGGATTATATGGGTATTTTTTTTATTGGAAAATCTAATTTATCGACTATACTCTGTAATTTCTTAAAGTGATAGTCTCTTAAAAGTTATC
The DNA here is from genome assembly GCA_029844215.1 of Przewalskia tangutica. Lineage (NCBI taxonomy): Eukaryota > Viridiplantae > Streptophyta > Magnoliopsida > Solanales > Solanaceae > Przewalskia > Przewalskia tangutica. The sequence goes on along the minus strand of CM056735.1, from coordinate 81,957,514 downwards.
AAGAGTATCGTATACATGATATATAAATGTTATCCTTTTATAAAAATATTTGGATGACAACCTCTATTTTACACTTTCCCGAGTAAATTGCATGCTAGTCCTTTTGGCTCAATTGATATGATATTTTTCTCTTTTTCTGTATAATCGTTTGAAGTGTAAATACTAGTTAGGAGACTTATGAAAGTATATATATCCTGGAGATAATTATTTTTAGGGACACATGTACTTGAATACATTCGTATTATTAATAAAATTAATATATTTATGACTTTTGCAATTACTGAATTATTATTTGATTGTTTGTATTATTCATTAATGTGCATCCCTTGCGCTTACGTTGTCATTAATAGGGTGAGACATTAATGGTAGAGCGTAGTTCTTAAAGTAGCCTCGACTGATGATCATTAAGAAATTAAGAATGAGATATCAATGATATATTATAAGTCGACATGTGGTCTGCATCACATTCTTAGAGAATGTAGTATGTCTCACTTACTACTAGTAATAGTTACTAGTGATGGACACATGGATACTCTTAGAGGGTATTGGCATACTCTGCTGCTAAACTATTTGTTATACATTCTAGAGTATTATTAGCATGTGGGAGATAGAGGTCCTTTGACTTGAGGTCAATACACACCTGGTTTGTAGAGTAATGTTCTTTGATCCTGTCCTAAGCTTAAATTCCTTATAGGATAAGACATGACTTGAATTGGGTACATTGCGATACAGATTAAGGTGGTAGTTGAGCCAAGAATAAGATTCATTCCTCGATAAGATATTCGAGAGAACACTCAACTTCTCAGTGATATTAGGTCGACCAAGTCATTGGCCAATGCAAGAGACATATTTGAGATATGATCTAGTTGTCGACTAATATAGATGAGATAAAGTGATCAAGCCATTTGGATAGACACTTGGAAAATCCTAAGCTTGATCGAGTGTGTTGCGAATGAAAGGAATTTATCATCCCACATAGAGGTTGTGTTTACTAAGAGTCTTGTAAACGTACTTCAGTATTGAGTTCGTTACATGGCGCAGTTTAGGAGTTTCGTGTGAACCTTAATTTGATTAAGTGTCGATGTGTGAAGACCTAAAGGGTCACACTAAGTCGATGGTCTTTTCGGTCGAAGGGTATATTGAGAGAGTATAAAATATTCGATTTAGAATCGAGATATTTTAATAAAAAAGAAATTATGAGATAATTTCTATTTGATGGAAATTATTTAATTAAGTAAAAATTGGATTTTGGATTTAATCAAAATTAAACATGCAAAAATATTGGAAAAACAGGGGAGGCGCTTAACCTCATAATTTAGGTTACTGAATTGTTGGTTGAATTCTTACTAGAATCATAAACTAAACTCTTACTTTCTGAACTCAGAGTTCAGGAATTAAAATACTCTCAAACCTCTGCTAAGATTTCCTGGCTTTTCTGACAGAGGAGTATACCGTAGCGAAGGCTTGCGCCCGAGGAGACAATATCGTGCACACCTTTTAGTAGAGACTTAAGAATATCAACTATAAGTTTGTTTTTCATGTCTTTACAGGTTTCAATTATAACATAATCATACCAGAGACAGAATTGTTGGGGAAAGTAAGTTAATAAAATTTTAAACTTTCGATGTGCCTTACTTGTGTGTTTTAGACCCAACAAAACACTACAGTGGTATCAGAGCCCAGACTGGTTCAATGATTACGTAACAAATTGAAAGATATAATAATATGGGTTAAACGTAAAATTGATTTTAATCTGAATTAAAACAAGACTACTTAAAATCTGACATACTTTGATTGAGTGATTAACCTTTGTAATCACCTTAAATTGTCAACTACGCTAAATCGAGGAAGTCATTCCGTTCTAGCACGAACTGAGCCTTGTGCAGAAACCGATTCATTACGAACATGGTGCACGTCGAAGAACGTGTAGGAATGGATGATGGTCGACATGTGTGTTATTGATAATGGTCGGTGGTAGTAAAAGACCCATAATATGAACCCTAAATTAGATTTAGGGGTTGGACGATTTTTAGAAAATCAGTGCGGAAACTGCTATGAAAAGGACGTCGGCACCGCGACCTTATTGCAGGGCACCGCAGCGCTAGATAGGGTTTCACGGAGGTGTCACGGCTCCATTTCGGAGCGCCTCCGGTCACGATAATTATCAGGGGTCGTGATTAAAACCTTCGTTTAAAATTCGGGACTTACTGGAACTGAAGTGCCGCGACCCTAATTCACAGAAATAGAAACCAAAAGTTTCTGTTCAGCGATGCGGCTCCATGGTGGAACGTCGCGGTGCCTGATGTCCAGAAATTTGAAATCTCATTTTTTGAAATTTAATATATGATTATTATTACACAGTATAATGGTATATTGTTTACGTGCTAAATGATTGTCATTTACTTTACTAAGTTTTAGAGTCCGCAAATCATGCTTGGGTAGGCGACGCCCAAAACTAGTTTAGAGTCCGCAAATCATGTTTGGGTAGGCGGCGTCCAAAATTAGTTTAGAGTCTGAAATGATGCTTAGGTAGGCGGCGCCCAAATATATGTTTTAAATGCTTTGAGTGATGTTTGAAACATGTAATAGTTGATCTTGAATATAACCCTGAATTAAAATGTTCCCCAAAATTTAATACAAGTCTCATTTAAAATGAACGCGTCGTCCGTTATAATTGATTGTGGTGCAAAATCCTTTTCGGAGAGATTAGTATTTATGCTCCAGCATTTTCTCTAAGTCTACGAGGACTCAGACCCTTTCATAGATGCATATAAATGTTGTAGTAGGTGATAAACCTTCGTGAGTATTTACACCCCAGTGTTTACTCGATGAAGGCAAAGTCCACTTAGATTCATAATTGCAGTCGCATAATGAAGTTGACTTGCTAGGTTGTCCTGGCGACACAGATCGTATTGTTTAGAACATGCGATCAACCAAGAGTTAAAAATTGTTTGTAATTGGTTTAGAGACCTAGCATATCATGTTGTTGGCCTCAGCAAATGCAGAGATAACATGAGTCTGGATCTTGGCCCATTATGACCGTATTTGATACGAGTCTGTATTCTTTCATGGGGTAAAAGAGTATGTTAAAATAGTAGGAGCTAATTAAACTAAAGACCATGTTAGTTAGTTAATAAATGTGTTCAATAGAAATTATATTACGATGTTAATTTCAAGTCTATATTTTCTTCAGTATACAATGTCGAATTTGTTACTTAAAATGTTGGTTGAAATAAACAAACAGACTGGAGTAAATTACCCTGATTGGTTAAGAAATTTGCGATTAGTGTTAAAACTAGAAAGAATTGAGTATGTATTAGACACATTATTCCCTACAATCCCTGCTGAAGATTCTGTTGAGTTTGCCCTATTTGACAAGGCAGCCCATCAGAAACATCTAGACGATGCTACCCTGGCACAATGTATAATGTTGTTCTCCATGACTGTGGAGTTACAGAGGCAACAAGAAAACACGGGTCCCAACGAGATGCTAGAACATTTGAAGAATATCTATGACTCACAGTCTCAGACAATGGAGTATGAACTGTTGAGAGATCTCTTCAAGTGTAAGCTGAATGAAGGGGGTCCAATGTCAGTGCATGTTCTAAAGATGATTGGGTTAATAGAGAGGTTGGCTTCGATTGGAACAAAGCTGCCTATAAATGTCTCTGTCAACCTGATCCTGAATTCGCTTCCTGGTTCATTTGAAAATTTCATTGTGAACTTCAACATGAATGGAACAAAGATGAATCTTCCAGAACTTCACAACATGCTAAAAGCTTATGAGGGACATTGCACAGATCCAAGAGAAGACAAGACACTAGGTGCTTCTGGACCTGTTGGACAAGGTATGTTTGTCATTGAAATAAATATGTCTATAAGTAAATCTCACTGGCGGGTATTGGATACCGCATGTGGCTCTGACATTTGTAATAATGTGAAGGGTCTAACTAACAGCAGAAAAGTCGGACCATGGGAGGCAGACCTGTGCGTTAGAAATGGAACACGAGTGGATGTTGAACGCGTAGGAACCTATAGACTAGATTTGCCTTCTTCCTTTTGTTTAGAACTTAATAATTGTTATTTTGTTCCCTCATTGACGAGGAATATTATTTCTATCCCAGTTGTTACACCCCGTAATTCCAGGGCAATAGATTGAGAACATAATTAAAGAAATATGATTTGAATGTTGGAAGGAAAGTATATTTACATTTTCTTATATGGGAAAACTTTGGATAAAACAAATGTGACGACGAGAATTAATATTAGTGGTTAAATTTTTTCCAAATGGAGTTATGGACTTACGATTGTATTATTTAAATCTTGGCATTAAGAATATAAGCCAATTGAAAATTTCACACTTTTGGGCTAAGTATGAAATTATTTTTGTGAAGAGAATTATGGGCGAATAAGAGGGTGACATGTGTTCCTCCCCACTTGTGTAGCAAAGCTCTAATTATATTGTTATACATTGCAAGACTTGGCTAAGTGTGGGAGATATTCTTGTAAAGGGAGAGACAAGTGTACAAGTGGGGTTCATGGGCCCCCCTCCACTTGTGCTACATACACCAATTCTATACAAGTCTTGCAAGACTTTGTGTATCATAAATATCTTCATCTTTCAAGCTCTTCTCTCTTCCTTCTCCAACAAGATTCGAAATCCATAGCCATGAATAACAAAAGTTACTTATTTTATAAGATTAAGCTCCTTAACTAAGTTCTAAGCCAAAATTAACACTCCAAGGCAGTGGTCGCGGTTTGGACTGATTATGTCCAAGCAAAACCCTAAACTTGGGATGAACTTTTTGGAATAAAAACAAGAAAGTAAGATGGTTACAAGCTTGTAGAAGATACATGTATGTTATTGTAACTTGAAGAAGTAGTGCAAAAGTGAAGTTGTTGGCCGAGAACTTGTGGACTGTTTTGTGCTAAAGATAAGGTAAGATTTCTTCTTACTCTTAAAGTTATTGGAAGTTAAATGATGTTATAGTTATGGGATAAACATGTATTAAGAAGGATTGGAAGTAAGAAAATGCATGTGGTTATTGTTGATGTGCTTAGCCGAGAATGGGACACGTTATATGTATATGTATAGATAATGATACTATGGACTGTTTTAGTGGACTGTTTTAATATGGATTAAGAGGCTGAATTTACATGAGAAATGAGTGTGTAAATCCCCTTTGTTGTTGTTTGCTTGTGTCCTTAATTGGTGCTTGGTTATTGATGTAATTGGCCTTATTTGTAAGGTGGAAATGTATGTATAAATAGGGGAAGTGCTGCCCAAATGTTTATATGAAAAGAGAACCATTACTTGGTATATGACCTACACTAGTAAGCATGAAGTTGATAGATGGGTTATCATTATTATAGGTTGAAGTACTACTTGAGGCGTATTCTACTTGTCGTGTTGTATAGCCGATAAGATATGTGAAACTATCATTTCTTCTTTTGGCATGATTTTTATAAAGTGAGTGTACTGTCACGACCCGACCCCGGGGCCGCGACTGGTGCCCTACCGGGGCACCCCGTTCAGGTATACATCAGAGAATAGCAGCGGAACATACATAACACATGAACCTGTAGATAGTAAACATCACTGGCTAGCCGACAAGGCCGCCTTCCATAGAATATACTTAACCAAAAGTAAAACAATACAACTTGTTCTTACAGCCCAAACCACAAATGTGACTACAGACCTCTAGGAATAACAACTGTGGCGGGACAGGGCCCCGCCATACCCCTGAATGTACATAACACCTTTAGCATCAGGGAAAAACCGTACCAACAAAACAAGTCTCCGGAGGAATGGAGCTTCTGACACCAGACCAACGATCCTAAGAATGAGGATCCACCACCTGCTTACCCTTACCTGCGGCATGAACGCAACCCCCTGTTATACCCCATAGTTCCAGGGTATGTATGTGAGGACGTACGTACGAGAATACGACCTTAAATTGGAAAGGAAGAAAGATGTGATTTTTCGACGGAAAAAGTTCCGGATTTTGTGAAGGAAAAATGTTCGTTAATGGGAATTGGATTTCCGGATTCGGTATTCGGACTTTTTGGAATATTTGAGAATCATGGAATTTTATTTTCCGGAATTGGTCACGTAGGGCCCACGGGAGGAATTTACGGTATTGTGAGGCCCACTTTATTTTCGGATTTTTGGCATTACAGATATTATCGGAAGATGAAATATTTTGGACCATTAGGAGGGCGACATGTGTCACCCTTAGGTGGCACATGTTGGACGAATTGTTGGACAAAGAAGGTTGCACGTTTTTGGCATTTTAAAGACCAAAAACATTTGGTCAAAGTCTTGAAGATATTTTGTGTAGTAGATAGATAAGTGGGACCCACACACACATGGCCAAATCTAGACCACACACATGCTTCAATCCTAGCCCTTGAATGTCCTATAAATACCCCCTTAGTGCAAGACATAATTTCATCCACACTTAGAGATTTCAAGTCTTGAAATACTCCCTCCCCTTTGTTATGGTTCTCGGTTTTAAGCCCTCTCCCTTAACCAAACTTTGTCCAAAAATTCTTAAACTCTTAAGTGTTCTTCCTTAGTGTATTAGGAAGATTATTAACCAAAAGTTAGAAAAGATTTCTGTCACTACCCGTTCCGGGGCCCGTGACTGGTGCCTTACCCGGGCACCCAAGTAGTCATACATCAGAGAAATCAGCGGAAATTAAAACAATACATGAAACAAATGTAAAATGAGGCACATTTTAACTGAGAGAAAGTCGCCTTTCGGCATATATATAAATACAAAGTTTGAACAGTTACATCCTTACAAACCACGCCACATGTGATACTACAGACCTCTAAGAGTTTTTATACAACATGGCGGGACGGGGCCCGCCATACCACAGATGTACAAGTACCTATGTGAGGGGACTATACCAAAGATAAGCTTCGGAGAAAGCGGAGCTTCCCAATCGCTGAGCGGTGATCCTAAGGCGAGGATCAACAATGGTGTACCTCTACTGCGGCATGAGCGGCCACGAGAGGTCGATCTGAGTACCAAGTATGTGGCGAAAAATCAGTAAATGAAATCACAGTGATCTAAATAAAGCAGAGACATGTATGATAACAAAACTACGATTCACAATATAAAAGCGATCCGCGTCAAGTCGGGGACTCACGCCTCAAGTCATCCTCATGCCGTACGTGGAACTCCTTCCTCAGCTGCCGAGCGATCTAGGTATAAATCGTGTGATACGTATAACATGTCTCGGCCCATCTCATGGACCAGATGTCGCATCGTATGGAATACATTCCGGCCCGTCATGGACTCGGTAGTCGTGTGAAATACATTCGGTTCATCTCGCGAACGCGGTAGTCGAGTGAAATACATTCGGTTCATCTCGTGAACGCGGTAGTCGAGTGAAATACATTCGGTTCATCTCATGAACGCGGTAGTCAGTGAAATACATTCGGTTCATCTCATGACGCGGTAGTCGAGTGAAATACATCGGTTCATCCGTGACGCGGTGTCGAGTGAAATACATTCGGTTCATCCCGTGAGCGGTAGTCGAGTGAAATACATTCGGTTCATCCCGTGAGCGGTAGTCGAGTGAAATACATTTAAATGCTCCTTTAAGACATTAAAATAATACCATATTTTCCCTTTAAAACAACTAAGGTAATATTATGCCCTAGTTAAACCAAAACACTTTCCTTCTTAAAGTCAAGTAACAACATTCTTTTTCAAAAGTTCAAGTTTCCCTAATTTCAAATATTCACGTCTTTTATTCGAAAGATTTCATAGTTCATAATCTTAATCATTTTAATAACATAATTCTCTTTTAAAACAACTGAGTAATATATGCCTTATGTGTGAGTAGGTTATTCTTGTTCATAACAATCTTATTAAAGCAGCCATGATCTAGGAAATGTAATATCATTCTGTCTCATCTTAGCTTCTATGCAGATGGAGGTTTCTACTGGTTTTAATAATACTTTATTAGTCAATACATTTCCTTTTATTAACGCTGCTGTGGTTTGTTCGATACTTATTCTCATTTCCGAATTCAGTAAAACATTATTCATATTAAATCAATTAAGTCAAGTCTCTTATCTTTTAAGATCAAGTCTCTTAACTTCTAAAATCAATAACCCATTCTTTTTATCTCTCTTAAGTCGTTATACCTAACTTCCCATAAAGCTAGTATAACTCTTAAGCTTTTAAAACCAAGTGTTACTCTTCTTTCAAAAAGGTTTCTTAATTCTTTTGAAATACTTCAAGATTCTTATTATTCAGGCTTAAGTCAAAAGACATTGCCGTAAAACTACGTTCAGTTAACACACGTACGTCTACCGTACTATATATATATATATATACTTTTAAAATATCATGCTCAAGAGTATAGGAAGAATCACATACCTCGCGACGATTATTGACTATTAGCAAATAGCTCCAAATCATGTCAAGCTAGCCCTTTCCACCCTTCGAGTAGCATACGCTACTTGCAGTACTTCAACCTATAATGGTCATAAAAGTCTATCAACGTCTAGACTACTCTGTAGAATACTTCTAGATACAGATTCCTTATTCTACGGAAAATTGGGCAGCACTTCCCTACCCGTCAGATTATACAAGTCTACTGTAAATACAATCCTAAGTAAGTACAGTTCAGTCTTCTTCTTTAATATACTTCTGATGAGATTTCAGTTCAATTCTCTTCTGTAATATCCTTCTATGTATCTTATATTTATTTCTATACCACTTACAGTATGTAATCTCCAATTACACTAGAAGGATAGGATTATTTACCTCGATAAGCCCAAAATTATCCAAGATTAAATGTCGATCCTGAGCAAGGTTTAGCTCCTACTCCGTGCGCTCCAACCCGCTCCAAACAACCCTTAGAAGTTCTACGCAACTTCTTCTTAATACTTCAACCGGCTATGAAGATTTTTCCTTAGGGTTTCGTTTAGTGACTAATGGAAATATAGTAGTATTTCCGGGCTCTACGTATAGAGGTAACTTTGGAAAGTACTACAAGGTATATGGGCTAAGGTATTTTGGCAAAGTAACAATACTTGGAGACAACTTTTCTACCAAGTGGGGGGTATTATACGAAACAACTCAAGGAAAAGGGGATGTTTGGCCAAGGCCTCTCAAAGGGGAGGGTGGCTTGGGAAATTTCACTAAGGGAGAGGATTTTGCCTTGGAATTTATCAAGTGAGGATGAAGAAATAGTCTTGCATTAGAGGGGTATTTATAGGACAATCAATGGCCAAGATAAAGACAAGTGGGGGGCAAGTGGAGGGTGAGGATTTGGGCAAGTGTCCTTATCCATCTACTACACAAAATATCCTACCTAACCCTTGACCAAAAGAAAGGCAAAAAAACGCCCAATGTTTCGTCCAAATGACCTCCCACTTGAGGGTGACAAGTGTCGCCCTCTCGTTGGTCCAAAATATTTCATCTCTCGGAAAAATCCGCAAAAATAATAAATGACATAGCCGTAATTTTCCCTTCGCAAAGTTTGGAAAACGTTTCGTCGGAAAACGATTCTTTTCGCTAGTTGTGCACAATTTCGACCCTTATGCCTACTTAAGGCTAAAATTTTTTGTATGTACGCCCTCACGTACATATTCTGGAAATACGGGGTATAACATTCAATTCCCATTAACGAACCTTTTTCCTTCACAAAAACCGGAAACTTTTCCGTCGAAAAATCACATCTTTCTTCCTTTCCAATATTTCTGTCGTCTTCTCGTACGTACGTCCTCACATACATACCCTGGAACTACGGGGTGTAACATTCTTCCCCCCTTAGAAACATTCGTCCCGAATGTTCCTTCTAAGTCTCCAAACGTACATGCGCCGGTATAGCCTTCACTACTATACTTACGAAACCAATTATGCCACCAATGGCCATAATATAACATACGCGAAAAACTCAAATCCAAGCCAACAAGGAATCACCTCTAACATCACAAAAAGTTCCACCCAAGGTCTAAAGGATACTCCCTTCACATCTTCACTTCACAACAAAATGATCACTTTTATTCTGTTAACATACGTTCACTTCTTTCCTTACTCGTCATACCCTTCTCGTACACCCGAACTTTTTCTAGTACACGTACCATACTCCAGTCATTGCTTCAGCTTCCAAAACCTTGGAGTCACTACCTCCAACTTGGTCATCTTACTAGCCTCAAATTCCTTCAAGGCCATTCCTGGCCTTCACGATCTGATTCTGGTCGAACACATCCACGAACTCGTACGATTGTCATCTAAACTTGGGCCTAGCACCCTCGTGACCCTACCACCTGGCGGGATCACCTCTAACTGACCCCACCCTAAAACAGGTCGTGGGTTGACCCGCGAATGGTCCTCAACCCGACCTGCTATCGTGCCAAACACTTGTTCCCTCGATCCGGAACAATCTCACAAATCAAGTCACGTAAACCTAGTAGTCTTCTTAGCTCGACTACCCTCTCATTTTATACCACTCAGGGACTTATCACGCAAATATAACCCACGTATACAATGCACCCCGACAAAGGTCAACATAAACATAGATCTTACTCAAGATGGCCTCGCATCTAAGGTCTCTACGTAAAAACTCTAAGGCTTACACTTTCCCTGTCCCCAACTTACCCTTCTAACTAACCATGTTTCTAATTACCATTTTAACATAATGCTATCTGAACATAATACTTAACACTTCACCATAATATCAACGCATACTAATCTCTAGAGGGGTAAGAATATACCTGTACCATCTGCTCCACTCTAATCATAGGCACGCCTGCAGGCGCATGTATAGAAGGCGATGATCCCGCCATCGACGGTGAGGCTGCGTCATTCGCTTGTACCCCTATAAGCAAAGTCTCGTCACATGGCCACGGCGGCGCAGTGAAACAAGCACGATGAAGCGACATTCCGGGATGGCGCTTGCCACATCGTGCACACCGAGGGCGTGAATCCTGCGGCTAGAACGTGTATATCGTAAACGAAGCCACGGAGCTCGACCAGCTCGAATACCCGAACGTCACGAAGGCGGAGGACCACTTTGTACTGGCGGAGGTACATAACTAGCCTGCTGCTGAGGCGATCCGCCTCAAAAGTTACCAAAGGACCCTGCTGTCCTGGCCCTCTTCTGCTGATCTCGGTCATTCCGTCGACCTCTACGCTCCTCACATCCCGGTCATAAGCTGCGTGCGGGCAATGTCCATGCCCGTGAAGAGCTACACGAACAAGCCTACGCAAGTAGTCATCGAGCGATGGCGTGGCGGTGCACTCGTCCTCCATGTCGGCTACCAATGCGGGGGCGTCGAGCTAATGAGTCAAACTCACATTGTACTCCCGAAATGCGCCCGACCGCCTCAACGTCAAAAATCTGTCGGCCCGAGCCCTTCTCATTTGTGGAGGCAAGAAATGTGCAAGAAATGCCCCTGAGAACTCGCTCCATACGGCTGGAAGTGCATACTCTCCCCGGGACAGCTCGCGAATCAAACGATCATTGCGATATCACGCGGCCGATGCGAACCTAAGACCACCGACTCGGTCTCGAAGCCTTGATCACTCATGATTCATGGAATCGCCGAATGCACTCCTGCGGATCATCCTCGTGCCTCGACCGTAGAACTCGGCGGGCTACAACTCGTAAAGTCCGTAGCCTCAAACTATCCGATCTCGGGTGAACCATGGGTACTCGGGCGGGGCTGCTGCGTCGACCTATCCTCATGCCTTGCCACTATCACGGCCAATAATCGGGCCATCTCCTTGTAACCCATCTCCTGCTCCGGTGTGGGCGGAGGCTCAGTGCGTGGTCTCAGCAGCCACTGCTGCGGCCCTAAACTCTGCTGGGGCTGGCGGCGTCGCAAAACTCGCCGTCTGAAGCACTATCTCAGGTAAAGACTGGGCCTGCGCCCCCGTACTCCTCTGTATCCTACTAGCAGCTTCCTCGGCTGCCTTGCCCATCTGGGCCCGGGTTGCCTTGCGGAGGCATAGCGGTAAAATGAAATACGTCGAGGGTCCAACTTATAACACTGGTATCACGACGTTCGGGGCCGTGGTAGTGCCTTACCGGCACCCGGTGATACAACATCAGAGTAATCAGCGGAATATAAAACAATACATGATACAATGTAAAGAAGACACATGTTTATCTGAAGAAAAGTTGCCTTTCGGCAAATATATAAATAACAACTCTTTCAAAATGAACAGTTTAATCCTTTTTACAAACCACACTTGCAGATTACTCTGAGACCTCTACGAATGATATGACAACAACGACGGGGCGGGGCCGTCATACCACGAATGTAAGCACCTACAACTACGAGGACTATACGAATAAGCCTCGAGAAAGCGGAGCTTTCCCCAAACGCTGACTGACCCTAAGAACGAGGATCAACGGCGGTGTACCTTTACTGCGGCATGAACGCGGCCCAGGAGGTCGACAACAGGTACCAAGTATGTGGCGAAAATAAATCAGTAAATGAAATCATAGTAGTCTATACAAAGCGGGAGACATGTATGATAACCAAACTACGATTCCTGATAAATAGCGATCGTGTCAAGTCGGGGACTCACACTCAAGTCATCACTCAAATATAACTATGGGTCTCACGCCCACAACATCAATCATGCGTGGAATACCTTCGCCAGCTGCCGTGATCTATGATATAAAGCATCCAGAATACCCATGAACACGGGTCCCACTGTGTCCTAATAAAACCGTCTGAGGGTAAGTCTGAAGGCATAGCCGACTACTAAAACCACGGTACCAATAAGGTCATAAAGCGTATCATGAGATCTGTCTGGGCCGTCACATGATCAAAGCCGGCCACTCGACCGCGGTATCTATGTGCGCGTCTAGCCACAGAACTCTCCGCTGACTCCGCGTAGGCCAAACTCATAGGCCCGCGTGAGGTATAACCGCGTCGGTAGCTACTCCGGCGTCCGCTGGACTCGCGATCGCGTGGCCACATAGACGCGTGACCATAAAGGCGCGCTAACACGGAACTCTCGTAGCTCGCATAGGCCGGGACCCGCATGAGGTATTCTCGAATCATAGGTCACCTGAGACCGCTGAGTCTACCGCGTGGCGGGCAACCTCGGAAACAAGTCGAGGTGGTGGTACAATACCAACATATCGGTGATAGTGAAACAATTTAAAGCGCAATCGAGGAAACCCCTTTACACAAACATCACAAGATACTAACACACGAGCGTCCTAGCATGTTTACTTAACACATCAACAAGAAAGTAATACAAGGCTATCACAAACCAATACAATAAAGTTATTCACACAAGGTACTTTCTACTAACAAGTTCGGGTATCTATCCCCAAAGTACTTCATACATTAAATCTTTAAAAGATCCGTTTCTTTCACATAAGTCACCTGATACGTAGTATAAAAATAGAGTGACTGTCTTTTTAAGTAAACCAAAACACTTACCTTTGTAAAATCAAGTAACAACATTATTTTCCAATCGTCCAAGTTTGCCTAATTTCAAATGTTCACGTTTCTTATTTTAGAAAGGTTTCGTAGTTCATAGTCTTATTCATTTAAGAATATAATTCTCTTTTAAACAATCTGAGAAACATAAGCCTTATATGTGAGTAGGATATTCTTGTTTATAACAATCTTATTACAGCAGCCATGATCTAGGAAATATCATTTTGTCTTATCTTAGCTTCTATGCAGATGGAAGTTTCTACTGGTTTTAATAATACTTAATTATTCATTACATTTTCCTTTATTAACGCTGCAGTGGTTTGCCGATACACATTCTGATTTCCGAAATCAGTAAAACATTATTCCTTTTAAAACCAAGTACTCATTACTCACGAATGAGGTTTCACACGAAATTCATATCAATTCATTTAAGTCAAGTCTCTTATCTTTTAAGATCAAGTCTCTTAACTTCTGTAACCACTAAATCATTCATTTTATCTTTCTTAAGACGTTATACCTAACTTCCCATAAAGCTAGTATAACTCTTATGTTTTCAAAACCAAGTGTTACTCTTCTTTCAAAAACAGTTCTTAATACTTTTTTGAAATACTTCAAAGTTCTTATCATTGGGCTTAAGTCAAAAGACATTGCCGGTACAACTACGTTCGATTAACACGCGTCGTCTACGTACTATATATACTTCTTTAAAATATCATGCTCAGCGTATAGGAAGAATCACATACCTCGCGATGATTATCGACTATTAGCAAATCGCTCACGGCTATAACCCGGCTACTTTGACCACCTTCTCAAGTAGCACATGCTACTCGCAGAACATTCAACCTATACAGGTTATACAAGTCTATCAAAGTCTAGACTACTCGGTAGAATAAATCTAGATACAAGATCCTACGGAAAATCAGGCAGCACTTCCCTATCCGTCAAACTACACAAGTCTACTGTAATACGTCTACGTAATTCTGATTCGATTCTCTTCTTTAGATTCGGGCTTAAGTCCAAAGACATTGCCGCAAAACTATGTTCGATTATATATAGTATACTTCAACTATATATTCCTACAACATGTATTTCCAATTACAATAGGGACAAGATAATTACCTCGATAAGCCCATAATTATCCAAGTATAGATGTCGATCCTTAGCAGCTTAGCTCTTTACTCCGGTGCTCCAACCCGCTCCAAACAACCCTTAGAAGTTCTACGCAACTTCTTCTTAATACTCAACCAACTATGGAGATTTTCCTTAGGGTTTCGGTTTGAGACAAAAGGACATCTGGTAGTATTTAAGACTCTACGTATAGAGGTATCTTTGGAATACTACAAGGTATACGGCTAAGGTAATTTTGGGTATAACAACAATACTTTTGAGAGTATTTCTACCAAGAGGGGGGTATTTATACGAGACAACACCACAAGGGGGGGTGTATACCCCTCGGTCAACCCCACTAGGGGGGGGTACTCTCGACGAGGGAGGGCTCTCGGCCAAAGCCTCACAAAAGGGGGGGGGGGGGGGGAACGAGAACACCACAAGAGAGGGGGGAAGGATTTCTAAGACTTAGAACATTTTAGGATGAATAAGTCTTCAAAGGGGAGGGGTATTTATAGGTCAAGCAAAGGCCAACCAATGGCCAAGATCATGCCAAGTAGTAGGCAAGTGTAAGGTCAAGATTTGGACAAGTGTGTGTGGGTCCCACTTTATCAATCAACACACAAAATATCCTACCAACCCCAATGCTCCAATTCGGCTCACTACCGCCCATAGGTCCACCAATGAGAGGGTGCCAAGTGGCGCCCTCTTGTTGGTCCAACACGTTTCGTCTCTCGGAAAAATCCGCAAAAAATTAAAATGTCATAGCCGGAATTTTCCCTTCGCAAGTTATGTAAAACGTTTCGTCGAAAAACGACTCTAACCGGGTGTTGTGCACAAAATATTATTCGGCCAAGCCAACTTTAAAGCCCAAACTTTTCTACGTACGTCCTTACGTACATACACTGGAAATACGGGGTATAACATTCTCCCCTCCTTAGAAACATTCGTCCCGAATGTTCCTTCTAAGTCTCAAAACAAACGCGCGCCAGTATAGTCTTCACCACTATACTTACAAGAACAAACCTGCCACACCTGGCCACAGAAACACCCGCGCAAAATACTTCCATACAAGTCCACGAGGAAACACCTCTAATATCACCACAAATACCTCTCTCCGGGGTCTAAAATATACTTCCTTCGCACCTTCTCTTTACAAAAAGAAATGATCACATCTATGCTCGCCATACATGCTCGCTTCTTCCCTTACGTGTCGTACCCTTCTTGTACACTCGAACTCTTACCACATTTCTGTTACTGCTTCAGTTCCCAAAACTCGTCACACCCTATCCGGGGTGGTACCTTCAAGAAGACCGACCGTCAACCTGAACTCTAAGCGTCGTCGCCGATTATCCGCACGATTTCTCTGAGCTGCCAAAACCTCTTCTAAACAAGCTTCACCCTATCCACAGTCTGCTGGAACAAGCCTGAACCAACTATCTGAACCTTGCCAACATCGAACCAATCGACCGGCAACTCACACATCCGCCCCTACAAGGCTTCATAAGGCGACATTCGAAAACTGAAATGGTAGCTAAAAAACTCCCATCACAGGAGACAACAATCCCCACAACTACCCCTGAAATCCAAACACTGGCCCGAGGGCGAATGCGATTCTGAGACTCACCCGAGTTCCTAACCCTGCCTGGTAAAACTTCCAGAAAAAGCAGTAGTAACACTGGCTCCATCATCATAAGGTGAAGGTAGGCACCCCGTGCAACCTTACCACCTTCCTGATATACCAACACAGCCGAGTAAACGGTCCTGACCGAAGAACACGATGGGCTGCCCCCATCGGCCCGACTACTGGTTGAACGCATCCACGGACTCGTACGCTGGTTAACTAAACTTGGGCCTAATACCCTCGTGACCCTATCACAAGGCGGGACCACCACAAACTGACCCCACCACCAAACAGGCCGCGGGTTGACCCGCAACGTGGCCTCAACCCGACCCGGCAACGCGCAAGACACTAGCTCCCCGATCCGGAAAACTCTCACTAATCACGTTACGAAAACCTAGCGGTCTTCTTAGCTCAACTACCCTCTTTCATTCCACACTACTCAGGGACCTATCCCACATACATAGCTCACGCGCACAATGCACTCCGATAAGGGTTAAACACAAATGAAATCTTTTACTCAAGATTGCCTCGCCTCTAAGGTCTCCACGTATAAAGCTCTAAGGCTTACACTTCCTATCCCCCAATCTTTCCCGGTTACTAACCATGATTTCTAATCACAACTAACATACTGCTATCAGAACATAGCACTTATGATATACCCATCTTATCACACATACTGATCTCTAGAGGGTTAAAGATATGCCTGAATCTACTGCTTCACTCCCCTATGTCGTTTTAGTCAAACCTGCCCCGTAGGGCGCATAGCTAAGGAAGGTGACGAACTACCCATCGATCCTGAAGGCTAAGTCTTCCTACTTACAACCCTCCTACTAGGTCACCCTTTCGACACCTGGCCCTGACGGCCGCAGGTACAACAAGTACCAACCAAAAGACGACATTCCCCGGGATGGCGCCTGTCACATTAATGAGCGGAAGCCACGGAGCTCGACCAACTCCTGCATACCCGAACGTCCTGAACCCGGTGGAGGACCACTCTGCACGGGTGGATGTGCATAATCTAATCCGCTGGTGAGGTGACTCGCCTCGAAAGTTACCAAAGGACCTTCATTACGGCCCTTCATTGTCCTTGGTTAACGCGTCGATCTCTACGTTTCTCGACTGCTTGCATAAGCCCGCATACGAGCCATGCTCGAAGCCTAATCAAGAACTACTCTTGCACAACCTCTCGTTGATATTCATCAAGACTCGCGGACATCGATATACTCTCGGTAGCTAAATCCATAGCTAATGTGTCGCGCCTTGCAATCTAAATTCACTTGTTCGATCGCGGGCGAAGGTTCAAATATCATGGCGCGATGAGGCTGCCGCGCCGTGCTAAACTCTGCGGGGCTAGTGGCGTCGCAGAACTCCCGAATGAAGCACTACCTAGGTAATGATTGGGCTGTGCCTCGTAACCCTCTGTACTACTACTCGCGGCTCCGGTGCCTTGTCCTCTGGGCTCGGGTTGCCTTACACGGAGGCATAGCGGTAAGGGAAAGAAATACGTTAGAGGTTCAACTTACAACACGACTCTAAGGCACGATCTCAGTGAGAAGAATAGAAACCAATCCTAAATATCCTATAGCCTCACGATTATTGGGGTGGTGCACAACACACCGATAATCAAGACTCTGCGGATACGGTGCGTAGACACTTTCAGGATTAAGCGCTCGATACCACTTTTGTCACTTTGCGCGAGGTTCTAGTGTCACTCGGCGACCCAACAAATGGTGCCGGACTGCATGCGATCCACGAGGTTCTAGTGTCTCTCGGGGCGTGCCATCTGAGAGCCACGGTTGGTCTGTTCCGTGGTAGAGCTCGACCTCTTTATCTGCGTGACCTCGAAGGAGGTCGATCTAACAGTACCAAGTATGTGGCGAAAATAAATCGTAAATGAAATCATAGTAGTCTATACAAAGCGGGAGACATGTATGATAACAAACTACGATTCCTGATAAATAGCGATCATGTCAAGTCGGGGACTCACGCCTCAGTCATCACTCAAATATAACTATGGGTCTCACGCCCACAACATCAATCATGCGTGGAATACCTTCCTCACCGCTGGCGATCTATGATATAAAAGCATCCAGAATACCCATGAACACGAGTCCCACTGTGTCCTAATAAAACCGTCTGAGGTGAAATGCGAAGGCATAGCCGACTACTAAAACCCACAGTACCAATAAGGTCATAAACTGTATCATGAGATCTGTCTAGACCGTCACATGATCAAAGCTGGCCACTCGACCGCAGTATCTATGTGCGCGTCTAGCCCTGGAACTCTCCGCAGCTCCGCATAGGCCAAACTCATAGGCGCGTGAGGTATAACCCGCGTCGAGGTAGCTACTCCGGCGTCCGCTGGACTCGCGATCCGCGTAGCCACATAGACGCGTGACCATAAAGGCGCGCTAACACGGAACTCTCGTAGCTCGCATAGGCCGGGACCCGCGTGAGGTATTCTCGAATCATAGGTCACACAGATCCGCTGAGTCTACCCGCGTCGGAGGCGACAACCTCCAGAAACAAGTCAAGGTGAGTGGTACAATACCAACATATCGGCTGATAGTGAAACAATTTAAGCGCAATCGAGGGGAAACCCCTTTACACAAACATCACAAGATACTAACACACGTAGCATCCTAGCATGTTTACTTAACACATCAACAAGAAAGTAATACAAGGCTATCACAAACCAATACAATAAAGTTATTCACACAAGGTACTTTCTACTAACAAGTTCGGGTATCTATCCCCAAAGTACTTCATACATTAAATCTTTAAAAGATCCGTTTCTTTCACATAAGTCACACAATACCCGTAGTATAAAAATAGAGTGACTGTCTTTTTAAGTAAACCAAAACACTTACCTTTGTAAAATCAAGTAACAACATTATTTTCCAATCGTCCAAGTTTGCCTAATTTCAAATGTTCACGTTTCTTATTTTAGAAAGGTTTCGTAGTTCATAGTCTTATTCATTTAAGAATATAATTCTCTTTTAAACAATCTGAGAAACATAAGCCTTATATGTGAGTAGGATATTCTTGTTTATAACAATCTTATTACAGCAGCCATGATCTAGGAAATATCATTTTGTCTTATCTTAGCTTCTATGCAGATGGAAGTTTCTACTGGTTTTAATAATACTTAATTATTCATTACATTTTCCTTTATTAACGCTGCAGTGGTTTGTCGATACACATTCTGATTTCCGAAATCAGTAAAACATTATTCCTTTTAAAACCAAGTACTCATTACTCACGAATGAGGTTTCACACGAAATTCATATCAATTCATTTAAGTCAAGTCTCTTATCTTTTAAGATCAAGTCTCTTAACTTCTGTAACCACTAAATCATTCATTTTATCTTTCTTAAGACGTTATACCTAACTTCCCATAAAGCTAGTATAACTCTTATGTTTTCAAAACCAAGTGTTACTCTTCTTTCAAAAACAGTTCTTAATACTTTTTGAAATACTTCAAAGTTCTTATCATTCAGGCTTAAGTCAAAAGACATTGCCGTAGAACTACGTTCATTTAACACGCGTACGTCTACCGTACTATATATACTTCTTTAAAATATCATGCTCAAGCGTATAGGAAGAATCACATACCTCGCGATGATTATCGACTATTAGCAAATCGCTCCATGGTATAACGGCTTGCAGCCGCCCACCTTCTCAAGTAGCACATGCTACTCGTGAACATTCAACCTATACAGTTATACAAGTCTATCAAAGTCTAGACTACTCGGTAGAATAAATCTAGATACAAGATCCTACGGAAAATCGGGCAAGACTTCCCTATCAGTCAAACTACACAAGTCTCTTTGTAATGATCCTACGTAATTCTGATTCGATTCTCTTCTTTAGATTCAGGCTTAAGTCCAAAGACATTGCCGCAAAACTATGTTCAGTTCTATATATAGTATACTTCAACTATATATTCCTACAACATGTATTTCCAATTACAATAGGGGGACAAGATAATTACCTCGATCCTTAGCAACGCTTAGCTCCTACTCCGGGTGCTCCAACCCGCTCCAAACAACCCTTAGAAGTTCTACGCAACTTCTTCTTAATACTCCAACCAACTATGGAGATTTTCCTTAGGGTTTCAGTTTGAGACAAAAAGGACATACGGTAGTATTTCCGGGCTCTACGTATAGAGGTATCTTTGGAATACTACAAGGTATACGGCTAAGGTAATTTTGGGTATAACAACAATACTCTAACCGGGTGTTGTGCACAAAAAATTATTCGGCCAAGCCAACTTTAAAGCCCAAACTTTTCTACGTACGTCCTTACGTACATACACTGGAAATACGGGGTATAACAACAACTCTAAGGCACGATCTCAGAATGAGAAGAATGGAAACCAATCCTAAATGTCCTGCAGCCTCCTGATTATAGATGTGGTGCACAACACACCGATAATCAAGACTCTACTGGACGATCGTAGATACTTTCAGGATTAATCGCTCGATACCACTTTTGTCACGCCCGTTCGGGGCAGTGATCGTGCCTTACCCGGGCACCCAAGTAGTCATACATCAGAGAAATCAGCGGAAATTAAAACAATACATGAAACAAATGTAAAATGAGGCACATTTTAACTGAGAGAAAGTCGCATTTCGGCATATATATAAATACAAAGTTTGAACAGTTACATCCTTACAAACCCTGCCCACAACAGTACTACAGACCTCTAAGAGTTTTTATACAACATGACGGGACGGGGCCGCCATACCCACAGATGTACAAGTACCTACGTGTGAGGGGTATACCAAAGATAAGCTTAGGAGAAGCGGAGCTTCCCAATACGCTGAGCGGTGATCCTAAGGCGAGGATCAACAAGCGGTGTACCTCACTGCGGCGTGAACGGCCCGAAGGAGGTCGATCTAACAGGTACCAAGTATGTGAAACTAAAAAATACAGTAAATAAAATCACAACAGTCTAAATAAAATAGGAGACATGTATGATAACAAAACTACAATTCACAATATAAGCGATCCACGTCAAGTCGGGGACTCACGCCTCAAGTCATCCTCCGTGCGTGGAACTCCTTCCTCATTCTGGCGATCTAGGTATAAATCGTGTGATACGTATAACATGTCTCGGCCCATCTCATGGACCCAGTGTCGCATCGTATGGAATACATTCCCGGCCCATCTCATGGACTCGGTAGTCGTGTGAAATACATTCCCGGTTCATCTCATGAACGCGGTAGTCGAGTGAAATACATTCCCGGTTATTCTTGTTCATAACAATCTTATTAAAGCAGCCATGATCTAGGAAATGTAATATCATTTTGTCTCATCTTAGCTTCTATGCAGATGGAGGTTTCTACTGGTTTTAATAATACTTTATTAGTCAATACATTTCCCTTTATTAACGCTGCTGTGGTTTGTTCGATACTTATTCTCATTTCCGAATTCAGTAAAACATTATTCATATTAAATCAATTAAGTCAAGTCTCTTATCTTTTAAGATCAAGTCTCTTAACTTCTAAAATCAATAACCCATTCTTTTTATCTCTCTTAAGTCGTTATACCTAACTTCCCATAAAGCTAGTATAACTCTTAAGCTTTTAAAACCAAGTGTTACTCTTCTTTCAAAAAGGTTTCTTAATTCTTTTGAAATACTTCAAGATTCTTATTATTCAGGCTTAAGTCAAAAGACATTGCCGTAAAACTACGTTCAGTTAACACACATACGTCTACCGTACTATATATATATATATACTTTTAAAATATCATGCTCAAGAGTATAGGAAGAATCACATACCTCGCGACGATTATCGACTATTAGCAAATAGCTCCAAAGTACTGTAATCCGGCTAGCCCTTTCCACCCTTCGAGTAGAATACGCTACTTGCGATCTTGACCTATAATGGTCATAAAAGTCTATCAACGTCTAGACTACTCGTAGAATACTTCTAGATCTGATTCCTTATTCTACGGAAAATTGGGCGCACTTCCTACGTCAGATTATACAAGTCTCAGTAAATACGATCTAAGTAAATCTGATTGATCTTCTTCTTTAATATACTTCTGATGCGATTTCAGTTCAATTCTCTTCTGTAATATCCTTTTATGTATCTTATATTTATTTCTATACCACTTACAGTATGTAATCTCCAATTACACTAGAAGGATAGGATTATTTACCTCGATAAGCCCAAAATTATCCAAGATTAAATGTCGATCCTGAGCAAGGTTTAGCTCCTACTCCGTGCGCTCCAACCCGCTCCAAACAACCCTTAGAAGTTCTACGCAACTTCTTCTTAATACTTCAACCGACTATGAAGATTTTTCCTTAGGGTTTCGTTTAGTGACTAATGGAAATATAGTAGTATTTCCGGGCTCTACGTATAGAGGTAACTTTGGAAAGTACTACAAGGTATATGGGCTAAGGTATTTTGGCAAAGTAACAATACTTGGAGACAACTTTTCTACAGGGGTATTATACGAAGCGACTCAAGGAAAAGGGGGGGGGGGGTGTTTCGGCCAAGGCCTCTCAAAGGGGGAGGGGTGGCTTGGACGAAATTTCACTAAGGGGGAGAGGGATTTTTGCCTTGGAATTTATCAAGTGAGGATGAAGAAATAGTCTTGCATTAGAGGGGTATTTATAGGACAATCAATGGCCAAGATCAAGACAAGTGGGGGGCAAGTGGAGGGTGAGGATTTGGGCAAGTGTCCTTATCCATCTACTACACAAAATATCCTACCTAACCCTTGACCAAAAGAAAGGCAAAAAAACGCCCAATGTTTCGTCCAAATGACCTCCCACTTGAGGGTGACAAGTGTCGCCCTCTCGTTGGTCCAAAATATTTCATCTCTCGGAAAAATCCGCAAAAATAATAAATGACATAGCCGTAATTTTCCCTTCGCAAAGTTTGGAAAACGTTTCGTCGGAAAACGATTCTTTTCGCTAGTTGTGCACAATTTCGACCCTTATGCCTACTTAAGGCTAAAAACTTTTGTACGTACGCCCTCACGTACATATTCTGGAAATACGGGGTATAACATCCAATTCCCATTAACGAACCTTTTTCCTTCACAAAAACCGGAAACTTTTCCGTCGAAAAATCACATCTTTCTTCCTTTCCAATATTTCTGTCGTCTTCTCGTACGTACGTCCTCACATACATACCCTGGAACTACGGGGTGTAACAATTTCACACCCCTAGCCCCTAAATTACCCCTTGGCCGAGAGTTGCCACACTTAGAGCCTAAGTGTTCTTCACCTTTTAGAGTTGAAGTGTTAAGAGAAGTTGTATAGAAACTTCTAAGGGTTGCTTGGAGCGGGTTGGAGCGTGAGGAGTTGGAGCTAAACGTTGCTCAGGATCGACATAAATCTTGGATAATTTTGGGCTTATCGAGGTAAGGATCTTTATCCCCCTATTGTAATTGGATATTACATGTTGTAGTAATGTATAATTGAGTATACTATATGTAGAATGAATATTGAAAAGGATTGAACTGTATTTACATTGGACTGTATTTACAGTAGACTTGTGTAGTATATCTGTGAAGTAGAATTGAACACGTCCGGTTAGACGTGTAATCCACAGGAGTTGTTGGCACAGTAGCGGGCGAGTAGAGGAGAGATTTATGTGGTTACGGGGAGGTCTTTGCGAATTTTTATGTAGAATAAGGAATCTTGTATTTAGAATATTCTACAAAGAGATCTAGAAGTTGATAGAAGTTTTATGGCCATTATAGGTTGAAGTACTACGAGTAGCGTATTCTACTTGAAGGGTGGAAAAGGCTAGCAAGGTTGTAGTACTTGGAGCGTTTTGCTAATTGTCGATAACCGTCGCGAGGTATGTGAACCTCTTCCTATCTTTTCTAGCATGATTGTTGTGAACTATGTAGTACGGTAGACGTACATGTGCTAAATGAATTTGGTTGGTTTAAAACATAAAGTGTTATAACGGCTTTATGGGAAGTTTGCTATAACAACTTTATGTAGGTAAAGAAATGGTTTGTGGTTTTTAAAATATAAGAGACTTGACTTATAAATGACTTGATGTGAAATATTAAGGACTTGGTTTGTGTTAAACAGTTGTGAAACCGCTTTTATGAGAAATGGGTACTTGGGTTTTAAAAGGAATAATATTATATTGATTTCGGAAATGAGAATAAGTATCGAACAAACCACTGCAGCGTTAATAAAGGAAAATGTATTGACTAATTAATTACTATTAAAACCAGTAGAAACCTCCATCTGCATAGAAGCTAAGATAAGACAAAATTATATTACATTTCCTAGATCATGGCTGCTTTAATAAGAATCATTATAAACAAGCATTAATTTTCTTAAATTTCCAAAGTAAGGAACTTGATTTCTAAAAGAAAAGAGACTTGAGGAATTGAAGAGTTTTGGTTTAAAAGAAAGACATGGTTTTGTCTTAAATTGGTTTAAAACATAAAGTGTTATAACAGCTTTATGGGAAGTTAGTTATAACGACTTTATGAAAACAAAAGAATGGTTTTATCATTAGTTTTAAAATGGTAACTTGACTTTAAAAGGAGAAGTGTTTTGGTCTAAAAAGAAGGCATAGTATTGTCTTAATTTGGTTTAAAAAGGAAAGTATGAAAGTTGTTTTGGTTTACTTAAAATGTTAGTCACTCTATTTTGATAATACGGGCATCGGGTGACCTTTGTAAAAGAAATGGATCTTTTAAAAAGAATTTAACGTACGTAGTACTTTGGGGTTAAAACCTGGACTTTGGCATAAAATGAAAGTACCTTGAGTTGTGTGTAACTTGCCTATGTTTGCGTGTGATAGCCTTGTCGTGCTAGTATTGTATTTCTATACCACCGCGTCTCTCGATGGAGGGCCGGCTGATTTGTTATGATCTTACTTGGGCGTCTGGCGTGTGGAGCATTCCGCAGTGCAACACGTGATTATTATTCCATGGACTAGCTCTCCGCGAGGTTTCTTCGATTCGGCTTGGTATCGGTAGTTGGCTCGTACTTGCCCAGGTCGTGGTGATTCGACAGTATCGGTAGTTAGCCTTCGTGCTGCCCGTTCAGTTTTGTGATGAAGTCTCGTGATTCCGGCTTGGTATCGGTAGTTAGTCTTCGTCTTGCCGACCCATTCGTGCGCGGTGGTATCTGGTAGTTGGCTTCGTACTTTCCTTAGGTCGGTCGTGGTATGGTTATATAGATTTGTTAGTACGGCTTTGGTATCCGGTAGTTGGCTTCGTACTTGCCGGTCGATTGATGATGCGGCTTTGGTATCCGTAGTTAGCCCGTACTTGCCGTCACGGTTTTATGACCAGTGGGACACGGTGTTCATATGTACTCCTTGGTGTGGTTATCGTAGACTGCCGGCAGTGAGAAAGGTGTTCCACGAGCCTGCTTGATGTTGCGGGCATGAGACCCATAGTTATATTTGAGTGATGACTTTGAGGGCGTGAGTCACGACTTAGCGTGGCTACATATTATGTCTTGTAGTTTGGTTATCATATATGTCTCTGTTTTATATAGACTACTATGATTTCATTCTGATATTTTGATTTCACATACTTGGTACTGTTGTCTTGACCTCCTTCGGGATGCGTTCATCCGCGGTAGAGAAGTACATCGGTTATTGATCCTCGCTCATAGGATCACGATTCAACGTATTAGGAAGCTCCGTTTCTCAGGAGGCTTATCTTTTAGTATGTTTCCACGAGTTTTAGGTTCTTATACATTCGGGGTATGGCGGGCCTGTCCGTCATAGTTGTTGTTACACTCTTAGAGATCTGTAATCTTGTTGTGGCGAGTTGTAAAGGATGTAGCTTGTTCAAATTCTGTATATATATGCAAAAAGGCAACCGTTTTGGTTGCTTTGTTTTCTTTATCTTGTTTCATATCTGTATGTTTTATTTCCATTGGTTTTCTCGATGTTGTATCACTAGGGTGCAGGGTAAGACACGATCGCGGGCGTGGTCGGTCGTGACAAAAGTGGTATCGAGCGATTAGTCCTCGGAAAGTGTCTCTGACCGTGTTACAGTAAGTCTTGATTATCGGTGTGTTGTGCACCACATCTATAATCAGGAGGCTGCAGGACATTTAGGATTGGTTTCTATTCTTCTCACTCTGAGATCGTGCCTAAGAGCTGTGTCGTAAGTTGGACTCCCTCTGACGTATTCTTTTTACGATTATGCCTCTACGCGAGGCAACGAGCCCGAAGGCGAGAAGCGAGGAGGCTGCGAGTAGAGCCGAGAGGGTTACCGTGACGAGGCCCGATCTTTACGAGGTGGTGCTACGGATGGCGGATTCTACGATGCCGCCCGGCCAGTGAGTTTAGAGCGGCAGCGGTAGCTCACGAGGCCACGATATCTGCGCCTCGATCCAGCGGCTGGAAGCGAGAGAGAGATGGGTTCTGAGAGATGGCGATTACTAGCGAGTTGTGTCGGACATGAGGATAGGTGGACGCAGCGGTTCGATAGCACCGTGGTTCATCCTAGATCGGATAACGAGACTACGAGATTTTACGAGTTGCGACGCGAGTTCTGGTCGAGGCACGAGGATGATCTGCGAGGAGTTCATCCGGCGATTCTGGATCATGAGTGATCAAGGCTCGAGACCGAGTCGGTGGTCTTAGGTTCGCGTCGGTGCGTGATCTGCCGATCGGTGGTTTGATTCGTGGGAGCTGTCCCAGCGGGAGCATGCGCCTCCAGCTGTGTGGGACGAGTTCTCAGGGGCATTTCTTGCACATTTCTTGCCTCCACAGATGAGGAGGGCTCGGGCAGATTTTTGACGTTGAGCGAGCGTGCGGTTGGGAAGTCTGATGTAGAGTTTCACTCTTTAGCTCGGTATGTCCCCGCATTAGTGGCGAACATGGAGGATAGGGTGCACCGATATGTCGCGAGACTTGACGATTATTTAGCGGAGGTTGCACGGGAGTAGCTCTTGGTAGGGCATGGACATTGCCGTATACGAGCTTATGCCGCGAGGATGGAGGAAC
The DNA here is from genome assembly GCA_029844215.1 of Przewalskia tangutica. Taxonomy (NCBI): domain Eukaryota; kingdom Viridiplantae; phylum Streptophyta; class Magnoliopsida; order Solanales; family Solanaceae; genus Przewalskia; species Przewalskia tangutica. The sequence continues at coordinate 81,930,381 of CM056735.1, read as the reverse complement.
GTAGAGACCGGCGTAGGGACGAGATCGCATAAGAGGCGAAGACAGCAGGTCCTTTAGTAACTTTCGAGGAAAGCGACCTCCGCGGCAGGTGAATATATACCTCATCCGATTCGAGTGGTCCTCGCGATCTTGGGGCGTCGGGAGTATTGAGGCAGTCGGGGCTCGAGGGTTGAGTTTCGGGGAGTAGTGGTGTTGGCGGATGAGGCCACCGCCTCACCGGTGTGGCGTTGCGGTAAAATCCATAAGAAGTGTCGTGCTAGTTTGGGAGTTTGCTTTACATGCGGCAGCGGGGCCATTATGCGGCCGTCCGACCGGAGGTGGCACTAGTGGGATAGCACAGACTACGGGATCAGTTGCGGGTTCTTCACCCTCAATAGCGAGGCAGGATGTTCAAATACCGGCAGGCCACGGCAGAGGTCGCGGTGGAAAATCCCAGTTTTAGCGGTCCTTTGAATCACTTATTTTGAATCTGTCAGGTATAACCTTAGCCCTCTAGAGTTTAGTATGCTTGATATGATGATCTTATTATTGTGTGCTATGTACGGATAGCGTTGTATTATTTGTGAGTTAGAAAACACGGTTAGTTGAAAGGATAAGTATGGGGACATGGAAGGTGTGAACCTTAGAATATTACACGTTGAGACCTTAGATGTAAGGCCGTCTTAAGTAAAGGATTTTATGGTTAACCCTTGTCGGAGTGCATAGTATACGTGGAGTTTTGTGTGATAATTCCATGGGTAGTGTGAGATCGAAGTGGTAGCTTTCATGACGTGAGTTAATAAGATTGTTCCGGATCGGGGAACAAGAGTTTGGCGCGATTATGGGTCGGGTTGGAGACCATTCGCGGGTCAACCCATAGCCCGGTATGAGGTGGGGTCAGTTCGAGGTGTTCCCGCCAGGTGGTAGGGTCACGAGGGTGCTAGGCCCAGGTTTAGGTAACCATCGTATGAGTTCGTGGATATGTTCAACAAAAATCGGATCGTGAAGGCCGTGAATGGCCTTAAAGGAATTTGAGGCTAGTAAGATGACCAAGTTTGGAGGTAGTGACTCCAAGGTTTTGGAAACTGAAGTGATGAAGGGAGTGTGGTAAGTGTACTAGAAAGAATTCGGGTGTACGAGAATGTCACGACCCGACCCCGGGCCCGCGACTGGTGCCCTACCTGGGCACCCTTACAGGTATACATCAGAGAAAATCAGCGGAACATACATGAAACTTATAAAATAAAACAACAGGTTAGCCGATAGAGCTACCACGGACATATATATATCTGGCCAAGCGATTGCCTCCGCTTTCCTTCTGGTGACCCACAATATGTGACTCTGAGACCTCTAGAGTTTTAACATAACAAGCGTGGCGGGACGGGGCCCGCCATACCACTGAATATACATGAATCTACAACCTCGGGAAGCCGTACCAAGAGATAAGCCTCGGAGCAAATGGAGCTTTTCCTAAGCGAGCGAGATCCTAAGAGCAAGGATCACCAACCTGCACCTAATACTGCGGGCATGAACGCAGCCCCGAAGAAATTCGATGACAACAGTGCGAATATGGAACAGAAATAACGTCTGATGCAGATCATAATGTACAAAAGAATGACAGGACAAGTATAAAAGTACATACGGATCCTGCCGTGTTATTACCTCTTATGAACTTAATCGTACCTTATTATCTTTTCCCATTTTCAATAAAAGTTATAGTCACATTCTTATGTACATGATTAGGAAAGATCATTAAGTTCATTACCATATAACTTACTTAACTTTCATAACATAATCCGCCGCTTATAGAGGACGCGTATACTACGAGCCGATGCGGGACGCGATCAAGTCACACAAATATCAAAGCGTGCGTGGAATCCCCATCGCTGCGGCGACTATAAGTGTAAAATATAACCATGTGACGCGCGTGGCATTCCACCTCACCGGCGTACACATACACAACACATATATATATCTCGCTGTGGAATCCCACATCACTACCGGCGTAGGTGTAACATATAACCATGTGGCGCGTGGCATCCACCTCACCGCGTGCACACACACACAACACACACATATATATATATATATAACGCGACCGCATGCCGGAATCCCATCGTATAAGCGTGGCCATAACGTGCCTCGGCATCCTCATCGTAGTGCGGTCTTCGTGGGAGCTAGCCCATGGAGTAATAATATAACATGGTCGCATGCCGGAATCCCATCGTATAAGCATGGCCATAGAGTAATAAAACACGCGGGCATCTAACCGCGTCTCGGCTGCATGCCGGCATCCTCATCGTATAAGCGTGACCAAGATCAATCACAATGGAAGCATACGGTGGAATCCCCGTCATTGCCGATGCGTCGATAAAATGTCCGGCATCTAACCCGCATCTGGTCACATGCCTCGGAATCCCACATCGTATAAGCATGTCGAGGATCAATCATAATGGAAGCATACGTGGAATCCCACATCAGCTGTCGATGCGTCAAGTAAACTTATAACAAGACAGTAGGCCTCACCGAGAGTCACGACAACGTAACATATAATACTTGCCGCCAAAAGCTATCACAAGAAAACAAGCAAATTCATTAAACCTTTAGACTTCCATTTTATAAACTCATGGCACTTCCGTTTCTCACATAAAAATCCGGGAATTTAACCCCAAGTACTACGCACCTCTACTCCTTTAGAAAGACTCTTTTTCAAATAAAACTTCCAAGATACTAACGACCGTAGTATCAAGTCATATCTACCTTCAAAACAAGTCACGATACCTTTTTAGAAATACATTCACCGGCTTCTAAATCAAGTGACTTCATTCTTAAAACTTTAAGCAAGTGATACCTTTAAATCAAATTGCCCTTCCTTAAATCAAGTTATTTCTTTGCTTACCTTATTAGAGAAAACCATTCTCTTAACCTTCCATAAAGCCGTTATAACTTGACTTCCCATAAAGCCGTTATAACCCTTTATGGTTTTAGACAAACTCATTCCTTTTATAACCAAGAGACTTATACTTTTTAAAACCAAGTATTAAATACTTTCAAATCAATTCTCTTAACCTTTAAAAATACAATTAGTCTCTTAACTTTCAAGAAAACAAGTTTCTTAACTTTAGAAATCAAGTCTTTCCAAATCGAGTATTCTATACTTCTAAATCAAGTAAATCAATTCATTTCTTCCTTTAAGAATCAAGTCTCTAACCTGAAAAATAAAGTCTCTAAACCTTAAGAAATCAAGTCATTTATCTTTCCATAAAGCAAATATAACCAACTTCCCATAAAGTCGTTATATTCACTTTATACCTTAGCCAAAATATAATTTCCTATCCAAGGGACTTATACGTTTAAAACGGAACAAGTATCACATACTTTAAAACTCTTCAAGTCCTTAACTTTAATAAAACATTAGACATCCTTAATACTTTCAAAGCGGTGAGTTAATCTCTAACTCACCCGACTTGGCTATTTATAAAACTAGTAAAGGGCGTGAGGTGTGGTGCGTCTCACGTCTTGCATCGTCGTGCAACTAGTCATGCTCAAAAGATAGGAAAAGTTCTACATAGAGTAAATCACACAACTACCTCTTAACTTCTAAGAGTAGAAGGAAACATGAAATGATACCAGGTATATTCCATACATAGAATCATGCCAAAGGAAGGAAAGGTTCACATACCTCGCGACGATTATCGACAAGTAGCAAAATGCTCCAAAGTACTTCAACCTTGATAGCTATTCCATCCTTCAAGTAGGATACGCTATACTTAGTACTTCAAATATAATGGTCACAATCGTCCATTAACCTCTTACTTCAAACGTAGAATATTCCAAGTGCTAAGTCACTAAATTCTACGGAAAATCGGACAAAGACCTCCTTTGTTTTTACTTACTTTTCCACCTTTTTCAAGGCGAATGCAATAACCAAACACGCCACATTTAAGGCCCAATCAATGAAATTAACAATAGGGGATTACACGCCTACTAGGCGTGTAAAATTCCGCCAATAGATATCAAACTAATACAACTATATGTCGATTCGACGTCGAGTACCATAACACCAATTCTTATCCAATTTCCATTTCAATCCAAATTGTTAGCATAACATGATATCAAGTCGCGATCGTTTATAACTACTATAATCTTGAAGTAAGTAACATCGGCGATTTCTAATAAATGACCAATTAGTAATCCAACTTCAAGTGGCTAATATAACATTTCAGATTTAAGCTACCATCAATCCATAATACTTATAAACTTCAACTCATACACTTCATGCTAGCAACATGTAAAGCTAACAACAATATAAATAGTCTTGTAACACTTTTAAGAGACAAGATTATACCTCAGCGAATCTCAATCCAACTCCAATCTGAATTTGCTCCTAGAAACTTAGAGACTCTTGAGACACTTCAATCCGCTACTTGAGACCCTTAGAACAACACCAACAAATTTCCTTCAAACTTCCAATCCAAAACCTAGAAAGCAACTAGGTTTTAAACTGCGACTAACGAAAACTATCTTTTCCGAGATTTTTCTATTGAGATACCCTACAATACACTTAGGAGCCTTGGTTTTAAAGTGGGAAGATTATTGGACAACAAACAATTTTTTCTTTCTTCTTGTTGATGAACCCGAGCACATCGTTGCTCTAGTTCTTCAATTTCTCTTGGAAATTTGGCTAAGTGTGGACTCTCTCTTGCTACTAGTAGTATTATATAGGGACATGAAGGGTTAAGATGTGCACAATTGGGTGGCTAGGATGAGGTTCTCTTAAATATCAAGCTTGTGGACCCATTGACCAAGTCAATAATGTCAAGCTTTACTACTTGCAAGACTTGTCTTCCTAACAAGGGTAAATGACCCTTGTGCCCATGTAATTTTGTCCAAGACATCCAATAAGGGGGGGGGGGGGGTGACACGTGTCGCCCTCCCATTCGTCACAATATTACGTTTTCCGACAAATTCCATAATTCCGATAAATTTTTTACAAGTCTCAAATCTTAACACTCGTGAGTTCTTACGTACGTTCTTAAAACATGTACTGTAAATACGGGGTGTAACATTATTCCCCCCTTAGAAACATTCGTCCCCGAATGTACTTTCGGAGTCAAAATTATAATTAGCGGCATAGTTTCCTTTCACGATCCCGACATACCAATAATGCCACACATGGCCCTAATACCTCGCACACGCATATCTGTCCATCATAAGCCCAAAAGAGATTATCTTTTCGTAATCCCAACTCTTTCTAACATATACATTGTCTCAATATAATCTGTTCATGACACTTAAACATACCACAACACTATCATGCATACAAGTTTCTAAAGGGCCAAAGACATACCTGAAATCATATAGGCGGTTCAAAGGACCGCTAAAACTGGGAACTTCCACCACGACCTCTGTCACGGCCTGCCGGTGCATAAACATCCTGCCTAGCTATGGAAGGCGAAGAACCATGGCCCGACCCGATGGCGTGCTATCCGCGGTGCCACCTGCGGTGGACGATCTCTCACGAAATAGCCTGGCCGCAAGCATAACAATTTGTCGAGTAGTACGACACTCCCCAAAATGGAATCTACTACAGTGACCACACCGGGGCAAAGGTGGCTTCCCCTGGCTACTATTCTCGGACATCTGTGAACCTGTAGCCCTGGAGCCCTGACCTGCTCCCGAATATCCCTGGCGACCAAACCTCAGTCCGAAGGCGGGAAGGAGCACTCTGTGCCGGCTGAGATGTAGACCTAGTCTGCTGTTGAGGCTGTCCGCCTCGAAAGTTACCCTGGAACCCTGCCGTCCTGGCCCTCTTGGGCTGGCCTGAGTCTAGCTGACCCTCTCTCTCTCTGTCCTCTATCCCCTGCGCATAAGCTTGCATCCTGGCAATATCCATACCGGGCTGAAGGGCCACTCCCAGGCATGCAGTAATCATATAATGGTCTAGCCCCATCACATAACGGTGAACTCTGTCCGCCATATCAGCCACAATAGTGTGCGCATACCTGGCCAACGAGTCAAACTCCAGGTTGTATTCCCTGATGGTCCTCCCATTCTGCCTCAATGACAAGAACCTATCAACACGGGCTCTCTCCGTTTCGGAGGCAAAAGTGATCAAGAAAGGCCTCAGTGAACTCATTCCAAAGCTGCGGGCGAGCACCCGCCTCTCGGCGGCTCGAGACTCAAACCAGTTCAACGCGATATCGCGTAACGGTAAAGCTAACATAGCGACTCTGTCTCCGAGGCCCTAAGAACTGCATAGTCATTGTAGGCTGCGAGCGAACTCTTGAGGATCATCCTCGGATATCGAACCATAAAACTGGGTGGACTACAACCAGAAAATCCGAATCCTCAGCTGTCGGCTCTAGGGTTAGCTATCTGCTCTGTCGTGTTGCCCTACCACTATGCTAGTCAATAGCACGATCGCTCTCCATAATCTCTAAACTCGCCTTGGTGCGGAGGTGGAGGCTCGGTGCGGAACCTCTGGAGCTCCGCCGCTCTCGGCTCCTCTAATATCGCGGCGTGGTGAGCTCGCCGATCCGCCTACTACCTCGGACATAGTGCGTGCCGAGTCTGATAACCCTCTGCGTACCTGGCGACCTGCTTGCCTTGCCCTGCGGGTCTGGTCGCCAGTGGAGGCATAAGCGTACATAAGAAGGGTCGGAGAGGATTGACCTACTAGGGCGGCTCTCTTGCACAATCTCGAAGAGAGAAGAATGGAAACCAATCCTAAATGTCCTGCTGACCTCACGATTATAGATGTGGTGCCTGACAGCGATAATCAAGACTACTACTGAACACGATGCGTAGACACTTTCAGAGACTAAGCGCTCACGATACCACTTTTGTCACGACCAGGCCGGGCATGGCGGTGCCCTACACAGGCACCTACGGTATACATCGGAGAAAATCAGCGGAACATACATGAAACTTATAAAATAAAACAACGAGGTTAGCGATAGAGCTACCTTCACGGACATATATATATACAACCAAGCGGTTGCCTCGCTTTCCTTTCTGGTGACCCACGATATGTGACTACAGACCTCAAGAGTTTTAACATAACAAGCGTGGCGGGGCCCGCCATACCCTGAATATACATGAATCTACAACCTCGGAAAGCCGTACCAGAGATAAGCCTCGGAGCAAATGGAGCTTTTCCCAAATCGCAGAGATCTAGAGCAAGGATCACCACTGTGCACCTAATACTGCGGGCATGAACGCAGCCCCGAAGAAGTCGATGCAACAGTGCAGAATATGGAGCAGAAATAACGTCTGATAAGCAGATCATAACTATACCAAAGAATGGCGGGGACAAGTATAAAAGTACATACGGATCTGCCGTGTCATTACCTCTTATGAACTTAATCGTACCTTATTATCTTTTTCCATTTTCAATAAAAGTTATAGTCACATTCTTATGTACATGACTAGGAAAGATCATTAAGTTCATTACCATATAACTTACTTAACTTTCATAACATAATTCGGCCCCTTATGGAGGGGCGCATATACTACCCGATGCGGGGCGCGATCAAGTCACACAAATATCAAAGCGTGCGTGGAATCCCAATCTTGCCGATAGCTATAAGTGTAAAATATAACCATGTGGCGCGCGTGGCATTCCACCTCACGTCGGCGTACATACACAACACGTATATATATATATCTCTGCGTGGAATCGGCATCACTTCTTGGCGGTAGTAGGTGTAACATATAACCGTGTGGCGCGTGGCATCGCTCCTTGTCGGCGTGCGTACGCGCAACATATATATATATATATATAGCGACGCGTGCCGGAATCCACATCGTATAAGCATGGCCATAACGTGCCTCGGCGTCCTCATCGTAGGTGCAGTCTTCGTGGGAGCTAGCCCGTGGAGTAATAATATAACATGGTCGCGTGCCGGAATCAGCATCGTATAAGCGTGGCCGTGGAGTAATAAAACACGCGGGCATCTAACCGCGTCGTGGCTGCGTGCCGGCATCCTCATCGTATAAGCATGGCCAAGATCGATCACTGATGGAAGCATCTGGTGGAATCCCCGTCGCTGCGATGCGTCGATAAAATGTCGGGCGTCTAACGCGTCTGGTCACGTGCCGGAATCCCGTCGTATAAGCGTGTCAAGGATCAATCATAATGGAAGCATACGTGGAATCCCACATCACCATCGATGCGTCGAGTAAACTTATAACAAGACGGTGACCCTCCAGTGAGAGTCACGACAACGTAACATATAATACTTGCCCTTAAAGCTATCACAAGAAAACACCGGCAAATTCATTAAACCTTTAGACTTCCATTTTTATAAACTCATGGCACTTCCGTTTCTCACATAAAAATCCGGGAATTTAACCCCAAGTACTACGCACCTCTACTCCTTTAGAAAGACTCTTTTTTAAATAAAACTTCCAAGATACTAACGACCGTAGTATCAAGTCATATCTACCTTCAAAACAAGTCACGATACCTTTTTAGAAATACATTCACTGGCTTCTAAATCAAGTGACTTCATTCTTAAAAACTTTAAGCAAGTGATACCTTTAAATCAAATTGCCCTTCCTTAAATCAAGTTATTTCTTTGCTTACCTTATTAGAGAAAACCATTCTCTTAACCTTCCATAAAGCCGTTATAACTTGACTTCCCATAAAGGGTTATAACCCTTTATGGTTTTAGACAAACTCATTCCTTTTATAACCAAGAGACTTATACTTTTTAAAACCAAGTATTAAATACTTTCAAATCAATTCTCTTAACCTTTAAAAATACAATTAGTCTCTTAACTTTCAAGAAAACAAGTTTCTTAGCTTTAGAAATCAAGTCTTTCCAAATCGAGTATTCTATACTTATAAATCAAGTAAATCAATTCATTTCTTCCTTTAAGAATCAAGTCTCCTAACTTGAAAAATAAAGTCTCTAAACCTTAAGAAATCAAGTCATTTATCTTTCCATAAAGCAAATATAACCAACTTCCCATAAAGTCGTTATATTCACTTTATACCTTAGCCAAAATATAATTTCCTATCCAAGGGACTTATACGTTTAAAACGGAACAAGTATCACATACTTTAAAACTCTTCAAGTCCCTTAACTTTAATAAAACATTAGACATCCTTAATACTTTCAAAGAAGTGAGTTAATCTCCTAACTCACCCGACTTGGCTATTTATAAAACTAGTAAAGGACATCAAGGTGTGGTACGTCTACGTCTTGCATCGTGCAACTAGTCATGCTCAAAAGATAGGAAAAGTTCTACATAGAGTAAATCACACAACTACCTCTTAACTTCTAAGAGTAGAAGGAAACATGAAATGATACCACCGGTATATTCCATACATAGAATCATGCCAAAGGAAGGAAAAGGTTCACATACCTCGCGACGATTATCGACAAGTAGCAAAATGCTCCAAAGTACTTCAACCTTGATAGCTATTCCATCCTTCAAGTAGGATACGCTATACTTAGTACTTCAACCTATAATGGTCACAATACGTCCATTAACCTCTTACTTCAAACGTAGAATATTCCAAGTGCTAAGTCACTAAATTCTACGGAAAATCGGACAGCACCTCCTTTGTTTTTACTTACTTTGCCACCTTTTTCAAGGCCGAATGCAATAACCAAACACGCCACATTTAAGGCCCAATCAATGAAATTAACAATAGGGGATTACACGCCTACTAGACATGTAAAATTCCGCCCCACAATAGATATCAAACTAATACAACTATATTTCCAATTCGGCCACATTTGAGTACCATAACACCAATTCTTATCCAATTTCCATTTCAATCCAAATTGTTAGCATAACATGATATCAAGTCGTAATCGATTATAACTAATATAATCTTCAAGTAAGTAACATGCGACGATTTCTAATAAATGACCAATTAGTAATCCAACTTCAAGTGGCTAATATAACATTTCGGATTTAAGCTACCATCAATCCATAATACTTATAAACTTCAACTCATACACTTCATGCTAGCAACATGTAAAGCTAACAACAATATAAATAGTCTTGTAACACTTTTAAGAGACAAGATTATACCTCAACGAATCTCAATCCAACTCCAAATCCGAATTTGCTCCCTAGCAACTTAGAGACTCTTCGAGACACTTCAATCCGCTACTTGAGACCCTTAGAACAACACCAACAAATTTCCTTCAAACTTCTAATCCAAAACCTAGAAAGCAACTAGGTTTTTGCTTTGCGACTAACCCGAAAACTATCTTTTTCCGAGATTTTTCTATTGAGATACCCTTAAAATACACTTAGGAACCTTGGTTTAAAGTGGGAAGATTATTGGACAACAAACAAATTTTTTTCTTTCTTCTTGTTGATGAACCCGAGAGCACATTGCTCTAGTTCTTCAATTTCTCTTGAAAATTTGGCTAAGTGTGGACTCTCTCTTGCTACTAGTAGTATTATATAGGGACATGAAGGGTTAAGATGTGCACAATTGGGTGGCTAGGATGAGGTTCTCTTAAATATCAAGCTTGTGGACCCATTGACCAAGCCAATAATGTCAAGCTTTACTACTTGCAAGACTTGTCTTCCTAACAAGGGTCAAATGACCCTTGTGCCCATATAATTTCGTCCAAGACATCCAATAAGGGGGGGGGGGTGACACGTGTCGCCCTCCCATTCGTCACAATATTACGTTTTCCGACAAATTCCATAATTCCGATAAATTTTTTACAAGTCTCAAATCTTAACACTCGTGAGTTCTTACGTACGTTCTTAAAGCATGTCCTGTAAATACGGGGTGTAACAGAGAAGGGTACGACGAGTAAGAAAGGAAGTGAATGTGTGTTAAGAGGTCGGAAGTGATATTTTTTGTGAAGTGAAGGTGCGAAGAGAGTATCCTTTGGACCAGGAGTGAGAGTTAGTGTTGTTTTTCATCTTAGAGGTGAATCCTCGTTGGCTTGGATTTGGGTTTTTCGTGTGTGTTATATTATGGCCATTGGTGGCACAATTGGTTTCGTAAGTATAGTAGTGGAGTGTTATACCCCGTATTTCCAGAGTATGTATGTGAGGACGTACGTAGAGAAATTTGAACTTTAAAGTGGCTTGACCGATTTTATTTGTGCACAACACCCGATTAGAGTCGTTTTTCGACGAAACGTTTTACATAACTTGCGAAGGGAAAATTCCGGCTATATCATTTCTAATTTTTGCGGATTTTTCCGAGGCAGCGTGTTGGACCAGCGAGAGGCGCCACTTGGCACCTCCCGTTGGCGGGCGTGAGGGCGGACATGGGACGAATTGGAGTGTAGTTGGTAGGATATTTTGTGTGTTGATTGATAAAGTGGGACCCACACACTTGTCCCAATCTTGGCCTTACACTTGCTATGCACTTGGCATGATCTTGGCCATTGGTTGGCCTTGGCTTGTCCTATAAATAGCCCCCTAAGTTTGATGACTTTGTCATCCATTCCTATATTTCCTAAGTCTAAAATTCCTCCTCCTTGTATGGTGTTTAGTCCAACACCTCTCTCCCCTTTGTGAGGCCTTGTGGCGAGCTCCTACCCCTCGGCGAGAGTACCCACAGTGGGGTTAGTAGAGGTATACACCACTTGTGGTGTTGTCTCGTATAAATACCCCTCTTGGTAGAAATACTCTCAAAGTATTGTTCTTATACCCAATTTCCTTAGCCAGTATACCTTGTAGTATTCTAAGGTTATACCTATCTGAAAAGCCAGTTTTACTATTATACTTCCGTCGGTCCAAAGCGAACCCTAAGGAAAATCTCCATAGTTAGTTGGAGTATTATGTAGAAGTTGGTTAGAACTTCTAAGGGTTGTTTGGAGCGGGTTGGAGCACCCGGAGTTGGAGCTAAGCGTTGCTAAGGATCGACATTTATACTTGGATAATTATGGGCTTATCGAGGTAATTATCTTGTCCCCCTATTGTAGTTGGAGATTACATGTTGTAGGAATATATAGTTGAAGTATACTATATATAAGAACTGAACATAGCTTTGTGGCAATGTCTTTGGACTTAAGCCTGAATTTAAAGAAGAGAACTGAACTGTAATTACGTGGATTTGTATTCTGATGAACTTGCGTGGTTGTGGGTAGGGAAGGGCTGCCCAATTTTCCGTAGGACCTTGCATCTAGATTTATTCTACCGAGTAGTCTAGACTTTGATAGACTTGTATCACCTGTATAGGTTGAATGTTCTGCGAGTAGCATGTGCTACTTGAGAAGGTGGACCAGGCTAGCCGGGTTATAGCCGTGGAGCGATTTGCTAATTGTCGATAATCGTCGCGGTATGTGAACCTCTTCCTATCTCTTCGACATGATATGTGTGTAACTATGTAGTACGGTAGGCGTGCGTGTGTTAATTGAGCGTAGTTATCGGCAATGTCTTTTGACTTAAGCGAATAATAATAATCTTGAAGTAGTTCAAGAGAATTAAAGCGTTTTTAAAGAAGAGTAATACTTGGTTTTAAAAATCTTAAGAGTTGTACTAGCTTTATGGGAAGTTAGGTATAATGGCTTAAGAGAGATAAAACGAATGATTTATTATTTTTAGAAGTTAAGAGACTTGATCTTGTAAGATAAGAGACTTAACTTAAATAAATTATATGAATTTTGTGTGAAACCTCATTCGTGAGTAATGAGTACTTGGTTTTTAAAAGGGATAATGTTTCTTGATTTGAAATCAAATGTGTATCGACAAACCACTGCAGCGTTAATAAAGGAAAATGTATTGAAAAGTATTATTAAAACCAGTAGAAACTTCCATCTGCATAGAAGCTAAGATGAGACAAAATGATATTTCCTAGATCATGGCTGCTGTAATAAGATTGTTATAAACAAGAATATCCTACTCACATATAAGGCTTATGTTCCTCCGATTGTTTAAAAGAGAATTACATTCTTAAATTAATAAGACTATGAACTACGAAACCTTTCGAAAATGAGAAACTTGAGTAATTGAAATTAGGAAAACTTGAAACGTTTGGAAAAGAATGTGGTTACTTGATTTTACAAAGAGAAGTGTTTTAATTTACTTCAAAAGATAATCACTCTATTTTTATATACTACGGGTATTGTGTGACTTTTGTGAAAGTAACATATCTTTTAAAAAAAGTTAATGTATGAAGTACTTTGGGGATAGAAACCCGATCTTGTTAATCATATAGTAGAAAGTGCCTTGTGTGTATAACTTGATTGTGTTGGGTTGTGATAGCCTTGTAATACTTTCTTGTTTATTTGATAAGTAAACATGCTAGGATGCTACTGTGTTAGTATCTTGTGATGTTTGTGTAAAGGGGTTTCCCCTCGATTTCGCTTAAATTGTTTCACTATCAGCCGATATGTTGGTATTGTACCACTCACCTTGACTTGTTTCCGGAGGTTAAGCTGCCCTCCGATGCGGGGTAGACTCAGGCGGGTCTAGTGACCTATGATTCGAGGATACCTCATGCGGGTCCCAGGGGCCTATGCGGAGCTACGAGAGTTCCAGGTTAGTATGCGTCCTTTATGGGCATGCGGTCTATGTGGCCATGCGGACTGCGAAGTCCAGGCGGATGCCGGGGAGTAGCTACCCTCGATGCGGGGTTATACCTCATGCGGGCCTATGAGATTGGCCTATGCGGAGCTGCGGGGAGTTCGGGGCTAGGCAGCGCGCATTAGATCTGCGGGCGAGTGGCGGCTTTGATCATGTGGAGTGCAGGCAGATCTCATAATCTGATTTATGACCTTGTTGAGTGCGTAGGTTTTAGTAGTCGGCTATGCCTTCGTACTTACCTGTGCGGTTTTATTAGGACACAGTAGGACACGGTGTTCATGTGTATTCCTTGATGCTTTTATATCATAGGCTGGCGGTGAGGAAGGTATTCCACGGGCATGAATGATGTGGTGGGCGTGAGACCCATAGTTATATTTGAGTGATGACTTTGAGGCGTGAGTCACGACTTGACATATTTGCTTATTTATTGTGAGCGTAGTTTGGTTATCATACATGTCTCTGCTTTATATAGACTACTATGATTTCATTTCTGATGTTATTTTGATTTCACATACTCGGTACTGTTATCTTGACCTCCTTGAAGCTGCGTTCATCTGCGCGAGTAAAGGTACACGATCGTTGATCCTCGCTCTTATGGTCACGATTCAGCGTTTGGGAAAGCTCCGTTTCTCGGAGGCTTATCTTAGTATAGTCCTGTTGTTGTAGGTGCTTACATTCGAGGGTATGGCGAAACCTGTCCGTCGTTGTTGTCATATCATCCGTAGAGGTCTGTAGTACTGTTGTGGGCAGAGTTGTAATAAGGATGTAACTGTTCGGTTTTAAATTGATATATATATATGCCGAAAGGCAAGTTTTCTCAATTCTGTTTCTTACTTCATAATATTTTCATGTCTTGTTTTATGTTCCGATTACTCGATGTATGGCTACTTGGGTGTCGGGTAAGGCACGATCACGGGCAGGTTGGTCGTGACAAAAGTGGTATCGAGCGATTAATCCTCGGAAGGTGTCTGACCGTATCGATGAAGTCTTGATTATCGGTGTGTTGTGCACCTTGAATAATCAGGAGGCTATAGGATATTTACGATTGGTTTCTATTCTTCTCACTCTGAGATCGTGCCTTAGAGCTGTGTTGTAAGTTGGACCCTCTAACGTATTTCTTTCCCTTACCGTTATGCCTCGCGTAGAACCGGGCGGGAGGGCAAGCGGCCGAGGAGGCTGCGAGAAATCTGAGAGGGTTACGAGGGCACATGCCCAATCATCACACGAGTTAGGTGCTTCATTTGGGAGTTCTGCGGCGTCACTAGCCCAGCGAGTTTAGCGGCGGCGGTTCTGCTGCGGCCATGATATTTGAACGCCGATTCCACGGCCAGAAACGATGAATTTAGATTGCAAGAAAGCGACCACATTACTAGTATGGATTTGGCTACGAGTATCGATGAGCGCGAGTCTTGATGAATATCAGCGAGAGGTTGTGCAAGTAGCTCTTGATTGAAGCTTGAGCATGGCACGTATGCGGGCTTATGCGCAGCGTAGAGAGCGTAGAGATCGGCGGGATTAACGAGGCGAGAAGAGGCGGGCGTGAGTCGCTTTGGTAACTTTCGGCGAGTCACCTCGCGTGGATTATATTATACATCCACCGGTCTGAGAGAGGTCCTCCACGAATTTCGGGGCGTTCGGGGTATGCGAGGAGTTAGTCGAGCTCGGATCTTAGGTTCCGGTGTGGCGACGTCATCGGGAATGTCGTCTTTTAGTTGGTACTTGTTGTACCTACGACCGTCAGGGTCTGATGTCGGAAGAGTGTCCTTGTAGGAGGACTTAGCCTTCAGGATCGGTGGGTAGTTTATCATCTTCCTTAGCTATGCGCCCTACGGGGCAGGTTTGTTTAGAACGACTAAGGGGAGTGAAGCGATGAATCGTCGTATCTTTAACCTACAGAGATCAGTATGTGTGATAAGATGGGTATATCATAAGTGCTATGTTCTGATAGCAGTGTGTTAGTTGTGATTAGGAATCATGGTTGTTTAACCGAGTAAGATTTTGGGGGATAGAGAAAGTGTGAGCCTTAGAGCTTTATACGTAGAGACCTTAGAGGTAAGGCCATCTCGAGTAAAAGACGTATGTTTATGTTTGACCCTTATAGGAGTGCATAGTGCACGTGAGCTATGTTTGTGGGATAAGTCACGAGTAGTGTGGAATGAAGAGGGTAGTTGAGCTAAGAAGACCGCTAGGTTTCGTAACATGATTAGTGAGATTGTTCGGATCGGGAGCTAGTATTTTTGCGCATTCTTAGGGTCGGGTTGAGGCCATGTTGCGGGTCAACCCGCGGCGTGTGTGGTGGGTCGGTTGTGGTGGTCGCCTTGTGATAAGTCACGAGTGTTAGGCCCATGTTTAGTTAACGACGTCTGAGTTCGTAGATCGTCCGAGCCGATAGTCGGGCGATGGGTCGGCCGTCGTGTCTTTCAGTCAAGACTGTTTACTCGGCAGAGGGTTATGCGAGACGTTATATCAGAAAGGTTGTAAGGCTGCACGGGGTGCCTACCTTCACCTTATGTCAGACAGTGAAGCCCAGGTTGTGGCTATTTTCGTTTTCTGAAAGTTTTACCAGGCAGGGTTAGGAACTCAGGTGAGTCTCAGAATCACATTCGCCCTCGGGCCAGTGTTTGATTTTCAGGGGTAGTTGCAAGGATTGTTGTCTCCTGTTGAAGGAGTGTTTTTAGCTACCATTTTGGTGTTCGGATGTCTCCTTATGAAGCCTTGTAGGGGCGGAAGTGTAAATTGCCGGTCGTTGGTTTGATGTTGGCAAGGTTCAGATAGTTGGTTCAGGCTTGTTCCAACAGACTGTGGATAGGGTGAAGCTTATCTAGAAGAGGTTTTTGGCAGCTCAAAGAAATCGTGCGGATTATCGGCGGCAGCTTAGAGTTGAGTTGGCGATCGGTCTTCTTGAAGGTACAACCCGGTTAGGGTGTGACAAGTTTTGGAAAGCAGAGGAACTTAGCGAGTTACTTTGGGCCTTTTGAGTTCATGTGAAGAGTAGGCGGGTTGCTATATGTTAGCATTTGCCGTCCGAGCTTAGGAAGCGATCGTCCGGTCTTTCGTATGGTTATATTCGGGAAAGTATCGGAGATCCATCCAGAGTGTTCCCAGTTAATGTTGACCACGTTAGAGATAGTAACCCCGAGTTTTGGGAACTGAAGCAGTACCAGAAATATGGTAGGTTATGAGAAAGAGTTCGAGTGTACAAGAAGTGTATGACAGCCTCGGGGATCGCATGCAGCCCGGTACCCTTTGTTGGGTCGCCGGAGTGACACTAGAACCTCGCGGCAAAGTGACAAAAGTGGTATCGGGAAGAAGCGAGCATGTATGGCGAGCATTGATGCGATCATTTCTTTTATAAAGAGAAGGTGCGAAGGAAGTATATTTTAGACCCCGGAGAGAGGTGTTTGTGGTGATGTTAGAGGTATTTCCTCATGGACTTGGATGTAAGTATTTTGCGCAAGTTGTTTCTGTGGCCATGTGTGGCAGGATTGTTTCGTAAGTATAGCAGTGAAGACTATACTGGCGCACGTTTGTTTTGAGACTTAGAAGGAACATTCGGGACGAATGTTTCTAAGGAGGGGAGAATGTTATACCCCGTATTTCCAGTGCATGCGTGAGGGCGTGCGTAGAAATTTGAACTTTAAAGTGGCTTGACCGATTTTATTTGTGCACAACACCCGATTAGAGTCGTTTTTCGACGAAACGTTTTACATAACTTGCGAAGGGAAAATTCCGGCTATATCATTTCTAATTTTTGCGGATTTTTCCGAGAGACGAAACGTGTTGGACCAACGAGAGGGCGCCACTTGGCACCCTCGTTAGCGGGCGTGAGGCGGACATGGGGCGAATTGGAGAGTGTAGTTGGTAGGATATTTTGTGTGTTGATTGATAAAGTGGGACCAGCACACACTTGTCCCAATCTTGGCCTTACACTTGCTATGCACTTGGCATGATCTTGGCCGTTGGTTGGCCTTGGCTTGTCTATAAATACCCACAAGTTTGAAGACTTTTCATCCATTCCTATATTTCCTAAGTCTAAAATTCCTCCCTCCCCTTGTATGGTGTTTCGTCGACACCGCCTCTCCCCACTTTGTGAGGCCTTGTGGCGAGAGCTCCCACCCCATGGCGAGAGTACCCCACAGTGGGGTTAGTAGAGGTATACTCCACTTGTGGTGTTGTCTCGTATAAATACCCCCCTCTTGGTAGAAATACTCTCAAAAGTATTGTTACTATACCCAAATTTCCTTAGCCGTATACCTTGTAGTATTCTAAGGTTATACCTATACGAAAAGCCCCGTTTTACTATTATACTTCCCGTCAGTCACAAAACCGAACCCTAAGGAAAATCTCCATAGTTAGTTGGAGTATTATGTAGAAGTTGGTTAGAACTTCTAAGGGTTGTTTGGAGCGGGTTGGAGCACCCGGAGTTGGAGCTAAGCGTTGCTAAGGATCGACATTTATACTTGGATAATTATGGGCTTATCGAGGTAATTATCTTGTCCCCCTATTGTAGTTGGAGATTACATGTTGTAGGAATATATAGTTGAAGTATACTATATATAAGAACTGAACATAGCTTTGTGGCAATGTCTTTGGACTTAAGCCTGAATTTAAAGAAGAGAACTGAACTGTAATTACGTAGGACTGTATTACAGTAGACTTGCGTAGTTTGACGGGTAGGGAAGGGCTGCCCAATTTTCCGTAGGACCTTGCATCTAGATTTATTCTACCGAGTAGTCTAGACTTTGATAGACTTGTATCACCTGTATAGGTTGAATGTTCTGCGAGTAGCATGTGCTACTTGAGAAGGTGGACCAGGCTAGCCGGGTTATAGCCGTGGAGCGATTTGCTAATAGTCGATAATCGTCGCGAGGTATGTGAACCTCTTCCTATCTCTTCCAGCATGATATGTGTGTAACTATGTAGTACGGTAGACGTACGTGTGTTAATTGAACGTAGTTATACGGCAATGTCTTTTTGACTTAAGCCCGAATAATAATAATCTTGAAGTAGTTCAAGAGAATTAAGAACTGTTTTTAAAAGAAGAGTAATACTTGGTTTTAAAAATCTTAAGAGTTGTACTAGCTTTATGGGAAGTTAGGTATAATGGCTTAAGAGAGATAAAACGAATGATTTATTATTTTTAGAAGTTAAGAGACTTGATCTTGTAAGATAAGAGACTTAACTTAAATAAATTATATGAATTTTGTGTGAAACCTCATTCGTGAGTAATGAGTACTTGGTTTTTAAAAGGGATAATGTTTTACTGATTTCGAAAATCAGAAATGTGTATCGACAAACCACTGCAGCGTTAATAAAGGAAAATGTATTGAAAAGTATTATTAAAACCAGTAGAAACTTCCATCTGCATAGAAGCTAAGATGAGACAAAATGATATTTCCTAGATCATGCATTCTTTGTAATAAGATTGTTATAAACAAGAATATCCTACTCACATATAAGGCTTATGTTCCTCCGATTGTTTAAAAGAGAATTACATTCTTAAATGAATAAGACTATGAACTACGAAACCTTTCGAAAATGAGAAACTTGAGTAATTGAAATTAGGCAAACTTGAAACGTTTGGAAAAGAATGTGGTTACTTGATTTTACAAAGAGAAGTGTTTTGATTTACTTCAAAAGATAATCACTCTATTTTTATATACTACGGGTATTGTGTGACTTTTGTGAAAGTAACGTATCTTTTAAAAAAAGTTAATGTATGAAGTACTTTGGGGATAGAAACCCGATCTTGTTAATCATATAGTAGAAAGTGCCTTGTGTGTATAACTTGATTGTGTTGGGTTGTGATAGCCTTGTAATACCTTCTTGTTTATTTGATAAGTAAACATGCTAGGATGCTACGTGTGTTAGTATCTTGTGATGTTTGTGTAAAGGGGTTTCCCCTCGATTTCGCTTAAATTGTTTCACTATCAGCCGATATGTTGGTATTGTACCACTCACCTTGACTTGTTTCCGGAGGTTAAGCGCCTCCGTCACGGGTACACTCAGTGGTCTAGTGACCTATGATTCGAGGATACCTCATGCGGGTCCCGAGGGCCTATGCGGGCTACGAGTTCAGGTTAGTATCGTCCTTTATGGGCATGCGATGCATGTGGCCATGCGGTGCGAGTCGAGGCGGACGCCGGGAGTAGCTACCCTCGATGCGGGGTTATACCTCATGCGGGCCTATGAGATTGGCCTATGCGGGTGCGGGAAGTTCGGGGCTAGGCGCGCATTAGATCTGCGGCGAGTGGCGGCTTTGATCATGTAATGATGCAGAGCAGATCTCGTAATCTGATTTATGACCTTGTTGATGCTGTGGGTTTTAGTAGTCGGCTATGCCTTTACTGCCTACCATGCGGTTTTATTAGGACAAAGGTAGGACACGGTGTTCATGTGTATTCCTTGATGCTTTTATATCATAGGCTGGCGGTGAGGAAGGTATTCCACGGGCATGAATGATGTGGTGGGCGTGAGACCCGTAGTTATATTTGAGTGATGACTTTGAGGCGTGAGTCACGACTTGACATATTGCTTATTTATTGTGAGCGTAGTTTGGTTATCATACATGTCTCTGCTTTATATAGACTACTATGATTTCATTTCTGATGTTTATTTTGATTTCACATACTAAATTTTTGTTATCTTGACCTCGCTTGAAGCTGCGTTCATGCCGCGGTAAAGGTACACGATCGTTGATCCTCGCTCTTAGGGTCACGATTCGGCGTTTGGGAAAGCTCCGTTTCTCGGAGGCTTATCTTGGTATAGTCCCTGTTGTTGTAGGTGCTTACATTCGGGGTATGGCGGAACCTGTCGTCGTTGTTGTCATATCATTCGTAGAGTGCATGAAATCTTGTTGTGGCAGAGTTGTAATAAAGATGTAACTGTTCGGTTTTAAATTGATATATATATATGCCGAAAGACAAGTTTTTCTCAGATTACTGTTTCTTACTTCATAATATTTTCATGTCTTGTTTTATGTTCCGCTGATTACTCTGATGTATGGCTACTTGGGTGTCCGGGTAAGGCACCAGTCACGGGCCCGGGTTCGGGTCGTGACATGGAGACTATACTGGCGCATGTATGGTTGGAGACTTAGAAGGAACATTTGGGACGAATGTTTCTAAGAGGGGAAGAATGTTATACCCCGTAGTTCCAGGGTATGTATGTGAGGACGTACGTACGAGAATACGACCTTAAATTGGAAAGGAAGAAAGATGTGATTTTTCGACGGAAAAAGTTCCGGATTTTGTGAAGGAAAAAGGTTCGTTAATGGGAATTGGATTTCCAGATTCGGTATTCGGACTTTTTGGAATATTTGAGAATCATGGAATTTTATTTTCCGAAATTGGTCACGTGGGGCCCACGGGAGGAATTTACGGTATTGTGAGGCCCACTTTATTTTCGGATTTTTGGCATTACGGATATTTTCGGAAGATGACATATTTTGGACCATTAGGAGGGAGACATGTGTCACCCTTAGGTGGCACATGTTGGATTGTTGAACGAAGGTTGCACGTTTTTGGCATTTTAAAGGCCAAAAACATTTGGTCAAAGTCTTGAAGATATTTTGTGTAGTAGATAGATAAGTGGGACCCACACACACATGGCCAAATCTAGACCACACACATGCTTCAATCCTATCCCTTGAATGTCCTATAAATACCCCCTTAGTGCAAGACATAATTTCATCCACACTTAGAGATTTCAAGTCTTGAAATACTCCTCCCACTGTTATGGTTCTCGGTTTTAAGCCCTCTCCCTTAACCAAACTTTGTCCAAAAATTCTTAAACCCTTAAGTGTTCTTCCTTAGTGTATTAGGAAGATTATTAACCAAAAGTTAGAAAAGATTTCACACCCCTAGCCCCTAAATTACCCCTTGGCCGAGAGTTGCCACACTTAGAGCCTAAGTGTTCTTCACCTTTTAGAGTTGAAGTGTTAAGAGAAGTTGTATAGAAACTTCTAAGGGTTGCTTGGAGCGGGTTGGAGCGTGAGGAGTTGGAGCTAAACGTTGCTCAGGATCGACATAAATCTTGGATAATTTTGGGCTTATCGAGGTAAGGATCTTTATCCCCCTATTGTAGTTGGATATTACATGTTGTAGTAATGTATAATTGAGTATACTATATGTAGAATGAATATTGAAAAGGATTGAACTGTATTTACATTGGACTGTATTTACAGTAGACTTGTGTAGTATATCTGTGAAGTAGAATTGAACACGTCCGGTTAGACGTGTAATCCCCTGGGAGTTGTTGGCCTGGTAGCGGGCCTGAGTAGAGGAGGAGATTTATGTGGTTACGGGGGGGGGAGGTGCTGCCGAATTTTCTGTAGAATAAGGAATCTTGTATTTAGAATATTCTACAAAGAGATCTAGAAGTTGATAGACGTTTTATGGCCATTATAGGTTGAAGTACTACGAGTAGCGTATTCTACTTGAAGGGTGGAAAAGGCTAGCAAGGTTGTAGTACTTAGAGCGTTTTGCTAATTGTCAATAACCGTCGCGAGGTATGTGAACCTCTTCCTATCTTTTCTAGCATGATTGTTGTGAACTATGTAATACGGTAGACGTACATGTGCTAAATGAATTTGGTTGGTTTAAAACATAAAGTGTTATAACGGCTTTATGGGAAGTTTGCTATAACAACTTTATGTAGGTAAAGAAATGGTTTGTGGTTTTTAAAAGATAAGAGACTTGACTTATAAATGACTTGATGTGAAATATTAAGGACTTGGTTTGTGTTAAACAGCTGTGAAACCGTTTTTATGAGAAATGGGTACTTGGGTTTTAAAAGGAATAATATTATATTGATTTCGGAAATGAGAATAAGTATCGAACAAACCACTGCAGCGTTAATAAAGGAAAATGTATTGACTAATTAATTACTATTAAAACCAGTAGAAACCTCCATCTGCATAGAAGCTAAGATAAGACAAAATTGTATTACATTTCCTAGATCATGTTGCTTTAATAAGAATCATTATAAACAAGCATTAATTTTCTTAAATTTCCAAAGTAAGGAACTTGATTTCTAAAAGAGACTTGAGGAATTGAAGAGTTTTGGTTTAAAAGAAAGACATGGTTTTGTCTTAAATTGGTTTAAAACATAAAGTGTTATAACAGCTTTATGGGAAGTTAGTTATAACGACTTTATGAAAACAAAAGAATGGTTTTATCATTAGTTTTAAAATGGTAACTTGACTTTAAAAGGAGAAGTGTTTTGGTCTAAAAAGAAGGCATAGTATTGTCTTAATTTGGTTTAAAAAGGAAAGTATGGAAGTTGTTTTGGTTTACTTAAAATGTTAGTCACTCTATTTTGATAATACGGGCATCGGGTGACCTTTGTAAAAGAAATGGATCTTTTAAAAAAGAATTTAACGTACGTAGTACTTTGGGGTTAAAACCTGGACTTTGGCATAAAATGAAAGTACCTTGAGTTGTGTGTAACTTGCCTATGTTTGCGTGTGATAGCCTTGTCGTGCTAGTATTGTATTTCTATACCACCGCGTCTCTCGATGGAGGGCCGGCTGATTTGTTATGATCTTACTTGGGCGTCTGCGGTGTGGAGCATTCCACGGTGCGACACGTGATTATTATTCCATGGACTAGCTCTCCGAGGTTTCTTGATTCGGCTTGGTATCGGTAGTTGGCTCGTACTTGCCCGAGGTCGTGGTGATTCGACGGTATCTGGTAGTTAGCCGTACTTGCCCGTTCAGTTTTGTGATGAAGTCTCGTGATTCCGGCTTGGTATCTGGTAGTTAGTCTTCGTACTTGCCCCGGCCAGCTACGTGGCGCAGGTGGTATCTGGTAGTTGGCTTTCGTACTTTCCTTGGGTCAGATTCGTGGTATGGTTATATAGATTTGTTGGTACGGCTTTGGTATCTGGTAGTTGGCTTTCGTACTTGCCCCGGTCAGTTGATGATGCGGCTTTGGTATCTGGTAGTTAACGCCGTACTTGCCGTCACGGTTTTATGACACAGGTGGGACCTGGTGTTCATATGTACTCCTTGGTGTGGTTATCGTAGACTGCCGGCAGTGAGAAAGGTGTTCCACGGGCATGATTGATGTTGCGGGCATGAGACCCATAGTTATATTTGAGTGATGACTTTGAGGGCGTGAGTCACGACTTGGCGTATTGCTACATATTATATCTTGTAGTTTGGTTATCATATATGTCTCTGTTTTATATAGACTACTATGATTTCATTTCTGATATTTTGATTTCACATACTTGGTACTGTTGTCTTGACCTCGCTTGAGTGCGTTCATCTGCCGCAGTAGAGTACATCGGTTGTTGATCCTCATTCATAGGATCACGATTCACGTATTAGGAAGCTCCGTTTCTCGGAGGCTTATCTTTTGGTATGTTTCCACTGAGTTGTAGGTTCTTGTACATTCGGGGTATGGCGGGCCTGTCGTCATAGTTGTTGTTACACTCTTAAGTGCATAGTCTTGTTGTGGGCGAGTTGTAAAGGATGTAGCATTCAAATTTTGTATATATATGCAAAAAGGCAACCGTTTTAGTTGCTTTGTTTTCTTTTATCTTGTTTCATATCTGTATGTTTTATTTCCATTGGTTTTACTCGATGTTGTATCACTAGGGTGCGGGGTAAGGCACCATCGCGGGCAGTGGTGGTCGTGACACCCCGAGGAAGTCGATTACCTGATATGTACTAAGTATGCGGCTGGAAAATACGAAAATACCTCGTAAGTCTAAAATAGCTGGAGACATGTATGAAAATCAATTTACGATTACATGCCTTACTAATAATGAGAATATCAAGCATATACTATCTGCGTGAAAATAGGAGGCTCATGATCAAAGCAAGGTCACCCACGCATGATGTCGTTAAGCAATCCTACTCCTGGGACTATTTCACCCGCATGGGTCGTGTGGACCTGCATGAGGTATTCCTCGCATAGGTTGTACCCGCCCGCAAGGGACTATTTCACCCGCATAAGCCCTACGGACTCGCATGAGGTATTCCTCGCATCGTGGGTAGCAAATCCACGGAATATGCAAATGCCACAACCCGGGGAATGACCCCGTAATGAATAATATATCACTAGCACAAACCGGCTATCATACATAATATAAGCAAGTTAAGAAATCCCCTAACTTCTTATTAGTCTTGTTCATATGCATTCTCATTTTAGTTTACTTAAGGCACTAACATGTCTTTATGAAATCCGGAAATTTAACCCAAAGTACCACGTACTTCTTTTCTTTTAAAACCTAGGCAATTGATGCTTTAAAATCAATTTTCCTTTCATTAATTCAAGTCATTTATCCGTACTTATTTTACTTAGAGTAAAGTCTTCTTTGTTAATCTTCCACAAAGCTAATTTAACCAATTTCCCATAAAGTCGTTATATTAACCTTATACATTAGTCAAATACACTTTTCTAAATCCAAGGGACTTATACCTTTAAACCGGAACAAGTATCACATGCTTAAAACACGCCAAGTCCCTTAACTTTGAAAACTTAGGACATCCTTAATACTTTTAAAGAAGTGAGCAAATCCCCTAACTCCACCGACTTGGACACTTTAAAAACGAGTAAAGGATACCAAGGTCTTGTACGTCTATCGTACTATATAGGTAAAACTATTCATGCTCAAGAGATAGAAAAGTTCCACATACCTCTTCGGTCAATCCATTTGCTAAGTCCAATATACCGCCTGTAGTACGTCAACCTATAATGACCATAATACGTTTATTAACCTCTATCTTCAACGTAGAATATTCCAAGTGCAAAGTCACTAAATTCTACGTAAAATCGGACAACATTTCCTTTGTTTCTACATACTTTGCCACCTTTTTCAAGGCCGAATTCAACATCCAAACGCCACTTTTAAGGCCCAACAATCCAATCGATTCAAAGGGGATTACACGCCTAAACTTGGACATGTAAAATTCTGCCCCACAATGTATAACAACTAATTTAATAAGTTTAAGGTAGTAATTTGGCTACAACATGTTCACATACTAACCTTATTCAATCCTTTCAAATCCAAATCATATTTCTTACATGCAATCTATCTAAGAGCAATATCTACAACTACAAGTCCTTTATTCTTCACATGCAACACAATTAACTAGCAAAAGAGAAAGGATTGTTACCTTAGAGCTTCCCCAAATTAATCCAACAATTTTCACTTGTCTTCTTTCCACAATCACCTCCACAAAAACTCCTACAAGCTTGCCAACAAGTTTCCTTCTTGCCACCTTTTCAAATTTTTCTCTAAGCTTTGTTTTCTCCTTGAATTTCTAGACAGAAGGGGGAGCTTTTAATTTTAGAGAGAAGGGAGAGCTTGAAGAATGACCAAGTCTTCAATACTTGGTCAAATAAATAGGACATGCAAATCAGATGGCGGGGGGGACACTTGTCACCCTCCCATGGCCTTTTTAAAAGAAAATATCTGATTTTTCCCAGTTTTCCGCCAAAAACTCTGCCTCGGCGCCGCGGCGCTGGAACCTCCGCAACCTTTCAGAACTTCCGGCGTCACGGCCCTGCATCCGGCGCCGCGGCGCTGTGGCCCCTGACCGAGATTGCTTTCCTGCCCGACTGCGCGCTGAACTTGTAACCTCCATAACTTTCTACCCCGGTGTCCTATCGACGAACGGTTAGTTGCGTTGGAAACTAGACTCAACGAACTATGTACTAGGCCTTTGAAACACCTAGGAACTCTTAATGTAACGGGACATACACCGCCTCAAAGTTGACTAAAAACCCGTCTGAAACATTCTGTCGACCTATCTTTCAAAAATTTAAATCTTAACTCCTTTCGTACGTCCCCATAAGCAGGACCTGAACTACGGGGTGTAACATTCTCCCCCCTTAGAAACATTCGTCCCGAATGTTCCTTCTATGCTTACTTAAATCACAATATCGACATAGACCCTCTTAACTATTCTTCTTGCAAATAAAGACGCTCCATATAGCCACAACAATACTTAAGCATAATTGCTAAATTTCAAAAACTAACAATCAGGAAAAAAAAAAAAGGTTACCTGGAGGTGTAGGGAACAAGTGAGGATACTTCTTCATCATGTCCTCCTATGCTTCCCATGTAATTTCCTCCCTGTTCTCGTTCCGCCATAAGATCTTGACGGAAGCCACATCCTTTGTCCGTAGTCTCCTAACCTGATGATCGAGTATTGCTACGGAAGACACATGAAAAACTGGATGTACTGCCTCCAGATCGGACGACAGATCCAACTCATAGGCAACCTTGCCTACCCTACAGACAATCTGATAAGGCCCAATGTACCTTGGGCTAAGTTTTCCCTTCTTCCCGAATCTCATCACGCCCTTCATGGGTGATACCTTCAGGAAGACCCAATCATCTACCTCAAACTCCAAGTGTCGACGCCGATGATCTGCATACGACTTCTGTCGACTCTGAGCTGACAATAACCGTTCCTGGATAAGCTTCACCTTATCCATCGCCTCCTGAATCAAGTCTGGCCCGACTAACTGAACTTCTCCCACCTCAAACCAGCCTATCGGTGACCTGCACTTCCTCCCGTATAAGGCCTCATAAGGCGCCATCTGAATACTAGAATGGTAGCTGTTGTTATATGCAAACTCCACAAGTGGTAAATGATCCTCCCAGCTACCCCTGAAATCAATAACACAAGCCCGCAGCATATCCTCAAGTGTCTGGATAGTACGCTCGGCCTGTCCGTCGGTCTGAGGATGAAATGCAGTACTGAGACTCACTTGTGTCCCTAATCCCTTCTGGAAAGACCTCCAGAAGTTAGCCGAGAACTGGGCTCCCCTATCTGAAATGATAGATATAGGCACTCCGTGCAGTCTCACAATCTCTCTGATATACAATCTAGCATAATCCTCGGCCGAAAAAGTCGTCCTGACTGGAAGAAAGTGGGCTGATTTCGTTAGCCTGTCGACAATAACCCAAATGGAATCATGCTTCCTCTGAGTGTGAGATAACCCTGTAATAAAGTCTATATTGATCACCTCCCACTTCCACATAGGAATATCAATAGCCTGTAATAGCCCACCGGGCTTCTGGTGCTCAACCTTGACCTGCTGACAATTAAGACATTGTGCAACAAAACCTGCCACGTCCCTCTTCAGTCCATCCCACCAATACACACATCTGAGGTCATGGTACATCTTAGTCGACCCCGGATGAATAGAATAACGAGCACTGTGTGCCTCCCCCAAAATCTGGCGGCGAAGTCTGTCACATCGGGAACACTGGCGGCCCTCAAATCTTAGCACCCAGTCTTTGCTAAATAGACTATTTTCCTCCTGAAGAGCTGCATCTCGATACCGTACCATAATCGGATCCTCATACTGTCGCCTCTTCACCTCCTCGACGAGGGAAGACTCGGCAACCTCTCGAACCCAAACTCCATTACTATCAGAATCCATCAAACGAACCCCAAGGTTCGTTGGCGTCTGACTTCGCGGACCATACCCGCTTCTGCATTGCACATCGGCGGACTACCCATCGATCTGCGACTAAGGGCATCTGCAACTACATTGGCCTTCCCTGGGTGGTATAGGATATCGACATCATAATCCTTAAGTACCTCTAACCACCGTCTTTGCCGCAAGTTCAGCTCCCGCTGGCTGAAGATATACTGGAGACTCTTGTGGTCTGTGCAAATATCCACATGAACTCCATATAAATAATGTCTCGGATCTTGAGGCATGAATCAACTGCCCAACTCTAAGTTATGTGTGGGATAGTTCTTCTCATGCTTTCGAGTTGTCGAGATCGTAAGCTATAACTTTACCGTCTTTGCATCGGACGCTTTGCTCCGACACCGATGCATCACAATAAACCACATATCCATCTAAACCCTCTGTAAGAGTAAGAACTGGGGCGGTCGTCAATTTCTCCTTGATGCGGAAACTCCTCACAGAATCCGTCCAGGAACATGTTGCTTTTGAGTCGGCTAGTCAAAGGTCTGAAATGGAAGCAAACTTCTCCACAAATCTTCGATAATAACATGATGCCCAAAAGCTGCGCCTCCTCCGTCGGTGTGGTGGGTCTAGGCCAAGTCTTGGCGCCTCAATCTTTCTTTGTATCAACCCGAATGCCATCGCCCAGATAACATGCCCTAAGAAAGCCAGAAGCCAACAAAACTCGCATTTGAGAACTTGGCATACAATTGCCGCCGGAGGACTCGATACCGCGCCAATGATCTGCGTGTTCTGCTCGTGCGCGAGTAAACCAGGATATCATCAATTAATACTATAACGAACATATCCAAGAATGGCTTGAACACGGTTCATCAAATCCATGAATCTGCGGGGCGTTGGTCAACGAAAGACATCACCTGAACTCATGGTGCCCATCGGGTCACGAATGCGATCTTTGGGATATCTGCCTCTCTAACTCGCACTTTGATGATAACGGACCGCAGTCTATCTTGGAGAAACACCTCACACCACGCAGTGGTCAAACAAATCATCAATCACGGGAAGGGGTATACATTCTTGATAGTTACCTTATTCAGCTGCCTGTAATCAACACACTTACGCAGCGTCACATCCTTCTTCTTTACAAATAAAACTGGCGCTCCCCAGGGAGAAATACTAGGCCTGATAAAGCCTTTTTCCAGCAAATTCTTCAGCTGGTCTTTCAACTCCCTCAACTCAGCAGGTGACATCCTGTATGGTGGAATAGATATAGGTCGAGTGTCTGGCAACACATCAATGCAAAACTCAATCTCCCTCTCAGGAGGGATACCCGGGAGATTGTCTGGGAATACGTCTAGAAACTCTCTAACAACCGGAACTGACTGAAGGTCTGGTATCTCGGCCTCAATATCGAATAACCGAACCAGATGGTAGATATAAGCCTTCCGCACCATCTTCCTAGCCTTGAGGTAAGAAATAAACCTACCCCTCGGCGACGCAGTATTCCCCTTCCACTCAATAACCGGCTCGCCAGGAAACTGGAACCGTACCAATCTCTCTCTACAGTCCACATTGGCATAGCAAGACGCTAGCCAATCCATACCCATAATCACATCAAAATCCGTCATATCCAACTCTATCAAGTCGGCTAGGGTCTGACGACTGTGTAGAGTCACTGGGCAAGCCTTATATACCCGCTCAGCTACCACCGAATCACCTACTGGCGTAGCCACCTCAAAAGGTTTTATGGACTCGGGCTCTATCCCTAATCTACACGCAATATGAGGAGATATACAGGACAAGGTAGAACCTGGATCTATCAAAGCATATACATCACAACATGAAACCAATAATGTACCTGTGACGACATCGGTGGCGCCTCGCAGTCTGACGGTGGACATAGCATAAATGCGATTCTGCGGACCGCTGGAACTGGGACCCCACGCGACCCTGCGCGGCTGCTGGTCGTGAACACCACGCCTCGGGGCGCATGCCGTCGAGCGAAGATCCGGCGGCCCGACCACGCCGGTGACCCATAACACTCCGCCACCTGCGGTGGACAATCTCTCTTCAAATGGCCTGCGCATCCACAAAGTAACAAGCTCACGGAGGAACACGACACTCGCCTGGGTGAGACCTACCACATCGAACATACCGAGATGGGGTGGTCTCGATCGGTGTGATCTCGCCTCCTGAAACCCGAAGTCTGGAGCCACGACTGCTCTGAATGACCGTGATCGGACCTCCCGCGAGAAAACCGAGAAGGAGCACTCTGTCTTTGGTGAAATGTGGACCTAGTCTGCTGCGAAATTTGTCGCCTCAGCGCCACGAGACCTGCTGTCACAGCCTCTTGGTGGCACGAGTCTAGCTGATCCTCCCTCTCTCTGTCCTCTATCCCCTGCGCATACGCCTGCATCCTGGCAATATTCATACCTGGCTGAAGAGCCACCCCCAAGCACGCAGTAATCATATGACAGTCCAGCCCCATCACATAGCGATGAACTGCATGCGCCATATCATTTACAATGGTGTGCGTATATCGGCCAATGAGTCAAACTACAGTGTACTCTCGATAGTCCTCCCATTACGCCTCAAGGTCAAGAATCTATCCACGCGGGCTCTCCTCAACTCAGGAGGCAAAAAGTGACCCAGGAAGGCCTCTGTGAACTCCTCCCACACAGCTGGAAGGGCACCCTCACCTCTAGACAACTCCCATGACTCAAACCAGTTCAACGCAATATCGCGTAACCGGTAAGAGGCTAGCATGACGGACTCCGCCTCCGAGGCCCTAAGCACTTGCATAGTCCGCTGTAACTGACGAACAAACTCCTGAGGATCCTCCTCGGATCTCGAACCATAGAAATCGGGTGGATGACAACCCAAAAAGTCCGAATCAAGTGGCCCATCGGCTCTGGGTTGGCCACTGCTCTGTCGGTCTTTGCCACCGCTACTATCTTTGGTCAATAACCGGATCTGCTCCCCATAATCCCTATACTCATTTTGGTTGTGGGCGGAGGCTCGGTACATGCGGTCTCGATGGCGTTCTTTGTTGCCCGAACTCTGCGAAATTTGGCGGCGTCGTGGAACTCGCCGCCGAAACATCATCTCGGTAAAGGCGGGCACGTGCCTGGTAACCCTCCGTGTCCTACTAGCAGCTCCCTCAGCTGCCTTGCCCTTCTGGGCCGCGGTTGCCTTGCGTGGAGGCATAACTGATACATAAAAATATGTCAGAGGGAGTCCAACCTATAACAAGGCTCTATTGCACGATCTTTAGAGTGAAAGAATGGAAACCAATCCTAAATATCCTGCAGCCTCCTGATTATAGATGTGGTGCACAACACACCGATAATCAAGACTCTACTAGAACGCGATGCGTAGACACTTTCCAGAGGACTAACGGCTCGATACCACTTTTGTCACGACCCAGGCCGGGCGGCGCGGTGCCTGCAGGGGGCACCCTGTTGTATACATCGAGAGAATAGCGGAACATTCATAACACATAAACCGATAGATAGTAAACATCACTGGCTAGCCGACAAGGCCGCCTTCCATAGAATATACTTAACCAAAAGTAAAACAATACAACTTGTTCTTACAGCCCAAACCACAAACGTGACTACAGACCTCTAGGAATAACAACTGTGGCGGGACAGGGCCCCGTCATACCCCTAAATGTACATAACACCTATAACATCAGGGAAAAACCGTACCAACAAAACAAGCCTCCGGAGGAATGGAGCTTCTGACACTAGACCAGTGATCCTAAGAATGAGGATCCACCACCTGCTTACCCTTAACTACGGCATGAGCGGCCGCCGAGGAAGGGGTCGACACGATATGTACTAAGTATGCGGCTGGAAAATCACGAAAATACCTCATAAGTCTAAAATAGCGGAGACATGTATGAAAATCAATTTACGATTATCTGTGCCTTACTAATAATGAGAATATCAAGTATATACTATCTTTGCATGAAAATAGGAGGCTCGTGATCAAAGCAAGGTCACCAGCATGATGTCGTTAAGCAATCCTACTCCTGAGATTATTTCACCCGCATGGGTCGTGTGGACCCGTATGAGGTATTCCTCGCATAGGCTGTACCCGCCCGCATGGGACTATTTCACCCGCATAAGCCCTACGGACTCGCATGAGGCATTCCTCGCATCGTGGGTAGCAAATCCACGGAATATGCAAATGCCAAAACCCGGGGAATGACCCCGTAATGAATAATATATCACTAGCACAAACCGGCTATCATACATAATATAAGAAAGTTAAGAAATCCCCTAACTTCTTATTAGTCTTGTTAATATGCATTCTTATTTTAGTTTACTTAAGGCACTAACATGTCTTTATGAAATCCGGGAATTTAACCCAAAGTACCACGTACTTCTTTTCTTTTAAAACCTTAGGCAATTGATGCTTTAAAATCAATTTTCCTTTCATTAATTCAAGTCATTTATCCGTACTTATTTTACTTAGAGTAAAGCCTTCTTTGTTAATCTTCCATAAAGCTAATTTAACCAACTTTCCATAAAGTCGTTATATTAACCTTATACATTAGTCAAATACACTTTTCTAAATCCAAGGGACTTATACCTTTAAACCGGAACAAGTATCACATGCTTAAAACACGCCAAGTCCCTTAACTTTGAAAACATAGGACATCCTTAATACTTTTAAAGAAGTGAGCAAATCCCCTAACTCCACCGACTTGGACACTTTAAAAACGAGTAAAGGATACCAAGGTCTTATACGTCTATCGTACTATATAGGTAAAACTATTCATGCTCAAGAGATAGGAAAGTTCCACATACCTCTTCGGTCAATCCACTTGCTAAGTCCAATATACCGCACGTAGTACGTCAACCTATAATGACCATAATACGTTTATTAACCTCTAGCTTCAACGTAGAATATTCCAAGTGCAAAGTCACTAAATTCTACGGAAAATCGGACAGCATTTCCTTTGTTTCTACATATTTTGCCACCTTTTTCAAGGCCGAATTCAACATCCAAACGCCACTTTTAAGGCCCAACAATCTAATCGATTCAAAGGGGATTACACGCCTAAACTTGGACGTGTAAAATTCTGCCCCACAATGTATAACAACTAATTTAATAAGTTTAAGGTAGTATTTTGGCTACAACATGTTCACATACTAACCTTATTCAATCCTTTCAAATCCAAATCATATTTCTTACATGCAATCTATCTAAGAGCAATATCTACAACTACAAGTCCTTTCTTCTTCACATGCAACACAATTAACTAGCAAAAGAGAAAGGATTGTTACCTTAGAGCTTCCCCAAATTAATCCAACAATTTTCACTTGTCTTCTTTCCACAATCACCTCCACAAAAACTCCTACAAGCTTGCCAACAAGTTTCCTTCTTGCCACATTTTCAAATTTTTCTCTAAGCTTTGTTTTCTCCTTGAATTTCTAGACAGAAGGGGGAGCTTTTAATTTTAGAGAGAAGGGAGAGCTTGAAGAATGACCAAGTCTTCAAGACTTGGTCAAATAAATAGGACATGCAAAATCAGATGGGGGGGGGGGGGGGACCCTTGTCACCCTCCCATGGCCTTTTTAAAAGAAAATATCTGATTTTTCCCAGTTTTCCGCCAAAAACTCCGCCTCGGCGCCTCGCGCGCTGTGCTGGAACCTCATGACCTTTCAGAACTTCCGCGCGCGGCCACGCTCGGTGCCGTAGCGCTGCAACTCCCGAGAACTCTCAGCATCACCGGCGCCGCGTCACTGCATCCGGCGCCGCTGTACTCACGACCGAGATTGCTTTCGCTTCCATTGGCTGAACTTGTAACCTCCATAACTTTCTACCCCGATGTCCTATCGACGAACGGTTGGTTGCGTTGGAAACTAGACTCAACAAACTATGTACTAGGCTTTTGAAAAACCTAGGAACTCTCAATGTAACGGGACATACACCGCCTCCAAGGTGACTAAAAACCCGTCTGAAACATTCTGTCAACCTATCTTTCAAAAATTTAAATCTTAACTCCTTTAGTACGTCCCCATAAGTAGGACCTGAACTACGGGGTGTAACATGTACGATGGACGTACATAGTTCTATTGAATTCTATTCCTAAATGATACATGATGTATAATGCCTTGATTTTCCAAATGATGGTTTCGAAAGGATACCTGGCATGATAGTGTCTTGATTTTTCTAAAATGAAAGTTCATTTTAAAGATTTTATTGAGAATAAAATGATGATTTAAATTGCACAAGGTTGCTCATGATAGCTATTCATGCAAGTGTTATAATTCCATGTTACCGCGTCCCAGAAAGGGCCTGTCAGTATATGACTATATGAGTTTACCACGTCCCAGAAAGGGTCGGGCAGTAGATGACTTTACCGCGCCCCAGAATGGGCCGGGCAGTATACCTTACATGACTTTACCGCGTCCCAGAATGGGCCGGGCAGTATACCTTATAGGTTTATCGCGCCCTTCACTAGAGGGCCGGGCAGTAGATGATTAAGAGTTTACCGTGTCCTTCACTTGAGGGCCGGGAAATATATGACTATATGTTTACCGCGTCACAAAAAGGGTCGGGCAGTATATGACCAAGTGTTCACCACGTCCTCCATTAGAGGGCCGAGCAGTATATGTATATGATTCCATGGACCTGTATCCATGATGCGAGTATAGATACTCCTAATAGTATATGATTATATGGACAGACATTCATGATTTGGATATGACTCTCACATTTTTATAAGGCACAGTTGACTCTCCATTGTTACAAGGTACAGTTGGCTTCTATTTTATATGGCACGGTTGGATCTGGTATTTGATTTTCATACTTGTCCCTGTCATCTTTTGGCCAGTTATGATCTCATTTACAGTACTTTATGTTTACATACTTAGTACATTGTTGTACTGACCCCCTTCTCCGGGGGGCTGCGTTCATGCCCGCAGGTATAGGTACTCAGTTTGGTGATCCTCGAGCTTATGATCTTTGCTCAGCTTTTAGGATAGCTCCATTGTTCCGGGGCTTGCCATTTTGGTACAGACTTATGTATATTCAGGGGTACGGCGGGGTCTTGTCTCGTCACATTTCATTATCAAACTATTAGAGGTCTGTAGACAGGTGTGGGTGGTAAATGTGTATTTGGACGTGTATATGTTGTAGTTCGTTTTGGACATGTTCTGTATATAGTGGCAGCCTTGTCGTCTTGCCTATTTTTATAAAATGAGTTTACTATTACAGTTTAGGGGACATGATCCCTTCGTTATGAGATTATGAGTTGTTCTTAATCTTCCGTTGGTTATATGTGATGTTTGGGTAGAAGGGTGCCCAGGTAGGGCACCAGTCGCGGCCCGTCAATTCGGGTCGTGACACCAGTGTTAGACACTGAGGGGTTTTATTCATTCATTACCAATGGCAGTTATGTATTATGTTTTAATGGTTTTGTTTGTGGAAATGCTCCATTTGTGGATGGATTGTATGTTCTAAACTATAGTCGTGAAATTTTCAATGTACAAAATAAACGAGCTAAATTAAGTAATCCAAGAAACCCCACCTACTTGTGGCACTACAGACTTGGTCACATCAATGAATCAAGGATATCAAGATTAAGGAAGGTAGACTACCTATAACTATTTGACTTAGAGTCCTATGGTAATTGTGAATCTTACTTAAGAGAAAAGATGACAACCAAATCATTTTCTGGGAAAGGGGTGCGTGCCAAAGAGGTGCTTGAGTTAGTCCATACATATGTATGTGGGCCATTTTCAACTCAAGTTAAGGGAGGCTTTCTTTATTTAATCACTTTTACAGACGATTTCTCAAGGTTTGGGCATGTGTATCTTATGAAACATAAGTCCGAAGCTTTTGAGAAATTGATGGAGTACAAGTGAGAAGTAGAGAAGTAACTTGAAACAAGTATTAAAACTCTTCGATCAGATCGATGAGGTGAATACTTAAGTAAAGAATTTCTAGATTACTTGAAGCTTCATGGAGTTCAATCACAATGGACACCTCACAAAACGCCATAAATGAATGATGTTGATGAGAGGAGAAATCAGAACTTATTAGATATGGTTAGATCCATGATGAGCTTCTCAGCTCTACCAACATACCTATGGGGATATGCATTACAAAACTCAATCTATATTTTGAACAGAGTTCCTTCAAAGTCATTAGAGAAAACTGTGACGCCCCGAAAATCGGGCCCGTCACTGGTGCCTTACCCCGGGCACCCTAGTGATACAACATCAGAGAAAACCAGCGGAAATAAAAACTTTACACATGAAATGAGAGATATAATAAATAACCAGGCCAGCAAAGCAGTTGCCTTGGTATATACATAAAACACGAGCAGTTTAATCCTTTTACAACCACCTTGCAGCGATTACTATGGACCTCTAAGATTTATACAACTAGTATGACGGGACAGGGACCCGCCATACCCCTTAACGTAAAAGAAGTTACAGACTGAGGGTAACATACCAAAGATAAGCGTGCGACGGAATGGAGCTCCCAAAACGCTGAAATGAGATCCTAGCGGGGATCGGCGGTAGATGTACCTCTACTGCGGCATGAGCGGCCAAGGAGGTCGATCTGCAGTACCAAGTATGTGGCGTAAATCACGTAAATGAAATCATAATAGTCTATATAAAGCGGGAGACATGTATGATGACCAAACTACGATATATAACATATAACGATTCACATCAAGAGCGAGGACTCACGCTCCAAATTATCACTCGTGCGTGGAATTTCTTCCTCATGCCGTGATTTATGATATAACAATACCAAGGATTATACATGAACACGAGTCCCACGCTGTGTTATAAAAACCGTCTGAGACAAGTATAACTACGAATCCGACCGTACCAATAATACAATGCAACCAAAACACGGCCGTCACGGGGCAAGTGCGAGCCGACTACAGGAGACCAAGGCGGTCACGTAGTGGCCGGGGCAAGTCTGAGGTGACCACGGGGACGAAGGCCGTATCACGAGACCGTCACTATCTTGAGCGGGGCAAGTGCGAGGGTGACTACAGGGTGCCAGGCCGAATCATCCATGAGGCGGGGCAATACGAGCCGACCACCGGGGACCAAGGCGAGCGAAGAAACCTCGTGAGCTAGTCCATAAATAACAATTCTTGCACAACCAAGGCTATCACCACAAGCATAAGCAAGTTACGCACAACAAGCATAGGCAAGTTACACAACAACAAGCATAGGCAAGTTACACAACAACAAGCATAGGCAAGTTACACAACAACAAGCATAGGCAAGTTACACCACAACAAGCGTGAGGAGTTACACAACTCAAGTTACTTTCATTTTATGCCAAAGTCGGGTTTTTAACCCTAAAGTACTACGTCGTTAAATCCCTTTAAAAGAGATCTATTACTTTTATCAAAGTCACCCGATACGTAGTATTAGAATGACCAACCCATTCCTTTTCAAAATCAAGTAACAACATTCTTTCCTAAGTTCCGGTTGCCTAGTTTGATAACTCGAAGCTTCGTTTTCAAATGGTTTCATAGTTCATAAACTTAATCACTTGATTCCTTTTAGAACAATTGAGTAATATATGTCTTACGTGAGAGTAGGTTATTCTTGTTTACAACATTCTTATTACAATGACCATGATCTAGAAAATGTATATCATTTTGTCTCATCTTAGTTTCTATGCGGATGGAGGTTTCTCTGGTTTTAATACAATTCATCATTATTTAATACATTTTCCTTTTATTAACGCCGCGGTGGTGCGTCGATACACGTTACGATTTCGAAATCGGTGAAACATTATCCCTTTAAATAAAACCAAGTACTCATTACTCACGAATGAGGTTTCACAAACATTCACATTAAAACAAATAAGTTAAGTCTCTTATCTTATAAGATCAAGTCTCTTAACTTCTAACATCAGTAAACCATTTTCTTTACCTCTCTTAAGACATTATACCTAACTCCCCATAAAGCTAGTATAACTCTTTTTAAAACCTTTAAAACCAAGTGTTACTCTTCCTTCAAAGCGATTATAAATCTTTTGAAATACATCAAGTTCTTTATTATAACAAGCCGATTATAATTCACATCGATTACCTTTTAAAACCACAAAGTATTTTCTTACCTACATAAAGCGTTATAACGACTTCCCATAAAGCCGTTATAACACTTTATGTTTTAAGACAATCAAACACGATTAACACGTATGCGTCTACCGTCTACATAGTTCACACATATCATGCTAGAAGAGATAGGAAGAGGTTCACATACCTCGCGACGAGTGCCGACTACTAGCAAAAGCGCTCCAAGTACTTCAAACCGTCGGCTACTCCTTAAGCCACGTAGATCGCACCTGCGTAGTACTTGACCTATAAGGCCACGGCGCTTATTAACATCTAGATCTCATCGTTCCATATTACGAGAAAATTGTGACCTCCCCGCCATAGCGTAAATCTCCTTCTCTAACGGCCGGCTACCAAGCCAACCGGGGTTTTACACGCCTAACCGGACGTGTACAATTCTACTACGGTAATACTACACAAGTCTCATGTCTGATCTATGTAATTACTGATTCGATTCTTAATTCTTGAGGCTTAAGTCAAAAGACATTGCCACGATACTAAGTATAGTTCTATATATAGTATACTTCACTATATATTCTTACAACATGTAATTTCCAATTACAATAGAAGAACGATAGTGTTTACCTCGATAAGCCCAAAATTATCCGAGTATAATGTCGCGCTGAGCAAGGTTTAGCTCTACTCAAGTGCTCGATCCGCTCCAAACAACCCTTAGAAGTTCTAACCAACTTGCTCCAAAACTTCAACCAACGGTGAAGGTTTCCTTAGGGTTTCGGTTTGAGACTAAAGGACAAAAGGTAGTATTTAGGACTCTACGTATAGAGGTAACTTTGGAATACTACAAGGTATAAGGCTAAGGTATTTTGGGCATTATAACAATACTTGGAGGAGTATTTCAATACCACAAAAGGGTACCACACGA
The DNA here is from genome assembly GCA_029844215.1 of Przewalskia tangutica. Classification (NCBI taxonomy): domain Eukaryota; kingdom Viridiplantae; phylum Streptophyta; class Magnoliopsida; order Solanales; family Solanaceae; genus Przewalskia; species Przewalskia tangutica. The sequence goes on along the minus strand of CM056735.1, from coordinate 81,891,476 downwards.
ACAACACCACAGGGAGGGGTGTTCTCGGCTTTAGGCTCATGAGGGAAGGTTTGGCCAAAAGGCCTTCACGAGGGGAGAGGGCTCTTGGGCGAGAGTCAACAGAGGGAGGAGGGTTCTCAAGACTTAGGCAAGTGAAGAGTGGATGAAGAAGTCTTGAAAGAGAGGGGGTATTTATAGCAAAACCAAAGGCCAACCAATGGCGAAGATCAAGCCATGTGCAAGGCAAGTGTAAGGCGAATCAAGCCAAGTGCACCCTAACCCTACTCCACAAAACACTCCACAAAACAAGCCACAAAGCAAGGCACAAAAGAGAGCCAATCGGCGAGGCCAACGAGGCTCTCTTTGGGCGTAATCGTCCAACCTTCCCACTTGCTTCGATGTGAGGTGACACGTGTCACCCTCGTTGATCCAAAATGTTTCGTCTCTCGGAAAAATCCATAAAAATTTTAAATGACATAGCCGGAATTTTCCCAGCGTAAGCTGCGGAAAGCGTTTAGTCGAAAGCGACTCTAATCGGCACTTGTGCCCAAATTTCGAATCGATGCCTAACTTAAGGCTCAAATTTTCGTGCGTCGTCCATACGTACATACTGCGAAATACGGGTATAACATTCTTCCCCTTAGAAACATTCGTCGAATGTTCCTTCTAGGTCTCAAAACAAGCGGCGTCGGTATAGTCTTCCGCTATATCGTGCGAAAATAATCATGCCACGCTGGCCACAAAACACACGCGTTCACTTCTCCGCTCGTAGTACTCGCCACGAACACTCGAACTCGTTCTAGTATCCGTACCACATACATCAACGCTCGTTTCCAACCCTTGGAGTCACTACCTCGAACTTGGTCATCTCCTAACCTCGATTTCCCTAAGGCCATTCCGGCCTTCACGAACTGATTACGATCGAGCGCGTCCACGAACTCATCGATGGTCATCTAAACTTGGGCCTAGCACCTCGTGACCTACCACTGGCGGGACCACCCAGCCGGCCCACCCCAAACCGGGTTCTGGGTTGACGCGAAATGGTCCTCAACCCGACCCCGACGCGGACTCTTGTTCCCGATCGGAACAATCTTACTATTTCACATCATGAAAAGCTACCACTTCCATCTCACACTACCCGGGGACTTACCCTTTTCACTAACGGGTTTCTAAATCACATTTTAGCACAAAGCTATCCAAACATAACATTAAACACATCAACAACATCAATACAAACAAAACTCTAGAGGTTAAGGATATACGAAACTAGGCGGTTCGAGGACCGCTAAAGCGGAACTCCACGCGACCTCTGGGGCCTTAGGTGTACTAACATCTGCTGGCTATGGAAGGTGAAGAACCATAAGCGCTCTAGTAGTCCATGCTATCCTACGGTGCTACCACAGTGGACGATCTCTTGCGGATGGCCTGTTGGCGCAAAAATAACAATCTCAGAGTTAGTACGACACTCTCCCTTATGAAGCTTTCCTGGCGGCCACCTGAGACAAGGGCAACCTCGTCCGGCGAGCACTCTGCTCCGCGAAAATCTGAAACACAGGAGCCCAGGCACGCTCTGAATATCGAAGGTCGAAGGCGTGGAGGACCACTCTGTCTTGTGGAGGTACATAACTAGTCTGCTTCGAGGCGGTGCGCCTCGAAAGTCACCAAAGGACCTGCTGTTACGGCCTCTTCTGCGACTTTGGTCATTCCGTCGATTTATCCGCTCCTCGCATCAAGTGTATACGCTGCGTGCGGCGATGTCCGTACGGTGAAGAGCTACACGAACAACTCTCTGCAAGGCAATCATCGAGCCACGTAACATATCGGTGCACTCGATCCTCCATACAAGCTACTAACGCGAGGGCGTCTGGGCGATGAGTCGAACTCCACATTGTACTCCCGAGCCGTATGCGGATTCTGCCGTAACACCAAAAATCTGTCGGCCGAGCCCTCGCCGTGCAGGGAGGCAAGAAATGTGCAAGAAAGGCTTACGAGAACTCGTTCCATACGGCTGGAAGTGCATGCTCTCCACTGGACAGCTCGAGAATCAAACGATCATTGCGGTATCACGCGATTGATGTGAACCTAGGGCCACCGACTCGATCTCCGATGCCTTGATCACTCTCTCGTGATCGGAATGGCGTCGGATGAACTCTGCGGATCATCCTCGGGCCTCGACCCATAAAACTCTGGCGGCTCTGACTCGAGAAAATCCGTAGCCTCGAACTATCGATCTAGGGTGAACGGCTGGTGCTCTTTGGGCTGCTGCGTCGGCCTATCCTCAAGTCAGCCTGACCACGGCCGTTAGCGGGCCAGCTCGCGTAACTCATCTCTGCTGCTCCGGTGCGGGGTGGAGGCTCAGTCTTGTGGTCTCTGCCATTGCTCTGCTCGCGACTCCTCTGCTGCCTTGCCATACGGGCGGGTTGCCTGCGCGGAGGCATAGCGGTAAAGCGAAGTATGTCGGAGGGTCGATCTTATCACGGCTACAGGCACGATCTCGGAATGAGAAGAATGGAAACCAATCCTAAATGTCCTATAGCCTCACGATTATAGATGTGGTGCCTGACACATCGATAATCAAGACTACTAGACACGGTGCGTAGACACTTTCAGAGGATTAAGCGCTCCGATACCACTTGTGGCCCGAAAATCGGGCGTCAGGTGCCTACCGGGCACCCTAGTGATACAACATCGGAGAAAACCAGTGGAAATAAAAACTTTACACATGAAATGAGAGATATAATAAATAAGCAGGCCAACCAAAGCGATTTGCCTTGGTATATACATAAAACACGAGCAGTTTAATCCTTTTACAACCACACTTGCAGCGATACTACGGACCTCTAAGATTTATACAACAACTATGGCGGGACGGGGCCGCCATACCACGAGCGTCAAGAACTTACGGACTCGGGGTAACATACCAAAGATAAGCCTCGGCGGAATGGAGCTCCCAAACGCTGAAATGAGATCCTAGCGGGGATCGGCGGTAGATGTACCTCTACTGCGGCATGAGCGGCCACGAAGGAGGTCGATCTGGTACCAAGTATGTGAAGCGTAAATACGTAAATGAAATCATAATAGTCTATATAAAGCGGGAGACATGTATGATGACCAAACTACGATATATAACATATAACGATTACATCAGAGCGAGGACTCGCGCCTCCAATTATCACTCGTGCGGAATTTCTTCCTCACTGCCGTGATTTATGATATAACAATACCAAGGATTATACATGAACACGAGTCCCACTGTGTTATAAAAACCGTCTGAGACAAGTATAACTACGGATCCGGCCGTACCAATAATACAATGCAACCAAACACGAAGCCGTCACGGGGCAAGTGCGAGCCGACTCCAGGAGACCAAGGCGGTCACGTGGTGGCCGGGGCAAATCTGGTGACCACCGAGGACGAGCCGTATCACGAGACCGTCACTATCTTGAGCAGGGCAAGTCGGTGGTGACTACGGGTGCAGGCGAATCATCCGTGAGGCGGGGCAATCACGGCCGACCACCGGGGACCAAAGCGAGCGATGAAACCTCGTGGAGAGCTAGTCCGTAAATAACAATTCTTGCACAACCAAGGCTATCACCTGGCGTAAGCAAGTTACGCAACAACAAGCATAGGCAAGTTACCAACAACAAGCATAGGCAAGTTACCTGACAACAAGCATAGGCAAGTTACACATGACAAGCGTAGGCAAGTTACACCACAAAGCGTAGGCAAGTTACCTGACTCAAGTTACTTTCATTTTATGCCAAAGTCGGGTTTTTAACCTAAAGTACTACGTCACGTTAAATCCCTTTTAAAGAGATCTATTACTTTTATCAAAGTCACGATACGTAGTATTAGAATGACCAACCAGCATTCCTTTTCAAAATCAAGTAACAACATTCTTTTCCTAAGTTCGGTTGCCTAGTTTGATAACTCGAAGCTTCTCATTTTCAAATGGTTTCATAGTTCATAAACTTAATCACTTGATTCCTTTTTAGAACAATTGAGTAATATATGTCTTACGTGAGAGTAGGTTATTCTTGTTTACAACATTCTTATTACTGACCATGATCTAGAAAATGTATATCATTTTGTCTCATCTTAGTTTCTATGCGGATGGAGGTTTCTCTTGGTTTTAATACAATTCATCATTATTTAATACATTTTCCTTTTATTAACGCTGCGGTGGTGCATCGATACACGTTACGATTTCGAAATCGGTAAAACATTATCCCTTTAAATAAAACCAAGTACTCATTACTCACGAATGAGGTTTTACACAAACATTCACATTAAAACAAATAAGTTAAGTCTCTTATCTTATAAGATCAAGTCTCTTAACTTCTAACATTAGTAAACCATTTTCTTTACCTCTCTTAAGACATTATACCTAACTCCCATAAAGCTAGTATAACTCTTTTTAAAACCTTTAAAACCAAGTGTTACTCTTCCTTCAAAGCGATTATAAATCTTTTGAAATACATCAAGTTCTTTATTATAACAAGCGATTATAATTCACGTGATTACCTTTTAAAACCACAAGTATTTTCTTACCTCATAAAGCCGTTATAACGACTTCCCATAAAGCGTTATAACACTTTATGTTTTAAGACAATCAAACACGATTAACACGTATGCGTCTACCGTACTACATAGTTCACGTATCATGCTAGAAGAGATAGGAAGAGGTTCACATACCTCGCGGCGAGTCCGACTACTAGCAAAGCGCTCAGTACTTCAAACCGTCGGCTACTCCTTAAGCCCGCGTAGATCGCACCACGCGTAGTACTTGACCTATAAGGCCACAGGCGCTTATTAACATCTAGATCTCATCGTTCCATATTCTGAGAAAATTCGGCACCTCCCCGCCATAGCGTAAATCTCGCCTCTAACGGCGGCTACCAAGCGACGGGGGTTTTTACGCCTAACGGACGTGTACAATTCTACTACGGTAATACTACACAAGTCTCTTATGTCTGAGTCTATGTAATTACTGATTCGATTCTTAATTCTTGGGCTTAAGTCAAAAGACATTGCCACGATTACTAAGTATAGTTACATATATAGTATACTTGACTATATATTCTTACAACATGTAATTTCCAATTACAATAGAAGAACGATAGTGTTTACCTCGATAAGCCCAAAATTATCCGAGTATAATGTCGCTTTGAGCAAGGTTTAGCTCTACTCAGGAGTGCTCGATCCGCTCCAAACAACCCTTAGAAGTTCTAACCAACCTACTCCAAAACTTCAACCAACGGTGAAGGTTTCCTTAGGGTTTCGGTTTGAGACTAAAAGGACAAAAGGTAGTATTTAGGACTCTACGTATAGAGGTAACTTTGGAATACTACAAGGTATAAGGCTAAGGTATTTTGGGCATTATAACAATACTTGGAGGAGTATTTCAATACCACAAAGGGGTACCACACGAGAACAACACCACAGGGAGGGGTGTTCTCGGCTTTAAACTCATGAGGGGAAGGTTTCGGCCAAAGGCCTTCACAGGGAGAGGGGCTCTTGGGCGAGTCGACAAGAGGAGGAGGGGTTCTCAAGACTTAGGCAAGTGAAGAGTGGATGAAGAAGTCTTCAAAGAGAGGGTATTTATAGCAAAACCAAAGGCCAACCAATGGCGAAGATCAAGCCATGTGCAAGGCAAGTGTAAGGCCAAGATCAAGCCAAGTGCACCTAACCCTACTCCACAAAACACTCCACAAAACAAGCCACAAAGCAAGGCACAAAGAGAGCCAATCGGCGAGGCCAACGAGGCTCTCTTTGGGCGTAATCGTCCAACCTTCCCACTGCTTCGATGTGAGGGTGACACGTGTCACCTCCCGTTGATCCAAAATGTTTCGTCTCTCGGAAAAATCCATAAAAATTTTTAAATGACATAGCGGAATTTTCCCAGCGTAGGCTATGAAGCGTTTACGTCGACGACTCTAATCGGCACTTGTGCCCAAATTTCGAATCGATGCCTAACTTAAGGCTCAAATTTAATGCGTCGTCCATACGTACATACTGCGGAAATACGGGTATAACATTCTTCCCCTTAGAAACATTCGTCACGAATGTTCCTTCAGGTCTCAAAACAAGCGGCGTCGGTATAGTCTTCACCGCTATCGTCGTGCGAAAATAATCATGCCACGCTGGCCACAAAAACACCGTTCACTTCTCCGCTTTCGTAGTACTCGTCACGAACACTCGAACTTCGTTCTAGTATCAGTACCACACACATCAGCGCTTACGTTTCCAACCGCGAGTCACTACCTCGAACTTGGTCATCTCACAACCTCGATTTCCCTAAGGCCATTCGGCCTTCACGAACTGATCGATCGAGCGCGTCCACGAACTCATCGATGGTCATCTAAACTTGGGCTAGCACCCTCGTGACCCTACCACTGGCGGGACCACCCAGCCGACCCCCAAACCGGGTTCTGGGTTGACCCGAAATGGTCCTCAACCCGACCCCAACGCGCGACTCTTGTTCCCGATCCGGAACAATCTTACTATTTCACATCGTGAAAGCTACCACTTCCATCTCACACTACCCGAGGACTTACCCTTTTCACTAACGGGTTTCTAAATCACATTTTAGCACAAAGCTATCCAAACATAACATTAAACACATCAACAACATCAATACAAACAAAACTCTAGAGGTTAAGGATATACGAAACTAGGCGGTTCGAGGACCGCTAAAAGGAACTCCCACCGCGACCTCTGGGGCCTTAGGTGTACTAACATCTGCTGGCTATGGAAGGTGAAGAACCGCAATCGCTCTAGTAGTCCATGCTATCCTACCGGTGCTACCACAGTGGACGATCTGCTTGCGGATAGCCTGTTGGCGCAAAATAACAATCTCAGAGTTAGTACGACACTCTCCCTTATGAAGCTTTCCTGGCGGCGGCTGAGACAAGGGCAACCTCATCCGGCGAGCACTCTGCTCCGCGAAAATCTGAAACACAGGAGCCCAGGCACGCTCACGAATATCCGAAGGTCCGAAAGTTGTGGAGGACCACTGCATCTTGTGGTACATAACTAGTCTGCTTTGGCGGTCCGCCTCGAAAGTCACCAAAGGACCTGCTGTTACGGCCCTCTTCTGCGACTTTGGTCATTCAGTCGATTTATCCGCTCCTCGCATCAGTGTATACGCTGCGTGCGAGCGATGTCCGTGCCGGTGAAGAGCTACACGAACAACTCTGCAAGGCAATCGTCGAGCCTGTAACATATCGGTGCACTCGATCCTCCATACAAGCTACTAACGAGGGCGTCTGGGCCAATGAGTCGAACTCCACATTGTACTCCCGAATGCGCGGTTCTGCGCGTAACACCAAAAATCATCGGCCCGAGCCCTCGCAAATGCGGGAGGCAAGAAATGTGCAAGAAAGGCTTACGAGAACTCGTTCCATACATTGGAAGTGCATGCTCTCCACGGACAGCTCGAGAATCAAACCGATCATTGCGGTATCACGCGATTGATGTGAACCTAGGCCACCGACTCGATCTCCGATGCCTTGATCACTCTCGCGATCCGTGGCGTCGGATGAACTCCTGCGGATCATCCTCGGGCCTCGACCCATAAAACTCTGGCGGCTACTGACTCGGAAAATCCCGTAGCCTCGAACTATCGATCTAGGGTGAACGGCGGTGCTCTTTGGGCTGCTGCGTCCGGCCTATCCTCAGTCAGCGCCTGACCACGGCGTTCGCGGGCCCGCTCGCGTAACTCATCTCCTGCTCCGGGCTGCGGATGGAGGCTCAGTCTTGTGGTCTCTGCATTGCTCAACTCGACTCCGCCTGTTTGCCTTGCCACGGGCGGGTTGCCTTCTGCGGAGGCATAAGCGGTAAAGCGAAGTATGTCGGAGGGTCGATCTTATCACACGCTACAGGCACGATCTCGGAATGAGAAGAATGAAACCAATCCTAAATGTCCTATAGCCTCACGATTATAGATGTGGTGCCTGACACATCGATAATCAAGACTCTACTGACACGATGCGTAGACACTTTCAGGATTAAGCGCTCACGATACCACTTGTGGCGCCCGAAAATCGGGCGTCGCAGTGCCTTACCGGGCACCTAGTGATACAACATCGAGAAAACCAGCGGAAATAAAAACTTTACACATGAAATGAGAGATATAATAAATAAGCAGGCCAGCAAGCAGTTGCCTTGGTATATACATAAAACACGAGCAGTTTAATCCTTTTACAACCACACTTGCATGATACTACTGGACCTCAAGATTTATACAACAACTATGACGGGACGGGGCCGCCATACCACGAGCGTCTGAGAACTTACGGACTCGGGGTAACATACCAAAGATAAGCCTCACGGAATGGAGCTCCCAAAACTGAAATGAGATCCTAGCGGGGATCGGCGGTAGATGTACCTACTGCGGCGTGAGCGCGGCCCGAAGGAGGTCGATGCAAGTACCAAGTATGTGAAAGCGTAAATACTTGTAAATGAAATCATAATAGTCTATATAAAGCGGGAGACATGTATGATGACCAAACTACGATATATAACATATAACGATTCACATCAAGCGAGGACTCGCCTCCAAATTATCACTCGTGCGTGGAATTTCTTCCTCAGCTTGGCGATTTATGATATAACAATACCAAGGATTATACATGAACACGAGTCCGCTGTGTTATAAAAACGTCTGAGACAAGTATAACTACGGATCCGGCCGTACCAATAATACAATGCAGCAAAACCACGAAGCCGTCACGGGGCAAGTCACGAGGCCGACTCTAGGAGACCAAGGCGGTCACGTGGTGGCCAGGGGCAAATACGGTGACCACCGAGGACGAGCGTATCACGAGACTTCGTCACTATCTTTGAGCAGGGCAAGTGCGAGGTGACTACGGGTGCCAAGGCGAATCATCCGTGAGGCAGGAGGCAATGCGAGCCGACCACGGGGACGAGGCGAGCGATGAAACCTCATGGAGAGCTAGTCCGTAAATAACAATTCTTGCACTGACCAAGGCTATCACCTGGCATAAGCAAGTTACGCAACAACAAGCATAGGCAAGTTACCAACAACAAGCATAGGCAAGTTACACAACAACAAGCATAGGCAAGTTACACAACAACAAGCATAGGCAAGTTACACGCAACAAGCGTGAGCAAGTTACACAACTCAAGTTACTTTCATTTTATGCCAAAGTCGGGTTTTAACCCTAAAGTACTACGTCGTTAAATCCCTTTTAAAAGAGATCTATTACTTTTATCAAAGTCACCCGATACGTAGTATTAGAATGACCAACCCGTTCCTTTTCAAAATCAAGTAACAACATTCTTTTCCTAAGTTCGGTTTGCTAGTTTGATAACTCGAAAGCTTCTCATTTTCAAATGGTTTCATAGTTCATAAACTTAATCACTTGATTCCTTTTTAGAACAATTGAGTAATATATGTCTTACGTGAGAGTAGGTTATTCTTGTTTACAACATTCTTATTACAGCAGCCATGATCTAGAAAATGTATATCATTTTGTCTCATCTTAGTTTCTATGCGGATGGAGGTTTCTCTGGTTTTAATACAATTCATCATTATTTAATACATTTTCCTTTTATTAGCATTTGCGGTGGTGCGTCGATACGTTACGATTTCGAAATCAGTAAAACATTATCCCTTTAAATAAAACCAAGTACTCATTACTCACGAATGAGGTTTCACACAAACATTCACATTAAAACAAATAAGTTAAGTCTCTTATCTTATAAGATCAAGTCTCTTAACTTCTAACATTAGTAAACCATTTTCTTTACCTCTCTTAAGAAATTATACATAACTCACCATAAAGCTAGTATAACTCTTTTTAAAACCTTTAAAACCAAGTGTTACTCTTCCTTCAAAACGATTATAAATCTTTTGAAATACATCAAGTTCTTTATTATAACAAGCCAGTTATAATTCACATCAGTTACCTTTTAAAACCACAAAGTATTTTCTTACCTACATAAAGCCGTTATAACGACTTCCCATAAAGCCGTTATAACACTTTATGTTTTAAGACAATCAAACACGATTAACACGTATGCGTCTACCGTACTACATAGTTCACACATATCATGCTAGAAGAGATAGGAAGAGGTTCACATACCTCGCGACGAGTCGACTACTAGCAAGCGCTCCAAGTACTTCAAGTCGGCTACTCCTTAAGCCACGTAGATCGCACCACACGTAGTACTTGACCTATAAGGCCACAAGGAGCTTATTAACATCTAGATCTCATCGTTCCAGATTCTACAGAAAATACGGCAGCACCTCCCCCCCCGCCATAGCGTAAATCTCATTCTCTATGGCCACTACCAAGCCAACGAGGGGTTTTTACGCCTAACGGACGTGTACAATTCTACTACGAAGTAATACTACACAAGTCTCATGTCTGATCCTATGTAATTACTGATTCGGTTCTTAATTCTTAAGTCTTAAGTCAAAATACATTTCCACAGTACTAAGTATATTTCTATATATATTATACTTAAAATATATATTCTTACAACATCTAATTTCCAATAACAATAGAAGGGCGATGAGTGTTTACCTCGATAAGCCCAAAATTATCCGAGTATAATGTCGCGCTGAGCAAGGTTTAGCTCTACTCAGTGCTCCAATCCGCTCCAAACAACCCTTAGAAGTTCTAACCAACTTACTCCAAAACTTCAACCAACGGTGAAGGTTTCCTTAGGGTTTGGGTTTGAGACTAAAAGGACAAAATGTAGTATTTACGTACTCTACGTATAGAGGTAACTTTGGAATACTACAAGGTATAAGGCTAAGGTATTTTGGGCATTATAACAATACTTGGAGGAGTATTTCAATACCACAAAGGGTACCACACGAGAACAACACCACAGGGAGGGGGTGTTCTCGGCTTTAGGCTCACAAGGGGAAGGTTTGGCCAAAGGCCTTCACAGAGAGGGGCTCTTGGACGAGTCAACAAGAGGAGGAGGGTTCTCAAGACTTAGGCAAGTGAAGAGTGGATGAAGAAGTCTTGAGAGAGGGGTATTTATAGCAAAACCAAAGGCCAACCAATGGCGAGATCAAGCCATGTGCAAGGCAAGTGTAAGGCCAAGATCAAGCCAAGTGCACCTAACCCTACTCCACAAAACACTCCACAAAACAAGCCACAAAGCAAGGCACAAAAGAGGAGCCAATCGGCGAGGCCAACGAGGCTCTCTTTGGGCCTGATCGTCCAACCTTCCCGGCTTGCTTCGATGTGAGGGTGACACATGTCACCCTCGTTGGTCCAAAATGTTCGTCTCTCGGAAAAATCCGCAAAAATTTTAAATGACATAGCGGAATTTTCCCAACGTAGCTGCGAAGCGTTTCGTCAGAAAACGACTCTAATCGGCACTTGTGCCCAAATTTCGAATCCAATGCCTAACTTAAGGCTCAAATTTCGTACGTACGTCCATACGTACATACTCTGGAAATACGGGGTATAACAAAAACTCCATATGAGATATGGAACGGCAAGAAGCCAACACTTAGACACATGTGACCCTGGGGGTGCCCTGCATATGTAAAGAAGTTGCTTACTGACAAATTGGAATCTAAAAGTGATAAGTATTATTTTGTGGGGTATCCTAAGGAAACAAGGGGATATTACTTCTATCTTCCTGGAGAACATAAGATTATTGTTTCCAGAAATGCAACTTTCCTTGAAGAAGACTATGTCTACAAGGAACAGAGTTACAACAACTTAGAACTTGAAGAAATTCAAGAAGTGCAAAATAATATAGAGAATGAACCCTTGTCAAATGATCTAGGCAATGATTCAGTGGGAGTATTTGATGATGACTGGGTACTTAGAGTATGCCCTTCAACCAGTGGGAGTGATGTGAGGGATAATTGATGCGCGATTTAATGCACACACTTTAACGCAAGTGCACGTTGTCGAGTCAAGTAATATAGTCTTTGAAGACTGAGTTATCGTCCTCAGTGATTAGTGCTCAATTACCAATTTCTACTCTTTGTTATCTATTTGGTGACCGATATTTGAGTTGTTGATTATGACTAATAATTATAAAGACTAATTAACTATGTTGTTTACTTCAGTGATGATGGAAATAGGGCTTCCAAATCTCCTCAACTATCCACTTATATTACTTACTAATGCAATTAACTATGATTCTTCTTCTTTTGGAGATAGCAGGTTTACTAATTCGTTTTATACTCCTGTTAAGGTTATATAAACATTCAACCCCAGTACAGCTCCTTTCTACCTTTCGGTGATAAGGATGACTCTAGAGGAGGATTAAGAACAAAAACCTATTAATGCTACACAAGTAATTGAGGTATTTTCATCCCCAATTCGACCTATGTCTACCCAACTACAGCATAGTCACAACCTCCCCTTTCGGATTTCGATTAGAAATCATATAAGTAATGATAATTAATGATCAAGTAATTACCAAGCAATCAAATCATCTATTGGATAAATCTCAACAATAAGAAGAACAACCATAACATGCATTAATTCATAAATAAAGGTTCAAGTGAATTGACATGGAAAGCCCTATAATAGAATTAATTCCTAGCCATAGACATGACAAGAACTAATTCAATATCCAACATAAAACTGAAAATAAAGTAAAAGAAAAGAAAGAAATTACTAAAGAATGGTCTCCAATCTTGAACTCCAAGATGTCTTGTGAATTGGCAAGGAAGGGAACCCTTAATTCTGACCTAGGGTTCTCTTTTTATAGCCTCCAAACCGACATTAAGGTTTTCCTTCAGGCCTGGCCCATAATTCGTCAAAAACCTGATTTTTCCCGCGTCGGCGCCGCGGCGCCGGAAGTTCTGCACTGTTCTGACGATTAGGCGCCGCGGCGCTGCACTCTGCTGTCTAGAGGCGCCGCGGCGCTGGAACTTCTGCAAGCGTCTGAATATTGGGCGCTGGCCTCTTTGGTGGAGCCGCGGCGCCCGACCACTGTCCGTGCACAGTTCTCCACTTTCTCGCATTTCGAGCTCTGGAACCTCTATTTTTGCCCTCTTTTCGCTCCTTTTCCGTCAAAGAGCCACTTCAACCAATTTGACTCAAAAGAAAGAAAATCTATCATAAGACGACATGTATTTGTACAAAAAGGGACAAAAGACTCACTAAAAACGACTCAAAAAGTGTATATAAAATACACCGATCAAATATCCCCAAACTTAACATTTGCTCGCCCTCGAGCAAAGATCAAAAAGAAAGAAATAAAGACTCAAAGAAAAAAAAGAAAATAGAAAGACTCAACGACATTGATCACTTTGCTGCATTGGTGTTACTTAGAAAAACATGAAGATTAACAGAATAATATGCAGGAACATATAGCATGAAATATTTGCATTCCAAACACATTAAGCTAAATATTTCGCAAACTCATTTTAATCATGCTTAATGGAAGTAAGAATACTGAATTATGCATGTCAATTTCAAAAATCTTATGGCATTTTTACTTGCTATTCTCCACTAATCATGGATATGCATATAAGAGATCTTCAGGACTTTTCAGGGTTGTAATGTAGACTTAGGCATGGGTAGGTAAAAATAGGCATTTAGGCTCATTTTATGTACCATAAGCTCTTTTGCTTTTCAATTTTTCCCTTTTCTTTTGATTTCTCTCCTTCACTTTATATCTATTTTTCCCCTCTTTTGTTTTGAGAGAGTGAAGTGTATTATAAATCACAGGCACCCCCAAACTTAGGCTTTTGCCTATTTCTTATTACTTTTTTTTTATTGGGGTGCATCAAACTTGTTCACTCTTTTTGTCTCTTTTTTAACACTTCTATTTCAACTATTTCACATTTTTACTTATGGCACAAGTATGGGAATATAGGGTGTCAAAGAAAAAGTTTAATATTTAGGCTCAACGGGGCTGACTAGGGATATTTTTAATGTCAGGGATAGAAAAGAGTGGTAAGAATTTGCTAACAAAGAATTGCCTGAGTCATCTCCCTAACATGCATATCCTAACTATTTCACCTCAAATAGCAAACAATCATACACATAGGTTTTAATCATTTAATAATGCACAATTCAAGCAAGAAACCTCAAATAGACAGATTTCATGAGTTTTTGGCATATCTAACCTAAGTGTTTAGATAGTTGCTTCTAATTCCATTACATTATTCCACCTTACTTCACTAGGTGTTTCTAGTAACTACAGCATGCATGATCTTTGACGACAATTATGACTCAAAAAGAAAAAAATTTATGACTAAAAAATACACAAAACAAATCAAAAAGACTCAAACATACTACAACAATAAGACACAAATAGAACACCCCCCCCCCCAAACTTAAATCACACATTGTCCCCAATGTGTGCAAGACTCAAAGAAAATAAAAGAAACAGGACACTTACAAACTTTGGTTAAAATGGTGGCGGTGGCGGTGGATAGTGCATTGACCACTGGTTAAACAAGGAACTCATCTCGTCAATTCTCTGCCTCATTTCTTGTTGTCCTTGTATCACTGTGTCAAAATTCTGCATCATCCTTCTTTGGTTCTGAAGCAACTGCTCCATCATAGGCACTGGAGATTCTGATTCTGTGGGTGGCTGATGGTTGTTTCCTGCCTCATAGTGAGCCTCTGTTTTAGGCTCATCTTCATCCATGGCAGCCTCTGCTGCTGCTGGTGCTGGTGCTGGTGCTCTTCGTCTTGCTGCTGCTGGGGGGATTGAGTCTGGGAAGGAGTGCACTATCCCGTATGACACAGGAAGTTGGTTTTTCTCATAAGTATCAGTGGGTAGGGTTGGGACCCATTTATGGCGCATAAACTTGTAATAAGTGAGCCATGTCCCAACCCACCTGTTATTACCAACCTGCTGGTCTCTTCAATATTTTGCACTATCTCCTTTCCAACATCTCGTCTTCCCCGTCATAATTCCATATATCAATTTAATTCTGTCTTCTGGCACTCTGGTAAAGTGCGTTGATGGAATCAGGCGGGCACTGACGAAATACAACCAACCCTTGGCTGCTTTGTTGAACGGACACCTTCTCAGTCCTCTTGACCCATTTCTGGAAATTTCATATGCAGCCCCAGGGTAGTTTACTGTGTCTGTGACGGCATTCCAGTCGATTTTGGTGGTGTTTCTAGACCATGTTCTAAAATAGCTCCAATCACCATCTCCTCCTTCAACATCAACTGTTTCCAATAACGCATTGACCTCTTCTGCCGTCACAGGCACATATCTTCCCCTCACAAAGCATCCATTGTCCACCTTCTCCGGAAGGTTAGCATATAATTCACGCACCATCACTGTGTTCATTGATGCTATCTTTTCCGGGTTTACAAATCTTTTCCACCCCCTCATCTCAATCATCGCCCGAATGGGCTCATAGACATCCCCCTCCTCAAGCGTATCCCTTTGATAATTCATTCCTCTTTCAGGGATTAAGGGCCTAGTACTAAGTTTTTGGTATCTATCATGAGCTCTTCGGCTGACAAACCTAGTATCATCATATTGAGGGGCTGAGGTGGATGTGGAGGCTCTTTTCTTTCTGGCAGACATTTTTAGATAACTTTTTGCAGCATTTCCTTCGTACCAACAACGTTAACCAACACTACACCCAACAATTAGCAGCTACAACACCTATCACCCCCAAACTTCACTTAAGAAGCTCCTGCACAACTCACACACTCACCTTGTATACTCTTCCTCGAAATCTAACAACCAATTTTTAACACCCCAACAACTTCACAGATACAACACTCCTCCAATTTACTACCTCCTCTGTCTACAGTAAAGCTTTCAAGAAAAGATAAAGATTACCTTTTGACGGTGTTCTTCAAGGTTTTCTTGCTTCTAATGGTGATTTGAGGTAATGGGATGAGGTTTGTTGGTTAAAATGGTTAAGGATTTAGGGAATTTAAGAACTTTGGTTGTGTTTGGGTTTGGTTTATGGAAGATTTTTAGGTAAGGTGTGGATTTTCGTGGGTTTTGTGGAGAGGAAGGTTTAGGTTTTGATTTGGAATTGGGGAAAAATCGAGTTTGAGCGTCTTTAAATTTCTGGATTTCCGCCTCGGCGCCAGAATGGCCTTGTGGCGCTGATTTCTTGCACTCGTTCGGGCTTCCTACGCCGCCACGCTCATCGGCGCATGGCCTCAAACTTCAGATTTTTTTCTGGATTTTTGGCACCGCGGCGCTGAACTTCCTGCGTCTTTCTGCTCTTTTGGCGCCGCGGCCCTTCTCCTGGGCGCCGCGGCGCTCACCCGTTTTTCTGGAAATCCCTTTGCTTATCTTCGGTTTTTCGCCCTCCAAATTTGTTGGTCCTGCACCTGTCATCACAACACAAACACTACCTCCGTGTGACTGTTCTTAGTAAAAACTAACTACATTTAAAACAAACAATTTAAAACACTTTGGGTTGCCTCCCAAGTAGCGCTGTCTTTAACGTCTTTTAGCCAGACGCAAGTTCGTTAGATCAAGAGGTGTGGGGTAGATTAACCCCACAACCAATCCATTTTTTCAACATTCTCCTTTTTCTTCTTCTGTTTTTCTTTTTATGGTTATTTTCAAGTGAAGGTTCAGTGGCACATACCTGCTTTGGCGGAGGTTCAGCATCACGTACTTGCTTTGGTGGGCTTATCTCCCTTGTTTTGGCTTGCACTGGCTCACAAGAGGTTCTGATGGTGCTGATTGCAAAGCACCTGCTCATGACCGGTGGCTCAATAACGTGTTTAAACACTTTAAACACCATTTCTTCGTTCTCTACCCTTAGCGTCAGCTCACCATTTTCTACATCAATCAGGGCTCTCCCTGTTGCCAAGAACGGTCTCCCCAATATGATGGGAATCTCTGCATCCTCCTCCATGTCAAGAATGAGGAAGTCCGCAGGAAAAAAGAATTTTCCTACTTTAACAAGCACATCCTCAATCTTCCCCCTTGGGTGCATCACTGTTCTGTATGCTAATTGCAAGCTCACCGTGGTTGGTTTTGCCTCACCTAACTCCAACCGTTTAAACACCGACAAAGGCATCAAATTTATACTTGCCCCCAAATCACAGAGGGCTCTATTGCATGTCACCTTGCCAACTGTGCAAGACAATGTAAAGCTCCCTAGGTCTTTTAGTTTAGGGGGAAACTTCTTCTGCAGGATGGCACTGCACTCCTCAGTCAGCGCCACCATCTCATATTCTGCTAGTTTCTTCTTCTTCCCCAAAATTTCCTTCATGAATTTGAAGTAGGAAGGCATTTGCTCCAACGCCTCGATGAAGGGTATGTTGATATGTAACTTTCTGAACGTCTCCAAAAATTTAGAGAATTGCTTATCAACTACCTTCCTCTGCAATCTTTGTGGGAACGAAATCTTCTCAGTATACTCCTTCTCTGGAGCTTTCTCTAATACTGGGCGAGCTTCAACCACCTTCTCTCTCTCTATTTCTATCCTCTGTTCAACTACCAGCTGAGGTGCATGCTGCTCCAACTGTTTGCCACTCCTTAGCTGCACTGCCTGACATTGTTCTCTAGGGTTCATCTCTGTGTTGCTTGGCAGTGTACCCTGTGGCCTGTTGTTCGATAGCTTTGCTAGTTTCCCCACCTGTGTTTCCAAGTTCCTGAGCGAGGATCTAGTCTGCCATGAGATGCAGGGAATTGGTGAGTGTTAACAAAGCTGCTCTCAGCTCGTCTGGCTTTTCTGGTTGGACAGGGCCGCTGAATTGCTGTGAAGATGAGGCCTGAGTGAATGGCTGCTGGTTTTGGTACTGGCCTCTAAACTGATTCTGCTGCCCCTGCTCACCTCTCCATGAAAAATTTGGGTGATTCCTCCACCCTGGATTGTAAGTGTTTGAGTATGGGTTGTTCTGGGGCCTCTGATAGTTCCATACAGCTTGGCATTCTGCTTGCTCGATAGGCATGTTGTTAGGATCAGCTGATGGGCATCTGTCGAAGGTATGTGGGCCACCACACAATTCACAGCTCATGGGCATTTGCACTGCATTTACAGATATTGTATGTTGTTGCAGCTGCTTGGTCAAAAGGGCAACTTGGGCATTCAGGGCAGTGATGGCATCTATCTCATGAACTCTCACTGTCCTTCTGCCACTCACTTGTCTATCTTCTGTGACATGGTTATTGGTGGCCATGTCTTCCAATAAGTCATGGCCTTCATGGGATGTTTTCCTCATAAAGGTTCCACCTGCTGCTGCATCAATAATTATTCTGGTCGTTCCGCTCAGCCCATTATAGAAGATGTGGACCAAATTCCACAACTCAATGATGTGGTATGGACACTTCCTCTGCAGATCCTTGAATCTCTCCCAAGCTTCATATAAAGACTCTCCATCGGCTTGATAGAAATTATTCAACTCCCCTCTCAACTTCGCTGCTTTGCATGGTGGGAAGAATTTTGCTAGAAATTTCTGTGTCAGCTCTTGCCATGTAAATATCGAATCCGCTGGCAAAGAATTCAACCACACTTTCACTCTATCCCTGAGTGAGAAGGGAAAGAGCCTCAATCTGACAGCGTCATCAGTAACGCCGTTATATCTGAATGTTG
The DNA here is from genome assembly GCA_029844215.1 of Przewalskia tangutica. NCBI lineage: Eukaryota > Viridiplantae > Streptophyta > Magnoliopsida > Solanales > Solanaceae > Przewalskia > Przewalskia tangutica. The sequence goes on along the minus strand of CM056735.1, from coordinate 81,872,998 downwards.
CACACAGTTCCAAGAAATTAGCTATATGCATGTGAGGATCCTCCGACGGCAATCCTCCAAACTGCACCGTATTCTGCACCATACTTAATATGGCAGACTTGATCTCAAAATTATTTGCTCCTATTGCTGGGAGCCTAATACAAGTTTGTGCTCCGTTCACCCTCGGCAACACGTAATCTCCCAAGCTCCTCTCCGCTTAGACCTGAACTCTCTCCTCTACATCCATTGGCACTCTCCGAGACATTCTTTGATTAGGCTGATGATCACCTAATCCCTCATTCATCTCGTTATTGTTCTGTACACCTTCCATCTCAATTAAAGCTGAAATTCGTTGGTTCCTTCTGTTCTGTTTACAAGTTTTCTCAATTTCTGGATTGAAGGGAACAAGAGTGTCCGCTCCTCTTCTCCTTCGCATAAACTGAGTTCCTGAGACAGATCAAAAACAGACAAACGGATCACGGCAACTGGTTTTCACAAAAAAAATAAAAAAAACAAAAAAAAACGTAATAAATAAAAATAAAAAATTAAAACCAAATTAGAAATTAAGAATAGATAAGATTGATATTGAACTACGTCAATCCCCGGAAACGGCGCCAAAAACTTGATGCGCGATTTAATGCACACACTTTAACGCAAGTGCACGTTGTCGAGTCAAGTAATATAGTCTTTGAAGACTGAGTTATCGTCCTCAGTGATTAGTGCTCAATTATCAATTTCTACTCTTTGTTATCTATTTGGTGACCGATATTTGAGTTGTTGATTATGACTAATAATTATAAAGACTAATTAACTATGTTGTTTACTTCAGTGATGATGGAAATAGGGCTTCCAAATCTCCTCAACTATCCACTTATATTACTTACTAATGCAATTAACTATGATTCTTCTTCTTTTGGAGATAGCAGGTTTACTAATTCGTTTTATACTACTGTTAAGGTTATATAAACACTCAACCCCAAAGTCTGACTCCTTTCTACCTTTCGGTGATAAGGATGACTCTAGAGGAGGATTAAGAACAAAACCTATTAATGCTACACAAGTAATTGAGGTATTTTCATCCCCAATTCGACTATGTCTACCCAACTCTGACATAGTCACAACCTCCCCTTTCGGATTTCGGTTAGAAATCATATAAGTAATGATAATTAATGATCAAGTAATTACCAAGCAATCAAATCATCTATTGGATAAATCTCAACAATAAGAAGAACAACCATAACATGCATTAATTCATAAATAAAGGTTCAAGTGAATTGACATGGAAAGCCCTATAATAGAATTAGTTCCTAGCCATAGACATGACAAGAACTAATTCAATATCCAACATAAAACTGAAAATAAAGTAAAAGAAAAGAAAGAAATTACTAAAGAATGGTCTCCAATCTTGAACTCCAAGATGTCTTGTGAATTGGCAAGGAAGGGAACCTTTAATTCTGACGTAGGGTTCTCTTTTTATAGCCTCCAAACCGACATTAAAGTTTTCCTTCAGGCCTGACCCATAATTCGTCAAAAACCTAATTTTTCCCGCGTCGGCGCTGCAATTGGCGCCGCGGCGCCGGAAGTTCTGCATTGTTCTGACGATTAGGCGTCGCGGCGCTGCACTCTGCTGTCTAGAGGCGCCGCGGCGCTGGAACTTCTGCAAGCCTCTGAACCTTTGGCGTCGCGGCGCTGACCCTTGTCCGTGCCTGGTTCGCCACTTTCTCGCATTTCGAGCTCTGGAACCTCCATTTTTGCCCTCTTTTCGCTCCTTTTCCGTCAAAGAGCCACTTAAACCACTTTGACTCAAAAGAAAGAAAATATATCCTAAGACGACATGTATTTGTACAAAAAGGGGCAAAAGACTCACTAAAAACGACTCAAAAAGTGTATATAAAATACACCGATCAATAATGCATAAATGCAAGACTCTCATACACAATCAATGGAAGATGACACAATGGTTGTGCATCATCCTATTCAAAACGATATTCCTAAAAGCTCTCAAGGTGATGGATTGTCCAACACACAAACACCTTCTCACAATCAAAATACATTGAAACGCAGAATATTCAACTCCGTAGGACCACCGGGACTCATCGTGCACCTGAAAGACTTAACATCCTTGTTGAAACACACAATGAGATAGATATTCCTGATGATGATGAGCCTACTACCTACAACGAAACAATGGAATCCATGTACATAAATCAAGTATGGAACTTGGTTGATTTTCCAACAGGGGTTAGACCCATAGGATGCAAGTGGGTCTTTAAGAAGAAGATTGATGCATATGGAAAAGTACAGACTTATAAAGCAAGATTGGTAGCTAAAGGTTATGATAAACGAGGTCGATTATGATGAAACCTTCTCACTGTTGCAAAGATTAAGTCCATTCAGGTTCTGCTTGCAATAGCTGCATACTATGAGTATGATATTTGGAAAATGGATGTTAAAACTGCATTCCTCAATGATAACCTAATTGAGGAGGTGTATATGATACAGTCAGAGGTTTTATATCCAAGACTCAACCCAAAGCAGTATGCAAGTTACAGAAGTCCATTTATGGACTCAAGCAAGCCTCAAGGAGTTGGAATATTTGCTTTGACAAAGCAGTCAAATCCTTTGACTTTATCAGAAGCAAAGAAGACCCATGCGTTTATATTAAACAGACAAATGAGAGTATTGTCTTCATTGTCATATATGTAGATCACATATTGATAATGGAAGATAATAAGACTCTCATGCAATCAGTCAAGGAATGGTTATCCAGCACCTTCATAATGAAGGATTTGGGTGAAGCCTGCTACATTCTTGAAATTAGGATCTACATAGATAGACCTAATAGATTATTGGGGTTGTCACAGTCCGTATACATAGACAAAGTGCTAAAATGATTTTCTATGAAGAATTCCAAGAAAGAAAATCTTCTTATAGGTCAAGGCATCAAGTTATCAAAGAAGGATAGTCCTTCTACTGCTGCAGAACTTGAACGTATGAAGAGGATCCCATATGTTTCAACTATAGGATCAATCATGTATGTCATGACCTGTACAAGGCCAGATGTGGCCTATGCACTTAGCATGACTTACAAATTCCAGTAGAATCCTGGGGAGGAACACTTGAAAGCAGTCAAGAGTATTCTTAAGTATCTTAGATGAACTAAAGAATATTTCTTAATCTATGGTGGACAAGAAAAGCTAGTAGCTACTGGGTACACTGATGCTAGTTTCCAGACAGATCTTGATGACTTCAAATCTCAATCTGGATATGCCTTCATTTTAAATGGTGGAATAGTGAGTTGGAAAAGTTCCAAACAAGCTACAACTGCTGATTCAACTACTGAGTACATTGCTGGATCGGAAGCTGGTAAGGAAGCTGTCGCGATATCTGAGTTCTTAAAAGAACTAAGGGTTGTTTCAAGTGCCACTTGTCCAATAACGATTTATGGTGAAAATACTGGCGTGATTGCGCAAGCTAAGGAACCAAGATCAACGAACATAAATAAACATGTTCCAAGGAAATACCACATACTTTGAGAGATGGTGGAAACTGAAGAAATAAAGTTAGACTACGTTCCCACAAATGAAAATCTAGCAAACTCATTTACTAAACCATTAAGCTTAGTAAAGCATAATGGTAATTTCGAAAACATGGGCATTAGATACATTGGAGATTGGCTCTAGGCCAAGTGGGAGATTGAAGTATATATGTCCTAGAGACGATCATTTTTTAGGGACACATGTACTTGAACACATTCGTATTATTAATAAGATTAATATATTTATGGATTTTGCAATTACTAAACTATTATTTGATTGTTTAATTATTCATTAATGTGCATCCCTTGAGACATTAATGATAGAGCGTAGTTCTTAAAGTAGCCTCGACTGATGATCATTGAGAATGAGATATCAATGATATATTATAAGTCGACATGTCGTCTGCATCACATTCTTAGAGAATGTAATATGTCTCACTTACTACTAATAATAGTTACTAGTGATGGACACATGGATACTCTTAGAGGGTATTGACATACCCTGCTGATAAACTATTTGTTATACATGTCTAGAGTATTATCAGCATGTGGAAGATAGAGGTCCTTTGACTTGAGGTCAATACGCACCTGATTTGTAGAGTAATGTACTTTGATCCTTTCCTAAGCTTAAATTCCTTATAGGATAAGACATGACTTGAATTGGGTACATTGTGATACAGACTAAGGTGGTAGTTGAGCCAAGAATATGATTCATTCCTTGATTAGATATTCGAGAGAACACTCAGATTCTCAGTGATATTAGGTCGATCAAGTCCTTGGCCAATGCAAGAGAAATATTTGAGATATGATCTAGTTATCGACTAATATAGATGAGATAACGTGATCAAGCCATTTGGATAGACACTTGGAAAATCCTAAGCTTGATCGAGTGTGTTGCGAATGAAAGGAATCTATCATCCCACATAGAGGTTGTGTTTACTAAGAGTCTTGTAAACGTACTTCACATATTGAGTTCGTTACATGGCGCATTTTAGGAGTTTCGTGTGAACCTTAATTTGATTAAGTGTCGATGTGTGAAGCCCTAAAGGGTCACACTAAGTCGATGGTCTTTTTGGTCTAAGGGTATATTGAGAGAGTATAAAATATTCGATTTAGAATCGAGATATTTTAATCAATAATAAATTATGGGATAATTTTTATTTGATGAAAATTATTTAATTAGGACAAAATTGGATTTTGGATTTAATCAAAATTAAACGTGCAGAAATATTGGAAAAATAGGGGAGCCGCAGCGCTGGTACGACAGTGGGCCCAGTCCGACTGGCCCACTGCAACTTGGATTTGGGTCAGGTTTTTAAGCCTAATCCCAGTCTGATTTGTATCCTAATTTCACCTATATATTCAACACTTAACCTCATAATTTAGGTTACTGAATTGTTGGTTGAATTCTTACTAGAATCATAAACTAAACTCTTACTTTCTGAACTCAGAGTTCAGGAATTAAAATACTCTCAAACCTCTGTCAAGATTTCATGGCTTTCCTGACAGAGGAGTATACCGTAGCGAAGACTTTCACCCGAGGAGACAATCGCGTGCGCACCTTTTAGTAAAGACTTAAGAATATCAACTATAAGTTTATTTCTCATGTCTTTACAGGTTTCAGTTGTAACGTAATCATACCAGAGACGAAATTGTTGGGGCAAGTAAGTTATAAAATTTTAAATATTCGTTGTGCCTTACTTGTGTGTTTTAGTCCTAACAAAACACTACAACTTATGGGTTTCTCCATAGCGAAAGCGGATCTGCAGTAACCACGACTCGTGTCACCGATCGTCGAGAATTCTCACAAAGCGGATGAATCTCCATGTTTACACAGTCTAGATATCTATCTAACTGATGCAGAAATATATTTTATGTGCGAACCCTAGCCTTCTTTATATGATAGATTAATCCCTCTTATAGGCTAGCTTTAGGGTTTAATGTAGAGGAATAATTAATGGGGTCATTTGTCATCTAGCACCCCTATGGGTGGATCCGACCCAATAATACTTTTCAACATTAAGAGTCAAACTGCATGAACTTTGACCAATATTTTAAGATGCATTCTTTCACAAATTGATATGAGAAAAGTTGCAACTTATATTACTTATCATGCATGTAGTTTTCAAATATATATAAATTTTAATGTCAATATATTGAGTTAATCTAATCCAATTTAGCTTCTAAGTTTAACCAAATTGCCTCTTGAAAAACGAAAAGTATGACATAAATTGGGACGGCGGGAGAATTATACTTTCCTATTTTTCAATATTTAGCTCAAACAAATTAAAAACTTGAAAGATTAAAAAAACCTCGTAGTATACACTAATGCTTCACTCCTTAAATTAAGTTTCATATGTTCGTTCTTTTGCAATATTATGTTGACGCAGCCATTGTACTGTCGGTTCAACCCAATACAATGTTTTTTATATAGAGTTTAACATATGTGTGGTAAATCACTAAATTATTTACAAATATTGGAGTAAATTTAACCGAGTAATATATATTTAGCATGCATGCAGCCATGGTTGTTGGGCTACATCTGCTAAATCCCTACTTGGACAAGAATGCTTCTTTCAGAAATGGAGTAAACTTTGCAGTGGCTGGAAGCATAGCCATATCCTTCCTTTCCACAAAAGGTGTTCGAATTCCAAATATTACTGCTCCGTTGAGCCTTCAAATCGACAGGTTTCGAAAACACCTCGCATCAATCTGTAGCTCACCACCTGGTTTGTAACAAAACCAATAGACGTAATTAAATACAAATTCGACAAGCTGGAGGTTAATTCATAAGCATATTTTAAATGTTCATTTGTCTGTTTTAGAATGTAGGGATAGGCTGTTGGAAATTTACTAATGTGGAATTAAGTTTAACCCATTATTTATGACTCGAACAATTGATGTCTCGCACGTCAGAAATGTCGTTTCCACACACGTGTACATGTAGTGCCAAATATCGCAAATTTCATTAGTGAAAGAGATATTGGTATGTGAGTAAACGTTTGAGACATGAAATGATGGACGGTCGTTGATTAAATGACACGTGTTCCACGTAAATGAAGAAATAAATGTACGATGTGTAAAAGATGAAAAGAGTCAGAAATCACCGCGGAGGCTGCCGCACAACACCGTTGGAGCCGCGGCGCTTGAGTGGCAGTTTAGTCACTGGAGCTGAGGCGGCGCGGCGCTTCGGAGGCAGATTGGTCGACGAATGTTGAAGAGTTTCTGACTTTTGGGCTGGTTTAGGGCATTAATTCCCTACAAATTGACACTAGAATTCATGCATTATTTAGCTGAAAAACACCTCTCTATAAGTGACATTACATGACCATTGATTTCCATTAGTTGGCTAGATAAGAGGTCATCTTACACACATTATAAATTGAGGCTCTTGGCCAATATGAACTTCTTCCTCTCTAGCATACTCTCACACACTCAAAGGTTCTTCTTGAGAAATACTTGAGTTTCCTTTGCTCATTTGTTTAGTTGTTGTTTTATCTTGGGAAACAGTTGCCCATATCGTAAAAGGATATATACGGGGCAATAATGTCTTAAGAACAGAGTGAATATCACTCGACTCAGCAGCAAAATTGTAACACTACCAGATTTAGTGTCTTTTGGTTTCAGACTATCAAGATCTAGGAGCTTGTTGCAATTAGAACGAAGATCCAAATATCCAAGACTCAAAAATCATACAAGACATAAGATCAAGACCTCAAAAGCATATTGTTGCCACAACACTAGTTGGCTCACAATCTTAAGACATTATTTGTACTAGTGCTAGAAAGATGTATGCCAGTAGATATCGTCCCAAATCTGGCTGTGACTTTCTTGTTGAAACCAGTTCTGTTGATAGTTCTATAAACAGTTCAAACGTTGTCTCTGTCAACAAATCTGGTTCTAGTTTTGGCTCTCTCTTTGACGATAGTTACATATCTGTTTCCGTCAAAGGGGAGATGTAATGTCACGACCCGACCCCGGGGCCGCGACTGGTGCCCTACCTGGGCACCCCGTTCAAGTATACATCAGAGAATAGCAGCGGAACATACACAACATACAACATGTTTAGACAAAATATCACAGGCTAGCCGATAAGGCCGCCTTCCATAAAATATGCATAATCAAAATCAAAATCAGATAACTCGGTTCTTAAATTTCAAACCACAACCTGCTCTCTGCACCTCTAAGAATAACAAGCGTGGCGGGACATGGCCCGCCATACCTGAATGTACATAAATCTACAACATCGGGAAAAATCGTACCAAAAGACAAGCCTCCGAGAAATGGAGCTTCGACGTCGATAAGTGATCCTAAGAATGAGGATCCACCACCGCTACTCCCTACTGCGGCGTGAATGCGGCCAGGAAGGGTCAAGACAATATGTACTAAGTATGTAAATCGGAAAATCGTAATTACATCATAAGTTTAAAACAAAGTGAGACATGTATGATAATAAAATTACAAGACACGCCTTACTAACAATGAGTAACTAAGAGTATACGTCTAACACAAAAATAGGAAGCTCACGATCAAAGCAGGACCATCCGCCCACAGTATCGTTAAGCAATCCTACTCCTGAGACTATTTCACCCGCATAGGTCGTGTGGACCCGCATGAGGTATTCCTCGCATAGGTTGTACCCGCCCGCATGGGACTATTTCACCCGCATAAGCCCATAGGACTCGCATGAGGTATTCCTCGCATCGTGGGTAGCAAATCCACGGAACAGGTGGTATAACGATCTTGGGGATTCACCCCTCATTTATACTCTTACCCTGAAGAAGGTGGTATGACGATCTTGGGGCTTGCCCCTCATTCATACTCTTACCCTGGAGAAGGTGGTATAACGTCTTGGGGCTTGCCCCTCATTTATACTCTTACCCTATCTCAAACGGCCAACATACATGACATAAGCACTACCGGCTTATTATACAATAAATAAGCAAGTTAAGAAATCCCCCTAACTTCTTATTAGCCTTATTCATATACACTCTCATTTTAGTTTACTTAAGGCACTAGCATATCTTTTATAAAAATCCGGGAATTTAACCCAAGTACCACATACTTCCACTCTTTTAAAAATGACTCTTTTTCGTATAAAACTTCCAAGATACTATTAACCGTAGTATCAAGTCAAAATTACGTTTCAAGACAAGTCACAATACCTTTAGAAATAAAGTTAGGTTTCTAAATCAAGTGACTCCTTTTCTTATAAAACCTTAGGCAATTGATGCCTTAGAATCAAATTGCCTTTCATTAAATCAAGTCATTTATCTTTCCATAAAGTTAATATAACCAACTTCCCATAAAGTCGTTATAATCACTTTATACCTTAGCCAAATACAATTTCCTATCCAAGGGACTTATACGTTTAAAATGAAACAAGTATCACATACTTTAAAACTCTTCAAGTCCCTTAACTTTAATAAAACTTAAGACATCCTTAATACTTTCAAAGAAGTGAGTTAATCTCCTAACTCACCCGACTTGGCTATTCATAAAACTAGTAAGGGATATCAAAGTCTTGTACGTCTACCGTACTATATACGTGCAACTAGTCATGCTCAAAAGATAGGAAAGTTCTACATACCTCTTCGGGTGAAACCACTTGCCAAGTACAAAATCCCGCCCGTAGTATGTCAACCTATAATATCCACAATACGTCTATTAACGCCTTACTTCAAACGTAGAATATTATAAGTGTAAAGTCTCTAAATTCTACGGAAAATCGAAGACCTCCTTTGTTTCTACTTACTTTGCCACCTTTTTCAAGGCCGAATTCAATAACCAAACACGCCACATTTAAGGCCCAATCAATGCAATTAATCAATAGGGGATTACACGCCTACTAGACGTGTAAAATTCCGCCCCACAAACGATATCAAACTAATACAAACTACTAGTCCAATTCGGCCACATTGAGTACAATAACACCAATTCTTATCCAATTTCAATTTCAATCCAAGTTGTTAGCATAACATGATATCAAGTCGCAATCGATTATACTACTAAAATCTTCAAGTAAGTAACATGCGACGATTCTACTAAACGACCAATTTGTAATCCAACTTCACATGGCTTAAATGACATTTCGGATTTTAAGGCTACAATCAATCCATAATACTTATAAACTTCAACACATACTTCATGCTAGCAAACATGTAAAGCTAACAACAATATATATAATCTTGTAACACTTTTAAGAGACAAGATTATTACCTCAACGAATCTTAATCCAACTCCAAATCCGAAGTCGCTCCTTAGCAACTTAGAGCCTCTTCTAGACACTTCAATCCGCTACTTGAGACCCTTAGAACAACACCAACAAATTTCCTTCAATCTTCCAAACAAAACCTAGAAAAGTAACTAGGTTTTCACCTTGCGACTAATACGAAAACTATATTTTTCCGGGATTTTTCTATTGAGATACACTTACAATACACTCATGAACCTTGGTTTAAAGTGTGGAGCTTAATGAACAAGAAACAAAAAAAAATTCTTTTCAAATAGGCATGAACCCGAGAGCAACTATGGGAGCTCTTGAAATTCTTGAAATTTTTTCTAAGTGTTGGACTTAGTCTTGCTACTAGTAGTATTATATAGCACAATGAAGGGTCAAGATGTGCCCAAATGTGAGGCTTGGATGAGTTTCAATTAAATATCAAGACTTGTGGACCCTTTGACTTAGTCAATTTTCTCAAGCTCACTACTTTCAAGACTTGTCATCTTAAGACTATGGTCAATGACCATTTTGGCCATGTCCCAATTCGTCCAAGGCAACCATAAGGGGGGTGACACGTGTCGTCCTCCCATTCGTTACAATATTCGTTTTCCGACAATTTCATAATTCCGATAAATTTTTACAAGTCTCTAATCTTAACATTAGGAATTCTCACGTACGTTCTTAAAACATGTCCTGTAAATACAGGGTGTAACATTCTTCCCCCCTTAGAAACATTTGTCCCCGAATGTTCTTTCGGAGTCAAACTTATAATTAGCGACATAGTTTCCTTTCACAACCCCGACATACCAATAATGCCACACATGGCCACATAATAGCATTTAAGCAAAATAAATACTTCAATTAAAACTTGACAAGTAGGGGAAAACGAATTACCTGAAGGTGTAGGGAATAAGTGAGGATACTTCCTCAACATGTCCTCCTCCGTTTCCCAAGTCATCTCCTCCCGGTTATCATTCCTCCACAAGACTTTGACGGAAGCCACATCCTTGGTCCGCAGTCGCCTGACCTGGCGATCGAGTATCACTATGGGACTCTTCTCATACGATAACCCCTCTGTCACCTGGACCTCACTAGCAGGGAAAACTCTCGCTGGATCTCCGATACACTTCCGCAACATAGAAACGTGGAAGACCGGATGTACTGCCTCTAACTCTGATGGCAGATCCAACTCATAGGCAACCTTGCCTACTCGACGGACGATCTGGTAGGGCCCAATGTACCTTGTGCTGATTTTCCCCTTCTTACCGAATCTCATCACACCCTTCATGGGTGACACCTTCAAGAAGACCCAATCGTCTACCTGAAACTCCAAATGCCGACGCCGATTATCCGCATATGACTTCTGCCGACTATGAGTCGCTATGATCTCTCGTATAAGCTTCACCTTATCCACAGCCTGCTGAACCAAGTCTGGGCCAACTAACTGCACCTCGCCCACGTCGAACCAACCAATCGACGATCTACATTTCTGCCCATATAAAGCCTCGTATGGCGCCATCTGTATACTGGAATGGTAGTTGTTGTTATACGCAAACTCCACAAGAGGCAAATGATCCTCCCAGCTACCCCTGAAATCAATCACGCAGGCTCGCATCATATCCTCAAGTGTCTGGATAGTACGCTCTGCCTGCCCGTCAGTCTGAGGATGAAATGCTGTACTGAGACTCACCTGGGTCCCTAATCCCTTCTGGAAAGACCTCCAGAAGTTAGCCGTAAACTGGGCTCCTCTATCTGATATAATCGACACCGGGACACCGTACAACCTCACAATCTCTCTGATATACAATCTGGCATAGTCCTCAGCCGAAAACGTCGTCCTGACTGGAAGGAAATGGGCTGATTTCGTCAGCCTGTCAACAATAACCCAAATGGAGTCGTACTTCCTCTGAGTACGAGGTAACCCTGTAACAAAGTCCATGTTGATCACCTCCCACTTCCAAGTCGGAATCTCAATAGCCTGCAATAATCCACTGGGCCTCTGGTGCTCGACCTTGACCTGCTGGCAATTAGGACACTGTGCAACAAAACCTGCCACATCCCTCTTCAGGCCGTCCCACCAATACAAACATCTGAGGTCATGGTACATCTTGGTCGACCCCGGATGAATAGAATAACGAGCACTGTGTGCCTCCCCCAGAATCTACTGATGAAGTCCTGACACATCGGGAACACACAACCGGCCCTCAAATCTTAGTATCCCATCAGGCGCTACCTCGAATAGACTCTTCTCTTCCCGAAGAGCTGCATCTCGATCTGCGTACCAACCGGGTCCTCAAACTGTCGCCTCTTCACCTCATCTACGATGGAAGACTCGGCAACCTCACGAACCCGTACCCCACTATCGTCGGTATCGATCAATCGAACCCCAAGGCTCGCTAGCTGGTGGATCTGACGGACCATGTCCCGCCTCTGCATTACCTCGGCAGACTCCCATCGATCTACGGCTCAGGCATCGAGAACTACGTTGGCTTTCCCGGATGGTATAGAATATCAACATCATAATCTTTCAACAACTCTAACCACCGTCTCGCCGCAAGTTCACTCCTCGCTCAAGATATCTGGAGGCTCTTGTGGTCTGTATAAATATCCACATGAACCCCATACAAATAATGTCTCCAAATCTTCAAGGCATGAATAATCGCGCTAACTGCGTCGCGTGGGTAGGGTAATTCCTCTCATGCTTTCGTAACTGCCGGGAAGCATAGGCTATAACTGTTACACCCCGTAAGTCCAGGACATGTATAAGAGAATGTACGTAAGGAATCAAGACTTGGAAATTAGTGCGAAAGGAAGAATTGTTTTTCCGAAGGAAATCTTCCGAGCGTCGGAAAGGAAAAATGTTCGTTGTTGAGAATTGGATTCTCAAGATGAATTATTTGAAGAGTATGGAACTTATTAACATTATGGAAATTTATTTTACGGATTTGGTCATGTGGGGCCCACCCGAGGAATTTTACGTTTTGCGGGGCCCACGAGGGTTACAGAATTTTATGGACGAATGAGAGGGCGACACGTGGCACCCCCACACATGGTCTTGGTCGAAAATTAGTAAGGGTAAAATGGTCATTGACCATCTTGGAAGATAAGTCTTCAAGCTTGAGATTGTTGACCAAGGTCAACTTGTCCACTTGTGCTTGATCCTAGTGAAACTCATCCTAGCCACTCATGTGTTGAAATCTAAACCCTCCATAGTGTTATATATACTAAGCTAGTGCAAGACAAGCTCTTCTAACACTTAGAATTATTTCACACATTTTGTTCTTCACTAAGTAGCTCTCGGCTTTGTTGAATTTCCCACACAAAAATTTTGTAGTTTTGATCCTTTGTTCACAAGACTTTAGCCCAATGTCCCTAAGGGTATTGTAAGGATATCTCAATAGAAAGATTTCGGAAAAACGACGTTTTCGTATTAGTCGCAAGGCGGAAACTTAAGGAGTTCTTCAACTTTGAAGTTGGAACTTGAAGATGGGTTCTTCATAGGCTTCTAAGGAGTGCTTGGAGCGGTTTGGAGCGTAAACGAAAGGAGCTAAGAATTGCTAAGGCGCGACTTTGAATCTTGAAAATTTTAAGGGCTTATAAAGGTATAAATCTTGTCGTTTTAGCAATTAATGTTTACTTATCGTGGTAGCTATGGATATTAGCAAGCATGAGATATATAGTATGAAGTTTGATAAGTATATTGGCTATTGGAACCCTAATCCTAAAACTAGCATGTTTAGCCTTAAGATTACAATTCGAGTTGATTATTAGTTTAAGTCGTCGCATGTTGTATAAAGAAGGAAATTGTAGTTGTGGAAGTTGTTTATGACTATATAACATGTTAGACCTTAGAACTTGGAATTGAAAAAGAATTGGAAAGGATTTGTGTTGAGTTATTGTTGGCCGAGAATGACTAGTGAGTATTAAACTACTTCGTATGAATTGTGGGGCGGAATTTTACACGTATTGTAAGGCGTGTAATCCCCTTTGTTTGGTTGTTGTTTTGAGCCTTAAATGTGGCGTGTTGGTTATTGTATTCGGCCTTGAAAAAGGTGGCAAAGTGAGTAGAAACAAAGGAAGTGCTGCCCGATTTTCCGTAGAATTAGAGACCGTATACTTAGTATTATTCTACGTTAGAGACTAGAAGTTGATAGTCTTGTTGTGACCTTTATAGGTTGACACTTCTACGTACGACGTATTCGGCTTAGCTTGTGGATTTAGCCGAAAAGGTATGTGAACTATCTCCTCTTCTAGCATGATTCCTTAAGATAAAGAAAGTATGTCCTACTCCTTAAATGATCCATTCCTTGGTTGTAATTGGATTTCCTAAAATAGAATTTGTTCTATGTACTTCCTTGATTGTACTTTGATGTTTAAATTGTAAGTTGTATAATCCATTTCCTTAGTGAAGTTTGGATTCTTAAAAGTGAAAGTATTTTACTTAAAGTACATAGAGTCTTGAAAAGGAAGTGGTTTCCAAATATTTTGGCTAGTGCCTTAGTTCCAAAACCTAAGGGTCATTATAATGACTTTAGGGGAGTCAAAAGGAGTGATTTACTTATTTGATTTAAAAGAGGAGAAATGACATGATTTAAGAGAAGAAACTTGTTTTCTATATATTAAGAGACTTGAAGTATTTTGAAAGTTAAGAACTTGATTTGTAAGTATGTGATACTTGGTTTTAATTAGTATAAGTCTCTTGGTTATAAAAGGAATGAATATGTCTAAAACCATAAAGGGTTATAACGGCTTTATGGGAAGTTGGTTATAACGACTTTATGGAAGGTTAAGAAAGTTGTCTATTTTGATTAATGGGCATAAGTTGCCTAGATGGTGAAAATTTGAGGTTACTTGATTTCAAGCTTTAAAATGAGTTTTCTAAAAGTGTAGTAACTTACTTTGAAAAATAGACACACCTTGATACTACGAGTGTTAGTATCTTGGGGTTTTACATAAAAATGAGTCTTTTGAAAAGAATGTACGTACGAAGTACTTTGGCTTGTTTTATTGAGAATTATTCTATGTGTGCCTTGATAAGTACTTTGGCTTGTTTAATTGAGAATTATTCTATGTGTGCCCTGATAAGTACTTTGACTTGTTTAATTGAGAATTATTCTATGTGTGCCTTGATAAGTACTTTGGCTTGGTTAATTGAGAATTAGCCTATGTGTGCTGGTGATAGCCTTTGAGTGCAAGTATTATGTTTTATTACGTTGCCGCGACTCTCGGTTGGAGGGCCGGCTGTCTTGTGGTAAGTTACTTGGGCGTCTGCAAGCGGTGATGTGTGATTCCACGGGTATGCTTCTGTTATTTGTAGTACTTGGGTTAAATTCCCGGATTTTTATAAAAGACATGGTAGTGCTTATGTTTTGTTTGATGGCCAGTTGAGCTAGGGTAAGAGTATAAATGAGGGGTAAACCCCCAAGACGTTATACCACCTTCTCCAGGGTAAGAGTATAAATGAGGGGTAAACCCCCAAGACGTTATACCACCTGTTTCCATGGGTTCGCTACCCATGATTTTTGTGTGACGGCCGGTTGAGATAGGGTAAGAGTATAAATGAGGGGTAAACCCCAAGACGTTATACCACATTCTCCAGGGTAAGAGTATAAATGAGGGATAAACCCCCAAGACGTTATACCACCTGCTTTACCACCTTCTCCAGGGTAAGAGTATAAATGAGGGGTAAACCCCAAGACGTTATACCCCCTGCTCGTTTTCCTACTTGGCCCGTACAGTTGTAGGACACAGGTGGGACTTGGTGTTCATGTATGCCTATTGGTGTTATATTATATCATGGACTGCCGACAGTGAGGAAGGATTCCACGGGCATGATTGATATTATGGGCGTGAGACCCATGGTTATATTTTAGTAATGATTTGAGGGCATGCGTCCCTGACTTGATATGACTGCTTATGTATTATATCGTAGGTTGGCTATCATACATGTCTCTGTTTTGTTTAGACTGTTATGATTTCATTCTGATTTCATCGCTCACATATTTGGTACATTCTTCTTGACCTCCCGGGCTGCGTTAACGCCGCAGTTTAGGTACTGTTGTTTGGTGATCGGCAGTGTAGGACCGCCTCGAGTTTTGGATAGCTCCTTACGTTGGAAGTTTATCTTTTGGTATAAGTTCTTGCGATGCATGCTTTTGTCTGATTATGGAGTGCAGCGGGGCCTTGTCCGTCATAGTTCAATATAACTCTTAGAGTGCAGTATTCATATGTGGGATTGGACCACGTATGCGGTGTAGTGTCTTTTGTTATGTATTTTATATGGCGGCCTTGTCGGCTTTGCCACTTACGTATGTTGGTTTTAAAAAAAAGAGGTGTTATTTAAATTCGCAAGTTTACTTAGTTGTTAAGGTAGAAGGGTGCCTGGGTAGGGCACCGATCCACGCTCGGGGTTCGGCGTGGATCGAGTGGTATCGAGCGATCGGTCCTGAATATCTACGGATCGTGTCTAGTAGAGTCTTGATTATCGGTGTGTTGCGCGCCACACCCATAAACAGGAGGCTACGAGCCATTTAGAGTTGGTTTCTATTCTTCTCACTCTAAGATCGTGCCATAGAGCATGTTAGTAAGATAATTCCTCTCGGCGTGATTTTGTGTTACTGATTATGCCTCGAGGAGGCAACAACCGCCGAAGGGCAAAGGAGTAGCGAGAGCTACTAGTCGGACTCGAGAGAGTTGATAGGGCTTATGCCCGGTATACCGGATGTTGTCTGCATGATCGAGTTCTTGCGCCAGTTTTGAGATCCCGGCACGAGCCTCGGTTGCGATTAGGAGAAGACTATAAGGTCGCGAGGAAGCGATTATGTTATTGACCAAGATAGCGGTGCTACAGTTTCATCAGCAGGAGGTTATTCGGCCAATACAGATAGGTGTACAGAGGGTAGAGGGCCAACGCGGAGATCAGCGTAAGAGGTCTAGACCGGTTGGCTATCCCGGTGAGTTTTTGGACGAGCTGCCTCAGCAGCGAGTGAGATATTCGTCCCAGCCTACCCAGTACATACCCCCGCAGCTCACAGGTGGGAGATTGGACCCCACGAGGTATTTAGGAGCCGGTCCAAGCTCCAGGGGTCGAGGTTCTCAGAGGAGCAGAGGACTTTCTCGGTCGAGGCCACCTATTCCTCAGTGTTTCAGATGTGGTAAGCATCATTCGGGGAAATGCCGTTATGGCACAGGTGTTTGTTTTTATTGTGGCCGTTCGGGCCATATTCTGAGGGTATGTCCTGTTATAAAGAGCACCGGTAAGGTGGCTCAGCCTATGAGGCCGATGGTTGGTTACCTTTCCTCTACTGTCGTCCCGAGGCGGTGTTGAGATGTCGATCGATCGTGGTAAGTCGAGGTGGTGTTTATAGTTCTGGCGGTCCTTCGAACCGCAGAGCTGACGTGACTACGGGGCAGGATCAGGAGGCGACATCGCATGGGGTTACAGGTATATGTCGATTCTTTTGAATCATACGTGCATTGTTAGATTCAGATTTTGCCCTAGCGTATATGTTTTCCCCTTATTGCTAGCAGTTGTAAGTGATAGTAACCCCCAGAGGTAGGAATACTTTGATTAGTAAGTGAAAAGTAAGAATGTTGACAAGAATGGTAAGTGAACTGAGACTATAGTTGTGTAGAGTTCACAAGTTGTAATTACCCCGTAACAGTGTAAGACCAATAGGGAAGAATGTACAGTAGAAATACTTTGGCTTATGTGACGAACCTCTAGTGAATAGGGAGAATAGGGTGAGAAGTACTTTGAGATAAAAGAGAGATTTATTTCAGACTAAGAATGAGAAGTTAAGTGTGACGATGGGTCGGGTTATGGACTCATTTCGGGTCAACCGGTAGTATGGATTGGGGTGATGTCAGTTAGAGTGGTCCCGTTATGTGATAGGGTCACGAGGGTGCAAGGCCCAAGTCTAGTTGATTTTGTACGTGTACTAAATAAGTTGGAAGTACGAGAAAGTATGACAAGTAAGAAAATAAAGGAACCTCTAAGGATCCCGTATTTTAGAAGATTGTAACCTTCGAGTTTTGTGAGAAGGGGTCGCGGACGGAAGGTCCATTGATATGTTTATGTATGTTTTGTGGTGGCCATGTGTGGCATCGTTGGTCTTGTGCAGTATTGATTGATAGGCATGGTAAAGAGATTTTGCCGGAGTTTGTATAGCTTGACAACCGACTAAGAACATTCGGGGACGAATATTTCTAAGGGGGGAAGAATGTTACACCCCGTAAGTCCAGGACATGTATAAGATAATGTACGTAAGGAATCAAGACTTGGAAATTAGTGTGAAAGGAAGAATTGTTTTTCCGACGGAAATCTTCCGAGCGTCGGAAAGGAAAAATGTTCGTTGTTGAGAATTGGATTCTCAAGATGCATTATTTGAAGAGTATGGAACTTATTAACAGTATGGAAATTTATTTTACGGATTTGGTCATGTGGGGCCCACCCGAGGAATTTTACGTTTATGGGGCCACGAGGTTCTAATTTTATGGACGAATGAGAGGGCGACACGTGGCACCCCCACACATGGTCTTGGTCGAAAATTAGTAAGGGTAAAATGGTCATTGACCATCTTGGAAGATAAGTCTTCAAGCTTGAGATTATTGACCAAGGTCAACTTGTCCACTTGTGCTTGATCCTAGTGAAACTCATCCTAGCCATTCATGTGTTGAAATCTAAACCCTCCATAGTGTTATATATACTAAGCTAGTGCAAGACAAGCTCTTCTAACACTTAGAATTATTTCACACATTTTGCTCTTCACTAAGTAGCTCTCGGCTTTGTTGAATTTCCCACACAAAAATTTTGTAGTTTTGATCCTTTGTTCACAAGACTTTAACCCAATGTCCCTAAGGGTATTGTAAGGATATCTCAATAGAAAGATTTCGGAAAAACGGCGTTTTCGTATTAGTCGCAAGGCGGAAACTTAAGGAGTTCTTCAACTTTGAAGTTGGAACTTGAAGATGGGTTCTTCATAGGCTTCTAAGGAGTGCTTGGAGCGGTTTGGAGCGTAAAGGAAAGGAGCTAAGAATTGCTAAGGCGCGACTTTGAATCTTGGAAATTTTAAGGGCTTATAAAGGTATAAATCTTGTCGTTTTAGCAATTAATGTTTAATTATCGTGGTAGCTATGGATATTAGCAAGCATGAGATATATAGTATGAAGTTTGATAAGTATATTGGCTATTGGAACCCTAATCCTAAAACTAGCATGTTTAGCCTTAAGATTACAATTCGAGTTGATTATTAGTTTAAGTCGTCGCATGTTGTATAAAGAAGGAAATTGTAGTTGTGGAAGTTGTTTATGACTATATAACATGTTAGACCTTAGAACTTGGAATTGAAAAAGAATTGGAAAGGACTTGTGTTGAGTTATTGTTGGCCGAGAATGACTAATGAGTATTAAACTACTTCGTATGAATTGTGGGGCGGAATTTTACACGTATTGTAAGGCGTGTAATCCCCTTTGTTTGGTTGTTGTTTTGAGCCTTAAATGTGGCGTGTTGGTTATTGTATTCGGCCTTGAAAAATGTGGCAAAGTGAGTAGAAACAAAGGAAGTGCTGCCCGATTTTCCATAGAATTAGAGACCGTATACTTAGTATTATTCTACGTTAGAGACTAGAAGTTGATAGTCTTGTTGTGACCTTTATAGGTTGACACTTCTACGTCTGGCGATTCGGCTTAGCTTGTGGATTTAGCCGAAAAGGTATGTGAACTATCTCCTCTTCTAGCATGATTCCTTAAGATAAAGAAAGTATGTCCTACTCCTTAAATGATCCATTCCTTTGTTGTAATTGGATTGCCTAAAATAGAATTTGTTCTATGTACTTCCTTGATTGTACTTTGATGTTTAAATTGTAAGTTGTATAATCCATTTCCTTAGTGAAGTTTGGATTCTTAAAAGTGAAAGTATTTTACTTAAAGTACATAGAGTCTTGAAAAGGAAGTGGTTTCCAAATCTTTTGGCTAGTGCCTTAGTTCCAAAACCTAAGGGTCATTATAATGACTTTAGGGGAGTCAAAAGGAGTGATTTACTTATTTGATTTAAAAGAGGAGAAATGACATGATTTAAGAGAAGAAACTTGTTTTCTATATATTAAGAGACTTGAAGTATTTTGAAAGTTAAGAACTTGATTTGTAAGTATGTGATACTTGGTTTTAATTAGTATAAGTCTCTTGGTTATAAAATGAATGAATATGTCTAAAACCATAAAGGGTTATAACGACTTTATGGGAAGTTGGTTATAACGGCTTTATGGAAGGTTAAGAAAGTTGTCTATTTTGATTAATGGGCATAAGCTGCCTAGATGGTGAACATTTGAGGTTACTTGATTTCAAGCTTTGAAATGAGTTTTCTAAAAGTGTAGTAACTTACTTTGAAAAATAGACACACCTTATACTACGGGTGTTAGTATCTTGGGGTTTTACATAAAAAGGAGTCTTTTGAAAAGAATGTACGTACGAAGTACTTTGGCTTGTTTTATTGAGAATTATTCTATGTGTGCCTTGATAAGTACTTTGGCTTGTTTAATTGAGAATTATTCTATGTGTGCCCTGATAGTACTTTGACTTGTTTAATTGAGAATTATTCTATGTGTGCCTTGATAAGTACTTTGGCTTGGTTAATTGAGAATTAGCCTATGTGTGCTGGTGATAGCCTTTGAGTGCAAGTATTATGTTTTATTACGTTGCCGCGACTCTCGGTTGGAGGGCCGGCTGTCTTGTGGTAAGTTACTTGGACGTACCGACAGTGATGTGGGATTCCACGGGTATGCTTCCGTTATTTGTAGTACTTGGGTTAAATTCCCGGATTTTTATAAAAGACATGGTAGTGCTTATGTTTTGTTTGATGGCCAGTTGAGCTAGGGTAAGAGTATAAATGAGGGGTAAACCCCCAAGACGTTATACCACCTTCTCCAGGGTAAGAGTATAAATGAGGGGTAAACCCCCAAGACGTTATACCACCTGTTTCCATGGGTTCGCTACCCATGATTTTTGTGTGACGGCCGGTTGAGACAGGGTAAGAGTATAAATGAGGGGTAAACCCCAAGACGTTATACCACCTTCTCCAGGGTAAGAGTATAAATGAGGGATAAACCCCCAAGACGTTATACCACCTGCTTTACCACCTTCTCCAGGGTAAGAGTATAAATGAGGGGTAAACCCCAAGACGTTATACCACCTGTTCGTTTTCCTACTTGGCCCGTACAGTATTTAGGACACAGGTGGGACTTGGTGTTCATGTATGCCTATTGGTGTTATATTATATCATGGACTGCCGGCAGTGAGGAAGGATTCCACGGGCATGATTGATATTATGGGCGTGAGACCCATGGTTATATTTTAGTAATGATTTGAGGGCATGCGTCCCTGACTTGATATGACTGCTTATGTATTATGTACTGTAGGTTGGCTATCATACATGTCTCCTGTTTTGTTTAGACTGTTATGATTTCATTACAGTACTTACTGTTCACATACTTAGTACATTCTTCGTCTCGACCTCGCCGGGCTGCGTTAAATCTGCTTGAGTTTAGGTCTGCTGTTTAGTGATCGGCAGTGTAGGACCGCCTTTCGAGTTTTGGATAGCTCATACATTGGGAGTTTATCTTTTTGGTATAAGTTTTTTCAGTACAGGCTTTTGTACAGTTATGGGTACGGCGGGGCCTTGTCCCGTCATAGTTCAGTATAACTCTTAGAGGTCTGTATTCATATGTGGGATTGGATTCATGTACGGTGTAGTGTCTTTTGTTATGTATTTTATATGGCAGCCTTGTCGGCTTTGCCCTTGTACGTATGTTGGTTTTAAAAAAAAAGAAGAGGTGTTATTTAAATTCTGCAAGTTTACTTAGTTGTTAAGGTAGAAGGGTGCCCAGGTAGGGCACCAGTCACGGGCCCGGTGTTCGGGGCGTGACAATAACCTTGCCGTGCTGCATCAAAAGACACCCTAGCCCGATACCCGAGGCATCACAATAGATCACGTACCCGTCTAACCCCTCAGGAAGAGTAACAACTGGAGCCGTAGTCAACCTTTCTTCAAAGAATGGAAACCGCTTCGCAAGCCTCGTCGGCTGGAACTTGGCCGCTCGAGTCGGCCTAGTCAGCGGTGCAAATCAAGCAACCGCTTCAAACCTACGATAATAACTCGCGATCTAAGAAAGCTGCGCGCCGGTCGGAGTAGTAGGTCTCGCCAAGACTTGATCGCCTCGATCTTTGCGGTATCCACGAACACCATCACCCGATAATGTGCCCGGGAATGCCATCGTGGCCAAACTCAAAACTTGGAGAACTTGGCGAATAACTGCCGGCTCCGGAGGACACCAAGTACCGTCCTCAAGCGATCTGCATGCTCCTGCTCTGTCCACGAATAAACCAGGATGTCATCAATGAATACTATCACAAATGTATCCAAAAATGGCTTGAACACGGTTCATCAAATCCATAAATACATTTGAGCGTTGGTCAAACCGAAAGACATAACCCTGAACTCATAGTGCCCATACCGGGTTCTGAATGCAGTCTTTGGGATATCTGCCTCTCGAACTCGTACCTGATGATAACTAGACCGCAGTCTATCTTGGAGAAACACCTCACACCCTGCAACTGGTCAAACAAATCATCAATCCCGTGGAGAATACCTATTCTTGATGGTTACCTTATTCACCGCTCTGTAATCAACACATCTGTGGCGTCCATCATTCTTCTTCACAAACAAAACGGCGCTCCCGGGGAGAAACACTAGGCCCGATAAAGCCTTTTCCAAGAAATCTTTGGTGGTCCTTGACTCCTCAACTCGGCGGGTGCCGTCTGTATGGCGAGAATGGAAATAGGTCTAGTGTCCGCAACGTGTCAATACAAAACTCAATCTCCTCCTCTCGGGAGGATACGAAAGATCATGCGGGAACACATCCGGAAACTCCTAACCATCGGCATCTAAGAAGCGGCACCTCAACCTCTGTATCAAATACGAACGGATGATAGATGTACCCTTTCTGCACCATCTTCCTAGCCTTGAGGTAAGAAATAAACCTACCCCTCGGCGACGATGTGTTTCCCTTCCACTCGATAACTGGCTCGCCAGGAAACTGGAACCGAACCAACCTGTCCCTACAGTCAACGTTGGCATAACAAGAAGTCAACCAGTACATACCCATAATGACATCAAAATCTGTCATCTCTAACTCTATCAAGTCTGCAAGTCGGCGACGTAAATAAACACCGGACAACCTCTATACACCCGGCATTAACAAGATCACCCACTGGCGTAGCTACCTCAAAAGGCTCTATCGACACCGGCTCTATCCCGATTCTACCCGCAATAAGAGGGGACACATAGGACAAGGTAGAACCTGGATCTATCAAAACATAAACGTCACAGCATGAAATCAATAATATACCTGTGACGACGTCAGGGGAAACCTCCTGATCCTGGCGGCTGGCTAAGGAATAAATGCGGTTCTGTGGACCGCTAGAACTGGAACCACCACCACGACCTGCGCGGCTGCGTCGTGAGTACCACGCCTCCGGGCACATAACCACGAAGAGAGGAAGACCCAAATCGATCCTCGGCTGCCGTACCACCCATGCCGCCTCAGGCGGACAATCTCTCTCAAATGGCCTGCGTCCACAAAGTAACAGCTCCGGAGCTACGCGACACTCGCCTGGTGAGACCTACGCGTCGAGCACCGAGATGTGGGTGGTCTCGACGGTGACGGTTCGCCTCGCGAAACCAGAAGTCCCGGAGCCACGACCGCTCTGAATGACTCGGCTGATCAGACCTCCTGCCAGAAAACCGTGAAGGAGCACTCTGTGCTGGCTGGAATGTGGACCTAGTCTGCCGAGGTTGT
Source organism: Przewalskia tangutica (assembly GCA_029844215.1). Classification (NCBI taxonomy): domain Eukaryota; kingdom Viridiplantae; phylum Streptophyta; class Magnoliopsida; order Solanales; family Solanaceae; genus Przewalskia; species Przewalskia tangutica. The sequence continues at coordinate 81,849,405 of CM056735.1, read as the reverse complement.
CCGCCTCAGCGCCCCGAGACCTGCTGTCCCGCCTCTTGGGCTGGCCTGAGTCAATCTGATCCTCCCTCTCTCTATCCTCTATCCCCTGCGCATACGCCTGCATCCTGGCAATGTCCATACCGGGCTGAAGAGCCACCCCCAAGCATGCAGTAATCACATGACGGTCTAGCCCCATCACATAACGATGAACTCTATCCGCCATGTCAGCTACAATAGTGTGCGCATGCCTGGCCAAGGAGTCAAACTCCAGGCTGTACTCCCTGATAGTCCTCACATTCTGCCTCAAGGTCAAGAATCTATCTACACAAGCTCTCCTCATCTCAGGAGGCAAAAAGTGATCCATGAAGGCCTCTGTAAACTCCTCCCAAACAGCTGGAAGAGCATCCTCACCTCTCGACAGCTCCCATGACTCGAACCAGTTCAACGCAATATCGCGTAACCGGTAAGAGGCTAGCATAACAGACTCTATCTCCGAAGCCCTAAGAACCTGCATAGTCCGCTGTAGCTGCCGAATGAACTCCTGCGGATCCTCCTCAGACCTCGAACCATAAAACTCGGGCGGATGACAACCTGAGAAAATCCGAATCCATGGCCCATCGGCTCACAGGGTTAGTGCCGCTCACTGTCGTGCCTGCTACTATACTCGTCAATAACCGGACCGCTCCCGTAGTCTCTATACTCGGCCACTGGCTGCGGGCGGAGGCTCGTGCAGGAACCTCTCGAGCTACCGCTCTCGGCTCTTCAATCTTGTCGGCGTGGTGAACTCGCTGACCGCCTACTACCTCGGGCATAGTATGTGCTCGAGTCCGTGTAACCTCTGAGTACCGCAGCTCTCCCGCCGCCTTGCCTCTTCGGGCCCCGTGCGCTTCGTGGAGGCATAATCGCATTTCATAAGAATAGGTCGGAGAGGATTCAACCTAATAAGACAAGTCTATTGCACGATCTCGAGAGAAGAATGGAAACTAATCCTAAATGTCTGCGACCTCACGATTATAGATGTGGTGCACAACACACCGATAATCAAGACTCTACTAGACACGGTCTGTAGACACTTTCCGAGGACTAACTGCTCTAATACCACTTTTGTCACGACCCGACCCCGGAGCCGCGACTGGTGCCCTACCAGGGCACCCCGTTCAGGTATACATCAGAGAATAGCAGCGGAACATACACAACATACAACATGTTTAGACAAAATATCACAGGCTAGCCGATAAGGTCGCCTTCCATAAAATATGCATAATCAAAATCAAAACTGTACAACTCGGTTCTTACAGCCCCAAACCACAACCTGTGATTACAGACCTCTAAGAATAACAACTGTGGCGGGACAGGGCCCCGCCATACCCCTGAATGTACATAAATCTACAACATCAGGGAAAAACTGTACCAAAAAGACAAGCCTCCGGAGAAATGGAGCTTCTGACGTCTGATAAGTGATCATAAGAATGAGGATCCACCACCTGCTTACCCCTACCTGCGGCATGAACACAGCCCCCGAGGAAGGGGGTCAGTACACAATATGTACTAAGTATGTAAAACTGGAAAATACTATAATTACATCATAATTTAAAACAAAGTCGGAGACATGTATGATAATAAAATTACAGTACACAGTTCCTTACTAACAATGAGAGTAACTAAGAGTATACGTACAACACAAAAATAGGAAGCTCACGATCAAAGCAGGACCATCCGCCCACAGTATCGTTAAGCAATCCTACTCCTGGACTATTTCACCCGCATAGGTCGTGTGGACCCGCATGAGGTATTCCTCGCATAGGTTGTACCCGCCCGCATGGGACTATTTCACCCGCATAAGCCCATAGGACTCGCATGAGGTATTCCTCGCATCATGGGTAGCAAATCCACGGAACAGGTGGTATAACGATCTTGGGGATTCACCCCTCATTTATACTTTTACCCTGAAGAATGTGGTATGACAATCTTGGGGCTTGCCCCTCATTCATACTCTTACCCTGGAGAAGGTGGTATAACGTCTTGGGGCTTGCCCCTCATTTATACTCTTACCCTATCTCAAACGGCCAACATACATAACATAAGCACTACCGACTTATTATACAATAAATAAGCAAGTTAAGAAATCCCCCTAACTTCTTATTAGCCTTATTCATATACACTCTCATTTTAGTTTACGTAAGGCACTAGCATATCTTTTATAAAAATCCGGGAATTTAACCCAAGTACCACATACTTCCACTCTTTTAAAAATGACTCTTTTTCGTATAAAACTTCCAAGATACTATTAACCGTAGTATCAAGTCAAAATTACGTTTCAAGACAAGTCACAATACCTTTAGAAATAAAGTTAGGTTTCTAAATCAAGTGACTCCTTTTCTTATAAAACCTTAGGCAATTGATGCCTTAGAATCAAATTGCCTTTCATTAAATCAAGTCATTTATCTTTCCATAAAGTTAATATAACCAACTTCCCATAAAGTCGTTATAATCACTTTATACCTTAGCCAAATACAATTTCCTATCCAAGGGACTTATACGTTTAAAACGAAACAAGTATCACATACTTTAAAACTCTTCAAGTCCCTTAACTTTAATAAAACTTAAGACATCCTTAATACTTTCAAAGAAGTGAGTTAATCTCCTAACTCACCCGACTTGGCTATTCATAAAACTAGTAAAGGATATCAAGGTCTTGTACGTCTAACGTACTATATACGTGCAACTAGTCATGCTCAAAAGATAGGAAAGTTCTACATACCTCTTCGGGTCAAACCACTTGCCAAGTACAAAATCCCGCCCGTAGTATGTCAACCTATAATATCCACAATACGTCTATTAACGCCTTACTTCAAACGTAGAATATTATAAGTGTAAAGTCTCTAAATTCTACGGAAAATCTGACAAAGACTCCTCCTTTGTTTCTACTTACTTTGCCACCTTTTTCAAGGTCGAATTCAATAACCAAACACGCCACATTTAAGGCCCAATCAATGCAATTAATCAATAGGGGATTACACGCCTACTAGACGTGTAAAATTCCGCTCCACAAACGATATCAAACTAATACAAACTACTAGTCCAATTCGGCCACATTGAGTACAATAACACCAATTCTTATCCAATTTCAATTTCAATCCAAGTTGTTAGCATAACATGATATCAAGTCGCAATCGATTATACTACTAAAATCTTCAAGTAAGTAACATGCGACGATTCTACTAAACGACCAATTTGTAATCCAACTTCACATGGCTTAAATGACATTTCGGATTTTAAGGCTACAATCAATCCATAATACTTATAAACTTCAACACATACTTCATGCTAGCAAACATGTAAAGCTAACAACAATATATATAATCTTGTAACACTTTTAAGAGACAAGATTATTACCTCAACGAATCTTAATCCAACTCCAAATCCGAAGTCGCTCCTTAGCAACTTAGAGCCTCTTCTAGACACTTCAATCCGCTACTTGAGACCCTTAGAACAACACCAACAAATTTCCTTCAATCTTCCAAACAAAACCTAGAAAAGTAACTAGGTTTTCACCTTGCGACTAATACGAAAACTATCTTTTTCCGGGATTTTTCTATTGAGATACACTTACAATACACTCATGAACCTTGGTTTAAAGTGTGGAGCTTAATGAACAAGAAACAAGAAAAATTTCTTTTCAAATGGGCATGAACCCGAGAGCAACTATGGGAGCTCTTGAAATTCTTGAATTTTTTTCTAAGTGTTGGACTTAGTCTTGCTACTAGTAGTATTATATAGCACAATGGAGGGTCAAGATGTGCCCAAATGTGAGGCTTGGATGAGTTTCAATTAAATATCAAGACTTGTGGACCCTTTGACTTAGTCAATTTTCTCAAGCTCACTACTTGCAAGACTTGTCATCTTAAGACTATGGTCAATGACCATTTTGGCCATGTCCCAATTCGTCCAAGGCAACCATAAGGGGGGGTGACACGTGTCGCCCTCCCATTCGTTACAATATTCGTTTTCCGACAATTTCATAATTCCGATAAATTTTTACAAGTCTCTAATCTTAACATTAGGAATTCTCACGTACGTTCTTAAAGTATGTCCTGTAAATACGGGGTGTAACATGTAACACCTCGTATTTTTGGATAATGGTTTGAACCCGTAAACATCGACAAGTAGACCCGGATCCTAAGAAATTTTGAACTTGGATTGAATTGTTTGGAAATAAGTGAGACTATGTTCTAAATATTGGAAAAACTGAAAATTGTTCTGGGCTTTGTTTAAATGAGCCGAAATGTTTTAAAATGGGCCACATCTTCCTAAGAAATCTGGACTATAAAGAAAGAAATGGATTTGTTTTAATCGGGCTGAAACTATTTTTCAACTATGTGCTTTTAATCGGGCTGATGCGTACATCATTTAGAAAAGACAGACAGGGCTCCAAAACATTTAAAATCAGCCCTTTTTAAGAGAAATGATTCATGTACTAGAATAAGTAATAAAAATGAGCTCTTCTAATTTTTTTTTTTTTAAAATATTTGAAAAGTTTTAATTTGGGCAAAATTAATATAAAACTGGACAATGTTGATATAAAAATCGGACTGGTTTTAAACAAAGGAATTCAGATTGCTCAATTTGAATATTTGAAAATAATTCATTTAGTAAAACACTTGGCAAAAACATGGATTCAAAAATTTGACGTAACACCTGGACCGCATGAGGTATTCCTGGACCGCATGAGGTATTCCTCGCATCGGCGTAACACACCCGGAGTGATCATCCTGGAGCTCCTGCAGCTCCGCATAGGTCACATAGACCCGCATGAGGTATTCCTCGCATCGGGGGTGGCTAGCCCTCGCCAGAATAAGTCGGGGTAAGTGATATAATATCGACAACTGCAGACGTTAAATAACATAAGCACAACAAGGAAACCCCCTTTACACAAACGTCACAAGACACTAACACACGTAGCATCATAATATGTCTACATATCAAACCAACTTACCACACCTTCAGAAATCATTTATAAGGCTTTTATAAACAAATAAGTAAATCGTTTCCTCTTATCTTTCTCAAGTCGTTATACCTAACTTCCCATAAAGCTAGTATAACACTTAAGCTTTTTGAAAAACCAAGTATTACTTTTCTTTCAAAAATGATTCATAACTCTTTTGAAATACTTCAAGATTCTTATTATTTAAAACTCAAGTCAAAAGACATCAAAGTGAAACCAAATTCGCTTAACACACGACGCTCACCGCACTATATATTTTTCACAAATATCATGCTCAAGAGGATAGGAAGAATCACATACCTCCTCGGCTAAATCCACCTGCCAAGTCGAATATGTCGCGCGCAGAGTATCAACCTATAATAGTCAAATACGTCTATCAACGCCTAGACTACTTCGTAGAATATTCTAAGCATAAGGTTCTTTATTCTACGGAAAATTGGGCAGCACCCCCCTACCCGTAAAACTACACAAGTCTACTGTAAATACAGCCCAATGTAATTACAGTTCAATTCTCTTTTTTAACATCCTTCTATATATCTTATACTTAATTCTAAATTACTACAATATGTAACCTCCAATTACAATAGAAGGACAAGATATTTACCTCGATAAGCCCAAAATTATCCAAGATTATCCAAGATTATAAGTCGATCCTGAGCAACGTTTAGCTCCTATTCTGTACGCTCCAATCCGCTCCAAGAAACCCATAGAAGTTTCTAACCAACTTCTCCTAATACTTCAACCAACTATGAAGATTTTCCTAGGGTTTCGTTTTGTGACTAAAGGAAATAAAGTAGTATTTCCGGGCTCTTAGTATAGAGGTAACTTGGGAATACTACAAGGGATTTAGGCTAAGGTATTTTGGGATAGTAACAATACTAGAAGAAATTTTCTACCAAGGGGGGGGGGGGGCGATTTCGGACGAGAACAATCAAAAGGGGGGAGGGAGTTTTGGACGAGAGCCACTACAAAGGGGGAAGGATTTTTGAGACTTGGAAATTGTTTAAGTGGATGAAGAAGTCTTGCAACTTAAGGGGGTATTTATAGGACACTCAAGGGTCAAGATTTAAGCATGTGTAGGGTGGAGATTTGGTTGCTTGTGTGAGTGGAGTCTTCCAACCAAGTGTCCACCACAACTTTGGGACATATGTCCACCACAACAATGGGACATGTGGCTAGCCACATGTCCTCCAAAAACCGTCCACCCTATCCCACTTGCTCCACAAAAAAAATATCTTGCAAGACTTTGACTAATTGACTTGGCCACTTGCCCACAATTTTCGTCCAACATGTGCCACCTAGGGGTGACACATGTCGCCCTCCTATTGGTCCAAAATATTTCATCTCTCGGAAAAATCTGTAATTGGTTAAAATATTAAAAGCGTAAAATTTCCTTCACAAAGTTCGGAATCTTTTCCGTTGGAAGTTCACAATTTCAACCTTAACCTAATTAGGGCTTATACATTTGTACGTACGTCCTCACATACATACTCTGGAACTACGGGGTATAACAGGTACGTCCAGGTAAACTCATACTAGGACAATGGAAGCATACCCGTGGAATCCCTCATCACCGCTAAGACGCCCAAGTAAGTTCATAACTTCTCTAGACTTTCATTAACATACGAAATGGATCTCATTTTATGACCTTAAGGCGCTTTTCATAACACTTAACAAGTCCGGGGAAATTCAACCCAAAGTACTATATATTCCTATTCTTTCCAAAGATCCCTTTTCCACATAAGACCCCAAGATACTAACACCCGTAGTATCGAGGCATATCTACATTTCAAACAAGTCACTATACTTTTAGAAATATGTTCCGGGCTTCTAAATCAAGTGACCCTCATTTTAACCTTAAGCAATTGATGCCTTTAAATCAAATTGTCCTTCTTAGTTTCAATTTTTTTCATCTAGGTCTACCTTATTCGAGAAAAACCATTTCTTTAACCTTCCATAAAGTTACTATAACCAACTTCCCATAAAGCCGTTATACTAACTTTATGCTTTAGAAACTAAGACCATCTTATCCTTTCATAAGGCCGTCATAACTAACTTCCCATAAAGCCGTTATAACTCCTTATGTCTTAGAAAACTTCGTTCTTTTTATGATCAAGAGACTTGTACTTCAAATCAAGTTACACCACTTTCAAAATGCTTCAGGTCTCTTTACTTTAGAAGACAAAATTCTTAACTTAGAAAACAAGTTCTTAACTTTGTAATAGTTCTATAATCAATACTTTCAAATCGAGTATTCCATACTTTTTACATCAAGAAGTCCTTGTCTACCTCATTAGAATAACCCATTCTTATAACCTCTTCTCAAGGACATGTGAGTTAATCCTCTAACTCAACCGACTAGGCATCTTTAAAACAAGTCAAGTATATCAAATGACTTTACCTTATTTAAATCACGTACGTCTACCGTACCATACAGTTATAACCACTCATGCTCAAGAGATAAGGAAGTTTCCACATACCTCTTCTGTTAAATCCACTTGCCAAGTCCAATATGCCGTCCGTAGATGTCAACCTATAATGACCATAATACATCTATTAGCTTCTAGCTTCAACGTAGAATATTCTAATGTAAAGTTCCTTGTCCTACGGGAAAATCGACAAAGACTTCCTTTGTTTCTACGTACTTTTCCACCTTTTTCAAGGTCCGAATTCAATAACCAAACGCCGCATTTAAGGCACAACAATTCAGCTAACCAAAAAGGGGATTACACGCCTTTACAGGACGGGTAAAATTCTGCCCCACAATAATACAAAACAATCCAATAATTCCAAGCCACATTCGGCTACAATATCACAACAATTATCAATTCCCTTTCAATTTCCGTTTAATCCAACTCGTTATTCCAACATGTTATATAAATCATAACCAATTATATACCCTTCTATTCATAACATGTAACGATTTTTAGCTAGCAACCGAATTGATTACAACATGAGTGGCTAACATACCCATTTTCGGTTTTCAACAAGACGATAAGATCCAAATCTTTTCAAACTTTAATATAACAACCACATGCTCATTTCTCAACTACTATAACTTGAAATCTTCATTTACACAAGAAGGTGAAGATTTTTACCTCAAGAAGCCCTCTTTCCGAAATCTTCTTCACTTTAAATTTACCCACACGAACCCTCTACAAGCTTGTCAACACTTTTCCTTCTTGAAGCCTTTCCAAAAATATCACCGGGGTTCATCAATTTGAGAGAGATGAGAGGAATATTTCTTAAGGAAACCCTTGCAAATGGCCAAGTCTTGAAGACTTGGTCCTAAAATAAGACCCTCCCTTGGTCAAAAAGATGGGAGGGGCACTTGTCACCCTCTCATAGGCTTTTTTTCTCAAAATATCCCCTGTTTTTCACCCCTTTCCGCGTAAAAATCCCGCCTTGGAGTCGCGGCCCTGCCTCCGGCGCCGCGGCGCTGCAACCTCAGAGGATTTTCAGAAATATCGGCGCCGCGGCCCTGCTGACGGCGCCGCGGCGCTGCGACGCCTGCTGGGAAATCTGTCATCTGCGTCAGCCCACAGAACTTCTAACGCCCGTAACTTCCTACCCCGATGTCCAATCGACGAGTGGTTTGTTGCGTTGGAAACTAGACTCAACAAACTTCATACTAGTCTTTTAAAACTCCTCAAAACTCCTAAAGAATTAGGGGATATACCGCTCCAAAGTTGACTGAACGTCTGCCTACAACATTTTGCCAACCCAGCTTTCCAAATTCAAATCTTATTTCCTTTCGTACGTTCTTAACTTATCCTCTTGAATTTACGGGGTGTAACATTCTTCCACCCTTAGAAATGTCACGACCCATTCCGGGGCCCGTGACTGGTGCCTTACCGGGGCACCCAAGTAGTCATACATCAGAGTAATCAGCGGAAATATAAAGCAAGACATGAAACAGTTTATAAAATAGGACACAGTTTAAGTGAGAAAACATCGCCTTTCGGCATATATATATAAACATGGTTTAGCAAGAATATCCGACATCGCATAACAGACTACTGACCTCTAAGGAAATATACAACTATGGCGGGACAGGGGCCCGCCATACTCGATCATAAAACTATCTACAACAGGAGATCATACCCAAAAGTAGAGCCTCCAGGAAAGGATGGAGCTCACACCAACGTAGAGATCCAGGAATGTGGATCTAGCACTGCTGCCCTTACCGCGGCATGAACGCAGCCCCGGGGAGGTCAAGACAACAGTACTAAGTATATGAAATCAGTAAAATACTTAAATGAAAACATATCATTTTAAAAATCAGTTTTGTAAGTATGTATGAAACAACAAAGGGGACCGCACATAGTGCCACATCATAAACAAGAGCAACAATAGGTAAACTGTAACAGGTCTTTTCTTAGGCTGCAAATGATCGAAGCAGGGCCAATTGCCCGTAGTATCACCACTCAAGACTAATCTCGGACTCGTAGTCCGCATAGGCCACTCACATAGGCCCGCATAGGGTACATAACCCCGCATCGAGGGTAGCTACTCCTCGGCATCGTCCTGGACTCGTAGTCCGCATGGCCACATAGACCGCATGAGGTATAACCCCGCACACTAACCTGGAACTCTCGTAGCTCCGCATAGGTCCCTTGGACCCGCATGAGGTATTCTCGAATCATGGTCCTGCATCACCGAGTCTACCCGATCGGAGGCGCCTTAACCCCTGTAATATGTCAAGAGGTGAGTGATGTTACACTAACCTAACAGCTTATCGTTAAACAACATAAGCACAACAAGAATACTCTTTTACACAAACGTTACAAGACACTAACACACATAGCATCATATCATGTCTATTTATCAAACCATCTTATTATTCTTTTCACAATTTAATATAAGTCTGTTATAAACACATAGGCAAACTGTTTCTTTTATCATACTTAACTTCCCATAAAGCTAGTATAACTCTTAAGCTTCTGTTTTAAAAACCAATTAGTTCTCTTCTGTTAAAATGATTCAGTATTCTTTTGAAATGCTTTCAGATCTTTATTATTCAGGCTTAAGCCGTAAGGCATTGCCGTAAGTGTTATTCAGGCTTAAGCCGTGAGGCATTGCCGTAAGTATTATTCAGGCTTAAGTCAAAGACATTGCCGTAGTTATTATTCAGTTAACACATGTACGTCTACCGTACTATATATATTGTAAAATATCATGCTTTAGGAAGAATCACATACCTTCTCAGCGAAAACCACCTGCCAAGTTGAATATGTCGCGCGCAGAGAGTCAGCCTATAATAGTCACAGACATCTATCAAAGACTACTCTGAAGGTCATTCTAAACAGAGGGTTCACAATTCTATGGAAAGTTGGGCAGCACTCCCTACCGTGAGCTATATAAGTCATCAGTGAAACAGTCCTATGTAAGTCTGATTTGGTTATTCTTCTTTAAACCCTTCTACTGTGGTAACAGCTCAATTCTATTCTGTGATATTCTTCTAAGTATTTAATACTTATTCTAATATTACTACATAAGTATTCTCTAATTCAAAAGAGGTTAGGATTAGTTACCTCGTAAGCCCAATAATATCCTAGAAAAGTCGCGCTGAGCAAGGTTTTGCTCCTAAGTTGTATGCTCCAAGGAAACCTTAGAAGTTCTTCATAACTTCTACTAAGTACTAAGGTATTTGGGCTAGGGTATTTTGGGTATTATAACAATACAAGAAGGCAACTTTTCTACCAAGGGAGGGGGGGTAGATTTTGGCTAGGCTAGGGGGGGTAGGCCCTCGGCCAAACTTCACAAGGGGAGGGGGGGTGTTGGACGAAAGAGCTACAAAGGGAGAGGAGAGGATTTTTCAAGACTTGGAAAGATTTGTGGATGAAGAACTCTTCATCTCTAAGGGGGTATTTATAGGTCAAGAAGTGGCCAACCAATGGCCAAGATTAAGACAAGTGCAAGGCAAGTGTAGGGTGAGGATTAACTATACACAAATATCCTACCAACTCCTTGACTTGTGCACAAGGCACAAAAACGTGCTATCATAGTCCATTTCGTCCAAATGGACGATTTGAAGTCCACCAATTGGAGGTGCCAAGTGTCGCCTCCCGTTGGTCCAAAATGTTTCGTCTCTCGGAAAAATCCGCAAAAATTAGAAATGGCATAGCCGGAATTTACCCTACGAAAGCTGTGGAAACGTTTCGTCGGAAAACTATTCGTTTTGTGAGTTGTGCCCAAAAAAAACGTTTTGCCTAAACTTTAAGGCTAGACTTTTTGTACGTATTCCCTTACGTACATACTCTGGAAATACGGGGTATAACATTCTCCCCTCCTTAGAAACATTCGTCCCGAATGTTCCTTCCCAAGACAGTTAACGATAAGATTCTTCATAACTAAAAGCGATTGCAAATGCCACACACGCCACGTAACAACACTTGGCGTAAACGATAACGAAAATTTAAAAGTAGGAAAGAGAATTACCTGGAGGTGTGTGGAATAGGTTATGATACTTCAGACTCATGTCTTCCTCGTCTTCCCACGTCATCTCCTCCATGAGCTCGTTCTGCCACAAGACTTTGACGGAAGCCACGTCCTTGGTCCGCAGACGCCTAACCTGACGATCGACTATCGCTATGGGAATCTCCTCATACGATAACCCCTCGGTCACCTGGACATCGTCAATCGGGTGTACCCTAGATGGATCCCCGATACATCTCCTCAGCATAGATACGTGAAAAACCGGATGCACTGCCTCCAGATCGGACGGCAGATCCAACTCATAGGCAACCTTGCCTACCCTGCGGACAATCTGAAACGGCCCAATGTACCTTGGGCTGAGTTTCCCCTTCTTCCCGAATCTCATCACACCCTTCATGGGTGACACCTTTAGGAAAACCCAATCATGAACCTCGAACTCAAGATGCCGACGACGATGATCTGCATACGACTTCTGTCGACTCTGAGCTGTCAATAGCCGCTCTCGGATAAGCTTCACCTTATCCACTGCCTGCTGTACCAAATCTGGTCCCACTAGCTGCACCTCGCCCACATCGAACCAACCTATAGGCGATCTGCACTTCCTCCCATGGAGTGGTAGCTATTATTATACGCGAACTCAACTAGTGGCAAATGATCCTCCCAACTACCATCGGTCAATAACACGGGCTCGCAGATATCCTCAAGAGTCCGGATAGTGCGCTCTGCTGTCCGTCGCTGCGTGGATGAAATGCGATGCTCGTGCTCACTGCGTCCCTAAACCCCTCTGGAAGGACCTCGAAGTTAGCGTAATCGGGCTCTCATGCGATATGATCGAAGTAGGGACTCCATGCGGTCGACGATCTCTGGATGTAAAGTCCGCATAATCCTCGGTAGAAAAGGTCGTCCTGACGGGAAGAAAGTGGGCTGATTTTGTCAGCCTGTCAACGATAACCCATATAGAATCATGTCTCCTCTGAGTGCGAGGTAATCCTGTGATAAAGTCCATGTTGATTACCTCCCACTTCCAGTCGGGATCTCAATCGCTCAGAATAAACCACCGTGCCTCGGTGCTCTACCTTCACCGCGACAACACGGGCGAGCTACGAACTCTGCAACGTCCCTCTTCAAGTCATCCCACCAATACACAGATCTAAGGTCGTGGTACATCTTGGTCGACCCCGGATGGATAGAGTAACGCGCGCTATGTGCTTCCCAAGAACTCTGCCAAGTCCTCAAACATCCGGAACACACAATCGCCCTCAAACCTTAGCACCCCATCGTGCTACCTCAAAAGGACCCTTGCCTCACGAAGAGTCGTATCACGATATCGAATCAAAGGATCCTCGAATGTTGCCTCTTCACCTCCTCGACGATGGAAGACTCGGCAACCTCACGAACTCTAACCCCACCGCTATCGTAATCAATCAAACGGACACCAAGGCTCACTAATCGATGCAAATCACGAACCATGTCCTCCTCTCTAGCTGCACATCCGATAGGCTCCCATCGACCTACGACTAAGAGCATCGCCTGACATTGGCCTTCCCGGGTGGTACAGGATATCAACATCGTAATCCTTAAGCAACTCTAACCACCGTCTCGCTGTAAGTTCAGCTCCTCTGGTGAAGATATCTTTGGAGGCTCTTGTGGTCCGTATAAATATCCACGTGAACCCCATACAAATAGTGCCTCCGGATCTTTAAAGCGTGAATCACTACGCTAACTCCAAATCATGGGTGGGGTAGTTCTCTCGTGTTTCTTGGTGTCGGGATGCATATGCTATAACCCTACCATGCTGCATCATCACACATCCCAACCCGATGCCTGACGCATCACAATACACAACATAACCATCTGGACCCTCTGGAAGAGTAAGAACGGGGGCGGTAGTCAGTCTCTCTTTCAAAGAATCGAAACCCCGCTCCTGACATCAGTCCATCAAACTTGCCTTCGAGTCACCTAGTCAATGGTGCGCAGATAAGCAAACTTCTCCACGAACCGATAATATCCTGCAAGGCCCGTGAAATCGCGAACCTCGCTTGAGTAGTAGGTCTAGGCAAGTCCGATCGATCGCCGATCTTGGCCGTATCCACTCGAATGCCATCAGCCTCGACAATATGCCCAAGAAACGCCACTGAAGTCAACCAAAACTCACATTTGGAAAACTTGGCGTACAATTGCTGGTCCCGAGAATCACGATAGCCTCAAATGCTCCGCGTGCTCGCTCTGGCGAGAATAAACCAAGATATCATCAATGAACACTATCACAAACGCGTCCAAAAATGGTTTGAACACTCGGTTCATCAAATCCATGAATCTCGGGAGCATCGTCAACCCAAAAGACATGACCACGAACTCATAATGCGTCTGGGTCCCGAATGCGATCTAGGGACATCCACCTATCGACTCGCACTGATGATAGCCCGATCGCAGATCAATCTTGGAGAAACATCTCGCACCTGCGAATGGTCGAACAAATCATAAATCACGGGAAGGGTATCTGTTCTTAATGGTCACCTTGTTCACCGTCAGTAATCAACATGCGCGCGGCGTCGCCCTTCTTCTTCTACGAACAATACCGCGCTCCCGGGAGAAACACTAGGCCCGATGAAGCCGCTTCTCCAAGAAATCCTCACCGGTGGTCCTTCACTCTCTCAACTCGGCGGTGCCATTACGTATGGCGGAATGGAAATAGGTAGTATCCGCAACACATCTATACAAAACTCGATCTCCTCTCGGGAGGATACCTGTGAGGTCATCCGAAACACGCCCGGGAACTCGACCATCGAATCGACCGAAAATCGCACCGCAGCCTTCAGATCAAACACCCGAACGAGATGGTAGATATACCCTTCGCACCATCTTCCTAGCCTCGAGGTAGGAAATAAACCTACCCGCCGGCGTCTGAGTGCTCCTCCCACTCAACAACCGGCTCTCCGAACTGGAACTGCATTACTCTCTCTGCGGTCTACATTGGCGTAGCAGAAGCTAGCCAATCCATCCCCATAATCACGTCAAGTCAATCATCTCCAACTCTATCAAGTCGGCCAGGTCCGACGATTGTAAATGGTCACAGACAAGCTCTATATACCCGCCGAGCTACCACCGAATCACCCATGGCGTAGCTACCTCGAAAGGGTCTATGGACTCGTGCTCTATCCCTATCCTACTAGCAACAAGGGAGATATATAGGACCAGTAGAACCGGATCTATCAAAGCATACACATCAAACCCACCGATAAAGTACCGTGGCGACATCGGTGAGGCCTCACGATCTGTCGGTTTGGACAAAGCATAAATGCGGTTCGAGGACCGCTAGAATCGACCCGAGCCACGACCTGCGCGACTGGCCGACCCATGAGTACCACGCCTCGAGGCGAGTAATCGTAGGAGATGAAGAAGACCCGTGAAAGAACTCGTAGGTGACTTACCATCAAGATCGCGCCGCCTGGACGGTTCGCATAGTGATCACACGCCCGAACCTCGGGCGTGGGTGCCACCTACGGGCACCTTCTACCTTAACAACACAAGTAAAATGCAGAAATTTAATAAGACCTCTTTTTTTTTTTCTTTAAAATAAACGTGCGTGCAAGGGCAAAGCCGACAAGGCTGCCATATATACATAAACAACAGACACAACATGCATACGAGTCCAATCCACATATGAATACGGACCTTAAGAGTTAAATCAACTATGACGGACAAGGCCCGCCGTACCCAAAGCATAAAGCATCTTGAAGGATATATACAAAAGATAAACTCACGAGCAGAGGAGCTATCCAAAACCACGAGCAGGATCCTACGCTGCCGATCACCGAACGTACCTAAACTGCGGCATGAACGGCCCCGAAGGAGGTCGATGCGAAGAATGTACCAAGTATGTGAGCGAGAAATGCGTAATAAAATCATAACGATCTAAACAAAGCAGAGACATGTATGATAGCCAACCTACGATAT
Source organism: Przewalskia tangutica (assembly GCA_029844215.1). NCBI lineage: Eukaryota > Viridiplantae > Streptophyta > Magnoliopsida > Solanales > Solanaceae > Przewalskia > Przewalskia tangutica. Next base: position 81,834,026 of record CM056735.1, on the reverse strand, counting down.
AATACATAGCGATACATCAAGTCAGGGACGCAGGCCCTCGGAGTCATTACTCAAATATAACCATGGGTCTCACGCCCATAACATCAATCATGCCCGTGGAATCTTTCCTCACTGCCGGCAGTCCATGATATAGTACAACACCAATAGGCATACATGAACACCGAGTCCCACCGGTGGTATAGCATCTTGGGGGTTTACCCCTCACTTATACTCTTACCCTGGAGAAGGTGGTAAAGCAGGTGGTATAGCATCTTGGGGGTTTACCCCTCACATATACTCTACCCTGGAGAAGGTGGTAAAACAGGTGGTATAGCATCTTGGGGGTTTACCCCTCACATATACTCTACCCTGGAGAAGGTGGTAAAACAGGTGGTATAGCATCTTGGGGGTTTACCCCTCACATATACTCTACCCTGTCTCGACCGACCGTCAAACAAGACATAAGCACTACCATGTCTTTTATAAAAAGAATCCGGGAATTTAACCCAAGTACTACCAATAACGGAAGCATACCCGTGGAATCCCACATCACTGTCGGTACGTCCCAGTAACTTACAACCAGACAGCCGACCCTCCAACCGAGAGTCGCGACAACGTAATAAAACATAGTACTTGCACTCAAGGGCTATCACCGGCACACATAGGCAATTCCCAATTAATCAAGCCAAAGTACTAATCAAGGCACACATGGAATAATTCTCAATTATCAAGCCAAAGTACTAATCTTTTCAAGAGACTCCTTTTTGTGAAAAATCCCAAGATACTAACACCCGTAGTATCAAGGCGTGTCTATTTTTCAAAGTAAGTTACTACATTTTTTTTTGAAAGCTTATTTCAACACTTGAAATCAAGTAACTCAAATTTTCTTTTACAATTTAGGCAACTTATGTCGATTAATCAAAATAGACAACTTTCTAAACTTTCCATAAAGCCGTTATAACCGACTTCCCATAAAGCCGTTATAACCGACTTCCCATAAAGCCGTTATAACCCTTTATGGTTTTAGACATATCCATTCCTTTTATAACCAAGAGACTTATACTTATTAAAATCCAAGTATTAAATACTTTCAAATCGATTTTCTTAACTTTTAAAAATACACTTAGTCTCTTAACCTTTAGAAACCAAGTAACTTATTTTATTACTAAACTTTAGGCAATTGATGCCTTAAAATCAAGTTGCCTTTTTATTAAAATCGAGTCATTTATCTTTCCATAAAGCAAATATAACCAACTTCCCATAAAGTCGTTATATTCACTTTATACCTTCGCCAAATACAATTTCCTATCCGAGGGACTTATACGTTTAAAACGGGACAAGTATCACGTATTTTAAAACTCTTTAAGTCCCTTAACTTTCAAAACACTTCAAGTCTCTTAATATATAGAAAACAAGTTTCTTCTCTTAAATCATGTCATTTCTCCTCTTTTAAACAATTAAGTAAATCACTCCCTTGACTCCCCTAAAGTCATTTTAATGACCTTTAGGTTTTGGAACTAAGGCACTAGCCAAAAGGTTTAGAAACCACTTCCTTTTCAAGACTATATGTACTTTAAGTAAAATACTTTCACTTTTAAGAATCCAAACTTCACTAAGGAAATGTATTATCGACTTACAATTTAAACATCAAAGTACAATCAAGGAAGCACATAGAACAAATTCTACTTTAGGCAATCCAAATACAACCAAGGAATGGATCATTTAGGGAGTAGAACATACTTTCTTTATCTTAAGGAATCATGCTAGAAGAGGAGATAGTTCACATACCTTTCGGCTAATTCCACAAGCTAAGCCGAATACGCATGCGTAGAAGTGTCAACCTATAATGGTCACAACAAGACTATCAACTTCTAGTCTCTACGTAGAATAATACTAAGTGTTTGGTCTCTAATTCTACGGAAAATCGGGCAGCACTTCCTTTGTTTCTACTCACTTTGCCACCTTTTTCAAGGTCGAATACAATAACCAACACGCCCCATTTAAGGCTCCAAACAACCACTAAACAAAGGGGATTACACGCCTTACAATACGTGTAAAATTCCGCCCCACAATTTAATACAAAGTAGTTCAAACTTCACTAGCCATCCTCGGCCAACATACTAACAATTCAAAGTCTTTTCCAATCCTTTTCCAATTCCAAGTTCTAAGGTCTAACATGTTATATAGTTACAAACAACTTCAATAACTACAATTTCCTTCTTTATACAACATGCGACAACTTAAACGAATAATCAACTTGAATTGTAGTCTTAAGGCTAACATGCTAGTTTTCGGATTAGGGTTCCAATAGCCAATATACTTGTCCAACTACATAATATACCACTCATGCTTGCTAATATCTTAAGGCTAACATGCTAGTTTTCGGATTAGGGTTCCAATAGCCAATATACTTGTCCAACTACATAATATACCACTCATGCTTGCTAATATCCATAGCTACAACAATAAGTAAGCCTTAACTACTAAAACGACCAAATTTATACCTTTCAAAGCCCTTAAAATTTCCAAGATTCAAAGTCGCGCCTTAGCAATTCTTAGCTCTTTTCCTTAGGTTCCAATCCGCTCCAAGCACTCCTTAGAAGCCTATGAAGAACCCATCTTCAAGTTCCAACTTCAAAGTTGAAGAACTTCCTAGGTTTTCGCCTTGCGACTAATACGAAAACTTCGTTTTTCCGAAATCTTTCTATTGAGATTAACTTACTACACTCTTAGGAACCTTGGGTTTTAAGTCTTGTGAACAAAGGGTCACAAACTAAAATTTTCTTGTGGGGAAAGTGGCTAACAGAGAGCTAACTTAAGAACAAGAAATGTTTGTGATTTTTCTAAGTGTTGGAAACTTAGTCTTGCACTAGTAGTGAGCTTATATAAAACATTGGAGGGCTTGTATTATCACAAATGTGTGTCTAGGATGAGTTTCACATGGATTAAGCTTAGGTGGACAAGTTGACTTGTCAACAATATCAAGCTTGAAGACTTATCATCTACTTAGGTCAAATGACCACTTTAGCCTTGCAAAATTTCGTCCAAGCCTTGTGGAAGGAGTGCCACGTGTCGCCCTCTCATTCGTCCATAAAATTTCGTAACCCTCGTGGGTCCCACAAAAATGTAAAACTCCTCGGGTGGGCCCCACGTGACCAAATCCGTAAAAATAAATTTCCATAATATTATTAAGTCTCATACTCTTCAAATAATGTATTTTGAGAATCCAATTCTCAACAACGAACATTTTTCCTTTCCGACGTTCGGAACATTTTCCGTCGGAAAAACAATTCTTCCTTTCGCACCAATTTCCAAGTCTTGTTTCCTTATGTACATTCTCTTATACAAGTCCTGGACTTACGGGGTGTAACATTCTTCCCCCCTTAGAAACATTCGTCCCCGAATGTTCTTAGTCGGTTGCCAAGATATACAAACTCCGGCATAATCTCTATACTATGCCTAACAATCAAAACTGCACAAGACCAACGATGCCACACATGGCCATCACCTAACATACGTAAACATAATAATGGACCTTCCGTCCGCGACCCCTTCTCACAAAACTCGAAGGTTACAGTCTTCCCAAAACACGGGATCCTTAGAGGTTCCTTTCTTTCCTTACTTATCATACTTTCTCGTACTTCCAAACTCATATAGTACACGTACAAAATCTCAAATTTTGTTTCTATTCTCCAATCCTTGGAGTTACTATCCAAACTTGGCCATTTTGTTACTTACACTCCCGTTAAGGCTCTTCTCGGTCCTTACGACCTAGTTCCGGTGGAACGCATCCACGAACTCGTATAACGATTAACTCAACTTGGGCCTGGCATCCTCGGGACCCTATCACATAACGGGACCATTTCTATCTGACATTCACCCGATTCCATACTATCGGTTGACCCGAAATGAGTCTATAACCCGACTCATCGTCACACTTAACTTCTTGTTCTTAGCCTGAAATAAATCTCTCTCTTATCTCAAGGTACTTCTTACCCTATCCCCTAATCACTAGAGGTTCGTCACATAGGTCGAAGTATTTCTACCGTACAATCTTCCCTATTGGTCTTACACTGTCAGGGGCCAATTACTACGTGTGAACTCTACACAACTATAGTCTCAGTTCACTTACCATTCTTGTCAACATTCTTAACTTCTCACCTTAGTAATCAAAGTATTCCTACCTGCGGGAACTATCACTTATAATTGCTAGCAACACAAGGAAAACATATATGCTAGGGCAAAATCTGAATCTATCAAAGCACGTATGATTCAAAGAATCGAAATATACTGTACCCCGTGCGATGTCGCCTCACGATCTGTCCAATGAGTCACGTCATCTATGCGGTTCGAAGGACCGCCAGAACTATAAACTCCTCCCTGACCTCTACCACGGTCGGTGACATCCGAACACCCCTCGGGGGGCCAGCGGTGCGGAGGAAGGGGAACCATCTACCGGCCTAAAGGCTGAGCCACCCTACCGGCGCTCCTTCTAACCGGGCATTCCCACTTCTTGTGGCCCGGACGGCCACAATAGTAACAACCATCTGTGTCATAACGGCATTTCCCCGAATGATGTTTACCACATCCCGATACAGAATAGGTGGCCTCGGCCAGAAGGTCCTGCTCACTCTGAGAACCTCGACCCCGGGAGCTTGGACCGGCTCCTAAATACCTTGTGGGGTCAAATCTCCCCACGAGGCTGCGGGGTATGTCTTGGGTAGTGGGACGAATATCCCACTCATTCTTTGAGGCAGCTCGTCCAAAAACTCATCGGAATAACCAACCGGTCTAGCCCTCTTACGTTGATCTCATGTGGCCCTCTACCTCTGTACACACATGCATGCTTGGCGAATAACCTGCTTTGTGGAAAGCTGTAGCTGCTAACTTGGTTAATAACATAATGGCTTCCTTCATGACCTTAAAGTCCTCTCCTGGCGAAAGCTGCAGCTGCAGTCTTTGGGGTCTCAAAACTGTGTGAGAAGAACTCGCCGACTGTGGAACAATATCCGGTATACCCTGGGCACGAGCCCTATCAACTCTCTGAGTCTGACTAGTAGCTCCTGCTACTCCTTTGCCCTTCTGGGCGGCTGTTGCCCTCCTTGGAGGCATAGCTGTAACACAAAAATACGTCAGAGAGGAATTATCTTACTAACACGGCTCTAGGGCACGATCTCAGAGTGAGAAGAATAGAAACCAACTCCTAAATGTCCTGTAGCCTCCTGTTTATGGGTGTGGCGCGCAACACACCGATAAGCAAGACTCTACTAGACACGGTCTGTAGACATTCAGGGTCGATCGCTCGATACCACTCTGTCACGCCCGAACCGGGCGTGGCGGTGCCCTACAGGCACCCTTCTACCTTAACAACACAAGTAAAATGCGGAAATTTAATAAGACCTCATTTTTTTTTTCTTTAAAATAAACGTGCGTGCAAGGGCAAAGCCGACAAGGCTGCCATATATACATAAACAACAGACACAACACTGTACATGAGTCCAATCCCACATATGAATACAGACCTCTAAGAGTTAAACTGAACTATGACGGGACAAGGCCCCGCCGTACCCAGCGTACAAAGCACATGCTTGAAGGATATATACCAAAAGATAAACTCACGAGCAGAGGAGCTATCCAAAACCACGGCGAGGATCCTACGCTGCCGATCACCGAACAGCGTACCTAAACTGCGGCATGACGCGGCCCCGAAGAAGTCGATGCGAAGAATGTATCAAGTATGTGAGCGAGAAATGCGTAATAAAATCATAACAGTCTAAACAAAGCGGGAGACATGTATGATAGCCAACCTACGATACATAATACATAGCGATCCACGTAGTCGGGGCGCAGGCCACCGAGTCATTACTCAAATATAACCATGGGTCTTACGCCCGTAACATCAATCATGCCCGTGGAATCTTTCCTCACCGCCGTGATCCATGATATAGTACAACACCAATAGGCATACATGAACACCGAGTCCCAGCGGTGGTATAGCATCTTGGGGTTTACCCTCACTTATACTCTTACCTGGAGAAGGTGGTAAAGCGGTGGTATAGCATCTTGGGGTTTACCCTCACATATACTCTACTGGAGAAGGTGGTAAAGCGGTGGTATAGCATCTTGGGGTTTACCTCACATATACTCTACTGGAGAAGGTGGTAAAGCAGTGGTATAGCGTCTTGGGGGTTTACCCTCACATATACTCTACTGTCTCGGTGACCGTCACAAACAAGACATAAGCACTACCATGTCTTTTATAAAAAGAATCAGAATTTAACCCAATACTACCAATAACGGAAGCATACCGTGGAATCCCACATCACCGTCGATGCGTCCGGTAACTTACAACTGACGGTAGACCCAACCGAGAGTCGCGACAATGTAATAAAACATAGTACTTGCACTCAAGGGCTATCACCGGCACACATAGGCAATTCCCAATTAATCAAGCCAAAGTACTAATCAAGGCACACATGGAATAATTCTCAATTATCAAGCCAAAGTACTAATCTTTTCAAGAGACTCCTTTTTGTGAAAAATCCCAAGATACTAACACCCGTAGTATCAAGGCGTGTCTATTTTTCAAAGTAAGTTACTACATTTTTTTTTGAAAGCTTATTTCAACACTTGAAATCAAGTAACTCAAATTTTCTTTTACAATTTAGGCAACTTATGTCGATTAATCAAAATAGACAACTTTCTAAACTTTCCATAAAGCCGTTATAACCGACTTCCCATAAAGCCGTTATAACCGACTTCCCATAAAGCCGTTATAACCCTTTATGGTTTTAGACATATCCATTCCTTTTATAACCAAGAGACTTATACTTATTAAAATCCAAGTATTAAATACTTTCAAATCGATTTTCTTAACTTTTAAAAATACACTTAGTCTCTTAACCTTTAGAAACCAAGTAACTTATTTTATTACTAAACTTTAGGCAATTGATGCCTTAAAATCAAGTTGCCTTTTTATTAAAATCGAGTCATTTATCTTTCCATAAAGCAAATATAACCAACTTCCCATAAAGTCGTTATATTCACTTTATACCTTCGCCAAATACAATTTCCTATCCGAGGGACTTATACGTTTAAAACGTTACAAGTATCACGTATTTTAAAACTCTTTAAGTCCCTTAACTGTCAAAACACTTCAAGTCTCTTAATATATAGAAAACAAGTTTCTTCTCTTAAATCATGTCATTTCTCCTCTTTTAAACAATTAAGTAAGTCACTCCTGACTTCTAAAGTCATTTTAATGACCTTTAGGTTTTGGAACTAAGGCACTAGCCAAAAGGTTTAGAAACCACTTCCTTTTCAAGACTCTATGTACTTTAAGTAAAATACTTTCACTTTTAAGAATCCAAACTTCACTAAGGAAATGGATTATACGACTTACAATTTAAACATCAAAGTACAATCAAGGAAGCACATAGAACAAATTCTACTTTAGGCAATCCAAATACAACCAAGGAATGGATCATTTAGGGAGTAGAACATACTTTCTTTATCTTAAGGAATCATGCTAGAAGAGGAGATAGTTCACATACCTTTTGGCTAATTCCACAAGCTAAGCGAATCGCGTGCGTAGAAGTGTCAACCTATAATGGTCACAACAAGACTATCAACTTCTAGTCTCTACGTAGAATAATACTAAGTGTTTGGTCTCTAATTCTACGGAAAATCGGGCAGCACTTCCTTTGTTTCTACTCACTTTGCCACCTTTTTCAAGGTCGAATACAATAACCAACACGCCCCATTTAAGGCTCCAAACAACCACTAAACAAAGGGGATTACACGCCTTACAATACGTGTAAAATTCCGCCCCACAATTTAATACAAAGTAGTTCAAACTTCACTAGCCATCCTCGGCCAACATACTAACAATTCAAAGTCTTTTCCAATCCTTTTCCAATTCCAAGTTCTAAGGTCTAACATGTTATATAGTTACAAACAACTTCAATAACTACAATTTCCTTCTTTATACAACATGCGACAACTTAAACGAATAATCAACTTGAATTGTAGTCTTAAGGCTAACATGCTAGTTTTCGGATTAGGGTTCCAATAGCCAATATACTTGTCCAACTACATAATATACCACTCATGCTTGCTAATATCCATAGCTACAACAATAAGTAAGCCTTAACTACTAAAACGACCAAATTTATACCTTTCAAAGCCCTTAAAATTTCCAAGATTCAAAGTCGCGCCTTAGCAATTCTTAGCTCCTTTCCTTAGGTTCCAATCCGCTCCAAGCACTCCTTAGAAGCCTATGAAGAACCCATCTTCAAGTTCCAACTTCAAAGTTGAAGAACTTCCTAGGTTTTCGCCTTGCGACTAATACGAAAACTCCGTTTTTCCGAAATCTTTCTATTGAGATAACCTTACAACACTCTTAGGAACCTTGGGTTTAAGTCTTGTGAACAAAGGGTCACAAACTAAAAATTTTCTTGTGGGGAAAGTGGCTAACCCGAGAGCTAACTTAAGAACAAGAAATGTTTGTGATTTTTCTAAGTGTTGGAAACTTAGTCTTGCACTAGTAGTGAGCTTATATAAAACATTGGAGGGCTTGTATTATCACAAATGTGTGTCTAGGATGAGTTTCACATGGATTAAGCTTAGGTGGACAAGTTGACTTGTCAACAATATCAAGCTTGAAGACTTATCATCTACTTAGGTCAAATGACCACTTTAGCCTTGCAAAATTTCGTCCAAGCCTTGTGGAAGGAGTGCCACGTGTCGCCCTCTCATTCGTCCATAAAATTTCGTAACCCTCGTGGGTCCCACAAAAATGTAAAACTCCTCGGGTGGGCCCCACGTGACCAAATCCGTAAAAATAAATTTCCATAATATTATTAAGTCTCATACTCTTCAAATAATGTATTTTGAGAATCCAATTCTCAACAACGAACATTTTTCCTTTCCGACGTTCGGAACATTTTCCGTCGGAAAAACAATTCTTCCTTTCGCACCAATTTCCAAGTCTTGTTTCCTTATGTACATTCTCTTATACAAGTCACGGACTTACGGGTGTATGATGACCTGCTGGCCTGGTCAAACAAACTCCGTACCTGACTCCGAAGTGGGATCTCGCATCGGCCACACTTGAGGTGGTCCCGTCGGCGATACCTCTGCGCTCTGGGCGTCTGAAGTCCTGGGGCCACGGTGCGCCTCGAATATCTGGTGTCTTGAGGGCGGTGCGGGAGTGCTCTGGGTGGTTGTGGTGCAAATCTAGGCTGCTGGCTGAGGCCGCACCACGATAGCCACAAACGACCACTTCGTCCCTGTCTTCTTCTGCTTGCACTGTCACGGCGATCTCTCTGTACACCGTAAATTCTAGAGGATAGATAAGTTGGCAAACATGTGTTGGAAGGATTTTGAGTTTACCTTTGAGTATTGGACCCCAGTTGTTAAGGATTGTAAGGTGTTTAAAAGGCCTAGTGTGTAGTCAGATTGAATCTAGGTCCCAACGCAACCAACCGCTAAATCGATTGGACATCGAGTCAAAAGTTATGGAAGTTTCAAGTTTGGCGCGATCAGTAAAGCGATGACTTGATTCGGGGAGTTGTGCCGGAGAAAGCGAGCGCGGCGCCGATTATCCGAGGTGCCCGGGTGTTGAAGCCATGGCCGAATGCGAGGCAGCGGCGCGTGCGCGTGCAATTATTTTACGAAGTGTTAGCGCCCTTGGCCGTGGCGGCAGCGGCGGATTTTTCATGGTAAAGGAAAAATCGGGATATTTTTATAAGGAGCCTATGGGAGGGTGACAAGTGTCCCTCCCATCCTTTGACCAGCGATAGAAGCCTATTTTAGGGCCAAGTCTTGGAAGACTTGGCCATTTCATTTCAAACCCTCCCGAGAAAACCCTCTCCTTCTCTCTAGGTTTTTGAGAAACTGGCCTTAGGGAAGCTGTTGGAGCGGCAGAAGGAAAAAGTGTTGGTGAACTTGTGGGAAGCGCGGTGGTTGAGTTGTGGAAGAAGTGGTAGGAAAGGGCTTTTGTGGGCTTTTCTAAAGGTAAGAGTTTCCCTTCTCTGGGTTTTGAGTTAGTACTTGTGATAGTAGTATAGATCTGTGAGCACGAGTACATTATATTTAGAGTTTGAATAGATTTGTGAGCCCGATTTGTTATAGTTAAGTTTGTATAGATTTGTGAGCCCGAGGTCATTATAGTTAAGTTGGCTTAGATTTGGATCTTGTAGCCTTGTTGATTTCGGCCTTGTGAAGGTGGCAAGTTAAAAGAAACAAAGGAAGTTACGTCCATTTCCGTAGAATGTAGGGGCTTGTACTTAGTTTACTCTACGTTGAAACTAGAGTTTGATAGGCGTTTTATGGCCCTTATAGGATTGAAGTACTACGTGTAACATATTCTTCTTAAGGAGATAGTCTTGTGGAGCATTTTGCTTAGTGTCGACAATCGTCGCGAGGTATGTGATTCTTCCTATCCTCTTGACATGACTATTTGTGAAATATATAGTGCGGTTGACGACGTGTGTTAAAGGAAATTGATTTTCCAAATTGTGTCTTGACTTGTTATGAAGTGTAAAGGGCTTCATTAGGTGTAAGTAGTAAGTCTTATCCGTTAGTAATGGGCACTCGGTGCTTAAAGAATGAGCCCTCTTGGTCTCATAAATGTTTATGTGGTAATTGGTTGGTTTAAAACATAAAGGGGTTATAACGGCTTTATGGGAAGTCGATTATAACAACTTTATGTGAGTAAAAGAAACGGTTGTTGATTGGTAGAAGTTAGAGACTTGATCTTGTAAGATAAGAGACTTAACTTAGAATTGTGAAAGTTGTGTAATGTATTCAAAAGTTGTAAAACCTCATTCGTGAGTAATGAGTGATACTTGGTTTTGAAAACTTAAGAGTTATACTAGCTTTATGGGAAGTTAGGTATAACGGCATAAGAATGTGAAATGGATTTGAAAGTGGGAACAAGTATCGAACACACCTGCTAGCGCTAATAAAGAAATGGTTTCGACTAATTGATTATATTAAAACCATTAGAAACCTCCATCTGCATAGAAACTAAGATAAGACAAAATGATATTACATTTCCAAAATAATTGATGCTTAAATGATAATAATTTATAACCAGTTCTGAATATTCATAAAATTCCAAAGAATGAAATTAATGGATTTAAAAGGATAATGTCTTGGATTTTGGAAAAGAGAAGTAACTTGAGTTTGAAAGTATAAATAACTTGTGTTCAAATTTGGAAATTTTGTTAATGGAAAAGTAAATGTCTTTGTTTTAAAAGTTAGTAATACTTGACCTTACAGGAGTTAATTATTTGGTCTTTTAAAATGTATAGTTGACGTTATGTTAATTGTGTTTGAAGTCGTGTTTTAAACATGAATGTGTGTGATACTACGTGTGATAGTATCGTATGGTTTCTACGTAAAGAGAGGTCTTTGAAGGTAGGAAAGAATGTAGTATTTTGGGGTTGGAACCGGTTTGTCGACTTAAGCGAAGGTACTTTGAGTTGTGTGTAACTTGCTGTGCTTGTGGTGATAGTTTTGTTGTTGTGCAAGTGTTTGACTTTGTGCTACCGAGTCTCTCGACGGAGGGCGGATATCGGGTGGTATGATGGACATATCGACACGTTGGGTAGCCCGGGTATGCTTCACTATATTGATCCTTTGGGACATATCGACCGCGTTGGGTAGCCCGGGTATGCTTATTAGGAGTGTTATCTTGTAAACCGGTTTGGACATACCGACACGTTGGGTAGCCCACGAGTATCGTCGCCCACGGTGAGTATTATCTGGGTATTTGTTTGGACATACCGACACGTTGGGTAGCCGAGTATCGTCCACGATGAGTATTATCTGGGTATTTGTTTGGACATCTCGACACGTTGGGTAGCCCACGAGTATGCGTCCACATGAGTATTATCACGGGTATTTGTTTGACATACCGACACGTTGGGTAGCCAGCAGTATCGTCCACGATGAGTATTATCGGGTATTTGTTTGGACATACCGACACGCGTTGGGTAGCCAGCAGTATCGTCCACGGTGAGTATTATCACGGGTATTTGTTTGGACATACCGACACGTTGGGTAGCCCACGAGTATCGTCCACGCGGTGAGTATTATCCGGGTATTTGTTTGGACATCTTGACGTTGGGTAGCCAGCAGTATCGTCCACGGTGAGTATTATCTTGTTATTGGTTGGGACATCGACCGCGTTGGGTAGCCGAGTATCGTCAGCTGTGAGTACTATCTTGTTATTGGGTTGGACATACCGACACGTTGGGTAGCCCACGAGTATCGTCCACTTTGAGTAATGATCTTTGGGCGTGAGTCACGACTTGATGTGATTTGATTTGGTAGGCTGTATATACGTGGTGTCTTGTAGTTTGGTTATCATACATGTCTCTGTTTTCCTTATAGACTATTATGATTTCATTTCTGATATTTTTTTACATTCGCATACTAAATTTTTGTTATCGGCCCGCCGGGCTGCGTTCATCCGCAGTTGAGATACATCGCTTGTTGATCCGCACTTTGGATCATTGTTCGGTTCTCGAAGCTCCATTCGCCGGAGACTTTGTCACGTTGGCACGGTTCACGAAGTTGTAGAACTTTTTGTACATTGGGGTATGGCGGGCCCGTCCGTCGCGAGAGATGTTATAAAAATTCTTAGAGTGCAGAAATGCGATGTGGCGGGGATTATGGCTATTCGGTGTTAGTTATTTTTGAAAAGCGTAACGTTGCTTAGCCTGTTTTCTCTTTTCATTGGTTATCATGTATGAGTTTTAATTTCCGCTGATTTTCTCGATGTTGTTTGACTACTTGGGTGCGGGTAAGGCACGATCGCGAGCGGTTCGGTCGTGTGAAGTGGTATCGAGCGATTAGTCCTCGGAAAGTGTCTGCACCGTGTCTAAGTAGAGTCTTGATTATCGATGTGTTGTGCACCACATCTATAATCGAGGAGGCTGAGACATTTAGGATTGGTTTCATTCTTACCATTACGAGATCGTGCCTTAGAGTGTGTTGTAAGTTGGACCCTCGGCGTGTTTCGTTTTACGATTATGCCTCTGCGAAAACCGGTGGCCCGAAGGGCAAAGCGTGAGAGGAGGCTGCGAGTAGAGCGGCGGCAGTCTCTGAGACCACGATGCACGAGCCTCGGTCCCACGGTCGGGAAGCGGAGAGATGGGTTACAAGGAGTTGGCGATTATTGGCGGGTTGTGGCGAACACGAGGATAAGTGGGCGGCAGATTCGATGCACGATGGTTCACGAGATCGGATAGTTTGGTGCGGGACTTTACGAGTTGTGGCCCTTGAGTTCTGGTCGAGGCACGAGGATGATCCGCAGGAGTTCATCAAGCGATTCTGACGGATCATGAGTGATCAAGGCATCGGAGACCGAATCGGTGGTCTTAGGTTCGCATCGGCTGCGTGATACTGCAGTCGACTGGTTTGATTTGTGGGAGCTGTCCCGGGGAGAGCATGCACTTCCAGCGAGATGGGACGAGTTCTCGGAGGCATTTCTTGCACATTTCTTGCCTCGCGGATGAGGAGGACTGGTAAACAGTTTTTGATGTTGAGCGAGCAGGCGTCTGGTTCAGAGTACAACGTGGAGTTTAACTCACTAGCTCGATGCGTCCCGCGTTAGTAGCCGACATGGAGGGCGAGTGCACCGCTATGTCACGAGGCTTGATGACTATTTGGCGAGAGTTGCTCGGGAGTAGCTCTTGGTAGGGCATGGACATTGCCGCACGCAGCTCGTGCACTTGGATGTGAGGCACGTGAGTCGACGGAATGACGAATCGGCGAGTAGGGCCAAGGCGGCAGGTCCTGGTGACGCCGGGCGGCGACCTCGTGGCGAGGTTAGTTATGCGCCTCCGCCCGACGGAGTGCTCCACTCGATCGTCGGGGCGTTGAAAAATTCGGGAAGCGGTCGGGGCTCGAGTTTGAGTTTTGGGGATCGGGGATGTTAGTCGGATGGGACCACCCTTACCTCGTTGTGACCATTGTGGTAGGCTCCACGATGGGAGTGTCGTGCTAATAGGGAATCTGTTTTACATGCGGCCACCGCCATTTTGCAAGGAATTGTCCACGAGAGATAGCGCGGAGGTTGAGATTCACCTTGGGATCGATGGGCGATTCACCTCCTCCCTTTGTGCGTCGTCTTGGAAAGAACATGAGTAGAGCGACAAGAAGGAAGTGAAGCAATAGTTCTGGTATGTTCTTAACCTACAGAGTATTGTATGCTTTGATGTTGTGGTGATGTGTTGAGTGCTATGTTCGGGTAGCTTTGTGTATATAATGTGATTTGGAAGCATGGTTAATAAAGAGGGTAAGTTGGGGATGAAAAATTTTGAACCTTAGAATTTATAACGATTGAGACCTTAGATGTAAAGTAGTCTTGGGTAGAAGCCTTCTTTGTTAATCCTTGTCGGAGTGTATGGTATACATGGAGTTTTGTGTGATGATTCCATGGGTAGTTTGCGATGGAAGTGGTAGCTTCCATGGCGTGGATTAGTAAGATGGACGAGTTGAGTAGTGACTCCAGGTGGTAGAAAGCAGGCAGTGGTGAATTGTGGGCGTGTACTAGAGAGGGGTGTGAGTGTACAAGGAAGGTGCAGCGAGTAAGGAGAGTATCCTTTAGACCGAGGAGGAGAAAATAGTGATGTTTGCACGTTAGAGGTGATATCCCCGTTAGCTGGAATTTGGAGATGCGTGATTTCTATATTAAGGCAATGAGAGGCATAAATGAGGTTTGGTAGGTATAGTAGTGAAGACTATACCTGCGCATGTGTTCTGAAGACTTAGAAGGAACATTCGACGAATGTTTACGAGAGGAAGAATGTTACACCAGTAAATTCTAGAGGATAGATAAGTTGGCAAACATGTGTTGGAAGGATTTTGAGTTTACCTTTGAGTATTGGACCCCAGTTGTTAAGGATTGTAAGGTGTTTAAAAGGCCTAGTGTGTAGTCCGTTGAATCTAGGTCCCAACGTAACCAACCGTTCGTCGATTGGACATCGGAGTCAAAAGTTATGGAAGTTTCAAGTTTGGCGCGATCAGTAAGCGATGACTTGATTCGGGGTTGTAGCGGCCGGAGAAGCGAGGCGCGCGATTATCTTGAGTGCGGGTGTTGAGCGCCATGGCCGGAATGCGAGGCAGCGCGCGTGCGCGTGCAATTATTTTACGAAGTGTTAGCGCGCGGCCGTGGCGGCGCGCGGCGGCGGCGGATTTTCTGCGTAAAGGAGAAAAATCGGGGATATTTTTATAAGGAGCCTATGGGAGGGTGACAAGTGTCCCTCCCATCCTTTGACCAATGATAGAAGCCTATTTTAGGGCCAAGTCTTGGAAGACTTGGCCATTTCATTCAAACCCTCCCGAGAAAACCCTCTCCGCCTTCTCTCTAGGTTTTGAGAAACACGGCCTTAGGGAAGCTGTTGGAGCGGCGGCAAGAAGGAAAAAGTGTTGGTGAACTTGTGGGAAGCGCGGTGGTTGAGTTGTGGAAGAAGTGGTAGGAAAGGGCTTTTGTGGGCTTTTCTAAAGGTAAGAGTTTCCGCTCTGCAGGTTTTGAGTTAGTACTTGTGATAGTAGTATAGATCTGTGAGCTGAGGTCATTATATTTAGAGTTTGAATAGATTTGTGAGCTGAAATTTGTTATAGTTAAGTTTGTATAGATTTGTGAGCACGAGGTGTTATAGTTAAGTTGGCTTAGATTTGGATCTTGTAGCCTTGTTGATTTCGGCCTTGTGAAGGTGGCAAGTTAAAAGAAACAAAGGAAGTTACGTCGATTTCCGTAGAATGTAGGGGCCTTGTACTTAGTTTACTCTACGTTGAAACTAGAGTTTGATAGGCGTTTTATGGCCCTTATAGGATTGAAGTACTACGTGTAACATATTCTTCTTAAGGAGATAGTCTTGTGGAGCATTTTGCTTAGTGTCGACAATCGTCGCGAGGTATGTGATTCTTCCTATCCTCTTGACATGACTATTTGTGAAATATATAGTGCGGTTGACGCGTGTGTTAAAGGAAATTGATTTTCCAAATTGTGTCTTGACTTGTTATGAAGTGTAAAGGGCTTCATTAGGTGTAAGAGTAGTAAGTCTTATCCGTTAGTAATGGGCACTCGGTGCTTAAAGAATGAGCCCTCTTGGTCTCATAAATGTTTATGTGGTAATTGGTTGGTTTAAAACATAAAGGGGTTATAACGGCTTTATGGGAAGTCAGTTATAACAACTTTATGTGAGTAAAAGAACGGTTGTTGATTGGTAGAAGTTAAGAGACTTGATCTTGTAAGATAAGAGACTTAACTTAGAATTGTGAAAGTTGTGTAATGTATTCAAAAGTTGTAAAACCTCATTCGTGAGTAATGAGTGATACTTGGTTTTGAAAACTTAAGAGTTATACTAGCTTTATGGGAAGTTAGGTATAACGGCATAAGAATGTGAAATGGATTTGAAAGTGGGAACAAGTATCGAACACACCATCGCAGCTAATAAAGGAAATGGTTTCGACTAATTGATTATATTAAAACCGGTAGAAACCTCCATCCGCATAGAAACTAAGATAAGACAAAATGATATTACATTTCCTAGATCATGGCCGCTTAAATGAGAATCATTGATAACAAGTTCGACTTTTCTTAAAATTCCAAAGAATGAACTTAATGGATTGCAAAGGATAATGTCGGATTTTGGAAAAGAAGTAACTTGAGTTTGAAAGTATAAATCACTTGTTTTCAAATATCGAACTTTTCTTAAGGGAAAAGTAAATGACTTAGTTTTAAAAGGTAGGAATACTTGACCTTAAAGGAGTTAATTACTTGGACTTTTAAAAGGTATACTTGACGTTATGTTAATTGTGTTTGTAGTGCGTGTTTTAAACATGAATGTGTGTGATACTACGTGTGATAGTATCGTATGGTTTCTACGTAAAGAGAGGTCTTTGAAGGTAGGAAAGAATGTAGTATTTTGGGGTTGGAACCCGGTTTGTCGACTTAAACGAAGGTACTTTGAGTTGTGTGTAACTTACTGTGCTTGTGGTGATAGTTTTGTTGTTGTGCAAGTGTTTGACTTTGTGCTACCGAGTCTCTCGACGGAGGCGGATATCGGGTGGTATGATGGACATATCGACACGTTGGGTAGCCACGGGTATGCTTCCTATATTGATCCTTTGGGACATATCGACCGCGTTGGGTAGCCCGGGTATGCTTCTATTAGGAGTGTTATCTTGTAAACTGGTTTGGACATACCGACACGTTGGGTAGCCCGCAGTATCGTCCAGATGAGTATTATCTGGGTATTTGTTTGGACATACCGACACGTTGGGTAGCCGAGTATCGTCCACGATGAGTATTATCACGGGTATTTGTTTGGACATACCGACACGTTGGGTAGCCGCAGTATGCGTCCGCGATGAGTATTATCTGGGTATTTGTTTGGACATACCGACCGCGTTGGGTAGCCAGTATCGTCCACAGTGAGTATTATCTGGGTATTTGTTTGGACATACTGACACGTTGGGTAGCCGCAGTATGCGTCCACAGTGAGTATTATCTGGGTATTTGTTTGGACATACTGACACGTTGGGTAGCCCAGTATGCGTCCACGGTGAGTATTATCCGGGTATTTGTTTGGACATCGACCCGTTGGGTAGCCAGCAGTATGCGTCCACGATGAGTATTATCTTGTTATTGGTTGGGACATACCGACACGTTGGGTAGCCCGAGTATCGTCGCGTGAGTACTATCTTGTTATTGGGTTGGACATACCGACACGTTGGGTAGCCAGCAGTATGCGTCCACTTTGAGTAATGATCTTTCGGGCGTGAGTCCCTGACTTGATGTGATTTGATTTGACTGAACTGTATATACGTGGTGTACTGTAGTTTGGTTATCATACATGTCTCCTGTTTTCCTTATAGACTATTATGATTTCATTTGATATTTTTTTACATTCGCATACTCGGTACTGTTATGCGACCCGCCCGAAGTGCGTTCATCTGCGAGTTGAGATACATCGCTTGTTGATCCGCACCCTTTGGATCGCTGTTAAGTTCTCAGAAAGCTCCATTCCTTCGGAGACTTTGTCACTTGGTACGGTTCCCTGAAGTTGTAGAACTTTTTGTACATTCGTGGTATGGCGGGAGCCTGTCCGTCGGAGATGTTATAAAAATTCTTAGAGGTGCAGAAAATCTTGATGTGGCGAGGATTATGGCTATTCGGTGTTAGTTATTTTTGAGAAAAGGTAACCGCTTGGTTGCTTTGTTTTCTCTTTTCATTGGTTATCATGTATGAGTTTTAATTTCCGCTGATTTTCTCTGATGTTGTTTGACTACTTGGGTGCCCGGGTAAGGCACCAGTCGCGGGCCCGGTTTCGGGTCGTGACATCTACGCTCCTCACATCCAAGAGCATGAGCCTGCATGCGGGTAATGTCCATACCCGGCTGGAGAGAAACACCCGCACATGACTCGGCCATATAGTCGTCTAGCCCGGTGACATAGCGGTGCACCCTATCCTCCATATCTGCTACCAATGCTGGGACATATCGAGCCAATGAATCAAACTCGACATTGTACTCCCTGACAGTGCGTCCTCTCTGCCTCAGTAGTAAAAATCTATCAGCCCGCGCCCTCCTCATCTGTGGAGGCAAGAAGTGAGTGAGGAAAGCCTCTGAGAACTCATCCCTAGTCGCTGGGGACACGTGCTCTCCACGGGATAACTCCATGAATCAAACCAATCATTGCGGTATCACGCGGCGATCACGAACCAAAGGTCACAGACTCTGTCTCCGAGGCCTTGATCACCCTCATGATTCTCTGTAGCTGACGGATGAACTCCTGCGGATCATCCTCCGGCCTCGACCCGTAAAACTCTGGCGGGCTACAACTCAAGAAATCTCGTAGTCTCAAACTATCTGCCCTCGGGTGTACCACGGGTGCGACCGAGCCGAGCTGAGGAACTGCGCGATCCAGCCTCTCCGTGTCGGGCCACAACTTTAGCCAATAGCTGGGCCATCTCCTTGTACCCTAACTCCTCCGCCCCAGGCTGTGGGACAGGAGGTGTGGGTACTGTGGTCTCTTTGGGTGTGGCGTCATAGAACTCGCCGTCTCGGTATAGACGGGCACGAGCCCTCGTGACTCTGGGTGTCTGCTAGCGCCTCCTCGGTGCCTTGCCGCCGGGCCGGGTTGCCTTACATGGAGGCATAACTGTTACATGAAAGGAATACGTTAGAGGAGTCCAACCTATAACACAGCTCTAAAGCACGATCTCAGAATGAGAAAAATGGAAACCAATCCTAAATATCCTATAGCCTCCTGATTATTGGTGTGGTGCACAACACCGATAATCAAGACTTACTAGATACGGTCTGTAGACACTTTCAGGATTAATCGCTCTGATATCACTTTTGTCACGACCCATTCGGGGCGTGATCGTGCTGCAGGGCACCCAAGTAGTCATACATCGAGTAATCAGTGGAAATATAAATCAAGACATGAAACGATTTATAAAATAGACCGCTTTAAGTGAAAACATCGCCTTTGGCATATATATATAAACATGGTTTAGCAAGAATATCCGTCTTGTATAACAGGACTACTGAGACCTCTGAAATATACAACTATGGCGGGACGGGGCCGCCATACCGATGGCATACAAAACTATCTACAACGGGAGATCATACCCAAAAGTAGAGCCTCGGAAAGGATGGAGCTCACGACACCAACGTAGAGATCCTAGGAATGTGGATCTAGCACTGCTTGCCTCTTACTGCGGCATGAACGCGGCCCGAAGGAGGTCGAGACAACAGTACTAAGTATATGAAATCAAAATACTTAAATGAAAACATATCATTTTAAAATCAGTTTTGCAAGTATGTATGAAACAACGAGGACCGCATAGTGCCACATCATAAACAAGAGCAACAATAGTAACCATGCAGTCTTTTCTTAGGCGCAATGATCAAGCAGGGCCAATTGCGTAGTATCACCACGCAAGCCTAATCTCGGACTCGTAGTCCGCATAGGCCACTCACATAGGCCGCATAGGGTACATAACCCGCGTCGAGGTAGCTACTCCTCGGCATCGCCTGGACTCGTAGTCCGCATGGCCACATAGACGCGTGAGGTATAACCCGCGCTAACACGGAACTCGTAGCTCGCATAGGTCCCTTGGACCCGCATGAGGTATTCTCGAATCATGGTCCTGCATCGCCGAGTCTACCGCGTCGGAGGCGACTTAACCCCGGTAATATGTCAAGAGGTGAGTGATGTTACACTAACCTAACAGCTTATCGTTAAACAACATAAGCACAACAAGAATACTCTTTTACACAAACGTTACAAGACACTAACACACATAGCATCATATCATGTCTATTTATCAAACCATCTTATTATTCTTTTCACAATTTAATATAAGTCTGTTATAAACACATAGGCAAACTGTTTCTTTTATCATACTTAACTTCCCATAAAGCTAGTATAACTCTTAAGCTTCTGTTTTAAAAACCAATTAGTTCTCTTCTGTTAAAATGATTCAGTATTCTTTTGAAATGCTTTCAGATCTTTATTATTCAGGCTTAAGCCGTGAGACATTGCCGTAAGTGTTATTCAGGCTTAAGCCGTGAGGCATTGCCGTAAGTATTATTCAGGCTTAAGTCAAAGACATTGCCGTAGTTATTATTCAGTTAACACGTACGCGTCACCGTACTATATATATTGTAAAATATCATGCTTTAGGAAGAATCACATACCTTCTCAAATGAAAACCACCGCCAAGTTGAATATGTCGCGCGCAGAGAGTCAGCCTATAATAGTCACAGACATCTATCAAAGACTACTCTGAAGGTCATTCTAAACAGAGGGTTCACAATTCTATGGAAAGTTGGGCATCACTCCCCTACCCGGTGAGCTATATAAGTCTCATCAGTGAAAACATCCTATGTAAATGAGTTTGGTTATTCTTCTTTTAAACCCTTCTACTGTGGTAGCAGTTCAATTCTATTCGTGATATTCTTCTAAGTATTTAATACTTATTCTAATATTACTACTGAGAAGTATTCTCTAATTCAAAGAGGGTTAGGATTAGTTACCTCGGTAAGCCCAATAATATCCTAGAAAAGTCGCTGAGCAAGGTTTTGCTCACAAGTTGTATGCTCGAGGAAACCTTAGAAGTTCTTCATAACTTCTACTAAGTACTAAGGTATTTGGGCTAGGGTATTTTGGGTATTATAACAATACAAGAAGGCAACTTTTCTACCAAGGGAGGGGGGGGTAGATTTTGGCTAGGCTAGGGGTAGGCCTCGGCCAAACTTCAAGGGGAGGGGTGTTGGACGAAAGAGCTACAAAGGGAGAGGAGAGGATTTTTCAAGACTTGGAAAGATTTGTGGATGAAGAACTCTTCATCTCTAAGGGGGTATTTATAGGTCAAGAAGTGGCCAACCAATGGCCAAGATTAAGACAAGTTCAAGGCAAGTGTAGGGTGAGGATTAACTATACACAAATATCCTACCAACTCCTTGACTTGTGCACAAGGCACAAAAAACGTGCCATTGCTAGTCCATTTCGTCCAAATGGACGATTTGAAGTCCACCAATTGGAGGGTGCCAAGTGTCGCCCTCCTGTTGGTCCAAAATGTTTCGTCTCTCGGAAAAATCCGCAAAAATTAGAAATGGCATAGCCGGAATTTACCCTACGAAAGCTGTGGAAACGTTTCGTCGGAAAACTATTCGTTTTGTGAGTTGTACCCAAAAAAAACGTTTTGCCTAAACTTTAAGGCTAGACTTTTTGTACGTATTCCCTTACGTACATACTCTGGAAATACGGGGTATAACAAGAAACATTCGTCCCCGAATGTTCTTTTGGAGTCAATCTAGTACTCCTCGTACTTACAATTAATGGAAATTTATTATGCCACTTATGACCCTAAGATATCGCACTCGCATACCCATCCATCATTGTCAACCAAGAAAACAGATCCCAAGGGTGCACCAACGCTATTTACTCCCATTCAAGGCCTAAAATGCTTCTCTTATCGCACTTCCCACCTACTTCTAGCATACATACATAGTCTCAATATAATCTGTTCATGACACTTAAACATACAACAACTTTATCATGCATACAAGTCTCTAAAAGATCGAAAATATACCTGAAATCGCATAGGCGGGTAAAAGGACCGCTAAAACTGGGAACTGCTACCACGACCTGCGCGCGGCACGGTGCATGAACATCTGCTAGCCATTGGCGAAGAACCCACAATGGCCCGATTCAATAGTGTGCTATCCCACTGCACGCTCTGGTCGGACGGTCTCGCCAAATAGCCACGTTGGCGCGTAACAAATTTGTCGACCTAGTACGACATTCCCCAAAATGAGATTTACCACAGTGACCACACCGAGGCAAAGGTGGCCTCCCCTGGCTACTATCCCCAGACATCCGAACGGCCGGCCGGAGCCACGACCGCTCCCGAATATCCTGGCGGTCAAACCACGCGCGGATGGCGAGAAGGAGCACTCTGCGTCGGTGAAATGTAGACCTAGCACATTCTTTGAGCTGTCGCCTCGAAAGCTATCTGAAACTCTGTAGTCTGGCCTCTTGGGATGGACTAGGTGCGGTGACCTCTCTCTCCTATCCTCAATCTCGTGCATAAGCCTGCATCCTGGCGATATCCATACCTGGCTGAAGAGCCACTCCCAGACATACGGTAACCATATAACGGTCTAGCCCGTCACATAGCGGTGAACTCATCGCCATATCCGCCACAATAGTGGGTGCATACTGCGATGAGTCAAATTCGGGTTGTACTCTCGATGGTCCTCCCATTCTGTCTCAATGCCAGAACCTATCCAGCGGGCTCTTCTCGTCTCAGGAGGTAAAAAGTGACCGAGGAAGGCTTCCGTGAACTCATCCCAAACAGCTGGAGGAGCACCCACACCTCTAGACAACACCCACGACTCAAACTAGTTCAACGCAATATCGCGTAACCGGTATGAAGCTAACACAACGGACTCCGTCTCCGAGGCCCTAAGCACCTGCATAGTCCGCTGCACCTGCCGAATGAACTCCTGAGGTCCTCTCGTGCCTCGAACCATAGAACTCGGGTGGATTACAACTCGAGAAAGTCACAATCCTCAAACTATCGGCTCAGGGTTAGCACGGCTCTGTCGTATTTGCCACGCCCACGATGCTAGTCAATAACCGGATCGCTCTCGTAATCTCTATACTCACCTGGTGTGGGATGGAGGCTCGGTGCAGGAACCTCTGGGCTCTGCCGCTCTCGGCTCTAATCTTGTCGGAGTGGTGAACTCGCGATCCCCATAACCGGGCATAGTGCAGGCTGAATCCTAGAAATCCTCTGTGTACCACTAACAACTCTTGCTGCTGCCTTGCCCTTCTGGGCCCTGGTCGCCTTCCGTGGAGGCATAACTGATACATAAGAATAGGCCAGAGAGGATTCAGCCTAGTAGGACAGCTCTACTGCACGATCTCAGAGAGAGAAGAATGGAAACAAATCCTAAATGTCCTGCAGCCTCCTGATTATAGATGTGGTGCACAACACATCAATAATCAAGACTCTACTAGACACTTTCCGAGGACTAACTGCTCTGATACCACTTTTGTCATGACCGGCCAGGGCATGCGGTGCCCTACACAGGCACCCTACAGTATACATCAGAGATAATCAGCGGAACATACACAAACTTAATAATGAAATAAATATTAGGCTAGCCGGTAAGGCTACCTCCCTGGATATAAACAAATCCAAAAGCAGTTACCTCAATTTATTTATTTTTATAAGTGACCCACAAGATATGACTACAGACCTCTAAGAATTTACATAACAACTGTGGCGGGACAGGGCCCCGCCATACCCCTGAATGCACAAAAGTCAACAACTTCAGGGAACCATACCAAAGACAAAGCCTCCGGAGAAATGGAGCTTTTCGAGAACTGAACCGTGATCCTAGGAGTGCAGATCAACAAGCTATGTACCTCAACCTGCGGCATGAACGCAGCCTCCCGAAGAGGTCAGTACAAAATATGTACCAAGTATGCAAAACTGAAAGTACTGTAATTTAAATCATAATAGTCAAAAATACAGCTGAAGACATATATGACAACCCAATTAATAGTACACTGTGCCTTACTGAAGTAGAAGTAATGAAAGTCAGTTTTACCTTGTACAGCCTGTTTCAACATATGAACGATAGTCACACGGGGCTATGAACACGGCCGCCAAATATGTGTGGCGCGTGGGATTCCCATCATCGCCACCGCTAGGTGTAAAATCTAACCATGTGACGCGCCCGTGGCATCCTACCTCACTGTCGGCGTACACACACAACACGTATACATACCTCCTGCCCGTGGAATCCCCCATCACTTCCGACAGCCGTAAGTGTAAACTATAACCATGTGACGTACCCGTGGCATCCTACCTCACTGTCGGCGTACACATACACAATACATACATATATATATATATATATATCTCATGCCCGTGGAATCCCTCATCTCGGGTACATGACTTCATGGGGAGCTAACCCATGGGGTAATAGTCGTATCCGGGAATTTAACCCGCATCCTGGTCGCATGCCTCGGAATCCCTCATCGTAAGTATGTCCAAGGTGCATGCCTCGGAATCCCTCATCGTAAGCATGTCCAAGGGTCAACCACAATGGAAGCATACGGTGGAATCCCACATCGCTTGTCGATGCGTCGGTAAACTCATCTCGCATGCCTCGGAATCCTCATCGTAAGCATGTCGATGTGCATGCCTCGGAATCCCTCATCATAAGCATGTCCAAGGATCAATCACAAGGAAGCATACGTGGAATCCCACATCATCGCCGATCTTATCACGACCGATCCGGGCCCGTGGTGCCTTACGACACCCAGTAGATATACATCGAGTAACCGGAATATAAAAACAAAGACATGAGATAAAGAGTAAAATGAAAACGATCTATCGAAAAAGTTGCCTTTGGCGTGTATATACATATCAAGTCGGCGATTACATCCCAAAATTTACAACAGGACTACAGACCTCAGGAAGAAAACAACTATGGCGGGACGGGGCCGCCATACCCCGAATGTACATAAAGCTACTGATAGCGGGAGATCATACCCAAAAGATAAGCCTCGGAGAAGCGGGGCTTTCCCAGCGAAACGGTGATCCTAGGAGGATCAACAACGAGTACCTACCTGCGGCGTGAACGCAGCCTCGAATGGTCGATCTGGTACCAAGTAGGTGAAGCGTAAAATCTTGAAATCAAATCATAATATTTTAAAACCAATTACAAATACGTACGAACAACCAATTTAACTGCACATAGTGCCACGGCATAAACAAGAGCAAAATAGATATAACGTGGCGGTCTTTTCTAGGCGCTAATGATCGAAGCAAGGTCAATCGCCCATAGTATCATTATGCGAGCCTAATCTCGAACTCCGCGATCGCGTAGACCACTAGGTCGCGTGAGGTATTCTCGCATCGGGGTAGCTAACCCCGGCGTCAACCTAGACTCCGCGATCGCGTAGTCACGTGGACGCGTGAGGTATTCTCGCATCGGCGTAACACCCGGGTGATCATCCTGGAGCTCCGCTGACTCCGCATAGGTCACATAGACCGCGTGAGGTATTCGCCATTTGTCACGACCCGTTCGGGGCCGTGATCGTGCCTTACCCGCACCCAGTAGTCATACATCAGAGTAATCAGCGGAACATAAAAACAATACATGAAACAAAATGTGAAATGAGACACATTTTACCTGAGAGAAAATCGCCTTTCGGCATATATATATAATTACAAAGTTGAACAGTTTAATCCTTACAACCCTGCCCACAACAGTGCTACAGACCTCTAAGATTTATACAACAACTATGACGGGACAGGGCCCCGCCATACCCCTGAATGTACAAGAACCTACAGACTCAGGGTAACATACCAAAAGATAAGCCTCTGAAGGAACGGAGCTTCCCAATACGCTGAAATGTGATCCTAGCGGGGATCGGCGGTAGATGTACCTCACTGCGGCATGAACGGCCAGAAGGAGTCGATCTGGCAGTACCAAGTATGTGAAATCAGAAAATCGTAAATGAAATCATAATAGTCTATATAAAGCAGGAGACATGTATGATAACCAAACTCTAGTACACACATATAACAGTTATATCAAGTCAGGGACTCACGCCCTCCAAGTCATTACTCAAATATAATTATGGGTCTCACGCCCACAACATCAATCATGCCCGTGGAATACCTTCCTCACTGCCGGCAGTCTATGATATGATACACCAAGAAGTACACTTGAACACCAAGTCCTACCTGATGCCAAAGCCGTACTAACAATACAATACAACCAAACCACGAAGTGACGAGGCAATCTGGCAATTACGGATACCAGATAGGCGGTCACGTGGCGGCGGAAAGTAAGAGGGCTAACTACCAGGTACCAAGGCCGTATCACGAGACTTCGTCACTACACTGAATGGGGCAAGTGTGAGGGCTAACTACCAGGTACCAAGGCCGAATCAGCCACGAGACGGGGCAAGTCTGGCGCCACCACCGGATACCAAGGCGAGCGGTAAAACCTCGTGGAGAGCTAGTCCATGGAATAACACTATCAGCGAGGCGTGCGGTGGAATTCTCCGTCACTGCCGGCACGTCCAAGTAAGTCCTCAACAAGTCAACCGGCCATTCACCGAGAGACGCGGTAGTATAGAAACACAATTCTTGCACAACAAAGGATATCACAACAAGCATAGGCAAGTTTCACAACAACAAGCATAGGCAAGTTATACACAACTCAAGGTACTTTCATTTTATGTCAAAGTCCGGGTTTTAACCCTAAAGTACTACGTACGTTAAATTCCTTTTAAAGATCCATTTCTTTTACAAAGGTCACCCGATACCCGTAGTATAAAAATAGAGTGACTAACATTGTTAAGTAAACCAAAATGCTTTCCTTTGTAAAATAAAGTAACAACATTATTATCCAAACTTTCAAGTTTGCCTAATTTCAAATGCTCAAGTTTCTCATTTTCGAAAAGGTTTCGTAGTTCATAATTTTAATCCTTTAAAACATAATTCTCTTTTAAACAATTTGAGAAACATATGCCTTATATGTGAGTAGGTTATTCTTGTTTATAATCAATCTTATTAAAGCAGCCATGATCTAGGAAATGTAATATCATTTTGTCTCATCTTAGCTTCTATGCAGATGGAGGTTTCTACTGGTTTTAATAATACTTTATTATTCAATACATTTTCCTTTATTAACGCTGCAGTGGTTTGTCGATACTCATTCTGATTTCCGAAATCAGTAAAACATTTCCCCTTTTAAAAACCAAGTACTCATTACTCACGAATGATGTTTCACACAAAATTCATATTAATTCATTCAAGTCAAGTCTCTTATCTTTTAAGATCAAGTCTCTTAACTTCTAAAAATCAGTAAACCATTCTCTTTATCACTCTTAAGACGTTATACCTAACTTCCCATAAAGCTAGTATAACTCTTATGTTTTCAAAACCAAGTATTACTCTTCTTTCAAAAAGGTTTCTTAATTCTTTTGAAATACTTCAAGATTCTTATTATTAGGGCTTAAGTCAAAAGACATTGCCGCATAACTATATTCGATTAACACGCGTCTCTACCGTACTATATATATATATTCTTGTAAAATACTTCCAGATTCTTATTATTCAGGCTTAAGTCAAAAGACATTGCCACACGTACGTCTACCGTACTATATATATATTCTTGTAAAATATCATGCTCAAGAGTATAGGAAGAATCACATACCTCGCGACGATTATCGACTATTAGCAAAACGCTCCTCGGCTATAACCCGGCTAGCCTTGTCCACCTTCCAAGTAGTACATGCTACTCGCAGAACAGTCAACCAATAAAGGTTATAAGACTACTGTAAATACGGTCCTATGTAAGTACAGTTTAATCTTCTACTTAAATATTCTTCTGATGTGATTTCAGTTCAAGTCTTATCTGTAATATCCTTCTATTACAGTTCAATTCTCTTCTATGAATCTTATATTCATTTCAATACAACTACAGTATGTAATTTCCAATTACAATAGAAGGATAGGATTATTTACCTCGGTAAGCCCCAAAATTATCCAAGTTTAAAGTCGATCCTGAGCAAGGTTTAGCTCCTACTCCGTGCGCTCCAATTCGCTCCAAGAAACCCTTAGAAGTTCTACACAACTTCTACTTAGTACTCCAACCAATTATGGAGATTTTTCCTTTGGGTTTCGTTTAGTGGCTAAAGGAAGTATAATAGTATTTCCGGGTTCTACGTAGAGGTAACTTTGGAAAGTACTACAAGGTATTTGGGCTAAAGTATTTTGGCATTATAACAATACTTGGAGAGTATTTCTATACCACAAAGGGGGGTATTATACGAAACCACTAGGCAAGGGGGGGTAGATTCTCGGCCAAGGCTTCCCAAGGGGGGGGGGGACCTTGGACGAACACAACACTTAAGGGGGAGAGGGTTTTTAGACTTGGAGAATGATTTTTGGATGAAGAAGTTCATCAACTAAGGGGGGTATTTATAGGTCAAGCAATGGCCAACCAATGGCCAAGATCAAGACAAGTGTTAGGCAAGTGTAGGGTGGGGATTTGGACATGTGTAAGTGGGTCCCACTTGTTCATCAACTACACAAAATATCTCACAAATATCCTACCTAACCTTGACTACAAACAAGGCACAAAAAACGTGCCAATGCTAGCCCTTGCAGTCCACTTTTGAGGGTGACACATGTCACCCTCCCGTTGGTCCAAAATGTTTCATCTCTCGGAAAAATCCGAAAAAATAATAAATGACATAGACGGAATTTTCCCTTCGCAAGTCTTGTAAAACGTTTCGTCGAAAAACGATTCTTTTCGGTACTTGTGTACAATTTTCGAACCTTGCCAATCCTTAAGGCTTAAATTTTTATACGTACGCCCTCACGTACATACTCTGGAAATACGGGGTATAACATTCTCCCCTCCTTAGAAACATTCGTCCCGAATGTTCCTTCTCAAGACGGATAACGATAAAGTTCCTCTAACAAGTTGCCAACGCCACACCTGGCCATGAAATAACACACGTTCTCTTCCTTCCTTACTCGTCGTGCCCTTCTCGAACACTTGAACTCTTCTAGTATACGTACCACACTTCAGTCATCGCTTTAGTTTCCAAAACTTTGGAGTCACCACCTCCAAACTTGGTCATCTTACTAGCCTCAATCTCCCTTAAGGCCATTCCCGGCCTTCACGATCCGCTTCTGGTCGAACATATCCACGAACTCATACGATGGTCATCTAACTTGGGCCTAGCACCCTCGTGACCCTACCACATGGCGGGACCACCTCGAACTGACCCAACCGGCTACGGGTTGACCGCAACATGGCCCCAACCCACCCACTTAACGCGTCAAGCTCTTGTTTCCGATCCGAACAATCTTACCTATCTGGTCATGAAAGCTACCACTTCCATTTTACACTACCCAAGGAATTTTCCCACAATTACTCCGTATACTTATACATTCGACAAAGATCACCATGAAGTCTTGTACTCAAGACGGCCTTACATCTAAGGTCTCAACTGTAATATTCTAAGGTTCATCATTTTCTCACCCCCAGGCTTACCCTTTCTCACTAACCAGGTTTTGAAATCACATTTTAGCACAAAGCTATCCGAACATAACACTAAACACATCATCATAACATCAATACATACAAGTCTCTAGAGGGTTAAGGATATACCTGAAAATAGGCGGTTCAAAGGACCGCTAAATCGGAACTTCCACCGCGACCTCTGCTGGCTGTAGGTGTATGAACATCTGCCTAGCTATGGAAGGTGAAGAACCATGGCCCGATCCGTGATCTGTGCTATCCTACCAGCGCTACCTGGTCGGACAGTCTCTCGCCGGATAGCCTGTTGGCGCAAGAATAACAATCTCCCAAGTTAGTACGACACTCTCCCTTATGAAGTTTTCCCTGGCGGCCACATCGAGACAAGGGCGACCTCATCCGCGAGCACTCTACTCCTTGAAAATCTGAAACACAGGAGCCACGACCGCTCACGAATACCCGAAGGTCCCGAAGGCGTGGAGGACCACTCATGCTTGGCGGAGGTACATAACTAGTATCTTCGAGGCGGTCCGCCTCGAAAGTCACCAAAGGACCACTGCATCGGCCTCTTACCTGCGATCTTGGTCATTCCGTCGATTTCTCCGCTCCTCACATCCAAGTGCATAAGCTGCGTGCGGCAATGTCCATGCGGTGAAGAGCTACACCGAACAACTTTACGCTGGTAATCATCTAGCCTGTAACATATCGGTGCACTCGATCCTCCATACTAGCTACTAACGCGGGGGCGTCACGGGCGATGAGTCGAACTCCACATTGTACTCCCGAACCGTGCGCGGTTCTGCATGACACCAAAAATCTGTCGGCCCGAGCCCTCCTCATCTGTGGAGGCAAGAAATGTTCAAGAAATGCCCCTGAGAACTCGTCCCATATAGCCGGAAGTGTACTCTCTCCCCGGGACAGCTCGCGAATCAAACCGATCATTGCGGTATCACGCGGCCGATGCGAACCTAGGACCACCGACTCGGTCTCCGATGCCTTGATCACTCGTGATCCGGAATGGCTTCGGATGAACTCCTGCGGATCATCCTCAGGACTCGACCCATAAAACTCTGGCGGGCTACAACTCGAGAAAATCCGTAGCCTCAAACTATCTCGATCTAGGGGACCACTGGTGCTCTGAACTGCTGCGTCGGCTATCCTCAAGTCGCCCTGACCACGGCCATTAGCGGGCCCACTCGCGTAACCCATCTCCTCCGCTCCGGTGTGGGGTGGAGGCTCAGTCTTGTGGTCTCTGAAGAGGCTGCCGTTGCTCTACTCGCGACTCCTCTCGCCTTGCCGCTCGGGCGGGTTGCACTGGCGGAGGCATAACTGGTAAAAACAAAGTACGTCAGAGGGGTCCAACTTATCACACAGCTCTAAGGCACGATCTCAGAATGAGAAGAATGTAAACCAATCCTAAATGTCCTGCAGCCTCCTGATTATAGATGTGGTGCACAACACACCGATAATCAAGACTCTACTAAACACGGTCTGCAGACACTTTCCGAGGATTAACTGCTCTGATACCAATTTTGTCACGACCCGTTCCGGGGCCCATGACTGGTGCCTTACCCGGGCACCCAAGTAGTCATACATCAGAGTAATCAGCGGAACATAAAAACAATACATGAAACAAAATGTGAAATGAGACACATTTTACCTGAGAGAAAATCGCCTTTCGGCATATATATATAATTACAAAGTTGAACAGTTTAATCCTTACAACCACGCTTACAGCGATGCTACTGGACCTAAGATTTATACAACAACTATGACGGGACGGGGCCCGCCATACCACGAATGTACAAGAACCTCTGGACTGGGTAACATACCAAAGATAAGCCTCAGAAGAACAGGCTTCCCAATCTGCTGAAATGTGATCCTAAGCGGGGATCGGCGGTAGATGTACCTCTACTGCGGCATGAGCGGCCACGAAGGAGGTCGATCTGGCAGTACCAAGTATGTGAAGCGTAAAATCGTAAATGAAATCATAATAGTCTATATAAAGCGGGAGACATGTATGATAACCAAACTACGATACACATATAACGATTATATCAAGTCGGGGACTCACGCCTCAGTCATTACTCAAATATAATTATGGGTCTCACGCCCACAACATCAATCATGCGTGGAATACCTTCACCATGGCGATCATGATATGATACACAAGAAGTACACGAACACCAAGTCCTACGATGCCAAAGCCGTACTATGATACAATACAACCAAACCACGAAGCTTACACGGGGCAAGCCGACTACGGATACCAAGGCGGTCACGTGGCGGCGGGGCAAGTACGAGGGCTAACTACTGGTACAAGCGTATCACGAGACCGTCACTACTGCTGAGCGGGGCAAGTGTGAGGGCTAACTACTGCAGTACGAGCGAATCAGCCACGAGGCGCAAGTCTGGCAAGCCACCACGGATACCAAGGCGAGCGGTAAAACCTCGTGGAGAGCTAGTCCATGGAATAACACTATCAGCGAGGCGTGCGTGGAATTCTCCGTCGCTGCCGACGCCCAAGTAAGTCCTGACAAGTCAACCGGCCTCCACCGAGAGGCGGTAGTATAGAAACACAATTCTTGCACTACAAAGGCTATCACAACAAGCATAGGCAAGTTTCACAACAACAAGCATAGGCAAGTTATACACAACTCAAGGTACTTTCATTTTATGTCAAAGTCCGGGTTTTAACCCTAAAGTACTACGTACGTTAAATTCCTTTTAAAGATCCATTTCTTTTACAAAGGTCACCCGATACCCGTAGTATAAAAATAGAGTGACTAACATTGTTAAGTAAACCAAAATGCTTTCCTTTGTAAAATCAAGTAACAACATTATTTTCCAAACGTTCAAGTTTGCCTAATTTCAAATGCTCAAGTTTCTCATTTTCGAAAAGGTTTCGTAGTTCATAGTTTTAATCCTTTAAAACATAATTCTCTTTTAAACAATTTGAGAAACATATGCCTTATATGTGAGTAGGTTATTCTTGTTTATAATCAATCTTATTAAAGCGACCATGATCTAGGAAATGTAATATCATTTTGTCTCATCTTAGCACATGCGGATGGAGGTTTCTCTTGGTTTTAATAATACTTCATTATTCAATACATTTTCCTTTATTAACGCTGCAGTGGTTTGTCGATACTCATTCGATTTCGAAATCGGTAAAACATTTCCCTTTTAAAACCAAGTACTCATTACTCACGAATGAGGTTTCACACAAAATTCATATTAATTCATTCAAGTCAAGTCTCTTATCTTTTAAGATCAAGTCTCTTAACTTCTAAAAATCAGTAAACCATTCTCTTTATCACTCTTAAGACGTTATACCTAACTTCCCATAAAGCTAGTATAACTCTTATGTTTTCAAAACCAAGTATTACTCTTCTTTCAAAAAGGTTTCTTAATTCTTTTGAAATACTTCAAGATTCTTATTATTCAGGCTTAAGTCAAAAGACATTGCCGTACAACTATATTCAGTTAACACACGTACGTCTACCGTACTATATATATATATATTCTTGTAAAATACTTCCAGATTCTTATTATTCAGGCTTAAGTCAAAAGACATTGCCACACGTACGTCTACCGTACTATATATATATTCTTGTAAAATATCATGCTCAAGAGTATAGGAAGAATCACATACCTCGCGACGATTATCGACTATTAGCAAAACGCTCGCCTATAACCCGCTAGCCTTGTCCACCTTCCAAGTAGTACATGCTACTCGCAGAGCGATCAACGAATAAAGGTTATAAGACTCTGTAAATACGGTCTATGTAAGTGAGTTTAATCTTCTACTTAAATATTCTTCTGATGTGATTTCAGTTCAAGTCTTATCTGTAATATCCTTCTATTACAGTTCAATTCTCTTCTATGAATCTTATATTCATTTCAATACAACTACAGTATGTAATTTCCAATTACAATAGAAGGATAGGATTATTTACCTCGGTAAGCCTCAAAATTATCCAAGTTTAAAGTCGATCCTGAGCAAGGTTTAACTCCTACTCCGTGCGCTCCAATTCGCTCCAAGAAACCCTTAGAAGTTCTACACAACTTCTACTTAGTACTCCAACCAATTATGGAGATTTTTCCTTTGGGTTTCGTTTAGTGGCTAAAGGAAGTATAATAGTATTTCCGGGTTCTACGTAGAGGTAACTTTGGAAAGTACTACAAGGTATTTGGGCTAAAGTATTTTGGCATTATAACAATACTTGGAGAGTATTTCTATACCACAAAAGGGGGGTATTATACGAAACCACTAGGCAAGGGGGGGGGGGTAGATTCTCGGCGAGGCTTCCCGAGGGGACCTTGGACGAACACAACACTTAAGGGGGAGAGGGTTTTTAGACTTGGAGAATGATTTTTGGATGAAGAAGTTCATCAACTAAGGGGGGTATTTATAGGTCAAGCAATGGCCAACCAATGGCCAAGATCAAGACAAGTGTTAGGCAAGTGTAGGGTGGGGATTTGGACATGTGTAAGTGGGTCCCACTTGTTCATCAACTACACAAAATATCTCACAAATATCCTACCTAACCTTGACTACAAACAAGGCACAAAAAACGTGCCAATGCTAGCCCTTGTCGTCCACTTTTGAGGGTGACACATGTCACCCTCCCGTTGGTCCAAAATGTTTCATCTCTCGGAAAAATCCGCAAAAATAATAAATGACATAGCCGGAATTTTCCCTTCGCAAGTCTTGTAAAACGTTTCGTCGAAAAACGATTCTTTTCGGTACTTGTGTACAATTTTCGAACCTTGCCAATCCTTAAGGCTTAAATTTTTATACGTACATACTCTGGAAATACGGGGTATAACACTCGCATCGGGGGTGGCTAGCCCTCGGCTCGTAACAAGTCATGGGGGGTAAGTGATATAATATCAGCACAACTGCTTATCGTTAAATAACATAAGCACAACAAGGAAACCCCCTTTACACAAACGTCACAAGACACTAACACACGTAGCATCATAATATGTCTACATATCAAACCAACTTACCACACCTTCAGAAATCATTTATAAGGCTTTTATAAACAAATAAGTAAACTGTTTCCTCTTATCTTTCTCAAGTCGTTATACCTAACTTCCCATAAAGCTAGTATAACACTTAAGCTTTTTGAAAAACCAAGTATTACTTTTCTTTCAAAAATGATTCATAACTCTTTTGAAATACTTCAAGATTCTTATTATTTAAAACTCAAGTCAAAAGACATCAAAGTGAAACCAAATTCAGTTAACACACGTACGTCTACCGTACTATATATTTTTCACAAATATCATGTTCAAGAGGATAGGAAGAATCACATACCTCCTCGGCTAAATCCACCTGCCAAGTCGAATATGTCGCGCGCAGAGTATCAACCTATAATAGTCAAATACGTCTATCAACGCCTAGACTACTTCGTAGAATATTCTAAGCATAAGGTTCTTTATTCTACGGAAAATTGAGCAGCATCCCCCTACCCGTAAAACTACACAAGTCTACTGTAAATACAGCCCAATGTAATTACAGTTCAATTCTCTTTTTTAACATCCTTCTATATATCTTATACTTAATTCTAAATTACTACAATATGTAACCTCCAATTACAATAGAAGGACAAGATATTTACCTCGATAAGCCCAAAATTATCCAAGATTATAAGTCGATCCTGAGCAACGTTTAGCTCCTATTCTATACGCTCCAATCCGCTCCAAGAAACCCTTAGAAGTTTCTAACCAACTTCTCCTAATACTTCAACCAACTATGAAAATTTTCCTAGGGTTTCGTTTTGTGACTAAAGGAAATAAAGTAGTATTTTCGGGCTCTTAGTATAGAGGTAACTTGGGAATACTACAAGGGATTTAGGCTAAGGTATTTTGGGATAGTAACAATACTAGAAGAAATTTTCTACCAAGGGCGATTTGGACGAGAACAATCAAAGGGGAGGAGTTTTGGACGAGAGCCTACTGAGGGAAGGATTTTGAGACTTGGAAATTGTTTAAGTGGATGAAGAAGTCTTGCAACTTAAGGGGGTATTTATAGGACACTCAAGGGTCAAGATTTAAGCATGTGTAGGGTGGAGATTTGGTTGCTTGTGTGAGTGGAGTCTTCCAACCAAGTGTCCACCACAACTTTGGGACATATGTCCACCACAACTTTGGGACATATGTCCACCACAACAATGGGACATGTGGCTAGCCACATGTCCTCCAAAAACCGTCCACCCTATCCCACTTGCTCCACAAAAAAAATATCTTGCAAGACTTTGACTAATTGACTTGGCCACTTGCCCACAATTTTCGTCCAACATGTGCCACCTAGGGGTGACACATGTCGCCCTCCTATTGGTCCAAAATATTTAATCTCTCGGAAAAATCCGTAATTGGTTAAAATATTAAAAGCGTAAAATTTCCTTCACAAAGTTCGGAATCTTTTCCGTTGGAAGTTCACAATTTCAACCTTAACCTAATTAGGGCTTATACATTTGTACGTACGTCCTCACATACACACTCTGGAACTACGGGGTATAACATTCTCCCCCCCCCCCCTTAGAAACATTCGTCTCGAATGTTCCTTCTAGATTCAATTAAATCAGAAACGACATAGCTCCTCACAACTTAAACAGTTTGCAAATGCCACACATGGCCACAATACAACACTTAAGTACAAATGATAATTAAAATCAAGTAGGAAAGGGAGTTACCTGGAGGTGTGGGGAATAAGTGAGGATACTTCTGTCTCATGTCCTCCTCTCTGTTCTCGTTCCGCCATAAGACCTTGACGGAAGCCACATCCTTTGTCCGCAGACGCCTAACCTGACGATCGAGTATCGCTATAGGACTCTCCTCATACGATAACTCCTCTGTCACCTGGATATCATCAATCGAGTGCACTCTAGATGGATCTCCGATACATCTCCTCAGCATAGAAACATGAAAAACCGGATGCACTGCCTCCAGATCGGACGACAGATCCAACTCATAGGCAACTTTGTCTACCCTGCGGACAATCTGATAAGGCCCAATATACCTTGGGCTGAGTTTCCCCTTCCTCCCAAATCTCATCACACCCTTCATGGGTGACACCTTCAGGAAAACCCAATCATCAACCTCAAACTCCAATTGTCGCGCCGATGATCTGCATCGACACTTCGCGACTCGAGCTATCACTAACCGCTCTGGATAAGCTTTACCTTATCCATCTTGTATCAAGTCGGCCCGACTAATCGCACTCGCCCACATCGAACCACTATCGGTGACTGCACTTCCTCGTATAAGGCCTCATAAGGCGCCATCTGGATACTGTAATGGTAGCTGTTATTATACGCAAACTCCACTAGCGGCAAATGATCCTCCCAGCTACCCCTGAAATCAATAAGACAGGCTCACAGCATATTCTCAAGTGTCTGGATAGTACGCTCTGCCTGTCCGTCTGTCTGAGGATGGAATGCGATCGAGGCTCACTGCGTCCTAATCCCTTCGGAAAGACCTCGGAAGTTAGCCGTAGCGGGCTCCTCTGTCCGATATGATAGAAATAGGCACCCCATGCAGTCTCACGATCTCTCGGATGTAAAGTCTAGCATAATCCTCAGCCGAAAAAGTCGTCCTGACGGGAAGAAAGTGGGTGGATTTTGTCAGCCTGTCGACGATAACCCAGATAGAATCATGCTTCCTCTGAGTGCGAGGTAACCCTGTGATAAAGTTCATATTGATCACCTCCCACTTCCACGTCGGAATCTCTATAGCCTGCAACAACCACGGGCCTCGGTGCTCCACCTTGACCTGGCGACAACTCGGGCGAGCAACAAACTCGTAACGTCCTCTTCGTGCCATCCCACCAATACGATCACGAGGTCGTGGTACATCTTTATCGACCCGGATGGATGAAACGCGCGCTGTGTGCTTCCTAGAACTCTTGCGAAGTCCTGCAATATGGAACACACACGCGCCTCAAATCTTAGCACCCGTCAGTGCTACCTCGAATGGACCCTTCCTCACGAAGAGCCGTATTACAATCACGGGTCATACTCGGATCCTCAGCGTCTCCTCTTCACCTCTCGACGGCGATGGAAGACTCGGCAACCTCTCGAACCCGAACCCGCTACCATGAGAATCAATCAATCGGACTCGAGGCTCGCTAGGCGATGTAACTCGCGGACCATGCCCCTTCTCTCTGGCTGCACCTCTGATAGACTACCCATCGACCTACGACTAAGGGCATCTGCCACTACATTGGCCTTCCCTGGGTGGTATAGGATATCGACATCATAATCCTTGAGTAGCTCTAACCACCGTCTATGTCGTAAGTTCAGCTCCTCCGGTGAAGATATCTTTGGAGGCTCTTGTGGTGCGTGTAAATATCCACATGAACTCCATACAAATAATGTCTCCGGATCTTGGCGTGAATCACCGCTGCCAACTCTAAGTCATGTGTGGGGTAGTTCTTCTCATGCTTCTTGAGCTGTCGAGATGCGTAAGCTATGACTTTGCCCTGCTGCATCAACACATATCCAAGCCCGATGCCCGACGCTTCACAATAAACCACATAGCCGTCTGGACCCTCTGGAAGAGTAAGAACTGGGGCGGTCGTCAACCTCTCCTTCGATGGCGGAAGCCCTCCTCACAAGCATCCGTCCATGAAACTTAGCCGCTTACGAGTCGGCTTAGTCAAAGTCTTGAAATAGAAGCAAACTTCTACGAACCTCCGATAATACCTGTAAAGCCTGGAAAGTTGCGCCTCTCGGTGTAGTAGGTCTAGGCCAAGTCTTGACTGCCTCGATCTTTGCCAGTATCCACCGAATACCATCGGCCCACACAATGTGCCCTAAGAACGCCACCGAAGTCAACCAAAACTCACATTTGAAAACTTGGCATACAACCGTGGTCTGGAGAACTCTCAAGGCCGTCGCCAAATGCTCGCGTGCTCCTTCTCGGCGAGAATAAACCAAGATGTCATCAATGAATACTATCACAAACGTATCCAAAAATGGCTTGAACACTCGGTTCATCAAATCCATAAATACTGCCGGACCATTGGTCAAGCCGAAAGACATGACCCTGAACTCATAGTGCCCGTACCGGGTCCGGAATGCATTCCTAGGGACATCCGTCTCCCTAACTCGCACCTGATGGTAACCAGATCGCAGGTCTATCTTGGAGAAACATCTCGCACCCTGCAACTGGTCGAACAAATCGTCAATCCTAGGGAGGGGGTATCTGTTCTTAATAGTCACCTTGTTCAGCTGCCTATAATCAACACACATACGCAGCGTCCCATCCTTCTTCTTCACGAACAATACCGGCGCTCCCCAGGGAGAAACACTAGGCCTGATGAAGCCCTTCTCCAGCAAATCTCTCAGCTGGTCCTTCAACTCTCTCAACTCTGCAGGTGCCATTCTGTATGGCGTAATGGATATAGGTCGAGTATCAGGCAGAATATCAATGCAAAACTCTATCTCCCTCTCAGGAGGGATACCCGGGAGGTCGTCTGGAAACACATCTGGGAACTCTCGACTCTTGGGCGAATGAAGGTCTGGTATCTCGGCCTCCGTATCAAATACCCGAATGATATGGTAGATATACCCCTTCTGCACCATCTTCCTGGCCTTGAGATAAGAAATAAACCTACCCCTCGGCGACACAGTGTTCCTCCCACTCAATAACCGGCTCCCCAGGAAACTGGAACCGTACCACTCTCTCCCTACAGTCTACATTGGCGTAGCAAGAAGCTAGCCAATCCATACCCATGATCACATCAAAATCGGTCATATCCAACTCTATCAAGTCGGCTGAGTGCGACGGCGCATATAGTCACCGGGCAAGCCCTATATACCGCTCGGCTACCACCGAATCACCCGGCTGGCGTAGCTACCTCAAAAGGTCTATAGACTCGGGCTCTATCCCTATCCTACCAGAATAAGGGAGATATATATGACAAGGTAGAACCGGATCTATCAAGGCATACACGTCACAACAAGAAGCGATAAGGTACTGTGGCGACATCCGGTGATGCCTCCCGGTCTGGCGGTGGGCGGGGCATAAATGCGGTTCGAGGACCGCTGGGCTGGGACCGTGCCACGACCTGCGCGCGACTGCTGGTCCATGAGTACCACGCCTCGGGCGAGTAAGCGTAGGAGATGAAGACCGGCAAAAGACCACGTAGGTGACCCTACCATCTGCGCGCCCCACAGTCGGACGGGCTCGCAAAGTGACCGGTGGCGCAAGTGTAACAAGCTCCGGAGTAGTACCACAACTCCGTAATGGGATCTACCGCGACGGCCACCGAGAGGGGGTGGTCTCGATCGGTTGCACCTCTGCTACCTCGAAGTCGAAGCCACAGGGCCACGACGCCCGAATACCACGAAGGCGGTGTAGGAGTGCTCACGGTGGGCGTGGTGCAAATCTAGTCTGCTTGAGACCGTCCGCCACGAGAGCTACCAAAGACCACCGCCATCTCGGCCTTCTGCTGGCGATATCGACAACCTGCTTGGCCTCTACGCTCCTCACATCCGGTCGTAAGCTGCGTGCGGGCAATGTCCATGCCCGGTGAAGTGCTACACCGAGCAAGCCTCGCCAAGTAGTCATCTAGCCCGTGACGTGGCGGTGAACTCGATCCTCCGTATGCGCTACAACGCAGGGACATATCGAGCCGAGTCGAATTCCACGTTGTACTCCGAATCATACGCCTCTGTCTCATCATCAAAAATCTGCCGGCTGTGCCCTCGCCGTACGTGGCGGCAAGAAATGGTCGGCGAGTGCCTCGAGAGAACTCGTCCCATCTTGCTAGAGGCGCATGCTCTCCCGGGGCAGCTCGCGAATCAAACGATCAAGCTGCGGTATCACGCGGCGTCGCGAACCTAAGACCACCGACTCGGTCTCGAAGCCTTGATCACTCGCGATCCAGAATGGCTTCGGATGAACTCCTGCGGATCATCCTCGTGCCTCGACCCGTAGAACTCGGTGAACGCGGCTTCGAAAAATCCGTAGCCTCAAGCTATCCGATCGGGGGTGAACCACGGGTTCTACTGGAACTGCTGCATCCAGCCTATCCTCATGTCTGGCCACTATCCTGGCTAGTAACTGTGCCATCTCCCTGTAACCCATCTCCTCTGCTCCAGGCTGTGGGACTGGAGGCGCAGGTACTGTGGTCTCAGTAGCCTCTGCTGCGGCTCTAAACTCTGAAATTTGGTGGCGTCGTGGAACTCGCCGTCTGTAGCACCACCTCAGTAAGGATCGGGCACTGCCCTCGTGGCCTCTGTGTCTACTAGCGACTCCTCACTGTCTTGCCCTTCTTGTCACGACCCGACTTCGGGCCCGTGACTGGTGCCTTACCCCGGGCACCCTAGTGATACAACATCAGAGAAAATCAGCGGAAATAAAAACTTAACAGGAAACAAGAGACAACATAAGAAAACAGGCTAACCAAAACGGTTGCCCTCATGTATATACATAAAAACCGAACAGTTACAATCCTTTACAAACCCTGCCCACGATTACTACAGACCTACAGAATGTAACAACTATGACGGACAGGGGCCCATACTACCACAATGTACAAGAACCTACAATCTCGAGGGAAACATACAAAAGATAAGCCTCGGAAAGCGGAGCTTCCCAAACGCTTGTGATCCTAGAGAGGATCAACAACGGTGTACCTACTACTGCGGCATGACGCAGGCCCAGAAGGAGGTCAGTACAACAGGTACCAAGTATGTGAAACTGAAAATACTGTAAATGAAATCATGACAGTCTAATATAAAACAGGAGACATGTATGATAACCAAACTACAGTTCACAACATAAAAGCAGTCATGTCAAGCCAGGGACTCACACCCTCAAAGTCATCCCTCATGCCCGTGGAACTCCTTCCTCACTGCCGGCAGTCTAGGTATAAATCGTATGATACGTATAACATGTCTCGGCCCATCCCATGGGACTCGAGGTGGGATCGTGTGGAATACATGTCTCGGCCCATCTCATGGGACTCGATAGGAATCGTATGGAATACATGTCTCGGCCCATCTCATGGGAATCGTATGGAATACATGTCTCGGCCCATCTCATGGGACTCGATAGGAATCGTATGGAATACATGTCTCGGCCCATCTCATGGGACTCGATAGGAATCGTCCATAACATTTAAACCCTCTTTTAAGACAGATTAAGGCAATACCATGCCTTCCTTTTAAACCAAAACATTTTCCTTTTTTAAAAAAAAGTCAAGTAACAACATTCTTTTCCAAAAGTTCAAGTTGCATAATTTCAAATACTCAAGTCTCTTATTTTCGAAAGATTTCATAGTTCATAGCCTTAATCAAATAACGTAATCTCTTTTTAAAACCATTGAGTAACATATGCCTTATGTGTGAGTAGTTATTCTTGTTTATAACAATCTTATTAAAGCAGCCATGATCTAGAAAATGTAATACACTTTTGTCTTATCTTAGCTTCTATGCAGATGGAGGTTCCTACTGGTTTTAATATAATTAAATAGTCAGTACATTTTCCTTTATTAACGCTGCAGTGGTTTGTTCGATACTTATTCTCATTTCCGAAATCAGTAAAACATTATTCTTTAAAAACCAAGTACTCATTACTTGCGAATGAGGTTTCACAACTTATTAACAAAATTCATATCAAGCCAAAATTAAGTCAAGTCTCTTATCTTTCAAGATCAAGTCTCTTAACTTCTAAAATCAATAAACCATTTTTTTACCTACATAAGGACGTTATAACTAACTTCCCATAAAGCTATTATAACACTTTATGTTTTAAACCAACCAAAACTCGTTTAGCACACGTACGTCTACCGTACTACATAGTTCACAACAATCATGCTAGAAAAGATAGGAAGAGGTTCACATACCTCGCGACGATTATCGACAAATAGCAAAACGCTCCAAGTACTTCAACCCGTCGGCTACTCCTTAAGCCAAGTAGATCACGCCACCCGTAGTACTTCAATCCTAGAATGGCCATAGTACTTCTATCAACCTTACATACCATTGAAGATTTATACCAATAAAAAGTCCTCTAATTCTCCGGAAAATCGGGCAGCACTTCCCCTGTTTTTACATACTTTTCCACCTTTTTCAAGGCCTGATAACAGTAACCAACATGCCACATTTAAGGCGCAACAATTCAACAACTAAAGAAGGGGATCACACGCCCAAACGGAACGCGATTTAAAAATCTTCCCCTTAACGATACAATACAATAATTAAAAAGGGGATCACACGCCCAAACGGAACGCGATTGAACAATCTTCCTTATGAAATGTAAATACACCAAAGTAAATACGGTCCAAAGTAAATCTGATCCTAAGTTGGGGTCCTTGGC
Source organism: Przewalskia tangutica (assembly GCA_029844215.1). Taxonomy (NCBI): domain Eukaryota; kingdom Viridiplantae; phylum Streptophyta; class Magnoliopsida; order Solanales; family Solanaceae; genus Przewalskia; species Przewalskia tangutica. Next base: position 81,791,087 of record CM056735.1, on the reverse strand, counting down.
CAACTTTGTCCATTTTACTTATCCAATTACTTCATTAGTCAACCAACTTATATTTCATCTTAATATAAGTTATAGTTACTTTGTTATTACTTTTTAACAAGTAAGATACGTTTGATACGTTGGATACGTTTTTACCATTTTAATGGCTAACGGCCAATCCTTTCTTTTAACAAGTTAACAAGATCCAACTCTTCCAAACTTTACTCCATATATTATATACTCCATAATATACTTATAATATATGTATAAGGACCAATTCACAAAGAGGTTTAAGTTTCACTACCTCAAATAGCCCAAGAATATCCAAGTTCTTAAAGTCGCTCCAAGCAAGTCTTAGCTCCAAATCTTTACGTTCCAATCCGCTACAAGTAACCCATAGAAGCTCCTAACCAACTTCTCTTCAAGATTCAACTCCAAAAAGTGAAGAACACTTAGGTTTCAAAGATGACAACTTTCGGCCAAGGCAACAAATAGAGGTTAGGGGTGTGAAATCTTTTCCAACTCTTGGTACACAATCTTCCTAACACCTTAGGGAAGAACACTTAAGAGTTTAAGAATTATTGGACAAATTTAGGTCAAGGAATCATGGCAAAGCCGAGAGCAACATGAAGGGAGAGGAAGGGTTTTCTCAAGTCTTGAAATGGTTAAGTGTGGAAGATTTCATCAACTAAGGGTGCATATATAGGACAACCAAGGGCTAGGATGAAGGCAAGTGTGTGGTTGAGATTGGGGACAAGTGTGTGTGGGCCCCACAAGCCACTTGTCCAAACTAAAATATCTTGCAAGACAAGGCCACTTGTCTTGCCACTTGTCAAGTAATTTTGGCCAAGAGCCACCTAGGGGGGTGACACGTGTCTCCCTCCTATTCGTCCAAAATATTTTATCTCCCGAAAATATCCGTAATGGCCAAAATCTCGAAAACAAAGTGGGCCCCACAAAACCGTAAATTTCTCCCGTGGGCCCCACGTGACCAATTCCGAAAATAAAATTCCATAATTCTCTAATATTCCAAGAAGTCCGAATACCAAATCTGGGAATCCAATTCCCATTAACGAACCTTTTTCCTTCACAAAATCCAGAAACTTTTCCGTCGAAAAATCACATCTTTCTTCCTTTCCAATTTTAATGTCGTATTCTCGTACGTATGTCCTCGCATACATATCCTGGAACTACGGGGTGTAACACTTCTGGGCCCGGGTTGCCTTGCGTGGAGGCATAGCTGGTACATAAGAATGTGTTAGAAAGAGTCCAACTTATAACATAGCTCTAAGGCACGATCTCAGAGTGAGAAGAATGGAAACAAATCCTAAATATCCTGCAGCCTCCTGATTATTGGTGTGGTGCACAACACACCGATAATCAAGACTCTACTAGATACAGTCTGTAGACACTTTCCGAGGATTAACTGCTCTGATACCACTTTTGTCACGACCCGATCCCGGGCCTGTGACTGGTGCCTTACCCGACACCCAAGTAGATATACATCAGAGTAACTAGAGGAATATAAAAACAAAGACATGAGATAAAGAGTAAAATGAGAAACAGTCTATCCAAGAAAAAGTTGTCTTTCGGCATGTATATACATATCAAGTCTGACAGTTACATCCCAAAATTTACAATAGGACTACAGACCTCTAAGGAAGAAAACAACTATGGCGGGACATGGCCCCGCCATACCCTGAATGTACATAAAGCTACAATGACAGGGAGATCATACCCAAAAGATAAGCCTCCGGAGAAACGGGGCTTTCCCAAAAGTAGAAACGGTGATCCTAGGAGCGGGGATCAACAACAGGAGTACCTCTACCTGCGGCATGAACGGCCCCGAAGGAGGTCGATCTGCCAGTGCAGTAGGTGAAAGCGTAAAAATCTTGAAATGAAATCATAGTATTTTAAAACCAATTACAAATACGCATAAACAACCAATTTAACCGCACATAGTGCCACAGCATAAACAAGAGAAAAATAGATATAACGTAACTGGTCTTTTCTAGGCCGCTAATGATCGAAGCAAGGCCAATCGCCCATAGTATCATTATGCGAGCCTAATCTTGGAACTCCCGCAGTCCGCATAGACCACCTAGGTCCGCATGAGGTATTTCTCGCATCGGGGGTAGCTAACCCTCGGCATCAACCTCGACTCCCGCGATCGCATAGTCACTGGACGGCGTGAGGTATTCCTCGCGGCGTAACACCCGGGTGATCATCCTGGAGCTCCGCACTCGCATAGGTCACACAGACCGCGTGGTATTCCTCGCATCGGGGGTGGCTAGCCCTCGGCTCGTAACAAGTCAGGGGGGGTAAGTGATATAATATCAGCACAACTGCTTATCGTTAAATAACATAAGCACAACAAGGAAACCCCCTTTACACAAACGTCACAAGACACTAACACACGTAGCATCATAATATGTCTACATATCAAACCAACTTACCACACCTTCAGAAATCATTTATAAGGCTTTTATAAACAAATAAGTAAACCGTTTCCTCTTATCTTTCTCAAGTCGTTATACCTAACTTCCCATAAAGCTAGTATAACACTTAAGCTTTTTGAAAAACCAAGTATTACTTTTCTTTCAAAAATGATTCATAACTCTTTTGAAATACTTCAATATTCTTATTATTTAAAACTCAAGTCAAAAGACATCAAAGTGAAACCAAATTCAGTTAACACACGTACGTCTACCGTACTATATATTTTTCACAAATATCATGCTCAAGAGGATAGGAAGAATCACATACCTCCTCGGCTAAATCCACCTGCCAAGTCGAATATGTCGCGCGCAGAGTATCAACCTATAATAGTCAAATACGTCTATCAACGCCTAGACTACTTCGTAGAATATTCTAAGCATAAGGTTCTTTATTCTACGGAAAATTGGGCAGCACCCCCCTACCCGTAAAACTACACAAGTCTACTGTAAATACAGCCCAATGTAATTACAGTTCAATTCTCTTTTTTAACATCCTTCTATATATCTTATACTTAATTCTAAATTACTACAATATGTAACCTCCAATTACAATAGAAGGACAAGATATTTACCTCGATAAGCCCAAAATTATCCAAGATTATAAGTCGATCCTGAGCAACGTTTAGCTCCTATTCTGTACGCTCCAATCCGCTCCAAGAAACCCTTAGAAGTTTCTAACCAACTTCTCCTAATACTTCAACCAACTATGAAGATTTTCCTAGGGTTTCGTTTTGTGACTAAAGGAAATAAAGTAGTATTTCCGGGCTCTTAGTATAGAGGTAACTTGGGAATACTACAAGGGATTTAGGCTAAGGTATTTTGGGATAGTAACAATACTAGAAGAAATTTTCTACCAAGGGGGGGGGGGGCGATTTCGGACGAGAACAATCAAAAGGGGGGAGGGAGTTTTGGACGAGAGCCACTACAAAGGGGGAAGTATTTTTGAGACTTGGAAATTGTTTAAGTGGATGAAGAAGTCTTGCAACTTAAGGGGGTATTTATAGGACACTCAAGGGTCAAGATTTAAGCATGTGTAGGGTGGAGATTTGGTTGCTTGTGTGAGTGGAGTCTTCCAACCAAGTGTCCACCACAACTTTGGGACATATGTCCACCACAACTTTGGGACATATGTCCACCACAACAATGGGACATGTGGCTAGCCACATGTCCTCCAAAAACCGTCCACCCTATCCCACTTGCTCCACAAAAAACATATCTTGCAAGACTTTGACTAATTGACTTGGCCACTTGCCCACAATTTTCGTCCAACGTGTTCAACCTAGGGGTGACACATGTCGCCCTCCTATTGGTCCAAAATATTTCATCTCTCGGAAAAATCCGTAATTGGTTAAAATATTAAAAGCGTAAAATTTCCTTCACAAAGTTCGGAATCTTTTCCGTTGGAAGTTCACAATTTCAACCTTAACCTAATTAGGGCTTATACATTTGTATGTACGTCCTCACATACATACTCTGGAACTACGGGGTATAACAGGTACGTCCAGGTAAACTCATACTAGGACAATGGAAGCATACCCGTGGAATCCCACATCACTGTCGGTACGTCCAAGTAAGTTCATAACTTCTCTAGACTTTCATTAACATACGAAATGGATCTCATTTTATGACCTTAAGGCGCTTTTCATAACACTTAACAAGTCCGGGGAAATTCAACCCAAAGTACTATGTATTCCTATTCTTTCCAAAGATCCCTTTTCCACATAAGACCCCAAGATACTAACACCCGTAGTATCGAGGCTTATCTACATTTCAAACAAGTCACTATACTTTTAGAAATATGTTTCGGGCTTCTAAATCAAGTGACCCTCATTTTAACCTTAAGCAATTGATGCCTTTAAATCAAATTGCCCTTCTTAGTTTCAATTTTTTTCATCTAGGTCTACCTTATTCGAGAAAACCCATTTCTTTAACCTTCCATAAAGTTACTATAACCAACTTCCCGTAAAGCCGTTATACTAACTTTATGCTTTAGAAACTAAGACCATCTTATCCTTTCATAAGGCCGTCATAACTAACTTCCCATAAAGCCGTTATAACTCCTTATGTCTTAGACAACTTCGTTCTTTTTATGATCAAGAGACTTGTACTTCAAATCAAGTTACACCACTTTCAAAATGCTTCAGGTCTCTTTACTTTAGAAGACAAAATTCTTAACTTAGAAAACAAGTTCTTAACTTTGTAATAGTTCTATAATCAATACTTTCAAATCGAGTATTCCATACTTTTTACATCAAGAAGTCCTTGTCTACCTCATTAGAATAACCCATTCTTCTCAAGGACATGTGAGTTAATCCTCTAACTCAACCGACTAGGCATCTTTAAAACAAGTCAAGTATATCAAATGAATTTACCTTATTTAAATCACGTACGTCTACCATACCATACAGTTATAACTACTCATGCTCAAGAGATAAGGAAGTTTCCACATACCTCTTCTGTTAAATCCACTTGCCAAGTCCAATATGCCGTCCGTAGATGTCAACCTATAATGACCATAATATGTCTATTAGCTTCTAGCTTCAACGTAGAATATTCTAATGTAAAGTTCCTTGTCCTACGAGAAAAATTGGACAGCACTTCCTTTGTTTCTACGTACTTTTCCACCTTTTTCAAGGTCCGAATTCAATAACCAAACGCCGCATTTAAGGCACAACAATTCCGCTAACCAAAAAGGGGATTACACGCCTTTATAGGACGCGTAAAATTCTGCCCCACAATAATACAAAACAATCCAATAATTCCAAGCCACATTCGGCTACAATATCACAACAATTATCAATTCCCTTTCAATTTCCGTTTAATCCAACTCGTTATTCCAACATGTTATATAAATCATAACCAATTATATACCCTTCTATTCATAACATGTAATGATTTTTATCTAGCAACCGAATTGATTACAACATGAGTGGCTAACATACCCATTTTCGGTTTTCAACAAGACGACAAGATCCAAATCTTTTCAAACTTTAATATAACAACCACATGCTCATTTCTCAACTACTATAACTTGAAATCTTCATTGACACAAGAAGGTGAAGATTTTTACCTCAAGAAGCCCTCTTTCCGAAATCTTGTTCACTTTAAATTTACCCACACGAACCCTCTACAAGCTTGCCAACACTTTTCCTTCTTGAAGCCTTTCCAAAAATATCACCGGGGTTCATCAATTTGAGAGAGAGGAGAGGAATTTTTCTTAAGGAAACCCTTGCAAATGGCCAAGTCTTGAAGACTTTGTCCTAAAATAAGACCCTCCCTTGGTCAAAAAGATGGGAGGGACACTTGTCACCCTCCCATAGGCTTGTTTTCTCAAAATATCCCCTGTTTTTCGCCCCTTTCCGCGTAAAAATCCCGCCTTTGAGCCGCGGCCCTGCCTCCGGCGCCGCGGCGCTGCAACCTCAGAGGATTTTCAGAAATATCGGCGCCGCGGCGTGTGACGGCACATGCGACGCTTCTGGGAAATCTGTCATCTGCGTCAGCCCACAGAACTTCTAACGCCCGTAACTTCCTACCCCGATGTCCAATCGATGAGTGGTTTGTTGCGTTGGAAACTAGACTCAACAAACTTCATACTAGTCTTTTAAAACTCCTCAAAACTCCTAAAGAATTAGGGGATATACCACTCCAAAGTTGACTGAACGTCTGCCTACAACATTTTGCCAACCCAGCTTTCCAAATTCAAATCTTATTTCCTTTTGTACGTTCTTAACTTATCCTCTTGAATTTACGGGGTGTAACAGTTACACTCGCTCTAGCGATGATTCCGGAGGTTCAGGAGGATCTACGAAGTCTAGAACCAAGAAAAAGAAAAAGAACGGTGGAAGCCCAACCATAGTTGAGGAAAACTTAATTCCGACAATTTCGGATCCCACGGTGTTAGTCCATGTTCCGCCTGATTTGCGCATTCCACTTGAGCATGTGGTAGATGATTTTACGCTGCAAAGGATACATGAATGGGGAAAAAGTATAGAAATCGAAAGCTTAGATATAAGCGAGTTCGAAGGTGGAAAGCTTCATGTTTCGTCAGTCACCAATCCGGAAATGATTCCTCCTAATACTACTCCAGAAGTGACTACAATAGAGGATTGTAACACTGACCACAAGACTATTGGAAAAGACTCTTCCGAAACTCCCAGCAATGGTAAGGAAATTCGGATAGCCAAAGACACTTCTTTCTCTCCTAGGGATGACATTTCTATCACGGGTCATTTGGTAAGCTCCGGGACCATAACGGAAGAGCATGGCAACCACGACACTAATATGATCTCTTCACAACCTGGAAACTTACTCAGGCAAGCCGGAAAAGTTAGAGAATCAAGGCCAGGAATCGTAATCGACAAAACTATGCATGATGGTATCCTCGGGTCAAAACCGAGTCAGGGTACGGGTCAAATGGCTATGACGGGTCAGGCGGGAGTCCATGGGTCTAAGAATATTACCGGTATGCTTGGATCTATGCAAGTTGGGAGAACCGAAGGGCCTTCTACCCCCAAGGTGCCTAGTTACTCTCCAAACATTAATATCGCGGGAACCAAAGGGTCACACTTTAATACCGCGGGAACCAAAGAGGCACCTCACTTAATGGGGCAACATCCTCCGAATTCATTAAGTGTTACTAATGAGTCCTTTCCTTCTTTGGCCAGCTTGCTTAGCGGTGTCCAACACAAGAATCTCAATAGCCTTTTGCCTTTACTTCTTCCTTGGGAATGGGAAACGTTAATAACAATCCTCCTCTCTCATCTATTGCCTCTTCAATGCTCCCTGAAATCCAAGATGACACACCCCTACTTTCCTCTCAACCATCAATACCTCCCGAAATTCATGATAATTTCCCTACTCTTCCAAATGGCACGCGCATCCTATCTCCTAAAGCGGGGCCAAGCTCTACTCCCTCTAACCACCTCCCTCAGTCTCCACTTCACGGGAAATCTACTGATAACTTTCCCACCAATGAATTTAAAGACCAACATGAGACTCCACCCGTTGATCCAACAAATAATGATTTACCCCCGAATCAACGCAAAGGTTCCATTGCGCCTAAGAAGACTTATGCGGGAGTTTTTGCGGGCACCAGACTTGAAGCTAAGGGTATGAAGCTACAATTTATTGAACAACAAGGAGAAGATGTGGAAATTGAAGCTTCGGATGAAGTCCCCTTCATTGAAACATGGGGATATTGCCTAATAGGGTGCTTCACGGGTCTTTTCCCGGGAAGAGACGCATTGAATTCTATTGTGAAGGGATGGGGTGTGATGTATCGTATCATCCCGTATGGCAAAGGATGGACAGTTTTCAAATTCATGACGGAAGAAGATCGCACAAATGTTCTCCATGGAGGCCCATATATGGTCTTCGGTAAAACTATGATGCTAAAGCCTATTAATAAGGGAGTTTTATTAACAGATGATTTATTCATGGACATTCCAATCTGGATCACTTTCCACGACATCCCTCTCTCGATTTGGAGTGCAACAGGCCTTAGCAAGATTGCTTCGCGTGTGGGGAAGCCTCTATACACGGATCAATATACTAAGGAGAGGTCAAAATGAATTATGCAAGAGTCTTAGTGGAAGTAGATGTCAGCAAAGAACCGGTTATGGAATTTGGTGTCAAACTTCCCGACAATAGAAGGTATACTCAAAAGGTGAACTATGAGAACTACCCGGATTTTTGCTATCATTGTGCATCTTTTGGGTACAACCACTTGAAGTGTAGAAAACTGATGCAAGATATCAACGCTCAAGAAGCTCAAAAAAATCGCAACCCATTGGTACCTCCTAGAAATGGTGGAGTTTCTACATGTTCGGGTGCTGACATTGCTACGGGTAAAACCGGCCCTCAATGCACTGATCCGCCACTTACTCAACATCCCGTAGGTATTGAGAACTTGATGGATATAGAGAATAGTGAGCAAACACTACCTCATATACCCGGAAGTGTGGGAGAAGCTCTGAATTTTGCAATTCCTCCGGTTGTGGGTCAGTCTAGCTCATCGAGTTTACGGGTTGCACAGGAGGGGTCCTCAAGTCATCACCCCCATGCTGGTCTTGCGCATCATGATAGGAGGAGATTCGAGACAAGACATACTGATTCTAGAGCACCAATGGACCCGCAAACTTCACTGGATGGGGTAATCTGCAAGAGTACTACGGAAGATTCTAATCATGCATTACGGTGCATAAACTTTGAACGCGGGGAACATAACCTGGCTGGGACACCTGCTTTGACTTCCAACAACAAGGATGAGGGATGGAAAGAAGTAATTTCAAGGAAAAATACGCCAAAAGGTAGTAGTATGGCAAAGACAGCGAAGCGCGGAGGTGCTAACAAAACCTCCTTTGTTTCTTAATGAAAGTACTTTGTTGGAATGTCCGGGGTCTTTGCGGACAAAGGGATAGGGCAGCCACGCAAACTCTTGTGTGTAGGCTCACAAAACAACATGATGTTGCAATGGTTTGTCTAATTGAAACTAAATTCTCTCGAGCACGGATTGACTCTTTTACATCTAAAAGATTCCTTGCTTGGAATTTTTGCTCCAACATAGATTTCATTGATGGCGGAAGAATGTTAATACCTTGGGATCCCTCCAGAGTTAGTTGTGAAGTGCTTGGAATGGACTCTCAACATATTCATGTCCAATCAAGATGTAAAACAACACAAGTGTCCTTCCTAACCACATTTGTGTACCCGATTTATAGCATCCCGGAAAGAAGGAAACTTTGGCATCACCTTACCCACTTGGGCATCGGCATTGTCAAGCCTTGGATGATTATTGGAGATTTCAACACCTATTTCTACCCACGTGATAAGGCGGGTGGTCCCCCTCTTACGCCTTATGCTATTAGGGATCTTGGAGAATTCAGAAATGCTCATGGACTAGAAGACACCCCTTCTTCCGGTTCCTTCTACACTTGGACGAATGGTTCGATATGGTCTAAGCTTGATAGAGTGATGATGAATCAACATTGGAGTGATTTGAATCTTGAATGCACGACCAACTTCTTGCCTATGGAACCAGTCTCGGATCATTGCCCCGTGGTAGCTTCGGTAATTGCATCCTCTAGTATTGGGAAACGACCTTTCAAGTTCATGAACATGTGGCTCTCTCATCCCGCATTGGAGAACATACTTACTTCATGCTGGAGGCAGCACATATTGGGATCTGCCCAATTCATATTAGCCACAAAATTTAAGTCTTTGAAAAAGTCATTGCGAGAATTGAACACGAGTGAATTTGGAAGCATAGAACAAAGAGCAAATGCGGCAAACATGGAGTTCAAAGAGGATATCAATGCACATATGGAGGATCCCTTTGATGGTGAACTAAGAGACAATGTTGAGTCCTTAAGGGCTAAAGCAAACCTCTTGCTTGAAGTCGAAAGACACTTTATAAGACAAAAATCGAGGCAAAAACACTTGATTGGGAGTGATAGATGCTCCAAATACTTTCACAGCTTGATCAAGAGGAGTAATGTCAGAAATTCAATCAACTACCTTGTCAAGGCCAATGGAACTAGCACAACATCTCCCTGGGAAGTAAGAGAGATACTTGTAGAGTTTTATAAAGATCTTTTAGGCTCATCCCGGTCCTCAACCAACATTGATCCTGCGGTATTGAATTGTGGCCCAAAGCTAGGAGAGGAAGATGGACTACACCTTTTGTATTTTATCTCCCCTAAGGAGATTTGAGAGGCTCTCTCCTATATAGGCAATGACAAGGCACCTGGTCCGGATGGTTTTTCAGCCGCCTTCTTCAAACAAAAATGGAGGGATGTGGGACAAGATGTAGTAAGAAGTGTACAAGAATTCTTCTCATCCGGAGTTCTTTTGAAGCAAGTGAATCATACCATACTTACCCTCCTGCCCAAGACTGATCGGGATCCCAAGGTAAATGAATTTAGGCCTATCGGATTGACCAATGTGGTCTATAAGATCATAACAAAGATTTTAGCTAACCGGATGACAAAGGTTCTTCCTACACTTGTTGATAAATGCCAAGGAGCTTTTGTGAAAGAAAGGAATATGGTGGATAATGTCTTCATTACCCAAGAACTTGTGAGAGGTTATAATAGAACTAGGGTCTCACCAAGGTGTATGCTTATGGTAGATCTTCGGAAAGCATTTGACACGGTCTCCTGGAATTTCCTTGAATCAATGCTAAGATGTCTCAAATTTCCGGACAGATTTGTTAGGTGGATTATGGAGTGCGTAAGTTCAACCTCTTTCTCTCTTTCCATCAATGGAGAGTTACATGGTTATTTTGCGGGTAAACGCGGCTTAAGGCAAGGGAATCCTATGTCTCCTATGCTCTTTATCCTATGCATTGAATACCTTTCAAGGATGCTAAAGCTAAGGACTTCGGACAAAGCTTTTACTTATCACCCAAAGTGCAAGAGACTAGGCATCTCTCATCTTGCCTTTGCGGATGATCTCATGCTCTTTTTCAAAGGAGATGTATCTTCGGTTGGTGTTCTTATGGAGTGTCTTGAAGATTTGGAGGCGGCTTCTGGGCTTACGCTTAACCCGTCAAAATCATTCATCTACATTGCGGGAGTGCAAGGTTCAATCCGGGACTTGATCTTGGCAAGAGTTGGTTTCTCGTTAGGAGTCTTTCCCGTGCGGTACTTGGGGATCCCTTTGTCCCCAATTTCTGTCTCGGTTGATCAGTTTGCCCCATTAACTAGTGCAATCTCGGAATACATTCAGAAATGGGGGCATCATTCACTCTCTTATGCGGGAAAACTGGAACTAATCAGATCGGTTATTCAGGGTGTTGAGAGCTTTTGGTTTCGGGCACTTCCTATTCCTTCTTCAGTTCTCAACAAGGTACGGTCAGCATTTATTCAGTTCTTATGGGGTGGTAAGCCACCAAGAGTCGCTTGGGATGTCATTTATGTGCCTCAATCCGAAGGAGGCTTGGGTCTTATGAACATCAAAGAATGGAACCATGCCTTACTCTCCCGGACCATCTGGCATACTCACACTAAGGCAGATACCTTATGGGTCCTATGGATTAATAGCTACTACTTGAGAGGCCAATCCTTTTGGGATTATGAGGTACGTACTAGGGACTCCCCCTTATTCAAAAAAATTTGTGGCATTCGCAACACATTCATTTCCATCTTTGGTAGTCAAGGAAACGCAATTGCCGGCTTGGAAAAGTGTTGCACCAATGGAAGATTTGATTCTAGTCTTGTGTATGAGGTCTTGCGCACACCGCGGGAAAAAAAGTTTTGGATGTCTCAAATTTGGAAAGGCTTCATTCCTCCTAAATTTTCATTCACAGTCTGGCTCACTTGTAGGAAACGTCTAGATACCAAAGATACTCTTTCCTACATAAACTTGGAAGATAGAACTTGCGGGTTCTGCAAGCGGGCTAATGAGACAAGGGATCACCTCTTCTTTTCTTGCCCCTACACCCGCATGATTTGGAAGCACGCAAAGGAATGGTTGGGTATTAGAAGAGAAATGACAACTATTGAAAGTGCACTCAAGTGGATCAAGAAAGAGCATCGCGGGACAGACATTCGATCCAAAACTATCTTACTTGCCTTTTGCACTGTGGTATATGAGATTTGGAGAACAAGAAATGAATTGTTATTCGAGGGCATTAGTTCAACGGCAGATGATGTTGTTACAAAAGTCAAAACAACAACTTATAGAGTTCTTTATGACTTAATCCTCTCTTGTAACGTCACCTATGAGTGAACGGCTCATCCCTCCTTCATTTCTTGTTTTATGATTACGTTGAGGATTGAGAACCCTCAATGACTGATTGTAGCTCCCGGTTTTTCCTTTTCTAGTAATAATATTTGCATTTACCCGGAAAAAAAGGACTTTCAAAACATATAAGGACGTTAGATAAACCATTGGACTAAAATTAGTGGGATTCTACTCAAATTAATTTTTGAATGTGAAAATGGATTGACTACACATACTCTATATGATCTTTTCAAACGTAATTCAACTCTTTGATTTTCAAAACATCCTTTCAAAACTTGAAGTGAAAATTGAGATGATATACTATGATTTGCATAAAATCTTTTTAGGGCAATTACTTGCAACTAAACAAGCTATATAAGTCTAAGGTCAACCTTATTCTACAGATCCTTAATATCGGGGTGTCTAACACCTTCCCCAGGGGACCACCAAAATCCTTGCCTCGAACTTTGGTCCTTGAAAGGTTTTCACTGATTTTGAATAAACCCTTTAAATTGATTTTTCTAATTTCCCTATAAATTAGGTGGCGACTCTAAAAAATAAATATCTGAATACAGTTCCAACAACCTCTTAGTAGCTTTTATGCCTCACGTAAAAGTGAAATGTTACACCAAAAACCCTCGGAATGGAGGATCAATCAAGTATTTGGATCAAATGCATGAGTCTATGTGCCATTTTGTATGCAAATTTATCTGTGATAGCTTGTATTATTCATTTGTCACTGACGTACTGACTTCATCTGCCTTTGAGTATTTATATCTTAAAGAGGGTTGATTTGTGTCGTGTCAATACTTCACAAGATCCAAAGATGCAATAACTTCCATTTCCGAGTAGAACAAAGAACAATGACTGGTACTTTGAACAATGAGTGTAACAATGACACACTCATCATAGGGGACCCCGAACCCTCAGACTCCAAGGAAGCATCACACCACGAGGAGGTAACCAACATGTCATTCAAATGAGTCATTGAACTTCAAGAGAAGGTTGTGAGATATGAAATGGTCAACGCCGTTAGGGAAGAACCCGTAGAAATGATGAGGCCTCTCCCACCATTTCTATCTCTGAGTTCACCATTACCCGACCATTTTCAGTTTACACCACTGGAAGCATACTACCTACCCGGACCCCGCTCACTATCGAAATTCTCCACATTGGTACTTTTTGCCATACCCCACTGCTAGCCAATGCTACCAAAATTCCCGGAACTTGTCACTCGGTTCCTTCATACCAAGCACCACCACCTACCTACGCAGATCCTATCATGCATCATAACACTACTACCCTGCCTACTTCATGAACCACCAACACTCTCAATAATCTCCAAGCACATCCCACATTATCCTTCCACACACCTATTACGCCAAATGACTCCTCCATAAAGATAAACCATTACGAGGAGATAGAAAGGTCTTGCAAGGCCGAACAAGACAAAATGAACAAAGAAATAGAGCAGAAAATAGTAGAACTGCTCGAGAAGTCCAACAGAGCTACCCGAAAGGTAACGCGACTGAGCTATGATGATCTTTGTATGCATCCTAACCTGGATCTACCCTTGGGCTTCAAAGTGTCCAATTTTGAGTTATTTAATGGGACGAGAAATCCCAAAGCCCACTTGCGGTCATATTGTGACCAACTGGTCGGGGTAAGGGAAATTAGGCCCTGATCATGAGGCTATTCAGTCGGAGCCTGACTGGAGAAGCTTTTAAGTGGTTTACCTCTCAACACATATACCACTGGGCTATATAGGAAGACATGGTGAAAGCCTTTATAGAAATATTCTGATTTAATATGGAGATTCTACTCGATCGATACTATTTAGAGAAGGTCAAACAAAAGTCCATCGATAACTATCGTGAGTACACAAGTATGTGGAGGGCCAAGGCCACCCGAATTAACCGCCCATGAGCGAAGAGGAGTTGGTATCAGCCTTCATCCAATCATACGAGTCGAATTTCTATGACCGCATGTTGTCTATGGTCGGAAAGTCATTTTCTGAGTTAGTTAAAATGGTAGAGGCTATAGAAGATGACCTTTTTTTCAAGTAGGATCATCAATGTAATAACAAATCCAATCACTAGAGCGTCCCAGGGCCTATGAGGAAAATGAAAGAGGACATGGCAAATGTCTCCTATCACCCAGTCCTAAAACCAGTAAGTGATAGGTACATCACTCTCCCCTTGATATGTATCAATCACTACCCCCAAGCGGCTACCTACATGCACCATATAACCATGTGTCTATCTTTTATGCATAACTGAATTTTTAAACACTCGCGCCTGCCTACCAATCTCTACAGTCAAATTTATAAATGCCTGCTCCTAGTTACCAAGCTCCATAGTCAAATTATCAAATACCCACATATGTTTACTGAGCTCCACAAAATCACTAAAATCAACTACCCCGACCACATATGATTTGCCCCGTCCTAACTTCAAAAAAAAGCCAACTCGGGTATTTACCCCGCTAATTGAAACTCGGACCAATAGTTGTTTTTATCGAGATGATCAGACATGTGTCTATATTATGGAGAAAATGAACACAACACAGAGAACTGTATCAAAGCATAAGATACAAAATTTAATCGACAAAAGGGAAATAACCTTACAGAAAGTGGCACCAAACGTGAGCACCAATCATTTGCCTAATCATGGTAATAATCACATCTATGTGATTTAGAGGGATAAAGACTAGGATGTATGCAAGCCTTTTGTCCAAGAACCTATTGAGAGTCTAGAGAAAATAGGGGCCTCTCTCACCATCCAGGAGCGACCTCAATTCAAAGTATTAATCCCAGTGTGGGTTATAACACAAGTATCTCAAAAGGTGGTACGTGTTTTGAGAAAAGAATATGCCGCCTAGGCTACAGTCACCCACGGTATGTCATGGTCCGAGAGATGCTACACTCTTGAGAAGTTGGCGCATGGAGCATCGAGAAAAGATGGAAATTAGAGAATTCCTATTATAGAAGGAGAGGCCAAGGACTTCTGGCGAAGAATACAACCAAAATAATATTCTATTATTGAACACCTAAAGAAAATATCAGCCCAGATATTAGTGATGGTGTTGCTACTAAGCTCCTCACAACACCGTCAAGCGTTGATGAGAGTATTGGATAAAGCACATGTCTCTGCGGTTACAAACAGTGAGAATTTGGATGATATGGTGGCCCATGTTATAGGAGTACATATAATCTCTTCACTCAAGATGAGTTGCCAAAAGAAGGAATAGAATACAAAAAAACACTCTATTTCACGTTGAATGCAGAGATAAGGTCATGGCGCGAGTGCTAGTGGACAACGGAGTTGGCCTCAACCTCTATTCCGAGTTCACACTTGGACAATTTAGTTATGATGTCAGAAACATACACCAAAGTCATACGAATGTGAGGGCTTTCGACGTGGTCCAATGTGGCCCTATTGGAAAAGTGGATCTCAACATCCAAATAGGGTCTACTGAGTTCAATATGGAATTCCAAGTCATGACAATCACAACCAACGAAAAATGTAGCATTCATAAACACCCCAACAATTCCATGCCAGTGATTGAGAAAGCTCTCAAGGGCACAGACATCCATGTAGTAGAGTTGGTAGGAGCCGCTCACAGGGGAGATGATGAATAAACTCCCATGCCACCAGTATATAAGATGATTGCATCTACTATGATCCATAATGGGTCAGAGCCCGAGAAAGGTTTGGAAAGAGATTTGCAAGGTATTAGAGAGTTGGTATCAATCCTGGAAAATTGTATCCATTTTGGCCTTACGTATGCTCTCGACTCTGAAGAAGCTTCCGAAGTGGACTAGAAGAAGAAAGGTCCCCCAAAACTATGCAAGCCAATCCCAAATTTGTACTAGTCATTCCTAGTCTGAATGCCAATGTCAATCGATGAAGATGTGGAAGAAGGGTTAGTGATGATGTTTCAAGAGGAAGATTGCTTCGTGATACTGGAAGAATGCAGCGAAGCGCCCACCACCCGTGATGCTGATATGGGAGAGAAATTTTCCAACTAGACCTCTACCCCACTCTTGGTTCCTCAATAAATATAATGAATTTAGTTTCCTTTAAAATCAGTGGAAGTTGGTTGAGGTTCGAACGTTCACCATTTGCACTTTGAATTTTCTCGTGATATTTTAAAAAATGGAAATGACTCGATGTTGATCTGAGTAAGGACCACCATTTTTATTCCTTTATCAAATTATTGAAGCCTCAATTATGTGGAAAATGGCTTCTCTTGTATGCACATATGATTTTTCTTACACTAACCATATTTTGCCTTATTTTTCAATAATAAATATAATATAACTCATAATGTCATGACAAAATAAGTGAGTCAGGTGATATGAAAGAAGAAGAATATGATGAATAAACCATGTTACCTAAGGGCCTTGACAAAAAGGTAGAAGAGTTTGAAAACAAACATAAACCCAACCTAGACAAGACTGATGCAATCAACCTAGGAGATGAGGAGACAGTTAAGGAAACTAAGATAAACAAGCATTTGAAAGCGCCTAAAAAAGAGGAACTAATAAATCATCTAACATAATATGTCGGCATCTTTGCTTGGTGATACATAGACATGCTTGGGCTGAACATAAACACAGTGGCCCATAGGTTACCCATCAATGAATGTATTGCCCCGATTAAACAGAAGATTAGGAAGCTGAAATCAGACTTGAGCATCAGAATCAAGAACGAAGTTTAGAAGAAAATCAAGTTTGGTGTAATGGAAGTGACTCCGTATCCAACGTGGTTGGTTAACATTATTCCAGTATGAAGAAATACAAGATTCTAATTTGTGTGGACTACTGTGACCTCAACAAAGCTAGTACCAAAGATAATGTTCCACTCCTAAACATCCACATACTTATCGACAATTGTGCGAAGCATGAACTACAATCATTGGTCGATTACTTCTCCAATTACCATCAGATCCTGATTAGCAAAGAAGATGCACAAAAAATACCTTCCCCTCACTCGGCCTCAAGAACGTCGATGCCACTTACATGAGAGCAATGACTACTATCTTTCATGACATGATGCACAAGCAAATAGAAATCTACGTGGACAACATCATAATGAAATCAAGAGAAATCTCAAATCATACGCTGTACTTGCAAAAATTCTACGACATGCTTCGGAAGTTTAATTTAAAGCTAAATCCGGCCAAGTACGCATTGGAGTTCCCTAGAAAGCTGCCTTCACCAAATACCAAGAAAGAGGTCACGAGTTTTCTATAAAGGTTGAACTATATTGGGTGTATCATAGTACAGTCCACGATAATTATGGAACCTATATTCAAGTTTTTTAACAAGGACGCACCTATAAAATGGACAGACGAGTGTCAAAAGGCCTTTGATACCATCAAGAGGTATCTCTCTAACCCACTTGTCTTAGTCCCTCGCAAACTAGGAAGTATATTATTGTTGTGCTTATCGATATCGAACAATGCTTTTATATGTGTGCTAGGACAACGCGATGAAACTGGCAAGAATGAGGGAGTCATCTACTGTCTGAGTAAGAAATTCACTTCCTATGAGGCAAGATATACCTTGGTGGAGAAGACATGCTGCACTTTGATGTGAGTAGCCCAGAAGACAAGGCACTACTTGTCATCATACATGACCCACCTCATATCTATGCTAGACCCTTTGAAGTACATCTTTCGCCAGCCTATACCAATAGGGAAGCTTGACAGGTGTCAAATACTTTTGAGTGAGTTCAACATCAAACACATTTTTCATAAGGTCGTCAAAGGAAAAACACTGGCCGATCTTCTTGCAGAAGGTCTGGTCGACAAAAATTTCAAACCACTCAGGACGTATTTCACAGATGAGGAAGTATTAACAATAGAGGAAAACATAGAAAAAATCTATTCAGGATGGAACATGTTTTCCGATAACGCATTCAATTACAAGGGTTCAAGAATCATAACAATTTTGGTTTCCGAAATAGGGAATCATTACCCAATGGCAGAGTACGAGGCCTACATCTTAGGTCTCCCAATGTCTCTCGACATAGAAATCCAGGAGCTATTGGTAATAGGGGACTCAGACATGTTGATTCATCAGGTCTACAGAGAGTGGGCTACAAAGAATGACAAAATATAGTCGTATGTAAGCCTCACACAAATGTTATGCTAAAGATTCAGAAAGATCGACATCAAGCATATGCCGAGAACCCAGAATAAATTCGCCGATGCTCTTGCTACCATTGCCTCTATGAAACAAGATCCTAAAAGCAGTCATATTTACCCACTAGAGATAAGCATCAGAGAATAACACGCTTATTGTTCCTACGTGGTGGCAAGCCCTGATACGCCAACATAAGTGCATATTTGGAGAAGGGAGAGTACCCTAAAACACCACAAGTAATCAGAAGAAAACCATCCAAAGGATGGATAACATGTTTTTTTTAACAAAGGGGTACTCTATAAGAGAACACATGATCTTGGGCTACTCAGGTTCGTAGACGCTGCAGAGACCGTGAAATTTCTAGAAGAGGTACATGCCAGGACTTGTGGCCATCATATTAATTGGTTCATCCTAGCCAAAAAAATCTTGAGAGCGGGATATTATAGGATGCCATGGAAATTGACTATAGTAGGTTTATGCAAAGATGCCATCAATGTCAGATTCACGAGCTGACCAGAGTCCCACTAAGTGAACTTAATGTCAATAGCTAACCTTGGCCGTTCATCGCTTGGGGCATGGACTTTATTAGAACTATAGATCCAGCCACATCCAACGAACATCGATTCATTCTGATTGCCATAAATTACTATACTAAGTGGGTTGAAGCTACGTCACATAAGTCGGTAACAAAGAAGATGGTTACTGACTTTGTATGGCACAATATTATCTATCGATTCGACATTCTGGAGTCCATCATAATAGACAACAGAGCTAATCTAAATAGTCAATTGATGGAAGATATTTGTGAACTATTCTGTATAACCCATCAGAATTCTACTGCCTACAAGACACAAATGAACGGAGTCGTAGAGCCAGAACATCAAGAGGATAATAACTAGTGTTGGCATGAACAGTTGCCTTACGCATTTCTAGGATACCGAATTACAACTCTGACCTCAACAGGAGAAAGTCCATACTTTCTTGTCTACAACACTGAAGCAGTAATACTAGTTGAGGTGGAGATATCTTCACTCAAAATCATAAAATAAGTGGAATTGGCAATTTTGAATGGGTACAAAAATAATACGAGCAACTAATTTTGATTGATCAGAAAAGAATTACCACCTTATTCACGGTCAACTGTACCAACAAAACAGTGGCGAGCTAGGATTTTCGTTCAGGAGTGTCAAAAATTATTATTATATTTCAAGTTAGGTTCGAACTCACAACCTTAGGAAAGGTTTGCAACACCTTAACCACTTCACTGAATTTTCATCTTGTGTTAAGAGGTGTTAACACTAGTATATATCTGTATAAAACTATAATTTTACCTATATATACAATGTAATTTTCTGGTGAATGGGTGTCGCTTGACACCCCTCAGGAAAGGGTAGCTCCACCCTTTACAGCAAAGGATGCCCCATGTTTTTAACAAACGGGTCGAAACCCGACTCTTTTAGATAGGACAGTTGGTACTCAAGCGCGTATTTCCACATCAAGACGAGTATAAAAGAAAGTTCCTACCCAAATAGCATTGGGTCCCTACATGGTCCGAAAGGTATTATCCAGATGAGATGTGATCTTAGCAAAAATAGACAATCAGGAGTGGCCTAAAGCAATCAATGCAGACGTAATCAAGAGATACTATGCGTGAAGGCACACTTTTCAACTTGTAATTACACTTTTGCTGGTAATCACTACACCAAGACCTATTGCTTATGGTAGAGATACTTATAAAAATCCTCACTGGATTCGTTCTTCCTCTTTTGTAATAAAAAAACTAAACAATATTCCTTGTAATATGAACTATGTGATGACCTGATGTTCCAATGTGGGATACGTAGGCAGTCCACATAGGACTCAGTCACATATTATAAAAAATCAATTATGTCTTTTGTTATGAATTACGTTCTTTCTGATTACTACTATGATAGGAATACATAGGCGCATCATCAAACTCGATCGCGCCAATAAAAAAACCTAAGAAACCCTTAGGAAGCCACTGAGGCTGAAGATTTCAAAATCTCACCGCAGAGTGTGTCGACCCCAAACTTGCAACTGTAGCATGATTTTTTAGAGGACCTCAAAATTACCTCTGTTTAGTTCAGCACAAGATCCAGTCGACCCTAAATTTTCAACTGGGCAAAATTTTTGAGAAGATATCAAAAATTCCTTCACCCGATCTGCCACAATAGTTCGCCGATGTCAACCTTCAAATGGGGTAAATTTTTTGAAAGTGTCTAAAAAATTTCACCAAGCAGGGACGGTCAAGGATAGTTCGTCCCAAAGTGCCAGGGATGGTCAACACATCTCATTTAGAGACATTCATACCATGACGATAAAATAATAACATATTTCATAAAGAAAATCCTACTTTGATCAAACACTTTTAAAATTTTTGATCAACATTTTGGAAAAAATATTTTCATTATTTTGTCATAAATATAAATTCATCTCTCATATTATCGTATCCAAGAGGGTCGAAACAGAGGAAGTAATAGAGCAAGACAAGGAATGATGAAACAGGAGTCGACAAAACAGATAGACCTCATACAAACTTACATTTTTTTCTGTGGATACAGGTTCCAAAATGCCATCAAGAGGACGTCAAATTATTTCACTAACCCATTTGTTCATAATGAAAATAGGTGAAGCGCAAACCATTGGAGGAAACCATACCCCAAAAAGGCAATTCAACCTAGCTAAAAGGGCAACAATGTAAAGGACAAACTTCTATAAGTGCGAAAAAATCTAGCCATAAGGGCCACGATATAAAGGACAAAGCGTTATAAAGGGCCAAAATCCAGCCGTAAGGGCTATATAAAGGATAAAGTTCCATGATGGTGGCAAAATCCAGTCATGAGGGCTATATAAAGGAAAAAGCACCACAAAGGTGGCACAATCCATCCATAAAAGTTGTAATGGACAAAAACGACCATCTGAATGGGAGGGTCACAACCGATAAAAAGGATGAAAGAAAGATAATCTAGCCTAAAAGGAATATATTTCATTCATGTATGCCGAGAGGGTCATTCATACAAATATGTGCATGCTAAGAAGACCATTCATAAAAACACATGCATGTCGAGAGGCCATTCATACAAATACATGCATGTCGAGAGGGTAATTCATACAAACACATGCATGCCAAGAGGGACATTTATACAAACAAATGCATACCGAAGGGCCATTCATTCAAATGTTGCTAAGATGATCATTCATACAAACACGTGCATACCGACATGGCCATTCATTGAAATATTACCGAGAGGGTCGTTCATACAAACATATGCATGATGAGAGGGTCGTTCATACAAATATATGCATGATGAGAGGGTCGTTCATACAAACATATGACCATTCATGCATTCTGTCACGACCCGTTCCCGGGCCCGTGACTGGTGCCTTACCCGGGCACCCAAGTAGACATACATCATAGTAACCAGCGGAATATAAACTTGCAAACATGAAACAGTGTAGAATAAGAACAGTCTACCCAAGAAAAAGGTTGCCTTTCGGCATGTATATAAATACCAAAAGTGAACAGTTACATCCCAAATTTACAACAGACTATGCACTTAAGAATGAAATCAACTATGACGGGACAGGGCCCCGCCATACCCCCTGAATGTACAAAAGTATATGACCTCAGGGAACCGTACCAAAAGACAAAGCCTCCGGAGAAATGGAGCTTTCCCAGAACTGGACAGTGATCCTAAGAGCGCGGATTAGCAAGCTACGTACCTCAACCTGCGGCATGAACGCACTTCCCAAGGAGTTCGCATAACAGTACCAAGTATGTGAAACTGAAAATACTGTAATGAAATCATAATAGTCTATATAAAGCAGGAGACATGTATGACAATCAAAATGTGTTTCACAAAGCCCGGCTAACAACAAGATTAATGAACATCAACATTGTCTCTAAAAAGATATCATTTCACAACCTATACACAATCGTGTCAAGTCAGGGATGCATGCCCTCAAAGTCATTACTCAAATATAACCCCGGGTCTCATGCCCAACAATATCACACGTGTCAGTGGGATTCCTTCCTCACTGCCGACCGTCTATGCTATACCAACACCAAGGAGTACCCGTGAGCATCAGGTCCCACCTGTGTCATAAGATCCGTACGGGGCAAGTACGAAGGCCGACTACTAGATACCTCCTACGTCACTCCGCTGACCGGGGCAAGTACGAAGCCAACTACCAGATACCCATCGTACTAACAATATCAGATAATCGTACCACGGCCGACCGGCAAGTACGAAGCCACTACGATACCACTGCATCACGTCACGACCGGGGCAGGTACGAAAGCTAACTACTAGATACCTCCTGCGTCACAAGACTCCGCCATAATGCCGACCGGGGCAAGTACGAAAGCCTAACTACCAGATACCGCCTGCATCAGCCACGACCGGGGCAGGTACGAAAGCTAACTACTAGATACCACCTGCGTCACTAAAACACATGGAGGACTAATCCATGGAATAACACTATCAACATGAAAACGAACCCTCATCATGGCTGCATACCCGTAGACCCTTCATCGAGTCAGTATGCCCAAGATGATCCAGAACAACACGACCGGCCCTCCATCGAGAGACGCGGTAACATAAGGATACCACACTTGCACAACAAGGCTATCACAAGCAAACATAGGCAGGTTACTCACACTCAAGGTACTTTCATTTTATGTCAAAAATTCGGGTTTTAACCCCAAAGTGCTACATACTTTAACTCTTTCAAAAGATCCATCTCTTTCACAAAAGTCACATGATACAAATACTCGTAGTATCCAAAAATAGAGTAACTATTATATTAAGTAAACCAAACAATTTCCCTACTTTCTTTTTAGATAAAAATCAAGACAATACCATGCCTTCCTTTTCTATGTCAAATCACTTCTCGAACTAGTTTAAGTTTCAAAACTTCAAATTCTCAAGTCTCTTACTTTTAAACCAAATCCCATGACGGGGAACGATCAAGTCTCACATCTTTTTAAAACAACCGTCAAGTTACCATTTTAAAACCAATAATAAAACCATTTCTTCATTTTTATAAAGTCGTTATAACTAACTTCCCATAAAACTATTATAACATTTTATGTTTTAAACCATCCAAGGACAACTACTCTCATTTTCGAATTCAAGATAACTTATTCTTTTTAAAGACCAAGTACTCATTACTCATGAATGAGGTTGTACAACTTTTTTAACATAATTCAAGTCCTTAACATATTATAACAAGTCACTTAACTAGAATCAAGTCAAGGACATAAAAGGAAAATCAACTCCTTCAACACACGTGCGTCTACCGCACTATATATATGTATTTCACAAATATCATGTTCAAGAGAATAGGAAGAATCACATACCTCCTCGGCTAAATTCACCTGCCAAGTCGGATATTTCGCGCGCAGAGTGTCACCCTATAATAGTCAAAACACGCCTATCAACTTCTAGTTCTACGTATAATTTTTTTAAGTAAGATCTCTAATTCTACGGAAAATTGGGCAGCACTTCCCCCGTTTCTACTCACTTTTCCATCTTCTCCAAGGCCCGATAACCGTAATTAACATACTATAATTAAGGTGCAATAATTCCGAATTTTAAAGAAGGGGATCACACGCCCAAACGGAACGCGATTAACAATCTTCCCCTTAACAACAACAATAATTAAAGAAGGGGATCACACGCCCAAATGGAACGCGATTAACAATCTTCCCCTTAACAACAATGTAAATACAGTCCAAATTAAATACAGTCCAAAATAAATACAGTCCAAAGTAAATACGGTCCAAAGTAAATACGGTCCTTAAGTTGGGGTCCTTGGCCAACTTTTACAATTTTACTTATCCAATAACTTCATTAGTCTTCCAACTTATATTCCAATCTTTATATAAGTTATAGATTCTTTGTTGTTAACTTCTTAGTAAGTAATGGATACATTTTTACCATTTTAATGGCTAGTATGCCAATTCTCCTTTTAACATCTTAACAAGGTCCAAATCTTTCCTTATATCTCATACTCCATAATATACTTCCAATATATGTATAATATCCAATATACATAATAATCAACTTCACAAAGAGGTTAAGGTTCATTACCTCAATAATAGCAACAAAAATATCCAACTTAAAGTCGTTCCAAAGCAAGTCTTAGCTCCAAATCTTTGTGTTCCAAACCACCACAAGTCACCCTTCGAAGTTCCTAACCAACTTCTATTCAAGAATTAACTCCAAAAAGTGAAGAACACTAAGGTTCCAAATATACTAGCTCTCGGCTTTTGTGAGGTTTTTGAGGCTAGGGGTGTGAAATATTGTCTAACTCTTGGTTAATAATCTTCCTAATACATTAAGGAAGAACACTTATAAGTTTAAGAATTTTTGGACAACATTTGCTCAAGAAAGAGGGGGTGTTGGACGAGAGCACTAGGGAGGGAGAGAAAATATTTTCAAGTCTAGAAATGTTCTAAGTGTGGAAGATTTTCATCAACTAGAGGGGTTTATATAGTACAACCAAGGGTTAGGATTGAAACATGTGTATGGTATAGATTGTTTGTGTAGGTTCCTTTCTCCACTTGTCCCACAAATGCCATGCAAGGTCATGCAAGACTTTGACCATTTGACTTGCCCACTAATTCTTGCAAAAAATGTCACATCCATGCAAATGCCATGCAAGACTTTTGACCACTTGTCTTGCCCACTAATCTTGAAAAAATCATCCACTATGTCTTCTTGGGGTGACACGTGCCGCCCTCCTATTGGTCCAAAATATTTTATCTCTCGGAAAAATTTCATAATTGGAAAAAAAAATATTGAAAACGCAAAACTTCCTTCACAAGGTTCGGAAACTTTTCCGTCGGAAAACAATTCTTTCACTCTTACCCTAATTAGGGCTTATACATTCGTACGTACGTCTTCACATACATACTCCGGAACTACGGGGTATAACACATTCATACAAACTGGCGAGAGGGCCATACAAGCCAGAGGGTGCCTAATAAGTCACCTGCTCAGACAAATTAAACAAGAAAGTTGCATGAGCCAGATTGTACTAAGAGAGTCACCTGCTCGGATAAGTTGCCCAGGAGGACACAACAACAAAAAACCAGGCAGGTGTAGTAGGACAAAATAATCAAAATAATCACTATACCAGCAAATGGAAACAGATTAGAAGCTGCCAAAGGAGGGAAGCAATCAGACCAGATCCAGTAGCATACAGAGCAAACGTAGAGCTCTTTTTTGGGAGCTGGTTGAGATAGCTTGCCAACGAGAGTCAAGCTCTTAAATTTGAGGCCAAATTATTTTCAAGAAAGAGAGAATGATACAATCCAAGTTGCCTCAAGACCTCTCACAAGGATTCAAGCCCATGAACTCCAAGCATTTCAAGGGTTGTTCATGAATATAGACATTCTTGAGTACAACTTATCGTCATCCTGGGATTTCAAATGTTAATGATTGTATAGGGAGATAAAGAGGATAAGTGAGGACTGATGGGAACCATCTACAATCCGAAAAAATTTTCAGAACGAATCTGCGATAGCAAAACCATCCTAGCAGGTCGCAGAATGAGGCCGTGTCTGGTGTTTTCCATATTGGCCATTTTTGCAAAATGAGAAGTGTCACTTTTGTGCCTTCTTTGTAGTAACTTAGCCTAAAACTATAAATAGATAGCTTAGCTCATTTGATAGTTAGTTCATGTTGAATATTGATTATACTCTTTTTAGAGCCTGTGAGTGCTTGTCGAAGCATTTGATTGAACCTTGTTTGAGAGGATTGGTTTCTTGGTAATTCAATTCCCTTGAGGTCATTCTAAGAGATTAGGTGCTTGTAGGAATTCCTAAAATTGTAGTTTCGGCATCCTTGGATGCTTGGTTCAATTTTTCTTCCTTCGTGTGTCGATCTATCTATCTTTAATTTCTTGTTTGTTTATCTTCCGCATTTGATATTGTATCAGTTTTGCTTGTTGATCTGTAGCACCAGACTCTGATTTTGTATCATTTTTATTGTATCTATCTTTAATATTTCTAGACAGTGTGTTGTTTCAAAGTTTTGTATTTATTTTTAGTCTTAAATTCTCTTGACTCATACTACTAGATCTTTGAGGTATTTTGGTTGTATTTCCATATATTTAATATATTTAAACTTGAGACTTAATTATCATTGTTCTAGTATGCTTTCATTATATCTCCTAAGGAACAAATGGCTAACACTAGAATTGGTTTGTCCACCAAGTTGGGCATAGATACCATCATGACTTAGTTGCATTTTGAGTCGTGATAAATTGGTATCAGAGTCCTAAGTTCACTGGTCTGTTAAAGTCTTGAGAAATGTCTAATAGAGTTACATATCGGTACATAGATGCCTATATTTATCTTCGAGAAGCTATGTGCCACTTAGAAAAATCTATGTTCAATTATTTCATTCCTTATCATGTGTATTTAATTTAGATTGAGTTCTAACTATTAAATATACATACAATATACATATGATATACATGTATATTGTATGTATATTGAATATATTTCTTAACCAATTGGGCCGAAGCCGAGAAGCCCGATTCTGCCAGTGAATCCGAGCCCATCACGGGCAGTCTTGAAGATTTACCTTTAGTGTATATTTGGTATATATTGTGTATTAGTCTTTTACCTTAATTAGTCTTGTACTATTACCATAATTGTATAGTTAGTCTCCCATTAGAATAGGGATTTAGATGTAGAATAGAAAAAAGATTTTCCTATTGTAACCTGTATATATACAACTTTAATCAATGAGAATAATCAAGGGATTAATTATTTCATGGTATCAAGAGTCTAGGTTATTTTTACCTTGCTTATGCTCCTCTCTTTTCTCTCAAAATACCATGTTAATCCCCCCTCTCGGGTTTCCCTAAAAACCGAGACATATTTGTCTTCCAAAATATCCCACAAATTCCCTTCTCTGAATCTTCGTGTTTTATTCACCATGACTGATAAAAACACGTTTCATCCTGCCCTCACAGTTTCTAACATCAAAAGCGTTCTTTCTATTATTCTTGACCTAGAAAACGTCCAATATGGGACGTGGGAAGAATTATTCAAGATTCATGCGATGACACATCAAGTCTAGCATGTCTATGAGCTAATTACTTTTATTAGGGTTTTCTTTCGAATCACTTGAAACTATTTCATAACTTAATGCATTATTAGTGATTTTTTCTTCGTCTATTAAGATCTATTCAACTTATGATGATTGTATGATAATTAACTAGTAATTAATTCTCATAACTTATAAGATTTCAAATTGAGATATGAAAAGAGAGATTTGAATATGCTATAGTTGTCTAGACGTAGGTTAAAATCGTGAACGAATGTACCCCGATAATTGTGTAGCGTGTGTAGGTTATTAATCTTAATCCTCATATGTGGTAGAATTTATCATAGAAATATAGAATGTTCCCACTTAGGTTGAGTTTCTATATGTCCTAACCGGATATAGAACATCTTCTTTAACCTGCTATCTTAATAAGAAGAAGAATCATTAGTCTTGCATTAACAAGTGATTGAGTGGATAGTTGAGGAGATTGGAAGCCCTAAATGGTTAAACTCTTAGTATCAATATTCATAGTTTATTATTGCTTATTGTTTAGTTGTAGTTCTTAGTTTAAGAAATCAAAATCATTAACGATTGCCAAATAGAAACCAAAGGTTAGTTAATCGATAATTGATAATTCAGTCTCTGTGGATGATATTCGGTCTTACCGAATTTTATTACTACAGTGCGATACATTCACCTGCATAGCATATAGAAAAATCGCACCAAGTTTTTGGCGCCGTTGTCAGGGACTGAAGTCTTATCAATATCGAAATAACCAATCTTATTTCTAATTTAGTTACTCCAAGACAAGTTTCTAACTGGTTTTGCGAGCACTTTTTTATCAATTTTTGTTGTTTTTCTTATTTTGTAGGTAAAATCAGTGTATGTAAAAAGAAAAAGGGCGCATGGACTACTATCAGGGGCAGCAGAATCATCAACAACAGCCTAACCCACAGGTTCCATAGGCAGATCTAAATAAGTTGCAGGCAGCCATACTCATTCTCACTAAGTACCAAACTAAGTTTATGGCTGAGACAAGGTTGTCCTTCAAAAACTTGGAAACATAAATAAGTCAGCTGATATATATGGTAATCAATATACCTCAAGAAAATATGCCTAGCGACACAGTTGTGATGAGTGGTAAGCAGATTGGGGAACCTGAAACACAACAAGTTGTTGAGAATAATGAGAAATTGGGAGAGATAGTTGGTGTAGAGAAAGAAGAGGTTATTGAGGACCAACCCATTGCAGAAAAGACACCACCAGTTGTCATTGCTGATTCTCAAACAGAAAGTTCATACCCTCTTATACACCCCCAGAAGTTTAAAGATCCATGGAGCTTCACTATTCCATGCACTATAGGAAATTTTGAACGCAAACATGTATTGGGCGATTTGGGGGCAAGCATAAAAGTAATGTATTTTTCTGTGTTTTATAGAATTGGTGTAGGTGAAGTGAGACATACAACAATAATTGTTCGAATTGCAGACCATTCGGTGAAGTATCCACGGGGTACTAGTGAAGATGATATGCGTCCGACTAAATGACGTTAACGACAATACTAGTAGGATGCAACCCAACGTTTAATTATGTTATTTCATTTTGGTTTTATTTTGTTCTTGAACTGTCTCACGTTCTTGTGCTTCTTGGTTTATGTTTTTTATGGCAGGTGAAATGATGACTAACTTTGAAGGACAAATGACCGAAACTGCAAAAAAAAAGTATATATGAATGAATGAATGAAAAAGAAATAAAATACACTCCCCTTGTATATACATCAAAAGATAATTTTGGGGGAGTGTAACTTGAAGTTTGAATTGTCTCAATCTAGAAAAAAGAAGGAAAAATGGGGGATTGTGGTGAATTATAATGAAATATCAAGTTTGGTGTGGTTGGTCCTATGCTTATGGTAATTCTGAGCCTAAATGACATTTTATCTTCCCTTACCTAAGCCTAACGATACAATCCGTAAAACTCCTAATCATTTTAAGCATGTGTATGTCTACATTAGGGGAGAGTAGCAAGTTAGTAAGCTTCTAGAATTTTGGTCTGATGGACTGTTGGAAAGAATTTATTTGTGCATAAACTGATAATGAAACATGCTGAGTCAGTAATTGTTGCGATATTTCTGTATGCTTACGCAATTGTACGTATCGCTTAAGTAATAAAGATCTGTAAGACCGAGTTATCGTCCACAGAGACTGATTTATCAAGTACCGAATATCTAATCTATTGTATCTATTTGGTTAACATTCTTTTGTTTGAGATTTTAAACTAACAATTAAAACAAAAGTAATTGCAGAAAATAAACTAATTATGATAATACTTCGAGTTTAAGACAGTTATGATGGAAATAGGACTTCCAATCTCCTCAATTATCCACTTTATCACTTGTTAATGCAATGCTAATGACTTTTCTTCTTATTAAGATAGCAGGTTAACGAACATGTTCTAAATTCCGGTTAGGACATATAAAAACTCAACCTTATGCAGAAATCTTCTATATTTCTATGATAGATTTTACCACACGGGAGGATTACGAACAATAACCTTTAAACACTGCACAAGTATCGGGGTACTTTCGTCCACGATTTTAACATATGTCTAAACAACCACATCATATTTAAATCTCCCTTTTCAGATCTTGATTCGAAATCATATAAGTTATGACAATTAATGGACAGTCAATTATTAAACAATCAATACAATATTGAATAGATCTTAATATAGCTGAAGAAGAAATCAATAACTATGCATTAAATGTATGAAAGAGTTTCAAGAGATTCGACGGAAAACCCTAATAAAGAAATTAGCTCCTAGACATTGTCATGCTAAGAACCAATTTAATATCCAACATAAACTGAAATTAAAACAAAGGAAAGAAAAGAACTTGAACAATTTGATGTCTCCAATTGTAGCTTTGCCTCATTTCTAGCCTCCAAAGTATGATATGAAATAGGACAGGGTTTCAGGGTTTTATATCTGAGAAAAATTGTGTTTCGCACTTTTACCTCACAAAACTCTACTGAGAACTCGAATATTCGCGCACGCGCCCTAAATGGCATGAAAATCGATGGGAGTCACTCGAATTCAAGTGTCGCGATGCTCATGTCGGTGAATTTTTGGTTTGCTCTCTGGAAATTTTCCGCTCCGGCCTTTATTTCGTCCGCCGCGGCTCTTCAAGCGCCACGACTCTCCTCTCAGTTTCAGACCAGATTTCGCCTGATTTGTTCTATTCTTCTCGGGACACCTTAGGCTTCATTTCTTAGGTTTTTCTTGTGCAATTTCATCCTCAGAAGTAGCATTTTCTCCTTTATAGTCGTTGTGACTCAAAAGAAAGAAAAACAAACAAACTTAATACTATACAAAAAACAAAATAAAAGAGTAAAATAGTAACTAAAAGAGTGTATAAAATACACTCAACAAACACCCTCAAACTTACACTTTACTCGACCTCGAGTAAAGCAATAAACAAAAACAAAAACAAAAACAAAGACTATGAAATGGATCAAGTAGCTATAGCAATGATGCCTCAAAATTATGGATGAAAGCTGAGATAATATGTTAGAACATAGCATGACTTTTAAGCAATCTAGAATTTCAAGTTAGATATTTTGCAAATTCAATTATATCATAATCACTGGAAATACAAACACCTAACCTATATATGCCAATTTCATTTCATCTTTCCCAAAATGCTATAGACATGTTTATTGTTCTCCACTAATCATAGACATACACATTAAGGATCCTCAGGACTTTCAAGGGTTGTAATGTAGGCTTAGGCAGGGGTAGATTAAAGTTGGCGTTTAGGCTCAATTTCGTACCATAAGCATTTTTCATTCAACTTATTTTTCCTTATTTTTGACTTTCTTTTTAGTCTCATACCTATTTTCTCCACTCTTTTATTTTGAGAGAATGAGACACATTATCAATAACAAGCACCCCCAAACTTAGGCTTTTGCATATTTTTCATTGGGGTGCATCAAATTTTCACTCTCTTTTTATTGCTTTCTTCAACACTTTTCATCCCAATAATTTTCAATTATCACTTATGGCACAATCAGAGAATCATAGGGTGTTAACCAAAGATATTATTTTAGGCTCAAAGGGGCTGACTAAGGATACAATTTATATCAGGGTAAGTAATGAATGGTCAGAAGGGCTATCAAAAAATGTCTGAATCATTTCCCTAAACATGTATATCTTAACTATTTTGCCTCAAATAACAAGAAAATAGATTTTCTAGACATTTTCAACCTTTCTTTTCATAATTGACAACACATAGGCTAAGCACAAATATCGCAATTAATTAGATGTCATGAATATTTGGCATATTCAACTTAAGCACACATATTTTTGCTTTTAATTCCATTACATTATCCCACTTTATCCCCTCAATATCTTTAGCAATTACAACATACATGATCCATAAAAAAAATTATGACTCACAAACACAGAAAACAAACAAAAAGACAACAAAAAGACTCAAAACAAACACAAAACAAAGTAAGATCCCCCCAAACTTAATTGACACATTGTCCCAAATGTGTAAAGACTAAAAATAAAGGGACAACTTATAGACACAAAACAACGGTCACAACAGAGGTCTAGGAGGAAGGAAAAATTACTGCGCACACTGCCCTTTAGGAGCTGTGTCCCTTAAACCATGCACCGCGGCGCTAATTCCTGAAAAATTCCAATGTCCTCCAGTTTTCTGCATTGTTAACCCCTCACTCTTCGGAGTGAGTCCCTGACTTTATATGTCATCTAAAACACTAAACATATCAGATCGTGAGACTGTTCAAGACAAAATAAAATAAACTAAAACAAAAATTGAAATAACATAATTAAAAACATTGAGTTGCCTCCCAACTAGCGTTGTCGTTAACGTCATTTAGTCAAACGCAAATACCTTATTCATTCAAGGGGTTGATTTCCCCCGCAGCATATCCATTTCATTATTATTCCCTTCGTCCTTCTCCTCATCTTTTTCACAGGGCTAAGTTCAGAAGGGTTCACCCCTTTTTCATTATTCGTAGCTTCATTCATCTTACTCTCAGGTTCTTCATGCTGCTTTAAGGTTATCCTACGATCATCAGTACCCTTGGAGCCTTCATGAGGAGCAACTTTATCAATTAGACTAACACCAAAGCATTTGTCACTTGCTTATGACTTGGTTGATGGCCTGAAGACTTTAAATACCATTTCCTCATCTTGGACACTGAGCTTTAACTTTCCCTTTTCAACATCAATGAGAGCTCTCCCTGTAGCTAGGAATGGTCTCCCAAGGATAATGGGCATATTCTCATCTTCCTCCATATCAAGAATGAGGAAGTCCGCAAGAGGATAAATTTGCCCACTTTCACCAAAACATATTCAATTATACCTTGGGGATGTACGACTGAGCGATCAGCTAGCTACAAGGTGATTGTGGTTAGCTTTGCTTCCCCTAAACCAAGTCTTTGAAAAACAGAAAGGGGTATCTAGTTGATATTTGCCACCAAATCACACAGGGCTTCTTACATGTCACATTTCCTATAGTGCAAGGTAAAGTGAAACTCCTTGGATCTGTCAACTTTGGGGGAAGTTTCTTCTGCAAGATTGCATTGCACTCCTCTGTCAGCACCACTGTCTCAAAGTCCGTCAGCTTCCTCTTTTTAAAGAGGATCTCTTTTATAAATTTGACTTATGCTGGCATCTGCTCCAAGGATTCAATGAAGGGGAGATTGATATGCAACTTTTTGAAGACCTCTAATAATTTCGAAAACTGCTTGTCAAGGGCCTTCTTCTGAAGTCTTTGAGGGTAAGGAATTTTGTCTGTATATTCTATCACGACCCGAACCCCAGGCCCGTGACTGGTGCCCTACCTGGGCACCCTCCTACCTGAATGACACAATTAAACCGCGGAATTAAATAACACCTCGTTTTTTTTTCTCTTTTTAAAACCAACGAACATGCAAAAGCAAAGCCGACAAGGCTGCCATATATATACATAATCAAAAGCATTACACTGTACACGAGTCCAATACCACATATGAATACAGACCTCTAAGAGTTTTACTGAACTATGATGGGACAAGGCCCACTGCATCTATAATCAGATAAAAGCACAGAATGAAGGATCTATACCAAAATGATAAACTCCTGAACAGATAGAGCTATCCAAAAACTCTGAGCAAGGGTCCTACACTTGCCGATCACCAAATCGCATCTAAACTGGCATGAATAACGCAGCCTGAGAAAGAGGGTCGAGACGAAGAATGTACCAAGTATATGAAACAATAAATCAGAAAGGAGATCACACGACCACATATAACAGAAGCAAGTATGATAACTCGTAACAACAAAGACAATCGAACCTTGCAAACATGAGAGTAATGTAATCCTTTTTACCTTTTAAGTTATGTCTTTAACAATGAGATTAATTGTTCCACTTTAAGTCATAAACACACTGCACCCTTTCATTAATGAAATCACTACCGTTTCAAAACATGAAGGACGTGCCAGTGCTAGGGTCAACCACCCTCTGTGTTATAATGCAACCTATCATAGGACTATGTCACCCGCAAGGGACTATTTTACCCACATAGGTCACGTGGACCCGCAATGAGTCATCGGTACACGATACTCGCATCACGGATAGCTAATCCATGGCTTATATATATCCCGGGAATTTAACCCACCCGAGTCTATCCGACCCGCCATGAGTGTGTACCACTCACACCATGGGGAGCTACTCCATGATATCTCTTTAACCAAGTTTACGGCCCTTTATGGAGGGACGCAGAGATGTGGAAATATGACACTTGCACGAATGTCTATATGAGCAACCCATATGCAAGCAAACCATTCTTGACCTTTATTTATAAAATGAATAAACTATCATTTTAGCAAACCAAGACAATACCATGCCTTTCCTTTTTACACAAACCAAGACAATACCATGTCTTTCCTTTTTACACAAACCAAGACAATTACCATGCCTTTTTTTTTACACAAGCCAAGACAATTACCATTTAAGCAAGCCAAAGTACTATCAAGGCACACATAGAATAATTCTCATTTAAACAAGCCAAAGTATTGTCAAGGCACAAATAGAAAAATTCTCATTTAAGCAAGTCAAAGTACTACGTACTTCCATTCTTTTCAAAAGACTCATTTTTATATAAAATCTCAAGATACTAACACCCGTAGTATCAAGGCACGTCTATTTTTCAAATTAAGTTACTACACCTTTAGAAATTCATTTCAAGGCTTTGAAACCAAGTAACTTCAAATTTCACAACCTAGGCAACTCATGCCTATCAATCAAATAGACCACTCTCATAACCTTTCATAAAGTCGTTATAACTAATTTCCCATAAAGCCGTTATAATTCTTTATGTATTAGACAAATTCATTCTTTTTATAACCAAAAGACTTATACTTTTAAAACCAAGTATCATATACTTTCAAATCAAGTTTCTTAACTTTAGAAATCAAGTCTCTTAACTTTTAGAAATCAAGTAGCTTATACTTTTAAATCTCAAGTAACTCACACCTTTAAAACAAGTTACTTCTCTTTAAATCATGTCATTTCTGCTCTTTTAAATCAATTAAGTAAATCACTTCTTTGACTCCCCTAAAGCCGTTATAACAACCTTTAGGCTTTTGGAACTAAGATACTATCTAAGAGATTAGGAATCACTTCCTTTTTAAGACTCTAAGTACTTCAAGTAAAACACTTTCACTTTTGAAAATCCAAATTATATCGAGGGAATGGATTATAGCAACTTCCACTTTAAACATCCAAA
Organism: Przewalskia tangutica; assembly: GCA_029844215.1. Taxonomy (NCBI): domain Eukaryota; kingdom Viridiplantae; phylum Streptophyta; class Magnoliopsida; order Solanales; family Solanaceae; genus Przewalskia; species Przewalskia tangutica. Next base: position 81,755,854 of record CM056735.1, on the reverse strand, counting down.
GTACAATCAAGGAAGTATATAGAACAACTTCTATATTAGGCAATCCAAGTACAATCAAGGAGTAGATCATTCAAGGAGTAGATCATTCAAGGAGTAGGATTTACTTACTTTACCATAAGAAATCATGTTAGAAGAAGAGGAGATGGTTCACATACCTTTTCGGCTTAATCCACAATCTAAGTCGAATACGCCGCATGTAGAATTGTCAACCTATAATGACCACAACACGACTATCAACTTCTAGTTTCTAACGTAGAATGATACTAAGTATACGGTCTCTTATTCTACGGAAAATTGGGCAGCACTTCCTTTGTTTCTTCGTACTTTTCCACCTTTTTCAAGGCCCGAAATCAATAACCAACATGCCGCATTTAAGGCTCAACACATCAACCAATCAAATGGGATTACACGCCTTACAATACGTGTAAAATTCTGCCCCACAATTAATACCAAGTAGTTCAATATCCAAAGCCATTCTCGGCTAACATGTACAACAACACAAAGTCCTTTCCAATTCTTTTTCAATCCAAGTTGTTAAGTCTAACATGTTATATAGTCGTAAACAACTTTAACAACTACAATTCCTTATTTATATAACATGCGACGACTAAACTAATAACCAAATTAAATTTCAATCTCAAAGGCTAAACATGCTAGTTTCGTATTAGTGGTTCCAATATCCATAACACTTATCAACTTCAATATATATATTTCATGCTTGTTAATATCCATAACTAAAACAATAAGAAATCTTTAATCACTAAAACGACAAGATTGTTACCTTGATAAGCCCTTATATAACTCCAAGATTTAAAGTCGCTCCTTAGAAATATTAGCTCCTTTCCTTTACGCTTCAATCCACTATTTTAAGCCCTTAGAAATTCACAAACAACTTCCCTTCAATTTCCAACTTCAAAGTTGAAGAACACCTTAGGTTTTCGCCTTGCGACTAACGTGAAAACGTTGTTTTTCCGGGATATTTCTATTGAGATATCCTTACAATACCTCTAGGAACCTTGGGTTAAGGTATGGTGAATAATTAACCACAAACTAAAATCTTTCTTGTTGGAAAATGCTCAAACCCGAGAGCTCTCTTTCATGCTCAAAGTTTTCTCAATTTTTTTCTAAGTGTTGGGAGCTTGTCTTGCTACTAGTGTAGTATATATAACACAATGGAGGGCCTAGATCAAAACACTTGTGGGGTTTGGATGAAGAAGATTTAATATCTAGTCAAGTGGGCAAGTTGACTTAATCAATAATCTCAAGCTTGTCTTCAAGACTTGATCATCCTTCTCTTGGTCATTTGATCATTATACCCTTGTCCATTTCGTCCAAGACTATGCAAAGGGAGGTGACACGTGTCACCCTCCCATTCGTTAAAATATCGAAACCCTCGTGGGCCCCACAAAACGTAAAATTTCTCGGGTGGGCCCTACGTGTCCAAATCCGAAAATAAATTTCCACAATGTTAATAAATTTCATACTCCTCAAATAATGTATTTTGAGAATCTAATTCTCATCAACGAACATTTTTCCTTTCCGAAGTTCGGAAGATTTTTCCTTTGGGAGACAATTCTTTCTTTCGTATCAAACTTTTAAGTCTCGTGTTCTCACGTCTATTCTCGTATACAAGTCCTGTAATTCCGGGGTGTAACATATTCCCTCATGACTGCTGGTGGAGCTTTTTCTAAAATAGGGCGGTCATCAGTAACCCCCTCTTTCTCTGCATCAATTATCTCCTCCACTTCATTCTCCTTTTCAACCACTGGTTTGGGTGCGACCTGCTCTAACTGTTTACCATTCCTCAGGCTGATTGTCTGACACTGCTCCCTTGGGTTCATCACTGTATTGCTAGGGAGATTCCCCTGCAGTCTGTCACTTAATTTCTCTGCTAACTGCCCCATCTAAGTCTCCAAATTCCTAATAGAGGATCTTATTTCTGTCATAAAATGCGTCTGGGAGTTGGTCAGGGTTGCAAATGAGGACCTGGTTTCTGCCATAAATTGAGTCTGAGAGTTAGCCAAAGATGAAAGTGATGACCTGGTTTCTGCCATGAATTGAGTTTGGGAGTTATCCAAGGTTAACAATGCTGCTCTCACTTCATTTGGCTTTTCGGCGGGTCGCGCCTAGGCCGCCGCCGGATTTGTCCTCGGCGAGTCGGATTGGTCTCACAAGTAGCTTCTGAAACTGAGGTTGTTGCCCTTGGTCATTCCTCCATGAAAAATTTGGGTGATTTCTCCACCCCTGATTATGTATGTCGGAGAATGCATTATTGTAGGGCCTCTGAAAATTTCCAACTGCCTGAACCTGCTCCATGGGTACATTATTTGGATCCACTGTTGTCCACCTATCAAAAGTATGGGAACCCTCACAAATCTCACAACTCACTGGTGTCTGAGCAGCATTTACGGACATAGTACTCTGTTGCATCTGTTTTGTCAAAGTGGCAACCTGCGCAGTCAATGTAGTGATAACATCCAACTCATGAATCCCAACCACTTTACTGCTGTTCATTGCTCTCTCATCTGACCACTGATGGTTATTGGTGGTCATGTCTTCAAATAAATCATGTGCCTCATTGGCACTTTTGCTCATGAACGTACCTCCTGCTGCATCATCAATAATGGTACGAGTAGTATCACACAACCCATTATAAAAAAATGTGGACCAGCATCCACTTTTCAATCCCATGATGCGGGCACTTTCTCTGCAAGTATTTGAACCGCTCCCATGCATCATACAATGATTATTCCTCCGTCTGATAGAAGTTATTAAGCTCTCCTCTGAGCTTTGCTACTTTGGATGGAGGGAAGAATTTGGCAAGAAACTTCTGTGCCAAGTCTTGTCATGTGGTAATGGAGTTCGCCTGCAATGAGTTCAACCAGCTTTTTTCTCTATCGCTGAGTGAATGGGAAGAGCCTCAATCGAATGACATCATCAGTTTAACGCCATTGTATTTAAATGTTGCACACAGTTCCAGAAAATTTGTCAAATGCATATGGGGATCTTCAGACGGTAAACCCCCAAACTGAACTGAACCTTGAACCATGTGCAAGATTGCTGGTTTGATTTCAAAATTATTAGCTTCCACAGCTAGAATCCTGATGCAAGTTTGCACCCCTGTTATTATCGGCAATACATAATCCCTTAAGCTTCTCTCTGCAATATGCAGGACTTGTCTCATCAAAGACGGTAACTCATGATTCCCCACGTTGTTGTTTTGCTGATTTTCCATTGTTAAAGAATCATCAATTCTCTTGTCTATCATGTTCTATCTGCACAATCTTTCAATCTCAGGGTTCAGAGGGATAAGAGTGTCTGCTCCTCTCCTACTTCGCATAAACTAAGTTCCTGAAATCGATCAAAAACAAGAAAATAGATCAAAGTAAAAATGTTCTAAAGATAAAAAGAAAAAAAAGAAAAACCAAATTAAAAATAAGACTAGATAACTCGATATTGATAGTACGTCAGTCCCCGGCAACGACGCCAAAAACTTGTTGCGATATTTTTGTATTCTTATGCAAGTGTACGTATCGCTTAAGTAATAAAGATATGTAAGACCGAGTTATCGTCCACGAAGACTGGTCTGTCAAGTACCGAATATCTAATCTATGGTATCTATTTGATTAACGTTCTTTTTTTTGAGATTTTAAACTACCAATTAAAACTAAAGTAATTGTAGAAAATAAACTAATTATGATAATACTTCGAGTTTAAGACAGTTATGATGGAAATAGTGCTTTCAATCTCCTCAACTATCCACTCTTTCACTTGTTAATGCAATGCTAATGACTCTTATTCTTATTAAGATAGCAGATTAACGAACATGTTCTATATTCCGGTTAGAACATATAAAAACTTAACCTTATGTAGAAACCTTCTATATTTCTATGATAGATTTTACCACATATGAGGATTAAGAACAATAACCTTTGAACACTACACAAGTATCGGGGTACTTTCTTCCACGATCTTAACCTATGTCTAAACAACTACAGCATATTCAAATCTCCCTTTTCAGATCTTGATTCGAATTTATATAAGTTATGACAATTAATGGCTAGTCAATTATCAAATAATCAATACAATATTGAATAGATCTTAATATAGCTGAAGAAGAAATCAATAACTATTCATTAACTGTATGAAAGAGTTTCAAGTGATTCGACGGAAAATCCTAATAAAGAAATTAGCTTCTAGACATTGTCATGCTAAGAACCAATTTAATATCCAACATAAACTGAAATTAAAACAAGGAAAGAAAAGAACTTGAACAATTCGATGTCTTCAATTGTAGATTTGCCTCATTTCTAGCCTCCAAAGTATGATATGAAATATGACAGGGTATCAGGGTTTTATATATGAGAAAAACTGTGTTTTTGACCCTTTTACCATTGTCAAAACTCGGCTCAGAACCTAAAATGTTCGCGTCGGCGCCGCGGCGCTGCTGCCAAGCACCGCGACCCTAAATGGCATGAAAATCGCTGGGAGTCAAGCGTCGCGGCGCTCACGACGGTGAATTTTTGGTTTGCTCTATGGAAATTTTTCGTCCCGGCCTTTATTCCGTCCGCCGCGGCTCTTCAAGCGCCGCAGCTCTTCTCTCTGTTTCGGACCATATTTCGCCTGATTTGTTCTATTATTCTCGGGACTCCTTAGGCTTCATTTCTTAGGTTTTTCTTGTGCAATTTCATCCTCAGAAGTAGCATTTTCTCCTTTAAGGTCGTTGTGACTCAAAAGAAAGAAAAACAAACCTAATACTATACTAAACGCAAAATAAAAGAGTAAAATACTAACTAAAAAGGACTCAAAAGAGTGTATAAAATACACTCAACAATAATCATGGTTGAGTGATCATATGCCCTAATAACCTTAAGCAAGCTTAATGATTATCTGACTTGAAATTCTAGATAGCAAATTAATGGCTAGAATGTTTCTGAAAATTTTATTGCATGTATTGATGATCTTCAATGCAGATATATTGTGGCAAACTTGATTCAGTCTTTGTGTTGTGTGAGTCTTTTGTTTTTAGGGTGTCTAGAGTTCTTTACTCGAGGATGAGTAAAGTTCAAGTTTGGAGGTTTTTGTTAAGTCTATTTTAGAGTCTGTTTTAGGGTGTCTTTTGTGTGTTTTTAGTTATTTTGTACAGTATTATATGTGTTATGTTGTGTTTTCAAGTTTTAAGCGATTCATAAGGTTCAAGGCGAATTCAAAGAAAATATACTGCTATTGAGGACAAAAATGCATATCTGGTCACAAGAGATAAGTCAAAGAAGTCCCGGGAAGCATATAAGCAAGCTTAAAAAAAGGAAGAGTCGCGTCTCTTGAAGGCAAGGGTCGCAGTGCAGAAGGGTCGCGATGCCCAAATCAAGAGCTGCGGCGCCTGATTGGCACTGACCATCGAAAGAATTAGCGTTGCGGTTCCTGACTGAAGGGCCGTGGCGCTGAAGATGTCTTTTGAGCGAGAAATTCCGAAATTTAACAAGGGTAAAAGGGTCCAAAACGTGATTTTCACAGTATATAAACCCTGAGAACAGATTTTAGGGATGGATTCTTAATCTCATCTATATCATACTTTGGAGGCAAGGAATGGAGGCAGAGAACACAATTAGAGACATCTATTGTTCAAGTTTTTTTTTTTTTTAATTCAGTTTATGTTGGATATTGTTTTTTAGTTCTTAGCATGTCTATGAGCTAATTACTTTTATTAGGGTTTTTCTTCGAATCATTTTAAACTATTTCATAACTTAATGCATTATTAGTGATTTCTTCTTCGTCTATTAAGATCTATTCAAATGTGATGATTGTATGATAATTAACTAGTCATTAATTCTCATAACTTATATGATTTCAAATTGAGATATGAAAAGTGAAATTTGAATATGCTATATTTGTCTAGACGTAGGTTAAAATCGTGGACGAAAGTACCCCGATTCTTGTGTAGCGTGTGTAGGTTATTAATCTTAATCCTCCTATGTGATAGAATTTATCAAAAAAATAGAGACAGTTCCCACTTAGGTTGAGTTTTTATATGTCCTAACCGAAATATAGAATATCTTCGTTAATCTGTTGTCTTAATAAGAAGATAAATCATTAGTCTTGCATTAACAAATGATTGAGTGGATAGTTGAGGAGATTGGAAGCCCTAATTCCCTTCATAACTGGTTGAACTCCTAGTATCATCATTCTTTGTTTATTATTGCTTATTGTTTAGTTGTAGTTCTTATTTTAAGAAATCAAACTCATTAACGATTGTCAAATAAAAACCAAAGGTTAGTTAATCGGTAATTGATAATTCAGTCTCTCTGGATGATATTCGGTCTTACCGACTTTTATTACTATAGTGAGATATGTTCACTTGCGTAGCATATAGAAAAATCGCAACAAGTTTTTGGCGCCGTTGTCAGGGACTGAAGTCTTATCAATATCGAAATAACCAATCTTATTTCTAATTTAGTTGCTCCAAGAACAAGTTTCTAACTGGTTGTGCGAGCATCTTTTTATCAATTTTTGTTGTTTTTCTTGTTTTGTAGGTAAAGTCAGTGTATGTAAAAAGAAAAAGGGTCCATGGACTACTATCAGGGGCAGTAGAATCATCAAAAGCAGCCTAACCCACAGGTTCCACAGGCAGATCTAAATGAGTTGCAGGCAGTCATACTCATTCTCACCAAGTCCCAAACTAAGTATATGGCTAAGATAAAGTTGTCCTTCAAAAATTTGGAAACACAAATAGGGCAGCTGATAGATATGATAATCAATATTCCTCACGAAAATCTGTCTAGTGACACAGTTGTGAGGAATGGTAAGAAGATTGGGGAACCTGAACCACATCAAGTTGTTGAGAACAATGAGAAATTTGGAGAGATAGTTGGTGTAGAAAAAGAAGAGGTTACTGTTATGCGTATTTTTTATACACCTTTTGAGTCATTTTTAGTTAGTATTTTACTCATTTCATTTGTGTTTAGTATAGTATTATGGTCGTTTTTCTTTCTTTTGAGTCACAACGGTCCAAAATTGAGAAATGGCAAAAAGAAGATGAGATAAGCTTAATTGATGTGTAAATTGCACAAGAAAAGGCCAAGAAATGAAGTCTAAGAAGTCCCGGGAAGTATAGAAGAAATCAGACGAAGTCCGGACGAGAAAAGGACAAGGTTTCAGAAAATATTTGCTGCAGTACTTTCGGCACCATGATCCATTATGCAGCACCGTGGTGCCAAAAGATTCGCGAGTTCAGGTTGGCTACAGGACTTCTGGCACCGTGGAGCCATTCTGGAGAACCGCGATGCCGGCGCAGAATTTTGCAGATCCGAGCCGAAATTGGACAGGGGTATAAGGGTCCAAAGCAATATAGTTTATAAGTATAAAACCCTATACCCTATGTCATATTATTCATGCTAGCGGGGAATCCTTGTACATATTCCACAAGACAACTCTTGGAGGCATCAAGATTGGAGACCTAGTTCAAGTTATTTTCTTTTCTCTTTTCTTTGTTTTATTTCAGTTCATGTTGGATTCTGTATTAGTTCTTAGCGTGACTATGTCTAGGAGCTAAACACTCAATTAGTGCTTTCCTTATGAATCGCTTGAAACTTTTATTCATGAATTAATGCAGTAGTTTGATTTCTTTTTCACTTGATTAAGATTTAGTCAATATTTGATATGAATGTTTGATAATTAATTGATCACTAATTAGCATAACCTATATGATTTCGAATCAAAAGCCGAAAGGAGAGATTTGGATATGTTGTAATTGACTAGATAAGTTAAAATCGCGGACGAAAGTACCCCGATACTTGTGTAGCATTATAGGTTACCGTTCTTAATCCTCCTATGTGGTAAATCCTATCATAGAAATATAGAAGGGTTCTGCACTGGGGTTGAGTGATTATATGACCTAACCAGAATATAAGACAATCTAGTTAACCACTATCTTAACGAAGAAGAATCATTCTAGTCGCATTAAGGATTGAATAAAGTGGATAGTTGAGGAGTTTGGAAGCCCTAATTCCTTCATAACTGATTTAAACCAAAGTATTATCATAATTAGTTTATTTTCTGCAATTACTTAGGCTTAGTTATTAGATAAAAATACAAACTAATTAACGTTCACCAAATAGAAACTAAAGCTTAGATAATCGGTACTTGATAACCAGTCTCTGAGGAAGATAATCGGTCTTACCAGACTATATTACTTGTGAACGATACGTACGCTTGCGTGAGCATTTGAAATATCGCAAACAGTTACTGAGGAACAATCCATTACATAAAAGACACCACCAGTTGTCATTGATGATACTCAAACAGAAAGTCCATACCCTCTTATATACCCCCAGAAGTTTAGAGATCCATGGAGCTTCACTATTCCCTGCACTAAAGGGACTTGTGAACGCAAACATGTATTGGGCGATCTGGGGTCAAGCATAAAATTAATGCCTTTTTCTGTGTTGAGAATGAATGAATGAATGAAAAAGAAATAAAATACACTCCCCTTGTATATACAACAAAGGATAAGTTTGGGGGAGTGTAACTTGAAGTGTGAATTGTCTCAATCTAGAAAAAGGAAGAAAGAATAGGGGATTGTGGTGAATTATAATGAAATATCAAGTTTGGTTTGGTTGGTCCTATGCTTAAGGTAATTCTGAGCCTAAATGACATTTTATCTGCCCTTACCTAAGTCTAACGATACAACCCATAAAAGTCCTAATAATATTTAAGCATATGTATGTCTACATTAGGGGAAAGCAACAAGTTAGTAAGCTTCTAGAATTTTGGTCTGACGGACTGTTAGAGAATTCATTTGTGCATAAACTGATAATGAAACATGTTGAGTCAGTAATCATGTTTGAGTGATAATATGCCCTAATAACCTTAGCAAGTTTAATGATTATCTGACTTGAAATTCTAGATAGAAAATTAATGGCTAGAATGTTTCTGAAATTTTAATGCATGTATTCATGATATTCGAGGCAAATATATTGTGGCTAACTTGATTCAGTCTTTGTGTTGTGTGAGACTTTTGTTTTTAGGGTGTCTAGATTTCTTTACTCGAGGACGAGTAAAGTTCAAGTTTGAGAGTTTTTGTTAAGTCTATTTTAGTACTGTTTAGAGTTTGTTTTAGGGTGTCTTTTGTGTGTTTTTAGTTATTTTGTACAGTATTATGCGTGTTATGTTGTGTTTTCAGGTTTTAAGCGATACATAAGGTTCGAGATGAATTCAAAGGAAATATGCGGTTATTGAGGACAAAAATGCATATCTGGTCACAATAGATAAGTCAAAAAAGCCACAGGAAGCATATAAGCAAGCATAAAAAATGGAAGAATCACGGCTCTTAAAAGCAAGGGCCGTGGTGCAGAAGGGCCGCGGCGGCTGATTGGCAGTGACTAACGAAAGAATTGGCGCCGCGGCGCTGACGACGTCTTTTGAGCGAGAAATTCTGAAATTTATCAAGGGTAAAAGGGCCCAAACATGATTTTCTCAGTATATAAACCCTGCGAACAAATTTTAGGGATGGATTCTTAATCTCATCTAATATCATACTTTGGAGGCAAGGAACGGAGGCAGAGAACACAATTAGAGACGTCTATTGTTCAAGTTCTTTTTCTTTTCTTAACTTTAATTCAGTTTATGTTGGATATTGTTGATTAATTCTTAGCATGTCTATGAGCTAATTACTTTTATTAGGGGTTTCCTTCGAATCACTTGAAACTATTTCATAACTTAATGCATTATTAGTGATTTCTTCTTCATCTATTAAGATCTATTCAACTTGTTATGATTGTATGATAATTAACTGGTCATTAATTCTCAAAACTTATATGATTTCAAATTGAGCTATGATAAAGGGAGATTTGAATATGCTATAGTTGTCTAGACGTAGGTTAAAATCGTAGACGAAAGTACCCCAATTGTGTAGCATGTGTAGGTTATTAATCTTAATCCTCCTATGTGGTAGAATTTATCATATAAATATAGAAAGTTTCCACTTAGGTTGAGTTTTTATATATCCTAACAGGAATATAGAACATCTTCGTTAACCTGCTATCTTAATAAGAAGGAGAATCATTAGTCTTGCACTAATAAGTGATTGAGTGGATAGTTGAGAAGATTGGAATCCCTAATTCTCTTCATAACTGGTTAAACCCCTAGTATCATCATTCTTAGTTTATTATTGCTTATTGTTTAGTTGTAGTACTTAGTTTAAGAAATCAAACTCATTAACGATTGCCAAATAGAAACCAAAGATTAGTTAATCGGTAATTGATAATTCAGTCTATGTGGATGATACTCGGTCTTACCAAATTTTATTACTATAGTGTGATACGTTCACTTATGTAGCATATAGAAAAATTGTAACAAGTTTTTGACGTCATTGTCAGGGACTGAAGTATTATCAATATTGAAATAACCAATCTTATTTCTAATTTTGTTTCTCCATGAACAAGTTTCTAACTGGTTCTGCGAGCACCTTTTTATCAATTTTTGTTGTTTTTCTTATTTTGTAGGTAAAGTCAGTGTATGTAAAAAATAAAGGGTGCATGGACTACTATCAGGGGCAGCAGAATCATCAACAACAGCCTAACCCACAGGTTCGACAGGCAGATCTAAATGAGTTGCAGGGAGCCATACTCATTCTCACCAAGTCCCAAACTTAGTTTATGGCTGAGACAAGGTTGTCCTTCAAAAATTTGGAAACACAAATAGGGTAGTTGATATATATGGTAATCAATATACCTTAAGTAAATCTGCCTAGCGAAACAGTTGTGAGGAGTGGTAAGCAGATTGGGGAACTTGAACCACAACAAGTTGTTGAGAAAAATGAGAAATTATGAGAGATAGTTGGTGCAGAGAAAGAAGGGGTTACTGAGGACCAACCCATTGCAGAAAAGACACCACCAGTTTTCATTGTCGATCCTCAAACAGAAAGTCCATACCATCTTATACTCCCCCAGAAGTTTAGAGATCCATGGAGCTTCAATATTCTCTGCACTATAGGTAATTTTGAACGCAAGCATGTTTTGGGCGATTTGGGGGCAAGCATAAAAGTAATGCCTTTTTCTGTGTTTTATAGAATTGGTGTAGGTGAAGTGAGACCTACAACAATAACTGTTCGGAATGCAGACCATTCGGTGAAGTATACACGGGTACTAGTGAAGATGATATGCGTCCAGCTAAATGACGTTAACGACAATGCTACTAGGACGCAACCCAACATTTAATTATGTCATTTCATTTTGGTTTTATTTTTTTCTTGAACAATATCACGTTCTTGTGCTTCTTGATTTATGTTTTTTATTGCAGGTAAATGAGGGCTAGCTCCGAAGGACCGAAAATGCAAAAAAAAAAATTATATGAATGAATGAATGAAAAAGAAATAAAATACACTCCTCTTGTATATACAACAAAAGTTAAGTTTGGGGGAGTGTAACATGAAGTGTGAATTGTCTCAATCAAGAAAAAAGAAGAAAAATGGGGGATTGTGGTGAATTATAACGAAATATCAAGTTTGGTTTGGTTGGTCTTATGCTTATGGTAATTCTGAGCCTAAATGACATTTTATCCGCCCTTACCTAAGCCTAACGATACAACCCGTAAAATTCCTAATCATTTTTAAGCATATGTATATCTACATTAGAGGAGAGTAGCAAGTTAGTAAGCTTCTAGAATTTTGGTCTGATGGACTGTTGGAAATAATTCATTTGTGCATAAACTGATAATGAAACATGTTGAGTCAGTATTCATGGTTGAGTGATCATATGTCGTAATAACCTTTAGCAAGATTAATGATTAGTTGACTTGAAATTCTAGATAGCAAATTAATGGCTAGAATGTTTCTGAAAATTTTATTGCATGTATTGATGATCTTCGAGGAAGATATATTGTGGCTAACTTGATTTAGTCTTTGTGTTGTGTGAGTCTTTTATTTTTAGGGTGTCAAGAGTTCTTTACTCGAGGACGAGTAAAGTTCAAGTTTTGGGGGTTTTTGTTAAGTCTATTTTAGAGTCTGTTTTAGGGTGTCTTTTATGTGTTTTTAGTTATTTTGTACAGTATTATGCGTGTTATGTTGTGTTTTCAGGTTTTAACCGATTCATAAGGTTGGAGGCGAATTCAAAGGAAATATGCGGTTATTGAGGATAAAAATGCATATCTGGTCACAAGAGATAAGTCAAAGAAGTCACGGGAAGCATATAAGCAAGCTGGAAAAAAAAGGAAGAGTCGTGACTCTTTAAGGCAAGGGCCGCGGTGCAGAAGGGTTGCTGCGCCTGATTGGCAGTGACTATCGAAGGAATTAGCGACGCGGTGCCTGACTGAAGGGCAGCGACGCTGACGACGTCTTTTGAGTGAGAAATTCCGAAATTTAACAAGGGTAAAAGGATCCAAAACGTAATTTTCTCAGTATATAAACCATGAGAATATATTTTAGGGATGGATTCTTAAATCTCATTTAATATCATACTTTGGAGGCAAGAAACGGAGGCAGAGAACACAATTAGAGACGTCTATTGTTCAAGTTCTTTTTCTTTTCTTTACTTTAATTTAGTTTATGTTGGATTTTGTTGATTAGTTCTTAGCATGTCTTTGAGCTAATTACTTTTATTAGGGTTTTCCTTCGAATAACTTGAAACTCTTTCATAACTTAATGCATTATTAGTGATGTCTTATTCGTCTATTAAGATCTATTCAACTTGTGATGATTATATGATATTTAACTGGCCATTAATTCTCATAACTTATATAATTTCAAATCAAGATATGAAAAGGAAGATTTGAATATACTATAGTTGTCTAGACGACGGTTAAAATCATGGACGATAGTACCCCGATACTTGTGTAGCGTGTGTAGATTATTGATCTTAATCCTCATATGTGGTAGAATTTATCATAGAAATATAGAAAGTTCACACTTAGGTTGAGTTTTTATATGTCCTAACCGGAATATAAAATATCTTTGTTAACCTGCTATCTTAATAAGAAGAAGAATCATTAGTCTTGCATTAACAAGTGATTGAGTGGATAGTTGAGGAGATTGGAAGCCATAATTCCCTTCATAACTGGTTAAACTCCTAGTATCATCATTCTTAGTTTATTATTGCTTATTGTTTAGTTGTAGTTCTTAGTTTAAGTAATCAAACTCATTAACGATTGTCAAATAGAAACCAAAGGTTAGTTAATCGGTAATTGATAATTCAGTCTCTGTGGACAATACTCCGTCTTATCGAATTTTATTACTACAATGTGATATGTTCACTTGCGTAGTATATAGAAAAATCGCAACAAGTTTATGGCGCCGTTACCGGGGATTGAAGTCTTATCAATATCGAAATAACCAATCTTATTTCTAATTTGGTTGCTCCAAGAACAAGTTTCTATCTGATTCTACGAGCATCTTTTTATCAGTTTTTATTATTTTTTCTTATTTTGTAGGTAAAGTCAGTGTATGTAAAAAAAAGGGCGTATGGACTACTATCAGGGGCAGCAGAATCATCAACAACAGCCTAACCCACAGGGTCCATAGGCAGATCTAAATGAGTTGCAGACAGTCATACTCATTCTCACCAAGTCAACAAACTAAGTTTATGGCTGAGACGAGGTTGTCCTTCAAAAATTTGGAAACACGAATAGGGTAGTTTATAGATATGGTAATTAATATACCTCAAGAAAATCTGTCTAGCGACAAAGTTGTGAGGAGTGGTAAGCAGATTGAGGAACCTGAACCACAACAAGTTGTTGAGAACAATAATAAATTGGGAGAGATAGTTGGTGTAGAGAAAGAAGAGGTTAATGAGGACCAACCCATTATAGAAAAGACACCACCATCTGTCATTGTTAATCCTCAAACAGAAATTTCATACCCTCAAAGGCACCCTCAGAAGTTTAGAGATCCATGGAGCTTCACTATTCCCTGCACTATAGAGAATTTTGAACGCAAGCATGTATTGGGATATTTGGGGGCAATCATAAAAGTAATGTCTTTTTCTGTGTTTTATAGAATTGGTGTAGGTGAAGTGAGACCTACAACAATAATTGTTCGGATTGCAGACCGTTCGGTGAAGTATCCACGCAGTACTAGTGAAGTTGATCTGCGTCCGACTAAATAACGTTAACGACAGCGGTACTAGGATGCAACCCAACGTTTAATTATGTTATTTCATTTTGGTTTTATTTTGTTCTTGAACAATCTCACGTTCTTGTGCTTCTTGGTTTATGTTTTTTTATTGCAGGTGAAATGAGGACTAACTCTTAAGGACCGAAAATGCAAAAAAAAATTATATGAATGAATGAATGAAAAAGAAATAAAATACACTCCCCTTGTATATACATCAAAAAATAAGTTTGGGGGAGTGTAACTTGAAGTGTGAATTGTCTCAATCTAGAAAAAAAAAGAAAAAAATATGGGATTGTGGTGAATTATAATGAAATATCAAGTTTGGTTTGGCTGGTCCTATGCTTATGATAATTCTAAGCCTAAATGACATTTTATTTGCCCTTACCTAATCCTAATGATACAATCTGTAAAAGTCCTAATCATTTTTAAGCATATGTATGTCTACATTAGGGGAGAGTAGCAAGTTAGTAAGCTTCTAGAATTTTGGTCTGATGGACTGTTGGAAAGAATTCATTTGTGCATAAACTGATAATGAAACATGTTGAGTCAGTAATCATGGTTGAGTAATCATATGCTCTAATAACCTTAAGCAAGCTTACTGATTATCTAACTTTAAGTGAACGTATCACACTGTAATAATAAAATTCGGTTAGACCGAGTATCGTCCACACAGACTGATAATATTATCAATTACCGATTAACTAACCTTTGGTTTCTATTTGGCAATTGTTAATGAGTTTGATTTCTTAAACTAAGTAATACAACTAAACAATAAGCAATAATAAACTAAGAGTGATTGTTACACCTAGTAAGATTAAGATAATAATTAAGAACGTCATTAAGAAATAAGATTCGGATATTGGATATAAAATATATTTATACAAGCTAATCCGGAAGTTGGTATTCAAAGGATGTGAGTCCGAAATTTTTTTTGGTTACTACAAGCGTGTCAATGAAAATGGAAAATGATAGTTATATATGTTCCCATTAAGGATTAGTAACATATTATAAGAATTACGGCATGAAGAATACGAGACCTTATGAAATTCTCGGGAATTAAAGGAAGTGGGAGTTAAGATTCTAAAGAAGTGGGGCATAAGGTTAATTAAAGATGAGAAGTGGACCAAATTGATAAAAAAAAGACTAAATTTTCAGATTTGGACCTTATGACCCCAACTCTTCATTCTCAAAATTATCACTTACACTTCATCACCCTCTCCTCTCCCTCTTCAACCAAAAACACTCCAGTCCTTACCAAAATTTAAGCTTTTATCACCTTCTTTCTAGATTAAGTTTTGTTACAAAATTATAAACCAAGATAAACACCAAATCATTGGGTATTTCGGCATTACCACTGGACCGAATCTGCCAAGAGATTTCCAGATTTTTAAGGTAAAGTTTTTGGAAGAAAAAAATACGTATGAAAGGTGGATTAAACTTGTAGATTGCATGCATGTTATTATAGTTGAAGAAAATGGTGGAAATTGAAGAAAACAGTGGGCAAAAATTGGGACTGTTGCTGGCCGAAATTTTGGGCAGATTTTTAGTCAACTTTAGAGGGGTATATCTCCTAGTATATTAGGAGTTTTAAGGTGTTTCAAAAGCCTAAAATTAAGTTCGTCGAGTCTAGTTTTCAACTCAATAAACCTCTCGTCGATAAGACATCGAAGTAGAAAGTTATGGACGTTACAATTTTAGCTGACAGAACAGTGAATTCAGCCACTGCTGGCCGATTTTGAGCAGAGAAATTCATGTTTTTTAGACAAGTTTTTGGAAGATAAAATGTATATAAATGATGGGTTAACATCATAGATTGTATGCATGTTGAATTGGAGTTGAAAAAGTGAGCAATTAGGCAAGAAAAGTTGATAAAACTGTGGGTTGTTCGGCGAAGCAGTGGGTTCGAATTAGGGGATGTTTTGGCTTTGTTTGAGGTATAAATTTTTTTCTTTTATGATATAATTTGAGTCGCATGTTGTTATAATTGAAGTAATGAATGTATGTTGAGAGAAACTTGAAGTTTAGGCAATGCATGTGACAAATTTAGTGTTGTAGCCGATTTTAGGACCATGTTGTATACATTGGATTAAAGTGTTATTGTTGTTATTATGGTTGCTAATTGCATGTTGAGAATTGAAAGGAAACATTGATGTTTAAAGATGTATTTGTTATATGGAATTGTTGGAAGGTGAGTTGGATTAAGAATTAAGGAAAGAGTCATAGAGTGGGGACGTTGTGGCCGAAATTGGTATGGAAATTATTGAACCTTGTTATATGCATTTTATAGACTGTTTACATATGATTGTGGGGCAGAATTTTACACGTCTAGTAGGCGTGTAATCCCCTTTAGATTAACTGTTGATTGTGCCCTTAGTCAGGGCTTGGTTATTGTTGAAATTAGGCCTTTTAAAAGGTGGAAAAGTACGTAGAAACAAAGGAAGTGCTGCCCAATTTTTCGTAGAAATAGGAGCGTTACTTAAGTCCCTAACCTACCCTTAAAGGCATGTAGTTAATAGACATACTATTGTCGTTATAGGTGGAAGTGCTACGTGAGCGTATTCCACTTAGCGGGTTGGTAGAAAACGCTGAGGTATGTGAACTAACTTCCTTCTATTGGCATGATTATTCTTGAAGTATACTTGTATTGGTTTTGAAAGTCATGAGACTTGATTTATTTTGAAAGAATATATGATTTGATTTTGAAAGTAAGCGACTTGAGTTATATGAAGTATAAATGACTTGGTTTCAAAAGATGTAAGTGACTTGATTTAAAGAGGAGAAATTACTTGATTTTAAAGCCTCGAGTTAAATTTAAAAAGTATATGTTACTTGGTTTTAAGAGTATATGTTACTTGGTTTTGAAAGTATAAGTTTATTTATTTTATAAGTGGAAATGACTTTAAAGGTATAGGTTATTTGATTTTGAAAGTAGAAGTGTCTTGATACTACGGGTGTTAGTATCTTGAGGTTTATTATATGAAAGGATTCTTTTTTTTAAAAAAGAATGGATGTACTTAATACTTTTGGAGTCCAACTCCCTAATGTTACATCACATGATAGTGTCTTGGTTTTATTAAAAGGAAAGAGGTGATAGTGCCTCGGTTTGTGTAAAAAGAAGATGTGGTAGTGCCTTAGTTTTCTAAAATAAAAGTTTGTTATAATGGCTTTATGGGAAGTCATAAGATGGTTTAAAATGTCATATGATTGCATTGTTACACCGAGTCCCATGGTGGGCCGGGACACGTTGTATGCACATACCCGAGGATTATAAGGGAATCATATGAGAATGTCCATGATTATGACTTATATATTATACGGAAATCATGTGAGAATGTCCATGATTATGACTTATATATTATACGGGAATCATGTGAGAATGTCCATGATTATGACCTTCATATATTATACGGGAATCATGTGAGAATGTCCATGATTATGACTTATATATTATACGAAAATCATGTGAGAATGTCAATGATTATGACTTATATATTATACGGAAATCATGTAAGAATGTCCATGATCATGACTTATATATTATACGGAAATCATGTGAGTATGTCCATGATTATGACTTATATGCGCTTATGAAAATCATGTGAGAACGTCCGTGATTATGAGATAACTCTTATTGTGAAAATAGTATTTCTAAAAAGGAAGGCATGGTATATTGTCTTGATATTTCTAAAATGGAAGTTTGTTTTAAAGATTTTATTGAAAGTCCATGAGATGCGTATTGTCCGTGAACTTGTATTCACGATGCGGGATAGATTCCCAGGAGATGTATATAGAGTATAAGATTACATGACTAGACATACATGGTTTTAAAAATAACTCTCTTTGAAAAAGGTACAGTTGGCTTTTATTTTATATGACACGGTAGGATCTGGTATTTGATTTCCATACTTGCCCTGTCATTCCTTTGTACAGTTATGATCTGATTTACTGTACTTCTTGTTTACATACTGTACTGCAGATCGACTTCTTCGTGGCTGCGTTCATGCCCGCAGGTATAGGTATTCAGTTTGGAGATCCTCGAGCTTAGGATCCGTGCCCAGCTTTTTTTGAGATAGCTCCCCTGTTACGGAGCTTATCATTTTGGTACGGAGTTTGTATTACAATATTATGGTTATTCAGAGGTACGGCGGACCCTTGTCCCATCATAGTTATTGTCAAACTCTTAGAGGTCTGTATTCATATGTGGGGTGGACCTGGGTACAGTTGTAGTTCCGTTTGATTATATATATTGGCGGCCTTGTCGGCTTTGCCTTTGTTTGTTTTAAAAAAAATGAGTGTTATTTAGCTTTCGCGAATTTCTTATGTTGTATGGATGTATGGTGCCTGTGTAGGACACTGCCATGCCCGGGTTCGGGTCGTGACAATGATGATACTAGGAGTTTAACCAGTTATAAAGGAAATTAGGGATTCCAATCTTCTCAACTATCCACTCAATCACTTGTTAATGCAAGACTAATGATTCTTCTTCTTATTAAAATAACAGGTTAATGAAGATGTTCTATATTCCGGTTAGGACATATAAAAACTCAACCTAAGTGGTAACTTTCTATATTTCTATGATAAATTCTAACACATAGGAGGATTAAGATCAATAACCTACACACGCTACACAAGTATCGGAGTACTTTTGTCCACGATTTTAACTTAAGTCTAGACAACTATAGAATATTCAAATCTCCCCTTTTAGATCTCGATTTGAAATCATATAAGTTATGAGAATTAATGACCAGTTAATTATCATACAATCATCAGAAGTTGAACAGATCTTAATAGACGAAGAAGAAATCACTAATAATGCATTAAGTTATGAAAGAGTTTCAAGTGATTTGAAGAAAAACCCTAATAAAGTAATTAGCTCATAGACATGCTAAGAACTAATCAACAATATCCAACATAAACTGAATTAAAATAAAGAAAAGGAAAAGAACGAATAATAGACGTCTCTAATTGTGTTCTCTTCCTCCGTTCCTTCCCTCCAAAGTATGATATTAGATGAGATTAAGAATTCATCCCTAAAATATGTTCCCAGGGTTTTTAAACTGAGAAAATAACGTTTTGGACCCTTTTACCCTTGTTAAATTTCGGAATTTCTCGCTCAAAAGACGTTGTCAGCGTCGCGACCATTCAGCCATGTGTCGCGGTGCTAATTCCTTCGATAGTCACTGCCAATCAGGCACCGTGATGCTTGATTTGGGCGTCGCGAACCTTCTGCGCCGCGGCTCATGCCTTCAAGAGCCACGACTCTTCCTTTTTCTTTTTTTTTCTTTTAAGATTGCTTATATGCTTCCCGGGACTTCTTTGACTTATCTCTTGTGACCAGATATACATTTTTGTCCTCAATAACTGCATATTTCCTTTCAATTCGCCTCGAACCTTATGAATCGCTTAAAAGCTGAAAACACAACATAACACGCATAATACTGTACAAAATAACTAAAAACACATAAAAGACACCCTAAAACAGACTCTAAAACAGTACTAAAATAGACTTAACACGTAGTTAGATCACACAAGTTCTAACAAAACATACACCGAAGGAAACCTTAGTTTGGGTTTATCTAGTTTATCACAAAAATTCTAACCAAACTTGCACCAAGAGTTTGACCTACAAAATGATTGATGGCCCACACAAGGAACAACTAAGATAAACAACACAAGTTGAATAACTTAACAAATGAGTAAAACTCAAATAATTTTCATAAATCTTTTACTTTTTTACAACAACTTTAAGTCCTATTTATACTAGTACATAGACTCTTCTAGAAGACACCTCAATGGACAAACTCAAACGACTTCGACCAAGATAGGAAAATGGTAGTTTGGTCGAGTGTGGAAGGGAGAAATATTGACCAACTATTGAGCTTCTCTACGCCACTCTTTTGTGTCTTTTATGTAGATAAGTTCACGAACTTAGGCCATTCATGTATCATCCCTTGAGAATCATTGGAAGCTTCTATTGCTAGAAGGTTCTCGGCTTAGTCACTACCACTTCATCACACGTCCTAGCCTAGTCATCTTCTTTTATTACAAGGCTTTTTAATTGTGTCCTAATAAGAGCTAGTAGTAAATTAGAAATTAAACTAAGCTAAATGAAAACAAAATGGTCTCGGCCAAAACCAACATAAAGGCCGACAAAATTGTTGTCTTCTTGAGTCTTCAAGTCTTGTCCTCAACACCACTCCATATTCCACTCCATATTAGATATGTCACCATAGGATGATTGAAAATCTTTGGTACCCCTAGTAAGTTGCCTCGCGGCTCTTGTTGGAAGTTTATGTTCAAGGCCTTTTTTCATCAGTGTAGGTGCCACCACGATTCTTTAAAACGGGACATGACAATATCACTACTTAAAAATGAGATATTTTTCTTGCAGAATAGTTAGGGTCTGTTAGGCCAAGATTTTTTAAACAGTTTTTATTTCTTAGAAGTAGTTTTGCAGAACTATTTTTAGAGAATCTGTTAGGGTGTTTGACCTATAATTATAGAAGTACTTTTGAAAAACATAAACAATTTCCTATTTGGCCCACATTTATGCAAAGAAACTAGAATATCATTTTTAATAGATTTAAAACTATTTAAAATATTATTTTCTATCATATGTTTCTAAAAATTACTATATCTTTACAATTTGATAAAAAAATTAAAATTATTTAATTGCAACGTTTAATCATTTTTTTTATTATATTGTACATAATAAATATAACGACAATATGATAGTCAATGACTAAATATGTCCAAAAGTTGAATATATTACATCATTACATAACTAATAAACTAGAATATATAAATATTATTACGACCCGCGACTAATTAAGGAAGTGGCAATGTTTTGGCGAACAGATTCCATACTAACATCATCCATCGATCCATCATGATCATCCATCGATACTTCAACTTCAGGAACATAATTAGGGTCTGCATCACATTTATCAAATTCCAAATCTTCAAGTGCATGCCTTCTAGTGTAGTTATTCATAGCCATTAGTTGCCACAACAATTTTTTTTTGTGTGTCTAATGTGAAACTTGACATTATTGATAATACCCTCCATTTTTTTTTTCACACACCAAATGATCGCCCAATTACATTTTTCAATGAGGAATGGACAAAACAAACTAATACTTAAAATATGGGGAAAATAAACTCATATAAATTACATTCATGGTTTGTATATATGACAAAGATATATATATATATATATATATATATATATATATAGAGAGAGAGAGAGAGAGAAAATATATTTTTAATACTGCTACAATCTATTTTTTAACAATTACACTTCAGTCTCAAACAATTGTTTTTTGAAAAAAAACAGAAAACATATCGAGTAGTTATCAAAACTCACATAAAGATTTAAACTCAATTGAATTAAGAATTTTAAATAGATAACATATCAACTACTTATTAAAAACCCAGTGAATAATTAAACTCAGTTAAATTAAGTCTATAAACACAATTTTGAAAAAAACAGATAACATATCAACTAATTATCAAAAACCCAGTAATAACTAAACCCAATTGAATAAAAAAAGAGTGAATAATTAAACTCAATTGAAATAAGTCTATAAAAAATTAACATATCAACTAGTTATCAAAAATACAGTAAATTAAACCCAATTGATTTTTTTTTTTTTTAAAGTGAATAATTAAACCAAATTGAAAAAAGGCGATCAACAATTATTATTTTTTTAAAATAAAAATGTTTGGAGAAGGTGTTTCTTCTCTTCCATTGTAGAAACATTTTTTGGTTTTTTTAAAAAATGTTTCTACTTCAAGTTGAGAAACACTTGTAAAAGTTTGGTCAAATACATATTTGAGAAATACTTGTAAAAGTTTGGCCAAACACATATTTAGTCTCATTTAACTTTTATAACTTTTATTTTTTCCATGCAGGAATTCGATCGATCGTTTAGGGCAATGAAAACTTGAAACATCACTTTCTTAGTTTCTTTCAAGTGAAATATTTTACTTTTCCTAATGCATGAACCTCTTCATTTTGCGTCATAAACATTGCTTTTTCAAATAGTAACATGACCTGCATGCCAATGCTAGAGCTAGAAGTGATTGAAACATTATGACATGCCATAACTAGTACGTAGTTGTTGAAAACTTATGACATATCACTGCTAGAAGTGGGTCTAAACATGAAATTCACGCCAGAATATTTATTGCTATATGCATATATATATATATATATATATATATAACCCAACTTACACCGATAATTGAAATCATATTTATCTCTTGCCACATCAGATTATTCATCTGCTACATCATCAAATATTTCCATTATCATATACACTGACTCCACAACATAGATATTTCATAAAATAATTCATTTTTTCTTTCCTCCACATCAATACATATATACACTACCATATATATTCATTAAAAAAATAGCAAATAATTTGGAAGAAGATAGAAATTTGGAGAAAATAGCCAAAATATTTCGTTGTCCAAATGAAGTAAACTTAGTCTCTTTTTATAGATCTTGAAAAATAAAAAAAAAATTGGTGTTTTTTTTTAATTCAGTCAAATTATTGGTCAAAAATAGCAATTAAAGTAGTGGTGAAAAATGAATTTGTAGCAACCAATCGCTGGCTGCCACATGGCGCGAGCAGAGAGAAAGCCATATAAATTATGTGCAGCGGACATTGTCTCCACGTGACAGAATTATTTCTTATATATTCAATAATTCTCATTTTAATCCACCTCAACATCTCATTCTAATTATCTCCTACTGTGTATAATTATTGATGAGATTGTCTCTTGTTGGAGATGGTCTTATAGGGACATGAGTAGGATGTTCTACCAGCTTCGGTTTAAAGAAAAAATAAAAATCCCCCTCCCTCCCCCACAACCCTTCCTACTTCTAGTCTATTTTGTTGAATAATCATTTCTTAAGGACAAACATTTTGAAAGAAACTAATCTCTTGATTATTTTCATTAATGAAAATGTATATATACATGATATACTAATACAATTTCTAATTATGGAAATTAAATCTACGTTTTTCTAATACAAGACTACTAGCTTTTCATAATACAAGACTACTATCATAATTATACATGTACAAGAACTCTACTAAATATGGTAAGGAATATACAAAATATACACAAGACATATACACGGTTTGATCGTGTATATCAGTAGTCTTTCACACCCCCGCAGTCATAGCGGACGGTTGTCGTACGCTGAGACTGTTCCTAAAATCTTCAAATAGAACTAAGGGAAGACCCTTAGTAAAGAAATTTGGTACCGTGAAGGGACATGTAAGACACATACTTGTCCACGAGCTACATTTTCGCGAACAAAGTGAATATCAATCTCTATATGTTTTGTGCGCTGATGTTGGACCGGATTCCCAGAGAGATAGACCGCACTAACATTATCGCAGTAAACCAAGGTAGTTTTCTGAATAGGAAAATGAAGCTGTAATATGAGATTACGCAGCCAACAAGACTCAGACACCATATTTGCTACCCCTCGATACTCAGACTCTGCACTGGATCACGATAACGTAGTCTGGCGTTTAGTCGACTAAGAGACCAAGTTATTACCAAGAAACATACAATAACCAGATATCGAACGTCTGATATCTGGACATCCACCTCAATCATCATCTGTATAAGATACGAGAGTAGATACGGAGGATGGAATAAGTGCAAACCATAATCAAGAGTGTCTTGAATGCAACACACAATACATTTAAGAGCATGGATGTGCTCTTCCCTCGGGTCATGCATAAATAAATATGTCTGCTATACTGCATAAGTAATATCGGGCCTCGTGAAAGTAATATACTTAAGAGCCCAAGAAAAACTACGATATTGGGAAGGATCCTCGTAAGGTGTGAAAGAATTAGCACTCAACTTTAGTTTGGTATCAACCAGAGTAGGAGAGAACTTATAGAATGACATGTCTGCCCGCTCAATAATCTCAGCTGCATACTTCCTCTAGGATTATAATAGACCACCTTCATGGTGAGTTACAACTTTACCAAAAAATAACTCAAGGGCCCCAATTTTTTCATAACAAATTCTTAACTGAGAAGAGACATGATAGACTTGCGTAGTTTATCAGAAGAGACAGTCAATATAATATCATCCACATATAACAGAATGTATGCCAGATAAGTACCATAATGATAGATGAACAGAGAATGATCAGACATGCTGTGAGAAAACCCAATAGTAGACACATAATCTGCAAGCCTTTTATACCAAGCCCGAGGGGCCTATTTAAGCCCATACAAGGACTTTTTTAGAAAACCGATATGGTTAGGATGATCAGGGTCCTTGAAACTCAAGGGCTGATGCATGTATATTGTCTCCTTGAGATCATCGCGTAAGAAAATATTTTCCACATCCAGGTGATGAATGGACCATACTTTCGAGAGAGTCAGACTGAGAATAGTGCAAATGGTTGCCATTTTGAGCACCAGACTAAATGTCTCTCCATAATCCATGTCAATCTATTGAGTTTTGTTATCACCTACAATACCTGTCTTATGCCTCTCAAAAAAACCGTCAGATTTTTCCTTATGAGTAAAAATTCACATATATAGAATAACATTGACACCAGGGAGATGGGGCACCAACTCCCATGTCTATTTTCAATAAGATCTTTATATTCATCATCCATAGTCATTTTCCAATTCGGGTCATGAAGGGCAGACACTAGGTTACGTGGTAGGGGTGATTTAGTGACATTAGATTGAGATTAAAATATCGTTTTGAGTTACAAATACCCCGTTGGCTATGAGTAACGGGCCCTTGACTCAGAATAGAAGTGGACTGGGCTTAATGTTACACCCCGAAATTCCAAGGCAATGAGATAAGAACGTACGTGAGAAATTGAGATTTGAATTTTGAAAAGAATGAAAACAATTCGGAAAAATCCTCCGAACCTCGTAAAGGAAAAATATTTATAAAGTGGAGTTTGATTCTCAAATTTGATATTTGAGACTTAGAGAATATATTGGAATTATGGATTTTAATTTTCGGATTTGGTCATGTGGGGCCCATCCGGGAAATTTTACGTTTTTGTGGGGACCACAAATTTTTCGATATTTTGGCCAATTATGGACTTTTTGGGAGATGAAAATATTTTGGACGAATCATAGGGTGACACGTGGCACACCCCACCCCCTTGTCTTGGTCTTGGAAGACCTTGACTATTTGACTTTAGATATTTTCATGAAAATGAAGACAAGTGGGTCACACCCACACTTGTCCGCCATCTTACCCTCCACTTGTCATCATCCAAGCTTAGGTGATATATTATATACAAAGAGATGTCTTGCAAGACCTAGCCAACACTTAGCCATTCTTCATCAAGCAAATATATCTCCCTCTCCATTGCTCTCAACCTTAGGGCTAAAAATGAAAGAACAAGACTTCAAATCTTCCAAGCTTAGTTCATTGTACAAGATTAAGGTCCCTAACCAAGTGATTAGCAAGATTAAGCACCCTTAACCCCTAAATCTAGGATTGGGCCGAAAATGGTGATGAAATCCTAGGGGTTTCCGTCGACTTTTTGGAAGCGAAACGTGAAGAGAAGTTGCTCCCAAGGTTGTAGGGGATACATATATGTAAGTGGAACTTGAAGAAGTGGAGCAAAACGAAAACTACGGGCCATTGTTTAACATTATGCCCGGGACATTTTTGGGCACAAAAATGAGGTAATAGTTCTTCTTAAATTAAGGTAATTGGATATTACTTATTGTTATAATGTATAGATGAATTCATGTTAAGGAAGAAATGGAAAATAAGATGTGTATGAGGTAGATATGTTGTTGGCCGATTTGAGGCAATTTTGTGCTCTTGATTTCGTTTGTTATATGGTTGTTATTATCCACACTTGTCGCATGTTATAATAAGGTAATATGATTTTTGATAAGTTGGTATGTCATATATGTAAGTGTTGGAACTCTAATTGGAATAAAATGGATTAAGGAAAGAGTTATCGGATTGTAGTTGTTTTAGCCGAAAAACTGCCCAAAACTGTTAGACGTTGTCGTATCATTTTATGGACTGTTTTGGGCGTGTATAATGCTGGAAATTAAGCCCCTAATATGCATGTTTAAGTGTAGTAGTTTCTAATGAAAGTCCTAAGGAAATATGGGTGTGGAAAGGTGTTGAAACGACTCACATTTTACCCTCGTTATTGTTGGAACTGACTGTTTTTATGGGCTGATTTGTGGACTATTTTGTATAACTGTGGGGCAGAATTTTACACGTCCAGTTAGACGTGTAATCCCCTTTGTCTAACTGTTGATTGCGCCTTAAATGTGGCTTGTTGGTTGATGAATACGGGCCTTGAAAAAGGTGGAAAAGTACGTAGAAACAAAGGAAGTGCTGCCCAATTTTCCGTAGAATTAGAGGGTCATTATTCGGTATAAGTCCTACACTTGATAGCTTGTAGTTGATAGAAGTGTTATTGTCATTTTAAGTTGAAGTACTACGTGTAGCACATTCTACTTGGCTTGTGGAATAGCCAATAAGGTTGAAGTACATTGGAGCGTATTACTACTTGTCGTTTGGGTTAGTCGTCACGAGGTATGTGAACCTCTTCTTTCTTTTGGCATGATCCTACGTATGAAATAGCCATGTGATATTATTTCATGATTCCTTCTACTCTTAGAAGTTAAGAAGTATCTGTTGACAGTCAATTTTGACCCGTTTTTCGTATATTTGTTGCAATTTTATGTGTTTTAAGACACCGCATTTTAATCATCATTTTTGCATTTTTTACATAATATTCTATGTTTATTTCTTCACAAAATGACATTGCATCTTTTTATTTTAATTTAAGCATTATGTTTTGTTAATATTATGTTTTTATTATTGTTACACCGTCGTTTTATTTTAATAATATTTGCATCTCTTTAAATAATTAATTGGCATCCCGTTTTTACTTTTAATCAGGCATTAAACATGTCTTAAATATTGCATTTTAGTATTATTGCATCGGCATTTGAATTTTAATAATTTTGCATCTTTTTAAATAATTTTTCTTTTAAATAATTAACCCGCCTTACATTTTGTCAAACCAGTCCAGTCCAGTCCAAGACACAATTTGAATCAGTCCAATCCAACACCATTTTAATTTCATCCAAACACTCTTTTATTTTCCCCCCTAAAATCAAAACCTACTTTTCATTCCCCCCCCCCCCCCCAAACCCTAAAAACCTACCCTATATATTAAACATTACCCCCCATTTATTAAAAAAAGGGGGGCAGCATACAATAAGCAGCCGCACACTTCACAAATCAGCCCCCCCCTCCATTTTCATTTCTCACCCCCTGCCCTCTCTCTCACCCTCTCTCCCTCACCCCTCTCCCGTCGCCGTCGACCCCATCCGGCGAACCCCCAACAAAAATCAGCCCACCAGCCGCACCCCCCTCTAACACTTCATATTCCTTAACGCAACAACCCTAAAACCCCTGCTCTCTCCCGCCGCCCTTCGCCGGAGTTCCAGCTCCGACGAACCAACACCGCTACCACCGCCCCCTCGTCGATATAACACCTTTCCCTCTCCCCTATTCCTGTCGACTAACCACCAACACCGCTACCATCGACCGTCATTCCGCCGCCATCGTTCGCCATCATCGCCGGAGTTCAGAGCTCCGGCGAACCTCGACCACCACCACGCGAACCATCATTGCTCACCACCGTCCCGCACTCAAACCATCGCAGCGGCGCGTCGCTCCGCGACTTCGCCGTGGAAGTGACGCCGCCGCTTCTCTCGCTGGTAACGTTGAATCGCCGATTTAAACTCCGCGACGCTACGGTTTATTTCTTCGCTTCAGAGCTATTATTGTTGTTGGTTGTTCTTTGGATCGCTTCCTTTGCTTTCACATTATATCGCCGAGGTTAAACCGGAGTTGTAACTTCGACGATTCGTTGGCCACTGCTCCTATGGTTTTTGACAGTTGTTCTACTGATTTTTGACTAGTTGGCTACTTATTTTTCGGCCATGTTTATTCTGGTTCTGGCCATTTTGAGGGCTGATGTTTAGCCATGCTCTTGACTGATTTTTGCTATGTTTTATTGGCTGATTTTAGCCATGTTCTGGACTGATTTTGGTCTTGCTGGACTGATTTTTGGTACTGATTTTCGGCCATTTTGTTATTGATTTTGGCTATTTTATCGGACTGGTTTCGACAAGCTTGCTTTTATTTTATTAAACGGAAGGAACAAATTTCTGCATTTGAATATTTGGTATTTTACTGATTTTTGAACAAGATGCTACACTTGTTTGGCCGATGAAAAAGTTATCTGTCGATTTTTGAGGCCTCCACAGTTGCAAAGACGGAAAATAAAATAAATGAAGCTTTCTGGGCTTTGATGATTTCTTCTACTTACACAGGATAACCAACATGCGCTGGCAGGGCGAATTCTCGCAGCCGCACTTGTTTAGGATGTCCCACTTTATTTTTATATATATCTGAGCCCTCCGTGTTTAAAACTAATACTGTTTTGGCACGAATCTGAAAGTTTTATTTATTTTATTGCTTTTAACAATATTGGCCGATGAAGGAATCTCCGTCTGATTTCCAAGGCCTCCTCTGTGCAAAAGACGGATTTATTTATTTTTTGACTTTACTTATTAAATTCCTGTCATTGCTTTAAAATTATTTATTCTAGTACTAACACTTTTACTAAGTGTTTATGCAGGTACCCGGAGATCATCTTGTGCAGAAGGCCTAAAAAGGGCTAAAGGATGTCCCGGAGTTTTTATTTTTATGTCGCATTTAATTTTAGTTTTATTATTTTGTACTGCACTTTATTTTATTAATAAATTATGAAAATGCTTAGAATAGGTAGAATAAAAAGTGCAATAAATAATTAACCTGGGCTTGAACGAATAACCGCAAGTTAGCGGATCTTAAAAGATGTCTAATCTCTTCCCTTTAGGATAATGAAGAACCCTGATCCAGAATCTCACTAATTTCGCAGACCATTAAATAGAGATTAATTGCATTATTTTACTACAATAAATCAAGTGTCCTAATTCACTTAACTAATTAGGTGGCGACTCCTTAAAATCAACATTTATTGCTCCATCCAGGGAACCGCACCAAAGAGCAACGTTATGACACCGCTCGCACTCGAGGTCGAAAAACGCGCGACAAAGACGGCGACTCCACTGGGGATATCAGGTTCTTGATCATAGCAAACACAAGTTAATTAAATATTGCGCTTTATTTTTTCTTTTATATTTGTTGTAAATATTTTATATTGTTTGCTTTTATTTTGTAATTAACTACTTTAATTGCTACATTCTTTTATTGCTTTCCTTAAATTGACATTCCGCTCATATTTCCTTCATTCTGGAAAATTAACACTATCACACACTACACGCGAGGTGTGTTGTACGCACCCGCAAAATTTCTTTCAATTACCCAATTTTAGGAGAGTTGGAAAAGGCGCGGAGCAGCCGGACCATCCGGTGGCCGCGTAGCCTTCTCACTCGAGTAGTCCGCTCGGGAACCATTGTGTCTAGTAAGCCAAATCTTAAAAAATTTAAGATAGAGCTATACCGCCCTCTTTATTTTAAGTCATGCATGCATACACCCTAGGTGGGTCGATACTTGGTATCGTCTCCACGATTAGGAAATCCACCAAATTGTCGTTGGGTTTCACAACCCGTCGACCAATAAGCATATATGTGTAGCGTGATAATGATAGACAGATCCAAGCCTGGTCATGACACGCCAAAATTGGAAAAAGTGCACCGTCATTTGGTCGTCATTTCCAACAAAACATTGCAGCTTAACGGCTTGGACTTATTTATCATAATCTCGCCTATTTGGCGTTTAGGCCGACCTCTGGCATAAGAGAGGTCTCATGCATATTAGGGCGCACGCTTGATTTAAATGCTTTTTGTTTACTATTGTTTGTCGCTAGCAACTCTGTACATATTATTTAATGCAATAATTATCTTTTTGTGATTCCGGGCTCGATCATTTGCATTTTTGCACTTTTGCTGTCACACTGCAATCAGGACTTCTGCTGCGTAAATCACTCTTGAAAAGCGCGACTTGGACTTTGTGAAGCATCAACCACCAGTCCGGTCGAACCAATCAGGGGAGTCTTTGACTATATTGTCACACCTTTGCATTTTTATTATTTTTGTCATTTTCCTACTCACCTATTTCTTATATTTTTGGCAGGAAGGTCGTCCTCGCAAACAACCGAGGGCGGTCGGAAAAAAAAAATCATCACAAGAATGAGCGGGAATTATGTTGACTAATAGAAGTCAGTTTATACCAGATTCAACGAGACATCGCTCTCAATTCTTCTTTACTTTGTATTTTTATTTATATTTGCAAATTCAATTAATATGTTTAGCGTTGATTACATAGTTCTTTCATATTATGCATTTTTCAGCATAATTATTCCGAACTACGCGTGTCTGATTCTCACCACACGGTGTGATACGTAGGCAACTCATTTTGGGTTCGACACCACAAAAATAAAAAAATAAAATAATGATAATAAAGAAGCATATTTTTCTCACTCATGCATCTCATTCATCATATTTTCGGGCATTCATTTTCCGTTACATTCATTTTACTTTGCATTCGTCCACAGTGGACAATCATTTGTTTTGCACAGTTTTACATTGCTATCATTTCTTTGATAAATTCTTTTCAAGCATACATTTTATAACATATTTGAATGAACTACGCGCACCTGATTCCCTCAGCGGGATACGTAGGAAGCCCTATTCGGGTTCGGTACCATTTATTCAAAAAATACAAAAAAAAAACCCTTTATTCAAAAAATAAAAAATATATTTTATTCAAAAAAAAAAAATGTTATTCAAAATACAAAAAAAAAAACATTTTTTAAGTATTATCGTTTGACTTTGTTGATACCAACACAGTTACGAGTGTGCATAGAAAAAAAAAGGGTAATAATCAGTATGCGTTGACTCTGTGGTAAACCATAAATTCTTTCGGTACCTCTTATTCACACCCGTAAATGACATTGTCTAGCGTGTTTCCAAGGTAAGGACGAAACTAATCTCATCATTTCATATGCATTGTGTGGTGAGTTATTTGAATAAGTTCAATTGCATTGCATTGTGATCTAGAACTTGGCCTGAATGTTTGTTGAGGTGAAATCCTGAGTAACACTCGGTGTAGGAAATGATCGTAGGCTTTCTTTGACCCGTTTGAGCCTTTTCAGCCTACCAAATAACATTATCCCTAGTACACCTCTTTGAGCCTAAAACCTATTTTTGA
Organism: Przewalskia tangutica; assembly: GCA_029844215.1. NCBI lineage: Eukaryota > Viridiplantae > Streptophyta > Magnoliopsida > Solanales > Solanaceae > Przewalskia > Przewalskia tangutica. The sequence goes on along the minus strand of CM056735.1, from coordinate 81,724,474 downwards.
CAACCACATATTACACTCATACCCTTTCTGAGTGCGTACGCACTATCTCTCTCTTGGCCCGACCTCCTTGAGCGCTTTAGAAATGTGCAAGCGGCTGAAAAAATCCTGCGTTGAAGTTTGCAAAGACAAAAATTGTCAAAGTCTCAAAAATAAAAGAAAATAAAAGCAGAGACGACTTCACACAAAGAGGAAATCAAAAGCCCCGATAATAAAAAAAAAGAATATATAACCCCGGAAAAAAAATGCGCTCCAAATGAAAGATTCAAAAAAAAAAAGTCAGTGCAAAAACAACTGGTACAAAAAGAAAGCAAGTCAGCATCAAAACGCACAAATATCAAGCACGGACGTAGTCCAACTCTCGAGGAATGATTAGTCACTTTTTTACCCAAATGATATTCATTCCTTTCCCCAAGCCTACATTACAAACCCGTGACAAGCCCTACATGATCTTATACTGAGGGTTCTCACATTAGTGGATACTTACATGACGGTCAAACCTATGGTATCACAATTGCATGCATTAAACATCTTTCTGAGTGTGAGTGTCTTTTCTCTAAACGTCCCAAAATTCAAATACTAGAATATATGTGTGAAATGGGACTTTCTTTCAGTGAGGGCATTTGAAACGTGAGATTACGTGTAGTTCGAAACCTTGGATGCAAGCAGGTGTGTCGACACTCAGGTATGTCTGAGGTACTATCTGAAGCTGTGTGAATTACACCGGAGTCAATCTCGGTTAGACTGAAAGCAATAAACGAAAATCCTTATGCACAATACTAATTGATGGTATCAACTGAAGTCAGAACGTAATGTTGTCTTCCATCTTTTCAGGAAAAAAAAAACAACAAAATGCATATTAATCCTTATTTTGCATCACGAACTACGTCTTGACCTGATTCTCGTCAAAGATGAGATACGTAGGCGGCCACATCGGCTTCGGTCCCACATCATTTTAAAATCATAAAAATCCTTATTTTGCAGCACGAACTACGTCTTGACCTGATTCCCCCTCCGGGAGACGTAGGCAGTCACATCGGCTTCGGTCCCACATCATTTTAAAATATTAAAAATCCTTATTTTTGCATCACTAACTACGTCTTGACCTGATTCCCTCAGCGGGATACGTAGGCGGCCACATCGGCTTCGATCCCACATCATTTTAAAATCTTAAAAAAATCTTATTTTGCATCACGAACTACGTCTTGACCTGATTCCCTCGATGAGATACGTAGGCGGCCACATCGGCTTCGGTCCCACATCATTTTAAAATCATAAAAATCGTTATTTTGCATCACGAACTACGTCTTGACCTGATTCCCTCAGCGGGATACGTAGGCGGCCACATCGGCTTCGGTCCCACATCATTTTAAAATCTTAAAAATCCTTATTTTGCATCACGAACTACGTCTTGACATGATTCCCTCAGCGGGATACGTAGGCGGCCACATCGGCTTCGGTCCCACATCATTTTAAAATCATAAAAAAAAAAAAACTTTATTTTGCATCACGAACTACGCTCTGACCTAATTCCCTCGGCGGGATACGTAGACAGCCATATCGGCTTCGGTCACACCATTAGAAATATTTCATCTTTATTTTGCACAGGACTCGATTTTGTCCATTGTAGAGTTTAGCATCCTCATATATTTTGCATTCATGACTACCTACACATGACTAAGGCATATTTTGAGGGTTGCATTCTCATCTACTCAATTGTACATTGTCCATATTTCCGCATTAGCTTCTTTTTTTAAAAAAAAAAAATTGCTTACCTGATCGCCTTGATAGCGTCAAGATTCAACCTTACCCAGTTAAAAGTTCAACATCTTATTACTAGAAACTGAGACATTTTAAGAATTCACTGCAAAAAAATAGCAATAGACAGGAAAAAAGCAGGCCAACTAGGTCTTCAGTCCAAACCAAGAATGCAAGCGTCAAGAGTCAAAGCTACAGAGTCGACGCTAATCGACCACTCATTTCCTAAAGCTCACTAAGTTTTCTTTGAGTGCAGGATCTTCATATCAGCAAAGGCAGGAGCACAACAATAAGCCCATGCGGGTTACAAACGCACAACGTCTATGCAATGACGTTATCTCAACCCAGGCGAGTCACAAAGCAGGTACGCTCATAAACCAGCGCATTTCATAAAAATCTATGCAACGGCTTCATCCATGTTTCGTCTATGCAACGACGAACATCTGCATCGCGTATATGCAACGACGCCATTTCATAAAAGCCTATGCAACAGCTTCATTCATGTTTCGTCTATGCAACGACAACCATTTGCATCGCGTCTATGCAACGACGCCATCTCAAATCCTATGCAACGTCTTCATCCATGTTTCGTCTATGCAACGACGAACATCTGCATCACGTCTATGCAACGACGTCATTTCATTTAAGCCTATGCAACTACCTCATCCATGTTTCGTCTATGCAACGACGAGCATCTGCATCGCGTCTATGCAACGACGTCATTTCATGTGAGCCTATGCAACGGCTTCATCTATGTTTCGTCTATGCAACGACGAACATCTGCATCACGTCTATGCAACGACATCATTTCATCAAAGCCTATGCAACGGCTTCATCTATGTTTCGTCTATGCAACGACGAACATCTGCATCGCGTCTATGCAACGACGTCATTTCATAAAATCCTATGCAACGGCTTTATCCATGTTTCGTCTATGCAACGACGAACATCTGTATCACATGTATGCAACGACGTCATTTCATTTAAGCCTATGCAACGGCTTCATCCATGTTTCGTCTATGTAACAACGAACATCTGCATCGCGTCTATACAACGACGTCATTTCATATAAGCCTATGCAACGGCTTCATCCATGTTTCGTCTATGCAACGATTTAACATCCGTGATCGCCTATGCAACGACGTCATTTCATATAAGCCTATGCAACAACTTCATCCATGTTTCGTCTATGCAACGACGAACATCTGCATCGCGTCTATGCAACGACGTCATTTTATGTGAGCCTATGCAACGGCTTCATCTATGTTTCATCTATGCAACGACGAACATCTGCATCACGTCTATGCAACGACGTCATTTCATTAAAAGCCTATACAACGGCTTCATCTATGTTTTGTCTATGCAACGACGAGCATCTGCATCGCGTCTATGCAACGACGTCATTTCATATAAGCCTATGCAACAACTTCATCATGTTTCGTCTATGCAACGACGAGCATCTGCATCGCGTCTATGCAACGACGTCATTTCATATAAGCCTATGCAACGGCTCCATCCATGTTTCGTCTATGCAACGACGAGCATTTGCATCGCGTCTATGCAACGACGCCATTTCATGTAAGCCTATGCAACGGCTTCATCCATATTTCGTCTATGCAACGACGAACATCTGCATCGCGTCTATGCAACGACGTCATTTCATTTAAGCCTATGCAACGACTTTATCTATGTTTCGTCTATGCAACGACGAGCATCTGCATCGCGTCTATGCAACGACATCATTTCATCAAAGTCTATGCAACGACTTCATCCATGTTTCGTCTATGCAACGATTTAACATCTCAGATCGCGTCTGTCACGACCGAACTGGGCGTGATCGTGCCTTACCCCGCACCCTAGTGATACAACATCGAGTAATCAATGAACATAAACACATACATGAAACAATCAAGTACAAAGCGATGTCGAGGAAAACTTGCCTTTCGATATATATAAATAACAACTCCTACAAATGAACAGTTTAATCCTTTTTACAACCCCGCTACAATGATTACTGCACTTAAGAAATGATACGACAACAATGGTGGACAGTGGCCCCGCCATACCCCGAATGTAAATACCTACAACGACAGGACTATACGAAGATAAGCCTCCGAGAAACGGAGCTTTCCCAAACGCCGAATGTGACCCTAAGAGCGAGGATCAACGATCGTGTACCTTTACTGCGGCATGAACGCACTTCGGGCGAGGTCAAGACAACAGTACCAAGTATGTGAAATCAAAATAAATCAGAAATGAAATCATAGTAGTCTTTGTAAAGCAGAGACATGTATGATAACCAACCAAACTCACAATAAATAAGCGATATGTCAAGTCGTGACTCACGCCTCAAAGTTATCACAATAAAACCGTGACGGCAAGTACGAAGGCATAGCCGACTACTAAGACCCACAAGAAAAATACCACAAATCGTATCCCGAGGTCTTTCTGCACCGCACCACATGATCGGCCGCCACTCGCCCGCAATATCAATGCGGCGTCTATCCTCGAACTCTCGCAGCCCGCATAGGTCACCCATTGCACCCGCATGAGGTATTCCTCGAATCATGGTCCCAGACCGCCTGAGGTATACCCCGCATCGAAGGCAGCTAACCCTCGGCATCCGCCTAGGCTCCCGCAGCCCGCATAGTCTCAAAAGACCGCATAGTCTCAACAGACCGCATAGGGAATCCCCCGCATCAGGCTAAACACCCGGAATGATCAACTCGGCTACCGCGACTCGCATAGTCACAAGGATCGCATAGCCGTAGAGACCGCATCGGGGTGGCAAGCCCTGATAATAAGTCAAGGGGTATGTGATACAATAACAAGATAACCCGCTTAACGTTTGACAACGTAAGCACAACAAGAGTGACCCCCTTACACAATAATCACAAGATACTAACACACGTAGCATCCTAACATGCTTACTTATCAAATCAACAAGAAAATATTACAAGGCTATCACAAACCAATACAATCAAGTTATTCACACAAGGTACTTTCTACTAACAAGTTCGGGTACCTATCCCCAAAGTACTTCATACATTAAATCTTTAAAAGATATGTTTACTTCACAAAAACCACACAATACCCGTAGTATATGAAAATAGAGTGATTATCTTTTTAAAGTAAATCAATTACTTCTCTTTGTAAAATCAAGTAGCAACATTCTTTTCCAATGTTCAAGTTTGCCTAATTTCCAATGTTCAAGTTTGCCTAATTAGAAAGGTTTCGTAGTTCATAGTCTTATTCATTTAAGAATATAATTCTCCTTTAAACAATCTGAGAAACATAAGCCTTATATGTGAGTAGGATATTCTTGTTTATAACAATCTTATTACAGCAGCCATGATCTAGGAAATATCATTTTGTCTCATCTTAGCTTCTATGCAGATGGAAGTTTCTACTGGTTTTAATAATACTTAATCTGTCAAAACATTTCCTTTTATTAACGCTGCAGTGGTTTGTCGATACACATTACGATTTCAAATCAAGAAACATTCTTAAGCCGTTATTACCTAACTTCCCATAAAGCTAGTATAACTCTTAAGTTTTCAAAACCAAGTATTACTTCTTCTTTCAAAATGATTCAAAACCTTTTGAAATACTTCAAGTTCTTTATTAACACATAACAAGCCGCTTATAGTTCAAATCGACCTTTTTAAAAACCACAAGTATTTTTTACCAACATAAAGTCGTTATAACCAACTTCCCATAAAGCCGTTATAACACTTTATGTTTTAAACCAATCAAATACATTTAGCACACGTACGCTCACCGTACTACATAGTTCACACATATCATGCTAGAAGAGATAGGAAGAGGTTCACATACCTCGCGACGATTATCGACTAATAGCAAAACGCTCCAAGTACCTCCAACCGTCGGCTACTCCTTAAGCCAAGTAGATCGCGCCACGCGTAGTACTCAACCTATAAGGCCACAAGGCGCTTATTAATATTTAGATCCCTTCAGAGAACATTCTACGTAAAATTGGCAAAGACTCTCCCCAACAACAGCGTAAATCTCCTCCTCTATCGGGGCCGGCTACCAAGCCAACCAGGGGGGGGTGTATACCCCTCGGCCTACCCCACTAGGGGGGGGGGGACTCTCGGCCAAGGGGGAGGGGGAGGACGAGAACAACTCTTCCAAGGGAGGGAGGATTTCTAACACTTAGGAAATATTTGGAATGGATGAAGAAGTCATCCTAAGGGGGGTATTTATAGCACAAGCCAAGGCCAACCAATGGCCAAGATCTAGCCAAGTGCATAGCAAGTGTAGGGCCAAGATTCACCCATGTGTCCTTAACCAACTAACACACAAAATATCCTACCAACTCCCCTCTTCAATTCGCCCAATCCGCCCCTTACGCCCGCTAATGGGAGGTGCCAAGTGGCGCCTCTTGTTGGCCCAACACGCTTCGCCTCTGGAAAAATCCGTAAAATTAAAAACGACATAGCCGGAATTTTTCCTACGAAAGTCGTGGAAAACGCTTTCGTCAAAAACGACTCTAACCGGGTGTTGTGAACAAAAATTAATTCGGCCAAGCCTAAGACAAGTTCAAATTTTCACGCACGCCCTTACGCATATACTGGAAATACGGTATAACATTCTCTCTCTAGAAACATTCGTCCCGAATGTTCCTTCTAAGTCTCAAAACAACGCGGCGCCAAGATAGTCTTCACTACTATACTTACGAATCAATCCCGCCACACCGCCACGTAAAACAACTTGCGCAAAATGCTTACATCCAAGTCCACGAGGAAACACCTCTAACATCACCAAAATGATACCACTTTTGTCACTTTGCTCGAGGCATTAACCTTCTGCGACCCAACAAATGGTACCGGCCGCATGCGATCACCAGCCGCCGACATTCGAACTCTTACCACATTTCGACATCGCTCGTGATTCAAAACTCGGGTTATTATCTTCAACTTGGTCATCATTAGTGGGAACACTGGATGGATCTCCAATTTCCTTCTCGAACATAACACGAAGATCGACGACCGCCTCCTAAGTCGGACGGCAAATGCTAACATATAGGAAACCCGCCTATTCTTCACATGAACTCAAAGGCCCAAAGTAACTCGGGCTAAGTTCCTCTCAGATTTCAAAACTCGTCACACCCAACCCGGGGTGGTACTTTCAAGAAGACCGACCGTCAACCTGAACTCTAAGCGTCGTCGACGATTATCCGCACGATTTCTCTGAGCTGCCAGAACCTCTTCTAGACAAGCTTTATTCTAACCACATCACCGGAACAAGCTCAACCAACTATCTGAATCCTGCCAACATCGAACCAATCGACCGGCGACTCACACATCCGCCCCTACAAGGCTTCATAAGGCGACATCCGAACACTGAAATGGTAGCTTAAACACTCCTTCAACAGGAGACAACAATCCTCACAACTACCTCGAAATCCACACACCGCCCGAGGGGCGAATGTGATTCGAGACTTACTGAAGTTCCTAACCTTGCTCGTAAAACCTCCGTAAAAGAAACAAATGCAACTGGCTCCACATGCGACATAAGGCGAAGGTAGGCACCTCGTGCAGCCTTACAACCTCTTTCTGATATATCAACACTGCCGAGTGAACGGTCCCGACCGAAGAACACGATGGGCTGCCCCCATCGGCCCGACCACTGGTCGAACGCATCCACGAACTCGTACGCTGGTTAACTAAACTTGGGCCTAACACCCTCACAACCCTAACACAAGGCGGGACCACCACAACCTGACCCCACCACCAAAACTACCGCGGGTTGACCCGCAACGGGGCCTCCACCCGACCCGGCAACGCGCATAATACTAGGTCCCCGAAGGAAAACTCTCACTAATCACGTTACGAAAACCTAGCGGTCTTCTTAGCTCAACTACCCTCTTTCATTCCACACTATTCAGGGACTAATCCCACAAACATAACTCACGTGCACTATGCACTCCTATAAGGGTCAAACATAAACAATACATCTTTTTCTCAAGATGGCCTTACCTCTAAGGTCTCTACGTATAAAACTCTAAGGCTCACACCTTCTCTATCCCCCAAATCATACTTGGTTAACTAACCAAGATTTCTAATCACCATTTACACAATGCTATCAGAATATAACACTTAAGGTATACTCACCTTATCACACATACTAAACCCTAGAGGGTTAAAGATCTATCTCAGATTCATCGCTTCACTCCCTTAGTCGTCTAATCAAACACGCCTGTAGGCGATAGCTAAGGAAAGTGACGAACTACCCACCGACCCTGAAGGCTAAGTCCTCCTACAAGGACACTCTTCGACACTAGACCCTGACGGTCATAGGTACAACAAGTACCAACCAAAAGACGACATTCCCTGGGATGACGTCACACTGCGAATGGCGAAACCACGAGTTCGACCAACTCCTCGATACCCCGAACGCCCCGAACCCCGCGAGGACCTTTCGACCGTGGATGTGCATAATCTAATCACGCGAGGCGATCGCCGCAAGTTACCATAGGACCTTGCTACTCGCCTCTTCTCGCGCCTCGTTAACCTGCCGATCTCTGCGTTTCACTGCTGCGTGCATAAGCCCGCATACGTGCCATGCTCAAGCTTCAATCAAGAACTTACTCTTGCACAACCTTCTCGCTGATAATCATCAAGACTCGCAGACATCGGTATACTCTCCGTAGTCAAATCCATAGTTAGTAACAGGTCGCCTCCTTGCAATCTATATTCACTATTCTCGCCGCGAAGGCGTTCAAATATCATGGCCGCAGAGGAATCGCCGCCAGTGCTAAACTCGCTGGGCTAGCGACGCCGCAAACTCCCGAATGAAGCACCACCTGGTGATAATGGGCTGTGCCCACGTAACCTTCAGATTTACTGCAGCTCCATCGGCCGCTTTGCCCTCCCGGGGCCGGTTGCTACGCGAGGCATAGCGGTGGGAAAGAAATACGTGAGAGGTCCAACTTACAACACCTCTAAGGCACGATCTCAGAGTGAGAAGAATAGAAACCAATCCTAAATATCCTATAGCCTCACGATTATTGGTGTGGTGCACAACACACCGATAATCAAGACTTCATCGGATACGGTCTGTAGACACCTTCCGAGGATTAACTGCTCTGATACCACTTTTGTCACGACCCGAATCTGGGCCCGTGATTGGTGCCTTACCCCGGGCACCCTAGTGATACAACATCAGAGTAATCAGCGGAACATAAAACACATACATGAAACAATCAAGTACAAAGCGACTGAGGAAAACTTGCCTTTCGGCATATATATAAATAACAACTCCTACAAATGAACAGTTTAATCCTTTTTACAACCCTGCCTACAACAGTACTACAGACCTCTAAGAAATGATATGACAACAATGGTGGGACAGGGCCCCGCCATACCCCTGAATGTAAATACCTACAACGACAGGGGACTATACCAAGATAAGCCTCCGGAGAAACGGAGCTTTCCCAAACGCTGAACTGTGACCCTAAGAGCGAGGATCAACGACTGGTGTACCTTTACTGCAGATGAACGCACTCCGGGCGAGGTCGATAACAGTACCAAGTATGTGAAATCAAAATAAATATCAGAATGAAATCATAGTAGTCTTTGTAAAGCAGAGACATGTATGATAACCAAACTACGATTCACACAATAAATAAGCCATGTCAAGTCGTGGACTCACGCCTCAAAGTTATCACAATAAAACCGTGACGGCAAGTACGAAGGCATAGCCGACTACTAAGACCCACAAGAAAATACCACAAATCGTATCCCGAGGTCTTTCTAGACCGCACACATGATCGGCCGCCACTCGCCCGCAATATCAATGCTTGGCGTCTATCCTCGAACTCTCGCAGACTCCGCATAGGTCACCCACGGACCCGCATGAGGTATTCTCGAATCATGGTCCTGCATCACCGAGGTATACCTCGATCGGCGCAGCTAACCCTCGGCATCCGCCTAGGCTCCCGCACCCGCATAGTCTCAAAAGACCGCATAGTCTCAACAAACCGCATAGAATCCCCGCATCGGGCTAAACACCCGAATGATCAATCCCGGCTACCGCGACTCGCATAGTCACAAGGATCGTGATAGCCGTAGAGACCCGCATCAAGCGGTGGCAAGCCCTGTATAATAAGTCGAGGGGTATGTGATACAATAACAAGATAACCGCTTAACGTTTGACAACGTAAGCACAACAAGAGTGACCCCCTTACACAATAATCACAAGATACTAACACACGTAGCATCCTAACATGCTTACTTATCAAATCAACAAGAAAGTATTACAAGGCTATCACAAACCAATACAATCAAGTTATTCACACAAGGTACTTTCTACTAACAAGTTCGGGTACCTATCCCCAAAGTACTTCATACATTAAATCTTTAAAAGATATGTTACTTCACAAAACCACACAATACGTAGTATATGAAAATAGAGTGATTATCTTTTTAAAGTAAATCAATTACTTCTCTTTGTAAAATCAAGTAGCAACATTCTTTTCCAATGTTCAAGTTTGCCTAATTTCCAATGTTCAAGTTTGCCTAATTAGAAAGGTTTCGTAGTTCATAGTCTTATTCATTTAAGAATATAATTCTCCTTTAAACAATCTGAGAAACATAAGCCTTATATGTGAGTAGGATATTCTTGTTTATAACAATCTTATTACAGCAGCCATGATCTAGGAAATATCATTTTGTCTCATCTTAGATTCTATGCAGATGGAAGTTTCTCCGGTTTTAATAATACTTAACTGTTAAAACATTTCCTTTATTAACGCCGCAGTGGTTTGTCGATACACATTCGATTTCAAATCAAGAAACATTCTTAAGCCGTTATTACCTAACTTCCCATAAAGCTAGTATAACTCTTAAGTTTTCAAAAACCAAGTATTACTTCTTCTTTCAAAATGATTCAAAAACCTTTTGAAATACTTCAAGTTCTTTATTAACACATAACAAGCCAGTTATAGTTCAAATCAGTTACCTTTTAAAAACCACAAGTATTTTCTTACCAACATAAAGTCATATAACCAACTTCCCATAAAGCCGTTATAACACTTTATGTTTTAAACCAATCAAATACATTTAGCACATGACGCTCACCGTACTACATAGTTCACACATATCATGCTAGAAGAGATAGGAAGAGGTTCACATACCTCGCGACGATTATCGACTAATAGCAAAACGCTCCAAGTACCTCCAACCGCCGGCTACTCCTACGCCAAGTAGATCGCGCCACGCGTAGTACTCAACCTATAAGGCCACAAGGCGCTTATTAATATTTAGATCCCTTCGTAGAACATTCTACAGAAAATTCGGCAAAGACTCCCCGCAACAAACAGAAATCTCCTCCTCTATCTGGGCGGCTACCAAGCCAACTGGGGTGTATACCCTCGGCCTACCCCACTGTGGGGACTCTCGCCATGGGGAGGAGGACGAGAACAACTCTTCCAAGGGAGGGAGGATTTCTAACACTTAGGAAATATTTGGAATGGATGAAGAAGTCATCCTAAGGGGGGTATTTATAGCACAAGCCAAGGCCAACCAATGTCCAAGATCTAGCCAAGTGCATAGCAAGTGTAGGGCCAAGATTCACCCATGTGTCCTTAACCAACTAACACACAAAATATCCTACCAACTCCCCCCTCTTCAATTCGTCCAATCCGCCCCCCTTACGTCCGCCAATGGGAGGGTGCCAAGTGGCGCCCTCTTGTTGGCCCAACACGTTTCGTCTCTCGGAAAAATCCGTAAAAATTAAAAACGACATAGCCGGAATTTTTCCTACGAAAGCTGTGAAAACGTTTCGTCGAAAAACGACTCTAAACGGGTGTTGTGAACAAAAATTAATTCGGCCAAGCCTAATACAAGTTCAAATTTTCTACGTACGTCCTTACGTACATACTCTGGAAATACGGGGTATAACAGCGTCTATGCAATGACGCCATCAACATCTACAATAAACATGTCTTTTTCAGCATCACATCACCTGCAATCCAGTGTCAATCATACTTCGACACTGGGATATTTTTAAATCAGCGTCAGCTTTTCTTTTTATTTTTTCGCATCACAACGACCCAGTGTCATCATAATTCGACACTGGGACATTTTGAGTCTGCATCAGCCCTACTTTTGAGTTCCAGTTTATAAAACAGGACAAAATTGACTACAAGTCAACATATGTGTCCGAAGACTCTTCCATCATCTCCGTACAAAGAGGGACATGCTGTTGACAGTCAATTTTGACCCGTTTTTCGTATATTTGTTGCAATTTTATGTGTTTTAAGACACCGCATTTTATTCATCATTTTTGCATTTTTTACATAATATTCTATGTTTATTTCTTCACAAAATGACATTGCATCTTTTTATTTTAATTTAAGCATTATGTTTTGTTAATATTATGTTTTTATTATTGTTGCACCGTCGTTTTATTTTAATAATATTTGCATCTCTTTAAATAATTAATTGGCATCTCGTTTTTACTTTTAATCAGGCATTAAACATGTCTTAAATATTGCATTTTAGTATTATTGCATCGGCATTTGAATTTTAATAATTTTGCATCTTTTTAAATAATTTTTCTTTTAAATAATTAACCCGTCTTACATTTTGTCAAACCAGTCCAGTCCAGTCCAAGACACAATTTGAATCAGTCCAATCCAACACCATTTTAATTTCATCCAAACACTCTTTTATTTTCCCCCCTAAAATCAAAACCTACTTTTCATTTTTTTCCCCCAAAACCAAACCTAAACCCTAAAAACCTACCTTATATATTAAACATTACCCCCTCATTTATTAAAAAAATGGGGGCAGCCTACAATAAGCAGCCGCACACTTCACAAATCAGCCCCCCCCCCATTTTCATTTCTCACCCCCTGCCCTCTCCCTCTCTCCCTCACCCCTCTCCCGTCGTCGTTGACCCCATCCGGCGAACCCCCAACAAAAATCATCCCACCAGCCGCACCCCCCTTTAACACTTCATATTCCTTAACGCAACAACCCAAAAACCCTCGCTCTCCCGCGCTTCTTCGCCGGAGTTCCACCCGGCGAACCAACACTGGCTACCACCGCCTCCTCTCGTCGATATAACACCTTTCCCTCTCCCCTATTCCAGTCGACTAACCACCAACACTGCTACCATCGACCGTCATTCCGCCGCCATCGCCCGCCATCATCGCCGGAGTTCAGAGCTCCGGCGAACCTCGACCACCACCACGCGAACCATCACTGCTCACCACCGTCCCGCACTCAAACCACTGCAGTGGCGTCGCTCCGGCGACTTCGCCGTGGAAGTGACGCCGCTGCTTCCCTCTCTCTGTTGGTAACGTTGAATCTGGCCGGATTTAAACTCCGCGACGCTACGGTTTATTTCTTCGTTCTTGTAGCTATTATTGTTGTTGGTTGTTGCTGGACTGTTTCCTTTTTGCGTTTCACATTATATCGCCGAAGTTAAACCGGAGTTGTAACTCCGACGATTCGTTGGCCACTGCTCCTATGGTTTTTTGACAGTTGTTCTACTTATTTTTGACTAGTTGGCTACTGATTTTTCGGCCATGTTTATTCTGGTTCTGGCCATTTTGTGGGCTGATTTTTAGCCATGCTCTTGACTGATTTTTGCTATGTTTTATTGGCTTATTTTAGCCATGTTCTGGACTGATTTTGGTCTTGTTGGACTGATTTTTGCTACTGATTTTCGGCCATTTTGTTATTGATTTTGGCTATTTTATCGGACTGGTTTCGACAAGCTTGCTTTTATTTTATTAAACGGAAGGAACAAATTTCTGCATTTGAATATTTGGTATTTTACTGATTTTTGAACAAGATGCTACTCACTTGTTTGGCCGATGAAAAAGTTATCCGTCGATTTTTGAGGCCTCCACAGTTGCAAAGACGGAAAATAAAATAAATGAAGCTTTCTGGGCGTTGATGATTTCTTCTACTTACACAGGATAACCAACATGCGTGGCGATAATTCGCAGCCGCACTTGTTTAGGATGTCCCACTTTATTTTTATATATATCTGAGCCCTCCGTGTTTAAAACTATTACTGTTTTGGCACGAATCTGAAAGTTTTATTTATTTTATTGCTTTTAACAATATTGGCCGATGAAGGAATCTCCGTCTGATTTCCAAGGCCTCCTCTGTGCAAAAGACGGATTTATTTATTTTTTGACTTTACTTATTAAATTCCTGTCATTGCTTTAAAATTATTTATTCTAGTACTAACACTTTTACTAAGTGTTTATGCAGGTACCCGGAGATCATCTTGTGCAGAAGGCCTAAAAAGGGCTAAAGGATGTCCCGGAGTTTTTATTTTTATGTCGCATTTAATTTTAGTTTTATTATTCTGTACTGCACTTTATTTTATTAATAAATTATGAAAATGCTTAGAATAGGTAGAATAAAAAGGGCAATAAATAATTAACCTGGGCTTGAACGAATAACCGCAAGTTAGCGGATCTTAAAGGATGCCTAATCCCTTCCCTTTAGGATAATGAAGAACCCTGATCCATAATCTCACTAATTTCGCAGACCATTAAATGGAGATTAATTGTAGTATTTTACTGCAATAAATCAAGTGTCTTAATTCACTTAACTAATTAGGTGGTGACTCCTTAAAATCAGCATTTATTGCTCCATCCAGGGAACCGCGCCAAAGAGCAACGTTGCGGACACCGTTCAGACCCCGAGGTCGAAAACGGGCGCGACAGTATCCACGTTGTTGATTCTAAGTTAAAGGTATGTCTAAGTTATCCTAAGTCCTTACCAAGTCTTATGGGAGATGTTGGTAAGAATGGTTAGGAAGTTATGAGGTTTGATTTAAAGCTATGTGCCTTGATTTATATGAAGTAAGTAAGTTGATTTTATATTTAAAAATGACTTGAATTTATAATTGAAAAGGGACTTGTTTTTATAAGTGAAAGTTATATGATTTTAAAGAGTATATGATGCGAGGTTTTAAGACTATAAGCCTTGATTTTATAAGTGCAAATGACTTGATTTAAAAAGCATGGCATCTTAATTTATTTCAAAAATTAAGAAGATTGATTTCAAAAGAGTATGTGAATTGAGTTTTAAAAAGAAAGGAGTTTTATGATTCTTTTTAAGTACGTATGTACGTAGTACTTTTGGGTTTAGTTTCTCCAATGTGATAAGAAATAAAAGTGCCTTAAGTTCTCTAAAATGAAAGGTTGTTATAATAGCTTTAAGGGAAGTTGTTATAACGACTTAAGAAGAAGTGAAATGGTGGTTTAAAATGTTATGTAAGGAAAAATCACACCGAGCCCCACAAATGGGCCGGATTATGCTACATGATTCCACAGTACACCGAGCCCCACAGGCGGGCCGGATTATGCTATATGATTCCACAGTACACCGAGCCCCACAGGCGGCCGGATTATGCTACATGATTCCACAGTACACTGAGCCCCACAGGCGAGCCGGATTATGCTACATGATTCCACAGTACACCGAGCCCCACAGGCGGGCCAGATTATGCTACATGATTCCACAGTACACCGAGCCCCACAGGCGGGCCGGATTATGCTACATGATTCCACAGTACACCGAGCCCCACAGGCGGGACGAATTATGCTACATGATTTCACAGTACACCGAGCCCCACAGGCGGGCCGGATTATGCTATATGATTCCACAGTACATCGAGCCCCACAGGCGGGCCGGATTATGCTACATGATTCATCATTACACCGTGTCCCGCAAATGGGCCGGGTTACGTTATCACGTATGGGTAATCAAAGTAAGCTCCTAAATAAGAAGTCCCTCCATAAAGGGCAGGATTATGTTATGTAAGATATGTAAGTTATGTGGAAAAACTTGATCGAATTCTTAAGTATGTATGTAAGAATATGATGTTAATTCTTATTGAAAGAAGGAAAAGAATGATTAATGTACGATTGATTTCATGAGTTAAAATGGCACCGTAGAATCCGGTATTTTAATTTTTATACTTGCCCCTGTCATTCTTTTGTACAGTTATGATCTTGTTTACTGTACTTTATTTCCATTCCATACTTAGTACTTGTTGTACTGACCCTCTTAGGGGGGCTGCGTTCATGTCAGCAGGTCTAGGTACACAGTTGTGGATCCGCGAGCTTAGGATCCTTGTTCAGCATTTTGAGATGGCTCCAAGTTCCGGAGTTTGTCATTATGGCTAGGTATATTCAGGGGTACGGCGGGGCCTTGTCCCGTCATAGTTGTTGTCACCTTCTTAGAGGTCTATATTCATATGTGGGCTGGACTGGTGTAAGTTGTATTTACATTGTTGTACAGCATAGACCCTTTCGGGTGATTTATATTTATACGAAAGTCTTTCCGTCTTTGCCTTTGTTTAAAAAAAAAGGTAGTGCTATTTATCTTCCGCAGTTTATTTATGTTGTATGGGTAGAAGGATGCCCAGGTAGGGGCACCAGTCACGAGCCCGGGATTTGGGGCGTGACACTTAGGATGGTGTCGGGTCATTCGAGATCGGCAGTGGCGATGGGCTCTTCGCCAAGAAAGTGGGTAGACGGACTAAAAAATTGGGCAGCAGGCAGTGGGCTTGCTGGCTGAGAGACTGGACCGGGAAGGGAATGACTTGGGGTGCATATCCAGATACTAGACATTCGACATCTGGTTATTATATATTTCTTAATGATAACTTGGTACCGGTAGTCTTTCACATTTCTCCTCTACAATTTTCCCAGTCACAAGTAAATGGGTTTAAAGTCAGGTTTATGTGACCGGATAGAAGTGAAGGCTAACAAGAATGTGTTTCATGATGCATTTACAAGGTTGTGAGCTTTATGAAGGTGTCTTTGGAACTGTTGGCTCTAAAATTTAGTAACATTTTGTGCATATGCTTTATCAATATCAGTTTTTGAAAGAATTAATCCCTTGATTATTCTTATTGATGAAAGACATATATATACAAGGTACAATAGGAGAATCATATTCCTACTTTACATCTAAATCCCTATTATATATTAAGAATAACTATACACTTATGGTAATAATATAAGTCTAATTAAAGTACAAGACTAATATAATATATACCAAATATATACAACTAAATCACTGTTCACGGAACAGTAATGGGACTGGACCACGACGCTCTGAAGGCTTGGGTCACGACGCTTGGGCCTTTGGGCCTCATTTAACACACTGCCGCAGTCATGTGGACGGTCTTCGTACGCTGAGATTGTCTCTAAACTCTTTAAAAAGAACCGAGGGAAAACCCTTTGTAAAGATGTCTGCAATCTGATATCTGGACGGAACATGGCAGACGTGTACTTGTCCTTTAGCTACCTTTTCTCGAACAAAGTGAATATTCATCTCTATATGTTTAGTACGCTGGTATTGAACTGGATTACCAGAAAGGTATATGACACTTATATTATGACAATACACCAAAGTAGCCTTTTCAATAGGACAATAGAGCTCTAATAGTAGATTATGTAACCAACATAACTCGAAAACCACATTGGGTACTCCTCTATACTCGGCTTCTGCACTTGAACGTCAAAGTGTTACTTGATGCTTGACAGACCATGAGACCAAGTTATTACCTAAAAACATGCAATAACCAGACGTAGACCGTCTGGTGTCAGGACAACCACCCCAATCAACATCTGTATATGAGATAAGTGTAGACGTCGACGAAGGATACAAATGCAAGTCATACTCAAGTGTTCCCTGAATGTACCTAAGAATGTGTTTGAGCGCATTCATATGTTCAACTCTGGGATCATGCATAAATAAACACACCTGTTGTACGACATGTAATATCAGGTCGCATGAACGTAAGATATTGAAGGGTTCCTGCAAGACTACGATAGAGGGTCGGATCCTCATAGGAAGAGCCAGCTGCAGCACCCAATTTGGGTTTAGTATCAACTGGAGTAGAAGTGGACTTACAGGATGACATCCCAGCCCTCTCAATGATCTCTGTTGCATACTTCCTCTGTGATAAGAACAATCCACCTGCATGACGAGTAACAACAACTCATAAGAAATAACTCAATGTACTCAAGTCCTTCATAGCAAACTCAGAACTAAGAATTGCCATGATAGACTTTCGCAATACATCAGAAGATGCAGTCAAGATAATATCATCCACATATAATAGTATATAAGCCATCGAAGAACCATGACGATATATGAATAATGAATTATCAGACTTGTTGTGAGAAAAACCCATAGTCGAAACATAATCAACAAACCTCTTATACCAAGCTCGTGGAGACTGCTTAAGCCCATACAAGGACTTATTCAACAAACAAACATGATGAGGATATCTAGTATCCCTAAAACCCAAGGGTAGATGCATATACACTGTTTACGTGAGATCAACATGTAGGAAAGCATTCTTCACATCTAGTTGATGAATGAACCATGATTTTGAAAGAGTCAAGATGAGCACAGTGCGAATGGTAGCCTGTTTTACCAAGGACTAAATGTTTCACCACAATCCACACCAACCTGTTGAATCGTACCATCACCGACAAGACGATCCTTATGCCTCACAAATGAACCATCAGAATTTTCCTTGTGAGTATATCCACATAGACCGAATAATATTAACACCAGATGGACGGGGTACCAACTCCCACGTCTTATTATCAATAAGAACATTATATTCATCGGTCATGATAATTTTCCAATTAGTGTCATTTAAGGCAGACACAGGATTACGGGGTAAGGTTGATTTAAGAATGTTAGAATTCAAATTAAAATATCTTTTTGGTTTAAAATACCCTGTTGACTACGAGTGATTGGACCATGACTCTGGGCTGGATTGGGTGAATTTTGGGAATTTTGAGAGTTTTCGGAATTTTCCGTCGAAGGCTCTGCAGCGCTTGATGAACTGCAGAGCTCTCTGAAGTTTTGGCGCCGCGACGCTCCATGAAGGGATGCGGTGCTGACGACGGGATTGAATTTGACTGTTCACTGGAAGGCAGGCGTCGTGGCGCCTCTCCTAAGGACCGCGACGCTGATGACGTATTTTCTGAAACATCTGAAAAATAACGGAGAACATAGGGGGAGATATCATCATCCAAAAAATCATAAGAACTAGGCACGGGTTTTTCTACTTTAGAAAATGGAAATTGGGATTCATCAAAGCGAATATGACGACTAATGATGATTCGTTTAGAGGACAAATCAAAGCATTTATAACCACGATGATTTGACGGATAACTCAAAAATACACACGGGGTAGAACGTGCCTGAAGTTTGTTGATTGTGATGGATGGAAACAGTGGATAACATAAGCAGCCAAGACCCTAAGATGAGAATACGAATGAGTCTTTTTGCATAAAACTTGAAGAGGGGAGGAATATGTCAAACCTTTATAGAGAAGAATATTAAGTAGATCGGTAGTCATTTGTAGCGCATGATGCCAAAACAATAGAGGAACGGAAGAATGAACCAATAAAGTGCGGATAATGTTATTAATGGTACAAATTTTTCGTTCAGCTTTCCCATTTTGTGAAGACGTATGAGGACAAGAAAAATGAAAATTTATCCCATTTTGAGCACAAAACTCCCTAAACTCCCCATTGTCATATTCTTTATCATTATCACATTGGATGTTCTTTATTTTCCGTTCGAATTGAATTCTTATGAAAGCTCTAAATTTTACGAAGATGGAAAAATTGTGATTTTTTCGCAATTGGAAACGTCCATAAAAATTTAGAGTAATCATCCAAGAATAAAATATAATATTGATGACCTATAGAACTAAGAACAGGAGATGTCCATAAATCGCTATGAATAATATCAAATGGCATTGAAGTATGAGAATTCGAAGCTACAAACGGTAACTTAATAATTTTACCTAAAGAACAAGATTGACAATTTGGAGTACTATGCGTACTCTTACAGGAAATAGACTTATTTTTTATCTAAAACAGACAAAATAGACGACCTCGTATGACCTAGATGAGCATTCCACAAGGAAGGAGCAAGAGCTACAAAAGTGGATGACATGACTTGACGTGAGATGTTGAGACTTGGTGTGATTGGCTAAAGATCCGCTATACTATCACACCTCATGAGAGGACTCTCCGTCTTGAAATCCTTCACAGAAAACCCAAACTGATCAAAATCAATAGAAACCAATTATCAGTGGTGAATTTACGGACATACACCAAATTTTTAATCAATTTTGGGGCATAAAAGATATTTTTCAGGACAAGTGGTGGATGAGGAGGGGACAAATTTTTATTACCATAACCCTTAATTGGAATAGAACTGCCATTATAAAAAATTATACCATGATTATTGCTCAAATTGGAATAAGACGAGAGAGTACCTTGGTCGGATGTCATGTGGGTAGTGGCACCTGTGTCCATGTACCAATTAGGGTCCGGTTGAGCCAAGCCAAGCGTGTGCATCGCTGCTTCAATATCGGTCTGAGTGGGCCCTATTGCGTAGTGGAGTGCGAGGCGAGGTCCAAGTATCTGGGATTTGCCGAGCTGTTTATCTGGTCCGAACCACGGAGTCGACACAGGAAGAATTTGGTTTGCGACGCTAGCACGGGCTGAGATTGAGGCGTCGCGGCGTGATCTTTGGGACCCATCGCCCGCTGTCCGAGGCCCCTGTGGGCCCAGGCTGTTGCTGATGGTTTCCCCCGTTATTATCGCCACGATTCTTGCCATTATTTTTTCGATTTTGGCCCTTCTTACCACCCCCGTTGTTGTGATTTTGGGTCACGTTGGCTGGATTGGAAGGGGAAAAATTGGAAGCAGTCATCATGACGACGGGGCTTGCTCCGATCGATGCCCTTTTAGCCATACCCGTTTCTTCCAAAGTGAGCATGGAACGGGCTTGATAGAACTCCGACATGGGGTTACTTTGACGAATAACCGAAGCAACCTCTGTATAGGCCTCGGATAGTCCGACAACCATCTGAAGAACTAGACGACTATTAGAAACAGGAGAACCCACGTTGCGAAGTTGTTCTGCCAAGTCCTGCTCAATGATAACAATGCGAGAATGACTGTTATCTTGGAAGATGTCACGCAATCGATTCCACGCCGTCATAGCTGTGGAGTTGGGTTCCATAATCATCTGTAAAAGATCCAAGGAGATAGTGGCATAAATCCACTGGAGAACCTTGACATCAAGCATGACCCATAGGTCTGGATCTGCTGTTTTAGTAGGCACAACACGTATACGTCATAACCCCCCCCCCCCCCCCCCCCCATCCGTAGGAGTAGTGGGAAGGATGATGTGGTGAAGAACTTTATGTGTCATGGCTTGAATCTTGAATAATTCTGCCCATTCTATATGAAGAATAGCTTTACACTTATGGTAATAATATAAGTCTAATTAAGGTACAAGACTAATATAATATATACCAAATATATACAACTAAATCATTGTTCACGAAACAGTAATGAAACTGGGCCGCAGACTGGGCCGCGACGCTCTGAAGGCTTGGGTACATCTAAATCCCTATTCTATAGGAAGAATAACTATACACTTATGGTAATAATATAAGTCTAATTAAGGTACAAGACTAATATAATATATATCAAATATATACAACTAAATTACTGTTCACGGAACAGTAATGGGACTGGGCCACGACGCTTGGGCCTTTGGGCCTCATTTAACAGTTTTATCATGCAGTAATAAGAAAAAAATCTCCAAATTGATAAACACTAAGGAGTAATGCAGATAATATCTCAAATATCTTGAATTATTAATTACTCCCTCCGTCCCAATTTATGTGACACCATTTGATCGGGGACAAAGTTTAAGAAATAAAGAAAGACTATATTATTTTGGCGCCACATCTCATATGACGGCATCCCAAGATACTCTCTCATCTTATTTCAATATGAGCAATTTAAATCATAATATTATTGTTGATAGTGGACAAGGCATTCCCATTCAAGGTTATGGACAATCATCCCTCTCCCCACCACACCCCATTGTCTTTAAAGAATTCCCTCCATGCCCTGAAACTTATCAAAAATCTAATATTTGTGCGTCATTTCACAATCGACAATAATGTTTCATTTGAATTTGATTATTTTGGTTTGTCTGTGAAGGACCTTCTGATAGGGATGCAAATAATGAGATGTGATAGCACCAGGGAACTTTATCCTATCACTACGACCGTCAGCCATCTAGCATTCTCTCCATCGACCTTTGCAGTTATTTCATCTATTTTATGACATATAGATTAGGACATCCGGAAGACTCTGTTTTACGCTCCCTTAGCTAAAATAAATTTATTAATTGCAAACATGTCTCTTGCCCTCCTGTTTGTGAATCTTGTATTTTTGGAAAATATGTCAAGTTGTCATTTTATTCTTCATCCTCCTGTACTTTAATGTCATTTGATATCATACACAGTGATTTATGGACTTCTCCTATTTTAAGCACTACTGGGCATCGATATTATATATTATTTTTGGATGATTATTCCAGCTTCCTGTGGACTTTTCCTATTGGCAATAAGTTTCAAGTCTATTCTATTTTTTCATCCTTTAGTACTTAATTAAGACACAATTTGAAAAAAAATCAAATGTTTTCAATGTGACAATGGGAGGGAATTCGATAATAAACAATTCAAATATTTTTGCGCAAAACACGGTCTTGTCTTTCGATTTTCTTGTCCCCACACCTCTCCACAAAATGGCAAGCCAAACGAATAATAAGAACCATAAATAACTTAGTATGTGCCCTCTTTTTCCCACGCCACTATCCCCCTATTTTTGACATCACGCTCTATCAATGGCAACCTATCTCTTGAACATTCTCCCAAACAAGACACCGGACCAACATACTGAACCTGACCACCGACATAATAAAATCAGATAACCTCTAGACTCGGTTGTACTCCGAATGAAATGAAGTCTCGCTAATCAACTACTTGAGCTGGGAATATCTACTCTAGAGGCCTGCCAAACTTGGTATCTGGACATGAAGCATGAAATGCATCGTCCTTCACAAAAGGGATGTCAGTAAGATATAAGTATCGTGTATGTAAGACAAC
Source organism: Przewalskia tangutica (assembly GCA_029844215.1). NCBI lineage: Eukaryota > Viridiplantae > Streptophyta > Magnoliopsida > Solanales > Solanaceae > Przewalskia > Przewalskia tangutica. The sequence goes on along the minus strand of CM056735.1, from coordinate 81,701,701 downwards.
TTAATCACTGAATTTTGAAACTGGCATAAATAAATTACTGAATGCAATCATGGAAGCCAATGATAATCTGAAAGTATATTTATCTGTTTCTGTTTCATATCGTAACAAGCATTGTAATTGTATGAAAACATAACTAAAGACATAGCTGTGCACAATAAGAGTCAACCACAATTTAAAAGGTCATATATACTACACTCTTACCAATTGGAATACACCGTCGCTTCTTATATGTTATATCTATGTCTCTGAACTCTCTCAAAGCAGTACTACATAGCTCATAGCATGTATGGTCTACAACACGCAAGTCGTGCAACCATATAGATATTGTAATTCTATCTCATTGTAATGTCTAGTACATATGTGCTAGCTACTGAACTCGTGAGTCAGTGCTTTCTCGACAAGCGCACCGATACTCCTTCTCTTATACTCGACTAATGAGCTGGTACTTTCGGACTAGCGTGTCCATTATCTACCTAGCTATCATACTCGTATCTACCAGACTAGCACTCATGCATCTACCAGGCTTTTAGACTGTTCGTTGTATGTATTTTTCATATCGAACAACAAGAAGTAAAGATCTCATTTCATCACCTCTATCTATCATAATCAAGTAAAAATATCATAGCGCCCAACTATTAATCAACAAAATAATAAAGTTCTTATAAGGAAGACATTGTGGCTCATGTACTCTCTCTGAACATACAAAAAGCTATCAATAGACATATGGGGTTCAAGTCATTTTTGTGCAGATCAATCAATCAATTTTCACTTGGTGGATGGTTAAATGTATTCCTAAGCTTAAGCCATTATATCAGGTTGCTCCTACTATCATACTTTGGCAACTATAAAAGAGGAGGAACACTATAGTGCATGAAAGGATGATGTCAAGGAGTAGAGTGATATATAAGATAAATATGAATCGGTGTCAATTGGCCGAAGTTAGATACCCTTTGTTGAAAATTTCAAATACTTGACCACAGTCGATACATTTTCTGGAAGGTTATAAGCCTCAGGTTGAATGTAAGTTGGTACAATGGAGATGTCCACCTGTGGTTGGTACAAGTGCAATACTGATGGAGCCTATAAAGGCGATACTGGGTAAAGTTCATCAGCTTTCAGTTAGAAACAATGTAGGAGATCTGGTGTATGCATGGACTAGTATGATTCCTAATTCATCATGCATTAGTGCAGAAGCTAAAGCTATTCTGGAGGGAGTTGCATACTGTGTAACAAATCAGTTTCTACGTCTTATAGAAATTGATTCACTCATCATGAAGAAGGTGGTAAATGAAGAATGAGAGGTGCCATGAAAAATAAGCAAAGAGGTTAACATGATCACGGAATGGAGAAAGAAGGGACTCATACAGTCTGTCCATGTGTACATAGAGGGAAACAAGCTAACAGATTTTTTCACTAACTTGATTGTTTATTTTCTAGGTACACTACAATATACATCATTTCAAGATATGTGAGCTGCTGCAAGAAGGATACTAAATGCAGACAAGATGCAAATTCCAAACTTGAGATTTAAAACATTAAAGGCTAGGGAACCTGATTGACACTACATGGTAATGTGATCCAAAACAGTGAATAACAATCTACTGCACAAAGAAATACAGGATCATCAGCAGAATTCATGAAGAAAATAGTTTTCTAAAGAAGGTTATAATCAAGTACCAAGTCAATAACATAGTTGCTAAATAAATTTTATCCAATATGTGGTATTAATTTGTAGTTCAACCTATTGGAATAACTTCATTAGTAATGTTGTCTATTGTTTGATAACCTAAGATATCAATTCCACATAGTTCATTTCATATAAGCATAAACACTGATTTTCAAAATTGAAAAAGATGTTGCATCATTTGTTTGAAGGATTCTTCAGCTGGTTCTTGATTCCATAGTACCCGGTGAGAGTTTTTGAGGTGATTGGTGACAACATCAATCCAACACTGTTATTCGGTTCTCGGAGGCACTTTTGCCCATTATGTTTTAGCATAGTTTTGTTTCCTTTCTTTTCTTTTTCTGTTCAGAACTTCTGATTTTTGGTTTAATAAATCATAACTAGCAATCTGCTAGTTATTTCAATTAAAAAACACTTGAGTGTTCTTAACTTCGTTTGAAGATTTGGGAAGAAATCTAAGGATTTCTAGGTTACATCTTCTTAATACAGTCAAACATCTCTATAACAATATTATTATGTTCGAAATGATATTCATTTTAATAAAGAAAAACAAAAAAAGACACATCAATTGAAATAGAAAAAATAGTAAAAGTAGCTTCGTGACATGTTATACTTCATTTACAAAAACGTTATAATTAGTGGTTAGATTATTATGATGGATCTTAATATTACATAATTTTTTGATGGAATATCTAGCAGAATATTTTTTTGAGTAAAAAGATGTAAATGTATCTCTCAACTTTGCAATTTAGAGCAAATATATTTTTCGTTAAAAAATGAAGCATATATATCTCTGTCGTTACACAGATGATGCGAATATACCCTTTTCGCTGATGAAATCTTATTTTAAAATCATTTAGCTTGTGTTTTAATTAAAAAAACCATGTGTTCTCACGACTGACTCGTTTAAAAAATTAGTAGACTTATTTTTTAAAGTCACATGATAATTTTTTTCCTGGTAGATCGGGTCTGATTCGTTTAAAAAAAAATTGTGTGCCCTTAAAAATAAGTCTATTATTTTTTTAAAACGAATAAGAACTGAGCCACAAAAAAAAAGGAATACCGCGCGACCTTAAAAAAATAAGTGTACTAAAAAATTGGTAGACTAATTTTTCTAAACTCATGACATGACATTTTTTAATTAAAAAATAAGCTAAATGATATTTCAAAAAAGTTTCGTCAGTGAAAAGACTATTTACATCATTTGTATAATGATAGGGTATATATGCATCACTTTTTAACAAGAGGTATGTCCGCTCTAAATCGCAAAGTTGAGGGTTATGTTTGCATATTTTCCCCTCTTATAAAATACTCCAACCATCTCAAAATAGTTATCGTATTTTTCATTTATACTGAGCTTCAGAAAACATTAATAAGGGTGATATTTTGACTATTTTACCCTCTAAAAATATGTTACCATGTTATCTCTTCTCAACAAATATTGATTGTATTTCTATGCCAACTTCACCAATGATGTACACCCTCTTAGATGTTGTACTCCAATTAATATAAAGGATAAAATGAAAAAAAACTAGTTAATTTTATCTTGATTTTCTAAAATAATAAGTATCTTAAGACGAATATTTTTTATACAGATGACAAGTATTTTGAGATCGAGAAAGTACTCTCTCCATCACATATTACTTGTTCACTTTCGCTTTTCGAGAGTCAAGTTGACTAATTTTTGGAGCTAAATTAGATTAGATTAATTTAAATTTTAAAATTATAATTTAGATATTTAAAAACTATACGAGCTAAATTAGATTAGATTAATTTAAATTTTAAAATTAAAATTTAGATAATTAAACATTACACGAAAAATACTACAAGTTGCAATTTCTCTCATATCAATATGGTGAAAAAATGTATCTCAAAATAATAGTTAAAGTTTATATGTTTGACTTTTAAAAAAGAAAAGTGGACAAGTAATATGAAAATGAGGGAGTAGTAAATAAGAAAGCTACAATGAGATGACCAGATAATTAATCAGTCGTGAAAACATGGAAAATGTCAATATAGTACAATTATTGAAGATGCATGATTAGGTCTATTGAATAAAAATCTGACAGTACACATTTCATATGCATTAAAGATAGTCATCAGGATTATCTTATCTTATTACGCATGTTTATGATAACCTTTAGACCCATTAGACTCAATCATCAATAATTATTGCTTTAGTTGATCTTCTAAAGTAGTTTCCTTTAATATTCCTTTTAACTAAGGAGTAATATTGTATTCTAATACTCTCCCTGTTTTAAAAAATGCCATTATTTATTAGCTATTTGAAAAAGAATGATACATTAAAATTATGTTAACCTTTCATTTAAACATTAAGAGCACATTTGGTATGATGTATTACGTTGTACTGCACTGGACAAAAAAATAATACAGCGTCTGGTGGACTTTTTCAGACGGACCGGACTGTACTATTTCTAAAAATAGTACACTCCAACTGCCATTTTTGAGACTCATCTAGTAGATGGTCTCCCCTGGACTGTACTAAAATAAAAAAAATAAAAAAAAATATAGTCCATTATATATTAATACTCTAATACCGTCTATTATATATTAATACAGTATAGTCCATTACAATACAGTACAATCCATGCAAAATTATATAGTCCAGTGCGACGTACAAAACGAGCCCTAATAACAAAGTTTTTATAGCATTACAAATATTATACCATATCTATGTAGGGTTTTGTCGGGTTCGTACACGCAGCGAAATTTGAAAATTTATGTTTCAAACCCGACGACGGTCAAACTGTAGGATGATTATAACAATGAAAATACATAAGTAAAGAAAAAAAAACAAGCCGATATGACATGGCGGAGAATCGTAAACTGTAATGCGTCATTAGAACACTTACAGTTTTGCAGCTTCCAAATTTTCAACCTGAATTTGTGTGTCCTGAGGGTGCGCACACAATCACTCCTCGATTCGCAAGTAAAAAACAATGATATAATTTCTCTTTTGGAAAGCTAGGAATTCCAGCAGAGTTTCAGCAGAGTAAATCTTATGAAAAAGATGGGTGTATAAAATATGAGGCAAAACCCGGTATATATAGCTGAGAAATCAGCTAGGGTTTCCCTCGTGGGCCAGGCCCAGAAACCGAAACAGAATGGGTCATTCGGACCCACTGGACGCGTGTCGACGCCACGGCGCTGAGTAAGTGGCCTGTGGCGTGGCGTGGCGCCGCCCCGCCTTTCCACCGCTTCTTTTCTATTTTATTCTAATGTCTCGATTATCAACCGAACATTTATATACTCTTTGATTATATCCTTGAATCGGCGGAACAATTGACTTAGTGTTACCCTTCAGGCCTTTACATATTGACACTAATAACATTAAGGTCTACACGGAACTCCTAGACTGTGTCGGAAGACGAACTCAATATGTAAAGTTTAGCTACACGAAACATGTGAATTGAACCTCTATGTGGGAAGATAAAATCATTTCATTCATGACACACTCAATCAAGCTTAGGATCTGTCAAGTGTCTATCCAAGTGACTTGATCATTATAGCTCATCTATATTAGTTGACAACAGGACCATATCACAGACATGTCCATTGCATTGGCCAATGACTTAGTTAACCTAATACCATATGAGTATCTGAGTGTTCACTCGAATATATATTCAAGGAATGAATTCTAATATTGGCTCACATACCACATTTAATCTACTTCGTAATGCACCCAAAACAAGCCGCGTCTCAACCTATAAGGTATTTGAGCTTAGGACAGGATCAAAGTACATTACTCCGTAAACAAGGTCATATTGACCTCAAGTCTAAGGACTTTTATCTCCCACACGCCGATGACATTATAGACATATAACAAAACAGTATATCAGCAGGGCATAGCAATAGTTCAACAAGTATCCATATGTCCATCACGAGTTGCCATAACTCGTAGCAAGTGAGACATACTACATCCCTTAAGGATATGATGCAGACCACATGTCGACGTATCGCATATCATCGATATTCCAATTTCGATGATCATTAGTCGAGGTAATTTAAGAGTTATGTTATAACATTAATTCTCACATCATTAATAATCACGTAAACTGTAGGGATGCATTTATAGAATATTATAAACAATCAACTAATAATTCAACAAATGCAAATGCCATAATATTAATCATCATTAATAAAATACGAATGTGTATAAAGTACATTGTGTCCTAATACAGATTGTCTCTAGGACATACATATACTTTAAATCTCCCACTTGGCCTAGAGTCAATCACCAACATATCTAATACCCATGTTCTCAAAATGACCATTATGCTTCACCAAGCTTAATGGTTTAGTAAACAGGTCTGCTAGATTATTGTCTGTGGGAATATAATCTATCTTGATATCTTCAGCTTCCACCATCTCTCTCAGGATGTGGTACTTTCTCGGTACATGCTTGTTTCTGTTAGTTGATCTTGGTTCCTTTGCCTGTGCAATCGCACCAGTGTTGTCACAATAAATAGTTATTGGACAACTAGCAATCGGAACAACCCCTAGTTCCTTCAGGAACTCAGAAATCGCGACAACTTCCTTAGCAACTTCCGATCCAAAGAATGTACTCGCCGATGAGTCGAGTCTGCAGTAGTGCTTTGTTTGGAACTCTTCCAGCTCACTGCTCCTCCGTTGAAAACAAAAGTGTAACCAGACTGAGATTTGAAATCATCAACATCTGTCTGGAAACTATCATCGGTATACCCAGTGGCAACCAGCTCATTATCTCCACCATAGACTAGAAAGTAATCATTAGTACGTCTGAGGTACTTGAGAATACTCTTGACTGCTTCCAGTGTTCCTCACCAGGATTATGCTGGAACTTGCAAGTCATACTAAGTGCAAAGGCCACATCTGGCCTAGTACAGGTCATGACATACATGATCGATCTTATAGCCGAAGCATACGGGATCCTCTTCATGCGCTCAAGCTCTACAGCATTAGAAGGGCAACCCTTCTTTGATAGCTTGATGCCTTGACCCATCGGAAGACCGCCTTTCTTGGAATTCTCCATTGGAAAGCGTCGAAGCACTTTGTCTATGTAGATTGACTAAGACAACCCCAACAATCTATTAGGTCTATCTCTATAGATCCTAATTCCCAGAATGTAGCAGGCTTCACCTAAATCCTTCATCATCAAGGTCTTGGACAATCAATCCTTAACTGACTGCATGAAAGTCTTATTATCTCCCATGATCAATATGTCATCAACATATATAATAATGAAGACAATACCCTCATCCTTGCGTTTGAAATAAACACAAGGATCCTCTCTGCTTCTGATAAAATCAAAAGATTTGATAGCATTATTAAAACAAATGTTCCAACTCCTAGAGGCTTGCTTAAGCCCATAAATGGACTTCTGTAGCCTGCACACATCATTTGGTCTGGACTCACATGAAAAACCCTCGGGTTGTTTCATATACACTTCCTCAATTAGATTACCATTGAGGAATACAGTTTTGACGTCCATCTGCCAAATGTCATAATCATAATGCGCAGCTATCGCAAGCAAAATCCGAATAGACTTTATCTTAGCCACCGGTGAAAAAGTTTCATCATAATCCACACCAGGACGCTGAGTAAAACCTTTAGCCACTAGTCTAGCTTTATAAGTCTGAATCTTGCCAGATGTATGAATCTTCTTCTTGAAGACCCATTTGCATCCTATGGGTTTGACCCCATTTGGCAAATCAACCAAGTTCCACACCTGATTGATATACATAGATTCCATTTCGGATTTCATGGCTTCTTGCCATTTCTTCGAATCAATGTCTAGCATTGCTTCACTATAGGTTCTAGGCTCGTCATCATTTGGAATATCTATCTCATTTTGTGTTTCCACAAGTAGATTAAGTCTTTCCGGAGGACGATGAGATCTAGTAGACCTACGGAGTTGATTGTCTTGTAGTTCAGTTACAAGTATGTTCTGACTATGAGTAAGTTCTTGTGCGCTGGTCGATCCACCAACATTAGAGCTTTCAGGAATATCATTTTTATGTCTTTCCTGAATGGGAGGAAATGTAACTGGTGTACTTGCTCCCAAGGTCTGTGCCGGAAGATCTTGCATTTCTGCATTATTCCTCGTAGCACTCCCACTGGCCGAAGGGGGTACCCTAAATACCCAATCTTCGCCTAAAGCTCCCACTGAATTCTTACCTTCATCATCGGGCAAAGATTCAACCTATTTGTTACCTTGTTCTTGAATTTCTTCAAGTTCTATCTCCGTGCAACTCTCATCCTTATAGACATATTCATTTTCAAGGAAAGTTGCGTTCCTAGAAACAAATATCTATGTTCTCCATGAAGATAGAAATATTATCCCTTAGTTTCCTTTGGATACCCAACAAAGTAATATTTCTCACTTTTAGATTCCAACTTATCAGTGATCAACTTTTTGACATATGCAGGACACCCCAGGGCCTCATGTGTCTAAGTGATGACTTCTTGCCACACCATACCTCATATGGTGTCTTTTCGACTGATTTAGATGGAACTCTGTTCAGAACATATATTGAGGTCAAAATAGTGTATCCCCAAAGGTATGTTGGAAGAGCTGAAAAAGCTCATCATGGAACGAACCATATTGTCACACCCCGAACCCCGGGCCCGCGACTGGTACCCTACCTGGGCACCTTTCTATACATACAACATGAGTAACACGTGAAAGATAATAACACTTTTTTTCTTAAAGCAAAGGCAAAGCCGATAAGGCTGCCGTATATATACCATACCCAACTGGGTCTACACTGTACAACAACGTAAATATAACTCTCACCAGTCCAGCCCACATCTGAATACATACCTCTAAGAATTTGACAACAACTGTGACGGGACAAGGCCCCGTCGTACCCCTGAATATATCTAGTCATAATGATAAGCTCCAGAACATTGGAGCTATCCAAAATGTTGAACAAGGATCCTAAGATCGCGGATCCACAACTAAGTACCTAGACCTGCAGATATGAACGCATCCCCCCGAAGGGGGTTAGTACAACAGTACTAAGTATGAAACTGAAAATAAAGTACAGTATTAAAATCATGGCTGTGCACAAGAATTACAGGGGCAAGTATGAAAATCAAATGTCAGATCCTACCGTGTCACATAATCTAAAAGTCAACTGCACCTCGTATCACTGTACTATACTAACTCCAAGAGTCTATTGTGCCCTTCAAGGACATAATATCACACAGTCCAAATACAAAGCAGGAGACAAGTATAATTACCACATCAACAGTACACTGAACTTTACAAACAATGAGAGCAATAAAAGTCGATTTCGCCGGTTCACAAATAGGAACCCGATGATCAAACTAGGGCCATTCGCCCGTAGTATCATAGGGCAATTCCTGTTTCCTGGACTCTCTTAGTCCGCATAGGTCGCGTGGACCCGCATGAGATACTCCTCGCATCGGGAGGAGCAAACCCATGATGTCATAGGACCGCATCGCGTGAGCCCATTGGACTCGCATGAGGATGATCCTCGCATAGGACCCCATCCCGCATGAGCCCCTTGGACCCGCATGAGGTATTCCTCGCATCGGGGGGAGCAAACCCGCAGAAATATGAACAACGCGACATGGTCAGGGGGTTTACCCCACAATAAATCATAAAAATACAAGCGCAACCGGCTATCGTAAACAACATAGACAAGTTAAGATAAGCTTTGACTCTCATTAGACAAAATGAAGGCACCATCGTTTTGAACAACCAAGGCAATACCATAACTTCCTTTTAAAACAAATAAGACAATACCATGCCTTCCTTTTAAAACAAACAAGACAATACCATGCATTCCTTTTAAAACAAACAAGACCCTAACAAGTCTTTTATTTTATAACACCAAGGTACTATCACACCTTGCATCACTAAGGATTAAAGTCCATTACCACAATGTACGTGAGCCGTACATTTCACTTTATAAACTAAATTTCCATTTTAGCAAGCCAAAGTACTATCAAGGCAAAAGTAGTATAACTATCATTTACACAAGCCAAAGTACTACGTATGTCCACTGCACATCCGGTTTCTTTATAAAAATCTCAAGGCACTAGCCTTGTAACATCAAGTTACTTACTCATCAACTCAAGCGACCTACACTCTTTGTACTCTAGTCACTTCCTTCATGTACTACAACGAAACCAATTTCATTTTTATCAACCATTTAGACTTTTCATAAAGACCGTTATAACCACTTCCCATAAAGTCATTATAACAATTCTTACGAAACTAAGGTACTATCACCTCTTTCCTATTCAATCATCATTAAGGCGTTATCACATAGTTCATTAAGGATTAAGATCCATTATAAGTATTATTTTGAAACCATCATTTGAAATATTAAGATACTTATCATATCAAGTATCTATTAAAAACATGGTTTGAAAAATCAAGGCACTGTTTATCATGTACTATTTCTAAAACATCTTTTTAGAAAATCAAAGTGTCGTATATCGCATAGGATTAAAATCCAAAGAAGCTATGTACCTTTATTCTTTATAAGAAGAATCGTCGCATGAAATATTAGGGCGTTGGACCCAAAAGTTCTACGTACATCTATTCTTTATAAAAGAATCATTTTTAAAATCAACTAACACATTCCTTTAAATCAAGTTAATTCTCCTTTTTAAAATAAAGTAACCTATTTCTTTAAATCAAGTTACTTCTCCTTTTTAAAATCAAGTAACATATTCCTCTAAATCAAGTTACTTCACTTTTTTTTTAAAAAATCAAGTAACCTATTCCTTTTAAATCAAGTTACTTCTCCTTTTTAAAATCAAGTCCCATAACTTGAAAATAAAGTCTCATAATTATTTAAATAAAACAAGCCTCATAACATTGAAAATCAAATCTTATAACTTTCAAAATAAATATTCATTGAACCGTGAATAGGTTATACACATTTATAACGATTTTTTCCATTGAGCCATGATCTAGAAAATGTAATACAATTTTGTCTTATCTTAGTTTCTATGCAGATGGACGACTCTACTCATTTCAATATAATTGATTACCGATACATTTTTATTAACTCTGCAATGACTTGTTCGGTCCCTTTTGCATTAGTGTAGTAACTTAGCAAGGTCAACTAGACTCTACTACTTCATAACGACTCTTACCAACATCCCCCATAAGACTTGGTAAGAACTTAGGAATATTCTAGACATCATTTTAGCCTAAAATCTATACCATGAATACTTACTAATTACAAGGCAAGTACTTCAAGAAGGCAAGTCACGTATACTCCAAATAACTAGGCAAGTATACATCAAACAACAAGTCATGTATACTCCCAACAACAAGGCAAGTATACTCAAATATCAAGTCATGTATACTCCTAACAACAAGGCAATTATATCATAAAAATACTCATGTCTTATAGAAGAGGAAGTCCACATACCTCGCGACGACTAACCATTTCGACACGTAGCAAAATGCTCCAAGTACTTCAACTTCATCGGCTATTCCTTAAGCCAAGTAGACCATGCTACACGTAGTACCTCAACCTAAAATGGCCATAACACTTCTATCAAAATCTTACTTACTATTGTAAGACTTATACCAATTAATAGCCCTCTAATTCTACGGAAAATCGGGCAGCACTTCCTTTGTTTCTACGTACTTTTTCACCTTTTCCAAGGTCCAAATTCTACAACCAACACGCCACATTTAAGGCACAACCAACAGTTAACCAGAGGGGATTACACAGTCTAACTTGACGTGTAAAATTCTGCACCACAATTTATACAAAACAGTCCATTAGTCCAAAGTAAAAACAGTCCATAGTCCAAAGTAAAAACAGTCCATAGTCCAAAGTAAAGACAGTCCATAGTCCAAAGTAAAGACATCCCTTTATTTAGTTGGTGTTCTTGACCAACTACTATAATCAATATTGTCCAGTTTTCGGCTAGCATGCCAAAACTGTTTCCATAACTTCTTATAATCCAACTTATATTCCAACACTTTTATATAAGTTATATTAACTTGTTAACAACAAGATTCCGTCATGTCGAACATGTAATAGGTAATGTTTTATAACAACAATAACCAACGAATCCGTTAATACCAAAACTGTCCACAATCGGCTAACATGCCAAGATTGTGACATGTACCTCTTATTATTTATTATATAACATGTAACAAGTGATAATAACCATAAAATGGCCAATGAATCCAACACCCAACATGGGCCTAGCCCACGGCTTCAACATCCAAAGTTGTCCAAACTTTTATTAATCTTAATTCTTTTTATCACAAGTTCATCCATTAATTACTTCGACATGTAATATCCAATTACATTAAGATGACAATGATCCTTACCTCAATATGCCCAAAATACTCCAAGTTAAACGTCGATCCTTAGCATATCTTAGCTCCTATTCTTCAAGTTCCAATCATACACAAGCATCCACCACAAGCTTATAACCAACTTCTTTTCAAGTTTTGCTTCCGAAAGGTCGACGAACAAGCCTAGGGTTTCACCCTCATTTTCGGCCTAGTGTAGCGTTTTGCTCACTGTTTTGTCAGCTAAACTTGTGACGTCCATAACTCTTTACTCCGATGTCCGATCGACGAACAGTTTGTTGAGTTGGAAACTAGACTCGACGAAATTCATTTTAGGCTTTTGAAATACCTAAAAAGTCCTCTTATACCAGGAGATATACCTCTCCAAAGTTGGCTGAAATCTGCCCAACCTTGGCAGAGAACACCATTTAGAGAGCAAAGGTTTTGCTCAAAATTTTCTAAGTGTTGAACTTGTCTTGCACCCCCTTGTATATATAAGACAACCAACGGTCAAGATGAATCCATATGTAAGGTCAAGATGAAGGACAAGTGGGGTGGGACCCACCTCCACTTGTCTCCAAAATATCTAAGTCAAGCCAAGTCTTCCAAGACAAGTGGGGGTGACACGTGTCGCCCCCCAATTGGTCCAAAATATTTTCATCTTAAAAAATCTCAATAATTGATAAAAATATCAAAAACCTTGTGGGCCCCATAAAATCGTAAAATTTCCCGGGTGGGCCCCACATGACAAATCTGAAAATAAAATTCCACAATTCTATTATATTCCAAAAAGTCCAAACCCCAAATTTGAGAACTCAATTCTCCTTATTAAACACTTTTTCCTCACGGGTTCCGAGATTTCTTTTAAGGAAAAAGCGCATCTTCTATCGTTTCACGATTTAGCCCTTATCGTCTTACGTACGTTCTCTTATTCTTGTGTTGGAACTACGGGGTGTAACACATATCAAGTAAGGTTCGATTTCTCCTCTCGGTAACACCATTCATCTGTGGTGTTCCAGGAGGTGTCCAATCGGAATGAACTCCATGAAGTTTTAAGTAGTCAAGAAATTCTTTACTTAAGTATTCACCCCTACGATCAGATCGGAGAGTCTTGATACTTTTTGAGAGCTATTTATCAACTGCACACTTAAACTCCTTAAACTTCTCAAAAGCCTCGAATTTGTGTCTCATAAGATACATATATCCAAACCTTGATAAGTCGTCTGTAAAAGTGATGAAGTATGAGAAACATTCTCTAGCTTGAGTTGGAAATGGTCCACATACATATGTATGTACCAACTCAAGCACCTCCTTGGCACGGATCCCCTTTTCAGAAAGAGGTTTAATGGTCATCTTACCCTTCAAACAGGATTCACAGTTACCATAAGATTGTAAGTCAAATGGTTCGAGGTAATTTAATTTCCTCAACCGTTCTATCATCGTTTGATTGATATGACCAAGTATGCAATGCCACAAGTAGGTAGAATTTATTTCATTTAACTTAGCCCTTTTATTTTGTATATTGAAAATTTCCCTGTGGCAATTTAATGTATACAATCCATTCACAAGAGGCGCAATTCCATACACAACATTATCTAAAGTCAAAATCATATTGTCATTAGACGTGTTTGAGGAAAAACCCTCTGAATCAAGTACAGGAATGGAAATAATGTTCCTTGTCAAAGAAGGAACATAAAAACAATTGTTTAACAACAAAATTCTGCCAGAAGGTAAATCTATCCTATAAGTTTCCACGCGCTCAGCAACAACTCGTGCTCCATTTACGACGTGCAGGTCCACCTCGCGAGGACCGACCTTCCTGCTATCAGTTAGCCCCTGCATATTTGTACAAATGTGTGAGCCACAAGCGGTATCAAGTACCCAGGAGTGAGAATCATTTATAGATAGATTAATTTCAATTACAAACATACCTTGCCCAACAACACCTGGTGTTATTCCTCTTCCTGGAGCAGTACAATCCTTTCTCCAATGCCCCTTCCTGTTGCAATTCATGCAAACATCTGATGCCGACAATTTCTTCTTCTTCTTCTTCGCCCCTCCCTTGGGCTTTATTGCTGCTGCCGGAGCAACAACTTTTCCCTTCCCCTTCTGTTGTCCCTTACCTTTTGGTTTGGGGCGACTAGAGGAGCCAACCATCAGAATAGGTTTGGTCTTTGAGGTCGAAGATTCAAAAGTTTTCAATATATTATGTAACTCCGGCAATGTCGCTTTAGTTCCATTCATGTTATAATTGACAATGAAACTCTCAAACGATCTAGGAAGTGAGTGCAGGATGAGGGTGGTGGAGACTCTGTCATGAAACCTTATGTCTATATAGTCCAACCTCTCAATCAACTCAATCATCCTCAACACATGAGGTGAAACTAGGCCCCCTTTATTTAGCCTACACTTGGAAAGTTCTATGAGCAGGTCATACTCCATTGTCTGACTCTACGAATCATATATACTCTTCAATTGGGCTAACATTTCGTTGGGCCCCATAGTTTCATGCTGTCTTTGCAATTGTGGTGACATAGAAGACAACATTAAGCATTGAGCGGAGGTGACATCCTTATAATGTTTCTCGTAGGCAGCTTTGTCGAAAATCGCATACTCAGCATAGTCCTCCGCCGGAGCGGTTGGGAATACCTTGTCCAATGTGTACTCAATTTGTTCATGTCTTAGAACAATTCTAACATTTCGTAGCCAGTCAATGAAGTTGGGTCCGGTGAGTCTGTTTGACTCCATGAGCATTTTCAACGAAAAGTTTGACATTTCTGAAGATATAGATAGAGTAGGAAAAATGCAATCAACAATTCATTCTTCCAATAATACACATTTATTATAGACTAATTTAACATGGCTTTTTATTTAATTAGCTTCCACTATTTTGCATACTTCTACGACCCCAAGGTAGAATACGGACCTAAATCAATATAAATGTCATAATGGGCCAAGATCCAAACATATGTTATATCCGCGTTTGCTTTGGCTGATAACTTCAATATCACACTCTGGTAGGTCCTCAACCAATTTTAAAGCAACTCTACAACTCTTGGTTTGATTAAATATCTTTTAGTTTAATCTTACGTCTTTAGACTAGTCCGACACTTTGGCGCCAAGATTCATCTAAACAAGCCAACCTCATTACACGACTGCGTTTAATGCCCAAGTAAACTTAGCCTTTGCAAGCAAACACTTTGGTGTAAATACCTACAAAAGTTTATTATCTACTTTCAGTTTAACACATTTATGAAAGGGTCTTGGTCCTCTTAGACTTAGAGCAAATACTTTGGCATAAATACTCATATCCCCGAAAAGGATTTAGCACCCTAACAATTATAATGGACGACGCGTTATAATTTAGACTTGTATTTAATGTTTGGGGAATATTTTCAGTTTTCGGGGATTCATTCAAGATCAACAATCAAGTCATACTTCATATGACATCCTATCATGCAATATCTAAACACAATTAGATGGAAACCCATCAAACCCAATAGGCATGATAAAAGATGGTTTTGATCACATACTGGGCGTCGTCTACCCAGACAGTTAAAACAGTCATTTGAAATTAAACAATTACTGGACGCCGCCTACCCAAACAATAATTGTGGATGCTATGATAATAATTTAAATACATCACATTCAATCACGTAGCACATTTGTATATTATAGAACAATATACCATTAATAACAATCATGGGGTTTTTTGTCTAAACTTAAAACTATGTCTATGACAAACAGTTCCTAAACATTTTCTGATTTTAAAATTCTGATTTTCAGGATTTCTGCAAACTTTTAAAATTTATAGTTTAGTTCCTTAAAAAAAATTAAATGTTCAATTCGAACCCTAATAAATTCGGAAAATGCAATTTTAATTCTCAGCAAATATTTTCAGGTTTCAGGAACTTGTTTGCAATTTCCAGAACTCAAAAATCAAATTTTCAGAGAGTTTCTTTAATTACAGATTTTCTCGAAAGGACCAAATTTGTTAAATTTAAAATTTTATTTTGCAGATTCTGAAATTCTAAAACTTACAGAATTAGATTCTGAAACTTTTAAAACTTCAGTTTCTGATTTCATTTTTTTTTAAATACCGTCGACAGCGCCGCGGCGCCAAAAGTCCAGAGAACAGATCCCATCGACAGCGCCGCGGCGCCTCAGAGGCAGAAAGTCTAAAATTTCACTTTTAAGCTTCTAGATGAACAGCGCCGTGGCCCTATTGAACAGAGCCACGACGTCGCCGCAAAACCCTAGTCAGCGCCGCAGCAACCCATGATGGAGCCGCGGCGCCTCGACCCCAGAAACACAATTTCTGCAATTCCAAAACCCTAAAACTGGTTTAGGCTCAGATTTGCACATCCATTTCGTACCTCTTTCACTATTTTACAGCACGTTCATCGACCATCATCAAATCTCTTCTCGTTCTTCGTCTCAATGCACCATGTTCGAATCGAACCGGCTACTCATATCAACTTAGATGAGTTAGATTTGAATGACTTCCTCGATTACATCACTGTTCAACAGATCTGGAGACAAAACTATGTATTCTTGAGTTTTAAAGGTTTTAAAGCTTTCAATAGCCCAGGCTCTGATACCACTGTAGGGTTTTGTCGGGTTCGTACACGCAGCGGAATTTGAAAATTTATGTTTCAAACCCGACGACGGTCAAACTGTAGGATTATTATAACAATGCAAACACATAAGTAAACTGTAATGCATCATTAGAACACTTACAGTTTTGCAGCTTCCAAATTTTCAACCTGAATTTGTGTGTCCTGAGGGTGCGCACACAATCACTCCTCGATTCGCAAGTCAAAGACAATGATATAATTTCTCTTTTGGAAAGCTAGAAATTCCAGCAGAGTAAATCTTATGAAAAGATGGGTGTATAAAATATGAGGCAAAACCCTGTATATATAGCTGAGAAATCAGCTAGGGTTTCCCTCGTGGGCCAGGCCCAGAAACCGAAACAGAATGGGTCATTAGGACCCACTGGACGCGTGTCGACGCCACGACGCTGAGTAAGTGGCCCCGCGGCGCTGTGGCTCCGTGGCCCTGCTCAAATTCTGCTTCTTTTCTATTTTATTCTAATGTCTCGATTATCAACCGAACATTTATATACTCTTTGATTATATCCTTGAATTGACGGAACAATTGACTTAGTGTTACCCTTCAGGCCTTTACATATTGACACTAATAACATTAAGGTCTACACGAAACTCCTAGACTGCGTCGGAAGATGAACTCAATATGTAAAGTTTAGCTACACGAAACATGTGAACTGAACCTCTATGTGGGAAGATAAAATCCTTTTATTCATGACACACTCAATCAAGCTTAGGATCTGTCAAGTGTCTATCCAAATGGCTTGATCATTATAGCTCATCTATATTAGTTGACAACATGACCATATCACATACATGTCCATTGCATTGGCCAATGACTTAGTCAACCTAATACCATATGAGTATCTGAGTGTTCACTCGAATATATATTCAAGAAATGAATTCTAATCTTGGCTCACATACCACTTTTAATCTACTTCGTAATGCACCCAAAACAAGTCGTGTCTCAACCTATAAGGTTTTTGAGCTTAGGACAGGATCAAAGTACATTACTCCGTAAACAAGGTGATATTGACCTCAAGTCTATGGACTTTTATCTCCCACACGCCGATGACATTATTGACATATAACAAAACAGTACATCAGCATGACATACCAATACTTCAACAAGTATTCATGTGTCCATCATGAGTTGTCATAACTCGTAGCAAGCGAGACATACCATCCCCTAAGGATATGATGCACACCACATGTCGACGTATCACATATCATCAATATCCCAATTTCGATGATCATTAGTCGAGGTAATTTAAGAGTTACGTTACAACATTAATTCTCACATCATTAATAAAAACTTAAACTGTAGGGATGCATTTATAGAATATTATAAACAGTTAACTAATAATTTAACAAATGCAAATGCCATAATATTAATCATCATTAATAAAATATGAATGTGTATAAAGTATATTGTGTCCTAATACAGATTGTCTCTAGAACATATGTATACTTTCGATCTAAATTAAATCACATAGATTTAAACAGATGGAGTATATGTTCTAACTGGTCGTCTAGTAGTAGTTTAATCACTTTTGACTTATAATCGCTTTTGTATAAAATACTTCTATTGGATGTAAAAGGTGATAAGTCTTCAAGAACTAACTCAAATTATGATTTTCAAAGATAAAGATATTCACAGAGGGGAGAACAAGCTGAATGACTAAATAATTTCAAGTTTTACTAAACAAAAGTCAAGCCATTCAATTTCCTTTTTGCAGGAATAACGCGGACGTCAGCCTTTTAAACAAGAATAAATGGAGAACTTTTAATTACAATGAGCTTCCTTGTTTTTCACCCCGGCTTAAAGGATTATTTGTGGGTATAGCTCTCCAAGATCACTAAATTCACTGGCCAAATTAATCAATATTAGTGTCACGCACGACTTATTTTCTGTAAAAATTCTTTCTTACCCAAAGCTCGAATTGGGTACTTCTACAATAAAAAAGTTCATAATATATTTTGGCATGATAACATTTTATTAGCATTAAAATATATAACTGTAGTTAATATAAGGGTTATATTACGTTGAATATCACACCAATAATCAATAACAAACATGTCGGTGAAATGACGACATTGTAGAATACTGTAAATATCACTTGATGGAGTTCTCTTATTAATTTAATATATAGAGAGTATACAATTATAGTCCTAATAGAATTAAAATCTCTATTTTACATTAATTACACTAAATATTAATTACATAATATATTGTGAATATATATGGAATATATATGGAATATATTCACTATTACACCCCCTCAGTCGGAGCGAGAAGAGGCCAGATGGTGAGACTGAATCTGAAGTCAGGGAATAATTGTCGAGGAAGCCCCTTTGTGAAGATATTTGCGTACTGATACGAAGAAGGAACATGCAACACCCTAATGTGACTCATTGCAACCTTCTCACTAACAAATTGAATATCCATCTCAATATGCTTGGTTCGCTGATGCTGAACCGGGTTATGAGACAAGTAGACAACAAATATATTATCACATTAAACCAAAGATGTCTTACGTATGAGACAATGAAGCTCAAGAAGGAGAATTCGGAGCCAGCATAGCTCGGCAACAATGTTCACAACACTTCGATATTCTTCTTCTGCTCTCGAACGGAAAATCGTGGCTTGCCGCTTGGTAGACCATGATATAATATTATCCTCCATAAATACACAATAGCCGGACGTAGAGTCGTAGAGTGATGAGTGTCCGAACAGCCTGCCCAATCTGCATCTGTGTAAGAGAGCAATCTAGTTAGTGCGGAGGGATATAAATGAAGTACATAGTCAAGAGTGCCCTTAACGTACTGAATGATACGCTTAAGAGCTGTAAAGTGAAGCTCCCTATGAGCGTGCATGAACAGGCACACCTGCTGAATCGCATATGCAATATCTGACCAAGTGAACGTGAGATACTGAAGAACACCTGCGATACTCCTATAAAGAGAGGGTTCGCTGACCGGATCCCCATCATCTACAATGAGTTTGGATTTAGAGTCGACAGGAGTGGACATGATCCTGTAATTTACCAATTTAGCCCTGTAGACGATCTCTTCTAAATAATTACGCTGATACAAAAACATGGGATGTCCGGATCTGGTCATTGATATCCCTAAAAAATAACTCAACTTACCCAAGTCAGTCATAGCAATTTGGACTTAAGTAGAGCAATAATCTCATGCTTCAGTCCATCTGAAGAAGTTGTCAGTACAATATCATCCACATATAACAAAGGTAAGTGGTGTCAGTACCTCAATGAAAAATGAATAATGAATGATCACTCTTGCTGCACACGAAGTCGGTCTGTATGATGTAAGTGGCAAATCGCTTATACCAAGACCTGAGGGCCTGTTTCAACCCATATTGCAACTTATGAAGATGACAAACATGATGAGGAGCCTCCGGATACACAAAACCTGGCGATTGATGCATATAAATGGTTTCTTTCAAATCCCCATGTAAGAAAGCATTATTTACATCAAGCTCGTGAATAGGCCAATTCTTCCCCATAGCGATGCTCAAAATCGCGCGGATGGTAACTGGCTTAACTACTAGACTGAAAGTCTCACCAAAATCATCCATTAATACCAAATAATATTTATGTACTTTAAATCAAAGAGAGACCCAAAGAAAGTGAGAAAAATCCTCTAGTAATACCAAATAGTATTTATGACCTAGGTTGAAAGATATAGGAGATATCCATAAATCTGCATGAATAATATCAAAGGGAGAGAAAGTAATACTTAAAGAAGATGTAAACGGAAGTCTAACATGTTTTCCTATATGACTAGAGGAGAAACAATGGGAAATTTTCCCTTTATTACACTGAATTAAATTGTGATTTCTAAGAAAATAAAAAATATGAGCCCCTGGATGACCAAGTCTACTATACCACTATGATGGAGAGATTATGTCACAACCCAAACCGAAGGGCCACGATGGGCACCCGGACCCAACCCACCGGGCTCCCCTGACCATCCAATCCAAAATTTACCATATATTTACATACATCAAGGTCGATATGGTCATGTATGACAACTGACCACATGACTCTTATCTACAAGCCTCTAAAAGAAGGACATACCACGACCAAACTACAACTCTGAAATAAGTAGAATGCTCCAAGTATCAACTGAACCAGCAACCTACTAGCACAATCTGTCACCCTCTTAGTATAAACCTGCAGGCATAAAACGCAGTGTCCCTCAATAAAAGGAACGTCTGTACGACTGATGTACTGAGTATGTCAGGCATAAGAAATAACATAACAGAGATGTATCATAATATGAAACAGAAACACTGACTAACAGTACATACCTCTGAGACCCCAATACATATGTCTAAATGTTATGCAATATCAATGCAGTATACTGATGGCCACACATGCGTCTATCTTTTCATATAAGCCTCTGTGGGCATAATATACATGAACGTCATGCATGATGCACATGCGGTATACTACGGCCACACAAGCATCTTACCCATAACCGCCTCTGTGGGCATCTGGTTATATTGGCCACACATGCATCCATTTAGGTCATACATGCACGATATGTGGCCTCTTAGGGCTTTCTTGTGATAGTCTGTACCAGCTGCAGGTGGTGTGCGTATATAACACCTTTCTTTTTTTTCCCATTTCACCTATACATATATAATATATAATTATGTGCGTAACACCAGTGGTCCATGGTATTATATGAATGCAATGAAATGAATATTAATGAATAACAACATAATACTCTGAATGACATAATACCCTTTGTACTCTTTGGTTCACACTGGAAACTTTAACATATTTTCTCATATTGCCTTAATAAGGAATTAATTCATACTTAGACATGCTTTTAGCATTAGTTTCAAAAACATGAATATCCTTAACTACTAAGAGTAGAGTAAGTTATGAAGTAACATGATTACGTTTTGTACACAGAATTATGCCAAAAAGGAATGAATTGCCTTCATATACCTCGTTGTCAAATTTATTCTAAGTTCCCCACGGTTCCTTGTAAATTCTATGAATGGTTTTCCATATCCTATGAATGATTGAAATCACACACAAATCAGTATACTGGGAACAGATTACATAAAGACAATCCAGCGAACACTTTGTACGCGTGGAGTCTATATTTCTTCTATATCGAAACCTATGCATGTAATTAACAATCAACCTTCTTTAACCATTTATCCTTAACTACTACAGTACCTGTAGCACCTAATAATCTCACATGCAGTCACCAATTCATACAACAACCCCGATATTACTCCCTCAAACCAGTATTCCCAATAATTACCTTAAAATATAGTGGCAAGAATCATATTTTATAACTTGTATAGTCCAAAGAATAGGAAGAATTACCTCAACCAGAGTTGTCAGAAATCTTGCGTCGATATTGCACTTCGACGGACATCAACCATTATCCAAAAATCAATTTCAACACGTCTTCAATATCCCATGACTTAATTCAGCTTTTGAGTTCTAATAGTTGTTGAAATCGGAGGCCCAAATGCCATAATTTCTTTCCTTTATGGTTATGCGACAATTGTGCAAAAATCCCCAATTGGGTCGAGACCTTCAGAGGTTTACCCACTGATTTTCACCTTTCCAGATAAAAGGGATACAAATTTTCTTTCTAGTGGATGATTTCTTCAGCAATTTAAAGATATGAAGGAATTTGAGAAATGAAAATTGAAGAGTTGAAGAAGCTTTGAAGAGTAATGGATTGTGAAGCTGCCAGCAATCGTGTATATGATTTAGTCATTGCACTGCTGGTTTATAAACCAACATGTAATAACCCACTAGATGTCCCACTGATAATTAATACACATAATTAATTAATTAATTATACACACAAATAATTATCGATCCCAATTCACTTAAATCCCGATGACTTATAAAACCTTCGTGTACTCAATGTCGCAATTCTCATAATATATCACTAGTCCGTAATCTTCTTGGGGATATACAATTATTATTTTAATCCCCGTTATTGCACTAGTTAAATCCAAAAATTATTTCGGGATCACATCCTTTTATTTACTAATTTCCTTATTAGTATATGTAAGTACAACATAAATTCCCCGGGATTCGGATCCACTTTCTCATGTCTATATGCTCAAAATATTACCCGGAAATGCGAGGTGTTACATCTTCTCCTCCTTTAAAATATTCATCCTCGAATGTTGGGGTATTATGCTTAAACTTATCACGTAACGAAAGAAATATATTCACACCTTATCTATAATCCATTACAGCACACCAGCAACCCATTAATGGGAATAGTTTCAACATTTTGCTTTAAATTCAAATAATAGAGATACTCGGGGCATATCAATAGTTGGTTGGCTGAAACAAGGAATAAAATCTATGTAACATAAAGATTTAAACAGAAACAAACAGGCATAACATCACTAATTAGTACATATGCATATTCATCTGGTCAAATTGAACTAGAATTCACACCTTCCAGAAGGAATTAACCAAATAATTTAAACAAACATGAGATTGAACTTTTTTTTTAAAAAAAGCTAAAATTAATTAAGCCCGGCAGGGGTTGAGTATTTTATAAGAGTATACTGCAAGTGATTGAGAGAAATGGTTAAGTGAACAGGAAAACAAAACTTGATACAAGACAGGCTGGATTGACTTCTCTTCAGGGACTGCTGGTGCTAAATCCAGTTTCAGATTATACCCTCAAGTGAACAAGAAGAATAAACTTAATAATTTAAACTTAACCAAATAGCTTGTTCCAACTTGAAGTGACATTCTTAAACTTGTACAATTACTGGAATGGTTAATACTAGTCATGGACATAATTCTAAGCAACAAACAACTAGATGAATGGGGAGGCATTTAGAGGGGATACTTCACAATACAAGGCTTCGATATCCCATGATTGAAAAGCTAAAATGAATCCTTTAACATTCAGGACATGTAGCAGCACAGTGACCAGAGTAACTGGGCCAATTTACACAATTTAATACCTCTTATGAGCTTAATTTGTCAAGTTACATACCTCTTGTCCACCCATACTTAATGCTCAGGTGGTGGAAGAGGTTGTTACAACTCAAATAATAGTGTTTACCACCTCCAATTGCAGCAATGCAGAGAAGGATACAACCACAAGTAGTAATAAGAAAGGGCCATGAGATGGTATCAGAAATCAGCCTCAAGCGGCAACCAAATTCTCACAGGGCTGTAGCTACAGTGGGCATTTGGTTTAAGGAGTGTAGTAGTAAAAGGGTAACACCACAGTTAAATAGCTACTCATCTGCAACAGGAAGATAGTGTTCACTGTTGCAGCAGAAAATAACAACAAATGACAGTAGAAGGAAACAACAGTTGACCAATGGTAATAAGTGATACCAGAGACAACCATAGAACTCTTTTAAGTTAGGGTAATGATCATGCTACCAGTTCATTTGGTTATCGACTTAGTAACAGAAACAATACACAACATTTTTCATAGTTCAGGTTACACAAAAATTTAGGTTAAGAAAAAATGGATATAACTAACACACATGTTGGTATCCTATAACTTTTTTTTTCCTAATGCTCATTTAGAAATTACACAAATCTTAACAGAATAGACAGAGAGGCAGAGATCAGGGGTGGAGTGAGACACTTAAATAAGACTATCAAATTCCTCTAATACCAGTGACTCAAACACATACCATTTGAAAACAGAAACTCACATTGGCCCTGCATACACCAAGGGCTTATACAAAGAGGGAGAAATGGGCATTCTGCAAGTATACACTCAGGGTTACCAGGTTTTCTTTGAATAGAAAAAAAAATACTTCATAATATTTAGGTGCAAGTCTTGATGCTTACATACAATCATGCCAAGTAACAAATACCAAAATCAAATCTTATATAAGAGAATGCATAAACACAACAATAACAGTCAAAAGTCCAATTTGTTACTCACAACAGGTTAATTATTTTGGCCTCAAGTTTAGCTGTTGTGGACAAAGCGATAGTGACAAGTGGAAACAAAGAGCCCAACATTGGTAACTAATGATATCAAACAACAACCATCCATTGATTTTACTAACCAGATAGTAATGTAGTGTTTGTATTTCAAAAAGGCAGCAACTCATGGTATATAACAATTATAGGAACAAGTATCTTCCAAATATGCATCACTTAGTACCACAAGGCAGCAGCTATTTGCTGCAACTAGTTTAACCAATATGCAGAAACAACTAGTCCACAGAGAGTGTAGAAACATCCCCTCAACATAACATTTATTAATTCATATGAATCAAACATGTTATCCTTTCTTAAAAAAATTGTTGACAGATTATAGTCTTAAATTGTAACAGGCAGTAACTCATACAAGCTTATTACCAGATGGACATTAGACTCTCTGCAAATCAGGCAGGCTATTTACCATAGGAGTTTCAAGTTCCTTTCATTGTTGGAACACATGCCATTAAGGTAACAATCAAATACTGGTTTTGACACAGCCTTTGGATCCCAGTCAGTTTAGCTACGCCGGTTCATGCATAACAGAAGAGTGGTGTTCATTAAACATAATGTAGTGTAATTATAACACACCATTTTTTTAACAGGAAAGGAGACACACACTATCACTTAGAGAAGTAAAGAAAATGAGCAATAACCAAGTCTTAAACCTAAATTTTTTATCCTTATCTCACAAGGTAGATAGGGGTAATCAATTTTAAGTTATTAAACAGGGCAATAAGACACAACTTTAAACATGGCAACTCAACTTTCAGTTTTGACTATCTGGAAAAGGGGAAAATATATGTATGGGTTGTCTTACAGATTTATGTTTACCACATTAGCACATACATGATCTTGACAAAGGGTCAGCCTTCCTCTAGGAATTACAAACAGGAAATAAGGGAAGGAATTTTTTTTAAAAAATATGATAATTACTGTTGGAAAGGCCAGTAACATGCCATCATGTTAGCAGGGACACACATGGTTAGATATATTGACATGACAAATGTCCTCTAAGATTGCATCAGCATAATAACCATGTAGCAATTCATAGTTGTCATAATAAAAAGCAAATCACACCAGATTACATGCATCACACTGGAACCAGGAAGGGAGAACTGCAATATACATTTTTTTCATCCTACACATACTCAACATGTCTACACAAGTGAGTCATGAACAAGGAAAACATATCTATACCCTTAAGCAGGTAGTCCAGGTATGAATACACCATTTAACAACAACAAGACATTCTTTCTTACACAATATCTTATGCAATTCATCTATCCAGATCTTCTACTTATCTGGACATTTCTAGAACCATATCATGGTCTATACCTGCCACTATATGAATATGATTGAGTTAAATATGAGATGCGACAGGTAAACACTTCAGCATAGTGTTAGGTCGATTTCCAATTGCTCACGCAAGTGTACGAATCGTTACAAGTAATATAGTCTGGTAAGACCGAATATCATCCTCAGAGACTGGTTTCTAATTACCAAATATCTATTCTAGGTTATCTATTTGGCAAACGATAAGTGATTTGGTTTTTATCTAACACTAGTAAAGTAATTGCAAGAATCAAACTAAATTATTGAGGTTTAATCAGTTATGAAGGAATTAGGACTTCCAATTGTTACACCCCGGAATTTCAGGATATGTTTATAAGAACGTAAGTAAGAACTCACAAATGTTAAGATTTGAGACTTGTAAAATTTATCGGAATTTTGGAATTTGTCGGAAAATGAAATATTGCGATGAACGGGAGGGCGACACGTGTCACCCCCCCCTTAATACTCTTGGACGAAATTGACATGGGGGAAATGGTCATTTGACCATAATTTAAAAGATCAAGTCTTGCAAATGGCTTAACTTGACATAGTTGACTAAAAGTCCAAGGGCCACTTGGGCAAGATCCATGTGAAACTCATCCGAACCACCCATTTGTTCTAATCTAGACCCTCCAATTGGTTATATATGTGTACTAGTGCAAGACAAGCTTAAACACTTAGTCAAAAATTTTACAAACATTTTGAAGAGCAAAAGAGAGGCTCTCGGCTAGGCTTAGGGTTTCAAGAAAAAAATTTCAATTGTTGTCCAATAATTTCCCCACTTTAAACCAATGTACCTAAGGGTATTGTAAGTGTTTCTCAATAGAAAGATCCCGGAAAAATGGTGTTTTCGTATTAGTCGCAAGGCGAAAACCTAAAGGGTTATTCAACTTTGAAGTTGAAACTTGAAGATGAGTCTTTTATAAGCTTCTAAGGGTTTCTTGGAGTGGTTTGGAACGTCGAAAGGAGGAGCTAAAGTTGCTAAGGAGCGACTTGTGATCTTGGATCATAATTGGGCTAATTGAGGTATAATCTTCGTTTTACTTTTGTAATTGAAGATTTCTTGTTATGATAAGTTATAAGTGATCATGTGATTTGTGTAATGAAGTTTGATAAGTGACATGGATTGTAGAAGCCTAGATCCGAAAAGGACATGATTAGCCTTTTGAAATTGAAATACAATTTTGGTCATTTATTAGAATCGTCGCATGTTTACCTACTTGAGGATTGTAGTAGTTGTAATCGATTGCGGCTTGTTATCATGTTATACTAAACCACTTGGATTAAAAAGGAATTGGAAATGATTTATATTGTTGCCTAATTGCCGAATTGACATTATAGTTTAGACTAGTTTGTTATAAAAATTGTGAGCCAATCAAATTTGTTTAGTTAGTCATTTGTATTGGACTACCTTATATATAATTGTGAGCCAATTGGGGCTGTTTGGTTATTGTATTCGGCCTTGAAAAAGGTGGCAAAGTTAGTGAAAACAAAGGAAGTGCTGTCCGATTTTCCGTAGAATTTAGTGACTTGCACTTGGAATATTCTACGTTTGAAACTAGAAGTTAATAGGCGTCTATGGTCATTATAGGTTGGCATACTACGTGCGATTGGACTTAGCAAGTGGATTAAACCAAGAGGTATGTGGAACTTTCTTATCTCTTGAGCATGATTAAGTTGTAAATGTATAGTACGGTGAGCGTCTGAGATTTTGACAATCTAGTCTATTTGATATCCTTGGCTTATTTTAAGAATGCCCAAGTTGTTTGAGTTAGAGAATTAACTCACTTGTTTATTTATTAAGGATATCTTGGTTTTCAAAAGTTAAGAGACTTTAAGTATGTTGAAAGTATTTTGATACTTGTTTAGTTGGAAAGTTTAAGTCTCTTGGTTAAAAAGAAGTATGTAAGTTGCTAATGTATAAAGCTACTATAACGGCTTTATGGGAAGTTGGTTATAATAGCTTTATGGAAAGTTAATAAGAGAATGGTGTACTCTTAAGTAATTTAAGCATGTTAAGGGACTTGAAGAGTTTTAAAGAATGTGACATTTGTTTCGTTTTAAACGTATAAGTCCCTTGGATAGGAAATTGTACTTGACTTAGGTATAAAGTGAATATAACGACTATATGGGGAGTTGGTTATATTGGCTTTATGGAAAGATAAATGGCTTGATTTATTTGAAAGGCAATTTGATTTAAAGGCATCAATTGCCTAAGGCTTTTACGAGAGAAGAAGTCACTTGATTTAGAAGCCTAATTTTATTTCTAAAAGTATTGTGACTTGCCTTGAAAAAGAAATTGTAACTTGATACTACGGTTATTAGTATCTTGGAAGTTTTATAATGAAATGAGTCATTTTGAAAGAATAGAAGTACGTAGTACTTTGGGTTAAATTCCCGGATTTTTATTAAGAACATGTTAGTGCCTTAAGTAAACTAAAATGAGAGTCTATATGAAACAGAATAATAAGAAGTTAGGGGATTGCTTAACTTGCTTATATATTGTATGATAAGCCGGTAGTGCTTATGTTATGTGTGATAGCCGGATTTGTGCTAGTAGTTCAGAAATAATTGCGGGGTCATTCCCCGGGTTTGTGGCATTGCATATTTCCGTGGATTTGCTACCCACGATGCGAGGAATACCTCATGCGAGTCCGTAGGGCTTATGCGGGTGAAATAGTCCCATGCGGGCGGGTCCAGCCTATGCGAGGAATACCTCATGCGAGTCCGTAAGGGCTTATGCGGGTGAAATAGTCCCATGCGAGGAATGCCTCATGCGGGTCCACGCGATCTATGCGGGTGAAATAGTCCCAGGAATAGGATTGCTTAATGATACTGCGGACGGATGGTCCTGCTTTGATCGTGAGCTTTCCTACTTTATATTGTAAGTATACTCCTATTTACTCTCATTGTTAGTAAGGCACGATTAATCGTTAATTGAGTTATCATACATGTCTCCAGTTTTATTTTAGACTTATGATTTCGTTACAGTACTTTCAGTTTCACATATTTGGTACATGTTGTACTGACCTCCTTCGGGGGGCTGCGTTCATGCCGCAGGTAGAGTACAGGTTGCTGATCCTCGCTCTTAGGGTCACTGTTCAGCTGTTGAGAAGCTCCTTTATTCCGGAGGCTTATCCCTGGTATTGTCGGTTATTGTACTTTCAGGGGTATGGCGGGGCCCTGTCCCGCCAGAGTTGTTGTTCTTAGAGGTCTGTAGTCACATTGTGGATTGGGTTGAAGAAGAAAAATGTCGCTTTATTGTTATAAGTTACGGAAGGTGGCCTTATCGGCTAGCTTTGTTGTTATTTTATGTTTAAGTATTTTATCGATTGTGTATGTTCATTGCTATTCTCCGATGTATGCCAAAGGGTGCCTGGTAGGGCACGATCATGAGCCCGAGGTGGTCATGACAAAAGTGGTATCGAAGCGATTAGTCCTCGGAAAGTGTCTGAGGCCAGTGTCTAGTAGAGTCTTGATTATCGGTGTGTTGTGCACATCTATAATCGGAGGTTGCGAGACATTTAGGATTGGTTTCCATTCTTCTCACTCTAATATCGTGCGATAGATTTTGTATGGTTAGGGTCGTCTTTCCCTAACAAGTTATGATTGTTTGCATTACGAGAAAGCGTGATGACCAGGGAAGGATTATGTGGATTGCGTATCCAGGTTGGTAATGTTTGTAGTATAGTTGGTATTGTGACATACAACTATACGGATTTATGTATGGGGGTCACATATGTGTTGCCTAGGATGATTTTAGATTACCAGTATTTGGTAAAGACTAAAAAAATACCGGGAAGGTATGAAACAGTTTAATGAACTCTCATCAAGGTTTTACGTGCTAATTTGAGATAATTAGGTGATGATGAGTTATGTGAGAATGTAATAGACCTTAAGAAGTTATTATTAAGGAACTTAATGGAAGACTATGTTAGTAACTTAAGCTACATAGTATGCTTAAGGGAATGAATGCAGGTGAGATCCGTATGGAGTAAGTATGGTTGTCGTGGACAAGACAACCCGATTATAGTATTTTGAGAAGTGTTGTACCCGGTTATGGGGGGGGGCTGATAAGTTAGGCTTGGAGCCTGGAAATTGCGAGCCTGAGAATGTGATTACCACCGAGACCTTAGATATATAATGCCTTCTCGGGTAGTAAAAAGTTAAGACAGACCAAGGAAAAGAGTTAAATACGACGCCGAGTCGGGTTGGGGATCTATTAAGGGTCGCCCCATAACTTGAAGGGAATGGGATCAGTTGGTAGTAGTCCCGCTATGTGACAGGGTCACGAGGGTGCAAGGCCCAAGTTTAGTTAATCATTTTATGGGTTCTTGGACGCATTCCACCGGAACCAGGTTGCGAGAGCCGGAATGGGCCTTGTATTGTTTAATTTTGTAACTCCAAAGATTGAGACCGGATCGATATGAAGGCTATGTACGTACGCTAAAAATAAGTTTGGGAGTACGGGAAAGGTACGACCAGTGAAAAAGAGAGCAACCAAGTGTAAAGAAATAATCCTGAATCCATGAGAACCTTTCGGGGTGATCACACCCGTGAGTGATGGGTGGTAGCTGAGCGAGTAGATAATAATTACCGTGAAGTGCGATCGTTGGACCTAGCGGACCTAGCAGAATTATTGTCACGACCGAACCGGCCCGTGGTGGTGCCTTA
This sequence comes from Przewalskia tangutica, assembly GCA_029844215.1. Classification (NCBI taxonomy): domain Eukaryota; kingdom Viridiplantae; phylum Streptophyta; class Magnoliopsida; order Solanales; family Solanaceae; genus Przewalskia; species Przewalskia tangutica. The sequence goes on along the minus strand of CM056735.1, from coordinate 81,671,107 downwards.
CACCGGGCACCCAAGTAGACATACATCAGAGTAATCAGCGGAACATAAAGACAATACATGAAACCAGTGTAATAAGACAGTGAAATAAGAAGACAGGCTAACCAAAAACGGTTACCTTCAGTATAAATATAAATAGCAACTTTTTCAACATGAACAGTTTAATCCTTTTTACAAACCACCGCCTGGCGGTACTACGGACCTCTAAGAATGATATGACAACAATGGCGGGACAGGGCCGCCAAACCCCGAATGTAAACACTTACGACGCGGGGACTATACCACCGATAAGCCTCGGAGAAGCGGAGCTTCCCAAACGCTGTGACCACGAGCTAGGATCAACGCGGTGTACCTCAACTGCGGCATGAACGCGGCCCGGAGGTCGATCTAACAGTGCAGTATGTGAAACGAAAATACATATCGTAAATGAAATCATAGCGATCATATAAAGCGGGAGACATGTATGATAACCAAACTACGATTTACAACAAAGCGATCATGTCAGTCGGGACTCACGCCTCAGTCATCACTCAAATATAACAATGGGTCTCGTGCCCACAACATCAATCATGCGTGGAATACCTTCCGCCACCGCCGGCGATGCATGATATAAAAGCACCAAGGAACACACATGAACACGGGTCCCACCTGTGTCATAATAAAACCACGGGGTAAGTACGAAGGCATAGCCGACTACTAACACCCACAGTACCAACAAGGTCATGAACTGTATCATAAGATCTGTCTAGACCGTCACATGATCAAAGCTGGCCACTTGCCCGCAGTATAAATGTACGCGTCTAACCTCGAACTCCGCGACTCCGCGTAGGCCAATCTCATCGGCCGCGTGGTATTCCGCGTCGAGGGTAGCTACTCCCGGCATCGCCCCGACTTCGCGATCCGCATGGCCATGGACCGCATGCCCATAAAGGACGCGACACTAACACCGGAACTCTCGTAGCTCGCGTAGGCCCACAGGACTGCGTAGGTATTCTCGAATCATAGGTCCATCGACCACTGAGTCTACCCGCGTCGGAGGCGGCAACCGGAATCATCTCAAGAGATGAGTGATGTAAAATACTAACACAACAGCTTATCGTTAAGCAACATAAGCACAACAAAGGAAACCCCTTTACTCAACATCACAAGATACTAACACACGTAGCATCCTAACATGTTTACTTATCAATCAACAAGAAAGTATTACCAGGCTATCACAACCCACAATCAAGTTATACACACAAGGTACTTTCTACTATATGCCAACAAGTTCGGGGTTTTATCCCCAAAGTACTTCATACATTAACTCTTTAAAAGATACGTTACTTTCACAATGTCACACAATACCCGTAGTATAAAAATAGAGTGACTATCCTTTTAAAGTAAATTGATTACTTCTCTTTGTAAAATCAAGTAGCAACATTCTTTTCCAATGATCAAGTTTGCCTAATTTCCAATGTTCAAGTTTCTCATTTTAGAAAGGTTTCGTAGTTCATAGTCTTATTCATTTAAGAATATAATTCTCCTTTAAACTATCTGAGAAACATAAGTCTTATATGTGAGTAGGATATTCTCGTTTATAACAATCTTATTACAGCAGCCATGATCTAGGAAGTATCATTTTGTCTCATCTTAGCTTACATGCGGATGGAAGTTTCTCTGGTTTTAATAATACTTACTTATTCAAAACATTTTCCTTTATTAACGCTGCGATGGTTTGTCGATACATTACGATTTCGAAATCAAGAAAACATTCTTAAGCCGTTATACCTAACTTCCCATAAAGTTAGTATAACTCTTAAGTTCTCAAAAACCAAGTATTACTTCAAGTTCTCTATTAATCACATAACAAGCCAGTTATAGTTCAAATCAGTTACCTTTTAAAAACCACAAGTATTTTCTTACCAACATAAAGCTGTTTATAACGACTTCCCATAAAGCCGTTATAACACTTTATGTTTTAAATCAACTAAATACATTTAGCACGTATCGTCTACCGTACTACATAGTTCACACATATCATGCTAGAAGAGATAGGAAGAGGTTCACATACCTCGCGGCAGTATCGACTAATAGCAAACGCTCCAAGTACCTCAAACCGTCGGCTACTCCTTAGCCTGGTAGATCGCGCCACACGTAGTACTTCAACCTATAAGGCCACAAGGCGCTTATTAACATTTAGGTCTAACCGTAGAACATTCTACAGAAAATTCGGCCTCACAACAGCGTAAATCTCCTCTCTATCGAGGCCTGCACCAAGCCAACCTGTGGGGGTATACATCTAACCATACCGGGTACAATTCTACTCCACGGTACTACTACACAAGTCTACTGTAATACAGCCCTAAGTAAAAACAGTTTAGTACTCTTCTTCGAAAAGGTTTCTTATTATTCAGGCTTAAGTCCAAAGACATTGCCAACAACAACGTTCGATTCTATATATATAGTATACTTGACTATATAGTCTAACAATATGTAATTTCCAATTACAACAGAGAACAAGATAATTACCTTGATAAGCCCATAATTATCCTAGTTAAAGTCGATCCCGGCAATCGTTTAGCTCGACTCCGAGCGCTCAACCCGCTCTAAACCACCCTTAGAAGTTCTAACCAACTTCACACAATACTCCAACGGACTATGGAGATTTTCCTAGGGTTTGGTTTTTGTGACGGAAGGAAGTATAATAGTATTTGGGCATTTTTGTATAGGTATAACCTTAGAATACAACAAGGTATACGGCTAAGGTAATTTGGGCATTATAACAATACTTTTGAGAGTATTTCTACCAAGAGGGGGGGTATTATACGAAAACAACTAGGCTAGGGGGTGTATACCCTCGGCCTACCCACTGGGGAACTCTCGACCAAGGGGAGGGAAGGCTTTTGGACGAGAACCACGAAGGGAGAGGAGGGATTTTAACACTTAGAAGATTTTAGGATGAAGAAAGTCTTCAACATAGTGGTATTTATAGGCCAACCAATGGCCAACCAATGGCCAAGATCTTGCCAAGTGCAAGGCAAGTGTAGGGCCAAGATCTTGCCAAGTTCCCCTTAACCAACTAACACACAAATATCCTACCAACTAAAGCCATTCCAATCGGCCACAACCGAGCTCTCACGTCCGCCATGGGAGGGTGCCAAGTGGCGCCCTCTTGTTGGCCCAACACGCGTTCGTCTCTCGGAAAAATCCGCAAAATTAAAAATGACATAGCGGAAATTCCCTTACGAAAAGTCAGAAAGCGTTTCGTCGAAAACGACTCTAAGCGGGTGTTGTGAACAAAATTAATTCGCCAAGCCTTAGTACAAGTTTCAAATTTTTCACGCACGCCCCACGTGCATACTGGAAATACGGGTATAACATTCTCCTCGCTAGAAACATTCGTCCGAATGTTCCTTATAAGTCTCAAAACAAACGCGCCAATATAGTCTTCACTACTATACTTACGAGAACAATCCCGCCACGTTGCACTGCGTAAATACTTACGTCAAAGTCCACGAGGAAACACCTCTAATCATCACCACAAAACACTCTCACCGGGTCTAAAATATACTTCTTCCACACTTTTCCAAACAAAAGAAATGGTCACATCAATTCTTGCCATACATGCTCGCTTCTTCCCGATACCACTTTTGTCACTTTGCGCGAGGTTCTAGTGTCACTCGGCGACCCAACAAATGGTGCGGACTACATGCGATCCACGAGGTTGTCGTACACTCGAACTCTTACCACATTTCCGATCGCTTGGCTTTCCAAAACTGGGGTTACTATCCTAACGTGGTCATCATTAGCGGGAACACTCTGGATGGATCTCGATACTTTCCGAACATAACAATACGAAAGACCGGACGTCTTGCCTCCTAAGTCGGACGGCAAAGCTATCATATAGGCAACCCGCCTATCCTTCACATGAACTCAAAGGCCCAAGTAACTCGGGCTAAGTTCCTCTGTATTCCAAAACTCGTCACACCCGGGGTGGTACTTTGAAGACCGACCGTCGGCACGAACTCTAAGCGTCGTCGGCGATTATCCGCATACGATTTCTCCGAGTGCGGAACCTCTTCTAGACAAGCTTTACTCTATCCACGATCTGCTGGAACAAGCTGAACCAACTATCTGAATCTTGCCAACGTCGAACCAATCAACGGCAACTTACACTTCCGCCCCTACAAGGCGTCAAAGCGATATCCGAACAGAAATGGTAGCTTAAACACTTCCTCCACAGAGACAACAATCCCCGACTACCTCTCGAGATACACACCGGCCGAGGCGAATGCGGTCCCGAGATTCACTGAGTTCTTAACACATGCTTGGCAAAACTTCCGAAACAACAGCCCTACCCAGGCTCCATCTGTCATAAGGTGAAGGTAGGCACCCGTGCAGCCTTACAACCTTTCTGATAACTCAACACAGCCGTGTAAACGGTGCTGAGCGAAGAACACGATGGGCTGCCCCCATCGACCCGACCACTGGTCGAATGCATCCACGAACTCGTACGCTGGTTAACTAAACTTGGGCCTAACACCCTCACAACCCGAACACAAGGCGGGACCACCACAACCTGGCCCCACCACCAAACCTACGCGGGTTGACCCGCGTGGCCTCAACCCGACCCGAACGCGCACAATACTAGCTCCCGATTGAACAATCTCACAAATCACGTTTGAAAACCTAGCGGTCTTCTTACCTCAACTACCCCTTTCATTCCACACTACTAGGGACCTATCCCAAACATAACTCACGTGCACTAAGCACTCCGATAAGTCAAACATAACACTACACCTTTTCTCGAGATGGCCTCTCTAAGGTCTACGTAAAAAGCTCTAAGGCTCACACCTCTATCCCCAAAATCTTACTCGGTTAAACAACCATGATCTAATCACGACTAACACATTGTTATCGAGAACATAGCACTTAAGGTATACTCACCTTATCACACATCGATCTCTGAGGGTTAAAGATATATCTATATCTCGCTTCTCCCTTAGTCGTTCAAATCAAACTGCCCGTAGAGCGTAGCTAGGAAGATGACGAACTACCCACCGATCTGAAGGCTAAGTCCTCCTACAAGGACACTCTATCGACATCGGACCACGGCGGTCGTAGTACAACAAGTACCAACTAAAAGACGACATTCCGGGATGGCGTGCATCGCGTAATGAACACCGAGGAAACGAATCAGCCGGCTGGAACCTACGTGTAGCTGTGAACCGGAAGCTCTGGAGCTCTGACCAACTCCTGCATACCCCGAACGTCCTGAACCCTGTGGAGGACCACTCTGCACTGGTGGATGCGCATATTCAATCTGCTGGTGAGGTGACTCGCCTCGAAAGTTACCAAAGGACCTTCTTTGCTCGCCTCTTACGTCGCCCGTTAACGCGTTGATCTCTACGTTTCTTGGCACATTGCGCGCATAAGCCCGTACAGGCCATGCTCAAGCCTAACTGAAGAATTACTCTTGCACAACCCTCTCTTAGATAGTCATCAAGACCCGTGGTACATCGGTATACTCTCTGGTAGCCACATCCATAGCTAGTAACAGGGTCGTCTTCTTTGCACTCTATATTCACTGTTCCCGGTCGTGGACCTGAAGGTTCAAATATCATGGCCGATGTAGTAACTGCTACCGCCTTGCTAAACTCTGCTGGGGATAGTGACGTCGCATAACTCCCGAATGAAGCACTACACTATGTAATGATTGGGCTGTGCCTCGCCACCCTGAACTCTACTCGCGGCTCCGCCGGTGCCTTGCCTCCCGGGCGGGTTGCCCTACGCGGAGGCATAACGGTAAGGGAAAGAAATACGTCAGAGGGTCCAACTTACAACACAGCTCTAAGGCACGATCTCAGAGTGAGAAGAATAGAAACCAATCCTAAAATATCCTATAGCCTCCTGATTATTGGTGTGGTGCACAACACACCGATAATCAAGACTTCTTGGATACGATGCAGTAGACACTTTCCGAGGATTAATCGCTCGATACCACTTTTGTCACGACCGAACGGGCGTGGATCGTGCCTACCGGGCACCCAAGTAGACATACATCGAGTAATCGGAACATAAAGACAATACATGAAACGGTGTAATAAGGCGGTGAAATAAGAAGACAAAGCTAACCAAAAGCGGTTACGCCCGGTATAAATATAAATAGCAACTTTTTCAACATGAGCAGTTTAATCCTTTTTACAAACCACACTTGCGGTACTACAGACCTCTAAGAATGATATGACAACAATGGCGGGGCGGGGCCGCCAAACCCACGAATGTAAACACTTACGGCGACGAGGACTATACGTGATAAGCCTCGGAGAAACGGAGCTTCCCAAACGGCGTGACCACGAGCTAGGATCAACGGCGGTGTACCTCGACTGCGGCATGAACGCGGCCCCGAAGGAGGTCGGCCTGAGTGCAAGTATGTGGCGAAAATACATCTGTAAATGAAATCATAGCGATATAAAGCGAGACATGTATGATAACCAAACTACGATTTACAACAGCGGTCATGTCAAGTCGGGGACTCACGCCTCAAGTCATCACTCAAATATAACAATGGGTCTCGGGCCCACAACATCAATCATGCGTGGAATACCTTCCCATCACGGCGATCTATGATATAAAAGCACCAAGGAACACATGAACACGAGTCCCACGTGTCATAATAAAGTCATGCGGGGTAAGTGCGAAGGCATAGCCGACTACTAAAAACCACGGTACCAACAAGGTCATGAATCGTATCATAAGATCTGTCTGACCGTCACATGATCAAAGGCGGCCACGCCCGCAGATATCGATGTCGCGTCTAACCACGGAACTCCGCGACTCCGCATAGGCCAATCTCATCGGCCGCGTGAGGTATTCCCGCATCGAGGGTAGCTACTCCCCGACATCGTCCTGGACTTCGCAGGCCACATGGCCACATGAACCGCATGCCCATAAAGGACGCACACTAACTGGAACTCTCGTAGCTCGCATAGGCCCACAGGACTGCGTGAGGTATTCTCGAATCATAGGTCCATCGACCGCTGAGTCTACCCGCGTCGGAGGCGACTTAACCCGGAATCATCTCGATAGATGAGTGATGTAAAATACTAACACAACGACTTATCGTTAAGCAACATAAGCACAACAAAGGAAACCCCTTTACTCAACATCACAAGATACTAACACACGTAGCATCCTAACATGTTTACTTATCAATCAACAAGAAAGTATTACCAGGCTATCACAACCCAACACAATCAAGTTATACACACAAGGTACTTTCTACTATATGCCAACAAGTTCGGGGTTTTATCCCCAAAGTACTTCATACATTAACTCTTTAAAAGATACGTTACTTTCACAATGTCACACAATACCCGTAGTATAAAAATAGAGTGACTATCCTTTTAAAGTAAATTGATTACTTCTCTTTGTAAAATCAAGTAGCAACATTCTTTTCCAATGATCAAGTTTGCCTAATTTCCAATGTTCAAGTTTCTCATTTTAGAAAGGTTTCGTAGTTCATAGTCTTATTCATTTAAGAATATAATTCTCCTTTAAACTATCTGAGAAACATAAGTCTTATATGTGAGTAGGATATTCTCGTTTATAACAATCTTATTACGTGACCATGATCTAGGAAGTATCATTTTGTCTCATCTTAGCTTATGCGGATGGAAGTTTCTCTGGTTTTAATAATACTTACTTATTCAAAACATTTTCCTTTATTAACTGCGATGGTTTGTCGATACATTACGATTTCGAAATCAAGAAAACATTCTTAAGCCGTTATACCTAACTTCCCATAAAGTTAGTATAACTCTTAAGTTCTCAAAACCAAGTATTACTTCAAGTTCTCTATTAATCACATAACAAGCCGATTATAGTTCAAATCGATTTACCTTTTAAAAACCACAGTATTTTCTTACCAACATAAAGCTGTTTATAACCGACTTCCCATAAAGCCGTTATAACACTTTATGTTTTAAATCAACTAAATACATTTAGCACATGTACGTCTACCGTACTACATAGTTCACACATATCATGCTAGAAGAGATAGGAAGAGGTTCACATACCTCGCGGCAGTATCGACTAATAGCAAAACGCTCAAGTACCTCAAACCGTCGGCTACTCCTTAGCCCGGTAGATCGCGCCACACGTAGTACTTCAACCTATAAGGCCACAAGGCGCTTATTAACATTTAGGTCTAACCGTAGAACATTCTACAGAAAATTCGTGACACCTCCCCGAACATGGCGTAAATCTCTCCTCTATCGAGGCGCTACCAAGCCAACCAGGGGTTATACATCTAACCTAACGGGTACAATTCTACTCCACGGTACTACTACACAAGTCTCATGTCTGACCCTAAGTAAAAATAGTTTAGTACTCTTCTTGAAAAGGTTTCTTATTATTGGGCTTAAGTCAAAGACATTGCCGACAACAACGTTCGATTCTATATATATAGTATACTTGACTATATAGTCTAACAATATGTAATTTCCAATTAAAGCAGAGAACAAGATAATTACCTTGATAAGCCCATAATTATCCTAGTTAAAGTCGATCTGGGCAATCGTTTAGCTCCAACTCGAAGCGCTCAACCCGCTCTAAACCACCCTTAGAAGTTCTAACCAACTTCTACACAATACTCAACGGACTATGGAGATTTTCGTCGGGTTTCGGTGTTTGTGACGGAAGGAAGTATAATAGTATTTCTGGGCATTTTTGTATAGGTATAACCTTAGAATACAACAAGGTATACGGCTAAGGTAATTTGGGCATTATAACAATACTTTTGAGAGTATTTCTACCAAGAGGGGGGTATTATACGAAAACAACTAGGCTAGGGGGGGGGTGTATACCCCTCGGCCTACCCCACTAGGGGGGGAACTCTCGGCCAAGGGGGAGGGGGAAGGCTTTTGGACGAGAACCACAAGAAGGGAGAGGGATTTTAACACTTAGAAGATTTTAGGATGAAGAAAGTCTTCAACATAGGGTGGTATTTATAGGCCAACCAATGGCCAACCAATGGCCAAGATCTTGCCAAGTGCAAGGCAAGTGTAGGGCCAAGATCTTGCCAAGTGCCCCTTAACCAACTAACACACAAATATCCTACCAACTAAAGCCATTCCAATCGGCCTGGCAGAGCTCTCACGTCATGATGGGAGGTGCCAAGTGGCGCCCTCTTGTTGGCCCAACACGTTCGTCTCTCGGAAAAATCCGCAAAAATTAAAAATGACATAGCGGAAATTCCCTTACGAAAGTCAGAAAGCGTTTCGTCGAAAAACGACTCTAAACGGGTGTTGTGAACAAAATTAATTCGGCCAAGCCTTAGTACAAGTTTCAAATTTTTCTACGTACGTCCTTACGTACATACTCTGGAAATACGGGGTATAACAGTTATGACAGGCATTGAGGTCATTATGAGTTCAGACTAGTTGGCCTCTTGTTATGCCAACGTTGACTGCAGAGAGAGTTTGGCTCGATTTCCAGTATTCTGGTAAGTCGGTTATCGAGTAGAAAGGAAGAGAAGTGGTGGTAACCAGTGAATTATTCTTCCTTCTTTGACATAATTGAATTTGAAGGAATTTATGTTAAATGCCCTTGGGGGGGTACTTGGAGTTGGTTTGGTGTGGCGGGGCACGACCTTCGGATAATTTCGGGAAAATGTGCAAGGCATGAATAAATAAATGCAGTCTTTGCAGTGGAATGCTGAGGGCATCTTTGGTAGGTTTTAAAAATCTACACTACTTTAAGGCGGGGCGTGATGATTAGATAATTACTGGACCGCGAGAGGACCCTGTGATTAGGGTTGTGACTCCAAGGAAAGTTTTAAAAAAAAGGGAGATAAGTTTTCTCCCCCACATAAAAGAACGATTTCGAATTATGGGGTTGCGTGTACCCATGTTGTTAGGCGAAGGATATAAGGCAGTAAGGTCTTGGTATCGTCATGCCATAGGTTCTGATTGTAGATAACCGTGGGAAAAGTGTTGTTATGGGGTAATTAAGAACGACGTACGAATAGGTCGAGGCAGTATCGTAAAGATATTAATGTAAGTTGCACGGGTCATGATTACCCCAGACGAGTGTAAAGACCATTAGTTGATAATAGGCAGTAAGAACATTTCTGGAAAATGTGGTAACACCTAGTTATAGGCTCTGCAAACTGGGAAAGGAAAACCGGGTTACTACTTGACGAGATCAAGGAAACCTCCCAAAAATGTGATTGTGATGAAGTCTTAGCGTGAGGCAAGCAAAGAATCAAATCTAAGTTTAGTGACCAAGTTTGGTTGCAATGAGAGAAAGGAAACAGGAACCATAAGCGAGATTAAGGATACCCGAATATTTCGCAGGAATGAGAAAGGCTTTCAGTTATCGAAAGATAAGTTGACCACGACTACAGTTCTAACCCATCCTGTGAGACTAGAGGGTTAGGTTATTATGATAACACGTTGGGTGTTGGGCTAGAATGTGTGCTGACGCAACCCGATAAGGATAGAGCCTATGTTTTCCCGGTAGTTAGGGAAGCAGGAGAAGAAATTGCGCCACTCACGATTTAGAGTTGGCGGCAGTTAAATCATGCCTGGAAGATTTGGGGGCATGACGTATATACAGACTTCATGTGGATAATTGTGCAGACCACAAAAGCCTCCGGTATGTCTGCAGACTGAGGCAGTAGAATTTGCGTCGCCGATGGTGGTTAGAGTTACTCAAGGATTGTGATATTTATATCCTATACCATCCGGAGAAAGCCAAGACAGTTACAGATACCCTTTGTGGTGGACTAAGTGATGCGGATGGGCGACGGATAGGCGGATGTAGTCCGTAAGATTCTTCAGTTACCGAGCCTAGGGGTTCGATTATTTGTTTCCAAGGTTAATGAAGTTCAGACCCGAGAGGTTGCCGAGTCTTCCATTGTTGAGGAAGTAAAGAGGCGACAGTATGAGGATCCGATTATGATCTGATCGCAGTGCGGCTCTCCGAGAGAGAAGAGCTGTTTGAGTAGCACCGAATAAGTCTTTGTGAGATGAGGATATATTGCGTGTACCGGTCTTTGCAGGACTAGTCGCGGAGTTTTAGGGAGGCACGCGGCTTATTGCTCTAATTGTTTGGGGCCGACTAAGTCGTGTCGTGACCTCAGATGTATGTATGGGTAAGATGACCGGAAAGGGGACATAGTGGAGTTTACTGCTTAGTGTCCGAGTTTGTAGCAGGTCATGGTTGTGCACCAGAAGCCCAGTGGGCTATTGCAGGCGATTGAAATCCCAACCTAGATATGAGAGGTAATTATATGGATCTTGTTGCAGGGTGGCATCGTACTCGGAGGAAGTGCGACTCCCTGGGGGTCATGGTAATTAGGCTGGCGAAACCAGCTGTGTTCTTTCGGATTAGGACCACTTACTCGGCTGAGGTTTATACTAGCTTGTATAGCAGAGAGATTGTGAGACTGCACGGGGTTCCTACGCTTATGATTACAGATAGATGAGCTCGGTTGCGGATAACTTCTGGAGGTTTTTCAGAAGGGATTAGGGACACAGGTGAGTCTCAGTGTTGCATTACACCCTGAGACCGACGGTCAGGCAGAGCGTACTATCCAGGCACTTGAGGATAGGTTGCGGGCCTGTGTTTTTGATTTCAGGAATAGCCGGGAAGGTTGATTGCCTCTTGTCTTATTGCGTAACGATAACAAATACCCTTTCAGTTTTCAGGTGGCCCGGTACGAGGCCTTGTGTGTAAGAAAGTGGAGATTGCCGGTCGGATGGTTCGACATAGGCGAGGTTCAGTTATTTGGTCCAGACTTGACTCAGCGGGCTATGGATAAGGCGAGGCTTATCCGGGGAAGATTGTAGTAAGCTTAGAGTCCGCAGAAGCTTTATGCAGATAACCGATGTTGACGTGGGTTTCAGTTGATATTTTAGTATGAGTATTGTTATGCGGCCAAGTGTGGCATTATTGGCACGTAGGGGTTGTAAGGAGACTATGTCGCTATCTTAAGTTTGACTCCCGAGAGAACATTCGGGGACGAATGTTTCTAAGGGGGGAAGAATGTTACACCCCGGAATTTCAGGATATGTTTATAAGAACGTAAGTAAGAACTCACAAATGTTAAGATTTGAGACTTGTAAAATTTATCGGAATTTTGGAATTTGTCGGAAAATGAAATATTGCGACGAACGGGAGGGCGACATGTGTCACCCCCCCTTAATACTCTTGGACGAAATTGACATGGGGGAAATGGTCATTTGAACATAATTTAAAAGATCAAGTCTTGCAAATGGCTTAGCTTGACATAGTTGACTAAAAGTCCAAGGGCCACTTGGGCAAGATCCATGTGAAACTCATCCGAACCACCCATTTGTTCTAATCTAGACCCTCCAATTGGTTATATATGTGTACTAGTGCAAGACAAGCTTAAACACTTAGTCAAAAATTTTACAAACATTTTGAAGAGCAAAAGAGAGGCTCTCGGCTAGGCTTAGGGTTTCAAGAAAAAAATTTCAATTGTTGTCCAATAATTTCCCCACTTTAAACCAAGGTACCTAAGGGTATTGTAAGTGTTTCTCAATAGAAAGATCCCGGAAAAATGGTGTTTTCGTATTAGTCGCAAGGCGAAAACCTAAAGGGTTATTCAACTTTGAAGTTGAAACTTGAAGATGAGTCTTTTATAAGCTTCTAAGGGTTTCTTGGAGTGGTTTGGAACGTCGAAAGGAGGAGCTAAAGTTGCTAAGGAGCGACTTGTGATCTTGGATCATAATTGGGCTAATTGAGGTATAATCTTCGTTTTACTTTTGTAATTGAAGATTTCTTGTTATGATAAGTTATAAGTGATCATGTGATTTGTGTAATGAAGTTTGATAAGTGACATGGATTGTAGAAGCCTAGAACCGAAAAGGACATGATTAGCCTTTTGAAATTGAAATACAATTTTGGTCGTTTATTAGAATCGTCGCATGTTTACCTACTTGAGGATTGTAGTAGTTGTAATCGATTGCGGCTTGTTATCATGTTATACTAAACCACTTGGATTAAAAAGGAATTGGAAATGATTTGTATTGTTGCCTAATTGCCGAATTGACATTATAGTTTAGACTAGTTTGTTATAAAAATTGTGAGCCAATTGGGGCTGTTTAGTTAGTCATTTGTATTGGACTACCTTATATATAATTGTGAGCCAATTGGGGCTGTTTGGTTATTGTATTCGGCCTTGAAAAAGGTGGCAAAGTTAGTGAAAACAAAGGAAGTGCTGTCCGATTTTCCGTAGAATTTAGTGACTTGCACTTGGAATATTCTACGTTTGAAACTAGAAGTTAATAGACGTACTATGGTCATTATAGGTTGGCATACTACGTACGGCGATTGGACTTAGCAAGTGGATTAAACCGAAGAGGTATGTGGAACTTTCTTATCTCTTGAGCATGATTAAGTTGTAAATGTATAGTACGGTGAGCGTCTGAGATTTTGACAATCTAGTCTATTTGATATCCGTGGCTTATTTTAAGAATGCCCAAGTTGTTTGAGTTAGAGAATTAACTCACTTGTTTATTTATTAAGGATATCTTGGTTTTCAAAAGTTAAGAGACTTTAAGTATGTTGAAAGTATTTTGATACTTGTTTAGTTGGAAAGTTTAAGTCTCTTGGTTAAAAAGAAGTATGTAAGTTGCTAATGTATAAAGCTACTATAACGGCTTTATGGGAAGTTGGTTATAATAGCTTTATGGAAAGTTAATAAGAGAATGGTGTACTCTTAAGTAATTTAAGCATGTTAAGGGACTTGAAGAGTTTTAAAGAATGTGACACTTGTTTCGTTTTAAACGTATAAGTCCCTTGGATAGGAAATTGTACTTGACTTAGGTATAAAGTGAATATAACGACTATATGGGGAGTTGGTTATATTGGCTTTATGGAAAGATAAATGGCTTGATTTATTTGAAAGGCAATTTGATTTAAAGGCATCAATTGCCTAAGGCATTTACGAGAGAAGAAGTCACTTGATTTAGAAGCCTAATTTTATTTCTAAAAGTATTGTGACTTGTCTTGAAAAGAAATTGTAACTTGATACTACGGTTATTAGTATCTTGGAAGTTTTATAATGAAATGAGTCATTTTGAAAGAATAGAAGTACGTAGTACTTTGGTTTAAATTCCCGGATTTTTATTAAGAACATGTTAGTGCCTTAAGTAAACTAAAATGAGAGTCTATATGAAACAGAATAATAAGAAGTTAGGGGATTGCTTAACTTGCTTATATATTGTATGATAAGCCGGTAGTGCTTATGTTATGTGTGATAGCCGGATTAATGCTAGTAGTTCAGAAATAATTGCGGGGTCATTCCCCGGGTTTGTGGCATTGCATATTTCCGTGGATTTGCTACCCACGATGCGAGGAATACCTCATGCGAGTCCGTAGGGCTTATGCGGGTGAAATAGTCCCATGCGGGCGGGTCCAGCCTATGCGAGGAATACCTCATGCGAGTCCGTAAGGGCTTATGCGGGTGAAATAGTCCCATGCGAGGAATGCCTCATGCGGGTCCACGCCATCTATGCGGGTGAAATAGTCCCAGGAATAGGATTGCTTAATGATATTGCGGACGGATGGTCCTGCTTTGATCGTGAGCTTTCCTACTTTATATTGTAAGTATACTCCTATTTACTCTCATTGTTAGTAAGGCACATTGTACTGTTAATTGAGTTATCATACATGTCTCCAGTTTATTTTAGACTTATGATTTCGTTCTGATGCTTTGGTTTCACATATTTGGTACATGTTGTCTTGACCTCCTTGAGGCTGCGTTAAATCTGTGGTAAGTCTGATTCTTGATCCTCGCTCTTAGGGTCAACTTTGTTGAGAAGCTCCTTTATTCCGGAGGCTTATCCCTGGTATTGTCGGTTATTGTACTTTCAGGGGTATGGCGGGGCCCTGTCCCGCTAGAGTTGTTGTTCTTAGAGGTCTGTAGTCACATTGTGGATTGGGTTGAAGAAGAAAAATGTACTGTTTTATTGTTATAAGTTACGGAAGGTGGCCTTATCGGCTAGCCTGTTGTTATTTTATGTTTAAGTATTTTATCAGTTGTGTATGTTCCGCTGCTATTCTCTGATGTATGCCAAAAGGGGTGCGGGTAGGGCACGATCATGAGCTTGAGGGTCGGGTCGTGACACCAATATCCTCAACTATCCACTATTTTCAATCCTTAATACAACTAGAATGACTTCTTCTTCTACGTTAAAATAACGGTTAACTAGACTGTCTTATATTCCGGTTAAGATATATAATCGCTCAACCCCAGTGCAGAAACCTTCTATATTTCTATGATAGGTTTTACCATATATGAGGATTAAGAACAATAACCTATAATGCTACACAAGTATTGGGGTACTTTCGTCCGCGAGTTTAATCTATGTCTATTCAATTACAGCATATCCAAATCTCTCCTCTCGGTTCTTGATTCGAAATCATATAGATTATGATCATTAGTGATCAATTAACTATCAAACATTCGTACCAATATTGAATAAATCTTAATCAAGTGAAGAAGAAATCAAACTAATGCATTAATTCATGAAAGAGAGTTTCAAGCGATTCAATAGGAAAGTCCTAATAAAGTGTTTAGCTCCTAGCCATAGACATACTAAGAACTAATACAAATCCAAACATGAACTTAATTAAAATAGAGAAAAGAAAGAAAAATACTTAGAACTAGGTCTCCAATTGTAGCCGCCAAGCGTTGTGTTGTTTTTTTCCCAAGAGAAGAAGTTATCTCCTTAAAATCTGTCCCAAGGGTTTATATATGCTGTCAAAGACGTGTGCCTTGGATCCTTTTGCCCCTTGCCAATTCTATTTCGGACTGGAAATTCCCGCATCGGCACCGCGGTCATGCAGAATGGCATCGTGGTGCCGAAAGTACTGCGACTTCTCAGTAATTATGGCACCGCGGTCCAGTAGAATGGCATCGCGGTCCTGCAGTCTTTCGTCCGGATCTGCCAACTTTCGCCCTTTTTGCTTCGGGAGCTCCTTTTCTGCCCACTGTTAGCTTCTTTTTTCCATTTAGAACCGCTGTGACTCAAAAAAAAGAAAAACGACCCTAACACGACACTTATTTAAACGAAAATGAAAAAAATACTAACTAAAAATGACTCAAACGCGTATACAAAATACACCTAACAAATACCCCCAAACTTAACATTTACTCGCCCTCGAGCAAAGATCAAAACAAAATCAAAGAAACAAAAACAACAGACTCAAATACTCAAATCAAGCAGTTGCACAAAGTTACTTAGAAAAGCATGAATGTCAGTTGGGATAATATTGTTATACCCCATAGTTCTAGCCATACGTGTGAGAGCGTGCGAAAGGGAGTAAGACTTAAAATTTTCGAAAGATAAGTTGACGGATTGTTTCGGACGGGTTTTAGTCAACTTTGAGGCGGGTTATGACCCGGTACATTGAGAGTTCCTAAGTGTTTCAAAGGCCTAGGGCGTATTTCGTTGAGTCTAGTTTCCAACGCAACCAACCGTTCGTCGATAGGACGTCAGAGTAGAAAGTTATGGGAGTTACAAGTTCGGTCTTGTGACGGACAGAAATGTGTTTGGACAAAGCGAGGCAGCGGCGCGCGGATGCGAACGCGGCGCCGGATATCGAGGGTCGCTGAGATTCTGAGCCGCGCGCCGGGAAGCGACGCGGCGCGGAAGTTCCGTAAGTTCGCGAAGTTCAGCGCATGGCCGAGATCGAGCGGCGCGAGCGCCAAGACGGGCGGAAAAACTTAGGAAAAATCAGATTTCTTCTTTTAAAGGCCTTGGGAGGGTGACAAGTGTCCCCCCCCCCCCCATCTGATTTCTTGCATGCCTTATATTGACCAAGTCTTGAAGACTTGGTCATCTTTCAATCTCTCTCTCTCTCTAAGCTTAAGCTCCCACTTCTCTCTAAAATTCCAAGAGGAATTCAAAGCCTAAGAAAAATCTGAAAAGTTAAAGACAAGAAGGAAGCTTGTGGCTAGCTTGTAGGAGTTGTTGTGGTGGTATTCTTGGAAAGGAGGCTAGCAAAGTTGTTGGAATAGTTTTGGCTAAAGCTCCAAAGGTAACATTTCTTCTCTTGTAGCTAGTATTAGTGTTGCATGTGAAGAAGAAGAGATTTGTTATAGTAAATAATGCACTTAGAGTCATTGCATGTAAGAAATGTGGTTTGGATATGAAAGAATTGGTTAAGGAGATATTATGAGCATGTTGTAGCCTAAAAACTACCTTAGAATTGTTAAGTGAATTGTTGTACCTTATGGGGCAGAATTTTACACACCCAAGTTTAGGTGTGTAATCCCCTTTGAAATGTTTGGATTGTTGAGCCTTAAATGTGGCGTTTGGATGTTAAATTCGGCTTTGAGAAAGGTGGCAAAGTATGTAGAAACAAAGGAAATGCTGCCCAAATTTCCATAGAATTTAGTGGCTTTGAACTTAGATTATTTCTACATTGAAATTAGAGGTTAATGAACGTATCATGGTTGTTATAGGTTGATATATTACTCGCGGTAGTTTGGACTTAGCAAGTGGATTGACCGAAGAGGTATGTGAAGCTTTCCTATCTCTTGAGCATGAGTAGTTGTATCTATGTAGTACGGTAGACGTACAAGATTTTGTATTCTTACTTGTTTTGAGTATATAAAGACTTGTTTCGTTTTAAGAAGTATAAGTCCCTTAGTTAAGAGAAAAGTATGATTTTATTAAAGTATAGGGTTAATATAACAATTTTATGGGAAGTTGGTTTATTAGCTTTATAAAAGGTTGATAAGAAGAGATTTATTCTAAGTAAGATAAGTAAGGACAAATGGCTTGATTTATGAAAGGTAAATTGATTTTAAGGCATCAATTGCCCAAAGGTTTTATATGAAAAGAGTCTTTTTTTAAAGAGTATAAGTATGTGGTATTTTAGTTAAATTCCCGGTTTTCTTTTATTAAAGATATGATTAAGTGCCTTAAGTAAACTAAAATGAGAGGGTATATGAACAAGACTAATAAGAAGTTATAAGTTTTCTTAACTTATTTATGATTATGATATGATGACCGATTGAGCTAGGGTAAGAGTATATCTGAGGGGCAAGCCCCAAGATCGTTATACCACCTTCTCCAGGGTAAGAGTATGAATGAGGGGCAAGCCCCAAGATCGTCATACCACATTCTCCAGTGTAAGAGTATATCTGAGGGGTAAATCCCTAAGATCGTTATACCATCTGCTCCAGTGTAAGAGTATATCTGAGGGGTAAATCCCCAAGATCGTTATACCATCTGCTTCAGGGTAAGAGTATATCTGAGGGGTAAATCCCCAAGATCGTTATACCACCTGTTCCGTGGATTTGCCACCCACGATGCGAGGAGTACCTCATGCGAGTCCTTATGGGCTTATGCGGGTGAAATAGTCCCATGCGGGCGGTAGTGACTATCACGAGGAATACCTCATGCGGGTCCACGGGACTATACGGGTGAAATAGTCCCGGAGTAGGGTGCTTAGTGATACTACGGGCGAGGTACCCTGTTTTGATCATGAGCCCCCTATTTTATGCAGTATTATATATATACTTGTCACTCTCATTGTTAGTAAGGCACAATAAAAGGTATTTTGATTGTCTTTCAGGACTCCAGCTTACTTTTAGACTTATGATATCATTATTACAGTATTTTCCAGTTTTACATACTTGGTACATATTGTGTACTGACCCCCTTCCTGGAAATGCGTTAATGGTAAGGAGTAGCGGTGGTGGATCCTCGTTCTTAGGATCACTGTTCCGGTGTCAGAAGCTCCATTCCTGCGGAAGCTTATATTTTGTTGGTACGGATTTTCCCTGATGCTATAGGTATTGTGTACATTCAGGGGTATGGCGGGGCCCTGTCCCTCCACAGTTGTTATCCTTAGAGGTCTGTGGTCACGTATGTGTTGGGATGTAAGAACAAGTTGTACTGCTATACTTTTGATTAGTATGTTTTTATGGAAGGAAGCCTTATCGGCTGGCCAGTGATGTTACCTTTTTATAAGTTATGTGTTATGTATGTTCATTGCTATTCTCGATGTATACGGCAGTACCGGTAGGGTACTAGTCGCGGCCCCGGGGTCGGGTCGTGACAAATATGCTGGAATATATATAGCATGAATATAGAAATCTATAATTTCAAGCCAGATATTTCGCAAATTCATTTCAATCACACTCAATGGAAACATGAACACTAACCCTATGCATGTCAATTTCGTTTCATTTTTTCCAAAGACCTATGGGCCTGTTTACTTGTTATTCTCCACTAATTATAGACATACAATTTAGAGATCTTCAGGACTTTTTAGGGTTGTAATGTAGGCTTAGGCAGAGGTAGGTAAGAGTAGGCATTTCGGCTCAATTTACGTACCATAAGCGTTTTTCTCATTCAACCATTTTGTCCTTCTTTTTGGTATTCTTTTCATTTCATACCTATCATTCCCCTCTTCTCTTTTTGAGAGCATGAAACAATTCACATAGGCACCCCCAAACTTAAGCTTTTACATTTTTTTCATTGGGGTGCATCAATTTTTCACTCTCTTTTGGTATTTCTTTTTCACTCTTCTTCATCCCTATTTTCAATTACTGCTTATGGCACATAAAGGAATCATAGGGTGTCAAAGAAATAACTTATTTTAGGCTCAAAGGGGCTGACTAGAGAATACATTTTATTGCAAGGTAGGTAATGAATGGTAAGAAAGGCTAACAAAGAAATGTCTGAATCATCTTCCTAAATATGTATATCTTAACTATTTCACCTCAAATAATAAGCAAGCAGACTTCATAGACCTTTTTCACAATTGACAACACATAGGCTAAGTACAAATATCCCAAATAATTAGATTTCATGAATCTTTGGCATATCTAACTTAAGCACACAGATTTTAGCTCTAATTCCATTATATTATCCCACTTAATTCACTAAGCATTTTCAGCAACTACAGCATGCATGATCATAAAAATAAATTGACTCATATAACACAAAAACATAATAAAAAAAAACTGCAAAAATAGACCTACAAAAATAAAATAAAAACTCCCCCCCAAACTTAAACGACACATTGTCCCAAATGTGTAAGACTCAAAAAATAAAAGGGACGACTTACAGACAATAGCGGTTCAAAATGGTGGCGGTAGCGCGGATCGCTCGTCGGAAAATTTCCCAGAGGCGCGGCCTTGCAGCTTCACTGATTAATAGGCGTCGCGGTCCTGCAAACTGGCGCCGCGGCGCTGAAATTCCTGCAATCTCTCAGAATATTTGGCGCCACGGCCCTGCTGCTACGCACCGCGGCGCTGCACCAATTTTATGTTTCCAGCGTTTTCCCGTGCTTCATGTCCAATTCCCTTCACCTATCATCACAACACAACAAAAAAATACCAAATGTGAGACTGTTCTATTTAAACTAATAACATTGGGTTGCCTCCCAAGTAGCGTTGTCTTTAACGTCTTTTAGCCGGACGCAGTTAATCCTTACTAGTGCCCAGTGGATCCTTCTGCGAACGGCTTGCAATCCGCACAGTTATTGTTGTGGGTCTCACTTCACCTACAACACTTTTTTCAAACAAAGGCCTCATATCTAAGATTATCCCCCAATTACCCAAGACAGACTTGTCTTCTAGGCTCTCTATAATGTAGGGATCAGTGAAACTCCATACATCTCTCAACTTTTGGGGGTGCCCTTGAGGGTATGGCCTTTCTAGTTGGGGCTCAGCAATGATAGTTGATGGTGTATTTTTTGCAATGGGTATAGGAAAAAGAAATTCCAAAAAATCCAAAAAGGTGAAAATTTGGATCTCGGTAACCTCTTCTTTCTCTACACCAACTATCTTTCTGAATTCCTCATTATTCTCAACATCTTGTTGTGGTTCATGTTCCTCACTCTGCTTATCACCCCCCACAACTGTGTCGCTAGACAGATTTTCTTGCGGTACATTGATCACTATATCTATCAGTTGCCCTATTTGTGTCTCCAAATTTTTGAGGGACACCTTTGTCTCAGCCATAAACTGAGTCTGACACTTGGTGAGCCTGAGTATGGCTGCCTGCAACTCATTTTGATCTTCCGGTGGAACCTGTGGGTTAAGCTGTTGTTGTTGATTCCACTGCCCCTGATAGTAGTAGTAGTCCATATTTTTTCAACTTTACCTACAAAATAAGAAAAACCACAAAAAGTGATAAAAAGATGCTCGCAGAACAAGTTAGAAACTTGTTCCTGGAGCAACCAAATTAGAAATAAAATAACATAACCGAATATATACAAACCAAATTAGAAATAAGAATAGATAATTCGATATTAAAAATGCATGATCCCGACAACGGCGCCAAAAACTTGTTAGGCCGATTTCCAATTTCTCACGCAAGTGTATGAATCGTTACAAGTAATATAGTCTGGTAAGACTGACTATCGTTGTTACACCCCGGAATTTCAGGATATGTTTATAAGAACGTTCGTAAGAACAAAAAGATGTTAAGATTAGAGACGAGTAAAAATTTATCGGAATTATGAAAATTGTCGGAAAACGTGAGTGTTGTGACGAATGGGAGGGCGACACGTGTCACCCCCCCTTAGCATTGCCTTGGACGAAATGGCATGGCCATTTTGGTCATTTACCTTAAGTCTTGGATGACTAAAGTCTTGCAAGTTGTGGCTTGACAATCTTGACTAAGTCAATGGTCAATAAGTCTTGATATTTTGCTAAGAGATTATCCAAGCCAACCATTTGGATGCATCTTAACCCTCCATGACCCTTTATATTATACTAGTAGAGTGGGAGCTTAACACTTAGAAAATATTTCACAAAAATTGAAGACCACACTTTGAGGGCTCTCGGGTTTCACACTGAGGAAGAAGAAAAAAAAATTTGTTTCTTGTTCATTCAACTCCCCACTTTAAACCAAGGGTCTTAGGTGTATTGTAAACACATCTCAATAGAAAAATCTTGGAAAAAGATTGTTTTCGGGTTAGTCATAAGCGAAAACCTAATGGTCTTTCTAGGTTTTGTTTGGAGTTTTGAAGGATAATTGTTGGTATAGTTCTAAGGGTCTCAACAAGCGGATTGAGGTGTCTTGGAGAGGCTCTAAACTACTAAGGAGCGACTTCGGATTGGAGTTGGATTAAGAATCGTTAAGGTATAATCTTGTCTTTTAAAGGTGTTACAAGATTACATATTTATATTGTTGTTGTTAGCTCTACTTGTTGCTAGCATGATGTTGATAGGTTGAAGTTATAAGTATTATGGATTTCTTGTATTTAAATCCGAAATGTTATACAAGCCACTTGGAAATTGGATTGAAATGGAAATTGGATAAGAATTGGATTTGTTGAATCAAGGTGGCCGAATTTGGAATGTAGTTGTATTGTTTGGTTATTCATTTGTATTGGACCACTTTCTATGTAATTGTGAGCCAATTGGGGCTGTTTAGTTATTCATTTGTATTGGACTACTTTCTATGTAATTGTGAGCCAATTGAAATTTGTTTAGTTATTCATTGTATTGGACTACCTTCTATAATTGTGAGCCAATTGGGGCTGTTTGGTTATTGTTTTTGGCCTTGAAAAAGGTGGCAAAGTATGTAAAAACAAAGGAGAGTCTTTGTCCGATTTTAGTAAAATTAGAGAATTAACACTTATAATATTCTACGATTGAAGTAAGGCTTGAATAGACGTATTGTGAATATTATAGGTTGACATACTACGGGCGGGACTTTGTACTTGGCAAGTGGTTTGACCCAACAAGGTATGTGGAACTTTCTTATCTCTTGAGCATGATTAAGTTGTAAAATGTATAGTACGGTAGACGTACAAGATTTTTGACAAATCTAGTCTATTTGATATCCTTGGCTTATTTTAAGAATGCCCAAGTTGTTTGAGTTAGGGAATTAACTCACTTGATTAAATATTAAGGATATCTTGATTTTCAAAAGTTAAGAGACTTTAAGTATGTTGAAAGTATTTTAATACTTGTTTGTTGGAAAGTTTAAGTCTCTTGGTTATAAGGAAAAATGTAAATTGCTAATGTATAAGGCTAGTATAACAGCTTTATGGGAAGTTGGTTATAATAGCTTTATGGAAAGTTTAAAGAGTGGTTTACTCTAAGTAATTTAAGCATGTTAAGGGACTTGAAGAGTTTTAAAGAATGTGATACTTGTTTCGTCTTAAACGTATAAGTCCCTTGGATAGGAAATTGTACTTGACTTAGGTATAAAGTGAATATAACGACTTTATGGGGAATTGGTTATATTGGCTTTATGGAAAGATAAATGGCTTGATTTATTGAAAGGCAATTTGATTTAAAGGCATCAATTGCCTAAGGCTTTTACGAGAGAATAAGTCACTTGATTTAGAAGCCTAATTTTATTTCTAAAAGTATTGTGACTTGTCTTGAAAAGAAATTGTAACTTGATACTACGGTTATTAGTATCTTGGAAGTTTTATAATGAAATGAGTCATTTTAAAAGAATAGAAGTACGTAGTACTTTGGGTTAAATTCCCGGATTTTTATAAAGAACATGTTAGTGCCTTAAGTAAACTAATATGAGAGTGTATATGAAACAGAATAATAAGAAGTTAGGGGATTGCTTAACTTGCTTATATATGGTATGATAAGCCGGTAGTGCTTATGTTATGTGTGATAGCCGGATTTGTGCTAGTAGTTCAGTAATAATTGCGGGGTCATTCCCCGGGTTTGTGGCATTGCATATTTCCGTGGATTTGCTACCCACGATGCGAGGAATACCTCATGCGAGTCCGTAGGGCTTATGCGGGTGAAACAGTCCCATGCGGGCGGGTCCAGCCTATGCGAGGAATACCTCATGCGAGTCCGTAAGGGCTTATGCGGGTGAAATAGTCCCATGCGAGGAATACCTCATGCGGGTCCACGCGATCTATGCGGGTGAAATAGTCACAGGAATAGGATTGCTTAATGATCTTTGCGCGGGTGGTTCTGTTTTGATCATGAGCTTCCTACTTTATATTGTAAGTATACACCTATTTACTCTCATTGTTAGTAAGGCACATTGTACTGTTAATTGAGTTATCATACATGTCTCCAGTTTTATTATTAGACTTATGATTTCATTACAGCACTTTCAGTTTCACATATTTGGTACATGTTATGCTTGACCTCGCCGAGGCTGCGTTTATGCCGCGTGAAGTGCAGTTGCTGATCCTCGCTCTTAGGATCAACTGTTGGTGTTGAAGCTCCTCATTTGGAGGCTTATCCACGGTATTGTCGGTTGTGGTACATTGAGGTATGGCGGGGCCTGTCCCGCGAGTTGTTATTCTTAGAAGTGCAGTCACATTGTGGATTGGGTTGTAAAGAAAAAAAAACAATGTCTTTATTTTATTGGTATAAGTTACGGAAGGTGGCCTTATCGGCTAGCTTTATTTGTTATTTTATGTTTAAGTATTTTTTTGATTGTATATATTCATTGCTATTCTACGATGTATGCCAAAAGGGGTGCGGGTAGGGCACGATGTGAGCTTGAGGTCGGAGTCGTGACAAAAGTGGTATCGAAGCGATTAGTCCTCGGAAAGTGTCTGCAGACCGTGTCTAGTAGAGTCTTGATTATCGGTGTGTTGTGCACCATCCATAATCGAGGAGGCTGCAGGACATTTAGGATTGGTTTCCATTCTTCTCACTCTAAGATCGTGCGATAAATTTGTATGGTTAGGGTCGTCTCTCCCAACAAGTTATGATTGTTTGCGACTACGAGGAAGGCGATGACCGGGAAGGATTACGTGGGTTGCGTATCCAGTTAGTAATGGTTGTAGTTGGTATTGTGACATACAACTATGCGGATTTATGTATGGGTCACATATGTGTTGCCTAGGATGATTTTAGATTACGAGATTTGGTAAGGACTAAATAAATCCGGCGGTATGAAAACAGTTTAATGAATTCTCATCAAGGTTTTACGTACTAATTTGAGATAATTAGGAAATGATGAGTATTCGAGAAGAAATGGACCTTAAGAGGTTATTATTCAGGAATAAATGGAAGACTATGTTAATAGATTGAGCTACGTAGTAGGATTTCGAGAATGGTGCGGGTGAGATCCGTATGGAGTAAATCTGGTTGTTGTGGACAAGACAACCCGATTATAGTATATTGCGAAGTTTTTGTACCGATTCTGAGGTGGTAAGATAGGCTTGGAGCATGGAAATTGCGAGCCTGAGAATGTGATAACCGTCGAGACCTTAGGTATATAAGGCCTTCTCGAGTAGTAAAGGGTTAAGACGGACCAAGGAAAGAGTTAAATATGACGCCGAGTCGGGTTGGGGATCTATTAAGGGTCATCTCATAGCTTGAAATGAAATGGGATAAGTTGGTAGTAGTCCCGCTACATGACAGGGTCACGAGGGTGCAAGGCCGAAGTTTAGTTAGTCATTTTACGGGTTCGTGGACGTGTTCCACCGGAACCAGATTGTGAGAGCCGGAATGGGCCTTGTATTGTTTAATTTAGTAACTCCAGAGATTAGAGGCTCGAATCAGTATGAAGGCTATGTGCGCACGCTAGAATAAGTTTGGGAGTACGGGAAGAGTACGACCAGTGGAAAAAAAAAAGAGCAACCAAGTGTAAAGAAATGGAACCTGAATCCATGAGGACCTTTCAAGGTGATCACACCCGTGAGTGATGGGTGGTAGCTGAGCGAGTAGATAATAATTACCGATAACGATCTGATCGTTGGACCTTAGCGAACCTAGCGGAGGTTTATGACAGACGTTGAGGTCATTATGAGTACGGACTAGTTGGCCTCTTGTGATGCCAACATGGACTACAGAGAGAGATTGATTTCGGTACCAGTTTTCCGATAAGCCGGTTATCGAGTGGAAAGGAAGAGAAGTGGTGGTAACCAGTGAATTATTCTTCCTTCTTTGACATAATTGTTTTTAATAAGTCTGTGTGATTTGTTCATTTGAGGCAGAAAGTAAGTAATAATTGAATTTGAAGGAATTTATGTTAAATGCCCTTGGAGGTACTTGGAGTTGGTTTGGTGTGGCGGTTAGGGCCAAGACCTTCCAGATAATTTCAGGAAAATGTGCAAGGCATGAATAAATAAGTACGAATGCTGCCGGCGGAAAGCTGAGGGCAACTTTGGTAGGTTTTAAAAATCTACATGACTTTAAGGCGGTGCGTGATGATTAGATAATTACTGGCTGCGAGAGGACCCTGTGATTGGGGTTGTGACGCCCAGGAAAGTTTAAGAAAGGGGAGATAAGTTTTCTCCCCCACATAAAAGGACAGTTTTACGTATTATGGGGTTGCGTGTACCCATGTTGTTAGACGAAGGATATAAGACAGGTAAGGTCTTGAGATCGTCATGCCATAGGTTACAGTTGTAGATAACCATGGGAAAAGTGTTGTGTTGGGGTAATTAAGAACGATGTACGAATTGGTCGAGAAAGTATCGTAAAGATATTAATGTAAGTTGCACGGGTCATGATTACCCCAGACGAGTGTAAAGACCATTAGTAGATAATGGGCAGTAAGAACATTTCGAGAAAATGTGGTAACACCTAGTTATATGCTCTACAACTGGGAAAGGAGAAACCGGGTTACTACTTGACGAGATCAAGGAAAAACCTCCCCCCCCCCCTAAATTGTGATTGACGGTAAGTCTTAGCCATGAGGCAAGCAAAGGAATTAAGTCTAGGTTAGTGACCAAGTTTGGTTGCAACAAAAAGGGAATCAGGAACCATAAGTGAGATTAAGGATACCCGAATACTTGAGGAATGAGAAAGGCTTTGATTATTGGAAGATAAGTTGACCACGACTCTAGATTCTAACCCTCCCGTGAGACTAGAGGTTAGGTTTTATTGATAACACGTTGGGTGTTGGGCTAGGTTGTGTCTTGTATGACAGAGAAGGATAGAGCCTATGTTTTCCGGTAGTTAGGGAAGCGGGAAAGAAATTGCGCCACTCACGATTTAGAAGTGGCGGTTAAATCATGACTTGAAGATTTGGGGCGGGGCGTATATCTGAGACTTCATGTGGATATTTGTGCAGACCACAAAAGCCTCGATATATCTGCGGTGGCGGTAGAATTTGCGGCAGCGATGGTGGCTAGAGTTACTCGAGGATTGTGATATTGATATCCTATACCATCCGGAAAACCAAAGCGATTCTGAGATACTCCTTGTCGCGGACACGAGGGTAGTACGCGGTGGGCAGCGGATAGGCGGGGCGTGGTCCGTGAGATTCTTGATTCACGAGCCTAGGGGTTCGATTAATTGCTTCAAGATTAAGGAAGTTTAGATCAGAGGTTGCGAGTCTTCCGTCGTTGAGGAGGTAAAGAGCGACAATATGAGGATCGTTATGATCTGATGCAGAGATACGGCTCTCAGAAGAGAAGAGCTGTTTGAGTAGCAGGATGAGGTCTTTGTGAGATGAGGATAGATTGCGTGTACGATGCTGCAGGACTAGTCAGAGTCTTAGGGAGGCACGCGTGCTATTGTTCTAAATTATGCGAAGTCGACTAAGTCGTGTCGTGACCTCAGATGTATGTATGGGTAAGATGACCGGAAAAGGGACATAGCGGAGTTTACTGCTAGGTCTTAGGGGAGGCACGCCGTGCTATTGTTCTAAATTGTACAGGGTCGACTAAGTCGTGTCGTGACCTCAGATGTATGTATGGGTAAGATGATCGGAAAAGGGACATAGCGGAGTTTACTGCTTAAGTGTCCGGGTTAGTAGCAGGTCATGGTTGAGCACCAGAAGCCCAGTGGGCTATTACAGGCGATTGAAATCCCAACCTAGATATGAGGAGTATTTTATGGATCTTGTTACAGGGTGGCATCGTACTCAGAGGAAGTGCGACCCCCTGGGGGTCATGGTAATTAGGCTGGCGAAACCAGTCGTGTTCTTTCGGATTGGGACCACTTACTCGGCTGAGGATTAGGCTTGCTTGTATAGCAGAGAGATTGTGAGACTGCACGGGGTTCCTACGTTTATGATGACAGACAGATGAGCTCGGTTGCGGATAACTTCTGGAGGTTTTTCAGAAGGGATTAGGGGCACAGGTGAGTCTCAGTATTGCATTACACCCTCAGACCGACGGACAGGCAGAGCGTACTATCCAGACATTTAGGGATAGGTAGCGGGCCTGTGTTTTTGATTCCAGGGGTAGCTGGGAAGGTTATTTGCCTCTTGTTGTGTTACGTACGATAACAGATACCCTTCCAGTATTCGGATGGCCCTGTATGAGGTCTAGTATGTAAGAAAGTGTAGATTGCCGGTTGGTGGGTTCGACATAGGCGAGGTTCGGTTAATTGGTCCAGACTTGATTCAGCGGACTGTGGATAAGGCGAAGCTTATCCGGGAAAGATTATTTAGTAAAGCTTAGAGTCAGCAGAAGCTTTATGCAGATAACCGACTTTGACACAGGGGGTTCAGCTTGACATTTTAGTATGAGTATTGTTATGTGGCCTCGTGTGGTATTATTGGTATGTAGGGGTTGTAAAAGAAGACTATGTCGCTACCTTTAAGTTTGACTCCCAAAAGAACATTCGGGGACGAATGTTTCTAAGGGGGGAAGAATGTTACACCCCGGAATTTCAGGATATGTTTATAAGAACGTTCGTAAGAACAAAAAGATGTTAAGATTAGAGACGAGTAAAAATTTATCGGAATTATGAAAATTGTCGGAAAACGTGAGTGTTGTGACGAATGGGAGGGCGACACGTGTCACCCCCCCTTAGCATTGCCTTGGACGAAATGGCATGGCCATTTTGGTCATTTACCTTAAGTCTTGGATGACTAAAGTCTTGCAAGTTGTGGCTTGACAATCTTGACTAAGTCAATGGTCAATAAGTCTTGATATTTTGCTAAGAGATTATCCAAGCCAACCATTTGGATGCATCTTAACCCTCCATGACCCTTTATATTATACTAGTAGAGTGGGAGCTTAACACTTAGAAAATATTTCACAAAAATTGAAGACCACACTTTGAGGGCTCTCGGGTTTCACACAAGGAAGAAGAAAAAAAAATTTGTTTCTTGTTCATTCAACTCCCCACTTTAAACCAAGGGTCTTAGGTGTATTGTAAACACATCTCAATAGAAAAATCTTGGAAAAAGATTGTTTTCGGGTTAGTCGCAAACGAAAACCTAATGGTCTTTCTAGGTTTTGTTTGGAGTTTTGAAGGATAATTGTTGGTATTGTTCTAAGGGTCTCAACAAGCGGATTGAGGTGTCTTGGAGAGGCTCTAAACTACTAAGGAGCGACTTCGGATTGGAGTTGGATTAAGAATCGTTAAGGTATAATCTTGTCTTTTAAAGGTGTTACAAGATTACATATTTATATTGTTGTTGTTAGCTCTACTTGTTGCTAGCATGATGTTGATAGGTTGAAGTTATAAGTATTATGGATTTCTTGTATTTAAATCCGAAATGTTATACAAGCCACTTGGAAATTGGATTGAAATGGAAATTGGATAAGAATTGGATTTGTTGAATCAAGGTGGCCGAATTTGGAATGTAGTTGTATTGTTTGGTTATTCATTTGTATTGGACTACTTTCTATGTAATTGTGAGCCAATTGGGGCTGTTTAGTTATTCATTTGTATTGGACTACTTTCTATGTAATTGTGAGCCAATTGGGGCTGTTTAGTTATTCATTGTATTGGACTACCTTCTCTATAATTGTGAGCCAATTGGGGCTGTTTGGTTATTGTTTTTCGGCCTTGAAAAAGGTGGCAAAGTATGTAAAAACAAAGGAGGTGCTGTCCGATTTTCCGTAAAATTAGAGAATTAACACTTATAATATTCTACGATTGAAGTAAGGCTTGAATAGACGTATTGTGAATATTATAGGTTGACATACTACGGGCGGGACTTTGTACTTGGCAAGTGGTTTGACCCGACAAGGTATGTGGAACTTTCGTATCTCTTGAGCATGATTAAGTTGTAAAATGTATAGTACGGTAGACGGACAAGATTTTTGACAAATCTAGTCTATTTGATATCCTTGGCTTATTTTAAGAATGCCCAAGTTGTTTGAGTTAGGGAATTAACTCACTTGATTAAATATTAAGGATATCTTGATTTTCAAAAGTTAAGAGACTTTAAGTATGTTGAAAGTATTTTAATACTTGTTTGTTGGAAAGTTTAAGTCTCTTGGTTATAAGGAAAAATGTAAATTGCTAATGTATAAGGCTAGTATAACAGCTTTATGGGAAGTTGGTTATAATAGCTTTATGGAAAGTTTAAAGAGTGGTTTACTCTAAGTAATTTAAGCATGTTAAGGGACTTGAAGAGTTTTAAAGAATGTGATACTTGTTTCGTCTTAAACGTATAAGTCCCTTGGATAGGAAATTGTACTTGACTTAGGTATAAAGTGAATATAACGACTTTATGGGGTGTTGGTTATATTGGCTTTATGGAAAGATAAATGGCTTGATTTATTGAAAGACAATTTGATTTAAAGGCATCAATTGCCTAAGGCTTTTACGAGAGAAGAAGTCACTTGATTTAGAAGCCTAATTTTATTTCTAAAAGTATTGTGACTTGTCTTGAAAAGAAATTGTAACTTGATACTACGGTTATTAGTATCTTGGAAGTTTTATAATGAAATGAGTCATTTTAAAAGAATAGAAGTACGTAGTACTTTGGGTTAAATTCCCGGATTTTTATAAAGAACATGTTAGTGCCTTAAGTAAACTAATATGAGAGTGTATATGAAACAGAATAATAAGAAGTTAGGGGATTGCTTAACTTGCTTATATATGGTATGATAAGCCGGTAGTGCTTATGTTATGTGTGATAGCCGGATTTGTGCTAGTAGTTCAGTAATAATTGCGGGGTCATTCCCCGGGTTTGTGGCATTGCATATTTCCGTGGATTTGCTACCCACGATGCGAGGAATACCTCATGCGAGTCCGTAGGGCTTATGCGGGTGAAACAGTCCCATGCGGGCGGGTCCAGCCTATGCGAGGAATACCTCATGCGGGTCCACAGGACCTATACGGGTGAAATAGTCCCAGGAGTAGGGGTGCTTAGTGATACTACGGGCGAGGTACCCTGTTTTGATCATGAGCCCCCTATTTTATGCAGTATTATATATATATACTTGTCACTCTCATTGTTAGTAAGGCACAATAAAAGGTATTTTGATTGTCTTTCAGGACTCCAGCTTACTTTTAGACTTATGATATCATTATTACAGTATTTTCCAGTTTTACATACTTGGTACATATTGTCTTGACCCTTCCTGGAAATGCGTTCATGGTAAGGAGTAGCGGTGGTGGATCCTCGTTCTTAGGATCACTTTATTCGGTGTCGGAAGCTCCGTTCTGCGGAAGCTTATATTTTGTTAGTGCGGATTTTCCACGATGCTATAGGTATTGTGTACATTCGGGGTATGGCGGGGCCACTGTCCCTCCATGATTGTTATCCTTAAGTGCGTGGTCACGTATGTGTTGGGCTGTAAGAACAAGTTGTACTGCTATACTTTTGATTAGTATGTTTTTATGGAAGGAAGCCTTATCGGCTGGCCAGTGATGTTACCTTTTTATAAGTTATGTGTTATGTATGTTCATTGCTATTCTCTCGATGTATACTGACGAGTACCCGGTGAGTACTAGTCGCGACCCGGAGTCGTGACAAATATCTTTGGAATATATATAGCATGAATATAGAAATCTATAATTTCAAGCCAGATATTTCGCAAATTCATTTCAATCACACTCAATGGAAACATGAACACTAACCCTATGCATGTCAATTTCGTTTCATTTTTTCCAAAGACCTATGGGCCTGTTTACTTGTTATTCTCCACTAATTATAGACATACAATTTAGAGATCTTCAGGACTTTTTAGGGTTGTAATGTAGGCTTAGGCAGAGGTAGGTAAGAGTAGGCATTTCGTCTCAATTTACGTACCATAAGCGTTTTTCTCATTCAACCATTTTGTCCTTCTTTTTGGTATTCTTTTCATTTCATACCTATCATTCCCCTCTTCTCTTTTTGAGAGCATGAAACAATTCACATAGGCACCCCCAAACTTAAGCTTTTACATTTTTTTCATTGGGGTGCATCAATTTTTCACTCTCTTTTGGTATTTCTTTTTCACTCTTCTTCATCCCTATTTTCAATTACTGCTTATGGCACATAAAGGAATCATAGGGTGTCAAAGAAATAACTTATTTTAGGCTCAAAGGGGCTGACTAGGGAATACATTTTATTGCAAGGTAGGTAATGAATGGTAAGAAAGGCTAACAAAGAAATGTCTGAATCATCTTCCTAAATATGTATATCTTAACTATTTCACCTCAAATAATAAGCAAGCAGACTTCATAGACCTTTTTCACAATTGACAACACATAGGCTAAGTACAAATATCCCAAATAATTAGATTTCATGAATCTTTGGCATATCTAACTTAAGCACACAGATTTTAGCTCTAATTCCATTATATTATCCCACTTAATTCACTAAGCATTTTCAGCAACTACAGCATGCATGATCATAAAAATAAATTGACTCATATAACACAAAAACATAATAAAAAAAAACTGCAAAAATAGACCTACAAAAATAAAATAAAAACTCCCCCCCAAACTTAAACGACACATTGTCCCAAATGTGTAAGACTCAAAAAATAAAAGGGACGACTTACAGACAATAGCGGTTCAAAATGGTGGCGGTAGACGCGGATACTGCTCGTCGGAAAATTTCCCAGAGGCGCGGCGGCCTTGCAGCTTCACTGATTAATAGGCGTCGCGGTCCTGCAAACTGGCGCCGCGGCGCTGAAATTCCTGCAATCTCTCAGAATATTTGGCGCCACGGCCCTGCTGCTACGCACCGCGGCGCTGCACCAATTTTATGTTTCCAGCGTTTTCCCGTGCTTCATGTCCAATTCCCTTCACCTATCATCACAACACAACAAAAAAATACCAAATGTGAGACTGTTCTATTTAAACTAATAACATTGGGTTGCCTCCCAAGTAGCGTTGTCTTTAACGTCTTTTAGCCGGACGCAGTTAATCCTTACTAGTGCCCAGTGGATCCTTCTGCGAACGGCTTGCAATCCGCACAGTTATTGTTGTGGGTCTCACTTCACCTACAACACTTTTTTCAAACAAAGGCCTCATATCTAAGATTATCCCCCAATTACCCAAGACAGACTTGTCTTCTAGGCTCTCTATAATGTAGGGATCAGTGAAACTCCATACATCTCTCAACTTTTGGGGGTGCCCTTGAGGGTATGGCCTTTCTAGTTGGGGCTCAGCAATGATAGTTGATGGTGTATTTTTTGCAATGGGTATAGGAAAAAGAAATTCCAAAAAATCCAAAAAGGTGAAAATTTGGATCTCGGTAACCTCTTCTTTCTCTACACCAACTATCTTTCTGAATTCCTCATTATTCTCAACATCTTGTTGTGGTTCATGTTCCTCACTCTGCTTATCACCCCATGTTGTGCCGCTAGACAGATTTTCTTGCGGTACATTGATCACTATATCTATCAGTTGCCCTATTTGTGTCTCCAAATTTTTGAGGGACACCTTTGTCTCAGCCATAAACTGAGTCTGACACTTGGTGAGCCTGAGTATGGCTGCCTGCAACTCATTTTGATCTTCCTGTGGAACCTGTGGGTTAAGCTGTTGTTGTTGATTCCACTGCCCCTGATAGTAGTAGTAGTCCATATTTTTTCAACTTTACCTACAAAATAAGAAAAAACCACAAAAAGTGATAAAAAGATGCTCGCAGAACAAGTTAGAAACTTGTTCCTGGAGCAACCAAATTAGAAATAAAATAACATAACCGAATATATACAAACCAAATTAGAAATAAGAATAGATAATTCGATATTAAAAATGCATGATCCTGACAACGGCGCCAAAAACTTGTTAGGCCGATTTCCAATTTCTCACGCAAGTGTATGAATCGTTACAAGTAATATAGTCTGGTAAGACTGAATATCATTGTTACACCCCGGAATTTCAGGATATGTTTATAAGAACGTTCGTAAGAACAAAAAGATGTTAAGATTAGAGACGAGTAAAAATTTATCGGAATTATGAAAATTGTCGGAAAACGTGAGTGTTGTGACGAATGGGAGGGCGACACGTGTCACCCCCCCTTAGCATTGCCTTGGACGAAATGGCATGGCCATTTTGGTCATTTACCTTAAGTCTTGGATGACTAAAGTCTTGCAAGTTGTGGCTTGACAATCTTGACTAAGTCAATGGTCAATAAGTCTTGATATTTTGCTAAGAGATTATCCAAGCCAACCATTTGGATGCATCTTAACCCTCCATGACCCTTTATATTATACTAGTAGAGTGGGAGCTTAACACTTAGAAAATATTTCACAAAAATTGAAGACCACACTTTGAGGGCTCTCGGGTTTCACACAAGGAAGAAGAAAAAAAAATTTGTTTCTTGTTCATTCAACTCCCCACTTTAAACCAAGGGTCTTAGGTGTATTGTAAACACATCTCAATAGAAAAATCTTGGAAAAAGATTGTTTTCGGGTTAGTCATAGCGAAAACCTAATGGTCTTTCTAGGTTTTGTTTGGAGTTTTGAAGGATAATTGTTGGTATTGTTCTAAGGGTCTCAACAAGCGGATTGAGGTGTCTTGGAGAGGCTCTAAACTACTAAGGAGCGACTTCGGATTGGAGTTGGATTAAGAATCGTTAAGGTATAATCTTGTCTTTTAAAGGTGTTACAAGATTACATATTTATATTGTTGTTGTTAGCTCTACTTGTTGCTAGCATGATGTTGATAGGTTGAAGTTATAAGTATTATGGATTTCTTGTATTTAAATCCGAAATGTTATACAAGCCACTTGGAAATTGGATTGAAATGGAAATTGGATAAGAATTGGATTTGTTGAATCAAGGTGGCCGAATTTGGAATGTAGTTGTATTGTTTGGTTATTCATTTGTATTGTACTACTTTCTATGTAATTGTGAGCCAATTGGGGTTGTTTAGTTATTCATTTGTATTGGACTACTTTCTATGTAATTGTGAGCCAATTGGGGCTGTTTAGTTATTCATTGTATTGGACTACCTTCTCTATAATTGTGAGCCAATTGGGGCTGTTTGGTTATTGTTTTTCGGCCTTGAAAAAGGTGGCAAAGTATGTAAAAACAAAGGAGGTGCTGTCCGATTTTCCGTAAAATTAGAGAATTAACACTTATAATATTCTACGATTGAAGTAAGGCTTGAATAGACGTATTGTGAATATTATAGGTTGACATACTACGGGCGGGACTTTGTACTTGGCAAGTGGTTTGACCCAACAAGGTATGTGGAACTTTCTTATCTCTTGAGCATGATTAAGTTGTAAAATGTATAGTGCGGTGAGCGTCTGAGATTTTTGACAAATCTAGTCTATTTGATATCCTTGGCTTATTTTAAGAATGCCCAAGTTGTTTGAGTTAGGAATTAACTCACTTGATTAAATATTAAGGATATCTTGATTTTCAAAAGTTAAGAGACTTTAAGTATGTTGAAAGTATTTTAATACTTGTTTGTTGGAAAGTTTAAGTCTCTTGGTTATAAGGAAAAATGTAAATTGCTAATGTATAAGGCTAGTATAACGACTTTATGGGAAGTTGGTTATAATAGCTTTATGGAAAGTTTAAAGAGTGGTTTACTCTAAGTAATTTAAGCATGTTAAGGGACTTGAAGAGTTTTAAAGAATGTGATACTTGTTTCGTCTTAAGCGTATAAGTCCTTGGATAGGAAATTGTACTTGACTTAGGTATAAAGTGAATATAACGACTTTATGGGGAGTTGGTTATATTGGCTTTATGGAAAGATAAATGGCTTGATTTATTGAAAGGCAATTTGATTTAAAGGCATCAATTGCCTAAGGCTTTTACGAGAGAATAAGTCACTTGATTTAGAAGCCTAATTTTATTTCTAAAAGTATTGTGACTTGTCTTGAAAAGAAATTGTAACTTGATACTACGGTTATTAGTATCTTGGAAGTTTTATAATGAAATGAGTCATTTTAAAAGAATAGAAGTACGTAGTACTTTGGGTTAAATTCCCGGATTTTTATAAAGAACATGTTAGTGCCTTAAGTAAACTAATATGAGAGTGTATATGAAACAGAATAATAAGAAGTTAGGGGATTTCTTAACTTGCTTATATATGGTATGATAAGCCGGTAGTGCTTATGTTATGTGTGATAGCCGGATTTGTGCTAGTAGTTCAGTAATAATTGCGGGGTCATTCCCCGGGTTTGTGGCATTGCATATTTAGTGGATTTGCTACCACGATGCGAGGAATACCTCGTGCGAGTCCGTAGGGCTTATGCGGGTGAAAGCTTGATCCCGTGCGGGCGGGTCCGACCTATGCGAGGAATACCTCATGCGAGTCCGTAAGGGCTTATGCGGGTGAAATAGTCCCATGCGAGGAATACCTCATGCGGGTCCACGCGATCTACGCGGGTGAAATAGTCCCAGGAATAGGATCGCTTTATGATACTGCGGGCGGGTGGTTCTGTTTTGATCATGAGCTTCCTACTTTATATTGTAAGTATACACCTATTTACTCATTGTTAGTAAGGCACATTGCTGTTAATTGAGTTATCATACATGTCTCCGTTTTATTATTAGACTTATGATTTCATTCTGACACTTTCAGTTTCACATATTTGGTACATGTTATGCGACCTCGCCGAAGTGCGTTCATCTGCGAGTAAGTCTGAGTTGCTGATCCTCGCTCTTAGGATCACTGTTGGTATTGAAGCTCCTCATTTGAGGCTTATCCACAGTATTGTCGGTTGTGGTACATTCGGGGTATGGCGGGGCCACTGTCCGCGAGGTTGTTATTCTTAGAAGTGCTGTAGTCACATTGTGGATTGGGTTGTAAAGAAAAAAAACAATGTCTTGTTTTATTGGTATAAGTTCTGGAAGGTGGCCTTATCGGCTAGCTTTGTTGTTATTTTATGTTTAAGTATTTTTTTGATTGTGTATGTTCATTGCTATTCTCGATGTATGCCAAAGGGGTGCCCAGTAGGGCACGATCCACGAGCAGTCGGGTCGTGACAAAAGTGGTATCGAGCGATTAGTCCTCGGAAAGTGTCTGAGGCCGTGTCTAGTAGAGTCTTGATTATCGGTGTGTTGTGCACCACATCCATAATCGGGAGGCTGCGGGACATTTAGGATTGGTTTCCATTCTTCTCACTCTAAGATCGTGCGATAGAATTTGTATGGTTAGGTCGTCTCTCCCAACAAGTTATGATTGTTTGCAACTACGAGGAAAGCGTGATGACCGGGAAGGATTACGTGGGTTGCGTATCGAGTTAGTAATGGTTGTAGTTGGTATTGTGACATACAACTATGCGGATTTATGTATGGGGGTCACATATGTGTTGCCTAGGATGATTTTAGATTACCAGGATTTGGTAAGGACTAAATAAATACAGGCGGTATGAAACGATTTAATGAATTCTCATCAGTTTTACGTACTAATTTGAGATAATTAGGAAATGATGAGTTATGCGAGAAGAAATGGACCCTTAGAGGTTATTATTCGGGAATAAATGGAAGACTATGTTAATAGATTGAGCTACGTAGTAGGATTTCGAGAATGGTGCGGGTGAGATCCGGTATGGAGTAAATACGGTTGTTGTGGACAAGACAACCCGATTATAGTATATTGCGAAGTTTTTGTACGATTCTGAAGTGAGTAAGATAGGCTTGGAGCATGGAAATTGCGAGCCTGAGAATGTGATAACCGTCGAGACCTTAGGTATATAAGGCCTTCTCGAGTAGTAAAGGGTTAAGACGGACCAAGGAAAGAGTTAAATATGGCCTTGAGTCGGGTTGGGGATCTATTAAGGGTAAATCATAGCTTGAAATGAAATGGGATAAGTTGGTAGTAGTCACTTCATGGCGAGTCACGAGTGCAAGGCGAAGTTTAGTTAGTCATTTTACGGGTTCGTGGGCGTGTTCCACGAACCAGTTGTGAGAGCCGGAATGGGCCTTGTATTGTTTAATTTAGTAACTCCAGATTAGAGGCTCGAATCGGTATGAAGGCTATGCGCGCGCTAGAATAAGTTTGGGAGTACGGGAAGAAATGCGACCGGTGGAAAAAAAGAGCAACCAAGTGTAAAGAAATGGAACACGAATCCGTGAGGACCTTTCAAGGTGATCACACGTGAGTGATGGGTGGTAGTGGCGAGTAGATAATAATTACCGATAACGATCGATCGTTGGACCGTAGCGAACCTAGCGGAGTATTATGACGACGTTGAGGTCATTATGAGTGCGGACTAGTTGGCCTCTTGTGATGCCAACATGGACTCTGAGAGATTGATTTCGGTACCAGTTTTCCGAT
This sequence comes from Przewalskia tangutica, assembly GCA_029844215.1. Taxonomy (NCBI): domain Eukaryota; kingdom Viridiplantae; phylum Streptophyta; class Magnoliopsida; order Solanales; family Solanaceae; genus Przewalskia; species Przewalskia tangutica. The sequence continues at coordinate 81,632,811 of CM056735.1, read as the reverse complement.
AAGCCGGTTATCGAGTGGAAAGGAAGAGAAGTGGTGGTAACCAGTGAATTATTCTTCCTTCTTTGACATAATTGTTTTTAATAAGTCTGTGTGATTTGTTCATTTGAGGCAGAAAGTAAGTAATAATTGAATTTGAAGGAATTTATGTTAAATGCCCTTGGAGGTACTTGGAGTTGGTTTGGTGTGGCGGTTAGGGCCAAGACCTTCCAGATAATTTCAGGAAAATGTGCAAGGCATGAATAAATAAGTACGAATCTTGCCGTTGAAAGTGAGCAACTTTGGTAGGTTTTAAAAATCTACATGACTTTAAGGCGGTGCGTGATGATTAGATAATTACTGGCTGCGAGAGGACCCTGTGATTGGGGTTGTGACGCCCAGGAAAGTTTAAGAAAGGGGAGATAAGTTTTCTCCCCCACATAAAAGGACAGTTTTACGTATTATGGGGTTGCGTGTACCCATGTTGTTAGACGAAGGATATAAGACAGGTAAGGTCTTCGGTATCGTCATGCCATAGGTTACAGTTGTAGATAACCATGGGAAAAGTGTTGTGTTGGGGTAATTAAGAACGATGTACGAATTGGTCGAGAAAGTATCGTAAAGATATTAATGTAAGTTGCACGGGTCATGATTACCCAGGGCAGTGTAAAGACCATTAGTAGATAATGGCGGTAAGAACATTTCGAGAAAATGTGGTAACACCTAGTTATATGCTCTACAACCGGAAAGGAGAAACCGGGTTACTCTTGTGAGATCAAGGAAAAACCTCCCCTAAATTGTGATTGTGGTAAGTCTTAGCCATGAGGCAAGCAAAGGAATTAAGTCTAGGTTAGTGACCAAGTTTGGTTGCAACAAAAGGAATCGGGAACCATAAGTGAGATTAAGGATACCGAATACTTGCGAGGAATGAGAAAGGCTTTCGATTATTGGAAGATAAGTTGACCACGACTACTGATTCTAACCCCTCTGTGAGACTAGAGGTTAGGTTTTATTGATAACACGTTGGGTGTTGGGCTAGGTTGTGTCTTGTATGACAGAGAAGGATAGAGCCTATGTTTTCCGGTAGTTAGGGAAGCGGGGAAAGAAATTGCGCCACTCACGATTTAGAGTGGCGGCGGTTAAATCATGACTTGAAGATTTGGGGCGGGGCGTATATACTGAGACTTCATGTGGATATTTGTGCAGACCACAAAGCCTCGATATATCTGCGGTGAGGCGGTAGAATTTGCGGCAGCGATGGTGGCTAGAGTTACTCGAGGATTGTGATATTGATATCCTATACCATCGGAAAACCAAGCGATTCTGAGATACTCCTATCGCGGACACGAGGTAGTCCGCGGTGGGCAGCGGATAGGCGGGGCGTGGTCCGTGAGATTCTTCAGTTACCGAGCCTAGGGGTTCGATTAATTGCTTCCAAGATTAAGGAAGTTTAGATCCGAGAGGTTGCGAGTCTTAGTCGTTGAGGAGGTAAAGAGGCGACAATATGAGGATCCGGTTATGATCTGATGCAGAGATACGGCTCTCCGAGAAGAGAAGAGCCTGTTTGAGTAGCACCGGATGAGGTGCTGTGAGATGAGGATAGATTGCGTGTACCCGGTACTGCAGGACTAGTCAGCAGGTCTTAGGGGAGGCACGCCGTGCTATTGTTCTAAATTGTACAGGGTCGACTAAGTCGTGTCGTGACCTCAGATGTATGTATGGGTAAGATGACCGGAAAAGGGACATAGCGGAGTTTACTGCTAGGTCTTAGGGGAGGCACGCCGTGCTATTGTTCTAAATTGTACAGGGTCGACTAAGTCGTGTCGTGACCTCAGATGTATGTATGGGTAAGATGATCGGAAAAGGGACATAGCGGAGTTTACTGCTTAAGTGTCCGGGTTAGTAGCAGGTCATGGTTGAGCACCAGAAGCCCAGTGGGCTATTACAGGCGATTGAAATCCCAACCTAGATATGAGGAGTATTTTATGGATCTTGTTACAGGGTGGCATCGTACTCAGAGGAAGTGCGACCCCCTGGGGGTCATGGTAATTAAATTTGGCGAAACGATCGTGTTCTTTCAGTTGGGACCACTTACTGGTGAGGATTAGGCTTGCTTGTATAGCGAGAGATTGTGAGGCGCACGGGGTTCCTACGTTTATGATGACGCAGATGAGCTCGGTTGCGGATAACTTCGGAGGTTTTGAGAAGGGATTAGGGCGCAGTGAGTCTCAGATGTGCATTACACCCTGGGCCAAGCGGACGGCGAGCGTACTATCGGACATTTAGGGATAGGTGGCGGGCTGTGTTTTGATTCGAGGGTAGTGGGAAGGTTATTTGCCTCTTGTTGTGTTACGTCACGATATGAGATACCCTTCCGATTCGGATGGCCTGTATGAGGTCTAGTATGTAAGAAAGTGTAGATTGCGGTTGGTGGGTTCGACATGGCGAGTTCGGTTAATTGGTCGGACTTGATTGTGGATGTGGATAAAGCGAAGCTTATCAGAAAGATTATTTAGTAAAGCTTAGAGTCGTGAAGCTTTATGCGGATAGGAAACTTTGACACGGGGTTCACTTGACATTTTAGTATGAGTATTGTTATGTGGCCTCGTGTGGTATTATTGGTATGTAGGGGTTGTAAAAGAAGACTATGTCGCTACCTTTAAGTTTGACTCCAAAAGAACATTCGGGGCGAATGTTTCTAAGGAAGAATGTTACACCGGAATTTCGGGATATGTTTATAAGAACGTTCGTAAGAACAAAAGATGTTAAGATTAGAGGCGAGTAAAAATTTATCGAATTATGAAAATTGTCGGAAGCGTGAGTGTTGTGACGAATGGGAGGGCGACACGTGTCACCCCCCTTAGCATTGCCTTGGACGAAATGGCATGTCCATTTTGGTCATTTACCTTAAGTCTTGGATGACTAAAGTCTTGCAAGTTGTGGCTTGACAATCTTGACTAAGTCAATGGTCAATAAGTCTTGATATTTTGCTAAGAGATTATCCAAGCCAACCATTTGGATGCATCTTAACCCTCCATGACCCTTTATATTATACTAGTAGAGAGGGAGCTAAACACTTAGAAAAATTTTCACAAAAATTGAAGACCACACTTTGAGGGCTCTCGGGTTTCACACAAGGAAGAAGAAAAAAAATTTGTTTCTTGTTCATTCAACTCCCCACTTTAAACCAAGGGTCTTAGGTGTATTGTAAACACATCTCTATAGAAAAATCTTGGAAAAAGATTGTTTTCGGGTTAGTCGCAAACGAAAACCTAATGGTCTTTCTAGGTTTTGTTTGGAGTTTTGAAGGATAATTGTTGGTATTGTTCTAAGGGTCTCAACAAGCGGATTGAGGTGTCTTGGAGAGGCTCTAAACTACTAAGGAGCGACTTCGGATTGGAGTTGGATTAAGAATCGTTAAGGTATAATCTTGTCTTTTAAAGGTGTTACAAGATTACATATTTATATTGTTGTTGTTAGCTCTACTTGTTGCTAGCATGATGTTGATAGGTTGAAGTTATAAGTATTATGGATTTCTTGTATTTAAATCCGAAATGTTATACAAGCCACTTGGAAATTGGATTGAAATGGAAATTGGATAAGAATTGGATTTGTTGAATCAAGGTGGCCGAATTTGGAATGTAGTTGTATTGTTTGGTTATTCATTTGTATTGGACTACTTTCTATGTAATTGTGAGCCAATTGGGGCTGTTTAGTTATTCATTTGTATTGGACTACTTTCTATGTAATTGTGAGCCAATTGGGGCTGTTTAGTTATTCATTGTATTGGACTACCTTCTCTATAATTGTGAGCCAATTGGGGCTGTTTGGTTATTGTTTTTCGGCCTTGAAAAAGGTGGCAAAGTATGTAAAAACAAAGGAGGTGCTGTCAGATTTTCCGTAAAATTAGAGAATTAACACTTATAATATTCTACGATTGAAGTAAGGCTTGAATAGACGTATTGTGAATATTATAGGTTGACATACTACGGGCGGGACTTTGTACTTGGCAAGTGGTTTGACCCGACAAGGTATGTGGAACTTTCGTATCTCTTGAGCATGATTAAGTTGTAAAATGTATAGTACGGTAGACGGACAAGATTTTTGACAAATCTAGTCTATTTGATATCCTTGGCTTATTTTAAGAATGCCCAAGTTGTTTGAGTTAGGGAATTAACTCACTTGATTAAATATTAAGGATATCTTGATTTTCAAAAGTTAAGAGACTTTAAGTATGTTGAAAGTATTTTAATACTTGTTTGTTGGAAAGTTTAAGTCTCTTGGTTATAAGGAAAAATGTAAATTGCTAATGTATAAGGCTAGTATAACAGCTTTATGGGAAGTTGGTTATAATAGCTTTATGGAAAGTTTAAAGAGTGGTTTACTCTAAGTAATTTAAGCATGTTAAGGGACTTGAAGAGTTTTAAAGAATGTGATACTTGTTTCGTCTTAAACGTATAAGTCCCTTGGATAGGAAATTGTACTTGACTTAGGTATAAAGTGAATATAACGACTTTATGGGGTGTTGGTTATATTGGCTTTATGGAAAGATAAATGGCTTGATTTATTGAAAGACAATTTGATTTAAAGGCATCAATTGCCTAAGGCTTTTACGAGAGAAGAAGTCACTTGATTTAGAAGCCTAATTTTATTTCTAAAAGTATTGTGACTTGTCTTGAAAAGAAATTGTAACTTGATACTACGGTTATTAGTATCTTGGAAGTTTTATAATGAAATGAGTCATTTTAAAAGAATAGAAGTACGTAGTACTTTGGGTTAAATTCCCGGATTTTTATAAAGAACATGTTAGTGCCTTAAGTAAACTAATATGAGAGTGTATATGAAACAGAATAATAAGAAGTTAGGGGATTGCTTAACTTGCTTATATATGGTATGATAAGCCGGTAGTGCTTATGTTATGTGTGATAGCCGGATTTGTGCTAGTAGTTCAGTAATAATTGCGGGGTCATTCCCCGGGTTTGTGGCATTGCATATTTAGTGGATTTGCTACGCGATCACGAGGAATACCTCGTGCGAGTCCGTAGGGCTTATGCGGGTGAAAGCAGTCCGTGCGGCGGGTCCGACCTATGCGAGGAATACCTCATGCGGGTCCACGGGACTATCACGGGTGAAATAGTCCCGGAGTAGGGGTGCTTAGTGATACTGCAGGCGAGTACCTGTTTTGATCATGAGCCCCTATTTTATGCGTTATTATATATATATACTTGTCACTCTCATTGTTAGTAAGGCCTGATAAAAGGTATTTTGATTGTCTTTGGGACTCGGCTTACTTTTAGACTTATGATATCATTATTACAGTATTTTCGATTTTACATACTTGGTACATATTGTGTCTTGACCCGCTTCCTCGAATTGCGTTAATGGTAAGGGTAGCGGTGGTGGATCCTCGTTCTTAGGATCAGCATTAGGTGTCGAAGCTCCGTTCTGCGGAGCTTATATTTTGTTGGTGCGGATTTTCCACGATGCTATAGGTATTGTGTACATTCGGGGTATGGCGGGAGCCACTGTCCCTCGCGATTGTTATCCTTAAGTGCGTGGTCACGTATGTGTTGGGATGTAAGAACAAGTTGTACTGCTATACTTTTGATTAGTATGTTTTTATGGAAGGCAGCCTTATCGGCTGGCCAGTGATGTTACCTTTTTATAAGTTATGTGTTATGTATGTTCATTGCTATTCTCGATGTATACCGAAGGTACCGGTAAGTACTAGTCGCGGCCCCGGGGTCGGGTCGTGACAAATATGCTGGAATATATATAGCATGAATATAGAAATCTATAATTTCAAGCCAGATATTTCGCAAATTCATTTCAATCACACTCAATGGAAACATGAACACTAACCCTATGCATGTCAATTTCGTTTCATTTTTTCCAAAGACCTATGGGCCTGTTTACTTGTTATTCTCCACTAATTATAGACATACAATTTAGAGATCTTCAGGACTTTTTAGGGTTGTAATGTAGGCTTAGGCAGAGGTAGGTAAGAGTAGGCATTTCGTCTCAATTTACGTACCATAAGCGTTTTTCTCATTCAACCATTTTGTCCTTCTTTTTGGTATTCTTTTCATTTCATACCTATCATTCCCCTCTTCTCTTTTTGAGAGCATGAAACAATTCACATAGGCACCCCCAAACTTAAGCTTTTACATTTTTTTCATTGGGGTGCATCAATTTTTCACTCTCTTTTGGTATTTCTTTTTCACTCTTCTTCATCCCTATTTTCAATTACTGCTTATGGCACATAAAGGAATCATAGGGTGTCAAAGAAATAACTTATTTTAGGCTCGAAAGTGACTAGGGAATACATTTTATTGCAAGGTAGGTAATGAATGGTAAGAAAGGCTAACAAAGAAATGTCTGAATCATCTTCCTAAATATGTATATCTTAACTATTTCACCTCAAATAATAAGCAAGCAGACTTCATAGACCTTTTTCACAATTGACAACATAGGCTAAGTACAAATATCCCAAATAATTAGATTTCATGAATCTTTGGCATATCTAACTTAAGCACACAGATTTTAGCTCTAATTCCATTATATTATCCCACTTAATTCACTAAGCATTTTCAGCAACTACAGCATGCATGATCATAAAAATAAATTGACTCATATAACACAAAAACATAATAAAAAAAAACTGCAAAAATAGACCTACAAAAATAAAATAAAAACTCCCCCCCAAACTTAAACGACACATTGTCCCAAATGTGTAAGACTCAAAAAATAAAAGGGACGACTTACAGACAATAGCGGTTCAAAATGGTGGCGGTAGACGCGGATACTGCTCGTCGGAAAATTTCCCAGAGGCGCGGCGGCCCTGCAGCTTCACTGATTAATAGGCGTCGCGGTCCTGCAAACTGGCGCCGCGGCGCTGAAATTCCTGCAATCTCTCAGAACATTCGGCACCGCGGCCCTGCTGCTACTCGCCGTATTGCACCAATTTTATGTTTCCAGCGTTTTCCCGTGCTTCATGTCCACTTCCCTTCACCTATCATCACAACACAACAAAAAAATACCAAATGTGAGACTGTTCTATTTAAACTAATAACATTGGGTTGCCTCCCAAGTAGCGTTGTCTTTAACGTCTTTTAGCCGGACGCAGTTAATCCTTACTAGTGCCCAGTGGATCCTTCTGCGAACGGCTTGCAATCCGCACAGTTATTGTTGTGGGTCTCACTTCACCTACAACACTTTTTTCAAACAAAGGCCTCATATCTAAGATTATCCCCCAATTACCCAAGACAGACTTGTCTTCTAGGCTCTCTATAATGTAGGGATCAGTGAAACTCCATACATCTCTCAACTTTTGGGGGTGCCCTTGAGGGTATGGCCTTTCTAGTTGGGGCTCAGCAATGATAGTTGATGGTGTATTTTTTGCAATGGGTATAGGAAAAAGAAATTCCAAAAAATCCAAAAAGGTGAAAATTTGGATCTCGGTAACCTCTTCTTTCTCTACACCAACTATCTTTCTGAATTCCTCATTATTCTCAACATCTTGTTGTGGTTCATGTTCCTCACTCTGCTTATCACCCCACATGGCGTGTCACTAGGCAGATTTTCTTGCGGTACATTGATCACTATATCTATCAGTTGCCCTATTTGTGTCTCCAAATTTTTGAGGGACACCTTTGTCTCAGCCATAAACTGAGTCTGACACTTGGTGAGCCTGAGTATGGCTGCCTGCAACTCATTTTGATCTTCCTGTGGAACCTGTGGGTTAAAATTTGTTGTTGATTCCACTGCCCCTGATAGTAGTAGTAGTCCATATTTTTTCAACTTTACCTACAAAATAAGAAAAAACCACAAAAAGTGATAAAAAGATGCTCGCAGAACAAGTTAGAAACTTGTTCCTGGAGCAACCAAATTAGAAATAAAATAACATAACCGAATATATACAAACCAAATTAGAAATAAGAATAGATAATTCGATATTAAAAGTACGCCAGTCCCCGACAACGGCGCCAAAAACTTGTTAGGCCGATTTCCAATTTCTCACGCAAGTGTATGAATCGTTACAAGTAATATAGTCTGGTAAGACTGAATATCATTGTTACACCCCGGAATTTCAGGATATGTTTATAAGAACGTTCGTAAGAACAAAAAGATGTTAAGATTAGAGACGAGTAAAAATTTATCGGAATTATGAAAATTGTCGGAAAACGTGAGTGTTGTGACGAATGGGAGGGCGACACGTGTCACCCCCCCTTAGCATTGCCTTGGACGAAATGGCATGGCCATTTTGGTCATTTACCTTAAGTCTTGGATGACTAAAGTCTTGCAAGTTGTGGCTTGACAATCTTGACTAAGTCAATGGTCAATAAGTCTTGATATTTTGCTAAGAGATTATCCAGCCAACCATTTGGATGCATCTTAACCCTCCATGACCCTTTATATTATACTAGTAGAGTGGGAGCTTAACACTTAGAAAATATTTCACAAAAATTGAAGACCACACTTTGAGGGCTCTCGGGTTTCACACAAGGAAGAAGAAAAAAAAATTTGTTTCTTGTTCATTCAACTCCCCACTTTAAACCAAGGGTCTTAGGTGTATTGTAAACACATCTCAATAGAAAAATCTTGGAAAAAGATAGTTTTCGGGTTAGTCATAAGCGAAAACCTAATGGTCTTTCTAGGTTTTGTTTGGAGTTTTGAAGGATAATTGTTGGTATTGTTCTAAGGGTCTCAACAAGCGGATTGAGGTGTCTTGGAGAGGCTCTAAACTACTAAGGAAGCGACTTGGTTGGAGTTGGATTAAGAATCGTTAAGGTATAATCTTGTCTTTTAAAGGTGTTACAAGATTACATATTTATATTGTTGTTGTTAGCTCTACTTGTTGCTAGCATGATGTTGATAGGTTGAAGTTATAAGTATTATGGATTTCTTGTATTTAAATCCGAAATGTTATACAAGCCACTTGGAAATTGGATTGAAATGGAAATTGGATAAGAATTGGATTTGTTGAATCAAGGTGGCCGAATTTGGAATGTAGTTGTATTGTTTGGTTATTCATTTGTATTGGACTACTTTCTATGTAATTGTGAGCCAATTGGGGTTGTTTAGTTATTCATTTGTATTGGACTACTTTCTATGTAATTGTGAGCCAATTGGGGCTGTTTAGTTATTCATTGTATTGGACTACCTTCTCTATAATTGTGAGCCAATTGGGGCTGTTTGGTTATTGTTTTTCGGCCTTGAAAAAGGTGGCAAAGTATGTAAAAACAAAGGAGGTGCTGTCCGATTTTCCGTAAAATTAGAGAATTAACACTTATAATATTCTACGATTGAAGTAAGGCTTGAATAGACGTATTGTGAATATTATAGGTTGACATACTACGGGCGGGACTTTGTACTTGGCAAGTGGTTTGACCCAACAAGGTATGTGGAACTTTCTTATCTCTTGAGCATGATTAAGTTGTAAAATGTATAGTACGGTAGACGTACAAGATTTTTGACAAATCTAGTCTATTTGATATCCTTGGCTTATTTTAAGAATGCCCAAGTTGTTTGAGTTAGGGAATTAACTCACTTGATTAAATATTAAGGATATCTTGATTTTCAAAAGTTAAGAGACTTTAAGTATGTTGAAAGTATTTTAATACTTGTTTGTTGGAAAGTTTAAGTCTCTTGGTTATAAGGAAAAATGTAAATTGCTAATGTATAAGGCTAGTATATGACTTTATGGGAAGTTGGTTATAATAGCTTTATGGAAAGTTTAAAGTGGTTTACTCTAAGTAATTTAAGCATGTTAAGGGACTTGAAGAGTTTTAAAGAATGTGATACTTGTTTCGTCTTAAACGTATAAGTCCCTTGGATAGGAAATTGTACTTGACTTAGGTATAAAGTGAATATAACGACTTTATGGGGAGTTGGTTATATTGGCTTTATGGAAAGATAAATGGCTTGATTTATTGAAAGGCAATTTGATTTAAAGGCATCAATTGCCTAAGGCTTTCTGAGAGAATAAGTCACTTGATTTAGAAGCCTAATTTTATTTCTAAAAGTATTGTGACTTGTCTTGAAAAGAAATTGTAACTTGATACTACGGTTATTAGTATCTTGGAAGTTTTATAATGAAATGAGTCATTTTAAAAGAATAGAAATCGTAGTACTTTGGGTTAAATTCGGATTTTATAAAGAACATGTTAGTGCCTTAAGTAAACTAATATGAGAGTGTATATGAAACAGAATAATAAGAAGTTAGGGGATTGCTTAACTTGCTTATATATGGTATGATAAGCCGGTAGTGCTTATGTTATGTGTGATAGCCGGATTTGTGCTAGTAGTTCGGTAATAATTGCGGTCGTTCCGGGTTTGTGGCATTGCATATTTAGTGGATTTGCTACCCACGATGCGAGGAATACCTCATGCGGTCGTAGGGCTTATGCGGGTGAAACAGATCCCGTGCGGGCGGGTCCGACCTATGCGAGGAATACCTCGTGCGAGTCGTAAGGGCTTATGCGGGTGAAATAGTCCCATGCGAGGAATACCTCATGCGGGTCCACGCGATCTATGCGGGTGAAATAGTCCTAGGAATAGGATTGCTTAATGATACTGCGGGCGGGTGGTTCTGTTTTGATCATGAGCTTCCTACTTTATATTGTAAGTATACACCTATTTACTCTCATTGTTAGTAAGGCACATTGCACTGTTAATTGAGTTATCATACATGTCTCGATTTTATTATTAGACTTATGATTTCATTCTGACACTTTCAGTTTCACATATTTGGTACATGTTATCTTGACCTCGCCCGAAGCTGCGTTCATCTGCGGTAGAGTGCAGTTCTTGATCCTCGCTCTTAGGATCAACTGTTATTTGTTGAAGCTCCTCATTTGGAGGCTTATCACAGTATTGTCGGTTGTGGTACATTCGGGGTATGGCGGGGCCTGTCCCGCGAGGTTGTTATTCTTAAGTGCTGTAGTCACATTGTGGATTGGGTTGTAAAGAAAAAAACAATGTCTTGTTTTATTGGTATAAGTTCTGGAAGGTGGCCTTATCGGCTAGCTTTGTTGTTATTTTATGTTTAAGTATTTTTTTTGATTGTGTATGTTCATTGCTATTCTCGATGTATGCCAAAGGGTGCCCAGTAGGGCACGATCCGCAGCAGTCGGGTCGTGACAAAAGTGGTATCGAGCGATTAGTCCTCGGAAAGTGTCTGACCGTGTCTACAGTAGAGTCTTGATTATCGGTGTGTTGTGCACCACATCCATGTCGAGGAGGCTGCGGGACATTTAGGATTGGTTTCCATTCTTCTCACTCTAAGATCGTGCGATAGAGCTGTATGGTTAGGGTCGTCTCTCCCTAACAGTTATGATTGTTTGCGACTACGAGGAAGCGTGATGACCGGGAAGGATTACGTGGGTTGCGTATCGAGTTAGTAATGGTTGTAGTTGGTATTGTGACATACAACTATGCGGATTTATGTATGGGAGTCACGTATGTGTTGCTAGGATGATTTTAGATTACGAGATTTGGTAAGGACTAAATAAATACAGGCGGTATGAAGCAGTTTAATGAATTCTCATCGAGGTTTTACGTACTAATTTGAGATAATTAGGAAATGATGAGTTATGCGAAGGAAATGGACCCTAAGAGGTTATTATTCGGGGAATAAATGGAAGACTATGTTAATAGATTGAGCTACGTAGTAGGATTTGAGAATAGTGCGGGTGAGATCCGTATGGAGTAAATACGGTTGTTGTGGACAAAACTGACCCGATTATAGTATATTGCGAAGTTTTTGTACCGATTCTGAGGCTGAGTAAGATAGGCTTGGAGCATGGAAATGCGAGCACGAGAATGTGATAACCGTCGAGACCTTAGGTATATAAGGCCTTCTCGAGTAGTAAAGGGTTAAGACGGACCAAGGAAAGAGTTAAATATGACGCCGAGTCAGGTTGGGGATCTATTAAGGGTCATCTCATAGCTTGAAATGAAATGGGATAAGTTGGTAGTAGTCACTACATGTGAGTCACGAGGGTGCAAGTAGAAGTTTAGTTAGTCATTTTACGGGTTCGTGGGCGTGTTCCACCGGAACAGTTGTGAGCGGAATGGGCCTTGTATTGTTTAATTTAGTAACTCCGGAGATTAGAGGCTCGAATCGGTATGAAGGCTATGCGCGCGCTAGAATAAGTTTGGGAGTGCGGGAAAATGCGACCGATGGAAAAAAAGAGCAACCAAGTGTAAAGAAATGGAACTGAATCCATGAGGACCTTTCAAGGTGATCACACAGTGAGTGATGGGTGGTAGGCGGCGAGTAGATAATAATTAGATAACGATACGATCGTTGGACCGTAGCGAACTAGCGGTATTGCCAATGACGTTGAGGTCATTATGAGTCTGGACTAGTTGGCCTCTTGTGATGCCAACATGGACTCTGAGAGAGATTGATTTGGTACGTTTTCCGATAAGCGGTTATCGAGTGGAAAGGAAGAGAAGTGGTGGTAACGGTGAATTATTCTTCCTTCTTTGACATAATTGTTTTTAATAAGTGCGTGTGATTTGTTCATTTGAGTAAAGTAAGTAATAATTGAATTTGAAGGAATTTATGTTAAATGCCCTTGGAGTACTTGGAGTTGGTTTGGTGTGGCGGTTAGGGCAAGACCTTCCGGATAATTTCGGGAAAATGTGCAAGGCATGAATAAATAAGTCACGAATCTTTGCCGTGGAAAGCGAGGGCAACTTTGGTAGGTTTTAAAAATCTACATGACTTTAAGGCGGTGCGTGATGATTAGATAATTCTTTGCGAGAGGACCTGTGATTGGGGTTGTGGCGCTTGGAAAGTTTAAGAAAGGGAGATAAGTTTTCTCCCCATAAAGAACGATTTCACGTATTATGGGGTTGCGTGTACCCGTATTTGTTAGGCGAAGGATATAAGGCAGGTAAGGTCTTGATATCGTCATGCCATAGGTTACAGTTGTAGATAACCATGGGAAAAGTGTTGTGTTGGGGAATTAAGAACGACGTACGAATTGGTCGAGAAAGTATCGTAAAGATATTAATGTAAGTTGCACGGGTCATGATTACAGGGCGAGTGTAAAGACCATTAGTAGATAATGGGCAGTAAGAACATTTCGAGAAAATGTGGTAACACCTAGTTATATGCTCTACAACTGGGAAAGGAGAACGCGGGTTACTACTTGACGAGATCAGGAAAAACCTCCCCTAAATTGTGATTGTGGTAAGTCTTAGAAATGAGGCAAGCAAAGGAAGTAAGTCTAGTTTAGTGAGAAAGTTTGGTTGCAACAAAAGGAATCGGGAACCATAAGTGAGATTAAGGATACGAATACTTGCGAGGAATGAGAAAGGCTTTGATTATTGGAAGATAAGTTGACCACGACTCTGATTCTAACCCCTCTGTGAGACTAGAGGTTAGGTTTTATTGATAACACGTTGGGTGTTGGGCTAGGTTGTGTCTTGTATGACCGAGAAGGATAGAGCTATGTTTTCCGGTAGTTAGGGAAGCGAGAAAGAAATTGTGCCACTCACGATTTAGAGTGGCGGATTAAATCATGACTTGAAGATTTGGGGCGGGGCGTATATCTGAGACTTCATGTGGATATTTATGCAGACCACAAAGCCTCGATATATCTGCGGTGGCGGTAGAATTTGCGGCAGCGATGGTGGCTAGAGTTACTCGAGGATTGTGATATTGATATCCTATACCATCGGGAAAACCAAGGCGATTCTGAGATACTCGTCGCGGACACGAGGGTAGTACGCGGGTGGGCGGCGGATAGGCGGGGCGTGGTCGTGAGATTCTTGATTCTGAGCCTAGGGGTTCGATTAATTGCTTCAAGATTAAGGAAGTTTAGATCAGAGGTTGCCGAGTCTTCCGTCGTTGAGGAGGTAAAGAGCGACAATATGAGGATCGGTTATGCTCTGGTACGAAGATACGGCTCTCAGAAGAGAAGAGCTTGTTTGAGTAGCACCGGATGAGTCTTTGTGAGATGAGGATAGTGCGTGTACGATGCTGCGAGGACTAGTCAGCGAGTCTTAGGGAGGCACGCCGTGCTATTGTTCTAAATTATGCAGTCGACTAAGTCGTGTCGTGACCTCAGATGTATGTATGGGTAAGATGACCGGAAAAGGGACATAGCGGAGTTTACTGCTAGGTCTTAGGGGAGCACGCCGTGCTATTGTTCTAAATTGTACAGGGTCGACTAAGTCGTGTCGTGACCTCAGATGTATGTATGGGTAAGATGACCAGGAAAAGGGACATAGCGGAGTTTCTTGCAAGTGTCGGGTTAGTAGCAGTCATGGTTGAGCACGAAGCCAGTGGGCTATTACGAGCGATTGAAATCCCAACCTAGATATGAGAGTATTTTATGGATCTTGTTACGGGGTGGCATCGTACTCGGAGGAAGTCGACCCCACAGAAGTCGTAGTAATTAAATTTGGCGAAACGATCGTGTTCTTTCAGTTGGGACCACTTACTCGGTGAGGATTAGGCTTGCTTGTATAGCGAGAGATTGTGAGGCGCGGGGTTCCTACGTTTATGATGTGACAGATGAGCTCGATTGCGGATAACTTCAGAGGTTTTTGAGAAGGATTAGGGAGCACAGGTGAGTCTCGATTGCATTACACCTCGGGCCAAGCGGACGAGGCGGAGCGTACTATCGAGCATTTAGGGATAGGTAGCGGGCTGTGTTTTTGATTCGGTGGGGAAGGTTATTTGCCTCTTGTTGTGTTACGTGCGATAGAATACCGCTTCCGATTCGGATGGCCTGTATGAGGTCTAGTATGTAAGAAAGTGTAGATCGCCGGTTGGTGGGTTCGACATAGGCGAGTTGGTTAATTGGTCGGACTTGATTCAGTGATGTGGATAAGCGAAGCTTATCAGGGAAAGATTATTTAGTAAAGCTTAGAGTCGTGAAGCTTTATCTGAGATAACCGACTTTGACACGGGGTTGACTTGACATTTTAGTATGAGTATTGTTATGTGGCCTCGTGTGGTATTATTGGTATGTAGGGGTTGTAAAAGAAGACTATGTCGCTACCTTTAAGTTTGACTCCCAAAAGAACATTCGGGGACGAATGTTTCTAAGGGGGGAAGAATGTTACACCCCGGAATTTCAGGATATGTTTATAAGAACGTTCGTAAGAACAAAAAGATGTTAAGATTAGAGCGAGTAAAAATTTATCGAATTATGAAAATTGTCGGAAGCGTGAGTGTTGTGACGAATGGGAGGGCGACACGTGTCACCCCCCTTAGCATTGCCTTGGACGAAATGGCATGGCCATTTTGGTCATTTACCTTAAGTCTTGGATGACTAAAGTCTTGCAAGTTGTGGCTTGACAATCTTGACTAAGTCAATGGTCAATAAGTCTTGATATTTTGCTAAGAGATTATCCAAGCCAACCATTTGGATGCATCTTAACCCTCCATGACCCTTTATATTATACTAGTAGAGTGGGAGCTTAACACTTAGAAAATATTTCACAAAAATTGAAGACCACACTTTGAGGGCTCTCGGGTTTCACACAAGGAAGAAGAAAAAAAAATTTGTTTCTTGTTCATTCAACTCCCCACTTTAAACCAAGGGTCTTAGGTGTATTGTAAACACATCTCTATAGAAAAATCTTGGAAAAAGATTGTTTTCGGGTTAGTCATAACGAAAACCTAATGGTCTTTCTAGGTTTTGTTTGGAGTTTTGAAGGATAATTGTTGGTATTGTTCTAAGGGTCTCAACTAGCGGATTGAGGTGTCTTGGAGAGGCTCTAAACTACTAAGAAGCGACTTCGGATTGGAGTTGGATTAAGAATCGTTAAGGTATAATCTTGTCTTTTAAAGGTGTTACAAGATTACATATTTATATTGTTGTTGTTAGCTCTACTTGTTGCTAGCATGATGTTGATAGGTTGAAGTTATAAGTATTATGGATTTCTTGTATTTAAATCCGAAATGTTATACAAGCCACTTGGAAATTGGATTGAAATGGAAATTGGATAAGAATTGGATTTGTTGAATCAAGGTGGCCGAATTTGGAATGTAGTTGTATTGTTTGGTTATTCATTTGTATTGGACTACTTTCTATGTAATTGTGAGCCAATTGGGGCTGTTTAGTTATTCATTTGTATTGGACTACTTTCTATGTAATTGTGAGCCAATTGAGGTTGTTTAGTTATTCATTGTATTGGACTACCTTCTCTATAATTGTGAGCCAATTGGGGCTGTTTGGTTATTGTTTTTCGGCCTTGAAAAAGGTGGCAAAGTATGTAAAAACAAAGGAGGTCTTTGTCAGATTTTCCGTAAAATTAGAGAATTAACACTTATAATATTCTACGATTGAAGTAAGGCTTGAATAGACGTATTGTGAATATTATAGGTTGACATACTACGGGCGGGACTTTGTACTTGGCAAGTGGTTTGACCCGACAAGGTATGTGGAACTTTCTTATCTCTTGAGCATGATTAAGTTGTAAAATGTATAGTACGGTGAGCGTCTGAGATTTTTGACAAATCTAGTCTATTTGATATCCTTGGCTTATTTTAAGAATGCCCAAGTTGTTTGAGTTAGGGAATTAACTCACTTGATTAAATATTAAGGATATCTTGATTTTCAAAAGTTAAGAGACTTTAAGTATGTTGAAAGTATTTTAATACTTGTTTGTTGGAAAGTTTAAGTCTCTTGGTTATAAGGAAAAATGTAAATTGCTAATGTATAAGGCTAGTATAACAGCTTTATGGGAAGTTGGTTATAATAGCTTTATGGAAAGTTTAAAGAGTGGTTTACTCTAAGTAATTTAAGCATGTTAAGGGACTTGAAGAGTTTTAAAGAATGTGATACTTGTTTCGTCTTAAACGTATAAGTCCCTTGGATAGGAAATTGTACTTGACTTAGGTATAAAGTGAATATAACGACTTTATGGGGAGTTGGTTATATTGGCTTTATGGAAAGATAAATGACTTGATTTATTGAAAGACAATTTGATTTAAAGGCATCAATTGCCTAAGGCTTTTACGAGAGAAGAAGTCACTTGATTTAGAAGCCTAATTTTATTTCTAAAAGTATTGTGACTTGTCTTGAAAAGAAATTGTAACTTGATACTACGGTTATTAGTATCTTGGAAGTTTTATAATGAAATGAGTCATTTTAAAAGAATAGAAGTACGTAGTACTTTGGGTTAAATTCCCGGATTTTTATAAAGAACATGTTAGTGCCTTAAGTAAACTAATATGAGAGTGTATATGAAACAGAATAATAAGAAGTTAGGGGATTGCTTAACTTGCTTATATATGGTATGATAAGCCGGTAGTGCTTATGTTATGTGTGATAGCCGGATTTGTGCTAGTAGTTCAGTAATAATTGCGGGGTCATTCCCCGGGTTTGTGGCATTGCATATTTCCGTGGATTTGCTACCCACGATGCGAGGAATACCTCATGCGAGTCCGTAGGGCTTATGCGGGTGAAACAGTCCCATGCGGGCGGGTCCAGCCTATGCGAGGAATACCTCATGCGAGTCCGTAAGGGCTTATGCGGGTGAAATAGTCCCATGCGAGGAATACCTCATGCGGGTCCACGCGATCTATGCGGGTGAAATAGTCCTAGGAATAGGATTGCTTAATGATACTGCGGGCGGGTGGTTCTGTTTTGATCATGAGCTTCCTACTTTATATTGTAAGTATACACCTATTTACTCTCATTGTTAGTAAGGCACATTGCACTGTTAATTGAGTTATCATACATGTCTCCAGTTTTATTATTAGACTTATGATTTCATTACAGCACTTTCAGTTTCACATATTTGGTACATGTTATCGACCTCCTTGAAGTGCGTTAAATCCGCAGTAGAGTCTGATTCTTGATCCTCGCTCTTAGGATCCTTTGTTGGTGTTGAAGCTCCTCATTTGGAGGCTTATCCACGGTATTGTCGGTTGTGGTACATTCGGTGGTATGGCGGGGCCTGTCACTTTGGGTTGTTATTCTTAGAGGTCTGTAGTCACATTGTGGATTGGGTTGTAAAGAAAAAAAAACAATGTACTGTTTTATTGGTATAAGTTACGGAAGGTGGCCTTATCGGCTAGCCTGTTGTTATTTTATGTTTAAGTATTTTTTTCGATTGTGTATGTTCATTGCTATTCTCGATGTATGCCAAAGGGTGCCCAGGTAGGGCACGATGTGAGCAGGTCAGTCGTGACAATCGTCCTCAGAGACTGGTTTCTAATTACCGAACATATATTCTAGGTTATCTATTTGGCAAACGATAAGTGATTTGGTTGTTATATAACACTAGTAAAGTAATTGCAAGAATCAAACTAAATTATTGAGGTTTAATCAGTTATGAAGGAATTAGGGCTTCCAATATCCTCAACTATCCACTCTTTTCAATCCTTAATGCAACTAGAATGACTTATTCTTCTACGTTAAAATAGCGATTAACTAGACTGTCTTATATTCCGGTTAGGATATATAATCGCTTAACCCCAGTGCAGAAACCTTCTATATTTCTATGAGAGGTTTTACCATATAGAAGGATTAAGAACAATAATCTATAATGCTATACAAGTATTGGGGTACTTTCGTCCGCGAGTTTAACCTATGTCTATTCAATTACAGCATATCCAAATCTCTCCTCTCGGTTCTTGATTCGAAATCATATAGATTATGATAATTAGTGATCAATTAACTATCAAACATTCATACCAATATTGAATAAATCTTAATCAAGTGAAGAAGAAATCAAACTAATGCATTAATTCATGAAAGAGAGTTTCAAGCGATTCTATAGGAAAGCCATAATAAAGTGTTTAGCTCCTAGCCATAGACATGCTAAGAACTAATACAAATCCAAACATGAACTGAATTACAATAGAGAAAAGAAAGAAAAATACTTAGAACTAGGTCTCGATTGTAGCATGGCGTTGTGTTGTGTTTTTCCCAAGAGAAGAAGATATCTCCCTAAAATATGTCCCAAGGGTTTATATATGCTGTCAAAAACGTGTGCCTTGGACCCTTTTGCCCCTTGCTAATTCTATTTCGGACTGGAAATTCTCACATCGGCCATGATCCTGCGAGAATGGCAGTGGTGCCGAAATCTGACTCTCATTAATTATGGCACCATGATCTGCGATCTTCGTCGGATTCGCCAACTTTCGTCATTTTTGCTTCGGGAGCTCCTTTTCTGCCCACTTTTAGCTTCTTTTTGCCATTTAGAACTAATGTGACTCAAAAGAAAGAAAAATGACCCTAACACGACACTTATTTAAACGAAAATGGGAAAAATACTAACTAAAAATGACTCAAACGCGTATACAAAATACACCTAACACATAGCAAAGTCAATTCAATTGGATATGAATTGTCAGTGTTACTATTATTTAACAAGTGGGTAGATATAACATGTCACAAGATGAACTAAGGGAGTATTTTCTACTAATATGGCATACTTTTGATATTAGACATATAGGAAATCAGGTAACCAATTTAGAGGGGCACAACATTTTAAATACAAGGGCAGTCATCTAAGTGGAACACCTTAAGTATTCAGTGTATGTTAAGTGCTTAAACTAAGTACCCAAGATCATATACTTACTATGTCATTGAGTCTAATGACACTGAGATTTAGCATGACACTACATGACTCATTTATTTACTCAGCAAAAATATGAACATATATCACAGAATCCTATAATCATTATATAAAGTTCCCTTTGGACCTCAACCTAGTATACAGGGGTATAAACAAGATATTCAAGCAACTAGTGAACACTTGGAAACCAATACACTTACCATATCATATTATTAACATCAACCAGAGGTGAAATACCTATAAATAATCACAACTAATATACTCACATCACTTTTAGATCACATGAAAACAGGTGTACATCTTCATAACATCTAACAGTCTAATAATCTTAAGTCCATTTATCTCTTGATCATTCCAATATATAATCATGTAGCCGATACCCAATTCCATGAATCAACAAAACAGACTCAAAATGGTTTTAAGAAGAAACATTTAAATAACAACCACAATTTACAACCATCACATATATTACATACTTCAACCAAGACCAAACACAAGATATCCTATTCTTATACAAGGGGAACTAAGTTCAGCCTTTATGTCACGACCCGACCCCGGGCCGCGACTAGTGTCCTACCTGGGTACCCCTTTCAGGTATACGTCAGAGAATAGCAGCGGAACATACACAACACATAAACATGTTTAGACAATAAACATCACAGACTAGCCGATAAGATCGCCTTCCATAAAATATACATAACCAAAAGTAAAACAGTACAACTTTGTTCTTACAGCACAAACCACAAATGTGACTACAGACCTCTAGGAATAACAACAGTGGCGGGATAGGGCCCCGCCATACCCCTGAATGTACATAATATCTACAACATCAGGGAAAACCGTACCAAAAGGACAAGCCTCCGGAGAAATGGAGCTTCTGACACCTGATCAGTGATCCTAAGAATGAGGATCCACCACCTGCTTACCCCTACCTGCGGCATGAACGCAGCCCCCGAGGAAGGGGGTCAGTACACAATATGTACTAAGTACGTACAACTGGAAAATACTGTAATTTACATCATAAGCCTAAAACAAAGCCGGATACATGTATGATAATCAAATTACAGTACACTGTGCCTTACTAACAATGAGAGTAAATAAGAGTATACTTACTACATAATAATAGGAGGCTCACGATCAAAGCAGGGCCACCCGCCTGCAGTATCATTAAGCAATCCTACTCCTGGGACTATTTCAGCCGCAAGGGTCGTGTGGACCCGCATGAGGTATTCCTCGCATAGACTGTATCCGCCTGCATAGGTCGTGTAGACCCGCATGAGGTATTCCTTGCATAGGACTGGTCCACCCCGCATGAGACTATTTCACCCGCATAAGCCCTTACGGACCCGCATGAGGTATTCCTCGCATCATGGGTAGCAAATCCACGGAATATGAAAATGCCACAAACCCGGGGAATGACCCCGTAATGAATAATATACCACTAGCACAAACCGGCTATCATACATAACATAAGCACTACCGGCTTATCATACAATATATAAGCAAGTTAAGAAATCCCATAACTTCTTATTAGTCTTGTTCATATACACTCTCATTTTAGTTTACTTAAGGCACTAACATGTCTTAATAAAGAGAATCTGGGAATTTAACCCAAAGTACTACATACTTCTACTATTTTAAAAAAAAATGACTCATTTTCATATAAAACTTCCAAGATACTAATAACCATAGCATCAAGTCACAACTACTTTTCAAGACAAGTCACAATACCTTTTAGAAATATAATTTGGCTTCTAAATCAAGTGACTCCTTTTCTTTTAAAACTTTAGGCAATTGATGCCTTAAAATCAATTTGCCTTTCATAAATCAAGTCATTTATCCTTACTTATCTTACTTAGAGTAAATCTCTCCTTTTAACTTTCCATAAAGCTAATATAACCAACTTCCCATAAAGTCGTTATATTAACCTTATACCTTAGTCAATTACATTTTCCTATATCCAAGGGACTTATACTTTTAAAACGAAACAAGTATCATATTTTTAAAACACTTCAAGTCCCTTAACTTTGAAAACTTAAGACATCCTTAATACTTTTAAAGAAGTGGGTTAATCCCCTAACTCGCCCAACTTGGCCATTCTTAAACAAGTAAAGGATATCAAAGTATTGTACATCTACCGTACTATATAAGTACAACTATTCATGCTCAAGAGATAGGAAAGTTCCACATACCTCTTCGGGTTAATCCACTCGCAAGTCCAATATACCGCACGTAGTATGTCAATCTATAATGACCATAATACGTCCATTAGCTTCTAGCTTCAACGTATAACATTCTAATTGAAAAGTCCCTTATTCTACGAAAAATTGGACAACACTTCCTTTGTTTCTACATACTTTTCCACCTTTTCAAGGTCCGCTATCAACTACTAAATGCCACATTTAAGGCCCAACAATTCAGCAATACAAGGGGATTACACGCCTAACTTGGACGTGTAAAATTCTGCCCCACAATACAAATTAAATAATCCAATAAGTTTAAGGTAGTATCTTGGCTATAACATGCTCACATATCATCTTTATCCAATCCTTTCAAATCCAAATCGTTATTCCTACATGCAATATATCTAAAAGTAATATTGACAACTACAAGTCCTTTCTTCCACACATGCAACACAATTTACTTAAAAAGGAGAATGGATTGTTACCTTAGAGTTTACCCAAATTAGTCCAACAAATTTCACTTGCCTTCTTTCCACAATCACCTCCACAAACCTCCTACAAGCTTGTCAACATGTTTCCTTCTTGCCACCTTTCCGAAATTTCTCTAGGCCTTGGTTTCTCCTTGAATTTCTAGAGAGAAGGGAGAGGAATTTTTAGAGAGAAGGAAGAAAAATTTTTAGAGAGAAGGAAGAGGAATTTTTTAGAGAGAACGTTTTTTTTTTGAAGAATGACCAAGTCTTCAAGACTTGGTCAATAAATAGGACTTCCCCACAATCAGATGGGAGGGACACTTGTCACCTTCCCATGGCCTTTTAAAAAAAATATCTTCTGATTTTCCCCCCAGATTTCGCAAAAACCCGCCATGCTCAGACTGGCCATACAATAAACCTCCGAGAACTTCAGCATTCCGCCGCATGCCTCGATTCGGCCACGGCGCTGCAACTTCAGAGAACTTTCAGTATATCCGGCGCCGCGGTCCTGCATCCGGCGCCACGGCGCTGTGGCTCCTGACCGAAAATACTTTTCTGCTCGACTGCGCACTGAACTTGTAACTTCCATAACTTTCTACTCCGATGTCCTATCGACGAACGGTTTGTTGCGTTGGGAACTAGAATCAACGAACTACTTACTAGGCCTTTGAAACTCCTAGGAACTCCTACTGCAACTGGACATAAACCGCCTCAAAGTTGACTAAAACCCGTCCGAAACATTCTGTCAACCTATCTTTCTAAAATTTAAATCTTAATTCCTTTCGTACGTTCTCATAAGCATGACCTGAATTACGGGGTGTAACATTCTCCCCCCCCCCCCCTTAGAAACATTCGTCCCGAATGTTCCTTCTATGCTTACTCAAATCACAATATCGACATAGACCCTCTTAACTATTCTTCTTGCAAAAAGAACGCTCTACACGGCCACAACCATACTTAAGCATAATTGCCAAATTAAAAACTAACAAGCAGGAAAGTGGGTTACCTGGAGGTGTAGGGAACAAGTGAGGATACTTCTTCATCATGTCCTCTTCTGCTTCCCATGTCATTTCCTCTCTGTTCTTATTCCGCCATAAGACCTTGATGGAAGCCACATCCTTTGTCCGCATTCGCCTAACCTGACGATCGAGTATCGTTATGGGACTCTCCTCATATGATAACCCCTCTGTTAACTGGACATCACAAATCGGGTGCACTCTAGATGGATCTCCGATATACTTTCGCAACATAGACACATGAAAAACTGGATGTCCTGCCTCCAGATCAGACGACAGATCCAACTCATAGGCAACCTTGCCTACCCTACGGACAATCTGGTAAGACCCAATGTACCTTGGGCTAAGTTTCCCCTTCTTCCCAAATCTCATAACACCCTTCATGGGTGATACCTTCAGGAAGACCCAATCATCCACCTCAAACTCCAAGTGTCGACGTCGATGATCTGCATACGACTTTTGTTGACTCTGAGCTGACAATAACCGCTCCTGGATAAGCTTCACCTTATCCACCGCCTGCTGAATCAAGTCTGGCCCGACTAACTGAACTTCTCCCACATCAAACCAGCCTATCGGTGACATGCATTTCCTCCCGTATAAGGCCTCATAAGGCGCCATCTGGATACTAGAATGGTAGCTATTGTTATATGCAAACTCCACAAGAGGTAAATGACCCTCCCAACTACCCCTGAAATCAATAACACAGACAACAAAGATATCCTCGTGTCCGGATAGTACGCCTACCGTCCCGTCCGGCCTCGAGGATGAAACGCGATCGAGACTCACCTGTGTCCCTAATCCCTTCTGGAAAGACCTCCAGAAGTTAGCCGTGAACTGGGCTCCTCTGTCTAAAATAATCGATATAGGAACTCCGTGCAGTCTTACAATCTCTCTGATATACAATCTAGCATAATCCTCGGCCGAAAAAGTCGTCCTGACTGAAAGAAAGTGGGTTGATTTCGTCAGCCTGTCGACAATAACCCAGATGGAATCATGCTTCATCTGAGTGTGAGGTAACCCTGTAATAAGGTCCATATTGATCACCTCCCGCTTCCATGTCGGAATCTCTATCATCTGCAACAACCCACCAGGCTTCTAGTGCTCTACCTTGACCTGATGACAATTCGGGCACTGCGCCACAAACTCCGCAACGTCCCTCTTCAGGCCATCCCACCAATACATACCTCTGAGGTCGTGGTACATCTTAGTCGACCCCGGATGAATAGAGTAATGAGCACTGTGTGCCTCCCCCAGAATCTGCTGAAGAAGTCCTGCTACATTGAGAACACATAACCTGCCCTCAAATCTTAGCACCTCATCAGGTGCTACTTCAAATAGACTCTTCTCCTCTCGAAGAGTCGTATCTCGATACCGTACCATAATCGGATCCTCATACTGTCGCCTCTTCACCTCCTCGACGATGGACGACTCGGCAACCTCTCGAACCCGAACCCCATTACTATCAGAACTAACCAAACGAACCCCAAGGCTCGCTAGCTGATGTAACTCGCGGACCATGCCCCTTTTCTCTGTCGCACATCCGGCGGACTACCCATCGATCTGCGACTAAGGGCATCTGCAACTACATTAGCCTTCCCTGGGTGGTATAGGATATCGACATCATAATCTTTAAGTAGCTCTAACCACCGTCTCTGCCGCAAGTTCAGCTCCCTCTGGCTGAAGATATACTGGAGGCTCTTGTGGTCTGTGTAAATATCCACATGAAATCCATATAAATAATGTCTCCAGATCTTCAAGGCATGAATCACTGCTGCCAACTCTAAGTCATGTGTGGGGTAGTTCTTCTCATGCTTCCTGAGCTGTCGAGATGCGTAAGCTATAACTTTACCGTGCTGCATCAGCACGCACCCAAGCCCGACACCCGACGCATCACAATAGACCACATATCCGTCTAAACCCTCTGGAAGAGTAAGAACTGGGGCGGTCGTCAATTTCTCCTTCGAATCGGAAGCTCTCTCACAAGCATCCGTCCACGGAACATACCGCTGCGGGTCACCTAGTCAAAGGTCTTTGAAATGGAAGCAAACTTCTCCATAAATCTCCGATAATAACCCGCAAGGCCCAAAGTCGCGCACCTCCATCGGTGTAGTGGTCTAGGCCAAGTCTTGATCGCCAATCTTTGTTGTATCAACCGAATACCATCGGCCCATAACATGCCCTAAGAAAGCCATGAAGCCAACCAAAACTCGCATTTCGAGAACTTGCATACAATCACGGCCCCGAGGACTCGATCGCCCTCAAATGATATGCATGGTCCCGCTCATGCGCGAATAAACGGGATATCATCAATGAATACTATAACGAACATATCCAAGAATGGCTTGAACACCCGGTTCATCAAATCCATGAATACTGTTGGGGCGTTGGTCAACCCGAAAGACATCACCCTGAACTCATAGTGCCCATACCGGGTCCTGAATGCAGTCTTTGGGATATCTGCCTCTCTAACTCGCACCTGATGATAACCAGACCACAAGTCTATATTGGAGAAACACCTCGCACTCTGCAATTGGTCAAACAAATCATCAATCCTGGGGAGGGGGTATCTGTTCTTGATAGTTACCTTATTCAGCTGCCTGTAATCAACACACATACGCAACGTCCCATCCTTCTTCTTTACAAATAAAACCGGCGCTCCCCAGGGAGAAACACTAGGCCTGATAAAGCCTTTTTCCAGCAAATCCTTCAGCTGGTCTTTCAACTCCCTCAACTCAGCAGGTGTCATCAGGTATGGTGGAATAGATATAGGTCGAGTGTCTGGCGACATATCAATGCAAAACTCAATCTCCCTCTCAGGAGGGATACCCGGGAGATCGTCTGGGAATACGTCTGGAAACTCTCTAACAACCTGAATCGATCAAGGTGCGGTATCTCGCCTCGATGTCGAATACCGAACCATATGGTAGATATACCCATTCCGCACCATCATCCTAGCCCTGAGGTAAGAAATAAACCTACCCTACGGCGCAAAGATTCCCCTTCCACTCGAGCAATCTCCCAGAAACTGGAACCGTACCAATCTCTCTCTACAGTCAACATTGGCATAGCAAGGCGCTAGCCAATCCATACCCATAATCACATCAAAGTCCGTCATATCCAACTCAATCAAGTCGCCAGTGGTCCGACGATCAGTATATAGTCACCGGGCAAGCCTTATATACCCGCCACTACCATCGAATCACCATCGGGCGTAGCCACCTCAAAAGGTTTTATGGACTCGGGCTCTATCCCTATTCTACCAGCAATATGAGGAGATATATAGGACAAGGTAGAACCTGGATCTATCAGAGCATATACATCACAACATGAAACTAATAATGTACATGTGACGACATCTGGTGACGCCTCCTGGTCCTGACGGTTGGACATAGCATAAATGCGGTTCTGAGGATCGCTGGAACTGGGACCCCCACCACGACCCCTGCCGCGGCCTGCTGGTCCGTGAACACCCTGCTCTCCGAGGCGCATAACCACCGAAGACGAAGATCAAAGAATCGACTTCGCTTACTGAACCATAACACTCCCTCCGCCTCTGGTCGGACAATCTCTCTTCAAATGGCCCTGCTGGCCACAAGAGTAACAAGCTCCCGAAGCCATACGACACTCGCCCGAGTGAGACCTACTGCATCGAACACACCGAGATGTGGGTGGTCTCAATCGATGACGCCTCTACCTCTGAAGCCCCGGAGCCACGACACGCCTCGAATGCCGGTGATCAACCCTCCTGCCAGAAAACCGAGAAGGAGCACTCTGTGCCGGCTGAAATGTGGATCTAGTCTGCTGTTGAGGTTGTCCGCCCCGAAAACTGCCCTGAGACCCTGTTGTCCTGGCCCTCTTGGGCTGGCCTGAGTCAAGCTGATCCCCCTTCTCTCTATCCTCTATCCCCTGTGCATACGTCGCATCTCGGCAATATCCATACTGGTGAAGGCCAACCCCAAGCATGCAGAATCATATGACGGCCCAGCCCCATCACATAGCGATGAACTCATGCGCCATGTCGCTACAATGGTGTGCGCATACCGCCAATGAGTCAAACTCTGTGTTGTACTCGATAGTCCTCCCATTACGCCTCAAGGTCAAGAATCTATCCACGCGGATCTCTCATCTCGTGAGGCAAAAGTGATTCGAAGGCCTCTGTGAACTCCTCCCAAACAGTGGAAGAGCACCTCACCTCTAGACAGCCTCCCATGACTCAAATCAGTTCAACGCAATATCGCGAATCCCAGAAGAGGCTAGCATGACCGACTCGCCTCCGAGGCCCTAAGCACTGCATAGTCCGTCAGAATCGCCGAATAAACTCGAGGATCCTTCCGGATCTCGAACCATAGAACTTCGGGTGGATGACAACCCGTAAAATCCGAATCAGAAAGCCGTCGCTCAGGGTTGGCTACCGCTCGCTTGCCGCTCGCTACTATCTTTGGTCAATAACCGGATCGCTCCGTAATCTCTATACTCACCGGTTGTGGAACCGAGGCTCGTGTACCGCGGTCTCGATGGCGCCGCCGCCCAACTCGCTGGCTGGCGACGTCGTGGAACTCGCCGTCCGAAGCATCACCTCAGGTAAAGACTGGGCATGTGCCCTCGTAATCCTCTGCGTCCTACTTGCAGCTCCCTCAGCTGCCTTGCCCTTCTGGGCTGCGGTTGCCTTGGGTGGAGGCATAACTGATACATAAAAATATGTCAGAGGGAGTTCAACCTATAACACAACTCTATTGCACGATCTTAGAGTGAAAGAATGGAAACCAATCCTAAATATCCTGTAGCCTCCTGATTATAGGTGTGGTGCACAACACACCGATAATTAAGACTCTACTAGATACGACCTGTAGACACTTTCCGAGGACTAACTGCTCTGATACCACTTTTGTCACAACCCGACCCCGGGCCGCGACTGGTGCCCTACCCGCACCCTTTCGTATACGCGGAGAATAGCGGTGAACATACACAACACATAAACATGTTTAGACAATAAACATCACA
Source organism: Przewalskia tangutica (assembly GCA_029844215.1). Lineage (NCBI taxonomy): Eukaryota > Viridiplantae > Streptophyta > Magnoliopsida > Solanales > Solanaceae > Przewalskia > Przewalskia tangutica. The sequence continues at coordinate 81,604,608 of CM056735.1, read as the reverse complement.
GGCTAGCCGATAAGGCCGCCTTCCATAAAATATACATAACCAAAAGTAAAACAGTACAACTTTATTCTTACAGCCCAAACTACAAATGTGACTATAGACCTCTAGGAATAACAACAGTGGCGGGAGAGGGCCCCGCCATACCCCTGAATGTACATAATATCTACAACATCAGGGAAAACCGTACCAAAAGGACAAGCCTCCGGAGAAATGGAGCTTCTGACACCTGATCAGTGATCCTAAGAATGAGGATCCACCACCGCTACCCTACTGCGCATGAACGCGGCGGAAGGGGGTCAGTACACAATATGTACTAAGTACGTACAACTGGAAAATACTGTAATTTACATCATAAGCCTAAAATAAAGCCGGATACATGTATGATAATCAAATTACGGTACACTGTGCCTTACTAACAATGAGAGTAAATAAGAGTATACTTACTACATAATAATAGGAGGCTCACGATCAATTCAGGGCCACCCGCGATATCATTAATGATCCTACTCGGACTATTTCACCCGGTCGTGTTGACCCGCATGAGGTATTCCTCGCATAGGCGGTATCCGCCCCCATAGGTCGTGTAGACGCGTGAGGTATTCCTCGCATAGGGATCGCCCGCATGGGACTATTTCACCCGCATAAGCCCTTACGGACCCGCATGAGGTATTCCTCGCATCATGGGTAGCAAATCCACGGAATATTCAAATGCCACAAACCCGGGGAATGACCCCGTAATGAATAATATACCACTAGCACAAACCGGCTATCATACATAACATAAGCACTACCGGCTTATCATACAATATATAAGCAAGTTAAGAAATCCCATAACTTCTTATTAGTCTTGTTCATATACACTCTCATTTTAGTTTACTTAAGGCACTAACATGTCTTAATAAAGAGAATCCGGGAATTTAACCCAAAGTACTACATACTTCTACTCTTTTAAAAAAATGACTCCTTTTCATATAAAACTTCCAAGATACTAATAATCATAGCATCAAGTCACAACTACTTTTCAAGACAAGTCACAATACCTTTTAGAAATATAATTTGGCTTCTAAATTAAGTGACTCATTTTCTTTTAAAACTTTAGGCAATTGATGCCTTAAAATCAATTTGCCTTTCATAAATCACGTCATTTGTCCTTACTTATCTTACTTAGAGTAAATCTCTCCTTTTAACTTTCCATAAAGCTAATATAACCAACTTCCCATAAAGTCGTTATATTAACCTTATACCTTAGTCAATTACATTTTCCTAGATCCAATGGACTTATACTTTTAAAACGAAACAAGTATCATATTCTTAAAACACTTCAAGTCCCTTAACTTTGAAAACTTAAGACATCCTTAATACTTTTAAAGAAGTGGGTTAATCCCCTAACTCGCCCAACTTGGCCATTCTTAAACAAGTAAAGGATATCAAAGTATTGTACGTCTACCGTACTATATAAGTACAACTATTCATGCTCAAGAGATAGGAAAGTTCCACATACCTCTTCGGGTCAATCCACTCGCAAGTCCAATATACCGCACGTAGTATGTCAACCTATAATGACCATAATACGTCCATTAGCTTCTAGCTTCAACGTAGAACATTCTAATTGAAAAGTCCCTTATTCTACGGAAAATTGGACAGCACTTCCTTTGTTTCTACATACTTTTCCACCTTTTCAAGGTCCGATATCAACTACTAAACGCCACATTTAAGGCCCAACAATTCAGCAATACAAGGGGATTACACGCCTAACTTGGACGTGTAAAATTCTGCCCCACAATACAAATTAAATAATCCAATAAGTTTAAGGTAGTATCTTGGCTATAACATGCTCACATATCATCCTTATCCAATCCTTTCAAATCCAAATCATTATTCCTACATGCAATATATCTAAAAGAAATATTGACAACTACAAGTCCTTTCTTCCACACATGCAACACAATTTACTTAAAAAGGAGAATGGATTGTTACCTTAGAGTTTACCCAAATTAGTCCAACAAATTTCACTTGCCTTCTTTCCACAATCACCTCCACAAACCTCCTACAAGCTTGTCAACATGTTTCCTTCTTGCCACCTTTCCGAAATTTCTCTAGGCCTTGGTTTCTCCTTGAATTTCTAGAGAGAAGGGAAAGGAATTTTTAGAGAGAAGGAAGAGGAAATTTTTAGAGAGAAGGTTTTTTTTTGAAGAATGACCAAGTCTTCAAGACTTGGTCAATAAATAGGACTTCCCCACAATCCGATGGGAGGGAAACTTGTCACCCTCCCATGGCCTTTTAAAAAAAATATCTTCTGATTTTCCCCCCAGATTTCGCAAAAACCCGCCTCGGCGCTGAAACCTCAAGAACTTGAAGCTTCCGCGTCGGCCACGCATTCGGCACCGCGCTGTAACTTCAGAGAACTTTCAGTATATCCGGTCGCGCCCTGCATCCGCGCGCATGGTGTGGCCCGACCAAAATACTTTTACGCTCATTGCGACCGAACTTGTAAATTCCATAACTTTCTACTCCGATGTCCTATCGACGAACGATTTGTTGCGTTGGGAACTAGACTCAACGAACTACATACTAGGCCTTTGAAACACCTAGGAACTCCTAATTCAACTGGACATAAACCGCCTCAAAGTTGACTAAAACCCGTCCGAAACATTCTGTCAACCTATCTTTCTAAAATTTAAATCTTAATTCCTTTCGTACGTTCTCATAAGCATGACCTGAATTACGGGGTGTAACACTTTAGTGGCAGGATCTATAGGTTCACATAACCATATCACTACACTGTCCTATCCTGGCCCTATATGCGAATCTTAATCTGATATACTTCGAAGCGGAACTCTCTTATCCTTACTAAACCTTCGCCTCATTCTGGCACTTCTTATTTCTTCCTCCTACGCGTATTCAATAACACGGGCTGGCGAGCCCTGATTAATAGACGCCCGAGACTGTGGGTTATCCATGACCTCAGAAGAGTCTGAATTAGTGAATGAAATGCACATCCAGTCATGGCGTGATATCTGAGGGAAATCCCATTTATTTCTTGTTTTATCTTCCTCGTGGTCCTTGGGGCCCGATACTGACCCTATAGTCCTTGGTGAAGTCGGAGCTTCACTTACCCCGCTTTCCGTTGGGAGAACCGAGGGTGTTCGAGCAGGTGATTCATAGGGATCTTCAAACGGATCCTCCTCCTCTGTGGACTCCATAATTTCTGATAGGTCAATTTCCATGGTATAACTCACCTCTCTCTCTCCACTTCTTGTACCTCATTACCCGCGGTGTTTTTCAGTGTCGACATTACTGTAATTTTGATGAGAAAGTTAAATTAGAAACAAATACTCTTACGACTCTGCTCTATAGAACGATCTAAATAATGAAAGAGTAGAAACTATTCCTAAATGTCTTGCAGCCTCCTGTTATAGGTATGGCGTGCATCATACCCATAACCAAGACTCTACTAGACACGACTTGTAGACTTCCTAGTACATACATGCTCTGATACCAAGTTTGTCACGACCTAAACCGAAGGTCCATGACAGGCACCCGAACCCAACCCACCGGGCACCCCTGACCATACAACCCAAAATTTACCATATATTTACATACATCAAGACCGATAAGGCCATGTATGAGAACTGACCACAGGACTTTTATCTACAAGCCTCTAAAAGAAGGACATACCACGACCAGACTGCAACTCTGAAATAAGTAGAGTGCTCCAAGTATTAGCTGAACCAACAACCTACTAGCACAATTTGTCACCCTCTTAGTATAAACATGCGGACATAAAATACAGCGTCCCCCAACTAAATGAACGTCAGTACGACTGATGTACTGAGTATGTCAGGCATAAGAAATAACATAACAGAGATGTATCATAATATGAAACAGAAACACTGACCAACAGTACATACCTCTGAGACCCCAATACATATGTCTAAATGTTATGCAATATCAATGCAGTATACATATGGCCACACAGGCGTCTATCTTTTCATATCAGCCTCTGTGGGCATAATATACATGAATGTTATGCATGATGTATATGCGGTATACTACGACCACACGGGAATATTACCCATAACCGCCTCTATGGGCATCTGGTTATATTGGCACATAGGCAATTCATATCATATCGTCTTGGCCACACAGGCATCCATTTAGGCCACATAGGCACGATATGTGGCCTCTTAAGGCTCTTTTGTGATAGTCTGTATCAGCTGCAGGTGGTGTGCGTATATAACGCATTTCCCTTTTTTCCCATTTCCCCTATACAAATATAATATATAATTATGTGCGTAACACCAGTGGTCCATGGTATTATATGAATGCAATGAAATGAATATGCATGAATAACAACATAATACTCTGAACGACATAATACCATTTGTACTCTTTGGTTCACACTGGAAACATTAACATCTTTTCTCATATTGCCTTAATAAGGACTTAAGTCATACTTAGACATGCTTTTAGCATATATTTCAACAACATGAATATCCTTAACTACTAAGAATAGAGTAAGTTATGAAGTAACATGACGATTACGTTCTGTACACAGAATTATGCCAAAAAGGAATGAATTGCCTTCACATATCTAGTTGTTGAATTTATTCTAAGTTCCCCCACGGTTCCTTGTAAATTCGATGAATGGTTTTCCATATCCTATGAATGATTAAAATCACACACAAATCAGTAAACTGAGAACAGATTACATAAAGACAATCCAGCTAACACTTTGTACGCGTGGAGTCTATATTTCTTCTATATCGAAACCTATGCATGTAATTAACAATCAATCGTCTTTAACCATTTATCCTTAACTTCTACAGTACATGTAACACCCAATAATCTCACATGCAATCACCAATTCATACAGCAGCCCCGATAATACTCCCTCAAACCAGTATATTCCCCATAATTACCTTAAATCTAGTGGCAAGAATCATATTATATAACTTGTATAGTCCAAAGAATAGGAATAATTACCTCAACCAGAGTTGTCGAAAATCTTGCGTCGTTATTGCACTTCGACGAACATCAACCAGTATCCAAAAATCAATTTCAGCACTTCTTCAATATCCCATGACTTAATTCAGCTTCTGGGTTCTAATTGTTGTTGAAATCGAGGGCCCAAATGCCATAATTTCTTTCCTTTATGGTTATGCGATAATTGTGCAAAAATCCCCAATTGGGTCGAGACCTTCAGAGGTTTACCCACTGATTTTCACCTTTCTAGATAAAAGGGATACCAACTTTCTTTCTAGTGGATGATTTCTTCAGCAATTTAAAGAGATGGAGGAATTTGAGAAATGAAAATTGAAGAGTTGAAGAGGCTTTGAAGAGTAATGGATTGTGAAGCTGCCAGCAATCGTGTATATGACTTAGTCATTGCACTGCTGGTTTATAACCCAACACATAATATTCCACTAGATGTCCCACTTATAATTAATACATACAATTAATTAATTATACACAAAAATAATTTCCGGTCCCAATTCACTTAAATCCTTATGGCTTATAAAACCTTCGTGTACTCAATGTCACAATTCTCGTAATATGACACTAGTCTGTAACCTTCTTGGGGATATACAACTATTATTTTAATCCCCGTTATTGCACTAGTTAAATCCAAAAATTATTTCGGGATCACATCCTTTTATTTACTAATTTCCTTATTAGTATATGTAAGTACAACATAAATTCCCCGGGATTCGGATCTACTTGCCCACGTCTATATGCTCAATTTTTTACTCGGAAATGCGAGGTGTTACAGATTACATATACAACGGTGGGTGGAGTGACACGAAAAATAGATGTTTATAGGAAAAGATAGAAGTCCCCACACTATTGCATCTCGTAAGAAGTCTCACCATACGTAGGTCCTTCACAAAAAATCAATCGGGTGAAAATCAATCAATACAGAATTATAAGTGGCAAATTTTCTAACAAATATTAGGTTCTTGATAATGTTAGGGGCATATAGGACGTGTTTAAGGGAGTAGTGGGGGTGTGGTGGTGGAGTTAGTATGTGGACAAACCCTTGAATTGGAATGCGATGACCAATTTTTACCATAATAGTTTGAGAAGTATTTAAATTGCATAATTGTAGAAGATTGCCAGAATTGTTAGTGAGGTGAGATGTGTCACATGTATCCATATACCATGTATTATCGGGTTGCTGAATATTTAAAGTACCGAAAGCCTGGCCCAAATCTGTTGGTACTAGTTCTACCGTCGGCTGTTGGGTCGATATGAAATGGGCCTGGTGAACTAGACCTATCTGGCGGGCTTCTGGGTGTGCTCCTATTATGTTGGGCCCATTAAAGATAGATGTTGGGCCACTGCAAAACTGCTGCTGGGTGAGGCCCAAATATTGTACAATAGGACAGTGGCCGGCCCACTATTGCGGTTGTTGGGCCTGTTGTGAATTGCTCAAATTGTTGGCCTGATTTCCACGGCCACTAACCTTTCCTCCTCGGCCACCCCCACGGACCTTGCCTCTGCCACTACCATGGTTGTTTTGCGATGGGGGATGGGGGTGGTTGGAATGTGTCTGCTGGCTGGAAGTGGTGGTGGGTGTTACGGTGATGTTACTTATCAAAGATATCAGGTTGTGCTCATCCTGTTTTGCTCATCTCGTCTCCTCTAATAGCAACTAGGATCGACCTTTGTTGTAGCTTAGTAGGGTATCAAATTGTTGGATCATCGTAGCAAGGGTATCATAATCATTTCGATAAATTAATTACAAAACCATCTTTGTGTCTGAAATAGGGTTGACCACATTAGATAATTGGTCAGCATTCAATTTTAGACGTTTATAGTTATTATCCATGTTTGCAAAATTTTTAAGATGGGTGGTGTTGAATTGCTCCTCAAGATACACGGCACGTGTATGTTTGTTGTCTTTAAAAATCTCCTCCAATTGTATCCATAACTCGTGGGTCGTAGCTCCGGTCTTCATAATAGTATGAAGTAAGTCCTTGGAGATAGTTCATGTTACACCTCGTTGTTTTAAGACGATAATTAGATAACGTAATTAATAAATAAGGTTCGAATATTGGAAATAAAGTGTATTTATTTATGCTAATAAAGAAATTAGTATACAAGAGGATGTGATTCTGAAAAAAAGTTGGTTACAATGTGTGTGACGTTGGAAATTAGTAATAATAGTTGTATATTCCCGTTATGGACTAGTGTCGTATTATGAGAATTATAACATTGAGAATACGAGGCCTCATGAAATTTTTGGGAATTAGAAGAAGTGGGATCTAAGCTTTAATTATTACTTGAGGGATTAATTTAAGTAGACAATTAGGGGAATTGGACCAAAGTGTAATTAAATTTTTTTCAGATTTTTTCTTTTCCCCTTAAAACCTATTAACCCTTCATCTTTCCACACTTTATTTTCAAAAAAATATATACTCCTCTCCTCCTCTCTTCTCTCTAGCCGATTTTCCTCCATTACTATAGCAAAGAAATTGAAAATTTTTATTCCTTCTTCCTAGGTTAGTTCTTCTACAAATTAGAAGCCAAGAATTGCACCCAAAACAGTGGAAAAAACGCCACTACTGGCCGAAACATTGAGCCAAGAAATTCCAATTTTGAAGATGAATTTTTGGAAGAGAAACATGCAACAATGATGGAGTAAACTTATAGAACACATGCATGTCACTTTGAGTTGAAGAAAGGATGAAAAAAATGGTGAAGAGGACTTGGGCAGTGGACCGAATTAGGGACTGTTTTGGCTTAAATTTAAGGTAAAAATTATTTTTTTATGATATAATTGGAGTTGCTTGTTGTTGTAATTAAGGAATGAACTTGTGTTAAGAGAAAATTGGAATTAAGACAATGCATGTGAATATTTTGGGTGCTATAGTCGATTGTGGGGACTGTTTTGGTATACCTTGGCTTTGATTATTGTGTTGTTAATTTCTTCACTAATTGCATGTTAAAAATGGAGGAATCTTGATACTTTAAGTTGTAGATTGGTTATATGAAAGTGTTGGAGAGTGAATTGGATTCTAAGAAGTTAAGAAAAGAGTTATGGAATTATGTTGTTATGGCCGAAACTTTCATGAAATTATTGGACATCGTTGTAATGCAATAAGGGACTGTTTGGTCGAGTTTGTATGCTGGAAATTTCAGTTATGAACCTACATTTACGTTGTTATAATTGTGGATATATGTCCTAAAGGAATTAAGGCATAAAAAAGTGTAGAAAAGCTTCACATTCCACTCTAGTTATTGTTAAAGTGTGGGTTGTTTTAATGGGTTGTTTAAACGTGATTAGAGGAGTTGGATTAACATGATAAATAGGTGTATTAATCACCTTGGTTGTTGTTTGGTTATAATCCATGAATGAAAGGAGAAAGAATGTATAATGGTGATATATGTCGAGTATATGGAACTATTTTAGTATACCCTTGATTCGTGATTGTTATTAGGTATTGTTGGCTTGGTTTGTAAGATGTGGATGTGCACATTATTAGGGGAAGTGCTGCCCGATTTTTTATAGAATAGAGAGTCGTCATTCGTTAGATAACTATGCTAGTAATCATAGAGTTGATGGATATGTTATTATTGTTATAGGTTGAAGTACTAGTTGAGATGAATCCTAATAACCGAGTTGGTATAGACGATAAGGTATGTGAAATTATCATTCCTTTCTTTTGGCATAATTTTCATAAATAAGTGTACGGCGGACATACATAGTTCTGATGAATCTAAATTCCTAATGATGATTTGAAATGATACATGATATATAGTGTCTTGATTTTCCAAATGATGATTTAAAATGATACATGATATGATAGTGCCTTTTATTTATTCTATTGAGAGTCAAATGGTGATTTAAATTGTATATGGTATCTCATGATAGCTATTCGTGCAAAGTGTTATTATTCCATTTCACCGAGTCCCGGGCCGACAATGTTCGTGTGCAGATCTTTGCATTTGTTCACCGAGTCCCTCACTAAAGGGCCGACAATGTTTATATATATGATGATTCTATGGGCATGTATCCATGATGCGGGTACAGATACCCATGACAGTATATCATGATTCCATGGACATGTATCTATGATGCGGGTACAAGTACCCATAACAGTATATATAAATATATGATTATATGGACAGACATCCATGATTTTGATATGACCCTCATTTTTATAAGGAACAATTGACTCTCATTTCTATATGACACAGTTGTATTGGTATTTTGATTATTACACATGTCTCATGTTATCTTGGCCAGTTATGATCTCACTTACAGTATTTCAGGTTTTACATACTCAGTACATTATTTCGTACTGACCTCCTTCTTCCGGGGGGCTGCGTTTCATGCCCGCAGGTACAGGTACTCAATTCGGTGATCCTCCAGTCTAGGATTCCTGTTCATCTGTTCGGAGAGCTCCATTGATCCGGAGCTTAGTCATTTTGGTACAGAACCTCATTTTTTTATCTATGCATATTCAGGGGCACGACGGGGCCATGTCCCGTCATATTTCATTATCGTACTCTTAGAGGTCTGTAGACAGTTATGGGTAGATGTGTTTGGGACTTGCGTGGATTGTATATGTATTTTGGTCGACTGTACTGTTACGCTTCATGTTGGGATATTCCTATACATAGTAACAGCCTTGTCGGCTTGCCTACTTGATACGACTTACAGATTATTGTATTATCCTTGGTATCCGTGTGATTATGTGATAGGTGGGTATAAGGGTGCCCAGGTAGGGCACCGGGTCGCGGCCCGTCGGGTCGGGTCATGACAGTTCCATAGATCCACTGTTTGACGATGGCGTCAAGGTGCTTCCATGTCACGTCGTCGACCTCGGGAGTGCGGGGATAGGTGGTATCAATGTGGTCAAGCACGTTGTAAGCACATGCATAAATATGAAAGAGTTTAACCCATGACACATATTATCCATCCTCTTAATCAAGAATCAACGGTATGAAGTTCTTGATATTGGTTATGGCGAAAGCCAGATGAAAAGTGGTGGGGGTGGAAGAGGGAGGAGGACTTGTGACGTCAGGAGTTGAGGAAGTGGAAACGGTAGAATCCATTAGGGTAGCCGAAAATATTTAGAAGAATATCGGGTGAGGGCTTGTTGTATATCAGTTGTATAACAGCGGTATACAGTTCTACGTGGATAAGAAGTGTCTCGGATGGTGTATATCTCCTGTATACCTGATGTATACGGGCTAGAAAAAGGGAATATGGGGGCTAGGTGTTGTGTATATCGTTGTATATCAGTGGTATACATGTTCATTTCGAGAAGAAAGGGAGAGAGTATGTATATCACGGTATATCTGGGGTATACATGTTTGTATGTAGAGAAGAGGTTTTATATCAAAGAGGAGCAGGGTATACGAGTTGTATATCATGAAGGAGCAGTGGTATACAGGGATGTATACGGCTAATTTTCCACCGGAAGAGGGAGGCGAAGGGGAGGGGGTACGGCATCCACACTAGGGTTTAGGGAAATGAGAGATTTTTGGCTCTTGATACCATGTAGAATAGTGTAAATCTCCCTTGATGGAGTTCTTTTATTAATGTATATATATATATATATATATATAAAAACATACAATTGTAGTCCTAATAGAATTAAGATCTCTATTTTTACATTAATTACACTAAATATTAATTAAATAATATATTGTGAATATATATGGACTATATTCACTATCAGACATGTTAACTATACTTTAATAAAAGTCATGTGAACTAACATTATAAGATGGTATGGTTAAGTAGTGAAAGAAATAATCCATTGATTGTTTTCATTAATGAATTGGGTATATATACAAGTTACAATCTCCGAATATGGAAAATCCTATTCATACTATACTTCTAAATCCTAATCATAGTTGTACAAGAATTCTACAACTATGGTAAGTTTGTACACTAGTTTAATTACAATCCTAATATACACGGTATATTTGTCACACTCTCGCAGTCATAGCGGGCGGTTGTCGTACGCTGAGATTGTCCCTAAAATCTTCAAATAAAATCGAGGGAAGCCCCTTAGTAAAGATATCTACAATTTCGTACCTAGAGCTGGAAGGGATATGCAAGACGCGTACTTATCCACGAGCTACCTTTTCGCGAAACAAAGTGGATATCCATCTCGATATGTTTAGTACGCTGATGTTGGACCGGATTACTAAAAATATAAACTATACTAACATTATCACAGTAGACCCATGTAGCTTTCTAAATGAGAAAGTGAAGTTCTAATAGAAGATTACGCAACCAACATGATTCAGACACCACATTGGTATCCTTCGATACTCGGTCTCTGCACTGGATCTCAATAATATAGTCTGGCATTTTGCAGATCATGAGACCAAGTTATCACCAAAAAACATACAGTAACTAGGTGTCGAGCGTCTGGTATCAGTACAACCACCCCCAATCAGTATTTGTATAAGATACAAATATGAAAACGGACAAAGGATACAAATGCAAGTCATAATCAAGTATGCCCTGGATGTATCGTATAATGCAGTAGCGCATGCATGTGTTAAATCCGTGGATCATACATAAACAAACACACCTGCTGAACTGCATACGTAATGTCAGGCCTTGTGAAAGTAAGATATTGAAGTGCCCCTGCAAGGCTGCGATAGTGGGTGGGATCCTCATATGGTGTGCTAGATGTAGCACTCAGTTTTGATTTGGTAGCAACCAGAGTGGAAGTAGACTTACAAGATGACATACTAGCTGTCTCAATGATCTCAGCGGCATACTTCTTCTGTGATAAAAATAGACCACCTGAATGACGAGTGACATCAATACCCAAGAAATAACTCAAGGACCCCAAGTCTTTCATAGAAAATTCTGAATTGAGAAATGACAAGATAGACTTGCGCAGATCATCAGAAGAAGAAGTCAATATAATATCATCTGCATACAATAAAATGTATTCCATAGAAGTACCACGATGATATATAAACAGAGAATTATCAGATCTGCTGTAAGAAAACCTAATAGTAGATACATAATCTACAAACTTTTTATACCAAGCTCATGGCACCTGCTTAAGCCCATACAAGGACTTCTTCAGCAAACAGACATGATCAGGATGATTGAGATCTCGAAAACCCAAGGGTTGATGCATATATAATGTCTTCTTAAGATCATCGTGTAAGAAAATATTCTTCATATCCAACTGATGAATGAGTCATGCTTTTGAGAGGGCCAAATTGAGAACAGTCTGAATGGTAGCTAGTTTGACCACTGGACTAAACATTTCACCACAATTCACTCCAAATTGTTGAGTTTTACCATCACCTACAAGACGAGCCTTATGCCTCTCAAAAGAACCATTAGAACTTTCTTTATGAGTAAAAATCCATATAGATCGAATAATATTAACATAAGATGGACGGGGTACTAACTCCCACATCTTATTTTCAATAAGAGCACTATATTCGTCAATCATAGCCAATTTCCAATTCGGGTCATGTAATGCAGACACATGGTTACGTGGTAGTGGGGATTTGGAGACATTAGAATTGAGATTAAAATGTTGTTTTGGTTTTAAAAGACCCTTTGACTACGAGTAATGGGTCCTTGAATCGAGGTAGAATTGGGTGGATTGTGGGCAGTGGATGGGCTAGCGACAGATTGGCCAGCAAGCAATGGGCCTGCTGGCCCAACATGTGAAATAGGAACTGAAACTATACCGCGAGTGGGCTGGATCGACGGAACAGTACCGAGATCGGTACTGGACCGTGATATTGGCCCACTGGGTAGACTTGTAGGACCAGCGGGCACAATAATTTATGGGTCAGTAGGGAGTGGGCCTGCTGGCGGATTTTAGTCACAAGACAAGTCGGATAAATGGTGTATAATATACGATGAGACCCCGCCATCCAAAAAATTATATGAACTAGACACGGAACTACACATTTTATCAAATGGAAATTGAGTTTCATCAAAAATCACATAACGACTAATTATGATTTTATTAAAGGATAAATCAAAATACTTGTAACCACGATGATTAGATGGGTAACCCAAAAACACACAAAGGGTAGAACAGACTTGAAGTTTGTTAATTGTAGTGATGAAAAAAGAGGATAGCATAAACACCCAAACACCCTAAGATGAGAATACGAAGGATCTTTATTGTAAAGAAGTTTAAGTGGAGAATTATATGCTAGGTTTTTGCTAGGAAGTACGTTCAGGAGGTAAGTACCCATTTGTAGGGCATGATGCCAAAAATAAAGGGGTACAGAAGCATGGGCTAATAAGGTTCGGACAATATTATTAATGGTACGAATTTTTCGTTTGAATTTCACATATGGGGACAATAAAAACGAAAGACTATGCCATTAGCATCACAAAATTCCCGAAATAACTCATTATCATATTTTTGGCATTATCACAAAATATTTTTAATTTCTCGTTTGAATTGTATACAGATGAATGCTCTAAATGATAAGAATGTGAATAAAACATGAGATTTTTTCGCTAAAGGAAGGATCCACAAAAAATTAGAATAATCATCCAAAAATAGAACATAATAACGATGGCCCAAAAAACTTACGAACGGGAGATGTTCATAAATCACTATGAATAATGTCAAAAGGCTCTGATATCATGAAACAAATAATGTCTTGATTATTTTTCATTAATGAATGAGGTATATATACAAGTTACTGAAAGAATTAATCCCTTGATTATTCGTATTGATTGAAGGCATATATATACAAGTTACAATAGGAGAATCATATTCTTACTTTACCTCTAAATCCCTATTTTATATGAAGAATAGCTATACATTAATGATAATGTTACAATTCTAATTAGGGTACAAGACTAATATGGAAAATGTACAGATTATACAAAAGTGGAGCCCACATTACGGGCGAGGGCGTGTGTGTAACTGTTGGACAACATTTAACACTCCCATGATCATAGTGGGAGGAGGTCTTTGTACGCTGAGACTGTCTCTAAAATCTTTAAAAAGTACTGAGGGAAGACCCTTTGTAAAGATTTCTGCAATCTGATATCTGGATGGGACATGGCAGACGCGTACTTGTCCTTTAGCTACCTTCTCTCGAACAAAGTGAATATCCATCTCTATGTGTTTAGTACGCTGGTGCTAAACTAGATTACCAGAATGGTAGATGGCACGTATATTATTATAATATACCAAGGTAGCCTTCTCAATAGGACAATGAAGCTCTAACAGTAGATTTCGTAACCAACATGACTCAGAAACCACATTGGCTACCCCTCGATATTCGGCCTCTGCAATTGAACGTGAAAGCGTGGATTGACGCTTGGAAGACCATGAGACCAAGTTATTACCTAAAAACATGCAATAGACAGACGTAGACCATCTGGTGTTAGGACAACCACCCCAATCAGCATCTGTATAGTAGACTAGTGTAGACGTCGACGAAGGATACAAATGCAAACCATACTGAAAGGTTCTCTGAATGTACCTAAGAATGCGTTTGAGCGCATTCATATGTTCAACTCTGGGATCATGCATAAACAAACACACCTACTATACGACATAAGTAATATCAGGTCACGTGAACATCAGATACTAAAGGGCGCCTGCAAGACTACGATAGTGGGTCGGATCCTCATAGGGAGAGCTAGCTGCAGCACCCAACTTGGGTTTAGTATCAACTGGAGTAGAAGTAGACTTACAGAATGACATCTCAGCCCTCTCAATGATCTTTGCTGCATACTTTCTCTGTGATAAGAATAATTTACCTGCATGACGAGTTACAACAATCCCCAAAAAGTAACTCAATGGGCCCAAGTCCTTCATGGCAAACTCAAAACTGAGCATTGTCATAATAGACTTACACAAAACATCAGAAGAGGCAATCAAGATAATAGCATCCACATATAACAATATATAAGCCACGGAGGAACCCCGACGATAAATGAATAATGAATTATCAGACCTGCTGTGAGAAAACTCCATAGTCGAAACATAGTCAGCAAACCTCTTATACCAAGTCCGTGGAGACTGCTTAAGCCCATACAAAGATTTCTTCAATAGACAGATATGATTAGGATATCTAGTATCCCTAAACCCCAATGGTTGATACATATACAATGTCTCCTAAAGATCACCATGTAGAAAAGCATTTCTCACATCTAGCTGATGAATGAGCCATGATTTAGAAAGAGTCAAGCTGAGCACAGTGCGACTAGTAGCCGGCTTGACCACTAGGCTAAATGTCTCACCACAATTCACACCAACATGTTGAGTCTTATCATAACCTACAAGTCTAGCCTTATGTCTCGCAAAAGAACCATTAGAATTTTCCTTATGAACAAAAATTCACATAGACCGAATAATATTAACACCAGATGGACGGGGTACTAGCTCTCACGTCTTATATCATTAAGAGCATTATATTCCTCGGTCATGACAATTTTCCAATTAGGGTTATTTAAGACAGACACAGGATTACGGGGTAAGGGTGATTTAAGAACATTAGAATTCAAATTGAAATGTCTTTTTTGTTTAAAAATACCCCGTTGACTGCGAGTGATTGGACCTTGACTCTGGGCTGGAGTGGGTGAATTTTGGGAATTTTGTGAAGTGTCGGAAATTACCGTCGGAGGCGCCGCGACACTGGAAGAACTGCAGAGCTCTCTAAAGTTTTGGCGTCGCGGCGCTGACGACATTTTTTGTGAGAAATCTGAAAAATGATGTTGAACACATGGAGATATATCATCATCCAAAAAATTATATGAACTAGGCATGTGTATTTCTACTTTAGAGAAAGGAAACTAGGATTCATCAAAAAGAACATGACGACTAATGATGATTCGTTTATAGGATAAATCAAAGCATTTATAACCACGTTTATTTGACGGAAAACCCAAAAATACACAAGGAGTAGAATGTGCCTGAAGTTTATTGATTGTAGTGGATGAAAACAGTAGATAACATAAGCATCCGAAGACCCTAAGATGAGAATACATAAGCATTCGAAGACCCTAAGATGAGAATACAAAGGAGTCTTATTGTATAACCCTTGGAGAGGGGATGCATATGTCACCATTAGAGGGAAGAATATTTAGTAGATCAGTAGTCATTTGTAGCGCATGATGCCAAAACAATGGAGGAACAGAAGAATGAACCAATAAAGTGCGGACAATGTTATTAATGGTATGAATTTTTCGCCCAGCTTTCCCATTTTGTGAAGACGTATGAGGACAAGAAAAACAAAAATTTATCCCATTTTGAGCACAAAACTCCCTAAATTCCCATTGTCATATTCTTTGTCATTATCATATTGAATGTTTTTTATTTTCCATCGAATTGCGTTCTTACGAAAGCTCTAAATTTTATGAAAATGAAAGAAATCTGATATTTTTTCACAATTGGAAACGTCCATAAATATTTAGAATAGTTATCTAAGAATAAAACATAATAACGATGACCCATAGAACTGAGAACTGGAGATGTCCATAAATCACTATGAATAATATCAAATGACATTAAAGTATGAGAATTCGACGCTACAAACGGTAACTTAACAATTTCCCCTAAAGAACAAGATTGACAATTCGGAGTACTACACGTACCCTTACAAGAAATAAGCTTCTTTTAACTAAAGCAGACAAAATAGACGACCCCTAATGACCTAGGCGAGCATGCCACAAGGAAGGAGAAAGAGCAGCAAAGGTGGATGGCAATGCTTGACGCGAGACACCGAGACTGGGTGTGATTGGATAAAGATCCCCTCTACTGTCACACCTCTTAAGAGGACTCCCCGTCTTGAAATCCTTAACAGAAAACCCAAAAGGATCAAAATCAATAGAAATCCAATTATCAGTGGTGAACTTACGGACATACACCAAATTTTCAACTAATTTTGGGGCATGAAGAATATTTTTCAGGACAAGTGGTGGATGAGGAGGAGACAAAGTTTTATGATCATAACCCTGAAATGTAATTGAATTATCATTACCAACAATTATACCATGATTAGTGCTCAAATTGGAATAAGACGAGAGAGTACCTTGATCGGATGTTATGTGGGTAGTGGCGTCGGTGTCCATGTACTAATTCGGATCCGGTTGAGTCAAGCCAAGCGTGTGCATCACTATTTCAATATCGGTATGAGTGGGGCCCATTACGTGGTAGGCCTGAGGAGGGAGGTCAGTATACTGCATGCTGGGCTGCCATCTGTCCGAACCACGAGTCGGCCAGGGAAGAAGTTGGACCGCGACGCCAGAGTGGCCCGAGGCGCCATGGCCTGTAAGGCTGAGCCGCGGTGCTGTAATGCTGAGCTACACCGCTGTGGGGTTCCAGGACCCACTGCCACTATCCAGGGCCCCCGTGTGGGCCCAGAACTGCTGTTGTTGCTGCTGCCGACGGTTCCCCCCGTTGTTGCCGCCGCGATTCTTGCCATTATTTTTCCGATTTTGGCCCTTCTTACCACCCCCGTTGTTGTGATTTTGCTTCACGTTGGCTGGATTGGAAGGGGAAAATTGGAAGCAATCATCATGACGACGGGGCTTGCTCCGATCGATGCCATTTTTGCCAAACCCGCTTCCTCCAAAGTGAGCATGGAGCGGGCTTGATAGAACTCCGGCAAGGGGTTACTTTGATGAATATCCGAAGCAACCCCTGTATAGGCCTCGGATAGCCCGACAACCATATGAAGAACTAGACGACTATTAGAAACAGGAGAACCCACGTTGCGAAGTTGGTCTGCCAAGTCCTTGAGACGTTTGCAATAAGAAAACGTTTGGAAAATTCGCCATAGCAACTTGAGAAAATTCCTGGTCAAGAATAAACATGCGAGAATGACTGTTATCTTGGAAGATGTCACACAATCTATTCACGCCGCCATAGATGTGGATTTGGGTTCTATAATCGTCTGTAAAAGATCCACAGAGATAGTGACATAAATCCACTGGAGGACCTTGGCATCAAGAATGACCCATAAGTCTGGATTTGCTGCTTTGGTGGGCACAACTATTGTTGACGTAGACGCCGACGTATCACCCCCCGTAGGAGTAGTGGGAAGGATGGTGTGGTGAAGAACTTTATGTGTCATAGCATGAATCTTAAACAATTTCGCCCACGTCCCGTATTGGACGTTTTAAAGATCAAGAACAATAGAAAGGACGCTCTTGATGTTAGAAACTGTTAGGGCAGGATGAAAAGTGTTCTTATCAGCCATAGAGAATAGAACAACAAGATTCGAAGAAGAGATTTTTTTTTGTGAGAGAGAATTTTCTAGAGAGAAGGGTCGCGACTTTGGGCAAAACCGAGAGGTAAGCGCCGTAACTGTAGGGTAAAAAATACGAGAAAAAGAAAGAAAAGTTTAGTAGCGGAAGCAAGGTAAAAAGAACCTAGACTCTTGATACCATGAAAGAATTAATCCCTTGATTATTCTTATTGATTGAAGGCATATATATACAAGTTACAATTGGAGAATCCTATTTCTACTTTATATTTAAATCTCTATTCTATATGAAAAATAACTATACACTTATGGTAATGTTATAATTCTAATTAGCGTACAAGACTAATATGAAAAATATACATATTATACAAAAGTGGAGCCACTTCCGTGGGCAGGGCCGCGGCGCCGTAACTTGTTCGGACACTGTTTAACAGTTAAAATCTCCAAATATGAAAAATTCTATTCATACTATACTTCTAAATTCTAATCATACTTGTACAATAATTTTACAACTATGGTAAGTTTGTACCCTAATATACACGGTAGATTTGTCAAGTAGAATGCAATAGTAAAAGAGATAAACACGACAGACATAATGAAATGATAAACCACGTCAACATCCCTCAGTGATGATATTTAACGACTCTTCTAGTCTATATATAGTTGAGTTATCATTGTTAAGGATCCAACACTTCTCCTCCACAATTTAAGCTTTTGTTATTAAATCTTTAGAATTCGGTTCCCGAGAGTTAAATGGGTCTAAAGTCCATATTGAGTGCCCACATAGAAGTGAAAGCCAACAAGGATGTGTTTCATGATGTCTTTATGCGTAAACCACACCATGTTTTTACCATGTGCCCTGTGCATATACAAGGTTGTGAGCTTCTTGAAGGTGACTTTGGAACTGTTGGCTCCAAACTTTGTTGGAAGTATACCCTTGGTAAGACAAAAATCTCGTAATGTATTGTTCATATGTTCAATCAAAATCAATTTTGTTTAGATATTAATCATTAGCAGTCGAGCTAATATCTCAAATATTTTGGTTACCAACTTACTATCATATTGGAAGTTCTCCGTCATCTTACAACACTATATCCTGCATAGTAATCATTTCTCTCAATAATTTCCTATATTTTTCAAGAAAAACGAAATGATGATGATCGATGTTGTTCATGATGGAACACATTTAATATTGGTTAATTCAGTCTTAGGTGGCGAAGGAACAATTTAGTGGTGTATTTTACATGACAACGTACTATACATATTTTATCATTAGAAGATGAAACTACAAACTGCTCCAATAGAATCTTAGGGTTTTTAATGATGTTTGTGAGTAACTCAATTTTTTGTAAGCCAGGAGGGAAAGAGAAGAATTCCAAGCAGATAATTGAAGCTATAGACGAAGAAAAAAAGACGATGACATTCAAAGAATTTGAAGGGGATATAGTGAATGAGTATGAGAACTGGAAGGTAACTATTCATCTTGATGCAAAAGGGGAAAAGGATTTGATATGTTATACCATGGAGTATGAAAGGCCAAATGAGAATGTTCCTGAACTAACAAGTCTGCTGGACTTTGCTATTGGTATGTTTAAAGCTATTGATGATCACCATGTCAAGCAGAATTGACAATCCAATGGGAACATGTGGATAGTAAGAAATGATGCCGGTTGTGTCTGTTCTATTTGGCTTTATCTTCGCTGAATAATGATGTCCATTGTGTCTGCCAAAATAAAAGGGATATGTTATCACCTACGTAATCCCCTTGTGTAATTTGATATGGGTATGTAATATGTTGCTCTCTATTTAATTTTATATGACTATGTTTGATTGAACAATCTTTTAAGTAATTAAAAAGGCCAAGCAGCAAGGATTAGTACAAGAAACCAAGCAGCAAGGGATGATTACAATAAACACCAACAAAGAAAAATTAAATTCAAACATCAAGAACTCCAATTAGCTTATTACAACAACCCGAGAAATAAATTACTGACAATCTTAACCCCGCACTTGCAAAGAGGAAACGGTCTACTCCAAAAAGATACAATTGAATTTATTTTCCAATTCTTATACAATTTGCTTATGTCGTATTTTTTTCTTATAGACATAAGAAATCTCATAAGTTGTGAAAACCATCAAATTTTTTCCAATTCTTATACAATCTTACCAAATAATCAAGTCATTGTTCATAACAAAGTTAATACTCTACTAGAATGTCTTTCTAAAAAATACAAAATCAATTGATCAAACTTTAGTTCAATAAAATGAAAAGGTGAACATGCGTTGTAGTGTAACTACTCTTTTTCCTATAGGGTTTATAATATGGTTTATTATAACTTTTGTATTTCTGAAAAGGTTTCCTATGGTATTTTTTATATTTATTCCTATGTTTTCTATATTTTTTTCTTTTCTTTTATCATCACATCCAAACATTAGTCGTCGTTCTGTGAATCCACATATTTCTTTCAGTTCTAATTTCTTATCTTTTTAACCTTTTGTTGTATCCTATATTCTTCGCATTTTCTCATTAAGTATGCTCGTAATACTTTTATTCTTTCACCTAATGTATTCTCTCTTGGATCTAGTTGGTTATATTCTTTAGATACTTCAGTATTATATGGTGTTGGTAAATAGTCATAATAAAGTTGTTGGTATATTAATCATTCATGTGGTAAGTGTAGGATTTTGTTGGGTTCGTGTATGCAACGGAATTTGAAAAATTGTGTTTCAAACCCAACGAGCGATGAACTGTTGGATGATTATGTAGTAATATAAAGAACATGTAAATCATAACATGTATATATAATTGTAACGCATCGATAAAATACTTACGATTTGATAAATCTGGAGTCTTTTAGTAATCCGAGGGTGCGTACGCAATTGATCCTCGATAGCAATTTCGTAGAACTTCGATGTATAACTCCTTCGAACAACTAAGAAATTCGGCAGAGATTTGAGAGAATTTTGATTCTAGGTAAAATCTTATATCTTCATTACTATTGATCAACTTACGGCAAATATATCATACAGAAGAAACCTCATACTATTATCAACTCTCGATTACTAATCACAGACATTCTCATAAGGTGTTGATAATGCTTATACATACTCTCTGGTCAAAATAAATCTACTAACATACTTGTGATGCTCTACTAGTGGTCGTTATGACCAACGACAACTATCACACATCATAGTGATCTCATTCTCTTGCTACATATCGATTATCAACTATAGAAGCTCTCACGGGGTTGCCACTCGGACTTGTACGCACTACTTTGGTAGGAACCAAATTATTAACTCTCTTATAACTCGACTCGTTGGCAAGTATATGAGATACATAGGAAGTTGTGGAACATCAGAGTGGAATAACTATTACTAACAGACGTTATGCTACATAAGTTACTACTACAGAGTCGTGGTGACTCATATACCCTTTCTGTTAGAAGTACTGAATTTCCAATAGACACAAGGAACTTGGATCATTGGGATGGTTTCAACAGAAAGCTCATAAATACATTGAATCATTAACGGAATATCTCTAACAATTCTATTTTGAAACCATATTTGAAAAGGGAAAACTTTTTGTGAGTTCATGCCAAAGAAACGTTAGCAAATAGCCTTACATAACTCTTAGTCGACTTTTACGGTGATGATAGAACCAACCTCCTCCACAATTCAAGCTACAAAAAGAACAATACTACTATTAACATGAGGGACATAATAATTAGCTGATAAATGGAAATCGACTCGCTACAAGATTCTACGATGAATATCTTTGTCTAACTCCTATCTATTTCTCATATCACCTTCAATAATTTATGAATACTAATAGATCAACATCTCCGAACTTCTTACACAACAAAATCAGCCCCAACACGTCACATACCAATTAAAGTAACACTGGCATCAACAAATGAAACATACCAACTAACTAGTTAGCAACAAGCTCATTCTACAGTAAATCGAACAACATGTCCATTGCTTCTTTTACGTTCCTCTAATTCATAACAACACAAAAAAATCCAAAACCATAAACAGCACATGCAGCACCTCAACAGCCCAAGAACAATTCAACACAAGATACAACATGACTGATATCTCGACTATATCATCTATAAACTTGTAACATCTAGCACCTCTAAAGCTTGATCTAGATTACCCACATGAAAAAGGAAAGATTCTTATCTTAAATATCCATAACTACACCTCCTTTCACTTTTCTTCACCTTGAAGAAAGTTCCAATCCAAATACAACAACCAACTACTACTTTACAATTCACGATCGTCGTCTCATAAATTCTCAACAACCAACACTCCTAAAGCTTAAATAAACTCATCCACATTACGTTGTACACCAAGAACCACCTTAGTAAATTTTGTGAGAACAAAGTGTAGTAACAAGGAAATGAGAATGCAACAACAACAACAAAGTTAGAATCTGGAAATGAACAACGTAATTGGCTTGCTGAGTCGATTGATTTTTCACTCTATCCTTAAGATAATATTGCCCCGTATATTCCTTTCAACGGTGTAATGACAAATTATCTCCCAAGATAAAACAACAATAAAAAAAATGAGCAAAGGAGACTCAAGTGTTCGCTTAGGAAGAAAAATCTTAGAGCGTTTGAATATTGCAAGAGAGGAAGAATGTATTATGAAAATGTGTGTTTTCTAATGGTGCCAATGACATCAATTTATAGGTTGATGAACATGTCCCCTCAATTAACCAAATAAATGGCCATCAATGTCAAGTAATGACCAATGATTTTGAAGTTAATTCAGCCTAGTAATGGTTGAATTCATGAGCCAAATAATGGAGAGTTATTGCTCCAAAGGCAGCGCAAGAATCAGTTTCAATTCACCTCCAACGGACTGAAAAATAGTCGAAGCCTTTGCGGCGCTTCGGAGGCGCGCGGCTCTAAATGCCCCGTAAGTCATTGGAGCTGAGGAGTCGCGGCCCTTCGGGAAGGCGAAGGCGCCGCGGTGCCTCAGTTCCAGTAACTTCCCAAAGATTTTCCCATCATTAGAGCCGCGACTCTGGGAGGAGGCACCACGGCGCTTCTGGCGAGGCCACGACTTGGTCGGCTGCGCCCTTCCGGCTCATGACGATTTTGATTTGTTTCATCTTTTACACATTGTACTATTCTTCCTTTTATTTACCAATGTGAAACCATTATCATTTGACGAATAGCATCTATTATTTACGTCTCAACAATTCGTATCGTACGATATCTCTTTCATTAAGGAAATTACGATCCTTGACACTTTATGTGCACGTGTGTGGAAACCATGTTTCTGACGTGCGGGGCCCCAATTGTTTGAGTAATAATTAATAGGATTAACTTTATTTCACATTTAGTAAATTTCCAACAATCCCCTCTTGGAAGAGATTTTGGTGCACGTATATGGTGTCTTTCTAGCAATCATTCTGCGGATCGATGATGCATCTGGAGAGGTAGCAGTAGCTTTGAACCTTCCATAGTAGAATATCATCGGATATATTTACTGCGCGTTGAACGTGATGTCTTGAACCGTCAGTGTTTAGTATATACCAAGACAATGGTACCAACACAACACCTTTCCTTACTCTATCTTTCTTTATGTTTTTGTCCATCGTGGGTCGTGGACACACTTAGATTCTTAAGTGCATTCATTTGAGGCGGCCTGTCCTCGCACTTAAATAGATGGTCTCCTACAAGGTATCTGTGATACCCTACCTGGCGTTAGGAACCATTAAAAGTTTCCCCAACCTAACCTCAATTATTGAGGATCATTAATGATTTAGAAACTTATCCTTTACCCCTCTACAGGTTGCTCTTTATTTCTATCACGGGAACGACCTTGGATTATGTTTCTTAAGAAGAAATCATTATCCGAAGTGCTCTTGCTTCCACCGAAGCGCTCAACTGAACCTTAACAATTTAGTTTTCCCATTGAATCTTTTTCCTGGGATCTCCAGTCTGTAAGGTTGGGTGTCTACTATATCGGTTCGTATTGATTGGGTATAAGTCTATTCCCATAGACAGGTAGAACATCTGATCTCCAATTAGCTTATTAAAAAGGCCAAGCAGCAAGAATTAGTACAAGAAACCAAACATCAAGAACTCCAATTAGCTTATTACAACAACCCGAGAAATAAATTACTGACAATCTTAACCCCATCTATGGGTTGTTGTAATAAGCTAATTGGAGATTAGATGTTCTACCTGTCTATGGGAATAGACTTATACCCAATCAATACGAACCGATATAGTAGACACCCAACCTTACAGACTGGAGATCCCAGGAATAAGATTCAATGGGAAAACTAAATTGTTAAGGTTCAGTTGAGCGCTTCGGTGGAAGCAAGAGCACTTCGGATAATGATTTCTTCTTAAGAAACATAATCCAAGGTCGTTCCCGTGATAGAAATAAAGAGCAACCTGTAGAGGGGTAAAGGATAAGTTTCTAAATCATTAATGATCCTCAATAATTGAGGTTAGGTTGGGGAAACTTTTAATGGTTCCTAACGCTTGTGTAGAGGGGTATTGCAGGATACCTTGTAGGAGACCATCTATTTAAGTGCGAGGACAGGCCGCCTCAAATGAATGCACTTAAGAATCTAAGTGTGTCCACGGCCCACGATGGACAAAAACATAAAGAAAGATAGAGTAAGGAAAGGTGTTGTGTTGGTACCATTGTCTTGGTATATACTAAACACTGACGGTTCAAGACATCACGTTCAACGCGCGATAAATATATCCGATGATATTCTACTATGGAAGGTTCAAAGCTACTGCTACCTCTCCAGATGCATCATCGATCCGCAGAATGATTGCTAGAAAGACACCATATACGTGCACCAAAATCTCTTCCAAGAGGGGATTGTTGGAAATTTACTAAATGTGAAATAAAGTTAATCCTATTAATTATTACTCAAATAATTGGGGCCCCGCACGTCAGAAACATGGTTTCCACACACGTGCACATAAAGTGTCAAGGATCGTAATTTCCTTAATGAAAGAGATATTGGTACGTATACGAATTATTGAGACGTAAAATAATAGACGGTTATTGGTCAAATGATAATGGTTTCACATTGGTAAATGAAAGGAAGAATAGTACAATGTGTAAAAGATGAAACAAATCAAAAATCGCCGCGGAGCCGAGAAGGGCCGCAGCGCGACCAAGTCAGGGCCTCGGTGCGTGTAGCACCGTGGTACCTCCTCCCAGAGTCGCGGCTCTAATGATGGGAAAATCTTTGGGAAGTTACTGGAACTGAGGCACCGCGGCGCTTTCGCCTTACCGAAGGGCCGCGGCTCCTCAGCTCCAATGACTTACGGGGAATTTAGAGTCGCGGCGCTCTCCCGAAGGGCCGCAGCGCTTCGACTATTTTTCAGTCCGTTGGAGGTGAATTGAAACTGATTCTTGCGCTGCCTTTGGAGCAATAACTCTCCATTATTTGGCTCATGAATTCAGCCATTACTAGGCTGAATTAACTTCAAAATCATTGGTCATTACTTGACATTGATGGCCATTTATTTGGTTAATTGAGGGGACATGTTCATCAACCTATAAATTGATGTCATTGGCACCATTATGTTATACCCCGAATTTCTAGAGTATGTACGTGGGGGCGTACGTATAAAAGTTTAAGCCTTAAGTTAGGCTAGGACCGAAAATTTTGTGCACATCATACGAAAAGAATCGTTTTCCGACGAAACGTCTTCCAAAACTTGCGAAGGGAAAATTCCGGCTATGTCATTTATATTTTTTGCGGATTTTTCCGAGAGATGAAATATTTTGGACCAACGAGAGGGCGACACTTGTCACCCTCTAATTGGCGGACTTGTGGGTGTCTATGGGACGAATTGGAGCATTGGAGTTGGTAGGATATTTTGTGTAGTTGATGAGCAAGTGGGACCCACAAACACTTGTCCAAATCTTGACCTTACACTTGCCTACCACTTGGCTTGATCTTGGCCATTGATTTCCCTATAAATACCCCCCTTAGTTGAAGATCTTCTTCATCCACAAATTGTTCTAAGTCTTGAAATCTCCCTCCCCTCTTAGCTAGGTTCTCGTCCAAGCCCTTGGTGAGGCTTTGGCCGAAACCCCCCCCCCCTCCTTTGAGTGGCCCTTGGCCGAGACACACACCCCCCCTACCTTGAGTTGTCTCGTAAAATACTACCCCCCTCTTAGTAGAAATACTCTCCAAGTATTGTTACTATTCCAAAATACCTTGGCCCAAATACCTTGTAGTATTCCAAGGTTACACTTATACTAAAAGCCCAGAAATACTATTATACTTCCCTTCAGTCACTAAACGAAACCCTAAGGAAAATCTTCACAGTTGGTTGAAGTATTAGGAAGAAGTTTCGTAGAACTTCTAAGGGTTGTTTGGAGCGGGTTGGAGCACCCGGAGTAGGAGCTAAACGTTGCTCAGGATCGACATTAAACTTGGATAATTTTGGGCTTACCGAGGTAAATAATCCTATCCTTCTATTGTAATTGGAAATTACATACTGTAGTTGTATAGAAATGAATATAAGATTCATAGAAGAGAATTGAACTGTAATAGAAGGATATTACAGAAAAGACTTGAACTGAAATCACATCAGAAGAATATTAATGTAGAAGTTGATAGACTTATATAACCTTTATAGGTTGAATGTTCTGCGAGTAGCATGTACTACTTGAAAGGTGGACAAGGCTAGCCGGGTCATAGCCGTGGAGCGTTTTGCTAATAGTCGATAATCGTCGCGAGGTATGTGATTCTTCCTATACCCTTGAGCATGATATTTTAACAGAATATATATATAGTACGGTAGACGTACGTGTGTTAACTGAACGTAGTTTTACGGCAATGTCTTTTGACTTAAGCCTGAATAATAAGAATCTTGAAGTATTTCAAAAAGAATTAAGAAACCTTTTTTTGAAAGAAGAGTAATGCTTGGTTTTAAAAGCTTAAGAGTTATACTAGCTTTATGGGAAGTTAGGTATAACGACTTAAGAGAGATAAAAAGAATGGTTTAATAATTTCAGAAGTTAAGAGACTTGATCTTAAAAGATATGAGACTTGACTTAAATGAATTAATATGAATTTTGTGTGAAACCTTATTCGTGAGTAATGAGTACTTAGTTTTTAAAAGGAATAATGTTTTACTGATTTCGGAAATCAGAATAAGTATCGAACAAACCACTGCAGCGTTAATAAAGGGAAATGTTTTGACTAATTAAGTATTATTAAAACCAGTAGAAACCTCCATCTGCATAGAAGCTAAGATGAGACAAAATGATATTACATTTCCTAGATCATGGCTGCAGTAATAATATTGTTATGAACAAGAATAACCTACTCACACATAAGGCATATGTTTCTCAAATGGTTTTAAAAGAGAATTATATTATTAAGGGATTAAGACTACGAACTACGAAACCTTTCGAAAATGAGAAACTTGAGCATTTGAAATTAGGCAAACTTGAACGTTTGGAAAATAATGTTGTTACTTGATTTTACAAAAGGAAGTGTTTTGGTTTACTTAAAAAGATAGTCACTCTATTTTAATACTACGGGTATTGTGTGACTTTTGTGAAAGAAACAGATCGTTTAAAGAGTTAATGTATGAAGTACTTTGGGGATTAAAAAACCCGAACTTGTTAACATAAAGTAGAAAGTACCTTGTGTGAATAACTTGATTGTGTTGGTTTGTGATAGCCTTGTAATACTTTCTTGTTGGTTTGATAAGTAAACATGTTAGGATGCTACGTGTGTTAGTATCTTGTGATGTTTGTGTAAAGGGGTTTCCCTTGATTGCGCTTATGTTGTTTAACGATCAGCCGTTATGTTGGTATTGTACCACTCACCTTGACATGATCCCGGGGGTTAAGCTGCCCTCCGATGCGGGGTAGACTCAGGCGGTCTGGGACCATGATTCGAGAATACCTCATGCGGGTCCAGGGGACCTATGCGGAGCTACGAGAGTTCCAGGTTAGTGTGCATCCCTTGTGGTCATGCGGTCTATGTGGCCATGCGGACTGCGAGTCCAGGACGATGCCGAGGAGTAGCTACCCTCGATGCGGGGAATACCTCATGCGGGCCTATGTGAGTGGCCTATGCGGAGCTGCGGGAAGTTCCAGGACTAGACGCGCACATTAGATACTGCGGGCGAGTGGCCAGCTTCGATCATGTGGCGGTCTAGACAGATCTCATGATACAGTTTATGACCTTGTTGGTACTGTGGGTTTTAGTAGTCGGCTATGCCTTCGTACTTACCCCGTACGGTTTTATTATGACACAGGTGGGACCTGGTGTTCATGTGTATTCCTTGGTGCTTTTATATCATAGACTGCCGGCAGTGAGGAAGGTATTCCACGGGCATGATTGATGTTGTGGGCGTGAGACTCATAGTTGTATTTGAGTGATGACTTTGAGGGCGTGAGTCCCTGACTTGACATGACTGCTTATTTATTGTGAACTGTAGTTTGGTTATCATACATGTCTCCTGCTTTATATAGACTACTATGATTTCATTTACAGTATTTTCAGTTTCACATACTTGGTACCTGTTATCGACCCTTCTTGGGCTGCGTTCATACCGCAGGTAGAGGTACACCAGTGTTGATCCTCGCTCATAGGGTCACAGTTCAGCGTTTGGGAAGCTCCGTTTCTCCGGAGGCTTATCTTGGGTATAGTCCCCTGTCGTTGTAGGTACTTACATTCAGGGGTATGGCGGCCGTCATCGCCATTGTTTTTATCATTCTTAAGTGCATGTAGTAATGCTTGTGGCAGAATTGTAAAAAGGGATGTAATCGTTCTAGTTGTTATATATATATGCCGAAGGCAACTTTTCTCGAATAAGCTGTTTTACACTTCACTTTATTCATGTCTTGTTTTATATTCCGCTGATTACTCTGATGTATGGCTACTTGGGTGCCCGGGGTAAGGCACCAGTCACGGGCCCGGGTTCGGGTCGTGACAAAAGTGGTATCAGAGCAGTTAATCCTCGGAAGGTGTCTACAGACCGTATCTAGTAGAGTCTTGATTATCGGTGTGTTGTGCACCACACCAATAATCAGGAGGCTATAGGATATTTAGGATTGGTTTCCATTCTTCTCACTCTGAGATCGTGCTTAGAGCCGTGTTATAAGTTGGACCCCTCTAACGTATTTCTTTCTCACCGCTATGCCTCCGCGTAAAGGCAACCCGCCCAGAGGCAAGGCGGCGAGGCTGCGAGTAGAGTACAGAGGGTTACTAGGGCACAGGCCCAATCATCACCTAGGGTGGTGCTTCATTCGGGGAGTTCTGCTACGTCGCTAGCCCCAGCAGAGTTTAGCACGGCGGCAACAGTTCCTACTGCGGCCATGACATTTACGCCTTCAGTTCCACGACCGGGAACAGAGAGTATAGTTTGCAAAGGGACGACCCTGTTACTAGCTAAGGATGTAGCTACCAGAGAGTATATGATGTACCGATTTATCACGGGTCTTGATGACTATCTAAGAGAAGGTTGTGCAAGAGTAGCTCTTCAGTCAGGCTTGAGCATGGCCTGCGTACGGGCTTATGCACAGCAGGCCGAGAAACGTAGAGATCGACGGATTAACCAAGATCGCGAAGAGGCGAGCAACAATGGTCCTTTGGTAACTTTCGAGGCGAACCGCCTCAGCAGCAGATTAGATATGCACCTCCACCAGTGCAGAGTGGTCCTCCACAGGGTTCAGGACGTTTGGGGTATGCCGGAGTTGGCCAGAGCTCCAGGGCTTCAGGTTCACCGCTATATGTAGGTTCTAGCCAGCCGGATTCAGTGGTTCAAAGAGGAAGGGGTGTTAGCCAGCGGAGGCCACCCCCACCTCGGTGTGGCCGTTGTGGTAAGAGTCATTGTGTAGAGTGTCGTACTTCTTCGGCAGCTTGTTTTACTTGCGGCCAGCAGGGCCATTTTGCGAGAAATTTGTCCGACCAGAAGTGGCGTGGATATAGAGACTCAGCCTTCAGGATCAGTGGCTAGTTCGTCACCTTCCTTAGCTATGCGCCCAACACGGCAGGATTGATTAGAACGACAAAGGGGAGTGAAGCTGTAGATACAGGTAGATCCTTAACCCTCTAGAGATTTGTACGTATGATAAGATGAGTATGCCTTAAATGTTATGTTAATTGTGATTAGAAATCATGGTTAGTTAACCAGGTAAGATTTGGGGTTAAGAAAAGTGTGAGCCTTAGAGTTTTATACGTAGAGACCTTGGAGGCAAGGCCATCTCGAGTAAAAGATGTATTTTTATGTGTTTAACCCTTATCGGAGTGCATAGTGCACGTGAGATATATTTGTATAATAAGTCCCTGAGTAGTGTGGAATGAAAGAGGGTAGTTGAGCTAAGAAGACCACTAGGTTTTCGTGACTTGATTGTGGGATTGTTCCGGATCGGGGAGCAAGTGTTTGGCGCGATAGCGGTCGATTCTTGGACCGATCGCGGGTCAACCCGCGACCTATTTTGTGGTGGGGTCAGTTCGGGGTGGTCCCGCCAGGTGGTAGGGTCACGAGGGTGTTAGGCCCAAGTTTAGTTAACCATCGTACGAGTTCGTGGATGCATTCGACCAGTAGTCGGGCCGATGAGGTCAGCCCATCTTGTCTTTCAGTCAGGACCGTTTACTCGCGAGAGGTTATGCGAGATGTTACATCGGGGAAGGTTGTAAGGTCGCGAGGTGCCTACTTTCACCTTATAATGACGATGAAGCCTGGTTGTGGCTATTTCGTTTTGGAAGTTTTACGGTAGGGTTAGGAACTCGGTGAGTCTCGATGCTCGCATTCGCCCTCGGGCCAGTGTTTGGATTTCAGGGGTAGCTGTGAGGATTGTTGCCTCCTGTTAAGGGAGTGTTTTTATAACTACCATTTCAGTATTCGGATATCGCCTTACGAAGCCTTGTAGGGGCGGAAGTATAAGTTGTCGGTCGATTGGTTCGATGTTGGCAAAGTTCAGATAGTTGGTTCATACTTGTTTCGGCAGAATGTGGATAGGGTGAAGCTTATCCAGAAGAGGTTATTGGCAGCTCAGAGTTAACAGAAGTCGTGCGGATAATCGGCGACGACGCTTGGAGTTCAGGTTGACGGTGGGTCTTCTTGAAGGTACCACCCCGGAAAGGGGGTGACGAGTTTGGAAAACAGAGGAAACTTAGCCCGAGTTACTTTGGGCCTTTTCAGATCATTTGGAAAATAGGCCAAGTTGCCTATAGGTTAGCATTGTCGTCCGATGTAGGAGGCAGTACGTCCGATCTTTCATGTTGCTATGTTCGGAAGAGTATCGGAGATCCATCCAGAGTAATCTCAGTTAATGATGACCAAGTTGGAGGTAGTAACCCAGAGATTTGGAAACTGAAGCAGTAACAGAA
The DNA here is from genome assembly GCA_029844215.1 of Przewalskia tangutica. NCBI lineage: Eukaryota > Viridiplantae > Streptophyta > Magnoliopsida > Solanales > Solanaceae > Przewalskia > Przewalskia tangutica. Next base: position 81,573,059 of record CM056735.1, on the reverse strand, counting down.
ATGTGGTAAGGTATGAGAAAGAGTTTGAGTGTACGGGAAGGGTACGACGAGTAAGGGAAGAAGTGAACAGGTGTTAAGAGGATAAAAGTGATCGTTTCTTAAGGGAGTATCGTTTAGACTTTGGGTGGAAGCTTTTGTGATGTTAGAGGTGATTCCTCGTAGACTTGGATTAAGTATTGGAGCGTGTGTTATTTTGTGGCCATGTGTGGCATTGGCAACTTGTTTAAGTTAAGAGGAACTTCATCGTTATCCGTCTTGAGAAGGAACATTCGGGACGAATGTTTCTAAGGAGGGGAGAATGTTATACCCGTATTTCTAGAGTATGTACGTGGGGGCGTACGTATAAAAGTTTAAGCCTTAAGTTAGGCTAGGACCGAAAATTTTATGCACATCACACGAAAAGAATCGTTTTCCGACGAAACGTCTTCCAAAACTTGCGAAGGGAAAATTCCGGCTATGTCATTTATATTTTTTGCGGATTTTTCCGAGAGATGAAATATTTTGGACCAACGAGAGGGCGACACTTGTCACCCTCTAATTGGCGGACTTGTGGGCGTCTATGGGACGAATTGGAGCATTGGAGTTGGTAAGATATTTTGTGTAGTTGATGAGCAAGTGGGACCCACAAACACTTGTCCAGATCTTGACCTTACACTTGCCTACCACTTGGCTTGATCTTGGCCATTGATTTCCCTATAAATACCCCCCCCCCTTAGTTGAAGATCTTCTTCATCCACAAATTGTTCTAAGTCTTGAAATCTCCCTCCCCTCTTAGCTAGGTTCTCGTCCAAGCCCTTGGTGAGGCTTTGGCCGAAACCCCCCCCCCCCTCCTTTGAGTGGCCCTTGGCCGAGACACACACCCCCCTACCTTGAGTTGTCTCGTAAAATACTACCCCCCCTCTTAGTAGAAATACTCTCCAAGTATTGTTACTATTCCAAAATACCTTGGCCCAAATACCTTGTAGTATTCCAAGGTTACACTTATACTAAAAGCCCAGAAATACTATTATACTTCCCTTCAGTCACTAAACGAAACCCTAAGGAAAATCTTCACAGTTGGTTGAAGTATTAGGAAGAAGTTTCGTAGAACTTCTAAGGGTTGTTTGGAGCGGGTTGGAGCACCCGGAGTAGGAGCTAAACGTTGCTCAGGATCGACATTAAACTTGGATAATTTTGGGCTTCAGGTAAATAATCCTATCCTTCTATTGTAATTGGAAATTACATACTGTAGTTGTATAGAAATGAATATAAGATTCATAGAAGAGAATTGAACTGTAATAGAAGGATATTACAGAAAAGACTTGAACTGAAATCACATCAGAAGAATATTAATGTAGAAGTTGATAGACTTATATAACCTTTATAGGTTGAATGTTCTGCGAGTAGCATGTACTACTTGAAAGGTGGACAAGGCTAGCCGGGTCATAGCCGTGGAGCGTTTTGCTAATAGTCGATAATCGTCGCGAGGTATGTGATTCTTCCTATACCCTTGAGCATGATATTTTAACAGAATATATATATAGTACGGTAGACGTACGTGTGTTAACTGAACGTAGTTTTACGGCAATGTCTTTTGACTTAATCCTGAATAATAAGAATCTTGAAGTATTTCAAAAAGAATTAAGAAACCTTTTTTTGAAAGAAGAGTAATGCTTGGTTTTAAAAGCTTAAGAGTTATACTAGCTTTATGGGAAGTTAGATATAACGACTTAAGAGAGATAAAAAGAATGGTTTAATAATTTCAGAAATTAAGAGACTTGATCTTAAAAGATAAGAGACTTGACTTAAATGAATTAATATGAATTTTGTGTGAAACCTCATTCGTGAGTAATGAGTACTTAGTTTTTAAAAGGAATAATGTTTTACTGATTTCGGAAATCAGAATAAGTATCGAACAAACCACTGCAGCGTTAATAAAGGGAAATGTTTTGACTAATTAAGTATTATTAAAACCAGTAGAAACCTCCATCTGCATAGAAGCTAAGATGAGACAAAATGATATTACATTTCCTAGATCATGGTGCATAATAATATTGTTATGAACAAGAATAACCTACTCACCCATAAGGCATATGTTTCTCAAATGGTTTTAAAAGAGAATTATATTATTAAGTGATTAACACTACGAACTACGAAACCTTTTCGAAAATGAGAAACTTGAGCATTTGAAATTAGGCAAACTTGAACGTTTGAAAAATAATGTTGTTACTTGATTTTACAAAAGGAAGTGTTTTGGTTTACTTAAAAAGATAGTCACTCTATTTTAATACTACGGGTATTGTGTGACTTTTGTGAAAGAAACAGATCGTTTAAAGAGTTAATGTATGAAGTACTTTGGGGATAAAAACCCGAACTTGTTAACATAAAGTAGAAAGTACCTTGTGTGAATAACTTGATTGTGTTGGTTTGTGATAGCCTTGTAATACTTTCTTGTTGGTTTGATAAGTAAACATGTTAGGATTCTACGTGTGTTAGTATCTTGTGATGTTTGTGTAAAGGGTTTCCGCGATTGCGCTTATGTTGTTTAACGATCAGTAGTTATGTTGGTATTGTACCACTCACCTTAACATGATCCGGGGTTAAGGCGCCTCCGTCTGGGGTAGACTCGGTGATGCAGGACCATGATTCGAGAATACCTCATGCGGGTCCGGGGACTATGCGAGCTACGAGAGTTCGGGTTAGTGTGCAGCCGCGTGGTCATTCGGTCTATGTGGCCGTGCGGTGCGAGTCGGGGCGATGCCGAGTAGCTACCCTCGATGCGGGAATACCTCATGCGGGCTATGTGAGTGGCCTATGCGGGTGCGGGAAGTTCGGGACTAGACGCGCACATTAGATCTGCGAGCGGTGGCGGCCGATCATGTGGTGGTACAGACAGATCTCATGATCTGATTTATGACCTTGTTGATGCGTGGGTTTTAGTAGTCGGCTATGCCTTCGTACTTACCGTCACGGTTTTATTATGACACGGTGGGACACGGTGTTCATGTGTATTCCTTGGTGCTTTTATATCATAGGCTGCCGGTGAGGAAGGTATTCCACGGGCATGATTGATGTTAGGCGTGAGACCCATAGTTGTAGTTGAGTGATGACTTTGAGGCGTGAGTCACGACTTGACATGATCGCTTATTTATCGTGAGCTGTAGTTTGGTTATCATACATGTCTCTCGCTTTATATAGACTACTATGATTTCATTTACGTATTTTGATTTCACATACTTGGTACTGTTATCGACCCGCCGAAGTGCGTTCATCGCCGCGGTAGAGTACACGATGTTGATCCTCGCTCGTAGGGTCAGATTCAGCCTTTGGGAAGCTCCGTTTCTCCGGAGTCTTATCTTGGGTATAGTCCCGTGTCGTTGTAGGTACTTACATTCAGGGTATGGCGGGAGTCTCCGCCATTGTTGTTATCATTCTTAGAGTGCAGTAAATGCTTGTTGTGGGCAGAATTGTAAAAAGGGATGTAACTGTTCTAGTTGTTATATATATATGCCGAAAGACAACTTTTCTCAGATAACTGTTTTACACTTCACTTTATTCATGTCTTGTTTTATATTCCGCTGATTACTCTGATGTATGGCTACTTGGGTGCCCGGGGTAAGGCACCAGTCACGGGCTCGGGTTCGGGTCGTGACACATTAGAAAACACACATTTTCATAATACATTCTTCCTCTCTTGCAATATTCAAACACTATAAGATTTTTCTTCCTAAGCGAACACTTGAGTCTCCTTTGCTCATTTTTTTTATTGTTGTTTTATCTTGGGAGATAAGTTGTCATTACACCGTTGAAAGGAATATACGGGGCAATATTATCTTAAGGATAGATTGAAAAATCAATCGACTCAGCAAGCCAATTACGTTGTTCATTTCCAGATTCTAACTTTGTTGTTGTTGCATTCTCATTTCCTTGTTACTACACTTTGTTCTCACAAAATTTACTAAGGTGGTTCTTGGTGTACAACGTAATGTGGATGAGTTTATTTAAGCTTTAGGAGTGTTGGTTGTTGAGAATTTATGAGACGACGATCGTGAATTGTAAAGTAGTAGTTGGTTGTTGTATCTGGATTGGAACTTTCTTCAAGGTGAAGAAAAGTGAAAGGAGGTGTAGTTATGGATATTTAAGATAAGAATCTTTCCTTTTTCATGTGGGTAATCTAGATCAAGCTTTAGAGGTGCTAGATGTTACAAGTTTATAGATGATATAGTCGAGATATCAGTCATGTTGTATCTTGTGTTGAATTGTTCTTGGGCTGTTGAGGTGCTACATGTGCTGTTTATGGTTTTGGATTTTTTTGTGTTGTTATGAATTAGAGGAAGGTAAAAGAAGCAATGGACATGTTGTTCGATTTACTGTAGAATGAGCTTGTTGCTAACTAGTTAGTTGGTATGTTTCATTTGTTGATGCCAGTGTTACTTTAATTGGTATGTGACGTGTTGGGGCTGATTTTGTTGTGTAAGAAGTTCGGAGATGTTGATCTATTAGTATTCATAAATTATTGAAGGTGATATGAGAAATAGATAGGAGTTAGACAAAGATATTCATCGTAGAATCTTGTAGCGAGTCGATTTCCATTTATCAGCTAATTATTATGTCCCTCATGTTAATAGTAGTATTGTTCTTTTTGTAGCTTGAATTGTGGAGGAGGTTGGTTCTATCATCACTGTGTAAAAGTCGACTAAGAGTTATGTAAGGCTATTTGCTAACGTTTCTTTGGCATGAACTCACAAAAAGTTTTCCCTTTTCAAATATGGTTTCAAAATAGAATTGTTAGAGATATTCCGTTAATGATTCAATGTATTTATGAGCTTTCTGTTGAAACCATCCCAATGATCCAAGTTCCTTGTGTCTATTGGAAATTCAGTACTTCTAACAGAAAGGGTATATGAGTCACCACGACTCTGTAGTAGTAACTTATGTAGCATAACGTCTGTTAGTAATAGTTATTCCACTCTGATGTTCCACAACTTCCTATGTATCTCATATACTTGCCAACGAGTCGAGTTATAAGAGAGTTAATAATTTGGTTCCTACCAAAGTAGTGCGTACAAGTCCGAGTGGCAACCCCGTGAGAGCTTCTATAGTTGATAATCGATATGTAGCAAGAGAATGAGATCACTATGATGTGTGATAGTTGTCGTTGGTCATAACGACCACTAGTAGAGCATCACAAGTATGTTAGTAGATTTATTTTGACTGCAGTATGTATTAGCATTATCAACACCTTATGAGAATGTCTGTGATTAGTAATCGAGAGTTGATAATAGTATGAGGTTTCTTCTGTATGATATATTTGCCGTAAGTTGATCAATAGTAATGAAGATATAAGATTTTACCTAGAATCAAAATTCTCTCAAATCTCTGCCGAATTTCTTAGTTGTTCGAAGGAGTTATACATCGAAGTTCTACGAAATTGCTATCGAGGATCAATTGCGTACGCACCCTCGGATTACTAAAAGACTCCAGATTTATCAAATCGTAAGTATTTTATCGATGCGTTACAATTATATATACATGTTATGATTTACATGTTCTTTATATTACTACATAATCATCCAACAGTTCATCGTTGGGTTTGAAACACAATTTTTCAAATTCCGTTGCATACACGAACCCAACAAAATCCTACACTTACCACATGAATGATTAATATACCAACAACTTTATTATGACTATTTACCAACACCATATAATACTGAAGTATCTAAAGAATATAACCAACTAGATCCAAGAGAATACATTAGGTGAAAGAATAAAAGTATTACGAGCATACTTAATGAGAAAATGCGAAGAATATAGGATACAACAAAAGGTTAAAAAGATAAGAAATTAGAACTGAAAGAAATATGTGGATTCACAGAACGACGACTAATGTTTGGATGTGATGATAAAAGAAAAGAAAAAAATATAGAAAACATAGGAATAAATATAAAAAATACCATAGGAAACCTTTTCAGAAATACAAAAGTTATAATAAACCATATTATAAACCCTATAGGAAAAAGAGTAGTTACACTACAACGCATGTTCACCTTTTCATTTTATTGAACTAAAGTTTGATCAATTGATTTTGTATTTTTTAGAAAGACATTCTAGTAGAGTATTAACTTTGTTATGAACAATGACTTGATTATTTGGTAAGATTGTATAAGAATTGGAAAAAATTTGATGGTTTTCACAACTTATGAGATTTCTTATGTCTATAAGAAAAAAATACGACATAAGCAAATTGTATAAGAATTGGAAAATAAATTCAATTGTATCTTTTTGGAGTAGACCGTTTCCTCTTTGCAAGTGCGGGGTTAAGATTGTCAGTAATTTATTTCTCGGGTTGTTGTAATAAGCTAATTGGAGTTCTTGATGTTTGAATTTAATTTTTCTTTGTTGGTGTTTATTGTAATCATCCCTTGCTGCTTGGTTTCTTGTACTAATCCTTGCTGCTTGGCCTTTTTAATTACTTAAAAGATTGTTCAATCAAACATAGTCATATAAAATTAAATAGAGAGCAACATATTACATACCCATATCAAATTACACAAGGGGATTACGTAGGTGATAACATATCCCTTTTATTTTGGCAGACACAATGGACATCATTATTCAGCGAAGATAAAGCCAAATAGAACAGACACAACCGGCATCATTTCTTACTATCCACATGTTCCCATTGGATTGTCAATTCTGCTTGACATGGTGATCATCAATAGCTTTAAACATACCAATAGCAAAGTCCAGCAGACTTGTTAGTTCAGGAACATTCTCATTTGGCCTTTCATACTCCATGGTATAACATATCAAATCCTTTTCCCCTTTTGCATCAAGATGAATAGTTACCTTCCAGTTCTCATACTCATTCACTATATCCCCTTCAAATTCTTTGAATGTCATCGTCTTTTTTTCTTCGTCTATAGCTTCAATTATCTGCTTGGAATTCTTCTCTTTCCTCCTGGCTTACAAAAAATTGAGTTACTCACAAACATCATTAAAAACCCTAAGATTCTATTGGAGCAGTTTGTAGTTTCATCTTCTAATGATAAAATATGTATAGTACGTTGTCATGTAAAATACACCACTAAATTGTTCCTTCGCCACCTAAGACTGAATTAACCAATATTAAATGTGTTCCATCATGAACAACATCGATCATCATCATTTCGTTTTTCTTGAAAAATATAGGAAATTATTGAGAGAAATGATTACTATGCAGGATATAGTGTTGTAAGATGACGGAGAACTTCCAATATGATAGTAAGTTGGTAACCAAAATATTTGAGATATTAGCTCGACTGCTAATGATTAATATCTAAACAAAATTGATTTTGATTGAACATATGAACAATACATTACGAGATTTTTGTCTTACCAAGGGTATACTTCCAACAAAGTTTGGAGCCAACAGTTCCAAAGTCACCTTCAAGAAGCTCACAACCTTGTATATGCACAGGGCACATGGTAAAAACATGGTGTGGTTTACGCATAAAGACATCATGAAACACATCCTTGTTGGCTTTCACTTCTATGTGGGCACTCAATATGGACTTTAGACCCATTTAACTCTCGGGAACCGAATTCTAAAGATTTAATAACAAAAGCTTAAATTGTGGAGGAGAAGTGTTGGATCCTTAACAATGATAACTCAACTATATATAGACTAGAAGAGTCGTTAAATATCATCACTGAGGGATGTTGACGTGGTTTATCATTTCATTATGTCTGTCGTGTTTATCTCTTTTACTATTGCATTCTACTTGACAAATCTACCGTGTATATTAGGGTACAAACTTACCATAGTTGTAAAATTATTGTACAAGTATGATTAGAATTTAGAAGTATAGTATGAATAGAATTTTTCATATTTGGAGATTTTAACTGTTAAACAGTGTCCGAACAAGTTACGGCGCCGCGGCCCTGCCCACGGAAGTGGCTCCACTTTTGTATAATATGTATATTTTTCATATTAGTCTTGTACGCTAATTAGAATTATAACATTACCATAAGTGTATAGTTATTTTTCATATAGAATAGAGATTTAAATATAAAGTAGAAATAGGATTCTCCAATTGTAACTTGTATATATATGCCTTCAATCAATAAGAATAATCAAGGGATTAATTCTTTCATGGTATCAAGAGTCTAGGTTCTTTTTACCTTGCTTCCGCTCCTAAACTTTTCTTTCTTTTTCTCGTATTTTTTACCCTACAGTTACGGCGCTTACCTCTCGGTTTTGCCCAAAGCCGCGACCCTTCTCTCTAGAAAATTCTCTCTCACAAAAAAAAATCTCTTCTTCGAATCTTGTTGTTCTATTCTCTATGGCTGATAAGAACACTTTTCATCCTGCCCTAACAGTTTCTAACATCAAGAGCGTCCTTTCTATTGTTCTTGATCTTTAAAATGTCCAATACGGGACGTGGGCGAAATTGTTTAAGATTCATGCTATGACACATAAAGTTCTTCACCACACCATCCTTCCCACTACTCCTACGGGGGGTGATACGTCGGCGTCTACGTCAACAATAGTTGTGCCCACCAAAGCAGCAAATCCAGACTTATGGGTCATTCTTGATGTCAAGGTCCTCCAGTGGATATATGCCACTATCTCTGTGGATCTTTTACAGACGATTATAGAACCCAAATCCACATCTATGGCGGCGTGAATAGATTGCGTGACATCTTCCAAGATAACAGTCATTCTCGCATGTTTATCCTTGAGCAGGAATTTTCTCAAGTTGCTATGGCGAATTTTCCAAACGTTTTCTTATTGCAAACGTTTCAAGGACTTGGCAGACCAACTTCGCAACGTGGGTTCTCATGTTTCTAATAGTCGTCTAGTTCTTCATATGGTTGTCGGACTATCCGAGGCCTATACAGGGGTTGCTTCGGATATTCATCAAAGTAACCCCTTGTCGGAGTTCTATCAAGCCCGCTCCATGCTCACTTTGGAGGAAGTGGGTTTGGAAAAAATGGCATCGATCGGAGCAAGCCCCGTCGTCATGATGATTGCTTCCAATTTTCCCCTTCCAATACAGCCAACGTGAACCAAAATCACAACAACGGGGGTGGTAAGAAGGGCCAAAATCGGAAAAATAATGGCAAGAATCGCGGCGGCAACAACGGGGGGAACCGTCGGCAGCAGCAACAACAGCAGTTCTGGGCCCACAGGGGGCCCCTGGATACTGGCACCCCACAGCGGTGTAGCTCAGCATTACAGCACCGAGGCTCAGCCTTACAGCGTCGCGGCGCCTCGATTCGGCTTTGTCTGGCGTCGCGTCCAACTTCTTCCGGTCGGACTCGGGGTTCGGACGGGCGGCCCGCGATGCGGTATACTGGATCTCTCCTCGCCGGGCATACCACGTAATGGGCCCCACTCAGACCGATATTGAAGCAGTGATGCACACGCTTGGCTTGACTTAACCGGATCCGAATTGGTACATGGACACCGACGCCACTACCCACATAACATCCGATCAAGGTACTCTGTCGTATTATTCCAATTTGAGCACTAATCATGGTATAATTGTTGGTAATGATAATTCAATTACAATTCAGGGTTATGATCATAAAACTTTGTCTCCTCCTCATCCACCACTTGTCCTGAAAAATATCCTTCATGCCCCAAAATTGGTTAAACATTTGGTGTCTGTCCGTAAGTTCACCACTGATAATTGGATTTCTATTGATTTTGATCCTTTTGGGTTTTTTGTTAAGGATTTCAAGACGGGGAGTCCTCTCAAGAGGTGTGACAGTAGAGGAGATCTTTATCCAATCACACCCAGTCTCGGTGTCTCGCGTCAAGCATTGCCATCCACCTCACGCTCTTGCTCCTTCCTCGTATGCCGCTTCAGTCATCGTGGTCGTCTATTTTGTCTGCTTTAGTTAAAATAAGCTTATTTCTTGTAAGGGTACGTGTAGTACTCCGAATTGTCAATCTTGTTCTTTAGGGAAAATTGTTAAGTTACCGTTTGTAGCGTCGAATTCTCATACTTTAATGCCATTTGATATTATTCATAGTGATTTATGGACATCTCAAGTTCTCAGTTCTATGGGTCATCGTTATTATGTTTTATTCTTAGATAATTATTCTAAATATTTATGGACGTTTCCAATTGCGAAAAAATCTCAGATTTTTTCCATTTTCATAAAATTTAGAGCTTTCGTAAGAACGTAATTCGATGGAAAATAAAAAACATTCAATATGATAATGACAAATAATATGACAATGGGAATTTAGGGAGTTTTGTGCTCAAAATGGGATAAATTTTCGTTTTTCTTGTCCTCATACGTCTTCACAAAATGGGAAAGCTGGGCGAAAAATTCATACCATTAATAACATTGTCCGCACTTTATTGGTTCATTCTTCTGTTCCTCCATTGTTTTGGCATCATGCGCTACAAATGACTACTGATCTACTAAATATTCTTCCCTCTAATGGTGACATATGCATCCCCTCTCCAAGGGTTATACAATAAGACTCCTTTGTATTCTCATCTTAGGGTCTTCGGATGCTTATGTTATCCACTGTTTTCATCCACTACAATCAATAAACTTCAGGCACATTCTACTCCTTGTGTATTTTTGGATTTTCCGTCAAATAAACGTGGTTATAAATGTTTTGATTTATCCTATAAACGAATCATCATTAGCCGTCATGTTCTTTTTGATGAATCCCAGTTTCTTTTCTCTAAAGTAGAAATACCCTTGCCTAGTTCATATAATTTTTTGGATGATGATATATCTCCATGTGTTCAACATCATTTTTCAGATTTCTCACAAAAAATGTCGTCAGCGCCGCGACCCTTAGGGGAGGCGTTGCGGCCCTTAGGGGAAGCGCCGCGACGCCAAAACTTTAGAGAGCTCTGCAGTTATTCCAGTGTCGCGGCGCCTCCGACGGTAATTTCCGACACTTCACAAAATTTCCAAAATTCACCCACTCCAGCCCAGAGTCAAGGTCCAATCACTCGCAGTCAACGGGGTATTTTTAAACAAAAAAGATATTTTAATTTGAATTCTAATGTTCTTAAATCACTCTTACCCCGTAATTTTGTGTCTGTCTTAAATAACCCTAATTGGAAAATTGCCACGACCGAGGAATATAATGCTCTTAATGATATAAGACGTGGGAGCTAGTACCCCGTCCATCTGGTGTTAATATTATTCGGTCTATGTGGATTTTTGTTCATAAGAAAAATTCTAATGGTTCTTTTGCGAGACATAAGGCTAGACTTGTAGGTTATGATAAGACTCAATAGGTTGGTGTGGATTGTGGTGAGACATTTAGCCTAGTGGTCAAGCCGGCTACTATTCGCACTGTGTTCAGCTTGATTCTTTCTAAATCATGGCTCATTCATCAGCTAGATGTGAGAAATGCTTTTCTACATGGTGATCTTTCTGAGACATTGTATATGTATCAGCCATTGGGGTTTAGGGATACTAGATATCCTAATCATATATGTCTATTGAAGAAATATTTGTATGGGCTTAAGCAGTCTCCACGGACTTGGTATAAGAGGTTTGCTGACTATGTTTCGACTATGGAGTTTTCTCACAGCAGGTCTGATAATTCATTATTCATTTAACGTCGGGGTTCCTCCGTGGCTTATATATTGTTATATGTGGATGCTATTATCTTGATTGCCTCTTCTGATGTTTTGTGTAAGTCTATTATGACAATGCTCAGTTTTGAGTTTGCCATGAAGGACTTGGGCCCATTGAGTTACTTTTTGGGGATTGATGTAACTCGTCATGCAGGTGAATTATTCTTATCACAGAGAAAGTATGCAGCAGAGATCATTGAGAGGGCTGAGATGTCATTCTGTAAGTCTACTTCTACTCCAGTTGATACTAAACCCAAGTTGGGTGCTGCAGCTAGCTCTCCCTATGAGGATCTGACCCACTATCGTAGTCTTGCAGGCGCCCTTTAGTATCTGATGTTCACGTGACCTGATATTACATATGTCGTACAGTAGGTGTGTTTGTTTATGCATGATCCCAGAGTTGAACATATGAATGCGCTCAAACGCATTCTTAGGTACATTCAGAGAACCTTTCAGTATGGTTTGCATTTGTATCCTTCGTCGACGTCTACACTAGTCTACTATACAGATGCTGATTGGGGTGGTTGTCCTGACACCAGATGGTCTACGTCTGTCTATTGCATATTTTTAGGTAATAACTTGGTCTCATGGTCTTCCAAACATCAATCCACGCTTTCACGTTCAATTGCAGAGGCCGAATATCGAGGGGTAGCCAATGTGGTTTCTGAGTCATGTTGGTTACAAAATTTACTGTTAGAGCTTCATTGTCCTATTGAGAAGGCTACCTTGGTATATTATAATAATATACGTGCCATCTACCATTCTGGTAATCTAGTTCAGCACCAGCGTACTAAACACATAGAGATGGATATTCACTTTGTTCGAGAGAAGGTAGCTAAAGGACAAGTACGCATCTGCCATGTCCCATCCAAATATCAGATTGCAGAAATCTTTACAAAGGGTCTTCCCTCAGTACTTTTTAAAGATTTTAGAGACAGTCTCAGCGTACAAAGACCTCCTCCCACTATGACTGCGGGGGAGTGTTAAACAGTGTCCGAACAGGTTACAGCGTCACGTCTCTGCCCACGGAAGTGGGCTCCACTTTTGTATAATCTGTACATTTTCCATATTAGTCTTGTACCCTAATTAGAATTGTAACATTATCATAAGTGTATAGTTATTCTTCATATAAAATAGGGATTTAGAGGTAAAGTAGGAATATGATTCTCCTATTGTAACTTGTATATATATGCCTTCAATCAATACGAATAATCAAGAGATTAATTCTTTCAGTAACTTGTATATATACCTCATTCATTAATGAAAAATAATCAAGACATTATTTGTTTCATGATATCAGAGCCTTTTGACATTATTCATAGTGATTTATGAACATCTCCCGTTCTAAGTTTTTTGGGCCATCGTTAGTATGTTCTATTTTTGGATGATTATTCTAATTTTTTGTGGATCCTTCCTTTAGCAAAAAAATATCATGTTTTATTCACATTCTTATCATTTAGAGCATTCATCTGTATACAATTCAAACGAGAAATTAAAAATATTTTGTGATAATGCCAAAAATATGATAATGAGTTATTTCGGGAATTTTGTGATGCTAATGGCATAGTCTTTCATTTTTATTGTCCCCATATGTGAAATCCAAACGAAAAATTTCTTACCATTAATAATATTGTCCGAACCTTATTAGCCCATGCTTCTGTACCCCTTTATTTTTGGCATCATGCCCTACAAATGAGTACAATACATTACGAGATTTTTGTCTTACCAAGGGTATACTTCCAATAAAGTTTGGAGCCAACAGTTCCAAAGTCACCTTCAAGAAGCTCACAACCTTGTATATGCACAGGGCACATGGTAAAGACATGGTGTGGTTTACGCATAAAGACATCATGAAACACATCCTTGTTGGCTTTCACTTCTATTTGGGCACTCAATATGGACTTTAGACCCATTTAACTCTCGGGAACCGAATTCTAAAGATTTAGATAACAAAAGCTTAAATTGTGGAGGAGAAGTGTTGGATCCTTAACAATGATAACTCAACTATATATAGACTAGAAGAGTCGTTAAATATCATCACTGAGGGATGTTGACGTGGTTTATCATTTCATTATGTCTGTCGTGTTTATCTCTTTTACTATTGCATTCTACTTGACAAATCTACACAAAGTATGTTGACGTGGTTCCTCCTCTTTTATAGTTGCCAAAGTATGATAGTAGGAGCAAGTGAAAACTGATTGATTAATCTACACAAAAATGCAATGGATACCTGTTTCAGAAGCAAATAAAATCCATATATCTGAGGCATATTCTCCTGTTAAAAATAGGTGAGTCATAATTTCTTATTGAGGATTAGAGCAACATCTGCATATAGAAACTATTGAAGTATATATGCTGGACAAGATATCATCAACTGGTAATTTCAGATGTCATAGTCACCATAAGAAAAAAAAATTATAAGAAAAAACTTTTACCCACAGTAGCTTGTAAAATTAGGCTTGTTACTTTTTCTGTCTTATCAACTCCCAAGCACTGCTTACTGAAACTTACAATTGCTTTATCACATTGATCATTTCCTTCTTTCAATATAGGATAATTATGATGTGCTCCACTATCTCCTCTGGCACAGTTTGTTGCAATATTTGAAAGTTTCACTGGCTATTTATCATCACATTTTCCACATCCTATATTTCTTCATCAACAGGAACAACATGAGTTAAAGGGCCAAGTTTGGACCAATTATCCAATTAGACTAGTGTACAACCAACAATATATACACGGAATACAACTAGTCCTGAATTTCCACCAAAGCTTAGGAAATAGAACTTTGAACACCTTCTTCTTCCTTGTATGAAAAATAAGGCATCCAAAGTATTTGAAAGAGAAACTTCCTCTTGAGAAACCTATGATTTGAGCTACTTCCTGAGAGATGCTAGTTGTATAGTTTTGATGTATATAGAAACAACTCTTATCTCTATTCATCAACTGTCCTGATATCTTTTTATAATCCAATAGCACTTTCATAGTAAACTCTAAAGAGTACTTGTTATCAAATGCAAAAATGATAGTGTCATCTGCATATGCCAAATGATTAAGATTAACACTCTATTTAGGCATGCGAAAACAGTCCATCTTCAAATAAGGAATTCAAAGCTCTAGACAATGCATCTACTGACCGCACAAATAAGGGAGGAGATAAAAGATCTACTTGTTTGACTCCCTTTGTAGAATGAAAGAAACTATAGACTTGACCATTAAATACCAATTATTTGCTAAGAGTCTCCATATCATATGCCATATCCAATTTGATGACCACATTATCTAACTTGCCCCTTTTTCTTATATCACTAACAATTTCTTGAGTTAAAAGCACATTTTCACCTTCCTTCCATAAATCCTGATTGGTTTGAAGAAATTAACCTAGGTAGGATATTCTCCAATCTATCATGCACTACTCGAGAAATGACTTTGTTAATGAAGTTACTTAAACTGATAGGCCTTATATCACCGTAAATATAAACCACTGTTTTTTGTCTAAAAGAACTAGATTTGTATGAATTATAGATTTTTGAAGAGTATAAACATCATAAAAAGCAGCAACAATATTATATATGTTAGTTCCCACTATATCTCAACAAATCTGGAAAATAAGCATTGATAAACCATCAGATCCACCAACACTGTCACCTTTGAGCTTAAAATTGCTAATATTCTGCACACCTAGATATCTATCTTAAGTAGTATCCGCTTTTTGCCTATAGGATAGAACATGTCATTCATTCTAAATGTTCTAAAGATAGCCACTACAATAAAGTATAGAATTGATAATAAAATTTTAGCAACAATAAATATATTATTGCTAAAAACGTAAATGACAACAAAAATTTAATATATTGTTGCTAAAAAATGTAAATGGCAACGAAAAACATAACTTGTTCTTGCGAAAAGTTTTCGCATCGGAGATTATTATAACGGTATGCAATAATTTTTGTTGTTGCGAAAAGTACATGTGACAACATTCAACATATGACAACAAAAATGTTGTTGGCAAACACCTTGCTTCTTGTAGTGAGCATTTGTGGAATAAAGGAAGATTAGTAAAGTAAGGACACAATATTTTTACGTGCAAACCACCCAGCTCACAACGACAATAAAAACCATGATCTATACCTCTGTAAGATTTAGCCCCAACTCCACTACAAAGTGATCTTCTGTGAATTCAAGTTACAAACTTTGTAACCTAGGAACTATAAATTCTAATTTCTATCTCACTATCTACTCAGACTAGTAAGCAACTTTCAAGTTGTACTCTAACTTGAAGTTGAATCTGACTAACTTGTATACCTATACCATTGCTTTTATGAAAGTGGATAATGATGCACATATTAGTGGCTAATTGGTGATTAATGAAGTACTTAGCCATGTCATTGCCATATCACATCTGAGTTGGATAGATTCATACGATTTGTACTCAAGTTGAGTTTTGATGGGAAATTCAGTTATTTCGGTTAAGGCATCACACTTTCAGCATTTTGTTCATTTTTTCTTTTTAGTAAATTGTCTCTGAGAATTCCTTCTGTACTTACAAGAATGCTACTTAGGGAGAAGAATCTCTTGACTCAGGAGCACCTGAATCTATTCTTTATGCAATTAGAATATAGATTTAAATATCTCATTGTACTCATTTGAAGGCATGTTTTTTATATGATATAAGATCTGCATTTCTCATTTTCTCTGAATTCTTCCTTCTTTTACTCACTATTCTTCTTCCTAGATTTCACTTTCAACATGATACCTTCAATTTGGTATCAATTGGTATCCGAGTCATTGTTCCTTAATTCATTAGGGTCCATGAAAGGAAACAATAACATTAATTCCCACTGAAAACCTGCAAGAGTAGTATGAAGATCTAGTTGTTCAACAGTTGGATTTGTGTGCTATAATGGATGCTCGACATCAGGAAATGAGAGCTGATATGGATCGACATCAAGATGAGCTCCTTCGCATGGTGAATTCGATCAATGATTCAATTGATGGCATGCAATTGCATTAGAGACCTAAGGACACTGTGACTGCTACTGCTTCTCATCATAGAGATGTTAATCCAACATCAACTCAAGGTATTCTTGGCCCAAATTCTTATCATAATGGTAATTTTTTATCTCACGATTTGGTGTTTCCTCGATGTAATGGAGAAAACTTGAAGTCGTGGTTGTATAAGGCAGATCAGTATTTTTACATGGATGACACTTTTATGAGTCATAGAGTAAGGCTTGCAATTATGAATTTGGATGATAAACTATTAGCCTGACATCAATCATACCTCAAGTGTAGGATCTCATCAATCCCACCTGATTGGAATGAGTGTTTGCTAGCCTTGACTGGAACTTTTGGGAATGAGTTTGATAATCCTATGTTAGAGCTGAAATAGTTGAGATAGACCGGTATTGTGCGAGAATTTCAATTCTCATCTGATAGGTTGTTAGCTCAATATAATTTGACTAATGATAAAACTATTTCCTATTTTTTGAGAGGATTAAAGGAAGAACTGGTAGGGACTGTTATGATGCATGAACCTCAAACTCTATCTAAGGCTTGTAGATTAGCTAGATTAGCAGAAGCTACTATATTAGCTAATGTTAGAGCCCATAAATCCCCTAGTGTGCAACCTGCAAATATTAGAAGGTCACCTATGAATGCACTACATCATAGATCACCAACTGGTAATTCTCAGAAAGGTAGTATATTGGCCTTAACAGCACCTAACAATCAAGTCAATAATAGAAACAGGAGAGGTATATCACCAGCTGAAATGCAGGCCTAGAGAGCACAAGACTTGTATTTTTTTTTTGTGATGAGAAATATACACCTGGACAGAAGTGCAATCTTCCAAAGAATATATTTGTTCTTGAATTGGAGTACCCAAAAGGAGAGGACAATGTTGAAGTACCCGAGGAAGTTAATGTTAATTCTCAACCTGTTGTTGAAAATTTGATTAGTGAAGAAGGTGAAACCCCTATAATTTTATTTTGTGCTTTAAATAGCATACAAGGTGCTCAGATTATTCATGTAGTGGGATATAATGACAAAAGGCTAATACAAATATTGCTTGATTGATGTAGTACTCACAACTTCATAGATGTGAAGTTTGTGAAAAAATTGGGTTGTTCAGTTGTACCTACTC
This sequence comes from Przewalskia tangutica, assembly GCA_029844215.1. NCBI lineage: Eukaryota > Viridiplantae > Streptophyta > Magnoliopsida > Solanales > Solanaceae > Przewalskia > Przewalskia tangutica. Next base: position 81,555,326 of record CM056735.1, on the reverse strand, counting down.
AGGTAGGATATGTAAGTTTGGGTAATAACTCTACGGTGGAAACTGCAGGAATAGTGAGAGACTTCACTTGGTTGTTACAAGGCACATCCTATAGTTCATATTTGATAGTATTTCACGTGGAAAGATATTACCTAGTGTTAAAAGCACTATGAATGAAGACTTTGGGTCCTGTCACTATGGATTTTTTTTCAAACTCACTATGTCGTTTAACTATCAAGGGAAACACCATGTATTGAAGGGTGTAGATGAACAATACAAGTTGGCCAATTCTAAAGCAGTGAAAAAGTTGACAGGGAATGAAGTGGAGCTTTTCATGTTGCAGCTGATACCCAAAGCTTGTTCCACTCAAGTGATGGGGTGTTTCAACTCCTTGCATATGGAAGCAGATGCACAAATCCCTCAAGAACTAAACAAGCTCTTAAAGCAGTATCAATAATTGTTTGCTGATCCAGTTGACCTACCTCCATAGAGGGCCCTTTTGATTATAAAATACCATTGCAACCTGGTTCTAAACCTGTCAATATCAGGCCCTATAGGTGCTCTGCAAATAAGAAGGATATCATTGAAAAGCTAGTAAATGATATGCTGCAACAAGGTGTAATTCAATACATCAATAATCCTTTTTCTTCTCATGTGGTTGTGGTGGGCAAGAAGGATGAATCATGGAGATTATGTGTAGACTACATGAAGCTTAATCAGTCCATTGTTAAAGATAAGTTTCCTATCCCTATAATTGATGACTTATTGGATGAATTAATTGGTGCTACTATTTTTTCTAAGGTTGACCTTAGGTATGGGTCCATCTAATAAGGATGGTGGTAGAAGATACGCCCAAAACAACTTTCAAATCTCATATGGGGGTTATGAATTCTTGGTGATGCTCTTTGGCCTTAACAATGCTCCTTCTACTTTTCACTGTCTCATGAATCATATTTTTCAAGCTTATCTCAGAAAATTTATACTGGTTTTCTTTGATGATATTCTGGTTTATAATGTAAGTCTAAATGTGCATGCTGCTCACTTGGAATTGGTGTTGGATGTCATGATCCAGCAAAAGCTGTTGGCCAATAAATCTAAATGTATTTTTGGGGTGCCTAAGGTTGAATATTTAGGTCACTCTATTTCTTTTGAGGGAGTATCTACTGACCTTGCTAAGATCATAGCTGTGCAGAATTGTTATATTCCTATTATATTAAAACAATTGAGAGGTTTTCTTAGCTTAGCATGATGCATGATATTACATAAAATTCATCAGAGGCTACGGTTTCATTAGCATGCCACTTACTGATCCGTTGAAGAAGGATAACTTCTTATGGTCAGACTAACCTGATCAATCCTTCCTCAAACTAAAAATATCTCTCACTACTTCTCCTGTATTGGCATTACCTAGTTACTCCTTACCATTTGTGGTGAAAACTGATGCTAGTGGCACTGGTATAGGTGTTGTGTTGATGCAAAATGGTCATCCTAATGCTTTTATCAACAATGGCTTAGCACTTAGTCATGCTGCTTTGTCTGTCTATGAGAAGGAACTGTTGGCATTAGTATTTGCTGTCACTAAGTGGTCTCATTATCTACTTGGTCAGCATTTCATTGTTAAAATAGATCAGAAGGTATTAAAGTACTTATTGGAGCAGAAGTTGCACACTGATTCCCAGATCTGATGATTAGCCAAATTACTACAATTTGATTTTGAAATTCAGTAACAAAAGGGCAAGGATTATATAGCTGTTGATTCGTTATCTAGAGTTCAAGGAGTAGAACTCATGTAATTATTGGTTTCATCAGTCCAAACTGACTTGTGGGAGGATATCCAAAGCAGTTGGACCTCTGATCAAGAGGTACAAACTCTAATTCAGTCACTGCAGCAACAACCTCAAAAGAATTATACTTTGATCAATAATCAACTCATACGAAAGGGTAAGTTGATGATTGGAAATGACAACCAACTGAGGGCCAATATCCTAGGCCTATGGCATTCTACTCCCTCAGTGGTCATTTTGGGATTGACACTACTATTAGGAAGGTGCTAGCTTATTTCTATTGGAAGGGTATCAGAAATGACATTTTTTATTTTGTGCACAAATGCTTCATTCATCAGAGAAACAAGTGTTGGGTCCCGAGGGTTAATACTATGGAATAAATAAAATCGAACAACAAAATAGAACTGAAACGTATGCAGAACACAGTTTCAAATGTCAGCTGAAATGTCGTCTGACATAAGTAATGACATTTGGATAAAAACAGAAAAACTCAAAAGTGTTAAAGTGCAGCGAAAATAAATAAAGAACACAAAGGTTTAATTTTCATAGGTTATATATTAATATAACTCATAATGGTCAATGACCAAAGGTATTATATATATATATACAATTAAATAAATTCTTTTTCTTACAAATACAAAAGGAATAAAAAAGGTTAAGTCGCACATGACTTATGCCTGAAAAAAATATATCTAAATAGAAATGATCAACACCTCATTACAATTGCTTCAATGAAACAATAAATCTAGAATCTAAGTAGCAATTATAACGTTGGACAAAATGTCGTCACAAATACAGGCAACACAGCGATCCAGTCTACTTGATCGATATTTGTGGAGATCTCTCTATATCGTTTACACTCTGAAATTCTGGATATTGAATCCCTGAAGTGACCTCTCTATTTATAGTAGAGAGTTCCCTTGAAAGACTCATCAACAGATCGTGGAAGTTGAGCTAAAAAAGGACACGTGAGGCAGTAGCTTGAGGCACGAAAATCTCAACTGCTTGGATTTTTTCTTCACACGTCTTGCTCCTTAAGTTAAGCTACCTCTTGGACTTGGTCTTCCTCGTTTGCAATCTGCTTCAAAGACTCATTGCCAAGTCAATTGACATGTGATAAAAAGGTCACACTTTCCTTAAATTTGTCCGTGAAGATAGGCAAAACAGTTACCAGAATGTCGGCCCGAATGTCAAGACATTTGTTCCGACATTTTCTGATTTGGACTTAGTACTGAAAAATAATATGTTAGGAAAAATGTCATAACACAGACCCTAACATTAACATTCTCCCCCTTTTTGTCTTTCTTCACAAAACTTAATCAACTAAGTGTGAGAGACCTATAGCAATGACATATCCACACAAATGCTCCCCTTCAACCTGAAATTGGCATAAACACAATATACACAAATATACACATATATGTCGTTTTTATGGAATTAGAAATAAATCATCATCTATAGAAAAACAAATTAGTAACATTACAGACCAAACAGAATATTGTAACAACAACAACAACATACCCAGTAAATGTTACACCCCGTAGTTCCAGGGTATGTATGTGAGGACGTACGTACGAGAATACGACATTAAGATTGGAAAGGAAGAAAGATTTGATTTTTGGACGGAAAATTTTCCGAACTTTGTGAAGGAAAAAGGTTTATTAATGGGAATTTGATTCCCAGATTTGGTATTCAGACTTCTGGGAATATAATAGAATTATGGAATTTTATTTCCAGATTTGGTCACGTGGGGCCCACGGGGAAAATTTACGGTTTTGTGGGGCCCACATTATTTTCGAGATTTTGGCCATTATGGATGTTTTCGGGAGATGAAATATTTTGGACGAATAGGAGGGCGACACGTGTCACCCCCATGTGGCCATGTTGGCCGAAATCTTGTGGACACTTGTCCATTGGCCGAAATGGTGAGACAAGTGGTTTGATCTTGTGGACACTTGTCCATTGGCCGAAATGGTGAGACAAGTGGCAAACCACTTGTCTCAAGTTTTTGTGGAACATGTGGATTGTGGGACCCACACACACTTGTCCCCAATCTCACCACACACTTGCTTGAATCCTAGCCCTTGATTGCCCTATAAATACCCCCCATTTGGATTGCAACACTTCATCCCACACTTAGAGATTTCAAGACTCGAAAATTCTCCCTCCCTCTCCCTAGTAGCTCTCGGCCATGGGCTGATTTCTTGAGCTATATTTGTCCAAAAATCCTTAAACTTTTAAGTGTTCTTCCTTAAGGTGTTAGGAAGATTGTGAACCAAGAGTTAGGCAAGATTTCACACCCCTAGCCCTAAAACCCACCTTGACCGAAACTTGTAGGTTTGGAACCTAAGTGTTCTTCACTTTTTGGAGTTGGATCTTGAAGAGAAGTTGGTTAGGAACTTCTAAGGGTTGCTTGGAGTGGATTGGAACGTAAAGAATTGGAGCTAAGATTCCTAAGGATCGACTTTTAATCATTGGAAAATTTTGGGCTTATCGAGGTAATGATCTTTGTCCTTCTACTGTAATTGGAGATCACATGTTGTAGTAGTTTATATTTGAGTGTATAATATGTGGTAGGAAGATTGAAAAGAAATGGACTGTATTGTATATTGTGGGGCAGAATTTTACACGTCCAGTTAGGCGTGTAATCCCCTTTGAGTTGTTGTATTATTGCGCCTTAAATGTGGCATGTTGGCTATTGATATCGGGCCTTGAAAAAGGTGGAGGTAAGTAGATACAGGGGAAGTGCTGCCCAATTTTCCGTAGGATAAAGAACATTATACTTAGAAATATTCTACGAAGAGAACTAGAAGTTGATAGATGTATTGTGGTTATTATAGGTGGATATTCTACGCGCGGCATATTCGACTTGGATAGTGGATTAAGCCGAAGAGGTATGTAATTCTTCCTATTCTCTTGAGCATGATTATTTGTGAAATATATAGCGGTAGGCCTTGCGTGTGTTAAAGGAGTTGGATTTTCCTTTTTTGTGTCCTTGACTTGATTCTAGAGATAAGTGACTTGATATGAAATGTTAAGGACTTGAATTGTGTTAAAAAGTTGTGAAACCTCATTCATGAGTAATGGGTACTTGGTCTTTAAAAGAATAAAGTTATCTTGATTTCCAAAGTAAGAAACTTGATTTCTAAAAGAGAAGAGACTTGAGAATTTGAAGTTATGAAGCTCAAACTATTTTGAGAAGTATATTGTTACTTGACCTTTGAAAGGAGAAGTGTTTTTATTTAAAAGGAAGGCATGGTATTGTCTTGATTTGGTTTTGAAAGCTAAACGACTTGATTTTGAAAGATAAGAGACTTGACTTATAAACGACTTGATTTCGGAAAAGGAGAAGTAACTTGATTTAAAAGTATAGGTTACTTGTTTTGAAAAGAGTGAGTTACTTGGGTTTTAAAAGTATACTTGATGTTGTTTTAAAAATGTAAAGCACTTGGTTTAAAAAGTATAGAGTACTTGATTTTAAAGGCCTTGTAAAGATTTTCTGAAGGTGTAGTAATTTGGTTTGAAAAGAAAACGTGTTTTGATACTATGAGTATTAGTATCGTGTGGCTTTTACGTAAAAAGAGGTCTTTTTGAAAGAATGAAAGTATGTAGTATTTTGGGGTTAAAACCCGGATTGTTGGCATAAAATGAAAGTACTTGGAGTTGATAAAATTGATGAATCAGTTTACATGTTAATAAAAGTCTAAAAGTACGTTGAACTTGCCTATGCTTGTTGTGATATCATTTGTTGTGCAAGTGTTGTATTTCTATGCTACCGCGTCTCTCGATGGAGGGCCGGTTATCTGGTTGATTGCTTGGACATACTGACGCGATGGATGGTCCACGGGTATGGTTCCATTAGGATTGTTATTCCATGGACTAGCTCTCCATGAGGTTTTAGTGATGCAGGGTGGATCTGGTAGTTAGCCCCCGTACTTGCCCGATCGTTCTTGATGCGGTAGTTACGTAGTTGGCTTTCGTACTTGCCCCGATCAGTTCTTTATAGTGTCATTCCACGTACTAGTTCCCCACGAAGTTTCGTGATGCAGGAGGTTCTGGTAGCTATGCCTCCGTACTTGCCCCGGTCAGCTTCGTGACGCAGGTGGAATGAGGTTGGTGACGGAGGCGGATCTGGTAGATGGCTTTCGTACTTGCCCCGGTCGGATGCGCGACGCAGGCTGGTTCTGGTAGCTATGCCTTCGTACTTGCCCCGGTCAGTTTTATAGCATAGTTGGTACGGTAGACTATGGTAGATGGCAACAGTGCTTGCCCCAGTCATATCTCGTGGCGATAGGTTGGTTCTGGTAGCTGGCTTTCGTACTTGCCCCGGTTAGTTGATGATGCAGGCTGATTCTGGTAGCTATGCCTTCGTACTTGCCGGCGATTTATGACGGTGGATCGGTGTAGCTTTCCTACTTGGCCCGTACGGTTTTTATGGCACAAGTGGGACCTGGTGTTCATGTGTACTTTTGGTGTTATATTATATCATAGACTGTCGGCAGTGAGGAAGGAGTTCCACGGGCATGATTGATATTGCGGGCGTGAGACCCATGGTTATATTTGAGTGGTGACTTTGAGGGCGTGAGTCCCTGACTTAACATGACTGTTTATATATTGTGTGTTGTAGTTTGGTTATCATACATGTCTTCTGTTTTATATAGACTGCTATGATTTCATTACAGTATTTTCAGATTCACATACTTGGTACCTGTTATCGACCTCGCCGGAAGCTGCGTTACGCCGCGGTAGAGGTACACCGGTTGTTGATCCTCGCTCATAGGATCACGGTTCTGCGTATTGGGAAGCTCCATTTCTCCGGAGGCTTATCTTTTGGTATGATTCTCTGAGATTGTAGGTTCTTATACATTCAGGGGTATGGCGGGGCCCTATCCCGTCGTAGTTGTTATAAAAATTCTTAGAGGTCTGTAGTACTGTTGTGAGTTGGGCTTGTAAAGGATGTAACTATTTAGCTTTATATATATATGCAGAAAGGTGACCGTTTTGGTTAGCCTGTTTCTTATTTTATATTGTTTCATGTCTATGAGTTTTTATTTCCGCTGATTTTCTCTGATGTTTTATCACTAGGGTGCCCGGGGTAAGGCACCAGTCGCGGGCCCGAGGTCGGGTCGTGACAAAAGTGGTATCAGAGCAGTTAGTCCTCGGAAAGAATCTACAGACCGTATCTAGTAGAGTCTTGATTATCGGCGTGTTGTGCACCACACCTATAATCAGGAGGCTGCAGGATATTTAGGATTGGTTTCCATTCTTCTCACTCTGAGATCGTGCCTTAGAGTTGTGTTATAAGTTGGACTCCCTCTGACGTATTCTTATGTACCAATTATGCCTCTACGCGGCAGGCCCGAGGGCGGCAAGGCGAGAGGAGTTGCGAGTAGAACACGAGAGGTTACAGGGCACGAGCCCGATCTTTACGGTAGTACTATATGGCGAGTTCTGCGACGCCGCCAGTGAGAGTTTAGCAGCGGCGGCGATTTCTCGAGGCCACGATGCACGAGCCTCGATCCGTGGCGAGAACATAGGATTTGGGTTACAAGGAGATAGCCCAGTTACTAGCTAGGATTGTGGCAAACATCGAGGATAGAGTGCACCGATATGTCACGGGACTGGAGGATTATCTAGCAGAGGGTTGTATGGGAGTAGCCCTTCAGCCGGGCATGTACATTGCCCGCAGGCAGGCTTATGCGCAGCAGACTGAGGAACGTAGAGGTCGACGAAATGACCAAGATCGCGAGAAGAGGCCGGGGCGAGGTCCTTTGGTAACTTTCAAGACAGACAACCTCGGCGGTGGGTATGCACCCCACCGATGCAGTACCTCTACGATCTTCGGGAAGTTCGGGATGTTCGAGAGCGAGCCGGGGCTCGAGTTTGAGTTTTCTGGGAACATGGATGTTAGTCAGATGAGGTCACCCTTACCTCGTTGTGGACGTTGTGGTAGACTCCATTATGGGGAGTATCGTACCAGTTTGGGAGTTTGTTATACTTGCGGCCAGCAGGGCCATTTTGCGAGGAATTGTCCGACCAGAGGTATCGCAGATGTTAAGACTCATCCTTCGGGATAAGTGGCTAGTTCATCGCCTTCTATAGCTATGCGCGATGAGGCGGGATTACGATTAGGCGAAGGGAAAGTGAAACGATGAATTCTGGGTATATTCTTAACCCTCTAGAGAATAGTATACGTGATAGATGATTACATGTTGAGTTCTATGTACGGGTAGTTTTGGGTAAATTGTGATTTAGAAGTCTGGTTAGTAAAAGGGGAAGTTTGGGTACATAGAGATTGTGAGCCTTAGAATTTTGATAACCGTGGAGACCTTAGATGCGAGGTCGTCTTAAGTAAAAGATTTTGCGGGTAATCTTTGTCGAGGTACATAGTATACGTGGGGTATATTAGTGTGATAATTCCATGAGTGGTGTGAAATGAAAGTGGGTAATTAAGCTAAGAAGACCACTAGGTTTTCATGACTTGAATAGTGAGATTGTTCCGGACCGGGAACAAGAGTTTGGTACGAAATGGGTCGGGTTGAGGCCAGATCGCGGGTCAACTCGTAGCCCGGAATAAGGTGGGGTCAGTTTGAGGTGGTCCTGCTAGGTGGCAGGGTCACGAGGGTGCAAGGCCCAAGGCTAGGTAACCATTGTACAAGTTCGTGGACGCGTTCGACCACAATCGGGTCGTGAAGGCCGAGAACGGCCTTAAAGGAAATTGAAGCTAGTAATGACCAAGTTGGAGGTAGTAACTCCAAGATTTTGAAAGCTGAAGCGATGACTGAAATGTGGTACGTGTACTAGAAAGAGTTCGGGTGTATGAGAAGGGTACGACGAGTAAGAAAAGAAGCGAACATGTGTTGAGAGAATGGAAGTGAGCATTTTTTTAGTGAAGGTACGAAGAAAGTATTCTTTTTAGACCTTGAATGAGAGTAAGTAGTGATGTTACACTTTAGAGGTGATTCCTCGTTGGCTTGGATTTAAGTATTGCGCGTGTGTTATATTATGGCCATATGTGGCATAATTGGTTTTGTAAGTATAGTAGTGAAGACTATACCGACGCATGTATGTTTGGAGACTTAGAAGGAACATTCGGGACGAATGTTTCTAAGGAGGGGAAGAATGTTACACCCCGTAGTTCCAGGGTATGTATGTGAGGACGTACGTACGAGAATACGACATTAAGATTGGAAAGGAAGAAAGATTTGATTTTTGGACGGAAAATTTTCCGGACTTTGTGAAGGAAAAAGGTTTATTAATGGGAATTTGATTCCCAGATTTGGTATTCAGACTTCTGGGAATATAATAGAATTATGGAATTTTATTTCCAGATTTGGTCACGTGGGGCCCACGGGGAAAATTTACGGTTTTGTAGGGCCCACATTATTTTCAAGATTTTGGCCATTATGGATGTTTTCGGGAGATGAAATATTTTGGACGAATAGGAGGGCGACACGTGTCACCCCCATGTGGCCATGTTGGCCGAAATCTTGTGGACACTTGTCCATTGGCCGAAATGGTGAGACAAGTGGCAAACCACTTGTCTCAAGTTTTTGTGGAACATATGGATTGTGGGACCCACACACACTTGTCCCCAATCTCACCACACACTTGCTTGAATCCTAGCCCTTGATTGCCCTATAAATACCCCCCCTTTGGATTGCAACACTTCATTCCACACTTAGAGATTTCAAGACTCGAAAATTCTCCTCCCTCTCCCTAGTAGCTCTCGGACATGGGCTGATTTCTTGAGCTAAATTTGTCCAAAAATCCTTAAACTTTTAAGTGTTCTTCCTTAAGGTGTTAGGAAGATTATGAACCAAGAGTTAGGCAAGATTTCACACCCCTAGCCCTAAAACCCACCTTGGCCGAAACTTGTAGGTTTGGAACCTAAGTGTTCTTCACTTTTTGGAGTTGGATCTTGAAGAGAAGTTGGTTAGGAACTTCTAAGGGTTGCTTGGAGTGGATTGGAACGTAAAGAATTGGAGCTAAGATTCCTAAGGATCGACTTTTAATCATTGGAAAATTTTGGGCTTATCGAGGTAATGATCTTTGTCCTTCTACTGTAATTGGAGATTACATGTTGTAGTAGTTTATATTTGAGTGTATAATATGTGGAGGGAAGATTGAAAAGAAATGGACTGTATTGTATATTGTGGGGCAGAATTTTACACGTCCAGTTAGGCGTGTAATCCCCTTTGAGTTGTTGTATTATTGCGCCTTAAATGTGGCATGTTGGCTATTGATATCGGGCCTTGAAAAAGGTGGAGGTAAGTAGATACAGGGAAGTCTTTTTGATTTTCCGTAGGATAAGGAACATTATACTTAGAAATATTCTACGAAGAGAACTAGAAGTTGATAGATGTATTGTGGTTATTATAGGTGGATATTCTACGCGCGGCATATTCGACTTGGATAGTGGATTAAGCCGAAGAGGTATGTAATTCTTCCTATTCTCTTGAGCATGATTATTTGTGAAATATATAGTGCGGTAGACGCACGTGTGTTAAAGGAGTTGGATTTTCCTTTTTTGTGTCCTTGACTTGATTCTAGAGTTAAGTGACTTGATATGAAATGTTAAGGACTTGAATTGTGTTAAAAAGTTGTGAAACCTCATTCATGAGTAATGGGTACTTGGTCTTTAAAAGAATAAAGTTATCTTGATTTCCAAAGTAAGAAACTTGATTTCTAAAAGAGAAGAGACTTGAGAATTTGAAGTTATGAAGCTCAAACTATTTTGAGAAGTATATTGTTACTTGACCTTTGAAAGGAGACGTGTTTTTGTTTAAAAGGAAGGCATGGTATTGTCTTGATTTGGTTTTGAAAGCTAAACGACTTGATTTTGAAAGATAAGAGACTTGACTTATAAACGACTTGATTTCGGAAAAGGAGAAGTAACTTGATTTAAAAGTATAGGTTACTTGTTTTGAAAAGAGTGAGTTACTTGGGTTTTAAAAGTATACTTGATGTTGTTTTAAAAATGTAAAGCACTTGGTTTAAAAAGTATAGAGTACTTGATTTTAAAGGCCTTGTAAAGATTTTCTGAAGGTGTAGTAATTTGGTTTGAAAAGAAAACGTGTTTTGATACTATGAGTATTAGTATCGTGTGGCTTTTACGTAAAAAGAGGTCTTTTTGAAAGAATGAAAGTATGTAGTATTTTGGGGTTAAACCCCGGATTGTTGGCATAAAATGAAAGTACTTGGATTTGATAAAATTGATGAATCAGTTTACATGTTAATAAAAGTCTAAAAGTACGTTGAACTTGCCTATGCTTGTTGTGATAGCCTTTGTTGTGCAAGTGTTGTATTTCTATGCTACCGCGTCTCTCGATGGAGGGCCGATTATCTGGTTGATTGCTTGGACATACTGACGCGATGGATGGTCCACGGGTATGGTTCCATTAGGATTGTTATTCCATGGACTAGCTCTCCATGAGGTTTTAGTGATGCAGGGTGGATCTGGTAGTTAGCCCCCGTACTTGCCGATCGTTCTTGATGCGGTGGTTCTGGTAGTTGGCTTTCGTACTTGCCCCGGTCAGTTCTTTATAGTATCATTCCACGGACTAGTTCCCCACGAAGTTTCGTGATGCAGGAGGTTCTGGTAGCTATGCCTCCGTACTTTCCCCGGTCAGCGACGTGATGCAGGGTGGATCTGGTAGTTGGATTTCGTACTTGCCCCGGTCAGCTTCGTGACGCAGGTGGAATGAGGTTGGTGACGGAGGTGGATCTGGTAGTTGGCTTTCGTACTTGCCCCGGTCGGATACGCGACGCAGGCTGGTTCTGGTAGATATGCCTTCGTACTTGCCCCGGTCAGTTTTATAGCATAGTTGGTAGGTAGACTCTGGTAGATGGCAACAGTGCTTGCCCCGGTCATATCTCGTGGCGACAGGTTGGTTCTGGTAGCTGGCTTTCGTACTTGCCTCGGTCAGTTGATGATGCGGTGATTACAGTAGTTATGCCCCGTCTTGCCCGACCAGTTTTATGATGCAGGCTGGATCTGGTGTGTAGCTTTCCTACTTGGCCCGTACGGTTTTTATGGCACAAGTGGGACCTGGTGTTCATGTGTACTTTTGGTGTTATATTATATCATAGACTGCCGGCATTGAGGAAGGAGTTCCACGGGCATGATTCATATTGCGGGCGTGAGACCCATGGTTATATTTGAGTGGTGACTTTGAGGGCGTGAGTCCCTGACTTGACATGACTGTTTATATATTGTGTGTTGTAGTTTGGTTATCATACATGTCTCCTGTTTTATATAGACTGCTATGATTTCATTACAATATTTTCAGTTTCACATACTTGGTACCTGTTGTACTGACCTCCTTCAGGGGGCTGCGTTCATGCCGCAGGTAGAGGTACACCGGTTGTTGATCCTCGCTCATAGGATCACGGTTCTGCGTATTGGGAAGCTCCGTTTCTCCGGAGGCTTATCTTTTGGGGCCCACGGGTAAAATTTACGGTTTTGTGGGGCCCACATTATTTTCGAGATTTTGGCCATTATGGATGTTTTCGGGAGATGAAATATTTTGGACGAATAGGAGGACGACACGGGTCACCCCCATGTGGCCATGTTGGCCAAAATCTTGTGGACACTTGTCCCTTGGCCGAAATGGTGAGACAAGTGGTTTGCCACTTGTCTCAAGTTTTTGTGGAACATGTAGATTGTGGGACCCACACACACTTGTCCCCAATCTCACAACACACTTGCTTGCATCCTAGCCCTTGATTGCTCTTACACCCCGTAAATTCAAGAGGATAAGGTAAGAACGTCCGAAAGGAAATAAGATTCGAATTAGGAACCAAAAAAAAAGAAAAAAAAAGTTGTTGGCAGAATATTTTTTTGGATAGTTTTTCAGTCAACTTTGGAGCAGTATATCTCCTAGTATATTGGGAGTTTTTAGGTGTTTTAAAAGCCTAATATTAATTTCATTGAGTCTAGTTGCCAACGCAACAAACCCCTCATCGATAGGACATCGGAGTAGAAAGTTATGGACGTTACAAGATCAGCAGATAGAAGAGTCGAGGCGCCGCGTGGCCGCACGAGCGGCGCGCCGAAAGCACGAAATTATGCGAAGTTGCAGCTCCGCGGTGCCGGCTGCAAGGCCGCGGCGCCGAGGCGGGATTTTTTTGCGGAAATAGGGTAAAAATAGAAGATATTTGTTGTAGAGGACCCATGGGTGGGTGACAAGTGTCCCCCCAACTTGTGGATCAAGATAAGGCTTATATATTTGCCAAGTCTTGCAAGACTTGGACATTCTACACTAAAAGATCATCCAAACACTTGCTCTCCTCTATCAAAAGTTGATAAAACCCTAAGCCAAATGAGATTTTTGGAAAGGCAACAAGAAGGAAAAATGTTGGCGAGCTTGTAGGGGGTTCGTAGAGGTGATTTTAGCGGGAAGAAGAAATTCGGAAAGAGAGCTTAAGCGGGCAAGATCCTTGGAATATTTTGGGCTTATTGAGGTAATGATCCTTGTCCTCCTATGAAATTGAAGATTTCATGTTGTAGTAATTTGATAAATGAACTTGTGATATAAGGAATGAAGTTTAATAAGTGTTAAGATATTGGAAGGTTAAAAGCCGAGAAATGGCATGTTAGCCATTGAAGATGTTAATCAATTTTATTGTTAGTTATAATCGTCACATGGTATACCAGAAATGGGATTTAGTTGTTAAAATTTGTTACAACTATATGACATGTTAGACTTAACAACTCGGATTCAAAAGGAATTGAAAGGAAATTGATATTGTTGTCGGTATTGATAGTTGCCGAGAATGAGGCTTAAGTTGTTGGACTGTTTTGTATAAAATTGTGGGGCAGAATTTTACACGTCCTGTTAAGGCGTGTAATCCCCTTTGGTTAACTGAATGGGTGAGCCTTAAATGTGGCGTTTGGTTATTGAATTCGGACCTTGAAAAAGGTGGAAAAGTATGTAGAAACAAAGGAAGTGCTGTCCAATTTTCCGTAGAATTAAGTGACCTTACACTTGGAGTATTCTACGTTTGAAGTTAGAAGTTAATAGACGTATTGTGGTCATTTTAGGTTGACATACGACGTACGACATATTGGACTTAGCAAGTGGATTGAACCGATGAGGTATGTGGAACTTTCCTATCTCTTGAGCATGAGTAGTTGTAAATGTATAGTACGGTAGACATACGAGATTTAAATGAATTTAGTTTCATTTGATATCCTTGACTTGTTTTAAAGGATAGACATGCCTTGGTTTCAAAAGTATAAAGTTGGTTAATAACTTTATGGAAGGAAAAGAAAGAATGGTTTATTCTAATAGGGTAAACAAAGATTTTCTTGACTTGAAAATGTATAGAATACTTGATTTGGAAAGTATTGATTCCTTGAGCTATTCTAAAGTTAAGAAACTTGATTACAAGATAAGAGACTTGAAGCATTTTGAAACTTTATGAAAAGAATGTAAGTGTCTTGGTTATGAAAAGAATGTAAGTGTCTAAAGTATAAAGCTAGTATAACGGCTTTATGGGAAGTCGGTTATAATAGCTTTATGGAAAGTTAAAAGAGTGGTTTACTCTAAGTAATGTAAGTAATGATAAATGACTTGAAATAACGAAAGGCAAATTGATTTAAAGGCATCAGTTGCTTAAGGTTTTAAAAGAAAGAAGTCACTTGATTTAGAAGCCTATAAATGTATTTCTAAAAGGTATTGTGACTTGTCTTGAAAAGAAGTTATGACTTGATACTACGGTTATTAGTATCTTGGAAGTTTTATATGAAAAAGAGTCATTTTTAAAAAAAGAGTAGAAGTACGTAGTACTTTGGGTTAAATTCCCGGATTTTTATAAAGACATGTTAGTGCCTTAAGTAAACTAAAATGAGAGTGTATGTGAACAAGACTAATAAGAAGTTAGGGGATTTCTTAACTTGCTTATGTTATGTATGATAAGCCGGTAGTGCTTATGTTATGTATGATAGCCGGTTTGTGCTAGTGATATATTATTCATTACGGGGTCATTCTCCGGGTTTATGGCATTTACATATTCCGTGGATTTGCTACCCATGATGCGAGGAATACCTCATGCGAGTCCGTAAGGGCTTATGCGGGTGAAATAGTCCCATGCGGGGCAGACCAGTCCTATGCGAGGAATACCTCATGCGGGTCTACACGACTATCTTTGGCGGATCCGATCTATGCGAGGAATACCTCATGCGGGTCCACACGACCTATGCGGGTGAAATAGTCTCAGGAGTAGGATTGCTTAATGATACTACGGGCAGGTGACCCTACTTTGATCATGAGCCTCCTATTTTTATGCAGTAAAGTATACTCTTGTTTACTCTCATTGTTAGTATGGCACAGTGTACTGTTATTTGAGTTATCATACATGTCTCCAGCTTTATTTTAGACTTCTGATTTCACTACAGTACTTTCAGTTTCACATATTTGGTACATGTTTGAATTTGTGAAAGGCACAGTGTACTGTATTTTGACTTTCTTCCATAACTCCAGCTTATTTTAGACTTATGATATTATTACAGTATTTTCCAGTTTTACATACTTGGTACATATTGTGTAACGACTTCTTCGGGGCTGCGTTCATCTGCGGTAGAGAGTAGCGGTGGTGGATCCTCATTCTTAGGATCTTGCTCAGGTGTCAGAAGCTCCATTTCTTCGGAGTTTCGACTTTTGGTACGGTTCTCCCTAGTGTTGTAGATGTTTGTACATTCAGGGGTATGATGGGGCCCTGTCCCGTCATAGTGATTACTCATTCTTAGAGGCCTGTAGTGTCACGACCCGACCCCGGGTCCGTGACCGGTGCCTTGACCCGGGCACCCTCGTGACACAACATCAGAGAAAACCAGCAGAAATAAACTCAAGGTAAAACAACCATAATAGTATAAACAGTCTAGCCCAAAATGGCTACCCCAAAAGTACATCAAATCGAACAGCTATATCCTTAAACAACCCAAGTTATGACAAGACTACAGGCCTCTAAGAATAAGTAACACTATGACGACGGGGCCGTCATGCCTGAATGTACAAAATATCACAACACCGGGAGAACCATACCAAAAGTCGAGCTTAGAAGAAATGGAGCTCGACACTGAGTAAGAGATCACAGGAATGAGGATCTACCACCGCTTCCTTACCTGCGGCATGAACGCAACCCAGGAAGGGGGTCGAGACACAACGTACCAAGTATGTAAACCGAAAATCTCGTAGTAATATCACAAGTCAAAGATAAGTGAGTCGTAGATAAAAATCAATTTCTCAGACCGTGCCTTACTAACAATGAGAGTAACGAGTATAAAACTTATAGCATAAAAATAGGAGGCTCACGATCAAAATAGGGTACCTCGCCTGTAGTATCGTTAAGCGATCCTACTCGGGACTATTTCACCCGCGTGGGTCTGTGGACCCGCGTGAGGTCATCCGCCGTCGTGGGACTATTTCACCCGCATGGGACTATTTCACCCGCATGGATCCTGTGGACCCGCATGAGTACCATCGCCGTACTCGCATGGGACTATTTCACCCGCATGGATCCTGTGGTCCGGATCCGCATGAGTGCAAGCGCCGCACTCGCATCATGGGTAGCAAATTCATGGCATAGATAATAACCCGGGGTTTACCCCGTAATAATACACATATATAACATAGCTCATCCGGCTATCATACATAACATAAGCACTACCGGCCTATCATATCACAACATAAGCACTACCGGCCTATCATATCATAACATAAGCACTACCGGCTTATCATAACATAAGCAAGTTAAGAAATCCCCTAACTTCTTATTAACATTATTAATATATCCTCTCATTTTAGTATCCTAAGGCACTAACATGTCTTTTGATAGAAAATTCGGGAATTCAACCCAAGTACCATGTACTTCTAGCTTTTTAAGAAAACTCTTTTTATACAAAGATTACAAGATACTAATCACCATAGTATCAAGTTACGATTTCTTTCAAGACAAGTCACATTTCCTTTTAGAAATATAATAAATCAAGTGACTTCATTTCCTTTAAAACCTTAGGCAACCAATGCCTAAAAATCAATTCACCTTTCTTAGTTTCAAATCCTTTACCCGTACTTGTTTTAATTAGAGTAAACCTTCTTTGTGAACCTTTCAAGAAAACTAACATAACCAACTTCCCATAAAGTCATTATATTAGCGTTATCCCTTTATCAAATACATTTTCCCTAAATCCAAGGGACTTATACTTTTGAAATGAACAAGTAGCATATACTTTTAAAACAAGTGAAAGATATCAAATCTTGTACGTCTACCGTACTACATAGGTACAACTACTCATGCTCAAGAGATAGGAAAGTTCTAAATACCTCCTTCGGTCAATCCTCTTGCTAAGTCCAACTACCGCAAGTAATATGTCAACCTATAATAACCATAGTGTGTTTATTAACCTCTAATTTCAATGTAGAGATTCCAAATTCAAGTTATCAATTCCTAAGGAAAATTGGGCAGCATTTCCTTTGTTTCTACTCACTTTGCCACCTTTTCAAAGGCCGATTTTTCAACATTCAAACACCTTATTAAGGCCCAACAACCAACCAATACAAAGGGGATTACACACCTAATCTTGGGTGTGTAAAATTCTGCCCCATAAGTTATAATAGTACACTTAACAATTCTAAGGTGGTTTTTAGACTACAACATGCTCATAATATTTCTTTAGCCAAATCCTTCATATTCAACCCACATTTCTACCATGCAATGACTCTAAGAGCATTATTTACCACCATAAGTATTTTCTTCTTAACATGCAACTCTATAACTAATAATAGAGGAAGAATCATTACCTTAGAGCTTTAGCCAAATTTTTATCCAACAATTTGCTAGCCTTTCTACCAAGAATACCACCACCACCACCTTCACAAGCTAGCCACAAGCTTCCTTCTTGTCTTTTAATTTTTCAGATTTTTCTTAAGGCTAGAATCCTCTTGGATTTTTAGAGAGAAGGAGGAGCTTGAAATATTTAGAGAGAAGGGAGAGGTTTTTCCAAGAGAGAGATGACAAATGACCAAGTCTTTAAGACTTGGTCAATATATTGCATGTAAAAATCAGATGGGGGCACTTGTCCCCACTCAGCCACTTTCAAAATAAAAATCGACTTTTCCTAAGTTTTTCCGATTTCCCGCCTCGGCGCATGCTTCCGGCGCCCGGCTGCAACTCTGCGAACCCTCGGATCTTCGGCGCGCTGAAACTTCAGCGACCCTCGGTTTTCGGCGCGCGGCCCGACGCGGCCCTACAATCACCCGCCTTGGCGCCGCGGCCCTGCCTCCGGCGCCGCGGCGCTGAGACCCCTGACCGCGGTCCAGGCCCGAACCACGGGGTATAACATTCTCCCCCCCTTAGAAACATTCGTCCCGAATGTTCCTTCTAGGCTTACTCAAATCACAATATCGGCATAGACTCAAATAAAGACGCTTCACACGGCCACAACAAAACTCAAGCATAAATACTAAATTTAAAGACCAACAATTTTAGAACGTGGGTTACCTGGAGGTATAGGGAATAAGTGAGGATATTTCTTCTTCATGTCATCCTCCGCTTCCCACGTCATTTCCTCCCTGTTCACATTCCGCCATAGGACCTTGACGGAAGCCACGTCTTTCGTCCGAAGTCGTCTAACCTGACGATCGAGTATCGCTATGGGACTCTCCTCATACGATAACTCCTCTGTCACTTGGACATTCTGAATCGGGTGCACTCTAGATGGATCTCCAATACATTTCCGCAACATGGACACATGGAAAACTGGATGTACCGCCTCCAAATCGGACGGCAGCTCTAATTCATAGGCAACCCTGCCTACCCTGCGGACAATCCGATACGGCCCAATGTACCTTGGGCTAAGTTTCCCCTTCTTTCCAAATCTCATCACGCCCTTCATGGGCGATACCTTTAGAAAAACCCAGTCACCTAACTCAAATTCCAAGTGTCGACGCCGATGATCTGCATACGACTTCTGCCGACTCTGAGCTGCCAACAACCGCTCCTGGATAAGCTTCACCTTATTTACTGCCTGCTGAACTAAGTCTGGCCCGACCAACTGAACTTCTCCCACCTCGAACCAACCTATAGGTGACCTGCACTTTCTCCCGTATAAGGCCTCATAAGGCGCCATCTGAATCCCGGAATGGTAGCTGTTGTTGTAAGCAAACTCCACAAGAGGCAAATGATCCTCCCAGCTACCCCTGAAATCAATAACACAAGCCCGCAGCATATCCTCAAGGGTCTGGATAGTGCGCTCGGCCTGTCCGTCGGTCTGAGGATGAAACGCCGTACTGAGACTCACCCGTGTCCCTAATCCCTTCTGAAAGGACCTCCAGAAGTTAGCCGAGAACTGGGCTCCTCTATCTGATATAATCGACACCGGGACTCCGTGCAGTCTCACAATCTCTCTAATATATAATCTGGCATAGTCCTCAGCTGAGAACGTCGTTCTGACCGGAAGAAAATTGGTGATTTCACGACTGTCGACAATCACCCAAATGGAATCATGCTTCCTCTGAGTGGTAGGTAGTCCTGTAATAAAATCCATATTTATCACCTCTCACTTCCAAGTCGGAATATCAATATCCTGCAACAGCCCACCGGGCTTCTGGTGCTCAATCTTAACTCACGACAATTCGCACGCGTGCCACGAACTCCGCAACGTCCCTCTTTAGGCCATCCCACCAATACACGCATCTGAGGTCACGATACATTTTAGTCGATCCCGGATGAATAGAATAACGAGAACTGTGTGCCTCCCTCAGAATCTGCTGACGAAGTCCTGTCACATCGGGAACACACAACCGGCCCTCGAATCTTAGCACCTCAAAGCGCCACCTCAAAGCGAACTCTCTCTTCGAACATCGCATCTGCATGCGTACCAAAATCGGATCCTCATATGCCGCCTCTTCACTCCTCGACGATGGAAGACTCGGTAACCTCTCGAACCCGAATTCCGTCACTAACAGAATCAACCAAACGAACCCCAAGGCTCGCTAGCTGATGTAACTCCCGGACCATCTCCCTTTTCTCTGCCGAACAGCATGGACTACCCATCGATCTGCGACTAAGAGCATCTGCAACTACATCGCCTTCCCGGGTGGTACGAATATCAACATCGTAATCCTTAAGTAGCTCCAACCACCGTCTCGCCGCAGTTCACTCCTCCGGTGAAGATGTCGGAGACTATTGTGGTGCGTGTAAATGTCCACGTGAACTCCATATAAATAATGTCTCAGGATCTTGAAGGCATGAATCACACCGCCAACTCCAAGTCATGTGGGATAGTTCTTTTCATGCTTCCTAAGTCGTCGAGATGCATAAGCGATAACCTTGCTGCGTCGCATCGACGCACTCCAAGCCCGACACTGACGCGTCACAATAAACCACATATCCATCTAAACCTGCGGAAGAGTAAGAACTGGACGGTCGTCAACCTCTCCTTTAGCAACCGGAAACTTTCCTCACAAGTATCCGTCCACCGAACATAGCCGCTTCGAGTCGACTTAGTCAAATCTTTGAAATAGAAGCAAACTTTTCCACAAACCTCAGATAATAGCTCGCAAGGCCCAAAAGCCGCGCACTCCGCTTGTAGTAGTGGTGGGCCAAGTCTTATCGCTCAATCTTAGTCAGATCAACCGAATACCATCGGCTCGATAACATGCCCTAAGAAAGCCATGAAGCTAACGAACTTGCATTTCGAGAACTTGACATACAATCGCGGTCTCGGAGGACTCTAATACCGCCCTCAAATGATCAGTATGCTCGCGCTCGTGCGCGAATACACCAAGATATCATCAATAAACACTATAACGAACATATCCAAGAATGGCACGAACACCCTATTCATCAAATCCATGAATCTGTTGGGCGTTAGTCAACCCGAAAGACATCACAGAACTCATAGTGCCCATACCGGTCACGAATGCGTCTTTGGGATGTCTATCTCTAACTCGCACTTTGATGATAACGGACCGCAGTCTATCTTGGAAAAACACTTTGCACCCGCAATTGGTCAAACAAATCGTCAATCCCGGGAGGGATACTTCTTGATAGTAACCTTGTTCACCGTCAGAATCAATACACATACGCAGCTGGCCCCATCCTTCTTCTTTACAAATAACACCTGCTCCTGAGGAGAAACACTTGGCCTAATAAAGCCTTTCTCCAAAGAAATCTTTGGTGATCCTTCAATTCCTTCAACTCGGCGGTGCCATCCTCAGATGGCGGAATAGATATCGGTCGAGTGTCCGTGCCAAATCGATGCAAAACTCGATCTCCTCTCGGGAGGGATACGAAGCTCGTCGGGAATACGCCCGAAACTCTCTAACAACCGAATCGATCAAGGTCAGATCTCACCTCGAGATCGAATACCCTAACCAAATGGTAGATATACCCCTTCCGTACCATCTTCCTAGCCCTGAGGTAAGAAATAAACCTACCCCTCGGCGATGCAAAGTATTCCTTCCACCGATAACAGCCACCAGAAATCGGAACCGAACTAACCTCTCTCTGCAGTCCACATTGGCATAGCAAGACGCTAGCCAATCCATACCCATAATCACATCGAAGTCTGTCATATCCAACTCTATCAAGTCAGCTAGAGTCTGAAGACCATCTATAGTCACTGGGCAAGCCTTATATACCCGCTCAGCTACCACCGAAGCACCTACCGGCGTAGCCACCTCAAAGGATTCTATGGACTCGGGCTCTATCCCTATTCTACCAGCAATATGATGAGATATATAGGACAAGGTAGAACCTGGATCTATCAAAGCATAAACATCACATCAAGAGACCAACAATGTACTGCGGACGACATCGGTGGCGCCCCGGTCTGGCGGGCGACATAGCATAAATCTGATTCGAGGACCGCTGAGCTGGAACCCCGCCACGACCGCCGCGCTGTTGGCGTGAACACCACGCCCGGCGCCAACCATCGAAGATGAAGACTCAAAGAATCAACTCGCTGGCCGAGCCATGGCACTCCCGCCGCCTCTGGACGGACAATCTCTCTTCAAATGGCCTGCCGCTACAAGAGTAACAAGCTCACGGAGAATACGACACTTCATAATGGCAATCACCACATCGACCACACCGAGGCATGGGGCCTCATCTCGACCGAACTCGTCCTCCGAAACCCAAGCCCGAACCTGTCCCGCTCTTGAATACTCAGACGTCCGAAGATGGTGGAGGAGCGCTCTGACCGGCCATTGTGGTGCAAATCTGTCTCTTCTTGGGGTTGTCTACCCTAAAACTACCAGAGGACCTGCTGTCCCGCCCTCTTCTCGCTGATACTGCCGATCCGTCCGCTCTCACACCTGTGCATGTGCTGCACGCGGCAATGTCCATGCCGTGAAGAGCCACCCCGAGAAACTCTCGCCAAGTGATCATCGAGTCCTGTGACATAGCGGTGCACCCTGTCCTCCATGTCTGCTACCAAAGCGGGCACATACCTAGCCAATGAATCAAACTCCATGTTGTATTCCCGGACCGTCCGCCCATTCTGTCTCAGCGTCAAAAATCTATCGGCCCGAGCCCTCCTCATCTGCGGAGGCAAGAAATGGCCAAGTAACGCCTCTGAGAACTCGTCCCAAACAGCTGGAAGCGCATGCTCCCCCCGGGACAGTTCCATGAATCATACCAGTCAACTGCAGTGTCCCGCAGCCGATGCGAACCTAGTACCACCGACTCGGTCTCCGAAGCCCCGATCACCCTCATGATCCGCTGCAACTGTCGGATGAACTCCTGAGGATCATCCTCAGGCCTCGACCCATAAAACTCTGGTGGGCTGCAACTCAAAAGTCCTCGCCTCGCTAGCGACTCTGTCTTTGAACTACGGTACTGGCCGAATCGCTCTCCACCTATCCTCATGCGTTCGCCACAATCTTGGCTAGTAATCGGGTCATCTCTCAGTAGCCCATATCCTCTGCCCGGTTCTTGGGTGGAGGCTCGTACATGATCTCGATGGCCGCCGCTCGGACTCTTGGGGTTGGCGGCGTGGTAGAACTCTCCGTCCAAACACCACATCCGTAAGGATCGGGCTGTGCGTGGTAACCCTGCGGTCTACTAGTAGTTCCTCCACCGCCTTTCCTTCTGGGCCGCGGTCGCCTTGCGTGGAGGCATAACTGATACACACAAAGTTTACGTCAGAGGAAATTCAACCTATAACACAGCTCTATTGCACGATCTTAGAGTGAAAGAAATGGAAACCAATCCTAAATATCCTGTAGCCTCCTGATTATAGATGTGGTGCACAACACACCGATAATCAAGACTCTACTAGATACGGCCTGTAGACCCCTTCCGAGGATTAACTGCTCTGATACCACTTTTGTCACGACCCGACCCCGGGTCCGTGACCGGTGCCTTGACCCGGGCACCCTCGTGACACAACATCAGAGAAAACCAGCGGAAATAAACTCAAGGTAAAACAACCATAATAGTATAAACAGTCTAGCCCAAAATGGCTACCCCAAAAGTACATCAAATCGAGCAGTATATCCTTAAACAACCCAGTTATGACAAGACTACAGCCTCTAAGAATAAGTAACACTATGACGACAGGCCCCGTCATGCCCCTGAATGTACAAAATATCACAACACCGGGGAGAACCATACCAAAAGTAGAGCTTCCGAAGAAATGGAGCTCCTGACACCTGAGTAAGAGATCCTAGGAATGAGGATCTACCACCGCTTCCCTTACCGCAGACAACGCCCCGGAAGCGGGTCGTGACACAACGTACCAAGTATGTAAAACTGGAAAATACTTGAGTAATATCACAAGTAAAAGATAAGTGAGTCATAGATAAAAATCAATTTCTCAGACCGTGCCTTACTAACAATGAGAGTAACGAGTATAAAACTTATAGCATAAAAATAGAGGCTCGCGATCAAAATAGGTACCTCGCCTGCAGTAGTATCGTTAAGCAATCCTACTCGCAGGACTATTTCACCCGCACGGGTCTGTGGACCCGCATGAGGTCATCCGCCTCGTCATGGGACTATTTCACCCGCATCGGACTATTTCACCCGCATGGATCCTGTGGACCCGCATGAGTACCATCGCCGTACTCGCATGGGACTATTTCACCCGCATGGATCCTGTGGTCCGGATCCGCATGAGTGCAAGCGCCGCACTCGCATCATGGGTAGCAAATCCATGGCATAGATAATAACCTTGGGTTTACCCCGTAATAATACACATATATAACATAGCTCATCCGGCTATCATACATAACATAAGCATTACCGGCCTATCATATCACAACATAAGCACTACCGGCCTATCATATCATAACATAAGCACTACCGGCTTATCATAACATAAGCAAGTTAAGAAATCCCCTAACTTCTTATTAACATTATTAATATATCCTCTCATTTTAGTATCCTAAGGTACTAACATGTCTTTTGATAGAAAATTCGGGAATTCAACCCAAGTACCATGTACTTCTAGCTTTTTAAGAAAACTCTTTTTATACAAAGATTCCAAGATACTAATCACCATAGTATCAAGTTACGATTTCTTTCAAGACAAGTCACATTTCCTTTTAGAAATATAATAAATCAAGTGACTTCATTTCCTTTAAAACCTTAGGCAACCAATGCCTAAAAATCAATTCACCTTTCTTAGTTTCAAATCCTTTACCCGTACTTGTTTTAATTAGAGTAAACCTTCTTTGTGAACCTTTCAAGAAAACTAACATAACCAACTTCCCATAAAGTCATTATATTAGCGTTATCCCTTTATCAAATACATTTTCCCTAAATCCAAGGGACTTATACTTTTGAAATGAACAAGTAGCATATACTTTTAAAACAAGTGAAAGATATCAAATCTTGTACGTCTACCGTACTACATAGGTACAACTACTCATGCTCAAGAGATAGGAAAGTTCTACATACCTCCTTCGGTCAATCCGCTTGCTAAGTCCAACTACCGCAAGTAATATGTCAACCTATAATAACCATAGTGTGTTTATTAACCTCTAATTTCAATGTAGAAATTCCAAATTCAAGTTATCAATTCCTAAGGAAAATTGGGCAGCATTTCCTTTGTTTCTACTCACTTTGCCACCTTTTCAAAGGCCGATTTTTCAACATTCAAACGCCTTATTAAGGCCCAACAACCAACCAACACAAAGGGGATTACACACCTAATCTTGGGTGTGTAAAATTCTGCCCCAAAAGTTATAATAGTACACTTAACAATTCTAAGGTGGTTTTTAGACTACAACATGCTCATAATATTTCTTTAGCCAAATCCTTCATATTCAACCCACATTTCTAGCATGCAATGACTCTAAGAGCATTATTTACCACCATAAGTATTTTCTTCTTAACATGCAACTCTATAACTAATAATAGAGGAAGAATCATTACCTTAGAGCTTTAGCCAAATTTTTATCCAACAATTTGCTAGCCTTTTTACCAAGAATACCACCACCACCACCTTCACAAGTGTTACACCCCGTAAGTTCAGGACATGTGTAAGTGAAGGTACGTAAGGAACACAAGACTTGGAAATATGTACGAAAGGAAGAATTGTTTTTCCGACGGAAAATCTTCCGGACGTCGGAAAGGAAAAATGTTCGTTGTTGAGAATTGGATTCTCAAAATGCATTATTTGAATAGTATGGGACTTAGAAATATTATGGAAATTTATTTTTACGGATTTGGTCACGTGGGGCCCACCCGAGGAATTTTACGTTTTGTGGGGCCCACGAGGGTTACGGAATTTTATGGACGAATGAGAGGGCGACACGTGGCACCCCCACATGGCTTGGTCGAAATTTATGCAAGGGCATAATGGTCATTGACCAAGGTTAAAGATTAGTCTTGCTAGAGCTTGACATAATTGACTAGTCAACTTGCCACATAAGCTTGATCCATGTGATTTTAATCCTAGCCTCACATTTGTTTAAGTCTAAGCCCTCCATTGTGTTATAAGTATACTACTAGTAGCAAGACTTGAGCATTCTACACTTAGTGAAATTTTTTTCAAGAACTAGTCTTGTGCAAGAGTTGTGCTCTCGGCTTTAGTGTCCCTTCCACACAAAAATTTTGCAAATGTTGTCCATTAGCCACAAGACTTAAACCCAAGGTCCCTAAGGCTTTTGTAAGGATATCTCAATAGAAAGATTTCGGAAAAAACGTATTTTTACGTTAGTCGCAAGGCGGAAACTATGGGAGTTCTTCAACTTTGAAGTTGGAACTTGAAGAAGGGTTCTTCATAGGCCTATAAGGAGTGCTTGGAGCGGATTGGAACCTAAGGAAAGGAGCTAAGAATTGCTAAGGCGCGACTTTGGAATCTTGGAAATTTTTAAGGGCTTTAAAGGTATATTCTTGTCGTTGTAGCAATTAAGGTTTACTTATCATTGTAGCTATGGTTTTAGAAAGCATGAGTTATATAGTATGAAGTTTGATATGTTTTTTGGCTATTGGAACCCTAATCCGAAATCTAGCATGTTTAACTTTAAGATTTCAATTCTAGTCGATTATTAGTCTAAGCGTCGCATGTTGTATAAAGAAGGAAATTGTAGTTGTTGATGTTGTCTATGACTAAATAACATGTTGACCTAAGAACTTGGAATTTGGAAAAGGGTTGGAAAAGACTTAGTGTTGTTCTATATGTTGGCCGAGAATGGCTAGTGAACATTTAACTATTTCGTATGAATTGTGGGGCGGAATTTTACACGTAGTATAAGGCGTGTAATCCCCTTTGTTTGGTTGTTGTTTGGAGCCTTAAATGTGGCGTGTTGGTTATTGTATTCGACCTTGAAAAAGGTGGCAAAGTGAGTAGAAACAAAGGAAGTGCTGCCCGATTTTCCGTAGAATTAGAGACTAAATACTTAGTATTATTCTACATAGAGACTAGAAGTTGATAGCCTTGTTGTGACCATTATAGGTTGACACTTACGTGCGGTGTATTCGGCAGCTTGTGGATTTAGCGAAAAGGTATGTGAACTATCTCCTCTTCTAGCATGATTCCTTAGAATAAAGAAAGTAAGTTATACTCCTTGAATGATCCATTCCTTGCTTGTATTTGGATTGCCTAAAATAGAATTTGTTCTATGTACTTCCTTGAGTGTACTTTGATGTTTAAATTGTAAGTAGTATAATTCATTTCCTTAGGGAAGTTTGGATTCTTAAAAGTGAAGGTATTTTTCTTAAAGTACATAGAGACTTGAAAAGGAAGTGGTTTCCAAATCTTTTGGCTAGTGCCTTAGTTCTAAACCTAAAGGTCATTATAATGACTTTAGGGGAGTCAAAGGAGTGATTTACTTATTTGATTTAAAAGAGGAGAAATGGCATGATTTAAGAGAAGTAACTTGTGTTAAGGGTGAAGTTACTTGAGGTTTAAAAAGTAGAAGAAAACTTGTTTTCTAACTATTAAGAGACTTGAAGTATTTTGAAAGTTAAGAACTTGATTTGTAAGTATGTGATACTTGGTTTTAATAGCAAAAGTCTCTCGGTTATTGAAGGAATGGATATCCTAAAACCATAAAAGGGTTATAACGGCTTTATGGGAAGTTGGTTATAACGGCTTTATGGAAGGTTTAGAAAGTTGTCTATTTTGATTAATCGGCATAAGTTGCCTAGATTGTGAAAATTTGGAGTTACTTGATTTCAAGCTTTGAAATGAGTTTTCTAAAGGAGTAGTAACTTACTTTGAAAAATAGACACGCCTTGATACTACGGGTGTTAGTATCTTGGGGCTTTACATAGAAAGGAGTCTTTTATAAAAGAATGTACGTATGTAGTACTTTGGCTTGATAAATTGAGAATTTGTCTAAGTGTGCCTTGATAAGTACTTTGACTTGTTAAAAGAGAATTATTCTATGTATGCCTTGATTAGTACTTTGGCTTGATAAATTGAGAATTTGTCTAAAGTGTGCCTTGATAAGTACTTTGACTTGTTAAAAGAGAATTATTCTATGTATGCCTTGATTAGTACTTTGGCTTGATAAATTGAGAATTTGTCTAAAGTGTGCCTTGATAAGTACTTTGACTTGTTAAAAGAGAATTATTCTATGTATGCCTTGATTAGTACTTTGGCTTGATAAATTGAGAATTTGTCTAAAGTGTGCCTTGATAAGTACTTTGACTTGTTAAAAGAGAATTATTCTATGTATGCCTTGATTAGTACTTTGGCTTGATAAATTGAGAATTTGTCTAAAGTGTGCCTTGATAAGTACTTTGACTTGTTAAAAGAGAATTATTCTATGTATGCCTTGATTAGTACTTTGGCTTGATAAATTGAGAATTTGTCTAAGTGTGCCTTGATAAGTACTTTGGCTTGTTAAAGAGAATTATTCTAAGTGTGCCTTAGTAAGGACTTTGGCTTGTAATTAAGGATTTGCCTATGTGTCTGGAAATAGCGGTTGTGTGCTATTGTTATATCGGTCGTTCGTGGTCATTCCGGGTTTGTGGCATTTGCGTAATTCCATGGATTTGCTACCCACGATCGCGAGAATACCTCGTGCGAGTCCGTAGGGCTTACGGGTGAAATAGTCCCGTGCGGAAGGGTCCGACCTATGCGAGGAATACCTCATGCGAGTCCGTAAGGGCTTATGCGCGGGTGAAATAGTCCTATGCGAGAATACCTCATGCGGTCCGAAAGGGCTTATGCGGGTGAAATAGTCCCACGCGGGTCCAGCCTATGCGAGAATACCTCACGCGTCCACGCGACCTACGCGGTGAAATAGTCCCAGAATAGGATTGCTAAATGACATCGCGCGGATGGTCCTGCTTGATCATGAGCTTCCTAGTTTATATTGTAAGGATACTACTGTTTACTCTCATTGTTAGTAAGGCACAATGTGTTGTATTTTGATTATCATATATGTCCCCGGATTTGTTTGTGTTACCCTATGGTCATGCTTTTACGAGGTGGGATTCCGGGGCATGGGACCACGAGGTATTTAGGACACAGGTGGGACTTGGTGTTCATGTATCCTTATTGGTGTTATTACATCATGGACTGCCGGCAGTGAGGAAGGATTCCACGGGCATGATTGATATTATGGGCGTGAGACCCATAGTTATAATTGAGTAGTGACTTGAGGGCCTGCGTCCCTGACTTGATATGACTGCTTATGTGTTATGTACTGTAGGTTGGATATCATACATGTCTCCTATGTTATTTAGACTGCTATGATTTTATTACGCATTTCATCGCTCACGCTGGTACATTCTTCGCATCGACCTCCCGGGCTGCGTTAACGCTGCAGTTTAGGTCTGTTGTTTGGTGATCGGCAGTGTGGATCCTCGCTCGGGGTTTTTGGATAGCTCCTCGTCCGTGAGTTTATCTTTGGTATATGTCCTTGATGCGAGCTTTATGCAGATTTGGGTGCAGCGGGCCTTGTCCGTCATAGTTGATTTAACTCGCAAGTCTGTATTCATATGTGGGATTGGACTTATGTATGGTGTAGTGTCTTTTGTTTATGTATATATGGCAGCCTTGTCGGCTTTGCCCTTGCACGTACGGTTGTTTTAAAAGAAAAAAAATGAGGTGTTATTTAATTTCCGCAGTTTACTTGTATTGTTAAGGTAGAAGGGTGCCCAGGTAGAGCACCAGTCACGGGCCCGGGGTTCGGGGTGTGACAACAAGCTAGCCACAAGCTTCCTTCTTGTCTTTTAATTTTTCAGATTTTTCTTAAGGCTAGAATCCTCTTGGATTTTTAGAGAGAAGGAGGAGCTTGAAATATTTAGAGAGAAGGGAGAGGTTTTTCCAAGAGAGAGATGACAAATGACCAAGTCTTTAAGACTTGGTCAATATATTGCATGTAAAAATCATATGGTGGGGACACTTGTCCCCACTCAGCCCTTTCAAAATAAAAATCTGACTTTTCCTAAGTTTTCCACTTTGATTTCCCGCCTGCTTCGCTGCATGGCCCGCAACTCCTGCGAACCCTCGGATCTTCCGGCGCCGCGGCCCTGCTTCCCGGCACCACGGCGCTGAAACTTCAGCGACCAACCGATTTCGGCGCGGCCCGACTTCCGGCGCCGGCCCTACAATCACCGCTTGGCGCCGCGCCGCCTCCCGGCCGCGCTGAGACTTCGATCATGTCCAGTTCGAACCACGGGGTATAACATGTAGTCCTGTTATAAATTGGGTTGTTAAGGATGTAACTGTTTAGTTTTTGTTATATTTAGAGGTAGCCATTTTGGGTTAGCCTGCTTATATCCTATATGGGTTCTTGTTGTGAGTTTATTATTCCGCTGGTTTTCTTTGATGTTGTATCATGAGGTGCCGGGTAAGGCACGACCACGGTCCGTGGTCGCCGCATGACAATGTTATCGACCTCGGGCCGCGTCATGCCGCAGTAGTAGAGTATCTGAGTTGTTGATCCTCACTCTTAGGATAATCGTCACCGTTGGGAAGCTCCATTACTCGAGGCTTACCCTTGGTTGAGATCCCCGGTATGGCCGGATGTTGTACATCTGTGGTATGGCGGGCGTCCCGCCACAATTGTTATTCTTAGAGGTCTGTAGTCACATTTGTGGATTGGGTTGTAAGGACAGAGAGGTACTATTTTATTTATTTATATTATGTATATGTTACGAAAGGTAGCCTTATCGGTTAGCCTGTTGATGTCTAATGTCTATGTATTTTTATGAGTTGTGTATGTTCCGCTGCTATTCTCTGATTTATACCTGTAAAGGGTGCCCAGGTAGGGCACCAGTCGCGGGCCCTGGGTCGGGTCATGACAAAAGTGGTATCAGAGCAGTTAGTACTCGAAAAGTGTCTACAAACCGTGTCTAGTAGAGTTTTGATTATCAATGTGTTATGCACCACATCTATAACCAGGAGGCTGCAGGACATTTAGGATTGGTTTCCATTCTTCTCACTCTGAGATCATCAGATAGAGCTGTGTGGTTAGGGTCGTCTCTCCCTAACAAGTTATGTTGATTGCAGCTACGAGAAAGGCAACAATGACCCAGGAAAGATTATGTAGATTGTGTATCCAGGTTGGTAATAATTGTAGTATAGTTGGTATTATGATATACAGCTATACGGATTTATGTATGATGGTCGGACGCGTGTTGCCTAGAATGATTTGGGATTACCAGGATTTGGTAAGGACTAAATAAATACCGGGAAGGTATGAAACAGTTTAATGAAATCTCATCAAGGTTTTACGTACTAATTTGAGATAATTAGGAAATGATGAGCTGTCTGAGAAGGTAATGGACCCTTAAGAAGCTTTAATTAAGATACTTAATGGAAGACTATGTTAGTAACTTAAGCTATGTGGTATGCTTAAGGGAATTGTACGGACGAGATCCGTATGGAGTAAGTATGGTTGTTGTGATCAAGACAACACGATTATGGTATTATGGGAAGTTATTGTACTCGAATACGGGGGGACTGATAAGATAGGCTTGGAGCATGGAAATTGCGAGCCTAAGAATAGTGATAACCGCCGAGACCTTAGGTATATAAGGCCTTCTCGGGTAGTAAAAAATTAAGTCAGACCAAGGATAAGAGTTAAGTGTGACGCCGAGTCGGGTTAAGGACCTATTAAGGGTCACCTCATAACCTGTAATGGTATGGGATCAGTTGGTAGTAGTCCCGCTACGTGACAGGGTCACGAGGGTGCAAGGCCCAAGTCTAGTTAATCGTTTTACGGGTTCGGGGACGCATTCCACCGGAACCAGGTTGTGAGAGCCGGAAATGGCCTTATATTGTTTAATTTTGTAACTCCAAAGAATGGAGGCCACAATTAGTATGGAAGTTATGTACGTAAGCTAGAATAAGTTTGGAAGTACGGAAAAGAGTACGACCGGTAAGAAAGTGATCAACCAAGTGTAAAAGATAGAGTCTGAATCCATGAGAACCTTTAGAGGTAACTACACCCGTGAGTGATGGGTGGTAGCTGAGCGGATGTATAATAATTGTCCGGTGACGATACAGTCGTCGGACCCTAGCAGACCTAGTAGAACTGACATGACATACCTTGAGGTCATTATGAGTACGGGTTAGTTGGCCTCTTGTTATGCCAACGTTGACTGCGGAGAGGGATTTGTTCGATTCCAGTTTTTCGGTAAACCGATTATGGAGTGGAAAGGAAGAGAAGTGGTGGTAACCAGTGAATTATCCTTCCTTCTTTGACATCATTGTTTTTAATAAGTCTGTATGACTTGTTCATTTGAGGTAAGTTGATGCAAAAGGTAATTAATACTGGAATTTGAAGGAATTTTATGTTAAGTGCCCTTGGGGGTACTTGGAGTTGGTTTGGTGTGGCG
The DNA here is from genome assembly GCA_029844215.1 of Przewalskia tangutica. Classification (NCBI taxonomy): domain Eukaryota; kingdom Viridiplantae; phylum Streptophyta; class Magnoliopsida; order Solanales; family Solanaceae; genus Przewalskia; species Przewalskia tangutica. Next base: position 81,523,305 of record CM056735.1, on the reverse strand, counting down.
GTCAGGGCCACGATCTTCCGGATAAGTTCAGGATAGCGCGCAAGCAAGAATAAGATAAGTACGAGTGTTGACTGTGGAAAACAGAAGACATCTTTAGTAGGTTTTGAAAATCTACACAATTTTAAGGAGGTTCTTGATGATTAGATATTTATAGGATCGCAAGAGGACCCGGTGATTAGGGTTGTGACTCCAAGGAAAGTTTATTTAAGGGAGATAAGTTCTCTCCCCCACGTGAAGGATAGTTGTACGTATTATGGGGTTACGTGTACCCATGTTGTTAGACGAAGGATAAGAGACGGGTAAGGTCTTCGGTATCGTCATGCCATAGGTTGCACTTGTAGATAACCGTGGGAGAAGTATTGTGTTGGGGTAATTAAGAACGACGTACGAATAGGTTGAGGAAGTGTCGTAAGAATATGAATGCAGGTAGTACGCATGTATGAAACTGTACGATTATGGATCAAGATAGAAATACTTTTGCTAATAATAAGCATAAGGTAAGGTTATGACCAGAATGATAAAAGAGAATACAACTATGGTTATGTAAGTTGCACGAGCTATGTTTACCCCAGACTAGTGTAAAGACCATTAGTAGATAATGGACAGTAAGAACACCTCGAGGAAATGTGGTAGCATCTGTACTGACGAGGAGGATAGTAAGAAAATACGGAGGGGTGAGGGACCCCAGGATAACTTGGAAATAGATTATAAAGGAAAGACGAGTAGACACTCGAACGATAAGAAATCTTGACAAGTCATTGGAATATGTAATACCTTGAATCGAGGCTGAACACCTGACTATAAGCTCTATGAGTTGAGAGAAAATAATCGGGTTGCTTCTCGACAAGAGCAAGGAAATTTCCCCCCTGAAATGTGATTGACAGTAAGTCTTAGCCATTAGGCAAACAAAGGAATCAAGTCTAAGTTTAGTGACCAAGTTTGGTCGTAACAGAGAAAGGGAAACAGGAACCATAATTTAGATTAAGGATGCCGAATATTTCGCAGGTATGAGAAAGGCTTCCAGTTACTCGAAGATAAGTTGACCACGACTACAGTTCTAACCCCTCCTGAGAGACTAGAGGGTTAGGGTATTATTGTAACACGTTGGGTGTTGGGCTAGGTTGTGTGCTGACGCAACACGATAAGGTTAGAGCTTATGTTTCCCGACGGTTAGGGAAGCATGAAAGGAATTACGCTACTCACAGTTTAGAGTCGGCGGCAGTTAATTGTATCTTGAAGAGTTGGAGGCATTCCTTATATAGTTTTCTTGGGGATATTTATGCAAACCATAGGAGCCTCCGGTATATCTTCAGTCAGAGGCAGCTGAATGTGCGACAGAGACGGTGGTTAGAGTTACTCAAGGAATGTGATATTGATATCCTATACCACCAGGGGAAAGCCAAGACTGTTACAGATGCTCTTGGTCGTGGATCTATGGGTAGTCTGTCAGATGGACAGTCAGATAGACAGGACGTGGTCCGTAAGATTCATCAGCTACAGAGCCGAGGGGTTCGATTATTTGTTTCTAAGGTTAATGAAGTTTAGATCCGAGAGGTTGCCGAGCCTTCCGTCGTTTTGGAGGTAAAAAGGCGACAGTATGAGGATCCAGTTGATACGGTATCGAGATACGGCTCTCCGAGAAGAGAATAGCCTGTTTGAGTAGCACCGGATGGGGTGTTGTGATATGAGGATAGATTGTGTGTACCCGGTGCTGCAGGACTTGTCAGCAGGTTGTAGGGGAGGCACGCAGTGCTTATTGCTCTAATTGTTCGGGGCCGACTAAGTTGTGTCGTGACCTCAGGTGTATGTATTGATAAGATGGCCTGGAGAGGGGCGTAGCAGAGTTATTGCTTAATGTCCGAATTAGTAGCAGGTCAAGGTTGAACACCAGAAGCCCAGTGGGCCATTACAAGCGATTTAGATCCCGACTTAGATATGAGAGGTTATTAATGTGGATCTTTTTACAGGGTGCCATCGTACTCAGAGGAAGTGCGACTCCCTGGGGGTCATAGTAGACAGGCTGACGACAGCAACCCATTTTCTTCCGGTCAGGACCACTTAATCGGCTGAGGTTTATGCTAGATTATATAGCAAGGAGATTGTGAGACTTCACGGTGTTCCTACATTTATGATGTCAGATAGATGAGCTCAGTTTACGGCTAACTTCTGGAGGTTTTCCAGAAGTTATTAGGGACACAGGTGAGTCTCAGTGTGGCATTTCACCCTCAGACCGACGGACATGCAGGGCATGATATCCAGACACTTGAGGATAGGTTGCGGGCCTTTTTTTTATTGTCTTCAGGGGTAGCTGGGAGGATTATTTACCTCTTGTTGAGTTTGCGTATAACAAAAGCTACCATTCCAGTATCCAGATGGACCTGTATGAGGCCTTGTATGAAGAAAGCGTAGACTCGCCGATTGGTTGGCTCAATGTAGGCGAGGTTCAGATATTTAGCCCGGACTTGATTCAGCGGGCTGTGAATAAGGCGAAGCTTATCCAGGAAAGATTATTAGTAAGCTCAGAGTCGATAAAAGCTTTATGCAGATAACCGACGTCGACACTTGGAGTTCAGGTTGACGTTCTGGTATAAGTATTGTTATGTGGCCACGTATGACATTATTGGTATGTAGGGGTTGTAAAAGGGAGACTGTGTCTCTATCTATAAGATTGACTCCGAAAGAACATTCGGAGACGAATGTTTCTAAGGGGGGAAGAATGTTACACCCCGTAAATTCAAGAGGATAAGGTAAGAACGTCCGAAAGGAAATAAGATTCGAATTAGGAACCAAAAAAAAAAAAAAAAAAAAGTTGTTGGCAGAATATTTTTTTGGACAGTTTTTCAGTCAACTTTGGAACAGTATATCTCCTAGTATATTGGGAGTTTTTAGGTGTTTAAAATCCTAATATTAATCTCATTTAGTCTAGTTTCCAACGTAACAAACCGCTCGTCGATAGGACATTGGAGTAGAAAGTTATGGACGTTACAAGATCAGCTGACAGAAGAGTCAGGGGCAGGCGCCGCGGCGGGATTTTTTTGCGGAAATAGGGTAAAAATAGAAGATATTTGTTGTAGAGGACCCATGAGTGGGTGACAAGTGTCCCCCCAACTTGTGTATCAAGATAAGGCTTATATATTGGCCAAGTCTTGCAAGACTTGGCCATTCTACACTAAAGGATCATCCAAACACTTGCTCTCTTCTATCAAAAGTTGATAAAACCCTAAGCCAAATGAGATTTTTGGAAAGGCAACAAGAAGCAAAAATGTTGGCGAGCTTGTAGGGGGTTCGTAGAGGTGATTTTAGCGGGAAGAAGAAATTCGGAAAGAGAGCTTAAGCGGGAAAGATCCTTGGAATATTTTGGGCTTATTGAGGTAATGATCCTTGTCCTCCTATGAAATTGAAGATTTCATGTTGTAGTAATTTGATAAATGAACTTGTGATATAAGGAATGAAGTTTAATAAGTGTTAAGATATTGGAAGGTTAAAAACCGAGAAATGGCATGTTAGCCATTGAAGATGTTAATCAATTTTATTGTTAGTTATAATCGTCACATGGTATACCATAAATGGGATTTAGTTGTTAAAATTGTTTACAACTATATGACATGTTAGACTTAACAACTCGGATTAAAAAGGAATTGAAAGGAAATTGATATTGTTGTCGGTATTGATAGTTGCCGAGAATGAGGCTTAAGTTGTTGGACTGTTTTGTATAAAATTGTGGGGCAGAATTTTACACGTCCTGTTAAGGCGTGTAATCCCCTTTGGTTAACTGAATGGGTGAGCCTTAAATGTGGCATTTGGTTATTGAATTCGGACCTTGAAAAAGGTGGAAAAGTATGTAGAAATAAAGGAAGTGCTGTCCAATTTTCCGTAGAATTAAGTGACCTTACACTTGGAGTATTCTACGTTTGAAGTTAGAAGTTAATAGACGTATTGTGGTCATTCTAGGTTGACATACGACGTACGACATATTGGACTTAGCAAGTGGATTGAACCGAAGAGGTATGTGGAACTTTCCTATCTCTTGAGCATGAGTAGTTGTAAATGTATAGTACGGTAGACGTACGAGATTTAAATGAATTTAGTTTCATTTGATATCCTTGACTTGTTTTAAAGGATAGACATGCCTTGGTTTCAAAAGTATAAAGTTGGTTAATAACTTTATGGAAGGAAAAGAAAGAATGGTTTATTCTAATAGGGTAAACAAAGATTTTCTTGACTTGAAAATGTATAGAATGTTTGATTTGGAAAGTATTGATTCCTTGAGCTATTCTAAAGTTAAGAAACTTGATTACAAGATAAGAGACTTGAAGCATTTTGAAAGTATACGATACTTGGTTTTCGAAAGTATAAGTCTCTTGGTTATGAAAAGAATGTAAGTGTCTAAAGTATAAAGCTAGTATAACGGGTTTATGGGAAGTCGGTTATAATAGCTTTATGGAAAGTTAAAAGAGTGGTTTACTCTAAGTTATGTAAGTAATGATAAATGACTTGAAATAACGAAAGGCAAATTGATTTAAAGGCATCAATTGCTTAAGGTTTTAAAAGAAAGAAGTCACTTGATTTAGAAGCCTATAAATGTATTTCTAATAGGTATTGTGACTTGTCTTGAAAAGTAGTTATGACTTGATACTACGATTATTAGTATCTTGGAAGTTTTATATGAAAAAAAGTCATTTTTTTTAAAAGAGTAGAAGTACGTAGTACTTTGGGTTAAATTCCCGGATTTTTATAAAGACATGTTAGTTCCTTAAGTAAACTAAAATGAGAGTGTATGTGAACAAGACTAATAAGAAGTTAGGGGATTTCTTAACTTGCTTATGTTATGTATGATAAGCCGGTAGTGCTTATGTTATGTATGATATCCGATTTGTGCTAGTGATATATTATTCATTACGGGGTCATTCCCCGGGTTTGTGGCATTTGCATATTCCGTGGATTTGCTACCCATGATGCGAGGAATACCTCATGCGAGTCCGTAAGGGCTTATGCGGGTGAAATAGTCCCATGCGGGGTGGACCAGTCCTATGCGAGGAATACCTCATGCGGATTTACACGACCTATGCTGGCGGATACAGTCTATGCGAGGAATACCTCATGCGGGTCCACACGACCTATGCGGGTGAAATAGTCTCAGGAGTAGGATTGCTTAATGATACTACGGGCGGGTGGCCCTACTTTGATCATGAGCCTCCTATTTTTATGCAGTAAAGTATACTCTTGTTTACTCTCATTGTTAGTAAGGCACAATGTACTGTTATTTGAGTTATCATACATGTCTCCAGCTTTATTTTAGACTTATGATTTCACTACGACTTTCGGCCACATATTTGGTACATGTTGTAATCGACCTTCGGGGGCTGCGTTCATGCCGCAGGTAGAGTATACAGGTTTGATGATCCTCACTCTAGGATCACTGCATTGTTGGGAAGCTCCATTACTCCGGAGGCTTACCCTTGGTTCAGATCCCTAGTATGGTCGGATGTTGTACATTCAGGGGTATGGCGCGGCCCTGTCCCGCCACAGTTGTTATTCTTAGAGGTCTGTAGTCACATTTGTGGATTGGGTTGTAAGGACAGAGAGGTATTGTTTTATTTATTTATATTATGTATATGTTACGAAAGGTAGCCTTATCGGTTAGCCTGTTGATGTCTAATGTCTATGTATTTTTATGAGTTGTGTATGTTCCGCTACTATTCTCTGATGTATACCTGTAAAGGGTGCCCAGGTAGGGCACCAGTCGCGGGCCCGGGGTCGGGTCGTGACAATTGCCCTATAAATACCCCCCCCTTTGGATTGCAACACTTCATCCCACACTTAGAGATTTCAAGACTCGAAAATTCTCCCTCCCTCTCCCTAGTAGCTCTCGGCCATGGGCTGATTTCTTGAGCTAAATTTGTCCAAAATTCCTTAAACTTTTAAGTGTTCTTCCTTAAGGTGTTAGGAAGATTGTGAACCAAGAGTTAGGCAAGATTTCACACCCCTAGCCCTAAAACCCACCTTGGCCGAAACTTGTAGGTTTGGAACCTAAGTGTTCTTCACTTTTTGGAGTTGGATCTTGAAGAGGAGTTGGTTAGGAACTTCTAAGGGTTGCTTGGAGTGGATTGGAACGTAAAGAATTGGAGCTAAGATTCCTAAGGATCGACTTTTAATCATTGGAAAATTTTGGGCTTATCGAGGTAATGATCTTTGTCCTTCTACTGTAATTGGAGATTACATGTTGTAGTAGTTTATATTTGAGTGTATAATATGTGGAGGGAATATTGAAAAGAAATGGACTGTATTGTATATTGTGGGGCAGAATTTTACACGTCCAGTTAGGCGTGTAATCCCCTTTGAGTTGTTGTATTATTGCGCCTTAAATGTGGCATGTTGACTATTGATATCGGGCCTTGAAAAAGGTGGAGGTAAGTAGATACAGGGAAAGTGCTGCCCAATTTTCTGTAGGATAAGGAACATTATACTTAGAAATATTCTACGAAGAGAACTAGAAGTTGATAGATGTATTGTGGTTATTATAGGTGGATATTCTACGCGTGGCATATTCGACTTGGCTAGTGGATTAAGCCGAAGAGGTATGTAATTCTTCCTATTCTCTTGAGCATGATTATTTGTGAAATATAAAGTGCGATAGACGCACGTGTGTTAAAGGAGTTGGATTTTCCTTTTTTGTGTCCTTGACTTGATTCTAGAGTTAAGTGACTTGATATGAAATGTTAAGGACTTGAATTGTGTTAAAAAGTTGTGAAACCTCATTCATGAGTAATGGGTACTTGGTCTTTAAAAGAATAAAGTTATCTTGATTTCCAAAGTAAGAAACTTGATTTCTAAAAGAGAAGAGACTTGAGAATTTGAAGTTATGAAGCTCAAACTATTTTGAGAAGTATATTGTTACTTGACCTTTGAAAGGAGAAGTGTTTTTGTTTAAAAGGAAGGCATGGTATTGTCTTGATTTGGTTTTGAAAGCTAAACGACTTGATTTTGAAAGATAAGAGACTTGACTTATAAACGACTTGATTTTGAAAGATAAGAGACTTGACTTATAAACGACTTGATTTCGGAAAAGGAGAAGTAACTTGATTTAAAAGTATAGGTTACTTGTTTTGAAAAGAGTGAGTTACTTGGGTTTTAAAAGTATACTTGATGTTGTTTTAAAAATGTAAAGCACTTGGTTTAAAAAGTATAGAGTACTTGATTTTAAAGGCCTTGTAAAGATTTTCTGAAGGTGTAGTAATTTGGTTTGAAAAGAAAACGTGTTTTGATACTACGAGTATTAGTATCGTGTGGCTTTTACGTAAAAAGAGGTATTTTTGAAAGAATGAAAGTATGTAGTATTTTAGGGTTAAAACCCGGATTGTTGGCATAAAATGAAAGTACTTGGATTTGATAAAATTGATGAATCAGTTTACATGTTAATAAAAGTCTAAATGTACGTTGAACTTGCCTATGCTTGTTGTGATAGCCTTTGTTGTGCAAGTGTTGTATTTCTATGCTACCGCGTCTCTCGATGGAGGGCCGGTTATCTGGTTGATTGCTTGGACATACTGACGCGATGGATGGTCCACGGGTATGGTTCCATTAGGATTGTTATTCCATGGACTAGCTCTCCATGAGGTTTTAGTGATGCAGGGTGGATCTGATAGTTAGCCCTCGTACTTGCCCAGGTCGTTGCTGATGCAAGCTGGTTCTGGTAGTTGGCTTTCGTACTTGCCCCGGTCAGTTCTTTATAGTGTCATTCCACGGACTAGTTCCCCATGAAGTTTTGTGATGCAGGAGGTTCTGGTATCTATGCCCGCATTTGCCCGGCCACATGATACGACGCAGGTGGATCCGTAGTTGGCTTCGTACTTGCCCGATCAGCGTGGACGCAGTGGAATGAGGTTGGTGATGCAGGCGGATTTGGTAGTTGGCTTTCGTACTTGCCCCGGTCGGATGCGCGACGCAGGCTGGTTCTGATAGCTATTCCTTCGTACTTGCCCCGGTCAGTTTTATAGCATAGTTGGTACGGTAGACTCTGGTAGATGGCAACAGTGCTTGCCCCGGTCATATCTCGTGGCGACAGGTTGGTTCTAATAGCTGGCTTTCGTACTTGCCCCGGTCAGTTGATGATGCAGCCGGTTACGTAGCTATGCCTTCGCACTTGCCGCCGCTTTATGACGCAGTTGATTTGGTGTGTAGCTTTCCTACTTGGCCCGTACGGTTTTTATGGCACATGTGGGACCTGGTGTTCATGTGTACTTTTGGTGTTATATTATATCATAGATCGCCGGTGAGGAAGAAGTTCCACCGCATGATTGATATTGCGCGCGAGACCCATGGTTATATTTGAGTGGTGACTTTGAGGTGTGAGTCACGACTTGATACGATCGCTATATATTGTGTGTTGTAGTTTGGTTATCATACATGTCTCTGCTTTATATAGATCGTTATGATTTCATTCTGATATTTTCGCCACATACTTGGTACTGTTAGATCGACCTCCTTCGGGCTGCGTCATGCCGCAGTAGTGAGGTACACCATTGTTGATCCTCGCTCATAGGATCACGGTTCTGCGTATTGGGAAGCTACGTTTCTCCGGAGGCTTATCTTTTGGTATGATTCCCTGAGATTGTAGGTTCTTATACATTCAGGGGTATGGCGGGGCCCTGTCCCATCGTAGTTGTTATAAAAATTCTTAGAGGTCTGTAGTACTGTTGTGAGTTGGGCTTGTAAAGGATGTAACTGTTCAGGTTTATATATATATGCAGAAAGGTGACCGTTTTGGTTAGCCTGTTTCTTATTTTATATTGTTTCATTTCTATAATTTTTTATTTCCGCTGATTTTCTCTGATGTTTTATTACTAGGGTGTCCGGGGTAAGGCACCAGTCGCGGGCCCGAGGTCGGGTCGTGACAGTAAAATCCCACCTCGTGGGGTCTGGGGAAGGTAGAGCGTAGACAGACCTAACCTCTACCTTGGTAGGTAGAGCGGCTGCTTCCGGGAGACCCTCGGCTCAAGACCTGCGTAATCACAATCAAAGCAAACGTTGCATAGCAATATATCCAAAGAAACACGTAACATCAAAGAACATCACAAGAACACAAAGACGCAGTTAGCCTTCTTCGAAATCGGCAAGTAGTAGATTCAAGCCTCTATACTTCAGTCGACTTCACTGCCTTCCTCCCCCTGCAACAGTTCCAGGTGATCGACGAGGTCTACTTCGAGTAGTTGCAGTCCTGCTGCTTTCAGCTTGTTCTTTTTCCTTCACAGCTTCAGCTTCCTATTCTCCTTTCTCTTCAGCTTCCTTTCCTCTTTTTTCTCCCCTTTTGGGAAGAAAGCAAAAACAAGAAGTGATTTCTTGCTTGAACCAGTGTTGCCCTGACTTGATCAACTCCATCAATTTGCGAGTTGATTTTAGCAATTTCTTTCACTAACCAAGCAGTCGACAGCACAGACTGATGTGTATTGCCTAGAATGTCAGGAACATTCCTGACAACATTTTCACTTCCTGCTTCTCTTTTCCAGGGAAGATCGGTGATTTTATCCTTGCTCCTCAACACTATTTTGTTAACAATATATACTTCTGGTTCTTTTCTTATCATATCTTTCTTTAGAGGTTTGAACCCTTGAGTTGTAAGAACTTTGAAGATCAAGGAGTGAAACGGTAGGATTAGGTTAGAGTTTTTTTCTGCCAAATTGACAATTTGTTGAAAGATTATCTTTCCCAGGTTGACTCGTAGACTTTTTCCTATTTTGTAGAGGAGGATTGCTTGCTCTATGGTTACAATTGACTCGTTCATTGAAGGGGGCCAGTTATATATAGCAATTTTATGTACTATAGCAAACAATGCAGTAAGCTTAGACGCAGGACACCTTGAGACTCATCTTTTCAAGACACCTCATGTTAAGTAGTCAATTACTTCATCTCTATCATTCACAACATCCTTTTCTTTTTTTTCCATCAAATCTATTACTCAAATTCAAACATTGGTTTATCATGGTAGGTGTGAAGTAATAAAACTTATTATAGAGATATATCTTTCCAAACTTCCTTGGCCTGACCTTCTCCATATTAGGCTCCAGATTGGCATAGAATAACCTCACAATATCATCAATGTATGGACATTTTTTATTTACTGGCGAAGATTGGGTACTCAGGGTACGCCCTTCGGCTAGTGGGAGTGCTACGAGGAGAGATGCAGAAATGCAAGATCCTCCTGCACGGACCTTGGGAGCAAGTGCACCAGTTGCACCTTCTCCCATTCAGACAAGACATGAAAATGATATTTGAAAGCTCTAATGTTGGTAGATCAACCAGCGCACAAGAACCTTCTCACAATCATAATATACATGTAACTGAACTGCAAGACACTCAACTCCGCAGGTCTACTAGAATTCATTGTCCTCCGAAAAGACTAAATCTACTCGTGGAAACATAAAATGAGCTAGATATTCCAGGTGATGACGAGCATAGAACCTACAGCGAAGCAATGCTAGACATTGATTCGAAGAGATGGTAAGAAGCCATGAAATCCGAAATTGAATCTGTGTATATCAATCAAGTGTGGAACTTGGTTGATTTGCGGAATGGGGTTAAACCCATAGGATGCAAATGGGTCTTCAAGAAGAAGATTGATGCATCTGGCAAGGTTCAGACTTATAAAGCTAGACTAGTGGCTAAAGGTTTTACTCAGCGTCCTGTCATGGATTATGATGAAACCTTTTCACTGGTGGCTAAGATAAAGTATATTCGGATTTTGCTTGCTATAGCTGCACATTACGATTATGACATTTGGCTCTATAACTTATTATAGAGATATATCTTGCCAAACTTCTTTGACCTGACCTTCTCCATATTAGGCTCCAGATTTGCATAGAATAACCTCACAATATCATCAATGTATGGACATTTGTTGTTTACTGAGCCTAGTAGATTTCTTTCTGTAAAGAAATCCATCAGGTTTTACTCGGTGCATGAGGTTATGTCCACTACCTTTTTTGTTCTTATGATTCTATTTTTATACCAAGGCCAATGTTTAGACTTTGCTTTAGTCAAGAACTTCTATGAGTAAGGATTTACCTCTGTCTCTGATTCGGTTGTGGATTTGTTTGAGAAGGTGGGTAAACTGGTTTCTTCTACCTCTGGCTGTGATGTTGTGGGAGGTGTTGTGACATTTCCGACAACATCTCGATCAACCTCTGACAAATCTTCACTCACTGCTTTTTGCAAGAGTCCTTCGAGTAATACTTCTTCAAAGGAGTATCATCTGGAATCTCATCTTTCTTAGTCAACTCTTTCTCAACAGAAGTCGTGGGCTCAGAATGTGAGGATGATGCTGGGTTTTCAGTTGGTTGCTCAGCAAAAGGCGTCTTCATCATCTTCTGTGGTCCAGCTGAAGTCTGACTCGTTCCAATCACTGCTCGAGCCAGTAGGAAAAACAATATCGAATTTCAGCCTTTTAGCTGTAGCTTCAGGGCTGAAATTTCTCTCAAAATTGCGGGTTGACCTTCTCGAGGAACTTGGATGTGCTTTCCCTTTTTGGTAAAACAGTGACATCTGGGAAGCTATCCAAGTTGATTGAATTGTTGTCTTCTCCTAGATAAGCAGTTTCAAGAGGTTCTTGAAAGGTGCTTAGTACAATATTTGTGCATTGCGGGGGACTCGTACTCATGGGAGTGTGTTCTGGAATGTTGGGTGACATTTCGGCTGACATTGGAGAAGTATCCATTGGTGAGAATGGTGAAGCAGATGAAGGGGTTTTAGGGTTTTTGAAATTGGAGTGTGTTGAGGGAAATCCATCGATTTGAAGATTTAACTCGAGATGATGATTGTCTTTTCCCTTCTTTTTTTTGGAAAAAACTAGACAAGAATGAATACTAATTGAAGATAAATTTATATACTTGACAAAATATTTTGTTTCCAGATTTTAAGCGTTTGTATTGCATTCCAATACTTGTTCCTAAAATTTAAAGATTAAAAGATAGACATCAAGATTTGATTATTAACAAAAGAAGTTGTTCAAAGCTGTACGACACAAAAAATAGGGAAAAATAACTGAATTTTCAAAAATCAGTTACACACTGCATCCCTATAAATATCATGATCTGAGGATGTCATCAGTAATGTTAGCAACATTTTGAACAACACAGGTATCATAATCCCACAAGAATAATTTCATTTCGGCAACAAATCAATCATACATGATTTTATAGGTTCAATCTCCAGACCAATGTAATATTTCCCATTGAGTCCTAGATCTAATCATAAAACACATACAAAATTCATTTTCGTGTCAAAAAACAAGAATACTTATTTAGCACCTTCATAATTTCTTTTGATTAAGCACGTTGATACTCCTATAGTATAGGAACAATATCAATTTCCAAGGGTTTTACCCAATTTTCACAATTGCCGAGAATTACAAAGGTTTTGCCTCATTTTGATACTCCTTTTTTATGATATCTCATATCATCGCAGAGAACGGTATCACATGAAAATCATGTTCGTATTTGAAAACCATACCTGTATGAGCAAAAATCAGACATAACACAATACTGGAAATCAGATTCTAATATTACAAGGGTAAATGTCACCCGAAATGTTAGAGACATTTCAGACGACATTCGCCCAACAGTGCTGATTTGAGAAAGTACAGAGACCAAGAGAGCTTTTCAAACTGGAAAATCTCTCATGATCTAAAGCTTTTGTAAAGATATCAGTTAGTTGATGAAGGGTGTCAACATAATCAATTTGAACTAGCTGCTTTTCAACCAAATCTCTCAAAAAATGGTGTCTAATATCTATATTTTATACGAGAGTGTTGAACTGGATATTTTGAAATGTTAATGACACTCATATTATCACAATACAATACTAAGATATTATTTGAAAATCATAGTCGTCTAACATGTGTCTTAACCATATTAATTGAGAACAACAACTCTCAGCTGCTACATATTCAGATTCAGCAGTTGAGAGTGATACACAATTTTGTTTGCGACTATACCAAGAAACTAAATTATTGCCAAGGTAAGAACATCCTCCACTTGTACTCTTTCTGTCCTCCATATCACCAGCCCAGTCCGAGTCACTATATCCTACTAAATTAGGATTAGTGTCTTTGTAATACCAAATTCCCAACTCACAAGTGTCGGAAACATATCTGATGACACGTTTTATGGCATTTAAGTGGAAGATTTTGGGACAGGCTTGGAATCGAGCACACACACATACACTAAACATTAGATCAGGACGACTAGCAGTGATATACAAGAGACTACCTATCATAGAACGATACAATGTTGGGTCGACATTTTCCCCAACATCATCTTTGCATATAGTATGTGTTGATCCCATTGGAGTCCTCGTTTGTTTATCATTCTCCAATCCAAACTTCTTGACCAAATTCTTGGCATACTAACTCTGGGAGATGAAGATTCCCTCCTCAATTTGCTTTATCTGCAAGCCTAATAAAAAGGTTAATTCCTCTATCATGCTCATCTCAAATGTTAAGGACATAGCTTCGACAAATGTCTTAAGATGGGATTGTGAAGTCGAACCAAAAACTATGTCATCTACATAGATTTGAGAAATGACCATATCAACTCCGTGATGTTTTATAAACAAAGTACAATCAGCTACACCACGTTTGAAATCAAATTCAAGAAGAAACTGAGTTAAACGACCATACCATGCATGTGGAGCTTGTTTTAATCCATACAAGGCCTTTTTCAGCTTGTACACAAATTGTGGATGGTGGGGATGTTCGAATCCTTTAGGTTGTTCAACATACACTTCCTTATCAAGATATCCATTCAAGAAAGCACCTTTTACATCCATTTGATGGAGAGTAATCTTTAAGCAACAAGTTATGGCAAGCAACAACCTAATTGACTCAATTCTTGCAACAGGAGTGAAGGTTTCATCACAGTCAATTCCTTCCACTTGAGTGTATCCTTGAGCAACTAGTCTAGCCTTATTTCTCACAACAGTTCCAGATTCATCTGATTTGTTTTTAAAGATCCATTTAGTTTCAATTACATTAGTATTATCGGGGCGAGGAACTAAATCCCAGACTTCATTTCTGGTGAACTGTTCAAATTCTTCTTGCATAGCTTATATCCACCAATTATCCTTGAGTGCTTCATTTACATTCTTTGGTTCCAATGTAGATACATAACAAGAATGACTTAACTTATGATATACGGTGGACATGCACGCATATTTCACCATATCTCGATAATTCTGTGGTTCATTCCTTCTTGTTCTAACACCTTCGAACACCTCTCCTATCACTTGTTTTGTAGGATGATTTCTCCTAATCCTGGATGAGTGATCCCTGCGTACTGGTCATGAAATTCAGCTTCTAATTCCTCATATGTACCTGTAATGTTCTCGATTTCTGCTTCAGATGTTGCTTCGAATGTCGTGACATTTGGGGCAACATCTGGATTTTCAGCATTCTGCATATTTTCCACTGTTATTATTGTTACACCCCGTAAGTCCAGGACATGTATAAGAGAATGTACGTAAAGAATCAAGACTTGGAAATTGGTACGAAAGGAAGAATTGTTTTTCCGACGGAAAATCTTCCGAACGTCGGAAAGGAAAAATATTCGTTGAGGAGAATTAGATTCTCAAAATGCATTATTTGAAGAATATGGAACTTATTAACATTATGGAAATTTATTTTTACGGATTTGGTCACGTGGGGCCCACCCGAGGAATTTTACGTTTTGTGGGGCCCATGAGGGTTATGGAATTTTATGGACGAATGAGAGGGCGACACGTGGCACCTCCCCCCACATGGTCTTGGTCGAAAAATGGTAAGGGTAAAATGGTCATTCACCATCAAGGAAGACAAGTCTTCAAAGCTTGAGATTGTTGACTTGTCAACTTGTCCACTTGGCTTTACATTAATTGTCCTTCATCCTAGCCCACAAGTGTTTTAATCTAAGCCATCCAATGTGTTATATAAGAATACTACTAGTGCAAGACAAGGTCTTCCAACACTTAGAAAAAAATCACAACATTTCTTGTGCTTCATTGAGCTCTCGGGTTTGACATGTTATCCACACAAAAATTTTGTAGTTTTGATCCATTATTCACAAGACTTAAACCCAAGGTCCCTAAGGGTATTGTAAGGACTTCTCAATAGAAAGATTTCGGAAAAACGTCGTTTTCACGTTAGTCGCAAGGCGGAAACTTAAGGAGTTCTTCAACTTTGAAGTTGGAACTTGAAGATGGGTTCTTCATAGGCTTCTAAGGAGTGCTTGGAGCGGATTGGAACATAAGGAAAGGAGCTAAGAATTGCTAAGGAGCGACTTTGAATCTTGGATATTTTAAGGGCTTGTAAAGGTATAATTCTTGTCGTTTTAGTAGTTAAAGATTACTTATTGTTGTAGCTTTGGATATTAGCAAGCATGAGATATTTAGTATGAGGTTTGATAAGTTTATTGGCTATTGGAACCCTAATCCGAAAACTAGCATGTTTACCCTTAAGATTACAATTCAAGTTGATTATTAGTTTAAGTCGTCGCATGTTGTATAAAGAAGGAATTGTAGTTGTTGAAGTTGTTTATGACTATATAACATGTTATACCTTAGAACTTGGAATTGGAAAAGGATTGGAAAAGACTTTGAATTGTTGGTTATGTTGTTGGCCGAGAATGGCTTGGATTTTAAACTACTTGGTATGAATTGTGGGGCGGAATTTTACACGTATTGTAAGGCGTGTAATCCCCTTTGGTTGGTTGTTGTGTTGAGCCTTAAATGTGGCATGTTTGGTTATTGTATTCGGCCTTGAAAAAGGTGGCAAAGTATGTAGAAACAAAGGAGGTACTGCCCGATTTTTCGTAGAATAAGAGACCGCTTACTTAGTATTATTCTACGTTAGAGACTAGAAATTGATAGTCATGTTGTGACCATTATAGGTTGACAATTCTACGTACGGCGTATTCGGCTTAGCTTGTGGATTTAGCCGAAAAGGTATGTGAACTATCTCCTCTTCTAGCATGATTCCGTATGGTAAAGAAAGTATGTCCTACTCCTTAAATGATTCATTCCTTGGTTGTACTTGGATTGCCTAATATAGAATTTTTTCTATATACTTCCTTGATTGTACTTTGATGTTTTAATTGTAAGTTGTTATAATCCATTTCCTTAGTGAAGTTTGGATTCTCAAAAGTGAAGGTATTTTACTTAAAGTACATAGAGTCTTGAAAAGGAAGTGGTTTCCAAACCTTTTGGCTAGTGCCTTAGTTCCAAAACCTAAGGGTTGTTATAATGACTTTAGGGGAGTCAAAGGAGTTATTTACTTAATTGATTTAAAAGAGGAGAAATGACATGATTTAAAGAGATGTAACTTGTTTTAAAGGTGTGAGTTACTTGGGATTTAAAAGTATAAGCTACTTGATTTATAAAGATTTAGAGACTTGAAGTATTTTGAAAGTAAAGAAACTTGATTTGTAAGTATGTGATACTTGGTTTTCAAAGTATAAGTCTCTTGGTTATAAAAGGAATGAATATGTCTAAAACCATAAAGGGTTATAACGGCTTTATGGGAAGTTGGTTATAACGGCTTTATGGGAAGTTGGTTATAACGGCTTTATGGAAGGTTAAGAAAGTTGTCTATTTTGATTATTAGGCATAGGTTGCCTAGATTGTGAAAATTTGAAGTTACTTGGTTTCAAGCTTTGAAATGAGTTTTCTAAAAGTGTAGTAACTTACTTTGAAAAATAGACACACCTTGATACTACGGGTGTTAGTATCTTGGGGTTTTACATAAAAATGAGTCTTTTGAAAAGAATGTACGTACGTAGTACTTTGGCTTGTTTAATTGAGAATTATTCTATGTGTGCCTTGATAAGTACTTTGGCTTGTTTAATTGAGAATTATTCTATAAGTGCCTTGAGTTTATAAAATGAAAGTCTAAAGATTTTATGAACTTGCCTATGTGTGCTGGTGATAGCTTTTGAGTGCAAGTATTATGTTTTATTACGTTGTCGCGACTCTCGGTTGGAGGGTCGGCTGTCTTGTTGTAAGTTTACTTGGACGTACCGACGGTGATGTGGGATTCCACGGGTATGCTCCCATTATTTGTATTACCCCATGGTCATGTGTCACGACCCGTTCCGGGGCCCGTGACTGGTGCCTTACCCGGGCACCCAAGTAGTCATACATCAGAGAAATCAGCGGAACATAAAAACAAGACATGAAACAATTTTAAAACGAACCACATTTTAACTGAGAGAAAATCGCCTTTCGGCATATATATATATACAAAGTTGAACAGCTTAATCCTTTTTACAAACCCTGCCCACACAGTACTACAGACCTCTAAGAATGTAACGACAACTATGGCGGGACAGGGCCCCGCCATGCCCCTGAATGTACAAGAACTTACAGACTCAGGGTAACATACCAAAAGATAAGCCTCCGGAGAAACGGAGCTTCCCAAAACGCTGATTTGTGATCCTAGAAGCGAGGATCGACAACCGATGTACCTCTACCTGCGGCATGAACGCAGCCTCAAGGAGGTCGATAACAGTACCAAGTATGTGAAACTGAAAATATTGTAGTTAAATCATAACAGTCTATAAAAGCAGGAGACATATATGATAACCAAAATACAGTACGCAACATAAAAGCAGTCAAGTCAGGGACTCACGCCCTCAAAAATCATCACTCAAATATAACAATGGGTCTCACGCCCACAACATCAATCATGTTCGCATCTTGGCCACATGCCCCCGGAATTCTCCATCGGTGTAGACATGTCCAGGATGCAACAATAATAACAAGGTATCGGGTAATCAACCCTGCCGCATGGCCACATGCCCCCGGAATTCTGCATCGGTGCAGACATGTCCATGTAACAATAATAACAATACCACCGGGTGATCAACCCTGCCGCATGGCCACATGCCCCCGGAATTCTGCATCGGTGCAGACATGTCCATGTAACAACAATAACAATATATCGGGTGATTAGCCCGCCGCATGGCCGCATGCCCCCGGAATTCTGCATCGGTGCAGACATGTCCATGTAACAACAATAACAATATATCGGGTGATTAGCCCGCCGCATGGCCGCATGCCCCCGGAATTCTGCATCGGTGCAGACATGTCCATGTAACAACAATAACAATATATCGCACAACCAGGCTATCACAAGCAAGCACAAGCAAATTACCATACTTCTAGACTCTCATAAAAAGATCCATTCTTTCTCAAGAAGTCACCTGATACTAACACTTGCACAGCAAAGGCTATTACCAGGTGCATAGGCAAGTTCAACATACTTATAGACTCCTATTTTATTACAACAAATCCGGGTTCTAACCCCAAAGTACTACATACATTGATCCTTTCAAAAAGACCTCCTTTTTACGTAAGAACAACTCGATACTATTATCCGTAGTACCAACTACGTTCATGTTTTAAAATCAAGTATTTTACACTGTTTTAAACCAAGTGGCTTACACTTTCTAGAACAACGTCAAGTAACAACATTCTTTTCCAAAAGTTCAAGTTTGCCTAATTTCAGATGCTCAAGTTTCTCATTCTTGAAAGATTTCGGAGTTCATATTCTTGATCACTTAATAATATAATTCTTTTTTAAAACAGTTGAGAAACATATGCCTTATGTGTGAGTAGGTTATTCTTATTCATAATCAATCTTATTAAAGCAGCCATGATCTAGGAAATGTAATATCATTTTGTCTCATCTTAGCTTCTATGCAGATGGAGGTTTCTACCAGTTTTAATAATGCTTCATTATTCAATACATTTCCCTTTATTAGCGCTGCAGTGGTTTGTTCGACACTTATTCTGATTTCCGAAATCAGTAAAACATTATTCCTTTTAAAAAACCAAGTACTCATTACTCATGAATGAGGTTTCACACTTTTTAACAAACTTCATGTCAATTCAATTAGGTCAAGTCTCTTATCTTATAAAATCAAATAACCATCCTTTTTATCTCTCTTAAGTCGTTATACCTAACTTTCCATAAAGCTAGTATAACTCTTAATCTTTTAAAACCAAGTGTTACTCTTCTTTCAAAAAGGTTCTTAATTCTTTTGAAATACATTCAAGATTCTTGTTATTCAGGCTTAAGTCAGAAGACATTTCCGTGATTATTATTCAGGCTTAAGTCAGAAGACATTGCCGTAATTATTATTCAGTTAACACACGTACGTCTACCGTACTATATATATATTTTAAAGTATCATGCTCAAGAGTATAGGAAGAATCACATACCTCGCGACGATTATCGACTAATAGCAAAACGCTCCACGGCTATAACCCGGCTAGCCTTGTCCACCTTCCAAGTAGTACATGCTACTCGCAGAACATTCAACCAATAAAGGTTATAAGCCTACTGTAAATACAGTCCTATGTAAGTACAGTTTAATCTTCTACTTCAATATTCTTCTGATGTGATTTCAGTTCAATTCTATTCTGTAATATCCTTCAGTGTATCTTATACTCAAGTCTATACTATTCTTATATGTAATATCCAATTACAATAGAAGGACAAGAGTATTTACCTCGATAAGCCCAAAATTATTCAAGTATAAACGTCGATCCTGAGCGAGGTTTAACTCCTAGTTTGCACGCTCCGATAGCTCCAAGAAGCCCTTAGAAGTTCTACACAACTTCTACTTAAATACTATAAGGGATTTGGGCTAGGGTATTTTGGAATAGTAACTATACTTGGAAGATAACTTTCTACCAAGGGGGGGGGGGGTATTTATACGAGACAACTAGGCAAGTGGGGGGGGGGTTGGTTTCGGCCAAGGCTCACAAGGGGGAGGGGAAGGCTTTGGACGAAAGCTACACAAAAGGGGAGGGAGTATTTTCCTTGGAATTTCACAAGTGTGGATGAAGAATAAGTCTTCAACTAAGGGGGTATTTATAGGCCAACCAATGGCCAAGTGCTAGGCAAGTGTAAGGTGGAGATTTAGGCAAGTGTCCTTATCCATCTACTACACAAAAATATCCTACCAACTCCTTGACAAAACAAGCCACAATTCGTCCCCTTTACCGCCCAATACAACCGCCAATTAGAGGGTGACAAGTGTCGCCCTCTCGTTGGTCCAAAATGTTTCGTCTCTCGGAAAAATCCGCAAAAATTAAAAATGACATAGCCGTATTTTTCCCTTCGCAAAGTCCGGAAAACGTTTCGTCGAAAAACGACTCATTTCGCTAGTTGTGCCCAAAAATTTTCGGTCCTGGCCTATCTTAAGGCTTAAACTTTTATACGTACGCCCTTACGTACATACTCTGGAAGTACGGGGTATAACATCATGCTTATATGATGTTGGATTCCGGGGCATGCGACCACGAGGGATACTCCTTGGACATGCTTATACGATGTGGGATTCCGGGACATGTGACCAGGAGGCGGGTTAGATTCCACGATTTGTTTGTATTACCCCATGGTCATGCTTATACGATGTGGGATTCCGGGGCATGCGACCACGAGGGATACTCCTTGGACATGCTTATACGATGTGGGATTCCGGGGCATGTGACCAGGAGGCGGGTTAGATTCCCGGATTTGTTTGTATGCCTATTGGTGTTATATTATATCATGGACTGCCGGCAGTGAGAAAGGATTCCACGGGCATGGTTGATATTATGGGCGTGAGACCCATAGTTATTTTTGAGTAGTGACTTTGAGGGCATGCGTCCCTGACTTGATATGACTGCTTATGTATTGTGTATTGTAGGTTGGCTATCATACATGTCTCCTGTTTTGTTTAGACTGTTATGATTTCATTACTGATTTCATCGTTTCACATACTTGGTACATTCTTCGATCGACCTCCTTCGGGCCGCATTCATGCCGCAGTTTAGGCACGCAGATTTGGTGATCTGCAGTGTAGGACCGCTCGTAGTTTTGGATAGCTCCTCTGCTCGTGAGTTTATCTTTTGGTATAGATCCTTGATCTGATTTTGTACTGATTATGGGTGCAGCGGGGCCTTGTCCCGTCATAGTTCAGTATAACTCTTAGAGGTCTGTATTCATATGTGGGATTGGACTCATGTACAGTGTAGTGTCTTTTGATTATGTATATTATATGGAAGCCTTGTCGGCTTTGCCCTTGTACGTATGTTGGTTTTGAAAAAAAAAATGAGGTGTTATTTAATTTCCGCAGTTTACTTAGTTGTTAAGGTAGAAGGGTGCCCAGGTAGGGCACCAGTCATGGGCCCGGGGTTCGGGGTGTGACAGAGTGGTATCAGAGCAGTCAGTCCTCGGAATGTCTACAGACCGTGTCTAGTAGAGTCTTGATTATCGGTGTGTTGCGCGCCACACCCATAAACAGGAGGCTACATGACATTTAGAAGTTGGTTTCTATTCTTGTCACTCTAAGATCGTGCCATAGAGCTGTGTTAGTAAGATAATTCCTCTCTGACGTAATTTTGTGTTACAGTTATGCCTCCAAGGAGGGCAACAGTCGCCCAGAAGGGCAAAGGAGTAGCAGGAGCTACTAGTCAGACTCAGAGAGTTGATAGGGTTTATGCCCAGGGTATACCGGATATTGTGCCACAGTCAACGAGTTCTTCTGCGCCAGGTTTTGAGGCCCCGGCACCAGAGCCTCCAGTTTCTCAGTTAGGAGAAGACTATAGGGTCATGAGGGAAGCAATTATGTTATTGACCAAGATAGCGGTGCTAGCAGTTGTAAGTGATAGTACCCCCAGAGGTAGGAATACTTTGATTAGTAAAGTGAAAAGTTAAGACTGTTGACAAGAATGATAAAGTGAACTGAGACTATAGTTGTGTAGAGTTCACAAGTTGTAGTTACCCCATAATAAGTGTAAGACCGATAGGGAAGGATGTACAGTAGAAATACTTTGGCTTATGTGACGAACCTCTAGTGAATGGGAGGATAGGGAAAGAAGTACCTTGAGATAAGAGAAAGATTTATTTCAGACTAAGAATGAGAAGTTAAGTATGACAAGTAAGAAAATAAAGGAACCTCTAAGGATCCCGTGTTTGAGAAGACTGTAACCTTCGAGTTTTGTGAGAAGGGGTCGCGGACGGAAGGTCCATTGATATGTTTACGTATGTTGTGGTGGCCATGTGTGGCATCGTTGGTCTTGTGGAGTATTGACTGTTAGGCATAGTATAGAGACTGTGCCGGAGTTTGTATAGCTTGACAACCAACTAAGAACATTCGGGGACGAATGTTTCTAAGGGGGGAAGAATGTTACACCCCGTAAGTCCAGGACATGTATAAGAGAATGTACGTAAGGAATCAAGACTTGGAAATTGGTACGAAAGGAAGAATTGTTTTTCCGACGGAAAATCTTCCGAACGTCGGAAAGGAAAAATGTTCGTTGAGGAGAATTAGATTCTCAAAATGCATTATTTGAAGAATATGGAACTTATTAACATTATGGAAATTTATTTTTAGGGATTTGGTCACGTGGGGCCCACCCGAGGAATTTTACGTTTTGTGGGGCCCATGAGGGTTACAGAATTTTATGGACGAATGAGAGGGCGACACGTGGCACCTCCCCCCACATGGTCTTGGTCGAAAAATGGTAATGGTAAAATGGTCATTCACCATCAAGGAAGACAAGTCTTCAAAGCTTGAGATTGTTGACTTGTCAACTTGTCCACTTGGCTTTACATTAATTGTCCTTCATCCTAGCCCACAAGTGTTTTAATCTAAGCCATCCAATGTGTTATATAAGCATACTACTAGTGCAAGACAATGTCTTCCAACACTTAGAAAAAAATCACAACATTTCTTGTGCTTCATTGAGCTCTCGGGTTTGACATGTTATCCACACAAAAATTTTGTAGTTTTGATCCATTATTCACAAGACTTAAACCCAAGGTCCCTAAGGGTATTGTAAGGACATCTCAATAGAAAGATTTTGGAAAAACGGCGGTTTCACGTTAGTCGCAAGGCGGAAACTTAAGGAGTTCTTCAACTTTGAAGTTTGAACTTGAAGATGGGTTCTTCATAGGCTTCTAAGGAGTGCTTGGAGCGGATTGGAACATAAGTAAAGGAGCTAAGAATTGCTAAGGAGCGACTTTGAATCTTGGATATTTTGAGGGCTTGTAAAGGTATAATTCTTGTCGTTTTAGTAGTTAAAGATTACTTATTGTTGTAGCTTTGGATATTAGCAAGCATGAGATATTTAGTATGAGGTTTGATAAGTTTATTGGCTATTGGAACCCTAATCCGAAAACTAGCATGTTTAGCCTTAAGATTACAATTCAAGTTGATTATTAGTTTAAGTCGTCGCATGTTGTATAAAGAAGGAATTGTAGTTGTTGAAGTTGTTTATGACTATATAACATGTTAGACCTTAGAACTTGGAATTGGAAAAGGATTGGAAAAGACTTTGAATTGTTGGTTATGTTGTTGGCCGAGAATGGCTTGGATTTTAAACTACTTGGTATGAATTGTGGGGCGGAATTTTACACGTATTGTAAGGCGTGTAATCCCCTTTGGTTGGTTGTTGTGTTGAGCCTTAAATGTGGCATGTTTGGTTATTGTATTCGGCCTTGAAAAAGGTGGCAAAGTATGTAGAAACAAAGGAGGTGCTGCCCGATTTTCTGTAGAATAAGAGACCGCTTACTTAGTATTATTCTACGTTAGAGACTAGAAATTGATAGTCATGTTGTGACCATTATAGGTTGACAATTCTACGTACGGCGTATTCGGCTTAACTTGTGGATTTAGCCGAAAAGGTATGTGAACTATCTCCTCTTCTAGCATGATTCCGTATGGTAAAGAAAGTATGTCCTACTTCTTAAATGATCCATTCCTTGGTTGTACTTGGATTGCCTAATATAGAATTTGTTCTATATACTTCCTTGATTGTACTTTGATGTTTTAATTGTAAGTTGTTATAATCCATTTCCTTAGTGAAGTTTGGATTCTCAAAAGTGAAGGTATTTTACTTAAAGTACATAGAGTCTTGAAAAGGAAGTGGTTTCCAAACCTTTTGGCTAGTGCCTTAGTTCCAAAACCTAAGGGTTGTTATAATGACTTTAGGGGAGTCAAAGGAGTGATTTACTTAATTGATTTAAAAGAGGAGAAATGACATGATTTAAAGAGATGTAACTTGTTTTAAAGGTGTAAGTTACTTGGGATTTAAAAGTATAAGCTACTTGATTTATCAAGATTTAGAGACTTGAAGTATTTTGAAAGTAAAAAAACTTGATTTGTAAGTATGTGATACTTGGTTTTAAAAGTATAAGTCTCTTGGTTATAAAAGGAATGAATATGTCTAAAACCATAAAGGGTTATAACGGCTTTATGGGAAGTTGGTTATAACGGCTTTATGGAAGGTTAAGAAAGTTGTCTATTTTGATTATTAGGTATAGGTTGCCTAGATTGTGAAAATTTGAAGTTACTTGGTTTCAAGCTTTGAAATGAGTTTTCTAAAAGTGTAGTAACTTACTTTGAAAAATAGACACACCTTGATACTACGGGTGTTAGTATCTTGGGGTTTTACATAAAAAGGAGTCTTTTGAAAAGAATGTACGTACGTAGTACTTTGGCTTGTTTAATTGAGAATTATTCTATGTGTGCCTTGATAAGTACTTTGGCTTGTTTAATTGAGAATTATTCTATAAGTGCCTTGAGTTTATAAAATGAAAGTCTAAAGATTTTATGAACTTGCCTATGTGTGCTGGTGATAGCTTTTGAGTGCAAGTATTATGTTTTATTAGGTTGCCGCGACTCTCGGTTGGAGGGTCGGCTGTCTTGTTGTAAGTTTACTTAGACGTACCGACGGTGATGTGGGATTCCACGGGTATGCTCCCATTATTTGTATTACCCCATGGTCATGCTTATACGATATGGGATTTCGGGGCATGCGACCACGAGGGATACTCCTTGGACATGCTTATACGATGTGGGATTCCGGGGCATGTGACCAGGAGGCGGGTTAGATTCCCGGATTTGGTTGTATTACCCCATGGTCATGCTTATACGATGTGGGATTCCGGGGCATGCGACCACGAGGGATACTCCTTGGACATGCTTATACGATGTGGGATTCCGGGGCATGTGACCAGGAGGCGGGTTAGATTCCCGCATTTGTTTGTATTACCCCATGGTCATGCTTATACTATGTGGGATTCCGGGGCATGCGACCACGAGGGATGCTCCTTGGACATGCTTATACGATGTGGGATTCCGGGGCATGTGACCAGGAGGCGGATTAGATTCCCCGATTTGTTTGTATTACCCCATGGTCATGCTTATACGATGTGGGATTCCGGGGCATGCGACCACGAGGGATACTCCTTGGACATGCTTATACGATGTAGGATTCCGGGGCATGTGACCAGGAGGCGGGTTAGATTCCCGGATTTGTTTGTATGCCTATTGGTGTTATATTATATCATGGACTGCCGGCAGTGAGAAAGGATTCCACGGGCATGGTTGATATTATGGGCGTGAGACCCATAGTTATTTTTTAGTAGTGACTTTGAGGCACGCGTCCACGACTTGATATGATCGCTTATGTATTATATCGTAGGTTGGCTATCATACATGTCTCTGTTTGTTTAGATTATGATTTCATTCTGATTTCATCGCTTTCACATACTTGGTACATTCTTCGTCTTGACCTCCTTCGGCCGCGTCATGCCGAGTTTAGGTATGCAGCTTTGGTGATCTGCAGTGTAGGACCGCTCGAGTTTTTGGATAGCTCCTCTGCTCGTGAGAGTTTATCTTTTGGTATAGATCCTTGATGCAGGCTTTTGTACGATTATGGGTACGGCGGTCTTGTCGTCATAGTTGATATAACTCTTGAGGTGCGTATTCATATGTGGGATTGGACTCATGTACAGTGTAGTGTCTTTTGATTATGTATATTATATGGCAGCCTTGTCGGCTTTGCCCTTGTACGTATGTTGGTTTTGAAAAAAAAAATGAGGTGTTATTTAATTTCCGCAGTTTACTTAGTTGTTAAGGTAGAAGGGTGCCCAGGTAGGGCACCAGTCACGGGCCCGGGGTTCGGGGTGTGACAATTATAACATCATCTACTGGGTTATTTCCTGTAAGATCAGCAAAATCATCAAAGACAATGTTAACAGATTCTTGTACGATTTTGGTTCGAAGATTATACACTCGCTATGCATGGCTATTTTGGGAATAGCCTACAAAGATTCTCTTATCACTTTAGAGTCAAATTTAGCTAAGTGATCTCTATCATTAAGAACATAACACACACACCCAAACACATGAAAGTAACGCAAATTGGATTTCTTTCCATTCAAAAGCTCATAGGGTGTCATTTTTGTTTCAGGCCTAAGATAGACTCTATTCGTGATGTGACTTGCAGTATTTAGAGTCTCTGCCCAAAAACGTTTTGACAACTTCTTGGAACTCAACATGACTCTTGCCATCTCTTGTAAAGTCCTATTTTTCCTCTCTGCTACACCATTTTGCTGTGGGGTTTTGGGAGCAAAAAACTCATGGAAAATACCCGTTTTCTCACAGAATGTAGAGACATGACTATTCTCAAACTCTTTTCCATGGTCGGACCTAATCCGAAAAATATAGGAATGGTACAGATTTCTTATTCTAGAGTGTAGTACCTTGAACATGCCAAACGTTTGAGACTTTTTCTTTAAAAAGAATATCCAAGAATACCTGGAAAAGTCATCCACAATCACATATGAGTACCTCATGCCTCCTAGGATGTCTACCTCGATTGGACCCATAAGATCCATATGCAAAAGCTGAAAGCATGAGACGTACCTGAATGTTGTCCATCATTCTGAGCAACATTGTGGGAGACACGGGTTTGCTTACCTTTGAGACACTCTTCACAAACCACTGTTTATCCTTATGACTTAGTTTAGGGATGCCTCTTACTGGCTCATAAGAAATTAATCTTTCAAGATTGCGGTAATTGACGTACCCTAATTTTTGATGCCACAAGGTCGTGTCATCGGTCCTAACACTATTGCAAACCTCTTGTCTCCAACAAGATAGCAATTATCGCTTGTTTTTTTACCTGTCATTACACATTGATTAGTTTCATTAGTAACTGCACAAGCATACTTGTTAAACTTTACCTCTAGATCGTCATCACACAATTGACTTATACTGACTAGATTAGCCATCAAACCGTCAACGTGCAAGATATTTTTCAGCTGGAACTCTAGGAACACTTAAGGTTCCTCTTCCTATGATTTTACTTTTTCCTCCACCTCCGTATGTAACATTACCTCCACTTAGAGCCTCGTAGTTCTTTAGACACTCTTTTGTCCCCGTCATGTGTCGATAACATCCACTGTCGAAGTACCACGATCCTGAAATGTTAGTCCTCAACGTAATTATAGCTACAATACATCTCACATTCATTCTGAGAATCCAAACTCTTTTTACCTTTTTCCTGTTGTCGGAATCTGGAAAGTTGCCTCGAGTGTTGTCTGGAATGCTGGACAGCATTTTTGACGACATTCTACTCCTGGACTTTTGCAATTTAAAGCAGTAAGGTTTTAAATGGCCAATCTTGTTACAGTGATGGCACACAAAATTCCTCTTTTTTACGAAGCCCATTTTCTCATTTTTGTCAAACAAGTTGGAGCATACAACATTAAAGGAGTTCTTGTAACCCAAACCTGCATGTTGTGGTTGACTAACATTTAGAATTTTATCTAGTTTGGAAGTACCGGTGTTGAGCTTTCGGAAGGTTGTTTCGGCTAAATCCAACTTCGCACTGATCTTACCAAATTCAAGATTATTTTTGGTAAGGGTAACCTCTAGTCGGGTTATTGTGCCTTTCAAACCTGTATTCCCAAGAGTTAAAGATTTTACTTTTGAGTCAAGTTGCTTGGATTCAACAATTAAGTCCTTGCAAAGTATTTGTAATTCTTTAATCATGTCGTCCTTTGAGTCGACTTGAGTATCAAGGTTAGATTCACAACTAGAAATAAAACCACTAAAGCAGTTAACATCTGGATAGTTAAAAAATTTATACCTGTCGGATATTACTAGACCTGCAGATGTCATCGCTGATGTTTCCAAAAATATTGTGACATTCGGGACAACACAGTCAGCGACATATTCATCATCTGACAGTGACTGTTCGAAAACAGTGGTCAGCATAGCTTGTGACTCCATTTCTGGATCTTCTTCCTCTTCGCCTTCATCATCACTTAGAGAAACCCATAGACTCTTCCCAAATTTTCTTAATGTGTTTGCACACTCGTTGGCATAATGGCTCCATCCCGAGGAAGCATGGCATTGTATATTTTCAAGCTGCTTGGGATCAAACTTGGTACGGTCTGAGTTGGTCCTCCTAAGTTGATTTCCTTTTTGCGATGTAGGGAGGGTTTTAGTGAATCTTGGATTGAAGCCTTGGCTTTGGTGCTCTTTAGGTTTAGATTTATTTTTATCCTCGTTGAACCTCCTTAACATCGTATTGAATTTTCGAGTAAGAAGGGCAACATTAGCACCATCACCGATTTCTTCAAGACTTTCATCCTCTTCATTGACTTGCATCTCTAAGGATTTTGCTTGAAGAGCAATATTTTTGCTTTAAACAATGTCCTTTGATTTTTCATATTCATCTCATATGTTGTGAGAATGCTCATTAACGTATGGAGGTCCATTGTAGCAAGGTTGTAGGCTTCTTCAATCGCACATATCTTAATATTGAATTTTCAGGAAGGTAACGAAGTGCCTTTTCTACAAATTGATTGTTGGTCAGTGGAGAGCCAAGAACTTCACATTTATTAGAAATGTCGATCAACTTTTCAAAATAAGTTTTATATCCCCCGTCTCTTCCATCCTTAAACGTTCGTATTTACTCATGAGCATGCGGAGCCTCGTTCGTTGAACACTTGAGCTACCTTCACAATGAGTTTGTAGGGTAACTCAAGCTTCTTTGGCTGTGGAGCAATTTTGGATAAGTTTGAACATATAAAGATCTATCCATCCAAAAATAGCATTTAGAGCCTTTTCATTGAAGCCTGCACTATTGGTTTCTTCCACACTCCATTCGGCCTCAGGCTTAGGTAGTATGTTGCCTTCCTCGTCCGATGGGAGCATAGAAACAGTATATCCATTTGTAATTGATCTCTATGCTCTCACATCAATGGATTTGATATGAGAACGTAGACGAATTTTCCAATAAGGATAATTTGATTCATCTAATATAGGAAGTCTACCAATATTTGGATTAGTCGGATCCATAGTTAAAGTAAAAGGACCTCAGCACTTATTATGTTAAGTGTCGGCTTTGATACCACTTGTTGGGTCCCGAGGATTAATACTATGGAATAAATAAAATCAAACAGCAAAGTAGAACTGAAACGTATGCAGCTAAAATGTCGTCTGACATAAGTAATGACATTTGGATAAAAACAGAAAAACTTTTAAAAGAGTTAAAGTGCAGCGAAAATAAATAAAGAACATAAAGGTTTAATTTTCATAGGTTATATATTAATATAACCCATGATGGTCAATGACCAAAGATATTGTGTATATATATATACAATTAAATAAATTCTTTTTCTTACAATGTTACAAGATGATACAAAAGGAATAAAAAAGGTTAAATCGCAGATGACTTATGCCTGAAAAATCTATCTAAATAGAAGTGATCAACACCTCATTACAATTGCTTCAATGAAAAAACAAATCTAGAAGCTAAGTAGCAATTATAATGTCGGACAGAATGTCGTCACAAATACAGGAAACACAACGATCCAGACTACTTGATCGATATTTGTGGAGATCTCTCTATATCGTTTACACTCTGAAATTCTGGATATTGAATTCCGTGACCTCTCTATTTATAGTAGAGAGTTCCCTTGAAAGACTCATCAACAGATCGTGAAAGTTGAGCTAAAAAGAACACGTGAGACAGTAGCTTGAGGCACGAAAATCTCAACTGCTTGGACTTTTTCTTCACACGTCTTGCTCCTTAAGTTAAGCTACCTCTTGGACTTGGTCTTCCTCGTTTGCAATCTGCTTCAAAGACTCATTGCCAAGTCAATTGACATGTGATAAAAAGGTCACACTTTCCTGAAATCTGTCCGTGAAGATAGGCAAAACAGTTACCAGAATGTCGGCCCGAATGTCAAGACATTTGTTCCGACATTTTCTGATTTGGACTTAGTACTGAAAAATGATATGTTAGGAAAAATGTCATAACACAGACCCTAACATTAACAACAAGTATGACACATCTGCTTCACCTAATCTTCTATAGTCCTTACCTATAAATGCTCTCCCATGGACATATATTAGAATGAATTTCATTAAGGGTCTACCTAAATTTAAAGGTATAACTGTGATACATGTCATTGTTGATAGACTAACTAAGTCTGCCCATTTCACACCCTTATAGTGCACAATCACTGGTCTGTTTTCTTGAATAATATTTTCAAGTTACATGGTTTTTCTGCTACCATTACTAGTGATAGAGACCCTATTTTTATCAGCAGCATTTGGAAAGAATTCCTAACTGTCCAAGGTGTTACTCTCCAAACTTGTACTGCTTATCATCCACATACAGATGGTCAAATGGAAATTCTTAATAGATGTCTTGAAATATATCTCAGGTGTTTTTATACTAATACTCCTAGTGACTGGGAGACTTGTTTAGCTCTAGCTGAAGTATTTACACTGAGTTGGACAGATTCACACGATTTGTGCTCAAGTTGAGCATCACACTTGCAGCATTTTATTCGTTTTAGATTTTTTTTAGTAAATTGTAATTCCTTTATTCAATTAGAAGATAGATATAAGATGTGCATTTCTTCAACTCACTCTTCTCCTTTCTCGATTTCATGTCCTAATACAAAAAATCGGGTAATAATTAATCCAAAGTTGAATGAAATAGACGTGGGAGAAGCAATGAGAATAAAGCATGGTCTATTTAATAAGTGGAATTTGAGATTAAATAATAAAATACTTCTTTCAACACAAATTTGCGTATTGTATACCTTACTCATGGACGTTTGTTTGAATTAGGTATTTGTTCTGAAATTCGCTTAGAAGAATTTAAGACATAAAATATTCACGTTTATATTATGTTATTGAAATATCTAAAACTAATATAAAAAATTTAAGCTGGATATTTTATATATTTGAGAAACTAATGCTGTTCGAACACTACGTTATTGTATAGAGTAAGAAAAGTTAATGTGTACCATCTCAGACTATAATTAACACTGACTGAAGTCAAAAATAATAATGTAAACGTATATAATATTATTCCCTACCCATAATTAGAATATTTTTATATATTGTGTAAATATAATTATGGTAAGACTAAGATTCTTCTTTTGTATAGGTTTAGGATTCCTATTGTATAAGGGATGAACATTGTACTCTATATATACTTTGATATTAATGAAACACTCCCCAAGAGATATTAATATTATCTTACATGATATCAAGAGCCTAAAGCAAAGATTAACGCCGCCGACTCCCCCCCCCCCCCCCTCTCGGTTGTCGTGGCACCTCCCTCCTCCCTCTAAAATTTCTAGGTTTTTCTTCTTCTTTCCTCTCTTCTCTAAATGGATGATCAGGATTCTTCCACTGTTCTTGACGCTTCTACCTCCACAAATCCCACCACCAAGTTGTCACCCTCTTTTCATCCCGCCCTAACTATTTCCAACATCAAGAACAATATCTCTATCCTTCTTGATCAAGAAAACAGTCAGTATTCTCTTTGGGTTGAACTATTTCACAAGCATGCATGTCTCTACAACGTGCTCGATCATATTGATGACATCATTCTGCGCCTTCCGGAGGTTGATGATTCTACTTGACGTCGTCTAGACGCCGGCATCAAGCAATGGATATATGGTAGTATTTCTTAGGATCTACTTCTTACTATCATGAAATCTGACTCCACCGCCCGTGACTTGTGGAATCGTTTGGAGGAAATTTTTCAGGACAATAAGCACACCTGTGTTGTGTATTTAGAGGAGCAATTTAACAATACACGTCTTGAAAACTTTGTCAATGTGACTGAGTACTACAAACAGTTAAATCTCCTGAAGGATCAACTTGCTGATGTCGACTCACCTGTTACTGACACCAAATTGGTGTTACAGTTGATTGTTGGCCTCCCTAAATGCGAATATGATACATTGGCTATCATGATTCAACAGGCAGATCCGTTACCCAGCTTTAACAAAGCTCGCTCGCAGTTGTTGCTCGAAGAGACTCGACGTGCTAAGCAGGATGAGCACAATCAGAAGGTGTTAGTTGTCGAAACACCACCCTCAAGATCCAACGCCGCCAGAAAACTCTCAACCGCAGCGGGGACGCGGTGTAAAGGGTGGCAGGGGCCGCGGCAGATGAGGTCGTGGTCGTGGCAAGGTTCGCGGACAGCTAAACCAGCAGCAACAACAACAGGGCCCGCAGACCGATCAAGATCTGGCGCCTAACAAGATTTCAGACAGAGCCGCGTACGCCGCCTTCCAGCATCAAAGAACCCTTCCACCAGCTTCTTCACACGGTGTGTTCGCCCAAATTTCTGCAAGTCCAGCACCCGCAAAGAAGCCCACTTCATGCACGGCGGGCCCAAAGCCTCGCCCAAAGATGACACTCACTGAGTTAGGTCAGGCCTTCAGCAGTCTCAACATGCAACAACCTGACAACAACTGGTACATGGACTCCGAAGCCACTTCTCACCTCACCCGGACTGCAGGTAATATTCCCAAACTGTTTGGTTTAAAGCATCCTCAATTTCTGACAGTTGGTAGTGACCACTGCATTCCAGTAAAAGGTTTTAGCACATCATACACACCACCTCCTAATCCATTCCCACTTCAAAATACTTTATATGCCCCACATGTAATTAAGAATCTAATCTATATCCGCAAATTCACTCGTAATAATTTTATCTCTGTTGATTTTGATCCTTTTGGTTTCACTATGAAGGATCTTCATACGGGGACACCTCTTACGAGATGCAATAGCACGGGGGATCTATATTCATTCACTCCCACCTCCGCTGCCAGATCTAGCTCTCCCGTCTCTCTAGCGGTCATTTCTTCTTCAACATGGCATAATAGGCTTGGTCATCTAGGAGCTCCAGTTTTTAGTTTTCTTAGAGACAATAATTTCATTACTTGTAATGGAAAGCTTGCCCAAAACTGCGTTTCTTGTTCTTTAAGCAAACATACTCGTCTTCCATTTAAATCATCTACTAGTGTTACTTTTGCACCTTTTGATATTATACATGTCGATTTATGGACATCACCTGTTGTTAGTTCTCTCGGTCATAAATATTATCTTATCTTACTAGATGATTTTTCTCACTTTGTTTGGTTGTATCCTCTCAAATTTAAATCAGAAGTATTTGCCAATTTTCTTGAGTTTCGAAAATTCATTTAAACACAGTTTGAAAAAGGCATAAAATCTTTTCAGTGTGATAATGGTCGTGAATTCAATAACTTTATGTTTCACCGGTTTTGTACCAATAATGGCATGGTCTTTCGTTTCTCCTGCCCCCACACCTCCTCACAAAACGGTAAAGCTGAAAGAATCATCCGCACCATTAACAATATGATTCACACTCTTTTGATTCATGTCTCTCTCCCTCCATCTTTCTGGGTCTATGCTGCTAAAATGTCAGAATACATTCTAAATATTCTTCCCACTAGTACCCTTCACAATATGACTCCTACCGAAATTCTCTATCATAGAGTCCCCTCTTATGGTCATCTCTGAATATTCGGTTGTCTATGATATCCTAACCTTGCCTCTACTGCCCCTCACAAACTAGCCCCACGGTACACTCCTTGTGTCTACCTAGGCTTCCCGCCGAACCATAGAGGCTATCTATGCTATGACTTATCCACTCGTCAGATCCATATCTCTCGTTACGTCATATTTGATGAGACCACATTCCCGTTTTCAAATCTTAAAAAGTTCCAAAAACCGGATTACTCTTTTCTTGATGAGTCTGTCATCTCTCCCATCATCCTAAGTCAACTAGAGCATAGTAGTTCTTCTTCAGCGTCAGTGCCGCGGCCCCAAGGGTCAGCGCCGCGACGCCAAAACTCCTACGAACAGGTCCCTGATTCACCGTCGACAGCGTCGCGACCCATTGTTGAGCCGCCACAGCTCCAAAACATCAGAGAGGTCCGTCAGTACTCCAGCGCCGTGACACTTGATCACGGCACCGCCGACGGTTCCATCCAGCGCCGCGGTACCTTCCAACAAATTCCTCCGCCTTGGAACCTCCCACTATCCCCACTCACCAAATGAAACTCGTGCAAAGCATGAAATCTTCAAATCCAAAGTCCAATTTAACTTGTCTGCCCAAACCATTTCACCAATTTCCAAGAACCCTATATTGGTCAAACATGACCCTAATTGGAATGCGGCTATGACTGAGGAATTCAATGCTTTAACTAAACAGCACACATGGGATCTAGTACCTAGACTTGAGGGGGTGAAAGTGATTCGTTGTCTGTGGTTATTTCGTCACAAATTCAGAGACAGTGAAGTTCTTGAGAGGTATAAGGCACGACTTGTGGCTAATGGCACAAATCAGCAGGAGGGCATTGATTGTGGTGAGACCTTCAGCCCGGTTGTCAAACAGGCTACCATTCGCACAGTTTTGAGCATTGTCATGGGCAAACACTGGCCGATCCATCAGCTTGATGTGAAGAATGCATTCTTACATGGGAATCTGAGAGAGATAGTTTACATGCATCAGCCGCCAGGGTTCACCCATCCAGCAGTTCCTCACTATGTGTTTCATCTCCGTAAGTCACTATATGGCCTGAAACAGGCCCCCCGTGCGTGGTATGATCGTTTTGTCAGGTATATCTTACATATTGGGCTTGTATCCAGCAAGAGTGATACATCACTTTTCATTTTTCATCGAGGTAGTAGCACTTCTTACTTATTACTTTACGTGGATGATATTGTTCTTACTGCCTCCTCCGACGGATTGAAAAATGAGATTATTGTCTTGCTTAAGTCCGAATTTGCAATGACTGATTTGGGGAAGCTGAGTTACTTTTTGGGGATATCAGTGACCAGGTCTGTCAATCATATGTTCTTGTGTCAGCGAAAGTATACAGAAGAGATTGTGTACAGGGCTAAGATGACGAACTGTAAAGAGGTGCCTACTCCATTTGATTCCAAATCTAAGCTCAGTGTCATGGATGGTGCTCCAGTCTCTGATCCTACTCTGTATAGGAGCCTTGCAGGTGCACTTCAGTATCTCACCTTCACCAGGCCAGACATAGCTTATGTTGTTCAGCAGGTGTGCTTATTCATGCATGCCCCCAGAGAGTCTCATTTCACTGCTCTTAAGCGTATCATTCGATACATTAAGGGCACTCTTGATTATGGTTTGCACCTATACCCCTCTGCACCAAACATGTTGCTCTCATATACGGATGCTGATTGGGCAGTGTGTCCGGACACGCGACGCTCCACCTCCGACTTTTGTGTATTCTTAGGGGATAATCTGATTTCTTGGTCTGCCAGGCGACATGCTACCCTATCTCGCTCCAGTGTCGAGGCTGAGTACAGAGGCGTTGCAAATATAGTAGCTGAGATTTTTTGGCCCAGAAATTTACTGTTAGAACTTCAGTGTCCTTTGCGGCAGACATCTATTGTGCATTGTGATAACATCTCTACCATCTATCTTTCTCATAATCCGGTTCAACATCAGTGAACCAAGCATATTGAGATAGACCTACACTTTGTTCGTGAGAAAGTTGCGCTAGGCCATGTCAGAGTGTTACATGTTCCATCATCCTATCAGTATGCAGACATATTTACCAAAGGACTTCCCAGACAATTATTTCTTGACTTCAGATCCAGTCTCAGCGTCCGGCCTCCTACCGCTCCAACTGAGGGGGTGTGTAAACGTGTAAATAGAGACAATATTATTCCCTATCCATAATTAGAATATTTCCATATATTGTGTAAATATAATTATGGTAAGACTAGGATTCCTCTTTTGTATAGGCTTAGGATTCCTATTGTATAAGGGATGAACATTGTACTCTATATATACTTTGATATTAATGAAAGACTCCCCAAAGGAGATTAATATTATCTTACAAATAATATTACTGAATAAATAACTTTTTTCCCCAAGACTTAAAACTTTAATTATTGTTTCTATTCACAGGTTCAGGGGAGATCGAATCATCTTGCCCCGACAAACAAGACATCATACGATAATACACATTAATCATTCATAAAAACATGTACTTTTATTTCTCTATGTATAATATTTATTTATTTTTTAATTTTTTATTACATAGAGGGATGGGGAAGGGGAAGGGGAATGAGGAGGGAATTATAATGTGGTGATTAGAACCCTCACCAATAAGGTGAAAGTTCACGTAGCCATCCAACTAAGATTATAGATCCCTACATGTATAATATTTATTCAAAACTATAAAAGGGCAGCCTGATGCACTAAGCTCTCACTATGCGCGGGATTCGGGAAAGGGCCGGACCACTAGGGTCTATTGTACGCAGTCTTACCTCACATTTCTGTAAGAGGTTGTTTCCACTGCTTTAATGTAACATCCCGTAATTTTGGGCGATGGTTGAGCACCTAAACGTATGCAAGTAGACCCGAACCTCGGAGAATTCATGTTGTATTTACGTATGCTAATAAAGAGATTAGTATATAAAAGGATGCAACCCCGAAAGAATTTTGGACGTAACAAGTGTGACGATGGGGATTAATAATAATAGTTGTATATCTCCGAAGAGGTTATAGACAAGCGTCATATTACAATATTATGACATTGAGTATATGAAAGTTTTATAAGTTATTAAGATTTAAGTGAATTGAGATCAAAAAATTAATTGTGTGTGTGAATGATAAATTATGGGATAAATTTAATTAATGGGGGACATATATTAGTGGAACTGTGTGTTCTTAGGAGATAATCTCATTTCGTGGTCTGCCAAGAGGCAAGCCACCCTAACCCGATCGAGTGCAGAAATAGAGTATAGAGGCATTGTTAATGTTGTTGTTGAGATCTGCTGACTCCGAAATCTTCTTTTGGAGCTTCAGTGTCCATTGCGTAAGGCGTCTATGGTGTATTGTGATAACATATCCGCGATATACTTATCTCATAATCCGGTTTAACATCAGCGAACCAAGCACATTGAAATGGATATACACTTTGTTCGCGAGAAGGTTGTTATAGCTCATGTTAAAGTGTTGCATGTACCTTCTTCGTATCAGTATGCGGATATCTTCACAAAAAGACTTCCTAGACAGTTATTCCTCGACTTCAGGTCCAGATTTAACGTACCGCATCCTCCCGCTTTGACTGAAGGGGTGTATTAGTGAATATTAGAATATATTTACCATATATTTTGTAATTATTATAATTATAGTAGAATTAAGATTTTTATTATATTAGAATTCAATATTGTATACACTATATATATTTGTATTAATGAGAAAGACTCTCCGAGAAAGATTAATACAATTTTACATATTGAATATGAGAATGATTGTTTTGCTCGAAATTGGCTCTAATTGAAAAACCGTCTTACGGCCGTTTGTCCTCAAAAACTATACGAAATAAAAAAATCGTATAAATTGGATAAACGTGACAAAGTTATGATCTTTAAAGTATCGACCATTTACAACTAGCTTAATATTTTTTAAGCTTCAAAATTTAATTGATAACATTGTAAGAGAACACAAATTTAAAAATAAACTCAAATTTATGTTTGAGGGTTTCTGCAACGACTATATCTAGAGACAACACTGGCCAAATTTGGGTATGATGTCATCAAATGATAATCTCTGTTTATAAATCAACCTCCATCTTTCTATATATAATATTTTGTGCAAAGGAAATAGATTTTTATATTAAAATGAATATCCATTTAGTAATGAAGCAATAAAAATAGAAATTTGGCCCGACAAAGCCCGACTAGCCTAAATTCCTTAATGGGTACGGGGTTGGTCGGACACCATTGTCTCACCCCTAACCCGGCCGCCCCTAAGGGTGGCCCTGCACCAGGTTGCTATGGCCTACCAGCCCAGCTCGACCCAACTTAGTTTTATCTGATGGAAAACGTTTCGGAGTTTTGAGCTTGAAGGTTTGTCCATGGGGCAAGCGCGGTTAAAATTGTAATATCAACTCAAAATTCATTTTTTAAATAAAAGTTTACAATCTTTAATCAACATGAACATCATAATTGCAGAGTTTTAACACTTATCCAAATCATAATTAAAAACATATAGTCTAAAAATCGTACCTCTTAGTAGAATTTCAGATCACCGGAGATCTCGACCCACCCTGGCTCTCAACTCCCTTTTTCTTCACTGAATTCATGGGATAAATAGCCTAGGTGCTTGGGAGTTCTCAACAGACTATCTTCTAAAATTCTTACCAAAGTGTAGGTATAAAGACTAATATGATTCTAATTATAATCTCTCAAAGTGGTTTATCTCTGATATTATGATATTATAATTTATCTGGATTATAGGTTAAGGGGGGAGTTTAGCTAGACATAAATAGTTTTTAAACAAAATATTTGTATTGAAGTTTTTCGAATGAGTAATAGGTTTACAAGAGACTCTTTATATAGATAACATCGACTGATCTTTGATAATAAAATGACAAAAATGTTTTTTCAAAAGTCATAAAGTGAATAGTAACAACTTTTTTCAAAGGTTTAAAGTGCTACAGTTCTCTGTCTTGTATGATTGCCGATTTCTCCAAAGTTTTTTGTCTTTTTGTAATCTTTTTCAAAGTTATCTCTTTTTTCTTTTGTCCTTTGTTTGAATGCTTTCCAGGTGCTTTTTCTTTTTCCAAAAAGGTGGATCTCCCACCCCAGGAGCCCCCATACCCCGGTCCGACAGGATTGTGAAGGAGTCAATCATGGTAACTCAACTGGTTTCAAAGGTTAGACCACTACCACGCTGCACACAATGGGCCCTCCTTTTTTCAAGAAGTAACCCCCACTCTGTTGTTGGCGGGATTCGGTCTTGGCCATTTTTTTAATTATCCCTCTTGAGAACCAGTTGAGCTGCCCATGCGGACCCAGGTGCTCTTTCTTGATAATATCTTCTTAGGATTTTTTTATATCTCCATTGGATTCTTGCTATTGTCTTCATTGTCACATTCTTGATGTCTTCTTATCTCTTTCTTGATAATATCTTTTGAGTGATATGATTTGTAATACATGATAATTTGTAGTAATACATGGTAATACATAAGGCTCCAAGTAATAAAATTATATGATCCCTGCTAAAGTAGTAAATTAGGCTTCAAGTAGTAAAAACTACATGATTCATGCCATAGTAGTAAATTTGGCTTCAAGTAGTAAAACTACATGCTCTCTGTCATAGTAGTAAATTGGGATGCAAATAGTAAAATTACATGCTCCCTGCCATAGTAGTAAATTGGGCTGCAAGTAGTTAAACTACATGCTCCCTATCATAGTAGTAAATTGGGCTGCAAGTAGTAAAACTACATGCTCCCTGCCATATTATATATTCATGCAAAAGGATTAGAACTTCCTTCTTTTTTTATCGTTCTGATAGTAGCATTTGTACTTATTACAGGTTTTCTCTTTTGTCCAATTACCGTCTGGTAATGATCAATTGTTTCCTTTGCATGTTTATGTTTTAAATTTATAAGTCTATAATGTAAATGTGTTAGTTCCATGGTATCTTGTGACTGAATGTCATTGTCGTAATACAGAGTAATAATTTCTTCTACTTCTCCTCCTTTAGAGGTTTCAATAATAGCTGTTTTCCTTGCTCGTAACATGTCCTCTATCCTGGTTTTTAATGTTAATAATCTAATACTCTTTTTGTACTGAGGTATCCTTGAAACTGTTCCAGAGTACATGATATTGTCTTTTCAGAGGACCATCGTCTCCGCTGATGTTACTGTTTTTTCCTGTTTTGAATATTTGGCATATTCTATGGGTTCCTGTTAAGTCGGTTGATGCATCAAACATCTGTATTCCATAAACTCATTTTCCAAATGAGCTCATCATGGTTGTTGTATAGTCAATTATAATCCTTGATAGATTGGTAATGTTGTACATGTTTTCATCCACTATTAGTTTGTCAATAAAACCATAAGTGAATAGTTTTGATACGATATTCGGGTTAGCCTGTTCGCTGCACAATAATCTGGGATACTTGCTTAGCTTAGCACTGCGTAAAATATAAGGGTAAGGTCTTATAATCATAAAATTTATTAATCTTTTCGTAAGCACTGATGTAATCTGGTGTGTATTTCAGCTTGTCGCTCATTGTTATAGTTGTTGATATTTTGAAAGTGGATGCTATTGAAGATGGCATATTGGCAAGTTTGGATACAAAAGGTGCTAAAGTTTTAGTAGGGTTTGTTGGCTTTTCTGGTGTAGTTATAGGTGATCTTGGTTGTGTTTCATTGATTTATAAGGTTTTCTTTGAGTTGGTTAATGACATGGGTACTCTTTTGTAATTCAGATATTATGGTTGCATGGGTTTGTATAATAGATTTCATGGCATTGGTAATATATTTTTCAATGTTATACTCACTGATCGATATCGTAATATCTACTAAGAAAATCAGCTAAAATATTTTAGTTCCAGATATATTTTTAACAATAAAATCATAACAACAAAAGAATGGTTGCCTTTTTCTTCTTTTGTTTAATTCTGGTAAAGGATCTATCTAATTTGTTATAAAAGCTTTTACCTGTGTGTTATCAGTTCTAACAATAATTTTACTGGTAGTAAATGATAATGAAATCTCTTTATTTCGAATTTTACTGCTAATAATTCTTTTTCGTTAATATGATAGTTCTTCTCATTTGGCTTCCATGTTCCGCCTCCATGTCCACAAATTAGTATTTTTTCTTTATCTATATCATCTTTATCATATGCTATGAGGACTGCTCCACATCCTACATCACTAGCATCAGTAAAAAGTTCTAGTTGATCTTTCTCCGTTGGTATTCTATGTTTCGGTAATGCTTTTACTTTCTTTAATTTTATTTATAGCTTTAGTATATTCTTCTTTCCATTCAAATGTTATATTTTTCCTTGTTAATTCTTGCAATAGTTTTCTTAATATTGATAAATCTTTTATATGGTC
Source organism: Przewalskia tangutica (assembly GCA_029844215.1). Lineage (NCBI taxonomy): Eukaryota > Viridiplantae > Streptophyta > Magnoliopsida > Solanales > Solanaceae > Przewalskia > Przewalskia tangutica. Next base: position 81,482,252 of record CM056735.1, on the reverse strand, counting down.
TGCAACATAATTTATTACTCCTAAGAACTCTTCTCTTGTAATACTCAGTCTAGATCCTTCTATTTTTTGTATTAATTTATTAGATGATGAAAAGATCCACTACAAAAAATGGTATCAAAGCTTGTAAAAGGAATAACTTTATAAAAATGAAAACACAACCGTCTTTTTCTAGGATTAATGAGTTTAGAAAAAAAAAAAAACGCTCTCAACGTTTCCCCTTAGTTGCTCCTTCGGTTTTGCCTCTTCTTCCCCCCCCCCCCCCCCTAAGATTTTCGTTTGTTTCACAATGGTTTAATTGTTATTGCTCACAATATGAAGAAGTCTAAACGTTACACACGTTCTAGAAATGATTCAGGAGGTTCAGTGCGCTAATTAAAGCTAGAACAAGGAAGAAAAAAAAGAGTGGCGGCAGTCCAACAATTGTCGAGGAAAATCTTATTCCGGCAATCTCGGACCCTTCTATATTGGTTCATGTCACGCCAGACTCACGTTTTCCATTAGAAAATGTAGTAGACGATTCTATGCTACATAGGATACATGAATGGGGCAAAAATATAGAAATTGAAAGCTTGGATATAAGTGAATTTGAAGGCGGAACTTCCGGCATTCAGGGTCTTTTACCGATAGCCATTGACACCCCTAATGCTACTATGGTGGTCGATCATTCCACGGGCCAACTAGTTGATAACGGGATCATTTCGGAAGAGCAGTACAGTCACTCAAACATTAGTACCCCGACACTACCTAGTAATTTACTCAGGTTAGCCGGAAAAGGGTTAAAATCTGGGCCAGGCATTGCAATTGATGAAACAAGGCACGATGGCATACTCGGGCCAAAGCCGGGTTTGGGCGCGGGTCAGAAGCTCATGACGGGCCGGGCAGGTGTCCATGGGTCCAAGAGTAATCACGTCTTGTATGAATCAAAGTCAGTTGATAGCATTGAAGGTACTCCTATCCCCAAGAAGTTTGACGCGGGTGCCAAGAGAACAAACATTAATGCCCCGGGAAACGACGTGACTCCTCTCATTCCGGGTCGGGGCATGGGTCAGAAGGATAAGGCGGGTCAGGCGGAAAACAATGAAACTAGGAATATGCACATTATGCAAGGTTCAAGGTCAGATGTGGGAGACGAAGGGATTTCTATCCCCAAGGATCCCAACGTTATTATTGAAGGTGCCGAGGCGTCACACATTAATGCTGCGGGTACCAACGATTCACTTGCAAACACGGGTCTTTATGATGGTAAAATTTCCAAGACGGGTCAGGTGGATAACCATGGGTCATTGACTATTCCCGTTATACAAGGAGCTAAGTCAGTTGTGAGGAACAAAGCAAATTCTATTTCCAAGGAGCCTAGGAACTCCTTGATCATTAATAACGCGGGAGCCGAGGGGTCAGACTTGAATGACGCGGGATCCAAAGAGACCTCTCGTGTATTAAGACAACAACCCCATATTTCTTTAAGTGTCACTAATGAAGCATTCCCTACTTTAGCTAGTTTGCTTAGTGGAGTCAATCTCAAGAACCACAATAAACCTTTCGTCTTTAATTCTTCCTTGGGTACGAGTAATGTCTTGAACATACCCCCTCTCTCCTCTAATACCCCTTCACTACTCTCTGAAATACACAACACCTCACCCCTTCTATCTTCCCTTCCTTCTATTCCTCCTGAAACCCAACACAAATTCCCTACCCTCCCAAATGGCACGCGAATCCTCTCACCTATCGCGGGCCCAAGCTATATTCCTTCTACCCATCCCCCTCTGCCTATATCTCCAGAAATACCTCCCAATGATTTACACACTAATGCACCTTCTAAACAACATCAAATTCCTACCGCGGCTACATCCCATAGCAATCTTCCCCCAAATCATGGCAAAGGTACCATCCCTCCCAAGAAGACTTATGCTGGAGTCTTTGCGGGAACTAGGATTGAGGCAAAAGGTATGAAGTTACAATTTATTGAGCAACAAGGAGCGGAAGTAGATATAGAAACTGAGGATGAAGTTCCATTCATAGAAACATGGGGCTATTGCCTAATAGGTTGCTTCACGGGTCCTTTCCCGGGAAGAGAAGCATTGAATACCATTGTGAAAGGATGGGGAGTTAAATGCCGTATTATACCATATGGCAAAGGCTGGACGGTGTTCAAATTCATGAAGGAGGAAGAGCGCACTAATGTACTTCACGGAGGCCCTTATATGGTCTACGGGAAAACTATGATGCTCAAGGCTATCAATAAAGGAGTTCTAATAACGGATGATTTATTCTTGGACATTCCTATTTGGGTCACTTTTCCGGACATTCCCCTTTCTATTTGGAGTGCAACGGGCCTTAGTAAGATTGTTTCACGTGTAGGAAGGCCTCTTTACACGGACCAATATACTAAGGAAAGGTCAAAAATGAACTATGCAAGAGTTCTAGTGGAAGTGGATGTCAGTAAGGAGCCAATAATGGATTTTGTCGTCAAACTCCCCGATAACAGAAGGTATACTCAAAGGGTAAACTATGAGAATTACCCGGACTTTTGCTATCATTGCGCGGCTTTTGGACACAACCACTTGAAGTGTAGGAAGCTGAGGGATGATGTCAACAATGAAGAAGCTCCAAAAACATGCAATACTGAGGTACCCCCTAACAATAAGGAAGATTCTACTTGTTTGGAGGTCAACAGAGGTACGGGTGGAACCAACCCTCCTCCCCCTCATCCGCCAACTTCTCAACATCCCGCAGATGCTGATAACTTGATGGACATTGAAGAAAGTGAGCACACAATACCTCCTGGTACCGGAAGTTTGGGAGAAGCATCGCATGCCGCAGGCCCTCCGGTTTTGGGTCATTCTGGCCCATCAAGTTTGCGGGAAACTCAAGCAAGTTCCTCACTGCCTATTTCTCACCATGGCAGTACGCAACATGTTAGGATGAGTTCTGAGTCAAAACATTCTGATTCTGAGGTGCCTATGAAACCGCCACATTCTTTGGATGGAGAAACATACAAGGGTGCTACGGAAAAGACTCAACTAGTGTCACGTAACGTTAACTTTGAACGCGGGGAACATAGCTTGGCTCAACCACAAGTTATGGCTCCCAGCAACAAAGAAGATGGATGGAAAGAAGTTTCGTCAAAAAAGTATGTGTCGAAAGGCAGTGGAAAGGCGAAGGCAGCAAAGCGCGGAGGTGCTAATAAAACCTCCTTTGTTTCCTAATGAAAATACTTTGTTGGAATGTCCGTGGTCTTTGCGGACAAAGGGATAGGGCAGCCACGCAAGCTCTAGTGTGTAGTATCACAAAACAGCATGATGCGGCTATGATTTGTCTATTGGAAACTAAACTATCTCGCAAGCGATGCAGTCTTTCTACTCTAAGATTCAAAGGTTGGAACTTTTGCTCCAATTTGGAATTCATTAATGGCGGAAGAATGCTATTACTATGGGATCCTCCAGTGGTCTTGCGCAGTTGCTTGGAATTGACTCTCGATATCCATGTACAGGCAAGTTGCAATATAACACAAGTGTCCTACCTTGTCACCTTTGTGTACCCAGTTTATAGCATCTCAGATAGAAGGAAGCTTTGGCATCACCTTACTCACTTGGGCATTGGCATCACTATGCCTTGGATGATTATGGGAGATTTCAACACTTATTGCTACCCACATGATAAGGTGGGAGGTCCTCCTCTCACGCCTTATGCACTTAGGGATCTTGGAGATTTCAGGAATTCTCATGGACTAGAAGACACTCCTTCTTCCGGTTCCTTCTACACTTGGACAAATGGTTCGATTTGGTCCAAGCTTGATAAGTGTTGATGAATCAAAATTGGAGTGATTTGACCTTGGAATGCACGCCAATTTCTTGCCTATGGAACATCTCGGACCATCGTCGATGATAGCCACGGTTATTGCATCCTATAATGTTGGGAAATGTCCTTTCAAGTTCATGAATATGTGGCTTTCTCACCCAGCCTTCGAGGACATAATGACTTCATGTTGGAGACAAGACATATTGGGAACTGCTCAATTCGTCCTTGCCTCAAAATTGAAAGCCTTGAAGCAACCATTGAGGGCATTGAACATAAGTGACTTTGGGGGTATTGAACAAAGAGCAAAAGGGGCAAACATGGAATTTAAGGAGACTATCAATGCACACATGGAAAATCCCTTTGATGAGGAGCTAAAAGCCAAGGTCAAGTCCTCAAGAGCTAGAGCAAACACCTTACTGGAAGCAGAAAGACACTTCATAAGGCAGAAGTCAAGGCAGAAACACTTGATTGGAAGTGATAGATGCTCCAAATACTTTCATAGCCTGATCAAGAGGAGTAATGTCAGGAACTCAATCAACTTTCTTGTTAAAGCCAATGGTACTATCACTACATCACCAGGAGAAGTTAGGAAGTTGCTTGTTGAATTTTACAAGGATCTATTAGGTACATCCCGATCCACTACCAGCTTCGATCCTGAAGTGTTCAACTATGGCCCGAAGCTAAGTGAAGAGGAGAGATTACAACTTTTGCATTTCATCACCCCAAATGAGATTTGGGAAGCTCTTTCTGATATAGGCAATGACAAGGCACCTGGACCAGATGGTTATTCGGCTGCCTTCTTCAAGAATAGATGGAGAGATGTGGGCCATGATGTTGTAAGAAGTGTCCAAGAGTTCTTCTCTACTGGAGTTCTTTTGAAGCAGGTGAATCATACCATCATTACCCTACTACCGAAGACTGATCATGATCCTAAGATAAATGATTTTAGGCCCATCGGATTGACTAATGTGGTCTATAAGATCATCACAAAGATTCTAGCTAACAGAATGGCATTGATCCTTCCTTCTCTCATTGACAAATCCCAAGGGGCTTTTGTGAAGGAAAGAAACATGATGGACAACGTATATGTGGCACAGGAGCTTGTGAGAGGGTTTAATAGAGGCAGAGTCTCACCAAGATGTATGCTTATGGTGGACCTCCGGAAAGCATTTGATACAGTCTCTTGGAGTTTCCTTGAATTGGTACTAAGAAGTCTAAAATTTCCAGACAGATTTATAACTTGGATCATGGAATGTGTTAGCTCAACCTCCTTCTCCCTTTCTATCAACGGTGAGCTACATGGATACTTCAAAGGTAAGCGCGGCCTAATACAAGGTGATCTTATGTCCCCTACTCTCTTTATCTTGTGCATGGAATACCTCTCAAGGCTGCTTAAAATGAAGGCTGATGCAAGAGCTTTCTCATATTTTCCAAAGTGCAAGAGATTGGGCATTACTCATCTTGCATTTGCGGACGACCTCATGCTCTTTGCCAAATGAGATATATCTTCAGTTGGGATTCTTATGAATTGTCTGGAAGAGTTGGAGGCTGTCTCAGGGCTAACTCTTAACCCGTCTAAATCCTCTGTCTACTTAGCGGGAATGCATATTACAGTTCGTGACTTGATATTGTCCAGAGTGGGATTCGCCATTGGTAGCTTTCGAGACGATACTGGGGATCCCTTTGTCCCCAATTTCAGTCTCGGTGGACCAATTTGCTCCATTCACTAGCGCAATTTCGAATTACATTCAGAAATGGGGGCATCACACTCTTTCTTATGCGGGTAAGCTGGAACTAATCAGGTCGGTTGTCCAAGGGGTTGAGAGTTTTTGGTTCCGGGCACTTCCTATCCCGGCCACTATTATCAACAAGGTACGGTCTGCTTGTATTCAGTTCTTATAGGGAGGGAAACCACCAAGAGTCTCTTGGGATGTCATTTACTTACCTCAATCTGAAGGAGGCTTGGGTCTAATGAACATCAAGGAATGGAATCATGCCTTGCTATCCAGGACTATTTGGCAAACTCACACGGATGCAGATTCTCTATGGGTCCAATGGATCAATAGCCACTACTTGAGAGGTATAATAATTTGGAACTATGGGGTATGTCCTAGGGACTCCCCCTTATTCAAAAGGATTTGTGGGATCCGCGACAAATTTGTTTCTATCTTTGGTAGCCAGGGTGATGCGCTTGATGGCTTTACAAAGTGTTGTACCAACGGAAAATTTGATTCCAGCCTCGTGTATGATATCTTGCGCACTCCGCAAGTTAAAAAGCCTTGGATGTCACAAATTTGGAAAGGCTTCATTCCTCCCAAATTCTCTTTCACTATGTGGCTAAATTGCAGAAAGCGGTTAGCTACAAAGGATACTCTTTCATATCTCAACTTGGAGGATAAGTCTTGCGGGTTCTGCAAGCAAGCTAATGAAACAAGGGAACACCTCTTCTTTACTTGCCCCTACACACGCTTGATTTGGAAGAGCATAAAAGATTGGTTGGGCATTAGAAGAGAAATGACAACTGTCGAAAGCTCCCTTAAATGGATTAAGAAAGATCACCGCGGGACTAGCATCCGAGCCAAAGCTATTTTGCTTACTTTTTGCATAGTGGTCTATGAGATTTGGAGGGCAAGAAACACGTTGCTCTTTGAAGGCACAAGCTTTCCGGCAAACGAGGTCATTGCAAGAATCAAAACAACATCTTATAGAGTTCTCTATGATTTTATCCCCTCTTGTAATGGCACCTTTGAGTGACAACCCCTCTCCTCCCCCATTTCTTGTTTACATTACGTTGAGGCTTGAGATCCCTCAATGACTGATTGTAGCCATTTTTTCTTTTCGTTATTAGTAATAATATTTGCATTTACCTGGGGAAAAAAATGATATGGAAATGTAAAGAGATGAAACACCTTCTAATAATATGGAGAAACCAAAATGAAATATTAATGAAACATCAGATAAATTGTTAATGGAAAAACGAAAGTCAGAAAAGATATATGATAACAATGATTAGCAGAAATTAGGGAACACATGGAAAATGTTATGGAAACATATAGAAGGATAGTAGAGATAAATACAAAAATAAATGTACAAAATCTTGTAATAAGAAACTTAGAAGCATATCTATGAATAAAAATTGAACACTATGGATGAGAACAAAATAATAGAACAACAAACTAAGCTAATACAACTTAGAATGATAGCAAAAAATACCCTTACATATTATAGAGATATAAACCAACATATAATAAGTTGTAGAATAAGTATAGATCTTATAAAAGAAAGAGATCAACGTTTACAAGAAAATTTTAAACAGATATATGAACAAGAAAATATTATTAGCTCATTAAGAAATATAATAGCATTAAGAGATGAAAAGCTGAGGCAAAAAGAAGAAGAAAATATAAAATTGAGAGAAGAAAAATTACGAGAAATAATCAGAAAAGATAATGAATTAAAAGACTTAACAGACGTTATAAAATAACAATACAAGTACATTAACCTATTAAAAATGGATAAAGATAAAGAGATAGTAGAAGATTCTAGAGAAACATATTACCAAATGAATACATACGAAGGAAGAATAACACAAAGATTAAGCTTTAAACCAGAAACATATCAGAAAATAAAAGATGAAAAAGAGAAATTATCTATTAAGAAAATATTTAAGACTAAATGGTTTGACAGAAATAAAGAAATAAGATATATAGCACAAAAACATGAAAACATAATAGACACAACCAGTGTGAATGGAAGAACAAAGATAAACCTAATAACAGATGAAGTAATAAAAAGAGAATTATCAAAACTACCTACTAGAGAAACAAGAAGATATAGAAACATATACTTCTAAGGAGTAGAATTTACCATAAAAGCATATTTTCAGAAAAACATAGACACCTATACAAATATACATATTAGATGATAGAATACAAGGAAATTTGCAATATGCTTTAATATCAGTAGTAAAAAAAAATTAATATATCAAAAACTAAAATTTACGGTACAACCAAATTTCAGTATATCATAAGGATGAACACAAAGACTTAGCCTTAACATTATACTATAAACTAGATGGAATAACAATGCCACCCGGAGGTAAAGTTATACGTATTGATACAAAAATGATATATGCCCTAACCGAAAACCATCATGTAAAGAAATAACATGAAATGAATATTATAGTACAAAAATGTACCAAGAAATATTAGAGCAAATAGAGCACAAAGAAAATTCAAAGATAACTATACTAGAAGATATATATATATATATATATATATATATGAATTTTAATACTAAAACATTGACACCATCAAAAATACCAAAAATAGAAGGATCTAGACTGAATATTACAAGAGAACAGATAATGTCAAAACAAACTAACTTACCTGTTATACAACCCAAAATATTAGATTTAATAAATACAAACAATAATAGATTAAAAATTAAGGTAATAATATTTAAAGGTATGATGACAACAGATTGTATAGCTGAGATAAATACTGGAGCTATTAAAAGTTGTATACATGTAAGTAAAATTAATGAACATGAATGTACTCTAATAGATCCAAAAACTTATAATTATCATGAAAATGAAAGAGAAATAATAATAACTAAAAATATTAATTTAACATTCAAAATCCAAGATTTAGAGTATAAAATAAACATATGAGTAATAGAATATGACAATTTTAGTAAACTATTATTAGGAAGTGACTTTTTAACCATGATAAAGTATAAAATAAATAATAATGGAATTGAAATAAATGACCAAGAAAAAAACAAGATTTATAAATAAAATATGAATATACAAGAAAAAATTATAAAGAAAAAATAAAAATTAAGAATGATAAAAGAAGCCTTATCAGAAGGAATATTTTTTCTCAACTTAAATACCTAAAATACAGTGTAAAGAAAATAAAATTAGAAAATGATATAGAACAATTAGAACAACAATGTGACAAATTTGATAAAATATGGATAGATATGAAAAACGGATGGAAAAAACGAATTAATAATCCTGACTAACCCTAACGAGAAAATAAATGAGTTATGAGAAGAAATAATAGTAAGAGAAAGAATAAAAGTACTTTGATAATAATGAATGAGATAAAAGAAAATCAAACCCAAATGCAACAAATGATAAGAGAATAATTGACTAACCTATGGAATGTATCAGAAATATCAACATTCAAGATAATATTAGAAAAACTTAATATATTAATAGAGGAGAAAGATAAAGGTAAACAGAGCAGAAGAAGGTGAACCTAGTACAAGTAAAGAAAATACAATAATTAGCACTACAGCTCAACAACCAAAAATAGTATTGATAGATGCTTGGAGAAGGAGTAAACAACCTATAATGGTAGATATTAGTAAAATAAAACCAACGTTGACAAAAGAAGTAGAAAAAACTTTAGATAATCTAGCAAAACTAAATAAAAAAGGACAATTTTAATGGAAAAATAAGAACCTAGTGTACTTATCTTTTTAAAACATAATGCAAAAGATATAATAGAAAAAGAAAGATACAAATATGAACCTATAAAAATAAAGACACAAAAGACACCAAAGAAAGATAATAATTTAAAAGAAGAAAATATATATTTAAAAGACAAAGACAAAATGACATATGAATATTTAAATCTAAAACTAGACAAGCAAGAACAACATATATGTGAGTTAAAAACAAAAAATACAAAATTAAAATCACATGGTAATGACGAATGGTATAATAAATATAAAAAATATAAACATTAATTCAAAAAAACAAAGAAAATATTAAAATATTAAAAGAAATCAAGGTAGAATTAAAGAAAACAAGAGAAGAACTAACAGAGGTAAAACAAGAATTAGACGAATTAAAAGAAGAATTACAAATCATTAGAAAACAAATGACAAGATTAAAAGGAAAAAAGAAAAGTCAAGTGATGAAAGTGATTAAAGCACCACATGTAATGAAAGAACAGAAAGTGATACAGACAAAGATAGTAATATTAATCAACAAATCCGTGTAGCAGAATTTATAGAAGAAGAGCAAGAAGACTCAGTGATAGTAAAAGAAAACAACCAAATAATAGAAGCTTTCCAAAAAAATGAAATGAGTAAATGCAGTCATAGAAAAAGAACCTGAAAGTGATATAGAAAATGAATTTAACAGACCTATAGAAACAGAAATGAAAACTGATGATATAATAAACGAAGACGCAAATGATTACCCTGAGGAAAAATTAGTAGACCCTAATTTAGAAATAATAACAAGAAGACACACTAGATTACCAAATCACATATCAGTACGACAACAAGCCGAATTTAAAAAATTTATTGGATCAATGACACAAGGAGTAAATTACAATGGATATTTTCTAGACCTAGACAATGTTTATGATGAACAAAAAATAGGAAGGAGGATTACATGTATGACTTAATATCTAAAACATTAATTGGAAAAGTAGCATATTGGATAAAATCTATAGCATACCAATTAAGAGGAGAATTATTTAGCCATGCAAGATATTGAAAATCTATGCTAATAATATTTGATATTATACTAAAAAGAGAATTTTTAGGAGAAAAATGGCTAGTAGCACGAGAAAACGTACTTGCAGAAAGAAAAACTGAAATAATAATGAACCTAAATAACATGAAATGTTGTAAAATTAATAAATTACCAGAATATACAATAAGTTTTAGTAAGTTCTTTTATTAAGCAAAATTTTAACCATAAGAAGGCTTAATATATCAACAACTTTATTATGATCACTTACTGCACCGTCTAATATCAAAATATCAAAAGAATATACCCAACTAGAACCAAGAGAAAATACATTAGGAGAGAGAATAAGAGTACTAAGAGCATACCTAATGCGAAAATGTGAAGAATATAGAATGCAACAAAAGATTAAAAAAGATTAAAAAAAACTAGGATTAAGAGAAATATGTGGATTCACATAAAGAAGATTAGTATTTGGATGTGATGATAAAAGAAAATAAAAGAAATACAAGAAGGGTAATAAAAAAATACCAAACAAAGAAATATAGGAGAAGTAATAATTATAAAAACTATAATCATAAACCTTATTACAAACCTTATAGAAAAAGAAGATTTAAAAAATATAAAAACATCCCTGAAATCAGGAAAATTTAGATACAAGAGAAAATTTAGAAAAAGAAAATATGTAAAACCCGTAGAAGCAGAAAAAGCTAAGGAATGTAAATGCTGAAATTGTAATGAAAAAGGACATTATACTAATAAATGTCCAAAATTAAAGAAAAAAAAGAGTAAAATATATGAATACAACACAATTTATAATAAGTTTGCAACAAATGAAAGAAGATAATAATAAATGGTATGAATACAAAGACTTTTTTATCAGATGAAAAAAGTGAATCAGAATTAAAAAATATTAAATTTATTAATCAACACTCAGATAGTGAAAGTAATTCAGAATAAATGGAATTACAAGACAAAAAAAGAAAATTATTAGAGGATATAAATCACTGGATACAATGTGAAGAGTACACTCGCCATAAAATTATTACAGTTACTAATGAAACAGGAAGAAGATACTATCATGATAGATACACAAAGCTTACTAAGAACCTTAATAGGATAAGAAAAAATATTAGAAGAAATAAATTGGCAAGAGATAATGGAAGAAGTAAAAGAATTAGAATAAGATAAAGAACTCAACCAAAGATTAAACCAAATGGATATGGAACAAAAAGATAATTAAATGGTAGCAATTTATATAGAAGCCCGTATAGAATATAAACCTAATAAAATCATAAAATAAAAAATATTTATTGATAGTGGAGCAGATTTATTCTTAGCTAGAAAAGAAGTACTAGAATCACATAAATGGAAAAGATCTAGTTCACATAGAGCAAGACTATCAGGATTTAATGAACAATCAAAAGAATTAGATATAATAGCAGAAAATATGAGAATCGTATTAGGAAAAAATATGAGAATCTGCTCCACAGTAATATCGTTTTTCCCAATACGATTCTCATATTTTCTGCTATTATATCTAATTCTTTTATTTGTTCATTAAATCATGATACTCGTGCTCTGTGTGATCTAGATCTTTTCCATCTGTGTGATTCTAGTACTTCTTTTCTAGCTAAGCATAAATCTGCTCCACTATCAATAAATATTTTTTGTTTTATCATTTTATTATGTTTATATTCTATATGAGCTTCTATATAAATTGCTACAATTTAATTATCATTTTGTTCCATATCCATTTATTTTAATCTTTGATTGAGTTCTTTATCTTGTTCTAATTCTTTTACTTTTTCCAGTATCTCTTGCCAATTTATTTCTTCTAATCTTTTTCTTATCCTATTAAGGTTCTTAGTAAGTTTTTTGTATCTATCATGATAGTATCTTCTTCCTGTTTCATTAGCAACTGTAATAATTTTATGGCGAGTATACTTTTCACATTGTATCCAGTAATTTATTTCCTCTAATAGTTTTCTCTTTTCGTCTTGTAATTTCATTTATTCTGAACTACTTTCACTAGCTGAGTGTTGATTAATAAAGTTAATATTTTTTAATTCTGATTCACTTTCTTCATCAGTTTCACTGATAAAAATGGTCTTTGTATTCATACCATTTATTATTATCTTCTTTCATTTGTTGCAAACTCATTATAAATTGTGTTGTATTCATATATTTTACTCCTTTTTTCTTTAACTTTGGACATTTGTTAGCATAATGTCCTTTTTCATTACAATTCCAAATTTACATTGTTTAGCTTTTTCTGCTTCTACGGGTTTTACATATTTTCTTTTTCTAAATTTTCTCTTGTATCTAATTTTTTTCCTGGTTTCAGGGATGTTTTTATATTTTTTAAATCTTCTTTTTCTATAAGGTTTGTAATAAGGTTTATGATTATAGTTTTTATAATTATTACTTCTCCTATATTTCTTTGTTTGGTATTTTTTATTACCCTTCTTGTATTTCTTTTATTTTCTTTTATCAGCACATCCAAATACTAATCTTCTTTATCTGAATCCGAATATTTCTCTTAATCCTAGTTTTTTTTTTCTTTTTTAATCTTTTGTTACATTCTATATTCTTCACATCTTTGCATTAGGTATGCTCTTTATTCTCTCTCCTAATGTATTTTCTCTTGGTTCTAGTTGAGTATATTCTTTTGATATTTCGGTATTATAAGGTGTTGGTAAGTGATCATAATAAAGTTGTTGATATATTAAGCATTCTTGTGGTAAGAATCTTGCTTCATAAAATAACTTACTAAAACTTATTGTATATTCTGGTAATTTATTAAGTTTACAACATTTCATGTTATTTAGGTTCATTATTATTGTTAAAGATATTGGGCCATGTCCGTCCATCAGTGGTGCATGCCCATACGGGAATTCCAAGTTGTGTATATGGTATATATTAGCATTATACTTGTACCTTAATTAGGATTGTAATATTACCATAATTGTATAGTTAGTCTCCTTATAGAATAGAGATTTAGATGTAAAGTGGGAATATGATTCTCCTATTGTAACTTGTATAAATATTTCTTTCATCAATAAGAATAATCAAGGAATTGATTCTTTCATGGTATCAAGAGTCTAGGTTCTTTTCCTTGCTTCCGCTCCTCACTTCTTTCTCAAATTATTGACAAATACCGTGTGAAATCCCCCTTCCCCTCCTCGGTTTCTCTGAAATCTGAGACCCTTCTCCCCGCTACAAATCTTGTCCAAAGTTTGTTCTATTCACCATGACTGATAAGAACATTTTCATCCTGCCCTCACAGTTTCTAACATCAAGAGCGTCATTCCTATCTTTCTTGACCTAGAAAACGTCCAATATGGGACGTGGGCAGAGTTATTCAAGATTCATGCCACGGCACATCAAGTTATCCACCACATCATCCCTCCCGCTACTACTATAGGGGGTGCTACGGAGGGTACTTCAGAGGCGATGACCACCAAAGCAGACGATCCAAAATCATGGGTCACACTTGATGCAAAAGTTCTCCAGTGGATTTATGTCACTATCTCCCTTGACCTCTTACAGACGATTATGGAACCCAACTCCACAGCTATGGCAGCTTGGAATCGATTGCGTGACATATTCCAAGATAACAGTCATTCCCGTATTGTTATTCTTGAACAGGAATTTTCTCAAGTCAAGATGGAAAAAATTTCGAACGTTCCGTCTTATTGCAAACGTCTCAAAGACTTGGCAGATCAACTTTGCAATGTGGGTGCTCCTGTGAGCAATAGTCGTCTTGTTCTTCAGATGGTGATAGGCCTGTCAGAGGCCTATAAAGGTGTTGCTTCGATTCTTCGTCAGAGTAACTCCTTGCCAGAATTCTACCAGGCCCGATCCATGCTTACATTGGAGGAGGTTGGCCTGGCTAAAAAGGCGGCTCTCGGTCAGTGCTCCAGATTTATCGCCAAGTCTGATGCGCGATTTAATTCACACACTTTAACGCAAGTGCACATTGTCGACTCAAGTAATATATTCTTGACGACCGAGTTATCGTCCTCAGGAATTAGTGCTCAAGTACCAACTTCTATTCTTTGTTATCTATTTGGTGACCGATATTTGAGTTGTTGATTATGACTAATAATTATAAAGACTAATTAACTATGTGTTTACTTCAGTGATGATGGAAATAGGGCTTCCAAGTCGCCTCAACTATCCGCTTATATTACTTATTAATGCAATAAATTATGGTTCTTCTTCTTTTGGAGATAACAGGTTTACTAATTCGTTTTATACTCCCGTTAAGGCTATATAAACACTCAACCCCAGTAGCGCTCCTTTCTACCTTTCGGTGATAAGGACGACTCTATAGGAGAATTAAGAACAAAAACTCATGTTAACGCTACACAAGTAATTGAGGTATTTTCATCCTCAATTCGACCTATGATTACCCAACTACATCATAGTCACAACCTCCTCCTTTCGAAGTTTGATTAGAAATCATATAAATAATGATAATTAGTGATCAAGTAATTACCAAGCATTCAAAACAACTATTGGATAAATCTCAACAATAAGAAGAACAACCATAAACATGCATTAACTCATAACATAAGGTTCAAGTGAATTGACATGGAAAGCCCTATATTAGAATTAGTTCCTAGTCATTGACATGACAAGAACTAATTCAATATCCAACATAAAACTAAAATAAAGTAAAAATAAAGAAAGAAAATTACAATAGAATGGTCTTCAATCTTGAACTCCAAGATGTGTTGTGTTTGTGCAAGAAAGGGAACCCTTTAAAACTGCCTAGGGTTCTCTTTTTATAGCCTCTAAACCGACCTTCCACTTTTCCCTTCAGGCCTGACCCATAAATCGTCTAAAAACCTGATTTTCCCGCGTCGGCGCCGCGACCATCAGCCGCGCTGGCCGGGAGCTTCACGTTGAAATTGGCGCGCCGCGCATCTCTGTTTGCAGGCGCGGCGCTGGAACTTCTGGAGGCTTCTGGATATTGGGCGCCGGGGCGCCTGACCCTGTTGGCTGGAGGCACCGCGGCGCTGCAACGGTGTCTCTGCCTGGTTCGCCACTTTCTCGCATTTCAAGCTCTGGAACCTCCGTTTTTGCCCTCTTTTCACTTCTTTTCCGCCATTGGGCCATTTTAACCAACTTGGCTCAAAAGAAAGAAAATCTATCCTAATACGACACGTATTTATACAAAAAGGGACAAAAGACTCACTAAAAATGACTCGAAAAGTGTTTATAAAATACACTGATCAATGTCACAGAATTCCCCCGCAGTTTTTGACAATTCAAACCAAAATCATACCAACGGTAGAGGCAAGAAAGATCAAAATCGTAAAAATAAAAATCGCGGCGGCAATCGGAATAGTGGCGGGGGGTAATACACTGCGAGGTGTCCAGTAGCAACAGTAGTTCTGCGGTCCACAGTGGGCCCAGAGCTGGCGATGGATCCCACCAAAGATAGCGTCGCGGCGCCTCGCCTCGAGCCGTACGGCGCGGCCCATCTTCTTCCAAGGTCAGTTCTCGAGTCCAGCTCCGGGGTTCAGACCAGCTTATGGGCCAGGGCAGCAGTCCGGAATACTCGGGCCTCGACTCCCTCAAGCCCATCACGCAACAGGACCCATACAAACCGACATTGAAGTCGCGATGCACACACTTGGCTTGACTCAAACGGACCCTAATTGGTACATAGACACAGATGCCACTACCCACATGACATCCGACCAAGGTACTCTCTCGTCTTATTCCAATTTGAGCAGTAATCGTGGTATAATTGTTGGTAATGAAACTTCAATTCCAATTAAAGGTTATGGTCATAAAATTTTGTCCCCTCCTCATCCACCATTTGTCTTGAAAAATACCTTCATGCCCCAAAACTAATTAAAAATTTGGTGTATGTCTGTAAATTCACTACTGATAATTGGGTGTCTATTGATTTTGATCCATTTGGGTTTTCTGTGAAGGATTTCAAGACGGAGAGTCCTCTCATGAGGTGTGACAGTAGGGGGTATCTTTATCCAATCACACCAAGTCTCAGCCTCTCGTGTCAAGCCATGCCATCCACTTTTGCAGCTTTTGCTCCTTTCTTGTGGTATGCTCGTCTAGGTCATCCGAGGTCCTCTATTTTATCTGTTTTTTATAGACATAAGTTTATTTCCTGTAAGGGTACGCGTAGTACTCCAAATTTTCAATCCTGTTCTTTAAAAAAAATTATTAAGTTACCGTTTGTAGCTTCGAATTCTCATACTTCAATTCCATTTGATATTATACAGAGCGATTTATGAATATCTCCAGTTCTCAGTTCTATGGGTCATCGATATTATATTTTATTCTTGGATGATTATTCTAAATTTTTATGGACGTTTCCAATTGCGAAAAAATCACAAGTTTTTTCCATCTTCATAAAATTTAGAGTTTTCATAAGAACTCAATTCAAACGAGAAATAAATAACATTCAATGTGATAATGGCAAAGAGTATGACAATTGGGGGTTTAGGGAGTTTTGTGCTCAAAATGGGATAAATTTTCGTTTTTCTTGTCCTCATACGTCCTCACAAAATGGAAAAGTTGAATGGAAAATTCGTACCATTAATAACATTATTCGCACCTTATTGGTTCGTTCCTCCGTCCCTCTGTTGTTTTGGCATCATGCGCTACAAATGGCTACAAATCTACATAATATTCTTCCCTCTAAAGGTTTGACATATTCATCCCCTCTTCAAGTATTAAACAAAAAGGCTCTTTCGTATTCTCATCTGAGGGTCTTCGGATGCTTATGTTATCCACTGTTTCCATCCACTACAATGAAAAAACTTCAGGCACGTTCTACCCCTTGTGTGTTTTTGGGTTATTCGTCAAATCACCGTGGTTATAAATGCTTTGATTTGTCTTCTAAACGAATCATCATTAGTCGTCATGTTCTCTTTGATGAGTCTCAATTTCCTTTTTCTAAAGTAGAAAAATCCGTGCCTAGTTCGTATGATTTTTTGGATGATGATATCTCTCCCTATATTCTCCGTCATTTTTCGGATCTGACTCAAAATACGTCCTCAGTGTTGCGGCCCTTACGGGATGCGTCGCGGCTCCAATCGTCCAGTAGCCAGGGTGATTTAATCCCGTTGTCAGCGCCGCGGCCCTTCGGGAAGGCGCCTAAGTCCGTGAGCCATCGGAACGGCTCCGCGCCCCGATCCGGCGCCCGACGGAATTTCAGAAATAAGCCGAGCCCACCTGCACGCCAATGCGTCGTCGAAAATTCCCAAAATTCACACCATCCATCTCTGAGTCATGGTCCAATCACTCGCAGTCAACGGGGTATTGTTAAACCAAAAAGACATTTTAATTTAAATTCTAATATTCTTAGGTCACCTTTACCCCGTAATCCTGTGTCTGTCTTAAATGATCCTAATTGAAAAATTGTCATGACCGATGAATATAATGCTTTTATTGATAATAAGACGTGGGAGGTGGTGCCATGTCCATCTGGTGTTAATATTATTCGGTCTATGTGGAGTTTTGCTCATAAGGAAAATTCTGACGGTTCGTTTGCAAGGCAAGAGGCTCGTCTTGTAGGTGATGGTAAGACTCAGCAGGTTGATGTGAATTGTGGTGAGACGTTTAGCCCGGTGGTAAAGCCAGCTACCATTCGTACGGTGCTCAGCTTGGCTCTTTCGAAATCATGGTCATTCATCAGCTAGATGTGAATAATGTTTTCCTACATGGTGATCTCAATGAGATAGTGTATAGGCATCAACCCTTAGGGTTTAGGGATACTAGATATCATAATCATGTATGTTTATTGAAGAATTCCTTGTATGGGCTTAGCAGTGTCCACGAGCATGGTATAAGAGGTTTGCTGACTATGTTTCGACTTTGGGTTTCTCTCACAGCAGGTCTGATAATTCATTATTCATATACCGTCGGGGATCTTCCATGACTTATATACTATTATATGTTGATGATATTATCTTGACTGCCTCTTCTGATGCTTTGCGAAAGTCTATTATGACAATGCTCAGTTCTGAGTTTGCCATGAAGGACTTGGGCCAATTGAGTTACTTTTTGGGAATTGTTGTCACTCGTCATGCAGGTGGATTGTTCTTATCACAGAGAAAGTATGCAACAGAGATTATTGAGATGGGTGGGATGTCATCTTGTAAGTCCATTTCTACTCCAGTTGATACTAACCCAATTTGGGTGCTCCAGTTGGCTCTCCTTATGAGGATCCGACCCGCTATCGTAGTCTTACAGGCGCCCTTCAGTATCTTACGTTCACGCGACCAGACATTACATATGTCGTCCAACAAGTGTGTTTGTTTATGCAAGATCCCAGAATTGAACATATAAATGCGCTCAAACGCATTGTTAGGTACATTCAGGTAACACTTGATTATGACCTGCATTTATATTCTTCGTCAGCGTCCACACTAGTCTTCTATACAGATGCTGATTGGGGTTGTTTTCCTGACACCAGACGGTGTACGTCTGGCTATTATATGTTTTTAGGTAATAACTTGGTCTCATGGCCTGCCAAGCGTTAATCCACGCTATCACGTTCAAGTGCAGAGGTCGAGTATCGAGGGGTAGCCAATGTGGTTTCTGAGTCATGTTGGTTATGAAATCTACTGTTAGATCTTCATTGTCCTATTTAGAAGGCTACCTTAGTATATTGTGATAATATAAGTGTTATCTACCTTTCTGGTAATCCAGTTCAGCACCAGCGTACTAAACACATAGAGATGGATATTCACTTTGTTCGAGAGAAGGTAGCTAAAGGAAAAGTACGCGTTTGTCATGTTCCTTCCAGATATTAGATTGCAGACATCTTTACAAAGAGTCTTCCATCAGTCATTTTTTAAGATTTTAGAGACAGTCTCAGCGTACGAAGACCGCCCGCTATAACTGCTAGGAGGGGGGTGTTAAAGATATTGGGCCATGTCCGTCCATCAGTGGTGCAGGCCCATATGGGCAGTCCAAGTTGTGTATATGGTATATATTAGCATTATACTTGTACCTTAATTAGGATTGTAATATTACCATAATTGTATAGTTAGTCTCCTTATAGAATAGGGATTTAGATGTAAAGTAGGAATATTATTCTCCTATTGTAACTTGTATATATATGCTTTTCATCAATAAGAATAATCAAGGGATTAATTCTTTCAATTATTTCAGTTTTTCTTTCTGCAAGTACGTTTTCTCGTGCTACTAGCCATTTTTCTCCTAAAAATTTTCTTTTTAGTATAATATCAAATATTATTAGCATAGATTTCCAATATCTTGCATGGCTAAATACTTCTCCCCTTAATTGCTATGCTATAGATTCTATCGTATATGTTACTTTTTCGATTAATGTTTTAGATATTAAGTCATACATGTAATCCAGATTTTATGTTTGTGTAGAATTCATTAATGTTGTATACAATCCAAGATTCCAATCATTAATCCTCCTTCCTATTTCTTGTTCATCATAAACATTGTCTAGGTCTAGGAAATATTCATTGTAATTTACTCCTTCTGCCATTGATCCTACAAATTCATTAAATTCGGCTTGTTGTCCTACTGATATGTGATTTGGTAATCTAGTGCGTCTTCTTATTATTAAAGTTATGATAACAACAGATTGAATAGCTGAGATAAATACTAGAGTTATTAAAAGTTGTATACATGTAAGTAAAATTAATGAACAAAATATAATCTAATAGATCCACAAACTTATAATTATCATGAAAATGAAAGAGAAATAATAATAACTAAAAGTATTAATTTAAGATTCAAAATCCAAGATTTAGAGTATAAAATAAACATAGGAGTAATAGAATATGACAGTTTTAGTGAACTATTATTAGGAAATGACTTTTTAACCATGATAAAGTATAAAATAAATAATAATGGAATTGAAATAAATGACCAAGAAAAAACAAGATTTATAAAATAAAATATGAATATACAAGAAAAAATTATAAAGAGAAAATAAAAATTAAGAATGATAAAAGAAGCCTTATCAGAAGGAATATTTTCTCAACTTAAATACTTAAAATACAGTGCAAAGAAAATAAAATTAGAAAATGATATAGAACAATTAGAACAACAATGTGACAAATTTGATAAAATATGGATAAATATGGGAAACAGATGGAAAAAACGAATTAATAATCCTGACTAACCCTAACGAGAAAATAAACGAGTTATGGGAAGAAATAATAGTAAGAGAAAGAATAAAAAGTACTTTGATAATAATGAATGAGATAAAAGAAAATCAAACCCAAATGCAACAAATGATAAGAGAAGAATTGACTAACCTAAATGTATCAGAAATACCAACATTCAAGATAATTGTCACGACCCGAACCCGGGCCCGTGACTGGTGCCTTACCTCGGGCACCCTAGTGATACAACATCAGAGAAAATCAGCGGAAATAAAAACTTACACATGAAACAAGATATACAATAATGAAATAAGAAAACAGGCTAACCAAAACGGTTACCTTTCTGAGTATATAAATAAAAACTTGAACCCGAACAGTTACATCCCTTTTACAAACTCTGCCCACAACAGTACTACAGACCTCTAAGATTTTTACAGCAACTATGACGGGACAGGGCCCCTCCATACCCCTGAATGTACAAAAACTAACAAACTCGGGGAAACATACCAAAAGATAAGCCTCCGGAGAAACGGAGCTTCCCAATACGCTGAACTGTGATCCTAAGAACGAGGGTCAACAACCGAAGTACCTCTACCTGCGGCATGAACGCAGCCCCCCGAAGGAGGTCAGTACAACAGGTACCAAGTATGTGAAACTGAAAATACTGTAAACGAAATCATAACAGTCTAAATAAAACAGGAGACATGTATGATAACCAAACTACAGTTCACGACATAAAAGCAGTCATGTCAAAGCAGGGACTCACGCCCTCAAAGTCATCACTCAAATATAACCAAGGGTCTCACGCCCACAATATCAATCATGCCCGCATCATGGCCACATGCCCCCGGAATTTTCCATCGGTGTAGACATGTCCAGGATGCAATAACAGTATACCGGGTAATCAACCCTGCCGCATGGCCACATGCCCCCGGAATTCTTCATCGGTGCAGACATGTCCATGTAACAACAATAACAATATATCGGGTAATCAACCCCGCCGCATGGCCGCATGCCCCCGGAATTCTTCATCGCGAGTATATGTCCATGTAACAACAATAACAATATATCGGGTAATCAACCACGCCAGACGCCACATGCCCCTAATTCTTCATCGTGCGTACATGTCCATGTAACAACAATAACAATATACCGGGTGATTAACCCGCTGCATGGCCGCATGCCCCCGGAATTCTTCATCGGTGCAGACATGTCCATGTAACAACGATAACAATATATCGGGTGATTAACCCGCCGCATGGCCGCATGCCCCCGGAATTCTTCATCGGTGCAGACATGTCCATGTAACAACAATAACAATATACCGGCCCTCCATCGAGAGACGCGGTAGCATATGAATACAACTTTTACACAACAAGGCTATCACAAGCAAGCACAAGAAAATTATCATACTTCAATTCTCTTACAAATATCCATTCTTTCACAAGAAGTCACCTGATACCAACACTCGTAGTATCCAAAACAGAGTAACTATTATTTTAAGTAAACCAAAATAATTTCCCTTTTTAAAGACAAGTAACAACATTTTTTTCCAAAAGTTCAAGTTTGCCTAATTTCAAATACTCAAGTCTCTTATTTTCGAAAGGTTTCGTAGTTCATAGTCTTAATCACTTAATAACATAATTCTCTTTTAAAACAATTTGAGTAACATATGCCTTATGTGTGAGTAGGTTATTCTTGTTTATATCAATCTTATTAAAGCAGCCATGATCTAGAAAATGTAATACAATTTTGTCTTATCTTAGCTTCTATGCAGATGGAGGTTTCTACTGGTTTTAATAATAATTACTTAGTCAATACATTTTCCTTTGTTAACGCTGCAATGGTTTGTTCGATACTTGTTCTCATTTCCGAAATCAATATAACATTATTCCTTTTAAAACCCAATTACCCATTTCTCATTAAAGCGGTTTCACAACTTTTTAACACAACCCAAGTCCTTATTATTTCACATCAAGTCTTTTATCTTTTAAAAACCACAAACCATTTCTTTGCCCACATAAAGTTGTTATAACAAACTTCCCATAAAGCCGTTATAACACTTTATGTTTTAAATCAACCAAATTCATTTAACACATGTACGTCTACCGTACTACATAGTTCACAACATATCATGCTAGAAAAGATAGGAAGAGGTTCACATACCTCGCGACGATTATCGACAATTAGCAAAATGCTCCAAGTACTACAACCTTGCTAGCCTTTTCCACCCTTCAAGTAGAATACGCTACTCGTAGTACTTCCACCTATAATGTTCATAAAACGCCTATCAACTTCTGGATCTCTTCGTAGAACAATTCTAGGTAAACAGTTCCTTATTCTACGGAAAATTCGGCAGCACCTCCCCCCCCGCAACCACATAAATCTCCTCATCTAACGAGGCCTGCTACCAAACCAACCATCCCAAGGGGGGTTACATGTCTAACCGGACGTGTACAATTCTACTCCACAATAATACTACAAGTCTACTGTAAATACAGTTCAATTCTTATCCATATTCATTCTACATATAGTATACTCAACTATACATTACTACAACATGTAATTTCCAATTACAATAGGGGGATAAAGATCATTACCTCGACAAGCCCAAAATTATCCAAGATTATATGTCGATCCTGAGCAACGTTTAGCTCCTAATCCTTACGCTCCAACCCGCTCCAAGCAACCCTTAGAAGTTTCTAAACAACTTTTCTTAACACTTCAACTCTAAAAAGTGAAGAACACTTAGGCTCTAAGTGTGGCAATCTCTCGGCCAAGGGGGTACTTTAGGGGCTAGGGTGTGAAATCTTTTCTAACTTTTGGTTAACAATCTTCCTAATACACTAAGGAAGAACACTTAAGAGTTTAGGAATTTTTGGACAAAGTTTGGTTAAGGGAGATGGGTGTTTCGGACGAAGGCTTTCAAGGAAGGGGGAGGGGAAGTTTGGACGAGAACTTCAACTAAACGGGGAGAGGAATTTTGAGACTTGGAAATTGTTCAAGTGATGAAGAAGTCTTGCTATCAAAGGGGTATTTATAGAACCACCAAGGGCCAAGATTAAAACAAATGGAGGGTGAAGATTTGGATCCATGTGAAGAATGAGGTCTTCCAACCAAGTGTCCACCACAATGTTGGGACATATGTCCACCACAACCTTGGGACATATGTCCCCCACAACAATGAGCCATGTGGCCTTCCACTAGCACCAAAAAACGTCCCTACCTACCCCCACTCACCCAAAGAAATATCTTCCAAGACTTGACCATTTGACCTTGTCCACTTGGCCAACATTTTCGTCCAACCCATGCCAACTAAGGGTGACACATGTCGCCCTCCTATTGGTCCAAAATATTTCGTCTCTCGGAAAAAATCCGTAATGCCAAAAATCCGAAAATAAAGTGGGTCTCACAAAAACGTAAGTTCTCTCGTGGGCCCCACGTGACCAATTCCGGAAATTAAAATTTCAATACTTCTAAAATATTCCAAAAAGTCCGAATACCAAATCTGGGAATCCAATTCCCATTAACGAACCTTTTTACTTCACAAAAACCGGAAACTTTTCCGTCGAAAAATCACATCTTTCTTTCTTTCCAATATTACTGTCGTATTCTCGTACGTATGTCCTCACATACATACCCTGGAACTACGGGGTGTAACATTCTTCCCCCCTTAGAAACATTCGTCCCGAATGTTCCTTCTAAGTCTCCAAACGCATACGCTTGTGGTATAGTCTTCACTACTATACTCACGAAACCAACTATGCCCCATATTGCCATAATAAAATCATACGCGCGAAACCCAAATCCAAGCCAACGAGGAATCACCTCGAAGGTGTAAAACAACACCAACTCTCGCTCCTGGTCCAAAGGATACTCCTGTCGCACATTCACTTCACAAAAGAGATCACTTCTATCTCTCAACACATGTTCACTTCTTTCCTTACTCGTCGTACTCTTCTCGAACACTCGAACTCTTTCTAGTACACGTACCATACTTCAGTCATCACTTCAGTATCCAAAATCTTTGGAGTCACTACCTCCAAACTTGGTCATCTTACTAGCCTCAAATTCCTTTAAGGCCATTCCCGGTCTTCATGGTCCGATTCTGGTCGAACACGTTCACGAACTCATACAGTGGTTACCTAAACTTGGGCCTTGCACCCTCGTGATCCTACCACCTGGCGGGACCACCTCGAACTGACCCCACCTTATTCCGGGCTACGGGTTGACCCGCGAATGGTCCTCAACCCGACCCATAATCGCGCCAAACTCTTGTTCCCCGATACAGAACAATCTTACTAATTCACGTCATGAAAGCTACCACTTCCATCTCACACTACCCATGGACTTATCACACTAATTCACCCTATGCATATAATGC
This sequence comes from Przewalskia tangutica, assembly GCA_029844215.1. Classification (NCBI taxonomy): domain Eukaryota; kingdom Viridiplantae; phylum Streptophyta; class Magnoliopsida; order Solanales; family Solanaceae; genus Przewalskia; species Przewalskia tangutica. Next base: position 81,457,441 of record CM056735.1, on the reverse strand, counting down.
ACTCCGACAAGGATCATTTGCAAAATCCTTTACTCAAGACGACCTTACATCTAAGGTCTCAACGTGTAATATTCTAAGGTTCACACCTTCCATACCCCCATACTTACCTTTTCAACTACCCATGTTTTCTAACTTACCAAATGGCCCTGCTGGCCGCAAGCATAACAATCTCCCAAACTAGCACGACACCCTGAGGATCATCCTCAGCTCTCTATCCATAGAACTCTGGCGAACTACAACTCAATAAATCCCGAAGTCTCAGACTATTGGATCTAGGGTGAATCACTGGTACTGCCGGAACCACCGGCTCCCGTCCGTCCTCATTCCCAGCCACCAGCCTAGCTAGTAACTGGGCCATCTCCTTGAACTCATATCCTCGGCTCCTGGCCGTGGCACCGGAGGCTCAGGTATCGTGGCCTCAGTAGAAACTGATGTCGCTCTAAACTCTGCTGGGGCTAGCGGCGTCATAAAACTCGTCGTCTGAAGTACTATCTCAGGTAATGACCGAGCCTCTGCCCTCGTAACCCTCTGTGTTCTACTCGTAGCTCCCTCTGTTGCCTTGCCCATCTGGGCCCTGGTCGCCTTTCGCAGAGGCATAACTAGTACATACGAATACGTCCGAGGGAGTCCAACTTATAACACAGCTCTAAGGCATGATCTCAGAATGAGAAGAATGGAAACCAATCCTAAATATCTTGTAGCCTCCTGATTATAGATGTGGTGCACAACACACCGATAATCAAGACTCTACTAGATACGGTCTGTAGACACTTTCCGAGAATTAACTGCTCTGATACCACTTTTGTCACGACCCGAACCTGGGCCCGTGACTGGTGTCTTACCCCGGGCACCCTAGTGATACAACATCAGAGAAAATCAGCGGAAATAAAAACTTACACATGAAACAAGATATACAATAATGAAATAAGAAAACAGGCTAACCAAAACGGTTACCTTTCTGAGTATATAAATAAAAATTTGAACCCGAACAGTTACATCCCTTTTACAAACTATGCCCACAACAGTACTACAGACCTCTAAGATTTTTACAGCAACTATGACGGGACAGGGCCCCGCCATACCCCTGAATGTACAAAAACTTACAAACTTGGGGAAACATACCAAAAGATAAGCCTCCGGAGAAACGGAGCTTCCCAATACGCTGAACTGTGATCCTAAGAACGAGGGTCAACAACCGAAGTACCTACTGCGGATGAACGCAGCCTCAAGGAGGTCGATAACAGTACCAAGTATGTGAAATCAAAATATCAGAAACGAAATCATATGTCTAAATAAAGCAGAGACATGTATGATAACCAAACTACGATTCACGACATAAGCGATCATGTCAAAGCGAGGACTCACGCCTCAAAGTCATCACTCAAATATAACCAGGTCTCACGCCACAATATCAATCATGCCCGCATCACGGCCACATGCCGGAATTCTCGTCGGTGTAGACATGTCGAGGATGCAATAACGATATCTGGGTAATCAACTCGCCAGACGCCACATGCCGGAATTCTTCATCGGTGCGTACATGTCCATGTAACAACAATAACAATATATCGTAATCAACCTCGCCGCAGACGGGCACGTGCCCTCGAATTCTTCATCGTGCGTACATGTCCATGTAACAACAATAACAATATATCGTAATCAACCGCCGCACGGCCACATGCCCCGAATTCTTCATCGGTGCGTACATGTCCATGTAACAACAATAACAATATACCGGTGATTAACCCGCGACGGGCCGCATGCCCCCGGAATTCTTCATCGGTGCAGACATGTCCATGTAACAACGATAACAATATACCGGGTGATTAACCCGCCGCATGACCGCATGCCCCCGGAATTCTTCATCGGTGCAGACATGTCCACGTAACAACGATAACAATATACCGGGTGATTAACCCGCCGCATGGCCGCATGCCCCCGGAATTCTTCATCGATGCAGACATGTCCATGTAACAACAAAAACAATATACCAGGTGATTAACCCGCCGCATGGCCGCATGCCCCCGGAATTCTTCATCGGTGCAGACATGTCCATGTAACAACAATAACAATATACCGGCCCTCCATCGAGAGACGCGGTAGCATAGTAATACAACTTTTACACAACAAGGCTATCACAAGCAAGCACAAGCAAATTACCATACTTCAATTCTCTTACAAATATCCATTCTTTCACAAGAAGTCACCTGATACCAACACTCGTAGTATCCAAAATAGAGTAACTATTATTTTAAGTAAACCAAAATAATTTCCCTTTTTAAAGACAAGTAACAACATTCTTTTCCAAAAGTTCAAGTTTGCCTAATTTCAAATACTCAAGTCTCTTATTTTCGAAATGTTTCGTAGTTCATAGTCTTAATCACTTAATAACATAATTCTCTTTTAAAACAATTTGAGTAACATATGCCTTATGTGTGAGTAGGTTATTCTTGTTTATATCAATCTTATTAAAGCAGCCATGATCTAGAAAATGTAATACAATTTTGTCTTATCTTAGCTTCTATGCAGATGGAGGTTTCTACTGGTTTTAATAATAATTACTTAGTCAATACATTTTCCTTTGTTAACGCTGCAGTGGTTTGTTCGATTCTTGTTCTCATTTCCGAAATCAATATAACATTATTCCTTTTAAAACCCAATTACCCATTTCTCATTAAAGCGGTTTCACAACTTTTTAACACAACCCAAGTCCTTATTATTTCACATCAAGTCTTTTATCTTTTAAAAACCACAAACCATTTCTTTGCCCACATAAAGTTGTTATAACAAACTTCCCATAAAGCCGTTATAACACTTTATGTTTTAAATCAACCAAATTCATTTAACACATGTACGTCTACTGTACTACATAGTTCACAATATATCATGCTAGAAAAGATAGGAAGAGGTTCACATACCTCGCGACGATTATCGACAATTAGCAAATGCTCCAAGTACTACAACTTTGCTAGCCTTTTCCACCTTTCAAGTAGAATACGCTACTCGTAGTACTTCCACCTATAATGGCCATAAAATGCCTATCAACTTCTGGATCTCTTCGTAGAACAATTCTAGGTAAACAGTTCCTTATTCTACGGAAAATTCGGCAGCACCTTCCCCCCCCCCCCCCAACCACATAAATCTCCTCCTCTAACGAGGTCTGCTACCAAACCAACCATCCCAGGGGGGGTTACACGTCTAACCGGACGTGTACAATTCTACTCCACAATAATACTACAAGTCCATCAGAATACAGTCCTATGTAAATACAGTTCAATTCTTATCCATATTCATTCTACATATAGTATACTCAACTATACATTACTACAACATGTAATTTCCAATTACAATAGGGGGATAAAGATCATTACCTCGACAAGCCCAAAATTATCCAAGATTATATGTCGATCCTGAGCAACGTTTAGCTCCTAATCCTTACGCTCCAACCCGCTCCAAGCAACCCTTAGAAGTTTCTAAACAACTTCTCTTAACACTTCAACTCTAAAAAGTGAAGAACACTTAGGCTCTAAGTGTGACAATCTCTCGGCCAAGGGGGTACTTTAGGGGCTAGGGTGTGAAATCTTTTCTAACTTTTGGTTAACAATCTTCCTAATACACTAAGGAATAACACTTAAGAGTTTAGGAATTTTTGGACAAAGTTTGGTTAAGGGAGAGGGGTGTTTCGGATGAAGGCTTTCAAGGAAGGGGGAGGGGAAGTTTGGATGAGAACTCCAACTAAAGGGGGAGAGGGATTTTGAGACTTGGAAATTGTTCAAGTGATGAAGAAGTCTTGCTATCAAGGGGGGTATTTATAGAACCACCAAGGGCCAAGATTAAAATAAATGGAGGGTGAAGATTTGGATCCATGTGAAGAATGAGGTCTTCCAACCAAGTGTCCACCACAATGTTGGGACATATGTCCACCACAACCTTGGGACATATGTCCCCCACAACAATGAGCCATGTGGCCTTCCACTAGCACCAAAAAACGTCCCTACCTACCCCCACTCACCCAAAGAAATATCTTCCAAGACTTGACCATTTGACCTTGTCCACTTGGCCAACATTTTCGTCCAACCCATGCCAACTAAGGGTGACACATGTCACCCTCCTATTGGTCCAAAATATTTCGTCTCTCGGAAAAAATATGTAATGCCAAAAATCCGAAAATAAAGTGGGCCTCACAAAACCGTAAGTTCTCTCGTGGGCCCCACGTGACCAATTCCGGAAATTAAAATTTCAATACTTCTAAAATATTCCAAAAAGTCCGAATACCAAATCTGGGAATCCAATTCCCATTAACGAACCTTTTTACTTCACAAAAACCGGAAACTTTTTTGTCGAAAAATCACATCTTTCTTTCTTTCCAATATTACTTTCGTATTCTCGTACGTATGTCCTCACATACATACCCTGGAACTACGGGGTGTAACAATAATATTAGAAAAATTTAATATATTAATAGAGGAGAAAGATAAAGGTAAACAAGTAGCAGAAGAGGTGAACCTAGTACAAGTAAAGAAAATACAATAATTAGCACTATCGCTCAACAACAAGAAATAATACTGATAGATGCTTGGAGAAGAAGTAAACAACCTATAATGGTTAGATATTAGTAAAACAAAACCAAAATTGACAAAAAAAAAGTAGAAAAAACTTTAGATAATCTAGCAAAATTAAATAAAAAGGGACAATTTTAGTGGAAAAACAAGAACCTAATGTACTTACCTTTTTAAAAAATAATGCAAATGATATAATAGAAAAAAAGAAGATACAAATATGAACCTAAAAAAATAAAAATACCAAAGACACCAAAGAAAGATAATAATTTAAAAGAAGAAAATATATATTTAAAAGACAGACAAAACGACATATGAATATTTAAATCTAAAACTAGACAAGCAAGAACAACAGATATGTGAGTTAAAAACAAAAAATACAAAATTAAAATCACATGGTAATGAAGAATGGTATAATAAATATAAAAAATATAAACATAAATTCAAAAAAACATAGACAATATTAAAATATTAAAAGAAACCAAGGTAGAATTAAAGCAAACAAGAGAAGAACTAACAAAAAGGAAAACAAGAATTAGATGAATTAAAAGAATAATTACAAATCATTAGAGAATAAATGACAAGGTTAAAAGGAAAAAAGAAAATAAGAAAAATTAAGACAAGTGATGAAAGTGATAAAAGCACCACATGTAATGAAAGAACAGAACGTGATACAAACAAAGATAGTAATATTAACCAACAAATACGAGGAGCATAATTTATAGAAGAAGAGCAAGAAGACTCAAAAATAGTAAAAGAAAATAACCAAATAATAGAAGATTTACAAAAAATGAAAAGAGTAAATGCAGTCGTAGAAGAAGAACCTGAAAGTGATATAGAATATATATTTAACAGACCTATAGAAACAGAAATGGACTGATGATATATAAATGAAGACACAAATGATTATCTGAGGAGGAATTAGTAGACCCTAATTTAGAGTGGATAGCAACAATAAAGGAATTTTAGCAGCAATAGAGGTTCATCTATCAAGTATTATACCTCACCTTAAACTTCTGTCAAGAGACAACTACTCAAATGTCGGACGTCGATCTTCTGAGTAGTTTAAAATTCTCTTTGCAAGACTTATGTCACAAATTTTCCAAGACAGTTTAAACTGGACATTCATTCTTAATATATACAAAATCTTGGTCTTGTTATTTGTGTTAGTTTTTTGTGATTGTTTGTCTCTCACCAGTTGTTCCCACAACATAAACGTATAGGCAGGCATATCCAATTGATTGATGTAAAGGTTTTAGAGCAACTTCAGACCGTAAGTATATATGTCCTAGAGAAAATCATTTTAGGAACAGATGTACTTGAACACATTCGTATTATTAATGAGATTAATATATTTATGGCATTTGCAATTAATGAATTATTATTTGTTTGTTTGTATTATTCACTAATGTGCATCCCTTGAACTAAATGTTGTCATTGATAGTGTGAGATATTAATGATAGAACATAGTTCTTAAAGTAGCCTAGACTGATGATCATTGAGAATGAGATATCAATGATATAGTATAAGTCGACATGTGGTCTGCATCACATTCTTAGAGAATGTAGTATGTCTCATTTACTACTAGTAATAGTTACTAGTGATGGACATATGGATACTCTTAGAGGGTATTGACATGCCCTGCTGATAAACTATTTGTTATACATGTCTAGAGTATTATCAGCATGTGGGAGATAGATGTTCTTTGACTTGAGGTCAATACGCACCTGGTTTGTAGAGTAATGTACTTTGATCATGTCCTAAGCTTAAATTCCTTATAGGATAAGACATGGCTTGAATTGGGTACATTGTGATATAGACTAAGGTGGTAGTTGAGCCAAGAATATGATTCATTCCTCGATTAGATTTTCGAGAGAACACTCAGCTTCTCAGTGATATTAGGTCGACCAAATCATTGGTCAATGCAAGAGACATATTTAAGATATAATCTAGTTGTCGACTAATATAGATGAGATAAAGTGATCAAGTCATTTGGATAGACACTTGAAAAATCCTAAGTTTGATCGAGTGTGTTTAGAATGAAAGGAATCTATCATCCCGCATAAAGGTTGTGTTTACTAAGAGTCTTGTAAACGTACTTCGCACATTGAGTTCGTCACCGGCGCAGTCTATGAGTTTCGTGTGAACCTTAATTTGATTAAGTGTCAATGTGAGAAGGCCTAAAGAGTAACACTAAGTCGATTGTCTTTTCGGTCTAAGGGTATATTGAGAGAGGATGAAATATTCAATTTAGAATTGAGATATTTTAAACAATAATAAATTATGGGATAATTTCTATTTGATGGAAATTATTTAATTAAGTCAAAATTGGATTTTGGATTTAATTAAAATTAAAACGTGCAAAAATATTAAAACAAAGGAAGGCGCCGCGGCGCCTATGCGACAGTGGGCCAGTCCGACTGGCCCACTGAATTTCGGATTTTGGACAGATTTTAAAGTCTGATCCAAGTCTAATTTGGTTTAGGTTTTCTCCCTATATATTTAGCACTTAACCTCATAATTTATGTAAGAGTTTTTAGTAACACTTTCTTACTTTCTGAACTCAGAGTTCAGAGATTAAAATCCTCTCAAACCTCTGCCAAGTTTCCTGACTTTCCTGACAGATGAGTATACCATAGCGATGGCTTGCACCCGAGGAGACAATCGCGTGCGCACCTTTTAGTAGATACTTAAGATAACATAAACTTTAAGTTTTCTTCTGTCTTTGCAGATTTCAATTGTAACATAATCATACCAAACGATTTTGTTGGGGCAAGTAAGTTCGTAAAATTTAAACTTCTGTTGTGCCTTACTTGTGTGTTTTAGTCAGATCACAGGCTGGTTCAATGGTTACGTAACAATTGAAAGATATAATAATATGGTTTAAACGTAAATTGATTTTAATCTGAATTAAAACAAGGCTATTGAAATCTGACAAACTTTGACTGAGTGATTAACCTTTTTGAAATCACCCAAAATTATCAACTACGCTAAATCGAGGAAGTCATTTTATTCTAGCACGAACTGAGCCTTGTGCAGAAACCGGTTCATTACGAATATGGTGCACAACGAAGAACGTCTAAGAATGGATAATGGTCGATATGCGCGTTGTTGATAATGGTGGGTAGTTGTAAAGGACCCGTAATCTGAACCCTAAATTAGATTTAGGGGTTGGACGATTTTTAGAAAATCAAGCGCGGAATCCCTCTGAAAAGACGTCGGCGTCGTGACTAGATATAGTCTGTCAACTAACAAAAGTAAATGGAATTAACTAGGAAGCCCTTCAGGGGTCACAGATGATCAAGTAGCTCACCCTGAATGACTGAAAGATATCACCCTCGCGAATCAGCCATGGGGCGTAGAGCTGGAACCTGGATCGTACTCTGCACTCAACAAAAGTGCAGCAAGAATAGTATCAGTACAACACTAGTACCGATAAGCATCATAGGCCGACAATGATTAGATAACGCATGAAGAAGTTAAAACCAACAAGTAGCACACAGACATGGTCACATATTATATACAAGTAAAGTGTAAAGAAATCAAGAATCTAGCAAGACAGATATAGTTCACCAATGATCAATCAAATATAAGAGTGGATGGAAGCAATGCAAGGCAATAGTCACCTCTCTCACTCCACTCCTGTACACACATGCTAAGGGCAATGCCTCAAAGTCATGACCCATGGGGGACCCGCGAAGTCCATGTACCACTCGTGCTCTCCGACATAAACCTCGGAGGCTATCAATCTCTCTCAATCTCTGGCAAAGACCTCGGAGTCTGTCAATCTCTCTCAATCTCCGGAAAAGACCTCGGAGTCTGTCAATCTCTCTCAATCTACGAAAAAGACCTCGGAGTCTGTCAATCACTCGCCTCACCATCATCACAACATGATATGGAAAGTATGTAAGGAAGGATATCAAGTCTCAACACAGGTCACTAATATACAATCAACAAGTACAAGTCAAATCAGGTGATAATCACAGAAAATAACACATATGGCGACAAGCCCACATAACAGCTGACGAACCAACGTAAATGTAATTTATCTCCACTTCATGCCCGAAGGCCTATCATGCTATTCCCGTCACTTCCTACAACTACATACGATTCTCTAATCAGAATCTAACTAAAGTAAACCGTAACCTACCTCAATGTCGAGCGGGTGCCACGAACAATCAAACCAATGTCTTCCCCTTGCGTAGAACCTCTGAACGCTTAAAATCTAGAAAATATGTGAACTGCGTTATAATACGAATCTAGGGACACTCATATTGCTATATTTATATTAACAATATTTTTACCATTTCAATTGTATGATTAAACCCCTACACATATAAAAATATTAGCATAACTTCAGGAAATTCAAATAACATTCCTTTCTTTCAACTTTCGCGTATCTCCCGCTTGTAAAGGATATAACATTAAATTCGTAACTCCAAATCAGGTGTTTATTGTACCACATCGAAGGCAACACTAGGACCTATTATTATACTGAATCCCATATGACAGTACTTAGTGTAGTTGGTGAAAATTTACGAAGGAAACAACCCTATGAAATCTGTGTCGCCAAAACTTTTGCAAAATAAGGCAGAAACTTTAAACGGTCATAACTTCCAAACCAAAAGTCAGATTTATCTCTGTAAGATCTCACACTGACGGAAACAGAGAAATCTACAACTTTTATTCAGCACACACTTTTATATTCCTTACGGATTTGTACAGTTTTTACGTTTTTCATGCTGCTCGTCTGGATATATATAAAATAAGGCAGAAACTTTAAACGGTCATAACTTCCGAACCATAAGTCGTATTTATCCCCGTAAGATCTCAAATTGACGGAAACAGAGTAATATACAACTTTCATTCAGGCCACACTTGTATATACCTTACGGATTTGTATAGTTTTCACGTTTTACAGGCTGATGTAATCATTATGCCATGATAAATCCCTCAAGTTTCTCTATTCAAGTGGATTGTGAAATTTTCGTGTAATGACCTCTTTGAAAATTGGATTTCATTCAATAACGCATTAGTATAAGGATCATGAATAGATTAATTCAACCATATAACACATAGAATCTAACCTGAATTAATTGAGTGCTTCCTCCTTGTCTTCTAGTTACTAGGGTTTCTTTCTCTTCCTTTCTTTCTCCTCTAGTTGCTGCAACGTTTTTCCTCCTCTTTATGTTAATAGGGTTTCTTTTCTTTTTCCCTTTGTTTTGCTGCTTTACTCTTCCGTCCCCCTCCCCATTTTCTTTGTAAAAAGCGTGCCCTACACAAAGGGTAGTGGGCTTAGCCCACGAACTCACCTAATTAATTTCATGCCCCATTTCATATATTAAAAAATCATCTAATTAAACTACCATATAGTCTCGTACCCCTTTATCGTAGTTTTAAGTGCTAAACGACCAAACGGGTCGTTACATTAGATATCAATCAAACAATCGCTCATCCTCGAGCGACAAGGGTAGGGGTGGAGGAAGGGAGGTACCTGAACTGTCGAACAACTGAGGATATCTACTCCGCATATCCGGCTCGGTCTCCCAAGTGGCCTCCTCAACCGAAAGGTGCTTCCACTGCACCTTGACTGACGCAATTTCCTTGGACATCAACTTCCTCACTTACCTATCCAAGATTGCTACCGGCTCTTCCTCGAAGGACAGATTCTGATCAAATAATACTGGATCCCACTGCATGATATAAGACCCATCTGAATGGTATTTCTTCAGCATGGAAACATGGAATACCGGGTGAACACCTGCCAAACCTAGTGGCAAAGTGTAAAATCCGGAAAAAAATAATAATATATAGTTGTGGTTGGGTAATAAAAATATATATATATAAGAAAACAAAGAATAAATTGCATGAGATAGAGTTAGTGTTAAAGTTGGATAAATAGATAGAGGAAATGAAAATAAGAAAAGAAAAAAAAAGAAAAAAAAAACAAAAAAAAAACAAAAACAAAAACAAAAAAAAACATGCAGCAGTACGTGCATGGTGCATCCCTTCCCTTCACCCCTTCCCCCCTTTTCATTTCCCCTCCAACTCTTGTTATTCCACCTCCCATAAGTTATAGAAAACTCTCCACTTATACATTGTATTTACACACAAACAAAGTACATAACATAAAGGTTAGAAAATCAGAAAAAACAAGGGAAAAGAAGAGGAAAAAAATACCAAGAGGGCAAGAAAAACAAGAATCAAAATACTAGAGAGTAAGGATAATTTTAGCAACCACACAACAATAATCTTCACACTTACAAGGTGAGTTTTCTCACTCAGAAATTCTTGGTAACATCCTTTATTTTAAGTTCAATACATGTTAGAATAAGAATTGAGTGTTGAAAATAAATAATGAGCTTTTGATTGTTTAAACAACTAGTTGCGTCATGAACTTTACGAACTGATTTCGCTGAGTTATAATTGTTAGAATTTGATGAAATTCGGAAGAATGATACACCTCTCTACTATGATCATATAGAACCAAAAATGAGCTACAATGGACATACGGTTTGAAAGTTATCATAGTTCAAAGTTCCTGCCTTAGATTTGGTCGAAATTCGGAAAGGCATAATTACGGACTGTTTTTATTGAGTTTTACTTATTAGAATTATATGAAAATTTACATGGTTGTAAATCTCTCTATTACGGACAGATATAGATAAATAGTTATTAAAACGGACTTACGAGTTGAGAGTTATTGTAGTTTGAAGTTGCTGCCTCGGATTCATCGGAATCCAGAAGGGCAGGACGTGGAAACGTAAAACTGTACTAATCTGTGGGGAATATGAAAATTGTTGATAAATGAAAGTTCTAGATCTATCTGTTTTGGAAATTTTGAGACCTTACGAAGGTCTATCCGACTTACGGATTGAGAGTTACGTTGTTTAAAGTTTCTGCCTCGGATCTATCGAGATCCAGGAAGGGCAGCGAATAAAAGTGTAAAACTGTACCAAATGGTACAGAATATGAAAAAGTGGTTCACATGGAGACGTGTAGATCTCTGTTCTCGTCGTTTTGAGATTTTATGGGGCTTGAACGGGTTTACAGATTAGGAGTTATGACTATTCTAAGATTGGATTCTGTTTAATAAAAATTCTGTCGAAACAAATTTTATGTGGCTGTTTTGAGGATAAATTTGTGTTAGTTACCCAAAGTAGTTTTAAATGAAATTGGGTACAGTGAAAGATCACCGTCTTACCTTAGTTTCCGCTTGAGAAACACCTTAGTTGGAGTTATGGTTAAAAAGTTATAATCGTTACAAGTATGAATGACAGAATGTTGGGAAAGAGAATAATATTTATTCGATCTTCTGAAAAATATGAACAGTGAATACGTGCACATAAATATATAAATATAAACATAATGGATCGGGTTGCACGCCGCAATAAAACGTAAAGTGAATAAGTGTTCACAAATACGTAAATATAATGGGTCGGGTTTCACGCCGCAACAAAACGTAAAGTGAATACGCGTTCACAAATACGTAAACATAATGGATCGGGTTGCACGCCGCAACAAAACGTAAAGTGAATACGTGTTCACAAATACGTAAATATAATGGGTCGGGTTGCACGCCGCAACAAAACGTAAAGTGAATACGCGTTCACAAATACGTAAACATAATGGATCGGGTTGCACGCCGCAACAAAACGTAAAGTGAATACGTGTTCACAAATACGTAAATATAATGGATCGGGTTGCACGCTGCAACAAATATGAAAGATGAATACATGTTCACCTATATATAAATATGAAAAGTGAATACGCGTTCACAAATACATAAATGTAATAAACATGTGGAAATGCAGGGGAATGTCTTAACGTATAATACGAGATAAAATGAAGTGTTAGTTAAACCGAGAATTTCTTATGAGGAGTTGTTGCATATTTAAAAATGTTGTAGCCTGATATGTTTTTGCAATATGCTTATTACGTTATAATGTGATTGCGCTTGGAATATTGTGGTGTTACTTTGAATTGCAGGGTAAGGTTCTCACTCAGCCCCAGATGGTAGGGATGACTCTTTATTTAACATGTTTCAGGAAAGCGTGATAGAGGAAAGGCTCCACGCCAAGGCTAGCGATCGTCCCGCAGCCTCTTGTCATACCAAGTCCATTGCTTCGGGCTTGGTATTCGTCAGGTTCAGGATGTCAGTTCCAGTGTCTCGGGAAATGCCCGTGTGGAATGATCTCCCTTCCAACTTAGAATAATATTTGTCAGTATGTCTAGGTAGAAACAATATTTGCACGAGCATGGGCTCGTGTTATGTTTTTAATAAAGTCATAAACAGATTTCTTTATTGTTATTTTTATTAATAGCTCTGTATTTGAATATAAGTTCAAATTTCTAAATAAAGAGACTTAAATGGTGCTCCTGGTGGTAAATAATTGTCCAGGTGCCATCACGCCCTAAGTAAAGACTTAGGAAAAGTCGGGGCGTGACAAGTTGGTATCAAAGCTAAATCAGGTTAAGAGATTCTAGGAAGTTTCTTCGAGTTGGGTGTTTGAACGGTTACTTATTGCGACGGTGTGCGCGCCACCTTAGTAATAAGTAAATGGAATAACATCCTAAAGTTTCACATCTTTCATACTCTTCTCGTGCCTATCTTGAGTCTTTTCAAAGACTTGGTTCTCGTACTACCTCCTTCAAAGGATTGTGGAAGGGAGTATACAACGATAAAATAACCAGATGTGACTGCACCACCGACCGAAAAGGTAGGAGAGGTACCAGATAGACTATGGGGCAAATTTTGTGAGAAGAAGGGAACATATCTGTGACGCCCCGAAACCCGGGCCCGTCACTGGTGCCTTACCCCGGGCACCCTAGTGATACAACATCAGAGAAAACCAGCGGAAATAAAAACTTTACACATGAAATGAGAGACATAAATAAATAAACAGGCCAACCCAACGTTGCCTTGATATATACATAAAACCCAACAGTTATCCTTTTTACAAACCACGCTTACAACAGGCATGCACTCTAAGATATACAACAACTATGACGGGACAGGGCCCCGCCATACCCCTGAATGTACAAGTACCTACAATGACAGGGGACTATACCAAAAGATAAGCCTCCGGAGGAACGGAGCTTCCCAACGCTGAACTGCGATCCTATGAGCGAGGATCAACCAATTGGTGTACTCTACTCGCGCAGATGAACGCACCGGGCGAGGTCGATAACAGTACCAAGTATGTGAAATGAAAATGCGTAATGAAATCACATTTCATCATTTTATAAAACCATTTCGCAATAAGTAAACAAGCATGTCAAGTGGCGGACGATATCCCGAATAATCACTCACACATAATTATGGGTCTCACGCCATAATACCACTCATGCGCCGTGGAACTCATTCTCATCGGCAGCGATACATGATGTAAAACAACACCCGTATGTGAACACGAACACTAGATCTGCTGCGTCGATCAAAACCGTCGGGCAAGTAGAATAGCCAACTACTACCCAAAAGCTAGTCATATCCCATCACGCAAGGTACGAAGCCAACTACTACCCAAAAGCTAGCCACGCAATGGCCGAGGCAAGTATCTTAAGCTAACGTCTGATAGCCTACCGTCTCACAAGATATGGCCGAGGCAAGTATCTTAAGCTATCTACCGAGGCTACCAGACACGAAAATGACCGAACAAGTATCTAAAGTGTGCACGAACCACACGCATAAAACCAAGCCCGTGATCGCTTCGTCACCGCGCAAGCTTCATGGATTAGCGGTCCATGGACTAACGATCGAACCTCACAATGACCGCGTGCCGATCTTACCTCGGAAGTCATGGCCATGAAACCATCCTATCGACGACGCCCGTGGAACATCCATCACGTCAAGATGTCCAAAGGAAATAAATCGGATAGCCGGCCCTCCTGCAGAGTCACGGCGATGCGAAACAACGATCGATACTCAAAGTGGACGATACTCGTGACCACCCAACGTCAGATGTCCAAATAATCAATCGATAGCCGCCTCCTGCAGAGTCACGGCAAGACATCAACAAAACACTTGCACATCAAAGACTATCACAACAAGCAGGCAAGTTTAACATACATTCATTTTAATCAACAATCCGGTTTCAAACCCAAAATACTACATACTTTCCTTCTTTCAAAAGACCTCTTTCTATGTAAAAGCCACGTGATACTAATACTCGTAGTATATAAAGAAAACACGTTTTACTTTTAAAACCAAATTACTTCACCTTTGTAAAAATCTTTACAAGGCTTTTAAAATCAAGTACTCTATACTTTATAAACCAAGTGCTTTTCTTTTAGAACAACATCAAGTATACTCTTTTAAAACCCAATTAACTTACTCTTTTCAAAACAAGTAACCTATACTTAAATCAAGTTACTTCTCCTTTTCCGAAAACAAGTCGTTATAAGTCAAGTCTCTTATCTTTCAAGATCAAGTCTCTTAACTTTCAAAATCAAGTCGTTTTATCACAAACCAAATCTTTCTTTTATCTTCATAAAGTCGTTATAACTAACTTCCCATAAAGCCATTATAACACTTTATGTTTTAAAACAAACAAAAATCGTTTCACACACGACGTCTACCGTACTATATAGTTCACAACAATCATGCTCAAGAGTATAGGAAGAATCACATACCTTTAGCTTAAACCACAAGCCAAGTCAAGTATGCCGCGTAGAAAGATCCACCTATAACAACCACAATATATAAATCAACTTCTAGCACTCTCGTAGAATATTCTAAACACAAGATTCCTTATTCTACGTAAATTTCTGAAAGACCTCCCCGCTATCACATAAATCTCTCCTAACGGGCCCGCTACTGTGCCAACAACTCCAGTGGATTACACGCCTAACCGGACGTGTTCAAATATCTTCACAATAATACTTACACAAGTCTACTGAAATGCGGTCAATGTAAATACGATTCAATCCTTTATAATCATCCTTCCAATATAATATACTCAAGTATAACTACTACAACATGTAATATCCAATTACAATAGGGACGTAGATCATTACCTCGATAAGCCCAAAATTATCCAAGTTATAAGTCGATCCCGAGCAGCGTTTAGCTCCAATCCTTACGCCCAACCCGCTCCAAGCGACCCTTAGAAGTTTCTAAACAACTTCTCTAAATACTTCCACCAAGCTAGGAAGATTTTTCTAGTGGTTTCGTTTACTTATTGGAATAAAGTAGTATTTCCTGCCCTAGTATTGAAATAACTTTGGAATACTACTAGGATACTAGGCCAAGGTATTTGGGATTATACAACAATACACCAAGTATTTTCTACACAAGAGGGGAGGGGACGAAATCTACACAAAGGAGGGAAAACATTTGCTTTGGAAAGCTTTCAGTGAGGATGATTTTACTCTTCGCCAAGCGGGTATTTATAGAAGAACCAGGGCCAAGATCAATATAAGTGTAGGGTCAAGATTGGGCCATGTGTGTGGTCCCACCACACCACATGGCCAAACGAAAAAGTGAGGCCAAATCGTGGCGGACAAATGCCTAGCCACCATCCACCCATTTCGACCAAGTGCCACATGGGGTGACACGTGTCGCCCCAATTCGCCCAAAATATTTCGTCTTGAAAATATCCAAAATACCGGAAATCTCAAAACAAAGCCCCACAAAACCAGAATTTCTCAGTGGGTCCCACGTGACCATTTCGAAAATAAAACCTCAAAATTCTAATATAATCCAAGAAGTCCAAATACCAAACTGGGAATCCAATTCCCATTAACGAACCTTTTTCTTCACAAAACCGAACTTTTCCGAAAAAAATCACATCTTCCTTTCTTTCCAAAATTTCGCCGTATTCTCGCACGCACGTCCTCACATACATACCACGAACTACGGGTATAACATTCTTCCCCTTAGAAACATTCGTCCGAATATTCCTTCTAAGTCTCCAAACGAGCGTGTCAGATAGTCTTCACTACTATACTTACGAAACCAATCACGCCATCAATGGCCATAGTATAACATACAAATCCAAGCTAACGAGGAAATCATTTCTAATCTCACGGCGACTCCTACTAGCTTCAATTTACTCTAAGGCCTATCTCGGCCTTCACGATCCGATTCGATCGAACACGTCCCGAACTCATACGATGGTTACCTAAACTTGCCTAGCACCTCGTAACCTACCACCGTACGGACCACCTCGAATCGACCCCACCTCAATCCGGCCGCGGTTGACCCGCGACAGCCTCAACCCGACCCGCTTATCGCGCTAATCTCTCTCGTTCCCGATCCGAACAATCTTACTAATTCACGTCATGAAAGCTACCAATTCCATCTTACACTACCCATGGAATTATCACACCAACATAATGCTATCAGAACATAATAATTAAAAATATACTTATCTTAATACAAATGCACACTAGTCTCTTAGGTCGAGGATATACGATATCACAAAACAAATAGGCGATTTCAAGGACCGCTATAATCGGAACTTCCACCACGACCCTCGCTCGCCTGCAGATACGAACACCCCGCCTAGCTATCGGGCGAAGAACCCGCAATGATCCCGGTGCGAAGTCTCAACATCCGCGCTACCTCTGTAGGACAATTTCGCAAATGGCCCCGCCGCCACATGTAAAACAAGTCCTCGACACTTCGAATGGGGTTTACTACACCGTTACACTTAGGTCGGTGGCTTCTCCGCCAAGACCCCAACTCCTCAAAACACGAACCGCGAGCCACGACACGCCTCGAATACTCTGGAGGCCCCAAGATCAGAGGACCACTCTGTCGGGCGGCGTATAACTAGTCTGCTTTCGAGGCGGTCCGCCTTGAAAGTTATCAAAGGACCCCGCTGTCCCGCCTCTTCTCGCGATATTGGTCAATCCGTCGGTCTCTCCGTGCCTCGCACCCTAGTGCATGAGCTGCGTGCGGCGATGTCCATGCCCTACCAAGCGATACACCAACAAGACTACGCCAGTAGTCATCAAGCCTGTGGACGTAGCGGTGCACTCGTCCTCCATATTAGCTACTAACGCAGGGACATATCGAGCCAACGAGTCGAACTCTACGTTGTACTCCCGAATGCGGCGTCCTCCTGTCTCAGATCGAAACACGCTTACCGCGTGCTCCTCATGCGCGGCAAGAAATGGCCGAGAAATGCCTCAGAACTCGTCCCAAACACCGGGGCGATGCTCCCGGGACAGCTCCCATGAATCAAACGATCGCGGTATCACGCGGCCGATGCGAACTAAAATCACGGACTCGGTCTCGAAGCCTTGATCACTCGCATGATCCTTCAGAATCGGCGGATGAACTCCTGCGGATCATCCTCGAGCCTCGACCGTAGAACTACGCGGGATCTGACTCGGAAAAATCCGTAGCCTCAAACTATCCGGACCGGGATGAACTACGGGCTACTGAATCGAATCGCCATCGGCCTCTCTCGTGTGCGCCACGATCACGGCGAATCGGGCCATCTCTTGTAACCCGTCTCCTCTGCTCCAGCCGTGGACCGAGGCTCAGTCACAGTGGTCTCTGCAGCCATCGCTGCGCTCTAACTCTCTTTGGCCGGGTGGCGTCGCAAAACTCGCCGTCAAGAACTATCTCGGTAATGGCCGCTGCGCCTCGTACTCTCTGTGTCCCACTAGCGGCTCCACGGCCGCCTTGCCCTTCCGCCCGGTTGCCTTGGCGCGAGGCATAATCGCGTAAAAGAACACGTCGGAAGGAGTCCAACTTACAACATCGCTCTAAGGCACGATCTCGAGTGAGAAGAATAGAAACCAATCCTAAATGTCCTGCGACCTCACGATTATAGATGTGGTGTACAACACACCGATAATCAAGACTTACTAGACACGGTGCAGACACTTTCAGAGGATTAAGCGCTCGATACCACTTGTGGCGCCCAAACGGGCCATCGTGCCTTACCGGGCACCCTAGTGATACAACATCGAGAAAACGGCGGAAATAAAAACTTTACACATGAAATGAGAGACATAAATAAATAAAGCCAACCCAACCGTTGCCTTCGATATATACATAAAACCCGAACGATTATCCTTTTACAAACCACGCCACAACAAAGGCATGCACTCTAAGATATACAACAACTATGACGACGGGGCCCGCCATACCACGAATGTACAAGTACCTACAATGACAGGGACTATACCAAAAGATAAGCCTCGGAGGAACGGAGCTTCAACGCTGAATGCGATCCTATGGCGAGATCAACCAATGGTGTACCTACTGCGCGATGAACGCAGCCCCGGGCGAGGTCGATAACAGTACAAGTATGTGAAATCAAAATATCGTAATGAAATCACATTTCATCATTTTATAAAACCATTTCGCAATAAGTAAACAAGAGGCCGCGGTGGACGATATCCCGAATAATCACTCACACATAATTATGGGTCTCACGCCATAATACCACTACGTGCGTGGAACTCATTCTCATACGGCAGCACATGATGTAAAACAACACCCGTATGTGAACACGAACACTAGATCCTGCGTCATCAAAACCGTCGCGAAGTAGAATAGCCAACTACGGTCCAAAAGCTAGTCATATCCCATCACGGCAAGGTGCGGAAGCCAACTACTACCCAAAAGCTAGCCACGAATGGCCGAGGCAAGTATCTTAAGCTAACGTCTGATAGCCTACCGTCTCACAAGATATGACCGAGGCAAGTATCTTAAGCTATCTACGAGGCTACCAGACACGAAAATGACGAACAAGTATCTAAAGTGCTCGAACCACACGCATAAACCAAGCCCGTGATCGCCGTCACCGCGCAAGCTTCATGGATTAGCGGTCCGTGGACTAACGATCGAACCTCACAATGACCGCGTGCCCGATCTTACCTCGGAAGTCATGGCCATGAAACCATCCCATCGACGCACGCCCGTGGAACATCCATCACGTCAAGATGTCCAAAGGAAATAAATCGATAGCCGCCTCCTGCAGAGTCACGACAGCATGTGAAACAACCATCAATACTCAAAGTGGACGCATACCGTGGACCACCCAACGTCGATGTCCATAATCAATCGATAGCCGCCTCCCAGAGTCACTAAAAGACATCAACAAAACACTTGCACATCAAAGACTATCACAACAAGCATAGGCAAGTTTAACATACATTCATTTTAATCAACAATCGGTTTCAAACCCAAAATACTACATACTTTCCTTCTTTCAAAAGACCTCTTTCTATGTAAAAGCCACGTGATACTAATACTGTAGTATATAAAGAAAACACGCTTTACTTTTAAAACCAAATTACTTCACCTTTGTAAAAATCTTTACAAGGCTTTTAAAATCAAGTACTTATACTTTATAAACCAAGTGCTTTTCTTTTAGAACAACATCAAGTATACTCTTTTAAAACCCAATTAACTTACTCTTTTCAAAACAAGTAACCTATACTTAAATCAAGTTACTTCTCCTTTTCCGAAAACAAGTCGTTATAAGTCAAGTCTCTTATCTTTCAAGATCAAGTCTCTTAACTTTCAAAATCAAGTCGTTTTACTGTCAAAACCAAATCTTTCTTTTATCTTCATAAAGTCGTTATAACTAACTTCCCATAAAGCCATTATAACACTTTATGTTTTAAAACAAACAAAAATCGTTTCACACACGTACGTCTACCGTACTATATAGTTCACAACAATCATGCTCAAGAGTATAGGAAGAATCACATACCTTTAGCTTAAACCACAAGCCAAGTCAAGTATGCCGCGCGTAGAAAGATCCACCTATAACAACCACAATATATAAATCAACTTCTAGCACTCTCCGTAGAATATTCTAAACACAAGATTCCTTATTCTACGTAAATTTGGCAAAGACCTCCCCGCTATCACATAAATCTCCTCCCCTAACCAGGCCCGCTACCAGGCCAACAACTCCCAGGGGATTACACGTCTAACCGGACGTGTTCAAATATGCTTCACAATAATACTTACACAAGTCTACTGTAAGTACAGTCCAATGTAAATACAGTTCAATCCTTTATAATCATCCTTCCAATATAATATACTCAAGTATAACTACTACAACATGTAATATCCAATTACAATAGGGGGACATAGATCATTACCTCGATAAGCCCAAAATTATCCAAGTTATAAGTCGATCCTGAGCAACGTTTAGCTCCAATCCTTACGCTCCAACCCGCTCCAAGCGACCCTTAGAAGTTTCTAAACAACTTCTCTAAATACTTCCACCAAGCTAGGAAGATTTTTCTAGGGTTTCGTTTTACGGCTATTGGAATAAAGTAGTATTTCCGGGCTCCTAGTATTGAAATAACTTTGGAATACTACTAGGGATACTAGGCCAAGGTATTTGGGATTATACAACAATACACCAAGTATTTTCTACACAAGAGGGGAGGGGGACGAAATCTACACAAAGGGAGGGAAAACATTTGCTTTGGAAAGCTTTCAAGTGAGGATGATTTTACTCTTGCCAAGCGGGGTATTTATAGAAGAACCAGGCCAAGATCAATATAAGTGTAGGGTCAAGATTGGGCCATGTGTGTGTGGTCCCACCACACCACATGGCCAAACGAAAATGGTGCCAAGTGTGAGGCCAAATCGGCGAAGGATGCCGCCTGGCCATCATTCACCCATTCGCCAAGTGCCACATGGGGTGACACGTGTCGCCCCAATTGGCCCAAAATATTTCGTCTTCCGAAAATATCCAAAATACCGGAAATCTCAAAAACAAAGCGGGCCCCACAAAACCGTAAATTTCTCCCGTGGGTCCCACGTGACCATTTCTGAAAATAAAACCTCAAAATTCTAATATAATCCAAGAAGTCCAAATACCAAATCTGGGAATCCAATTCCCATTAACGAACCTTTTTCTTCACAAAAACCGGAACTTTTCCGTCGAAAAAAATCACATCTTCCTTTCTTTCCAAAATTTCTGTCGTATTCTCGTACGTACGTCCTCACATACATACCCTGGAACTACGGGGTATAACAATATCTATACAGGGAAGGACTACAAGTCTAACCCAATAGTATTTCTCGATGAGGTAGAAAACCTACTGTTTACACGAGGATGTGTGGAGACGCATGATGTCAATTTGGTAATGCACGGTTAGTGGACGACACACGGGTGTGGTGGAGAAATTTTAGAAGAAATCATTTTCCGATGACGTGGGGGGAGTTCAGAGCCGCATTCAGTGAAGAGTACATGCCTAACTCCCGAAAAGATGCGCTCAGACGTGAGTTTGAACTGTTGAAACAAGGAGACCGCAATGTGATAGAATACAATACCTAATTCATCCGATTGTCAGCATACAACGCACATATTATTCCTACGAAGGAGAAGGTCAAAAGAGTTGTTAAGGGTTTAAACCCAAACTTGGAAGAGAAGGTAGTGGCATTAGCCCATTATCGGGCATACCTTCAGATCGTCGGTATGACAATGAGGATAGAAGATTTTGCTAAAGGAAAAAAAAAGTATTCGCAGAAAAGGTTTCGGACGTCAGGATCATTTAGTCAGAGTCAAAATCAGAAGCAGAAGTTTAGTAAGGGATCTTCAAGATCGAACCAATCTATGGGCCAGTCTTATTTCAAGCCTAAGGGGAACAGTTGGTTTAATCACCAAGTGAGCAAGGACAAGGCCACCAATCCTAGCACAGGAGGGGACAAACCGGTTTGTAAGATTTGTCAAAGGAAATACGCTGGAGAATGTCGGCTCTTAACGAAGCTATGTTATAACTGTGGAGAATCAGGCCACTATGTCAGGGATTGCATAAAGAGGACTCAAATACAATTTATTCAGGGGAGGTCAGAAACAACCATAACTGCCTACAGGGGAAATCAGGGAAACCAACCCCGCCAGAGTCAGGGAGGTCAACAACCCAACAATTCTAATCGGCTCTACGCTTTGCCCCAAAGGAATGAGGCAGAAGCATCTAATGCGGTGGTCACAAGTATTTTGCTAGTCTCGAGTATTCCTGCATTTGTATTATACGATCCCGGCTCTACATTTTCATATGTGTCAATGGGCTTTGCTAAGAATTTACACGTAGAAACTTCTTATTTAAGTGAACCTTTTGAGGTTATGACACCAGTAGGGGCCTCAATTTGGGCCTCTCGGGTGGTAAATAATTTTCCATTAGAAGTGAATGGCAGGGGAACAATGGTGAACCTAGTACTACTGATATGGTAGGCTTCGACGTCATTTTGGGTATGGATTGGTTGTCGGCATGTTATGCCATGTTAGATTGTCGGCGAAAGATAATGAGATTAACATTTCCCGAAGAACCAAAAGTTGTTATATGGGGTAGGATTGGAATATCCTCAGGTCAGTTTATTTCCTACCTTGGGGCTCAAAAGTTATTGAGAAGTCACAGAGTGGAGTACGCATATCTGGCTAATATAGTGGATACCCAAAAAGAACCCCCCAGCAGTGAATGATGTCCCTATTGTTCGAAATTTTCCGGAGGTTTTTCCTGAAGATCTTTCAGGTCTTCCTCCGGATCGAGAAGTGGAGTTTGCTATAGAGTTAATTCCGGGTACAAGACCCATTTCTATTCCTCCATATCGAATGGCCCCAGCTGAATTGAAGGAGTTAAAAGAACAATTGAAGGATCTTCTGGATAAAGGTTTTATAAGGCCTAGTGTTTCCCTAGGATTGCACGATCTGTTGTGAAAAAGAAAGACGGATCGCTCCGAATGTGCATCGATTATCGGCAGCTCAATAAGGTCACGATCAAGAACCGATACCCATTACCAAGAATCGATGATCTTTTTGACCAACTTCAGGGAGCTAGCTATTTTTTCCAAGATTGATCTCCGTTCGGGATATCACCAGCTGAAAATAAATCCAGATGATATATCCAAAACAGCCTTTAGAACCCGATACGGCCATTATGAGTTCTTGGTCATGTCTTTTGGATTAACCAATGTCCCAGCAGCTTTTATGGATTTAATGAACAGAATCTTCAAACCATTCCTAGATTTGTTCGTGATCGTGTTCATAGATGATATCCTAATTTACAGTAAGAGTGTTGAAGAACATGAAGAACATCTGAGTGTAGTGCTTCAAGTCTTGAAACAGGAGAAACTATATGCTAAATTTTCAAAGTGTGAATTTTGGTTGGAAAAGGTAGCCTTTTTGGGCGTGTTGTGTCAAGGATGGAATTATGGTAGACCCCGGAAGATAGAAGAAAGAAGCGGCCAAACCGACCACTCAAGCAGGTTAGAAGTTTCTTGGGTTTGGTTGGGTATTATAGAAGATTCGTAAAAGGTTTTTCTAGTCTTGCTGCTCCTTTGACCCGGTTGACTCAAAAAGTGGTTAAGTACCAGTGGTCAGAAGCATGTGAAGAAAGTTTTCAGAAACTAAAGGAATTGTTGACTCGCACTGACCCTAACCTTACCATCGGGACAAGAAGGGTTCTGCTATCATTGCGATGCCTCTAGAGTTGGGTTAGGAAGTGTCTTGATGCAGTTTGGAAAGGTTATTGCGTATGCATCTAGACAGTTGAAGATACATGAGAAGAATTACCCAACTCATGACTTGGAATTAGCTGCGGTGGTGTTTGCCTTACGAATATGGAGACATTATTTGTATGGTGTGCATGTGGACATATTTACAGATCATAAGAGTTTGCAGTACATAACCACGCAGAAGGATTTGAATCTCCGACAAAGAAGATGGTTAGAGTTGCTTAAGGATTATGACCTTAGTATTCTCTACCATCCTGGGAAAGACAATGTGGTGGTGGCGCTCGATGGGAGATCAATGGGCAGCTTGGCCCATTTGGCAATACAAAAGAGGGGTATTGTTCGTGAGGTACAAAGATTGGGAAACCTCGGGGTTAGCTTAACTGAGATCGGTGAAGGTAGGGTGGTGGTACATGATACCTCACAGTCTACCTTAGCTTCAGAAATAAAAGAAAGTCAGTTTGAGGATACGGAGTTTGTTGGATTTCGGGAGAGGATCCAACAGGGAAAACCTTCACGATTTACATTGGGAGATAATGCGGAACCGCCGGTATAAGGGTAGGTTATGTGTTCCTAAGGTAAAGGATCTAAGGAGGAAGATCTTAGATGAGGGTCACAACATAAGATATTCTATTCATCCAGGGTCAACAAAAATGTATCAGGACCTCAAGGCAAATTACTGGTGGGACGGGATGAAGAAAGACGTTGCGGAGTTTGTCGGGAGGTGTCTTATATGTCACGGTGAAAGTGAACATCAAAACCGCGGATTACTTCAGACATTGGAGTCCCCATGTGGAAATGGGAGGCGATTCATATGGATTTCATAACTGGTCCAGAAAAACTCGAGAAAGGTATGATTCTATTTGGGTGATTGTTGATCGACACAAAGTCAGCCCATTTCTTACGGTCAAGACTACGTATCGCGCACCACAAGACAATACGATTTATTTGAAGGAGATTGTGCGGTTACAGGATTCCCTTACAAATTATTTGATAGGGTTCCCGATTCACCTCACACTTTTGGCAAAGTTTCCAGCAGGGTCTCGGGACAAAAGTTAAGTTAAGCACGGATTTCCACCAGCAAACAGATGGGCAGGCTGAGCGAACAATTCAAACACTTGAAGACATGTTGTGATCTTGTGTGTTAGATTTTCAGGGAAGCTGGTTGGACCATCTATGTCTAATTGAGTTCGCCTACAACAATAGTTTTCACTCTAGCATACAAATGGCCCCGTTTGAAGCATTATATGGACGAAAATGTAGGTCTCCACTTGGATGGTTCGAGGTGGGTGAGACACAACTGTTCGAACCTGAAGTCATTCAGGAAACAAATGATAAGGTACAGATGATTCGGGAGCGGATCAAAACAGCTCATAGCCGTCATAAGTCCTATGCGGATCATCGGAAAAGAGCTTCAATATGAAGAGGCTCCGGTAGAAATACTTGATAGAAAGGTCCAACGCCTTAGAAATAAAGATATTGCTTCCGTGAAAGTCCTATGGAGAAATCACTCCACAGAGGAAGCCACCTGGGAAGCTGAAGAGGCGATGAAAGTCAAATATTCATTCCTATTTGACCAAGGTAATAAAAAAAAATGTGTTACATAGTACTTCATACGTGTGTCATTTGCGTGTCTATATGCATGTGTTACAACCTTATTCTCATTCAAGGACGAATGCTTCTTAAGGAAGGGAGAATGTGAAGCCCCAAATTTGTTACAATAACAATAAACATTATTGTGTCTATGTAATTATGGTACGACCTTATTCACATTCGAGGACGAATGTTGCTTAAGGAGGAGAGAATGTAAAATCCGGAAAAAAATAATAATATATAGTTGTGGTTGGGTAATAAAAATATATATATATAAGAAAACAAATAATAAATTGCATGAGATAGAGTTAGTGTTAAAGTTGGATAAATAGATAGAGGAAATGAAAATAAGAAAAGAAAAAAAAAAGAAAAAATAAACAAAAAAAAAAACAAAAACAAAAAAACATGCAAAGATGCGTGGTGCATCCCTTCCCTTCCCCCCTTTTCATTTCCCCTCCAACTCTTGTCATTCCACCTCCCATAAGTTATAGAAAACTCTCCACTTATACATTGTATTTACACACAAACAAAGTACATAACATAAAGGTTAGAAAATCAGAAAAAACAAGGGAAAAGAAGAGGAAAAAAATACCAAGAGGGCAAGAAGAACAAGAATCAAAATACTAGAGAGTAAGGATAATTTTAGCAACCACACAACAATAATCTTCACACTTACAAGGTGAGTTTTCTCACTCAGAAATTCTTGGTAACATCATTTATTTTAAGTTCAATACATGTTAGAATAAGAATTGAGTGTTGAAAATAAATAATGAGTTTTTGATTGTTTAAACAACTAGTTGCTTCATGAACTTTACGAACTGATTTCGTTGAGTTATAATTGTTAGAATTTGATGAAATTCGGAAGAATGATACACCTCTCTACTATGATCATATAGAACCAAAAATGAGGTAAAATGGACATACGGTTTGAAAGTTATCATAGTTCAAAGTTCCTGCCTTAGATTTGGTCGAAATTCGGAAAGGCATAATTACAGACTGTTTTTATTGAGTTTTACTTATTAGAATTATATGAAAATTTACATGGTTATAAATCTCTCTGTTACGGACAGATATAGATAAATAGTTATTAAAACGGACTTACGAGTTGAGAGTTATTGTAGTTTGAAGTTGCTGCCTCGGATTCATCGGAATCCAGAAGGGCAGGACGTGGAAACGTAAAACTGTACTAATCTGTGGGGAATATGAAAATTGTTGCTAAATGAAAGTTCTAGATCTCTCTGTTGTGGACATTTTGAGACCTTACGGGGGTCTATCCGACTTACGGATTGAGAGTTATCGCTGTTTAAAGTTTCTGCCTCGGATCTATCGAGATCCAGGAAGGGCAGCGAATAAAAGTGTAAAACTGTACCAAATGGTACAGAATATGAAAGGGTGGTTCATATGGAGACGTGTAGCTCTCTGTTCTCGTCATTTTGAGATTTTATAGGGCTTGAACGGGTTTACAGATTAGGAGTTATGACTATTCTAAGATTGGGTTCTGTTTAATAAAAATTCTGCCGAAACAAATTTTATGTGGCTGTTTTGAGGATAAATTTGTGTTAGTTACCCAAAGTAGTTTTAAATGAAATTGGGTACAGTGAAAGATTACCGTCTTACCTTAGTTTCCGCTTGAGAAACACCTTAGTTGGAGTTATGGTTAAAAAGTTATAATCGTTACAAGTATGAATGACAGAATGTTGGGAAAGAGAATATTATTTATTCGATCTTCTGAAAAATATGAAAAGTGAATACGTGTTCACATAAATATATAAATATAAACATAATGGATCGGGTTGCACGCCGCAACAAAACGTAAAGTGAATAAGTGTTCACAAATACGTAAATATAATGGATCGGGTTGCGCGCAACAAAACGTAAAGTGAATACGCGTTCACAAATACGTAAACATAATGGATCGGGTTGCGCCGCAACAAAACGTAAAGTGAATACGTGTTCACAAATACGTAAATATAATGGGTCGGGTTGCGCGCAACAAAACGTAAAGTGAATACGCGTTCACAAATACGTAAACATAATGGATCGGGTTGCACGCCGCAACAAATCGTAAAGTGAATACGAGTTCACAAATACGTAATAATAATGTATAGGGTTGCACGCTGCAACAAATATGAAAGATGAATACATGTTCACCTATATATAAATATGAAAAGTGAATACGCGTTCACAAATACATAAATGTAATAAACATGTGGAAATGCAGGGGAATGTCTTAACGTATAATACGAGATAAAATGAAGTGTTAGTTAAACCGAGAATTTCCTATGAGGAGTTGTTGCATATTTAAAAATGTTGTAGCCTGATATGTTTTTGCAATATGCTTATTACGTTATAATGTGATTGCGCTTGGAATATTGTGGTGTTACTTTGAATTGCAGTGTAAGGTTCTCACTCAGCCCCAGATGGTAGGGATGACTCTTTATTTAACATATTTCAGGAAAGCGTGATAGAGGAAAGGCTCCACGCCAAGGCTAGCGATCGTCCCGCAGCCTCTCGTCATACCAAGTCCATTGCTTCGGGCTTGGTATTCGTCAGGTTCAGGATGTCAGTTCCAGTGTCTCGGGAAATGCCCGTGTGGAATGATCTCCCTTCCAACTTAGAATAATCTTTGTCAGTATGTCTAGGTAGAAACAATATTTGCACGAGCATGGGCTCGCGTTATGTTTTTAATAAAGTCATAAACAGATTTCTTTATTGTTATTTTTATTAATAGCTTCGTATTTGAATATAAGTTCAAATTTCTAAATAAAGAGAATTAAATGGTGCTCCTGGTGGTAAATAATTGTCCAGGTGCCATCACGCCCTAAGTAAAGACTTAGGAAAAGTCGGGGCGTGACACAAAGCTAACTCGTACGCCACATCGCCAACACGACGAAGAATCTCAAAGGGGCCAATAAACCTAGGGCTCAACTTGCCCTTCTTCCCGAACCGCATTACACCCTTCATGGGTGAAACCTTCAATAGGACCTGCTCACCAACCATGAACTCTGTATCACGAACCTTCCGGTCCGCATACTACTTTTGCCTACTCTGAGCTGCCATAAGATTTTCTTGGATAAGCTTTACCTTGTCCAAAGACTCCCTCAGCAGATCTGTACCCCAAGGCCGAACCTCAAAAGCATCGAACCACCCAATAGGAGAACGAAACCTCCTACCATATAAAGCCTCGAATGGCGCCATGTCAATACTGGAATGGTAGCTATTGTTGTACGCGAACTCCGCCAAGGGTAAGAAACTGTCCCAATGACCACCAAAATCAATAACACAAGCTCTCAACATATCCTCAAGCACCTGAATAATCCTCTCGGACTGACCATCTGTCTGCGGGTGGAACGCGGTGCTAAGATCTAGCTAAGTTCCCAATTCCTTCTGCAAGGTCCTCCAGAAATGGGAAGTAAACTGAGTGCCTCTGTCGGAGATGATGATAATAGGAACCCCGTGCAAGGACTTTGCCTACTATTCATTCCTAAATCCCTATCGCACTATCTCTCGGATGTAGATCCTGGCCAACTTCTCGGCGTTATAAGTAGTTTGAACCGGAATTAAGTGTGCGGACTTAGTCAACCTATCCACGATAACCCAAATTGAATCAAATTTGCCCAAAGTCTTCGGAAGACCAACCACGAAATCCATAGCGATCCTTTCCCATTTCCATTCGGGAATGGGCATCCTCTGAAGCACACCACCTAGTCTCTGGTGCTCATACTTAACTTGCTGGCAATTCGAACACTGAGCAACGAACTCCACAATGTCGCTCTTCATCCTACCCCACCAATAGTGTTGCCTCAAGTCACGATACATCTTTGTTGCTCCTGGATGAATGGAGTATCTGGAACTATGAGCCTCCTTCAGGATCAACGGAGTCAAATCACCAACTCTAGGAACGCAAATGCGCCCCTTAATCCTTAAAAACCCCTCATCATCAAGAATAGCCTCCTTGGCTCCTCCACTTAGCACCTTATCCCGAATCTTGCACAATTTCACATCCTCAAACTATTGGGCCCGAATCCGCTCTAAAAGAGACGACCTCGCCTCCACACAAGCTAACACCTTACCATGTTCTGAAATATCGAGCCTTACCATATTATTAGCCAAACACTGAACCTCCCTAGCTAAAGGGCGCTCTCCCACAGTCAAACGCGCCAAACTGCCCATACTCACTGCCTTTTGGCTCAACGCATCGGCTACTACATCAGCCTTTTCCAGATGATAAAGGATAGTAATATCATAATCCTTGAGCAACTCCATCCATCTACGCTGCCTCGAGTTCAAATCTCTCTGACTAAACACATGCTGAAGGCTACGATGATCCGTGAAGCCCTCACAATGAACTTCATATAAGTAATGCCTCCAAATTTTCAAAGCGAAGACTACTATCGCCAATTCCAAGTCATGAGTGGGGTAGTTCTTCTCGTGAACCTTCAACTGTGTCGAAACATACGTGATCACCTTACCCTCTTGCATCAACACACATCCCAAGCCAATGCGTGAAGCATCACAGTAAACAGTAAAGTCCTTTCCCTTCACTAGTAAAGCCAAGATCGGGGCTGAAGTCAATAAAGCCTTAAGCTTCTGGAAGCTCTCCTCACACTCATCAGACCACTGGAAGGGCACACCCTTTTGAGTCAACCTAGTCAAATGTGAAGCAATAGACGAAAATCCCTTCACAAATCGGCGATAATAACTTGCAAGGCCTACGAAACTCCGAATCTCAGTCACCGAAGTAGGTCTATCCCAATCTCTAACCGCCTCGATCTTTTTGGGATCAACCATAATCCCATCCTTGGACACAAAATGTCCCAAAAATGCTACGGAACTGAGCCAGAACTCACACTTGGAAAACTTGGCATACAGTTTCTTCTCCTTCAATAGGCCAAGCACGATCCTCAGATGCCTCTCATGATCTTTCTTACTCCGAGAGTACACCAGTATGTCATCAATAAACACTATCATAAATGAATCCAAGTAAGGCTTGAAGATCCCATTCATCAAATCCATGAAGGTTGCAGGGGCATTAGTAAGCCCTAAGGACATCACCAAGAACTCATAATGACCATATCGGGTCCTGAAAGCGGTCTTCGGAACATCATCCGCTCGGATCTTCAACTGATGATAGCCTGATCTTAAATCAATCTTAGAAAATATCGACGCAGCCTTAAGTTGATCAAATAAATCATCAATGCGGGGTATTGGATACTTATTTCTGATTGTAACCTTGTTTAATTTCCGATAATCAATACACATTCTCATGGTGCCATATTTCTTCTTCACAAACAGGACGGGAGCACCCCAAGGAGAAATATTGAGTCCAATAAATCTCTTGCCCAACAAGTCTTGCAACTGCTCTTTCAACTCTCTCAGCTCTGCCGGAGCCATCCGATAGGGTGGAATAGAAATAGGTCGGGTGCCTGGCTCCAAGTCAATGCAAAAGTCAATATCTCGATCAGACGACATACCAGGCAAATCTGTAGGAAAAACCTCTAAGAACTCACAAACAACTGGCACTGACTCTACGGAAGGAGTATCCACATTAGTATCTCGAATATGAGCCAAAAATGCTAAACATCCCTTATCCATTAACTTTTTTGCCCGAAGAACCGATATGATCCTTTTAGGTGCTGGACTAGGAGTACCCTACCACTCTAACCGTGGAATCCCTGGCATGGCCAACGTGACTGTCTTGGCATGACAGTCTAAAATAGCATGATAAGGAGATAACTAGTCCATGCCCAAAATAATGTCAAAGTCCACCATATTCAAAATAACCAAGTCCACCCAAGTACGATACCTCATAAACGTGACCACACAAGACCTATAGACCCGATCTACTATCACAGAATCCCCGACA
Source organism: Przewalskia tangutica (assembly GCA_029844215.1). Classification (NCBI taxonomy): domain Eukaryota; kingdom Viridiplantae; phylum Streptophyta; class Magnoliopsida; order Solanales; family Solanaceae; genus Przewalskia; species Przewalskia tangutica. Next base: position 81,425,982 of record CM056735.1, on the reverse strand, counting down.
GGAGTAGAGACACGAATAGGTACATCAAGCATATCACAAAGCATATCCAGACTCGTAGAGAAATAGGTGGACACATAAGAGAAAGTAGAACCTGGATCAAATAAGACAGAAGTTGACCGGTGACAAATCAAAATAATACCTGTGATAACCGCATTCGATGCCTCAGCTTCTGGTCTACCCGGAAAAGCATAGAAATGGGCACGTCCACCCTCGGACTGTGTGCATCCACGACCGCCATGGACTGCCTGAAATCTTCCTCTCACTGACTGAGCGCTGCCCCTACCTGACTGATGACCACCTCTACTAGGCTGATGGCCACCCATGCCTGACTGCGAACCCCCTCTACTAGAATGTCCTCCTCCTCTAGCTGGACGTGCTGGAGGTCTAGATGTCTGAGCTATGGAACCCTGCCTGGGCCTAGAACACTCCCTCGCGTAATGCCCTGTCTCACCACACTCATAACATGCTTCTTTAGCCATAGGCTGCTGAACTGTCATGGAAGAACCAGAATACCCTCCACGGTCTGAAGGTCGAGAGTAAGACCCTCGGAGAGTCTTCTCAGAACTGTGCCCGCTATAACCTGAAGAACCACCTACTAAAACCTGTAGTGATGACTGGATAGGGCGGTTGTAGGGATGATGACGAACCCTATCATGGTGTCCACCACCTCTAATAGGACCTCTGAAACTATCAAATCTACGAGTTGTCTTGTCGCCACCCCCACTACGTGCCCGACCTCTCTCTGACTTAACCCTCCTGGCATGCTATACTACTGATTGGAATGAGGCTCTAGAAGCCTCCAACTGCAAGGTCGCCAGCTGAAGTGTAAGGTCCAAACCCTTCACAAATCTCCTCACTCTCTCAGCCTCTGTGGGAAGTAATGTCTTCGCAGAACGGGACAACGCGAGAAATCTGGTCTCATACTCCGCAACGAACTACCCTGCTGCTCCAATGTCGAAAATTCATCCTTCCTGTTGTCTCTCAGAGTACGAGGGACATACTTCTCCAGGAACACCTGGTAGAACTGGGTCCAGGTCAAAGGTGGCGATCCAACTGGTCGACACTCCACGTACGATCTCCACCACTGCTTGGCATCCCCAACTAACTGGAAAGAAACATAATCAACCCTGTGAGACTCCACTATACCCAACTTATGAAGCATCTCATGGCAGCTAACAATAAACTCATACGCATCCTCCCCGAGAGTACCATAGAACCAAGGAGGAGACATTTTGGTAAACCCCTCGAACAATTTCCGCTCTTCAGTGGTCAACATTGGCCCATCCATAGGCCTTATGGCAAAATCAGGCGTTGGAGTAGCATCAATACGAGGAGCCACTGCTGTCGTCGGCAATACCCTCGATGTCTGAAATCCTAGAGCAACCGCAAAATTGGGAGTCTGACCTCCCACTCTAGTCTGTGAGCCGTCTGGAACAACTGGAAGCATGCCCGCCCGAGCCAAACTGCCAGTACGACACCAAACACTGACCTCACAAAAATCCGAGATAGCTGACCCGGGTTGTGCCTCAGCATCCCTAATCTCCTCCTCCGGAATGTCGTCAAGCTCCGGAGTCAACTCTCTGTCAGGGTCCTGAGCTGGTGCTGGTGCTTGGTCCCTATCCGGTCTAGTCGCGACCTGCGCCGCCTGCCGCATCCACGCGTCCACTCGCCCGCGAGCAATGCCGGCAGCGGGTATGGATGTGGAGTGCGGTCGAGCCTGACCTCACGGCCTCCGATGTGATCGATCATGTCATCACCATCTGTGAGAGAACATAGAAATGAGTGTAAGATACCAATCTGAACAATCTCGCACGAAAAGAATGAACCAGATACCAATCGAATTGAACTAGCACGAAAAGAGTAAAGAAGTGAAGTGTTTCCTAAATGTCATATAGCCTCTTGAGGATGGGTACGGACGTCTACGTACCAATCCGCAAGACTTTACTAGACATTGTTCTTGTACTTATTAGACCGATTAACCTAGGAGCTCTGATACCAACTTTGTCACGACCCAATTCACGAATCGTGATGGCACTTACCCTATTGTTACACCCCGTAACTCCAGGACATGTTTAAGAGAATGTACGTAAGGAACTCAAGACTTGAAATTGGTACGAAAGGAAGAATTGTTTTTCCGACGGAAAATCTTTCGAACGTCGGAAAGGAGAAATGTTCGTTGAGGAGAATTGGATTCTCAAAATGCATTAACTGAAGAGTATGGAACTTATTATCATTATGAAAATTTATTTTTACGGATTTGGTCACGTGGGGCCCACCCGAGGAATTTTACGTTTTGTGGGGCCCATGAGGGTTACGGAATTTTATGGACGAATGGGAGGGTGACACGTGGCACCCCCCCCCCATTGGTCTTGGACGAAATTGAAGCAAGGGTAAAATGGTCATTTGACCAATGTGTAGATGACAAAGTCTTGCTAATTAAGAGCTTGACATTGTTGACCAAGTCAAGAGCCACTTGGCTTGATCTCCTTCATCCAAAACCTAACAAGTGTTATTATCTAAGTCATCCATTGTGTTTTATAAGCACACTAGTGCAAGACAAGTCTTCACACTTAGAATAATTTGAGAAAAAATTTAGGAGCTCTTATGGAGGCTCTCGGCTTTGCCCTTATAGCCACAAGAAAAATTTGCAATTTTGGTTCTTTATTCACAAGACATTAACCCAAGGTCCCTAAGGGTATTGTAAGTATATCTCAATAGAAAGATTTTGGAAAAAACGGCGTTTTCACGTTAGTCGCAAGGCGAAAACCTAGAGAGTTCTTCAACTTTGAAGTTGGAACTTGAAGATGAGTTCTTCATAGGCTTCTAAAGGTTGCTTGGAGTGGATTGGAATGTCGGGAGGAGGATCTAAAGTTTCTAAGGAGCGACTTTGAATCTTGGAAATTTTAAGGGCTTGTAAAGGTATAATTCTTGTCGTTTTAGTAATTAAGATTACTAATTGTTGTAGCTATGGATATTAGCAATCATGAGATGTTTATATTATGAAGGTTGATAAGTATATTGGCTATTGGAACCCTAATCCGAAACTAGTATGTTTAGCCTTAAGATTACAATTCAAGTTGATTATAAGTATAAGTCGTCACATGTTATATATTGAAGGAAATTGTAGTTGTTGAAGTTGTTTATGACTATATAACATGTTAGACCTAAGAACTTGGATTGGAAAAGAATTGGAAAAGACTTTGAGTTGTTGTTTATGTTAGCCGAGAATGGCTTTAATTATGGAACTAGTTTCGTATTAATTTGTGGGGCAGAATTTTACACGTCCTGTTAAGGCGTGTAATCCCCTTTGGTTAGCTGAATTGTTGGGCCTTAAATGTGGCGTGTTTGGTTATTGTATTCGACCTTGAAAAAGGTGGCAAAGTATGTAGAAACAAAGGAAGTGCTGTCCGATTTTCCGTAGAATTTAGTGACTTAGCACTTAGAATATTCTACGTTTGAAATAAGAGGTTAATGGACGTATTGTGGCCATTTTAGGTTGAAGTACCAAGTATAGTGTATTCTACTTGAAGGATGGAATAGCTAGCAAGGTTGAAGTACTTTGGAGCATTTTGCTACTTGTCGATAATCGTCGCGAGGTATGTGAACCTCTTCCTTCTTTAGACATGATTTTATGTATGGAATATACACGTGGTATTATTTCATGATTCCTTCTACTCTTAGAAGTTAAGAAGTATGTATGTTGATTTACTCTACGTAAGGGTTATGTCTAAGTTATCCTAAGTTCTTACCAAGTCTTATGGGGATGTTGGTAAGAGTCGTTAGGAGGTATTTGAAGCCAAGTTGACTTGGCTAATTTACGGCACGAATGAGAATAAGTATCGAACGAGCCATTGCAGCGTTAATAAAGGAAAATGTAATGACGATAAATTATATTAAAACAAGTAGAATTCTCCATCTGCATAGAAGCTAAGATAAGACAAAATTGTATTACATTTTCTAGATCATGGCTGCTTTAATGAGATCATTATAAACAAGTATAACCTATTCACACATATAAGGCATATGTTGCTTAATTTAAAGAGTTTACGTTATGAAGTGTTAAGACTATGAACTATGAATTCTAAAAAGGTTAAGAGACTTTATTTTTTCAAGATATGAGACTTGATCTCTAAAGTACGAAACTTGATTTCTAAAAGATAAGAGACTTGAAAGTATATGATCCTTGGTTTTCGAAAGTATAAGTCTCTTGGTTATAAAAAGAATGTATTTGCCTAAAGTATAAAGTTAGTATAACGACTTTATGGAAAGTGGGTTATAATAGCTTTATGGAAAGTTAAAAGAGTGGTTTACTCTAAGTAGTGATAAATGTTTTGAAATAAAGAAAGGCAAATGGATTTTTAAAAGCATCAATTGCTTAGGTTTTAAGGAAAGAAGTCACTTGATTTAGAAGCCGAAAAATGTATTTCTAAAAGTGTAGTGACTTAGGTAAAGTGTAAACAAGTCTTGATACTACGGGCGTTAGTATCTTGGGGTTTTATATGAAAAGGAACCTTTTGAAAAGAATGGAAGTACGTAGTACTTTGGGTTAAATTCCCGGATTTTTATGTGTGAAACGAAAGTGCCATGAGTTTATAAAAATGGAAGTCTAAAGGTTTAATGAACTTGCCTATGTTTGCTTGTGATAGCTTTGAGTGCAAGTATTATATGTTTACGTTGTCGTGACTCTCAGTTGGAGGGCCGGCTGTCTTGTTGTAAGTTTACTTGGGCGTGCAAGCGGTGATGTGGGATTCCACGGGTATGCTTCCATCATGATTGATCCTTGGACACGCTTATACGATGTGGGATTAGGGCATGTGACGCAGGCGGGTTAGATTCGGATTCGTTTATTACCCATGGCGTGCTTATCGATGAAGGATTAGGGCGTGCGACCGTGCTATGTACGATTATTACTCCGTGGGCTAGCTCCCGTGAAGACATGTACCAGCGATGAGGATTTTGGGGGCATGTTATATTATTACTCCGTGGGCTAGCTCCCGTGAGACTGCACCTACGATGAGGATGGCGAGGGCACGTTGTGGCCATGCTTATACGATGAGGATTAGGGCATGCGGCCACGTTATATATATATATATATATATATATATATATATATATATATATATATATATATATATATATATATATATATATGTGTGTGTTGTATATATTACACCTACTACAGTGTCGATGATGTGGGATTCCACGGGCAGGAGATATATATATGTATTGTGTATGTGTACCCCGACAGTGAGGTGGGATGCCACGGGCGCGTCACATGGTTATATTTTTACACTTATAGTTGTCGGCAGTGATGGGGGATTCCACGGGCACACTTTGATATTTGTGTGACTTGATCGCGTCCCAGATTGGGCCGGGTAGTATATGCGTCCCTCCATAAAGGGCCGGATTATGTTATGAAAGATAAGTAAGTTATATGGAAATGGACTTAATGACTTCTCCTAAGTATGTACGTAATATATGGCTATAACTCTTAATGGAATGGAAAAGATAATGATGTGCAATTAAGTTCATAAGTGGTAATGACACGGCAGGATCTGGTATGTACTTTTTATACTTGCCCCTGTCATTCTTTTATGCATTATGATCATTTCTTGTACTTTATTTACATTCCATATTAAATTTTTGTTATCGACCTCCTTGAGCTGCGTTAAATGTCCGCAGTTTAGGTACGGTTGTGGATCCGCGAGCTTAGGATCCTGGTTCAGCATTTGAGATGGCTCCAATGTTCCGGAGTTGTCATGGCTATGTATATTCAGGGGTACGGCGGGGCCTTGTCCCGTCATAGTATTTGTTCAAATCTTAGAGGTTTGTATTCACATGTGGGTTGAACTGGTTAGAGTTGTAATTACATTTTTGGATAGTGTAAGCCCTTTTTGGGTGAGTTATATTATGGCAGCCTTATCGGCTTTGCCTTGGTTTTAAAAAAAATATGTGTTACTTATTTTCCGCAGTTGTTTTGGTGTTGTATGTTTGGAAGGGTGCGTGTAGGGCACCGATCGTGGCCCGGTCGGGTCGTGACAAAAGTGGTATCGAAGCGATTAGTCCTCGGAAAGTGTCTGAGGCCAGTGTCTAGTAGAGTCTTGGTTATCGGTGTGTTGTGCACCACATCTATAACGGGAGGCTGCAGGACATTTAGGATTGGTTTCCATTCTTCTCACTCACGAGATCGTGCGATAGAAATTTGTGTTGTTAGGGTCGTCTCTCTAACGAGTTATGTTGATTGCACTACGAGAAGGCATGATGACCAGGAAGGACTATGTGGATTGCGTATCCGTTGGTAATGATTATAGTATAGTTGGTATTGTGACATATATCTATACGGAGTTATGTATGAGGTCGGATCGTGTTGCCTAGAATGATTTTAGATTACCGAGTTGGTAAAGACTAACTAGATACAGGGAAGGTATGGAGCGATTAATGAATTCTCGCCAAGGTCTTATGTTTTATTTTGAGATAATTGGGGAAGGATGAGTTGTCTGATAGGGTAGTGAACCCTTAAGAAGTCATGTTAAGGAACTTAATGGAATACCATGTTAATATATTAAGCTACGTGGTAGGCTTAAGAGAATTGTACGGATGAGGTCCGTATAGAGTAAGCAATGGTTGTTGTGATCAAGACGACACGATTATGGTATTATGAAAAGTTTTGTACCGTTCTTGGGGGGTAAGGTAGGCTTGGAGCATGGAAATTGCGAGCCTAAGAATATTGATAACTGCCGAGACCTTAGATATGTAAGGCTTTCTCTGGCAATAAGATTTTAAGTCAGACCAAGGATAAGAGTTAAGTGTAACGCTGAGTCGGGTTGAGGACCTGTTACGGGTCGCCTCAGCTGAAGTGGAGTGGGATCAGTTGGTAGTAGTTCTGCTACGTGACAGGGTCACGAGGGTGCAAGGCCCAAGTCTGGTTAATTATTTTACGGGTTCGTGGACACGTTCCACCGGAACCGGGTTGTGAGAGACAGAAATGGCCTTATGTTGTTTAAAAGAGTGTTTGGGGTGGTAGGCGGCGGGAATATGAGGTTTTCCGGTGATAATCTGATCGTGACCCTAGTAGACCTAGTAGAGATGATTATGACAGACTTTGAGGTCATTATGAGTATGGACTAGTTGGCATCGTGAGCGCCAAGGGTGACATCTAACTATAAGTATTGTTGTGTGGCCAGGGGTGGCATATGTTGTATGAAGGTTGTTGTAAAAGGAGACTATGTCGCTATCTAGTTAGATTGGACTCCGCAAGAACATTCGAGGACGAATGTTTCTAAGGGGGGAAGAATGTTACACCCCGTAACTCCAGGACATGTTTAAGAGAATGTACGTAAGGAACTCAAGACTTGAAATTGGTACGAAAGGAAGAATTGTTTTTCCGACGGAAATCTTCGAAACGTCGGAAAGGAGAAATGTTCGTTGAGGAGAATTGGATTCTCAAAATGCATTAATTGAAGAGTATGGAACTTATTATCATTATGGAAATTTATTTTTACGGATTTGGTCACGTGGGGCCCACCCGAGGAATTTTACGTTTTGTGGGGCCCACGGGGGTTACGGAATTTTGTGAACGAATGGGAGGGAGACACGTGGAACCCCCCCCCCCCCCCCCACATTGGTCTTGGACGAAATTGAAGCAAGGGTAAAATGGTCATTTGACCAATGTGTAGATGACAAAGTCTTGCTAATTAAGAGCTTGACATTGTTGACCAAGTCAAGAGCCACTTGGCTTGATCTCCTTCATCCAAAACCTAACAAGTGTTATTATCTAAGCCATCCATTGTGTTTTATAAGCACACTAGTGCAAGACAAGTCTTCACACTTAGAATAATTTGAGAAAAATTTTAGGAGCTCTTATGGAGGCTCTCGGCTTTTCCCTTATAGCCACAAGAAAAATTTGCAATTTTGGTTCTTTATTCACAAGACTTTAACCCAAGGTCCCTAAGGGTATTGTAAGGATATCTCAATAGAAAGATTTCGGAAAAACGGCGTTTTCACGTTAGTCGCAAGGCGAAAACCTAGGGAGTTCTTCAACTTTGAAGTTGGAACTTGAAGATGAGTTCTTCATAGGCTTCTAAAGGTTGCTTGGAGTGGATTGGAATGTCGGGAGGAGGATCTAAAGTTGCTAAGGAGCGACTTTGAATCTTGGAAATTTTAAGGGCTTGTAAAGGTATAATTCTTGTCGTTTTAGTAATTAAGATTACTTATTGTTGTAGCTATGGATATTAGCAATCATGAGATGTTTATATTATGAAGGTTGATAAGTATATTGGCTATTGGAACCCTAATCCGAAACTAGTATGTTTAGCCTTAAGATTACAATTCAAGTTGATTATAAGTATAAGTCGTCACATGTTATATATTGAAGGAAATTGTAGTTGTTGAAGTTGTTTATGACTATATAACATGTTAGACCTAAGAACTTGGATTGGAAAAGAATTGGAAAAGACTTTGAGTTGTTGTTTATGTTAGCCGAGAATGGCTTTAATTATGGAACTAGTTTCGTATTAATTTGTGGGGCAGAATTTTACACGTCCTGTTAAGGCGTGTAATCCCCTTTGGTTAGCTGAATTGTTGGGCCTTAAATGTGGCGTGTTTGGTTATTGTATTCGGCCTTGAAAAATGTGGCAAAGTATGTAGAAACAAAGGAAGTGTTGTCCGATTTTCCGTAGAATTTAGTGACTTAGCACTTAGAATATTCTACGTTTGAAATAAGAGGTTAATGGACATATTGTGGCCATTTTAGGTTGAAGTACCAAGTATAGCGTATTCTACTTGAAGGATGGAATAGCTAGCAAGGTTGAAGTACTTTGGAGCTTTTTGCTACTTGTCGATAATCGTCGCGAGGTATGTGGACCTCTTCCTTCTTTAGACATGATTCTATGTATGGAATATACACGTGGTATTATTTCATGATTCCTTCTACTCTTAGAAGTTAAGAAGTATGTATGTTGATTTACTCTACGTAAGGGTTATGTCTAAGTTATCCTAAGTTCTTACCAAGTCTTATGGGGATGTTGGTAAGAGTCGTTAGGAGGTATTTGAAGCCAAGTTGACTTGGCTAATTTACGGCACGAATGAGAATAAGTATCGAACGAGCCATTGCAGCGTTAATAAAGGAAAATGTAATGACGATAAATTATATTAAAACAAGTAGAATTCTCCATCTGCATAGAAGCTAAGATAAGACAAAATTGTATTACATTTTCTAGATCATGGCTGCTTTAATGAGATCATTATAAACAAGTATAACCTATTCACACATATAAGGCATATGTTGCTTAATTTAAAGAGTTTACGTTATGAAGTGTTAAGACTATGAACTATGAATTCTAAAAAGGTTAAGAGACTTTATTTTTTCAAGATATGAGACTTGATCTCTAAAGTACGAAACTTGATTTCTAAAAGATAAGAGACTTGAAAGTATATGATCCTTTGTTTTCGAAAGTATAAGTCTCTTGGTTATAAAAAGAATGTATTTGCCTAAAGTATAAAGTTAGTATAACGACTTTATGGAAAGTGGGTTATAATAGCTTTATGGAAAGTTAAAAGAGTGGTTTACTCTAAGTAATGATAAATGTTTTGAAATAAAGAAAGGCAAATGGATTTTTAAAAGCATCAATTGCTTAGGTTTTAAGGAAAGAAGTCACTTGATTTAGAAGCCGAAAAATGTATTTCTAAAAGTGTAGTGACTTAGGTAAAATGTAAACAAGCCTTGATACTACGGGCGTTAGTATCTTGGGGTTTTATATGAAAAGGAACATTTTGAAAAGAATGGAAGTACGTAGTACTTTGGGTTAAATTCCCGGATTTTTATGTGTGAAACGAAAGTGCCATGAGTTTATAAAAATGGAAGTCTAAAGGTTTAATGAACTTGCCTATGTTTGCTTGTGATAGCTTTGAGTGCAAGTATTATATGTTTACGTTGTCGTGACTCTCAGTTGGAGGGTCGGCTGTCTTGTTGTAAGTTTACTTGGACGTACCGACAGTGATGTGGGATTCCACGGGTATGCTTTCATTATGATTGATCCTTGGACATACTTATACGATGTGGGATTCCGGGGCATGTGACCAGAGGCGGGTTAGATTCCCGGATTTGTTTTATTACCCATGGCCATGCTTATACGATGAGGGATTCTGGGGCATGCGACTGCTATGACGATTATTACTCCACGGGCTAGCTCCCATGAAGACATGTACCGCGATGAGGATTCCGGCATGTTATATTATTACTCCACGGGCTAGCTCTCGTGAAGACTGCACTCACGATGAGGACGACGAGGGCACGTTATGGCCATGCTTATACGATGAGGATTCCGGCACGCGCCACGTTATATATATATATATATATATATAATATATATATATATATATGTGTGTGTGTGTGTGTTGTATATATTTACACCTACTATCAGCGATGATGTGGGATTCCACAGGCGAGAGATATATATGTATTGTGTATGTGTACCAGCGGTGAGGTGGGATGCCAGGCGCGTCACGTGGTTATATTTTTACACTTATAGCTATCGGCGGTGATGGGGATTCCACGCACGCTTTGATATTTGTGTGATTTGATCGCGTCCCAGTTGGTAGGTAGTATATCGTCCTCCATAAAGTCGGATTATGTTATGAAAGATAAGTAAGTTATATGGAAATGAACTACATGACTTCTCCTAAGTATGTACGTAAGATATGGCTATAACTCTTAATGGAATGGAAAAGATAATGATGTGCAATTAAGTTCATAAGTGGTAATGACACGGCAGGATCCGTATGTACTTTTATACTTGCCCTGTTATTCTTTTGTACGCTTATGATCATTCTTGTACTTTATTTACATTCCATATTCGCACTGTTATCTTGACCTCTTGGCCTGCGTTCATATCCGCAGTTTAGGTACAGATTGTGGATCCGCGAGCTTAGGATCTGGTTCACATTTTGAGATGGCTCCAATGTTCGGAGTTGTCATGGCTATGTATATTCAGTGCAGCGGGGCCTTGTCCCGCCATAGTATGTGTTCAAATCTTGAGGTCCTGTATTCACACGTGTAAATTGGATAGTTAGAGTTGTAATTACATTTTTGGATAGTGTAAGCCCTTTTTGGGTGAGTTATATTATGGCAGCCTTATCGGCTTTGCCTTGGTTTTAAAAAAAAATGTGTTACTTATTTTCCGCAGTTGTTTTGGTGTTGTATGTTTGGAAGGGTGCCCAGGTAGGGCACCAGTCGCGGCCCGGGGTCGGGTCGTGACACCTATTCCCCCGAGTAGGCGAACCATATTCTCAATAACAAGTTAAATCAGCGGAAATAAAATAAATAAAAGAAGTTATAAGTCTTAAACACTTAGTTTTCCAAAATCTGGTCAAAATGGTACAAAAGTGCTAAACAAAATCAAAAATGTCTGAAAAAGGCCCGAAGGCTACATACTGTCTGTCAACTAACAAAAGTAAATGAAATTAACTAGGAAGCCCTTCAGGGGCCACGGATGATCAAGTAGCTCACCCTGAATGACTGAAAGATATCACCCTCGCGAATCAGCCACGGGGCGTAGAGCTGGAACCTGGATTGTACTCTACACTCAACAATAGTGCAACAAGAGTAGTATCAGTACAACACTTGTACCGGTCATAACTTCCGAACCATAAGTCGGATTTATGCCCGTAAGATCTCAAACTGATGGGAACAGAGTAATCTACAACTTTCATTCAGCCCACACTTGTATATTCCTTATGAAGTTGTACAATTTTCACGTTTTACAGGTTGTTGTAATCATTATGCCATGATAAATCCCTCAAGTTTCTCTATTCAAGTGGAATTTTCGTGTAATGACCTCTTTGAAAATTGGATTTCATTCAATAACGCATTAGTATAAGGATCATGAATATATTAATTCAATCATATAACATAGAATCTAACCTGAACTTAATTGAGCGCTTCCTCCTTGTCTTCTAGTTACTAGGGTTTCTTTCTCTTCCTTTCTTTCTCCTCTAGTTGCTGCAACGTTTTTCCTCCTCTTTATGTTAATAGGGTTTATTTTCTTTTTCCCTTTGTTTTGCTGCTTTACTCTTCCGTCCCCCCTCCCCATTTTCTTTGTAAAAATCGTGCCCTACACAAAGGGTATTGGGCTTAGCCCACGAACTTACCTAATTAATTTTATACCCCATTTCATATATTAAAAAATCATCTAATTAAACTACCCTATAGTCTGGTACCCCTTTATCATAGTTTTAAGTGCTAAACGACCAAACGGGTCGTTACAGTAACGAGGTTGACTTGCTAGGCTGTCTTGGCACCCTAGTGTCGGACAACCGAGGGACGCAGATCGTGTTGTTTAGAACATGTGATCAACCAAGAGTTACAAATTGTTTGTAATTGGTTTACAGACCTACCAGATCATGTTGTTGAAGTTATCAGCCTCAGCAAATGCAGAGACAACGTGAGTCTGGATCTTGGCCCATTATGACCGTATTTGATATGAGTCTGTATTCTTTCATGGGGTAAAAGAGTATGTTAAAATAGTGGGACATAATTAAACAAAGACCATGTTAGTTAGTTAGTTAACGAATGTGTTCAATAGAAATTATATTAGAGTGTTAATTTCAAGTCTATCTTTTCTTCAGTTACAATGTCGAATATGTCACTTAAAATGTTGGTTGAAACGAACAAGCTGAATGGAGCCAATTTTCCTGACTGGTTAAAAAAAATTGTGTTTGGTGTTGCGATTAGAAAAGATTGAGTATGTATTGGATACAGCACTCCCTACAGTCCCTGCTGAAGATTCTGAAGCATACGCCTTGTTTGACAAGGAAGCCTATCAGAAATATCTTGATGATGCTATTGCGGCACAATGTGTCATGTTATCTTCTATGACTCCGGAGTTACAGAGACAACATGAAAATATGGGAAGTAAGCTGAACGAATTAGGTCAGGTGTCACAGCATGTTTTGAAGATGGTTGGGTTAATTGAAAGGTTGGCTTCGGTTGGAATGAAGTTACATGTAACAGTTTATGTCAACCTAATCTTGAATTCACTTCCTGTTTCATTTGAGAACTTCATTGTGAATTACAACATGAATGGAACCAAAGCGAATCTCCCAGAACTTCATAACATGTTGAAGACCTTCGAATCGTCCACCTCTAAAGGTAAAGTTGTGCTCATGGTGGGCTCATCCAGCAAATTCAAGCCTAAGGGTAAGAATGTGCAGAAGAAGAAGGGTAAGGCGGTTGCCGCCACACCCACAGCTATGAAACCTCGAAGAGTTGTTCAAAAGAAGGCCAAGATAGCTGCTGATGTTTGCCTCAATTGCAAAAGAAAGGAGCATTGGAAGAAGGATTGTACAGCCCCAGGAGGAGATAAAGCACAAGGTGCTTCAGGCCTTGCTGGACAAGGTATGTTTGTTATTGAAATAAATATGTCTATAACTAATTCTCATTGTTGGGTATTAGATACCGTTTGTGGCTCACACATTTGTAACAATGTGCAGGGGCTGATTGACAGCAGAAAGATTGGACCTTGGAAAGTAGATCTACGCGTTGGAAACGGAGCAAGAGTTGATGTTGAACGCGTGTGGACTTATAGACTAGATTTACCTTCAGGCTTTTGTTTAGAACTTAATAATTGTTATTTTGTTCCCTCGTTAACGAGGAATATTGTTTATGTCCCTATGTTAGACATTGAGGGGTTTTCCTCAATTATAACCAATGGAAGTTATGTTTTATCTTATAATGGTTTTATTTGTGGAAATGCACCGCTTGTGGATGGATTGTATGTTTTAAATTGTAGCCATGAAATTTTCAATATTCAATATAAAAGAGCTAAAATAAGTAATCCAAAAAATCTCACCTACTTATGGCACTGCAGACTTGGTCACATCTGTTACACCCCGTAATTCTGGTCATGCTTATGAGAACGTATGAAAGGACTTAAGACTTAAATTTTTGGAAAGATAGGTTGTCAGAATGTTTTGGGACAGGTTTAGTCAACTTTGGGGCGGTTTATGTCCCATTACATTAGGAGTTCTTATGTGTTTCAAAGGCCTAATATGTAGTTCGTTGAGTCTAGTTCCCAACGCAATAAACCGCTCGTCGATAGGACAACGGAGTAGAAAGTTATGGAAGTTACAAGTTCGATGCATGTCAGCGAGAAAAGTATTTTGGTCAGAGAGCCAGCATGGCCGCGTATGTCTGAAGTTTGCGGAGGTTTCAGTGTGTGGCCACTGTGAGCATGGCGCCGAGGCAGGATTTTGCGAAATCTGGGGGAAAAATCAGAAGATATTCTTTTGTAAAAGCCTTGGGAGGGTGACAAGTGTCCCTCCCATCTGATTGTGTGGAAGTCCTATTTATTGACCAAGTCTTGGAGACTTGGTCATTCTTCAAGAACCTCCCTCTCTCTAAAAATCCCTCTTCCTTCTCTCTAAAAATTCAAGGAGAAACCAAGGTTTAGAGAAACTTAGGAAGGGCGGCAAGGAGGGAATATGTTGACAAGCTTGTAGGAGGTTTGTGGAGGTGATTGTGGGAAGAGGGCAAGTGAGATTTGTTGGACGTTTTGGGAGAACTCTAAGGTAACAATCTCTTCTTCTTTTTAAGTAAATTGTGTTGCATGTGAGGAAGAAATGACTTGTAGTTGTCAATATTGCTTTTAGGAATATTGCATGTAGGAATAACGTCTTGGATTTGAAAGGTTTGGTTAAGGATGATATGTGAGCATGTTATAGCCAAGATACTACCTTAAACTTATTGAATTAGTTAATATGTATTGTGGGGCAGAATTTTACATATCCAAGATTAGGCGTGTAATCCCCTTTGTATTGTTGGATTGTTGGGCCTTAAAAGTGGCGTTTGGATATTGAATTCGAGCCTTGAAGAGGGTGGAAAAGTATGTAGAAACAAAGGAAGTGCTGTCCAATTTTCCGTAGAATAAGGAACTTTATGCTTAGAATATTCGACGAAGAAGTCTAGACGTTAATAGACGTATTTGATTATTATAGGTTGATACTCTATGCGCGGCATATTCGACTTGGCAAGTGGATTTAGCCGAGGAGGTGTGTGATTCTTCCTATCCTATTGAGCATGATATTTGTAAAATATATAGTACGGTAGATGTACGTGTTTTAACTGAATTTGGTTTCACCTTGATGTCTTTTGACTTGAGTTCTAAATGTTAAGAATCTTGAAATATTTCAAAAAGAGTTATGAATCATTATTCAAAAGGAAATTAATACTTGGTTTTAAAAGAATAAGTTCTTTTGGTTTTCCAAACAAATGTGGATGTTTTTGAGTTATTACAAACTTTAAGTGCTATACTAGCTTTATGAGAAGTTAGTTATAACGACTTAAGGAAGATAAAAAGAATGGTTTACTTACTCGCCTTATAGCAGCCTTGTAATGATTTTTGAATGTGTGGTAAGTTGGCTTGATAAGTAAATATGTTGCGATACTACGGGTGTTAGTGTCTTGAGATTTGTTGTGGTAAGGGGTTTCTCTCGTTGTGCTTATGTTGTTTACAATGAGCCGGTTGTGCTTGTGTTATATCACCTACCCCCGGACTTGTTATGTTGCCGCGGGTTAGCTACCCCCGATGCGAGGAGTACCTCATGCGGGTTCATGTGACCTATGCGGACTACGGTAGTCCAGGAAATCACTTCGGGTGTGTTACGCCGATGCGAGGAATACCTCATGCGGTCCAAGTGGCCATGCGGACTACGGTAGTCCAGGAAAATGTCACGGGTTAGCTACCCCCGATGCGAGGAGTACTTCATGCGGGCCCAGGTGGCCTATGCGGACTACGGAAGTCCAGGATTAGGCTCGCATAATGATACTATGGGCGAATGGCCCTGCTTCGATCATTAGCGGCCTAGAAAAGACCGGTTACGTTACACCTATTTGCTCTTGTTTATGTTGTGGTACTATATGCGGCTAATTGTTTGTTCCTACATATTTGTGGATTTGTGTTGGAAATGTTATGATTTCATTCTGATGCTTTCTGATTTCACATACTTGGTACTGTTGATCGACCTCCTCGGGCTGCGTTAAATGTCGCAGGTAGAGGTACATCGGTGGTTGATCCTCGCTCATAGGGTCACCGGTCTGCGTTTGGGAAGCCCCGTTTCTCCGGAGGCTTATTTTTTTGGTATGATTCCCTGTCATTGTAGATTCATGTACATTCAGGGGTATGGCGGGGCCCTGTCCCGTCGTAGTTATTACAAACTCTTAGAGGTCTGTAGTCCTATTGTAAATTGGTTTTTGGGTAAGGGATGTAACTGTTCAGTGGTTGTCATATGTATATACAGAAAGGTGACGTTTTATTTTGGTTAGTCTGTTTCTTAATTTATATTGTTTCATGTGTATGAGTTTATTTCCGCTGGTTTTTCTCTGATGTTGTGTCACTAGGGTGCCCGGGGTAAGGCACCAGTCGCGGGCCTGAGGTCGGGTCGTGACAACATCAATGAATCAAGGATAGCAAGATTAAGGAAGTTAGACTAACTAGAACCATTTGACTTAGAGTCATATGGTAATTGTGAATCTTGCTTAAGATGAAAGATGACAACTAAATCACTTTCTGGGAAAGGGGTACGTACCAAAGAGGTGCTTGAGTTAGTCCATACCGATGTATGTGGGTCGTTTTCAACTCAAGCTAAGGGAGGCTTTCTTTATTTCATCACTTTTACAGACGATTTCTCAAGGTATGGGCATGTGTATCTTATGAAACATAAGTCTGAAGCTTTTGAGAAGTTCATAGAGTACAAGTCAGAAGTAGAGAAGAAACTTGAAACAAGTATTAAGACACTTCGATCAGATCGATGAGGTGAATACTTAAGTAACCAATTTCTAGATTACTTGAAGCTTCATGGAGTTCAATCACAATGGAAACCTCCCGGAATGCCACAAATGAATGGTGTTGCTGAGAGGAGAAATCGGACCTTATTAGATATGGTTAGATTCATGATGAGCTTCTCAGCTCTACCAACATACCTATGGGGATATGCATTACAAAGCCCAATCTATATTTTGAACAGAGTTCCATCAAAGTCAGTAGAGAAGACTCCATATGAGATATGGAACGGCAAGAAGTCAACACTTAGACACATGCGACCATGGGGGTGTCCTGCATATGTAAAGAAATTGCTTACTGACAAATTGGAATCTAAAAGTGAGAAGTATTATTTTGTGGGGTATCCTAAGGAAACAAGGGGATACTACTTCTATCTTCCTGGCGAACATAAAGTAATTATTTTCAGAAATGCAACTTTCCTTTAAGAAGAATATGTCTACAAGGAACAGAGTTACAACAAGATAGAACTTGAAGCAATTCAAGAAGTACAAAATAATATAGAGAATGAACCCTTGTCAAATGACCTAGGCAAGGATTCAGTGGGAGTATTTGATGATGATTGGATACTTAGAGTACACCCTTCAGTCAGTGGGAGTGATGTGAGGGATAATGCAAATATACAAGACTCTCATACACAACCAATGGAGGATGACACAATGGTTGTGCAACATCCTGTTCAAAATGATATTCCTGAAAGTTCTCAAGGTACTGGATTGTCCAACACACAACACCTTCTCACAATCAAAATGCAACAAACACTGAAACGCGGAATATTCAACTCTGTATGACCACTAGGACTCATCGTGCACCTGAAAGACTTAACCTTCTTGTTGAAACACACAATGAGATAGATATTCCTGATGATGATGAGCCTACTACCTACAGCGAAGCAATGTTAGACATTGATTCACAGAGATGGCATGAAGCCATGAAATCCGAAATGGAATCCATGTACATAAATCAAGTATGAAACTTGGTTGATTTGTCAACATGGGTTAGACCCATAGGATGCAAATGGGTCTTCAAGAAGAAGATTGATGCATATGGCAAAGTACAGACTTATAAAGCAAGATTGGTGGCTAAAGGTTATAATCAACTGCCTGGGGTCGATTATGATGAAACCTTTCACCTGTTGCAAAGATTAAGTCCATTCGGATTTTGCTTGCAATAGTTGCATACTATGATTATAATATTTGGCAAATGGATGTTAAAATTGTCTTCCTCAATAGTAACCTAATTGAGGAGGTGTATATGATACAACCAGAGGGTTTTACATCCAAGACTCAACCCAAAGAAGTATGCAAACTATAGAAGTCTATTTATGGACTTAAACAGGCCTCAAGGAGTTGGAATATTTGCTTTGACAAAGCAGTCAAATCTTTTGACTTTGTTAGAAGCAAAGAAGACCCATGCGTTTATAGTAAACGCACAGATGAGAGTATTGTCTTCATTGTCATTTATGTAGATGACATATTGATAATGAGAGATAATAAGACTCTCATGCAATCAGTCAAGGAATGGTTATCCAACACCTTCATGATGAAGGACTTGGGTGAAGCCTGCTACATTCTTGGAATTAGGATCTATAGAGATAGACCTAATAAATTGTTGGGGCTGTCACAGTCTGTATACATAGACAAAGTGCTAAAACGTTTCTCTATGGAGAACTCTAAGAAAGGAAATCTTCAGGTCAAGGCATCAAGTTATCAAAGAAGGATAGTATTTCTATTGTTGCAGAACTTGAACGCATAAAGAGGATCCCATATGCTTCAGCTATAGGATCAATCATGTATGTCATGACCTGTACAAGGCCAGATGTGGCCTATGCACTTAGTATGACTTGCAAATTCCAGCAGAATCCTGGGGAGAACACTGGAAAGCATTCAAGAGTATTCTTAAGTATTTTAGACGAACTAAAGAATATTTCTTAGTCTATGGTAGACAAGAAAAGCTAGTATTTACTGGGTACACTGATGCTAGATTCCAAACAGATCTTGGTGACTTCAAATCTCAATCTGGATATGCCTTCATTTCAAATTGTGGAGTAGTAAGTTGGAAAAGTTCCAAGCAAGCTACAACTGTTGATTCGACAACAGAAGCCGAGTACATTGCTGGATCGGAAGCTGGCAAGAAAGTTGTCGCGATATCTGAGTTCTTAAAAGAGCTAAGGGTTGTTCCAAGTGCCACTTGTCCAATAACGATTTATTGTGACAACACTATTGCGATTGCGCAAGCTAAGGAACCAAGATCAACGAACAGAAATAAGCATGTACCAAGGAAATACCACATACTTAGAGAGATGGTGGAAAATGAAGAAATAAAGTTAGACTATGTTCCCACATATGAAAATCTAGCAGACTCATTTACTAAACCATTAAGTTTAGTCAAGCATAATGGTCATTTCGAAAATATGGGCATTAGATACGTTGGAGATTGGCTCTAGGCCAAGTGGGAGATTGTAAGTATATATGTCCTAGAGACAATAATTTTAGGGACAAATGTACTTGAACACATTCGTATTATTAATGAGATTAATATATTTATGGCATTTGCAATTACTGAATTATTATTTGATTGTTTGTATTATTCACTAATGTGCATCCCTTGAACTAAACGTTGTCATTGATAGTGTGAGATATTAATGATAGAACATAGTTCTTAAAGTAGCCTAAACTGATGATCATTGAGAATGGATATCAATGATATATTATAAGTCGACATGTGGTCTGCATCACATTCTTAGAGAATGTAGTATGTCTCACTTACTACTAGTAATAGTTACTAGTGATCGACACATGAATACTCTTAGAGGGTATTGACATGCCCTGCTGATAAACTATTTGTTATACATGTCTAGAGTATTATCAGCATGTGGGAGATAAAGGTCATTTGACTTGAGGTCAATACGCACCTGGTTTGTAGAGTAATGTATTGTGTTCCTGTCCTAAGCTTAAATTCCTTATAGGATAAGACATGGCTTGAATTGGGTACATTGCGATACAAACTAAGGTGGTAGTTGAGCCAAGAATATGATTCATTCCTCGATTAGATTTTCGAGAGAACACTCAGCTTCTCAGTGATATTAGGTCGACCAAATCATTGGCCAATGCAAGATACATATTTAAGATATGATCTAGTTGTCGACTAATATAGATGAAATAAAGTGATCAAGTCATTTGGATAGACATTTGGCAAATCCTAAGCTTGATCGAGTGTGTTTAGAATGAAAGGAATCTATCATCCCGAATAAAGGTTGTGTTTACTAAAAGTCTTGTAAACGTACTTCGAACATTGAGTTCGTCACCAGCGCAGTCTAGGAGTTCCGTGTGAACCTTAATTTGATTAAGTGTCGATATGAGAAGGCCTAAAGGGTCACACTAAGTCGATTGTCTTTTCGATCTAAGGTTATATTGAGAGAGGATGAAATATTCAATTTAGAATTGAGATATTTTAACCAATAATAAATTATGAGATAATTTCTATTTGATGAAAATTATTTAATTAAGTCAAATTGGATTTTGGATTTAATTAAAATTAAAACGTGCAAAAATATTAAAACAGGGAAGCCATGTACTGGTGCAGCGATGGGCAGTCAATCGCCCATCGAATTCAGTTTTGGACAGGTTTAAAGCCTGATTCAAGTCTGATTTGGTTTAGGTTTTCTCCCTATATATTTAGCACTTAACCTCATAATTTATGTAAGAGTTTTTAGTAACACTTTCTTACTTTCTGAACTCAGAGTTCAGGGATTAAAATCTTCTCAAACCTCTACCAAGATTTTCTGGCTTTCATGACAGAGGAGTATACCATAGCGAAGGCTTGCACCCGAGGAGACAATCGCGTGCGCACCTTTTAGTAGAGACTTAAGATAAACATAAATTGTTCTTCTGTCTTTACAGATTTCAATTGTACATAATCATAATAGACGACTTTGTTGGGGCAAGTAAGTTCATAAAATTTAAACTTTCGTTGTGTCTTACTTGTGTGTTTTAGACCTAATAAAACCCTACACAGACAACATAAATAGGGGGTCGGGAGCATTGTCACTCATCTTATCAAGAGAGAATGTCATGATCAAGTAACAGACAGCTATTTTTTAAAGAAACGGCTGGCCTTAAAGAAAACAGCTATTATTATTGAAGCAAACAGACAGAAGTGCCAGATGCTACGAGACATTAAGCCTTAGACTGGCCTCAAAGCTTTCACTCATCAGTAAAAATGAGTTGTCGCAGTGCTTATTCAAACCTTCTTATTATATGTTGAATTTTAGATGAGTTTCATACCATCCTTCATTGTCTAAAATACAGCAAGCGGATCACTTGGGGATACAGCAAGCGGATCACTTGGGGAGACATTTAGCGATCATTTCAATTTGGACCTGTACTTCACCACATTCCACATCTCGCAATCTAAGGATCATGTCTTGGATCATCTTACCATTCTCCCAGATAATGCAGCTCTCACATGCTAGGCAGTTGTCCTTGCTTGGCTGAACTCTATCAACTTTGACACCATTTGGGAGGTCTTGTAAGCCCATCTTCAGAACTTCCAGGTACGGTTTAATGTCTATCTCTGCTACACCCATCTTGTCATCTCCGGTGAAGGTATCTTTATCGTATACAGTCTGAAACAAAACCAACGGCAACCATGCTTTAAGGATTCATATACTCTATATACCATATTAATTAACAATAAACCTGAATATGATAACAGAAGTGCAACAAGAAATACAAACTAACACAGAGAATTTGTAGTTGTGAGTCAGTACTCACTTTGAATGCAAATGAATCCGTACACCAAGTAGATTAACTTTTTCTTATGCCAAATACATATACAGCCACCTAAAGTTGCCCGTATTTTTCATTTATAAACCTCAACTAAGAATTACTTATTAGAAACCTAACATATATCAACATGTGCCTATCAAATACCTCACGCTGCCTTGGCACAAGGAATGGTTTTTACTCTAAGTTGAGCGTGTGAACAAGCCAAAGTAATTTTGTTTTCTTTTTCTTTTTCTTCGCCTTAATGCTCTGATCATTTTTTTTGTTCTTTAGCAAATAAAATTGATATTCTTCACCTGAATACTCTGTATTTTCCTATGTTCTTTCCCCAACAAAATTGATAAACAAAAGGAGAAAGTCAAAGAACAAAAGAAAGAAAAGAAAGCAGAGGAAAGGCGGAAAAACAAGAGAAATGAGGGACGAAAAAGGAGGGTGGTGGAAAGGCGACGCCGCTGCCAGATTCTCTCCTTTTCCACCAGAACCAAACTCTAGAGTACAGCATCAGAGAAGAGACATAGCAAGAGAAGAGACATAGCAAGGAAGAAGAAGAAGAAGAAGAAAACAAAACATAGAAAACGTTGCCATTAATGAAGAGAACAATAAACATGATAGAAATCACCTTAGATCTCAACCTCAATGACCCTGCTTCTGTAACTATCGTCCCTTTTATGTTTTTGCGACGTAATAATGAGGAGCATAAAAAGTATACTGGGAAGAAGAAGAGTTGTGGTCGGACTGTGAGGAAGGTGAGGGAAGTGTTGGGTTTCTTTATTCTTGGAGGTCTGTCACTGGTGAAATGGAAGAGTTCATCAGAGGAGAAAGAGAAAAAAAGAGACTAAATAACAAAAAGAGAAAAAGAAAAGTAAAATGAGATGGCTACATGTCATCCTTTAATTTGGTGTTTTGCCACGTTAGTGCGTGGGAAAATCACGCATTTCACTTTTGTTAGAAACCATCAGTGAGGTGTTTAATAGGCACTTGTTTTACCTAATTTTGGTGTCTAATAAGTAACAACCTTAGTTAGGTGTCTAAATGAAAATTCCGGACAACTTTAGGTGGCCATATATGTATGTGGCCTTTTTCTTAGATGGAAATGAATCAAATTTAGTTACTATAGGATAAAAGAAGAAATAGAAATGTGTTTACCAGAATTACAATGCACTTTCTAACAGTCAAGATAACATATATGAATGATACTGTATCTAAATCTAAAGAAATCATGTATTCATAGCTCAACTGTAATAACATAAGAAAAAAGTTTTTATTATTGATAGGTACACGAGGAAAGTACATACAAGAACAATTGGAATGTTTGTGTCCTTCAGTGCAAGAGTCAATTCATCATTCCAAACAGGGTTGCAGCTGTTCTTTATAACACTGGTCTTCACTATCTGTAATGTAATTGTATACCATAAAATCATCAAACCAATAACAGGCACCTTGAGATGACATCAGAAAGGATTCATTGCATGCAATTGTCAAGTATAGATCTGAGTAGTTCAACTATTTAGATTTAAATGCCTCCCCAGTCTCAGGGTCGCTCTACATTCACCTACAGACCCAATGGACAGTGCAATGAAATAGTTTATAATCTAGCAAAGAAGTATACTGTGATTCCTTCTTTTGAGTGATTTACCATATGAAACCCCCAACAAAACCATTAAGAAACAGTGTTTTGATGCAATTACCAGCAAACTTAATGTCCCAAGATTGAAGATAATTTTTCCGTACCACTAAAATTAGCATAGAGCACCAAATAATGATAAATGAACTATAACCTTCTAGGATAAAAGTAATGCCACCACAAGTTTAAAGTAAATAAAAGTGCTGAACTTAAGCAATGGGAACAACTCTAGTTCTTTTTCTTCCTCTTTTTTTATAGAGTTCTTTTATTATACATGAGATTCAGGAAAAGACTGAGTCATCTTCCTTATCCCAATGTTTTTTCTATCATGTCCTCTTGTCTGGCGGGGTAGGAAGTAATCCCATCTATTCATCCAGTAAGTTTAAGAATCAAAGCGAACTCAATCTAGTATCTGCTGTTCTTGCACGCCAACTATGCCCTTCATTAAATTACAAAATCATAAAAAAAAACTGATGACGGGTATAGAGTTAGCTGTTAGTTTCAAAATAAATTATATTTACCACCTTCAACACCAGTAAAAAGGAGAAAAAAAGAACCAAATTTGAAGAAACAAAAACCAAAAGCCCCAAGGTTGAATAACAAGCAAATATTTCTTATGATGCATGAGCACGAGCAGACTATGGTCCTTCTAAGCAGAAATTTGCATCAAGTGCAATTTGGGTGCAATATGTTTGCTTATTATGATCAAACATTATATATTGAAATGGTCTCAAGTTCTAATTTATTTCCAAGGACACCACCACCACCCTCACAAATACACACCAACAGAGGGGGGGGGGGGGGGACTAATTGCTAAATACCAAGAAAGTCACTGCAAAATCTCTCTAGTCAAGAGGTCAAAAGCATAATCTTGAGACTATATGCCTAATTACCTTTCACCCATTTTACAGAAACCAGATTTCTGTCATTAACTCAAATAAAAGAATTACGTTAAGCATTAGAAGCTTGAAGAATTAATATTTCTGATTTGTCTGAGAAAAAACAGAAGAAAAAGAACAAGATTCTGTCATGTACTCAATAGGGTGAACATTTCTCTCTTAGTTCTCTTTTAAAATCTTGATAGCATATACACATTCCACAATCAGAAAAGAAAATTAGAGCTTTGAAAGCTGATCAGATCAATTCCAAAATAAGCAAGAAGGAATCTAAGAGGAACAAGGAACACATATCAGCCTAACACAAAGGAACATGAACTGCTCAATGCTCATAGCTATAAAAATAAGAGAACCGAATATCTCGAGTACAAACTAGCAAAAGTCACCATAAATTATACAAAGCTTGATTCTTTCAACACGCATAGAAAACTTGACAGAAAGACATGAAGTATAAGCGAAAGAACTTAGAGAATGAAGAAAAGGAAACAAGCCTGGCCACCCTTGTCAATAACAACATAAGGATCACTGCTAAATGCATCCTTAACTGCCAGGTTGATTCCTCTGAGAACCCGAATTTTCACAAGCCCCAGAATTTCCATTCCTTCTTTTTTTCCCTTTAAACAACAATTAATCCAATATGAAAAATTCAAGATGTTTCTGCAATAGCTTGACCTCCTGAAGTCTTGCCTTATATCTTCTTTTTGGTAGGTGGGTGGCTGGTATTAGGACCCTAAGTTTGATTGAACGCCTTATCTCAAAGAATCATCATGTAAAACGAGTGGTATATTTGGTATATAAAGTCAAACTCATACGAGTCTCTCATTGTTTCTTCAATTCTCGTACACACTTAGTACCTGTCTCTTCTTGCAAGAAATAGTTGGCAATTATTCTTCAGGTTCCACTTCCAGGTTATTCCTGGAATATTTGTTCAAGTGGTGTTTGGAATTTTGAGTGTACCCCGCTCTCCTTTTTTTCACTTTTTTTGTTATGACAAGGGAACCGGCAGCCGCTACCCTTTGGGTGCGCACAGAGTAAACCCCGCTCCTGTTCAATAACCCACAAACCACACAGAAGAGATAACTCACACTAGGCAAGCCCCGTGCGCCGAGCTCGACCCAGAAGGTAAATCCTCTGCTGTTGTAGGCAGGAGTTCAAACCTGAGACCTCCATTAATGAAGTCCCATGCTAAACCAACTGAGTCACCCTTGCGGGTTTCTTTTTTTCACTTTTCTCATCATATTACTTGACTCTAGAATACACATACATGCATCTGTGTTTTAATTTCTGCCATACAATGTTTAAAAAGAACATTTCAAGAATCATGAAACCTCAAGTACTGTTGAAAATGACGAGATATAATACAGGTATATGTCTAAATTTGTAATTCTATGTAAATATTCTCTTCCGTCCCAATTTATGTGGCACTATTTGACCGGGCACAAAGTTTAAGAAATAAAGGAAGATTTTATTATATTTACTAAACTGCTCTTACTTTGTGCCTACTTTTGTTGACTTTTCTTCACAAATAAGTACATCTTTTTAAGTGGCGTCACACAAATTGGGACTGAGGGAGTAATTAACAACACAGTCATTTTATTTCCGTTTTCTGTTTATGTTGACTAAAATACCACTTCTATGAGCCAATTTAGCAATTCCAACTTCAGAGTTGAAACAATATCCCATATTATTACACTCCTTAGTGGTTTTCAAGGATTAAATAAGAAACTACTATCATCAAATTAGAAACTAAAAAAAAAACTTTTTTGAAATCCATTGATATCCAAAAATTAATGAATTCCAGGATATATGGTTGATATATAAGCAGAAAAAGAAAAGAAGAAACACACATAACATAACAGCCAACTTAAATAAAGAAGTTGAAAGACAAGAAGAGACAGGCCTGGTCAGCCATGGTGATAGCAACATAAGGATCACTGCTAATTGAGTCTCTAACTGGCAGATTGATGCCTTTGCACACCCTGATTTTCACAATACTCAACATCTCAAATGTTTAATTGAACTATTGAAGTCGTCTGGTCAGCTGGTACTTGGCTCCAACGCCTTCACTTGCATTTAAAAGCCAACCCTTTTCCTTTCTTTTTTATTATTTGGTTCTCTTAATTACACTGGGTATAATAATATTTTTAGTCCTTAAGTTAATGGCTTCTTCCAGTTTTAGTCCTTAATTTTATTGGATTCAGCACATTAAATTTTTAATTAAATAAAATGTGTGGTATTAGTCCCTAACCCTAACTTTGATGTTAACGGTGTTATAATTTCAAAGTTCTTTTCATTTCTTATTTGAAGGAAGTGACGTAACTGAAAAAGTTATTGTCATGTGATTAGGAGGTCACAGATTCAAATCGTGAAAATAACCTCTTACAGAAATGCAGGGTAAGATTGGGTACAATAGACCCTTCTAGTCCGACTTTAGGACTAGTATGCGTAATGGGAGGCAGTGATCACCTTACCTTTTTCATTTCTTATTTCTTACCAATAAACACCCTTGATGTTTTTCAAATAAAGAGAAGAGAAAGCTACATGTTTGTCTTTACCTCCATCATCCAAATTAGTAATGTTTTGGTAAGGAGAATGAATCAAACATTTCTTAAGAGCGGATGAATTACCAATTATTGTTAGAATATTATTAATTAATATTAATAATATTATGTATTAATGTAGTATCATATTAGTAGGTAGTAAAATAATAAAGTAGGAATATTATTAAAAATTAAATAGGAAGATATTAGGGGATTGAATAGGAAGATATTAGGCAAGAATCACTCTTCCTATTAAATGTATATTATGTATTTATTGTTATCTTATGAGATGAATACATTTGAGGAAAATCTTCTAATTTTATCATGGTATCAAGAGTTTAAGGAAAAAGATCCATCTTTTATTCCTAATACCAAATTTTCGGCCACCACCCTCCTCCTCCAAAAACCCTAGCCGAAAATTTCATCATCTCCAACAAAATTCTCCCTTTCCCGAATTTTGATTGTGTTTATTTTTGTTTTTTTTCCATTGCTCGTTTATCCAACTACTCTCAACATGTCTTAATCCAAATCATTTTATCATCCCGCTCTCACAGTCTTTAATATCAAAACACATGTTCCCATAACATTACAAATGGAGAATGTACATTATGTTTCATGGGCGGAACTTTTCAAAATTTGTTGTCATTCTCACCGGGTTCTTCACCACATCATCCTCCCGGAAAAAGGCAAAGAAAAAGTTTTGACAACGGATGAAGACAGATAATTGTGGGATACCCTCAACGCCAATGTTCTTGGTTGGATATATGCAACGATTTCAATCGATTTGTTGCACACGATCATAGAACCGGATTCTAAGGCGATTGATGCTTGGAATCTCTTACGGTACATTTTTTATGATAATCAAAACTCCGGTGCGGTTGCTTTAGAACAAGAATTCTCCAGTGTTGATATGGAGGATTTTTCTAATGTTTCCGCGTATTGTCAACGCCTCAAAGTGTTGGCTGATCAATTGAAAAATGTTGGTTCCCTGTCACCAACAATCGTTTGGTTCTACAACTTGTTGCCGGATTGAAAGAGGCATATAGCGGGGTTGCAACAGTTATCCGTCAAAGTAACCCGCTTTCCTTATTTTACCAAGCAAGATCCTTGTTGATTTTTGAAGAACAAGGCTTTTCTAAAAAGATGGCTACCACAAATGACTCGGCCTTAATTGCCACCAATGATGGTAATAATTTTGCACCTTCGCAAAATAACCGTGGACAAAAAGGGTGTAACGATAATAAAAAGAGTGGAAATCGCCATAAAAATGGTGGCCACCGAAATTCCGGCGGCGGCGATGGTTCCGGCAATCGCGGCGGCGGTGGACAACAAGATCGACATCGGCAATAACAGCGGACCACGATGGACGACTAGGGATAGTAGTTCGGATATACTCGAGAACCGGACCAAAACCGGATCGGTAAACCCGGACCGAACCGAAAAACCTTAACGATCGGATCTGAGTATCAAAAATACCCAGATAGATAAGGCAGGGACCGGTAACGGTAAAATACCCAGAACGATTCCACCCACCCACCCTCCCCACCCGGTCCCTTCACCACGTGAGCCCCTCGCACTCTAATTAGTTGTAAATTGATCAAACTTTATATGGTCATAACTTTGCGCTCGGACGTCCGTTTTACCTACTTTTTTTTTTATTTCTCGTATTTTTTTTTGCTTCAGCCGATTTCACCAAAAACGTCCATCTTGCCCCTCAATTTCACTTTTCCCCCAAATCGTTACGTTTTTTCCCTTTTCAAAATCTAAATATCTTGCGATGTACAATTGATTTCAACGTAAAAATTATGTGGCACCGCGTCCGAGAATGTCAATTTCAGTATTGGAAATTCAATTTAAAAAAATAAAATGGACCGACCCGGAAAATTCTTACCGGTCCGGACCGAGAACCGGACCGATAAGGTTTCGGTTCGGGACCGGATCTCATTCCAGGACCGAAACCTTACCGGTCCGGTCCCTATCCGGACCGGTAAGCTTATCGGACCGGTCCCGATAAACTGATACCCGGACCGGACCGGTCCGATAACAGCACTAGACCTGACCATAGTGGAACTGTGTTGGACCTCCATGCCCTTACCCTTCTGCCAACTGGGCCAGGCCCAATACATCAATCACTGCACCAACACATTTTCAACCCATACCACTAGGGCTGCACAAAAAATAGATCGGATCGAAAAATACCCCTGGACCGAACCGGATCGGACCAAATTTTTTGGCCCGGTCTTCGGTCCTGCGTTTTTAAAAATTCGGTCCTCGGTCCGATCCGATCCGGGGTTTTTTTCAGTTTTTAATGTATATTAGACCGGACCGAATTTTTCGGTCTGGTCTTCGGTCCGACCTTTCTGGAATTTCGGTCCTCGGTCTGGTCCGGTCCGAGGGTTTTGTGCAACCCTACATACCACCTTCTAACAATAGTGGATTTGCAGGTTATGTCCAGCCCACTGCTAGGCTGAATTTCTCCAAACCCAACAGTGAGGCTGGATTTTCATACCCAGGCGGCGGA
The DNA here is from genome assembly GCA_029844215.1 of Przewalskia tangutica. Lineage (NCBI taxonomy): Eukaryota > Viridiplantae > Streptophyta > Magnoliopsida > Solanales > Solanaceae > Przewalskia > Przewalskia tangutica. The sequence continues at coordinate 81,396,782 of CM056735.1, read as the reverse complement.
CCAGTCCATTCTTTTGGACCTCAACATGTGTGGAAAAAGGCACACTCGGTAGTGGGCCAACCCACAGTCATTGAATATGTCATGCACACACTCGGGCTTAATCCACCAGACACGAATTGATATATGGACTCAGGTGCAACGTCACATATGACGTCCTCCCAAGGTAATCTTACGTCCTATTTTAATTCGAGCAAATCAAATAGTATAACCGTCTAAAATGGTCATTCCATTTCAATTAAAGGTTATGGTTCTACTAAATTGTCCAAACCAAATCCGCCATTAGCCTTGAAAAATATTATTCATGCTCCACAATTAATTAAAAACTTAATCTCCGTTCGATAGTTTACAACAGATAACTAGGTTACTGTAGCTTTTGATCCCTTTGGTTTTTTCGTGTATGATTTCAGACAGGGGCGCGACCTACGAGATGTGATATCCAGGGAGAGCTTTATCCAATTACTTCACTCCTCCACCCGGACAAGAAACATTTTAATTTTGCTATTTTTAATTCTAATTTGTGGCATGAGCGTTTGGGACATCTGGGAGAGTCTGTTTTGAACTTTCTCAAACGCAATAACTCTATTTCATGTACACAGACTTTTAATAAGTGTCAATCATGTCATTTGGGTAAACATATTCAATTACCATTTGAGTCATCCTATAATTGCACATTTATGCCATTTGACACTAGCCATTGTGATATTTGGACATCCCCCGTTTTGAGCTCCTCAGGACATAGATATTACTTGCTTGTTTTAGATGACTACTCTAATTTCTTGTAGACATTTCCCCTGTCGAAAAAATCACAAGTGTTTTTCACCTTCCTCATTTTTAGAGCATTCGTCCAAAAACAGTTTGAAAGGGATATCAAAAACATCCAATGTGATAATGGGCGGGAGTTTGATAATAGACAATTTTGGGATTTTGGCAAAATAAACGGTTTGAATTTTCGTTTTTCATGCCCTCACACCTCTTCCCAAAATAGAAAAGCGGAACGTAAAATTCGAATAATAAATAACATTGTCCAGACATCCCTTGCTCATGTCTCTCTCCCCCCTAACTTTTGGCATCATGCACTTCAAATGGCTATTTATTTATTGAATATCCTACCCAAAAAAATACGCCAAACCAAACAACCCTTAAATTAGTTTACCTCCGAGAACCAACATATTCTCATCTCCGAGTTTTTGGCTGCTTGTGTTATCCATTTTTCCCATCTACCACCATCCACAAACTACAACCGAGATCTACTCCGTGTATTTTTCTGGGATACCCATCTCATCATTGGGGATACAAATGCTATGATCTATCCTCAAATAGGATGTTTATTAGCCGTCTTTTCTCTTTGATGAATCTCAATTTCCGTTCAGAAAAATTCATGAGTCACGATCTCCCACGTATGAGTTTCTGGATACCGAGATACACCCATTTTTCCCCCAGCCTTGTCCCATCAATTAGTCACGGGTTCAAACCCATCCTCCTCGGCATCGATTTTTGTTACTGGATCAGTGGTCCCAATAACAACCCATAACATTTGTACTGGCCCATCAGTTTCTGACACTTCACCCCTGCTGTATGGGCCCAACTCAACCACAGCCCATAACGCCAAAACTGGCCCAGCTGTTCACGGCACATCCTCACTGTCGAATGGGCCAATTCTTTCTAGCCCACTGGTTTGGCCTAAAGCACGGCTCCAGGCCCAATCTCACAAATCCCGACCTTGGCCAGTGGCGTCCAGTCCACTAGCCCAACAACCCGTCCGATCACCCGTAGTCAACATGGTATTATCAAATCCAATACCAAATACAACCTTCACGCTCAGGTCTCCAAATCACATTTGCCTCGTAACCCAGTGTCTGCTCTAAAAGACCCAAATTGAAAAATGGCCATGGATGATGAATATCATGCTCTAATTAAAAATAGGACAGAGGATTTATTACCTCGTCCATGTAATGCTAATATAATTCGGTCTATATGGATTTTTAGCCATAAAGAAAAACCTGATGGATATTTTGAGCAACATAAGGCCCGTCTTGTAGGTAATGGAAATACACAGCAGGTTGGAGTCGATTGTGGGGAGACGTTCAGTCCAGTGGTCAAACCAGCCACTATTAGAACAGTTATCAGTCTGTCTCTCTAAAAAAGATGGTCACTTCATCAATTGGATGTAAAAAATGTCTTTCTCCATGGTCACCTGAATGAGACTGTTTACATGCACCAACCATTAGGATACATAGATCCTACATATCCCAATAATGTGTGTTTGCTAAACAAATCATTATATGGCCTCAAACAAACTACAGAGCTTGGTATCAGTGGTTTGCAGCTTTTGTGTCACACATGGTTTTTTCTCAAAGTCGTTCCGATAATTCTCTATTTATTTATCGTCAGAGTAATCATACTGCTTATCTTCTTTTATATGTGGGTGATATTATTCTAACAACATCTCCATACTCTCTTCAAAAGAGTATCATGTCTCTGTTTGGTTTCGAAATTGCTATGAAAGATCTTACACTACTTTTTAGGAATTGTTGTGACACGACATGTAGGTGGGTTATTTCTCTCCTAAAAGAAGTATGCATCTGAGATGTCACGACCCGAACCCCAGACCCCGCGACTGGTATCCTACCTGGGCACCCTTCTACCCATACAACATAAGTAATCCGCGAAAGCTAAATAACACTCTCTTTTTTTAAACGAGCAAAGGCAAAGCCGACAAGGCCGCCATTATATATATATAACAAACGAAATTACAACTGTACCCAAGTCCACCCCACATATGAATACAGACCTCTAAGAGTTTGACAGCAACTATGACGGGACAAGGCCCCGCCGTACCTCTGAATAAACATAAGACCGCAATACAAACTCCGTACCAAAATGACAAGACTCCGGAATGGAGTTGTCTTAATAGAAGTTGGATGGAGATCCTAAGCTCACGGATCACCCAACTGAGTACCTATACTGCGGCATTTAACGCATTTCCGGATAAGGGGTCGACAACAATGTACTAAGTATGCAAACATGAAGTACAGTAAATAAGATCAAACTGGCCAAAAGATGACAGAGACAAGTACGAAAATCAAATACCAAATCCAACCGTGCCATATAAAATAAGAGTCAATTGTATCCTTTAAAAAATAAGATTTAATTGTGACCTCAAATACTCTATTGACTCTCAAAGGAATAAAACCAAGTTACCACCATGTCGTGTACTAATCATTAAAATAAACTCTCTTCTTATAAAAAACCTAGGCACCAAAACATCATGTACCTATCGTTATAATGAAATGAACTATCTTTTTAGAAAAACCTGGGCACCAAAATATCATGCACCCAATAATCTAAGTACCCTCTTTTTAGAAAATTTGGGCACCAAAATATCATGCACCCAATAATCTAATCAACTATCTTTTTAGAAAATCTGGGCACCAAAATATCATGCACCCAATAATCTAATCAACTATCTTTTTAGAAAATCTGGGCACCAAAATATCATGCACCCAATAATCTAATCAACTATCTTTTTAGAAAATCTGGGCACCAAAATATCATGTACCTATCGTTATAGAACATCTCGTGTAAAATCAAGGCACTTTACACTTTCAAAATCAAGTCACTTTATACTTTCAAAATCAAGTCACTTCATACTTTCAAAATCAAGTCACTTTACTCTTTAGAAAACCCAAAGTACTATCAATAGGATATATATAACAATCTTTCATTTTAGAAACCCCAAGTACTATCAATAGAATGGATAGAACAACTTCCATTTTATAAAATAAAATCAAGTGTCAACAAGGATTAAAATCCACTCACTTTATAAAACCAAATCATGTCAAAAGAATAAGGGATAGTTCACATACCTTTTTGGCGACTAACAAACTCTACAATCTAGAATACGTCTCAAGGTACTTCAACATTATAGGCTATTCCATACGCCAAGTAGAATATGTCACAAGTAGTATTTCAACCTATAATAGCAACAACACTTCTATCAACTTCAATCTTACTAGTATAAGACTTATACCAAGTAATGGTCCTCTTATTCTACGGAAATTTGGGCAGCACTTCCCCCATTTATACGTATTTTTTCACCTTTCAAGGCCCAATTTCAACAACCAACAAGCCCCGACTAAGGGCACAATTAATACAAAAATCAAATGGGATTACACGCCTACTAGACATGTAAAATTCTGCCCCACAACCTATACAAAACAGTCCATAAAACATTCCATAATTAACCAACATTAATGGTACAATGTGAAGCCTTTAACACCCTTATTCCTTAGAACTTTCATTAGCCATTTATTACACTAAACATGTAATATTTATACCAAATTTCCAGCATGCAAATCACGTGAAAATAGTCCCAAAACTTCCCACAATATCCTACAACTTCTAGCCCATTCTCGGCCAACAACAACTACATATCCAAAGCCCTTTTCCACAATTCCTTAATATCCAATTCACCTTTCAACATGTTATATAATTCATATAAACTATCAACAACAATATTTCCTTCATTATATAACATGAAACAAGTGTAAATAACGACAATAATAACCGACGAATCCAAGACCCGAAAATAGCTCACTCTCGGTCCAACTTCCAAAAAATGGCCCAAATCCTTTTTAATCTTCATTATTTTTAGTACATTTTCATCCATACATAACAACAATAAGTAATATCCAATTACTTTAAAAGAAGAAGAATCATTACCTTTAAAATAGGCCTAAAACGCTAAAATTAGTCCGTAGAAGATTGGCCCGCAGTTTTTGTTTTGCTCCATTTCTGTAAGTTCCAATCACATATACGTAACCCCTATAAGCTTATGATCAACTTCCCTTCACATTCCATCACCAAAACGTCTATGGAAACCCCTAGGGTTTCACCCTCATTCTCGGCCAAGGGAGACTTATTGGTTAATGGAGTGTTATCTTAGCTTAACACTTGGTTAGAGACCTTAATCTTGTGTTAGTGAACTAAGCTTGGAAGATTTAAAAAATTTTGGTCTCCAATATGGACCTTGGCTAAGAGCACAAGAGAGGAGAGAGATATATTTGGGTAATGAAATATGGCTAAGTGTTAGATGAAGTCTTGCACTCTTGCTATGTATATATAATCATCTCAAATGATGAGATCTTGACAAGTGTATGTGGGACCATGTCCACTTGTCCTCCTTCAAAATATCTAAGTCCAAGTCAATGACAAGTGGGGGTGACACGTGTCACCCTCCTATTGATCCAAAATTATTTTTTCACCAATAATTTCCATACTTGGCCAAAATATCTAAAAATCTCGTGGGCCCCACAAAGTCGTAAAATTTCCTGTGGGCCCCATATGACCAAATCCGAGACTTAAAAATCCAAAACTTCAATGTACTTTAATAATTCCATATACCAAATTCGAGAATCAAATTCCAAATTATAAACTTTTTTCCTTCACGAAGTTCCGAAATTTCACCTTAGGAAAAAGTGATTTTTCTTTCGTTTCAAAATTCAAATCTTATTTTCTCATGTACGTTCTCATCTCATTCTCTTGGCAATACAAGGTGTAACATCCTTCCCCCCTTAGAAACATTCGTCCCGAATGTTCATAGTCGGTCTCAAGCTATATAACTTTGGCATAGTCTTCTTACTATGCCTATAAACCAATACTCCACAAAACCAACGATGCCACACACGACCACAATATATCACATGTATATACACCAATGGACCTTCCATCTGTGGTTCCTTCTGATGCGCGAAAAGATGCACACAATTTAACGCAAGTGCACGTTATCGTGACAAGTAATATAGTCTTGGTAAGACCGAATATCGTCCACAAGGATTAGGGTTCAAGTACCAATTATCTATCTTTTGGTATCTATTTGGTAATCGATATTGATTTTGTTGTTTATAACTAATAATTATAAAGGCTAATTAACTATAAGTTTACTTCAGTTGTGATGGGAATAGGGCTTCCACGTCTCCTCAACTATCCGCTTATGTTACTTATTAATGCAATGAATTATGGTTCTTCTTCTCTCGGAGCTAGCAGGTTTACGATATCGTTTTATACTCCCGTTAAGGCTATATAAACACTCAACCCAGATTGATGTTCTTTCTACCTTTCGGTAATAAGGATGACTCTATAGGAGGATTAAGACCAAAAACCTAGTTAACCGTCACGCACCATGAGTAAAATTAGGGTTGTTAAGCCTCTCATTAACGCTACATAAATAATTGAGGTATTTTCATCCCCAATCCAAAATATGTCTACCCAACTTACAGCATATTCACAACCTCCTCCTTTCGAAGTTTGATTAGAAATCATATAAATAATGATAATTAGTGATCAATTAATTACCAAGCATTCAAAGCAATTATTGGATAAATCTCAACAAGAAGAAGAATAACCATAAACATGCATCAATTCATAACAAAAGTTTCTAGTGATTTAACATGGAAAGCCCTATAAGAGAATTAGTTCCTAGCCATTGACATGACAAGAACTAATTCAAGGTTCATCATACAAAACTGAAATAAAAGAAAAGAAAAGAAAAGAAAATTACTAAGTTTAAGGTCTCCAATCTTCAATCCAAGAATCCTTGTGTTGTGCAAGAAATGGAACCCTTAAAAACTGCCTAGGGTTCTCCTTTTATAGGCTCCAAACCGCCTCAACCTTTTTCCCTTCGTGCCCGCCTGCACTGGTCATTAAACACGATTTTTCCGGCCGCGCCAGCCGCTATCAGCGCGCGCCAAACTCCCGCGATGCCGGATGATTTGGCGCCGCGCCCGACCGTTGTTCGGAGCCGCGCGCTGCAACTCGTTGTATTTATGGATATTGGGCGTCGCGGCTCGCCATCGTTGGCATGGTAGCCGCGGCGCGACTGCTTACGCTGCTCGCCACTTCCTCTGCTTTTAACCTCTGGAACCTCCACTTTTGCCCTCTTTTAGCTCCTTTTCCGTCATTTGGCCATTTTAACCACTTTGACTCAAAAGAAAGAAAATATATCCTAATACGATACTTATTTGTACAAAAAGGGACAAAAGATTAACTAAAAACGACTCAAAAAGTGTATATAAAATACACCGATCAAATACCCCCAAACTTAACATTTGCTCGCCCTCGAGCAAAGATAGAAAGAAAGAAAAAAAAAGACTCAAAGAACCGAAAATAAAAGACTCACTGACATTGATCACTTTTGCTGCATTGGTGTTATCTAGAAAAACATGAAGGTTAGCAGAATAATATGCAGGAACATATAGCATGAAATTTTAGCACACTAAACACATTAAGCTAGATATTTCGCAAACTCATTTTTATCATGCTTAATGGAAGTCAACATACTGAATCATGCTTGTAAAATAGAAAAATCCTATGGCATGTTTACTTGTTATTCTCCACTAATCCTGGATATGCATAAAAGAGATCTTCAGGACTTTTAAGGGTTGTAATATAGGCTTAGGTATAGGTAGGTAAAAGTAGGCTTTTAGGCTCATTTTTGTGTACCATAAGCTCTTTAGCTTTTCCATTGTTTCCCTTTTCTTTGGATTCTTTTCTTCACTTCAATTCAATATTTCCCCTCTTTTGTTTTGGGAGAGTGAAGTGTATAATAATGACAAGCACCCCCAAACTTAGTCTTTTGCCTATTTCTTATTATTCTTTTATTGGGGTGCATCAAAGTTGTTCACTCTTTTTGTCTCCTTTTTAACACAATTTATTCCACTATTTCACATTTTTACTTATGGCACAATTTGTGGAAATATAGGGTGTCAAAGAAAAAGTTTCAATTTTTAGGCTCAATGGGGCTGACTAGGGATACTTTTTAAAGTCCGGGATAGAAAAGAGTGGTAAAAATTGGCTATCAAAGAAATGTCTGAGTCATTTCTCCTAACATGCATATCCTAACTATTTCGCCTCAAATAGCAAGCAACCATAACACATAGGTTTTCATCATTTAGCATGCACAATTCAAGCAAGAAACTCCAAATAGACAGATTTTGTGAGTTTTTGGCATATCTAACCTAGGTGTTTAGATAGTTGCTTCGATTCCATTACATTATTCCACATTACTTCACTAGGTGTTTCTAGTAACTACAACATACATGATCTTTGACAGGTAATTATGACTCAAAAGAAAGAAAAAAATTGTGACTCAAAATATACACAAAATAATAAAAATGACTTAAATAAAACAGTAATAAAACACAAATAAAACACCCCCCCCCCCCCCCAAACTTAAATCACACATTGTCCCCAATGTGTGTAGACTCAAAGACAATAAAAGAAATACGACACTTACAGACTTGGCTAAAATGGTGGTGGTGGCGGTGGCATGGGATAGTGCATGGACCACTGGTTGAACAAGGAACTCATCTCATTAATTTGCTGTCGCGTTTCTTGTTGTCCTTGTATCACTGTGTCCAAACTCTGCATCATCCTCATCTGATTCTGGAGTAGCTGCTCCATCATGGGCACTGAAGGTTCTGATTTTGTGGTTGGCTGGTGACTAGGTCCTGCCGCATATTGAGCCTCTATTTCAGGCTCATCTTCGTTCATTGCGGCCTCTGCTGCTACTGCTGCTGGTGGTTGTGCTCTTCTTCTTGCTGTTGGGGGGCTTGGGTCTGGGAAGGCGTGCACTATCCCATAAGACACAGGCAGTTGGTTTTTTCTCTTGAGTGTCATTGGGTAGGGTTGGGACCCCATTGAATGCGCATAGAGTTGTAATGATTGAGCCATGTCCCAACCCACCCGTTGTTACCAAACGACTGGTCTCTTCAATATTTTGTACTATCTCCCTTCCCACATCAATCGTCTTCCCCGTCATAATTCCATATATCGCTTGATTCGCTTTCCGCACTGTAAAGTGCGTGGATGGAATCACGCGGCATCGACGAAATACTGCCAACCTCGTCGCTTTGTTGAATCGCACTGCCGCCCTTCTTGACCCATTTCTTGCAATATCAAATGCAGCCTCAGGGTAGCTCACTGTGTTTGCGAAGTCATTCCAGTCGATGTTGGAGGTGCTTCTAGACCATGTTCTAAAGTAGTTTCAATCACCATCTCCTCCTTCAACATCATCTGTTTCCAATTGCGCATTTACCGCTCCTGCCGTCACAGGCACATAAATTCCCCTCACAAAGCATCCATTTTCCACCTTCTCCGGAAGATTAGCATAAAATTCACGTACCATCACTGTGTTTATTGATGCTATCTTTCCCGGTTTTACAAATCTTTTCCACCCTCTCATCTCAATCATCGCCCGAATGGGCTCATAGACATCTCCCTCTTCCAGCGAGTCTCTTTGATAGTCTATTCCCCTTTCAGGGATTAAGGGCCTTGTATTGAGTTTATGGTATCTATCTTGAGCACTTCGGCTGACAAATCTAGTCTCATCATATTGTGGGGCTGATGTAGATGCGGAGGCTCTTCTCTTTCTGGCGGACATGGCTAATACTTTCTGTAGCTTTTCCTTCGTAGCACAAATGTTCCCCAACACAATCAACAGTTAGCAGCTAAAACACTAACACCCCCAAACTTCAACTCTACTACCCAATATCCACACCCTCCTTGTATACTTCCTTCTCTAAACTTCACAACCAATTTTTCAGCACCCCAACTACTTCAACAATGCAACACTTCTCCAAACTACTACCTTCTTTGACTATTGAAAGCTTTCAACAGAAAAAATTGAAGATTACCTTTATGACGGTGTTCTTCAAGGTTTTCTTGCTTCTAATGGTGATTTGAGGCAATGGAATGGAGTTTTGTTGGTTGAGATGCCTAAGGGTTTTAGGGATTTAAGAGTTTTGTTTCTGGTTGGGTTTGATTTTTGGAAGATTTGTGGGTAAAGTTTGAATTTTTGTGGGTTTTTGTGGAGAAGAGAGGTTAGGTTTGGTTTGAATTTGGGGAAAATCGGATTTCTGGGCGTCTTTTAATTTCGATTTCAGCCAGCGCGCCAATGTTCGCAGACCGCCGGGAATTTCGTGCGCGACCGCATTGGAAATACGCGCCTAGACTTGGCAATTTTTCTGGATTTTTGGCGCCGCGGCCCTGCTCCTGGGCGCCGCGGCGCTTAAACTTCAGCGCCTTTTCTGCTCTTTTGGCGCCGCGGCCCTGCTCCTGGGCGCCGCGGCGCTTACCCGTTTTTCTGGAAATCCCTGTTGTTCCTCAGTTTTTCGCCCTTCAATTTATTGGCCTATACCTGTCAATCACAACACAAACACTACCTCCGTGAGACCGTTCTTAATAAAAACTATTATATTAAAGTAAAATAAATCAAAATACCTTGGGTTGCCTCCCAAGTAGCGCTGTCTTTAACGTCTTTTAGCCGGACGCAAGTTCCTTAATTCAATAAACGTGGGGTGGATCAACCCCACAGCTAATCCATTTTCTTCACATCTTTCGTTTTCTTCTTCTTCTCCTCTTAGCATTATCGTTGAGGGAAGGTTCAGGAACACATACCTGCTATTGTGGAGGTTCGGCAATCCATACCTGCTTTCGTGGGCTCATCTCCCTTGGGTTGACTTGTACTGGCTCACAGGGGGGTTTGATGGTGCTGATTGCAAAGCACCTGCTCATGGTTGGTGCCTCAATGATGTGTTTAAATACTTTAAACACCATTTCTTCCTTCTCCACCCTCAGTGTCAACTCTCCTCTTTCTACATCGATCAAGGCTTTCCCTGTCGCTAGGAATGGTCTCCCCAATATGATAGGGATTTCGGCATCCTCTTCCATGTCAAGAATGAGGAAGTCCGCAGGAAAAAAGAATTTTCCTACTTTAACAATTACGTCTTCAATCTTCCCTCTCGGATGAACCACTGTCCTATCGGCCAGCTGCAGGCTCACAGTGGTTGGTTTGGCCTCACCCAACTCCAACTGTTTAAATACCGATAAAGGCATCAGATTTATGCTTGCCCCTAAATCGCATAGAGCCCTGTTGCATGTCACCCTGCCAACTGTGCAAGGTAGTGTAAAGCTCCCTGGATCTTTTAGTTTCGGGGGCAACTTCTTCTGCAAGATAGCACTACACTCCTCCGTTAGTGTTACTATTTCGTACTCTGCCAGTTTCTTCTTCCTCCCCAAGATCTCTTTCATGAATTTGAAATAGGAGGGCATCTATTCCAACGCCTCTATAAAAGGTATGTTGATATGCAGTTTTCTGAATGTCTCCAAAAATTTGGAGAATTGTTTATCAACCGTCTTCCGTTGTAATCTCTGGGGGAATGGGATCTTCTCTGCATACTCCTTCTCTGGAGTTTTCTCTACTACTGGGCTAGATTCAACCACCTTCTCTTTTTCTATCTCTGCCCTTTGCTCAACTACTGGCTGAGGTGACTGCTGCTCCAACTGTTTGCCACTTCTTAATTGTATTGCCTGGCATTGCTCCCTCGGATTCACCTCTGTGTTGCTTGACAGTGTACCCTGTGGCCTGCTGTTTGCCTGCTTTGCTAGCTGACCCACTTGTGTTTCCAAGTTCCTGAACGAGGATCTAGCTTCTGTCACGAACTGAGTCTGGGCGTTGGTGAGTGCTAACAAAGCTGCTCTCAGCTCGTCTGGCTTTTCTTGCTGAACCGGTGCATTGAACTGTTGAGAGCGGGCCCGAGTAAAGGCTCGCGATTCTGGTTCTCGCTGGTTTGCATCGCCCCTATATTGATTCTGCTGCCCCTGGTCCCCTCTCCATGAGAAATTTGGGTAATTTCTCCACCCTGGATTATATGTGTTGGAGTATGGATTATTTTGTGGCCTCTGATAGTTACCCACGGCCTGACACTTTGCCTGCTCGATTGGCATATTATTGGGATCAGCTGAAGGACACCTATCGAATGTATGTGGGCCACCACATATTTCACATCTCTTAGGCATCTGAACTGCATTCACTGATAATGTATGTTGCTGCAACTGTTTCGCCAAAAGGGCCACTTGGGCATTCAAGGCAGCAATGACATCTATTTCGTGGACTCCCACTGTTCTCCTCCCACTCATCGATCTCTCTTCTGTGACATGGTTGTTGGTGGTCATATCTTCTAATAACTCGTAAGCGTGGGTCGCTTTCTCATGAATGTCCCACTGCTGCGATCTATAATGGTCCCGTTGTACCGCCACCGATTATAAGATGTGGACCAAGTTCCACAACTCAATACAATGGTGTGGGCACTTTCTCTGTAAATCTTTGAACATTTCCCAAGCTTCATATAAGGACTCTCTATCTGCTTGGTAGAAGTTATTCAACTCCCCTCTCAATGTTGCTGCTTTGCATGGGGGAAAGAATTTGGCTAGGAATTTCTGTGACAGCTCTTGCCATGTAAAAATCGAATCGGCCGGCAGGGAATTCAACCATACTTTTGCTCTATCCCTGAGTGAGAAGGGAAAGAGCCTCAATCTGACAAATGCCATCGAACGCCGTTATATCCGAAAGTTGCACATAGCTCCAAGAAATTAGCTATGTGCATACGTGATCCTCCATGGCGCCTCTCCAAATTGCACTGTGTGTTGTACCATGCTCAGAATCACCGGTTTTATCTCAAAGTTGTTTGCTCCTATGGCAGGGAGCCTAATACATGTCTGTGCTCCATTCACTCTCGGCAGCACATAGTCTCCCAAGCTTCTTTCTGCCTGGACTTGAACTTTTTCCTCGACATCCATAGGTACTTGCCGAGGCATTCCTGGGTTAGGTTGATTTTCACCTAACTCTTCTCTCATCATGTTGTTGTTTTGAACACCATCCATCTCTATCAAGGTTGCAATCCGCTGATTCTTTCTGTTCTGTTTACAGGTTTTCTCAATCTCTGGATTGAAGGGAACAAGAGTGTCTTCCCCTCTTCTCCTTCGCATAAACTGATTTCCTGAAATACATCAAAAACAGAAAACAAATCACGGCACCCTGATTTTTACCGAAAATAACAAAAAAAACGTAAGAATAAAAATAAAATAAAAATTAAAAACCAAATTAGAAATTAAAGATAGAAAAATTTGATATTGAACTATGCCTAATCACAAGAACGCGCTAAAACTTGATGCGCGAAAAGATGCACACACTTTAACGCAAGTGCACGTTATCGTAACAAGTAATATAGTCTTGGTAAGACCGAATATCGTCCACAAGGATTAGGGTTCAAGTATCAATTATCTATCTTTTGGTATCTATTTGGTAATCGATATTGATTTTGTTGTTTATAACTAATAATTATAAAGGCTAATTAACTATAAGTTTACTTCAGTTGTGATGGGAATATGGCTTCCACGTCTCCTCAACTATCCGCTTATGTTACTTATTAATGCAATGAATTATGGTTCTTCTTCTCTCGGAGCTAGCAGGTTTACGAAATCGTTTTATACTCCCGTTAAGGCTATATAAACACTCAACCCCAGTATTGCTCCTTTCTACCTTTCGGTGATAAGGATGACTCTATAGAAGGATTAAGACCAAAAACCTAGTTAACCGTCACGCACCATGCGTAAAATTAGGGTTGTTAAGCCTCTCATTAACGCTACATAAATAATTGAGGTATTTTCATCCCCAATCTAAAATATGTCTACCCAACTTACAGCATATTCACAACCTCCTCCTTTCGAAGTTTGATTAGAAATCATATAAATAATGATAGCAATTATTGGATAAATCTCAACAAGAAGAAGAATAACCATAAACATGCATCAATTCATAACAAAAGTTTTTAGTGATTTAACATGGAAAGCCCTATAAGAGAATTAGTTCCTAGCCATTGACATGACAAGAACTAATTCAAGGTTCATCATACAAAACTGAAATAAAAGAAAAGAAAAGAAAAGAAAATTACTAAGTTTAAGGTCTCCAATCTTCAATCCAAGAATCCTTGTGTTGTGCAAGAAAGGGAACCCTTAAAAACTGCCTAGGGTTCTCCTTTTATAGGCTACAAACCGCCTCAACCTTTTTCCTTCGTGCCCGCCTGCACTGCGTCATTAAACTCGATTTTTTCGCGGCGCCGCTGCCTCGCTATCGCGCGCGCCGCAACTCTGTAGTACGGATGATTTGGCGCCGCCCCGATCTCGCTGCGAGGGCACCGCGCGCTGCAACTTCGCGTATTTACGATATTGGCGTCGGCCCCTTACCATCGTTGCACGAGGCCGCACGCGACTGCGTTCGCTGCTCGCCACTTCCTCTGCTTTTAAGCTCTGGAACCTCCACTTTTGCCCTCTTTTAGCTCCTTTTCCGCCATTTGGCCATTTTAACCACTTTGACTCAAAAGAAAGAAAATCTATCCTAATACGACACTTATTTGTACAAAAAGGGACAAAAGATTAACTAAAAACGACTCAAAAAGTGTATATAAAATACATCGATCACCTTCTCACAATACTCGAAGGTTGCAGTCCTTTCAAAAATGAGATCTTTTGACGTTCATTTCCTCTTCCCGTACTAGGGATGACCCTACCGTATTCTAAGTCATAAGGCTATCACTACCTGAATCCTTCAGTCGGACTCCCACTCAACTAACTGATGTGTCCCCTCATGTTAACTTCTCTTCTCTATCCTCACATTAGTCAAACTACTGGTTGGTGAATGATCTTATTGTCTACCTAGCTTTGTTTACTAACCGGTGTAAACTCTTATACTAGTAGTATCTAAATCACGAACATTTATGGACAATGTTACTGAATCTAAGGTGTGTGTATCATAACAACTAACTCTCAGTCATGGTCTAAAATGAATCTCTCTCCTATCTCAAAGTATTTCTCACGCTATCTTCCCGCTCACTAGAGGTTCGACACCTTGGCCGAAGTATACCTACTGTACATCATCTACTATCGATCTTTACACTGTTATGGGGTAATTATACCTTGTGAACCATACACAACTATAGTTTCATTCACTTTATCATTCTTGTCAACATCCTTTACTCTGCACATTACTAAACAAAAATATTTCTACCTCTGAGGGTCCTATCAATTCACATTCTACTAGCAACAAGGGGAAAATATACTCTAGGGCGGAATCTGAATCTATAAATGCATGTATGAGCCAAAAAGGATCAAAATATACATGTAAACATATCTGGTGATGACTCCTGGTCACGTCTACTGGTCAAAGTATATAGGCGGTTCAAAGGACCGCTAAAACTCGGAACTCCCACCACGACCTCTACCGTGGCCTGTTGGTGTATGAATACCCTGCCCTACGGGGCGCCTAGCGATAGTAGATGATGAAACATCAACCCATCCCGTAGGCAGAATTATACTACCTGTACCACCTCTGGAAGCACAATCTCTCATCATATGGCCCTGATGGCCGCAAGCAAAACATGCACCTGAACCAGAACGGCATCCCTCAATATGGGACTTACCACACTGAAAACATAGAGGCAAAGGTGGCCTCAATCGACTAGACCCCGCTTCTCGAGATCCTCGGCTCGAGCTCGACCGCCACGAATACCTGGGACGGTCAAACATCCTGCCTGACGACTGTGGAGGAGCACTCTGTGCTGGTTGAGAAGAATACCCAACATGCTGATGAGGTTGTCCGTCTCAAAACTCACCTAAAAATCCTGTCGTCCTGGCCCTCTTAGGCTGATCTCCATCACGACCTTTGTCTGGTTTACTCCCCCTATGTATGTCCTCTACCCACTGGGCGTAGGCCTGTACTCGGGCAATATACATGCATGGCTGAAGGGCCACTGCCATATATCCATCAATCAGATAGTGGTCCAGCCTCATCACGTAGCGGTGCACCCTGTCTGCTATGTCCGCTACAATAGTGAGTGCGTACCGAGCCAACGAGTCAAACTCCAGGATGTACTCTCTAATAGTCCTTCCACTCTGCCTCAAATTCAAGAAACTGTCAACCCTGGCTCTCCTCATCTCATGAGGCAAGAAGTGGTCAAGAAAGGCCTCTATAAACTCGTCTCGCACAGCTGGAGGAGCACCCTGTTACACCCCTTACTTACATAACATGTTTTAAGAACGTACGTAAGAACTCACAAGTGTTAAGATTTGAGACTTGTAAAAAAAATTATCGGAATTATGAAATTGTCGGAAAACGTAATATTGTGACGAATGGGAGGGCGACACGTGTCACCCCCCCTTAATGATGCCTTGGACAAATTTTGCAAGGGCAGGAGGGTCATTGGACCTTTGTTAGCAAGACAAGTCTTGCAACTTGAAAGCTTGAGAGAATTGACTTGGTCAAGGGGACCACAACACTTGATATTTAATAAGAGCTACATCCAAGCCTCACATTTGTATGAATCTTGACCCTCCATTGTACTATTTAATACTACTAGTAGCAAGACATAGTCGTTGACTTAGAAAATTTTCACAAAAATTTGAAGAACACAAAGCATGCTCTCGGGTTCACTCTCTCTAAGAAAGGAAAATTTTTGTTTCTTGTCCATTAAGCTCCAAACTTTAAACCAAGGTTCTTGAGTGTATTGTAAGCATATCTCAATAGAAAAATCTCGGAAAAAGATAGTTTTCGGGTTAGTCGCAAAGCGAAAACCTAGTTGTCTTTCTAGGTTTTGTTTGGAAGTTTGAAGGAAATTTGTTGGTGTTGTTCTAAGGGTCTCAAGTAGCGGATTGAAGCGTCTTGAAGAGGCTCTAAGTTGCTAAGGAGCGACTTCGGATTTGGAGTTGGATTAAGATTCGTTGAGGTATAATCTTGTCTCTTAAAAGTGTTACAAGATTATTTATATTGTTGTTAGCTTTACATGTTGCTAGCATGAAGTATATGTGTTGAAGTTTATAAGTATTATGGATTGCTTGTAGCTTAAATACGAAATGTTTTATAAGCCACTTGAAGTTGGATTACTAATTGGTCGTTTATTAGAAATCGTCGCATGTTACTTACTTGAAGATTATAGTAGTTATAATCAATTGCGACTTGATATCATGTTATGCTAACAACTTGGATTGAAATGGAATTGGATAAGAATTGGTGTTATTGTACTCAATATGGCCGAATTGGACTTGTAGTTGTATTGGTTTGATATCGTTTGTGGGGCTGAATTTTACACGTCTGGTAGGCGTGTAATCCCCTATTGATTAATTGCTTTGATTGTGCCTTAAATGTGGCGTGTTTGGTTATTGAATTCGACCTTGAAAAAGGTGGAAAAGTAAGTAGAAACAAAGGAGGTGTTGTCCGATTTTCCGTAGAATTTAGTGACCTTACACTTGTAATATTCTACGTTTGAAGTAAGACGTTAATAGACGTATTGTGGATATTATAGGTTGACATACTACGGGCGGGATATTGTACTTGGCAAGTGGTTTGACCCGAAAAGGTATGTAGAACTTTTCCTATCTTTTGAGCATGACTAGTTGCACGTATGTAGTACGGTAGACGTACAACACCTTGATATCCTTTACTAGTTTTATGAATAGCCAAGTCGGGTGAGTTAGGAGATTAACTCATTTCTTTGAAAGAATAAAGGATGTCTTAAGTTTTATTAAAGTTAAGGGACTTGAAGAGTTTTAAAGTATGTGATACTTGTTCCGTTTTAAACGTATAAGTCCTCGATAGAAATTGTATTTGGCTAAGGTATAAAGTGAATATAACGACTTTATGGGAAGTTGGTTATATTTGCTTTATGGAAATATAAATGACTTGATTTTAATGAAAAGGCAATTTGATGTTAAGGCATCAATTGCCTAAGGTTTTATAATAAAAGGAGTCACTTGATTTAGAAACCTAACTTTATTTCTAAAGGTATTGTGACTTGTCATGAAAAGTAATTTTGACTTGATACTACGGTTAATAGTATCTTGGAAGTTTTATATGAAAATGAGTCATTTTTAAAAGATTAGAAGTACGTAGTACTTTGGGTTAAACTCCCGGATTTATTATAACATATTAGTGCCTTAAGCAAACTAAAATGAGAGTGTAGATGAATGAGACTAATAAGAAGTTAGGGGGATTTCTTAACTTGCTTATTTATTGTATGACGGCCGGTTGAGATAGGGTAAGAGTATAAGTGAGGGGTAAACTCCCAAGACGCTATACCACCTTCTCCAGGGTAAGAGTATAAATGAGGGGTAAACCCCCAAGACGTTATACCACCTGCTTTACCACCTTCTCCAGGATAAGAGTATAAATGAGGGGTAAACCCCCAAGACGTTATACCACCTGCCTCAGGGTAAGAGTATAAATGAGGGGTAAACCCCCAAGACGTTATACCACATGTTTCCATGGATTTGCTACCCATGATTTGATCGTGAGTCTCCTATTTTTATGTTGTAAGTATACTCTTATTTACTCTCATTGTTAGTAAGGCACTGTGTACTGTAATTTTATTATCATACATGACTCCGGCTTTGTTTTAAACTTATGATGTAATTTACAGTATTTTCCAGTTTTACATACTTAGTACATATTGTGTACTGACCCCCTTCCTCGGGGGCTGCGTTCATGCCGCAGGAAAGGGTAAGCAGGTGGTGGATCCTCATTCTTAGGATCACTTATCAGACGTCAGAAGCTCCATTTCTCCGGAGGCTTTTCTCTTTTGGTACAGTCTTTCCCTGATGTTGTAGATTTATGTACATTCAGGGGTATGGCGGGGCCCTGTCCCGCCACAGTTGTTATTCCTAGAGGTCTGTATTCACATATGTGGTTGGGCTGTAAGAACTGAGTTGTACAGTTGTACTTTTGATTATGTTTATATTATGGAAGGCGGTTTTATCGGCTAGCCTGTGATGTTTATTGTTTACACATATGTTTATGTTGTGTATGTTCCGTTGCTATTCTCTGATGTATACCTGAACAGGTGCCTGTGTAGGCATCGGGCCGCGCCCGGTCTGGTCGTGACACACCTTCCATCGACAGCTCCCATGACTCAAACCAGTTAACTGCTACATCGCGCAACCGGTAAGAAGCCAATACGACCGACTCGGTCTTTGATGCCTTAATCACGCTCATCGTCCGCTGAATCTACCGGATGAACTCCTGAGGATCATCCTCAGACCTCGACCCATAAAACTCTAGCGGACTACAACTCAAGAAGTCCCGGACCAAACTGCTCGCTTCGGGTCAACTACGCCGGCCTCAGACGTCGTCTGCTACTATCCTAGCCGCAGCTTGTATCAGATCCTGAAGTCCATATCCTATACCCCTGGCTGAGGAACCGGAGGCTCAAGTATCGAAGCCTCTGGAGCTGCTGCTGCTCTAAGCTCATCTAATGATGGCGGCGTAAGAGAACTAGTCGTCTGACGCACCACCTCAGACATAGACTAGACATGTGCCCTGGTAACTCTCTGAGTCTGACTAGCAGCTCATGCTGCCGATTTGCCCTTCTCGCCATCGCTTTCTTCGCGAGGCATAATCAGAACACAAGAGTACGTCAGAGAGGGGTCAACCTAATAACACAGCTCTATTGCACGATCTCAGAGTGAGAAGAATGGAAACCAATCCTAAATATCATGTAGCCACCTGGGTATAAGTATGGTGCATACATACCCAAGACTCTACTAGACACGGTATGTAGATATTTTGAGGACTAACTGCTCTGATACCACTCTGTCACGACCCGAACCTCGAGCCCGCGACTGGTGCCCTACCTGGGCACCCTTCTAACCATATAACATAAGTAATCCGCGAAAGTTAAATAACACTCTTTTTTTTAAAACGAGCAAAGGCAAAGCCGACAAGGCCGTCATTATATATATATAACAAACGGAACTACAACTGTACCCAAGTCCACCCCACATTGAATACAAACCTCTAAGAGTTTGACAATAACTATGATGGGACAAGGCCCCGCCGTACCTCTGAATAAACATAAGACTGCAATACAAACTCCGTACCAAAATGACAAGACTCCAGAATGGTGGAGTTGTCTTAATAGAAGCTGGATGGAGATCCTAAGCTCGCGGATCACCCAACTGAGTACCTATACCTGCAGTATTTAACGCAAATTTGGAGAAGGGGGTTAGTACAACAATGTACTAAGTATGCAAACATGAAGTACAGTAAATAAGATCAAACTGGCCAAAAGATGACAGGGACAAGTACGAAAATCAAATACCAGATCCAACCGTGCCATAGAAAATAATAGTCAATTGTATACTTTTAAAAATAAGATTTAATTGTGCCCTCAAATACTCTTTTGACTCTCAAAGGAATAAAACCAAGTTACCACCATGTCGTGTACCAATCATTAAAATTGTTATACCCCGTAGTTTCAGGGTATGTATGCGAGGACGTACGTACGAGAATACGACATTGAAATTAGAATGGAAGAAAGAGGTGATTTTTCCACGGAAAAGTTTCCGGTTTTTGTGAAGGAAAAAGATTCGTTAATGGGAATTGGATTCCCAGATTTGGTATTCGGACTTCTTGGAATATTAGAGAATTATGGAATTTTATTTTCGGAAATGGTCACGTGGGGCCCACGGGAGGAAATTTACGGTTTTGTGGGGCCCACTTTGTTTTCGAGATTTTGGCCATTGTGGATTTTTTTCGGAAGATGAAATATTTTGGACGAGTAGGAGGGCGACACGTGTCAACCCCCCTAGGTGGCTCGACGAATTCCACTTTGTACACAACACCCGCTAGAGTCGTTTTCGACGAAACGCTTTTACACAACTCGCGTAGGATAAATTCGGCTATGTCATTTCTAATTTTTGCGGATTTTTCCGAGAGACGCAACACGTTGGATCAACGAGAGAGGCGACACTTGTCACCCTCTCATCATGGATGTCACACCGCAATGTAGGATTGGGTTGGCTTATTTTGTCTTGGAGTTGGTAGGATATTTTGTGTGCAAGTTGGCCAAGGACACTTGCCTAAATCCTCACCCTACACTTGCCTTGCACTTGGCATCATCTTGGCTATTGGTCACAATGCTTGACCTATAAATACCCTCTAGGTTGATGAACTTCTTCATCCAAATATTTTCTAAGTCTTGAAAAATCCTCCCCTTTCTTGTTGAGTTTCGTCCCAACCACCCTCCCCTCGCCTTAGTGGCTGGCGAGCCCCCTCTAAAGCTAGCCTAGCCGAAACCTACCCCTCCTTGGTTGAAAAGTTGCCTCTAGTATTGTTATAATGCCCAAAATACCCTAGCCCAAATCCCTTAGTCATTAGTAGAGTTGTGAAGAACTTCTAAGGTTTTCGAGCTACCTGAGCGCACAACTTAGAGTTAAACCTTGCTCAGTGCGACTTTTATCTAGGATATTATTGGGCTTACCGAGGTAAATAACCTTATCTTCCTTTTGTAAATAGAGTGTATATCTTGTAGAAGTATAGGAATAAGTATTAAATACTTAAAGGGTATTGCGTAATAGAATTGAATTGTTATCACAGTAGGGGCTTAAAAGAAGAATAATAGAATCAGATTTACATGTGACTGCTTTTCACAAGACTTGAGTAGCTCACCGGGTAGGGAAGTGTTGCCCAAATGTCCATAGAATAGCGAACCCTCTGCTTAGAGCTTTATACAAGATACCAGACGTTGATAGACATATTTGATCGATATAGTCGATACTCTGCGCGACATATTCAACTTGGCGGTGGTTTCACGGAAGGTATGTGACTCTTCCTATCCTCTTGAGCATGATATTTTAAAGAATATGTATATAGTACTAGACGTGCGTGTGTTAATCGAATAATAATTACGGCAATGTCTTGGACTTAAGCACGAATAATAATTACGGCAATGTCTTGGACTTAAGCCCGAATAATAATTACGCAATGTCTTCTGACTTAAGCCCGAATAATAATTACGCAATGTCTTCTGACTTAAGCCCGAATAATAAGAATCAAGTGGTTCAAAAGAATTAAGAAACCCTTTTTAAAGAAGAGTAACACTTGGTTTTAAAAAGCTTAAGAGTCATACTAGCTTTATGGGAAGTTAGGTATAACGGCAAGAGTGATAAAAGGAATAATGTTTTACCGATTTGGAAATCGAATGAATGTCGAACAAACCACAAAGCGCTTAATAAAGGGAAAATGTTTTGACTAATAATGTATTTAAAACCAGTAGAAACTTCCATCTGCATAGGATCTAAGATGAGACAAAATGATATTACATTTCCTAGATCATGGCTGCTGTAATAAGATTGTTATGAACAATAATAAACTACTCACACATAAGGTATATGTTTCTCAAATTGTTTTAAAGGATTAAAACTATGAACTACAAACCCTTTTGAAAATGAGAAACTTGAGTAATTGAAATTAAGCAAACTTGAACGTTAGGAAAAGAATGTTGTTACTTGATTTTACAAGGAGAAGTGTTTTAATGTACTTCAAAGGATAATTACTCTATTTTTATATCATGTATTGTGTGACTTTTGTAAAAGAAACGGATCTTTTAAAAGAGTAATACATGAAGTACTTTGGGGCTAACAACCCGAACTTGTTAACATAATGTAGAAAGTACCTTGTGTGAATAACTTGATTGTATTGATTTGTGATAGTCTTATAATACTTTCTTGTTGACTTGATAAGTAAACATGTTAGGACGCTACGTGAGTTAGTATCTTGCGATGTTGTGTAAAGGGGTTTTCCCTTGTTGTGCTTATGTTGTTTAGCAATAAGCGGTTATGTTGATATTATATCATTCATAACTCCGGGGGTTAAGCTGCCCTCCGATGCGGGGTAGACTCAGGCGGGTCGATGGACCTATGATTCGAGAATACCTTATGCGGTCTCAGATGGCCTATGCGGAATCGCGGAGTTCCGTGTGTGTGCGCGCCTTGTGGTCACGCGGTCCTGTGGCTACGCGGACGACGAGTCTAGACGCCGCCGGGAGTAGCTACCCTCGACGGGGTTATACCTCATGCGGGCCTATCTGTTTGGCCTACGCGAGTGCGGGAAGTTCGGTGACTAGATGCGCACATTAGATATCGCGCGTGGCGGCTTTGATCATGTGACGGCAGACAGATCTCATGATACGCTTTATGACCTTGTTGGCTGGGTTTTAGTAGTCGGCTATGCCTTCGCACTTTGCCCTGCACGGTTCTATTGTGATGACTTTGAGGCATGAGTCTCGACTTGACATGACTCGCTTATTTATTATGAATCGTAGTTTTGGCTTATCATACATGTCTCCCGCCTTTATATAGACTACTATGATTTCATTACGATTTTCGCCACATACTTGGTACTGTTGCATCGACTTCGGGGCCGCGTTCATGCCGTAGGTAAAGGTACTCCTACCGTTGATCCTCGTTCTTAGGATCACCGCAGTTGGGAAAGCTCCGCTTCTCCTAAGCTTAGCATTTTGTACGGTCCTCGTTGTAGATATTTGTATTCAGGTATGGCGGGCCCCGTCCGCCATTGTTGTTTTAAACTCTTAGAGGTGCAGAGACTGTTGTAAGGTTGGGATGTAATCGCTCGGTTTGGGTTATTTATATACATTATGCCGAAAGGCAACTTTTTCCCAGAAACTGTGTCTTATTTATACTGTTTCATATCTTGGTTGTTTTATATTCCGCTGGTTTTTCTCTGATGTATGACTACTTGGGTGCCCGGGTAAGGCACCAGTCACGGGCCCCGGAACGGGTCGTGACAAAAATGAACTCACTTCTTATAAAAAACTTAGGCACCAAAAGATCATGTACATATCGTTATAATGAAAGAACTATCTTTTTAGAAAAAACTGGGCCCCAAAATATCATGCACCCAATAATCTAAGTAACCTCATTTTAGAAAATTTGGGCACCAAAATATCATGCACCCAATAATCTAATCAACTATCTTTTTAGAAAATCTGGGCACCAAAATATCATGCACCCAATAATCTAATCAACTATATTTTTTGAAAATCTGGGCACCAAAATATCATGTACCTATCGTTATAGAACATCTCGTGTAAAATCAAGGCACTTTATACTTTCAAAATCAAGTCACTTTATACTTTAGAAAACCCAAATGACTATTAATAGGATATATATAACAATCTTTCATTTTAGAAGCCCCAGGTACTATCAATAGAATGGATAGAACAACTTTCCTTTTATAAAATCAAATCAAGTGTCAACAAGGATTAAAATCCACTCACTTTATAAAACCAAATCATGCCAAAAGAAGAAGGGATAGTTCACATACCTTTTTGGCGACTAACAAACTCTACAATCTATAATACTGATGCGCGAAAAGATGCACACACTTTAACGCAAGTGCACGTTATCGTGACAAGTAATATAGTCCTGGTAAGACCGAATATCGTCCACAAGGATTAGGGTTCAAGTACCAACTATCTATCTTTTGGTATCTATTTGGTAAATTGATATTTGATTTTGTTGTTTATAGCTAAGAATTATAAAGACTAATTTATCTAATGAGTTTACTTCAGTTGTGATGGGAATAGGGCTTCCATGTCTCCTCAACTATCCGCTTATGTTATTTATTAATGCAATGAATTATGGTCTTCTTCTCTCGGAGCTAGGTGTTTACTTAAATCGCTTTTATATTTCCGTTAAGGATATATAAACACTCAACCTCAAAGATTGCACTTTACCTACCTTTCGGTGATAAGGATAACTCTATAGGAGGATTAAGAACAAAAACCTAGTTAACCGTCACGCACCATGCGCAAAATTAGGGTTGTTAAGCCTCTCATTAACGCTACATAAATAATTGAGGTATTTTCATCCCCAACCCAAATATGTCTACCCAACTTACAGCATATTCACAACCTCCTCCTTTCGAAGTTTGATTAGAAATCATATAAGGATAATTAGTTGTCAATTAATTACCAAGCATTCAAAGCAATTATTGGATAAATCTCTCAAAGAAGAATAATAACCATAAACATGCATTAATTCATAACATAAGTTTCTAGTGAATCAACATGGAAAGCCCTATAAGATAATTAGTTCCTAGCCATTGACATGACAAGAACTAATTCAAAGTTCATCATACAAAACTGAAATAAAAGACAAGAAAAGAAAAGAAAATACTTAAGAATGAGTCTCCAAGCCAAGCATCCAAGGGTTGTGTTGTGGAATATTTACAAGATGGATTGGTGGAAGGATGGATGTAGAATGGTGAATGGTGGAATGGAGAATGAATAATTCTTCTAATGATGTAGAGTATTTATAGCCAAAGAATCCTTTTGGTGAAGGGTTAGGGATTTTGAAGGTAGGAAAAGTTATTAGAATCCTTTTAGGTAAGGGTTTTAAGGTAGGAAAAGTTATCCCTTTAGGTAGGAAAAGTTATCCCTTTAGGAAGGAAAAGTTATCCCTTTAGGATTCTGAAAACATGTCAAATTCGGCCCAACACTTCATAATTCCAGCCAAGGCTGCGCATCAGATGCGGCGCTACCGAAAATCAGCAACTCGGGACTTTCAGCACTTTGGCCGCGGCTGCTGCCAGCGCCGCGTTACGGTGACGTTTTCGCGAATTTTCGTTTGTCGTTTTTCGTCCGACTTGCCTCGATTTCCTCTATAATTCCCGGAACTTCTTAGACTTCAATTCTTGGCCCTTTTGTGTGCAATTCCATCTCATTTATGCTCATTTCATCTCCTTTTCGCCATTTCTCCATTTTTGACCGCTGTGACAAAAAAAAAAGGAAAACGACCCTAATACTATACTAAACATAAATGAAATGAGTAAAATACTAACTAAAAATGACTCAAAAAGTGTATATAAAATACACCGATCAAATACGTCTCAAGGTACTTCAACGTTATCGGCTATTCCATACGCCAAGTAGAATATGCCACAAGTAGTACTTCAACCTATAATAGCAACAACACTTCTATCAACTTCAAGCTTACTAGTATAAGACTTATACCAAGTAATGGTCCTCTTATTCTACGGAAATTTGGGCAGCACTTCCCCCGTTTATATGTACTTTTCCACCTTTTCAAGGCCCAATTTCAACAACCAACAAGCCCCGACTAAGGGCACAATCAATACAACAACCAAAGGAGATTGAACGCCTACTAGACGTGTAAAATTCTTCCCCACAGCCTATACAATATTAGTCCATAAAACAGGCCATAATTAACCAACATTAAGGGTACAATGTGAAGCCTTTAACATCCTTATTCCTTAGGACTTTCATTAGCCATTTATTACACTAAACATGCAATATTTATACCAAATCTCCAGCATGCAAATCATGTGAAAACAGACCCAAAACTGCCCACAATATCCAACAACTTCTAGCCCATTCTCGCCCAACAACAACTATATATCCAAAGCCCTTTTCCACAATTCCTTAATATCCAATTCACCTTTCAACATGTTATATAATTCATATAAACTATCAATAACAATATTTCCTTCATTATATAACATGAAACAAGTGTAAATAACGACAATAATAATCAATGAATCCAAGACCCGAAAATAGCTCACTCTCGGCCCAACTTCCAAAAAATGGCCCAAATCCTTTTTAATCTTCATTACTTTTAGTACATGATCATCCATACATAACAACAATAAGTAATATCCAATTACTTTAAAAGAAGAAGAAATCATTACCTTTAAAATAGGCCAAAAATGCTAAAATCAGTCCGTAGAAGATTGGCCCGCAGCTTTTATTTTGCTCCACTTCTTCAAGTTTCAATCACATATACGTAACCTCTATAAGCTTATGATCAACTTCCCTTCACGTTCCATCACCAAAAAGTCGACGGAAACCCCTAGGGTTTCACCTTTCATTCTCGGCCAAGGGAGGCTTATTGGTTAATGGAGTGTTATCTTGGCTTAACATTTGGTTAGAGACCTTAATCTTGTGTTAGTGAACTAAGCTTGGAAGATTTATGAATTTTTGGTCTCCAATATGGACCTTGGCCGAGAGCACAGGAGAGGAGAGGGATATATTTGTGTAATGAAATATGGCTAAGTGTTAGATGAAGTCTTGCACTCTTGCTATGGATATATAATCATCTCAAAGGATGAGATATTGACAAGTGTATGGACAAGTGTATGTGGGACCCATGTCCACTTGTCCTCCTTCAAAATATCTAAGTCCAAGTCAATGGCAAGTGGGGGTGACACGTGTCACCCTTCTATTGGTCCAAAATTATTTCTTCACCAATAATTTCCATACTTGGCCAAAATATCTAAAAATCTCATGGGCTCCGTCGTAAAATTTCCTGTGGGCCCCACAAAGTCGTAAAATTTCCTGTGGGCCCCACATGACCAAATTCGAGACTTAAAAATCCAAAACTTCAATGTACTATAATAATTCCATATACCAAATTTGGGAATCAAATTCCAAATTATAAACATTTTTCCTTCACGAAGTGCGAAATTTCTCCTTAGAAAAAAGTGATTTTCCTTTCGTTCCAAAATTCAAATATTATTTTCTCACGTATGTTCTCATCTCATTCTCTTGGAATACGGGGTGTAACATGAGATTGTGGAACGAGCTGGAATGTCTTCTTGCAAACCTTCAGCAACTCCGGTAGACACGAAGTCGAAATTGAGTGTCATTTCTAGCAAACCCTTTGCTGATCCAATATTATACTGTAGCCTAGCAGGAGCTTTGCAGTATCTCACATTCACCAGGTCAAATATTACCTATGCAGTGCAATAGCCAATAAGTGTGCCTATTCATGCATAATCCGATGGAAGAACATATGCATGCGCTCAAACGCATTGTGCGATATATTCAGGCACTCTGGAATATGGATTACATATTTTCTCGTCTTCCATTTCTAAACGTGTTACTTACACAGATGCATACTTGGCAGGATGTCCGGACATCAGACGCTCCACCTCCGGTTATTGCGTCTTCCTCGGTAACAATTTAATCTCATGGTATTCCAAAAGGCAACCCAAAGTATCACACTCAAGTGCAGAAGCTGAATACCGTGTTGTTTCCAATGTTGTGTCTGACTCATGCTGGTTTTGGAATATGTTACTTGAGCTTCATTGCCCCATTCCGACAGCCACTATGGTATACTGTGATAACATTAGTGCAATATATCTCTCAGGAAATTCAATCCATCATCAACGCACTAAACATATTGAGTTAGATATCCATTTTGTCCGTGAGAAGATGGCTCACGGACAAGTGCGGGTGTTACATATTCCGACGCGACATCAGATCACAGATATCTTCAGGAAAGGACTTCCGTTGATATTATTTGAAAATTTTAGGAACAGTCTCAGCATTCGCCGCCCTCCAGCTTCAACGGCAGGGGGAGTGTTAAAATATTATTAGTTAATATTAGTAATATTATGTATTAATATAGTATCATATTATATATGGTAGGTAGTAAAATAATAAAGTAGGAATATTATTAGAAATTGAATAGAAAGATATTAGGCAAGAATCACTCTTCCTATTAAATGTATATTATGTATATATAACCCTTATGAGATGAATATATTTGAGGAAAATCTTCTAATTCATCAATTATGAATCTGATACAAAGTGGATCCTTTTGCGACTATGGAATTCAATGAAACAGTAAACTTACTTCTATTGATTGATAATCATCATTTGATGGAATATTACATTATAAAATCGTTTCAATTTGATAATGGTCGAGATTTTAATAATTCCCTATCTCATAAATTTTGTGCGGCTAATGACATAATCTTTCATTCCTCATTCCCCTATACTCCCCTCAAAATGAAAGCCGGAAGAATTCTCTGAATCATTAATAATATGATCCGTACCCTCATTTTTCATGCGACCCCCCCCCCCCCCACCCCACTTTTTGAGTATATGCACTAAAAATGGTAGAACATATTCTCAACATGTTATCTATCCGTGCGATTCAAAATAGGACACCCACAGAAATTCTCTACCGTTGGATAACTACCTATGACCATCTTAGAATATTAGGTTGTCTGTGTTACCCTAATCTGAGATCCACGACCCCCCAAAAATTGGCACCCAGATCTACTTCGCGCGCCTTCCTAGCTTTCTCATCAAACCATAGGGGGTACCTGTACTATAAATTCTCTACCGACAAAATCATAATATCTCATCACGTCACCTTTGTTGAGTATGTTTTCCCGTTTGACAACATTAAAAAATTATGAGTCACTAATTACCAATTCCTCGAAGATTCGGACCCATCACCGCTTGTCCAACAATTATTCCGTCAGGCTGCCACTATTTCGGTGGTGGGAGACGCACCAACTGCCACCACCGGCAGTCCACTCACGATCTCCCATCCTCGCCCTTTCAGGTCTGCCACCACAGGCCGTCCAGGTCTCCCCTCCCCAAAAGATCACGTCGGCTCTGCCATCACCGGCGGTCGGATCCCTAATCGTCTACCACCTCCGACATCAGTGCCACCCGTCGCTGCCAACAACGGCCACCTTCTTGCCTTGTCTCGGTCTCAACTACCCATCTGCGTCTCCTCCGATATCGGACCCTATGCCCCTCCGACAGTTCCCGATGTCACAACCACTGCTCTAGTATCACCAGACTACATATTTGCCACCCCATCGGATCTTCCAGTCCCGGTGTCACCCCATTCCGCTGCTATATCTCACAACCAGTCACTACCAAAACAGTACCCATTCCCACCCAGATCACTTCTGACCCAACACGGTACCCCACAGCGCCAATCCCAAACACTAATACTGACATTGCCAATGTCCCCACACATCATATGGAAATTCGTTCCAACACGAGATTTCAAACCCAAAGTCCAATTTAACCTCTCAACATAAAACATATCCCCAATTCCCAAAACTCCAAAGTTAGCCAAACTTGATCTAAATTGAAATGCAGTCATGCGTGACAAATTTAATGCTTTAACAAAACAACACACTTGGGATTTGGTTTCTAGATCAGAAGGGGTGAATGTGATCCGATGCATGTGGCTATATCGTCATAAATTTTGAGACAGTGGTGACTTAGAGCGATACAAGGAACTTGTGGCTGATGACACTAATCAGTAGGAAGGTATTGATTGTGGTAAGACATTCAGTCCAGTTGTTAAACTGACCACTATTCGCACAGTTCTGAGTATTGACATGGGTAAGTATTGGTTGATCCATCAGCTTGATAGAAAGAATGCATTCTTACATGGGGACTTAAAAGAAATTGTTTCAAGCACCAGCCACCAGTTTTCATCCATCCTGCAGCCCCCCATTATGTATGTCGTCTTCGTAAGTCACTTTATGGTTTGAAACAGTCTCCCAGAGCGTGGTATGACCGCTTTGCTAAGTACATTATGCAGATTGGATTTGTTTGCAACAAGTGTGATAACTCTCTCTTTATTTTTCATCGAGGTAGTGGCATTGATTATTTATTGTTATATGTGGATGCTATTGTGCTCATGGTTCATCTGATGCTTTGAAAAATGAGATCATTAGCTATGTTTCTATCTCAGTGTAAGTATGCAGAGGAGATTATGTACAGGGCTAAGATGGAAAATTGCAAGATTATGTCCACCCCTGTTGACTCTAAATTGAAACTTAATGCAGCTGGTGGAGATCCAGTGTCAGACCTTACCCTTTATTGGAGTCTAGCATGTGCACTTTCAGTATCTTACTTTCACTAGGCCTGACATTGCTTATGTCGTTCAGCAAGTAAGCTTATTTATGCATGCCACCAGGGATCCTCATTTCACTGCTCTTAAACGTATCATTCGATACGTTAAGGACATACTTGATTATGGACTGCATTTATACCCCTCAACATCGACCAGGTTGTTGTCATATATGGATGCTTATTGGGCAGGCTGGACACGCGACAATCCACCTCAGGCTATTTTGTATTCTTTGGGGGTTTATCTCATTTCTTGATCTGCCAAGAGACAGACCACATTATCCCGTTCGAGTGCAGAAGCAGAGTACAGATGTGTTGATAATGCTATTGCTGAGATATTTTGGCTCTGAAACCTTCTTTTGGAGCTTCAGTGTCCGTTGCGTAAGGCGTCTTTGGTTTACTGTGATAACATATCCGCCATCTATCTATCTCATAATATGGTTCAACATCAGCGAACCAAACATATTGAAATGGACATCCATTTTGTTCGTGAGAAGGTTGAACTAGGTCATCTCAAGGTATTGCATGTTCTCTCTTCTTATTAGTATGCAGATATATTCACAAAAGGTCTTCCTAAACGGCTATTTCTTCAGATTCAGTCTTAGCGTCCGGCTTCCTCCCGCTCAGACTATGGGGGTTTATTAGAATGTGTACAATATTATTTAGTCATATTTAGTCTTATGTAATTATGATAAATATAAGATCCCTATTGTATAAGGATTTCACATTGTATACCCTATATATATTTTTTGTATTAATGAGAAAGACTCCTCAAGAAAGATTAATACAATATTAGGTTCCTGATCTATAGTGCTTCATAAGTACTTCTCTGTATAGCATAATAGAAGGTAGTGTTATACCACCATTCTGCTAAAGGTAAGTATAACATCCAGTCTTGTTGACTGTCATAAGAATAACACCTTGATAGGTCTCTAGGGGTTCTATTTACCATCTCAGTTCGGCCATATGACTAAGGGTGGTAAGCTATAGAAGTGCCTAGGGTAGCGCCTTGTGCGAACAATTCCTGCCAAAACCTGTTGATGAAGATTGGATCCCTGTCACTCATTATGTTCTCAAGTGTGTGTTCCATGGAGTTTGAACACCTTATCCAAGCATGTTTGAGCCACCACAACTGTTGTACAAGGGTGAATGAGCTAAAAAAAAATGGACATACTTGATCAACCTGTCAACAACCATCAGGATAGTAGTTTTTCCTTTAAATTTGGCAGTTCTTCTATAAAATTCATGTTGATTCTTAGACCATGCAGCGACGAAATCTGAAAAGGCTGACTCAACCTAGGAATGCAACATTATTGGCATGGAGCACATTGTTTGATGTATGCCACCACTTCTTCCTTCAATTTCTTCCAGTAAAACAGTCCAACAATCTTCGTGTGGGTGTTGTCCGTTCATGAGTACCCACATGTTGGTGAATTGTGTCATGTTTGAATTCTAACTAAATAAAGTCTTACAATTATGAATTGAAATTTTGTGCAAATGCTACTTGATGAATTCTATGTAGTTCGGATCGAGTGTTGTATTGCTCGAGACTATATATATTAATGAGGGTTTTATAGTTCGATCTGAGTCGGTTTTTGTTATAAAATCAAAATCAATTCAATTTAATCGATTTTTAATTATTAAATCAAATTAAACTAAATATGGTACATATTTATCAGTTTGGTTCGATTTTCATTTTAAGTAATCTAATGGTATTTTTCTCTTCCGTTCTTCCCGCCTACAATTAGAAAAGAAATTTTCATTTTTTCCGACTTATAATCGATTATCACCCTTTTATTTTGGTTGCTATAATTTTTTGAATTATGGAGAAAATATTTACAATAAAAGCTTTAATCAAGTCAATAAAATTTATAAGAATTAAAACAAATCTAAGTAAATCTCATAGTGGTTTCTTTAAGTATATGACCTTACATTCATGGCTTCAAGTGAATAAGGTTTATAAAAAATAATCTAAGAAAATCTCATAGTTATAACTTTTTAAATAAATTAGTTTGCATTCATGGCTTTCTTTTAAATGGCTTAAAAAGTTCATTAGCCTATAAAATTTTGATTAAAAATATACGAAGTATTTAAAATTGTTTATAAAATTAATATTATATATATATATATATATATATATATATATATATATATATATATATATATATATATATATAATTTATTAGTTTGGTTCGGTCTTATCTACGATTTGTTTTAATAAAATTAAATCAAATTAAATATTATCAATTTTTTAAAATTTAAACCAAATAAAATTAAAATCAAATAAATATCAAATTGATTTTTGATTTGGATCGGTTTTTAACCGACCCGTGAATACCCTAAATCTAATACTAAATCTTTTAACGATTAGTGCATATACATTTTTATTTTTGTACCCAAAAAAAATATGTTGTTGTGTCATCCAGGTGTCAATCAATCGACGGTGACGGTGACGGTGACAATGAAATGCAGAAGGAAGATTTTTTGGGTGAACAATATCTGCCGGGCTTCTTCTTTTTCATGTTGTTACACCCCGTATTTTTGCGCCGATATGCGTCGTAAGTAAAATAACGTAGATTCTGATGAGGATAATGATAAATACCATGATATACATTAATTGTATATCACAGTTTGGTAAGGTTTTGTTACGGTTTTGTTGTATAAAATTAGGTAGAATTTGTCTTAAATTAGAATTGCACACTTACCATAATTGTATAATTATTTTATAAGTAGAAAAAGGTTTTGGATGTAAAATAGGAATAGGATTTTCCTATTATGAAAATTTTAAATTATATATATAATCTTTCATTAATGGAAAAAATCAAAGAATTGTTTCTTTCATGGTATCAGAATCTAGGTCTCACATGCCTCCTTCTCCAAAAGCTTCCGCTTTTTTCCTCGGTTTCCTCAAAATCCGAGCACCTCTTCGATTTTCGTGCCGAGATCTTACCTCTTCTCCTCCCAAATTTTCTTCCAAATCCCTTTTTCACCTGTTGTTATTTCGTTATGTCTACGTCAAAGAGCATGTTTCATCCTGTCCTTACTATTTCTAACATCAAGAATCACATCCCTATCATTCTTGAATCAGAAAATGTCCAATAAACGACGTGTGTCAAACTGTTCAAAGTTCACGCACGCTCACATCAAGTCCTCCATCACATAATTCCCTCTGCTCCTACTGATACGGAGGTTCCTAAACTCGAGGATGACCCATTGTTATGGTCAACCCTTGATGATACTGTCCTTCAGTGGATTTATTCTACTATCTCCACCGACCTTTTGCAGACAATATTGAGCCCGACGTTACGACAATGGAAACTTGGAATAGCTTGCGTGATATTTTCCAAGATAACAAGAATTCACGTGCAGTCACTCTGGAACAAGAATTTTCCCATGTCTTTATGGAAGATTTTTTGAATGTCTTGACCTATTGTAAAAGGCTGAAGGAGTTTGTGGATCAACTCAGGAATTTTGGGGCGCCTGTTACCAATGATCGTCTCGTTATTCAAATAGTTGCCGACCTATCTGAGGCCTATAATAGTGTTGGAACCCTCTTTCGTCAAAGCAACCCGCTTGCCTCCTTTTACCAGGTCTGGTCTATGCTCACTCTTGAAGAGGCTAGTTTGGCGAAAAATACCGTCACCGGAGCAAATTCTACCATGATGGTGGAAACGCCCTCAAATTCCACTACCAATTGGAACAACGGGGTCAAAATTGAAAAGCCAGTGGCAAGGGAGGTGTCCCCCGCGGCAGTACTAGTGACGGCAGTCAGGATCATGACGGCAGGCGTCAGAGGCATCCACAGGCCGCTGGGCCAGGGCAGTGACCTGACCAGTGGGCTTGGCAGTGGACCAACTGGCCCATCTACTCCCGGCTTGTTCCACCTTATCCAGCGATGTGGGCTGGCCAGCAGCAACCCATTTATCCACAATTCCAGCAGCAGTCTCGGCCCAATTTTACTCAGTTCCAGCAACAGTCTCAGCCCACTATTGGGCCTGGCATGTTGGGGCCTCGACCTCATCAGGCCTTTGCGGCTGCGGGCCCAGCGGCGTTTCCAACATCTACCGACATTGAAGCGGCAATGCACACACTTGGATTGACTCTTCCGGACGCAAATTGGTACATGAACACCGGCGCCACTTCTCACATGATGTCCGACCAAGGTACTTTATCGTCTTATTCCAATTTGTGCAAAAATCTTGGGATAATTATTGGTGGTGGCAAATCAATTTCAATTCGTGGTTTCGGTCATAAAACTTTGTCTTCCCCATCCACATCTTGTCTTAAAAAATGCTCTTCACGCCCCTAACTTAATTAAAATTTTGATGTATGTCCGTAAATTCACCACTGATAATTTGGTTCGGTTGATTTTGATCCTTTTGGATTTTCTGTGAGGTATTTCAAGACGGGGGTACCTTATCACGCCCGCATCCAGTCTTTCGAGTCAAGTCTTGCCATATACTTTTGCAGCTCTAGCTCATTCCTTGTGGCATACACGTTTGGGTCACCCTGGGTGCTCCATTGTTTCTTCCTTGCAGAAAAATAATTTTATTTCTTGTAAGGGTACGCGTAGTACTCTAATTTGTCAATCCTGACCTTTAGAAAAACATGTTAGATTACCATTTGTAGCATCTACTTCTCGTACTTTAATGTTATTTGTTATTATTCATAGTGATTTATGGACATCTCCCGTGTTAAGTTATGTGGGCCATCGTTATTATGTTCTATTTTTGGATGATTATTCTAATTTTTATGGACTTTTCCGTTAGCGAAACAATCACAAGTTTTTTTCACATTCTTAAAATTTCGAGCATTCATCCGTACCCAATTCGATAGGAAAATAAAAAATATACAATGTGATAATGGCAAAGAATTTGATAATGGATTATTTCGGGACTTTCGTGACACTAATGGCATAGTTTTTCGTTTCTCTTGTCTTCATACTTCCTCACAAAATGGGAAAGTCGAATGAAAATTTTGCACCATCGATAATATTTTCCGAACTTTATTGGTCCATGTTTCCGTACCCCTTTCCTTTTGGCATCATACTCTACAAATGACTACTTATCTTCTTAACATACTTCCTATCAAAGGTTTGACGTATTCATCCCCTCTTCATATCTTATATAATAAGACTCCTTCGTATTTCCATCTTAGAGTCTTTGGGTGCTTGTGTTATCCACTTTTTTCGTCAACCACAATTAACAAACTTCAGGTATGTTCTACCCCTTGTGTGTTTTTGGGTTTTCCGTCTAATCATCGTAGTTATAAATATTTTGATTTATCATCTAATAAAATCATCAATAATCGCCATGTTATTTTTTATGAAACTCAATTTTCGTTTGCTAAAGTGAATAGTCCCGTGCCTAGTTCGTATACCTTTTTGGATGACGATGTCTCCCCATATATTATCCACCATTTATCGGACTTATCCCGCACCCAAAATTAGCCAGCAAGCCCACTGTCTGATGGCCCCATTATTCCCCCGTCTCGGTCCAGTGGGCCAAACTCACGGTCCAGTCCATCTCTCCAAACTGGGCCAGTGATCCAGCCCACTGCTCTAGTTTTTGGGCCAACAGGCCCACTGCCTACTGGTCAATCCCGTACCGTCATTGTTCTCGTTGTTGGGCTAGCATGCCCACTACCTACTGGCCAGCCTAGTCTCGCCATTGCCCAAAATCCACCAGTCTCCTCCTCGAGTCAAGGGTCGGTTACTCATGGTCAAAGGAGTATTTTTAAACCAAAATGACATTTTAATCACAATTCTAATGTTCTAAAATTACCCCTACCTCGTAACCCAATTTTCTCTTTAAATGACCCGAATTGGAAAATTGTTATAACCGACGAATATAATGCTCTTATTGATAATGGGATGTGGGAGTTAGTACCCCATTCTTCTGGTGTTAATGTTATTCGGTCTATGTGGATTTTTCGTTATAAGGATAATTCTAATGGTTCTTTTGCGAGGCATAAGACTCGTCTTGTAGGTAGTCAAATCGGCTACCATTCGCACTGTTCTCAGTCTGGCTCTTTCGAAAGCTTGGCACATTCATTAGTTGGATGTGAAGAATGTTTTCTTATATGGTCATCTCAAGGAGACCGTTTACATGCATCAACCATTGGTTTTCGAGACCCCAAATATCCTCATCATGTCTGTTTATTATAGAAGTCCTTGTATGGGCTTAAGCAGTCCTCATGGACTTAGTATAAGAGATTTACAGATGTTTCATCAATTAGGTTATCACATAACAGGTCTGATAATTCATTATTCATATATCGTCGCGGTACTTCCCTGGCTTATATACTCTTATATGTGGATATTATTATCTTGATTGCTTCTTCTGATGTTTTGCGCAAGTCTATCATGACGATGATTAGTTTTGAGTTTTATATGAAAGACTTGGGGCCCTTGAGTTACTTCTTGGGGATTGATGTCACTTGTCATGCATGTGGGTTATTCTTGTTACAAAGAAAGTATGCAACTGAGATCATTTAGTAAGCTGGTATGTTCTCATGTAAGTCTACTTCCACTCTAGTTGATACTAAAGTCAAGTTGGGTGTTGCGGCTGGCTCCCCTTACGAGGATCCGACCCACTATCACAGTCTCGCAGTGGCTCTTCAGTATCTTACTTTCATGAGACCAGTTATTACATATGTCGTACAACAGGTGTGTTTGTTTATGCATGATCCCAGGATTGAGCACATGAATGCGCTAAAACACATTATTCAATACATTCAGGGGACACTTGACTATGACTTATATTTATATCCTTCATCGACATCTACACTTGTCTCGTATACGAATGTTGATTGGGGTGGTTGTCCAGACACCAGACGCTCCACATTTGTATATCTTATGTTTCTTGATAATAACTTGGTCTCCTGGTCTGCGAAACGTCATTCTACATTATCATGCTCTAGTGCAGAGGTCGAGTATCGATGGGTAGCCAATGTGGTCTCTAAATCATGTTGGTTACGTAATCTTCTTTTAGAGATTCATGGTCCTATTCAGAAAGCTACCTTGGTTTATTGTGATAATATTAGTGTCATCTACATTTCTAGTAATCTGGTTCAACACCAGCGCACTAAACATATAGAGACTGATATTCACTGTGTTCGCGAAAAGGTAGATCGTGGATAAGTATGCGTCTGTCATGTCCCTTTCAGGTATCAAATTGCAGACATCTTTATCAAAGGTCTTCCCTCGGTCCTTTTTGAAGATTTTAGGGACAGACTCAGCTTTCGAAGGCCTCCCTCTATGACAGCGGGGGTGTGATAATAATGTGATATACATTAATTGTATCACGATTTGGTAAGGTTTTGTTACGGTTTTATTGTATCAAATTAGGTAGGATTTGTACTAAATTAGAATTGTACACTTACCATAATTGTATAATTATTGTACAAGTAGAATAAGGTTTGGGAATAGAATAGGAATAGGATTTTCCTATTATGGTAATTGTAAATTGTATATATACTCTTTCATTAATGAAAATAATCAAGGAATTATTTCTTTCAGATAATATCCCATGTATGGATGAAAATAATTTTAAACAAGTGTTACAAAAGTTTCGTAAGAGTTTGGGGTCAAACGAATCAAAGAAATTAAGTTCGTCGAAACTTGGGGAAGTGTAGACAGAATTTTGGTTATGAATTTTGGCCCAAATTGGCACGGGTATATCTCCTAGTGTATAAGAAATTATGGAATGTTTAACCTATCTAAATTCAAGTTCAGAGAGTCTTATTTCCAATACAACAAATCGTTCGTCGATCAGAGCTTTGTACAAAACATTATGAACGTTTTAAGAAAGTGCTGCAGGGAAGAAATATTTGGTGGAACGCTCGCAAGGTCTACGACCCAACCTGCGATTCGCGGTACACATACCCTCCCCCCCCCCCCCTCCACGGGTTATGACGATACCAACTTTCGTGTCTTCCTATAAATAGACCCCAACTCGACTTAAGCTCATTTTAACTCATTTTCCTAACCCTAACAGCTCCTAAACTCTCCCTAAAGAGTTATGTATGATCCAAGGAGAAATCAAGAGGAAAACTAAATTAATCTGACGTAAGGAATCCCGTGGTTATCGTAGAATCATATTTCTCTTCATTGTATCAATTCTTGGAGAAATTTTTATGGTGAATTAAGCTTAGAATTGAAGTGTTCTATGTGGATTAAGGTAAGTTTCACCTCCTTTATCATATTCTTAAGAATTCTTGAGATTATCTAAGTGTTTAAGATGGGATTGTTGAAGAAAATCCTATAGAACATGAACTTGTGAACTTGAAGTTACGGTACCTTATTGTTGGACTGTTTGGTGAAGTTATGGAGTTGTGAAAGTAGTGAATTCTAGTTGTATGTGTTACATGGAATTAAGGAACTAGTTGAAGGAGATTGTGGTGTTGTTATATGTATAAATTAAGCTATGAAGAGTTTACAAACGCTATGCACGCAAGGTGTTTGATAAAATGTCTAAATGAACTTTCTTATAAGATTTGAACCCAGAATTGATTCAAATTCTTTGTATGATGTAGATAGTCCACCGTAGAACGTGTGAGAGATCGTGGATCATAGATAGATCCATCGATAAGGTATGTAAGGCTAACTCTTCCTTCTTTTGGCATGATATGTATGTAAACGAACGTGAACGAACGTCCGTCCAAAAGTACTCTACTCTTAAAAGCTAGAAATGTCTATATGTTTCATTCTAAAGAAGAAGCTTGTTGACCCTTGTATATCTTGATTTATTGACACATAATGAAAGGTGTTGATGAACATAGTGATAATAACGATAGTCGGTGGATAACGTCAATAGGTCACTCCGACTCTAATTGTAGTGTTTCTTGAGATTGGTCTTCCATTGCACGTACATATGTATTTATTTTATCACACTGCACTACGTTATAGTCGGTCAAGCAGGCACTTATATGTGTACACCACTGATCAGTTGGGCAAATATCACTGCGTCCTTTATGGTTGGGCAGTTTATTATGAGCTCACCCCACAGAGGGATTTTACATGATATTATATGGCCCCATAGAGTGGTCCGATTTTACATATATGCATATACTCAGGGTTACGTCAGTTGCATGCCCTCAGTGGCCTTTTCTGAGTTTCAGGTTGACTCTATACCCCCTTCTCTCTTATATTACATTTCTCACTTACGTATTTTACCTGACTTACATATGAATTACATCTTTTGTATTGACGTCTCTTTCTAGGGCACTATGTGTATGCCCGCAGGTACAGATAGACAGGCTGACTCACTTCCACAGTAGGATAACTGCTTTCAACTACTGATTGTCGCACTCCACTTCTCTAGAATTGTTATATATAGTCGGTAGGCGCTACGACATATGAATATGGTTATTTTGGGTATGTCGGGGCCTTGTCCCGACCTGATAACGCGTGATGGTACCCGTAGAGTCTTGCAAATTAGAGGTTATTATATATATATCTTCTGTGGCCTTATCGGCCCTTGCCAGCCCTAGTTTATGCATAGATTGTATTGGGTCTTTCCTGCATGCAGGTTACTTGATGTTTTCCATCTTATTGTTGCTATTTGGAGGTCTTACCGGCCAAAGCTTCAAATTGTTGCATTCATCTACTACAGTTGGTCCGCTCGGGTCTTAGGGGTCGTTTGGTAGGTTGTATAAGAATAATGCTGAATATGGTGTATTAGTAATGTTGGTATTCGAAATTATGGTATTAGTATGTTGGCTGGCATTAGTTATGCAGTGATTATTTTTATCCATCATTTGATTTGTTGTATTAGAAATAACATAAAACAATTAGTTGTTTACAAAAATACCCTTCATACTATACTATGTGAGAGACTTCATGGGCAATTGTGTATTTAATCATGCTTATGCATGCATTAATATTCATTGCATTGCTAATACCATGGTTTGATATATATTAGTTACTTATGCATAGGATAATGCAAAATATGGTGTATAACTAATGCTTGCATTAGTTGTACATAGGATGAAAAAGAGTATTAATAATACATACATTATTTTCTCTAATACACTCTATCAAACGACCCCTTGGAGATCCGGATGCCGGCCACACACCCAAGTTGGGGTGTGACACATGTATCAAAAAACGACTTCTGTTGATTTACTAACAATGTAATCTCTTATTGGAGAAAGACAAAATAAAAGAAGATAAATAATAATTACAAACTAAAGATAAGTTAAAATTTCATAAATTTGCATGAACGTAGAAAAGTTCATAT
Organism: Przewalskia tangutica; assembly: GCA_029844215.1. Classification (NCBI taxonomy): domain Eukaryota; kingdom Viridiplantae; phylum Streptophyta; class Magnoliopsida; order Solanales; family Solanaceae; genus Przewalskia; species Przewalskia tangutica. Next base: position 81,356,167 of record CM056735.1, on the reverse strand, counting down.
AATATATACTACTAACAGTTATTTATCGAGAAATTTTGTTGAAAATGAAGGTGAAATTCAAACAGTACAATCCTTAGGCTTTTGTAATGTTAGAGTCTCACTTTGTAAATATATTACTCCAACAATATTATGTATCTTATGGATTTTTCTATTTCTTCTCTAACTAGAAAATTTTATCAATCCTACAATTCAAAAAGCAATAAATCTATCGTAACAAGTTCTCTCTTATGATCGATTTTACGTTGCACTTTCAAAAGAATATCTATGTTAACAACAGTAGTCCTGATTATAACAGAGCAATTAAAACAGATGAAAAGTAGTAATATTATTTATAAAGAGGTATTACATTTAGATATATTTACCTCATAAAATTAAAATAAGTAAAAAAAATCACACGTATCTTATTAAGTATTGGTTGTTCTTTTGTATAAGTTCACACAATATTCAATCATCTTTACCTCAACAAATAAGTTACCTTCCACATTAATCATTAACATAAAATTGCCATTTATCTGTAAATACACAACTTGACATACAGGTACAATCCACGTGCCGAAAAACTAGTAATAACAAAAATACAAAATTGTTCTCAGGCATCTAGGTTGCGAGGAAGACTGAGGACCTAGGAAAGCTCCTTGTTGGTGTTCTCCAAAATATCACCAGGTTTGTTGCCTACGAAGAATTTTTGTTGCTAATAAAAAAGTTCATATTTTATTAGTATAAATTTGTTATTTTTTTAATGAAAGATAACATGGAGGTTGGTGGAGCAATACAGGGAGAGGAAGAAGAAACTTCACATGGTGTTCATGCACCTTGAAAAGGCTTCCGATAAAGTCTTTAGAGAGGTTCTATGGAGGTGTTTAGAGGTTAGCGGTGTACCTGCGGCGTACACTAGGGCGATCAACGACATGTACGAGGGAGCCAAGATCTGGGTAAGGACAGTGGGAGGAGATTCCGAGCCTTTCAAGTTATGATGGGATTGCACCAGAGATCATTTCTTAGCTCGTTTCTATTTGCCCTAGTGATGGATGTCTTGACGCGGCATATTCAATGGGAGGTACCATGGTGTATATTATTTGCGGATGACATAGTGCTGATTGAGGAGATCATAGGGGAGTTAACGCTAAGCCGGAGGTTTGGAGACAGACTCTGAAATCTAAAGATTTCAGGTTGAGCAGGACAAAGATAGAGTACTTGGAGTGTCATTTTAGTGACGTGACGCGGGAGGCGGACGTGGAAGTAAGGCTTGACACCCATGTAATCCCAAAGAATGAAAGTTTCAAGTATCTGGGTCTATTATTCAAGGAAATGGAGAGAATGATGATGATATCACACATCGTATTGGTGTGTGGTGGATGCAATGGAAGCTCGCATCCGGAGTCTTATGTGATAAGAATGTGCCACCAAAACTCAAAGAAAAGTTCTACAGAGTGGTGGTAAGACCAACCATCTTGTATGAGGCGGAATGTTGGCCAGTTAAGAAATCTCACGTTCAGAAGATTAAAGTTGTGGAAATGAGAATGTTGCGATGGATGTGTGGATAACTAGGAGAGATAGGATTAGAAATGAAGATATACAGGACAAGGTGAGTATGACCTCGATGGAGGACAAGATGCGGGAAGTGAGGCTGAGATGGTTCGGGCATGTGAAGAGGAGTGGCGTTGATGCCCAGTGCGGAGGTGTGATATGGATGGTTTTAAGAGAGGTAGAGATAGGCCGAAGAAGTATTGGGGAGAGGTGATTAGACATGACATGGCGCAGTTGCAGCTCACCGAAGACATGACCTTAGATAGGAGGTTGTGAAGGATTAGGATTAAGGTAGTCGACTAGTAGGTAGTAGAACGTTGTCAAGCTTATACTTCCATACATGTTGTGATATTTTCTTTGTAGTTTCGTGTCCTTCAATTCTGTTAATACATATTGTCTCTCATTCTTCGTGTAGCATACTATTTTGTTGTAGCTACTGTTCTTTTGCTTATTTGACCTGCTTTGTTATTGATTTATTCCTAGCTGATGGTCTATCGGAAACAACCTCTCTACCTTCCAAGGTAAGGCCTGCGTACTGCCTACCCCCAGACCTCACTTGTGGGATTACACTGGGTATGTTATTGTTGTTGTCGTATTTGTGTTGTAGTTAATACTTATAAGACAAAATTTACGTAATTTTATGAATTTTATTTTATTTAACTTTTTTATGTTTTAATATTTCTTAAATCCTTTTTTATAACAACCAAATGTATGAATTACTGTATGAGTTAGACCAAATATATGAATTATTAAATGCAAAAATTAACAGTATGTTGCTTATACGCATTTTCTTTCTAATAGAACAGAAAGATATTACCTAAATTCATTATTTATTTGTTTGTCATTTTGTAGATTCACTGATATTTTTCATAAACGCACAAAGCGCAAATAAATTAATTCAATATAACTGTGGGTAGAATTACGAAGGTGATATGCCATGACCGTTGGGTGATTCCACGTTAATCTACAGTCATAGAATCGATACTTTAGTCCCAAAAATAAATTTTACTTGTGCATTTACAATAATTATGCAATGCTGTCATCTCTACATCTTTACATTTCGGCTGTGTAAATATAAATAGTAACTGGTAATCACACTTTGGGTAGTAAATGATAAGAAACGTTGACTTGCATTTCTCCTACTTGAATTTTGCGTCCATCTTCTCTATCTCTCTTGTTTTCGTACGATTTTTTTCTCAATTTAGCAGTAACTAGCCACTAAGAGCTCAAAGGTTACACAATGACAAGATAATTATACCGACAAATAATAGCAAACTGACAAAAAGAATTTGCATATAGCTACTTCAGAAGAAAAAAATGACGAGACCGACAACATGACCTATGCTGCACCTAAGGTCTACTTCAACATTGGCTTCCTAAAACTAGTATGGTTCACGAGGAACCTGTTTGCTCATGCTGAAAGGGAAAAAGACTTGTGTGATTTGAGAACCTTGAAATCACAAATGGAATTTACTTCAGCTGGCAATTCCAGAAAAAAAAAGATGAACATGTGCAGTCTTAAGTGAGATCAACAGGCATCATCAAGACTGTAATTTGTCTCTGATAGAATCAGAGCCTAGATAATCATACATTAAAAAATGAACATATGCCCGAAAGCTCCCATTCCAACTAACAAATGTCCACTTGAAAAAACCTATGGAAATTGTGTAACATGAAACCAGTGCCAAAGCTGATCTTTCTATTTTGTAATAACTTTTAATCAATAAGTACCTGAAGCTTTGGAACAGAGCCAGTCTAAACAGAGACCAGACTGACCAGTTCTCACATTGCCTCAGCTATCTCTTGATATCTTCAAAGACCTTAGCTTGGATGATGACTTAATAGAATGTATTAGAGGGGCCTCTTCGTCATCTTGTTTTTCTTCATCTGCCTCCTGGAATCCACTGATTAATTCCTCATCTTCACTGGAATTATGCTCGTCAAAAAGCTTTTTTCCTTGTAAGTTCTGCTTCTTAGGAGGACGACCTCGACGTCTCACAGCTGTACCTTCCTTATCAACATCTATAAAAGAACTCACATTAGCAGTCAGTTCGAACAGATCCTATCATAGCACAAACCATAAGTAATGGGTTAATATGACATTTAGCCATACAATCAAACATGATAGCAAGCCTTTTACACCAAAATATGCACCCTGCTCGAAGTATAAACTTCTCTGCTACTTTAATTAAACTTTGCATAGGCTATTTTTTCTTTTTCTTTTTGGAGATCTAATATGAGATGTATAAAAGGCCACCCTGCCCATCGTATCTGACTTCACTACCTTAAGTTCTGCAATCTTTGCATAGGCTATTGACAAAACTTCGTTCCAAAAACAGTAAGATATTAATAAAAATATTGAGTCAGCTAGTCGGGAATGTTAAGAATTAGGAAAGTATTGATATGGCAACAACCCATGGAATTTTCAAAAATTACCAGCCCAACCCAACACAACACTTTTTTCCATGCAACCATATTTTTCAGTTTAGACCTGCATACCCAATATATTATTTTTTGCAACAGTACTTGTACAACATTATACATTATTATTCGGTATGTATACACCTATATAAAAAATTATATATGTTGTATAAAAGTATACATTAAAAAAAAGGCAGTCCGGTGCACTAAGCTCCCGCTATGCACGGGATCCGGGGAAGGACCAGACCACAGGGGTCTATTGTACGCAGTCTTACCTTGCATTTCTGCAAGAGGCTGTTTCCGCGGCTTGAAATATATCCTAATACATAAAAATACATCTACCTTGTATAAGTGTATAACGTATAAAAGTGCATAACACGTCGCTAGCTACAGAGACGAACTTCTTCTGCAATTTTCAGTTGCAATTCTTGTTTCGAAACAGTACAAATCTCCACCAAATAATTTCAAATTTTGTTGACTACCTCCTTATACTATTTCAAACAAGTCTAAACAACATCCACACCAAATTTCACAAAAATCACATTTGAAATTCAAACTCATTTCTTCAAACTTATTTTAATAAAGGTGTGTTATCTTTCTAATCTAATTGTCACCACCTAAATCTTAAAAAAACAGTACTCTTAACTATGATTTGAGCTTTAAACATACAACAATTAAGACGGTCAATCAAGAAGACAAATAAGGTAAGTGACCTAACTTTCACATTATTTACAATATTTACAATTTGAAGGGGAGCCTTAGAGCAACGATAACGTTGTCTCCGTATGACTTATAGGTCACGGGTTCCAGCCATGAAAGTTAGGTAGATTGTCTACATCACACCTCATTCCCTTCCCCGGACCCTGCTAACACGAGATGCTTTGTGCATCTATGCTTTGTGCACCTGACTTCCCTTTTTTATTGGCCAATCCAGATAAGTTGGGTGACTGAGAGTGTAAAAATCCTTTCTTGTATATATAGGAAAGGTTTAAAATCCATATAATAATGTAAATAAGAAGAGAAATTCCTTATAGGATTACTTGTATACTTCCATTTCCAGTTTAGAGATTACTTGTAAGCACTATATAAACCCAAACATGCTTGAGAGAATAATCAAGCAATTTATTCCTAACATCTCTTCTTCTCTCATTCTTTACATGTTATCGAAGCGCAAGGATTTGAGTCTCTATTTTGAAAATTCCCTCCTTACTCGGATTATTCTTTATCAAATCCATTGGTTTGAGTCACTCTGCTTAAAAGTTCTCCCCCTACTCTGAAAATTCTCTCCCTTTTTGAACTACTTTGTGCACCGACTGTCCTTTTCTTTTATCAGCATTGGCGCGCTTAAGCCCTGAAGCGAGGCGCAAAATATGTTGAGCACTTCGTCTCGCTTAACAGGCGCTTTAGTGTCATCATCAAGGCTCTAAGCCACACTTTTTCTTGCCAATGAGCGTAATCCTAAAGAATCTTACACTAAAAGTTAATATTTCACTTTATCATAATATTTTTTCAATTTCTTTGTCCATATATTTGTTATTCATGCTTATAATTATTATTGTTGGGCTACACATCCATATTTGTATTTTTTCTCTATTTGTGTCTTTCTTCATTAAAGCTCATACTGTATGTCCGCTTAAAGCCCCATAGGAACTTGACACTTTTTTGTGGCTTTCACATTTGCTAACACTGCTTCTTATTCAAAAGAAATAGTGGTTCAAACCAATAAAAGTATAATCCTACCACCAGATGCAAGGGATCAAACACCTCATTCTATTACCCATTAATATTGATATGTGAGAATCAAGCTACAATACATAACGATTTGAATCTAGTGTCTCATGAAAGAACGAAACATACAAATGTAGATAGTCATTTTATTCGATAAAAGATTAAATCGGGGTGCACTGTGACAGAGTTTGTCAACTCAAATGATCAATTCAAAAATATTCTTTATTTTTTTGGGTAGAAATTAGTGGATGTTCTTACAAAATCACTTTGTGGCTCCAGAATTGAGTATATTTGTGGCAATTTAGGAGCATACAATATGTATGTTCCTACTTTAAGGGGAATGTTAAAGAACTAGGAAACTATTAATGTGGAAAGAACCATTACTTTGAATATATATCGGAAATGTTTAAAATCCTTATAACTATGTAAATAGAAATAGGACTAGGAATTGAAAGGCTTAGAATCCTTATAACTGTGTAAAGGGAAATAGGAGTAGGAATTACTTTCCTTTTTGTTTTAGGATTACTTGCGTACTTTCCTTTCCTTTTGGGATTACTTGTAAATACTATATAAACTCCAACATCTTCCTCAAAAAAACTATATAAACTCCAGCTTGCTTGAGAGAATAATCAAGCAATTTATTCCCAACATCCTTGTCTCATTCTTTACAAAGGAGACTTCAAAGACAACTAATTATGCACAAACCCGAAAACATTTTTCATCACTAATACCTGAACGGATGCTGAATGCTTCACCTGCAATACCGTTTTTATCATAAAGCTGTCCTATCATGCACATGTTTCGATGAGTAATAATCATCATTTTTATGCACGGATAGTCTGACACCATTAGAGTTTCAGTATAGTTCAGAGTTACAATGTCAGCTTTCTTTTGGAACAACTTCGCAGGAATGGCTAATTCTCATACATTTTGAAATGTTGAAGTGACTTCCAATTCAAGAGATTTTCTAGTAATTAAAGCTGCAAAGGTCTCTAGACATCACAGGTGCAAAAACAGGCAGTGGCCTAATGTGCCTTCTATAAGGAGTGGATAACAATTATGAGAGTTTGTTCTCGGCAAATTCAAAAGCTCGTGTGGACTAGCCCGGATCGGCTGGGCCAGCCCGTTTTGACAGCTCTACGCAAGTGCAGAAACAAGTTCAGATCCGTTGGAAGTATTACTTTGGCAGGTATCGCTCTCAAGTCTCAATTACAAGCTTGAAGTGAATTTATTCGCATCTTCGATGTGCTTAAATGTGAGCTTAGAATCTAAAGTCGTTTATTAATTGCATAAGAACTAAAGGTCACATATCATGTGGTTTCTGTAATTCAACATATCCAGAAATGAAAATGGGATAACAACATTGTTACTTAAATCTGAAAAGAAAGAGTAGGTTTGCACTTCTAAACTTATTCGACGAATTCCTTGGAACTGTGACATCAAGTGGTTCTGATTATACACAAATAATCTAAAACTCAGGTTCAATTCGTATCTGTCATTTGTTAACTTGCATTCCCATTCGCCGGAAAACTAAGCTGTGTATATATTGCAAAAAGTTCAAATTCTAAAAAAGACAACATGAAATTTCATAAAATCTTGACCATAACCTACCGAAAAACAAAACTGAAACCTACTGAAAACCCAAAAATATAGGTTCAGTCCGTTTTTCGGCTAAAAACGATAATGACAAGAGAATTGGAGAAAACGAAAAAGGGATGTATGTTGATATTTTTACATAACAGAGGGCTGAGGAAACAACTTCCCACCTCTTCCAACACTGGTTAGATTTCGCATGGAATAGCATCTTTAGCTAGACTGGAAAGCTTGCCCCTGATCCTTTTATATCTTTTCAGATGCAAGTGGAAAGAAAGAAATAGTAGCGCTTTTGAAGGCCTTTATCTGAAAACCCATCTGTCACTTTATGCATCCTTACTTGTATACACATCTAATTTTGGAAGACACTGACAGGACTGTTATGTAAATCAAATCTCCCGCTGCTTGGATAAAATCCAAAAAAGGCTCGTTCCATAATGCTTAAGTATCAAAGAAAGCTTGACAGCTACTTGGTATATTATCAATATAGACTTGCGGCGATTTTATTGATTCAATAAGTAGTTGGTTCAATACAACAACAACAACTACCCAGTGAAATCCCACGTGGGTCTGGGGAGGGTAGAGTGTACGCAGACCTTACCTCTACTTTGATAGGTAGAGCGGTTGTTTCCGAGAGACCCTCGACTCAAGACAAAGCACAAGCACAAGCAAAGTAAGACAAACAAAGAGACTAAGCCATGATAGCGACTTCTGAAAAAGAAGCAATAACTAATGCAGGTAAATAAGACAAACAAAATAAACATAGCAACATAAATCAAACGACAGTGGATTATAAAGCAATATTGTGCCTACTAGTATGATAGGCTAAGCGAGAATACAATAATAACACTACAACTACCAGTTTGTAAGCTAGAGACTATAAAGTAATTGGTTCAATAAACAGATATAATATACCAAGCTAGAGATGATCAACACATTAAAATTATTTGAGCTTTATACAATTAAACGAAGCTTGAACGGCATTTTAAAACTAACTCAGGATTCAGACCAAATCTGGACATCCTAATTTTACATCTGCTTGTACACACCACTTCTGCTCAAGTTAATATCACGGACAACTTTTCAGTGTGTTTGGACTATAGAAGAGTTCTCCGAAAAACAACCCAGCTTCTTACTAAAACAAAAAAACTAACCACATGTTTCAAAAACAAACGGAAAAGAAAAAAACACCCCTTGTTTGAAAAACAGTGGGCCGCAGTAAGGCCCACTATCCAAAAAACAGATTGCTTCTTTACATCCCCTTTTCAAGTTTTTAGCAAATAGAAATTTGGCGATACTATTTTATTTCCAACAAAAAAAAAAATTCTCCCTCAACAAAAGAATATCCAGAATACATTTAGGGGCCATTTGGTTCGCATATTAGTTATGCAGGAATTACAATGCCAGGATATTTATGTGGTGAATCATAACGAAGGAAGTAAAGAAATGAACATCGGGTCTAACTCGACCCCGAAAGCTAGCTCACGAGGTAAGAATTGTCCAAAATCATGGAGACCAATTCGACATACCAAAACCTATGTGGGACAAATTCAACATCTCTGCGCCTAGGCCTGCCAACTAGAATGTGGATAACATAATAGGGAGCAGTTGGGAGTGGTGGTTAGACCAACTTTGTTGTATGGAGCAAAGTACTGGCTAGTCAAGAACGCCCACGTTCAAAAGATGAATGTAGCAAAGATGAGGATGCTCAGATGAATGTGTCGGCATACCATGAGAGATATGATTAGGAACGAAGTTACACAGGATAAGCTGGGAGCGGCCTCTGTTAACGACAAAATGAGGGAAGCGAGTTGAGATAGTTAAGGCATGTGAAGAGGAGGTGTGAGCATGCGCTAGTAAAGATGTGTGAGAGGTTAGTCATCGCATGAGTTAGAAGAGGTAGGTCGAGGAAGAACTGGGGATGTGATTAGACAGGACATGACGCATCTTCGGCTTACTGAGAACATGACCCTAGATAGGAAGGTGTGGAGGTCGAGAATTTATGGTAGAACGATAGCATGTAGCCGAGTGGTGTCACACTTTAGGTGTGAGAGGTAGGGGCTAGCCTCCTCTCCACATACATTTATTAGTATTATTATTTAGTAATCGCGTAGTTTTCTTTTTTCGATGTGCATTACTATCTATTGCGCATTTGTTTTTGTATCGGCGTCGAATTTCTTTTTTTAATTTTCCTTTCTTTTCTTTTCTTTTCTTTTCTTTTAAGCCAAGGGTCTTTCTGAAACAGCTTCTCTGCCCCCACAAAGGTAGGGATAAGGTCTGTGTACATCCTACCCTGCCTATGTTGGTGGTGGTGGTGGTGTTAATTACAAATTTGTTTGGTGTGTTAAGGAATTTGTTCGTTAGCGTACAGAATAAGTGTGAGATAAAGAGAACTTCTAGTTATTATTATTTTTTGTCAGAAAACCCTAATTTGTCTTAAAAGACAATTATTCCGTATTAGAATGGAACATGTCAAAGTAGAGCACAACGGATACAGAGATTTCATATTCTGAGCCTTACTACTTCAGGACTGGGGCATTATTGTTGTTATTGTTATTACTTAATGTGGCATACAACAGGATTGGCGTAATTACTTCCCAATTTCACTCCACTTGCCTTCACTGGCCATCCCAAGATGACAGAAAGATAACAGTATGGCACCTAATTTATAGTCAAACCAACCTCTCTTAAGTTTTTGACAAACCCCCACACAGTTTCAGACATTATAGGCATGTGCTTACATAAAACAGTTCCTTCACAGGAAAAAAAGGAAAAGAAAAGAAGCCGTTTGTAAGTAAACCCACAACAAACTCACTGAAACCAGAGACGTTTAACAGGACTGAGAAACAAACAAGAATAACTCGCAAATTAAATAAGTACACAGCATCAAAAGGGAGCAACACTGGAGAAGACAAACTACAGCAAAAAAAACAAATATAGAAAATTGAAAGCATAGGTGTACCTTGTAGACCTTCACCCTTTGTGTACTTCTCACGGACCGTGTCTACAAATATATGATAGGGTCGCCAACCGCTCGGATCTTCATCCGTGTTAATATTTTCAGTTCTTTTCTCGACATCTTTCAAGCTGATTACATGAAAGTTGAGTTGATAGTCTGTAAGGTATGATACTTATAATAACAAGAAAACAGCATATTATGACAAGGGTTGCTTACGTAGTTCTCTCACGGACAACATAAAATCAATGAAAGAAAGATAAAATGAAAAAGAAACAATATTCACCACTGACATGTCCAAAAGCAAGAAAACATTATGTCCAATTAGACAGCTATAGCTGATCATTAGTAAAGTTTCATTGATTTCTTTGAGACACATTAAGAGTCACAAAAGTATGAACCTCCTATTATCCTTGATTCCGGACACCAGTAATGCAGTAAGGCTGTATCCGAGAGTAAGCAGCAGTCACAGCTAATTTTTCCTCCAACTTTTCAGAGCAGTAGGTCTTGCATAGGTTAACATGGTACACCCCTAAACTCTTTGTAAGCCGTTGCTTCCATTTTCACTAACGGACCAGGACAGTTGAAAGTGGAACCACAGAAGAACGGAGTCTTCACAATAAACTCATTTTATCGTCGATTATTTGAGAAGAAAGGGCATCTTTTGCCATTCCTTGGTATTGGTTCCTAGAGGCACCTAAAAGGTTTCGTCTTCCTTGGCCATTCTCACGGACGAGAAAATCTGAGGAAATGGAAGATAAGTCGCATCTACTGGTGCTTTATGTGCAAAAAGTCAAGATAAGATGTGAGCCACTTGTGATTTTAGTGTTATATCGCACACTGATTGTGAAACATAGTGTGGAATATGTTTGGCAGCAGATAGGTAACACCGGCTACTATCAAAGACGTGTTCTAACTCGGGAATTCAAGAGGAAAAGGAGTAGAATGTGGAATGGCTCCTCTGGCACTTATGCGGCTGTTAAGGGAAAAAACAGGTTTAAGAAGATAACAATCAGAACAAAAGGCTGAAGTTAAACTCTATGTGCATATCAGAGCATTAATATTTTTGTAAGTTGAAGAAGTTAACAATGAAAAACTCCTATGTGCATAATCATTTATATTTTTGTGTGTTTTTGGAGCAGATATCTGGTGCCGCTCTACGTACCAAGGTGGAGGTGAGGTATGTGTACATTCTACCCTCCCCAGACCCCACATTGTGGGATTTCACTAGGTATGTTGTTGTTGTTGTTTTTGGAGCAGATATGTGATTCCAGTTGGCAAGGAAGATTGGGTAACTTTAGTAGAGAATCACATTTTCATCATGAACCTCTACTTCCGCATACTGCTTGTGTATGGTTTATCCCCCGTCATATCAAAAAATAACTTCAACAAAAGGAACTTCATAGTTTTCAAACCAAAAAATAAAAAAGAAAAGTTTCTGCCATGGAAGCCTGCTACAATCACGACAGCCAGAGCCCCAAAACCCCACCAGGATGTCTCAACTCTCGGGCAAATATCTAACCAACCCACATCTAAAACCCACCCTGCAATCAAGCCAAATACATATTGGCCAAGCTTCTTCAATATCCAAAATCCAAGGAACATGAGAAGATAATCCCTTGTTTCCTCATGTTGTTACACACCAGGGCTCATGCACAATTTCAAGAAACACCCTTGATAAATCATCTAACATGATTGGAGTAAGAATATTAGCCTTTCATTAAGTGATTAAAAATGGAAAATTAGGTCAAGTAAGCTCTTACATGTCCATAGTATCTGGAGGAGGAAGTTTGGCTATGAAATGCAGCACAGCACCATCCAAGAAAGATAGATGCTTTGGAGCATCTGTAAAGGCATAGTGAATGCCTCCTGTGACAATATTTAAAACATCTGAGCGGTGCTTGTTTCTAGCAGCCTTTCCAAATGTCTTAGCAAGCTGACTGGCAAGATCTTCACATTCGTGAAAAGTCTTTCTCGCTGATTCGTCATCATCAGAGGAAAGTGCCACTAAGTACCGTTCATGGGCCTGCAAAACCAGAATAAAACATGCCTAATTACTCCATGAAGAAAAGAGACTATATTTTCTTCCCATACGGCCTTGATGCCTTTCTGAATCTAACAGATATACTTTCTTTCCAAACAAAGAATCTAACATGTATAGTTTCTTTCAGACACTTTATTTACTCTGAATTATGTCGCTAGCTGAGCGAAAGCGGTAATAGACCCCCCCCCCCCCCAAATAACCAATAAACTGCGGGAGAAAGGCCACCACAATAGCAGACATGGACATTGATATGCATCTTTTTTATAAGCATGACATTTGTCCATCCTAGCTGCTTGAATCATAACCACAACCAACTCAAACACACCCCATGGATATGAAAAATATACACCGCCAATATCTCAACAGTAAGTCTTGGAGCAATGGCAAAGTTGTGTTCGTGTGACCTATAGGTCACGGGTTTGAACCGTCCTTGGGTCAGGGTAGGCTTCCTATATACACCCCCTTAGAGTGCGGCTCTTCCCTAGACCCGGTGTGAATGCAGGATACTTCGTGCACCGGGCTCCCCTTTTTTATACACCAATATCTCAGTCAACCAAACATTTCAACCATATCATTATCCAATTTTGAAATTAAAACTTCTGCTGCAATTTCATCAGAAAGCTCACCAGAAATTGGAAGGCCGGCCTGCAAGTGACCAAAAATAAAGCGGAAATCATCTCAGTTAGCAAGTACTGCCACTCACCCTTTTTAGTGCCTCTAGGAACAATCCTGCAACATCTGCACCTTTATTCCTTAACATGGTTAGCAAATGCTTAATGACCTCAGACACTCCTGTCCCATGCATTACAAGATGAGATACTATCTCTGGAGCAATATATTCCTGTAGACATAGGTTACGGTGATGGAATATGTTAGCAGCTGATAAAGAATATTAACGGTAAGCCTCCTAATCTTTGCATTCTCAATGATAGTGCAGTAATACCAAAAAGCATCGCCAATTATCCATATCAAAAGTACAGCTGGGAATTAAGTACAGAAAAGTCCAACTATGAAAAGAGAATACACCTAACCTTAGGAACTGCGTCAACAGCAACCAACTTCCCAACAGCAATGATTACAGCATCTCGATTTGTCTCCTCAATGTATTCCCTATTAGAATCTTCTTCTTCAGTTTCATCTGTATCCATGTTAGAAGATGAATGAAAGTCTAAAAGCATACATCACGTGCAGAAAGAAACCCTTTGGGATTGAACAGATAAGTTATGGTGGAGGGTGTTCTGGAAGCTGAAAACACTTTTCTTTGGTTAAGTTAGAAACACTATTATCCTTTCATTGACACCTCTGGGTGGACCATGGAGATCTATTTTCCACTACTCCAAGGAATACTGATGAACTAGTTCTGCTTGCAGATTAGGTGCTCAAGTTTTAACAGGATTTTTTTTTTACTATATAAATAAAATTTCTGCCTGCATCTTACTGCTTCATGATGTAAGAGTGCATACGTTGTGAATTAGAGAAGTGCAAAAAGTTCTTTTCCTGCTGTATTTGATTATGTTGGGAGCAGAGTGTACACTTTAGTTTCTTAAAATATTTTCCAACAGACAAAGTAAAGCTAGATCCTTATCTAAGAAGTAATGCTTGAAAACAGATGCACAAAATGGTTTCCTTTTGGAAATCAAGTGCCAAAACGTGAACTTAACAAAAATAATAATCAATGTGCAACAACCTTCAATTAAGATATAGCATGAGGAAATGAATGACTTCAGTAAACATTTGGCACTCAAGTTCATGTGACTGCTCAAGCACCAAAGTATTTTCACAGTAACCATAGAGATGATGATTAGTTCACATCTAAGCACAAGATTTATCTAAAATTGAAACAATTAAACTTAGCCATAGGGCGTTGCCACCTAACAAGCAAGTATAGATCAGGACTACATGGCTTGCCAATTATAATTCTAGTTTCTTTAACAACTAAAAGATGAAGCATGATACTGAAAGTAATTGTTCTACATGCAGGCTTATAGTTTGAAACAGTAGTGTTGAGCCATACTATTATTCCTCTATACAACAGTAAAATGTGAGCTTGAGCTTCCACATATTTAGAGGAAACAGTGAATGGGAGAGCTAAAACCACCTGAAACATGTAGTTGGCGTTCACCAAGCTTCCAGAATTTTTTAAGAATGGATTCATCCGGAGAGTACCCCAAAGCTTCTAGCTCCATGGAAGCAAAGGTTGCTTTCCTGAACAGACACCACTGTTCTGAAAAGATAACACAAACCTAGACCAAGAAAAAAAAACTCAATTAACCAAAAGAGAACATAGAAGGCACTAAAAGGACACAGTTGAACATAGATGTTTGGAAATTACACATGGTCAGATGTGGATATTTAAAAAAATGCTTACCCTACATGCAAGTTGACTCGCACGAAAACCTTCCGGGGATTCAGTAGTCAGGAAGGACTCAAGTAATTCAAACAAGGTACTGCGCTTGGAGATTAAGGAAGATATCGATTGCTCTGGGACTGTGCCAGAGTTTATGATAGTGTGTAGGCACCAGCAAACATGCAGATGCATGTTAAGAAGCAGAAATCCAATTACCTGAACATTAAGCCAAAGCGGTTGTGTATTGACAAGACTACAAAAAAAATCAAACTACATTATACCCACCTCGTCATCAATATTTCTGAAGTTCTTAAGAGTCTCCGCAAAATCTTTATACAAGATATCAATGGAAATTTGCCTTGACAATTGAAGTTCATACAACCTTTTCAAGTTAACAAGCAGTGAATATTCATCATCACCATCCTACAACAACAAAGCTTGCACTATTTATCCGAAATGCACCAATAAAACACATAGTCCCCTTCAATTTGTTAAGGGAACATACCGCAACTTCTTTTATTGCAGATTTAAGTTTGATAATGAGCTCATCTTCAATCCCCTTCAATTTGTTATGGGCAAAGTCCTGTAACTCCCCTCGACTATCAGTAGCACAGAAGTTCAGAGCTTTTACACAAGATCTCAGAGCTTCCTTCTCACCATGCTTAAAAAAGGCCTCTTTCATCAGAAGGACAGCAGATTTAAAATTCTGGAAAACCAAAACAACTTACTTCGTATTGGCAATCCCTATATAATTCATGATCGAAAAAGTGTTCCACGAACGCACCTGATCTTGTCTTTTAAGAGAATAGAGCTCAAGGTTCATATGAACAATGATTTCAAGTAGATAGGTAATTTTTGCTTTGTCAGACATAAATTTGCGAAGAAGCTGTGGATAATTCCTCATCATAGCAACGGTTATATCACGCTTAGAACTTTCAAACATTTCCTGGCGATTACAACATAAGCAGTCTAAGATTCAGTATCCGGGAGTAGTATGGCTGAACAATAGCATTATAATATGTCATTGACAAAGAACACTAAAGAAGGAATCGATCTCAAATAATCTAAACCAATTCTGAACTTGAGCTATACTCAATAACTGCAAAAAATCAAAACCACGGCATCTAGATAATCATTCTGCATACAGCTTTGAACGTTATTCCTACTAAGCAAAAAGAGTTACCATCCATGTTTCATGGTACATGAAAATAATCTGACTGCTAACTATATTATCCGACTAGAAGTAAAGTAAAACGTCTTAATGTTGTTAGAAAATGTGAAAGATGATAACATGAAATATATGAAAATGGCACCTCTTCCACTGTATGAAACTAGTAAGTAATCAGTTATTCAATAACCTAGATGAATGATCTTGAGCAACTGACCTGATTTCAACCAAGCATGTAGCTTAAGAAAAATTGTGGCACAATGACACTGCTAAAACAGTACAGATCGACCAGGTTGCAGAAATATAACCAACTTATTGGTTCACAAGCTCTTTCTTGGAATTCATTCTCAAGTGTAAATGGTGAAGTTTGAAGCACAACAACAACAACAACATACCCAGTGAAATCCCACAACGTGGGGTCTGGGGAGGGTAGAATGTACGCAGACCTTACCTCTACCTTGGTAGGTAGAGCGGCTGTTTCCGGAGACCCTCGGCTTAAGACAAAGCATAATCACAAGCAAAGCAAAAGAAACGGTCAAACCTGGACAAGAAATTTGAAGCACAAGTATAACAATTTATTAAGAGAGTCTCAGAAGAGTATTAACAGGAAGAACTAAAGAAGCTCACCTTTTGTGCTTTAGTATAATATTGTTTTCTATTATCAGTAGCAGGAACAATCTTCTCCCCAACTGCCTTTCTAATTGACGCAGAAAGCAGTCGAATTAGGTTTGTCGCATCTACATCACTTAGTTCAACTGATGGCTCTTCTTCCAAGAGCATAGACATGATACGCTTCCAATCCTGCAAGGACATAATTTTCGACATAATTTTCAAGTGAATATTCTCCTCTTCAACCAGGGAACACACCCAGGGATCCAGGTTAGGTAGGAGACCCTTCTCAAGTCTTCCTATGATAATATAAGATTATAGCTGTCTAATCAATAGAAATAGAAAATGCCTATAAAGGCAAGTCGTTGGGAAATTCCAGTCTGACCAAACTACAGATAATTGTATTACAGCATCAATACTTAAAGCCATAGGGAAATGCTGGTAAAATTCAGAAATCATACAGTAAATTATAACGTCTTTAAAACAAAGTTGAGCCAGTAGAAGTCTAGGCTCACTGAAAGCTGTAGGGAAATGCTACTCTAACCAAAGTACAGGTATCATATGGTCATAGCAATTCCATTCTCAGATTAAAAGATAAGTGTACATAACATACTTTCATGGCATCCATATACTCCCAGATATCATCAATGACATACATACTCAGCATTTCGTCTTTTGAAAACTCTCCCAATATGCGCAGCAGTCTACTAAGATGAACCTCAGAAGAATCAGTATTATCCCCTGGAAATTTTTTGTTATCAGAACAATTGTATTAATCAAGCAAATAGAAAGCTCATGATGCAGAACCGTGTGTACCTGAACTAGATTGTGAACTGTTCAATCGCTGGGCAATCAGATTATCATACACTAGAGCTCCTATGGCACGCCTGATTTCCGGTGGATCATCAATTAGCAAATCATATAAAGAGCTTAATTCCTCCTCGGGAACAAGTTGATGTCTGCAAATATGGAATAGCTTGATAAAAGAGCACATTTTAACAACCTGCTGGTAACAACATTGAAAATGCAAGAGGCTTGCATTAATGAACTAACATTACCTTATCAGTTGTTTCACAAGTCCTATAGCACATACTGCCACAGAAATATCAACATCATCAGCAAGCTCGATCATCCTTTTATAAAACCTCTCCGTGAAAAGGCCAAGAGACGGTACATTATCATCCACCTCATAAAGATTCTGTAGTGCAAGAACTGATGCCTTCCTTACACCATCACTCTTTAAGAGAGGAAAAATTAAGAACCAATTGCGTAGTTAGAATTTTTAAGTTTATCAACTGAGGTTAAAGATAAAATCAAATTGACATCAACTTACTTTATCATTCAATGTCCATCCGAGATATTTTAAATACAAATCCTGCAAAAAAAGGGAGGGGTATGACAGGATCCAAACACCCAATGACTGTATGCATGCCATTCTAATATCAGGTTCGACATCTCGATAACGGTGCATAAATAGCCTACAAATTCAGCAAACAACAAGGTAAAACAAAATCAAAAGTGCCCCTCAAGTGATCAAAAATATGTATCATTAACACAAGGTCCATACCCAGTAAATATCTTCCGCATCATCTCCTCTATTACTGTTATCTTTTCATGGGTCATGGATAATCTTTTATTCAGTGATTCAACTCGAGGTCCGTCCACTTGCTTCTTTTTTTCAGCATTTAGCTGTCTCTGTGTGGTTTCCCTCTGCGTACCAAGTACTTTGGCAACATGTATAAAGGATGTAACAAGTTGTAGTCCCATTAGTGAAGCAATCTGACGATATACTCTAGGGGGTGTGCTGAAATGCATGTTCACAAGACAATGAGCCAAAATACTACCTAAAATTTAGATCACCTGAATACAAACTACTTACCATGATAATGCAATCACATAATCCATGCACTTGTCAAACAAGACCTTATCAAAAAGTGGTCCATTTTCACACTCAGCAACCAAAGTATCCCAGAAGTAGACGAGGTTATCTTTGAAGTTCTTGAAGTCCTTCTTTTTTGAATTTTGATAATCCTCAACTTCCCCCTAATATCCAAAGGAGATTAGGTAAAATTACAACTACATGTCTATGCATGAAGTTCCTGTTTATTGCATATTGAACTGACGCCAAATAACATATTAAATAAGGAAATATCATCAATATGATGGATGAATATACCCTCTTAGCCATGTTTACAAGAGCAACTACTACATCATCAACATCAGTTTGGTCCAAGAAATCTTCTTCAATATGATATTTTGCTCCACATGCCTGCAAAACCAAAAATTTCCAACCTATCAGCTCACATCATCAAAATGGAACCTGTCTATTGCTGATAAGCGGAGATGAGAAAAACAATAGTATCCAAGCTGAAGAAACATCCACATATTATCAAATTACCTCAAACATCATGCTCAAGAGTCCAGCCATTGCAACTTTCGGATCCTTCTCATAGTGTTCCACCCAATGCTTGATCACTAGAGGAATTTGTCTCCTATCACCTTTAACAACATCTGAAAATAAAGGAATGAACGTCCTATCATCAGCATGTGTAAACAACCACAATAGTCATACACAAAAAGGACTCAACAGAGAGAAGGTAAAATCTAATTAGAATCGCGTAACTGGAATTGAAGCAAGCACAAGAAAGCAAAACTGACTGGTATAGCTTCTGATTGTTTCATTCCTTAAATAGGAAGTGTGTTACATACAAAGAGTAGGATTATTTGAAGTGTTTTGGACTGAAAAGGTATAGTTCATGTACACACTACCCTCCCAGACCCCACTTGTGGGATTAAACTGGGTATGTTGTTGTTGTCATTGTTGTAAGGTATAGTCAAGTGACGTCTCAAAGAGGAATGAGTATTTCTTATGGCATAATCATAGAAGGCCTTTGAGTATGGCTATGACAACTTCAAAGTGCTCCCACAGGGTTCATGATGATACACAAACTGCCTTCTCTTATACTTGGAAAGTCACTGCTTGAATAGAAACATCAAATGGAGTAGGATAGCTAGCTGCTTTGACCATTCCACTATATTGATACACTTTTAGTAAAGTTACTGCTTGAATAGAAACATCAAATGGAGCAGGCTAGCTGCTTTGACCATTCCACTATATCGATACACTTTTAGTCAAGTCACTGCTTGAATAGAAACATCAAATGGAGCAGTCTAGCTAGCTGCTTTGACCATTCCTTTATATTGATACACTTTTAGTTCTTAAAAAATCTAGAGCAGAATGAAAAATCATCAGGAAGTAACAGAATGAACCTAGAGGATCAAACAAGATTCCTCTTGTCCACATCCTCCATTGCTTCTCGGGACATCTGCTGCAAACTAAACATCGAGATGGATAAAGGCAAAATGTCCAGAAGTGCAAACACACCACGTAATTGGGAGGGAAAACTTAGACTACAAAAAATGTTTCCCAAAAGTACCACAAAGGAGATATAAAGACAAAACAAGAATCTTAAAGCTTTTCCTTCACCAACAGGATGCCCATAATGATGAGTGTTTTACATTTGCAAAATTTCGTTGACGAGATTCGCATTTCATTCAATGGGTGAAACGGAATGCAATAATGAATCAAATTCTCCCACTTGCTATTGTAAATTACACAATTTTCAGACAACTAAAGGACCATTTTCCACAAGCAATTTCAAAGCTTTTACACACTCTCAAAGTCATCGGCAATTCAACATTAACCTTAAATTACCATAATTAAAATTACAGCACAGTAGCCAAACTCAAAGATATGACTTAACTCACGCTTTCACCTATAATTGAATAGCACACCCTAAAAATTCCTTAGATTCTTGAAATACCAAAATTGAACTTAAATTGTCATAATGAAAAACTACATAACATATTCAAACTAGACGATCACAATCTCCATTCACGCTTTCAATCAATCAAGTAGCGAGAGCCTAAACTTCTCTAGTATCAACTTTCAAAATTAGCCTGAAATTATTTTAATGAAAGCAACACAACATTAGCGAACTAAAAGACAATTTCATTTCCAATTTCAATATAATTGACTAGTGTAAGCCTAAAAAGGGTCGTCTCAAAAATCAAAATAAACCTGAAATTAAAAGAAATATACATAACACTAGGATAACTAGACGACCACAACTTCCATTCACACTTTCAACACTATACTGTAGCGCAAGCCTAAAACAGTTCGTCTCAAAACTCAAAAATTAATCTGAAATTACCATAACAATACAAACTACAAAACCATAACTTCAATTCATGCTTACAACATAATTGAGTAGCAAAACCCTAAATCTTTTCTGGTCTAGAAATTCAAAATCCAAACTGCAATTACTATAATGAAACTTACAAGACAGTATACAAACAGAAAACCATAATTCCCACCCGCGAATTCAACAATAATTGACTAAGCCAAGCCCTAAAATTTCTATATTATTCTCAAATTACCATAAAATAAAAGCTACAGAACATTAGTCCAACTAGAAGACCACAACTCCCATTCACCCTCTCAACATAATAAAATTTCAGAATGGTATGCAAACTAGAAGACCATAACTTTCACTGTGTATTCACCAATAATCGGGAAAACAAAGCCAAAATTTCTATAGATTCTCAAATTGAAATTTAACATCAAAAACTATTGTAACAAGAACTAAAAAACAGCAAATAAAATTAATAGTACCAATTAAACTCTGATGAGCATTTCTAGCAGCAGCAGATGAAGTGCCTCCTAAAGCCTTACTCCGCTTAGCTCTAGCACGAGAGTCTTCAAAATCCTCTGACGATTCTTCTCTCTCTTCCTCATTCACACTGCTGTGTAATTGCTCCTCGTTAACCCTAGTTTGATCTCTAGTTCGTTTCTGTACACGATTAAATCCATAACTAGGGCTCAAATATTAACATAATCAGATGAATCACAGTTGAAATTGAAAAAAAAAACTCACCATACGGCGATTCGCTGTTTCCGACACCACTGGTTCCTCTTCCATGAACTGCTGTTACTGTAACCCCTAGAAACCGAAGCAAAGAAGCGCGAAAGAGAGCTGAAATTGGAAAAACGGTGAGAAAATGCGGAGATTTGTGGATCGTATAGCGTACTGCGTACACTTCAGTGGCCTTTATGCTGGAAAAGGACCGCGAAATTGAAAACGTTAATGATGTAGTTCTCTGTTGCGAATATAAACTCCCTCCATTTCAAAAACTTATGGCTTAATACATAAACACCCCCCCTCCCCCATCCCACACGAACCCTCCACTTACTTAGGTTTTGCAACTTTATGTGAATTGTGGGGGTGTTATTATTTCTAAAGTATAATATTACCTCGGAGGGCTTGTGACCTGAATCAAGTGAAGTTCATCAAATATGAAGACGACATGGTACTGGTGGAGACGTTACATGGATCTAACAGTCATACTTTCATAAATTCTTACACGAAGAGGGGGACAGTTGTGTTGGGGGATTTGGATTGCGGGTGTATAAAGGTTGAGGAGGTTAAGGGTGATATCTTTAGGATGCGCAAGGGAAGAGCGATCAGGTCGTACGAGATCTTAGTGGAATTTTGAAAGAATGCATGTGGGGCGGGTATGGAGTGACTGACTATGTTATTTTGTGTTATTTTTAAGACGATGAAGATGTCCGAAAAATGAAGGTGGAGTACAATCTGTTGTATGAGAACAAGGGTGATATTCATAATTACAACAACTATAGGGGTATCAAATTGATAAGTCTCACTATGAAAGTTTGGGAGATGGTAGTGGAGATGAGGGTGATGAGCGGCGTGTTTATTTTCGATAACTAGTTCAGATTCATGCTAGGGTGTGCAACTACAAAAGCCATTTATCTTTTAAGGAGCCTGATGGAGAGCAATATACGGAGAGGAAGAAGGACATACACATGATGTTCATCGACCTAGAAAAGGCATACGACTAAGTCTCGTTCTATGGAGATGATTGGAGGTTAGAGGTGTGCATGTGATGTACACTAGGACGATCAAGAAAATATAGGGTGGAGCCAAGACCCAAGTAAGGACAATGGGATGAGACTCGGAGCACTTTCTAGTTATGATGGCATTACACCATGGATCAGCTCTTAGCCCGCTTCTATTTGTCTTGGTAATGGATGTACTGACACGACATATCCAAGGGCAGGTGCCATGGTGTATGGTATTGCAGATGACAGTTTTGATTACCGAGACATACGGGGGGGTAACACTAAGCTGGAGGTTTGGAGACATGCCCCAGAGGATAAAGGGTGGAGGTTGAGTAGGACTAAAACAGAATACTTGGAGTGCAAGTTCAATGATGTAATGCATGAGGCTGACATGGAAGTGAGGCTTGATGCATATGTCATCCAAAATATAGGAATTTTCAAGTATCTTGGATTTATTATCCAATAAAATAAAAGATTGACGAGGTTGTCACACATCGTATTGGTGCAGGCTAGATGAATTAGAGGCTCGCATCCGGAGTCCTGTGTGATAATAATGTGCCACTTAAACTTAAAGGTAAGTTCTACAAAGTGGTGGTTAGACTAACTATGTTGTATGGGATGACGTGTTGGCCTGTCAAGAGCTCCCCTATTCAGAATATGAAAGTTGTTGAAACGATGACACTGAGATGGATGTGTGGGTATACTAGGATAAATACGATCAGAAATGAAGATATCTGGGATAAGATGAGAGTGGCTTCGGTGGAGGATAAGATGCGGAAAACGATGTTAAGTGGTTTTGACATGTGATGAGGAGATGCACGGATGCCTTAGTGTGGAGGTTTGAGATGTTGACTATGAATGGTTTTAGGAGAGGTAGAGGTAGGCCAAAGAAGTGTTGGAGAGAAGTGATTAGACAAGACATGACAAAGTTTTAGCTTATCGAGGATATGAATTTAGATAGGATGTTGTCGAGGACACGAATTACGGTAGAATGTTAGCATGTAGTTGAGTATTGTTTGCCTTATCCTTCCATACTAGTAGTCGCAACATTACTCTTATAGTTTCTAGTCCTTGAATTTCTTTTACTATTTGTTACTTCGTGTACTTCATAATATCTTCGGCTGACAAGACCACCATGATCTTCTAAAATAGAACAAATCAAGGCAACATAAACAAGGATCAGTAAGGCCACACAATATATGGTACATATTGACATGTGTCTGCAAAGCCTCTAAGAGTTATTGACATCATATGGTCGGGACAGGGCCTCGACCTACTCATGAAGTCTACAAACATGATCTTGTTGCACCTTGTGTTTCGTGTGATGTCATTATCATAATATTGTCTAACATAAACTCGGAGAGGGAAAGATCCCTCCAAGAGACTAATAAAGGTTTAGGGAAATATTGAGTAAGTTTCAGAAAAGTTTAAGACTAATCGGATCGATCGAAATAAGTTTCAATGAAACTCGACAAAATGTCATCATTCAGGGCACTCTACGAATCACATAGCATGTTTGCGAATTGCAGACCATGTTTGTGAACCGCAGACTATGCCATAAAATGAGACATAAGTTTTACATTTTCTGGCAGAGTCTGCGACACAGTCTACGAATCAAAATAGTGTCTACAAACTGTAGACTGTACTACAGGTTTGAGTAAGTGGCCAACTTAAAACCTTATAAATTTGATGTAGCCTTATTTCTCTCATTTTCTTGACCAAATTAAGTCCTCACACCTCCATATGAGTTCTCTAACAAGATTCTAAGGTCCAAGAACACTTCTAACTAGATTTGAGCCAAATTCAACTTCAAAGTTGTGATCAATTGAAGAAGAAGTAACACCTAAGGTATTGTCTTGTTATTGAGAGTTGGCCCAAGTTAAAGAAAGTTGTTGTTCGGGATTTTTCTGACTAATTGAGGTAAGTTAAACTCTTTTTTACTATGCTCAAGTTAATCCATGTAATAGTTGAATTATAAGTGAGTGAAAAAACATAAGATGAATGGTAAAAGTTGTTATTATCTTGTTGTTGGGTTGTTTGTTGGAAACTACATCTTGATGATGAGTTGGCGAAACTTGTTGGTAGTTTTTGAATGAGAAAGGGAGAAAAAGGAAATTAGGGAGGTTGTCTTGATGATAGATGCTATGGTAGAAGGATATGGAGTTCTACACATGTTAGATGTTTGGTGAAATGTCGTAATAAATTTATATTTTAGCTATCAATCCAATCTTGATCTGAATAATCTTTATTACATGGGTTATCATCCATACAACGTACGAGGTTTCGTAAGACTAACGTTGGCCAAGCAACGAGGTATGTAAGGCTGACCTTTCTTTCTTTTTGGCATGATCCTAACGAAAATGACACAAAACAAATAGTTCTTTAAGAAATTTCTATTCTTGAATCATTGAGGTGTTTCATGAACATTATATATCCCTTGCTTTGAGTACTTTTCCGCACTCATATTATCTCTCTTGTGTGATGTTCCCTGATCAACGTAGTTACATAATATTAGTCAGAGGGTAATGACCTTATGTCACTCCGACCTTTGTTATATTGGTCCTTTGAGGTCATTCATGCATTATATATATATATATATCTATTTTATGACCACGCTATAGTCGGCCGGATATGGCACTTATATGTACGCACCACTCCAGTTGGGTACGTTATATAGACCCAGAGAGTGGCTTGTTGATGAGATTGCCCCATAGTGTGGCTTACATATATTTGTAATACATTTTTAATGAAAGCATGCATATCATTTGACCTCAATGGCATTTAGAGTCACATGTTGTCTTTCTTATCCCTATTTACATTTTTTGCACTCATTTACTCTCTTTTTCCCAAAAAAAATGATTCACTTTCCTTTTTAGTCTGTCAAAAAAAGAATGACATATTTCCTTATTTGACAATAATTTATCTTTAAACTTTACCTTTTAACGCTAAACGAGATGATCTATAACCACATAAATACCTTTGACTTATTTTAGACTATAAGATTCAAAAGTCTTCCTTTATTTCTTAAAGTGTGTCAAATGAAAGTACATCACATGAGTTGGGACGGAGAGAGTATATTACATGTCTTACATATTCAGTACATTCTTTCGTACTGACGCTCCTTTGTTGGGAGCACTGTGTTTCATGCCCACGGGTGCAGATAGATGTACATACGTTCCTCCTTAGTAGGTTGCCCGATCTAGCAGTTGGCCGTCACGCTCCCTTCTTTTGGAGTTGTTGTGTGGTGTTGATATGTTGTGATGGTTATGTGTATATTCATTTTGGGTATGACGGGGCCCTGTCATGATCTTCAGTCACTCTGTATTACTGTTAGAGGCTTGTAAACTTGGGTGTCGTGTACAATCATTTTGTATGTCTTTGCTGGCCTTTCTAATGGTTTATTACATGTATGGTGGCCTTGACAACCTTGATATATATATATATATATATATATATATATATTGGATTCTCTCTGTTTGTAGGTTGTTATATCATATAGTTATATAGCTGTCATTTTGAGGCCTTGACAACCGAGATCTTGAGATATTTATGACATGTCTCAAGGGTGGTATGCTCGAGATGCTAAGGTGTCGGGTGTCAACCACATCCCCAGGTTGTGTTGTGACAAACTTGATATCAGAGCAGATAAGTCATAAAGAGTCTACAAGTCATGTCTAGTAGAGTCTTGTTTATGGATATGTTGTGCATCACATTTATAAATAGGAGGCTACATGACATTTAGGATGGTTGCCTTCCTTTTTATCTTAGATCATGTGTTAGAGTTTAGTTATAAGAATTCGATTTTCTAATCCATGTTTTGTTCATGATTTCGTGGATGCCTATGACTAGACGACATACGACTAGTAGGAGGTGGGATGTTGATACGGGAGAAGGTATGAGATATGTGTCACCCGCTAACACGAGACAACATGAGCCTCAGGCCGAGGCCTTACCTCAGGACACCTGTTACACCCCGTAAGTCCAGGACATGTTTAAGAGAATGTACGTAAGGAACACAAGACTTGAAGAGGGTACGAAAGGAAGAATTATTTTTCCAACGAAAAATCTTCCGAACGTCGGAAAGGAAAAATGTTCGTTAGTGAGAATTAGATTCTCAATATGCATTAATTGAAGAGTATGAAACTTATTATCATTATCAAAATTTATTTTTACGGATTTGGTCACGTGGGGCCCACCCGAGGAATTTTAAGTTTTGTGGGATCCACGAGGGTTACAGAATTTTATGGACGAATGAGAGGGAGACACGTGGCACCCCCACATGGTTTTGGACGAAATTGACAAGGGTAGAATGGTCATTGACCAATGTAAAAGATCAAGTCTTGCTAGCTTGAGATTATTGACCAAGTCAACTTGCCACTTGGATTATTATTTAATGCCCTTCATCCTAGCCACACATATGTTGATATCTTGACCCTCCATTGTGTTTTATATACACTACACTAGTTCTTGTATTGTATTAAACACTTATAAAAATTAGAGAACACCTTGTTATTCATTGTTGCTCTCGTGTTCATGAGCATTTCCACACATAAATAATTAGTTTGTGGTTCTTTATTCACAAGACTTTAACCCAAGGTCCCTAAGGGTATTGTAAGGATATCTCAATAGAAAGATTTAAAAACGACGCTTTCACGTTAGTCGCAAGGCGAAAACCTAAGGCATTTTCATAGGTTTTGTTTGGAAATGGAAGAGAAGTTGGTTGTGAGCTTCTAAAGGCTTCAAATAGCGGGTTGGAGCGTAAAGGAAAGGAGCTAAGAATTTCTAATGAGCGACATTGAATCTTGGAAATTATAAGGGCTTGTAAAGGTAAAATTCTTGTCGCTTTAGTAATCGAGATTACTTATCATTGTAGCTATGGATATTAGCAAGTATGAGATATATATATTATGAAGTTGATAAGTGTTATGGATATTGAACCCTAATCCAAAATTTGTATGTTTAGTCTTGAGATTTCAATTCAATCGATTATTAGTTTAATCGTCACGTTATATAAGGAAGGAATTATAATTGTTAAGTTGTTTATGACAATATAACATGTTAGACCTAAGTTGGATTGAAAAAGAATTGGAAAAGGACTTTGTGTTGTTGTATATGTTTAGTCAAGAATGGCTTTAAATATGGAACTAGTTTCAGATTAATTTGTGGCGGAATTTTACACGCCCCGTTAAGGCGTAATCCCTTTGGTTAGCTGAATTGTTGGGCCTTAAATGTGGCGTGTTTGGTTATTGAATTCGCCTTGAAAAAGGTGGCAAAGTATGTAGAAACAAAGGAAGTCTTTGTCCGATTTTCCGTAGAATTTAGTGACTTTGCACTTAGAATATTCTGCCGTTTCTAGAGGTTAATGGACGATATGGCCATTATAGGTGGAAGTACTAAGTATAGCGTGTTCTACTCAAGGATGGAATAACTATCAAGGTTGAAGTACTTTGGAGCATTTTGCTATTTGTCGATAATCGTCGCGAGGTATGTGAACCTCTTCCTTCTTTTGACATGATTCTATGTATGGAATATACACGTGGTATTATTTCATGATTTCTTCTACTCTGTAAGTTAAGAGGTATGTATGTTGATTTACTCTACGTAGCGGTTATGTCTGTTATCCTAAGTTCTACCAAGTCTTATGGGGATGTAAAGAGTCGCATGAGGTATTTTGGAGCCACGTTGACTTGGCTAAGTTACGACACAAATGAGAATAAGTATCGAACAAGCCACTGCAGCGTTAAGAAAGGAAAATGTAATGACAACCAATTAAGTTAAAATGAGTAGAATTCTCCATCTGCATAGAAGCTAAGATAAGACAAAATTGTATTACATTTTTTAGATCATGGCTACTTGATTAAGATCGTTATAAATAAGTATAACTTATTCACAATGCACCAAAGTATATGTTACTTAATTTATAAGAGTTTACATATGAAGTTTTAAGACTATGGACCTCAAATTTTTAAAAGGTTAAGGGACTTTATTTTTCAAGTTATGGGACTTGATTCTTAAAGGGAGAAATGAATTGTTTTAAAAGTAAAGAATACTTGATTTGGAAAGTATTGATTTCTTGCCATTCTAAAGTTAAGAAACTTGTTTTCTTAAAAGTTAAGAGACTTGAAGTATTTTGAAAGCTATGTGATTTGATTTGAAAGTATAAGTCTCTTGGTTATAAAAGGAATGAATTTGTCTAAGACATAAAGAGTTATAACGGCTTTATGGGAAGTTGGTTATAACAACTTTATGAAAGATTAAAAGAATGGTTTTCTTCAGTAATGTAAGCAAAGAAATGATTTGAAATAAAGAAGGGCAAATTGTTTTAAAGGTACCAATTGCTTAAGGTTTTAAAGAAAGAAGTCACTTGATTTAGAAGCCTATAACTGTATTTCTAAAAGGTATTGTGACTTGTCTTGAAAAGTATATATGACTTGATACTACGGTAGTTAGTATCTTGGAAGTTTTATTTGAAAGAGAATCATTTTAAAGGAGTAGAGGCACGTAGTACGCTGGGTTAAATTCTGGATTTTATATGACATTACCGCCCCAGAACGGGCCGGCAAGATACCTTTACGGGCGACTATATGACATTACCGCTGCCCAGAACGGGCCGGCAAGATACCTTACGGGCACTATATGACATTACCGCGCCCCAGAATGGGCCGGCAAGATACCTTACGGGTAGACTATATGACATTACCGCGCCCCAGAATGGGCGGCAAGATACCTTACGGGCGCACTATGTGACCTTACCGCCTCGTGAATGGGCCTGACAAGATACCTTTACGGGCGACTATGTGACCTTACCGCCCCAGTGAATGGGCCGGCAAGATACCTTACGGGCGCACTATGCGACCTTACCGCCCCAGTGAATGGGCCTGACAAGATACCTTTACGGGCGACTATGCGACCTTACCGCGCCCCAGAATGGGCCAGCAAGATACCTTTACGGGCGACTATGTGACCTTACCGCGCCACAGAATGGGCCGGCAAGATACCTTTACGGGCGCACTACGTGACCTTACCGCGCCCCGTGATCGGGCCGGCAAGATACCTTATGGCAGACTACGCGACTACCGTGTCGTGAATGGGCCGGCAAGATACCTTTACGGGCGCAACTATGACCTTACCGCGCCCCGTGATCGGGCCGGCAAAGATACCTTACGGGCGACTATGTGACCTACCGTGTCCCGTGAACGGGCCGGCAAGATACCTTACGGGCGCACTATGTGACTTTACCGCGCCCCAGATCGGGCCGCAAAGATACCTTTACGGGCGCACTACGTGACTTTACCGTGTCCCGTGAACGGGCCGGCAAGATACCTTTACGGGCGCACTATGTGATCTACCGCCCCGTGATCGGGCCGGCAAGATACCTTTACGGGCGTACTACGTGACTTTATCGCGCCCCGCATCGGGCGGCAAGATAGCGCCCTCCATAAAGCGGCCTGGATTATGTTATGTAAGGTAAGTAAGTTATATGGTAATGAACTTGACGGTGTTTCCTAAGCATGTACGTAAAAATGTGACTATAACTTTTATTGAAAAATGAGAAAAGATAATAAGGTACGATTAAGTTCACGAGATGGTAATGACACGGTAGGATCTGGTATGTACCCTTTTTATACTTGCTCGCCATTCTTTTGTACGCTTATGATTTGTTTATCAGACCTTATTTTCTGCTCCATATTCTGCACTTCAGATCGACCTCTGGGTGCGCTCATGTCCGCAGGTTTAGGTACACAGTTGTGGATCCGCGAGCTTAGGATCCTGATTCAGCATTCTGAGATGGCTCCAATGTTCCGGAGTTGTCATGGCTATGTATATTCAGGGGTACGACGGGGTCTTGTCCCGTCATAGTATTTGTTCAAATCTTAGAGGTCTGTATTCATCTGTGGGCTGGACTGACTAGAGTTATTTTTTTACATTGTTAAACAGTGTAGACCCTTTCGGGTAATTTTTTATGATTATGGCATCCTTATCGACTTGGCCTGAGTTTTTAAAAAAAAATGTGTTATTTATCTTCCGCAGTTTATTATGTTGTATGATTAGAAGGGTGCCCAGGTAGGACACCAGTCGCGGCCCGGGGTCGGGTCGTGACAACACCACTACCTCCAAAAGAACTATTGTACCTCTAGTTCCTCCCTAAGATACTCCTATCCAGGATCTCGATATACAGAGTACGATTCAGTTGTTAAATTAGTTAGTAGCTGCTCAGGCACAAGGTTAGGTTGTTGGTTCTTCTAATATGGTTGTTAGTGTGAGGGTCCGAGATTTTATGAATTTAGACCCTCAGTTATTCACAGGATCAGACCCGAATGTGGAACCCCAAAACTTTTAGAAAAAATGCAATGGACCTTGCGGATTATGTATGCTACTGATCGCGTGCACCACCAGTGGGATAGAGATATTTTTGAGGTATTCTTACAACATTATCTGCTGGTAGAGCTCCAACGGTCCAGGAAAGATAGGTTCTTGCACCTCCAGCAGGGTACCATGAGTGTACGAGAATACAACCTTCAGCGATCGGGTGCATCGATTTGTGAATGGTTTGGGATTGCACTTGGTTAATAAGTATACTATAACTTCTCTGAGTCCAGGCATGGATATCTCCCATATTTAGCATATGCTCATAATTTGGAGGATCGTAAGCAACAATAATGGGTCGACCGATAGCGAGATAGGGGTTAGCATAAGAGGTCATGATCTATAGATGATTTTGATGAGTTCTGAGGTGGACTCAGGCCCAGTCTTTTAGATATCCAGTTTATCTGGCAGGAAGCGCACCCCTACAGCTTCAGGGACAACATCGAGATTGATCTGCTTATTCTGGACAAAGTTAGAGTTCCAGGGCAACATGCCCACAACGAAGAGAAGATTATAGTCAGGTGAAACCATATTTGCCTCATTATGATCAGTGTGGTGGGGGACATTTCGGGAAATGTCGTCAGAGCTCGAACTTGTGGATGCCCATATTATGCGGAACAGTCCGTCGAGAGGCAGGGGCGGCATGGCACAACCAATTGGGTGTGTAGCTATTTCTTCATCTTCAGTATGCTCTCTTGGGCAAGGTTCTCAGTCGTTAGCCATTCGAGGTAAAGAAGAGGTGGAACATCTAGCTCATATGGTATTCAAAATCGTATTTATGCACTGGTGGGTCGACAGGATCAAAAGTCATCCCCGGATATCGTCATAGGTATATTGTCCATCTTCTCTTATGATGTATATGCATTGATAGATCCATGATCTACCTTATCGTATATTAGTCAATTTGTTGCTAGTAAGTTTGATAGAGTGCCCGAGTTATTGGGTGAACCATTTGTAGTGTCTATGTCGGTCGACTATTCAGTAATTGCTAAACAAATCTATCGGGATTGTATAGTAGTAGTTGTTGGTCATCACACTTTAGAGTGGATTTGGAAATGGTGGATTTCGATGTGATTATGGGTATAGATTGGTTAGCTTCGTGTTATGCCAATGTTGATTGTCAGATGAAAGTTGTTCGATTTTATTTTCCGAACGAGCTGGTTCTTAAATGGAAGAGGAATTCTGCAACACCTAAAGATAAGTTTATTTCCTACCTTAAGGCCAGGAAGATGATTTCCAATTGTTATATATATCACTTAGTTCGGGTTCGTCATGCTGAGATAGGACCCCCAACTCTTCAGTTTGTCCCTGTAGTGAATGAGTTCCCAGATGTATTACCCAATGAGCTTCCATGTATTTCTTTCTAAAGGGTAATTAACTTTGCTATCGATGTGCTTCCAGGCACTCAACCAATATTTATTCCTCCCTATAGAATGACTAATGTTGAATTGAAAGAGGTGCAGTAGCAGTTGAAAGACTTATTGAAAAAAGGGGTTTCCATTAGGCCCATTACTTTACCATGGGGTGCACCTGTATTGTTTGTTCATAAGAAAGATGGCTCGTTGAGAATGTATATTGATTATAATCAGTTGAACAAGGTTACTACCAAGAATAAGTACCCGTTTTCGAGGATTGATGACTTGTTTGATCAATTGCATAGTGCTAAATACTTCTCAAAGATTGACCTTAGATCTGGGTATCATCAGTTGCGGGTCAGGAGAAGGATATCACTTACTAATGCGCCAGCGACTTTCATGGACCATATGAATCGGGTGTTCAAGTTGTTTTTGAATAACTTTGTGATTATATTTATTGATGATATTTTGGTATATTTGCGGTCAGAGGCATATCATGCTGATCATTTGCGAGTGTGGTTGCAAACACGCCATGATCGTAAGTTATATGCCAAGTTTTCCAAATACGAGTTTTGGTTAAATTTAGTAGCCTTTCTT
Organism: Przewalskia tangutica; assembly: GCA_029844215.1. Lineage (NCBI taxonomy): Eukaryota > Viridiplantae > Streptophyta > Magnoliopsida > Solanales > Solanaceae > Przewalskia > Przewalskia tangutica. The sequence goes on along the minus strand of CM056735.1, from coordinate 81,323,532 downwards.
GACCATGTAGTTTCATATGAGAGTATTAAAGTTGACAGTTATAAGATTGAAGATATGAAGAATTGGCCGAAGTCTAGCACTCCTACAAAAGTTTGTAGTTTCTTGGGCCTGGCAAGCTATTATTGGAGGTTTGTAAAAGTCTTATATTCTATTTCTACCCCATTGACAAAGTTGGCTCATAAAACAACTAAGTTTTAGTGGTCGGAGGCATGTGAGCAGAGTTTCCAGAAGCTGAAAAGTAGGTTGAGATCAACACCTATCTTAGCACTTCCTGAGGGAACTGAAGGGTATGTTGTGTGTTGTGATGCATCCCGATTGACCTATGTTGTGTTCTAATGCAACGCGACAAAGATATCACATATGCTTCAAGGCAATTGAGGAAGCACTAATAGAATTATCCAACTTATGATCTGGAGTTAACAATAGTAGTGTTCACTCTGAAGATATGTCGTCATTATTTGTATGGAGATCATGTTGACATATTTACCGACCACAAGAGCCTTCAATATATCTTCTGGCAGAAGGAGTTGAATTTGAGGCAAATAAGGTGGCTTGAATTACTGAAAGACTACAATATTGACATTTTATATCATCCCGACAAAACTATCATAGTTGCTGATGCTTTGAGTCGTAAATCCATGGGTAGTTTGAATGATGTAACGATAGAGAAAATTCCTATGACTAAAGATCTATGTCAGTTAGACAGTCTATGCATTTGTCTACTTGACACATGTCGGGGTTGTTATTCTTGAGAATACATAAATAATATTGTTAATGACAGAAGTAAAAGAATGACAGTTTGAAGATCATGAATTATTACAGATGAAAGAAGGAATCCCCCAGTAGAAAAAGTCGATACTAGAGCTTATGAATGATGGAGTTTTTAGATATCAAGGTCGTTCGTGTGTACTTGAAATTGGTGGACTTAGAGAAATTATTATGATAGAGGTACATCAATCACAATATTTTGTTCATCCAGGGTCGACGAAGATGTATCACGACTTTAAGGCACTCTACTGATGGAACAACCTGAAGAAAAATGTTGCAGAATATGTGGCTCAATTTCTGAATTGTCAGTAAGTTAAGATTGAGCATAAGAAGCCTGGGGGACTTATTCATAATATAAAACCTCTGACCTGGAAATGGGAGATGATTAACTTAGATTTCATTGCAAGTTTGTTCTATTCACATTGGAGGTATGATTCTATATGTGTGATTATTAACATGTTGGTGAAGTCGACTCATTTCCTTCTGGTTAAGACTACATATACCGTCGAAGATTATGCTCGATTATATATAAGAGAGATAGTTTACCTTTAGGGGGTTCCATTGTCTATTATATATGATAGAGGTGCCCAATTTATAACTAACTTCTGGAAGTCATTCCAAAAAGGCATGGGTACTCAGGTGAGTGTTATACATCATTTTATTCACAAACTGATGGTCAGGCCGAACGCACTATTTAGATGCTCAAAGACATGTTATGGGTTTGTGTATTGGACTTCAAAGGTGCTGGGACAATCATTTACTGCTGATTGAGTTCGCCTATAATAATACGTATCATTCCAGTATCAAGATAGCCTTGTATGGACGGAAGCCTTGTGGGCGAACCTGAGTTATTGGGTCCCAATTTGGTTAAGCAATTAGTAGAGAAAGTGAAACTGATCCAGGGGCGCTTATTGACTGCCCAGAGTCTACAAAAGTCATACTCAGATGTTCGGTATCGAGACTTGGAGTTTGTCATTGGTTATTGGGTATTCCTGAAGGTATTACATATGAAGGGTGTAATGAGATTCAACAAGAAGGGCAAGCTTAGCCCTAGATTAGAACCTACATGATTGTTCGGAGAATCAGTTAGGTAGCATATGAATTTGAATTACCTCCAGAGTTAGAGGCGGTACATCATGTGTGCATGTATCGATGCTTTGGAAGTTCATATGAGATCCCTCCCGTATTACTCATATAAAGTATATTCAGATTACAGAAGACCTATCTTATGAAGAGGTCCTAGTTGTTATCCTAGATTTTCAAGTCCGAAAGTTGTGAATCAAGGAAGCAGCCTCTGTCAAAGTATAGTGGAGAAACAATAATGAAGAAGAAATGATATGGGAGGCAGAAAAAGATATGAAATCAAGAATCACCATCCTTTCCAATCTGAAGGTTAAAACAATAATTGTGCGGTAACTTCCTTTGTACTTGTATATTATGTCAATAACCTTACCTTACATGTTCTATATAGATGATGTTCGTAACAAAAAGTGAAAGACGTAGCTCAAACATCGAGATTCAATGCCTGAGATGAGTTCTGGATTACTGTATGACTTTATTGATAAGGTACGGTCGTGTGAGACCGATATAGTGGTATATGTTATATTATGTGGCCCTGTGAGGCAATAGTTATATTTTCTGACTGTGTTATAGGTTGAGATAGTTATATGAGGAAACTCTGCCAATTGTGTTAGAGAAACCTAAGACTTTGAAATCTTAAGTCATATACTTCAACATTCGAGGACGAATGTTCTTAAGGGGGAAGGATATTACACCCCATGTTTCGTGCGATATTGTTATCGTAATGTTGTCTGATATAATATCGTAGAGGGAAAGATCCCTCCAAGATACTAATAAGGGTTTAGGGAAATTTTGAGTAAGTTTCGGAGAAGTTTAAGACTAATCGGGTCGACCAAAATAAGTTTCAACGAAACTTAACAAAATGTCGTTATTCAGGGCACTCTGCAAATCACAGAGCATGTTTATGAATTACAGACCATGTCTGTGAACCGCAGACTGTGCCATAAAATGAGACATGAGTTTAAAATTTTCTTGTAGAGTCTGTGATACAGTGTACGAATCGCAGAGAGTGTCTGCGAACCGCAGACTGTACCGAATGTTTGAGGCGGTGGCTAACTTTAAACCTTATAAATTTGATGTAGCCTTATTTATCTCATTTTCTCAACTAAATTAAGTCCTCACACCTCCATATGAGTTCTCTAACAATATTCTAAGGTCCAATAATACTTCTAACTAGATTTGAGCAAAATTCAACTTCAAAGTTGTGATCATGTGAAGAAGAAGAAACATCTAAGGTATTGTATTGTTATTGAGAACTAGCCCAAGTTAAATGAAGTTGTTGTTGGGGATTTCTCTGACTAATTGAGGTAAGTTAAACTCCTATTTACTATGCTCAATTTAATCCAAGTTCCTCTAGTTAATGAATTTTCAAAAGTGTTTCCTGAAGAACCTCATGTTATTCCGCCTCATAAAGTTATTGATTTTGGGATTGATGTAATAACACTCTATAAATTCGGGTTAGGTTTGAATCCATTAAGAGAGTGATAATGTGACATTATAGTTGTACGAAATCCTATCAAAGTAAGTTTAGGTGTAAATATGATCTTAAGATCAAGACAAATTGATGCAGGAAGGGGTCCGAACTTAACTCCTCTACTTAAGTGTTTGAACGAAGAGTCGAGGGTGTCAAAGATTGGTCATCAACCCACGGTTAAGGGTCGAGAATGGCATGGACTATGGGGCAGATAGGAACCATAACTTAATGGTTATAGTGACAAGTTTCACTTGGCCTTATGTATTGGTCTTAGTCGAGACCTTGTATGTTATTTTCTTTCTAACTTAGATATTAGTTTTCATTATGACACATTTAATGACTGTGTGATAAGAGGACAAACCGAGAAAGTACAAGCCCGAGATGGCATGGACACGAGATGAGAAGACCGAGAATACACCATGACAAATACAAGGGATGATTTGGACGCCAAAGTGGCAAGAACAAGAAGCTTCCAAGAAGACCATTCAATCCCAATTCAACATCGGCCTAGGAAGAAGAAAGGTTGGCCGAGAACCCTTCCCGGTGCAAGGCATAGAAGCTTCTAAAATGATTCCAAAAAAATGAAGTCTAGAGAAGCCAAGTTCATACTCTCTTCTACTTGGTTACTACAATGAAGGTGTAAAGAAGTTTGGGTTTACCCTTGTCTCCAAGAAAGGCCAAACTCTTTCACATTGTGCTCACAATGGCCGAGGGATGACTTGGTCCCCAAGCCAACCCAAAGCCCTTCCGTTGTTCCCATTCAGCCGAATGGCTTGTATGTTGTGTCATTTTGTTTTCCTTCTAGAATGGTCCCTATGGTACTATAAATAGGGCCTTAGGTTATTGTACTTAGACATGTTGAGTTTTGAGTTAAATATAAACTTGTATTTTTAACTTGTGTGTTGAAGCATATCGATCCTGTGTGGGTCACCCCTCCCGTTAGTATAAGTCTTGATTAGGACTGTGTGACCTAATCAATACCCAAACTCGAGGAACCCCCTTAGTGATAAGCGAACATTGGAACTGTGTGGACCAACCTAGCCTAAGCTTCAGGTTACTAAAAGGGTTTCGACTACCCTCACTTGGCTAGTTCACGGGCATTGCACTTAGCAAACCCCGGTCTTGACCATGTGGAATTGGTCACATTATCCTTGGTTTTGGCTCAGGAAGTAAAACCCCTGTGTCTCTATCCTTGGCATATCTTCCATACCTCACTAAAACCACAATCACTAAACACTTAGCCAAAATCGTACCAACTAACACTTGGTGTGTACTCGGAATTGCAACTCGTATTCCGTGTTTATTCCTCGTCCAAACCACCTCATTCCTTCTATCACCACACTCCAAAATACATCCATATACCCACTATAAAATCCGCTACCCGAAAACACACATAAGCAGTCATTGGCAATTGATAACACAAAACAGTCCACTAACTTGACCTTTGCGAGAACCTCACTATTTTGGTCCATTTCCGTGACCTTGCCTCCACCAAACAACTAAGTACCAAAAATTATCCTGACCCTCAACCCACCCTTAACAACTTAACAAAACACCTTGAACTGATTCCTAACACAACTACCCGAAACTGTCAACAAATACCACCCTACCCGACCAAACCGAGAACCCCATATTTCGCCTTCAATTTTGGGTTGACTCGATTACCACCAACACCTTACCCACTTACCAAACATCACTCCTCTTTACTTACATCAGATTGGTATCAGATCAAGGACATCCCATCCCACACTTTGACGCTATGGCACAAGTGAGTGACGAACTTAAGAGAGCCCTATCCAAAATGGTTGCGGAGCAAGTAATGAGAGAATTTGAAAATAATGTAGTCATAAATGATGTTGAATCAGGGGAGGAAGTTGCCCAAAACAACCCCCACATGTTGACGATGATGAACAAGAAGAACCAAGCCTTGAAGAGGGAATGATTGAATCTTACAGTTCGACCTTCCAACTTTTGAAGGGGTAATTTGGACCCGGAAGAGTTTCTCGAATGGTTAAGGGCCATAGAATGACTCTTTGAGTTCAATAACTATGATGATCACCATTACTTTAAGATTACCACATTGAAGCTTAAATCTTTTGCCTCCATGTGGTACGAAAATTTGAAGGCAAGCCGAAAGAGGCATGACAAGTCCAAGATCGATTCTTGGGAAAGGTTGAAGAAGCATTTAAAAAGGAATTCTTGCAGAGAGAATATGATCAAGATTTGTATCTTAAACTCACCAAGCTTCGACAAGGTGTTCTTAAGGTTGAAGAATACATTCGTGAGTTCGAGAAGGTCACAATGTTGTGTGACTTAGAAGAAAAAAAAATGCAACACATTGCACAATTCATTGGCGAACTAAGAGCGTTAATCCAAGAGAAAGTGGAAGTGTCCACTTACACTACATTTAAAGATATTTTCCATCTAGCACTTAGGTTCGAGCGGCAACAAAAAAAGGTTGTCACAAGACCTTACACTAAGACTGCAAGTGCTAAGGAGAAGGTTGGCATGCCCTATTCTAATCCCTTTTACAAACAAGACGATGTAAACAAGGACTAGGGAAAATGGAAGTTACCAAAGGTGTTGATAAAGACGGCAAAAGATGTTACAAGTGCCAAGGACTCAGACATTTTTTACAAGGAATGTCCCGTCCCGAGGACCATGACACTTGAAGAATATAAAGAAAGTGGTGATGCCTTTGTGGTAAAAGAGACTAAGATAGACGAAAGCCAAGAAGAAGACAAGGCTCTTGTGTAAGATGGTGTGAGTCTAGTCCTTCAACAAGTGCACAAGTGTAGGAACTTGCCGAAAATCAAAAGGATCAACTTTTCTACACACGATGCAAAGTAAAAGATAAGGTGTGTAGTTTGATTATTGACGGAGAGAGTTGTGCAAATATGGTGTCCACCAGCATAGTATGAAAATTACAATTACCAATCCGTGAGCATCCTAAACCTTACAACCTCTGGTAGGTAAACAAAGAGAATGGGCTCAAGGTTGCCACCCAATCCCTTGCCAATTTTTAGATTGGAGGATACGTTGATGAAATTTGGTGTGTTGTCCTTCTAATGGATGTATGTCATATCTTGTTGGATAGACCATGGCAATATAATCAGAAAAACATGTATAATAGCGTACATAACACCTGCTCCTTTCACAAGGACAGTAGAAACTTCCAGTTAATACATTTGTCACTAAGTGAAGTAAAGCAAATGAAGATCCAACAAGTACAAAAGCGCCAAGCCAGGGCCAAGGCACAGAGAGAAGAGGACGAGTCTAATAAGGGGAGCGCCTTCAATATCTTGGCACATAGAGAGGAACAAATCTTTGAATATGCCATACCGAATAAGCCAACCATTGCACTATAATGAAGCAACAATATTAATCATATTTATGAGGTAGTTCTCAGAAGATCATCTCCTTCCTTTACTGATCCGGAGGCAACATCCAAACCATGTTATCAGGAAAGTCTTGTTCCATGTCCAACTCTTATCTATGATCGTATTCCGAAGAAGGTGAAGAAACTAGGCAATGTTGGGCCTTCTTTACTAATCCTTTGTACCAAGTGGAAGAAAGGGGAAATAATTTCTTTGTTAATCCATTGTACGAGCAGAACAGGAAGGAAGATATGAACTTACTCTTGATTTATTTTCAAAAAGTTCATTGTCTATTCATCGATCCTATGGATGTGAAGAAAAAGAACAATTGGGCAAGAAAGATGACCAATAATGCTTTAGTCCAGATACGGTACCTATCTTTTTAGTTCCAAGGAAAAATGATGTTTGTGAGGTGCACATTGGTTACTGATTGGTCTACAACCTCACCATGAGACTCGGGACTCCATGGCCAGGAAATAGTGTTTGTTTGAATGAGTTATGTGGAGTCAAAATTCCCTTGATACTCGTCTTGAAAAGAATATCTCCACCGATAAAGAATCGAGATGAAGTTGAGAAAGAAAAATGCGGATGTCCTATGATATCACTCGGAAGTTGTGATATCTAAGGTTATGAGCCCTATGTTGCCCCTATCATGGTCTTGACGGTGCAAGTTGAACAAAAGCTTAGTGCCAATCTAATGAAAGAACCTCGATCCGTGACTCCTTGTGATGAAAGGTTGGTAGGCATTCACCACAAACCATGGTCTTATGGTGACTTGATTGAATGAGAAGGCTATTTGAGAGATGGTCCCTTCAAGTTATTCGCTATGTTCTGAAGCGGTTTATGTGAGACAAGAATTTCTAGAAATGGACTAGGTCCAACATATCATATTCCTAAGATGCCTTCATATATGAACCATCCGAATTTGGGGACAAATTCTTTCCAATCAAGACAAATTGATGCAAGAAGGGGTCTGAACTTAACTCATCAACTTAAGTGTTTGAACAAAGAGCCAATTGATAACACTTTATCGTTACACACCCAAGTATAGGTTTGTCTCAAGTAATAAATTTCTCGAAGTCCGAGTGTCGAACCACATGGATATTTTGAAGAATTAGAATGTCAATCTAGTTGTGAATTTTAAGGCTTTATATAGTGGACTACGTACTAGAGCTCTGGGATTCCACTTAAGTAAAATAATAGAGTTGTTCTTGGCTATATTTGATAACTCAATTGAAATCTACAATCAAGTGATTTCAATTGGAAGATAAAAACATTAAGCACTTGAAAGTTTATAACTTTTGAAAAATATCTTTCTAGTTCCCTTAAAAGAGTTTATGAAACCAATTGTTGTTATGTAAAACTAAGCATTCACTGTGCCAAATATGTCTACAACAAATCAAAGTTTTCACAAAACAAAATCATTGACATATCTCATTAGACAACTAAAAAGATATAACATTGAAAACCTTTTGAAAAGCCAAGAACAATACTACTATCTTACTTAAGCTTCACCCTAGCTCTAACTAAAGGTTTAGCTACTCATACTATAATAATTAAAACTCATATTTTCAGAGAAATACTACTAATATATGATATATATTACAAAGAGAGTGATGCCCCAAATGACTTGCCAAAGACCCCTTTATATGGGCTCCAAAGTTGAGAAGACTTGCATTATTGTGGACAATTTCGGGTCTGCTCATTAATTGCTAAATTGGACAAGCTTTCTATTGAAATCCTGAAATTCTTCCTTCATATCAATTGTGGGAGGTTGAGGTAGCTTTCCAGATCAGTTTGAATCTCTTCCATTGGATTTTTCATGTGAAAGTTATGGTCTAATTACTGCTCCTTGGTTAAATGAACATTGACAACTTTGACAGATTGTTATGATGAGTTTACACGATTCAAAGCTCCACTTGCACACATTAAATGATCTTCAAACTTTTCAAAGTTGTAGCAGTAGATCTTATCTACACTTTCCAGCTAATGGTAGATCAATTGGAATTTTGTGTGAATTATGTTGAAAATATTTATTAAACGTGAAATACAGTTAATCCTATTTAATTACGAATCGAACAATTAGGGGCCCCACGCGTCGGAAACGTTGTTTCCACACACATGTACATACAATGCCAAGGATCATAATTTCCTTAAATGGAAGAGATATTGGTACGTATACGAATTGTTTGAGACGTGAGATAATATACGGTTATTGGCCAAATGACGTTGGTTTCACGTTGGTAAATGAAGGAAGAAGTGTACAATGTGTTTAAAGATGAAACGAGTCATGGGCCGCGGCGCCAAACTACAGGGCCACGACGCCAACTCTCTGAAGTTTGGGCGCCGTGGTGCCTCCCTGCAGGGCCGCGGCACTGGTAGTCCAGAGGCTGCGACGGGAGACGAAAAGACATGACTCTTGAGCTGGTTTGTTTAGGCATTAAACCTCCATTACATCCCAAATGAATTCAGCCATTATTTGGCTGAATTAACACTCCATAATCAAAGTCATTACATGGTCATTCAAGGCCATTACATGGGCAATTGGAAAGTCATCTTCACAACACTATAAAATGAGGTCTTAGGCTCATTTGCAAAACACTTGAAATCTAAAATACTTCTTCCTCTCTTGCAAGCACAAAACACTCAAAGATCTCTCTTCCAAAGCAAACACTTGAGTTACATTTGCTCATTTGTTTGATTGTTGTTTTATTTTGAGAGATAAGTTGCCATTACAACCGTTGAAAGGATATACAGAGCAATATTATCTTAAAGATAGATCAAGAATTTGGTCGACTCAGCAAGCCCTTCTATTTGATCATTTCCAAGTTTTATTACAATTTATTGTTGTTGTTATTTTTTTCCGTTCTACACATTACCACTCACAAATTTTAGGGAATTAAATGCCAAATTATGTCCTGTGGAGTTTGAAATCCGGAGCATTGTCATGATGAACACTTTGATCGTCAATTTGACTCTAGAATCCAATGTATTCAGGAGTTTGGGCCTTGATAAGAGTTGTAGATACATTAGTTATATAACCAATGAAACTGATCAATAGTATGTGTATAGCTTGAGATATGGACCAAATACGAAAATGTGTCATGGATCAAAACTCAACCAAAATTTGAACAGAATTGTTGTGTAATCTTAATTGGACTTTCAAATTGCAAAGTTGGTTTTATATACCCACTTATATCTTTAATACATTGTCTTGAGTGTCCAAAAACATTAGTGTCACAAAAATTGGATGAGTGTAATTTATATTATGGCCTAGACATCAAGCAATACACATACTAACTGTTCAATCATGCTTAAGTATTCTATTATTATAGAAAAATAGATATTTGTGGCTAACCTATGAAATACAAAATTACGTATAAATATGCAACAAATACTATACAATAACAACTAAAATACACAAGGAATTATTATAACATATGCATATTTACACACTAATCACACCCCTTAACCAGCTTATTACTAGTCCCTAGTGATAAAAATGCGACATAAATTTTAGTTTTAAAGTTTCATTATTATCAACTCCTTTTTCTAATATGTCCATATTAACAAACTATTGGATTCATATTTATCATCATCCAGTATTATCTAAGTGAGTAGTTTAGTAGTCATCTTCTGTTGTGCTCAAGTTAAGTAACAAATTGTTATGAGTCTCATGTCATAAAACTATTATCTCAATGTTTACAGATGCTAACACGTTTTGGTTGGGTTTATAGTTTTTTTTTTCCTGAGTGCGTTTTACGCTCCATCTCAGGAATATTCAATTTTTTTTTCATTTTTTCTTCATCCTGAGTGCGTTTTACGCTCCATCTTAGGAATATTCATTTTTTCCTCCTGAGTGCGTTTTACGCTCCATCTCAGGAATATTCATTTTTTTTCTTCCTCCTGAGTGCGTTTTATGCTTCATCTCAGGATTCATTTTTTTTCTTTTTTTTATTATATTACTTTAAAACCCAATCATTTAGCTGCAGTTATTTGTAAAGCAAAGAAAATAGTATAATTATTCAATTTACAACCCACAATCATTTGTCACTATGTGTGTGTGAAATAAAGATGACTTATAACCAACTACTAGATAATACAAAATTATAATAGAAATAAAATGTGTCAAGTTTGTTTTATTGCACATATTGAAGTTAAGGAATTCAAGTAAGCATAATTTTTTTATGCGTCTCAAGGGTCGTTTTTACCCCTTACTCTGCCATTTTTACATTTGATTTTTTTTTTTAAAAGGATGTCTACTAATTCTCTCACCAACCCAATCAATACATTGTCCCCAATGTTTCAAAGCTCGTGTTGCAAAACTAGAAGATATTACCTGATTCCACAAAAAATTGAAGAAAATAAACCTGAAACACACACATAAACAAATTTTTTTCTTGCAAACATGATTATTGTTATAGCCGTAAATCTAAATCAACCTTTCTCTTTTTTCCACGGTCACCAAACCAATCTAATTGAGAAGCAATTGAATTATATTTAAACTCAAAGACCTGGAGTTTCTCAATTAACCGTTCAGAGTCTGAATCTGATAGGAAGATTTGACGTACTTGCTCAATCATGAAACCTTGTTGTACTGCATGATCTAGAAAAGTTAGCAACCCATCATAAAAATCATTAACATTTAGTAACCCAATAGGCTTTGAATGAATAGTTAGCGTTAACCAATAAGCAATATGAAGGATGTGCTCAAAAGTTTCAAGTCCACTTGGTAAAGCTATGAATGCATCCGAATGTTCCAACATTTTAGGTACACTCTCTTGTATGGATGAAACTTCTATCTTACCCACTGTATTTCCAAAAAACTTTTTAAGAGCAGTCAGGGTTATTCCTAAAACTTCGGTCCCTCCAAAGGATGCCGTCAACGCTACATTCCCTGTTAAACCAAGTGTACTGCCTTCATATACTAAATTGATTTTTTTATTTGCTAGCACACTTCCAAGTTTATTTGCTGACACTTAGTATTCATTTATTTTACCAATAGACCCACCAAGCACACAAATGGAAGCTATCTTTGGAGATGATGACATTGCCATTTTTTTAGCTCTCTCTCAAGACTAAAAATTATATGAGTTGTTTGCGATAAACTAGATGATGCATTATATACAAAGGAAAAGTAAAAAATGTACATGGTACGACTCTAGATGCACTATTTATTGAAAAAAATTCAGAATTAAAGGTCCCATTAACAGTAGTTGTGATTGATGCCCACATCTTCCTCTGGTTTTACGACCAGAAACGGCTTAAACGCCTTCTATGAGTCGAGGATAAGCTTCTCATCCAATTTTCTTAAAAATTGGCAAACAGGGTCTTTTAACATCAGATTCCCGATACTAAGTGCATATTCTCTTCTAAATTGCCCCCATTAATCGATAATATGACGTTGCACCATTCCACAAGAATGCTTCTCAATAGTCAAATGAATATCATCCAAAGACTCCTTACTCAACCCATTCTTAATGAAATCTATCTTATCATATCGATTGTTGGATGTCATTCCTATACTCCTACAACGAGTGTTACAAGTCCATCTAGCACATTTGCTGCAAACATTTATTCTTTTAGCTCGTCATTTTTTAGAATATGTATTCTTACCCAAACCAGCCAAGCGTGGAACAAATTTGTTTGTGAACTCACCTCCAAACCTGACTTTTGCTTCTATCAACCAACGAAAATCAACTGGAAGACCCTTAATCATTAGTAACCTTAATCTCTCGCATCGGCCATGGTAAATTTTAACCAAATCATTCTTATCATAGAAGGGGAAACATTTGTTCAAAGAAGCAATAACCACATCCATTTTATCAAATTGCTTAAGAGCTGTATTCAAATATGAGAGCTAAAATAACAGAATCAAAGTTTTATTCGATTTTTACGGCTATTACATTACATATCACATAAAAACGCTATAGCCCAGGCGAAACCTAAAAGTTGTGCAGTGAGTGTCATGTCTACTATGTATAGTACACAAAATTCTTTTTCTTGATTATAATCAACGATGAGCATAAGAACGAAAACAAGAGTGATGAAGGCAAGAAAATATTTATTCATTTGGTTTGCGTGGATGAGAGAGTTTAAGGAAAGATGTTTAGAAATGGGAGGAGAATGAGGTATTTATGATGTAAAATTTGTAAAAATGATCATTGAAGGAGAAGAGGAAAAGTGATAAAAACACTGTTCATTACCGTTAAAAATAGGGGGAAAAACATATATTTTTTATATATTATTTATGTACAACTCAGTTTTTGTGGGCAACTGGAATTCCGACTTGAGAGTCACGGAGTACCGAATCCGCTATTTATACCGGGATAAAGAAAAAAGAAGATGAAATAAATACTAAAAATAATAATAACAAAGACAATTATACTTGAAAATAAACACACACAAAAAAAACAAAATCAAATCTTGTAGACAGGGTCAGCCAAAGAAACTGACTCTATCTCTTTTGAAAAACTTTCAAGATACGCTTTTAAACGTTGTCCATTGACTTTGAAAATGTCACCACTTCTTGGATTCTCAATTTCAACAGCTCCATATGAAAAGACAATTTTTACAGTAAAATGTCCTGACCATTTTGACCGCAACTTTCCAGGAAACAAGTGTAATATAGAATTATACAAAAAAACTTTTTGCCCAATTTCAAAAGTTTTTCTAACAATGTGTTTGTCATGAAATACTTTCATTTTCTCTTTGTAAATTCTAGAATTTTCATATGCTTCATTTCTGATTTCTTCTAATTCATTTAGTTGAAGTTTTTTCAATGAACTAACTTTATCTAAATTGAAATTAAATATTTTGATAGCCCAAAAAGCTTTATGTTCTATTTCAACAGGCAAGTGACAAGGTTTTCCAAAAACAAGTCGGTAAGGGGACATACCAAGAGATGTTTTGAATGTTGTTCAATATGCCCACAGTGCATCAGTCAACCTGAGAGACCAATCTTTTCGAGTTGAGCCAACTGTTTTCTCCAGGATATGTTTGATCTCTCTGTTAGCAGCTTGTCCACTTGTATTCGGATGATAAGGGGTTGACACTTTGTGATTAATTTCATATTTTTTCATTAAGTTTTGAAACGGTCTATTACAAAAATGTAAACCTCCATCACTTATGATTGCACGAGGCATTCCAAATCTTGAGAAAATATTTTCTTTCAAAAACTTCAAAACAATTTTGTGATCATTATTTTTGCAAGGAATTGCCTCAACCCATTTTGAAACATAATCGACTCCAACCAAAATGTATTGATATCCAAAATATGGTGGAAAAGGACCCATAAAATCAGTTCCCCAACAGTAAAACATTTCTACAACTAAAATGGGATTTAATGACATCATGTTTCTACGAGTTATCCCACCTAATCTTTGACACCTATATCAAGATTTGCAAAATTTGTGTGTGTCTTTAAAAAGTGTGTGCCAATAAAATCTGCACTGCAATATTTTTACAGCAGTTTTCTTGGAGGAAAAGTGACCACCACATGCTTCTGAGTGAGAAAAAATGATTATACTTTGAATTTCATCATCAGGCACACATCTTCTTACTATTTGATCTGAACAATATTTAAAAAGATATGGGTCATCCCAAAAGAAATTTTTCACTTTTCTGAAGAATTTCTTTTTGTCCTGTGCATTCCAATAATTTGAAATTTGCCATGTAGATAGAAAATTAGCAATATCTGCAAACCATGGAGAATTAGATACAGAAAAGAGTTGGTTCATCATGATAAGAGTCATTTATGTGACTTGTCTCAAAATATTCATCACATGTAAGTCTAGACAAATGATCAGCCACAACATTTTCAACTCTTTTTTTATCTTTAATTGTTATATCAAATTCTTGGAGTAAAAGAATCCACCTAATCAAAGCTTTGCTAGTAAATATTTTAAAGCTGCATGATCAGTATACACAATAATGGGCGAGCCAATTAGATAAGATCTAAATTTTTCTAATGCAAATACTACATCAAGTAATTCTTTTTCAGTAGTTTGAGCACTATTAAGAGTTTTACTTGCATAGTGGATCACATAGGTTTTTTTAAACCGTTTTTTTGTCCTAAAACAACTCCTACAACATAATCACTAACATCACACATTATTTCAAAGGGCAAAGTCCAATCAGGGGGTCGCATAATAGGTGCAGAAGTGAGTATTTCTTTGAGTTTCACAAAATCATTTTCACAAGAATCAGTCCATTTGAATGTAGCATCTTTTAATAAAAGATTACATATTGGTTTAGAAATTGCACTAAAGTTTTTTATGAACCTTCTATAAAAGCCAACATGTTCTAAAAATGATCTAATATCTTTTACTGATTTTGGTGTTGGTAAATTAGCAATTAGATCAATTTTGGATCTATCAACTTCTATTCCTTTTGTTGAAACAATGTGTCCTAATACAATCCCTTCTGTTACCATAAAATGACATTTTTCCCAATTAAGAACGAGATTTTTCTCTTCACATCTAGTCAAAACTTTAGCCAAGTTCATTAAGCAATCATCAAATGAGTTTCCAAAAACAGAGAAATCATCCATAAAAACTTCGAGAAAACGGTCAACCATATCACTGAAAATACTTATCATACATCTTTGGAATGTGGCTGGGGAATTACATAGTCCAAATGACATCCTTCGATATGCAAAGGTTCCAAACGGACATGTAAATGTTGTTTTCTCCTGGTCCTCAAGTGCAATTGCTATTTGATTATACCCTGAATATCCATCTAGGAAGCAATAAAGAGCATGTCCTGCAATTCTCTCTAAGATTTGATCCATGAAAGGTAAAGGAAAATGATCTTTTCTAGTCATAGAATTTAATTTCCTGTAGTCAATACACATTCTCTAGCCAGTAACAGTTTTAGTGGGAATCAATTCATTATTTTCATTTTTTACTACTGTTACTCCAAACTTTTTAGGTACAACTTGAGTAGGACTTACCCATTTACTGTCGGAAATAGGATAAATAATGACATTATCTAGAAGCTTAATGACTTCACTTCTCACTACTTCTTTCATATTCGGGTTTAGCCTTCGTTGTATTTGCCTAGATGGTTTAACATTTTCCTCTAAATAAATGTTATGAGTACAAATTAATGGGCTAATTCCTTTTATGTCAGACAAAGTCCATCCTATTGCATGCTTGTGAACTTTTAGTACTTCTAACAATTTATGCTCTTGATCATGGTTCAATTTGGAAGATAGTATTACCGGATATGTATCATTATCACCCAAATATGCATACCTCAAACTTGATGGTAAAGGCTTCAATTCCAACACTGGTGGTTGAACACTTGATGGAATTGGAGCTTTTTCTGATTGTGATAATTTTTCAAATGTCGACTTCCATCCATTGGCCTCTGGAATCTGTGAAGTCTTAAACATAGAAGCAAACTCCAAATTGTCCTCATTAATCAAATCATTTGTTAATAAATTTTCTAACGGATCAGAAAATGAGGTCATGAAATGTTCAAGAGTGTATTTATCAGTTACATCAATTTCATATACTTCATCATTATTTGGTGGTTGTTTGGAAATGTTAAAAACATTTAACTCCAAAGTCATATTTCCAAAAAAAAAAAAATCAAAACTCAATTTCTACAATTTATCAAAGCATTAGAGGTTGCAGGAAACGGTCTTCCTAAAATGATGGGATGTTGGATTTGAAACTGCATGTGTGTCCAAAATAATAAAATATACATGAAAGTAAAATTTATCAATTTGAACTAATACATCCTCCACTATACCTCTTGGAATTTTTACTGAACGATCTGCCAATTGAAGTGTGATATGAGTCTTCTTTAGTTCTTCCAAATCCAGTTGTTTGTACACAGAGAATGGTAAAAGATTAACACTCGCTCCAAGGTCAAGAAGTGCATGCTCAATTTTAGTATTACCAATTACACAAGATATAGTTGGACAACCAGGATCCTTATATTTTGGTGGAGTTTGTTGTTGAATGTTTGAACTTACACTCTCTGTTAGAAATGCTTTATTTTGAACATTTAATTTCCTTTTCACAGTACACAAATCTTTCAAAAATTTGGCATAAGATGGAATTTGTTTTATTGCATCAAGTAGGGGGATGTTAACTTTTATTTGCTTCAAAATTTCAAAAAATTCAGGATTTTGATTCAACTTCTTAATAGGATGTAATCTTTGAGGAAAAGGAGCGGGTGATGGTCTTCTACTAGGAGTTAGAATATCAGCATTCTTACCGTCATCCTTATCTTCATCATGTGAACTTGAAGTAGAGCCTGATTATGGATCTTTGAGGTGAATTGTCTTGTCAATTATTTTCCACTTCGTAGGGTAGTAACATAATTGACATTTTCTGGTGATGTTTCGGCAGAGATTTGGCATTGACCAGCAGGGTTTTGTTGAGTTTGAGCCGAAAACTTCCCTTTTTTAGTTGTTCTTAAGGAATTTGTCAACGTAGACAATGTTATGTTAATTTCATTGATGGCTTGTGAAGTTTGGTTGTTGATCATTGTTTGACCCTGCATAAATGCTTGTAATGTTTCTTCAAGGTTTTTTGTTTGTGGTCTAGTGTATGGGGTGAAATTAGAGTTTGAGGTATTTTGATTGGGTAAATGTTGAGCATTATTATCATTCCTCCAGCTAAAGTTGGGGTGGTTCCTTCAGTTTGGGTTATATGTCTCCGAAAAAGTAGATGAGAATGGGTTCTTAAAGTTAGACATCGCATTTGCTTGTTCATGACACATCTCTTTGAAGACGGGAATTCATGGGCATTCATTTGTTAAATGTCCTTCAACAGCACAAATATCACACAAGTCTTTGTTTTGCACAAATTTGACTTCCTTAGATTTAGTTAACTCCATGCTTTGAACTTTTCTAGTTAGACTGACAATCCTGGCATTTAGATCATCTTCTTGACTAAGATAATACTTTCCTTTATTAGCATTTTCAAGATTAAATCTAATTGAACCTTCCGAAGTACTTTCATTATACCAAGACTGAGTTTTATCAACTAAATGGTCTAAATACTTAAGTGCATCTTCAGGATTTTTGTCTAAAAATTCACCATTACACATCATTTCCACAAATTGTTTCGTTTCAGAGTTTAAGCCACTTACAGTTCTCCAATTTTCAAAACTATGGTGAGGGCAATAATTCAACAAATCTTTAAAACGTTTCCATCATTGAAAATATTGTTCATTAGGCTTTTGGAAAAAGTTTTTGATTTGATTCTTCAAAGAATTTGTTTTATGAATTGAAAAGAACTTTTTCAAAACTCGGTTTGCACTTGTTGCCAAGATGTAATTGATCCAGGTCTTAAAGAATTAAGCCATATTTTTTCCTTATCTTTGAGAGACAACGGAAATAACTTTAACTTAATTGATTCTTGAGTGCATGTTGTATCGTTTAAAGTGACACATATTTCCTCAAATTCTTTCGAATGCAAATAAGGGTTTTCAGATTCAAGTCCATGAAAATTGGGAAGTAATTGAATCGTACCGGGCTTGAGTTTAAAATTATGAGCATTTTGTGGATAAACAAAGCATGATGGAATAGTATTACGTTGAGGTTCTAAGAAATCTCGCATGGAACGCACTTGTTGATTTCCTATTAATTCATTAGGATTTTCTATATCACCTTCAGTCATATTTTTGAAATTTTTACCCGAATTATCTACTTCACTCCTTATTAGTCGACCACTTTTTAAATCACGTAACCAATTATGCATATAAATTTTAAACACACAATGAGTAGTTATGCTATCCTAAATACTACTTATTTACATATGCTTACCAAAAACAAAAAAAAAATACAAAAGAATAAGAAAGAGATTACCAACCTTTTGGAGTCTTACTTAAAAAATACACAAAGAGATGGACCGTTCTCCAAGGGATATCCCCGGAAACGGCGTCAAAAACTTGATAGCACTTTATCGTTACACACCCAAGTATAGGTTTGTCTCAAGTAATAAATTTCTCGGATGTCCGAGTGTCAAACCACAGGGATATTTTAAAGAATTAGAATGTCAATCTAGTTGTGAATTTGAAGGCTTTATATAGTGAACTACGTACTAGAGCTCTGGGATTCCATTTAAGTAAAATAATAGAGTTGTTCTTGGCTATATTTGATAACTTAATTGAAATCTACAATCAAGTGATTTCAATTGGAAGATAAAAACATTAAGCACTTGAAAGTTTATAACTTTTGAAAACTATCTTTTTACTTCCCTTAAAAGAGTTTATGAAACCAATTGTTGTTATGTAAAACTAAGCATTCATTGTGCCAAATATGTCTACAACAAATCAAAGTTTTCACAAAACAAAACCATTGACATATCTCATTAGACAACTAAAAAGATATAACATTGAAAACCTTTTGAAAAGCCAAGAACAATACTACTACCTTACTTAAGTTTCACCCCTAGCTCTAGCTAAAGGTTTGTGATGCCCAAAATGGCTTGCCAAAGGCCCCTTTATATAGGCTCCAAAATTGAGAAGACTTGCATTATTATGGACAATTTCGGGTCCGCTCATTAATTGCTAAATTGGACAAGCTTCCTATTGAAATCTTGAATTTATTCCTTAATATCAATTGTGGGACGTTGAGGTAGCTTTCCAGATAAGTTTGAATCTCTTCCATTGGATATGTCATGTGAAAGTGATGATCAAATTACCGCTCCTTGGTTAAATGAACATTGACAACTTTGACAGATTGTTATGATGAGTTTACACGATTCAAAGCTCCACTTGCACACATTAAATGATCTTCAAACTTTTCAAAGTTGTCGAAGTAGATCTTATCTACACATTCCAGCTGGTGGTAGATCAATTGGATTTTTGTGTGTATTATAGTGAATTAAATTCCAAATTGTGTCCTGTGGAGTTTGAAATCCGGAGCATTGTCATGATGAACACTTTGATCGTCCATATGACCCTAGAATCCAATGTTTGCAGGAGTTTGGGCCTTGATAAGAGTTGTAGATACATGAGTTATCTAACCAATGCAATTGGAATTGGATCAATAGTATGTGTATAGCTTGAGATATGGACCAAATACGAAAATGTGTCATGGATTAAAACTCAACCAAAATTTGGACAGAATTGTTGTGTAATCTTAATTGGACTTTCAAATTGCAAAGTTGGTTTTATATACCCACTTATATCTTTAGTACATTGTCTTGAGTGTCCAAAAACATTAGTGTCACAAAAATTGGATGAGTGTAATTTATATTATGGCCTAGACATCAAGCAATACACATACTAACTGTTCAATCATGCTTAAATATTCCATTACTATAGAAAAATAGATATTTGTGGCTAACCTATGAAATACAAAATTACGTATAAATATCCAACAAATACTATACAATAACAACAAAAATACACATGGAATTATTATAACATATGCATATTTTCACACTAATCACCAATGGTATCAAATATTGGCTATCAACCCACGGTTAAGGGCCGAGCATGTCATGGCCTATGGGGCTGATTAAGAACCATAACTTAATGGTCTTATAGTGACATATTTTATTCGACCTTGTGTATTGGTCTTGGACGAGACCTTGCATGTTATTTTCTTTCTAACTTAGTTATTAGTTTTCATTAGGACACATTTAATGACCTTGTGATAAGAGGACAAACCGAGAAAGGACAAAGCCAAGATGGCATGGACAAGAGATGGAAAGACCGACAATTCACCATGGCAAAGACAAGGGATGATTTGGATGCCAAAGTGGCAAGAACAAGAAGCTTCCAAGAAGACCATTCAATCCCAAGTCAACAACGACCTAGGAAGAAGAAAGGTTGGCCCAGAACCCTTCTTGGTGCAAGAAATAAAAGCTTCTAAAATGATTCCAAGAAGATGAAGTCCAGAAAAGCCAAGTTCATCCCCTCTACTACCCCGGTTACTACAATGAAGGTGTAAAGAAGTTTGGGTTTACCCTTGTCTCCAAGTAAGGCCAAACTCTTTCACATTATGCTCACAATGGCCGAGGGACGACTTGGTCCCCAAGCCAACCCAAAGCCCTTCCGTTGTTCCCATTCAGCCGAATGACTTGTATGTTGTGTCATTTTGTTTCCTTCTAGAATGGTCCTACGCTACTATAAATAGGGCCTTAAGTTATTGTACTTAGACATGTTGAGTTTTGAGTTAAATATAAACTTGTGTTTTTAACTTGTGTGTTGAAGCATATCGATCCTGTGTGGGTCACCCCTCCCTTTAGTATAAGTCTTGATTAGGATTGTGTGACCTAATCAATACCCAAGCTCGAGGAACCCCCTTAGTGGTAAGTGAACGTTGGAACTGTGTGGACCAACCTATCCTAACCTTCGGGTTACTAAAGGTTTCGATCACCCTCACTTGGCTAGTTCACGAGCATTACACTTGGCAAACCCCAGTCTTGACCTTATGGAATTGGTCACCTTATCCTTGGTGTCGGCTCGGGAAGTAAAACCTCCGTGTCTCTATCCTTTGGTATATCTTACATACCTCACTAAAACTATAATCACTTAGCCAAAACCGTACCAACCAACACTTGGTGTGTACTAAGAATTGCAACTCGCATTCTGTGTTCATTCCTCATCCGAACTACCTCATTCCTTCTATGATCACACTCCAAAATACATCCCCTACACCCACTATAAAATCCACTACCCGAAAACATACATAAACAGTTGTTTCCAATTGACAACACAAAACAGTCCACTAACCCGACCTTTACCGGAACCTCAGTGTTTTGGTCCATTTGTGTGACCTTGCCTCCACAAAAAACCAAGTCCCAAATATTATACTGACCCTAAAACTACCCTTAACAACTCCACAAAATGCCTTGAATCGATTCCTAACACAACTACCCAAAACTGTCAACAAACACCACCCTACCCGACCAAATCGAGAACCCATCTTTCGCCTCCAAGTTCAGGTTGACCCGATTACCACCAACACCCGATCCACTTACCAAATATCACCCCTCCTTACTTACATCACAAATAGTGAATTGCATAAAAATCAAAAGTATTGATTAAGCTTATGATAGGCCTGACTTCTAGCGAGTATAACTTAAATTCCATAAGGAATCAGAGAAAATGCAAAACATAAAAGTTTTATTCCTTTGAAATGCCTTTCCAAAATTATAAGAAGCTCAAACGAATCTATGAGCAAAAAGTAATGATCGTTTTACTAAAAGGTCACAGAGGAGTCCACTGGATCAATATGCCCCGCAAAACACAATAGCTGACCGCATTTTGGCCCTGAAATTTCCAGATATTTTGTCCCGATTTTCCTTTCGATATGCTGCAACATTTCGCATTATGCGACACAAATTGTTTAGGTTTAGTAGAATGAATCTTCTTACAAATGTCCAACTCATAACATTTTTCGGAATTTTCAATCATACTTCGTTTTGATCGATTTTTGAGAAGCAAAGACCTAAAATTTCTCCAAACGTCATAAGGTGAGTTTCTAATCAAACCCCAAGTATTATTCCATTTTATTAACCTGAAATAACACCAAATTATAATATAATCCATAGATTGTGAGAATTAGATTAGATTTCGATTGAAGAGAAGAATCATTGGGAAATCATCACGATGTAAGTTTCTATGATTCAAGCATCATTATGGGGTTAGTTTGGGTTCATATATCATTTGAAACATGTTAAAATTCATTAGTAATTCATGAGAAATCAAAAACACGATTTTAATATAAAACACCATAGTTTTTTTAAAAGGATGGGAATATGTAGAATTCGAGTACATCTCTAATATTTATCATCATAATTGATTGTAGAGCTATCATTGAGAGTTGTCAGATATGTTTAGGGTGTTCTTATTTGGATTTGGGCTATATCTCTTTGCTAACATACCTTTGAACCTTAAAAATAGTTTCTTTGGCAAAGTTTTGTGTGCGTGAGGAACAATGTAATACCCCAAAAGTTTTAAACTAATATTTTTCATTTTGCACTTCTTAAACTTGAATTTTACGATATATAGAAATTGCTTATTTTAAATTGTGGTGATATTTATAAGGAGGTGTCATGATTTTTTATGTAGAACACCCTTATTATCAGCTTATTAAATTAGTATAAAATAAAATAGGAAATGAGTATTTTTGGCCAGCCACTTTTCATCTTTATCCAAAGTGATATATATCACATTTTATGACATAACATCCTCTCATTTTCATTCCTTCTTGCCAAAGAAAACCCCAATATTCTCTTTCTTATCATCCAAAATATTACATGAAAACTATTAGATTCTTCCACTAAACCAACCAACTAAACTAGTTCTTCGAGAACCTTAAGTTACTTCTCTATTTTGTGATAAGTTACTAAAGCATTTGTCCACCAACTAAACTAGTTCTTCGAGAACCTTAAGTTACTTCTCTATTTTGTGATAAGTTACTAAAACATTTTGGACAACACATCCCCTATATCGTCCATCTTCCTCAAATCTCCACAATCAAAACCAATATATCCAGCACATAAACAAATATATATACGTCAATATCCAGTCTTATCTTCATCACAATACTCCCCAAAATAGCCCAACCTACTACAATTACTTTATACACTTTAACCAAGTGCTATCTTGCACTTTTCCATCCATACAACTTATATATGACCTAGATATGCTTATATCCATTAAGGAGAGGGAGAACTTACCTTCAAACAGCAAGAACATCTCTTAGAACAAAGCTTCCTTAACTTGAAAGTTTCATCAACACATCAATAACACCCTAGAAGTACCTCCCACTAGATTTGCAAGACTATTTATGAAGGATTTGAGTGTTTTTGCCTTGACTTTACCTTTGGAACCTTAGGAGAGAGTCTAGAAGAAAAATTTATCACACAATCGCTTGTTTTTTTTATCCAACTAGTCAGAGCAGTTTCTATACTTTTAAGGGCCCGATGCGAGAAATAAAAAGAGGCCTTTTTTTATTCACATGAAAAATTAAAATTAACTAAATAATTAATATTAAAAAAATTATTGATCAAAATATCAAATAAATGTATAGTAAACACCATATTCGATTCAATGTTTTTAATTTCAGTACAATAAATTATAATGCTACGAAAGAGATACCTTAATGTCATTACATGAAAGATTTATAAGAAAAACTATCATTACATTAGGCATAGAAAATTGATCTTCTTGCATTTTTATCTGCAAAGTCATCAAACAATATTTTATAATCAAGAATGTTTGGGTAAATCTATCTAATGCCCCTCTTTGAGATTTGATGAACTCTTCTTCGTGTTTTTACGTTTTTCATGTCCAGACGAATATTTTCGGGTAGGAGACATTTGTAATTCTCCTATTGAAACAAAAAAAACAAATCAAATTCAATGTAATCATGTAAAATACAACTAATCAATTACATACATTACCAATAAAAGTAATGTAAAATCTAAAGCTAAACATAATTAATTTAATGTAATATTGAGAATTCTAAATTAAATATAATATTGAGATTTGAGAAATTTGAAACCCAAAGCAAAATGGAATAAACATTGATGCAATCAATCCATGTTAATGGTGAATTAGAGCAAACTATCTCAAAACAATAACTTACCAAAAAGATTTTTACTTGAAAGTTGAGATTTCTACAATAATTAATGGGGGAACTTTTTTGGATTGTATTTGTGGTGTTTTAAAGAGGGAGGGAGCCGGAGGGGGGAAGTCGGGCAGAGGACTTGTAACTTGGGCCTAAATTTGTTTGAAGAGGGAGGGGCCCTGTTTTTTGTGTTTTATAAAAAAAAAAGCCTTTGATGCGCTGCTCATTAGATTCGAACATGTGACCTCTCACTAGGAGATAACTTTTGGAAGGAGCCCTCAATCGCTAAGCTATAGATCTCACTGATAAGATTGGATACATTTTTAATACATATATTAATATTTGAAATATATAAGAACAATAAAAATTGGGCGAGGCCTCACGGTCGGCCCCCGCATGCGGCTCCACTCGACCGCCTGTGACTACCTGCAACTAGTAGTAATTTCTATTAGGTTTTGAATATGGGTTGGTCGAGAATGACCAAGAAATAAGGTTTCACCGCTTTTAAACAAAAAGATAAGCTTGCACCGCCCAACTTTTACGGTAAGATTCACGGACCGTGAATCCATTTCACAGACCCTGAATTGCCATCATAAAACAACCCTGAAATTTTAAGATTCTAGATTGCAATTTACGGTGGAGTCACAATATATGATGGGTCGTGAATCCGTTTCAGTGTTTGTGAAATTAGCCCACACACTAGTTTTTTGACAAACTCATTTCCTTTGATTTGATTAACCCCAAAACCTTACAATACTTACTTAATACGTGTTTAAAACATTCCTTAATCTAATAGGCGTATCATGACCTCTCCGACTTACGTTAGCAAGCCTACAATGAAATCAACGTACAAGGTACGGGGTGTAACATCTTCTCTCCTTAGGAACATTCATCCTCGAATGTAGGGGAATACACATGTGTGCAAATAATCCCTAAGACTTTCTAGAAATCTTGACATAGTCTCCCTTGTAAATGGGGCTATCCGCATCCCTCTGAACAAGTAAAAGATATTCCAACTCATCTCATAAATACATACAACATAACATGCATATTATTAGACCTCACACCCGGAATAGAAACTCATCTCATGAATAAATATAATATCTCTTTGTCACGCTATTCTTTACTCAGAGTATCAACTAATCATAAAATGAAGGGTTAGAATCAAGTCTCACATTATGACAAGAGTGTCTTAATCAAATCATAATTGCATAGAGCCTTTGGCTTGAAACAATTTAAAAGTACTTATACTTCATTTATTCTTTTACTTTCTACATCATTTCTTTCATATCTTTACTCTGCCATAAAACCTTT
The DNA here is from genome assembly GCA_029844215.1 of Przewalskia tangutica. Lineage (NCBI taxonomy): Eukaryota > Viridiplantae > Streptophyta > Magnoliopsida > Solanales > Solanaceae > Przewalskia > Przewalskia tangutica. The sequence goes on along the minus strand of CM056735.1, from coordinate 81,297,968 downwards.
TACGGAGGCTATCATTGTTAGTACTTAACTTGTGGACTTGTTGAGGTAGGAACTTATTCATATGCTTGGTTCTTCATAACTCATACATCATTAATGAGTATGTTTCGAGAAGGGTTCCTAACATACTTTCTTAACATTGAAACATGGAAAACTAGATAGAGGAATCCCAACATCGGAAGGCACGTCTAATTTGTAAGTCACTTGGCCTATGCATCAATTTATGAATACGTCCCAATATACCATAGACTAGGGTTTTCTTTCCTTCCAAATCTCATCATGCCAATTTGAATGTTTAAGTCATGTTGTCACACATCTGAATAATTTTTTTGAAGACTCTGAGCGGTCAGTATTTTCTCCTGAATAACTTCACCTTCTCTATGACTTAGTGCATTAAGTCAGATATCATTAACTATAATTTTCTTACCTCAAACCATCCAATATGAGTTCTTCATATATGCTCATACAAAGCCTTATATGGACTTATTCTAATGCTTAGTATAATAGTTGTGGTCTTATGCAACTTAATAAGCAGTAGATGGTCTTCTTAATTTCTTGTGGAATCCAACACGCAAATTCATAACATGTTCTCGAGCATACGAATCACATGCTTGTTCTATCCATCTATTTGAGGGTCGGACTAACTTGAGTGCCTAAATCGTTTTTGAAATGATCTCCAGAAATTAGCCATAAACTGAGAACCTTTGTCCAATGTAATAAAACTAGTAATATCATATATGCGAACAATCTTCTTAATATATGGCCTCATGTAGTCCTCAGCCATATAGGTTATTTTGACCGTCAAGAAGTGAGTTGGCTAGTTAGCATGTCAACAACCACACAAATTAAATCAAACTTATAATAAGAGCGAGGTAAACCCTTAATGAAGTCCATATTAGTAATATTCCCATTTTCACATGTTTTTTTTTCTATATTCTAATTAAACCCATCGGGATTTTAGTATTCATTCTTGAGCTGCTGTCATTTATTACACTAGCTACAACCTTTGTAAGGTTCCTTTTCTTTTTGTTCCATCAATATATATCTTTATCGTCATAGTATACCTTAGTAGATCCTGAATGGATAGATCATAGTGAATGATGGACCTCTGTCGTAATATTATCATATAACCTCGCTACATTGGGAACACACAGATGGCCTTGGTACCTGAGGACCCTAGTTCCACTAAGCTCAAAGGCTATGATTTTCTTTTACTGAATACCCCTTTTGATACTTCCTAAAAATGGGATCTTCCGCCTAACGTTCATTATTTTTCTATACTAGGGACGACTCTGCTGTAATATGAATCATATTGCTATCATTACCCGATTCCATCAATCGAACTCTTACTAATCTATATGATGTGTTTCCTTGGGTCAAGTCATTTCCCTAGCCTCCAAATCAGTTAGGTCGCTAGTGGATACACGGCTGGTTATATTGGCTACAATATTAACCTTATCCAAATGGTATATGATTACATGTATTTATATCCTTTGAAATACTTAAGACATCTCCTCTATTGTCAACTTAGCTCTGTTGATCCAAAGTTGCGCATTGCGGTTAACTATAATTACAATAACAACAACAACGACATACCCAGTGAAATCACACAATGTGGGGTCTGGGAGGATAAAATGTACACAAACCTTACATCTACCTTAGTAGGTATAACGACTATCTCCGAAAGACCCTCGGCTCAAGATAAAACATAATCACAAGTAAAGCAAGCAAAGCAACGGAAGAGAAACAGTCAGACCCAAATAAAATTAAAATAATATGAACATGCTAATAACAAAATTGAATATGTCATGGTAGCGCATTCTGACATAAGGAAGCAGTAGCTAACTTAGATAAATAATATCAATAAAGTACACTAGGGAACACATAGCAGTAGAAATCAAACTACAAGGGACTATAAAATAATATTGCGCCTATAAGTATGATATGCTAATCGGGCCTACAGTAATAACACTACAACTATCATTTTATAAGCGTAAGTAGGACTACACTCTACTACCTACTACCTTTCTACCATAATCTGTGTCCTCCACAACCCCATATCTAAGGTCATGTCCTCAGTAAGTTGCACATGTGTCATATCCCGTCTAATCACCTCTCTCCAATACTTCTTTGGCCTACCTCTACCCCTTCTGAACCCATCCATAGCCAACCTCTCACACCTCCGCATTGGGGTATTTATGTCTATCCTCTGCATATGTTACACCCCGTAGTTTCAGGGTATGTATATGAGGACGTACGCAAGAGAATGCGACCTTAAGTTTGAAAAGAATGAAAGATTTCTTTTCCTACGGAAAATATTCCGAACCACGTGAAGGAAAAAAGTTTTTTATTGAGAATTGGATTCTCAATTTTGGTAATTGAGACGTATAGAATTTATAAGATTTATGGAATTTTATTTCCAGATTTGGTCATGTGGGGCCCACCCGAGAAATTTTACGATTTTGTGGGGCCCACAAGGTTTTCGATATTTGACCAATTATTGAGATTTTAGAGAGATAAAATATTTTGGACGAATAGGAGGCGACACGTGCCACCCCATGGGGCCATGTTGGCCGAAACTTGTGGGACAAGTGGCAAGACAAGTGTCTTGAGATATTTGTTGGACAAGTGGCTTGTGGGACCCACATACACTTGTCCCCAATCTCAACCACACACTTGATTTGATCCTAGCACTTGGTTGTTTTATATATACAGCCAAGTAGTGAAGAATTCATTCCACACTTAGAATAAATTCCAAGACAAGAAAAATATACTCCCTCCCCTTGTTAGCTCTCGGTCGAACCCCCCCTTAGGCAACTTGTTCAATTGTTCTTGATAAATCCCCTTACTTAATCCAAGTGTCCCTTGTAGTGTTCTAAAGATATCCCAACACAAAAATCCCGAAAATACTACGTTAATCCGATAGTCGCAAAGTGAAACCCTAAGGTGATCTTCATAGTTTTGGATGAAGTGTTAAGAGAAGTTGGTTAGGAACTTCTAAGGGTTGCTTGGAACGTAAGGAATAGGAGCTAAGATTCCTAAGGAGCGACTGATTATCTTGGAGAATTTTGGGCTTATTGTGGTAATAATCTTTGTCCTTGTAATGAAGTTGGAAATTACATATGTTAGTAGTATATAAATGAGTATATGAGATGTGGAAGGAATATTGAAAAGATTTGGACCTTAATAAGATGTTTAAAAAAACCGAAATTGGCATGCTAGCCATTAAAGTTGTTAAAATCGAGAATTGGCATGCTAGCCATTAAAGTTGTTAAAAATCGAGAATTGACATGCTAGCCATTAAAGTTGTTAAAACATTACCTATTACTTGTTGACATGAAGGAATCTTGTTAATAACAAGTTAATGTAACTTATATAAAGATTGGAATATAAGTTGGAATATTAAAGAAGTAATGAAACAAGTATTGGCATGCTAGTTGAAAACTGGACAGTTTTGATTGTAGTAGTTGGCCAAGAACACCAACTAAATGATTGGACTAATGGATTGTATTAGTGGACTAATGGACTGTTTTTACATTGGACTATGGATTGTTTTTACATTGGACTATGGACTAGTTTTAGTGGACAGTTTTGGTAGATTAAGAGGCTGAATTTTACACGTCCAGTTAGGCGTGTAATCCCCTTTGACTTGCTGAATTATTGCGCCTTAATATGGCATTTGGTTATTGATTTCGGGCCTTGAAAAAGGTGAAAAAGTACGTAGAAACAGGGGAAGTGCTGCCCAATTTTTCGTAGAATAAGAGACCTTATGCTTAGAAATACTCTACGAAGAAAACTAGACGTTGATAGACTTGTTATGGTTATTATAGATTGATATTCTACGTGCGGCATATTCGACTTGGCAGATGGATTTAGCCGAGGAGGTATGTGACTCTTCCTATCCTCTTGAGCATGATTGTTTTGAAATATATAGTACGGTAGACGTACGTGTGTTAAATGAATTTGGTTTCATTTTTGATGTCCTTGACTTGACTTCTAAATCTTAAGAGCCTTGAATTATTTTAAAAAGTTGTGAATCATTATTCAGTAAGAAATTGATACTTGGTTTTAAAAGAATAAGTTCTTTGGTTTCTCAAAAGAGTGTGATTGTTTGAATTGCTTAAAATATAAGTGTTATAATAACTCTATGAGAAGTTAGTTATAACGACTTAAGGAGGATAAAAAGAACGGTTTACTTACTTGATTTTAAAGGCCTTGTAATGATTTTCTGAAGGTGTAGTAACTTGGTTTGATAAAGTAAACAAGACTTGGTACTACGGGTATTAGTGTCTTGAGACTTTTGTGTTAAGAGGTTTTCTTGTTGTGCTTATGTTGTTTACGATAAGCCGGTTGTGCTTGTATTATATCACTTACCCCCCTGACACGTTGCGTGACACATATTCCGCGGGATTTGCTCCCCCCGATGCGAGGAATACCTCATGCGGGTCTAAGGGGCTCATGCGGGACGAGGTCCTATGCGAGGAATACCCTCATGCGAGTCCAAGGGGCTCATGCGGGACAGGGTCCTATGTATTACCGCGGGTTTGCTTCCCCCGATGTGAGGAATACCTCATGCGGGTCCACGCGACCTATGCGGATTGCGAGAGTCCAGGATTAGGGTTTGCACAATGATACTATGGGCGAATGGCCCTAGTTTGATCATTGGCTGCCTATTCAGAACCGGCCAGGTTACACCTATTTGCTCTCATATATACTATGGCACTGTGTACTGTTAATTGGTTTTTCGTACATGTCTGTGGATTTGTTTTGGACTACGTGATTTCATTACAGTACTTTCAGTTTTACATACTTGGTACCTGTTGTACTGACCTCCTTCTGGGGGTTGCGTTCATGCCGCAGGTATAGGTACACTAGTTGTTGATCCTCGCTCATAGGATCACAGTTCTGCGTTTTGGGAAGCTCCATTTCTCCGGAGGCTTATCTTTTGGTATGGTTCCCTGTCAGTGTAGGTACAGGTACATTCAGGGGTATGGCGGGACCCTGTCCCGTCATAGTTGTTATGTCAAAAACTCTTAGAGGTCTGTAGTCCTGTTGTGAGTTGGGTTTGTAAAGGATGTAACTATTCGGGCTTTTGATATTTATATATACGCTGAAAGGTGACCTTATCGGTTAGCCTGTTTCCTATTCTACATTGTTCTATATCTATGAGTTTATTCCGCTGGTTATCTCTGATGAATACCTACTAGGGTGCCCGGGTAAGACACCAGTTGCGGGTCCGAGATCGGGTCGTGACAAAAGTGGTATCAGAGCAGTTAGTTGTAACGCCCCGAACCCGGGCCCGTTACTGGTGCCTTACCCCGGGCACCCTAGTGATACAACATCAGAGAAAACCAGCGGAAAATAAAACACGAGTCATGAAACAAGAGATATAATAAATAAGCAGCAACCAAGCTTGCCTTCGGTATATATACATAAAAACCCGAGCTTATCCTTTTTACAAACCTTGCCCACAACTAGCTGCACTTAAGATTTACAACAACTATGACGGGACGGGGCCGCCATACCTGAATGTACAAGAACCTACAACTCGTGAAACATACAAAGATAAGCCTCCGAAGGAAACGAGCTTTCCAACGCTGAAATGAGATCCTAAGAGCGGGGATCCACGGCCGATGTACCTCTACTGCGGCGTGAACGCAGCCAAGGAGTCGATCAAGCAACAGTACTGGCATGTGAAATCACAAATCGTAAATGAAATCATAATAGCCTAAAAAGCGTAAGACATGTATGATAACCAAAATCGAAGACGCAACATAAAAAGCCAAGTCGTGGACTCACGCCTCAAAGTCACCACTAAATATAACTATGGGTCTCGCCCACAACATCCATCATGTTCGCATCACGGCGCGTGCCGGAATCGCATCGGTGTAGACATGTCCATGATGCAACAGTAATAACAAGCGCGTGGCCACGTACCGGAATCTGCGACGGTGTAGGCATGCCCATGTAACCTCAATAACAATATCTTGGGTGGTCAACCCCGCCGCAGCCACGTGCCCCGGAATCTGCATCGGTGTGAACCGCGTCCATGTTGCGGTAATAACCATATATCGGGTAATCAACCCGGCGCGTGGCCGCGTGCCGGAATCTTGCGACGGTGTAGACATGTCCATGTGACATCAACAACAAGACGATAATCAAAATGGAAACATACGGTGGAATTCTCCATCATCGCCAAAGACGCGTCAAGTAAGTTCTCAACAAGTCAACCGGCCCTCTATCGAGAGACGCGGTAACACAGAAAGACCACACTTGCACAACAAAGGCTATCATCACAAGCATAGACAAGTTTCACAACAATCAAGCATAGGCAAGTTTCACACAACTCAAAGTACTTTCATTTTATGCCAAAGTCCGGGTTTTTAACCCCAAAGTACTACATACGTTAAGTTCTTTTAAAAGAGATCCATTACTTTTATAAAAGTCACCCGATACCCGTAGTATTAGAATGACCAACCCACATTCCTTTCCAAAATCAAGTAACAACATTCTTTTCCTAAGTTCCAGTTTGGCTAGTTTCAATTACTCAAGCTTCTCATTTTCAAATGGTTTCATAGTTCATAAACTTAATCACTTGATTCCTTTTTAGAACAATTGAGTAATATATGTCTCATGTGAGAGTAGGTTATTCTTGTTTACAACATTCTTATTACAGCAGCCATGATCTAGAAAATGTAATATCATTTTGTCTCATCTTAGTTTCTATGCAGATGGAGGTTTCTACTGGTTTTAATACGATACATCATTATTCAATACATTTTCCTTTATTAACGCTGCAGTGGTCTGTCGATACACATTCTGATTTCCGAAATCAGTAAAACATTATCCCTTTAAATAAAACCAAGTACTCATTACTCACGAATGAGGTTTCACACAAACATTCACATTAAAACAAATAAGTTAAGTCTCTTATCTTATAAGATCAAGTCTCTTAACTTCTAACATTAGTAAACCATTTTCTTTACCTCTCTTAAGACATTATACCTAACTCCCCATAAAGCTAGTATAACTCTTTTTTAAAACCTTTAAAACCAAGTGTTACTCTCCCTTCAAAATGATTTATAAATCTTTTGAAATACATCAAGTTCTTTATTATAACTAGCCAGTTATAATTCACATCAGTTACCTTTTTAAAACCACAAAGTATTTTCTTACCTACATAAAGCTGTTATAACCAACTTCCCATAAAGTCGTTATAACACTTTATGTTTTAAAAACAATCAAACACAGTTAACACATGTACGTCTACCGTACTACATAGTTCACACATATCATGCTAGAAGAGATAGGAAGAGGTTCACATACCTCGCGACGAGTATCGACAATAAGCAAAAAGCTCCAAGTACTACAACCTTGCTAGCTCTTTCCACTCCTCGAGTAGAATACGCTACTCTTAGTACTTTCACCTATAAAGGCCACAAACATCTATTAACATCTAGATCTCATTGCTCCATATTCTACAGAAAATTCGGCAGCACCTCCCCCCCCGCAACAGCGTTAATCTCCTCCTCTACCGAGGCCGGCTACCAAGCCAACCGGGGTTTGCGCCTAACCGGCGTGTATAATTCTACTACCATGTAATACTACAAGTCTCATGTAATACAGTCCATGTAATTACGATTCGATTCTCTTATTTATCCTTCATGTGTTTATTGTTCAATTCTTATTGGGCTTAAGTCAAAAGACATTGCGGCGATTAACTACGCTCGATTCTATTCCATATTCACTCTATATATAGTATACTTCAACTATATATTCTAACAATCATGTAATTTCCAATTACAATAGGGGGACAAGATATTTACCTCGATAAGCCCAAAATTATCCGAGTTAAATGTCGCTCCTGAACAAGGTTTAGCTCCTACTCCGTGTGCTCCAACACGCTCCAAGAAACCCTTAGAAGTGTCTAACCAACTTCTACTTACAACTTCAACAACGGGTGAAGATTTCCTTAGGGTTTCGTTTTTGTGGCTAAAGGAAGCATAATCGTATTTTCCGGGTTTTTCGTATAAAGGGTACTTTGGAAAGTACTATAAGGTATAAGGGCTAGAGTATTTTGGGCATTATAACAATACTAGGAGAGTATTTCTATATCACAAAGGGGGGTATTTATACGAGACAACTAGGCTAGGGGTACCCCGGCCAGCTTCATGAGGGGAGGGTGGTGGCTCTCGGCCAAGCTCAACTAGGAGGGGGGGAGAGGGACGAAAAGCTCAAGCTAAGAGGGAGTAGTTTGGGACTTAGATAGATTGCTCAATTTTTGGATGAAGAAAGTTCATCAACTAAGGGGGTATTTATAGGTCAAGTGAAGGCCAACCAATGGCCAAGATGGTGTCAAGTGCAAGGAAAGTGTAAGGCCAAGATTAAGCCATGTGCAACCTTATCCATCTACTCAAAATATCCTACCAACTCCTTGACCACCAATTCAACACAAAAAACGTGCCACACTCCCCATTCTCGTCCGCCAACCATCACCAATTAGAGGGTGACAAGTGTCGCCCTCTTGTTGGTCCAAAATGTTACGTCTCTCGGAAAAATCCGCAAAAATTATAAATGACATAGCCGGAAATTCCCCTACGAAAGCTGTGAAAACATTTCGTCGAAAAACGACTCTAACCGGGTGTTGTGTACAAATTTCGAATCTTGCCTATCTTAAGGCTCAAATTTTATACGTACGTCCTTACGTACATACTATGGAAATACGGGGTATAACATTCTCCCCTCCTTAGAAACATTCGTCCCGAATGTTCATTCTCAAGACGGATAACGATAGAGTTCTTCTAATAAGTTGCCAACGCCACAATTGGCCACGAAACACCCGCATAAATACTTACATCCAAGTCCACGAGGAAACACCTCTAACATCACAAACTTTGTCACTTTGGCGCGAGGTTCTAGTGTCACTCCGGCGACCCAACAAATGGTACCGGACTGCATGCGATTCCTGAGGTCTAAAATATACTCCCTTCGCACCTACATTTCACAAAAGAAACGATCACACACGTCCACTTCTCCTCTATCTCGTCGTACCCTTCTCGAACACTCGAGCTCTTTCTAGTATCCGTACCACACTTCCGTCAACGTTTCTGTTTCCAACCCTTGGAGTTACTACCTCCAAACTTGGTCATCTTACTACCCTCGATTTCCTCTAAGGCCATTTTCGGCCTTCACGAACTGATTCTGGTCGAACATATCTATGAACTTATACGATGGTCATCTAAACTTGGGCCTAGCACCCTCGTGACCACCGCTGGCGGGACCACCAGAGCTGACCGCCGCCGAACGGGGCGGGTTGGCCCGCATAGGCCCCAACCCGACCCATCAGTAGCGCCAACTTCCGCTCGCCGACACGGAACACATCATGGAAGCTACCACTTCCATCTCACACTAACCAGATTTTTAAATCACACTATAGCACAAAGCTATCCAACATAACACTTAACACATCATTAACATCAATACATACAAGTATCTACAGGTTAAGGATATACTGAAACTAGGCGGTTCAAGACCGCTAAATCGAACTTCCACCGCGACCTCTACCGTGGCCCGCAATCGCCTAATCTGTGCTATCCTACCGCTACCACAGTCGGACGGTCTCGTCATATGGCCCCGTTGGCCGCAAGAATAACAAGCTCCTCGGTACTACGACACTCCAAATGCGGTCTACCACATCGACCACACCGAGGTAGGGTGATCGATCCGCCAACACCCTACTCCCGAACATTCAAACACGGGAGCCACGACCGCTCACGAATATCCTGCGGTCCCGAAGGCTGCGGAGGACCACTGCAATGGCGGAGGTACATAACTAGTCTGGCTGGCCGAGGCGGTCCGCCTCGAAAGTCGCCAAAATATCCGGCCGTCTTGGCGCCTTCTTCTGGCGGTCTACCGTCGATCTCGCGCTCGCACGCAAGTGCATGAGCACGAATGCGGGCAATGTCCATGCCCGGTGAAGAGAAACACCCGCACAAGACTTCGCCATATAATCATCTAGCCGGTGGCGTAGCGATGCACCTATCCTCCATCTGCGACAAGCGCAGGACATATCGAGCCAAAGAATCGAACTCGACATTGTACTCACGGCGGTCGCCTGCATCTCGAGAACAAAAATTTGTCGGCGTGCCCTCGCCATCTGCGGAGGCGAAGTGCGTGAGAAAAGCCCGAAAACTCATCCCATTCTGCGGAGTGCATGCTCTCCCGGAAAGCTCCCGAATCAAACCAATCGATTGCGGTATCACGCGGCCGACGCGAACGAAGGTCACAGACTCGGTCTCAAGCCTTGATCACCGCGTGATCCTTCAGAACTTACGGATGAACTCTGCGGATCATCCTCGTGCCTCGACCCATAAAACTCTGGCGGCTACAACTCGGAAAGACCGTAGCCTCAAACTATCTGCTCTCGGGTGCACCGGTCTTCTGCGGGAACAGGCCGCCGCATCCGGCTGTCCTCATATCGCCACAACGGCCAATAATCGGCCATCTCGCGTGACCCATCTCCCGCTCCTGTGTGGGGTGGAGGCTCAGTCTTGTAGTCTCATCCCGCCACGGCCGCGGCTCTAACTCCTCTTTGGTCTTTGGCGGCGTCGCGAAACTCGCCGTCGGAAGCTGTCTCAGTCTTGGCCAGACTGCGCCTCGTACTCCTCAGATCCCACTAGCGACTCCTCGGCCTTGCCTTGCCACTGGCGAGTCGCCATGCGGAGGCATAATCGGTAAAATGAAACACATCGGAGGGTCCAACTTACAACTCGGCTCTAAGGCACGATCTCGGAATGAGAAGAATGGAAACTATCCTACATGTCCTATAGCCTCACGATTATAGATGTGGTGCCTGACACACCGATAATCAAGACTCTACTGGACACGGTCTGTAGACACTTTCCGAGGATTAACTGCTCTGATACCACTTTGTAACGCCCGAACGGGCTCAGTTCGGTGCCTTACCGGGCACCTAGTGATACAACATCGAGAAAAACCGGAAAATAAAACACGAGTCATGAAACAAGAGATATAATAAATAAACAGGCCAACCAAAACAGTTGCCGGTATATATACATAAAACCCGACAGCTTATCCTTTTACAAACCTTGCCTACAAATAAGGCATGCACTTAAGATTTACAACAACTATGACGGACAGGGCCGCCATACCCCGAATGTACAAGAACCTACAACTCGGGAAACATACAAAGATAAGCCTCGAAGGAACGGAGCTTTCAGCCAACGCTGAAATGAGATCCTAAGGCGGGGATCCACGGCCGATGTACCTCTACTGCGGCGTAACGCAGCCTCCGAAGGAGGTCGAGACAACAGTACCAAGTATGTGAAATCACAAATCAGTAAATGAAATCATAATAGCCTAAAAGCGAAGACATGTATGATAACCAAAATACGACGCAACATAAAAGCGATCAGTCGTGGACTCACGCCTCAAAGTCACCACTCAAATATAACTATGGGTCTCACGCCCACAACATCCATCATGTTCGCATCATGGCGCGTGCCGAATCTGCATCGGTGTAGACATGTCCATGATGCAAAGTAATAACAAGGCGCGTGGCCACATGCCGGAATCGCGACGGTGTAGACATGCCCATGTAACCTCAATATGATATCTGGGTGGTCAACCTCGCGCAGGCCACATGCCCCGGAATCTTGCATCGGTGTAGACGCGTCCATGTTGCGATAATAACCATATATCGGGTAATCAACCCGCCGCGTGGCCGCGTGCCGGAATCTGCGACGGTGTAGACATGTCCATGTGACATCAACAACAAGACGGTAATCAAAATGGAAACATACGTGGAATTCTCCATCACGCCGCCCGCGTCCAAGTAAGTTCTCAACAAGTCAACCGGCCCTCTATCGAGAGACGCGGTAACACAGAAAGACCACACTTGCACAACAAAGGCTATCATCACAAGCATAGACAAGTTTCACAACAATCAAGCATAGGCAAGTTTCACACAACTCAAAGTACTTTCATTTTATGCCAAAGTCCGGGATTTTTAACCCCAAAGTACTACATACGTTAAGTTCTTTTAAAAGAGATCCATTACTTTTATAAAAGTCACCCGATACCCGTAGTATTAGAATGACCAACCCACATTCCTTTCCAAAATCAAGTAACAACATTCTTTTCCTAAGTTCCAGTTTGCCTAGTTTCAATTACTCAAGCTTCTCATTTTCAAATGGTTTCATAGTTCATAAACTTAATCACTTGATTCCTTTTTAGAACAATTGAGTAATATATGTCTCACGTGAGAGTAGGTTATTCTTGTTTACAACATTCTTATTACAATGACCATGATCTAGAAAATGTAATATCATTTTGTCTCATCTTAGTTTCTATGCGGATGGAGGTTTCTACTGGTTTTCATAATACGATACATCATTATTCAATACATTTTCCTTTATTAACGCTGCAGTGGTCTGTCGATACACATTCTGATTTCCGAAATCAGTAAAACATTATCCCTTTAAATAAAACCAAGTACTCATTACTCACGAATGAGGTTTCACACAAACATTCACATTAAAACAAATAAGTTAAGTCTCTTATCTTATAAGATCAAGTCTCTTAACTTCTAACATCAGTAAACCATTTTCTTTACCTTTCTTAAGACATTATACCTAACTCCCCATAAAGCTAGTATAACTCTTTTTTTAAAACCTTTAAAACCAAGTGTTACTCTCCCTTCAAAATGATTTATAAATCTTTTGAAATACATCAAGTTCTTTATTATAACTAGCCAGTTATAATTCACATCAGTTACCTTTTTAAAACCACAAAGTATTTTCTTACCTACATAAAGCTGTTATAACCAACTTCCCATAAAGTCGTTATAACACTTTATGTTTTAAAAACAATCAAACACGCTTAACACGTACGCGTCACCGCACTACATAGTTCACACATATCATGCTAGAAGAGATAGGAAGAGGTTCACATACCTCACGACGATTATCGACAATAAGCAAAAAGCTCCAAGTACTACAACCTTGCTAGCTCTTTCCACTCCTCGAGTAGAATACGCTACTCTTAGTACTTTCACCTATAAAGGCCACAAACGTCTATTAACATCTAGATCTCATTGCTCCATATTCTACAGAAAATTCGGCAGCACCTCCCCCCCCGCAACAGCGTTAATCTCCTCCTCTACCGAGGCCGGCTACCAAGCCAACCAGGGGGGGGTTTGCACGCCTAACCGAGCGTGTATAATTCTACTCACAGTAATACTACACAAGTCTCATGTCTGATACACCCTATGTAATTACTGATTCGATTCTCTTATTTATCCTTCTATGTGTTTATTGTTCATTTCTTATTCAGGCTTAAGTCAAAAGACATTGCCGACGAACTACGTTCAGTTCTATTCCATATTCACTCTATATATAGTATACTTCAACTATATATTCTAACAATCATGTAATTTCCAATTACAATAGGGGGACAAGATATTTACCTCGATAAGCCCAAAATTATCCGAGTTAAATGTCGCTCCTGAACAAGGTTTAGCTCCTACTCCGTGTGCTCCAACACGCTCCAAGAAACCCTTAGAAGTGTCTAACCAACTTCTACTTACAACTTCAACAACGGGTGAAGATTTCCTTAGGGTTTCGTTTTTGTGGCTAAAGGAAGCATAATCGTATTTTCCGGGTTTTTCGTATAAAGGGTACTTTGGAAAGTACTATAAGGTATAAGGGCTAGAGTATTTTGGGCATTATAACAATACTAGGAGAGTATTTCTATATCACAAAGGGGGGTATTTATACGAGACAACTAGGCTAGGGGGGGGGTACCCCTCGGCCAAGGCTTCACAAGGAGAAGGGGGTGGTGGCTCTCGGCCAAGCTCAACTAGGAGGGGGGGGGGGAGAGGGACGAAAAGCTCAAGCTAAGAGGGAGTAGTTTGAGACTTAGATAGATTGCTCAATTTTTGGATGAAGAAAGTTCATCAACTAAGGGGGTATTTATAGGTCAAGTGAAGGCCAACCAATGGCCAAGATGGTGCCAAGTGCAAGGAAAGTGTAAGGCCAAGATTAAGCCATGTGCAACCTTATCCATCTACCCAAAATATCCTACCAACTCCTTGACCACCAATTCAACACAAAAAACGTGCCACACTCCCCATTCTCGTCCGCCAACCATCACCAATTAGAGGGTGACAAGTGTCGCCCTCTTGTTGGTCCAAAATGTTACGTCTCTCGGAAAAATCCGCAAAAATTATAAATGACATAGCCGGAAATTCCCCTACGAAAGCTGTGAAAACATTTCGTCGAAAAACGACTCTAACCGGGTGTTGTGTACAAATTTCGAATCTTGCCTATCTTAAGGCTCAAATTTTATACGTACGTCCTTACGTACATACTATGGAAATACGGGGTATAACATTAGTCTTCGGAAAGTGTCTACAGACCGTATCTAGTAGAGTCTTGATTATCGACGTGTTGTGCACCACACCTATAATCAGGAGTCTACAGGATATTTAGGATTGATTTCCATTCTTCTCACTCTAAGATCGTGTGATAGAGCTGTGTTGTTAGGGTAGTCTTTCCCTAACGAGTTATGTTGATTGCAGCTATGAGAAAGGCAACAGTGACCCGAAAAAGGATGATATGGATTGCGTATCCATGTTGGTAAGAATTTATGTATAGTTGGTATATGGATGTACAGTTGTACGGATTTAGGTATGAGGGTCATATATGTGTCGCCTAGGATGATTAGAGATTACCAAGAATTGGTAAGGACTAATAGATACCGGGAAGGTATGAAACAGTTTAATGAATTCTCATTAAGGTTTTATGTGCTAATTGGAAATAACTAGGAAAAGATGAGTTGTCTGAGAGGGTAATGAACCCTTAAAGAAATCATGTTAAGGGACTTAATGGAAGACTAAGTAAATGGATTAAGCTACGTGGTATGCTTAAGAGAATTGTACGGATGAGATCCGTATGGAGTAATTATGGTTGTTGTGGTTAAGACAATATGATTGTGGATTTATGAGAAGCTATCTTACCCGTATGCGGGGAAAGGTAAAACAGGCTCGTGACATGGAAATTGTGAGCCTTAGAATATTGATAACCGTTGAGACCTTAGGTGTATAAGCCTTCTCGGGTAGTAAGAATTGATTCAGACAAGGAATAAGAATTAAGTACGACTATGAGTCGGGTTGTGGACCAAATACGGGTCAACCCATAGCCCGAATTGGAGTAGGGTCAATTGAGGGTGGTCCCGCTATGTGACAGGGTCACGAGGGTGTAAGGCCCAAGTCTATTTAATCGTTGTACGAGTTCGTGGACGCGTTCCACTGGAACCGGATCGTGAGAGCCGGGAATGACCTTAAATGTTGGATGTAGTAGCTCCGAGGATTTGAAAGACAGAAGCAGTAATCGAAATTATGTACGTATAACTAGAATAAGTTTGGAAGTACGAAAAGAGTACGACCAGAAAGAAAGAGAGCAACCAGTATAAAGAAATAGAGCCTGAATCCATAAGAGCCTTTCGAGGTAGCTACACCGTGAGTGATGGGGTGGTAGCTGAGCGGGTATATAAGATTTGCCCGGTGATGATACAGTCGTCAGACCCTAGCAGACCTAGTAGAGCGGGATATGACAAACTTTTTTTTTTTGGGTAAATGCAAATATTATTACTAGAAAAGGAAGAACTGGGAGCTACAATCAGTCATTGAGGGTTCTCAATCCTCAACGTAAGCATAAACAAGAAATGAAAGAGAGGGAGAATAGGACGTTCACCCTTGGGTGACGTTACAATAGAGGATTAAGTCATAAAGAACTCTATAAGTTGTTGTTTTGACTTTTGCAACAACCTTATCCGTCGTTATACTTATGTCCTCGAATAGCAATTCATTTCTTGTTCTCCAAATCTCATATACCACTATGCAAAAGGCAAGTAAGATGGCTTTGGATCGGATGCCTGTCCCGCGATGCTCTTTCTTGATCCATTTGAGTGCACTTTCAATAGTTGTCATTTCTCTTCTAATACCCAACCATTCCTTTGTGTGCTTCCAAATCATGCGGGTGTAGGTGCAAGAAAAGAAGAGGTGAGCCCTTGTCTCATTTGCCCTCTTGCAGAACCCGCAAGTCCTATCTTCCAAGTTTAGATAGGAGAGAGTGTCTTTAGTAGCTAGGCGCTTCCTACAAGCGAGCCATACAGTGAATGAGAATTTAGGAGGAATGAAGCCTTTCCAAATTTGGGACATCCAAAGCCTTTTATCCCGCGGAGTGCGCAAGACCTCATACACAAGACTAGAATCAAGTCTTCCATTGGTGCAACACTTTTCCAAGCCGGCAATTGCATTTCCTAGACCACCGAAGATGGAAATGAATGTGTCGCGAATGCTACAAACTTTTTTGAATAAGGGGGAATCCCTAGCCCGTACCTCATAATCCCAAAAAGATTGGCCTCTCAAGTAGTAGCTATTAATCCATTGGACCCATAAGGTATCTGCCTTAGTGTGAGTTTGCCAGACGGTCCGGGAGAGTAAGGCATGGTTCCATTCTTTGATGTTCATAAGATCCAAGCCTCCTTCGGATTGAGGCACACAAATGACATCCCAAGCGACTCTTGGTGGCTTACCACCCCATAAGAACTGAATACATTTTGACCGTACCTTGTTGAGAACTGAAGAAGGAATAGGAAGCGCCCGAAACCAAAAGCTCTCAACACCTTGAATAACCGATCTGATTAGTTCCAGTTTTCCCGCATAAGAGAGTGAATGATGCCCCCATTTCTGAATGTATTCCGAGATTTCTCTAGTTAATGGGGCAAACTGATCAACCGAGATAGAAATTGGGGACAAAGGGATCCCCAAGTACCGTACGGGAAAGACTCCTAATGAGAAACCAACTCTTGCCAAGATCAAGTCCCGGATTGAACCTTGCACACCCGCAATGTAGATGGATGATTTTGACGGGTTAAGCGTAAGCCCGGAAGCTGCCTCCAAATTTTCAAGACACTCCATAAGAACATTTACCGAAGGTAAATCTCCTTTGGCAAAGAGCATGAGATCATCCGCAAAGTCAAGGTGAGAGATGCCTAGTCTTTTGCACTTCGGGTGATAAGAAAAAACTTTGTCCGAGGTCCTTAGCTTTAACATCCTTGAAAGGTACTCAATGCAAAGGATAAAGAGCATAGGGGACATAGGATCACCTTGCCTTAAGCCGCGTTTACCCGCAAAATGCCCATGTAACTCTCCATTGATGGAAAGAGAGAAAGAGGTTGAACATACGCATTCCATAATCCATCTTACAAATCTGTCCGGAAACTTGAGACCTCTTAGCACTGATTCAAGGAAATTCCAGGAGACCGTGTCAAATGCTTTCCGAAGATCTACCATAAGCATACACCTTGGTGAGACCCTAGCTCTATTATAACCTCTCACAAGTTCTTGGGAAATGAAGACATTGTCCACCATATTCCTTTCTTTCACGAAAGCTCCTTGGCATTTATCAATAAGTGTAGGAAGAACCTTTGCCATCCGATTAGCTAAAATCTTTGTTATGATCTTGTAGACCACATTGGTCAATCCGATAGGCCTAAAGTCATTTTACCTTGGGATCCCGATCAGTCTTGGGCAGGAGGGTAAGTATGGTATGGTTTACTTGCTTCAAAAGAACTCCGGATGAGAAGAATTCTTGTACACTTCTTACTACATCTTGTCCCACATCTCTCCATCTTTTTTTGAAGAATGCGGCTGAGAAACCATCCGGACCGGGTGCCTTGTCATTGCCTATATCTGAAAGAGCCTCCCAAATCTCCTTAGGGGAGATGAAATGTAGAAGGTGTATTCCGTCTTCCTCTCCTAGCTTCGGTCCGCAATCCAATACCGCGGGTTCAATGCTTGTTGAGGGTCGGGATGTGCCTAAAAGATCTTTGTAAAACTCTACAAGCAATTCTCTTACTTTCTCGGGAGATGTTGTGCTAGTTCCATTGGCCTTGACAAGGTAGTTGATTGAATTTCTGACGTTACTCCTCTTGATCAAGCTGTGAAAGTATTTGGAGCATCTATCACTCCCAATCAAGTGTTTCTTCCTTGATTTTTGTCTTATGAAGTGTCTTTCGGCTTCAAGCAAGAGGTTTGCTTTAGTCCTTAAGGACTTAACATTGTCTCTTAGTTCATCATCAAAGGGATCATCCATATGTGCATTGATAGCCTCCTTGAACTCCATGTTTGCCGCAAATGCTCTTTGTTCTATGTTTCTAAATTCCCTTGTGTTTAATTCTCGCAATGGATTTTTCAAAGATTTCAATTTTGTGGCTAATATGAATTGGGCAGATCCCAATATGTGCTGCCTCCAACATGAAGTAAGTATGTTCTCAAATGCGGGATGGGAGAGCCACATGTTCATGAACTTGAAAGGTCGTTTCTCAATACTAGAGGATGCAATTACCGAAGCTACCACGGGGCAATGATCCGAGACAGGTTCCATAGGCAGGAAGTTGGCTTTGCACTCGAGATTAAAATCACTCCAATGTTGATTCATCATCACTCTATCAAGCTTAGACCATATCGAACCATTCGTCCAAGTGTAGAAGGAACCGGAAGAAGGGGTGTCTTCTAGTCCATGGGCATTCCTGAATTCTCCAAGATCCCTAATTGCATAAGGCGTGAGAGAGGGACCACCCGCCTTATCATGTGGGTAGCAATAGGTGTTGAAATCTCCAATAATCATCCATGGCTTGACAATGCCGATGCCCAAGTGGGTAAGGTGATGCCAAAGTTTCCTTCTTTCCGGGATGCTATAAACCGGGTACACAAATGTAGCTAGGAAGGACACTTGTATTGTTTTACATCTTTCATGGACATGAATATGTTGAGAGTCCATTCCAAGCAATTCACAACTAACTCTGGAGGGATCCCAAAGTATTAACATTCTTCCGCCATCAATGAAATCTATGTTGGAGCAAAAATTCCAAGCAATGAATCTTTGAGATTTAAAAGAGTCAATCCGTGCTCGAGAGAATTTAGTTTCAATTAGACAAACAATTGCTGCATCATGTTGTTTTGTGAGCATACACACAAGAGTTTGCGTGGCTTCCCTTTCCATTTGTCCGCAAAGACCCCGGACATTCCAACAAAGTACTTTCATTAAGAAACAAAGGAGGATTTGTTAGCACCTCCGCGCTTCGCTGTCTTTGCCAAACTACTACCTTTTGGCGCATTTTTCCTTGAAATTACTTGTTTCCATTCCTCATCCTTGTTGTTGGAAGTTAAGGCAGGTGTCCCAGCTAGGCTATGATTGTAACGACCCGTTCCGGGCCCCGTTACTGGTGCCTTACCCCGGGCACCCTAGTGATACAACATCAGAGAAAACCAGCGGAAAATAAAACTTTACACAAGAAACAAGATATACATAAAACCTGAACAGTTTAATCCTTTACAACCCTGCCCACAACAGTACTACAGACCTCTAAGATTTACAACGACTATGACGGGACAGGGCCCCGCCATACCCCTGAATGTACAAGAACCTACAACTCAGGGAACACATACCAAAAGATAAGCCTCCGAAGAAACGGAGCTTCCCAATATGCTGAACTGTGATCCTAAGAGCGGGGATCCACGACCGATGTACCTCTACTGCGGCGTGACGCGGCCAAGGAGGTCGAGATAACAGTACCAAGTATGTGAAACTGTAAAAATACTGTAATGAAATCATACTAGTCTATATAAAGCAGGAGACATGTATGATAACCAAACTCTGATTCACAACATAAAAGCAATCATATCGATCGAGGACTCGCCTCAAGTCATCACTCAAATATAACTATGGGTCTCACGACCACAACATCAATCATGTTCGCATCATGGCCGCATGCCCCCGGAATTCTGCATCGGTGTAGACATGTCCATGATGCAACAATAATACCAATGCCCTACGGCGCATGCCCGGAATTCTACCTCGGTGTAGACGCGTCCGTGTGACATCAACAATAATATCTTGGGTGATCAACCTGCGCGTAGCCACATGCCGGAATTCGACCTCGGTGTAGACATGTCCATGTAACCACAATAACAATATATCGGGTAATCCACCCGCACGTGGCCGCGTGCCGGAATGCGTCGGTGTAGACATGTCCATGTGACATCAACAACAAGACAAGAATCAAAATGGAAACATACCCGTGGAATTCTCCATCACCGCCAAGACGCCCAAGTAAGTTCTCAACAAGTCGGCCGCCTCTATCGAGACGCGGTAACACGAAATACCAAACTTGCAACAAAGGCTATCATCACAAGCATAGGCAAGTTTCACAACAAGCATAGGCAAGTTTCACAACAACAAGCATAGGCAAGTTTCACAACAACAAGCATAGGCAAGTTTCACAACAACAAGCATAGCAAGTTTCACACAACTCAAAGTACTTTCATTTTATGCCAAAGTCGGGTTTTAACCCCAAAGTACTACATCGTTAAGTTCTTTTAAAAGAGATCCATTACTTTTATAAAAGTCACCCGATACCCGTAGTATTAGAATGACCAACCCACCTTCCTTTTCAAAATCAAGTAACAACATTCTTTTCCTAAGTTCGGTTTGCCTAGTTTCATTACTCAAGCTTCTTATTTTCAAATGGTTTCATAGTTCCCAAACTTAATCACTTGATTTCCTTTTTAGAACAATTGAGTAACAGCTGTCATATATGTGAGTAGTTTAGTCTTGTTTATAACGATCGTATTACAGCCGCCATGAGCTAGAAACTGTAATATCATTGTGTCTCATCTTAGCTTATGCAAATGGAGGTTTCTCTTGGTTTTAATACAACACATCATTATTCAATACATTTTCCTTTATTAACGCCGCAGTGGTGCTGTCGATACATTCGATTCCCAAATCGGTAAAACATTATCTCTTTAAAACCAAGTACTCATTACTCACGAATGAGGTTTCACACAAACATCCACATTAAAACAAATAAGTTAAGTCTCTTATCTTATAAGATCAAGTCTCTTAACTTCTAACATGATAAACCATTTTCACTTACATAAGGTCGTTATAACTAACTTCCCATAAAGCTATTATAACACCCATGTTTTAAACCAACCAAATCACTTAGCACGTATGCGTCTACCGTACTACATAGTTCACAACAATCATGCTAGAAAAGATAGGAAGAGGTTCACATACCTCGCGACGATTTATCGACAATAAGCAAAATGCTCCAAGTACTACAACGCACTAGCCCTTTCCACTCCTCGAGTAGAATACGCTACTCTTAGTACTTTCACCTATAAAGGTCACAAACGTCTATTAACCCCAAAACACAAGTTTTCTATCTTTCTATAGAAAATTCGAAGACCTCCCACATGGCAGCGTAAATCTCTCTCTCTATCGAGGCCGCCAAGCCAACCGAGGGGTTTACATCTAACCGGGCGTGTACAATTCTACACAAGTCTACTGCACGCTCCCATGTAAATCTGATTCGATTCGATTCTTTATTCTTGAGCTTAAGTCAAAAGACATTGCGAATACTAAGTATAGTTCGTATATAGTATACTTCAACTATATATTCTAACAAACATGTAATTTCCAATTACAATAGAGGACAAGATAATTACCTCGATAAGCCCAAAATTATCCAAGTTATAATGTCGATCCCGAGCAAGGTTTAGCTCACTCAGTGCGCCCAAACCACTCCAAACAACCCTTAGAAGTTCTAACCAACCTACTCAAATACTTGACCAACTATGAAGATTTCCTTAGGGTTTCGGTTTGAGACTAAAAGGACAAAAAGTAGTATTTCCTGCTCTACGTATAGAGGTATCTTTGGAATACTACAAGGTACAAGGCTAAGGTATTTTGGGCATTATAACAATACTAGGGAGTATTTCTATACCACAAAGGGGTATTATACGAAAACAACTAGGCTAGGGGTACCATGCCAAGGCACCACAAAGGGGAGGAGGAGGCCTCGGCAAGACTCTCAAAAGAGGGGATGAGTTGGACGAACTCAAAACAAGAGGAGGAGGGATTTTAGGCTTGGAAGGTTTCGTTTGTGGATGAAGAGTTCATCAACATAAGGGGTATTTATAGCAAAACCAAAGGCCAACCAATGGCCAAGATCAAGCCATGTGCAAGGCAAGTGTAAGGCGAGATCAAGCCAAGTGCACCTAGACCTACTCCTTAAAACCTCACAAATATCTACACAAATATCTAGCACAACTTGCCCGCCAATTCGCCAAGTGCGCGCATCTTCCGTTGTGAGGGTGACACATGTCACCCTCCGTTGGTCCGAATGTTTCGTCTCTCGGAAAAATCCGCAAAAATACAAAACGACATAGCGGAATTTTCCTTCGCAAGTTATGTAAAACGTTTCGTCAAAAACGACTCTAGCAGGGTGTTGTGCACAAATGTCATTCGGCGAGCCACTGGCGGGGTGACACGTGTCACCCTCCTAATGGCCCTCAAAACGTCTTAGAAAAATATCCACAATGGCCAAAATCTCGAAAACAAAGTGGGCCCACAAAGCAGTAAATTTCTCGTGGGCCCACGTGACCATTTCCGAAAATAAAATCTCAAAATTCTAATATAATCTATGAAGTCCAAATACCAAATCTGGGAATCCAATTCCCATTAACGAACCTTTTTCTTCACAAATAACCGGAAACTTTTCCGTCGAAAACTCACATCTTTCTTTCTTTTCAAAATTTCTGCCGTACTCTCGTACGTACGTCCTCACATACATACCCTGCAACTACGGGGTATAACAATGATCCCCGCGTTCAAAGTTTATGCACCGTAATGCATGTCTAGAATCTTCCGTAGTACTCTTGTAGACTACCCCATCCAGTGAAGTTTACGGGTCCACTGGTGTTCTAGAATCAGTGTGTCTTGTCTCAAAACTCCTCCTATCATGGTGCGCAAGACCAGCATGGGGGTGATGGATTGAGGACCCCTCTTGTTTAACCCGTAAACTCGATGAGCTAGACTGAACCACAACCGGAGGAATTGCAAAGTTCAGAGCTTCTCCCACACTTTCTGGTATATGCGGTGGTAATTGATCACTATTCTCTATATCCATCAAGTTCTCAATATCTACGGGATGTTGAGTAAGTGACGGATCAGTGCAAGGAGGGTCAGTTTTTCCCGTAGCAACATCAGCCCTCGAACAAGTAGAAACTCCACCATTCTTAGGAGGTACCAATGGTTTGCGGATATTTTGAGCTTCTTGAGTGTTGATATCTTGCATCAATTTTCTACACTTCAAATGGTTGTGCCCAAAGGATGCACAATGATAGCAAAAATCTGGATAGTTCTCATAGTTCACCTTTTCAGTATACCTTCAATTGTCGGGAAGTTTGACACCAAATTCCATAACCGGTTCTTTGCTGACATCTACTTCCACTAAGACTCTTGCATAATTCATTTTTGACCTCTCCTTAGTATATTGATCCGTGTATAGAGGCTTCCCCACACGCGAAACAATCTTGCTAAGGCCTGTTGCACTCCAAATTGAGAGGGGGATGTCGTGGAAAGTGACTCATATTGGAATGTCCATGAATAAGTAATCTGTTAATAAAACTCCCTTATTAATAGGCTTTAGCATCATAGTTTTACCGAAGACCATATAAGGTTAGAATAATTGAAGGGTGGCGATAACGAACATGAATATAATTAGTATGTGTAGAGGGAATGGTATGGTAAGACATCGAGACATGAATGTGTTTCATGGAATGATAGGCAAGTAGAAGGACCACAATAGGATGGGTAAAAGGAAATGAGAATATGGTGATATAGGTTTTATAATGATGTGATCACTTTGGAACAACGTAAAGGCCCATGGTACCGGAGGGGTGGTAAAGACTCAAACACTAGACCCCCTGATGTCCAAGAAGGGAGGTGTAAGGAGTGCATTATGACAAAATACCCCCCCTCTGTTACACCCCGTAGTTCCAGAGTATGTATGTGAGGACGTACGTACGAGAATATAACACTAAGTACGAAAGGGAAGAAAATTTTGAATTTCCGACGAAAAATATTCCGAACCTCGTAAAGGAAAAAGGTTTATTATTGGGAATTGGATTCTCAATTTTGGTATTTGGATTTCTTGGAATATAAGAGAATTATGGATTTTATTTTCCGGAATTGGTCACGTGGGACCCACGGGAGAAATTTACGGTTTTGTGGGGCCCAATTATTTTTGAGATTTTGGCCATTATGGATGTTTTCGGGAGATGAAATATTTTGGACGAATAGGAGGGCGACACGTGTCACCCCTTAGGTGGCATTGTGGCCGAAATGAGAGGACAAGTGGCAAGTCAAGTGTCCCAAGTCTTGTGATGGACAAGTGGCTTGTGGGACCCACACATACTTGTCCCCAATCTCATCCACACACTTGCTTTGATCCTAGCCTTTGGTTTTCTTATAAATACACCCTTGTAGTGAAGATGTCACGACCCGACCCCGGGGCCGCGACTAGTACCCTACTGGGGTACCCTGTCAGGTATATGTCAGAGAATAGCAGCGGAACATAACACAACACATAACATCATAAAAAGGGTAATACATATCTGGCCAGCCGATAAGGCTGCCTTCCATAAACATACTTAACCAAAGTATTTATAATACAACTGGTTCTTATAGCCCAAAACACATAGGTGGCCACAGACCTCTAAAGATAACAACTGTGGCGGGACAGGGCCCCGCCATACCACGAATGTACAAAATCCCTAGAGCATCAGGGAAATATCCGTACCAATAAATAAGCTGCCGGAGGAATGGAGCTTCTGACACCGGAATAGTGATCCTAAGAACGAGGATCCTCAATCTGCTTACCCTTACCTGCGGCATGACGCGGCCCAGGAAGGGGTCGATACAATATGTACCAAGTGCGTAAAGATGGGAAAAATCGTAATATGATATCATAAGTCTAAAAGCAATTTGGAGTCATGAAAGACAATAAAATACATTCTGTGCCTTACTAATAATGAGTGACAAGTATATATGTATAATCTGCATAAAGTAGGAGGCTCATGATCAAACAGGTACCTCGCGTAGTATCAATAAAACCATCCTACTCCCGGGACTATTTCACGCGTGGGTCCTCCGGACCCGCGTGAGGTAGTCCTCGCATCACTTGTACCCGCGGCGTGGGACTATTTCACCCGCGTAAGCCCATAAGGACTCGCATGAGGTATTCCTCGCATCATGGGTAGCAAATCCACGGAACAGGTGGTATAACGATCTTGGGGACTTTCCCCTCAGATATACTCTTACCCTGAAGCAGATGGTATAACGATCTTGGGGTTGTACCTCAGATATACTCTTACACTGGAGCAGATGGTATAACGATCTTGGGGCTTGCCCCTCAGATATACTCTTATACTGGTGCAGATGGTATAACGATCTTGGATCTGCCCCTCAGATATACTCTTACACTGGAGAAGGTGGTATGACGATCTTGGGGCTTGCCCCTCAGACATACTCTTACCCTGGAGAAGGTGGTATAACGATCTTGGGGTTTGCCCCTCAGATATACTCTTACCCTAACTCAAACTGTCATCATATCATAATCATAAATAAGTTAAGAAAACTTATAACTGCTTATTAGTCTTGTTCACATACCCTCTCATTTTAGTTTACTTAAGGCACTTAACCATATCTTTAATAAAAGAATACCGGGAGTTTAACCCAAGTACTATATACTTCAACTCTTTTGAAAATGACTCTTCTTTATACATAAAAACCTTTGGGCAATTGATACCTTAAAATCAAGTTGCCTCTCCATATACTTATCTTATTTAGAGTAAATCTCTTCTCATTAACCTTTTATGAAGCTAATAAACCAACTTCCCATAAAGTTGTTATATTAACTCTATACTTTAGTAAAATCATACTTTTTCCCCAACCAAGGGATTTATACGTTCTTAAAACGAAACAAGTCATTATATACTCAAACAAGTAAGAATACCAAATCTTGTACGTCTACCGTACTACATAGTTTCATCTATTCATGCTCAAGAGATAGGAAAACTTCACATACCTCTTTGGTCAATCCACTTGCTAGGTCCAACTACCGCAAGTAATATTTCAACCTATAATAACCATGATATGTTCATTAACCTCTAATTTCAATGTAGAATAATCTAACTCAAAGCCACTAAATTCTACGGGAAATTGGGCAGCATTTCCTTTGTTTCTACATACTTTGCCACCTTTCTCAAGGCCGAATTTATCATCCAAATGCCTCATTCAAGGCTCAACAATCCAACAATGCAAATGGGATTACACCCAACTAATTCTGCCCCACAAGGTACAATAATCCATTTTAACAAGTTTAAGGTAGTTTTTAGGCTACAACATGCTCATTTGTTCTTTTAACCAATCCTTTCATATCCCAACCACATTTCTCACATGCAATCAATCTAAGGGCCTTATTTCCAACTAAAAGTTCTTCCTACTTAACATGCAATACCAAATACCAACTATAAAAGAAGAATGGTTACCTTAGAGCTTTTAGCCAATTTACTCCAACAATTGCTAGCCTCTACTCCAAGAATATCACCACAATAGTCTTCACAAGCTTGTAATAACCTTTCCTTCCTATCACACTTTTCAGATTTTCTTTAGGCTTAGAATTTCTCTTGGAAACTTAGAGAGAAGGGAGAGCTAAAGCTTTAGAGAGAGAGGGAAATTGGAAGATGACCAAGTCTTCAAGACTTGGTCAATATATTGCATGCAAGAAATCAGATGGGGGGGACACTTGTCACCCTCCCAAGGTCTTTTAAAAGAAAAATATGACTTTTCTAAGTTTTTCCGCCCAAAAATTCCGCCTCGGCGCCGCGGCGCTGAAACCTCCGCCGGCTCTCTGGACTTTTGGCGCCGCGGCCCTGCTGTCCTGGCGCCGCGACGCTGAAACTTCAGCGACCCTCGATGCTTTAGCGCGCGCGGCCCTGCATCCGGCGCGCCCGCGCTTTGCACGAAACGCATTTACGCCCATTGCGCTGAACTTGTAACTCTCATAACTTTCTACTCCGACGTCCTATCGACGAACGGTGGGTTGCGTTGGAATCTAGACTCAACGAACTACGCCCTAGGCCTTTAAAATACTTAGGAACTCTCAATGAATCGGGTCATAACCCGCCTCAAAGTTGACTAAAACCCGTCCGGAATAATCCGTCAACCTATCCTTTGAAATTTTTAAGTCTTACATGCTTTCGTACGCTCTCATACGTAGGGTCAGAACTACGGGGTATAACATTCTCCCCCCCTTAGAAATATTCGTCCCGAATGTTCCTTCTAGGCTTACTCAAATCATATTATCGACATAGACCCTCTCAACTACTCTTGCAAAAATAAGGAAGCTCCACGAGCCACAACATACTTAAGCGAAATTACTAAATCAAAACTAACAAGCAGGAAAGTAGGTTACCTGGAGGTATAGGGAATAAGTGAGGATACTTCTTCATCATATTTTCCTCCCTGTTTTCGTTCCGCCATAGCACCTTGACGGAAGCCACATCTTTCATCCGAAGTCGCCTAACCTGACGATCGAGTATCGCTATGGGACTCTCCTCATACGATAACTCCTCTGTCACTTGGACATCCTGAACCGGGTGCACTCTAGATGGATCTCCAATACATTTCCGCAACATAGACACATGAAAAACTGGATGCACCGCCTCCAAATCGGACGGAAGATCTAACTCATAGGCAACCTTGCCTACCCTACGGCCCAATGTACCTTGGGCTAAGCTTCCCCTTCTTTCCAAATCTCATCACGCCCTTCATGGGCGATACCTTTAGAAAAACCCAATCATCTATCTCGAATTCCAAGTGTCGACGCCGATGATCTGCATACGACTTTTGCCGACTCTGAGCTGCCAACAATCGCTCCTGGATAAGCTTCACCTTATCCACTGCCTGCTGAACTAAGTCTGGCCCGACTAACTGGACTTCTTCCACCTCGAACCAGCCTATCGGTGACCTGCACTTTCTCCCGTACAACGCCTCATAAGGCGCCCGTCGAATCCGGAATGATAGCTATTGTTATAAGCAAACTCCAAGAGGTAAATGATCCTCCCAGCTACCCTTGAACTCAATAACACAAGCCCGCAACATATCCTCAAGTGTCTGGATAGTGCGCTCGGCCTGTCCGTCAGTCTGGGGATGAAACGCCGTACTGAGACTCACCTGTGTCCCTAATCCCTTCTGAAAAGACCTCCAGAAATTAGCCGAGAACTGGGCTCCTCTATCTGATATAATCGACACCGGGACTCCGTGCAGTCTCACAATCTCTCTAATATATAATCTGGCATAGTCCCGGTGGCGTCGTTACGATCGGAAGGAAATGGTGATTTAAATCGACTGTCGACAATCACCCAAATAGAATCATGCTTCCTCTGAGTGGTAGGTAGCCCTGTAATAAAATCCATATTTATCACCTCCCACTTCCAGTCGAATATCAATGGCTCGCAATGACCACCGGGCTTCGGTGCTCAATCTTAACTCGACAATTCCGCGCGTGCCACGCCGCAACGTCCTCTTGTGCCATCCCACCAATACACGCATCGAGGTCATGGTACATCTTAGTCGACCGGATGAATAGAATAACGAGCTTTGTGTGCCTCACGAAATCTGGCGCGAAGTCTGTAACATCGGGAACACACAACCGGCCCTCAAATCTTAGCACCCCATCAGGTGCTATCTCAAACAGACTCTTCTCCTTCTGAACAGCGGCATCTCGATGCGTACCAAAATCAGATCCTCATACTGTCGCCTCTTTACCTCCTCGACGATAGAAGACTCGGCAACCTCTCGAACCCGAATTCCCTCACTATCAGAATCAACCAAACGAACCCCAAGGCTCGCTAGCTGATGTAACTCTCGGACCATATCCCTCTTCTCTGGCTGAACATCAGACAGACTACCCATCGACCTGCGACTAAGGGCATCTGCAACCACATTGGCCTTCCCTGGGTGGTATAGAATATCAACATCGTAATCCTTAAGTAGCTCCAACCACCATCTCTGCCGCAAGTTCAGCTCCCTCTGGCTGAAGATGTACTGGAGACTCTTGTGGTCTGTGTAAATGTCCACATGAACTCCATATAAATAATGCCTCCAGATCTTTAAGGCATGAATCACCGCTGCCAACTCCAAGTCATGCGTGGGATAGTTCTTCTCATGCTTCCTAAGCTGTCGAGATGCATAAGCTATAACTCTGTCGTGCTGCATCAGCACGCACCCAAGCCCGACACCTGATGCGTCACAATAAACCACATATCCATCTAAGCCCTCTGGAAGAGTAAGAACTGGGGCGGTCGTCAACTTCTCCTTTAGCAACTGGAAACTTTCCTCACAAGTATCCGTCCACCGGAACATAGCTGTCTTCTGAGTCGGCTTAGTCAAAGGTCTTTGAAATAAAGCAAACTTCTCTACAAACCTCCGATAATAACTGCAAGGCCCAAAAGCTGCGCACTCCGTCGGTGTAGTGGAGTGCAGGCCAAGTCTTGATCGCCTCAATCTTATTGTATCAACCCGAATATCGTCGGCCCGATAACATGTCCTAAGAAAGCCAGCGTCAACGAACTTCGCTTCGAGAACTTGGCATACAATCGCGGTCTCGGAGGACTCTGATCTTGTCGTCAAATGATTCGTATACTCTCGCTCGTGCGCGAATATACCAAGATATCATCGATAAACACTATAACGAACATATCCAGAATGGCTGAACACCTATTCATCAAATCCATGAATCTTTGGGCGTTGGTCAACCCGAAAGACATCAATCTGAACTCATAGTGCCCATACGGGTCTGAATGCGATCTTTGGGATATCTATCTCTAACTCGCACTTTGATGATAACGGACATGAGTCTATCTTGGAAAAACACTTTGCACCTGCAATGGTCAAACAAATCGTCAATCACGGGGAGGATATACATTCTTGATAGTTACCTTGTTGGATGCACGTAATCAATACACATCGCGGCGTCCCATCCTTCTTCTTTACAAATAACACTGGTGCTCCCAGGAGAAACACTTGGCCTAATAAAGCCTTTCTCCATCAAATCTTCTGCTGGTCCTTCACTCCTTATTTCGGCGGGTGCCATCGGTATGGCGGAATAGATATCGGTCAGTATCCGGCGCCAAGTCAATGCAAAACTCAATCTCCGCTTTCGGGAGGATACGGAAGCTCATCCGGGAATACGTGCGGAAACTCTCTAACGGCCGGGCGGTCAAGGTCGGTACCTCGGCCTCGATGTCGAATACGAACCATATGATAGATGTACCCTTTCGCACCATCTTCCTAGCCTTGAGGTAAGAAATAAACTTACCCTCGGCGATGCGATATTCTTCCACTCGATAACGGCTCAGAAGCTGAACCGAACTAATCTCTCTCTACAGTCCACGTTGGCATAGCAAGATGCTAGCCAATCCATACCCATAATCACATCAAAGTCTGTCATATCCAACTCTATCAATTCGGCTAGAGTCTGACGGCTATCTATAATCACAGGACAAACCTTATACACCCGCTCAGCTACCACTGAATCACCTACTGGCGTAGCCACCTCAAAAGGTCTTATGGACTCGGGCTCTATCCCTATTCTACTGGCAATATGAGGAGATATGTAGGACAAGGTAGAACCTGGATCTATCAAAGCATATACATCACAGCAAGAAACCAATAATGTACCTGTGACGACATCTGGCGACGCCTCCTGGTCCTGTCGACTGGACATAGCATATATGCGGTTCTGAGGACCGCTAGAACTGGAACCCCTACCACGACCTCTGCCGCGGCCTGCTGGCCCATAAGTACCCTGCCCTCCGGGGCGTCTAACCATCGAAGATGAAGATCCAGCAACAGACCCCGTCGGCTGAACCGTAATGCTACCGCGCGCCTAGAACGGACAATCCTTTTGGATGGCCTGCCACAAGAGTAACATGATCTCGAACCCAGACCGCACCCACCCGGATGAGACCTACCGCATCGACCGCACCGAGAGGTAGGTGGTCTCGATTAGTCCGGTCTCTTCCTCACGAAAACTGGCGCCCCGGAGCCACGACACGCTCCTGAATAACCCTGCTGATCAGACCTCCTGCCGGAAAACTGTGAAGGAGCACTCTGTGCTGGCTGGAAGGTGGATCTAGTCTGCTGCTGAGGCTGCCCGCCTCGAAAACTGCCCTGAGAACCCGATGTCCTGGCCCTCTTGGGCTGGCCCAAATCTAGCTGATCCTGTCTCTCTCTGTCCTCAATCCACGTGCGCTGCATCACGGCAATATCCATCCTCGGTGAAGAGCCACCCCAAGCATGCGATGTCATGTGACGGTCTAGTCCCATCACGTATCTATGAACCCTGTCTGCCATATCAGCTACAATGGTGTGTGCATATCTGGCCAAGGAGTCAAACTCGGTGTACTCACGATAGTCCTCCGTCTGTCTCGAGTCAAGAACCTATCTACGGGCTCTCCTCACCTCGAGGCAAGAAGTGGTCTAAGAACGCCTCTGTGAACTCCTCCCAATCCGCTGGGAGAGCATCCTCACCCCTCGACAATACCCATGTCTCAAACCAGTTCAACGCAATATCGCGTAACCGATAAGAAGCTAGTATAACAGACTCAGTCTCTGATGCCCTAAGAACTGCATGGTCCATTGTAGCTATGGGACAAACTCCTGCGGATCCTCATCAAATCTCGAACAATAGAACTCGGGTGGGTGACAACCCAGGAAATCCCGAATCCGTAAACTGTCGGCTCTAGGGTTGGCGCCGCTCTGTCGGCGCACGCCACTATCTTTGGTCGATGGCGAATCTGTTCCGTAATCTCGTACTCGGGCCATTGTGGGACTGGAGGCTCGTCTGCGCGGTCTCGATGCCGCGTCGCGCCTCGAACTCTGCTAAAGTGGCGGCGACGTGGAACTCGCCGCCTAAACATCATCTCGGTGGGGCGGGCTTGTGCCTCGTGACTCTCTGCGTCCACTAGCGGCACCGCATTGCCTTGCCGCCACGGGCGCGGTTGCCTTGCGTGAAGGCATAAGCGATACATAAAGGAAAACATCGGGGAGATTCAACCTATAACTCGGCTCTATTGCACGATCTTAGAGTGAAAGAATGAAACCAATCCTAAATATCCTGCGACCTCACGATTATAGATGTGGTGCACGACACCGATAATCAAGACTCTACTAGACACGATGCATGGACACTTTCCGAGGACTAATCGCTCGATACCACTTTTGTCACGACCGAGCCGGGGCGCGACTAGTACCTAATGGGGTACCACGTGAGGTATATGTCGAGAGAATAGCGTGAACATAACACAACACATAACATCATAAAAAGGGTAATACATATCTGGACAGCAGATAAGGCTGCATTACATAAACATACTTAACCAAAGTATTTATAATACAACTGGTTCTTATAGCCCAAAACACATAGGTGGCCACAGCCCTCTAAAGATAACAACTGTGGCGGGACAGGGCCCCGCCATACCACTGAATGTACAAAATACCTATAGCATCAGGGAAATATCCGTACCAATAAATAAGCTTCGGAGAATGGAGCTTCGACAGGAATAGTGATCCTAGAGCGAGGATCCTCAATCGCTTACCCTTACTGCGGCATGAGCGGCCCAGGGAAGGGGTCGATTACCAATATGTACCAAGTACGTAAAGCTGGGAAAAATACTGTAATATAATATCATAAGTCTAAAAGCAAGCTGGAGTCATGAAAGACAATAAAATACCTGTTACTGTGCCTTACTAACAATGAGAGTGACAAGTATATATGTATAATACTGCATAAAGTAGGAGGCTCATGATCAAAACAGGGTACCTCGCCCATAGTATCAATAAAACCATCCTACTCCTGGGACTATTTCACCCGCATGGGTCCTGTGGACCCGCATGAGGTACTCCTCGCATCGGCTGTACCCGCCGGCATGGGACTATTTCACCCGCATAAGCCCATAAGGACTCGCATGAGGTATTCCTCGCATCATGGGTAGCAAATCCACGGAACATGTGGTATAACGATCTTGGGGACTTTCCCCTCAGATATACTCTTACCCTGAAGCAGATGGTATAACGATCTTGGGGCTGTACCTCAGATATACTCTTACACTGGAGCAGATGGTATAACGATCTTGGGGCTTGCCCCTCAGATATACTCTTATACTGGTGCAGATGGTATAACGATCTTGGATCTGCCCCTCAGATATACTCTTACACTGGAGAAGGTGGTATGACGATCTTGGGGCTTGCCCCTCAGACATACTCTTACCCTGGAGAAGGTGGTATAACGATCTTGGGGTTTGCCCCTCAGATATACTCTTACCCTAACTCAAACTGTCATCATATCATAATCATAAATAAGTTAAGAAAACTTATAACTGCTTATTAGTCTTGTTCACATACCCTCTCATTTTAGTTTACTTAAGGCACTTAACCATATCTTTAATAAAAGAATACCGGGAGTTTAACCCAAGTACTATATACTTCAACTCTTTTGAAAATGACTCTTCTTTATACATAAAAACCTTTGGGCAATTGATACCTTAAAATCAAGTTGCCTCTCCATATACTTATCTTATTTAGAGTAAATCTCTTCTCATTAACCTTTTATGAAGCTAATAAACCAACTTCCCATAAAGTTGTTATATTAACTCTATACTTTAGTAAAATCATACTTTTTCCCCAACCAAGGGATTTATACGTTCTTAAAACGAAACAAGTCATTAAATACTTAAACAAGTAAGAATACCAAATCTTGTACGTCTACCGTACTACATAGTTTCATCTATTCATGCTCAAGAGATAGGAAAACTTCACATACCTCTTTGGTCAATCCACTTGCTAGGTCCAACTACCGCAAGTAATATTTCAACCTATAATAACCATGATATGTTCATTAACCTCTAATTTCAATGTAGAATAATCTAACTCAAAGCCACTAAATTCTACGGGAAATTGGGCAGCATTTCCTTTGTTTCTACATACTTTGCCACCTTTCTCAAGGCCGAATTTATCATCCAAATGCCTCATTCAAGGCTCAACAATCCAACAATGCAAAGGGGATTACACACCCAACTAATTCTGCCCCACAAGGTACAATAATCCATTTTAACAA
This sequence comes from Przewalskia tangutica, assembly GCA_029844215.1. Classification (NCBI taxonomy): domain Eukaryota; kingdom Viridiplantae; phylum Streptophyta; class Magnoliopsida; order Solanales; family Solanaceae; genus Przewalskia; species Przewalskia tangutica. The sequence continues at coordinate 81,263,855 of CM056735.1, read as the reverse complement.
GTTTAAGGTAGTTTTTAGGCTACAACATGCTCATTTGTTCTTTTAACCAATCCTTTCATATCCCAACCACATTTCTCACATGCAATCAATCTAAGGGCCTTATTTCCAACTAAAAGTTCTTCCTACTTAACATGCAATACCAAATACCAACTATAAAAGAAGAATGGTTACCTTAGAGCTTTTAGCCAATTTACTCCAACAATTGCTAGCCTCTACTCCAAGAATATAACCACAATAGTCTTCACAAGCTTGTAATAACCTTTCCTTCCTATCACACTTTTTAGATTTTCTTTAGGCTTAGAATTTCTCTTGGAAACTTAGAGAGAAGGGAGAGCTAAAGCTTTAGAGAGAGAGGGAAATTGGAAGATGACCAAGTCTTCAATATATTGCATGCAAGAAATCAGATGGGGGGGACACTTGTCACCCTCCCAAGGTCTTTTAAAAGAAAAATATGACTTTTCTATGTTTTTCCGCCCAAAAATTCCGCCTCGGCGCCGCGGCGCTGAAACCTCTGCCGGCTCTCTGGACTTTTGGCGCCGCGGCCCTGCTGTCCTGGCGCCGCGGCACTGAAACTTCAGCGACCCCTCAGTACTTTAGGCGCCGCGGCCCTGCATCCGGCGCCGCGGCCCTGTCGACTTTGCCTGAAACGCATTTCTGCCCGACTGCGCGCTGAAATTGTAACTCTCATAACTTTCTACTCCGACGTCCTATCGACGAACGGTGGGTTGCGTTGGAATCTAGACTCAACGAACTACGCCCTAGGCCTTTAAAATACTTAGGAACTCTCAATGAATCGGGTCATAACCCGCCTCAAAGTTGACTAAAACCCGTCCGGAATAATCCGTCAACCTATCCTTTGAAAATTTTAAGTCTTACATGCTTTCGTACGCTCTCATACGTAGGGTCAGAACTACGGGGTATAACAGAAGACTTCTTCAACACTTAGAATTAATTTCCAAGAGAAAAATATACTCACTCCCTCTTTGAGGCTCTCGGCCGAACCCCCCCCCCCCCCTAGGAAAACTTGTGAAATTGTTATTGATAAATTCCAACACTTAAACCAAGTGTCCCTTGTAGTGTTCTAAAGATATCCCAACACAAAAATTCCGGAAATACTACGTTAATCCGATAGTCGCAAAGTGAAACCCTAAGGTGATCTTCATATTTTTGGGTGAAGTGTTAAGAGAAGTTGGTTAGAAACTTCTAAGAGTTGCTTGGAGTGGATTGGAACGTAAGGAATTGGAGCTAAGATTCCTAATGATCGACTTTTAATCATTGGAAAATTTTGGGCTTATCGAGGTAATGATCTTTGTCCTTCTATTGTAATTGGAGATTACATGTTGTAGTAGTTTATAATTGAGTATATATGTGGAAGGAAGATTGAAAAGAAATGGACTGTTTTGTATATTGTGGGGCAGAATTTTACACGTCCAGTTAGGTGTGTAATCCCCTTTGAGTTACTGGTTTACTGCGCCTTAAATGTGGCATGTTGGCTATTGATATCGGGCCTTGAAAAAGGTGGAAAAGTACGTAGATACAGGGGAAGTGCTGCCCAATTTTCCGTAGAATAAGAAACCTTATACTTAGAAATATTCTACGAAGAAAACTAGAAGTTGATAGATGTGTTATGGTTATTATAGGTGGATATTCAACGCGCGACATATTTGACTTGGCAAGTGGATTTAGCCGAGGAGGTATGTGATTCTTCCTATCCTCTTGAGCATGATTGTTGTGAAATATATAGTACGGTAGACGTACATGTGTTAAATGAATTTTGGTTTTCTTTGGTTGGTTTAAAACATAAAGTGTTATAATGGCTTTATGGGAAGTTAGTTATTGCGACTTTATGAAGATAAAAGAATGGCTTGATTTTTCTAAAAGCTAAGAGACATGATTTTGAAAGTTAAGAGACTTGATCTTGAAAGATAAGAGACTTGACTTATAAACGACTTGATTTTGGAAAAGGAGAAGTATCTTGATTTAAAAGTATAGGTTACTTGTTTTGAAAAGAGTGAGTTACTTGAGTTTTAAAAGTATACTTGACGTTGTTTTAAAAGTGTAAACCACTTGGTTTAAAAAGTATAGAGTACTTGATTTAAACATGAACGTGTTTTGATACTACGGATATTAGTATCGTGTTATTTTTACGTAAAAAGAGATCTTTTGAAAGAATTAAAGTATGTAGTACGTTGGGGTTAAAACCCGGATTGTTGGCATAAAATGAAAGTCTGAGAGTGTGTTAAACTTGCCCATGCTAGTTGTGATAGCCTTTGTTGTGCAAGTGTTGTATTTCTATGTTACCGCGTCTCTCGATGGAGGGCCGATTATCTTGTTGTTTACTTGGACATACCGACGCTGTTGGATAGTCCACGGGTATGCTTCCACTATGAGTGTTATCTTGTTATTTCCTTGGACATACTGACACGTTGGGTGGCCCATGGGTATGCTTCCACTATATCGTTCCTTTGGACATACTGACACGATGGATGGTCCACGGGTATGCGTCCACTAGGATTGTTCCATGGCCATGCTTACACCGATGTAAGATTCCGGGGGCATGCGACCATGGTGCGGGTTAAATTCCCGGGTTATGTTATTAGTCCATGGACTAGCTATCCATGAAGCTTGCCGCAGTGATGAGTGGTCACGGGCTTGATTTGTACATGTAGTTACAGGCACACTTTAGATACTTGTCCTGGTCATTTCTCGTGTATCGGCAGGCTCTGGTAGATAGCTTAAGATACTTGCCCCGGTCATATCTCGTTATACAGTAGGCTCTGGTACGTTGTCTTAAGATACTTGCCCCGGTCAGTTGCGTGACGCAGGATTGGATCTGGTAGTTGGCTTCCGTACTTGGCCTGTTAAGTTTTATGATGCAGGATTGGATCTGGTAGTTGGCTCTTCTACTTGGCCCGATCGGTTTTATGACGCAGGCAGGATCTAGTGTTCAGGTACACATATGGGTGTTGTTTTACATCATGTACTGCCGGCAGTGAGGAAGGAGTTCCACGGGCATGATTGATATTGTGGGTGTGAGACCCATAGTTATATGTGAGTGATGATTTTGAGGGCATACGTCCCTGACTTGACATGACTGTTTATTTATTATGAAATGGTCTTTTAAAAGGATGAAATGTGATTTCATTACAGTACTTTCAGTTTCACATACTTGGTACCTGTTATGACCTCGCCCGAAGTGCGTTCATCTGCGGTAGGTACACCGGTTGTTGATCCTCGCTCATAGGATCACAGTTCTGCGTATTTGGGAAGCTCCGTTTCTCCGGAGGCTTATCTTTTGGTATGGTTCCCTGTCATTGTAGGTACATGTACATTCAGGGGTATGGCGGGGCCCTGTCCCGTCATAGTTGTTATAAAAACTCTTAGAGGTCTGTAGTCCTGTTGTAAGTGGGGTTTTGTAAAGGATAACTGTTCGGGTTTTATATATATGCAGAAAGGTGACCTTATTGGTTAGCCTGTTTCTTCTTTTATATTATTCCATGTCTATGAGTTTTATTCCGCTGATTTTCTCTGATGTATTATCACTAGGGTGCCCGGGGTAAGACACCAGTTGCGGGCCCGAGGTCGGGTCGTGAGAAAAGTGGTATCAGAGCAGTTAATCCTCGGAAAGTGTCTACAGACCGTATCTAGTAGAGTCTTGATTATCGGCGTGTTGTGCACCACACCTATAATTAGGAGGCTACAAGATATTTAGGATTGGTTTCCATTCTTCTCACTCTGAGATCGTGTGATAGAGCTGTGTTATAAGTTGGACTCCCTCTGACGCATTCTTATGTACCAGTTATGCCTCCACGCAAAGCAACCAGGGCCCAGAAGGGCAAGGCAGTTGAGGGAGCTGCGAGTAGAATACAGAGGGTTACGAGGGCACAGGCCCAGTCATTACCTGAGGTAGTGCTTCAGACGGCGAGTTCTACGATGCCGCCAGCCCCAGGAGAGTTTAGAGCGGCGAAGCGGTCTCATCGAGGCTACGATGCTGAGCCTCAGTCCCGGCCAGAATGCAGATATGGGTTACAAGGAGATGGCCTAGTTACTAGCTAGGATTGTGGCGAGGCATGTGGACAGACGGGAGCCGGTGGTACCGGTGGTGCACCCCAGAACTGCTAGTTTGAGGCTTCGGGACTTCTTGAGTTGCAGTCCACCAGAGTTATATGGATCGAGAACTGAGGAAGATCCTCAGGAGTTTATTCGACAGTTGCAGCGGATCATGAAGGTGATCAAGGCCTCAGAGACAGAGTCAGTGGTATTGGGTTCACATCGGCTGCGTGATATTACAGTCAACTGGTATGATTCATGGGAACTGTCCCGGGGGGAGCATGCGCTTCCAGCTGGTTGAGATGAGTTCTCAGAGGCATTTCTTAACCACTTCTTGCCTCCACAGATGAGGAGATCCCGGGTGGATAGGTTCTTGATGTTGAGACAGAATGGGCGGACGGTTCGAGAGTACAACATAGAGTTCGACTCATTAGCTCGGTATTCCCACACTCTAGTGGCAGACATGGAGGATAGAGTGCACCGATATGTCACGGGACTTGATGATTATCTAGCAGAGGGTTGTACAGATGTTACACCCCGTAAGTCCAGGACTTGTATAAGAGAATGTACGTAAGGAATCAAGACTTGGAAATTAGTACGAAAGGAAGAATTGTTTTTCCGGCGGAAAAATCTTCCGAACGTCGGAAAGGAAAAATGTTCGTTGTTGAGAATTGGATTCTCAAAATGCATTAATTGAAGAGTATGGAACTCTTAACTTTATGGAAATTTATTTTTACGGATTTGGTCATGTGGGGCCCACCCGAGGAATTTTACATTTTGTGGGGTCCACGAGGGTTACAGAATTTTATGGACGAATGAGAGGGCGAAACGTGGCACCCCCACATGGTCTTGGTCGAAATATAGTAAGGGTAAAATGGTCATTGACCATCAAGGAAGATAAGTCTTGCTAGGTTGAGATTGTTGACCAAGTCAACTTGCCACTTGTGCTTGATCCTTGTGAAACTCATCCTAGCCACTCATGTGTTGCAATCTAAACCCTCCATTGTGTTTTATATACCCAACTAGTAGCAAGACTTGGCATTTTACACTTAGAAAAATTAGAGAAACTCTTGTGCAAGAACAAGAGCTCTCGGGTTTGACACTTTGCTCACAAGAAATTTTGTAGTTTTGATCCATTGTTCACAAGACTTCAACCCAAGGTCCCTAAGGGTATTGTAAGGTTATCTCAATAGAAAGATTTCGGAAAAACGACGTTTTCGTATTAGTCGCAAGGCGGAAACTTAAGGAGTTCTTCAACTTTGAAGTTGGAACTTGAAGATGGGTTCTTCATAGGCTTCTAAGGAGTGCTTGAAGCGGATTGGAACATAAGGAAAGGAGCTAAGAATTGCTAAGGCGCGACTTTGAATCTTGGAATTTTTAAGGGCTTGTAAAGGTATAATCTTGTCGTTTTAGTAATTAAGATTACTTGTTGTTGTAGCTATGGATATTAGCAAGCATGAGTTATATAGTATGAAGTTTGATAAGTGTATTGACTATTGGAACCCTAATCCGAAAACTAGCATGTTTAGCTTTAAGATTATAATTCAAGTCGTCGAATGTTGTATAAAGAAGGAAATTGTAGTTGTTGAAGTTGTTTATGACTATATAACATGTTAGACCTTAGAACTTGGAATTGGAAAAGGATTGGAAAAGACTTTGAATTGTTGGTTGTTGTTGGCCGAGAATGGCTTGAATATGGAACTACTTCGTATTAATTGTGGGGCAGAATTTTACACGTATTGTAAGGCGTGTAATCCCCTTTGTTTGGTTGTTGTTTTGAGCCTTAAATGTGGCGTGTTAGTTATTGTATTCGGCCTTGAAAAAGGTGGCAAAGTGAGTAGAAACAAAGGAAGTGCTGCCCGATTTTCCGTAGAATTAGAGACCGTATACTTAGTATTATTCTACGTTAGAGACTAGAAGTTGATAGTCTTGTTGTGACCATTATAGGTTGACACTTCTACGTGCGGCGTATTCGGCTTAGCTTGTGGATTTAGCCGAAAAGGTATGTGAACTATCTCCTCTTCTAGCATGATTCCTTAAGATAAAGAAAGTATTTCCTACTCCTTAAATGATCCATTCCTTGGTTGTATTTGGATTGCCTAAAGTAGAATTTGTTCTATGTACTTCCTTGATTGTACTTTGATGTTTAAATTGTAAGTTGTATAATCCATTGCCTTAGTGAAGTTTGGATTCTTAAAGAGTGGAAGTATTTTACTTAAAGTACATAGAGTCTTGAAAAGGAAGTGGTTTCCAAACCTTTTGGCTAGTGCCTTAGTTCCAAAACCTAAAGGTCATTATAATGACTTTAGAAGTCAAATGAGTGATTTACTTAATTGTTTTAAAAGAGGAGAAATGACATGATTTAAGAGAAGTAACTTGTTTTAAAGGTGTGAGTTACTTAAGGTTTAAAAGTAGAAGAAACTTGTTTTCTATATATTAAGAGACTCGAAGTATTTTTGAAAGTTAAGAAACTTGATTTGAAAGTTTGTGATACTTGGTTTTAAGTATAAGTCTCTTGGTTATAAAAAGAATGAAATTGTCTAAAAACCATAAAGGGTTATAACGGCTTTATGGGAAGTTGGTTATAACGGCTTTATGGAAGGTTTAGAAAGTTGTCTATTTTGATTAATGGGCATAAGTTGCCTTGATTGTGAAAATTTGAAGTTACTTGATTTCAAGCTTTGAAATGAGTTTTCTAAGAGTGTAGTAACTTACTTTGAAAAATAGACACACATTGATACTACGGGTGTTAGTATCTTGGGGTATTACATAAAAAGGAGTCATTTGAAAAGAATGTACGTACGTAGTACTTTGGCTTGATTAATTGAGAATTAGTCTAAGTGTGCCTTGATAAGTACTTTGGCTTGATTAATTGAGAATTATTCTAAGTGTGCCTTGATAAGTACTTTGGCTTGATTAATTGAGAATTAGTCTAAGTGTGCCTTGATAAGTACTTTGGCTTGATTAATTGAGAATTAGTCTAAGTGTGCCTTGATAAGTACTTTGGCTTGATTAATTGAGAATTATTCCATGTGTGCCTTGATAAGTACTTTGGCTTGATTAATTGAGAATTATTCTAAGTGTGCCTTGATAAGTACTTTGGCTTGATTAATTGAGAATTAGTCTAAGCGTGCCTTGATAAGTACTTTGACTTGATTAATTGAGAATTATTCCACGTGTGCCTTGATAAGTACTTTGGCTTGTTTAATTGAGAATTTCCTATGTGTGCTGGTAATAGCCGGTTGTGTGCTAGTGGTATATCATTCATTTCGGGGTCATTCCCCGGGTTTGTGGCATTTGCATATTCCGTGGATTTGCTACCCACGATGCGAGGAATACCTCATGCGAGTCTGCAAGGGCTTATGCGGGTGAAATAGTCCCATGCGGGCGGGTCCAGCCTATGCGAGGAATACTTCATGCGAGTCCGTAAGGGCTTATGCGGGTGAAATAGTCCCATGCGAGGAATACCTCATGCGGGTGAAATAGTCCCAGGAGTAGGATTGCTTAATGATACTGCGGGCGGGTGGTCCTACTTTGATCGTGAGCTTCCTAGTTTATATTGTAAGTATACTACTATTTACTCTCATTATTAGTAAGGCACAGTGTACTGTAATTTGATTATCATGGACTGCCGGCAGTGAGGAAGGATTCCACGGGCATGATTGATATTATGGGCGTGAGACCCATGGTTATATTTTAGTAATGACTTTGAGGGCATGCGTCCCTGACTTGATATAACTGTTATGTATTGTGTACTGTAGGTTGGCTATCATATATGTCTCCTGTTTTGTTTAGACTGTTATGATTTCATTACGATACTTCATTTCACATACTTGGTACATTCTTCGTCTTGACCTCGCCCGAAGTGCGTTCATCCGCAGTTTAGGTCTGTTGTTTGGTGATCGACAGTGTAGGACCGCTTTCGAGTTTTGGATAACTCATTCTGTTCGGGAGTTTATCTTTTTGGTATAAGTTCTTTCAGCACATGCTTTTGTACATTTATGGGTACGGCGGGGCCTTGTCCCGTCATAGTTCAGTATAACTCTTAGATGTCTGTATTCATATGTGGGATTGGACTCATGTACAGTGTAGTGTCTTTTGCATGTATATTATATGGCAGCCTTGTCGGCTTTGCCCTTGTACGTATGTTGGTTTAAAAAAAAAGGGTGTTATTTAAATTCCGCAGTTTGCTTAGTTGTTAAGGTAGAAGGGTGCCCAGGTAGGGCACCGATCCTGAGCTTGAGGTTGGGCGTGACAACAGAGTAGCTCTTGGTAGGGCATGGACATTGCCCTCATACATGCTTATGCACAGGGGACTGAGGAACGTAGAGGTCGACGAAATGACCGAGATCAACAGAAGAGGGCCAAGACAGCAGGGTCCTTTGGTAACTTTCGAGGCGGGTTGTCTCAGCAGCAGGCTAGTTATGCGCCTCCGCCAGTACGGAGTGGTCCTCCACAGTCTTCAGGACGTCCGGGGTATTTAGGAGCAGGTCATGGCTCCAAGGGTTCAGGTTTTCGGGGGAGTAGGGGTGTTGGCCAGATGAAGCCACCCCTACCTCGGTGTGGCCAATGTGGTAGCCCCCATGCGAGGGAGTGTCATGATGTTCAGAGAGCTTGTTTTACCTGCGGCCAGCAGGGCCATTTTGCGAGGAATTGTCCGACCAGAGGTAGCGCAGATGTTAAGACTCATCCTTCAGGATCGGTGGCTGGTTCATCACCTTCTATAGCTATGCGCCCAGCAGGGCAGGATTATGATTAAAGCGGCAAAGGGAAAGTGAAGCAATAGTTACAGGTATATCTTTAACCCTTTAGAGACTAGTATGTGTTGTGAAAATGGTTATAATAAGTGTTATGTACGGGTAATTTGGTGTAATTGTGATTTAGAAAACCTGGTTGGTAGGAAAGGTAAGTTTGAGGACAAAGAAATTGTGATCCTTAGAATGTTAATAACCGTTGAGACCTTAGGTGCAAGGCCGTCTTGAGTAAAAGATTTTACGGTTGATCTTGGTCAGAGTATATATTATACGTGGGGTATATTAGTGTGATAATTCCGTGAGTGGTGTGGAATGAAAGTGGGTAGTTAAGCTAAGAAGACCACTAGGTTTTCATGACTTGTTGAGTGAGATTTGTTCCAGGAATGAGGATTTAGTGCGATAATGGGTCGGGTTGAGGACCAATCGCGGGTCAACCCACAACCTAGAATAAAGTGGGGTAAGTTTGAGGTGGTCCCGCTTAGTGATAGGGTCACGAGGGTGCAAGGCCTAAGTTTAGGTAACCATTATACGAGTTCGTAGACGTGTTCGACCAGAATCGGGTCGTGAAGGCCGAGAATGGCCTTAAGGGAAATTGAAGCTAGTATAATGACCAAGTTTGGAGATAGTAACTCCAAGGTTTTGAAAACTGAAGCGATGACTGAAATGGGGTACGTGTACTAGAAAGAGTTTGGGTGTACGAGAAGGGTACAACGAGTAAGAAAAGAAGCGAACACGTGTTAAAAGAATGGGAGTGATCAGTTTTGTGAAGTGAAGATGCGAAAAGAGTATCCATTAGACCATGAGTGGAAGCAAATAGTGATGTTATACACGTTAGAGGTGATTCCTCGTTGGCTTGGATTTATGTTTTGCGCGTGTGTTATATTATGGCCATGCGTGGCGTAATTGGTTTTGTAAGTATAGTAGTGAAGACTATACCGGCGCATGTGCGTTTGGAGACTTAGAAGGAATATTCGGGACAAATGTTTCTAAGGAGGGAAGAATGTTACACCCCGTAGTTCCAGAGTATGTATGTGAGGACGTACGTACGAGAATATAACACTAAGTACGAAAGGGAAAAAAAATTTGAATTTCCGACGGAAAATATTCCGAACCTCATTGGATTCTCAATTTTGGTATTTGAACTTCTTGGAATATAAGAGAATTATGGATTTTATTTTCCGGAATTGGTCACGTGGGACCCACGGGAGAAATTTACGGTTTTGTGGGGCTCACATTATTTTCGAGATTTTGGCATTATGGATGTTTTCGGGAGATGAAATATTTTGGACGAATAGGAGGGCGACATGTGTCACCCCCTTAGGTGGCATTGTGGCCGAAATGAGAGGACAAGTGGCAAGCCAAGTGTCCCAAGTCTTGTGTTGGACAAGTGTCTTGTGGGACCCACACACACTTGTCCCCAATCTCATCCACACACTTGCTTTGATCCTATCCCTTGGTTTTCTTATAAATACACCCTTGTAGTGAAGACCTCTTCAACACTTAGAATTAATTTCCAAGAGAAAAATATACTCCCTCCCTCTTTGAGGCTCTGGCGAACCCCACACCCCAGCAAACTTGTGCAATTGTTATTGATAAACCCCAACACTTAAACCAAGTGTCCCTTGTAGTGTTCTAAAGATATTCCAACACAAAAATCCCGAAAATACTACGTTAATCTGATAGTCGCAAAGTGAAACCCTAAGGTGATATTCATATTTTTGGGTAAAGTTTTAAGAGAAGTTGGTTAGGAACTTATAAGGGTTTCTTGGAGTGGATTGGAACGTAAGGAATTGGAGCTAAGATTCCTAAGGATCGACTTTTAATCATTGGAAAATTTTGGGCTTATCGAGGTAATGATCTTTGTCCTTCTATTGTAATTGGAGATTACATGTTGTAGTAGTTTATAATTGAGTATATATGTGGAAGGAAGATTGAAAAGAAATGGACTGTTTTATATTGTGGGGCAGAATTTTGCACGTCCAGTTAGGCGTGTAATCCCCTTTGAGTTACTGGTTTACTGCGCCTTAAATGTGACATGTTGGCTATTGATACCGGGCCTTGAAAAAGGTGGAAAAGTACGTAGATACAGGGGAAGTGCTGCCCAATTTTTCGTAGAATAAGAAACCTTATACTTAGAAATATTCTACGAAGAAAACTAGAAGTTGATAGATGTGTTATTGTTATTATAGGTGGATATTCTACGCGCGGCATATTCGACTTGGCAAGTGGATTTAGCCGAGGAGGTATGTGATTCTTCCTATCCTCTTGAGCATGATTGTTGTGAATTATATAGTACGGTAGACGTACGTGTGTTAAATGAGTTTTGGTTGTCTTTGGTTGGTTTAAAACATAAAGTGTTATAATGGCTTTATGGGAAGTTAGTTATAGCGACTTTATGAAGATAAAAGAATGGCTTGATTTTGCTAAAAGCTAAGAGACTTGATTTTGAAAGTTAAGAGACTTAATCTTGAAAAAGTGACTTGACTTATAAACGACTTGATTTTGCAAAAGGAGAAGTATCTTGATTTAAAAGTATAGGTTACTTGTTTTGAAAAGAGTGAGTTACTTGAGTTTTAAAAGTATAATTGACGTTGTTTTAAAAGTGTAAACCACTTGGTTTAAAAAGTATAGAGTACTTGATTTAAACATGAACGTGTTTTGATACTACGGATATTAGTATCGTGTTGTTTTTACATAAAAAGAGATCTTTTGAAAGAATTAAAGTATGTAGTACGTTGGGGTTAAAACCCTGATTGTTGGCATAAAATGAAAGTCTGAGAGTGTGTTAAACTTGCCCATGCTAGTTGTGATAGCCTTTGTTGTGCAAGTGTTGTATTTCTATGTTAACGCGTCTCTCGATGGAGGGCCGGTTATCTTGTTGTTTACTTGGACATACCGACGCTGGTGGGTGGTCCACGGGTATGCTTCCACTATGAGTGTTATCTTGTTATTTCCTTGGACATACTGACACGTTGGGTAGCCCACGGGTATGCTTCCACTATATCGTTCCTTTGGAC